>CM066737.1:63114770-68114770 GCA_033961575.1 Aselliscus stoliczkanus | reverse complement strand
AGGAGTGAGTGAGCCGCCTTGGGTCCCCGCTCTCCGCACTGTTTGTGCAGAGTTGCCAGGCTGGGAAATGGTTGTTGGACTGCTCAGCCTGATCTGCAAGTGGCTGATTGGGACAGGCTGAGACTGGGAGTTTTCCTGAGAGTGTTGGTCTGGGAGATGTGTGCCTGCATAATCTGATCGGGGCTTTCCTGGCGAGTTTGTGTGGGTTGGTTGCTGGTGCAGAGTACATGCTGCTCTGACTTAGAACAGGCCATTTACCACATCCACAGTGGTGCCTTGGGGGCCTGCCCTGCCCACCTACAGCTGTGTTGCCAGAGGCACCCTGAGCCCCTGGTGCCAGACCCCACCTCCACAGGCCACAGAGGGTTTCTTGCAGCAGCAGAAAACCTGCAACAACCTGTGAAGATTTTTGGTAGTGAGCAAGGTTCCAGAGCACACAGCAGCTAATTGTGGAATGCTCACTGCCAGCTTGAGAGGGAGGCCGGTGCATCACACAATAAGCCCTTCCCCAGAACAGCTGGTGTTGAGACACCCAGAGACTATTGCTGAGCAACTGGTCTGTAGATTAAAGAGGACTAGGACAGAGAAACCCCCACCATTTTTTGTTTTTCTTTTTCTTCTTTTTCCCCCTCTTTTCTTCTTTTTTCTCTTCTTTCTAGGTGATTTATCTAATACATAAAAGCAATCACAGAACGACAGCCAGAATGAAGAAACAAAGAAACACGTCACGAGTAAAAGATCACAAGAAACCTCTAGAAATAGAACTAAATGAAGCAGAGGTATCCAAACTCTCAGATAGAGTTTAGAATACTGATGATAAGAATACTTAAGGAACTTAGCAAGGATATAAAGAAAGATAGGGAAACCATAAAAAACAACCAGTTAGAACTAAGGAATACAATAACTGCAATGAAGAACACACTCGAAGGAATCACCAGTAGATTAGATGAAGCAGAGGATCAAATCAGTGAATTAGAAGACAAAATAGCATAAATCACCCAGTTGGAACAACAAAAAGAAAAAAGAATGACAATTCTTTAAGAGACCTGTGGGACAAGATAAAGTACAACAACATTTGCATTATAGGATACCAGAAGGAGAAGAGAAGAAGCAAAGGATTGAGAATGTATTTGAAGAAATAATGACTGAAAACTTCCCTCCCTGGTTAAGGAAATCGACATACAAGCCCAGGAAGTGCAGAGAGTTCTAAACAAGCTGAAACCAAACAGGCCCACACCAACACACATCATAGTTAAAATGGCAAAGCTTAAAGACAAAGACAGGATCCTAAAAGCAGCAAGAGAAAGATAGCAGGTTACATACATAGGAACTCCTATAAGACTAACAGCTGACTTGTCTACGGAAACCCTGCAGGCCAGAAGGGAGTATCAGGAAATATTCAAAGTGACAAAATGAAGGTCTACAACCAAGATTGCTCTACCCAGCACGGCTATCACTTAAAATTGAAGCAGAGATGAAGAGCTTCACAGAAAAGAATAAGTTTAAGGAGTTCATTACCACCAAGCCAGCATTGCAGGAAATGTTAAAAGCTCTTTTTTTTAAACAGAAGAAAGGGGAAAACAAGCTAACCCAGGAAGACCAGGAATACAAATAACAAAATGGCAATACATATGCACCTATCAATAATCACTTTAAATGTGAACGGGCTAAATGCTCCAATCAAAAGACATAGAGTGGCTGAGTGGATAAGAAAACAGGACCCATGCATATGTTGTCTACAAGTATCTCACCTCAGATCAAAAGACACACAGAGACTGAAAGTAAAGGGATGGAATAAGATATTTCATTCAAATGGAAATGAGGAAAAAGCTGGAGTAGCAATACTTATTTCAGACAAAATAGACTTTAAAATGAAGACTACAATAAAAGACAAAGAAGGGCACAACATAATAATAAAGGGATCAATTCAACAAGAGGACATAACCCTAGTTATGCACCGAGCATAGGAGTTCCTAAATATATAAAACAGATTTTGACAGACATAAAGACAGAGATCAACAGTAACACTATCATAGTAGGGGACTTCAACACCCCGTTGTCACCAATGGACAGATCCTCCAGACAGAAAATCAACTCGGACACAGTGGCCTTAAATGACACTATAGAACAGGTGGATTTAATTGATATTTTTAGAGCATTTCACCCCAAGGCTAAATAATATGCATTCTTCTGAAGCGCACACGGAATATTTTCCAAGATAGACCACAAGTTAGGCCACAAAACAAGTTTCAACAAATTTAGGAAGATTGAAATCATATCAAGTGTCTTCTCTGACGACAACGCTATAAAACTAGAAATCAATTACACTAAGAAACCTGGAAAACATACAAATACATGGAGGCTGAATAACATGCTACTAAATAGCGAGTGGTTCAAAAATGAGATCAAGGAGGAAATCGAAAGTTACCTCGAGGGCTGGCCGAGTGGCGCAGTACTTAAGAGCTGACTTCGGAAACCAGCGGCCCCAGTTTGGGTCCCACATATGACGACCAGTGACACTGCCTTCAAAACAAAAAACAAAACAAAAAAAAGATCATACACCACTATCAAGTGGCATTCATTCCTGGTATGCAAAGTTGGTTTAATATCTGCAAATCAATTAATGCAATACATCACATTCACAAAAGGAAAAATAAAAATCATATGGTCATATCAATAGATGCAGAAAAAGCATTTAACAAAATCCAGCAGGATTTATGATAAAAATTCTTAGCAAAGCGGGAATAGTGGAATCATAGCTCAACATAATAAAGGTCATATATGATAAGCCAACAGCAAACATCATGCTCAACGGGGAAAGGCTAAAAGTTTTCCCCTTACGATCAGGAACAAGACAAGGCTGCCCACTCTCACCACTTGTATTTAACATAGTTCTGGAAGTTCTATCCAGAGCAATCAGACAAGAAGAAAATGAAATAAAAGCCATCCAAATTGGAAAGGAGAAAGTAAAATTGTCATTCTATGCTAATGACATGATACTACATATATTGAGAATCCCAAAGACTCCATCAAAAACCTACTAGAACTGATAAACGAATTTGGTAAGGTAGCAGGATACAAAATTAATATTTGGAAATCAGTTGCATTTGTATACACCAATAATAAACTACCAGAAGAAGAAATCAGAAAATCAATCCCTTTTACAATTGCTTCAAAAACAATAAAATGTCTAGGAATAAATTTAACTATAGAAGTAAAAGACCTGTACTCAGAAAATTATGAGACACTGAAGAGAGAAATCAAAGAACATAAAAATAAATGGAAATACATATCATGCTCATGGATAGAAAAAATAATATATTTAAAATGTCAATACTACCTAAGACAATATATAGATTCAATGCAATTCCAGTCAAACTACCAAGGATACTTTTCTCAGAAATAGAACATAAAATCCTAAAATTTATATGGAACCACAAAAGACCACGAATAGCCATGGCAATCTTGAGAAATAAGAACAAAGTGGCAGGCATCAGGCTACCTGACATCAAAACATACTACAAGTCTACAGTAATCAAAACAGTATGCTAATGGCATAAAAACAGACACATAGACCAATGGAACAGAATAGAGAGCCCAGGAATAAGCCCATCCATATAAGGTCATTTAATCTATGACATTGGAAGCAAGAATTTACACTGGAGTAAAGATAGTCTGTTTAATAAATGGTGGTGGGATAATTGCACTGACATGTGCAAAAAAATGAAAATGGTCCACTACTTACACCATATATAAGAACAAACTAAAAATGGATTAAAGAACTTAAATGTAAGACCTGAAACCATAAAACTCCTAGAAGAAAACATAGGGAGTATATTTGCAGACATTACCCAGAGTAATATTCTTACTGATATATCCCCTCAGGCAAGGGAAATAAAAGAAAAAATGAACATATCAGATTACATCAAACTTAAAAGTTTTTTCACAGCAAAGGAAATCATCAATAAAACAAAAAGGCAGCCTACTGAATGGGAGAAGATATTTCCCAATGATATATCTGATAAGGGGTTAATATCCAAAATTTATAAAACACTCATGAAACTCAACACCAAAAAAAACCCCAAACAACCCAATTAAAATACGGGCAGATGATATGAAGAGGCATTTCTCTAAAGAGGATATACAGATGGCCAACAGGCATATGAAAAAATGTTCAACCTCACTAATCATCAGAGAAATGCAAATAAAAACCACACCCTTATCAGAATGGCTATCATCAATAAATCAACAAACAACAAGTGGTTGCGAGGTTGTGGAGAAAAGGGAACCCTGGTGCACTGTTGGTGGGACTGCAGATTGGTGCAGCCTTTATGGAAATCAATAGAGAGGTATCTCAAAAAACTGAAAATGCAACAGCTGTATGACTCAGCAATTCCACTCTTGGGTATCTACCCAGAGGAATCCAATGCTAATTCGAAAAAGTATATGCACCCCTATGTTTATTGCAGCACTATTTACAATAGCCAAGACTTGGAAACAACCAAAATGCCCATCGGTAGATGACTGGATTTAGAAACTGTGGTACATTTATACAATGGAGTATTACTTCGCTCTAAAGAAGAATGAAATTGCACCATTTGCAACGATATGGATGGACCTAGAGACTATTATATTAAGTGAAATAAGTCAGTCGGAGAAAGATCTCACTTATATGTGGAATCTGAAAAACTGAATGAAAGAGCAAAGTAAACAGAAACAGACTCACAGATATAGAGGAAAAACTGATGATTGCTAGTTGGGATGGGGTGAGTATGAGGGAGAAGGGGAAGGGATTAGACAGCATAAATAGGGAACTACAATATTGCCACAGGGATATGAAAGACAGTTTGGGGAATATAATTAATAATGTAAATGTTTTGTGGCATGTCAGATGGTCACACGTCTTGTTAGGGAGATCACTTCATGGATGGAGTAGAGGCTTGATCACTGCACTGTACACCTGAAGCTGATGTATAATATTGTATGCCAACTGTAATTGAATATATCGATAATCATGGGATGTGGAATATACTGTGGATGGGAGTCAAAGGAATTGTAATAGATATGTATGATATGGGGGGGGGAGTTGGGTGGCGAATTGGGGGAGGAGGGTTGTCACTTTTAGGGGTAAAAAGTATAACTATTGCACTGTGTTGTACACCTGAAACTAATTTTTTAAAAAAATTGTTTATTTCACAATAAAACAAAGAAGAAAAAAAAAAAAGAACTTCCCAGACAACAGAAAGCTAAAGGAATTCATTACCACCATGCCAGTATTAGAGGAAATAGTAAAAAGACTTATTTGCGCAGAAGAAAGGAGAAAATAAACAAAAGAAGATCAAAAATATGAATATAAAATGGTGAAAACTATGTACCTGTCAACAATCACTTTACATGTACGTGAACTAAGTGTTCCAATCAAAAGATACAGGGTAGCTGATTAGATACAAAAAAAAAAAAAAAGACCATGCATATGATATCTACAAAAGATGCACCTCAGATTGAAAGATACTCATTGACTGAAATAAAGAATTTGGAAAAAGATTATATCACACAAATGGGAATGAGAAAGAAGCTGGGTAATAATACATATATCAGACAAAATACACTTTAAAATGAAGACTATACTATAAGACAAAAAGGACATGACATAAAAATAAAGGGCTCAATAAACAAGGCGACATCAACTTATTAAATGTATATGTACCCAACATAGGAGCACCTACAAAAATAAAACAAATATTGACCAACATAAAAGCAGAGATCAACAGTTACACAGTCATAGTCGGAGGCTTTAAAACTCCACTGACACCAATGGACAGATCTTCCAGACAGAAAATCAACAAAGAAACAGCAGCAGGCATTAAATGACACCATACACGGTCTGACAACTATGTTCACGAACTTGCCACTGTGTGCTTACATTGGCAACACTGTACAAACAGCTCAGTAAGGTTACATAACCTTGGTATATCAGTGTCTCACAGCTGTGTTCGAGTCAGTGTGTGACGGTGTCTTGCTGAGTGGCATTCATTATTGTTGTTGTGTATTTTTGTGTATTCTCGCCATCGCGAGAATGTCTGAGTTTGAATTAGAGCAACGAACAAACATTAAATTACTTGTTAAACTTGGCAAGAGTGGAAAAGAAATCATGGACATATTAGTCCAAGTTTACGGGGATAATGCCATAAAGAAAATGGCAGTTTACAAATGGGTTAAACATTTTTCTGAGGGGAGAGAACACGTCACTCATGAAGAGAGGACAGGGTGGCCAGTAATGAACAGAACTGACAAAAACATTGCAAAAATTTGTGAAACTGCACATCAAAATCATGAACTGATTGTGAGAAGCATAGCAGACCAAGTAAACATTGATAGAGAAACAGCTAGGAAAACCTTAACTGAGAATCTTGACATGAGAAAGATGTGTGCAAAAATGGTGCCAAAGGGCCGGCCGAGTGGCGCATTGGTTAAGCGCTGGTTTTGGGATGCCAGCGGCCCTGGTTCGGATCCCACATGAGGGCCAGTGACACTGCCCTCTACAGCTAACAACAGCTCCACCTGGAGCTGGGCTGTGCGAGCCCCGGTGATGGTGTGGGCTGCAGCCCCTGCTGCAGTGGGCTGCCATAGGCTACCGTGAGTGGCCCACAGCCAGCGTGAGCGGCTGGCAGCCAAGCGTGAGCTGCCAATAGCCGCGGTGAGCGACATCCAGAGGCCAGCGACCTATCTGCCTCATCCGGGAAGAGCGCAACGACGATACCAACAGTGAAGCAACATCCTCCGCAACTAAACTGAGGAACAAAAGGACAGCAACTTGTCTGTTCCCCTTTCCCGATTCCCCAACGCTGTTCCCCTCCGCCAATTCCCCAGTAAAATCTTTAAAAAAAAAAAAAAAATGGTGCCAAAGATGCTCACTGGTGAACAAAAGCAAAAGAGAGTCAAAGTTTGCCAACACCTTTTGGAGAGGCAAGGCAATGTTTCGGGCCATGTTATCACTGGTGATGAAACATGAGTGTGCCAATACAAGCCTGAAACAAAGCATCAGAGTGTACAATGGAAGTCAGCCAGTTCTCCACAACCAAAAAAGTTCTGTCAGTCCAAATCAAGAGTCAAAACGATGTTGCTAACTTTTTTGATATCAGAAAAAATTAGATAAAAATGACCTGAACTTTTCACCAACAATTCATGGCTCTTGCATCACAACAATGCACCAGCTCCCACAGCAATGTCTGTGAAGGAGATTTTAGCCAGTAAACAAATAACTGTTTTGGAACATCCTGCCTTACTCACGTGATCTGGCCCCCAATGACTTCTTTCTTTACCCAAAGATAAAGGAAAAGACATTTTGATGACCTTCAGGACATCAAGGGTAATATCACAGCAGCTCTGATGGCCATTCCAGAAAAAGTGTTCCAAAATTGCATTGAAAGGTGGACGAGGCACTGGCGTCAGTGCATAACTTCCCAGAGTACTTTGAAGGTGACCATAGTGATATTCAGCAATAAGGTATGTAGCACTTTTTCTAGGATGAGTTCTTGGATGTAATTATCAGACCTCATAGACCAGATAAATTTAATTGATATTTTTAGAGCATTTCACCAAAGCAGCAGAATATACATTTTGTTCAAGTGCACATAGGATCTTTTCCAAGATAGACCACATTAGGCCACAAAACAAGTCTCAATAAATTTAAGAAGACTGAAATCATATCAATTGTTTTCTCTAACCACAATTGTATGGAACTAGAAATGAATTACAAAAAAAAAACCTGAAAAACACACAAACACATAGAGGCTAAACATGTTACTAAACAACGACTTGGTCATCAATGACATCAAGGAAGAAACCAAAAGATACTTTGAGACAAATAAAAATGTAAACACAACTACCCCAAAAATGTGGGCACAGTGAAAGCAGACCTAAAAGGGAAATTCAGAGCATTATAGGCCTATTGAAAGAAACAAGAAAAATATCAAGTGAACAGGTTAACTTTACACCTAAAAGAACTGGAAAAAGAACAGCAAACAATGCCAAATGAGTACAATGAAGTACATAACAAAGATCAGAGCAGAAATAAATGAAATATATATATATATAAAATAAATGAAACCTAGAGCTTTTTTTTGAAAAGATAAACAAAAGTGAAAATAACCTTTAAAAAGACTCATTGAGAAAAAAAGAGAGAGGACCCAAATAAATAAAATGAAAAATGAAAGAGGAGAAGTGACAATGGACACCACAGAAATAGAAAAACATTTAAGAAAATACTACAAGCAACTATATGCCAACAAATTGGACAATCTACAAGAAATGAATAAATTCCGAGAATCATGCAATCTTTCAAGGTTGAGTCCAGAAGAAACAGGAAATCTGAACAGACCAATTACTACCAACGAAATCAAATCAGTAATCTACAGGCTCCCAACAAACAAAAGACCTGGACCAGATGGCTTCATAGGTGAATTTGACTAAACATTCAAAAAAGAATTAACTCTTATTCTCCTTAAACTTTTCCAAAAAATTCAGGAGGGATGGCTCTCAAACTCATTTTATGAGGCCACCATTATTCTGATTCCAAAATCAGACAGACATTACAAAAATAAAACTATAGGCTAATATCCCTGATAAACATCAATGCAAAAAAACCTCAACAAAACATTAGCAAACCAAATCAGCAATACGTTAAAAAGATCATACACCACAATCAAGTGGAATTCATTCCTAGTATGCAAAGTAGGTTTAAAATCTGCAAATCAATCAACATGATACACCACATAAACAACATTAAAAATAATCATATGGTCATATAAGTAGGTGCAGAAAAAGCATTTGACAAAATCCAGCACCCATGTATGATAAAAAACTCTCCGCAAAGTGGGAATACAGGGAACATATCTCAATATAATAAAGGCCATATACGACAAAACCTGCTGCATCATATTCAACGCAGAAAAGCTAAAAGCATTCACTTTAAGATCAGGACCAAGACAAGGATGTCCACTCTCACCACTTTTACTCAACATAATATTAGTAGTACTAGCCGCAGATTTCAGACAAGAAAAAGATTCTACCAAAATACTATTAGATTGATAAATGAATTTAGTAAAGAAGCAGGAAACGAAATTAATATTCAGAAATTGATTGCATTTTTATACACCAATAATCAACTAATAAAAGAGAAATTAAGAAAACAATCCCATTTACAAATGCATCAAAAAATAAAATTAAATGATTAGGAATAAATTTAACCACGGAAGTAAAACATCTGTATTCCGAAAATTATATGACACTGAAGACAAGAAGATACGAATAAATGGAAACATAGGAGGTCTGACAATTAAGTTCGCGAACTTATTCCAACGATGTTGCTAACCTTTTTTTGGTATCAAAGGGATTATTCATTATGAATTTGTACCAACTGGACAAACAGTTAGCCAAGTTTACTAATTGAAAGTGCTAAAAAGGCTGCATTTAAAAGTTAGAGAACTTGAAATTTTCGCAAACAACTCATGGTTCTTGCATCATGAGAATGCACCTGCTCCATGGCACTGCCTGTGAGGGAGTTTTTAGCCAGTAAAGAAATAACTGTATTGGAACACCCTCCCTACTCACCTGATCTGGCCCCCAATCACCTCTTTCTTTACCCAAAGCTAAGGGAGACATTTTGATGACATTCAGGACATCAAGGGTAATACGATGACAGCTCTGATGGCCATTCCAGGAAAAGAGTGCGAAAATTGCTTTGATGGCCATTCCAGAAAAAGAGTGCGAAAATTGCTTTGAAGGGTGGACTAAGCATTGGCATCAGTGCATACCTTCCCAAGGGGAGTACTTCGAAGGTGACTGCAGTGATATTCATCAATGAGGTAGGTAGCACTTTTTCTAGGATGAGTTAATAATCTTAATTGCAAACTTCGTGTGTGTGTGTGTGTGTGTGTGTGTGTGTTTGTGTGTGTATTCATGGGATATTAAGTACAGCATAGGGAATATAGTCAATGGTATTTTAATAGCTGTGTATGGTGTCAGAGAGGTAGTAGACTTGTTGGGGGTCATTGCTTTGTGAGGTGTTTAAATATCTAATCAGTATGTTGTTTTGTACACCTGAAACTAATGATAATAAAAAAATAAATTAAAAAAATTAAACAGAGAATTACAGTATGACCAAGCAATTTGACTCCTAGGTCAAGACTCAAGAAAACTGAAGACATAATTTCACTCAAAAACTTGTACACAACTATTGATAGCAGTCTAAAGTGGAGAAATTTAAATATCCATCAATTGACCAATGGATAAAGTATAGAAAATCCATGAACTGAAATATTATTTGACATTAAAAAGGAATGAACTACTGATACATGCTATAAAATGGATGAACCTGGAAAACATACTAAGTGAGAGAGCCCAGTTACAAAAAAAAATCTCATAATGTTTCATGCCATTTATATGAATGTCTGTAATAGACAAAGAAAGAAAGTAGATTTGTGGTTGCCAGGGCTGAGAGGAGGAGGGAATAGAAAGTGACTGCTAATGTGCACAGCGTTTCTTATGAAAATGTTCTGGAATTAGTGGTGATGGATTCATAACTTTGTGAATATACTAAAAAAACTACTGAATTGTACACTTTAAAAGGGTGGATTTTGTAGCATGCAAATTATATCTCAATATAAAAATAATGTCCTTGGGCTGGCTGAGTGGCATGTTTCTTAGGAGCTGGCTTGGGACACCAGCTCTGAGCAGTGGGGCCATGGTTCTGATCCCACATATGAGGGCCAATGACACTGTCCTCTACAGCTAAGGTGGAGAACAACAGCTCCACCTGGTTTCCTCTATAGCTAAGATGGTGAGTGTTGCCTCTATAGCTAAGATGGCCAGCAACGGTGTGGGCTGCAGCCCCTGATGCAGTGGGCTGCCATAGGCTACAGTGAGTGGCCAGCAGCCAGTGTAAGCTGCCAAGAGCTGCCATGAGTGACCGTCCAGAGGCCGGTGAGCAACTGCCTCACACAGGAAGAGCATGATGAGGATACCAACATGGGACAGTGAAGCAACGTCCTCCACAACTAGACTGAAGAACCAAAAACGACCACAGCTTGTCTGTTCCCCTCCCCCAATTCCCTAATAAAATCTTAAAAAAAAAAATAATGTCCTTAAAAAATCACAACTTAAAAACAACCTCTTTTGGTTCCCCTATGTGCTAGTTTTGTTGACTTAGGCAAATGACTAAGCCTCTCTGAGCTTCAATATTAGTCATTGGTATAAAAAGGATAAATATCAAACATGCAATGTTATTGTAAAGTGATAAAATATAAAATATGAAAATCCTGAGATGCAGTACATGCTTAATAAATAGAGCTATTATTATTATTATCTTTGCTATTATTAATATCATTTTTAAATCAAGGGCTAGAAAAGAGCTCAGAAATTTTTAATTCCCTCAGTTAGCTAATGAAATGTCTCATCTTCCTCCTGTAGTCTCTTTCCTACTAAATATATATATATATATATATATATATATATATATATATATTTGTTGGAAAAGTCATGACGTATTTTTCTATGTTTTTCATTGCAAAAACGTATCATGACTTTTCCGACAACCATATATATACATATATATGTATATAATGTGTATATATATATTTGCATATATATGCAAATCAATAAAAATACAGGTATACATATATAAACATGCCTTATGCACACACATATACTCATGTACATCTTTAAAATAATATCTGAATGATGCTTTGTATCTAATAATTATATCTTCTCAAAAAACTGGCTACTATAGCTATAGACTACCTTCCAATGAGACTATGAATATCTCAAAAGGCTATATAGCTCCTTTAAAGATAAACAAGCCCACATACACAGATTACTGCTTTCTGGGTGTTAATCAAGATCTAGTCTACTTTGGACCACACTGATGTACCCTTACTTATTGAAGTAAGAATCAGTAGGTTTCTTTTTACTTATCTATATTTAAGTGTAGTCAGAGACAAACCATCCAACCATTTAATTTTAAGTCAGAAAATGATTTTATTTTTGTAGTTATTAAATTTCTAAAGATGGTAGCATCTTAGAGTTTATATAAGACAATATATTAAAATTGTATAGCTATTTATTCTTAGGGTAATGTGGTTTGAAAGGTGCTCCATCTATAATTTAGGCTTACCTAAGCACGTGAAAAATTCTGTCATTTTTAGAAAACCTACTTGGAAATAATGATCTTTCATGTATAATAATACTGATATTCTGTGAATAGAAATTATTGTTATTGTTATTATTATAAAGCCATTACATTGAGTACAATTACTATGTAGTTTACTGTATACAACTTTGCTAAGCACTTTAAATGAGATAAGGTATACATAAAGTACCTAGTAAAGATGTAAATAGTATATTGTCCTTCTATAATAATATCTTATATTTACACAGTGATTTACATTTTTAAAAAGAGATTTCATATATATGATCCTAACTAGTGGTACAAAATTAGCATGGGAATGGTTAGTAATGCTATATATATGTTCTTTTAAAGCTTTCTATTTTCAAATGACTTACTTTTGTTATTAATAACTAATGATATGCGTACATATTCAGTACTCTCTGCATTTCACAGATGGCAAGATTGAGATATGCAAAACTTAAATCACTTAAATGTGGATGCTCAGTAAGAGAATATTGGATTGGATATGAAAGTTCTCTTTCTTGGAATTTTCTTGCTGAAAGGTACAATTAACTGAAAGCAACATCAAATGAATTCTTGGTGCTTCAAAAGGAGAAGACAGAAGAACATCAGATAATGAGAAAAGGGCATGTTGCTGATGTATACAGAGGAGTGGGGTTGGCATTCTAATCTGGCTGTGTGCAGAGCCTCCAGAACATTCATAGGTAAAATGCACTGTTGTTTGTGGCATTGTTCTTTACTCTCAGCATTTCTGAAATTCACAGATTGATAGTACATTATGGTAAATACATAAACCAGTAACATAGTCATTTATTATCATTATCAAATATTATGTATTATACATAATGGCATGTGTTACAATTTTATACAATTGGCAACACAGTAGGTTTGTTTATATCAGCATCACCAGAAACATGACAGTAATGCCTTGTAGGACAACATTAAGACAGATACAATGTCACTACGTGGCAAGAATTTTTCACCTCCATTATTATCTTATGGGAACGCTGCTGTCCTATCTGCAGTCTCCTTGTTGACTGAAAGGTCATTATGCAATATATGAATGTATATGGTGTGTGGAGGGGAGTGGGGGAAAAAAACCAAAAATATAGCCTGGACCTGATTCTGATAGGCTTAGTATGCTAAATTAATTAACTAGGGCTTTATTCTAATGAGGGTTGTGTGATATTCCATGGGAGGTTAACAGGTGTTTCAATGAAAGAAAGAGGATTCTGTGGTCCAATATATTTGGAAAATGCTAGATTAAACAGTGCAGGACTTCCAAGAACCTTCGCTATGCCTAAATGTATTGTCAATTGTTAGATAAAGTGTTCTAATATGGAACTGGTGTTCCCAAATACAGCACTAGTGCATTCATTTGCATATGAGGCAAAGACCACCATTGTACTTTGAGTGTCTGGCATATATTGGGTACTCAATAAGTGTTTGCTAAATGAATGAGTAAATGATTAAATGATTGAATGATCAGCAAATACTCCATAAATGATTGTTGAATTTAATTTTAAGAAAGAGGAATCACTGAGAGTGAAGAGGAAAACAGGTTTTCTTAAGATGTGCTTGGTTTGAAAAAACTTCTAACTATCCACTTATTATTCTGAATGTCACAATAAGAAATATAGGTCACACAGTGTATATGAGGTAAACTTAGCTCTGAATATGTCATTACCCCCTTTTGGTTGTTGTTTTTATTTTTGTTAGATTTTCTTCTTGAGTATTTGTAAGTTAAATAATATCAACTCGATGGCTACAATCCATCTATTAAAGCGGCATTCAGTTGGGAAAAAAAAGAAAGAGGAATCAGCTTAGGAAACTGAATAAATGTAAAGGTTGAGAGGGATGGAAAAGTCAGTAATAATAAGACAGAGACCAATTCCTAGAATTTGAGGTGTGAGAAGAGGCCAGACCATCTATCAGTGTGCTTCATTGCATCTTGGTCTCCTGCTCTCCAAAATATATGTTATATCTCATCAATTTTATTCTCTCTTCAATCTTCAGTCTCCCACACATTTTCTTAATTTTCACTGTGAATTTGCCCAATCTTGGAAAAAAATTAAGACCAGACTTTTGCTTCCAGTTGTCCCATAGTTATGGAAAAACACTATCAGTACTGGTTTACAGACGTTTTCTCATCTCTTCTGGATTGCAGGAACATATTTATGACTCAACATTCCTCAGTGACATTGGGAAGCTGGTTGAAACCCCCCAACATTCATTGGTCTAGACTTTCCCACAGTTTTGTGAGTGCCTAGTTCCCTGTGTGAATCCCTTCCTTCTTAAAATACCTAGAATGATTTATTTTATCTCTAACTTGATTAATATGGCCAAATTTGGGGGGATGAGGAAACTGAGGTTCAGAGAAGGTAGGTAACCTCTCCAAAGTTATACATATATAATAACAATTACAATAATGATAATTTCGACCAGAATTTAAAAAGCCATGTACTTAAAATCCAAAAAGGAAAGTAATTTACCTTCCATCTTAGATTCCATGGGTTGTTATTATAATTACTCTCTGACATATACCCTGCACTTCTTGATCTTATACGCCTTCAACATACTCATATGGTTAAATCCAAATCCATATACATATGGTTTGCCTACTCTGTACCCAAAACGTGAGGAGCTGAATATAAAAGAAAATGTACAATTATACTGATTGTTTTTACTTTAAATTTATGAACAAAAACCTCAACCATCTCCTTAGTGCAGCCTGCAATCATACTTCATTTGCCTTGTCAATTAACTTTCTTAAATATCAGAGGTGACAATTTCTCAACTTCTTATTTCTCCTCAAACATCTAACACCTTTTCCCTCTTCTAATTCTTGGCTATTGTCCTTCCTTCTTATTTCACTGAGATAATACCTACAGAAAAGATTTTCTTCATTTTCCTTACTGAAGGATAACCATCTTATCTGTCCCTGGACCCATACTGCCTCGTCACCATTTTAAGTGAATGACTACTTGTTCACTGAATCTCACTCACCCTCTCCTGCTCACAAACTTTACTCCTACAATCACCCCCTTTTCTTTCTAGCTCAGCAATTCTTGATTTCTTATCTAAATCAACAACAACAACAAAAAACAGTTCAGTATTCCCCATCTCTAAGAAGCCTGTTGGGAAAGGCAGTCACTGCAGCTTGTCAGCTCTTGACATCAGATAAGAGTGGCCAAGGGCCTGGGACATTTCCACGCAGAGATAAAGAGCCCTCACAGCCTGTTTAAGGCTTGATGTATCCTTTTTTGTCCTGCTTAAGTATGCATCGCATAGCACCTGGCCAACACCACTGATACATCTGTTCCCAGTTGGGAGGGAATAGTTTCCTTCTACTGAAGCATTAGGTAGGGTACATGTAGGCACCCCACCCATGTCGGCTGTGAGTGGATCTGCTGGCCACAAAGAACCAGTGCATTGTTAAGTGGCTAGACCTTTTTTATCTCTCTCTTCTTGCTCCAGGTAAACAAACACTCTACTGGTTTACCTGGCATGCATGTTGTCTGTTCTCAGTGACGTTGACTCATGCATTTGTCTCTTACTTGGTTGACTCTGATGTTAACATTTGAACCTTGACTGGACTCATGTTCTATTGTGTCATGTGGCACACCCTGACCACCCAATGAACAGTGAAACACCCTCCCTTGGTCCCAGAATGCAGAGCCAAAATCTTTATTCAGCGGGATCTCTCCATACAATTAACTACTCTATATACATGCCTCTATTTTACTTGAGAAGTTGCTATTTAAAAAAGACTTTAATATCAGTTACTAGAGGACATGACAAAACCAGCTAGTGTGTAATGACATCAGTATAATCACAAGGTTTGAACATATTCAATGGTCTAATGAATGAATGCTAACACTTAAAAATCCAAATATAGAAAGCTTATTATATGTCAGATATTATAGCAAGCACTTAACATGAAACATTTTCATTAATCCTCATATTAATCCTATTAGTAGGGCATTGTGATTGATTCCATTTTATAGATGATGAGGACAAGGCATATTGAATATCATTTACATGCCTGAGATCACACAGCTATTAAGTGGTCGAAGTACAATTTGAACCCTTGCAATTTGCCTCCAGAGTTTTTGCTCTTTAATCTTTACCCTATATTGTGACTGCATAATAACTTTACCTTATCACCCCTCACTGTTCCTGCTGAGCTTGGAATTCAAGCAGATACAACTGAGACAAATATTGCTCATGTCTGCCACCCAGTAAGTCCTCCAAATCAGAAGCTAAATTAGGAGCTTCTTCCACAATTAAGACATAAGACAAACTTTATTAACTGACCAACTAAGGTGCCAATTAGGGCCATGCAATTGAAAGCCTAGAGAATACTTAGAAGTGCTGACAGCAGATGTGAGAAAAAAGCAAGTATTTAAAAGTTAATAACATTCATCTCTTTTTGCTCTGTGTTCCAAACAAGAATTCAATGACACAAGTCTAAATGCTAAGGTTCCACTAAATAGTCTTCATAGTATTGTTTAAATAATTCACATGCCAAGATATTAGAACTGAGTACACAGATTCAAAATGACTAATTTTTATCAATTCTCAAGATAACCTGTCATCACTGGAACCTCACTAAGTTTTCTATGAGTCAGATTCATGTTTTCTTTAACAACTTTAGGGAAACAAATGCAAGAACAGATCACTAAGGAAATTTATTCATTTTGGGATAAAATATTCTACCTAAAAACAAATGCAAGTTACTTGAAAATTATGTTTTTGGTAGAGATTGTTGTTTGGGTAAAATAGTTGTATTTTAGAACATTTTGGTATGTAGGAGCTTTAAATATGCATTTGGTATATACATTTAGAAATTGATTATTGATTAGAAAATGAAGCATTTTCTAATTCAGGTGAATATTTATGAAGCAGCTAATCTCAAAATGGCTGCCAAAATAAGTCTATTAACAGGACCTAATAACTTTTGAAGTACATGAAGTTTGCTTTTAACACTACTCTTTGGGTGATATGAAGGCAGAAGCACATCTTTTCTTTCCTCCCTATATAATTTAAAATATACAGAGCAGTTTTGATTTTATCACAAAGTACTCCATTACCTCTTTGTAATCAAAAAAGTCTTTCCAACAAAGGGCTTTTTTGTGATTACCCTTTTATGGAAAGGTTATTTTGCACTACATTACAAAACCTAGTTATGTACAGTACATTACTCTCATTCTGTTTGAACAATAGTTTGGAGACTTCTAATAACTCAGGTGTTGTATGCCAGTGTTCCAGTATTTAGAAGCAGCACTCCAAAATGTCAGCATGACTCTGGTACTTTTATTTTAATGGATAAGACTGCAGATCTTCAATATAACTTACTTTATATGGGGTTTCTAGTAACTGTGTTTAAGGGCATCAGTTCTACTTTAGGTCTTCCTTGCAAGAGATTTCACACATAATGATATAACAGTTTTATGCCTATAACTAGATTCATCTTCATTATATGAATATCATCTAAATAATAGAATATAATTCCTAAGCGAGTTCTAGAGAAAATATGTGTTTCTTAAGATCTAAGAGAAATTAATTCACATCTACTTCTTTCTTTCTTAGAGGAAACAAATGCCATAATCACACATTTTAGGAGATAGTTATAAATAGATATAGATATAGGTAGATACATAGGTCTCTCTCTCTTTCTCTCTCCCTCTCTCTCTCTCTCTCTCTCTATCTATATATATATATATAGATAGATAGATAGATAGATAGATATTAGTAAAAACAACTACAGAAAGAAAAAATCATTTTACTGAGTTAAAGAAAATATGCTCGCACTTATAATTTGTAAATCTTATGTTCCACTAGCATAAAGCATCATTAATCCATTGCTTCAAAAGCAGCTATAGGTGTCAGAGTTATCAAGAATTTATAATCAAGGATCTTATAAACTTTCTACCCTTTGTTCAACATCACCGAAATTTCAGTTGTGCAAGATGAATATGTTCTTGATATGTAAATGTAAAATATGGTGATTACAGCCAGCAATATTTTATTGTATAGTTAAAACTTACTAAGATAGACCTTATTTTAAGTCTTTTCAACATACACACCACACACACACACACACACACACACACACACACACACACACATGAAAATAGTAACCAAGTAGAACTGATGGGTATATTAATTAGCTTGATTGTGGTTATCATTTCACAATGTGTATGTACCAAAACACCAAGTTGTACACCTTAAATATATACACTATTAATGTGTCAATTATACCACAATGAGCTTTTAAAAATATCTTGTGAGAGAAAAGGAATATGATGTCTGGGTCCCCTGTGATGCCTAAGAGATTAATGTATCAATACATCTTTGAAATATTATTGCTTTTTCATTAGAGATTTATTGCATCAAATAAGAGAACCAATATCAAAAATTGTTAGTTCTAGTACTATTAAGTGATTCTTTTTAAGAAATAACATAATGACAAAAAAGGTAAATATTATCATAGCAAATATTTCTCAATATAAAATAATATGTATATGCAAAATGAGTTAATATTCTGGAGTTTTGTTTTATTCTTTATTTTCTTGATGAAAGGCCCTTCTTTTCAAGTAAATGGTAAATATAACTCACTATTAAACTGCATTTAATATAATTCTAGTCATTATGATTAGAGTAGTTCAATTTAACTTTACCTTTTAATTAGAAATCTAACTGTTGTAGGCAGGCCGAGTGGTGCAGTGGTTAAGCGCTGGCCTGGGAAGCCAGCGGCCCTGGTTCGGGTCCCACATATGAGGGCCAGTGACACTGCCCTCAAAAAATAAATAAACAAAATAATATTAAGAAATCTAATTGTTAATATAGGTAATTTCAAACATATATGGGGAAAAAAGAAAATGGAGGTAAATAAAGGTAGCCACCGGAGAAGGCCCAAGATGGCAGAATAGGTAAATGCTATGTCTACTGTCTCCCAGAATTACATAAAATTACAACTAAATTATAGAACAATCAACCTTGAGAATCATGTGAAGACTAGCTGAACAGAACCACTATAACCAAGGATAAAAAGAAGAGGCAGCATCGAGGCTGGTAGAAGGGGCAGAGACATGAAAGGGGCTGATTCTAAATCCACAGGTAGTGGTTGAGCACTGGGAGGCACACTTCAGTGGCAGATGTCCCCCCTGAAGAGTGAGGAGTCCCAGCTCAGTGGTCTTGTGCCAAGAAGAGGAGTACCTACTACATCTAGCAGTGAAAATCAGTAAGATACTATCTGGCCATCCTGGTGAGATGAAAGTTGGCTAAAAACCCAGATATCTTTTTTAAAAGCCCAAGCATATGAGAGGTATGGCAATTAAGTTCACGAACTCATCCTAGAAGAAGTGCTACGTATCTCATTGCTGAATATCACTACGGTCACTTTTGAAATACTCCCCTTGGGATGCTATGCACCAATGCCAGCACCTAGTCCACCCTTCAAAGAAATTTTGGAATTCTTTTTCTGGAATGGCCATCAGAGCTGTCATCATATTCTCCTTGATGTCCTGAATGTCATCAAAATATCTACCTTTCAATATTTCCCTTTATTTTCGGGTAAAGAAAGAAGTCATTGGGGGCCAGATCAGGTGAGTAGTGGGGGTGTTCCAATACAGTTATTTGTTTACTGGCTAAAAACTCCCTCACAGACAGTGCCCTGTGAGCTGGTTCATTGTCGTGATGCAAGAGCCATGAATTGTTAGGGAAAAGTTTAGGTTGTCTAACTTTTTCACGCAGCCTTTTCAGCACTTCCAAATAGTAAACTTGGTTAACTGTTTGCCCAGTTGGTACAAATTCATAATGAATAATCCTTCTGATAGGAAAAAAAAATCAGCAACATCAGTGCAACAAGTTCATGAACTTAATTGTCAGACCTCATATATAGTGATAAATATTATATCTCCTTGTTGTATTGTCCCCTTTATCAGTATGAAATGTCCATCTTTGTCTCTTGTTACCTTTTTAATCCTGAAGTCTATTTCATCAGAGTTAAATATGTCTGCACCTGCTTTTCTCTGGATGCCATTTGCTTGGATTATTGTTTTCGACTCTTTCCTTTTGTGTGTATATTTGTCCTTGTAGCTGAAATGTATCTCTTGGAAGCAGTGTTTGGGTTTAGTTTTTTGATCCAGTCAGCTACTCTGTGCTTTTTTATTGGTGAGTTCACTACATTTACATTTAGGGTAATTATTGATATATGAGGATTTCCTGTAGCCATTTTACTTTTGTTTTCTGGTAACTCTGTGTCTCCATTGTGTTTTGCCTTTGGGTTTCTGTCTGTTATTTTAGTTTATTGGTATTCTATGATCTTTTCCCCTTCATCTCCTCTTTTTTTATGTTAGGTGTCTTAGTTCTGTTTTGTTTTTTTTTCCCCTGAGTGGTTATCATGCAGTTTATGTAAACAAAAAGTTTCATATATACAGTATTCCTTTTATTCAGCATACATCTTATCTCCATTTGCTTTTGCAAATTCAGACCTTTATTCCATCCCTTTTTATGTTTTTGTTGTCACAAATTTCTATTTATGCTGTGACTTCATTTCTGAGTTGCAGAAGCAAACTGTCTTCTTTTTTTTTTTATCTTCTTTACTCTTTTGGTTATGTTTAAGTGTATAGTGCCCTATTCTGAGTAGGGATTGCCCTTTTCTTCTTCTACTGTCTGTTAGTAATATTACTCATAGTTTTCTATCTTTTTATATTTTTGTTAGAGGTAAAATAAATTCCTTCAGTGTTTCCTGTAATGCAAGTTTTGTGGTGGAATATTCCCACAGCTTCTGTAGATCTCAAAAGGTCTTTATTCCTCCATCATATCTAAAGGATAACTTTGGAGAATATATTATTCTTGGCTGGTAATTTCTCTCTTTTAATAGTTTGAATATTTGATTCCACTCCCTCCTGGCTTGTAGAGTTTCTGCTGAAAAATCTGATGATAATCTAATGGGCTTTCCTTTGTAGGTTACCATCTTCTTTTCCCTGGCTGCCTTGAGAATTCTCTTTGTCATTAATGTTTGTCAGCTGCCATATAGTGTACTTTGGAGAAGGCCCATTAGGATTGAGGTGTTTAGGTGCTCTGTTTGCTTTTTGGATTCAAGGATCCAGTTCATGCCACAGGTTTGAAAAGTACTTGTCAATCTGTTTGAACAGACTCTCTCTGTGCCCTTCTCCCTATCTTTTCCTTCTGGTATACCCATCATTCTTATATTGCACTTTCTGACTGTGTCACATAATTCTTGTACCATTCTTTGATTTATTTTTAACTCTCAATCTCTCTCTTCTTCCATCTGCATCATTTCCAGACTTCTATCTTTGATATCACTAATTCTTTCCTTCATCTGGTCAGATGTATTTCCTAAACTAACTATTTCATTCTTCATCTCTATTATTGAGTTCTTCAGCTCCAGCATTTCTATTTGGCTTTTTGTTTTTAAAGATTTCAATCTCTTTGGTAGAGTTTTAATTTTTTCATTGATTTTATTTATGAGCTCATTAAACTGCCTCTCTGAGTTTTCTTATATCTCACTGACTTTTTTTCAGAACTGTAATCTTGAATTCTCTCTCATTTAAGTCACATATTTCCATACCTTGAAGTTTATTTTCTGGACATGTTTCATTTTCTTTCTGAGGTGCCTTGTTACCTTGATTATTCACAGCAATTAATGGATTATTTCTCTTTCTGGACATCTACGGGAGTGAAATCTGCAGCAGTTCACAGAAAGATATGAAGAGGTCCTTTTTTTTTTTTTTTTTTTTTTTTTTTTTTTTTGCTTTCCAGGAGTTATTGCTGGTGCGTTTTATTTTCTTTTGCCCTATTCCAGCTCCTTGCATGGTGGGAGATTTCCTGGGAAGGTGGGCTTCTCTTCTGGAACAAGGTTGCCTCAGTCTCAGGGCACTACCCACATGGGAGAATGTGATGGGTGATGGGGTTCTGAGCCCCTGAAATCTCAGTGCTGCCCCTGCAGCTAGTTGCCAAGCCATGCACTACAGCAGCCCTGGGTGCCTCTGCTAGGATCAGCTTCAAAAGATTCGGCTTGAAGAGGAGAGGATACTGATGTGTTTGTGGCTTTGTTCTCCTCTGAGTAATGGCAACTGCCAGAGCACAGCTGTCTCAGCTCTGTTTCTCCACCCTTGTCATTTGTATTAGACACAGTGTGTATGTGTCACTCATAAACTGTCCCTTCAGTTCTCAGAGCTATAGATATTCTGCCCTTTAATGCAACACTGTTACCATTTTTTTAAATGGGGCCTGCTGGAATGGCATGGGGAAGGCAAGCTATGGGAGGGTAGGGGCAGGTGGCCAGGCTCCATGGCTTTATTTTGTGCCTTGCAGTGAGGGCTGTTAGACCAATTGTTGGTACAATTATGGCACTTCTGTATTTGTTCTTTGCCCTGAGGTCTCTGCCCAGATCCATCGCTGGGTTTAGTAGTATTATATGCTGATCTCTCAGGCAGACCACAGAGAATGCACTTGCATTTTGATTATTCTGCACGCAGGGAGATCCAGGCTGTGTCCAGCAGCTCCCTGTTTCTTCTCTTCTCCTTTCCTTCCTCCCCTATTTGCCCCAATTTGCCCACCTTCAGATGTTTCGGTATGCAGATTTCTCAGACGTGTTTATGTATTTTTGTAGAGCATCCTTTTTTGAAATATAGCTGTTCAACTTGTACCATCAAGGGGAGAGTTCAAGGAGCACCCTCATGCTACCATGTTTATAACCGACAAAGCAATAACTAGGAACGAATTCAACCAAGGAAGTAAAAGACCCATACTCAGAAAAGGCATTGAAGAGAAAAATTAAAGAAGATACAAATGAATGAAAGCATATAACATGTTCATGGATAGGAAGAATTAATAGTTAAAATGCCCATACTACCAAAGCAATCTATAGATGCAATGCAATCCCTATCTAAATAACAAAGGCATTTTTCACAGAAATAGAATAAATAATCCTAAAATTTATATAGAACCATAAAAAGAACTCGAATAGCCATGGCAATCTTGAGAAGGAAGAATAACGTAGGAGGTATCATGCTACCTGGTGTCAAACTATACTACAAGGGAATATAATCAAAAAAAGTAAGGTATTGGCCCAAAACAGACACACAGATCAATGAAACAGAATGGAGAGCCCAGAAATAAATCCATTCCTATATGATCTCTTAATCTATGACAAAAGGAGGCAAGAATATACAATGGGGTAAAGACAGTCTATTCAATACATCGTGATGGGAAAACTAGACAGATACATGCAAAAAAATGGAACTGGACAGACTTCTTACTCTATATACAAGAATAAACTCAAAATGTATTAAAGACTTACATATAAGACCTGAAACCGTAAAACTCCTAGAACAAAACATGGGCAGTAACTCTCAGACATTATCCTTAGTAATATTTTTACCGATATATCTCTTCAGGCAAGGGAAACAAAAGAAAAAATAAACAAATAGGAATACATCAAACTAAAAAGTTTTTGCAGAGCAAATGAAACCATCAACAAAATAAAAAGACATCCTACTGAATGGGAGAAGATATTTGCCAATGATACATCTGTTAAAGGGTTGATATCCAAAATCCATTTAAAAACTCATATAGCTCAACACCAAAAAATAAACAATCAATTAAAAAGTGGGCAGAGTGGTCTGGCAGAGTGGCGCAGTGATTAAGCGCTGGCTTGGGAAGCCAGCGGCCCCGGTTCGGTACCACATGTGAGGGCCAGTGATACTGCCCTCAAAAAAAAAAAAGTGGGCAGAGGACCTGAATAGACATTTCACCAAAGAGGACATACAGATGGCCAATGAATACATGAAAAAAACACTCTACATCAGTAACCATCGCAGAAATGCAAATTAAAACCACAATGAAATATCACCTTACACCTACCTGTGAGAATGGCCTTCATCAATAAATCAACAAACAACAAGTGTTGGTGAGGATGTGGAGAAAAAGAACCTTTGTGCACTGTTGATGGGATTGCAAATTGGTATAGCCACTAAGGAAAACAGTATGGAAGTTCCTCAATAAAAAATTGAAATAGAAGTACTTTATGACCCAGCAATTCCAATCCTGGGTATTTATCCAAAGAAATACAAAACACTAGTTTGAAAAAATATAAGCACTCCCTATGTTTACTACAACACTATTCACAATAGCCACGATATGGAAACAGCTGAAATACCCATGAATAGATGATTGGACAAAGAAATAGTGGTGCGTATACACAATGGAATATTACTCAGCCATACGAAATAATGAAATCTTACCATTTGCAACAACATGGATGGACCTAGAGGGTATTATACTTAGTAAAATAAGTCAGACTTAGGAATACAAATACCATATGATCTCAATTATATGTGGGATCTAAAGAACAAAATAAATGTACAAACAAAAAAGGTAGCCACACTGTGAACCCTTTTGCTCCTTCCCCTTGCTCACCCCCAAAATGCTGAGCTTTTTAACCTCTTTTAGGTTTCACATAAAGACATATCTCCTGGACATTAACAAACTGGAGGGCCTGCAGCAACAAATATAAACCAGATAATCATAAATATGACAACACACACTTCATAAAACAAATTACAGCCTGTCAGCAATCATTCTGGCTTTATACTAATGCATTCCATCTACCACTTTTACTGTTCAACTACTATTCAAATGGAAATTACTGAGTTAGTATATTTTTCAATAATAATGGCATTTGACAGAATTCAAAACATGTAAAACTAGGTATTCAGTAGTTTGTGGATAAATATACTGCGAAATGAAAGAATTTATCATATGACAACCAAGCACTCATAACCTGGAATTATTGGTTCGTAGTTGTTTTCCTTGGACCACTTTATTCCCAGGGTTTGATTCTTGTTATAAAAACATTCAACTTAATGTTCAACCTGTTTTGACTTATAGCAGAAAGTCAGCTATAGTAATAATAAAAATATAATAGCTTACTAGAAAAACCATATATGAAACATGTTCAATTTATATTTCTTTGCTGTTTAATTGCATTTGTAGTTTTTCTTGAATTAAATATTAGCAAATATGACCAGGGTCTATCTAATCTGGTTTGGAAGCATCATTACAACATGAGTTTCCTCACTATCTCTCTTCTCAACTTCAAATTTTATCTTCATCTATACCTATTATCTTTTTTCCTTCTGTCTCAGATAAAACATTTCGTTTTCTTTCTAAGGCCCTAGATTCCTTTTTCTTTCCTTCCCTCACCGCAGGTGTTTTCTTCATTTATTTTCAGTCTCTCACTTGACATCAAATCTTTTCCCTTCTTTATGGAAACAAATTGAAGATGTTTTGTTCCCATTAGCAGAAAAAAAAAAGTTCCTAAATCCTGATATCCCCTTTAACTTGCAATGCCTTTTGCAATTCCGTTCACTTCAAAATTCTTAAAAGAATAATCTACCCATGCTTCCAAAACCTCATTACCAAAAATCATTCTGTAAATCCACTCTATGTCACTGAAAGATCACTAGCTAAAAAGCCCAACAGCCTTTTTCTATTCTCCATAATAATTCTCTTTGTCATTAGACTTATTTAACTTACCTGCTGCAAATCTGTACACTCTTCTACCTCTCCTCTTCCTCCTCTTCTGACCACTCCTTCTCAGTGTCATATACTTATGCAGTCGGCTTTTCTGGTCCCATTTCCTCCTCCTGTGAAAGCATGCTGTATACTAGATATCTATTCTGAGCTCTCTTCTCTATGCATAACAAAGATATAAATTAGTAGTTCTCACAACAAGTATGATTTACAGATATGATTTGTTTGATCACCATTCAAATGAGCATGTGTCCTCTAGTTTACCATTGTGTTATAACTGACCTGTTTTACATACTTTTTTTTACCAGCCAGTTTCAAATAATTTGTTTTTCACATTTTTATTCTTATATGCTCTTTTGACTTGTAAGTCCACATTTTTAACTCTGTGCTACACATTTCCACTTTTATATATTTTTTAAGCATCTAAAACCATATTTCTAAACATCAACTTAGCTTCTTCTCTCTCAAACTTTTGTTTCAAATTTTCTTTATTTAGGCTAATAGTGCCAATATCTTTCCATTTCATATCTTCCCATTTACTTGGGCTTGAAAGTTCAGTGCCATCTTCCTTACCACAAATAAACAACTGTTTTCAAGTCCTGTTGGTTCTAGTTTCCTAATATATTTTCTTCATTACCAAAGCAATTACCATAGGTTAGGTTCTCATTGCCCCTCATCTTGATAACTGCAATAGCTTCCTTAGAAACTAAATTGTGTCACATGAAAAGCACTTGAAAGAGTCTCAAGTTTAAACTGGGGTAAGTAAAATTAGGTAACCTTGAAAATTACCTTTAAATATTTCAAAAGCTGTCATGGAGAAAAGTGATTAAAATTAGTCTTCAAGAAAGAGAGGACTGCACTGGTCAGAAGATGTATGGAAGGGTTTTAGGGTAAATATAAAGAAGGTTTTTTTCTAATATTTATTTAAGAGAGTAAACTTATGTGCAGGCATTTTAGCCCAGGCTGGAAGACAGCACATCATAGATATTGTAGAAGAAATTACATAACTTTGAAAGTCCCTTTTTTCAGAGTGTCTGATTTTAAAATCTATATATCAGTAAGACTGTGGCATCTGTAAATTAAAAATACCTGTAAAGATTTTAGGTTGATATTTCTTTGTTGTTTAATCTGCCAATGAATCTGGAGGCCATGAGTCAACTTTGAAGATTCAGCTGTTTTGATAACTTTTTCTAAAGAAGAAACAGTAATTAAAAGATCTGTCAGGCCCTGAAAATACAAATTGCACAAATAAGTTAATGGTAAGATTTTTCTCCTTTTATCTATACCGTTATTTACAATTTTAAAATGTTTTCATTGACATGATTTCTTTTGATAATCAGAACAACCCTGAGAAGAACAGGACTGATATTCTTATTTTCCTAATCAGAAAACTGAAATTTGCAGTGTTATTTCTTACTAAGGTGGCATGATTTTTCAGCAAGAGACATTACTAAAATCATTTTTCCTGGCTACTAATATATTGTTCATTCCAAGAAAATATGTTGCTTCTCATTAATGGGTGGTTATTTTCATGAAAATGAACATGATTTTAAAGGTAAAGGCTAAGTGATGATAGTGGAGGAAGAAGAACTTTTAATAATTTAGAAATGAACACCCAAGTATATGATGGGATTTATTTGATTTACTTGATGTTTAATACCATCAGACAAATTTTCACCATGACTCAGGTAAAATTAGCCACACAAATAAGCCTCTCATTTGCAATAACCATCTCATCAAATGAATTTCCTGAACCTAATTTTATATTGAAAAGTCTCTCATTTTATAGGTTTTTTTCTTACCATAAATATGTCTGGGAGTGATGTCAGAAGTATGGTGGCATGAGGGTTCCTCTTGATCTCTCCCCTTGAAGTTACAAGTTGAACAGCGATAATTCAACAAAGGATTCCCTGCACAACACACAAACATGTCTCAGAGATCCATGCATTGAAACATCTGAAGGTGGGTGAATTGGGGCAAACAGAGAAGGAGGGAAGGGTTAAGAACAGAGAAGAGTGACCCAGACACAGCCCAGAGCTAAATGTGGGTCTCAACAGAGGGGAGGACTTAGGGTCCAGGTGCACTTTCTCTGGCCCTGAGCATTCCTGCCTGAGTGATCAGCATATACTGATAATATGGCTGAAGTCAGCCATCAGTGCAAAGTCTGAATGCAAAACTGTAACAGCTGTGTTCCATCAGCTGCCACTGCCAGGCAGAAAACAAAGTCACAGAGCCTGGCCACCTCCCCCACACTGACATAGCTCACCTCCGTGCACCCTCCCAGAGCTAGTAATGGGTCCCAGAAAAAATTGTAACAGTGAGTGTCAGGTTACAAAGCAGAAATTCTACAGCCCTGAGAACTGGAGAGACAGTTCCTGAGTGACAAATGTGTATTGCAGCTAATCCCAGAACAAGGGTGGAGATAAAGAGTCAAGGCTGCTGAGATCTGGCAGTTGACATTACTGGGTGGAGAACAAAGCCACAAACACACACTGGCCTCTCCCATCCCAGCATGCCCTGACCCTTCCCAGCTGATCCCAAAGCAGGAAGCTGGGACAGGTCAGGCAGACCAGCACTGCATCTGGCTGAAGGGGCAGCACTGGGATTTCAGGGGCTCAGAACCCAATGACCCACCACATTCTCCTATGGGGATGGTGCACTGAGTTGGAGGTGAACTGGTCATAGAGACATCCCCCTCCCCAGGGAATACAAGGCATTTTTCACGTTTCAGCAGAGATCCCAGAGACCAGCTGGAGCAGCATAAGAGAAAATAAAATGCTCTAGCATCACCTACTGGAAAATAAAAGAAAGACCTCTTTTTATCAATTTGCTGCAGAGTTCACTCCCATAGACAGCTAGGTGGAGAAATAATCCATCTAATACCATGAACAAATAAGGTAACAAGTCATCTCAGAAATAAAAATCTCCAGAAAATAAACTTAAAGACATGGAAATATGTGACTTAAATGACATTCAAAATTACAGTTCTGGAAAAAACTCAACAAGATGAGAGAAAGCTCAGATGGGCGATTCAATGAATTCAGAAATAAAATCAATGAACAAAATGACCACTTTATCAAGAGATTGAAACTTTAAGAAAGAATCAAACAGAAATTCTAGAGCTGAAGAACTCAATAAAAGCAATGAAGAATGACATAGCAAGCTTAGGAAATAGAGCTGACCAGATGGAGGAATTATTTAGTGATATCAAAGATAGAAATCTGAAAATGATGCAGATGGAAGAAGAGAGATTTCAGATTTAAAAGAAAAGAAAGAACTCTACAAGAACTTTCTGACTCCTTCAGAAAGAGTGATACAAGAATAATGGGTATACCAGAAGGAGAAGGACACAGACAGCCTATTCAAACAAATAGTCAATGAGAACTTCCCAAACCTTTGAAAAGGACTGGATAATCAAATCTAAGAAGCAAACAGAACACCCAATCATCTCAGTCCAAAAAGACCTTCTCCAAAGCACATTATACTAAAACTGTCAAAAATTAATGGCAAAAAAAGAATACTCAAGGTAGCCAGGAAGAATAAGATGGTATCTTACCAAGTTTAGCCCATTAGACTATTATCAAAGTTTTCAGCAGAAACTATACAAGTTAGGAAGAAGTGGAATCAAATATTCAAACTATTGTCAGAGAGACATTACCAGCCAAAGTAATGTATTCTGTATTTATTTTTTATAGTATATTAAAAAGAAATAAAGACATTTCCAGACATACAGAGCTCAGGGACTTTTCCACCACAAGGCCTGCATGACAAGAAATATTGAAGGGCATTAATCTAGCAGGAAATCAGAACCCTTATTCAGAATATGGCACTATATTCTGAAATATAACATAAAGGTTAAAGGAGCTAAAAAACATAAAAAACAAAACCAAAAGAAAATAGCTACTTCAATTGAGAAAGGAGCTGACAGCATTAATAGGGATTATTTATGGCAACAAAACATAAAAGGGGACAGGATAAAGTTCTGAATTTGCAAAGAGGAATGGAGATAAGATGCATGCAAAATAAAAATAAAAAACCTACTGTATATATGAAACTTTCTCTTACATAAACTTGATGGTAACCACACCAAAAAAATCCAGAACTGAGATGAATTACATAAAAAAAAGGGAGACAGAGGTAAAAATCATAGAGTATCACCAAATGACAATAACAGACAGAAACATAAGGGCATAGAAACAATGGAGACACCAAGCTATCAGAAAACAAAAGATAAAATGGCTGTAGGAAATACTCATATATCAGTAGTCATCCTAAATGTAAATAGTCTTATTTCACCCATAAAAACTCACAGAGTAGCAGATTGATTAAAAAAACAAAACCCAACCATATGCTGCCTTCAAGAGACATATCTCAGTTGCAGAAGCATATATAGACTCAAAGTGAAAGGGTAGAAAATGATATTCCAAGCAAATGTCATCCAGAGAAAAGTATGTGCAGCCATACTTATATCTGATGAAATAGACTCAAGATGAAAAACTTAAAAAGAGACAAAGGTGGACATTTCTTTTTTTTTTTTTTGAGGACAGTGTCCCTGGACCTCATAAGTGGGACCCGAACCAGGGCCGCTGGCTTCCCAAGCCAGCGCTTAACCGCCGCGCCACTGGGCCAGCCCAAAGGTGGACATTTCTTAATGACAAAGGGGACAATACATCAAAAAGACATAACACTTATCAATATATATGCTCCATGTCAGGGAGCACAAATATATATAAAGCCACTACTAACAGAACTAAAGGGAGAAACTGACAAAAAAACAATTATAGTGGGGAACCTAAATACACCATTAACAGCTATGGACAGATCATCCAAGCAGAAAATCAATAAGAAAATGTAAGCCTTAAATGACACATGAGACCAAATTAACATAATCAACATTTACAAAGCCCTTCATCCAGACTACCAGATAATACATTCTTCTCTCATGCATCTGGAATATTCTCAAGGATATATATGGACACAAAACAAGCCTCAAAAAATTGAAGAAGACTAAAATCATATGAAGCATATATTCCATACACAATACTTTGAAATTGGAGATTAACTGCAAAATGAAAAAGGGAAAAACCACAAATATATGGAGATTAAACAACATGTTACTGAACAATGAATGAATCAAAGAAGAAATAAAAGGAGAGATGAAAAGATACATAGAAACAAATGAGAATGAAAATACAACATATCAAAGCATTTGAAATGCTGGAAAAGCAAAAAGAAGAGAGAATTTTATACCATTATAGGCCTATCTTAAGAAAACAGAAAAATCCCAAATAAACAACTTAACATTACATCTTTAAGAACTAGAAAAAAAAGAACAAAGAAAGCCAAAATCAGTGGAAGAAAGAAAATAATAAAAATTAAAGCAGAATTAAATAAAATAGAGAAAAAGACAATAGAAAAACATAATGCAAAAAAGCTGATTTTTGAAATGATTAATAAAGTTGGCAAACCCCTGGCTAGGGTCACTGAGAAAAAAAGAGAAAAGACACTAATAAACAAAATCAGAAATGAAAGGGGAGAAGTTATGACAAATACCCCAGAGAAAAAAGATCATACAAGAATACTATGAAATACTATATGCTACCAAATTCAATAACCTAGAAGAAATGAAAAGTTCATTGAAATATATAACCTTATTAGACTCTATCACAAAGAACTGAAAAATCTAAATAGACCAATCCAAAGTAAGGAAATTGAAACAATCGCCCAATATCCCCCTAAAAGCAAAAATCCAGGACCAGATGGCTTTGCTAGTGAAGTCTACCAAACATTCAAAGATGATTTAATACATGCCCTTCTCAAAAATCTTCCAAAAAATTGAAGAAAAGGCAGTACTTCCTAATTCATTTTATGAGGCCAACATTACCCAGATATAAAAACTTGGTAAGAAAAAAAAAAAAAACTTGGTAAGGATAACACAAAAAAAGAAAACTAAAACCAATATCACTGATGAATGCAAATGAAATATCATAAACAAAATTCTAGCAAATAGAATACAGCAATACATTAAAAATATTACACATCATGATCAAGTAAGATTCATTCCAGGGTCACAGGGATGGTTCAACATATGCAAATTGCTCAATGTGATACATCACATAAACAAAATAAAGGATAAAAATCACATGATTATATCAATAGATGCAGAATAAGAATCTGACAAGATATAACATCTATTTATGATTAAAACACTTATTAAAATGTGTACAGAAGGAAAGTACTTCAATACAATAAACACGATATATGACAAAACCTCAGCTAATATCATAATTAATGGTAAAAAACTGAAAGATTTTCCTCTAAGATCAGAAACCCAAGAATGCCCCATCTCACTATCGTTATTCAACATAGTATTGAGGGCCGGCCGAGTGGCGAATTGGTTAAGAGCTGGTTTTGGGATGCCAGCGCCCTGGTTCGGATCCCACATATGAGGGCCAGTAACACTGCACTCAAAAAAAAAAAAATCCATCACATTCCTATGTACTAACAATGAAATTTCAGATAAAGAAATGAAAAAAGAAAACAATTCATTTTGCAATTGCAACAAAAAGAACAGCAGTGAACTTAACAAAGGATGTGAAGAACCTAAACACTGAAAACTATAATACATTATTAAAAGAAATTGAAGAAGACACAAAGAAATGAAAAGATATTCCATGTTCATAGATTAGAAAAATCAACATAGTTAAAATGGCCATAATATCCAAAGAAATATACAGATTTAATAAAACCTCCATTGAAATCCCAGTAGCATTTTTTGTAATGAAATGGAAAAATAAAAATCATCAGATATGTATGGAATCACAAAAGACCCGAAAGCCAAAGCAATCCTGAGAAACAAACAAACAAACAAACAAATAAAACAAGGCTGGTGGCATCACACTTTACGACTTCAAATTATTTTACAAAGCGACAGTAAATAAAGCAGCATGGCATTGTCAAAAAAGCAGACACACAGAACAATCAAACAATTGAGAACCCAGAAATAAATCCACATATACATGGGCAGATGATTTTTCACAAAAGAGCCAATAATATACAATGGAGAAAACAAAGCCTCTTCAATAAGTGGTGCTGGGAAAATCGGAAAGCCATGTGCAAAAGAATGAAACTAGGCTGCTATCACCATATATCAAAATAAACTGAAAAGGGTCAAAGACCTAAACATAAGACCTGAAACAATAAATTAATAGAAGAAAGCATAGGTACTAAATTTATGGACCTTGGGTTCAGAGAGGATTTTATGAATTTGATCTCAAAGGCAATGGAAGTAAAAGCTAAAATAAATGAATGGGACTATATCAAACTGAAAAGCTCTGCACAGCAAAAGAAACCATCAACAACACAAAGAGGCAACCAATTGAATGGGAGAAGATATTTGCAAACTACACCTCCAATTAGGGGCTAATATCCAAAATATATAAAGAATTCATACAACTTAACAACACAAAATCCCAAAAAAATCCAATTAAAAAATGGGCAGACAGATATATGAAAAGAAGACAATACAAATGGCCAACAGATATATGAAAAGATGCTCAACATCACTAGCTCTTAGGGAAATGCAAATCAAAACCACAATGAGTTATCACCTCACACCTGTGTGAATGGCTATCATCAACAAGACAAGTAACAGCAAGTGTTGGAGAGGCTGTAGAGAGAAAAAGGAACCCTCATACACTGCTGGTGGCAATGTAAATTGGTACAGCCACTATGGAAAACAGTATGGAGAGTCCTCAAAAAATTAAGAATAGAATTACCATATTACCCAGCAATCCATCTTCTGTGTATCTACCCAAAAAATCTGAAAACATTTATCCGTAAAGATATATGTACCCTTATATTCACTGCATCATTATTCACAGTGGCTGGGACATGGAACCAACCAAAGTGTCCTTCAATAGATGACTGGATAAATAAGATGTGGTATGTCTATACAATAGATTACTGCTCAGCCATAAGAAAAGACGAAATACTGTCATTTGTGACAACATGGTTGGATCTTGAGATTATCATCCTAAGTGAAATAAGTCAGAAAGAAATAGTGGAGAACCATATGATTTTCTCATGTGTGAGATATATAATTGAAAGTAATAAACAAACAAGACAAACAAAAAGTCATGGAAACAGATAACATTTTAGTGGTTACCAGAATGTAAGTGGGGAGTGAGGGTGATAGAAGAGGGTAGAGGGGTCAAATGTATGGTGATGGAAGAACTGACTCTGGGTGGTGAACACCCAATTCAATATATATATATATATATATATATATATATATATATATATATATATAAAATGTAGTACAGAATTGTACACTTGAAACCTATATAATTTTACTAACCAATGTCATCCCAATAAATGTAATAAAAAAGAGTGGATAATTTTGTTAAATATTGTTGTGTAATAAAGAAGTTTATATTATTACTTAAGGAGTAAGTAGTTCTTATTACAATGGTAAATGACTTACTTTTTTCATGAAATTTTTCTCTTGAAAATCCTTCGGGGTTAAAAGTCAAATTTGACAATATTCTACAACTTTCAATATAGCACTATTAGCTAGGGCAAGAATTAGAGATGTTTTCATTATCAGGATTTTTTTTGTGATTGAAAAATAGGTAGCTAAAATGGTTGTTTTACCTTGAGACTTATTTATTGGTATGCACCGCTCCTTATGATTTTTAAAGGTTAAAACTGTGAGCACAAACAGGGTAAAAATGATATTCTTAGCATGTTGCACATTTCAAGACTAACTGTCATGGAGAGCCATCTGCTACTATAATCAAACACAATAGTCCAGCCGTGGTCCAGCTGTTGCCATCACACTGTGTTCAACAGTCCAACAGACTGACACTGAAATAGGAGGAACAATTGAGACAGATGTAGGTGCAATCCAATAGGGAATAGGAAGGACAGTTGTACTAGTTATTGACTCCCCAGATATCAATAGAAAATGTATGCTTTAGTTTATATGGTAAATTAGTCTGTGCTGCAAGTTTATATAAGAGTGCTTGTTTTCTTCATTAAACTTTTTCATACATTTGTAATCACACTCAGTTGACTTTTTAAACTTTCCTGTATTGATTAACATGAATATATGGAGGTGTGAGCAAAGTCCACCCCTCCATACCATAATCTTCAGCATTTTCCACGAAGATCAGTGGACCCACAGTAGTGTCTTGTTATGTCACATTTCTGTGGTTGTGGGAAGTAAACTCCTGCTGCTGGCTTACTAATAATGGTTTTTTGGGAAGCAGCCCTGGAATGGTCTAGAATGCCATCGTTTCCCTTGTTACAGCATCCACAGATGTCAAGAGTGCCTTCTACTATGGACCAGCTAAGGATTACACACAAACTGCCCACCATGAATGTGGAATTAAGATAATGTATGAAAACTCTTGAAGAACTGTGACCATTTCCTCCCAAATTCTAGGACATTGTCTTTCATGTAAGAGACATGTTGGAAACATTCAGTTAATAAACATGTATACAAGCAAATTAACTGCAAGTGCAAAAGAATGAACGTATGTTCAGTGCAACTGAAGTTCAAATGAGATGGAAAACACAAGAGGCAAAGTTACTGAGGGAATGCTTCAGAGGTGATGAATTGAGCATTGAAGGATCTGTAAAGTTTACAAGAAGGGTGAAGGGAATTTCAAGGTGAGGGAAAATACGACACTTCAAAGCATTAAGTATATTAAAGAGATAGTGAGTAGTCAGCCAGTTTAATTGGAGTGGCAGCCTCAGGTAATGGATTTCTAAGAAAAAGGCTGGAAAAGAAGATAGAAATAAGTTCTGGAGGTCTCTAAATGTCAGCCAAGTAGTATATACTTGTCTTATGCAAGGAAACATTAAAGGTTTTGAGAAGATGAGAGCAATGAGCCAAGCAATATATAGTATACATTGTTAATAGTGAAAAAGTTGTTGCAGAGAGGTTCATTAGGAGCCCCATGCAATGATTTGGAATATGAGAAGTGGAAATAACTCCAGTTATGTGGAGCAATGTACTTCATAAGGTAAGTATTGGTAAGGACTTAGTAATTGGGGCTGAGAAAAGAGGCCACAGCTGAAGATAAAATTTGTAGCCATGTATAGTTACCCGAGACAATAGAAGAAAGCATTGAAAGAGAAGAACAGAAAACTTAGGTATTAAATTCAGGGATATTGTCCATACGTGGGGGGAATAGGAGAAAGAGAGCAATAAAGAAGTCAAGTAAAGTAAGAAAAGAACAAGAGTGGTTTACAGAGGCTGTGAAAATATGATGACAATAATATTAATAAAGATATGTACAACTTTATTGAAAGCTAGCAATGCAATAGACACTGTGTTAAGTATTTTGCACACATAAGTTTTAATTGTTTCAAGTTTATGAGGTAAATATTATTTCTACCATAATTTTAGAAAAAAGTAATGGGGCATAAGGAGAAGAGGTAAAAGCTAATATTTAGCAGAACTGAACTTTTACTCTACCTCCCTTTATTTCTATTTGCCCATAAAAATATTTTTTGAGATGAGAAACCATGCATATAGGAAGGCCTAAAGAAAGAAGTTATATTAACAAAATTTTGAAGGAAGTTATCAGAAATGGTGTCACAAGCAAATGAGATAATATCAGCTTTAGAAATAAGAGGTATGATTCTTCCCTTAAATTAAGAAGAAAAGATATGATGGAAAGACAAAGTATGATGAAGTAAAGAGAACCACGGATAAGTCGGATTCCACCTACCATAAACAATATCTGCCAAGTATAGAAGGAAAATTTCAGGATATCAGGAAAGGGGAGGAAGTTTAGAATACAACCTGTAAAGCTTATTCTAGGTCCTCAATAATAAAACCATATGATAACAACAAACATGCTTTTAGTTTCATTAATTTACTTTATTCAGTAATATTCCATAGTCTAAGAGCATTCAGACAGGTGGATAGTAGGCATGATTCAGGCAAAGGAAATGGCAGGGAAGGCAATGAAATAATCTTGAGTTAAAGTTTCTATGGCCTTTAAATCACCAGAAATGCAGTTCAAAATGGATAAAAGATAATAGGGCTATTTCTAATAGTGAAAAATTAACATAATCTCATTCTTTCACAGTCCTCCTTACTAAGTACTACCATAAGCCCTAGAAATAATGCAAAGAAAACCAAAGGAGAATTTTGGAAAATAGAAAGAGGAAGGAATATTAGTTAGGGACTCCAGTTGCGGCATTTTAAGACAATTCCACCCAACAGCAGAAAACAACTGTGGTGAGAATAATGCCCTCCCCCAAAGATGTTCACAGACTGATTCCTGAAACCTGTGAATATGTTACCTTACATGGTAAAAGATGATTTACATATGCGATTAAATTCTGGTTCTTGAGATGGTGAGGGATTCCTGGATTATCTGGTGAGTCAATATAATCCCAAGGGTCCTTATTTGGGAGATGCAGCAGAGTTGTTGTCAGTGAAGGTGATGTGACAATGGAAGTAAAAGGCAGTGTGATGTAGGGTCATGAGTCATGGAATGTTAGCAGCCTCTAGAACCTGGAAAAGGCAAGAAAATGGATTCTTCCCTAGAGCCTCTAAACTATGCACAATCCTGCTGATGTCTTGATTTTACTTCAACGAACCTATTTTGTACTTCTGACTTCCAGAACTGTAAGATAATAAATTTGTGTTGTTCCAAGCCAAGCTTTTGGTGATTTGTTACAGTAGCATAGGAAACTGATACAACAATCCAGTCTTGATGTTTGATGACCCCCATCATAGCTATAGAGGCAGCCCAAGTATGTAAGTCTTCCACCTAATTGACTGTGAGTCCCTCTGACAAAACCAGGTGTACCTACACCATCAGCAAGTATGATTGGTCAAGAACCTTGCTGACAATAAACAGCCTAAGGAAATGCTCTTCTTCCCCTTCTGAGACGCTCACATTTCCACTAAGGAAAATTAGCATGGTTGGGTAGCACCACCAAGAGGGATTCCACCTCAAAAGGTAGCAAAGCCTGGGTATCTCTTTTGTTCCTACAGGCCTAAGACTCCCATTTCACATTGAGAGATACTGGGAAATCAGCAGCAACTGGAAGGAATATTTGCCACAACAAGTGGAAAGGCCTGGAAGGCTTTTTTGACCCTTTAAGCCTAACAATCCAATCCCCAGACCATGTACATCAGAGTAGTTAGGCAGCACCAGCAAGAGAGATCTCACAATAAAATCAACAAACCCAGTGAATTCTTTGCACACATGTGTCGGAGACTCTTCTCTCCAAAAAAGAGATACCAGGGTGACCTAGAAGTTAACTGCAAGAGAAAACCCACCAAAACATAAAGCCTGGCCAGGGAAGGCTATTCTAAAGTGTAAGATACAATGCCCAGGATACAACTGGAAATTATTTATCATAGCAATAATCAGGAAAATCACAACTGAAAGCAAAAAAAACAAAAAAAACAAAAAAAAAAATCACCTGAGACCGGCTGAGTGGCACGGTGGTTAAGAGCTGGCCTGGGATGCCAGCGGCCCAGGTTCAGATCCCACATATGAGGGCCAGTAACACTGCCCTCTAAAAGAAAAAAAGTCAACTGATGGAAAATTGAGATGAATCAGGTGTTGAAATTATCTGTCAGATTTTAAAGCAGCCACCATAAAAATTCTTTTAAAATTAATTACAAATTGTTTAAAAGAACCAGATAAAAAATTATGAAACTTACATATAAATGTACAGCAGAAATACAAATCTCACAAAATGGGATCAATAAAAAAGTGGAGATGACAGAAGGTAAATCAGTGAACTTGAGGATATATCAATAAAACTTACCTAATCTGAAGAAAATAGAATTAAAGAAAAACAAAAACAAAAACAAAACCCATAGTATCGGACCAACAGGACAATAATAAAAAATTCCAACATTTGCATCATCTAAGTCTCAGAAGAGAAGAAAGGCAGTGAAGCTGAACAAGTATTCAAAAAATTAATTTTTGAAATCTTTTCATTTTTAGTTATATACATAAACCTACAGAATTAAGAAGTTGAGTAACCTCGAAATAAGATAAACCCAAATATGTTCATGTCACAATGAATCAGTATTAAAATTCTAAAAACTAAGGGCTGGCTGAATGGCTCAGTTAGTTAAGAGCTCGCTCAAGAGTGCGAGCTGAGCTCTGAGCAACGGCGGTTCGATTCCAGCCTGTGCTGAGTTGCCGTTGAGCTGCCAACAGGTAGCAGGATGGCTCAGCTAAAAACAAACCAAAAAAACAAACAAACAAAATTCTAAAAACTAAAAACAAAGAAAAATCTTAAGAGCATAGAGAGAGAAAAACAACAAATTACTAATAGGGGAACCCTAATTGTCCTCTGAGATCTAATCTAAAATCAAGGAGGCCAGAAAGAAGTGAAACACCATTTGTAAATGCTAAAAAAAAAAAAAAAATCTGTCATATCGAAGGCCTTTTTGCACAATTGGTGTGTGATGTCCTTGGAAGGTGCCTTCTCGAATAATATCCCACCATCATTGATATATTGTTAATGTGTTGGCTGTCAGGCCTAAAGAGAGAAGTACTGCGGAGTTGAAGTGAAATCATATTACTAAGCCAGAAGTTATAAGGAGGGCGGCCATGAAATTTGTGATTGGATTGAGCAGGACTGTGATTCAAAGTATTCCGTAACCTCCTAGTTTTAGTAGGACAGCAGCTAGGACTACAGAGCTGGCGATACGGATTGTTATTTCTATGGGCAGTACTACTCGATTGTCTACTTCTAATAAGCGAAGCTCTCCTGGTTTTAAGTTGGATGTTGGGATTATATACGAGTCAAAGTTGAGGTCTTCATAGTCTGTATATTCATAACTTCAGTATCATTGGTGACCCATGGTTTTTAAAGTCAGGGCCGGGTTATTAATTTCGTCCATCATGTATAGGATTCGTAGCGAAGGAAGGGCAATTATAATAAGGATAATGGCTGGGAGAATAGTTCAAATCGTTTTTACCTCTTGTGCATCTCTTGTGCTCGTGTGTGTTAGACTGGTTGTTAGCATCAGTGAAATGATGTAAAGTACTAGGGAGATAATAAGAAATACGATTATTAGTGTGTGATCATGGAAGTGTAATAATTCTTCCATAATTGGGGACGTGGCATCTTGAAAGCCTAGCTAGAAAGGATATGCCATGGAGATATAAAGGATTTAAACCTATAATTTAACTTTGACAAAGTTATGTAAATTTTACTAATATCTCGCTGGTGGAGAAAGACATAATGGCTATGATGTTGGCTTGAAACCAATACAAGGGGGTTCGATTCCTTCCTTTCTTATTTAGGATTCACATAGGTTGGTTCTTCGAATGTGTGATAAGGCGGTGGACATCCGTGCATTCACTCCAGATTAGTGGTTTGTTTTGCTTAAACTAATTATCATTATTCAGTCCATTCTAGGGATCTTTTTGGGATCATTCATAGGCTAGGCTGATGGCTAGAAGTGAGATTAGAAATAGGGATATAGTGAGCATAGTTTTTAGGTTGTTAGCCTGTGATGCTTATGGTAAGGGTAGGAGTAGGGCAATTTCCAGGTCGAATAGCAAGAATGTGATGGCCACTAGGAAAAATTTTATGGAAAATGGTAGGCGGGCGGACCCTATGGGGTCAAATCCACATTCATAGGGGCTAGATTTTTCTGCATAAATGTTAGTTTGTGGGAGTCAGAATGCAATAATTACGAGCAGCGAGGCTAGCAGAGTGTTTGTTAGCAGGGCTAGTATTAGATTAATTATTCTTTCTCGGGTTGTACCGAAACTGTCATGTACAGAATTTTGTATCCAGCAAAACTATGTTTCAGAACTAAAGTGAACAAAAAGACATTCTCACATTAAGGAAAATCAAACCAATTATCAAGTAGCAGACCAAGCCGTCAAGGTTGGCTAAAGTAAGTTATTTACACACAAAATGTGTGATAAGAGAAATCTTGAAGCATCAGAAGGAAGAAAGTACAAGGGAAGACTAGGAATACAGGTTAATAAATAGACTATCCTTCATCTCATAAATTTCATAAATCACATTTGAGGACTGAAACAAAAACTATTAACATAATAGAATACCTAAAACAATAATATTTGAAAATGGGGAAGGTAGAAGAACCAAAGTGAAAGCAAGGTTCCCACACTTCACTCAAAGAATTATATATATATATATATATATATATATATATATATATATATATATATATATGAGGTTTGCAAGCTTGTTGTAATGATGTTGCTAACATTTTTGGTATCAGAGGGATTATTCATTATGAATTTGTACCAACTGGACAAATAGTTAACCAAGTTTATTATTTGGAAATGCTGAAAAGGCTGTGTGGAAAAGTAAGACGACCTGAACTTTTCACCAACAATTCATGGCTCTTCCATCATGACAATGCACCAGCTCACACGGCAATGTCTGTGAGGGATTTTTTAGCCAGTAAACAAATAACTGTATTAGAAAACCCTCCTGACTCACCTGATCTGGCCCCCAATGACTTCTTTCTTAACCCGAAGAGAAAGGAAACATTGAAAGGAAGACTTTTTCTTTTTTTGACTATTTTATGCATTTAATAACATTTTTAAAAATTTATTTATTTATTTTTAACTAGTTTCAGGTGTACAACACAGTGCAATAGTTATACATTTTACCCCTCAAAGTGACAACCCCCCACCCCCAATACACCACCCCACTCCCCCCCCATATCATATATATCTATTACTCTTCCTCTAACTCGAAAGGAAGACTTTTTGATGACATTCAGACATCAAGGATGATACAATGACAGCTCTGATGGCCATTCCAGAAAGAATTCCAAAATTACTTTAAAGGGTGGACTAGGCACTGGCATCAGTGCATAGCTTCCCAAGGGGAGTGCTTTGAAGGTGACATTCAGCAATGAGGTATGCAGCACTTTTTCTAGTTTGAGTTTGCAAACTTAATTGTCCAACCTCATATGATAAAAATTCTAAACAAAGTGGGAATACAGGGAAGATACCCCAACATAATAAAGACCACATCTAACTAACCCACAGCTAATATCATACTCAATGGGGGAAAGCTATATTCATTTTCCTTAAGATCAGGAGCAAGACAAGGAGGTTCACTTTCACCACTTTTATTCAACATAGTATTGGAAGTACAAGCCACAACAATCAGACAAGAAAAATAAAAGTCATTCAAATTGCAAAGGAAAAAGTAAAACTGTCATTATTTGCAGATATCATGATACTAAATATAGAGAACCTTTAAGACCATCAAAAACAACCCAAAAAACAAGCAATCCAATAGACAGAGGACCTGGATAGACATTTCTCTAAAGAGGACACAGAGATGGCCAATAGACATATAGAAAGATGCTCAGGCTGGCCGAGTGACGCAGTGGTTAAGCGCTGGCTTGGGAAGCCAGCGGCCCCGGTTCAGGTCCCACATATGAGGGCCAGTGACACTGCCCTCAAAAAAAAAAAAAAGATGCTCAACATCAGAGAAATGCAATTAAAACCACAATGAAATATCACCTCTCACTTGTCAGAATGGCTATCAATAAATCAACAAACAGCAAGTGTTGGCAAAGATGTGGATAAAAGGCACCCTTGTGCACTGTTGCTGGGATTGCAAATTAGTGAAGACACAAGGCAAAACAGTTTGGAGCTTCCTCAAAAAATTAAAAATAGAACTACAGTATGACATAATAATTGAGTTTCTGGGTATTTATCTGAAGAAATCCAGTACACTAATTTAAAAGACATATGAGCATATGCACCCCTATATGTATTGCTATGTTATTTATAGTAGCCATGATATGGAAGCAACCAAAGTACTCTTCAATATATGATTGGATAAAGAAGAACTGATACATATATAAAACAGAATATTACTTAGCCATAACTAAGAACAAATTCTTACCATTTTTGACAATACGGATGAAACTGGAAAGTATTAAGCTAAGTGAAATATGTCAGACTGAGAAATACAAATACCATATGATCTCACTTATATGTGGAATCTAAAGAACAAAATAAACAACTAAACAAAAATAGACATGTAGATGCAGGGAACAATCTGATGATTGCTAGATGGAAGGGGCTAGTGGGCGCAGTGAAAAAGGTGTAGGGATTAAGTACAAATTGTTAGTTACAAAATAGTCATGGGGATGCAAAGTACAGCATAGGAAATAGAGTCAATATTGTAATAACTATGTATATTCCAGGTGGGTATTATACTTATTGGGAAACACTTTGTAAATTATATAAATATCTAACCACTATACTGTGCTCCTGAAATTAATACAAAATAATATTGAGTGTCAAAAAACAAATATAAGTTAATATATATATATATATATATATATATATATATATATATATATATCTCCAAAGTAGTTAAAATCATTGCATGGCTTTGAGCTTCTTTTTCAATAATTTTTACATTTTACTCTATGGTACCAACCAAGCATCAGGAATATATAAAAATACTGGCACTACAGATATTCTTGGATCAAGCACAGAACCATAACCCTAGGCCTTCTTTTGAGGAAGACAATAACTCTCACTTGAGATTTATTGTTTTTCTAACTGTGTTGTATGCCCTCTAGCCACTATTCCACAACTCTCAATTTAATTCAACTTTAACTTCCATCATCTGGGAAATTTCAGACTGTGTTTTCCAATGGGTTTTTGGAGCTGAAAAGAACAGAATTCATCCTCACCATTTCCAGTGTCTTGTGAAATCATTGCATAAGAATGCACCGCAAGTTATCTTGGTCTCCAGGCAACTCTGTTCCTTGCAATTTTTCACTACTTGCAGAATCAATCAATACCTAACCACATTTTTCAAAACAGATGTCTTGGCTACCTGGGACTTGAGCTATTCCAAAGTGACGAACAGTTTATAAGGAGTTATTTATTAAAGCAAAGCTTGCTAATAGGTGGAGTTATCAAAATCCAGAGTAAAGATAGGTAAAAATCACAAGCTTTCTCAGTGTGTTGCTTGATGATGCTCCCCTGTAACATAATTGTAAGAAATATTGCTAATATTGTGATAAATAGATTACATTTTCTTCCTTGGATCTAACTCCAAGTGTCATAAAATTTATTCTAAAACATACACACAGACACACACATACATACACAATTCCCATTGGTATTTTATTTTATTTTTTTATTTTTAATGACTGAAGCAAAAAATATGTAAAACCACAGTTTCTGGAAGAACCATTTGTTCTTGCCAGTCTTGTACCTCTCTTCGAACTTGACCTTGGCCTCCTGTCGGGCCTTGCGTTTCAGAGCAGGGTCTCTGAAGACATCTTTGTTGACAACAGTTTTGTCCAAGGGGATATCCACAGAGTACCTTGTGGGCATGAGATGATTATAGTTATAAACTTTCACAAAAGATTTTATCTTTGACCTCTTAGCAATTTTCTTTTTGCCCATGGCAGCTGTCACTTTTCGGGGATAGCGGTCAATTCCAGCCACCAGAGCATGGCTGTAGGGGCGGTCTGAGGAGCCATCATCAATGTTCTTCACGATGACGGCTTTGCGTCCAGAGTAGCGTTCGGCCAGGACCAGCACCACCTTCCCAGGTTTCATAAACTTGCCCATTTCGACAGCAGCCACTGGGACCTACAACAGAAAGGAAAGAACCGCTCTTCCGCTAACCCTTCACCCTGGAGGGAGGTGATATCTCCCATTGGTTTTTAACACCCTACTACAAATCAACATATACTGGGGGTGCCAAAAAAATTACACATTTTACGAGATGTTATCTGTGTATTACTTTTTGAAGTTGAGTTGAATTATGGTAGCAATGTGTAGTATGATGTTCACTCAAGAAAGATGGCATTAATCAAATGAATGCTAGTGTCATTCATTGTATCACAATTTTAATACATTTTTTTCCTTTCTTAAAATGTACATACATTTTTTTGGGGGCACCCTCTGTATTCTCTGCTATGGCGGTAAAAAAAAAAATACATGTAAGGAACCTTTATGTGCTTGAAGAATTAAGTCACCCCTTGAATTGTTTCCACAAAGTATATAAGTACACACCTTCATTTGGCAATTTCAGTAGATTGATAAAGCAGAATCTTTTACTAGAAAGTACAGATTCATCTGATTTGTGCTAAAGGAGGAAGCTTAATTTCACCAGTGTGTGAAGAGTACATTACACCTCGCTCTGCCAGTGTAGTGCAGAAACAATGAGAGCAGACTTGGATGTCTAAGTAAATTGGGTTTAATCGAAGCTAATTAGTATTTGAGGGACGCGATACTAATTACCTAGATTCTTGATCTGTATGTAAAGTGTGAATAATAATACTTACCTATAATGGATACTGAGTGCACAGTTCATGGTACATAATAGGCACTGAATAAAGCAAGGTTGCTACTCATTTTATGTTCATCATCATCACAGTAGGCAGAAAAACTGTGATGACAACTTTATTTTTTATTTTTTGAACATATAACAATTTCAAAGGTGGCTGTTATTCCCTCTTCTGGCTCTTACCTCTTTCTCGCCACTCTTTAATCCTGATCCCAAAACTAATAGATCCATTTTGACATCTTGAAAATGTTGCTATTAAAAGCCCTTAGTATTGGTTCAAAGGAAAATAGTAAAACATACAATTTTCTAACCTAAGATTCTGAGTTATAAAATCAAATGATTCAAATTGATGCAGACAAAACAAAACTCCCTAAGCTGCTAAAGGGTTGGAAGGGTTGAATCCTGGCTTTAATTCTGGAAATCAAACAATTGGAAACCTTTCAGTAAGTTTGACTTTGATGTGATCAATTGGATGCTTTTAGAATAAAAAATATATACAAATATATTTTTCTATTTGTTTCAATTTATGACCCAAACAAATGCTCATGAAGTAAATGTGTTCTATATAGCAATAGGTCATAAAGACATTGATCAGAGTGCAGGATATAGGAAGAGATAAAGCATCTAACTGCATATTTATATACCCAAGTTAAATGAGAACTTGATTATGAGAATGTGGAGAAAGTGATATCATTTTAGACTGTACAATTCTCTTTGATTTAATTTTGTATGAGTCACTGTATTTTATCTTTGACAGATAATAACCCAAGCACATCTCTTTTATTATCTTGGGAAGCCTCTGGATTTGGGACATTAAAAATAGAGAAAGTATATATACATAAAAATTTTTTTAAAAAGCCACCAGTAAGTAGATATAAACCCCCTAATGGCTTAGCTTGTCATTTTTTTTTCTCTTTCCTATCTGAGACACAGAAAAGCAACTGTGTACATTATCAAAAAATTAAATCAAAAATTAAAACATCAGGGAGTCTGAATGTCTGCTTCCAGTGACACAACACTTAGTCAATATTGTTTGGTTTTGCTTAGGGAGCTTATGTTTTCCTGCGTTAAATTACATCTAAAATAGAAAGAGACCATGAGAAGAGAATGCTTGGTAAAGTGAGCTATGCATCTTGGCACCTCTTTCTCAAGTTCTATTTAATCTGAACATCAATAAAATATATACTGTGTATCTGTATTCTTTATCATCACTCACTCTCCACCTCCACCTTTACATACAATTAACATTCAGAGATATTGTAATTAATTAAGGTAAAAGAGGTTTTCAGGTACATTGAAAATAATATGTAAATGTAAGAAGTTAAAATTATTCTTAAAATAAGATTCATATTTGTCTTTCTCAGTCCATCCATGTTGTTGCAAATGGTAAGATTCATTCTTTTTTCTGTACACCTGAAGCTGAGTAGAATAATATTGAATGTTAGCTCTAATTATATAGGATGTTGCCAATTTCACAGGATGTAAAGTATAGCATAGGGAATATAATCAATGGTATAGTAACAACTATACATGATATCAGAAGAGTAGTAGATTGGGAGGGGGTTATCACTTTGTGAGGGGTGTAAATGTCTAATCATTTTTGTTCTTTTGTACACCTGAAACTAATAATAAAAAACCTAAAAAAATAGGATTTCATAATTTCAATTGGGAAATTTTTTAAAAATAACAGTGCCAAGGAGAGACCTGATTAAGAACTTTTAAGCCTAAGGGGTGCTTGAACAACAATAAAAAATATTAAAACAAAAAGTTCAATCTTCATCTGAATTTTGATTGTTAATGGAGCAGCCAACTAATCCCCAAATAGAGAAAAAGCACTGCTGAACAATTGGGAATGGACTGACTCTCTCATCTCTCTATGTGTTTACAGCTAGCATTATTCCACAGTGTTTTCATAAAAAGGAATAAGAGAAATACTGTCGTGACCTTTGCACCCAAAATAAATATCTTTCATATGAGAAAGAACCTGGCTCACCAGAAAAGTGGACAAGATTTTCACTATGACTTTCACTACGCTTTATTAAAATGTACTCATATATATACGAACCTCACTTGAATTCCTGTTCAATCATTAAAATCTGAGATCAAGAGGTAAAACTTTCCTTTTTCCCTTAGTTAAGGTTTTTTTTTCCGAATAGCTGACCTGACCTACAGATATCCACTGATTGTCCAATGACATGTATAAAAGAAGAGACATCACAACTATTCATCCCTGTTATCGAAGAAGAAAAATGAAGTCTGTTCAATTGTACATCAGCTAAACAAGCTTTATTTTGGCATTTTCATCTATCTATCTATCTGTCTATCTATCATCTATCCATCTATGTTTTCCTTGTTTCCTTCCTTGAGCACTTATTGAGTACCTCCTTGATATCAGGCATTATGACAGGAGAAGGAAAAGCAAGCAATGGGGATGAAAGAGCAAGAAGAAAGAGCAAGCACAGCCACTTTAATGTCACTGACCATCTTGCTAGGGGAAATGAAACAATAAAATTATCACACCAGTAAATATAAAATTACAACCGTGAAAATTGACATGAAGGAGAGAAACATAATGTCGTGGTAGTATATAATAGGAAATTTACTTAATCAGGAAACCCAAAGAAGGTTTTTCTCAAGAAAATTTCAGTTGAGTTAAGAGCTAAAGAGTCAGTACAACTTAAATGGGTAAAGGAGAAAAAAGATATTTCAGGAAAAAGCAAATCAAGTGAAGAAGGAAGCCTGACTTAGAGGGGCCAAGTGATGTAAAGTATACATGCAATACTTAACTATAAGACTAGCTGGTGGAATAGAGAAGGGGAAGGGATATATTGATGTAAAAATTGAGCATAAAGCAGATACAAAACACAATACAATTATTTAAATATCAGTTTTGTAAAATTAATCATAATAATTTCTGCAAATATTTTTACATTTGCATTTCATTGTAATTGAACCATTTCTGTCATTATGCATGATTATTCAATAAATACTGTCTAGACAGTGTGAGCCATCTGTTTAATATTAAAGGTTTGGTAGATATTCCTGACATATCAACCAAATGTTTCATTTTCATACACACCCATTTACACACACCTACAATAGTCAATATAAGAGATGAATAATAGATTTAATGATTATTTCCATAATATCATTTGTTAATTGATTATGTATCCAACATTCCTTGCTCTTTTACTATTTCTATTTCAACTTTTCAATTAAAATAATGTTAAAGAATGTGTAAGTGAACAAAATATGTTTTTGTTAGCTTAAACTCATAATTAGAAGAAATATTGTTGTTTATAGCTTTTGAATAAAATGGTAAAGCTAAAAACATATGATAGACCCCCAGAATGGTAAGCATTTAAAACTCATTTAAATCTCACTTTCCAAATCTTTTATTGAGTCCTTGGAAGAACAGCTTTTAGAAGCCTCTGGGGACACTGTTGATATTCCAGCTAAGAGTTGATATGAGAGTAGACTGTAGAGTGTGTTAGTTTTCCTTACTATGCACTGTGATCTAGCTGCTTCTTTTCTTTGCATTCTTTGGGTAAGAGTCATAGCTTAAACCTTTCATGTTATTATATAGTGACTTGAATATGGAAGACTTATCTTTCTAAAGGTTTACAGTCATTTTTAACAATGATTGAATTCAGTTACAACTATGCACAAAAAGTTCTCTATATTGTGATATCATAATGTTCAACTTCATTTTTTAGATTTTATTTAAAAAGACAGAAGTATATCTTACCCTCATTTCACTGATTTATTCCTTTCTGACAGCCTCATGTTAATGTTGTAGATGTTTTCAAATAAAAGTCCCCTGGATTGGTATTAATTCACTTTAAATTTGGATTTAGCACATTCTAAAGGAAATGGTATGTTGATCAAAGCAGAAATAAATTCAACCTTTTAACCCTTACCATAAAAACTAAAAACTATCCTTCTCCTTGAAACACTGTGTTCTGAATCACATCCAAAGGAAAACAAGTTATAATCTATGATCTTCCACAGATAACACTCAAAATATTTTCTTAGATAAATAATTAAGTAGATAGCTAGCTGCAGTAAATGGCTGCCAGGGATTTAAGAAGGACAAAAGAAAATCTAGCCATAGAAACTGAATGTTTAACCAAGGTCTAATTCACCAGGCTAGAAAAGAAATCCCCAATGCTATATAAACAAGCCAAAATGTTCTCAAAATCTATTCCAATTCACAATATATGTTTTAATCAAGGCATTAGCCTTTAAATTTAAGTATTCCTTTAAATCTTCCAGGTTTTGATTGCCATAGATAGTCTATATTCTCCAATATATGAACCTATTTTTAATTTTAATATTATCTTTTAGTTTATGGCCAACAAGATAAAGAAAAATTTCGACCCTTGAAGTGAAAGAAATGAGAAAATTATAGTTTGAGGAATATTCTTTATTTCCAGTGATTTGTAAAGTGGTAGGACTGGGTGACTAGCTCATCAGACACATTACTTTGCCAGTCTAAACACCACCAAGATCATGTCTGCAAACAATTTAGTTTGAAAATTGCTATTATTTTTTTTCTTTTGATGTAAACTAATGATATTAGTTTGTTTGCTTACATACCAATATAATACATTGTCTGTTTTACTTTTGTTGCTTAGGAGCATATAATGTATGTTTGTTTGTTTGTTTGTTTTTGCTGCTATCAAAAGTTTTGAGGCTGGCTTGGGAAGCCAGTGGCCCCGGTTCAGTCCCACATAAGAGGGCCAGTGACACTGCCCTCAAAAAAAAAAAAAGTTTTGGTGGGCTAAGCTGCATTTTCTGAGAAGAGAGTATATGTATAGAGCAATACAATTACTAAATTTGCAATGATTATTTTTTCTCTGTATTTTTCATAGGGTCAAATTCATCGTGGGCTATTAACTATCTACACATATATAGATGCTATTCTGATGTGTTTACATTGTATAACAGATTAGGAAACCCATGTTGACATATCAAGAAATTAATGGCCATGGTGCAAATTTCAAAAGTCATTTAAACATACTTATGAATATAATATGCTTTGAGTTTTTGGAATTTTTAAACTTCAAACAAAATAGACATGTTATAATCTAAACACTCAAATCAGGGAGAACTAGAGAACTAAAGAGTAAATTATCAAAGCAAGTAATACTTCTAGTATCTCTCATTTTGTTGTACCAGAGATAAAAACTGATTTCAGTATTCTTTGTTAAACTGCAAGTTCCTTGAGGGCAAGGTCCATATCACATTCACCTTTGAACCTAAACGCTCTTGTTAGTAAATTAGTTATCATCAAAATTTAACTTCACATGGGCCGGCCAAGTGGCGCGGGGGTTAAGCGCTGGCTTGGGAAGCCAGCGGCCCCGGTTCGGTCCCACATGTGAGGGCCAGTGACACTGCCCTCAAAAAAAAAAAAAAAATTTAACTCCACAAATCATCCGAATCTGACAAAGGATGACTAGTGTATTGCTCCTTGGTTTCACACAAAACATCAACATAAGTCAAGTCAACCTTTGTTTTCTTTTTGCTTATTCTCTCTACATTATAATTTCCTACTAATAAAGGACAAGAATTAATTACATATTTTGGTTCAAATACCACTTTTTGTTTTTTGTGTTTTGTTTTTTTTTAAAGATTTTATTGGGGAATTGGCGGAGGGGAACAGCGTTGGGGAATCGGGGAAGGGGAACAGACAAGCTGCTGTCTTTTTGTTCTTCAGTTTAGTTGCGGAGGATGTTGCTTCACTGTTGGTATTGCCATTGTGCTCTTCCCGGATGAGGCAGATCGGTCGCTGGCCTCTGGATGTCGCTCACCGCGGCTATTGGCAGCTCACTCTTGGCTGCCAGCCGCTCACACTGGCTGCGGGCCACTCACTGTAGCCTATGGCAGCCCACTGCAGCAGGGGCTGCAGCCCACACCATCACCGGGGCTCGCACAGCCCAGCTCCAGGTGGAGCTGTTGTTAGCTGTAGAGGGCAGTGTTACTGGCACTCATGTGGGATCCGAACCGGGGCCGCTGGCATCCCAAAACCAGCGCTTAACCAATGCGCCACTCGGCCGGCCGTGTTTTTTTTTTTTTTCTTTTTCTTTTTGTTATCTTTTTTTTTTTTTTTTTCAAATACCACTTTTTGATAGCTCAACCAAGTATGAAGAAAATGCAAATATTCCTTCTCAATTGCTGCTGGGAGCAGTCTTGGGCAGAGTAAGATTGTTGTATGATATTTGATACAACTAACTATTCCTTTTTGTCTTAAACTGTCTCTTGTGTTAGGCTTCCTTGATAATGTAATGCCCTGGTTCTTTCCTTACACTTTACTATTTGAAGAGTAGGTTCTTTCCTTGACTCTACCATTTTTTTTTCTATTTAATACAAGGGTTTACTCTTCACGGTTTTATCTTCAATCCTTTTCTCAATATAATATCCCTGGTTATATTCATTCACTATTAATGGTTCAGTTACCATCAATATGCTAACAACCAAAAAAATCTGAATTCTCCCTCCTCCCAAATCTTGCTCCTGAGATTAAGATGAATAAATCCAACTTCAACTGGACATTTTCACTTGGATGTCCCACAGGCTTCTCAAGGTTAAAATGTTCAAAATTAATTTCATCATCACAACCTCCTCCCCTAGACCTATGTTTTCTTGTATCTCATATTCTGATTAATGTTCCCATTATGTCAAGTCACAAATTTGGGAATCATTTCAAATATCTTTACGTCAACCTCCACATTCCAACTGAGTCAATATTATTCATATTGTTTATGGCTTCTCTTCTTTTTCCCCGACACATTAGGTCAGACCCTCATTTTTTTTTTCTAGATGATTGCAATCATTTCCTAACTGGTTTTCCCAGATCCAATTTTGCATGTAAAGATTCCAATCTTCATTTGTCCATCAAAATAAGGTATAGATAATATCCAGCTGACAATGTCATTTTGTAGCTTAAAATCCTCCAATGCCTCCTTCAGTGAAGCTTCTCCTGATATAACTTTGTGGTAGAAATAATAATCCTGTCTTTAGCATATCCACTGTATTTTTTACTACTTAAAATACAATTTATCTCCATTGACCTATCTCTCTCTTCCACTGACTATAATAAATTTATGTTTAGAGACCATGCCTTTTTCAATTTTGTATCTCCCAGAAAATAATACTTGTCATCATAATTACTCAATAAGTGTTAGAGAATAATGTAAATTAAAAAAGAAAAAAGAGAGTAATGTTTAAAAAATGAATTAAAAGCAATGGATGCAGGCATGTTTATCACTTAAATACACTTTTTGTTCATATCTTAAAGAGTTGCCAGATATTAAAAAATAAGCTATATGCCATTTTGAGAGATAACATAAAATGCACTATATGGTATAACTCTTAGAGCATAGAAGTATTCTACACATTAGTCAGCTAGAAGATGAACACTGATAAAGGCTATAGCTGATGTGAAAACTGGCACTTCATTAATTTCTAATAAAGAAGTTTGTTGCCAACTCCATTTTATACTTTATCTTTTGTTTCTACTTGTCTACATGAATTGGGGAGTTTTCAATCAGATGATTATTTTATTTTCTCTGCCTTCTCTAAATTGGAAACCAAAGTGAATAAATAGTTCAAACAGTTTTTGTGAGAAATTAATTCAGCATAAATAAATTAACATAAAACCAAGTAAGTGACTTATTTTTAGATTGAATAAATCATATTAAATTGAAAAAATAGAAAACCGTCAATTTCTATTTTTATCCCTCTACTCCAAATTTAATACTGATTATAGGGAACCTGAGGAAACACACTGTATTAGTGAAAAATAAGAATTAAAAAGCTGAAGATGGTTTTGAAAATAACAGAACATACAACGCTAAGCTCTTTTTACTAACCTAATGAGATCTTCACAATCAAACAAATTGAAAAGATAATGTTCTTCTGGGTATAAAATCCACTTTTATTTCACTTACGACCTAAGGCAAAACATGCGTTTGGCTTACATGGTACTATCCTCAACCTATTCCTCTTGCTTTGAGAATATACTTGAGAGGTCTTACCTTGTTTGATCACACTTCATTTATTGCACTTTACAGTTTATATATATATATATATCCGGCCAAGTGACGCAGTGGTTAAGAGCTGGCTTGGGATGCCAGTGGCCCCTGTTCGGTCCCACATATGAAGGCCACTGACACTGCCCTCAACAAAAAATTATATATATAATATATATATAAAGAAAAGACACTCTACCAGCAAAAAAGATTATAACTTGCTGAAGGCTTAGACAATACTTATCACTTTCTAGCAATAAACTAATTTTAAATTAAGGTATGTACATCATATTTTAGATATGATGCTATGGCACACTTAATAGACTAAAGTATAGTGTAAATATGACTTTTTTATTGAAGAGATTGATAACTTTATTCTTAAATTTATATGAAATACAAAGTACATAGCATAGCAAAAGCAATCTTAAAAAAGGACAAAATTGAGGGTTTATATTACCTGATTTTAAGATGTTTGTATACAGCTACATCAAGACAGTGAGGTATTAGTGTAAATATAAATATATAAACAAATGGAAGAGATTCCAGAAACAGACTTCTATGTATATAATCAACTTTTTAATTTACATTTTTATAATTTAATTATATAAGTATACTTGGTATATAATCTTATATTGGTTATATTAGTTTGAGTTATACAATATAGTAATTTGATAATTTTATACTTTACAATGTGATTGCTCCACTAACTCCAGTAATCATCATCTGTCACCATGCAAACTTACCACAATATTATTGACTACATTCCCCTTCCACTTTTCACCCATCTCCTGACCCCCTCCCTTCTGGTAACTATTCCTTTGGTCTCTGTTTCTATGAGTCTATTTTTGTTTTGCTTTGTTTATTTTTAGATTCCACATATAACTGAACCCATACGGTGTTTGTCTTTTTCTGCATGACATATTTCATTTAGCATAATATCCTTTAGGTCCATTCATGTTGTCACAAATGGCAAGATTTCATTTTTTTATTGCTGCATATATTCCATTGTGTATATGCACACACACATACACACACACATACACACACCTCACACTTCTTTATTCATTCATCTATTGAAGGACACCTGGGTTATTTCCATATCTTGCCTATCATAAATAATGCTGTAATGAATGTAAGGGTACATATATCTTTTGAACTTTTACATGCACTGGGAAACAACAAAAAATTCGTGCAACTTGCTTTATTGCAGTACTCTAAAACTGAATCTGCAATATCTCTGAGGTGTGCCTCTAATTATGAATTATTCTTGCTTATAAGTTTATGCTACTTAGTGGTATTCTTACTAATCTATTTAAATATAAACTATAACTTGCTCTCAGATTATCCCAAATGAAATATTAAATTGCCACTCTAATTTCAAGGTGTTTCTTATAGCTAAAGTGAACACAGGTTTGGCAAATATGTTGGCACTTAGAGTCTTTCATTAAACTAAGATACTCTGAAGGCTATAAGACACTCTATTGTTCCTATTATACTGGTGTGTTATTCATTCCCAAATCATACTTATCAGAACAATGCCAACATGTTCTACAGTAGTTTTTAAAGAGGCTACTTTTATTTCCTGTATTTCATATCCCATTTTGCATAGTTTCTTACTTTTGGGGCATGTATGCATGAAATAAAAACTTCATAGAGGTTTTCTTAAGCCTAAACTTTCATGGACACCAAACAATGCTTGGGAAGAGTGAAAAGATGGGATACAGGAAAAATAAAAAGACTGCAGGAAGGAAGTTTGTTTTCTGAGGTGCCACTGGAATATTCCAATGGAGGTGTGCAGTTGGAAGTTGATTATATATGGTGTGGATTTCTGTAGTGAGTTCAAGAATACAGATAGACATAAAAGTGTAGACATGGGCATGTCTTCAGTTATCCAGGAAGACCCTATGGAGTCAAAAGAGTAGGAGGTGAGGATTGCTCAATATTTTATGGGTGTTTAAGCAGCAGTACCTGAAAAGAGAGTAAGATAAAATAGATAAAAAGATAAAAATAGATAAAAAGATGATAAAATATCCACAATGATAAAGGAAAACCAGAAGAAATGGGTATCATAGAGGCTGAGCAAAGACAATCTCAAGAAAGAGACAGTGATATAACCACTCTCAAATATCAAAGAGATATGAAAGAAGATAAGGAAAGCAAAGTGACTGATGCCTTTGGAAAAACTGAACCCATTGGTAAGTCTAGGAAGACCTATTTCAAAGGAATGGTAGAGTTTGTTGGAAATCAGGATGATTATATATTTGGGACAAATATTTACTATTATATATACTACTGGTCAATATATAAATGTCCATAACCAAAAACAATGATTAATTCAACAAGTGGCTTGTACGTGATTTGTTTTTCAGAAAATATTCTACTGTTATTTCTTGTCAAACAATCAAATGTGCAGACTTCTTCCAGCCTCAAGAATATGGAACAAGTGTGACGTGCAGGACTGCAGCCCAGTCCATGTGATTTTATTTGTTAGCTAGAGTGCTAGCTGCCAATGGGAAAATGGGGCATGTTTTAGTGATGTGTTGTATAATAAAGTTTTATCACGAAAAGCATTTTAAACTAAATTAGGTTATTTCTTTTAATAAGTTTAAATCTATTCATTCATATTGTACAGACAATATCCCATCCTGTCTCACAATCTTTTTGCAATCTTTTTTAGCATATGCAACTGATATGGGGTAAAGCAATTTTCAAGGATGACTTAGAAGGAATTTTCTGTAAAAATCCAGGTGATAATAGAATTATCTTAAAAAATCACACTGACATTTCCCATGTTGGCAGTGATACCTATTATTTTATGCTAAGGTATTCATTATCAGCTTACTGATTAAAAAGCTAGCTTTTTGTTCAAATGCACTGTAAATTAAATATTTACTGTACTTACCAGTCCCATTCAGTTGATGATATACTTCTAAATAAATATTTCATATACATTCTACAATGAAAGTTGTAAGAATAAAAGTTATTCATCTTGTATCAGATCTCATGGGCTTCTATTATTTTTGAAGGCATCCCCCAACTTGTCAACTCACCCACACACTTTCTTGGAAGTCCCATTTAGAATATGAATAATCCTCAATTTTCAAACTTGTAAGAGAGCATATTCTTAGGGCTGCATTATATGACAGGAAAGGAAGAGCTTCTATACTTTGACATTTAGCTTCCTGTAATATTGTATCCTATCAAAGAGCATTGAAATGCTATTTATGTTCTGAGTTTCAAATATACTTTTGCTTATGAGATTATCTTTCCCTTTGAAAACATTCCAATTTGTTCTCCAATGGAAAATGCAAATCATCTGCTAGAAGACATGCATCATGTTGGTTTTAGGAGGGTAAACAGGAAGTTTCAGTAAAAAATCAAAGAGGGGGAGGTGGCTTATAAAATCTTTTTTAAAAAAAGAATATTGCATATATTTAACTGTGGACAATCCTGGAGATCCACACATTATAAGTGGAACAAAAAGATGTTTTCCTTTCTGCTACTCTCCATCATTTATTCATTCATTTATTCACTATTTGTGTGACATTAGTATAAGCACTGGGGAAATAGCAGTGAACAAATAGAAAAAATGTCTGTACTCATAGAGCTCAAACACTTGTGGGGGAAGGTAAAATATAAGCAAAATAAATAAGAAATTATATTGCATGCTCGAAAGTGATGTGTTAAGGGAAAAATGAAGCAGGGAAGAAAAATGGGTGGGATATATAATTTTGTATAGGATGGTCAGAGAAGAATTCACTGAGATGGTGACATTTGAGCAATAATCTGGAGGCAATGAAGTGAACCATATAGATTTCTGGGAAAAGATCATTCTTACCAGAAGAAAAAGCAAATACAACAGTCCTGAGCTTGGCTGTGGAGAAATAGCAAGGAAAACAATATTGATGGAGTGCAGTGAACTAAGGAGAGGGTTGAGAAGTTGAAGTCAGATAAGTAACAGGTTCAGACTATATACAGCCTTATAGGACTTTGACTTTAAAACTTACTGAGATGGAAGCCCCTGGAGGATTTTAAGCGAAGGATGTTAGGGACCAAATGTTTGTGATTCCCCCAAATTCACATGTTGGAACCTTTATGCCTAATGTGAAGGTGTTAGAAGATAGAGCTTTTGGAGGTGATTAGGTCATGGGTGTAGAGCCCACAAGAATAGATTTAGTACCCTTAGAAAAGAGACCCCATATGATTTCCCTTATATGTGGAACCTAAGAACCAAAATAAATGAACAAACAAAACAGAAACAAACTCATAGATACAGAGAAGATTTTTGATGATTGCCAGAGGGGAGGGGGGTTGGGAGGATGAGCAAAGGGAGGAAAGGGATTAAGAGATACAAATTGGTAGTTGTAAAAAAGTCATGAGGATGTAAAGTATAGGATAGGGAATATAGTTATATTGTAATAACTATCTATGGTGTCAGATGGGCACTAGATTTATCGGGGTGATCACTTCATTAAGTTACATAAATGTCTAATCACTGTGTTGTACACCTGAAACTAATATAATATTGTATGTCAACTGTAATTTAAAAATAAAAATTATTTTTTAAAAAATCACAGAATTCCTTAGCCACTTCCACCACCTGAAAATACAACTTGGAAGACAGGCTGCATCTGACCATGCTGGTACCCTGATCTCAGAATTCCAGCCTTCAAAAGTGTGAGAAAGAAATTTCTGTTGTTTATAAGCTACCCAGTCTCTGGTGTTTTATTATAGCAGCCTGAATGGACAAAGACAAAGGAGTAATATGATATGACATGCCCCAGATGGTAAAAGCAAGAGCTAGCAAACTTACTAGTTAAAGCACACTTCCTTTGTTTCCCAGCCTCAGTGGACTCTCTACCTCGTTTCAGTAAATTTGGAATCACTGTTCATATCTCTGTTGAGATAGCCACTATTTTTTTTTTTGTTCCTACTGATTTTCTGTAATTGTATTTCATGTTGTATATTAACAGGATAGACAAATCAAGTACAAATATATAACAACACACTATTAAAATTATGAATTGAGAAGGAAGGTCCAAGATGGCAGATTAGGTAAATGCTATGCCTGCTGCATCCCAGAATCACACCAAAATTACAAATAAATTATAAAACAATCAACCTCAGGAATCATCTGAAGACTAGTTCAATAGAACCCCTATAACTAAGGATATAAGGAAGAGGCCATGTGGAGACTGGTAGAAGGAGTGGACACACAAGACAGGCTGACCCCAAACCTATAGATAGTGGTTGAACATTGGGAAGGACACCTCGGTGGTGGAGGACTCCCTGGAGTAGGTAGGGATCCCAGCCCCATACCAGGCTTCCCATCCCAGGGTTCCTGTGCTGAGAAAGGGGTTTCCCACAACATATGGCAGTGAAAATTAGAGAGGGCTCTGTCTCCTCCATCCTGGTGAGACAGAAGTCAACTAGAAACCCAGGCGTCCTCTCAGGGAACCACAGACATGGTCACTCACAAACACTCACCTGGTTTGTGGTGAAGGAGTGGCAACTTGAGAGATGGCACAGACATATAGGGAAAAAATGAGTAGTGTAGCTTCAAGATAAGGACTGGAGGGACAGGAGCCATTATCTCTTTGTGTAGCTTGACTCATTGTATACGCTACAGAAGGGCACCATATTTTCTATGTTGAACCCTCCCCCAAAGGCCCAAATTTGAGACTGCATTGGTCTAGTAAAACCCACGCATGCACAATACCTTAGTGATGCCCTTGGTCCCTGCCGTGCACAGCTAGTACTACGTCACTCAGAACACTCTTGACTACTAAGCACCCGGCCTTGCCCCACAAGCTGCAAAAGCCTTTCATACAATGGAAAGCCCAAGGCAGCCTGGGAAACTTTTAGTGTTGGTGTATCTTGGTGTGGGCATGTTTGGGTTCATCTTCTTTAGGACTCTGCACTTCCTGGGCTTGTATGTCTATTTCCTTCACCAGGTCAGGAAAGTTTTCAACATTACTTGCTTTCTTTTTGCTATTCCTTATTTGCTATTCTTTTTCCATAGCCCTATTGTTATGTTCTCATATATCTAAATTTAGACTGCTTATTTGAGATTTTTCTCATTTCTTGAGTTAGGCCTGCATTGTTATGAATTTCCTTCTTAGGAGTGTTTTCACTGTGTTCCATTGATTTTGGCTCACTGTGTGTTTTTCTCAAGTCATCTTCTTTTTTTTTTGAACTCTTTTTATTAATTGTGAAATAAACATTGTTTTGTTTTTTAATTTAGCTTCAGGTGTACAACACAGTGCAATAGTTATACTGTTTACCCCTCAAAGCGACAACCCCTCTCTCCCAATTTTCCACCCCACTCCTCCCCTCCATATCATACATATCTACTAAAATTCCTTTGACTCCATTCCACCATATAATCCACATCCCATGACTATCTATATATTTAATTACAGTTGGCATACAATATTATACAACATCAGTTTCAGGTATACAGTGCAGTGATCAAGCCTCTACTCCATCCGTGAAGTGGTCTCCCTAACAAGACATGTGACCATCTGACACCCCACAAAATATTTACAACATTATTATATTCCCAAGACTGTCTTTCATATACCTGTGGCAATACTGTAGTTACCTATTTATGCTGTCTAATCCTTTCCCCTTCTCCCTCATCCCCAACCCCCTCCCAACTAGCAACCCTGTTTTTCCTCTATATCTATGAGACTGTTTCTGTTTCCTTTGCTCATTCATTCAGTTTTTCAGATTCCACATATAAGTGAGACCATATGGTATTTGACTTTCTCCGACTGACTTTTTCACTGAACGTAATCGTCTCTAGGTCCATCCATACCGTTGCAAATGGTATGATTTCTTTCTTCTTTATAGCGGAGTAATACTCCATTGTATAAATGTACCACAGTTTCTTAATCCAGTCATCTACCGATGGGCATTTCAGTTGTTTCCAAGTCTTGGCTAATGTAAATAGTGCTACAATAAACATAGGGGTGCATATATTTTTTCGAATTAGCATCTTGGATTCTTCTGGGTAGATACCCAAGAGTGGAATTGCTGGGTCATACAGCAGTTCCATTTCCAGTTTTCTGAGATGCCTCCATACAGATTTCCATAATGGTTACACCAATTTGCAGTCCCACCAACAGTGCACCAGGGTTCCCTTTTCTCCACACCCTTGCCAGCACTTGATGTTTGTTGATTTGATGATGATAGCCATTCTGACTGGAGTGAGGTGGTATCCCATTGTGGTTTTTATTTGCATTTCTCTGATGATTAGTGAGGTTGAACATTTTTTCATATGTCTGTTAGCCATCTGTATGTCTTCTTTAGAGAAATGCCTCTTCATATCCTCTGCCCATTTTTAAATTGGGTTGTTTGTTTTTTTGGTGTTGAGTTGCCATGAGTGTTTTATAAATTTTGGATATTAACCCCTTATCAGATATATCATTGGCAAATATCTTCTCCCATTCAGTAGGATGTCTTTTTGTTTTATTGATGATTTCCTTTGCTGTGAAAAAGCTTTTAAGTCTGATGCAATCCCATATGTTCATTTCTTCTTTTATTTCCCTAGCCCAAGGGTATATATCAATAAAAATATTACTCAGGGTAATGTCTGCAAACTTACTCCCTATGTTTTCTTTTAGGAGTTTTATGGTTTCAGGTCTTACATTTAAGTCTTTAATCCATTTTGAGTTTGTTCTCATATATGATGTAAGTAGGTGTTCCATTTTCATTTTTTTGCATGTGTCAGTCCAATTTTCCCAGTGCTATTTATTAAATAGAGTATCTTTACTCCAATGTAAATTCTTGCTTCCATTGTCATAGATTAAATGATCGTATATGGATGGGTTTATTCCTGGGCTCTCTATTCTGTTCCATTGGTCTATGTGTCTTTTTTATGCCATTAGCATACTGTTTTGATTACTGTAGCCTTGTAATATGTTTTGATGTCAGGTAGTGAGATGCCTCCCACTTTGTTCTTAATTCTCAGGATTGCCATGGCTATTCGGGGCCTTTTGTGGTTCCATATAAATTTTAGAATTCTATGTTCTATTTCTGAGAAAAATGTCCTTGGTAGTTTGATTGGAATTGCATTGAATCTATATATTGCCTTAGGTCGTATTGACATTTTAACTATATTAATTCTTCCTATCCATGAGCATGGTATGTATTTCCATGTATTTGTATCTTCTTTGATTTCTCTCTTCAGTGTCTCATAATTTTCTGAGTACAGGTCTTTTACTTTTTTAGTTAAATTGATTCCTAGATATTTTATTGTTTTTGAAGCAATTGTAAAAGGGATTGATTTCCTGATTTCTTCTTCTGATAGTTTATTATTGGTGTATACAAATGCAACTGATTTCTGAATATTAATTTTCTATTCTGCTACCTTACCAAATTCGTTTATCAGTTTTAGCAGTTTTTTGGTGGGGTCTTTGGGATTCTCTATATATAGTATCATGTCATCTGCATATAATGACAATTTTACTTCCTCTTTTCCAATTTGGATGCCTTTTGTTTCATTTTCTTGTCTGATTACTCTGGCTAGAACTTCCAGAACTATGTTAAATAGAAGTGGTGAAAGTGGGCAGCCTTATCTTGTTTTTGATCTTAAGGGGAAAGCTTTTAGCTCAAGGCATCTTTTTATTCCTGCTTAATGTCATTGTTGATCCAGTCATTATTTAGTAGCATGTTATTTAGCTTCCATGTGTTTGTGTTTTATCAGGTTTTTTTCTTCTAATTGATTTCTAGTTTCATAGTATTGTGGTCAGAAAAGATACTTGATATGATTTCAATCTTCTTACATGTATTGAGTGTTGTTTTGTGTCCTAATGTGTGGTCTGTTTTGGAAACTATTCCAAGAAGTATACTCTGCTGCTTTTGGGTAAAATGGTCTAAAAATATCAATTAAATCCATCTGGTTTAGTGTGTCATTTAAGGCAGCCACTTTTGTGTTGATTTTTCTGTCTGAAGGATCTGTCCATTGGTGTCAGTGGCATGTTAAAGTCCCCTACTATGATCAAACTAAAAGTTTTTTTCACAGCAAAGGAAACCATCAACAAAATGAAAAGATAGCCTACTGAATGGGAGAGATATATTTGCCAATGATACAAGTGAAAAAGAGTTAATATACAAAATTTAAATAAAATAAAACTTATACAACTCAACAATAACAACAAAAAACAAGCAACCCAATTAAAAAATGGGCAGAGGCTCTGAACAGGATATACACAGCCAATAGACATATGAGAAGATGCTCTATGTCACTAATCATCAGAGAAATGCAAACAAAAACCACAGTGAGATACCACCTAATTCCTCTCAGGATGGCTATCATCAATAAATCAACAGATAACAAGTGTTGGCAAAGATGTGGAGAAAAGATAACCCTTGTACACTGTTGGTGGGATTGCAAATTGGTGTAGCCACTATGAAAAATAGTTTGGAGATTCCTGAAAAAAATTAATTAATTAATTCCACTCCTGAGTACTTATCCAAAGAAATCCAAAACACTAATTCAAAAAATGTATGCACCCCTATGTTTCTGCAGTGCTATTCATAATAGCCAAGATATGCAAACAATCAAAATAGATGATCAAAAGAAATTTTGGTACATTTATATAGTAAAAAATACTAAAACATTACTTTTGCAAAAACATGGATGGACCTAGAGGATATTACACTTAGTGAAATAAGTCAGCTGAGAAAAACAAATACCATATGAATTTATTTACATGTGGAATCTAAAGAACAGAATACATGAACAAACAAAACAGAAATAGACTCATACATGCAGAGCACAAACTGATGGTTGCTAGACAGGAGAGGTTTGGAGGGATGGGTGAGAAAGGTGAAAGGAATAGGAAGTACAACTTGCTAGTCACAAAATAGTCATGGGGATGTGAAATACAGTATGGGGAATATAGACAAGAATATTATGAAAACTATGTATAGTGTCAGATGGATACTAGAACTATCGGGATCACTTAATAAATTATGTACATACCTAACTACTGCACTGAACACTTAAAACTAATATAAAATATTATTGAATCTAAACTATAATTTAAAACACACACACACAGTCACACACAATTATGGTCACAAATTTGTTGCAACGATGTCGCTAACCTTTTTTATACCAGAGGGATTATTCATTATGGATTTGTACCAACTGGACAAACAGTTAACCGAGTTTACTACTGTGTTTGGAAGTGCTGAAAAGGCTGCGTGAAAAAGTTAGATGACCTCAACTTTTCACCAATTCATGACTCTTGAATCACGACAGGGCACCAGCTCACATGGCATTGTCTGTGAGGGGGTTTTTAGCCAGTAAACAAATAACTGTATTGGAACATCCTCCCTACTCACCTGATCTGGCTCCCAATGACTTCTTTCTTTACCTGAAGATAAAGGAAATATTGAAAGGAAGATATTTTGATGACATTCAAGACATCAAGGGTAATACGATGACAGCTCTGATGGCCATTCCAGAAAAAGAGTTCCAAAATTTCTTTGAAGGGTGGACTAGGTGCTGGCATTGGTGCATAGCTTCCCAAGGGGAGTACTTCAAAGTTGACCATAGTGATATTCAGCAATGAGGTATGTAGCCCTTTTTCTAGGATGAGTTTTGAACCTAATTGTCAGACCTGACAATTAAGTTACATTCTGTTGTTGGAAAAGTCATGATGTACTTTTTCTGTTTTTTGTTGCAAAAATGCATCATGACTTTTCCGACAAATATATATATATATATATATATATATATATATATATATATAGTCACAAGATGTAAAGTACAGCATAGGGAATATAATCAACGGTAATGTAATAGCTATGTACAGTGTCAGAGGGGTAGTAGACTTGTTGGAGTTATCGCTTTGTGAGGGGTGTAAATGTCTAATCACTATGTTGTTTTGTATACCTGGAACTAATTAAAGCAAAAATAATAAAATTATGAATTCAAACTTCATAATGATGAGGGAAAGACACACAGTACTATGATGTACATTATTGAGAGGTCACAAGCTTTTATAGAATATAGCTATGTATAAAATGGATTCAATTTCTCTTCAAACTTTATAACCTATAGTATGGATAAGTAATTCCATAAGGCATAAAGAAGCATTTTTCTTATTCCTAAAAGATTTAAATATACCCCTTTTTAGAAGAAGAAGAGAAGGAAAGATACTTGCTCATTATGAGTTATTTTGAAATGTAAATATATTAAGATAAGCTCCATAATTGATGCTATATTTAGGTAAATAGTGTAGAAAGTTTACCTTTCAAATACCCAAGATGTTTTCTTTATGATTTGGTTAATCAGACAGTACTGAGCTTGGGTTGCACTATGAAAGCTATGTTTTAAAAAAACAAACACTCATAGACTCAGACAACAGTTTAGTAGTTACCAGAAGGGAAGGGGAGGAAGGGGTTGGTAGAAGAGAGTAAAGAGGGTTAAATATATGGTGATGGAACGAGAACTGATTCTGGATGGTGATCGCACAATGTGATATATAGATGATGTATTACAGAATTGTACACTAGAAACCTATGCAATTTTACTAACCATTGTCACCCCAATATATACATATATATAATATATATATATAATATATATATATAATATATATATTTCTTAAAATAGATTTATAGTTTAAAGAAAACATCATAAAAGTAGAAAAATAACCAAAAAACTTGAAGATATAACATGGGATTATCTCTACTTCTGTTTTTCTGTATTCAGGTCAACATTCAGAATATTCAGATTGTATAGAGCCTCATAAGACTTTCGATTTTACCCTTAAAGACTTGGGAAGCTATCAAAGGAATTCAAGCAGAGGAGTAATACATATACATATTACACGTGTATATCAGGGTTTAATTGACAAAAGTAAAAAAAAAGATCTAGGCACTATTGCATGCTAATGTGTAAGAGAAATAGCTAAAATCACAACAATTGGAGAAAAAAATTTCAGGAAGGCATGTTGTAACAAGGATGCATGCTTTGACCCTAGTGGAAAGACATAAATGAAGCAAAAGAAAAGGATCCAGTTTACAGACTAATTAAATCCTGAATACAAACATTTTAAGGATTATTTTCCTGAGGCATTGCTTTTATTCCTCTGTTCTCTAGTAAACAAAATCCAGTGTGCCAAAAGTGATACTCATGTGCTAAAGTATAGATAACATTACCACACACTTATTACTTTACTATAAGTCCAAAAGACAAAAGGAATATATACTGCAAATTAAATGACGGTACAAATATAATCCCAAGGTTCAATGAACATTTGGCAATCAGTGCTGGGTAGACGGAGGTGGATAGCTAAGCTTTTAAATTAATCAAGTCAGCAGCTCTTATCATCTTCCCTGTTTTATCTAGCCAGGTCATTTTCTTCAGTCATTTTATCAAAGATCATTTTATCAAACTCTTCTCAGGTTTCAATGTGTGTGACTGTCAAGTCACTATCAAAACTCTTTTAATGTACTACTAGGATTCTGTTGTTTTTAATTTTTAAAATGAATTTTGATAAACAGATCCTGAAAATGAATCAATAATATAATTTCAGAAAATTTGACAAGCTATGATGTTGATTTTGTAGGAATAGGAGATCCTTAACTGTACATCCAAATTCACACACAAGCCAGTTCACTGTGATTGGTATGGAATTGTGCTTTGGAGTCAAACAGATGTAGGTTTGAATCCAGGTTCCATCAATTATTTTTTGACCTTGGATGTATTTAATATCTATTTTAATTAACAGTATAAAAGGGATGGCAATAGTATTTATCTATACCTTTGTAATTGGTATTAAAGAAAATGTATGTAAAGTCCCAGGAAAATGTAGTATTAATCATTATTATTTTACTTGAAGGTTTTATTGGGGAATTGGGGGAGGGGAACAGTGTTGGGGAATAGAGGTAGAGGAACAGACAAGTTGCTGTCCTTTTGCTCTTCAGTCTAGTTGTGGGGGACATTGCTTCACTGGCCCATGTTGATATCATTGCGCTCTTCTCTGGTGAGGCAGATCTGTAGGGACCGGCCTCTGGATGATTGCTTATGGCAGCTCCTGGAAGTTCACATGGGCTGCCGTCCACTCACTGTAGCCTATGGCAGCGCACTGCAGCAGGGGCTGCAGCTATGCCTTCCCCGGGGAATCACAGCAGCCCAGCTCCAGGTGTAGAGGGCAGTGTCACTGGCCCTCATATGTGAGATCTGAACCAGGGCTGCTGGCATCCCAAGCCAGCTCTTAACCAACACACCACTCCGCTGGCCCTCATTATTATTAACATTATGATTACTTTTGCCAAACAATTCAATTTTACCAGTTTGTAGTATTGTATATTTTCTTCTATCCAGGACCAACTTAATAAATTGCATTGTGATCATGAAATGCTTCAAACAGTACTTGGAACATAATAACTACTAAGTGATATTTAAGTGCCTATAAAATAAATAAAGTTAGCTGCCTTGTATAGGGAAAAGTTGAAGTTTAGGGGAAACCCCTGGACAAATCTTTCTCTTCTATTATTACTGTACAGTATTCACCAGATATTGCAAATGGGCTATAAAAAAATAAGAGATCTGGCTCTTGCCATCTACCTCTTTGTTATAGCCTGGCTTCTTTCCCTATTTCAAACTTTTGTTCTGAACTGCTTGATTGTATATTACTACTGTGAAAATTTTCAGAGGTGCTGCCATTTTAGAAATAAGAGTATAGAAGGATAGAACCTAGACTGAGCTATTTGAGAACAGGTACCATAGCAATTTCTCTTTTTATGCCTAAGACTGAGGCATTACTTGATAAATAAATTAACACTCCAATGAATGAATGAATAAATCAATGAATTAATGAAACAGAAAAAAGGCTCAATAAGAGTATCTGTAGCAAGTTTATGGATAATGAAACATTTCTCAAGTGAATTCTTACATAATGCACTGCTCAAGTAACTTCATTCTATTTTTTTAAGTGAATAGAAACAGTGCTAATTTAAATTATTTCTAAATTATTATCTTATTTACAATGTCTCAAATTTAATTAAAATATGATAATAAAGATTCTAAGAAAGCTGCTTCACCATTGACACTACTCAAGTCAAAAAGACAGTCTGTATTTGATCAGTAATATTAGGATGTGTCATAGAGTCTGAGCAGCTTTCTGCTTTCTTGTGATATCCCCAAAATATGAAAGTATATCTTATTTTTATTTTTATCACCAATGCCTAGCAGACTCCCTTGCTCATAATTGTTCTTCAAATACTTGTATTAAATAAAACACATTAAATTATAATATGATCCAAATATCAAAGCAAAATAATCTTAAGAATATCCAACACAGGAGTTGGTTCAAGATGACAGCATAGGATGATCCTGAACTCATCTCCCATGGACACAATAAATCTACAGCTACATACGGATCAATTCCCTCTGAAAAACACCTGAAAACTAGCTGAACAGCTCTACCACAACAAAAAATAAAAAGGCCACATCAAGGTAGGTAGGGGAGACAGTGACCCAATCTCTTGAAAAACACTACCCTTGGCCTGGTGACCTACAATCAAAAACAATTACACAAATGTGGAGTTTCTCCCTGAGGAGAAAGGGGTCTGTATCCCAATATCATGCACCCCAACTCTTGAAACCTGCACCTAAAAGACAAGCCACCAAAATGTCTGGCTTTGGAATCTAACTGGGCGTGAGAATGACAGGGCAGTAAGGAATGGAGATTCCACTCTTAAAGTGCTCATGAACAGAATCACTTGACTGAAGAACCAGCACAAAAGCATCAGTAATGAAAAATCCTAGACTGTAGGTGAAGGAGAACCATTTGCTAATTTTAAAGCATCTGCTGGAGGGGCAGCAACTTGTTGGGGTTCTTTTTGGCAATGAGGTTGTGCTATGGAGCATCATTTTTGCACTCTCCCTCTAACCTGCTAGTGCTGGTGGTACATCCTGCCCATCTGCACCACTCCCAAGGTCCCCTCCCTCCCGCACACTCTACCAAACCCAGTGGGTGCATATAGCACACACAGGGGTCACCCGATGAGCAACTAGCTCTTGCAGCCAGGGGGGATTGCATTTCTATGTCCTAGGTGTCTAAACAATTCAAGAAATCATTCTTGGCAGGCTACCACCCCAAGGGCACTATACAAACAGCAGAGTGAAACACACTCCCAGTCTTCCTGTGATAAAAGCTTATATTGGGTTGTCAGAAAAGTCGTGATGCATGTTTGCAACAGATGGCACTAGTTCATTTTTGGAAGTACTAGAGTCATTTGCATCTATGTTATTGCTATGTCATTTGACAGCTGACAGTTCTAGATTCATTCTCAAAAAAAGATTAAGTGATTTGGTTGAGTTTTGGAGATTTTACAAGTTGAAGATAGAAGGCCAAACTGTGCATTTTTGTTACATTTTACTGTTTTACTTCCATAAAGGGAAGAATGCACGTCAAGCTTGTGAAAAGTTGCATAAAGTTTATGGTGACAATGCTCTATAAGAACGTCAGTGCCAAAAATGGTTCATGAAATTCTGTGCTGATGATTTTGATCTCAATGACGCTCCTCGGTCAGGGAGGCCCACCGAGGTTGATGACCACAAAATAAAGGCATTGATCCAGTCAAACCCATGCTACAGGACATGAGAGATTGCAGAAACATTGAACATCCATCATTCAAGCTTTCACAACCACCTGAAGATGCTGGGATATATAAGCAAGTTCGATATTTGGGTTCCGCATGAACTCAAAGAAGTTCATTAGATGGTGCTTATAAACATCTGCAGTATGCTCATTAAACATGAAGAAAATGATCCTTTTTTGAAGCAACTGATAACTGGTGATGAGAAGTGGATTCTTTACAACAATATGGTGTGCAAATTTTCTTGGTCCTGACGTGATGATTCGCCTCAAACCACATCAAAAGCAGACATTCATCAGAGGAAGGTTATGCTCTCAGTGTGGTGGGATTTTAAAGGTGTCTTGTTTTCTGAGCTCCTACCAAGGAACCAAACAATCAATTTGAATGTGTGCTGTTGGTAATTGGACAGTTTGAACGAATCTGTCATCCAGAAACGTTCAGAGCTTGTTAATCATAAGGGAGTTGTGTTCCATCACGACAACGTGAGACCACACACAAGTTTGATGACCCGTCAAAAATTATTGGAGCTTGAATGGGATGTGTGGCCACACCCACCATACTCGCCTGACCTTACGCCATCAGACTTCCACTTGTTTCGTTCGCTCTCTTCAAAACTCCTTGTGTGGTATAACGTTCAATTCAGATGAGCCTGTAAATCAGCACCTTGTTCAGTTTCTCACAAATATAGGCAAGTCTTTTTATGAATGAATAATTATGAAGCTCACTGAAAGATGGCAAAATGTTATTGAACAAAATGGACAATATATCATTGATTGATCTTTTCTTTTTATATAAATAAATGAACTTTGAAAAACATAGACAAAATACGTCATGATTTTTCCAGCAACCCAATATTTGTCCTAGATCGTCAGCCTAAGGTGAAGTCTTCGGGTTTATCACACATCTAGAGGCTAGGGGAATGCTCTCATGGAAGGTAGGCTGGGGGCCGCCATCTTAGCATTCTTCCTTGGCCTCATTAAAACTTTCTGGTATCTCCCAGGAAGGAGCGCATACCCTCCTCTGGAGACCAAACTATTGCAACTGTTGCTAAGGGAACATCTCCAGATCACACTGTCTGGGGGCCAGCAGGATCTATGATTGCAGTCACACAATACATCGATACATACCTACATATCTCTATCTCTATCTCTGTATCTATATGATGTGTCATAGAATCTGTCATATCTGTATCTATATATCTATATATCTATATATCTATATCTACTGAGGATGCCAAAAAATGTATACAAATTGACACTTTGGTCAACATTGCTAAAGCAGTAGTTCATCATAATCAGAAGTGTCTGAACACTAATGACAAACACATTGAGCACCTCTTGTAATTGCAGAAGTCAAACGTGATTGTATTCATCTTTTGTTATCAGTATATATTGAGTATTACAATTTTAATACAGTTTTTTCCTTTCCTAAAATGTGTATACATTTTTTTGGCACCTTCTGTATATCTATCTATATCTATATCATCTATATCTATATATCCTCCAATCAGCCTGAAACTAAGTGCTGACTGAGATCCCTCCCTCAAGAACCCTCACAGGTGTTGGTATACCCTCAACAATTGGATCTACCAAGAAAAAAACAGGCTGCTTAGACAATCACAAAGTTTGTTTGAGGTACAACCAAGAGCTAAGGCAAAGTTGAATGATAAGGTTCATCTACTAAACAAGGCCACTCCTTCAAGATTGGAAGAAATGGTTACTTCCCCTAATACATCAAAACAAACAAAAAGAGTCAAGTGAAATGAGAAGACAGGAATATCTTCCTAAAGCAAGGACAAGATAAATCTCCCCCTCCCAATAAAAACAAAAACAAAAACAAAACCCTAATGAAACAAAAATAAGTTACCTGATAAAGAATTTGATGTAATAGCCATAAGGACATACACAGACTGAAAGTGAAGGGATGAAAAAAAGAGGTTTCATACAAATGAAAAACAAAATAAAGCTGGGGGTAGCTATACTTATATCATCGAAAGTAAACTTTAAAACAAAGGCTGTAATAATAAAAGACAAAGATGGACATCACATAATGATAAAAGGGTTCATCCCTCAAGAAGATATAACAATTGTAAATATTTATAAACCTAACATAGGAGCCCCAAATATATAAAGCAATAATAACAGACCTAAAGAGAATCATTGACAGAAACACAATAATAATTGGGAACTTGAATACCCCACTTACATTAATGGTTAGATCATCCAGACCAAAAAAAAAAAATCAATAAGGAAACAGCAGCCTTCATGGACACATAGTCCAGATAAACTTAACAGATATATACAGAACATTCTACCTGAAAGCAGCAGGATACATATTCTTCTCAAGTGCACATGGAATATTCTCCAGAATAGACTATATGACAGGCCACAAAAGCAGTCTCAATAAATTTAAGAAGATTGAAATCATATCCGGCATCTTTTCTAAACACAACAGTATGAAACTAGAAATCTATTACAAAAGTAAAACTGGAAAATCACAAATATGTAGAGATTAAACAACATGCTACTGAACTACCAATGGAACAACAAAGAAACCAAAGTAGAAAACAAAATTACCTAAGACAAATGAAAATAGAAATACAAGATACCAAAATCTATGGGATGCAGCAAAGGCAGTTCTAAAAGGGAAGTGTACAGCAATACAGGCTTACCTCAAGAAACAAGAAAAATCTCAAGGAATCTAATTTTATATCTAAAGGAAGTAGAAAAAGAAGAATAAATAAACACAAAAAGTAACAGAAGAAGGAAATATTAAATATCATAATAAAAATAAATGATATAGAAACTATAAAGACAGTAGAAAAGGTCAATGGAACTAAGAGCTGGTTCTTTGAAATAATAAACAAAATTGAAAAACCTTTAGCTAGGCTAAGAAAAAACAAGAGAGGGCCCAAATAAATAAAATCAGAAATGAGAAAGAGAAGTTATAACTGATACTGAAGAAATACAAAGGATCCCAATAGACTACTATGAACAAATATATACCCCAAAACTGGACCAACTTAGAAGAAATGGATAAATTTCTAGAAACTCAATTCTCTAAGACTGAATTATGAAGAAATAGAAAATCTGTACAGACCAATACCTAGTAAGAAGATAGAATCAGTAATCAAAAAACTCCTAACATACCAATGTCCAGGACCAGAAATCTTCACTGACGAATTCTTCCAAACATTCAAAAAAGATTTAATACCTATCTTTGCCCAACTCTTCCCAAAAAATGAATAAATGGGAGTGCTTCTGAACTCACTGTATGAAGCCAGAGTTACCCAGATACGAAAACCAGCGAAGGACACCCTCCCACCCACTGCAGAAAAAAAAAAAAGAAAAGAAAAGAAAGGAAGAAAAAAAAAAATTACAAGTCAATATCCTTGGTGAACATAGACACTAAAATCCCCAACAAAACATTACCAAAGTGAATTCAACAATATATTAAAAGGATTATACAATGTAATCAAGTGGGATTTATTCTAGGGATGCAAGCATGGTTCAACATCCACAAATCAGTCAACATGATATACCACACTAACAAACTGAAAGATAAAAATCATATGAGCATTTCAACAGATGCAAAAAATAGCATTTGACAAAATTCAACAGTCATTGATAATAAAATCTCTCAACAAAGTGGATACACACGGAATGTACCTCAACATAATAAAAGCCATATATGAGAAGCCCACAGCTAACATAGTGCTCAATGGTAAAAAAAACCAAAATGTTTTTCTCTATGATCAGGAGCAAGACAAGGAGGTTCACTTTTATTCAGCATAGTATTGGAAGTCCGGACCAGAGAAATTAGACAGGAAAAATAAATAAAACATATCCAAATTGAAAAAGAAGTAGAAAAACAGTCATTATGTGCAGATAACATGATTTTATATACAGAAAACCCTAAAATCTCCAACAATAAACTATTAGAGCTGAGAAATAAATTCAGTAAAGTTGCAGGGTACAAGATCAATATACAAAAATCTGCTGCATTATTATACACTATCAACAACTATCAGAAAGAGAAACTAAGAAAACAATCTCATTTATAATTGTATCAAAAAGAATAAAATACCTAGCAATAAACTTAACCAAGATGGTGAAAGACCTACATGCTGAAATCTATAAGATCCTGAAGAAAGAAATTGAAAAAGACACAAACAAATGAAAAGTTATTCTATGCTCATGGATTGGGAGAATTAATATTGTTAAAATGTCCATATTACCCCAAACAATCTATAGATTCAGTGCAATGTCCACCAAAATTTTATTAGCATTTTTCACAGAAATAAAACAAAACAATTCTAAAATTTGTATGGAATCACAAAAGATCCCAAATAGTCAAAGCAATCTTCAGAAAAAAAGAACAAAGCTGGAGGCATCACAGTCCCTCATTTCCAACTATATTACAAAGCTATAAATCAAAACAATATAGTACTGGCATTAAAACAGACACATAGATCAATAAAACAGAAGAGCCCATAAATAAATCCACACATATATGGTAAATTAATTTACAACAAAGGAGGCATAAATATACAATGGAGGAAAGATTGTCTCTTCAATGCATGGTGTTGGGAAAACTGGACAGCCACATGCAAAAGAATAAAACTGGGCTACTATCTTACATCAAATACAGAAATTAACTCTAAATGGATTAAAGTCTTGAATGTAAGACCTAAAACCATAAAACCTATAGAAGAAACCATAGGCAGTGATCTCCCTGACATAAATCTTGGTGGCATTTTTTTGGACCTGACACCAAGGGCAAGGGAAACAGTAAGCAAAAAATAAACAAATGTGATAACATCAAACTGAAAAGCTCTGACAGTGAAGAAAATCATCAATAAAGTGAAAAGGCAACCTACTGAATTGGAGAAGATATTTGCAAATTATATATTCAGTAAGGGGTTAACATCCAGAGTATATAAAGAACTCCTACAACTCAATAACAAAAACAAACAAATGAAAAAAAATCCAATTTAAAAATGGGCAGAGGATCTGAATAGATGTTTTTTTTTCCCAAAGAAGACATATTCAAGTACACCTGAAGCTGATGTTGTATAGTATTGTATGCCAACTGTAACTGAATATGTGGATGGTCACGGGATGTGGAGTATACTGTGGAGGGGAGTCAGGGGAGTTGTGATAGATATGTATGATATGGGGGGGAGTGGGGTGGCAAACTAGGGGAGGGAGGTTGTCACTTTGGGGGGTAAACAGTATAACTATTGCATTGTGTTGTACACCTGAAATTAATTTAAAAAAAACGGAAAAATAAATAAATAAATTAATTAATTTTTTAAAAAAAGAAGACATATTCATACAGATGGCCAACAGGCACATGAAAAGATACTGAGTAGCAGCAATCACCAGGAAAATGTAAATCAAAGCCACAATGAGATATTATATCACACCTGTGAGAATGGCTATTATCAAAAAGATAAGAAATACTTATTACCTGGCAGGGGAGATATGATCACAAAGGTGGTTTCCCAGGGCAAGGTTTATCCACTGTACTCCCGATGTGCTGACCCCTGCAATTTCCCCAAATGTGGGAAGCTCGACTGCATAATTTGTGGTAGTGGGGGACTGCGTTTGCGCTCTCCCCTGGAAAAAAAAAAAGACAAGAAATAAGTGTTGGTGAGGACATGGAAAAAAAGAACCCTCATGTACTGTTGGTGGGAAAACGTAAGTTACTGCAACTACTATGAAAAACAGTATGGTTGTTCCTCAAAAAATTAAAACTAGAACTACTGTATGATCCAGCAATTCTACTTCTTGGTATTTATCCAAGGAAAATAAGAACAGCAATTCGAAAAGATATATGCACCCCCGTATGCTGTGCATTACAGCACTATTCACAATAGCCAAGGTATGGAAACAATGTGAGTGTGACCATTAATGGATAAATGGATAAAAAAGAGACGGTACGCACACACATGCGCACACACACACACAGACAGACACGCACTGGAATATTACTCAGCTAAAAAAGGATGAAATCTTGCCATTTGACACAATGTGGATGGATCTTGAGGGTATTTATGCTAAGTGAAATAACTCATACAGAGAAAGACAAATACCACATTATTTCACTTACATATGGAATTTAAAAAATGAAAAAAAAATACAACAAAAACAATATCATAGACAAAGAAAACAGACTGATGGTTGCCAGAGGGGAAGAAGTTTGGGGGATGGGTGATATGGGTGAAAGCAATCAAGAGGTTCAAACTTCCAGTTATAAAATCAATAAGGCATTGGGATGTAATATACAGCATGGTGACTACAGACTATATAGTCAATAACATTGTATTGCAAATTTGAAAGTTGTTAATAAAGTAAATCTTAAAAGTTCCCATCACAAGAAAAAAAAATTGTAACCTTGTGTGGGAACAGAGGGTAAACAGATTTATCATAGTGATCATTTCACAATGTCTACAGATGTCAAATCATTGTATTGTATACCTCGAACTAATAGAATGCTGTATGTCATTAAAAAAAAGAAATTGTACAAAACCTTAACATCCCATTGTCCAGAACTTAATCACTTGGGCAAACCTAGATGCAAAGGAAGTGGGAGAATGGGCCCAATTAAATATTATTGTAGAGGACGGGAAGAAATGAAGATGTTCACGTATATTTTCATTTAACTCAGCCTCCACATTTGGTGAGGGGGAAGCAGTATTCGATTCTAAGATTAAGTCACTAAAATGAAAACTCTCCAGCTTATCCTACTTGAGAAGCACAGAATAGATTTATAACAGCAGACAAAGAGCCTTGATCTTTTGGGGTAAAGTATCAAAAAGCACTGAAAGACATCAAGGTGATACTGGAGACAGCACGAAGAGTGATACTAAATAAGCACATAGTTTAGGACAAGGTTATCGTACAAGGTCAACAGCAAGTACAGAGGAGGCGAGTTAAGGCATGGTGGGTCACCACCTTCGGTGACAGCTGAAGTTATATGATACACATCAGCAATACCAGAAACAAGGGCAAAAATTAGCAATGGTCCTTAAGATGTGGTCATTGTCCTTGTATGCATCAGAGAAGGGGCACTGGAGTCTGGGAATCCCGCCAGAACACTGCTTGACTGCTTGAAACTTTGGATAAGGTCCCTTTTTATTGAAAGTACCAATCTTATAACACTTAGATGGTGTGGATGGAGTACTTGGGGTTATCAGTGTGAGAATGGGCTGATAGACAAGATACCTTTCAGAAAGCCTGAATTGAGTTTATGATTCTCCTACACAGCCAGGACACATACACAAGCTTCCTCATGGAATTGAATATTTAAAGTAATCTTTATTCTAAACCATATTCTTCTTCTTCGTAGTTTGGTGTTATATGAACTCATGCAATGCACAGTTTGAGAGATTAGGTTTCAGATCCTACCTTCCTTTTTGCTGGCACTGCAGCCTCAGACAAGGTATTCAGGATCTCGGAACTGCAGTTTTTTCCTTACATTAAATGTATGAGTAAATTTGGGGAAAATGAATACCTTCACAGTACTAAATCTTCTCATTTGTTTTATATCCCTTTGTAAAGTTTTCCTTTTGTCATGTCTTGTTAACTGCATTCCTGGGTATTATATAATTTTGTTGCTATGATCACAGATATTTTTCCTAATTATATCTCCAAGTATATAAAAAAATTAATAATAATTTACACGTATATTTTTGCAACTAGACAGTGTGGGAAACGCTTTTATTAGTCCTAACAATTTTATAGTTGCTTATCTTGTATTGTTTAGGAAAATAGTATCATCTGTATTTAATAAATATTTTTTGAATAAAAAAAATAGAATATCTTACACAGTATAGGCTATGGGAAAGTAATTTTTCTTTGGACATACCCTATGTAAAATCTCATTCAAATGTATTAAAATATAAAAACATATTAGTATATTGGTTATTAACCTACAGAACTGTAACAGAAAACACACTTGCTTTAATTACATTGTTTAAATATTATTCCTTTTAACACTGCTTTCGTTTAAGGAAATATTCATCCTTAAAATAATAGTTTTGTCCATTTTATTTATTTTTTTTTGTTTTAAAATAAAAACAGTAAATATTTTGCTATTTCCTACCAGGAATAAGAATAGAAGATTCTAAGTTTAAGTAACTTTCTTCATCTCCCATGGGTCTTTATAATTCACATTTCACAAGTGTACTGCTCTTTGTATGAACACTTTCAACCATTTCAAACAAGGTACCACTTCCAATTAGAAATTAGTGGAGAACAGTATCCTATAATCTGATTTATGATATCATAAATTTCTTTGGAAAAAAGTCACCATTTTTTGAGTGAGCATTTCAGATAGTGTACTTTTCCTCTTTTTTTTCATTTTTTTTTTTAAAGATTTTATTGGGGAATTGGCGGAGGGGAACAGCGTTGGGGAATCGGGGAAGGGGAACAGACAAGTTGCTGTCTTTTTGTTCTTCAGTTTAGTTGCGGAGGATGTTGCTTCACTGGCCCATGTTGGTATCGTCATTGCGCTCTTCCCGGATGAGGCAGATCAGTCGCTGGCCTCTGGATGTCGCTCACTGCGGCTATTGGCAGCTCACGCTTGGCTGCCAGCCACTCACGCTGGCTGCGGGCCACTCACTGTAGCCTATGGCAGCCCACTGCAGCAGGGGCTGCAGCCCACACCATCACCGGGGCTCGCACAGCCCAGCTCCAGGTGGAGCTGTTATTAGCTGTAGAAGGCAGTGTCACTGGCCCTCATGTGGGATCCGAACCGGGGCCGCTGGCATCCCAAAACCAGCGCTTAACCAATGCGCCACTCGGCCGGCCCTTTTTTTTCATTTTTTAATATTAAGCATTGTCTTTATACTGAAAATTGTCGATAACTGTGTTTTCTCTCATATTATTGTGCTTTCCCACTAGGTAGAAGAAGTTACAGTCACACAGCCTAAGGGAAGCTGACTTGTTTCAAACGCTCTGCTAAACAGAAAGCTTTCAAATTTAACTTTCATGTTGTCTACTGGAAATGACAAGAAAGAGAATATCTTAAGCCTAATGTTCAAATCGGTCACTCAGCTTTTCATATATCTCTTGCTGATGATGCTGTTCATTTTATTTGATAAATTATACAGTGCCAAAAAGCAAGGGACCTTCTTGAAATATTTTTCTCATATCAGAGACTAACTGATAAAGTATGACATAACCATAATATTATGCTCTCTTCTAAGGTAAAGATCTCTGCAGTGGTTTTCATACAAAGAATTCTAGAGCTAAGTTGCACTTAGTCAATTATGGGGTAACATCAAAAGGCAATAGAAATTAAAAAATGCTCATAACAACATAGTAGTAGTGATATAGAAGCAGCATCAGCAAATAAATAGGATAAAAGGAAATAAAAATGGAAAGTATGATATATGCTTCTTGAAGGAGTTCAAAACTTATTGCCTATAACTTGGACCTAGATATTTGTTGTTTGATTAATTGAGTGATTACTTGTTTTCTTGGACTTTGTGAAAACTTTGTAAATGTTGGATTAAGTTTTTGTAATTGCATTATAAGCTATATTGTGTTGAAATATTAAAGGATAACAGTAGTATCACAAATTGGTGCTTTTCCCCCTTTTATCCCCCTGAAAATGGATCATATAAGACCTGAAACACTAAATTGCATAGAAGAAAACATATGTACTAAACTCATGCACCTTGGGTTCAAAGAGGATTTTATGAACTTGACCTCAAAAACAAAGGAAGTAAAAGCTAAAATAAATGAATGGGACTATATCAAACTAAAAAGTTTCTGCACAGCAAAAGAAGCCATCAAGAAAAGAAAGAGGCAACCCACCGAATGGTAAAAGATCTTTGCAAACAATACCTCCGATAAAGAGCTAATATCTAAAACACATAAAGAACTCCTACAACTCAACAACAACAAAAAACAAATAATCCAATTAAAAAATAGGCAAAGGACTTGACCAGACACTTTTCACAAGAAGATACATCAATGGACCATAGATATATGAAAAAATCCCCTGCTTCACTAGCTATTAGGGAAATGCAAATCAAAACCACAATGAGATTATCACCTCACACCTGTGAGAATGGCCACCATCAACAAGACAAGTGAAAACAAGTGTTGAAGGGGCTGTGAAGAAAAGGGAACACTCATACACTGCTGGTGGGAATGTAAATTGGAACAGCCACTACAGTACGGAAAACAGTACGGAGGTTCCTCAACAAATTAAGAATAGAATTACTATATGATCCAGCCATCCCTCCTCTGGGTATCTACAAAAAAATCTGAAAACATTTATCCATAAAGATATATGTACCCGTGGCAGTTGTTCTCTTCCTGGGCTTACCCATTCCTGGGTTTTGGGAATATATTGTCTTTCTTTTAATACATCCTTGGCCTGCTTGCCTTTGTTCATGGGGAGTTGTTCCTACATCCTGGAATATCTTCCTGTGATGACTCAATGACCCACTCTCTGATAACATACATATATGGTGAGAGCAAAATAATTAATTTTTTAGCCCCACCCCCAGTTTCGAGGAGCCTGCAAGGTTAATCACTGGGTGTGGCAATGCTGGCTCCTGGAAACCGCTGCAGCTGGGAGCTTGTGACCGTCTGCCGGCAGAGATGGTGGAACAGATGGACGTTGTGCCAACTGCCTCCCAGGATCACATCAAAATTACAAACAATTTATATAACACTTAACCTCAGAAGTTACAGATAAATTTCTCCTCAGAAATGGATAAATTTCTAGAAGCATACAATTACCAAGTCTGAAACAAAAAGAAACAGAAACTCTGAACAGACTGATTACTGCCAAAGAAATTGAATCAGTAATCAACGAGTTTCCAACAAACAAAAGTCCTGGACCAGATGGCTTCACAGGTGAATTTTACAAAATATTCTAAAAAGAATTAATACCTATTCTTCTCAAACTATTCCAAAAAGTACAGAAGGAGGAATAGCTCCCAAACTCTTTCTATGAAGCTACTATCACCCTGACTCCAAAATTAGACAAGTTATATTAGAAAAAAGGAAAACTACAGGCCGATATCCCTATTGAACATAGATGCAAAAATTCTCAACAAAATACTAGCAAACATAATTCAGCATCACATTAAAAATATCATACACTACGATCAAGTAGCATTCATTCCTGGTATGCAAAGTTGGTTCAATATCTGCAAACCAATTAACATAATACATCACATTCACAAAAGGAAAAATAAAAATAATATGGTCATATCAAAAATGCAGAAAAAGCCTTTGACAAATCCAGCAGCATTTATGATAAAAACTCTTAGCAAAGTGGGAATAGTGGAATCATATCTCAACATAATAAAGGCCATATATGAAAAGCCAACAGTAAACATCATCTCAACGGGGAAAGGCTAAAAGCTTTCTCCTTAAGATCAGGAAAAAGACAAGGCTGCCCACTTTCACCACTTCTATTTAACATAGTTCTAGAAGTTCTAACCACCGCAATCAGACAAGAAAATGAAATAAAAGGCATCCAAATTAGAAAGGAGGATGTAAAATTGTCATTATATGCAGATGACATGATACTATATATAGAGAATCCCAAAGACTCCACCAAAAAACTGCTAAAACTGATAAATGAATTTGGTAAGGTAGCAGAATAGAAAATTAATATTCAGAAATCAGTTGCATTTGTATACACCAATAATAAACTATCAGAAAAAAAATCAGGAAATCACTCCCTTTTACAATTGCTTCAAAAACAATAAAATATCTAGGAAACAATTTAACTAAAGAAGTAAAACACCTGTACTCAGAAAATTATGAGACACTAAAGAGAGAAATCAAAGAAGATACAAATACATGGAAATACATACCATGCTCATGGATAGGAAGAATTAATATAGTTAAAATGTCAATACTACCTAAGGCAATATATAGATAAAATGCAATTCCTATGAAACTACCAAGGCTATTTTACTCAGAAATAGAACATAGAATCCTAAAATTTATATGGAACCACAAGAGACCCCAAATAGCCATGACAATGCTGAGAAATAAGAACAAAGTAGGAGGCATCACACTACCTGACATCAAAAGATACTACAAGCCTACAGTAATCAAAACAGTATGGTACTGGCATAAAAACAGACACATAGACCAATGGAAAAGAATAGAGAGCCCAGGAATAAACCCATCCATATAAGGTCATTTAATCTATGACAATGGAAGCAAGAATTTATGTTGGAGTAAAGATAGTCTATTTAATAAATGGTGCTGGGAAAATTGGACTGATACGTGCAAAAAAATGAAAATGGACCACCTATTTACACCATATATCAGAACAAACTCAAAATGGATTAAAGACAAATGTAAGATCTGAAACCATAAAAATCCTAGAAGAAAACTTAGGGAGTAAATTTGCAAATATTACTCTGGGTAATATTTTTACTGATATATCCCCCTGAGCTAGGGAAATAAAAGAAAAAATGAACACATGGGATTACAACAAACTTAAATGCTTTTTCACAGCAAAGGAAATTATCAATAAAACAAAAAGGCAGCCTACTGAATGGGAGAAGATATTTGCCAACGATATATCTGATAAGGGCTTAATATCCAAAATTTATAAAACACTTATGAAACTCAACTCCAAAAAAACAAACAACCCAATTATAAAATAAGCAGAGGGACTTCCGGTAAAATGGCGGAATAGACAGACGCCGTGCTAACTACCTCCCAGGATCACACCAAAATTACAAACAAATTATATAGCATTCAACCCCGGAGCTCCCCGGAACACTAGATGAACAGAACCAGTAAATGAAGAACTTAAAGAGGAGGCCACGTCGGGTCTGGTAGGACGGGTGGAGACAAGAGAGGGCGAACCCCATGAGGGAAGCCCCAGCTGTGGGGAGGCTTCTCCAGTTGGGCAGAAATCCTCCGGCCGCACACCAAGCTCACACAGCCCAGAGTTCCTCTGCCAGAAAGAGGACTTCCAAGATAGCTGGCAGTAACTTAGTGAGGACTCTCTTTGTTCAGCTCGGTGAGGCTGAGGGCGGCTAGAGGATCAGTAGGGACGGTGCATGGGCTTGCTCGCCGGTGAGCTCTTACCTGGTTTTTGGTGGAGGGCATAGCTGTGTGAGCCCGGCCCAGGAGCCTGCGGGGACGGACTGAACTGAGCATGTTTGGTGCAAAGGCTGGAGGTTTTTGGACTATTGTTCCCCTGGTGTGGAGCCTGCATGTGAGTGGTGTGCAGGAGGGCGCCATTTTCTCAGGGTTGGGCCCTCCCACAGAGGGTCAGGTCCGGGACATCATTGGTCTGGTGGAATTGGCGCAGAAGTGCATGTGTGTGCGCGCGCATGCGGCATTGGAACGCCACCCTTCGCCCGGCTTATACTGAGTTGCAAGGGAAATGCTGAGCGGTTGCCCTCTGGCTCGAACAGGCTGCTCACTGAGACCTGGGAGTGCGCGAGCTGCCTCAGATCCCCACCTTCTGCACGGCTTGTGGTGCGTTGCCAGGGGAACACCTGGTGGGCGTGCTCTGGCTCCAACAGGCTGCTCACTGAGACTCAGGAGTGCGCGTGAGCTGCCTTGGGTCCCCACTCTCCCAATGCGTTTGCAGAGTTGCCAGGCTGGTGATTGGGTGTCGGGCTGCTTGGCCTGGTCTGCGAGCGGCTGATTGGGACAGGCTGAGATTGGGAGTTTTCCTGAGAGTGTTGGGCCATGAGCTGTGTGCCGGCGTGAGCCAGCCAGGGCTCTCCTGGTGATCTATCTAATACATCAAAGCAATCCCAGAGCAACAGCCAGAATGAGGAAACAAAGAAACATGTCACAAGTAAAAGATCAAAAGAAACCTCTAGAAATGGAACTAAATGAAACAGAGGGATCCAACCTTTCAGAGATAGAGTTTAGAATACTGATGATAAGAATGTTTAACAAACTTAGTGAGGACATAAGGAAGGATAGAGAAATCATAAAAAACAACCAGTTAGAACTCAGGAATACAATAACTGAAATGAAGAACACACTCGAAGGAATCACCAGTAGAGTAGATGAAGCAGAGGAGCAGATCAGCGATTTGGAAGACAAAATAGCAGAAATCACCCAGTTGGAACAAAAAAAGACCAAGGAATAAAAAACAATGAAAATAGTTTAAGAGCCCTATGGGACAAGATGAAGCACAACCACCCTAGACTCATAGGAATACCAGAAGGAGAAGAGAAGAAGCAAGGGGTTGAGAATGTATTTGAACGAATAATGACTGAAAATTTCCCTACCCTGGTGAAGGAAATCAACATACATTCCCAGTAAGTGCAGAGGGTTCCAAACAAGCTGAACCCAAACAGGTCCACACCAAGACACATCATAGTTAAAATGGCAAAGCTTAAAGACAGACACAGAATCCTAAAAGCAGCAAGAGAAATACAGCAGGTTACATACAAAGGAACTCCTGTTAGACTAACAGCTGACTTGTCTACAGAAACTCTGCAGGCCAGAAGGGAGTGGCAGCAGATATTTAAAGTGACAAAAAATAAAGGCCTACAACCAAGATTGCTCTGCGCAGCATGGCTATCACTTAAAATTGAAGGAGAAATAAAGAGCTTCTCAGAAAAGAATAAGCTTAAGGAATTCATTACCACCAAGCCAGCATTGCAAGAAATGTTAAAAGGGCTTTTTTAAACAAAAGAAAGAAGTAAACAAGCTAACCCAGGAAGACCAGGAATACAAATAACAAAATAAGAATACACATGCACCTATCAAAATCATTTTAAATGTGTATGAGCTAAATGCTCCAATCAAAAGACAGAGAGTGGCTGGGTGGATAAGAAAATAGGACACATGTGTATGCTGTTTACAGATGGAATAAGATATTTCATGCAAATGGAAATGAGAAAAAAAAGCTGGAGTAACAATACTTATTTTGGACAAAATAGACTTTAAAATGACTATACTAAAAGACAAAGAAGGGCACTATAACCCTAATAAACATCTATGCACCCAACATAGGAACTCCTAATTGCATATAACAGATTTTGACAGACATAAAGACAGAGATCAACAGTAACACTATCATAGTAGGGGACTTCAACACCCCATTGTCACCAATGGACAGACCCTTTAGACAGAAAATCAACACAGAAAGAGGGGCCTTAAATGACCCTTTAGACCAGCTGGACTTCGTTGATATTTTTAGAGCATTTCACCCTGAAAAAACAGAATATACATTCTTCTCAAGTACACATGGGACATTTTCCAAGATAGACCACATTAGGCCACAAAGCAAATCTCAGTAAATTTAAGAAGATTGAAGTCATATCAAGCATATATAAAGGAAAAACTGATGGTTGCTGGCTGGGAGGGAGTGGGGATGAGGGAGAGGCGGAAGGTTTTGGACAGCGTAGGTGGGTGACTACAATGTTGCTGCAGGGATATGGGGTCAGTTCTGGGAATGTAATTGATAATGTTGTGAAGAGACTATTATGTTAAGTGAAATAATTCAGTTGGAGAAAGACAAGTACCATATGATCTCACTTATATGTGGAATCTGAAAAACTGAATGAACGATCAAAGTAAACAGACTCATAGATACAGAGGAAAAACTGAGGGTTGCTAGTTTGGAGGGGGGTGGGATAAGGGAGAAAGGGAAGGGATTAGACAGCATAAATAGACAACTGCAATATTGCCACAGGGATATGAAACACAGGAGAATATAATAATGTTGTAAAAATTTTGTCGGGTGTCAGATAGTCACATGTCTGTTTAGGAAGACCACTTTATGGATGGAGTAAAGGCTTCATCACTGCACTGTACACCTGAGGCTGATTTTGTGTAATATTGTATGCCAACTGTAACTGAATATATAGATAGTCACGGGATGTGGAGTATACTGTGGAAGGGAGTCAAAGGAATTGCAGTGGATGTGTATGATATGGCGGGGAGGAGCGGGGTGGTGAACTCGGGGAGGGGGGTTGTCACTTTGGGTGTTAAAGAGTATAAATATTGCATTGTGCTGTACACCTGAAACTAACTTAAAAAAAAATTGGCAGAGGATATGAAGAGACCTCTTCCACCAAGGCCTTCATTGTACACATTTTGTTTACTGCAACTTATCTTCACTATGCTTATTTACCTTTTCTCCAGATGTTCTTACTGCCCTATTTTTAAATTTCATTTTATCTTGTAGGTACTTTTAAGCCAATTAAATCCGTCTTGAAGCCAGCTTGGGTATAAGTAAAATAAATTAAATTAAAATAAGATAATAATAATAATAATAATAATAATAATAATAAAATGATGCAGTACTGGAAATAAAGTATGGATCTGCTTTCTAAAACAAACACACAGGAAAATTTACATAAATTTTCAAAACATATACAAGGATACTAAAAGGAATAAATGTATGATAAATGATAAAGCAAGTACATAAAATGTCAAGAGAAGAAGGCAGGTGTGTACACAAGTGTTGTTTGTATAATTTTTTCAAATTTGCTGAATGTTGAACTTTTTCATGAAAAATTTGGAAACAATGTAGTATAAAATTATTTAGTGATGCTTTTGTATATATCAAAATATTAAAACTGCTTAGTGATTCAAAATATTAATTCAGCATAGAAGTTACTTCATGTAGGGGGGCAGAGGAAATATATTCAATAAGAAATTTACAGAGGGGTGCTTCCAATAGTTTTGTAATTTTTTATTTCTTAAACTGGGTGGCAGACTAGACTAGAAGAATAGAAAATCTTAATGGAAAAGTATGATGGAATAGAAACAGAGCCATAATTTGGGATACATGTAATTTAGTCCAAAGAGAATCCCAAGTAGAGATATTTACTCATGGAAATGATATGATTTTTTTCCAAGACTTTTTATCTTAGATTTAGTAAAGTACGACTATATGCATGAGTGTTTACATGGATATCACGTTAATATTTTTTAAAGACAAGACCCATGGTCTCGGGCTTACATGAAGAGACCTAGTGAACCACAGAGGGAGTTAATACAATAATTTACCTTGTTCCTGTTATTTTTCTTAAACGTTCAACTCATATTATGATGGGATGATTTACAGAAAGAAAATCAGTGCTTTTTGCACTCCTCAGAAACATCATTAAAATATTCTAAGCTGAGCTCACAATAATGGCTCCTCACTTGTATATTTCAACTATAACTAATCACTGGCTTAAGCTTTCCTTGAAAATGTGTGTAATTGCTGACAGTTTAAATAAGTAGCACTCTGACTAATGAACAGGTTACAAATCCATTAAAAATCCCATTTTCATAGATTCTGCAGATGCAGCAACAGAAATCTGTTAGAGGAGACTAAATGATATTAACAATCCTTGTAAGGTATTTCTGAATTGACATTTTATTGGATTATGATTGCACAAACTTTGCCAAGTAGACTAGGACTAAGCCACAAGAGACAACAGTTTATTTATTTTGTTCCTAAGTGATTCCTGGGAAGGAGAATATAATGATAGATCAGGGTATATAGGTTTTTCAAATCATATATGTAACAACCATTAAGGCTAGTGGAAATTATGAGTATTTTCTCTCTCCTTTCATTTCCTACACACAAAAACTAGGTCCAATAACTTGAAAAGGGGATAAAGCAAAATATTTTCATATAGATAATGTATTCTAAAGTGACTAAAAGTGAAATTATAGAAGGGAAAATCTGGGAGTGATCGGTCTGAAATCTTTAATAATAACTCTTATTTCAAAGTTTCTGTTCACCAGTTTAAACACACAAGACACACATTCTAATTCCAATGCTACCAGTTTCTTTTAAAGTAAAAAGTTCCTCATTGTACTTTATGGCATATTTTGCTATGTGTAGTTGCTGGGAGCTGTCAGCACCCCAATATAATGACAAGGTTTCATGGTTGGTTATAGTCTCTGCTCCTGTGAACCTATGTGCCTTTTCTCTACATCAGATCCTATAGGAGACAGTACATTCACTGTATTTATGGCAAGTTCTTGTGGTACCCCAATGAGATAACTACGCAGCCAATGACGGGTAAGATCTCCTAGAGAAGAGGGGAGACAACCTAAGCCAGGCGGTAGTTCTGTGGGGACCCCAGGACTAAGAAATAGGGGACTCAAGCCCCTTGGAAACAGGTCCAGACCCCTGGCCACATAAGCCAAAAAACCTGGCTGTGAGTAACTGATAGTAACATAATCCGTTAAACTCCTTTGCCTAAGATACTCACAGTGAAAAGTCTCCTTGGAGACTAAAAGTCTCCAGGCCATGAGAGTTCTGATAAGAGACAATTTGCCAACCATGAGCTATGTTAATCTATAGCCTTAATTGGATTCTTTGCCTTGTACATTGTTGTAGCAACAGACACTGAAGCTATAGCTCAAGTATATGCCATGTGAGTCTTACTGCTGGAATCCGGGACTAGATAGTCAAGGCAGTCATGGTAACCATTCTTCAGGTGATGTGTTGAAACTGAGTCTGGGTCATAAAGAGATTATCATAGATGAGATTATCCTTAAACATAGTAAAGGTCACAGTGTGCCCTGGGGAGAACAATTATAAGGAAGTAAAGACTGAAATTCTTAAGAAAGAAAAATACATCAAAACTATGTAGAACTTAAACTTGTGATTGGATAATGGTCAAAAGTCCCTATGAAAAGGACATGCTCTGGCAATAAAGGGTGACAGTTTTTTCTCTTTAATTCCCCCCTGGTGTCTCCACTGTCTCCCTTCTTTATTTTCCTCCCCCACCGACTTGGTCTCCACCTGAGGGAAACCCTGGTCAGTGGAGGCTGGTCTCCCGCATGTAGTTACAAACTATAAAAGACTGACTAAACTGATTATCTCTGTGACCTTTACTACTGTTGATTCAAAACAATTGAGTCCATTTTTAAATCATTTAAATGATCTTGGAGAATACTATTATCCAAGAGGCTTAAACCTGGCACAGCCATGACCTTCCACTAATAGGCAACAACCACAAAAAAGGCCATTTTAGCCATTTAAAAGAAAGACAAAAACAAGTATCCCATCCTCTTGAAACAGAAGCAATATATTTCCATACATATTTTTTTCCTTTCTTTCCTTTCTCTTTTTTTTTTGCGGCTATTCTGAGACAAAATTATTTTGTTCTACTTAGATAGTAACTGAATAAAATAGAAGTCTAAACTTTGGAAATACACTTTGGGTAAGACTAATGCAATGAATTATTTAAAAATATGTATGACAACAAAGGGCTAAAGGTTAATTTATAAATTACAGATATTTAACTGTTTCTAGTCTACAGATAAAGAACACTACATTATAGAACAATGCTTCAGGTTTTTTTTGTTTTGTTTTGTTTTTTGTTTTGTTTTTTTTGAGGGCAGTGTCACTGGCCCTCATATGTGGGGCCCAAACCCGGGCCGCTGGCTTCCCAAGCCAGCGCTTAAGCACTGCGCCACTCAGCTGGCCCAAAATGAAGTCCGGATTTTTTTTTTTCAGGGCAGTCTCGCTGGCCCTCATATGTGGGACCCGAATGCCAGTGCTTAACCACCGCACCACTAGGCCGGCCCAACAATGCTTCAGTTTTAACTGGTGTTATAATTGTCAAAATCAACTGGAATTTTAAAGCATCAGTATCTTAAAATAAATTCCCTAGTACTTTAACTGGTGACCAGAAAATCACCTTGCACCATTATCAAAATATAAGTATCTGTGGCCAAGTAATATTCCACTGTATATATGCACCATTTCTTTATCCAATCATCTATCAAAGGAAACTTTGGTTGTTTCCATTTCTTGGCCCCCATAAATAATGCTGCAATGAACATAGGGATACATATATCTTTATGGATAAATGTTTTCAGATTTTTGGGTAGATACCAAGAAGACTGATTTCTGGGTTGTAGCATACTTCTATTCTTAATTTTTGGAGGAACCGCCATACTGTTTCTATAGGGGCTGCACCAGTTTACACTCCAACCAACAATCTATGAGGGATCTTTTTTCTCCACAGCCTCTCCAACACTTGTTATTATTTGTCTTGTGGATAATAGCCAATCTAACAGGCGTGAGGTGGTATCTCATTGTGGTTTTAATTTGCATTTCCCTAATACCTAGTGAAGTTGAGCATTTTTTCATATATGTGTTGGCCACTTTGTGTGTCTTCTTGGAGAAGTGTCTGCTCATGTTCTCTGCCCATTTTTTAAATTAGACTTTTGTTTGTTTGTTTGTTTTTGTTTTTGTTAAGTTGTACAAGCTCTTTACATATTTGGAATATCAGCCCCTTATCAGAGGTGTTACTTACAAATATCTTCTCCCATTTGGTTGGTTACTTCTCTGTTTTATTGATCGTTTCTTTTGCTGTGCAGAAGCTTTTTGGTTTGATGTAGTCCCATTCATTTATTTTTGGTTTTACTTCCCTTGCCTTTGAGGTCAAGTACATAAAATCCTCTCTGACCCTAAGGTCCGTAAGTTTAGTACCTATGCTTTCTTCTGTGCAACTTATTGCTTCAGGTGTTATGTTTAGGTCTTTGATTTATTTTGAGTTAATTTTGCTATATGGCGAAAGAAAGCCATCTAGTTTCATTCTTTTGCATGTGGCTTTCCAATTTTCCCAATACCATTTAATGAAGAGGCTCTCTTCTCCATTGTATGTTTTTTGGCTCCTTTGTCAAAAGTTATCCGCCATATACCAGGGGTGCCCAAAAAATGTATACAAGTGGACACTTTGGTCAACATTGCTCAAGCAGTAGTTCATAATCAGAAGTGTCTGGACGCTGATGGTAACCACTTTCAGCACCTCTTGTAATTGCAGAAGTCAAATGTGACTTGTATTCATCTTTTGTTATCAGTATATGTTGAGTATTAAAATTTTAATAGATTTTCCTTTCTTAAAATGTATATACATTTTTTTTGGCACCCTCTGTATACGTGAGTTTATATCTGGGTCAATTCTATTCCATTGGTCTGTGTGTCTGTTTTTCTGCCAATACCATGATGTTTTGATTTTTGTCACTTTGTAGTATGAACTGAGGTCAGGGAGTGTGATACCATGGCCTTAAGAAAAGGTGACATACTGCTATTTGCAACAACATGGATGGATCTTGAGATTATCATGCTAAGCAAAGAAAGTCAGACAGAAACAGTCAAGAATCATATGATTTCACTCATATGTGGGATATAAAACTAAAAGCAACAAATGAACAAGACAAACAAACAAACAAACAAAAACTCAGATACAGACAACAATTTAATGGTTACCAGAGGAGCAGGGAGGTAGAAGAGGGTAAAGGGGGTCAAATATATAGTGATAAAAAGAGAACTGAATTGCAATAGATAGTATGATATGGGGGGGAGGAGTGGGGTGGAGAATTGGGGGAGGGGTTGTCACTTTGAAGGGTAAAAAGTATAACTATTGCACTGTGTTGTACACCTGAAGCTAATTTAAAAAATAAATAAATAAAAATAAAAATTAAAAAAAAAAGAGAACTGATTCGAGGTGGTAAACACACAATGCAATATATAGATGATGTATTATAGTAATAGACAGTTGAAACCTATATAATTTTACTAACAAATGTTACCACAATTAGTTCAATAAAATTAACATATGTTTGGGCCGGCCGAGTGGCGCAGTGGTTAAGTGCTGGTTTGGGAAGCCAGCGGCCCCGGTTCGGGTCCCACATATGAGGGCCAGTGACACTGCCCTCAAAACAAAAAAAAAATTTAACATATGTTTAAGTAGAATTTACTCTTATATTAACCCATTAAAGTTGAAAGTTTAATCCCCTGAAAAACACACGAGCTGTGGTAGGCAGAATAATGCTCCCCAAATATGCCCACATCCTAACATTGGAACCTGTAAATATGTTTCCTTACATGGCAAGGATGTATTGCAAATATGATCTTGAGATGAGTACATTATCCTAGATTATCTGGGTGGACCTAGTGTAACTCCAAAGGTCTCTAAGGAAGTAGGAAATTCAGGGATAGAGATAGGGATGCTATTGTGCAAGTAGAGGTCAGAGTAATGTGGGACCACATGCTGAGAAAAGTGGGTGGCCTTAGAAGCTGGAAAAGGTAAGGAAATCAATTTTCCCTTAAAGCCTCAAGAAGGAAGACAGCCCTACCAACACCATGACTGTGCCCTTGTGAAAATGATTTCAGACTTATCCCTAGAAATGGAAGATAATAGAGGACTTCCGGTAAAATGGCGCAATAGACAGACGCTGTGCTAACTGCCTCCCAGGATCACACCAAAATTACAAACAAATTATACAGCATTCAACCCTGGAGGTCCCCGGAACACTGGAGGAACAGAACCACTAAACGAAGAACTTAAAGAGGAGGCCATGTCGGGTGTGGTAGGACAGGCGGAGACGAGAGAGGGCGAGCCCCGTGAGGGAAGCCCCAGCCGTGGGAAGCTTGTCTGGTTAGGGGAGAGACCCTCCGGCCGCACCCCAAGCTCACCAGCCCAGAGCTCCTTTGCCGGGAAGAGGAGTTCTAAGATAGCCGGCAATAAATTAGTAAGGACTCTCTTTCCTCAGCTTGGTGAGGCTAAGAGCGTCTGGAGAATCAGTGGGGCCGGCGCCCGGGCTTGCTCACCGGTGAGCACTTACCTGGTTCCTGATGGAGGGAGTGGCTGTGTGAGCCAGGAGCCTGCGGGGATGGACTGAGCTGAGCACCTTTGGTGCAAAGGCTGGAGGTTTTTGGATTGCTGTTCCCGTGGTGCGGAGCTTGCACGCGAGTGGTGTAAGGAGGGCGCCATTTTGTCGGGCTTGGGCCCTCGCACGAAGGATCAGGTCCGAGACCTGGTCTGGTGGAATTGGCGAAGTGCGTGCGTGCGTGCGCGCCTGCGGCCTTGGATCCCCACCCTCCGCCCGGCTTATACTGCGTTGCCAGGGAAACATAGGGCGGTGCCCTCTGGCTCCTACGGCGGCTCACTGAGACCCGCCAGTGTGCCAGCCGCTTCGGATCCCCACCCTCCACTCGGCTTATACTGCGTTGCCAGGGAAACATAGGGCGGTGCCCTCTGGCTCCTACGGCGGCTCACTGAGACCCTCGAGTGCGCCAGCCGCCTCGGATCCCCACCCTCCGCTCGGCTTGTGCTGTGTTGCCAGGAAAACGCCTAGTGGGAGTGATCCAACTCCAACAGGCTGTTCACTGAGACTCGGGAGCATGCAAGCCGCCTTGGGTCTCTGCTTTCCACACTGCGCTTGCAGAGTTGCCAGGCTGGTGATTGGTTGTCGGGCTGCTCGGCCTGATCTGCGAGCGGCTGATTGGGACAGGCTGAGACTGGGAGTTCTCCTGGGAGTGTTGGGCCATGAGCTGTGTGCCTGCGTGATCCAGCCAGGGCTCTCCTGGTGATCTAATACATCAAAGCAATCCCAGAGCGACAGCCAGAATGGGGAAACAAAGAAACATGTCACAAGTAAAAGATCAGAAGAAACCTCCAGAAATGGAACCAAATGAAACAGAGGGATCCAACCTTTCAGAGACACAGTTCAGAACACTGATGATAAGAATGTTTAAGGAACTTAGCGAGGACATAAAGAAAGATAGGGAAACCATAAAAAACAACCTGTTAGAACTAAAGAATACAATAACTGAAATGAAGAACACACTCGAAGGAATCACCAGTAGAGTAGATGAAGCAGAGGTGCGGATCAGCGATTTGGAAGATAAAATAGCAGAACTCACCCAGGTGGCACAGCAAAAAGACCAAAGAATAAAAAACAATGAAAATAGATTAAGAGCCCTATGGGACAAGATGAAGCGCAACCACCTTTGAATCATAGGGATACCAGAAGGAGAAGAGAAGAAGCAAGGGGTTGAAAAGGTATTTGAAAAAATAATGACTGAAAACTTCCCTACCCTGGTAAAGGAAATCAACATACATGCCCAGGAAGTGCAGAGGGTTCCAAACAAGCTGAACCCAAACAGGTCCACACCAAGACACATCATAGTTAAAATGGCAAAGCTTAAAGACAGACACAGAATCCTAAAAGCAGCAAGAGAAATACAGCAGGTTACATACAAAGGAACTCCTGTTAGACTAACAGCTGACTTGTCTACAGAAACTCTGCAGGCCAGAAGGGAGTGGCAGGAGATACTCAAAGTGACACAAAATAAAGGCCTACAACCAAGATTGCTCTATCCAGCACGGCTATCACTTAAAATTGAAGGAGAAATAAAGAGCTTCTCAGAAAAGAATAAGCTTAAGGAATTCATTACCACCACGCCAGCATTGCAAGAAATGTTAAAAGGACTTTTTTAAACAAAAGAAAGGGGTAAACAAGCGAACCCAGAGAGACAATTTAAGAAGATTGATGTCATATCAAGCAGATATAAAGGAAAAACTGATGGTTGCTGGTTGGGAGGGAGTGGGGAAGAGGGAGAGGGGGAAGGTTTTGGACCGTGTATGTGGGACTACAATGTTGCCGCAGGGTTATGGGGGCAGTTCTGGGAATGTAATTGATAATGTTGTGAAGAGACTATTATGTTGTGAGAAATAAGTCAGTCGGAGAAGGACAGGTACCATGTGATCTCACTTGTGTGTGGTCTGAAGAACTGAGTGAACGATCAAAGTAAACAGACTCGTAGATGTAGAGGAAAAACTGAGGGTTGCTAGTTGGGAGGGGGGTGGGGATGGGGGGAAGGGGAAGGGATTAGACAGCATAAATAGACAACTACAATATTGCCACAGGGATATGAAACACAGTTCGGGGAATATAATAATGTTGTAAAAATTTTGTGGCGTGTCAGATAGTCACATGTCTTGTTAGGGAGACCACTTCATGGATGGAGTAGAGGCTTGATCACTGCACTGTACACCTGAAGCTGATGTTGTATAGTATTGTATGCCAACTGCAACTGAATATGTGGGTGGTCACCGGATGTGGAGTATGCTGTGGAGGCGAGTCAGGGGAGTTGTGATGGATATGTATGGTATGGGGGGGGTGGCGAACTGGGGGAGGGGGGTTTTCACTTTGGGGGGTAAAGAGTATAACTATTGCATTGTGTTGTACACCGAAAACTAATAAAATAAATTAAAAATAAAAATTAAAAAAAAAGAAAAGAAATGGAAGATAATAAATTCTGTTGTTTAAACCAATAAGTTTGTGGTAATGTGGTATAGCAGCAGTAGGAAACTAGTACACAAGAATAGATATTTACCTCAAAATGTTTTTTACCTTTGGAACTCGGATGTCACAGACAGTATTTATGTGGGGAAAATAAAAGCTCTGTAGCAGTATTCGGCATACCTAAAAAATGCATAGCCAATAATGTGATGATGATAACAATAATTACTAAAAACATTGACTAGACATTTAATGTTTTCAATCCGCACACAGAGACTCATTTCATTCACACTTAGTTACACATGTGACATATAAGGTAAAAAAAATAAATGACCCAATTTCTGGATGTGTTTTAATTCAGACGACCAACTACCAGATCCCATGAGTGTATCCTTGTCCCACAACAGAACATCTCCCACTACCTCCCAAGTTAAATGTTTTTAACCTGAACCCAATTAGTGCCTTTAGAAAACTTAAGTGTGTGTGTGTGTGTTTGTGTGTGTGTGTGTGTGTGTGTGTGTGAGAGAGAGAGAGAGAAAGAGAGATGCCCTGTTCTACATGAGTTAAAAATAAAAATAATACTAACACGAAATTAAGAGAGAGCGAAGCCCAGCACATTCCTGGATTTATCCCATGGTGACTATTTTGGTATTTTAAATATCAAATATCCTTTTCCTAAAGATAATGCTAAAAATAAACACAAAGCAACAACCCACATGTCCCTTCTTTGCTAATACATACATAAACCACCACAGATGTTGGACACTTAATCATAGTTAGATTTTTAAACGTCAGTGTTTAGCCAATTCATTACTTTATTTCTCACCTTTATGGACAACACTGTTCTCGTATGTATTGAATAATATAACATTCAGTATTTTGACCTTTAAAAATCAAATTGATTACATTTATGAAAAAGTAAAAGACACAGTTATCAACATTATTTAGTTAATATAATTGAATTACGTATTCTTCCTAAATTCCTGCTGAAAGTATTGGGCTGTCGGAAAAGTCATGACCCATTTTTGCAAAGAAAAACATAGAAAAAATACATCATGACTTTTCTGACAACCCAATCTAAGATATCTTTGATGCATTTGAATGAAATTAATTCAGCACAAGATCTACATTTCAAAATAAGATAAAAAAAAAAACAGTAAAATATTCAAGTCAGCAAAGCCACGATAAATGCAAGAGTGAATAATTTAAATCAGGATTTTACCACAATGTTTTAGTTAATCAATATCTACATCAATGTGACACATGATACATCACAAGCATATCATGGGATCTGAGATATTTTTTAAGTAGTGACGATGACTAACATTTATTGAATTTTTACTCAGTGTCAGGCATCAGAGTAAGAAATATAATGCATTATTTTATTTAATGATGATACAATTATCTTTCACACATTACCAATGAGGAAACTGAAAAATGGTAAGGACAAGAGGCAGTACTCTAGCCCACCCAGGTCTACCTTATGCCCTAGCTGTTCTTAACCACCTTGCTATAATGCATCCTACACGATGGATGATTGGTTTAAAATTGTATCTGTTTTCATAGTTATCACTTACATAGAGTAGTAAGTTCTTTGACCACAGAGGTATGTTTCAGAAGTAAAATACATCTAAAAATAATTCTTAAGAAGGTTGAATTTATATTTTAAATATGAAAAGAGTGAAAAATGCTGATTCTCCATAACCATAGTAAGTATCCATAATGTTGAGGATAAGATTTTAAAAATTAAAACCTTTTGGGTGACAATTCTTATTTTGTAAGGGTTGTACAGAATAGAGACCAAAAAAAATCAACCTTTATAATATTATGGTTTAGCATAGCTGTCAGATTTTACAATCAAAATAAAATGCAATTAATATAACTAGGATTCTGAATACAATACTTTCTGAATACTTTCTTATATTCATTAGCATCCTGTTTGAATCTTGGTAATATCAAATTAAAGCTTCTGGAGAGATATATTAGATGTAAGCATATTCACATAATGTAAGTTTTCATATATAATATAAATTGATTAGGATTTTCTTTTCCTGAAATACATTGATTAAATACTTAATATTGTATTTAATACTATTATCATTATTAAAACTGTCTAATATTCACTAAGTGCTTTACTAAGTGATTGGGATAGGCATTTTATACACATTATCTCATTTGATGCTCACAATAACCCTGACATATATGCTACTATTATCTCCATTTTCAGAGAAGGAAACTGAGACCCAGAGTGTTTAAGTTATTTATCTGCTAAGTGCTAGAGCCACAGCATGAAATTTGGCCTTTCTCCTATGTTCTTAAGCATTCTGTTCCATTGTCTCAAATCAGTTTAGCTAGTATTTAGTATGGACTAACATTTGCAATCCCAGTTTTAGTAGCTCCAGGGTACATAAAAAATAATTGCACACTGCCCCTATTCTTATGGAGGTTATAATCTGGTATATTCCTAATAATTTCCCTGAAAAGGGCCTATGAGCCATTTCAGTACAACATGGGTTTTTGTTTTTTTTTGGTTTCTGTTGTTTTTACACCACGTTGAATTCAGTATATGTTCTCCTTTCCTCACTGAAAGATATCTTACTTTATTTTATTATGGTTCTTGGCTATTACTTGACAGAAACATAAATTTTAGGTTACTTTTTAGTGTACATGTTTCACTGCAAACCATATGTTGCTATGGTTTAATGTCTTGCCTTCTATTAATCCCTCTCCCCAGAAGAAAAATTTTTCCACTTAACATTTCTGAGATCACTGCAGTCTTGTTTATGCTCTTACCATTCCAATGAAACTGTTGTAGGCTCCTCAGTAGTAGCCTAATTTTTAAATATAGTGAACTATTTCATTTTCATTTGTCATTTCACTTAACCTCATTGTAGCATGTGACACCCCAACCACACTCTCATTCTTTAATTATCTCCTACTGTAACTTCTGAGGCAGCATTCTTTCTGTATTCTTTTCCTAAGTCTCTAAATATATCTTTTGAAGTTGGTATATCATGGTTTCCCACACTGAGGTCCATGGATACCCAGGGTTTCATGGATCTGGTTTGTGGAGACCATAAGTATCTCTTCCCTACTCACATAAGATATATTAGGATAAATACCATGTATTATTATTCTTATAATTACAATATCTATAACAAAACCTGCAACAGAGTTTGGTGCTTAACAAATAGCTATCAAATTTATGAATGTCATGTAAGGAGATATTATACATTATTAAAAAGAAAGATCCATTGTTTATGTATGTAAATCTTCCAAAACCTTGTAGGTAGTTTTGGAGAAGGAATAAAATCTCAAGGATTCAAATTTAAAAATCAGAGAAATTTTCATGGTGGATTATACAGATTGAAAGATTTTCTTTAGGAAATACCTATAACTCTTTATTTACTACTTTCTTTGTAGAATTGTGGAAGACACCAAGAATACAAATATTCAAACATATCCCCAAGCAGTTTACAATGTAGCTAACGAGGTTAGACTACTAGTGAAATAATAAGTAAAAATATTATAATATTAATATAAAATTGTATGCTAAACTATGTGGTGCAAACTGAAAATACATATCAATAGTTTAAAAAGTTAGGTATTTTAAGATTGAAATAGTTAGGGAAGGCTCTCTGAAAAATGTATAACTTGCTATAGAAGGCATGCATAAATAATCAGTGTTAGAAAGAGAATTACTGTGGATAGGAATAACACCAGCAAAGTTACAGAGACAAGAATGAGCAAAGATAGTCATGGAATAAACAGGAACTGGTATAGCAAGAATGAACATTCTTTCTTGTGTATGGGAGAATGGCTCATGATGGAAACGCTTACCCAGTTTGACCTTTGTCTTCAGGCAGCCTTACCACTGTATTTCATGGCCCATTATATCAGTCACCTGTCTACACAGACATGAGTGTAATTATTTGAATGCAATTATTTATATCAAAAGATGTCACAGTACTTAGTGACTTTCCATTTTTTTATCTAATGGGTATAATAAGAAATGCAATAACTAACCAAAGAACTATTTTGTTGTCCAGTATTTAAAAAGATATGATTTCTGTTTAAGTATTGGAATAATTCCAGGTATATTTAATATATTTTCTATTATTGACAGAAATTCTAAAGGTTATTTTCTGATTTCTAATGAATGCAATGCTAATTATCTCAATGATATGTATTAAATGATTAAAGGCATGTTACAGGTTTTTTTTTTTTTTTTAGAAAGTAGAGTTCATAACCTTACATATCTTGCTCTGGGAAGGAAGTCTGTACTTGACTTTGGTGTTAACAAAAAGAAGCGGCAAATATGTTTCACTATTAAATGATGTTTTATACTTGGATTGTAAAGCAATTTGCTTCATATTAATTTGAAACATTGTTCACATGTTTGACTATTACTCATAAAATTTTTAGCTAGCAGATAGAAGGAATTTAATACTTAATTTCAAATAGGGAGACTAAAGCCCAAAGAAGTTAGTTATACAAGTCTGAGACCAAATTTATTAAGTAAAACTAAAGAGTATTGTTGGGAAAGTATTTTTAATAATAATTGTTTCTCCACTCATGCAACTCAACACCAAAAAAACAAACAACCCAATTAAAAAATGGGCAGAGGTTATGAAGAAGCATTTCTCTAAAGAGGACATACAGATGGCCAACAGGCATATGAAAAAATGTTCAACCTTACTAATCATCAGAGAAATGCAAATAAAAACCACAGTAAGATACCACCTCACTCCAGTCAGAATGGCTATCATCAACAAATCAACAAAAAACAAGTGCTGGCGAGGGTGTGGAGAAAAGGGAATCCTGGTGCACTGATGGTGGGACTGCAAATTGGTGCAACCATTATGGAAATCAGTATGGAGGTATCTCAAAAAACTGGAAATGGAATTGCTGTATGACCCAGCAATTCCACTCTTGGGCATCTACCCAGAGGAAACCAAGACGCTAATTCAAAAAAAATATATGCACCCCTATGTTTATTGCAGTGCTATTTACAATAGCCAAGACTTGGAAACAACCAAAATGCCCATCGGTAGATGACTGGATTAAGAAACTGTGGTACGTTTATACAATGGAGTATTACTCTGCTATAAAGAAGAATGAAATTGTACCATTTGGAACGATATGGATGGACGTAGAGACTATCATGTTAAGTGAAATAAGTCAGTCGGAGAAAGACAAATACCATATGATCTCACTTATATGTGGAATCTGAAAAACTGAATGAATGAGCAAAGGAAACAGAAACGGTCTCATAGATATAGAGGAAAAACAGGGTTGCTAGTTGGCAGTGGGGTGGGGATGAGAGAGAAGGGGAAGGGATCAGACAGCATAAATAGGTAACTACAGTATTGTCACAGGGATAGGAAAGACAGTTCGGGGAATATAATAATGTAAAAATTTTGTGGGGTGTCAGATGGTCACATGTCTTGTTAGGGAGAAGACTTCATGGATGGAGTAGAGGCTTCATCACTGCACTGTATACCTGAAACTGAGGTTGTATAATCTTTTTTTTTTTTTTTTAAAGATTTTATTGGGGAATTGGCGGAGGGGAACAGCGTTGGGGAATCGGGGAAGGGGAACAGACAAGTTGTTGTCTTTTTGTTCTTCAGTTTAGTTGCGGAGGATGTTGCTTCACTGTTGGTATCGTCATTGCGCTCTTCCCGGATGAGGCAGATCGGTCGCTGGCCTCTGGATGTCGCTCACCGCGGCTATTGGCAGCTCACGCTTGGCTGCCAGCTGCTCACGCTGGCTGCGGGCCAATCACTGTAGCCTATGGCAGCCCCCTGCAGCAGGGGCTGCAGCCCACACCATCACCGGGGCTCGCACAGCCCAGCTCCAGGTGGAGCTGTTGTTAGCTGTAGAGGGCAGTGTCCCTGGCCCTCATGTGGGATCCGAACCGGGGCCGCTGGCATCCCAAAACCAGCGCTTAACCAATGCGCCACTCGGCCGGCCCAGAGGTTGTATAATCTTGTATGCCAACTGTAATTGAATATATAGATAGTCACGGGATGTGGATTATACAGTGGAAGGGAGTCAAAGGAATCGTAACAGATAGTATGATATGGGGGGGAGGAGTGAGGTGGAGAATTGGGACAGGAGGGTTGTCACTTTGAGGGGTAAAAAGTATAACTATTGCACTGTGTTGTACACATGAAGTTAATTAAAATAAATAAATATAATACTAATAATAATAATTGTTTCTCTGAATGAGAAATTTGAAATCAAAGGCACAATTCTACATTCACTTATGGTTTTGCATATAGAATAATTATAGAAGTAGAGGGGAGTGGGAGGCTTAGAGTAGATTTTCCAAAATAAAAAAAAAGATGTACATCTATTATCTTTTCCACTTCTTTATAATTCACTATTATTCATAATTTAGAAAACATAAAGATCAAATGAAAAAGAGGAAATAGAGGAAGAGGAAGAATGCACCCTCAAAGTAGGACAAAGAAAATAAGGCTAAGGCAATTTACTTTCAGTGTATCATATCTGAAACAAATTTGGTATATTAAAAGAAGAAACCAATATTTAAACTTTAATGCACGCATATGGCTAACAAAACTTCAATAAGATTGTGTTGCATAACGAAATTTTTATTTTATTTTATTTTTTTTAGCTGAGTCATCCTGCTATTTTTTGGCAGCTCAACGGCAACTCAGCTCGGGCTGGGCATCGAACTGCTGTTGTTCAGAGCTCAGCTCACACTCTTGAGCGAGCTCTTAACCAACTGAGCAACTCGGCTGGCCCTAGCACAACCCAATTTTAAAAAGACAAGAATAAGAACCAGAATTTTAAACTATTTATAAATTCAGAGGTTGTTGCTTCTGAAAAAACGAAGGGGACACATCATGTCAATGGAGTCCCAGATGAGGGTCCCACAAGAGCAGCGTCTGGGCTTGGCCACAAATATTTGTTAGCTGTGCCCCTACTTTGTGTCCTTTTAGTCCATAACCAAGAGTAAAAAAGCAGGCCCTATATGGGCTTTTATAGATTGGTGAGAGCTAATTGGCATTAACTCAGGGCCAGTTTCCCTTCAACTCAATCTCCTAAAAAATTATATAGAAAGGAGCTCAGCAAGTAGAGATCCAAGATGTTGGATTAGATAAACATTGTGCCCATGTGCTTCCATAAACATATTAAAATTACAACTAAATTACAGAACAATTAACCTGGAGAACCATCTGAAGTCTAGCTGAACAGAAGTCATGTCAAGACTGGTAGGAAGGGCGGAGATGCTGAATAGGACCCAAATCTCCATTTGGCGGTTGATACCTGGGAGGGATGTCTCAGCCATTGAGGTTTGCACCAGAGGAATGAGAAACCCCAGCCCCACACCAAACTCCCTAGTCCAGAGTACTGGAGCCAGAAAGAGGATTCCCCACGACTTCTGGCTGTGAAAAACAGTGGGGATTCTGACTGTCCAAGTGGGCCAGAAGGCTACGGGAAACCCAGGTGTCCTCTTAAACAGACTGCACACAGACTCACTCACTCATAGGCACTCACCTTGGGCTCCAGCAAAGGGACAGTAACTCAGGTGGTGTCAAAGACATAAGAGGGGGCAGCAGACTTGTTTGTCTGAGGGAGAAGATTGGAGGAGAGTCAACATTTTCCCTGTGTGAGGTCCTCCTAAGCAGCGGGTAGGCAGGGACCATCTTTGCTGTGTTGAGCCCACCCCCACAGGTCAAATCTGAATCTGATTGGCCTGGTGAGCTCTGCTGCTCAGCCCTGTTGACTCACTGAGACCCCACCCCACTCAACTCCTCCAATGCCAGAGACACTTTCCGCACTAGCAGCCAGCCCCATCCATACTGTTTCTTAGAAAACTATCAGAGTCTGACAGACCCCAGGCTGGTGGAGACTGGCCTGGGTATGCTCTGAGACCTTTGCTGAGTAGTTCCAGGATCAGCATTGGCACCAAACCAGAATTTACATTAACCTGATGACCACAACTCTTCCCACTCTAGAAATTGTCCAAGACCCTGCATCACCCAACTTTCAGACTACAGGAGGCTCTATCAGTGGCTGAACATTAAAGGAACTGGCAGGTCTCAGCAGGACTCGGGGTGTCCTGGCTTTTTGTAGAGCTACCGCAGGCCTGGTATGGATGGCAGCTGTCCTCAGTTCTTAGTGGGCTTCTCCCACATGCCTCCAGGATTAGCACAGGCAACAAACAACTGCAAATCACTTTAAAACTCCTAGCAGGTAATCCTTGGCTGGTCACAGGCAGTGGGTGACTTGGGCCTGCACTGGAGCACCACCCAAAAGGTCACAGAACCAACATACTTGGAGGTTGGCTTCAGAACACAGCAGAGCACCACCCAATTAGTCCCACAAGCAACACACACAAAAGGTGGTCTCAACAGGCATGAGCCGGCTGGGGCAAATCCCACTCAATGTGGTAAGCCCCGCCCCCTTATGCACAGCAGCCAGTAAGCTGTGGACAGGGCCAAACCTCACAGCCAGTCAGCCTAAGGGTCAATCGCACATACTGACATGCCAATAGAAATTAAGGCTCAACTATAACAGGAGCACACACAACCAACACAAGGGACACTCTTAGGGCACCTGAAGCAGGTGACCTGGGAGACTGTGCCACTATGCTCCACAGGACACCTATTACATAAGGCAACCTGGCCAAGACTAAGAGACATAGCAGATATACCTAATACATAGAAACAAACATAGAGAGGCAGCCAAATTGAGGAAACAAAGAAATGTGCCCCAGGTAAGTGAACAGGAGAAAAAACTCCAGAAAAAGAACTAAACGAAATGGAGGTAAACAACCTACCAGAGACAGAGTTGAAAACAATGGTTATAAAGATGCTCAAGGAACTTAGTGAGAACTTCAACAAGGAGATACCAAGCATAAATAGTACATAGAAACCATAAAAAAAGAACCAGTCGAAAGTAAAGAGTACAGTACCTGAAATGAAGAATGCACTAGACCAGGGGTCAGCAAACTTTTGAGATGGAAGAGCCACCAGGGGTCAATAAACTGAGGCTTGTGAGCACATGGCTCTGAAGTAAAATTGAAAATGAAAACAAAATTATTATAGTTTCATTTATAAAATTTTTGAAGGCTATTATTCACATAATGGTGATTATGTAAAAATATATTTATGGCTCTCGAATAATTTTTAAATTGTTGTGGGGGACAGAATTTGCTCTTCCAGGGTCAGCAAACTTTTGAGATGGAACATACCCAAAGAGCTGCATGTGGCTCCCAAGCAGCAGTTTGCCAACCCCTGCACTACAAGAAATCACCAGCAGACAAGATGAAGCAGATGATCAAATCAGTGATTTGGAAGACATGGTAACAGAAAACACCCAACTGGAACAGCAAAAGGAAAAAAGAATCCCCCCAAATGAGGAGAGTTTAAGAGAGCTCTGGGACAACATCAAGCATTACAACATTTGTATCATAGGGGTAACAGAAGGAGAAGAGAGAAAGCAAGAGATTGAGAACCTATTTGAAGACATAATAACTAAAACTTTCCTAACCTGGGGAAGAAAATAGACATACAAGTCCAGAAAGCACAGAGAGTGCCAAACAAGATGAACCCTAACAGGCCTAGATGTAGAAACATTATAATTCAAATGTCAACAGTTAAAGACAAAAGTGAGAATCCTAAAAGCAATGAGAGAAAGACAACTGGTAACTTATAAGTGAGCCCCCATAAGATTGTCAGCTGATTTCTGAACAGAAACTTTGCAGGCCAGAAAGGAAAGGTAAATATAATGTTCAATGCAATGAAAAGCAAGAATCTAAAACCAAGGTTACTGTATCCAGAAAGGCTATCATTTAAAATCAAAGGACAAGGGCCGACCGAGTTGCACAGTGGTTAAGCGCTGGCCTGGGAAGCCAGCGGCCCCGGTTCAGGTCCCACATATGAGGGCCAGTGACACTACCCTCAAAAAAATAATCTAAAATCAAAGGACAGATAAAAAGCTTCCCTGACAAGAAAAAGCTAAAGGAGGTCATCACTACCAAACCAGTATTACAAGGAATCTTAGAAGGACTTCTTTAAGATGGAAGAAAAAAAATGAAATTTATAAATAATAAAATGGCAATAGCTACATATCTATCATCAATAACTTTCAATGTAAATGGATTAAATGCTCCAATCAAAAGACATAGGAGGTATGAATGGGTTAGGAAATAGAACTCTTAAATATGCTCCCTACAAGAGACTCACTTCAGATTGAAAGACACACAGAAACTGGAAGTAAAGGGATGGAAAAAGATTTTTCATGAAAATGGAAACAAATAAACAAAAAGTTGGGGTTAGCAATACTTATACCAGACAAAACAGACTTTAAAAGAAAGGCTATAACAAGAAACAAAGAAGGACTCCGTAATCCCACTTCAGGGTATTTATCCAAAAAAACCTGTAATGGTACATCAATGAGACCTGTGTATCCATATGTTCATTGCAGCATTGTTTACAATGGCCAAGATGTGGAGGCAGCCTGGGTGTCCATCTATGATATGGATAAATGGATAAAAAAGAGGTAGTACATATATACAATGGAATATTGCTCTGCTATGGAAGGGAATGAGTTCTTGCCATGTGCAGTGGCATGGATGGACCTGGAGGGTATTGTGCTGAGAGGAGTATTTCAGACAGAGAAAGACACATGCAATGTGTCTTATATATGGAATCTAAGAACAAAAATAACAAACAAAACAGAAACAAACTCATAGATACAGAGAACATTTTGATGGTTGCCAGATGGGGGTGGGGGGCATTGGGTGAGAAAGGGGAAGGGATTAAGCACAAATTGGTTGTTACAAAGTAGTTATGGGGATGTAGGTATAATATAAGGAATATAGTCAATAATATTATAATAATTATGTATGGTGTCAGATGGGCACTAGATGTGTTGAGGTGATAGATAAGAAGGGTTTGGGGGGTCAGGGTGAAAAAGCACAAGGGATTAAGAACCAAAAATTGGCAGTTACAAAATAGTCATGGGAATGTAAAGTAAGGCACAGGGAATAGAGTCAATAATATGGTAATTACTATATATAGTGCCAGGTGGGTCCTACACTAATCAGGGGATCATTTCTTAAATTATATAAATGTCTAACCACTATACTGTACACCTGAAATTAATATAAAATAATATTGAATGTCAACTGTAATTGAAAATTATAAAAAGGTGGGAAAAGGAGAAGGGGAATAAGAGGTCCATTTCCAGGTATAAAACAAATAAGTCATGGGGATGTAATGTACAGCATGGTGAATATAGTCAATAATATTGTGATACCATAGTATGGTGTCAGATTGTTGCTGGGCTTATCATGGTGATCACTTCTTAGGTACATAAATGTTGAATAGCTATGGTGTACCCCTGAAACTAATATAATATTGTATGTTAGCTATATTTTTAATAAAAATCTTTAAAGACAAAGCAAAACAAAACAAAAAAATCCTGACAGGGAATTTACTTATTTGGATATTTGTTTAATGGCATTTATAGGGTTACCATTATTTGGCAATGCCTTTGATTCAATTGAAGATATGTTGACCCTAAGAAGAAATATACCTGCCAAAAAGGACTTCTTCTGGTTAATTGAGCCCAAATTTATAATCAGAGTCTAGCAGCCATTACTTAGAGGCCTGTCAGGCACACTGCCTATAAGAGAAAAGCCACAGACCTAGTTGCCAAGCTTCTTGTACTGTGTCCCTGCCCTCTCAGCAGAATTTTATAAAAAATTCCTGGAATCATACTTCAACCAATGGGTTGAAACCAGCCCTATCCAATCAGAGCTGCACAGCTATATCCTCATTGGCATTATTTTTTATTAAATTTATTGGGGGTGACATTGGTTAGTAAAATTATATAGATTTCAAGAGTACATTTATATAAAACATCATCTATATATGGCATTGTGTGTTCACCACCCAAAGTCAGTTCTCTTTCTGTTACCATATATTTGACTCCTTTTACCATCTTCTACCACCTCTTCCCCCCCCTCATTTCCCCATACCCTCTGGTAACCACTAAACTGTTGTCTGTGTCTATGAGTTTTTGTTTCTTTGTCTTGTTACTTTGTTGCTTTCAGTTTTATATCCCACATATAAGTCAAATCATATGGTTCTTGAATTTTTCTATCTGACTTATTTCGCTTAGCATAATCTCAAGATCCATCCATACTGTCGCAAATGGCAGTATTTTATCCTTTCTTATGGCCAAGTAATATTCTATTGTGTATATATACCAAATTTTCTTTATCCAGTCAATTATCAAAGGACAATTTTGTTGTTTCCATATCTTGGCCACTGTGAATAATGCTTTAGTGAACATAGGATACATATACCTTTACATATGTTTTCAGGTTTTGGGGGTAGATACCCATGAGAGGGATTGTTTCATCACATGGTAATTCTATTCTTAATTTCTTGAGGAACCTCCATACTGTTTACCATAGTGACTGTACCTATTTACATTCCTACCAGCACTGAATAAGGGTTCATTTTCCTCCACAGCCTATCCAACACTTGATAATTATTTGTCTTGATGATAGCCATTCTAACAGATGTCACGTGATATCTCATTGTGGTTTTGATTTGCATTTCCCTAATAGCTAGTGAGATTGAGCATTTTTTTTTCATATATCTGTTGGCCATTTGTATGTCTTCTTGGGACAGGTGTCTGTTCAGTCCTCTGGTGATTTTTTTAAATTGGATTATTTGTTTTTCGGTTGTTGAGTTGTATGAGTTCTTTATATATTTTGGATATCAACCCCGATTGGAGACATTCTTTGCAAATATCTTCTCCCATTTAGTTGGTTGCCTCTTTGTCTTAGTGATGGTTACTTTTGCTGTGCAGAAGCTTTTTGGTTTGATATAATCCTATTCATTTATTTTTATTTTATTTTACTTCCCTTGCCTTTGAGGTCAAGTTCATAAAATTCTCTTTGATTTAAAAGGTCCATAAGTTTAGTACTTATGTTTTCTTGTAATTTTGGTATATGGTGACAGATAGTAGTCTAGTTTCTTTCTTTTGCATGTGGCTTTCCAATTTTCACAGCACCATTTATTGAAGAAGCTTCATTTTCCCCATTGTATGTTTTTGGCTCCTTTGCCAAAAATTAACTGCCCATATAAATGTCAATTTATTTCTGGGTTCTCAGTCCCATTCTACCGGTCTGTGTGTTTGGTTTACTGCCAGTACCATGCTATTTTGACTATTTTCACTTTTCAGTTTAAATTGAAGTCAGAAAGTGTGATACTTCTAGTTTTTTTTTTCTTTTTTCTTAGGATTACTTTGGTTATTTGTGGTCTTTTGTGATTCCATACAATTGTGGTGATATTTTGTTCTATTTCTTGAAAAAAATGCCATTGATATTTTGATGGGGATTGCATTAAATCTGTATATTGCTTTGGGTAATATGGCCATTTTAATTATGTTGATTCTTCCAATCCATGAACAAAGAATATCTTTCCATTTCTTTGTGTCTTCAATTTCTTTTAATAATGTCTTATAGTTTTCAGTGTATATGTCATTCACATCATTTCTTAAGTTTATTCCTAGGTATTTTATTCTCTTTTTGCAATTGCAAAAGGATTGTTTTTTCATTTCTTTTTCCAAAAATTTCATTGTTAATCTATAGGAACACAATGGATTTTTGTACATTGACTTTTTTTTTTAAGATTTTTATTGGGGAATTAGGGGAGGGGAACAGCATTGGGGAATCGGGGAAGGGGAACAGACAAGTTGCTGTCCTTTTGTTTTTCAGTCTAGTTGCGGAGGACGTTGCTTCACTGGCCCATGTTGGTATCGTCATTGCGCTCTTCCCGGATGAGGCAGATCGGTCACCGGCCTCTGGATGGCCGCTCACCACGGCTATTGGCAGCTCACGCTGGCTACCGGCCGCTCATGCTGGCTGCTGGCCACTCACTGTAGCCTATGGCAGCCCACTGCAGCAGGGACTGCAGCCTACACCATCGCTGGGTCTCACACAGCCCAGCTCCAAGTGGAGCTGTTGTTAGCTGTAGAGGGCAGTGTCACTGGCCCTCATATGTGGGATCCAAACCGGAGCCGCTGGCATCCCCAAACCAGCTCTGAACCAATGCGCCACTTGGCCAGCCCTGTACATTGATTTTGTACCCTGCAACTTTACTGTATTTGTTAATTGTTTCTAATAGTTTTTTCGTGGAGTTTTTAGGGTTTTCTATAAAAAGAATAATGTCATCTAATAAGAGGGACTTCTTCATTCCCAAGTTGATGCCTTTTATTTCTTTCTCTTGCCTGATTGCTCTGGCTAGGCCTTCAATAATATGTGGAATAACAGTGGTCACGAGGGCATCCTGGTCTTGTTCCTGATTTTAGAAGAAAGGCATTCAGTTTTTCACAATTAAATATGATATTAGCTGAGAGTTTGTCACATATGGCTTTTATTATGTTGAGGTACTTTCCTTCTATACCAATTTTATTGTTTTAATCTTAAATGGATCTTGTATCTTTTCAAATGCTTTTTCTGTACCTATTGATATAATCATATGATTTTTATCTTTTATTTTATTTATGTGGTGCATCACATTGATTGATTTGCATGCGTTGAACCATCTTGGTGCCCCTGGAATAAACCCCACTTGATCATGATGTATAATATTTTTAATGTATTATTGTATTCAGTTTGCTAGTATTTGGTTTAAGATTTTTGCATCTGTATTCATCAGAGATATTGGTCTGCAGTTTTCTTTTTTGTGTCATCTTTGCCAGGTTTTGGTGTAAGGGTAGGGTTGCCCTCATAAAATTTATTAGTAAGTATTGCCTCATCTTCAAATTTTTGGAAGACTTTGAGAAGGAAAGGTATTAAATCATCTTTGAATGTTTGGTAGAATTCACTAGTGAACCCATCTGGTGTGGACTTTTGTTTTTAGGAAGTTTTTGGATGATTGTTTCAGTTTCCTTACTGTTGATTGGATCTATTGAGACATTCCAGTTCTTTGTGATTCAGTCTAGGATGGCTATATATTTATAAAAACTTGTCCATTATTTTCTAGGTTATTAAATTTGGTGGCATATACTCCTTCATACTATTGTTGTATGAGACTTTGTATTTCTGTGGTATCCATGGTAACTTCTACTCTTTCATTTCTGATTTTGTTTATTTGTGTCTTTTCTCATTTTACCTTAGTGAGTCTAGCCAAGGGTTTGTCAATTTTATTAATCTTTTCAAAGAACCAGGTCTTTTTGCATTAACTTTTTCTATTATCTTTTTGTTCTCTATTTCATTTAATTCTGCTCTAATTTGTATTATTTCATTCCTTCTGCTGACTTTAGGCTTCATTTGTTCTTCCTTCTCTAACTCTTCCAGATGTAATGTTAGGTTGCTCATTTTGGATTTTTCTAGTATCTTCAGATAGGCTTGCAATGATATAAATTTCCCACTTCATATTGCTTTAGCTGCATCCCAGTAATCTTGATATGATGCATTTTCATTCTTATTTATTTTTATGTATCTTTTGATTTCACCTCTTATTTCTTCTTTGACCCAGTGATTCTTTAATAGCATGTTGTTTAATCTCCATGTATTTGTGGATTTTCCTGCTTTCTTTTTGAAGTTGAGCTCCAATTTCAAAGTCAAGTGGTCAGAGAATATGCATGCTATGCATTCAAATTTTTTAAATGAGCTGAGGGTAGTTTTGTGTCCCAACATATCATCTATCCTTGAGCATGTTCCATGTACACTAGAAAATAATGTATAATCGGCTATTCTAGGATGAAGTGCTCTCCAAATGTCAATTATGTCCATTTGGTCTAATGTGTCATTTAAGGCTCATATTTCCTTACTGATTTTCTGCTTGGATGATCTATCCATAACTGTCAATGGTGTATTTAGGTCCCGTACTATAATTGTGCTTTTGTCAGTTTCTCCCTTTAGTTCTGTTAGCAGCTGCATTATATATTTTGGTGCTCCCTGATTGGGAGCATATATATTGATAAATGTTATGTCTTCTTGTTGTATAGTTCCCTTTATCACTATGACATGTCCATCTTTGTCTCTTGTTACCTATTTTATCCTGAAGTCTGTTTTGTCAGACATAAGTATGCTTATACCCACTTTTCTTTGTATGCCACTGTCTTGAAGTATCATTATCTGCCCTTTCACTTTGAGTGTGTATTTGTCATATAGCTGAGATGTGTCTCTTGAAGGCGGCATATGGTTGGATTTTGTTTCTTGATCCAATCTGCTAGTCTGTGCCTTTATATTGGTGACTTCAGTCCATTGACATATAAGGTGATTATTGATATATGAGGATTTCCTATAGCCATTTTATCTTTTGTTTTTTTGATACTTTTGTGTCTCCATTGTTTCTTTGCCTTTTGTTTCTGTGTTATTTTTGTTTGGTGGTATTCTATAATTTTTTTTCCCCTGTTTCCTCTTTTTTAGGCTATATATCTCATTTCGGGATATTTTTTTTGAGTAGTTACCACAAAGTTTATGTAATAGAAAGTTCCATATATACAGTAGTCCTTTATCTTTACCATGCTTCTTATCTCCATTTCCTTCTGTGAATTCAGATCTTTACTCCTTCCACTTATATGTTTTTGTTGTCACAAATTATCCTTATTTATGCTGCGAGTTGACTTCTGAGATGCAGTTGCAAATTGTCTTCTTCTCATTTTCTAGTTTAAATTTCTATCTTCTTTACCCTTTATGTTATGTTTAAGTGTATAGTGCCCTATTCTGTGTAGAGGTTGCTATTTCCTGCTTCTTTCTGTCTGTCTGTACCCTTACTCATGGTTTTATATCCTGTTGTCTTTTTGTTTCAGGTAGAATAACCCCCTTTAGTATTTCCTGTAATGTAGGCCTTGTAGTGCAAAACTCCCACAGCTTCTAAATATCTGGAAAGGTCTTTAATCCTCCTTCATATCTAAAGGAAAACTTTGCAGAATACCATATTTTGCTGCCTATAGTTCGTACTCATGTTTCTGGCCAAAACTTTCAGGAAAAAATCTTTCATTTTAATTTTTCATTCAAATTTTTATTTATTTATTTTTTATTTCTTTTATTGGGGAATTGGGGGAGGGGACCAGCATTGGGGAATTGGGAAAGGGGAACAGACAAGTTGCTGTCTTTTTGTTCTTCAGTCTAGTTTTTGTGGAGGAGGTTGCTTCACTGGCCCATGTTGGTATCGTCATTGCGCTCTTCCCGGATGAGGCAGATCGGTCGCTGCCTCTGGATGGTCGCTCACCGCGGCTATTGGCAGCTCGCGCTGGCTGCCAGCTGCTCACGCTGGCTGCGGGCCACTCACTGTAGCCTATGGCAGCCCACTGCAGCAGGGGCTGCAGCCCACACCATTTCTGGGGCTTGCACAGCCCAGCTCCAGGTGGAGCTGTTGTTAGCTGTAGAGGGCAGTGTCGCTGGCCCTCATATGTGGGATATGAACCGAGGCCGCTGGCATCCCAAAACCAGCTCTTAACCAATGCGTCACTCGGCTGGCCCTCATTCAAATTTTTATTTGTTTACATTTATGTACTTATTTTTGTATAATAAAGGGATTTTTGCATTTACCTTTTAACACTATGATACAAGAAACTTTATGTAACAAATAATTACAAAACACAAGAACAGATACAAAGTACAAAAAATGTTATGTACCAGTAACAAGTTTATGATATTATACAAACACAAGAACAGATACAAAGTACAAAAAATGTTATGTACCAGTAACAAGTTTATGATATTATACAAACACAGGAACAGATACAAAGTACAAAAAATGTTATGTACCAGTAACAAGTTTATGATATTACACATCAGAGAAGGCCAAGACCTCTTCATTATTGCCAAGTTCGTTGTAAGTTCAACAAAACCGATTGTCACATTCCAGGGCATTATATTGCATGCAGATATCATTATTGATTTCTAGAGTTACACTTTTAACTGATAAGCATAAATAAAAGTATTAAAAACATTTATATAGATACGGAATTAGTACTACCCATGTATAATGCACATCCTTATTTTTTCCTCATAAATTTTGGGGGGAAATGCACATTATACACAGGAAAATACAGTATATTATTTTTGGCTGATAATTTCTCTCTTTCAATAGTTTGAATATTTGATTCCCCTCCCTCCTGGCTTGTAGAATTTCTGCTGAAAAGTCTGATGATAATCTAATGGGCTTTCCTTTGTAGGTTACAATCTTCTTTTCCTGACTACCTTGACAATTCTTTCTTTGTCATTAATTTTTGAAAACTTGAATATAATGTGTTTGGAGAAAGTCTGTTAGAATTGAGGTAATTAGCAGTTCTGTTTGCTTCTTGGATTCAATCATCCAGTTCTTCCCATAAGTTTGGGATGTTCTCATTGACTATTTTTTTGAATAGACTCTGCGTGCCCTTCTCCCTTTCTTCTTTTTCTCAAATATCCGTTATTTTTATATTGCTATTTCTGATGGAGTCAGATTATTTCATTTTTTTTAACTGTCAAGTCTCTCTCTTCTTCTATCTGCATCACTTCCAGATTCCTATCTTCAATATCACTAAGTTTTTCTTCCATCTGGTCAGCTTTATTTCCTAAGCTGGCTATTTCATTCTTCATCTATTTTATTGAGTTCTTCAGCTCCAGTATTTCTACTGTATTCTTTTTTAAAAATTTCAATCTTTTTGGCAAAATATTCATTTTGTACATTGATTTTATTTCTGAGTTCATTAAACTGCCTATCTAAGATTTCTTGCATCTCATTGCATTTTTTCTTTTCTTTCTTTTTTTAATTAAAGTTTATCGGGGTGACAATGTTTAGTAAAGCTACATAGGTTTCAGGTGCACAATTCTGTAACATCTATATATCACATTGTCTGCTCATGACCATATTTTGATCCCATTTACCCTCATCTAGCACCCCCCTTACCCTCTAGTGACCATTAAATTATTGTCTGTGTTTATGAGTTTTTGTTTCTTTATTTATTTGTCTTGTTCTTTTGTTGTTTTCAGTTTTATATCTCACATATCAATGAAATCATATGGTTTTTGACTTTTTCTGTCTGACTTATTTTGGTTAGCATAATAATCTCAAGATACATCCATGTCGCAAATGGCACTATTTCATCATTTTTTTAAAAAAAAGATTTTATTGGGGAATTAGGGAAGGGAACAGTTTTGGGGAATTGGGGAAGGGGGACATTGTGTTTTTCCAGTACCCATCAGCTCCAAGTCAAGTTATTGTCCCTCAATCTTAGTTGCTGAGGGTGCAGCCCACCATCCCATGTGGGAATTGAACCCGCAACCTTGTTGTTAACAGCACGCATTTTAACCAACTGATCCATCCGGCCACCCACCGGCAGCTCAGCCATAGCTCAGCTCAAGTAGTTGTTGTCAATCTAGTTGTGGAGGGCATAGCTCATTGGCCTACGTGGGAATCAAACCGGCAACTCTGTTACTCAGAGCTTACGCTCTAACCAACTGAGCCACCCAGCAGGCCCTCATCTTTTCTTATGGCAGAATAGTATTCCATTGTGTATATATACCATATTTTATTTATCCAGTCATGTATTGAAGGACACTTTTATTGTTTCCATGCCTTGGCCACCATAAATAAAGCTGCAGTGAACATTGGAGCACATATATCTTTACAGATAAACGTTTTCAGGTTTTGGGGGTAGATACCCAGGAGAGGGATTGCTGGTTCATATGGTAATTCTATTCTTTTTTTCTAAAATATTTTATTGGGGAATTGGGGGAGGGGAACAGAGAAGTTGCTGTCCTTTTGTTCTTCAGTCTAATTGTGGAGGACATTGCTTCACTGGCCCATGTTGGTATTATCATTGTGATCTTCCTGGGTGAGGCAGATAGGTTGCCGGCCTCTGGACGGCCACGCACGGTGGCTATTGGCAGTTCTCTCTGGCTGCTGGCTACTCACGCTGGCTGCCGGCTACTCACTGTAGCTTATGGCAGCCCACTGCAGCAGGGGCTGCAGCCTACACCATCACCAGGTCTCAGACAACCCAGCTCCAGATCGAGCTGTTATTCACCATTTTAATTGTAGAGGGCAGTGTCACTGGCCCTCATATGTGGGATTCAAATTGGGGCTGCTGGCGTCCAAATCCAGCTCTTAACCAATGAGCCACTGGGCCGGCCCTAGAAATTCTATTCTTAATTTTTTGAGAAACGTCCACACTCCCTTCCATAGCAGCTGCACCAATCTGCATTCCCACCAACAGTGTATGAGAGTTCCCTTTTCTCCACAGCTTCTCCAACACTTGTTATTATTTGTCTTGTTGAAGATAGCCATTCTAACCAGTGTGAGGTGATATCTCGTTGTGGTTTGTATTTGCATTTCTCTGATGATTAGTGATGCTGAGCATCTTTTCATATGTCTATTGACCATCTATATGTCATTTTTGGAGAAATGTCTATGCAGGTCTTCTGCCCATTTTCAATTGGATTGTTTGTCTTTTTGTTGCTGAACTGTAATTTTGAATTCTCTGTCATTTAATGCTCATGTTTCCATGTCTGTAAGTTCATTTTCTTAAAATGTTTCAAGCTGGAAATTGCTACATTGGTGATACGTGGCAATTAAAGAATTATTTCTTATCCTGGGCAGCTACAGGAGTGGATTCTGCAGCAGGTTGATATGAAGAGGTCTTTTTTTTTTTTTTCCTCCAGGAGGTAGCGATAGAGTGTTTTATTTTTTTCTCTTGTGCTGTTCCAACTTCCACTGCAGTGGGAGATTTCCTAAGCAGGTTGTAGTCTCCTCTGTGACCAGGATGCCTTGGTCTCAGGGCAACACCCTTGTAGGAGGATATGGTAGACAATAAATTTCTGAGTCTCTGAAATCCTAGTGTTGTCTTTGTGGCCAGATGCAGAGCTGTGTGTCACAGCAACCCTGGTTGCCCCTGCTATGATCAGCCAGGAAAGGTGGGGGCAGGGTGAGCTTGGAGAGGTGGCAGGCGCACCTGTGGCCCTTTTCTCTTCTATGCGCTGGCATCTGCCAGATCACAGCTGCCTCGCCCCTACAGCTCCTTCCCTATCACTGGAATTAGCCATACTGTTCATCTTCTGCTGTGGGATAGTCACTAGTTTTGGGGGCTGTAGACATTCTGCTCTTTAATTCTATACTGCTACTGTTTTCTGTTTTTTTTGTGTGTGTTTTTTTTTTCTTTTTCTTTCAGGGGCCCACTACTAAGTAGCACTGAGAGGATGAGGGGGAGCGAGCTTGGGGAAGGTAGGAAAATGGCTGGGCTCTGTGGCTTGGTTTTCTGTCTGGCTGTGAGGGCTATTACAATGCATCTGTTGGAGCCCTTCTGTATTCAATTTTTGCCCTGAGGTCTCTGCCGCAATCATTGGGTTCAGCCATATTATATGCTGGTGCCACAGAAAGAGCTCCAGCAGTCTCAATCCTTCCCTTTCCCAGGACCACAGTGAGCTCCGGGCTGCATCCTGTGGCCCCCATCTCTGCACTTCTCCCTTCCCTCCTCTCTTGTTCACCACTCTTTGCCCACCTTCCCATGTTTCAATTCATAGATCTCTCAGATATATTTGTGTGTTGTGTAGGGAATCCTTTTTTTAATTATAGCTGTTCAATTTGTTGTAACTGCCAGGGGAGATATCAAGGAGCAGCCCTCATGCTGCCATGTTTCTGATATCATTCTCATGTGACTGTTTACTGACCAATAGCAGTAGCTCCATAATGACCAATCAGGACAATGTTATTTGGACCAATCAAATTGTGTAAATTTGGATTCCTCATTTGCATAAAAATGAACTAATCAGGGACCATGTCAGGCACTTTCTCTGTATAAGAAAATGCTTGGGCTGGCTAAGTGGTTCAATTGGTAAGAGCTCAAACTGCAAACAACAGGGCTGCCAGTTCTATTCCCACATGTGCCAGTAAACTGTGCCCTCTACAGCTAATATTGTGAAAAACTGCTGGATCTGGAGCTGGGCTGCCATCAGTGGCTGGTGATGATGTAGGCCAGCAGCTGCCGTCAGCTGCCATCAGCCACCATGAGCCTCCATGAGCAGCCATCCAGTGGCCGGCAAGCAACTGCCTCAGCCAGGAAGAGCACAATGATCATACCAACATGGACCAGTGAAGCAGTGTCCTCCACAACTAGACTGAAGAAAAAAAGGACAACAACTTGGCTGTTCCCCTTCTCCAATTCCCCCACACTGTTCTCCCCCAATTCCCCAATAAAATCTTTGAAAACAAACAGAAGAAAAAACAAAAGAAAATGTTCTGGGGGAGGGCATTTTCAATTTCCTGCCGAGGGTGTGTTTCCCTGGTTTACAAACTGTTCACCTGAACAAAGTTACTCCTTTTACTGAACCCCTAATTGGGGACTTCTGTCATCATTAGATTGGTGGCAGGAAACTTTGATACTTAGTCATTTTGATTTCCCAAAGCTCTGAATAGTATTTTTACTTGAACTTAAATTAATGGTTATATACTAAAAAGAGAAACTGTGGAATAGACATAATAAAGGTACCTCAAAATGAGAACTTACATTAGCTATTTGTTGATATCATTTAAAACTTTAAACTAATATTGTATTTTTTCTACTATTCAAACTTATAAATGAGACAGAACACTTTACTATTCTTTATGATAATGGGAATTCTTGGGCTACTTTACTGATCAAATTAGTGAATTTTTTTTAACAAAATGATAGTTAGAACTGAGTATTTTGTAACTCTAAGGAGATATGTTTATTACCTCAATCAGAAGCAATGATTAATTTGCTGATGGCAAAGATAATTTTGTATTTTAATTTTTCTCAATTTTAATATATCATTTTATACATTTTCATTTGATTTCAATAAAATATAATAGAATATTAAGTACATAATCAGTTTGAGGTGATTTGGAACAGTAAATTACTATAATTTCACTTTTGTTTACCTTTACTTTCATTTACTCCTTGTTGAACTGCCACTAAAACCTTTATAAGTAAGTCAGTCTAATAAAACAGATAAAATGTGTAGGAGTATTCTTCAAAAAATAATATCTTACATGAATATTAGTTATCTATAAGCCCAGCCACTCTAATTACCCAGGGATTCTGATTAAAGAAGTGGCACATAAGTTGGATGACTGTCAAAATGCTCTAGAATTGAGACTAAAATGTCAACTTTATGCTGTATTGAACACATTCATCTCAAGAAAGATCATTACAAGCAATCCAAAAGTATCATGTAATAGTATGAAAAATCATCTATAGCAAACTAAATGTATCCACTGTATAGAAAAATATTATGGGACACATATGATGTAGGCTTAGTGATTAAGGGGATAATAAAGAAGTTTAAAAAAAGAATGCTTTTAGGGCCGGCTGAGTGGCTCAGTTGGTTAAGAGCTCGCTCAAGAGTGCGAGCTGAGCTCTGAGCAACAGCGGTTCGACGCCAGCCCGAGCTGAATTGCTGTTCAGCTGTCAACAGGTGGCAGGATGGCTCAGCTAAAAAAAAAAAAAAAAAAAGAACGATTTTATTTTTGAGTACTTAACTACATTTCTGAAATTGAGTATAAGTCAACCCAGTCATAGGCCTTTTCCTTCTTTATCTTCTTTAACTTTCATATATCTTCCTCCTTCTGCATGTTCAAACCTGGGGAAAAGTTATGACTGAAATTGATGGGAAGTAGAAGAGCAAAGTAAAACCACTGCAGTTTATTTTCCCATATCAATTTATTTCAGCACGTACTGCAGTTAAATCAAGTGCAAGAACATGGACTTCCTTTTGTAGTTTAGTCCCCTTGTTTAGAGGTGATCATGATTGCTCAACTTTTTGAAAATTCTTTACTTAGCCTACAAAAATATATTACCTTTTAAATTATTTGCACTGTAAATAAAACAAAAATTACTGCTGAACATTTATCTTCATTAACAGATTCCATAGTTAGATATTTAAAACAAAATGGTGGTTGATATCAATATGACAGTTGTCAGTCAGACAAAGACAGTCTGATGTGATTGAGACAAGGGAGGTTTTCAGGGGGAGACTGGCAGACAGGGGTCTGCCCTCCCCCATCTCATCTTCCTGCGCGGATCTCAACCCCTCCCCTATCCCCTCCTGTCAGGCACCCCACATGGAAGATAACCCTCCCCCTCCCACTTTCTCCTCCTTCCTATCTCAGCCCTTTGTACCAGGATGTTGGGGAAGGGGCTGTGCCGAGCGGAGACAACTCAGCAACGATTCCAAGGAGGACAAGATGGCGGCTGTGAGGAGGGCTCCCTGAATTCTCCCCTGGAAATATCCGCAATTTGAACTTCTGTAACGCTTCAAAGGGACGTCTACTCATCAGACAGAACAACTAAGACTCTCACACAACGATGGCTAGAAGGTGGGCAGGTGGGGCGAGTAGAGGAAGAAGGCCGCGAGATGCGTGAGGTGCAGCCCACACCCGCGGCTGCTGAGGCACCCAGCAGAGGCACCAAGCTTCAGAGAGCAGATCAGTGAGTGTTCCCACTGCTCCCTCCCTGTGCCCCACGGCCCACCTGGAGTACAGCAAGAGCGTGAAGTACCCTCAGACTGGGTGAGGGGGGGAGGAGAGAGGGGCGATAGGCATGCAGAGGTATGTGCTGCACCCGCGGCTCCCAGAGTCCCCAGGAAGCAGGGTGCAGAGCCCGGCAGCGACAGGGCAAGATCAATCCCTGAACCCTCCCTGTTCAGGGATCAGTCTCTGTGCCCACCAGTTCCCGCGGAGCGCAGCAAGAGCAGCTCAGAGCGCAGGCTCTGGGGCAGATGCCTGAAACAGGGCGAGCAGGGGAAAAAAGAATATTCTCGTGCGTGGAGACGCAGGTCCCCGAGAGACGGAGCGGGAATCTGAACCGCACAGCAGGGTGCACGCAGCCCCCTAAACACTGGCAGTCCCTTTGGGAGAGCAGCAGGAACTCCGCTGGAGCGTATGAGGCAAAGGCCTTAGCTCAAAACAGTGTTGAGACTGGGTCTTTTTTTTTTTCCCTCCTGTCTTGAACAGAAAGCAAAAAAAAAAAAGCAACAAACAACTACAGAAATAAAAAAGAACCTACCCATCCCCACAAACCTTGGCCCCTGCCAAGCCAGAGTCTTAAACCGTACCATGAATGGAGCAGTAGGGGCAGACTACAGAGGTATTCCTACCCATAGGGGGTTGGGAATTTCCACCCCAGAAGAGGCTGCAGAGTGAGACTACCTACCCCGCCCCCACCTTTCTTCCGAGGCTTGGGAAGCAGGGCAGGTTCAGCTGCTGAGGCACTAACTAACAGATTCCTGGCAGCTGGCTGTTGGCAGCGAGGAACTCTCTCATTCTCCATAGCTGTCAACAGAAAGGGTACCCAAAGACACTCATTGAGCCTTCCAGGGGTGCAGCCTGCCTTGGGACAGGTGAAAGCAAAACAGCAGTGACTTTGTAAAACCTACCAATCACATGTCACAACCACACTCAAGTATAGCAAAGCTGTAGTGCCAGGATCACACAAGGTGTCAGATCGCCTACTCTGTTCCCACAAGACACACAGGAATTTTTGTACAGCAGAGGACAAACTGAAGAGAGCTTGGTGGACTTTAGCCAAGACCAGCACGGGGTTTGTTTCCCCCTCCGCTTTATTGGTTGCTTATCTTGGTTGTTTCTGTTTTTATTTCTATTTCATTATTATCATTTTCTAGTTTTTAATAAAGGCATATATATGGGTGTACATAGGTGAATATATGTCCATATATATGGATGTGTAGACAAATATATATATATTTTTTCTTTTTCTTTCTTTTCTTTTTCTTTTTTTTCCCACCCTCAATTTCTCCCTTCTGTTTTTCATTCTTCTCACTGCTATATTTTTCCTCCTTTCCTTTTTTCTGCAAAATTTATTTTATTTTTATTTTTACTTATTAATATTTTTTTAAATTTTAATTTTTATTTCTTGGTATAGCTATTTGGTTTCATCTGTTTATTCTATTTTTTATTTGATGATATATTTTATTTTATTTCCTCTTCTGTTCTTTTTCTGTGTGTGGTTTTTGTTTTTGTTTTTGTTTGTTTTCTTCTTTTGGATGTTTGACATTTCTGTACAAGTTGACTGTAGGTTAATGGTTGGTTTTTTTTTTTACATGTGAGAGCATTTGGTTTCCTTTAGTGGCTGTGGTGGTTGTTCTTGTTAATCTGTTTCACTCTAAAATCACTCTGCAGCTGGGCCCAAATAAAGAGACACAAGAATCATCATACCCGTAGGCCAACTTTAGATAAAACCAGAGCATTTCTGGATTTGACATACAAGAGTCACACCCAAAAGGAAGTCACTACAGGTACTAGGGCCCAACGTGTCCAAGTCTCACCAGAGGGATCAACCCTCTCACAGCAGCTCATAAACTGCAGACACTGCTGATCCTCACAGATAATCAGTCTGTGAGTCAATCCCACCTACTGACAAGCCAAAGTAATCAAAGCTAAAACTTCAACAGGTGAGGACACAAAACACAAGGAGCACCTCAGATAAATACACGCACAGGAGAATAGGGAGACTGAGTAATTCAAATATAAAGGACACATACCACATAAGTCCACCCAGAAAAGACTGAGAGACCAAGGGGTTCTATCTGTCATATTGAAGCAAACACAAAGAGTAAACCAGAATGGGGAGACAAAGAAACACAACCCAAACAAAAGAACAGAAGAAACGTCCTGAATCAGTGGAACTAGAGGAAATAGAGGTAAACAACCTATCAGAGACAGAGTTCAGAACACCAATTATTAGAATGTTTAAAGAAATTAATGAAAATATACAGAAGGATAGAGAAATCATGAAAAGCAACTAGCTAGAACTTAAGAAAACAATTACTGAATTAAATAACAAACTTAATGGAATGACTAGCAGATTGGATGAAGCAGAAAATCGGATCAGTGACTTAGAAGACCAGATAGCAGAGATCACCCAAGTTGAACAAGAAAAAGAAAAAAGAATGAAAAACATTGAAAATAGTTTAAGAGAGCTGGGAGACAACATCAAATGCAACACCTAACAGATCATTGGAATACCAGAAGGAGAAGAGAGGGAGCATGGGATTGAGCACATATTTGAAGTAATAATGTCTGAAAACTTCCCTAACCTGGCAAAGGACAATGAAATACAAGCCCTGGAAGTGCAGAGAGTTCCAACCAAGATGATCCCAAACAGGCCCACTCCAAGACACATTATAGTGAAAATGGCAAGGGTTAAGGACAAAGACAGAATCCTTAAAGCAGCAAGGGAAAGGCAGCAAGTTATTTACAAGGGCAACCCCATAAGATTATCAGCTGACTTTTCTACAGAGACTCTGCAGGCCAGAAGGGAGTGGCAGGAGGTTTTCAAAGTGATAAAAACTAAAGGCATACCACTGAGATTGCTGTATCCAGCAAGTTTATCATTTAAAATTGAAGGAGAGATAAAGAGCTTCCCAGAAAAGAATAAGTTAAGGGAACTCATTACCACCAAGCCAGCTTTGCAGGAAATGTTAAAACGGCTTCTTTAAGCAGAAGAGAAAAACAACCTAACTAAGGAAGACTAGGAACAGAAATAACAAAATGGAAATAAATATGCACCTATCAATAATCGCATTAATGTAAATGGATTAAATGCTCCAGTTAAAGACAAAGGGTGGCCGAATGGATAAGAAAGCAAGACCCCATAATATGCTACATACAAGAGACTCACCTGAGATCAAAAGACACATTCAGGCTGAAAGTAAAGGGGTGGAGTAAAATATTTCATGCAAATGGAACTGAGAAAAAAGCTGGAGTAGAGATACTGATATCAGATAAAATGGACTTTAAATTGAAGAATATAATAAAGGACAAAGAAGGACACTTCATAATAATAAAGGGATCGATCTAACAAGAGGACATAATCCTAGTAAACATCAATGCACATAACATAGGAGCTCCTAAATATATAAAACAGATATTGTCAGACATAAAGACGGAAACCAACAGTAACAGTATCATAGTAGGGGACTTCAACACACCACTGTCATCAGTGGACAGATCCTCCAAACAGAAAATCAATGCAGAAACAGTGACCTTAAATGACACATTAGACCAGCTAGATTTAACTGATATATTCAGAGCATTTCACCCCAAAGCTACAGAATATACATTCTTCTTAAGTGCACATGGAACATTTTCTTAGATAGACCACATGTTAGGCCACAAAACAGGTCTCAATAAATTTAAGACTGAAATCATTTCAAGTGTCTTCTGTGACCACAGTACTATGATACTAGAAATCAATTAAAAGAAGAAATCCAGGAAGCTGACAAATAAATGGAGGCTAAATAACATGCTACTATTTGTGGGTCACAAAGGACATAAAGGAGGATATCAAAAGATACCTCAAGACAAATGAAAATGAAAACACCACAACCCAAAATCTCTGGGATGCAGCGAAAGCCGTCTTAAGAGGGAAGTTCATAGCACTGCAGGCCTACCTAAAGGAGTAAGAAAAATCTCAAATCAACAGGTTATCCTTACTCTTCAGTGGCCTGGAAAAAGAACAGCAAAAGAAGCCAAAGGGGAGTAAAAGGAAGGAGATAATAAAAACTAGAGCAGAAATAAACTACATAGAGAACAGAAAAACAAAACACAAGATCAACAAAACCAAGAGCTGGTGTCTTGAGAAGATAAACAAAATTGACAAACCTATAGCCAGGCTCATCAAAAAAAACCAGAGAGAGGACTCAAATTAGTAAAACAAGGAAGGAAAGAGGTAAAATGACTACAGACATCACAGAAATACAAAAAATTTTAAGAAATTACTATGAGCAACTTTATGCCAACAAATTTGACAATCTGGTAGAAATGGATAATTTTATAGAAGCATACAACCAGCCAAAGCTAACTCGAGAGAAATGGAAAATCTAAATAGTCTGATTACTACCAAGGAAATTGTATCAGTAATCGACAAGCTCCCAACAAACAAAAGCCCTGGACCAGATGGCTTCACAAGTGAATTTTATCAAACATTCAAAAAAGAACTATCACCTATGCTTCTCAAACTATTCTGAGAAATCCAGAAGGAGGGAAGGCTCCCAAATTCTTTTAATGAAGCCACTATCACCTTGATTCCAAAACCAGATAAAGACAGCACAAAAAAGGAAAACTATAGGCCAATATCACTGATGAACATAGATGCAAAACTTCTCAATAAAATATTAGCAAACCGAATTCAGCAATATATTAACAAGATAATACATCATGATCAAGTGGGTTTCATCCCTAGTATGCGAGTCTCGTTCAACATCCATAAATCAATTAATGTGATACCACATCAACAAAATGAAGAATAAAAGTCATATGGTCATATTAATAGATGCAGAAAAAGCCATTTATGTTAAAAACCCTTAACAAAACAGGAATAGATGGATCATATCTCAACATAATAAAGGCCTTATATGATAAACCTACAGTTACCATCATAGTCAATGGGGAAAAGCTAAAAGCATTCCCCTTAAGATCCGGAACGAGACAAGGCTGTCTACTTCCTCCTCTTTTATTCAACATAGTTCTGGAAGTTCTAGCCACAGCAATCAGACAAGAAAAAGAAATAAAAGGCATCCAAATTGGCAAGGAAGAAGTAAAATTGTCATTATATGCAGATGACATGATACTATACATAGAAAACCCCAAAGATTCCATCAAAAAACTATTGGAACTGATAAAAGAATTCAGTAAAGTAGCAGGATACAAAAATCAATGTTCAGAAATCAGTTGCATTTGCATATAGCAATAATAAACTAACAGAAGGAGAAATTAAGAAAACTGTCCCATTTATAATTGCTTCAAGAACTATAAAATAAATACCTAGGAATAAATTTAACCAAAGAAGTAAAAGATCTGTACTCAGAAAATTATAAGACACTGAGAGAGAAATAAAAGAAGATACAAATAAATGGAAACACCTCCCATGCTCATGGATAGGAAGAATTAATATAGTTAAAATGTCCATTCCACCTAAAGCAATATATAGATTCAATGCAATTCCTATCAAACTACAAAGGGCATTTTTTTTATAGAAATAGAATATATAATCCTAAAATTTATATGGAACCATAAAAGACTCCAAATAGCCTCGGCAATCCTGAGAAATAAGAACAAAGTCGGGGGTATCATGCTACCAGACATCAAAACATACTACAAGGCTACAGTAATCAAAACAGTATAGTACTGGCATAAAAACAGGTACATAGACCAGAGGAACAGAACAGAGACCCCAGCAGTAAATCCATGTATATATGGACAGTTAATCTATGACAATGGAAGTAAGAATTTATACTGGGGTAAAGATATTCTATTTAATAAATTGTGCTGGAAAATTGGACTGACACATGCAAAAAAATGAAACTGGACCACCTCTTTATGCCATATACAAGAACAAATTCAAAATGGATTAAAGACTTAAATGTAAGACCTGAAACCATAAAACTCCTAAAAGAAAATATAGGGAGTACATTTGCAGACATTACCCTGAGCAATATTTTTACTGATACATCCCCACAGTCAAGGGAAGTACTAGAAAAAATGAACATATGGGATTATATCAAACTTAAAAGTTTTTTTCAGCGCCAGCCGAGTGGTACAGTGGTTAAGTGCTGGCTTGGGAAGCCAGCAGCCCTGGTTCAGGTCCCACATATGAGAACCAGTGACACTGCCTGCAAAGAAAAAAAAAAGTTTTTTCACAACAAAGGAAACCATCAATAAAACAAAAAGGAAACCTCCTGAATGGGAGAATATATTTGTCAACGATATATCTGATAAGGGGTTAAAATCTAAAATTTATAAAACACTCGTGAAACTCAACACCAAAAAACAAACAGCCCAATTAAAAAATGGGCAGAGGAAATGATGAGACATTTCTCTAAAGAGAACATACAGATGGCCAATAGGCATATGAAAAAATGTTCAACCTCACTGATCATTAGGGAAATGCAAAAAAAACCACATTGAGATACCACCTCACTCTGGTCAGAATGGCTATTATCAATAAATCAACAAACAAGTGCTGGCGGGGCTGTGGGGAAAAGGAACCCTGCTGCACTGTTGGTGGGATTGCAGATTGGTGTAGCCAGTATGGAAATCAGTATGGAGGTATTTCAAAAAACTGTAAATGGAACTAACTTTTGACCCAGCAATTCCACTCCTAGGCATTTATCCTGAAAAACCCAAGACACTAATTCAAAAAAATATATGCACCCCTCTGTTCATTGCAACGCTATTTACAATAGCCAAGACTTGGAAACAATCGAAATGCCCATTGGTAGACGACTAGATTAAGAAACTGTGGTACATTCACACAATGGAGTAATTTGCAGCTATAAAGAAAAAAGAAATCGTACCATTTGCAACGATATGGATGGACCTAGAGACTATCATGTTAGGTGAAATAAGTCAGTCAGAGAAAGACAAATACCATATGATCTCACTTATATGTGGAATCTAAAGAACTGAATAAATGAGCAATGTAAACAGAAATAGTCTTAGAGACACAAAGAAAAAACTGTTGAGGGCTAGATGGGACAGGATTGTGCATAAGGGAAAAGGGGAAGGGACGAGGCAACACAAACTGATAACTACAATAATACTGCAGAGACAGAAGAGACATTTTAGGGAAAATAATCAATACCATTGTTAATATTTTTCTTAGGGGATCAAAAGGACTCAGGTCTTGTCAGGGAGACCACTTCATGGACGGTGTAGTGGTCTTACCACTGCACTGTACATCTGAAGCTGCTGCTGAATAATATTATATGTCAACTATAATTTAACACATATATAGTCATGGGATGTGGAGTATAGTGTGGGGATGGAGTCAATGGAATTGTAATAGATATGTATGATATCGGGGGTGGGCGGGGGCAGGGCAGGCAGGAGGGGATAGTCGCTAAGGGGTGAAAAAGACAACTATTGCATTGTTTTGTACATCTGTAACTAATAATCATAATAATAATAAAAAGTTTAAAAAAAGAAATTATTTCATGTATGTATGTAATTGTCTTACATGACATTTATGAAATATGTTTCATTTATTTAAAAAAAATGGAAATTGAGACAGGAGAGAAAACCTGAAATTGAAATGTAAGCAGTATCAGGAAACACATTGTTAATGAAATAAATTTCCCTAACAGTTTTTTATTATGAATAATTTTCTAAATTATTTCAAGAATAATTATATATTTCACTTCACAGGGTATATAAATATCTAATCACTATGTTATGAACCTTAAAATAATATAATATTGTATGTCAACTGTAATTAAAAAATAAATTTTTTAAAAGGATAGCAATCCTATTGGATTAGGGCCCTATCTTTACAGGGGAAAAAAAGAACAACTTTCCTGTTTTACATGGACTGTAGCTTGTGTTTGCTAAAATCATGTCATGATATATAATTGAGAGTAGTAATAATTCTAAATATCTGCAATAAGGAAAATAAAACCAATAACTAAAATGTATTGAAATATAAAATCAATGACACTAGTGTGAATTTTAAAATAAATGAATGGAATAAGGTATTACCTTTTAAATTTATGTAATATATATTATACATATTTTATACACACTTAATGACAATCATGGTTAAATACATTTATAGCTGTAAATGACACATTGATTTGTTTTATATGTTTTACATAGTAAAAATGTTTAAACTAAAAATTAAAAATTACTAAATGCTTTAAGGCCTGAGTGAATGGCAGAGGAGTTAAAAATTTTAATCAGCTATCAATGATTATATTATAGTTGAAATTACTAAAGTAAATTTATTTCTATCACTTGCAAAGCAAAAGCCTTTTCCTCTCTGATAATACATTGCAAATTGGATTTTTTTTTTTTGAGGGTAGTGTCACTGGCCTCCACATGTGGGATCCAAACCAGGGCAGCTGGTGTCCCAAGCAAACCCCCAACCACTGTGCTACTCAGCCCGCAAATTGGATTTTTAAAGAAAATGTTTTAGGGTTATGAACACTTTCTCTATGACTGCAATACATTCTAAATACATCAAAGAGGGAAACTGTATATAATAGAACCAGGAAAACTGAAGAGAAACCATATTAGAGAATGGTTATTCACAAAGAAGATGGTGTTTTAAGAGTCAAAGTCTGCCTTTATATAATAAATGACAAATATTACCAGTCCAAAAACCAAGAATAACTATTTTAAAGGATAATGGTAAAACTGATTATATATACAAAATTGAAGCTAATAGACTGTTACAATATTTTGACATAATCATCATTGCGATGACGATTATATCTGCTCCTCACTATGAAAATATGTTGGAGTCCACTTCATGGACAGTATAGATGCCTGACCACTGCAGTGTACACCAGAAGCTGAAGCGGAATAATAATGAATGTCAACTATAATTTAATATAAATATATATAGACACAGGATGTGGAGTACAACATAGGGAATAGAGTTAATGGAATTGTAACAGCTATATACGATGTCAGAGGGGCAGTAGATTGGGGGAGGGGGATTATCGCTTTGTGAGGGGTGTAAATGTCCAACTATTACATTGTTTTGTATACCTGAAACTAATAAAAATATCTAAAACAAATATGTTGCATAAACTCTCATCTAGCCTATGGTCTGAACTGCAAATGGTCCTATAAACAAGTGAAAGATATAAGATAATTTAAAATAAGAAACGTGCCATTCAACCAGAGAGTGACTGCTTCCTTGAAAAAGTAACCTCTTGTTTCAGTGCCCATAGGCACCCATGAATAATATCTCTATGTACTCTTATATCATTTAAGAATTTTCTAAAGTAAGAAAAGTATAGAAAGAATCTAGTATCTTTAGATAGAGTGAATAAAGAAAACTGACAAGTCCCTAAGAAATATGGAATTCAATCTTAAACATCAGAAATTTTATTTCATATATATTTTAAGTAGCATTTCAAAAGCAAGCTGCAGTTCAAAAACTGATATCCTGAAATAACCGCTTATACTACTGGCACATACATAAACACACACACACACACGCACACACACACACACACACACACAATATAAAGCATTAGAGACTGAAAAAGACACTCAACTAGCAGGTAAGGGGAGAGGAGCGATGGTAGAAGAGGGTAAAGGGGCTCAAATATATGATGATGGAAGGAGAACTGACTCTGGGTGGCGAACACACAATGAAATTATGTGTTCTATAATTTCTATAATAAATTCTATAATAATAATAATTATTATTATTATTATAGAATTGTACACTCGAAACCTTTCTAATTTTACCAACCAATGTCATCCCAATAAATTTAATAGATAAAAAAGAGTAAGGACAACTTTGATCAGGTCTTCAAATTTTTACTCCTTGGTAGAACTGCTTTACAGTTCTACCAAGAAATGAATGGCTGAACTCATGTCTAATTTCAAAATACTTCAGTTGGCACCTAACATTAATTATTTTGGAATTTGATTTTAAGAGATGTTTCATTATATAATATATATATATTATATATTTATATTACATATGTGTCTATATACACAGAGGGTGCCAAAAATATATATACACATTTTAAGAAAGGAGAAAACTGTTAAAATTGTAATACTCAATATATACCAATAACAAAAGATGAGAGAGAGAGAGAGAGAGAAAGAGAGAGAGAGAGAGAGAGAAAATAAGCAAATAATAAATTACATCTTGTTTTTGGTTCAAATTATTGTCGTTTGTTCATGGTTGAAATTAGATTGTGAATTTTTAAAATGTGAGGCAAGATTATAATATACATAGACAGCGAGAAATTTCATGTTATGGGACAACACTAACAAGAAATGAAATGTTAAATGCATCATAAACCAATATATGCCATCTCAACAGGTGTTTTCACTTCCCTTAGCTGAGATAACAAAGACTTCGTAAATCCTTATTGAACTCAGCTAAGGAAAGAAATGATCCAATAACATCAAATCTTGTATGATGAAATGTAAAATGGCAACAGATTACATTATTTTGTTGCTTCCTGTCTCATCAAGATAATGCATGAATAGAACTGCTGTAGATTTCAAAGGATGATATAAAAAAAAAGGTACAGCTCCTGAATATGCATGATTCTACAAGGTTTGCATTGTATACATAATAATAACAATTGTCAAATTACTATCTGCATTTGCATATTATCTTTACAGGTTATTTACATAATGGATGTATTAGTTTCCTAGTGCTGCCATAACAAAGTACTACAAAATTCTGACTTAAACAACAGAAATTTATTATCTCACTGTTCTGGAGGGAAGTCTAAAATGAAGGTGTTGGCAGGGCCATGCCTTTAGAGTAAGGTCTTTCATTGCCTATTTCAGCTTCTAGTAACCCCAAGTGTTTCTTGTCTTGTGGAAGCATAAATATAATCTCTGTCTCTATCTTCATATGGCTTCTTTCTGTGTCTGTCTCTCCTCTTGTTATTTCATTTTTTATTTTTTTCAGAGCTGTCATATTTTTAAAATAACATCAGAACTTTTATATTTATTAATGAGGACATCAGTCATATTGGATTAAGGGCCTACCTTACTCAAGAATAACCTCATTTTAACTAATTACATCTTCAATGGCCCTATATTCAAGTAAATTCTGAGGTACTAGGGATTAGGACTTCATATATCTTTTGGGAGGGACAGAATTCAACCCACAACTGTCCATCCTAAAATCCATATCTTTCCCATGTGGAAGATACATTCTCCATACTCCCAAATCCCTCATAATTGTAACTCTTCCCAGCATCAGCTCTAAATCCCAAATCTCATCTAAATATAATCAACTATGAAGTCCCAGATCTTATCTTCTAAATTATCTAAATCAGGTATGGGTGAGTCTTTCTGAGTATGGTCCATTCTGGAGCAAAATTCCTCACTGAGGACCTGTGAAAACAATTACCTGCTTCCAAAATATAATGATGAACAGGCATAGGATAAACATTCTCATTCCCAAAGGGAGAAACTGGAAAGAAAAAAGTTATTGTGGGACCCAGACAAGTCCAAAACCCAACAGGGCAAATTCTATTAGGTTTCAATTCTTTAGAAACATCATCAGTAATTTGATGCTAAATCCTCTGGGCCTGCTTGGGTGGATGGAGGTCCCACTAGCCTCACCATCTGCACCTGTCACTCTGCCCTTGGAGCCATTCTTCCTTCATTTCATCCTGTCTCTGTCCATTTCAGTTTAGGCTGGCAGTTTTTTTGCTAGTCTAGCATCCCCCAAAACTTTTTCAATCTTTTCTATTAAATTTATTGGGATGACATTGGCTAATAAAATGTATAGGTTTCAAGTGTGCAATTCTATTGTATAATACATCAACTGTATATTGCATCGTGTGTTCACCACCCAAAGACAAATCTCCTTTTGTCACCATATATTTGATCCCCTTTATCTTTTTCTACCTCCCCACTCCAGATGAAATGCTGCCATTTGAGACAACATGGGTAGATATTGAGAATATCATGGTAAGCGAAATAAGTCAAATGGAAAAAGTTGAGAACTATCTGATTTCACTTATATGTGGGTTATAAAACTGAAAGCCTCAAAAACTTTTTTTGTCTTCCATGTATATCAAGGGGATCTACTTCATAGGTACAAAGTTCTCCACAGACTACTCCTAAAAAATCCTATCTCTATTCTTGGCTATTGCTGAGATAGGTGAGCAGATCCATACGTCACAGAAGCTTCATGCCTAAACTCCTTTGTAAATGTTTGTCCAGTCACAATCTTAGTCCTGTTTTCGGAGGACACTATCTGGGTGGGCTTAGAATTTTCCAAATCATCAAGAACTGGTTCCTTTTTGCTAAGCTGTTTTTCCTTAATGTATTTCTTTCTTCTCATATTTTACAATAACTTGAAAACAGAAACAAAATTTCACCATTGACAGTTTGCTTGGAAATCTCCAACTAAATATCAAAGTTAATTCATTAGAGAGTTCTACTTTCTATATAATAGAACATAATTCAGACAAGTTCTTTGCCATTTTATAATAAAGATCACCTCTTCTCCAGTGTCAAAAACAGATTCCTCATTTTCATCTGAGACCTCAATAGAAGTATATTTAACATTCATATTTCCAGGAAGCTGATGAGATATATATATATATATTTATGTGTGTATATATATAATTATGTGTATATATTAATATATATGTAATTAATACATATAGAAGACTTATATATATTATTCCCTAAGGCAATAAAAGCTTTCTATGAGCTATCTTCTCTGAGCCCTCAACAGAATTGCCTATAATGTCCATATTTCTACCAACAATCTCTTAACAATCAAGGTTTATTTGTTTATTTGTATCAAATGCTTCAAACATTTCCCAGCCTCTACCCATTACCCAATTCCACTTTTAGATATTTGTTACAGCAGCACCCCACTTACCAGTACAAAAATCTGTATTAGTTTCCTAGTGCTTGGCTTCTGTAACAAAGTACTACTACAAATTGGGTGACATAAAACAATAGCACATAGGGCCAGGCGAGTGGGGTCCCACATATGAGGGCCAGTGACACTGCCCTCAAAACAAACAAACAAAACAACAACAATAACAATAAAACAATAGCACATAACATAACACAATTATGGAGGGTAGAAGTCTGAAACTAATGTTTAACTAGACCATGCTATCTCCAAATCTGTGGTGGTGGGGATCCATCTTTGCCTCTTCAAGCTTCTGGTAGCCCTAATGGCCTTTGTCTTGTGGTCACATAAGTCTAATGTCTGTCTTCAACTTCCTATGACTGTCTTCTTTCTGAGTCTGTCTCTTCTCATAAGGTCACCCGTCATATTGGATTAAGGATCTATCTTACATAATATGACTTCATTTTAACTTAGAGTGCAATAATGTATTTCTAAATGCATTCACATTCTGAGGTACTGAGACTTCAACGTATCTTTTAGGAAGACACTCTTCAATCTATAACTATGGATAAACTGTGAAAAGAGTCCCCAAAATGAACAATATTACAGTGTTTTGTGTTATCCTCATGCCATAGGTATTCCTTTGCTAACACCCAAGGTTTTTTTATTCAGAGATTAGCTTTCAAGCATTAGCAAATTTTAACCGATATTTTCAGATTCATTTTTCTCTTCCAAAAGATTAGTGTATTAATTTTCTTTCACTGCATAACAAGTAACTACAAATTAGTGGCTTAAAACAACATTCATTTTTTTTATCTCAAAGTTCTGTTGGTCAAAAGTCTGACATTACAAGTTTGGGTTCTCTGGCAGCCTAAAATCAAGATGGTTGTCAGGCTGAGTCCTCACCTGGAGACTCTGAGGAAACATCTGCTTTCAAGCTCATTCAGATTGTTGGCAGAATGCAATTCCTTGTGGGTTTGGAACTCAGGTTTCTCTTTTCCTTGCTGGCTATCCATAAATAGATCACACATATTCCTTGTCAGCTCCATTTCCTCAAAAAACAGCATATTAGATCTTTCTCATGTTTCAAAGTCCTGACTTCTTTCTCTGAATAGCCAGAGAAAATTCTTTGCTTTTCAAGTGCTCATGTGACTAAATCAGGATCATCTTGGTAACTTCCCTATTTTACAGTCATATGAGTAAAATTCATTAAATACACAGTCTCAGTATTTATGAAGTGTGTGCACATCAGGGGGCAATAAAACTTAGGACCACCTTTAAATTCTGCTGCTCTAATTTAGCACATGATATTTCATATTATTTGGTTTTTAAAAAGTGGTGAACAGAGGGAATGGATTCATTATGATCTTTCTCTCTCATAATGGTATTTTATTACATATTGAAAGAAATATTTGCATGCAGTGCCTCAGCTAGGAAATGGGTTGGCCCTGCTTGTCCCAGAAATTGACCTCATCCACTGAGTGATACATTGAGCTGTCATCACTGGTGCTATGGTGCCCAATCCTGTAGGTCATGGTCTCAAAGAGGAAGGGCTGGTTCTCTGCCAGAGCCACCACCGAGATTCTTGGTGGTGTTGTACACGGCAAACATAATTGCTAACAAAGTTGATTGACATGTTGTCATATCCAGGAATTCGAGCCTCAATGCCATCCTCAACAAAATACTAGCAAATTAAATACAACAATACATTAAAAAGATTATATTTTGCTACCAAGTGAGCTTCATTCCAGGGACACAAGGATGGTTCAACACACCCAAGTCAATTATTGTGATACATCACATAAACAAAATTATGAATTAAAATCATATGATCATATCAATAGATGCAGAAAGAGCATTTGACAAGACACAACATCCATTTAAGATTAAAACAGTTAATAAAATTGGTATACAAGGAAAGTTCCTCAACATAATAAAGCTCATATATGAAAAACCCTCAGGTAATATCATACTTAATCATAGAAAACTGAACGTTTTCCCTCTAAGACCAAAATAAGACAGGGATGCTCCCTGACCCCATTGTTATTCATAATAATATTGGAAGTCCTAGGTACAACAATCAGGCAAGAGAAAGAAATACAAGGCATCCAAGTTGGGATTGAAACAGTTAAATTGTCCCTCCTATTAGATGACATGTTTCTTTATATAGAAAACTCTAAAGACTCCACCAAAAAACTATTAAAGACAATTAACTAATACAATAAAGCTGCAGGATACAAAATCAATGTACAAAAATCCATTATGTTACTATATATTAACAATGAAATTTCTGAAAAAGAAATAATAAAAAAATCTCTTGCAATTGGAAAAAAAATAATAAAATACTCAGGAATAAAGTTAACATAGGATGTGAAGAACCTATACACTGAAAACATGACATTATTAAAAGAAATTGAAGAAGACACAAAGAAATGGAAAGATATTCTGTGTTCATGGGTTGGAAGAATCAACATAGTTAAAATGGCCACATTACCGAAAGAAGTATACAAATTTAACGGAATCCCCATCAAAATTCCAATGGCATTTTTTAAGAAATAATACAAAGAAATCATCAGATTTGTGTGGAATCACAAAAGACCCCAAATAGCCAAAGCAATCCTAAGAAGAGCAACACTGGAGATACCACACTCTCTGACTTCAATTTGTACTAAAAAGTGACAATAATGAAAACAGCATGGGATTGGCAGAAAAACAGATACACAGACCAATGGAATAGAATTGAAAACCCAGAAATGAACCCACAGATATATTGGCAAATTATTTTGGACAAAGGAGCCAAAAACATACAATGGAGAAAAGAAAGCCTTTTAATAAATAGTGGTGGGAAAATTGGAAAGCCACACACAAAACAATGGAACTAGACTGCTATCTGTTTCCATATACCAAAAGTAACTCAAAATGGATCAGAGACCTAAACATAAGACCCGAAATAATAAATTTCATAGAAGGAAGCATAGGTAATAAACTTATGGACCTTGGGTTCAAAGAGGATTTTATGAATATGACCACAAAGGCAAGGGAAGTAAAAGCTAAAATTAATGAAAGACACTATACTAAACTATACTAAACTAAAAAGCTTCTGCACAGCAAAAGAAACCATTAAGAATCAAAGAGGCAACCAACTGAATGGGAGAAAATATTTGCAAACAGCACCTCTAATAAAGGGCTAATATCCAAAATATATAAAGGATTCATAAACTCAACAACAACAAAAAACAAACAATCCAATTTAAAAAAAAAAATGAGGACCTGAACACACACTTTTCCTAAGACACATAAACGGCCAACATATATATGAAAAAATGCTCAACTTCACTAGCTATTAGGGGAATGCAAATCAAAACCACAATGAGATACCACCTTACACCTGTTAGAATGGTTAAAATCAACAATATCAAGTGCTGGAGAGGCTGTGGAGAAAAATGAACCCTCATACACTGCTGGTGGAAATGTAAATTGGTACAGCCACTATGGAAAACAGTATGGAGGTCCCCCCCAAAATTAAGAATGATATGAACCAGAAATCCCTCCTTTGGGTATTGAAGTAAACTGAAAATATTTATCTGGCCTTCCCAGTGTGCCCTATGGGTGTGTCATCCTTCGAGGTGGCAATGCTCCAGTTCATTTCAAAGCTGGCAACTGGGCATGCCAGCCCTGGGGCCTCCATGGAAGGGACCTGCTGCACCCAAGTTTATCCACAGCCTGTACCCTGCTATGGGCCACGTGGCATGAGCCACAAAGCAATTCAGATGGCTGGCACTCACACTGGGCTTAGAGGTACCTCGAGAGCCCAAGCCATGAACCAAGGCTGGCTGTTGCTAGTGCCAGGCTTAGGGCTGCTCAGCCAGAGGTATAGGACATTCTGAAGCCAGATGGTGCTTTTTTGCATGTTATGAAACGTTGAGAGATTTTAGGAAAGTCTGTAGCATGAGCTAAGAGAGGCTGTTAGTGTGGAAAAGCCACTGGAAGTGGCTTCAGTGTGCCTGAAAGTTAGATGGGATGGGGGTCTCAGGGAATCACCAGGGCAGGGTAGACAAAAGGTGATAGTCAGTTTGATGGAGACTCAGATATGCCAGCTGCCTGCCTCTGCATGCAGGTGGTAGGGAGGGCTCAACAAAGAAACAATGGCTTCTGCCAGCTCTTCCTCTGGAGAAAGCCTCCCCTCCAGCCCTTTCCCGGAAGCCATACAATTCAGTCACTCCCCTTATGTCCCTGACACCTTAGAACTGCTGCCTTGGTGCTGGAGCTCAGCAAATGAGTCTGTCAGCTAGTAAGTCCATGCATAGACCCTTTAAGAAAAATGCTTGGGACTCCAGCCACCCTCTGTCTCCCTCAGCCACAATTTCTGCTGGTTTTCACAGCAGTGGGGACTTCTCTGCCCAGCACTGGAACCCTGGGCTGGGGAGCCTGGTGTGGGGCTGGGAACCCTTGCTCATCCACAGAGGACCTCCACAGCCAAGATATCCCTCCCAATTTTTAATGGTCACACATGGATGTGAAACCAGCCCTTTCTGTTTCTCTGCTCCTCCTACCAGTCTTGAGTTAATTTCTTCTGTATGTCCTTAGTTGTAGGGCTTCAGTTTAGCTAGACTTACGGCAATTCTCAGTGATGGTTGTTCTGAATTTTGGTTGTAATTTTTATCTGGTCATGATAGGAAGTGAGCACAGCATTTACCTTCTCCACCGTCTTGACTAGAGAAAAAGGGGGAGGGGGCTTGCATCATTAAGCTTAGAAACTCAAGTCACGTGGAAGACTGAGAGTAGCTTACAGGTTATAATAGTTTTGATCAGGACATACCATGCTTAGCACTGGGGCACTGCCCTATATAAATCACCATTTTTGTTTTATGTCATATTTGTTTCCATGATCCTGGATCATTATATTTCCATGCCCTTCGAAACTGTGAAGAATCAAAGTCATTGTTTGCCTACACCAATTTCAAAGCTGTATTTATTTACTTCTTTTTAAAATTTTTTTACTTTTTAGCTGAGCCATCCTGCCACCTGTTGGCAGCTTAGCGGCAGCTCAGCTCAGGTTGGGCATCAAACTGCTGTTGCTCAGAGCTCAGCTCGCACTCTTGAGCGAGCTCTTTACCAACTGAGCCACTTGGCCAGCCCTCAAAGCTGTACTTAGAACTGAAGTTTACGTAAGAGGTAGCGATACTAAAATACTATGTCACAGTACATAGTACTTTATTTGGAGACTGTAGTGTCTAGAACTCATTTCTTATATTAAAGTCCATAGGTGCCAAGTTGACTTTTATCAAGTTATATCAAATAGAACTGAAATTTTATCATTTTGTGGCATGCAGACCAGGATTTAAATACTACCTATACTGCATGTTGATTGACCAATCATGAGCAAGTTAATTATTTTTTTGAGCCAAAGATGATGATTAATAACACCTACCTCATAGAACTTATTATTATGAAGATGACTTAAGGCAATATATATAGATTACTTAAGATCACTTAAGCATATATAGTGGATGCCAAAAAAAATGTATACACATTTTAGGAAAGGAAAAAATTTTAATAAAATTTTAATATTTTATATATATATATATATATATATACTATATAGATATAGATATAGATATAGATATAGATATAGATATATAAAACAAAAGATGAATACAAGTCATGTGTGTAAATTTTCTTTGGCACGCTCTGTATATGCTAACTCAATGTCTGGCCTATAGTAAGAATTCTCTCAAGTATTAGTATTTTCCTTCTACCTTCTTGTTCTTTTTCCCAATATCCCAAAATCCAGAATCTCTTGAAGAGCTAAGATTTCTGATTATCTTCCCAGTAACGTAATATATAATGGCTGGCCAATGGAGTAGGCAAGTGACTACCTATCAAGACATGCATATTATTATATCTTTAGTTTTATTAATAAAGGAGGACTTACCTTTAATGTATTCTGTTACTTCCAGAGGAAAATAAAATTCTTTAGAAAATGATTCTAAATGAAGTCTTTATATCTATCTATCTATCTATCTATCTATCATCTGTCTATCATGTGTCTATCATCTATATAGAGCAGAGTTATTTGGTGATTAAAAATAAGGTGAACAACTGGGTGGGAGAAGATATTTACAAACAACACCTCTGATAAGGGGCTAATATCCAAAACTTATAAAGAAATACAACTCAGCAACAACAAAATGAGCAATCCAAATTTTAAAAAAAATGGGCAGAGGACCTGAACAGGCACTTCTCCCAAGAAGACATACAAATGGCCAACAGATATATGAAAAAATGTTCAACTTCACTAGTTATTAGGGAAATGTAAATCAAAACCACAATAGGATACCACCTGACAATTGTTAGGATGGCTAGTATCAAAGAAGTAATAAGTGTTGGAGAGCCTGTGGAGAAAATGGAATCCTCATACACTGCTGGTGGGAATGTAAACTTGCACAGCCACTATGGAAAACAGTATGGAGGTTCCTCAAAAAATTAACAGAATTACCATACCCAAAAATCTGAAAACACTTATCCTTAAAGATATATGTACCCCTATGTTCATTGCAGCATTATTCATGGTGACCAAGACATGGAAACAACCAAAGTGTCCTTTGATAGATGTTTTGATAAAGAAGATGTAGTATATATACACAATGGAATATACTCGGCCATAAGAAAAGATGAAATACTGCTCTTTTTGAAAACATGGATGGATCTTGAGATCATCATGCTAAGCGAAATAAGTCAGAAAGAAAAGTCTGAGAACCGCATGACTTCACTCACATGTGGGAAATAAAACTGAAAGCAACACATGAACAAGACAAACTAATAAGATATGATTGCCACAGACAACAGTTAAATGGTTACCAGAGGATAAGGGAGGATGTGGGGTGGTAGAAGAGGTAAAAAGGGGTCAAGTATATGATAATGGAAGGAGAATTGACTCTGGGTAGTGAGCATACAATGCACTATTAGATGATGTATTATAGAAATGTACACTTGAAACATATATAATTTTACTAACCAATGTCACCATAATAAATTTAATAAGAAATTTTAAAAAAAGAAAAAAGGAAATATTTGTTACATAAGATAACATATATTTATATATTATTATATTACAATACATACATATATAATCATCACAGTTAATTGAACAACCATGAACAAATCTTGTAACCGAAGTAGATCCTCACCAATACCTTGCGTAAATTTCTATAGGATGTAATATTTTGAAAGTATCTCTTTTAACTTAGAAGTATTGTAGTAATGATTTGCTCTTAAGTATGCTGTAATGTACTGTTAATGTTTCTTTATGCCTCTTACAGCAGAGATTTCAAAAGAGTGGTATAGGGCTGGCCAAGTGGCTCAGTTGGTTAAGAGCTTGCTCAAGAGTACAAGCTGAGCTCTGAGTACAAGCTGAGCTCTGAGCAACGGAGGTTTGATGCCAGCCAGAACTGAGTTGCCGTTTAGCTGCCAACAGGTGGCAGGATGGCTCAGCTTAAAAAACAAAACAGTGGTATAAATTCTGTTTTGAGCAGTTCAGAGAAGAAATATATTAGCTGGCAAAATTAGGAAAATTTTTATAGCAGCCAGTGATTTGATCTATTACTGAAAGAATGACAAATATTTCTTTATAGTCAAGGAGAAGACAGTGAACAAATCTCACACAAAGGAAACACCTTGAGAAACGGTTCCAGTTTGGAAATGAATACTTCATATTTGAAGGATAATGTAGAGATTTCCCTGACTATATTAGAGTTTGTGTTGGATGGTATTGAAAGAGATTTCAGTAAAAATAGTTTGGGGCTATATTTTGAAGTATCTTAAATACAATGTTATGGAGTTTGAAATTGTCTCACAAACAGTGAGAGCCTATTTAGATTTTTAATTATGTTCAGGCTATAAGCTCTATGAGAACAGAATCAATGTCTCTTTTGAATACACCACTGTATCTACAATCCTGGCACACAGTAAGTTCTCAAAGAATAACTGTTGAATGAACAAATTATAAGATGGAAGAGATTAGATGCAGGGATATAACTTTTGAGGCCATTCCATGAAAGACCTGGCTCAGAGTGCTAGCAGTGGGAATTAAAATGAAAATTGGGATAAATATGATGAGCACAACAGAAGATTGTAGTTGTACAGAACATCTTCAGTACTAGTGAGGTCAGCACTGAAGCAGGTGACTGCTGAATTTACTTTGGGTATAAAATTATTATTATGTGATGATATATAGAATGAATTGAGTGCTTTTGAGTAATTTGAGGTCTAAGGATACAGACTGGATTCAGTAGGTCTGAGGATTTGGGTAATTTGTATTTAAATTATTATATTAGGGAAGGTGAATGACCTGGACAAGTGTCATAATTCTTAGCCGACTAAGCAACATATTTCAGATATCTGAAACAGTGGGCATTCTTTCAGTGCATTACACATTATGCCAATAAACAGACTAATTTTGGGATTGTTCTGATCTCTAAAGTAAGGATGATAATAGTAATTACTTCATAGGATTCTATAAGGATTAATGAGTTAAATGTAAAGTAGCTAGTAGAGTACTTGTCACATAAAAAAAGCTTGATGAATATTTTCTAGTATGATTAGAATTAATTCAATATTAACTACTGGTTGAATATTTATCTGATCATTTGTTACTAAAACTCAACCAGTGCTAAAGATTTTGGGATTCCTTAGGTATAGAGCAGAATATACTTCATACCCATCTTTTACCCTTTTTGGCCTTAGATTAGATCTAATACTAAGACAATTGTTTGGTGTCCTTAATCTTTTACATTTGGCTGACCTTGCCTGTGGAAAAAATAAGCAATGAGTGTCTTTTAAAATAGTGTTAGTTTATAAATTATTTGCTTGTGTACTAGAGAATACTTGTTATTTGAAGGAAATTAAACATCAAGCCATGGAGCTTTTGTGTTTCTATCAACATTGAAATCTGCTTCTGATTTCTCAAAAGGAAAAAGAAGGAAAGAAAGAAAGAAAAAGAAAACAGAAATAGCTTCAAATGTCTTGAGTGACTTATAAACCACATTGTTTCCTTTAATTAAAAGGTCTTTTTATTTAAAAAAGTGTAAAGGGGGTCAAATGTATGGTGATGGAAGGAGATTTGAGTTTGAGTGGGAAACACAATCGAATATATAGATGATGTACAAGGTCTGATAATTAAGTTTGTGAACTTATTGCAAAGATGTTGCTAACCTTTTTTTATATCAGAGGGATTATTCATTATGAATATGTACCAACTGAACAAACAGTTAACCAAGTTCAATATTTGGAAGAGATGAAAAGGCTGCATGAAAAAGTTAAGACGACCTGAACTTTTCACCAACAATTCATGGCTCTTGCATCACAACAATGCATCAGCTCACACGGCACTGCCTGTGAGGGAGTTTTAGCCAGTAAACAAATAACTGTATGGGAACACTCTCCCTACTCACCTGATCTGGCCCCCAATGACTTCTTTCTTTGTCTGAAGATAAAGGAAATATTGAAAGGAAGACATTTTGATGACATTCAGGACATCAAGGGTCATACAATGACAGCGCTGATGGCCATTCCAGAAAGTTTCAAAATTGCTTTGAAGGATGGGCTAGGCATTGGCATTGGTGCAAAGCTTCCCAAGGGGAGTACTTTGAAGTTGACCATAGTGATATTCAGCAATGAGGTATGCAGCACTTTCTCTAAGATGAGTTCACTAACTTAATTGCCAAACATCGTATTACAGAATTCTATACTTGAAACCTATATATATAATTTTATTAACCAATGTCACCAGTTTGTATCCCACATATGAGGGCCAGTGACACTGCCCTCTACAGCTAAGATGGTGAACAACAGCTACACCTGGAGATGGGCTGCGGTGAGTCCCCGGGATGGCATTGCTGCAGCTCCTGCTGCAGTGGGCTACCACAGGATACAGTGAGTGGCTGGAAGCCAGCATGAGTGGCTTGCAGCCGCCATCAGCTGCCAAGAGCGACTGTGAGCGGCCGTCCAGAGACCGGCAAGCGATCTGCCTCACCCAAGTAGAGCGCAATGATGATATTAACATGGGCCAGTGAAACAATGTCCTCCACAACTAGACTGAAGAACAAAAGGACAGCAACTTGTCTGTTCCCCTTCACCCATTCCGGAACGCAGTTCCCCTCCCCCAATTCCCCAATAAAATCTGAAAGAAACAAAAACAATTCTTGGGGTGATTTCTCTAGATATTTACTATATCTATAAATATATCACCATATATTTACCAGCCTTTACCCACTTTTACAACCCCCACCTTACCCTCTAGTAACTACTAAACTGTTGTCTGCGTCTATGAGTTTTTGTTTGTTTTATTTGTGTGTTGCTTTCAGTTTTACATCCCACATATGTGAAGTCATATGGTTCTCAACTTTTCTGTCTGACTTATTTCACTTAGCATGATGATCTCAAGATCCATCCATGTTTTCAAAAAGAGCAGTATTTCATCTTTTCTTATGGCCGAGTATATTCCATTGTGTATATATACTACATCTTCTTTATCAAAACATCTATCAAAGGACACTTTGGTTGTTTCCATGTCTTGGTCACCATGAATAATGCTGCAATGAACATAGGGGTACATATATCTTTAAGGATAAGTGTTTTCAGATTTTTGGGTATGGTAATTCTGTTAATTTTTTGAGGAACCTCCATACTGTTTTCCATAGTGGCTGTGCAAGTTTACATTCCCACCAGCAGTGTATGAGGATTCCATTTTCTCCACAGGCTCTCCAACACTTATTACTTCTTTGATACTAGCCATCCTAACAATTGTCAGGTGGTATCCTATTGTGGGTTTGATTTACATTTCCCTAATAACTAGTGAAGTTGAACATTTTTTCATATATCTGTTGGCCATTTGTATGTCTTCTTGGGAGAAGTGCCTGTTCAGGTCCTCTGCCCATTTTTTTTAAAATTTGGATTGCTCATTTTGTTGTTGCTGAGTTGTATTTCTTTATAAGTTTTGGATATTAGCCCCTTATCAGAGGTGTTGTTTGTAAATATCTTCTCCCACCCAGTTGTTCACCTTATTTTTAATCACCAAATAACTCTGCTCTATATAGATGATAGACACATGATAGACAGATGATAGATAGATAGATAGATAGATAGATAGATAGATATAAAGACTTCATTTAGAATCATTTTCTAAAGAATTTTATTTTCCTCTGGAAGTAACAGAATACATTAAAGGTAAGTCCTCCTTTATTAATAAAACTAAAGATATAATAATATGCATGTCTTGATAGGTAGTCACTTGCCTACTCCATTGGCCAGCCATTATATATTACGTTACTGGGAAGATAATCAGAAATCTTAGCTCTTCAAGAGATTCTGGATTTTGGGATATTGGGAAAAAGAACAAGAAGGTAGAAGGAAAATACTAATACTTGAGAGAATTCTTACTATAGGCCAGACATTGAGTTAGCATATACAGAGCGTGCCAAAGAAAATTTACACACATGACTTGTATTCATCTTTTGTTTTATATATCTATATCTATATCTATATCTATATCTATATCTATATCTATATAGTATATATATATATATAAAATATTAAAATTTTATTAAAATTTTTTCCTTTCCTAAAATGTGTATACATTTTTTTTGGCATCCACTATATATGCTTAAGTGATCTTAAGTAATCTATATATATTGCCTTAAGTCATCTTCATAATAATAAGTTCTATGAGGTAGGTGTTATTAATCATCATCTTTGGCTCAAAAAAATAATTAACTTGCTCATGATTGGTCAATCAACATGCAGTATAGGTAGTATTTAAATCCTGGTCTGCATGCCACAAAATGATAAAATTTCAGTTCTATTTGATATAACTTGATAAAAGTCAACTTGGCACCTATGGACTTTAATATAAGAAATGAGTTCTAGACACTACAGTCTCCAAATAAAGTACTATGTACTGTGACATAGTATTTTAGTATCGCTACCTCTTACGTAAACTTCAGTTCTAAGTACAGCTTTGAGGAGCTGGCCAAGTGGCTCAGTTGGTAAAGAGCTCGCTCAAGAGTGCGAGCTGAGCTCTGAGCAACAGCAGTTTGATGCCCAACCTGAGCTGAGCTGCCGCTAAGCTGCCAACAGGTGGCAGGATGGCTCAGCTAAAAAGTAAAAAAATTTTAAAAAGAAGTAAATAAATACAGCTTTGAAATTGGTGTAGGCAAACAATGACTTTGATTCTTCACAGTTTCGAAGGGCATGGAAATATAATGATCCAGGATCATGGAAACAAATATGACATAAAACAAAAATGGTGATTTATATAGGGCAGTGCCCCAGTGCTAAGCATGGTATGTCCTGATCAAAACTATTATAACCTGTAAGCTACTCTCAGTCTTCCACGTGACTTGAGTTTCTAAGCTTAATGATGCAAGCCCCCTCCCCCTTTTTCTCTAGTCAAGACGGTGGAGAAGGTAAATGCTGTGCTCACTTCCTATCATGACCAGATAAAAATTACAACCAAAATTCAGAACAACCATCACTGAGAATTGCCGTAAGTCTAGCTAAACTGAAGCCCTACAACTAAGGACATACAGAAGAAATTAACTCAAGACTGGTAGGAGGAGCAGAGAAACAGAAAGGGCTGGTTTCACATCCATGTGTGACCATTAAAAATTGGGAGGGATATCTTGGCTGTGGAGGTCCTCTGTGGATGAGCAAGGGTTCCCAGCCCCACACCAGGCTCCCCAGCCCAGGGTTCCAGTGCTGGGCAGAGAAGTCCCCACTGCTGTGAAAACCAGCAGAAATTGTGGCTGAGGGAGACAGAGGGTGGCTGGAGTCCCAAGCATTTTTCTTAAAGGGTCTATGCATGGACTTACTAGCTGACAGACTCATTTGCTGAGCTCCAGCACCAAGGCAGCAGTTCTAAGGTGTCAGGGACATATGGGGAGTGACTGAATTGTATGGCTTCCGGGAAAGGGCTGGAGGGGAGGCTTTCTCCAGAGGAAGAGCTGGCAGAAGCCATTGTTTCTTTGTTGAGCCCTCCCTACCACCTGCATGCAGAGGCAGGCAGCTGGCATATCTGAGTCTCCATCAAACTGACTATCACCTTTTGTCTACCCTGCCCTGGTGATTCCCTGAGACCCCCATCCCATCTAACTTTCAGGCACACTGAAGCCACTTCCAGTGGCTTTTCCACACTAACAGCCTCTCTTAGCTCATGCTACAGACTTTCCTAAAATCTCTCAATGTTTCATAACATGCAAAAAAGCACCATCTGGCTTCAGAATGTCCTATACCTCTGGCTGAGCAGCCCTAAGCCTGGCACTAGCAACAGCCAGCCTTGGTTCATGGCTTGGGCTCTCGAGGTACCTCTAAGCCCAGTGTGAGTGCCAGCCATCTGAATTGCTTTGTGGCTCATGCCACGTGGCCCATAGCAGGGTACAGGCTGTGGATAAACTTGGGTGCAGCAGGTCCCTTCCATGGAGGCCCCAGGGCTGGCATGCCCAGTTGCCAGCTTTGAAATGAACTGGAGCATTGTCACCTCGAAGGATGACACACCCATAGGGTACACTGGGAAGTCACCAGAGCCCTGCTAATGCAAATCCTGCTCTGTAGGGTCAGCCCCCACACCACAGCTCCTCTGCTATAGTCACAGTCAGGCCTCACAAGCAATTATCCCAAGGGTCAATTCATCCTACTGAGGCACAAATAACAACCAAGTCTCAACTACAATAGGAGGGCACACACAGCACACATAATAGACACACCTGTAGTGTGTGGCTCAAGTAACCAGAAAGACTGCACCACTGAGTCCCAAAGCACAGCTACTACACAGGCCAAACAAGGGACACAACAAGAGAACCCAGCTCAGGTGACCATCAGACTGCTTCACTGGACCCGACAGGACACCTACTGCATAACGACAATCTACTAAGACCAGGAAGCATAGCAGCTCTAATACATAAAACAAACAAAGGGAGGCAGCCACAATGGGGAGACAAAGGAACATGTCCCAAATAAAACTCCAAAAAAAGAATTAAACAAAATAGAGGCAAGCAATCTACCAGTGACAGCGTTCAAAACACTGGTTACAAGGATGCTCAATGATCCAGGGAGAACTTCAACAAAGAGATAGGAAACATAAAAATAAAGATAGAAAACATAAAAAAAAAAGAACCTGTCAGAAATAAAGAATATAACAACAGAAATAAAGAGCACATTAGAGGAAATCAACAATAGATAACATGAAACAGAGGATCAAGTTAGTGATTTAGAAGATAGCAGAACACATCCAATCAGAATAGCAAAAGAATCCAAAAACATGAGTATAGTTTGCAGGGCCACTGGTACATCAAGCATACCAACATTTGCATCATAGGGGCACCAGAAGGAGAAGAGAGAGCAAGGAATTGAGAGCCTATTTGAAGAAATAATGACAGAAAATTTCCCTAACCTGGTGAAGGAAATAGACACACAAGCCCAGAAAGCTCATAGAGTCCCAAAAAAGATGAACCCAAAGAGGCCCACACCAAGACATATCATAATTAAAATGCCAAACGTTAAATGCAAAAAAAGAATCTTAGGGCCGGCCGAGCAGCTCAGTTGGTTAAGAGCTGTCTCAAGAGTGTGAGTTGCCGGTTGGATTCCCAGCCCAAGCTGAGCAGCCGCTGAGCTGCCAACAGGTGGCAGGATGGCTCAGCTAAATTAATAATAATAATGATAATAATAATAATAATAATAACCTTAAATGCAGCAAGAGAAAAGCAGTTTGTTACTGACAAGGAAGCTCCCAAAGACTGTCAGCTGATTTGTCAACAGAAATTTTGCAGGCCAGGAGGGATTGGGAGGAAATATTCAAAGTGATGAAAAGCCAAGTACCTATAACCAAGATTATTCTACGAGCAAAGCTATCATTTAGACCAAAGGACAGATAAAGAGCTTCATAGACAAGAAAAAGCTAAAGGAGTTCATCACCACCAAACCAGTATCACAAGAAATCTTAGAGGTACTTCTTTTAAGATGACCAAAAAATGAAAAATATGAATAACTAAATGGAAATAGCTACATATCTATCAACAATTACTTTCAATGTAAATGGCTCCATACAAAAGATATGGTGGCTCAATGAATAGGAAAACAAGACCCTTACATATGCTGCCAACAAAAGACTCACTTCAGATTGAAAGACACACAGAGACTGAAAATAAAGGGATGGAAAAAGATATCTTGTGAAAATGGAAACAAAAACAGCTTGAGTAGCTATACTTATACTAGACAAAATAGGCTTTAAAACAAAGACTATAACAAGAGACAAAGAAGGACCAGTAATTCCACTTCTGGGAATTTATCTGAAGAAACTAAAAATGCTACTTTGAGAGGATGAGTGCATCCATATGCTCATTGCAGCATTGTTTACAATGACCAAGATGTGGAAGCAGCCGGGGTGTCCGTCAATGGATGTACAGATAAAGAGTAGGTGGTACATATATAGAGTAGAATATTGCTTGGCCTTGAAAGAAAATGGGTTCTTGCCATCTGTGGGGGCAAGGATGGACCTGGAAGGTATTGTGTGGAGTGGAGTATGTCAGACAGAGAAAGACACATGTAATGTGATTTTGCTTATATGTGGAATCTACAGAAACAAACTCATAGATACAGAGAACATTTTGATGTTTGCCAGATGGGACTGGTGTTAGAGGTGACTGAAAAGGGGGAAGAGGTTTAGAAGTACAAATTGGTTGTTATGCAGTAGTCATAGGGATGTATGGTATAGCATAAGGAATATAGTCAATAATATTGTAATAACTATGTATGGTGTAAGAGGGTTATTAGATATATCGGGGTGATAGATGGGAGGAAATTTGGTGGGCAGGGTGAAAAAGGTAAAGGTATTAAGTAGTACAAATTGGTAGTTACAAAACAGTCATGGGTATGTAAAGTATAGAATATAGTCAATAAAATGGTATAATTATTTATAGTGCCAGTTGGTTACTAGACTAGTCTCAGGGGGATCACTTATTAAATTATATAAATCTCTATGCTGTACATCTGAAATTAATATAAAATAATATTAAATGTCAACTGTAATTAAAACTCTTTCAAAGGAGGGAAAAGGTGAAGGGGAATAAGAGGTTTAAATTTCCAGGTATAAAACAAATAATCCATGGGGATGTAATGTACAGCATAGGGAATATAGTCAATAATATTGTGATAGTGTGGTACAGTGTCAGGTGGTTTCTGGACTTATCATGGTGAACACTTCTTTAGATATATAAATGTTGAATAACTATGGCGTACCCCTGAAATTAATATAATATTTATGCTAGCCATATTTTAATAAAAATCTTTTTCTGAAAAGCTTAATGATACAAAAACTAGAGGGTCCTGTCTAATTTGGTGTTGTTTCATATTGAAGTATCTTTCAAATTAAAAAATCATCAAATTCTTTTCCATATATGTACTGTGTTCTTTCAGAAAACATGATCCAGGCAAAATTTATCTTTTATAACCTATTGAAATTAGTAAAAAATTAGTCTTTATAGCCTTGAGAGAAATTATATACCATTCTGTAACATGAATTGCTCAATAGCAGTGCCTTTAATAACAATAAATTCGCAGATTACTTCATAGTACACGTCCTAAAGAATTTACTCTTACTTATAGAAGAAATGACTTTCAGATATTTGTTCTATTTTTATATTCATGGAATTGTATATGATTATATCTTTAACTTTAATGTCTCTCTACTATCTAGAAGGTGGATATTACAGCTAAAGAAGTATCAAAAAATAATATTTTCTGATTGTTAAAAACAATCTTGAAATCGTCTATTAATAAAAAACCATTTTTAGACAAAAAATTATAAAAAATATATAACATATTTCTTTTTCTTTTGTTTTCCAGACAACAAAGAAAGCCTGAACCATATTTCCCAGATAGTATTTACATTTATTGTTTACCAAATTTTAAGGAAGTTGGAGTTACTTTAGCCTTGTTAAATAAAATATATAAAAGTTTTGAAGTTCTTTAAAAGGCTTATGTTTTGCATGCTTTATATTAATATTGTTTATATTTTTATGTCCATAGAATATATCTACTTGCTTCTCATATTTTACTTTATTTTTTTGTTTTATATATTCAACTATATGGGCTTTTGTTTCATACTTTCCATTTAATGACTAGCCGCAACAAAAGCAACCCTGTAAATAAGATGAAATATATCAGGTGTGTGCATTCTGGTAAGATATATTTAATAAATATGTAAATCAATCAATTTATCTCTCTCCTAAGGGAGAAAAGGTCTATGAATTCATAAACATCACTTTAAATTCTACTTAGTGCACCAAAGGCATTTCCAGAAAGTACTGGAGAGAAAGTTTAAATTTTATGTTTGTCATATGGACATACAATACTGGCACATCATATATAGTAACTTATTCCAAATTCAGTAACAGCAAGACATCTGAAACCTACTGCTATTTACTGTTTCCAGCCAAGTTTCATAAAACAGAGGATGAATAAATGCAACCAGATTCAGAATTATAATATGCCATTCTATTCTAGTCTGAAATAAGAGGTAAACACACTACATAAACTCTCTTCATCTGATTTGAACAGGCAGAATAATATTTGTCTATCCGGATACAAATGGCAACCTTACACACTTTACATCACATAAAATATGAAAACATGCACAAGTTTTTGGGAAATTTCCTAGTAAACAAATCTAAATAAGTACAGAATATAGTTGAAAATATTTTTTGTTACTATGTCTGTAAGAACAGTGAAGTGGAAACCTGAGCGGAAAATAGACAAAAAAGTAAATATTTTTAACCCGATTGTATGAGTATTTCAAACAATGATATTAATATGGCAAGGATTATTCAGATATTTATCTCAAGTATTTTTTTCTTTTCTTGTGTAAACATAGTACATATTTTATAAAATAGTTTGTGTATTGTAAGGAACCTCTTGATTTTCTCACCTTGATTTTTGCATAATGTTTCCAGTGGTTTAAATAATATATCATAAAGATTTGTAAAATTAAGCTGAGTAAGAAAGTCTCTTATATGAAGTGACATTTTATAAAACAAGATCATATGGATGGTCAAACTGGGTCAGGGTAATGTTTTATGAAATCAAATATTCTCTCTCAGAGAAAATAATGTCTTGGATGGCACAGATGTCTTCCTGGATGTTACCTCCAAAATGTTTGAAAAACAATAACACTACCAATAATACCTTATATCTTGATAATGCTTTGTAGTTTGCAAATTTATTGGGTATTGCATACCACCCACATAGTTATTTTCCACAACTATAAAAAAGAAAACTGAAGACAGATGGAAGATATAATGAAGATAACTGCCATATTCTTTTATATAATGGAAAAGTAAAGAATCTTGCCTTAGATTACAAAGACTAATAAATGAAAGCCAGATCCACTATCAAAATCTAGTGGCTCTTATTTATTTTTACTATCATACATCTATGGGCTTGCTAGTTTTCCCAACAATACATTTTAGATTTACCATCCCTGTACCTCTTTAAATATTTATTTAAACAATTTTATGAGTTCTCTTTGTAGCATTTATTGAGAATAATAAAATTCAGTTATTATTATTCTTTACTTAACCTAATTTTGCCTTGCCCAAACACAATGCATCCAAATTTTAGTAGACCCAAATGTTGTGAAAATGTTTGCATTAAATTTGGTATGATTCTATAGATTTCAATGATAACTCTTTTAAGATTTTTGTCTTTCTAAAATGAAGTTATAATTTTTCCAGGCAATCACCAAAAACATTATATTAATTACATAATTTCATAAAAAATAATTATTGTTTTAAGTTTTACCTGAAAACAATCATTAATATTTTTACTCAATTTAATGCCCATATACTTTAGGAAGCAAATCGTTTTAACTGATCTTCTGGAAATTTTGAAAGAGAAGCAACTCTTTCTGTAGTGCCTATTTTGGGATAAAAAACTAGTCTGCAAGAGGCCAAATAGTATTAATTTCATCCATAATAAACAATAATGCTGAAAACCACTGTGGATGAAATGGTTGAACAACTAAGCATATGAATTATTCAGGTGATTCTGGAAGGAATTTATAGCAAGTAATCCAAGCCTTTATATAAAAAAAAAATCTCTTATTATTTTCTCCAAATAATCATTCTTCCATTTTTTAAATGTAAACCACAGGCATGAAAGACAATCAGTTAATAGAGGCATTACTGTTATAAGTTTAAACAAATAAGAGACACAGATATTTACCATTTCCCTATATCCTGACTTTCAGTTGGAAAAAATAATACTATTAAAATACTTAAATTAGTAAAAGATAGTAGTTTTAATGTTGGAAACACATAAATGGTAAAGTTGCTGATATCTGCTTTTGTCAGAAAACCTCCTTCATTATAAGTAGTTTACAAGTTCATAGGATGCTATTATTTAAAACTACAATACTACTGCAGAGACAGAAGAGACAATTTAGGGAAAATAATAAAGTTATAAATATTTCTTTTTAGGGGAACAGAAGGATGCATGTCCTTTTAGGGAGACCACTTCATGGATGGTGTAGTGGTCTTACCACTGCACTGTACATCTGAAGCTGCTGCTGAACAATATAATATGTCAACTATAATTTAACACATATATAGTCATGGGATGTGGAATATAGTGTGGGGATGGAGTCAATGTAATTGTGATAGATATGTATGATATCGTGTGGGGGGGCAAAGGAGGGAGGAGGGGGAGTCACTTTGTAAGGGGTGAAAAAAATAACTATTGCATTGTTTTGTACATCTGTAACTAATAATAATAAAAATAATAATAATAAAAAAGTAGCCTTTTCTGGATTTCATTAAGGGAAATTTTTTTTAAAAACTGGCAAGAAATTGATCATTCATTAATTCATTATGCAAACAGTTATTGAAGTTTACCTATAATCCAAGCAAAGGACTAAGAGCTTGAAAAACCTACAGGGTGTGTGTGTGTGTGTATTTATTATATAATTCTGTGAAAAATCCTAGAATAGCATAATGGTTAATACTATGGTAGCACAGATACATATGCATAAAAGACACGTAAAAAACTGGTTATAGGAAAACTGTCATAGGCAGAAAATGGTGAAAAAATCCCAAATATCCATAAACAGCAGAGCAGAAAAGGGAATTGGGATATATTTATACAATGGAATACCATGCAGCTATGAAAATAATTTACTACTACACAAAACAACAGACTGAGGATGAATCTCATAATCTCATAGACATAATATTGAATGAAAAAAGCCAGACATAAAAAACAACACACCATATAATGCCATTTACATTTTTTTTTAAAGATTTTATTGGGGAATGGGGGAGGGGAACAGTGTTGGGGAATTAGGGAGGGGAACAGACAAGTTGCTGCCATTTTGTTCTTCAGTCTAGTTGTGGAGGATGTTGCTTCACTGGCCCATGTTGGTATTAGCACTGCGCTCTTCCCGGGGGAGGCAGATCGGTTACTGGCCGCTGGGCAGCCACTCATGGTGGCTATTGGCAGCTCACTCTGGAAGCCGGCCGCGCATGATGGCTGCCAGCTACTCACTGTAGCTTATGGAAGCCCACCGCAGCAGGGGCTGCAGCCTATACTGTTGCCGGGACTTGTGCATCCCAGCTCCAGGTAGAGCTGTTGTTCACCATCTTAGCTATAGAGGGCAGTGTCACTGGCTCTCATATGTGGGATCAGAACCAGGATCGCTGGCGTCCCAAACCAGCCCTTAACCAACGCGCCACTCAGCCGGCCCGCCATTTACATTTTTAAGTATAAAAAATAATCTTTGGCAATAGAGTCCAGATATTATTATCTTGAAGAAAGACAGGGTAATAGCTGGAGTGTGAGCAGATCAAAGGAGGCTTAACACCATTTATGGAAGAGACTACTTTCTCCCCATGAATATTCTTGGTGCCCCTGTTGAAAATTAGTTGACTATATATGCTTGGCTTTACTTGGGGGCTGTTGATTCTGTTCCATCGTTCTATGTGTCTGTTTTTATGCCAATACTGTACTGTTTTATTACTATGAACTTTCTAACATAATTTGAAATCACAATGCATAGAGTCTTCTAGTTTGTTGTTCTTTCTCAAGATTCCTTTGGCTTTTCAGGAATTATTGTGGTTCCACATAAATTTTAGAATGATTTATTCTACTTCAGTGAAAAAATGTCATTGAAATTCTGGTAAGGATTGTACTGAATCTGCATATTGTTTTAGATGGTATGGACATTTAAATAACATTAACTTTTCCAATCCATGAATATGGGATACCACTCTATTTATTTGTGTCATATTCAATTTCTTTCATCAATTTTTTTTTGTAGTTTTTAGTGTACAAATCTTTTACATCCTTGGTTAAATTTATTCATAATTTTTTTTTTTACTACAGTTAATCATATTATATTGTATACTGGAAATTTGCTAAAAGTAGATTTCAGGCACTCTCGTCATGAAAAAATGGTGAACATGTTTAATAATAACATGTTAAAGATAATAACATGTATGCAGTTATTATCTTAAAAATTAAATTAAATTAAAAGGACACACATGTATTAAAAAAAAAGGGAGCGAAAGACCACAAAGAATGAAAAAAGAAAGCCTAGTGAAAAATATTCCAGGCAGAATAAACATCAATAAAGACATGTTGATATGAAAGTACGTGGTATGTTTGGGAAACCAAATACTGGTTTCAAAATATGTGCTATAAGTCAAAAATCCTTAAGTCTAAGATCAGGCTCTGCTTTTCCCAATATGACCTTGGAAAGTTCATTAAGCCTAAGCTTTCTAAGCATCACTTCTCTTGTCCACAAAAAGGAAATTACATTATTAATTAACTTTTGTGAGAATTTGAACCCAGATATTATGTTTCAAAAGCCTGAGCTCTGCAAACTGTCCTCTGCCTATGTCATTGAAATTCTTAATTTTATTGTTTAATTAAGAAACTGTTTATCTAATATTGTCATTTACTATCATGCTTTGATGAAAGTCTAAGCCTAACGCTGCTGTTACAACTGCCCTTCAAAGTTTACTATAATAATCCATGTTATCATTTATACAATTTCTCCCATTGTCACTCATGTCTCAGCAAGGAAATAGCAACCATCACTCTACACTTCTTCTTCCTGGAAGTAATACTTGAATTCCTCATACTTGCTTATTCCCATGACTTTTCCTTACTATTTTGTGAAATACTGGATACACACTCTTAATCACAAAGGATCTCTGTGCTATTAAGTTCCATTAGTTATTTTCAAATCTCTGTACCAGTGGAACACTAAGAGCCTTTGTTCAATCAAAGTGCATTAGTAATTTTGTCAATATGCTTAAAAATAAGTACATTCACTATTTTTGTGAACAAACAAAATAGATGAAATATCTTAAAATAGTCAAGGTCAACTAATCTTATGAACTGCCAGATCTCCATTTTGTCAGCAGTTGCTACAATTTAAAATATGTAATTTGAAATGAAATTTTTAAAACTATTTTTATAAGTGTATTTATTTGTGGAAGTGGAATAATAAAGCATTAACATTTCCATTCACCAAAAAAAGGAAATATCCAGCATATTTATTATATAATGTGATCAAGGAGACAAGTGCAAATAGAAATAATCACAAGTCTAATAAAAACTAAAGAAGTGTTCACTTGCTACAAAATTTTGTCAAAATAGTAAGGGCTACTGTCTTACTGAACTTTAATCTCATCCAAAAAAACCTGTAGGTAATGTAGAAATTATTGAAACCTTCAATAAAAATTGACTATATGTAAGCTAGTGTTTGGAATAGCTATGGAAGAGCATGCTGATGCATTGAATTTGGGAGAATTAGAGGAGTCAAGAATGAGTAAAATTTTTGACATGAAAACCAAGAAACATGGAGTTGCCATGCATGAAATGGAGAAAACTCTGGGAGGAACAAGTTTGGGGAAAATACAAGAGTTGAAATTCATGGCAAAAAAGAAAAGATTATCAAAAACATAGTTGAAAAGAATGTGTCAAAGAAATGGGTAATCACTAGCAGGCAAGAAATGGTTCAGAGAGTAAGGGAAAACAAATTAATTTTATTTTAATTCAGTTACAAGATTAGTAGATCAGAACAATTCTCAAGATATTATTTATAATCTTAATTAAAGCAAAGAATGATACAATTAAAAAAAAGTGACCTAGATAACATGGTTAGGGGGATTTCTAACTCAGTGGATGACTGGTCTTAAAAGCATATTGTTTAATGGATTGATGACAAGATTAGAGAGAGATTTCCAGAGATCTACCATAGACCTTTACACTTAGTCCTGTCCTGTTTAATACAAAATAATACAATTTACAAACGACAAAGCAGAGATAGAGTAACTGTAGAGATGGCAGAATTAAATTTTTTAAAATGTGCAATAAAAAAAAACACACAACAACACCAAAATTGCAGACTATGAAGCCCCAAGCCCTTATTTCCTAACACATACTTTAGAAAAACAGCAAAAACATGGCTAAAGTAACCTTGTAGGAGCTCTGGAAAACAAAATTCTTTAGCAACCAAGCAAATGCCCAATCAAGAAAAACAACATTCCAAACAATAGGAAATTTCATGGCATTTTTGCTCTTTTTTATGCCATCCCCTTCCTGATGTAACCTTATCTTCTTCTGTCAAAGGCTCCAGCCCAGTTCTCAATTTCCTACATCAAACTTCAGGGAGTATATCAGACCTTATTTGCAATGTTCTAACTTGTCTGGGAACTGTCTCATGTACTGGTCTCTGCTTTGCCTAACCCAGGGCTCAGGTGGAGACTCGTATAACTCAGATCTCAGCCTTGTAAGCAGCAAAAATTAGTAGACACTGCTCATCAAAGCAGTGTAGGAACTACAGACCTTCAGACACCAGGGCCAAGAGATTATAGGAGGAGTACAATAGATTTTCAAAGACCATAAGGAGAAGCTTGGGTGAAACTCTTTGGGAAAATAAAACATTTTCAAGCATATATGTATTCTGGGAAACAAAAATGTTACACAGCAGCCCAAACAAGAAGCATGGTCAAAAAAGATCTGAATACACCTTAAAGTTTTCTCCCAGGGCTAATATCAGTGTTTGTAATCAAGATCCAATTAATTAGTGAAAGATTTCCTCAGCACAGAGCCAGTCTGAAAAGACTAGGAGAGATAGTTGCTTTTTCAAAAGCCCAATTTTCAACAACAACAAAGAATCACAAGTCATAAAAAGAAACATGAACACATGGCCCATTCAAAAGAAAAAATAAAATAGCAGAAAATATCTCTGAAGAAATACAACAATCAGAATTACTACACAAAGACTTTAAAACACTGTTTTGAATATGTTTGTAAAGCTAAAGGAAATCATGGAAAAAGAATTAAAGAAATTCAGGAAAATAATGTATGAAGAAAACGAGATATCAACAAAAAGATAGAAATTATAAAAAGGAGCCAAACAGAAATTTTGGAGAAAAAAGAATGAAAGCTAAATTGAAAAATTCACTAGAGGGGTTCAACAACAGATTTGAGCAAGTGGACGAAATAATCAGGAAACTTGAATATAGAACATTTGAAACTTTAGTCTGAATAGCAGAAAAAAAGGGAAAGAAGTAAAGTGAACAGAGCCTAGGGGACTTATGGAATACAACTAGGTAGCCCAATAAATGCTTTATGGAAGTCCCAGAAAGAAAAGAGAAAGTGTCAGAGAGACTACCTGAAGAGATAATGACCCAAAATTCCCTAAGTCTGAGGAAGGCGTGGTTAGAAATCACAAGGGAGATTAGAAAATAACAAAATGAAAACAAAAACACAGCACACCAAAACTTATGAGATACAGGGCCGGCAGAGTGGCGTGGTGGTTAAGCGCTGGCTTGGGAAGCCAGCGGCCCTGGTTCGGTCCCACATATGAGGGCCAGTGACGCTGCCCTCAAAACAAAACAAAACAAAACAAACAAAATAAAAAACTTATGAGATACAGTAAAAGCAGTGCTAACAGGGGGATTTATAATTGTAAATGCTTACATTGAAAAATAATAAAAATAAGAAATTCCAATTTAAGTTTATATCTTAAAGAAAAATATAAAGAAAAACAAACTACACCCAAAGCTACCAGAAGAAGGAAACATTAAACATTCGAGAAAAGATAAATAAAATAGAGAATACAAAACAATACAGTAAATCAATAAACAAAAACATTGAATCTTTGGAAAGTTCAACAAAATTGTTAAACCTTTAAATACACTGATTAAGAAAAAAAGAGAAGAGAAATTACTAAAATGAGAAAGTTAAGACTTTACTAGCAATTTTAAAGAAATAAAAATACATTACAAAATATTTTTTTGAATAACCGTATGCCAATCAATTAGATAACCTAGATAATATGGACAAATTCCTTGAAATTTACCACTCACTAAAACTGAATCAGAAAGAAATAGAAAATTTGAATAGACCTACAACTAGTAAGGAGATTGAATCAGTAATCAAAAACCTTCCAACAAAAAAAGCTTTGGAGGGCCAGCCGAGTGGCACGTTGGTTAGGAGCTGGCTTGGGATGCCAGCTCTGAGTAGCAGGGCCACAGTTCCAATTCCACATATGAGGGCCAGTGACACTGCCCTCTACAGATAAGATGGTGAACAACAGCTCCACCTGGTTGCCTCTATAGCTAAGATGGCCAGCAACGGTGTGGGCTGCACCTTCTTCTACAGTGGGCTGCCATAGGCTACAGTGAGCGGCCAGTAGCCAGCATGAGCAGCTGGCAGGCAGAATGAGCTGCCAAGAGCTGCCGTGAGCAGCCATCCAGATGCCGGCGACCAATCTGCCTCACCCGGGAAGACCTCAATGATAATACCCACATGGGCCAGTGAAGCAACGCGTCCTGCACAACTAGAATGAAGAACAAGAAGGGACCGCAACTTCTCTGTTCCCGTTCCCGTATTCCCCAACACTGTACCCCTCCCCCAATTACCCAATAAAATCTTAAAAAAAAAAATCCTTGGATTAGATTCCTTCAAAGGTGAAATCTACAATATAAAGAAGAATTAACAGCAATCCTTCCCTTTCCCTCAAACTCTTCTAACAAATTGAAGAAGAAGAAACACTTCCTACGACATTCTATTGGGGTCAACATTACCCACATAGGAAAGCTAGACAAAGACACCACAAAAACAACACTACCAATCAATATCCCTTATGAATATTGATGTAAAACTCCTTAGCAAATGACTGAATCAAACTGAATTCAACAGCATATTAAAATATTCATAAAACATGATCAAATGGGATTTATTCCTGGAATGTAATGGTGGTTCAACATAAGAAAATCTATCAATGTAATACACCACAGTAATAAAATGAAAGAAAAAATAAAACAGAATAACAACAACCAAAAAAACTTGATTATCGGGCTGGCCAAGTGGCTCAGTTGGTTAAGAGCTCGCTCAAGAGTGCAATCTGAGTTCTGAGCAATAGCAGTTCGATGCCCAGCCTGAGCTGAGCTGCCGCTGAGCTGCCAACAGGTGGCAGATGGCTCAGCTAAAAAACACAAAAAACAAAAAAACAAAACATGATTATCTCATTTGATGTAGAGAAAGTATTTAGCAAGATTCTACAACCTTTTATAATAAAAAGAATGAACAAATTAGGAATTTATGGAAACTACCTTAATGTAATAAAGACCATGAATGAAAAACCCAGAGCCAACTTCATACTCAATGGTTAAATATTAAAAACTTTTCCTCAATGATCAAGATCAAGACATGGATGCCCACTTTCACCAATTCTATACAATATAGTATTGGAAGGTCTATCCAGAGCAATTCGGCAAGAAAATAAATAAATAAATAAAAGGCACTCAAATTGGAAAGGAAGAAATAAAGTTATCTCCATTTGGAAACCACATGTACTTTTATGTTGAAGAGACTAAAACTTACACACACACACACACACACACACACACACACACACAAAACACTGTTAGATTAATAAACAAATATGGCAAACGTGCATGATACAAAATCAACAAACAAAAATCAGTTGTGTTTATATGCACTAATAATGAATCAAAAAAATTTTAAACATTTACAATAGCATCAAAAAATAAAATACTTAAAAATTAACAAACTTAGAAGGTGAAAGCCTGAGAATTACAGCACATGGTTAAGAGGAAATTAAAAAGGCAAATAAATGGAAAGAAATCCCATGTTCACAGACTGGATGAACATATCAATACTACTCAGTGTGATGCATAGATTCAATACAATCCCCATTAAAATACACAAGATATTTTTTTTGCAGATATATAAAAGTCAACCTTAAATGTCATATGATTGCTTTCATGTAATTTATTGTTCCAGATCTTATATTTAGATCTTTGATCCATTTTGAGTTAATTTTGGTATACGGTGACAGATAGCAGTCTAGTTTCATTCTTTTGCACGTGGCTTTTCAATTTTCTCTGCACCATTTACTTAAGAGGTTTTCTTTTCTACATTGTATGTTTTTGGCTACTTTGTCAAAAATTATCTTCATGTATATATGTAGGTTTATTCTGGGTTCTCAGTTCTATTCCATTGGACTTTGTGTCTGTTTTTCTGCCAATACCATCATGTTTTGATTATTGTTGCTTTATAGTATAAATGGGAGTCAGGGAGTGTGACACCTCCAGCCTTGTTTTTTTTTTTTTCTTAGGATTGTTATGGTTATTCAGGGTCTTTTGTGATTCCACACAAATCTGATGATTTTTTTTTTCTATTTATTTAAAAAATGCCATTGGGATTTTGATGGGGATTGTATAAAATCTGTTTGTTGCTTTGGGTAATATGGTCATTTTAACTACATTGATTCTTCTAATCTATGAATATGAAACATTTTTCCATTTATTTATGTCTTCTTCAATTTCTTTTAATAATGTCTTGTAGGGCCGGCCGAGTGGCTTGTTGGCTAAGAGTTGGCTTGGGAGCGTGAGCTCTGAGCAGCAGGGCTGCCAGTTCAGATCCCACATGGGCCAGTGACGCTGCACCCTCTACAGCTAAGATGGTGAACAACAGCTTGACCTGGAGCTGGGCTGCCGTGAGTCTCCAGTGACGGTGTAGGCTGCAGTGAGGCTGCAGTGGGCTGCCGTAAGCTACAATGGCAGGCAGCCAGTGTGAGCGGCCGGCAGCGGGCATGAGCTGCCATGAGCCGGCAGGAGCGGCCATCCAATGGCCCACGAGCCGGCAGGAGCGGCCATCCAATGGCCAACGACTGATCTGCCTCAGTTGGGAAGAGCACAATGATCACAATACCAACACGGGCCAGTGAAGCGACATCCTCCACAGCTAGACTGAAGAACAAAAGGACAGCAACTTGTCTGTTCCCCTTCCCTGAATCCCCAACGCTGTTCCCTCCCCCAATTCCCCAATAAAATCTATAAAAATAAAGTCTTGTAGTTTTCAGTGTATAGGTTCTTCACATCCTTTGGTAACTTTACTCCTAGGTATTTTATTAATTCTGTTGCAATTGCGAAAGTACCTTTTTTTTTTTCATTTCTTTTTTGAGAATTTCATTGTTAGTATACAGGGACACAATGGATTTTTGTACATTGATTTTTTATGACAACTTCATTGTATTTGTTCACTGTTTCTAATAGTTTTTTGGTGGTTCTTGAGGGTTTTCTATATAAAGAATTGTTATCCACAAAGTGTGATAATTTGACTTCTTGATTCCCAGTTTGAATGCTTTTTATTTTTTTCTCTTGCCTGATTGCTCTGGCAAGGACTTCCAATACTATGTTGAATAACAGTGAGTAGGGAGGCATCCCTGCCTTGTTACTGATCTTAGTGGAAAAGCTTTCAGTTTCTCCCTATGAAGTACAATTATAGCTGAGGGTTTGTCATATATGGCCATTATTATGTTGAAGTACTTTCCTTCTATGCCCATTTATTAAGTGTTTTAATCACAAATGTATGTTGAATCTTGTCAAATGCTTTTTCTGCATCTATTGACATGATCATATGATTTTTATCCTTTATTTTGTTTATGTCTTGTATCACAGTGATCGACTTAGGTATGTTGAACCATCCTTGTGCCCCTGGAATTAACCCCACTTGCTCTGATGTATAATCTTTTTAATATATTGTTGTATTAAATTTGCTAGTATTCTGGTTAGGATTTTTGCATCTGTATTCATCAGAGATATTGGTCTGTACTTTTCTTTTTTTGTGTTGTCCTTACCAGGTTTTGGTATCAGGATAATGTTGTCTGCACAAAATGAATTAGGAAATATTGCCTCATCTTCAATTATTTTAGAAGAGTTTGAGGAGGACAGGTGTTAAATCATCTTTGAATGTTTGGTAGAATTCACTAGTGAATCTATCTTGTCCTGAACTTTTGCTTTTAGGGAGGTTTTGGATGATAGGTATTAACCTTATGGACCTTGGGTTCAAAGAGGTTTTTATGAATTTGACCTCAAAGGCAAGGGAAATAAAAGCAAAAATAAACAAATGGGAAGATATCAAACTAAAAACCTGCACAGCAAAAGAAACAGTAAAAAAAAAAAAATAGGAAAAGACAGAATGGGAGAAGATATTTGCAAACAACACCTCTGATAAGGGGCTAATATCCAAAATATAAAAAGAACTCATGCAACTCAACAATAGAAAAACAAACAATGCAATTAAAAAATAGTCAGAGGAACTGACAATTATTTCAAGAAGACCTACAAACAGCCGATATATGAAAAATACTCCACTTCACTAGCTATTAGGGAAATGCAAATCAAAACCACAATGAGGCACCACCTCACACATGTTAGAATGGCTATTATCAACAAGACAAGTAATAACAAGTATTGGAGAAGTTGTGGAGAAAAACGACACCCATACACTACTGGTGGGAATGTGAATTGGTACAGCTGCTACGGAAAACAGTATCAAGGTTCCTAAAAAAATTAAGAATAGAATTACCATATGACCCAGCAATTTTTTTTCTGGGTATCTACCCAAATAATCTGAAAACACTTATCCATAAAGATATGTGTACCCCTATGTTTATTGCAGCATTATTTACAGTGGGGCTAAGACATGGAAACAACCAATGCATCCTTCAACAGGTGATTGGATAAAGAACACGTATCTCATACACACACACACACACACACACACACACACACACACACAATGGAACATTATCTGGCTATAAGAAAACATGAAATACTGCCATTTGCTATAACATGGATGGATCTTGACATAATGCTGAGCAAAATAAGTCAGACAGAGAAACTCAAGAACCATGTGACTTCACTCATATGTGGAACATAAAACTGAAAGCAACAAACAAACAAGACAACAAAGAAACAACAACTCATGGACACAGACAACAGTTTAGTTGTTAGCGGAGGATAAGGGTAAAAATTATAAAACAAAATTCACATGAAATCTCAAGGGACCTCAAATAGCCAAAAAAAATAAAGTCATGATAATCAAAATAGTATGGTAGTGACATAAATGCAGATACATAGACCAATGGAATAGAATAGAGACCCCAGAAATAAATTTCACATAAATGGTCAAAGGATTTTTGACAAGGATGCCAAGAGCATACAATGGGTACAAGATAGTCTCTACAACAAGTGGTATTGGGGAAACAGTATGTCCACCTGTAAAACAATGAAGTTGGTCCTTTACCTAAACACCACATACAAAAATTAACTCCAAATGATTCAAAGATGTAAATGTAAGAGCTAAAATAATAAAACTCTTAGAAGAAAACATAAGAGAAAAGCTTAATGACACTGGGTTTTGCAATGATTTCATGGATACAACACCAAAATTAACAAACAAACAAACAAAAAACTAGGTAAGTTGGACTTCATCAAAATTAAAAACTATTATGCATTAAAGGATACTATCAACTGAGTGAAAAGATAGCTAATGGAATAGGAAAATTATTTGAAAATCTTATATGTAATAACACATTGATAACCAGAAGACATAAAACAAACAAAAAATCCCCTACAACTCAACAACAAAAAATACACCAAAACAACCTAATTAAGATTGATAGGGCTAAGTTGCCCTCCCCATATCAGATTTGTGGTATAGCCAGTGCATCACAATCTCTGAAGAGAGTTACAGTCATGGTGTCAGGGTCCCCTAGCTAGTAATGCTCTTCATGTATGTATATTCCTAGCCCTGGCACCTTAATTCCTAGGACTCTTCACCTGGCTTCCCCAGGAAATCCTCTTCAGGCATCTATGCCAATGGAGGAAGGAGGAGAGAAACTTGAAGACACTTTTCTCCATTCTGACTCAGTACCCAGTACTTACCCACTCCTAGCATTCCCCCTAGCCCATGCTCAAACACAGAGTCCACAAAACTGTCGAATCCATTTGTTCAGGTTTCTCTCAACTGTGAGACCAGCCTCGCATCTACACTGATATACCTGACCTTCTCCCTGTGCACTGTTCCATGGAGGAAAATGGCACAGGGGGAAGTGGAACTTTTTGTGGTTTTACTTTCTTGCTTATATCATCATAGTAAGTAATAAAAGGGTTAACTTTCATTTTTGGGTTGTTTTAATGAACTGTGACACATAACAACTCAATTCTCTCTCTGCCTCTCTCCCTGCACCCTCTCTCTCCCCACTAGCTTAGCTTTGCTCATGACACCTATTATTAAAAAGAAAGAGAGAGACAAAAGGAGGGAGGGAGGGAGAGAGGGAGGGAGGAAGGGAGGGAGGGAGGGAGGGAGGAAGGAAGGGAGGGAGGAAGGAAGGAAGGAAGGAAGGAAGGAAGGAAGGAAGGAAGGAAGGAAGGAAATCCATCTTTGGCAAGGATGTAGAGAAATTAGAACACTTTTACTTTGCAGGTGAGAATGTAAAATGGTACAGGTACTATGGAAAATGGTATGACGATTCCTCAAAAAATTAAGCATTGAATTATATAATCCAACAATTTCATTTCTGGGTATATACTCAAAGAAAATGAAAAGATGTATACCCATGTTCATAGTATCATTATTCACAATAGCCAAAAGGTAGAAACAACCTGTGTTCATCAATAGTTGACTATAAAAGCAAATGTAGTATATACATGCATTTTTATTTCTCTTGTTCACTTGTTGCTTTCAGTTTTACATCCCACATTTGAGTGAAGTCATATGGTTCTCAACTTTTTCTCTCTGACTTATTATGCTTAGCATGATAGTCTCAAGATCTATCCATGTTGTTGCAAATAGCAGTATTTCCTCTTATGGCTGAGTAATACTCCATTGTACATATGTACCACATCTTCTTTATCCAATCATCTATTGAAGGACACTTGCATTGTTTCCATGTCTTGGCCACTGAATAATGCTATCATGAACCTAGGATACATATATTTACAAATAAATGTTTTCACATTTTTGGGTAAATATCTAGAAGAGGCAATGTTGGGTCATATGGTAATTATATTCTTAATTTTTTGAGGAACTTCATACTGTTAGGATCAAATATATGATGACAGAGAGAGATTTGACTCTTGGTGGTGAAGACACAACACAATATACAGATGATGTATTACAGAATTGTATACTTGAAGCCTATGTAATTTTATTAACCAATGTCACTCCAATAAACTTAACTTTAAAAATACACACTACCACTCTGGCATACACCAGTATCCATTTTTAAAAAAATGCAACATAGGGCGCTTTGGTTAAGAGTTGGCTTGGGATGCCAGCTCTGAGCAGCAGGACCCCAGTTCAGATCCCACATGAGGCCCAGTGATGCTGCGCCCTCTATAGCTAAGATGGTGAACAACAGCTCGACCTGGAGCCAGGTTGCCGTGAGTCGCAGGCAATGGCATAGGCTGCAGTGGGGCTGGCCAGCAGCTGGTGTGTGCTTTTGTGAGCTGCCATGAGCGGCCGTGAGTGGCTGTCCAATGGCCGGCGAGCGACTGCCTAACCTGGGAAAAGAGCAATGATAATACCAACATGGGCCAGTAAACTGACGTCCTCCACAACTAGAATGAAGAACAAAAAAACCAGCAACTTGTCTGTTCCCCTTTCCCAATTCCCCAATGCTGTTCCCCTCCCCACCAATTCCCCAATAAAATCTTTAAAAAAAATGCAATATATATATATATATATATATATATATATATATATATATATATATTAACACATATATAGTCATGGGATGGGGAATATAGTGTGGGGATGTAGTCAATGGAATTGTAATAGATATGTATGATATCGGGGGTGGGGGGACAGGGGAGGGGGGAGAGAGTAGTCACTTTGTAAGAAGTGAAAAAGATAACTATTGCATAGTTTTGTACATCTGTAATTATTAATAATAATACAAAAATAAAAAAATGGTTCAAATAGTAAAGTTTATATCATGTATATTTTACATTTTATATATATATATATATATATATATATATATATATACATACAACTATTATTCAACCTTAAAAACAAATGAAATTGTGACATATGTTACAACATGAACAAATATTGAAGACATTATGCTGAGTGAAGTAAACCAGTCATAAAAGACAAACACTGCATGATTCCTCTTACATGAACTTCCAGAGTAGTCAGATTCATACAGACAAAAAGTACCAAGGCTGAGGATTAGGGAAATGGGAGTTATTATTTAATTGACAGAGTTTCAGCTTGTGGTGATGAAAATTTCTGAAGATGGATGGTGGTGATGGTTGCACAACAATGTGAATACATTTAATGCCATTGAACTGTACAAATGGATTCATGTCTTGTCAGGGAGACCACTTCATTGATGGTGTAGTGGCCTGACTACTGCACTGTACTTCTGAAGCTGCTGTTGATTAATATTAGATGTTGACTATAATTTAACACATATATAGTCATGGGATGTGGAATATAGTGCGGGGATGTAGTCAATGGAATTGTAATAGATATGTATGATATCGGGGGTGGGGGACAGGGGAGGGGGGAGACAGTAGTCACTTTGTAAGGAGTGAAAAAGATAACTACTGCATAGTTTTGTACATCTGTAATTATTAATAATCATACAAAAATAAAAAAGTAAAAAAATGATTGAAATGGTAAAGTTTATGTCATATATATTTTACATAATAAAAAAATACTCGATATAATGAATGACTGAAATTAAAAAGATTAAACTGATCAGGATAGAATAATGTATACTATGGTAAAAAGACAATACCATAATCTCACTGGCTTAAAAACAATAAAGTTTGTTTTTCCTTCATACTATGTGTCCTCCATGTGCATTGTGTAGATGGAGGAGAGCTGCTCTGCTCCATATGGTCCTTACTCAGGGACATATGTTGACAGAGTCTCCACTATTTGGACAGTTGTCATTTACTTTACTTCTCATGGGGAATCATGAGGGGAAATAAGACACACGTTTTTAAGAGCTCTGCCTGAGAAGTAATACTCATAACTTCTGCTCACATTTTATTGCTTATACAAGGCAACTTTACAACTACACCTATTTTCAAAAGGGAAGGGAAGTCCAGTCTTCCATTAAATCTTGAAAGGGAGAAGAATCAGAGATAATGGTGAGTAGTACTAATGTCTCCCACAAAAATAAAATGGAATTATACTCACAACTGCTGTACTTATAATTATTGTTATTATTATCATGTTTACTCCATATGGTACTTTAAGGTTCTCTAAGCATTTCATACAAATAATCTCACTTGAACCTAAGAATAACTCTTACTACTCTCACTGTACATACCAAGACACTGCAGCTAATAAAAAATAAGATGTTGTACAAAATTACATTAAGGATGACAATAAAGAAGCTTGTCAAGAATACTGGCAGCATGCACAGGAGAGATAATAAAAAACTAAAAAGCATATCGGTAGTATTCATATCATGCTACTCACTCATGAGAATGAGCCACATGGTCTAAATCATGAGAGAATAAAATGGGCTTTTCTTTCTGGTGGGACGAGTTAAACTGATGTTATTGTAGAAGCATGAAAAATGTGCTGAATGTGCAATCAGGGGGAAAAGCACAAAATCTCTATGACTTAGACATGACCTTCCACATGTTAGTTTTGAGAAAATGCCACTAGTGACTAAAAATTGTTATGAAAAGACTGATGGAAAGAGAAATTCAGTTAAGATGAGAGGACAGTAAACATCAGCACCCCTCAGAACAACATCATCAAAATCCTCAAAACATATATGAGGGATTTAGTACTAGGAATTGACATTTTCTCTAAATTATTAAAATTTATGTTAATTATGCTTCAGTGCTTATGACTCACAACCCTAAAAGTGCTTTTCTTTATTTCCATATGTAATATTCAACATGACATCTATTTGTATCTACAACAGTTTTGTTTTACTACAATGTCCTAGTTCTGTAACTGAGTACCATTTCTTAAAATAGTCCCTAAATGGGATAATGTAATATTTATTTTATTTTTAATAAAGTAAAGCACATAAACATTCAGTGGAGATCTCAAAGAAAAGATTATTTTATAAACAAAACAGTAGTGGGCACATACTAATAAAGTCATAGGCATTTGTCACTCAAAAGGATGTTAACCCATCTAAACACCTCTGTTCTTCCGAAAAGCTACTAAAAAAAAGAATAGGAAAAATAACCCTCCATCAAACTTTCCATTACGAGTGGATAAGCAGATAACCATGTATCTGAGTGACAGGCATTCATCCAAGAGCAATACTATAGCTGTTTTTATTTTCTTTATGTAATATTTGTACTAAAATTTTTAAATATTTTATACTATACTTTATGAAAAATTAAAGCAGCTTGTTTATCAAAGAAATGAATCCTTCTAAATGGATATTTACAAATCAGAACATTGCAGCTTTGAATTTTGTCACTTCTTAGATCCAGGACGGCAGACTAGATAAAAACTGTGCTTGCCTCATCCTGTGAACACATCAAAAATATAACTAAATTATAAATGATCAACCTGGAGAACCATCTGAAGTCCAGCTGAATGGAAGTTCTATAACTGAGGATATAAAGAACAAGTCACGTCCAGACTGGTAGGAGGAGTGGAGATGTGAAATGGGCTGGTCTGAAATCTCCATGTGATGAATGAAAATTGGGAGGTATATCTCAGCTATGGAGGTTCCCCCCCCCCAGAAGCAAAGGACCCAAGCCCCACTCCTGGCTCCCCAGTCTGGAGTAGTGGTGTCAGAAAGAGGAGCCCCCCACAACACCTGGCTGTGAAAAACAGTGGGAATTCTGATCATTTGATTAGAAAGGAAGGTGGCAGGAAACCCAGATATCCTCTTAAAGGGTCCATGCACAGACTCACTCGCTTGCAGGCACTCACCTTGGGCTCCAGCGGAGGGACGGTGACTTGGGGGGGTGTCGGACACATACATGGGGAGCAAACTGAGGTGTGTGGTTTGGGGGGACACTGAAAGACAGTCAGCATTTTCCTTGTGTGAGGTCCTCCTCCCATGCTGCCACCAGGTGAGCACCATCTTTCCTGTGTTGAGCCCGCCCCCACAGGCCAAATATGAATCTCATTGCCCTGGTGAGCTCCGCTGCTCCACCCTGCTGACTCACTGGGACTTTGCCCCACCCAACTCCCCCAAGGCCAGAGGTACTTTCTTCACAAACAGCCAGCCCCATCCACATTGTATTTTTTTCTTAGATAATTATGAGAGTCTCAAGACTCCGGGAAGAGCGACTGCACTGGTTGTGCTCTGAGACTTTTGCTGAGTAGTTTCAGACTCCAGGCTGGCACCAAACCAGAGTCTATATTAACCTGGTGACCACAACTCTTCCCACTCTAGTGACTCCCTGAGACTCTGCCTCACCGAACTTTTGTACTGCATCAGAAATTTCCAGTGGCTGAACCTTAAGGTGGCAGATGGCAACAGGCTCCAGGGTGTCCTGGCTTTTTGTGGAGCTACCCCAGGCCCAATACTGGTGACAGTCATCCTCGATTTGCAGTGTGAGCCCCCTGCACAGCAACCCACAAGCTATGGTTGTGGCCAAACCCCACAGCCAATCAGCCTGAGGGCCAATCCCACCTACTGATGTGCCAATACCAATCAAGGCTTAAGTATAACAGGAGGGCACACGCAACCTATCCAAGGGACACTCCTGAAGCACCCCAAGCAGGTAACCAGAGAGACTATGCCAGGACCCTACAGGGCACCCAGCCAAAACTGGGAAACATAGCAGCTCACCTAATACATAGAAAGAAACATAGAGAAGCAGCCAAAAGGAGGAAACAAAGAAATGTGCCCCAAATGAAATAATAGGAAAAAAACTCCAAAGAAAGAACTGAATGAAATGGATGCAAGGAGTCTACCAAAGAGTTCAAAACAATGATTATGAGGATGCTCAAGGATCTTAGTGAGAACTTTCACAAAGAGATAGCAAGCATAAAAAGACATAGAGGGCTGGCCAGGTGGCTCAGTTGGTAGAACATAAACTCTGAGCAACAGCGTTGCTTGTTCAATTCCCACATGGGCCAGTGAGTTGTGCCCGAGCTGAGCTGCCACTGAGCTGGTGAGAGCGTATGCTTTTAACAAGTTTGCTGGTTCTACTCCTCGATGGGATGGTGGGCTGTGCTCCCTCCACTCACCCCCGCAACTAGATTGAAAGAGGGGACTGGACTTGGAGCTAAGATTGAAGGACAACAATTTGAGTTGGAACTGATGGGCTCTGGAAAAACACAATGTTCACCTTCCACAATTCCCCAACACTGTTCCCTTCCACAATTCCCCAATAAAATCTTAAAAAACAAAAATGACATCAAAACCATAAAGAAGAACCAGCCAGAAGTGAAGAGTACAATAACTGAAATAAAGAATGCACTAGAAGTAATCCCCAGCGACTAGATGAAGCAGAGGATTGAATCAGCGATTTGGAAGGCAAGTTACCACAAAACAGTCAATTAGAACAACAAAAAACATAAAATACAAGAAAATGAGGATAGTTTAAGAGACATTTGGGACAACATCAACTGTACCAACATTCATATCATAGGGGTATCAAAAGGAGAAGAAAGAAAGCAAAAGATTGAAAGCCTATTTGAAGAAATAATGACTGAAAACTTTCCTAACATGCCTAACAAAACAGACATACAAGTTCAGGAAGCACAGAGAGCCCCAAACATGAAAAAGCTGGGGTAGCAATACTTATACCAGACAAAATAGACTTTAAAACAAAGACTATAAATCATCTATGTATCACATTGTGTGTTCACCACCCGGAGTCAGTTCTCCTTCCATCACCGTATATTTGACCCAGTTTATCCTCATCTACCTCCATCCTCTCCCCTTACCTTCTGGTAACCACTAAACTCTTGTGTCTGTGTTTATGAGTTTTTGTTTCTTTGTCTTATTCCCTTGTTGTTTTAAGTTTTATACCCCACATATCAGTGATATCATATGGTTCTTGAGTTTTTCAATTAAAAAAAAAAAGGCTGCAACAGGAGACAATGAAAGACCCAGTAATCCCATTTCTGGGTAATTACACAAAGAATCCCAAAACGCTACTTTGAGGGGACATGTGCATCCATATTCATTGCAGCATTGTTTACAGTGGCCAAGATGTGGAGGCAGCCTGGGTGTCCACTGATAGATGAATGGATAAAGAGTAGGTGGTACATATATATAATGGAATACATCTCGACCAGGGAAGGAAATAGGTTCTTGCCATCTGCAGCAGCATGGATGGATCTGGAAAGTATTGTGCTAAATGGAGTGTCAGATAGAGAAAGACAGATGCAATGTGATTTCACTTATATGTGGAATCTAAAGAACAAAATAAACAAACAAAAATCTCATAGATACAGAAAATATTTTGATGGTTTCCAGATGAGAGGGTGATTGGGTAGGCAAAAAAAGGGGAAAGGATTAAGAAGTACAAATTGGTTGTTAAAAAGTAGTTATGGGGATATAGGGTATAGCATAAGGAATATAGTCAATAATATTGTAGTAACTATATATGGTGCCAGATGGGTACTAGATTTGTTGGGGTGATAGATGGGAGGGGGGAGGGGGTTGAGGATGCAGGGTGAAAAAGGTGAAGGGATTTAGAAGTACAAATTGTTAGTTACAAAATTGTCATGGGAATGTAAACTAAAGCATATGGAATATAGTCAATAATATGGTAATAACTATGTATAGTGCCAGATGGGTACTAGCCTAGTCTGGGGGATCACTTCCTAAATTAAATAAATGTATAATCACTGTGCCATACCACTGAAATTAATAAAAAATAATACTGAATGTCAAAAATAAATGCTGTATCTAAAATAACACCCCATAAAAAATGAAAATAAATTTTGTCCCTCTGTTTTTGTAATATGTTTATTTCTATGTTTCTATATGTTCTCCACATCAATAGTAATTCCTAGTTCACATTTGATCCTGTATAAGGTAGGTAAAAATTTTACATAAAGACAAGAGTATGAAAAGAAAGTGTTGGAAGAGTGCGTGAGAAGAGGGTGTAGAAAGATATTGTGAAATGGAGAAGAGGACATGGTTACATGTATAAAGGTGTAGTTTAGTTCTAAGTAAAACTGTAAGGATTTTCCACCTGTTCTTTCTACAATTCTTTCCAGAAGAGAATTCCCCTCTCATTTGGATGAGAAACACCTCACATTCCCTTCACTCCTCACAAGCCCCTGCTCTTAACAAACCAGTTCACACACAGACTTTATTAAATATTCCTGGCTGAGGTGTTCTAGGTTTAAGATGAAATATTTCCCCTAAACATTTGGCTCACTCATGTTTTAAAAATTTGTTCACACATATGTGTTGAGCATTTTTGTTCTGGGCACTATGTTAACCATCATGAAGACAAGTACTGTAATGATACTGCTAAATTATGCGCAAGGGGTAGAAACAGAATAAGGTTAAATTCAAGTTGCCTGGAGGACTCAAGAAGGCGTTCATAGAGAAAATAAAATTTAAGCTGGATCTTTGATGACTTGTAAGTTTCTCCTGAACCCATGTAAGTCATTAAGTCCTAAAGCATTCTAAATTTTGCTTAACACATTCACCCTACAGAAAGTTGAAGATGGAGCCATTTTTTTTAATTAAAATGTATTGGGATGACAATGATTAGTAAAATTACATAGGTTTCAAATGCACAATTCTGTAATACATCATCAATATATCACATTGAGCCATTTTGAAATGTGAAAGAACATGGGTGAGGACAAGGAGTTACAGCACCCCTCAAATGATAGCACAAATGTGCCTTTATATTCTGCCTACTTGAAGATACTCCATTCTTAAGTTATTTTAGTACACATCTTCAGGAAGCCTGTGTAACGAAGTGTGTTGTTATCTGACTTTGTTCCCTAGCCTTCAGATAATTTAAATGGCACAGAGTCAAATGGAACAGGAAACAAAAATGCCAATTTATATATAGGTGTGTTAAACCATGAGAAGCTAAAACTTGAATATTTGAGTTGACAGAAAAGCATCAGATAAACTTTAAATATAAGATAAGTAAATGTGGGGCAATTCACTTTGGAAAAAAACAATAACGGAAACTATTTTACCTATGTTGTTGCTTAAGGCCTAGGAACAGGATTTAGATCACTGTTGATTAGAAAATTACAAAAGCAAAGAAAAAAGCAAAACAAAAAACAAAACAAAACAGAGAAATAACAAAAAGCCTTATTTCCTCTAGTATCCCTATACTATGCAGTGGGGTGCCATTGCATCTAAACAACCCTAAATTTGGCAACATCTATTGAAAAACAAGAAACAGAAAAGGAAAAGGTTAAAAGAATAGTATACAAGGAATTTAAAGAATGCTAGTTTTTATATATGTATATAAATTCAGATTTCAGAAAAGACCAAGAATAAAATAGGATGCAAGTATGTTCTTTGACCTTCGAAAGACATGATGATGAGATGATGATGATGACATCCATGTGAAGAAGGTATATTAAGATCTAATATACAGATGAGGTAAATAAAAAATACATTGTATAATCAGTGACAGCTACATAAATGTAAACCTCCTCTGTTGTCATAGTCATTACAAAAATATAATTAATAAACGATACCATGTTGTTAACTAAATAATAGAATCAACATAAGATTTGATTTCAGTAATCCTAATAGAATCTTGTTATTTGTATTTTAAATTAAAAATAAATATCTGGACAAGGATCAGTGAGATAATGGTAATGAAATAAAATTATTTTAAATGTCTTACATAGAATATATCTTTAATTTTTTACTTCAGTATAGCTGACAAATCCAGATATGACTATTGTCAGTTGGCTTTATTCCTATTTGATTTTCCTGCTTTTCCAGTTCCTGAACAGCTTTTACATGGCTCCCATAGCAGTGCTTTCCACACTGATATGAAATGCTGAAATTATCTCTTCTTTTTACAGTACTCAAATATATCATTTTACTGCACAACTTACCACAGACTCGTCATTCCCTAAAAGTCTATATTTGTGATTGTTGACTACTGTTTTACAGCCACATAATCCAGGTAAAGATTAAATATTTTTGTATTTGTAAACCTGTATTTTTATATGCATAAATTAATAGAATGTCTGTCTTATGGTATAACATGGGATGTAAAGTCTTTATTAGAGGAACTTGCAAATATTTTGCATTTGTTCAACAACTATATTGAGAATTTACGATGTGCAAGGTACTGTGAAAGTACCTCTTCTCCCCTCTTCCCTCAATATAAAAGTTCAGTGGTCCCAGGCAGGAAATGAGATTGAGTAGGATAATAAAAGCATACTCACTGGTCCTTGTGATCACAGCACTTATCTGTGATGTCTCTTCCAAGGAAGAGGGAATCAATCTTTCTGAAAGCTTTTGGTCAACATTACAGCTTTATCCAATGTTGAAATAAAGAAAGAGTATATGTGATCTGGTTTCTTATCCCAATCCAATAAAATAATTTCAACTTTTTGTTTTTTACTAACTGGAAAGCATCCCTCTGTGCTTTATTTCTGTACCCAAACTAGGTATACTAATGTGTTTCACTAATAGATTAATAGAATCATAAGTTTGAGTAGCACATTTCAGAGGCCCTAATTTTTTTTAACCAGTATTTTAATAGACATAATAAGAATTAAATTCTTTAGGATAAAAGAGAGGGAAACAGAACTGAAACCTCAATTCTACCAAAAAAAAAAAAGACAATCATTTTTTTCAAATCAACAAATAGATAGTTTAAAGTCACATATATGTTATAATACATGTCTAGATATTTGATGGAGTACATGCAACAAATTGTCGGTGCTTGGTGATACATACACACACACACACAACTAGAAAAATTAGCTTCTTCTGAACAATAATTGAGTTCAAAATAGCATAATTCGTGTCAAATAAATATAGCATAAATTCTTACATTTTTAAGACAGCAGTTCAAAGTTCAAATACATGTATACTTTAGGAGTTAGAATTATTTTATCCATTATTCACTGAAATAATCCAAAAGCTAAATTTAAATCAGTTAATTAAGATAATGTTATATATTTGAAATATACATTAATTGAGAAATTGTCCAGTGTTGTTTTCCTTGATCACACTTTGAGACCTCTTGCACATTACCCCACGGGACGAACATAACCACTGTGATTACAAATTTCTTTGAAATTTCCTCCAGGGAAGAATGATCCAGAAAGCCAAATAAATAGACTAATGTAAAGCCAGAGAACAAAATTTTTCCCATCTCTTTCAAGAGCCATCTCTCAAAAAATGCCTGAAATTGCTGGGAGTAGCTCCAATTTTATTCCCATTCCCCTTCACAAAATTCTACTGGGTATAGATAATATATATTTTTTCTTTTTTCTCTATCAATGGTCAAATGGCATAGACATAGACCTGGTTTCACCAGAAAAATCCAGCTGACTGGTGAAAAAAATAAGGTATTCTTCTCCCCCACTAGGATAAAGAATGCTAACTAGAATTTTAAATAATAATAATGCTTATTGTACATGGCATTGAAATTAGAATTAATATTTGCAAAGCAGTTTACAATTCACAAAGCATATTCATATATAGTACCTATTTGGTTTCCAAGCAAACCTGTGAGGAAATAAGCATTATTCCCATGTTACAAATAAGGCTGATAATTACTGCCTCCTATGCCTGAACCTGTTGGTTTTTTTCCTACAGCAATTTGATTTACCATATGATGGGTACCAAAAGAGAACAGTTGCAATGTTGTATATTAGACAGTAAGTGCATATTTCTTTTTAATCTAGTAAATATCCATATGTTGCTGTTATTTTTGATAGCATTTTCCATTTAAAACACTAATTGGTAACTTCTAACAGAAATTGAATTACCATGTAAAGCAAGAACTACTCCTAGATAACTCTTCATGAACATTATTTTTTCAAACCTTTCTTTAAAATCAAAGTGCTTTGCAAACACTTTTCCACTAAGGCTCTAATATTTTAATGATAAAATGTCTTTTATTAGTCTGGCATAGAAAAACATTGAGCACACACCTCTATGCTTTAGAGGAACAAGAGCTCCTTTCTCCAGGATGAAGGTGGTAACTGATGAAGGGAACTTTGAGAACTTCAAAGCTTGTTAACCTCTTATTTTATGTTCATCTTATAAAATTGTGGCAGCTTTCCTAGTGCCACTATTTAGTTTAGTGTCTAAAACTATGTTTTACAATAAATAATTTTCAAGCCTTTTTGATATCTCTTCCTTTGACTTGGCCCACCGAATCCTGACAAAGCAAAAGTAGAATAAATCTCTCTGAGAAGGTTTCACATTGTACAGCTGCAGTATACCTGACATACAGACACACAGGTCACAAGAATTCTCTTCAGTGTGACAATTCTAAATGTAACCCAGTTTAGATCACTCATCATTTCCTTTACCAAAAAGCAATGAGAAAGAGAGAGAGAGAGAGAGAGAGAGAGAGAGAGAGAGAGAGAGAGAGAGAGACAGAGAGAGAGAGAGAGAGAGAGAGAGAGAGAGAGAGAGAGAGAGAGAGAGATTATAATATTTAAGCATAACCTATGCTTTTAATTTTAAGCCTTTCTACACAATCAAAAGTGATTTTAAGTGAGAAAATACTTCCTATTTCACCATACTTTAATTTTCACTACCAAAAAATAAGTGTGTCATGACCACCCTGAACACGGTGCCAACCTACATGTGATGGAGTTTGCAAACTCCTTCTATAGACAGTAACAACCCTCACAGAATTGCAGAGACAGTACAAATGCATTCATATACTTTTACTAAAGAAGAGACAATAAAGGTGACTGTTATTAATAACATTTCCCACAAAGGTTACAAATAATTCCTCATTGTAAGTCACTTGCTTTATTATCATTCTCTTATGTTCAAGTTAATTTTCTCTCCTTTAGAAGAGAATTTAGGATTTTAAAGATCTTTGTGGGCTTCTATGAAAGTTACTGGAACTTCTGGTAAAATGGCAGAATAGACAGACGCTGTGCTAACTACCTCCCAGGATCACACCAAAATTACAAACAAATTATACAGCATTCAACCCCGGAGGTCCCCAGAACACTAGATGAACAGAACCATCAAACGAAGAACTTAAAGAGGAGGCCATGTCGGGTCTGGTAGGGCGGGCAGAGATGAGAGAGGGCGAATCCAGTGAGGGACGAGCCAGCTGTGGGGAGACTTCTCCAATTGGGGGAGAGACCCTCCGGCCGCACACCAAGCTCACCAGCCCAGAGTTCCTTTGCTGGGAAGAGAAGTTCCAAGATAGCTGGCAGTAAATTAGTGAGGACTCTCTTTGCTCAGCTCGGTGAAGCTGAGGGCAGCTAGAGAATCAGTGGGGCAGGCGCCCGGGCTTGCTCCCCTGAGAGCACTTACCTGGTTACTGGTGGAGGGAGTGGTTGGGTGAGCCGGGTCCAAGAGCCTGCGGGGACGGACTGAACTGAGCACCTTTGGTGCAGAAGCTGGAGGTTTTTGGACTATTGTTCCCCTGGTGTGGAGTTTGCTCGTGAGTGTACAGGAGGGCGCCATTTTGTCAGGGTTGGGCCCTCCCACAGAGGGTCAGGTCTGGGACCTCATTGGTTTGGTGGAATTGGCGCAGAAGTGCCTGTGTGCGAGCGCGAACATGCGGCATTGGATCCCCACCCTCTGCCCGGCTTATACTGTGTTGCCAGGGAAACGCTGGGCGGGTGCCCTCCGGCTCCAACAGGCTGCTCACTGAGACACAGGAGTGCGCGAGATGCCTCGGGTCCCTGCTCTCTGTACTGCGTTTGCAGAGTTGCCAGGCTGGTGATTGGTTTTCAGGCTTCTCGGCCTGATCTGCGAGCGGCTGATTGGGACAGGCTGAGACTGGGAGTTTTCCTGGGAGTGTTGGGCCATGAGCTGGTGTGCCTGCATGATCCAGCCAGGGCTCTCCTGGTGATCTGTCTAATACATCAAAGCATCCCAGAGTGACAGCCAGAATGAGGAAACAAAGAAACATGTCACAAGTAAAAGATCAGAAGAAACCTCTAGAAATAGAACTAAATGAAACAGAGGGATCCAACTTTTCAGAGACAGAGTTTAGAACACAGATGACAAGAATGTTTAACAAACTTAGTGAGGACATAAGGAAGGATAGAGAAATCATAAAAAACAACCAGTTAAAACTAAAGAATACAATAACTGAAATGAAGAACACACTCGAAGGCATCACCAGTAGAGTAGATGAAGCAGAGGAGTGGATCAGTGATTTGGAAGACAAAATAGCAGAAATCACCCAGTTGGAACAACAAAAAGACCAAAGAATAATAAACAATGAAAACTGTTTAAGAGCCCTATGGGACAAGATGAATCGCAACCACCTTCGACTCATAGGAATACCAGAAGGAGAAGAGAAGAAGCAAGGGGTCAAGAATGTATTTGAAAAAATAATGACTGAAAACTTCCCTATCCTGGTGAAGGAAATCAACATACATGCCCAGGAAGTGCAGAGGGTTCCAAACAAGCTGAACCCAAACAGGTCCACACCAAGACACATCATAGTTAAAATGGCAAAGCTTAAAGACAGAGACAGAATCCTAGATGCTGCAAGAGAAATACAGCAGGTTACATACAAAGGAACTCCTGTTAGACTAACAGCTGACATATCTACAGAAACTCTGCAGGCCAGAAGGGAGTGGCAGGAGATATTCAAAGTGATACTAAATAAAGGCCTACAACCAAGATTGTTCTATCCAGCATGGCTATCACTTAAAATTGAAGGAGAAATAAAGAGCTTCTCAGAAAAGAATACGCTTAAGGAGTTCATTACCACCAAGCCAGCATTGCAAGAAATGTTAGAAGGGTTTTTTTAAATAAAAGAAAGGGGTAAACAAGCTAACCCAGGAAGACCAGGAATACAAATAACAAAATGGCAATACATATACACCTATCGATAATCATTTTAAATGTGAATGGACTAAATGCTCCAATCAAAAGACAGAAAGTGGCTGAGTGGATAAGAAAATAGGACTCATGTATATGCTGTTTACAGATGGAATAAGATATTTCATGCAAATGGAAATGAGAAAAAAAAAGCTGGAGGACCAATACTTATTTTGGACAAAATAGACTTTAAAATGACTACAATAAAAGACAAAGAAGGGCACTATAACCCTAATAAACATCTATGCACCCAACACAGAAACTCCTAATTACATGTAACAGATTTTGTTAGACATAAAGACAGAGATCAACAGTAACACTATCATAGTAGGGGACTTCAACACCCCATTGTCACCAATGGACAGACCCTTTAGACAGAAAATCAACACAGAAAGAGGGGCCTTAAATGACACTTTAGACCATCTGGACTTCGTTGATATTTTTAGAGCATTTCACCCTGAAAAAACAGAATATACATTCTTCTCAAGTACACATGGGACATTTTCCAAGATAGACCATCTTAGGGCACAAAACAAGTCTCACTAAATTTAAGAAGATTGAAGTCATATCAAGCAGATATAAAGGAAAAACTGATGGTTGCTGGCTGGGAAGGTGTCGGGCTGAGGCTGAGGGGGAAGGTTTTGGACAGTGTAGGTGGGTGACTACAATGTTGCTGCAGGGATATGGGGTCAATTCTGGGAATGTAATTGATAGTGTTGTGAAGAGACTATTATGTTAAGTGAAATAAGTCAGTCGGAGTAAGACAAATACCATATGATCTCACTTATATGTGGAATCTGAAAAACTGAATGAACGAAGAAAGTAAAGAGACTCAGATATAGAGGAAGAACTGAGGGTTGCTAGTTGGGAAGGAGGTAGGGATAAGGGAGGAAGAGGAAGGGATTAGACAGCATAAATAGACAACTACAATATTGCCACAGGGATATGAAACACAGTTCGGGGAATATAATAATGTTGTAAAAATTTTGTGGCGTGTCAGATAGTCACATGTCTTGTTAGGGAGACCACTTCCTGGATGGAGTAGAGGCATCACTGCCCTGTATACCTGAAGCTGGTGTTGTATAATATTGTATGCCAACTGTACCTGAATATATAGATAGTCACGGGATGTGGAGTATACTGTGGAAGGGAATCGAAGTAATTGTAGTAGATACGTATGATATGGGAGGGAAGATTGGGGTGGTGAACTGGGGTCACTTTAAGGGGTAAAAAGTATAACTATTGCATTGTGTTGTACACCTGAAACTAATTTTTTAAAAAATGTTTATTTCACAATAAAAGATTATATAAAAAAAAAGAAAGTTACTTGAATTTAACTATTATATCATTAACATTTGATTGGTATAATATACTCACAATTAAATAAAAATTTCTTTTACTGAAAAGAAGTTACTAGTGAGTAGCTTCTCTAACTAGTGGAGTTACATCTATAGTGATTGGGTCAGAGATATATATGACAAAAAGAGTTTGCATTAATTTTAAGTGGTCATTTCTCGTTGGAGTAATTCTCCATGTGAAAATGGAGGGGGGAATCTCTCCACTGGACAGCCTAATAAAAGGAACAAAATTCTCAATTTAAAGTACTCTGGCCTTGGGCCGGCTGAGTGGCGCGATGGTTAAGTGCTGGCTTAGAAAGCCAGCAGCCCTGGTTTGGGTCCCACATATGAGGGCCAGTGACACTGCCCTCAAAAAAAAAAAAAAGTACTCTGGCCTTAATGTGATAAAAGGATGTATTATTAAAATGAAAGTAATAATCACCCTATATTTTGCAACAGGTAGATTATTGCTATATAGAGTAATGCAGTGAAATGATGCAATGGGCACCAAAAAAATATTTTGAAATGATTGATTATTAAAGAAAGTTTTGGACTAATGTTACTCAAAATCTCTGGGGACTCTTTTCATTTTTATAGTGACCTCCTAGCATGTTCTCGTTTCAACCTGAGATAGAATGAGTGCGAGAGCAAAGCCCCTTCCACATCTTCATGCTGGCTAGATCTATTTCCCTAGTTCTGTTACAACTGTGACTGCAAAACAAGCATGTCTGCTTTAAACAATATGTGTATTACTATGTCAACTCAGTCTACGAAATCACTCACTGAAAAGAAAAGCTGCTGCAGGGGGAAATAGGTTTGAGCAGACCACTCAAAACCTATGCAAATTGTGGAAGGCAAATAAAATATTTTTTTAAAATCCTAATAAAATAATAGCACTGAATACAAAAAGAAATATATTAAATAATAATAAATGAAGAACTACAACAGTAAATATAAGATTTGATCTTAAAAGAAAAATTTAATGATAGCTTGATGGAAGAGTTGTGAGAGTGTTTGGTATTTTGAGGTTTTGAAACAAGAATAAAATGCACAAAAATGTGGAAAATACATACAATTAGCACTCCCAAGACAGCATATGACCATAGTGGAAGATGTTATCAAGAATGGACATTGTATGAAGTATAGTATTTTTCTGTGATTTTCCATGTTAGGTTGTGTTCGTGTGCTTTGGTTATGCTGTTGTTGCATGGTGGCACAGAAGGTTAATAATCTAGGAATAGTCTTTCATGAACCAACACAAATTTGGCTATAGGACATGCTTTGGCAAATAAAATGTGTTGGTGCTTTACTTCCTACCCTCCTCTTTCCCTGTTACAGTCATTGTAGAAACATGTCTTAACAGTTGCCATAAGCAGTCTGGAATACCAAGCCAACACATGGAGGACAAGTGCTTCATGGAGTTGCCTGAATCCACAGAATAGGTCTGAGAAAGAATAATGCTTGTTTGCCTTAAGCTATTAAAATTGAGGTATGTTTTTTTATCACAGCATAAACCAGCATTTCTTAACTAATGCAAGGAATTTGCAAGAAGGCTTGAAAATGTGTCCTGAAAGAGGCAGTGATTAATGTTTTCAAGAAAAACCTTTTTCTTCACAATGAGTGTTCTACCTTAGAAGATTTTCTACCTGTTTGCAACTTTCTGCACCTAAATATGCTGGTCAACCACAGAACTAAGAGTCCATGAAAATGTAGATCTGTGGTGTTACACAGAAAGAGACAATCTCTTCTCTTCTGGAATATCAAATCTGCTAGGACTTCAAGGAAATGTCACATATACAAACACAGTGACTGGAATGACACCATAATTCTTATGTCTTCCATCATTTCCTCTTTCATAGGAGTGGTTGTGTCTTTCACAAGCAAATGTTCTTTACTTGCGCTCAGGGGCTGGAAAGACATCCTACCTTGTCCTTATTCCTTTAGCGGCTCTCCTCAAATCGAGTGAAAGCTCCCATCTCAGCAGCTTTTTAAAGTATGTTGCATTTGACGACCTGCCTGTAATTTGTAGAGTGGTCGCAGACCTCAACATTGTATGTTAAATAATAGGGGTTTCAAACTATTAACAATTTCAAAAAATAATATTTATTTAGAATGTTTTAGTAAATGACTAATCTGTTTTTTGGGTTTTTTTTGCTATATAGTCACAGTTGATATACTAGTACAGTTTGTTTAATGTTACTGAAAAGATAAAGAAGCTGACAGCAATCAATGTCATGTATTCAATGAAGGAAAGAAATTGGATTAGACAAATTTAGCAACATATTGCTTCATTTTACAAAAAGGCCTTATTTCCAAGTGCAATGGCTAACATCTGCTAGCCAACCCCTAACTAATGTAATATGACAATGCTCTCCTGAAGCATTTTCCTCAAAGCAAAAGACCTCTCCAACCAACTCAAAAACTTTAACTTTTGCTCGCAAGTCAGTGTAACAAAAATCTATTAAAAGATTACTGTGTGCCAGACACTATGCTAGACATTGCGAATACAAAGTTAATTAAGACATTGTTCCTGGATCTCAACATGTATGGTCTAATTGTCTTTTCTAAATCCCTTAAAACCATTTTCTTTCCAAATAATCCCTTCAGTTTCTATCTTACCTGAGTCTGCTTTCCTCCTTTTCTATCAGTGTATGTTTTTATATTGAAGATAAATCTTTCATGGTCAACAGGAACCTTGAACTGATGTACTCAAGATTGGAAGGCACCTCCGTTTGGTTCGCTGCTGATTTGATGACTTGGAGTGCTTTATTCCCTCCAGGAAGATTCAGTGAGTGTTAACAGGAGAAAGCATTCTGTGCTTTTATATCAAATCCTTCTCAGGAAGATGAGGCTTATTATCACCCCAACTATAAAAAGAAGACAGGAAATGTGTGGCCATGGTCACAAAGGAAGCCAGTGGCAGAGATCAGGATTAATCTCTGTCATCTCTGTTCCTTAATTAACTAAGATCAAAATGATCTTATTATTTTGCTCCATGAATGCATAACTTTGAATGTTATTTGAAATTCATAACAGCAAGAAATTGATTTTTGCTTAATGCTAACAGAAAATTTGCCCTTTTTAAAATCTTCCATTCTTATAATAAGTTTACTCTGTCAAATATTTATCTATTAAACTATTAGACAAAGTTTATCAGTGATATAAATATAATGAATTTGTGTCTAAGAATAGGGACAAATTAATAATTTACAAATATATGCGTTTTTAAGATAAGTAAATAACTAGAGGAATTGTTAACACTTTACTCTCAATCGTGTATATTTAGAAAGAAATAAGTATTAGCACGTCAAGAGTTGGTGCAGCAACATCTATTTCAGAATCATTCTCTTTTTCCCTGTTACCAAATGGATCCTACTGTTCATTTGAATCTGGGACATTTTAAAATCCTATCTCCTCTTTCCATCTGACTGAGATCTTTCCAGGAGGGAAGACAAATCTATATCAAGAACAGTAAGGAATCTTATTTTCCATCTTTCAAAACACTCTGGGGTAGGTGAACAAAGCAGTAGTTAGGTAGAAACAAATTAGTTCAGGAGATTGATTTTTTTTTTTATTATGAAGTCTTAAATACAAGAAGGAGAGTTCACTCTTCACTTTATAATATATGGAATATATGGAAGCATTTTTCCCATATCTTTTTATGAGACTTGTGCCTGCCACTATATTAGTAGGCAAATATTTACAAATAAAGCATTTCATTATATGTCTTTGTCCTCCTGAAGATAACAACAGCAAATGTAAATACTAATGGGAAAAATAGAGTATATTTTATTTTATTTTTATTTTTTTATTTTTTTTTTGAGGGCAGTGTCACTGGCCCTCATATGTGGGACCCGAACCGGGTGATAATAATCATAATGAGTGTAGGTTCTAATTTTTTTTCTTTGTGTGTTGATAAATTAACACTGAAGCTGGTTCCCTCTACCCAATCCAAAAATGCTGTAGACAGTCAATGGAGAGGTTAAAAAAATCAAACAAAATGCTTAGCAACAGGTTTTTTTTTAATGCCAACCAAACAAACACAAGTAAACTAAACAACTTGTTCCAGCATGTTGGTTTCCTAGCACTTGTAACAAATTACCACACACTTCATAGATTAAAACAACAGATTTTTTTTTCAGCTCTGGGGGCCAAAAGACTGAACTCAAAGTGCCATTAAGGCTGTGCTTCCTCAGAAGGCTCTAAGGGAGAATCCATTCCTTGTCATTTTCAGCATCTGGTGGGTCCAGGCTTTCCTTTACGCATAGCCTCATTCCTCCTGTATCTACCTCCATAGTCACACTGCCTCTTCCTCTTCTGTCTGTTTCATTGACCTCTGCCTCACTCTAATAAGGACACGTTATTGGAGTTAGGGCCCGTTGGAATAATCCAGGATAAGCTCTTCCTTTCAAAATCCTTAACTTAATCACATCATTTGTCATATAAGTTAATATTCACTCTTACTATGTAAGATACTTATGGGTGCCAGGGAAAAGGAAGTAAATCTGTCTTTTGTGGGGGGGCCACCATTCACCCTACAACTACCCTGTTACCACAGTTTACATCTAGCAGATTCATGCTCAATAATATGATGAAGCATTTTTTGACCAACTGTAATAGCAAACATTTATTAAGCCTTTACTATTGGCCAGGCACCATTTTAAACTTATATCTACTGATATTTTATAATTCTGGGAACTTTATGAAATAAGTACCATCATTATTCCCATTTGTAGATGTGGAAACTGAGCCATGAAGAGGTTAAATAACTTGTCCAAAGTCATACAGCTCATTAGTGGTGGAGGCAGGATTGAAAGGCATGCAGTCTGGCTCCAGAACCCACTCTCTTAACTAGGGAGAATGTGACCTACATCCATAAAATTTAGATTTGCATCCATGAGAGTTACATTTTCTCACAAATATTTTGTGAAATGTATATGTGAAGGGCAAAAATCTAGAAGATGATTTTTAAGGTTAAGAGGAGAAAGAGTATAAATATTTGTAAACAGTAGATGAGAATTTCAGTGTGTTTTTAACATGGTTAAACATATTTCACAGATTACGTATGTTAGACTGGATGTGGAAAAATGTAAGATCTGTCTAAAAAATTTGTCTAAAGAATGGCTTAAATACCAATGTTCTCTCTCTCTCTCTCTCTCTCTCTCTCTCTCTCTCTATATATATATATATATATATATATATATATATATATATATAAAATACAGAAAAAAACTTCAATAATATGGAGAAAACAATGTAAGTTGAAGAACACTGCAGGTGAGAAGGTTATGAAAAGGTGAATTCTGGGGTAGGACACTGCATTTTAGGCAGGTGGCGTAATCAAAGATAAAACTTTAAAAGGTCATACAAAGATACACAAGAAAACATATTCCTGGAGATTCAAGTTCACCGTCAAGCAATGTATACTGAGCAAAAGAGAAGAAGGCAGAGGAAAAGGTAGAGCAGGAAAGCACAAGAACAAGGCTAGATGAGGCACACCACTGACCAAGGAAGGGCTGTTCTATCACAGACTTGTAAGTCTTAAAATAGATATTATCATTCTTTGTTCTGGATAGCAGTTTACTTCGGAAAAGTTCAAAGCATGTTTTAGTAATTCTCCCCATTTATCTCTTCTGTCCCTTCTCAAGGACCACTCAATGTATTCATAATCCTTTTAACACTATAGACACTGTCCTATAAGCATTTATGTATGATTACCTGTCTTCTATGTTTAAAAAAAAATCTTTCTTTGAGAACATGGTTCCATCTAAGGACTGTCCTTTACATTGTCACCTTTCCAGAAGAACATTTCCACTTGCCATCTGCCTTTTATCACCTACCAATCATTCTTTCACCTGCTGAAATTTAGCTAACCACCATCACTACCAACTGCACCACTTCTACGATTGCTGAAACTGCTCTTGTCAAATCTGACATTGACCTCCTTCCTGCTAAATCTAAGAACACTTCTTAGTCCTTACATCACTTGACCCTTCTGTCTCATTCAACACTGGTAAACAACACCGCTTCCCAAAACACCCTCTTTCTTTGCTTTCCATTACATAATTATATTCTTCTGATTTTTCTCTAACGTCTCTCATAGCTTTTGTACGGCCACCTCTTGGAGCACCTCTCATTCTGCACATCCTGTAACTGTCACTGGGCTGTAATCCACTGTTCAACTGGAGTCCACAGACTCAAAGGAGCCCATAGATAGTATTTGGGGACTGTGATTTGGAAGGGAGAGAATTACATCTTTATTTTTAATAACCTCTTAGAGTTTAATGAAAGTATTATCTTCAAAAAATCAAAACAGTATGAATAATACCTGTCATCAACAGAAATACTCTATCATCAACAGAAATCAGATAATTTCATCTCATTACAGTTATTGAAGATATCTCAAAATATCATTTAAAGTCCTCCTTAATTGAAATTAAGGTGGTTATTAGGCCCACTAGATCTTATTATTATTATTTTTTTTTTTTTGAGGGCAGTGTCACTGGCCCTCACATGTGGGACCAAACCGGGGCCACTGGCTTCCCAAGCCAGCGCTTAACCATCGCGCCACTCGGTCGGCCCTAGATCTTATTATTTAATGTGTTAATTAAAAAGCACATATATTTGTTTATAACAAATGTGTTTCAATATTTTCATAACTTAATACTAATATAGTTACTTTCTGTAATTTTATTACTGCATACTAAATTATATTATAAATACTAAATATGTATAACTACGTATTATATGTATGTATCTGTACATATAATATACACTCCAAAATCACTATATCCAATTTATTATCTAATTCCTTTGATTATTTTTCTCCTAATTGTGCCTGAAATTTGCTTCTGTTCAATCTTATATCTTCTTCCCTGTATGGACTATCATCATCTCTTATCTTCACTACTGCAACTGCATTCTAAGTGATCTCCCGATCCCTAGCCACTCCCACGATAATTCTATTTTCCACATGGCAGTAAAAGTGATATTTTCAAAATACAAATCCTATCATTTAACTCTCCTTCTTCAAACAGTTAATTGATTCTCCAGTCTCTCTTCTTAACATATTATCATGACTTTCCGGGCCTTGCTGTCATCTGATCTCATCCCTATCTAGCTCTCCTCGTTTGCCTTCAATTTCCACCTTATTCTCTGTCCCAGCCATTCTGAATTTTTTTCATTACTTTGTATTTTACTGCTTTCTATGAACTCTCCTCACTAACGAATTCTCTTTTCCATTCATCCCTCTCACTCCATCTTAACTCCTATTCATGCTTTTGCAGGTGTACAACAGTGATTAGATATTTATACAACTTACAGAGTGATCACCCCAATATGTACCCATCTGATGACATACATAGTTTTACAATATTACTGACCATATTCCTTATGCTGTACATTATATTCCCATGACTGTTTTTATAACTGGCAATATGCACATCTTAATCCCTTCTCTTTTTTCACCCATCCCTCCAACCCCCTTCCCATTTGGAAACCATCAAAATGTTCTCTGTATCTGTTAGTTTGTTTCTGTTTTGTTCGTTCATTTATTCTGTTTCTTAGATTCCTCATATAAGTGAGATCATACGGTATTTGTCTTTCTCTCTCTGACTTGTTTCACTCAGCACAATACCCTCCCCTGAACACACTGTATTCCTGAACACACAGCATATCATTAATGACATTATAGAATGCTTGTTCACTTGCCTACTTCCCATAGTAGAATATGTCCTCATCATACATAGAACATAGCAGGGTTGCAAATGGTATTTTAGGATGAATGAATACATTAATAACATTGAAAAATACTAAGCATATATTCACAATAGTCAAGACTTGGAAACAACCGAAATGCCCATCAGTAGACAACTGGATTAAGAAGTTGTGGTACATTTATACAATGGAGTATTACTCAGCTATAAAGAAGAATGAAATCTTACCAGTTGCAACAATATGGATGGACCTAGAGAACATTATGTTAAGTGAAATAAGTCAGTCGGAGAAAGGCAAATGACATATGATCTCCCTTATATGTGGAATCTAAAGAACTGAATAAATGAGCAAAGTAAACAGAAATAGTCTCAGAGATATAGAGAAAAAACTGATGGTTGCTAGATGGGAGGGGGTGGGGATGAGGGAGAAGGGGAGGTGATTAGAAAGCACAAATTGGTAACTACAATATTTTGATATGAAAGACAGTTTGAGGAATATAATCAATAATGTTGTAAAGATTTTGTAGGTTATCAGAGGGGCACTTGTTTATTAGGGAGACCACTTCAACGATGGTGTGGATGCTTGACCACTGCATCATACACCTGAAGCTGAAGCTGAATAATATTGTATGTCAAATATAATTTAATATATGTATGTAGTCATGGGATGTGGAGTATAGTATAGGGGATAGAGTCAATGGAATTGTAATAGATATATAAGATGTCAGAGGGGCAATAGATTGGAGGAGGGGGATTATCACTTTATGAGGGGTGAAATGCCTAACTATTACATTGTTTTGTACACCTGAAAGTAATAAAAAGAAAAAAAGAGAGAAAAAAAACAAAAATACTAAGCATAAAATAATGGTAACATCTAACACTTATAAAGTGCTTTCTATGTGCCAGGCACTGTTGTAAGTGTTTTACATGTATTAATTCATATCCTTACAAATAACCTATGGTATGTGCCATTAATGTTCCCATTTTTTAGACCAGAAAACTGAGAAAAAGAGAGTAAATTAAGGACAAAGTAACACAGGAAATAAATGGTGGAACCAGAATTTGGATCCGTGTAATCTCACCATAAAATCCAAGTTTTCAGCCATTACTCGAAAAACATTAGCTAACACTGACATAGAATTTATCACACATAAACATATATTGATCCATTTAATGTCAAAGCAGTCACCCAACAACTGAATGATATTGGCATAACTTGCTCTAGTAATCCCTGCAATTGCTGAGATTTGGGTGAGGGCACGAAAGGAGGTCACTTTCTCCCAAGGAACTATTTATTGTTTAACTAATAAAATGAAATGCTATCAATTCACATTCTTGAAGCAATTGTATTCAAAGTACTTGCACATAAGGTGACCTCATTTTGCTCTGAGGCCCAATAACTTAAAATAATAATATTAACAACATTACTTTCCTGTTTTATTTTACATTGCAAATCTGATGATGAATGAAATTGTGCCCAATTTAAGCCCACAACAGGATACAAGGTAGCAACTTCCATAGCAGCCCTTTAATCACCAGAATGAGTGTTTCAGTGAATTATTTTTATTTATTTTTATTTATTTTATTTTTTAGCTGAGCCATCCTGCCACCTGTTGGCAGCTTAGCGGCAGCTCAGCTCAGGCTGGAGTCGAATTGCTGTTGCACAGAGCTCAGCTCACACCGTTGAGCGAGCTCTTAACCAACTGAGCCCCTCGGCTGCCCCTTATTTTTATAGATTTTTATTGGGGAATTGCTCCCACTGCCGGCCACTCACTGTAGCCTATGGCAGCCCACTGCAGCAGGGGCTGCAGCCTACAACGTCGCCGGGGCTCGCACAGCCCAGCTCTAGGTGGAGCTGTTATTAGCTGTGGAGGGCAGTGTCACTGGCACTCATATGTGGGATCTCAACCGGGGCTGCTGGCATCCCAAACCAGCTCTTAACCAATGCGCCACTCGGCCGGCCCTCAGCTCACACTCTTGAGCGAGCTCTTAACCTACTGAGCCACTCGGCCAGCCCCACAAAATGCAGTGTAATTATTTTATAATATACCTCTTCCAGCCAGTTTGACAAAACTAATAACTGGTGGCTCTTTTTCCCCTGTTGGATAGACATACAAGATTAAAACATCAATGTTATTTATCCCTTATCACAGATTTGAGTAGTAAGGAAATGCCTGTTTCTAAAAATTATAGCATTGGATAGAAAGTCCTTTAAAAATGTCTATATTATGTCATAGGTAAGCAGGAAATTATTACCATGATACCAGTAGATAGAGTCTTCACAAAGTATTAATTATGAAGCAGTGCTAAATGAATAATATATTGCAGTTATTAAGAGGAGATTTTCAAAAGCTGATATGCTATGACTCAACTGCCAGTCAGTAATGAGATATTACACTACACAGCTCAGGTACAAAGAATTGCTGGCACCAGTGATAGGGAGGCCTGATGGCTATCTGGCACCAAAATCATGGTCTATCAGAGTGTGAGCAAAGACTCATAAAGCATCTGCTGGCAGAAAGAGCTATCCAAGTAGTTATAAACCACACATCTGGTAAGCTGTTTTCAAAGACTTTGAGTGCAGAGCTGATGAGGTCAGGATAAAACCTCCCCAGGAGGTCATCCTATAAGATTTGTTCTTTCTTCTCAGAGCACTGTGTAAAATAATAATAAATATCACATTTCTATAGAATTACTAAACAGGTAAAGAACAGCTCATAGACATTCTGAGTGAGGGAGACAATAGAGAAACAAATAAAAGAGAAAAAAAATTGATTTTAGAGCTTCTTACAGGGTAATATAGTTTTAATGAATGTTCTTAAGTATAAGAAGTTAGTCATGCTATAATCAGGAAGCATCGAATTTACTAAGCATTTATTTTTAGCTATAGCAAGACCGAATTGAATGCACTAAAATATTACCATGGTAAAATATGAAACTAAAAAAGATATCACAGTTACATGCTTTATTTTTAACAAGAAAAAATTCCATTAACATTGACATATAGTATTTCCCTGAAATATAAAACATCCCCCTCTTCTTACTTAAAAGTCTCTTAACCAGTAAGGCCATAGCCTTATAAAAAAAAAAAAAAAAATCCTGATAATGTTATTAGGGAACTTACAATCCAGCATGGGTCAGGGTGGGAACCACAAATAGAAATTCCGGGTTAACAGACAGAGTTCCAAAAATACATTCTGAAAAATATTTTAATTACTATAATTTCTTTATTAGGCTATCTTTATTTTCCATGGTCTCAGTAGTTACCAAAAGGCATTCACAGAAAAAAATAACAATTTATTAAGCTGTTTCCAGAAAGCACTCTTCTTGATAAAGGAAAATAAATTCAAATAAAAAAATAGACCATACAAGATGCAGAATCCTACGTTTTTTTTTTTAATTGAAAGGGGCCTTAGAGATCTTCCAGTCACTCCTGGAAATTTTTTGAAAGGAACAATTTTGTTTCTCTGAGCAGTCTGCTGTCTAACACATTCCAGCTGTCCAGTTAGGTAAGCTAGTGCAATTAGGGAGAACACAGATGAACAAGATCAACAACAACTAGAAAAATCACTGGAAAAAATGGGTCCTGTCAGGTAATTCAGACTTTGTAATGTTAAAATGCAGATATGATAAAGCTGCTGACGAAATAGTCTGCAGCCCTTTGACCAAAGCAGGAAGATGGCACTAATGTTTTTATATAAGCAAACAAACTATGCTTGTTACTCGGGATTTCTATAACCATTATTTGGAAGGACATGATAGCGGTAGTTCTGAACTATTGAATATTAATACAATGCACAATTTTTACAATGGATAAGCCACCCAACAGAAAGGAGGTGATTTATTTCATGAAATCTCTCTCCTGTCAAAGTGCTCTATCCACCAGGAGAAAGGCAGAGCAAGGAATCTCACAAACTTAGCATGACTGACAATGTGCTCCTAGAACTTTGGGAAAGGCCTTTAATTCCTGTCCTTGCTCTTTGCTCCTCTCTGTGATGCACTCTTCCCTGTGTTATTGCCACCTTCTTTCTTTTAGTATTCTTTCTTGCCCCGATCATTAAGGGAAAAATGATTACAGGAAAAATAAAACTATATAAATATATAATTTCTTTACTTCTTTACTGTTACAATGTACCAAAATATTTTTGACTGTAGCCCCTTCTTCCCCATTTCTCTCTCTCTTTTTCCTCTCTGTCACACACACATACACACACACACACACACACACACACACACGCATGCACACATGAGCAGAATTATTTCTAGGACTGAATATCCTAGAAGGCAGACATATTTCTATGTGTTGTTTGCAGCTATATACGATGCTTACTACAGAGTTACAACTGCCACATATATTTGAAATACAAATGACAAGTTAATTTAAAAAAAGTGTTCTGAAACGAAATTAAATTTTGCCTTTTGAGGAGATAGCAGAAAGAATGAATTATAAGAATTATGAAGATATTTCGGGAAATTTCACATGCAGAGTATACCTTTTGTGATCCATAGCCACCCACTAGAATTCAGATATGGCAAATGGAAAGAATATTAACCAGAACCTTCCTTTATCAAAATATATATGACACTTGCTGATGTTGACAAGAGCTGGGAAAACACATCTAAAAAATTTGCTTTACAGCAAATGTAGCTATAGTGAATTATAAAGGCTTTTGCTTAGGGATTACTAAATTACACAGATCACACATTGTCGTGTTCCTGCACGACAGAGCAGGTGGGATTGGAGAAGGGACAGCAAAGAGTTAAGAAAGAAAGAGACAAGATGTAAGAGAGAGAAATGCAGCTGGGTCAGGGGACTTCAGCCTCATGGACTGGAGCCCGGAATCGGAATCGGGCCTGACTGCTCCTTTTATTATCTTACACATAAGCAAGGGTCAATGTAGCTTCCACAGTCCGTGAGTCTCACACCCAAGAATTAACTTCCAGGCCTAATTTCCCAAGCCTGCAAACTGCAATTACCAGAGGCCCCATGAGGTTATTGTCATGCACCTCTAAGAAGACAGAAGCTTCCTCTGCCAAGGCTTACTGATAAGAATGCTGGGAGGACAGGTATTATCACATCAATAGGTCATTTCACAGGCAGGCTGCCAGAACCTGAAGCAAGGGGTTTATGCCCCTTTTCTTCTCTCCCTGGTTTCTCCCATGGCACCCACTAGTACCCACAGGCACCCACAGGCACCCACTGGCACCCACGAGACCATGTCTGGCTTGGGTTGTCCCTCTCGTGGGATCTTACCTGTCATTGACTAACTGGTCATCCTTTGTTGCCAAACAGGGATATATACAGTAAGCATAATATTGAAGCTATGATCTGTCTTTATGGAGAGGTGCATGGAGGGAGACAGGCAGGCTATAATGTGACAACACATATACATGAATACCTGCTTCCCCACTAAAAATCATAATGGTAGCAAAGTATAGTTGAGTGTGTCTAGAATCCTAACCAAGTTAAGGCACAAATTGCACCTCTTCAGTATTCTTAGCAATCATGGAAAACATTTCTTTAGGAAATGAGAATCACCACCAATTGAGGGATGACAACATGTTCCAAAATGACAAATGAGGAGTGAAAGGTAAAAGGCCCTGCAAAAAACAAACTGGGTGCACACTGAGTGTGCACAATTTCCTGTTATTGATATCAGTGAGCAGGGGCAATTACATAGAAAATTGGCAACAGTAGGTATGAAAAACAAATTAATATTTGGCTTGACAAGTCTGGAGCTAGATTTGAATAGAAGTGTATAATAGGACATAGACTTGTGAATCTACTGTGAAGAATATGATTTACCTCTTTTGGTAATCAACTTTGAAAGCCACCAGTTTCCAAATTCTACTTTCATCCTGTCCAAATCATATGGGAAATTATTACTCAGATTGATACCAAGCAGCCTTGGAAACCCAAATATCCAAAGTTGCTTTTTGTGCCAACTTTCTTAGAGCAAAATGCTAAATGCTGTATCCAAAAAGCATATCTAGGGAATTCCAGTCAAGATGGCTGAGTAGGTAAATGCGGTGCTTGCATCCTCTTATGACCACATTAAAATTACAACTAATTATAGAACAATCAACCTGGAGACTAGCTAAACAGAAATTCTATAACTAAGGATATAAAGAAGTCACTGCAAGACTGGTAGGAGGGGTAGAGACACAATGCAGGCTGACACAATACCCACACGTGGCAGTTGAGAATCAGGAGGGATATCTCAGGATCAGAGGTTCCCACTGAGGATCAAGGTGTCCCTGCCACACATCAGACTCTCCAGACCAGGGCACCAGTGCCAGGAAGATGAGCTTCCACAACACCTGACTGTGAAAATCAGTGGGGATTCCATCCATGTAGGTGAAAAGGGAGGCTGCTGGAAAACCAGACATCCTCTTAAAAGGCCTATACATGGACTCTTTCACTCCCAGGCAATCACCCTGAGCTCTAGCAGAGGGACTGCGGATTTCGAGGTGCCAGAGACATATGGGAAGAGACTTCATAGTGTGACTTCAGGCTGAGGAACAGCATTCATTGTCTGTCCCTGTGTTGAACCCTCCTCCTGTGCAGACTATGGGTGGGTGCCATCTTTCCTGTGTTGGAGCCCTCCCAGCATACAGCCAAACCTCAGTCTGCATTAGCCTAGTGAACTCCACTCGCTCCACTCTGGTGACCCCCTCTGACCCTCCCCCATCAACTCATGCACCACTTGAGGCACTTTCAGCTGCTGAGAACTGTAGGCAGCCAGCAGGTGGCAGCAAGACTCAGATGCCCTGGGCCTTTTGCTGAGCTAATCCAGGCCGGGAACTGGTGGCAGCTGGCCTCAGTTCTCAGCATTGTCTCTCCAATGTTCCTCCAGGTATAGCACACGCAGTGACCACCTGCGGATTGCTTTGTAGCTCCTACCAGCAAGCCTCTGGCAGGTCAGAGGCAGTAGCTTACCTTGGCAGGGATGAGAGCCACTCCCAGAGGCCCCAGTGCCAACACACCCAGTAACCTGCTTTAGACCTCAATAGAACATGACCTGATGGGCCCCACAAGCAGCACACCCAAAGGGTAGTCTCAGCAGGCGCCAGAGCTCATTGAAGTAAATACCTCTCCATGGGGTCAGCCCCCACACAGGAGCTCATACACTGTGGCTGTGGACCATCCTCAGAGCTAGTCAGCCTGAGCATCAATCCCATCCACTGGCATGCCAACAGCAATCAAGGCTCAACAACAAGAGGGCACACACAATACACACAAGGACACTCCTGGAACACCTGGCTCAGGTGATCAAGAGAGACCATGCCATTGGGCCCCACAGGATACCTACTACATAAGGCCACCCTGCCAAGACTGAGAAAGTCAGCAGATCTACCTAATACAGAGAAATAAACACAGAGAGAGGCAGCCAAAATGAGGAGACAAAGAAACATGTCAGAAATGAAAGAACAGGGGGAAAAAAAAAGAATTAAATGGAGGCAAGCAATCTACCAAATACAGGGTTCAAAACACTGCACAGTGACTTCAGGGAGAACTTCAACAAAGAGATAGCAAGCATTAAAAAAGGACAAAGGGAACATAAAAAAGAACAAATCAGAAATGAAGAACAGAATAACTGAAATGAAGAATGCACTAGAAGGAATCAACAGATTAGATGAATCAGAGAATCAAATCAGAGATTTGGATGACATGGTAGCAGAAAACATGCAATCCACACAAGAAAAATAAAAAAGGATTAAAAAATATAATGAGGATAGTTTAAAGGAACTCTGGGACAACATTAACTTAAAAACATTCATATCATAGGGGTACCAGAAGAAGAAGAGAGAGAACAAGGAATTGAAAACCTATTTGAAGAAATAATGATGGAAAACTTCCCTAACCTGGTGAAGGAAATAGGTATGCAAGCCCCAGGGGGTGTAGAGAGTCCCAAAGAAGATGAATGCAAAGAGACCCACATAAAGATACATCATAATTAAAATAGAAATGGTTAAAGACAAAGAGAGAATCTTAAAAGCAGCAAGAGAAAGGCAGTTAGTTACGCACAATGAACCTCCCACTAGACTGTTAGCTGATTTCTCAACAGAAACTTTGCAGATCAGAGGGACTGTCATGAAATATTCAAAGTTATAAGAAGCAGGACCCAAAACGAACACTACTCTACCTTCCAATGATGTTATTTAAAACTGAAGGAGAGATAAAGAGATTCCCAGACAAGAAAAAGCTAAAAGAGTTCATCACCGCCAAACCAATATTACAAGCAGTGTCAAAGGGACTTCTTTTTTTTTTTTTTAAGATTTTATTGGGGAATTGGGGGAAGGGAACAGCGTTGGGGAACCGGGGAAGGGGAACAGAAAAGTGGCTGTCCTTTTGCTCTTCAGTCTAGTTGTGGAGGACGTTGCTTCACTGGCCCATGTTGGTATCATCATTGTGCTCTTCTCGGATGAGGCAGATCAGTCACCGGCCTCTGGATGGCCATTCACAGCAGCTCTTGGCAGCTCATGCTGGCTGCCAGCCACTCACACTGGCTGCCAGCCACTCACTGTAGCCTATGGCAGCCCACTACAGCAGGGGCTGCAGCTATGGCGTCCTGGGGACTCACAGCAGGCCAGCTCCAGGTGAAGCTGTTGTTCACCATCTTAGCTGTAAAGGGCAGTGTTACTGGCCTTCATATGTGGGATCTGAATCGGGGCTGCTGGCGTCTCAAGCCAGCTCTTAACCAATGCACCACTCAACCAGCCCTAAAGGGACTTCTTTTAAAAGAAGTAAAAATGATAAGAAACAAGAATAAAATGGCAATAACTATGTACCTATAAATAATCACTTCAGGAGATTTCCGGTCAAGTGGGCAGGGTAGGTAAATGCTATGCTTGCCTCCTCTTATGACAACATCAAAATTACAACTAAACTACAGATGAACCAGCCTTGAAAATTGCCTGAAGTCTAGCTGAACCAAAGTCCTGTAACGAAGGACATACAGAAGAAGCCAACTCCAGACTGGTCCCACACACTAGTGTGACCATGAATAAGTGAGATGGATACCTTGGCTGTGGAGGTGCCCCCAGGAAGAGAAAGGGTTCCCAGTCCCACAGCGGCTCCCTAGCCCAGAGCTCCAGTGCCAGGGAGAAAAGTGCCACAAATTCTGACTGTAAAAACCAGTGGAGATTGTAGCTGAGTGAGACAGGATGGCTGGGGTTTCAGGCATTGCTCTTAAAGGGCCCAACATGGACATACTCAATAAAGGACTCACTCGCTCTGAGCTCTGGCACTGGGGCAGCAGCTCCAAAGGTACTAGGGACATACAGGTAGGAACTGATTTGTATGGCTGCAGAGCAAAAGCTGTAGGGGCAGCTTTCTCCCAGAGAGAAGTGCTGGCAGAATCCACTGTTTTTTTTGAGAAGCGCACCGGAGAAACGCGCGGGTGCGCGCATGCAGTGACACAGAGCACGTTGGGAGGAGACGCAGGTCCCCGAGAGACAGAGCAGGGATCTGAGCCACGCAGCAAGGTGTGCACAGTCCCCTAAACACCGGCAGTCCCTTTGGGAGAGCAGCAGGAACTCCATTGGAGCGTATGAGGCAAAGGCCTTAGCTCAAAACAGTGTTGGAACTGGGTGTTTGTGTTTTCTCCTCTCTTGAACAAAAAGAAAAAAAAAAACAACCAACAAACAACTACAGAAATAAGAACCCACCCCCACCCCCACAAACCTTGGCCCCCGCCAAACCAGTCTTAAAATGACCCCTGAATGGAGCAGTGGGGGCAGACTACAGAGGTATTCCTACCTACAGGGGGTCAAGAATTTCTATCCCAGAAGAGGCTGCAGAGTGAGACTACCTACTCCACCCACACCTTTCCAGCAAGGCTTGGGAGGCAGGGCAGGTTCAGCTGCTGAGGCACTAATTAACAGACTCCTGGCAGCTGGCTTTTGGCAGCGAGGAATGCTTTCATTCTCCATGGCTGTCATTGGAAAGGGTGCCCAAAGACACTCATTGAGCCTTTGGGGGCGCAGCCTGCCTTGGGAGAGGTGAAAGCAAAATGGCAGTGACTTTGTAAAAACTACCAAACACACGTCACAACCACACTCAAGTTCAGCAAACCTGCAGTGCCAGGATCACACTAGGCGTCAGGTAGCCAACTCTGTTCTCACAAGACGCACAAGAATTTCTGTACAGCAGAGGACAAACTGAAGTGAGTGTAGTGGACTTTAGCCAAGACCGGCATGGGTTTTTTTTGTTTTTTGTTTTTTCCCCTTTAATTGGTTGCTTATCTTGGTTGTTTCTGGTTTTTATTTCCATTTCGTTATTATCATTTTCTAGTTTTTAATATAGGCATAGGTATGGCTTTATATAGATGAATATATGTCCATATATATGGGTGTGTAGACAAATATATATATATATATATATATATTTCTTTTTCTTTCTTTTCTTTTTCTTTTTTCCCACCCTGTTTCTCCCTTCTTTTATTCACTCTTCGCACTGCTGTAATTTTCCTCCTTTCCTTTTTTCTGCAAATTTTATTTTATTTTTATTTTTTGTTTTTATGTTTACTTTATTTATTTTTATTTTTATTTTTTGGTATAGCTATTCGGTTTCTCAATTTATTCTATTTTTTATTTTATGATATTGTATTTTATTTTGTTTCCTCTTCTGTTCTTTTTGTGTGTGTGGTTGTTTTGTTTTAGTGTGTTTTCTTCTTTTGGATGTTTGATATTTCTGTACAAGTTGACTAGGTTGATGGTTGTTGTTTTTTTACATGTGAGAGCATTTGTTATCCTTTGGTGGCTGCGGTAGTTGTTCTTTATGTTCTGTTTGGCTCGAAAGTCCCTCTGCAGCTGAGCCTAAAGAAAGAGACACAAGAATCATCACACTCAGAGGCCAACTTTAGATAAAACCAGAGCATTTCTCGGTTTGACATACAAGAGTCACACCCAAAAAGAAGTAGCTACAGGTATTAGGACCCAAAGGGTACAAGCCTCATCAGAGGAGTCAAACCTCTCACAGCAGCTCATAAACTGCGGACACTGCTAATCCTCACAGATAATCAGGCTGAAAGTCAATCCCACCTACTGACAAGCCAAAAGTAATCAAAGCTAAAATTTCAACAGGTGAGGACACACAACACAAGGAACACTTCAGATATATATGCAAAGGAGAATAGGGAGACTGACTAATTCAAATATAAAGGACACATACCACATAGGTACACCCAGAAAAGCCTGAGACACCTAGGGAATCTATCTGTTATATCGAAAGAAGCACAAAGAGTAAGCCAGAATGGGGAGACAAAGAAACACAACACAAATAAAAGAACAGAAGAAACTTCCTGAATCAGTAGAACTAGAGGAAATAGGGGTAAACAACCTATGGGAGACAGAGTTCAGAACACTGATTATAAGAATGTTGAAGGAAATTAATGAAAATATAAAGAAGGATAGATAAATTATGAAAAGCAACCAGCTAGAACTTAAGAAAATAATTACTGAATTAAATAACAAACTTGATGGAATGACTCTCAGATTGGATGAAGCAGAAAATCGAACCAGTGACTTAGAAGACCAGATAGCAGATATCACCGAAGTGGAACAAGAAAAGAAAAAAAAAAGAAAAACATTGAAAATAGTTTAAGAGAGCTGGGAGACAACATCAAATACAACACCTACAGATCATTGGAATACCAGAAGGAGAAGAGAGGGAGCATGGGATTGAGCACATATTTGAAGTAATAATGTCTGAAAACTTCCCTAACATGGCAAAGGACATCGAAATACAAGCCCTGGAAGTGCAGAGAGTTCCAACCAAGATGATCCCAAACAGGCCCACACCAAGACACATTATAGTGAAAATGGCAAGGGTTAAGGACAAAGACAGAATCCTTAAAGCAGCAAGGGAAAGGCAGCAAGTTACTTACAAGGCCACCCCCATATGATTATCAGCCAACTTTTCTACAGAAATTTTGCAGGCCAGAAGGGAGTGGCAGGAGGTTTTCAAAGTGATGAAAAATAAAAGCCTACAACCCAGATTGCTGTATCCAGCAAGGTTATCATTTAAAATTGAAGGAGAACTCAAGAGTGTTCCAGAAAACAATAAGTTAAGGGAATTCATTACCACCAAGCCAGCTTTGCAGGAAATGTTAAAATGGCTTCTATAAGCAGAAGAGAAAAACAAGCTAAGAAAGGCTAGGAACAGAAATAACAAAATGGCAATAAATATGCACCTATCAATAATCACATTAAATGTAAATGGATTTAATGTTCCAATAAAAAGACATAGGGTGGTTGAATGGATAAGAACGCAAGACCTCTGCATATGCTGTATACAAGAGAGACACCTCACATCAAAAGACTCATACAGGCTGAAAGTAAAGGGATGCAGTAACGTATTTCATGCAAATGGAACTGAGAAAAAAGCTGGAGTAGTGATACTTATATCAGATAAAATGGACTTTAAATTGAAGAATATAATAAAGGACAAAGAAGGACACTTCATAATAATAAAGGGACCGATCCAACAAGACGACATAACCCTAGGAAACATCTATTCACCTAACATAGGAGCTCCTAAATATATAACACAGATATTGTCAGACATAAAGATGGACATCAGTAACACTATCATAGTAGTGGACTTCAAAACCCCACTGTCACCAAAGGATAGATCCTCCAGACAGAAACTCAATGAGGAAACAGCGACCTTAAATGACACATTAGACCAGCTGGATTTAACTGATATATTCAGAGCATTTCACCACGAAGCTACAGAATATACATTCTTTTCAAGTGTACATGGAACATTTTCTAAGATAGACCACATTTTTGGCCACAAAACAAGCCCTGAATAAATTTAAGAAGACTGAAATCATTTCAAGTGTCTTCTCTGACCACAATGCTATGAAACTAGAAATCAAAGATAAGAAGAAATCCAGGAAGCTGACTAATAAACGGAGGCTAAATAACAGGCTACTGAATAGCGAGTGGGTCACAAATGATCAAGGAGGAAATCAAAAGATACCTTGAGACAATAGAAAATGAAAACACCACGACCCAAATATATGGGATGCACCGAAACCAGTCCTAAGAGGGAAGTTCATAGAACTGCAGGCCTAACTAAAGAAGGAAGAAAAATCTCAAATCTACATGTTATCCATGCACCTCAGGGAAATGGAAGAAAAACAGCAAAAGAAGCCAAAGAGGAGAACAAGGAAGGAGATAATAAAAACTAGAGCAGAAATAAATGATTCAGAGAACAGAAAAACAATGCAGAAGATCAATGAAACCAAGAGCTGTTTTTTTGAGAAGATAAACAAAATTGACTAACCTCTAGCCAGGCTCCTTAGGGGGAAAAAAAAAAAAGAGGGAAGACTAAGGAATGAAAGAGGTGAAGTGACTACAAACATCATAGAAATACAAAAAATTTTAAGAAATTACTATGAGCATCTATATGCCAACAAATTTGACAATCTGGAAGAAATGGATAATTTTGTAGAAGTATACAACCTTCCAAAGCTAACTCGAGAAGAAATGGAAAATCTAAATAGTATGATTAATACAAAGGAAATTGAATCAGTAATTGACAAGCTCCGAAAAACAAAAGCCCTGGACCAGATGGCTTCACAAGTGAATTCTATCAAACATTCAAAAAAGAACTATCACCTATGCTTCTCAAACTATTCCGAGAAATCCAGAAGGAGGGAAGGCTCCCAAATTCTTTTAATGAAGCCACTATCACCTTGATTCTAAAAACCAGATAAAGACAGCACAAAAAAAGGAAAACTATAGGCCAATATCACTGATGAACATAGATGCAAAACTTCTCAATAAAATATTAGCAAACAGAATTCAGAAATATATTAAGAAGATCATACATCATGATCAAGTGGGTTTCATCCCTACTACGCAAGGCTGGTTCAACATCCATAAATCAATTAATGTGATACACCACATCAACAAAATGAAGATTGAAAATCACATGGTCATGTCAATAGATGCAGAAAAAGCATTTGACAAAAATCCAACAGCCATTTATGTTAAAAACCCTTAGCAAAGTGGGAATACAGGGATCATATCTCAACATAATAAAGGCCATATATGATAAACCTACAGCTAACATCATAGTCAATGGGGAAAAGCTAAAAGCATTCCCCTTAAGATCCAGAACAAGACAAAGCTGTCTACTTCCTCCTCTTTTATACAACATAGTTCTGGAAGTTCTAGCCACAGCAATCAGATAAGTAAAAGAAATAAAATGCATCCAAATTGGCAAGGAAGAAGTAAAATTATCATTATATGCAGATGACGTGATACTGTATATAGAGAACCCCAAAGACTCTATGAAAAAAATTCTGATACAAGATTTCAGGAAAGTTGCAGGATACAAAATCAATGTTCAGAAATCAGTTTCATTTGCACATACCAATAATAAACTAACGGAAGGAGAAATTATGAAAACTGTCCCATTTACAACTGCTTCAAGAACTATAAAATACCTAGAAATACATTTAACCAAAGAAGTAAACGATCTGTACTTAGAAAATTACAAGACACTAAGAAAGAAAGAAAGAAAGAAAGAAAGAAAGAAAGAAAGAAAGAAAAGAAAATACAAATAAACGGAAACATGCACCATGCTCATGGATAGGAAGAATTAATATAGTTAAAATGTCCATACTACCTAAAGCAATATATATATATATATATATATATATATATATATATATATATATATATATATATATATATTCAATGCAATTCCTATCCAACTACTAAGGGCAAATTGCACAGAAATAGAAAATATAATCCTAAAATTTATATGGAACCATAAAAGACCCTGAATAGCATCAGCAATCCTGAGAAATAAGAACACAGTCGAGAGGATCACGCTACCAGACATCAAAACATACTACAAGTCTACAGTAATCAAAACAGTATGGTATTGGCATAAACACAGGCACATAGACCAGTGAATACAACAGAGACCCCAAAAATAAATCCATGTACATAGGGACAGTTTATCTATGACAATGGAAGCAAGAATTTACACTGGGATAAAGATAGTCTATTTAATAAATCGTGCTGGGAAAATTGGACTGACACGTGCAAAACGTGAAACTGGACCACCTCCTTATGCCATATACAAGAACAAATTCAAAATGGATTAAAGACTTAAATGTAAGACCTGAAACCATAAAACTAGAAGGAAATATTGGGAGTAAATTTGCAGACATTACCCTGAGCAATATTTTTACTGATACATCCCCAAGGGCAAGGGAAATACAAGATAAAATGAACATATGGGATTATATCAAAATTAAAAGTTTTTTCACAACAAAGGAGACCATCAATAAAACAAAAAGGAAGCCTACTGAATGGGAGAATATATTTGTCAACGATATATCTGATAAGGGGTTAATATCCAAAATTTATAAAACACTCATGCAACTCAACACCAAAAAAACAAACAACCCAATTAAAAAATGGGCAGAGGAAATGAAGAGACTTTCTCTAAAGAGGACATACAGTTGGCCAACAGGCATATGAATAAATGTTCAACATCACTGATCATTAGGAAAATGTAAATAAAAACCACAATGAGATATCACCTCACTCCAGTCAGAATGGCTATCATCAATAAATCAACAAACAACAAGTGCTGGCGGAGCTGTGGCAAAAAGGGAACCCTGCTGTACTGTTGGTGCGATTGTAGATTGGTGCAGCCACTATGGAAGTCAGTATGGAGGTATCTGAAAAAACTGGAAATGGGGGCCGGCCGAGTGGCGCGGTGGTTAAGCACTGGCTTGGGATACCAGTGGCCCTGGTTCGGATCCCACATATGAGGGCCAGGGACACTGCCCTCTACAGCTAACAACAGCTCCAATTGGAGCTGGGCTGTGTGAGCCCCGGTGATGGAGTGGGCTGCAGCCCCTGCTGCAGTGGGCTGGCAGTGAGTGGCTGGCAGCCAGTGCAAGCTGCGAATAGCTACGGTGAGTGACCATCCAGAGGCCGGCAACCGATCTGCCTCATCCGGGAGGAGCGCAATGACGATACCAACAGTGAAGCCACGTCCTCCACAACTAGACTGAAGAACAAAAAGACAGCAACCGGTCTGTTCTCCTTCCCCGATTCCCCAACGCTGTTTCCCTCCCCCAATTCCCCAATAAAATCTTTAAAAAACAAAACAGAACAAAAAAAAGAAAACTGGAAATGGAACTACCTTTTGACCCAGCAATTCCACTCCTAGGCATTTGTCCTGAAAAACTCAAGACACTAATTCAAAAAAATATATGCACCCCTATGTTCATTGCAGTGCAATATGCAATAGCCAAGACTTGGAAACAATCAAAATGCCCATTGGTAGATGACTGGATTAAGAAACTGTGGTACATTTGCACAATGGAGTATTACGCAGCTATAAAGAAGAAAGAAATCGTACCATTTGCAATGATATGGATGGATCTAGAGAACATTATGTTAAATGAAATAAGTCAGTCAGAGAAAGACAAATACCATATGATTTCACTTATATGTGGAATCTAAAGTACTGAATAATCGAGCAATGTAAACAGAAATAGTCTTAGAGACACAAAGAAAAAACTAATGAGGGCTAGATGGGATGGGGTTGTGCATGAGGGAGAAGGGGAAGGGATGAGGCAACACAAACTCATAACTACAATACTACTGCAGAGACAGAAGAGACAGTTTAGGGAATATAATCAATAAGGTTGTAAATATTTTTCTTAGGGGCCAGAAGGATTCATGTCTTGTCAGGGAGACCACTTCATGGACAGTGTAGTGGCCTGATCTCTGCAATGTATATCTGAAGCTGCTGCTGAATAATATTATATGTAAACTATAATTTAACACATATATAGTCATGGGATGTGGAATATAGTGTGGGGATGGAGTCAATTTTATTGTAATAGATATGTAAAATATCAGGGATGGGCAGGGGTAAGGGAGAGGTGAGGGGGTAGTCACTTTGGGGTGAAAAAGATAACTATTGCATTGTTTTGTACATCTGTAAATAATAATAATAATAATAATAAAAGTTTTAAAAAAAAGAAATGTAACATAAGCGTGTAGCACAACATGAAATTAGGTAACCTGGAACCCTGAGGTTCCTGTGCGACAAACTTTTTCCTGGTTTCTGAATTGCCTTTATATGGCAGAGGGCATCATTAACGATTTATAATACCCTAAACCCTCAAAGCTTCTAGATTCCTCTAAATCCAGACCAAAGAAAACCAAGAACCAGAGTGACACAGGCATTTCATCTCCCATCTGCCTGTGCTCCACTTTTTTGGAGGATCTGTCTCTTTTTTGAGTTGACATGTCAAGAGTAAGGGTGGGGGGGTAGGGGCAAGATGGCGGCTGTGAGGAGGGCTGCATGAAACCTCCCCTGGAAATATCCACAATTTGAACTTCTAATATGCTTCAAAGAGACATCTACTCATCACACAGAGCAACTAAGAGTTCCACACAAGGATTGCTGGAAGGTGGGCAGGCTGGGCGAGTAGGGAAGAAGGCGGCGAGACACGTGAGGTGCAGCCCGCACTTGCGGCTGCTGAGTCACGGTGAGTGTTCCCCGGCTCGCTCCCTGTGGCCTGCGGCCCACCTAGAGTTCAGCAAGAGCGCGTTGGTTTGCAGTCTGAGGCAGAAGCCTCAGGCCGGGCAAGTGTAGGAGGAGAAAGAGGAGATGACTGTGCAGAGGTACGAGCTGCACCCGTGGCTCGCCGGGTCCCCAGGAAGCAGGGTGCAGAGCCCCGCAGCGGCAGGGCAAGATCAATCCCTGCACCCTCCCGGTTCAGGAATCAGTCTCTGTGCCCACCGGGTCCCGCGGAGCGCAGAAGCCTGAAACCCGGGAGCAGGGGGAAAAAGAGGACTTGGGCGCGGAGAAGCAGCGCGCCGGGCAGAGACGCAGGTCCCGGAGAGACGGAGCGGGGATCGGAGCCGCGTGGAAAGGTGCGCGCAGTCCCCTAAACCCCGGCGACAGTCCCTCCAGGAGCGCAGGAGGAGAACGGCGTGGGCGCACGCTGGCTCCAAGGCAGAAGCCTTAAACCCGGGAGCAGGGGATACAGAGGACTCGCCCGCGGAGACGCAGCGCGCCGGGTGGAGACGCAGGTCCCCGAGAGACGGAACGGGGATCTGAGCCTCGGGGCAGGGGGCTTGCAGTCCCTTAAACCCCGACAGTCTCTTCGGGAGAGCAGCAGGAGCACCGCGGGCGCGCGCCGGCTCCAAGGCAGAAGCCTGAAACCTGGGAGCAGGGGAAAAGGAAGGCTCACTCGGACACGCAGCGCGCCGGGCAGAGACGCAGGTCCCCGAGAGACGCGGAGCGGGGATCTTAGCCAAACGGTAGGGTGCGCGCAATTCCCTAAATCCCGGCAGACCCTTTGGGAGAGCAGCAGGAACTCCACTGGAGCATAAGAGGCAAAGGCCTTAGCTTAAAACAGTGTTGGAACTGTGGCTTTGTTTATTTTTATGTTTTTTTATTTATCTTTTCCTTTTTCTACTCTTGAACAGAAAGCAAAAAAAAACCAATAACGCACCCACTCCCACAAACTTTGGCCCCCGCCAAGTCAGTCTTAAACTGACTCCTGAATGGAGCAATAGGGGCAGACTAGGAAGATATCCTTACCTGCAGTGGGTTGAGAATTTCCACCCAGTAAAGGCTGCAGAGTGAGACTACCTACCCCGCCCCCACCTTTATGCAAGGCTTGGGAGGCAGGGCAGGTTCACCTGCTGAGGCACTAATTAACAGATTCTTAGCAGCAGGCTTTTGGTAGTGAGGAATTCTTTAATTCTCCACGGCTGTCAACCCAAAGGGTGCCCAGAGACACTCATTGAGCAATTTGGGGGTGCAGCCTGCCTTGGGACAGGCAAAAGCAAAAAGGCAGTGACTTTGTAAAAACCACCAATCACACGTCACAACCACACTCAAGTACAGCAAACCTGCAGTGCCAGGATCACGCTAGGCATCAGGTGGCCTACTGTTCCCACAAGACGCACAGGAATTTTTGTACAGCAGACAAACTGAAGAGAGCTTGGTGGACTTTAGCCTAGACCGGCACGGGTATTTTTGATTTGTTTGGTTTTATTCTGTTTTGTTTTCCCTTTATTGGCTGCTTATCTTGGTTGTTTTTGGTTTTTATTTCTATTTCATTCTAATCATATTGTAGTTTTTAATATAAGCATATATATAGGTGTATATAGGTGAATATATGTCCATATATATGGGTGTGTAGACAAATATATATATATATATTTTTTTACTTTTTTCTTTTTCTTTTTCTTTTCTTTTTCTTTTTTCCCCACCCTCACTTTCTCTCTTATTTTATTCATTCTTCTCACTGCTATACTTTTCCTCTTTTCCTTTTTTCTGCAAATTTTATTTTTTTAATTTTTCTTACTTTTTTTATTATTATTTTACTTTATTTTTATTTTTTATTTTTTAGGTATAGCTAATCGGTTTCTCATGTTTAGTCTATTTTTTATTTTAGGATATTGTATTTTATTTTGTTTCCTCTTCTGTTATTATTGAGTGTGTGGTTTTTGTTTTGTTTCTGTTTGTTTTCTTCGTTAGTATGATTGATATTTCTGTACAAGTTGACTGTAGTTTGATGGTTGGTTTTTTTTACTTGTGCGAGCATTTGGTTTCCTTTGGTGGCTGCAGAGGTTGTTCTTGTTGATCTGTTATGCTCTAAAATCACTCTGCAGCAGTGGGTCCAAACAAACAGACACAAGAATCATCATACCCGGAGGCCAACTTTAGATAAAACCAGAGGATTTCTGGGTTTGACATACAAGAGTCACACCCAAAAGGAAGTTGCTACAGGTACTAGGACCCATAGGGTCCAAGTTTCATCAGAGGGGTCAATCCTCTCACAGCAGCTCATAAACTGCAGAAGCTGCTGATTCTCACATCTAATCAATCTGGGAGTCAATCCCACGTACTGACAAACCAAAAGTATTCAAAACTAAAACTTCAACAAGTGAGGACGCACGACATAAGGAACACCTCAGATACAAGCACAGGAGAATAGGGAGACTGAGTAATTCAAATATAAAGGACACACACCATATAAGTTTACCCAGAAAAGACTGAGAAATCTGGGGGATCTATCTGTTATATTGAAGCAAACACAAAGAGTAAGCCAGAATGGGGAGACAAAGAAACACAACACAAATAAAAGAACAGAAGAAACTTCCTGAATCAGTGGAAATAGAAGAAATAGAGGTAACCAACCTATCGGAGACAGAGTTCAGAACACTGATTATTAGAATGTTCAAGGAAATTAATGAAAATATAAAGAAGGATAGAGAAATCATGAAAAGCAACCAGCTAGAACTTAAGAATACAATTACTGAATTAAATATCAAACTTGATGGAATCACTAGCAGATTGCATGAAGCAGAAAATCGAACCAGTGACTTAGAAGACAAAATAGCAGAGATCACCCATGTGGAGCAACAAAAAGAAAAAAGAATGAAAAACATGGAAAATAGTTTAAGAGAGCTGGAGGACAACATCAAACGCAATAACCAACGGGTCATTGGAGTACCAGAAGGAGAAGAGAGGGAGCATGGGATTGAGAATATATTTGAAGTAATAATGTCTGAAAACTTCCCTAACCTGGTAAAGGACATCGAAATACAAGCTCAGGAAGTGCAGAGAGTTCCAACGAGGATGATTCCAAACAGGCCCACTCCAAGACACATTATAGTGAAAATGGCAAGGGTTAAGGACAAAGACAGAATCCTTAAAGCAGCAAGGGAAAGGCAGCAAGTTACTTACAAGGGCACCCCCATAAGATTATCAGCCAACTTTTCTACAGAAATTTTGCAGGCCAGAAGGGAGTGGCAGGAGGTTTTCAAAGTGATGAAAAATAAAGGCCTACAACCAAGATTGCTGTATCCAGCAAGGTTATCATTTAAAATCGAAGGTGAGATAAGGAGGTTTGCAGAAAAAAATAAGTTAAGGGAATTCATTACCACCAAGCCAGCTTTGCAGGAAATGCTAAAAGGGCTTCTTTAAGTAGAAGAGAAAAACAACCTATGAAAGACTACGAATACAAATAAGAAAATGGCAATAAATACACACCTATCAATAATCACATTAAATGTAAATGGATTAAATGCTCCAATAAAAAGACATAGGGTGGCTGAATGGATAAGAAAGCAAGACCCAAGTATATGCTGTATACAAGAGACTCACCTCAGATCCAGACTCATCCAGGCTGAAAGTAAAGGGATGGAGTAAAATAGTTCAGGCAAATGGTACTGAGAAAAAAGCTGGAGTAGTGATACTTATATCAGATAAAATGGACTTTAAATTGAAGAATATAACAAAGGACAAAGAAGGACACTTCATAGTAATGAAGGGATCAATCCAACAAGAGGACATAACTCTAGTAAACATCTATGCACCTAACATAGGAGCTCCTAAATATATAAAACAGATATTGTCAGACATAAAGACGGACATCAACAGTAACACTATCATAGTAAGGGACTTCAACACCCCGCTGTCACCAATGGACAGATCCTACAAACAGAAAATCAATGCGGAAACAGCGACCTTAAATTATATATTAGACCAGCTGGATTTAACAGACATTTTCAGAGCATTTCATCCCAAAGCTACAGAATATATGTTCTTTTCAAGTGCACATGGAACATTTTCTAAGATAGACCACATGTTAGGCCACAAAACAAGTCTCAATAAATTTAAGAAGATTGAAACCATTTCAACCGTATTCTCTGACCACAATGCTATGAAACTAGAAATCAATTATAAGAAGAAATCCGGGAAGCTGACAAATAAATGGAGGCTAAACAATATGCTATTAAATAGTGAGTGGGTCACAAATGAGATCAAAAGGAAATCAAAAGATACCTCGAGACAAACGATAATGAAAACACCACGACCCAAAATCTCTGGGATGCTGCGAAAGTAGTCCTAAGAGGGAAGTTTATAGCAGTGCAAGCCTATCTAAAGAAGGAAGAAAAATCTCAAATCAACAGGTTATCCTTACACCTAAGGGAACTGGAAAAAGAACAGCAAAAGAGTCCCAAGGGGAGTACAAGAAAGGAGATAATAAAGACCAGAGCAGAAATAAACAATATAGAGAACAGAAAAACAATTCAAAAGATCAATGAAACCAAGAGCTGGTTTCTTGAGAAGATAAACAAAATTGACAAACCTCTAGCCAGGCTCATCAAAAAAAAAGAGAGGACTCAAATTAGCAAAATCAGGAATGAAAGAGGGGAAATGACTACAGACATCACAGAAATACAAAAAATTCTAAGAAATTACTATGAGCAACTATATGCCAACAAATTTGACAATCTGGAAGAAATGGATTATTTTCTAGAAGCATACAACCTTCCAAAGCTAACGCAAGAAGAAACAGAAAATCTAAATACCCTGATTACTACCAAGGAAATTGAATCAGTAATTGACAAGCTCCCAAAAAACAAAAGCCCTGGACCAGATGGCTTCACAAGTGAATTTTATCAAACATTCAAAAAAGAACTATCACCTATTCTTCTCAAACTATTCCAAAAAATCCAGAAGGAGGGAAGGCTCCCAAACTCTTTTTATGAAGACACTATCACCCTGATTCCAAAACCAGATAAAGACATCAAAAAAAGGAAAACTACAGGCCAATCTCCCTGATGAATATAGATGCAAAAATTCTCAATAAAATATTAGCAAACAGAATTCAGAAATATATTAAGAAGATCATACATCATGATCAAGTGGGATTCATCCCTAGTGCGCAAGGCTGGTTCAACATCCGTAAATCAATTAATGTGATACACTACATCAACAAAATGAAGGATAAAGGTCACATGGTCATTTCAATAGATGCAGAAAAAGCATTTGACAAAATCCAACAGCCATTTATGTTAAAAACCCTTAGCAAAGTGGGAATACAGGGATCATATCTCAACATAATAAAAGCCATATATAATAAACCTACAGCTAACATCGTACTCAATGGGGAAAAGCTAAAACCATTCCCCTTAAGATCAGGAACAAGACAAGGCTGTCCACTTTCTCCTCTTTTATTCAACATAGTGCTGGAAGTTCTAGCCACAGCAATCAGACAACAAAAAGAAATAAAAGGCATCCAAATTGGCAAGGAAGAAGTAAAATTGTCATTATATGCAGATGACATGATACTGTATATAGAGAACCCCAAAGACTCCATCAAAAAACTATTGGAACTGATAGACGCATTCAGTAAAGTAGCAGGATATAAAATCAATGTTCAGAAATCAGTGGCATTTGCATATACCAATAATAAACTAATGGAAAGAGAAATTAAGAAAACTGTCCCATTTACAATTGCGTCAAGAACTATAAAATATCTAGGAATAAATTTAACCAAAGAAGTGAAAGATCTGTACTCAGAAAATTATAAGACACTGAAGAAAGAAATCATAGAGGATACAAATAAATGGAAACACCTACCATGCTCATGGATAGGAAGAATTAATATAGTTAAAATGTCCATACTGCCTAAAACAATATATAGATTCAATGCAATTCCTATCAAATTACCAAGGGCATTTTTCACAGAAATAGAAAATATAATCCTAAAATTTATATGGAATCATAAAAGACCCAGAATAGCCTCGGCAATTCTGAGAAATAAAAACAAAGTCAGGGGGATCACGATACCAGACATCAAAACCTACTACAAGGCCACAGTAATCAAGACAGTTTGGTATTGGCATAAAAACAGGCACATCGTTCAGTGGAACAGAACAGAGAGCCCAGAAATAAATCCAAGCATTTACGTACAGTTAATCTATGACAAGGGAAGCAAGAATTTACACTGGAGTAAAGATAGTCTATTCAATAAATGGTGCTGTGAAAATTGGACTGACACATGCAAAAAAATGAAACTGGATCATCTCCTTACGCCTTATACAAGAACAAATTCAAAATGGATTAAAGACTTAAATGTAAGACCTGAAACCATAAAAATCCTAAAAGAAAATATAGGAAGTACATTTGCAGACATTACCCGGAGCAATATTTTTACTGATACATCCCTACGGGCAAGGGAAGTAAAAGAAAAAATGAACATATGGGATTATATCAGACTTAAAAGATTTTTCACAACAAAGGAAACCATTAATAAAACAAAAAGGAAGCCTACTGAATGGGAGAATATATTTGCCAACGATATATCTGATAAGGGGTTAATATCCAAAATTTATAAAACACTCATGAAACTCAACACCAAAAAAACAAACAACCCAATTAAAAAATGGGCAGAAGATATGAAGAGACATTTCTCTAAAGAGGACATACAGATGGCCAACAGACATATGAAAAAAAGTTCAACCTCACTGGTCATTAGGGAAATGCAAATAAAAACCACCATGAGATACCACCTCACTCCAGTCAGAATGGCTATCATCAACAAATCAACAAACAACAAGTGCTGGCGGGGCTGTGGGGAAAAGGGGATCCTGCTGCACTGTTGGTGGGACTGCAGATTGGTGCAGCCACTATGGAAGTCAATATGGAGGTATCTCAAAGAACTGGAAATAGAGCTACCGTTTGACCCTGCAATTCCACTCCTAGGTATTTATCCTGAAAAAACCAAGACACTTATTCAAAAAAAGTTATGCACCCCTATGTTCATAGCAGCACAATTTACAATAGCTAAGACTTGGAAACAACCAAAATGCCCATCAGTAGATGACTGGATTAAGAAACTGTGGTATATTTATACAATGGAGTATTACTCCGCTATAAAGAAGAATGAAATCGTGCCATTTGCAATGATATGGATGGACCTAGAGACTATAATGTTAAGGGAAATAAGTCAGTCAGAGAAGGACAAATACCTTATGATCTCACTCATATGTGGAATATGAAAAACTGTATGAATGAGCAAAGTAAACAGAAACTGTCTCATAGATATAGAGGAAAAATCAGGGTTGCTAATTGGGAGAGGAATGGGGATGAGGGAGAAGGGGAAGGGATTAGGCAGCAAAAATAGGCAACTACAATATTGCTACTGGGATAGGAAAACAGTTTGGGGAATATAATTAATAATGTTGTAAATATTCTGTGGAATGTCAGATGATCATAGGTCTTGTTAGGGAGACCATTTCAGGGATGGAGTAGAGGTTTGATCACTGCACTGTATTACTAAAGCGGAGGTAGTATACCTACTGTAATTGAATATATATAGATAGTCACGGGATGTGGATTATACTGTGGAAGAGAGTCAGAGGAAGAGTAATAGATATATATGATATGGGGGGGGAGTGGGGTGGTGTATTGGGGGTGGGGGGTTGTCACTTTGAGGGGTAAAATGTATAACTATTGCACTGTGTTGTACACCTGAAACTAATTTAAAAAAAAAGAGTAAGGGTAAAAACAATAGGGTTTCTGTTTTCAAGGAGTTAACCGTGTATTTGGGGAGAGATATCTATTTAAAAAATAACTGATGAACAATGAGATAACACAATAAATTCAGTCTGTACTGTGTTTAAGAATGACACAGGGAAGGGAGCAAATGAAAAAAAAACAAAGATCCATTGTTTTTTGGTTGAGTCTTCCCTCCTCCCCCTATGCAGATGTAGGTGGCTGTCATATTTAAGTCTCTGTCTACACAGCTAACAACTTTCATCCACCTTGCCCTGGTGATTCCCAGAGATCAAGCCCCACCAAATTTCAGGCACATCCAAAGCTTCCAGTGGCTTTTCCATACAAACAGCCTGTCTTGGCTTATGCTGTGGGCTTTACTAAAACCTCTCAAAAGTTATTAAAACCCAAACAAACAGCATCTGACTTCAGCAAGTCCCATACCTCTTGCTGAGCAGCCTTAATCCCAGTACTAGTGGCCGCCAGTCTCTGTTTGCATGTTGGCCTCTTGAGGCACAGCCAAGCCCAGCAAAGGTGGTGGTCATATGTGGGTGGCTTTGTGGCTCATGCCAAGTGGCCCTGGCAAGGCACAGTCTTGGGCATACTTTACCTACAGTAGGGCCCTTTGTAGGAAGACTCAGGACTGGCAACCCTCGCGGCCAGCTTCTGACTCAACCTGAGCACCACCCAGCAGCCTCCAAGGACTACATACTGGGCAGGCACCAGAGCCCTGCTAAAGTGAATCCTGCTCCGTAGGGTCAGCCCCTACTCCACTGTAGTCACAGTCAGTCATCACAATGACCCCGATGGTCAATCTCTCCCATTCATGTGCAAAAACAACCAAGGCACAACTACAACAGGAAGGTACATACAAGAGACAACCTGCACAAAAGACACACCTGCATCACCTGGCTCAGGGGACCATGGAGACTGAGCCACTGGGCCCCAGAAAACACTTACTACATAAGGTAAATCTATTAAGATGGGGAGGCATAACAGCCCTACCTAATACATAGAAGCAAACTCAGGGAGGCAGTCAAAATGGGGAGACAAAGCAACATGTACCAAATAAAAGAACAGAAGAAAGCTCCAGAAAAAGAACTAAACAAAATTGAGACAAGTAATCCATGGGATGCAGAGTTCAAAACACTGGTTATAAGGATGCTCAATGATATTGGGGAGAACTTCGACAAAGAGACAGGAAACATAAAAATAGAGATAGAAAACATAAAAAAAAATAACTAATCAGATATAAAGAATATAACTGAAATGAAGAATACATTAGTGGGAATCAACAGAGGATTACATGAAGCAAAGGGTGGAATCAGTGATTTAGAAAATGAGGTAGTAGAAAACACCCAATCAAAACAGCAAAAAGAAAAAAGAATTAAAAAAAAATGAGGATAGTTTAAGGGGCCTCTAGGATAACATCAAGCATACTACATTCTCACCATAAGGGTACCAGAAGGTGAGGTGAGAGAGCAAGGAATTGAAAACCTATTTGAAGAAATAACGATAGAAAACTTCCCTAACCTGGCAAAGGAAATAGACATACAAGTCCAGGAAGTGCAGAGAGTCCCAAACAAGATGAATCCAAACAGGCCCACACCAAGACACATCATAATTAAAATGCCACAGGTTTAAGACAAAGAGAGAATCTTAAAAGCAGCAACAGTAAAGCAATCAGTTACCTACAACAGAGTCCCCATAAGACTGTCAGCTGATTTCTCTACAGACACTTTGCAGCCAGTAAGGATTGGCAGGAAATGTTCAAAATGATGAAAAGCAAGGACCTACAACCAAGATTACTCTGCTCAGAAAAGCTATCATTTAAGATTGAAGGACAAAGAGCTTCCCAGATAAGAAAAAATGAAAGGAGTTCATTACCACCAAACCAGTATTACAAGGAATCTTAGAGGGATTTCTTTAAGACAAAAATAAGATAAAAAATATGAAAAATGAAATGGCAATAACTATATACCTATCAGTAATTACTTTAAATGTAAGTGAATTAAATGCTCCAATCCAAAGATAGGATGGCTGAATGGATAAGAAAACAAGAATCTTACATATGCTGCCTACAAGAGACTCACTTCAGATCAAAAGACACACGCAGACTAAAAATAAAGGGACGAAAAAAGATATTTCATGAAAATGGAAACAAACAAACAAAAAAAGCTGGGGTAGCTATATTTATACCAGATAAAGTAGACATTAAATCAAAGCTACAATATAATAAAAGACGAATAAGACCCAGTAATCCCACTTCTGGGTATTTTCCAGAAAAAAAACCAACACTCTCCATGAAGGGGACGAACACATCCATATCTTCATTGCAGCATTGTTTACAATAGTGAAGATGTGGAGGCACCCTGGGTATCTGTCGATGGATGAATGAATAAAGAGGAGGTGGTACATATATACAATGGAATATTGCTTGGCCATGGAAGGGAATGGGGTCTTGCCATCTGTAGCAGCGTGGATGGACCTGGAGGGTCCTGTGCTGAGTGGAGTATGTCAGACATGATGCAATGTGATTTCACTTATATTTGGAATGTGAAGAACAAAATAAACAAACAAACAAAACAGAAACAAACTCATAGACACAGAGAACATTTTGATGGATTCCAGATGGGAGGAGGTTTGGGGGGGTGAAAAACAGAAAGGGATTAACAAATACAAATTGGTTGTTACAAAGTAGTCATGTGGATGTAGGGTGTAGTATAAGGAATATAGTCAATAATATTGTAATAACTATGTATGGTGTCAGATGGATACTTGATTTATTGGGGTGATAGATGGGAGCAGGATTGGGGACAGGGTGGAAAAGGTGAAGGAATTAAGAATTACAAATTGGTAGTTACAAAATAGTCATGGGGGTGTCAAGTATAGGGAATATAGTCAATAATATGGAAATAACTATGTATAGTGCCAGGTGGGTACTAAACTAGTCAATAGGATCACTTCTTAAATTATATAAATGTCTAACCACTATGCTGTACACCTGAAATTAATATAAAATAATATTTAATGTCAACTGTAATTGAAAAATTAAAAAGAGGGGAGAAGGTAAAGGGGAATAAAAGGTTCAAATCTCCTGGTGTAAAATAAATAAGCCTTGGGGATGTAATATACAGAATAGGGAATATAGTCAATAATATTGTGATAGCATAGTACAGTGTCAAATGGTTGCCAGACTTATCATGGTGATCACTTCTTTAGGTATATAAATGTCGAATAATTATGGTGTATACCTGAAACTAATATAATATTGTGTTAGCCATATTTTAATAAAAACCTTTGAAAAATAACAAATATTGCTTTGTTATTTCAATTTAGTCATAACTGAAAGGTAATTTTAGAAAGAAGAAATGGTAGATATAAGCAAAAAATAAACCGAAGGGTAATAAATAAACCAACTCTCTAAAAATCCATTAGCAAAAAAGCTACACAATTTTCAAGATCTCAGATAAGAAATGATTATATGTAGATATTCTTTGGATTTAAGCACATACAGCTTCGTTTGAAAGTCACAAACAGCTTGTTTAAAGCAGTTTACTATTTTAGCTGTAGTGACTGCACCGCAGTGGTATATCTAAATATAAAAGAATTAAACTTCAGGATTTTTCATTTTCTGTTCAGACAAAGAGGAAAAATTATCATTTTTTTTCTTCACTATGCCATATTAATAATCAACATTTAGATGCCAAACCAAACATAATCCAAAATCACATTTCTTTAGAGAGTTCTTATTAAAGAGATAAAGCATCTCCCCTTAAGTGTTACATTTTCCATTTCTAAACAGTAGTTTAGATGAGGCACATGAAGTAGATAAATGAGACTGATTCAGAGAACAAGCCAGTCATTGAAACTCAGGAATAAGGAATGATGTTTAAACAAGAATTGATGAATGGTACAAGTTTCAGGGCAAGCACTTTACATTCCCAAGTGTATGAATATGTTGTTTTAAACTTCACTTGAGTCCATCCAGTATAAGTGCAATATATTATGTATCGTCACTCCTATTTTAGGATGTATTGTTAATTTAGATACAGTGACTGGTGATCAGTACATGACAGGACTACTATTGTCTTTGTCATAGTAATGCTTTGTTTATAATAAAATTTATCTTTATCTCGTAATAGCTTATATGAAGCTTTCATTTTCATCCATTTCATTGGAGATTATAGCCTTAGGTGACAAGTTTTTTTTTCAACGTACATTAAGTTATAAAAGTCAGCAGGCTGCTGCTAGACCTGTACTCTATTTTACTCTAAAACAATAAACAAATAAATTGTTCATAAGTTAAACATGTTTTTAGTCAGAGGAGTCTGTATTTCAGGAGTTCATAGAGTAGTGGCTTTTTCTCAGGAAATTTGAAATCTCTAAATCTAACAAAATATAAATATAATAAAGTACATTTAAAAAGCAAACAAATTCTGTTTGTAAGATTTCAGTAACACTACTGCTTTTTTATTTGGTTTGGTTTGAATTTTGTTTTTGCATTCAAAATGATACACGGAGTTAACTAGAACTTTTAGTTAACATTCCAATTAATAGAGTCAACTGAAACTCTTCTTACATATTGAACTACTGTGTCACTTCGATTGGGAATACTGGAAATCCTGGCCTATGAATGCATAGAAAAATGCTAAAATACAAAGTACAAGTTATTTTATAGATTTTGAAGTCCAGACTAGGGTGACAAAGTTGTATTTTTATTATAATTGAAAATATTTCAGCAATATCCTCTCAGCTGTTTCCATTTTCTTTTTCATTTTTTTTTTAGAAGCATCTGTGTGATGACTCACAAGAGTTCTGCCCTCCCTTATTTCATAGGGGTTATTTAGTTACAGGCTTGGATTTTTAGTTCACAAGGTTAAATATAAAATCTTACTCCCCCGGTCACTCTATGCACAGTGCACTGCTCAACCAAAGCCCTAATGAATTATCACCTCTTCCCAATAAACAGGATGCTAGTTCTAAGAAGCATTTAATGACATTCACAATTAAAAGTCTTACCTAAAAATCTGTTTATGGAAGAATTAGCCTCATTAAAGGTTTTGCCCCAAAGTCACTTTTAATGATGTTCTGTGGAAGAGATTAGAGGTGAAAAAGGAAGTGAATTTAAAAGGGAAAACAAGCATGAGAAAAAACAACCCTCTACCTTTGATTCAATTTTTTAGGTCAGTTGTTGCACTGACAATTGTCACAATTGACCCTGAAACAAAGGTACTTGGAATGAGAGTCAAAAAGGAAAAGGGGAAGGGGAATATAGTCAATAATATTGTGATAAGCTTGCATGGTGACAGATGATTACTAGAATTAGTGGCATGATCACATTGTAAGGTATAAAAATATCAAACTATTATATTGTACATATGAAACTAATAAAACCAATATAAGATTGTGTACCAACTATACTTAAATAAAAATAAATTCAAAAATTCATTTATTTTAAAAAAGAAAACCATGGGCCAGCCGAGTGGCGCGGTGGTTAAGCGCTGGCTTGGGAAGCCAGCGGCCCCAGTTTGGGTCCCACATATGAGGGCCAGTGACACTGTCCTCAAAAAAAAAAATTAAATTAAAAATAAAAAGAAAAAAGAAAATCATATGATTGTTTACCCCTGAGATATTCCTCTACTTTTTTTTGAGAACTAGGCATTAAGCTATACAGGTTACTGCCACTGGCTCATAGAGCATCTTTATATAATTTTTCAAAGCACCCATATTGGTTTTCTATTACTATTATATCAAATTTCCACAATTTTAGAGGCTTTAAAAACCACCCATTTTTATCTCATAGCTCCATAAGTCAGAAGTCCAGGTGGACTTGACTGAGTTCTTTGCTCAGGGTGTCACATGGCTGAAATCAAAGTGTTGGTAGATTGTGTTCCTTCAGTGTAAGTTTTTGGGAAGAATCTGTTTCCAAGCTCATTCAGGTTGTGGGCAGAATGCAGACCCTTATGGTTGTAGGACTGAGGTTCCTGCTCCCTAGCTGGCAGTTGGCTGGGGGTTACTCTCAAATCCCAACAGTTACCTGAATTCCTTCTCACATGATCCCCTCCATATTCAAAGTTTAAAAAGGCATGTTGAATCCCCCATGTTCTGAGATCTGTCACTTTCTCCTTCTGTGACCGGCAAGAGAAAACTCTCTACTTTTAAAGCGGTCACCTAATTAGGTCAGGCCTACCAACATAATATCTGTATTTTATGGTTAACTGACTTGGGACATTAATTACATCTGCAAAATCCCTTCATGATAGTATCTAGATAAATGTTTAATGGAAGAACAGGGGCATGGATATCTTCAGCAGGGTTTGGGGTGGAGAGATCTTTAAAATTCTGCCTGCAACAGTACTCCATCCTCTAATAGAAAAAACTTCCAGGATGTACAGCTTGGATTTAAGTCCCACTTGTAAATACCTAGTGCTGTGACCAATTGAATCACCACACATACGAGGTCTAACAATTAAGTTTGCGAACTTGTTGCAACGATGTTGGCAACTTTTTTTGATATCAGAGGGATTATTCATTATGAATTTGTACCGACTGGACAAACAGTTAACCAAGTTTACTATTTGGAAGTGCTGAAAAGGCTGTGTGAAAAAGTTAGATGACCTGTACTTTTCACCAATTCATGGCTCTTGCATCACGACAATGCACCAGCTCACAGGGCACTGTCTGTGAGGGAGTTTTTAGCCAGTAAACAAATAACTGTATTGGAACACCCTCCTGATTCACCTGAACTGGCCCCCAATGACTTCTTTCTTTACCCGAAGATAAAGGAAATATTGAAAGGAAGGTATTTTAATGACATTCAGAACACCAAGGGTAATACAATAGCTCTGATAACCATTCCAGAAAAAGAGTTCCAAAATTGCTTTGAAGGGTGGACTAGGCACTGGCATAGGTACATAGCTTCCCAAGGGGAGTAATTCAAAGGTGACCATAGTAATATTCAGCAAAGAGGTATGTAGCACTTTTTCTAGGATGAGTTCACGAACTTAATTTTCTAACCTCATAGCAGTCTTGAGCTACAGCTTCTAGGGAGTCAAGGGTCCTTGTCCTTGCCCTTTGGCTTCTTTCTGATCTTAAAAGCTTTCCTGCCCTCCCCATCCCTATTTATTGAGGAGATCTTATCTTTATAACATCCTCTTCTTACTGTCTTCTAAACTCTAATAATTGTTTTTTTCTGTATGATATTTTTAATGTGTATTTGATAATAATTTGCACATAATTGCCAATCTGGAATACATCTCTGCCTAATTTATTTCTATCATTGAAGACATGTTTTTCCCCAAACAAACTATGTCATTCAAATGGGCTTCTTCAATAATTTCTTATTTTCATTTTAACTAAATAAAAACCATAAGCTCATGGGAGTAGCTTATATTTTTCTTATTCATTTTTTACTGACAAAAATGTAGTTGCTAAATTCCAATCTAAACAATGATCCATTGTGGAACGTATAATTGTGCTGCTAACGTTATTACCTGAGATATACTGAATCACATTTTATTTTGCAAGTGTATTTGTGAAAGTTCTACCATTAAGAAGATACCTGATGTGGGCCGGCCGAGTGGCGCATTGGTTAGGCGCTGGTTTTGGGATGCCAGCGGCCCCGGTTCGGATCCCACATGAGGGCCGGTGACGCTGCCCTTTACAGCTAACGGCAGCTCCACCTGGAGCTGGGCTGTGCGAGCCCCTGTGATGGTGTGGGCTGCAGCCCCTGCTGCAGTGGGCTGCCATAGGATACAGTGAGTGGCCCGCAGCCAGCGTGAGCGGCTGGCAGCCAAGCGTGAGCTGCCAATAGCCACGGTGAGCGACATCCAGAGGCCAGCGACCGATCTGCCTCATCCCGGAAGAGCGCAATGATGATACCAACAGTGAAGCAACATCCTCCGCAATTAAACTGAAGAACAAAAAGACAGCAACTTGTCTGTTCCCCTTCCCCGATTCCCCAACGCTGTTCCCCTCCGCCAATTCCCCAATAAAATCTTTAAAAAAAAAAAAAAAAAAAAGAAGATACCTGATGTGACACAATAATAGAAACAGAGTGCATACAGATAAGTAACTATGAAAAAATGTTTTTAATAGATCTAGTAGAGACTTAGAAAAACAATTGTTTAAATAATCACGATTTTTAATTTGAACTGTCTGAGACTAAAAAAAAATTTATTTACCTTTCAATGGTGTTAAACGTCTAGTGGAATGAGACCTCATTTAGAAAATATGGGGATTGAATATCTCTACTGGATAGAACAGTGGATATGAATTTTATCACTTGCAAGCTGCCACAGTAATAGACCAAGAAAACTACTATTTCCATGTAAATGTTAGATGGACCCATCCCTCCTCAGACATGTACATTCCATTATTCAATAGGGACATTATAAATCATAAAAAGGCTTATCACACCTATCTTAGAAGGTTTGTAAGTCTACTATAGCAAAGTCTGGGATTCTAAGACAGAGGGGCTAGATGACTAACAGCAGGGGTGCTGGGATTCTGGCAAGAACGTGTGTTTTCACTAGGTAGCATGTGTTTACAAGTTAAGATGCAATGCAGTTTGTTAGGAAACACACTAACTTGAATTTAGGATATGTGGATTTTAATTGGACCTCTGCCTCGAACTATAAGTCCATTTTATTTAGCCTGAGTTTCAGTTTCTTCCTCAGTAAAATGGGAATGCAGGCCTAGATGCATTTTTTAGATCTCAGTGAGTTCTGAGAGTCTATAACGACAGCATCATGGATTTCTGATAAGCATTTTGACAAATGCAGGTGGCCACATCTGTGTAAACTGCCACTTTCTATGCAAGCTGTTACTAGAACAAACTATGATCTAGAGCAATCCCCAGGGAGTCAAGAGAACTTATTTTTCATCCTGACTCTACCAATAATGTGGTGTAACCCTGGTGGTTTTATCTCTTTTAACCTCATCTCTAAAATTGAGATAAGGCTTTCCATAACCATTCAATAGTGCTATTTTCTGAGGTTCAAATAACTGGCATGAAGCTGCTTTGAAAAGTTCAAAATCATATAGAAATATAAGGGATAATAAATATATCTGGCAAGTTACTTTTTTTTTTTTTACACATTTTTTTTTTTTTTGAGGTAAGTGTCACTGGCCCTCATATATGGGACCAAACCGGGGCCGCTGGCTTCCCAAGCCAGCGCTTAACCACCGCGCCACTTGGCCAGCCCTCTGGCAAGTTACTTTGATGAACAATTTATTCTGCCACTCATTAAGTGGGGATGCTTGAGAATAAGTTATTTAAATACACTGGGCTTCAGTTTTCTTAAATGTAAAATGAGTTTTCTCAAATGTAGATCAGTGATTTTTTTTTTAAAGTATGTTTTGTTCTTTAGTAGCAGAATTCTGACTTCAGACAAATTATTAAGTGGAACCCCACAAATATAGCAGGAGAAAAACAGAGCAATTCTAATGAAGATGACCCAGCTGGCCTACCCAGCTTCCTTCTCATTGTACCCCATACCTGAGCTTCTCAGGCAACTCCATGAAACTCTGGGACCCTGAGGAATTCAGTAAAAAAAAAAAATGCCTGTAGTAGATGATCCATCCTTAATATGTCTTCTAGTTTCAAAAGTATGCTTAAAATTATGACAACTGAAAAGATCTATTCACTGGTTGTTACATAGATAACTTTTTTGTTATCTAAGAATAGAATGGGAAATAAATTCGATACTTTTATAGCAACATTTTTCATTTTTGTTTGTTCTTTGATTTTTTTCGTACTTTAAAAAAACCACAATGTCTTCCCAATTATGAAACAAAGTTGGTTGTCATAAATATATTTACTACTTTTATTTCATTGGTTAGAGATTAAAGTAGGTTAATTTTTCATTTAAAACATCATTATAGAACAGTTACTTCTTGTGTTCTCATCATACAAGATAGTTATTACCAGCTGCAAAAATGATTGTGAAAGTTGTACAGCACTACAAATGAATGCCATAATAAGCACTCACAAAGAAAAGTCAGCCTACTGATGTTATCAGACCCATAGAAAGACCTAGACCCCATTAGATTGACACATTTCAGAACACAATATTTTATTTCTCTCCAAATGAGAAAAACTGAATTTGTGACCATGTAATTATATGGCTTTATGATGCTCTTCTAGAAAGAATATCAAAAATAGTTGGTTATAAGTGAGCTAAAAATAGGTGGTGCCACTATTCCAACAAGGTATGTTGGATAATGAATAAGAACTTACTGTGCACCCAACACATATACCTCTTGAATTCAGAATTCCACTTGAAGAAGACCTACTCGTACATGTGTCTTAAACTTATGATAAAGTTTACCACAGGAGAAACCATTTATAGCTATAAGGGAATATTCTGCTATCCAATTAGAATCATAATTTTAAAACTAATTGAAATCATATATATATATATATATATATATATATATATATATATATATATAACCTGGAGATAGATATATCTATATATCTATAGATATATAGATATATAGATATATAGATATATAGATATATATATCTCCTGATATATATATATATATATATATCAGGTTAATTTTAGCAAAGAATATGTCTGATGGTTTAAACAAAAATACAAATAGAAATGACAAAGTACTATAAATTCCTTCATTATTTTCAAAAACAACTTTGGTGAAAAGAATGAAATTGCAATGTTATTGATCTATTAAGCATATCATTTTCTGTGGGGAGTTTAATAAAAATACTAAAAATAAGTGTTATACTTTTAATATCTCCTACGTTGAACACTATTTTAAATCTTAACCAAAGGAAACAGAGATTTAAATATGTGTCTTTACTGTCCATGGTTGACTGTCAACAGCCAAAATTGATGTCACACCATAATCGTCTAGCATGTAAATAATTTATAAAGTGAATTTGACCTATGAGAAATCATTGAGTTGATCTGCTGAATTATATACATTGGAATACATGCACGTTCTCCTTCACATATGTGGGACCCGAACCGGGGCTGCTGGCGTCCCAAACCAGCTCTCAACCACCGCGCCACTCGGCCAGCCCAAAAAAAGATAAACCTTTAATGAAACAAAGACAAAAAGAAATTATGATCATGTAAAATAAGTTTCACATATACTGTGACTATCATCTGAAGTCACTTTTCAAACCAATGTTATCAGTCATCTCAAGGGTGCTACTTAGCAATAAATTAACATAAGACAACAGAATATAAATGTTTGAGGCATAAAATAAAAGAAAACTATATATAATGGATGCTATAAGAGGGCTTTTATGCAGAGTGTAATTTAGCAGAAACTGTACTTTGACCAAGGAACTAGTTTTGCTTCTCAGTAATGTTTTGATACATAGTAAAGGTACTCTATTTCAAATGCATAGATTTTAAAGAACTGCTTCTTAAATTTACTGATATGATTTTAAAAATTTTAAATATTCTATTGTATAATTTTACACATTAAATATAAAAATGTAAAATTTAGAGACATGAAAAAGTAATTCTGGGGCTGGCCGAGTGGCACGATGGTTAAGCGCTGGCTTGGGAGGCCAGCAGTCCCGGTTCGGTCCCACATATGAGGGCCAGTGACACTGCCCAAAAAAAAAAAATTCTAAACATAACAGGCCTCAGTTTCTCTCCTGTGATAGTTCTTCAATATACAAGTAATATTTATATGCTATCTCAGTAGAAATATAAGTACCTCATAAGGCACTGTTTCTCTAAATGGGTTCAACAGAACAGTAATAGAGGTCACCGATAAAAAGAAAGAAAAAAGACAGACTTCATAGGCAATTAATTTGGGCATATTCAGGGTTAGAAAGTGTTGAACCTATTTCTTTGCTGCAACACATCTTAGAGTCTTTAAAGTTAATATTAATTGCAAATCCAAGGAACATGCTTTAGAAAACACCATTCTAAGTAAATGTATCACTCAGCAAATAAGTAATTGGCAAGGGTTATATGGTTGTCTGAATGAGTTCTTTTTTTTTGAGGGCAGTGTCACTGGCCCTCGTATGTTGGACTCGAACCGGGGCCGCTGCCTTCCCAAGCCAGCGCTTAACCACTGCACCACTTGGCTGGTCCTTGAATCCTTAAGGTAGTTTAATAAGCACACTGATGGATCTGCTTCAGTCCTCTTGCACTGGGTATCAGGATCAGGGAAATCATCAATGACCCAAATTAATTGCCCAATTAGATTAAGTGATCCCCCAGTACTAAATTTGGTAGCGCATGGCCTGGCCTCTGACTGAGCATAAAATATTTCAGAATAGAAAGCTTACTCAATTTCTTAGGTTTCCATTTTTTTGTGTGAGCATGCATACATATTATTTTAGCAATAGTTAACATTTCTGGTATCTTCTTTATTTTTTGAGTTCCCCTTAGCATCTTTTTAGTATTACCAACTGCTGGCCTGTAGATTACAGAATGCCAATTAATGACATTATATGCATGTTTAAACAAGTACCTGGAGGAAAAGAGAGAAAGACAATTCTTTCTCATTGTCACTGTGATTTCAGGAAGTGTTAGCACATTTCTGACATCTTTGCTTAATAGTCTGCATCCGTTTTAACAAGTCAAGTTAAAGAACAACCTTATTCTTTCAAATTTAGGATTTGTCATTATTTTGAGATTCATTAGTTTAATTAGTTAGAGCATTGTGCTAATGAGTCCAAGGCCATGGAATTGTATCACAGTCAGGCCAGTTAATTTTGTAGAGAAAACATATTTTGTTTCCACTCACACTAGGCCCTTTGCCATTATCCAGCCCTCTAACAAATGTCTGTTTTTTATTATAAAGGAAACCCATCACCAGTGTTTTTGTTGTTGTTTTTAAAAAAGGAGCAAGCAGGATCATATGCATATGTGAGCAGCACACTTATTCATCATTTTTAATTAACACATTTCAGCCATACCTCTAAACACATATTTATTTAAAGGAACTTTCTCAAGGAGGAAAACTCAACATTCAATCACATTTTAACCACCAATGCTTCATTTTGACTAATAAATTTCAAGTTGTTCTTTTTCTTTTACAAGTATCAACATTTTATTTAATTGAAAAATACTATGTGGAGTATTACAACAAACATAAAAACAATTAAGAGACTTATGAGCCATTATTATCTACTAAAATTTAATTACTCTTAATTTTTTTAAAGAATCCCATTCACTTCAATTTACTCTGTTAATTATGATTCCATTTTTTCTTCTCAGAGCATATTGTAAATAATAGCACAGAATTTCGATTGGAGTAGATAAAATCATTACATTGCTTTATATCCCTTGTCATTTAAAAATAACAAAAATGACAACTGGTCTGAAGAAAAGTTTTAAAGTTTGACTAATGCTCCTTTTGTGTGAAATATAATATACTTAGCAGTTCCAAGTGGAAAAAATCTAATCCAAGAGAGGATTGTCATCATAGAACTTGAAAGAAAGATTGATTTGATAGTTTTCTACTTTATGTTCAATACAAAATTCCATTTCATTTGATTTCTCAGGAATTTCATATATTCCTTAAACATGACAGATGATTATCTGAAAAGAAAAAAATGTCTTATGACCACAAGTCTAAACTTGAACAAATTCTATGATTTCCAAGATGATAAGGGCTACTCCTGGTTTACAGAGCATCATATTATACATATTGAATGCTTTTTGTGCTTTAATTAAAGGACAAAAATCTCTTTTACAGGTGGGTGGAGATTTTCTTTTTATTTTCCCCTTCATTGTTGATGTGGCTAAGAATCATTCCAGAAGGCTACAGAAACAATTAAAATTTTTTCATAATTAAAAATTGAAGTTGAGGGCTGGCCGAGGGGCGTGCTGGTTAAGAGATGGCTTGGGACACTGGCTCTGAGCAGCAGGGACCCGGTTCGGATCCCACATATGAGGGCCAGTGACACTAACCACTACAGCTAAGATGGTGAACAACAGCTCCACCTGGAGTTGGGCTGCTGTGAGACTCCAGCATCGGTGTAGCTGCAGACTCTGCTGCAATGGGCAGCCATAGGCTACAGTGAGTGGCCAGCAGCCAGAGTGAGAGTCTGGCAGCTGGTGTGAGCTGCCAAGACCCACTATGAGCGACCATCCAGTGGCTGGCAACTGATCTGCCTCATCCGGGAAGAGTGCAAAGAGAATACCAACATGGGCCAGTGAAACGACATCCTCCACAACTAGACTGAAGAACAAAAGGACAGCAACTTGTCTGTTACCCTTCCCCAGTTCCCCAACAAAATCTTTAAAAAAAAAATAATTGAAGTTGGGCCAGCCGAGTGGCTCAGTTAGTTAAGAGTTGGCTTAAAGGAGGAAGCAACATGGAGGCTGTAAGGAGGGCTCCCCGAGTTCTCATCTGGAAATATCCACAATTTGAACTTCTGTAATGCTTCAAAGGGACGTCTACTCAACACACAGTGCAGCTAGGAGACTCACACAATGATTGCTGGAAGATGGGCAGGCCAGGCGAGTAGGGGAGGAAGGCAGCGAGACGCGTGAGGTGCAGCCCACACCCGGAGCTGCAGAGGCACCAAGCTTCAGAGAGCAGATCAGTGAGTGTTCCCATTGCGCGCTCCTTGTGCCCCGTGGCCCACCTAGAGTACAGCAAGAGCACAATGATCTGCAGCCTGAGGAAGAAGCCTCAGGCCGGAAAAGTGGGGGAGGAGAGAGAGAAGACGTACAGCTGCACCCGTGGCTCCCAGGGGCCCCAGGAAGCAGGGTACAGAGCCCAGCAGTGATAGGGAAAGATCAATCCCTGCATATCCCCGGTTCAGGGATCAGTCTCTGCGTCCACTGGGTCCCACAGAGCACAGCAAGAGCACTTCGGTGCGCTGGCTCTGAGGCAGAAGCCTGAAACTGGGTGAGCAGGGGAAGAAACAATACTCGTGGGTGGAGACACAGGTCTCTAAGATACAAAGCAGGGATCTGAGCCACACAGCAGGGTGCGCACAGTCCCTAAACCCCGGCAGTCTCTTTGGGAGAGCAGCAGGAACTCCGCTGGAGTGTATGAGGCAAAGGCCTTAGCTCAAAACAGTGTTGGGACTGGGTGTTTATTTGTTGTTGTTGTTTTGCTTATTTGTTTGTTTATTTTTCCTCCTCTCTTGGAAAGAAAGCAAAAAACCAACAATTACAGAAATAAAAACCCACCCCCACCCTCCTTCAGAAACCTTGGCCCCCACCAAGACAGTGTCTTAAACTGACCCCTGAATGGAGCAGGAGGGCAGACTACAGAGGTATTCCTACCCATAGGGGGTCGAGAATTTCCCGTCCCAGAAGAGGCTGCAGAGTGAGACTACCTACCCTGCCCCCACCTTTCCGGCAAGGCCTGGGAGGCAGGGCAGGTTCAGCTGCTGAGGTACTAACAGATTCCTGGCAGCTGGCTTTTTGCAGCGAGGAACTCTCACATTCTCCACGGCTTTCCATGGAAATGGTGCCCAAAGATACTCATTGAGGCTTCGGGGTGTGCAGCCTGCCTTGGGACAGGCGAAAGAAGAAACGGCAGTGACTTTGTAAAAACTACCAATCACACGTCACAACCACACTCATGTAAAGCAACCCTAGGATCATGCTAGGCATCAGGTGGCCACAGAGGAATTTTTATACAGCAGAGGATAACCTGAAGAGAGCTTGCCTGACTTTAGCCAAGACCGGCACTGGTGAGAGCATTGTGTTACCTTTGGTGGCTGCAGTAGTTGTACTTGTTGATCTGTTTTGCGCTAAAATCGCTCTGCAACTGGGCCCACAAAAAGAGACACAAGAATCATCATACCCACAGGCCAACTTTAGATAAAACCAGAACATTTCTGGGTTTGACATACAAGAGTCACACCCAAATGGAAGTTGCTATAGATGCAAGGCCCCAAAGGGTCCAAGCCTCATCAGAGGGGTCAACCTTCTCACAGCAGTTCACAAACTGCGGACACTGCTGATCCTCACAGCAAATCAGTCTGGGGGTCAATCCCACCTACTGACAAGCCAAAAGTAATCAAAGATAAACTTCAACAGGTGAAGACACACAACACAAGGAACATCTCAGATATGCACGCACAAGAAAACAGGGAGATTGAGTAATTCAAATACAAAGGACACACACCATATAAGTTTACCCAGAAAAGTCTAAGAGACCTAGGGGATCTATCTGTTATATCAAAGCAAGCACAAAGAGTAAACCAGAATCGGGAGACAAAGAAATACAACCCAAAAGAAAGAACAGAAGAAACCACCTGAATCAGTGGAACTAGAGGAAATAAAGGTAAACAACCTATTGGAGACAGAGTTCAGAATACTGATTATTAAAATGTTCAAGGAAATTAATGAAAATGTAAAGATAGAGAAATCATGAAAAGCAACCAGCTAGAACTTAAGAATGCAATTACTGAATTAAATAACAAATTCGATGGAATTACTAGCAGATTGGACGAAGCAGAAAATCAAATCAGTGACTTAGAAGACAAGATAGCAGAGATCACCTAAACAGAACAACAAAAAGAAAAAAGAATGAAAAACATTGAAAATAGTTTAAGACAGCTGGGAGACAACATCAAATGCAATAACCAGCAAATCACTGGAATACCAGAAAGAGAAGAGAGGGAGCACGGGATTGAGAACATATTTGAAGTAATAATGTCTGAAAACTTCCCTAACCTGGCAAAGGACATTGAAATACAAGCCCTGGAAGTCCAGAGAGTTCCAACCAAGTTGATCCCAAACAGGCCCCCCAACCAAGACACATTATAGTGAAAATGCAAAGGGTTAAGGACAAAGACAGATTCCTTAAAGCAGCAAGGGAAAGGCAGCAAGTTACTTACAAGGGCACCCCCATAAGATTATCAGCCAACTTTTCTACAGAAACTTTGCAGGCCAGAAGGGAGTGGCAGGAGGTTTTCAAAGTGATGAAAAATAAAAGCCTACAACCCAGATTGCTGTATCCAGCATGGTTATCATTTAAAATTGAAGGAGGGCCAGCCGAGTGATGCAGTGGTTAAGCGCTGGCTTGGGAAGCCAGCGGCCCAGGTTCAGGTCCCGCATGTGAGAGCCAGTGACACTGCCCTCAAAAAAAAAAAAAAAAAATTGAAGGAGAGATAAAGAGCTTCCCAGAAAAGAAAAAATTAAGGGAATTCATTACCAACAAGCCAGCTTTGCAGGAAATGTTAAAACGTCTTCTTTAAGCACAAGAGAAAAACAAGCTAAGAAAGACTAGGAACAGAAATAACAAAATGGCAATAAATACGCACCTATCAATAATCACATTAAATGTAAATGGATTTAGTGCTCCAATAAAAAGACATGGAGTGGCTGAATGGATAAGGACGCAAGACCTCTGCATAGACTGTATACAAGAGACACACCTCAGATCAAAAGACACATACCGGCTGAAAGTAAAGGGATGGAGTAACGTATTTCATGCAAATGGAACTGAGAAAAAAGCTGGAGTAGTGATACTTATATCAGATAAAATGGACTTTAAATTGAAGAATATAATAAAGGACAAAGAAGGACACTTCATAATAACAAAGGGATCGATCCAACAAGAGGACATAACCCTAGGAAACATCTATGCACCTAACATAGGAGCTCCTAAATATATAAAACAGATATTGTCAGACATAAAGATGGACATCAACAGTAACACTATCATAGTAAGGGACTTCAACACCCCGCTGTCACCAATGGACAGATCCTCCAAACAGAAAATCAATGCGGAAACAGCGACCTTAAATTATATATTAGACCAGCTGGATTTAACAGACATTTTCAGAGGATTTCACCCCAAACCTACAGAATATACGTTCTTTTCAAGTGCACATGGAACATTTTCTAAGATAGACCAAGTGTTAGGCCACAAAACAAGTCTCAATAAATTTAAGAAGATTGAAATCATTTCAAGTGTCTTCTCTGACCACAATGCTATGAAACTAGAAATCAATTATAAGAAGAAACCCTGAAACCTGTCAAATAAATTGAGGCTAAATATCATGCTACTAAATAACGAGTGGGTCACAAATGAGATCAAGGAGGAAATGAAAAGATACCTCGAGAGAAACGAAAATGAAAACAGCACGACCCAAAATCTCTGGAATGCAGCGAAAGCAGTCCTAACAGGGAAGTTCATAGCAGTGCAGGCCTAACAAAAGAAGGAAGAAAAATCTCAAATCAACAGGTTATCGTTACACCTCAGGGAACTGGAAAAAGAACAGCAAAAGAAGCCCAAGGGGAGTACAAGGAAGGAGATAATCAAGACAAGGGTGGAAATAACAATGTAGAGAAAAGAAAAACAATACAAAAGATCAATGAAACCAAGAGCTGTTTTTTGGAGAAGATAAACAAAATTGACAAACCTCTAGCCAGGCTCATCAAAAAAAAAAAAAAGAGAGGACTCAAATTAGGAAAATCAGGAGTGAAAGAGGTGAAATGACTACACCATCACAAAAATACAAAAAATTTTAAGAAATTACTGTGAGCAACTATATGCCAACAAATTTGACAATCTGGAAGAAATGGATAGTTTTCTAGAAGCATACAATCTTCCAAAGCTAACTCAAGAAGAAACGGAAAACCTAAATAGCTTGATTACTACCAAGGAAATTGAATCAGTAATTGACAAGCTCCCAGCAAACAAAAGCCCCGGACCAGACAGCTTCACAAGTGAATTTTATTAAACATTCAAAAAAGAAATATCACCTATTCTTCTCAAACAATTCCAAAAAATCCAGAAGGAGGGAAGGCTCCCAAGTTCTTTTTATGAAGCCACTAGCACCCTGATTCCAAAACCAGATAAAGACAATACAAAAAAGGAAAACTACAGGCCTATATCACTGATGAATACAGATGCAAAAATTCTCAATAAAATATTAGCGAACAGAATTCAGCAATATATTAAGAAGATCAGGGCCAGCCGAGTGGCGTGGTGGGTTAAGCGCTGGCTTGGGAGGCCAGCGACCCCGGTTCAGGTCCCATATATGAGGGCCAATGACACTGCCCTCAAAAAAAAAAAGAAGATCATACATCATGATCAAGTGGGTTTCATCCCTAGTATGCAAGGCTGGTTCAACATCCATAAATCAATTAATGTGATACACCACATCAACAAAATGAAGATTAAAAATCACATGGTCATGTCAATAGATGTAGAAAAAGCATTCGACAAAATCCAACAGCCATTTATGTTAAAACCCTTAGCAAAGTGGGAATACAGTGATCAAATCTCAACATAATAAAGGCCATATATGATAAACCTACAGCTAACATCATACTCAATGGGAAAAAGCTAAAACCATTCCCCTTAAGATCCAGAACAAGACAAGGCTGTCTACTTTCTCCTCTTTTATTCAACATATTTCTGGAAGTTCTAGCCACAGGAATCAGACAAGAAAGAGAAATAAAGGCATCCAAATTGGCAAGGAAGAAGTAAAATTGTCATTATATTCAGATGACATGATACTGTATATAAAGCACACCAAAGACTCCATCAAAAAACTATTGGAGCTGATAGACGAATTCAATAAAGTAGCAGGATACAAAATCAATGTTCAGAAATCAGTTTCATTTGCACATACCAATAACAAACCAACAGAAGGAGAAATTAAGAAAACTGTACCATTTATAATTGCTTCAAGAACCATAAAATACCTAGGAATACATTTAACCAAAGAAGTAAAAGAACTGTACTCAGAAAATTATAAGACACTGAAGAAAGAAATAAAAGAAGATACAAATAAATGGAAACACCTCCCATGCTCATGGATAGGAAGAATTAATATAGTTAAAATGTCCATACAGCCTAAAGCAATATATAGATTCAATGCAATTCCTACCAAATTACAAAAGGCATTTTTCTTTTCTTTTTTTTTTTTTTTTGAGGGTAGTGTCACTGGCCCTCATATGTGGGACCTGAACCGGGGCCACTGGCTTAACCACCGCGCCACTAGGCTGGCTCTACAAAAGGGCATTTTTTACATAAACAGAAAATAATACTAAAATTCATATGGAACCATAAAAGACCCCAAATAGCCTCGGCAATCCTGAGAAATAAGGACAAAGTCGGGGATATGCTACCAGACATCAAAACATACTACAAGTCTACAGTAATCAAAACAGTGTGGTACTGGCATAAAAAGAGGCACATAGATCAGTGGAACAGAACAGAGAGCCCAGAAATAAATCTAGGCATATACAGACACTTAATCTATGACATTGGAAACAAGAATTTACACTGGAGTAAAGATAGTCTATTTAATAAATGGTGCTGGGAAAATTGGACTGACATATGCAAAAAAAATGAAACTGGACCACCTCCTTACGCCATATACAAGAACAAATTCAAAATGGATTAAAGACTTAAATGTAAGACATGAAACCATAAAACTCCTAGAGGAACATATTGGGAGTAAATTTGCAGACATTACCCTGAGCAATATTTTTACTGATACATTCCCATGGGCAAGGGAATTATAAGAAAAAAATGAACATATAGGATTATATCACACTTACCATTTTTTCACAGCAAAGGAAACCATCAATAAAACAAAAAGGAAGCCTACTGAATAGGAGAATATATTTGTCAACGTTATATCTGATAAAGGGTTAATATCCAAAATTTATACAACACTCATGCAACTCAACACCAAAAAAACAAACAACCCAATTAAAAAAAATGGGCAGAGGAAATGAAGAAGCATTTCTCTAAAGAGGACATACAGATGGCCAACAGGCATAAGAAAAAATGTTTAACCTCACTGGTCATTAGGGAAATGCAAATAAAAACCACCATGAGATACCACCTCACTCTGGTCAGAATGGTTATCATCAATAAATCAACAAACAATAAGTGCTGGCAGGGCTGTGGAGAAAAGGGAACCCTGCTGCACTGTTGGTGTGATTGTAGATTGGTTCAGCCACTATGGAAGTCAGTATGGAGGTATCTCAGAAAACTGGAAATGGAACTACCTTTTGACCCAGCAATTCCACTCCTAGGCATTTATCCAGAAAAACCCAAGACACTAATTCGAAAAAATATATGCACCCCTATGATCTTGGCTATTTACAATAGCCAAGACTTGGAAACAATCGAAAATGCCCATTGGTAGATGACTGGATTAAGAAACTGTGGTACATTTACACAATGGAGTATTACACAGCTATAAAGAAGAAAGAAATCGTACCATTTGCAACGATATGGATGGACCTAGAGAACATTATGTTAAGTGAAATAAGTCAGTCAGAGAAAGACAAATACCATATGATCTCACTTACATGTGGAATCTAAAGAACTGAATAAACGAGCAAAATAAATAGAAATAGTCTTAGAGACATAAAGGAATAACTGATAAGGGCTAGATGGGATGGGAGAGGGCATGAGGGAGAAGGGGACGGGAAGAGGCAACATAAACTGGCCACTACAATACTGCCACAGAGACAGAAGAGACAGTTTAGGGAATATAATCAATAATGTTGTAAATATTTTTTAGGGGACCATAGGGCCTCATATCTTGTCAGGGAGACCACTTCATCGACGGTGTAGTGGCCTGACTACTGCACTGTATATCTGAAGCTGCTGCCGATTAATATTAGATGTTGACTATAATTTAACACATATATAGTCATGGGATGTGGAATATAGTGTGGGGATGTAGTCAATGGAATTGTAATAGATATGTATGATATCGGGGTTGGGAGGTAAAGAAGGGGGGAAAGACGGAGTCACTTTGTAAGGGGTGAAAAAGATAACTATTGCATAGTTTTGTACATCTGTAACTATTAATAATAATAAAAATAATAATAATAAAAAAGAGTTGGCTTAGAGCGTGTGCTCTGAGCAACAGGGCCGCCGGTTTGATTCCCACATGGGCCAGTGAACACTGTGCCCTAGTTGAGCTGTCCCTGAGCTACTAACAGGTGGCAGGATGACTCAGCTGGTGTAACAACAGGATTGCCTGTTCAATGGTGGGCTATGCCCACATGCAACTAAAGATTGAACTCCGCATCTTGAGCTGAGCTGCTGCCCAGATGGCTCAGAGGATAGAACATACATGCTTAACAACAATGCTACTGGTTCGACTTCCGTATGGGATGGTGGCTATGCCCACCCACAACTAAGATTGAACACAGCACCTTGAGCTTACAGGCCATGAGCTACCATTGGAAAGCCAGATGGCGACTTGTGTCCTCCACAACGAAGACTGAAGAACACCAACACTGTTCCCCTCCCCCAATTCCCCACTAAAATCTTTAAAAAAAAAAAAAAATTGAAGTCATTTTGTAGGCCTAAATTAATCCTCTCAGTAAAGACCTAAGCCTATAACTTAAATATTATTATTAATAAAGATATTTTTTATTTCCTCTGGAAGAAAAAAGGGAAATCTTTTCTTATGCATAAATAGGGGGTGAATCCTGGTTTTGTGGAGTCTGAGTCTTATACACAGGGGCTCTCTTTAAAAAAAGGATACAAAATTACTCATTCAAAATTTGGTTTAAACAAACCATTAATTTATAGAGAAAAGAGAATCATAAGAAATGACCATTTTTTAAATAGCTGATATCACAAACATCACAGAATCTAAGAGCATAGCATGTATACATTAATAAACTGCTTGACATAGAAGGCCAGACAATTAAGTTTGCGAACTTGTTACAAAGATGTTGCTAAGCTTTTTTTGCTATCAGAGGGATTATTCTTTATGAATTTGTACCATCTGGACAAATAGTTAACCAAGTTTACTATTTGAAAGTGCTGAAAAGGCTGCATGAAAAAGTTAAATGACCTGAACTTTTTGCCAACAATTCATGGCTCTTGCAACACAACAATGCACCAGCTCACATGGCACTGTGAGGGAGTTTTTAGCCAGTAAACAAATAACTGCATTGGAACACCCTCCCTACTCACCTGATCTGGCCCCTAATTACTTCTCTCTTTACCCGAAGATAAAGGAAATATTGAAAGGAAGACATTTTAATGACATTCAGGACATCAAGGGTAATAGGACGACAGCTCTGCCTGCCATTCTAGAAGAAGAGTTCCAAAGTTGCTTTGAAAGGTGGGCTAGGCGCTGGCATTGGTGCATAGCCTCCCAAGGGGAGCACTTCAAAGGACTATAGTGATATACAACAATGAGGTATGTAGCACTTTTTCTAGGACAAGTTGATTAACTTAATTGTCAGATGTTGTATCTTTATAACACTTTTCTTCACCATTTTTGGCTGCATATCATTTGACTGTTTCTTCAAATGACAATGATTTTCTAATATCAGGCCTCAGAAGTGACCTACGAATATGCAAGTGAGGGACCATAAGCTAAAACTTCATTAGCTTCATAGTAAATCTGCCTCTGTTCACAAGTGTAGTCATTTCATCACTGTGTGGTTGTTCAAATGATCTAAATTAGTAACAGCCTGCTATTTCAAAATATATATCTATATATACCTATATCTGTCTATATAGAGATATATATATGTATCTATCTATCTATCTATACATGTATGTATGTACACACATATAATACAAAGCATTAATTTTAACTTTGGAATGTATTTAAGGGCAAATTACTCAAGGAAGATATAAGTTATATGGTAGGAAGTGCAGTAAAAGCAATGTTTATTTTCTACAAATAAATTGACGTTACCAATCACTTTTCCCTGCCTCCCTCAATTAATAAGGTTGTACTAAGCACTATATAACTCACCACGTAGATCTATAAAATATATGTGAGATGTAAAGGCTATTTAATGAATTAATATACTTAAAATATGCCTTGAATGTACAGATTTTCATTAAGTATTTATGAATGAATAAATGAACTAACAAATGAGTGGGTGAATTAAACAGCTATCTCAACTTCCCATTATCTTTCACCTCAATGACTACTTCAGGTGTCTAATGAAATCTAAATCCATTGGAGCATTCAACTACAATACATTGAACTCTGTCAGGTATTCCATTAGCTGTGTTTATGTTCATGATCTCATTTATTCCTCATAACAATTCTCAAGGTAATTATAGTTCTCAATACACAGGTACTGAAATTGGAATATCGAGAATTTAAGTAACTTGTCAAATGTTCTACAGCTAGCATGCCATAGAATCGCAAGTTGAATTCAGGCATTCTAGACAATTAAGTAAAATGCACCATAACTGTTTCTGTATCCTTTATACTATACTGTAAACATACAGCCTCCAAAAGGCCATTAAATTAAAATTGTGTCCTAATCAAGTTCTAGACAAAAATGTGATTTGACAAAAAGAGTTTCAATGGAATCTCTCATTGTTGTGTTACAATGTACAGATTTCTTCAGTTTATTCCCTTTCATTTCCATATTCATTGCTCTTCCTATCCCTAGTTACGAAATGGGGTCTGGTCTGCTTTGGGCAGAAGCACATCAAAGGGAACATGAATATTAATAGCATGACATAGTTATATGCAGGATTAGCCTCATGGTGAAGGGACAGACAATTTTCAAGAATCCGGAATGGTGCTTTTAAAACTCCTAGAAGCCTATTTCATACTATGTCAAAAAGGTTCTGTGGTTGAATAATCTCTTCAAATGCCTCTGCTGGAGAGTCACCACACACATTTGCATATGAAATACCAGGTTCCTCTCTGGGCAGCACCCCTACCTTCTCCAAATCCAACAAGTTCCTCTGCTGCCTGGAAGAGGGCCTCAGTCACAGCACACACACCATTACTGCCCTCTGCCCTCCCCACTACTGCCCTCTCCCTTCCCCACTGCCAGAATTCAGGCCTGGGGAGCTCGAAGAGGTTTGGGGTTTAGGTACAGGGTTCTAACATGGATTTTTATCTCTTCACCATTGCTGACTGATAACTCGCTTCCCTTCTTTCCAGAGTCTTCAAAATGAAAGTCATTGTGAAGAGAATAGTAAATTCAATTACTTTTTTGCTATCATTCCCACTTCTTTCCACACTAGTCCCCATATGAGAATTTTTCCCTGCCGGAGTACTTGTTGAAAAGTTGAAAGAGAAGTAGGATAGAATAAGTTTTAAAAGTGATGGTAGTGGGCTGGCCGAGTGGCGCAGTGGTTAAGCGCTGGCTTGGGACGCCAGCAGCCCTGGTTCGGATCCCAAATATGAGGGCCAGTGATACTGCCCTCAAAAAAAAAAAAAAAAAAAAAAAAAAAAAAAAAAAAAGTGATGGTAGTGAAATTGAAGGAAAAATCAAAGAAAACAAGTTTAGAGGAAAATAGACCTTTGTTTCCGTCCCTTTCTCAGGACCCCAAGGGTTACCTATTTTTCATACCTCCCTCCTCCTCTCCTTCCATCTTGTCCTTTTCCCCCTCCCACTCCTTGAAACCCAATCCAGGTTCCTAGTTCCTGCACATACCTAGGAGACAAAAGACTACCTTCTAGGTTTTGGATTTCTTTTCATTCATTACTAGTTGAATAGAATTCAAAGCCAAGTTAATTTTGTTGACTTTGTTGAACTATAATTTATAGCTTCTTGGTAGAGCAAATCTAATGTAACAATGAAGATAGTGTTTATATTACAATTTTATTATTAGACTGCATCTCATGCCATACTTGTTCTGTAAAGTATAAAAAGCAGGCACTAGGGCCGGCCGAGTGGTGTGTTGGTTAGAGTTGGCCTGGGATGCCAGCTCTGAGCAGCAGGGCCCCGGTTCAGATCCCACATGAGGGCCAGTGACACTGCACCCTCTACAGCTAAGATGGTGAACAACAGCTCGACCTGGAGCTGGGCTGCCATGAGTCACTGGTGACAGCGTAGGCTGCAGTGAGGCTGGCTGGCAGCTGGCATGAGCTTTAATGAGCTGCTGTGGGCCACTGTGAGTGGCTGTCCAATGGCCGACAACTGACTACCTCAGCCGGGAAGAGTGCAATGATAATACCAACATGGGCCAGTGAAGCGATGTCCTCCACAACTAGATGGAAGAACAAAAGGACAGCAACTTGTCTGTTCCCCTTCCCCGATTCCCCAGAGCTGTGCCCCTCCCCCAATTCCCCAATAAAATCTTTTAAAAAAAAGAAAGCAGGCACTATATATTTCAGAAAAAATTTAATTTATATTATTTTTATGCATTAACTCAGAAAGATTTCTGAAGAAGAGAGTAGAATGACACAGTTAAAAATTAGCTAACTAGGGACAGCTGAGTGGCTCAGTTGGTTAAGAGCTTGCTCAAGAGTGTGAGCTCTGAGCAACAGGGTCGCCAGTTCAATTCCCAGCCCAAGATGAGCTGCTGCTGAGCTGCCATCAGGTGGCAGGATAGCTCAGCTAACAGTAAAAAAAAAAAATTAGTTAACTATAGTATTATTTAATTTTCCATGAAATGTTAGTTTATGACAATATCCAACAAATACATTTTAATATTTTCAATATAATATATAATTCTTGAGGTCCTTGACTAATTTTGAAGATACACATTTCATTGTCTGTGTCACTAATTAATATACCATTCAAAGTTACCACATATCTTATCTTGTAAATGGGTTTCTAAAATATTATCACTTTTTCAAAAATGCATTCAGGCTCCCCACCCCAAGTGATCCTTGTAAAAAAGGGACACTTTTAATAATTCATAAGACTTTTGGAAACCTCTGTCATTTTCCAAGTTTATGACAAAGCTAATTTACATTTTCTGATATTTCATTTGTAAATTTTCTATGATTGTTACATCCCCATGGTTATTTTTTGGAGAATAATTTATAATCAATGGGAGTGGAAGTGTGGATGTTAAATAACTCAGCTGCACTGTTCAAGAATTATAAACATGTTTGAATAACATCATTATTTATTGTGATGAATTACAAAAAGCTTACCAACTTCAGCATCTTCCATAGAATAAATGTCCAAGAATGTAACACATAAAATGTGAGAATAGAATCATAAGTCATTTTGGTATTTATAAAACAGTTCTAATAAAACTGTCCTGTTGGGATCATGACCCTTAGCTAAGCAGGTTAATATTTCATTGATACTGAACCTAGGGCACCAGGGAAATGGACTGGTGGCAACTAGGCAGGATACCAATGGTCCAACTGAGCATCAGAGCCTGCACACTGGTACTATTTGTGGGTACTACAGTATCACGCAGATAACTGAAGTAGATATGGCTAATTGTACAAACTAGCTCGCAATAGGATTGGACTTGGAGTAAAACTTGATTTTGTTGGATTCACCACAAGAACACTGAATCCTGGGTCTGAAAAGATATTGAATTTAAAAACACATAACTTGACAAGATGGAGATTTTTGAAGGAATCTTTGGTATGACAGGATTAGGTTCCGTCTGAAGGAAAAGTTCCTTTAGTGCTTTGAGCTCCAGCAATGGATCTAGAGAAGATGGAGCCTCATTTTAAGCAACATCCCCAGAAAAAGGAATCCAGGAACAATATTTTATTTTCATTGCTAATTTTGCATTACATTTTTTTTTCCTTTTATAGGAAAACGCTTCTGTGCTCCAAATCTTTTCCTTTGCTAGCTAGCCTGTCAAAAAAGATAACCACGATAGGATCAATAGTGTGCCAAACTGGTGTCTGTGGTTTCACTGTATTTAGAAGTTAGTCGAGAAAGAGCAATTCATTGAAAAATTCAAGACATCTTTTTTTTTTCCATGAAAGTAAAGTGTATCACCATTTTTTACCTTGTAGGAAAAGAAATCTAAAAGGAATAGTTGAGACCAGCTGCATTTTGGCAAACTAGTAGAACTTTTGGTTTCTATATTTTATTCAAAGACAGAAAATGACATTCAGCTAAGTTTCAGTAATGATGAATCAAAACTGTTTGATGGTAAAAGAAAACAGAAACCCTATGCTAATTATATAAATGTATATCTAATCATTTAAAATGAGATGTCTGCAGTCCACTCAGTCAATGAAAAATGGCTCAAAGTAGACACTCATTTAACACTGTGTTGACTAAACCATAGCACAGTTGTTACACACACACACACACACACACACACACACAAAGCAGTTTTCCCACATGTTTCAATGAAATGCACAGTATAATTGTTATCATACCTCAGAAAATACAACTGTTTTCACAAACCCAAACAAAAGCTAAATCTACTTAGCTCATAGTAATATCGTATAGCAGAAATAGAGTCTTAAAAAGTAAAGAAAGCTCAGAATGGTTTCGACGTAGTCCAGGATTCTTTAAAAATGTAAATTTTTATCAATCGCAATATATTGCTTTGTAAACATTATGTGATTGTTTTCATATGTGTGTCTATTTCCTGAATTTAGAGCAGTAGGTGGTACCTACTTTCTGAAGAGATGGCCACATAATAGTTTGGGTAGGATGGAAAAAAACTCAATCTCAATGTTAAAAGAAACAAAAAAGAATTCTGTTTTCCTCAGCAACCAAAATCTCTTTGAATCTTTCGCTTTGCCAGTCAACATCTGGGTAACTCAAGCTAAAGCTTGTCCTAAGGAAACAAGACGGATAGAGACTGTTAATAGCTTTCTGATCCTTCTATGCTTTAAAAGGCACAATAATTTTCCCAGCTCCTGTGCTTCTATCACAATACAGGCAAATATCACACAGATGAAAAGCCACATCCAGTAGTCTGCAACTACTCATCTGTAGAAAAATGACAGCACAGTAAAGAAAACAGCTTCTTTAGTAGGAAACAGCAACCTTGAGGACACCACATACCTTTACTCATTTAATTGCATTAATCACAGCTTTGCTTCAGCTAAGTTCACCACGTAAGACTCATACGAAAGAAATTCAGCTGCAGTTTCTGTCCACAGCACATATGTAGCTGTTCAAACCTGGGTGTGTGTGTGGGGGGGAACAAAACCTTAACGGCATGATGACCAAACAATTGCCCCACTCCTCCTTAATGACAAAGGTTACTGGAGTAGTCTGGAATTCCTGTTGAAACCCTTTCTTCATTGAAAGCCCTTTCTTGGGTATTTTTATTTCTCATCCTCACCTCCTTGGGCTTTCATAAAGTTTTTCTCAGAGCAGGGAACCATTTCAAACTTTTCCCAATTATTTTCCCAAGCACTATAGCAAACTTCTAATATTTTATTATTTTGGCAATGTTGTAAGGCCAGTCCCAGGACTAAAAAAAGCCTTGCGAGTCATGTCCAGGAGGGAATGAAGAAGTGTTAGTTTCATTTCGGAGGTATGCCCTTTTCAGATTCTTATAATCTATAGTGGTGGGATGGGGGGGTGGGGAGGTGTTGGAAGACTTTATTCATCCTTCCAAGCTCTCACTAATAGCACCCTCTAGTGTCGTCAGTTGAATTATGCATTTTGTCATCAGCTAGGTACAGTATTTCTGCAGTTAAACTACTGAAAACACAGAGCTCTATAATTACCATGCTTTCTCCCTTTTCTGTATCTTTAGCTTCTGCAGAAACTCACTTGTCTTCTGTGTACTTGCCACCAGTTTCAGCCTTATTTTCATATTTGACTTGAAGGACTCAGCACTAGAAATATCTACCAATTAAATATGAAAATACCTGTACAAATTATGATAGTAAAAATGCTTGGACTTGACAAAGTACTTTTAACTCTTCAAAGCACTGGCACATACATTATCATTTTTGTATGTCACAATAATGTCCCTCTCTCCACTATCACATATGTATGTGTATCGTTGTTTTAGAGAGAGAAATAGAATGATTTCACTTGGGATAAAGGAAATTAAGTCTTAACTAAAGTTTTCTCTTTAGGTAGTCCCTAACTCATTAGGGTTTAAGATTTTTTGTTTGTTTGTTTGTTTGTTTGTTATTTTATTTAACATCTTTATTTCCTAACTCTTGGAGAATAATAACTTTTCAACTTTTCAGCTTAATGTCAGGTACTATGCTAAGCATTTTAGATGCATTAGCTCATTTAAATATCACTACAATAGTTTGAAGTGAATAAATATCTTTAAGATGAAGAAACTGAAGCTTTTAGGATAGTTCTGTGCAAAACAAAGTATGATTCAAGCCACATGTGTAATTTTAAATTTTCTAGTAGCCACATTAAAAATATTGAAAATAAACAGGTGAAGCTATTTTATCAGTGTGATTACTTAACTAATTAATCAAGATATTATCATTTCATCATGCAACTTATAAAAAGTATTAAGGACATATTTTACATATGTGTGTGTGTGCACATGTGCCAAGTCTTCAAAAATGGGTATGCATTGGGGATCGGCTGAGTGGTGTGGTGGTTAAGCGTCTGGCTTGGGAGGCCAGCGGCCCCGGTTTGGGTCCCACCCAGTGACACTGCCCTCAAAAAAAAAAAAAAATGGGTATGCATTTTACACTCACAGCCTATTTCAGTGCTCAATGGCCATATCTCAAGTGCTCAATGACCACAAGTGGCTAGTGACTATCTTATTGAACAGTACAGGTATAGAGATTAACTTGCCCACAGACACACAACTAGAAAATGCCAGAGCCAGAACTCGGAATTTGATCCAAATCCAAAGCCCTTTTCTGAATCACTGGGAATCATCACTGCCTCCTACTAATTACAACTGTTGCTTATGGCAAATATTAAATATGAAACATTTCATGAGCAATACTACTTGTTCAGTCTTACGGTTTTGTGCCCACACATCCACCTGTTTTCTCAATAACATGATGATTTATCGATTGTAACATTTATATGCAACGTGTGGGAAAAGTTGTTGTGGAACACCCAAAGGAAAGGAATCTGATGCAAAGCAACTGTCGCATGATAGTTACTGGCTCAAAATACTCATTTGCATACACCTGCATGACCTGTGCATTCTCTCTACAGACAGAGTACATGGGAAGGCAAATCACAGATGGCACGTGGCTTTAATAAGTGATGTTTCAATGTAAGACATTTGTAATCCCAGAATATTTGGTGGGCTTTATCAACCTCATATCAAGAGGGGTTTTGCCAGTGAGATGAAAATATACATTGAGAGGAGTTACCAGTGCTCATCTCATTGAGTCTTTTACTAGGTCTCTCTGGCTGATAAACACATTATTTCTCAGTTTTAATCAATTCTTACTGGCCTGAGAAACATCCTTACTTAAAGTATTTTAAATCTCTAATCTGTCCATTCTATAATTATATAATGGCCTAATAGTTTAATCCTCAGAGATTAGATGCATTTCCATGTTTATAGGGTAGACATGACCATAATTGTCCTTTTCTGATCTTAGCAGAACCCTAGCTCAAGTTCCAAATTGGAATACTGAACAAACAAAAAGCAGTAAAAATCACAGTTCCTTCATGGGATCTCCTCCAAAAAACAAATTCTTACAGTTCCATTTTAACTCTTAAGGGCTTTTATTAATTATAAAATATTTGATGTAATGTAATTTCTGAAAATGTGTAACCACACAATCTGAGGACCATATGCTGAGAGTCAGCATAATGAACTGGAAATGACAGGGGTTTGAACTTCCAAACTATCCCTTACAGCTGTATAACCTTGGACATTGTACCTAGTATCTGTGAGTCTCTATTTTCCTCATTCGTTTTTTTAAAAAAGAAGAAGAAGGTAACAGTACCTATTTCATAGAATGATTTTGAGGATTAATAGGACAACGTATAGAATGCAGATAGTACATAAAAGGCATTCATTCAGGAAGTCCTTCTCTCTGTAAGTATGCAGAGCACTCATCAGTCCTTTTTAGAGTTAAAACACTGAGAAGAGAGCTTTTGCCAGGTGTCCTGGCTTTTGGTTATTCCATTGCTCATTGGTGCCATCATCAGACAGAACACAGGAGAAGAGAAAATGGGGAATTTTTTTTTCATTATTTTCAGATCTGGATTTCTGTCAGTCTTATCAACAAACTGAATTTCTCAGATAATTTTCTGGGTTACTTGGTTCAACTAGTAGTCTCCTTGGTCTGCAAGTAATGTTTCTATTCTACAGATATCATTTCCTATTGGACTATACAGTGGACACTAAATGTCATGCTATATATTATTGAAGAATCCAGATTAACTATAAAGCAACTCTGTAGCTGAATTCAGGAGTTATACACTCTGAATGGAAATCCAGAGTCTGTTACTCTGGAGCTCCATGTTTTTGTGCAAATTACCTGTCCTCTGTGATCTTCAGTTTTGGAAACTGAAAGGTGGATAATAATATTAATCTCATGAGTGTGTCATAATGATAACTTTAAATACTTCATAACTGCCACTGAATATTTCTCTCCCTCCCCCCCCCCTCACCCGGGTTTAGATAAAAATCTTAAGAAATCAATTATTTGGTGTCTAATGTGGATGTTATGAATGATTATTAGTGCTAGGAGAGTGCCTCCATGGCATGGCTTTGCCACACTGCCCTGGATAATCAGTGATTTTATTTTCTTTGAGTTGCTGCAATCCCCTATGACAGTCTCATCCAGCAGTGCAAATCCCAAGAGTCAGAGCTGTAATCATTTGAGTTTCTAGTTTCACCTCCAAAGACATTTCCTAGCTCTCAGGAAGAGGACAATGCATGTGCTGGATATGGTGAATAATGGAGACAGAGTTACAGAAGTAAAAATGTAATGGTAAATACTTCCTTGAGTCCTCTTTCAAGCAGACTGCAATGAACTGCGGTGCTAATGCCGCTGTTGTTCTCAGTAGTGGCTTTAGGTGTAAAAAAAAAACAACACAAAAAACAACAACAACAAAAAGTGATATGAGGATTATCTGAAACAAGGTTTTAATCTTTAAAAGTATCAGGAATTGGAAAGATGCCAGTTATGAAGATAGGGAGGGGCAAGAAATCATAAAGATTTGCCCTTAAAAAAAACAAACAACTACTTATGAAGAAGCTGTTAGAGAAAATCAACTCATGATAATTGGCAAAATTTTTTTCCTTCTTGATGTTCGATCAGTATGGAGATGCATCCCCCTTTCAATTCAGCAGACAAAAATAAAAATTAATACTGTGCTCTTGGCACTCGAAAACATTATCTACTTTTTCTCCTTTTATTTCTGGCGAGTCTCCTTCCAAAAAACAAACAAACAAAAAAACCCAACCAACCAAACAAAAAAACCCAGAGTACTAGGAGGGTAAGTTTTTCTATTGGTTAAATCCGGAAAATATATTCTTCCCCTAAAATCCTGCACCTTTTTGGAGAGGAATTTAGAGAATTCACCTGGTTCATTCTCTAGCCTCTGGGTAAATCTAAGGACTTGTTCCTTGGAGCAAGAATCAGAGTGGACCAGCTGGGAAGGTTTTGGTTGTTGGTGCGATTTGCTTTTAATCCCATGATTGGGAAGGGGGGACTTACCCCTGCTTCTAGGTAATCACGACCCATCCAAGTCATAAACCAGTCAGATTGCCCCAGGTAGCTTTAGTGGTCTTTGGAGACCTGACGCCCCATACCCGCCCGGGCGTCGCCGACTAGGCAGCCGGAACGCGCTGGCAAGCACCAGTCTTGCGGCTCTGGGCTGGGTTTCTCCCTCTCTCGCTTGCATCCTTTCCTACCTCGGAAACGCGCTGTCCACGCCCGCGATGCTGCCCTTTCCTCGGCAGCGAAGCGGCTGGACTCCACTAAAGCAGTCCGGAGCCGACAGACCTGCTTAAAGCTCACTCGTACTTGCTCTCTCCAGCAGACAAATGCTAGATCTCCCCCTTACCCACTTCCCCGCCGCCCCAGATGATCAATCTGAAAGGCAACCGAGGTACCAGACCCGGCTCACAGTTGAGTATGATATATGCAGATACAGTCTCGCAGCTCCAACTGCGGCTTTGCCGGGCTCCTGCCCCTACTTCCACTAGTCTGCCTTAACTGTCCTTTGTATGAGAAAATGGTGCTGCTGGGTGCTTGCTGTCTAGCTGGAGTCGGGGCGGTCAGCGGGATCCGAGAAAAGCACACAGAATAAGGAAAATAAAACTTATATAAGATAATATGAATGAGTACAACTTAAACGAAAGCCGAAGAGAGCAATGAGCGGAGCAATGCATGCCTTCTCTTTTGCTCTGCAAAGCTGACAGCCCCCAAACCACGCGTTTTCCCCAGTAGCGGGTCCCGCACACAAGTGTGCCGCCAGCACGCATTCTGCCTCCTTCTCGGGCGGCAAACAGTAACTTACTAAGCTTACCTCCATCTCGCCCCCGCCCTTCTCCCCTGGTTGCCTGTCAGCCGGGAGGGGCCGCCCCCGGAGCGGTGGGTGATGTGGGGTGCAGGGAGTGGGGGCCAGAGGGGGATACCCAGCAGTTGGTGCTGCGCCATCCCCTCCCAGCAGGAGGCCCGAGCACTGGTTCACTTATCTCCCCCCACGCTCTACTCGCTCACCCCCCTTCATTCCCCCTGCTCCCCTTCTATCTAGTCCCTCCCCCTCGCCATTGAAAAGGGCTGGCTCCGCACTGGCTCCTTGCAGTCGGCGAACTGTCAGGGCGGGAGGAGCTGTAAGCTTGAGCTGCACGCAGGGGCCCGTGCGGCAAAGCAGAAAGCAAGCTGTACAGAGTACACTGAGTGGCAGTGGCAGCGGCGACACCGGCGACACAGGCAGCCCAGGCCACCCGGGCGGCCCAAACAACCCTAGAAGCAACCTCCACAACACCAGCTGCTCCGCGGACTGCGAGCTGTGGCGGTAGAGCCCGCTACAGCAATCGCAGTCTCCGTGGAGCCGGCGGAAGCCTTTTCTCTTTTTCACTCCCCACTTCATTCTACTCTAGAGGCTACAATCACAGGGTAAGTATCCGGTCCGGGTGCGAGAACAGAGTGCGGCGTGTGAGGCGTGAGTCCCACACTAAGTGAGCGGAGGCTTCCCGCTGCCTGCGCCTGGGGTCTTGACTGGGACCACACAGTGGTTTTAAGGTCGCTTCTGGTCTCTTCCCTTCCCCCTACCCCTATCTCTTCCCTGGAGGTAAGAGAAAGAGCAAACCCGGGAGGCGAGCGCAGATACAGTATCTTTTTGGCACTGCCACCGCTAGGCTTGGCTCGGTTACTTTGCGAAAACTCTCACTTCTGTCGGAAAAGTGTCCGCGCATGAATTTCCCCGATATTGGCGGTGCAAAAAGGTCTTTCACTTGAACAAATACAGCCAGCTTCAGCGAGGCTGACAGAAACTGTAAGATTGGGGCAGGTGCGGGCAAAAGATCGCACCCAGGACTCTCGGGCTAGCTCCGTGGAACGATGCGAGCGGAGGGGCAATCCCGGGAGCCCAGCGCCCGCCTCGAACTTGGCGCGGCAGAGCCCCGCTGCGCTCTTACCTCTAGGGTGCTCGCGGTTTGGCTCTCTGCCAGGCTGGCTCTAATCCTTGGGGATCCGACCCTTGGCGCAGAGCAGTGGAGAGCGCCGCGCACTCAGAGGAGCGCGCAGGGTCCCCCGGGCCATTCCGCCTCCCCGCCCTTCCCGCCCTACTTATGGGGCTATGTTCAGCCAGCACCTACTGGATGTGGAGATGGTAGGTGTGGAAAATCCTGCCTAGCTTTTAAAAAGGGAACTTCTTATAATCGCGTAGCCAAAAAACAGCATCTTTTTCTCATTTTTTTAAAAAATGACTTTTTCTAAGAGTGTAGCCAAACGTAAGAGGGTTCCTCTTTCTCTAAAGAAATGCCTTTTAATCCCTTTTTCAAAAAAAAACAATTTACCGCCTTCCTACCCCATAAACGAATGGTGTTTACTTAGAACCGAAAAACACTTCATTTCTCCACAAAGGAATTATTTTTGTAAGCGCGGAGCCATAAAACGGCCTCTGTTCGCAAAACAAAACGGATGGCCTCTCAATAAGAGAGTCTTTGGAAAAGGTGACTTTTTAACAGCGCGTAGCTGCGAATGGGTCCTTTTCTTTACAGACTTTATAAGAGTGGAGCGGCGGTCTGCTCTGGGTTGGGGACACGACTTGCATATGAGCGCTTAGCCGCAAATTGAATTCCTCCCCTCGCAAAAGAAGGGGGGGCACTCTCCAAGAGTATATTATGGGAACTACTTCCTTTCCTCCCCCGAGGAAAGACTTTTAGAGCTCAAGTGAAAACTGCCTCTTGAATTCCGTGCTTCACTGCTTTGGCCGTCTTTGCGGTTTGGGGTGCGGGGCGCCGGGTGCGTGTGCGCGCGTGTCTGCAGGCGGGTTCCCGCATCTCCGAGCCGGGTGCCCTTCCAAAAGGTTGGCTCCGGGGTTGGGAATCAAAACTTGCGCCACTGCGGCACACACCCACAAAGCAAGGACCGAAGAGAAGCGGGACTAGGACAAAAGAACACAGCAAATTAAATAGCAAGAACAAAGCCCAAGCCAGTCCTCCTGTGGTTAACATCCCAAGGTGGAATTTAAACCTAGCATAGGAGCTATTTTTGTAGGAAGGAAAGTGTGTGCAAGAAAAGTATTTTAAAAATCGGGATAGGCGGGTAAGGGGGGCAGGGACGGCGCAGGGACAACAGAGACGGGGCGATGGTGTTAAAAAACCGCTCGCGTGCTTTTAGCGCTGCAACAAGAAAACAACCTGAGGAGCGTACGGAGAATTCTAAACACTGTGCACCACACCGGAGAAGGTAGCGGCACTTTCTGACTAAAGCGACTCCCCTCTCCCCTCCCATAAAACGTTAAAACAGGTGTGACTCAGAAAAGAAAATTTAAAAAAAGGTCCTTGCGGGCACCTTCTGAACTTGATAAAGATTAAGTGGAATTTCACTCTCAGTCTTGTTTGAAACAAACTCGCACAATCACGACGGGAATAACAACCTCAGGGCTGTCCTTTTACGCGCGCGCCTGTGCGTGTGTATTGAGGATGGGTGGGGACATTTGAAAGCAAGTCTAAATAATAGTATTTGTACGTTTTCCCCTTTTCTTGCCTTTGTCTGGTTCCTTGGAGGAAGCGCGGACCGTGTGCGGGAGGTTTTGAGAATGAACCAGGAAATGGACGCTCTCAGGACTAAAGATACCTTTCTCTCTCCGCTAAATTAAGAATTGCCGCGCGCAGCTCACGCGGGCTGAGTCCAGCCGCCACCGCGCTGCGCTTGCCAAGCGGCGAGGGAGCGCCTCCGTGAGCGAGGCCCGAGAACCCTTGTTCTCCAGTCGCCTTTGCACCGGCAGCCCCTCCTTCTGGCAGTGATGTCAGCCCCTGAGAGGCTGGGCGGGCCGAGAGGCAGCCGGGTGGCTGGCCCTGGCCGGGAGCGCGAGCAGCCCTGCCCCGCGCGCTCCCAGTGCGCAGCCGCCCTCGATCCCTTTCTGCCCCCTTCCCGCGCTCCCGCCCTCGGCCCCGCCTTCCAGCTCCTCAGTTCCCGGGGGGCGCGCGGAGGCTCCCGAGGCAGAGGAGGCCACTGTGGGCCCGGCCGTGCCCGGTTTTGATCCCGGTGATCAAACACAGGTTTCGAGTCATCTCGAACTCCTTTCCTCCTTTAACCTGTTCTCTCCTCCCCCACGTTCTCGGTCTTTTTCAGTTTGCACCTTCACTATTCACTGTGAATTTACCTCGTTAGCGGCATTTTAGAGGGCAAGTTCGTCAGATAAAATAATAATAGTTACCAGTGTTAAATTTCCACTGTTTTCTCTCCTCTCCTGGTGATAAGGAAGGGGTATGTGAAGACCGGCGTCTTTAAAATCCCATGGTTCCCACTTAGCCTGCAGCAGAGCAAGCTCCCTAGAAGCCCGAAGAGGGTGGTCTTCCCGAAGAAATGGTGCGGTGGGGGAGGGGAGCAGTCGAAGGCTTAGGCGCAGGGTGGGGAGTCCCTTCTCTGAAAGAAGGGACTGGAAACTGGGAGTTGCGGAGAGAAAGGCTCCAGGAGCTCCTGCCGCAGGGGAGAGGCCACCGTGCTCTTTATTATAAAGGCTGCGCAGTCACTTCTAGAGACCTGCACGCCAAATTGGGAAGATTCAGAAATAGGACTTTACAAGACGGAAGCCCAGTGAGGCTTCCCTTCTAACTTTGCTCTTCTCGTGTTAAGGAACAACCACCACCTGCTTTCCCGAATTTGAGGCTAATCCGTTGCCCCTGATTGCGGACAATTCTTTCTTTAGCTCTGGGAGAAGGACCACAGAGCGGTTGGAGAAGGTTGCACAGGGCATGAGGAAGGGGACGGCGGCTGGGCGTGTGGAGGCAAATCGGCCTCGGAACTGATTGACCTTCCCAAGGAAATAACATTTAGAGGGGACCGCAACGAACTGCTTACCTACTGTGTTTTGGTTTGGAGGCAAGTGGGAGATTCGAGGGAATGGGAACAGGAGCAAAGAATTCTTCCGTTTTGTAAATCGAGGGTTTTGTTGTCTTCCCTTTGATGGAAAGCTTCCCTTAGATAATATATCAGTCAAGGTAGCAAACTTAAAGTTGCTATGCATTTGAAATACTGGAATGGGAAGTAAACTCAGACCAAGCGTAAACACACATTCATTTTCTCGAGTTCAATCATTTGGTAAGCGTTGAAAGAAGTGTGTTTTTATATCACTCACTCGAATGCGATTCTGATGGACCCCCAAGTAATGTTGGGTTTTGGCAGCTGAGAACCCTGGCAGAAGGGATTGCAGATTTCGCATTATTTCTTGTCTTGATATTAAAAAAGTTTGTGTTTTTTGCAAGATAGAAATTCCTGATGGCTTCCAGACTGCTGGTGGCAGGAAGAAATCTGGTAAGGGATTCAGAAAGCAGAAAATTCTCCTTTTCTCTTTGCAAGCAGTCCATAGTAGCCTTTAGCTAGGATTTATAAGGTTCTTGGGGAAGGGAAGGGAGGTACATGGACAAGAACATTTTATGTACACTGCTGGCTTTAAGCTACATTGACGAATTATGTATGGCTGCCAGGGTTTTCTACTAGTGGAAAGGGAAATTATTCAGGGGCTGAAAATTTGGAGTTTAATTTTCTCCAATAATCTTGCTTCACATGTTTTAAAGATGTCATCCAAAGAATCCACAAACGTTAATTAGTCACCTACTGTGCCAGACAATGTGCTGGGGGCTCCAGGAATATGAAAGAATATGTGGCTTGGGCCCCTGTGAGCCTGAAGACTCTTACAAATTTATGATAGAATGTGCTAAAGGCTCTAATTGAGCATAATGGAGGAAGAAATAAATTTTTTCTAAGAGGTTGAGAGAAGATTCATAAGGTAGGGGTGTCTCTGGCTTTGAAAAATCTGCATCCCTAGGCAGTGGCTAGCCAGGAAGCAGATCTCAAGGAGCAGGACACAAACTAAATAAGGAAAGGTGTGGCGGGGGCCTGATGTCCCACTGCACAGTTCAGGTATGTGTTTATTTTGTAGCCATACCTGAAGATATTTCAAGCAGATATTTAAAAAACAACAACAACTAAGCAAGGTGAGAAAATTGAGCAGTAGGTGGCACACAATAGAAAAAAAATTGTGGTTTGTCTTTAAATGAATATTTGAATAAACTAATACATCAGAATAGAGAGTGGAGGCCAGGAAGAAGACACTGTAGCATCCAGAAGAGGACAAATTATTAAAGAGGACCTAAAGTAAATCAACAGAACTAAGAAAGAAAGGAATGCTATTCTGAGGAAGAATTTTTTTTCACTCATAATCATCTATCCACTTGTATCTTTACACTATACTCATCTCAACTTCCCCATCCAGCCTTCCAAATTCCCAACCCTCTACCATTAGGGTAAACTTCAGCCACTTGCAAGCACATTTATCTCCACCGCACCCCATTTTCCACACACCTCCCTGCATCATGTCTATGCTCTATATCATCTCTTCCACCCTTGCCCGCCTGGGCTCTGCCTACCAACAATTAAAGGCCCTTAACCTTGGAATTTTCCTCCCCTTAGCCACTAGCAAAAATACCTCTATCTCTACTATTTTTCCTCTTCATGTCAGTCTGCACTCTCCTTCTTCCCTTTACTTACCTAGGTAATTTCTTCACATTTCCATTTTATTTTGTGCTTCCAACTAGCCACTCTTTAGTGACCTCAAAGAAGCTTAAAAAAAAAAGGAACCAAGGAACTTCTACTTCAAACTCACAGATTTGTCAAATTTTCCTCACTAGAAAGATTTCCTGCTGCCTGTGTATGTCTTTTGCTGTTTATTTCAAACAAGATTTATAGAGGAATTCCTCAGATTTGTTATATTTTTATTATGCCTGCAAATGTCTGTTTTCCCTTAGATACAACTAGGGATTTAAATATTGTACATTGGGGAGTATTTCCAACTTTTCTAAATTTCTCACCACACACTCCTGAAACTTTCTCTGCATCCCATTCTTTTTGGTATGTCCTCTTCCCGGGGGTAATTCCTTTTATGTTTTCAGTAAAATTGTCTTGTTTTTATTCTCGTCTCCTTTTTGCTTTGTGGGAGTGTCATAGTAACTCAAATTTAAATATTTTTAGAGGGTGTTCCCCTTAGACAGAATCCCCCTACAACACACACACACACACACACACACACACACACACACACACACAGGATTTTAAAGCCTTGTCAAATCATGTTCATACCAACATACACAGTTACTATGTCAATCTTCAGAGGCAAAGGAACCCTTGATTTTTACTGCATTCTTAGAATTTTTGTGTGTGTGGGGGGGGGAGAAGGGGCAATTCTCAGATCTTCCATATCTCCACAAGTACTGGAGTTGGCTGAACATCATTGGGAATTGGGAGGGAAGAAAGAGTATGCCTTAAAATAGGCACTGCATTCTTTCATCAATGACATGTAAATTTTACCTTTGGGAAAAATAAAATATATAAGTACGTTTAATTGGATTGACTTTATATTATAGCATTCCAAATTACATGTCATTGTCTGAGCAGGGTTCTATTATCTGAAGACTTTACTGATCATTCAGTATCCAGAATGAAGAAAACTAGGTAAGATGGCTTGATATTCCAGACTGTCTTGCAATATTCAAATAAATCTAATCCTATTTGAAACGGTGTTATTTTTCAATAGAAGTTCATCCGTTATGCGGTAGGCATCGTCTCTAAAATGTGGTCATCTTTTGTTAAGAGAAAACATCAATAACCTATATGCCATGATCCCTCAAGATTTGTGCCTTGTGCAACATTAATTGTAAAACACAGGTTTATTACATGGAGAAAGCTATTTTAGGGTTAAAAATGTCTTTTGAGATTTGGTTACACTTGTCGGAAAGACTGCATGCATGCTCATTATCAGACAGTACAAAAATGAATAAAGAATCTTTTTCAATTATGGTTTTTGAATTAGAAAAGTGAGTTGGTAGAAATCATAAATGCTTCTGTTATCTTTTGCACCTTAAAATGCTCAACTGATCAAGGTTTTAAACTGCCTTTTTAATTGTCTTTAACGTGTTAAGCATCAAATCAGTATAATAAAATTGGAAATGAAGAGTGACAATGGCTATAGTTGTCATTTCTAGCCTAGATTTGAAAGAGTGATTTTTTTCCCATGTAATCTCCTCATTATGAATGTGTAGAATTCGGAAAACAAAAAAAGGAGAAAAGAAAGAAGAGAATAAATCCTGGGAAAGGATTTTTCTTTCTTCAATACAAACTATTTTATTAATGTAAGATATATTTTAGCATGACAATAATTAAACTAATTTGATGGATTTAATTAAATGGAAATTCTTTTTTTATAAATCTTTAAGTGATTAGAATGCAAATCTAATTTTGTACTGCTTTTACAATTAATTTACTGTCATCATATGAAATGAAAACAAAAAATAAGTTTTCTGCCACACTTTTGTTTTAATTCATTCTCTTACTTTAATACTTTTAATTTGTACAGTATCCTATATCTTATATAATTTTTAAAATATATTCTTTTAGTCTCATAAAAACTTTGAGTAGAAACAGAAGGCATAGTTATACCTATTTTTTCATAAGGAAACTGGAGGTCAGATAAATTAAATTAGATCTAAGGCATTTTAGTTAGTAAGAGTCGAAGCATATACAGGATTGTTGGTTTTCAGTCTCCATACTACGGCTTTTCCCAACACTGCCTCACCTCTCATTTCCTTGAGTATATTTTCTCAAAGTTCTGAATATAAAAAAAAAAAAAGCTTCTTGGATTGAAAAATAAAAATCTCAAAATGAGTATATTCAAGTATATTTAAATAAGTTTATCAATGACCTGGCTACTTGTGTCATATTCTTGTCCGATTTAATCTTTTTTTACTAACCTTATAAAAATTATATGATAAAAGGGCAGGAATATTGAAATTTAACAGTACACAATCATCAGCGTTCATACACTTACTCTGTTTTATTTATAGGAATAGTTCAAATTGTAACCCATCATGATGACACTCCATAAAGTTTAAGTTTACTTAATGTGGCAAATACTTAGTGTTATAGCCTAATTCATTTTTCTTTTAGGACATCTATATTTTTACATATGATTTATTTTAAGGAATATTTGCCAAAGATTTTTAAATAGTGCTTTTCTTCTGACATGCCATCTTTGAAGCAACTTGTCTTTGGGAATCCATTGCATGTAGGTTTGTATCATATCAACCAAAAGGACATTAAACTCCCAATATGCAAATCATTGTTTATTGTTAGGATTATAAACTCCCTTATCTGGTGGTTTTGGTACTAGAAATGAGACCAGAAAGTTTATTTAAATTGTGTGAACACAAGGTATTTTATGATTTATATTTTATTCGTATCCAGAGAGTGACCTAGGGCAAATAACTTCATCTTCCTGGAGCACTGTTTTCCCAAAAGTAAAATGAGGAAACTGTAAAATATTTCAAGGCACTTTCAAATGAAAAAAAAATTATATGATATTTTACAAAAAGCAATAGACATATAAAGCAATTTTTCCTTTTCCTTTGGCTCTGAAAGTATTGATCCTTCAACCATTGATAACTAATGCTTGTCTAATATACTTGCAATACTTTAGATGTGGGGGTTGGACTGGTTTGTGAAGGGTAGCCCTTAATGAAATACCTACTTTGAGAAGCTTACATTCTGATTGGGCAAAAACAATGAGTAACAACAACAAAGTAATTAAATTCAATAAACATTGAGTGTCAGGTGGTACATTACAGTACACTAAGTATGGTCCAAGTTTCATAAACTCTGGAAGTGGAAGGGACCAGACAGATCTAGTCCAAACTCTTCATTTTATAAATAAGAAAAATAAGGCTCAGAGATGTGAAATGAGTGCTACAGGAGCTCACATGAGTTATTATTAGGTGATAGCATTGATTAATTTACTCTACAATCTTACTCGTTCCCCCTACCTTGCTCAAATAAAATAATAGTTTTTCACCTTATCAGAATGTTAAATATAACCAAGACTTGTTTATTTCTTTGGCTTTATTAAGCTGGACAATTTCCCAATCTGACTCAGATGTAGAAAATATTGTTTTCCACACTTTGTTTTGAATTTAGATTATTAAAACCACCTGTATTGTGCATAATTGTGCATATTATATTATAAAACATGCAAAATGCAGTCTTGGCATGAAGGCCAAGCGAATGAACCCAAGTATCAGTGCATTAAATTTTATAAATACTTTAACTGTTTAAAAATGACTTGAAAAACTCATTTCCTTAACATAGCAAGAAGTATACATTCCTCAAAGGATGGTTTTCTTTTTATAAATGCACATTTAACTTAAACCTTAAATTTACATTTCCCTGAAGGCTTAATATAATTTGGGACTGATTTTAAATGAATTTTCTGAACTTTGGTCTGTTTGCTGCATGATTTTATTGCCCATGTCGAGGTGTATGTGTGTGTGTGTTTAGGGAGTATGGGTCAGGCAAAGGTAAGCAGACTAAATGTGCCAAAACAAAGCTTTCCTTTCTTCCCTGAATAACCTTAGACTGATTTATTTTACTCTGTGGCAAAGGGGAAGGAAAGGAGAAAAGGGGGAAATCAAATGGAGACGAGCACTGCCAGAGTGTTAGGTGATATGGCTTGGTTTTCAGTTTAGTGTGAAATATGCAATGTTTTTGAAACTACTTAGACTGGCTTCTCTCTCTCACTTCTAATACTGTATATTTGCAATACTTTAACTGCTATTTGATAGGTGTTTGCTAGTTTTACTAGGATCAAAACATTTCAAAAACTTGTAAATGCCTTACACTTTCAAAAGAGAGCCTTAAGAATGGGTAGTAAAGACACAAAAACTAACAGGAGAAAACTTTTACATCAGAGTTTGCTCTATGGTCAGCAGCAGGATTTTCATTGTCTTAACTCTTTACACCACGAAAAAATTTGCTCAGTTTAACATTGATATTTTAGCCTTAAGTCAGGCTCTCCAGTTCTTATAGCATCGCTTGTCTTGCAACTTTTCTTAGCCCATGGACCATTTTAATACTCAGGAGATAAAGCAGTTACAATATATGATGTTTATATATCTCTATATAATGTAATGAATGCAGTGCAAGATTATTTGAAGGAGGGAGTTTGAATCCACTAAATAGCATATGGATTCCGAATGCCTTAGAATTACATACAAGAGTAAACAAATATGGGAATATAAGGCCAACAGAATCAAAGCACTTTAGAAAGAAATAGAGCCAATATACAATTTCTAATCAATCACTATCACTGCTAATGACTTGTTATTTTAAACTTCAGTTCTAGGAAGTTATATTCTATTCCTGTGGGTCTCAAATTTTAATGTGCATACCAATCATCTGGGCATCTTGTTAAAATGAAGATTCTAATTCAGAAGATTCTAGAGGGGCCTGAAATTCAGCATTTCTGACAAGTTCTGGGGGTATGGATGCAACTGCCCTTCAAACCACACCTAGGAGCAAGGAGCTAATTTCTCATCTAGTAACAAGCATGAAAAAGCTGAAGTAAGCCAAAGGTGACAGATTGGAAATAAAAAGGATTCCATGTAGCAATTTTGCAAAGGATATGATTTTAAAAGATAAAATGATATTCAATTATTTCATGTGGATATTAAAATTGATTGTAACCTTTGGTGTAACTAGATCAGTTGAAATTGTAGTGCAGAATAAAAACCACGTGCTTGCTCATTTTATAGTCAAATCTGTTTTTCAAGCACTATATACATATATTTCTACCATTTAAAAAAAGAAAACTGTTGGCCACACAGTGTCAATAGCGTACTAATATTTTAAAACATTTTCCAAGTTGATCCCCAAAATTCTAAGCAGTTTAATATGGTATAGATTCTTGAAGATATTAGTTTGCGAAATACTGAAAATGAACCTATCAGTTAATCATTCAGATTTCAGAATAAAATACCAACTCAATTTTTATTTACCTAATTTGAAAACATTTTAATTTTCTTTTTAGTATCTGACATTTTTTTCAAGGAAACAACACCAAGACCAACAAAAGAGACTTGGTAGATTTATTTTTATTTATGCCCCCAAACTCCCCTCAAAGCAGGCACAAATGGTAAATTAGACACCACACTGCCTAAGTACTTTCATCACACCTAGACTTTTAGACTACAGCAGAATAGCTATTTAATCCAAGTGAATTTTTCATTCATAATCAACCTAGGAAATCTTCATAGTTCCATTTATTTATGCGCAATTCGTTTTGGTATAGAAACAGTGTCAAATTAAAACAAACAGCAATGAAATCAGCTATTGAAAAAGTCCAGTTTAAGTGGTCAAAATAGTTTGTTTGGGGGCACGATCTAGTTCTAATGGGTGGCGGAAACAACTGAAAAACTGTGGCTTCAAAGCTGGCATGGCATTCATATCTTAGTTGTGGCATTGGGATTCACAAGCCATCACCTTCCTAATTGAAACTGTATTAGTCTTTTCTAAACTCTAATACTTTAATAGCAACAGCAGAGCTTGTTTGGTGGCAACTTGAGGATCCCAGTGAACAAAAGGGCCAATTGGATTAAAATGTTTTCTGTAAGTGCTAGATGAACTTGAATGTCTGCCAAAATTGCCTTGGATTTCATTACTCTTAACATTATTTAATAATGTTAAGCATAGACTGTTTCCATGTGCCTGAAGAGGCATGTGTAGCAGCCAAAAAATTTTTTTTGAGGGGGAAATTACAAAGTATACAAAATCAAAACAAAACAGTAATACGAAAAACAAAACAAAAAACATGAAAAATAACAGACCTCTTCAAATTCTTTTTTCAAAGACTAGGGATGGAAAGTCACTCTAGAAAGTAGAAATAGCACTTGTATCAAAATATGCTGTGCATGCCTTAAGACAGAATGAGAAAAAATTGAGTTAATGTACACTAACATCAGAACTCGAAAATTATATAAAATTGAATACAACGTAAAAAATCAGACTATTTCAGGGTCATAACAACTGGAAGAAAAATATGAGATAATTTCTTGGACTAATTTAACAAATATTAGAAATGCTAACAATATTAAACAAAACTGTCAATTAGAGTAATCAAATCCAGCTACATAACATTGTCAGTTCTCCTTTTTCCTGTTTTAGAGGGACTATGAATACATCTTAATAGAATGAGATTTTTTAATCTTGGAAATACAAAATAGAGGAAAATATTGTTTGTCTCAACAAAATTTTAATCATAAGTCATAGAATTTTAGTGGAGATTTTAAAGAGATGGCAGTGAAGGTTGAGCACAATTAGCCAGTAGATAATTCCACATAAAGTTGAAGTACTTATAATTGCTAATAATATGATAGGATGACAAAAATTAGTAACAGCATTACTAAGGAACTGGGTTGATTATATTCAACAGAAAAATGTTAGAATTCCAAGTTAAAATTAGGTTCTAGGATGAAGATTGACAACTCAAGCAAGCATCATCATTGAAAGAAATGGAAGATACTCGGAGAACATAGTATTTCCTTTGAAAATGTTATTACACTTTATGTCTTCCTCATACCATACACTAATGGTAGCAACTAAATCACCCAAGAACATGCTTTTGAGGTAAATGAAACTACTGAGTTCTTGAAAACAAAAACAATTAATTTTAAAAAAGAAAGATTTATCATGAGTCTGCATTAAATCTAAAGAAATTACCTCAAATAGTACTTTTCAGTAACTATGAAAGGCACTCTACCAGGATTTAACTGTGTGGGTGATTACATTATAATTTAAAAATAGTTTTCATTGCATTTTAGTTATTATAGATTTTTATCTTATCTGACTCTCACAATGCTGTGAAACTGGTACTACACCTTTTCGACATATGAAGAAAGGGATACAAACAATACAAACAAGTTTCTTTTTTTCTTAAGGTCACATACCTACTAAGTGTCAGAGGCAGCACAAGATCCTTGTCCTTATGATCCCCCAACATCAGCCAAGGTGTATACTAAAATTGTAGGTCCAAATACTATTAAAGAAAAGCCTAACAATGTATTTATTGTGTTTAATCTTTTAAGAGTTTTGAATTTGTAATAGTAAGTTTTGGTGATCACTCATTGAATCTTATTATGCACAATTAGGATAATATCCCTGGCCTTAGTAATTTAAAACACATGATAACATAAATATACAATGATACAATAGTCATAGTGGATTAAACAATAAGGATGTGATCAAATTGAACAGGAGAGGAATACTCAAATGAATAAATCGATAAGCCTTTTTAGGGGAAAAAAATGAGGATTTCATTCTCATTTAAAATAGGCTCAGAAACCAGATCCATGTTCCTAAGAGTTTTCTTTCTCTGTGAAGATAAAATGTATTTGAGAGAATAAGTCTGGAGGGACAATATTTGGGAGAAAAAAGGAAAATCTATGATTGCTATGGTTTGTCTTAGAAATAGAATGTTAAGTAATAAACGAGGGGTTATTGCTCTAAGTCCTGGCAATGCTTGCAACCCAGAACTTTGGGAGGTTTCAGGTTTAGCATTTTCTTTGAATTGCATTCAAGCATTTCTGTAAGATAGATTTTTGTAATAGTAGTTAACCATGTGGGCTGAATCGTTGTACCCACTGGGAGATCACACTTCATTTTCCCTTGGAAGAACTAGATTATTAGAAGGTATTACAAAAATATCTTTTGTTGTCAGAGAAGCAAACCCTGTTTAGTTTCTTTAATGAATCTCATGAGAAAATTAGTAGACTTAAAAATACAAACGATGACACATATTCTGCCAAAGTGCTACTGAATATAAAAGGCAAACACTATCCTTATTGTAATGTTACCTTAAAATTGCAGTTCTTCAATTTAAATTGATATTTTTGAATTTTTGTTTGACAAAAGACTTTGCATACAATCATCTAACACTTCAAACAACCCTGTGAGTTAGGTGGGGCAGATACTTTTATCCCCTTTCTCTTTCCTTTTTCATTTTTTATTCCAAATGAAGAATCAAACTAATCCCTAGTCAGCTGAATGTTTTCCTTAGTTAAGACTAGCCTCAAGTTCTGTAAGCTTTTCACTATGCCACACAGATCGGGTCACTGGTTGTAGATAACTTAACCTGGGAATTACACAGCGATTTGAATTTTTTTTTATTTTTTATTTCTTGAGGGCAGTGTCACTGGCCCTCATATGTGGGACCCGAACTGGGGCTGCTGGCTTCCCAAGTTAGTGCTTAACCACGGCGCCACTCGGCTGGCCCTGAAATTTTTTAATAAAGGAAGGAAGACAAAGGCGGTATTTCTTAGATATAGGATCTAGATTTGGGTTAACATTTCTCTGCAGAAAAAATGCAAATTGTGGTGAGATCTTCAGCCTCGACGGAACTAGCACTATGCTGAGGTAACTCATAACTAGCTATGTTTTGATGAAAATAAAGTTAATTTCTATGCTCTTAGTATTTTCCTTTTGTCCTCTTTATTATTGTCTCCAGATAGAGTAGAGATATTTCAGTTAAATACATGTTCGTAGATCTTATGTATGTAATGCTCTTGGATCTCTAGTTTACTCAGTTTTGTTTTTTTTCATAATTTGGGAAAGTTTGTCTTTGTGTATAATTTGCACTTTTTTTCTGAAGCAACTTAAAACATAAATATTGTTTAAGTGAATTGCAATCAGTTATACATAGATATTTGTTGTTTTCTAGAAAGTTCCGTCCCTTCTGAAATGACTTGCCCAAGGTCACGAAAGCTATTTAGTCTGAAATAGAATTTACGTCTCTCTGGCCAGTGTGCTTTTCACCATATCATGCTGTCATATCTCTTACCATACGAAAAGAGCTTACATAAATAATACAAAATTAGATGTGTAATGGGCATAGAGCTTGAAATGTCCCAAAGTGCTACAACTAATTTGGGTTATAGATTTGGAGAGTGAATAACAAACAAAAGTGCATTAAGTAGCAAAAAGGGTGACTCCTTTTGAACAAATTAAAGACTAATTAACTCATTGACAAATTTTTCTGAATAAAACCGAAAATTTTTAAGGCAATTACACATTTTAAATAATTTATCATCTTGAAGGTTAGAAACATTTTCTACATGAGGTTTGTTTGCTGCAATTTAAACTTTACTGAAATTTCACTATAATTCTGTATTGCAACATTGATCTGTCTTGAATTTAAGAATTTTGATTTGAAGAAATATTATAAGAACAGTTTTATAGTCATCTTCACTTTAATAACATGTCTCTGTTACTTAGGACTCCAACACACATTAATGTAAAGTTTTGATGTTCCATAAACACTACAAAATATCCAATTTATGAAACATGTTTTGCTTATTTACAGAAAATTAATTATTTCCTGTTTATTTTAAAAGGTGTTTTCTCTCCTGCTAAAAATGTCTAGCACATCAGACTTTTAATAGATTAATGGAATGGAGTTGCAAACTTTTTACATCTTCAAAGGTCATGCTGTTTTTCAAAATATAAATTAACAACTTTTGGTTAAATGTAAGGAAAAAGCCAGCAACCTCAGTTGTATTTTGCTCTAATTGTATTTGTTTGAATGAAAATTTATTTTACATAAATAAGATTATATCTTTTCCCCCCAAATTTAAAGAGGTTTCATTATGAAGATAGTATTTTATGTTCCATAGTTATCAGAGGCATAGCTTAAATTCTTAAACTCATTTAAGAAATAATTTGAATGTCTTTAACTTAATTTGATTTACAGAGAAACTTTCTAGGTATAGATTCTTTTTAATAGCATGTGTGTTTTGAATCTATTATACAGATACATTTTGAGATGTTAGTTATGTGGTAAAAAAGTAAACATAGAAGAACCTTCTCTTTTTAGAAGCTATTGAAGACACAGGTTGAGTTACAAATTGTTAAGACCAAAAGGAGACAAAAATTATTAATAATATTTTCTTAGCTCTTCTAGAAATGCCTACGTGATAAGCTGATTCTCAACTTAACATGTTCACAATAGCTGAAAAAAGCTAGAATCAGTTATTTAACCGAGGTTATGGTTAAAATATAAAGGCACATGTACCTGCAACAATTATTTTTTTGCACACTTGATAATCACTACGTATATATTTTTAGTTGATACAAATTAATCAAAGGTCTCCTTTGTTCTTTAGTTATCTTTATCTTAGATGTCTACATCAGTACCCCTGTGAGGTAAGAGGTATTCTAATTATCTGGTATTCTAATTATATGTCATAAATATGGAAATTGAGAGTTTCCCAAATTTATGCAGATACTAAATAGCTATGTCAGATATCAAATTCACAGACCAGATTTTTAGCACAGTGGTAAATACAAGTATATTTTTTGTCTGTTTTTGAAATATCATTTAACTATATGTATTAATAATGACTATGCACATGGATATTTTTTTATTTCTCTTTAAACAAATGTTTTATATTATATCTATTTCTCAGCATAGTTAACTGTTATAGAGCTGTTGAACACCATGCCTTAAGGAAACAAATCTACATTAGTTAATATTAAGATATTTTTAATATTACCTAAATATTAAGGTATCTTTTTTCCTTCTGGACATCTTAATGCTAGGGGAAATACTCAATCTATAAAATCATCTGTCATTAACAATTAAGTTATATCCTGGAAAATGTGGACACATACAGTTTACTGGTCTAATTTAAAACCTAGGCTTTTTCCTCTGATAATTCTATTTTTGTTATAGATTATATAATCAATGTAAACAAATTGAAATTATAGGTGGCTCATAACCTTTCTCAACAAAGATGGTATAGAAGTTTGACAGGTTTGATCTAGAAGCATGTAGCAATTTTGATTAAGAGAGTTGTTTGGACAATCCCAAATTTAAATAATAGCTTTCAGTTCTAATCTCTGTTCAGAATCCTGGTACATAATGCTGAGATAAATACTAGACAGATAAAATGTCTCACAGCATTAAACAACTAAATCACTAACATTCTCTTGAACCATAAAGGGAGAATTGAATTTACTTACAATCCCCATCTGTGTAGTATCACACCTCGTTGAATCAATCGTTTTAACTGACTTTTTTTCCAAACTAACTGCTAGTTTTATTTTTATGTGGACATTAGTCTTATTGTCCAGCTAACTCAGTCGTATTTCTACTTCAGACAAATAAAGTATAGCAATTCCTTATTCTTTAATCATATCCTTAGGGCTTATCAGCCAGGATGGAAAACTGTGAGTCAAGAATATTGATCAAAGATTAATCAAAAGTTAAAATATATTCTGGATTTATTGTTTAATAATTAACATTGTTATAATACAATAATGATGAAAATTCAGTGCAAAAATAAAACAGATGAACACGGATGCCTCTACATGATGAATAGGGAAGTTTAGCATGGTGGAATTTTGTCTAAGGAGACTCATTCTAGTAGACAAACATTATGCATTTTTTTAATCACAGTAATATTTTTAAATCTTGAAAAAATAGAACCACTTTTTAAAAATATAAGTACATACACACACACACGAACACACCTTTTAAAATTTATGATACATAACGGCCTTCAAATTAGATATAGACAAATATAAATTTATTTTTAATGATGCCTAAAACTTGTATTTCTCTTACTAATATTCAATGCTACTTTGTTACTTGAGAATTCTAATATTCATAGAAAAGAACTTATTTTGTAGAACTTCGGCTGTCTTCCTGATACTAAGATATATTACCACCAGATAGCAGTGGTGCTATAAGAATTCAGTTCTTATCGGAATGTGTTTTACTCAGATATGGATTATTTCTTCTTTAATATATTTAATATCTGAAATTGTATAAGAAATCATACTTATGTATATATTCAAAACATTTTTAAAAAGAAATATTTAGGCCTAACTTATTATATTTTCCTTATCATGTATCACCAATTAATACTTAATCAATCCCTACCCCCTCCAGAGATTTTAATTAGCCTATTTCTGACTTAATTCCATATTTTGTAATATTTTCTGAACTATGTTTTTTTGAAAAAAATCTTGCAGCCATGGGAATTTAAAACAGAGTTGAACAGAGATTTGAACTAAATCCATAACCTTCAAGACACAAATTATTATATTTTTCTGATTGATTTTAAAAAGACATATCTGCAACTAAAATTTCTATTATCCTTCAGTTAAATAATAAATTATAAACATATGTAGTTCTGTTAAGTAAGTGACTCCATTTCTGTTGGGGCATTGTGCTCAGCTCACAAGAGTGTGAAATATTCATTAAGAGACTGTTATGAGGAGGAGTCAAACACTTAATTTTTTTTGAGGTAGTGTGGTAAACGATGGAAATGAACCTAATAAGGTTGTTTGAAGATTCCCAAGAGAAGATAGATTTCTGGCCATTCACTTGATTTACTAGGAATTTCTGAGTAACTATCCACACGGTTTCCTGGTTGTGAAATAAAAATAATGGCCATTGAACAATTTTTCTGAGAGACTGTGAAAGTAAGTCATAAGACATTAACTTATTGTAATACTTAGAACAACAGAACCAAAAGATGAGGCTTTAAATACTTTAAATGCTATGTGTTTACATTTATAAATGATTGCAAACACTGAACACTGACTGTTTACTGTTTGTAAATAAGTTTTTAAAATTAAGTGTTATACATAACATTATAAAACCAGATGTGTTGGTACATAACTAAGTTGTATATTTTTGTAAATATGACTGCAAGTGCATTTGTAGAGTTATGATATATGCATATATTCATATATTAGAAGTTAGTATTTTAGGTAGAGGCATATATGCATACATATGCCCATATATTCTTGCTTAGACAAATGGCAATGTAAGACACATATTCTTAAATAAAATTTTGAAATTATCATATATACTAATCATGGAAAAACAAACTAGGTCTTTTAAGTTTCCATCTACATAACCAATTCCGAATAATTTTTATTGTCGCCACACTAGCAACACATTGACCCATGAGTAACAGGCATCACATTCCAGGTTAGAGAAAGTTGTCCAGTTCACACAGTTAGTTAAGAGATTGACCTGATCTCAGGGTTTTTGCCCAGCATTTTTCATAATCTTCCACTTTCCATCCCCTTATCCTTTCCTTCTACTATTTTTGTTTCTTTCTTTCACTGAACCTTCAGCCATCTTTCTTTATAAAGCGAGTTGTTGAAAGGTTAAATATTTTACTACAAGTCACTGTTTTCTATTTCTGTTCATCTACGCATGTGCATCTATGCCAAAAATAATGTTTGAAAACCTCTAGTATTATATTGTTTTTAAATTATCTATTTTTTTATAAAAGTAAAAAAAAAATTACAATTAGGTATATGTTCCTGGGCTTTTTAAGGCAAATATTTGTCCCATGCTGTGATTTTGGCCTCTTGCTTGCTCTCAGTTGTCTGGGAGATGCACAATAAAACAGTACATGCTCAGGAGAATAAAGCTTTGATTTATATATCTAAATGTTGCCTGACAAATAAAATGAACATATAAACATATACTTATTTTTTACTAGCATTTTGAGCAAAGGTGATCCAAAATTTTGCTGTAATTAAAATAAGTCTTTATGTGTAATGTTATGTTTATGTACCCATTTGTTTCACTAGCATATGAGTCAGCAATAACTTTCTTTTGAAAATTCAGACCCCTTCTGCTGCTATCACTGACTCTTGAAAAAACGCGAAACTAAAAGTGATGCTATGTTGTAAAAAGTATAACTATTGCACTGTGTTGTACACTTGAAACTAATTAAAAATAAATAAATTAATTAATAAAAAAACTGATGCTATCATAAATTATTCAGTTAGCAATTCTTTTTAAGGCACATGATAGCTTATATAAACTTTTAGGAATATTTAGTTCCAATTTAAAAAATTATTCATTCTTTAAAAACAGAAATGCTGTTTTTAAAAAGTTTATTATCCCATCTGGGCTTCAAATAGAGTGATTTTAATAAGCAGGGTGGTCACTTATTTAGCTCAGAAGAATTTAAAACAAAACTTAAAAAGTTTTAAAGAAAAATATTTATTTTATACCTGTGTTAGTCAATATAATAGAGGCTGTGGAGTTGCAATGAGGGTTTCTTCATTTTTAAGTTCTTAACAAAAGGTAAGATGGGCTTTATATTGTACCTGAGTAATAGAAAATACTTCATAAACTGAAAAACATTTGCATAGAAATGGTAGATTTACATTTCATTATTTTTAAAAGGAAAGAAATAGCCAACCATAATTTTCCAGAATGAAATAGATAAACTTTCTTTTCAGTAGTGAAAGTCATATTTTACTTTTATTTGAAGTAACATACATACTTTAAAACTTTGTCTAAAAAGTAAATTCATATGGAATTACATATTTTAAAACTAGAAATACTTTGACATTAAATAAAGCTAAAATTATATGTAATATTAACATAATATAACATTTGTCGACGAAAAACCATCCAGCCTAAAAGAAAGCTTATAACAGCTTATTTGAGCCAAACTGACGACAATTGCTGGGAGGCAAAATTTCAATGGATTGAGAAAGTGCTCTGCAAAATGCCAATTTGCAGTATATTTTATACATAGAAACAAAGGAGGAGGGTTACATGAAATCCATTGGTGGTAGATTAAAGGAGTGGGAGAAAGAAAAGTGGGGGAGGTGGAATCTCTGGGATTGGATAAAAGTAAATTGGAGAGACAGGTACTTCTACTTAGGCGGGTACAGGATAGTTAATAGTTTGCTTTTTACAGCACCATAGATAAGGTAATCAGGGGACAAGAATAATGATGAGGGATTCTATAGTTTCCTGCTCTGGTCCAGAAAAGGGGGTTACTGGCATTCCAAGAGCATGCTATCTTAGATGCAAAAAGACAATAGACAGGCTCAAATTAAACATTGACTTTGTCAAGGAAGCTTCAGGGTAAAGATGTGACTTTTCCCCATGGCCCACCTTAGTCAGAAATATTAATGTTCTGGCTATCCTGTGTGGTTATTTTCAGTCTCCTGAGCTTATCAGGTTTTTCTGTCCACACATTAAATATCAATTGTTTTGCAAAAAGATTTTTATTGTGTAAATAGATTCATCAGAGACTCTTTAAATATCAGGCTCCCAGACTGTATAAAAAACTACATTTGTTACCAGTCTTCCAGATGTTAAATATATAAGTCACTTAGTCAGCAATAGAAGTGAAAGATACTTAGTAGATGCAAGAATCAAATAGGCCAAAATATGTTAAAGAACTTTATATAAATGAAATAATAAAACCCTGACTTATTTTAATTATTTTATTTTATTTTTATTTTTTTTGAGGGCAGTGTCACTGGCCCTCATATGTGGCCCTATATCAGTGTATTTTAAAATAAGTCAAGGGGCCAGCCGAGTGGCACGGTGGTTAAGTGCTGGCTTGGGAAGCCAGCGGCCCTGGTTCGGGTCCCACATATGTGGGCCAGTGACATTGCTGTCAAAAAAAAAATACACTGATATATTACCAATGTGCTTTCTTGAAGAAGTGGTTACAAGAGAAAATACTTACCTGAGGGCATTCAGAAAACTGGTCTTCCTCTAAGTGGAGCAGATATTCTTCCAGTCCTTAATAGCTTTGTTTTAAAGAACAGTAATTCACATGCAAATGTTACCCTGCATACATACAATAGAAGAGATGGAATAACCTCTCCAAGTTGTTATTGACAGTCTGTCTTCTACCACAGAGGAAATCTACAAGATTTCTACTTAATACAGGCGATTTTCTTTATTTTCTTCCAGCTTGTCTTGGAATTACCTTTGTTGTCTTTTCTTTACAGTTAACTATGTTGGTTTAGATTCAATTAATTCTGTTGACTAAAACTCATTTTTTTTGATCCCCATTATCTCCTGCTTCTCACCAGCACCCCTTTTATATTGTCTGTCGTGCCTTTATCAAATCTCAAATAAGTAATTTCTCTTTACTTATTTAAGCAAACTGCTGCTCACCCTACATCAAAGTTATTAAAAGGCCCACCTGTTTTGACAATTTTCTAAGTAAGTTTCTCTGCACACCTAGTTTGCATATCCCCCAGATATTTGGAATTAATCATCCCTTATGGATATAGTAATTTATATGGAGAATTGAATATTAGTGGAAAGTCTGACTAAAATATCTAAGCAGAATAAATAAAGTAGCAACATATAAAATTTTATTTTTCAAGTCAAAATTTGTTGAATATCAGCAATTTCATGTGGTTTAACCTAATAGTCAAAGGCTACAGTCCCGGAGATTTACTAAAAGGCAGAAATCATAGCTTTACTGTTAATCACTCTAAAATTATAATGTTATCATTGGAGATATTTCCTGACTATACTCCTCACCTATGCAGATTTGTCCAAATCATTACATAAGGCTTAAGTAAAAATTAGTGTTGGAGAAATCTTTATGAATAATGCATTTTTCTGGAGAAAGTGAGATTTGTAAAGTTGGTACTTCTGACCTAATTTTCACATGAGTTCCCGAAAATGAAACAAGTTCCATTAAATGTCCTTAGTACAAATTATCCAATTATGCAACTTCAATTTCAATGAGATGTAGCATCAAGCAAATCTATATTCCAATTCAATTACTTATTGAATGAGTAGACATTTTTCTAATAAGAAGATAGGCATTTGGATCAAAAGATATTACTTCTTTCTACAGAAGATTTATAGTGTTTGTACTTTAATATGGATTATAGAAACACATGGAATGAGACCTCCACATAATTGTTTACCCATTATCAGAAAATTGAGAAAATTGTATGCCTAAGAAAAAGTTAAATAACAAAATCGTTTGTCATCAAGTGCCTTTCCAATTTTTCCTAGTTATATTTTCATACATATCAACTCTTTACTGAGTGATCCTCAGGCCAGCCGAGTGGCGTGGTGGTTAAGCGCTGGCTTGGGAAGCCAGCGGCCCCGGTTCAGGTCCCACATATGAGGGCCAGTGACACTGCCCTCAAAAAAAAAAAAAGACCCATCTACTGAGTGATCCTCATGATAACCTCGATCTAGATTCTAATTGCAAGACATTTCTAGGTTTTATTTGTTTGTTTTAATGTAAGTGAATACAGACATACTTTGTCTTATATAAAGTTATATAGTAGTTAACAGTAGTTAACAGCTTAAGCTTTGGAGTCAGATAAACCTCTCTTCAAATTCTAGGTGCTTACCTTAATAGCTCTGATACCTTGGGCAAATTACTTAAAATCTTAGAGCCTCATATCCTCATATGTAAAGGGAAGTAACAATAACACTACACATATCATAGGGTAGTTGTATTAAATGTACTGAGCATAGTGCTTGACATTCAATAAGAAGTCAATAAAGGGCTGGCCGAGTGGTACGTGGGTTAAGAGCTGGCTTGGGAATCCAGCAGCCCCAGTTTAGATCCCACATATAAGGGCCAGTGACACTGCCCTCTACAGCTAAGATGGTGAACAACAGCTCCACCTGGAGCTGGGCTGCTGTGAGCCCCTGGGACAGCATAGCTGCAGCTCCTGCTGCAGTGGGCTGCCATAGGCTACAGTGAGTGGCCCGCAGCCAGTGTGAGAGGTCGGCATCCGGACTGTGCTGCCAGCAGCCGCCGAGAGCAGCCATTCAGAGGCTGGCAAACAGTCTGCCTCACCCAGGAAGAGCACGGTGATCGTGATGCCAACATGGGCCAATGAAGCAACGTCCTCCACAACTAGACTGAAGAACAAAAGGACAGCAACTTGTCTGTTCCCCTTCCCCGATTCCGCAAAAAACTGTTCCCCTCCCCCAATTCCCCAATTTAAAAAAAAGTCAATAAAATCGTAACTACTATTATTTTTAAAACTGATTATACACATTAGAAGTAGTATTAAGATGATTCTCACTGCTGCATGTGTCAAGGTATCTGTCACCTTAATAATTTGCGGAAACATGGATCTTTATTCCCTTTAAATTTTATTTTAATAGGATCATGACTTCCCAAGCCAGCGCTTAACCACCGTGCCACTCGGCCAACCCTAGAATGCCACAAAATATTAAATAGCAGTGTTATATTTAAAGTGGTTCTGGTTATTTATAATTAACTAGTGAGGAAGTAAGAAAAAATTAAAAACTGTTTAAAATGTTATTTTATTACATTAAATTTTAAATTTATTTTAATTCTGTATGTCTTTCGTAATGTATTTATTGATATATCTGAAAAAAATCTATTTTAAAATAAATATGTTATTTCATTCTCAAATGATTACTTAATCAACATGTATGTAGTTGTGGGTTTCCTTTCTTTTATGCTTTTTTATTTCCAAACTGATCACTTTGTATGGTCAAAGAGGATTAGTTTAAAGTGTAATTATCATAAGATTAAATATTTTCACATATTTTAGTTTTGAGTCACCAGGTCTGGAAATAACCTAGCTAATTATCAAGTTTGTAAAAGATTCACATGATAGTAATAATAGGCATAGTATAAAATCTCATGGTAAAAGACATTTGTTTAAAGACATATTAATTGACCCTACTTAGACCAATTTTGCTGAAGAACTTTACTTGGTCTTAGATGGATCCAAGAGTAACATTTTTCTTTTATTTTTTTAACATGATAAAGTTAAGAGAGTTTTGAAAACTAGTAGATAAAACCAACAGAAAAATAGTTAAGAAAAATACTCAATTTCCATTTACAAAAACTGAAGTGAGAAAAATACTGACAAAAATCAATTAACTGCCATTACTCCTAGAAATTTTAGTTTCCCTTTGTGATATATTAAAAATGATGAGTATAGCAAGTTTTATTTTAAGGGAGAATTTTTGTGAATATAAAATAATCACATTTAAGTTTCTCTACTGATTTTTTCCTACTCATTTGATCTATATTTTAAAAAATGCTTATAACATATTTAAATGTAGTAGTTATTTTACAAAATTTTAGTCCCCCTTTCTCCACAAATCAAGAAATACACATAGAAGAAGAATTTTTGAGGTCCAAAATTCTGCTTCTCTCCAAATTTTAGTTTTATCATACAGACCAGACACTTGACCGTTTCGATCCAGGTGTTGTATATTTCATATATACATATACATACATATATAAGTGTATGTGTGTGTATTTTTTAAATCAGCATTTGTAGTAACTTATCAAAGAAATTTCAAATAGTATAAGGTTCTACTATGAGAATAGAAACATTATTTCTAGGGTCAACCATATTCTACATTTTTATAGAGTTGCTCTCTTCTTTCTTTCATTTTTCAAATAGATCTTTCTATCTTCACATGGGTATACATGTCACATGTATTATACTTAGAGGAGTTTCACACTAAAATAAGTGATCAGGATTAATACTATAGATACAGGGCAAAATAAACAGAATGCTTACCTCCAAAATAAAAGGAAAACAAAGTTTGGTAATAAGAACATGACATTGGATAAGTGAAGTGTCTAGGACTTTTTTCTTGAATAATTTAGTACATTTTATGTGAATAATTTAAAGGACTATAAAGTGGGAAGATCAGCAGGACTGTATATATGAGGGAAGAGAGGAAAGGTTGTTAGTCAAACTTGATTTAAATTGACTGTCTTTGTAATAGCATGCGGTTGAATGTTTTGATCTACTTATAATGAATATTCTAAGGATTTACTAATTTTTGAAAATTGGAAAGAAATTTGTATGTTTTTCCCCTTGTCTTGAGTATCCTAAAAATAAAACCTGATAGAAGAATAAAGAGAATGAAAGTGAAGGAATGTCTTGTGTTTGCTAAAGCACAGCCACTTAAAGGGTTTGATTTCCACTAGAAGAAGTTGTTTTGTTTTAAAAGAAGAGAATGGGCATTTGATGTTTCTTACCTTTCATGGTTATGACAATTCTCTTAGATATCTTAAATTCTCTAAGTGGAGATTTGTCATAATCTCCACAGTACACCTGTTTAAGAAACTGTAGCCCACAGAAATCTGAAACTACAAAAGAAACTTTTCTCAAGATGTTAAGTCCAAAGAAGTGTAAATTTCAGTTACCTCACCTGTGGGAATTTCTTTTCTCCTATTACTTTTCTTCTAATAAGGCACCTAGGAGAAGGGAATTTTGATCTTGCTGATGAACCAAATTTCTCTTTGCAAGATTTGAGTTTAAATTTAGGTTTAAACTGGTGGAAGGATAATAGGGAATGTAGAATTTGGTAGTTAGCCACAGTTATTGAGTGCAGGAAAAATACAACCACAAACAATTCAGAAACTTTCTTGATTTTCACAGGGGCTATTATCTATATTCCTTGTTATTTTCCCTTGCCAACTGGATCCATGCAATCACATCTGAACATGTACAGAAGAGCAAGAAGTAAACAACGTTTTACTCATGGCTTCTGTGAAATCTAAATAAAGATGGAGTTTTTCAAAACATCAGGGATGTGTGGTCTTATAGACCTAATGCATTTAAGCATCAGGGAGAGGCAATGAGATAAGTACTCCTAATTCAACAAAGTTCAAATAGTTTAACAGAAACTTCTCTGTACCCCTTATTGATATGAACATGAACAGGGAGAATCAATACCTAAGGCAGACATTAACTGGACTTGATAAATTAATTCATAAGCCTGAATCAACCAATGAAGATGGTTATCTACTGGAGACTGTTGAAGAAGTGAGTTCAGTATGTTTCCTTTAGCTGATATGTTGGTTTCCTCTCTGCCCAGTCATCTTTCTCTGATGTTTTTCTATATTAGCAAAATCTTAGGTCAGGCCTTTCAGGCTCTTTTAGCTATGTGGTTGTTTGCTTGACTTTCTCTTAACCTTAAAACCATTAGAATAACTTTTTCTTACTCCTAGAAATACTTACGAACGACAGTTAATTTAAGTTTTGTTACTTGTTTTATCCCAAATATTCTTTAGTAAATTCTTGAAGACTACTGGACAAAAATCATGGAATTTCATTGTCTGAACTGGTGAAAATGTGTTTGGCCAACCAAAAGAAAGTAACTTATGAAAGTAGCATATTGCCTTCTATTAATCTCTCAAACATAATATTATTGCACTCTCTATTTTTCCTACACCTGAAAATTTGCACAACCTTTTGCTATTCTGTATAATGCACACTATGGTTAGTACTCCTAGATTCCACACTTAGCAGGTAGCTCATTGTAGTAATGCTGTACCTGAAATACAGTATTTCATTCAATATCCAATTTTCCTACAATAAATGTGCTTAGGTTTAAAAGTAATTTTGCTTCACTTTGCAACTATACAAATTTATTAGTAAGTCATCAAGCTAGCAGGATGAAAACAGAAGGACTCAAAGCATTAAATATTGGAATCCCAGCTTTATTGTAACTGAATTGATCAAAGAGGAAGCTATTCTCTGAGAGGAGGTCAACTGTAAAAAACTATATTTTGGCCTCCATAGTGTAGAGCAACTTCATCTTGAATTTCAGTGCAACTACCTTTAAAACACACACATCCTAAATGTACTGAGTCAATTGCTCATTAGAATTTTTCTCATAGACAATTATATCTTTAGTGTTTAGTTTGGAATGAATTAGGCATATTGACATGTTGCATTACTGAGAGCCAAATGCAATAATTTGAGGAGCGAGATATGATATAGCTCAGACATTTGCCATTTTTCCTATTAATTAGTAATAAAAATGGTGTGTGTGTGTGTGTGTGTGTGTGTGTGTGAGACAGAGAGAGAGAGAGAGAGAGAGAGAGAGAGAGAGAGAGAGAGAGAGATCAGAAAAGTAGAACTTTAATTCACTTACCAAAAATAACATCTTAGTAGACAAGCTAATAGAGACAGCGGGTAGCAATTCAGGGAGTTAAGAATCCACATGTCAGCAAACTGTATATTCACAACCACTTGATCCTCATATATCATTCTAGAGGAAGAAAATTACCTACATAGACATAGCCCCTAAATCATAAAGTACACCTGACTAATTTATAAAATACTACATGCAAAGAGGCACAATTTCTCAACTTTTAAATTTCTTATTAATGGAAAAAACTAACACTCATGTTAACCTAATTCCTGGAAATCTTAATTGCTTCAAAAGAAATAACACCCATATCTGTTCAATTTATGAATTCAGAGATAAAAATTCAGGTATGAAAATAACTTTAGCCTGTTACAGACCTGGTCTTTATTGAATTCAGAGATCATCCTTGACTATCTCCTATAACTCAATGTGCATTCAAACTTGTTAGGTATTTATATTAAATGCCTGATTATTTAAAACCACATTTATTCAGACTATATAAATCTGAAGTTTTTTTCTTTATTTGCAAAGGAAATAAAAATTATTTTCTTGTCAAAACAGTGAACATTAATTCAGAGAGGCAAAACAAGAATAACAATGATCTCTTTAGATCAATGTTAACTTTTATTCAAAATTAATATATGCTAATACATTTATATTCAAAAGAAACATGGTAAGTCTGAACATAGGTAAACCCATCACTAAGGTTATGGCATTTGATTAGCCATCTACATCACATGATAAGGACATCTACCTCCTCAAAGCTGGATCTTTGCTTTTAGATTAACACAGAATGCAATACTATGAGGAATTTAAGGCACTCTCTTAGGGCCTGAAATTTTTTTGATATATCTTAGGCTATCCAATTCTGCTCAATAAGAATTCTAAATAGGGATTAAGGGAAAATTCACATATGTTTGCATTTGGCTCCCCTTACTGTAGCTATCCTAATACTTAGTCTTTAAATATAGAAGCCAAAATGGAAGTTTAGATAGATGACTGATGATCACACTTTACTAGAGTTCTCTTTAAACATATCTGACCTCCCTTTGATCTTATTTTTCATTCACACTATTACAATGAACATATAAATTTAATTTGATGGCTAACATTTTAACTAATTTCTAATTACTTTTATAACAAGTAACTTTTTATAATCAAATAACTTTTATAAAGATCTTAGGTTAAAATATTGTGTTGTAGGAAAAGCCATGACGCATTTTTGCAATGAAAAACATAGAAAAAAAATATGTCATGACTTTTCCAACAACCTAATATGTTCTCTTATTTAGCCTCAACATTTTCTTACAAAACATGTTCATCTTCCTGACTTTACCTTATCTGTTCTTGGAACTAACCTTTTCAGTCACTCAGATTTAAAATGTCTTGGAGTATTCCCTCTTTTTTATCCCCAGATTCCAAACAAAAGTCCAGACTTTTCTGTCTTGCAATCTCTTTCCCTTACAATCCTTCCTATATCTTTTACCACTTAACAAAAACATTGAAATAACTATGCCCTTCATGAGCCTCTTTCTAATCCCATTATCCCAAAGTGTTTTCATTCTTTGGTATTCCCATAGCACTTTGCTTTTTATCCTGTCAGTTAGCCTATTGAATGTACTATTTATCTTGTACAAGTCTGACCTTATTTCTCTTGTCTTATTAATTCCACAATTAATATAGTGTAAAGCACCTCTATTATATAAACTTAATATAGTGCTTTACACACTAAGGGTGCTTAAAATTAATCAACTGGGTGGATGGATGAATAGATGGATGGATGTGTGGAAGAGGGTAGAGTATCCTAACAAAACACATTTTCCGTAAGTAAATTCATGCATACCTGAAATTAAATTCAAAATATAAAATGCCTCTGAACTGTGCTGTCCAGTATAGTAGTTACTAGCTACATGTGGCTATTTCAATTAAAATTAAATAAAATTAATAATTTGTTTTCTCAGTTTCACTAGCCACATTTCAAGTGTTTAATAGCCACATATCTCTACCATATTGGACCATACAGATATAGAACATTTTTATTATCACAGAAAATTATATTGAATAGCATTGCTCTGGGAAGAAATGGGCGTGAAAAACACATCTCTGGAATTTTAGGAAGGTCATAATTATGAAGTAATAAGGAACAGGATTTCCATTTCCCATATTAAAAAATATAACTTGCAGCCATTTACAATGTAAGCAATTGTATCCCTTAAAGAGGAACATTTATATCAGTATCATTCTAGTCGTATTTTCATTTAAATTCTATTTTTTATCAACACCAATATAAACCACAATATGTAATAAAAATAGTAAGCAAGTTGCTAAAATTTCTACATAAATATGCATTAAATGCTTTAACAGATCTGACTTAATTAGAACTAAGAAAGCAACAGTGTAAGCTGGCTTTTCAAAAAATTTTAAAGCTTCTTTTATTCAAAGCCTTGAAATACTTTTCCAGCATACCCTACCTCCAAACATGTGTGGACTTTTTGTTTTTTAATCCAAGAGAGATCCATAAAATCATATTGAAAACAAACTTTCATGCCTTGCTTTCCCTTTTCCAAAATCTAAAATTGTACAAAAAACCATTAACCTTTGCTTGATTTGTAGCCATTACAGCAAATTGGAGGACCCTGCCATATAATGATGAACCTCTGTCACATGTTATCTACTTGTTGAATTTAGATTTGTGGTTTCTTGAAATCCAACTCAAAGTGTTTGACCTACCACAGGAAAACCCTTTTGTGAGTAAGAAGGAATCCACAGATCACATGCCAGAGAGGTATTGCCTCAGCTGCTCTCAACTTTGTAGTCTTGTGAAGAAGCTGACAAGCTTGGGTGAGACAATGTTTTGCTATCCTCCTTACAGAATTAGAAATTCCCATCTAAGAGAGTATAAATTGATATTGGAAGCATTGTAGTTAAGATCAGTTTCACAACTGAAGAAAATTGAAATTAACATGTAGCTAATTATGAATTTTTAGTGACATAATATGTGATTAATATTCAAGGTATGACCACTTTCCTCAGCTTCAGAAAATAAATACTAGTAGTAAATGGGGCCAGATTCACACCTACTGCATATGTAGTGCCTTGAATCTATGCATTCTACTGTTTCATAAACTTATTGCAGATTCCCAATTCTATGTGTTAGGTTTATTGAACTGTTGTAACAGTCCAAGGGAGAAAGGCCAATTAGTGGATATGACATTTTTATTTCACTTTCCCCAGCAGACAAATAAGGGTAGTAGAGACTGCCCCATTTTGAATTCCTAGAATACTTGTGACTACATTTCAGAGTCATTAATGATTTGCTGTTAACAGTACTTTATCCATCAGGTAATACAGGATCATTTTACCCCTGAAACTAAAGGGACATTGGGCATCCTGCTGTGGAAACTCCCACCTAATGTAATATTGGGTTATTGAAGCCCTATCTTTTTAGTGCATCTATTTTTACTTAAGTTTCAACTGATTACATTGTACTGGAGGCAAAGATCTTTTTCTTCCTTTCCTTCTTTTCATCCTCCACCCCACAGCTGATTGCAGAGCACTATGAGGACTGTACCAAAATGGGTTTTAATGCAGGTATTTCAAGGTGAGTTTTATATATATTCAGTATCATATAAGTCACACTTCCTCTGGGTGTTTTCAGGAGTACAAATTTTATCTGAACTACCGTTTTTAGTGTTTGAACTTTTTCTTAAAAGATTTGTGTCAAGCTTAAAATGTTAACAGTGAGAATGAATGAAGGGAAAAGGATGGCTCTATTTCAATATACTGATTGATACCATGTGGGGCGAAGCATAAAATAACAACAACAAAAATCCCACAAATTACAGTAAATATTTCTATTGGCTTGGGTGACTACATATGTCATCAATGTATTGTCAATTTCTGAAAATCAAGTAAGAGAAAAGATACACTACAGCCCTACTGATGCTAACCTATGAAGACTTAAAGACCCTTTGGATTATGCAGAGATGTCATTAGGTCCATTAGTTATTCATGTAACCATTAATTACATAAGTACCTATTTTCAGAACAAATACCTTTTCTTTGGACAATGAGAACCCTGGGTAGAGGGACTGTTCTTCCTTATTCTTGTATTTCCTATGCCTGGTACAGAGAAAGTACTCAACAAATATATACCAAACTAGCAAACAAAACGTTGTTTTCTAATTTTTTTTTTTATTGGGGAACAGTGTGTTTTTCCATGACCCATCAGCTCCAAGTCAAGTAGTTGTTTCGATCTAGTTGTGGAGGGCACAACCCGGTGGCCCAAGTGGGAATCAAACTGGCAACTTTGGTGTTAGGAGCACTGCGCTCTAGCCAATTGAGCTAACTGGCTGCCCCAAAATACTGGTTTAATAAATAAATATATGAAATTTCTTGAACCAGTAAGATGATGATTTGATTGAATAAGCTAGTAGTACGTCCCCCCCAATCTCAAATTAAATTAATAAAAGTTGTTTAAGATTCCTTAAACAAAATTTGAAATAATGTTCAGAGTGTCATGGGAGATTTTTTTTTTCTTTAAGAAATAATTTAAGTTTGTAGATTTATTGACTAACATGTCCTCCAGTGTACCCCTCACCTTCTTACAGTATTTGTGACATAATAATACAACATTTTTTTAAAATAATGTATTTGTTTAATCATTGTCACCCCAATAAATTTTAATTAAAAAATGTATTTGTACCTGGCTTGCTTTCAAAAGAACTTGAGATAGTAGAGCAGAATTACAAAACAAAACAAAGCAAACAAACAATAAAAAGGCAGCACAGTCCCTATTTACTTAGTGACAGTTTACCATTAAGATGGCAAAGCCAAATTAAACCAACGTAACAATTTTATTAAGCAAAATATTCAGTTCAAACCAATGTTCTGTACACCTTTTAAGGGATGAAGGAGAAAGAATAGGTGACTAAGAGAACGTGCTATTTGAATGCACATGACACATAGTAACTATTAATGACTTGTTTTTCCAAATTAAAGGTAAAAACAAAACAAAACTCATTGCTCCAAAATTTTGCTGACTGTCCTCTCCATAGTTATGTTTTAACAAGTCTCTTAAGCATTTACATTTATCCTTCCTTTTATGCTTATTCAGGTATTTCCCCATGTAATGTTAACCTGTGAAAGTTTCTTAGAGAAAATTAGTTGTGAAATGCCCCGAAGCAGATGATGACCCTGGATGACCAGAGAGGAAGTGAAAATGTTATGGCTAGAGAGTGGGTGTTGGCTTGGCTGAAGAGGGGAGGTCATGGGTTATAATTTAATGGGAAAGACATATGTCAGCAGCAACTAATTAAGGACCTTGAGGACCTAGGCCTCAGTGTTTAGATTCTATATATTTTAATAGGCAACACATGTAGGTTTTCTGTTTTCAGTTGTGTTGGTTTGGTTATTGTATATAACATTTTACAAAATAATTAATGTTTATTTTTCAACATCAAAAAAGTAAAAGTGGTGCCAGATGGACTTATCAGGGGGATCACTTCATGGACTGTGTAGATTCCTGACCACTGTGCTATATACCTGAAGCTGAAGTAGAATAATATTGAATGTTAACTATAATTAAATTATTTATATATATATATATATATGTATATATATATATATATATATATATATATATATTCACAGGATGCAAAGTTCAGAAAACAACAAAAAAGTAAAAGTAGTCCATAAAAATTACATTAAATTATATTATGGATACATAATATATTTGGAAATGTTTTGTTTAAAAAACTTCTAAATAAAAAAAAAAAGAGGTGGAGAATATGTCCTTTTGTCATATCTGACTCACTTTAACAGTTCCTCTTGAAAATTAGCAGCTGTAATTAGTGGAAAATTTTGAAGGTGCAATGTAGTAGTTGTCAGCGCTAGCAGGTTTTAATTATCTTTTTTCTAAGTGATCAACTTTACAGAAGTTGAATTTTTATCATTTTCAATACAAAGTCATGATGACATATTTTAGTTGGAAATACGATTTCAAACATCACTTGACTTTGTGAGATGTGTTTGCATCAATATTTTCAACACAGGGCTTCAGGATGTATTACAATTATCCAATTAAAATACCCCCCACTTTCTCTAACTTATACTTGTTCTTTAAAAATCCAAATGTTAATTAAAATCTTCCAATGAGTCAATGTATGTTTCCTGTTTCATCAAAGGAATAAATTGGTTAGTTTAAGCATTTCAAAACTAATCATAATATCTAAAGATAAATGTCATTGGAATATATCCTTCTTGAAAATGTTTTCAAGAGTTATAAAATTTTGAGGGGAAATTATATCACCAAAAAGCCCCTGAAAAAGGAAAATTATCATTTAAAATGCTCTTTTAAAACAAGGTTTCCATTTTAATTATATACAAGATTATTTGTTGCCAAGCTAGAAGCAACCATAAGATTACTATTTACTGAGAAAAAGCATACAATCTTTAAACCTTATAAACATAATTTTAAGTCAATTAAAATTATATTAAATATGCAGATGACTGTAAGATATTTTGACTTTACATAAGGAATTGTCATACAAAATTCTTTAAATCTTTAGTGTTGAACATAATTGAGATCCATTGTCCAAATGATTACAGATTTATGAATAAAGCTCATTTCAATACTAGAAAAAGAAAACATCTTAGAGATGAACCCCAACTCTACTCATCATAGTGAAGAAAATGAGGCACAGAGTGATTAAATGTCTTGTCCAAAAGTCACAGCTACTTAAAGGCAGAGTTGATACCAGAATTCAAGTCTTTTTCCCCTACAGGGTTACAGGGTTAGACTTATTTATTTGTCTTTGTGAGTGCAGGAGATTATATATGAATAAACATATATATATAAAATAAACAAACACTTTTGTCTATTTTCTTTAGTTTAATAGTAATGACAGCTACAATAACAAACAATACTTTTTGTGGTTCCAGGAACTGTCCTAAGTACTTTACATTTAATTCATTTAGTTTTTACACTATCACCCTGAGGTAAATACTATTATTATTTCTATTTTAATACTGAGTCACAGAGAATTTAAAAAACTTGTATAAAGTTACATAGCTAATAAGTGGTGGATCCCAGATTCAAAACCAGGCAATCCATATCCATAGCTCATGCCACAAAATCTTAAATGATTTTTTAAAAATTCATTTTGCCAGGGAAGTTTTTTATTTGGATATAATAACATTTTTATGACTTTGACTTCTTATAAAGTATAATAATTTTTATGACTTTGATTTTTAAGTAGGGAAGTGAATGATTGTCTCAATTTGCACATCAAATATATTTAGCAATAGGTTTAAATTAATGGTTTTGCTGCAGTGTATGTGAATCTCTAAATGAATGATTTGTCTGAAGTCAATACTACTGGTCATTAAGACAGTTGTAAGAATGGATCTATATGGAGTTCTTCAGTTCATTCTGTTTATGGAGAAATTTTCACTTATTTTTAAATCTAGAAGCTCAAACCAAAAGTATATTTAAATAATGTCTCTATGGAATGGCTTCTTTTTATAAGCATGGTAGAGTTAAGCTATCAATTTTTTCATACACTTGATAATGACAGTGTAAGCAAAATTGGTTTTACATTTTCTCATGAATATGGCTCACAACACAGAAGTAAGTCTTATTTTTTTTCTAGCTTGTTTTGCGCTGTGGACTCAATTGTTAGTTTCAAAGTAATATTGGGAAAAATCATACCCTGAAAAAGAGCATATTTTGACACTGATATGTTAACATATTAACACATGGGAAAGAAATAAGTATGAGTAAATGAAAAACAATTAGAGAAACATTATATAGTTAATATGGAAAGGGTAACAAACAATACCTAATGTACAAATTACCCATGTAAATTTAGTTTTATGTATAATGATATAATAAATTCTGAAAACTATCATGTAAAAATTTAAATGAAAATAGAACGTGAGAGCTTCTTCCACACATTACTTTCTATGCATCCCTTTTTTTTCTTTCAAATAGAACTGAAAGACAATGAAAATAAAATTTGGTGTAGCTGACTCATATAAAATAGGAATTTTAGGGAAAACAAGGAACAAGACTGGAAAACAAACATTCATTTCTATTTCAGTGGATAATGGCTTTTACTGGGGGTTTAATTCACTTTTTCTAAGTTCTTTAAACTATGAACCTTTTCTTTATTCAATATTATTTCTTTATTAAAACATATATAAACACATAGAAATTAAAAAATCAACAGTATTTATTAAGACTGTATCCAGCACTGTGGACAGAACTTGGAGGTAAAGGGTTAAGTCTGCACAGAAACATAAATATGAGGAAATTTGTAAACTGAAGCAATATATGTCAGTGCTCTGACTGTATGTTCAGAGAAGGAGGAGAGCAGTGTGGACCTGGTGACAGCAGAGAAAGATTGAGAATGAAATAATAATTAGATATGCTAGAAAACAGTAGCTTACACTGCATCGTTCTGCATTACAGGTGAATATTTATAGTATGCATGTGTTTCTGATATCATAAAGTAGCACACACTTATGCAGTTATCTATAGGGGTATTTACACTATACCCTTTAGTTTCCTGTCTGAAGTTTTTGAAGAATTGATGATTTCTATCATGCCTAATATTCCTCATACTATCAGTATGAGGATTATGTTTGTGGTAAATCAGAAGAACATGGTGAGTACCTCACACTTTTGTTGACCCTACCCAATATACTGAAAACTATCAAGTGGGTAGTTGTATTGGTATATTACCTCTTCATAAATTTAGTGTCTCAGACACAGTACATTTATGTATATAGCATTTCTCATAGGTTTTATTGAGATAATAATGTTTTATGAAAATAATTCTATTTTAAGATACTATTTATTTATAACCATAAAACCACACTTTATTTATGTATTTATTTGTTTGTTTGTTTGTCTCAGAGAATCTCAAACAGTGTGATTCCTAATTTATAATGAGGGAAAATTTAATCGTTTCTCTTTGAATTAACAAGTTACCAATATCTGATAAAACTGAAAGCCACAAATGACCAAGACAAACAAAAACGTTTAGACACAGACAACAGTTTAGTGGTTACCAGAGGGTAAGGGGGAAGAGGAGGAAGTAGACAAGGGTGAAAGGGGTCAAATATATGATGACAGAAGGAGAACTGGCTCTGGGTGGCGAACAAACTAAACAATATATGGATGATGTTTTATAGAAATGTTCACTTCTAACCTATATAATTTACTAACCAATGTCACCCCAATAAATTTAGTAAAAAATAATCAGTACCTAATAGTTTCAAGATTTAATATCATAAACAGTATTAATTTCTAAATGATTTAGTAATAAATTTTATTGCATCATTTTATCCTTTTTTGTCCCCTGCCTATGAATTAGGTACCCCAACCATCATTTCACTTTCCTGAGTGCTGCATAGCTCAAGGTTATTTTCCTCTTGCTCTAGATCAGCAGTATCCAATAGAAATTTCTGTGATGATAGAAATGTTCTATAATCTGCACGGTCCAATACTGTAGTGCTTAACCCCATTTGATTATTGAACACCTGAAATGTGCCTGGTGTAACTCAGCGCTTATAATTTTCATTTAATTTAATTTTTATTTGTATAGTTACATATGGCGAGGGCTACTATATTGCACTGCACAGCTCCAGATATTACTTATACTCCAAATATGACTATAATGTGCAAAAACAGAATTCCTAATTTTTAGGGAATAATCACCTTTGCTTCTAAACTTTGGTTTTGTCCCATCTATACTAACAAGTCCTTTCACAAAGCAATTTTATTGTGACTAGCACTGGCCTTTATTTTTGTATTTTCCAGGGCTGTCAGTTTATAGGAAGAATTAATGCAGCACGTTGTCACAATTTTCTAGTGAGTGCCAGATATAGCAGGTGTGAAATAGTTCTGGTTGTGATAGCTCATTCTATGATCTCCTTTAAGGACTTGAATATCTTTGAAAAGCAAAAAACATCTTTCGGTATGTCTTGTATTTCTTGGAATAATAAGAAAATTTGAGGACAGTGTTATACATTTATCACCTATATAGAAACTGTAACTTACTTAAAATGAAATAATGGCTATTTTTAAAACTATTTTGTACTCTATTTCAAGTCAAAATCATCATAATAAGTTATAATTCTAAAAACCAAAAATGTTTTGGGAAGTAAATAAATACAACAATTTGAGCCTCCAGTACCTAATAGGAAGAATGATATCTTTATTTTCTTTCTCTGACAAAGTCTTTCAAAACCAATTGTGAAATTTGATTTTTAAAAGACATGTTGAAGATTTTTTGCAAATCTTCATAAATAAGCCAAGTACAAATATATTTTTTTGTAAAAAATGTGATAGTTAAATTAATAAAAATTACAATAGCAGTAAATGCCTACATTAAAATATCTTTTTGGTCTTCATATGCATTAGTGTGGGACACTGTCAGAGTACTGCATTTCTGGACTGCCTTAATATGAGAGTAACCCAGACCACAACCTGTCCACTTCAACTATTATTTAATGAATGGTATTTCAATTGGCGTTTTTAACTGAAACTATCTCTTTGTGCATGTGCACACGCATACACACAAAAAATACACTCCGAAACATGAAGATCATTATTTTAATCATAAAAATGAAATATCTCATGAATATTCTACAATTAGGGTTTGGCTAGTACTTGCTGGTCCAAAGGACAAAACTGCATCCAACTCCTTGGAGATGGAACTTGCATATTTGTAATTTCATTTTGAGGTTAATGCACTGCTTTTTTTTTTTTTTTTTTTAAAAAGGTGGCATGAAATTCTTCTTCCAATAAACTAGTTTATTATTATGTACAAGGAAGACTGTACTTGTAGTGAGAAAAAGTGGGGGTATGGTGAATGAACACTAATGAGGAAAGGAATCACTTTTAATTATTTTATGAACCTGAGTAAGATTCATGGTCATTCAAAGTGGGAAACAGGATAAAAAGAAAAAAAAAATTAAATAACAAGAATCTGTAAATATTTGGAAAAAATACAGGATTAAAATTAATTTAAATATTTTGTTTTATTTTTAGTTGGGAAAACTGCTGGCCTAAGAACAACTTCATGTAATTTGTAATGAAAATACCTGCAGGAAAAGGTTCTGCTCTAAAATATTCTCATCAGAAAAATGTAGGCCTTTTAATGAAACAGAATGCATATAATAATGAATACTCCAAGTTACTGTATAACACACTGATTATTTCTTGGAGTCTTTGCCAGTCCTTGTAGTAATATGATTTAAAAAAAAAAGAGTTTAAAACAAAAGAATTAGAAATCCAAACATCTAATAAACATCGCTTAAACTATTATTATGTATTTGGCACAGTTCCCATGCACTGCTAAACTAAATATAAAGGCCTACCAATAAATTTTGGTGTATATTTGAAATAATTCATTTACATTTAGAGAACTACACTATAAAACATTATGTACCTGTATAATTATTTCAATTTAAAACATTTTTATGAAGCTTAGTTTTATACCTAAATTTCTATTTTTGAAGAGCTAAATCTTCAGGTATTATGTAGGCTTTTACCTATAAAACATCCAGTTTTTATTGCCTATTTTGTACTTTCAAATATACTAAGAATATTGAAATAGGATCCAACAGGCCTTCTCTAAAATTAAGATTTTTCAAATTTAGCGAATATTTTCAGTTGTTTTTGAATGCCTAAATTAGAGTTTGAATGTTTAGTGTCACAATTATTTTTGGAATTCAAATGTTAAGACAAAGTTGAAATAACTCACAGGTTTGAGGGATGTTGCTAAATAAAAAAAAACTTTTTGTGTGTATTAGAAATAAAAAGGAAAAATAGTAGAAATACTAACAGGTATAATTGGTCTTTGTGTGAGCTATTTGTAAATACATTTGAATTATATCTCTTATAGACACGATTCCTTCTTTAAAACCAAGCCGAACCCAGAATATGAATTTATTGTACAAATTAAGAACAGACAAAAAGCTGTGTTTTAATTTAACTATAAATGCTAATTCAGTTTTTAAAGTCAGAATTCTGCCTAATTAGTTTCTTACCCTAAATTAAATGTATCAAAATGTGACCTGTATATATCTTATTTATGCTTCAAATGTTTTTCTATACATTTATTCATTGATATCATTTTTAACTTGCCATCCAGATTCTTTTGGTTTTGAAATGAAACAAAATGAAAATCACAGAAATAATATTAAAATATATGTAAAAAACGAAGAAATGATTTTTGCTGAACCTTTAGCCCGAGGCACCTGTTGTTAAGCAGTTGATAAACCAAGTAGCAAGATTGGTTTTTAGAAAGTTGCTACATCATTTTTGCTTAGTGGTCTATGATGTGTAGCTACTGATTGTGGATTTATGTCACCCAAAGTCATCTTACCAGAAAGAACTTCTTTTCTTCCTGGTTGAATGAATGCAGTTATTAAGGATGAAAGTCATCTCCCTGTTCCTTGGAACAATAAGTTGATAGAAACTATTTGTTTTCTCATAACTAATATCTTATCTTGATTCATTTTCAGACTATCAATGGGGATCTTGTTTCCAACCACCATTTTCAAGATTATGGTGGTATATCTCATTTTGTTTTAACTGTTGATTTTATTACATCATGATTTTGATAAATTAGCAGCTGAAATAAAATGTGTACTAAGTCATCACCTGTTTCTCCTGGTTAGACCTATACTGTTTTATTCCCTCATGAGAACAGGAATTAATAAAAGTATTCACTTATGCTTACATATCTAAAAATCAAAATAAGCTATTTAACAACTTCCCAGAGAAGTCATGAATTTCTACCATTTATTTACTTTCTGAAACTGTGATTTTAAAATATGATCATCTAGAGGATTTATAGGATATAAAATTAATGCCTATTTGATATAAAAATTAAATATATAAATTAATACCCACAGATATTCATATCTATCATATAGTTTTTATAAAGATTGAGTGAAATAACTGATTTGAAATCATTTAGAACAATTAAAATGCTGCACAGAATGGAAATTATCCTTTTACTTTTGGGGAATCTAAGATTTTTACTTATTACGATAATGTCATACTTATGGACCAAATATTTTATAATAATTAATAGATACTGAAATAATCATGATTAAATTCACCACAATGTGATAAAAATATATTATGATGAGTGAACATTTTGCCATATAGAATATGTTCCTTGTTTAAATAATCCTGTAAATCCATTTTACAAATGCTTCCTAAACCATATATCAAAAATCCAGAAAAATTAAAATATAAGAGCAACCTTCATAAATTCCCTTATACATGCTGTTTGAGCATTGATTATTAACAGATTTGAAATCCTGTTAGAGAACACTGCACTAACCATTGTGGAGTATTGGAACATACTCATAAACATTTTAGAGAACAAAGCAACATTGATGGAATCCACTTCTTAGAGAGATTAGATCCAAATATGAAAATTAGACTCACACAAAAAGAAATACAATAATTGAATCCTTTGTGGAATAAAATTTAATAAAAATAACAGTTTTAAAGAATTAAAATACCTAAATCTTTTTTTTTCTTTTCTTTTTTTCCATGCTTTTATTTTGCATCTTTTTTTCCCCCTAATTTTTTTGTTGTTTGGATTTTTTTCTTTTTTTTCCCTTTTTTTGTTTCAGGTGAACAAAACAATGTAATAGTTAGACATTTCATCCCTCACACAGTGATAACCCCCTCCCCCAATCTATTGCCCCTCTGACATCGTATGTATTTATTAGAATGCCATTGACTCTATTCCCTATTCTGTACTCCATATCCTGTGACTATATATATATATATATATATATATATATATATATATATATATATAAAATTATAGTATTGTAGTTGACATACAATATTATTCAGCTTCAGCATCAGGTGTACAGTGCAGTGGTCAAGCATCTACACCATCCATGCAGTGGTCTCCCTAACAAGACATGTGCCCATCTGACACCCTACAAAACCTTTACAACATTATTGATTATATTCCCCAAACTACTTTCATACCCCCATGGCAATATTGTAGTTACCAATTTGTGCTTTCTAATCACATCCCCAGCCCCTCCCATCTAGCAACCGTCAGTTTTTCCTCTATATCTCTGAAACTATTTCTGTTTACTTTGTTCAATTATTTAGTTCTTTAGATTAAAATGTTTCATTTTGACATTTCAAGTTTAGGAATACACAGGAAATAGTCAAGTCAAATAGTACAGACAGCCAGTGCACCAACCCCACTTTACTTGCTGTTTTCAGTCCCTTTGAAAGTACCAAGTTCATTAGTTTCTCCAGTTTGTCTTTCTCCAGATGTGGTTACTTTTCTTGCACTGTCTTACATTCCTTCCTGTCAACCATAAGGACTACCCTATCATTTTTCCAGTCTGTGAAAAAAGCTTTGACTGTGTATGAGAACAAGAACATAGAAGTAACTGTATAATACATCATGGCTATTTAATGGTGTATTTCAGACTTAATGAGATATTCAAATAATTAGAATGGTGGGAGCCAAGTAGAGTTAGGATCATGGACATATATGTATAGTATTTTATTATGTTTTATTAAATTTATTGAGGTGACATTGGTTAACAAAATTATATAGGTTTCAAGTGTACAATTCTATAATGTATCATCTATTTATTGCATTGTGGGCTCACCACCCAAACTCAAATCTTCTGACACCATATATTTGACCCCATTTAGCCTCTGCTACACTCCCCCTTACACTCTGGTAACTACAAAACTGTTATTTGTGTCTATAAGTTTTTGCTTGTTTGTCTTGTTCATTTGTTGTTTTATTTTTTTTTTTATTTTCATGTAATACCTAATTTGTACTATTTTTAAGAATTTGTTTTTGTAGCATGTAAGCAATTCATTTATATAGAATTAGTTAAGTATATCACAAATGAAACATGATACTCTAATGAAGGAAAATGTAACAAGTATATCAGGGAAATTATGCCTTAGAATTCTTCTGACAAACCATTTTAACATCACTTTTGTGATTTGAACTCTAGAATTGCATATTTAACACTGAATTAAAGACATTTTCGAATATTTATCTTATTAAATATGAACTCTGTGAGGACAAGGATTTTTTCTGTTTTATTCACTGATGTATTCTCAGTGCCTAGAACAGCGTCTGGCTTGTGAAAATTGCTTAATAAATATTTGTTGAATAAGCGAATAAACCATCATGAAATTAATTACTAACTAGAGGGTAAATATACCTTCCAGATATAATATGTATATTCATGTCAGTTCTGGAAATGACGCTGTGGTTTGTTTCTTTTCTGTTTTTTAAAACCTGCAAAAAGAACTGCAAGTTTAAAATGTTTTATTTGATGATGTTATTAAAGGTAGAGTAAAACTGATTTATTGTAGAATGGATTGAGAGAGGGGACTACTTGGAATTAGGTCACTTTCTTAATTCTGCCTTATGTGTAGAGATACTGCAACATGCATTCAGTGTTTTCTAAAATGGTCTGTAGTATTCTGCCAGTTGTAATAATGTGTAATACCTAAGGGCAAGATAAGAATTTAGTAGTAGTTTTAATTTCAATTGTCAGTGTCCCATTTTTATTTTTGCTTATGTTTGCACAGTATTTATAAATTCACACACACAGACACTTTTTTTTAGATGTCCTGTATTCACATTGTATAGTACACATGTATATTATGCATAGTAGCTTATAGTAAGTATAAATGGGGTATTTTATTCTAACATTCATAAAGGAGTATAAGGCCAATAATTCACAAGAGAATGAATCTTGAGAAGGTTTCTATATTATGTAATCCCAATGCTCATCATTGAGCAAATGATGCTAAAAATACCACAGGCAATAGTCTTTTTGTGTTGTTTACTAGGATAGAGAATGTCTTCTGCATTAGTATTGGGCACTATTATACTTAAAATATTTTATAAATGGCACAAACCACTCAACACAGGAAAGAGGTTGAACCCATAATATAAACCTTTAAAATTTAGTGATAAATTATAAAATAAGATGTTTCAAATTTACCTAGTTCATTTCTTCGTTCTCCTCATGACCTAAACTATCTCAATTATTGTAACCAATACATTTATTCTATTGCCGATTGAAAATAAGGTTTCGGTTTCTCCACTTTCATGTTTTCTGACCTGTCCATATGCATATATTTTTTAAAAATGCAGATGCAGTGTTATATAGTGGCAAAATTATTTTATCATAATACATTGTCTGGCATAATTAAAATATAATATCTATGGCAAGTTTTATCATTTCATGAGTCCCCCTCTTTTTAGAATCATTGCCAAAATTTTGTTAATGTCATTAATTATTAATAAATATTGAGAATTTCCATAATTAGATACCTATGTGCATTAATAGTTTTCTGCAATGGATTTTTAAATCACCATGTGTCACCTGATCTTTTAAAAATTCTGAATGCATTGATAGCTGTATTATTACCTGTTTAATGATAAAAATATAACATCTACTAGGGTTTAGTGCAGTGTGATAAAAAATTTCATCTGTGTTTATATAACATTACATAGAATACCATCTAGAAACATATAAAATGCTTCCTGACATGAGATAAAATATATCTAATATACCAAATTGAGACTATATCAAACAAATCAAATTGAGAATACAGGAAAGTGAACAAAAATTTTGCAAAATTTAAGGAATAAATATTCCTTATTTAATTTTATCAGAAGAACTGAAGAACTGAAATAGTTTGGCAGATTTCAGTGAGTGAAAAATAATAAGCAAAGGGGAAAAGACAACCAGGGAGAGTGTATGTTTATGGACTGTTTTATCTCAGTTAAGTGTTTTAAATGCCTTTCTTTTTTTTAGTTGGGTTTTGTTTTTGTTTTTTTTTGTTTTTTTTTAGGGCAGTGTCACTGGCCCTCATATGTGGGACCGAACAAGGGCCGCTGGTTTCCCAGGCCAGCACTTAACCGTCGCCCCACTCTGCCGGCCCTTTAAATGCCTTTCTTATTTGTTTTGCCAGTGATACGCTGTCAGTTTGGTGGTTGTTGTTTTTTTTTTTTCAACTTTGAATTTCCTAGTAGCCATATTTTTAACTTAAATTTAGTGGGTTTGACATTGATTAATAAAATTATATAGGTTTCAGTGTACAATTCTGTAATACATCATCTATATATTGCACAGTGTGTTCACCACCCAGAATCAGTTCTCCTTCCATCACCATACTGGGGGTGCCAAAAAAAGTATACACATGACTTGTATTCATCTTTTGTTATTGGTATATGTTGAGTATTACAATTGTAATACTGTTTTTCCTTTCTTAAAGCATGTATACATTTTTTTGATGCCCTCTGTATATTCACCCCCTTTACTGTATTCTGCCTCTGTCCCTACTCCCTTACCATCTGGTAATCACTGAATTGTATCTGTTGGCCATTTGTATGTCTTCTTGGGAGAAGTGTCTGTTCAGGTCCTCTGCCCATTTTTTTTTTTTTTAGAGGGTAGTGTCACTGGCCCTCATATGTGGGATCCGAACTGGGTCGCTGGTGTCCCAAGCCAGCTCTTAACCACAGCGCCACTTGGCAAGCCCAAAAATATATATATATATTTTTTTTTAGCTGAGCCATCCTGCCACCTGTTGGCAGCTCAGCAGCAGCTCAGCTTGGATTGGGCATCGAACAGCTGTTGCTGAGAGCTCAGCTCTCACTCTTGAGTGAGCTCTTAAGCAACTGAGCCACTCGGCCGGCCCTTGTCTGCCCATTTTTTAAATTGGATTGTTCGTTTTTTTGTTGAGTTGTACGAGTTTTATATATATTCTGGATATTAGCCCCTTATTGGAGGCGTTGTTTCCAAATATCTTCTCCCATTTGGTGGGTTGCCTCTGAGTTTTGTTGATTGTTTCTGTGGCTGTGCAGAAACTTTTTCACTTGATACAGTCCCATTCATTTATTTTTGCTTTTACTTCCCTTGTTTTGAGGTCAAATTCATAAAATCCTCTTTGAATCCAAGGTCCATAAGTTTAGTACCTGTGCATTCTTCTATGCAATTTATTATTTCAGGCCTTATGTTTAGGTCTTTGATTCACTCTGAGTTAATTTTGGTCTATGGTGACAGATAGTAGTCTAGTTCCATTCCTTTTCACGTGGCTTTCCAATTTTCCCATCATCATTTATTGAAAAGGTTTTCTTTTCTCCATTGTATGTTTTTGGCTCTTTTGTCGAAAATTATCTGCCCATATATATGTGGGTTTATTTCTGGGTTTCCAATTCTATTCCATTGGTCTATGTGTCTGTTTTTCTGCCAATATCATGCTGTTTTGATTATTGTTGCTTTGCAGTAGCAATTGAAGTCAGGGAGTGTGATGCTTCCAGCCTTGTTTTTTTCTCTTAGGATTGCTTTGGCTAATCGAGGTCTTTTGTGATTCTATACAAATCTGATGATTCTTTTTTGTTCTATTTAATGCATAAATGCTTCTGGGATTTTGATGGGGATTGCATTAAATCTGTGTATTGCTTTGGGTAATATGACCATTTTAACTATGTTGACTCTTTTAATTCATGAACATGCAATATTTTTCCATTTCTTTGTGTTTTCTTCAATTTCTTTTAATAATGTCTTCTAGTTTTCAGTGTATAGGTTCTTCACATCCTTTGTTAACTTTATTCCTATGCATTTTATCATTTTTGTTGCAATTGCAAAAAGAATTTTTTTTTGTCCTTCTGAAATTTTATTGTTAGTATATAGGAATGCGATGGATTTTTGTACATTGATTTTGTATTCTGCAAATTCACTATATTTGTTTATTGTTTGTAATAGTTTTTTGGTGGAGTCTTTAGGGTTTTCTATATAAAGAATCATGTGGTCTGCAAAAAGTGACAATTTGAGTTTTTCATTCCCAATTTGGATGTATTTTATTTCTTTCTCTCGCCATTTTGCTCTGGCTAGGACTTCCAATGCTGGAATAATGGTGAGATGGAGCATACTTGTCTTACTCCTGATCTTAGAGAAAAAGCTTTCAGTTTTTCACCATTAACTGTGATATTAGCTGAGAGTTTGTCATAAATGGCCTTTATTATGTTGAGGCACTTTCCTTGTATACCCATTATTGTTAAGTGTTTTGATCATAAATGGATGTTGTATCTTGTAAAATGCTTTTTCTGCATCTATTGATATAATCATATGATCTTTATCCTTTATTTTGTTTATGTGGTATATCATATTGATTGATTTGCATATGTTGAACCATCCTTGAGCCCCTAGGATGTACCCCACTTGATTGTGATGTAAAATCTTTTTAATGTGTTGTTGTATTCGATTTGTTAGTATTTTGTTTAGGACTCCTGTATTTGTATTCACCAGAGGTATTGGTCTGGAGTTTTCTTTTTTTCTGTCATCCTTACTATGTTTTGGTATCAGGGCAATAATATTGGCTTCATAAAATGAGTTAGAAAGTGTTGCCTCTTTTTCAAATTTTTGTAAGAGTTTGGGAAGATAGGTATTAAATAGTCTTTGAATGTTTTATAGAATTCACTAGTTAAGCCATTTGGTCCTGGATTTTTTCCTTTGGGAAGGTTTTGAATGATTGATTCAGTTTTCTTACTGTTGATTGGTCTATTTAGACTTTCCAGTTCTTTGTGATTCAATCTACCATAGAAAGGTTATATATTTCTAAGAACTTTCCCATGTCTTCTAGGTTATTAAATTTGGTACCATATGTTCTTTCATAATATTCTTGTATGACCCTTTGTATTTCTGTGGTATCTGTCAGACCTTCTTCCTTTTCATTTCTGATTTTGTATATTTGTGTTTGCCCTCATTTTTTCCTTAGGGAGTCTAGCCAGGGGTTTGGCAATTTTATTAATCTTTTTAAATAACCAATTAATGCTCTTTGTTGCATTAATTTTTTCTATTGCCTTTTTGTTCTCTATTTCATTTAATTCTGCTCTAATTTTTATTATTCCTTTTTTTCTACTGACTTTGTGATTCAATTGTTCTTCTTTTTCTATTTTTTTAAGATGTAATGTTAGGTTGTTTATTTGGGATTTTCTTGTTTCTTGAGATAGGCCAGTAATTATATAAATTTCCCTCTTAATACAGCTTTCACAGCATCCCAATAATTTTGATATGTTGTGTTTTCATTCTCATCTGTTTCTATGTATCTTTTGATTTCTCATTTTGTTTCTTTTTTGACCCAGATGTCCTTTACTAGCATGCTGTTTAATCTCCATATTTTTGTGGTTTTTCCTGCTTTTCTTTTTCAGTTGATCTCCAATTTCAAAGCATTGATGTTGGAGAATATGCTTGGTATGATTTCAACCTTCTTAAATTTGTTGAGGCTAGTTTTGTGTCCCAACATATAGCAAATCCTTTAGAATATTCCAAGTACACTAGAGAAGAATGTATAATCTTGTATTCTGGGGGAAAAGGCTCTTTAAATGTCTACTGTGTCCATTTGGCCTAATGTGTCATTTAAGACAGACATTTCCATTTCGATTTTCTGTTTTGATGGTCTATCCATAGCTGTTAATGGCATATTTAGGTCTCCTATTATACTTGTATTTTTGTCAGTCTCTCCATTTAGATCTGTTAGTAGTTGCTTTGCATATTTTAATGCTCCCTGACTGGGAGCATATATATTGATACATGTTATGCCTTCTTATGTTATTGTCTACTTTATCATAATGAAATGCCCATCTTTGTCTCTTCTTACATTTTTTTTAAATCTTGAAGTCTGTTTCATCAGATATAACTACACCAGCTTTTCCCTGGATGCCTTTTGCTTGGAGTATCTTTTTCTAATCTCGCCTTGAGTCTATATTTGTTTTTCCAGCTAAGATATGTCTCTTGGAGGCATACATGGTTGGTTTTTTAAATTTGATCCAAACTGTTACCCGGTGACTTTTTATTGGTGAGTTCAGTCCACTTACATTTAGGGTGATTATTGATATATGAGGATTTTCTATAGCAATTTTATCTTTTGTTTTCTGGTATCTCGGTGTCTCCATTGTTTCTTTGCCTTTGTGTTTCTGTCTGTTATTTTAGTTTGGTGGTTTTCTGTGATTTTTTTCCTGTTTCCTTTTTTTTTTTCATATTATATGTTCAGTTCTGGATTTTTTTGCATGGTTACCATTACATTTATGTAAAATAAAGTTTCACATATACAGTAGTCCTTTTTCTTCTGCATGCATCTTATCTCCATTTCCCTTTGCAAATTCAGGCACTCACCCCCTTCTCCTTTATGTTTTTTTGTTGTCACAAATTATCCTTATTTATAATGGGATTTCATTTCTGAGTTACAGTAGCCATCGTGTTTCTCTCTCTCTCTCTCTCTCTCTCTCTCTCTCTCTCTCAATGTTTTTATCTCCTTTAACCTTTACATTATGTTTAATTGTATAGTGCCCTATTCTGAATAAGGGGTGCAATTTCCTGTATCTGTCTATCTGTTAGTCATCTAACTCATAGTTTTGTTTCCTTTTGCCTTTTTTGTTTCAGGTAGAATAATTTCTTTCAGTATTTCCTGTAATGCAGGCCTTCCTTGTGGTGGAAAATTCCCTCAGCTTCTGTGTGTCTGGGAAGGTCTTATTCCTTTTTCATATCTAAAAGATAACTTAGCTGGTATATTATTCTTGGCTGGTAATTTTTCTCTTCTAGTAGTTTCAATATTTGATTCCACTCCCTCTTAGCTTGTAGAGTTTCTGCTGAAAAATCTGATGGTAATCTAATGGGTTTTCCTGTATAAGTTACTGTCTCCTTTTCCTTGGCTGCCTTGAGAATTCTTTCTTTGTCCTTAATTTTTGACCTTTTAACATAATGTGCCTTGTAGAAAGATGGTTTGCATTGAGATAATTGGGTGCTCTGTTTGTTTCTTGGATTCGAGGATCTATTTCTTAATATAGGTTTAGGAAGTTCATATCAACTATTTGTTTGAATAGACTCTGTGTGCCCTTCTCCCTCTATTCTCTTTCTGGTATAGTCATTCTTATATTGCTCTTTCTGACAGAGTCAGATAGTGCTTGTAGAGTTCTTTCATTACTTTTAATTCTCAAGTCTCTCTTCCTCTATCTGCATCATTTCCAGATTTTTATCTTCAATATCACTAACTGTTTTCTCCATGTAGTCATCTTTATTTCTTAAGCTTGCTAATTCATACTTTATCTCTTTCATTGAGTTCTTCAGCTCCAGAATTCATGTTAGATTTTTTTTAAAGTATCAAACTCATTGATAAAGTATTTATTTCGTTCATTGAGTTTATTTCTGAGTTCATTAAACTGCCTGAGTTTTCTTGCATTTCATTGATTTTTTTTTCATTACTGCAGTCTTGAATTCTCTGTCATTTAAGTCATATATTTCCATATCTTTATGTTTATTTTCTGGAGTTTTTTCATCTTCTTTCTGAGCTGCCATATTACCTTGGTTGTTCATGGTATTTGATAGATCTTTCTATGCCTAGGCATATGGCAGTGAACTCTGCAAGAGGTTGATAAGAAGAGGTCTTTCTTTTGTTTTCCAGTAGGTGACTCTGGAGTGATTTGTTTTTTCTTGTAGTGCTCAGGCTTCTCACATCCCTGCTGGGCTATGGCAAATGCCTTATATTCCCTGGGGAGGTGGATGTGTCCTCTGTGACCAAGTCTCCTCTGTATCAGGGTACCACCCCCATGGAAGAATGTGGTGGACAATGGGGTTCTCAGCCCCTGAAATCCCAGTGCTGCCCCTGCAGCCAGATGCAGTGCTGTGCTATCTGAGTTGTCCCAGGTAACCTCGCTGGGATCTGCCGGGAAGGGTGTGGCCAGGATGGGCTGAGAAAGGCAGCTGGTGTGTTTGTGGCTTTGTTCTCCTTCCAGTAATGGCAATTGCCAGACCACAACTGTCTCATCTCTGTATCTCCATCCTTGTCACTGGATTAACTACAGTGTGCATCTGCCACTCAGCAACTGTCACTCTAGTCCTCAAGGCTATAGATATTCTGCTCTTTAACCCAACACTCACTGCTACCATTTTTTTCTGGGGACAGCTGCTAACTCTGGGAGGGTTCAGGGAAGTGAGATCTGCGAGAGTTGGGGATGGTGGCCAGGCTCCATGGCTTTGTTTTCTTCTTTGCATTGAGGGCTGCTAGACAACAGCTGTCGCACTTTTGTATTCAGTCTCTGCCTTTCTCCCTTCCCTCCTCCTCTTTTTGCTCTGATTTGCCTACCTTCAGATGTTTTGATGCACAGATCTGTCACATGTTAGTGTGTTGTGCAGGGCATCCTTTGTTGAATTATAGGTGTTCCAGTTGTAACTTCAATGGAAAAGATCAAAGGGACCTCTCACACTGTCGTGATTCTGATGTCATTCTGTGCACCTTTCTTAGTTTTAAACCCTAGTCAAGCTGTTCCTTGTGGTTGGGTAATTCTTGTTTTACTTTTCAGATGTGAAAACCTGTCTTCCTATGGACAACGTTCTGCCATCTGTAAACATAAATTCTCAGAGTTGGGATGTATTCTCATTCAGTTCTCTCACTGAATGTTTGGCTATTGTCTACCATATCTTAAATATGTAGAGCTAAACTGGTGATCCAGCTTCCATATCAGTACTTCCAAAGATATGGGATTCATTCTCTCCTGAAAACCATTGTTTTTCCCCCAGAATACTTTAATAGGCAGTCGTTTTGATTGATTTGAAAGTTGCCTCCCCTTAATTTATCCCTTTTGTTTTTCCTCTCATCCAAAGAAAGAAAACTTTAATACTGTTTTCACATGGTACTTCTTCCCATGTTTAGGCATTTGTCATATCAATGTCAAAGGACTTGTTTTTTTAATCCAAACTTCCTGAGTCTCTCATATGTCATGATTCTTTGTCTCTTCTTATAGGTTTTAGATTTTGATACCCAGAACTGAATACACAGAATAGTGTATGAAACATTTATTACTAATAAAAGAATTGCCCTTGAAATCCATACTATAACAAAGAATAATGATTATATTTTTGTGATTGGTAACATATCCCTTTACTTTTCCATAACCATTGAATTAAATATTTTTAATTATTTTATTAACTATCTTCATATGTTATAACATTATCTTCTATATATTTTATCCATGGTGAACACTTTTATAAATTCTGGGATTCTTAAATACTATAGGTATCTTGTTTCATTTAACTTTCATCTTAATGTAAAAATGCATAATATTTAATTCAAAATAAATGTGAGTTTATTTCACAGTATTGATTCTGCTAATATTTTCATTTAATGATTTAATTAATGAGAAATTAGTTAACATACAGTTAATTGTTTGCTTTACTAATGTCTTCTTCTTCCTCTTCCCCTCTCTCTCTTCTTCTTTTTTCTCTTTGTCAGTACTCTGCGGGTTGATACAAAGAACTGTCACAAGTGTACCTGGTATGGACTTGTTGTCCGGGACGTATATATTTGCGGTCCTGTTAGCATGCGTCGTGTTTCAGTCTGGCGCCCAGGAGAAGAACTACACTGTTCGGGAAGAAATGCCAGAAAACGTCCTGATTGGCGACTTGGTGAAAGACCTCAACTTGTCGCTGATTCCAGACAAGTCCTTAACATCTCCTATGCAGTTCAAGCTAGTGTACAAGACTGGGGATGTGCCACTGATCCGCATCGAAGAGGATACTGGTGAGATCTTCACTACTGGAGCACGCATTGATCGAGAGAAATTATGTGCAGGTGTCTTGCTCGACGATCGTTGCTTTTATGAAGTGGAGGTTGCCGTTTTGCCGGATGAAATATTTAGACTGGTTAAGATACGTTTTCTGATAGAAGACATAAATGATAATGCACCATTATTCCCAGCAACTGTTATCAACATATCAATTCCAGAGAACTCGGCTATAAACTCACGATATGCTCTTCCAGCGGCCATTGATCCTGACATAGGAATAAACGGAGTTCAAAACTACCAACTAATTAAGGTGCGTTTTAAGAACACTTTGGTAGAGATAGCTCATTTTTTAAAGACAAATAAAGGATCTTAGTATACTTCAAATTTTGGGTAAGTCACCACCCTAATTTTTCAGTTTAAGCAAAGCATAGTGGAGAAAACTCATTGATGTGATTTTTGTAATTGTATTGGATTTCTGAATCGGAATGTTCACTTTATGTATATTCATTTTCAAGCAGTTGTTTGTGTTTCCATTAACAATCCATTATAGGGTTCAGACAAGAGACTCAGCTCTGCTACTTACAACTCAATAACCAACCCGATATCTTACTTTTAATCTGTCTAGTCATGACTCTGCCACAAACTTTATCTAAACAAGCAAATCTAAATGTTAAATCCACAAACCAGACTATCAATTTTCCCAGTGATTATTTTAGATAGAAAGCTTTATCTTGCCATTAGAAAAGATGCCAAAAAATTTATTTGAGAGGTGAAGAGAACATTTTTTATTATTGGCATTTTCTCAAATATATAGAATATTGATAAATATTCTGAATGATGGTTTTCAGGTCAAGGTAAGATCTTGAAGAATCTCAAGTCATCAAATGAGAGTAAATTTAGTCAATATGCTGTTAAGGTTAAATATTTTCATTTTGTTCCAATTTTTTGAAAACACAGAACATTCATTTGCTGTAAAGGGTAAGTAAGCCTTTTAGTCAAAAAGTTTCAGTTAATCTGAAGAACCTATTTTGTCTTGATTTGAGTCTCAGGGTGGGGAAGGCAGAGGCAAGAATAAATGAAATATTTGGTAGCCTTCCAAATATGTGCAGAGTGACTGAGTTTATCTGTTGAATGGGTAATTTTTTTGAATTACCTAAATGGTATACAGAGTAGTAGGAAACTCAGCTTTTGGTATGTGAAGTACTACAAGCACTTGGATGAACTTGGAAAATATGTAAAAGAACAAATGTGTAGATTTATTATAGATATGGTCAAGGGATTTTCAAAGTTTTATAAACATTTTCTGACAATTTATTGTGATGTTAGGATTAATAGAATGACCAATGTTAAAAATATTTAAAGAACACATAAATAAGACATTGCAATGTATATCATCTGAAGGTTTTGGCCTTGAGGATGTATAATATTGGCAAACTGCTCAGCTGATGCCAATATGTTGTGAAGATATATTTGTTTATAAATACATTTAGGAATTGAAGGCTATGGATCTTTTGAGTGAATCTGAGTAAAATGCAGACTTTTTTGTGAGTATAAGAAGTAAAAACAGAAAGAGAAGTGATAGATTATTTATAAATGAGCAATTTTGGGTAAGATCCATGCAATGGCATCTCCTTATTTCATGAAATGGAAAAATACATAAGAGTCAGAAAGGTATACATCACAATTTTGTGCTTGCCACAGAATAGACATGCCACTTCCACTTTAATTTGACCTTTTGTTGCTTCTTTCACAATATGAGGATGATGATATAAATGTCAGAGTACCAGAATTAGAAAAAATAAGCACTAAGTAGAGAGGAGATACATCTGAACTGAAGATTTTTGGAGATGCTTTAAAACATTTGGCTGTTTATAGAAATGTAATAATTATCAGTTTAAACAGTAAATTGTGTAGCCCAGTGGAATGATCTTTAAAGCAATACTCTCCAATAGAATGGTCTGCAATGACTACATTTCTATAATCTGATATCCAATATGGTAGCTACTGGCCACATGTGGCTATTGAGTTCTTGAAATGTGGCTAGTGTTACTGAATTTTAAATTTTATTTAATTTTGAATACTTGAAATGTGGTTAGTGAGGCTGAATTTTAAATTTTATTTAATCTTATTATTATTTTTTTAATTGGGGAATTGGGGGAGAGGAACAGTGTTGGGGAATTGGAGAAGGGGACCAGCTAAGTTGTTGTTTTTCAATCTTAGTTGTGGAGGGTGCTATTCGCCATCTGGCTGCCCAGCGGCGGCTGGTGGCCTCTAAGCTCAAGGTGCTGAGTTCCGTCTTAGTTGTGGGCAGACGTAGCCCACTATTGCGCAGATTGTGTTGTTGTTAGGAGCACACGCTCTCACCAGCTGAGCCATTCTGCCACCTGTTGACAGCTCAGTGGCAGCTCAGCTGAGGTGCAGCATCACTGGCCCATGTGGGATTCGAACTGGTGTCCCTGTTGCTCAGAGTTTGTGCTCTTAAGCTAACTTTTAACCAACTGAGCCACGCGGCCAGCCTTAATCATAATTTTCTCTCTCTCTTTTTTTTTAAATAATTAAATTGTAGTTTATTCATAAATGGAATGCAATACAGCTGTGAAAATAAATTACAGCTACATATGTCAACATAGATGAACTTCATATACCTGTATGTTAAGGAAAATTTTTAAAAAGCAAGTTGCAGGAGAAAAGACCTACATGATTCCATTTATATAAAGTTCTAAAACATGAAAAACTAAACAATTAATTATTTAGGGATACATTCATATGTGGTAAAACTATAAAGAAAAACAAGAGAATGATAAATACAAAATTCAGGGTAGCAAATACCCACAGGGAAAGGGAGGAAGTAAGAGGGATGAGATAGTGGAAGGGCAGATAGTGGGACATAGAGTTGTAACAGTTTATTTCTTAAGCTGAGTGATGGGTACCTGGGTGTTCATTTATTATTATTGTTGTTTACGTATATGTTATGTATATGGTACATTTTTAAAAATCAGAAATTATGCAGTGTTAGAGATTTTCAACTGTCATATTTAAAGGTTTTACAAACTTCCAAAATTCAGTCAATGAATCTGAACATAACCTCAGTGAAGGAATGAAATATTATGAATCTAATCAACTGTTCAGTGGAACCTCAGTCTTGGAATGATTTATAATCCATTGTGGTAAGAACTTTAATTCTGTATATATGAATTCTAGTTTGACAGAATTTCTCGCTACAAAATGAGCCTACCTGACTGCTTGGAACACATCTAAAAATTTTACTTTATTCTTTTCTTCTTAATCTTAATTTTAATAACCACATGTGGCCTGTGGTTACCATATTGGACAGCACAGACTAAACAAAGAAAAACAGTTTAATTGGAAAATAAAAATTAACAAGTAAAAATCAAAGACTTACCAAATTAAAATCAGGTATTACTATAATAAAAGGATCTCTTCACCCAACTATCCTGACAAATGTGTTGTTTTGAAAGGCAATGCTTTACTCAAAGAATAATTTTGTCATGTCTCCCTCAGGGCAGATTAATGAACTTCCAAAATTCTGATTTGTCTTGAAAGTTGATTAACAAATTCAATTAAAACAAATAAAACTACTGGCACAATTTTAACTTTGTTAAAATCTGTTTTCATTTGAATTTCTTTGAGAGATTGTCAGGAAATGGCAAAAAGATAGGCTCACTAGGAGTTCTTAGAAATAACCATACTTTAAAATTTCATTCTGTTTTAGAATGTGATAAGCCCAAAGTGTGATATACTTAAAATACAGGGGCATTTGTATGGCCCCATGTACAAACACTATCCTGGCTGCTTTTTAAAAATAATGACTTTGGAATACAGAGCATAGGCCCAGGCATGCAGAGGGCCATGATATAGATGATGTTAACTGAGCATACTTTGACTTACAAAAAGGTCCTGTCACGAAACTAGTATGTATGCTGGGGGGATAGGTGGGTGAAATAAAAAAAAAGAGAAGAAACATGGGGTTTTTTTTGTTTGTTTTTGAGGGCAGTGTCACTGGCCCTCATATGTGGGACCGAACTGGGGCCACTAGCTTCCCAAACCAGTGCTTAACCACCGTGCCACTCGGTTGGCCCTGAGAAGAAACATGTTTTGATTCATCCATGAACTTTAATAAATGTTACAATTTGAAAGTAAGTGGGCCTTAAGATAATTTATTTTAAAAGACCCTCTGTCCTGCAGAATAAGATGATAAATTAATTAATACTAATTTGTTCTATTATTTTTGTTGTTAAATAGACAAAAGTAGCAAAATCATAGTTTATCTGAACCAGGGAAGCATAAAATTTATATGAAAAGTTCAGATAACAAAGTGAGAGAAGGGGGAGATATAGAGAAAAATTCTGGGGAACAATAGGTCAATTTACACATGAAGGAGTTCTGTTGCTGACAATTCTATATTAATTAACTGAAAATAAAGGCAGTGGTAGAAAAGATTTATGAAATACATTAAAAATGTGTATAATGTAAAGTGGCATAAGACTTAAAATTTAGAATATTTATATTTAAAATTTTAACATATAAATATTTTAAATTAACTAATGCATTTTTGTGATAGTAGGTATGCTTTGGCATAATGCTGTGGAAAGCATTAATATTCCACATTTTAAATATTTGTAAAATACATTTCAGAGTAAATTTATTTTGCTTTTGACTGGTAGAGAGTTGGGAACCAGAATACAGTCTTCTGACTCAGATTTGATAGACAGACAGACAGATAACCTTGAGTGCGGGGATCACAGCAAATTGAATATAAGACGAAGGAGGAAAAAGAAAGAAAAAGAAGGAGAAAATGAGGATTGAAAGAATGAAGTGATTACCAAGTGATTTTGCTTAGTGAAAAGATTATGTTAAAATAAAACTTATCTATGTGACCTTGGTAAAGTTGATTTTCAACTTTTTAAGAGATGAGGTTACTCTACAAGAAAAAAAAAGATTCATCTAGAAAGATCCATGATGTTGTTTGTCATTTAGAAAAATATCTAGAAGTGAAATATTTTCTTTTCTCTATGTTACATAGTGTTACTATAGGTATATAATTATCTGCATCTGTTTGTCTATCATTTATCTAATATATAATATAATATATATAGATATAGCTATAGATATACACGCACATAAATACATATTGGTATATATGTAATATATATATATATATATATATATATATATATATATACAACTTAGCCCTTACAGTATGTAATAGAGCTTTTGGCCAGAATGGGAAACTACTATACCTCCTTAACTTTCACTTTAGTTTTCTGATGGCCTGTTATTATATTTATAAAGCTTTTTTGCATACTTTAAGTGTCATTGACAAGGAAGCCAATATTTTCACAAATAAAAATAAACCTCAAGCACCTAATCTGACTCAGGATATGGATATAAACCACAGAAGCTACTTCTTCCCATGGTTGGAACTCAGGGGAAATTAGTTTATGTAATGATGCTACATCTGTCTTCATTTTGTGCTTCAGATTTTCATCTTCCTTCGTATATATCAGCAGTAATATTTCGATACAAGTCCATTGACAGTGTGTTGATTGGTTTCCTTGAGGCATGCATAATGATGTTTCAAAGATTGACAGTTTATGCAGACGGAGAATGAAAATCAAGTTTTTCTGATTGGCAATCTCACTCAAAGTCCTCACCCATTTTGTCCATCGCATAAAGCTGCCTCATCTTTTCCATCAAACTCAAAAGAAAATTTTATCTTGGGTAGAGTGCTTTCACATAATCAAGGCTTTTGGGCCTTTGTTTTTATTTTATTTCAAAAAAGAAACATTTGGTCTTTATATTTAAAACATCTTCCCTGTTTATCAGGAGCTTGAACTTATGAAACAGTGGTTAAAGTTAGATTTGTTTTGAAATCCTGGATTAGAAAATCCAAATTTTGAAAATCATATCTACCATTATATTTGGTAATCTTGAATCAAATTGCCAAGAATGAAGCTTTGAATAATATATTGTGGAGACAAAGAGCCAGAATGTGTATATATATATATATATATATATATATATATATATATATATATATTATAATTAGTCCAGGTGTAAAAAACCACAGTGATTAGATATTATACACCTCACAAAATGATAACCCCAAGTCTACCACCCATATGACACTGCATATAGCTATTATAATACCATTGGTTATATTCCCTATACTGTACTTTACATTCTGTGACTATATTTTAAATTATAGTTGACATTTAATATTATTTTATGTTAGTTTCAGATGTATAGCGTAGTGGTTAGGCATTGATATAATTTATGAAGTTTTCCCTCCGATAAGTCCAGTACCCATCTGACACTATACATAGTTTACTGCAGTGCTTATTCAAGATAGCCAAGATATTGGGTTGTCGGAAAAGTTATGATGCATGTTTGCAACAGATGGCACTAGTTCATTTTTGGAAGTACTAGAGTCATTCGCATCTATGTGACTGCTGTGGCATTTGACAGCTGACAGGTCTAGCTTTATTCTAAAAAAAAATTGAGTGATTTGGTTGAGTTCTGGAGATTTTACAAGTTGAAGATAGAAGACCAAGCTGTGTGACCAAGCTGTGCATTTTTGCCATATTTTACTGTTTTATTTCCATAAAGGGAAGAACACGTGTCAAGCTTGTGAAAAGTTGCATAAAGTTTATGGTGACAATGCTTTACAAGAATGTCAGTGCCAATGATGGTTCATGAAATTCTGTGCTGGTGATTTTGATCTCAATGATGCTCCTTGGTCAGGGAGGCCCACCGAGGTCGATGACAACAAAATAAAGGCATTGATCCAGTCAAACCCACATTACATGACACGAGAGATTGCAGAAACATTGAACATCCATCATTCAAGCAGTCATGACCACCTGAAGAAGCTGGGATACATAAGCAAGCTCGATATTTGGGTTCCACGTGAACTCAAAGAAGTTCATTTGACAGCGCATATAAACATCTGCAATATGCTCACTAAACGTGAGGAAAACGATCCTTTTTTGAAGAGTCTGATAACTGGTGATGAGAAGTGGATTGTTTACAACAATGTGGTGTGCAAATGCTCTTGGTCCTGACGTGATGATTCGCCTAAACCACATCAAAAGCAGACATTCATCAGAGGAAGGTTATGCTCTTAGTGTGGTGGGATTTTAAAGGTGTCGTGTTTTTCCAGCTCCTACCAAGGAACCAAGCAATCACTTCAAATGTGTACTGTTGGCAATTTGATCAGTTTGAACGAATCCATCATCCAGAAACGTTCAGAGCTTGTTAATTGTAAAGGAATTGTATTCCATCACAACAACGCAAGACCACACACAAGTTTGATCATCCATCAAAAATTATTGGAGCTTGAGGGCTGGCCGAGTGGCTCAGTTGGTTAAGAGCTCGCTCAAGAGTGCGAGCTGAGCTCTGAGCAACAGCAGTTCTATGCCCAGCCCGAGCTGAGCTGCCATTGGGCTGGATGGCAGGATGACTCAGCTAAAAAAAAAAAAAAAAATCATTGGAACTTGGATGGTATGTGTTGCCACACCCACCATACTCGCCTGACCTTGCTTTGTCAGACTTCCACTTGTTTCACTCCCTTTAAAACTCCTTGCGTAGTATAACGTTTAATTCAGATGAGGCTGTAAATCAGCACCTTGTTCAGTTTTTTGCAAATGAAGACAGGTCCTTCTATGAACGAGGAATTATGAAGATCACTGAAAGATGGCAAAAGGTTATCGAACAAAACAGGCAATATATCATTGATTGATCTTTGTTCTTTATATAAATAAATGACCTTTGAAAACCATAGACAAAATATGTCATGACTTTTCCGATAACCCAATATGTAAACAACCAAAATACCCATCAATAGGATGATTGGATAAATAAATTGTGATACATTTATACAATGGAGTATTACCCAGTCATTAAAAAGAATGAAATCTTACCATTTTCGACAACGTGGATGGACCTAGAGGGTATTATGCTAAGTGAAATGAATCATACTGAGAAAGACAAATACCTTATGATTTCACTTATATGTGGAATCTCAAAAATAGAATAACTGAACAAACAAAACAGAAATAGACTCATAGATGCAGAGAACAAACTGATGGTTGCTACAAGGGAGGGGGGTTACGGAAATGTATGAGAAAGGTGAATGGATTAGGAAGTACAAATTGGTAGTTACAAAATAGTCTGGGGGTGTAAAATACATTATGGGAAATATAGTCAGTAATATTGCAATAGTACTTTTTTATGCTGAAGGAATTAATATTTCTTTATCCTATGTAACCATAGGTCAAAGTGCTGTGTAGTATCAGGAGTGAGTAAAGATTCATTAATGCCCTTGGAGGCAGATTATGCTGTAACAAACAGTGTGTTTAATTGTTTTATTAGATAACATAGTTGGCTCTAAGAGGCTCACAAGAGTTTAAATATAGTGATTTCCTCATTTTTTTCAATTAAAGTGAATTCATAGTTAGAAGTTCAACCTTTCAACTTTAACATAACTTGATTTTATATTCTCTGAATTCTGTGATATGCTGATTAACATTTTTGATTTGTGCTAAAAAAGCAAAAGAGATGATGCTCAAATGTTAATGACTATTATGTTCCTGAAACCTGGGGGTTATTAACAAAGTGCACCTTCAGTGGGGATAAATAATAACATAAAACTCATTCTCTTCATAAATGGATCTTTAATTAGTGCTGTCAGGTCTTATTAAAATGAGAGTGCAATACTAATAAGATTAAGTAACTTTTGACTTCATTGCTATTATCAGAGTCCCGCTTAATATTCATAGTCCACTAATGCCTTTCATTCAATACACCTGTTATTAATAGTCCCACATGGAACGTATATATATATATATATATATATATATATATATATATATATATATATATAGGACATTTTAGATAGCTCAATTCTAGAATTTATAAATTGAGACTCTGAGCAACAAATTTGTTTCCAAAGCTGATGAATTTACTCACATCTTGCTCCTTGACCTGATACCAACTAACTGTAAGAAACACTGATAAATTTTATGTTGATTTTGTTAAGTACAGACTTATTTATCTGTAATTCATTGTACACTGTATCTAAATAGAAACCAATACGATGCTTGATTTTGTGCCTGCCAAAAGGTATGAGTTAAAATTGAATATAAATATATATTTATACAAGACAAAATTATTTGACATAGATCTCCTTAAGGAAACCATGAGGTTTGGTTACATAATTCTGGCTTCTATAATTCTGATCAGTGCAAATAATCTAAAATAATAAATGTTCCAATGTGTGTAGTTTGTTTGACATAAATTATTCGTTTAGTCTACACCACTTTATATTAACTATAATATAACAACATTTGTGTTGTGGAGGCACCCTCTTAATTATCTGGGGTATAATTTTTCATTCAATCTTAGACCAAAACAATTGATGGATTGGTAATGTCTTTGTATCAGAGGTGACAACTTCTTGTTCAGAATCATGATGAAAGCAATAAGGTCATTTTGGGGGAAACTTTCTGATTTTGTTTTAATTTGATCTCTAAAATATATAGCTTTATGTTTTTTTCAAGCATTATACTTCATGTCTTTATGTGAATTTGGATCAGTTATGAAGAAATTATTTAGCAAAAAATGCATATGAAAAGTAGTTCTTACTTCAAAATCAAATATTAAAGAAATTAACATTCTCCCTTTGCATTTATCAGTTTACAATCATTTTCATCAAATCAATTAAAAAGTGTGAATAATTAATATAATAGCATAGTAGATCACATAAGTTGCTTTGACCACAAATTAAATTTTAGTACATCTTTGTTGAAGTGTCTTTTGGTTTCTAAATGCAGGTAGAGGTTACCAGAAGAAGGAAAGTATTATGCTCAATTTAATTTTAAAGTTTAATTTTCTTAACTGTTATTCATTGGTCTTTTGTTTGCAGAAATTATTGTAGCTTCACCAGTCTTATTTTACAAATATGTGATAATGTTTTTATCCATAAAGTGTTAAATATTCATTACTAGAGAACTCAGTTCATCAAAATAGATATCTAGGGCCGGCCAAGTTGCGCGGTGGTTAAGCGCTGGCTTGGGAAGCCAGCGGCCCCGGTTTGGGTCCCACATATGAGGGTCAGTGACACTGCCCTCAAAAAAAAAACACAAAAAAACAAAAGAATATCTACATAAACACACAAATAGGTGTCTTTTACAAGCTAAAATAATACAACCATAGCTGCCCATATGCTTTTCATTTGCTGTGAAATGTAAAAGATAATTCTAGATGATCAGTCGTAAGAAACCTATTGCTTTTTTTGATACATTTAGAGAATGTTTAGTGGTATTATATTTTAATTGCTACATATAGACATCTCTATACTTGCAGGTAAACTAGGAAAAGTAATACAAAGTTATATAATAAGAAAAGCAAGTAAAAGACCTTTTCAAAAAGTAATTTTAAAATTTGTTTTAGAAAACAAAATGACTTTTAATTTTGAATATTATAATATGAAGTTTTGGATTATCTAACCTAAATTACATTTGTCTTTGAGATATCATTTAATCAGGAATTTTATTTTATAGAGGATATTATCATAAATGTTTCTCATCCTCTTGCTTACTTTGAATGTGGAAGTCCGTTGTTTTAAGCTTCTCCAATATAATGAAGTAAAATTCTAAAGAATGGAAAGCTGCTTTTCTATTGTCTTAATTGTAACAGTAACTAACTACTAACTAATATGTTATTCTAATTACATCTAAACTTATATACTTAATGAGTAACCAATATACAAAGTCTTGAGGGATAAAAATATGATTTAAAAATAGTCACTGTCTCCAAGGAGCTTAATAACCAGCATTACGGGGAGTATAGTTTTACAGTAATGACAGTAAGGAAGAAAACATATTTATTATACTAAAATGTTTTTATCTTGCATTGGTCATTCTTCCGTTAAGGACACGGAATTCCTTTAAGTCTTCTTAGTTTCAGAAAACTTAAAATTCCCAATCTACTTTTAATAGATTTTCACCAAGCATCTTCATTAATTTATATTATTTTTTACAAGGTCTGCAATTATGACATTAATACCTTTTGCCAAGGTTTACCTGCAAAACAGTTTTGAGATCAGAAATAAAACCTTTTTGATGAAAATGGTAATTTCTGTGCTAGTAGTGGTAATTATATGACTCTTTCTATTATCTTAATTTCCAACTTGTTATCTATGCTTCCAATTCCTTTCCTACATAATGGAGAAAATTAAAATCATCCTTTTCTATCAGTAGGGATATTATAAAAATTAATAAAATAAGAAAAACATGAAATTTACTGAGTGCCTTTAAAAAAAGATTTCTTTAAACAATAGCTATTGGCTTAAACCTATAGTTTAAGATTAATTATATTCTCCCCCAATTTCTCTAATATTAAGCTTTATAGTCTTTTAAGAGATTTTTTTGCAACCCAAACCTATTTTTACATAATATACAAAGAGATAGATAGATATACGGAGTAACTATGACAGCATTATTCTCTTTCTCAATCAACGTCACTGGCTTCATATTTATTTCTTGACCTAATTCGATTAAAAAAAACAAACAAATGATTCTATTTACTTTCTTTAGCTATCTCTCTTTTTTTTTTTTTAGATTTTATTGGGGAATTCAGGGAGGGGAACAGAAAAGTTGCTGTTCTTTTTGTTCTTCAGTCTAGTTGTGGAGGACGTCGTTTCACTGGCCCATGTTGGTATTATAATTGCGCTCTGCCCAGGTGGGGTAGTCTGTCACCGGCTATTGGAGTGCCACTCATGGTGGCTCACAGCAGCTCAAGAAAGCGCACGCCTGCTGCCAGCTAGCCCCAATGCAGCCTATGCTGTCGCCGGTGACTCATGGCAGCCCAGCTCTAGGTAGGGCTGTTGTTCACCATCTTAGCTGTAGAGGGTGCAGTGTCACTGCCCTGCATGTGGGATCCAAACCGGGCCCTGCTGCTCAGAGCTGACATGTCAAGCCAACTCTCAACCAATGCACCAGACGGCCAGCCCTCTTTAGCTATCTCTTTAATCAAATGTCTCCTCTTCATTTGCCTTTGCCTCTTGCTGGTTCTCCATGTCACTATGATACTGCTAATGTGGATAAATTCTCATATACAATTTCTACCATCTGGAATTGCTTTATTTACATCTCATTCATATGCCATAAAAAATAAAATTCCCTCCCTTGTCTTTTCTTTTTCACACTGAAATCTTTTTCTGTTTTCCTATTTCTTTTCTTGTAAGCGAATCACAATTATCCTTCTGTAATGGGTTCTGTAGGAGAGATATGTAGTATCAAATTTGATTTAAATTTTTTTTTTTCTTACAACTTTTTTTTTTAAAAATAAAGTTTATTGGGGGCCGGCTGAGTGGCGCGGTGGTTAAGCACTGGCTTGGGAAACCAGAGATCCCCATTCGGGTCCCACATACGAGGTCCAGTGACACTGCCCTCAACAATAAATAAATAAATAAATAAATAAATAAATAAATAAATAAAGTTTATTGGGGCGACAATTGTTAGCAAAGTTACATAGATTTCAGATGTACAATTCTGTAATAGATCATCTATATATCATAGTGTGTGTTCACCACCCAGAGTGAAATAAGTCAGACAGAAGAAGTAGAGAACCATATAGTTTCACTCATATGTGGGATATAAAACTGAAAACAGCAAAGGAACAAGACAAACAAAAAAACAAAAAGTCATAAACGCACACAACAGTTTAGTGGTTACCAGAGGGTAATGAGGGAGGGGGATGGTAGATGAGGGTAAAGGGGATCAAATATATTGTGATGGAAAGAGAACTGAATCTGGGTGATTTAAAAAAAAATTAATTATTGTAAATTTTAAAAGTTTTCAATATAATTTTTAAGCATAAGATTTTCTAGGACAAGCCTTTCTTGGTTGCTAGTATATTTTCCTGTTTTATGAGAGGGCCTAGATATCCTTTGAAGACAAGCGTTTACCTAGAAGCATCCATTAAAAATAGTTTGGCCAAGGACAAGGAGAGCTTTGTTCTCAGTCATGAAAATAATGAAGTAAATGGTTAATAGAAGAATAAAGTGATGCTCTAAAAAATCCAGGGATGTATAAATTACAAAAGAGAAAGGATTATAAATAAAGAAGTATAGAACTTTATAGATTACTTTTACTTGAACATCATGCTTTATTTAAGTCACTGAATGACTATATGGATTAGTGCAGGAGTGCATATAGCTATGCTGGAAAATATAATCATGTTTAGTTACACTAAGGCATAAGCAATTAACTCCCTGATATTCAACTGCCTTTGATAAGTAAATATAAAATGAAGGCTACTTACACTGATTGAATATACATAATGATTATAAGATTCTGATGTCAATTAATATATTCTGTACTTCTTTTAGTGGTGTCACACTGCATTTTCTCTCAGAACTTAAGTGCAGTGGTCCCCCATTATCTATGACTTCATGTTATGTGGTTTCGGTTACTGTGGTCAACCACAGCCCAAATATATTAAATAAAACATTCCAGAAATAAACAATTCATAAGTTTAAAATCGCATGCCATCCTGAGTAGGATGACGTGAATTATCCCTTTGTCCAATGTGTTCATGCTGTACACTCTTCCCAACCATTAGTCACTTAATAGTCATCTTGGTTATCAGATCAACTTTCAAGGTATCTCAGTGCTTGTGTTCAATTGACCCTTACTTTACCTAAAAATGGCCCCAAAGCATAGGAATAGTGATGCTGGCATTCAGACATGCCAAAGAGAAGCTGTAAAGTGCTTCCTTGAAGTGAAAAGTTGAAAGTCCTCAATTTAATAAGGAAAAATCATACGCTGAGAATGCTAAGGTCCAGAATAAAAATTGATCTTCTATCTGTGCAATTGTGATGAAGGAAAAGGAAATTCACACTAGTTTGCTGAGAGAGAGACCACATTTACATAACTTTTATTACAGTATATTGTTATACTTGTTCTATTTTATTATTAGTTATTGTTGTTAATTGCTGACTGTGCCTAATTTATAAATTAAACTTTTCATAGATATGTAGGTATAGGAAAAATCATATATATAGGGTTCAGTACTATTGTGGTTTCAGGCATCTACTGGGGGTCTTGGAACATATCCCCCAAGAATAAGGGGGCACTTTGTATTTAACAGATTTTGCATGTTTCAAGGAGGCATGTAAACCTTTTAATTTTACTGTTAGGAAAGTGATTCCTAAAAGATCAGCTATAGATAACCATCGTCTTCAACACCATATTAGCTCCTCAAATACATTCTAAATTCCAAACCTTTCTAAGCTGAACTTTCTAAGCTGAAGAAGTAGCGATGACCATGCTATCATTTTTAAGCCTTTGGAAACCATTGTAATGGTATGGGAATGCACCTTTAACTGGAAGTACTCATGGGACAGGAAAAGTGAAATTTTCCTTATTGGGGATGGTAGATGTAGCACTTAGGTTGGACATTGTTGACTGGCTTCTATATAGGCTGAACTAGTTTATCAACCTGTAGCTTTTAGGATTCTAGACATTTCTCTGAAATTTATTTTCTCCAGAAATTCTGCCATGAGTTTTCAGGCATATTTAGGTGCCTGCAGTTTTGTCTTACTCCTTCAAATGATACTTAGGATCAAGTATGCAACTGGTATAATGAAAAGATTTTTATAAAGCTAGAGCCCTCACGTAGAAAACTAATTTACTTGCAAAATCGCCAGAATAATAAAACTTAAGTTTTAATCTCTTTAACTTTTAGAAATTTGATATTATTTATGTAGGAGACATGACTTTTTGAGCTATATTTGCCTACACAAATATAATTATACTATGGCAAATTTAAGGAATTTAAATTAATTGAAATTTTTTCTCCACTTGCTTTGTGGCTGTTTCATAAATACTAATCTCATTTTAACTATGGCCTTCTATAACCTAGACTGTAAAAGGTTTGAGGCAAAAAATTGACTTCTGTCTTAAATAATGTTCTACATACCCCACAAAATAGTGGCTGACCTTATTTGGGTATTAACGAATATAAATATAGCATTTTACCAAATTATTTTTGATACTATCAGACAACTGTGGAATTTGGTGAAGCAATTATTTTTGTATTCTTTCCATCTTAAGGCATAATATTTTTGTGTCTTTTTAAGATTTTTTTTTAAATTGGGGAATTGGGGGAGGGGAACAGTGTTGGGGAATCCGGGAAGGGGAACAGACAAGTTGCTGTCCTTTTGTTCCTCAGTCTAGTTGTGGAGGACGTTGCTTCACTGGCCCATGTTGGTATCATCATTGTGCTCTTCTTGGGTGAGACAGATCAGTCGCGGGCTTCTAGACAGCCACTCACAGCAGGTCTTGGCAGCTCACACTGGCTGCTGGCCACTCACACTGGCTGCTGGCCACTCACACTGGCTGCCGGCCACTCACTGTAGCTTATGGCTGCCCACTGCAGCAGGGGCTGCAGCTATGCTGGTGCCGGTGATTCATAGCAGTCCAGCTCCACGTGGAGCTGTTGTTAACCATCTTAGCTGTAAAGGGCAATGTCACTGACCCTCATAGGTGGGATCCACATCAGAGTCCTGCTGCTCAGAGCTGGCATCTCAAGCCAGCTCTTAACCAATGTGCCACTCAGCCGGGCCCAAGGCATAATGTCTTAATTAGATTAGCTATAGCAGTAAGTAAACATAAACTATTGTCTTTTATAACCTTAAGAGTTATTCCAAAGTATCTCCATGCTTTGCTAGACAGCTTATTGATAATAGTTTCATCTGTTGCAGCTATTAAGGTTTCTTAAACTTGTGATTGCTTCAATGAGTTAGTGATAGTTGATTTACCCATATTTTCAGTGTGTTGCAACAATGAGTTACTGACAATTCTCTGAACTGACAAAAGCTTTTGTGTTTTGTGTTAGTGTGATATTAAAATATTTTTCCTTTTTTTGTTTCCCCCCACAAAAAACTGATTATATAAATCTGTGCTTTCACACATGTTTACCAATTTATTTCACAAATAATTAGATTTGTTCTCCTAGCTGCAGTTATTAGTAGCTGCATTAAAAGATAACTGCTTATTTTGGTGATTCCTAATGCAATATTTTTAGTTATTTTAATTATTTCTCTCTCAAATGAATTCCACAGGGATATTGGACAAATGGCTTGACCTGTAGAGTTGAGATTCAGTTTGTAGATTAAAGAAACAATTATCCTTGTGTGCCTGGTATATATCTTTCTGTATATTTTTTAACATCTATTTTAATCTAGTCTTATTTTCTGTCATCTGTTTGCATCATATTAAAGAAGGGTGACCATAGACTTTATCCTTCACATAAGGATAATTTTGAAAGTCAAAAGGGCCCCTCTTAATAATTAAACAGGGACAACCGGAATACATAGTCACAATATAGAAAGCCTGAAATATCTAGACTAGTTCCTTCTTTGACATTTTATGTTCCATCTTCTTCCTGAAAGTCTGATCTACCTTGAGCCAAAGAGCTGCCACTTCCTGCATGAATCAGTGAGTCAACTATTACTTGCACAAAGTCAAACTGCACTCTCCATTTATTTTAGCTGAATATCTCTCAGGTTGACTTAGTTCAATTGCAAAAGGTTAGCTTGTGAAGAATTAACCGACAGAGACACGCTATCATCAAATTTATATAGGGTGAATGCTTTCCTGACCTGGCATTGTTCATCTCATGTGGTGTTCACTAAAACTAAGTAGGAAAGAGAAAGGTATGAAAAGCAGACATAGTTTCATTAAAAATTCTGTGAACATAGGATTTCCTTAAACATTATACAAATATATAAAGATATCTGTCCTTTGCTTCTAAACACTTACAAAAGAGTAGGAGGGATTAGACTTCAGACCAATATCCTAAACAATTAAGTTTTTAAGCAGCTAAATGTGTTACCCAGTTTCTCCTTTTCTGCACAGTTTTTCCTAAAGAGCTGTTTATCTGGAGGTCATTTGGGTATAGCCTAGAGAGAGGATAAGCTAGAGAACCTCATATGCATATATTATAAGAAATAGGTTGTAGATCAAGAGCCCTGAGTGATTTCTGTAGAAGTACAGTGACTTTATCTGCAAGGATGTACTCTTCCTAAATAATTTTAACAAAACATTTTATATTTTCCTTCATTACACTGATTTGAGAATAACTGATATCATCATCGCAGTACCAAATTTGTACTCTGTTGTTTCTCCATCCATCAACATTTAAAAAAATAAAAATAAAACAACAAAGCAAAACCACAAAACCATGATGTCAGCACTAATCACTTCATTGTCTTTGCATCATATTTTTGGTTTTATTAATGGGTCTGACAGGACTTTTTCACTCCGGGTTTTGGAGATTGGACACGTAAGTTATCATCAGAAGATACATGATGCTTATATCATGCTTATATCCTATTCTAGTAGAGCTAATCATTTTCCTAAAGATAAATTTAAAAATTTCCCCCCAAAATGTTCTACACATATTGACTCATGGAACCAGATATGATGCAGAATTCTATTTTAAATGTCAATTGTGCATACAAGGGTCCCTGATTTTGTATGTGACATTATTCATGGAAATTGAAGTGATTAAGTGAATTAGTAAACACATTTCAAGTATGTTTATTTTGAAACTTGCCCTTAATTTTTAAAGATAGCTTAAATATTTTAGCATAGTCCCTAATAAAAATAATTGAATTAGATTCGAGTATCTAGTTAATAAAGTTAATAGCAATTTCTATAAACCTAAATAATTCTGGTGATAATAAAAGTCAATTTAAATACAAAATGATATAGAGTTCAGTTAGCTTAATAATCCAGTAGTTTAACAGTATACATTAGATTTTAGAGTAATGATGTAAAATACAGACTGCATATTATTAGGTTCCTTAGCTTTATATTAAGTGGTTGTCTCCTACCTCTTGGAAGCTTGCCAAATCACAAATGATTTTGATCAGAGAAAATCTATTTTTCGGAAGACAAAATCAGTATTTACTAAATGTTTACTAGTATACTATCATTGATAGGGTTTTACTATACTTCAAAAATATGTATCCCAGGGTCGTGAAATTTTTGAGAAATAGTGATTACATTAAATTAGAGTTTGTCACCTGAGTATTGCTTTAATATTCAGGCATCTTTGTGCATGCTATTACTTGCATAATTCTATATAACTAATTTATTCAAATCCATATTCAATACTTTGTTATTCTGTTGTTAATAATAAAATTTGCCTGAATCATATTTCTTCCAATTACATTTTATTTTTCTTCAAAATACTTTAAAAATACTTCCTAGAAATTTTCTACTTTAGCAAATGTATATCAAGACTCCCAGAAAGCATTTTTTAAAATTCAGAATTATTCATGGGGTTAGATAAACTTATACCTCCATTAGATATTTTTTCCCATTATTATTTTTTTAATTAAAGTTTCTTAGGGTGACAATGATTAGTAAAGTTACATAAGTTTCAAGTGTACAGTTCTGTAATACATCATCTATATATCACATTGTGTGTTCACCACCCAGAGTCAGTTCTTCTTCCATCACCACATATTTGATACCTTTTACCCTCTTCTACCACACCCACTCCCCACTTACCCTCTGGTAACCACTAAACCATTGTCTGTGTCTATGAGTTTTTGTTTCTTCACTTGTTTGTCTTGTTCCTTTGTTGCTTTCAGTTTTATATCCCACATAAGCTCTTCTCATTAGTTCAGAACAGTGTTGTAGCATCTTGTTCTTGGTTTCAATTACACATATAACATTTTATAAGGGGCAACATCTTCCCTCTTCTAAGAGGATAAATAGGTCATAGCAAACTAGTATGTGTATTTTGGAATAGTAGGGATTTTTAAAGGGAATTTCAAATTGGAATCTGTAGGTACCACAAATTTCAGTGTAATGGGCATCATTGCTAAAGAGATTCCTCTTTTAACTATTTTGGTGCAGGTATATTTTCTTTCAAGATGTTTTGGTAGTTGTATATGCATCCTTAAACTATTTTTCTCACAACTGTTGGCATCTTTGTAAGGCTATAATAACATACAGATGCTGTGGATACCTACAATTTGATCTTCTGCTTTGATTTCCAGAGGGAAAATACAAAAAATACTGGCTTTGACATATAAAGACCTTTACATTATAAAACAAATTTCTTATTTTTACTACGTTAACCAACTATCATCCTTTAATTACAGCAACTTATTAATGCTTCCAAATGTTTTTGTGGGCATTATGGTTTAGAAATTGATTTTGAGAACATTTTATTCTAAAAAACTTACCAAGACTTGTGACTTTGCAAATATAACATATATGTTCTGATTATACTTAAATATGTACCTTTTTTTTCTTTCAAGAAATTTTATTGGGGAACAGTGTGTTTTCCCAGAACCCATCAGCTCAAAGTCAAGTAGTTGTCTTCAATCTAGTTGTGGAGGGCTCAGCTCCTTGGCCTATTTGGAAATCGAACCAGCAACCTTAGTGTTATGAGTCTGCACTCTAACCACCTGAGTTAACCGGCCGCCCCAAATATGTACCTATTTTTGTCCCCTTCTTTAAGGTAGGACTTGTAAATGCCCACAGAATGAAAATAGGTTTGTTTTTTATGACCTTAATTAGTAAACTTTATTTAATATAGATCCTAAAAAAGGAGAAAGAAAAAAAAAGGGCTGGCCGAGTTGCGTGGTGGTTAAGCGCTGGCTTGGGAAGCCAGCGGCCCCGGTTCGGGTCCCACATGTGAGGGCCAGTGACACTGCCCTCAAGAAAAAAAAAAGGAGAAAAAAACTCCAAAATATCCCAATTCAAAAGAATTAAATTAGAAAATTCCTTTCTACATATTTTATACTTATTAAGCATTTGTTTTATAACCTTTAACTGTCACGAATTGTCATATCTTTTGACATTTATGACAGCTCTTTTAGTAGAATAATGGAAAGGCATTGTTATAATAGGTAAGGGATGCACTAGATCAACTTCCTGGTAGACTAGAAATAGTGATTTTTCAGTTGTCATGATTTTTTTTTCTTGCACTGTCCACTAGATTATCCATTATTATTCAACATGATAAAAAGTAATTTAGATAGTGAGCCACGAAAAATTTCCCATATTTTCTCATAAACCTATGTTTACAGACTTTACATCAGTAAATCACTAAGCAATGCATGAAATACTAAGAATGACATTAGAATAGTAGGAAATTATCTGTAAATACTAGATATTTAAACCACTGTGGGTTTTTTTAGCTGAGCCATCCTGCCACCTGTTAGCAGCTCAGCAGCTGCTCAGCTCGGGCTGGGCATCGAACTGCTGTTGCTCAGAGCTCAGCTTGCACTCTTGAGCGAGCTCTTAACCAACTGAGCCACTAGGCTGGCCCTAAACCACTGTGGTGTTTCATATGGTATTGTCACAGATCAAATACAATCACCATTTTTATTTAAGAAATAATAAACAATGTTAGACTTAAATTTACGTAAATGTAAAATACAAATAATTGGACATTTCTGTATATATATTTCCCATATTTTCATTTTTCTTGTCATCTATAGCTTTAGGTCTGATTGAATAAGTACCTGTTTTGGAACTTAAGTCAAAACTTCAGTTGAGATAGAAGGTCCAAGATGGTGGACTAGGTGAATTTTATGTGCCTCCCAGGAACACATCAAACTTACAACTAAATTATAGAGTAATCCACATCAAGAATCATGTGAAGACTAGCTGAAAAGAACCCCTATAACTAAGGATATAAAGAAGGGGCCACATCAACACTTATAGGAGGGGTGGAGACACAAAGCTGGCTGACCCCAAAACCACAGGTAGTGGTTGAACACTGGGAGGGACACATCGGTGGTCGAGGTCCCCTCTGAAGAATGAAGTGTCCCAGCCCCACACTGGGCTCACCAGGCCAGGGGTCCTATGCCAGGAAGAGGAGTCCCCACAGCATCTGGTAGTGAAAATCAGTAAGGACTCTGTCCATCCATCCTGGTGAGATGGAGAATGGCTGGAAACCCAGACACCCTCATAAAGGGGCCCCATAACAGACTCGTTCACTTGAAAACACTCACCTGAGCCCTGGTAGAAAGGTGGAAACTGAAGAGGTGCCACCGACATATGGGGAAAGACAAGACAATTGTGTGGCTTTGGAGCAAGGGGCTAGAGGGACATCTGCCACTGCCCATGTGTGAAGCCCACCTCATGTGTAGTCTATAGGAGGGCACTATTTCTTCTATGTTGAACCCTCCCCCAAAGAGCCAAATCTGGCACTGCATTGGTCTGGTAAAATCCCTGCATGTGCATCACCTTGGTGGTGACCTGGGTCCCTACCCCACCCAGCTAGCATGGTATTGCCAGGGGCACTCTCGGATCCTGGGTGGCTGACCCTGCCCTGCAAGATGTGGAAGCCCTTGGATGGCTGAGTGGTGCGGTGGTTAAGAGCTGGCTTGGGATGCCAGTGGCCCTGGTTCGGGTCCTACATATGAGGGCCAGTGACACTGCCCTCCCAAAAAAAAATGTGGAAACCTTTTACAGCAGCAGACGGGCCATGACAACATAAGGAACTCTCAGTGGCAGACAGTCAGCTACAACTTTCCCTGCTCTCAGAGATCTGCAGGCCCAAATTAAGTGGTCACTGGCTATTTTGATCTCAGGGCATTTTGGTAAGTGGTCACAAACCCAGCATTGGTGCAAGAACTGAATCTGCAATTAACTTTGTAAAAACCACTGACCATGCTTCGTGACTCTCTAGGACCCTACTCCACCCAGCTAGAGCTGCAGTGCTGGGGACACTCTCAACACCAGATCGACAAGCCAGGTCTGCACAACTAAGGAGGCTCTGTCAATAGCTGAGGCTATGGGCAACCAGCAAGTGGCAACAGGCTTAGGGGTCCCTTGGACATTAGCTAGGCTTCTCCAGCCCCAATACTGGTGGCTGGTAGCAGCCATCCTCAGGTCACCACAAGGCCACCCCCACATGCCTCCAGATCCAGCACAGGAAGCAACTAACCACATATAAATTTATAGCTCCTACCAGATAGCCCCAGGCCTGTCACAGGCAACGCTGAAATTCTTCACAGGAATCACTTCAACAAGGCCTTCACAGGAGTCACTTCCAGAAAGAGACACCAGAAAGGACATACCCAGGGGCCAGCTTCAGACCATACCAAAAGACTACCCATTGAGCCCCACAAGTGGCACACCCAAAGGGGGATCTCAACAAGCACAAGAGCCTGCTGGGGTGAATCCTCCTCTGAGGGGTCAGCACCTACACAGCTACTCATACACTGTGGACATAGCCAATTCTCACAGCCAATCCCAGTGATGTGCAAGCAATCAAGTCTCAACTACAACAGGAGAATACACACAACACACAAAAATGACAAGGCTGGAACACATGAGCAGGTGACCAATGAGACTGTGCCACTGGACCGCACAACACACATACTACATAAGGCCTCCTGGCTGGACTGAGAGACATAGGAGATCTTGATACATCAAAGCAAACACAAAGAAACAGCCAGAATGAGGAAACAAATATGCTGCAAATAAAAGAACAGAAGAAACCTTCAGAAAAATAATGCAATGGAGGCAACCAACTACCAGAGACAGAGTTTAAAACACTGGTTATTAAAATGCTTATGGTTAGTGGGAACTTCAACAAAGAATAAGTAAGCATAAAGAAGGATTTAGAAACTATAAGGAAGAACTAGTCAGAAATAAAGAATACAATAACTGAAATGAAGAACACACTAGAAGGAATCATCAGCAGGTTAGATGAAGCGGAGGACTGAATCAGCAATTTAGAATATAAGATAGCAGAAAACACCCAATCAGAACAATAAAAAGAAAAAGAATTAAAGAAATGAAGATAGTTTAAGAGACCTCTGGGACAACATGAAGTGTAACAACATTCACACGATAAGGGTACCAGAAGGAGAAGACAGAAAGCAAGGGATTGAGAGCCTATTTGAAGAAATAATGACTGAAAACTTTCTTAACCTGGTGAAAAAAATAGACACACAAGCCCAGGAAGTGCAGAGTCCCAAACAAGATGAACCCCACACCAAGACACATCATATTTAAAATGATAAAGGTTAAAGACAAAGAGAGAATCCTAAACGCAACAAGAGACAGGCAACTAGTAACTAAGGGAGCTCCCATAAGATTGTCAGATGATTTCTCAATGGAAACTTTGTAGGACAGAAGGGATTTTCACAAAATATTCAACATGATGAAAGCAAGCACCAAGGGTACTCTACCCAGCATGGGTATCACTTAAAATCAAAGGACAGATAAAGTGCTTCCCAGACAAGAGAAAGTTAAAGGAGTTCATCACCACCAAAACAGTATTACAAGGAATGTTAGAGGCACATTTTTAAGATGGGAAAAAAAGGTCAAAATTATGAATAATAAAATGGCAATAGCTATATTTCTATCAACAATTACTCTTAATGCAAATAGATTAAATGCTCCAATCAAAAGATATAGAAGACAAGAATGGATAAGAAAACAAACTCCTTACCTATGCTGCCTACAAGAGACTCACTTCAGATTGAAAGACACACAAACAAATGGGAAGTAAAGAAATGGAAGAAGATATTTCATGAAAATGGAAGCAAAATGAACAAACAAAAAAGCTTGGTTAGCAATACTTATACCAGACAAAATAGACTTTAAAACAAAGGCTATAACAAGATACAAAGGAAGACCCAGTAATCCCACTTCTGGGTCCAAAGAAATGCAAGACTCTACTTTGAGGGGATGTGTGTATCCATATGTTCATTGCAGCATTGTTTACAATGGCCAAGATGTAGAGGTAGCCTGGTGTCTGTCAATAGATGAATGAATAAAGAGGAGGTGGTACATATATACAATGGAATATTGCTCAGCCATGGAAGGGAATGTGTTCTTTTCATCTGTGGCCGCACGGATGGACCTGGAAGGTATTGTGCTGAGTGGAGTATGTCAGACAGAGAAAGACAGATACAATGTGATTTTGCTTACATGTAGAATCTAAAGAACACAATAAACAAACAAACAAATCAGAAACAAACTCATAGATACAGAGAATATTTTGATGGTTGCCAGATGGGAGGGGAGTTGAGAGTAAGGGGGAAAAAAGGGGAAGGGATTAAGAAGTACAAATTGGTTGTTACACAGTAATCATGGGGATGAAGAGTATAGCATAAGGAATATATTCAATAACATTGTAATAACTATGTATGGTGTCAGATGGATACTAAATTTGTTGGGATAATAGATGGGATAGAGTTGGGGGCACAGTAAAAAAAGTGAAGGGATTAACAAGTAAAAAATTGGTAGTTACAAAGTAGTCATGGGGATGTAAAATCAAGCATAGGGAATATAATCATTGATAGGGCAATAACTATGTATAATGCCAGGTGGGCACTAGACTAGCTGGGGGATCACTTCTTAATTTATGTAAATATCTAAACACTATGCTGTACCCCTGAAATTAATATGAAATTATATTGAATGCGAACTGTAATTGAAAAATGAAAAATGGGAGGAAGGTGAAGGACAATTAGTGGACCAAATCCAGGTGTAAAACAAATAAGTCAAGGGGATGTAATGTACAGCATGGGGAATATAGTCAATAATATTGTGATAGCATAGTATGGTGTCAGATGGTTGCTGGACTTATGGTGATCACTTCTTTAGGTATATAAATGTTGAACAACTGTGGTGCACCCCTGAAACTCATATACTATTGTATTTTAGGTATATTTTTAATAAAAATCTTTTTAAAATGTATGATCATATACTTTAATGTAGGAAACCTCAACTATAATTGTCTTAGAATAAAATATAGGAGTAAATATTCAGGACCTTGGGTTAGGCAGACTTCTTAGACTAAAAACACAAATGCAAAAATAGATAAATTAGACTTCATTAATATTAAACACTTTTGGGCTTGTAAGAAGCCATTAAGCAGGTGTAAAAATGACCTACAGAATGGGAGAATAGATTTGCAAATCATACATTTTATAAGGAACTTGTATGTAGAATATATAAAGAACTCGTACAAGTCAGTAAGAAAAAGACAAATAACTCAATTTAAAAAATGGACAAAGGATCTCAATGGATACTTATCTATAGAAGATATACAAATGGACAACAAGCATATGACAAGAAGCTCAACATACTTCATCACCGCAGAAATATGTCAAAACCTCAATGGAATACTGCTTTGCAACCACTTGGATTATTATAATAAAAAATATATAGACTATAAAAGATGTTGGCAAGGATGGGGAGAAATTGGACTCATCATACACAGGGGATGCATGTAACCACTGTGGAAAACAGTGTGGCATTACTCAAAAGATGAAATACAGAGTCATCATGTGACTCAGCAATTCCAATCTTAGGTATACACCCAAGAGAAATGAAATTGTGTATGCATAAAAACTTGTTCATGAACGTTCATAACAGCATTATTCATAATAGTAAAAATGTAAAAACAACATAAATGTCCATCAACTGGTGAATGGATAAATAAAATATGGTGTATCCATACAATGGAATTATTTGGACATGAAAAGGAATGAAGTACAGATGCAGGCTACAACTGTGTGTGTGGTGTATGCATGGAGGAACCTTGAAAACATTTTGCTGAGTGAAAGAAGCCAGTCAAAATGTACCACAAGTTATATGAGTCCATTTTTATGAAGTGTCCAGAGCGGGAAAATCTACAGAGACAGAAAGTAGCTTAGTGGTTGGCTAGGACTGGGGGGAAGGTTCAGTTGTTGGTAGAATGATGACTAAAGCATACCACGTTACATTTAGGGATGAGGAAAATGTTCTAAAATTGATCGTGTGTATGGTTGCACAATTCTGAAGATGGAAAAACCCACTGAATTTCATACTTTCAATGTGTAAAGTGCATAAGACAGTTATATCTCAATAAAACTGTTAAAAATAAAAAAAGAAAATACTCTACTTACAGTTGCATGAAAATATAAAAATAAAATATTTAGGAATAAATTTGAACAATCAAGTACTCAGAAAATTATAAGACACTGAAGAGACAAATTAAAGAAGATATAAATAAATGGAAACATGTACCATGCTTGTGGATCGGAAGAATTAATATAGTTAAAATGTCTATACTACCCAAAGCAATCTGTAGATTCAGTGCAATCCCTATCAAAATAACAAAGGCATTTTTCACAGAACTAGAACAAATAAGCCTAAAATTTATATGGATCCATAAAAAAACCTAAATAGCCATGGCAATCCTGAGAAAGAAGAACAAAACAGGAGGGATCACACTACCTGATACAAAATTATCCAAGGCCATAGTAATCAAAACTGCATGGTATTGGCATAAAAACAGGCACATAGCTTAGTGGAACAGAATAGAGAGCCCAGAAATAAGGCCATGCCTATATGGTCATTTAATCTATGACAAAGGAAGCAAGATAAAAACATTGGGGTAAAGAGAGTCCATTCAACAAATGTTGCTGGGAAAACTGAACAGATACATGCATTAAAAAAATGAAACTGGACCCCCTACTTATGCCATATTCAAGAATAAATTCAAAATGGATTAAAGACTTAAGACCCCAAACCATAAAACTCCTAGAAGAAAATATAGGAAGTAAACTCTCAGACATTACCTATAGTAATATTTTTACTGATATATATCCTCAGACAAGTGAAACAAAAGAAAAAATAAACAAATGGGACTCCATCAAACGAAAAAGTTTTTCATGGCAAAGGAAACCATCAGCAAAACAAACGACATCCTACTGAATGGGAGAAGATAGTTGCCACTGATACATTTGATAAGGAGTTAATATCCAAAATTCAAAAAAACTCATACAAGTCAACACACACACAAAAAAAATAGAAAATCCAATTAAAAAATGGGTAGAGTATCTGAATAGACACTTCTCCAAAGAGGATACATAGATGGCCAATAGACATATGAAAAGGTGTTCAATATCACTAATCATCAGAGAAATGCAAATAAAAACCACAATGAGATATCAGCTCACACCTGTCAAAATGGCCATCATCAATCAAAAAACAAGTGTTAGGGCCGGCTGAGTGGCACAGTGGTTAAGCACTGGCTTGGGAAGCCAGCGGCCCCAGTTCTGTCCCACATGAGGGCCAGTGACACTGCCCTAAAAAAAAACACAAAAAAACAACAAGTGTTGGTGAGGATGTGGATAAAAGGGAATCCTTGTGCACTGTTGGTGGGATTGCAAATTGGTGCAGCCACTATGGAAAACAGTGTGGAGTTTCCTCAAAAAATTAATTATAGAACTACCTTATATTCAAAATACTCCTGGGTATTTGTCAAAAGAAATCCAAAACACTATTTCAAAAAATACATGCTCTCCTGTGTTTACTGCAGCACTATTCACAATACCCAAGATTTGGAAACAACTGAAATGCCCATCAATAGACAATTGGATAAAGAAATTTTCGTACAATTATACAATGGAATATTACTTTGCCATAAAAAAGAGTGAAACCTTACCATTTGCTAAGTGAATTGCTAAGTGATTATGCTAAGTGAAATATGTCAGACTGAGAAAGACAAATACCATATCATCTCACTTATATGTGGAATCTAAAGAACAGTATAAACAAACAAAACAGAAATAGACTTATAGATACAGAGAACAAACTTATTGTTGCTAGATGGGAGGATGGTTTGGGGGCTGGTAAGAAAGGTAAAGGGATTAGGAAACACAAATTGGTACTCACAAAATAGCCATGGGGATATGAAATACAAAAAGGGGAATATTATCCATAATTTTGTAATCATTATGTATAGTGCCAGGTGGGTACTAGATTTATCAGGGGATCACTTCATAAATTATATATATGCCTAACCTTTACACTGTACACCTGATACTAATATGAAATAATATTGACAGTTGACTATAATTTAAAAATACATATAGTCACACTATGTAAAGTACAGCATAGGGAATATAGTCAATGTTAGAGTAACAACTATGTATGGTGTCAGATGGGTGGACTTGTCAGGGTCATCACTTTATGCGGTGTGTAAATGTCTAATCACTGTTTTTTTGTGTAACTGAAACCAATAATGAAACATTTTTTTTTTGAGCGCAGTGTCACCGGCCCTCATGTGGGACCCGAACCGGGGCCGCTGGCTTCCCAAGCCAATGCTTAACCACCACGCCACTCGGCCGGCCCAACAGTTTTTTTGTTTGTTTGTTTAAATTTTAGTTGATAATCAAAGGATAGCTGAGGAAATCAAGATTTCTCAAGTTCTTTAGTCAGATGTTCTGATCATTAAACAGTAATTGGATTCACTTAAATTGTACAAAAAATTTCACAAAAGTATTACATTTTAAATATGTATTGATTTTACCACCTATAATTTCAAGCTATTGTATAAATCTTGGAGCTTTTACACAATACTTCCTTTGGTCACAAATAGAAATTAGTTTGCTGCTCTTCTGGCCTAGTATACAAATAATTAAAGTCAAAATGTTCTGCTCCTAGAAATGTATAATCCATTTATATTTGTATATAATTAGGTGTTAACTATTGGTGATTTCTTGGTTGTTAAATGTATAATTAGCCACAGGATAAGAAGGTGTATACAAAAATGTTCAGTTATAGACAGATTACTGACTTAGAAATGTGATGTTTTTGCAAATTGTTCTAATGCACAAATGTGGTTAATTTCTTTACATTTAAATTTCTCAGCATCTTTTCTGATAATTGGTTGGACCCTACAAGTATAGTTGCAGCGATATTCATTTGAAAGTAATTTTTTTTACTTGGGTCTTAAAATTTAGTAGTTGTTTTTGTTTTTGTTTTTTTTTGTTTGTTTAATAGGATTCTAATTCTCAATGTGTTCTCCCAGGGTTTATCAATCTTGGCACTATTGACACTTGGAGCTGGATAATTCTTTCTCATGGAATAGGGTGGAACATGGGTTGTCCTGTGCATTGTAGGAAGTTAATCATTACACCTGGCCTATACCCACTAGATCCCATTAGTACCATCCTGCTTAGTTGTGACAACCAAAAATTTTTCCAGAGTTTGCTAAATATTCCTTGTATGAGGGGTTGGATTTATACCATAGCAAACTACTGCTTTAGTCCATCCTTGTTTTTCCTAGTGTGGTTAAAAGCAGATTTGTTTCTTCTTCTTCTCCTCCTCCTCCTCCTCCTTATTTTGTAACTCCAAGGACAAGTCAGATTGATTTGAACACTTTCCCAAACTTTCAAATGATGATCATTTCCTGATGAGAAAATTCTTAACAAATGTTTAAACAACAAATGCAATTTGAACAGTTTATTAAAGCTACAGGTCATAGGCGGACTAGTATTAGCACATATAACAAGTCTTTTCATAGAAAGTTTTATGAATTAATAGTTCTTTTTTGAATTTACAAAAAGCTATGATAACTAATTTTAAATGTGGGAGTTACTTTCTGGTCTATGTAACTCAAAGGGAACACAATGCTAAATGATTTAGTAAAGTAACCTGAGAGACGGTTATCTTCTTCTAATTTCAAGTTGGATAATTCATTAATTATACAAAATTTCAATATTCATCATTTTATTATATGTCAAGAAAACATTAATACTAGCAAATCTTAATTTATGCAATAAATCCACTTCATAAATTGAGTATTTATTTTAGCCAAATCTATGTGGCCATTTTCAACTTAATTTCCAATCTTAGAATAAAAAATTGGAAGGATAAAAGTATGAGTATATTTCTTTGTAAAAGTATCATAAACTATAAGAGCTCAGCAAGTAAAGAAAGGTTTATTTCTTACATTAGTAAAATCATTATTTTTCTTATTTGATTTCATGGTTATATAAGAATTATTAGTAATGTTAATATAATAAACTATGAAAACACTTTTTAAAAATTTTTTATGAGTTTTATTGGGGATGACATTAATTAGTAAAATTATATAGGTTTCATTATGTGTTCACCACCCAGAATCAGTTCTTCTTCCATTATCATATATTTGACCCCCTTTTCCCTCTACTATCTGTTATTTTTAATAAGGATGAGAAATGATAAAAATTAACATCTTCTAGAATTTAGCAAATTAAGACTCAATTGGAGATACAGTATATGATGGAACACACTTTGCATTGGTATACAACAGCACTAATATGGCTACCTTGTTAAAAGCAGCATTTATTAAGTTAATATTTTTATTAATGGGTTTATTTATAAATTATTCTTAGCTCTTAAATTTTATATTTTTTTGTTTAAGTATTGTGAGGCATGAAAAACTATTTTTGACCATATGTCTATAATCATTTATATCTAAAATGTTATTATTGATTGTCGAAAATGCCTATGCTTCAATGAGCAAAACTGGGACCGGTTTGGTTAAGCTTGTCACTGGCTGGGTCTGTGAAGAACTGATTAATTGAATAAGACTGGAAATTTTAGTTGTTTGATTGATTGACATAGTTGCCGGATGTTGCAGCATTAAAATATTGGTTTTGCCTTTCGAGGCACCACCTTAATTAATTTGGAGAACTTTCATGAACATTAGTATTATTCAGTGGTGGTTAGATGTTATATTGTATTGATGCCCTGATTAAAGTGTATGGGATTCAGTGCACCTGAGGGGGAAAAAAATTACTAGTAGTCTGAAGATAACATTCATTGTCCTCCATAATTCAAATTCATCCCAGACATAATTTAAATCACTCCTAGAATCAATGCCAAGGGGCATAGTATTTGCTGATATTTAATCCTTCTAATACATTTGAGTAGGTTAAGACTCCTTAAATATATAAACATGGTTATGTTTATAGAACACTAATGGCTCTTTTTCTTATTGAGGAGCTGGTTTAAGAGGAATACATGATATTTTTTTTTTTAGTGGAAAGTAGTATAAAAATATTTTTGTGATTTACCATGCCAATAACCCATTTCGATAGCAATGGCTTATGTATTTTAGCATTCAAAAGTGAGTAGATATTTAAATTTATTTTGACTTTATTGGTTTCTTGTGTTTATGTAAAAGATACCTGACTTGGCCTGTGGAACTGGTCAAGATTCTGATATCTATCCGAAGTAGTACCTTCAGAGGATGAAAATGACTACAACAATCAGGATGATGATGAATATGATGAGGATACCGTTAATGATGACAATGGTGAATTTTCTCATGATGCTCCCTTATCTGATGATTTTTGAAAAATGATACTCATGAATTACTTAACATCAGAGAGGTTTGAGCTTCACCTCTCCATCGTGCTGAAAATATGGGCAATAATGAAGAATCAGAAATCATCTCAAAGGACATGATACTTCCTCCTAAAATAAAATCAAAAACCATTTCACAACTGGGCACGCATTCTTCCTTTCCCTAAATTAAAACTGGAAAGCATGGGTCAGGGGTAAAGTCATTTCAACATCTTGAGATATAACCCATGGAGTCAGTGGCCACTGGGTAGGCTTTGGATTATGAAAATAATTCTGACTATAAATGACCTCACCTAAAGCTTTCTCTAATTCAGTGGACAAGATATTCCCCTCTGCGAGAAGGGGAAGGGACGAGGCAGCACAAACTGATAACTACAATACTATTGCAGAGACAGAAGAGACAGTTTAGGGAATATAATCAATAAGGTTGTAAATATTTTTTTTAGGGGACTAGATGGACTCATGTCTTGTCAGGGAGACCACTTCAATGGACGGTGTTGTGGCCTGACCACTGCTCTGTACATCTGAAGCTGCTGCTGAATAATGTTAGATGTTGACTATAATTCAACACATATATAGTCATGGGATGTGGAATATAGTGTGGGGATGGAGTCAATGGAATTGTAATAGATATGTATGATATCAGGGGTGGGGCAGCAGGGGATGGGAGGGGGTAGTCACTTTGTAAGGGGTGAAAAAGATAACTATTGCATTGTTTTGTACATCTGTAACTAATAATAATAAATAAATTTTTTAAAAAAAGATATTCCCTTCTGGGTATGACCTAGTATTGTCTGCCCTCCCCGCCAGCTTCTCTTTCTTTAATTACCCCTTATCCCAGATGCATGTTACAACTATCCCATACTCCTCATTCCTTTCCTCCAACAAAGAAGCATATGCATTTGAGTTAAAGTCTAGATTGTTAAAAGCCCAGTCCTTCACTTGCACTCGGAAAAAAAAATACTATTTTGATCCATTTGAAATGTGCAAGAGAAATAAAGACCCAGGTTTGCAGCTGCTCCCATGCCATCCTCCAACAACCTCCACTTCATCCCATGGAGATCTGACTTTAACTATTGGGTTACATCCTACCTTTCAAATACGAGATCACTGAGAAATTTAGTACTTTCATTCATAAATGTGAACGGTGTTTTAGTGATATATGTATATCTATATATATATATATATATATATATATATATATATATATATATAGCCAAAAAGATGTATACACATTTTAAGAAAGGAAAAAAACTGTGTTAAAATTGTAATACTCAGGGCCGGCCGAGTGGCGCAGTGGTTAAGCGCTGGCTTGGGATGCCAGTGGCCCCGGTTCGGGTCCCACATATGAGGACTCTACCCTCAAAAAAAAAAAAAAAGAAAAAATATTGTAATACTCAATATAATTGATAACTCAAATCGTTATATCTACAAAATAACTAGTTGGTATTGATCAAAAGTGTCAGAGTCAATTCAACTTCTAAAAGTATTACATAGATAACACCTCTTAAAATGAGGATACATTTTTTTTGGCACTACTGGTATATAAAATCATCTACAAGTTTCGGCTGTTCACCCATGATGCCATTAATGACTTTCAATTATTTAGCCTTGATTAAAATGAGCCATCTCTGATTAGTTACTGCCTATTTGAAACTTTATTTGTCCCAAAGAGCAAAGGATCTGAGCTTTTCTTGTAATGATTACCCATTTCCAAGAGAACGTGATCCATGGACAAATTTATCGCTGATTGAAATTCTCTCAAAAAAATGTGACACCATCTTTATCATGACATTTATTTAATTAGTCTTCAGAGGCCCTGACACAGAAGTAAATGGGCCTGCGCATATGATACAGAAACTGAAATCTTTTTTTGTGTGTAAAAAAGAGATTTCTGGGCTTTGAGGACTAAGTCCAACATAAATTGTTTGAGAACTTTTAGCAATTCAGAGGGTAGAACCTCTCAGATTTAAAAGATGAAATGCCTTTGTAAGACCTTAGATTTTCATCTAACTCCCAGTTATCTTATGCACCAATTGTCTGTACCTAGTTTTCTGACACACTGGGCCAGAAGCATCTTGAATTTTATCTTCCTGATATTAATATTCAATCAGTTTTGCAAGAGTAAAATTAGTGAAAGATCATATTTTCCAGTTTTTGTTGACTAATTTTTGGATATGATTTGACATAATAATGAATTTTAATTAAAATTAACTATTACCTTACTTCTTTTAAACAATAGTTCAGATAAAGTATGCAGCAACATAAAATGCTTTTGGATGTTTTTCTAGAAAGTTGTTTTTTTTTTTTTGGAGGGCAGTGTCACTGGCCCTCATAAGTGGGACCCGAACCAGGACCGCTGGCTTCCCAACCCAGCGCTTAACCACCGCGCCACTGGGCCGGCCCTAGAAAGTTTTTTAAGAATGTCTCTTTAAAAGAAAAATTTAATAAGAAAATATTTCATGAAATATAAAATATTTATCTTTATAAATATTTAAAAAGAGTGACAGTAAATTCTATTTTGAGATTTTGACTTATCCTAATGTATGCATAAAAATAACAATACTCATTGTATTTTAAATAGTGTTTCTTTCATTTCTTTACTAAATATTACTCCTTAGGATAGTAGAGTAGATTTGAAGGGAGCAAGGAAGAAATCTTTTTGTCAGTGGCTCAATGGTTTTTGCTTTTTTGAGATAATGATTTCCTGATGACTATCTCATGCCCTAGAGCTCTCCACAGTACAAGAGTTCTGTCCGCATCAATAAGGCCTCCCTTTTGAGGGATAACAGTAGTTAAAACTATTGAACTCAAAGTCAAGACACTTGGCTTTCGAACCCGGCTCTGCAATAAACTAGTGTCATCGATCATGAGCAAGTCACCTAACCTCACTGAGTCTCACTGCTCTTTTTGTAAAAGGAGAATGAAGTCTGAATATCTGAAGTCCCTGCTAGTACTGGTATTCGGTAATTCAATATACTGAATTCTTGTTTCCTTATGAATCCAGCTCATCTAACTTGAGCACAAGGGAGCAGCTGGTAAAAAGAGCTGATTAACAACAATTAGGAGTAACATTTCATTTATTTTACATGTCTTTTCAATTAAAAGCAGTTAGTGATTAAAATTACATGCTTGAAAATGTATCCTTAAAACAAATATTTTCAAATAAAATGTAAAACATTAAAATTTCTGGGATCAAGCCCAATTTGTATTTTAGACATTTGTCTAGTATTAAAGAGTATTTCTATGTTGTAAAGCATGTTTTTAGTCTTTGCTAGTCTTAGCAGACAGAGACAGAGAGGGAGAAAGCAGCAAATGGAACAAGTGAGAAAGAGAATGCTGAATTATTCTACATACTAGTAAAAAAATGACTGATTTCCTCCTAAGAAGTTAAAGTTGATCAGACTAAGTCTTTTGTTTCATTTATATACCTCACACTCAATCATTCATGTAAGATTTTCCCTTTTTTCTTAAAGTGAAAAATCTGGCCTTTCAAACTAAGTAAAGAATAGGTTAAAAAATTATAAACCTAATGAATGGATTTGTTTCAATATCCATCTGTTCTCATGGATATAACCACTCTGATGTCTTCATTTAAATATTTTTTTGCCAGCTCATTACATTTTGAATTTAACACTTTAAGACATTTCAATCTGAGCACTTATTCCAAATAATATAATCAAGTGATTTGATTATTCTCCCAGATGGAGGACACAGAATAGTGACAGTGACACATGACCATCAAAAACATAATCGATAATATTTATCATATATCATCAAAAAAATTCTAAAGTGAGGGAGGTGTACACTTTAAGAAAGAATTTAGTACAAAAATACTATCATGTTCAAGAAATTTCCTGAGTGCCTACTCTTTTGTCAAACAGGAAAAACATTGTTCCTAGTGTTAAAATGTGATAAAGTAGAGGGAAAAAAAATTAATGGAAGGAATTGTTTTTCTTGGGACCAATGTTAAAAAATAAAGAAGAGGGCCGGCCAAGCGGCGTGGTCGTTAAGAGCTAGCTTGGGACTCCAGCGGCCCTGGTTTGGATCTCACAGATGAGGGCCAGTGACACTGCCCTCTAAAAAAAAAAATTAAAAAATTAAAAATTAAAAATAAATAAATAAATAAATAAAGAAGAAAAACCATATGATACAAATATCATTGTTTTACTTACTAAATAGGCTTTGATAAATCACAACAGATAAAGAGCATGTGTGATATCTTAAACTCTGTACATGGTTTTGTCAAAAGTAACATTACTGATATTAATATTTTAATGTAAATTCATTTATTCAAAAAAGAGTTGGTGTTTTCTTAGACACATGACTCACCTTCCCCTTATTTAACTTTAAGGTAAGGAGAGACTTTGTAACTTCACCGTTATTGTCAAATATATGACTAACAGCTCAGGTCATTTTACATTTCCACTTTTTTTTTTTTTTTTTTTTTTTTTTGAGGGCAGTGTCACTGGCCCTCATATGTGGGACCGAACTGGGGCCGCTGGCTTCCCAAGCCAGCGCTTAACCACCGCACCACTCGGCTGACCCAACATTTCCACTTTTAATTCTATTTCATTTCACAATGCTACAAATGAATACTGAAATAAATGTTCTAGAAAGTTAAATGATACCACAATATTGAATATTTTAGAAACAGTTGCTGTTCTCTCCAGTAGTTATAGGAGAGAGAGTGTTATAGGCAGGCTATAACAAACGTTTTAATGGCATGAAAGTAAATTTATTATAGCACCCATCATATTTGTATTGAGAATATTAAATTTATTTCCCTACTGTTTTCTAAAATAGCTATATTTTTGTGGTTTGATCCATTTGAAACCATGTCCTTGCATTTCTCTGGCCCAAAGATATATCAATAATAGTAACAACAAAATGAAAAATTAAAACAGTATCAGGTTGGTTCTTGATAAATAAAGCAGTGGTAAAGCTCAGAAATAAATGTTTAGTCTTTTCCCCAGCATTCCTCAATCTATAGAGTAAACAGCTTTTATTTAATCAGTTTTAAAATCCAATCTCTTCAGAACTATTTTTAGTACTTACTGGCACTCTATGCATTTTCTGGGCAACTGTACCAGATTTATAGCTCTGGAAGTGCTGTGTTATTTATTACCTTCCAATAAGCAATGAAGTGGTGTCTTGCACATGCATATGTCAAAAATGTTAGTTTACTACAGAGAATCAGTAAATTCTTTTCCAAACAATAGGCAAAAACATAGTTTTTCATTTGACATAAAATATATTTTATTCACTTTTATCAAGTGCAAAAGTATTTTTCTTGGAAGTTTCATATCCAACAGCAACTTTCTCTGATTTTACAAATTCTTACAAAAAATTAAAGTCTCAGACAAGCTTAACATTTTGCTTACTTCAGCAGTTTTTGCCCTGAATTTGCAAATTCAAAGCATATTTTTGAATTTAGGAAGAAATAATATCATTCACAAATGAAATTAAGCCTTTTGCATTACATGAGGTTATTAGAAAGCCCATAAATTTTTCTTAACCTGAACAGGTATTGGCAATTTGGGACACTTAAGATCCAAGTCTTTTAAGATATCATTATTCAAAGTCAACATATAATGTGTTGCATTCAATTTATATTCTATGTTGTTTTTTTCCCTGAGTTTTTGTTTTCTCTTTATCCATATATGTGTTTGACAGATGTAAAATTTTGTATTTTATAAGTAATGTGCTGGCCACTTACCACAGTTAGTTCTTGTTATAATTTCTTCTGAAAACAAAGGTTTATAACTAAGTTGTAAATTTGTACCAGAGATTGGTACTTTAACTCATTCTATCCCTAATGGAAAATAAAAAAAGTTGTTTTAGAAATAATTCTTAAATTGTTTTCTGGACAGTTTCATTAAAGTTAAAAACAAAGCAAAACAAAACAAAAAACCCTAAGTCAACTATTATAGTATATTCCTCCTTGTTCCTATACAGACAGAATTAAGAGCAAAAACAACCAAACTGTGCCCTTTCTTCTTTTGTCTTTTAAAATAAAAATTATCCTTTTAATTAATGCATTATTTCATCTAACAAAGGCTTATTGAATGTGTTTGTATATGCAGGTGTTATGTCCTTAGAGATTATACATATAATCGAAGTTTGATGCCATCTTACCCTACACTCACATCCATTTGTGTATTAAGGCTTAAGTAAATTACTGAGAGAAACAAACATAGGAGTGATACCTAGTGTTCTCATGAAAGGACGAACATTTGGGAGAGCTATCCAACGGTTTTCTCAAATAGAGTTTGTCCCTTAAAGAAAGAGAAATAATTTTAAGTAGGTTTGGAATTCAGTATATTACCAGTCAATTACCGGTATAGAGGACATGTCCATGCTAAAGTCAGCTAGGTGATGAATTAAGGACCCATATGTTTTTATTTATCTCCCACATGTGGACAATGCCTTCTCAAATTCCTTGGGCAATATGAAATGTAAACATGTAAACCAGGAGCAGCCATTTAGCTCAGTTGGTTAGCGTGCAGTACTCGTAAAATCAGCATTGCTGGGTTGATCCCCATATGGGCCAAGTAGATTGAAACAACTGCTTGACTTGGAGCTGATGGGTCCTGGGAAAACACACTGTTCCTCAATAAAAATAAATAAATAAGTAAATAAGTAAATGAATAAATAACAAGGTCCAAAAAAAATTTTTTTGAACATGTAAACCAGCAAGTCATTTGTAGAGTTGTAGAGTTATAAATACATGGGAGGAGGGGGATTCCTGACTGAACATAGATTTTTGTGAAAGAAACATATGACATCTTAGAACAATACAGTCCAATAGAACTTTGAGTAATAATGGAGATGTTCTATATATCTGCACTGTACAACGCAGTAGCCACTACCCAAATGTGGCTAGTGAGAATGAGGAACAGATTTTTAGGCTTTACCTAATTTCAATTAATTAAAATTTAAATTTAAATACTTGTGGCTAATTGCTATTGTATTGGACAGAGCAGTCATACTAGAAGACAGCACAATACGGACCTTATTCACTGTCTAGTATGCATATCTTAATATCACCTTGAAAATTTGAAAAACCTATATTTTAAAATTACTCTCACTTTACATAAAATAATTAAAAGATAATGAACATGATCTTGGATTTTTCAACTGATATAAACTTGCCTTCATTTGTTTGGGAGTGTAAAGGTCAGTTCAAAATTCAGGCAAATGCGGGGCCAGCCAAGTGACTCAGTTGGTTAAGGCTAGAGCTCTGAGCAACAGGGTAGCCAGTTCAATTCCCACATGGGCTAGTGAGCTGCACCCAAGCTGAGCTGCCAACAGGTGGCAATATGGCTCAGCTGGTAAGAGCATCTTCTCCTAACAACAAGTTTGTCAGTTCGACTCCCGCATGGGATGGTGGGCTGTGCCTACCCGCAGCTAAGATTGAACATGGCATCTTGAGGTGAGCGGCCACAAGCTGCAGAGGGGTTGCTGGATGGCTGTTGGACTTGGAGCTGAGCTAGCTGCACCCTCCACAATTAAGATTGAAGGACAACAACTTGGCTGTTCCCCTTCCCCAATTCCCCAATGAAATCTTTAAAAAAAAAAAAAAATTGTGGCAAATGCTTAAAACTGAACTCTGAATATACAAACACAAAATATAGAAATATAACTACATAAAATGAAAAATTAAAATGCATTTTCTTTTCCCAGATGTATTATATTCATAAATTAGATAATTGGTTCTGAAACTCAAGAACTGAAGAGTTTTCACTTGTTCTACTTTTTAAAATTATTTTTATTAAATTTATTAATATGATATTGTTTAGTAAAATTATGTCTTTCAAGTGTACAATTCTATAATACATCATCTATATATTGCATTGTGTGTTTACCACCCAGAGTAAGTTCTCCTTCCGTCACCACATATTTGACCCACTTTTCTCTCTTCTACTATCCCCTTCCCTCCTACCCTCTAATAAGTACTAAGCTGTTTTCTGTATCTTTTGAGTTTTTCTTTGTTGCTTTCAGTATGGGTTTTTTATTATTATTATTACTAGTTTCAGGGGTGCTGCCTTCAGCTTTATATCCCACATACGAGTGAAATCGTATGGTTTTTGACATTTTCTGTCTGACTTGTTTCACTTAGCATGATAATCTCAGGTCCACCGATGTTGTTGCAAATGGAAGTTTTTCATGTTTTCTTATGGCTGGGTAATATTCCATTGTACATACGAGGTCAGACTATTAAGTTTGTGAACTTGTTGCAACAATGTTGCTAACCTTTTTTGATATCAGAGGGATTATTCATAATGAATTTGTACCAACTGTATAAACAGTTAACCAAGTTTACTATTTGGAAGTGCTTGAAAAGCCTGCATAAAAAAGTTAGACAACCTGAGCTTTTAGCCAACAATTCATGCCTCTTGCGTCACAACAATGCACCAGGTCACAAGGCACTGCCTTTATCTTCTTTACCCGAAGATAAAGGAAATATTGAAAGGAAAACATTTTGGTGATATTCAGGACACCAAGGGTAATACAGCAACAGCTCTGATGGCCATTCCCAAAATTGCTTTATAGGGTAGACTAGGCGCTAGCATCAGTGCATAGCTTCCCAAGGGGAGTACTTCAAATGTGACCATAGTGATATTCAGTAGAGAGGTATGTAGCACTTTTTCTAAGATGAGTTCACAAACTTAATTATCTTATCTCATATGCACCACATGTTCTTTATCCAATCGTCTGTCTAAGGACAGTTTGGTTGTTTCTGTGCCTTGGCCACCATGAATAATGCTGCAATGAACATAGGTAGATCCTTATGGAAAATCATTTTAAGATTTTTGGGGTAGATACTCAGAAGGTGAATTTCTGGGTCATATGTAATTCTATTCTTAATATTTTGAGATATTTCTATACTGTTTTCCATGATGGCTATACCAATTTACATTCCCACTAACAGAGTATAAGGGTTTCTTTTTCTCCACAACCTCTCCAACACTTGTTATTCCTGGTCTTGTTGATAATAGCCATTTTAACAGGTATGAGGTGGTATCTCATTGCAGTTTTGATGTGTATTTCCCTAATAGCTAGTGAGCATTTTTTTATATATCCGTTGGCCATTTGTATGTCTTCTTGGGAGAAGTGTCTGTTTAGGTCCTCTGCCCATTTTTTAATTGTTTGCTTTTCGTTGAGTTGTATGAGTTCTTTATATATTTTGGATATCAGCCTATTATCAGAGGTGTTACTTGCAAATATCTCCCATTCAGTTGGTTGCCTCTTTCTTTTGTTGACAGTTTCTTTTGCTGTGCAGAAGTTTTTTTTGTTGTTTTTTCTTTTTTTTTGAGGGCAATGTCACTGGCCTTCATATGTGGGACCTGAACTGGGGACGGGTGCAGAAGTTTTTTAGTTTGATATAGCTCCATTAATTTATTTTTGCTTATGCTTACCTTGCCTTTGAGATCAAATTCATAAAATCCTTTCTGAACCCAACATGCATAACTTCGTACCTATGCTTTCTTCTGTGCAATTTATTGCTTAAGTTCTTATATTTAGGTCTTTGATCCATTTGGAGTTAATTTTGGTGTGTGGTGGCAGAGAGACAAATAGTTTCATTGTTTTGCACGTGGCTTTCCGACTTTCCCAGCAGCATTTATTGAAGAGACCTTCCTTTCTCCATTGTATGTTTTTGGCTCTTTTATTGAAAATTATCTGCCCATATATATGTGGGTTATTTCTGGGTTTCAATTATATTCCACTGGTCTGTGTGTCTGTTTTTCTCTCAATACTATGCTGTTTTGGTTGTTGTCACTTTGAAGTAAAATTTAAGTCAGACTGTGGTACTTCCAGTCTTGTTCTTTTTTCTCAAGACTGATTTGTCTTTTTGGGGTCTTTTGAGATTCCATACAAATCTGATGATTTTTTTGTTCTATTTCTTGAAAAAACACCACTGGGATTTTTGTGGGGATTGCAATAAGTCTGTTAAACATTGCTTTGGATAATATGATAATTGTAAATATGCTGATTCTTCCAATCCATGAACACACTTTTCTTTGTGTCTTCTTCAATTTCTTTTAATAATGTCTTATATTTTCTAGTGTATTGGTCCATCACACTTTTGTTAAGTTTATTCCTAGGTATATTATTCTTTTTGTTGCAATTGTAAAATGAATTTTTTTCATTTTTTTCCCCTGAAATTTCATTATTAGTGTATATGAATGTAATGGATTATTATACACTGATTTTGTGTCCTGCAACTATACTGTATTTGTTTATTGTTTTTATTAGTTTTTTGGTGGGGTCTTTAGAGTTTTCTATATAAAGAATCATGTCATTTAAAAAGAGGGACAATTTGACTTCATTCTCTAGATGTCTTTTATTTCTTTCTCATGCCTGATTGCTCTGTCTAGGATTTCCAATATTATTATGAATAACAGTGGGGTTAGGGGGCATCCCTGTCTTGTTCTTGGTCTTAAAGGGAAAACTTTCAGTTTCTCAACATTAAGTATGATATTGCCTGAGGGTTTGTCATATATGGCCTTTATTTTGTTGAGGTACTTTCCTTGAACACCAATTTTATTGAGTGTTTTAATCATAAATGGATATTGTATCTTGTCAAAAATTTTGTGCATCTATTAATATAATCGTATGATTTTTATCCTTTATTTTATGTGGTATACCTTACCAATTTACACATGTTGAAATATCCTTGTGCCCCAGGAGTGATCCTAGCTTGTTTATGATGTATAGTCTTTTTAATGTGTTGTTGTATTAAATTTACTAGTATTTTGATTAGTATTATTGTATTTGTATTCATCAGAGATATTGGTTACTATTTTTCTTTACTTCTGTTATCCTTACCAGGTGTCAGGATAATCTTGGCCTCATGAAATGATTTAGGAAGTACTGCCTGTTCTACAGTTTTTTAGAAGAGTTTGAGAAGGACAGGTATTAAATCATCTTTGAATGTTAGGTAGAATTCATCTAGTCCTGGACTTTTGCTTTTCGGGAGGTTTTGAATGATTTTTTTCAACTTCCTTACTGTTGATTGGTCTATTTAGACTTTCCAGTTCTTTGTGATTCAATCTAGGAAGGTTATATATTTCTAAGAACTTATCCATTTCTTCTACATTAAATTTGCTGCCACATAGTCTTTCATACTATTCTTGTATGTTCCTCTGAATTTCCATGGTATCTGTAGTAATTTCTCCTCTTACATTTCTGATTTTGTTTATTTGTGTCTTTTCTCTTTTTTCCTTAGTGAGTCTAGCCAGGGATTTGTCAATTTTATTAATCTTTTCAAAGAACCAGCTCTTTGTTGCATTAATTTTTTCTACTTTTTGTTCTCCATTTTATTTAATTCTGCTCTAAATTTTATTATTTCCTTCCTTCTACTGACTTTGGGTTTCAATTTTTCTTCTTTTTCTAGTTCTTTAAGATGTAATGTTATGTTGTTTATTTGGGATTTTTCTTGTTTCTTGAGATAGGCCTATAATATAAATTTCCCTCTTAACATGGCTTTCACAGCATCCCAATAATTTTGATAGGTTGTATTTTCATTCTCATCCATTTATATGTGTATTTTGATGTCTCCTTTTATTTCTTCTTTGATCCAGACATTCTTTAGTAGCATGCTGTTTCATCTCCACGTAATTGTGGTTTTTCCAGCTTTCTTTTCACAGTTGATCTCCAATTTCAAAGCACTGTGCTTGTAGAATATGCTTGCTATAAATTCAACCTTCTTAATATTTCTGAGGCTATTTGTGTCCCAATATATGGCTTATTCTTGAGTATTTCCATGTGCACTAGATAAGAATGCGTAATCTGGTGTTATGGAATGAAAGTTTCTGTAACGGTTTATTATTTCTCTTTCATCTAATGTGTTATTTAAGGCTGATATTCCCTTATTGATTTTCTATTTGGATGAGTCATCTATCCATAGCGGTCAATGGGGTACTTAGGTTCCCTACTATGATTGTATTTTTGTCAGTCTGTCCTTTTAGTTTTGTGAGTAGTTGCTTCATATATTTTGGTGCCCTCTGTATTGGGAGTATATATATTGAGAGGTGTTATGTCTTCTTGTTTCTTGTCTACTTTATCACTGTGAAATGTCCATCTTTGTCTCTTGTTACTTTTTTTATACTGAAGACTATTTTGTCAGATATAAGTATGGCTACAACCACTTTTCCCTGGATGGCATTTGCTTGGATTATTATTTTCCACCCTTTCACTTTGAGACTATATTTGTCCTTGAAGCTGAGATGTGTCTCTTGAAAGCAGCATATAATTGGTTTTGTTGTTTTTTTTAATCTGCTACTCTGTGCCTTTTTATTGATGAGTTCAGTTCATTTACATTTTAGTTGATTATTGATATGTGAGGATTTCCTATAGTTATTTTATCTTTTGTTTTCTGGTAGCTCATTGTCTCCATTGTTTCTTTGACCTTCTGTTTCTGTTTGTTATTTTAGTTTGGTGGTATTTTATGATTCTTTTTCTCCTGTTTCCTTTTTTATGTTATGTGTCTGAGTTCTGGATTGTTTGTCTTTTGTTTTTTTTTTTGAGGGCAGTGTCACTGGCCCTTACATGTGGGACCGAACTGGGGCTGCTGGCTTCCCAAGCCAGCACTTAACAACTGCGCCACTCGGCCGGCCCCTGGATTGTTTTTTGAGTTGTTTCCATGAAGCTTATGTAAAAGAAAGTTTCATATATACAGTAGTACTTTTTCTTCAGCATGCATGTTATCTCCACTCCCGTTTGCAAATTCAGACCTTTAGCCACTCCCCTTTTATGTTTTTGTTGTCACACATTATCTCTATTTATGTTTTGAGTTCATTTCCAAGTTACCATAGCAAATTGTCTTCTGCTTCTCTTTCCTTTTTATGTTTTTAACTCCCTTAACTTTTATGTTATATTTAAATGTATAGTGCCTTATTGTAAGTATGGATTGCATTTCCTGCTTCTGTCTGCCTGTTAGTCATCTTACTCATAATTTTGTGCCTTTTTGTTTCAGGTAGAATAACTCCCTTCAGTATTTCCTATAATGCAGGCCTTGTAGTGGAAAATTTCCTTAGTTGTATATATCTGGGAAGTTTTTTGTTTTGTTTTGAGGGCAGTGTCACTGGCCCTCACATGTGGGACCCGAACCGGAGCCACTGGCTTCCCAAGCCAGCGCCCAACCACCACACCACTCAGCCGGCCCAATTTTTTTTTTTTTTTTTTTTTAGCTGAGCCATCCTACCACCTGTTGGCAGCTCAGTGGCAGCTCAGCGTAGGCTGGGAATCGAACATGGGACCTTGTTGCTCAGAGCTCACACTCTTGAGCGAGCTCTTAATAAACTGAGCTACTCAGCTGGCCCAGGGAAGGTCTTTATTACTCCATTATATCGAATGGATAATTTTGCTGTATATATTATTCTTAGCTTGTGATGTCTCTCTTTCAATAATTTGAATATTTGATTCCACTCACTTCTAGCTTATAGTGTTTCTGCTGAAAAATCTTATGATAAGATGATGGAATTTCTTTTGTGGGTTACTGGGTTCTTTTACATGGCTACCTTGAGAATTCTTTGTCATTGATTTTTGACAGCATCAATATAATGTGCCTTGGAGAAGACTTTTTAGGGTGGAGATAATCAGGTATTCTGTTTGCTTCTTAGATTCAAGAATCCAGTACTTTCTACAGTTTTTTTACAGGGACTTTCTCATTGACTATTTGTTTGAATAGGCTCTCTGTTCCCTTCTCCATCTCTTCTTCTTCTGGAATACCCATTATTCTTTTTTTTTTTTTTAACTGAGCCATCCTGCCACCTGTTGGCAGCTTAGCAGCAGCTCAGCTCGGGCTGGGCATTGAACTGCTGTTGCTCAGAGCTCAGCTGGCACTCTTGAGCGAGCTCTTAACCAACTGAGCCACTCGGCCAGCTCTTTTCCCATTATTCTTATATTGCTCTTTCTGATGGAGTCAGATAGTTCTTGTACATTTCTTTCATTTATTTCAAGTCTCAAGTGTCTCTTCTTCCATCTGTCTCATTTCAAAATTTCTATCTTCGATACCATTAATTCTTTCCTCTATCTGGTCAGCTCTGCTGCCTAAGCTGCCTATTTCATTCATCTTATTGATTGAGCTCTTCAGCTCCATAATTTCTATTTGATTATATTTTGAAATTTCAGTTTCTTTGGTAAAATATTCATTTTGTTCATTGATTTTATTTCTGATTTCTTTAAACTGTCTATATGACTTTTCTTGCATCTCATTGAGTTTTTCCATTAATGTAACCTTGTATTCTCTATCATTTATGTCACATATTTCAATTTATTTAAAATTATTTTCTGCAGATTTTTAATTTTCTTTGTGAGCTGCCATGTTACTGTGGTAGTTGATGACAATTCAAGCCTTATTTCTTTTCCTAGGCCTTTGAGGGAATGAATTTTGCAGCAAGTTGATACAAAGAGGTCTTTCTTTTTCCTTCTAGTAGGTGGTGCTATAGCGTTTTATTTTCTCTTGTCCTTTTCCAGCTTCTCAGAGTAGCAGATTCCCTGGGGAACTGGGCATCTGTTCTGTGATAGTGTTGCCTCAGTCTTAGGGCACCTGAAATCCTCGTGCTGGCCCTGCAGCCAGATACAGAGCTGTGTGTCTCAGCAGCACTTGGTGCCCCTGCTGTGATCAGCCAAGAAAAGTAGGGGTGGGGTGGGCTAGATGAGGCAGCTGGTGTGTTTTTGTTTTTGTTCTCCTCCAAGTAATGGCTGCCTCACCCCTATGTCTCCTCCCTTGTCATGGGAATTAGCTGCAGTTTGTTATGCCACTCAGGAACTCTCTGTCCAGTTCTGAGGGCTGTAGCTATTCTGCTCTTTAACTCGACACTCATTTCTAGTTTCTGCTGGGGCCAGCTGCTTGCTGTGGTAGGTTGAGAGGAGGTGGCCAGGTTCCATGGCTTTGTTTTCTACCTGGCATTGCGAGCTGCTAGACCACAGCTGTTGCACTTCTGTACTTTGTCTTTGCCAGTTGTTCTCTGCCACTGATTGCTGGTTTCAGACGTATTATATACCAATCACTCAGGCAGGAATGCTCAGAACCACAGAGATTGCAGCTGCAGCCTGAATCCTTCTGTATCTGAGGGCCACAGTGAGCTCTGGGCTGCGCCTAGGACACCTGTCTCTGATTTTCTCCCTTGCCTTCTCTCCTGTTTGCCCCAATTTTCCCACCTTCAAATGTTTCGATGTGCAGATCTTCCAATGTGTTTGTATGTGGCCCAGGGAATCCTTTGTTGAATTATAGGTCTTCAACCTCAAGGTTGTAACTTCAAGGGGAGAGATCAAGGGGGACTTCTTATGTCGCCATGTTTCTGACCTCCTCTATTACTTGTTCGTTTCATACTATATTATATATAGACCAGTTTCCCCTTATGTAATCTCTGAAATTACTTCATCTCCCTTAAAACCTCTTATTAAGAATAAAATTATTCTCTTAATATAAATCTGTTAATATCAATACCACCATTAAATACTGATTGTCACTGAATTTTTCTTATCTTAGCTAGAATTTAATTTCCATTACATTAGTAAAATGTATTTACTTACTACCATTTCCCCAGTACCTCAAAGGATGTCGTGACCATATTAGCCACTCAATATTGGCATGCCAAGAATTAACAAAATTGTATTAAGTGCCATGAATTTTTATGAAGTCATGATTTAGAAACTATTTTTTCTAACCATAAATGAGACATGTAGATTTGAACCATCCTAAAAGCCTTTTGAAATATCATTACAAATATAAAATGATCATTAATAACTCATTTTTTAGATCAAATTATAATAGTAAACACTGTATTTATCTATATTTAATATTATTGTTATAAAATTATATTTTTCTTACAATACACAGTTGAAGAATAGATTTCAGTTTGCTAATTTTCACAGTTGTAAGTAAATCTGACACGACAAATGTTTTCCTTGCGATATACTTTATTAAAAGAAAAGGCAGATTGTTTATCAGTTCATATGAATGAAACATTAACATAATGCTCATTTTAGTTATATGAAACAAAAGCAAGATAACCAATATACACTGATTATGTCATATGACTTTAAAAAAATAACATTAGAGCAAACTGATAATTTTAATTCATTATGTCTTAAATACCACTTTAAATTTCATAATAAACATCTAATTCTTCCACCAATATACATTATGGATCTGGATTTGAATAAAAGTATAAGTGAATTTTGGCACAAAAAAAAAGAAACCCAAACACTTGCAGAAATATTTCCGAACAATTCATGAGGAAAAAGATGATTGTACTTGAGAATTATACAAGATTATATATAGGCAATTATAACGCTTTTGTAAGTTAAAAAGGACATTATGACCATATAATCTTAAATATTCTAGTGGTCCCTAAAAACCTGATATAATTAGTTTCTAACTTTTAGGATCTTGTTTTAGAAATTCGTATGACAAAACTATGAAAAAAAAAAGAAAAACCTTAAAGGGGGTCAAATATATGAGTATGGTGATGGAAGGAGAACTGACTCTGGGGGGTGAACACAAAAGGTGATATATAGATGATGTATTACAGAATTATACACTTGAAATCTATGTAATTTTACTAACCATTGTCACCCCAATAAATTTTAATTTTTTAAAAAAGCCTAAGATTTTATCCTGTTCTTCTGTGACAGAGCACACAAATATGAAATCAATAACTGATCTTCACCACATGTCAGCAACTTTTATGTTGAAAAAGAATGTACTGGGGCCGGCCGAGTGGCGTGGTGGTTAGGTGCTGGCTTGGGAGGTCAGTGGCCCCAGTTCGGGTCCCACATATGAGGGCCAGTGACACTGCCCTCAAAAAAAAAAAATGTACTGAAGAAGTAAAAATTATAGTGTGTGTGTGCGCACACATGCGCATTTTTTTGTGTGTGCAGGGGTTCATAAATCATCACCTAAAGAATCTTAAGGTCTTCTTCTGACCTTTTCTTCACTACCTCCAGTACCATGTTATCTCGTTCATGTCTGTCAAAGTGATACAGTAGTGCTGAATAGGACTGCCCTTGAGAGCCAGTCAACACTACTCTTTAGTAAGCTAACGAGATAACTATTTATCTGGGCAGGGCTTATCTTATTCTAGTTCAGAGAGGGGAATTTAAAAAATTTTTATTTCATTTTGATAAATTGACCCTTATCACCATTAAGTTATTTGACTATTAAAAGAGTATGAGGGCCTGCCGAGTGGCGCGGTTGTTAAGCGCTGGCTTGGGAAGCCAGTGGCCCCGGTTCGATCCCTCATATGAGGGCTAGTGACACTGCCCTCAAAACAAACAAACAAACAAACAAACAAACAAACAAAAAAGAGTATGAGACCCTTTGTGCACTGATAAGCAGCAGCACCTAAGAGAGCCCATGCACAATGATTAAGTATTTTACAAGTTTATGTTAGTTGAACCACCGTGGTTCAACCACCAGAGACTGTTCTTAAAACATTCACATAATCTGATTTTATGGGCATAAAGAGCATATAGGTACTATTTCCAATTTGACATTTTGGTATGTGACTTTCAGTCCATTGTGCTTACTCATTAAAAAAATAAGTTAATTAAATAATGTGTTGTTAATCTCCAAGAAATTTTTATTTTCAACACTTGTTCCTATAGGAAAAAAAAGAGGAGATTCTGTATATTTTACACAAGGCTATAAACTTATCAGAGTTTCATTTTCTCCTCTTGGCAAAGGTTTTAGCTGTATTTATTAGATGTGATATATGTGCTACTGTCTTGGATGAATGAATATTTTATACTTGATTGGTATTTTTGGTGGTAAAAATACATCTTGGACAATTGAAATCTACAGTAAAATATTTTAATTCATTTGGAGTAACCATGGTTAATTTACTTATAACTTCATTCATCATGTTAAACTTAGGGACAATTCTTTTTAAAAATGTACATACTTGGTCCTTTGGAAAGCTTTAATAGTTTATGTAAATGAGTTACATTCATTATTATAAAAAGCTACAGCCTTAAAAGCCCTCAGTACATTTTCTAGCACAACACTTTAATTTTACAAATGCCTAGAGATGTTAAGCAACTTGCTTGTAGTCAGAATATTGGTTATCGGAAGATTTGGGACTTAGAACTTGAATCTTCTGACATCTATTTCTGAGCTAATCTTATGTCATATGGCTTCGACAAATTGAAAATGTGTTCATTACATAATAACATAAGTTAAATGTTTCATTCTGATTTTCCAGGGTCAAAACATTTTTGGGCTTGATATCATTGAAACACCAGAAGGAGACAAGATGCCACAACTGATTGTTCAAAAGGAGTTAGATAGGGAAGAGAAGGATACATATGTAATGAAACTAAAGGTTGAAGATGGTGGCTTTCCTCAAAGATCCAGTACTGCTATTTTGCAAGTAAGTGTTGCTGATATAAATGATAACCACCCAGTCTTCAAGGAGAATGAGATTGAAGTCAGTATACCAGAAAATGCTCCTGTAGGTACTTCAGTGACACAGCTCCATGCCACAGATGCTGACATAGGTGAAAATGCCAAGATTCACTTCTATTTCAGCAATCTAGTTTCCAACATAGCCAAGAGGCTATTTCACCTCAATACCACCACTGGACTTATCACAATCAAAGAACCACTGGATAGGGAGGAATCACCAAATCACAAGTTACTGGTTTTGGCAAGTGATGGTGGATTGATTCCAGCAAGAGCAATGGTGATAGTAAATGTAACAGATATCAATGACAATGTCCCATCAATTGACATAAGATACATCATCAATCCAATCAATGGCACTGTGGTTCTTTCAGAAAATGTTCCACTCAACACCAAAATTGCTCTCATAACAGTCACAGATAAGGATGCTGACCATAATGGTAGGGTGACGTGCTTCACAGATCATGATGTCCCTTTCAGATTAAGGCCAGTATTCAGTAATCAGTTCCTCCTAGAGACTGCTGCATATCTTGACTTTGAGTCCACAAGAGAATATGCCATTAAATTACTGGCCACAGATGCTGGCAAACCTCCTTTGAATCAGTCATCCATGCTCCTTGTTAAAGTAAAAGATGAAAATGACAATGCTCCAGTTTTTACCCAGCCTTTCATAAGTGTTTCCGTTCTTGAGAATAACTATCCTGATGCCCAGTTGACAAAAATAAGTGCAACTGATGCAGACACTGGGCGTAATGCTGAGATTAGTTACCTGCTAGACATTGATGCTCCACCTGAATTTAACCTGGATCATCGTACAGGCATTCTGACTGCAGTGAAGAAACTGGATAGAGAAAAACAGGAAAAATACAACTTCACAGTTCTGGCAAAAGATAATGGGATGCCACCTTTAATAACCAATGTCACAGTTTTAGTGACAGTTCTTGATCAGAATGACAACAGTCCGATTTTCACTCACAGTGAGTACAACTTCTATGTCCCAGAAAACCTTCCAAGGCATGGAACAGTAGGACTAATCACTGTAACCGATCCTGATTATGGAGAAAATTCTGCAGTCACTCTCTCCATTGTAGATGTGAATGATGACTTCACCATTGATCCACAGACTGGTGTCATCAGACCAAATATTTCATTTGATAGAGAGAAACAAGAATCTTATACTTTTTATGTAAAGGCTGAGGATGGTGGTAGGGTATCACGTTCTTCAACCGCCAAAGTAACCATTAATGTGGTTGATGTCAATGACAACAAACCAGTGTTTCTTGTCCCTTCTTCCAATTACTCCTATGAATTGGTTCCACCGTCCACTAATCCAGGCACAGTGGTCTTCACAGTAGTTGCTACTGACAATGACACTGGCATGAATGCCGAGCTTCGTTACAGCATTGTAGGAGGAAACACAAGAGGTCTCTTTATGATTGACCAAACAACAGGCAACATTACAATGAAGGAGAAATGTGTTCTTGCAGACCTTGGTTTACACAGACTGGTAGTCAAAGCTAAGGACTTAGGACAGCCTGATTCTCTCTTCAATGTTGTCATTGTTAATCTATTTGTGAATGAGTCAGTGACCAATGCTACGCTGATTAATGAACTGGTGCGCAAAAACATTGAAACACCAGTAACTCAAAATATTGAGATAGCAGATGCATCCTCACCAACCACTGACTATGTCAAGATCATGGTTGCCATTGTTGCTGGCACCATAACTGTCATCCTTGTTATTTTCATCACTGCCGTAGTAAGATGCCACCAATCACCACACCTTAAGGCTGCTCAGAAAAACAAGCAGAATTCTGAATGGGTTACACCAAACCCGGAAAACAGGCAGATGATAATGATGAAGAAGAAGAAGAAGAAGAAGAAGAAACATGCCCCTAAGAACTTGCTGCTTAACTTTGTCACTATTGAGGAAACTAAGGCAGATGATGCTGACAATGATGGAAACAGTGTCACACTAGACCTTCCCATTGAGCTGGAAGAGCAAACCATGGGCAAGTACAACTGGGGCACTACCCCTACCACTTTCAAGCCTGACAGCCCTGATTTGGCCCGGCACTACAAATCTGCCTCTCCACAGCCTGCCTTCCAGATCCAGCCAGAAACGCCCCTGAATTCAAAGCACCACATTATCCAGGAACTGCCTCTTGATAACACCTTCGTGGCCTGTGATTCCATCTCCAAGTGCTCCTCTAGCAGTTCTGATCCCTACAGCGTTTCTGAGTGCAGCTATCCAGTGACAACTTTCAAGACCCCTGTGTCTGTGCACACCAGACCGGTAGGTAATCCCAGTTTCTAACTAACCTTTTAAGCTTTATTTTAGTTTTTAAAATTATTTTCAATTGAAGTAAAACTTTTCAGAATCTATTGACTCAACAAGGGATCAAAATGATCATATTTTGCAGAAGTATCCAAATAGATACATGGATTCATTTTAGGTTTGGTAGAAAATGACAACAAATAACTCCTGATTGTAGGGAAACTTGGTCAGAATGATGATTATAATAGGGCCAAAGTTGTCTGTAGGTGGCAGTATGACACTTCTTGCTAGAAAATATACTGGACAAACTCCAAAATAAAGGGTCATGGCACTGTCCTCAGTACCATGGAGTGCATGAGGATCAGGTCAGGGCTAGCTAGATACACCTCAGTAAAGCTTTTTAGAATATGGTAAGGAGGTCTTAATGGTGTTCAGAATTCCAGCTTCACTTGGGGAAATCTGTGTCTGCCCAAGATACTCAAATGACATCAAGATATTCTCCCTATCCACCATGCCCCCAATCCCCACAATGCAAACAGAGTGTTATTTTCAGATTAGGAACTCTTCATTATTCTGGTTCATAAAATCTATAGTCACACAATGTAACAAGAATAGGATTAGAAAAGTGAAGTCTTGCTACTCACTCTCATTTTCAAGCCAGAGAATGAAATATATATGAGATCTCTATTTTAGATATTCATTTAAGTATTTGCATATTTATGCAAGGTATTGAGAGCCTTTCAGGATACATTCTTAAAAGATAATGACTTATGGAAAATGAAATATGTTTGCTTTCTCTAATGGGCCTGAAGGAAAATATACACATATTAAGACCCAAGAAATCTGTGTACAATAATTTAAAACCCAGTAAATTTAGGAAAACAAGTTTATGTGGTGCTTTTTATCTGTATCCCATGCAGAAATGAACAAAAATTCATAAGTAAATTAAATGATTTAAATCTGGTTATTTCCTTAATAAAATCAAATGATGGAATTTATCTACATTTTGTTTTTCTCAAAGTCATGCTACATGTTGCCTTTATTGTTTTGTTTGTGTAACTCTTAAACAGGTTCTCATCCCAGTTTCAGTGAACGAAAGACTTTGAAACCCACTCAGGGTTAATAAAATGACAGTAATGTGAAAGTCAGTACAGGTTTCTCCTCACCAAAGTTAGAGATATTAAAGAAGCTTATCAGGATTCAAAATAACATTGAAAATAATTTACGTATTTTAAGAAATGATTTTACAAATTGAGGTCATTGAAGGATATGCATAAATTATACAATAAGATTAATTTGTCTCTCTTAAGCACACAGCGAAGGTAAGATACTAATTCAATTGTGAATGCGTTTTTGTTACTATAAGTTCATAGCTATGCTATTGCAAATGATAAAATAGAATCATAGTTTCTTTGTAGAGAGTGTCTGTTATGCTTTGAATGACTTAGAGGACAGTGGTTGTTTGTATAATTCCACTGTGCCCCATATTTTCCTACTTCAGTGGATTTTAGATGGTGACAAACACAATAGATGCCTAACATTTCCTCAGGGTGTGTTTTTGTTTCTATGTAACCATTGAAAAGGGCACCCTTGTTTACTGATTTTTGTTGTTATTATTCTGTTTATTGGAAACATTTTTCAACAAAAAAACATCCTTTATGAAGAACACTATATGTGTATTGTGTATCCTAATTGCACTTTCCCTTGGACTAAAGTTGGGACTTGCTTAAAAACGTATACAAAGGGTGAGGTTTGTGAATTACATTTGCATATCATCATTTTTAATAGATTGGCCCATGAAGTTTGTTAAAAGAGAAAGTTCTGGTTTCACCTGTTTTTGAAGGAATAGAGATATTTGATGAGATAGACTTATTTTACTTGAGTATATGAGGTCTGACAATTAAGTTCACAAACTGATCCTAGAAAAAGTGCTACATACCTCATTGTTGAATATCACTACAGTCCTCTTTGAAGTACTCCCCTTAGGAAGCTATGCACTGATGCCAGCGCCTAGTCCACCCTTCAAAGCAAGTTTGGAACTTTTTTTCTGGACTAGCCATCAGAATTGTCATCCTACTACCCTTTATGTCCTGAATGTCATTAAAATGTCTTCCTTTCAATATTTCCTTTATCTTTGGATAAAGAAAGAAGTTATTGGGGGCCAGATCAGGTGAGTAGGGAGGGTGTTCCAATACAGTTATTTGTTTACTGGCTACAAACTCCCTCACAGACAGTGCCGTGTGAGATGGTGAATTATTATGATGCAAGAGCCATGAATTGCTGGTGAAAAGTTCAGGTCGTCTTAACTTTTTCACGCAGACTTTTTAGCACTTTTAAATAGTCAACTTGGTTAACTGCTTGTCCAGTTGGTACAAATTCATAATGAATAATTCCTCTGGTATCAAAAAAGGGTAGCGACACGGTTGCAACAAAGTTGGTGAACTTCATTGTCAGACCTTATATATAGTAAACAAGGCATGGATGAAGGAAAAAAATGGAAATATTTTCCAAATACCCTTCTCTTTTTATTTTTTAGGTATTTTGTAATCTTTAAAAAGTCAATAAAATTAATAAGTTTTTCCATGATGGAATTTTTTTTTTTTTTTTTTAACTAAGAGATATTTTCCTAAACACAAGACGAGTAACTTCATGAGACAGGAAAATTATGAAAATTAAATGGTAATGAGAATAAGCTTTTGGTTATCATTAGGTTTTATTAGTTAAAAGGACTATCTTAGAATCAATGAGTTCTCAGACGACTTATTCTATTTTTTCACATCTTGAAACCAGGTAAATTGTATATTTTATGCCTTTAGTTCACAGTTGATTCAGATTAATTACTAAATATTTTCTGGATGTGAATTGGTGAATTTAGGCAGATTAATATGCTACTAAAAAAAATGGCTCCTTATATTTTGTGCTACATTTGCAATTGCAATGTTTTTAACTCTTTCTATGCACTCTTTAATTTCTGATTAATGCCAGGCATGGTATCTTAAATTCACTGATGTTGCAGAATGTGACAAGATGAGTGATAAATAAAATAAAATAAAAATTCATTGTTCCTTAAGGAAATTTTGACAGTGGAATAAAATATTACCATTAGCAGAAGGCAGAAATATTCAAATTGATTCTAAACGAAGTAAAAATATATTTTAATAGGGGGAGTTTAGGGTTATTTTTACATTTAGTTTATTACTCATCAGAAAATGAAAATGAAGAAATGAAATGGTTCGATTATGTTGTAAGATATAAGGGGATTTATTAGATATTTCATGCTTTAAAAAGGGAATCAAATATTTTCTTTGTTTTTTATGACTGGTATTCAGAAAAAAATATGGAATCTTTATTGGATAGAAATTTCTCTATTGGGGGGGGGAAGGCAATTATACCTGGGGAATATGATGCTCCTCTTTTGTAGAAATTTTTAGAAGTATTCTGGAAGTCATTTTTGTATATATTGTAGTAGAAATGAAAAACATGAAATTTAAAGATGATTCTACAGTTTCCCTTCAATTAACACCTTTCAGAGCAAGCAGATAGCATTTGGTTGGTATGACTATAGGAAAACAGTAAGTATCACCATTTCAGAATCAATTTTCATAATTGTTTTATAAAAGAGATATACTGTAAAAACCATGTCTTGCTAATACAGTTCTGCCATTAAAATATTGTGAATACATTACACTTGAAAAATAGAGAAAAATAAAAATGGAAGCACCATTTATGAGGGCCTTCTATGTACCAGTCACTGTCTTAGACATGTATTTGAGGTAATTCATTTCTAAAAAAATAAAAGAAAAAAAGAAAAACGTAAAAGAAAGAAAGAAAGAACAAGAAAAAAAATAAGCCTAACAAACGTATGTGATTGGAATTGGAACAGTGTTGGAGTTTTGGAAATGAGGTAAAAAGAATGATGGAAGGTTTGAATGGTTATAATTCATGAATGTAACCCTGCCTGTAGGTATTAGACATGGATTCAAAATGGTAACAGGAGTCTGCATTAGATTGGAATAGTATTGGTATTCACTACTATTAAATTCATTAACTTTGATTTTGTGCATCTATATTTTAGTAATTTGAATTTTATCCATGTAGCATGCTTGGCAACTAAGACTCCAAGAACACAGCCATCTGATTTTGATAATGTGTTATTTTTCTTGTCCTAGACTGATTCCAGGACATCAACTATTGAAATCTGCAGTGAGATATAACTTTCTAGGAACATCATAATTTCATACCCCTTCCAAAAAATTCCAGTGATTTGTGATTCAAAATTTGGCTAAGATCATTAATTTTCTAATTTGGATTTTCAATTATAAAGGCAAGCAAAATAAAAACTACCTTAAACCCTGCTGAACCTTATGCTTAATTTAGTTGTAATCTCCCAATCAAAATTTAAAATTTGTGGAAGAAACAGTGTAATGTAATAAATGAGTTTTATCATGCTGTTTCTCCCTCCCTTTGCCTCCTCTGAATGTAAACAACTGTGATGTAATACAATGTTATCCTGGTTTATAAACTGATGGTTCTTATTTCAATCATGAAACATGGAATTACTTTCCCTGTGTGATTGCTGAAGGGATTAAACATCATCTCGGGGAGTTTGGAAGTGAAGCTGAATTATCCAAGCTACCCTCTGAAAGGTATTCAGGGTAGGAGATGTTTTTAAGACCAAAACAAACAACAAAAAACAGTTCAGGTTTTTTTTAAAAAAATATTAACTAATATAGTGTTGCTGAGAAAATTATAATTACCCATCACTCTGTTTAAAAGTTGGATGATATAAAATAATTTTATTGGGTTTTTATATTGATTGTAATCATGTTCCACTACTTTAATCATTAAAAAATACTGTTGTTGTAGTCATGTTTCCTTTTTCTATAAATACCGAAGTTTTTTTTTTTATTTATCAAAAGGAGAATGTAAAGTTCTTTATACTCCCTCATATTTTGAAAAACAATATTGATATTTTTTGTGTAATGAAACAACTCCAGTCATATGAGAGTGGAAACAAAGATTTAGAGAGTATATTTTAAAAGATTTTATCAATTTTGAAACTCCCTAGGAAAATATAAGGTACTAGAGTCACATCTAAATAGATCTATTTTATTTCTCTGTCATTAAATTACTGAATATATTTCATTGCTTTGAGTAATTTGTCCTTTAAAATTAACTCATTTTCTACAATATGTCGATTAATTCATTTCCTACACAAATGACTGAATGCTTCAAATAGGATGTGAATAATATTCTATTGGGAAAGAATGATATGTCCAATCTTCGCCTGTATTCTTTAATCTGCTTATGACATACTAACCCTACTAACAGAATTAAAAACAAAGCAAAGCAAAAACATTATTTCTTGGGACATAAAGGGAGTATAAAGGACCCTTATAATCAAGACTAATATATGTTTCCTAGATTTCCATTCAGATTCTTTATTGTATATCATTTTAACTTGCAAAGTGTGAATAGGATTGGTCAATTATGTATGTATATAAAATCAGTGTATTATTTGATGTGTTCTTTGATGTAAAGGTCTTTAGAAGTTTATGCTCTATTTAGCATTTCAAATTAGTGTAGTTCTTGCATTTCTGATGTATAGGTAATATTTTAAACAGGTTTCTGTTAAAATTTAGTATTCCCATTTACTCAATATAGAATTCTTTGTACCTCCAATAATGTCATGTTCCTTGAACATACTTGATATCTGGCTTTTTAAACATTACTCAGTTAATTATAATGACTGTGAGTGTAACTATTTTATTTGTAATGAGAAATGTCATGTAAGTTACAATACTGTCATACATACTTATAAACAACAGTTGTAGAAAAATTTAAATTAAAACTTACCTTTGTGAAAGTTATTCACATAGAATAACTTTATAATAGAATAACTTTATAACCCTTTCCCCACTTTTTTTCTGATAAACAAAGTATTTCAAGTTTAATTTTAATCATTCCATGGAATGTCAAAACTGAGCCAACTTATTATACCACTAGAGTCAGTGCCCTGCAGGTACTGAGTAAGAGTAGGAGTTTCCAAAATCCATAGTCTCAATTAAATTGTGAATAAAATGATGCCCAAGAAAGTGAAGCAGTACTTCAAAGTCCCATAATAAACTACTGTGGCTTCATCACCATTTGCACATGTATTATTATATAAATGCATTTTAATTCCTTATGTCGTGACCACCCTGGTTTCTAGTTTTTTGCACTCTGTGAGCTAAGGGAGAATACCTCATTTTTCTTCCACTTCAGTGACCCTTCAAATATGACTGTAATAAGAAAAACTTAATCACTCTTGTGTATATATCAAGAAGAAAATGTCTTGAAATAGTTACCCAGAATTTCTAAAAATATATTCATCAATAGTTTCTTGAGTGTCATCTTTGCAGAAGATGAAAATGGAAACTTTCTTGTTAAAGCTGTGACTCCATTTCTCAGAATACAATTTCTATGAGAAAGGAACTTCTAAATTGATTTCTTTCCTGCTCTTTGAGGCTAAAATATTTACCCATATAAACCGATGACGATTGAGATTTAACCATATTTAAAATGGGTCATATATGAGCATTGATTTTGCTTTTGCTTATTAACTACACTTGCTCATGCTTGAGGAAATAATATTACCATTTGAGAATAATATGGATGACACTGAAACTATAGTATTTTTCCACAAAAGCCATAGAGAACAAAAATATATTTTCATCCTTGATTCCTTGTTATGAATTGATTTGGTGGCATTTTTAATTTAATTATTATTACATATTTGGCTTATCAGGTCTCAGATATCTTATCATCTTTGTGATGGAATTAATGGACTCCTGGAATATTCCCAATGAAATGTGCTTGATAGTCTCTCTGGTTCTTATTCTTGTTAGTGAATAGAAAAAAACAGAAGGAAAGCAAATCTTAAGAGTAGGAGTCACAGATTTTAAAAAGGAACTTCTAGGGCCGGCCGAGTGGCGCAGTGGTTAAGAGCTGGCTTGGGATGCCATTGGCTCCAGTTCAGATCCCACATAAAAAAAAAAAGGAACTTCTAGTGAACTTAGTCTAGTGAAAAAATAAATAAACTATCTAATTGATGAACTACAATGTACTTTATATTTTCATCCCTAGAAATACTCAAAAAAGTATTATTTTCATTTGATTAAAATCCATAGTGCATAAATTTAAAAAAGTGTTGAAATACATTCCACCATTTTACTTAAAATATAAAAGTTTATTTTTATAAGTAGGATATTCAAGCCATTACATTTCTTAAATTATTTTTATTTTCAATGATTTAATTTTAAAATGTATGAACAATTTTAATTCTATTAATTAATGTTTTATGTATTCATCTTCTGGGTTTTTTTTTTTGTGTGTGTGTGTGTGTGTGGACTATCCTATCTATATTATCAATGGGAATGCATGTACTTTAGAATAATTTTTTAAAGTTGAATTTAGATTAGTCAATCACAATTTTGCACAATGTTTTTACTCATCTTTTCATTTCAACACAAAATAATACTGCCTCAGTTTACTATTTTTGTTGTCTGCACTCATCACTGTTTAATTTTATTTTTAAATTGCTTGTCAAGCTAGGTATGCTATGAAGCCTGATCTCGATGGAAATGCTACAAGATAAGCAGATCTTAAGAAATCTTATGTTAACTTAAGTCACACTCTGTAAATACTTCTTCTAGGTGCTCTTGTGTAATGGATATGTTTTCTTAGATTTTGTGAAGCTTGGTTTTTGTCTATTTTAAATATTTAGATTTAGGTTTCTAGCATATTCAAAGGTGTTGTGATAATATAAAGCTGTATATGTTGTATATAATTACTATTTTTAAAAAGTTATACTGTGCAATTTGTTTTCTCATATATTGTGGGTGTGTATACATGACATCCATGGTTTCAGGGGGCTTTTAGAATTTGAAGTAGACTTTTTAAATTATAGAATAGTCAAAAGATTTTATTTTTATTGCATATGCAATAAGCATTCATTGTAGAAACATTTAGGAAATTGTAGATAGGTTTTAGGTGAATACTTTTAAAATTATTCAGTTTTATTTCAAGTGATATCAGTATGTTATTCCTTATAACTCACTTAGTAATTTTGTTTAAAGGCTCTAAAACCTTTGGAAGTGGTGCCCTTTAACATTACAGAATTATTCTGTTCTTTCACATTACAAACTACACATGTAAAAATTTCTACACACAGTGATAACTGATGTATCTATTGTGCATCTTGTTTATTTTTATAGATGTATGATTGGACAAATTCATGTAATAGTATAGTTTGATGAGCTGAAAGTGTAATACAGATTCCTACTATATATCTCCACTAGGAGACAAACCTCCCCTCAGTGAAAGTATCAAGTTTTGACAAAAAATCATTTTTAGTTAAAAAGAATGCCATCTAGGGCCGGCCGAGTGGTGCGGTGGTTAAGCGCTGGCTTGGGAAGCCAGCGGCCCGGTTCGATCCCACATATGAGGGCCAGTGACACCGCCCTCAAAAAAAACAAAAAAACAAAACAAACAAAAAAAGAATGCCATCTAAATTTCTGCCCAAAATTCCCTTAGAATGAACAACCAAGTTATTTCATTATTTTCTACTATTCTCATAACCAACCCTTACCTTTTTCATATTCTAGATATTCTCAATTAAAATCACTTTTAACTGTCTCTTTTTAAATGATTAAGTATATTTAATTACCCACACATATAAAGGTACTTACTATTCAATTAGGTGTAAAATTTTTTTTTGTCAAGTGAAGAAAATCATATTTCATTAGGTTTTAGATAGTTAAATTGATGTAATAATGAAAATGAAGTATTTCAATGGGTATTCTAGAAATATTTGCACTTTTCTCCCTTGTCCTGAAGCCTTATATGTATCAATTATTCATTGATTTACTTCATAAAATGTTATTTTCTCTGAAATGCTGTTAAAATCATTTTCATTCTTTTTCTCTTAATACTTGACAAAATCATTAGATAATAAAATAATGTTTTCATTAGATCCTCAATTAGATAACATTTTAAGTAATACTTTTTTACTCTATTTGGTGGTAGGTAGAAGTAAACGAATATGCAACTATGGTGAAAACCATTATTGTCAGAAATTCATAAAATAAACTTTAAAATGTATTTACTTGTTTTATTACATATTAGTTCTAACCTCAATTTCAAAATCAATACAGATAACCATTTTAATGATACATTATAACTAAAGAGTATTGATCATAAACATTGCCACTTTACTCAAAAATATTTTCAGTAATCTAAACATGCAGCTCAAATAGTTGTTTAGTGTTACAACTTTTAAATAATTAAAATTAAAAAAAAAGAAATTTATTTAACCAGCTCTTTGGTATGTAAACACAGACCTGGTCTCATATTCAGTGGGAAAAACACACAAAAATGGAGTTCCATGATTTTGGAAAACTAATTTATGAATTCCTAAATTAGTGATTATATTTCATTATTAATTTTATTCATTTGATAACGTCATTGAGAACTACGTATTGGGTGCCTTGTTTGCAGAAAATTGTATACATTATTTACTCTGTTTAGATTGAATAATTACGTTTTTTCATACAATACAGTTAGTTATTCAAGAAAAGGTGCTGAGTTCCCTTCCAGATACGTATCATAGCTTTGTCTACATGATGCTAAAACATCTGGTGGCAAAATGCAATTTTTCATTAAACATGGGGATATATTCTGTACCTGACAAAATAGCTTGACTTTATAGACACTAGCTTTATTTAATACTACAGAATAATAATATAAATTTTTTCATTTTACATAGATAAAAAGAGTTTGACATGCTATATATGAAGTTATCTGAATCGAGAGTGATAACATTTAACAACAAAATTCCACATGGTGCTGCAATTGAACTTTACATGTATAAATTTTAGCTGTTTATAAGACTATATACACATTTATTTCAAAATGAACACAATTATTGAAATGATGAGAAATGTACAATTAAGCCTTTTCATGTGTGAGAATGAAAGATAAACACACCAAACTCTAGAAATTAATATACTTAATTGTATGCCTAGGGGAATTCTAATTTGATGGTTAAATAATTCTAATATAGTGGGGTTAAAATGGTTAGTGTAGGTATAAGTACACATATGTTTGCAAATGTGTATATATTTATGTTTGTCAAATTTCTAGCGGAAAAGTGATATACACTTGAATATAAAGAAAACTTCTTTAAAGATTACACATCTACATTTACAATGTTATTCTCTCTCCTTTTAAACTGTTATGCCTCACTTCCAAATTATAATCATTCTGCATTTCTTATATCATCCTACACATCAACATTCATTTCATAAAACTCTTGTCACATTCAGTGCATTCTGAATATGTGCTTATGTGTTTACTTTTCATAATTTTTGACTCTAATGTAACTGCAGTACTTCTCTTCATAAAGTTTCTCCGTTTTCTGAATGATCACAGATCCAGTAACATTAAATTATACATTAAAAATTTAAATTGATTTTTCCTATATAATTACCAGTGTATATTCTACTTCTTTTCCACAAAAAGAAACTAAGATAAATTTTTCTTCAGTAATTCAACTTCTGCTCAGTTGGTATAGCTTAAACATATACAAAATAATCCATTAAAATAAATAATTATCTAATTTTGCATTAATAATTTATTTAATTTTAATAAAGATGAAACCAAAAAAGAGATAAGTAGTTCTCTGTTAGTGTCTGTACAATTTCAGATCATCATTTTCATGTCTGCAAATTTGTCGGTTTATGTTTCCATTGAAAGGCTAAGATATGGGTTTACCATAAGCATAAACATGCATACACAATTATATATGTATATACACACATACATTTTTATATATAGCTCAGTGTGAACTATGGATTGATGTAATCATGGAAATGTTTCTCAGGATAGGTTCAGTATTCAGATTGGGCAATGTGTACAATTTATTATCACTTTTCTTTTTGAGTGGAACTAATACTAAGAATGACAATTGAAGAAAAACTGTAAAATTAAAGTTGTGAAGATTTACAATACAAGTGCATTTACAATAGTCATTTTGAAAATTTGTTTTTGCTTTGTTATTTGTGGCTGTAATTAAAAAAAATTAAACAGGTTTTTGTGTGAATACTCATATTAGAATGAATATTATAGAGCATCTTTCAACTGGAATACATATAGATACTAACATTGGTTGTATTTGATGTAATTTCAGTGCATAAAGTATGTGTAATCTGTATTAAGTGAAATACCTATAAATAAAATTGTTTCTGCATTGCAAAAATATATCCTCTGATATTTTTTGAAGTGCTTTTGTCAGCAGGTGCTATCGATTTCTTTAACATTATCAAGGATACTAAAATAATTTTTAGTACATTAACATCCTACAATTTCAAGGGATAACTCATTATCTGTGTTGTATTAACCAGAACTCTATATATTGGTATACCTGTTGACCAACATTGAGAGGTAACTGATCTTTTCCAATTAACCCAAAGCAATTAAGTAAATAGAAGTGACTCATATTTACTAAAGTTTTACTATTCTGCATTGTATTGTATTCAAAATATTTGAACACTGGTAATATGCTATCATGTATTTCATAGAGCATGCTAGATAATGCAGATTACCATGAGTTCAAATGAGATTAGTTAAATATGTTTCATATTCCTACTATGAGCAAAGCAATGTGTAGAATGATTGTGGTTATGGAGATGGATGAAGTATTGGGGGGAGGATGTGGGACAAAGTCCTCCCCTGGTTGCTATTAGTGAAAAAGCCCCTCACCCAAGGAGTTTAACTGAACGTATGTTCAAAAAAATGTTTCATTTTTTTTCCAGTGCAGAAAATCACTGAGTATACAAGGTTAAAAAAATCAAAAGAAAAAAATTAGAGCACATAAAAGTGACAAAATAGAAAAACCTCACTTTTCATCATGATAATTAGGAGTGTGTGTGTGTGTATGTGTGTGTGTGTGTGTGCATGTGTGAATATCGCTAGTAATTTACCTCACAAGTGTATATAAGGAACTCCAAGTTTCTTGAAATTTGAACTGAACAACCATTGTACCTACCCCATTTCAGGAAGCATCTTCAAGTCGTCAGCATGTCCCTCAGTCACATCCAAGTAGCAACTAACTCCTCTTGATTTTGCCTCTAAAATACCTCTGACGTGTCCTTTTGCCACTTTCTCATTCAGCTCTACATCATAAGTTACCTGTTTCACTACTGACAGGTTATTCTTCTTCCTACTTTCATTTGTCCAATCCATTTTGTACCCTGTACCCAAAACACTTTCTAAATCACAGATCTGATCAAGTGAAGCCTACGACAGAAAAGCTTCTATGTCTTTCCCTGTTGCATATAGAATAAAACATTTATTACCATATTTTTCAAGGGATTTCACAACTTAAACAGGCCTACCTGTTCATCCTATCTCCTACTATTCCATGCACCACACATTTCTGTCACACCTATTGCTCCTTGTACCTTGACCATGCCATGAAATCTGATACTTCCATAAACTTGAACAATTTACCAGAATTATATTGAGCATTTCCTTTGGTTAAGATAGTGCTGTGAGAACAACAAAAATAACTAAGCCATGTTCAATGAGATAGAAGTGCACTTGTAGAAATAAGAGAAGAAAATAGACACTTTTAATAAAAGAATGTTACCTGTGATTCTATTGAAAATAAAAGATGCCTGGGTCGTATTCTTTTTCTTCAATATATTTCCTATTTCTTAACATGAACCTTACATAATTGTTGTAAAATTAAAACCTCAAGTAAATGACTAGGTCATATAACCTTTTAAATATTCATTTCTGGAAACTATTTCCAGAAAATTTGTTACATCATTTTTCTTCATTAATCTTAGAAAGATTTTTAAATATTTATCTTATATATTTTGAATCTTGTTACATTTCCTGTTCATGAGTTGCACTTGAAATACAAAGTTTCAAAGGAAAAAGTTAACCCATTTAATGATCTTAATACAGTCCCTATACAAAGAGACCAGGAGAGACATCTAAGATGGTGGAGTACATAAACACTGTGCCTGCGTCCATCCAAGAACACATTAAAATTATTACTAAATTATAGAACAATCAGCCTGGAGAACTACCTGAGGTCTCGCTGAACAGAAGGCCTATGACGAAAGATATAAAGAAGCCACATCAAGACTGGTAGGAAGGGCAGAGACATAGAATGGGCCCCAAATCTCCCTGTGGTGGTTTAGAACCGGGAGGGATATCTTGGTTGTGAAGGGCCCCCCTGGAGGAGTGAGGGACCCCAGATCCCCACACCAGGTTATCCAGCCCAGAGTAGTGGTGCTGAGAAGAAGAGTCCCCACATCTGGCTGTGGAAAAGAGTGTGTAAGACAGAAAGCTGTGGAAAACCCAAACGTCCTCTTAAAGGGCCCTTGCACAGACTCACTGGCTCACAGGCACTCACATTGGGCTTCGGCAGAGGGACAGTGACTCGAGGGGTGTCGGAAGCATATGGGGCGGGGGGCGTGCAGACTGAGGTGTGTGGCTTCAGTGGGAGGACTGGAGGACAGCCGGCATTTTCCTGGTGAGTTGTTCTCCTGTGTAGCCGGCAGGCCGGCTCCATCTTTCCTGTGTTGAGCCAGCCCCCACAGGCCAAATCTGAATTTGATTGGGCTGGTGAACTCACTGCTCTGCCCTGCTGACTCACTGGGACCCCACCTCACCCAACTTGGGCACCACCAGAGGTATTTTCTCCTCTGGCAGGCAGCCCCTCCCACATTGTACTATTTGTTAGAAAACTATCAAAGTGGGTGGCAACTGGCCTTAGTGTATTCTGAGACATTTGCTACTTCAAGGGGATGTATGCATCCATAGGTTCATTGCAGCATTATTTACGATGGCCAAGATGTGAAGGCAGCCTGTGTGTCTGTTGATGGAAAAATGGATAAAGAGGAGGTGGTACATATGTACAATGGAATATTGCTCAGCCATGAAAGGGAATGGGTTCTTGCTATCTGCAGCAGCATGGATAAGCCTGGAGGGTATTGTGCTAAGCGGAATATGTCAGACAGAGAAAGACAGATGCAATGTGATTTCACTTATATGTGAAACTTAATAACAAAATTAACAAGCAAAACAGAAACAAGCTCATAGATACAGAAAACATTTTGATGATTTCCAGATGGGAGGGTGGGTTGGGGTTGTGGGTAAAAAAAGGGGAAGGGATTAAGAAGTACAAATTGATAGTTACATAGTAATCATGGGGATGTAGGGTAAAATATAAGGAATATAGTCAATAATACTGAAGTAACTATGTATGGTGGCAAATGGGTGTACCTGATTTGTTGGGGTGATAGATGGGAGGGGTTGGGTGTAGGGTAAAAAAAGTGAAGGGATTAGAAAGTAAAAATTACAAAATAGTCATGGGGATGTAATGTCAAACATAGGGAATATAGTCAATGATATTGTAATAATTATGAATAGTGCTAGGTGGGTATTAGACTAGTTGGGGGATCACTCTTAAATGATATAAATGTCTAACTGGTATGTTGTACACCTGAAATTAATATAAAATAAGATTGACTATCAACTCTAATTAATAAATTTATAAAGGGGGGAAAGGGGAAGAAAACAGAGGTCCAAATTTCCAGGTATAAAACAAATAATTCATGGGGATGTATTGTGCAGCTTGGGGAGTAGAGTCAATAATAATGTGATAGCATGGTACAGCATCAGATGGTTTCTGGACTCATCATAGTGATCACATCTTCAGGTATATAAAGGTTGAATAACTATGGCATACCCCTGAAACTCATACAGTATTGTATGTTAGATATATTTTTAATAAAATTCTTAAAAAAAGAGAGGAACCAGAGGACCACATACTGCTTTTAGGCATTTTAGCAAAAGAAACATCTCTTCAAAGAAAAAATATGGCAAGGAAAAGGTGTTCTTCAATATAGGAAGATTTTTCTATGGTGAATCATAACAAACAGATATGTATCATGCTGGTTGAAATGTGTTTGTATATACCTAAATATGTCACTGATGTACTGAGATGATATGATCATCCTGAATACTCGAAATCATTTTATCTCTTCCCCTCATGCTGAAAAATCAAAGTTATCAATTTCATGAAAATAGGAACAGATGGAGAAAACCATGGGGTATCATATATAGACAATGTCCAAATTATAACATGGTTGATTTACCCTGAATATTTCAAAACCACATATCCCTATTCAAAATTGAGTGTGTGTGTGTGTGTGTGTGTGTGTGTGTGTGTGTGACAAATGTATATATCTTTAAGGAATGTACTTTTTAGCACACATAATCAAAGAAAATATATAACAACATAGTTCTTAAATTACCCTATTTTCTTTTATCCTTTTTAAGAGAAAAAAAATCTTTTTAAGTTGTATGCAGGAAATATCCTTGGAAATTGGGTTTTATTTTGGTTTGTTTCCCTTTCATATCTTTGCTAAGCAATCTTATATCAGGATGCTGGAACATCAACATTACTATAAAACATTTCCATATAACCCGATGATAGTTTACAAAAATTCATTACTCATTTCACAGTTTTTAGTACAAGGAATGAACATCATCACAAGTAGAGAAATAATGTTCATTTAGCTCAGTTATAATTATTAATAATTTTCTAACCATCTCAGATTGGCAATATAAAGCCATTATAAAGGGATAATAAAGTGGAAAATTGGATATAAAGACAAATCTAAGGACTCAGTAACAGGAAACCCTTGTAAGAGTAGTACATTGCCACACTTATAATGAACAAACTTACCTCATATTTGTATGGTTTATAAAATATATTTTTGAAGTGCTTCTATCAGGGCAGTGGGAGGGTTATCATTCATAAAGTGCAACCCTTCTTGCTATTTTGTAATCTGATAGAGCAAAAAAGTATTTTTTAACTCTGATTTATTTCTTAGAAACAATCCTATCTAAAAGAATCTTCCCATAGCTATATGCCAAATCTGCCTTGACTCTATTCCTACCACATGTGTCTTTGTGCTTGTGTGTGAAATTTCAAATTTCATGATGTATTTTTGTTTTTGTGGAGAAAAAAATCATATCCATTATCCTGTGAAAATCTAAGAGAAAACTGAAAATAGACATGTCAACATTTCATCTTTAGGTTGGTCTGGCATGTGGACCAACCCCAGATTGACTACTGTATATGGGCATAGGAATTATTGGACCCACTGGGAGAGCCATGTCCTCTTAACACATAAAGGAAATATGCTGTAGGTCAGGCCTCCATATTCTTTGGGCAAATTTTGTGGCCTTATTTTCACATAGGGTCAAGTGTCTTTTCTCTTGTCTAGTCTCTGTCAATCCAATAAGAGAAAAAGCATCAGTTACCTAGACACTTTCTGGACAAGGTGGCCCTTTTCCCCTAGAAATTAGGTCTCTGACCATCCTGTCCTTATAATACACTTTTAAAATTCTTTCTTAGCAATATCACTCTCTGATGTACTTCAGTCAAATCACCTGAATTCTCTTATTCCCTGAGCAGTGATCACTAAACTCATTACAGTGTAAATATGTCCTGTGTGCAGAGTAATATTTACTAACCCACATAAGCTGATATTCTGAAATTACATTTTTTACATTGAGAGAAGTATACTTTGCATAGCTAAAGCAACAAGTTGGTTGGCTCTTATGGAAAAGAGACTGAGACATAGTGAGAAGGTACAAGCGCCAAAAAAATCTGAAAGCCTAACAGGTATAAAGAAAGAGGTGGTAGGAGCCAAAGGACTAAACCCACAGATATCTATCTAACATTGCCTCAATATCATCAACTTATATATCTTTCTTAATTTGCCTCTCTCTGATAATGCCTACTATTGGCTCTGTGCAAATGATCATTTCTAACAGTATTCGTCCCCCAAGCTTTTTACCCTTCCTCTCTTCTTTGGGAGAAACATCAGTCATATATATTCCCCCTGAGATTTCCCATTGCCTAAAGGAATCTAACAGTCCAGAAAGTTCTCAATATAGGTTCAATCTAGATCTATGTAATATATATATATATCTATCTATATATATATATATATATATACACATATAATCAAATACATATATACATACACTGAAATCGAGTTAGTAGAACTTAAATCCCAATTTAAAAAGAAAAAATTAAGATGTTGAAGATTATGTTCTTCTAATGGTAGCATTTTTGTTTAGATTTCGATAGACATTTTACTTGAATTCTTGAAAATGCTTTATTCTCCTCTGGTTCTATTACACTGACCAATCTAATTCCCAGAACGATAGTATTTCCTATAACTTTTATGAGATATATTTTCATCTGTAAATTTGCTTCTATTTTAGAGATAGAAGGGGTCCTTAGAGAACATGTTGTATCCTTGCCTGCCTGTATTATTTAACAGATGATGGAATCAAGAACAGAGAGAGAACCCACCTTTATTAAGCACCTATTTTATGTCAGGCAGTATGCTGGGCACCTTACACATGATAGTTCTGTATCTCAGAAAAGTTACACAGTAAGCGGCAGAGAAATGATGTACAGTTAGATCTAATTTAACCCTAAGTTCTCCTTCCTCTATACTTCATCACATGTGTGCTAGAGCTACGGCTTCCAGATCTCCTGATCTGAAGTTCAGAGACTCCTCATTTTTATCACTTTCCTATTAAATTTCTCCTCTGCTGTACAAATCAACACTCAGATTTTCCCAACTCTCTTTGTCCCTTCCTAGACTCATTCTCCTGCACTTAAGCTCAGGGAGATGATCTTTTAGATGATTCTTGTTATTAGATTTTCATAAGGTTGGCAAGCTCTATGTTCATTCTGGAAGCTATTGCTATTAGCAGATATGTGCCATGAGATATAATTTCTTGTCAACAGGTCAATATTGCAATTTGGAAAAATGCAAATAGCATAGACAAAGAAGACTTTCTTCTTCCATCTACCTCCACTCTCAATATATGAACACTGAAACAAACTTTGAAAATAGTGGCTGTTCAAAAAATGTTTAATCAAATTGAACTTTCTGCAGATAATATGTTTATGTTGAGAGTCTGCCTTCTCTTTCCATTCTGCTTTTGCAATATGTAAAACATAATAAAATTCTAATGTCTGGCAGTTTGGTAAGCCACAAGATGAGTCTGAAAAGAAGGGTATATATGTGTACCACCAAATATAGCTGTATTTTATACATCAATTTACAATGAAAAGGAACATGTTAGTATATTCAATATAGATATTAATTTCAAACTAACCTGGTGACACATATAGACCACCAGATATCTATTAAAAAATACTAGGAATCACTAATTCAAATACAACGTGTATTTTTACGTGAGTCATTTAGACTTACTAACTTTGGATTACATAGGAGAAATTGAAAGAATATTTTGTTTCTAGATTACGCTTCCCAATTTAACGAATTCATATGTAGCTATAGGAACATTAATTTTTTAATAGTGTTCAACATTGTACAATACATTTGATTCCAAATGGGAAAGCTTCAGCCCTTTTTTAGGAAGCTGAATTAACTCCTTAGGACCACTTAGGGAGCATACACGTATATCAGATGCCTGTGCTACATTAAGTTCTGAAAATAAGGACTGTAAAAAATGAAGAAGTGGAAGGAAGGATAGTTCAAAGAAAATTATCAGAGTGCCTGCTAGGTGCTAGTCTAATACTACACACACAGAGAACAGGATGTAGTGGGATGTGCTTGGGCATTAGATTCAGATAGACTTGATTGCCAAGTCTGGATTTGCAGGTTTTAGCTGAATGGTTTTTAACATTTTTGAGCCTCAGGATCTTCATCCTTTTGGTGATATCAAGATGTACAATGAACAGGATTGCGAACTCATCTAATCTTCTGAATAACACAATGAGCTAGGTATTATTGGTATCATGCCCATTTTATAGGTGAAAAAAAACGGGGTCTTAGAGAGCTTCCAAAATTGGACCAAGACTGATTTAACCAATTTAAGTGTTCTTTCCCCTACACCAAAGCTGTTTCAGATCAAGAGTCTAGGCAATCTTATTTTTATTAACTGCTTAATTAAAACTCACCTATGCTTTTTGAACTCAATAATTGTGAGTTCTTCACAGGAACCTGAGTAGAACTGTTGAGTATTGGTCTGCAAGTGGATGGATTTTTAAATACAGCAGTTGAAAATAAAGTTTTGCATTCTAATGATTGTGAAAACTATTCACAAGGTTGACTTAGTGTTAGAATCATAAAATGTCAGATGAAGAAAAAAGACTCAGAATGTGAGAGTGATATGCCCAACGTCATACAGTTAGATTTTAAAAGAATCAGGTGATAAGTGTTAATCTACTGACTTTCAGTTCAGGATTCTTACCACTACATACACAACCTATTTAGTCCGTGGTAACTTTGTGTCCTGAATAACAACTGTATCAAGTATGAATAGTATTTAAAGTGGTTTAAAAAAGTAATACTAACAAAAATATAACTGTTGTAGAAATGAAAAATGGTTGAGGCTTAGCTTTTCTGTCTAATAAATCCAGTGTGACCTTGGAAGATCACTTATCCTCTGTGAGATTCAATTTCTTCATGTGTGAAATGGAGAGAATGGGTTTTTTAGAACCTCAAATGAGATGATTTTTCAAAGCATTTGAAAAATGAGTACTCCACATTAATGATAATTGTTAGAAATACTGTGTAACTAAACAAGCCTTTAAACTGCTCTACAATCAAGTTTCTTCCCTCATAAGATACTGAAAACCATGGGTTCTTGATTACAAGTTTCTTATTAATATTTCATGCAAGTGCCCAAAATGGCCATCTTGTGATTATATAGGGGAGACTGGGAGACTCCTGTGTTTCTGAAATGCAATTTCTAATTCATGAACTGAATTATATCAAGTATTTCTTAAAATAGCTTGTAAGCACATGGAATCAAATTCCTTAAAACCATGGGTTATGTATGGCACTTAATTAAGTAAGCAGAGACAGCTTTCCGTTGCAAGTGAGAGCCATTTTAGAAATGATAGAGCTATCAAAAAAAAGAAGAAAGAGAGGGAGAAAACTTTTCTTGTGTGCCTGCACTGTGTTAGGCACAGTGGGGCAGCAGGAAGGGGATGACCTTCTGAATCAGGTGGCATGTTTTCTAACCTTGACTATATGGTCTTTAGCTGTTGGATTTTGCATAAAACATTTTAATGTTTCTAGGCCTCAGGATCTTCATCCACAAAAATGCCAAAAATAATGTCAAACTCATAGGGTTGGTGCTAGAATTAAATGAGATACCCCATAAAATGTGACTGGCACATAACAAGCACTTAATAAGTGTTAGCACCCTTTATTGGTTGTCTCAACTAATTTACCCAACTGCCCAGTAAACAAGATATTATTAGAGTCATCCTCATGTTGAAAACTAAGTTGGGAGACTGAGTCTAATAGTTTCAGTGATTTGCTCAAGTTCTGGCAACTGGCCTGTGTAGAATTTTACAAAGACTGGCCTACCTCTCAGTTCCAAATCCTTTCCTATCTGCTTTTCTGCCTCTGGCATAAGACCCAAAATACCTCTGTTCAGAGGTAGTTTACAAACTCAGAAAATTCAAGTTATTATGCACGGCATTAAATACTGAATTATCTTTCTTACATTTTTTCCGTAGGCATATGGAGATATGAAAAGACTCTATTTTCTGAACTACAAATAAATGACTTTAAGGGGAGAAGTTTATAATATAATGTTAAGAATCTGACTTAGTAAGAATCTGGTTTTAATATTAGCCATATTACTCTATTATCTCCATGTACATGAATGACTGCATTACAAAAGGATAGTTAAATAAAATACATATCCAGAGATAAAACATTAAGACAAATTTTTTTAGGAGAGCTTAGGTTCGATTAGAATTTGTATGCTATAAAACTAAATTGCTTAAAAAATAGTTTGAAACTTAAATTATATCTTAGGCATATTGTCTAAAATCTGTTAAATAATTTTTCAATTAAGGTCACATTTCCATTACACCTAGAATGCTAATTAATTTTTTTAGATTGATTTAGCAAACCAAATTATACATCCAAAAATTTTAAATGAATAGTTTATCAATCTTCAGCTCAGGAGAATGATTATTTTATTTGTACTTATTTTTCTCTGATTATAAAAGTTTATGATAGAAAATAGAGAAAAAACACAGTGATGGAAATAGGAATTACTTTATAAACCTGCCATTCAAAATTAAACCCTTTTAGCATTTTGATAGATCCTAATTGTTTTCCAGGCATGTTTATATATTTAAAAGCTGGTATATTATTTAAAATGACAGAATTCTAACTACACTATGACTTTATAAATGATTTTTTACCATCTTCATTTAGATATTAACCAACTCAAAGCCTGGTTTTAGAACTTAATACACATAATTTAAGCACATAAGTTGTACACCCATGAAAATAAATGCCTAAAATACAAGGCAGTATAGAAATAATTGTCACTTTGAGTTTTAAGAGAGAAACCGAAACCACTGTGGGTAGAGTAGAATGAGAGAAACATGTAGAGATTAAATATGATTTGGTTATTGAAGTAAAATTTGGGGATATAGAGATACAGAAAAAGTCTGGGTTGGTAGGAATTAAATGAGTAAAGCACATGTCATATTTTTGAAATAGGGTTTTCACCTATCTTTGAAATAAACTTAGGAAGGTATATTGGGGCTACATTATGGATAACTTTGTGGAGGCAATAAATACTAGACGAAAGGAGTTTTGATATTTATTTTTGGAACACCTTTTTTTTTTTTTTTTTTTAAGGGCAGTGTTGTTTGCCCTCACATGTGGGACCGAACCGGGGCTGCTGGCTTCCCAAGCCAGCGCTTAACCACCATGCCACTCGGCCGGCCCTTGGAACACCATTTCTTGTATATCCTTCTTAGATGGGAAAATTCCCATTTACTATCTACACTTCCTAATTCCAGTTAACTCCTCAAAACACTGTGATCTAGCCTCTACCCACATCTGCTCACTGACCACATTAGTAGTAGCTACCTATTTGCTAAACTGAAAGGACATTTTTCACTTGGGTACATTTCTAAAGCTACATTTATCACTTTTTCTTTCTCATTCACTCATTTTGGAGTTCTATTTTCTTGGCTTCCATGATGATATTCCTTTTTGATTTTTCTTCTACCTTCTGACAATTTTATTTCTTTTTTTGTATGTGGGTACTTCATCATCTGTCCATGGCATAAGAGTCACTTTTTCTTAGAGTTATATCCTTCATCTACTGTTCTCATCATTTTATACTCTCCCTGTTTTTTCATATATGACCTATATCCTGATGAGTTCTAATCCCCATATATAGCCTTGGTTCCTTTCTGTAAGTTTGACAGATATGGAACCTCACTCAACAGTATCCAAATGGGATTAATTCCCTCCAACTCCCTTTCCCCAAATTTGGCCCATTACCTGTATCAACTGATGGAGTTTCTATTCACTCAAATCACTGAAGTTAAAAACTTAGGCAATATATTATGCTTCCTTCTCCCCTTTCCCTTCTCTATTCAAATATTTCAATAATTTCCTTCTTGTTTTACATTTGAACTAGTATTAAAATAATGAAAATAATAGCAAATAATATTTTTGAAATTTACATGCCAGGCATTTGCGAAAAACTTTGAGAACATCTCATTTAATTGTCATGTTACAGGTACTATTTTCCCTGTTTCATTTATGGGAAAGATGAGGCTTAGGGTGCTTTAGCGCTTTCTATGTGTCACACAGATAATAATCAGTAGAGCTGGTATTTAAATTCAAATATTTTAATTCCAGATTCCATACACTTAGACACAGTGGTAGCGTTTATTACTTCCTGTCTCTACTACACTGTCCTATTTTAGATCCCCTTCATCTTTCACATGGACAAATGCAATAGCTACTTGACTGGCATTCATCATATATATATTCTTGCTCCACTCAAACCAGCCTCCACACAGCCAATGGATGTTCTATTTCAATTGCAATTGTTATCACTTAACTTCTATGTTTGATATCCTTCATTGGCTCCTCATAATTTTCAGGATACATACCTTACTTTGAATTTCAGTGTAGCATACAAAGCTCTCTATAACGTGGTGTCTGCTTACCTTTTAGCCTTAAGTTTCACCCATTCTTCCTTGGGTCAGTTTATACTGCAGGTATCAAACTGCATGCAGTTTTCTACTAAACAACATGCTGATTTTAGTTTCTGCAATTCATTTGTGTTTTTGCTAGTGGAGACCTGCTTTTTGTCATTCTATTAACATGACTGACTTTCATGGATTTTTTTGTAACTCAGCACAGGCCCCACTATGAAGCCTTCCCTGACCAACTTCCTTTTTACCATGATCACATGAAATCTTATTCTGTAATGTATCATCTATACATCACATTGTGTTCATCACCCAGAGTCAGTTCTCCTTCCATCACTATATATTCGATCCCTTTTACCCTCATCTACCACTGCCCTCCCCCCTTACCCTCTGGTAACCAATATACAATTGTCTGTGTCTGTGAGTTTTTGTTTCTTCATTTGTTTTTCTTGTTCCTTTGTTATTTTCAGTTTTATATACCACATATCAGTGAACTCATATGGCTCTCGACTTTTTCTGTCTGACTTATTTTGCTGAAGCCTATGTAACTTTACTAACAACTGTCACCCCAATAAACTTTAATTAATAAAAAAAAATCTTATTCTACCAACTAGACTTTGAGTTGTTTGAAAGACTGTTTGTTTTGTTTTGTTTTGTTTTTTGTATTTCTACAATAAGTACATTCCTAGGAACAAATACATATATAATCTTTGAGTAGAAAAATATATGATGAAAATATGAGACAATTAATTAAGGAATTAAGGATCATAATAGAATATGCAAGCTAAGTTTAAAGTAAGGAAATCAGCTTGAAGGATGTTGTGTTAAGATCAAAACAGGAGATAAGGCCCAGGACTAGGGTGTTAGAGGTGTGAATTGAAAATAAGTCCTGATGAATCGATGGTGAGGTCAAGGTGAATAACATTTCTAACATGATTCCAAAATTTAAGGCAGTTAGTTGGAGAATACCAATTGGACTTTGAACTATGATAATTAGGAGTGAAGTTCTGTGAAGAATTAGAATTTGAGGAGGTGGCAAACAAATGTGTATGTATTTTCCACGTAATCATGGAGACACTAATTCCTTTTACCTCGGGAAAAAAAGGGTGAGAAGATAGGTGCATGGGTTAAATATTTTGAGATGAATATGGCATGTATGAAAGCTGTTGTGTCATAAATAAATAGATGTTTACCACAGTTTTACATGTGATAGAAATATATTGCATAATTAAAATCAACAGTGCAATATGTATATATTTAGTGGAAACAATCCAACGATGATTGATTAAACAGTGAGCAAAGAGTTCTTCAGGCCGGCCGAGTGGCGCGTTGGTTAAGAACTGGCTTGGGATGCCAGTGGCCCTGGTTCGGATCCCACATATGAGGGCCAGTGACACTGCCCTCTACAGCTAAGATGGTGAAAAACAGCTCCACCTGGAGCTGGGCTGCTGTGAGTCCACGGGGACGGCATAGCTGCAACCCCTGCTGCAGTGGGCTGCCATAGGCTACAGTGAGTGGCCGGCAGTCAGCGTGAGCTGCCAACAGCCTCTGTGAGCAGCCATGTAGAGGCCAGCAACTGACCTGCCTCACCCGAGAAGAGCGCAAGGACGATACCAACATGGGCCAGTGAAGCAATGTCCTCCACAACCAAAGTGAAGAACAAAAGGTCAGCAACTTGTCTGTTCCCCTTCCCGGGTTTCCCAATGCTGTTCCCCGCCCCCAATTCCCCAATAAAAAATATTTAAAAAAAAAGAGTTCTTCAACTGTCATCTAATTTGGATAGTGTTTTCCGAAAATGACTTGTTAGTAATTGACACTTGTCTGACTATGAAATAGCGTGCATTATTGTAGAAAGCTTGAAAAATACAGATGAATAGATAAATAAAACAATGAAAATTAAAATTACCTATAATCCCACCAAATCAGAGATAACAAATTTTGTTATCTTAGTGCATAATTTTCCAATATTTTTTCTATGTATATACTGGTTTTTTTTTAGAAAATAGGAATTATCATTTTGCTATTTTATTAAATATTCTCCTAAAACAAAATTTTGATGGCTATATAATATTGCATTTATAGGTTTCCCATAATACATTTAGTTGTCTAATATTTTTGGATGTTTCAATTTTATGCTATTGTAAACAATGCTATAACAAACCTTATTTAACATAACTCTCTCTGTGCACTGACCCAATAGCCAACATTATAATTTACAGAGAAACACTGGAGGAGATTTAATTAAAATCAGTAATAATCTTAGTTCATTATACAAGTATGTTTTAAATTGTTTTGGATATTTCATTCAAGACAATAATATGGAGGAAATATTGAAAAGAAAACAAAGTGCCATTGATATTTGTTATTAATAGTAATCTTCTACTGAGAAACTTCAAAACAAACTTGTGGTAGTTTGCAAAGGAAAAGCTTATAGAAGTAAACTTTGGTAATGTGTACCAGAAGTGTGTAATTACACTTCCAGAAATTTATTATATGCATAAGTAAGAAAAACATTTTTAAGTAACTGAATTTGAAAAATTTCTTTATACATCATTCTATCAGTTATCAATTGTTCTAATAGATAGCATAGCATCATTGAATATTTGTTGTTTTTTATTTAATAGCTGCTATTGGTACATAAAATAATTTTTATAGAAAAACAGAGTTTACAAAGTTTATATTTGTAGATTTATTTCTATTTAATTACACTTTCAAGTCTGATTGGAAAATAATATATAATAAATAGTTATTTTAAATTCTTTTTTATTTATTTATTAACATTCAATAGTCATTATATTAATTTCAGGTGTACAGCATAGTGGTTAGGCATTTGTATAATTTAAGAAATGATCCACCTGACTAGTTTAGTACTAACCTGGCACTATACATAGCTATTACCATACCATTGACTATATTCTCTAAGGTTTATTTTACAACCCCATGACTATTCTGTGACTACCAATTTGTACTTCTGACTCTCTTCTCCTTTTTCACCCTGTCTCCCAACACCATTCTCATCTGGCAACAGTCAAAATGTTCTATGTATCTATGAGTGTTTCTGTTTTGTTTGTTTGTTTATTTTGTTCTTTAGATTCTATATATAAGTGAAATCACATTGTGTCTGCCTTTGTCTGACATACTCCACACAGCACAATACCATCCAGATCCATCCGTGCTGCTGCAGATGGCAAGAATTCATTCCCTTCCATGGCTGAGCAATATTTCACTATATATATGTACCACCTACTCTTTATCCATTCATCCATCGGTGGACACCCAGGCCACTTCCACATCTTGGCCATTGTAAACAATGCTGCAATGAACATTTGCATGCACACATCCCCTCAAAGGAGCATTTTGGGTTTCTTCAGATAAATACCAAGAAGTGGGATTACTGGGTCCTTCTTCATCTCTTCTTATAGATTTTGTTTGTTTGTTTTTTCAAAGATTTTATCAGGAAATTGGGGAGAGGAACAGCGCTGGGAAATCAGGGAAGGGAACAGAGAAGTTGCTGTTCATTTGTTATTCAGTCTAGTTGTGTAGGATGTCGCTTCAATGGCCCATGTTGTTATTATCATTGCGTTCTTCCCGTGTGAGGCAGATCGGTTGCCGGCCACTGGACAGTTGCTCATGGCAGCTCTTGGCAGCTCACTCCGGCTGCCGACAGGTCACGCCAGCTGCCAGCCACTCACAGTAGCTTTACAGCAGCCCACTGCAGCCCCACTGCAGCCTACACCATAGCCAGCAACTCACTGCAGCCCAGCTCCAGGTTGCAATGTTGTTCACCATCTTAGCTATAGAGGGCACAGCATCACTGGCCCTAATGTGGGATCCAAACAGGGGCCCTGCTGCCCAGGGCTGGCGTCCCAAGCCAGCTCTTAACCAACGGCCCTAGCCTTCGTTTTAATGTCTATTTCATCTGATATGAATATTGCTACTCCAGCTTTTTTCTCTGCATTTCCATAAAATATATTTTTCCCATCCTTTTACTTTCATTCTGTGTGTGTCTTTCAACCTCAAATGAGTCTCATAGGCAGCATATGTAAGGGTTTTCTTTTCTTATCCATTCAGCTACCCTACCTTTATCATTGGAGCATTTAATCCATTTACATTGAAAGTAATAGGTGATAGATATGTACCTATTGCCATTTTATTATTTATATTTTTGATTTTTTTTTTTTTCATCTTAAAGAAGTCCTTTAACATTTCTTGTAATACTGGTTTGGTGGTGGTGAACTCATTTAGGTTTTTCTTCTCTGGGAAGTTCTTTATCTGTCCTTTAATTTTAAATGACACCCTTGCTGGGAATAGTAGCATTGGTTGTAGACCCTCGCTTTTCATCACTTTGAATATTTCCTGCCAATCTCTTCTGGCCTGCTAAATTTCTGTTGAGAAACAGCTGACAGTCTTATTTGAGCTCCCTTATAAGTTACTAGTTGCTTTTCTCTTGCTGCCTCTAGGAGTCTCTCTTTGTGTTTAACCATTGCCATTTTAATTATAATGTGTCTTGGTGTGGGCCTGTTTGAGTTCACCTTGTTTGAGACTCTGTGCTTCCTGGGCTTGTATGTCTATTTCCTTTGCCAGGTTAGGAAAGTTTTCAGTCATTATTTCTTCAAATATGTTCTCAATCCCTTGCATTCTTTCTTCTCCTTCTGGTAACCTTATGATGCAAATTTTGTTTTGCTTCATGTTGTCCCAGAGTCTCTTAAACCATCCTCATTTTTCTTTTTTTATTATTCTTTTTTCTTTTTGTTGTTTGGGTTAGGTGTTTTCTGCTACCTCATATTGCAAATCATTAATTAAATCCTCTGCTTTATCGAGTCTGCTGGTGATTCCTTCTAGTGCAATCTTCATTTCAGTTATTGTATATTTTACTACTGACTGGTTCTTTTTTATGGTTTTTATGTCCTTTTTTATGCTTTCTATCTCTTTGTTGAAGTTCTCAGTAAGTTCCTTAAGCATCCTTATAACAAGTGTTTTGAACTGTGTCTCTGGTAAGTTGCTTGCTTCCATTTTGTTTAGTTCTTTTTCTGGAGTTTTCTCCTGTTCTTTCATCTAGGACACATTTCTTTATTTCCTCATTTTTGCTGTCTCTCTGTTTGTTTCTATGTATTAGGTAGATCTGCTATGTATCCCAGTCCTGCCCGGGTGGTCTTATATAGTAGGTGGCCGTGGGGACCAAAGGCACAGTATCCCTGGTCACCAGCACTGGCTGTTCCAGGAATGTCCTTTGTGTGGGTTGTGTGTGCCCTCCTGTTATAGTTGAGCCTTGATTGTTATTGGCATGTCAGTGGGGAGGATTGACCCTCAGTCTTATTGGCTGTGAGGGTTTGGCCATGTCCACAGCTTATAGGCTGCTGTGTGGGGAGCTAACACATGAAGCAGAATTCACCCCAGTGGGCTCTGGTGCCTGTTGAGACTGCCTTTTGTGAGTGCCACTTGTGGGGCTAATTGGGTGGTGCTCTGCTGTGATCTGAAACCAACCTCCAAGTATGTTGTTTATGGGGCCTCTTGGGAAGGGCTCCAATACAGGCTGAATTTAGCCACTGCCTGTAACAAACTGGGTAGTGCCTGGTAGGAGCTACAAAGGGATCCATAGTTGGCCGCTGCCTGTGCTGGACCAGGACTCTCATGGGAGAGGCCATGCTGTGCACTGAAGACTGCTGCCACCAGTACTGGGTCTGGGGTATTCCACAAAAAGCCACGACATACCAAGGCTTGCTGCCAGTTGCTGGCTATCATAAGGTTCAGCTGCTGATAAAACCTCCTGTGGTATGGACTTGGGTGTGGCGGGGTCTCAGTGAATAACCAGGGTGGAGCAATTGGAGCTCACCAGACCCATTCAGATTCAGATTTAGCCATGGGCATGGTGGGAGGAATCAACACAGGAAATATGGCACTTGCCTGCCAGCTACATTGGAAAAAGAGTCCACACAGGGAAAATGGCATCTTCCAGCCCTTACCTGGAGACTACATACCTCAGTCTGCCCCCATTTGTCTCCAATTCCTCCTGAGTCACTATCCCTCCTCTGGATCCCAGGGTGAGTGCCTGCTCGTGAATATGTGCAGGTCCTTTAAGAGGACATCTGGATTCCCAACAGCCTGCATTACACCCAGATGGTTGGAATCCCCACTGTTTTCCAAAAGTCAGATGTTGTGGGGACTCCTCTTCACAGCACCAGTACTCCAGGCTGGGGAGCCTGATGTAGGGCTGGGGTCCCTTGCTTTTACATGGGTAACCTCTGCGACAGAGATATCCTTCTCATTGTTCATCTACCACACAGAGGTTTGGTGCCAGCCCCTTTTGTGTCTCTGCTCCTCTTACCAGTCTCACTCAATGTGGCTTTTCTTTTATATCTTTAGTTATAAAACTTCTGTTCAGCTAGACTTCAGATAGTTCTCCAGGTTGATTGGTATATAATTTAGTTGTAATTTTGATGTATTCATGGGATTAAGCAAACACTGCATTTATCCACTCCATCATTTTGGATCTCTAAGAAATACTTTTTTTTAAAAATAGAAAAATATGTTTTGTTTCCTTTTTGTGATTTTTTCACCTTTGTATGAATTTTATACATTTTTAGTTAATAGTAAAAAATAACATAACAACTAATTTTCTAAAGATCTGAAATGTTTATTCCTTAAAAAATAACTTAATTTTGCCTTTTCTGTGCATTGGACTGCACCATGGTACAATTTTGGAAAAGAAAAAAAAAGTATGTCTAATTTATCATGTGTTTTCTGTGTAATTTTCATATAAATTAGGCATGTTTACAATTCATTAGTTCTTAATCATTATACATGTAACTAGTTACTTGTTATTTTTATACCTCCATACTAATGCTTCAGAGCATTCACGTAGATTAAGTATAATTCAGGATATGGGCTTCATTGTACATGCAATATGTTTAAATTGTTGTGCCATATTTAAAATAAAGACTAGCATATTCAAAACTAGGAAAAAAATATAATGCAGTTGATCCATATATTTAATATTTGAATAGAGAAGACAATTTTAGTTTAAAAATAGCTCTAGAAGTTGACATCAGCCTACCACAAATATGTAGAGATAACTTTAAATCTTTTTTTAATAAAAATTTAGCATATCAAAATATTTGCTTTCTGTGTTGGTCATGTGCAGTTAAACTATCTAATAAGCAATTATATGTTAAAGATTCTTCACCTTTACCCTTATTAGAATGGGACAAACAAACTGAGTCATCATTGACCCAGTATATTAACCATTTTGATAAAAGTGACCTTTTATTTGATCACTGTCTAGACCAGTGATTCACAACACTGGCTATGCATTAAAATTGCATGTGGAGGTCAGAATCTCTACAATAAGATTCTGATAGAGTAGGTCTGATTAGAAGCCTTGCTATCTTTATTTTTTATCAGCTTAACAGGTGATTTTAATGTGCAAACAGGGATGATAATCACTGAGCACAAACACACGAGTACGTCCATTAGATTAATGATCATCCAAATATTTGAAACATTGCTCATTAATGAGCTTACTCATTTGGCTGAGCTTTTCAAAGCAGACACAGTGTCTTTATTCGTTTTGTATCCACAGTAACTAGCTCAATTTTCAGCACATAGGTGCTCAGGAAATGTTTGTTTAATGTAGTCATAAGAAATCAAGTCATTAAAGAATCATGCGAATGGTAAGATTCACTGAAAGTGACAAAATGTTTATGAAATCCCCATTTAAAATCAAACACAAAATTACTCTTGGAACAAATATTAACATTGGCTTTTTATTTATTTATTTATTTATTTTTCTAAGAAGGATATGTCTCCTTGAGAAAAATAAAAAATGATTTTGCTAAAAAAACATTTTTACCATTAATGTGTTAATGGACACATTGTTTTTTTCCCAAGGAATAAACTTCAGGTATCTCAGCTAACTCAATAACAAGCAGACAATGTATATTGTGTAATTTTACCTTTAAAATAAAAGAGTGCAAGTATAAAAATCATGTGTACTACCAAACGATTTTGCTAGTATAATTTTAAAACATGATCAAGTATTAAACTGATTTTATTGGTTTCACAAATAGCTGATCTCTAGATAGAGGTAAAGTAAATATGGTATTTTTTATTTGCTGAATGTCTTCTGAATTTCTATATTTCTATTATTTCTCCAAAGAGCAGCCATTGGTACATGCATGAACAAACAAGTACACACCACCCACAATAAACACACACACACACACACACACACACACACACACACACACCTTGACCTAAATTAATTGTAATAGACAAATACAGGTTTTTAAGCTGCCATGGTCTGAACAAGTGCTTCCCAATTTATATTTAAAAAACAGAATATAATATATTGCCGATGTAAAGGACAAGTTTGTTCACTTTGGTTATTTCTTTACCAGTTTTTCAAACAATCACACATAGTTACGTAATTCTAAAATAAAGTGTACAAAACATTCAAAATAAAGTAGAAAACAGTACATTATACATAAAGCCATTTCATTCCTTTGAGAAGAAGCAGTTTTACACAGGCCTATTCAAAGCAAGTTATTCCAAATGGTTTGTTCCAAAATTTGTATTTGTATCTAAGGTAAATCTGAGTAGAAATTTGATTGTCTTCAGTTAGTTAAAATACTTCTTTTTGAAAAAACTAAGTTTAAAATGTCATATTTAAAGAAAAACATAAAACTATTTTGAACAATTCGATTCTGCCATCCACAACTACTTTGTAAAAATATTGACCTCTCCTTTCTGATCCTCTGCTCCTGTCATGTTTGGTAGCTCATACATTGCCACTATTAATATGCCCCACCTTCTAAACATTCACAGTCATGAGAAACCCAGTGCACGCAAAAGGAATTGCAGTAGAAATATTGACGAAATATGAAAGTGAAAAACAGATGAAAAACTTGGTTTGACTGTGGAAAAATGCCAATTATTGTTATTTATGAGCTCTACATATTGTTTTAGCCTAATAACTTCGTAACTTAGTAATATATATCATTTAAAATGTCTTCTTATTTTAATCCTCAGGGAAGAAAAAAAAACAATAAAATTAAACTTGTAAAAGTTAAATATATATACATATATGGTATCTCACATGTTGAAATAATTCCCTTAAAGGACTGGCAGTGTTTTGTTGGTTTAAAAAAAGCCTCACTGATATAAGTAAGGAAAGAGGTGTATGCCTTTATTATGGTTTGCTAACTTCAAAAGAGAATAATCCAGGCTAAAAAAAAAATTAAATTTAGCAATCTTTTCTATTTCTCACTAGATTCTGAATCTTAGCTGGTGTAGCCTAATAAATAGTTGAAACATTCAGTATAAGAGAGACCTTGGAAACTGGTATGTCACATCCATTTCCTAATTTGTCTGTAAAGATGGCATATTATATGATTTACATTGTCGGTTTTAAGGTAATTTTGCTCTTCGATAATGCCCATTTTATAACACCTCCTATTTTGGGCTTGTCAAGAGTCGTAGCCCAATAGTACCCAGCCATTTAAGTCAGTTTCATTAAGTGGCAAAAGGAATTTTACAGATGCAATTATGGTTACTAATCAGTTGTCTTAGGGTGCATCCAAAAGATTATCTGAGTGGGCTTGAACTAATTATATAAGCTCTTTAAAAGCAGAGAATTTTATCTCATGGGAAAGAGAATGTCAGAGGGATCTGAAATGTGAGAGGGATTTAACATGTGAGAGATATCTCCGTTGCAGAGAAGAAGGAGACCTTGGACTAAAGACCTAAGAGTGGCTTCTAGAAAATAAGTGGTCCCTGGTTGACAGTCCACAAGAAAATGGGACCTCAGTACAGGAACTAAATTAACAACTTAAACAAGCCTGAAAGCAATTTTCCCCCCAGAGACTTCAGATAAGAGCCTGCTTGACCAACACCTTGAATTTTGCCTTGTGAGACCCTAGGCCTCCCCAAACTTCTGACCTACACAATTGTGAAACAGTAAATGAGTAGTTTTAAGTTGCTAGTTATTGGCAATTTATTACAAAACTACAAAGATTAATGCAGCATTTATTTTTTATAGATAAGGAACCTGAGTCCCAGAGAAGTCTACAAATATAAAATGACTCTTTCTTTATTCTTCATATCCCACCCAGTACCCTTGCATTGTGTTCCTGTCTTGGCAACTGTCTGTGAATTCCACAAAAGAAAAATACCTAATTATTTTTAAGTAGTCAAATATCCATGAAACTTCAAAAGCTAGTAAGAAAACAATACATGAATTACTGAGTTAACAAATATACTAATGTGGGAATTATTGTTATATAGCTCCATACTTAAATTAATTGAAACAACTTTCCTATTAGCCCTGTCAGTAATAAACTGATTATAGTCCCCATTTTAACAGGTTCAGAATTTTTGGGTGTAAATAATAGCTTTTATAGATATATATTCAATAAATTACTTTAAAAACCCCTAGAGATAAACTTAATAACTCTCAGTTTCATTATTTCATAGTGAATAAACACACAACAGACCCTATGTGTTTGAAAATTTAAGAAATAAATGTAAAATCAACTATCTTTGTATAGACTTCAATGAGCTTTAAAAGTACATCATATCGATTAATGGAGTTTCAGTAATCCTATTAATTTAACATAATCATAGGCATCTTGTCATATTCAGAGTTCCAGACATTTGGACGTATATCTTGAGAGAGGGACACTTTAGAATTCTGCCTATCCCAAAGGTGTTGGATGAAAATTTATCAATTCAGTTCTAAATATTTTCAGTTTAAGCAAATAGGTCTCTGGAGATAAAGTGGATTCTTGATAATTCATATGTACCATTAACTTTTTAAAGAGTTTTCCATTTTATTTCTATCCCAGGTGAAGAAAGAATAAAACACATCACTGTGTGTTCTCTAGCTAAGTTAATAAAAGATTTAGTCCAACAGATAACTCTGCAAGAGGTAGGAATTCATTGTCCTCCATTACTAATGAACAGCGTTTTCAGCCGTACCTAAAAGATAAGGATACCTGTTCACAAATAATCTATAGTCTGTAAAATAAATATTCAAGAAAAGAAAGGGAAGAAAGCAGAAGCATTCCATTTGCATTAAGCATAGTGTTGGTTATACTCATCTATGGAGTCTCTGATTTTGTCTTACATGTTTCTATGTCCTCAGTATATATCCCCTAATAGGTTGGGTGAATAATGCATTAACACTGGAATGCTAAATTCCTGAAGGCTCCAAGCATCCAGATTTTTGTTGTTGTTGTATTTTGGGAACATAAAAGAAAATTTGGGGCTGGCCGAGTGGTGCGGTGGTTAAGCGCTGGCTTGGGAAGCCAGCGGCCCCGGTTCGGGTTCCACATACTAGGGCCAGTGACACTGCCTTCAAAAAAAAAAAAAAAAGAAAATTTGCATGTGTTTTATAGTATTACCCAGGCAGAGCATAAAATCATGTGTTTTGCAATATGTTTTGGGGTATTTCAGATACTTGATTATATGTAAATATGTGTTTATTTGGTAACACTATTTAGTAAAAATCATATAAAATTGTATTAGACAATTTATTACAAAACTACAAAGATTAATGCAGCATTTATTTTGTAATATTTATTTCAATTTATGAAATTCCAATGCTATAACATTTCTGTTAGAAAAATCTGGTATTATTATTAACTCATCACTTTTCTGCTGCAGTCTTTAAAATGTTTTTTGCTAAATCTTCGTGTCATTTTCATTTATTGTGTTATGTTTTATTATGACCGAACAAGTAAAAAGAAGTTATACTATTATTATCAGAAACTCATTTTTACACACTTTAGACTTTTATAAATTTAACCACTATATTTATAACACTAATTAACCTACCACGGAAATAGAAACGGAGAAACCACTATCCAAATAATGAAATTAAGTGTTCTAAACCAGTAATTTTAAACAAGTGACTATACTGAATATAGAGTGATTTGTGAATCATGAATTTTTAGGTAGTTATATCTGTTTCAGATCTGTGAACAATCTCATACCATGACTAATTAATGTGCCAAATGATTTGGAAAATGCAATATGTTTTTGGAATTATTTCCTTTAGCAATGTAACAAGACTTTTAAATCTTCCAATCAAATCATTTAGAAATTGTCAGTGATTAAAATCAACATTCTCAAAATAACGACAAGGTATTTATGGAACTTTGCAATTTCCATATCTCTATTGATTGTTTGGTAACTTTCTAGAGATAAATATAACACACAGAAAGAATGGAGCAAATTTGTTGTCTGATGATACACATTCTGTTAGATTACAAATTACTTAGATTATTATGAGTCATTAAAAAACAACTAAGGTATGTATTGGGGATCTGATTTATGCCAGGTACTACAACAGGTACTTGAAATACAGTACCTGAAGGTTACCATGTTGGGTACATGTTATCCCTCTGAGATGAATTGACAGGCCAGTAAACAATCATAAGGTGCAAGATCTATTAGTTTAGTGCTTTTTCCTATTTTATATAGCAAGTTTTAAAAAGTTTCGATAGCTTTTAATATCTAGCTGAGGAGTCTATTTTGAAAAGTTATCTTCCTGATTTTGATAGCAGAAGGAGAGGGCAAGGGAATTTGGCGGATACAACTGTCATAGCTCCAAAACTATGCCACTGGTTAGAATTTGATAAATTGAATCTAAAAGAAATTGATAGAACAAATTTGATTAAAACTATAAATTTAATTGAAATATGCTAAAATTAGGACCAAATAAATTATCATTTTAATGAAACATTAATTAAAAATAAACATACTTGAGGATAAGCAGATTTTAGGCATTCCAATGTTTATTTTTAAGTAGATTTATTTTCAGCTGGTGAAGTATCTAACATATTCAAATATTTCTCTGCAATTACGGTGTAAGCAAGTAACATAAACTAAATAATTATCTGAACTCAAACTATAGGCACCTATCTTCTATGTTCTCTAAAGAGAGTTTCTTCACCACATATAGTTGACATGATGAATTCCTGTAAAACCATTAAAAATATATAATTCGGCCAATGAGATTTCATTTAACCTTGGTTTCCTGCAAGTTGTTTTATCTTTCTATTATTATGGAAGTTGCTTTGCAGTAAAATAAGTGACAACATAAATTTCTGAGATTAGCATTGGATTAAAAAACATCCTTGAGTTAAATGGAAAAAAATGATCGTATAGTTCTTAATTCAACCCTTAGAAATTACTTGAATTGTTTACAGGCAGGAGATCAAAAGCACAACAGCCATATAGTCAAGATACACTCATTAGTATGAAGACAGAAAGTTAATTTGGGATGCCTACATATATTTTTAATTTTTGTTAAGATGTATGTATTTTAATTTATTTCATTTACAGAAATTTAATTATAAACGTAGTGGATTTCTGATATTGAAGTAATACTAAAAGTAGTAATAACTACTGACAAAAATCCTTCTCAATCACCTTCATATCTACCTAAGTCCAAGTTTTCTTTTCTTTCTTTCCTTTTTCTTCCTCCCTTTTCTTCTCCTTCTCCTTCTCCTTCTCCCTCTCCCTCTCCCTCTCCCTCTCCCTCCCTCGTCCCTCCTCCTCCTCATTTTCCTCCTCCTCGTCCTCCTCCTCCTCCTCCTCCTCCTCCTCCTCCTCCTCCTCCTCCTCCTCTTCTTCTTCTTCTTCTTCTTCTTCTTCTTCTTCTTCTTCTTCTTCTTCTTCTTCTTCTTCTTCTTCTTCTTCTTCAATGGTTTGACATTTATATAATTTAAAAAGTGGATCCCCTGACTAGTCTCGTACCAACCTGGCACTATACATAGTTATTGCTGTATTATTGAGTACATTTCCTATGCTTTACGTTACATCCCCAAGACTATTTTGTAACTACCAATTTGTACTTCTTAATGCCTTCACCTTTTTTGCCCTGTCCCCCAACCCCCTTCTATTTATTACCCCAATAAATCTAGTACCCATCTGATATCATACATAGTTATTACAATATTATTGACTATATTCCTTATGCTATACCCTATATCCCCATGACAACTTTGTACTTCTTAATCCCTTCCCCTTCTTTCACCCACACCCCCAACCTCCCTCCCATCTGGCAACCATCAAATTGTTCTCTGTATTTATAACTTTGTTTCTGATTTGTTTGTTTATTTTGTTCTTTAGATTCTACATGAAAGTGAAATCGCATTGCATCTCTTTTTTGCTGTCTGACTTCACTCAACATAATACCCTTTAGGTCCATCCATGCTGCTGCAGATGGCAAGAACCCATTCCCTTCCATGATCAAGCAATATTCCATTGTATATCTGTACCACCTACTCTTTATCCATTCATCCTTTGATGGACACACAGGCTTCCTCCACATCCTAGCCATCATAAACAATGCTATAATGAACATATGGATGCACACATCACCTCGAAGTAGTGTTTTGGGTTTCTTCATATAATTACCCAGAAGTGGGATTATTGGGTCCTTCTTTGTTAGTTGGTTTTAAAGTCTATTTTGTCTGATATGAGTATTGCTAGCATAAATTTTTGTTTTGTTTGTTTGATTTTCCCATTTTCAGGAAATATCTTTTTCTCATCCCTTTACTTTCAGTCTTTTGATCTGAAGTGAGTCTTTTGTAGGCAGCATATATAAGGGTATTATTTTATTATCCATTCAGCCACCCTATCTTTTTTTCATATTATTTTTATTATTATTAATAGATACAGATGTACAAAACTATGCAATAGCTATCTTTTTCACCCCTTTCAAAGTGACTACTCTTCACCCCTCCTTTGCCTCCCCATCCCTGATATCATACAGATCTATTACAAATCCAATGACTCCATCCCCATACTATACTCCACATCCCATGACTATATATGTGTTAAATTATAGTCAACATCTAATATTAATCAGCGGCAGCTTCAGATGTACAGTGCAGTAGTCAGGCCACTACACCGTCAAAGAAGTGGTCTCTTGACAAGACATGAGTCCATATGGTTCCCTAAGAAAATATTTACGACATTATTGTTTATATTCCCTAAACTGTCTCTTCTGTCTCTGCAATAGTACTGTAGTTACCAATTTATGTTACCTCGTCCCTTCTCCTTCTCCCTCATGCCCACCCCCGTCCATCTAGCCTGCATGAGTTTTTCCTTTGTGTCTCTAAGACTATTTCTGTTTATTTTGCTCATTTATACAGTTCTTTAGATTCCACATATAAGTGAAATCATATGGTATTTGTCTTTCTCTGACTGACTTATTTCACTTAGCATAATGTTCTCTAGGTCCATCCATATCATTGCAAATGGTACGATTTCTTTCTTCTTTATAGCTGCATAATACTCCATCGTGTAAATGTACCACAGTTTCTTAATCCAGTCATCTACCGATGGGCATTTTGATTGTTTCCAAGTCTTGGCTATTGTAAATAGCGCTGCAGTAAACATAGGGGTGCATATATTTTTTCGAATTAGTGTCTTGGGTTTTTCAGGATAAATGCCTAGGAGTGGAATTGCTGGGTCAAAAGGTAGTTCCATTTCCAGTTTTTTGAGATACCTCCATACTGACTTCCATTGTGGCTGCACCAATCTGCAATCCCACCAACAGTGCAGCAGGGTCCCCTTTTCCCCACAGCCACGCCAGCACTTGTTGTCTGTTGATTTATTGATGATAGCCATTCTGATCGGAATGATGTGGTATCTCATTGTGGTTTTTATTTGCATTTACCTAATGACCAGTGAGTTTGAACATTTTTTCATATGCCTGTTGGCCATCAGTATGTCCTCTTTAGAGAAATGTCTCTTCATATCCTCTGCCCATTTTTTAATCGGGTTGTTTGTTTTTTTGGTGTTGAGTTTCATGAGTGTTTTATAAATTTTGGATATTAACCCCTTATCAGATAGATCGTTGACAAATACATTCTCCCATTCAGTAGGCTTCCTTTTTGTTTTATTGATGGTTTCCTTTGTTGTGAAAAAACTGTTAAGTTTGATATAATCCCGTATGTTCATTTTTTCTTTTACTTCCCTTGTCAGCGGGGATGTATCAGTAAAAACATTGCTCAGGGTAATGTCTGCAAATTTACTCCCTTATATTTTCTTTTAGGATTTTTATGGTTTCAGGTCTTACATTTAAGTCTTTTATCCATTTTGAATGTTTTCTTGTATATGGCGTAAGGAGGTGGTTCAGTTTCATGTTTTGCACTTGTCAGTCAAATTTTCCCAGGACCATTTATTAAATAGACTATCTTTATCCCAGTGTAAATTCTTGCTTCCACTGTCATAGATTAACTGACCATATATACATGGATTTATTTCTGGGGTCTCTGTTCTGTTCCACTGGTCTATGTGCCTGTGTTTATGCCAGTACCATACTGTTTTGATTACTGTAGCCTTGTAGTATGTTTTGATGTCTGGTAGCATGATACCCCCAGCTTTGTTCTTATTTCTCAGGATTGCCGAGGCTATTCTGGGTCTTTTATGGTTCCATATAAATTTTAGTATTATATTTTCTATTTCTGTGCAAAATGCCCTTAGTAGTTTGATAGGACTTGTATTGAATATATATATATTGCTTTAGGTTGTATGGACATTTTAACTATATTAATTCTTCCTATTCATGAGCATGGGAGGTGTTTCCATACATTTGTACATTCTTTTATTCCTTTCTTCAGTGTCTTATAATTTTCTAAGTACAGATCTTTTACTTCTTTGGTTAAATGTATTCCAAAATAGGTATTTTATAGTTCTTGACACCATTGTAAATGGGACAGTTTTCTTAATTTCTCCTTCTGTTGGTTTATTATTAGTATATGCAAATGCAACTGATTTCTGAATATTGATTTTGTATCCTGCTACCTTACTGTATTCGTCTATCAGCTCCAATAGTTTTTTGATGGAGTATTTTGTGTTCTCTATATACAGTATCATGTTATCTGCATATGGTGACAATTTTACTTCTTCCTTGCCAATTTGTATGCCTTTTATTTCTTTTTCTTGTCTGACTGTTGTGGCTAGAACTTCCAGAACTATATTGAATAAAAGAGGATAAAGTGGACAGCCTTGTCTCATTCCATATCTTAATGGGAATGGTTTTAGCTTTTCCCCATTGAGTATGATGTTAGCTGTAGGTTTATCATATATGGCCTTTATTATGTTGAGATATGATCCCTGTATTCCCACTTTGCTAAGAGTTTTTAACATAAATGGCTGTTGGATTTTGTCAAATGCTTTTTCTGCATCTATTGATATGACCATGTGATTTTTATTCTTCATTTTGTTGATGTGGTGTATCACATTAATTGATTTACAGATGTTGAAACAGCCTTGCATACTAGAGATGAAACCCATTTGATCATGATGTATGATCTTTTAAATTATTCCTGAATTCTGTTTGCTAATATTTCATTGAGGATTTTTGCATCTATATTCATCAGGGATATTGGCCTGTAGTTTTCCTTTTTTGTGCTGTCTTTATCTGGTTTTGGAATCGGGGTGATAGTGGCTTCATAAAAAGAGTTCGGGAGTCGTCTCTCCTTCTGTATTTGTTGGAATAGTTTGAGAAGAATAGGTGATAGTTCTTTTTTGAATGTTTGATAAAATTCACTTGTGAAGCTTTCTGGTCCAGGGATTCCTTTTTGAGAGCTTGTCGATTACTGATTCAATTTCCTTAATAGTGTTCAGGCTATTTAGATTTTCCTTTTCTTCTTGCGTTAGCTTTGGAAGGTTGTATGCTTCTAGAAAATTATCCATATCTTCCAGATTGTCAAATTTGTTGGCATATAGTTGCTCATAGTAATTTGTTAGAAGTTTTTGTATTTCTGTGATGTCTGTATTCATTTACCCTTTTTCATTCCTGAATTTACTAATTTGAGTCCTCTCTGTCTCTTTTCTTTGTTCAGCCTGGCTAGAGGTTTGTCAATTTTGTTTATCTTCTCAAGAAACCAGCTCTTGGTTTCATTGATCTTTTGAATTGTTTTTCTGTTCTCTATATCATTTATTTCCACTCTGGTCTTTATTTTCTCCTTTCTTGTAACCCCCTTGGTCTTCTTTTGTTGTTCTTTTTTCCAGTTCCCTGAGGTGTAAGGATAACCTGTTGATTTGACATTTTTATTCCTTCTTTAGGTAGGTCTGCACGGCTATGAACTTCCCTCTTAGGAAGGACTGCTTTTGCTGCATCCCAGAGATTTTGGGTCGTGCTGTTTTCATTTTCGTTTGTCTCGAGGTATCTCATGATTTCCTCCTTGATCTTATTTGTAACCCACTCGCTATTATTAGCATGTGATTTAGCCTCCATTTATTTGACAGCTGTTCGGGTTTCTTCTTGTTTTTTTTTTTTGAGGGCAGTGTCACTGGCCCTCATATGTGGGACCGAACCAGGGCCGCTGGCTTCCCAAGCCAGCGCTTAACCACCGCGCCACTCGGCCGGTCCCGGGTTTCTTCTTATAATTGATTTCTAGTTTTACAGCGTTGTGGTCAGAGAAGATACTTGAAATGATTTCAATCTTCTTAAATTTATTGAGGCTTGTTTTGTGGCCTAACATGTGGTCTATCTTAGAAGATCTTCCCTGTGCAGTTGAGAAGAATATATATGCTGTTGCTTTGAGGTGAAATGCTCTGAAAATTCGATGAAATCCTGCTGGTCTAATGTATCATTTAAGTCACTGTTTCCGCATTGATTTTCTATCTGGAGGATCTATCCATTGGTGACAGCAGGGTGTTCAAATCCTCTGCTATGATAGTATTATTGTTGATCTCCGTTTTTATGTCTGACAATATGTGTTTTATATATTTAGGAGCTCCTGTGTTAGGTGCGTAGATGTTTACTAGTGTTATGTCCTCTTGTTGAATCGATCCTTTTATTATTATGAAGTGTCCTTCTTTGTCCTTTATTATATTCTTCAATTTAAAGTCCATTTTATCTGATATAAGTATCGCTACTCCAGCTCTTTTCTCAGTTCCATTTGCATGAAATACTTTACTCCATCCCTTTACTTTCAGCCTGTATGTGTCTTTTGATCTGAAGTGTGTCTCTTGTATACAGCATATGCCAGGGTCTTGCTTTCTTATCAATTCAGCCGCCCTATGTCTTTTGATTGGAGCATTTAATCCATTTACATTTAATGTGATTATTGATAGATGTGTAGTTATTGCCATTTTGTTATTTCTGTTCCTAGTCTTCCTTAGTTAGGTTGTTTTTCTCTTCTGCTTAAAGAAGCCCTTTTAACATTTCCTGCAAAGCTGGCTTGGTGGTAATGAGTTCCCTTAACTTATTCTTTTCTGGGAAGCTCTTTATCTCTCCTTCAATTTTAAATGATAACCTTGCTGGATACAGCAATCTGGGTTGTAGGCCTTTATTTTTCATCACTTTGAAAACTTCCTGCCACTCCCCTCTGGCCTGCAAAGTTTCTATAGGAAAGTTGGCTGATAATCTTATGGGGGTGCCCTTGTAAGTAACTTGCTGCCTTTCCCTTGCTGCTTTAAGGATTCTGTCTTTGTCCTTAACCCTTGCCATTTTCACTATAAAGTGTCTTGGTGTGGGCCTGTTTGAGATCATCCTGGTTGGAACTCTCTGCACTTCCTGGGCTTGTATTTCAATGTCCTTTGCCAGGTTAGGGAAGTTTTCAGACATTATTACTTCAAATATGTTCTCCATCCCTTGCTCCCTCTCTTCTCCTTCTGGTATTCCAATGATTTGGTGTTGTCTCCCAGCTGTCTTAAACTATTTTCAATGTTTTTCATTCTTTTTTCTTTTTGTTGTTCTGCTTTGGTGATCTCTGCTGTCTTGTCTTCTAAGTCATCGATTTTCTGCTTCATCCAATCTGCTAGTCATTCCATAGAACTTGTTATTTAATTCATTGATTGCATTCTTAAGTTCTAGCTGGTTGCTTTTCATAATTTCTCTATCCTTCTTTATATTTTCATTAATTTCCTTGAACATTCTAATCATCAGTGTTCTGAACTCTGTCTCCAATAGGTTGTTTACCTCTATTTCCTCTAGTTCCACTGATTCAGGAGGTTTCTTCTGTTCCTTTATTTGGGTCATATTTCTTTGTCTCCCCAGTCTGGCTTACTCTTTGTGCTTGCTTCGATATAACAGATAGATCCCCTAGATCTCTTAGACTTTTCTGGGTAAACTTATATGGTGTGTGTTGTTTATATTTGAATTACTCAATCTCCCTATTTTCTTGTGCGTGTATATCTGAGGTGTTCCTTGTGTTGTGTGTCTTCACCTGTCGAAGTTTAGCTTTGATTACTTTTGGTTTGTCATTAGGTGGGATTGACCCCTAGATTGATTAGCTGTGAGAATCAGCAGTGTCCACAGTTTATAAGCTGCTGTGTGAGGGTTTAACCCTCTGATGAGGCTTGGACCCTTTGGGCCCTTGCACCTGTAGCGACTTCCATTTGGGTGTGACTCTTGTATGTCAAACTCAGAAATGCTCTGGTTTTATCTAAAGTCGGCCTGTTTGTATGATGATTCTTGTGTCTCCAGTGCCGGTCTTGGCTAAAGTCCACCAAGCTCTCTTCAGGTTGTCCTCTGCTGTATAGATATTCCTCTGCATATTGTGGGAACAAAGACGGCCACCTGCGACCTAGTGCGATTCTGTCACTGCAGGTTTTCTGTACATGAGTGTGTTTTTGATGTGTGATTGGTAGTTTTTACAAAGTCACTGCTGTTTCTGCTTTCACCTGTCCCAAGGCAGGCTGTGCACCCTGCAGGCTCAATGAGTGTCTTTGGACACCCTTTCCGTTGACAGCCGTGGAGAATGAGAGAGTTCTTTGTTGCCAAAAGCCAGCTGCCAGGAATCTGTTTATTAGTGTCTCAGCAACTGAACCTTCCCTGACTCCCAGGCCTTGCCAGAAAGGTGGGGGCTGGGTAGGTAGTCTCACTCTGCAGCCTCCTCTGGGGTGGAAATTCTCGACCCCCTGTGGGTAGGAATACCTCTGTAGTCTGCCCCTATTGCTCCATTCAGGGGTCAGTTTAAGACTCTGGCTTGGTGGGGGCCAAGGTTTATGATGTAGAGTGGGGGTGGGTTTTTATTTCTGTAGTTTTTTTTTTTTTTGCTTTCTGTCCAAGAGAGGAGGAAAAATAAACAAACAAGCAAAACAAACAAAACATTACAACAACAACAACAACAAAAAACACAGTCCCAATACTGTTTTGAGCTAAGGCCTTTGTCTCGTATGCTCCAGAGGAGTTCCTGCTGCTCTCCCAAAGAGACTGCCGGGGTTTAGGGGTTTCCACGTACCCTGCAGCTGCTCAAAAGTCCGATCTGTATCTTGGGACCTGCGTTTCTGCCCGGCGCACGCTGTGTCTCCCCCCACGAGTATTCTTTCTTCCCCTGCACGCCCCGTTTCAGGCTTCTGCCTCAAAGCCTGCATGCCAAGGTGCTCTTGCTGTGCTCCTTGGGACCCGGTGGACACAGAGACTGATTCCTGTACTGGGTGGGTGCAGGGATTAATCTTACCCTATCACTGCCGGACTCTGCACCCTGCTTCCTGGGGACCTGGGGAACCCCGGGTGCAGCTGTACATCTCCTCTCTCTCCTCCCCCACTCGCCTGGCCTGAGGCTTCTTCCTCAGAGTGCGGACTGTTGCGCTCTTGCTGTACTCTAGGCGGGCCGCGGGGCGCAGGAAACGAGCAGTGGTAACACTCACCGATCTGCTCTCTGAAGCTCGGTGCCCCAACAGCCATGGATGTGGGCTGCACCTCACACGTCTCGCTGCTTTCTTCCCCTACTCGCCTGGCCTGCCCACCTTCCAGCAATCGTTGTGTGAGATTCTTAGTTGTTCTGTGTGATGAGTAGACGTCCCTTTGAAGTGTTACAGAAGTTCAAATTGTGGATATTTCCAGGGGAGAACTCAGGGAGCTCTCCTCACAGCAGCCATCTTGCCTCTGATCTCCAGCCACCCTATCTTTTGAGTGGAACATTTAATCCATTTATATTTAAAGTAATTGTTGATAGACATGTAGTTATTGCCATTTTATTATATATATATATATATATATATATATATATATATATATATTTTTTTTTTTTTTTTTTTTTTTTTTGACTTGAAGAAGTCCCACCAACATTCTTTGTAATACTGGTTTGGTGGAGAGGAACTCCTTTAGTTTTTTTCTTGCCTGGGAAGCACTTTATCTGTCCTTCAATTCTAAGTGATAACTTTGCTGAGTAGAGTTGTCTTGGTTGTAGATACTTGGTTTTCATTGCTGTGAATATTTCTTTCTTTTTTTTTTTTGAGGGCAGTGTCACTGGCCCTCATATGTGGGACCGAACCGGGGCCGCTGGCTTCCCAGGCCAGTGCTTAACCACCGCGCCACTCGACCGGCCCCTGTGAATATTTCTTGACAATCCTTTCTGGCCTGCAAAATTTCTGTTGAGAAATCAGCTGATAGCCTTATGGGAGCTTCCTTGTAGGTAACTAACTGCTTTTCCCTTGCTGCTTTTAAGACTCTTTCTTTGTCTTTCAACCTTTGGCATTTTAATCATGATGTGTCTTGGTGTTGGCCTCTTTGGGTCCTACATGTTTGGGACTCTCTGTAATTCTTGGGCTTATATATCTATTTCCTTTGCCATGTTAGGGAACTTTTTCATCATTATTTCTTCAAATAGGTTTTCTTTTTTTTTTTTTAAAGATTTTATTTGGGAATTGGGGGAGGGGAACAGTGTTGGGGAATCAGGGAAGGAGAACAGACAAGTGGCTGTCCTTTTGTTTTTCAGTCTAGTTGTGGAGGACGCTGCTTCACTGGCCCATGTTGGTATCACCACTGTGCTCTTCCCAGATGAGGCAGATCGGTCGCCGGCATCTGGATGGTCGCTCACCGTGGCTATTGGCAGCTTGCGCTGGCTGCCAGCCACTCACGTTGGCTGCTGGCCACTCACTGTAGACTATGGCAGCCCACTGCAGAAAGGGCTGCAGCCTACACCGTCGCCGGGGCTCACACAGCCCAGCTCCAGGTGGAGCTGTTGTTTGCTATAGAGGGCAGTGTCACTGGCCCTCATATGTAGGATCCGAACTGGAGCTGCTGGTATCCCAAACCAGCTCTTAACCAATGTGCCACTTGGCCGGCACAGGTTTTCTTTTTTTTTTTTCTTCTTTTTTAAAAGATTTTATTGGGGAATTCGGGGAGGAGAACAGACAAGTTGCTGTCCCTTCGTTGCTGTGGAGGATGTTGCTTCACTGGCCCATGTTGGCATCGTCATTGCACTCTTCCCGGATGAGGCAGATGGGTCGCAGTCCTCTGGATGTCACTCACTGCTGCTATTGGCAGCTCACGCTGGCTGCCGGCCACTCACTGTAGCTTGTGGCAGCCCACTGCAGCAGGGGCTACAGCCCACACCATCGCCGGGGCTCACACAGCCCAGCTCCAGGTAGAGCTGTTGTTAGCTGTAGAGGGCAGTGTCACCGGTCCTCACATGTGGGATCCGAACCGAGGCCGCTGGCATCCCCAAACCAGCTCTTAACCAATGCGCCACTCGGCTGGCCCAGGTTTTCTTTTTTTATTAAAGATTTTATTGGGGAATCGGGGAAGGGTAACAGACAAGTTACTGTCCTTTTGTTCTTCAGTCTAGTTGTGGAGGACATTGCTTCACTGGCCCATGTTGGTATCGTCATTGCACTCTTCCTGGATGAGGCAGATCGGTCGTCGGCCTCTGGATGGCCGCTCTCAGTGGCTCTGGGCAGCTCACGCTGGCTGCCAGATGCTCACGCTGGCTGCCAGCCACTCACTGTCGCCTATGGCAGCCCACTGCAGCAGGGGCTGCAGCTTACACTGTCGCTGGGAATCACAGCTGCCCAGCTCCGGGTTCAGCTGTTGTTCATCATCTTAGCTGTAGAGGGCAGTGTCACTGGCCCTCATATGTGGGATCTGAACTGGGGCCACTGGCATCCCCAAATCAGCTCTTAACCAATGCGCTACTCGGCCAGCCCTCAAATAGGTTTTCAATTTATTGCTCTCTGTCTTTTCCTTTTGGTACCCCTATGATATGAATGTTGGTATCCTTGCTGTTGTCCCAGAAGCTCCTTAAACTCTCCTCATTTTTTTGGATTCTTTTTTTCTTTTTGCTGTTCTGGTTGGGTGTTTTCTGCTACCTTATCTTGTAAATCACTGATTCGATGCTCTGCTTCATCTGACCTACTGTTCATTCCCTCTAATGTATTCTACATTTCCCTTATTGTAGTCTTTATATCTGACAGGTTCTTTTTTTATGCTTTCTATCTTTATTTTTATGTTTCCAATCTTTTTGTTGAGGTTCTCCCTGAGACCATGGAGCATCCTTATAACCATTGTTTGGAACTCTGCATCTGGTAGATTGCTTTTCTCCATTTTGTTGTTTCTCTGGAATTTTGTTCTGTTTCTTTTATTTGGGGAATATTTCTTTATCTCCTCATTTTGGCTTCCTCCCTGTGTTTGTTTCTATGTAAGTTTGCTATGCCTCCCTGTTTAGTAGAGTGGGCTTATGTAGTAGGTATCCTGTGGGACCCAGTGGTACAGTCCCCTGCTCACTAGAGATGGGTGCTCAAGGTGTGTCCTACATGTGGCTTATGTGTGGCCTCTTATTGTACTGTGTTTCCCCGAAAATAAGACAGGGTCTTATATTAATTTTTGCTCCAACAATCTTCATTTATTCATTACTCATGTACAGGAATCTATGTTTATTCAAACAGACATATCTAGCTGATGATCTTAACTGGGGCTTATGTTTGGGGTAGGGTTTATATTATGTGACCATGAAAAATCATGCTATGACTTATTTTCCAGTTAGGTCTTATTTTCAGGGAAACATGGTAGTTGAGACTGGATTGATGCTTGCACATAAATAGGAGGAATTGACCCTCAAGCTGATTGGTTGTGAGGACTGGCTGTGACTACAATGGAATAGCTATGGTGCAGAGGCTGACCCTACAGAGTAGGGTTCACATTAGCGTCGCTCTGGTGCCTGCCAAGTCTGCTCTTTGAGTGTGTCATCCTTGGAGATGGTTGGGAGATGCTCCATCCCAGTCCAAAGTTGCCCACTAGGCCTGCCAGCCCGGGGCCTCCTGGGAGGGGACCTGCTTGCTGCAGGCCAAGTTCAACAGAAGTCTGTGCCCTGCCCAGGACCACCTGGCATGAGCCACAAAGCAATTCAGAGATAGCCACAGCCCATGCTATGCTTGGCGTTGCGTTGCAAGGCCAAACTATGAACCGAGGACAGTTGCTGCTATTCCCAGGCTTATGGCTGCTCAGCCAGAAGTACAAGACATGCCAAAGCCAGATACTTGTTTGAATTTTGTGAACCATTGAGAGATTTTAGGAATGTCTGTAACATGAGCCAAGGCAGGCAGTTTATACAGAAAAGCCACTGGAAGTGGTTTGGGTGTGCCCAAAAGTTGGGTGGGGCATGATCTCAGGGAATCAGGGCAGGGCAGAGGAAAGGCTATAGGCAGTATGATGGAGACTCAGATATGATGTCTTCAGTGTGAGTGCATGCATGTGCACACAGGGAAGGGGAGGGCTCAACAAAGAAGCAAAGGCTTCCGCCAGCTACTCCACCTGGGAGAAAGCTGCCCCTCCAGCCTTCTCCCTGAAGTCAGAAAACTCAGTTACTCCTCGTATGTCCCTGGTGTCTTTCAAGCTGCTCCAGCGCTGGAGCTCAGAGTGAGTGAATCCATTAGCGAGTAAGTCCATGCGCAGTCCCTTTAAGAGGAGTGCCTGGGAGTGCAGCCACCCTCCGTCTCACTCAACCACAATTTCTGCTGGTTTTCACAACCAGAAATTATGGGGACCTCTCTCCCCAGCAGTGGAATTCTGGGTGGGAAGGGCTGGGACTCCTTGGTCCTCTGGGTGGGACCTCCACAGCCGAGATAGCCCTCTTAATTTTTAATGGTCATACACGAGTTTGGGGTCAGCCAGATCCTTGTCTCTGCCCCTCATACCAGTCTGGATGTGGCTTCTTCTGTATGTCAGTAGTTGTAGGGCTTCACTTAAGCTAAACTTCAGGTGATTTTCAATGACGGGTGTTCTGTAGTTTAGTTGTAATTGATGTAGCCCTGAGAGGAGGTGAGCACTTGCATTTACCTAATCTGCCATCTTGCCAAGTTTTCTTGATTACAACTCCAAAGTAGCTTACATGTTTCCATTACCAGTGCCATGATTTGGTTTCAGGAACTTATTCCCTCCCTGCCCCTCCTTCTCTTTCTCCCCCTCCCCTCCTTCTCTTTCTTCTTCTCTTTCTCCTTCTTCTTCTCCTCCTCCTCCTCCTTCTCTTCCTCCTCCTCCTCCTCCTCCTCCTCCTCCTCCTCCTTCTTCTTCCTCTTCTTCTTCTTTTGGTAAATTTTTTGTACTGAAGTAAAACATAACTTTCATCACCTTTCATCTTAACTATTAAAATAATCTCCCAAATGACTTCCCTGGTTCTAAGCTGTCTTCTCTTCAGCTTGTCCAATCAACTGGTATCAGAATCATCTTCCTATAATCATGTTCTGATAATGTCATTCTCTTCTCCAAACTTCTTGTCACTTAATGAAGAATATCCAAACTTCCTTATCTTGCATTTTAGATCTGGCTCCTACCTGAAATTTTCAACTCATTTCTCAAGATCTACTTATCTTCTGTAACATACAACCAAACTGTAATAGATGCAATCTGTAGAATATATTCATCAAGAGACAATTAAAGTGATTTACCAGACTATTGTCCTAGAGAAGTTATAGAATTTTAGAATTTGATTCTAGGATTACAATAGCTAATTTGAGCTGAAAATACTCAAATTTTATAGGTCATCTTTAAAATTTATGAAAATTATAATTTGAGGTATAATATTTATTTTTAATAGTATTTTGTATTCATAAAATCTTGGTTCATTCTACAATGAAGACATCAAATTATTTAATGGAAACTTATGAGAATCTCCCTTTTATGAAGTATGTGTATTTTTTTTTTTTTTTTGAGGGCAGTGTCACTGGCCCTCACATATGGGACCCTAACCGGAGCCGCTGGCATCCCAAGCCAGCGCTTAACCACCATGCCACTCAGCCAGCCAGAAGTATGTGTATTTTAATATATAAATTAAATTGTATTTCTATTAAACATTCAATTAAAATCATATTATTCTAGGGAAATGGTGTATAATTAGTAAAACAAAATTTTTTTGTACAAAACCCCACATATTTTCCAGAATTCTTGAAGGTAATGTATTTCTGTCAGTAAATACAAACTTTTGCTAGTTTCCCATTGTAAACCACATAAAGAACTGAGGCCTTTTTATAGAAAATTTTAGCAAGTTAAACACCTAACTATAAGTTCCTTTTTGTTAGTAGAGTAATGAATTCAAAATTGTTGTTTGCTTTACTATCATACTTTTACTGTTAGATTTTACATTATTCTTTAATGCATTAACAAATGAAGACACATAAAGAATCAAATACAATGTTTGTTCCTAAACTTGTTTTATAGGGACAAGGAGACATCTATGGAATATTATTGTGCATAGACCCCTGCCCCAGAAACCTAGGCTTCCAATAAATAGTTAACTTTAATATCTGGAATTAGATGTATTGCTGAGAGTGATTGTGACTTGAGATATCTAATTAATTCTTAGACATATGTGAAGCTAAATTTGTTGATTCATTTATAGTTGTATTTAATCAGAGCTAATCACCTCTCTGCTCAGGTTTTTCTTATAATTTACTTGTCACACACATTTTTAACCAATTATTTTTATGGTATATTGTTACATTTTAGTCAGCTTTTTGTTCTCCCCAAGGAAATTACTATATATATAGTAAATAGTCAATATTAAGTTTCATAATGGTGTGTGACACCATGCTTGCTGTTAAGTTGGAGGGATATATACAAAATGGGGCACTGAAGTTAGAGTTTATTGAGATTGATTTTATTTCTGACTCTTCTACAACTAGCACTGTGAATTTTGTCAATTCTTTCAATCTCCTGGACTGAGTTGCCTTTCTTGAGAGAAAAAGTGTTTTGTTTTGTTTTTTAATATTTGCTTTAACTTCTTATTATATTGTTTTGATCTTGCAGAGAGATCATATATAAAAGTGTTTTGCATTTACTGGATGATAGCAGAAGAGGAATACTACATATTTTTAATTGAAAGTCCATTTGAAATTCTTATTTTTTGTTCTGTTTTGTTTTTTGAGGGCAGTGTCACTGGCCCTCATATGTGGGACCCGAACCGGGGCCGCTGGCTTTCCAAACCAGCGTTCAACCACCACGCCACTCGGCCGGCCCAGAAATTCTTATTTTAAGCATAACTTTTTCAACCCTAAACATATATGATAATATTCCAAGAAGAATATAAGTTTACTTGACACCTAAATGTTGGAGGATAAGAGGAGGAAGAAATCTACGATAGATAATCATGAGCTTGGTCTGGATCATGGTCTAGTTGATCAATAGGCATTCTGCTGGGTCTGAAATGTGTTTGGGGGATATTACCGTGGGGATATTTGCAAACATTTTTTTCACATTTTGTGCTACTGGTGGACTTTCCACTTTTAATCAAGGAAAGTTCTTAATTACTTCAGGGAATTTTTGCTTTATTAAAGCTCCTGGAAAATCAACCTAATTTTTATGGATTCATGTATGAGATTTTCTTTTTAAATTTACCATGGCCACATGATAAATGACTTCCTTAAACAACCACTGATATTATGGCTCTCTTTTCAAATATTAAGAAGAATTCTAATCCACAGAATTGAATTCAGGACAATATAGATTTAAGAGAAGTGCATGTACCAGCATACCTCCCACTGGGACAGTGTAGATATAGATATCATATTACCCACAGGAGGGGACGTACACCCTTCAGGAAGACTGAAAAAATGAAAGCCATAAAATTAGGGAATACAAAAGAACTGATTACTTTTCAATTCTGTAGGGGTCTGTAATGCTACATTGCTCAGGTGCAGATGAAAACTACTCAGGTCAGAGTCAAGTCAGTTCAGTAAGAGATAGCACTATAAATAATGAGCTGTTCTCTCGTGAGTCAATCTCACTACCAACTGCCTGTTTAAAATGTCAGAGCCATCAAGGTCAGTTGATGTTCAGCTGATGGCAGCTCTGACCTAGTGTCTCTTACATACAGTCTTTAAGTTAAATTTGAAGTCTCCAAAAAGGATCATCTTCTTTTTTAGAGACAATATTTGAATCAATAATGTTTTGGGCACTGCAGTGAAAGAGTGATATAGGATGATTCAAGTTTACAAATTGTAGACAAATGTGCATTAAAGCAATTACATTAACACATTGAACTGGTTAGAAATCAATAATGAGGCAGAGGCAGAATATTTGCATATTTTTTCTCTAGCATTTTGTCCTCAACAAAGCCTTTGGAAATTGTTTTCAATGCACTCTACACTCTACAACCAGGACTTAAAAAGTGAGGTGTCGAGGGAAAAGGGAAGCCTATTGGGAAGAGAAAGAAACAAGCATTAAGAAAGGAAAAAGAATAAAGTGGGTTTGATAAAAGTAAGTCTTATTATAAGTATTAAAGAAACAAAGTATGCTTCCTCTGAAAGAACTTGTTTAGCCACTCCTTGTGATTTCTCTTAAATTAACTTTCAAGTAGATGACTGATGGGAACTCAGCTTGTTGAAAATTTACTTAGGTAAAAATTCAACAAGCCTGATGGACTGTTTTGGTTTTTTTCTGCTCTTTTCAGAGTAAGTGTAAAGTAACACTAATTAAAAGCTTTTCTACTGAATAATCCATGTGCATCACCTTCCAACGTTTAGCTTAAGGGGCCTACACTGACAAAAACACATTTTATTCCCTTTGCTTAATTTCATTAGTGGGACTCCTATTTGATTTTGTGGGAACATTTAGATTTTTCTCCAGAGCAAGTTAGAGCACAGAACAATTAGCAGAACATTTGAAGTAACCACAGCTCAGGGATAATGGGAAGGAGCCCTATAGCACTGTGAAGCATTGGGGCCATTTATAGATGTTTTGTGCAATGGAGGATAAAATAGGGACACACCATCTTGTACCAGAGGCATTTTCTCTAGAGCCCTCAATAAGTCACTTCTATGCTAAATAATTCAAACTTATATTTGTAGTCAGTAAACAATTGAAAACAAAAGGCAATGGAGTTTTTAAAGTAGTTTTGCTCAGTCAGTATATTTTTCCAATTTAAAAGGAAAGTGAATATGTAAAATAATCCGAAATTACCTACTAAATTGCTAGGAGTAATAATAAAAGAAGAGAAACATGGCACTACAAAAAAAAATTAAAGGCTTTGGTCTCTATTGTTATAATTTGCTTTGCCATGCTTTCTTGACAATTGAAACATTTTATATTGCATTTATTATTTCCATTTTTGTATGAATATAACAGAATGATAGGAAAATATATATTTGTAGAAAAATATCCCTGAGATTCTCTTGTTTTCTTCTTGATTTTTTTTCTCCCAGAAACTATAATTCTACTGTTATTATGTTCATAATTTGAAAAAGTCTAAGTCTTAAAAAGTCATGGAATCATGTGGGTTGTTTTTTACCTGCTCATTAGTAGACCTATCATTTTAGGTAAACCCTCAATTGAGACCCATATAGCCAGTTACACAAAATCCTCTGTAATTTCATAATGTGAGTGCTTGCAGAAAGAACACACTTGACAAATTCTACATCTACAAACGCTTCTGACTGTATGCATTTACAAAGAGAGTCAAAATAACACCAAAACGTTACTAATAAAATCCATCAGAGTGTCCAATGACGGTTGGTCTGTGGATGCATTTCCCATTTACAAACTTGCCTGAGTATCTCTCTCCTGATAATTAGTCCATCCCTTTTCATGTTGAAGATAACAGCACAAGGCCGGCCAAGTGGCGTGGTGATTAAGCGCTGGCTTGGGAAGCCAGCGGCCCTGGTTCGGATCCCACATATGAGGGCCAGTGACACTGCCCTCAAAAAAAAAAAAGATAACAGCACATAATATCTCTGCCATTTTATGACTCAGAGTTTGTATCATATATAAATGGCCTTTATTTTAGTACACAATTGGCATTACATATGCACATATAAAATTTCCATTTTTAAGTGAGCCTATGTTCTATAATGTAGTTAGTAGTTGTCAAATCAGCCAAGGTCTACTATTATTAATATTAGCAATGAGCTTTTATTAAATTATACTTTTAGATAAATAATTTTGAAATATATTATAACTCAGTAATAACAGCTAACATTTATATAACACTTAACTGAGTGGCAGGTCCTGTTCTATTGATATATATTATCCCATTTAGGTAATATTTGAATTCTGTTTTACAGATTAGGAAACTGAGGCTTAACATGATTAAGTGGCTTCTTGAAGATGACACAATTAGTAAATGGTAAGGCTTAGATTTAAACCCAGTCAGTTTAGCTCTGGAGTCCATACTCTTAATTTTGAGACTGTCCTAGGGATTCTTAAGATATTTTGCATGACAGAGTCTTGGGTTTCTATTGTAAATATCTTTCAGGGTTTAAAAACAATTTTGAAGTATATAACCTTCAAAAGCAAGTGATGTAAAGCATCTTTTACCAACTCTTAAGCCAGACAAAGAGGTTCTGTAATTTAATGTGGACTCAAAAGGAACTCTAAAAATTCTAAATAAAAATAAACAGGTTCTTGAATTAATGGATTTTTTTTAAAAAATCATATTTTGTGGTCTTCAATGTAAAAATTACATGCTGTGCTATGAAGAATAATATCCTCCACATGAAATACAGTATGGGATATATAATTGATAATGCTGTAAAGATTACATGGGGTTCCAGATGAGCACTGGACTTATCAGGGATCACTTTATGGACTGTGTTGATGCCTGACCACTGCAGTGTACACCTGAAGCTGAAGTTGAATAACATGGAATATCAACCATAATTTAAAAATATATATATGTAAATATGTAGTCACGGGATGTGGAGTATAGCATAGGGAATATAGTAACAGACATATACGATGTCAGAGGGGTAGTAGATTGGGGGGTACACTTTGTGAGGGATATAAATTTCTAACTGTTACATTGTTTTGTACACCTGAAACTAATTTAAAAAAATAATATCCTCTGAAAGATGTCTATGTTGTATCCCTGGAAACAGTGAATATGATACCTTAGGCTACAAAGGAGAAATAAATGTACAAATGGAATTAAGGTTGTTAACCAGCTGATCTTAAGATAAATCTATCAGCCCGAATTATCCAGGTAGGTCCATGTAATAAAAAAGCTCCTTAAATGTGGAAGTGGGGTCAGACTAAGACGTCATAGTGATAGGAAGTTAGGTGCATTGACTGCTGATGGCTTTGTGAAGGTGGAGGAAAAGGGCTATAATCGAAGAGAATATGAGTGGCTTCTAGAAGCTGAAAAGGGATTCTTCCCTATAAGTTCCAGAAAGGAACAGAACCCTGGTGAAAACTTGATTTTAGCCCAGCAAGACCCATTTCGGATTTCTGTCCTCCAGAATTATAACATAGATTTTTTTTTTTTTTTTTTTGCTTGCATGAATCTTTTTTTTTTAAATAATTTTTTATTGTGAAATAAATATTTTTTTAAAAAATTAGTATCAGGTGTACAACACAGTGCAACAGTTATACTTTTTACCCCTCAAAGTGACAACTGCCCTCCCCCAGTTCGCCACCCCACTCCTGCCCCCCATATCATACATATCTATTATAATTCCTTTGATTCCCTTCCACAGTATACTCCACATCCCGTGACTATCTATATATTCAGTTACAGTTGGCATGCAATATTATACAACATCAGCTTCAGGTGTACAGTGCAGTGATCAAGCCTCTACTCCATTCATGAAGTGGTCTCCCTAGCAAGACATGTGATTATCTGAAACGCCGCAAAATTTTTACAACATTACTATATTCCCCGAACTGTGTTTCATATCCCTGTGGCAATATTGTAGTTGTCTATTTATGCTATCTAATCCCTTCCCCTTCTCCCTTATCCGCACCCCCCTCCCAATTAGCAATCCTCCATTTTTCCTTTCTATATATCTATGAGTCTGTTTACTTTGCTCGTTCGTTCAGTTTTTCTTGAGAAGAATGTATATTCTGTTGTTTCAGGGTGAAATGCTCTAAAAACATCGACGAAGTCCAGTTGGTCAAAAGTGTCATTTAAGGCCCCTCTTTCTGTGTTGATTTTCTGTCTAAAGGGTCTGTCCATTGGTGACAATGGGGTGTTGAAGTTCCCTACTATGGTACTGTTACTGTTGATCTCTGTCTTTATATCTGTCAAAATATGTTATATGTAAAATATATATATATATATATATATGTTATATGTAATTAGGAGTTCCTATGTTAGGTGCATAGATGTTTATTAGGGTTATCGTGCCCTTCTTTGTCTTTTAGTGTAGTCATTTTAAAGTCTATTTTGTCCAAAATAAGTACTGCTACTCTAGCTTTTTTTTCTCATTTCCATTTTCATGAAATATCTTATTCCATCTGCAAACAGCATATACATGTGTCCTATTTTCTTATCCACTCAGCCACTCTCTGTCTTTGATTGGAGCATTTAGCCCATTCACATTTAAAATGATTATTGATAGGTGCATATGTATTGCCATTTTGTTATTTGTATTCCTGGTCTTCCTGGGTTAGCTTGTTTACCCCTTTCTTTTGTTTAAAAAAGCCCTTTTAACATTTGTTGCAATGCTGGCTTGGTGGTAATGAACTCCTTAAGCTTATTCTTTTCTGAGAAGCTCTTTATTTCTCCTTCAATTTTAAGTGATAGCCGTGCTGGGTAGAGCAATCTTGGTTGTAGGCCTTTATTTTGTGTCACTTTGAATATCTCCTGCCACTCCCTTGTGGCCTGCAGAGTTTCTGTAGACAAGCCATCTGTAAGTATAATAGAAGTTCCTTTGTATGTAACCTGCTGTCTTTCTCTTGCTGCTTTTAGGATTCTGTCTCTGTCTTTAAGCTTTGCCATTTTAACTATGATGTGTCTTGGTGTGGACCTGTTTGGGTTCAGCTTGTTTGGAACCCTCTGCACTTCCTGGGCATGTATGTTGATTTCCTTCACCAGGGTAGGGAAGTTTTCAGTCATTATTTTTACAAATACATTCTCGACCCCTTCCTTCTTCTCTTCTCCTTCTGGTATTCCTATCATTCAAGAGTTGTTGCACTTCATCTTGCCCCATAGGGCTCTTAAGCTATTTTCATTGTTTTTTATTCTTTGGTCTTTCTGTTGTGCCAACTGGGTGATTTCTGCTATTTTGTCTTCCATATCACTGATCCGCTCCTCTGCTTCATCTACTCTACTGGTGATGCCTTCGAGTGTGTTCTTCATTTCAGTTATTGTATTCTTTAGTTCTAACTGGTTGTTTTTTATGATTTCTGTATCCTTCCTTATATCCTCACTAAGTTTGTTAAACATTCTTATCATCAGTGTTCTAAACTCTGTCTCTGAAAGGCTGTATCCCTATGTTTCATTTAGTTACATTTCTAGAGGTTTCTTCTGATCTTTTACTTGTGACATGTTTCTTTGTTTCCCCATTCTGGCTGTCGCTCTGGGATTGCTTTGATGTATTAGATAGATCACCAGGAGAGCCCTGGCTGGATCACACAGGCACACAGATCATGGCCCAACACTCCCAGGAAAACTCCCAGTCTCAGCCTGTCCTAATCAGCCGCTCCCAGATCTCGCTGAGCAGCCCGACAACCAGTCACCAGCCTGGCAACTCTGCAAGCGCAGTGTGGAGAGTGGGGACCTGAGGAGGCTCGCGCGCGCACTCCCGCGTCTCAGTGAGCAGCCTGTTGGAGCCAGAGCACGCCCGCCAGGCATTTACCTGGAAATGCAGCACAAGCCGAGTGGAGGGTGGGGATCTGAGGTGGCTCACGCACTCACGAGTCTCAGTGAGCAGCCTGTTGGAGCCGGAGGGCACCCACCCAGCCTTTCCCTGGCAACGCAGTATAAGCCAGGCAGTGGGTGGGGATCCAAGGCCGCATGCATGCGCACGCACACAGGCACTTCTGCACCAATTCCACCAGATCAATGAGGTCCCAGACCTGACCCTCTGTGGGAGCGCCCAACCCTGACAAAATGGCACCCTCCTGTACACCACTAGCATGCAAGCTCCACACCTGGGGAACAATAGTTCAAGAACCTCCAGCTTTTGTACCAAAGGTGCTCAGTTCAGTCCATCCCCACAGGCTCCTGGGCCCGGCTCACACAGCTACTCCCTCCACCAGGAACCAGGTAAGTGCTCACCGGCGAGCAAGCCTGTGCGCTGGCCCCACTGGTTCTCTAGCCGCCCTCAGCCTTACCGAGTTGGGCAAAGAGAGTCCTCACTAATTACTGCCAGCTATCTTGGAACTCCTCTTCCCGGCATAGGAACTCTGGGCTGGTGAGCTTGGTGTGCGCCGGAGGGTCTCTCCCCCTACCCAGAAGCCTCCCCACAGCTGGGGCTTCCATCATGGTGTTTACCGTCTCTCGTCTCCACCCATCCTACCAAACCCGACATGGCCTCCTGTTTAAGTTCTTCGTTTAGTGGTTCTGTTCATCTAGTGTTCCAGGGACCTCCGGGGTTGAATGTTGTATAAATTGTTTGTAATTTTGGTGTGATCCTGGGCGATAGTTAGCACAGTGTCTGTCTATTCCGCCATTTTACCGGAAGTCCCTAATATAGGTTTTTATTGTGTTGAACCACTAATCTGTGGCAATTTGTTTTGCAGTGAGAGGAAATTGATAGCAATTTAGATACATGCATATTTGTCCTGAATATCTGAATGTTCTCTAATGTAAGGCAAAATATTTGAGAAATGCTCAGAAAAGAGAGATAATGTAGTAAATGTGATTCTAGGTTGTTGTAGTTCACAAATAACAAATTCACCGTGTAACTCAGTGTCACAGATTTTTCTTAGTGCTTTACATATCTTAATTCATTTAATTCTCACAATAACTGTATGATATAGATGCCATTATTTTTCCCAATTCATAGATGAGAAAACTGAGTTATAGAGAGTTTAAATAATTTGTTGGAGGTCTCAGAACTAGTAAATGGTAAATACAGGATCCAGGCTTTATGAGTGTGTGTGTGTGTGTGTGTGTGTGTGTGTGTGTGTGTGTGTGTGTAGGCATGAGGGGGCTCTAGCTGCCATCTTTTTAACCATTAAGCATGCTTCCTTTTAACCTTTCAAGGGAGATTTTAAAAAAATCTTAGGTGTGATTAATGTTGTAAACAGTATAAATGGTAGAGAATTTAGACTCACCTAACTAAAAAGGCTTTTCTTGTCCAAATCCTGTATTTTATTAATGAGGAATGTCAAGAAACCAGAGAAGTAAAACAACTTGTCTAAGCTCATGCAACATAACTTTGATATCTGTCATGACCTTTCCAAGAATTTTCCGCATTGCAGCATTGCATATGGCTGATGGCACATAGGGTAAATTGGGGAAAACATACTGGGAATACTGAGTCAATGTATAATAACACCTACAAAATCTGTTTCCAAGTTCTGATCTGCTACTTACTTAGGTATTAGCTTCGACATGCGTAGGCTTCATAAGTCATAAGGGTGTGAAGGAGGAAGAATTATACTCAAGGCACCACAGTTAGTAGGGGAGCATTAATAATTTGTCCAGTGTTAAAACGCAGGATTAGTCTAATTTATGGTCCAAATACATGGCCATATTTTTCAGTTAAAAATTAAGAATCCAGGGCCTGCCGAGTGGTGCGTTGGTTAAGAGATGGCTAGGGACACCAGCTCTGAGCAGCAGGTTTGGATCCCACAGATGAGGGTCAGTGACACTGCCCTTTATTGCTAAGATGGTGAATAACAGCTCAACCTGGAGCTGGGCTACCATGAGTCACCAGTCGATGGCATAGGCTGCAGCCCCTGCTGCAGTGGGCTGCCCTAAGCTACAGTGAGCCGCACACAGCTGCCGTGAGCTGCCGTCTAGAGGCCGGCGACTGATCTGCCGTACCTGGGAAGAGCGCAATGATAATACCAACATGGGCCAGTGAAACAATGTTCTCCACAACTAGACTGAAGCACAAAAGGACAACAACTTGCCTGTTCCCCTTCCCCGATTCCCCAACGCTGTTCCCCTCCCCCAATTCCCCAATTTAAAAAAAAAAAATTTAAGAAGTCAAAACAATCAGACATTTAGGCTGTAAATGACGCTTCAAGGTTTATTTTAGTGATTCCCCTTGTCTATACTCACTACTGACAGCAGGCTGTGAATATGGTCTTCACTGCTGCACTGCGTAACACTTCCCTCATTATGCATGTAAAAAAGACTAAACTGTTTATCTCAGGCTTTGTAAAAGGAACAACTTAATCAAGCTTAGCTCTTGTATTCTTTGCAGGTAATCAGAGCAAAACCATAGCCTTATATCATGCTGAGGAGCATCATTTATTCATATATATTATATAAGGAGTGGTTGCTTTAAATAGAGAAGTTGCTAAACGGGCTATGATAACTTTTATCAGACATGATGAAATATACAAGTAATTACTATAAATCAAGAAAAAAATTGGGAGCCTACACTGAATGCAAACATTACTCGTGAGAGGAAGGAAGAATTATGGAATTTCTTTCATTTACTGAACTTTAAGTTTAGAAGGAATTTGCCCAGGCAGTATGTTTTTATGCACCCTCAAATTGCACTGCAACAGTTAGTGGTTTGGTATGTGAGCAGATGTCTTTATAGTGGGAAATGAATGGCTAGTATATCCCAGCTGAGAATGTAAATGTCGTGGATAACACTTCATAATGAATGATACATGCTTGGAAAATGTTATAGAGAGATGAAGATTTTGTGTCATACATTGTGATGTGATGTAATATCCTTGAAATTGACATTAAATGTCATATTTCAACTTATGAAATTCACTGCTCTGAGATATCTTAGAATTAATCAAATGCCATGGGAAGATTAGGGTAACCAATAAATTGCACACACTTAAACAAAAATTAAATAGGAGCAAATGAATCAAATATTTAGGTATATTGTATGTACATGAAGTAATTTTTGTCTAGGTAATTCCCTATATTTAGGTGTCTTGGGGCATTTTAAAATGTTTTTATGAATTAGAGACCTTAAAAACTATAAACCGAATCTGATTAAATGGTACCTAACCTAGATGGCAATGAACAATCTATTCTCTATACAGTTTAGTAAATTTGAATTATAAGATGAAGTAATAAATTCAAATTCTGAAAAAAATCAATTGTATTTAGCTACTTTTTTTTTTTAAGGAGGGCACAGGTCACAGTGGCCCATATGGGAATTGAACCAGCAACATTGGTGTTATTAGCACCACGCTTTAACCAACTGAGCTAACAGGCCACTCTTATTTAGCTATTTTTTTGAAAACTAAAATGACCTGTTCTTCATTTATTTCTTGAAAACATTTCATGCGTTTTAACAGTTGGTGTGAATTATTTGGTTTATATTCAATTATAGCTAATATTATGTTTATAGTGCATCTGATTGTCACATATATAGAGAGTTTAAAAAGAGGATCAACAAGGTTTATCGAGTTCTTACTGCATGATAGGCACTAATCTAAGCACTTGCACATCTCTAACACTAGAGCCCTATGACATACATTTCTTTTTTTAATACTATTTTCTAGGTAAGGAAACTAAAGCTCATATATATTAATAAGTTGCCCAGGATCACCAGCTTCGGAAATAATGAGTCTAGGATTCAAGCCTAGCAGTCTGGCTGGAGAAATGCAGTTTTAACTATTTTTATTGATTACCATGGCCTTATTGGTTAGCAAAGCAGATAATATTCTTACCAGTACACTTATAAAAGATTCAGACTTTCTATTAAAAATAGAAATCTCGGGGAACGAATGAAATTAACTTCACAGTATAGAAAGTACAAAAGAAGTGAAACAGGAAATAGCATGTTTAATGACTTCAGTTTAGATTCCAAGAGTCTATCTGGAAAGATATGTGGTAAAGATTTAGTCGACTCTAGAGAGTTTGATTCCCAGAAAGTGGATTAGTTTTAGCACTACTTTACTGTTATCAGTGTTATACAAATTCATATGTTGGTGATTATGTGTTCTTGAGATACTGGCAAGCTCACAAATAGCCTCCATTGAGGAGAACAGTGGAGTGATTTATTTAAAAAGAAGATGTTAGAAATGATAGAAAGCAAGTTGAAATCCATAAGGTAGTAGGAAAACTGATTAATAATATATCACTACATATGCATGATCTCAGTATAAATCAAGGAGTTACAAAGACAATGAAAGAAAATAGGCCTAAATAAGAGAAGACTTTTAAAGTTATTAGATCCAGCCCACTTGTTTATAGATAGCAGTGAAATATAGAATATTCAGTGGATTAAAGTGATAGAAAAAAGTTGGTAGACATAGGTAGAAATCTATTTTAAACATTAAAAAAGTCCAACTCCAGAAGCATATCTGATAGTAGTGTATTTTATGATAGTAGTGTAAATTGCCGTGTGTGTGTGTGTGTGAGAGAGAGAGAGAGAGAGAGAGAGAGAGAGAGAGAGAGAGAGAGAGAAATTAGTAAAAAAATAGAAAAGGAAACCATTTCCCCTAAGGCACTATAGGAGATACATGCTCATATAATTTTGTCAAATAACATATTATAAAAGGCAGAAGGGAAAGAGTAGGGGAAAGAAAAAAAAAGAGATCCTCTTCAAAGAGATATTTTAAATTTTTTTTATTTTTTAATTTTTTTAGCTGAGCAGCTCAGGGGCAGCTCAGTTTGCACTGGACATTGAACTGCTGTTCCTCAGAGCTCAGCTCACACTCTTGAGCGAGCTCTTAACCAACTCAGCCCCTCAGCCAACCCAAGAGACACTTTTTTAAAATTTCTTGATTAGAAGAAAAGGAAACTTTGTTGTTCAATTGTGGTCACTAAAAGTAAGAAGTGGGGTCAGTAGCTCTTAGCTACAAGATGCATCAGAGCAGGTGTTCCTGCCGTGAGTTCCAGCCCATTTAGGGCTTAGTTTTATATAAAATTCCCAATACAATGACAACTGTTCATTTTGATTCGGAACTGGTTTGATGGCTTGATGCTGACATGGTGGATAAGCTTTGAAGGTGGCCTTGTATCTTACCAGAGTTGGTTATTGTAGTGTTAATTTCATTGTAGTTATGGTGTTCAGACACAAAATCTAAGTATAAAATATATATGTAAATAGGGAATTTCTTTGTGGCCACTCCCATGGTTAACCTTAAATAGACATATCTCTAAATATATAACATTTATAAGCCCAAGTAATTCTAGAAAAACTATTTAGAAAGTGTTCAGGAAAGAGAGCTTAGGTGCATTTAGTCTTTTGGGTTCATTATAGGTAACATTGTCACTTTTCTTTTTCCATAAAACTATGAGTGTGTGGTATGTGTATGTGTGATCCTTAATCTTGAATTAAGTGTCAAGATAGTTGACCTGAAAGAAAACCTTTTTGAAACCTTTTTTCAGTTAGTTCCAATTAACTTTTATATAATAAGATGCAGTAAAACTATGTGCATGTTGGGCTGCCAGAAAAAAATATAAAAGGTAGAATTAATTACGTTGAAACAGTCTGCTAATGTACTAGGAGTAATCAGTAGTAACTTATGAGTGGAATTTACACAGACAGATTTTATTTCATTAGAAGACAGAATTTTCTAATAAAATGGAATGAGCTATCTAATGAGATAGTGAGATTCCCAGCACTGGAATTTAAAAAGCAAAAGATAGATGGCGACATACAGAGGATTCTGTTGAAGGTGGTCCAAATGGGCTGTACTGTAGGAATTCTAAGTCTACTTCTACCCGTGTTTTTAAATTTTATGATTTATTTAAACACTTTTGGTTGCCAAAGAAACTAAACATTCAGTATTTCATCAAGGTTTGGGTCCAGTAAGGTTTATTTATTTATTTATTTATTTATTTATTTATTTATTATTAATTTATTTTTACATTCAATATAATTTTATATTAATTTCATTCCATATAATTCAGTATAATTTTATATTAATTTCAGGTGTACAGCATAGTGGTTAGTCATTTATGTAATTTAAGAAGTGATCCCGCTGACAAGTCTAGTACCCACCTGGCACTATACATAGTTATTACCATGTCATTGACTATATTCCCTATGCTTTACTTTACATCCCCATGACTATTTTTAACTATCGGTTTGTACTTCTTAATCCTTTCACCTTTTTCACCCTGCCCCCAACCCCCTCACATCTATCACCTCAACAAATCAGGTGAAAAAAACATAGTTATTTCAATATTATTGACTATATCCCTTATGCTGTACCCTACATCCCCATCACTGTGGTGTAACAACCAATTTTAACCTCTTAATCCCTTCCCCTTCTTTCATCCCTACCTCCCGTCCCCCTCCCATCTGGAAACCATCAAATTGTTTTCTGTATCTATGAGTTTCCATTTTGTTTGTTGATTTTTGTGGGCCAGGGTCCCAGTGAGTCAGCATGGCAGAGCAGCAGAGATCCCCAGGCCAATCAGATTCAGATTTGGCTTGTGGCGACAGGCTCAACACAGGAAAGATGATTGATGCCACCTGCCAGCTGCACGGGAGAAGGACCTCACACAAGAAAAAACTTTGGACTGTACTCCAGTCCTCCCCCTGCAGCCATACACCGCAGTTAACCCCCAACACTTGTATGTCTCCCAGGCTCCCATCGCTGTCCCTCTACCAGAGCCCACGGTGAAGGCCTGTGAGTGAGTGTATCCATGTGCAGGCCATGTAAGAGGACAGCTGCGTTTCCCACTGCCTTCTGTCCCACCTGGGTTGTCAGAATCCCCACTGTTTTTCACAGCCAGATATTGAGGGAGCTCCTCTTCCCAGCACCAGTACACTGGGCTGGGGATCCTGGTGTGGGGGGCTGGAGTCCCTTGCTCCTCTGGGGGGAGCCCCCATAACCAAGATATCCTTCCTGATTCTCAACCATGACATGCAGGTGTGGGGCATGTTCCATGTCTCCGCCCCTCCTACCAGTCTCGACGTGGCTTCTTCTTTATAGTTTCAGTTATAGGACTTCTGTTTGGCTATACTTCAGACAGTTCTCCAGGTTGATTGTTCTATAATTCAGTTTTAATTTTATGTGTTCATGGAAGGATGCAGGCACAGTGTTTATCTACTCCGCCATCTTGGATCTCTCCTCAGCAAAATATATTTAAAATGATATTTTTCCTTGGTTGATGAATGCAGTTAAATCTCACAGAGAAGACATATTTTAGGGAGTCAAAACTTCTCCAACCAATAGAAAAGTACACCATTTTGTTGTTTTGTGGTATGTCCTGACCAAAGCTCAGCCGAACAAAAAGTGTGGATATGGAACACTGTACCTGATTATGTGCGTAAGTAAACAAAAGACAAAAAATGGCATGCAGTTTTTTTTATTTTTGGACAGGGAAATGGGGAGAAAGAAAGAGAGGTGGTGGGAAGGAAGGAAACAGGGAGAGGTTGGAGAGAGAAAGGGAATATGAAACAGAGAAGGAGTACAGTAAAGATGAAGTAGAGAAACATGAGAAGAGGGAAAGTGGTGGTAAAGAGGTAAAGTTAAAAAGAGCATGAGAAGTGGAGAAAACACCTGGGAGAGATGGAAAGAGACAGAGTATCTACAGCCCGAGTGAAAGCATGGAAAATGAAAGAATACGAGGAAGGAGGAGAGAAAAACTTGGGTATGGAGAAATGTGTGGAGAGAGACAGAAACAAACACAACAAAAAAGATATAGATAATTTCTAAAATTACTCTGTACTGAAATATGCCCATTACTAAATAATGTAAAACATTTACATTAACATCTTACAAACATTCTATGTTAAATAAATGATTTAATTACAAGTGACATTTCAAATAGGAGGTACAGACTGCTTGCATTCATGCTCCCTCTTTTTCTGCACACAAATCTTACTGGAGTGTTGGGCTTCTGTAATTACACACCTGTTGTTATTCCTCATTCCTTCATCTTTGAATGGAAAATCCTCCTTTAATGACCAAGTATTGAAACGATGCAATTTCTGCAGATGTCATGAAAAATTTTATCATGAGAACATCTTTTGACTTCCTAAATATCACTGATTTGATTATAAGATTGTTAGAATAATCAAGTGGGGCCTTGATTTAACTATTTTGAAAATCCCCTCTAACTGGTAAAAGCAGATCTTTGTCTTGCAAAGCAGTCCCTACTTCTTAGTTCCTTATTAGTACCATTTGAAAGACTAAAGTAATTAACAGGCAGCTGTATTCAGAAAGTTCAGACACAACCAGAGAAAATTATATTTTCTGCTACTATTAGTCTTGGGAGAGAGAATGGGCTACACACTGACCAGGTTTTCTTTAAGAAAAAATGAACTACCCTTAGTAAAATATTAGAGAGTGTTTTTATGTATAATATTACTTCAATTTAATGGATTTTTATTACAATATAGGCAATTCAAATACCTACAGTACATTATTTCAAACTTCAAACACAATTTAGCACAGTTCTCTATGCAAATATTTGAAGATATTTCCACACTTGATATATTTTAAAACACATTTCTCTTACTAAGAAAAAAGAATCCAGCTTATATAAAAAAGACAACAGTAACGTGAGCTAGTAACCTTGATATATTTAGATGTATTTTTTATTAAAATATACTCTAGATTCCTAGTTTGTTGATAAAAATCAATGCATATTTATGAACTGCTTAGGTAGTAAGCAATTATTTCTAAATTTGTCAGTGAATAAGAATTGCTGAATGGGATAGTTGGTGTGAATAAGTGAATATTTTAGGTGTCAGACATGCATAAGCAAATCTCTTTTTGCTCGAAATCAGTGTTAAATTTTCCCCTTCAAAAAGTTCTAGTAAGAAAGTAACAACCACCATAACATGTGAACAATAAACACAAATCACACAAAAATCAGCTTTCTGAGTAGAAACATTCTTAATGCTCTCCTTGTTAAGTGTGCTTTAGAAAAAGGGAGATAGCAAAATTGTGGCTAAGGATATGTCTCCATCCAAAGATAACATTAACCCAGACACATTGTTCTTATCTTAAAAGATAGTTAACTATTTCACCTCAGCTATTTAAATCTTTATTTCCTTTTAAGATGGGCATTGTTTTTGTTTTTCTCTTTGCTGTTCTCTTTGTTCATTGTCCCTAACCATGGGAATGTTATTGTAGAAGAACTGCACAGCTCAAGTGATAAGAATCACTGATTAGTGGTATTCAAATTTTGCCAGCCCCAGAGGAAAACTTAGTTTCTCCAGGCTTCTGATAGAATAGCACCCACAATTAAAGATGTCTGCCCACTGCTGTTAGGCCTCTAGTCTTAACTTTTTAAACAGATAATCTGCTCTTTTTGAAAGCATAGCTTTCTTTTTCCACTGATAGGTCAACCTTGATTTCTTGCTAAAATTGGAAAATTTTGCCATAGCACTCCACTATTAGCTAGTTTATTTTTTCTGACTGTAGTAAGGTTTATAGACATTAGTTATAGTATGATTTGTCTGTGTCTCTCTGGGATACTCTAAAATAGGCTAGGGAGGCCTTATCCACTTCTTCAGAACTATATAAAAACAGTTTAAATTAGATTTTATGTCAATATATGATTTTAAAATTTCACTTTGGAATATACTAATTCAATTAATCTTTTACACAAAATCTTAGTAACTTTGTTCTGTCTATCAAACTGTTGGTGTTCATATGCCTATGTCACAATTCCAACAGAGTCCATTTTCACTTTTTTTTTTCCATCAGCAAGGCTTTTTGCTATTGTTGTTCTTTATTAAATTAAAGGAAGCTTGAGTTTGGCCATTTCCCACCTCAGAGTCCTAGACAAATGAGAGAAAGTAACTGGAATCTCACTGTAGATCTTTTAGTAAATTTCAAATGAAATAACACTGTGTCTACAATAAATCATCTCAAAGCTGGAAAATAAAGAGGTATAATTACTGGACAGTTAGAACAGTTAATTTTATAAGATGCAACTCAACAAGTAACAAAGCAATGAAATTCAATGAACAGCTTAATGAAGACCAGAAACTGAAAGAGAAGCAACTATTTTTCAAGGTATGTTAATACAGGTAGAAAATATCTCAGTGAGATGTGTTATACCAATTATTTATCAAAGCTATGAAATTCAAGTTTTAAAAAACCATTGTATAAAAAGATGAACTATGCTAGTGAGAGAGTATATTGGAACATGTTTTCAATTTGTCATGGCTATAGATATAAGAAATGTTTTTTACTGGAAAAGATCTAATATAAAAAACTTGTAGAGCTATTGAGTGAAGGAATGAAAATGACATCATGAAATAAGAGAGAGAGAGAAGAAAATATTATAGGTTTTCAGATGATCATTTTCATAAATACCTGGAGTATTTTCTTACAATTTATAATTTAGTACTAATTTTACACTGAAAATTCCCTACTTTATGTTGTTATTTATTGTAAGATAAATTATTTTTCCTAAGCAGCATTCAATCCTAAATTTATGTGCTATTTTATGTTACCAGTTATCTTCAGTTAATTTAATGATACAGAATTAAACCTCCATAGTGACTCAATGCTGAAATTATCTACTAAACCATGTCACATTTCTTGTGACTGTCCCTTTTGGGGAAAACATCACTTGTTTTGTTTTATCCGGGTACCTTATGTTTTTCAGTCAAGTTTAATAAGATCCAGGATGGTTTAGATGTTTCAGCAGGATGTGATCTACTGGGGACACAGTTCTTTTCAGTACTCAATCAATGGTGCCTAAAAATTGGACAGCAAAGAAATTAAACAGTAATTGGTAGTCCTCTGAGATAATTTGATTTACTTGAGTAACATTAGCTTTCTTCACATTTACCTGATGCATACACAGATAGATACATATCTGACCTCTTATAATTATCTCAAACCCCTAATATTTACAATTGTATTTTCATTACTGACTTGTTCCTCTCTGAAACATAACTCATTTTGAAACATATAGCTTCTCTTTGAAACATATAGTCTGCGCTTGATATATTGAGTTGTCAGAAAAGTCATGACGTATTTTTTTCTGGTTTTCGTTGCAAAAATGCATCATGACTTTTCCAACAATCCAATAGTATAATTTGAGTAATGTTGGGAATGGTTCCTCACCTATGACCTTTGTCATTTGCTATTAACTTGAAGGTAATATTTTAAAGTGCTTGTTTTATGTCTTTGAGCTTCCTGAAAGGAATGATTTATGATTGATCTATGACTTAAGTTCAGATGTAGGCTAATTTTTTGCATTATCATAGCATCAAACAGTACATAAGTAAAGCTCATTGCTTATCGGTATCAAAATATTATTAAGAAAATAATAATTGTTTGGGCTTAATATTTTATCTTTTTTCAAAATTCAAAGAGGATGCTTACAACCTTCTCACTTTGTTAGATTCAACTATTATTTTAATAAGCATAAATATGTTATATGTTATTGTAATTATTTAGGTAATGACTTAAATGGTTTAATTCAAGGTCACAATTGGCAAAATAATTATTTTTGTTAAACTATAATAGCTTTTTACGAGTTTAAAATGAAACGCTATATAATGGATTGCCAACTAATATGAATATATATTTCTAAGACTATACAGATTTTTTAAGTGGGGATGGGTTTAAACATACTGACTTTATTCATTTAACTATCCATATACATAATAAGAAGGAAAATAATAAAAAAGCATTGAGGTATGTTTATAATTCAGTATACATGATTATTTCCTTTTAAATAATGATATACATCAGTATTGTGCTGTTATATTTTCAGAAGCATAGTAGAATTGAAAGTAATGTTCTTACTTATTACATGAAATTCTTTGCCTTGCTCTTAAGTACTTTCTTTGTAATTATTTTATACAATTTGTAAAATGAACATGCCTAGTGAGTAAAGTCAGAATAATTTTTAGTGCATCATAAATAAGAACAAATATTAAATGTCCAAAATGTATGCATTATGAAAAAAGTAAAATATCATTTAGTTGAAATGAATGCAACAAAATATAAAAGGTCTGGATATTGGCTGCTTGTGTGAAATTACTATTATAAATAAGGTCTACTAATTCTTTTTGTCCAAATTCTTATGAATCTAAAAAACTAATATGACAAAATGTATTTGATAATCATGTCTTACTTTTAATAATTCATAATTATCTGATTCCTAATTATGACTCTGATATGCCTAGTTTTTACTATATATATAGAGTGGTGATTATTTTTAAGGTTAGGTCTCATTAGTATAAAACATTATACTGTCACTCTTTGGCTTTAGTGGCTATATAAATTTTTCTTCATTCTTAGTGTAATTTCAACATGTTATAATTTCAGCCATTTTGATTTTCTTCATCAATTTCTTTAAATTAAGCTCAATTTCTTCATACAAATATGACCTTTATATCTCATGCAATTGAATTAAATTCGTTATGTATGTCTAGTCTAGTTAAACCAGTAACGTCATCATTAATTTTAAATTGATGTTATATAATTCTTCTTAAATTGAGAAAACAAACACTAGAACATGACATAATGAAATAGTGTCTATTCCATTTAAAAATGAATAGGCTTTTATTATGTACACATCTTCATATCAAATTTTTTTTTTAAAGATATTTTATTGGGGAATCAGGGAAGGGGAACAGACAAGTTGTTGTCCTTTTGTTCTTTAGTCTAGTTGTGGAGGACATCGCTTCACTGTCCCATGTTGGTATTGTGATCATTGTGCTCTTCCGGGCTGAGGCAGATGGGTCGCCGGCCATTGGACAGCCTCTCACAGCAGCTCATGCAGACTGCCGGCTGCTCATGCTGGCTGCCAGCCACTCACGGTAGATCATGGCAGCCCACTGTAGCAGGGACTGCAGCCTATACCATTGCTGGTGACGCTTGACATCCTAGCTCCAGGCCAAGTTGTTGTTCACCATCTTAGCTGTAGACGTTGCAGCATCACTGGCCCTCATGTGGGATCCAAACTGGGGCCCTGCTGTTCAGAGCTGGCTTCCCAAGCCAACTCTTAACCAATGTGCCACTGGGCCGGCCCTCAAATTTTTAAAATAAAGATAATATGCATATAAATTAATATTGTCTTGAATCAAAGTGCTGCAAGTTTGTTTTAATATCCAAAAGTTGAGTCAGAATTGCCTGAAATTTCTATTAATAAATTGGAATCTATATATTTTCACAAAGTATACCCTCAGAAGCACATTTATGGTTTTAAAAACTACTTAAAATTTTCTGCCTCTGCCCAAGATGGAATAACAGAAAGTAGATTAACCCTACCATCTGAAACAGCCCAGAGAAGAGAGAGAGAAAGAATGAGGATGAAATGAAAGACAAAATAAATGAAACAACATTAAAACTGTGAACCTCAGGTAATGAAGGATAGTGAGCCTTTAGAGAGAGTAAACAATTAAGGTATACTCTAAGATTGCCACAATTTACAGACTTGAGGGAGGTTCTAGGACACAACCCAGGGACAGGTAATCCAGGTGGATCCTGGAAAAATCTGAGTTGAGGAGACAGAGCTGAGAATCCAAAGGGACCAAGGTGGCTCGAGTTTCCAGGACATAGTGCTGAAGAGAATAGAGCTATACAGAGAGGAAACCCTGGGTATTAGTGGAGGGTCTCCCTTGGGTATTCATCAGTTTACTCATGAGTAAATGAGTGAGGAAACCATCTGAAGCCAGTGAAAAATCGTCCACTACTATTATAGAATGCTGCCAGGTGCTTACATAAGGTAGGGAATAGTATCTTTTTCCACCAGCAAGACTGGAAAAACTCATGTTTCCAGGGCATTGAGTACAATACTCAGGAAGATCTTGCTTAATAGTGGGGACTAATTAGCCCTTCATGGTGCATTACTTTGGAATTATTTAACAAATAACAAAAGGAAGACCAGGAAGGACGAAACTATTTCAAAGTAATTTAAATGCATCCCCGATAAAAGCTCAATAATATTTATAGGAATAGAAAAATATCCGGCAGCTATCAAAGTAGAATTCAAAATGAATGGCATCCAAAGAAAGATTACCAGGTATACAGAAAAAGCAGAGAAACATAACCTATAATGAGGAAAATAATCAGTAGCAACTGACTCAGAGCTGATACAGATGCTGCTAGAAATAGCATACAATGACATTTTAACAGCTATTATAATTGTATTCTATATGTTCAAAATGTTAAGTAGAGACATGGAATATATTAAAGAGAATAAAAGCAAACTTCTAGAGATGAAAGCTACAATGTATGAGTTGGAAAAATGCACAGCACAGGATGAATGTCTTATTAGACACAAAAGAAGAAAAGATTAGTGGATATGAAGATATAGCAATACAAACTATCCAAAATGAAATGCAGAAAAAGTAATTAAAATAAATAACTGAACTCCAAGACAATTTTAAACAACCTTATATATGTGAAACTGGAATCCAAGGAGGAAAGGAGGTGTGGTACAGGCATAAAAAATATTTGGATTAGGGCCGGCCGAGTGGCGTGGTGGTTAAGCACTGGCTTGGGAGGCCAGCGGCCCCGGTTTGGTCACACATGTGAGGGCCAGCGACACTGCCCTCAAAAAAGAAAAAAAATTTTGAATTAATAACAGCAAACTTTTGCAAATTTCATGATAATCTTGAACTCAGAGTCAAAAAGGGTACTTATCCCCAAACACAAGAAACAAAGCAAACTACACTAGAGTTCATCATAAACAAAATTCTCAAAATCAGTGATAAAGAATAAAAAAGCTGGGCCCAGCCAAGCGGCGCAGTGGTTAAGTGCTGGCTTGGGAAGCCAGTGGCCCTGGTTCGGTCCCACATAAGAGGGCCAGTGACACTACCCTCAAAAAAAAAAATACAAAAGCAGCCAGACACATGACACACATTATGTAGAGAACAGCAGAGATGACAGCAGAATTCTTATCTGAAAAAATAAAAGTGAGAGGATCTTTAAAGTGCTGAATGAAAAAAAGATGTCAACATAGAATTTTATGGCCAGTGAAAATATCTTTTATAACAAAAGGGAAAATAAAAGCTGTTTCTTTTTTATTTATTAAATGTACTAGGGTGACATTGGTTAGTAAAATTATATAGTTTCAAGTTTACATTTCTATAATACATCATCTATATCTTGTATTGTGTGTTCACTATCCAGAGTCAGTTCTTCTTCCATCACCATAAATTTGATCCCTTTTTCTCTCTTTTACCATCCTCCCTCCCCCCTTACCCTCTGGTAACCACCAAACTACTGTCTGTGTCTATGAGTTTTTGTTTGTTTGTTTGTTTGTCTTGCATGTTTGTTGTTTTCAGTTTTATATCCCACATATGAGTGAAGTCATATGGTTCTTGACATTTTCTGTTTCACTTACTTCACTTAGCATGGTAATCTCAAGATCCATCCACACTGTCAGAAATGTCAATATTTCATCTTTTCTTATGTCCGAGTAGTATTCCATTGTGTATGTGTGTATATAAATATATCACATCTTCTTTGTCCAATCATCTATCGAAGGACACTTTGTTTGTTTCCATGTCTTGGCCACCATAAATAATGCTGCAAAGAACATTGGGTACATATATCCTTATGGATCAATATTTTCAGATTTTTTGGGGTAGATACCCAGAAGAGGGATTGCTGGATCATATAGTAATTCTATTCATAATGTTTTGAGGAATTTCCATATTGTTTTCCATATTGGCTGTACGAATTTGCATTCACAGTGTATGAGGGTTCCATTTTCTCCACAACCTCTCTAACATTTATTATTTGTCTTGTTCATGATTGTCATTCTAACAGATGTGAGGTGATACCTCATTGTGGTTTTGATTTGCATTTCCCTAATAGATAGTGAAGTTGAGCATTTTTTCATATATCTGTTGGCCATTTGTATGTTCTGAGCCCCTGAAATCCCAGTGCTGCTCCTGCAGCCAGATGCAGAGCTGGGCATCTCAATGGCCCTGGTTGCACTTGCTGGGATCAGCCAGGAAAGGTGCTGGCGGGGTGGGCTGGGAGAGGCAGCGGGTGTGTTTGTGCCTTTGTTCTCCTCTGAGTAATGGTGACTGCCAGACCACAGCTGCCTCGCCACTATATCTCCTTCCTTGTCACTGGAATTAGCCGCACTGTGTGTCTGCTGCTCTGGAACTGTCTCTCCAGTTCTCAGGGCCATCGATAGTCTACTATTTATTCCAACTCTGCTATGGTTTTTTTTCTGGGGCCCACTCCTAACACTGGGAGGGTGTGGGGGAAGCCAGCTCTGTGAGGTTGCAGGGAGATAGCCAGGCTCCATGCCTTTGTTTTCTGCCAGGCAGTGAGAACTTTTAAACAGCAGTTGTTGTACTTCTGTATTTCGTTTTGCCCCTAGGTCTTCGCCCTGATTGCTGGGTTCCACCATATTATATGCTGATCCCTTAGGCAGAATTGCGGTGGCCACATACAGTTTACCTGCAATCTCCATCCTCACCTTTCCTGGGACTGCAGTGAGCTCCGGGCTTTGTCTCATGGCCCCTGTCTCTGCACTTTCCCTTCCCTCTTCCCCTGTTCGCCCTGGTCCACCCACCTTCAGATGTTTCGATGCGCGGATCTCTCAGATATGTGTTTGTGTGTTGCGTAGGTAATCCTTTGTTGAATTATAACCATTCAATTTTTTGTAACTTCAAGGGGAGATACCAAGGAGCACCCCTCATGCCACCATGTTTCTGATGTCACCCCAATAAAAATATTTCTGCCATACAGAAGCTGAAAGAGTCTATCACCATTATGCTTGCATGACAAAAAATGTTAAGCAGATTCCTTTGATCAGAAAGAAAAACACGAGATAAAAATGTGGATGAACATAAAGAAATGAAGAGCACTAAAAATGATGACTATAGGGTATATATATAAGACATTTTATTTTTATTTGATTATCTTTTAAAGTAACTTGACATAAAACTAGTAACAATATATTGTGCAGTTTATAGCATATACAAGTAAAACTTATTTCAATAATAACTTAATGTCTGGGAGAGAGAAAACGAAAGTAAAGTAAAACTTTGGATTGCAAGTAATATGGTTTGTGAGTGTTCCACAAGGTGAGCAAACATTTCTAATACATTTTTATGAGGTAAGCGAGAGATGTCTTGCTATACGACTAGTTTGTTTCCAGAACGAATTATGCTCACACACCAAGGTATTACTGTATATTATGGTAAAGTTTTTATATTGTATGTGAAGTAGTATAATATCAATTGAAGGTAATGTGTGGTTTAAAGATACATGGAATTAATCCTAAACAACCACTGAAATAATAATTTTAAAAATATCTAGAAAGCACAATAAAGGAGATAAAATTAAATCATAAACATTGTTCAATCTAAATGAAGGCAGAAAAGAGAGGAACAACATAGGACAAATAGAACAATTATTATCTTAATCCTAAATGTATCAATAATCACATTAAATGTAATAGGTCTAAACACCTCAGTTAAAATGAAGAGATTGTCAGATTTGACTAAAAAATGAAACAAAACTATCATATGCTGCCTACAGAAATGCATTTTAAATATAAAGTTTCAGGTAGGTTAAAAGTAAAATGTATGACATATCATGCAAACAATAGTCAAAAGAAATTGGAATGACAATTTTAATATCAGAACAAAATAGATTTCACAGCAAATAATAGTAATAGAGATTAAAAAAGATATTTCATAATGATAAACACATTAAGTCATCCAGAGGACATAATTATCCTATATGTTTATGTTCCAATACTATTTTTCCCAAACACATGAAGCAAAAACTGATAGAACTGCAGGGAGACACAGACAAGTTGACAATGTAATGGGGGATTTCAGTATTCCTTTCTCATTAATTGATGTAACAAATAGAGTGAAAATCAGACAGGGTATAATAGACTTGAACATCACTATCAACAACTTGACCTAATTGATGTTTATTGAACACTTAACCCAACAACAGCAGGATACATTCTTTTCAAGGGCTCACAGAGAATTTACTAAAATAGACTCTAGACTATAAAACCTTTTGAAATAAATTTAAAAGAATTCAAGGCATATAAAAGATGTTCAGTGGCCACAATGGAATTAAATGATACATCAATCAGAGTGAAATATCTAGAAAAAAAATCCAAAATAATTGAAAACTAAATAACATACCTGTAAATAAAATCATGGCTCCAAGATGAAAATGTTTCTTGTTTTTGTTTTTTTATTTCTTGTAAGGGAGCAGCCATGGTCATTAGTTACACATTGCTTTCATGCTACAATGGCATAGTTGACTCTTTTAAGGAGGGCACAGCTCTCATTGGCCTATGTGGGAATCGAACCGGCAATCTTGGTGTTATCAGCACCACGCTCAAACCAAGTGAGCTAACTGGTCACCCCCAAGAAAATGTTTTGAAGTGAATGAAAATGAAAACCTCAATTTTTCAGAATTTATGGGATGCTACTAAACCAGGAGACAGGACATTTATGGTGCTTTTATTAGACAAGAAGCAAGGTGTAAAATCAATGACCTCAGCCTCTGCTTTAAGAAACCAGAAAAAGAAGAAGCTAAACTCAAAATAATCAGGAAAAAAATGAAATAATAAAAATAGACAAAGAAATAATAAAGAGCAAAGCGAAATACAAGGAAATTGAAAATAGGAAAAAAAAAGAAAACAGAAAAATCAATCAAATTAAAAGTCGCCTTTTTTGATAAAAATCAATAAAATGAAAATCGATAAGTTCTTAGCCAGACCGAGCATAAAAAAAGAGAAAAAATAAAACTTACCAATATCAGCAATGAGAGAGGGGACATCACTACAGATTCTAGAGATAATAAAAAGATACAGGGGGTTTATCATGAACAAGTTTATGCCTCTTAATTCAATAATTTTGATGAAATATTCAAATTACTTTGAAAACACAAACTACCAAAACGTACTGAAGGAAGAATAGATACGATGAATAACCCTATATCTATTTTAAAAAATAGTTTATGGTTAAATGTTTTTGCACATAAGAAGCAAGAATAAATGGCTTTACATGTGAATTCTACCAGGTTTTTAGGATGACAAAATACTAAATTCAGGGAAAAATATTTCCAGAAAACTGAAGTGGAGAGCACAGGCCCCACCCAATTCTGTCAGGCCAGCATCACCTTGATACCAAAATCAAACAAGAGCTACAACAACAAACTAAAGACCAATCTCCTCAATTAATATAGAGCAAAATTCTAAACAAAATTATATTAAATCAAACCCGGCATAATATACATCATAAGCAAGTGGGATTTATCCTAGAATGAAGAAATGGGCTAACTCTCAAAAACTGATCAATATATTGTACCTTATTAAAAGACAAACTAAAAATAAAATTCATCATAACAATTTCTGAAAACACATTTGACAAAACCTAAATTCTGGGGCCGTCCGAGTGGCGCGGAGGTTACGCGCTGGCTTCGGAAGCCAGCGGCCCTGGTTCAGTCCCACATAAGAGGGCCAGTGACACTGCCCTCAAAAAAAAAATTCTCAGCAAGGTAGAAACAGAAAGGAACTTCTACAACCTGATATATAGCATCTATGAGAAACATACAGCTAACATCATAATAATGGTGAAGAACTGAATGATTTCCTCTGAATATAAAAAATGAGACAGGATAGCCATTCTCCGCACTTGTTTAAAGATGGTTCTGGAGGTTCTAGCCAGTGCATTCAGGCAAGATAAAGAAATAAAAGGCATTCAGATTGGAAATGAAGGAGTAAGACTATCCACAGACAACATAATTCTCTATGTAAAAAATCCAATGGAATCTACATAAAAGCTATTTAAACTAAGTGAGTTTAGGTAGTTTGCAGGATACAAAATCAATATACAAAAATCAATTGCATTTCTTTTACTTGCAAGGCATAATAAGAAATTAAATTTAAAAATAAGACTATTGTTTACCATAGCATAAAATATTAGTGATAAAATTGACATAAGTTGTGAAAGATGGGTACACTGAAACATGCAAGACATTATCGACAGAAGTTAAAGAAGATCTGATCTATAACTGATATAAAAATGAACATGACCTAGAATAGCCTAAAAAAACTTTGAAAAAGTAGAACAAATTTAGGCAGCTAATGATTCTGATTTCAGGACTTATTGCAAAGCTACAATAAAGAAGTACATACAGCATTGGTAGAGGAATAGGCACATAGATCAGTGGAATAGAAAAGAGACTCTAGAAATAAAACTACATGTTTATGGACAAGTGAATTTTGACAAACGTACAAAGGCAATTCAAAGGAGAAAGGATTGTATTTTTAATAAAATATGCTGAAAAAAACTGCATATCAAAGTGCAAAAAATGAATGTTGATCAGTAAATTGCCCCATATACAAACATTAACTCAAACAAATCATAGACTTAAATATAAAACCTAAAATTATAAAGATTCTGGGAGGTGAGAACAACAGGAGAAAGTATTTGTGACTCAATTAGTGTTGGGAAAATTTCCTGAGGTTTAGTGGTACCAACCCCCAAAAGAGGAAGGCATCAAGAGACCAAAGAAAGAGGCTGGCAACTCCAGAATTAAACAAAGGGTTAAGTAAGGGAACTTACCAACAGAAGCAGAGTCTTGGAGGGCAGCAAAACTGTGGAAATCTGCAGGCAAAGTGGATGGGGTTTTGATGTATATATTCTTTAGGAACAGAGGTGGCTTGTAGCCAAGTGGCACATGCTTATTAAGAGCTATATGTTCCAAACCAGTAAACAATTTAGTGGCCCAACTTATCTAAGACATTTCTTACAGGTGATATGGGCCAACCTCTCCTGGTGTAAACTGGTGATTATGAGAGCAACTTGTTAAGATGGCATTGGTCAGGTCAAGCAGTAGAAATCATTTTGCTTAACAATTAGGCAGTGTTATTATATATAACATCAAAAATATGATCTGTAAAAAATCAAATTGATATATTTAATTTCATCAAAATTAAAAATCCCCTGAAAAGACACATTTTTTAAAAAAATTGCGGAATTGTGGGAGTGGAACAGTGTTGGGGAATTGGGGAAGGGGAACAGCCAAGTTTTTGTCCTTCAGTCTTAGTTGTGGAGGGCTCAGCAAGCTCAGCTCCAAGTCCAGTCACGCCGCTCAGTCACGCTGCTCAGCTCAAGGTGCTGTGTTTCATTAGTTGTGGGTGGGCATAGCCACCATCCCATGCAGGAGTTGAACCAGCAGCCTTGTTATTAAGAGCACGTGCTCTATCCCGTGAGCCACCTGGGAGGCAGCTCAGGTCAAGGTACCGAATTCAGTCTTAGTTGCACGCGGGCATAGCCCACCATTTCCAAGAGGCAACCTTGTTGTTAGGAGCACGTGCTCTCACCAGCTGAGCTATCCTGCCACCTGTTGGCAGTTCAGTAGCAGCTCAGCTTGGGCGCAGCTCACTGGCCCATTTGGGAATTGAACCAGCGACCCTGTTACTCAGAGCTCACACTCTTGAGCATGCTCTTAAACAACTGAGCTATTCTGCTGGCCCAAAAGACACTTTTTTTTTTTTAGAGATTTTATTGGGGGAATTGGGGGAGGGGAACAGCATTAGGCAATGGAGGAAGAGGAACAGAGAAGTTACTGTCCTTATTGTTCTTCAGTCTAGTGGAGGACATTGCTTCACTGGCCCATATTGGTATTATCATTGCGCTCTTCATGGCTGAGGCCAATCAGTTGCCGGACTCTGGACAGCCACTCACGGAGGCCCTTGGCAGCTCATGCTGGCTGCCAGCTGCTCACTATAGCCTATGGCAGCCCTGTGCAGCAGGGGCTGCAGCTATGCCATCCCAGGGACTCACAGCTCCAGCTCCAGGTGGAGTGGTTGTTCACCATCTTAGCTATAGAGGGCAGTGTCACTGACCCTCATATGTGGGATCCGAACTGGGGCCGCTTGCGTCCCAAGCCAGCTCTTAACCAATGCACCAATCGGCTGGCCCAAGAATGTATTTTCTGATGTTCTGAAAATGCTGCCTGTTTGCAACATCATATGATAAATATTGTAAGTTCAAAATAATAGCAAATTTACACTTTTTTCTACAGACAAATCATTTTATTAGCCTGTCACAAAAACTAAAATTTGTCTTCTAAGTTTGGGTAATTGTAGGGTGAAACTGAATCTTCAGCCATTTTGAAATTGCTGCATCTTTCCAAATGCACCTTCGATTTTCTATACCCTATGTTCCAGCTGTGTTCCTAGTTATGTCACCAGATTTTAGGTAAGACATTTAGCATTAAATACTTTTGGTGTGAACCAATTATTTGGGCACCAGCTGGACAATTTTTAATAGGTCAGTGCTATATCTACATAATATTTTTAAATGGGGCACACAACACACACAATGGATGAGGAAGATTACATATACCCAGAAAGGCACACACGTGAACACACACACAATCATCTCCATGTTGAAATTAAATACTTTGTTATTTTATTTAATACAGTAGGGTGTCTGGGTATTTTATGTTGATTGTAATTTTCACAATCCCCACAATGTCCCCTTTATTATAGGTATTACTGTTATCCTTGTTTTACAGAAGAGGAAGCACAGATAAATTAAATTACTGGCCCAGAATCACATATTTAGAGGCATTTTGGAAATGCATATCCACATCATTTTGCTTCAATTAGATATTAAACTTTGTTTTTTTTCATCACACTCTTACTATTGGGGATATTATAATTTATATCTTAAATATTATACAATTAATGTATTGACGCAAAATAAGCTTTCTCAGTGACATGATCTTGTTCATAACCTATCCTTTTCAAATTTAAAAATGTTGGAATCCCACACAAGGTTAAGGAAAACCTGTACTTTTTTTGACTGCAAGTATTGTGAATTACCAGAAAAATGAGAAGAAAACTGTGTTTTTGTCACCTGTGCTTGATGTCTGGAGTTTGGATTTCAATTCAAACCTGTTTCCTTGTTCTATTTTTTTGCATTTTAAAATATTCAATTAGGGGGCTGGCCGAGTGGCGTGTTGGCTAAGAGCTGGCTTGGGATGCCAGCGGCCCCAGTTTGGATCCCACATATGAGGACCAGTGACACTGCCCTCTACAGCTACGATGGTGAGCAACAGCTCCACCTAGAGCTGGGCTGCTGTGAGTCCCTGGGACGGCATAGCTGCAGCCCCTGCTGCATAGGGTGGCCATAGGCTACAGTGAGTGGCCAGCAGCCAGCGTGAGTGGCTGGCAGCCTGTGTGAGCTGCCAAGAGCCACTGTGAGCGGCTGTCCAGAGGCCGGCGACCGATCTGTCTCACCCAGGAAGAGCACAATGACGATACCAATATGGGCCAGTGAAGCTATGTCCTCGACAACTAGACAAGAACAAAAGGATAGCAACTTGTCTGTTCCCCTTCATTGGTTCCTCAACGTTGTTCCCCTCCCCCAAATCCCCAATAAAATCTTTAAATAAGTAAGTAAATAAATAAGTAAAATATTCAATTAGGAAAGGCTTGTCATATCTTTATCTTTAAGTGAAGTACAGGTTGAAGCATTGTGCAGTTTTAAAATTTAGCAGTAATTTACATTTCATTAATTCTGATTTTCATTCTCTTAACCACCCCTCTGTGACCAATTAGCATTCTTTTCTTGTTTTGTATTTATACACTATGGCTATTCAAATCTCTTCCATATTTATAGGAAGCTTTCAGTGTTTAATAAAACAGGTTGAGTTAAAATTCCTGAAGATGGACCACAATGCAATCTTTAATTTACTTACTGTGTGTGCATGTTTTCCACCTGAATGGATGTTTTAATTATTGGGGTGGAGAGCATGTAATTTAACTCTGAAAAGCCTAATGCAATCATATCAATAGAGAATGATAAACTCCAGGTGCCTGAACGCACAAAGCGGATTTTGGGTGGTGGTCAACCAGGGGATGCAGTTACCATAAAAACTGTGTTATGAAATAATTCCCCAGGAAGACCTTTTACTCACTGTAGTACCTGCTACAAAAATTTTACACTATAAGCTTTTCTTTTGTGTGTGTACTTGTGCTTGCAAACTAAGAGAAGGTTGTTTGTGGAGGGAGGTGAGGATGGGATGTAGCAATTGAAGAAAAACCTTTGTCTCAATTTTATCAAAGTTAAAAACTTGATGTAAATGAGATACAAGAAACAGCAAGTAAGAAGCAATCTAAGAAAAGGGATGACAGAAGTCATCCATTTCTCTCTATTCACACTTTGAACATAGGTACACTTGCATGATATGTTTTTTTTTGTTGTTTTTTTTTTAAAGATTTTTTTTTATTGGGGAATTGGCGGAGGGGAACAGCGTTGGGGAATCGGGGAAGGGGAACAGACAAGTTGCTGTCTTTTTGTTCTTCAGTCTAGTTGCGGAGGATGTTGCTTCACTGTTGGTATTGTCATTGCGTTCTTCCCGGATGAGGCAGATCAGTCGTTGGCCTCTGGATGTCGCTCACCACGGCTATTGACCGCTCACGCTGGCTGCGGACCACTCACTGTAGCCTATGGCAGCCCACTGCAGCAGGGGCTGCAGCCCACACCATCACCGGGGCTCGCACAGCCCAGCTCCAGGTGGAGCTGTTGTTAGCTGTAGAGGGCAGTGTCACTGGCCCTCATGTGGGATCCGAACCGGGGCCGCTGGCATCCCAAAACCAGCGCTTAACCAATGCGCCACTCGGCCGGCCCGCATGATATGTTTTTGCATAAATATCCTCTACAAAATGTTCCATTACGTTTTGATACACGTAGTAGTTTGAGGGAGATTTACGTTTTAAACTCCTATATTCCACATGGTTATTTTGGACGCAACTGATAATTTTGCAGCCAGAGATTGATATGATTTTGCAGTTAAAGATGTAAAATATAATTTTGTTAGAGGTTTAAATATAACTCTGCAGTTAGAGGTTTAAAAGAAAAATCTTAGGGAGGAGGAAATGCCTATAAAGATTTTTCTCAAGAGCACTACAGGGTGAGGCTACGTTTTAATAATTTCTTTCTCTTCCACTCTTCTAGGGGCATAAAGAGTGATTTTGCCTCAGGCCTGGGCTAGGGAAATGCACCAAAATCAGTGAATCTAGTTATTTCCAATTCGCTGATTGGCATCTGGGATTTGGCTACCTTAAACCATGTTCTCTCTAGGTACACACATAGAGTAACTTGGGCAACCTGCTGGTATCCTCCCGATTACCTCAAATCTGGGACTCAGAAGGCAATCCTGTTTCTATTTCTGATATCAGACCCAGCCACTAGGCTAGAAATGCCCTCTAGGCATTCCATTGAGTCATTCTGCTCCACTAATCTAGGTCCCTGAAATATTTTAAATTTTGCTATATGGCAACCTTTGTTTTAGAATTTTCTAGAAGCAAACCTCAGGTGCTTTCTCCGTTTATATACTTCGTTCACATGTAGACAGTCTTACTATTCTTGGATTCTTAGTTAGTGCTGTGCTTCAACTATGAGTTTTTATTAGAATAAAATTATTTTTAAATGGAATCTTTAATTTTTCTACTAAGGGAGGACTAAACCAACATAATCCCTTTTTAAAAAGACAAATAGTACCAAAAAACAGGCAGAAGAAAATCAGCAAGCAAAGCAAAAGCAAAAGCAAAAAGCTTTGTTGAAGTAATATTTGGAGATTTTGCCCACTGCATTATTGCCAACTTCCTGTTATGTTGCAGCCCCAGAAAAAAAAGCAACTGAAATAACACTGCTTATTTTGGAGTGCTAGGGCCTGTGAGTTGTGTGGTAAATGATGTGCAGAAGATATATAAGACTCAATAGTTGCTCGGAATTCAATAAAGTAGATACTATGGCTATACTAGCTGTGCTTTGTCCTACACTAAGGTGTTGCATATCAGTTGATACCTTTATATCAGTTTAACAGGTGACATCACTAGCCTGCACTTTGTAGCTCAGCACTTTCCAAATTATTGGGGCCACTGAGAATGGATTACTATGATGTGGGTCTGTCACTTGAAGGGTAAAGTGCATAGAAGGGGTAGTAAGAAGGTATTATGGTCTTTGGGGATTGATTATCTCAAGGAAGATTCTTACAATGATGAGTTGAAATGATAGCATCTTAACAAGCACAGAAGATGACTAAAACAGCCAATTTATAGATAATCAGATAAAAATGTCCAATTATTTTTTACATAGGCAGGTGTAGGGGGTGAAATCTATGATCGAAGGTATTGTGCTTTCCAAATAGATGAGCTAACCCTGACAGATAATATTATCATGGGCTAAAGCATTTGGAATTTGATTACATCTTATTATTATAAAATATAGATTAGTTACAAGAAAAAATCAAAATAAACTTACATAAGCAATTAGGTGGAGTGGAAAAATAATTTACTGGGAGTCAAGTGCTGAGGTACAGAGCCGGTTCTGTATTTGTAACCTGGGTTACAAATCTGTGAGTAAATCACTCAGCCTCTAGGACTCAATTTTCTCTGCTATAGAATGAGGTTAGTTTAGTTGATTTTTAAATTCCATTTTGGGTATATTTTAATGGATTTATATTTGAGAAGTTAATCAGAAAGGAAAATAATTGTTTAATTTATTGATATTATCCTAGTTCAAAGGAGGAAGAAATAAGCAAAGGCTGGACTAATTGGGAGCGTTTTATGGATGAGGCAGAATTTAAACTATAATACATACATCACAGCTACTTATAAAGATGGCTGGATTTTCATAGGCTGAGAGAAAAAAATACAAAAAAGTGAATACTAGTAAGAGGCATTACATGATTGATGAAGAGAAGTGTGGTTATATTTGGGAGGAAAGGGAGTGGTTTGTAGTGGGCTGCTAAAGAGAGCAGTCTGACAGTAGAGGGTTGAAAATGATACACACAGAATTGTGTGATTTGGCAATTTATACTAGTATGTCAAGGTCTCACAGAATATATTTCAAGACCTAAAATATTTCAACATTTCAAAATATATTTCAAAACAAAATATTTTAAAATACACAGTCAAGAGGTGGAATGTTTTGTTCTCTCCATTAGGGTGTAAGCTCCATGTGATTACCATCCCCTTTGTTCCTTCTGTATTTCCAGCATTTAGAATAGTGCCTGGGGTATGAATACAATTTACTGAGGTTAAAGTTTGCTTTTAAAACTCAGAATTGGTTTTCACATCTTGAAAAATGGGATATTGTACATTAAAGGAGTCTCATGAAATCACTCCTACGTATAGAGAGACATAAGGAAGATACAATTGCTCTAAGCAATCTTATTATTTTTTTCAAAAGGAGATCTAGACATTTTTGTAGATTTTCAGCGGAAAGTTTTTATGACTACATCCTAAGTGTCAGTAAATAATGGATCTACATTATTCAGGTAGAAATGGTAACTAGTCATCAATGGTTTATTAATTATTTTACACTCCGGACACTGTTAAATGTGAGCATACCTGGGCTATAAAACAACCTCTGCCACTAGAATGAAGGCATCTGGAAGTCCGCAAAACTAAATACAACTGCTATTTGCTATGGAACTTGGGTGAGAAAAGGATTTGAAACAATTTACAACAGCAGGACAGCTGTTCTATGCATAGTAACAGAATTTGGGTGAACTTCATTTCTTCATTTTCTGCATGCTTGGAGAGTTGTCTTTCTATTCTTCTATGTGATTTTTAAAGTCTTATCCTAATATTTAAATATTCATAACTCATCTAGAAATTATTTGAATATCATCAATATTAAGAAGAAATGGGTGGCATTTTTTGAGGATTCAAATTAGAATCATAGAGGGTTACTAAATTTCATCATTCTATATATTGAATTTCTATTCAAAATATATGTTATTGGTGTTGAATGCTTTCTTCCTTGGTGCACCAAATATCCCAATTGCTTGAAATTCATTTTTAACAGGACATAATTTTCAATGAAATTAATGTGACTTCTGACTTCTTTATATTTGGTTTTCATAATTGTCCCAGTACAACAATCACATAACAAACAGTAAACCTATATATATGACTTTTTCTCTCATTGAATTATGAAAGTAATGGAGCAAATTGCATTTTCCGATGATTCTCAACTGAGTCTGGGGGATTTCTTGTGTTTTCATTATTATAGAGGAGAGATTATCCATCAGCACTGGTGAAAAGGAAAATTTCCAGTGGCTCTTTCAGGAGCCTTTGCCTGCTGAAGTTGTCTTTTAAGTTGTAACAGTAAAACTTAGACCTGCTCACTGGTATGGCTGCTACTATGGCAGAATCATGAGTGTTATAAGCCTTGATACTTTATTTTCCCATTCCTCTTGCAAATGCTATTAGTCGTCAAATCTGGATGCCAAAACCAAAACTCCCCTAAGTACCACAACATGCTCTACCTCTGTCTCTCCTTTCTATCAGAAAATAAGCTTCATGGAAATTCATTTTGAAGCAAACTTTCCAGAATACCTATCCGATACCTAAGAATATCTTCTGAAAATATTAGAATGACCATTACTTTCACTTTTGAGAATACATATAACAGATTAATTAGATAAATTTGTTTCAGATTAGTGTTGATTTGACAATGGAAGAGGTATTACTCAGTAGTCTCTTTTAATGTAAAAGTAGTAACACTTGAGTTCTACTTTGGGGCATAATGTTTGACGTAAGTTAAACAGTAGCACTTTATGGCTTTTTCTTAACTATGTAAGTTCAGCAACAAGCAATATTTATGATTTCTCATTTTGGCTGAAAAGAAGTTACCATTTTTCAACTTTGAAAAATGGAATACAAGAGCTTTTTTAATGCTTTATTTGTATAACTACAGAGGGTGCCAAAAAGTGTATACACATTTTAAGAAAGGAAAAAATTGTATTAAAATTGTAATACTCAATATATGCATTTGATGGGAAAAGTGTAGTCTTTATGCAGTTGGAATCTATTGGGTGTATATAAAAATTAGATTGAGATTTATGCCACGTTCTTTTAAATGAAGGCTTTCAGTACTGATGTTGGGTCTTTAAAGTTTGCTTTTTCTTCAATATAATATTTATTAAATGTATGGCCCATGTGGAAACATTTTTAGATGCCTCAAACACTTGCTATGAAAAACTAAGGAATTCAAACTGGGAAATCTGACTCTGGGTGGTGAGCACACAATGTGATATATAGATGATGTATTTGAAAATTATACAGTTGTAGCCCATGTAATTTTACTAACCATTGTAACCCCAATACATTTTTAATAAACAAGAAAAGTTGTTTTGGGACATATCAACTAGTAGACAATCTACTCACAATTTATACTGAGGAGATGCAGAGGGATTTTAAAGAGGTATTAGAAAGGAGATTTTAACTAAAGTAAAATGAATTCGCAGACATGGAATTAAATAAATACCAGAGTACCTGTGTTATACTTCTGCCCTTTATATTTCAGAGCAAGTTGGCACAGGAAGAAAACATCATAAATTCAACATCCACCATTAATTACTTATTATCGCCAATTGTTATTAGAGGTCTAACCACAAATGCACATTGCCTTCTATTTTTGAAATTTAGAACTTGTTCCTCCATGCACTTCAATAGGCTTTGTTTTTGTACAATTCCTAATATCAGTGTATCCAGATCTTAGTGTATTGCTTAATAGTCTATATATTAGTCTGGGAACTAGGTAAGATCAGTTTGCTATAATATTACTATTTGGGAGTAGGGTCTGGAAGTCAAGTTGTTTCTTATGACATTCTGTTATGTAGTTTTGATAATATGAGTCATGTTGACATCGACAAAAATACAAGATTAGTGCTTATTATATGCATGAATGGCAGCATTATAGGAAAGCCGACAGTGTTAGGAACATTAGCATACCTCTCAATCTTGACAAATGTGTTGATACTAACAATGAAAAATATTAGATAGAAATGCTAATAAGATGAACCTCAAGTCAAAGTGACACTGTTCAAACTAGACAGATAATGCACTTCTATTAGCATTTTATTGATATCATCCATGGAATTAATAACAAATTCATAAGGCTTGTTTCTTTTCTCCCTGAAATCATTTTGATGAGTTCAACTTAATTTTTGTGTTAAAAATGTAAAATTTTACAATATTTACTTTTTTATTAGTAAGTTGATTATAAATTTATCAACTCTTGCCCAAGACTCTTTACTTATACTGCAAGTTTTCATCCAGATGTTTAACTAGAAAAAATATGTGTCAAGTGTAAATATGATTAGATTATGTAATATTTATGAAAAATATCATTTTTATTTGAAAACTTAGTTACTATGGCTACATGGAGACCACTTAAAGGAGAATCGTGATGATTATCCTATAGAGCTTTATATTCACTGATTTTAAATAATGTTTTTACATTGTCTTTTCTATTTGAAAATTCTCCTGCTAAACTGTGGTTTTCTCTTCTAGCCTTTCCTCCATCAGCTGGGCTTGCATGTGCTTTGTTTAGAGAACTGACAGATTGTACTGGATCATATGCCATCTCATTCATATCTGTTCCTCTGTGGTCTGACAACATGCAATGTAAGATAACCTGTAGTGTCCTGTAATGTACATACTTAGACCCTTAGGATCATGTGCAATTGTAGACAGTTCTGAAAACAGCTCTGAAAAACAGGGGAAATAGATACAGACAGAACTGAAGGAAACTGCTTACATTTAGTTTAAATGGTGCCAAATCTAGCTATCATTTCTGGGTTGCTGAGTTTCTATTTTCCTTACATATGTTTTTCCATAAGGATGACAGATACTGAGTTTGAGGCAGTCTTAATATTTTAAAAATGCATGGAAAAGGGAAATATTTTATTCACTTTTGTTTTAAATAGTTGAAAGTACATTCAGCTCTTAAAAAACAGGATAAACTTAAAGTTATTGCAAATAGAGGGAATGAACAAAGGTGCAAAGTTATGATAATCCTCTATTTTAATGACTTTTAATGAGAGTGGAAGATAAAATAAAAAGGACAGTGAATGGGAAAGAAGAATATGGAATGATAGGTAAAATTTTAGTAGCTAGGAATATTCTTCTTAATTTTATTCTATTTGTAAGAGTGTGTAAGTTACATTTTGCGGACACACAAGAGTAGAAATGGAGTTCATTCACACAAACACAATTTATCATTCTTATATGTTAAACATGTAATATGTAGGCTGATGGGTCCTTGCAAACTCAGGTTTTGACATTTTCCTTTTCTTCTGCATTCATGGCTAAAACAAGACACAGAGGCCATGCATATCAGATGTGCAATTCCTAGCTTTGGCTTTGTTAGCAGCAGGCATATAGTGTAGTACCTTTTAGACACACTTGTGAGTTAAATTTAATTTATAGTTGTGTAAACAAGGGAAAAAAAAACTAAGGGGTTGACAGAGAATGTAAAGTCAGTTTCACAATTCATGGAACTTGATGTCTTTATTCCATTTTAGAATGAATTGATTCTTCCTTCTCTTTTTTTTTTTTTTTTTTTTTTTTTTTTTGAGGGTAGTTTCACTGGCCCTCATATGTGGGACCCGAATTGAGGTCGCAGGCTTCCTAAGCCAGCGCTTAACCACCTCGCCACTCGGCCGCCCCACTTTTCAGTTTCTTTATATCTGTGTCTTAATAAAATTCCTGCATTAATTACAAAAATTCTTCAAGCAACTGTTAGTTACACTTTCAGAAGTTAAACACATTGACATGTAAAAGAAGGGGAGTCTGTAGATTGGTACTTTTGGTTCTCTCTAAATTTTAAAGGACCACATTCTGTGAGTTGAATGCAGGAATATTTGATGCTTTGGGAGCTAAATGAAGTTATTCAGAATATTATTTCCTAGAATTTAGAGATGTGTTTCTCACCTGAAGATTTTATCCTATTTTTTCCCTATTGCTTTCAAAAGTTTGTTGAGTGAAGGGAAATTAAATTTAAGGAAGAGATGGAGGCAACAGTTTTTGTGTCTGTTTCTTCTCTCTTCCTTTGTTTTCTCAGTTACCTGTGTGTGGAAGAGAGTAAACAGGCTGTATGGGTGAAAATGTTGTGGGAAAATGAGATAAGCTGAAATATTTCCTTATTTCATAGTCTGCTTTCAACATTTCCAGAGACCTGACAAAGTAGAACAGAGGCAGAACAACCCCTTAGCAATATGACATGAGTAGGCATCTTAAATTTAGGAGTTCCATTGCCCCCATCTAGACAGATCAATATTTAACCTTTCTAAAAAGTATACCAGTAAAAACAACTTAGTATTTCACTTTATAGTTTAAAAACCACATTCATGTTCTTATTTCTTTAAGTCTGAGAAGAAATATTATTATGATTTCAGTGATGAGAAATTTATACTCAAGAGTTTTTACATTTTACCCAGAAATTCAGCTAAGAAGGTACAATGGCAGGGTTTGAACAAGGTCTTTTCACTATAATCTATTTGTTTCATTACTTTTTCACATTTAATCTACAAACTACATCAAAATTAAGAGTTTTGCAGTGGGTTGGAAAAGCAAGCTTTCAAATATGAACCAATTTTAAAAATTGAATCTTCATTCCAATATAAATTTTAGCATTAATTTTTAAAAGTCTGATAAGAGAAGAAATTGTTAGCAGTGGTGATTTCTGGCTGGTGGATTTCAGATAGAGAGTTCACTTTTCTTTATATTCCTTTTTGTGCCATGTTAATATTTTCCCAATGTGTTCACACCGTTAAGTATTTATATTCAATCTATTTTCAGTTTAAGAAAACAATAGAAATACCTTAGATTTGTATATAGTATTTCCCTTCTGAAAATACTACTGTATCTGTTAATTTTTTTTTTACTTTGTTGTCCCATTTAATAGTTACAACAACTGAGTCACGAATAAGTAAAGTGTTGTAAAGACTGGTTCCCTATACTGTTTTCCATAGTGGCTGTACCAATTTACACTCCCACCAGCAGTGTACGAGGGTTCCTTTTTCTCCACAACCTCTCCAATACTTGTTATTATTTGTCTTGTTGATAATAGCCATTCTATAATAACAGTTGTGAAGTGGTATGACTTCACTCATATGTGGGATCTAAAACTGAAGGCTACAAATGAACAAGACAAACAAACAAAGAAACAAAACTTATAGACACAGACAACAGTTTAGTGGTAACCAGAGGGTAAGGTGGGAGGCTGGATGGTAGAAGAGGGTAAAGGGGGTCAAATATATGGTGATAGAAGGAGAACTGACTCTGGTGGTGGTGAACACACAATCTGATATATAGATGATGTATTATAGAAATGTACACTTGAAACTTATGTAATTTTATTAACCAATGTCGTCCCCAATAAATTTAATAAAGACATAATAAAAAAAAGAGTGATTCCCAACGTCTCACAGCTAGTTTGTGTACAGCACCAAGCTCACGTTTCTAGGCCAGAGTTCTTTTGACAGCAAAAGTATTTTTTATTTCTCTTGTAATCCTCCTCTTTTGCAGACTTAGTTTAATTGTCCTGAGGCTAATAGGAGTTTAACATAATGTTTCAGGGATGCTTAACCATTTACCGTTTATGTTATTATCAAATGCCCTTCTGACCTGAAAAAATGCATGTGCACTATTTAAGAGGTGTTATTTTCAACTCCAGAAGAACTTCCCAATTTGGAAGGATCTAGTTCATCATGCCACATTGAAATATTACAATAAAACACTGTGATTTATGGGACCATATTGTTATAAATCTAAAAATGGATGACCTAGTTCAGTTGTACTTTGTAGGTTCAAATACAACATATATGTATAACATGACATTATTAAACTTTAATTAATAATGAAATTTTGGTGTAATTCAGTGCAGCTTATTATTAAAAAACAGGCATGTCTGAACTTTTTATATCTGTTGGGTAATGCGAAGCCTTCAGTTTCAGCAATAAACTTTCAAAATCTAATTGAAATATAAACAAAAAAATCTGTATTTTCTTCCTCTGCTTCCTTTCATTTACATAATGATTGTAGGTTCTGGCAAACACAGAATGTTTAAGTATTCAGTGATACATATTTTAATTAAAATATTATACAGCATATTTGCATAATACCAGATCTCCCATTATGACTCAAAGGAATATTAGTTGGTATAAAAAACAGTTGGTTAAAAAGTGGTCACCTCAGAAAGAGTAGCTTAATTGTATTTGCATTTCATTGACTCCAGAGAAGAATACTTTGCAAGCCCAAGGGCAACACTTAGAAATATATCCACATGTAAAAGCAGCTTTCCCTGTACCAATTTACGCTATAAAATTAGTATCCAAACAAGACTTAGCTCATTTAATGTGCATTTCTTGGAAAAGAACGTCTTTGATATAAAGCAGTCCTGACTGCTTTAAAACATAGCATCACATTAGACAGTTCAAGACCCATTACTTAGAATTGACTAAGCATTCAGGTAATAAGATCAAAGAAGGGTCATTTCCTTTGGCAGTATGATCTGATGAAAATAGTGGTCTGGAATCCTGATTTGGCCACTTCTCACTATGTGACCTGGGATAATTTTTTTTTAACCTCACTAAAGCTCAGTTTTCTCATCCATAAAGTAGATATAATGATACCTATCTTGTGTGGTTTTAGTGAAAACTAGCAATAAGATAAAGTTCATAGTGCAGTACCTAGAAGGCACTGAATAAAAGCAGTTCTGATTATTCTGCTTTTCAAAAGTATCGAGTGCATAAAGCATAATGCAAAATAAAATACCTTTGAATCAGAGATCAACAAAATGGGAAAAGGTACCTAATTTATAAGTGCGATTGAGAATATCTTTTAGAAGTCGCATAGCTTTAGAAAGGTATGAATCCTACTTCTTTCTCTCATTACTTGTGTGGTCCAATGTGATTTACTTGATTTTCTGTGACTCCGTTTCTGCATCTAAACACTGGGCTATAAAGACACCTACTTCTCTGAGAGTAAAATGATGTGATATGGTGAATGCACCTAACAGTGTTTGACCCATAAGCTTCCAGTGACTGTCAATTGCTTTCAAATTTTGAAAGGGCTGTTAAATCTAAATGCAAGTGAAAGTGCAAGGCATTGTTAACTGTAATGTCATGCAAATGCTGCTTCGTATTATAATAAAAAAAATACATTGAAATCTTCATAAATTTGTTTCCTTAGAAGAATAACTAAGGGAGAAAAAAGACTGTTCTGTCTTCATTTTTTATTATTTAAGAAAATATGAAAGCAACAGTAAGACAAGATATATAGTGCAAGTAAAGCAAAGAAAGCTTTCTTTCAGATTTTGCACTTGGAGAATTTTTCTTGATCTTTTTCTTCAAAGGGAGCAGAAAATTCCTTTCTGAGTGCCTGAGGTTACGATTATTATGAAGAAAAGAAACTGAACAACTTTACATACTTTGGTAAAACAAAACAATTCAATTAAGCTTACTCAGTGTATCTTGGTGTTTTAGCAAGGTCGGTAAGGACAATGACTTCTGTTGTTGAGGGGAGCTTTATACACATTTATATCTGTATGAACATGTTACTCAGTTTTCAGCATGTAAATAAGCTCTAAACAAGGGGATTTTTGTCAGTTACAAATACAATGAATCCAGTCAGAAAGACAAATTGTACACTAAACTAAAGGTGGCTGAATTTCTGATACAAGTGGCCTTATGAGCATGATGGCTTTACCTCTAATGAAAACACAGATGTTTCTTCTTGAAACGATTACCTCACCTTTAGCGAACAATTTGTCTTTTAGAGTTAATGCTGCATTAACCTCTTAATTGATACATTTTTTGTCTGTTCTACAAACTAGTTGGCAGAATTCTGACAGTGAACAGAAGCTGTTAGAAAACCTCTTGATATTTCTTCAAGTAGCTGATCTGTTCAATTTTAAGAATCGAAAGTTTAAGTGAAACTGGAAAAAATGTTTTGATGGTTTCTAGAATATTTTTTTTCCATATAGTCTATATCAGCCTCAGACAAAGCATTATCTATATGTAAGCTATACTTTAAAAATAAAATTAGGGGGGCCGGCCTAGTGGCTCAGTTGGTTAAGAGCTGGCTCAAGAGTGTGAGCTGAGCTCTGAGCAACAGCAGTTCGATGCCCAGCCCGAGCTGAACTGCTGCTGAGCTGCCAACAGGTGGCAGGTGGCAGGATAGCTCAGCTAAAAAAATTAAAAAAATTAAAAAATAATTAATTAATAAAATAAAATTAAATTTGGGCCGGCCCAGTGGCTTAGTTGTTTGGAAGTTGGCTTAGGCCATGTGCTCTGCAAGGGGCCGTGGGTTCGATTCCCATATGGGCCACTGGATGCTGGGCCCTGGCTGAGCTGTTGCTGGGCTGCCAACGGGTGACAGGATGGCTCAGCTGGTGTGGCAGCAGGATTGCCTGTTCAATGGTGGGCAACTAAAGATTGAACACGGCACCTTGAGCTTAGAGGCCACGAGCTGCTGACGGAAGCCAGATGGCGACTGGCGCCCTCCACAACGAAGACTGAAGAACAGCAGCTTGGCTGTTCCCCTCCCCCAATTCCCCAACACTGTTCCCCTGCCCCAATTTCCCAATAAAAATATTTTTAAAAAAAACACCGAAAACACAGTATTGTTTTAAAATAAATAAATAAATAAATAAATAAATAAATAAATAAAATTAACATGTATTTTGTGAAGCTTCCACATTAGGGATATTACCCATTTTATTAGGGCTTCTCAATTTTATAGTAGACCTTCTATAAATATGAAAAAAAGAATTTTTTTTCTATAATATGGGCAAATCTTTAAAAGAAGTGTTAAAATGTAAATGTATGACAATTAATTATAGATCAATCTCATCAACAGTTATCCTGACCTTGTCATGGTTTATTTGATATTTATATATTAATTCATTAAAGAATATGTGACACACAAGTTCTTTTTGAACATCATAGATTTTGTATTAAGTGATAATGGGTACAAAGCCTGTACTACTTACAAGTTATATGACTTTGGTTTTGTCTTTGGAAAATTGGGCCCATGACACCATTCTGACCTGGTTAACATGGACATATATGTAAGGATGCATATGAGGTTGTATGTAAATATCTTAGCACAATGACTGAGACATAGTAGGTACTTAATATGTATCCTTTACTTTTACTTTCTTATTGATAATTTTAAAAATTACATCAAGACTATAAAAATTGAATTAAAATACCCTGAAAATTGTCTTTTCTGATAATTTAATTAACTACAACATATATCGATTGAGTGTTTCTATTCCAGACATTCTTTAGGTGCTTGAAGTGATATATTAGGGAACAAGACAATAATATAAGACGCTTGTCTTCATAGCATTTTCAATCTAACAAAGGGAGAGAAAATATTAAATACTAATCAAAATTACTCAATTTTATAAAGTATTAGAAGGTGATACTATTTTGGGAACAATGTAAATGGGAATAGGACTGCCAGGCCTGAGGTCGTAGCAGTTTTGCAGGTGGTCAGGGTCTGACTTGTCGAGAAACTGAATATTTAAGCAAATACTAAGTGTGATGAGGGAGTCTTTCCAGTAATATCTAAGGGAAGAGTTTTCTGTCAAGAAGGAATAATTAGGTACTTACATAAAAACATGACAACTATGTTCACGGAACTGTAAGGAGGTCAGTGTGGCTGAAGCAGCTTAAATAAGGAGGAATGTTAGGAGAGGACATAGGGGTAGGAGATGCTGAAGGTGTCAGGGGAGGAATTTTGATAGACCTTGTAAGAAGCCACTGTGAGAACAATGGTTTAACTCAGGAAAACAGGGAGCTATGGCAGGCTTTTTACCCAGAGAAATGAAATGTTTTTACTTGAATTCTTTTTTTTTTTTTTTTTTTTTTTTTTTTTTCCAGGAAGGGGAACAGACAAGTTGCTGTCCTTTTGTTTTCAGTCTAGTTGTGGAGGACATTGCTTCACTGGCCCATGTTGGTATTGTCATTGTGCTCTTCCCGGGTGAGGCAGATGGGTCGCCAGCCTCTGGACAGCCGCTCATAATGGCTCTTGGCAGCTCACACCAGCTGCCGGCCTCTCATTGTAGCTTATGGCAGCCCACTGCAGCAGGGGCTGCAGCTACGCCGTCTCTGGCGACTCACAGCAGCCCAGCTCCAGGTGGAGTTGTTGCTCACCATCTTAGCTTAGTAGAGGGCAGTGTCACTGGCCTTCATATGTGGGATCTGAACCGGGCCCCTACTGCTCAGAGCCGGTGTCCCAAGCCAGCTCTTAACCAATGTGCCACTGGCTGGACCTTAAATTTTAAAGGGATCATCACTCTGACTGCCATGTTGAGAATAGTGCAAATGGGGTGATAGTGCAAGTAGAGACCTATTTCAGCAATCCTCAGGAGAGAGAATAATATTTTAGAATAGGATGGAAACAGTGAAGGTGGAGAAAAGTGTTCAAATTCTATATTTATTTGAAAGTGAAACTAAGATGATGCCCTGATAGAGTAAGATGTAAGCTGCGAGAAAAAGAGATGTCAAGATAACACCAAGATTTTTGGCTTCAATAATTGAAATAATACAGTTACTATTAATTGAGATTGGAAAGAATGAAAGTGGGGCATATTTGCAGAAGAAATCAGTTTGAAACAACTTAAATGTGAGATGTCTATTTGACATCTATGTGAGATGTTAAGCATGCAGCTGTATAGAGGTATCTGAGGTTTGCACGAGAAGTCTGGGCTAGAAATATAAATCTGGTGGTTTTTAAAAAGTGAGACTGGGGCCGGCCAAGTGGCATGGTGGTTAATCGCTGGCCTGGGAAGGCAGTGGCCCCGGTTCGGGTCCCACATATGAGGGCCAGTTACACTGCCCTCAAAAAAAAAAAAAAGTGAGACTGGATATCACAAAAAGAATGAATGTGTAGATACAGATTGGAAGAAACTTTAGAGTACTCAAACTTTTAGAGATCTCGGAGAAGAAGAAGAATTAGTCAAGGACACTGAGGAATGGCTCCAAAGGTAAAAGGAAAATCTGAGTATGTGGTGTCCCAGGAGCCAGCAGAATAAAGCTATCAAACAAGAGGGAGTGATTCACTGGCTTTAAGAACGTTGATAGCATCAAATAAAATGAAGAAAATGATCACTGATGAGATAGTTTTCTGACATAGGAAAAGCAACATGACTACCCAAGTGAAAAAAGACACTTTAGCCATTAATAATAGATGATTTAGGATTGAGAAGTTACAATTTTATGGCCCACTGCCCAAATCTAGCCAAAATTGTGCTTTTTGTTTGGTTAGTTGTTTTATATTTAATTTTCATATTTTTAAATATTATTTTTTCAGTTACATTTTACATTCAATATTATATTAATTTCAGGAGTATACAATACTACTTAGACATTTATATAATTCATGAAGTGATCACCCCAATATTTCTAGTACCCACCTGGCATTATACATAGTTATTACAATATTATTGACTATATTCCCTACACTGTACTTTACATCCCCATTACAATTTCTTTTTTTCTTTTTCTTTTTTTTATTTTTGAGGGCAGTGTCACTGGCCCTCACATGTGGGACCGAACCGGAGCCGCTGGCTTCCCAAGGCAGCGCTTAACCGCCGCGCCACTCGGCCGGCCCCTCATGACAATTTTTTAACTGTCATTTTGTACTTCTTATTCCCTTCACTTTTTTCACCTAGCCCCTTAATCCCCCTCCCACCTGACAACCATGTTTGTTCTCTAGCTACAAGTCTGTTTCTGTTTTGTTTGTTCATTTATTTTGTTTTTTGGATTCCACATATAAGGGAGATCATAGGGTGTTTGTCTTTCTCAGTCTGATTTATTTCTCTTAGCATAATATCCTCTAGGCCCATCCATGTTGTAACAAATGGTAGGATTTCATTCTTTTTATGGCAGAGTAGTACTCCACTGTACATGTGCAACACAATTTCTTTATCTAATTGTCTATTGATGGACATTTTACTTGTTTCCATATCTTGGCTATTGTAATCAATGCTGCAGAAAACATAGGGGGGCATATGAGTATATCTTTTCAAATTAGTGTTTTGGATTTCTTTGGGAAAATATCCAGGAGTTGAATTGCCAGGTCATAAGGTAACTCGATTTTTAATTTTGGGGGGGAATCTCCACAGTGTTTTCCACAGTGGTGGCACCAACTGGCAATCTCACCAACAATGCATGACTGTTCCCTTTTCTCCATCTCTTCACCAACACTTGTTGTTTATTGATTTATAGATGATAGCCATTCTGACAATTGTGAGGTGGTATCCCATTATGGTTATAATTTGAATTTTTCTGATGGTTAGTACATTGAGTATCTTTTCATATGGCCCTGCATATGCTCTTTTTGGAGAAAGGTCTGTTCAAGTCCTTTGCCCATTTTTTAATCGGTTTGCTTGTTTTTTTTTGGTGTTAAGCTGTATAAGCTTATATATATATATATATATATATATATATATATATATATATATATATATATGCTTATATATATATTATATATTATATATATAATTAGATGTGTCATTGGCAAATATCTTCTTATACTCAGTAGGTTGTCTTTTTCTTTTGTTTATGGTTTCCTTTGCTATGCAAAACATTTTTAGATTGATGTAGTCCCATTTGCTTGTTTTTTATTTTGTTTCCTTTGCCTGGGGAGATATATCAAAAAAATTGTTAAGAGCAATGTCAAAGAGTTTGCTGCCTATGTATTCTTCTAAGGGTTTTATGTTTTGGGGTCTTACATTTAAGTTTTTATTCCATTTTGAGTTTATTTTTGTATACGTTTTAAGGAAATGATCTATTTTCATTTTTTTACATGTATCTGTCCAGTTTTCCCAGTGCCCTTTATTGAATAGACTGTCTTTACCCCATTATATATTCTTGTCTCCTTTGTCATAGATTAATTGACTGATAGGTTTGGGTTTATTTCTGGGCTATTTATTTCTCTTCCATTGATCTGTGTGTCTGGTTTTATGCCACTGTCATGCCGTTTTGATTACTAGGGCTTGTAGTATAGTTTGCTATCAGGTAATGTGATACCTCCAACGTTGTTCTTTCTCAAGATTGCTGTGGTTATTTGGGTTGTTTTGTGGTTCTATATAAATTTTAGGATTATTCTAGTTCTGTGAAAAATGTCATAGCTATTTTGATAGGGATTGCATTGAATCTATAGATTGCTTTGGATGGTATGGATGTTTTAATTATGTTAATTCTTCAAATCTATGAGCATGATATATGCTTCCACTTTTTGTATTTTCTTCAATATCTTATAATTTTCTGAGTACAATTCTTTTACCTCCTTAGCTAAATTTATTCTTAGGTATTTTTTACTTTTTGATGCAATTGCAAATGGGAGTGTTTTATTAATTTCTATTTCTGTTAGCTCATTATTGGTGTATGAAAATGCAACTGATTCCTGAATATTAATTTTGTATCCTTCTGCTTTACTAAATTCATTTATCAGTTCTAGTAGCTTTTTTTTTTGGTGGAATCATTGGGATTCTCTCTATATGGTATCATGCTATCTGCAAATAATGACAGTTTTACTTCTTTTTTTATGTTATAGTGGTTTATTCTTTTTTTATTATTTTATTTTTAATTAGTTTCAGGTGTACAACACAGTGCAATAATTATACATTTTACCCCTCAAAGTGACAACCCCCCACCCCCAATACACCACCCCACTCCCCCCCCAATATCATATATATCTATTACTCTTCCTCTGACTCTCTTCCACAGTATAATCCACATCCCGTGACTATCTATATATATATTCAATTACAGTAGGTATACCACCTCCGTTTTAGTAATACAGTGCAGTGATCAAACCTCTACTCCATCCATGAAATGGTCTCCCTAACAAGACCTATGATCATCTGACATTCCACAGAATATTTACAACATTATTAATTATATTCCCCAAACTGTTTTTCCTATCCCAGTAGCAATATTGTAGTTGCCTATTTTTGCTGTCTAATCCCTTCCCCTTCTCCCTCATCCCCATTCCTCTCCAAATTAGCAACCCTGATTTTTCCTCTATATCTATGAGACAGTTTCTATTTACTTTGCTCATTCATACAGTTTTTCAGATTCCACATATGAGTGAGATCATATGGTATTTGTCCTTCTCTGACTGACTTATTTCACTCAACATTATAGTCTCTAGGTCCATCCATATCATTGCAAATGGCACGATTTCATTCTTCCTTATAGCGGAGTAATACTCCATTATATAAATATACCACAGTTTCTTAATCCAGTCATCTACTGACGGGCATTTTGGTTGTTTCCAAGTCTTAGCTATTGTAAATTGTGCTGCTATGAACATAGGGGTGCATAACTTTTTTTGAATAAGTGTCTTGGTTTTTTCAGGATAAATACTTAGGAGTGGAATTGCTGGGTCAAACGGTAGCTCTATTTCCAGTTCTTTGAGATACCTCCATACTGACTTCCATAGTGGCTGCACCAATCTGCAGTCCCACCAACAGTGCAGCAGGGTCCCCTTATCCCCACAGCCCCGCCAGCACTTGTTTGTTGATTTGTTGATGATAGCCATTCTGACTGGAGTGAGGTGGTATCTCATGGTGGTTTTTATTTGCATTTCCCTAATGACCAGTGAGGTTGAACTTTTTTTTCATATGCCTGTTGGCCATCTATATGTCCTCTTTAGAGAAATGTCTCTTCATATCTTCTGCCCATTTTTTAATTGGGTTATTTGTTTTTTTGGTGTTGAGTTTCATGAGTGTTTTAAAAATTTTGGATATTAACCCCTTATCAGATATATCGTTGGCAAATATATTCTCCCATTCAGTAGGCTTCCTTTTTGTTTTATTAATGGTTTCCTTTGTTGTGAAAAAACTTTTAAGTCTGATATAATCCCATATGTTCATTTTTTTCTTTTACTTCCCTTGCCCGTAGGGATGTATCAGTAAAAATATTGCTCCGGGTAATGTCTGCAAATGTACTCCCTATATTTTCCTTTAGGATTTTTATGGTTTCAGGTCTTACATTTAAGTCTTTAATCCATTTTGAATTTGTTCTTGTATAAGGCGTAAGGAGATGATCCAGTTTCATTTTTTTGCATGTGTCAGTCCAATTTTCCCAGCACCATTTATTGAATAGACTATCTTTACTCCAGTGTAAATTCTTGCTTCCCTTGTCATAGATTAACTATCCGTAAATGCTTGGATTTATTTCTGGGCTCTCTGTTCTGTTCCACTGATCAATGTGCCTGTTTTTATGCCAATACCAAACTGTCTTGATTACTGTGGCCTTGTAGTAGGTTTTGATGTCTGGTAGCGTGATCCCCCCGACTTTGTTTTTATTTCTCAGAATTGCCGAGGCTATTCTGGGTCTTTTATGATTCCATATAAACTTTAGGATTATATTTTCTATTTCTGTGAAAAATGCCCTTGGTAGTTTGATAGGAATTGCATTGAATCTATATATTGCTTTAGGCAGTATTGACATTTTAACTATATTAATTCTTCCTATCCATGAGCATGGTAGGTGTTTCCATTTATTTGTATCTTCTATGATTTCTTTCTTCAGTGTCTTATAATTTTCTGAGTACAGATCTTTCACTTCTTTGGTTAAATTTATTCCTAGGTATTTCATAGTTCTTGACGCAATTGTAAATGGGACAGTTTTCTTAATTTCTCTTTCCATTAGTTTATTATTGGTATATGCAAATGCCACTGATTTCTGAACATTGATTTTATATCCTGCTACTTTACTGAATTCGTCTATCAGTTCCAATAGTTTTTTGATGGAGTCTTTGGTGTGCTCTATATACAGTATCATGTCATCTGCATATAATGACAATTTTACTTCTTCCTTGCCAATTTGGATGCCTTTTATTTCTTTTTGTTGTCTGATTGCTGTGGCTAGAACTTCCAGCACTATGTTGAATAAAAGAGGAGAAAGTGGACAGCCTTGTCTTGTTCCTGATCTCAAGGGGAATGGTTTTAGCTTTTCCCCATTGAGTATGATGTTAGTTGTAGGTTTATCATATATGGCTTTTATTATGTTGAGATATGATCCCTGTATTCCCACTTTGCTAAGGGTTTTTAACATAAATGGCTGTTGGATTTTGTCAAATGCTTTTTCTGCATCTATTGAAATGACCATGTGATCTTTATCCTTCATTTTGTTGATGTGGTGTATCACATTAATTGATTTACGGATGTTGAACCAGCCTTGCACACTAGGGATGAATCCCACTTGATCATGATGTATGATCTTCTTAATATATTGCTGAATTCTGTTTGCTAATATTTTATTGAGAATTTTTGCATCTATGTTCATCAGGGAGATTGGCCTGTAGTTTTCCTTTTTTGTGCTGTCTTTATCTGGTTTTGAAATCAGGGTGATAGAGGCTTCATAAAAAGAGTTTGGGAGCCTTCCCTCCTTCTGGATTTTTTGGAATAGTTTGAGAAGACTAGGTGATATGTTTGATAAAATTCACTTGTGAAGCCATCTGGTCCAGGGCTTTTGTTTTTTGGGAGCTTGTCAATTACTGATTCAATTTCCTTGGTAGTAATCAGGGTATTTAGATTTTCTGTTTCTTCTTGCGTTAGCTTTGGAAGGTTGTATGCTTCTAGAAAATTATCCATTTCTTCCAGATTGTCAAATTTGTTGGCATATAGTTGCTCATAGTAATTTCTTAGAATTTTTTGTATTTCTGTGATGTCTGTAGTCATTTCCCCTCTTTCATTCCTGATTTTGCTAATTTGAGTCCTCTCTCTTTTTTTTTTTTGATGAGCCTGGCTAGAGGTTTGTCAATTTTGTTTATCTTCTCAAGAAACCAGCTCTTGGTTTCATTCATCTTTTGAATTGTTTTTCTGTTCTCTATATTGTTTATTTCTGCTCTGGTCTTTATTATCTCCTTTCTTGTACTCCCCTTGGGCCTCTTTTGCTGTTCTTTTTCCAGTTCTCTTAGGTGTAAGGATAACCTGTTGATTTGAAATTTTTCTTCCTTCTTTAGGTAGGCCTGCACTGCTATAAACTTCCCTCTTAGGACTGCTTTCGCAGCATCCCAGAGATTTTGGGTCGTGGTGTTTTCATTTTCGTTTGTCTCGAGGTATCTTTTGATTTCCTCCTTGATCTCATTTGTGACCCACTCACTATTTAATAGCATATTGTTTAGCCTCCATTTATTTGTCAGCTTCCCGGATTTCTTCTTATAATTGATTTCTAGTTTCATAGCATTGTGGTCAGAGAATACAGTTGAAATGATTTCAATCTTCTTAAATTTATTGAGACTTGTTTTGTGGCCTAACATGTGGTCTATCTTAGAAAATGTTCCATGTGCACTTGAAAAGAATGTATATTCTGTAGCTTTGGGATGAAATGCTCTGAAAATGTCTGTTAAATCCAGCTGGTCTAATGTGTCATTTAAGCTCGCTGTTTCCGCATTGATTTTCTATCTGGAGGATCTGTCCATTAGCGACAGTGGGGTGTTGAAGTCCCCTACTATGATAGTGTTACTGTTGATCTCTGTCTTTATGTCTGACAATATCTGTTTTATATATTTAGGGGCTCCTATGTTAGGTGCATAGATGTTTACTAGAGTTATGTCCTCTTGTTGGATCGATCCCTTCATTACTATGAAGTGTCCTTCTTTGTCCTTTGTTATATTCTTCAATTTAAAGTCCATTTTATCTGATATAAGTATTGCTACTCCAGCTTTTTTCTCAGTACCATTTGCATGAAATATTTTACTCCATCCCTTTACTTCCAGCCTGTATGAGTCTTTGGATCTGAGGTGAGTCTCTTGTATACAGCATATGCTGGGGTCTTGCTTTCTTATCCATTCAGCCACCCTATGTCTTTTTATTGGAGCATTTAATCCATTTACATTTAATGTGATTATTGATAGGTGTGTATTTATTGCCATTTTGTTATTTGTGTTCGTAATCTTTCATAGGTTGTTTTTCTCTTCTACTTAAAGAAGCCCTTTTAGCATTTCCTGTAAAGCTGGCTTGGTGGTAATGAATTCCCTTAACTTATTCTTTTCTGCAAAGCTCCTTATCTCGCCTTCGATTTTAAATGATAACCTTGCTGGATACAGCAATCTTGGTTGTAGGCCTTTATTTTTCATCACTTTGAAAACCTCCTGTCACTCCCTTCTGGCCTGCAAAGTTTCTGTAGAAAAGTCAGCTGATAATCTTATGGGGGTACCCTTGTAAGTAACTTGCTGCCTTTCCCTTGCTGCTTTAAGGATTCTGTCTTTGTCCTTAACCCTTGCCATTTTCACTATAATGTGTCTTGGAGAGGGCCTGTTTGGAATCATCCTGGTTGGAACTCTCTGCACTTCCTGGGCTTGTATTTCAATGTCCTTTGCCAGGTTAGGGAAGTTTTCAGACATTATTACTTCAAATATATTCTCAATCCCTTGCTCCCTCTCTTCTCCTTCTGGTACTCCAATGACCCGTGGGTTATTGTGTTTGATGTTGTCCCCCAGCTCTCTTAAACTATTTTCCATGTTTTTCATTCTTTTTTCTTTTTGTTGTTCCGCATGGGTGATCTCTGCTATTTTGTCTTCTAAGTCACTGATTGGATTTTCTGCTTCATCCAATCTGCTAGTGATTCCATCAAGTTTGTTATTTAATTCAGTAATTGTGTTCTTAAGTTCTAGCTGGTTGTTTTTCATGATTTCTCTATCCTTCTTTATATTTTCATTAATTTCCTTGAACATTCTAATAATCAGTGTTCTGAACTCTGTCTCCGATAGGTTGGTTACCTCTATTTCCTCTATGTCCACTGATTCAGGAAGTTTCTTCTGTTCTTTTATTTGTGTTAGGTTTCTTTGTCTCCCCATTCTGGCTTACTCTTTGTGTTTGCTTCAATATAACAGATAGATCCCCCAGATTTCTCAGTCTTTTCTGGGTAAACTTATATGGTGTGTGTCCTTTATATTTTAATTACTCAGTCTCCCTATTCTCCTGTGCTTGTATCTGAGGTGTTCCTTGTGTCGTGCGTCCTCACTTGTTGAAGTTTTAGTTTTGATTACTTTTGGTTTGTCAGTAGGTGGGATTGACTCCCAGATTGATTAGCTGTGAGAATCAGCAGCTTCTGCAGTTTATGAGCTGCTGTGAGAGGATTGACCCCTCTGATGAAACTTGGACCCTATGGGTCTTAGTACCTGTAGCACCTTCTTTTTGGGTGTGACTCTTGTATGTCAAACCCAGAAATGCTCTGGTTTTATCTAAAGTTGGCCTCCGGGTATGATGATTCTTGTGTCTGTTTGTTTGGACCCACTGCTGCAGAGTGATTTTAGAGCATAACAGATCAACAAGAACAACCTCTGCAGCCACCAAAGGAAACCAAATGCTCTCACAAGTAAAAAAAAACCAATCATCAAACTACAGTCAACTTGTACAGAAATATCAATCATACTAATGAAGAAAACAAACAGAAACAAAACAAAAACCACATACTCAATAATAACAGAAGAGGAAACAAAATAAAGTACAATATCCTAAAATAAAAAATAGAATAAACATGAGAAACTGATTAGCTATACCTAAAAAATAAAAAATAAAAATAAACTAAAATAATAATAAAAAAAGTAAGAAAAATTTAAAAAATAAAATTTGCAGTAAAAAGGAAAAGAGGAAAAGTATAGCAGTGAGAAGAATGAATAAAATAAGAGAGAATGTGAGGGTGGGGAAAAAGAAAAAGAAAAGAAAGAAACAGAAAAAGAAAAAAGGAAAAAAATATATATATGTTTGTCTACACACCCATATATATGGACATATATTCATATATATATATATATATATATATATATATGCCTATATTAAAAACTACAATATGATTAGAATGAAATAGAAATAAAAACCAAAAACAACCAAGATAAGCAGCCAATAAAGGGAAAACAAAACAGAATAAAACCAAACAAACCAAAAATACCCGTGCTGGTCTAGGCTAAAGTCCACCAAGCTCTCTTCAGTTTGTCTGCTGTACAAAAATTCCTGTGTGTCTCGTGGGAACAGTAGGCCACCTGATGCCTAGTGTGGTCCTGGCACTGCAGGTTTGCTGTACTTGAGTGTGGTTGTGATGTGTGATTGGTGGTTTTTACAAAGTCACTGCCTTTTTGCTTTTGCCTGTCCCAAGGCAGGCTGCACCCCCAAAGGCTCAATGAGTGTCTCTGGGCACCCTTTGGGTTGACAGCCTTGGAGAATTAAAGAATTCCTCACTACCAAAAGCCTGCTGCTAAGAATCTGTTAATTAGTGCCTCAGCAGGTGAACCTGCCCTGCCTCCCAAGCCTTGCCTAAAGGTGGGGGCGGGGTAGGTAGTCTCACTCTGCTGCCTTTACTGGGTGGAAATTCTCAACCCCCTGCAGGTAAGGATATCTTCCTAGTCTGCCCCTATTGCTCCCTTCAGGAGTCCGTTTAAGACTGTCTTGGCGGGGGCCAAAGTTTGTGGGAGTGGGTGATTTATTGGTTTTTTTTTTTGCTTTCTGCTCAAGAGTAGAAAAAGGGAAAAGAAAATAAAAAAGATAAAAATAAACCAAGCCACAGTTCCAACACTGTTTTAAGCTAAGGCCTTTGCCTCTTGTGCTCCAGCGGAGTTCCTGCTGCTCTCCCAAAGGGTCTGCTGGGATTTAGGGAATTGCGCGCACCCTACCGTGTGGCCAGGATCCCCGCTCCGCGTCTCTCGGGGACCTGCGTCTCTGCCCGGTGCGCTGCGTGTCCGAGCGAGTCTTCTTTTTCCCATGCTCCCGGGTTTCAGGCTTCTGCCTCGGAGCTGGCGTGCCCGCGTGGATCTCCTGCTGCTCTCCCAAACGTTCTGCCGGGATTTAGGGGACTGCGCGCACCGTGCTGCGTGGCTCCGATTCCCACTCCGTCTCTCCGGGACCTGTGACTCCGGCCGGCGCACGCTGCATCTCCGCGGGCGAGTCCTCTGTTTCCCCCTGCTCCCGGGTTTAAGGCTTCTGCCTTGGAGCCGGCGTGCGCCTGCGCGGTTCTCCTGCAGCGCTCCTGGAGGGACTGTCGCCGGGGTTTAGGGGACTGCGCGCACCTTTCCACGTGGCTCCGATCCCCGCTCCATCTCTCCGGGACCTGCGTCTCCGCCCAGCGCGCGCTGCTTCTCCGTGGGCGAGTCCTCTGTTTTCCCCTGCTCCCGGGTTTCAGGCTTCTGTGCTCCGCGGGACCCGGTGGGCACAGAGACTGATCCCTGAACCGGAAGGGTGCAGGGACTGATCTTGCCCTGTCGCTGCGGGGCTCTGCACCCGGCTTCCTGGGGACCCGGCGAGCCGCAGGTGCAGCTCGTACCTCTGCACAGTCGTCTCCTCTCTCTCCTCCCGCACTTGCCCGGCCTGAGGCTTCTGCCTCAGACTGCAAACCAACGCGCTCTTGCTGAACTCTAGGCGGGCCACGGGCTGCAGGGAGCGAGCCGGGGAACACTCACCGTGACTCAGCAGCCGCGGGTGCGGGCTGCACCTCACGCGTCTCCCCGCCTTCTTCCCTACTCGCCCGGCCTGCCCACCTCCCAGCAATCCTTGTGTGGAACACTTAGTTGCTCTGTGTGATGAGTAGATGTCTCTTTGAAGCGTATTAGAAGTTCAAATTGTGGATATTTCCAGGGGAGATTTCATGGAGCCCTCCTCACAGCCGCCATCTTGCCCCTCCCTCCCAGTTTTACTTCTTTCTTTCCAATTTGGATGTTTCTTTTATGTTTTTTTTTTTCCTCTGATTGCTAAGGCTAGGAATTCCAACACTATGCTGAATAAAAGTGAAAGTGGACACCTTGTCTTGTTCCTCATTTTAAGTGAAGCACTTTTAGATTTTCCCAATTCACTATGACGTTTGCTTTGAGTTTGTCATATATGGCCTTTATTATATTGTGGTAGGTACTCTTTATTCCCACTTTGCTGGGAGTTTTTATCATAAATGGATGCTGGATTTTGGTCAAATCCTTTTTCTGCTTCTATTGATATGATCTTATGATGTTTAATCTTCATTTAGTTTATGTGGTGTATCATGAATTGATTTGCAGATAGTGAATGAAACTTCTCTTTGAGCAATAAATCCAATTTGATTATGGTGTATGAACTTTTTAATGTATTGCTGAATTTGGTTTGCTAATATTTTGTTAAGGGTTTTTACATCTATGTTCATCAGAGATATTGGTCTATAATTTTCTTTTTCTTTTTGTCATGTGTTTGTCTGTTTTTGGAATCAGATTAATGCCAGCCTTGTAAATTAAGCTTGGGAGACTTCCATCATCTTGCATTTTTTTGGAGTAGTTTGAGAAGAATAGCTGTTAATTCTTCTTTGAGTGTTTGGTGAAATACATCTGTGAAACCATTCGGTCTAGGACATTTGTTTGTTGGGAGTTTTTTGATTACTGATTCGATTTTGTTAGTAGTTATCCTTCTGTTCAAATTTTCTGTTTGTTCTTGAGTCAGTCTTGGAAGATTGCATGTTTCGAGGAATGTATCCATTTCTTCCTGATTGTCCAATTTGTTGGCATATAACTGTTTGTAGTATTTTCTTATAATTCTTTGTATTTCTGTGGTGTCAATTGTCATTTCTTTTCTTTTATTTCTGATTTTATTTTGGTCCTCTCTTTTTTTTCTTGATGAGTCTAGTTAAAAATTTATCAATTTTGTTTATCTTTTCAAAGAAGCAGCTCTTGGTTTCATTTATCTTTTTTATTTTTTTTAGACTTTATTTCATTTATTTTCTTTTTTTAAGATTTTTATTAAAATGTAGCTACCATACAAAAATCATATTAGCTTCAGGTGTACATCATCGTTATGCAACAGTACCCACTGGGCACTATACATAGTTATTCATTGTTGATTATATTCCCTATTGCTAAAGAAGTGATCACCATGATAAGTCCAGCAACTATCTGACACCATACCATGCTCTCACAATATTTTTGACTTTATTTCCTATGCTGTATGTTACATTCCCAAGACTTATTTTATTTTATTTTTTTAAAGGGTTTTATTGCAGAATCGGGGAAGGAGAACAGCATTGGGGAATCGGGGAAGGGGAACAGACAAGTTGTTGTCTTTCTGTTCTTCAGTCTAGTTACAGAGGACATTGCTTCACTCTTGGTATCATCGTTGCACTCTTCCCGGATGAGGCATATCGGTCGCTGGCCTCTGGATGGTCGCTCACCACAGCTATTGGCAGCTCGCGCTGGCTGCCAGCTGCTTACGCTGGCTGCCAGCCACACACTGTAGCCTATGGCAGCCCACTGCAGCAGGGGCTGCAGCCAACACCGTCGCCGTAGCTTGCAGCCCAGTTCCAGATGGAGCTGTTGTTAGCTGTAGAGGGCAGTGTCACTGGTCATCATATGTGGGATCCAAACCTGGGCCGCTGGCATCTCAAAACCAGCTCTTAACCAATGCGCCACTTGGCTGGCCCTAGACTTATTTGTTTTATACCTGGAGTTTTGAACTTCTTATTCCCTGTTATCTTTACCCCTTTTTAATTTTTCAATTAATGCCGACATTCAAAATTATTTTATATTAATTTCAGGTGTATAGCACAGTGGTTAGACAGTCGTATAATTTAAGATGTGATCTCCCTGACTAGTACCCTTCTGGCACTATACATAGCTATTATCATATTATTGATTATATTTCCTATGCTTTATTTTACATCCCCATGACTGTTTTATAACTACCAATTTGTATTTTATAATCTCTTCACCTTTTTCACCCTGCCCCCAACCCTCCTCCCATCTATCACCCTGATAGATCTAGTATCCATCTGACACCATACATAGTTATTATATTATTGACTATATTCCTTATGCTGTTCCCTACATCCCCATGACTGCTGTATAACAACCAATTTGTACTTCTTAATTGCTTCCCTTTTTCGCCAATCGCCAAACCCCTTCCCATCTGGCAACTATCAAAATGTTCTCTGTATCTATGAATTTGTTTTTTGTTTCATTTGTGTGTTTATTTTGTTCTTTAGATTCCACTTATAAGTTAAATCATAGGACATTTGTCTTTTGATATCTGACTTACTACATTCAGCACAATACACTCTAGGTCCATCCATGTTGTCACAGATGGCAAGATTTCATTCTTTTTTATGGCTGAGTAATGTTCCATTGTATGTGTGTACCAACTCTTCATTCATTCATTCATTCATTCATTTATTCATTCAGGGACATCCAGGTTGCCTTCATATCTTGGCTGTGGTAAATAATACTACAGTGACCATATGGATGCACACATCCCCTTGAAGTAGTGTTTTGGGTTTCTTTGTATAAATACCCAGAAGTGGGATTACTAGGTCCTTCTTTGTCTTGTTATAACCTTTGTTTTAAAGTCTGTTTTGTCTGGTGTAAGCATTACTACACCAGCTTTTCTATTTGTTTCCATTTGCATGAAATATCTTTTCTCATCCCTTCACTTTTAGTCTGTGTGTGTCTTTCAATCTGCAGTGGGTCTCTTGTAGGCAACATATGTAAGGGTCTTGTTTTCTTATCCATTCAGCTACCCTATCTTTTGATCAGAGCATTTAATCCATTTACATTGAATGTAATTATTGATAAGTATGTAGTTATTATCATTTTATTATTCATATTTTAATCATATTTTATTTTATTTTACTTTATTTTATTATTTTATTTTATTTTTTGTCTTGAAGAAGTCTCCTAAGATCCCTGTAATACTGGATTGATGGTGATGAGTGCATTTAGCTTTTTCTTGCCTGGTAAGTTTTTTATCTGTCTTTCGATTCTAAACGATAGCTTTGCTGTGTAAAGTAATCTTGGTTGCAGGTTCTAACTTTTCATTATTTTAATATTTCCTGCCAGTCCCTTCTGGCCTGAAAAGTAACTGTTTAGAAATCAGCTCATAGCCATATGTGAGTTTCCTTACAGGTAAAAAACTGCCTTTCTCTTGCTGCTTTTAAGATTCTCTCTTTGTCTTTAACCTTTGGCATTGTAATTATGATGTGTCTTGGTGTTGGCCTCTTTGGGTTCATCTTGTTTGGGACTCTCTGTACTCATTGGGCTTGTATGTCTATTTCCTTTACCAGGTTAGGGAATTTTTCAATCATTATTTCTTCAAGCAGGTTTTCAATTCATTTCTCTCTCTCTCTCTCTCTCTCTCTCTCTCTCTCTCTCTCTCTCTCTCTTTTCTCCTTCCAGTACCCCTATAATACGAATGTTTGCCTGCTTGATGTTGTCCCAGAGACACCTTACTCTCTACATGTTTTTTTTTTTGATTCTTTTTTCTTTTTGCTGTTCTGATTGGGCATGTTCTGCCACCTTTTCTTCTAAATCGCTCATTCCATCCTGTGCTACATCTAATCTACTGTTGATTTCCTCTAATGTATTCCTTTTTTTTTTTTTTGGAGGGCAGTGTCACTGGCCCTCATATGTGGGACTGAACTGGGGCTGCTGGCTTCCCAAGCCGGTGCTTAACCACCACACCACTCGGCTGGCCCTTCCTCTAATGTATTCTTAATTTCAGTTATTGTAGTCTTTATTTCTGAGTGTGTCTTTTTTTATGTTTTTTATCTCCACTTTTATGTTTCCTACCACTTTGTAGACGTTCTCCCTGAGATCACTGAGCATCCTTACACCCAGTGTTTGTAATTCTGTGGTTGGTAGATTACTTGTCTCCATTTTCTTTAGTTCTTTTTCTGGAGCTTTGTTCTGTTCTTTTATTTGGGACATGTTTCTTTGTCTAACCATTTTGGCTGCCTTCCTGTGTTTGTTTTTATGTGTTAGGTAGGACTGCCATATCTTCTGGTCTTAGTAGAGTGGCCTTATATAGTAGGTGTGCCGTGGAGCTAAGTAGAGTGGTCTTTCTGGTCACCTGAGCTGCACACTCCATTGTGTGGATGTGTGTGCCCTCTTCTTTTAGTTGAGTCTTGTTTGCTGTTTGCACATCCATAGGAGGGATTGACCCTTGGACTCATTCATTGTGAGAACTAGCTGTGACTACAGTGGAGTTGTGGTGCAGTGACTGACCCTACAGAGCAGGATCTGCCTCAACATGGCTGTGGTGCCTGCCCTGTGTGCCCTTTGGGTGTGTTTTCCTTGGAAGTGGCTAGAAAATGCTCTACTTCATTTTAAAGCTGGCCACTGAGAACGCCAGCCCCAGAGCCACTTGGGAGAAGATCCTCAGTAAGTCAAGTTCAGCCACAGCCCATGCCCCACCTGGGGTCACCTGGCAGGAGCCACAAGCAATGCACAGATGGCCACTGCCTGTGCTGTGCTTCGAAATACTTTGAGAGGCTAAGCTGCAAATCAAGATCAGCTGACACTAGTGCTGGGCTTAGGGCTGCTCAGACAGAGGAAACGGACATTCTGAAGCCAGACGCTGCTTGTCTGGTTCCATGAACCTTTAAGAGACCCTAGGAAAGTCTGTAGCATGAGCCAAAGAAGGTGGTTTGTATGAAAAAACCACTGGAAGTGGCTTGGGTGTGCCTGAAAGTTGGTTGGGGCAGAGTCTCGGAATTTCCAGGGCTTGGCAAACCAACAGCATTAGCCAGCTTGATGGAGACTCAGATATGGTGGCTGCCTGCATCTGCACATTGGGAAGGTGGAGGCTCAACAAAGAATAGCTTCTGCCAGGTCCTCCATCCAGGAGAAAGCTAGTTGCCCCTGCAGCCCTCCTCCTGATGCCAGACAACTCAGTTCCCCACCATATGTCCCTGTTGCCTCTCCAGCTGCTGCCCCAGGGCTGGAGCTCAGGGCCAGTGATTCTGTTGGTGAGTAAATTTGGTATGGTCTTTTTAATAGGAGCACCTGGGACTCCAGCTGTCCTCCATCTCAGTCAGATGCAATCTCTACTGGTGTTTTACAACCAAAAATTATGGTGACTTCTCTCCCTAGCACTAGAACCCTGTGTTGGAGGAGGGGCTGGAGCCCTTTGCTACTCTGGGGATGGGGGAGACCTCTGCAGCCAAGATATTCCTCCCAATTTGTAATGCACACACGCAGGTTTGGTAGTTGTAGGGTTTTGGTTCAGCAAGATGTCAGGTGATTCTCAATGAAGGTTGTTTTGTAGTTTAGATGTAATTTTGATGTGGTCGTGAGAGAAGGTAAGCACAGCATTTACCTACTCTGCCATCTTGACTGGAACCCCTCTCTATTTTCTTTCTGATCTTTTTTATTTCCTTTCTTCTGCTCACTTTGGGCCTTGTTTGCTGTTTTTTTTCTAGTTCCATTATGGGTAAGGTTAATTTGTTTATTTGAGATGTTTCTTGGTTCTTGAAATAGGCCTGTATTGATATGAATTTCTCTCTTATAACTGCTTTCACCATATCTCATTGAATTTGGGTCGTTGTGTTTTTATTTTCATTTGTTTCAAGTGATCTTTTGATTTCTTCTTTGATCTCATTGTTAACACAGTAATTTTGTAGAAGCATGGTATTATCCTCAATATGTTTATGTGTTTTTAGTTTTTTTCTTGTAATTGATTTCTTGTTTCATACCACTGTCATCCAAGAGCATGCTTGATATGATTTTAATACCCTTTAAATTATTGAGTCTTGTTTTGTAGTCTAACATGGAGTCTAACCTGTGTCTAATCTGGAAAACATTCTATGTGTGCTTGAATAGAATGTATATTCTGCTGCTTTGGGGTGAAGTGATCTAAAAATATCAATTAAATCCACGTGATGTAATGTGTCATTTAAAGCTGCTGTTTCCTTGTTGATTTTTTTGACTGGATGATCTATACATTGATGTCAATAGGATATTAATATTCCCACAATTACTGTATTACTGTCAACCTCTCCCTTTATGTCCATCAATATTTGCTTTATATGTTTAGGTGCTCCTACATTGGGTACATATGTTTTTACAAAAGATATATTGTCTTGTTGGATTGATCCTTTTATCATTATGAAATGTCCTTTGTTTCTTATTATTGTAGCCTTTGTTTTAAAGTCTATTTTGTTTGATATAAACATTGCTACCAAAGCTTTTTTATTGTATCATTCACTTGAAATATCTTTTTCCATTCCTTTACTTTGAGTCTGCATGTGCCTTTCAATCTAAAGTGGGTCTCTTATAGATAACATATATATGGATCTTGATTTCTTATCCATTCAGTCACCCTATGTCTTTTGATTGGAGCATTTAATTCATTTATGTTTAAAGTGATTTAGTTTGCCATTTTTCATGTTTGTGTTCTTTTTTTTTTCTTCTTCTTCTTCTTCTCCTTGAAGAGATCCCTTTAGCATTTCTTGTAATACTGGTTTGGTGATGATGTATTCCTTTAGCTTTTTCTAGTTTGAGATGCTCTTTATCTCTAATTTTATTTTACTTTTTGTATTTTTATTAGTTTCAGGTGTACAAAACAACATAGTGATTAGACATTTATATACCTCACAAAGTGATAACCCCAATAAGTCAATTACCCATCTGACACTCTGCATAGTTATTACAATATTACTGAGTATATTTCCTATGCTGTACTTTATATTCCTGTGACTATGTTCTTTAATTGTAGTTAACATTCAATATTATTTTGTATTAGTTTCAGGTGTATAGCATAGTTGCTAGGCATTATATAATTTATAAGTCTACTAGCCATCTATACATAGTTTTTACAATATTATTGACTATGTTTCTTATACTCTACTTTACATCTGCATTACTATGTTGTACCTACCAATTTCTACTTTTTAATCCCTTCGTCTTTTTTCACCCACCCCCCTCATTCCCCTCCCATCTGGCAACCCTCAGTTTGTTCTCTCTATGTACAAGTCTGTTTCTGTTTTATTTGTTCATTTATTTTGTGCTTTTAGACTACACATATAAGTAAGATCATATGGTGTTTGCCTTTCCCAGTCTGACTTATTTTACTTAACGTAATATCCTCTAGGTCCATCCAAGTTGTTTGAAACAGTAAGATTGCATTTTTTGATGGCTGAGTAATATTCCATTTTATATATATATATATATATATATATATATATATATATTTATATATATATATATATATCTCACAATTTCGTTATCAAATTGTCTATTGATGGGCATTTTACTTACTTTCATATTTGGCTATTGTAAATAGCACTTCAGTGAACATAGGGATACATATATTTTTTGATTTAGTGTTTTGGATTTCTTTGGATAAATATCCAACAGTGGAATTGCTGGGTCATAAGGTAATTCATTTTTAAGTATTTGAGGAACATCAATATTGTTTTCCATAGTGGTTGTACAAATTTGCAATTCCACCAACAATGCACAAGGGTTCAGTTTTCTCTGTGTCCTTGCCAACACTTGTTGTTCGTTGATTTATTCATGATAGCCATTCTGATAGGCTTGAGGTGATATCCCAATGTGGTTTTTACTTGCATTTTTTCTGATAATTAGTAATGTTTAGCATCTTTTCATGTCTATTGGCCATGTATATGTCCTCTTTAAAGAAATGTCTATTCAGGTCCTCTGACCATTTTTTAATTGGATTGTTAGGTTGCTTTTGGTGTGGGACTGGGACCCTTAGCCCCTCAGGGGAATTCTTCTACAGCTGAAATTCCCTCTGGATTCTCAACTGCCACATGTGGGTGTAGCACCAGACCATTTCACATCCCTATGCCTTCTACCAGTGTTGATGTGACTTCTTCATATTCTTAGTTATGCGAGTTCTGCTCAGCTAGTCCTCAGATGTTTCTCCAGGTTGATTGTTCTGTAATTTACGTGTAATATTGATGTGGTCAAGAAAGGGTGCAAGTACAGCTTTTACATTCTCTGCCATCTTGATTAGAAGTCCAAAGATGGGGTTTCACAAACAATATTTAAAAAAAGCATTGAATATGTATTCTTCTATTGACAATAGACCCCATCATATATATATATATATTTGTATTTGGGAGTCTCCATAGTCATATATTTATTGCTTGGTCTTAGAGGCTTTTGAATTTGTGACCCCTGGATAGTACTTGTACTTTGGCTTGGACACAGAGAAAATAATCAAATGTAATTTTGAAGGAACAATTATTTCCATTAATTTATATATAACTCCTATTTCTAGTTTGTAGTCATTGACTTTTTCATTTAAATTTATGTTTCGCTTCAAGGACAGACATACTTTCTCTCTTTTAACAAGGGCATCGAATGATAGACTGTTTATTAGAAGCAACTCTTGGTTTGCAATTTGTTCTTCCTTCATCCCTCTTCACAAAAGAGGAATCTGGACACAGAGATTAAATGTTTTGATTGAGGTTGTACAGCAAATGGCCAGCTGTGACATGATCAAGACTAAATTTTCTCTCAGCCCTTGAAAAATTTTAAGTATATATAAAGTGGTATTTTGACATGAATATTGCCATTCTTTCTATTGTGCTATTTAACCACTTGTTTAACTTATTCATTAATCACCTGGCATATATGAGACGTATTATGTTTATGCAAGTGATATGTGTAAATTAGTTATTTTTGAAAGTAAGAAATGCACTTAAATTGAGTGCTTAAATGTATCAAAATTGTATATGGTGCTTTTTTTCATATATGTTAGTTTAGTTTTGTTTTGTTTTCAGATTTTATTGGGGAAATTGGGGGAGGGAACAGCGTTGGGGAATTGGGGAAGGGGAAGAGATAAGTTGCTGTCCTTTTGTTCATCAGTCTAGTTGTGGAGGACGTGGCTTCACTGGCCCATGTTGGTATTGTGATCATTGCGTTCTTCCTGGCCGAGGCAGATCAGTTGTTGGTCATTGGACAGCCACTCACGGTGTCTCACAGCAACTCACACTGGCTGTCGGCCACTCACAGTAGCTTACGACAGCCTTCTGCAGCCCTACTGCAGCCTATACCATCGCCAGCAACTCATGGTAGCCCAGTTCCAGGTCGAGCTGTTTGTCACCATCTTAGCTGTAGAGGGCGCAGCGTCACTGGCCCATGTGGGATCCAAACTGGTGGCCCTGCTGCTCAGAGCTTGCGTGCCCAAGCGAACTCTTAATCAATGAGCCACTCGGCCAGCCCCCATATGTTAGTTTTTAACCCTCTGTCAGGCACAACTTATCTTACAGATTCATTGCACACAAAGATGCCACTATGAAATACGTCTTTACTGTACTAAGTCACAAACATGACTGGAGATAGTATATAGTAGAGGGGGAAGATATGGAAGTGATGAATCATGATACTTAACTGTTAGATATTTGAAAGTTTGTATGCAATGAATCTGTGAGATCAGTTGTGCCCAACGGAGGGTTAAGATAACATTTATCCCTTTCTGCTCAGTAATAACTTATGAGGAGGTTAGTTTATGTGGGGAAAATCATTTTAACATTTCACCTTGGTTTTGAGATAATCACCTGTATTCAAGCCATTATTTTTAATTATCTATTCAAATTCCTTTTTTGTCCAGAAATTATTCAAACCTTAGATTTAACTCTCTGTACCTCCTCATATATGTCTTCCTCACTCCAAGTCTAAATAGACCCCATGAATGCAATCTTTCCTGCTACGCTATGGTTGTGGATAATATGTCTACTTAGACATAGAGTACAGGAGCAAAAGGTTTAATTGTATAAAGTTGTAGTTAAATTGTCATTGAAAATCATTTAATTATCTAATCATTTTGGCCTCTGTCACTGCTATAGTGTGTAATTTTTGTTTCTCTGTTTTGTTTTGTTTTTTGTCTAGGTGCTTGATCTAACCACTATCCACCTTACAAAAACAGATAATGTAAAAAACATAAACCAACATCTGACTAAGGCTAGGCAATTTTCTGTATAGCTAGGGCCAAACTATAACATCAATATGTTTAAAAAGTGGCATTGATTTATACTTGTATGTATCTATGCATAATTTTTTTTTTCAGTGGCAGTGCATAAGGGGCAGAGTTTTCTCTTGAACTTTCTCCTTACCTGTTACTAGATGGAGTCACTGAGAACATGGGGCATTTTACTGTGTATTCTGATTTCCTAGTGACTTAGGAATAGATGAAATGGTTCTATCCACCACTCAAATAGATATGGAATTTATCTTTGCTTTTTCATTTCTCCATTCCATAATTCAAAATGTTATCATGCTTTTTCCTGCATATAATATAAAAACTTGTCATCCCTAAACCGCATTCTATCCTAAGTGTTACTGGACAAGGATAGTTTGTTTATTTATTTATTTATTTTTCTTTAATGTAATGCCTGGGGGGTTGGGGTCCAGTTTCACATTTGAATTTTTTGCTAGGCTTTTAAAAGAACTTAGACTGGTAATCCTTGTCTAGACTATTGTAATCTGGTCCTCTAACTGATATTTTCTCCTTTATTCCTTCAGTCTTCCTTAACAAATTACCCCTACACACTTGCCCCAAATATAACATTCTAAAAAACAGTTCTGTTATACTACTCTTCTTTATAAATCCTGTTGTCTTCCCTGCTGAATGCAAGATAATATCCAGACTCTTTAACATTGCAGATGAGAAATTTCATTACCTGGTTCCAATCTACTTTTTTAGTCACTTACACTGTTTCTTAACCTCCTGCCTCCACAGCATATACCAAGAGTTCTAGCAGAGTGCACTAAACCTAGTACCCGATCTGAGTTCTGTTTCACGTCTGTTTCTTTTACCTGTGCTTTTCTCTGCCTATATTCCCTTTGACTTCCTTCTCCAACTGGAAAATTCCTATTCTTCTTCTAAGCCCCAAATCATGTGACAATTTCCATGTGAAGAGTTTCCTGAGTCTCCTTAGCAGTTGACTCTTTTCCAGGCTACCAATCTCATTTTGCATGTATCTGCAACACCTATCAGAATGAGATTTAATATTTATGTGTCTCTGCTTTACTTACTACACAGGGAACTTTATCATAATCAAGGTTTGGGTCTAATTCATTTTTGCATCACCAGCACCCAGCAGTACCTGGCACATAATAGGTGCACAGGGGATGACTCTTGAATAGTTTCAGTAGTGATCTCCCTATTTACCCCATGCTATTCTACAGGCAGCTGCTGTCCCACTGCTTGTCTGCCTGATCTTTAATCTCTTCCTTTCAGTACTGCTCAAATTTCCTTGTGACATTGTGCTTATTCATGTTATACCCATGACCTCTGATTTTGGACATGGTGATAAAAGCAGGGCCAAGGACTCCAGAATTGATTATGTGTAGACATTGCAGTTTGGTTTGGCTCCAGGATCAGTAACAGCAACTACCAACAATTTCCAGGACTACTTCTAAAGTGTTAGGGTGTAGTATAATTCTAGAGATATCTCTGATGATTTGAGGCTTATGGTATGTGTAATTCAGTACTTATGTCTGCATTTATTATATCATATAAACCTTACATAAAGGGCAGTTTTGTCTGTTTAAAATTTAACAACAAATCAAACATATTGAATTTTCTGTATATGTGAATGCATTATTGTGAAAATATTTTAATGGCATTCAGATAAAATTTAGTTTGAAAACACAGTACTAATGATGTCTTTTTATATATCTGTAACAAAGACAATCTGGGTATCAGCTGTGAATACATAACCATATTAAAAATCAGTAGGTTTATTCTTGAAAGTGAGATTACACAAATTCTACAACAGTGAATCTGCTATTTGGTGAGATACAGAATATGAATCTAACCAAGTTAGTTTTCTAGGGTTTAAATTACTGTGTAATAATTTGTGTTGTTTAAAAATATGAAGGCAACTTAACATTTTTTTTTTATTTCGTTGCTTTTTCTTTTCTTTTTTTTAATTTTATTTTTATTTATTTATTTTTTTAAATCTTCTATTGTGAAATAAACATTTTTTAAAAATTAGTTTCAGGTGTACAACACAATGCAATAGTTATACTTTTTACCGCTTAAAGTGACAATTCCCCTCCCCCAGTTCGCCACCCCACTCCCCCCACCCATATCATACATATCTATTACAATTCCTTTGATTCCCTTCCACAGTATACTCCACATCCTGTGACTATCTATATATTCAGGTACAGTTGGCATACAATATTATACAACATCAGCTTCAGGTGTACAGGGCAATGATCAAGGCTCTAATCCATCCATGAAGTGTTCTCCCTAACAAGACATGTGACTATCTAACGCCACAAAATTTTTACAACATTATTATACTCCCCGAACTGTGTTTCATATCCATGTGGCAATATTGTAGTTGTCTATTTATGCTGTCTAATCCCTTCTCCTTCTCCCTTCTCCCCACCCCCCTCCCAACTAGCAACCCTCAGTTTTTCCTCTATATCTATGAGTCTGTTTACTTTGCTCGTTCATTCAGTTTTTCACATTCCACATATAAGTGAGATCACATGGCACTTGTCCTTCTCTGACTGACTTACTTCAACCAACATAATAGTCTGTTCACAACATTATCAATTCTCAGAACTGACCCCCATATCCCTGCGGGAACATTGTAGTCACCCACCTACGCTGTCCAAACCCTTCCCCCTCTTCCTCATCCCCACTCCCTCCCAGCCAGCAACCATCAGTTTTTCCTTTATATCTGCTTGATATGACTTCAATCTTCTTAAATTTACTGAGACTTGTTTTGTGGCCTAACGTTGTCTATCTTGGAAAATGTCCCATGTGTACTTGAGAAGAAAGTATATTCTGTTTTTTCAGGGTGAAATGCTCTAAAAATATCGTCAAAGTTCAGCTGGTCTAAAGTGTCATTTAAGGCCCCTCTTTCTGTGTTGATTTTCTGTCTAAAAGGTCTGTCCATTGGTGACAATGGTGTTGAAGTTCCCCTACTATGATAGTGCTACTGTTGATCTCTATCTTTATGTCTGTCAAAATCTATTATATGTAATTAGAAGTTCCTATGTTGGGTGCATAGATGTTTATTAGGGTTATAGTGCCCTTCTTTGTCCTTTATTGTAGTCATTTTAAAGTCTATTTTGTCCTAAATAAGTATTGGTAATCCAGCTTTTTTTTTCTCATTTCCATTTGCATGAAATATCTTATTCCATCTGTAAACAGCATATACATGTGTCCTATTTTCTTATCCACTCAGCCACTCTCTGTCTTTTGATTGGAGCATTTAGCCCATTCACATTTAAAATGATTATTGATGCATGCATATGTATTTCCATTTTGTTATTTGTATTCCTGGTCTTCCTGGGTTAGCTTGTTTACCCCTTTCTTTTGTTTAAAAAAGCCCTTTTAACATTTCTTGCAATGCTGGCTTGGTGGTAATGAATTCCTTAAGCTTATTCTTTTCTGAGAAGCTCTTTATTTCTCCTTCAATGTTAAGTGATAGCCATGCTGGGTGGAGCAATCTTGGTTGTAGGCCTTTATTTTGTGTCACTTTGAATATCTCCTGCCACTCCCTTGTGGCCTGCAGAGTTTCTGTAGACAAGTCAGCTGTTAGTCTAACAGGAGTTCCTTTGTATGTAACCTGCTGTCTTTCTCTTGCTGCCTCTAGGATTCTGTCTCTGTCTTTAACCTTTACCATTTTAACTATGATGTGTCTTGGTGTGGACCTGTTTGGGTTCAGCTTGTTTGAACCCTCTGCACTTCCTGGGCATGTATGTTGATTTCCTTCACCAGGGTAGGGAAGTTTTCAGATCATTATTTTTTCAAATACATTCTCGACCCCTTGCTTCTTCTCTTCTCCTTCTGGCATTCCTATGATGTGCAATATTCTTTCCATTTCTCCTTCCTATCCACAACATCCATATTCTTTTTACTATGAAAATATAGCATGTAATTTTATAGATAAGGAAGCAGAAATTTAGGGAATCTAAATGACTTGCTCAAAGATATACAACTAGTTAATAACAGGGCTGGGACTGAAATCCAGGTCTCTATTCCCACAGTAGGAATCTTTACCTTATTCTAGGCTGTTTCCCTTCATTTGACAATTTTTTCCCCAGAATGTATACAGCTTTGTTGACTACACAGAAAAGATGCTGTGTTTCTCTATAAAGTGATTATATATTGTGTGGAAGTACAGTCATCATAGTTGTTCTTACAAATAACTGAAATACAAAATACTGAAAATGCCTTATCTTTACAGCCAATGAAAGTATAACCAAGTGGTAATTACTGAGTAACAAAACAGTCATATAGCAACAAATCTAATTGCTGAATGTTCTCTCTGAAGGCAAACATTTAGAAAAACCAATGAATTAATACAATTTTCCAAATTCTGACTCGTCAAATAAAAACTGAAGTTCTAAATTGTCAATGGTTTAAAAAGTACATCAGAAATTGAGGAGGTGCTAAGGAGATTACCAAATGGTATATTTTATCCTGAATTGCCCTGGTTTAAAATTAGCAAGAATATGCTTGGTCTCTAATTTCTAAGAAGTAAAGACAGCTGTGACTGTTTACCCTAAGTGTAGGGCAAAATTGAATTGAATGAAAGCAAGAAGTGGAATAGGAATTTTAATATTTTAAAAGCTGACAGCAATAACCTCAACCAAAATTATTTATCATATAATAATAGTACTGGGACCCTGGGTTAGGCTATTATTTCTTTCTGAAACTGCCCTCCACGAACTTCCCCACCAATGTTAGGCAACATTTTTTCAAAGATGATGAAAAACAGCTTTGACTTGACCAATCATTCCCCATTTGAATGCTCTCTCATCAGTATCTGAGATTCCTTCTAGCTCTTTATGTATTTTTTTTTGGGACGGCAGTGTCACTGGCCATCATATGTGGGACCCAAACCGGGGCCGCTGGCTTCCTAAACCAGCTCTTAACCACCACGCCACTTGGCCGGCCTGTTCTTTATGTATTTTGATGGATAACTTAGGAAAGCAATTTTAACAAGTGACAGAAAAAGCTAGGGATTTTTTTTTTAAGTGTGATTTTCCAGGACCCATCAGATCCAAGTGAACTAGCTGTTTCAATCTATTTGTGGAGGGCACAGCTCACAGTGGCCCATGCAGGGATCAAACTGGCAACCTAGGTGCTATGAGCACTGGCTCTAACCAGCTGAGCTAACTGACTGCTCCAAAAGCTAGGGATAATAGAGCATTTTGTGTTGCCTTAATGAAGGATATGTATAAAAATGCTAAAACTCCATTACTACTTATTGTATATTAGAAAGGAAGTATGGGCCGGCCGAGTGGCACGGTGGTTAAGAGCTGGCTTGGGAAGCCAGCGGCCCAGATTCAGGTCCCACATATGAGGGCCAGTGACACTGCCCTCAAAAAAAAAAAAATAAAAATAAAATAAAAACGAACAGTAGGCTAACAGCACACACCATTAAAAAAAAAAGGAAGGAAATAAGCAAGAACAGATGAAACTGGTTAATTAATTAAGTCAGTAAATACCATTGAGTGCCTACTATTTTTGAAATTCTGGGCTATTCTCTGGGTATATGTAGTGGGCTAGATTTGTATTATATCTTCAAGAAGCTCACAATATAGCAAAATAACTTACAATTAATGAATGTTTGGTAGTGGACTCTCTAGTGCTATAACTGACAGGTTACTTTTGAAATTTGTTACACCTCCTGCCCCATTCAATCCCTGAATGAAGAGTTAAATAAGGGAAAAATTCCATCACACTGATTACTATCTCAGCTATTTTTTTTAATCCAACAGAAACTCTACTTGTCTTTGTAAAAAATCAATTATTCAACTGGAATTTATAGTTGTAGTGTCTTAAGTCATCTGTAAGTCTACAATGACACAAGACCCAATAAAAAGCATGAGTGACTACTTGGTAAGTCCTCCACTGACTGCTATTGTTGCACAAAATAATGAAGTAAGCAGAAAAAATTTTTATTAGAAATTATACGCTCTATTTCTTCATCTATCACTTAACCATTTATAGCACTAATAAAGCCATTTAATAAAATGAAGAATATATATGCATGTAAAAGCTAGTATATGTTGTAAACCATAGACAAAAAGTATCACAAAAGTTGCTCATAACATATTTATAGAAAATATTTATCATGTAAATATGTAGACTGTGTTCTTATTGCTCTATTAACATCTTAAAGTAACATTTGAAGTCTTTAATTTGAGTTGAATATTGAAAATCATCCAAATTTTTTACTGTATACCTCATATGGAAATTGCTTTTTTTGAAACTACAAATATACATCTAGACTTCTATACATCAGTGATGTTCTGTAACCTTGGGACTGTTATAGTATTATTTTAAAATCTAAAATAAGGTGAAATCCATGTGGCATGACTGTCCTAATTTTTCTATATTACCTTATTAAAAATGTTTTAATAGTTTTTATACTCATTAGAATAATATCACTCTGGAGATTTTAACTTTTTGAATAAATATTCTGCTAGATTTTAACTTCAATATGTATATATTTATTCCATTTTACTAGTTTAATTTCTTTTAAAATATGTGATATTTTGATAGTGTGTTATTCTTCGCTTATGTTTTAAAAATTCTTTTGTTATTATTCCTTTAATTGACTTAAAGGTATTTCTTTTCATGTATTTAATGATTCCCTAAAGTTCCTTGGGATAACCACAGAGCTATCTGTGTGGCTCTGACTCTTTACTCTGGTAAATTTTAAACTTACAAATTATCTTTAAAGATAATTTATGAGGTGTGATCAAACAATAGAGTGAATGTTTAAATAAAAAAATTATTACAGTAAAAGACACATTGCTATTAATCCCCCTCAAAATACTCTCCCTTGCTTCAAACACAGTTATCCTATCATTCTTGCCACTTTCTGTAGCAGTTCTGGAAGTCCTCTTTGTGAGTGTCTTTAGTTGCACTGTTGTGGCTGCTTCAATACCCTGATTCGATTCAAAATGTTTATCTTTCATGGTCATTTTGACTTTAGCAAAGAGCCAGAAATCATATGGTACCAGGTCCTCTGAATAAGGTGGATGAGGACACACCATAATGTTTTTATTTGACAGATATGGCCATATACCAGAAGTGATGTGTGGCATGGAACCTTTCCATTGTGATCACAAAATAACATTGAATGCTGCTGCTGAGTGCCATCCAATGGAAAGGCATGGATCTTCAATATGGGAAGCAGTGTGTCAAACCTTAGTAATAGTGTGTGACAAGTTTTCAGCTTGTTCAGTGCAGTCAATTGGGTGTGAGTCAGTTGGGTGTTGAGAGAAGGTGTGTTTTAAAATGTGCCATAAATCATCCTCCATCATGACAACACTCTGCCGCATACCACTTCTGGTACGGCCATTTCTGTCAAATAAAAATATTACAGTTTGTCCTCATACATCTTATTCACAAGATCTCACACCATGTGACTCCTGGCTCTTCCTCAAAGTCAAAATGACCATGAAAGGTAAACATTTTGAATCAATTCAGGACATTGAGGCAGCCACGATGGTTCAACTAAAGATACTCACAAAAGAGGACTTCCAGAACTGCTTCAGAAAGTGGCAGGAATGATGGGATAAGTGTGTTTGAAGCAAGGGGGAGTACTTTAAGCGGGATTAATGGCAATGTGTCTTTTACTATAATTTTTTTAAAACTTTAAACATTCACCATTTTTTTTTTTTTATCACACCTCATGTCTATCAGAACCTTACTTTGCCTAGATTAAACATGCACCTTTCTATGTAAGTTTTGAGCTTACTGGTGCCAGTCAACTCACCTGCTGGGGACTACAGTTTACTTTAAGTTTTTACTTTGGGCATTCCTAGACCATATGAATAGTACAAATTTAGACCACAGCCTGTTAAAATACAGGTCTGTGTTTATAAATTTTCTGGAGACTTCTTTTCCCCACCCAGAGGCCAGATTAATATAAGCACAGATCATTGGAATCTCTGATGGATAACTTTTTCTAAAAAAATCTCATTTATGTATACTTCTTTTTTTTTTTTTTTTTGAGGGCAGTGTCACTAGCCCTCATATGTGGGACCTGAACCGGGGCCGCTGGCCACCCAAATCAGCGCTCAACCATCATGTCACTCGGCCAGCCCATGTATACTTCTTTAAAGGTCTTCCTTTATTCAGGGATCTCCTTTACAACTCTCACCTCATGTAAACTGAAGAATAATAAGCCTCATGCATCTTTCATGCAATTCAATCATACATATCTTGGTTTGAGGACCTGTACATCTCTCCTTCTTCAACATCATCTCCAGGGCAGCCGCAATGTCAGTTCCTTCTTTTATGTTCTCTGAGGATTGCTTTCATTTTCTTGTGCTCTGAGTATTATACTTAAAGGGGTGTTATATTTTTTTCTGCAATTCTATGAGTTTTGTAACAGGATATATATTTTTTAGATTATTTGCTATGCCATATTAATAGGAATGGAAGTCTACCTGTTTTACACACTTGAAAGTTTCATTTTTGATATGCAGAGAAAAACATATTCAAAATCTATTTTTCCCTTATAGTGTTTGCTTTCTTCAAAGACTATTCCAACAGAAACTTGAGGATTTCTCTTAGATTTTTGTTTGTTTTCTTTGTATCTAGACTTAACTTTTAAATACATTCTTCTTGTCTTCTTTCTTGTGTTCTAAGTCACATAGTTACCACTTCAGAAGGAAAGGGCACTCTTTATAAAACTAGAAAAAGCCACAGCTATCTTGCAATCTATTTTATAGGAAAATTTAAATTAATTCAGAACAAAAATAAGCTAAATGCTAAGTTAACTGCTAGTATGGAAAATTATCTTTTTTTTAAATGCATCTTTTTTAAGAGTTTGAAATGTCTGGTGGAGAAGCATAATTCTTTCACGAAATGGTTTCATGAAGCACAGATGTTTCTCAGCCTCCCACAGAGATATACCCCACCACAGTGAGGACAGCAGATGCCTCTTCTCCCGCTTTCTTATCTGGCTCCATTCTTTAGGAATCTATTTATTTCAGTGATTAGCTCAAATAAGCTTATTTCAGCACAGTTAACCTTAGCCTCTTCTTGAAAGTAGATTTTATGGGACGAGGTAAGGAAGAAGTAGACCAACTCATCTAAAAATGCTGGCAGCTTCAACTGCCATTTTTTTCCTTGGGTATCATTTTAGATTATGCCCACACAAAAAAAATCTAAGAATTCAAATTACCTTAGCGCAATAAAGTTAATATAATTTAAATTAATTGAATCATAAATGTGCCAACTTTATATTAAATTATGTATGAATCAACCATTTTATAACACATTCTCTATGTCATTGATTCTACGTCAGTGTCAGTATGCAGCAACTGAATCATATGTGTGTTCGTTTTTTATTGCTGCCATAACAAATTATCACAAATTTAGTGGATTAAAAAAATGTATTATCATACAGTTCTAAAGATTAGAACCCCAACACAGATCTCAATGAGCTAAAATCTTTGTAGCAATAGGGCCATGTTTCTTTTCTCTCCTCCTCCTTATCCTTCCTTTTCTTTCCCATTTTTCCATTTCTTTTCCTTCTTTTTCTTTCCCTTCTTTCCATTCCTCTTCACTTCATCTGTTTTCCCTTCCTCTCTTTTCACCACATCTAGCCCTCCCCCTTTCTCATACTACAGTCATTTAAAACCTATTATTTAAAAATGGTAGTTAGGGCCAGCCGAGTGGCTCAGTTGGTTAAGAGCTAGCTCAAGTGTGCGAGCTGGGCTCTGAGCAACAGCAGTTCGATGCCCAGCCCGAGCTGAGCTGCTACTGAGCTGCCAACAGGTGGCAGGATGGCTCAGCTAAAAAAAACAAAAGGTAGTTAATATGTCTTAAAACATATGTAATAGTGACATATAATATTAACCTAATGTGTTTCCCCTTTATTTCGTTACTGAGGGATACGCTGTCTTAATCTTTCTTTTTTCTTAAACCCTGCAGATAATTTACTTCTGTCTCTCTCTCTCATACAAATAACCATATCCTAATTATAGTAGTCAATTTGTATACAGTAATCATATTAGCTGTGATAATTATAATATGTATCACCTGGACCAGTATTTGTTTTAATAGAAGGAATCAATAATCCTCAAGTGGGCAAAATCATGAAGCTGATTATGTGTTCAAATAATCAGAGATTAGGCAGCATTTGATGAAATTAACTGCTTGGAGATTTTGCAGTTATTTTCGATCTGCAAAAAAGAATAATCTAAATTTAAAAGTCATACTCATTTTATCTTTGTGACTCTTTTGTCATTTTCTGAAGGAATTTATGTGATATAGAATCTCGATGTACTTGCTAGTATCTCTTTGTTAAATATCAGAGAATAAAGACATAAAATGTATCTACAGTGTTAGATAACATTCATTTCAGTAAAATGGTCAGTGTAACTTACCTTTTCACTAGTTTCATTTTCAAAATAAGTCATTTGCCATTGTCTTTTAAATCACACTAAAATTGATGTAGATTAGCACTGAAGGTATAAGAGGATTTCATTGGGAAACTTAATTTGTGTTATAATTTGGGTTATACAAACACTGATATGTTCTATTTTGAAGCAGGAGAATGAAGCATTAAAATACCACACAATTTAAAGAAATAGACAACATTTTGAGCAGGTTTTATTTTAATTGTACCATATAGCAATATGTCCAAGAATGAGTAAGAGCAGGTAAACTTGATGGATTAATCAAGGTCAATAGTAATAAATTATGGTTGCTTCTCAAAGCTTGATTTTAATAGGAAGATTAGAGTCCTTCACAGAAAGAATACTGATTCTGAGAATGAAAACTAAGAACTCTAGGTAGTTTTGGACTCACTGAGATTTATTTTAAAATTAGAATCCTTAGCCACCTTGTGAATGTATGTTTATTGACGTCTCAAAGTAGTAAATTTTGTGGTAAATAAATGGCTTTTATATTCAGTTCTGAGGTACAATCTGTAAAATATGCCCATTGGAAAAGGATATTATCTGATTTCTTAATGTTCTAATTCTTTTAAAATGCAAAAACATGACATAGATGTTTATATGGATCTGTCAGCGATCCTTTCCACAGTCTCTATGCAAATACTTTCTATAGTTAATCCCATAAGCAGAGAAAAGCACTGCCTTTTTTACTTTTCCTCAGAAATCTGTCCTTACCTCTTTTATAATAGTACTTATCATACAATACTAGATTTTATGTGTTTGTATTTATATCTGTCTTAGTATATTTTGAACACCTTGAGGTCGTGGTTATGACATTAATTTGTGTAATCTTTCCCTGCTAGTCAATATTGTCTATGAAATATATGGATTATATCAGCATTTCTCTGTGCCTGAACCATATATAATAGGCTCTCTATTAATATTTATTGAATGATTGAAGCTGTATTTGAATATCAGAATGACTTGAAAGACTAATAAATAGTCCTGAATATAACCAGCGAAAACTGTCCGCACAAATACCATATAGAAATAAGGTCACTTATGTTTATATTTTTCTAATTGAGTCTCTCTTCCTGTCTCCACCTCAAAGTGATCACAAATAATCCAGCGCCTTATGCAATCCAAATGGAAACGTGTTTGAATTTCAAATCCAAGAAGTGAAATTTTATCAGTCCACTATGGGCATTGCTGCTGGTTGTCATCTAATACAGTCATTACATACTAGTCCTACACAGTCTGGTAGAGGACACAGACCAATGCTATGATGGGGTAGTGTAGATCCAGATCTCAACACAAGATCTTATGGTTCTTCTTTAAAAAAAAAAACATACTAATAAGTGCTAACAAGATCAACATCCAAGGCTACCCATTGTTGAACTTCCAAGGATTCACTTCTTGATTCAAATATATATCCATTTCCCAGGGGACCAGCTGGTAAGAAACTCCTAATCAGGTTTTTTTTTTTTTTTTTGCATCTATTACCTCATGGACCTACATTCACTATCAGCTTCACTATCCAGACATCTACTGCTAGGGGTTAGACAGCTTTTCAAAACACAGAGGACCTGATTAGACTCCATTTCATTAGACAATATTATTTCTCACACACCCTTCAAAGGCAGGCTGCCCTCTGTGATGCTAGGAGGTCCCAAGAAAGTCCATCCTTCTTCAGTCTAATGTTGCTTACACTTCTCGGGTCACAAAAGCTACTCATATTGATTTCCCAACATTTCTAGTTAGAGAAAAAGAAAAGGAAACAATGCAGATTTTAAATTTATCCTAGGTGGGAGGTGGTTGCATGACCCCTGACTACAGTTATGAAAAAAAAAAGTTGCATATCTAAACAAATTTTAAAATTCTGATTTCATAATACAAATTAGTACATTCTGATTTTTGAGAAGTCCTGAAGAAAATAAATTTAAACTACATTGATATAGTACATAAATATGCTTGCTACATTCTCTTTGTTTTAGTCCTAAATTAATCTTCTACAATAACGATATGTTTAATGCTTAGTACTAATGTTTACTTTTTAATTTTTATTTTTATTTTTTAATTAGTTTCAGGTGTACAACACAATGCAATAGTTATACTCTTTACCCCCCAAAGTGACAAACCCCCGCCCCCAGTTTGCCACCCCACTCCTCCCACCCACCATATCATACATATCCACTACAATTCCTTTGATTCCCTTCCACAGTATACTCCACATCCCGTGACTATCTATATATTCAGTTACGGTTGGCAAACAATATTATACAACATCAGCTTCAGGTGTACAGTGCAGTGATCAAGCCTCTACTCCATCCATGAAGTGGTCTCCCTAACAAGACATGTGACTATCTGAAACGCCACAAAATTTTTACATTATTATATTCCCCTAATTCTCTTCCAGATCCCTGTGGCAATATTGTAGCGGTCTATTTATGCTGTATAATCCCTTCCCCTTCTCCCTTCTCCCCACCCCCCTCCCAAATAGCAACCCTCAGTTTTTCCTCTATATCTATGAGTCTATTTACTTTGATCGTTCATTCAGTTTTTCAGATTCCACATCTAATGTTTACTTTTTAAGACTCTCCAATCATTTTGGTTATATGAAACTCATTCTTTAATGGAATCTTGGATCACTCATGGAAACAATATTCCTGAGTTCCTTCATACTGACAATAGTTTGTGTTTTTTTTATAATTGAAAATCAGTTTTGCTGGGTATAAAATCACCATATACTCCATTTCCTTCTGGCATAGTTACTACTGAAAAGTCTTATGTTAATGTTTCATTCCTTAATAAGTCATTTTCTTAGATGTTCTAAGGATTTTTTGCTCTTCTTTTGTTATTGCTAGTAATTTTTAAAGAATATGTATCGGGGGCTGGCCGAGTGGCTCAGTTGGTTAAGAGCTCGCTCAAGAGTGCGAGCTGAGCTCTGAGCAACAGCAGTTTGATGCCCAGCCTGAGCTGAGCTGCCGCTGAGCTGCCAACAGGTGTCAGGATGGCTCAGCTTAAAAAAAAAAAAAAGAAGAAGATGTATCGGTGTTGGTTATTCTGGGGTGACATTTTTCAAGACATGTGGTGTCATGGCGTGTTCTTTCAATATGTAATTTCAATTTTTTGGTTTAGTTTGTATTTGTTCTGTTCCCTTGGTTTGCTTTTCTTCCTCACTGATTCCTATTATTTGTGTATTGGAACTTTTTAAAAGTGCTTTCAATATCTGTTACTTTCAATTAATTAAATAATTACCATCTTTTTAAAATTTCTTTTAAATTTTTAAGTCTTTCCTCCATTTGACCTTTATATGTTTTTTTATTAGTTTCTTTTAGTTTAGAAGGAACATTTTTGAAATCATTTTTTCTTTTATTTCTAATTTTTTACTGAACACTGTTATCGCACGTGTTTTTTTACAATTTATAACTGCTTTTTATTGTTCTTTCACTTCTTGTATAATATTTAAATGTCTTTTTGCTTATTTTTAACTAGTAAGTTATAGTTTAATACATTTTTATGAACTGTAGGGAGACTATTCTGCCTTTTTCTTTTATTTATAATAACTTTGTATAAGATTTACCTCAATACTATGATTGCTCACTCTTATGTATAATTACTATATTATTGAACTTTTAGATGAAGGCAGTATCTAGGGCAGCTCATGGGAGCTACCTTCACAAGAAGCAATAACTTCATAGAGAATCCTTTTTTTTGTGATAAAAAAAATGATGGCTTGTCTTCTGAGATATCATTTTATATACTTACACTCCCCCATTTTGCCTGGACCTTCTCTTTCAATTTTCACCATTTTTCCTGTTCTGCTCAATTTTGATTGTACACCCAGAAGTTTTGTCTTGGTGTAGTTACTTGTCCTGGAAGGGAGCCCTGATGACATTCTCAAAAGTATGCTACTGTAGCCCCTTCAATCACAAATTTTGGCATTCTGCACTGACTCACTTTTGGAGTAGTCTAAAACTTTCTCAACTTCAGCTGTTCTCTTAATTTTTCTCACTATGCTTTCCAGTGAACACTTCTTTGCTATTTTGAGGTTCTCTTGTTCTCTGGTCCATCAGTCATCTTATTGCTTCTGTCTGCTGTTTCCCACACAGACCTTGATAATATGCTGGTCTTGTAGATGTTGGTGATTTTTCCGCAAACACTTGTATTTTGAGAATCATGGAAATACCTTGTCACCTAGTTCAATTGTGAATATTGTCCCAGTTTGTTTTTTGCTTTTGTAATCTAGTTTCTGTCTCTTTTTCTATGGGCATTCTGGGAGTTTTAAAAAGTGCCACCACCACCATCTTCCCAGCATCATCTTCTGTTATATTTACTTTGTGTTCACAGGTTGAGAAAGAGGATATTATCTTGACCTCACAATAACTCTATGGGGTGAATATTATTATTATTAGATGATATACTTGAAGCTCAGTGATTTAAGCAACTCAGTCTAAGGACTCATCTTAAGTATGGTAGACACCAAATCCATGCTTTTAACTTTAGAGAGACAGCTTCTCTACTGGTATAAATAAGGATCTAATGTGGGGTAGAGTTTGGGAGCAAAAACCTATGAATTTTAATTAATTAATTTATACAAATTTTTAATCAACACTTATCAATGCTAGGTATTGGACGTGGCCTTGAAAATACAAAAGTGAGTAATAGTAGTGGAGTCCTTGTTATTAAGAGGCAATTGAAATCATTAAACTGGGAGATAAAATTGGCTACATAAAAGTTGTACCAATATTCATTTGCAGAAATACCTAAATATTTTGCAAATAAGCTTAGATTTGTTTGTAAAGATGAACATAATGAGTACAGGAAGGTGAAATTTGTTGAAGTTTAGAGTCTTTTCAGATTAACAAGTTTGCCAAGTCCACATTCTTGTTAATTTGTTTTACAATGTGATGTATTAGCAGTAGACTGGTTTGTATTTAATGAAAAGTAATTTTGAACATATATTACCTAGTGCTTTTAGCACTCAAACAGAAATTGGAATAGCATATCTTTTATTAACTTCTTCCTCACCTGTAAGGTATATGATGTATTTCAAAGATTAGAGAAAAGTTGCGATGACTACTACTGTTCTGAATCATCCTTTTACAGATGGGAAGCTATAGGTTAAATGAATAGTATATATGTTTTTAAAAACTTTTATGCTGTCAAGTTTGCTAAAATTCAGATTACAATCTTGGCTTTTCTCTCCTCTTCTTTGAAAAAAAGTGAGGAGAAGGAATACCAGTGCAGTAAAATTGTGTTCATATGAAGCGATAAATATAGAGCTGATGAAATTAGAAAACAACTAATTTTCCTCAAGACTTGAAAAATCTGCAGAAAGACTGAGAAAACTGCTTAACAAGTCTGTTTTCAGGGAAATATAAAGTAATGGGCCTGTTTGGGTCTTTTTCCTTTCCCCTTGGCTGTAAAAGTAACGCTTCTTTCTGTTTTTTTGTCTGAATTTATTTATACTTTTGTTTATTATTAATGTCAAAAATAATTTTTTTTGTTACAGTGCGATTTAGGATATAAGTTCAAATTTAACTATTCTTTTTTTTTAAGACTTTATTGGGGAATTGGGGGAGGGGAACAGCGTTGGGGAATCGGGGAAGGGGAACAGACAAGCTGCTGTCTTTTTGTTCTTCAATCTAGTTGCGAAGGATATTGCTTCACTGGCCCATGTTGGTATCGTCATTGTGGTCTTCCCCGTATAGGCAGATTGGTCACCGGCCTCTGGATGGTCGCTCACCACGGCTATTGGCAGCTCACGCTGGCTGCTGGCCACTCACTGTAGCCTATGGCAGCCCACTGCAGCAGGGGCTGCAGCTTACACCATCGCCGGGGCTCGCACAGCCCAGCTCCAGGTGGAACTGTTGTTAGCTGTAGAGGGCAGTGTCACTGGGCCTCATATGTGGGATCCAAATCAGGGCCGCTGAGATTCCAAAACTAGCTCTTAACCAATGCACCACTCAGCCAGCCCTAACTGTTCTTTTACTTGCCTCAAAATATAAACCCTATTAAACAAAGAAAAAAAATGAACTAAGGCTGTTGAAAGCCCGAATATATTGTAAGTTTATATGAAGTAAAGTAAAATTACAAACAGATGAGATTTTTAAATGCTGTAAATTAAACAAAATGTCTACTACGGGAAAATGTAAGATAAAGCTTTTACATAAATGACTATGAGATCTATATTTATACCTTAGGTATATCTGGATGGAGGAAATGGTGTCTTATCTACTTCTCTAATTTTAACATGCATGGATTATGAGCAGAAACGTTCTATTAATATGCCTTATGACTGCACATTTAAACTTGTATCCCAGTGTTCCCAGAACATTCCACACAAAACAACTTTCTTACCCCATACCTCTTTATCTAGATTACCTAAATAAAAGACTAACAATCAATATAAACATAAGCAGTAGAACGTGTGTGTGTGTGTGTGTGTGTGTGATTATTGTGTCTTTATCATATACGTCCAATACATTGATTAATATATACGCTATTAAAAATAGCCAAAAGCCAGAAACAAACCAAATGTCCATCAACTGATGAGTGGATAAGCAAATGTGATTTATTCATCCAATGGAGTATAATTCAGCCATAGAAAATAATTGAAATACTTATACATGCTACAATATGGATGAACCACGAAAACATTATGCCAAGTGAAAGGAGCCAGTCATAAGAGCTCATATACTGTGTGATTCTATATACATGAAATATGCAGTATAGTAAACTGCATACAGAATAAAGTAGATTAGTGGTTGCCAGTGATGTGGAGAAGGAAGGAGTGGCAAGTGACAGCCTAACAAATATGGAGTTTCCATTTGGGGTGAGGATAAAATTCTGAAACTAGATAGTAGTGATGGCTGTACAACATTGCAGATGTATTGAATGTCACTGAATTGTATACTTTAAAATGGTAATTTTATATGTGTTTTATCAAAATAAAAATATATCTTATGCATATTGCTTTCTTACTGTATATATATTATCATGTTTTAGAATGGAAGTTCCTGAAGAGCACAAGCCATTGGCATATTATATTTCAGTATTTCTTCAATTAACAAATAACACATGCTTTAAATGATTTTCTAATTATTTTGTTCTTTCATCTTTATTATTGTTTCTGTAATGCTACAATGATATTTGTTAATATTACAAGTCTTCACGCAATTCCACTATATCTTTTTTTTATTAGTTTCAGGTGTACAAAACAATGTAATGGTTAGACATTTACACCCCTCACACAGTGATAACTCCACTTCCCCAATCTATTACCCCTCTGACATTGTATATAGCTGTTACAATTTCATTGTCTCTATTCCCTATGCTGTACTCCACATCACGTGACTATATATATATATATATATATATATATATATATATTTGACATTCACTATTATTCAGTTTCAGCTTTAGGTGTACAATGCAGCAATCAGGCATCTACACCATCCATGAAATTATCCCCCTAATATGATATGTGCCCATCTGACACCCTACAAAATCTTTACAACATTACGGATTATATTCCCCAAACTGTCTTTCATATCCCTGTGGCAATATTGTGGTTACCAATTTATGCTGTATACTCCCTTCCCCTTCTCCCTCATCCCCACCCCTCTTCCATCTAGCAACCATCAGTTTTCCTCTATATCTCTGAGACTATTTCTGTTTACTTTGATCATTTATTCAGTACTTTAGATTCTACATATAGGTGAGGTCATATGGTATTTGTCTTTCTTCAACTGACTTATTTCACTTAGCGTAATGTTCTCTAGGTCCGTCCATATCATTGCAAATAGTAAAATTTCATTCTTCTTTGTAGCTGAGTAGTACTCCATTATATAAGTGTACCACAGTTTCTTAATCTAGTCATCTACCGATGGGCATTTTGGCTGTTTCCAAGTCTTGGCTATTGTAAACAGTGTTGCAATAAACATAAGGGTGCATATATTTTTTTGAATTAGCGTTTTGGATTTCTCTGAGTGGATACCCAAGAATGGAATTGCTGGGTCATACGGTAGTTCCATTTCCAGTTTTCTGAGATACCTCCATACTGATTTCCATAATGGCTGCACCAATCTGTTACCCCACCTACAGTGCACCAGAGTTCGCTTTTCTCCACAACTTCACCAGCACTTGTTGTTTGTTGGTTTATTGATAATAGCCATTCTGACCAGAGTGAGGTGATATCTCATGAGGTTTTTATTTGCATTTCTCTAATGATTAGTGAGGTTGAGCATTTTTTTATGTCTGTTGGCCATCTGTATGTTTTCTTTAGAGAAATGTCTCTTCATGTCCTCTGCCCATTTTCTAAATTGGGTTGTTTGTTTTTTTGGTGTAGAATTGTATGAGTTTTTTATACATTTTGGATATTAACCCCTTATCAGATGTATCATTGGCAAATATCTCCTCCTAGTCAACAGGATGCCTTTTTGTTTTCTTGATGGTTTCATTTGCTGTGAAAAAACTACTTAGTTTGATGTAATCCATATGTTTATTTTTCATTTTACTTCCCTAGCCCAACAGGACATATCAGTAAAAATATTATTAAAGGTAATGTCTGCATATTTACTTCGTATATTTTCTTCTAGGAGTTTTATGGTTTGGGATCTTACATTTAAGTCTTTAACCCATTTTGAATTTATTCTCGTATATGGTGTACCACTATATCTTAACTTGGTAGTTCTAGCCTATCCAAACTGATCATTTCTTTATGGTATCTATCATAGCATTTTCTGTGTGTGTGTGTGTGTGTGTGTGTGTGTGTGTGTGTGTATGTGAATATTGATCTATTTATATTTGTATTGTCCCTTTTTATACAATTCTTTTCTCTCCAACTGAATTATAAGCTCCTCAAGGGACAGAGTTCATGTGGTTCAGTTTTTCTGTATTATTACCATGTTTAATGCAGTACTAAGCATTAAATAAGGATCAGTAAATCTGTTGCCCGATCAATAGCATCTTTCTATAGAACAACAATACACTAACGTTTAAGTTAACTAGCATCGGTGACTATGACATTTTAATTAATGAGATTTTTATTTAATGGTTGTCATCATTTTATGCAGTGTAATTCTTTAAGGTGGGAGAGCACCCTGAATAGAATTTTGGGATCAACTACCAAAACACAGATCTGTGTATTGATATTTGCTTGTCCTCTTAATTATCGTTTTCTATTGGAAGACAGCTATGTTTCTCATGAAACTTCAATCAGATCAATATGCTTGGAAACAGACCACAGAAAAATATTCAAACTTGCTACTAAAAATGTTACATAAAAAGCATAAACTTAGAAAAAATTAAAATATTTTCTCTGAAATTCACATGGTTTAGGACAGTAGAGGGAATAGAGCTTCATTAAAATGACAGCTTCGAACTTATCACTTGAAGCGTATAAAGCCAGCACTGGTTCTGCTTGAAGATGAAGAGATTGGGAGGTATGTATGGAATCAGGTGGCTAGAAGAGTGCCCATTTGTAAGAACTGTGATTTAATTGCCGGTGTTTGTACAAATAATCTAGTGTGGCATATTTTTCTCTCTTTTTGTTTCTTTTTTTAATTCCTACCAAAGCTGCATGTTCTTGGATTAAGGCTATAAGAATAATGACCTTAGGCCGGCCGAGTGGCGAGGTGGTTAAGCGCTGGCTTGGGAAGCCAGCGGCCTCGGTTCGGATCCCACATATGAGGGCCAGTGACACTGCCCTCAAAAAAAAAAAAAAAGAATAGTGACCTTGCTCCCAGTAGTTCGGTAAGCAGGTTTAAAGAGACAGCATTAAAACAGAAATCTAAATTATTTTTAAAAATAATAAAATCTAACATTGGTTCTGGCTCTCTTACCTAGTGAATTAACCCTAGGCTAATGACTGAAGAAATAGTTTTTCTATATATATGTAAAGTTTAAAAGCATGAGATAATTGGCAGGCAAACATGTTATACGCTCTCCAGGTAAGAAAGAAATGACCAGTGTTAGATTATACATAGGCTATGCTGAAGTTACACTCTTTAGTGTATGTAAATGTCTCAGTTAACTAGAGCCCAATATGCGCATTGGCATCTTCGGAAATCTGTATGTCAAAAGGGGCTTTAGTTAACTAAGGCAGTACTGTATACAATGAAATAAAATGGCATGTTATATGTTCAGTTTCTATTATATTATATTTAAAGTTATATTTAATGAGTGTCTTATTTCCTAATTAATATGTTAATTTTCCTTATTATATGTTCCTTAGTGGATTAAGTATACATTATTACATGATTAACACAGACTGTTGCACTGATAAAATGTAAAGTATATTTACAAATAAATCGATGCCAGTTTGTCCTCTTTAGATAACAGGTGAACATGAATAAAACTCTGCCTAGTCCAGTCTATGGGTGTACCTTTATGCTTAGGCACTGATAAAGAAAACAGAACAAACAAACCCAAAACAAAACAAACAGGCTAATCTCACAAGGAATTATTTTGCACAAAGAATAATCTTAGCCAAATGTGAATACAGTAAATATAACTGTGTTTTATGGATAACAAGTAATTTTCTATGTGTTCCTTTTTAATAACTATATTTTAAGATTGGACATAGTTATGATTGGATTTCCCTTCAAAAGAAGTATTCTAGCTCTATTCTCCTAGCTTCCAGGTAAGAATAATGGAAATATTAAAATACAATAGTTATTTGTAAAAATTATGTAGGGTATTTTGTAGTCCAGTTCTAAAATCATTAAGAGCAATTTTATATCTGAACTTTTACTTTATAACAAGGTACTCTATCCTAAAGCTTAAATGTACTAATCAGCGACAAAATGGCATAGAACAAGGCCACTGTTAAGGAAATTTTGAAATAATAAAAAGTATGTGGCTTCTTATAGATGTCATACTGAGGCAAAGGTATCATCATACTAAGAAAAATATGTAAGAATCTTATTATTAATTGACTTTTACCTCAATATCCTATTTGTTTTGCTTCTATCTTCATATCAATAGTTCTGAAGTAGTTACGTTTAATCATTGACTACTAACTTAAAGTTTTCCACAAAAGTTAGATAATTGTATTCTGCATATAATTAATTATATATTTTAGATTAAGAAATTCCTTATTGAAAAAATTGATTTTTCTCTCACAAGTAATATTATGGAACATTTTTACAGAAAAATAATTTTGAAAGATATAATTTTACAAGAATTTTAAATAATATTTAATAGTATTCAGACTACTATTTTTCTTGTGTATATATTTAAAATGGAATGGGATTATGTTACAAAATTATAAGAAACTTTTCCTATTAATCATTTAAAATGTATTTAAAAATAAAATAACAATTATGAAGCAATTACAAGGTATTCCCAAGTATTTCAGTATTTTAAACACATTACTATCTTGGAATTTGTCACAAAAGAAAACTATGATAGGAGTATGTGTTTTTGAAGTGATGAAAATAATGTTTCCTTTCATCAAAATAAATGAATACCTACTTATAAGGAACTATGCAGAACAAAATACATAGTTTTGCAAATTATAAGCTTTCACTTAATATAGAAAGCATATAATTTGCATTATTTCCTAAATGTAAATTGGCCTTCATATTTTGAACATTGAAACGAAGCTACAGAGATTTGTCAAAATCTGTCATCTGACTGATATTCAAATATCCTAAGTGTTATCTCCTGTTTCTCTTCTTACTCATTCTCTGTTTACAGACATAGCCAATAACAGGACATTTTCCCCCACAGATCTATGATAAATTCATCACAATGCTGGGTATATAGGTACTGGCCTTACCTTCCCAAAGAATTATTTCATTATCTCAGTAATTCATAATCCACAAATTTCTCCATGTGTACTCAACAGCTGAGTTTTTTGTGTTAAAAATATTTGATAAATTTTATTACAAGATTGATATATATAGGTATTATCTTTTATTTAGATGAATATTAGTAAAGTCACAAGTTAGTGAAAACATTATTTTTATCTAGAGCTCTAGTTTCAAAGTTATCACTTCATAACTTAATATAAAATGTACTTCAATCTGGAGAAAGCAAATATTTCTGAAAATAAATGGGTTCTAACTTGCTTGACCAACTTCCTTATTTAAGAGGCAAATCCAATATATGAGGTATATAATAGTATGTAGAAAAGGAAGTTTATCGCCTGAAAGGATTTTACAATCTGTAAAAGGTGTAAACTCTACACACCAAAACGTATTTTCTAAGAAAACATCTAGATGATACAATTCTCCATTTCCATGAACCCAGCATAACTCTTTAATGTATAAGGTAAATTAGAAAGATAGATGATAGATAGATAGATAGATAGATAGATAGATAGATAGATAGATAGACAGATAGATATACATTGATAGAAAAAATTATTGATAAAACAGAAAGAACAATGCTACCTAATTTTTTTTACTAATAAGCACTAGAAAGGACTCTGAAAATCATTTAGTAAACACCATAGTCTTGGAGATGAAGCCACTGAAACCCAGAGAACAAGTGACTTGCCATAAGTCCCAAATCTTGCTAGTGGTAGAGCCAGCATTAGAATCTAGGCCTACTCACTCTTGGTCAAATATTTTCCCCATACAATAGTTCGGATACATTTTATGTTACCCTAGTGAATCTTCTAATATCTAAGAGGCAATTCTTGGAATTTTTTTTTAGAGCTTAAAAAGATAATCAACATATGTGGCTATTGTAACAACCTGATAGGTAAATTTAGCATATATCCTTCTTACTCTAAAAATTTCAGACACAGCTTGATTCTTTGTTTTATATGAAAATAACGAAATGGTGGTGAACACATCAAACAGCTGTGTGTTCATAAAGATCATGTGTTAATTTTGTTTAACGTAGTCATGTTTTGATGTGCAGCTGAGTGACTCGTCTTTGTGAGACAGTAAAATGGCAGCTGGTTTTACCCTACAAGACCTCTTACTAAAGAAATTCCAGCTGTGAATATATGATACTTCCTTAAATGGGCAAAAAGAAGTTACCCCACATGTAAAATTGTTCTGCACATCTGTACTGCTTTAAGAACCATATTCTCTTTTTTATTGGCTTCTATAAGAAGTTGTTTTCCTCTTGAAAATAAAATTTAGAAACCTGAATTTATACAAATGTTTTAAAATAATTGAAATGAAGGTTTTAAAAATAAATTTGGCAAGTGTGTTCTTGAGATTATAAATTTACACCAGTATTTGAACAGAGCTAGGTATAATCAGTGTAAGACAAGTAGTTAAATTAGGGAATGACTTACTTTATAAAATTCCTGATTAAAATCACTTTTGGACATAAAAAGATAGACCTGGTACAGGTCCATAATCCCATGGGGAGGAGGAAAATCTTTTGGATTTAAGAAACTGTTATATTGCATCCCTTCTATAGTAAATAGTAGATGCAAAATAATAGATATGTACACTTTATTCAGTTATGAAATGTAGGGATACCTACAACCCTAACAAATACCCAAATAGTTAGGCTGAGGCAACTAGACGTTTTACTAGCTATTTGGCATCTATTTGTCTTATTTTTACTATTTGCCACCAGATCAGGTGGGGAGTGAATGGGATTTATCATAGAAATGGCTGGGGAAAGATTATTTGAAACCATTATGCATTATCTGAGTCTCAACATCAAATGATATTAAAGTTAATTTTTCAAGTACTTATTAAATAAACACATGTCAATGAAATTGTGTAGATCTATTTTGGTTTTTAAAATTAAAATAATAAAAAATTTAAGAAGTTAGTTAAAAGAACAAATAAATCAATGTTAATACCTTAAAAATCTAAAAATTAATAGTGTGCATCACTAATGTCCTACAAGTAGGACATTATTATAAAAGTAATGTTACCAGTGTTTAAACAAATTTACCAGAATGTACAGAGTCCAAAATGCCATTGCTTTTATAGCAGTCACCTTGAAATGCAATTTCAAATCAAATACTCCAAAAATGCTGTGGACAATGGAAGCTTCCTTGAGAAAGGAATATAGCCTCTCAAAATAATTACTTGGTATTTGTTCAATATATATATTGATAGGTATGTTTAAAACTACTTCATTTTATGTGTACCCATGCCTCATATAGTATCTAACTGTGTTGTGTATGCAGAGGCATGCTCATGGGTGCATGTGCACACACATGCGTGCACACACAACACACACACACACACACACACACACGAACTTTATTTTCTACTGTGTTGGAAATGAAAAGAAAAACCTCACTGCTTTTCTTCCAGGTCTACTATGCCTTTATTCTTTTTTTATTTATTAAATTTATTGGAGTGACATTGGTTAGTAAAATTATATAGGTTTCAAGTGTGCATTTCTATAATACATCATCTATGTATTGCATTGTGTGTTCACCCAGAGTTAGTTCTCCTTCCATCCTTTAGTCTTAATCTTACACATGCAAGAAAGGACCTTGTACTGTAAATCCAGGGTCTACAAACTGACGCCTGAGCTACATCCAGCCTGCTGGTGAGCTAAGAATAGTTTCTACATTTTTAAAAGTTTGAAAAAAAGAAACAAAAGAAGAATAATGTTTCATGATATGTGTATATTATATGAAATTCAAATTTCAATGTCAGTAAATACAGTTTCATTGGAGAACAGCCACATTCATTTATATATTTTTTATGGTTCCTCTCACAATACAGTGGCAGAGCTGAGTAGTTGCAACAGAAACCATATGGTCAACAAAGCCTAAGTTATTTAACTACTTAGTCCTTTACAGAAAGAAAACAAATGCTGACCTCTGCCATAAATCATCCACTTAGGAAAAAACAGAGGATGCATTTCCCCCTCAAGGACTCAAGGAACACGCGTTACCCAGCCTTGAGTTAAAATTATATGGGTTTATCAAGTGATATAAATGAAGGAAAATGGTACCTTCATACGTTTCCCTTGAGACATAAAGGAAGATCAGTTATCCAATTTTTGGCATTACACCACTGTGAGCATGTGTTTCTGAGTTACTGTGGTTCTTACATCAAACATTACATAAGGTACCACGTGGGAAGAAGGAAAAAAAGACAGCTTGTGATTCTTCCCTATTGCCTGATTGCTTCTCCATCCTTCATGGGAGGGTAGAAGTTGTATCTGATTCACAATCAGCATGGGTGTTCCTATTCCCTGACTAGAATGCAGGTGCGGGGAGGCAAATGGATACTCTGAAGCCATAAAAGAGCACTTTCAGGCTCAAAGGGGAGAATTGTTTCCAATTGGAATTGAGCCTATTTGATCAGCCTTTGCCCTTAGTTCATGGAAATGTGACTGTGATGAGTATTTCTTCTTCACAGTCATCAGGGTTGTAGGTTGGTATTTTTGTGACTATGTCTAATCTTTTGTTGGGAAATATGCCTTCATTTTCTTTCCCATGCTAAAATCAGTGTGTCTATATCCACATTATGTACACATATAAACACATACACACACACACATATATGCTCATACACATACATAGTACACACATTAGTGTGTGCAAACATAATGTATGTTATTTTCATATTACCTGTATGCATATGTGTCCCAATGATGATGCCATTGCCATAATAACATGATAATTATTCGTATGATCTAAGATAATTTAGCTTTTTAAAATTTCATTAGAGCACAATTGCCAATGAACTTGTTGGTCTGTAGAAGAAAGCTTCTAATTTGTACCTAGAATGCCCTCACAGTAGCTCAGTTTCCATCTACCAGCTGTATGAAAGCTAAATAATATAGAGCATAGGGGGCCAAAGCAATTTCCACTGATTGCTTCTTGGTTGAAGGATAGGAAATATGCAGAACAAGTTCAATAGCCCTAGGGACTGCGTGTATTATGGCCAAGAGAGTCAGAAATGTGTCTTAAATTAGGTTTATTTTATCTTGTATATGGTATAGCAAGAGAAGCATGAAAGTGATACCATACTGCTCCTTGTTTCATTCATCCATGAATATTAGATTTATCAATTATGCTTAGTAGTTAGTCCATGCATGAAAGAGGCATTATAAAAATCCATATAATCCTATGATATAGCTGTAAAAATATAGTTAAGTATCTGACACTCACTTATATAAACCAAACCATAATATTCCAGAGAGAACAGACTTAACATTCAATGTCTCAGCCAGGATTTTAGATCTCAGATATTGTTATAAGTGTGTATGTGGCCATTTCAATGTCAATGAGTTGCAAGAAAATCTACTTTATAATTTTCTTACTATACAAATTATGCATATTTAATATTTAATGTTTCTTGTTAAAAATTATAAGGCCTTCAGTATTTAACTTTATTTTCTCTTATAATTTGTCATAGATGAGTCCTGTCTGTGCTGTCTTTTTCATTAAATTCCTTAATCGTTCTTCTACCAGCTTTCCCACCATCTAGCCTTCTCCCTTAGTCTAAGTACAGAGTTTTCTAAATATTATTATTTAATTATCTCACACAGTCTAGTGTAATGCTCCCTGCACAGTCAGTATCATCAAAAGCTTATTAACTAATTAAGAGAAACAAAAGTAAATGTTAAATTTTATTTAAAGACCACACAGTGAAGAAGCCTCTGAAAATTGGCTGAAACTTCTCCAAAGCCTATCCGTGGGTTCCATTACATACTTCATATTCTGTAAGATAGTGACAGCAAAGATTAGGGCATGCATGAAAATGTGATCCTTGTTTTTGAGCTTCTTACTTGCGACTTTAAGTCAGATCTACAGTTTATTACACAACCATTTCTAACCACCTTCACAATTTCTACACTGGTTCAAGCCACTATAATCTCTCACATGAATTATTTCAATAGTATCTATAATTGTCTCATTTTCCCACTTTCTTTCCCACACTGTATTCTCAACATAACAGCCAGAGAGAGACTTTTAAAAAGGAAGCCCACTAATTCCTCTGTTCAAATCTCCAATAGCGCCCCTTCTCATTTTGAATCAAAACACAAGGTCCTTACAATAGTCTCTAAGGCCCCATAAGATTGTCCCTCAGGTTTCTGATATAAGTCACTTGTGTTTAATTTAACCTCCTACTACGTTTTTCCTCACTCAAACTGCCTCTTTTTTCTTCTTTATGAATTACTGTGTGTGATTTCTTTTCACCTTTCCTTCGTAAAATTCCATGAAGTTGAAATACTCATGGGTTACTTTCTATTTTGTTGTTCTCTGAATAGTTTCCCTAGGACTCAACAGGTATAAACACTGGTACAAAGGAGGCCCAAAACACAGCAACAGCAACTAACTTCTCTCCTTCTGAGATTCTTTTTGCTTAAACTACAAATTATGCCAGGTTGGAATGGAGACTCAATGAGCCATTGTGAGCAACCTACACACACTGTTGGTTTTGACATTTTCTTGTCTTTTTGGTGGGCCAGAGGGTACCATTGAAAATTACTGCTTCAGTGCTTGAAAGAGTTAATGTAGCTTCCATAAATGCTTATTACACTCCCCAGGAGTAGCTTATGCATTAGGAGAATCTGGCTTAGTTTGTTGGTAAAATGCACATTTGCTACAGGACAGGATAGGGACAACTGCTGATTAAAGGAGACTTCAGTGACTCTACTCCTTAGGAGAGCACTACCAGCGCAAGTTTACTGATTACAAAGTACTTAAAGTTTATAGTCAAAGTCCAATGTGCCTTTTATCACCCCCTTACACAGGTAATTAAATGAATGTAATCGGCATTATTTTTGTTTTGTTTTTTTGAGGGCAGTGTCACTGGCCCTCATATGTGGGACCCGAACCAGGGCCACTGGCTTCCCAAGCCAGTGCTTTACTACTGCACCACTCGGCGAGCCCCTAATAGGCATTATTTTATATGCTCAAATCCTCACTCCTTTACATTTAGCTGCCTTTCCATCTCAGTTCACTGGATTACTTGTCATCTCCATTTCACTTGGGGCAGTCAAGAGAGGCTGAAATTTAGCCCTCTATGTAGTTAAAATCTAAAATACGTGACACCATCAGAAATTGGATGACATCAGGCATTTATAATGGATATGAGATTGTGGGGCTGCCAGTGTCATTCAGATTCTTTTGTCATAATTTGTCCAAATTATTCATGTATGAGGGATTACCATATCTACTTCCTTTAGGTTGCCAATTCATTCTGACTTTAGGTGAGGTATTTTTTAGACTTCTATTTTCAGAATCTTCTATGCAAATAAATAGGGAAGAGGGAATACATTTCAAAATTGTTATTGCCTTTAAGTAACATTAAGAGTTTCTGAAAAATCAAGAGAAAACTTTGGATTTTCAAAAATGTTCCCTAATGAATATTTAATTCATTATAATTTTCCATGGTTAAACCTTATTTTATCACCTATTACATAAAGGGAAATCTTACCTGATTTATTTGTCCATTTCACACTGGGGTTCTGATTGATATTGAAAAATCATGTTGATAAGACATAAAGAGGTACAATAAGTAGATTTTAACTTGTTAATATTTCTAAATAGTAACTGAGATGTTGTATATTTTTATAATATTTTCCAGTGGGGCAAAGATTTTACCAAAGGTGAATGCATTTTGAAAATGACAGAAACATTTCCTTTTTAAATGCTTTTAGAATTTTGCCACTAACGCAAAATTACGGTTCAGTATTTTGAAAGTTTTAGGAGTTACTGTTTGTTATTAGTTCTTTAAGAACATGACACTTTGAGAAGTAGACTTGCTGATGTAGATTACAAATTATAAAATGTAAGTGATGATTTTCTTATACAACTACCTTATGGGTACTGATTTATATAAGAGCGTTTTTCTATTTTGGTCTTGATATTTTGCCTGATAATAATCCAGTGTAAATCATAACAGTATAATTTGGTTATATAAACATGCAGGGTTTTGAAATTACAGTCCAGGATATCTGCTTCTCCTTAAACTTTCACATTAAAAAAAGGCAATGTAAGGTGCCATGTTTTGGTAGTTAAATCAGAAAAGGAGTAAATAATGGAGATTCCATTCTTTGAAATTCTATTGATTTTAATATACCATGTATATATATTGCAGTTGCAAAAGGATGAATGAGTACCACAGAAATAACCAGTATTACAGTTTAAAAAAATTTCTTCATTCATTTTGATTCCACAGTGATTATTAATATATCAATTTTAATAAATGTGACAAAATTTTAAAGCGAACAGATTACCTACATATAATTTATTTTAATTAAATATTATGTGATAAGAACATGAGTATGACTATTTTCCAAGTAATCCATTAAAATTTAATGTTAAAAATTAAGAAATCCTGTCTATAAATAGCCTATAATACCTTAAAATATTAAATTAAAATATACTGTGGAGGGTGCTGTCACTTTCTTTACTGAAAAGTGTGAAATTTTATCTTGAATAAATTGTCAGCTAAAGAAGTTTACTTTTATTAAATACATGCATAAGTATTAGTGGAAAATCTGTGTTAAAGGTATATATCTTTCTGAATATTTCTGTATATGAAATATCATATGACAAAAGTTAAAACACATATTTTACAAAATCTATCATTTCTGAGTATAGAAGCTTTTGACAAATACTATAAGTTATTATTATTTTTTCCTAATGAACACCTACCGTGGGTGATATAGTGGCATAAATATATCAGCTTTCTATCAATGAACCACATTTTGCTATTAAGTGGTCATTTCCACATGCAAATAACTCTCTGAAGAAAGACCGTAGTTCAGGAAGTTATCAAGTTGTTGCTCAGTTTTTAAGAACACATTTCAGTGATTTTCAGTTTTTTATACCACTGTAGGTGACTTACATATAATTATGCATTTTTCAGGTATTGGATATTTTTATATTGTTATTGAAGAAAGGTACCCTTGCTTTCTGCCTGAAAGAGTTGATACTTGTATATGAGTGGTTAAAAGCAAAGGAGTACAATATTTTTCAGAAATTAAATATTAACTCTTTGGTATATTGGCACATAAGGACAGCAGTATTTAAATATAAAAATAATTTCTTTAACATATTTTACTTCTATTGGCTCTGCTTCAGTGAAGTTTTATTGCAGTTTCTGCAATTTGTGGTTATTGCTGTATTTTTTCCCTTGTCAGTGCAAGTAAGCCATGGTTGAATAAAATGTAGAGGATGGTGTAAATCACTGAATCTATGCATAGCTGAGGACCTAAAAAATCTCTAGCAGATTGTCAAGGTTGTTATCCCATAAGGCCCATAATTTCTAAATTATGTCAAAGCTTGTATTTAGGAATGAACATTTTCCCAAAATAGTTATACTAATATTCTTTTAGTCCTTCATCAGAGTACTAAATGATCTTTTCCTTTCAAGGTTTCATGGGCCATTAGTCCATAGTCATGCAGCTAAAATCTGGAAGTAGAAAAGAAAATTAGTATATGCAGAAACACAATTCCTCAGCTGCTATAATTTATAAGCAAATGTTCCCTGTATTTAAAAACAAAAAACTTCACAGAAATAGCAAGTTGTCAATTTACCAGTTAAAATGACATATAATACCCACAGAAATTCAAACATATACAAATCCTAATATAAAATTTTAATTTGTCTTTAAATGGTTTGAGCTTCATTAACAAACATGCTATCATAGGCATAACTTTCTTGAGGTTTAAAATAGCAGCATCAATATATTAGGTATGATCTTGCATTTATAGATGATTGATAGAGTTAATGAGAAAAATCCCACTTATTTAAAATTTTGCAAGGCTGAAATACTCAGTAAACTACTTGTTCAGCTTGTCAGTTTCATATAAGTATGTTGTTGAGGATAGAGCCTAGTTGCCTGACAATGGATTGTAATGAAATTAATTGAATATGGGAAGGTAATTTATTCAAATCCCCCACTTATCAAATAAGGATTTGACTTTTTAAAATATTTTTTCCAACTAATGAAATGGACTTGAAAAGAATTAGGAAAATATCTGATGACTATGTTGTGTATTAAAGTTTTTACTGACAGGAGCTGAAGGCTGAATCAAGATGAATATATGTGTTGCTGCTTAGAGGATTTGTTTTCATTTTGGTTTATTTTCCAGAAGGAAATACAGTCTTAAATACTTTATAATTTTGCCAATACCTTTCTTTCCAGATAAATGAGATCATATATCTGAAGATTTAATGGACACATATAGTAACAAAAATTTACCAAACAACTCCTACATTTCTTTAAAAATTATTTTTTCAATTACAGTTGACATACAATATTATATTAGTTTCAGGTGTACAACATAGTGCTTAGACATTTATATAACTTACAAAGTGATCAACCCAACAAATCTAGTACCCATCTGGCACCATATATAGTTATTACAATATTATTGACTGTATTCCTTATGCTATACTTTATAACCCCAAGACTATCATGTAACTACCTTTCTCCTATTTCACCTATATCCTTAACACTCATCTCATCTGGCAACCATCAAAATGTTGTCTATATTTATGGGTTTGTTTATTTTTGTTGTTGTTGTTTAGATTACACATATAAATGAAATCATAAGACATTTGTCTTTTTCTGTCTGACTTACTCCACTCAGCTAGGTTCATCCATGTTGTTTCAGATGGCAAAATTTCATTCTTGTTTATGGCTGAGTAACATTCCATTATATACACATACCACCTCTTCTTTATCCATTCATCTATTGATGAACACCCAAGTTACCTCCATATCTTGGCTATTTTAAATAATGCTGCAGTGAACATATGGGTGCACACATCCCCTCAAAGTAGCATTTTGGGTTTCATCAGATAAATACCCAGAAGTGGGATTACTGGGTCCACCTTTGTGTCTATTATAGCCTTTGTTTTAAAGTCTGTTTTGCCTGGTATAAGTATTGCTACCTCAGCTTTTTTGTTTGTTTTCATTTCAAGAAATAAGTTTTCCATTCCTTTACTTTCAGTCTTTTGGTCTGAACTGAGTCTCGTGCAGGCAGCATATGTGAGGGCCTTGTTTTCTCATCCATTCAGTCACCCTATGTCTTTTGATTGGATTTAATCAAATTTACATTTAAAGTAATTATGGATAAATATGTTGTTATTGCCATTTTATTATTCATATTTTTGATTTTTTTTCTTCTTCTTAAATAAGTTCTTTTGACATTTCTTCTAAATGTGGTTTGGAGATGATGAACTTCTTTAACACTTTCTTGTCTCGGAAGCGCTTTATTTGTGATGTGATTCTAAATGATAGCTTTCCTGGGTAGTTATCTTGGTTGTAGGTCCTTGCTTTGCATCACTGTGAATGTTTTCTGCCAATCCCTTCTAGCCTGCAAAGTTTCTGTAGAGAAATCAGCTGATAGTCTTGTGGAAGATCCCTTATAGTTAATGAACTTCTTTTCTCTTGGTGCTTTTAAGAGAGTCTCTTTGTCTTTAACCTTTTTAATGATAATGTGTCTTCACGTAGACTTCTTTGGATTCATCTTGTTTGGGCCTCTCTGTGCTTCCTGGCCTTGTATGTCTATTTCTTTTGCCAGGTTAGCGAAGTTTTCCATCATTATTTCTTCAGGTAGGTTTTAAACTCCTTGCTCTCTCTTCTCCTTCTGGTACCCTTATGAAGTGAATATTGATACACTTGATATTGTCCCAGAGGCCTGTTAAACTGTCTCATTTTTTGGATTCTTTTTTTCTTTTTGCTGTTCTGATTGGGTGTTTTCTGCCACCGTATCTTCTAGATTGCTGATTTGATCCTCTGCTTTATCTAATCTAATGTTGATTCACGGTAATGTATTCTTTATTTCAGTTATTTTATTCTTCATTTCTGATGTGTTTCTTTTTAATGTTTTTTATATCTCTTTTTTTTTTTTTGAGGGCAGTGTCACTGGCCCGCATATGTGGGATCCAAACTGGGGCCGCTGGCGTCCCAAGCCAGCTCTTAACCACTGTGCCACTCGGCCAGCCCTATATCTCTATTTTTATATTTCTTATCTCTTTGTTGAAATTTTCCTCTGAGATCCCTGAGCAATCTTATAACCTGTGTTTGTCTGGGTAGATACTTTTCTCCATTTTGTTTATTTCTTTTTCTGGAGCTTTTTTTGTTCTTTCATTTGGGACATGTTTCTTTGTCTCCCCATTTTGGCTGCCTCCTATTTTTGTTTCTGTGCATTAGGTAGGGCTGCTATGCCTTCCAGTCTTAATAGAGTGGCCTTATGTAGTAGGTGTGCTGTGGAGGACAGTGACACTGTCTTCCTGGTCACCTGAGCTGAGTGCTCTAGGTGTGTCCTTTGTGTGAGTTGTGTGTGCCCTCCTATTGTAGGTGACCCTTGATTGCTGTTGGCATGTCAATACATGGGATTGAAGCTTGGACTAATTTGTGGTGAGGAATGGCCATGACTACACTGGAGGAACTGTTGTGAAGGGGCTGACCATATGAAGCATGATTCACTTTATGGGGGCTATGGTGTCTGCCCAGTCTGTCCTCTTTGGGTGTGTCATTTGTGAAGGTGTTTGGGTGCTCAGGTGTGTTCTGAAGCTGTCCACCAGGTATGTTGGTTCTGAAGCCTCTTACGAGGGTCTCTGTTGTAGGCCAAGTCCAGCCACTACCTGTGTCCTGTCTGAGCCACTTGGTATGAGATACAAAGTGATATGCAGATGGTTGCCACTGTGCTTGGCTTGGACATTCCTGGGAGAGGCTAAGCTTTGAACGGAGGCCAGCTGTCACCACTGCTGGGCTTAGGGCTGCTTAGCAAGAAATACGGTACTTGCCAAGGCTAGATGCTGCATATTTGCGGTTTGTGAACCTTTTTGACATTTTAGAAAATTCTGTAGCATAAGCCAAGACAGGCTGTTTGTATGGAAAACCCACTGGAAGCTGCTTGGGTGGTCCCTAAAGTTGTGTGGGGCAGAATCTCAGGGAATCATCAGAGCTAGACAAATTATGTTAACCAGGTTGATGGATACTCAGATATGGTGGCCGCCTGCATCTGCACACTGGGTGGGGGAGGGCTCAACAAAGGAAAAATGCACTTATGTTTGAAAGAAAGCTGCCCCTCCAGACCTCATCCTGAAGCCAGACAGTTCATTTCCTCTGCATATGTCCCTGGGGTCTTTTGAGCTGCTGCCCCAACACAGGAGCTCAGAGTGAATGAGTCCATCAGCAAGTAGGTCCATGTGTGGACTTTTTAAGAAGAGCACTTGGGACTCTAGCATCTGTCCATGTCACTCAGCCACAATCTCTGCTGGCTTTCACAGCCAAAAGTTGTAGGAACTTTTCTCCCCAGCACTGGAACGCTGGGCTGGGAAGCCTGGTGTAGGGTTGGGTCCCCTTGTTCCTCAGTGGGGACCTCTGCAACTGAGATATCCCTCCCAATTTCTAAGTGCCACACATTGGTGTGGAACCAGCCTGTTCCATCTCCACCTCTCCTTCCAGTTTGCCCGTAGCTTCTTCATTTTCATTTTCAGTATGTCCTTAGTTGTAGGACCTCTGTTCAGCTAAACTTCAGGAATTTTCAATGATGATTTTTCTGTAGCTTAGTTGTAATTTTGATGTCATGAGAGGAGGCAAGCAGTGTTCACATACTCTGCCATCTTGACCGCAACCCCTTGGTATTTCTTAATATATAACTAATTACATATGTAATTACCTATGTAATTAAATAATGAAAGGCAGAACTTTTCCGTGGATTTACTCTATTGGTAACTAAGCACAGAGTTTTAAAGCATAAATATTATGGCAGTTTTAAATATGTAAAATTTAAGCATCTGACTTTGTGTCTAATTTTACCCACCTTATGCATTTTGATTACACAGGGGTTTTGTTGTATTCGTTATTGTTCTTGTTCTCTGCATGTATCTTACCTATTTACTCACAGCCATGTTTGCAACTTTTCTTCTGTGGTCTCAAATCTTAAATCTTAGGTTTTCTTCCTTAGCAATTTGTGGTCTAGACCAGGGGTCAGCAAACTGTGGCTCACGATCCACATGTGGCTCTTTGCGTACCCTCCATCTCAAAAATTTGCTGACCCCTGGAAGATCCAATCCTGTCCCTCACAACAATTTAAAAATTATTAGAGAGCCATAAATATATTTTTACATAATCACCATTATGTGAATAATATCCTTTAAAAAATTTACAAATGAAACTATGATAGTTTTATCATTTTAATTTTACTTTAGAGCTTGTGGCTCCCGAGCTGCAGTTTGCTGACCCCTGGCAGCTCTTCTGTCTCAAAAGTTTGCCTACCCGTGGTCTAGACCAAACTCTTGAATTCTTGTTATTAAGAGAAATGTCTTTTGACATAGTTAGGAACTAGTTATACAATTTTTTTCTTATTATTTTAAGTACAATTAAGCTAAAAATCATTAGATAACAAAATGAGTTTTGGGGGAGAATCCTTCATTTACATCAAATAATGTACATGATATGCAACCACGCCTATATGGTTATGTTTTGGGCCCTCTCATACCCATTATTATTATTATTTTCCCCAATGAATTAAACAAGAGACTTTCTAGGAAGAAAGCTACATGACAATTACCAAGAAAAATAAGATTTAAATTACATTTTGATAAAACTGATAATACTTGAATTTCTAAAATCTAGATAATGAATATCTAAAATCACAACCTTGACCATTTTCTTGATCCTCATGCTCTAATAAATGAATTAGGCACAAATACTTATTCCAGTGAGTTCACAGTGTCCTAGTCTCTGGGAAATATAAAGATGAATTACACCTGGTGCCTGCCTTTAGGAAGCTCATAGTCAAGGGAAGATAAGAAATACAGGCAGATAATTATAATCAGGTAGAAACTGATTGATTCCAGAAAGGAGATAGAGAGTCAAAGCCATGCGAGACCAGAGGAAGGAGAGGTAAGATATATTCAGGCAAGGGAAGGATTCTTAGTTCAAGTGGCATTTGAGCAAATTGTTAAAATATCAAGTTTAAACATGTCAGCCATCAAGAAAAAGATGTTTAAAAAGTAATAACAGGGCCGGCTGAGTGGCGCGCTGGTTGGGTGCTGGCTTGGGAAGCCAGTGGCCCCGGTTCGGGTCCCACATAGGAGGGCCAGTGATACTACCTTCCAGAGAAATAAATAAATAAGAATAGTCTCTGTCTTTAAAAAAAAAAAAAAAGGTAATAACAGGACTGTTAAAGACACAAAGAGGAAATTTCTGTTATGCACTGATAAACGTAGAATGGTTCAGTTTTGTTTGGTTAAATGTATGAAATAGAATTATTGGAAGAAATTGTGAAATGTTAGGTTTGGGGCTTGGATGCCAGGCAAAGGAGGTCCATTGACATTTATAATTTTGAGGTTGGAGAGTCAGAACTGTACTTCAGGAAGTTTGTTTCAGCAGGGTTATGTATAAAAAAATCTGTTCCTAGTATGCCTCATTATATTTGTAACCACAGCTACTAAAGATATACTGACGGTATGCTGGAGCCGACTTGTACCCACTCGTGAGAGCCAATTGTGGACATCTCTTTTCAACTTCATCTAGTGATATGTCCTTCCCTTGAAACAGGTGACACTGGGAGGATTTACACAGAACTTGGAAAATGTTCTACTAAGGTGTTTTGCTCCCCTTTCTGATAACTGGTGGTTAAATTTTGATCTCTACACTGAATGGTCACCATGCTAGTTGTTACTGGTGATTTTTAGGTGTGTAGACTTCATTTTCATTAGAAATTCCAAATGGATAAAAGACTTTTGAGAATAAATAGTGATGCCATACACAGAATTATAGAGTTTCATTCTCTAACGAATTAAATCTCTTGAAAAACTTAAACTTTGAAAAGAACCATCAATTCCTTGGAAGACATTAACTAAAGATACTATGTTGGTTGTTTGTTTTATATTGTTATTGGAACTGTAGTAGATTCTTTTTCTTTTCTTCTCTAGATATTCCATGTTGGTTGATCCAAACAAAGTAAGCATGACAATGGTACCAAGGGATATAGGATTTTTTTTTCTGTGCTGAGAAAAGCAAATGAGAAACATAAATCACTAGAGCATTATTAGAAAGACAGTGCAGATATTTTGTTAAAATATTTTACTTAAAATAGCATTTTATTTATATAAGATGAATTTTACAGTCAATTTTAGTAAAACATCCATTAGTATTATAAATGCAAAAAAATACTTTCTTTTAAAAAAAATACCTTGATTCCAGATTCTTCTCAAATATAGTTGCCTCCAACATACTTACCCATGGGATTAAATGGTGTTACACTTGTATTTAAAACTTATATAGCTTTCCCTTTGAGTTCACAAAATTAAGTGAAGGAAAAGGGCGAAACTATGAATCTCCATTTATGTGTACACATTGATAGATGTAATAAATAAAATCCAAAGCAGAAAAAAAGGGAAACAACAGTGATTTATTTTATCCTCTTTATGTATCTTGAAAATAGTAAGATACGTTTGTAATGATGTCTTACATTTTGATGGTTATTTGAAACATGTTGTCTCCTTTCAAAGATATATCCTATGTTACAATGTGAAGTATAATGCTATAGAAAATATGCTAATGCAGTTATAGTAATAATAATAATGTACAATTTGTATTGGGAAATAATTTACTTTGTGTTTCAATTTTCTCCTGTTTTCTGTTATTCCTTGAAGCGTAAACATTTTTTATCTTTATCTTCCATGTATGTGACCTGGAAACCTAAGATTCTACACCAGCCATTCTTTTTTGTCTTGATTGATCTTGTTCTGTACACTTGGATTTAGTCACTCCTAGGCCTTGGATTGATATAGTCTCCAGCTCTTTGTGATAATCAGTACATTTATGATGATTCTGTTGTTCATGTATTTTCCTTTTTGCTCTTTGCTTAGCTATATTTTCACGTGGTCTGGGATATGATGTTATTGTGCTGTATATTTAAAGCTGATATGTGACAGAATGTAACCTAAACAGAATATATTTATGATTTGAACTTTCAGCTAATATATAGAAGGGTAAAAATCATTTTCTTTTGTTGTTGTTGTTTCTAAGAAGTCAGAGTAAATAAGTTCTCCCCATCTTCTCATTTTTCAGACAAAAATTTGAAATCCATTGTCATAAGAATAATACAGAGACATGTTTTTGGAAGTCTAATTTAGGGACATTCACACAATGTATTTTCAAGCAGCTAGATAAGAATTTAACAGCCCTGAAAAAACAAGCAAACAAAAAACAAGCATTACCCAGCTCAGTGAATTGTCAAAATCAGAGTAGATATATTCACAGGAGCCACTGTAGGCTACATACTAATTTTTTGGATGAAACTTGAGTATGAGATGCATTCAAATGTATGAGAGGGACAAGAATATTTGCTGACTACTCTTTTCAGGTCAGGCTAAAGTAATACCATTCACATCAATTCCAGATGTAGATTCTTACCTAGTTATATACTGTGCTTGCGAATGTCCTCAAATGTAGGACTTTCAGCACTCAGAAGAAATGACTGATTGTCTAACCTACTGAGGTTTGGACGAGTCATATGAATATCTAAGAACACATTTCAAAATACAAAAAATGATTGCTTGTGAAGTGGTATGAATGTTTTATTTTTAAGAAAATTTTTCTCTCCTTCCCAATAGCTGCTTTCTCACTTTGGCTTTATTTGAAGTGTCTTTTCTCTCAAATACTTATTCCTTAAAACATTTTATAAGGTACAAATCAAAATAAATGAAACAAGCAAACAAAAAACCTCTTTTTTAGAGAACAAACTATGGACTTTCAATGATTAAATTCAAGGCAATTATCATTGATGAGCCAGATAATTCATTACAAATGACTCAAAGTTTAGTTATATTAATTACTAAGCAATAATATACCTTATTTATGCAGTTACCCAAAGAAGCTGAATGTGGCAAAATACCTAAAATTTTTTGTTAAAAATAACACTTTTTTAGTTGAAAGTGCTATGTGTAAAATTTCTATTAGAAAATTAATTTATTTTATGGCATTTGCCACTATAACTTCACATGGAATGCCATATTAAAGGATCTATGAAATTTAAGGGGATTCACATAATTTGAATTTTTATCACAGTGATATTGAAGTGATATTGAACCTTTGAAGGATTCAAATTGCATACATAGATGGTGAAGACCAAGATTTGTAGAGAAATATGCATTTTTTTATTAAAAAGATATATATCATCAATATTTTATTTTTACTAAAGTGAGTGTTTCTTTCCACATTTAGTTATTGCAGTATTTTCCATACTTTATTATACAATATTACTAATTTTAGCACAGTTGAAAAATATTTTATTTATCATGTTAAGTTTATCCTAGCATCAATGATTGTTATAGTGATTTAATTTCCAAATTTAAAAGATTAGGTATAAAAATACAGATCTTATTGATATATACATACCAATATTTTGATGACTCACAAACACACTTTGATTCATTTTCTACTGTTCAATTACTTATACAACCTTAAGTATTATAGCTATAATAAATGAAATTATCTTTACTTCCTAGGAGTGCCAGAATTCATACTTCAAGAAAAATACTTTCATAGCATACAAGATATTGATAGAAATTGAAATTTTGTTTTTTTTCTTGTATGATCATTTCTTTGGCATAAATATGAAAAGGGGCAGAATTATTTCCCAGTGTAAAATACATAGTCTACAGGAATCGTGTTCTTGTTGTTTGTTCATTTATTTAGTATTCACTATAGAAAACTTTATAAATACGGTACAGTTTTTTAAAAATGTGGACCCTAGAGCTAGACAGTCTGGGTTTGAGTTCTTGCTCCTTGATGCTTTCTAGCTCTGTGACTTGAGATAAGTCAACTAATCATTCTGTGCCTCTGTTTCCTCATTTTTTAAATGGAATTACTAATAGCAGAAATACCATAAAGGGTAGTTACCCCGTATATCAGGAAAGTAGATTATAAAGCCATAAAGTATAAGGTTTATGATATATGTATGTTTATATTCTCAGTACCCAGGAGAGTGCCTACAAGATATAGTAAGCAAATAATAATTTTTTGTTTATTGTTCCTTATTTTATTAAATGTATTGGGTTCACATTGGTTTGTAAAATTACATAGGTTTCAAGTGTACAATTCTATAATACATCATCTATATATTACAATGTATGTTCACTACCCAGATCAGTTCTCCTTCCATCACCATATATTTGACCCCTTTTACCCCTTTACCCTCTTCTACCATGACCCCTCCCCCCTTACCCACTGGTAACTACTAAACTGTTGTCTGTATCTATGAGGTTTTGTTTCTTTGTTTGTTTGTTTTGCACATTTGTTGCTTTCAGTTTTATATCCCACATATGAGTGAGGTCATGTTTCTTGACTTTTCCTGTCTGGATTATTTCGCTTAGAATGATAGTCTCAAGATCCATCCATGTTGCTGCAGGCAGTATTTCATCTTTCCATATGCTCAAGTAATATTCCATTGTATATCTGTACCACATTGTCTTTGTCCAATCATCTATTGAAGGACACATTGGCTGTTTCCATGTCTTGGCCACCATGAAAAATGCTGCAGTAAACATCAGGGTACATACATCTTTACAGATAAATGTTTTCATATTTCTTGGGTGTACACCCAGGAGAAAGACTGGTGGGTCATATTGTAATTTTTTTTAATTCATTTTTTTTATTTTAATTTTTTAAAATTTATTTTATTTTTAGATTTTTAATAAAATATAGCTAATATACAATATTGTATTAGATTCAGGTGTATACCATCATTATTCAACATTTATATACCTAAAGAAGTAATCACCAAGATAAGCCCAGCTACCATCTGACTGTGTACTATGCTGTCACAATATTATTGTCTATATTTTCTATGCTGTACATTACATGCACATGACTTATTTGTTTCATATCTGGAGATTGAACCTTTTATTCCCCTTCACTGTTTCCCCCCCTTTTTAATTTTTCAATTACATTTAACATTCACTATTATTTTATATTAATTTCAGGTGTACAGCATTGTGGTTAGACATTTGTATAACTTAAGAAGTCATCACCCGGGCCAGCCGAGTGGCACGTTGGTTAAGAGCTGGCTTGGGACACCAGCAGCCCCCGTTAGAATCCCACATATGAGGGCTAGTGACACTGCCCTCTACAGACAAGATAGTGAACAACAGCTCCACCTGGAGCTGGGCTGCTGTGAGTCCCTGGGGACAGCATAGCTGTAGCCCCTGCTGCAGTGGGCTGCCATAGGTTACAGTGAGTGGCCAGCAGCCAGCATGAGCTGCCAAGAGCCGATGTGAGCGGCTGTCCAGAGGCCAGCAATCAATCTGCCTCTCCCGGGAAGAGCGCAATGATGATACCAACACAGGCCAGTGAAGCAACGTGCTCCACAACTAGACTGAAGAACAAAAGGACAGCAATTTGTCTGTTCCCCTTCCACGGTTACCCAACACTGTTCCTCTCCCCCAATTCCCCAATAAAAAAAATCTTAAAAAAAAAAGTCATCACCCTGACTAGTCTAGTACTCACCTCACAGTATACATAGTTATTACCTATTATTGATTATATTCTCTATGTTTTACTTTATATCCCCATGACTATTTTGTACCTATCAGTTTGCATTTCTTTCTTTTTTTACTTTTTTATTTTTGCATTTCTCTACCTTTTGCACCCTGCCCACAACCCCCCTTCTATCACCCCAGCAAATCTAGTGCCAATATAACACCAGACATAGCTATTATATTATTGACTATATTCCTTATGCTATATCCTACATCCCCATGATTACTGTGTAACAACAAGCTTGTACTTCTTAATCCCTTCCCCATTTTCACTAATCCCCCATCCTCCTCCCATATGGAAACCATCAAAATGTTTTCTATCTATGAATTTTTTTCTGTTTGTTTATTTTGTTCTTTAGATTTCACATATAAGCAAAATTTCATTGCATCTGTCTTTCTGTATCTGACACTCCACTTAGCACAATTCCATACGGGTTCATCCATGCTGCCACAGAGGGCAAAAACCCATTCCCTTCCTTGGCTGAGCAATAGTCCATTGTGTACATATTGGGTTGTTGGACAGGTCATGATGCATTTTTGCAACAAAAAACATAGAAAAAATATGTCATGACTTTTCTGACAACCCAATATATACCAACTCCTCTTTATCCATCCTTCTTTTCACAGACACACAGGCTGCCTCCACATGTTGGCCATTGTAAACAATGCTGCAGTGAACATAGGGATGCACACAAGCCCTCAAAGCAATGTTTAGGTTTCTTCAGATAAGTACCCTGAAGTGGGATTACTGACTCCTTCTTAGCTGTAGCCTGTGGTTTACAGTCTATTTTGTCTGGTATAAGTATTGCTACCCCAGCTTTTTTTGTTTTTTGTTTTATTCATTTCCATTTTCATGAAATATATTTTTTCATCCCTTTGCTTTCAGTCTGTGTGTGTCTTTCAATCTGAAGTGAGCCTCTTTTAGGAAGCATATAAAAAGGGTTTGTTTTCTTATCTATTCAGCCACCCTACGTCTTTTGAATGGAATATTGAATCCATTTATATGGAAAGCAATTGTTGATCAATATGTACCTATTGCCATTTTATTTTTCATAATTTTGATTTTTTTTTTCTATCTTAAAGAAGTCCCTAATTTTTTTTTTTTTTAGAGGGCAGTGTCACTGGCCCCCACATGCGGGATCCGAACCGGGGCCGCCGGCGTCCCAAGCCAGCCCCCAACCAACGCGCCACTCAGCCGGCCCCCCTCTAACATTTTTTGTAATACTGGTTTGGTGATGATGAACTCCTTTAGCTTTGTCTTTGTCTGGCAAGTTCTTTATCTGTTTTTCAACAATAAATGATAGCTTTACTGGGTAGAGGGGTCTTGGTTGTAAGTCCTTACTTTTAATCACATTGAATATTTTATGCCAATCCCTTCTAGCCTGCAAAGTTTCTGTTGAGAAATCAGTTTACAGTCCTGTATGCGTTCCCTTATGCATTACTGGTTGTCTTTGTCTTGCTGCTTTTAAGATTTTCTCTTAGTATTCTACCTTTGCCATTCTGGTTATAATGCATCTTGGTGTGAGCCTTTTGGGTTCATCTTGTGTGAGACTCTCTGAGCTTCTTGGACTTTTATGTATGTTTCCTTCACCAGGTTAGGAAAGTTTCCAGTAATTATTTCTTCAAATAGGTTATCAATCCCTTGCTTTCTCTCATCTCCTAATACCCCTATGATGTAAATGTTGTTATGTTTGATGTTGTCCCAGAGGCTTCTTAAAATAATCCTCTTTTTTTTAAATATTCTTTTTCCTTTTTGCTGTTCAGAATGGGAGTTTTCACCTACCTTGTCTTCAAAATCGTTGATTCAATCCTCTGCTTCATCTAGTCTGCTGGTGATTCCTTCTAGTGCATTCTTCATTTCAGTTATTGTATTCTTCACTTCTGACTGTTTCTATTCTATGGTTTTTGTGTCCTCTTTTATGCTTGCTATATGTTTGTTGAAGTTCTCACTAAATTCCTTAAGCACCCTTATAACAATTGTTTTGAACTCTGTATCTGGTAGATTGATTGCCTCCATTTTGTTTAATTCTTTTTCTGGAGTTTTCTCCTCTTCTTTCATTTGGGATGTATTTCTTTGTTTCCTCATTTTGGCTCCCTCTCAATTTGTTTCTATGTATTAGTAGGTCTGCTATGTCTCCCAGTCTTAGCCAGGTGGTCTTATATAGTAGGTGGCCTGTGGTGCCCAGTGGCGCATTCTCCCTGGTCACCTTAGCCAGGTGCTCCAGGAGTGTCCTTTGTGTGGGTTGTGTGTATCCTCCTGTTATAGTTGAGCCTTGGTTGCTATCAGCATTTCAGTGGGTGAAATTGACCCTCAGCCTGATTGGGTGTGGAGTTTTGCCTCATCTACAGTTTATAGCGTGCTGTACAGGTGGCTTCCCCCACTACTGAGTGGCATTTGGCCTAGCAGCTTCTGTTGACTGTTGAGACCACCCTTTGTGTGTGTCACTTGTGGTGCTAATTGGGTAGTGCTCTGCTGTGGTCTGAAGCTAAATCAAAGTATGTTAGTTCTGGGGCCTCTTGCGAGGGACTCTGGTATAGGTCCAGGTCACCCACTGCCTGTGACCAGCCAGGGACTATCTGGTAGCAGATACAAAGTGACCTGCAGTTTTTCACTCCCTGTGCTTAAACTTGGAAGCACTCAGGAGAGTCCACGCTGTGACCGAACATGGCTGCCACTAGTACTGGGCCTGGGTCAGCTCTGCAAAAAGGCAGGACACTTCGAGTCCTGCTGCCACCTGCTGGTTTGCTTAAAGTTCAGCCACTGATAGAGCCTCATGCAATATGCAAGTTGGGTGATGCCGGGTCTCAGGGAGTCACTACAGTGGGAACAGTTGTGGTCACCAGGTTAATGCAGATTCTGGTTTGGTGCCAGGTTTGGGCCTGGAGTTACTCAGCAAAGTTTTCAGAGCACACCAAGGCCAGTCACCACCCCTTGGGGCTCCTGGAGTCTGATAGTTTTCCAAGAAAGAGTGCAGTGCAGGTGGCGCTGGCTGCTCTCGGAGAAAGTGCCTCCAGCATTGGGGGAGTTGGATGGAGCAGAGTCCCAGTGACTCAGCAAAGTGGAGCTGAGGAGCTCACCAGATCAATCAGATTCAGATTTGGCCATAAGTGTAGGGGGAGGCTCAACACATTAAAGGTGGCAGCCACCTGCCTGCTGCATGGGAGAAGGACCCCTCACAGGGAAAATGCCAACTGTCCTCCAGCCCTTGTCCCAAAGCCACAAACTGAGTCAGTTCCCCATATGTCTCCAACACCCACCCCCCAGAGTTACTGTCCCTCTGCTAGAGCCCAAAGTGAATCCCTGAAAGTGAGTGAGTTTATGTTCAGGCCCTTTAGGAGGATGTCTAGATTTCCTGCAGCCTTCCATCCTACCCAGAGGACCAGAATCCCCACTGTTTTTCACAGCCAGATGTTGTGGAAGCTCCCCTTCCCAGTACCAGTACTCTGAGCTGGGGAGGGAGATGTGGGTCTGGGGTCCCTCACTCCTCTGGGGGAACCTCTGTGCCCACATTATCCCTCCCAATGATCAACCGCCACACAGAGGTTTGGGGTTAGCCAGTTCTGCATCTCTGATCCCCCTATCAGTCTCAATGTCGCTTTTTTTTTTTAGCTGAGCCATCCTGCCACCTGTTGGCAGCTCAATGGCTGCTCAGCTCGGGTTGGCATCGAACTGCTGTTGCTCAGAGCTCAGCTAGCACTCTTGAGCGAGCTCTTAACCAACTGAGCCACTCAGCCGGCCCAATGTGGCTTCTTTATATCCTTGGTTATAAAACTTCTGTTCGAACAGACTTCAGATGTTTCTCCAGGTTGATTGTTCTATAGTTTAGTTGTAATTTTACTTTGTTCAAGAAATAAGCAGGCATAGTGTTAATCTATTCTTCCATTTTAGATCTATTCTTATTTTCTTGAGGCACTTCCATAATATTTTCCATAGTGGCTGTACTAATTTACATTCCCACCAGCAGTGTATGAGGGTTCCTTGTTCTCCACATTCTCTCCAACACTTGTTGTTGTTTGTCTTGTTGATGATAGCCATTCTAACAGGTGTGAGATGATATCTCATTGTGGTTTTGATTTCTATTTCCTTAATACCTACTGAAGTTCAACATCTTTTCGTGTATCTGTTGGTTGTTTGTATATCTTCTTGGAAGAAGTGTCTGTCCAGGTGCTCGGCCCATTTTTTAATTGGATTGTTTGCTTCTTGTTGAATTTTATGAGATCTTTATATATTTTGGATATTTGCCCCTTATTGGAGACATTGTTTGCAAATATCTTCTCCCATTCAGCTGGTTTCCTCTTGTCTTGATGTGACAAAGATGTCTGGAAGTGCAGAAGCTTTTTAGTTTAATATAGTCCCATTCATTCACTTTTGTTTTTATTTCCATTGCTTTGTGGTCAAATTCATAAAATCCTCTCTGAACCCAAGGTTCATAAATTTAGTACCTATGCTTTCTTTTATGCAATTTATTGTTTCAGGTCTAATATTTAGGCCTTCGATCCATTTTGAGTTAATGTTGGTGACAGATAACAGTCTGGTGACAGACAGCAGTTCTTTTGCATGTGGCTTTCCAACTTTCCCAGCATCATTTATTAAAGAGGCTTTCTTTTCTCCATTGTATGCTTTTGGCTACTTTGTTGTAAATTATCTCTGCATACATATGTGGGTTTATTTCTGAGTTCTCAGTTCTATTCCATTATGTGTGTGTGTCTGTTTTTCTGCTAATAATAAATATTTTAAATGAAAATACATGTTATTTTGTGTGTTAGAAGTTGAGTAAAATCCCCTTACAATTTCTGGTCCAGGTGGCACTGTAACCCAATGTGATACCACGTTAGACCAAGTGGATTGACATGGTTTTGCTGAAAGAAATATCTGTTGAAAGAACTGCATACATAATATGCCCTTTTTGTCTGTTTTTATCAACCCTAGTAGATGATATTATTTTTTTGATACAGTAGATGTTCAAGAGTTTTTCATATAAATTTCTATGGCATGAAAGTTAGCATTCCCCAGTTCTGTTTTTTTTTTTTTTTTTTTTTTAAGTTTGCAATTACAATTGACATACAAGGTTATATTAGTTTCAGGAGTACAACATAATGAATAGACATTTATATAACTTACAAAGTGCTCACCCAATAAATCTGATACTGTCTGACACCATACATAGTTACTACAATATTATTGATATTTTCCCTATGCTCTACTTTACATCCCCATGACTGTTTTTATAACTGGCAATTTATATATCTTAATTTCTAACCCCCTTTTTTTTTACGATTTCCACAATTCAATAGATCCAAATCATTGGTTAATGGATGGATGAATGGAGGGATAACTTGATGAGTGGAAGGATAGATGACTGGATACATAATATAGAATAGAGTTTTAAAATGTTACTATCCATTAAATTCCAAACACTAAACTAACAAGGTACTTTTCCCATTTATTCCCCTTTCCTTTATCAGCATATGATAAATCTTTCTATCCTAATGTGTCTCTTTTACATCCTCATTGTTTGTTTATCATTTTCATCCCCCCTTTTCACTACTGACAATTGGATAATTAAAATTATTATTAAACCTTTAATATTAAAAGGAATTGGTGCTTCAAAAGAGAAAATGTATCTTTATGATTGTGTTATGGTAAATGATCTAATAATGGTTTCAAACACAATGTGCTCTAAATTACAAGCTGCAGAAATGCATCCATATATTAATTAGGTGTTTATTGTTTATGAGTAGAAACAAATATCATCAATTGTTGAGACACATGTAAATGTGTAGATGACATTGTTATTTTTCCTACTAGTAAAATACAATAAAATATACGCAAACCTACATTCCTTCTTTAGCTGAATGAGAAAATGTGAGGATCTCTGTGACTTCATTCTTAAGACATGTATACTGTTGGTCTTAACATAACCCTAAAGCAGTAGGTGACTGTTAAGGTAAAAGTTTCTAAAGCTGAAGTATATTAAAATTTGGTAAAAAGTTAGAGAGAGAGGATGGCTGGGTGGCTTAGTTGGTTAGAGCATGAGCTCTGAGCAACAAGGTTGGATTCCCACATGCACCAGTGATCTGTGCCCTGCTCCCCCCAACTAGGTTGAAAATGGTGACTGGACTTGGAGCTGAGCTGCGCCCATCACAACTAAAATTGAAGGACAAGAACTTGACTTGGAGCTGATGGGTCCTGGGAAAAACACACTGTTCCCCAAAACGTTCAAAATAAATAAATAAATAAATAAATAAATAAATAAATAAATAATAAATAAAGAGAGAGAGCATGGGTAAATAACTAAGCATTCAGGAGAATAACCAAACAAGCAAGCATGGTTGATAGTGCTGAAGATTGCAAAACTCTGAATATACTAAAAGCCAATAAATTATATGTTTTAAAAGGCAATTTTTTATTATAGCTCAACAAATCTGTTAAGATACTCATACAAACAATTTAAAAATTGTAGACTATATTCTGAACATTTTCAATTCAACTATTATACAATATATTGTACCTTAGTCTCTCCATCCAGCTTCAGTGAAAACCACCACCTACACAATGAAGAGTAACAAAGTGGTGAAATCCTGTTTCCATTCTTCCCAATTTCTTCCTCACATCATTCTTATCCTCTTAAGTAACACAGAGGCATTAGAATGAATGGCTCATACCCCATTTCTCCTGCCTTGGTAAACCTGCTTGTTTAACTAATATGAATTGACTCATGTTTTGGAATTCAATTACATATGATTAAAGAAACTATAGTAGGCAAACATTTTTAAAAACTTGACTACTGTCAGCAAAATAAAGATAATCCATATAGGGGATCAATTTATTAAAGCATCTTTATATGTAAATGAGTTTTGTCAGGATGGGTGATACTAGTCATTGAAATGATTTATTTTTGAAAGGATGTATAAACTTATGCTGATTTTCAGGTCACATTGATTGATTTGCTCTCTTTAATATATTATAAATCACAGAGGAATAAAAATCATGGTGAAGACAACATTAAATTCTGAGAAAAAATAATCTATGAAGAAACAGTATCATATATTCAGCACAGTTATAATTCATTCCCTCTCTCTTTCTCTTTTCTCTTCTCTCTTCCCTTCCCTTCTTTTCCCTTCCTTTCTCTTCTCCCCCTCCTTTCTTCCCCCTTCTCCCTTCTCCCTCTCTGTGTCTTTCAATGTAGTTCTTGGCTTATACTAAGGCTACTTACATAGGGTAGAAACTAAACTCCCAAGCACACATAGTCCATAAAATTCCAATCAACAAGATAGGTATAGATTTCTCTATATTTTGCTTGAATTGTTCTTTCCTCCCAAGCCATAACAAACATTGTAGGTTAACATTGTCAGTTTGCAGACATATTCTGTTTACCTCTGACATATTTGAATTTCTCTATATTTGTAATTTTGATTCTCTAAAAATTGTATCATTTTCCTTGAATTCTCCTCTCTAGTCAGGCTCCCTGGCATACATATTATCAAAACTTTATGAATTAAGAAAATTTTACTATTTATTATACACTTCTTTAAAAATATTTTTTTAAAAATTGGGGAATTGGGGGTGGGGAACAGTGTTGGGGAACTGGTGAAGGGGAACAGACAAGTTGCTGTCCTTTTGTTCTTCAGTCTAGTTGTGGAGGATGTTGCTTCACTGGCCCATGTTGGTATCGTCATTGTGCTCTTCTCGGGTGAGGCAGATGGGATGCTGGCCTCTGGATGGCCGCTCACATCAGCTCTTGGCAGCTCACACTGGCTGCTGGCCTCTCACTCTGGCTGCCGACCACTCACTGTACCCCACTGCAGCAGGGGCTGCAGCTATGCCGTCCCCAGGGACTCACAGCAGCCCAGCTCCAGGTGGAGCTGTTGTTCACCATCTTAGCTGTAGAGAGCAGTGTCACTGACCCTCATATGTGGGATTCTAACAGGGGCTGCTCGTGTCCCAAACCATCTCTTAACCAACGTGCCACTTGGCTGGCCCTACTACACACTTTTTATTTCAACTGAAGTAAAAACAGATATTTTAAATATAAAGTCATTATATTTTTACTGCTGCAATTAAATGCAGAAATATTTTTCCACTGAAAAAATACATGTGAATATTTAGTGTTTAATATACATGTATGTTCATTGAATGGTAAATGCATTTTTACTTAAAGAAGTCCTTATTTCAGGTGTGCTAATAATAGTAATAACAATATCAGTCACATACTTACATATTTGAATTATAATCTGATTTTGGGAAGTTACTAGAAAGAATTTTATCACACTTCAGGTGTTTCTCAAATCTCTTGAGTGTGCTTTATTGCATTAGCAGAAGACAATTTGTATTTTATTGGCATATGAATACATGCTTTAAGTGCATCATGAGGCACAGGGCCACCAACCATGTTAACTCAACAGAAAATGGCAGGATAATAAACCCCAGGTATCAACCTATTATTTTATTTAAATAGCTATAAAATTGTCTTTATATCAGATTTGTAAGATTTCATATTCTTCCTAAAAGTAATTTATAACTGGTGGCCTATGCCTTTTGTAATTGTCAAAAGTTTTATAATATTTTATGATGATGTTTTGAAAATTATCAAAACCTAGGAGATTTTGTTAACTACTTTTTTATGGCTATTGTTTTTCAGATATGAGGCAGAAAGGTGAACTAACATTGAACTGAGTGTCCAATATATGTTAATTTTTTAAAATGATTTTATTGGGGAATTGGAGGAAGGGGACAGTGTTGGGGAATTGTGGGAGGGGACCAGCCAAGTTGTTGTTGTTCAGTCTTCGTTGTGGAGGGAACCAGTCGCCATCTGGCTTCCTGTCGGCAGCTCATGGCCACTGAGCTCAAGGTGCTGAGTTCAGTCTTAGTTGCAGGTGGGCATAGCCACCATCCCTTGCGGGAGTTGAACTCGGCAGCCTTGTTGTTAAGAGCGCACACCCTATCCACTGATCCATCCCTGCAGCTGCTCAGCTCAAGGTGCCCAGTTCAGTCTTAGTTGCGGTGGGCATTGCCCACCATTGAACAGGCAGTCTTGTTGTTACACCACCTGAGCCACACTGCCACCTGTTGGCAGCTCAGCAACAGCTCAACTAGGGCTCAGTATTCACTGGCCCATGTGGGAATCAAACCGGTGGCCCTGTTGCTCAGAACACGCGCTCTAAGCCAACTGTTAACCAACTGAGACACTTGTCTGGCCCCCTCCAACATCTTTTAAATATCATGCTGTTTTCGTCTGCACTTACTACATCATTTAATGTTTGGAACAGTTAGTTAAATTGGTACTTTTATCCCTATTTTCCCAATGAGAAAATGAAGGCTCAGAAATAAGAAACTTGACCAAGGTCGCAGAACTTTTAGTTGGTAGAACCTAGGCCCATGATTTCACTTCACAGACAAGCATTTAATTGAAATTGTCTAACCTCTCAACACTCAACATTGCTAGGAGGATAATTTGAAATGTGTCAAGAGCTTATTTAAATGCCTCAATAGTTATTAAATCATTTACAATTTGTAAATGTGGTTTAGGTATATCTCTTTAGGTGTATTTTGGAGGTAGAAGTAAAGCAATGTAATTTAACAAGGAATGGGCAAGATCAGTGTTCGTGTCATTTCCTGACTGTGTAATGTTTTTTAAGTCACTTTTAACTATTGAAATGGCCCATGGGGATGACATATGAAAAACTCACAGAGTTTTCTGCAATTCCAATGAGATATTTCATATGAAAACTTTTACTTTATTTACTTTTTTGAAGGCAGTGTCACTGGCTCTCATATGTGGGACCCGAACCGGGGCCGCTGGCTTTCCAAGCCAGCGCTTAACCACCGCGCCACTCGGCCGGCCCCTGAAAGCTTTTACTTTATAATTCAAAGTCTGATCAGTAAAAAAGTCTACATTATTCCAAGTTTAATGTAGTCATTGTTCCTTCCCCAGAAATTCAAAGAACTACTTGGGATTAAACAGTAAACTTTGTGATTTATTATAATTATTTTTTTAATTTATTCTTTTGTGTTTATCTTTCTTTGCATTTTTATTAAATTTATTGTAGTGACATTGGTTAGTAAAATTATATAGGTTTCAAGTGTACATTTCTATAACACATAATCTATGTAGTAAATTGTGTGTTCACCACCCAGAGTCAGTTCTCTTTTATCACCATATATTTGACCCCCTTTCCCCTCTTCTACCACTCCCTGCCTCCCTTACTCTCTGGTAACCATTAAACTGTTGTCTGTGTCTACAGGTTTTTGTTTCTTTGATTGTTTGTCCTATTCCTTTGTTGCTTTCAGTTTTATATTCCACAGATGAGGGAAGTCATATAATTCTTGACTTTTTCTGTATGACTTATTTCGTTTATCATGATAATCTCAAGGTCCATTCATATTGTTGCAATGGGAGTATTTCATCTTTTCTTATGGCTAAGTAATATTCCATTTATATATGTACCACATCTTCTTTATCCAATTATCCATCAAAGGACACTTTGGTTGTTTCCCTGTCTTGGCCACCGTGAATAATGCTGTAATGAATGAACATAGGATACATATATCTTTAAAGATAAATGTTTTCAGATTTTGGGGGTATATACCCAGGAAAGGGTTTGCTGGGTCATATTGTAATTCTATTCTTAAATTTTTTAAGAACCTCCATAATGTTTTCCACAGTGGCTGTACCAATTTACATTCCTACCAACAGTGTATGAGGGTTACTTTTACTCCACACCCTCTCCAACACTTGTTATTACTTGTCTTGTTGATGATAATCATTCTAACAGGTGTGAGGTCACATCTCATTGTGATTTTGATTTGCATTTCCCTAGTAGCTAGTGAAGTTGAGCATCTTTTCATATATCTGTTGGCTGTTTGTATGCCTTCAATTTCTGTCCAGGTCCTCTGACCAGTTTTTGCATTGGATTGTTTTTTGTTGTTGTTGAGATGTACGAGTTCTTTATATATTTTGGTTATTAGCCCCTTATTTGAGGCATTGTTTGCAAACATGTTCTCCCATTTAGTTGGTTGCCTCTTTTTCTTGTTGATGGTTGCTTTTGCTATGCATAAGTTTTTGTTTGTTTGTTTGTTTGTTTGAGGGCAGTGTCACTGGCCCTCATATGTGGGACCGAACTGGGGCCGCTGGCTTCCCAAGCTCGTGCTTAACCACTGCGCCACTCGGCCAGTCCAGCTATGCATAAGTTTTTAGTTTGATATAGTCCCGTTCATTTAATTTTACTTCACTTGCTTTTGTGGTCAAATTCATAAAGTTCTCTTTGAATCCAAGGTCCATAAGTTTAGTACCTATGCTTTCTTCTATGCAATTTGTTGTTTCAGGTCTTATGTTTAGGTCTTTGATCCATTTGGAGTTCATTTTGTTATATGGTGACAGATAGCAGTCTAATTTCATTATTTTGCACATGGCTTTGAAATTTTCCCAGCATCATTTCTAAAAGAGGCTTTCTTTTCTCCATTGTATGTTTTTGGCTCCTTTGTCAAACATTATCTGCCCAAACATATGTGGGTTTATTTCTGTGCTTTCAATTCTATTCAATTGGTCTGTATGTCTGTTTTTCAGCCAATACCATACTGATTTGATTATTGTCACTTTGTATTATAGTACAAATTGAAGTCAGGGAGTGTGATACCTCCAGTATTGTTCTTTTTAAATTTATTTTAGGATTTCTTTGTCTGTTCAGAGACTTTTGTGATTCCAAACAAAACTGATGATTTTTTGTTCTATTTCTTGAGGAGATGCCATTAGAATTTTGATGGGGATTGCATTAAATCTGTATATTGTTTTGGGTAATGTGGCCTTTTTAACTATGTCAATTCTTCCAATCCATGAACATGGAATATCTTTCCAGTTCTCTGTGTGTCCTTTAATTTCTTTAGTGTGATTTTTGATTTAGCCTTTGAAACTGAAAATAAAAAAAGTCTTTAACAGAAATTAGTTGCTCAAAATAAATTATCAGTGCATAAATATACTGTAAATAAAAGGAGTTTGCCTTTCAATGAACATGAAATATATATTGTGCAGTATCAAAAGTACTTACCTGGTATCCCAAAAGCCTTGAATTTCTTATTCCAAAAAGGGTAACATGGAATTTTTAAAGCAATCATCCTTTTAACTTTTTCTAAAAGAAAGTGGCTATGAAGAGCAAATAGACCTACAGGGGTATGTTGGCATGAGATGTCTTGATAAATGTGCCTGAACAAAATTTGAAATAGGTTCTTTTACTTTACTGTGATTTACACTGCCACTTGGTACATATTAGGTTACATATTCCATGACCATTTTATTACCATGCTTCTGTTAGAAAAAGACCACTTAAAGAGCCATCCATTAACATCTAATTTAGAATTTTATTTTTAAACAGAAAAGCAATATTGAAACAAAAGCAGAGACTGTGGAAAGTTACCTATACGAGAATACTAGAATGGAAAAGACAATGAATCTTCTGTTGAGCTTTTTGAAATGTTAGCAAATGTCATGTTATTTTTGTTGAATAGATTTCTATCACTTATATTTTAAACTTTACATAAGAACCATGTTAGTAATCACTTCAAATTTATATTCATATATTTAGATTGAATTTTTAAAATTTGTATTCCTATTCTAAAAATTAAACTGTTCAAAGTTTTTTTTTTTTTTTAGAGTGGTAATATAATTCAGTTTTGCTTTCATGTGCATTTATATTGTTATACTACATTTATGACATTATATTTCATTCTGGGGAAAAATACCTAGTTATATCTTTATGTGTAAAATTCACTTGGATACAATAAGGTTGGTTTTCCAAACAACAACATGGACACTGAACTGAGAAAGGAAGCATGATATCCTGTTATGTAAAAATGATTTCATTTAAGAAATTAGCCTACATTAAGGGCCAGCCGAGTGTCTCAGTTGCTTAAGAGCTCGCTCAAGAGTGTGAGCTGAGCTCTGAGCAACAGCAGTTCCATGCCCAGCCCAAGCTGAGCTGTCGCTGAGCTGCCAACAGGTCGCAGGATGGCTCAGCTAAAACAGAAAAGAAAAAAAAAGAAAATAAATTAGCCAACATAAATAAATATATATGAATATCTACATGGGGGATAATATGTGGACATATGGCATCCATAATTATAGAGATGGTCTAGGAATCCTCTGTTTTGTATCAAACTGCAGTCAATCCCCTCTCTTTATAATGAGTCTTCTTTTTGTCCCAACTAAGTGGGTGCTATAGTTGATGGTCAGTCTGTATGGCCACTAATAGCAGAAAATTTTGTCATAGGAGTTTTCCACATAACATGATTTAAGATACCATGTAACATATCAAAAACATTATAGTGAACCTGACAGCCTTTAGCATTGGCCAACTGATATTGACGCTAATTTGACTTTGACAATTGAAAATTGTGTTATCTTAATATCTTTCATGTATATCAAGATAAATTTCAATTTATACTAAGCTTTCATTTTACTATTGATGTGGGAATAAAAGCTCCAACACCACAAAATAAAATAAAGAATATTAATGGTGCTTAGCTCACTTATTGAAGTACTAACATAATGCAATCCTTGCAAATTGATTTTTTGATTCTGAATTTACATTCTGTTTGTCATGTGTTCATCTTGAACTTATATAGGATAACTCATTTTTATAAAGTTATGCCGCTCGTTTATATTCAGGACATGATTTATTGCTTATCTTTATAGATAAGTGAAGTTAATGAATATACTGACACACTTCAGAGAATAAACATCTTGCTTATTATACTATGAATTCAATTCTAAGGCTGGCTATTTTGCCATTACAGTTGAAAATTTTAATCATGATGATAATAGTAGGTGAATTCAGAGCCACATATAATAAAATTACAAAGTCTACTTAATCTTCTTTAATTAATTCCATATCTATGCTGTTCGTCTCACTTCAGTGTTTGTCTTGGATACTCAAGTCTTAGGATATACCTTCCTAGTGATATCTCTCCACTTCTCTCAGGCCTCCTCATTGTAACTCAGTCCTCTAGAGCCTCCTGGCTAATAGAGATAATCACATGGCTGAGTGTTTTCAAATGCCTAAATGGGAAAGTGTTGGTGATCAGAGATGACAAGTGTCCATAATTATTTCTGGGGTATATTTTGTAAACCTACCTAAATGGGCCACTAGAGATTGCAAATATTATGAGTAAAGTCAATTACATATATATTTGTGTATAATCTTTGACTAGTGTGCCTAATTGTCTATAAATGTGAGTGGGTCACAGTGCTTACACAGTGACCACAGCCAAATTATCATGTGCTTGTAAGACATACTTTTATAAAACATTTTGGATCAAGTAAGAGACAATATAGTTAATCATTGATACTGGTATTTTATTTCATAATTTAAGTGTACTAATACATGTGTGTTTATGCTTATGAATTCTGACCAGAATTCAGATTTACATTAAAAAGCATAACTTAATAAATATTCAGATTCAAAATATTGATCTTTATTTTAATGCTGTATTTTTCTTATGATTTACAATCTCCAGAAATTATAGTGGATAATTTAATTTAATATCACAATTCAAGGTACATATAGTCTTTTTCTTATGATTTACAATCTCCAGAAATTATAGTGGATAATTTAATTTAATATCACAATTCAAGGTACATATAGTCTTCTCATTTGAATTATTTCCATCGTCATTAACAGTGCCAGGCTCTTGGAGGAGTGAGGAAAACAGATGCTCCTAAGTGTTCCTAAAAAACAAAATTCCCAAGGTTTGAATTAGGTATTGGATCTATGTTAAACTGAAGCTTGAAACATGGTGCTGCTGTAGAGCTATTAAAAGCTATTAAAATGCCAATTCCATGTGTCTACATATAAACATTTGGCTATGTGACATGAGTGCATTAGTTTTGTACTTAAAAATGGCTATGTTAAAATTCTGAATAATATCATTGACCATAAACAAATGACAGCCATATAGTTCTCCGGAAAACAATGGGCTTGTTCAAGAACAACAAATGACTACAATTCAGGATCTGAGGTCTAAAGGCAAGCCACAGGCAAGTCCAGAGAAACAAACAAGAGTAAAACTCTTTCGTGGACTTTGTTGAGAACAAAGAGTCTATTGAAGGAAACTGCAAGTTCTAAGTATAGTGAATTTTTATTGACTGAGTTATGGCAGTCTCCCATTGGCTGAGACATTATTGGGCAGGAGGAATCTTTTCTTCCTCCTGCTGAGGTACTAATGTAATATCACTTCCTGCCGGAGATACAAGGTACATCTCTTCCAGTTGGGGGCAGGAGCATGCACTCAGTGACACTGTGTGAATAGTATCTTCTAGCCTCCCAACTCCATTTTAAATGAGGTTTCTGTTTATTAATTTTTACAATATATTAACAGTGGAAATCTAATACATACTTCTTGACAATAAACATTGTGTGCCACAAAATTTAAGCATAATAACAATATTGTCTCATGTTCAAACAGGACTTTCCCATATATTGTATCTTTTGATCCTCAAAACCCTTGTGGATTAGTTAAGGCAGGGATTATTAATTTCCATTTAAAAATGAGAAAACTGAAGTTTAAGAACTTATTTTACTTTTCTAGGGTGCTTATTTCAGTACAGTGATATTTTTAGAATAACACATTGCTTCTGAGTATTCAGAATCTCATTTTCACCTAATTGAGGGTAAGGAACAATTGTAAAATTAGAATGTTTTGGGCCTATATATCCTTATAATACGAGTGTATATATGAAGGCTCAACAGTGAGAATGAGTCTGGTACATAGCAAATGAATGCTAAACCATAGGCATTCCAACAATGAAGTATTCTATGTGAATTCTTTCTCTATTTTCAACATTTAAAAATTATGTGAATGTTACATATTTTTTTCCGCATGGAAGAAAGTATAACACATTGATTTTTAAGATTGGGAATGAACCCAGACTTTTGATTACAGAATTTCAATCCTGTAATTTAGACCTCCTCAATTTGATAATTTTACAACTCGGTAAGCCTGGGGATAGCTACTACTTAACACTTGTACTTACCTATCTCACAGATATTTATTGTTGATTTACTCATCATTTGAAAGCTATTATATATAGCCTAGCCACAGCTAAATGCATCTACTCTGCTTGCATATGCGCCATGTACAACTAATTAAATGTCAAAGAACTTTCATTGATCCAATTAGGCTTTTCTGTGTTATTCCTAGGTACAGATTGTTGCAAACACTAAAATTGCATCATTGAAAAAAAGTTTGACTCTAAAAACCTGGATTAGCTAATCACTTTTTACTTTGTGACAATTTCATCCATACCCTGATTAGCTCTCAATTTAAAAATACTGAAAAATGACTTAAATAAAAAATATGGCTTTATTCCATTTTGTGTGTCATAAAATAAAAAGAATTCTATATGAAGTGGAATAGTTTCTCTAAGTTTCAAATAACCATATAATTTTATAGCCATTTTAGTTATAAACCTTTTGAAAGGCCTACTACCATATTCTCTATTTTTTGTCCTTTTAATAATCTAAATTTATTTCAATATAATCTACATATTATAAAATACACCAGATTTTCTGTAGAGTTTGATATCGTCTGACAAGTGTGCACATTCATAAGCATCACCACAATCAAGTTATAGAATATTTTCCATCAAATCAAATAGTTCCCTCATGCCTCTTTTTAGTCAATTTTCCTTTACCTTGTCCTAGGCAAATACTGATCAGCTTTCTGTCACTATAGGTTAGTATTATCTGTGCTAGAATTTCATTTAAATGGAATGACACAATAAATAAAGATTTGTGATTGCATGATAATTAAGGAACTTATCAGTTCTAAATTGAACTGTGCAGTAATATTTATAAAGGGAAATTATTCTTGAGGTTTAGTAATAATGTGAAATCCTAATAGCTGAGGATGTTTGACATTTTAAATTTCATTTTTCAGGCAGTGTGTGGAATTCTAGTACCACTATTTTATAACTAAGACTGAGGGTTTCATGTATTGTACAAGTCTATCCAAACTTCCAAACTGAGCTACCCTTCAGTGCCCTGCTTTGTGTTGCAAGCTCTGCAGAATTAAAGCATCTACTATAAATAGCCCTGTAGCACTTCAAGGTACTAAATGATAAAAGTAAATGTATAGCTCCTATGCCTGTTACACTTAAGTCCTAAAATTGAAAAATTATGAATATGCGCTGTATTGAAAGGAAAATGTTGATGTTAGGAATTTTGAAGATCTGTACCACACATTAAAGTTTTATATAAGCATAGTTATTATTAAACACAGATGCTATCATTAAAGATGGGGAGAATTACTGAGTATGACATTTCACAAAAGACTTAAGTTTGACCTGAAGAAGGAAGACTAAATCTTAGACATACCTGAGGTCGGTGGAATCAATTCTCTCTTTTTTTTTCTTCAGTAAATGTATTAAAGATATCATGACTGATAATGGATATGCTATGTATATTTGTTCTTATAAGATAAAAACAGTCTCTCTTCAAAATCACCGATTCTTTTCTTGTATTCAATGAAAGTATTGGAATATACTGGCACTTGTTAAAGTATAGAAGACGTAAAGTGTCCTCTGTAGTAAGAAGTACATTATTATTTTAAGTAAAAAGGCAATTTCTCAACCCAGCTAATTCAACTTTGCCTTCCTAGAGCAAATAGATTTTAGTTGTTAATTGCAGCTTATTGAGGCACTCTCCTAGTAGGTCTCAGTCCTGGATACACATTAGAACTACCTGGGGAGCTTTTAGAAAATACTGGTGCCTAGGCCCCAGCTAGATATTCAGATTATGGCACTGGGTTGGACCTAGGCATTGGTATTTTTTTAAAAACTCCCTAAGTGATACAAATGTGTAGCTAAAGTTGAGGACCAATGGACTAGGTGATCTTTAGGCCCCTTGAAGTTTTGTGATCCTAAATTTTTTCTTCTGTTTTTAGTACCTAAATTTTAGTATCTTACATATTTAAAAAATTGTAGGAGGCAAAAGAGTTATACTTGGAACTTGCCTTCGCATCAATATCTTTCTGCTTACAGCAGTGATCTCAACTTTGGCTGCACACTAGAAATTCCTGGGTGCATTAAAAGATAACTGATCGGCCCTCAATCATTCTAATATGCAGCCACAAGTGAGAATGACTGATCTAGCCACTAGAACAAGCCTGATGGTCTTTCTTTTGCCACTCTGGTAGATTTAAAACAAAACTCAGGGAAAGTAATTTATACTTCCCATGATTGATCTCTGTTACTATAATACTATAGAAAGAGTAGTAGACAAAATCAGAAGACTTGGATCCACCTGAACTTTGACAATTATTTTTAATATAAGAAAGAAGTAATCTTCATGTGATAGAAAACATAAAATATTTCCCAAAATGCTGCTGAAATGTTTAGTATTTCTTATCAGATGATTTTTTAGACTAATTTTAAAAATATTTAGAAGAAAGGAACAAACTAAGACAGGTCATGTAGCTTAGAAATAGTAGGTATGCATTGCATTGATGCCTCTCAAGGCACCTCTCAATTCTGGCTTCTTCATTTGCCTTATCCATGAACATTCATTTCTTCTGTTTTAAAGGTTAAAGTAATAACCTATTCTGACTCCTTTAGGAGATTGTTCTTAGAATTATGTCCAATTATGCATGAGAAAGGTATGTATCTATATATTTATGTTAACATTATTACTATCAAACAAAGCTTGAACATTCTAAAAACTATTGTTTCCTACCTTTTCCTCTTCAGACGTACTGCTCTGAATATTTAAAAAGAGAAAGTGCTCTTAATTGTCTTAAAAAATTCCTGCTGATGAATTCAATTCCATAATGGATACATTTAATTTCATATATACCTGCTCAGAAAAAAAGTGTAATCAGTAGAAAATGATGTAAGCTTACTGCTTTTAGAAAAGTACATTGGACTAAAATTCATCTAATATCATCCCTGTGATTATATTTATCAACCATTCTCCCATGGAACAGAAGTTGGTTTTCTAATGTTAATTAGTATAATTGCTACTACAAACCTGCCATTGCTGTTAATCAAACTTATTTTCTTTTCAACCATTATAAAAGTAATGCTCACTTTAGCCATTGCATATCTGTTTAATAATTGAACACCTAAAGGCACATTAAAATTATAAGTGTTTAAATCACCATACTTCCTTAAAATCAGTTTCTTTTTTTTTTAAAAGATTTTATTGGGGAACTAGGGGAGGGAAACAGCATTGGGGAATTGGGGAATGGGAACAGACAAATTGCTGTCCTTTTGTTCTTCAGTCTAGTTGTGGAGGACATTGCTTCACTGGCCCATGTTAGTATCATCATTGCTCTCTTCCCAGCTGAGGCAGACACTCGCCAGCCATTGGACGGCTGCTCAAGGCAGCTCACAGCAGCTCATGAAAGCGCACACCAGCTGCCAGCCAGCCCCACTGCAGCCTACACCGTTGCCGGTGACTCACGGTAGCCCAGTTCCAGGTGGAGCTGTTGTTCACCATCTTAGCTGTAGAGGGCTCAGTGTCACCGGCCCTCATATGGGATCCAAACCAGGACCCTGCTGCTCAGGGCTGGTGTCCCAAGCCAACTCTTAACCAACATGCCACTCGGCCAGCCCTAAAATCAGTTTCTTGTATGTGTAGTTTAAAAAATAAGTTTATAGGGCCGGCCGAGTGGCTCAGTTGGTTAAGAGCTCGCTCAAGAGTGCGAGCTGAGCTCTGAGCAACAGCTGTTTGAGGCCAGCCCGAGCTGAGTTGCCGTTGAGCTGCCAACAGGTGGCAGGATGGCTCAGCTAAAAAAAAAAAAAAAAAAAAAAAAAAAAAGGGGCCGGCCAAGTGGCGCGGTGGTTAAGTGCTGGCCTTGGAAGCCAGCGGCCCCGGTTCGGTCCCACATGTGAGGGCCAGTGACACTGCCCTCAAAAAAATAAATAAATAAATAAAATAAAAAATAAGTTTATAGTGTCTAAAATTAACTGACATCTATTAGATGTTAGTGACATCAAGAATTTTCTTATGTATGCTCAGAAGTGCCTAAGGACAATGGTTTATAAAATTTTCAAAATCCAGTTTATTATAAATTTTCAGGTCTCAAATGCACTTTGACTTTCCAAATATGGTCATTTATATGTGATAAATTATCAGAAAATTTTCAGAAATAAAATTTAGGCCATAAAAGCGTGGTAATGTAGGACCAGATAGACTCTGTGCACTGAAATCAGCAAAGATGGCAATGTCCTTTTTATTTTTTTAATACTTTTTATTTAAAAATGTAGCTAACATACAACATTATATCAGTTTCAGGTATGCACTATAGTTGTTCAACATTTATGTACTCATACCTAAAGAAATGATCAGCCTAATCCAGCTACCATCTGACACTGCACTATGCTAGCACAATATTATTAACTATATTCCCTATACTGTACATTATATCCCCATAACTTATTTTATACCTGGAAATTGGAATCTCATTCCCCTTCCTATTTCCCCACCCTTTTTTAATTTTTCAATTACAGTTAACATTCAGTATTATTTTATATAAATTTCAGGTGTACATCACAGTGGTTAGACATTTGTATAATTTAAGAAGTGATCTCCCTGACTAGTCTAGTACCCACCTGGCACTATCCATAGTTATTACCATATTACTGACTATATTCCCTATACTTTAATTTACATCCCCATGACTATTTTGTAACTACCAATTTGTACTTCTTAATCCCTTCACCTTTTTCCCCCTCCCATCTATTGGGTTGTCAGAAAAGTCATGACACATTTTTGCCGCGAAAAACATACAAAAAATATGTCATGACTTTTTTGACAACCCAATAGCAACCATTAAAATGTTCTTTGTATCTATGAGTGTGTTTTTGTTTTGTTTGTTTATTTTGTTCTTTAGCTTCCACATATAAGTGAGATGGCATCGCATCTGTCTTTCTCTGTCTGACATACTCCACTCAGCGTAATACGCTCCAGGTCCATCCATATCACCACAGATGGCAAGAACCCGTTACCTTCCCTGGCCGAGCAATATTCCATTATATATATGTACCACCTATTCTTTATCCATTCATCCATTGACAGACTCTCAGGCTGCCTCTATATCTTAGCCATTGTAAACAATGCTGCAATGAACATATGGATGCACACATTCTTTTGAAGTAGCGATTTGTGTTTCTTCAGGTACATATCCAAAAGTGGAATTAGTGGATCCTTCTTTATGTCTTAATGTAGCCTTTGCTTTAAAGTCTATTTTGTCTGGTATAAGTATTGCTACCCCAGTTTTTGTTTTTTGTTTTAATTTCCATTTTTATTTTCATGAAATAAAATAAAAATGGAAATTTTTATTTCCATTTTTCCACTCCTTAACTTTTAGTCTTTGTGTGTCTTTCAATTTGGTGAGTCTCTTGTAGGCAGCATATGTAAGGGTATTGTTTTATTTTCCATTCAGCCACCCTGTGTTTCTTATTGAAGCATTTAATCCATTTACATTGAAAGTGATTGTTGATAGATATGTATCTACTGCCATTTTATTACTCATATTTTTTATTTTGTTTTTTCTCTTTAAAGAAATCCCTCTAACATTCCTTGTAATACTAGTTTGTTGGTGATGAACTCCTTTAGCTTTTTCTTGTTTTGGAAGCTCTTTATCTGTCCTTCAATTCTAAATGATAGCTTTGCTGGATAGAGTAGTCTTGGTTGTAGGTCCTTACCTTTTGTCACTTTGAATATTTCATGCGAATTCTTTCTGGCCTGCAAAGTTTCTGTTGAGAAATAAGCTGACAATCTTATGGAAGCTCCCTTATAAGGTACAAGTTACCTTTCTCATGTTATCTTTAGGATTGTCTCTTGGTCTTTAAACTTTGCCATTTTAATGATAATGCATCTTGGACCCATTTGGGTTCATCTTGTTTGAGACTTTCTGTAGTTCTGTGATTTTCATGTCTATTTCCTTCACCAGGTTAGGAAATTTTTCAGTCATTATTTCTTCAACTAGGTTCTCAGTCCCTTGTTTTCTCTCTTCTCCTTCTATATCCCATATGGTATGAATGTTGTTACACATGATGTTGTCCCAGAGGTCTCTTAAACCAGCCTCATTTTTTTAAATTCGTTTTTCCTTTTGTTATTCCAGTTGGGTAGTTTCTACTACCTTGTATTTCAAATCATTGATTCAACCCTTTACTTTATCTAGTCTTCTGGTGATTTGTTCTAGTGCATTCTTCAATTTAGTTATTATACTCTTCCCTTATGACTGGTTCTTTTTCATGTTTTCTGTGCCCTTTTTTATGCTTTCTATGTCCTTGTTAATGCTTGCCATCTCTTTGTTGAAGTTCTCACCACGTTCCTTGAGTATCCTTACAACCAGTTTTTTGAACTCTGTCTCTGTTAGGTTGCTTGCCTCCATTTTGTTTAGTTCTTTTTCTGGAGTTTTCTCCTGTTCTTTCATTTGGGAAATATTATTTCTTCATTTTGGCTGCCTCTCTGTCTTTGTTTCTATGTATTAGAAACAAAGTACCTGTAGAGCAATTATAGAGAAACCTGGAAGTGATAGAAAGGAATTGTCTTATCTATATGCACAAATGGAGGAGAAATTGTGATGTCAGCAGATATCTAATGGTTATTCTCAGGGGCGTCAGTTTTTTAGGTTCTGTAGGGGCCTGGATGAGGTAGGTAGCCTCATTAATGATGTGTCAGTTAATCAAGATGTTTCAAGAAAGGTGGAAGTGGTGTGTTTCGTATAGAAAAATAGCTGGATGACTAATTCTGGGGGGCTGTACCCATTTTGAGTTGTGACAGGTGAGTGTAATGGAGTCGCATCCAGCTGGGGCAAAAGCAGGATATAAACTCACATGGGACACTGCTAAGATGCTATTTCCAAGTTCTTTGTATATGTACAAGGTCTGACAAGTTCGTGAACTTGTTGCACTGATGTAGCTAACCTTTTTTGATATCAGAGGGGTTATTCATTATGAACTTGTACCAACTGGACAAACAGTTAACTAAGTTTACTATTTGGATGTACTGAAAAGGCTGCATGAACAAATTAGATGACCTGAACATTTTGCCAACAATTCATGGCTCTTGCATCACAACAATGCACCAGCTAACACACCAGCACTGTCTGTGAGGGAGTTTTTAGCCAATAAACAAAGAACTATTGGAACACCCAGCCTACACACCTGATCTGGCCCCCAGTAACTTCTTTCTTTACCCAAAGATAAAGGAAATATTAAAAGGAAGACATTTTGATGACATTCAGGACATCGAGGGTAATACAACAACAGCACTGATGGCCATTCCAGAAAAAGAGTTCCAAAATTGCTTTGAAGGTGGACTAGGTGCTGGCATCAGTGCATAGTTTCCCAAGAGGAGTACTTTGAAGGTGACTGTAGTGATATTCAGCAATGAGGTATGTAACAATTTTTCTAGGATGAGTTCGTGATCTTAATTTTCTGATCTTGTATAATACAATAGATTTGATGTTCACTGGGTTCATTTATTTCCTTTTCTTATGATGAGTCATTTACATCTGCTCATTGGAAGCTGATTTGTTTCCATTAGATATGTTTCTAAAAGCAAGATCTATATTGATCTGAATAATAATTATTTGGGGAGCATATTAAAAGTATAATTTTGACTTAGGTCATTGTCACATCCACAACAAGGAACATCTATCTCTTTAATACCTTTTTGCTATGGTGCTACTTTTATATTAATCTCTTTCCCTTGTTAGCAATTGGTTGTAATACTTCTTCTGTAATGAAGGATATTTTTAAAGCAAACTATGACATTGGACATTGGAAAAGAACAGAAATGATGGCAATTATTCTGTATTCTAATAAAATTAAGTTAAAATGAGGCCATACTAGAACACATAATTTTGTTTCAGATAGAAAGTAAAGCTTGTGGTAGTAAAAGTTTGCTATTTTCAGGAAATTTAAAGTATTTATGAACTTTAGTCTGAAACTGAAGAGGAAAAACTAACATCCATGTTTCTTATTGTACACACTGATAGTTTTGAAAAACTATAAATGTGATAGTGATCTTTAATAATAGAATTATCTTTCTTGCTGTGTTTCAGTCCTCAGTCTTCATTGTCTATAAATCTTCATGTCATTTGAAGAAAATTATTATGTTTATTCAATTATTGACCACTTGATTTAGTTTATTGGAAAACATATCTCTTTTCCATGTGTGAAAATGCAGATACAGAGACATAAATCAGGGATGGAAACAATGTAATAGATTACCTATTCCATTTTTAAATAGTTGATATTTTTTCAAATAATGCACCTTTGAGAATTATTCCTACTTGAGATTGAATTTCATAAGTAATGAATCATCTATTATTTTGGAAGCCTGTTATTCCAGCTAAAATCATCATTTTGTTTTCTATATTTAAAAATTATTTTTATTTTCTTCTTTCTTGGTTTTCTTTCCCAATATCATTGCATCACTTTTAATTCTCTTTACTCTGGAGTTGAAAGCAAGTGTGTGTGTGTGTGTGTGTGTGTGTGTGTGTGTGTGTGTGTGACCACAACCACAGAACTTACCCATCTTAGCAGCCTTTGCCAATCTGTATCTGTCTCTGTATCTATCCACTCAAAGGATGTGAGTTTTTTGGTAGAATTCAATATAAATAATGAAGCAAAACAAAGTTGTTCAATATATTCATGGAGACATTTCCATTCTTGGTAGTAATTACAGGACGGGTTAATTTCTCCTTACACAGTTCATGACTCTAGATTCAAATTTCTTTGAAAAACGTTTTTTCTGGTTTTTATCTAGGTCTCATAAAGGCCTAAGTTTGAATTATGTAGTAGCTAGCCATTTTATTTCCTTAGGTCAGTTGGTCTCAAACTTTTAGTGTTCAGAAAAAATCACCTAAGAATCTTGATAGCATGTAGACTTCATGGCCCCATACCCAAATACAGTAAAGTTGTAGGTCAGCGGTAATGTTCAGGAAACTGCATTGTAAACAGGTACCTCAGAACCTTTGACTGCAGATGGCTCTTGGACTAGACCCTGAGAAGCATTGATTTAGGACATGCCTATCCTGAGCAAATACCTTGTATGGGATTTCTATTTGAATCAACAAATCATATTCACCTCTGTGGCATATCAGTGACACGGTGTGAACAAACTGTGTAAAACAAAACAGCAGGGTAAACTTTTAGAAGGTGACTCAGACTATATATTACTGTAACAATTTCATTAATTCTTTGAGCAAACTACTTTTTTCAAGGTATTTTAGTTTTCCAGCACTTAAAGTTCTGAGGTCATTCTGCTTCTTCAAAAATGGACTTATAAGGACTGAATAAGTTTCACTCATTTTTTTATCTGATTTAATCCTCACAACAAGTCAATAAGAGTAACTATCACTTTCTCATTTTACAAATGGGTAAATGGAACTTCAGTATAATCAATTTTCCCAAGATGTGCGTTTAGTGAAAACATCTCCATGCTTCAGATATATCCACTATGGGTCATAACTCTCTTCCCACTGTATTAGGCCTTAGTGTACAAAGACATAGTTGATAATATATTTATAATCAGAGTCCACAGGAAGGTGCGAGTGACTTCTTATTGGTATGTAATTCTTTATGATGAAAATGAGGGACTAGGAAGCCTTCAGTGAAATTAATTCAGTTGAAAGACATACTGACACCACTCTTGTGAGTGCAACTATTTATCTGAATAGGCATAGAAGACATTAGAGAGACTTGCTGGTAAAAGATGAAGAGAATGGATGTCTGTGTGAGGAAATATGTTAGCCTCTAGCCCAAACATTGTTCCAATGACAGCAGGTTTATGGTCTAAAAAGGTCATGCATCATTTTACTTGAATTCTTTTTCTAACATTTTGCTTGTCTCTGAGAGGAAACCAATGAGAGACCACAGCAATTGTTCGTAATTGTCATGATCAAATGAAGATGAGCCAAATGCAGAAATCATTCCTAGTGCAGTGTAGTGAGAAGCCAATGTTTATCACCCAGAAAGGGAAGCAAAGAACTCAACTATAGTTTGTTTGGGAATGTTTCCAGTAAGGTCTGTGATCAATTAAGTGGTTCCTCTGTTGGATTTTACTGAGATCAGACTTTCATGCTCACAATGCGAAACAGATGCATTAAAAGAGTTGGAAAAGGATCAGTCTCGTAAAGGCAGAATTACACCAAAAGGGAAAAGCAACTGAAGCCCTATAGCCTTTGTGGGACTGAGGGTTCCCTCATCAAATATGTGAAATCTTCAAATTATATGATTTCAGTAAAACCCAATTTGAGTCATTTATTTTTATCTGCATTTGGCTTTGTTTGTTTGTTTGTTTGTTTCCTGCCAGCGAACACAATATTCTGAGCTGAATACAGAAATACAATAAAATTGACATCTGCCCAGCTGGATTTACTCAAAATTTCTAGATCTTTAGTTTTTATTTCCTGGCACTAAAATGCAAAAAAATCTTTCTCTGTGCATTCAAATGATCTCCTACACACCAAGTTAGATCTAGGTATTATAAACATGTGCTGAAAATCATTTGGGAGGAATGGACTTATCTGATAAAGAAAGCTTTTTTTTACTTGAAATATTAGAAATCATTTTATAAAATCCCTCTGGGTTCTAAAACACTGGTGTGCAATGAAGTAGGCTCATCATATTTCATTCCTCTGGCTAGTATATCCTTTTGCAAAATTCACACACCCTAACTCTCTAGCATGTACCATAGGCCAGGCATTCTACTAGGTGTGAGGGGATAATGGTGAGCAAGACAAAAATGCTCTGGCCCTCATGTAGTTTATACACTCTCCCAGAGAGCTTTTCAGAAATCTCCAGACATTAAGTGCTCTCATCTTTTTATTGATGTTAAGCATTATGGCAACAAGAATCATTTTCTGACATATAGCTAGATACATATGACTAGTATTATGACCAGAAAAATTACCCTAGCACGCAACAATCTTTGGTAAGTTCATACATATCTTAACTCACCAGCAGTTCACATGTGTGAAATTAAATTCTAACTACTATCATTTTAAATCATAACCTGGGACCTTTGCATACAAAGAGGTGAGCCAGTCACACATTAATAGTAAACTTTGTAGAAAATCCACAGCTTTCACATGATTCTTGGACCATAGTAGGCAGTCAGTGCATACCTGTTACATTAATAGAAGACAGCATAATGCAATTGAAGGAACACCTGGGCAGAAATAAGAAAATATTCATTTTAGGTTTAATTATATTGATGTATCACCATGTGATGTTTGAAAAATTGTTTCCATTTCAAGGACTTCAATTTCCTTACTGTAAAATCAGGGCAGTTGAATTCATGAATTTATTTCCTTCTAGATCCACCAATATATTATAGAACTATATAATATTAAGAATATCATTTTCAAAATGTTTGAAAGAACATATTTCTCATTGCTTCCATAACAATCATTATTCTTGTTGGCTGATCATGGTAGAAGTTTCAAAGAGGGAGGAAGGGAGGGATGAGAGAGGGAGAGAAGGAGAGAGAGAGAGAGAGAGAGAGAGAGAGAGAGAGAAGAGAGAGAGAGAGAGAGAGAGAGAGAGAGAGAGAGAAAGATCTCAAGTGAAAATAGACTGATCACATAAATCCCACATTAGAATATATTATATAAAATCCTAAAAGGTAAGAAACATATAGGGGTATTTCTCTACTAGTTTCTTGTAAGAATTTAAACTAAAGCTTTGGACCTCCAAAAATTTAATCGAACATTTTCAAAATTTTTTATTATAGTAATAAAAATGATTAAATTTTTATTTATGAGCATATTTAATCTGTCATATCTTGAATGCCTCAGTAGGGAAAATAAGTGCCTTATAAATATTATTACTGTTCACTTCGGCACTATGCTTTTCTTGGAAACAAAGTCGTTTTTCCCTGTGAACTCAATATACTATTAAAACTATTTTGGCTCTTTCCTGCAAACTTAAAAAAATTTAATATTCTCATCTGATACTTCAGCAGAAATATATATTCTGTTATGCTTTCACCTTTGTTTTGATTTCTGTAATAATAATATTTATGAATATATTAGCCTCTTTATTTACTGAAAATCGGACTTCAGGGTCTTTTTTTCTTTTAAAATGAAGACGCTGGAAGATCTGGAATCCTTACAATATTTCAGTTTAAGCATTGCAAAGATATGCTCATGTTACAAAATAATTATAAAATGTTTTATCTAATGTAATTAAATCTTAATAGTACAGAAAGCTTAAATCCTTCATTTCTCCTCTTCGTTTTTCGGTTGTAAGTTAATATACGCATTTTAGGCACCATTTGCTCTACTTTTTGAAATTCAACATTAGATATGTGTTTACAGATGTTTTGATTTAGATAACTTTTCCTGAGACTTGCTTGTAATATTTGCAGGGGGTACCAGCTTCCAGTTGTGAGAATGCTAATGAGTGATTCTCAGGATTTTTGGCAGATTGAGGGCAGTTATAAAAAGGAACAGCAACACTGGCTTTACAGCATTGTACTACTCTCCCGATTAACAGTACTTTACATTAAAACTTTTGCTCAGCTGAGCAGCTGACTATGCTAATTCTTCAGAGTTGTGTTGAACCTTACTCATTTTTTTTTCCTAAGCCTACTTGCCAGGAATAGCAAGAGAAAAATGAAAATTTTCAAGGTCAGGGAAAATGAGATTACATGGCTGTTTCATTGGCATTGTCATTCAGTGTATTCCTACATGTGTATATTTCTAGAGATCTTGGTCTGACTTTCATGGTCTTGTACACACACACACAAAAAAAAACACCCCACATACATACTTATATAGAACTCTCATGGATATCTATCTATCTATCTATCTATCTATCTATCTATCTATCTATCTATCTCCTAAATACATTTTACTGTCTGACTTATACCCTGTGCTATGAGATCAAGGATTCTGTCTCTCTCTCCAGAACCTAGAACACACCGCTCATTTCAAGTCCCAGAGGCTGTTGGTCTATCAACGTATCACATGGATCATATGTTTTTGTAAATTGCAAAAATATTATTACATTAATAATACTAAGATACTAGAGAGTGCTTCCCCTACAATTTTCAGGGCCCAGAAAACCTAGATGCATCCCTGCTTGAATGCATTATCAGGAAATTGAGAAAGAAAGAGAAAGAGGGAGTGAGAGAGTGAGAGAGAGTGAGAGAGCGAGAGAGCGAGAGCGAGAGCAAGAGCGAGAGCGAGAGAGAGAGAGAGAGATTCTGACAAAAAAAAATGTCAGCAAAATGAAAGCCCCCGTGTGTCTTGTGTACACCTGTGCATGTTTTCCTCTCAAAGTACATTTTCTACTGTGAGGGGTGCATATGACAATGACATAGCAAGAGTGAGATGGAGACAAGGAACTGGTACCAAATACATAATTCATCTAGTGTTGATCAATTAAGCACAGTGATGTGCTAATCATTGAGGGTTACAAGCAAGATCTATGACTCACCATAATTTCACTAATAACTTACAGTCTGATTGGGAAGATAAAACACACACAGAAACATCATTATTAGTATGATGTAATAATTAATTGTTAATGTGTAAGGCACTAGAAATTAGAGGATAACATAATAAGGTACAGCTTTAGCTGAACCAATCAGACACACACACAGAATTGGATATTAGTTCATAGAAGAGCTATGACCTGGACTTGATCTTAAAGGATGACTATTATATGATGTCTTCTTAATTTGCAACAATGGCTCAAATAATGGTGCAATAGATGTTAAACAAATTGTTTCATGAATTCTCCAAGGAATGGCACAATTAGGAAAAAATATCTGTCAGTTTGAATGCCTTATATCACGTAGTTCATTTTTTCTTTGCAAAAATCCTCTGGTGTAGGTAGTATTTATTAACCTTGTTTCATTGATTGGAGAAATTTGAATGGTGTAACAACTTTCCCAGGGCCACAGATTTATTATGTGACAAAGCCAGGACTGAAACCCAGGCCCGTCTGATACCATGCTGCTCTCATACACTTGAGGAATTGGGATATAGAGAGAAACTAAGACTGGGTGGGTTTCAAATAACTAAGGAAGACTTTCTTCAGCTGATAGGTAAGAGTACTTCCATCTGAGGTATATCTTGCATACATACATATCTAACCTTTAAAAAACTATTATTTATTCAACGGGGTAAACTAGCAATTTCCAGAAGCTTCTATACTTCTTTGACATAACTCTATAAATTTCTGAAGTACACATTAACATCTAAAATAACTTTTCTGAATGTCATGAAAATGAAGTTAATGGTGTGATAGATTTACTCTTGTCACAAAAATAATATGTAGTACTTCAAAATACATGATTTGATAGTATAGTTATATTGCATCGAATACTTTGTAAGTCATACTAAAAAGATGATGAGTATGCTTAGGAGTATTGCTTTTTTAAGAAGTAAAGAAATGTCAATCAGTGATACTTAAAGCAGTGGGCAGATTACAGTAATTTAACTGAAATCCAGTGTATAACTAACAGCCTAAAAAAGTCTGAATTATTATTTAAAATTAAATATGAAATGTCTCAGAACACTGTATAAAATTCCATTAGGTTTGTCAATAATTTCAGAGACATTAACAGGTTGAAAATAAGCAGAAGAAAAACATCTTTTGACAACCATCAGCTTTTCTTGGCTTTCCAACTTATGCTTCACTCATCTTAAACAAACTGAGTATTAACTGCAGAAATATACAAAATTTCACAACACAGCTCTTGCAGAATTTTAAAAAGATGCAGTGGAATTTTATAATGGATTTAAAATACATAACAGTGAACATGCAAAGTATATGTGATGAATGAGAGCTTGTCAAATAAGTAAAGGAATGAATTATATTAAAGATTAGAGTTTTCATTAATCTTTGGGAGCACTAGTGTTATATGTAAACGAAAAAAGAAACTTGATGTCCATTTTCTGTATGTACTTCCATGCAATAGGAAATCACTTTGAGAAAAAGTCCTGATAGTGGTTGGTTTTAAGTCAATATACTTACTACTAAAATTAAACAAATACAACCACTACGTTTAAGTAAGGTAATTGATATGAACCATCAAGATTTGCTTATATCAGAATAATCTAGACAATTAGTGTTGTGTCTTAATTTTAGTACTGGGACACTTTTGTCCTAGTAGAGCCACAGTTTCTGACTAGTATGACCTTCAAAAATGGACTTCTCAGATCTACTGTCCCCATTTCTTCATCTTTAGAGTTAGATGGTTGGTTAGATTTTATCCAGTGCAATTCTTGCTCTGAAATTCTTTGACTTTGTTGATATTGGCTGATATACATTTTCAAGAAAATGATTAAATTCAATTGGATATGTTTGAAAAGTAAAATAGACATTTATTCTGTGTAAGTAAAAGATGAAACATTTTTCAGATATTTAATGTTAATAGAAATTATGAACCAGTAATAGCAAGAGAAATGAGGGAATGTAATAGACATCAGTAGTTATTCAAAATATTCAGTGTTGAAATGCTAAGATTTTTTTTTCTTTTTTAAATTAATTAATTAATTAATTTTTATTGGGGAATTGGGGGAGGGAACAGCATTGGGGAATCAGGGTAGGGGAACAGACAAGTTGCTGTCCTTTTGTTCTTCAGTCTAATTGTGGAGGACATTGCTTTACTGGCCCATGTTGGTATTGTGATCATTGGGCTCTTCCGGGCTGAGGCAGATGGGTCGCCGGCCATTGGATGGCCCCTCACGGAGGCTCATCGCAGCTCACATCGGCTGCTGGCCACTCACGCTGACTGCTGGCCACTTACGGTAGCTTATGGCAGCCCACTGCAGCCCTGCTGCAACCTACGCCATCGCCAGCAACTCACGGCAGCCCAGCTCCAGGTCGAGCTGTTGTTCACCATCTTAGCTATAGAGGGCGCAGCATCACTGGCTCATGTGGGATCTAAACTGGTGGCCCTGCCTCTCAGAGCTTGTGGTCCCAAGCTAACTCTTAACCAATGAGCTACTTGGCTGGCCTGAAATGCTAAGTTTCATGATAACACTTTTATTACTAAGTAATTTTAGAGGAATACAGATTTGAAATGCATCAGGACCACAGCAGTGCTCAGATGACAAGTCCCTAGTTATAATTGCAGGCCTAGATCATAGTAACACTATGAATCATCACAGTTAACACTTAATACTATAATATTACAAATAGATATCTTGTCAGATCTAGGAAATAGATGGTTGGATGGATGCAATTCTTTAGTTTACTATATATTATTTGTTTTCATATTTTACACTGTGTCTCATGAAAACCTTACCGTTAACACAAGTGTATTCCAACCTTGAAAGCTGTACTTAACTTGTGTGTCCATTTAAGAATAATACAGAATAAATCCAAGAAATAAATTGAAGCAAACTTAGGAAATTGCAACGTCAAGGAATTTTTGGCTTTAAAAATGAGTCTAAATATCAAGTTTTCTATGTCGGTTAGGACTTCAGAAAAAAAACATGTAGCACTTTGTCCACTTTAAATATCAGAATTTTCCAGTATATAGTCATGTAAACTACAAACTAGGAAATGTACAAATTCTATGATAAGTATACAGTTCCCTTACACAGCACTGTTTCTCATATCTGCCTTAACAGGTCAAAATAACTCTAAAAAGTTGTTTTACCATTATTTTGGCTTGTGTAAACATGACACTCCTTTTAAAGTCATAAGGCATCCTTTACAACCCCAAATTAAATTTTGTTTTACTTGAAGAATAATTTCAAAATCTGAATGTGATAACCACTGCTTTACAAAAGCCATCTTGCAGAGAAAAGGAGTATTTGGTAAAAAGCTAGCATTTGAATAGCTTACTTAATTTATACAGTTTACTAAAACATTTTTGTTGCTATTATTTTTAAATTAAAATAGTCTAGGGTTTTTTTTGGAGAATTTGGAAGAGTGCAGTTAATAATGATTGAATTAACTTCTGAATATCTCACTTTATTGAAATAGTGTAATATTAACAAGAGATCAAAGATGTTGACTTAAATAATTCATTTCCATATAAAATGAAAGGAGGTTTGATTATAGCAATAAGAAAACTCTAGGGAGGGTGTAGCTAGTAGCATGCTGTAGTTACACCTCTAGAGAATCACAGGTACTTGGGTGGACTACCATACCAGAGCTGGACTACCTCGTCCCTGAAGAGGTTTTTTAAAAGAGTGGTTACTACACAATGATAATTCTGAGGATATAGTTATATAATTGCCTGAAGTTGTAGTCTGATTATAAATGATCTTACCTTACTTTCTGTAATGCTATCTAAGTCAGTTATTCATTTAGTGATATGTTTCTTTATTGATGTAAGATAAATATTATGTGTTACATGTAGCTTTAATTGTTTGGGGTTAAATGAACATTTCACTGACTCCTGCAGACTCAATTGAAAACTCCTGAATCTGACTCCTTTTGTGCTAGAAACTCGTTTGCTAAAAGAATCTTCTCCACTTGGTTGATAAAAACAACACCCACTTTCCATGGCTGCCTGTGTTCTTTTACCCTGGAATTCTGCCATTGCATAGCAGTATGTGCTCAGCTATGTTAAATCTTTTACAACCCCCACCCTCATATTGTAGAATCAAAAGAAAAAAAAACTAGTCCAGGGCCGGCCGAGTGGCGCGGTGGTTAAGCGCTGGCTTGGGAAGCCAGCGGCCCCGGTTCGGGTCCCACATATGAGGGCCAGTGACACTGCCCTCAAAAAAAAAAAAAAAAAAAAAAAAAAAAAAAACTAGTCCAATGAAATTCTACCATCTGCCATACTGAGACTTTGAAAACTAAAGAAGGAATGATAAGCTATGGTCAGAACATTTTTTTTCCTTCCCAAATATCACCTATGCAAGAAAGAAAGATAAAAAAATATCACAGATTTGGTTTCACAGACTTAATCCACTTAAATCTATCAAAAGAAAAATACCATTAGAGGATAGCCAGTGTGGTACATAGTAGTCATGTATGGCTATTAAGTTCATGAGAGGAATGTGGCAGCATGAAGGGTGCTCCTTGAAATCTCCCTTGGAAGATACAACAAATTCAACAGCTGTAATTCAACAAAGGATACCCTATCCAACACACAAGCATGTTTGAGACATCTGCACATCAAATCACCTGAAGGTGGGCAAATCGGGCAAGCAAGGGAGGAGGGAAGGGAGAAGTCAGAGACACGTGCCACAGGATGCATCATGGAGCTCACTGCAGTCCTGGGAGAGGGAAGGACTCAGGCTGCAGGTGCACTTTCTGTGGGCAACAGTCCTGCCTGAATCATCAGCATATAATATTGCTGAACCCAGTGATCGGGGCAGAGACCTCAGGGCTAAGAACAAATACAAAAGGGTGAGAACTGTGGTTGAAGCCCTCATTGCCAGGTAGAAAACAAAGATACAGAGCCTGGCCAACTCCCCCCACCTTCCCAGAGCTTGTCCCCCACTTCCCCTCTCCCAGTGTTAGAAGCAGGCATCAGAAAAAATGGTAGCAGTGTCAGATTAAGAAACAGAATATCTACAGCCCTGAGAACTGGAGGGACAGTACCACAGTAGCAGATGCACAGTGCAGCTAATTCCAGTGACAGGGAAAGAGCTGTAGGGACAAGACAGCTGTGGGCTGGAAGTCACCATTGCCTGGAGCTAAAAATACACCAGCTGCCTATACCAGCTCCCCAACTTTCTGGGCAATTCTCGGGGGAAAGGGGAGCAATCAGAGCTTCTGAGACACAGGCTCTCCATCTGGCTGCAGGGACATCACTGGGATTTCAGGGACTCAGATCTCCATCGCCTACCACATGCTCCCACAGGGTGGTGCCCTGAGACTAAGGTGGCTTGGTCATAGAGGAGATGCCCACCTCCCCTGGAAATACTGCACCACAAGCAGCTGGAATAGAGCAAGAGAAAATTAAATGCTCTAGTGCTACCTACTGGAAAACAAAAGAAAAACCTCTTTGTATCAACCTGCTGCAGAAGTCATACCCGTAGATGCCTAAGAGAGGAAATAATGCACCAAGGTAACAGGCAGCTCACAGAGAAAATTAAAATCTCCAGAAAATAAAATTAAATAAATGGAAATATGTGACGTAAATGACAGAGAATCCAAGATTGCATTAATGGAAAAACTCAATGAGACGCAAGAAAAGTCAGATAATCACTTTAATGAACTCAGAAACAAAATCAATGAACAAAATGGATATTTTACCAAAGAGATTAAAATTTTTAAAAAGCAAATCAAAATTCTGGAGATGAAGAACTCAATAAAAAAGAGATGAAGGATGAAATAGCAGGCTTAGGAAATAGAGCTGACCAGATAGAGAAAAGAATTAGTTTTATCAAAGGCAGAAATCTGGGAATGACACAAATGGAAGAAGGGAGAGATTTGAGAGTTAAAATAAATGAAAGAATTGTATAAGAACTATGTGACTCCATCAGTAAGAGCAATGTAAGAATAATGGATATACCAGAAGGAGAAGAGAAGGAGAAGGGAACAGAGAGTATAGTCAAACCAATAGTCAACAAGAACTTCCCAAACCTATGGAAAGAACTGGATCCTTGAATCCAAGTAGCAAACACAACACCCAATTTCCTTATTCCAAAGGCCTTCTCCAAGGCCCATTATATTGAAGCTGTCAAAAATTAATGCAAAGAAAGAATTCTCAAGGCAGCTGGGGACAAGATGGCAACCTACAAAGAAAACCCATTAGATCATCATTAGATTTTTCAGCAGAAACTCTACAAGCCAGGAGGGAGTAGCATCAAATATTCAAACTTTTGAAAGAGAGAAATTACCAACCAAGAATAATATAGCCAGCAAAATTATCCTTTAGGTATGAATGAGGAATAAAGACCTTTTGATACATACAGAAGCTGAAGCCACCACGAAGCCTGCATTACAGGAAATTCTGAAGGAGGTTATTTGACCTGAAACAAAAAGTCAAAAAAATACAAAACCATGAGCAAGATGACTAAGAGACAAGAGCAGGAAATGGCAACCCCTACACATAATAAGGGACTATACACTTAAACATAACATAAAGTGTAAAGAAGATAAAAATATAACAAAAAAGAAAAAGAAGAAAAAGACAACTTCCTACTGCAATGCAGAAAATCAACTCACAGCATAAATAGGAATAATTTATTACAATAAAAACATAAAAGGGGAGGGAATAAAGGTTGAATTTGAAAAGGGGACTGGAGGTAACAAGCAGGCTGAAGAAAAAGGACTACTACATATATGAAACTTCCTTTTACAAAAATTTAATGGTAACCACTCAAAAAATATCCAAAACTGAGACACATAACATAAAAAAAGAGGAACCACAGGGCCGGCTGAGTGACGTGGTGGTTAAGCCCTGGCTTGGGAAGCCAGCGGCCCCGGTTCGGGTCCCACATATGAGGGGCCAGTGACATTGCCCTCAAAAAAAAAAAAAAAAAAGAGGAACCACAGGGGAAAGTCACAGAATACCACCAAACTAAAATAACAGAAAGGGGAAAAAAGACCAAAAAAAATGGAGACACCGAGTTACCAGAAAAATAAAGATAAAATGGCTACTGTGAAGCCATTTCATCAATAATCACCCTAAATGTGAATGGAGTGAACATACCAATAAAAAAGCACAGAGTAGCAGATTGGGTCAAAAACATAACTCAACCATATGCTGCCTCCAAGAAACATCTCAGCTACAAGGACAAATACAGACTCAAAGTGAAAGGGTAAAAACCAATACTCCAAGCAAATGGAATCCAGAGAAAACTGGGTGTAGTCATAATTATATCAGACAATACAGACTTCAGGATAAAAAAGGTAACAAGAGACAAAGATGGACATTTTATAATGATAAATATGACAATACAACAAAAAGACATAATGCTTATCGATATATATGCCCTCAATCAGGGATCACCAAAATATACAAAGCAACTACTAACAGAACTAAAGGGAGAAACTGAGAAAAACACAATTATAATAGGGGCCCTAAATACATCATTGACAGCTATGGACAGATCATCCAAACAGAAAATCAGTAAGAAAATATCAGCCTTAAATGACACATTAGACCAAATGAACATAGTTGACATTTACAGAGCACTTCATCCTAGAACACCAGATTATGCATTCTTTTCTAGTGCACCTGGAACATCTTCAAGGATAGACTATTTATTGGGATATAAAACTAGCCTCAGCAAATTTAAGGAGATTGGAATCATACCAAGCATATTCTCAGTCCACAAGTCTTTGAAATTGGAGATCAACTGCAAAAAGAAAGTAGGAAAAACCACAAATACATGGAGATTAAACAACATGCTATTAAAGAATGACTGGGTCAAAGAAGAAATAAGAGGAGAGATCAAAAGATACATGGAAACAACTGAGATTGGAAATATGTTTTATCAAAATTATTGGGACACAGGGAAAGCAGTAATAAGAGGGAAATTTTTTATCATTACTGGCCTATCTCAAGAAACAAAAAGAATTCCAAATAAACAAGTTAACATTACATCTTAAAGAAATATTAATAGAAAAAGAAGAACATATGAAACCCAAAGTCAGCAGAAGGAAGGAAATAATAAAAATCAGAGTTGAACTAAATGAAATAGAGAACAAAAAGACAATAGAAAATATTAATGCAACAAACAGCTAGTTCTTTGAAAAGACTAATAAAATTGACAAACCCCTGGCTAGACTCACTAAAGTAAAAAGATAAAAGACACAAATAAACCATTACCATGGATGCCACAGAAATACAAAGGATCATCCAAGAATACTATGAAGGACTACATGCTACCAAATTCAATAACACAGAAGAAATTGACATGTTCTTAGAAACATATAGCCTTCCTAGCCTGAATCACGAAGAACTGGAAAATCTAAATAGACCAATTAACAGTAAGGAAATTGAATTAGTCATCAGAAACCTTCCAAAAATCAAAAGTCCAGGACTAGATGACTTCACTAAAACATTCAAAGAAGATTTGATACCTGTCCTCAAACTCTTCCAAAAAAATGAAGAGGCAATACTTCCTAACTCATTTTATATGATACATTTTAGAAATGTACACTTGAAACTGATATAATTTTACTAACCAATGTCACCCCAATGAATTTAATAAAAAAGCACATGAAATACAGTTGGTCTGAATTGCAATGTGTTATAGTAAAATATACACCAGATTTTTATCACTTAGTATGGATAAAAGAATGTAAAACATCTCACTGATAATTTTTATATTAATTAAATGTTGAAATGAGAATATTTTAGCTTGTCTTACATTTTTGTTGAACAGCTCTTTACTGTACCCAATGTAGTAAGGAAGATTTTGGTTGCTTGATACTAACACATTTGAATTTCATATTCCTTATGTTATAATTGATTAAAAATATAATACTAAAGGTCTGTAACATTTATGGATTTTAATACTAAATATTAATGTGAAATTTCTACTGTTAATAGCAGGCATAGTAACATTAAGTATGCTTTTCAGAATCCAGAAACTTGAAAGTTAGACTCCACCCCTCTTTATAATATATTTGAGAGATCATTCTTCAGGCCACAGAAATTGTGAGAACTGCCTAATTTAAACTGATGCTTCAACTGATGAAAAGTTTATCTATTGATGATGAGGAGCTAGCTAAACCACAAAATAATAAATAACCTGTACAACATAGGTTATATAAACAAACAATGCTAATAAGAGAGTAGATATATGTTTCATAAATATTATCAATATTATAAATATTTTTTGTGACACAGGGCATACTGTTCTACCCCCTTGTTTTTCATATTTTTCTGCACTCAAAAGTACAAGCTTTTATTTTTTAGGTTTTCTGATTTATGAGATAAAAAAACGCACTCACTTCTTTATTTTAATATATTAAGTATATTTGTGACCTATTTGTGCATGATTCATATCTAATCAAATAATAATTATTTTCAAATGTTTGTTGGACTTCACCTGTATCATTTAATGTTGGAATTATGACCAAGTCAACAAAAACAGATATCCATTGTATAGCGTGTATACTGTTGTTTTGCTCTCCAAGTATGTACTTGCAATAGCAAATAATAATTATGCTGGATGATTAATGAGGGTGAAAGAATGCTGATTTTAACTGGTTTGAATATTTCTTACTTGCTTAATAAGCACTTTAACTGCATAAAAAAGGTCTGGATTGCTTGGATTCTCTTAAACCCCAATAATTTGGGGTGTGATATTTCAGGTTTTACTACATTTCTTTGAAATTTGAAGTTATCTCAGCTATCTTCAGTAGAATTAAAGAAGAAAATATATATCACTATAAAAACTACATTTAAAATAAGAGAATAAGTGGAATTAATACATTTACATAGTTATAGAACCATTAGGCTATATAATTCTGAGCAATATGTTTTTTTATTTTGAATATTGTTTTCAATTGTCATAACCATATAGGAGCTCATTCTCTTTTTTTGGTTTAAAAATTTAAAAAGGAATAGTAACAATTATGTTACTGTTTTAGATTGTTAGATATCCCTCCTTTAAGGAATTCTTTTTTTTTTCTTTTTTTCAAAACTTTGATCCCGTGTCCTGGGAAATCATTCGTAACTCCTATGCACAGCTGCTCATTTAGTTAGCCTTGAATTTTCTGACAATTCTCATTCTAAATAAGTAGGAAATGGGCTATAAGAAGAGAAATTACTTTTGCTTATTATAGTTCCCCAAAATTATGCTCTAAAGTTCAAAGACACTTTCGATTTATTAGCTAGTGTGTGATTGGAGGAGCCAACAGACATCTGGGAAATACCATATAGATTCAAATCAGAATGTCAAAGTAGAGAGATAGTAACTGACTGGATTTCCCTAGTGCAAAGTGTTTTTCGTTCTGGAATTGAATGGAAAAATCCTTCAATAACTTTTTATGTCATTTTATTTCCAGAATTCTATCAGAATTGGGATTTCTTTCCCTCTACCTCTTTAGGACTACTTATTTTTTGGCATATCCATCAAATTTGGAGGTTTTTGTACTGTCCCACAAAATACTGCCATCTTAAAGGTAACACATTCATGTACTAGTGTCTTAATAATATTTTCACATTGTTGTGCACAGATACCAGAAATAAAGAATTATCTAAATAAAACAAAACAAAACCTAACACAGTTTGTTCTACTCGAGGGAAAATGAATGTAAAATGAAATGACCCTGGGGATGAGGAAGCATGTCATTTGAACATCTTAAGACAATTTCTTTCAGATATTTATAGGTAAGTCATAAGTAATGTTTATAAGAAGCATAAACCAATTGGTTTTCTAATTTTACACCTTGAATATAGAGCATTTGCAAGGCAATTATAATCAATAATATGACTATATACATAATATAGAAGACACTAACATGTTTTATTTTATTTTATTTTTTTTAAGTTGCAGAAAAGGAGTTTATGAGAAGTAAAAATACATTTCAAAGAAGCATAAGCAGCCCTGAGCAGTAGAGAAAAAGTAGAGAATGGCTCAAGGGCCATTATTAGAAAAGAAAAAGTACACTCCAAAGAGTTTGGAGTGGGTCCCGAGCAGAGGCAAGGCTCAAAATGCTCAAAAGGCTAACATTTTTTAAAAAAAGATGTTTTGGGGGGAATTGGGGAAGGGGAACAGTGTTGGGGAATTGGGGGAGGGGACCAGCCAAGTGGTTGTTCTTCAATCTTCATTGTGGAGGGCACCAGTCGCTATCTGGCTGCCCGACGGCAGCTCCTGGCCTCTAAGCTCAGGTGCTGTGTTCAATCTTAGTTGCAGGTGGGTGAAGCCACCATCCCTTGTGGGAGTCGAACCAGCAGACTTGTTGTTAAGAGCTCACACTCTATCCTCTGAACCATCCGGTCAACAGCTCAGCTCAGGGTGCCGAGTTCAGTCTTAGTTGTGGGTGGACGTAGCCGTTATTGAACAGGCAACCTTGTTGTTAGGAGCACATGCTCTCAACAGCTGAGCCATCCTGCTACCTATTGGCAGCTCAGCGACAGCTCAGCTAGGGCACAGCATTCACTGGCCCATGTGGAAATCAAACTGGTGGACCTGTTGCTCAGAGCACGTGTTCTAAGCCAACTCTTAACCAACTGAGCCACTCGGCTGGCCCCTAACATGTTTTAATACAGAGAAAATTGTGGTATCCATTCATTAAGCTGGAAAACATGTAATCTTCCTAAATAATTAACAATTTACATATTATTTATTTGTTTATTTAATTTATTTATTTTTAAGATTTTATTGGAGAATTGGGGAAGGGAACAGCATTGGGGAATCAGGGAAGGGGAACAGACAGTTTGCTGTCCTTTTGTTCTTCAGTCTAGTTATGGAGGACGTCGCTTCACTGGTCCATGTTGGTATTGAGATCATTGTGCTCTTCCCAGCTGAGGCAGATCAGTCACTGGCCATTGGACGGCTGCTCACGGCAGCTAACACTGGCTCCCTGCCGCTCACGCTGGCTGCTGGCCACTTACGGCCCACTGCAGTCCCACTGCAGCCTACACTGTCACTGGTAAGTCACAGCAGCCCAGCTCCATATTGAGCTGTTGTTCACCATCTTAGCTGTAGAGCTTGCAGTGCCACTGGCCCATGTGGGATTCAAACCGGCGGCCCTGCTGCTCAGAGCTTGCCCTCCCAAGCCAACTCTTAACCAATGAGCTACTTGCCATGCCCTAAATGTTGTTTATTAATTTGATTTCTGAACAGCCTTATCTGAGTGGATGTTAAATCATTTTTGCATCATATGATCATATACAATTATACGGTATTACATTTTTTAATATTTCATGATCTCTTGAACTTAGCTTATGGGGGACATCAAAACTAAAATGAAAGCCCACATTCTACATTCCTTTGTGGTAATGGGACCATACCTACCCTAAGTAAGTTTTTTCAAGCCTTTTCCTGCTCATTTAGAAAAAGATGTAGCAGGGCCGGTCGAGTGGCGCATTGGTTAAGAGCTGGCTTGGGATGTCAGCTCTGAGTGGTAGGGCCCCAGTTCAGATCCCATGTATGAGGGCCAGTGATGCTGTTCCCTCTACAGCTAAGATGGTGAACAACAGCTTGACCTGGAACTGGGCTGCCCTGAGTTGCCGCTGGCCGCATAGGCTACAGTTCCTGCTGTAGTGGGCTGCCATAAGCTACAGTGAGTGGCCGGCAGCCAGTATGAGTGGCTGGTAGCCAGAATGAGCTGCCAAGAGCTACCATGAGGGGCTGTCCAGAGGCCGGCGACTGATCTGCCTCACCCGAAAAGAGCACAACGATAATACCAACATGGGCCAGTGAAGCAAAGTCCTCCACAATTAGAGTTTCAGAGTTCTGAATAATGGCAATATTTTTAATTAACACTTCTCCATGAGAACTAGTTGCAAAAATGGGTTCCAAAAAGTCTTTGAGTTGATGGATTATTTAAGCTTCTAACCTCATCAGCAATGTAGACAGCTTTTACAAACATCTAGAAAAATGCCAGTTTTAATATGGATATTCCAATTTTACCTTCAACAGTAATTGTCCTAGATTTTAAAATGGTAGGGTAAAGGGATACTGACATGAATATTAATAAAAGTGAAAATTGGGAAAATAGTTGCATATATGAGACAGACGTAGGAAAGTGGAAACTAGGCCTTCGGGTTTTTCAAAAGTAAGCATTACTGAGAAACAGAGATAGCCTTGAGACAGAGGAGAGAACCCTGAAGTAGGAAATACATAACAAGTTGTTTTAATTGCTAATGCATTTGTATTAAGAGGGCAATCTATGGCAATTGTGCTATCAATAATTACTGAGACATGGTTAAGGAACAGACAAAGCAACAAGAGATGATATTACCAGACAAATGGAGGTCCGGTAATTGTCTGCAGCATCAAACTCTCATGTATAATGATTTTTGAAGGCTGAGGTTTATGAGAGCAGTTCATTATGTATTTCAAATAAAGCTCTATTTTGCTATTGTTCTTCCATCGACTGGAGTAGTAAGCACTGCAGCTGAAATTGTGCCCAAGGGAACCCATGTCTACCAGTTGGTTAACCTTGTGACATTCCACTAAAAAGCACCAGATTCTTTTGAAATACATAATTCATGAACCTCTCTGATTGTTAGCATTGATCAGCACTTGAATAAATTGAGTTGCTATCATATTAAAATAAGTAGTAATGCTTTAGTGAGGCTTTTGCTTTTTCTTTCTTTTCTACAGTTTATCATGTGGTTCAGACATTTATAGTTCTTAAAACAGGAAATCAATTTAGAAGAATGCAGAGATATGCATCCCACTACAGTGATAACAGAAGTCTGTGAAGTACATCCTTACAACTGTTTGTATTTCCATTTAAACTCCCAGATTAGGCCTCTAGTATAGATTTGTTCTCAGACTCTTTGTCTTCTCTGTTGTCAGATATGTCTAGCTTTGCATTTTTCAATTCCATACATAATTATCCTCAAATCTAGGTAGGCTGATGTGGTTACAATAATTGCCCAAGGGCCGGCCGAGTGGCTTGCTGGTTAAGAACTGGATTGGGATGCCGGCTCTGAGCAGAAGGGCCCCTGTTCGGATCCCACATATGAGGGCCAATGGCACTGCCCTCTGCAGCTAACATGGTGAACAGCTGCTCCACCTGGGGCTAGGCTGCTGTGAGTCACCGGGCGATGGCATAGTTGCAGCCCGCGCTGCAGAGGGCTGCCATAGGCTACAGTGAGTGGCCGGGAGCCAGTGTGAGCTGCCAAGAGCTGTCTTGAGTGGCCGTCCAGAGGCCGGCGACCGATCTGCCTCACCCAGGAATAGTGCAATGACGATACCAACATGGGCCAGTGAAGCAACATCCTCCACAACTAAACTGGAGAACAAAAGGACAGCAACTTTTCTGTTCCCCAATTCCCCCAATTCCCCAATAAAATCTTTAAAAATAATAATAATAATTGCCCAATGTGTTCAGCAGACAAGGAAATATAATTTGTATGCTCCAGGACCTGACAAAGTATTGCAATGAAGACACAAGTTGTGCTCTAAGGGGTATAAATGGAGATAGTAGTGATCTAGTGGTCTCCATGGATGTGGAGAAATGTGATGAATGTGTGGCAAACGGATGGGTTTTATTGTATTTATTATTTATTTATTTATTTATTTATTTATTTATTTATTTATTTATGAGGGCAGTGTCACTGGCCCTCATATATGGGACCGAACAAGGGCCGCTGGCTTCCAAGGCCAGCGCTTAACCACCGCACCAATCGGCCGGTCCTATTTTACTTTTTAAATTAAATTTATTGGGGTGACAATGGTTAGTAAAGATAGGTTTTTATCTTCCCATGTTCAAGAGTGAGAAGAAGAATCCATTTGAGAGTGTCCTGTATTTTTTTAAATTTCATTTTAAATTAGTTTCAGGTGTACAACACAGTGCAATAGTTATACATTTTACCCCTCAAAGTGACAACCTCCCACCCCCAATTCGCCACCCCACTCCTCCCCCATATCATATATATCTATTACTCTTCCTCTGACTCTCTTCCACAGTATAATCCACATCCCGTGACTATCTATATATATTCAATTACAGTAGGTATACCACCTCCACTTTAGTAATACAGTGCAGTGATCAAACCTCTACTCCATCCATGAAATGGTCTCCCTAACAAGACCTATGATCATCTGACATTCCACAGAATATTTACAACATTATTAATTATATTCCCCAAACTATTTTTCCTATCCCAGTGGCAATATTGTAGTTGCCTATTTTTGCTGTCTAATCCTTTCCCCTTCTCCCTCATCCCCATTCCCCTCCCAATTAGCAACCCTGATTTTTCCTCTATATCTATGAGACAGTTTCTGTTTACTTTGCTCATTCATACAGTTTTTCAGATTCCACATATGAGTGAGATCATATGGTATTTCTCCTTCTCTGACTGACTTATTTCACTCAACATAATAGTCTCTAGGTCCATCCATATCATTGCAAATGGCACGATTTCATTCTTCCTTATAACGGAGTAATACTCCATTGTATAAATATACCACAGTTTCTTAATCCAGTCATCTATTGATGGGCATTTTGGTTGTTTCCAAGTCTTAGCTATTGTAAATTGTGCTGCTATGAACATAGGGGTGCATAACTTTTTTTGAATAAGTGTCTTGGTTTTTTCAGGATAAATAGCTAGGAGTGGAATTTCTGGGTCAAACGGTAGCTCTATTTCCAGTTCTTTGAGATACCTCCATACTGACTTCCATAGTGGCTGCACCAATCTGCAGTCCCACCAACAGTGCAGCAGGGTCCCCTTTTCCCCACAGCCCTGCCAGCACTTGTTGTTTGTTGATTTGTTGATGATAGCCATTCTGACTGGAGTGAGGTGGTATCTCATGGTGGTTTTTATTTGCATTTCCCTAATGACCAGTGAGGTTGAACTTTTTTCATATGCCTGTTGGCCATCTGTATGTCCTCTTCAGAGAAATGTCTCTTCATATCTTCTGCACATTTTTTAATTGGGTTGTTTGTTTTTTTGGTGTTGAGTTGCATGAATGTTTTATAAATTTTGGATATGAACCCCTTATCAGATATATCGTTGGCAAATATATTCTCCCATTCAGTAGGCTTCCTTTTTGTTTTATTAATGCTTTCCTTTGTTGTGAAAAACTTTTAAGTCTGATATAATCCCATATGTTCATTTTTTCTTTTACTTCCCTTGCCCGTAGGGATGTATCAGTAAAAATATTGCTCCGGGTAATGTCTGCAAATGTATTCCCTATATTTTCTTTTAGCAGTTTCATGGTTTCAGGTCTTACATTTAAGTCTTTAATCCATTTTGAATTTGTTCTTGTATAAAGCGTAAGGAGATGATCCAGTTTCATTTTTTTTGCATGTGTCAGTCCAATTTTCCCAGCACCATTTATTGAATAGACTCTTTACTCCAGTGTAAATTCTTGCTTCCCTTATCATAGATTAACTCTCCGTAAATGCCTGGATTTATTTCTGGGCTCTCTGTTCTGTTCCACTGATCGATGTGCCTGTTTTCATGCCAATACCAAACTGTCTTGATTACTGTGGCCTTATAGTAGGTTTTGATGTCTGGTATCGTGATCCCCCCCGACTTTGTTTTTATTTCTCAGAATTGCCAAGGCTATTCTGGGTCTTTTATGATTCCATATAAATTTTAGGATTATATTTTCTATTTCTGTGAAAAATTCCCTTGGTAGTTTGATAGGAATTGCATTGAATCTATATATTGCTTTAGGCAGTATGGACATTTTAACTATATTAATTCTTCCTATCCATGAGCATGGTAGGTGTTTCCATTTATTTGTATCTTCTATGATTTCCTTTTTCAGTGTCTTATAATTTTCTGAGTGCAGATCTTTCACTTCTTTGGTTAAATTTATTCCTAGGTATTTTATAGTTCTTGACGCAATTGTAAATGGGACAGTTTTCTTAATTTCTCTTTCCATTAGTTTTTTATTGGTATATGCAAATGCCACTGATTTCTGAGCATTGATTTTATATCCTGCTACTTTACTGAATTCGTCTATCAGTTCCAATAGTTTTTTGACGGAGTCTTTGTGGTTCTCTATATACAGTATCATGTCATCTGCATATAATGGCAATTTTACTTCTTCCTTGCCAATTTGGATGCCTTTTATTTCTTTTTGTTGTCTGATTGCTGTGGCTAGAACTTCCAGCACTATGTTGAATTAAAGAGGAGAAAGTGGACAGCCTTGTCTTGTTCCTGATCTTAAGGGGAATGGTTTTAGCTTTTCCCCATTGAGTATGATGTTAGCTGTAGGTTTGTCATATATGGCTTTTATTGTGTTGAGATATGATCCCTGTATTCCCACTTTGCTAAGGGTTTTTAACATAAATGGTTGTTGGATTTTGTCAAATGCATTTTCTGCATCTATTGAAATAACCATGTGATCTTTACCCTTTATTTTGTTGATGTGGTGTATCACATTAATTGATTTACGGATGTTGAACCAGCCTTGCGCACTAGGGATGAATCCCATTTGATCATGATGTATGATCTTCTTAATATATTGCTGAATTCTGTTTGCTAATATTTTATTGAGAATTTTTGCATCTATATTCATCAGGGAGATTGGCCTGTAGTTTTCCTTTCTTGTGCTGTCTTTATCTGGTTTTGGAATCAGGGTGATAGTGGCTTCATAAAAAGAGTTTGGGAGCCTTCCCTCCTTCTGGATTTTTTGGAATAGTTTGAGAAGAATAGGTGATAGTTCTTTTTTGAATGTTTGATAAAATTCACTTGTGAAGCCGTCTGGTCCAGGGCTTCTGTTTTTCGAGAGCTTGTCAATTACTGATTCAATTTCCTTGGTAGTAATCAGGGTATTTAGATTTTCTGTTTCTTCTTGCGTTAGCTTTGGAAGGTTGTATGTTTCTAGAAAATTATCCATTTCTTCCAGATTGTCAAATTTGTTGGCATATAGTTGCTCATAGTAATTTCTTAGAATTTTTTGTATTTCTGTGATGTCTGTAGTCATTTCCCCTCTTTCATTCCTGATTTTGCTAATTTGAGTCCTCTCTCTCTTTTTTTTTTTTTTTTGATGAGCCTGGCTAGAGGTTTGTCAACTTTGTTTATCTTCTCAAGAAACCAGCTCTTGGTTTCATTGATCTTTTGAATTGTTTTTCTGTTCTCTATATTGTTTTTTTCTGCTCTGGTCTTTATTATCTCCTTTCTTGTACTCCCCTTGGGACTCTTTTGCTGTTCTTTTTCCAGTTCCCTTAGGTGTAAGGATAACCTGTTGATTTGAGATTTTTCTTCCTTCTTTAGGTAGGCTTGCACTGCTATAAACTTCCCTCTTAGGACTGCTTTCACAGCATCCCAGAGATTTTGGGTCGTGGTGTTTTCATTATCGTTTGTCTTGAGGTATCTTTTGATTTCCTCCTTGATCTCATTTGTGACCCACTCACTATTTAATAGCATATTGTTTAGCCTCCATTTATTTGTCAGCTTCCCGGATTTCTTCTTATAATTAATTTCTAGTTTCATAGCATTGTAGTCAGAAAATACAGTTGAAACGATTTCAATCTTCTTAAATTTATTGAGACTTGTTTTGTGGCCTAACATGTGGTCTATCTTAGAAAATGTTCCATGTGCACTTGAAAAGAACGTATATTCTGTAGCTTTTGGATGAAATGCTCTGAAAATGTCTGTTAAATCCAGCTGGTCTAATGTGTCATTTAAGGTCGCTGTTTCCACATTGATTTTCTGTCTGGAGGATCTGTCCATTAGTGACAGCGGGGTGTTGAAGTCCCCTACTATGATAGTGTTACTGTCGATCTCTGTCTTTATGTCTGACAATATCTGTTTTATATATTTAGGGGCTCCTATGTTAGGTGCATAGATGTTTACTAGAGTTATGTCCTCTTGTTGGATCGATCCCTTCATTACTATGAAGTGTCCTTCTTTGTCCTTTGTTATATTCTTCAATTTAAAGTCCATTTTATCTGATATAAGTATCGCTACTCCAGCTGTTTTCTCAGTACCATTTGCATGAAATATTTTACTCCATCCCTTTACTTTCAGCCTGTATGAATCTTTGGATCTGAGGTGAGTCTCTTGTATACAGCATATGCTGGGGTCTTGCTTTCTTATCCATTCAGCCACCCTACTTCTTTTTATTGGAGCATTTAATCCATTTACATTTAACGTGATTATTGATATGTGTGTATTTATTGCCATTTTGTTATTTGTGTTCGTAGTCTTTCTTAGGTTGTTTTTCTCTTCTACTTAAAGAAGCCCTTTTAGCATTTCCTGTAAAGCTGGCTTGGTGGTAATGAATTCCCTTAACTTATTCTTTTCTGCAAAGCTCCTTATCTCGCCTTCCATTTTAAATGATAACCTTGCTGGATACAGCAATCTCGGTTGTAGGCCTCTATTTTTCATCACTTTGAAAACCTCCTGCCATTCCCTTCTGGCCTGCAAAGTTTCTGTAGAAAAGTCAGCTGATAATCTTATGGGGGTACCCTTGTAAGTAACTTGCTGCCTTTCCCTTGCTGCTTTAAGGATTCTGTCTTTGTCCTTAACCCTTGCCATTTTCACTATAATGAGTCTTGGAGTGGTCCTGTTTGGAATCATCCTGTTTGGAACTCTCTGCACTTCCTGAGCTTGTATTTCAATGTCCTTTGCCAGGTTAGGGAAGTTTTCAGACATTATTACTTCAAATATATTCTCAATCCCTTGCTCCCTCTCTTCTTCTTCTGGTACTCCAATGACCCGTGGGTTATTGCGTTTGATGTTGTCCCCCAGCTCTCTTAAACTATTTTCCATGTTTTTCATTCTCTTTTCTTTTTGGTGTTCCGCATGGGTGATCTCTGCTATTTTGTCTTCTAAGTCACTGATTCGATTTTCTGCTTCATCCAATCTGCTAGTGATTCCATCAAGTTTGTTATTTAATTCAGTAATTGTGTTCTTAAGTTCTAGCTGGTTGCTTTTCATGATTTCTCTATCCTTCTTTATATTTTCATTAATTTCCTTGAACATTCTAATAATCAGTGTTCTGAACTCTGTCTCCGATAGGTTGGTTACCTCTATTTCCTCTATTTCCACTGATATAGGAAGTTTCTTCTGTTCTTTTATTTGTGTTAGGTTTCTTTGTCTCCCCATTCTGGCTTACTCTTTGTGTTTGCTTCAATATAACAGATAGATCCCCCAGATTTCTCAGTCTTTTCTGGGTAAACTTATATGGTGTGTGTCCTTTATATTTGAATTACTCAGTCTCCCTATTCTCCTGTGCATGTATCTGAGGTCTTCCTTGTGTCATGCATCCTCACTTGTTGAAGTTTTAGTTTTGATTACTTTTGGTTTGTCAGTAGGTGGGATTGACTACCAGATTGATGAGCTGTGAGGATCAGCAGCATCTGCAGTTTATGAGCGGCTGTGAGAGGATTGACCCCTCTGATGAAACTTGGACCCTATGGGTCCTAGTACCTGTAGCAACTTCCTTTTGGGTGTGACTCTTGTATGTCAAACCCAGAAATGCTCTGGTTTTATCTAAAGTTGGCCTCTAAGTATGATGATTCTTGTGTCTGTTTGTTTGGACCCACTGCTGCAGAGTGATTTTAGAGCATAACAGATCAACAAGAACAACCTCCTAAACCACCAAAGGAAACCAAATGCTCGCACAAGTAAAAAAAACCAACCATCAAACTACAGTCAACTTGTACAGAAATATCAACCATACTAATGAAGAAAACAAACAGAAACAAAACAAAAACCACACACACAATAATAACAGAAGAGGAAACAAAATAAAATACAATATCCTAAAATAAAAAATAGAATAAACATGAGAAACCGATTAGCTATACCTAAAAAATAAAAAATAAAAATAAACTAAAATAATAATAAAAAAGTAGGAATAAAAATTAAAAAAATAAAATTTGCAGAAAAAAGGAAAAGAGGAAAAGTATAGCAGTGAGAAGAATGAATAAAATAAGAGAGAAAGTGAGGGTGGGGAAAAAAGAAAAAGAAAAGAAAGAAAAAGAAAAAGAAAAAAGAAAAAAATATATTTGTCTACACATATATGGACATATATTCACCTATATACACCTATATATATGCCTATATTAAAAACTACAATATGATTAGAATGAAATTGAAATAAAAACCAAAAACAACCAAGATAAGCAGCCAATAAAGGGAAAACAAAACAGAATAAAACCAAACAAACCGAAAATATCCGTGCCGGTCTAGGCTAAAGTCCACCAAGCTCTCTTCAGTTTGTCTGCTGTACAAAAATTCCTGTGCGTCTTGTGGGAACAGTAGGCCACCTGATGCCTAGCGTGATCCTGGCACTGCAGGTTTGGTGTACTTGAGTGTGGTTGTGACGTGTGATTGGTGGTTTTTACAAAGTCACTGTTTTTTTGCTTTTGCCTGTCCCAAGGCAGGCTGCAACCCCAAAGGCTCAATGAGTGTCTCTGGGCACCCTTTCGGTTGACAGCGTGTGGCTAAGATCCCCGCTCCGCATCTCTCGGGGACCTGCGTCTCCACCCAGCGCGCTGCTTGTCCGAGCGAGTCTTCTTTTTCCCCTGCTCCTGGGTTTAAGGCTTCTGCCTCGGAGTCGGCGCGCGCCCGCGCGGATCTCCTGCTGCTCTCCCAAACGGTCTGCCGGGATTTAGGGGATTGCGAGCACCCTACCCCGCGGCTCCGATCCCCACTCCATCTCTCGGGGACCTGTGACTCCGGCCGGCGCACGCTGCGTCTCCGCGGCCGAGTCTTCTGTTTCCCCCTGCTCCCGGGTTTCAGGCTTCTGCCTCGGAGCCAGCACGCGCCCGCGCCGTTCTCCTCCTGCACTTCTGGAGGGACTGCCGCCGGGGTTCAGGGGACTGCGCGCACCTTTCCGCGCTGCTCTGATCCCCGCTTCGTCTCTCGGGGACCTGCGTCTCCGCCCAGTGCTCACTGCTTCTCCGCAGGCGAGTCCTCTGTTTTCCCCTGCTCCCGGGTTTCAGGCTTCTGCGCTCCGCGGGACCCGGTGGGCACAGAGACTGATCCCTGAACCGGGAGGGTGCAGGGACTGATCTTGCCCTGTCGCTGCGGGGCTCTGCACCCGGCTTCCTGGGGACCCGGCGAGCCGCGGGTGCAGCTCGTACCTCTGCACAGTCATCTCCTCTCTCTCCTCCCGCACTTGCCCGGCCTGAGGCTTCTGCCTCAGACTGCAAACCAACGCGCTCTTGCTGAACTCTAGTTGGGCCGTGGGCTGCAGGGCGCGGAGCCAGGGGCAACACTCACCGTGACTCAGCAGCCGCTGGTGCGGGCTGCACCTCAGGCATCTCGCCGCCTTCTTCCCCCACTCGCCCGGCCTGCGCACCTTCCAGCAATCCTTGTGTGGAACTCTTAGTTGCTCTGTGTGATGAGTAGATGTCTCTTTGAAGCGTATTAGAAGTTCAAATTGTGGATATTTCCAGGAGAGATTTCATGGAGCCCTCCTCACAGCCGCCATCTTGCCCCTGCATCCTCGAGAGTGTGCTTTAATGAATAGATATTGTTTCTCTGCTTTTCTCTCTAAGCATAATTTGCCTATTTTAAACCAGGTAACTATTTTAGCAAGAGGAAAGCATTATTAATTATGATATAATTTTATGTACAGTGTGAATTATAAAAGAAATTTATTACTATGTCAATGTGAACTGGACCATATTTGAATAGATCATTCAACATATAGACAAGAGGGTTGCACAGTGGTAGTAAGAATCCCCCCAGTGAAACTACCTCTATTCTTTGGATAGAGTTCCCCTGGTGAGAACTGAATAGGCACAAATATCTCCTATGATTTCATACCTAATCACTGTTCCTTCTAGGGACTCGTCCATGTGTACAGCATCTTTCTACTGTAATTTCTTCAAGACTATATCTGTGCGATAAACATAGCCTTGGAAAATTAGTTGTAGATTTGACACCAAGAACAGTGTCTAATGAAGCAAAACTGAGGCATAAAACATCCTCAGATTCAACAGAGAAAGTGAGTCAATTTCCCAGTGTATTAGCATTTCTAGGACAAAAAAAAATAGTGCTATGCCAGAGATTAGCTCTCTAAGATTTTTAAAATCTAATTTTGGTCCAGTACATTAAAATGTCTATATTCCTTTTTTAGTTAGGTTATTCTTTGATAAATAATTTGATACACATTTGCTAAAGCTCATGACTTCATTTTTGTCTGCAATTTACCTGGTTTGATTAAATATAAATTATATATGAATTTTTAATTTATAAAGCTTTATTCCTTTCCACTTATTTACAGTTTTCTATTCAATAATATTCAGCATGGTTGATTAACATTCCACACACATTGGCTTAAATAACTGAAAAAAATGGGCAATAACATTTTATCAAAACTTTCCTTTGAAAAATATTTGAAATACATACATAAAATAAGTAGAAAAAAGTTTATCATCGTTATAGAATCTATTTCTATTAGATATTACAATTAAAAATATTATTCGGAACCATCATCTCTTGTTAAAAAATCCTTTGATGCCCTATGATGTGCCTGTGTTATTCAGATTTAATTGCGTATATCTACCTTTGAAGATATCTGGCTACATTTGAGTAATAGTCCTCTTTTTAATTTCTTCCTAAAGGAATCCATAAAAAAACAGGGTGTGGAAATTTGCCTTTTTTCTGCCTCATTTTATACCGAAGGACAATTTGAGATTCTTGTACTAACTTCCAACTGTTCTATCATGTCCATTACTAGGCTGTCTGCCAATTGGATGATCATGCTTTCCAATTCTCCTAGCTCCTAGTAATTCAGCATTTAGATCAGTTTGCTTTTGCCAACAGGATTTACTAGGACAATATGGTGTGCCTTCATGAATACTTCCTGGGTTTAGCAAGAAAAAGAGAAATGCTTTTAAAAATATGCTCAGAGAGTGTTTTGAAATAGGTGTCACAGTAATTTCTAAAATCTAGAGATTAAAAATATTAAAATGCTCCTTTGATTTGATCACTTACAATGTCCCCCCCACAGACACATTATTACCAATACTTAAATACATTAAAGATACATTATACAAGATGAAAGACTTTTGATTGCAGTACACATGATAAAATTTTCAGTATTACCTAATGAACATAAAGCAACAACTGAATTCTGTGGGGATTTATCTAATGCAAATACAAGGTCAAATCCTACATCTGTACTTCAGTGTTACTCTGTTGGTATCTTTCAATACCCTTCCTCCCCGCCCCCACAGGCATTTTCACCACAGAAACACCTATTGAATAGATTGTCATTAGTGTTTTGATAAAAGCTAATGCATTTGTTCTTGCATTGCCCACTTTTTTTAGGCTTTTTCTGTATTTCATATTGTATCTTTGCCTCTTTGCCTGCTTTTTCAACATTTTATAAAAGTTGTACTGTGAGTCTTCAAATTTCTATTCCTAATACAAACTATATTTTTATTCTCTAATAGTAATTTAAGAACATCATAGATTGTTGTTTAGAAATATACACCCCCCCAAATAAGTTATGTCTTTTAGTTATACTTAATAAAATAAAGTAATTTCATTCTGGCATTAATCTGGCCTCTCCCAAGGGATAAAATTTGCATTTCACCCTCACCCTGTAAATTTTGTGGAGTTTCTAATCTAGAAGTAACCTCCTTTTCACATAGTAATCTTTATAGTCCTAAATTTAGTCGAATTCAAAGTTTTAAAAAATGACATATCCTAATCGAGTCATTACTTGGCAGTTCCTCATATCTAAGTTTGAAATTTAAATGATGCATAATATAAAAAGATGTGCCATTTAAAACCTTGTGCCCTACACATCAATGGTAGTGACTTTGTGCTTTTTAATAATGAAATTTGTACACATTGTGAAATTGCTTATGGATATTGACAAGCCAGAAATCTTTACATTGGGAAATCTTCCCTTTTCCTGGAAAATCTTTGAAATGTTCTTTATATGGCAATAGAGTTGACTCAGAATTACTTTTTGCTATTCAATTTCCTGGGCAGAGGATCATAGAGTTCTTTTATGCTGACCATTATGAATATTTTTCCAGAAAAAGAAAGTAAGGAGATCCACATTTCTGGAAAATTCTTGAAGGCAGTGTTACAATAAAGATTATAAGATTTCAAATAATAGAATTAGTTACCAACATACATTCTCACACGGGGCATCAAGGACAAGTAATTTTCCTTACATATATTTTAAGCAACAATAAGGTAGAATTGAAATGTTGCTTAATATATTCTATAATAAAAGTCAATCTTCATTCAAATTTAAAATAATCAAGGGAGCATCACCTCATCCGTGCACTGAAGAAGTGAAGGTCCATTCTGGGTAATAAAGTGTATGAAGGCTCCTTTTATCATCATGAGCTAATATGCAAGGCACTTTGAACACATGGAACATTACATCCACCTGCTCTCACAAAGACTGTATGAAGGGACTGAATGAGCAGTTAAGCTTACACATAATTTAGAAGAACCAGAGTGTGTGTAGCTTGGATGAATATCTGGGAGAAGCTGTAATTAACGTGGGAACTGAACTTAACAGATCTACTGAAGACCAGTCACTATTAAACAGAGAAGTCCATCTCGTGAAAGCATTTTAATTAATAAAGTGTAAAATATTTCTAATGCCACTTCCATCTTTCTTTAATTTTTATTTATTTTTTCCTCTCAGATTTGAAAACAAAATTTAAAAGGTCCACAGGAGAAAAGCATGGAAATACATTTCACTGCACCATTCCCCCAACACCTTTTCCGTTTTTCTTTTTACTTTCTCTCTAAGTCTTTACATTTATAATGAAGATGTATATTCATGTGAAAAATTTATTATTTAGAAGAACTGAAACTCAGTTAATGTATAAAGCTATAGATTACAATTAGATAGCTAAAATGAGTTAAGTAAAACTGCACAGAATTTCGAGACATGAATCTTCATTTTATTTATGTGTGTGCTCTCTCCTTACATATGAATAGATATTTATTCATATATATTTTATATTATATACTTATTTATTCATATATATAATTATTTGTATATTTATATATAAATATATAATATATATTATGTATATTTAATTAAATTAATCCTAAAGCACAGATGTTTAAGAAAAACGAAAATGTAGTAGATCACATCTTATTGAGCCTAAGGATTTACTTTTTTTCTTCTTACACCAGTTTTTTCTGACCCACGCTTATCGAAGTAGTAAACACTATACTTTATGTTGTAAGGTTCTGTGATCAGAACTTGAGCACAGGAACAAGTTTAGGTGGATTTAGATGGAATTACCAGTGATAAGCAAGTACTCAGTAAATACATTGCTAAGGTAGGACACACAGAACTGATCAGAAAAATCACTAAGATATACATCTTCATTTCTATTTTGTTTTCATTAAATATTATAAACTCTTATTTAAATACACATGTAGTTGGCCTTTTAAGCCAAAAGGCTAAACTGAAACATCATGTTTGAATTGGCTCATCCTATTTTTCTTCCCTTGGGGTACTAGCTAGAATCTCATTTGTGGTTGAAGCACAGGCGCAATTCTGGAAATGTTCTTAGGATTGCCAGAAATCAACAGAGCTAGCTGTGCTTGTCCAGTGAAGCTCTAAATGCCCTCTTTTATTTAATAAGTGCAAATACTATGAATCTGTGTGTTCCTAAAAAGCATAATGCCATGGTATATTGGCCACATCAAGCCAATTACTCCCTTGTAATTGATATCTATTTTATAGAAATATTTCTAAAAATTGCTCTTCTATCTTAATCTTTTTTTTTTTTTGTTCTTGGCTTCCTCAGTCATTTCTCTGTTAGAATTGTTCATTCACAACTTGGCTCAATAAGTGCTTTGTGTTGTTATTAATTCCATGTGTACAGCTGTTTAGAAACTTTTACTGAAAGTCTGTGTTTGTTTGGAAATGAATCCAATTAAGAAATATAAATGACATTTCTTTCCAGCTTGGCAGAAACTGTGAGAGAGAAATTATTGCCAAAAGTTTATTGCTGTGCCTTCCTTTCAATATTCTCCTTTCAAACTTCATGGCAGTAAATGCCGAAGAACCTCATGTATCAAACTTATAGCAAGCTGTGAGCCAGGTGTCTTCAACTGCAGGTCATATGCTGAGCTGCATTAATCATTTTAATCTTTTGAATAAAATTTCCCCAAATTAAGTAACCTTAACCTCAGTGAAACTATGGTTATTATGAAGTTCTTTATTCTCACACTCCTGAATTCTATTATGTTTTCTTCCTGGAATAACTACATGGAAAGAAAAAGACACAGTTTTGGTCCATAGAAGGCAGACAATAAGTGTTTTGAGTAAATTTAGATGATTTGCACCTTGAGAGCAGGGCCAGAGCCACACTTCTATACAGAACTCAAGTATTTAGTCCACTGCTATGTATCCTGCTGTCAGTGAAAATCTGTTTATGTTTTTATGCTAAAAAGTTGTCCAGGGATTTGTACTAATTTTGATAGCCGCCAAAACCAATTGCAATGTGCAGTATGTCTGATGTTTAGGTGAAAAGAAAGGGTGTTCTCTATAATTTCTCAGAAAAATCAACTCCAAGTTATAAGTAGCCAAGGGTAAATAACGGCTGAATTCAATAGATTAATTCAAATTCTGGTTAAAACAAATATGTTTGTTTGTTTGTTTGTTTGTTTTAATTTCCACCTTATTGACAGAACCACCATTTACAGCATTTAATAGAATGTATATTCTGTATACCATTGTTTTTTTTTTCAAGTATTCAATTTTTGAATTTCATTTTGGGGGGTTTGAATAAATAAAGTATGGAATGGGTAAAAACTCAAAACCATGCAACAAGATACACATCTAGAAACTTTAGTGTGCCAACAACCCTATCTATCCCACTTATCCTTGCCTTTATATGTAATCACTTTCACTAGTTTCTTATGTATGCTTCCAGAGTATTTTTATGTAGATACAAGCAAATATTCATAGGATATATTCTCCACATATGTACACACACACACACACACACACACACACACACACACAAAACATTAACTGGGTCACCCCAATACGTGTAATAATGTATATATTACATTTTTTATATGATATTTTTAATAAAATTATAAATTTTATTAAATTCATTGAATGGATATTCGTTAATAAAATTATATAGGTTTCTAGTGTACAATTCTATAATATTATAATACATATCTGTATATTGCATAGTGTGTTCACCAGCTAAAGTCAAATTTCCTTCTATCATCATATATTTGACCCCATTTACCCTCTTTTGCCTCCCACCCTTTCCCCGTGGTAACCATCATACTGTTGTCTGTGTCTATGAGTTTCTGTTTGTTTGTCTTGTCTGTTTGCTGCTTTAAGTATTACTTCAACAACCCCTGTCTATCCCACTTATCCTTGCCTTTACAAGTAATCACTTTCACTAATTTCTTATGTATGCTTCGAGAGTTTTTTAACGTAGATATAGGCAAGTATTCACAGGACATATGCCAGTTGTTATAAACAGTCCCCTGTAGATGGATAATGGGATTTATCTACAGTTTTAAAATGGTAGAGAGTGTTATAGTGAGTCACAGCACACAGATATCATTCATATACTTGTATATACCTAGAAGTGTGATTGCTGGGTCAAACGTAGTTTAGAATGTATGTAGTTCTAGAAAAATGTTGCTATTGTTTTTGGGGTTACATCAAATTTCATATCAACTTAGGGAGAATCATCAGCTTTATGATGTTGAGACTTTCTATCTAAGATTACAGCATATCTTTTCCTTTGTTCCAGTTTATGTTTGTGTACTAAAGTATTTTAAAGTTTTTTTTATGAGGATTGCATAATTCCAATAATGTTTATTTCTAGGTATTTTATTTTTTTTCATGTCCCTATTGTAAATGTCCTTGCAGCCTAAGCAAAGTAATTTCTGCAAATGTAAGAAATACGAGAATATTGAGCAAAATTAGATGTAGCACACAATTTATTTTTATAAAGTACATGCAAATTCAAGTGCTTTATTTTCAATAGTATTTAATGAACAATTACTTCTCTTACTAACTTTATGATACCAATAGTACAAGACTGGGCATTCATCAAATACCTGTTGATTTAATATATTATATAAAAATTTTCAAATTGAAGAAAATACAAAGAGCCTTCTTATCATTTAGTGATTTAGCTCTTTTAAAAAATTCAAATACTAAATTAACTCTATAGTTAACAACAAGATATCACTTCTACTTTCTAATCTGTTCACTGGGATTTGGGCCTATGACACCCTTTGATGTTAATGGGATCCATTGCTTAAATCTCCATGAGCAGCTTGGAAATTAAACACATCTGTAAGTAATGTCACAGCAGCTGTATTTTTCACAGCTCCTTTATTTGTTTCATTTGATATATACAGTAATATTAAGCACTTTTCATCTTTAAAGCACTGTTAACTCACAAAATCTAACACACTTATAAGGAAAGAAAATACTTTTGCCTTCATTTTAGCAGAAGGACAGTAAACTACTGAGGCCAAGAGTCATGCAGTCCAAGATCTGTCTCTGAAAATACATCAGGTTCAAAATACAGATTTTCTTACAATGTCTACATCAGTATCAAAGGAAATATATGAAATAATTATGTCCACTAGTTTATCCTTCTGTTTTCATTAATGTGCTGCAATGGCAATAAACAGGCAAGTGCACTGAGCAACCTTGGACTTATGACTCACTCAGGAGAATTTAACACTGTGCTAATAAAATAAATAAAAGGAATTTAGCATTTCCAAGTCTGACTGCCTTGGAAAGACACTGTACTTGAAATCAGCATGCAATAATTTTAAATATTAAGATGGGTTCTGAAACAAATTTTTTTTAAATTTTTAATTAGTTTCAGGTGTACAACACAGTGCAATAGTTATACTTTTTACCCCTCAAAGTGACAACGCTCCTCCCCCAATTCGCCACCCCACTCCTCCCCCCCATATCATATATATTTATTACACTTCCTCTGAGTCCCTTCCACAGTATAATCCACCTCCCATGACTATCTATATATTCAATTACAATTGGTATAAAATATTATACAACATCAGCTTCAGGTGTACAGTACAGAGATCAAGCCTCTACTCCATCCATGAAATGGTCTCCCTAACAAGACATGTGACCATCTGATACCCCACAAAATATTTACAACAGTATTAATTATATTCCCGAACTGTCTTTCATATCCCTGTGGCAATATTGTAGTTGCCTATTTATGCTGTCTAATCCCTTCCCCTTCTCCCTCATCCCCACCCCCCTCTCAACTAGCAACGCTGTTTTTCCTCTATCTCTATTAGACTGTTTCCGCTTACTTTGCACATTCATTCAGTTTTTCAGATTCCACATATGAGTGAGATCATATGGTATTTGTCCTCCTCTGACTGACTTATTTCACTCAACATAATAGTCTCTAGGTCCATCCATATCATTGCAAATGGTACGATTTCATTCTTCTTTATAGCGGACTAATACTCCATTGTATAAATGTACCACAGTTTCTAAATCCAGTCATCTACCGATGGGCATTTCAGTTGTTTCCAAGTCTTGGCTATTGTAAATAACGCTGCAATGAACATAGGGGTGCATATATTTTTTTAAATAAGTGTCTTGGGTTTTTCAGGATAAATACCTAGGAGTGGAATTGCTGGGTCAAAAGGTAGTTCCATTTCCAGTTTTTTGAGATACCTCCATACTGACTTCCATAGTGGCTGCACCAATCTGCAATCCCACCAACAGTGCAGCAGGGTCCCCTTTTCCCCACGGCCCCGCCAGCACTTGTTGTTTGTTGATTTATTGATGATAGCCATTCTGACTGGAGTGAGGTGGTATTTCATGGTGGTTTTTATTTACATTTCCCTAATGACCAGTGAGGTTCAACATTTTTTCATATGCCTATTGGGCATCTGTATGTCCTCTTTAGAGAAATGTCTCTTCATATCTTCTGCCCATTTTTTAATTGGGTTGTTTGTTTTTTGGTGTTGAGTTGCATGAGTGTTTTACAAATTTTGGATATTAACCCCTTATCAGATATATCGTTGGCAAATATATTATCACATTTAGTAGGCTTTCTTTTTGTTTTATTGATGGTTTCCTTTGTTGTGAAAATATTTTAAGTCTGATATAATCCCATATGTTCATTTTTTTCTTTTACTTCCCTTGCCCGCAGGGATGTATCAGTAAAAATATTGCTCCGGGTAATGTCTGCAAATGTATTCCCTATATTTTCTTTTAGGAGTTTTATGGTTTCAGGTCTTACATTTAAGTCTTTAATCCATTTTGAATTTGTTCTTGTATAAGGCGTAAGGAGGTGGTCCAGTTTCATTTTTTTGCATGTGTCAGTCCAGTTTTCGCAGCACCATTTATTGAATAGACCATCTTTACTCCAATGTAAATTTTTGCTCTCCTTGTCATAGATTAATTGTCCTTAAATGCCTGGATTTATTTCTGGGCTCTCTGTTCTGTTCCACTGATCGATGTGCCTGTTTTTATGCCAATACCATACTGTTTTGATTATTGTAGACTTGTAGTATGTTTTGATTTCTGGTAGCATGATCCCCCTGACTTTGTTCTTATTTCTCAGGATTGCCGAGGCTATTTGGGGTCTTTTGTGGTTCCTTATAAATTTTAGGATTATATTTTCTATTTCTGTGAAAAATGTCCTTGGTAGTTTGATAGAAATTTCATTGGATCTATATATTGCTTTAGGCAATATGGACATTTTAACTATATTAATTCTTCCTATCCATGAGCATGGTAGGTGTTTCCATTTATTTGTATCTTCTTTGATTTCTTTCTTCAGTGTCTTATAATTTTCTGAGTACAGATCTTTTACTTCTTTGGTTAAATTTATTCCTAGGTATTTTAAAGTTCTTGAAGCAATTGTAAATGGGACAGTTTTCTTAATTTCTCCTTCCGTTAGTTTATTATTATAATATGCAAATGCCACTGATTTCTGAACATTGATTTTATATCCTGCCACTTTACTGAATTCGTGTATGAGTTCCAATAGATTTTTGATGGAGTCTGTGGGGTTCTCTATATACAATATCATGTCATCTGCATATAATGGCAATTTTACTTCTTCCTTGCCAATTTGAATGCCTTTTATTTCTTTTTGTTGTCTGAATGCTGTGGCTAGAACTTCCAGAACTATGTTGAGTAAAAGAGGAGAAAGAGCACAGCCTTGTTTTGTTCCTGATCTTAAGGGGAATGGTTTTAGCTTTTCCTCATTGAGTATGATGTTAGCTGTAGGTTTATCATATATGGCCTTTATTATGTTGAGATATGATCCCTGTATTCCCACTTTGCTAAGGGTTTTTAACATAAATGGCTGTTGGATTTTGTCAAATGCTTTTTCTGCATCTATTGATATGACCATGTGATTTTTATTCTTCATTTTTTTGATGTGGTGTATCACATTAATTGATTTACGGATGTTGAACCAGCCTTGCATACTAGGGATGAAACCCACTTGATCATGATGTATGATCTTCTTAATATATTGCTGAGTTCTGTTAGCTAATATTTTATTAAGAACTTTTGCATCTATATTCATCAGGAATATTGGCCTGTAGTTTTCCTTTTTTGTGCTGTCTTTATCTGGTTTTGGAATCAGGGTGATAATGACTTCTTAAAAAGAGTTTGGGAGCCTTCCCTCCATCTGGATTTTTTGGAATAGTTTGAGAAGAATAGGTGATAGTTCTTTTTTGAATGTTTGATAAAATTCACTTGTGAAGCCTTCTGGTCCAGGACTTTTTTTTTCGGGAGCTTGTCAATTACTGATTCAATTTCCTTGGTAGTAATCTGGCTATTTAGATTTTCTGCTGAAACAAATTTTTAATAGAGATTTAGAAAAATACAAAAGACTATCATTCTGAGGTTATTTTTTTCCTGCATTGAGGTTTACCTTCCATTTTTCAATATGATAAAAACTTCCTCTCAGTCTATCAATATAAATTAATGTTTCACCATTATAGCATGAATATGATGCAGTGTTCTTTTTTCTATCATTACCTTTACCATAAAACTGGATTTTGTTTGTTTGTTTGTTTTTTGTTTTTTTGTTTTTTAGCAGAATGTGGGAGGAAATACTTTTTAAGTAGAATTCTAATAATGCATTTGTAAACATACCCTCTCTCCTTGATCTACTAAGTATTAACCTTGCCATAAAATATGTTTTCCTTTAGCTCTTGAATAAGCTATAAATGGGGACATTGAATTAAAATGCAAAGATAATTGTGGTAAGAATTTTCTGAGATTAATCTAAAATGTGTATTCCTAAGCATTGAATAATGCTATATAAAATGTTTTATTATCATTAAGAGTTTTATAATATTATGAAGTTATTCTCTGAAGGTCCATTTGTTGAAGAAAACACTATGTAATTCAGTGATTGGGCAGTGGAGGTGCAATTCTTCTTATCAGTTAATCTTTCCTAAAAGTTACTTCATAATAGGAATAGATATTTTTAATAGATCGATTCATCCCTAAATCTAAATCAATCATATATTTAAAAGGGTTTTAATTTTAAACTCCTACTTGAAAGCTTGTCAGTAAAACAAGTTAGAAGTTCCAATTTATGGAAAAATTAAGAGAATTTTTTTGTGTAGCTTAAGTAATTCAGTTGAAATAACAAATCTTGGGATCTTTCAAAGGAAGAGAAAAATAAAATCCTACATTCAGAGTTCATAGTAAGAATGTTAGTTATATGCTAAATATCTAAAAAAAATCAAAAAGAAAATTTTGAATTTCAAATGACATCATATTCCTGGTAGCTCCAAATATCCCTGTCAGACTCTGCTTTGTTCTTAGTGGAACCAGGGCATCCAGATAACCTTTCTTAAGGTAGGTTAATCTATAATGCTGTCAGAGTCTGAGGTATTTGGGGACTTTGGTAGCTTCACAAACAGCAAATATTTTCACTTGGAGAAAGTATCTAAATTCTTGGGCTTCTTGGCAAAAGAAAGGTTTTTATGAGTCTGATATACTTTAATCTGCATCAGTGATATTTTATTAATAACATTCTCTCTGTAGATTTGAAGAATATGAAAGTAAGCTCTCTATTACCCTTAAACTTTTTTTTTTTTTTGAGGACAGTGTCACTGGCCCTCACATGTAGGACTGAACCGAGGCCACTGGCTTCCCAAGCCAGCGCTTAACCACCGCGCCACTCGGCCGGCCCACCCTTAAACTTTCTGAACTGGATTTGAGTCACTTAGGACTCAATTTTAAAAAAATAAATAAAGAAAGAAATCTCTCCCGGCTTCAAGTACTTAGAAAGTTAGCATGTCTTTTCCCAAGATACTGGAGTATTTAGAGTAACAATAATTAAAAATACATCTACTTAGAAATTTACTATCTTACCTTAATTTTTCTAGCTATTGATAAAAAGGAGTTTTGAATGAAAACGTAGTTGTCCGTTTATTTGAAGCTCTACTCAAATGAGCCCTATGTACTAGTTTAAAAACAAAATGTAATGCCACTTGATGAAAGTAAATTTTCTCAAGTTATAATCAATATTTAATATATTTCTTTAATTAAGGGGGAAAATACATAAAGAAAATAAAACAATCATCAGGAATTTATTCAGTTTGCTTTAGTCATGGAATCACTAAATTGATAGAACCCTAGAATATATAGTCCAAGGCCATCATTTTACAAAAGGGAAAATTGAAATGCTGAAAGATAAAATAGTTTTTCCAAATCATACACTTAATGACAGAACCAGGGTTAATATCCATCTTGCAACCCACCTCTAAATGCTTATTTCACTAAACTGCACCAATTATCACTCAACCAATCAGTGGAAAATGGAAAAAAAAGATATAAACTATAATTCTTGCTCTCATGGAGCTTATAATTTAGCAGTAGAGATATATGGAAAATGAAAACTGTACATGATCAGGATAGGTAAGAGGTGAGCTATTTGTCCAGAAGAAATAGGGATAAATATCATGGTGGGCTTGTAGGGTTAGCAGAGATTTGACAACCACTATCTTAGGGTAGGGTGAGATTGTCATAGGGAATATTATAGTTATCATAATGTTATACTGTTTTAAAATTTTTGAATACATTATTTCCTAAAAAGGTTAAGAAATATTTGGTATTTGTTTTCTCCCAATGTAAAATACAAATTAATTAAAATGTTAATGATTTTGATCATATAATTGCTAATTACCATTATTTGTTGATTAACCATGTTTATTTTTTAGCTAAGAAGATTTATTATAACGTTTTCACATGCCATTTTTATATTCTCATGTTGTTTACATTTATCTTTTAAAAAATATTTACCTTATTTATTTCACCATGATACTCCATTCAGGGACTTAATCCACTGTTATTAAACTTCTAATAAGCTAAGAAAATCTTTGCTATTAATACGTTCAGCCATTTTTCTCCTTTTTAAAAAATTTTAATCAGGACATTTAAATTCTAATGATAGTTAAGTTGATCATTTTGATTACTAAATGAATTAATTTGTTTCCGTGTAAATTATTTAATTTTAAAGAACACAGTGACTTATATTTTGTATTTTTGGTACAAAGAACTAACATCAGGTATAAATTATGCTTATCTGAAACACTTATTTTATTGCTCAGTTTTTCTGCACAAGAACCTATAATGACACTCTAGTTTAAACATATATTTTTAAACCATTTGCACATCCTACATGTTTGAGGAAGGTCAGTAAGTGTATGTGGGTACGTATGGGGCAGTACTACTCCTTTGTTAACCACAATAGCTACACTTCTATCTATTTTTCTCTATGTGGCTTTGGTTCTGTTAAGTTTCCATTAAAAAGTGAGGAGATCTTTTACAAAGTTTATACTTCTCAAATTTTTGAAAATCACTTGCCTAAAGGATCAAAGTTTTTCAAGGTTCTCCACATCCTCATTTTATTTTCTGCGTTTTCTTCCCTAAGTGCTTTGTCTTATCCAAGCTTAGTTGCAGACATCTAAACATATCTTGGGGTTTTCTTGCTCTCTCTACCTTTGTGTAGACTTGAAAGATCCATGTTGGAAACTCTCATTTACTTCTCTCCACTCCATACACAGCTATCAAAATGTCATCTGTCCTTTCAAGGTTTAACTTGAAATTCTACCATGAGGTCTTCTAAATCATAATAGCTCTCTCTCTTAATTGAACTCCAGTACCATTTATCACTAATTTTTATCAGTACTTTGTCTTACAGTTCTCTATGTAGACTAGATTAAAATTTCCTTACATAGGCAATTAATATGTGTTGAATGAAGGAAAAATAAGTGAATTATTCATGGATTACAAGTTTTACCAGAGTAATAAAGTTTTATTATTTTTCAAGTTTCAAGCACTAGGAAAACAATTTAAAAAACAATTGGGGAATTGGGGGAGGGGAACATCATTGGGTTATCGGGGAAGGGGAACAGACAAGTTGCTGTCCTTTTGTTCTTCAGTCTAGTTGTGGACAACGTTGCTTCACTGGCCCATGTTGGTATCGTCATTGCGCTCTTACTGGGAGAGGCAGATCAGTTGCTGGCCACTGGACGGCCACTCATGGCAGCTCTTGGCAGCTCACGCTGGCTGCCAGCAAGTCTCTGTAGCTTACGGGAGCCCACTGTAGCAGGAGCTGCAGCCTAAGCCCTCACCGGTGACTCAAGGCAGCCCAGATCCAGGTCAAGCTGTTGTTTACCATCTTAGTTGTAGAGGACAGTGTCACTGGCCCTCATGTGGGATCCAAACCGGGCCCTGCTGCTCAAAGCTGGTGTCCCAAGCCAGCTCTTAACCAATGCGCCACTCAGCCGGCCCAAAAAAACAATTTAAAAAGTGTGTGTTTTGTATGAGTTCCTTATATATTTTTGATATTAGCCCTTTATTGGAGGTATTGTAAGCAAATATCTTCTCCCATTCAGTTGGTTATCTCTTTGTTTTGTTGATGGTTTCTTTTGCTGTGCAGAAGTTTTTCAGTTTGATATACTCTCATTCATTTATTTTGGCTTTTACTTCCCTTGCATTTGAGGTCAAATTCATAAAATTCTCTTTGAACCCAAGGTCCAGAAGTTTAGTACCTATGCTTTCTTCTATGCAGTTTATTGTTTCAGATCTTACGTTTAGGTCTTTGCCCTTTTGAGTTAATTTTGGTATATGGAGACAGAGAGCAGTCTAGTTTCATTCTTTTGCATGTGGCTTTCCAATTCTCCCAGCACCATTTATTGAAGAGGCTTTCTTTTCTCCATTGTATGTTTTTGGCTCCTTTGTTGAAAATTATCTGTCCATAAGATAATACAATTAAAAAATGGTCAGAGGATATAAACAGAAACTTCTCCCAAGAAGACATACAAGCGGCCAATATATATATTTGGTTGTCAGAAAAGTCATGACATATTTTTTCTATGTTTTTCATTGCAAAAATGCGTCATGACTTTTCCAACAGCCCAATATAAAAAAAAATGCTCCACTTCACTAGCTATTAGGAAAATGCAAGTCAAAACTACAATGAGATACCACCTCACACCTGTAAGAATGGCTATCATTAACAAAACAAATAATAAAAAGTGTTGGAGAGGCTGTGGAGAAAAAGGAACCCTCCTCATACACTGTTGATGGGAATGTAAATTGGTACCACCACTATGGAATTAAGAATAGGGCTGTCCGAGTGACATGTTGATTAAGAGCTGGCTTGGGATGCCATTGGTCCCAGTTCAGATCCCACATATGAGGGCCACTGACACTGCCCTCTACAGCTAAGATGGTGAACAACAGCTCCACCTGGAGCTGGACGGCTGTGAGTCCGGCGATGGTATAGGCTGCAGCCCCTGCTGCAGTGGGCTGCCATAGGCTACAGTGAGTGGCCGGCAGTCAGCGTGAGCTGCCAAACGCCACCGTGAGCGGCCATCCAGTGACCGGCAACCGATCTGCCTCTCCCGGGAAGAGCACAATGACAATACCAACATGGGACAGTGAAGCAATGCCCTCCACAACTAAACTGAACAGAAAGACAGCAACTTGTCTTTTTCCCTTCCCCAATTCCCCAGTGCTGTTCCCTTCCCCCAATTCCCCAAGAAAATCTTTTAAAAAACATTAAGAATAAAGTTACCATTTGACTCAGTAATCTGTCTTCTGGGTATCTACTGAAAAATGTCTGAAAACATTTATCGGTAAAGATATATGTACTCCAATGTTCATTTGCAGTTTTATTCACAATGGCCAAGACATGGAAACAACCAAAGTGTCCTTGGATAGATGATAGAATAAAGAAGAAGTGGTATGTGTATATACAATGGGATAGTATTCTGCCATTAAAAAAAGATGAAATACTGCCATTTGTGATAACATGGATGGATCTTGAAATTATTATGGTGAGTGAAATAAGTCAGACAGAAAAAGTCGAGAACCATATGAGTTCACTCATATGTGGGATATGAAACTGAAAACAACAAATGAACAAGATAAGAAACAAACAAAACTCATACACAGACAACAGTTTAGTGCTCATCAGAGGGTAAGGGTGGAGGGTAGATGTTAAAAGAGGGTAAAGGGGGTCAAATATATGGTGATGGAAAGAGAACTGACTCTGGGTGGTGAGCACACATATGATATATAGATGATGTATTCTAGAAATATACACTTTAGACCTATGTAATTTTACTAACCATTGTTACCCCACTAAATTTAATTTTTAAAAGTGCATGTATAACAAGAACAAGTTTCTACAAAATCTGTATCATGCAATGTTATAAGTCTAGGAGTCTATAATGATCCTATAGTCTCAGATTCAGAGTTTCTGTGATTGATATGTGCCTGTAATTTAAAATTAAAAATCCATTACTTAGTGGAAGTATCTTTTGTAAGAATGGTTGATGTGTGTTTTACTTAACCCTTCAAAATTTTACTTTCTAAACACTTAAAATGATATACTTGAAATATATTTATTAATTTTTCTTGAAAATTTTCCTAAAAGTGGAATTAACCCATTAAGACATAGATCTTGTATTCATATATCATCTTGAGGTTATGTTTTTGTTATAGCCTACAATATGTTATTTAATTTAAAAAATTTTTAGTTTTAAAATTTACACGTGATGGCATCTAGAGTAAGTTATTGAACTGAAGAGAGAATCAAGAGACAGACTTTTCTATCATATTTTTGGATAATCTAATTGACCTATTCCAACTTTAACAGTAATGGTGGCCAAAACTAATAATAATACATTAGCATTAATGCAGTTGTAGACAGATATAGAAAGCTACAGGAAAAATAAATTCTCAGAAAATTATTTTGGCTGATTTCTCCTTTCAGCAAATATATTTTATATAAAATATCATTTTTAGAGGAGCAGTGTTGTATAGTATATATAATACTATCCTGAATATCATTAGGATTCCTGAGCAGGAATTAGCTGTGTGGCTTTGAGAAAGTCTTTTCCCTCATAAAATCCCGAACTTGTCACCTCTGTAGGACAATAGTTTGGAACTTGTAGATTTCTAAGGTTGCCTCTAATTCAATCCTTTTATGTTTTTAGAATTGTGCAAGGTAGGACAAATCTTCAAAAAGTAATAGCATATTAACACAAATATTCTCCAGAAAAACAAATACAAAAGGATCTGTATATAGTTGTGGAAGTTCTTCAGATTTCACTATCTTACTTTTTCATATAATCCATGGGAAAGGTGATTGATTAACTTTTTGTTAAATAAAGAAAATAAAAGTGATTTTAAATCCAGAGGTTGATTTCCAGGGCAGTAGAAATTCTTCTACGCATTAAATAGAGGAAGAAAAAAAAATGCCCCAGTAGTGCATTTTAAGAGAGCTATATTCAATTTCACAGGAAAGATTCAACATCTCTTGTAACCCCTGGGTCCCTTCAATGTAGTGCTCTAATTTATACATCAAAGTGAGAACAAGCATGCTGAAACATAAGGCCTGAAGAAACAACTCAGTGTTTCTATCAAAATGTAGTTCAGCAGTTACCCAGTCCATGAAATGCTCATTAACAAGCTGAGGCAATATGCACTGAGTATACAGGTTCACCTATGCATATTAATGAGCAATGTGTAATAACATTTATGGCTCTTGCTGTTCCACATGCAGGGAACATTGAGATTAGAGCTGGGCTATATAAACGTCAAATGAATTCATGGTCATGCATACTGCTGTTTTAAAACAGTAGTCTCCTAACAGCCACAAATGTCCTATTTATATGCAGGTACTTGGCACTTACCTTATTTCTTGAGCCATGGATTACTTTTGCTATAGATTTCCAACCTACAGCAGAGATCTACCACCAACAGTTTTATGAAGCCATATGCCCTTCAGAAACACTGCAATTTTGGTTTTCCTGCCACAATAATGTACATTATCTTAATGTTTCATAAAAACCTTTCATTTAAAGGGGGCAAACCAGGATGTCAGAAAAAAAATGCAGCTTACATGTAACTAAACGAGACTCTAAATGCTGGAATTAAAATACGGGCTTCTGTTTTACTAGCAGCATGAGATCTCTTCAATATAAAAACTCGAAGCCCACAAGAAGGACGAGGGTGGAATATACATATTTATTCATTCATTTCTAAGCACTTTTAAAGATTTTAAAATCAGAAAACAACAAATATCAATATCTCAGCTGCTTTCCCCTCCATTTCTAAGTCTTCCCTGACCAGCCCACCTTCAGAGCCTTCCTCCGATGTGTGTTAGACTATGAATGAAACACATATCTTTAAAAATGAATAGTTCTATAACATTTTCTTTCAAATTTGTCACATTTCAAAATTTATTGCTTTTTTTGTATGCGAACTAGGCCTGCATATTTTTTTGCTTGGTTGTAATGTGATAGTAAGAAAATCTGATAAACTACTTTTAAAAATCCAAGTGATATGATAGAACCAGACTTTATTGGCAGCAAATTACCTATATGGCATAACTTTTTGGAGTACAGTATTGGGTATAGATAGTCCACATTAACCAAAGTTACTTTATTAGAATAGATAGGAATAAGAAAATGGAAATGGAATCGTGGAAGACCCAAAGCAATTCAATAATTTCATTAAATAAAGTTAACTCATTATTTGGAGCTCATTGTTTCATTATTATTTCCATTATTTCATTATTTCCATTATTTCCAACTAAACTTCTTTATAGAATATATACATTTAAGTCAGGTTGAACAGCTAGCACATTGCTTAGCAAGTTATGTGTGCTCCTAAATGCATGTCTAATATGTAAGATATATTTATGCATTTTCTGTTTATATTGTATACATTTCTTTGATTGCCTGTGAGGAAAAACATATTTTTAATTTTTTTGCAAAATCTATCGAGGCTTTTACACAATAGTATTTTTGTCTTTTTGAACTTTTTGAGACAAGGAACAGCTTTGTGTTTTTGACTGTCAGGTACATTAACACGATACATCATAACTGCTTCAAAACACACCATCTGCATAGAGTAAGATGAAAAGGGTCAGGAAGGGTATACTACAATAGTTTTCAAATAATACAAAGTTATCGCTATCCCATACACACATATACTATGTAGTAAAGATAATGACCTGTAGAATGGCAACATTTTCTAACTTTTCTAATATGTTTGAGTAAAAGAAAAAGTAATTATAGTTAAAATGGAGATTAAGAATAGACAGAATTTCAGTTCTGATGAAGTAATTTTAGATTCTAATTGCCAAATTCATATTTACACATTTTGCTCTTAATCTTATATTTTTACAGTGCCATTGTAGTGAAACAGAGATGCCTTTAGGCCCATGAATGAAGGCAGGCCATATGTACTTCATAACTAATGTCTTGTTGCAGAAAACGACTTGTCTTTCACCAAGCGACATAAGTGGAAATAGTTTATTCAAATGTGATTTTGTCTTCTCAGACATAAATGTTTTAGATGAACAATATTAATAACTACAATTCACTATAAACCATATCTGTAATGTGTGCACACTGGACTGTGACTCCTTTTAATCATGCAGTCTTCCTTTACTTAAAAAAAGTATTTAGAGATCTAGAATATATATATATTTTTTGTTTGAGTGTTATTAAAATGTCTGACCATACTTCATTTTCTTTTTTTTTTTCTGTTGTATATATCAAGTATAGGTTTGGGTTTTTTTTGTTTTTTGTTTTTAAAGATTTTATTGGGGATTTGGGGGAGGGGAACAGCATTGGGGAATCGGGGAAGGGGAACAGACAAGTTGTTGTCCTTTTGTTCTTCAGTCTAGTTATGGAGGACGCTGCTCCACTGGCCCATGTTGGCATCATCATTGCGCTCCTCCCGGATGAGGTAGATTGGTCGCCGGCCTCTGGATGGTCGCTCACTGCGACTATTGGCAGCTCACGCTGGCTGCCAGCCACTCACGCTGGCTGCTGGCCACTCACTGTAGCCCATGGCAGCCCACTGCAGCAGAGGCTGCAGCCTACACCATCGCCAGGGCTCGCACAGCCCAGCTCCACGTGGAGCTGTTGTTCATCATCTTAGCTGTGGAGGGCAGTGTCACTGGCCCTCATATGTGGGATCCGAACCGGGGCTGCTGGCATCCCAAAACCAGCGCTTAACCAATGTGCCACTCGGCCGGCCCGCATACTTCATTTTCTTGATAGTATGAGAATATAGCATTGACCAATAAGCAATCTTATCTAGTATTTTTATGCTAATTATTTTTATGAGTTATACATTCTTGAATTTTAATAACATGACTTTTTTTCAGATATATTTTCTAATTTTTTAAATTAACACTGACACTCCATTAAGTAATTTAGGTCTTTGTAAACATTATGTCAAATCACTAGGGTGCCTGTGCTGCTATTGATACACATTTTTCCTAATCTGTGTGTAATCTGTTACACATAGCTTCGTTTATCTCTTGGAGCTCTTTAGGAATACTTCAATACTGGGGGCAAAATATAAGCTCTTTATACAAACAAAGATACATAATTTTTTTTGCCATTCTTAAGTGGCTTACCATTTTTCTTTTTCTCTTTTTTTTTTTTTGGAGGGCAGTGTTACTGGCCCTCAGATGTGGGACCCGAACCTGGGCCGCTGGCTTCCCAGGCCAGTGCCCAACCACCGCGCCACTCGGCCGGCCCCCATTTTTCTTATTTGTCTTTAAATGTTTAGAAATTAAAGAAAACTGAACACTAAAACATTATCTTTTGGGTGGAGGTTGTTTGATTAGGAGAAAATAGGTGTTTTGTTTTTTTCTCAACTTAGCTTGTACACAAACACTTACAATTTTAAATGATATAGAGAAAATGCAATAGCATATTTTTTAAATAGTCTACCTCCTCTCCCCCCTACAAGAAAAGAATTTTTAGATTTTAAAAAATAACAATGACATATTGGTAGACAAATAATGTGAAATGGAAACATAAAGGCAATCTATGATATCAACCTTCAAAGGGCAAATGAATATAAAATTAGCAGTCACCTCTTGAAAAACCAAATCCAATTAGAATTTTAACCACATTATTCCTATGCCTGAAATAAACATAATGGGAAGATTTCGGAAACAATTTTTGAAATTATTGAACCTTGAACTGGTTGGTGGTTTTTTGCTCTGCTTATAACTAGTTTCAAAATGGCTTCATAAGAAGTCCCTAATTCGTAATCATCTTTGTTTCTTTTGTATTTCAAATGTCTATTGTATTTGTGAATCTGGCTAGAAATTCCTCTATAAAGAAAAGTAATAAAAGGAGTCAATGAATGTCATAGAAAATGGAGATATAGTGAGAATGAAGGCCAAGCAATACTTTAGAGTACTTAATGTTTACATTTAAGAAAGTTATAATCTCAGAATATCACCCTTCATTCACCCTATGCTTTAACCAGTTGGGCAACCTGTGGTTCTTGCAACGTGAACAACTTTGTCCTGCATCCCCATTTTGGAGAAAGTTTATTCTAATCTGAAATCTCTTCTCTTCTTCCCAATCTTCAACTCTGCATTTGACCTGTGTATTATTTTTAATACCATATCAGTTTTCTCTACCAAGTATTCTCCTTTGATTTTTCCCACCTAGATGAATATTCCTTTCCTTCTCTTATCTAACATAGTATGTTGTTGCTGTTACTTAGTTTATCATAATCCAGTGAGATTAGATAAATTAGATATATAAAATTATGCATATTATGTGTGTATATACATAACTATTACTATATATACATATATAATCATACTATTTTTACTATATAATTATATACATATAAATGTAAATATACCAGGGGAGCCAAAAAATGTATACAAGTGGACACTTTGGTCCACATTGTTCAAGCAGTAGTTCGCCATAATCAGAAGTGTCTGGACACTGATGGTAACCCCTTGAGCATCTCTTATAATTGCAGAAGTCAAATGTGACATGTATTCATTTTCTGCTATTGGTATACATTGAGTATTACAATTTTAATAGTTCTTTTTTTCTTTCTTAAAATGTGTATACATTTTTTGGCACCCTTTGTATATATAATTAGACCATAAGTAATTTATGAGAAGGAAATACATGATGTATTACTGTCACAACATCTACTTAACCTGTAAATGTTGTAGTTCCTCAGATCTCAGTGCTACGCTACCATCTACTTTTCTTCTATGGTCTGTCTCTTGTGCTATTTTGAAGAAGTTAAATACTATTTATATGCTCATGACACTTTTTCATCTCTAAATATGTACATCTAACTGCTTACTTTGTATCTATACTGTTATAAGTAATACAATTAAATTCGCAAACTCATCCTAGAAAAAGTGCTACATACATCATTGCTGAATATCACTGTGGTAACCTTCGAAATACTCTGTTTAGGAAGCTATGTACCCATACCAGCACCTAGTCCACCCTTCAAAGCAATTTTGGAATTCTTTTTCTGGAATGGCCATCAGAGCTGTCATCATATTACCTTTGATGTCCTGAATGTCATCAAAATATCTTTCTTTCAAAATTTCCTTTATCTTCAAGTAAGGAAAGAAGTCATTGGGGGCAAGATCAGGTGAGTAGGGAAGGTGTTCCAATACACTTACTTGTTTACTGGCTAAAACTCCCTCACAGACAGTGCCATATGAGCTAGTGCATTGTGGTGATGCAAGAGCCATGAATTGTTGGCAAAAAGTTCAGGTTGTCTAACTTTTTGACATAGCCTTTTTAGCATTTCCAAATACTAAATGTGGCAAACTGTTTGTCCAGTTGCTAAAAATACATCATGAATAATCCCTCTGATATAAAACAAAGGTTAGTTTAGCTACATTGTTACAACAAGTTCATGGACTAATTGTCAGGCCTCCTAGGTATCTTAAATTTGAACTGCTTTCTGCTGCAACAAACCTAGTTTCTTCTTCATCATCCCTGTCTCAATAAATGATACTAACATCAGCTCAGTTTATCTCTTTATTTCCCATAGCCAGCCTCCACTCAGTCCATTACTAAACCCTACTGATTTTTTTTTGGGGGGCAGCGTCATTGACCCTCACATGTGGGACCGAACCGGGGCTGCTGGCTTCCCAAGCCAGCGCTTAACCACCGCGGCACTCGGCCGGCCCTAAACCCTACTGATTTTGCCTCGAAATTCTGTCTTACGCATCAGCTTCTTACCATCTGCACTACTTCCACATTATCCAGGCCGTTGCCCATCCATCACATATTACGTACTAGTCTCCTAAACATCCTCCCCAGCTACCATTTTCATATCTCTTCTATTACATTCTTTTCAGTACGTATAGTTAGAATGATGTTGAAACATATAAGTCAGATTATGGTGACTTCGCAATGCATTTAGAATAAATGCCAAATCTTTATCATGACCTACAAGATTTGACTTATTATTATTATTATTATTATTATTTACAGATGTACAAAACAATGCAATAGTTATTTTTTTCACCCTTTACAAAGTGACCCCCCCTCCTGCCCCCCAACACCCGATATCATACATATCTATTACAATTCCATTGACTCCATCCCCACATTATATTCCACATCCCATGACTATATATGTGTTAAATTATAGTTGACACATAATATTGTTCAGCGGCAGCTTCAGATGTACAGTGCAGTGGTAAGACCACTACACTGTCCATGAAGTGGTCTCCCTAAAAGGACATGCATCCTTCTGTTCCCCTAAAAAAATATATTTACAACCTTATTGGTTATATTCCCTAAACTGTCTCTTCTGTCTCTGCAGTAGTATTATAGTTATCAGTTTATGTTGCCTCTTCCCTTCCCCTTCTCCCATCTCCATCCCATCTAGCCCTCATCAGTTTTTTCTTTGTGTCTCTAAGACTATTTCTGTTTACATTGCTCGTTTATTCAGTTCTTTAGATTTCACATATAAGTGAGATCATATGGTATTTGACTTTCTCTGACAGACTTATTCATTTATTTATTTATTTTGAGAGCAGTGTCACTGGCCCTCATATGTGGGACTGAACTGGGGCCGCTGGCTTCCCAAGCCAGCGCTTAACCACCACGCCACTCAGCCGGCCCTTTGACTGACTTATTTCACTTAACATAATGTTCTCTAGGTCCATCCATATCATTGCAAATGGTACGATTTCTTTCTTCTTTATAGCTGCGTAATGTTCCATTGTGTAAATGCACCACAGTTTCTTAATCCAGTCATCTACCGATGGGCATTTCGATTTTTTCCAAGTCTTGGCTATTGTAAATAGTGCTGCAATGAACATAGGGGTGCATATATTTTTTCGAATTAGTGTCTTGGGTTTTTTCAGGATAAATGCCTAGGAGTGGAATTCCTGGGTCAAAAGGTAGTTCCATTTCCAGTTCTTTGAGATACCTCCATACTGACTTCCATAGTGGCTGCACCAATCTACAATCCCACCAACAGTGCAGGAGGGTTCCCTTTTCCCCACAGCCCCACCAGCACTTGTTGTTTGTTGATTTATTTATGATAGTCATCCTGACCAGAGTGAGGTGGTATCTCATGGTGGTTTTTATTTGCATTTCCCTAATGATCAGTGAAGTTGAACATTTTTTCATATGCCTGTTGGCCATCTGTATGTCCTTTTTAGAGAATTGTCTCTTCATTTCCTCTGCCCATTTTTTTAATTGGGTTGTTTGTTTTTTTGGTGTTGAGTTGCATGAGTGTTTTATAAATTTTGGATATGAACCCCTTATCAGATATATCATTGACAAATATCTTCTCCCATTCAGTAGGCTTCCTTTTGGTTTTATTGATGGTTTCCTTTGTTGTGGAAAAACTTTTAAGTTTGATATAATCCCATATGTTCATTTTTTCTTTTACTTCCCTTTCCCTTGGTGATGTATCAGTAAAAATATTGCTCAGATTAATGTCTGCAAATTTACTCCCTGTATTTTCTTCTAGGAGTTTTATGGTTTTAGGTCTTACATTTAAGTCTTTAACAAGATTTGACTCTTGTGTATGTAATCAACCTCATTTCATTCCACTTTCCTCCTTGCTCAGTATACTGGGAATGCCAAAAACATGTATACACATGACTTTTATTCATCTTGTGTTATGAGTATATATTGAGTATTACAATTTTAATAGTTTTTTTCCTTCCTTAAAATGTGCATACTTTTTTTTTGGCACCCTTTGTATATTACAGGTACACTGGTCATCCTTTGTGATTTTTATGAAATAAGGCAAGCTCTGTCCTGCCTCAGTGTCTTTGCCCCTGCTCTGCTCTTTGCCTAGGACTCTCCTGCACCCTCCATCCTTCTTATATTTCAGAGTTGAGCATCCTCAAATCTGGGACTGGTTTTGATGGCTTAGTTATTGAATTCTGTCTGACTGCTCTATAGGCACAGTATATAGCAAGCAGTATGCAAATGTGGTTATTGAAAGCTTCATGCATGGAATTTTTTTTTTCAAGATTTTGTTGGGGAATTGGGGGAGGGGAACAGCTAAGTTGTTGTCCTTCACTCTTAGTTGTGGAGGGCGCAGCAAGCTCAGCTCCAAATCCAGTCTCACTGCTCAGCTCAAGGTGCTGAGTTCAGTCTTTAGTTCAGGGCAGGCGTAGCCCACCATCTCAAACAGGCAACTTTGATGTTAGGAGCACGTGCTCTCACCAGCTGAGCCATCCTGCCACCTGTTAGCAGCTCAGTGGCAGCTCAGCTCAGGTGCAGCTCCATGACCCATGTGGGGAATCAAACCAGCGACCCTGTTGCTCAGAGTTCGCACTCTTGAACAAGCTCTTAACCAACTGAGCCACTTGGCCAGCCCCATACACAGAATTTTTTGAAATGAGCAAAACCATTTTAATCTAATGATAATCGCCTGCTATTTACAAAGGATGTTTTACAGTAAACTAATACTTATAGGATATTTGCTCATTTTTTTTAAAAAAAAAGTAAGCTTGATTATAATCTGACTTTTCTGAATTAGCTCAAGAGGGCACCAAATGAATTCTATATAATAATTAAACAGGAATAGTATAGGAGTATGTGTCAATCATCCCTAAAGTTATTTTTTTAAATAGGTTTCTCTCATGCCTAAAAAAAAGAGAAATAGCTGTTTTCTAAGCATACCTGCATGTTATGCTATTGTTTAAATAGCTTATATTTCATTAACTGTATTATGACAATCACAGATTTTAAAATTAAATTAAGCATTGAAGATATAGATAGTCCTTCTTTTGATTTGCAATATAATTTTTACCAGAATGAAAGTCTGTGTGTGTGTGTGTGTGTGTGTGTGTGTGTGTGTGTAGTAAGTTAGGTTTTAAGGGAAAAAAGCTTGAAGTGTGGGAAAATATTACTTAAAAATTAATTTCTTAAAAATATATACTTTAGGAACAATACATTTTTTTTGTAATATGTTTTTAAAAGTTTCACTGTTTATAATGTCAGTATTTCAAACAAGAGAAGCTGAATTTTGCTGGAAGTAGCAAGATTTTTACTAAGTACATAATTTGAATTAGTTCTAATCCACAATGTGTTTTTCATTTTAACCTTTCTTAGTGGGCATATCTGTAAATAGAAATGTTCAGAATTGTTTGAAAACTGATTCCATGCAATGAATGAAAACTTTTATAAGATGGTGTGACAAAATGAGATATATGGGCCTCCTGAATTACTACTTCTAGGAAACATACATATATGTTTTATCCAATCTATAAAACTCTTGCGTATACTTATTATTGAAATATATAATTATTAAATTGTTATAAAGTTAATAAATATCTAAAATATTCCTTTAATATAGAAGTTAATGCTGAGTTACTTATTTAAATTGCAAGAGTTTTGAATCTTGCTATGCCTGGATTCATTTGTTTTAGGCCCTCCAGTGTTGAATTAGATTCATTACCTTTATTATATTTGGTTATACTTATGTTGTAAGTTTATTTTGAAAATTGAAACACTATAGTTAAAAATCCTTTTTGTAATAAGGCAGGGTCTAAATACGTAACTTAAATGTTACATCAGGAGCAGTCATATAGTTACCCTTCCGTCGTTTTTACTTTTAGTTGTATATATCAATCCAAACATAAAATATTGTTGATGTATTAGTTTTATGTTACTGTTATGGTGATAATTGAGTCAGATTAGACTCAGGTGGAAGTGGGGATCTGTTTATTGTATGTTACATGCTGTTGAGTCAGCTCCGCCTCCTGGCCACCCTATGAATGAGTGATGTCAACAATGTCCTGTCTTCAACAGCCATGCTCAGCTCCTATAGCTTATGGCTTAGGCCTATGGCTTCTTTTTTGCTTCTTTTTCTAACAAGATTTTTTATTAAAAATATAGCTAACATACAACATTATATTAGTTTCAGGGGTACACCGTAGTTACTTTTATATACATAAATAAGTGATGACCATGTTAGGTCCAGCAACTATCTGACACCATACTGTGCTATCACTATACTCCCTATGCTTTCCTTTACATCGCCATGACTATTTTGTAACTACCAATTTGTACTCTGAGGCCTGCTGCCACCTGCCAGCTCCATTAAGTTTCATCCACTGATAACACCTCATGCAGTAAGCAAGTTGGGTGAAGCAGGGTCTCAGGGAGTCACTAGAGTGGGAAGATTTGTGGTCACCAGGTTAATGTAAATTCTGGTTTGGTGTTAGTGCTGAGCTGGAGCTACTCAGCAAAAGTCTCAGAGCACATGAGACCAATAGCCACCTGTTTCAGCCTGCAAGACTCTGATAGTTCTCCAAGAAAGAGTACAATGTGGGTGGGGCTGTTGGATGAGTTGGGTGGGGCAGGGTCCCAGTGAGTCAGCAGTGAGAAGAAGCAAGCCAGTCAGATTCAGAGTTGGTCAGCGAGGGCGGGATCAACATGGGAAAGATGGCCCCTGCCTGCCGGCTGCACAGAAGGTGGATCCTCTCACCAGGAAAAGGCTGACTGTTCTCCTGTCCTCCCACTGAAGCAACACCCCTCAGTCTGCACCCCCCCACATGTCTCCAACCCCCCACCCCCAGTTACCATCCCTCCTCTGGAACCCAAGGTGAGTGCCTGCGAGTGAGTGAGTTTGTGTGGGCTGTTTAAGAGGATGGCTGGATTTCCCCACAGCCTTCCATCACACCTGAATCATCAGAATCCCCACTGGTTTTCACAGCCAGATGTGGGGGCTCCTCTTCTTGGCACCAGTGCTCTGGGCCAGGGAGCCTGGTTTGGAAGACTGGGGTCCCTTGCTCCTCTGGGGAAGACCAAGGTGGCTGAGATATCACTCTTGATTCTCAACCGCCACAAGCAGGTGTGGGACCCGTTTCTCGTTTCTGCCCCTCTTACCAGTCTTAATGTGGCGTCTTCTTTATATTTTTAGTTATAGGACTTCTGTTTGGCTAGACTTTAGGTGGTTTTCCAGGTTGATTGTTCTAGAACATGTAATTTTAATGTGTTCACAGAAGAACACAGGTGCAGTGTTTATGTACTCTGCCATCTTAGATCTCTCCAGCTGATGGCTTCTTTTATGGAGTCAACCTATCTCATATTTGGTCTTCCTCTTTTCCTGCTGCCTTCTATTTTTTTCCAGCACTATTATCTTTTCCAAAGAGCCCTGTCTTATGATATGCCTGAAGCAGGACACCTTCAGTTTCGTCATTTTTGCCTCCAATAATATTTCAGGCTTAATTTGCTCTAGGATCCACTTGTTCCTCTCTCTGATAGTGCAGGTTATCCATAGAGCTCTCCTCCAACATCTTATATGAAATGAGTCAATATTTTTTTTACTTATCAGTTTTCTTCACTGTCCAACTTTCACATTCATACATGGTAATTGGAACTATGAAGGTGTGGGTGACATAATTAGTTTATCCCTAGATCTGTAGAACAGAGCAGAATATCTAGTACATGATAGGTATTCCTAAAGATTATTAAACAAATGAATTACTGTATAGTTTCCATGGAGATTTTGGTAAATCACAGCTTCAAAAGTACCATATTTTGCATATATCAACCTGGGAGTAGTTGCTGGGCTACAGAAATTGAGATCATTTTCAGATTTTTAGAGTTAAAGTAATTATAATATAGTGTTCAACTATCAAGCTGGGATATTTCTCATATTTCTATGTACTCTGGAAACATTTCTGTTATGGGTACAAAAGACATTACCACTTAACAGAATGCCCTCATAATATTGAAAACAATACATACGTGAATCACTATATTTACTTATACTTGAAATGATCTTACTGAATCATTGTCTGGACCAGATGATTTTCTAATGTCTTCTAAAACATTTGAAAAAAATGGCTTTATATTATTATGTTAAGTTGTGATTAATATTTATTGAGTTTAAAAATATGTACAGTGTTCATTTTAACTTTCAAAATCCTAAGGTCAGGCTAAATTTTTTATGGATTCAAATGTTAAATCAAGACAGTAAAAATAAATAAAGGTTAAGGAGGATTTACTTACATGAGACACAGCAAGAGTTATAAATTTCTTCTTCAATTCAGTGAGAAAATAACCTACAGCACCATAGAATAATGTTTGTTTCTTTAATTTCGTGCATGTGTAGAAGCAAAACAATACAAATTCAATAGTCATGAATTAGGGGTTTTTTTTGAGTATTTTTTTAAAAAGGAAAAGCTCTTTGCTTCATTTTAATTTAGTGTAAAATAATTCCTCAGTTAATAACATTATACCTTGATTTATATATGAAGAAAATATAATCATATCAAGTAGAATTATTTTTTTTACTTTAAAAAATTCTGGTAATTAGCTCACAAAGTTATACAATGCAATTATGCTGAATAGTTATAATATTCTGTTCAAATTGTTAATGATTATTTATATTGTGCTACAATCAGGTCTGAAAGTTTTGTTCAAATTAATCTTAATAAAATTCAGATACTTTTTTTTTTTATAGGGCAGTGTCACTGGCCCTCATATGTGGGACCCGAACCGGGGCGATTAACCACCGCTCCACTCAGCGGGCGCAAATTCAGATACTTTTAAAAACTTATTTGGAAACTTTTCACAGATATCTGGTATTATAGGAAGCTGTGAATTTTTTTGCTGTTTATTTTCATAAATGTGTTTTTATTAAAAAGCACATAGCTTAGTACACAAGGACAATGCAAGTGGTCTGTGCATATAAATGGACATACTGTTTCAGAAAGGTACAGAACACACGTTCTGGAAATGGATCCTGCTTTCTCCAAAATAGCACTGATTGCTATGATATGTTTCAAGGGGGGACAAAAAAGGAAACAAATGTTTTCTTAGAGGAAGGGGAGTTTCTAGATATTACAAAGTAATAAATACTTGTAAATAAAAGATACCTGAGAGTGTTTCCATATTATTAAAAGATGGTTGGGGCTGGCCCAGTGGGGCATTGGTTAGGAGCTGGCTTGGGACACCAACTCTGAGCAGTGGGGCCCTGGTTTGGATCCCACATATGAGGGCCAGTGACACTGCCCTCTACAGCTAAGGTGGTGAACAACAGCTCCACCTGGTTGTCTCTATAGTTAAGATGGCCGGCGACAGTGTGGGCTACAGCCTCTGCTGCAGTGGGCTGCCATAGGCTACAGTGAGTGGCCGGCAGCCAGTGTGAGCAGCTGGCAGCCAACATGAGTTGCAAAGAGCCACAGTGAGCGGCAGTCCAGAGGCCGGCGACTGATCTGCCTCACCCAGGAAGAGTGCAATGCTAATACCAACATGGACCAGTGAAGCAACGTCCTCCACAACTAAACTGAAGAACAAAAAGAAAAAAAACGGACTTCAACTTGTCTGTTCCCCTTCCCTGATTCCCCAACGCTGTTCCCCTCCCCCAATTACTCAATAAAATCTTCAGAAAAAAAAGATGTTAGTCTGCTTGGATTTTGGTTTCCTAATTTACTATGAATTAATAAAACAGCATATTTAATGTATTTGATAGTGTAATTTTGTTATTGGTTTTCTCTGAGTCCAGAATTTATTATCCTGTATCTGTTCCTCTCTTCAATGTAGCTTAACTAAAAGGAAGATTAGTATCATTCATCGTTTTATCAATCCAATCTGTAACAATGCTAGTTTATTTATTATTATTATTATTATTTTTTAGCTGAGCCATCCTGCCACCTGTTGGCAACTCAGCGGCAGCTCAGCTCTGGCTGGGCATCGAATTGCTGTTGCTCAGAACTCAGTTCGCACTCTTGAGCGAGCTCTTAACCAACTGAGCCACTTGGCCAGCCCAAAATGCTAGTTTAATTAAATGCATTATTTCCATTACATGAATATCCTTTCCAAGAATGAACAATTTGTTCAAGTCTAATAACTGTGCTCTTCACTATGTGGGCCATGATGATTTTGTCCAGTGAATGTGTGAGAGGCATATATCTATTTTGAAAGGAAGGCACTACATTTTAATAATATTCTGCTTCATGTTTCCAATAAAAATGGTAGAATGTGTCCTTTAGGTGCTTGTGCAAGAGTAAGGTTTATCTTTCAATTTTGATATTATTTTGAACACTACCCAAAGAATTTATCATATGTTTCTTGGAGAGAATAGTATATTTACAAAAAATAAATTGTGCTTACCTCATAGCTCAGACTTTAGTTTTTTGATTATGATGTACGTGTGTGTGTGTGTGTGTGTGTGTGTGTGTGTGTGTGTGTAGTGGAATACTTCAAGTCAATTGGAGAATCGGCCATTTGAGTATAGTAATTGGAATTAAAATTATAACCTTGGTGAAAAAATTCTGGGCTGTCAATCTTTGGTAATGAGAAAGGAATAGTCGAGCTGAGAATACATACTCTAATTTGAAGATGACATATGCAAAAAATATCATTAGTTCTAAACAAAAATATTTGGGTGCAGGTGATAAGTTGCTCACTTGTAATTATTCAGTCAATAATTGGTTTACATTTACAATTACAAGAGCATGGCAAAGAAGTCTTCTCATACGTTCAAATTAAGACACTTGAATGCTAATTAGTCCCACATTAGCTCTTAAGCACTATTCATTAGCAAAGCAGAGAAATAAAAGTCAAACATCTTGTTGTAGATATTGTAGGTGACATCTGAGCTAGGATTTGAAATAGGGGAGGGAGTAAATCAAGTGATCTGGGGAAAGCTGATTCCTGACAGGGGGGAAAAAGAAACTGCAAAGGCACCAGATGTATGCCTGAGTAGACAGCAAGGAGATCAGCATCTCTGGAGCAGACCTCGCAAGAAAAGGAGTAGGAGATAAAGGCACAGAGACAGCATGAATTAGCAAATGAAGCCTGTTTTTGGACAGCCCAGGAGCTAAGAGTGGTTTTCACATTTTTAAATGGTTAGAAAAGATCCCAAGAGAAATAATAATACTTTACACTTGAAGATCTTATGAAATTCAAATTTCAGTTACATAAATAAAGTTTTATTGGCAAATAGTCATGTTTATTCTTTTATGCACGGCCTATGGCTGCTTTCATCCGACAAAGGCAGAATTGAGCAGTTATAACAGACACCTTAGGGCACTGCAAGCCTGAAATACTTACTATCTGTCCTTTTACAGAAACTGTTTGCTAACTCACCTCTGTTGTGGAGCCTTGCCGGCCATTCTAAAGACTTCATTTTTTTAATCAGAGTGAGAAGAGATAACTGTGGAAGCATTTTGAGCAGAGGAATATACCAGCTTATTTCATTTTTAAAACAGGATCCCTTTGTCTGGTACCTGTTATGTTAATAACTTGTGTGGGGTGGTGAATGGTTTTCTAGTTTCCCTTTTCCTAAAAAATGTTTATCTTCTTAACAGAAAAACAAGTTTTCTATAGGTCTTCCTTTTCCCTCTACTCGTCAATTGTCTTATACCATAAGTGAATATATACAGAACACCTATGTATATATGCACATGCATACTGATATTAAAATGTGTGTATATGAAGTATAATTATAAAATAACCAGTTGATTTCGTTAAAATGTAGAATGAAGGAAGCATTCTTTTTTTTTAAAAAAAGTCACCTTGGAAAGCTTGCAATTCAAGTTGAAGGATATCTGCAGTAGCAAACAAAGATCAACTTCAAGTGACCTGAATGGTTGCAAATTATGTTATCCTTAGTTCCAGCGTGCAATGGTATACTGGCATCTCATAAGATGTTTCCATATATGCTTGAATATATGGAGCCCTTACATACCATACGATGTACCCATTTAGTGTACAACTCAATAGTTTTTATTATGTTCAGAGTGTGAAATCATCATCACAATTAATTTTAGAATATATTTTTCATCCCAAAAGGAAACACAAAACCTGTTAGCAGTCACGCCTCCCATCCCGCACCCAGCAACAGGCTACCACTAATTTAAATTCTGTGTCTGTAGATTAGCCTATTCTAAACATTTCATATAAATGAAATAAAATATGTGGTCTTTTGTTACTGGCTTCTTTTACTCACCATAATGTTTTGTGATGGCTTTTTAGTGGTATGTTAAGTTATGAAAACTGGCATGCCCTCAGTTCTACTCTAGTATCAGAATCCATTTTTATTTCCATACATTATTGCAGCATAGCCACTTGGGGAGTGTTGTGGCTTCTCTCTCGTGGGCTGCGAAAGAATTCACGAGCCACGCAGAAATACAGAAGGAAGATTTATTAAAGTAAAAGGCGGGTCGGCTGCGCAGAGTCGACTGGAAATTACTGCGTCGAGTCTTTGTTTCCTCTAAAGTTTTATATATTCTAACCAGGGTATAAATTGCTTCAGCCAGTAGTGGAATTTTCCATTGAGTTAGGCTTTGTGCATTGGAGCAGGGGAAGATGCTGCTAAACTTGTTATAACAACCTTTTGCCCGTGTTATATAGATTTAAGTAAGAGCCAGGAGTTGGTCCCATACAGATACAAAACCTCTCCCAAGTCACAAGGGCAGCACTGGGTGGAAGTAAACAGAACCATTGAAACTTCATAGTAAATGTGTAGTAAACAGTCATTAAGGTTTGACGGAGAGGAAGCAAAGAGAAAAAAAAAAACTTTCTAAAAGTCCCAAGCTAAATTACATTGTTAAATTGAATTATACCAGAGGTCTGAATTTCAAAATAGAAGATTTATGCCACCGTTACAATCCCCCTGTCTCTTCAGGGAGAAATATTCTTTAATATGTGCATTGGAAATAAAGCATCAAATGTAGTTTGTAATATACTGTCTGAATATTGAAATAGCGTAGAATGTCAGAGCACACTGTAATCGTTTGTTCTTATACAGCCTTGGTGTAAAGAAGTGTACAATGTATCAGAATCCTGAAATTAAAGGAGCATTCAATATAATTATTATGTAATGGGCAATCATTTTTAGTGTTATACTCAAATCCAAATATTTAGCTTAATAGTAATCTAATTGTTTTTAAAATCACATGCATTGTGTATTGAACAGCATTTATATACAAAAATTATTATACTGAGATTGCAATTTTCTAACACAATTAGGACAGTGTACAAATAGGGTGAGGTATATCATCAACAATATTTTCTTCACCAACAACTTTCCTAGGCTTCATACATATACACACACATTTGAATTTTACTGGACGGAAAAGAATGCTCAATCTGGATATAAATGTTTTGGTTAATTGTTAATGGCAGTACAGGACACAAATCCTTGAAAATGTATTTACATAGAGACTGTTTTCACCTCTCCCCTTTCATTAGTAATGGAGAAATAGCAAATAAACACTATGATTTTTCATGAAAGTTCAGTTCCTTTTTTTTTTCCTTTTGCAAATAGGTGATATTAGATTATCTACAGATAATATTTAATGCTTTTTGAAAAGAAAATCAATTTTACTTAAAAAAGTTTTAGTCAGAATAACAGTAGTTGAAGGCACATGTACCTTACTTACTCCAATAAAACCTGTAGTTGTTCTCCATCAATTATTTATCCATGAGACAGGAATACTGAGCCTTTATCAAAAAGATAGTTGATCTATGCATGTGGCTGTGAGAACCATTTCAGAAACTTACTGATAATTTGTTAATAGTTAATAATTAAACACATGCACAAATTAGTGTTTATGTGGCATGATTTAGCAGGGAATATTATATATAACTTCATTATTAGAATGCTGTTATAGTGTTTTATGATCTATTGATAAAGAGGGGACAATATATGATTGGGAGTTATTTATATTTGTTATAACCTACTGCATTTATATAATAATGTTTCATTTATTATTTTATTAAATTTATTGGGGTGATATTGGTTAATAAAATTCTATAGGTTTCAAGTGTATAATGCTATGATGCATCACCTATATATTATATTGTGTGTTCGCCACCCAAAGTTAGATCTCCTTCTGTCACCATATATTTGACTCTCTTTACCCTCTCCTACCTTCGCCCTCACCCTCTAGTAACCAGTAAACTGGTGTCTATGTCTATGAGTATTTGCTTGTTTGTCTTGTTTCTTTGCTGCTTTCAGTTATATATCCCACATATAAGTGAAATCATATGGCTCTTGACTTTTTCTGTCTGACTTACCTCCCTCAGCCTGAAAGTCTATAGAATCACTTTTTTTAAAAAAAAAAGATTTTATTGGGGAACTGGGGGAGGGGAACAGACAAGTTGCTGTCCTTTCGTTCTTCAGTCCAGCCATGGAGGACGTTGCTTCACTGGCCCATGTTGGTATTATCATTGCTCTCTTCCTGGGTGACTCATATAGGTCGCCAGCCTCTGGACGGCTGCTCCCAGAGGCTCTTGGCAAATCACGCTGGCTGCCGGCAGCTCACGCTGGCTGCCGGCCACTCACTGTAGCCTATGGCAGCCCACTGCAGCAGGGGCTGCAGCCCACACTGTCACCGGCGACTCACGGCAGCCCAGCTCCAGGTGGAGTTGTTGTTCACCATCCTTGCTGTAGAGGCTGCAGTGTCACTGGCCCTCATATGTGGGATCCGAACCGGGGCCCTACTGCTCAGAGCTGGCATCCCAAGCCAGCTCTTAACCAACAGGCCACTTGGCCGGCCCTAGTATCACTTTTAAGAATGATTAAAATTACCTATTATCTATGCCCTTCTACTCCTTTAATATTTTGTTTGACCTCAGAGAGAAATTGTGAAAGGAAGTAATAATCAGAATTAATACATATGCAAAAAGGAACAATTTTTAAAGTATGGATTTAAGTAAATATTATTTTCAACATTTCTAAATAGGTCTTCAAAAATAAAAATTTGAAATTCACAGTATAAATATATATGTGCATATGGAAAAAATATATATGTGCATGCATGCACATGTGTGAATGTGTATATATACATATACACATATATATTTCATACATATGCATATAATAAACAAGAGGAGACATTTATCAGTTCAGTGATTATTCCAAAAAATGTTTTATATGTATTAATTTTTAGTTCAATATCTAAGTAGATTTTAATTTAATTTCTGTTCAAGCACTTATTTATTTATTTATTTATTTATTTATTTATTTATTTTTTGATATTTCCAAACGTGACTTTATTTACATTAGGAAGATAATAGATTTGGCAGATTAAGTAGTGTAATAAATGTGCAATAAGAGGTGATCCAGCAATGAAATCCAACTCTAGCTTCTAATTATGTCAGATTGGAAATCATAGTGCTCTTACATTGGCAGTGTGTGTACAATGATTCGTTGTATTTTTCTTTTTCTTTCTTTCTTTCTTTTTTTTTTAAAAATTGTATTGGGGAACAGCCATGGTCATTGGTTATACATTGCTTTCATGCTACAATGGCATCGTTGACTCTCACAGTGGCCCATGCAGGGATCAAACTGGCAATTGTGGTGTTATCAGCACCACGCTCTAACCAACTGAACTAACCAGTCACCCCCTAGGACAATTCTTATAAACCTTCAGTCCCTTCTTATTTCTTCCATGGATTCTGAAACTACCCAAACTGGTCTTTGTGCTTCAATGTCTATCCCATTCCAGTCCTTCCTCCACTGTCTCACAAAGGGGCCATTTCCCAGGCATGCCACTTCCCTATTTCCCCTGCATTCCTCCCCAATCAAAATAATGTCCTCCCTTACTTCCAGAGTTTAAAGAATCTAATATTTACCAGGGACTTACAATATTAATTTTGAAAAAACTATGCCAAAGAACATTCATCTAGGAAAAGGCCGATATAGAATCACAACACAGTTGGGACAATTCAAAAAGTGTGATCATTCTACTATGTGCATAAATTGCAATTACCTATAGCAAACGAGGCATGTTTTTTTTTTTGTGTGTGTGTGTGTGTTTTTTTTAATTTATTTTTACTTAGTTTAAGCTGTACAACACAGTGCAATAGTTATACATTTTACCCCTCAAAGTGACAACCCCCCACCCCCAGTTTGCCACCCCACTGCCCCCCCCGATATTATATATATCTATTACTCTTCCTCTGACTCTCTTCCACAGTATAATCCACATCCCGTGACTATCTATATATATTCAATTACAGTAGGTATACAACCTCTGCTTTAGTTATACAGTGCAGTGATCAAACCTCTACTCCATCCATGAAATGATCTCCCTAACAAGACCTATGACCATCTGACATTCCACAGAATATTTACAACATTATTAATTATATTCCCCAAACTGTTTTTCATGTCCCAGTGGCAACATTGTAGTTGCCTATTTTTGCTGTCTAATCCTTTCCCCTTCTCCCTCATCCCCATCCCCCTCCCAATTAGCAACCCTGATTTTTCCTCTATATCTATGAGACAGTTTCTGTTTACTTTGCTCATTCATACAGTTTTTCAGATTCCACATATGAGTGAGATCATATGGTATTTCTCTTTCTCTGACTGACTTATTTCACTTAACATAATAGTCTCTAGGTCCATCCATATCATTGCAAATGGTACGATTTAATTCTTCTTTATAGTGGAGTAATACTCCAATGTATAAATATACCACAGTTTCTTAATCCAGTCATCTACCGATGGGCATTTTGGTTGTTTCGAAGTCTTAGCTATTGTAAATTGTGCTGCTATGAACATAGGGGTGCATAATTTTTTTTGAATAAGTGTCTTGGTTTTTTCCGGATAAATACCTAGGAGTGGAATTTCTGGGTCAAACGGTAGCTCTATTTCCAGTTCTTTGAGATACCTCCATACTGACTTCCATAGTGGCTGCACCAATCTGCAATCCCACCAACAGTGCAGCAGGGTCCCCTTTTCCCCACGGCCCCGCCAGCACTTGTTTGTTGATTTATTGATGATAGCCATTCTGACTGGAGTGAGGTGGTATTTCATGGTGGTTTTTATTTACATTTCCCTAATGACCAGTGAGGTTGAACTTTTTTTCATATGCCTGTTGGCCATCTGTATGTCCTCTTTAGAGAAATGTCTCTTCATATCTTCTGCCCATTTTTTAATTGGGTTGTTTGTTTTTTGGTGTTGAGTTGCATGAATGTTTTATAAATTTTGGATATGAACCCCTTATCAGATATATCGTTGGCAAATATATTCTCCCATTCAGTAGGCTTCCTTTTTGTTTTATTAATGGTTTCCTTTGTTGTGAAAAAAACTTTTAAGTCTGATATAATCCCATATGTTCATTTTTTCTTTTACTTCCCTTGCCCGTAGGGATGTATCAGTAAAAATATTGCTCCGGGTAATGTCTGCAAATGTATTCCCTATATTTTCTTTTAGGATTTTTATGGTTTCAGGTCTTACATTTAAGTCTTTAATCCATTTTGAATTTGTTCTTGTATAAGGCGTAAGGAGGTGGTCCAGTTTCATTTTTTTGCATGTGTCAGTCCAATTTTCCCAGCACCATTTATTGAATAGACTATCTTTACTCCAGTGTAAATTCTTGCTTCCCTTGTCATAGATTAACAGTCCGTAAATGCCTGGATTTGTTTCTGGGCTCTCTGTTCTGTTCCACTGATCGATGGGCCTGTTTTTATGCCAATACCAAACTGTCTTGATTACTGTAGCCTTGTAGTAGGTTTTGATGTCTGGTAGCGTGATCACCCCGACTTTGTTTTTATTTCTCAGAATTGCTGAGGCTATTCTGGGTCTTTTATGATTCCATATAAATTTTAGGATTATATTTTCTACTTCTGTGAAAAATGCCCTTGGTAGTTTGATAGGAATTGCATTGAATCTATATATTGCTTTAGGCAGTATGGATATTTTAACTATATTAATTCTTCCTATCCATGAGCATGGTAGGTGTTTCCATTTATTTGTATCTTCTTTGATTTCTTTCTTCAGTGTCTTATAATTTTCTGAGTACAGATCTTTCACTTCTTTGGTTAAATTTATTCCTAGGTATTTTATAGTTCTTGACGCAATTGTAAATGGGACAGTTTTCTTAATTTCTCTTTCCATTAGTTTATTATTGGTATATGCATATGCAAATGCCACTGATTTCTGAACATTGATTTTATATCCTGCTACTTTACTGAATTCATCTATCAGTTCCAATAGTTTTTTGATGGAGTCTGTGGGGTTCTCTATATACAGTATCATGTCATCTGCATATAATGACAATTTTACTTCTTCCTTGCCAATTTGGATGCCTTTTATTTCTTTTTGTTGTCTGATTGCTGTGGCTAGAACTTCCAGCAATATGTTGAATAAAAGAGGAGAAAGTGGACAGCCTTGTCTTGTTCCTGATCTTAAGGGGAATGGTTTTAGCTTTTCCCTATTGAGTATGATGTTAGCTGTAGATTTATCATATATGGCTTTTATTATGTTGAGATATGATCCCTGTATTCCCACTTTGCTAAGGGTTTTTAACATAAATGGCTGTTGGATTTTGTCAAATGCTTTTTCTGCATCTATTGAAATGATCATGTGATCTTTATCCTTCATTTTGTTGATGTGGTGTATCACATTAATTGATTTACGGATGTTGAACCAGCCTTGCGCACTAGGGATGAATCCCACTTGATCATGATGTATGATCTTCTTAATATATTGCTGAATTCTGTTTGCTAATATTTTATTGAGAATTTTTGCATCTATATTCATCAGGGAGATTGGCCTGTAGTTTTCCTTTTTTGTGCTGTCTTTATCTGGTTTTGGAATCAGGGTGATAGTGGCTTCATAAAAAGAGTTTGGGAGCCTTCCCTCCTTCTGGATTTTTTTGGAATAGTTTGAGAAGAATTGGTGATAGTTCTTTTTTGAATGTTTGATAAAATTCACTTGTGAAGCTGTCTGGTCCAGGGCTTTTGTTTTTTGGGAGCTTGTCAATTACTGATTCATTTTCTATGGTAGTAATCAGGTTATTTAGATTTTCTGTTTCTTCTTGCGTTAGCTTTGGAAGGTTGTATGCTTCTAGAAAATTATCCATTTCTTCCAGATTGTCAAATTTGTTGGCATATAGTTGCTCATAGTAATTTCTTAGAATTTTTTGTATTTCTGTGATGTCTGTAGTCATTTCCCCTCTTTCATTCCTGATTTTGCTAATTTGAGTCCTCTCTCTTTTTTTTTTTGATGAGCCTGGCTAGAGGTTTGTCAATTTTGTTTATCTTCTCAAGAAACAGCTCTTGGTTTCATTGATCTTTTGAATTGTTTTTCTGTTCTCTATATTGTTTATTTCTGCTCTGGTCTTTATTATCTTGTTCAAGCACATATTTAAATGTTTTCTTTTTACATATTTTTATCTTTGCTTTTTGTATAGTTAGAATATGGTTACCTTTAAGTGAGGTTATTTGTAAGAGACTTTACTAGCTGTAGATTTTATTAGGAGGAACACACTAAAAGAGATATCTTTTTCAAAGCTCCTGTGTAATTTACCCAAGAACAGTAAATGAAATAAAACAGTATGTAAAAATAAAAATTATAACTATGCTTTAGATCACTTTTTCCTAATCTTTAAATGAAGGTCATTTTATACTTTCTTCTTTGTTATAAACACCCAACTCATGAAAATAAAAAATCTTGAGAAATTAAAAAAAAAAACACACAAAAAACTTACACGTAAATTTACAAAACACATGGCTTTTTTCCCCCAATTTTTCCTGTGACTTTTTTAAAAATTAAATTTATTGGTATGACAGTGGTTGGTTAAATTACCTAGGTTTCAAGTGTGCACTTCAATAATACATCATTTGTATATCACATTGTGTATTTACCACCCAGAATCAGTTCTCTTTCCATCTCCATGTATTTTACCTCCTTTTCCCTCTTCTACCTCTCCTTCCCTCATTACCCTCTGGTAATACTAAACCTTTGTCTGTGTCTATGAGTTTTTGTTTCTTTGTTTGACTTGTTCTTTTTTTGCTTTCAGTTTTATATCCCAAATACGAGTGAAGTCATATGGTTCTCAACTTTTTCTGTCTGACTTATTTCACTTAGCATAATAATCTCAATATCCATCGATGTTTTCACAAATGGCAGTATTTCATCTTTTCTTGTGGCAGAGTAGTATTCCATTGTGTATATATGTGCCATATGTTGTTTATCCAATCATTTATTGAAGAACACTATGGTCATTTCCATGTCTTGGCCACCATAAATTTGGTTGCAGTGAACATTGGCGTACGTATAGCTTTACGGATAAATGTTTTCAGATTTTTTTTGGTAGATACCCTGAAGATGGAATATTGGGTCAAATGGTAATTCTATTATTAATTTTTTGAGGACTCTCCACACTGCCTTCCATAGCAGTGGTACCAATTTACATTCCCATCGTGTATAAGGGTTCCTTTTTCTCCACAGCCTCTCCAGCACTTGTTATTATTTGTTTTGTTGATAATCATTCTAACAGTTGTGAGGTGATATCTCATTGTGGTTTTTATACTCCCCTCAATCCTTCCCCCGTGAACAAAGTTTATAAAAACAATGACCTCTGTGCTAAAAAGTCTGGTAACCAAAAAAAAAAAAAAACCCAAACATTTCTTTAGTGCTAGGATATGTGTAGCTTGTGATTCACCTCCTCTATTAGCATTCAATCTAAGAGGTACATGAGAAGATTTACATGAAGTGAAGGTATGCTAATAAATATGTATTTTGCTTCTATAATTACAGAGAAAATGTTGATGAGTACATAAATAAAGCTATACAGATGGTCTACATAGATAATATACAATTTTATTCATTATTACTCTGTCACTAATTTCATCTGGGAATGCAGCATCATCATTCTGTTTCATTTGGGTCTGTATACAAAGCCACCCTCTACAGAATCTTGTAGTTATTGTTCAAAGAAGAGGAAACAGGTGAAGAGTAGAAACTTACATTGATTTGATTAGTCCATTTTTCTCACCAGTCTTTTCACACACCTGAATTAAATACAAATTTGATATGAATGTTATGAAAGATTTTATTGGTAATCAGTAACACTGAATGTCACATACGGTTTTAAAATTCTATATCACATTTTTCAGTGTTCATGCCATTTACTAAAATGTTAATATTGCAAATTAGTATGCCAAATTAGTATGGGACCACAGGTTGACTGACTGCTCGATCAGCAAGTGTAAAGTGGAACCTGATGAATTACTTAATTTATTAAAAGAATATAAAAGCAAAACAAGGGAATGCTGTTAAGAGATCATCACATCTTAATTTAAGCCAGGCAAAGACAGCACTTCAATATTAAAAAGTGGAAGCTATAGGCTACATTAAAGATGAACTTTTTCATTTTCCATTTTAAATTCCATATTATTTATAAGATGCTTGATACAACAAAAGACCATTTAAATCCATTGGTATTTTTTGTAACACCATTTTTAAAATTTTTTTCTCACTGCAATTGTATTACTATTTTTATATTTATAATTTATCCATGTGGTTTAGTTAAACAAATTAGCAATTTTTATTTTTAATAATTTTTGATTGCAGTATTTCCACAATATGTTCATTATGTATTTAGTAGTCTGGAATGAGAAGTTATGTCAGATATTTGTATTCAAAAGGAACCCAACTAAGGTAGTTTTGAATAATCACTCTATAATTAATAATATGTTTCTATTTGCTGGTAATTTGAATATTCCATCTGTCCTAAAATTGTATGTGTTTTAAGATACAACTATTTACTCCATAAAGTTCTGTACCAGTGTTAAATATTGTTCTGGCCTCTTTTAGGTATATCTTAATAGATAATAGATGAGGCAGATATATGTAATTTATAAAATTTTATGTTAAATATAAGTTGTATAAGTTCAGCTGAATAAATTTAGTGATTATCTGAAATTCATCAGATAATTATAAAACATTCCTGTCCTACTATGGCCATGAACACAATTTTTTAAAAAAATTTTATTGGAGAAAGGGGAAAGGGGAACAGAGAGGTTGCTGTCCTTTTGTTCTTCAGTCTAGTTGTGGAGGATGTCGCTTCACCGGCCCATGTTGGTATTATCATTGCTCTCTTCCCGGGTGAGGCAATCAGTCGCTGGCCATTGAACAACTGCCGGCCACTCAAGGTGGCTGTTGGCAGTTCACACTGGCTGCCAGCCGCTCACTGTAGCTCACGGCAGCCCACTGCAGCAGGAGCTGTAGCCTATGCCATCACTGGCGACTCACAGCAGCCCAGCTCCTGGTTGAGCTGTTGTTCACCATCTTAGTTGTAGAGGGCGTGGCATCACTGGCCCTCATGTGGGATCCGCACTGGGGCCCTGCTGCTCAGAGCTGGCATCCCAAGCCAGCTCTTAACCAACATGCCACTTGGACAGCCCACAATGTGCTTTTGATAATCAGCTCTTTGTAGTTAAATGTAGAGACAGTGATTCAATGAATCTAGTTTAATGACTGAAATAACCAAATCACAATTTGGGAATCTAAGTATTTCATAGCTTTAGCACTTAACTAAAGCACTTGGACATAAGCTACTTAGGAATTACACACATACCACACACTTATGCACATACAATACACTTTCAAAATACTTAGTCTATTTTACAAATATGGATAACTTCTTGTATTTTTTTTTTGGTGGATTACTGGATCATTTGCCATCCCTATTTACTGTCCTTGGATTTTTTTATTTTGACAGCCTTGTGTACAATGGTTCTAATCTTTATTTCAAAGTTTATCCTAAATTTTCATATATGTATATATATATATATATATATATATATATATATATATATGCCTATGTTCACACATACACATACACACATGCATGTATTTAAAATTCTATGCAAGTTATTTTTCTCCACCCTACTTTTCCCAATTCCTCTGTTTTCCTTTTTCTTTCTTCCTTTTACCAATGTCCAAAAAGTTTGATAAAATATGACATATTAATGTTATAGATTATTTCAATGGTGTGCATATATATATTGATTTTATGGCTTAGTTTATGATCATTACTGATTATTTTGTACACTGTATAGGGATTATGTTGATATATGTTTGTCTCTGCTTTTTTCATATGAGCAGTCATTTATATAATTTAAAACACTCATCCAAAAGAATGCCTTCCAGTGTTATGAGGTTTTTAAAAAATTATTTTTCTGATCACAGAAAAAGAAAATTTAGTTATAGTCACTGTAGAAAATTTTTAAATCAAAAAGTGGGATTTCTGCTTGAGGTCACACTGATCACAAGATACAAATCATATGCTGAATATGAAAACAAGTGAGTGCCACAAATATTCCTGTTAAGTTCGTAAGTTTTTGTTCTGGCTCCAGTGTTTTAACAGTGATACCGATGGATTCACAGAGCAAACTCCAGAGAGCCATTTCAATTACCAAAAGTTTTTCATTTCTATAATACGATGGAAAACCAATTTCCTAGAATGTTCATTCTCTTCCAGAAGCCAGAGTTTGAATCTACTTCAGAAACATTTTTTCTTTAGAACATAATTCTGAGCATCATTTTGATTTGATTACACAGAAGTCATATTTTAGTGTTCTGCTTTTTTACAGTCCAGGACCCTGAAATCCACAAAAATTGTGGTTACTTTAGCCAGTCATGGAGAGAGTAACATAGAGTGAGTCAAAATGCTCAAGTAATTCAAATTAATCAAAGGAAAGAGAAGAAAAGAAAGAAATGGCAGATTAGACAGTTTAAAAAGCTCATTTCAAGAACTGTTGTTACTGTATTAGTTCTACACTTAAATAAATACGTGATGTTTTAAAATACCATTAAACATTCAGTTATCTTTGCCTGCTACTCTCTTTTTGCCATGTGGCAGTTTTGCACTTTGATATTTTCAGACAGTATCACTCAATACTTCATATTTGCTCTCATCCTCTTCTCCAATCCTGTATAGCCAGCCATCCTAATGTCATTACTACTAGGCTTTCATAGGATTACAATGTCCTTTAGTTCTGAAATTTTCTTTATTGTTCATGAAATCAGTGGTGAGGAATGGAAGGAATAACATTCAAATGAGTTAGAAATGTAAGCATTGATAATTTCCTATGTATGATTTTGACCAATTTTTGTTTTGTTAAATTTTTTGAGGTAAGATTGATTAATAACATTATATAAGTTTCAAGTATACAATTTTATAATACATCATCTGTATAGGTTCTGGCCAATTGATTCAAACTTCTAACCTTTGAACTCCATCTACAAAATTGCTTGTTGCATAGACAAAATCTACACATGGCTTCATGGATTATATATAAACATCTTTGGGGAATTGTCAAACTGTGTTACAGCCATTCTATCCAGTTTATTCTACTAAGTACTATTGATTCATCTATTTCTATTGCTTTATCTATTAACGCCATTGCATAATCACCAGTGTCAGTTTGGGCAATAGCTTGTTTTTCAAAACAACATAATCTGTAGACAGTGAAATTATTGTGCAAAGTAAAAGCTGCTTGTATTTAACATATACAATGGCTTCAATTTTAAATTCATTAAATAGAAACAAAGGGAAATAGGAAAAATGTGATGACCGCCCTCGAACAGATTAAAAAGAATTGAAACTTTCAGAGAAGTATTGCTGTAGTCACTTGATGAATATTTATCAACCCATATATCTATAGCTGTTATTTGTTTTGTTTTTATTATTTATTTTGCCATTTATGGTGAGCATGAAGCTATAGAACAAAATTTAGGCTTCATGGATATCATCTGACAGTGCAAGTAAAAGGAACATTTCACAGACTTAAAGAAGCATTAGCAAAGGCTCTTGTATCAAATAAGATGCCTTTGCTTTATAAACTGTGTTTGTAGAAAATAGCTAAATTATTTTATTTTTAAAATGTATAATTGAGAATAGATTTTTTTTTATTTAGAAGTATGCATTTTAATGAGAGGTGGCAGTTTGAAACTTCTTTTCAATATTGTCAGCTGTAACAGTACTAAACCCCTCAGTGTCCATCAGTGCCTGACAGAGGCAGGTGCTCAAAATTTGTAAATAAATAAATGAATGAACTGGACTTAGTCACTTAAACTATTATTATAAAAATTAGTTTCTTTGGCAAATAAACACTTGAAAGTCGGATTTAATTTTGTGTAGCTCCAGAATCCTCCTACTCCATTGGAATTTTGTGTACACTTAATGACAACTTAATAATGTTTTCTTTCACCAGTTTTATAATCTCTTGAAAGATGGTTCAGTTCCACATGCTTAGAAACTATTTTTCAAATAAAAATGTCAGGCTGTTGCAAAGCTTTTGTGTTTTGTAAATGTATAATATATCCATTTAGAGAATGAAGAAACATTAAATTGTCGCATTGCCTCTGGTCTAGTGCCTTGCAAATGTGCTTTGCACATAACAGACAACTTCTGAATTTTTTTTAATCATCAGAATCATAAGACCTAGGAAACATTCTATGGAACTGCCCTTTCATAATTTTTTTTTCATAAACATCACATTTAGAGGGTATTTTAGTATACTCCTCTTTTTATTCTGCCTGTAATAAACATCAGGCCAATAAAATCTGAACTATTGTTCTGAAATTTAATTTTGACAACTGAGAATCCCTGAAGACATTCCAGTCAGGTACAACAATCTTTCCTTTCACCCTGGGAGTCTATTAAATTGAAAAGTTCTGCTTCTGCATGTAACTGCTTGCTTTTGGGGAATGGGAGAGACAGTGTATAGCTCTGACACATGTGCAGCTTGTGCTATAACTAAAAGTCAAAATGTCTCACAGAAAGGAACAATAGAAAATAATGTTTTTTCCCCACTAAATTTTAAGTGCATAATTTTATCAGTTTTGACACATGTGAAAACATTCCCACAGTCAAGATAATTAACATTTTATCACAACCAAAAGTTTCCAAATACCCCCTTCCCATAATACCTTCCTTCTTCCCTTCACCTTGAACTGAGCAATGGCCGATCTGCCTTCTGTCACTGCATTTTATTTTTTTTATTTTTTATTTTTTAATTTAATTTAATTTTATTAGTTTCAGGTATACAACACAATGCAATAGTTATACTCTTTACCCCCCAAAGTGAAACCCCCCTCCCCCAGTTCGCCACCCCACTCCCCCCCCATATCATACATATCCATCACAACTCCCCTGACTCCCCTCCACAGTATACTCCACATCCTGTGACCATCCACATATTCAGTTGCAGTTGGCATACAATACTATACAACATCAGCTTCAGGTGTACAGTACAGTGATCAAGCCTCTACTCCATCCATGAAGTGGTCTCCCTAACAAGACATGTGACTATCTGACACGCCACAAAATTTTTACAACATTATTATATTCCTCGAACTGTGTTTCATATCCCTGTGGCAATATTGTAGTTGTCTATTTATGCTGTCTAATCCCTTCCCCTTCCACCCCCATCCCCAACCCCTTCCCAACTAGCTGTCACTGCATTTTAGTGAGCATTTTCAAGAAGTTTATATAAATGGAGTCATACAAATATGTTTTTTAATGCATGTCTTCTTTCAGTTACTGTGATTATTTTCAATGTGTATCCATGTTGTAGCATGTGCTTCATTACTTCTTATAGCTGAATAATATTCCATTGTATGGATAAACTGCATTTTATACATTCATCAGTTGATGGGCATTTTTGCTGTTTCCACTCTTTGTCTAGTTCCATGAAGAAAGGATATATTTCATTTATTTAAATTTTATTTAATTTCTATTGGCAATATTTTATAGTTTTTAATGTAGAAATCTTAGGCAACCTTGTTAGATTTATTTCTAATGTATTTTATGTTTCTTGGCATTGCCATAATTGTTTAATGAATTTCATGTTCCAACTGTTTTCTATTACTATACAAGAATACAATTGATTTACATATATTAATCTTATATCTTGCAACCTTAGTAATTTATTAATTTTCATAGTTGTTTTGTAGGTTTACTGAGATGTTTTATGTAAGCAATTATATCATTTGTAGATGCAGACAGTTCTTCTCTCTATCTCTAATCTATATTATTCTATTTTGGTTTTTGTTTGTTTTTCTTTATTCTATTGCTATAACTTCCAGACCATGTTGAATAAAAATGACAATAGCAGGCATCCTTGCATTGCTCCCAGTCTCAGAGTGAAAGCATTCAGTCTTCCAACTTTAAGTATGACGTTAGCTGTAAATTTTTTCTGGATGCCTTTTTTCACTTTAGGGACGATATCTACTGTTCCTAGTTTGCTTAGTTTTATTTTTAATTTCAATGGATGTAGAATTTTGTTAAATGCTTTTTCTATATTTCCTGAAATAGTTTTTCTTTATTTTGTTAATATATTATATATAATATACAAATATTATATATATATAATAAAATTATATATAATTTGTTTTTGAAACTGAAGTTATCTGCAATCTATCATCATTCTAGCATGTGCTTTCAGAGACAACAAATGAACAATGAAGCTTTACTTTACTGTTTATTAGAGGTTAATATTTATTATTTTATTTTTAATTTAATTTAATTTAATTTTACCATGTTTTATAGACAGGACTAGAGACAAAAGCTTTTCTCCTTTACAAGCAAGTCTTAGAGTTCATTTATGTATTAAAAATGTATTTTATTATTACATTAAATTTCTATAGAATTGTTTATTGAAAATGAGATAATTTACATATGACTACAGGTTACTATGTGCTTTTAACTTTATAGATTTACTATTTCTGGATGCAAATGTCATAAAAGTAAAGAATAAGATACTACAGGGGGCGGCCGGTTAGCTCAGTTGGTTAGAGTGCAGTGCTCATAACACCAAGGTTGCCAGTTCTATCCCCACATGGGCCACTGAGTTGCATCCTCCACAACTAGATTGAAACAACTATTTCACTTGGAGCTGATGGGTCCTGGAAAAACACACTGTTCCCCGGTAAAAATTTTAAAAAGAAAAGAAAAAGAATAAGATACTACAATAACATTACAAATTCGGGGAATATAATGTTGTTAAAATTTTGTGGGGTGTCAGATGGTCACATGTTTTGTTAGGGAGACCACTTCATGGATGGAGTAGAGGATTGATCACTGCACTGTATACCTGAAATTGATGTTGTATAATATTGTATGCCAACTGTAATTGAATATATAGACAGTCACGGGATGTGGATTATATGGTGGAAGGGAGTCAAAGGGATTGTAATAGATAGTATGATATGGGGGGAGGAGTGGGAGGGGAGAATTGGGGGAGGGGAGTTGTCACTTTGAAGGGTAAAAAGTATAACTATTGCACTTTGTTGTACACCTGAAGCTAATTAAAAATATAAATAAATAAATAAATAAAAGATGTAAGAAAAGCATATATGTGATGAAAATGGAATATATGTCTGTAGATATGCTTTAAAACATGACCTATGTTTGTTTGGTACCTGTATCTTTTGACTCTGGCATTACAACTTTTGGATGGGCATCATGCCGTTCTAACAGATGTATTGACTGTGTAGACCTGCCAGTGAAGCAGAGTGTACTGAAAACAGTAAAGAATTTGTGCTGGTGATTAAGCAGAGTACACTGTAGTATGGGAATGCCTTTACAAACATCAATGTGCACATTTTTATATTTGAATAGTTATATTCTGAACTAAAGTCAGAAAACACAGTCATATTGTGCCAGAAACTTATTAAGACATCCCCTATTTTGGTTTTCTTTTTAATATTAGCCAGATAACCTAGTAACTTTTATGTACATTTTTTTTCCTTTATATATATATATATATATATATATATATATATATATATATATATTTTAGCTGAGCCATTCTGACACCTGTTGGCAACTTAGCAGCAGCTCAGCTCGGGCTGGGCATCAAACTGCTGTTGCTCAAAGCTCAGCTTGCACTCTTGAGCGAGCTCTTTAGCAACTGAGCCACTTGGCAGGCCCTGTAAATTTTATTATAATTAGCATCATGATTTTTTCACTTCATATTATATTGTTTATTATATAAACTTCAGGTGTACACCATTATGATTCTACATCTGAATACACTACAAAGTGATCAGCCCACAAAACTCTAGTTATCATCCCTCACCAAAAAGTTGACCCCTTTAGTCCAACTCCCAAATCTGTCCCGTTTGCTACCCACTGATCTGATCTTATCTCTGTATCTATGTGTTTCTTTTTGCTTTATTTGTTTGGTTTTTGTTTTCTTTTTTCTTTTTTTTTTGGATTCTACATATGAGTTTGAAATAGTATGGTACTTGTTTTTCTCTTTCTGACTTATTTTACTTAGCATTATACTCCTAAGGTCCACCCATGTTGTCACCAATGGCAAGATTTCATTCTTTTTTATGGCTAAGTAGTATTCCATTTGTGTGTGTATGTGTGTGTGTGTGTGTGTGTGTGTGTGTGTGTATCACATTTTCTTTATTCATTCATCCATCAATGAACTCTTAGGTTGTTTCAGTATCTTGGCTATTATAAATAATGCTGCAATGAACAAAGGGATGCACACATCTTTTCAAATCGGTGTTTTCATACTCTTTGGATAGATAACCAGAAGTGGAATGGCTGGATCATGTGGTAGTTCTATTTGAAAGTTTTTTGAGGAATCTCTGTACTGTTTTCCATAGTGGCTGCAGCAATTTACAGTCCCACCAAAAGGGCACAAGAGTTCCCTTTTCTCCACATCCTCTTCAACACTTGCTTTTCTTGTTTTTTTTTGTTAATACTCATTTTAATAGGTGTAAGGTGATATCTCATTGTGGTTTTTATTTGCATTTCCCTAATAATTAGTACTGTTAAACATCTTTTCATGTCCCTGTTGGCCATCTGTATGTCTCCTTTGGAAAATGTCTGTTTAAATCCTATGCCCTTTTTTTTTTTTTTTGATGACAGTGTCACTGGCCCTCATATGTGGGTCCGAACCGGGGCCGCTCGCTTCCCAAGCCAGCGCTTAACCACCGCGCCACTCGGCCGGCCCTCCTATGCCCATTTTTAAATCTTTTTTTTTTTTGTTTTTAAGTTGCATGTGTTCTTTATATACGTTAGATACTAACCTCTTAATCAGATACATGATTTGCAAATATTGTCTCCCATTTAATAGGTTACCTTTTGGTTTTGATGATTGAAGCTTTTTAGTTTTCTATAATTCCATTTGTTTTGTTTGTTTGTTTTGCTGTTTCCCTTTCATTTGGAATCAGATCAACAAAAATATCACTAAGACTGATGTCAAAGAGCTTACTGCATATGTTTTCTGCTAGAAATTTCATGGTTTTATGTCTTACATTAAAATTTTTAATCCATTTTGAGTTAATTATTGTGCAGTGTATAAGAGAGTGGTCTAGTTTCAATCTTTTGCATGTTGTCCAGTTTTCCCAATATCATTTATTGAAAAGACTGCCCTTTCTCCACTGTATGTTCTTGGCTCCTTTATCATAAATTAATTACCCATATATGTGGGTTTATTTCTGGGCTCTCAATTCTGTTCCATTAGACTGTATGTTTGTTTTTGTGCCAATGTCATACTTTTTGATTACTATAGCTATGTAGTATAGTTTAAAACTAAGGTGTGTGATATCTCCTGCTTTGTTCTTTTTTTTTTTTTTTTTTTTTTTTAGGGCAGCGTCACTGGTCCTCATATGTGGGACTAAACCGGGGCCGCTGGCTTCTCAAGCCAGCGCTTAACCACTGTGCCACTCAGCCGGCCTTCCTGCTTTGTTCTTGTTTCTCAACTTTGTTTTGGCTATTCAGGATCTTTTGTGGTTTCCTACAAATTTTAGAATCATTTGTTCTAGTTCTAAGAAATATGTCATTGCCATTTTGATATGGATTGCACTGAATCTGTAAATTGCTTTGGATAGTATTGTCATCTGAACAATATCAATTCCTCCAATCCATGAGCAGAGAATATTTTTGCTTTTGTTGGTGTCATCTTCAATTTTCCATCAGTATCTTACAGTTTTTAATATAAAGTTTTTTCACATCCTTAGTTAAATTTATCCTGAGGTATTTTATTCTTTTTTATGCAATTGCAAATTAGATTGAATTCTTTATTTCTCTTTCCAATCATGTGTTATTAGTGTATAGAAACACCACAAATTTGTGTATATCGATCTTGTATCCTGCAACTTTACGGAATTCACTTACTAGTTGTAACAGTTCTTGCAGTCTTTAGTGTTTTCTTCGTATACTATCATGTCATCTGCAAATAATGACAATTTTACTTCATTTTTTCCCCAATTTTGATGCTTTTTTATTTTATTTTATTTTGTCTAATTGATCTGGCTAGGATTTCCAATACTATGTTAAATAAAAGTGGTGAGAGTTGGTATACTTATCTTATTCCTGATCTTAGAGGAAAAGCTTTCAACTTTTCACCATTGAGTATGTTAGCTGTGAGTTTGTCATATGGCCTTCATTATGTTGAGTTATGTTTCTACTATACCTACTTTGTTGAGAGTTTTTATCATACATGAATATGGAATTTAATCAAATGCTATTTCTGCATCTATAGAGATGATCATATGATTTTATCCTTCATTTTGTTAAAGTGGTATATCATATTGATTGATTTGTGGATATTGAACCATCCTTACACCCTTGAAATAAATCCCATTTAATCATGGTGTATCACCCTTTTAATGTATTGTTGAATTCAGTTTGCAGATAATTTATTAAGGGTTTTTGCATATCTGTTCATCAAGAATATTGGCCTGTGATTTTCTTTTTTTGTGATGTCCTTGTCTTCTGTGTGTTTGTGTGTGTGTGTGTGTGCGCGTGTGTGTGTGTCAGAGAAAGAAAGAGAGAGAGAGAGAGAGAGAGAGAGAGAGAGAGAGAGAGAGAAAGAGAGTGAGAGAGTCAGGGTAATACTGGACTCATAAAATATATTTAAAAGCATTCATTCCTCTTAAATTTTTTTAGAAGAGTTTGGGAAGGATAGATAATAAATAACTTTGAATGTTTGGATAAATTCACCTCAGAAGTTGCCTGGTCCTGGACTTTTATTTGTTGGAATGTTTTTGATTATTGATTCAGTATTCTTACTACTGATCAGTGTAGTTAGGTTTTTCTATTTATTCATGATTCAGTCTTGGAAGATTGTATATTTCCAGAAATTTACCCATTTCTTCTAGGTTGTCCTATTTATTGGTGCATAATTTTTATATCAGTCTCTTATAATCCCTTGTATTTCTGTGGTATCAGTTGTAACTTCTTTTATTTCTGATTTTATTTTGATTAGTTTAACTAAAAGTTTGTCTACTTTGTTTATCTTTTCATAAAACCATTTCATTGAACTTTTCATTGAACTTTTCTATTGTATTTTTAGTCTCTATTTTATTTATTTCCACTCTAATTTTTATTATTTTTTTCCTTCTACTAACTTTGGGCTTCATTTGTTCTTTTTCTAGTTCCTTTTGATGTAAAGTTAGTTTATTTGAGATTTTGCTTGTTTCTTGAGGTAGGTCTGTATTGTTACATACTTTTCAATTGTAGTTCAAAGTAAGAGACACTTTTCCTGGAAGTTTACATACTAGAATAAATTGATATTTGGTTGTTTAGCTTCAATTACAACTCATGAACACTTCATGACTATTTGGAACACTGAAATGTTTCGTATGGTGGAATAAAATCATAAAGACAATTAGAATTGCACTTTAAACTTTTATGTGAAGTGTCTTTTGCTTATTTAAAATAGATGTATGTTTTTATATGCTTATGTATATACACATCTGCAAAATTTAAGGGGATAATCTTATGAAGCTCACTTCAGAATGGCAAAGCTTTCTTCAAGTTTAATTAACGAAAGTCTAAAAATTGTAGAGATATGTTGCATCTCTTTTGAGATTAATAGTAATGCTACTAACACTAATTAGGTATAGCAAAATCCTTTGAGAATATGGTTTTCCCTCTGAGGATGTACTTCAGGGGATACATCAAAAACTATATCACAAACTCTGATATTAGACATGCAGAAGGATGCATCTCTGCAGTTCCTTTATGTGGAGTCCTTACTTTTATTTTCTATGAACAAAATCCACTTGGAATAAAATGCCATTCCTATCATAGACTGTAATATCATCCTATATAATGTATATACAAAAATAATAGTCCTGTAAAACAGGACCTCTTTAGACTTTGTATGCAACTTGAAAATAATTGTTTTTCAGTGATTTGTTGTGGTTTATTTTTATCAAATTGACAATTTAGAGCATGTAAGAGCAAGTTTAAATGCAATTAGGGTTATATTGAAATCCAAGACACTTCTCTTACAGGTGATTATTCTATTTAGAGAATAGGGGCATTTTTTATACTATCTATACATTTGTCTATATTTCAAATTGCGTATTATTTTCATTACTTAAAGAATTTCCCCCATTCACAACAACTGGGAGGATCAGAAGGGACAAGCATGTATTGGGATGGTGAGCATGGTAGTGACTACAGGAATTCTATCACTAAATAAATCCAGGGATTTGGTAAGGACTATGTAATTTTTTTTAAAAAAGATTTTATTGGGGAATTGGGATAGGGGAACAGCATTGGTGAATTGGGGAAGGGGAACAGACAAGTTGCTGTCCTTTTGTTCTTCAGCCTAGTTGTGGAGGATGTCACTTCACTGTCCCATGTTGGTATTATCATTGTGCTCTTCCCGGCTGAGGTAGTCACTTGCCGGCCATTGGACAGCCACTCACGGCAGCTCACTGTGGCTCACGCCAACTGCCGGCCGGCCCCATGGCAGCCTACGCTGTCGCTGGTGACTCATGGCAGCCCAGCTCCAGGTCAAGCTGTTGTTCACCATCTTAGCTGTAGAAGGCGCAGAGTCACTGGCCCATGGGGGATACAAACCGGGGCCCTACTACTCAGAGCTAGAATCCCAAGCCAACTCTTAACCAATGCACCACTCGGCCAGTCCAGGACTATATAATTTTAATATCAACACTAATTTTACAAAAATCAACAGACACAGCAGAAAATGAGAACAAAGTGCTCTTGTATGTAAAGCTGTTTTATTTCAGATTTCTTTATTTTTTTGATGAAAATAAATAATCACTAAGGTGGATAAAAGCACCATACCAATAAACAACAAGAAAGGTAGTTATACAGTGAGAAAAAACTCCAAAAATTAATGGCTGTAGACATTTTTTAAAAAGTACAGCATAAATTAGCAGCCTAACTATAAATGAAGCTTTATGGTACTTAAGTTGAGAAAACTATGTAAGAGCTGTGCCTTATATTTGTTATTCAACTTTGGTGAATGAACTCTGCTGTGATTAGTTTTGTACTTGTAAATGGTAATCCATCTATCTACCTATTGATTTGTTTTGTTTTTTGTTTTTTTGAGGGCAGTGTCACTGGCCCTTATATGTGGAACCCGAACCAGGGCCACTGGCTTCCCATGCCAGCGCTTAACCACCGTGCCACTCGGTCGGCCCATATTGATTTGTAAATAGGAAACTTGACCACCAGTTTTTCTCAAGTTTTATTTTATTATTGATCAACTCTATTATATATTGATATTAAAATAGTTTAAGTGATTTAAAAGACTTCAGGATCAGATATTTAAGAAATTCTTATATAAAATCTCTTCTATGCCATGGTGAACAATTCCATTTGGTACATGACAAATAAAATTTAAATTCTAAGTTGTTAGTCTTAAACTACTTTTCTTAGTTTTGCAGGGCAGCATGATTTATGGTTATTGTTATGGCATAATATATTAACACTGCTTTTCACTATGAATAGTGTACTGGTTGCATGATCAATCATATGTTCTTTTTATCTGTAATTTTCTTTCTTTTTTAAATTAAAGTTTATTGGGGTGACAGTGGTTGGTAAAGTTACACAGATATCAGTTGTCCAATTTTGTAATACATCATCTATATATGATGTTGTGTGTTCACCCTCCAGAGTCAGTTCTCCTTCCATCACCATATATTTGATCCCATTTACTCTCATCTATCCCTTTTCCTCTGGTAACCACTAAACTATTGCCATAAGAAAAGATGAAATAGTGCCACTTGGGACAAAGTGGATGGATCTTGAAATTATTATGCTAAGCAAAATACGTCACACAGAAGAAGTTGAGAACCATATGATTTCACTGATATGTGGAATATAAAACTGAAAGCAGCAAAGGAGCAAACAAGAGAAGCATATAAAGAAACAAAAACTCATAGACACAGGCAATAGTTTAGTGTTTACCAGAAGGTAATGGGGGAGGGGGTGGTAGATGAGAGTACACAGGATCAAATATATGGTGATGACTTTAGGTGGTGAGCACACAATGTGATATACAGATGATGTATTACAGAGTACACTTGAAACCTGTGTAACTTTACTAACCATTGTCACCCCAATAAACTTTAATTTAAAAAAATTAATGTAATAAAGAGCTGGTTCTTTGAAAAGATTTAATAAAATTGTTAAACACTTAGCTACACTCACTAAGGTAAAAACAGAAAAGACACAAATAAACAAAATCAGAAATGAAAGAGGAGAATTACAACAGATACCACAGAAATACAAAGGATCATACAAGAATACAATGAAAAACTATATCCTACCAAATTGAATAACCTAGAAGAAATGGACAAGTTCTTAGAAATATATCTTTTCTAAAATGAATCATGAAGGACTAGAAAATCTAAATAGACTGATAAATAGTAAGAAAATCATCCAAGACCTCCCCCAAAGCAAAAGCCCGGGACCAGATATATTCTCTAGTGAATTCTACCAAACATTCAAAGTTGATTTAATATCTTTCCTCCTCAAACTCTTCCAAAAAATTGAAAACGAGGCAATACTTCCTAATTCATTTTATGAGGCCAACATTATTTTGATACTAAAACATCGCAAGAGTAACACACACAAAAATAAAACTACAGACCAGTATTGCTAATGAATACAGATGCAAAAAATTGTAAACAAAATACAAGGAAATTGAATCCAACAATACATTATAAAAAGCTTATAGGGCCAGCCAAGTGGCACGGTGGTTAAGAGCTGGCTTGGGACGCCAGCTGCCCTGGTTCGGATCCCACATATGAGGGCCAATGACACTACCCTCTTAAAAAAAAAAAAAAAAAAAAAAAGCTTATACACCACCATCAATTGAGATTCATTCCAAGGGCATAAGGATGGTTCAACATATGTAAATTGATTAGTGTGATACACCATATAAACAAAATAAAGGATAAAAATCATATGTTCTTATCAGTAGATACAGGAAAATCATTTGACAACATATAACATCCATTTATGATTAAAACACTTAATAAAATGGGTGGAGAAGGGAAGTACCTCAACATAATAAAGACTATATACAACAAACCCTCAGGTAATATCATACTTAATGGTGAAAAACTAAAAGCCTTTCCTCAGGAACAGGACAGGGATAACCACCCTCAACACTATTATTCAACATAGCATTGGAAGTCCTATCCAGAGCAATCAAGCAAGAGAGAAATAAAAGGCATCCAAATTGGGAATGATGAAGTTTAAATTATAATTTAAAAAAAGGACCAGATTGCTTTTTCAAAGATTGTTTTTATTTGTTTTGTTTTGTTTTGGCTTACTAAACAAAAGGACTTATTGAGTCAGAATGTTAGAAAAGTACAGTTTAGTTCATATAAACAGGGCAAAGTGGAAAATTGGTTAGGGAGGAATACATCACCATCTAAAAACTTGATGTTATTTAAACTCTAAGCCTATTCTGTTTTCTGATCTGTCTTACTAATTATAAGTAATTTTATTTTGCTGTGTATTGTTCCATTAGAAATAAAATGAGATATGTCAGGAATGCATAATTATGAATATTCTTGAGTGTAAACTTGGGAGGGAAATGTGAACATATTCTCAAAAAGCAATGGAAATGTGACTAAGTCTTAAAACAAAGATAATCGATTAAAATAAACACTAATACATTTCACCACAAAGAATTCTTGAGTTAAATTAAAAATTGGCATTCTTTGTAACTTTGATGCAAGAACTCCATTCAGGATATGATGCACCATAAATTACCCTCATAATGATATGTTAGGATTAAGAGTCATTGACTTGATAAAAATAATCATTTTAAAATACCATAGATATAGTGACAAGTTCATGATATATATGAAGAGAAATGTAGTCTTATTGCAGAGTTAGTGTAAAATCTTTGTAATTTAAACATGTTCTGATAAGCTGCAATCTCTGTATAATTTAAAAATGAAAATGAGTTGAGATCACAATCTGGTTTTCTATTTGGTTGATATTGTTGACAATGAACATGAACCCCCTCAAATAAAGCAGCTTCTGCAATGCCTTAATGTATTCTTAAGTCATCTAGCTATGAGATTTTAATCTTTGTACAGGGAATTTGTCATTATAAAATCTTTTTTTTTTCTTGCTCTATTACATATGTAATGCCCGTCTTAAACAGAATTAGGCAGCATAAGTGAAAAAGATTCAGTTATAAAGGCTATTGGCTTTGTTGTAAAGTGCCATGGATGTACCATAATTATATACAACCCTAAATTGCTCCTGATATTCTGTAATTATGACCAGTGGTATATATTATTGATATTAAAGCAATTTAGAACTGGTCCATGTTCAGATTAGATAGTTATGTGCACTGTAATTACTTTGGTAATGTGTCTGTGTTGTATTTAAATGCTTAAGGATGGCTTTCCAGCTAATGAAAAATCATTGTTTGTACTTTTACATTTCTGGTACTTCCTGTTATAAATGTACCTGCCATAGCAGAAAATAATTTTCATGAAATTTTTAAAATAATTATGTGACTATTACTAGATACACAGGATTTACAAGGGGAATTTGGCCAAAAAAGGGAAATTAATAAAGTTATATAATTTGTATTATGAAAGAGCTTAAATGCTAAACACTGGCAGAAGTGCATTTATCTTGTTAGTGTACTGAGAAAATTTGTGAATGATATTATGTCATTGTGTAATCTTATGAGAATCTGTCTTAGGTAGTATACAGCTAAACATAATATACAGTAATAATAATATTTGAATATAGTTTCCAATTATTTCTTTGTATACCATCTGTTTTTCTTACTGAAGTTCTGAAGCTAACCACTATATTGTTTCATTTTATCATACAATAATGAAATGTATTTTCAATACTTTGAAATAAAAAATTTGTCATGGGCATATATCAGGGATCGGCAAACTGCTTCTCATGAGCCACATGTGGCTCTTCGGGTACGTTTGGTCTCAAATGTTTGCCGACCCCTGGAAGAGCCAATCCTGTTCCTCACAATAATTTAAAAATTAGTTGAGAGCCATAAATATATTTTTACATAATCACCATTATGTGAATAATATCCTTTAAAAATTTTGTAAATAAAACTATGATAGTTTTATTTTCATTCTCAATTTTACTTCAGAGCCTGTGGCTTGTGAGCCGCAGTTTGCTGATCCCTGGCAGCTCTTCCATCTCAAAAGTTTGCCAACCCCTGGCTTATATTAATACTTATAAGATTAAGTGTTCAGAAATAAACACACTTTTGTTCTATTTACTGTAATTCTTGTCTCAATATTGTTTTATAAAATTAAAAAATCATGTTTTAAAAAATGATATTCTATTTATAGATTGATGTTATTTTTGACATGCAATATTTTTGAGTAAATACAGTTATGACAATGACTTTGAAAATCAGAAAATAATTTCTAATATTATAAACCCTTTATTTAACATGTGGGTTTTCCACAGCCTTCACAATCCTACCTTGTATAATATTTCAGATGGAGCTCTTGCTACTAATTTCTACCACTATCATCTGAGCACTAACCATGCATCAAAATGATTTGTCTAACATGAAGTTTTTAAATATCAAAACTTTTTTGCCCAAATAGAATCTCTTGTAACATTTCTGTTATAAGAAATTCATCTGACAAAAGAGGCAATTAGTTTGACAACAGGAAATGCCAGCAGTGGTTATAAATTGATGATTCTATTCATTATCATATTGGCAATTCTCCTTATTATGAACATTAAAATGATTACTTTCTTGTCATTTAAACCTGCACCTGCATTTTTCTTTGCCGAAACATCCTCACCTCAATTGTATACTGTAGTTTTCTAGCTAATTTTTGTTTCCTCTTCCTCACTCAATATAAAGTGCTATGTTAATCCTTAAAGTATGTATTATAAGGATTATCTAAAAACTATAAAATTGGAAGTTATATTGCTGACTGAAAATCTTCTCTGAAGAACTTTTAAAACAGATATTTAATGACACTGCAGTTGAACAGTTTTAGTCTAGACCAGAAAATAAGCAACCTAGGGGCAATCGAGACATAGAATCATTAAAGGAAGTATTTATTCACATTTCAATTCAAAATAGAAATATAATAATTTATTTTAGTAAAGTTTTTTGTATGTGTTCATTTTATAGGCAAATATCTAATGATATTTAATTTCAGAGAACTGTATGGGTCTCAAGTACAGTCAAAATAAAAATTCATGGTCCAGATTTTGCCTCTTATTCATGTTGTTTTTCTCTAATTATTCATTTCCTACGTTGTTTTAAGGTGAAAACAAAAGCCAAAACAGAAAACGGTTACAGATATTTCTTTACTTTTCAATAGTACAATAATACAGCAAAATAAGAGTAGAACTAAGAATGAATTTCAGAAGCATCCTTACTTTTATGAATGTTTTCATGCACAATTCTGCTCATAACAGATGGAGACTGAAACAGAGTTTCCATTTTATAGGAAAAGAACTAGTGATCTTCTTGGATTTAGGTTTTAATTCAAATGCCAACTATTATCATATGAATTCCACTCCCTTCCATATATTTCTGGACCAATAGCTTTACAAAGAGACTGCACTATCCACATTCCTTATAATTAGCCTACCCAATTTCTTGAATAAATGACTGATTTCTTAGTATAACCTCTTCCCCCTATTTTGTGTTTTTCATAAACTGGAATATATTACATTTATTCCTTCTTCAAGTTCCTTAAATATTTATGCAGTGCTCAGTATAAGCTATGAACTGTGCTAACCATTAACTTCATTGAATTCCAATCACCTAGCATGGTATCTGGTGGAACATAAATACTCAGAAAAATTGTAAGAATTGGTGATACAGTGACAACAAGACTCATTTCCTGCCTTCAAGGACTGCACAGTCTAGTAGGACAGACAAACATATCTACATATAAAAAATATTAATTGTAATAGCCACTTTTTATAGCATGGTGTATGAACAGAAGACAGTATAGACCCAGAGACAGTAGTAATTAGGCTGATGAAATTCATACAAAATACTTTCTAGGCTAATTTTTATGTGGTTAATATCACATTACTTAGGATAAGATATATTTTACATGAAAATATGGGCATTAAAATAAAATAAAAATACGTCTCTATATATTTCAGATCCCCCTCAATTTTTAACTGAAAGCTATATATATAATTGTCTGAAAATATTCAGCGCTAAGTTTATAAACTATTACAACATTGTATCCTTCCTAATAGTAAAAATAAACTTAAGGGTAAATATTAATTGTATGAATATTTTATGATTTATCTATGCTTTTCTAGCCAAAGAATATTACATATTTAAAATAAAAGTACATAAATTATACATCTGCAGAAGTTTAGTTATGTTGTTAAAAAATAGAAAGTTTAAAATTACTAAAGGACAGTTCAAATAAAAGTAGGAACATGTAAGAAATCATAGTCTCTGTGATAGAAGCAGTTCTCAAACTTCATTCCAGGTGTGAGAAAATGAAAAATTTTAAACATACAGGAAAGAATTTAGCAGTGAATTTAAGAATTTAACAGTAGGTGTCAATATAGCCAACACCTAGATTCTACTACTAATATTGATTCACTTTAAAAGTTGATTGTGGGGGGGTTTACCTTTTAAGGTCAGAAAAGCCCTTTCTCATACAAATCCTCATTTCTAATACAAAGGGCAAGTATTTTTTGCTGATTTTACAAAAATAATGCAACTGAGGTTTAGAGCCACTTATTAGTTCAATGCCCATGAGAGTTGTTTACATTTATAGTGTGTTTTCTAACCTTGACTGTTATTTGCCCAAAAGCTTTAAAAATACTGATACCTTGGTCCTACCCCCAGAGATTTTGATAGAATTGGTCTGGGAGCCTGAGTGTTGGGATTTTTAAAAGCACTCTAGGTGATTCTAATGTGCACTCAAGGTTGAGAACCCCAATGTAGGTGTTTAAAAAATGGTCATTGAATGAATGCTAAATAATTTTTTAAAAAATTCTGTTTCTTTATAACAGCTTTATTGAGATACAAATCACATACTGTCAAAGTCACTCATTTAAAGCATACAATTCAGTGTTTTTAAAGTTATTCCCAAAGTTTGTAACCATCATTACAATGAATTTTCGAACCCTTTTATCACTCCAAAAAGAAACCCAGTATCAGTTAGCAGTCAATCATCATTTGTCCCAAGCCTCTGCATGCCTAGGCAACCACTAATGTACTTTCTGTCTCTGTAGATGTGCCTGTTCTGAATGTTCTATATAAGTGTAATCAAATAATAAGTGGTTGTTTGTCTGAGTTTTTTCACTTAGAACAGTGTTTTCAAGGTTTATCTACATTTTGGCATGTACCTAATATTTCATTCTTTCTATGGTTTAATAATCTCCCATGGTATGGGTAAAACACATTTTTTTTATCCATTCATCAGTTGATGGACATTTGGATTATTTTCAATTTATGACTATTATGCTCTGTGAACATTTGTGTACAAGTTTTTGTATGGACATACGTTTTCAATTCTCTAGAAGTAGAATTGATGAGTCATATGGTAATTTTATGTTTCACCTTTTGAACAAAACTATTTTCCAAAGCAGCTGAACCATTTTACATTCCCACCAGCAGTGTTTGAGGGTTCCAATTCCTCCACATCCTGGAAAACACATGTTATTATGTGTCTTTTTGATTGTAGCCATCCTAGTGAGTATCAAGTGGTATCTCACTGCAGTTTTGACTTGCATTTCCCTGTTGGCTGAAGGTATTCAGCATGTTTTCAGGAAATTTTTGTCCATTTGTATATCATCTTTGGAAAAATTTCTGTTCTTGTTTACCATATTTTTTTTTACTAATTTATAAGAGTTCTTTATGTATTCTGGACACTATTCCATCATCAGGTACATGATTTGTGAATATTTTCCCTGATTCTATGCATTGTCTTTTCACTTTAGTGGAATAATTTAAAGCACAAAAGTTTTTAATTGTAATGAATGCCAATTTATTTTTCTCTTGGTACTTGTGGTTTTAGTGTCATATCTAAGAAGGCTTTGCCTAATACAGGGTCATGAAAATTTCCTCCTATATTTTCTTATAAGAATTTATAGTTTTAGCTCTTAAATTTAGGTCTATGATCCATTTTGTATTAATTTTTCTATATGGTATGAGACAGATATTTAATGTCATTTTATTAAATATGTGGGTATCCAGTTTTTTTAGCAACATTTGTTGAGAAGACTGTTTTTCACCATTGAGCTGCCTTGGTAACCTTGCCCAAAATAAATTGTAAATGTGAGGTTTCATTATGGACTCTTAATTATGTTCCATTGATCTATGTGACTATCTCAGTACCACACTCTCTTGATAGTCTTGTTATGTAGTAAGTTTTGAAATTGAAAAGTGTGAGTTCTCCAATGTTCTTTATTTTTTTTTCAACATTGTTTTGGCTATTCTGGGTTCCTTGTATTCCCATATAAATTTTAGGATCAGCTTGTCACATTATTCAAAAGAATGCAGTTGAAATTATGATAGGAATTATGTTGGATGTGTAGATCAATTTGAATAGTTTTGCCATCTTAAAAATATTATATGCTTTGATCCACAACCATGAGTTATCTTTCCATTTATTTTGGATTTCTTTTATTTATTTCAACAACTTTTTGTGTTTCCACTGTATAAGTTTTACACTTCTTTTGCTCAATTTTTTTTTCTGTTTTATCCTTTAGATGCTATTGTAAATGGAACTCTTTTCTTTATTTCCTTTTTGGATTGTTATTGCTCCTGTATGGAAATTCAGATAGGATTTTCTATATCAGGGGTTGGAAAACTTTTGAGATCGAAGAGCTGCCAAGGGTCAGCAAACTGTGGCTCATGAGCCACATGCAGCTCTTTGGGTACATACATGTGGCTCTGAAGTAAAATTGAAAATGAAAATAAACTATCATAGTTTCATTTATAAAATTTTTCAAGGATATTATTCACATAATGGTGATTATGTAAAAATATATTTATGGCTCTCAAATAATTTTTAAATTGTCATGAGGGACAAGATTGGCTCTTCCAAGGGTCTGTAAACTTTTGAGACGGAGCGTACACAAAGAGCCGCATGTGGCTCGCAAACCACAGTTTGCCGACCCCTGTTCTATATACACATACAAGACCCTGTCATTTTCAAAGAGAGGTAATTGTATTTCTTTCTTTCCAATCTGGATGTCATTTGCTTCTTTTCCTGCCTAATTTTTCTAGCTAGAAATCTGGTGTGATGTTGAATTAAAGTGTGAGAACAGATAACCTTGATCATAGCAAGGAAGCATTTAGTCTTTCACCATTAAGCATAATGGTTATTTAATAGTTGTCCTTTATCAGATTGACAAAGTTTCTTTATAGTTTTTTTTTTTTAATTTTTATTGGGGAATTGGGGGAGGGGAACAGCATTAGGGAATTGGGGAAGGAGAACAGACAAGTTGCTGTCCTTTTGTCTTCAGTCTAGTTGTGAAAGATGTCCCTTCACTAGCCCATGTTGGTATTATCATTGCACTCTTCCCGGCTAGGACAGTTGCTTACCAGCCATTGGGCGGCCGCTCATGGTTGCTCACGGCAGCTCACCAAAGCACACTCCAGCTGCTGACCAGCCCCATTGCAGCCTACACCGTTGCTAGCGACTCACAACAGCCCAGCTTCAGGTTGAGCTGTTGTTCACCATCTTAGCTATAGAGCGCGCAGCATCACTGGCCTGCATGTGGGATCCGAACCCGGGCCCTGCTGCTCAGAGCTGGCATCCCAAGCCAACTCTTAACCAACGCGCCACTCAGCCAGCCCGTATAGTTCTTGTTTACACTTTTTATCACCAAGGTGTTTTGGCTTCTTTGAGGTTTTAGTTTAAAAATCTAATTGACTTTAGACTGCTAGTGAACCTATATGTCCCAATGCTCAAAATTCACTAGAACAGAAGCAAAACAAAACAAAAAACCTGTGAGAAAAATGTGTAATCCATGCTTATCTCAGCACTTAGTTGCTACTGGTTAAGTGTAGAAAACTGATCTGGGCAGTGGATGGACGCCAAAGAAAATTAGTTGCTTTAAGAAAACCTGAGATTGTACTTAAAGGATTATAGATTTCTTTCTATGTTGAGAATGAATGAGTCTGATCTTTACATGTTTGGAAATATTTCAGTAACTTGTCTTTGTATGCTTATTTTAAAAGTATTTAAGGCAACTGTCCATATAATTATGGTCACCAACTTCCTTTCTGAGATTGTTTTTCATAAATTATCCAAATGCTTGACACATTTATTTTGAAATATCCAGAAAATTGCCTCAGTTAACTAATTTTTTAAAATTTCTTAGTTTTTAAAATGAAATTTGTCTGTACAAGAAATGGTTCCAGTGTCTTAATCTTCCACAATCAGACAGAATAGCGCAAATCGTATTTCCGGCATTTAGGTTGTAATTGAAGTACTATTTTACCGAAATAATGCCAGGAAAGCACTAGCCTTTCTTTACAGCGGTCCTAAAACATTAAGCAATGCAGGGTATTGACTTTGAGATTAGATTGCTTTCAGATGACACTTTCTGAGAGTTTAAGCCTCATTGCAGGTAGGTCTATTATGACCTCAATGCTAACAGCTTGCTCCACTATGAAATAGCCCCTACTAGATAACTTTTTTAGAATAAATAAGATGAAAAGAACCATTAATTTTGTTTGCTTGTTTGTTTGAGGCAATCATTGATTTAGATTTCTTCTTGTGACTTCTAAATATATTAGAAGCAGATAATGATATAACCTGACAAGGCAAATAATATCATTTAACTCCTCCTTGAAAATAAGTAGCCAGAATTGATCAGGTCACACATTACTGATGACTTCAGTATACACCAGGAAAGTAAGTACTCAGAAAAAGGCATATGTAGAAACCCTACTTTCCTACTTAATTGGCATAAATGTTGATTCCTGGAAAGTCTGATTTTAAAATATGTGACTTCTAAATATATTTGTAATTCTATCTTTAAAAATGTAATGAGAAACAGAAATGAGCAAACCGATTGCTCACCTAAAAAAGAGGCTTTGTTAAAATGAGGGTAAAGATCAAAGCAAACCTATTAAGGAGTGGGACAGATACAATAATCTACAGAACCTTGGGAGGATTCAGGGTGAAGGAGAAGCTACTTTTATTTGTAGTATGAAAGGTGACTCTAAAAAGAGACTACAGATGAGAATGATTAAAAATAATAATACAAGATGATAAACTCTTAAAACCCAGCTTTAAATAGGCAGAGGGATAAAGGAACAAAAGGTAAAAAGGTTATTAGTTGGCTTGAAAGAGAATGTGATAATTTACTGCAGTCTTTTTTGAATTTGTGTTCACAATTGGAATAGACTACCAAAGTGATATTTCTACTGTATGATGATACTGATAATGATGGTTTTGGGAAAACGGGGAATAGCTGAGTATTAATAGACAATGATAAGTTCAATTTTTGTTAGGTTGCAAGTATCAAAGGCACATGTGTGTGAGAATCAGAAAGTGTAGAGAATCAAATGCTGGATGGAGAGCTAAATCATAGTTGGAAATGTAGATTTGAGAGGATTGCAGGCTGAAACCAAGAGAGTCTTTGATTTTAAAAGATAGATATAAGTATGACAGCTTTTGGTACATCCATTAGATATATCATAAAATGTGTAATTCTGCTTGCCATTTGTCTTTCATGTATGTTTATGAAGGCTCTTGGATACAGTTAGGTAAGTCCTTAAACTGTTCAAAATAAATGTTCTTACTTGATGTTAAGATCTAGAGTCTTAACCATTTTTGTTCTACAAAGTATGCAAAATTATAACTTCATAGCTTCAGTAATAAAAAATGATAGCAGTCATTAAATGTGGTTAACCACAACAGAACAATCCTAGGAAACTTAGTTCCAGTATAAAAGCATGTAAAATATACCAAACTTTTAAAATGTCATTTAATCATTCAGGGAGAAGCAAAGTAGATGTTGTATATCTGCATCTTCCCTACAGAACTGCCACAGCCTAGTATAAAGTTCCATTTACAGGGGGGAAAAAAGTCTGATTTTGCAAAAAAGTTCATGAAGTATAAGCCATCATTGTGGATGATTAATTAAATGGCCTTATTGCACAATAAGATTCAAATGTTAGGCACCTTTAGTTAAAAATTTCTGACTTTTTGAAGATGGTATGAATGATAAGTCAAATCACTGCTAACTGAAGAAGATATTCTTCCCTGAAAAGGACACACATATACATAAAAAATGTTCTTATATTCCCTAGGTGATCACACACCTTTGTGTTAACCTAAAATCCTGAAAATAAGAACTTTCCAATCTATAGTTCCAAGAAGGCAAATTATTCAGATTGGTTTCCTGTTTTAGTAAAATATTGCAATTTCTCCATTTAACAGTATAAGTAAGTCTTAAAACCACAGAAGTTAGTGGCAAAAATAAACCCAGAGCCCAAACTCCTGATTTTTTTATGTACTCCTTTTCACTCTAACACACTGCAACATTACGAGCTTACTGGAATGAAGCAAAATGAACAAGAACAGTTGACATATGGTTCATCATTGGACTGTCACCTTGGTTTTCAAAAATTTAGGATGTATTTAGGAACTGATTTCTCAGATTGTGTCTGGACAAAAATGAGTAGATTTGGAGATGCTTTTGATTTGATTCTTATTATTCACCATAATGGATTTCACTAGAGCTTTAAATTCCTCACTGCAAGTGCCACAGGAATTTAATAGATTAGTTAAATCACAGGCTTGTAGATATTTTCAGGCAATGTGCTGAATTGCTTGAAAAGTAAAGCCTCCTTAATCTTCCAAGTTTAACTTTCTTCAATTCCTACAACACCTGCCAATGCATACATTCATTGTGTGCAATATAGTAGCGGATATTGTTTCAGGAATGAGATCCAGATTCAACATGCAGAACATTTGTCAATTTTGAAAGTTAACCTTTATATCCTTGTTCATAAAACCATATGCAGTTCTGTAATTAAGTCTACTACTTTTACATGGGAGTGGAAGAAGGGAAAATTGTATACATAGGAATATTACAATATTCCTAGCTAGGTTAATAGTTTCTGCCATGTTCTTTACTGTTCTCTAGGGAATACATCTCAGATCCTTAGAACACATTTCCATACTTTTCGTGGAAGAGGAGGGAGGTGAAGGCACATCCCTCACAGTCACTAGTCGTTGTTTTATGCTATAAACTGCAATTCAGTTTCTTATTCTACGTTTAGTTTGGGGCTGGGTGCCCTGTGTTTACATTTCTTGGGGGAGGTTTTTGTCCAAGCAATGAGCCTAGCTGTTATAGAGCAGAAGTTGAAGACTCAACAAGTTGAGAGTAGCACAATCTGACTTTACTACAAGTATTTTTTGGGTTAGACTCCAGAATTGAGATGGTCTGTAACCCTGTCTCCCTGGGACAGCCTATTTCCTAATAGGCAGTAAAACTCACAAGTAGGTTGAATGAAGGGGCCATTTTTAAGTTTGGCATTATTCAGCCAAATAAATTTTTATCCTTTGGGGCTTGTCCATGCACATTTTGATGTGTTTAAAGTACTGGAAGATGCACAAATGTAAGTGATTTTGTGAGTTGAATTTCTGAATTTCACTGCAACATTCAAACAAAACCTAGAATGCTTTCGTAGAAATGATTTTCTTGTACATGCTTTTAGATGGTGTGTAAGGATTGTATGTTATGACAATCTCTTGACAAATTCTTAATTATGGATATATATGATGTACATACACGATTTGCAAAATGTTTTATATTTGGTAGTACTGCATATTCAGTTTGTTTTGGTTTACTGTAACACTTTTCGCCAGCCCTCAAAACCTCTCACTCCTTATACATGATTGTCTTTCCATGGAGTTTTCATTTGTTTCAAAGAAAGATTATAAAACATGGATAAATGAGTTGTGAGAGGAATTCAGTTTGATTTACTTTTCCATGATTTTAAAGATAAAAATTCACAAGTCCAGAACCAAAGACATTTTTAAAGAAATAATTTGAAATCTATTTTGTGAACAGTAGGAATCCCAGGTAGAAGGAAAGCACTTAAATATTCGCTATAAGACCTGAAGCCCCCCAGTGACTCTCAAAGTAATGAAAATTGAAGAATAATGTCTGGATTTTGCAGCTATCATAATCACAGAACAGTGAATATTATTCAGTAAAGTAGGATGGCTGCAGGTGTTCAATTTATGTTCATTATTAGCATTTATCCTTTTCTCCTTCAGATATCTTATAACCACAGAAGTGCACCTAGCGGCAGAAATATCACAAGAACTTTTTAAAAATGAATTTATTTGGCATATTTTTGAAGTGTTATTCCATATTACTTAAAGCAGTGGCCTAATGGCATGTCTTCTTACTTTAAAACTTTTGAAAGTGGCAAAATATTATGGTGAATTTATGCAATTTGAGAAATGTATGTTTGAAAATACATGATCTCTAAATTGACTGTTTACCTGCTTGAAATTTATCAGATATTTGTGCAGACTTTCACTTCCCATGTCCTATATTCCATGGTTTCTATGTTCTAAGGCTCATTCAGTAATTCACATTTATTAAGCTTCATTTTGATTGTCCAAGGATAAGGGAGAATATTCTTTTGTATTGACAGATGTTTCCAAATTTGAAAAGACTTCATCTAATAATTTAAATAATAGATTTTGCCACTTACGTCACATCACACAAAATTCACTATCATTAACAATAAAAGTTATAAAGAAAAGGATTTTTTGTTTCGAATTAAGAGACTGAGGAGTAAATGAAATATTTTATGAAAAGTGAGCAAGGACATTTTTCACTGCCATTAATATTGTACTGACTAGACACATGGATTCAGATGAAATGTTTTCAAGTAACTGTACTTTTTCTATCAGTATGTTCCTGCATGTATGCTAATCCACAGGTTTATGTAATGAATTCTTTGAGACCACTGGTTTCCTAATCAAGAATAAGTCTCACGTGAAAAATATGAATTATTATTTCAATTTTTCATTTCACTTTGTACATGAAAAGAAGACAAGTGCCATTTAAAGCAAGTGAATATTAATGATGCCTTTTTAATGAAGGATATAAAGACACAAAGGCATAAAGTTTAGTTTTCCAAAAGGTAAAATAGTTCAAGTAACCCTCTTTTCAGAAACATTTTTGCTTTCCCTTCATTGAATTTTATATATCTATCTATAACAATCACAGAAATATTTGAAATTTTTAACCCATCTGAACTTCAAAAAATGAATATAAAAACATATTACCACTGACCGTAAGAACATGTGCATAAAAAAGAAAAATGTTTAAACTGCTCAGCCATATATTGGAATGATATAGAGAAAGAAAATGCAATAAAAATGTTCAGTTTCATTTAAAAAGCTTCGGTATAAAAAAATTCACAGTTTCTTATCAGGAAAGTGCTTATGACTTTGTGTGTAGTTTATAGTTTTCTTACTGAAATAGGCAGTGTTAAAAATGAATTCCATGCTTCTCCCATGAAATCCTTTTGAGACTATTCAGAAAGGAATTAGAGATAATGTGGTTGTAGAAATATGAACAATGTGTAAAGAGCCTGATGGATACCTTATACCTCCTGCTATCAGGAGTTTCCTTTACCACTCCACTGAAGTAGCTATAAAAAGGTCAATATTTAATGTTATGTTGCTATATTCAAGGATGAGTTCGATAGTCTTATCTTACTTGATCTACCTGCAGCATTTGAATCAGTTGATGACTCACTCCCACTTGAATTACTTTTGTTCATTGGGTTTCCTAGACCTCACTGTCTCTTGTTACTCCAACCCCAAAGCTGTTCATTCTCAGTGTACTTTACTGAATCCTCCTCGTCTTCCCAGCCTCTAATCATTGCAGTGGCCAAGGCTCAGTCTTCAAAACATTTCTCTTTTCTGTCTAGTCTCACTCTCTTGGTGAGCTCATACTCTCTCATGGCTTAAATAACATCTACCTACTAGTGACTTGCAAATTTACATCCCCAGCTCATACTTCTTTAAACTCCTGAGTCTCCATCTGGATGTCTAATAGGTATTTCTACTTCCTTTGCCCAACACTTAATTCCTGATTCTCTTCCTCCAAATCTGCTCTTCCTGAGATTTTGCAATCTCAGTTGCTCCTACAAAAACTTTGGATTACTCCTGACTCCTCTGTTTCTCACACCACATATGCAATCCTTCAACAACTGCTGTGGGCTCTACCTTTAAAATATATACTGAGTCTGAGTGGTGAACACCCAACATGATATATAAATGATGTATTACAGAACTGTGCACTGGAAACCTATGTAACTTTACTAACCCCAATATACTTAAATTTTAATATATATATATATATATATATATATATATATATATATTCCAGCCAGTTTTGATTACCTCATTGCTACCATTCTTGTCCAAGGCACCATCATCTTTTATACAGAGTATTACACTTGCTTCCTGGGCGAGCCGAGTGGTGCATTGGTTAAGAGTTGGCTTGGGACGCCAGCTCTGAGCAGCAGGTCCCTGGTTCGGATCCCACATAGAGGGCCAGTGACACTGCGTCCTCTATAGCTAACATGGTGAACAACAGCTCGACCTGGAGCTGGGCTGCCGTGAGTCGCCTAGAGCGGCTGTCCAATGGCTGGCGAGTGACAGCCTCACCCCGGAAGAGTGCAATGACAATACCAACATGGGCCAGTGAAGCAACATCCTCCACAACTAGACTGAAGAACAAAAGGACAGCAATTTGTCTGTTCCCCTTCCCCAATTCCCCAATGCTGTTCCCCTCCCCCAAGTCCCCCCAAAAAATCTTAAAAATAAATAAATAAATAAATAAATGCAATATAAAAATAAAATCAAATGGCTTCCTAATAGGGGTTCCTACATTTCCCATTGTCCTCCAATCCATTTACATGGCATCTAGAGAAGTCCTTTAAGAACTCAAGTCAGATCATGTCACTCCTTTGTTCCAATTTTTCTAATTTTTTACCACCTCACTCAGAACAAATGTCAATGTACTCATAATGACCTGAATGAATGACACTATGTGAACTAAGAGGCCTCGTGCCTCTTCTCTAATCTCACATATTTCTATCCTCCTTACTCATTGTACTCAACACACACAGGCTTCCTTGCTATTAAGTATACATCAAGCACACCAAACATGCTTCTGTGTCAGGAACTTTGTTCTTGCTCTATTATGTGTCTAGGATTCTCTTTCTCCGGATATCCATATGGCTTGCTTTTTTTTTTTAAAAGATTTTATTGGGGAATCGGGGAAGGGGAACAGCATTGGGGAAGGGTAACAGACAAGTTGCTGTCCTTTTGTTCTTCAGTCTAGTTGTGGAGGAAGTCGCTTCAGTGGCCCACGTTGGTTTTGTGATCATTGCGCTCTTCCCGGGTGAGGCAGTCTGTCGCTGGTAGTCCAATGGTCTCTCACGGCAGCTCATGAAAGCTCATGTCGGCTGCCAGCCAGCTCCACTGCAGCCTATGCTGTCACGGGCAACTTGCAGCAGCCCAGCTCCAGGTCGAGCTTTTGTTCACCATCTTAGCTGTAGAGGGTGCAGCATCACTGGCCCACATGTAGGATCCGAACTGGGGCCCTGATGCTCAGAGCTGGCGTCCCAGGCCAACGCTTAACCACCTGCAACACTCGGCTGGCCCTGGTTTGCTTTTTAAACTCCTTTAGGTCACTGCTGAGAGTCAGCTCCTCAATGAGACCTTCCTTGATGACTCTATAAAAAGTAATGACCATACTCTAGAAATTTCTATCCCTCAGGTTTGTCCTAAATTTTGTCCCACAGCACTGATCACTATATAATAGACTATGCATTTTGTGTGTTATTTTTCACATGTCCTATAATATAATCTCCATGAAAGCACAGATTTTTATGGCTTTCTTCACAGCTATATCCCCAGTATGGGACAGTGTGTAACACATAATAGGTACTCATTAAATATTTATTAAATAAATGTTCACCTGAAATATCCCTGTCTTTTGTGTCCTGCACAGTTCATTGATGATCTAATCTCATAAGATTTTATGTATTTTGAGCTTTGGTGGACATGCATATACTGCAAAAGTTACTGAGTTTTTTAGGTCCTGACATGTCAGCACTACCCAGTATTTTCAAGGTTGTGGTTGCCATTTAAAATGTTTTGTGTTTAACTTATTTATTTACCTGTTTCAGAATATCCATAGTTTGAATTTAACTAAACATTTAGTAGGTGTATTTTTTTCTTATTACTGTTGTAAGATATACCACAAAAGTAGTGGCTTAGAACAACAAACATTTATTAGTTTATATTTCTGGAGTTCAAAAGTCCAAAATGGTTCTTTTGAAGGTAAAACCAAGGTGTTGTCAGGGTTGCATGCTTTCTGGAGGCTCTTGGGATGAATTTTTTTTTTTTATTGTCTTTTCCAACTTCTGAATAGCTGCCCACATTCATTAGCTCATCCCCGCATCAATTTGACTTCTGTTTTTTTGTTGTTGTTTTTTTACTCTCCTTCTTCCCTTTTTTTCCTCATAAGGACCCTTGGGATTACATTGCACACACCTGGACAATCCAGGATAATCTTATGACTTCAAGACCCTTAATTTAATCACATCTGCTACTTAACATATTCCCAAATTCAGTGTTTAGGATGTGGACATTTTTCAGGGGTCATTACTCTGCCTACCAATTAGGATAGAATTTTTAATGGAATGAATTTAAAGTGGTGATAGGAAACATCAAAATTTAAGCAAATAATGAAATCATTCCCAAGGTAAAAATGGATTTTAGTATGAGGAAAGCATTAGGTATAAAAGTAGATTTTTTTTTGTATGTTGTTTGTAATTCTTGAATATATTTTTGGGGTGATGGACACATAACCCAATAGATTAACTTAGTATAAATTTATATATTTATTTATTTCTTAATTTTCAGTTTGCCTCCACTAGAATGTCAAGTCTAACAACAAGGATTAAATATGTTTTGTTTACATTTCTGTGTTGACCAATTTCTGGCATTCAACGGGAGCTTAATAAATACCTTTTGAATAAATAGAAGAAGGAAATGTATATGGTACATAGGAGTTATCAATGTAATTGGAGCCAAAGTAAACAAAACAAAAAAACAGGGAAGGAGAATTTGAAAAAGGGGTCTGACTTGTGTGAAGAAATGCAGAAAAGGTTGGTACCTCTGAAGTCAAGAATATTTATGTAAAGAAGAGAAGGGAAGGGAAGGGAAGGGAAAGGAAGGGAAAAGAAGAAAAGAAAAGGATACAAAAGAAAAGAAAAAAGAGAAAAGGTCATGGTCATTCCATTCCTTGGAGTAATGCCTGGTATTGGTAATTTATTTGTTAGAGATAAGCAGTTGATGTTAAGGCTTTGGAGTAAGGAGAAATAAAATCTTTTCCTTTAATTACTCAATCAACAGTAACTGAGAACCTACTATATGCCAGATAAATTTGTAAGATGTAGAGGAAAAGAAGACAGTTCTCTGAGATTGGGTCATTTCTACTATATGATGTTCAATGTATTCTCATTTAATTTCATTGTCTCAGAGATCTAGAGACATCTGAAAAACTAACTAATATACCCCTTCCATTTTAGTTAAGATATTCAATATTCTATAGACACAGCCAAAACACTGAGTGTCAAGAATAAGAGATAAAAATAAATGTGAAAGCTTGGGGAGATGATTATACTAAAAAGAAAACAAACACAAGTATAAGCATATCACTTAAAATTTTAAATAAAATTATGATATACTAAGAAAAAAACAAAAACAATGTATAGTAAATATATTTAAGAAATATTTGATATAAAAAATAAAGTAGTACCTGCTAATTAAGATACTTTCTAGGGCTCTCTGAGTGGCTCAGTGGTTAAACACTGGCTTGGGAAGCCAGCAGCCCCAGTTCGGGTCCCACATATGAGGGCCAGTGACACTGCCCTCAAAAAAAAAAAAAAAAGACACTTTCTAAACCAAGAGGTTCATCAACAGAAAAATTTGCGACAGCACCAATATATAAAATTTTAAAGATAATTTCTATAACATGGGTGTATATGATGTAATAAGCTGACAAAAATTTAACCATTGTTATCTCAGTATCTGTATAATATTTGCAGAAATAATAAATGCATTCTAGGGCCGGCCAAGTGGCGCAGTGGTTAAACACTGGCTTGGGAAGCCAGTGGCACTGGTTCGGGTCCCACATATGAGGGCCAGAGACACCGTCCTCAAAAAAAAAAAATGCATTCTACTGTTGTATTTAAATTACAGATGTCCCTGTCCCCCAATACCATTTCTATACAACCCGAAGACAAATTTTATATTTATGCCAAGTGCTAAGATAATTAAATATATCAACTACTTTTAAGACCTCCCACAGGTTTTAAAATCTTAGTCATTTACATAGATTAAAGTTGCTTATATTTATAGGTTTATGCCAACTATATTATGTTTCAATCATGGTAAAAAATCACATAATTATGTGGTTGCATTGAAGACACATGTTATTGAACAAAAAAGACTTTTCATTGGTCAAGTTTCTCCCTTGTAATGTCATAAAATCAATGCCTTTGGAATCATCTTTGAGATTACTTTTGGGTATAAACTTAATAAATGTCAATGTCTTAGTGAGTTGTCTGAAAGGGTAGTGACTTGCAAAGATGATGTTTCATTTAACTTATTTCTTAAGACCTTTAAGGTTCTCTAAAATACCTTTTAATCTCATCTCATCCATCTTCTATCATGGCCAAATATAAAACAATGAATGATAAATAAATAAATAAATAAATAAATAAATAAATAAATAAATAAATTTATACTAAGTTAATCTATTGGGTTATGTGTCCAACACCCCAAAAGATATATCCAAGTCCTTATTTTCAGTACTTATAAATATAACCTTATTTGGAAAAAGAGTCTGAAGACATAATTAGGTTAAAGGTATCAAGATGAGATCATCGTGGTTTGAGCTGGGGCAGAGGGAAGGTCTATAGACACCAATAACAGGTGTCTTTATAAGAGAAGAGGACAGAGACATAGAAAGAAATCCATGTGAAGTAGGCAGAGATTGGAGTTATGTAGCCCAAGCCAAGAAATGCCAAAGGTTATAGGTAGCCACCAGAATCCAGGAGAGAGGAGGAATGGAACAGATTCTCCCTCAGAGCCCCCACAGGGGACCAATTCTGCAAACACCTTAATTTTGGACTGGCAACTTCCAGAAATATGAAAATATAGTTTTCTATTGGCTCAAGCAGCCAAGATTTGGGTAATCTGTATGGCAGTCTTAGAAAAGTAATATAGTGGAGATGGTGAGAAGTACTATTGAATAAAACAGAGGAGGTAATTAGAGATTGTGAGAGTATGATAAGTACTTGTACATTTAAACATGTGAATATATGACATTTGGTCAAAATCTAAAAGAGGTAAGGGAATGAGCCATACAGAAATCTAAAAGCTATTTTCAATTGCAAAGAGCAAGGGACCAGAACATGGCTATGCATTAAAAGAGCAGCAATTAGGACAGTATGGGTGGCCAGTATGGGCGAGGGCACAGAGGGAATCAGATCAGTAACATAGCCTGAGGCTAGTTCACAAAGGTGTCTTCTACATGATGTTATATACACAATGAGATGTAAATTGTTAGGTCATGCACAAAGAAATAATGTTATAATTTAGGTGCTGTATTGCACCATGATTTTCTTTCTCATGGAATTCATAGGAAGCTAAAATAGACCCTCTTGTGCCCAAACATTGATTGTAAATCAATGAGATTATATTTACTCGGGACTAACAAGAGATGGTAGCATTTATTTAATAATAATGATATATGACAGTTATTATTGTGATTGCTGTGCCCACAGATATGCTTAATCCTCACACCAATCCCATGAGAGGTGTTTTAATTCTATTTTTTAAGGATGAGGAGTCTGAGACTCAAATAAGTTAACTAACTTGTATAAGGTTTTAGAATAGAACAAGCTAGTCTGCACAAATGGCATTTGAATTCATGCCTGTGTGAAACTAAAGCCTGTGTTCATAAATTCTGTGAGATTTTTGGTAGGTGTTTTAGTAGATTCTGTATATATATGTACACACACACATACACACAGTAGTAATACCTTGGATTGCGAGCATAATTCGTTCCGGAAACAAACTACTGGTATTGCAAGACATTGTTCGTTTACCATGTTAAAATGTATTAGAGGGCCGGCCTGAGTGGCTCAGTTGGTTAAGAGCTCTCTCAAGAGTACCACGAACTGAGCTCTGAGCAACGGTGGTTCGATGCCAGCCCGAGCTGAGTTGCCGTTGAGCTGCCAACAGGTGGCAGGATGGCTCAGCTAAAAAAAAAAAATAAAAAAAATGTATCAGAAATGTTTGCTTGTCTTGTGGAACACTTGCAAACCAAGTTACTCACAATCCAAGGTTTTACTGTATATACATATATATAAATAAAAAAGCCAAATTGATTAAACATTTAGGCTTAGAATACAATCCGAGGTCTTGAACATAATCATCTTTTATGTTCTTATGTTCTTTGAACACCCTTACTTGACATATTATTTAATCATGTTAGGCTTAAAGTATGTAGTTTAAAAAATAATAGCTTCAAACCTTTGCTATTGTTTATTTCTGTAGCCACTGTACCCAGTCAACACTGCCAAACAATTGCATCTTCCCTTGACTTATTTTTTTTTTTAAAGATTTTATTGGGAAATTGGGGGAGGGGAACAGTGTTGGGGAATTGGGGGAGGGGACCAGCCAAGTTTTCTTCAATCTCCGCTGTGGAAGGCGCCAGTCACCATCTGGCTGCCTGTTGGCAGCTCGTGGCCTCTAAGCTCAAGGTGCTGTGTTCAATTTTAGTTGAGGGTGGGCATAGCCACCATCCCATGCGGGAGTTGAACCAGCAGCCTTGTTGTTAAGTGCACACGTTCTATCCACTGAGCCATCCAAGTGGAAGCTCAGCTCAAGGTGCTGAGCTCAGTCCCAGCTGTGGGTGGGCACAGCCCACCATGGAACAGGCTATTTTGCTGTTATACCAGCTGAGCCATCTTGCCACATGTTGGCAGCTCAGAGACAGCTCAGCTAGGATGCAGCATTCACTGGCCTATGTGGGAATCAAACTGGTGGCCCTGCTGCTCAGAGCATATGATCTAAGCCAACTCTTAATCAACTGAGCCACTCGGCCGGCCCTACTCTTGACTTTTAATTGAATTTCATCATTCCTATTTTTTTCATCAGTCTCAGTCTTGTTCCTATTATGTGTATAATGAGTGTGCATTTCTTTTAAAATAAAATTCCAATAAGTCTAGTAAATAAATTGATTGATAATTTCCCCAATACATTTGATGGGAAAGTAAAAATATCGTGATCATAAATTTTTGATTTATGAAATGTTTGCTTTTTCAGAAATATGGATAATTCATCTTTACTTTCCCCCCATTTTAACTAGTCCTTAAAGACTGCTTACTATAAATTCAGCAGTGCGGGCCGGCTGAGTGGCAAATTGGTTGAGTTGGCTTGGGATGCCAGTTCTGAGCAGCATGGCCCCGGTTCGGATCCCACATTAGGGCCAGTGACGCTGAGCCCTTGACAGTTAAGATGGTGAACAATACTCGACCCGGAGCTGGGCTGCCGTGAGGCCCCAGCGACAGTGTATGCTACATCCCCTGCTGCAGTGGACTGCCGTGAGCTACCGTGAGCGGCCGGCAGCCAGTGTGAGAGCCACTGTGAGCGGCCGTCCAATGGCCGGCGAGTGACTGCCTCACCCAGGAAGAACACAGTGATAATACCACCATGGGCCAATGAAGCAATGTCCTCCACAACTAGATTGAAGAACAAAAGGACAGCAACTTGTCTGTTCCTCTTCCCCGATTTCCCAATGCTGTTCCTCTCCCTCAATTCCCCAATGAAAATAAAAACTAGAAATAATAATAAAATCAGCAGTGAAATAAACCAAAGAGATTTTAATCTAGCTTCCTAAGTTTAGAAAACCTAATATAAAGAGACATAATTTTGATGTTGGTGTTTTGTTGATGCTTATCTTATTTTTGAGTATAATATGATAGGCAAATATTTCCTAATGCAAAAATAACCAGTGCTAATTTCTCTACCTTTTGTAAATTAACTCTAATTTGGAAATTCCATTTTCATATTTGCTAATTATTCTTTTTGTTTTGGTAAAGGTAGATTTGCTCTAATTAAGCTGGTATGGACTATGTTTTTGTTGTTGACATTGGAATATTGCTCTTTTCCCCAACTATTCTCCTAAGCTCAACAAATAATTGAAATTGGACAGGAGTACAGTTATATAGGGCACATTTCCTTTTTGCCTACATGTTTTCTAGTCATATTTCAGACAGTTTTCTTTTCTTACAATTATTTTTATTATTTTTGCATTCTTACTTATTTAGATTAATTTCTATTCCTCTATTTATTCTTTGTTTCAGGTTCTTAGCTGAGTGATATAGATTGCAAAGTGAGTCAGGTCAAAATATCTTCTTAGTGTATCACTCGAGGTTCCTAGAAGAATCTCCTGAGGAATTATTTCTCTCGAGAAATGTCATTATTATATAAAATGTTTTAATATAATCATAATGCATATTCTGCAGCTCTTACAAAAAGAAATTAGATTTACTAGTATCTTAGTCTAGCATATTTTTTAACTGTAAAAATCATCTTAACTCTTTTCATTACTTATGGATATCAACTTAGGAAATGCAGATATGTATGTTCAGCAAGCAATACTAATGGATGTTTTTTAAATGGTTAATGAGTAACTTTTTGTGTGTTAAAACTAATTTTAATTAATAGCTTAAGCAGTATATTTCATGATTTTTTTTATTTCTTTAATATTGAATTTATACCTACAGAGCAAGTTCTCATAGTAGCAGTGAGGGCCCCGATCTGGCCATGTTAGTTAATGAGTGTTGCCAATAATTCAATAGAAGTAGCATCTTTAGAGGACTTTCAGGACAGCAACTTCACAGGACAGTTTTCGTTTGGACATGAAATCTAGTAAGACTTTATTTCTACCTAGTATGTGAAACATAATTGGAGATGAAAACATAAACTTCCTAAATTTGTAACATTCCTTCACCAAATGCTCAAGGTTGGGAGGAAGTGCTTTCTAGTGCCTTCATGATATGTATCTTGAGGAAATCATAATTTCAATAATGAAATAGGACTGTTCTCTCTCCCTGTTCCACACTTGAATAATGTCCTGATATTAGGAAATAGTAGGTGTATACTTCTTTAAATCTTGACTTGTAATTGATTTTTGGAAAAGAAAGCTAATTCAGAATTGCTGTGGCTACCAGCTCTCTGACAAACTTTCTTGCACAATGTTATGTTCACATTGAAAACCATAGAAGATAAAACTGTAAGTCCATAATTTAATTCTCTATTTAAATAATTGGTGTCATCATTTTGATGTCTGATTGATGGCAAGCCAGAATAGATGCAAATGGTACAACTATCAATAATTTATAGTTAAGTGTACACCTGTTTAATATTTAGGAACTACCAATCCAGATTTTAATATGTAACTGAAAGAGAGATTCTTCATTTGACATAATCAATAGCAAGACTTCTTGCAAGCTATATTACAGACTGATGGTGGTGAGAAAGACATTATTTTGTCTGTGTTTTAGAGAAAGGTTAATAATTCATCTTCAGGGCTAGCCAAGTGACTCGTTGTTTAACAGCTGGCTTGGGACTCTATCGGCCCCAGTTCGGATCCCACATATGAGGGCCAGTGACACTGCCCTCTACGGCTAAGACGGTGAACAACAGTTCCACCTGGAGCTGGGCTGCTGTGAATTCCTGGGACTGCATAGCTGCAGCCCCTGCTGCAGTGGGCTGCCATAAGCTACTGGCAGCCAGTGTGAGTGGCTGGCAGCCCGCGTGAGCTGCCAAGAGCCGTTGTGATCGGCCGTCCAGATTCCAGCGAGTGATCTGCTTCATCCGGGAAGAGCGCAATGATGATACCAACATAGGCCAGTGAAGCGATGTCCTCCACAACTAGACTGAAGAACAAAAAGACAGCAACTTGTCTGTCTCCTTCCCCGGTTCCCCAATGCTGTTCCCCTCTCACAACTCCCCAATAAAATCTTTAAAAGAAAGTAAAATTAATTCATCTTCACCATAAATTGTGTGTGCATGTGGGTAATACTATTACTATTGATATACAGCTGATCCTCTTTATGATGGCATCTAGTTAATATACAGTAGAGCCCTTATAATTTTCTTTTTCGTTTTCCTCTTAGTGGAGACAAGAATGAAGCCAGTAACCTAAACTATCCTTATTGTATAATGCTTTTCATTGCAGGGAATTAAATTATTAGGAGTTTAACTTCAGCTAAACTGTCTTTATCACAATGGATAATAGGGACATTATAACTGTTTATTAATTGCAATCACATTTAGTATTTTGATCATAAATTTGGCCAAACTATTGCTGTATTTTTCTTCCCAATTTTGAAATAGAATTTTTATACTTCAAATTAAACATTGCTATAACATGTAATAAAAAATCATATATTTCTCCATGAAATGTGTGGAAATGTTTCCAAGTGAAAGATACACTTTTATTTATTTATTTTAATTTTTTTTATTGAGATAACATTGGTAAATAGCATTATCTATTTTTTAGGTATACGACATTATAATTCACTATCTGTATACTCTATTGCACGCTTACCACCCACAGTCTAATTTCCTTATGTTACCATATATTTGACCTCCTTTACCCATTTTGCACTCACGCCACCCAACTTCCCATCTGATGTCTGCATCTATGAGTATGTTTTTGTTTTGTTTTGTTAGTTTGTTTGTTATTTTTCATTTCATATTTCATATATGAGTGAAATCATATGGGGTTTTTTTCCATCTGACTTATTTCACTTAATATTTTGTATCCATCTTATCACAAATGCCACTATTTCATCTTTTTTAATAGCTGAGTAGTATTACAGACACAGACACACACACACACACACACAATGTTTTCTTCATCAATTTATCAATTGATGGACACTCAGGTTTACATATCCTGGCTATTGTAAATAATGCAACGAATATAGAGGTATATATACCTTTTCAAATTAGTGTTTCATATTCTTTGAATAAATACCCAGAAGAATAATTGCTGGATAATATGATAGCTCTATTTTTAATTATTTAAGGAAACTATGTTTTCCATAATGGTTGCACCAACAGTGTACAAGCGTTCCCTTTTCTCTGCAACCTCTCAAGCACTTATTTTGTGTCTTTTGATAACAGCCATTCTAACAGGCATGAAGCGATATTTCATTGTGGTTTTGATTTGCATTTCCCTAATAATTAATGATGTTGAACATCTTTTCATAAGCATGTTGGCCATCTGTAGGACTTTCTTAGAAAAATGCCTATTCAGATTCTCTGCTTATTTTTTAATTGGATTGCTGTTTTGTTGTTGTTTTTGAATGGTATGAGTTCTTTATATGTTTTGCATATTAACTCATCATCAGACGTATCATTTGCAAATATCTTCTCTCATTTGGTTGGTTGACTTTTTGTTTTTTTATGATTATCTTTGCTGCAAAAGTTTGTGGTTTGATGTAGTCCCGTTTGTTTAGTTTTGCTTTTGTTTCCCTTGCCTTTGGAGTTAAATTCACAAAAACACCACTGAGACTAATGTCCAGAAGCTTAGTGCCTATGCTTTCTTCTATGTATTTTATTAGGACTTACATTCAAGTATTAATCTATTATGAATTAATTTATGTGTGTGGTTATAAGATGGTTATCTACTTTCATTCTTTTGCATGTCATGGTCAGTTTTCCCAACACCATTTATTGAAGGATCTTTCCTTTCTCCATTGTATATTCTTGGCTCCTTTGCTGTAAATTAGTTGCTCATATATGTGTGAGTTTATTTCTGGCTCTTGATTCTGTTCCATTGATCTGTGTGTCTGTTTTTCTGCTTATACCATACTGTTGCAGTTACTATAGCTTTGTAGTATAGTTTGAAATTGGGGAGGGTGATAATTTCAGCTTTCTTATATTTTCTCATGATTGTTTTGGCTATTTTGAGTCTTTCGTGGTTCCATATAAGTTTTAGGATATTTTTTGTTTTATTTCTGTGAAAGAGTCCATTGATATTTTGATAGAGATTGCATTGATCCTGTGGATTGCATTGAACCTGTAGGTAATATGGACATTTTAACAATGTTAATTCTTCCAATCCATGAACATGAAATATATTTCCATTTCTTTGTTAAAAAGACACACTTCTAAAAGTGTACAGTAAATGCTTGAATTATTTCTACTCTCATATATCATAGAAAATTTTAAAAATAATTGTTTATATAAAAAATCACTTTTCATGAACCTTATGAATAATCAATTGATTTCACTCATTTGAGCTGTTTCAATTTCTACTGGGAAAAAAAAAGTATTTTGAAGCAAAGGCTTACCATCATCCTTTTCCTGTTCTAAAATTTTATAAAATGTTTGAAAATGTAAAACTGTTTTCGGAATTTTAAGTTTAGAATAATTTTTAATTTATTTATAGCCACCTTTAAAGAATTAGAAACCATTTAAGAGATTAGCCCACATGTTACTTACATAGTGTATTCTTAGGAATTTATGGCATCAGCAATGACAATAATTATTTGAAAATGAGGACTAAATAAAGTTTATAGTACTGTGTGCATGTTCACGTCCATGTGTATGAACCTGCATATGTATGTCTTCATTTGGATCCAGATCATGAAAAATAATCAGAACCCATTAGTTTGAAATATCTATGTGTACTTTGAGGAATAATTTCTAGCCATTCTCAGAGTGATGAAAGCAAGGAATAATGTAACAAAGAAGCAAACACAAATTATTATTTTAAGTCATTAAATATAACTTAGTGATATTTTCTGATAAGACTTGATATTTAAAATATGAAAGTTCAAATGATCCAGCTGAATAATATGATGACTGCCTAACTCTTCTATTAATAACTGAGGTTCATTATTATGGCACATACCTTAAGGGGCTTTCAGTAGGAATATTGAGATATGAAAATACATACAGAATTATAGGTTTGTATAGTTACTTTTTTGGCCTTCCATGTGCTAATAAGAATATGTATTTTTAAAACTTAATAAACTTAGATTATGTAAAAATAAGAAAATATCTTCTCCTTCTTTTAGATTTGATAAGCTGCAGCTAAATATAAATTACTTAAGAAATGTTACATTTTATTTTTTCCCAGTAATGTCTGTAACAGATACCCTGTCTCCCAAGTGCTCTAGGGCAGGCCACCTCATTGAGATATGTGATCACTAAGTCTTGCTCTCTACATCTGAATGCTTGTCAGGATCAGAGCTCTTCATTGAAACATTAAGAAAAAACTTTTGCAATATGAACATTTCAGCATGCACAGATAATCCATGTGAAAAGCATTGTTCTTCTATGGATGACCTCTTTGCACAGAGTGATAGCTTTATCCTTTTTCACATCATTATGTTTGATGGGGGAAAATCCTGCTGTGCTACATCATAATAACATGTAATCTTCTTGCTCAGTTTAGCTGAGATTTAAGGAAACTCTGTTCATAAAAGCTGTTCTTTAAAGCCTGATCTATAATTTGCAGAATCACCCCAGCAGAAGAGCAAGAGGCTTTATAAGAAAGATACAACCATTAAAACTCTTAAACGAAGATTAGTTTCAAGTTTTACAATCCGGTACCAACCCATCTGGCAAATCTCATGTCAGGTTTCGTTAAACCTCTGAGCTTTCTAAGTGTTAATTCATCCCCCTTCTATAACATTCCCCCTTCCCTAAACATACACGTATACACCTGACTTGATGATTAAGATAAAAGATCTAATTAAGTGCTCCAAGCTTGTTGATTTTTCCAGCTGGTGATTTGTTACCCTTGAAGACAATTTCAAAATAGCTGTTTGCTTTTGGCAGAACCCTTGGACTACTTGTGGGTAAATGAATATATTTCTTCCAAATTACTCCCCTCTTTTCACTATATTTCCCTTAGGTCTAACTATATCCAAAAGGAGGATCAGCATATACCTGTGATGCCAAACCACTTCAAAAGGACACAGACCAGTCTGGAAAATATTGGACAAGCCTATGTAATAACCCAACATTGTTTTCCTGAAGATCTCATTACTTTGGCTTTGATGATCGCAGTTACCCTAGAAAAAAATCTATAGTCTTTAAATAAGTTTTAGTTTTATTAAAACGATATTAGGGCCGGCGGAGTGGCACGGTGGTTAAGCGCTGGCTTGGGAAGCCAGCGGCCCTGGTTCAGGTCCCACATATGAGGGCCAGTAACACTGCCCTCAAAAAAGAAAAAGAAAAAAGAAAGAAATGTTATTAAATTGTTTCTGCACCATTCTATCCACAACTATCAAATTTGTGCTTTGCTTTTAGAAATCCATTTCTCTTGACACCAATTTGCAAGTAAAAAGCAAACAAGTCAAAAAACATGCAAACAATAAAGGAGGATTAATCATAGGACATAAGGTGTTCCAGATTCACAATGTGCTATCTGTTCCAGAATGCTGATTAACATAGGTTTGCATGTCCCTTTAATTCTGACAAATGTCTTTCAATTGCCCTGTGGACAGGAAACATCAAAGTGTGTATTTTCTGGCCTGGCCTCATATCTAAAAAACATGGTATAAATTCAGTTTGTGAATTTATAAGGGGATACTTTACTTCATATAACTTATTAGGAAAGCTTAAATTTGTCATATTTCTTCATGCATGTAATCTGTACAGTAGTTAGGAAACAGAATCTCTTAAGGATACTTGAAAAGTTTAAATGAATACCAAATATCAAACCTTATGTTTAAATTTTTTCAATCCAACTCCTATTCTTGCCTCCATGCAAAAATTTTTTCAATGATTTTTAAGCAAATTTAAATTAATTCTTTAACATTTAAATTAGTTCATTTTAAATCTTTCAATAGTCAATTTGGCTTTGTCTATTTTTATTTATCTTTATGCTTGAATTTATCTATAAGCAAAAGAGGTTTCTCCCCATTAGAGGTTATGTATTAATTGGAAAAAGTAAAGGGTAATTCATGTCTGCCTTCCCTGTTCCCTCCACCTTCAACCATCGCATTATGGGAGCTATTTATTGTGGCAGTTTGTAATTTTTATTTTTTCAGATATACAACAGCTCTTTGTAAGTAATTGGACTTTCTAGTTTCAAAAATGTTGAGGTGAAGGGAGAGAGAGTTAGAGAGGTAACCATGTGGTGGATGGCTCTAAATAGCTCCCACTTCATGCTAATAGGGAAAATATATCCATAATAGTTCAAGTGTAGAGAATAATTATAAAGAAGCAGACACTTTACTATAGTAACTCAGTGTAATACAATGATCCTAAGAGGCTCATCTCATTAGACTCATTTTACAGATGATGAAACTAAGAGTCATCTTTAACTTGAGAGTTCATAAAACTTGTAAGATGTAGAGCCAGATGCAGATTTCAAAGGCCCCGTGTTTTCTTTCTATTGTTGCACCATATTGCTGAGTATATTTTAATCTCTTTTAAATACCTATCTTTTCCTCCTTAGAGATTTCCTTTACTCTTTGACTACCACCTCTGCTAATCGTAAGACAGAAAGGCATGGCAAGAGGACCTAAGAAACATTAAGCAGGGTAGGAATTAACTAAGGGCTCTCCTATTTCAGGAAATCTCTGGAGTTATTCACTGCAGTTTAAAACTGTGCCCTGTAATTTATTATAAAAATTAAAAATTGATATTTTGCCGAGGCTTTTAACATAAAATCCTTCAACTAAATATATCATGGACAAAAATAAGCTCCAAATTGCACTTCATATTTGGAACCTTTGTGATAGTTTTGATGGATATTGTTTCTATAGTTGAGGATCTTGATTTCTTGTAAGGAAGCAAATGACACTGAGGGAAAGTTTTGTATAAATGTAATCACTACAAGCATCACCCACATACTTATATGTCTTTAGGCATATATCATTATGGTAGATATTACATACGACTCTCCAAAAATGTCTCCTTTGCTGGTTTAAGAATTTTCGTTTCCCTAACCTGTCAATATGTCAACTATATGGCAATAAGATAACCATAATCTAGCAGTTAAACTCACTTGTAGTCTTTGGTGGCTAAAATAAAGTGATGACTGTGACAATTTAGAATGTCACATTTCTGCAACACCCAAGATTCCTGGGGTGTGTATAATTACTGAGGACATGGACACACAATTGCATTTCTGGCGGAAAATCTGCTGCATTTGAGAAAGAAATGTAATAGCTGAATACACGGAAGCTCCTCTGGATTCTCTTTTTGCTAGATTTTGAATATTTAATTTAATGTTGAGACTGTAGTCAGAAATATCATGATCTTTTTCTAACTGTGATTTTCTTGCCATTAGGTTTGAGTGACAATTAAATTTCCAAGTGGGAAAATAAAGAATGTATTCCACATTTCTCTTTTAAACTATCACAGAATCAGTCTGGGTTTACCTCACACAGTAGTTTTGGGATTAGTCAGGTTAAAGAATGCAGTTAATATGTCAGGTCGCTAAAGCTCAGATTCTGTGAGACACTGTCAGGAAAACATTTGAGAACTGTTAGAAGGTCCTGCCGGATTTAGAAGTTTCAATCAAATTATGTTATTTTATAATCCTTGTTTTTTTGCAAGGTGGTTATATTTTGGGAAGTGAATTGTACTCTTTTAGGTCATCTGTAACAGTTTCTTATTTTCCTGAAAGACTAAATCCTGTGTAAGCTGAAAATATTTTCCCATTTATTGCAAAAGCTGTATCATCACTCTATATATTTTGAGCTATAGTTCACATTTCTGTAAATGAAATTTTAGCTGAAAATTTCCTTACTTCTTGCCTCAGACCAAAAGTTGGGGGAGATTTAATAGAGTTTGGGGCATTTACTCTGAATCAATGCTCCTTATAAGCCAGCATTGGCTTCCCACATTCATAAATAAAATCATTCAAGCAGAGTACAGACGGTTTTTCTTTTAAAGATATTATTGGGGAATTAGGGAGGGAAACAGCGTTGGGGAATCAGGGAAGGGGAACAGACAAGTTGCTGTCCTTTTGTTCTTCAGTCTAGTTGTGGAGGACATCGCTTCACCGGCCCATGTTGGTATTATCATTGTGTTCTTCCCGGATGAGGCAGATCGGTCACCAGCTATTGGATGGCTGCTCACGGCAGCTCACCGCAGCTCATGCTGGCTGTCGGCCACTCACACTGGCTGCTGGCCACTCACGGTAGCTCATAGCAGCCCACTACAGCAGGGGCTACAGCCTACGCCATTGCCAGTGACTCACGGCAGCCCAGCTCCAGGTGGAGCTGTTGTTCACCATATTAGCTGTAGAGGGCTCAGTGTCACCAGCCCTCATGTGGGATCTGAACCGGGACCCTTCTGCTCAGAGATGGCACTCCCAAGCCAGCTCTTAAACAACATGCCACTAGGCCAATCCCAACAGACAGTTTTTTTAAACCATGAAATTTCTGGATTCTGAAAAGTAAAATTATATAAATGAACATCTTTTCTTTCATATATGTCTATTTCATTAGGTTAAGGGCATCACTGGTAAAATAAGTAATACTTAAAGGATTTAATGCATTTTTAAGCATCATCAAATTCTCTTTCAATGTCTAACTATGAACTATTGATAATAATATATGAATCAGGAATAATAAAGGTATCCAATATCTATCCATCCTTCTCTTGGAAGTATTTTTTTTTCCAGCAGTAATGCCACTGACACTTCTCAAAACACTTTAAAATCAATTGTGAGATGCACTTCTCACTTTTCAGTACTGAGGACTGTCTTAATACGAACTGGATTAAAATGAGGCTTAAATCTGTAAAGACTGTGATTATTATAAAGTACTTTACTCTTTTCTTGACAGTTTGACATCTGATTCCATAAAAGGGAAGATAAGTTTAGTACAGCACATGGTGCATGTAAGGAAACAGAAAAGCAAATCTTCATTTTATTTCTCAGATGTCACCGATGAACCATATTTCATTTTCTTTAAAAAGTCAAGCATAAATGGTTTCGAGCACTAATATTTCCTAAAATTGTCATTTCTCTCACTTGCATGATAGTTAATCCTCAGCAGTTCTATATATTGGAGCTATTTTATTGGACAATTTGCTAGCTATTAGTCTTATAACTGTGAGGTTTGGTAGGAGGAGGACTAACAGGAAGAACATTCTCACAGATGGGAAAGTTATTTAACCTTTAAGCTGTTATTTTTGTACAAAATTAATTAAACTTCTAATATTTGAATATTGTGGAGGAGAAAAAACTTTCCTCTACCCTCTTAGATTCTTTTGGCTAGTTCAATAATTAAATCTACATGAGACAGATAAACAAGCAAAAATAACCAAATTCGATACATACAAAAACATGGGAATATCACATATAAGGAGTGACAATTAAGTTCATGAACTCATCCTAGAAAAAGTGCTACATACCTCATTGCTGAATATCACTATGGTCATCTTCAAAGTGCTCCCTTTCGGAAGATATGCACCCATGCCAGCACCTAGCCCATGCTTCAAAGCAATTTTGGAACTCTTTTTCTGGAATGGCCATCAGAGCTGTCATTGTATTACCCTTGATGTCCTGAGTGTCATCAAAATGTCTTCCTTTCAATATTTATTTTATCTTGGGTTAAAGAAAGAAGTCATTGGGGGCCAGATCAGGTGAGTAGGGAGGGTGTTCCAATACATTTATTTGTTTATTGGCTAAAAACTCCCTTACAAACAGTAGTACCCTGTGAGCTGGTGCATTGTCATGATGCAAGAGCGAAAAGTTCAGGTCATTTTTGTCTATCTTTTTCACACAGCCTTTTCAACACTTCCAAATAGTAAACTTGGTTAACTGTTTGTCCAGCTGGTACAAATTCATAATGAATAACCCCTCTGATATAAAAAAGAAAAAAAAGTTAGCAACAAGTTCATGAACTTAATTGTCAGTTGTATATGAAAAAGCCCCACATACATGAGAGGTTCAGAGACAGAAAAGGACAATGAGGTGTATATGGCATTGAGAGCTAAGGATGGGGTAAGGTACCTCGGGGCTTCTGAGGGTCATTGCAGCACAATAAGAAGAGAAGAGGTTCAGTAATTAGTAGTTTTTCCTGCCATAAAGATAGGTCAAAAGAATTATCTCTGAAAATCCCTTTTTATGGGCAAGATCCCTCATTTACATTTTTCTAGGTAGTTAAGGGGGAGCAGAAATTTCTCTTGAGGTCACAAGGTATTGGTTGGCTCTAGCTCAAAATAATCTGCACACAAAAGAGACACATCTTGGGGTTCTGAATCCCTACAATATTGTGGCATATTACACAATAAAGATCTTTAGTTGTTAAATCTAAATGGACAAGATACATCCACGTAGATTTAAACATATAACCACCTAAAATACCACCCCTACTTCATTCAATGAACATATGAAGGTGGCATTGTACATTTGACAGAAAGCAACCCAGATAGGCATAACACTGCTCACAGTTGACAGAAAATGTTTAAATCAGATGCTTGACATGCACACGGGAAAGGCAACTCAAATAGCATTGGTTTAAAAATAAAGTTAAATGTAAGACCTGCTTAGAAATTCCTGTAGCACACAACATTTTGCTCACATATATTTGAGTGTTTCTACTTTGCTTATTATAAAACTATAAAATCACCAGCTGGCTTTGCAAGTCTATCAAGAGTATGTTCTTAATTGACCTTCTCATATATTTGTCCACTGTTGAGCTACCTCTTCATGGAGCTCCAATCATACTGACCACATCATGGGTTTCTCTGCCTTGGACCATGTTGTTCTCTCTGCAAAAGAAAACCCAAAAAACAGAAAAACAAGGGCTGGCCGAGTGGCGCGGTGGTTAAGCGCTGGCTTGGGAAGCCAGTGGCCCTGGTTTGGGTCCCACATGTGAGGGCCAGTGACACTGCCCTCAAAAAAAAACAAAAAAAAACAAAAAACAAACTCTTCACCCTCTGCATCTAAAGTCTACCTGAATTTACTTATTTCATGCAATTGTCCATTAATCATATGGGGTTGTGGGAAAATTCATGACATATTTTTTTCTGTTTTTCATTGCAAAAATGCATCATGACTTTTCCAACAACCCAATAGTTCTGGTCTGTGTTTCCTTTTCCCCAAGATTAGGGGTCAGCAACCTTTTTCTGTAAAGGGGCAGGATAGGTATTAATATAACAAAAGAGAAAACAAATTTCCACAAAATCTCAATTGATGGTATGCAAACCATCAGTTCTAGTAATAATAAGTACAATTGTTTATGGAATACAGACCTACTCATGAGATAAATGGATTTTTGTATCTGATCTCTGAAAATGTCTTTTTACACAGATGGATACTGCCAAGTACTAATATCCATGCACAAGCATATAGTTCTAGCTCAACATATGTATGTCTTAGAAGGCATATAAAGAATCTTATTAGATTATTTTCTTCATATTTACCATTTAGCATGCCATTGCATTGAATATGCTCAACTGCATATTTGATGCAAACCATTTCAAATTCATGTGGGGATGGAGACTGTGCTTCTTCTGTTAACTTTTATAGTGCTAGAGTGTATAAAGTAACTTGACATTACTTGTGGTTCAAACAATTTTAGTTGTGATCAAAATGACTTTATTGCAGTATAAGGTTTGCATAAAAGCACTGTTTTTACCTTGTGTTATTAGGTTTATTTATTAAGAGACATCAAGTCTGCAGCAAAAACTAATTTCGAATGTGATCCAGTATTTCATAAGAGCAGTCAAGGGGGTTTCATCTCATTCAGCAAAATTTAAATCTTGGCTCTGAGCACAAAAAAATCTTAATAAAACTTTGCCACAGGTAAGCCATCCAAATACTGTGTGATAGAGCAAGTCAGAATATTCAGCTTTGATTTTTAACAAAAATTCACACAATGACAATGGTTCCACTAACAATAGTGAGTGAAGTTCAATAACACATGATAGGTTCATTTATATAATTTAAGACGTGATTCCCCCTGACTAGTCTAGTACCCATATGACACCATACATATTTATTACCATATTATTTCTTTATTTTATTTTTTTAAAGAAAGGAGACAAAGTACTTTCATTTATTTATTTTTTATTGTTTTTTGAGGGCAGTGACACTGGCCCTCATATGTGGGACTGAACCCGGGCCGCTGGCTTCTCAAGCCAGTGCTGAACCACTGCACCACTCGGCCAGCCACCATATTATTGACTGTATTCCTTATGCTATACCCTACATCCCCATGATTACTTTGTAACAAGTTTGTATCTTTTAATGCCTTCTCCTTTTTCACCCACCCTCAACCCTCTGGCAACCATCAAAATGTTCTCTGTATCTATGAGTTTGTTTCTGTTCAATTTGTTTGTTTATTTTATTCTTTAGATGCCACATATAAGCTGCATCACATTTCATCTGTCTTTATCTGTCTGACATGCTCCACTCAGCACAATACCCTCCAGGTCCCATTCATGTCACCACAGATGGCAAGAACCCATTCCTTTCCCGGCTGAGTGATATTCCATCGTGCATATGTATCACTTCCTCTTTATCCGTTCATCCATTGATGGACACCTAGCCTGCCTCCATATCTTGGCCATTGTAAACAATGCTGCAATGAACATATGGATCCATACCTCCCTTCCAAGTACCGTTTTGGATTTCTTCGGATAAATACCCAAAAGTAGGATGACTGGGTCTTTTTTGTCTCCTGTCATAGCCTTGTTTTAAAGTCTATTTTGTCTGGTGCAAGTATTGCTATCCCACCTTTTTTTATTTCCATTTTCATGAAATATCTTTTTCCATCCTTTGACTTTCAGTCTGCATGTGTCTTTCAACCTGAAGTGAGTCTCTTATAGGCAGCATATGTAAGGGTCTTGTTTTCTTATTCATTCAGCCACCTTATCTTTTGATTGGAGTATTTAATTTATTTACATTGAAAGTAATTGTTGATATGTAGTTATTGCCACTTTATTATTCATATTTTTTATCTTTTTTTTTCTTAAAGAAATTCCTCTAAGAATTCTTATAATACTAGTTTGGTGGCAATGAACTCCGTTAGCTTTTTCTTGTCCGGGAAATTCTTTATCTGCCCTTCGATTCTAAATGCCAGCTTTGCTGGGTAAAGGATCTTGGTTATAGGTCCTTGCTTTTCATCACTTTGAATATTTTGTGCCAATCTCTTCTGGCCTGCAAAGTTTCTGTTTAGAAATCAGCTGATAGGCTCATGAGAACTCCCTTGTAGGTAAATAACTACTTTTGTCTGGCTGCTTTTAAGGTTCTTTCTCTGCCTTTAACCTTTTGCATTTTCATTATGAAGTGACTTGATCTGGACCTCTCTGGATTCATTTTGTTTTGGACTCTCTGCATTTTCTGGGATTGTATATTTATTTCCTTAGTCAGGATAGGGAAGTTTTCTGTCATTATTTCTTGCAATAGGTTTTAATTCCTTTCTCTCTCTCTCTCTTCTCCTTCTGGTACCCTATGATGCAAATGTTGTTACAATTGGTGTTATCCCAGAGGCCTCTAAAACTATTCTCATTTTTCTGGATTCTTTTTCTTTTTGCTGTTCTGCCTGGGTGTTTTCTGCTACTTTATCTTCTAAATCACTGATTTTGTCTTCTGTTTCATCTAATCTACTGGTGATTTCCTGTAATGTATTCTTCATTTCAGTTATTATATTCTTTATTTCTGACTGTTTCTTTTTAACGTTTTTTTCTCCAGTTTTATGTTTCCTATCTGTTAAAGTTCTCCCTGAGATCAGTGAGCATCCTTATAACCAGTGTTTTGAACTCTGCATCTGGTAGATTTCTTGTCTTCATTTTGTTGTTTTTCTGAAGCTTCGTTCTGTTCTTTTATTTGGGACATGTTGCTTTGTCTCCCATTTTGGGTGTCTCCCTGTGTTTGTTTCTACATAGTAGGTAGGGCTGTCATGCCTCCTAGTCTTAGTAAAGTGGCCTTATGTAGTAGGTGTGCTGTGGGGCTCAGTGGTGCAGTCTTCCTGATCACCTGAGCCGCTCACTCCAGGTGTGTCCCTTTTGTGGGTTTTGTGTGCCCTCATCTTGTAGTTGAGCCTTGGTTCCTGTTTCCACATAAGTGGAAGGGATTGATACTTGAGCTAATTTGTTATGAGGACTGGCTGTGACTATAATGGAGGAACTGTGGTGTACGGGCTTACCCTACAGAGCCGGATCAGCTTTAGGAGGGCTCTGGTGCCTGCCCAGTCTTCCCTTTGTGTGTGCCATCCCAAGAGATCGCCAGGTAAAGCTCCAGCTGGGTTTGAAGCTTTCCATCAGTTGTGCTAACCCAGTGGCCTCCTCTGAGGGGCCACACTTCAGGCAAAATTCAGTTGCAGCCTGTGTCCTTCCCAGAGCCACCTGGCATGAGCCTCAAAGCAATCCACAGATGTCTGCCATTTGTACTGGGCTTAGAGATGCCACAAGAGGCCAAGTCTTGAATTGGGATTGGCTGCAGCTAGTGCTGGAATTGGGGATGCTCAGCTAGAGGTATGGGACATTCCAAAGCCATATGCTGCTTGTTTGGGGTTTGTGAATCTCTGAGAAATTTTAGGAAAGTCTGCAGCATGAGCCAAGACAAGCCATTTATATGGAAAAGCCACAGGAAGCAGCGTGGCTATGCTGGAAATTTGGGAGGGGCAGGGTCTCAGGGAATCAGGTCAAATAAACTGTGTTAGCCAGGTTGATAGAGACTCGGATATGGCAGCCACCTGCATCTTCACACCAGGAGAGGGAGGGCTCAACAAAGAAACAATGGCTTCCATCATCTCCATCCTGGAGAAAGCTGCCGCTCTAGCCTTTGCCCTGATGCCAGACAATTCAGTTCCTCCCCATATGTCACTGGCACCTTCAAGCTGCTGCCCCAGGGCTGGAGCTCAGAACGAGTGAGTCTGTCAGCAATTAAGTACATGTGTGGGCCATTTGAGAGGAGTGGCTGGGATTGCAGCCGCCCTAGTCTCACTTAGCCAAAATCTCCACTGGTGCTCACAGCCAGAAGTTATGGGGACTTTTCTCCGAGGTACTGGGACCCTGGGCTGGGAAGACTGGTGTGGTGCTGGGACCCCTTGCTCTTCTCAGGGGGACCTCTGTAGCTGAAATATACCTCCCAATATTTAATGGTCACACACAGGTGTGGGACCAGGCCATTCTGCAGCTCTATCTCTCCTACCAGTCTCCAGGTGGCTTCATCTGTATGTCCTTAGTTGTACAGCTTTCATTTAGCTAGATTTCATGCTATTCATAATAATGTTTGTTCTATAGTTTAGTTATAATTTTGATATGATTGTGAGAGGAGGCAAGCACAGCATTCACCTTCTTTGCCATCCTGACTGCATCTCTCTGTTTATTATAACTCTTAAATGTAGCACTGGAATCTAAATTCAATGAGAAATTTTTTTCTTATTTTTATTCCCAGTACTTAGAGCTGTATCTATCACATTGTCAATTCTCAATAACAATGATGTCTAGAAAAAGATATTTAGACAGGCCAGGCACTATTTTATTTACTTGTGTTTGATGCATGTGTTCAGTGCACTGTTTTTCATTTTGAACAAACCCCCTAAACTATTTCTATTTTTTTCTCCTTCTACAGCCAATGAAGGAGATAGTAAGATCTCGCACACCTATGAAAGAGGCAACAACTGTGGAGATCTGGATGCATCCTCAACCACAGGTATTTAGAGAAACATTTGTTAATTCATCTTTATTCCCTTTAATTGATTTTTATGAATGTATAAGAAAAATTCTTAAGTTGCGTTTCTCAGTATAGGTTCCATAAAGTTTCTTCAGGTGGTTATGTGCTGGACTAATGTGAGAATATGACAGTAAATATGTATTTCTTCCTAGTGTGGTTTGATAATAATAGTGGAGTTAAGGGTTGGCCGAGTGGCTCAGTTGGTTAAGAGCTCGCTCAAGAGTGCGAGCTGAGCTCTGAGCAACATCAGTTTGATGCCCAGCCCAAGATGAGTTGCCACTGAGCTGCCAACAGGTGGGAGGATGGCTCAGCTAAAACATAAAAATAAAAAATAATAATGGAGTTAGTTGATTTGTTGGATAAGGTACAAGCAATCCTCAGAAATTATCCTCTAAATGATTATCTGTTACATTGATGTTTAAGTCTAATTCTGAGATCATGGATCAAAAAAAATTGAGAACTGCTTCTTTATAATATGACTTAAGTGTAAGGCTTACCATTGTTAAAGAGAAAAACAGAGATGCAAAATGGTGTCTCTCAAGCGAAAAGCCCATGATACCAAACCTAAATTTAATACCTCTTCAACTAAGTACAGTTTAAATCTCTCTCAGAAACAGTTTCAATCAACCAGTCTGGAATTTTGTAGTCAAGCTGCAGTAAAGTAATCTGTCATGATGAGCCCACTCGATCCCCAATGAAAGATGAGGCAATCTGCATGATAAAAACCCTTCCCCTTCTCTTCCACTAAGGGAAAGTTGTCCCAAACTAAAAATAATCCTTTCCTTTCTTTTGTTACTACTTCCTTGTCTGACCCTTTTTCCTATTAAAACCTTCCTTTTAGTATAACACCTTAGAGAGTACTTCTACTTGCTAGATGGGATGCTGCCTGATTCATGAATCACTTAATAAAGTTAAATAGATCTTCAAATTTACTTGGTTGAATTTTCGTTTGTAAGAGCATAATATAAGGCAATTTGTTTTATGCTAATTAGACAACTTTTAGTAAAATCTCATTAAAACAAGTCAGTTCAGTAGGAAACCAGTTTGAATTTTAAAAATTAAGTTATAAAGTGTTTTAAAGGATCCAGTTTTACTTATTTCAATCAGGACAGCTCAAAATGTGACTAACAGATATAGTCAAATTTGTTTTCTTAGTAGAAGCCTTAAGGGAACTTTAAAAATGGAGTGAGGAGGGCCGGCCGAGTGGTGTGCTGGTAAAGAGCTGGCTTGGAATGCCAGTGGCCCCAGTTCAGATCCCACATATGAGGGCCAGTGACACTGCACTCTACAGCTAAGATGGTGAACAACAGCTCCACCTGGAGCTGGGTTGCTGTGAGTCCCCGGGACGGCATAGCTGCAGCCCCTGATGCAGTGGGCTGCCATAGGCTACAGTGAGTGGCCAGCAGCCAGTGTGAGTGACTGGCAGCCAGTGTGAGCTGCCAAAGCCACTGTGAGTGGCCATCCAGAGGCCAGCAAACGATCTGCCTCACACGAGAAGAGCACAATGATGATACCAACATGGAACCAACTAGACTGAAGAACAAAGTGAAAACAACTTGTTGTTCCTCTTCCCCGGTTCCCCAACACTGTTTCCCTCCCTCAATTCCCCAATAAAATCTTTAAAAAAAAAAATGGAGTGAGGAGACCAGTGTCTAAAAACTCATATGCTATTTGTTATTCTGTGGCTAATTAACTTAATGTTGTTAATAAAATAAAAATCCTGAATCTGACCCTTTAAGAACCATATTAAGAACTATAAATTGCAGGGTGGCCAGTTAATTCAGGTGGTTAGGGCGCAGGTTCATAACACCAAGGTTGTTGGTTCGATTCCCACATGGGCCAAGGTGCTGTGCCCTCCACAACTAGATTGAAACAGCTACTTGACTTGGAGCTAATGGGACCTGGAAAAACACACTGTTCCCAAATAAAAAGTTCTTTTAAAAAAATGAACCATAAATTGTGCTCTACCCAGTTATTTTCAAATGTTTTTATTTGTCCCAAGGGGTATAATTTTAGAAATTATATAGGGTTGTCAGAAAAGTCATGACATATTTTTTCTATGTGTTTCGTTGTAAAAATGCGTCATGACTTTTCCAACAACCCAATAGATACATAAATGTATATCTACAGTATTAGCAAAACAACCCGAATAGAATAAAAAGGAAATCACATTTATTTATTATTTCATGTGTGCTTCTGAAATTCATGAAAGTCACGTATTCTATAATAATAACATTCTACACTATTTTACAGAGTTAATTTATGCTCTTTGGAACAATTATAGAATTAATATACACACTGTGGGAAGAAATGATAAAATAAAGTTACTTTGCAATCCAGGAGCTTTCCAAATGGTTTCAAATTTTAAATTCCTCAAGTGTGAATTAGTGAAATTTTGCCAAATTTCAAACTGGCTTTACTCTTCCACCTCTGATTGAGTTTCAGGAAAAGTGGTGATGATGTGGAATACAAAGTGTTATAATCTACATCTATATCTTTGATTAAGAAGCTGTTGTAATCTACAGACTAGCAGTTTTGAGAGTACAGAATTTTATTTTTTATTTATTTATTTTATTTGAGGGCAGTGTTACTGGCCCTCATATGTGGGACCGAACTGGGGCCGCTGGCTTCCCAGGTCAGCGCTTAACCACTGCGCCACTCGGCCGGCCCAAGAGTACAGAATTTTAAAATATGTACTTTAATGTCCAAAAATTTGACTATTAGTGTGACACGAGGTATGAGTGTAATAAATAGTTAAAAGTCAGATGGAAGTATACATTGTTATGTAACACCCACTTCGGTGAATAAGAACATGATCTATCAACAATATTTTGTTATCTAGTCAGTTACTTCTGATTGTATTCTGCTAAATGGAATGTAGTATAATTAATTCTACTAATTGCTTGCCAATTACAGATTCTTATATTGGTTTATGAATTTAAAATCTTGTTAGAGATACAATTGTTTCTTATATAGTGGGTACTTTTTGCTTGAGGCTGTTTTATTAGGTAAATCTTTTAAATATCTGACAGCCTTGATTGTCCTTACTGCCTGAGATTTCAATCAAAACTTAGGATACATCTTAGATTGGTGGATTACACTGTATAGTATAACTATACATATGATACAGATAGGGGCTTTTTGACCATATTTTTGATAAACATTATGCTTGCCTCTGAAAAATTTAAAGGAAATATTTTATAAATAAGCTTATATGGTTCCTTATGAAACATCTCATATTTAGCAAGATATTTAATGCTCATTTATCATATTTAAAAAGAAAAAGTCTGAAAATAGAAATGTAGAAACTACTAAAACTAGAGTGCAAACTAAGAATTAAATTTTTCTATTTTTCCAACTGAAATGTTTAAAACTCTTTGATAATGCCCCCTCAACCACTCAGATGCTAATTAATTAAAATTTATGCGGCAGATACTGACTTTGGGTTTTTTTGTTTCTTTGTTTGTTTTTAGTGGGCATATGTAATAATGGTGTCCCATAACACAGAATGGTTCTTAGCTGTAAAAGCCAACTATTCAACTAATTGAAGTAGCTTGTGAACCATGAAATCATAGGTCAAGTTATTCTTTGAGCAAAGAAAATAAAAATGAAATTGTCTATTTCCTTATAATAAATATCCTATAGGTCAGTTTCCTTTAGCATTTTTGTTAGAATCTTTAGAATATATTGATGTGCATAACTAGTGTGCATATCTCAATGTTCCAAGTTAGATTTCTTTTTAATTAACATGATTTTTAAATAACATTTGAAAACAAATCAAACCAGGGGCCAGCCGAGTGGCACGGTGGGTAAGCGCTGGCTTGGGAAGCCAGCTGCCCCGGTTCGGGTCCCACATAGGAGGGCCAGTGACACTGCCCTAAAAAAAAAAAAAAAGAAAACAAATCAAACCACCCAGAGCACCTTTTCAAGGTGCAAGAGCCATTGGGGTAATAAACATTTACTGTACCTAAAATCCTAGCATCTGTGTAGTACTTAGGGGAAACAGCTACTCAAAAAAGGTGGTTAACCATGTGGAGGAGGGGAAATTTCCCTTCTTTTTTATTTTAGTTCTTCCGGCTTATCTAAGAATCAAATTGATATGAGACAGATTAGCAGGAGAAAATCATATTTAATTACATATGTACATACAGAAGTCCTGTAAGAATATGAGACCTGGACAAATCAGGCAGTTAAGGCTTATATATGATTCTGGACTAAGAAGGAAGAGGCAGCCATTTGAAGGGAAGGTAGGCAATTCACATGTGGATGAGAAGGAGCAAACATTTGGTGAAAAAATTCCTTCCTGGCCACCCAGAAACAATGGGACACAGCGGGGAGTCCAACAAACAGATGTTGGTAGGTTCCTCCCTGTCCACCACTTAGTCCACATTATGCTGAACTGAGAGCTCCCTTCCTGGAACAGGGTTTTTCATCTGAATTTCTTTTGGTAGATAAGGAGAAGGTAAAAGGCTTTTCTTGAATCTTTTGTTTCTTAAATATAACCAGCTTAAAATGATAAATATCCACCCAAAAGGCATGTATGGGGGGGGGGGCAAAATCTGCTCCCCGTCACCCAGCTCGTACAGACTGTATACATATGCCAGACATGGAATTCTTATTTTTTTTTAATGCACCAATTAATAATGACTCAATCTTTTCCACTTGCACAATAAACTCTCTCCCTACCTTCCCTGCCTCTGATTCTTAGCGATTACAATGCTCACTGAGATAGCAAATCTAAAACTGAATAATATTCTGTCAAACACTTGGAACAAAAAAAACTAGTATTCTGTTTGGGGTCTTTTTGTGATTTTTCTGTGGCTTTCAATAGTAACTTCTTTGCTTGTGAAAAAAATTCTTCTGCTAAGATGATAGTCTGATTATGCTATAGACACTAACTGGCTACCATTGTACTTAATTAAAAACAGACATATCATGTTCATGAATTATATTCATTGAGAAATAAGTAGCTCAGAACAATAGTATTAGGCAACTGTTGTAGAACATGTGAGAGTGGGGAATGGACCTATTCTAGACAATAATTCCCTAAATCTTGACACCACAGATAGTGACTCATATGTCTCCCAAAAAGAACATAATTGACCTCTGCCACAGAGAGAAAATAAAATAGTGTAGACACTGAAGTGATACAAGAGAAGTAAGGAAAGTAGAACAACTGTTTACTTTCAAAAGATGATGGAAGTTATACATGGCAATAGAATTTATTTTATTTAACAAAACTTATATAAACCTGCTAGTCTCCTAAACTTAGTTATACCTAAGTAATATAAAATTAGGTAGTCTCCTAAGCAGTTAACATATTAACTCATTTAATTCTATTACAAACCTAGGACTATTATTATATTTATTATTATTATTAGCCCTGTATTATAGATGAGGAAGTTGGGCCACAGAGAGATGCTGGCAAGTACCAAAAACAGGATGCAAACTCCTAGGGTCTGTCTCCAGAGCTCCTTTTCTTAACAACTATGTGATAATTTCTCACCAAGAATGAATGGCAAAAATGGAAGGCAGTCCCTGGGACAAGAAATACTTTAAAAGGAGTCTTTTTCTGGTGTTAAACTAATATAATTTTCTATTCAGCTAGAACACCTGCACATATTTGCATATGATAAATTAAGATGACCCCTTTATGATGCTGGAGTGAAAATGAAAGAACAAGACAAATGGACCATAAAAAATATGCAGTATTGAAACAAGCAGAAAAACGCACTATTTAGAAGTATTAAATCTACTATGATAATCCTTAATGAAAATTTTTCTGCAGGATGAGAATGGCTAATTAGCAATGATCGAAAGTGAGAAGTCCCACAGTTTTAAAGAATTATCTTGTTATCTTGGAATAGTGGCTAACAGGATCACTAAATCAATGTTAACAGTAAATTCACTTGATGAAGGAATTGCTACACTAATCTTATATTTTACCACAGCAAGGTGAAGAAATCCACAGGGGTTTGGCTAATCAGTTTTCATAAAGTAAAATCAGCTTATATAATTCTTTCATATTATAAATGGCCTACAGTCCTGACAGAATAAGTCACTCAGGTTTGAGGGGGTTTTGTTTTGTTTTGTTTTTCAGTAAACAACTCCAAATAAAGTTTAGATGCTCAGGATAAGGCTCAATATGAGTGTGTTTGCTTCTCTTGCAAGAAAAAAAAAAGGTAATTCAAGAAAACTGCCTTCCTGGACTATCATAATTTAATCATGAAATGTTAGGCCACACTTAGGGATGATTTTCTTTTTTTAAGCGTTTATTTGGGAATTGGGGAAGGGGATCAGCCAAGTTGTTGTTCTTCAATCTTCGTTGTGGAGGGTGCCAGTCACCATCTGGCTTCCCGTCGGCAGCTCGTGGCCTCTAGGCTCAAGGTGCTGTGTTCAATTTTAGTTGCGGGTGGGCATAGCCATCATCTCATGTGGGAGTCGAACCCAGCAGCCTTGTTGTTAAGAGCGCACGCTCTATCCACTGAGCTATCCGGGAGGCAGATCAAGTCAAGATGCTGAGTTCAGTCTTAGTTGCGGGTGGGCATAGCCCACCATCGAACAGGCAGTCTTGTTGTTACAGCAGCTGACCACCCTGCCACCTGTTGGCAGCTCAGTGACTGCTCAGCTCAGGTGCAGCATCACTGGCCCATGTGGGAATTGAACTGGAGGCCCTGTTGCTCAGAGTTCGCACTCTTACGCTAACTCTTAACCAACTGAGCCACTTGGCCAGCCCACATTTTGTTTGATTTTAATATGTGTCTACTTGGTGGACCACTTGCTATGTTTCTCTTTTAGCAATGAAGGTACCTTTGTAAAAATTCATTGGGTCATGAAACCATGCAATAGATTGCAAGATGCACATGCCATTAACTTCCTTTAGTGGCCAGCCTCAGTTTCACATCAAATGACACTTTTGATAATGCTTTTAAGATATACACTTATTAAAAACATTTTTTTTTAACCACATACTTATGATTCATGTTTTCACGAAAGCCCAAAGCACTTATTTTTTGGATGGAAATTCAGGATGTGTTTTTGTTGTTGTTTTGATTTCTCTATTTTGTAGGGGAAAGTGTATGTTCTATGTGAATGTTAGGTAATTATTATCATGGAAGGATCTGAGATCAAAATTTTTCCAAATCTTAATCTGGGAACTTTTGAGCTATTTTCATTTTCAATGGTTATGTTGTTTGTAGAAGGCTTTAATATGTCAAACCAAGTTAGATATAATTCTTTACACAGTAGGAAGCTTAATTAAAAAAAATCAACATGCTCTTATGTGACATTATATATGTGTCGGTTTTCATTTTTAGACATATGGAAAATACTCAACATTGTTTTCTGACCAGAGTCCTAAGACTTAGTTACTTACTGTCCATGACCTTTAGTGGTGTGAGTACTTTACTTTGAATCATTAATAAATTTTATTTTTAAGTGACTACTGACGGCATCGTGCTAGGTTCTCTATAGGAATTATTTATTTCCTTTTCTTTAGTCCTTAGAGCAATTTTGTTGAGGTGTAGCTATCAATATCCTCTTTTTTTAAGATAAGGAAACCAAGGCTCAGAGAGGCTAAATAATGTGTCTAAGGTTACACAGCCTGCAAGTATTAGATGGGGGATTCAAACATAAATTTCCTGACTCTAAAGTTCGTCATCTTTTCCCAACCATACCTTGCTCCCATTCTTACTAATATTCATAATGAAGGGGACTAAAGTTTTGCCACACCAAAACTGTACCTTCTGGGATATTGATTTTAAACTGCTTATTAAGAAACAAAAGACTCAGAAAGAACCTTTGACCTTCCTGCTTTCCTGCCTAAGAGATTCAGATGGAAAGGCCTCTCCAGGAGGGGAATCTTAACGTATTCGCCTTAGTATAATAGACAGAGTGGCTCCAATCAGGGGCCTGTTAAATAGATCATGCCCTGTGTCCCATTGTTTCTGGGTTGCCTGGCAGGAATTTGCCTGCCATGTGTGTGTTTCCACTCTACCTCAGTTACCTGTAATTGCCTATCTCCTTTAAAAATCTTAGACCTCTGTCCCCTTTCTCCTTTGTCCATAATGGCATATAAACCTCAATTATCGAATGTGTTTGGGGTCTCATATTGTATGACACCCGTGGTATGTACCTCTGTAATAAACTATAAATTTTCTCCTGTTACTCTGTCTGTGTTAATTTGATTATTAGCCCATCTGGAAGAACTTAGAAAGAGAGCGGGGATTTGTTTTAACCCCTTCAATAAAGAATGTCTCTTCAGTGAACACGCATCCCAAATACCACTGATTCCCATGTTAGTGAATATCAGTAGCGTAGTCAATTTGTGCCATGTCTACAGATAAAAGGCATGTGAGGACCACCAGCAGATGAATGTGCACTGCAACAGATAGGGACCATTTGTCTGGAGGTTTTGGACAACAAAATATTAGCAACTAATTGTAATGTTAATATCTAATTGTTATTTATTATAGGCTTTAAAGTAGAAAACAAATATAGACTTTAAACAGCGTTTGGTACAATAGTAATTCAAATTAATAAAATATAAATCCTCAGTTTTCAAAATATAAGGAAGATATTAAGAATGAATATAATTTTGTCATATAAATCTTTTCTTTACTTAGAGTTTGGATTGTAATACATCAGCCTGCATGAGTCCTCTAGCAACGCCTAGCATCCAAAACAAATTGTGTTTATAATCACAGGTGAAATCTTTTTAATGACACTGAAATCAAAGTGCTAAAAGCTCATCACTTGGTTTATCCTGTGGGCTCACAAGTAAAGCACATTGGGAATCTCATGTAGGCCACATGAGAGAGGAATATACACCAGAAATAGGTGGGGCTAGAGCTGGGATAGCATTCAGGATGAAGGTATGATCCTCAAAGGAGAGTTGTCCGCAGAGCAAGTTAGTACGCCCAAGCAAGGAGGCACTAAATTGGATTAACTAGCAGAAGCCAAAGTTCTTGAGCTAGTGTGAGATATTCTGCAGAAGAAAATACTTAAGCAGTGATGATATTCATGGTCAGGCAACCATATTATTGGGTTCATCTTGTAGTAAATCTCCAGCCAATGGCTCTCCCACTAACTATATGTGGGGGCCAGTGATAAAGTATTTGAATTTATTTCTACATCTGTAACATGATGGTATTTATATGATTGTCATAGAATTGCTATGAAGCCTAGCACAGTAGATTCTAAAGCAAGCACATAATAGATGTTCAATAAGCAGATATCCAATTACTTTTTTTTCTTTTCTCAAAGCCCATCCAAAAATTGGAAGGTAAAACAAGTGAGGAAAAATTCTAGGCATTAGAGCTGGGTGAAGGAAATTGGCATTAGCAAACATGGACATTCAGGTATCTATGGCCCTTCTTAGCACATTAAATTCTGTACTTAGGTAGTGTGATGACTGGGCATCCTTAAGTACTCCCAGATACGGTACTCATCAGTTGAGGTCTAAGGTACAGTTCACTTTCCTATTCTGCAGTTATTAAATATAGCAGCAATGTCAAATTGCTCTACATGTTAGCACCCAAATGTCAAAGAAGCAATGCTACAACAATTTAGCAGGCTGCATGCCTCTGCGATTTTTGAAGATTTTCCTTTTTTGTTTTGTTTCCTGTTTTCTTTGACTTTGTAGTAGATAGTCCTTATTCCTTGCTACAAATTCCTCCTGATAATTCCTATTAGAATTATTGTAGAGCATCGTGATCCCTCTACAGTTTTCCACCCTTCTCTCTATGACATAGAGCTCTTTATTTGTTAACTAAAATTATTGAAAAAAAGAGTAGAGATACAGAAGACATTCTACTGTAGGGGAGGAAATATAAATTTTCTTCTACCCTTCTAAATTCTTCTGGTTGGTCTAATAGTTAAATTGACATGAGACAGGTTAACAGGAGAAAATAACCAAATTTATCATGTATGTACACATGTGGGTTCCATAAGGAATATGGGACCATAGGACAAATTGGAGAGTTGAAACTTACGTTCCACCTTAAAGGGGTATGTACCAAGAAAGAAGGTAGTGGTTTGGACTTCAAAGGGAAGTTAGGCAGTTGAGAGGTAGATACGAAGGAGAAAACATTTGGTAAACAAAATTTTGCCTGGCCACCCAGAGACAATAGAACACAAAGGGGAATCTAACAAACAGAATAAACAGAATTTGCAGGTTCTTCCCTATCTGCCACACTTAATTCATATTAAAACATAGTTATCTATGATGATAGCTCCCTTCCTGGAGCAACATCATTTTCTACCTGAATTCTTTTAGGCAGATGAGGAGGAGGTGAAAGGTCTTTTTAAGTCTTCTGTTTTCCTAAAAATAACTAGCTTAAACAAATCAATCTGCGTAGCAAAACTCTGTTCTCCCTTACTACTCATATTGAAACTCTCACCAGGTTTCTGCCAAGATTTTTGGTCAGGTTTGAGTTATCTTAGAAATAATTCACTAGAATGTGTTTTCTAATATATTTCATCTGCATATTCTTTACAGTAAGGCTGCAAAAACACATCACCTGGACTACTGCTGTAAAACTCCATCTCTTCTCCCCTGTTTTGGATTTTTCCTGTTTGCCTATTCTCAGACAGCTACCATATTTTTCATTTTTAAATTCCAACACTGATTATAGATGGTCCTACCATTAAATATCTTCAGATATCTCCCATTACTTATTGAAAGAAGTTTAGTTATAGTCACACTTCTCCATATTTTGGTCCACACTTTCTTCTTGATCTTTCTACATTTCTCTTTTTGGCTAACTGATTTCATGCACACTTAGGTTCCAATCAAACTAGATTCCTTGCTCTTCCTTCAATTTTCTTATTGTTTTATGCCCATGTATTTGTATATATTTCTCTCTTTCCAAACAATGTTCCTCCCTTATCTCTACTTGTGCTTAACCATTGGCATAGTACTCATCTTTTAAGGTGTCATGTAAAATACTTTTCAGTCTACCCAACTATTTATTATCTGTCCATTCTCTGAGCTCCCACAGCACTCTGTCTGTACCTCTTGAAGTTTTGTCACACCCAGACTTGCATTTCAAATATTTGTGTCCATATCTTATCCTCCCACAACAATGTTAGTTCTTTGAGAGCAGGATTGGTTTTTAACTCATGGCTCCACCCTTAGTATGGTGTGTTCTTCAGTGCCAGGCACAACATTTTCTTCTCACCTAAACAGTGCTCACCTACACTTTTCCTGAAGAGGCACTAGATCATGTTGAATAAGAGCTTGCATGTTAAGAGTCAGATATGCTGTGTTTAAATATTGGCATTGCCTTTAACTAGCTTTACCAAACTATTTAATAGCTCTGAGTTTTATTTTCATCATTTGTTATGACAGTAGTAATAAACCTCTTTAATCAAGAATTCATGAGGATTATATACATAACCTACTTAGTGCACTATCTTGCACATAGTAAATATTTAATAAATGTTAATTATATTATATATTAATATATATTTAGTTTTATATATATGCTGTTTCACCTATTGAGCTCCAGGTCACAAATCAGTGTTCATAATTTAATACAGTTTCGTTCATTTCTTTATCCATTCATTGTCATAAAAGTCCGTGCTGCCCTGTCTTTTAACCTATGTCGTCTCACACAGAGGTTTCTATTTTTATTTCATAGTCTCTAAAGAGGAAGATTCCTTAGCATCTAAAATAACTAATTCATTAAACTTTGCTCTTTTTTAGCAAGAGGTCAAATGGTAGGACTTAAGAGAACAAGAGACCCAAGAATCAAAGCTGACTGTTTTATTTTCCATCATCACTGCTGTTCTTCAGAATTCCATCCATGTTCTTGGTATGTGAGGCTAAGTCTGAAACATGATCAAATGAACTTTGCTGCCTGGAGAATGTCAATAATTGACATTCTAATTAAAGCTACATTTAAAAAACCACCTATAACTAAGTTTCTCAAGACTATCAGGTGATGTTTTAAAATACTTTATAAAAAATGTTGGGAGTTGGGCCGGCCAAGTGGCGTGGTGGCTAAGTTGTGGCTTGGGAAGCCAGCGGCCCTGGTTCAGTCCCACATATGAGGGCCAGTGACACTGCCCTCAAAAAAAAAAATGTTGGGAGTAGATTATTTCTAAAGTATCTGTAAATGAGCGACTGTCATGTTCTATGTATTTACCAAAAAAATGGGAATCTGCTTGTTATGCATAAATAGTAAAGGTACACAGAAGGAGATTTAGTGATCTGCCTTGCCTCTTTAATGCACATGTTGTGTATATCATGAGAGATGTCCATGAGGACCTCCTTGGTCATTTTCCTTTTTTCTCAGCTTTATTGAGATATAATTGATATATAACATCATGTAAGTATAAAGTGTCCTTTGTGTTTAGAAAAAATCCTGGTTACTGTAAGGGAATGTCTCAAGTGTTCTGATGGAAGAAATAAGAACTGCAACACCCCTGCCTTCCACCCCGAACCTCTCTTCCCATTGACCATAGGGCATCCTGAAGTATGTAATCAAGGTACGTCGAGAGTTGAGGCAAGCTGAATATTCAGTAACACACCTGTGCTGACTCTTCTTTGAAGCAGTGATGCCTACTTAGGTTTTTGCCACTCGGAGGCAACACTGAGGTCACTTAAGCAGCATAGCATGTTTTCTCCTTGATACTTTCAGGAGATGATAATAGAGAATATTTATGGGAGAAGGATGTTAAAAAAAACAAAAAAACAGACTTTTTATTTTTATTTTTTTTTTGAGGGCAGTGTCCCTGTTCCTCATATGTGGGACCCGAACTGGGCCCACTGGCTTCCCAAACCAGCGCTTAACCAACGCACCACTGGGCCGGCCCAACAACAGACTTTTTTGATCCTTGAAGTGTCTAATACATTCCCTTCTACAAGAAAATAATTGAATGAACAACAACTGCAGCAGTCCCTTAAAAGCTGTACTTAATCACAGAACATGTATCCTAGGCATCATTTACCTTCTCTCTGTCTAAAATGGTTGTGTCTTGGCAAATTGGGTGTCCTTTGAGAATTCCGTGGTGACCTCCACCAACACAATTGTCCTTTTTCCTCTTCTCCCTTTCATCACCTCTGAATGTTTGGCATTGTTGTTAAATGTAGCATAGAAACATACTGGGCTTCTGTTGATATTTTTTCTATTACAACAACTTTTAAAAGCTCTGTTGTTGGTTTGAAAGGGAGTTTTACAACATCTCAAATGCAAATTTTTTCTTTTAATATTCTAATGAAAGCATCTTTGAGAGTTAGCTTTTCTGAGGCAATATAATTTACACCTGTACAAAATACATTTTGCTCTAAATGAAGGTAAATTAATTATTTTTGCCATATGTCCCATCTCTCTGCTTGCTCTAATATTTTCCAGAGAAAGCTGTTTGTGCTATATCTTTCTTGCTTTATTATCACTTAATACAATAATTCAAAAAAAGAATTTATTGAGTATTTAGTTTGTGTTAAGCCCTGAGGCAAATAATGGAAATATAACCATGAAAAAGAAAAAAAAATGCAGGCCCTGGTTTCCAGTTCTGCCACTTACTACCTGTGTGAGCTCACAGTCTAATGAGAAAAAAGGTGCCAACCACCAATTATAAAATAAGATTGAAATAAATAGGCGCTAAATGTTTGCATAAGTAACATGGTATGATCATGCAAATGAAGCAATTGCATTTGACTGGGAGTGGAAATCAGGAAAGATTTCTGTCTCATAGTGGCACTACAGCTGAAAATCAGAGGAGAATGATGAGAGTAGGGTAGGATCAATGACACATTTGTTAAAATTAAAAAAAAAAAGAACAGTGCTTTGTATTCAGCAGACCCTCAATCAGCAGTAACAGTTATTGTTTCCCAAGCTCACACAGGTAGCATAACCATAGAATCAACTCAAAATGTTCCTATCCTGTTTATCAAGATATGAGTTGTTTTCCAGAGACCACAGACCCAAACCGCAATTCATGCAGGGGAAGCATGTGCACAGGAGAGGGTGACCTCTAGCTGAGCTTGGAACCAAAGTCTCCCCCTCCCTCCCAACCCCCCACATCCCATGCGCGCACGTGCACACACACACACACACACACACACACACACAACCAAATGACCAGGACATGACCAGAGCTTGAACACTGGAACCCTTTGAGAAGTGAAGGGTCTATTGTCCTGGAAGATCGGGTGCTGAAGCCTCTTACCATAAATGACCAAGCTCCAAGGTCCTCCAGTTAAAATTTGGCCGGCAGTGTTTCCATATGTCTGTTTTCCTGCTCAAAAACCCTCAAAAACCTGATCCTGAACCCTGGATCCTGGGAGTTTGGGCTTTTGAGCATTAGCTTCCCATTCTCCTGGGTGTCGCCATTCATAGTAAAATAGCCAATATTTCTCCACTGCAGTGTTTAGTGTTTGGCTCTGCTTGTGCGAGATGGATGAACTCTTTCTGTTCGGTAACAGCAGTAAGTGGCAGGATTGGAAACCAGATCTACTCTTTACATAACAGTTTCTTTCTACAACATGTTTCTCTCCCTAAAGATAGTATGCCCTAATTAACAGGGTTGTCTCAACATCAGCAGAAAAAAAAAAATGTTTAAAGTAAACTGGATCAATTTTAGATTGAACTGGATTACCTTGAGACTTCCATTTTGGGGAACAAATACATAAGAGAAAGAGGCCAAAATAAAAAACCGTTCTTGAATGTCAGGTACTGAAAAGTTATTTGAGCCTAAAATTCCTAAGAAATCAGAGTAGCCTTTTGGGAATAGTAAACACACACATACACACACACACAAACACCCCTTGTGTCCTTTACAATATTTTAATTCTGAGCTTTTATCATGGAGGCACATAAACAGTTTCAGAGATAAATAGGTCAAAACAGGTGAGCTCTCAAGTGGACTTCCTTTTTTTTTTTTTTTTTTAATTTAATCCTTAGAACAAATTTTTGAAGCACAAAACAAATGCCCCCAGTTAAACTATATTGTGAATATAATTTGGGAGTACATTTTGTTTTAATAATGAATCAATGAAGTTTACATTCTGAACATCAGCAAGTTTACACATGATTGTATATGTTATTGTTTTCTCTGTCATACACACCCAAGCCAGTATAATATCAACTTCCCTCCATGGAATGCACTTAGAATTCCTGCATTTGAATACCACTCCTTGGCTTTTTCCCCAGCTTTCCTCTGCTTCTTTTGTTTCATTGCCAAATGTAACACCTGATCCCTGCATTGATCCTATGAAATATGCCAGCGTTAACTCCTCTTTCTGGATTTTTTTTTTCCCTGGCATCACTTAATGTGTCAAGGTCTATAAACTTGATGCAAATTTCAATAAATTATAGTCATTTGTATTCACTCATGTTTATTTTCTGTTCAGAAATATATTCTCTAAGGTAATGTGACAATGCTCCTTGTTATACCTAATAATGCTAACACTGTTGGGTTTTCTGGCATACAGTAATTTTTTTCTTATTTTGAACAAACAAATCTGTGTCTTTTGTTCATTGAAATAAAATCCCCTTGTGGTTGTTGTCCATTTTATATAATCCTGAACATAATTTAAAGGTAGTGCACCTTATTTTTAAGAAGAAATATCTCCTAAATTTAAATAGTATTACTGTGATCCTTGAAAAAAATCTAATCTATAATTCAAATTATTACATTTCTAAGTTTCAGTATTCCTGGAGGAGAGAAAGTAATGTGTAAGTGTGTGGCGGTTATAATTATTCAGACCATGAGAGCTTCACATTTGTTTTTATACTTTCATAGATGCGATAGTGTAGACACTATTAAGATACAATAGCAGCCTATAGAAAAATTCTGCTAATCATTACAATTTAGAAAATAAAACAAGCATACCCATTTAACAATTAACATGCAGAACATTGCTCTCTCAGAAAATGAAAAATAGATGGATACAGTTTATCAAAAGGACTGTATCCTTGAAAATGAAGCATGTAAAGAAGCAGTTATAGCAAGACAGTAAAAATTATACAATAAGAAAATGAAATAGAAATTGGCTAAAAATGTTTCAGGGAACGGGGTTCTTCTCGGTAAATGTCATAGGAAGGAATTCCAGGATGCGCCAAATTGAGCCACACGAACAAAGTCAAACAAGCAGAGGATTTATTAAAGCATAGAAAAAGAATATACTTCCAAAATGATGGGCATGGGCAGGCCAGGAAAAAGGCAAATTCCGTGAAGAACAAATAAATTTAGGATTATATTTGAATGAGGGCTCCAAACATTCATTGGTGGCATTATAGGTGTTCTCAAGGCTGGTGATTGCTGACCACTCCTTCCCACTGGGAGAAGAGATTTTTGTGTTTATTTGGCCCTTGTCAGAACTGTCATGGTGATACAGGGGGTGAAGATTTTTCTTGGCCGCCATGATAATAATATTAGAATTCATTATAATTAACTGAAGTCTACCTTGAGGGGCAAGATGTCTTGGATCTGCTTTTGGCCACAGGAATCCAGTTGTGGCCTGTCTGGTAGCTGCACCTTTTCCTATGGATGACCTCATCTTCTCATTCCTTATTTCCTCTCACTTCCTCCTTTCTTTCCTCCCCCACTGCGGGGGGGGGGGGCTGCCCCCCCACTGCGGGGGGCCGCCCCCCCTCCAGTGCGAGGACCAGAAATTCCCTCAGGTGGGACAGAGTGGGCAGTGGGCAAGGAAAAAAAGAAGAAAGAGAGAGAAAGAAAGAAAGAAAGAAAGAAAGAAAGAAAGAAAGAGCAGAGACACCTGAAAGAGTTTCCGCAGGAGTGTCACACTTTAATGTAATAACATGTCCGTTTTATAGGGACTCTTGACCATTACCTCAATCACAAAGCATTTCACAAGTTTGGTGGTTTCTAGTTCTCAGGATTTACAGTCTTTTACTCCCCTGTAAGTGCTCTCTCCAGGGTGCACTGTGACTTACTCTTCCATTAAAGGATTATCTTGTCTTTCACTGTGATAACCTCTGAGACCCAGACCCAGTCTCTGCCTATCATCCAAAGAATGTTTATCATGACTATCTTATGTTAAGGATAGACTTATCTCTATATATCTCCTAAAGAGTGGTTACCATGACTACCTAGCCATTATCCCAAATTCCAGCAGCTAGACTCACAGGGAGTATATTTGAATTATTACTAAAAGACTAGCAGTGACTGTGTTTAGGGTAAAAGCATCTAAAGTTTTATTCCTATGTGAATACAATACCTGGCAACCAAAGGGGTCTCACACCTCTTTTATCCTACAGAGGGCTGCATCTGTTTCTCAGTCAAAACTTCAGCATCTGTTGCTGCAACAAGGCACTAGGCAAAGGAATTCACACAAGGCTGTTAACATACCCCATGGTCAGCAAGCTGCCTGGAACTCTCATGGCCTGGAGACCTTTGGCCTCTGAGGAGACTTTTCACAGCAGGGCCCTTAGGCAAGTGCATCAGCCTCTCACAGGCATGTTTTTTTTGGCCTAAGTTGTCAGATGTCTGTGCCTCAGTTTCCAAGGGGCTTGAGTCCCCAATATCTCAGTTCAGGGGTCCCCTTGGACTGTGCCTGTCTTAGGGAGTTGCCTTTTAAGGAAATCTTACCCCGTCATTGGCTTATACAACCAGCTATCATCAGGGTACCACAGGAACTTGTCACAAATGCAGTGAGTATATTGTCTCCTATAGGAGGAAAGGCACATGGTTCGTAGAGGCAGGAGACATTACATGACCAACCATAAGGCAGCACCCCTAATATCCAGTGCTGAGCAGGACAATGTGACCTTGTCAGACACTGAGAGGCTGTCGGCTTCCGACACCCCACCCCTCCCCATGGCGTTGTTCTTTCTGCCTACAGTAACGAAAAGAGACATGAAAACTATGTCACGCCTGCTACTAAAAGATTATCAATTTATTTACCTTCTCATCTTGGTGTTCTCAGTGTTTAAGAAAATGCAGTCTTACCAACCTATGGCCAAAACATGGTGATTTAGATTTTTATTTTCTGGTGTCTGCTAGTTAGTTGTACTTTGAAACTTGTGTTAAAAAAAACATAACAGGGCTGGTGGAGTGGCGCGGTGTTTAAGCGCTGGCTTGGCATGCCAGCAGCTCTGGTTCAGATCCCACATATGAGGGCCAGCGACACTGCCCTCAAAAACAAACAAACAAGCAAAAAAAGCAAAAAAAAAACACGTAACATTGATTTCTGTTACTCTGTAATACTCAAGCAATACATGTATGTTAAGTGATCTAGTGACCTCAAAGAAGTTAATTATGTTTCCCATGTCTCTAACATATACTTAGGGAATACTTTAAAACCAGCCAAGACAAAAAATATGGGTGCTTAGATTTGGGGGATTAAGACAATATATACAAAAAAATCAAATACTAATTAGTTATTTGATGCACTATTATTTAGAGGTACTTGTCTTATAATAATATACAGGCATGTGACAGGCAACAGACAGGTTTTTTGTTTGTTTGTTTGTTTGTTTGTTTGTTTTAGCTGAGCCATCCTGCCACCTGTTGGCAGCTCCGCTCATCAAACTGCTGTTGCTCAGAGCTCAGCTCGCACTCTTGAGTAAGCTCTTAACCAACTGAGCCACTCGGCCGGCCCCCGGCAACAGACGTGTTTTGTCACCTCTGGTATGTCTTCTTTTATACATTGTTAAATTCCTGTATGACTCAAGCCATAGAAAGGGTAAAAGGACTTCGTTAAGTAAAATTTTTTCAGATTTAAGGGAATTTACTGTATAGATACTACAATTTCGTCTGTGCAAAGGGAATTTAAATAATCTACATTTAATCAAAAAATCATGAAGTTGAACTGCTTTTCAAAGTACAGGTCACAAGATATATACCAACAGGGTACAATCATAGAATAAATAATCATATATTCTTAAAACAATGGTAACTAAAGGAAGAATTTATATTGTCCTGGGGGAAGGACTAGGAATAGATGTTTTTCTTTGTGGATCTCTCCTACCTTTATTTTTTATTTAGATCAACCTATTTAACAGATAAAAAGAATAAACATACTTTACTGCTACAGGTACAGCACTTCAAGAGACAATATAAAATAATAGACGTGAAACTGAAGGCCAAACTAGTCCAGGACTTGTGCTCCTTGCACCGCACAGCCAATAGACCAACACAGGAGTTGGGTCACAAAATAAGCATTTATTATCAGAGCACCGGTGGTCTGAGAAGGCAGCGAATTAACACCTCCAAAAATTGCTTAACAGTCTCAGTCCACCTTAGGGTATTTAAAGGAAAACCTGGGCATTCCTCCACAGGCTACATGATGGTTCCAGGGGTCTGCCAGAGCCTCCCCCCTGATTATGTGGTTCCACAATGTGGTCATCAACCCAGGAGCAGTGATGACAGTAACCTGGGAAGAATGCTAGGCCATAAAGATTATAATCTGCAAGCATGGGGGTATTGTAACTAGTTAGCAAGCACAAGTTTCAGGATAATTATCTAAAGCAGGGGATGGGGACAGGAGACATTCCAAACTCAGGAACTGGGACAGGGGACATTCCAAGCTCAAACCGCAGGGAGGGGGTTGATCAATTGTTAAGCTCTAGGGCAGGGAGAGGTGAGGCCTCTTTTATGGGGGTTCCAACCAGACCCTGTTTCAGAAGCAGACATAGAATCTAAGAATTCTAACATGAATTCAAACCTTTTATATCTAGACCATGTTTGGAAACACCTGTAATTGACACTACTATTGAGTCATTTGTCATCTTAAACAATGCCTAAGAAATTTGAGAACCTTTTTTCTTTGGGGCTTCAGCAGCCTTGGTACAGTCAGCTAAACTTGTGCATACTAAACCTCAGATTAAGTAATTTTGAAGTTTACTTTAATTATGAGACAAGGATTTAGCAGAGAGAACTTCCCTAAATTTGTCTTTCCTCCTTTTTAAAAATATTTCAGAATGAGAACCTACTTGGTTAAGACATACTCAAAAGGGAGATTCGGAGACTGCTTTTGAAATGCCAAAAGAAAATGGGACTGAGGCTGGGAGACCACAGGGTATCTCTAAATTCTGCCCTTGTGATTCCATCTATATTCAAATTTGAAAGCAATACTTTTGCATTTGCTCCCTCTCCATTGAATTTGGTTTCACTTTGGGGAGGCAGTAAAATACACTCAGTGCTTAGAATACAAAAGCTTTGTAAAGAGCAACACCTGCATTTCAATCTTAGTTCAGTCCTTAGTAACTATACAATGTGGGAGAGGAAAAAACAATTTTCCATCTGCCTTTCGTAAATTTTTCTGGCTGGTCTAATAATCAAATTAACGTAAGACAGATTAACAGGAGAAAATAACCAAATTTATTATGAATAAACTGTCAGGGAAGAAAAATTATCCTCTACCCTTCAAAGTTCTTCTGGCTGGACTAATAATCAAATTTACATGAGACAGATTAGTAGAAGGAGAAATTAAAGTTTAAAAACATGTATACCTTCTGTATACATGGGAAAGACCCAGGAAAACAGGATAACCCCCTGAAATGGCTGAAGCCACCACTTTAAATACCACCTCCAGCTAAAGACAAAGAAGATATTGGGAGTAAGAAGTCAGTTCTGGGGGGGTTACCAGGAAAAGCACTGCAAACAAGGGTAGGTTGTTAGGCGGATTTAAGTCCCAGCCTCTCCATTTATGGTGAAGGCAGGCCTCAGACAATGAGGGAAACGCCCTTACACATGGAAGTTTTCCTTCCAACTCTAAGTGTCTATTACAAAGAGGAACTTCTACTTGGTTTTCAGAGCTTCCCCCGGGTCTGAGGTTTTACAAAAATAACCAGCCTAAAATAATCAATATCTCAAAGAGGCACATTTTAGGATGACAAAGTCTGCTCCTTTAAGTGAGTGTTAAATTGTGCTTTGCAGACTTTGGGCACTATAGAAGTTAAAATCTGGTAGGATTGATGTGTACTATTGCACCGAGGAAAGTCTTGTTAGAATAGAGATTTGAGCTGGGCCTTCAGAGATGATTGTACTTTAGGTAAAAGAAAAAGAATAGGGAGAGTATGCTATACAGCTGTATAGCGGGGGAACTGTCAACTGTGTGAGCAAAATCGTAGTGACAAAATGGCATTTGTGGGGGGTGCGAACAGCAATCAGATTATAAGGACAACCTGCAGCAGCCATCAGGTCTCCCCTCATTTCACCCAGGTCTCATTTTTTTCATCTCAGACAATTTCCAAAAATGACTGAGTGGTGGGATTGCTTGGTACAGAAGAGTTTAAATTTGTTTTCCTCCCTGCTAAGTGATTCTGAAATATAAATGCTAATGCCTAGAGAGTTGCGCTTTCAGCTTACTGTGTAATTCCATAAGGGAGCCATTAATAATGTCAGAATGCATTAACAGCCTGGAGATGAGAAAAACTCTAGATTTGAAACTTTCATGACAGCATCTGAAATAAATTGTTAGCTAATATCAGAGGAATGGCAGAGTTGACATGAGTTTTATGAGGGGTGTAATTATATCATAACTTTTCCAATTTTATATTAAGTCATTAGCCATTCAGGCCATTGACAAGTCTAAAATAAGATTTTAATATTTATTCTGGATAAATTGGAATGAAAAAAAAAAGTCGGTTGTAAGTAGCTTATTTATTTCTTAAAGCATGACCTCAGTTCCTAAGCAGCCTAGGCTCTGACATAGTCAGTGAATAAAATTATGTGATTTGGATTTATAGTCTCACTTTATTGAAAAATAGTTTTCTGGCCATTCTAACAAATGACTTCTAAGAAAAACCAACTGCCTAGTTAGGTACAGTTTACAATACTTTTTAAAAATGCACTGAGACAATTTTCAAGTTTAAAAACCCAGAAATGTTGATGACTTTATTGCTTTGAACTAATGTACTGTGGATTTCACTGGGTAATTAAAATCAATGGAGGGTGATCACTAGAAATTTGGATAATCTTAAAGTGAGATAATATCCAATCTTTGTATGGCTAAAATCCTGGTCATATCCTGAAATATATCTGTGCTATAACTACTTGAAAACAATTTTTAAGTGGAAGGAAAATGATTTTAGAAGAAAAATATCTATGTGTCAAAAATATGAGCTCTTCTTTCTCTTGTAATTTGCACACCAGATAAGTGAAAGCATATCCTTAAGACAGCTTGAACTTGTATACTTACAGTGTCCCCTGAAACTCAAGTTGTTTTCTCATTTTCTTATTTTTATTGTACATATCTCAATTTTACCTTAAAGAGTTTCTATCTATGAATATGAACATGTACCTCATGTTGGAATGCAAGTGTACTTCTCTGCCAGAAGTCCTGTTGTTTTGGTGAATACGGATGTTGATAGAGTCACCAATGGAGTTAGTATCCAGGGAGCTTGTTCCTTTGCTTTTTAGTGACAAAGAGACAACAGGAAGACATTGCTATACCTCTTGCCAGAGCCATGACAAATGTTCTGCCACTGTCAGCAAATATACCAGAGAAACCACATACTGCAGGGATGCTCCAATTTGATTCTTTGTTGTTAATCCTACCACAAGAGAATATGGCTGTGCAAAAAGGCCATGAAGTACATTAGTCACTGTTTCAGGAACTTATTTTTAATCTGCCACAACTATAAAATAGAGTCTGGAAGTACAGAAGGTGGCAACAGGGAATAAGCAGTAAAATCACTGCAATTCTTCACTAACATCTGCAATTATGGAGCGCAAAGGTAGCAGTTTTAGGCAGTTTTCAATAAATATTTTGTTTCTAATACAGAATTTGTCTATGTATCATTGGTTTCTTTGTCCAGAGTACAAACAGAAAGAAGACTAATTCTCTTTATTAAGTTCGTCTTAGTAGAGAAGAGGATTTTATTTTTTCAATATATTTTCCAAAATGTGCCCAGTTTGAAATACTATAAGAGAATTAGAAAGAAGCTCTTTTTTCACTGTATACTAATTGAAAAAGTGAGCTAATGAGGGAAAAAAACTGTAGTCATTTAAAAAGTTGTAATTCTTTTGTGTAATATTTGCCATTTTGTTTTATTTTATTTTATTTTTTTAAGATTTAATTTGGAAATTGGGGGAGGGGAACAGTGTTGGGGAATTGGGGAAGGGGAACAGCCAAGTTGTTGTGCTTCAATCTTAGTTGTGGAGGGTGCAACAAGCTCAGCTCCATCTCCAGTTGTGCTGCTCAGCTTAAGATGCTGTAGTCCATTTGTTGCGGGTGGGCGTAGCCACCATCCCATGCAGGATTTGAACCAGCAGCCTTGTTGTTAAGAGCGTGCTCTCTATTCCCTAAGCCACCCGGGCAGGAGTTCAGCTCAAGGTGCCGAGTATAGTCTTTAGTTGTGGGCGAGTGCAGCCCACCGTCTAGAACAGGCAACCTTATTGTTAGGAGCATGTGCTTTCTCCCGCTGAGCCATCCTGCCACTTGTTGGCAGCTCAGTGGCAGCTCAACTCAGGCACAGCTCACTGACTCATGTAGGAATTGAACTGGTGACCCTGTTGCTCAGAGCTCGCACTCTTGAACAAGTTCTTAACCAACTGAGCCACTCAGCCAGCCCAATATTTGCCATTTTATAGCTATAGTTCTTGGGGGGGAAAATGCCATATTAACTGGAAGAAAGGGCATTCCTCAAAATTTCCATTTTTTTTTCATGATTTCAAACAATTTCAATAACAGCAACAAAAATGTCAGTAGGAGACTAAGTGGATAATTTGAGAAAATTCCATTCTGGTGTAAGGAAACCAGGTGCTGCAAAAATTATTTGTATGAGGCTTACAGGGCCATTAATATGTTTGTATTTGCCCATTTGAAGCTGTGTAGAGATATAATGATATATCAATACAGTTACATATGTGGTTTCTGTTCTTCAGACATTAACAATTAGATGAATGAGACTCTCACAAGCACACAAAGGATTATATGGTGTATGAACATGTGTGTAAAATAGGAGATTACTATGCATATGTCGATTTTAAGTTCTTATGGACATGGGCTAGTAAGGTATACTTCTCTCCAAGCATGCTGCTTGGCTATGGGAAGCCCCAGTCCATAGTGCTGTATTATTGTGCAAAGGCGGCATCGTGGACAACCTCTTGAGTACACCTTTGGGCTGGAGAGAACAAAGACTACTCACTTTATTCCAATGTGGCTATGTAGAGCAACTTCCAATGGAGGCCACACTTGGAGATTTGGGGAATTATGAGGAGGGTAAAAGTCCACATAGAGCCCCAAATACAGAACCAGCTTTGTGAGGAAAGATAGATGAATACATTTGGAATTCACCCATTCTTTGACCATGATATATATCACAGCCATTATTGTTGCATGAATCAGGTGTCACTGATGCAAAGTTTCTGTAATTTAAGATGAACAATGACATAGAACAGATTTATGGCAGTCGATACTATAAAAGTTATGCTTGTTGTGTTCATTTCTCTTCAAAATTATGGAATAGAATGGTCAGTGGCAGCAGAGGTAAAAAGAAGAACACAGTTATGAAGCAAAATTGCAAAACAAGAACCCTGTACAGTTGTTAACCCTGGACTAGAGGATGTAAAGTCAGGTACCACATGGAACCACTATATGGTGCAGTCTGCAATTTTGTTTTTTTTGAGGGCAGTGTCACTGGCCCTCATATGTGGGACCGAACCGGGACCGCTGGCTTCCAACACCAGTGTTTAACCACCACGCCACTTGGCCGGCCCTGCAATTTTGTTTATGGCATGTTCTCCCAAATTTAAAATACCCCAAATGCCCTGCATGAATAAAATACTTGAATGTTCCTTATGACATTGTTAGAAATTTGCCATATTTGTCTTACTGGTGGCCCTCTAACGGTTAGTACATACAACTCTACTTGCTAATTAATGTGATTTTCTATGGGAATTACACATGTGCGGTTGCATACATGCACTTTTTATTCCAGACCATATAGATATACACAATGAGTCCAAGATTGATGATGTAATTTAGAGACTCACAACTAGGATAAAAGTTGCTAACCCTGACATTCAGTCATGCCCCAAGTATAGTTCAGTAGTAAAATTTGACTCAACCTCAACTCCTTACCTAGTCCCACCCATGGTTTCTTTTCATTTCCTGCACCCTAAACCCATCTAATGCCTCCTAGAGCCTCACTTAGTTGTACACTTAGGTAATAACACATATTATGGATTGCTTCCTTATATTTGGTAATGTCATACTATGGTAATAAACTATGGCCTCATTGATTATGTTTATTTCTTTTATTGTCATACTTAGTACCTAGAAGCATGTAGTCCTTTCTCATTTGTTTAATATCGCAAGTATTATGTAACACTCTACACAATATTAATTTAATATGCAATTCTATATAAATTGCTGAAGCAATATCATATGCTATGGTAGTAACTTAGACATTTCCTTGAGCATTATTTGTCATGCAAAGTCAGAGTAAAATTCATTGCTTAACAATAAAATTAAAATCCCTATGAATTATAGTGGTATCTATTTCTCAACTACCGATATTTTTATTTTTTGCATAATTTTACTCTATTTTATTCTGTGCTTTGTTGTGTAAGGCTAATTCAAATTATTGTTGGAACTAATCATTGTATAACACATGTGTGTTTTAGTTCACAGAAAAACTTTTCATTTTTGAATTATTGATTTTTTATTTTACACCAATATAATAAATAGTAAGCATTAAAGCTATGGATATATTTGAATCTGTAGAATAGTTTTATTATCCACAAGTCTTTCAAGTCAGTTTCAAACTTATTTAATTTTTTTTTATTTTTTCAATTACAGTTGACATTCAAAATTATTTTATATTAGTTTCATGTGTATAGCATAGTAATTAGGCATTTATATAATTTATGAAGTGATCCTCCCAATAAGTACCCACCTGGCACTATACATAGTTTTTAAAATATTATTGACTATGTTCCCTGCACAGTACTTTACATCCCCATGCCTGTTGTGTAACTACTAATTTGTACTTTTTATTTCCTTCAATTTTTTCATCCAGTTCCCAACTCCCCCGGCTGCATAACTATCTGTGAGTCTGTTTTTGTTTGTTGTTGTTTATTTTGTTCTTTAGATTCCACATATAAGTGAGATCACATGGTCTATGTCTTTCTCAGTCTGACTTATTTCACTTAGCATAATGCCCTCTAGGTCCATCCATGTTGTTGCAAATGGTAAGATTTCAATTTTTTTATGGCTGAGTAATATTTTATTGTACCACCTCTTCTTTATCCAGTCGTCTATTGATGGGCACTTAGATTGCTTCCATATCTTGGGTATTGTAAATAGCACTTCAGTGAACATAGGGGTGCATATATCTTTTCAAATAGTGTTTTGGATTTCTTTGGATAAATATCCAGAAGGGAATTGATGGGTCATCAGGTAGTTCTATTTTTAAATTTTTGAGGCACTTCCATATTGATGATTAATGATGTTGAGCATCTATTCATATGTCTATTGGCCATGTGTATGTCCTCTTTGGAGAAATGTCTATTCAGGTCCTCTGCCCATCTTTTAATTGGATTGTTTGGTTTTTTTGGTGTTGAGTTCATTATAAATTTTGGATATTAACTACATATCAGCTGTATCATTCGTGAGTATCTTCTCCCATTGAGTAGGCTACTTTTTCATTTTGTTGATGGTGTCCTTTGCTGTTAAAAAACATTTTAGTTTGATGTAGTCCCAATTTTTTTTTTCATCCGTTGCCCTAGGAAATATATCAGAAAAAAAATATTACTAAGAACAATATCAGAGAGTTTACTGCCTATGTTTTCTTCTAGAAACTTAATGGTATTATGTTTTACATTTAAGTATTTAATCCACTTTGAATTTATTCTTGTATATGGAGTAAGAAGATGACCTAGTTTCATTTTTTGCATGTATCTGTCCAGTTTCCCCAATACCATTTGTTAAATAGATTATCTTTACCCCAATGTAAATTCTTGCTTTCTTTGTTATAGATTAAATTACCACATAGGTGTGGGTTTATTTCTGGGCTCCCTGTTCTGTTCCATTGATTGATGTCTGTTTTTTATGCCAGGACCATGCTGTTTTGATTACTATAACCTTGTAATATAGTTTCCTATCAGGTAGCATGATAACACCAATTGTTTTCTTCTTTCTCAAGATTGCTTTGGCTAGTTGAGGTTTTTATGGTTCCATATAAGTTTTAGGATTATTTGTTCTAGTTCCATGAAAAACGTCATTGATATTTTGATAGGGATTACATTGAGTCTATAGATTGCTTTAGGTAGTATGGACATTTTAACTATATTAATTCTTCCTATCCATGAACATGGTATATCTTCCCTTTATTTGTATCTTCTACAATTTCTTTCTTCAATGTATTATAATTTTCTGAGTAAAGGTCTTACCTCCTTGGTTAAATTTATTTCTAGGTATTTTATTTTATTTTTTAATGCAATTATAAATGAGATTGTATTCTTAATTTCTCATTCTGATAATTCATTATGGGTGTATAAAAATACAACCAATTTGTGAATTTTAATTTTTTGTCTTGCTACTTTACTGAATTTATTTATCCGTTCTAATAGTTTTTTGGTGGAATCTTTCAGGTTCTCTATATATAGTATCATGTCATGTGCAAATAATGGCAGCTTTACATATTTTTTTTCCCAGTTTGAAGGCCTTTTCTTTCTTTTTCATGTTTAATTGTTGTGGCTAGTACGTACAACATTATGTTGAATAAAAGTGGTGAAAGTGAACATCCTTGTCTTGTACCTGATCTTAAGGAAAATGCTTTTTGCTTTTCCCCATCGAGTGTGATGTTAGCTGTGGGCTTGTCATATACTTGTATGGTCTTTATTATGTTGAGATATGTTCCCTCTATTCCCATTTTGCTGAGAGTTTTTACCACAAATGGATACAAGATTTTGTCAAATGCTTTTTCTGTTTGTATTATATATGATCATACAGTTTTTATCTTTCATTTTGTTTATGTGGTTTATCACATTAATTGATTTGTGGTTATTGAACCAATCTTGCATCCCAGGAATAAATCCCACTTGATCATGGTGTTTGATCTGTTTGATGTATTACTAAATTCGGTTTGCTAATATTCTGTTGAGGGTTTATGCATCTCAATGTTCATCAGGGATATCAGCCTATAATTTCCTTCTCTTGGGAGCCTTCCCTCCTCTTGAATTTTTTGGAATAGTTTGAGAAGAATAATTGTTAATTTTTTGAATGTTTGGTAAAATTAGTCCTTGAAGCCATCCTGTCCAGAACTTTTGTTTGTTGGTAGTTTTTTGATTACTGATTTGATTTCCTTAGTAGTAATCGATTAGTTCAGGTTTTCTGTTTCTTCTTGATTTAGTCTTGGAAGATTGTATGTTTCTAGGAATTTATCCATTTCTTTCAGATTGCCCCATTTGTTAGTATATAATTCCTCATAAGTATGTTTGAATATTAGCTAGTAAAGACCACTGTGGGTCTTTGATGTAAGAGTAGTGTGTTTAAATTATACATTTATTACAATTTTTTTTGCAACATACTGCATCCTTTTTGTAGGATTGACTGATTTAAAAAAAAAAAAGCAGAGGCCGGCCAAGTGGCTCATTGGAAAGTCAACTCTGAGCAGCAGGGCCCCAGTTCAGATCCCACATGAGGGCCAGTGATGCTGCACCCTCTACAGCTAAGATGGTGAACAACAGCTCGACCTGGAGCTGGGCTGCTGTGAGTAGCTGACGATGGCATAGGCTGCAGTGGGGCTGGCTGGCAGCCAGTGTGAGCTTTCGTGACCTGCCATGAGCCTCCATGAGCCACCATGAGCAGCCATCCAATGGCTGTGAAGAGACTGCATCATCAGGGAAGAGTGCAATGATAATACCAACATGGGCCAGTGAAGTGAGGTCCTCCACAACTAGACTGAAGAACAAAAAGACAACAACCTGTCTGTTCCCCTTCCCTGATTCCCCAATCAAATCTTTAAAAAAAAAACAAAAAACAAACAAACAAACAAAAAAACAACGCAGTCCTGACAAATGAACGGAAATTCCAAGGTTGTGACTATCTGAAGATTCAGTGGTTTCAATTTTCTGTGGCAATACTGACGTGGTTTTTACAGCTGTAATTTCATAGAACAATACAATATTTCTAGGCCTAATATTTGAGGATACCATAAAGGAGCCAAGATAGTTCAGACAATTCAATAATATTAAGGTAATTATTATTAAAAGGAGAGAAGCACTTGCTGTTTTTCTAGAAAAACAAATATTCTTTTTAAGTATATCTTTTGTTTTTCATTAGCTAATTTCTACAGGATTGAATAATATCATCTTTATTTTTGCCTGTCTATGGCATATCAACAGTTATATTAAACTAAAAGTTACCTATAAGGAGAAGACTGACAGATAAAGTGATAACTGCAGCGATAGCTTTGACAGGCTGCTCTGGGGCAATAGCTTCCAGGATCGGAAATGAAGGGGATCTCAGAACCATACCAAGGGAGATACAGGAGACAACATCCCTATGTGAAATCATACATTATTAAAGCATAATCACATGTACTGTATGTACTTTTTAGAACCTGACAGTGTAAAAAATAACATATAAGGTAGTTTTATTGTATATTTTGATATTGGCATTCAACAAATTCATAATGGTTTTTAGGCTCTCTTTTCCAAGGAACTTTGTGTGTGTGTGTGTGTGTGTGTGTGTGTGTGTGTGTGTAGCAGTGCTTAATGATAAAGCTCACAGAATATGTAGAATATCATATTGTTTGCTCTAAATGAAACAATGAATAATGGTAAAGGATTATTGTATTCATAATCTAGCTCAATCATTTACATTTGGATAAAACTGTCACTTTCTTAAATGGGCCATGAAGAGAGCCAATGAGTTTTACTCAAATCCTCAGAAGACAGAATTTTTAACATCAGTTAAACCATCTTTATTAAGAATTGTTACATTAAAAAGATAATGAAAGTATTCCTTTTCCCATGTGTTGTTTTAATTGTAAAGGAAAAAAAATTCTTTATAAATTATATGGTATCCTCAAAATGTATTTTAATACATTAGGGAAGAATCTTCAGAATCATTATTTTTTTAAAAGATTGAAAATCTACATGAATACAGTAAGAAAAAAAAGAAATACACACACAAGATATTTTCTGTTCTCTTTATATAGCCTATAACAGTCCATGAATCCAGTAGCTTACTTGTATACTTGGGTGCCAAAATAACATATACACATTTTAAGAGATGTTATCGATGTATTACTTTTTTTTTTTTTTAAGCTGAGCCTTCCTTCCACCTGTTGGCAGCTCATCAGCAGCTCAGCTTGGGCTTGGAATCGAACCAGCAACCCTGTTGTTTAGAGCTCACACTCCTGAGCAAGATCTTTACCAACTGAGCCACTCGGCTGACCCCTATGTATTACTTTTTGAAGTTGAATTGAATTACAGTAGCCAAGTGTAGTGTGACATTCACTCAAAAGATGGTGTTAATCAAATGAATGCTAGTGTCATTCATTGTATAACAATTTTAATACAGTTTTTTCCTTTCTTAAAATGTGTATACATTTCTTGGCACCCTCTGTAGATGACTCTTGGTTGTATTGGATTTTCAACAGTAATCCTGAGACTACCTGAAGCTTTCAATGGTTGGATTGCATTGAATTCTAGCTGTCAGGCCTGGGTTATAAATTCAGTGACAATGTTAATTCTTATCCAATCATGTAAGAGTTTTGAAAAATAGGGCTCCTTAATCTTAGTATAAATCTTTTATGATAAAAATCCTATAGTGTAAATGATAACATGAAATAATATAAATAAAATAAAATAGAAAGTATTTTCCCCCATATCATACAAGAGTTCTAATTTTATTTTGGTAGCTCTTTTGACCTTTCAAAATTTTCTGCAGGTGGACTTGGTTATTTTAACATCATTATTGTAGAAAATGCCAATATTGGGTTGCAACTTTAGAGCTTTGATAAAACCAGCAGAGCAACCCTTCACCATTCAAAGCTGTTGATATATTCCTTTTTCCACAAGGGAGAGAAAAAAGACTAAGGGATCAACTTACTAAACGAACCAATTTGGAAGCCTATGTGGAATCCAAAGCCTATGAGAGGAATCCAGCTTTAAACTTGCTTGAACTGCATCTCAAAATCAAATGATTGTTGACAAACAGTGGCTTGCAGTACACCTCAGAATTGGCTGTCATCCTTCATGTGCACCTATGTGCAGGATTTTGGTTTTCTTCATCTGAAAAACTTGTCAACTCAGGATTATATTGATGTTTTCTGAAGAAATACAGATAATATTGGCTTAGATGACCTAACCAACTTCCACTGCATTACCATATACTGATATATCCATAAGATAATTGTAATAAAAGTTTCTCTATTTTTTAGATACAAAGAAGCTAACAATCTGTATTAAAGATATTGTATTTCTCACAATTTTAACCAAGAAATCTGACAATTTTGATCTGCCAAATACATGTTAAGTAGTTTTAAGTAACTACTTTGAACATCTAAAGATCAAAGAATTCATATACCATGGGGATTAATCAAGTTAAAGCATGGTCAGCTGAGATCTGAGAAAATTCCAGACATCTTACCTTAAGTCTTGATTGAAAAGTATTAATGAATGGGATTTGAAACTCTAAGATGGGGACATGGTTTAGTTTTTTTAATGAAAAATAATTTTGGAAATGATCTGTATTTATTTAAATTCTGAGGGAACAAATAGATAATACAAAACTAAATCTCAATTATTTTGTATATTTATCTTGATAATTGTTTTGCAATTGGTAAAAGCAGCCCTTGTTACCTTCCTAACCATTTCCTCTCATGACTCTGAGATATTTTCCAGTTTCTACAATTTCATCTGAAGGCACTGACACTCTGCTAGAATGATCAAAGAATGGGTAACTGATTGGGAAAACATACAAGATAAAGAAACAAAATGTTTTAAAAGGCTAAAATTCAGTTCCCAAGGAGCTAATTAGAACTGAGCTAACAAACAAGAAAAACCTGAAAGGTATTGGCAGGGTGATGCTCGTGATACTGGCCAATCTTACTGTGTTGTACACGGAAGTTGTAGAAAAAAATTATTATAGAAAATCATAGCTAAGATAAATTCTTTTATCAAGTTGATATGTTGGTACTGCCTAATAGTACCATAAAGAGAAAATAAATTTCCAGTTAATAGTCTTACTAGAAAATGTCTACAATATCCAAATAAGATACCTATTTAGGCAGTTTGATACTCACTGAGACTATCAATAAAGGGATCTATTTATTTATTATTTTCTTCTCTAATGAAGACAATTTGGGAGGAGATTCTAATTTTCATTTTTAATTGATTCTAAAAATCTGAATTTTATTTGTAGAGATAGGCCAATACTCCACTGTTCCTTTCACCTCTATCAGTCATGAATGGGTTGGTAACTTTCACAAAGAGTGTACTGTTCTATTTTGATATTAGGAATAAATCCACTCAAGATGATTGTTGTGAATCTAGAGGTTGGAATTCCTTTATAGGCCATCATACATATTAGATTTTCTTATGGAATTCTGATTTAAACAATAGTATTATTTATGTTTAAATCACACACTATGTTTTAAATCTGTGTAATAATGATGTGTTCCAAAAGAATTTCATGGTTATTAAAATTTGTAATAGTTCTTATCCTATTTTTCTCTTTTCCAGATTAAGTAAATGCATGTTATTTAATATTTTCTTTTATATTTTATTTTCTCTTGATTTACTTATATTGCATACTTATTTGAAAAGTGGCATTTTTTCATTGTTCCTAGTAAAGAGATAAAAATGGTATTTTATAGGAGGAGGTACTTGGCTTTTAAAAACTGTTTCTAAAATTGGTTAATATAATGCATTTACAAGAAATTTTTAATTAGATTTAGATGAGGGAAACTGAACTCCATAAGGATAAATAACTTTACCAATTTCTTTAACATTGTCAGTATAGCAGGCTTTGGAGTCCGATGGATTTGGGTTGGAACCCTATTTCTGCTCACTGTGAGAAAGTTGTTTATCTTCTTTACTCCATTTAATCGCTTAAATTTGCTGTGTTTCAGTTAATTCAACTATAAAATGGGATAGTAGCAATTCCCAATGTGGAGGTATATTTGGAGAATTGAATAAGATAATGCATGTACAACTTTAGCATAATGTCAGGAACAACGTAAACTCTCAATAAAACATAGTTCTTATGATTTATAATGAAGTTGTTTTTTTTTCTTTTCCTATTATTACTGTAATCTAATTGTCAGTACAAGGACACAAATTCAAGAGAGGTTGTAAATTCCTTTTAGGAGGTTGTCAATGCTCTGTAAGTAGCTATAAGGAGTGCCTCTTTAATCTTGCCTTACTCTGGAAGAGTTCCAATGCAGTGAATCTCTTCAATCTTCAGTTCGGTATTTGTTGTTTCTTTTGATTTCTGGTCTCATATTTAATCACAAATGAGGAAAGAAGTTTATCATCTCTAAAATCATTTTTGCCAAGGTGTGGTTAAAACAAGTCAGCAACTTGTCAGTGCAGAATAACACAATAGTTAATTGTTTGACACTTCAGAGCAGTCATGAGATTACCTTTTGATATCATGGATCTGTGGTAGAATACTTTACCTACTGTCTGTCATGAAGAAAACCAGTTTATTCCAGTATTTTACCCATGGAAAGCTCATAAACTTTAACAAGTGCTTTCTCTACGAGATAAACTTCCACATCTTCTGAAAAAACAAAGCTCAGTCAAAATTTTATTTTTCTGAGAGTCATGCGATGTTTTCACAATTTTCAAAAACTAAACAACTTAAAAAAGTTACGTTCTTATGTTGATAACTTTGATTTTTATCTTTTTTGTGAGATTATAAGATTAAAGTAGAGGCCCATAACTTTCACATGTATGTGTATACTGTGAGTGTTTTACATAGACATGTAGTTCCTTATGATCATATTACGTAACACTATCATTTGTAGACAACATGACAGTCAATAGGCAGGTTGGCCTTATGCATACATTGAATTCCTATGTCTTCTATTTACAAGGTGACTCAATTGGGATGAGTTATATAACATCAATGATACTTCTTTCAGTTATGCAGTGGAAGTTTAAACAAATCTCTTTGAGTTATAAAATTTAAATGAGATAATACAGACAGTGCCAAGTTACATAATAATGTCTGATCCTTGGTAAGATCTCATATAGTTTAGCTGTTTTGGTTGTTTCTAATTGTTTTTCCCATTTTCCATCCATACAATTAAGTATACAGCCATCTAGACTGGGAAAACATCTGTACCTAACTCTTACCATTACATGAATAATACATATAAAACACATATGAAGTACAGTGATTAATAAATAGTAAGTGCTCAATAAACTGTACTTTGAAAATTATGAATACTGCATATTCCTTACACATACTGTCTTCAGCAACTATTGTAGTCTATTCTGTGGCTGGTGACTCACATGTACTCACAACAAAACATACCAGTCATTATTCTAGAAAAATAAGTTAGTTGATTTGCCTTTCATATTTCCTTTTGGGTTCTCTCTCTCTCTCTCTCTCTCTCTCTCTCTCTCTCTCTCTCTCTCGCTGTTACCTTTCTGCATGTCTTTGACAGATGTGCTTTATCTGTCTTACAGTCATTTCACTTCATCTCACCAGATATCATCTGCCTTTATTTCCATTTCCTCATTCATTCCTCATTCATTTATTTTCTACATGTGGCTCACATATTGGAATTTGGAATAAAAGTTTATGAAATGAGTGGATCACTCCTTATATATTGATTCAAGAAATAAGATGAAATCTGCATTTTACATGTAATATGCAATCTGTTATCCAAAAAGCATTCTGCATCACTGATATTTGGCCATTTCTTTTTCTCGTTCAGTTAATTAACATATAGATTGTGGTTTTGGAGTCCATCAGGCATAGATTTTTTCTTTTAAGATTTTATTGGGGAATTGGGGGAAGGGAACAGCATTGCGGAATCAGGGAAGAGGAACAGACAAGTTACTGTCCTTTTGTTCTTCAGTCTAGTTGTGGAGGACATTGCTTCACTGGCCCATGTTGGTATTCTCATTGTGCTCTTCCCGGATGAGGCAGATTGGTCACTGGCCTCTGGATGGTCGCTCACCACGGCTATTGGCAGCTCTTGATGGCTGCCGGCCACTCACTGTAGCCTATGGCAGCCCACTGTAGCAGGGGCTTCAGCCCAAACCGTTGCTGGGGCTCCCGCAGCCCAGCTCTAAGTGGAGCTGTTGTTAGCTGTAGAGGGCAGTGTCACTGGCCCTCATATGTGGGATCCAAACCAGGGCTGCTGGTGTTCCAAGCCAGCTCTTAACCAATGTGCCACTTGGTGGGCCCAGGCATAGATTTAATGGTTATATGGATGTTCATTGTTATGCAGATGCCAAATTAAAAACCCATTGTCTGGAAAAATAAACTGGTTTCAAGTGAGAATCAAATATGCTTTGCAATATCCATGATATATTTTACTTTCAATTTTAATATACCTAATCATGAAAATTAACTTAAGCGTACCGATATAAAGGAACTGCAATTGAAATTTTATATATATATATATATATATATATATATAGAGAGAGAGAGAGAGAGATGTATGAGATTTTTTAAAAGATCCTCATTGAATCCTGTAGCTCAGTATAACTGATACTAATACACATTACTCTTTGGACAACTTGGGTGATTGATATACCAACCTTTGGCTTATACATTAACTGGCCCTACTGTCTGATTGAACATTGTAATGTAACTCAGAGCACTTTATTTCTACTTTATCAGGTACTGTAGTTATTGATTATCCTCCATTACCCATTTCTGCACCCTCTGGCACATACTCAGATGAATTATGCCTAAGATTAGTTAGTAGAATCCTTTATTTTTCCACTGAGACCAAAGCTTATTGTTGTGAAGAATAACAAGCCATTTTTCCAATACTGTTCACCCTTATAGATTTTTTCTTCTTATATCAACATTTAATTAAAATAATATTCAAATATACAACAGAGTTGAAATAATATTACAGTGAATACTTGTATAACCATATATTAGTTTTCTATTGCTACGTAACACATTACCTAGTGGCTTAACACACACATTTATTATCTGACGATTTCTGTAGCTGAAGAGTGCAGGCACAGTGATGACTGGATTCTCTGCTCAGGATCTCACTGGGCTGATACCAAGGCATCAACCAGGATTGTGATTCTCCTCTTACAAGCACACTGGTTGTTTTCAATATTAGTTTGCCCGCGTCCTAGTTTACCTACTGTAAGCCATTGGCTAGGGACAACGCTGGAATCTATCCAAGATTTTTTGATTTGTGAAGTGGCCTGCAACATAGGCAGTTCACAGCATGAATGCTTGTTCTTAACTTTTAGAACACGTGCTCTGGAGCTCTCTGACATGCTTTTTCTTTGACCAGCTGGAGAAAACCTGGGCTTTTAAAGGGAGAGCCAACAGAGATAATCTCCCTTTTTGTCATATAATGTAACATAGTCATGAATGTGATATCTTGTCATATTCGTAAATTCTACCCACACTCAATGTACAAGGGGTTGAAGTACAAAGTACAAGGTTGAGGATCATTGAAGGTCAGCTTTCAATCCTGCTTACCATGACCTACCACCTATATTCTATCATTAACATTTGTTACAGATTCAGTGAAGTATAATTACACATACAATCAAATTCACTCATTACTTCTAAGATTTTAAAGCTTGTGTTTTAAATTAAATTTTTACATTTTTAATAATCATTTGGTTACTTCTCCCAATCATAGTGTTGGTATAATGATCAAATATGTGTCTCTGCTAATGGAAAAATCATCCAAGTCTGTTTTTAGAAATTGCTGTAGAATTACTATTTTTTTTAAGTTAAATTTTCTCAATCACTTAAAGTTGGCTTTTTGACTAGAACCAGGCTAAGAAGTGTCTTCATGACAGACAACCACAGTTTAATGCTAGCCTAGGGTTTTTTGCCTTTTATGAATCTCAGCAAAAATCTTGAAATTACGAATAACAAGATAATTTGTATATACATTTTTAAGGCAGGTTACTCTTCCTAAGAAGAAAGTTACTCAGTATATATTCATGTGATAATACACAGGAGCTGATATTGAAATAGCAATGATAAAGAGGCACTGATTTTAACAGTTTGCATTTAAATATAAATGAGAATAGTGCTTCAAATAAATTCCATCATATTTGGAACAGTTATGATAAATTAGGGTCACCTTGCGAAAAGTAATAAGGAAGACCTATTTGAGTTCCATCACAAATGAGTATAGCTCCAAAAAAAGGTGAAATACATACCATATTATTTTTTCTTAAACAAACTGATAAATAAAATTAGAAAGAATAGAATAATTGCACCAACAAAGAAATGGTGTGCAGTGACTTATGAAAAACAATATATTTTTGTCAGTATATCTAATCTTGTCACTTATAGCACACATGAAAGCTGTGCTAAAATGGTATCCAAGTCCAATCTTTCCCCTGATGAGATATTTCCAGTTTCCTGGTTAGATCTTATTTCATTTTCCACTTTTTATTTTCCCTTGTCATTTCCTCAAAACAACTAAGCATTAAAAAAATCCTGTTACTAAGAACTGAAAATTTGTTATAACTATAAAAAATAGACATATCTGTCAGTGGCAGTCTGTTGCACCATAGGAAATGGTTATAGACAATATATTTAGACCCAGACATGGCAACTAAAAATATGTTTTTCTTAGTTTCTTTTGAACTCAAGGGGGCTTAGCTTTTTAAAGTATAATTTTTATTGGAAATAATTCTATATTTACCCGAAGTTGTAAGGAATAATACAGACAGGTCCCCTCTATCCTTTACCTGTTTTCTCCCAATGATAACACCTTGCAACATTATAATATCAAAACCAGCATATCAACATAGATACAATCCACAAACTTCATTTAGATTTTACTAGATTTGCATACACTCATGTGTGTGTGTGTGTATGTGTAGTTAGTGCTGTACAACCTTATCACACATGTATGTTCATGTGTCCATGACTACAGTCAAGCTACTGAACAGTTCTATCACCAAAACCTTCCTTCCTGTTGTCTTTCTATATCATTTCCCTTATACCACTGCTCCCATGCTTAATCTCTGGCAACCGCTAATCTGTTTTTAATTTTTATAATTTTGTAATGTTAAGAATGTATATAAATGAAACCTTAAAGTTTGTAACCTTTTTTTTTTTAGGATTTTATTGGGCAATTGGGGGAGAGAAACAGACAAGTTCCTGTGCTTTTGTTCTTCAGTCTAGCTGTGAAGGACTTTGCTTCACTGCCCCATGTTGGTATTATCATTGCGCTCTTTCTGGGTGTAGAAGATCGGTCGCCAGCCACTGGACGGCCTCTCACAGCGGCTCTTAGCAGCTCCCACTGGCTGCCTGCCACTCACGCTGGCTGCCAGCCACTCACTGTAACCTATGGCAGCCCACTGCAGCAGGGGCTGTAGCCTACGCTGTTGTGGGCGACTCACAGCAGCCCAGCTTCAGGTAGAGCTGTTGTTCACCATCTGTCACCAGTGTCACTGACCCTCATGTGGGATCCAAACCAGGGCCCTGCCGCTCAGAGCTGGTGTCCCAAGCCAGCTCTTAACCAATGTGCCACTCAGCCAGCACTACAGTATGTAACCTTTTAAAATTGGATTTTTCACTCAGCATAATTCCCTGGAGGTTTACCCAGGTTTGTTTGGTGTATCGTTCATTTCTTTTTACTGATGAGCATTATTCCATGGTATGGATGCATCATAGTTTGTCTAACCATTCACCTGTTGAAGAACATCTGAGTTTTTTCCAATTTTTGCTTATTATGATGAAAACTGCTATGAACACTAGTATTCAAGTTTGGTGTGGATCTAAGTTTTAATTTCTCTGAGATAAATGTCCAAAAGTGTAATTGCTAGGTCATATATTTAGTTTTATAAGAAACTGCCAAACTGTTTTCACAGTATCTGTACCATTTTTATTCCTATCAGCAATGAACTAGTGATTCATTTTCTCTGCAATCTCTCCAGTACTTCGTGTTGTAACTTTTTTTTTTAATTTTAGCATTCAGATAGATGTGTAGTGAGACCTCGTTGTGGTTTAAATTTATATTTCCCTGATGGCTAGTTGCTGTAGTCTGAATGTTTGCATCCTCCCAAAACCCATATACTGAAATCCTGTCCCTCAATGTGATGGTATTAGGAGATGAGATCTTTGGGAGGTGGTTAGGTCATGAGGTCAGAGCTCCCATGAATGGAATTCGTGTCCTTATAAAAGAGGCCAGAGAAAGCTCCCTTGCCCCTTTTGCCCTATGAGGACACACCAAGAAGGTCCTTTCTGTGGACCAAGAAGTAGCCCCTCACCAGATATTGAATCAGCCAGGACCTTGATCTTGGACTTTCTAGTGTCCAGAACTATAAGAAATAAAAGTTTGTTGTATGTAAGCCTCTCAGTCTATGGTATTTATTTATGACAGCCCAAACCTACTAAGGCGCCAATGGTGTTGAACATCTTTTCATTTGACATTTTCATATCCTCTTCAGTGAAATGACTAGTCATATCATGTGTTCACATTCTAAAAGGATTGTTTGTGCTATTTTTACTGTTGCATTTTGAGACTTTTTTATATATTGTAGATATTATTCCTTTGTCATACATATGAATTGCAGGTATATTTTCCCAAACCATGGCTTGTATTTATTTTCATTCTCTTCACAGGGTCTTGCAAAGCAAACTTTAAAAAATTTTTATTTTGATGAAATCTTATCAATTTTACCTTTTAGGGACTGTGCTTTTGGTGTTGAGTCTAAGAGCACTTTGCCTAGCCTTGGATCTTGAAAACCCTCCCTTCGTTGAATTACTTTTTACATATATGAGTGAGCCTATTTCTGGGCTGTCTGCTCTGTTCCAATAATCTCTGCTTCTATCCCTTTGTCAGGACATCACAGTCATTATTACTGCAGCTATAATATCAGATAGAATGGATCTTCCCATTTTATTTGTCTCCAAAGCCTTGCTGGGAATTTGGTAGGGGTTGCATTAAACTTTTAGATCAATTTAGGGAGATAGATTTACTATGTTGAATCTTGTAAAACATAAAAACTGTATGCTTCTCCTTTTAGGTCTTTGATTTATTTCATCAGTAGTTTGTATTTTTAAGCATACGGATGTTGTATGTGTTTAATTATTTCATTATCTTTAAAGAAAGTATGATTGATGTATTATTTTTTATTAGTTTCAAGTGTACAAAACAATGTAATACACATTCATACTCCTCACAAAGTGATAACCTCCCATCTCCCAATCTACTACCCTTCTGACATCATATATAGCTGTTACATTTCCACCGACTCTATTCCCTATGCTGTATTCCATATCCTGTGACTATATGTATAATAAATTATAGTTGACATTCATTATTATTCAGCTTCAGCTTCAAGTGTACACTGCAGAGGTCAGGCACCTACACCATCCATGAAATGGTCTTCCTAATAAGACTAGTATCCATCTTAATTTTAGTTTATACATGCTTATTTTTGGTATGTAGAAATGCAATTGATTTTTATGTGTTCATCTTGATACACTCAGTTCCAGGAGTTTATTTTATTTTTTTTCTCCTTAGGATTTTTCTAGGTAGACAATCATGTGATCTACAAATAAAGGTTGTTTTATTTCTTCCTTTCCAATCTATTATATATACTCTTAATTCATTTTCTTGCTTTATTGCAGGGCTAGAACTTCCAATACCATTGAATAAGAATGCCGAGAGTGGACATCTGTACCTTGTTCCCAGTTGTAGGGAAATAGCATTCAGCCTTTTCCAATGAAATATGATGTTAGGTACTTCTTTTTTTGTAGGTGTTTTTTTATCTTGTGGAGATAGTATCCTTATATTCTTAATCTACTGTGGGTTTTTATCATGAGTAGTTATTGATTTTTTCAAATGCTTTTTTTTATGCATCAGTTGAGATAGGATCATATGATTTTTCTCCTTAGCCTGTTTATGTGGTGGATTACATTGCTTCTCCAGTGTTGAACAATTCCTGCATACCTGAAATGCTCTTGGTCTTGGTATATATTTTTATACAGTGTTGAATTTGATTTGCTAATATTTTGTTTAAGTTTTTTGCTTTTGCATCTATGAAAGATGTGGATCAGTAGTTTTCTTCTTTTCGTACCATCTTTATCTAGTGTTGGTATCAGGGTATTAATAGCCTTATAAATAAATTGGGCAGCATTCCTCCTCTTCTTTTTCTTGGAATATAATTGGAATCAATTCTTCTTTAAATGTTTGGCAGAATGCTGTAACATTCTATTCATACCACTATAGTTTTTAACTAGCAGAGCTTTCTTTCCTCCTTCACTTTGATATATTTACTCATTTTGATATATTTACTCATTTCAAGAAATGTACCTACATTAAATTCTGCTTATTTTAGCCATGGCCTTAGTTATAGAAAACAATGGGAAAGTCCTGATCTTATAATGTTGATATGCTGCAACTTGAAAACATGTCTTCATGATGAACAAAAAATCAGACTGGTAACTCACCTATGAACAGCATGCTAATAAGATAAAACTTTCGGAGAATATTAGGCTGGGCTGACAGAAATTACTTTTCTGCCCTTCCTTGGAATAAAAGGAAATAACTAAGGTTGCCATAACAGTGAAAAAAAAAAGTCTTGGTGCCCCCAAGAGTAAATCAAGAGTACATTTGACCTTCATCTGAAATTGAACTAGATTTTGTTAGAGCATTTCTAGTAGTTTAAATTTGATCTGGCTTATTGTATCAAAATCTGTTCCTGTAGCCCATTTTTAAGTTTTACTATCTACCTGTATAGTACTAGTTATAAAATATTTGCATTCTGCTGTTCTTTGCGTGCAATAATTAATTCTAGCTAGGTGATGAATATGAATAAAGGGTGGAAATTACAATTGCTTTAGTCATTTAATAATGTGGTTCCATGGCTCAATTGAGACTTTAGACATATATCTGAAAGAATTATACTGAATTTTCTATTAATCACTGCATCCTTAGTGCTAACAAGGTCTCTTTCTAACAATAGATCTAATCATTTCAAGATGAGCTACAATTAGAATGAATATGATAAAGAGCTCATCATCTGGGCCAAGATTCTGATCCCATGAGCCCAAGATAGAAACCTCTGTTTCACTACTGATTTAACATTAAGGACCATGCATTAAGTCATGTGGCTCTGGAGATTTATAAATGTTTAAAGCCCTTTATAAACTTAGCTTTTTATTTTTGGACCGTATTCACTAGCTGAAAAAAATGTTTGATTTTATTTTTAACTGGGGCTTTATATGTTTCAGGCAAACTAGATCAGTATTATACCGTTTTCTATAATTCATTTTAATGAGCTAGTGATTCACTTGGGATCCCAAAGCAAAAGTTTTCCCTCTCACAGTCTTTTACTACCAATAAAAGCACTTTCATATATACCATCAGTTAATTAATTGATCATCTCTAAGTAATTTTTAGTAATTGACTTGGTCAGTAGATTATGAGATTCTTCCTCGTTTATCATAGTGTTCTCAAAATTTCACAGTTGATGGTTAAAATAATGATGATAATAAGCACACACTGTGTTTGTTGACTGCTTACTGCATATATGACAGTGTAAGTGCCTTACTGTATTAATTCAATTAGCCCTCACAGACACTCTATCATATAGCTGCTATTTTTAATATGGGTGTTTTACAGATATAAAGACTCAAGCACCAAATAGAGTAGTTGAGCAACTTGCCCAACTAAGTTAATAAATGGTGGAGCTGAGTTTTGAAACAGGCCGTCTACTTCCAGAGCCCTTGATCTTGTGTATTATGCCTGTCACATAGTAGATGCTCAATAAATATTTGTTGGGCTGGCCGAGTGGCGCGTTGGTCAAGCGCTGGCTTGGGAAGCCAGCAGCTCTGGTTCGGTCCCACATATGAGGGCCAGTGACACTGCCCTCAAAATAAATAAATAAATAAATAAATAAATAAATAAATAAATATTTGTTGACTGATAAAATTCCATAGTTAAAGCTTCAAAGAATTGCAACTCTCTCATTCTTCTAAAAATACTAACAATAAATAACCACTAATTAAACTAAAAGTGGGGAAGGGAGTTATCACTTTGTGAGGGGTGTAAATGTCCAACTATTGGTACACCTGAAACTAATAAATAAACAAGTAAATAAATAAATAATTAATAAATAAATAAAAAGTGTCCTGAATACAGAGCTCTGTCGAGAATTAACTGAGCCAGAGACATAAATGGAACTCTCTGCTGCTTTATGTTGAATCACATGCTGGAAAATAATATGATAAACTCACAAAGCAGTAGAAAATGTACAAGCCTGAAATATTTTAGATACTTTAGGAGCTAAATACTGGGAAAGCGCCTGAGGCGGAAATGAAATACCTTTTTAAATAAAGTACAGACCCTATCTTATGCAGTTTTAATGCAAGTCTTTGATAATTCAAGACTTCATAGATTACTCAGGAGGAATGTTTTTATTTCTGTATTATAGAAATCTGGCAACATCATAGATTTGGGAGTTGAGATGGTGTAAATATTAAGTTGGGCCTTCAATTCATGTTCACTTTATATCTCTGCTATGGCTCTAACTAATGATTAGAAATTATTCTCTGGGGGGTAAAATTATATAAGGATATCTCTATTAATGAGGAAAGTATGGCCAAACTATTTCGATGCCACAAGTATTGGAGGTATCTTATGTTCTCTATTCCCTTATGAAGACTATAATCTCAGTAAGGTCAAACATGACTGTCTCGCTTGGCAATCACTGTATCCTTAGTAAGTAGCCTGGTGAATGAATGAATGAATTAATTAATGAGTTAGAAATGGCGTAGGAAACAAAAATTCATTCTAAGCTATATTTCTGCAATATTGTCACACTGGGCAGTCCTTCTTACCCTGAAGGAAAGCTAACTGCAAATCCTTCGTCTTTGCTCCACACATAAGGTGTTCCCTGTACATAGATTCATTTGAATTAACCAGAGGGAAACTGGGCAAAGAACTAAAATGGTTGAATTGGAAAATTGATCAATTTTACAATTTCCTAGTATGCCTACATTACAAAAAACAAATAAATTGTAAAGGCTCCAGATTGCGGAGCTGGCCATGTTACTTGTGTATGTAAAAACACTGAACATTGCCTAACATTAAAGTCAATGCAAATGGCTGCATTGTAAAAACACACCTGAATGTTTGTACTCTAGCAGAGTTAGTTATTAATTAGGAAATGAAGTACTGTATATAGTACCAAATAGGATTTTGTTAAATGTTTCACAAATGGATGAGTGATCTGAGACTAGAACCTATCTCTGCTTATATATAATATTGATCTATTCAGAACTAATTTGTACATATTTGAAACATTGTGCATCATCAAATTTATTTATTACTTGATATTAGGGCACATAGGACATTAGCTCCTAGCAGTATAATATTTATTTGTGATGTATTTGTGTCTAAGATATACAACAGGCCCTGGTGAAAATAATATTTACTTCCTGATTTAGAGTCTACCCAATTTTGGCACATGGTATAAATCTCTGTACCTCAATTTCCACATATGCAAAACTAGGATAATCATATTTACCATGATGAACTATCTTAATGATTAATTTAGATAATGTATATTAAATACCTAAGAGAGTGTACAGTTCATAGGACTCTTAAAACAGTACATGTCAAAGATAGTCGGGAGAGAAGAAACAAGAGAGGGATGGGGAGAAAGGATTTTATTTGACCTTCAAAATAATTTCTAAAGATAGAAGGAATATGAATTGTTACTGTTATCTTCATTTCACAGATTAATAAACTGAGATCCAGAGATCAAGGGACTTACTCAGTGTCACACAATTCTTTTCTCCCTTGTGGTACGATAGCATTTTTTTTCTGCCCATTTTAATACTTAAAATGTTATACTATAACATTTAACATTAACATATAACATAAAATCTATATTAAATTATAGATTTCTACATCTGGCTTCCTTATTTAATTGTGAGGTCTTTTAGAGCAAGTGACTTATTCCATTCATTTTTTTATGAACTAGAAAATTTGTATATAGTACCAAATAGGCTTTTGTTAAATGTTTTACAACTGAACGAGTGATCTGGGACTAGAACTTACCTCTGCTTATTCAAAACTGTATATTCTTTTCATTGTACCATGCTTCCACATAATCATCCCAGTCCTCCAGAAGCTTGCATACTACATGGAATACAGTGATTTATGATCAATAATCATTCAATGCATTTTGGTTTGATAAATTATAAAATAGAACAGCCTTGCACATTCCTGGAATGGAAATATATCCCTCTGGCTAATTATTACCAGGGGTGCCAAAAATACACATACACATTTTAAGAGATGTTATCTATGTATTACTTTTCAAAGTTGAATTGAATTACATAGCAATGTGTAGTATGACATTCGCTCAAAAGATGGCAGTAATCAAATGAATGCTAGTGTCATTCATTCTATTACAATTTTAATACAGTTTTTTCTTAAAATGTGTATACATTTTTTTGGCCCCATCTGTATTTTTTAACTAGGACTACTATAACAAATTACCACAAAATCTGGTTGCTTAAACGACAGAAATTTATTTTCTCACAGTTCTGTAGGCTAGAATTCTGAACTCAAGGTGTCTTCAGTGCCATGCTTCCTCTGAATGTTCTAGGGAAGAATCTTTTCTTACCTCTTCCAGCTTCCGGGGGCACCTGGCAAGCTTTGTCATTTCTTAGCTTGTAGCAACTCCAGTCTGTCTCCATCATCACATGGCCTTCCTTCTGTCTGCATGTGTCCGCTTATGAGGACACCAGTCATTGAATTTAGGACACCCCTAGATCCATGATGATTTAATCTTAAAACCCTTAATTACATCTGCAAAGATCCTATTTGCAAATAAGATCAAATTTTGAGTTTCAAGTGGTCATGAATTTTTGGAGGATACTATACTACCCACTATAGTTATCATGCTTCATTTGAGTTGATGATATGAAAACAGGTTTAATGAAATTTCACAAACTTAAAAATAATGAATTCAACGTGAAAAAAAATTAAGGTCTTTGAGTTTCATTTTCTTATATGATTTGAAATAAAGTTGAGAATTCCACAGAAAATGCACTGAAAGTGGAAGTTTAGCATGAAAGTACTTGAGGAGTTTGAAATAGACTATATCAGTAATCAACTAAAACTCGGAAAAACTATATGAGAATCGCACAAGACAATATTTTTCCCACCTACAAAATAAGCAAGGGATAAAAATGGGTATCATATAATTAGAATAACTTAATCTGTTATAAACTAGATAAAATTAGATTAAAATGAATGTTTAGGGATAAATTTAAAGGAATGCAACTTTATCCTAGGTTCAAGTTACTATCAGAAAGTTATATACTTAACTAGTATTAATGTAGTATAACTATATAAGCACTTAATTTTCACTTGATATCCATGTTAATAAACCAGTAAACACTATTTAAAAATACTCTTGTCTATTCCTTAGTTTGATATAAAGACAGACATCCAGGTAGCTTTTCAATTTTTCTTATCACAGATCTAGTTTGTAATGCTTTCATTAAATACAAAAAATATATATATGGGTATTCACAGATTTAAGCAGTCTGGTATGTATTGCATTTTTTAAAAAGTGTTTTCCTTATAGTAAATAAAAAGGATCATTTGTATTCTGCTGTTTATTCTCATAATCACTTTATTACTTTGATCCTCATTTTGCAAACATCTATAAGCCTTAATAGACACAATGTAACATTCTCAGTCAAAGTTTCACATTTTCCAAGAATGACATGTTAAGATGATGTGTAATTTAAAGTAATACTGGAGACAATTACATTCGTTTTTTACCAGCAAACAAAGGTATTTTTAGTCAAAATTCAAACACTTAAAAATGTAACATTATTTCAACTGACAGGCAATATTTTCAGAAAGTAGATATGTTTGTCACATTGCTTTTGTAACTGTCATAGTTATAAGAATGTTTTAGGGCAAGTGTGGGGTCTTGAATAAACTAGAAAGATTATGTGAGAACAAATGCAATTCTATTCTAACGTACCCTGGCTTCTTGTAAGAACCTGCGAATTTGGTACTATCTATAACATCCTACTTCTAGGTCATTTTGAAAGTATTTTATTCTTCTTTAGCTTTGTTAGATCCATTCTAGAATCAGTCTTGAACAAAGCATTGCTTCACCCCACCCCTTAATTTGATGCTCCTTCTGATACTTTACATAATCTCTGCATGTTCCATCCAGGCTAAGATTCAGGATCCATAAAAATTCATTTCAACTGGATTTAATCCAGTACTCTCAGTTCTTTTATGTCCTGTACAACAAATGCAATGTCATTTTCTCATGATATCCTATGTCTTCCAACTGTTCTTTCTTTTAGACTTTAACAGTGATAAATGGTAGTTTGGATTTTAATAAATAATAATTTGATAACCACTTTTAACAGTTACATTCACTTTAGCACAGGGAATATCCATATTTAAAATATGTATTTCAAATTTTGGGTAAATTCATATCACAAAATAGGTACTTTTCAACCCTCTGAAAGGATGAGTTTGGCAATTTGTTCACTGGTATCTTAATATCACAGGATAGGGTATTAAGTCCATATAGTGAATAGTTAATGCTACATAAATTTATTAATCTAATTAAACTAATTTTGAATACCAATATATAGTTTTTATAAACATATTAAGGGCCGGTCAGGGGGTGCAGTTTGTTACGAGCACGAGCTCTGAACAACACAGTCGCCCATTTGATTCCCGCATGGTCCAGTGAGCTGCGTCAGAGCTGAGCTGCCCCTAAGCTAGTGAGAGCATGTGCGCTTAACAATAAAGTTGCCGGTTTGACTTCCACATAGGATGGTGGGCTGTACCCCACTTCCTCCTCCCGACAACTAGATTGAAAGCCGCAACTGCACTTGGAGCTGAGCTTGTGCCCTCCACAACTAAGATTGAAGGACAACAATTTAACTTGAAGCTGATGGATCCTGGAAAAACACAATGTTCCCCTTCCCCAATTCCCCAACACAGTTCCCTTCCCCAATAAAATCTTTTTAAAAAAAAACAAAAACAAAAAACAAAAACATATTTAGACATGAATAGTTAGTCTTTATTTCTAAAATTAGAGAGCCAAAAAAATATATGAAGTTAGAGAATCAAAATAATTCAAGTTGTTACCAAGGATGTGAAGAAAATTGGAACCCTTATAAACTATTGGTGGGAACATAAAATGGTGAAGCTGCTTTGGAAAACAGTCTGGCAGTTTCTCAAATGATAAAACATAGAATTACGATATCATCCAGCAATTCCACTCCTAGGTATATATCCATGGGAAATGAAAATGGGTGTCCATACAAAAACTTGAATATGAATGTTTAAAGTAGCATTATTCATAATAGCCAAAATGTGTAAACAATCCAAATGTCCAAGTGATGAATGTTTAAACAAAGTGGCATATCCATAAAATGGGATGTTATTGAGCATAAAAAGGAAATGACTTACTGAAACGTGATACAACACAGATGAACTTTGAAATCATTATTAGTGAAAGAATCAAGCCACAAAAGACCACATATTATATGATTTCATTCATATGACCAGAACAGAGAAATTTAAAGAGACAGAAAGTAGATTAGGGGTTGTTTAAAGTTTGTGGGACATGGGAGGATAGGAAGGTGATAGCTATAGGATGTAAGGTTTCTTTCTGAGGTAATGAAAATGTTCTAAAATTCACTGTGATGATGGTTTACAGATGTCTGTGAATATACTAAAACATTGAATTTATACTTTAAATGGATGAATTGTATGGTATGTGAATTATATATCAATAATATTGTTAGCTAACACACACACTATATATATTATATATATAATGCTTCAAAGAGTAGCTGTCATTTTTAATAAGATATATCTTTGAAGCACTTAACTTATACATTTAACCCTTGTTTTAAATATTCTGAAGTAGAAACTCTTATTTCTCTATTCTACAGATGATGAAACAAGACAAAAGGACAAGAATAAACATGCCTTGGGTCACATAATTAATAAGTGTTAGAGATAAGAGTTGAACTCAGGCAACGCGGCTCCAGAATTTGTGCTTTTGACTAAGATTCATAATTAATTATTATACTCTGACTCTAATTATCTATAATCGCATAATTAAAGAATAGAGGGGTATCTTGTTATTTGATTCAGTCTATAAGTATTGCAGATTTACTTTGTACCAGACACTTCTTCAGGCATTGATAATGTAACAGTATTGTTGCCGAGAAATAGATTCTTCGTTTTATCTCAGGAAAGAATTCAAGGATGCACCGAATAAGCGAAGCAAGCAGTGGATTTATTAAAAGAAAAGAAGATAGGGCCGGCCGTGTGGCGCGGTGGTTAAGTGCTGGCTTGGGAAGCTAGCGGCCCCGGTTCGGATCCCACATATGAGGGGCCAGTGACACTGCCCTCAAAAAAAAAAAAAAAAAAAAAGAAAGCAAAGAAGATAATACACTCCCAAAATGGTGGGCGGGGGCAGGCCAGGAGAAGAGCAACTGCACTGAGGAACAAAGAGGCTTAGGAATTCATTACTTCTAAAATGAGGGCATGAAATATTGAAGTGTTAGGGATGGTGTTACAAGCATTCCTAGTTGGGTCATCACTGACCACTCCTTCCCCTCTGAAAGAGGATTTCTCTTGTCCTTATTTGGCCCTTGTTGGAACTGTCATGGTGATACAGCAGATGGAGATTTTCCTTGCCTGCAATGCTAATAATATTGAATTCATTATAATTAGCTAAAGTTCACCTTGAGGGCAAGATGGCATCCTGGGTCTGCTTTTGTCTACCAAAATCTAGTTCTGGCCGGTCTGGTAGCTACACTTTTTTTTTTTTAAGGATGATCTCATCTCCTTTTGTTTCCCCTCACTTGAACTTTAGAATCCTGAAAAGTTGGATTTAAACCTCAGCTCTATACCTTTCAAGTATGGTGACGAAGTAAGTTTCTTCATCTCTTTGATTTGTATTTTCCTCTTGGTAAAATTGGAATAGTAATTTTCTAGCATCAAAGTGTCACTATAAGAATTAAATGAAATGATACTTGTAAAGCATTTATGAAAATTCTTCGTACTCACTAAATGAAAGGTGATTATAGCACTGGCAGTGATAGTTGTAGTAATAACTTTCCTGTCATTGTCACAATCACTATCACCATCATTATCATCATTAAATGTAGCTAATACCTGAATTTAGTGTAGGAGAAAGGCAGAGCCTTCTAAAATTTGCTTGAATAAGATCGTACAGCTACTTGTGGATCCACGGTTGAAACCTGGATCTTCTGATTTCAAATGTCATGTTCTCTTTACTGCTGTGTCAACACTAAAATAATTTTATACCAGTTTAAAATTTAGGGAAAAAATACCTAGATACATTCTCATGAATGTGGTCTTTTGAAATACATTTTAGAAAGAAAATAGGTAGTAAACAGATGTATTGAGAAGGATGTTTAGGCTTATTATTATTATTAGATTCAACAGTGTCTTTCCTTTAAAGCCAACAACACTCTAATTTGATAACTGAATAGAGTTCTGAAATACAATGCCACATGTGTCAGTTGTTGATCTTAGACAAAAAGTCAGCTAGATATTCCTCCATAAAAAAAGGAGTACTCAGGAAAATGAGAGAACTGCAATCAGGAACATGTGGCCATGACAGCACATGTGTAAGTTCTCTAGAACAAAGAAGAGGAAATTCTTTTATAGAAAGGAAGAGGAAGTTAGGAGGGCTGTTATAAACAGAGTTCTTCCTATAGTGTTTGGCTATCCAGGTAGGCATGAGCATTCCCCCTAAAGGCCCTCCTGATTTCAGTCATGGTTGAGGTCTATTAATTTTTTACAGTCTAAAAAAACAATAAACTTGGCCATGGTAGTTATATGGAGATTTAAGCCAAGTAAATATACATTACATTTAAAGTTGTGATGTATTTTAAGTACAGCTTCTGGGAACGGGGTATTCCTCATGATATACTATTAGAAACTTGACTCCACAGGCTTCTGCTTTGTTATGTTATAAACGAGTGTGTGCACACACAAGGATAAATACCATCTTTCCGTTTCATCCATCTATTAGACAAATACTTATATAGGATCTACTGTGTGTTCACAGTGGTAAATATTTTCATTTTGACCATGCCATTCTGAAAAGATACCATCATTACACTGCCGGTTAAATCTTCACCAGTACTGGACAGCTCAAGTTGATAGTGCACCTGATCCAGCTGACAAAAATTGAGTGATAGTTGGTGCTTTATTAAGTTAGAATTATAATAAGCTTTTAAAATAAATCAGTGCTCATCAAGTGCATTGTCTCCTATATACACATTCTGTTCTATTTCTTTTCTAATAAGCAGTCAGGGTAGTGATTTAGAATAAGCTCTAGTGTTTTGTCCTCTAGTGGGTTTCCTCCTCTTTCTTACCTATATGTAGGTAGAGATGTGACTTACTTGACTTCTGACTCTAGCTTTGCTCCCTTTACTCTATTATTAATCTTAGTGATCAGTAATTCCTAATAGTTCTAGGCATAAGGACAGCCACTCTGTAAGCAGCAATTCAGAGGAATACCTCACATGAAGCCTCTATGAGGATAACAACCATACTTTATACAGGTAAGAAAAGGAAAAGAGAAGTGGTAAACCTGTAGATTAGGGGAAAAAAGGGCGGGAGTAGGAATTCCCAGAGAGACTGCACACAAGCAATATTCCTTTCAATTAGAGATCTCTTCTTATATTGACCGCACCCTTTGTTCCTAGTATGTTCTTCCTGAATGCACAGGCCTGAAACACACACAGCTACAAACATCTGGTTCCCACCCATCATAGTTATTAAGCACATAGATATTGAGGTATACTAAAATTATGTGATCTTATTTCTTTCAACTGTACCAGTACAACTATAGCATCAATGTATACATTAATAATTCTTCATTTTGGTGACTTATCTGCCACCATTTTCTACTGTGCTGACTAATGCTATGTGATGTAGAAGAAGAGGCCTGACTAAAAATTTAGGATGTTCCCCTAGTTGGATCATACTCTTGACATTAACAAATTTTATTATTTCTCCTGTACACTATGTCTTGCCCCTCTTTTTCATCAGTTATGTTCAATCAGCTTTATCTATCTAGAAAATTAGATATAATAGGAGAAATGTACATTTATTGGCAGTAAGAGTTGGAATTAATTCACACCATCAGATTAATAAGAACATATGAAACTATATGCCAAATGGATATCATGGAAAAATTTGAGCCCATAACATTCAGGCTGGTTATTTTTTCTTCCTCCCTGACTATATTTAGTTTATTTTGGACAATGAGTTTGTTGATTTAATGTTGGTCATTTTGGGACCAGTTTTTAAATAAAGGGATAAAAAAACCATGTTTCTACATTAAAATAGAAGTTGCTTTTCAGCATGTTTTTTTCCCTTCCAGCATTGTTTTTTTTTAAATGTTTCTATCATTAAATCTGATATCAATTTGCCAACGTACTCAGAGCTTGCCAGTATATTTCAGTGCTTTCTTTTTATTCTAATGCTTGTCTAGTTGTCATTCAATAGGATCCACTCACAATGACAGATTGTGTTGTCTGTGTGGTGTGGATAAATACAAAGGCTATTATTTTAATATTTCCCACTTGGTCTATTTTAAGCTTTTCTAAATAGAAATTCTGAAATAAACTGAAAAGTACACAGTACATGTAGTGCTCTTAATTAAAATACATAATTTTGAAAAATCTACACCTATTCTGCAGTTGTCTTTCTTCATTGCAATGATGAGGAGGGGCTCTCAAGAAAATGTTGACTAAATTAAATACTGAATAAGTCATTAATTTTTCAAAAATCCACTAATTTACCAAGATATATATCATTAACAATTACATATCTTCAGTTTGCTCACTAAAGATTTTAATGCTTTTTTAATTGCTCAATAATGAATGGTAAACATCTAATTAAAATCTACTGTGTCCTTGAAAGTAAATTCTAAAAAAACAGATCCATTGTGGTTCCGCAAAGACTGGTGTTTTCTTTAGTGTTATGTTTTTATGTATGGATACAGTTTTGTGGGGTTTTTTTTGTCCAAGAGATTGTTTTTGTTGTAAATTTGACATTTTAAACCTGTTATTTAAGAATTATCATTCATAATAAAGAGAGATGTAAATCCTGACTATTTAAAGACATTAAAATCCAAGGACGCTTTCTTGCAAGAGATTCCTCAAGGCGTCATCCTCAGGCTATGTCTTCACAGATTAAATTCTAACACTGAGCCATTGATGGCTGAATGTGATCACACATAAAGATATTATGAATATCTTAGGCTAAAAATAAATATCCAAAGGGAAGGGAAAAAAGCACAGTTTGATTTTCTTGGATAATAGAATTGTGCCCATGTCTGGATACTTGCACTGATGTCAAGTTTGGAAACTCAAGTTATATTACAATGACAGATAAAACATATACCCTCTTGGTCTGAGAATATGCTATTGGATAGAAAATACAGAGCATTCATCCTCTTACTGTATTATTTGTATTTCTCTATGTGTTCAACCTTATTTCAAAATTAACCCTACCTCTACCCCAGTTTTCAATGATTCTTTGTATTCAAGAAGGCTTTCAAAGAAACTTTTGCATACCTGTAGTGATAACAGGGAAATGAGATACAATTTGGGGAGAAAGGGTTTTTGGGAGCATCATTAGCTAGAAATGTAGACATTTAATCCATTTATCATTGGTGTATTCATCCTCTACAAAAGAGAATGAATCTAAAGGACAAATGGCCTATGTGTTTCTGGAGTCTTGAAAATTAATTTATCCTGTCTCCTGAGGTTTGATGGTGGAGAAAAACAGTCTGTAAATAAAAATGAAAAAAATGACTTTACCAGGATGACTTCCAAAAGGATTTAGTTGAACAGGATTGAATTAAGGTGATCCTAGGAACCACCAAAATTGACATTTAGAGATAGTATCCAATGCTTTATAGATATTTGTTATGTTTATTCCTAATTCGTGAATTGTTAGCCATCCTAGTTTTTCTTTAAGAAATGTGTTCAGGTTAAGCACTGGCTTGGGAAGCCAGCGGCCCCGGTTCGGTCCCACATAGGAGGGCCAGTGACACTGCCCTCAAAAAAAAAAAAAAAAAAAAGAAATGTGTTCATGATTGAGAAAAAGGCCCATTAATTTAAAGATGGATGGAAAAATAAGTGATGTGATGAGAGAATATCTAATTGAAAGGATGCCTTTTCTTGGCCAATGCCTATGTGGACTAAGCGTATACCTTAATTTTTTAAAGCTGATCAAAGATTTTTTTTATTTGGCTCTTCATATTGTAGCATGAGATTTACAATGTTGATACATCCCTTTACTGAAACCACTGAAGAATACAGCAGATGAAACCAGTTTCAGTAAAACAACATTGTGTACTATTGCACTGGGAATATTGACATGCTTTGTATTTTTTTAAAAAATATATACTTGCAGTAACAAATTGGAGCTGATTTTTGTTTTTGTTTTGTTTTCCTTTGCCTCCATTTTATCCTAAATCAGCGGAAATCCGAGGGGAAAAAGGCAGGAAAGGTAAGATTGTAAATTTCAAAGAAAATTGATTTCAAAATATGTTGTGCTTTTTTTTCTTAAATTTCTGAAGTTACAGTGCTTACTCCATGGAGTTAAAACCATACGTATTTAAGATGACATATGTTGTGGTTTTCCCTTAAAAGAGCTTCAAGCTGAGCTGTTTCCACATTTTGTATCACCTACACAGTCCTAGAAGCAATTTTCAAGTCTTATTTTATTCTATTTTTCACCAACACTTTCTTTTCCCACTGTGCCAAAGCAACATACTGCTGACAGCATCACTTTGCGAATGTTCTGGTAATCCAGTTATTTTTATGATAAATTTTAGCAATAAAAGGGACCATTTTGATATCAGTTCACTATTTAGCAGTGACAGCAAAAGTTAGTGAATATGAAGCATGATGATGTCTGATAGGGTCACAGGGAAAAATACTATAACTGAACTAAATATGGCTAATCAGCAAACTGATGTTCTCTGAGAAACTGGGCTTAAGAATGTCATCTTTCAATGTGAAACTTTTAAGTTCTGCTCACATATATGTGAACAGTCTGCTTTTCTAGAAAAATTTGGTTTTCTGCTATTAAATATATAGTATTTTACACAGATTATTTAATTTTAATTATCTAATTAATTAAACTGCACCACCACTAAAATTAAGTTTTTCAGATATTCACTGACATTTCTTTCCTAGAACTTATGCCTTGGTTTTCTTACCATGCTTTGGGGTTAAAAGACATTAGTTTTCTTTAAGATTCTGATGGAAGATATTTTGGAAATTAAATTGAGTGAGCCCCAAGTGCTGTTCATATCAGAACACAAAGTGTTACCATAACTGTATGCTAGGTTAAATGTGAGTATAATCTTTAGGATTTATTATCCTATTCTAGCCTGAGAGACCAAATTTTGTGTTTGAGGAAGAACTAGCCAAAGGGTGCTCTAGCTATGACAGAAGTGGCTTGTTAGCCCTGCATATCTTTATCAAGTGTAAAAATTACCTGAGAATGGAGCATGCATAGAATATCAAAATAAATTTTTATTACCATTTGAAAGATAATCTAAAATAACAACGTTAGAGAGTTTCCAATCAATATACCTTTCTGAGAGTTTTCAAATTCCTGTCTGAACTATCTTCTGTGGCCTTGGAGTGATGACTTTTGGGAGCCAGCTCCTTCCAATAGGCAAAAGATCATAGAAGAGTTCTCCAATTAAAAGGAAGGAGGCAAGGGTAGTAAAATGTCAGTAATTGTATAAAGTGAAAAAAAGAGGGAGGGAGGGAAAGGGGGGGGAGAGAGAGAGAGAGAGAGAGAGAGAGAGAGAGAGAGAGAGAGAGAGAGAGAGACAGAGAGAGAGAGAGAGAGAGAGAGAGAGAGAGAGAGAGAGAGAGAGAGAGAGAGAGAGAGGCGAACTGTATAGATTTTTAAGTGTTCTAACATTCTCCTCAACTACTCTGGCAAATTTAGAAATGGACCCATTGCTCAGTTATTTCAGCATTGGAATTTTGAAGAACAGAAATATTGGCAAATTTTATCTAGTGTAGTTATTCTGTAAATAGGAAAATGTCTTTGTTTCAAAAAATAAAGGCTATATATATAGAACACTGGGGTAAACTCATTTTATTGTTCAGAAAACACCTGGGTCATAAAATTTTAACATGAAATATGTCAATAGTAGACATTAAAACAGTGATATCATAACATAAGGAACAATAGAAAATGTGGTTCTTAGTGAAAGATAATTTTTTTTCAAAAACAGCAAATCTGGATTTAGGGAGAGACATTATTCAGAATAAGGAGAAGGCTCTGATCTCAGAAATCTGCAAGGGTTTTAAAATCCAACAGAAAAAAGCATTTCTTTTTCAAGATATGGAGGGCCAAGTAGAGATAAGCAGAATCATTTGAGAAGAAACTGCTCAGGCAAGATAAATGATCAGTGGGATCCACTAGGAAAAGTGTCTCTTTGTGGTCTGCTGATTCCCAGGAGACCCTGCTAAAGGGTGCATGGTCCACTTTTTTAGTGCTTGTTCATTGGTTGGGGCAAGAAGAAATCAGGGGCCTGTAGGAAGGACAGATACCTGATTTAAGTTTGGTCAAGACAAAGCAAAGAGTAAGAATGGTACAATTGTGAACATTTGTTTATTTTCCCCATTACCTTTCTGGTGTATACCAAAGTAAGCGCAATAAAACAAACTTATATTGTGCTTATTCTGTTCCAAGCACTGTGTGTGTGTGTGTGTGTGTGTGTGTATACAATATACGTGTATATATGTATATTTGTGTACACACACATATACACACACACAGGGGATGCCAAAAACATGTATACACAGTTCAAGAAAGGAAAAAACTGTATTAAACTTTTAATACTCAATATATACCGATAACAAAAGATGAATACAAGTCATGTGTATACTTTTTTTTGACACCATGGCCTATACATATTTAGTCCTAACAATAACCCTAAAATCTCCTTTACAGATGAGGAAACCATAGCACACAGGGCTTGAGTGACTTGCCTAAGGTTACAGAACTCATAAATAGAAGCGCCATCGTTTGAACCCAGCCAATCTATCCAGAATACCTTTTTTTAAAAAGTAAAGAAAAAAAATTGAAATCATAAAACAAATACTTTTTATTTCAAAATAACTTTTATTGTATTTTAGTAGTTACATTGAATATATGTAATGTCATAAGATATTTATAGAAGAACAAGTTTTAAAAAAAAATGTCTTTCTAGGGCCAGCCGAGTGGCATGGTGGTTAACTGCTGGCTTGGGAAGTCAGTGGCCCTGGTTCAGTCCCACATATGAGGGCCAGTGACACTGTCCTCTAAAAAAAAAAATGTATTTCTGTCAACTGTGATGATGCTACAGATGCATCATCAAGCAGTTTTCACTAGTCTGTACACGCTCTATGCTTAGTCTTATATAATAAGCTTAACATACCATCGAGATCAGGTCTGTCCTCTGATGTCCTTTATTTTTTGTTCATTGTGTTTATGTAAACATTTGAAGGGTATTTTGGATATTAAATTCAGGAAGCTATAACTCTTAAATATATTAAGTGTCAGAATTTTCATTAACTTTGGATTTATTGCAAATATTTCCGTACAAATTTGAATTAATCTCTTGAACTCCTGAACTGTACCTATTTAGTTTCTTTAATATAAATTATAAAATACAGCTTTTACACTGTTTAATTCAGAATAAGTAAAAAATACAAGGATCCTGTATTTGTGAAACAAAAAAAAAGGGGGGGATAACACATTATCATAGCTAAGAATAAAGTATCTAAATGAATGCTTTATTGTCTTTTAGATTCTAAAACATCAAAGGACCTAAAATTTCACAATGATTTCCCCATCTATTTAAATTTAAATGACTTCAGGGGACTCAACCAACAGGACCTATTTTCGTTTTCCAAATCTGAAGTTTAAGTTACAGAAAGACACTTTTTTCTACTTCCTTCCTAAAAGGTTTTTTATATTTCACAGAGAAGCTAGTGGCATTCCAAGAGCAGAATAAAAACAAATCATACATCCACGGTTCATTCGTTATTTAACCAGTAGGTTAACAGATAATTAGTGAGGGGAAACATTTCAACACATAGCCACCTGTGATTGGAGAAATTAGCGTAAGCACTGTATCGACTCACTAAAAGAAAAAAGTACAAATTTTTTAACTTGGTTAATATATTGTTTTTAATTTATTGTTTAGCTACAAACTGGTTCCCTTAGTTAACACTAATCTGGAAAGTTTTATGTGGAGATTTTTCTTCAAGATCCCTCCTGCTTTGGGTAAGCCTGAGTCTAAATTGCCTTCAGGTTTTGCACAAATGGCTATGCCGATCAAAGAGTGTGTTCACCAAAGTGCTAAACTGAAGATGGCAGAAATAGAACTGACTGAGATTCTCAAAGGAGTAGATTTCTCATTTCTTTCTATTTGCCTGAGGTGCACTTACAAAGTGGCTTCTTTCAGATGGGGCTAGTGAGTATCAGAAAGGGTAGTAGCTATACCAGCAAGGCAAGCAAATGTCATTTTCTGTCATTGGCCTAATCTTCTTCCAGACTACCGTCATTTATGTCATCATTTGCTCCAATGCTTCACATGAACGAGTGGGAGGCAACGAGAATTTTCGAGCCAACATATATTAAAGTACCCATTTTCCTGGTGTCTCCAGGGTACTTCTTCATCCATTGTCCTATTCAGCAATCCAGAAATGTTTGCTAGTTCTTTCTTCAGAGATTCTTTTTTGTTTTTAATTAAAGTTTATTGCGGTGACTATTGTTAGCAAAGTTACATAAACTTAAGGTGTACAATTCTATAACATATCATCTATAACACATATTGTGTGTTCACCACCCAGACAGAGTCAATTCTCTTCTAAATGTATAATGCAGGAGTTTGAATATGGAATGGCACATTGAGATGTTTTTAGGAGTTTATCTCTAAATGAAGCTAATTCTAAGGGTACATTTCTGAAGAGATGTATCCACATGCCACCTTGGCTTTTAGTGAAGGATGATTTTCATACATTACTTCTTGGAGCAAGTGCATGAGGCTAAAGCTACAGCAATTACGAATGACATTTCTTCTATTCTAACCAGTTTTCCCTATCAAATATTTAATTTAGTGTTAGTGATGCTATGAGAAAGTTAAATCACTCTGAGAGTTCTAATTTAACATCACCACCTGCAAGGAAATCCATTTCACTTCTTTTTACATGTGTTCCGTAGATAGGCTCGTCCAGGGACATTGCACTGCAGGCACCCTGTGAGGCCTTCTGTAGTATCTGAACAGCTTCTGATTTTGCTTTGGAATAGATTTTTTTTAAACTAAGTTTATTGGGGTGACAGTGGTTAGTAAAATTATATGGGGTTCACGTGTATATTTCTATAATACATCATCTAAATATCACATTGTGTGTTCATCACCCAGAGTCAGTTCTCCTTCCATCACCATATATTTGATCCTTTTTACCCTCATCAACCACCCCACTCCCCCTTACCCTCTGGTAACCAGCAAACTGTTGTCTGTATCTACAAGTTTATGTTTATTTGTTTTGTTCATTTGTTACTTTCAGTTTTATATCCCACATATGAGTGAAATCATATGGTTCTTGACTTTTTTCTGTCTGACTTATTTTGCTTAGCATGATAATCTCAATAGATTTAACTTAATAGATAATGACTGAAATTTTGGTCAGTGGTCAAAACTGGCAAATAATTTGAAGGATGCCTCTGCTTTGATCTCTTTGGCTTCTCCTTCCGTGCTTCAAGACTTTTGCATGCACATGACATTCGGTGTTACACCTGTTAATGTAGCCATCACCACAGATAAATATCTGTTTTGTCTCACATGTTTGTTTGCATTGATTTTTTTTTGTCACTGTTTCTGTTGATTCTGTGTCCCTTATATGTACATATGTGCATTCCTTTCATGTGATTACAAGGATTCCCTGATTTTAAACATTGCCTTCCCTTTTTAGGATCATAACTTTATTATCTGCCTAGTATTATCCTATTTTGTTAACTTGCGGTTTCCCTTCATGAAGTCCTCTAGTTGTTCATTCCTTCTCCATTTTACCACTGTGAAATTTCTTCTTAATTACATTTATTTCCCTATCTCATCATTACCATCCTTAGCTTGGCTTCTCACTCTTCTATAATGCCAGTTTCCAACTGGAGTCCCCTCAAAGATTGTATTCTCCACAAGCCATTGAACACTGTTTGGGACAATAAGCACAAAGTGGTACTGAAGATTTACCTTACTATACATTCATAGTATTAAGCTGTAGGCATTCAGAAGTCTTTTTATTCTTCTCTTACTAACTTTTTATTCAAGGTCTTGAGAATGGTGTCCCAAACTTTTTCAATAACCTTCAAATTCCTTTCCCAATTCCCAACACTGAATTATCAACATATTATTTAAGTCCTACCATCCTAAAATAGAAATCATCTTTGTAACCCCAATATATTTGAGTTCCTTTCTAGTCTCTCATTTATTCCCTTTCAATTATTGAACTATATAGCTCTTTAGTCTCTTTCTACCTGCCATTTCCCTTTAAAAATATACAAATGTCATAGGTCAAGGAAAATAAATATGAAATAAAATCCCCCTCCCCCCTTAAGCAGGCTATCCTCTTTACATATCGCTGAATTTGCTACTAAATTGAGGGAATAGTCTCCCCCTATTAACAACTGCATTTTCTCATTCCACATTCTCTGATATAATATAGTATCTTTACCTGCCAACTAAAATAGAACCCTTTTATTATTTGCCCAAGATTTTTCTGCATAGTACATATGAAACTTTCCATTACATTTGACATTTTAAGCACTGTTCCTCTCTCAGGCCTTCTGGAAACTTTTCTTCCATAAAGCCTTCTGTGATCTGTTCATCCATTTTTACACATACATATAATGTTCACACCTGGATTGTGAGTTCATGTTAATCAAGCACATATTTCTTCTGTATCTCCTCAATTTCTAGCACAATATCATATTTCACTTTTTATAAATACTTAGTATATTAGTCTTATTTCTAATTTCTAAATTTTGAAAAAAAGTATAACAGAACTGATTTAATCCATAGAAAATTGATTTTCCAGAATAAAATGTGGAGTATTCTACTAGTATAATGAGGAATGCTGATTAAACTGGATGTTAAACATATTTTCAGGGTCTTCTGGATTCATGTAAAACAGAAAGAAATGTGTGTCATGAATGGTGAACTACTCCTTAGCTGTAATTCAGAGTGTCGTAATCCTGATTTTTGGGGGTGTATGTAGTATTCTGGAAAAAAATCAATGCTGAGAGCTATCTTCTTTTTAAAACTCTGATGCTCTGAGTATTTTGAAGGTATTTTTCTGTAAGGTCCTAATTGGCTGAACTGTCTAAATTGGACTCTTCTTGAAAAGTGCTATTTTCTTTGTTCTTATGCAAAAAAGGGGGTACATGATCACACTGTACCACTTACTGAAAACTAAACCTCCCATGAAAATGTTCTAAGCCCTCATACCTACCATTGTCTCACCTTTCAGCATCAAAACTCACCCATTATATCTCTGAGAAACAGATGTTTTCACTGTGTGTGGCATACTATTGAGGACGTTCTGAAATAAAATCATACATATTCATTTTCATTTTATGTCCTATTCTGAATGTATGGGAAAGAATAGACAGTGACATCTTAAGTAAAGTAAGTCAAGGTTTTAAAAGGTTTTGAAATATATTTTATTCAAAGTGGTAGAAAAGAAGAAAGCATTTTAAAGGTTTATTTGAATAGCACTCCTATGTGTATTAAATACACTATACCCAGATATTTAGCTTTACAATACTGTTAAGTGTCATTACAGATTCAGCCTTTTGCATATGTACTCTTTCCATTTTCACAGACTGGGCAGTTTTCCATTCCTTTTTTCTAACAACTATTGAAAAGTCATTGCTTCTGTTCATTCAATGCCATCTGAGTCAGTACATAATTTAGAAGCCTTGTTTGGTATTGTCTATGACTAACTCAACAACTGATACATTGAAATTGATACCCCAAACTAAAGGGCTTTGATTAGAATTTTTATCTTTTATCTCAACCAACCAATTGAAACAATTACAATTCTATTCTAAACGTAGATTTTCAGATCAGAAACAGTGACATAGATGTCTTCACTGCTGTTAATTGCACCTTTCAAGTAGAAGATCCCTTATTTTAGGAGTAGAAATCATTTTGCTTTCACCTTAATTCCTATCTTTTGATTTTTGACGGGAAAGTTTCTGAGGGAATTTATTGGATAATGCTTTCTAATAAAGTTTGCCAATATCACTGATATAGGAGATACCTGCTGACCTCTCTCTTTTGGACAACTAGATTAACAAATCATGTTTATTTGATCAAATCATGTTTCTGTAAAGATTTTTATTAAAATATAGCTAATATACAATATTATATTAATTTCAGGTTTGCAATATACTTATTCAACCTTTAAATATCTAAAGAGATCACCATGATAAGTCTAGCAACCATCTGACACTGCTATGCTATCACAATATTATTGACTATATTCCCCTTGCTGTACGTTACATGCCCATGAGTTATTTGTTTTACACCTAGAGATTTGAACCTCTTCTTCTCCTTCACCTTTCCCCCTTCTTTTTTAATTTTTCAATTACAGTTGACATTCTATAATATTTTATATTAATTTCAGGTGTACAGCATAGAGGTAAGACATTTATATAAGAAATGGTCCCCTGACTACTCTAGTACCCACCTGGCATTATACATAGTTATTACTATATTATTGACTATATTCCTTATGCTTTACTTTACATCCCCATGACTGTTTTGTAACTACCAATTTGTACTTCATAATCCCTTCACTTTCTTCACCCTGCCCTCCAGTCCCCGAACCATCTATCACACCAATAAACCTAGTACCCATCTGACACCATACATAGTTATTACAATATTATTGATTATATCCCTTATGCTATACCCCACATCGCCATGACTACTGCATAACAACCAATTTGTACTTCTCAATCCTTTCCCTTTTTCACCCCCTCCCAACCCTCCCGTCTTGCAACCATCAAAATGTTCTCAATATCTATGAGTTTCTTTTTGTTTTGTTTGTTTGTTTCTTTTGATCTTTAGATTCCACATAGAAGTGAAATCACATTACGCCTGTCTTTCTCTGTCTGATGTACTCAACTCAGAGCAATATCCTCCAGATACATCCATACCGCTGCAGATGGCAAGAACCCATTCACTTCCATGGCCAAGAAGTATTCTGTTGCATAATGTACCACCTCTTCTTTATCCATTTTTCCATCAAAAGACACCCAGGCTGACTCCACCTCTTGTCCATTGTAAACAATGCTGCAATGAACATAGTGATGGACATGTCCCCTCAAAGTAGTGTTTGGGTTTCTTTGGATAAATACCCAAAAGTAGTGGGATTACTGGGTCCTTCTTTGTCTCTTGTTATAGCATTTGTTATAAAGTCTGTTTTGTCTGGTAAAAGTATTGCTACCCCAGCTTTTTTTTTTCATTTCCATATTCATGAAATATCTTTTTCCATCTCTTAACTTTCAATCTGTGTATGTCTTTCAATCTGAAGTCTCTTGTAGGCAACATGTAGAAGGGTCTTGTTTTCTTATTCATTCAGCAGCCCTATCTTTTGATTGAAGCATTTAATCTATTTACATTTAAAGTAGCTGTTGACAGAGATGTAGCTATTGCCATGTTATTGTTCATAGCTTTGACCTTTTGTGTTTTTCATCTTAAAGAAGTCCCTGTAAGATTCCTTGTTATTCTGGTTTGGTGGTGATGAACTCCTTTAGCTTTTTCTTGTCTGGGAAGCTCTTTATCTGTCCTTTGATTCTAAATAATAGCTTTGCCTGGTAGAGGACCTTGATTGTAGTTTCCTGTTTTTTATCACTTTGAATATTTCCCAGCCTGCAAAGTTTCTGGCCTGCAGTTTCTGTTGAAAAATCAACTGACAGTCTATGGGGGCTCCCTTGTAAGTAACTAACTGCTTTTACTTCCTGCTTTTAAGATTCTTTCTTTGTCGTTAACCTTTGGCATTTTAATTATGATGTGTCTTGGTGTGGGCTTCTTTGAGTTCATCTGGTTTAGGACTCTGTGCTTCCTGGGCTTGTATATCTATTTCCTTCACCTGGTTAGGGAAGTTTTCCACCATTATTTCTTCATATAGGTTTTCAATTCCTTGCTCTCTTCTCCTTCTGGTACCCCTATGATATGAATGTTGGTACTCCTGATATTGTCCCAGAGGCCCCTTAAATTATTCTCTTTGGATTCTTTTGTTTGTTGGTGCATGTGTGTTCTGTTTGGTTGTTTTCTGCTACTTATCTTCTAAATCTCTGATTCAATACTCTGCTTCATCTAATCTACTGTTGATTCCCTCTGATGTATTATTCTTCATTTCTATTATTGTATTCTTTATTTTTGACTGGTTCTTCTTTATGTTTTCTATATCCATGTTTATGTTTCCTATCCCTTTTTTGAAGTTCTCCCTGAGATTGTGGAGCATCCTGATTGTGGCCGGATGGCCTTATATAGTAGGTGTCCTGTGAGAACCAGTGGCACCATCTCCCTGGTCACCTGAGCCAGGCACTCCAGGTGTGTCCCTTGTGTGGATTGTATGTGCCCTCCTGTTATAGTTGGGTCTTGGTTGCTGTTTGCACACCAATAGGAGAGATGGACCCTCAGGCTAATTTGTTGCAAGGACTGGCTGTGACTACAGTGGAGGGGCTGTTGCACGGGGGCTGACCCTACATAGCAGGATTCACTTTAGCAGGGCTCTGGTGCCTGCCCAGGCTGCCCTTTGGCTGTGTCGTTCTTGGAGGCAGCTGGGTGCTGCTCGGATTGGCCAAGCCTTTCTTCTTGGCTGAGCTAAAGTTTAGTTACTCCCTGATCTATTGTTTTTTTGCCACGAGTAGCAGACAGAGACTTTTTCACTATGTACTTAATAAAAGTTATATTCTCATGTGTTATTGTTATACCATGTTTTATTTTGCAATGATGCCAGTTTTTCATAGTATTCTAATAGTCATAATTTGTAAGCTTTATAATAATAACATACATAGGATTTTCATTGAGTGTTTCAAGCAACAGAACCCCTTAATTATTTTAAAGACCATTTATTTTACATGTTATGTTCTTTAAGCATCATGTTGAGGACTAGAGCAAGCATACATTAATGTATAGAAAAATGGTATAAGTAGATGTGGACCCATGGAGGTTGATGAAGTTTAGCAAAACATGACAGTACTGATTGAAATATTTTGGCTCTTTCTATAGTAAATATATGGATGTAAGTGTGCATTATACGTAGAATATTTGGTAATAGTGACTCAGAGTCGTCTCTTTACTATGAAACCACATTTTTTGAAAGGTTAATAAGTTTTCTTCTGAATACGTATTTCTCCAATAGAGTTCATGAGGGTTGCTGAGTCAGATATTGAGACATTTATAAATAAGAATTGAGATTTTAAAGCCTCTTATCTTGTGACCATTAGGTTACATACATTATCTCTGGCATACTTGCTTGTATTCATTTACTTCTCAGATATTGCCTCTCATTATGCATTTAATTTTTAAGGTGGGCAATTATCCTACTTAACTCACAGGGGGCTCACAGGGAAGCCTCTGAAAACTTATTATCAGTTGTTATTTTACCAAAGGATTATAAAGTTACTAGTAAATTTTCAAGCCTATCACTTATGGTATGAAACTCCTCCTCCTCATTTACTTGAATTATTTCTTTATTGTTTAAAAGAAATTTCAGGATTAACTTTTAAGCTTTGATTTAGAGACATTAAAGTAGTAAATCTTATAGTCTAATGTTGAGATATAGAGAATTAATAATTCAAAATGTCTTATAAGTTTCTTTAGCCTGTGCCTAACATACTACTTGAAAACTAGTAAATATTTAATATAGAGTATTGTCATTTATTTAACAAACATATATGGGATGGTTTCTATGTATCAGACTCTCTGGTGATGAAAAGATCTAAATTAATTAGATAGGGTATTTGACATTAATGACCCCCCTGTATAATAAAGAAAACAGATATGTAACTCAAAAAAATTCAATATTATATAACTGGCTTAGTTTACTCTAATAACATATTATAGAATGTTCTTCTTGAATAAAACTAAATTCCACTTACATGTACTTAGGTTTTCCATCAGGCTTACTCATGTAAAGGTAAGGGCTTCCATAAATTCATTAAACTTTCCTGAAAATGTAATGGCTTCTTACTTATCTTCGTGTTTGGGAGTACACCTACATTTTGGTCTCTTTTTAGCTTATGTCAGTTATATAAGCCATTGCATTTTTATTCCGGTTCAAATGTTATCCCCCTTCCCATTATATCTGACTTCTCTTGGCCTGAAGTATTTATCAGATATCCTTTAACAGCTTGTTTTATTATTTGTGAAAGAGAGCTATTGTTTCCAAATAAACTTTAAACATTGATTTAAGAGTTGGGTTTTCTCCTTGAAGTGCATAATGCTTCAAACAGTGCATCTCTTTACTAACATGACAGATTGCCCTCCTTATTTTTGTGAAAACAAGATGTGTAGTGGAGCAAATCTTAAATACTGACCTTCAGTCTTTTCCATAATAAGCATCTGTGAATGCAATGCTATAAATCTTTAACATTAAAGGAACTGTCTCTGAGATCTGTTTCATATTCTGTAATAAAGGTGATTGCTGGGAACTATTTGTTGTGTAACTCCGGAACAGGTTGTGTATCACTTTTATTGATGATCAGATACCATCTCTGTAATGTCTGTGTAAAGTTGTCTGGGTGTTAAATTGATTTAAAACATTATACTCTGGATTAGCCATAAGAATTGCAGTGGCTTTTGCAAACAGGAACTGCCATTAAAAGACTGAGCAAGTAAGCCACCTGCAACAGGAAAAAAAAAAAAATCACAACTCCTGGCAGAAACCACTTGAGTTAAATACAGTAAACAATAGTTCATAGTGGGCAAGGTTTTTGGCTTTTGTTGGGCTTTGTGAAACAAGTAGATAACAAATGCTCAATTAGTCCAGTTGCTTCTCCCATGTCCTGGTAATACTCATCAATTAATATGGTTCACTGTGCAGTGATTCTCAAGTGAGGAGCAAGTTTTTGTAATGCTTCTCAACTCTGGCTATGTGTTCAAATCACCTAGGGACCTTTGAAAATTTGCAATGCCCAGTTTGTATCCCAGACCAATTAAATAAGCATGACTTGGGTTGGACTCAGGCATTGGTATTTTTTTTAAAGCTTCCTAGATGTTTCAAATACATAGCCAAATTTGAAAACTATTTTTTTCAGTTATTACTGCTTTTAATTTATATTTAGTAAATTTTTTGTGGTCTTTTTAAAAAATTAAGATTAATTGGTAAATTTTATTTGTTGCTGTGCAAAAGCCTCTATATAAAATCCAAAGTTTCAATGAGAAAAAAAAAATTGTATTGGCTGGCCTTTTTATGAATTTTAGAAGAATAGTACCATCATTGTATTGTGATATAAACTGTAGTTCACATGCCAGTATAGGACCAGTAGCCACAGAAAAGGCCAGCAATGAGCAGTAATGTATTTGCCAATGAGGTTAATCAACACTGGTGAAAATATGCACATGTGACTGTGAATGAGATGAAACCTTTCAAAATTGTAGTACATGCCTTTTATATGTTTATTCAATCTCTGGTTAATGGAGCAAGTTAGAGTTTTTTTTGCCCAACCTTACAGTTTAATCTTTAAAAGATTCTGTGAGGATTTTAGCAGACTAGATTTCCAGCCTAGGTCTTGAGTAAGGATAGTAATGTGCCCATTTATGTTGATCCAAATAATAATCATGTATGTATAATTTACCATATTTTGTTGTTATTGAATGAAATATTCAAATAGTATTGCTTCATGATACTCTCTCAATTCAATGTAATAGTGTGTTGAACATACTCATTTGAAATCTATATACATATAATGGCTGAATAACATTGCCATTCTTCATGTGGCTATATGGTAGTACTACCGCTAGATAAACAAAAGCTGTGCCAGACTGGAAAGACTGCAAGGAAGTTATCAGAGTAGGAGGTGGCCAGCTAAAAGTGGAGCTCGGGTGATGAGGTGAATTAAAGGCAGAGGTAATAAGAGATGCATGTTGGCATGGGACTGCAGGGCAGTACTGGGCACGCAAGAGATAAAGCTCTGTAGACTGATGACACATATGAGCACTCTCTGATCCATTTACAAAATGTGCAAAAAGCCAAAATTATATTGCTCGTCCCTAAAGACAGTGAACTGTGAATCCTTGATCTTTTCCTCTGTGCTTACTATTTAAGTGGCTGTTACCAAAATAATCTGTTTGAATATGAGTAGCAGCCCGATATTCTTGATGTACTCTCTGCAGTGTATTAGAAGATTAGAGAAATTTCTCAGATGCAGAACATTTAAAAATAACTGCCATTATGTGCCTAGGACATACTATTGAATATATAAAATCTCTTTACATAACACATAAGAATATTTTAAGAGATATATTCATCATGCATTAAGTTGTTACAACACTCCATTAGTAATAATTTTTCTAGCAGAGAATACTACTGCTATTTCAGGATCCCTGTTGATACTTTAATACAAAACACCAGAAACTCAACCTCCCTGGGACACTATACCAACCATTAACCATGTTTAAGTTAATATTTAGTGCAGGTCATTCTCATCAGCACTATCAAGAGAAAGCAAACATTGTCATTGTCTTATATATCCTGTGTATAACTTTTCAAGTGGAGGACTTAACTATATAGAAAAGAGTAGACTTTTAAACTTTTCTCATATCAAAGACCCAATTCAGGACTGGCCATGTGGCGCGGTGGTTAAGCGCTGGCTTGGGAAGCCAGCAGCCCCAGTTTGGTCCCACATATGAGGGCCAATTACACTGCCCTCAAAAAAAAAAACCCAATTCAGGCATTGGCGATTAAAAAACTGTCTCAACGTAGTTCACCGAATACCTTTTTGGACATAAATTAACCCATATTTCCTCAAGTGATAGAACAATTTATTAGATGGCAATTATTAACCCAGTGAGAATGCGCCATCCTAAGGGATTATAAACAATACCAATTGTCTTAAGTTATGCTTTATCCTCTTAATGCAAGTGTAGTTATCTTCCTAAAAAGTCTATTTATCTAATAATTTTTAAAACATTATAGTAAGAAATAGCTCATAGTTTATTAGGTGTAGTATTAAATGTGGGAAAAACTTGAAATCTAGTCTAAAATTACTGCCAAAAATAAATCGATGGGGTAGGAAGAATAAAAATTGTTTCCAGCAAATGAACCAAGGAACAGACAAAATATATGTTAAAGTTCAGAGTAAGTTCTCTGTATAGCATTCTAAGCATCTGTGTGGGGTTTTTGTTGTTGTTTATTTGTTTAGCTAACTGAATTTTACGTATCAGTGCTGGTGATGGCAGTTGGGTGATTACGATAGATGACGTCCATTTGTGCACTGAGCTCATGGGACTAAACTGACTAAAAGATGATATGCCAGAAAACATGCTTTTTAACGTCTTACTGGATATGCCTATTGCCCATACTGCCGTTTATCTCCACAACAACTTAATCTTACCGTTTCTGAATCAAGGGTTTCTTTCATAAGATGAAACATTTAGATAGTTGCATCTGTATTTTGAACTATTTTATTTTAATTTGTGTATATTTACATGCAAGCATTGTCAGGGGAATGGGTAAAAAAAAGGAAATAAAAGCATACGTAGGAAGCTGATATTTAAAGTTGCAAAGTTGGATCTGGCAAGATGATTAATGGAAGAAAATACTCAATGTGCAGTAATAACAGATATTAATGTGATTGAGTTATATACAATTTATGGGGAAAATTAACATCAATTAATCTTAAAAGTCTTAAACTATGAGGCATAAAATTGTAATCTCTGGAGATTGTGTTTTATGACTCCCTTGTCACATGGCTTTTCCTTCAAAAAGCAAGAGTCCAAGTTAAAAACAGGTGAACTATGGATTATTGACCTAATAATTATCCCATATTTTCAACTCATCTGGATCCTGTATGATGGGCTCATACTCTTCTTAAACTAATCTGGTGGCAGAGTGAAAACTAGCCTGTTGTGTCTGAAATACACATTGTGATATATGCTATGGGGATTCATTTCATTCTTTCATTCAAGGATCATTTATGGACGGCCCACTGTTGGCCGGACCTGAGCTAGTTGTGACATGTACATTCAGACATAGATGCTATTCAAGTCAATTAAATTCTTTGACCTGAATTTCTTTGGAAAAAAGAATAAAGAGTTATGGGACAACAGGAAGAAAGATGAGGTGCAACAAAGGAGGAGAAGGAAAGAAAGAAGATGAGGAGAAGGGAAAAGGGAAGTAGGCAAGGAAGAGAAGTTCTAAAATAATGCTTTTGGAGTTTGTCATTTCATTCCACAGCAGCTGTACAGCAAATGATTGTTTGAAAACTATCTAATGAATTACTAAATTTAAAATTTATTTTAGTTCTTAGTATAAATTTGATAGTGTTCATGTTCAAAATTTTTCATACAAAAATGGATAAAAATTATAGAACTTAGAGGATTTTAAACTTCACATTTTTTTTTTTTTATTGGGGATTTGGTGGAGGGGAACAGCGTTGGGGAATCGGGGAAGGGGAACAGACAAGTTGCTGTCTTTTTGTTCCTCAGTTTAGTTGCGGAGGATGTTGCTTCACTGTTGGTATCATCATTGCGCTCTTCCCGGATGAGGCAGATCGATAGCCGGCCTCTGGATGTCGCTCATCGCAGCTATTGGCAGCTCACGCTTGGCTGCCAGCCGCTCACGCTGGCTGAGGGCCACTCACTGTAGCCTATGGCAGCCCACTGCAGCAGGGGCTGCAGCCCACACCATTACCGGGGCTCGCACAGCCTAGCTCCAGGTGGAGCTGTTATTAGCTGGAGCTGTTGTTAGCTGTAAAGGGCAGTGTCACTGGCCCTCATGTGGGATCCGAACCGGGGCCGCTGGCATCCCAAAACCAGCGCTTAACCAATGCGCCACTCGGCTGGCCCTAAACTTCACATTTTTAATGTTGTCCAAAAATAATATCTTAGTTCAATCTTTGAAAAGAATATAGAAATTAAATTTATAGAATTTAATATAAATAGACTATATGAATACACTGAAAGAGGACATGGTTGGGTATTATTTAGTAAGTCTATATCATTCAATTATATAAAACACTAAAGGAAGAATATCATCACATGATAAGGTTAAGGACAGTGTGTCATAATACATGTTCCAAAATTAAAATGAAAATATGGAAGAGTACAGGTGTTATTCATGATAAAAAAAAGGAGATATGTTAAACTCTTTGCAATGGATTATGCAAAAATAAAATCAGATTAGCATTGATTCTTTTTGGTCAAGTTTGGATATTTATGAGCTATATGGTTAATTAGATAAGAGGTCAATTTTGTGATCAAATCTGAACACTTACCTTCACTATTAACATACTGTAACCATGATGAATAACAAGAATGAAATCTGCCCTAGTGTATATTAATTTCACTATTTCTGATGGGAAGACATGGGCAGACCGTTAAGGGATTTTTCATTATTAGGAAATTATGAGTACTATTTTCTGTTATGCTGCAGCTGTGAATCTATTCCACGACATTTAAAAAGACAGTTATGAAATCAGTTATAGTCTCTTGATATTAGAAAAAGCAGATCAAAGCTTAAAATAAGATTTATCTCAAAGAAGAAAGAATTCATACCATTTGCAACCATATGGATGGACTTAGAGAATATTACGTTAAGTGAAATAAGTCAGTCAGAGAAAGACAAATACCATATGATCTCACTTATATGTGGTATCTAAAGAACTAAATAAATGAGCAATGTAAACAGAAATAGTCTTAGAGACACAAAGAAAAAACTGATGAGGGCTAGATGGGATAGGAATAGGCGTGAGGGAGAAGGGGAAGGGACAAGGCAACACAAACTGATAACTACAATACTACTGCAGAAACAGAAGAGACGGTTTAGGGAATATAATCAATAATGTTGTAAATATTTTTTTAGGGGACCAGATAGACTCATGTCTTGTCAGGGAGACCATTTCATGGACAGTGTAGTGGCCAGATACTGCACTGTACATCTGAAGCTGCCACTGAATAATATTATATGTCAACTATAATTTAACACATATATAGTCATGGGATGTGGAATATAGTGTGGGGATGGAGTCAATGAAATTGTAATAGATATATATAATATCAGGGATGGGGGAGCAAGGGAGGGGGGAGGGGGTAGTCACTTTGTAAGAAGTGAAAAAAATAACTATTGCATTGTTTTGTACATCTGTAATAATAATAATAATAAAAAAAATTTTAAAAAAAGATTTATCTCTCTATCTATACATCTATCATTGCTTAAATGTGTTGAACACATACCATTTGTCAAGAAGTATGTGATTCTGGGATCTGAACACTAGAGCCAGATCTCTTGAGCTAAAAATTAAATTGGCAGGATAGGACAATCAATATCCCCAGCCCACTATATGATAATTCCAATTGGGATTAATCATTTCAGAAACACCTATAGCAATACTTAGCACCATGTAAAAGCAGATGTTTTAAACTGAATAAATTAACCAAGTTATGCTGCATTGGGGGATATGGAAAACAGTTGCCCATGTTCTTCCTAATGACACGAACAACTATGTCAATGTAAGGATAAGGATTTCTTTGCAGTTTTATTAAAATGATCTTCATTATTGCTGCTTTAATCTCCTAACCATGAGAGTACAGTGTTGCAGCATGATTAAAGCAAAATGCACTGAACTTGGGATTGATATCTTTTCCTTATTAGAACTGAAGGTTTTCTTTTCATCTAATTTCATATCATAGCAAACCTTGATGAGTCAGTGATTTAGTGTGATTTTATTTCATTTTATTTTTCCTATTTACAATTCTGTTTAGGTTTTAATGCCAAACCCTAACTTTCCTCCCACATGATTCCATGTCAAGTTCCACAAATCACGTTATTTTCTAATACAAAGAGGTTAACATTTTTCATGAGCTGATGAACAATTTTGCACATATAGCCATGTAAAATGCTATATCAACGTGTAATATAGCCTGTGTTTCTAAGCATACTTATTCCATTCATTCACCTTTCACTAGCCATACACTTTCATATAAGTGATTTTATTTGCTTTAGATTGTTTCCTTTTACATGAAGTTTACATGGAATGAAGAAAGATATCTTTCTTAAATTTCAGTCTTTTTTCTTGATGAACACTGCAGTGTTAATCATCTGATTTAAAATTTCCCATTTTAGACAAATTACCTTTTTTAGTAGTTGACTAAATTATCCATATTTCTTTTAGTGGGTTCAAATTTTCAGACTCTCTACAATCATAAACTGAACTGGCCGTACTAAACTTATTATTGCAGTTAACTTTTTCTTAATAAGATTCAAATTATGACATCATATATGAATTCCATTTAGAATTATATTGATAGTAAATTTAATCAATTATTATTAACATAAACCTATTTATGTATATTTAACCCATATGAAATATTCTTGTTATCTTTTACTGTTCTGGGGGGGAAGCTTAGTCAAATAAGTGTCAATCATTATAATGGCTCATTTTTATTCCTGCTTGCTCTGAAGTTGTGCTTCCTAATTGCATTAGTAGGGAAACAAACAAAAATATTCAAGTATGGATCCAGTGTATGGAATAGAATGTGTGCAGGACTGGGTCGAGCTATTAGACATTGCAAAGTACTATGTGCTTTTTAAGCAATTATTTAACACACAAAGAAAAAGTTATGCTGATACCTGCTGTAAAGTTTATTTTGTTATACTTCCCTGGAATAAAAGACATCAGACAGCAAAATTTAATCCTTCATGAATGTCTACAATTCAGGATAATTCTGAGAAATGGATAAATTAATATTACTGAGCCTTTTCTAGAAAGGTGCCCTTAATGACTGCCAACAAACATAGGATGAAAACAATTTTTGTTGAGAGGTAGGGCTACCTTCTTCAGAAGCTTTTAAGGAACCTAAAATTGTTTGTGCACAAGACTATTTATACTGCCTGGAAAGTACAGTTTCTTTTTTTATGTTTGAACAGGATAGTTTCCAATGCAATACATAGATTTTATTTGGAGGATAATCTGTTGTCAACTCTCAAAGGCTTTTTGCAGAAATCTGTGTAAAAATGAGCTGAAACTCTGGGGTCTAGTGTATAGACTACTATATTTTCACATTTGTGACTGCGTTTCAAATTTAATCTGAAGGACTTGATGAGATGTGCCAAACTGCCTGAAAACAATTTGGGTAGCTACTGAACTGTGGTTTCTGGAGGTCCATGAACACTAAAAGCCCTTTCTTTGCTTTTTATCCCTCCCTTTTTCACTCCAAATAACTGAAGATTGCATACATACAATCTATGCAGATATTGTAATGAAGACACAGGAACAGATGTAATTTACTGTGATGAAAGATGACATTTATTCAGTTCCCAGTTTATTATTATTATTATTATTGTTGTTGTTGTTGTTGTTGTTATTATTATATCATATATCAATGTAATGCAGATGTGCTAGCAAAATCTATGGTACTGGTCTCACATTATTATAGAGTATGGTTTTTTGATAAACCATGCCATACTTTAGGAAAAGTAGTATATCAGTCTTTGTTGTAATAATGTATCTTTATGTTTTAAGTTAGAGTTTTGTCAGAGAACTAAAATTGAAAACAAGGAAATACACTGATGTAAATTGTCTATTTTTATTCATACATTGGAAGGTGCCAAAAAATGTATACACATAACTTGTATCCATCTTTTGTTATTGGTATATATTTAGTATTACAATTTTAATACAGGTTTTCCTTTCTTAATGTGTATACATTTTTTGGCACCCTCTGTATATAGAACATTCACTAGAAAAAATGTTTTTCACTCTGCTTTATCATACATAGGTATTTTTTGTATTGTTTTGTTTTGGTTTTTGCTTTACTCTAATTAATGAGCTTAGAAATAATTCTATACTGCTGGTGCACAAAAATATTCCAGCATTCACAGAAGATTCAGAATTAGCCCTTTATTGAGGGGTATTGATGGTTAGCTGAAAATCATCTTGACATTTTGACAAATAGAGTGGGCTGTTGGGCATTGTTTCTTTAGTACTTTAAATGAAATTTTAAAAGTAAAAAAACAAGTAAATAAAAGGAAAAACAAATAGATATAGTGCAGATAGACTCCTTAAAAGAGGCCATTTATCTCATTCGAAATTAAATGGGCTTCTGTACTTCCCAACTGATGCTTAGACAAAGGTGTGTTCTTCTAAATGACCTTACTAGTTTCCAGTTCTGGAGATTCTCTATTAGATAATTTAGTTTACTTTTCAGTGCTGTTGAAAGATTATAAAAAGGACAAAGTAGCAATGACTAAAAATATAGCAAGGAAAGGGTTATAATCCACAGATATTGGTTTCCTTGAAACAATCTCACATCTACAAACATGAAAGTATTTTAAGTGATGGAATAAGGTCTTTTTCAAGGTAGTAAAATGGCGATTATAGTCATACTCACTTCACTCGGTTGTTGTAAAGATTAAATAACTATATATTAAATAAGTCTATGTATCCAAAATTAATTTTGTCAGTGTCTCACATAAAGAAGTGCTATGCAAGGTTAGCTGTTATTATTATTAGTGGTAGTGATAGTAAGATTCAATATCCTGTATTTATATGACTTTAAAACAGTGGATACCAAACTAGTAGTATGTTGTTGGAATTGACTGTTAGTGTAAACTTGGAATGTTAAAATAGTGCTTCTGAAGTGAATATAGGGGTCCATATATCTTTATGGATAAATGTTTTCAGATTTTTTGCGCAGATACCCAGAAGAGGGATTGCTGGGTCTTATGGTAATTCTATTCTTAATTTTTTAAGGAACCTCCATGTGGGATATAAAACTTAAAGCAACAAATGAACAAGACAAACAAACAAAAACTCATAGACACAGGCAACAATTTACCAGAGGGTAAGGGGGCAGGGAAGTGATAGAAGAGGGTAAATAGGGTCAAATGTATGGCAATGGAAGGAGAACTGACTCTGGATGGTGAATATACAATATGACATATAAATGATATATTGTAGAATTGTATGCTTGAAACCTGTGTAATTTTACTAACTAATGTCACTCCAATAAATTTAATTTAAAAAAGTCAAATGTAAAAAAAAGTAGTGTTGAGAAAATTAATGTAACTCAAGTATATATTATTTAAAAACAAACAAGATTGTGGACTTCAAATTTAAAAAGAAATAGTGCTTCTGTTCTACATGTCCCAACACATCTCCATTTCAGTATCCACCATCTACATTGTCTGTCTCTCCACTCTAGGACTTGATGTCCTCATTCAGTCAACCACAATTTGGATACTTATGCGGTATGTCCCAAATGATCCAACACTATTTGAACAATATCCTGGAATCTACAATTGTTTTCCCCTGTCACTTCTTATAAATTTTCCTTCATCAACATGTTCTTACCCAGTCTCTTATTTCTTCAGGCTCTGTTCTCTGCCAATAAACTGATAGCTAGCTAATTCTACAAAATAAATCCATGCTATTGGAGTTAATGTATTACTACTCTTAGAAATGTGCTTTCCTTTCTGACAGGGAGAATGAAAAGTCAAAAATTAATAGCTACTTATGGAAATGTTAGGCCTATTATATGAGGTCTGGGATTGCTTGCCCTTTCAGTAGCCAGTGAGCTCTTCTTATACTACCTATTAGACAGAATGATCTATTCAATTATAAAATGATCTTAAGTTACTAGGAGACTTAAAGCCCCTAAAGAATAACACCTGGGACTCTAGCAGGCCTCTGTCTCACTTGGAAGCATTCCCCACTGGTTTTTCACAGCCAGATGTTATGGGAACTCCTTTTTTGGGCACTGATGCCTGGAGCTAGGGAGCCCATGTAGGGCTGGGACCCCTTGTTCCTCAGTGGGGACCTCCACAGCTTAGGTATTCCTCCCGATTCTTAATCACTACAGAGTGGGTGTGGGGCCTGCCCAGTCTGCATCTCCGTCCCTCCTACTAGTCTCACCGTGGCTTCTTCTGTATATCCTTAGTTTTAGGAATTCCATTCAGCTAGCCTTCAGGTGATTCTCAGAGATAGTTGTTCTATAATTCAGTTTTCATTCTGATGTGGTCATGAGAGGAAGCAAGCACAGCATTTATGCCCTCTGCCATCTTGACCACACATCTAATCCCTGGTTCAATTTTTATAACTGCTCTTTATCCACTACATAACTCAGTTCTATTTACTGAAATTCCTTCAAGGTGTATTAATGATATTTTGTTTATATAATTTAAATTTATATTAAATGCAAATTATTACTATTATATCTATATTATTAATTATTACAGTGACCTTTTTATCTGAATTTAAAGCTCTATATTTAAAATCACATATGAAATGATGTATCTGCTATCTTTTCAATGAATGCAATGTATGGCACTAATGTTAAATGTTTATTAAAGTTATATTTTTTTCTGTTGGAAATGGAACTCTGTTTTTCTATCTGGATATAGCAGGGGCTAAAACATAGCTTCTGATGCTAAATTACTGTATTTTCGTGATTTAAATTACAGCCCAACTTATTTCAGCTTTCAGTTATTTGTTTGGGTTTTTTGTTTGTTTGTTTTTTTGAGGGCAGTGTCACTGGCTCTCATATGTGGGACCGAACCAGGGCCGCTGGCTTCCCAAGCCAGCACTTAACCACCGCGCCACTCAGCCGGCCCTAGCTTTCAGTTATTATAAATAAATACTTATGTACTGATGAATATGAACAAATGTACTGAAACTGAAAAAGGTAAATATTTATTTTTTTATTTTTTTAAAGATTTTATTGGGGAATTGGCGGAGGGGAACAGCGTTGGGGAATCAGGGAAGGGGAACAGACAAGTTGCTGTCTTTTTGTTCTTCAGTTTAGTTGCGGAGGATGTTGCTTCACTGTATTGTCATTGCGCTCTTCCCGGATGAGGCAGATAGGTCGCTGGCCTCTGGATGTCGCTCACCGCAGCTATTGGCAGCTCATGCTTGGCTGCCAGCCGCTCACGCTGGCTGTGGGCCACTCACTGTAGCCTATGGCAGCCCACTGCAGCAGGGGCTGCAGCCCACACCATCACCGGGGCTCGCACAGCCCAGCTCCAAGTGGAGCTGTTGTTAGCTGTAGAGGGCAGTGTCACTGGCCCTCATGTGGGATCCGAACCGGGGCCGCTGGCATCCCAAAACCAGCGCTTAACCAATGTGCCACTAGGCCGGCCCTAGCGGTAGTTTTCATTGATTATTTTTGTTATACTTTGAGTATGATCAATGCAACCATTGTCATTTGTTTCATATGTAATCAAATCATTAATATATAAAATCTGTGTTAATTGTACCTTCATTTTCTATTTACCTTACATTTGCACATATTTATATTAGAGATTATCAGACACAAATATGCTACTTTTACAACCTATGACATTCCCATTGTTATTTCTTCCACCATGATTGGAGAGAGATTAGAATTAGTATACCATTTCCACAGATTTGCTCAGCGGTTAAAATGTATTGTCAAGGCTGTGCAATGAAATAACCTGAAAAGAATAATTGACTTCTAACTTCTGGCTCCACAAGCACATGTTGTAACCATAATTCAGGTTCTACTTTCTAAATAACATTCAATCATTTAGAAACCATCAAGAAAGTCATAATAATGTCACTTCCAGTAATTTCATAGAAAGCTTATCCGTGTGTTGACTTGTGGAGAAATTGAATTTGTTATTTGTAAAAGCAGAAAATCAAGTCTTCCTATGTTATCATGTTTGTCTGAAAAAATTTTAATATTTTGCAGTGACTAACCAGTGGCATAACTAAGTGTGCAAATATTTCAAATAAATATATCTGATTGAATTCATTGGACCCATTTTATCAGTCACATTATTTCACTACACAAAGTTATTATATAGCAGTTACATTTGTATATTAATAAGAACAATGTACATACCATAGTATTTATTAATTATGTGATTTATATTTTAGGGTATCATAAAGAATGTAATTATTGGATGAGAGATGCACTGTTTTCATTTGTTAAAAGATACTGGTATAACACTGTCTTCCCAAAGAGTTTTGCTTATGCAATAATAGCTCAGTCTGTGTGTATGTTTATGGTGGAGAGACATATATCCTGTGGCCTATATGCATGTTTGGTAGCTTTAAATAATAACATTTTCCAAAAAATGGAATGCTCCTTTTTGTTGAAATCATAGATTTGACTTCCTACCATATAGAGAGAACTCACATATGCATACATCACATTTGTAGCTTTTAAGGCCTAGTAAAACATAACACACATCTGCTCTAACCCAATTCCAACCTTTTAAAGCCTATCCAGGCAGCCAATATAGGATAAAAATGACTATGGGATCTCAAACTAGCAAAATGAATTTTTACTTTGTGTTGCTTAAGGATAATTAGTTTTTAGTTCTGTTGTGTGTCTCCTCCTTTTGAACAAATTCCATAAGCTATTATTAAAATTATACACTTCACTTTTATTTTTCATCTTTGAAAATGAATCAAATAGTGTTGATGTACCTGAACACACAGGGGTAGAAAAATTCTTTCTTGGACAAAAGCATCAGAGCCATGATTTATGACTTTTGCAAATACTTTTAAATCATGACTAAGTCTTCCGTGTGACATTATCATAATGTAAATTGCTGAAAATAGTATGTATGAGATTCTACAAAACATGAACAACACTTTTTTGAGGCAACAAAAGATAGTTTTCTAAGTAAAAAGCAATGTGGAACTCAGATGAATTCAGCCTTCTTTCTTGTGTCTACATTCAACTCTTTGAAAGTACAGTTACACTGCACCATTTATTTCTGTGAATAGGAGAGAGTTTGAAAAAAGTAGAAAGATCTGAAGTCACACATTCAACAAAGCTATTCCTTGGCTACTGAAAGATACAGCTGTGGTTGTCTGCCTTTTACCCCTGCTGCTTTAGACTGACCCCTTATTACAGGGAGTGAGGATTTTTTTTTTTTGAGTGAGGATTTTGTACAGTAAAGCTGATGTTTTTAATCGCAGTGAGGCAAAAAGGAGTTATGGTTGGTTAAATTTAATAGTTATATATTTCATCATTTGATCATTTTTTAAAGCATTACAGTACAAAATAGAGTATTTAACAATAAAACCATAGCAAATGTCATTTAATCCTTTTCCTAATAATTCAGAGTCCATTTGAGTTTCAGTGATTGAGGGGAATCATGAATACGAATCACTCCTCTACTGGAAAAATGGATAAAATTGTGGTTATTAGAGATTTGCAGTAGATAAGATTATAGGCAAGCAGCGTTTAAAATACATTTCATCCAGAAGTGTTGGCAAATATGTCTTCTGTAGTTCCATTTTTCAGTTCTGGGGTAAAAGAAGGTAGCAAAGTTTCATCATAGAGAAAGATCATGGTATTTTAGTCATACAAAGTCCCGAAGGTGGAAAGTAACTTTTTTCCCTTCACATTTCCAACCTGAAATCCAGGCAATAGATTAGGAAAGACGGGTGGCAAGGATTGTTGAATAGATAGATAAAAATAATAGGTGAAAGAAGATATTTTCTTTTTTATGAAGAAATGATCTTTCCTATTATGGTAGAAGCAATCTCTTTCTTGGATCTCAGGTTGGAATTGCAAAATGAAGGATAGTTTCTACGTCTGGCCTTTCTATGACTGAAGTTTATGACTGGCCTTTTTATGACTGTGAGGAAGCTTTGTGGCCAGCTCTTCCTTCAGAACTGAAAAATGGAACAACAATTCTGGGGAAATGTATTGTAAATGCTACTTGTCTACAGTTCTATCTACTGCAAATCTCTGTTAACAATTTCTTTGGTAGAGCTACTGTGAATTTTGGATTTGGATTATAGATGGGATGAGAGAATGAGCTGATTCGCGAGAACTGGAGGCTTTTCCTTTTGTTGTTGTTGTTATTGTTTTGTTTTGTTTTGTTTTTTAATTGTAGGATAAGTGGCAAGGATGCGAATGGACATAACACTGAGAATCTGATACCCCTTCTTCCCTTTTAGTTTCTTCTTCCTCTCATTTGCCTTCTCTTTCTTTCTCTTTCTGGTTTTCCATCAAAAGCATCAATATCTTTCTTTACTTTTCCCTTCATTTACTCTCCACCCTTCTTCCTCAAGGAAGGGAAAATAAACATTCACATTACTAAATTTTTTCTAATTTTCTCTTGTAGAAACTGGAATTATTATGAAAAAGAATAATGCTTCTTTATAGGAAGGGAGACACAAATGAACAAGGTAAAGATCTGAAAAGAAAGTTTATTTTAGGGATAATAGGAAAAAACATGGAAACCATTTCCTATCCAAGAATCAGTAGTAACTTTACAAGTATAGTAAAAGCTTTGAACAATTAAAAAAATTTAGAATGAGTTGCCATAGGTATAGCTGAAGTACCATACATGCTACCTACATACTATAAACTGTTATGCTGTACACAATGAAGAGTTGAAAATCTGTATAGAGCACACTTTTAGTAACACTTTTTGGTACCATCAATAGGGTTATGGCCCAATCTGTGAAAAATTTGTCAAACTAAGCTTTTATATCTAGTGAAGTTTCCCTGCAATCTGCTTGATACCTTTATGTGACTGCTCTGGGTGCCCAGACGACTGTGCTAGAATTATCCATTCTTTTTTTTTTTTAAATATTTATTTATTTATTTATTTATTTATTTTTAATTAGTTTCAGGTGTACAACACAGTGCAATAGTTATACATTTTACCCCTAAAGTGACAACCCCCCACCCCCAATTTGCCACCCCACTCCCCTAGAATTATCCATTCTTTTGCCAGGTATGCCACATGGCATGGCTCTTTGTGCTCCCCCCAACTTCTTATCTGCATTGTCCTGTCTGTGTTCCATCCTCTGTCTTTGCCCTCTATGCTGAAAAACTGATAACTGATAAAATGGTAAGGAAAAGGGATTCTTCTTTCCTTAGTCTTTAGTGGTAGCATATTTTCCTCTTGGCAATCTTCATGTTTTTGTTTGGAGAATCCATGTTACATATGTGACTGATACTTTGCGAATGATAGCCAAGTAAGAGTGATGATAACCTATCTAGCACAAGCGAGTTTTGTAGTAACCACACTATATACTGTATGAATATCCTTAAATAGGATTTCTGGTGCCACAGCAAATTGTTTTCTTGTAAATAGACACAAGTCCCTCAAAATCGCAGAAAATATGTCTTTGCTACATAAATTACAACTAACTGGTATTTTCCCAATTTATCAATGGTTTGATAGATACACTACCCTGTTTTTTTACAAATTGAATTTTATTTCATTTTTATCTTTGTTGTCACCCTTAGTTCTAAACTGAAATTCTGATTACATGTTGGTAGACATGCAAGTCATTTCTCTGACTGCTTCCTCAGGCAGATGACCAATTTTCAATAAGTTAGACATGAGAAAGTGGTTGCTGTAATTCTAATTGGCTCCTGGTATTCAGAAAGAAATCAAGAGTATCCTGCTGGTTGCAGTCAAAACTGTAGTAGATCAATTTACTTAGACCTATAGGGGGATCACTTCATAAATTATATAAATGTCTAAACGCTATTCTGTACATCTGAAACTAATAAAATATTGACTGTCAACTGTAATTTAAAAGTAAAAATTAAAAAAAATAAAATCAGTTAAAATAAATTTTCAAGTCACGTCATAAATATTTTGAAATGGATATTTTCTGATTGACTCTGTATATGTATTTCTAATGAAAAACAGAAAAAGAAATTCCAAAATGTTATGAACATTATTTATCTACCCTATGGAGAAGCCAAAAGTTTTTATACAATTTTAAAAGACTGGTGTCTAATACGAAAGTTATTAGTTGTTTTTTTTTGGGGGGGAGGGAGAAATGCAATGCCATGAGCTTATTATTTTCATTTATTTTTAAATAATTTTTGTTAAATTTATTAAAGTGACATTTGTTAGTAAAATTATATAGGTTTCAATTGTATAATTCTATAATACATCATCTATATTACATTATGCAGTCACCACCCAGAGTCAGTTCTCTTCCCAACACCATATATATAATTGACCTCCTTTATCCTTGTCTATCAACCCCTCTCCCTTTACCCTCTGGTAACCACTAAACTGTTGTCTGTGTCTTTGAGTTTTTGTTCCTTTCTTTGTCTTGTTCCTTTGTTGCTTTCAGTTGTATATCCCACATATGAGTGAAATCACATGGTTCTCGACTTTTTCTGTCTGATTTATTTTGCTTAGCATAATAATCTCAAGATCCATCCATTATTGTCAAAAATGACAATATTTCATCTTTTCTAATGGCTGAGTAATATTCCATTGTATATATGTGCCACATCTTCTGTAGCCAGTCACTTATCAAAGCGCACTTTCTTTGTTTCCATGTCTTGGCCACTGGGAACAATGCTGCAATGAACATAAGGATGCGTATATTTTTACAGATAAATGTTTTCAGATTTTGGGGGGTAGATACCCAGAAGAGTGATGGCTGAGTCATATGGTAATTTGATTCTTAATTTTTTGAGTAATCTCCATACTGCTTTCCATAGTGGCTGTACCAATTTACATTCCCACCTGCAGTGTATGAGTGTTCCTGTTCTTCACAACCTCTCCAACACTTGCTGTTACTTATCTTGATGATAGTCATTCTAATAGGTGTGAGGTGATACCTTGTAGTGGTTTTGATTTGCATTTCCCTAAGAGCTAGTGAAGTCTAGCATCTTTTCATATATTTGTTGACCATTTGTATGTTTTCTTGGGAGAAGTGTCTGTTCAGGTCCTCTGCCCAATTTTTTTTTAAAAGATTTTATTGGAGGACGGGAACAGCATTGGGGAATCAGGGAAGGGGAACAGACAAGTTGCTGTCTTTTTGTTCTTCAGTCTAGTTGCGGAGGACGTTGCTTCACTGGCCCATGTTGGCATCATCATTGCGCTCTTCCCGGATGAGGCAGATCGGTCGCCGGCCTCTGGATGGTCGCTCACCGCGGCTATTGGCAGCTCAAGCTGGCTGCCAGCTGCTCACACTGGCTGCTGGCCACTCACTGTAGCCTATGGCAGCCCACTGAAGCAGGGACTGCAGCCTACACCGTCGCTGTGGCTCGCAGCCCAGCTCCAGGTGGAGCTGTTGTTAGCTGTAAAGGGCAGTGTCACTGGCCCTCACATGTGGGATCCGGAACTGGGGCCGCTGGCATCCTGAAACCAGCTCTTAACCAATGCACCACTCGGCCGGCCCCTCTGCCCATTTTTAATTGGATTTTTTGTTTTTTGTTTTTGTTGAGTTGTATGAGTTTATTATATATTTTGGAAGTTAGCCCCTTATTGGAGGTGTTGTTTGCAAATCTCTTCTCCCATTTGGTTGGTTGCCTCTTTATTTTGTTAATGGTTTCTTTTGTTGTGCAGAAGCTTTTTAGTTTGATTTAGTCCAATTCATTTATTTTGGCTTTTACTTCCCTTGCCTATGAGGTCAAGTTCATAAAATCCTCTCTGAACCCAAGGTCCATAAGTTTAGTATCTATGCTTTCCTCTAATCAATTTATTGTTTCAGGTCTTATGTTTAGGTATTTAATCCATTTTGAGATAATTTTGGTACATGGTGACATATAACTGTGTCTAGTTTCCTTCTTTGGCATGTGGCTTTCCTATTCTCCCAGCACCATTTATTGAAGAGACTTTCTTTTCTCCATTGTATATTTTTGGCTCCTTTTCAAAAATTATCTGCATGTGTATGTGCAGGCTTATTTCTGGGTTCTCAGTTCTATTGCACTGGTCTGTGTGTCTCTTTTACAATACCATGATGTTTTGATTATTTTCAGTTTGTAACACAAATTGAAGTCAGGGAGTGTGATACCTCTAGATTGCTTTGTCTATTAGAGGTCTTTTGTGATTCCATGCAAATCTGATGATTTTTTTTCTTGTTTTATTTATTTGAAAGATACCATTGGGGTTTCGATGCAGATCGCATTAAACCTGCATATTGCTTTGGGTAATATGTCCACTTTAACTGTGTTGGTGCTTCCAATCCACGAACATGGAATATCTTTCCAGTTTTTTTCTATCTTCTTCAATTTCTTCTAAAAATGCCTTATAGTTTTCAGTATATAGGTCCTTCACATCTTTTGTTGTGTTCATTCCTAGGTATCTTATTCTTTTTGTTGCAATTGCAAATTTTTTTTCATTTCTTTTTCTGAAATTGCATTGTTAGTATTAGGAACACAATAGATTTTTATACATTTATTTTGTATGCTGTAGCTTTACTGTATTTATTTATTGTTTCTAACAGGTTTTTGGTGGAGTCTTTAGGGTTCTGTATATAAATAATCATGTCATCTAGAAAAAGTGACAATTTGACTTTTCTTTCCCAAATTAGATGCCTTTTATTTCTTTCTGTTGCCTGATTGCTCTGATTATGACTTCCAATATTACGTTAAATAACAGTGGTGAGAGGAGGCATCCCTGTCTTTTTCATCTTCATAGAGGGAATGCTTTATGTTTTTCAGCATTAAGTATGATATTAGCAGAGGTTTTGTTGTATATGACCTTTATTATGCTGAGGTTCTTTCTTTCTATACCCATTCTATTAAGTGCTTTTATTATAAATGGATGTTGGATGTTGTATCTTGTCAAATGCTTTCTCTGCATCTATTGATATGATCAGTTTTTTTTTTTTTTGTTTTTTTTTTTTAATTTTATTTTATTTTTAATTAGTTTCAGGTGTACAACACAGTGCAATAGTTATACATTTTACCCCTCAAAGTGACAAACCCCACACCCCCCCATATCATATATATCTATTACTCTTCCTCTGACTCTCTTCCACAGTATAATCCACATCCCGTGACTATCTATATATATTCAATTACAGTAGGTATACCACCTCCACTTTAGTAATACAGTGCAGTGATCAAACCTCTACTCCATCCATGAAATGGTCTCCCTAACAAGACTTATGATCATCTGACATTCCACAGAATATTTACAACATTATTAATTATATTCCCCAAACTGTTTTTCCTATCCCAGTAGCAATATCGTAGTTGCCTATTTTTGCTGTCTAATCCCTTCCCCTTCTCCCTCATTCCCATTCCTCTCCAAATTAGCAACCCTGATTTTTCCTCTATATCTATGAGACAGTTTCTGTTTACTTTGCTCATTCATACAGTTTTTCATATTCCACATATAAGTGAGATCATATGGTATTTGTCCTTCTCTGACTGACTTATTTCACTCAACATTATAGTCTCTAGGTCCATCCATATCATTGCAAATGGCACGATTTCATTCTTCTTTATAGCGGAGTAATACTCCATTGTATAAATATACCACAGTTTCTTAATCCAGTCATCTACTGATGGGCATTTTGGTTGTTTCCAAGTCTTAGCTATTGTAAATTGTGCTGCTATGAACATCGGGGTGCATAACTTTCTTTGAATAAGTGTCTTGGTTTTTTCAGGATAAATACCTAGGAGTGGAATTGCTGGGTCAAAAGGTAGCTCTATATCCAGTTCTTTGAGATACCTCCAAACTGACTTCCATAGTGGCTGCACCAATCTGCAGTCCCACCAACAGTGCAGCAGGGTCCCCTTTTCCCCACAGCCCCGCCAGCACTTGTTGTTTGTTGATTTGTTGATGATAGCCATTCTGACTGGAGTGAGGTGGTATCTCATGGTGGTTTTTATTTGCATTTCCCTAATGACCAGTGAGGTTGAACTTGTTTTCATATGCCTGTTGGCCATCTGTATGTCCTCTTTAGAGAAATGTCTCTTCATATCTTCTGCCCATTTTTTAATTGGGTTGTTTGTTTTTTTGGTGTTGAGTTTCATGAGTGTTTTATAAATTTTGGATATTAACCCCTTATCAGATATATCGTTGGCAAATATATTCTCCCATTCAGTAGGCTTCCTTTTTGTTTTATTAATGGTTTCCTTTGTTGTGAAAAAACTTTTAAGTCTGATATAATCCCATATGTTCATTTTTTCTTTTACTTCCCTTGCCCGTAGGGATGTATCAGTAAAAATATTGCTCCGGGTAATGTCTGCAAATGTACTCCCTATATTTTCCTTTAGTATTTTTATGGTTTCAGGTCTTACATTTAAGTCTTTAATCCATTTTGAATTTGTTCTTGTATAAGGCGTAAGGAGATGATCCAGTTTCATTTTTTTGCATGTGTCAGTCCAATTTTCCCAGCACCATTTATTGAATAGACTATCTTTACTCCAGTGTAAATTCTTGCTTCCCTTGTCATAGATTAACTGTCCGTAAATGCTTGGATTTATTTCTGGGCTCTCTGTTCTGTTCCACTGATCGATGTGCCTGTTTTTATGCCAATACCAAACTGTCTTGATTACTGTGGCCTTGTAGTAGGTTTTGATGTCTGGTAGCGTGATCCCCCCAACTTTGTTTTTATTCCTCAGAATTGCCGAGGCTATTCTGGGTCTTTTATGATTCCATATAAACTTTAGGATTATATTTTCTATTTCTGTGAAAAATGCCCTTGGTAGTTTGATAGGAATTGCATTGAATCTATATATTGCTTTAGGCAGTATGGACATTTTAACTATATTAATTCTTCCTATCCATGAGCATGGTAGGTGTTTCCATTTATTTGTATCTTCTATGATTTCTTTCTTCAATGTCTTATAATTTTCTGAGTACAGATCTTTCACTTCTTTGGTTAAATTTATTCCTAGGTATTTTATAGTTCTTGACGCAATTGTAAATGGGACAGTTTTGATATGATCAGTTTTGATATGAAAATTATATATCTTCTCTGCCCCAACTGCAGGATTTGTTGCATATTCACAATCCTAGCTCTTTTCTTCAATACAATACCTTAGTTCTACATCCCTTTATTGTACTATGTTTATCAGCATAATTAAGTTTGAAAGCTCAAAGGGGGAAAGCATAAGTAATATCAGAGTGAAATATTAAGAATTGCTCCAAATTCTTCCTTCTTCAAAAAGGAAAGGAAAAAATAACTTGTTTCAGTATTTCATGAAGCACTTGTTATAGAAAAAGGCAATGTTGTTGTAGGCTATTGCATATCTGATGTGATTCCTCTCCCTGTTGTATTGAACATCAGCAGATGCAGAGCTGTAGTTACAAAAGCAGAGTATAAACTGTGACAAAACCTATTCACTTTAAGGAGTGTTCTTCTCCTATGAAGCATATTTAGCCCAATTATGTAATAAAGAGGCTTTTTGAGTCATCTTTTCTGAAATTTAAAGCTAGTAGATCATTTAGAGATCACCTGTTTTATCTACATCATTTTACTGATGAGGAACCTAAGGTCTAGGAAGAGGAGGTAACAACTAGTTTATATCAGAGGCAGGACTAGAACCAAAACCTGTTGACTGGCAGTTCAATGACATTTTATCTCAGGAAGATGATACTAAGTTTGAAACAGACCAGAGTTGTCTTTAGTTCTATCTTATCTCCTCCCTTTATAATGGCCTTTAACTCACCCATATGCTTTGCATCTGATGGGATTCTATCCATTTATCTTTCTTCATTATGATCCCTGGCCTTATATTCTGCCTTAATTTTCCCCCTTCATGTCAAACTGCATGTTATTTAAGGATTGCTCTAAATGCACTGGCTTTAGCAAAAGAATGAATCTTTAATAACTGTACTTAGTCCTTGTCATGGGACACTGTGGGTATGAAAAGGCGGAAGTGGCTATTTAACAAGATGGTTTCCCCCTGCTGCATTCTTCCAATGTATCACTTATGCATTCATTGCATTCTGTGTATAAAACTAGTCCTGAGTAGTGAAAGCAGGAGGTTGCTATTTGCAATTTTGATTAGAACTTTTATTCTCATTATGCTCAAAGAAGTGAGTAAGACTGCCTTGATAGCAAGCATAAAGTAACAGTATCATCTACCTTATCATTTAACTCTTAGGCTGATTTTTCTAAGGCAAATTACTGAAGAGTTATGAAAAAAAAAAATTGGATAGAAGGCGGAAACCAGGAAAGGAAAAAGGAGGCTTTCTTTTGACATGTCCATTAGTGATTGAAACTAGACAGAAAATATGGTTTGTCTAATATACTAACAGCAGAGCTAGGCCACAAGTGAAGGTCTAAAAGCATCACTCTCCCTCTTCCAATTTACCTGTGGTTACAAGGATGTGGTAAACATCACTTGTACTTAGTTTATCAAGTGTTCAGCAATGTGAAAATGATGTTGTAGAGGGCAAAAATGTCAAGAATAACCCCTGCATATTTGGAGTTTCTTCAGGTGAAAATGTGATATGAAGTTCTAGGAATATATCATGTGATTCCTTAAGAAATAGAAAGTAGTCTTATTTTTCCACTTGAATATTTTTGATTGCCAGGTATGTAGCTTTATTAAGGATGAGTAGATAAGTATAATGCTGTATCCACTATGTGATAAGATTTGAAAATCTTCGTTTGAGTCTGTTTTGCAATTTGTGTAAAATACTCATGTTTGAGATTGTGTTCATTTGAAAATGTAGTACATTTAAATTCATAAAAGATAGTGTTACACTGTGTTTTTGATTATATTAAGGATTATAAGACTAATTTGTTTGTTTGTTTATACACTTTTTGTAAGAGTTTATTTGAGTAAAACTGATGACATATACCAGGGATCAAGATCTCAAATGCTCCAGAAACTTAACAGCTTTGGGATTTATTTTATACATTTGAAATTAAGTAGGAAGCATAAGGAAGATTACATGAAGGTGGGAGGAATCAACTCCAGGATTCGATTGCAGGAAAGTTAATAAGATTATGTGCTCTCTTGAGGGTTAATTCCCCCTTGTAGGGGTATTACTTCTGGTATTTCAAAGGTGTACTTACCTAGATGCACAAGAATAATGGACAAGGCTGGCTTAAAACCTTTCACTGAAGAAGTTATATGCCTGGGGCATGACTACCCACCGTGACCTTCCCAATTAGGAATTTATGATCAGATCACCCTGTGAGGTTACTTTCCATAGAACCTCCTTCTTTTACTTTCAAGGTTACCACTTTGATCATAAATGTATGCATTGATGACCAACTTTTTGTTCAGATAGTGTTCTTACAGTGCTAGGAAGGCTCCTTCCTAGGAAGTCTCAGTATGGACATCATTCTGTTGATCATTGGGGATGGGTAATAGTGTAACCATGGGATCTGAGTTGAGGCCGAAGTTTTCCCAAAAAGGGAAGAACAGGTCAATGGATGGCAGTCAGTTCTTATGTTTTTCATTGCAAAGAAAACAATAAATCATTTATAGCCTGTGAACTCTGATCCAAGTTATGCCTTCTGTCTCATTTTTCTGTATGTGGCATCTAGTATAACATTTACATAAGCCATGAAAAGAGTATTGCAACTATATTATACATGTGCAGTAATCATAAACAGTTTGACTCTATAGAAAAACCCAAAGAACAAGTATATAACTGTTATTATGACTAATGTCATTAGCAAATAGGTAAATACATCAAACAAAATGGATCTGAGTTCAATATCAATCCATAGGTATAGAAGCCTTGTCAATGTGTTGGGATAGCTCACCACCTCTGATGTATATTGATGGCTTCTCATCCTCAAGGAGTCTTTGATATCCACTGTAGGCAGAGGCAAGTGTCAGGGACAGGGTAGATGTCCATTTGTGGTTCGGTGCCTGATAAGTTCCCTTCCAACGAGGTTAGAGGGTGTCTTTTATTTGATGTCCATTCCAAAAAAAAATAATATCTCCTGTGGCAGTCAATAAACTCTGAAGTCTTTGTCTCTTGGTAGCTCACTGTGAAAGGAAGTGGTTAGCTATTTGGCATTTTTTTGAAGTGCCGTTATCAGACCTTGACAATAGGATAGGATGTTTCCTTTCAATATTGTCAGATCATAAGTTCCTTCAACTAAGTCCAGCTTAAATGAACTATGATGATGCCAGGGAGCTGGGAAGAACCAAGCAGCCCTCTCGGGTTTCCCATTGCCCTGACTATTTGTTTAATTTACAACCATTGTTTACCCATACAATATAAACTAGACATTTTCATCACTTATTTTACATTGTTTCCCATGCAATTCCAAATCTGAGGCCCTTCTGAAACACTGCAAAGTTATTGTACATATAGTGAGATTTTAACCCTTAAAACCTCAATGTCTAATGACAACTAGGAAGTAATCAACTAACATTATTTAGCTTGGACATTCTATAACCTCTAAAAACATTTTTCACATACATAAAAGTCAATTATTAACATGGACTTATTTGTGTAAAACTCAGGCAAAATAAAGACATGTCTGTTTTATTTAAATCAACAAACATAAGATAGCATTTATTTACAAAGGGTTAATCTTAGATCACATCAACCTGAAAAGCTTTTGAGTTAGGTGCTATGTTTCTGACAATTTTAAAATACCTGATTCTTACAAGCCCTTGCCTTTAAATTAATTTTAACAATACCATCCAAAGGTAGAAAATTATCTCATGTTTACAACATACATATACTGGGGGTGCCAAAAAAATTTATATATATGACTTGTATTCATCTCATCTTTTGTTATCAGTATATATTGAGTATTACACATTTAATACAGTTTTTTCCTTTCTTCAAATGCGTATACATTTTATTGTCACACTCTGTATGTAGACACATAGACAGACAGACACAGAGATCTTTTAGCCATGAGAAAAAAAATCACTAGTTTATAAAGGAACAATTGGATCCAAATTTTGCCCTGGAGGCATTAACAATTTATATATGTCCTAGGTAAGTCAAGCTTCAAGCAACATTCCCCCTTTTAAAATAAGGACAGCCATTTTTAATGTCCACAAGAATTGGGTTGACATATAAACAACACTATAGGTTGAACCACTTGTCTAAATACTTTGTATCTCTCTCTTTTTTGTCAGTCCTTTTATTTAGTTTCATTTTAGCTTAGGGGAGAAGGCCTTTTGAAATACTGAGGAGGCAGTCTCTAATAATTTTCTTTCTATTCTGTCTAATTTTATAGCTTTTTCTAATTTTGTGTGCAAAACATTAATTTGGAAGTATTAATATTAAAGAATCCTCATCTCAGCCATCTTATAAATGGAGGTTGACTTGGTCAGCCTTGTTGGCCTGGAGGCACAACTCCCCATGTTACTTTTGAGATCTGTAGAGTCTGAACAAACATCTAGGGAAAACCAGCCTTTACATGCACACCTCCAGACAAGCCAGATGCCATGCATATCCCTGTAGGACCATTTTATGCCCTAGAGGAAAATTCTCCTTAGGTAACCCCACAAAAATTCTTAGTTACCTAAGAGTACCCGAGCAAGGGCCAGTGAGAACTTAACCAGATGTCACAGAAACTCCACACTTTCCAAGGCATGGGCCCCTCTCCCAGGACCTTCCCTCAGGGTGAACCCACTCCAGGGCTCCCTGCTCTTCTTCCAAGGGCCCCTGAAAACTTCTTTTGATTGGCTTCCTTATTGTGTTGGACGACTCATGTTGCCCATCTCCACCACTCCAGTTTCCAGGATCTGAACAACTATCATCGCCTCATTGGCTATTTGGGTTGGAGAAGCAAGTGTCCTTTCTCTTTCACAGCTAAAGAGAGTTTAATCTCTCATTTAAACAGCAAAGATTTTGTTCAGACTCTCAGAAGCAATCCAATTGAAAAACTGAAATTATAAGCAGCAATCCATCCCCCCCCCCCGGGTTATCTCAACCCTTATCCACTTCGAGGATTTTATAAGAACAACTCAAATAAAGTCATGGCCTCCTACTTAAAGCCAGGAGACTCACAATTCCAAGAGAAAACTCATGCAAGTTCGCCTGATGTGAAGCAGGGAGCTGGTGAGCACAATGGACCCTAGGTTGTTCCTAGCCCTGAACTGAGTCCCGGTCCACAGAGTAGTCCTGGGTAGGCTTCTTCAGAATCCTGCTGCACTATGCCAAGTAAATGTCAATGTAAGTAAATTTTCAAACCTGTAGAGAAGTTTTATAAGAGTTTATCTGCGCTAAACTGAGGAAACATGCCAGGGAGGAAGGTCTCAAATGCTCCCTAGGCTAATTTGTTTTAGAACAGCCAATCAAGTTCATTTGAATCAAGTATTCATGTAATCAAGTTCTTTGGTCTGCAAGTTCAAGAGAAAGTATTTCTGAGGAAACAAACAAACAAACAAACAAAAATGATGTAGGCTGTGTATTTCTCATTATTCTAGAAAGCATAACTACCAAAGAAAGCAAGATATTTTTTAAGGAATATTTTTTTTTTTAACTATCTGCCATGGAGACTATTTAGAAAATCAGCTCTGAATAGAAAGAATGTAGAGTGAAGTGTATCTCTTTGGTTAAGTATTAGTAAATGGCCATATGCCTGCCAAGAAAAGATGGGCCATTATATATAATACTGTGTTTTACAAATAATAGTTGTATTAGATATATAAAACATACAATTTAATCTTGTCTCTCTGGATTATGGATGTGAAGAGTCATTTGCATTTTAGAATTAATCAACTGGCTGAGATTGCTTGATCAATACATGAAGACTTAGATTCTGCTGCAGAAAAACCAAAAGCAAAAAACAAAAAAACCTTACACTTTAGAAACATTATTTTAAGTCCCATAACAGTCGAATGGTAACTTTTTACTGAAAACAATGGAGAATTTATAATTGGAAACATGCTTAATGGATTTACATGTTGTTGGAGAATTTTGCCTGCACACTGTCCTTTAAATGCTGTCACTCTCATTTTATTTCTACTTATGCCATCTTTTTAAGGAAGTCATTCCTATGTACTACATGTTAGGTCAGATTATCTCTTGTTCTATTTTTTTTTTTAAGATTTTATTAGGGAATTGGGGGAGGGGAACAGCATTGGGGAACTGGGGAAGGGGAACAGAGAAGTTGCTGTCCTTTTGTTCTTCAGTCTAGTTGTGGAGGACGTTGCTTCACTGGCCCACATTGGTAACATCATTGCGCTCTTCCCAGGTGAGGCAGATTGGTGGTAGCCAGCAGCTCTTGACAGCTCACACCGGCTGCCAGCCACTCACGCTGGCTGCCGGCCACTCACTGTAGCCTATGGCAGCCCACTGCAGCCGGGGCTGCACCTATGCCGTCCCGGGACTCACAGCAGCCCAGATCCAGGTGGAGCTTGTTCACCATCTTAGCTGTAGAGGGCAGTGTCACTGGCCGTTATATGTGGAATCGAAACCGGGGCCGCTGGCGTCCCAAGCCAGCTCTTAACCAACTCACCATTAGGCTGGCCCACTCTTGTTCTATTTTAAATGTTGAAAAAAAATCGGAGACTTCTGGCACATTGAAGATGATAAAAATATAATAATTAAATAAATAAATAAATAAATAAATAAATAAATCTCTAGATAATCAAATGAAACTGTGATGTTCTGGAGCAACAACTTCCTCAAAAGGAAAACAAGAAAAGTCAAAAAGAAAATGTTCAAGGAAAATAGTGTCTTCCTACCTCTTGCTATGAAATCTTTACTGTTCGTGCACTGCACCACTAAACCATCCCCCTTAACACACACACACAGTCGTTATTGAGAACAATAGGCAAAGAAGAAAATCCCTTTTTTATTTATTAGTATTCAAAGAACTGAAAAATAGAGGAAAGATAGCTGCAGTGGGAATACAGCATGAATTATTTATTTAATTCCTTCAATTTGTTGAACTTAATGAAATACAAAGTGATTGGAACTAAGAGTAATTAACAAGAGAGAGCCTGCCTAATAAAACCGAGAAAGAATCATATTTGTTTCAGGAATCAATAACAGCCACTGACTGAAGATCATAATGGAACTATTCAGGAAAACAAAGAGCCTTTTGCCAAGGTAGTTGTCATGCTGTACATGTGTGCATCTGTGTAGAGATTTTTAAAACTGTCCCTTGAAAGAAGGAAACAGAAAATGCTTGGTAAATGTTGTGGAATATAATATGTTATTTGTTAAACTGTCCAATACTCTAATTACAGCTAGTGCATCCCTCTGCTGTATCTGCAATAGCCATTACCAAACAATTTTAGAGAGCTAATCAAATTAAAATGTTCTTTTCCGTTAAGGATTTGTAAACTGTATGGTTTCTTATATCATGGTTATCATATTTCATGGCTAAAAATTCTCAAGCAGGAACAACATTATATGTTTACTTACCCAGGAAAAGTTAAGCTGACAGGAAATATATATATATTACATGTTACATTCTATGAATTTCTGGAAACATCTACTATTAGATTTCTGTGTGCTCAAGTGGGCTAACAATGACCAAAGCTATAATTGACCATAAGCTTGCTTCAGCTAATATTTTACTGCATGAAAGATTCTTCTATGGAAAATAAAGTGAGGAGAAAAATGAAGAAGCAGGCAGTATTCTGTGGCACCCAGATGTCATTTTGGATGTCAAGTTTAAAAAAATTGTGTGTGCTGAGTGGCATACAACACAGTTTTTCATGTAAGTGGAATATTCCAATGTGACTAAAAGCAAAACAATGCAATATTGAATCAAATTTAATGAGTCACTTTGGAATTAGAATGGATGCAATCACTTTTTAAACTTAAAGTTCCATTTCTATTCTAATAAGAGTAAAAACTTAAATATTTTACGTGTGTGTGTATTTTGCTCTAAGGATTTCAGAGCCTTCTAGATTGGCCAGTTCTTACTCCCCTCACTAGATATACAAGCAAAAATGCAATTCCTATTTTGGAAATGGGGAAATCAAAATACAGTAGTTAATGCATTTTCTTTGAGTTTTAGAATTCCACCTCATCAATTAGTTGATAAATTACTTGGTCACACTTACCCTAAAATATGTATCTTGTAAATTAATTATTGAGTGAAAAGGACTTAGGCAGGTACCTTTGAATCTTTAATATTTTTTTACCCTGATGTCATTGCTGCCACTTTATAGAAGATAACAGTAAATTAGTAAATTAGCATTAAATTTAGTGACACAATTTTTTGCATAAAATAAATATAAATAAACCACATACTACATTTGTTGCATTACGATAATCATTTACACATGAACAAAAATATTTTAACTGTAAATATATTATAATAGTATTGATATCAGATTTAATATGGTCAAACCAAACTGGATACACTGTGGTAAATTAGGTGTACAAAATATGGGGTAATGAAATGAATCCTCTATTATTAGGAACATAACTTGAAAGTTATTTGGGGAATAAATTCCTGCTTTAAGTTTATTGTCATTGTGATTTATGCATTTTCTTAAAATGTCAGGGGTATAAAAACAAATTCTGAGAAATTGGGAATTTTGGTCAACATTTTGCATTTTTTATTTTTATTCATTTATTTATTTATTTTTGAGGGCAGTGTCACTGGCCTTCATATGTGGGTCCCAAACCTGGGCCACTGGCATCCCAAACCAGCTCTTAACCACTGCACCACTCAGCCGGCCCACATTTTGCATTTTTTATATAATTCTAATTATATTTCTAGCCATAAGATATCTTTATGCCAAGATAACAAAGTTTCAGTTATGTTGTAAAAAGACAAAAAAGACAAATGTAAAGCAGATAAAGAGGAAACAAATGCAACCTTCTAATGAAAAGATCCTTGGTAAAATAGTCTAATAAAAATCAAACACAAAACATGAAAGATCCAGGTTTTATTTGCTTTAGAAATGTGTCTAATCAGTTAATGTTGACATATGGTAGCCTAAAATAGAAAGTTGAAGATTTACTTCACTTATTTGGTCTCTTTTGAACTTAGAACTAAAGTTTTTTGAAAACACATTTTCAAAGGCTATGTTGGCACGTAGAAACACATCTTTGTGTCTTCTGCTATGAAATTCAAATTTAAAAATATTGGGTTTTTCCCAAATTGAATACCTGACCAGTAATTCTCAAAATACCTGACCAGTAATTCTCAAAATTATCAGGGTTACCAAAAACAAGAAAAGTCTGACAAACTGACACACCCAGGAGGAGCCTAAAGGGTACACAATGACTAATTGTAATGTGGAATTGTGGGTAAGATCCAGGGGCAGAAAAAGGCATTAGGTAAAAATTAAAGAAATTCCAATATAGCATAAATTAGTTTATAATAGTGTATTGGTTCATTAGCTGTGGCAAATGTATCATACTCATGTAAGAGGGAAAATGTGTGTGAAATATAGGGGACCTATCTGTACTAGCTGTGCAATGTCTCTGGAAATCTAAAATGATTCCAAAATAAAAATGTATTAAATATATTAGAGAGTTTTGCCCTGGTAGTAATTCTTGGAGTATAAATGACTTTTACTCTAGTCTGCTTTAAAAACTCCCACCCTTTTTAGGGCATGTAGACATTACTTAAGGACACAACTACTCCAAACATTCCAACTCTCCACAGTAATGGATATTACTATTTTATTTATACATTTTAGGAGCTATGATCCTGGGGTAATACAAGTGGACCTAGAGTGACTGCAAAGAGAAATTTTCATAAACTATTGTTTTGCAACTGCTATATGCTAATTCTCATCAGGAATACTTCAGTATTTTCCCTTGTAAAACAAGGGCATCCTCTCAGAGAATTAGTGTTTAGAGATACATAAAAATAGATTGTAATTATTAGATTCAAGGCCCTAGAGAAACATATGCTTGCCATCCTCAGTGAGCATGATGCTATTTTTATCTTGAGTTTTGTACAATGAAGCATCTCACACTGTAAAAGCTAACAGAGCCACAGAAATTTTGAAGTTTCCTTTTCTCATTCAGCTATTTTAAACTATTCTCTGGAAGCCAAAGTGGTAACTACCTAAAAAGAAGTCAGCTATTATGTTTATTAATGAATTGGATTAAATATTATAGATGAATGTAGTTTCATGAAGAATTAAGAAAAATGTCACTGGGCCGGCTGAGTGGCACGGTGGTTAAGTGCTGGCCTGGGAAGCCAGTGGCCCAGGTTCGGGTCCCACATCTGAGGGCCACTGACACTGCCCTCCAAAAAAAGAAAAAGAAAAAGAAAAATGTCACTGAAACCAGGAATATGGAGAAAATAAGCATGAACAGTAACTTAAATTTTGCGACTGATAAATGCCAAAATATTTAATTCATGAATAAAATGGTAAAATAAACACTGAACTGCAAGCAATTATGGAACTCAGAGGGCATAAACAAATTATAAGTCCAAAAGTTAAATACGTGATGTTACTTATATTTGTTTTATCTAAATGCAAACAAAAAAAACAAATGAATTAATGAATACAACTGATTTTTATATATTAATTTTATATCCTACAACCTTTCTGACCTTTTTTTTATTAGTCCTAATTATTTTTAGTGGATTACTTGGGTTTGCTATATAAAAGATCATGTCATCTGCAAATAGAAAAGGTTTTACTTCTTTTCCAATTGGATGTATTTTATTTAACTTTCTGCATAAATGTCCTAGCAAGAATCTCTAGTACAATGTTGAATAGAAATGTAAAGAGTGGACATCATTGTTGTGATTCTGGTCTTAGCAATAATGCATGCAATCTTTCACCATCAATTATAACAATTATAATGTTAGCGGTGGGTTTGTTTTGTTTTGTTTTTTAGCTGAGCCATCCTGCCACCTGTTGGCAGCTCAACGGCAACTCAACTCAGGCTGGCATTGAACCGCTGTTGCTCAGAGCTCAACTCGCACTCTTGAGCGAGCTCTTAACCAATTGAGCCACTCGGCCGGCCCAAGCTGTGGGTTTTTAATAAATGCCCTTTATTAGGTTGAGGAAGTTCCCTTCTATTCTTAGTTTGTTGAGTATTTTTGCCATGAAAAGGTGTTGGGTTTTGTAAAAAAAAAAAAAAAAAAAAAATTCTATTTCTATTAATAACAATGTGGATTTTTGTCCTTTCTTTTATTGATGTGTTGTATGATTGAAATTTGTATGTTGAACTACTCTTGCATTTCTGGGATAAATCCCATTTGGTCATGGTGTATAATTATTCTTATATGTTGCTATATTGGTTTACTAATTTTTTTTTCCAGAATGTTTGTTTTCATAATCATGAGCGGTATTGTTCTGTAGTTTTCTTGTGGTATTTTTTTTTTGTCTTGTTTTAGTATAAAGTTATTGCTGTCCTCATTCAATGAGTTAGGAAATGTTTCCTGGCTCTTCTAGTTCTTCGGAAGCATTTATAAAGAATTGGTGTGGGCCGGCCGAGTGGCGCGGTGGTTAAACGCTGGCTTCGGAAGCCAGCGGCCCCGGTTCAGGGTCCCACATATGAGGGCCAGTGACACTGCCCTCAAAAAACCAAACAAACAAACAAAAAAAACCCAAACAAACAAAAAGAAAAACATACACTTTGGGCCGAACAAGTGGCGCGGTGGTTAAGTGCTGGCTTGGGAAGCCAGCAGCCCCGGTTCGGTCAGGCGGGTCCCACATATGAGGGCCAGTGACACTGCCCTCTAAAAAAAAAAAAAAGAATTGGTGTTAATTCTCCTTAATGTGTTTGGTAGAATTCAACAGTGAAAGCTTCTGGTCTGGATTGGTGTCATTGTCTCTCATATATATATATATATATATATATATATATATATATATATATATAATTTTATTTTGTTTATTTTTTGAGGGCAGTGTCACTGGCCCTGGTATGTGGGACCAAAACCAGGGCTGCTGGCTTCCCAAGCCAGCGCTTAACCACCGCGCCACTAGGCCTGCCCTGGTGTAATTGTCTTTGAGTGATGCTCTTGCTTTAGGAGCTGAGGTTTTGGTGAAGGAGAGGGTAGGCAATCACAGGAGTTTCAAACCTCAGCCTTCCTCTCATAGTGTGGAAAGGCTGTTTTACAAGCTGGGGCAGGGCCGATTGCAGCCCTAATATTCTCAGAGGCATCTAGTCCAAGACTGTCTCCATCCCATGAACGAAGGCTGGATGGAAGAAGGGAGCCCCTGTCTCTCAGCTGCATTCACCTGTAGCTTAGTCTCAGCAACAGGCAGCTACCTGGGGGCTGAATGAAAAATATTGACCTCTCCCAGAAAGAGTGCTACGATTGGTACCTGGGAAAAAGGGAGCCATGTGATCTTGGCTGCACCAGTGTGCAATGAAGTTTTAGTCTTGCTGACCTGGGAGGGGAAGGAAAGACAAGTGTTCAAATACTGCAGACTCTCTGTTTTTACCGAATTTGAGTAGATTTTCTTGAATAATTATTTCTTCATCTGTTGGATGTCCTAGGACCATTTCCAGAGACTTTAAATGCTGTTCTTTTATACATTTCATCAGTTTTCCTTGGGAATGAGTATGGTGTCATGCTCCTCAGGTGGCATGCTGGAAGTCAATTTTTACCCCATGATTTTAAGAAAAGAAATATAAAATCAGAGTTTATTAGATAGAGCAGTTTTGTTGTTTGTTTGTTTCATTTTATTTTAAATAAACTAGAGATTAAGGTACGAGGCATAAATTGTGAAGGGCCTTGTATGTCATCCTAAGGAAATGAAAAATTATCCTTTAGGCAGTGTAGCACAGTGTACCCCCTAAAGTCCTGAATGATACTTTTAAACCAGATTTGGGTTTAAAAATAATTCTAGCAGCTGAATGGAAAAAATATTGGAATAAGCTAAGCACATATGCACATATTAAATTTCTTAAGAGCCTAAACCATGCGAACAGATAGAGAATAAATTCAAGAGAAATATAAGAGATAAAAAGCTGAGGAAATTATTTACTGAATATGGAGATTGAATATGACACAAGTAAAAATTTGATAATGGAACAATAGTTTCTAGCTAAGCTCTGATTTCAACACAAGTAGGATATATGGCGGGGGGCAGCAAACTTTAGGCAGAAGGTAATGGGCATGAGTTTGGAGACATCACTTTAATATAAGTGTAAAACATCACGATGAAGATGTTCAGGAGGTAGCTAGAAATATAGGCCTTGAGTTCTGAAAGAATTCGAACTTGGAGATTACAGATGTGGGAGTCATGACAGGATATACAGTATTTGAAGTGATTAGAACCGATGACATTACTCAAGAAGAACACATAGAAGAAGATAACAGTTATGAAGGTGAAACCCTAGCACAATACATTTTCAATGACATGAATAGAGGAAGTGCCAAAAAATTCTGCTCTTAAGGTGGAAGATAATAGGGTAAAACAGAGGAAAATTCCAGTGTTGCAAAGCAAATGTGTGACAGTTTCAGGAAGGGAACTGTGGTCATCGATTCTCCAATATATAGGATTCTAAAATTCACTGGATTTTTATATCTCCCTCTCTAAAATGATCATTTATACAGTATTTTCTAGGACTTTCAAGTGAGATAAATCTAAACAAAAGGCACAATTTTGGTACTATGTATGTGCATTTCATTTAAAGAAATACTACCTGATAAATGCTGTGGTTAGTGACTGTCTGTCTTTTGTACAATTCCTGTTTTGTATCTCAAACTATGAATATATTTACATTTGTTTGGGAAACATTTAAAACATATATTTAAATGTTTCTCTGGCTGCTAGATGTTTAGGAAGTGAAATCTGTTAAATCTTTGAAGAAGTAAAATTCCATTCTCATTTTTTAAAGATCATTTTTACATAGTAATTTCCATACTGATAAGCTGCTTTTTCCTGCCATGAACACAACTAACACTAATGTTTGCCATTATGATCCAAGGCAGTCCCTTGTAATGTCATTGATATAGGTGTTTTAAAATCATGTCTCACAAGATAAACAGTGCTTAAATGAGATGAGATATTTTGTGTTAGGAACATGAGAACTCTTAATTCCCAGTGGAATGAGAAATTCTGTTAGCAGTGATGTTGAGAGAAAATAAACAGGTAGACATTAAAGGTAAATCACAAAAACACTGTTTTATTCCTGTGTTATGCTTAGGTTATATCTACCCAGAGTCATCCTGGTTGGTTAGTTAAATTAATAATATTAATCAGATACCTAAAAAATTATTCCTTTATGTTTCCCAGTATAGCTTTAGACTTAATGTTGACTAAAATAATTGAGTAAAACTTGTTTTTACTGAATGATTTTACTGTATTCATTCAGAGAATATAAGTATATACCTTTAAAGTGATACATAAAAGTGGTGATCTTGCTATCATTAAATGTCTTTATAAAATATTAAGCAGAAACAAAAACTGATTCAAATTCATTAGAATTTATTAAGTTGACAAAATGCTAATTAGATATTAGTTTTATTTTTAATTGATATGTATTTATGACATTGAAAATGAACCATCTAATGGTAGAACTGTGTTACTTGTGATGTCCATATGCATGTTAAATGTGTTCATTTATGACTGGCATAATTGAATTCAAGTAAAATAAACAGAACATATTATATAAAAAGAACATTATTTTGGGATAATATATTGTCAGAACTGGAGAAATCCTTAGAAATTATTTAGTTTACCCTCCAACCTCCATTTTTTCAGATGATGAAATGAGGTTCAGGAACATGAAGTAATATTCCCTGGCTCAAAAAAATGTCCTACTGTTAGGAACAGGGCTACCCTCCTTATGTTCTGACCTCTCTGTGCCCTGTCTTCTTCCACTTTACTAGACTACCTTCTATGTTAAAAATCATAATAATCTTTGATCAAAGAGCAATAAAATAAAGGTGTTATACTGACCAATTCTTCTAGTGAATTTGAGATGAAAATTGGATGATGTTGAATTGAGATAAATTTAGTAAAATGACAGTTTCTCAATGCTCATATGCTAGCCATGATTACAATGAATATAATTGTGCAGCAATTTTATTTTTGTTTCCCAAGATATGATACAGAAAACAGGAATATTTAAAAACAATCTCACTCTCGCCTGCCTATGTTCAGCTAATTGAATCAAAATTTTCTTGTTGATTTGGTGTATTTTAATAAGGCTGTACTTAGCAGTAGATTATATCAGACACTCAATAAAAAAATCCTCAATAAATCCCAAAATTATTGATAATGGTACCACACACAGGCAGAGCCAAGAGCCTGCTGCTAGGGTTGCTATAACAAAATACCATGGACTAGGTGCCTTAAACAATAGGAATTTTTTTTCCCTCAAAGTTCTGGAGGATAGAGGTTCAAGATCAAGACAAACAAAGACGCAAAAACTCATAGACACAGACAACAGATTAGTGGTTTCAGAGTGTAAAGGGGGAGAAGGGATGGTAGAAGAGAGAAAAGGGGATCAAGTATATGGTGATGGACGGAGAACTGACTGGGTGGTGAACATACAATGCAATATATAGATGATGTGTAATAGAACTGTACACTTGAAACCTATGCAATTTTTCTTTTGAAACATGCATCCCCACTTGGTTTTCTTTGTGTTATCCTCACTGTTTTTTTGAATTGTAATGCTGTTTTGTTTATTCCATCTATTTTTTTCTTGTGTGAGTGAAAAGCAAAAACACTGAGGAGAAATGTAATCTCAAGAATATATGTATTCCATTGTGATAAACCATCTTTCCAGGCTTTTGAGAAATTATTTGCTTACAGTTGTTTGTTTTTTATAAAATATGGCATATATAGATTTTAGTTGTAAGTCTTAGATCACCTGAAACTCCAAGTAAAGTAACCTGAGTCGTTTGATGTGTGAAAAGAATATAAGATCCATGGAAATGGGTCAAATAATGAATTTCTCAAGCTGAGTTTTCTGAGTAACCCAAATGATTTTATCAATAGTGACTTTACCTCATTCAAGCTTCCATTTCACCTAAATTCAATTAAATAAAAAGTAAATGGGGAATAAACTTTGAAATGTGAAAAATTTAAGAAAAATAGAAATGTAAAATGGGGATGGTATCAATTTTCCAACATTTCCTAAAATAAATAAAATAATGCATAAAACTACAGGATACATAGTAGTTATTCAATTATAGTAAGCTCTTTTCTACTTTCAAGTTAGTTTTACTTTTCACCTTGAATCCATTTCAAGGTAGAGTCAACTTTCCAAAATCAGTGGTATTCTATATCAGCTAATTGTTAGTTTTCTAAGTAATGGCTAATATTTACATTTATTACTTCTGGTCTTTTTCTTCTGATTGTTTTGTAATGTTACTTGATGTAGAATCAGCAGAGGGAAATGTTTAAATATGTAGTTCTTAAAATAGAAGAGGGGAAAAAATAAACCAAAGACCTAGTTTTCAAATGTTGACATTGTTCAGTTAAAACAAGGAGCCACCACATTTGTCAATTGAAAGTAAATTCTCTAGAAAAGCCATGAAGTCATATTTTTTTCATAGTAGCTCAGAGGACTTATCTCCCATCATTACTAGTGTTTGCTTTATTAACTATAGAAAGGAAGTAATTACAGTATCCATGACACATTTTTTCCCTAATATTGTTTTACAATTTAAAAATGGAAATTCAAGTTTTTAACTACTATTTTTTACAATGGAAATAAAAGATACTTTCCTTTTTCCTCCTTGTATATGACATATAGATAAGATATATGAAATATAGAATTAGGAAGCAGCAAGATGATATTAACAATTTTTCCATGGAACAGGAAAGTTTCTGTTGTCCTTCTAGCATAGAAAAGAAATATTAGTTACAATTATTGAGAAAACAGGGCAACAGAAATGTCATCATTTGATCATGAAGTATGTGCATTGAGCAGATTAGGTCATCTAAGCATTGCCAAGAAGACTGTTGGTTTTAAATTATTTTGTATAACTGAAGTTGGCAAAGCAGGCCTTGGTGTCCTTTGCTATAAAAAGGGTCAGACCTGTCTTTACATGGCTCTTTCCAGTATTGGTTCTAAAACTGTTACATGATAAACTAATTTGTCTACTTTTTTTTTTCCCTTCCACAAAACATAGCAATTTACCTTGTTTTTATGATATAGTGGAATGTTCGGCATTATGTAGTTCTATCCTTTAGAGAACTTGCAGAACAAAATAAGAAAATGCAGAAACATCTAATATCACTGTAAAGTAAGTTCAAAGAGGAGTTTGTACATATTATGAAAAATTTTTATTAGCATAGATCTTTTCTATTTAAAAAAATAGTTTTAGGGCCGGCTGAGTGGCACAGTGGATAAGTGCTGGCTTGGGATGCCAGAGGCCCCGGTTCGGGTCCCATACATGAGGGCCAGTGATACTGCCCTCAAAAAAAAAAAAAAAAGTTTTATTTCAGGGCAAGTTTTTTAAAAATAAAGTTGTCAAAATTGAATTTTATTTTTATATTAACTTACATGTTAAAGTTAGAGATTAGTTTCCCTGGGGAAAATGTTTTCACTAATCTACTCAAATTAATATTAATAATGGCATCACTGACATAAAAATTGTATTATTTTTATGTAAGTCACTACATAAGACCTAAAAAACAAAACAAAACAAAACAAAAAAACAAGGTACCTGCCTTGAATAGTTTTCCATTTGTAGGAATGGCAAGCAGTTACTAAAAGAAATGTGAATCACCAGCCACAAATTATCTTAACAATTTTAAATTTACATTCAAGTGGATTGTTTTTGCTCTTTGAAAAACATTATTGACCACTATTTGAACTTACTATTTTATTTTAGATAATTTTTCTACTAACATAATTTTTATAAATAACATATATTTTTTAAACTTTACTATTATTATTGTTATTACTAGTTACAGATGTACAAAACAATGCAATAGTTATTTTTTTCACCCCTTACAAAGTGACTCCCCCCTCCCCTGCCCCTGACCCCCAATATCATACATATCTATTGCAATTCCATTGACTCCATCCCCACACTATATTCCACATCCCCTGACTATATATGTGTTAAATTATAGTTGACATATAATATTATTCAGTGGCATCTTCAGATGTACAGAGCAGTGGTAAGGCCACTACACCATCCATGAAGTGGTCTCCCTGACAAGACATGAGTCCATCTGGTCTCCTAAAAAAATATTAACAACCTTATTGATTGTATTCCCTAAACTGTCTCTTTTATCTCTGCAGTAGTATTGTAGTTATCAGTTTATGTTGCCTCATCCTTCACCCTTCTCCTTCATGCCCATCCCATCTAGCACTCATCAGTTTTTTCTTTGTGTCTCTAAGACTATTTCTGTTTACATTGATCATTTATTCAATTCTTTAGATTCCACATATAAGTGAGATCATATGGTATTTGTCTTTCTCTGAATGACTTATTTCACTTAACATAATGTTCTCTAGGTCCATCCATATCACTGCAAGTGGTACGATTTCTTTCTTCTTTATAGCTGCATAATATTCCATTGTGTAAATGTACCATAGTTTCTTAATCCAGTCATCTACCAATGAGCATTTCGATTGTTTCCAAATCTTGGCTATTGTAAATATCGCTGCAATGAACATAGGGGTGCATATATTTTTTTAATTAGTGTCTTGGATTTTTCAGGATAAATACCTAGGAGTGGAATTGCTGGGTCAAAAGGTAGTTCCATTTCCAATTTTTTGAGATACCTCCATACTGACTTCCATAGTGGCTGCACCAATCTGCAATCCCACCAACAGTGCAGCAGGGTCCCCTTTTCCCCACAGCCCCACCAGCACTTGTTGTTTGTTGATTTATTGATGATAGCCATTCTGACCGGAGTGAGGTGGTATCTCATTTTGGTTTTTATTTGCATTTACCTAATGACCAGTGAGGTTGAGCATTTTTTCATATGCCTGTTGGCCTTCTGTATGTCCTCTTTAGAGAAATGTCTCTTCATATCTTCTGCCCATTTTCTAATTGGGTTGTTTATTTGGTGTTGAGTTGCATGAGTGTTTTATAAATTTTGGATATTAACCCCTTATCAGATATATCGTTGACAAATATATTCTCCCATTCAGTAGGCTTCCTTTTTGTTTTATTGATGGTTTCCTTTGTTGTGAAAAAACTTTTAAGTTTGATATAATCCCATATGTTCATTTTTTTCTTTTACTGCCCTTGTCCATGGGGATGTATCAGTAAAAATATTGCTCAGAGTAATGTCTACAAATTTACTCCCTGTATTTCTTCTAGGAGCTTTATGGTTTCAGGTCTTACATTTAAGTCTTTAATCCATTTTGAATTTGTTCTTGTATATGGCATAAGGAAGCGGTCCATTTTCATATTTTTACATGTGTCAGTCCAATTTTCCCAGCACCATTTATTACATAGACTATCTTTACCCCAGAGTAAATTCTTGCTTCCATTGTCATAGATTAACTGTTCATATATACATGGATTTATTTCTGAGATCTCTGTTCTGTTCCACTGGTCTATATGCCTGTTTTTATGCCAGTACCATACTGTTTTGATTACTGTCACCTTTTAGTATGTTTTGATGTCTGGTAGCATGATACCCCCGACTTTGTTCTTATTTCTCAGGATTGCCAAGGCTATTCGGGGTCTTTTATGGTTCCATATAAATTTTAGGATTATATTTTCTATTTCTGTGAAAAAATGCCCTTGGTAGTTTATAGGAATTGCATTGAATCTATATTATGCTTTAAGCAGTATGGACTTTTAACTATATTAATTCTTTCTATCCATGAGCACGGTAGGTGTTTCCATTTATTTGTATCTTCTTTGATTTCTTTCTTCAGTGTCATAATTTTCTGAGTACAGATCTTTTACTTTGGTTAAATTTATTCCTAGGTATTTTATAGTTCTTGAAACAATTGTAAATGGGACAGTTTTCTTAATTTCTCCTTCCGTTAGTTTATTATTATAATATGCAAATGCCACTGATTTGTGAACATTGATTTTATATCCTGCTACTTTACTGAATTTGTCTATCAGTTCCGATGGATTTTTGATGGAGTCTTTGGGGTTCTCTATATACAGTATCATGTCATCTGTATATAATGACAATTTTACTTCTTGATTTTATTTATTTATTTATTTATTTATTTATTTATTTATTTATTTATTTATTTATTTTTGAGGGCAGTGTCACTGACCCTCATATGTAGGACCCGAACCGGGGCCACTGGCTTCCCAAGCCAGCGCTTAACCACCACGCAACTCGGCCAGCTCGACAATTTTACTTCTTCCTTGCCAATTTGGATGCCTTTTATTTCATTGTCTTGTCTGATTGCTGTGGCTGGAACTTCCAGAACTATGTTGAAAGAAGAGGAGAAAGTGGACAGCCTTGTCTTGCTCCTGATCTTAAGGGGAATGGTTTTAGCTTTCCCCCATTGAGTATGATGTTAGCTGTAGGTTTATCATATATGCCCTTTATTATGTTGAGGTTTGATCCCTGTGTTCCCACTTTGCTAAGGGTTTTTAACGGAAATGGCTGTTGCATTTTGTTGAATGCCTTTTCTGCATCTATTGATATGACCATATGATTTTTATTCTTCATTTTGTTGATGTATCACATTAATTGATTTACGGATGTTGAACCAGCCTTGTGTACTAGGGATGAAACCCACTTGATCATGATGTATGATCTTCTTAATATATTGCTGAATTCTGTTTGCTAATATTTTATTGAGAATTTTTCCATCTATGTTCATCAGTGATATTGGCCTATAGTTTTCCTTTTTTGTGTTGTCTTTATCTGGTTTTGGAATCAGGGTGATAGTGCCTTCCTAAAAAGAATTTGGGAACATCCCCTCCTTCTGCATTTTTTGGAATGGTTTGAGAAGAATAGGTGATAGTTCTTTTTTGAATGTTTGATAAAGTTCACTTTTGAAGCTATCAGGTCCAGGGCTTTTGTTTGTTGGGAGCTTGTCGATTACTGATTCAATCCTTGGTAGTAATCAGACTATTTAGATTTTCCGTTTCTTCTCGAGTTAGCTTTGGAAGGTTGTATGCTTCTAAAAAATTATCCATTTCTTCCAGATTGTCAAATTTGTTGGCATGTAGTTGCTCATAGTAATTTCTTATTTTGTATTTCTGTGATGTCTGTAGTCATTTCCCCTCTTTCATTCCTGATTTTGCTAATTTTAGTCCTCTCTCTCTTTTTTTTTGATGAGCCTGGCTAGAGGTTTGTCAATTTTTTTTATCTTCTCAAAAAACCAGCTCTTGTTTTCATTGATCTTTTGTATTGTTTTTCTGTTCTCTGTATTGTTTATTTCCGCTCTATTTTTTATTATCTCTTTCTTTGTAGTTCCCTTTGGTTTCTTTTGCTGTTCTTTTTCCAGTTCCCTGAGATGTAAGGATAACCTGTTGATTTGAGATTTTTCTTTCTTCTATAGGTAGGCCTGCAGTACTATGAACTTCCCTCTTAGGACTGCTTTCGCTGCATCCCAGAGATTTTGGGTCATGTGTTTTCATTTTCGTTTGTCTGGAGGTATCTTTTGATTTCCTCCTTGATCTTATTTGTGACCCACTCACTATTTAATAGTATGTTACTTAGCCTCCATTTATTTGTCAGCTTCCCGGATTTCTTCTTATAATTGATTTCTAGTTTCATAGCATTGTGGTCAGAGAAGACACTTGAAATGATTTCAATCTTCTTAAATTTATTGAGACTTGTTTTGTGGCCTAACTTGTGGTCTATCTTAGAAAATGTTCCATGTGCACTTGAGAAGAATGTATATTCTGTAGCTTTGGGGTGAAATGCTCTGAATATATCACTTAAATCCAGCTGGTCTAAAGTGTCATTTAAGGCCACTATGTCCATGTTCATTTTCTGTCTAGAGGATCTGTCCATTGGTGACAATGGTGTGTGGAAGTCCCCTACTATGATAGTGTTACTGTTGATCTCTGTCTTTATGTCTGACAATATCTGTTTTATAATAATATATATACTTGAATGAGAGAAATTAACCAGGATATGTTTAAGGCCTGAAATGCTTAACTCTTGTTCAGGAATGGAGGCTTCCCCCAATGTCTTTTAGTGACATGGAGTTATTTAGTCAAATATCTCAAGCTGTCAAGGATGATTGTTTGATTTCCCTCATATTCCTGTTCCCTGAATGATTGTTTCTTCATTAATGGCTGGGTGATTGTGTATTGATCATAGTCCATGTTTTCCCAGTGACAGGAGTTTTTCATTAGTCCTCACTTAGTGCTACCAGGGCAGTTCTGTGACAGTAGCAAAGGAGGGACAAAAACAGCACCTCTATAGTGTGTAATTCCACAGAATGTAGGCCTTCTGTTTTTGTTTTTTGTTTGTAAGAAGGATAATGATTAACATCTATTGAGTTACTGTTATGTGTCAGGGACATTAAATACTTCACCTACTTTAAGTTCTCTTTGCAGATGAAGAAACAGAGCCTTACAGATGTTGAGTACTCCGCCAAAGTCACATGGTTAGGCAGTGACTGATGGAGAAGACAAACTTACATCTATCTGGGCAAAAGCTATGCTCTTTCCATCATACATGCTGCCTTCACATTAAAGAAAAGATATGACTAATTTCTTATAGTCCTTACATTTGAATATTTGCTAAGTAATTTTTTGAACAAATTATAATAGAATAATTTTTATTTAAATAATACTAACTCACAAATGCCCAGTACTGTTCTTTGTTGTGTTAAGTACATAAATCCAGAACACTGGATTGCTTTTTTCCAATAAATAAGACTTTGAGATACTCAATAAATGTTAATTACATAAATAGGGCATAAGACTGTTCATTGGTCTATGAAAAATAAAAAGTACAATGTCTGGAGGCCACGGTAAATTAATATTTCCATGAAAGCCTCTACAGATTCAGGTTTCAATGTGTTTAAATTTGAATGCCTTATAATATGCCATGATTTGGGTTTTCATTTAATTTATTTTCCTTTCGAGTACCAGCATGAATTTCGTGACTCTCTGTCCATGCCCCTGGTAAGCGCATGTGGCAGGAAGAGTGCAATCAATATGTACACCTCCCAGAGAGCCCTGAGCAGGTTGAATAGCTACACATGTTTTAAATCTTTTAACGTTTACAGATGCACATGGATGCACAGTGATATTAGCTATACACTTTGTATGTACTCAAATATTGTGTAAAAGGTACTATTTATTCATGTTGGGCCTAACATGAACTGATGTACAAGAGTGGTGTCTGCCTGACACATTTTAATCAATGGAGAGCCAGTTTAGATATTTCGAACTCTCTTTTCTTAACAGCTGTTTTTTTTGGTTGTTTGTTTGTTTTGGGGGAGTTGTTTGTTTCCTAGCTAGATTGCTTGCTTACTTATTGACTGGAGTCATCGGAATAATTTCAGTTCCACAGAACTGGCCTCAGATAGGTGACCTTGTGCCATAACACCCACGTTGGAAATAATAGAATCATTCCATTTAGGGGCATTGTTTCTCCCTTATTGTTGCTATACCCTCTTTACCAAAACCAAGTGGAGAGTTGAGAAAACAACTTAGACAATTAATGAAATTACAACAACCAAAAGAAGAATGCACTTTATTTCCACTTTTTACCCAGATGGACTTGGCAAACAAACTCAATATAAATGTGTCTTCACTAGTTGGACAAACTATTAGTTCCCTATTAACGTCAAGGAGAGTATTGAACCCCATATGATTTAATCATCAAATTTTCTGAGCACCTTTTGTCTCTGGAACTGTGCTAGATGCTCAAGATTATAAACAAGTAGGTCTTACTGCTTGCTTTAGACAAATCATACTCGTATGGAAGGAAGGCAAAGAAACTATAAATTATAAAACAGTATAGTTAATGTTTTTTTCTAAAATTTACCAAATGCTGTAAATAATATTGTGAGAATGACTCTTAGAAAATCATGGATATATATTTGAGTTGATTTTGAAGAATGATTCGGCATATTCTAGGAAGAGAAGCAGAGGAAAGGGCATTATAGGCAAAAGTAGTAGCAGAAGTATAACAATGCTGGCTTACTCTGGAATTGACTAGAATTGTGTTTTAGCATCAGTTGAATTCATATCCTAGTGTACATGAGAAGGTATGAAGACGGTGAGAAACAGTGATATTTCTTTGTGACATTGCTAGAATGAAACCAGAGTGGGTAAAAATAGAAATATTTGCATAGATGGAGAGAAAAAAAATAAGGGTATTAATAGATAATGACTTTTAATCAGTTGAAGGGCATGGGAAAGAAGGGGGTTATGGATAGTTGTGCAAAGCTTCTTCAAAAGAATTAAATGCTTTATATTTGCCAAATATTTATTAAATAAAAGTGTTCGACTTGACTTGCTCATTTGGTGGATATATAGATAGATAGTAGGGAGAGTTTATGGAGACAAAATCAATCTCTCTCTCTCTCTCTCTCTCTCTCTCTCTCTCTCTCTCTCTCTCTCTCTCTCTCTCTCCACACACCCACATACCCACATTGTTTTGGGAAGGGGTTTTTTAGGCCTATAAAAACTCTTAGTTAAGGAATGACCTTTTGAATTACTCTTGAATAATTGCATTACTTCTAAGCCATCTTTGTAGAATTGTTATTTGAGCATTGTGCACCTAGGTTCATATCTTTAAAGACTCTTATTTCCATCAATGTCCTCTGATTTTATTTTAAGGGAACATAATCATATAAACCAAATAAGTGGTATGTTTACTCTGTATCATCATTTATCTTTGCTGACACATTGAATGAAGCTAGTTTTTATAATCTCATGATAAATTTGTGTAAGATGCAGAAAAATCTTTCTAAATAGAACAGTAAATGCTGAATTTGATTTGTTAATCAGTTAGACAAAACCAATTTTTGGAAAGGTGTTTCCAAATAGCTTCTTCCTTATATCAAAGAGAATTTAAAATATGTAATATATTTCTCTTAAAATAATGTGAAATTCCTTTTCATAAAAAGATATTATCTCTTACTATGCACACAATAATTCATTCAATTTAGAAATTTTATTAAACAATTAGGGATTTTTAGTGTCTTGTGTGTCACATTCCTGCACGACAGAGCAGGTGGGAGTGGAGAAGGGATGACAAAGAGTTAAGAAAGAAAGAGACAATATATAAGAGAGAGAAATGCAGCTGGACCAGGGGACTTCAGCCTCATGGACTGGAGCCCCAAATCGGGCCTGACTGTTCCTTTTCTTATCTTACATATGAGCAAGGGTCAATGTAGCTTCCACAGTCTGTGAGTCTCACACCCAAGAATTAGCGTCCAGGTCTAATTTCCCATGCCTGCAAACTGCCATTACCAGAGGTCCCATGAGGTTATTGTCATGCACCTCTTAAGAGACAGAAGCTTCCTCTGTGAAGGAAAAGAATACAAGGAGGACAGGTATTATCACATCAATAGATCATTTCACAGGCAGGCTGCCAGAACCTGAAGCAAGGGGTTTACACCCCTTTTCTCCTCTCCCTGATTTCTCCCATGGTACTCACTGGCACCCACTGGTACCCACTGGCACCCACGGGCACCCACTGGCACCCACGTGACTGTGTCTGGCTTGGGTTGTTTCTCTCTTGAGAAAACTTACCCATCTCTGACTGACCAGCCATCCTTTGGTGCCAAACAGGGATATATACAATAAGCATAATATTGAAGTTATGATCTGTCTTTATGGAGAGGTGCATGGAGGCAGACAGGCAGGCTATAATGTGACATTGTGAAAGACTATTATTAAATTATGAAAATAGTCATGCTGTAGTTTTTGGTGGTGTTGTTGTTATTGACCTAATATTATTAATATAGGACTCTTTTTTTTTATTCGTTACAGATGTACAAAACAAAGCAATAGTTATCCTTTTCACTCCTTACAAAGTGACCTCCCTCCCCCATTTATTGTCCCCCACCCCTGATATCATACATATCTATTACAATTCCGTTGACTCCATTCCCACACTATACTCCACATCTCATGACTATATATGTGTTAAATTATAGTTAACATCTAATATTATTCAGTGGCAGCTTCAGATGTACAATGCAGTGGTCAGGCCTCTACAGCATCCATGAAGTGGGCACCCTAACAATGCATGAGTCCATCTGGTTCCCTAAAAATATTTACATTATTGATTATATTCCCCAAACTGTCTTTTCTAGCCATGAGGCAATATTATAGTTAAATATGGGACTCTTTACAAATAATTTACTAGAGTCAAAACTTCTCTGAGACTGATATCAGAAAGAATTTTGAGAAAAGCAAACTTAATTTTGTATTTCAAGTTTTAAGGGATTTACAATTGGTAGATTTTGGAAATTCTGCTCCTGGTTCTGCTAAACAAAGGAACTTCCTCTTTGAAATACGAATCCGTGTAGTCACTAAAGAACCAATCTCTGATAGGCATTTATTCACTATGCCTTTCTACATTGAAAAGCTCAATTCAAATCTACAGTGCCAAAAATGGAATTAAAATATTTCTGACTCAAAGACAGGCAAACACATATACTGTCGAACACAATGGTAGTCAAGTATGGTAAAGGAGAAAGTCACATGTAAAACTGTTAGGTTTTAAATGTTGGAGTTAGAGAGTGGAAATATGATAGGGATAAGAGTGAAGAAATGTTAATTGGCAATAATATGTTATCATTTGCTTTGAAATTGTTCCCACCCAGGATTAAAATTTGTTTGAAAACATATGAATAAACAAAAATAGTTTGTCTTCAAATGTTCCTTAGTCATCCTCTTTTAATCTATAAAGTATATTTCCATATTCCTGCCTCAGATTTCTTCATCTACTAATTTCTTTGAAGAGCCTCAAATTCAAGGATATACAAATATGGACATTTTTGTACGTTAAAAGAATAGTTCTTTTTCTAGTACTGTTCCTCAGTTCACAAAATATGGAGCATGGTCAAAAAGGTGACAATTCCTGAAAATATTGTCCAGTGTTCTGTAAAATACTTTAATTATTTCTCAGTTGGAATGATTGGCTGGTTGCAAAAGCAATGAATAAACATTTTTTAAGTATTTTGAACAAAGATTTAAAATCCATAGCAAATCTAAGCTATTCCATCAAATCTTTTCTCCTTCTTCTAATGCTTCAGTATAAAAAGCAGCTTAGTATAGAAGAAAAGCTCACACATTTAGCATTAGAAGTACTTGAGGTTGGATCCTAGGTACTCCATTTACAACTATTTGAAATGTAGCAAGTTACATAGCTTCACTAAAACTTAATATTCCCAAATTGGTAATGGAAACTACCTTCTCTGGTTCCTGTTAGCATTAAATATAATAACAGACATAAAAGACTTCAACACAATAATTTTTATTAAATGTTATATATTAATAGTAGTGGTAGTAGTGGTAACAGAAGTGCAATTTCTCAGAAAACGTTAAGATAATCATTAACTTATTTTTGACCTCTTGTAGCTGATTTTATGCTTATATCCATAGCATAAAATTATGTTTCTAATGTCATATTTCTTTGGCCCTAAGAAAAATTTAGGACAATTTTGCATCGCATTTTGCATAAAACCCTCTCTGAACAAAATAGTTCTCTCAGAATATACCATCTGGTTGTAAATGTCTTCCTTGTGTGTTTATTGCTTATCAACATTTCAAAACTGATTTGTTTTTATTTCTTGATTTAGAATTTGCCATATTCCTGAGAATTCCCTTTTTTATAGCAAAACTTGATTTCGCCATGCTTTTTGACAGTTGTGAACTACAAAAGTCTTGCCTGTGCAATCCAGAAATCAAAGATCACATGCAAATGCAAAGACAAAAATAGGAATAGTCAGTAGGAAGCAGTTTTGCTCAGAAATTCCTTCCCTCTGTAATTGCATAGCCAGACTCAAAGTTCATCTTTTGAAATACAGAGATTGGGTAGTTGAGCTTTATTTGCATAAATCCTTACGTTTCTCTAATGGAATATTTTTTACTCTTGCACTGGCATGAGATTAGTGTTTGACATTCTCTTCATGGGTTCAGGTCAGAACCTTTATTATTTGAAAGCACCTTGGCATAGAAGTGGGTTGATTTAATGTCTGATTACCTAAAATCTCAGTAAGTCTTTCATTATCTCTATAATTATAGAAAAATGAGCTCTTCTAGAATAAAGTGAAAAGAATTGCAGTCCAAGGGAAAGGCAAAGAATTCTGTAATTGTCACTTTTCCAAATTTATACAGACATTAATTAAATTTAAATGGCTATATATCAACAAACTATGTGTGTTTCCATTACAAAAGCTTAAAAAATAGAAAATATATTGTATACTATGCATACAATTATGTAAATTCTATATGTAAACATAGCCAAAAACTGGAACATTAAAAAAATGATGTTTGAAAAGTTGGTATAACAAGATTGTAAGTATTTTTTTTCTTTCATCCTAATATCTTCATATATTTTTATAATTAACTATGTACAACAAATCACAATGAGTTTTAAAACATGTAATGCCATTTATTTACTAGTGATATGAGTACGCCCAAATGATTTACAGGTCATATATTCTCCATATAGTCAATTTAATTGAAAAAAGTGTATCTGTGTGTGTGTGTATGTGTGTGTGTGTGAGAGAGAGAGAGACAGAGAGACAGAGAGAGAGAGAGATAGAAATAGAGAGAGAGAGAAAGATCTTTTTTAGATCAGCCCACTTCCTTTCACATTACCAGTTCTATAACAGGAACAGGGGACAGGGAAAGTAAATTTCAGAGGAATTCTACAGACAAGTGTAAAATTCAGAGGTATGTGAGCCACGACTTTTGTCTACTACAATGATTGTTCATATTTAATTTTTCTCACTAGCCAATTACCATAGACACGTGCTGCATTTGTGTACTGGAGCTAGGGAAAACATTAACATCTTCAAAGACCAAGAAACCCATAGTCATTTAAAGACTTCATAGGCACTGTAACATGAAAAGTCCTATTCAATGAAACTAGCTATCATTTATAATATATAACAACTTTTCCTCATAGAATAAAGTCAGCATTGTCGACTTTATTAAAAGAATGTAAATTCTCTCTAAAAGTAGTCTAACTTTGCACACATTTTCAAAGCAGCCTAATTGTTATGTGGACCAAGCTGTAAGGTAAACTGAAAGATTCTATAACCATCAAAATGTCTTATGGAGATATTTAGGTAAATTAGATAACCACCTAAAATTTCCATTATTGTTTCCATGTTTGGTGATGTAGAGCTTTCAGTGGGGTTCCTGATAATCCTGAGAGAGGGTGGTGAGTCTACACTCTTCTAACAGTTGGTCATTTATTATCTATGCTTGTCTACAATATATATCCTAAAACCATCCTGCAAAATTGTCATCTTAAATTTTGATTGTTTAAGATAAACAAAAAACAATGCATGATGACTTTTAACATGGAATTTAAAAAATTCAGTGAAAGAATAAAGCATAGAATTAAGTAATTTAAAAAAGAAGAAAAAATAATCAAATAATTTGGGTTGAAATTTAAGACCCATTTTGTCTACTTACTAGGAATGAGACCATGACTGCAGAATTAAGATTTATGTACCTCACGTATTTTCTATGTTAAATGCAGATAATTATAACTATGTCAGATAAGGTTGTCAAAAAAAGAAATGAGAATTTACATGTAAAGTGCTTAACACAAAGCCTGGAATGCTATGAGCACCAGATAAATGAGAGCTTCTATTATTATCAATGATAAGTTGAAATTTGTAAATGCAAAATAATACTGATTAGTAGAGCAAGATTTTCTTTTATTTTTTTAAAAATTTTATTGGGGAATTGGAGGAGGAGAAGAGCACTGGGGAATCAGGGAAGGGGAACAGACAAGTTGCTGTCCTTTTGTCCTCTAGTTGTGGAGGACGTCACTTCACTGGCCCATGTTGGTATTATGATCATTGTGCTCTTCCTGGCAGGGGCAGTTGGTCGCTGGCCATTGGATGGCCACTCATGGCAGCTTGTGGCAGCTATCACTGGCTGCTGGCCACTCACTATAGCTCACAGCAGCTCATTACAGCAGGAGCTGTAGTCTATCCCATCGCCAGCCACTCACAGCAACCCAGCTCCAGGTAGAGCTGTTGTTCACCATCTTAGCTGTAGAGGGTACAGTGTCACTGGCCCATGTGGGAACCGAACCAGCGGCCCTGCTGCTCAGAGCTCATGCTATCAAGCCAACTCTTAACCAACTGAGCCACTCAGCTGGCCCTAGAGCAAGATTTTTTTTTATTTGTGTGCTAGTGGATAAAGAATACATTTTGAAATGTTACTATTGAATTGTAACTTTCATTGAGCTTTCTTAAAATATTCTTCATTTTTTTTTCTCATTTTGCTAAATAAGCATCATGGTATAGTTCTAATCTATGTTCATGTATGTTTGGTAATTTAATTAAAGGTACCATGCACCACCATAATTGTTACCACAGTTAATGGATTTTTGTTGTTTACAAAAATAACTATGTGATATGGTATTGTGTATATATAGAAACAAGAAGAAAACATTCCATTCTACCTGCTCTCATACTGTTCAGTTTTATGGACAGTACACAAATGCAGCACATGTCTATGGTATTTGGCTAGTGAGAAAAATTAAATATTATGAACAATCATTGTAGTAGACAAAAGTTCTGGCTCTCATACCTCTGAATTTTACACCTGTCTATAGAATCCCTCTGAAATTTACTTTCTCTGTCCCTTGTTCCTCTTATAGAATTGGTAATGTGAAAAGAAGTGGGCTGATCTAAAAAAGATATTTCTTTCTAATTTTCTCTTTCTCTCTCATACACACACACACACACACACACACACAGACACACACACACACCCTTTTTTTCAATCAAATTGATCATATGGAGAATATAAAACCTGTAAATCATTTGGGCTTGCTCATATCACTAGTAAGTAAATGACAGTACATGTTTTTAAACTCATTAGGATTCATTGTATATAGCTAATTATAAAAATATATGAGGATATTAGGGTGAAAGGAAAAAATTGCTTACAATCTTGTTATACCCATTACTCAAACATCATTTATTTTTTTAATTTTTATTGGGGAATTGGGGGAGGGGAACAGATAATTTGCTGTGCTTTTGTTCTTCAGTCTAGTTGTGGAAGACGTTGCTTCACCTGCCCATGTTGGTATTATCATTGTGCTCGTCCTGGCGGAGGCACATTGGTCATAGGGCTCTGAATGACTGATCACAGCAGCTCTTGGCAGCTCACGCTGGCTGCCTGCCACTCACTGTAGCCTATGGCAGCCCATTGTAGCAGGGGCTGCAGCCTACACCATCACCGGGACTCACGCAGCCCAGCTCCAGATCGAGCTGTTGTTCACCATCTTAGCGGTACAGGGCAGTGTCACTGGCCCTCACATGTGGGATCCAAATCGGGGCTGCTGTAATCCCAAGCCAGCTCTTAACCAATGTGCCACTTGGCCGGCCCTCAAACATCATATTTTTAATGTTTCAATTTTTGACTATGTTCACATATAGTCTTTACATAGTTATACATGTAGTATACAATATATTTTCTATATTTTTAAGCTTTTGAGCAGAAACATACATAGTTTGTTGATATTAGCCATTTAAATTTAATTAATTTCTGTATAACTTTGTATTGCTATTCATTTATAGCTAATTTAGTCAGTTTTATGCCACAATAATTTGATTTTATGTACTTAACACATGTGCTTAAAATACATATTTATTAGAAATAAAGAGTACTTAATATTCAGTATTACCTTAAATACAAGGTGTGATCAAACAATCCAATGAATGTTTAAATAAAAAATATTATTACCATAAATGACACATTGCCATTAATCTCCCTCAAAATACTCCCCCTCGCTTCAAATACACTTATCCCATAATTCTTGCCACTTTCTAAAGCAGTTCTGTAAGTCCTCTTTCATGAGTATCTTTAGTTGTACTGTCGTGGCTGCTTTGATGTCTTGAATCATTTTGACTTTGGGGAAGAGCCAGAAATCGCACGGTGCCAGATACAGTGAATAACATGGATGAGGACACACTGCAATGTTTTTAACTGACAGAAATTGCCATATACCAGAAGCAATGTGTGACACGGAGTGTTGTCATGATGGAGGATGATTTACAGCACCCTTTAAAACACACCTTCTCTCAACTGTAGCTCACATCCGACTACCTGTACTAAACAAGTGGAAACTTGTCACACACTATTACTAAGGTTCAGTGAGCTGCTTTCTGTATGGAAGATCCCTGCCTTTCTGTAGGATGGCACTCAGCAGCAGCATTCACCATATTTTGTGATCACAATGGAAAGGTACCATGTCACATGTTGCTTCTGGTATACGACAATTTCTGTCAAATAAAAACATTACAGTGTGTCCTCATCCACCTTATTTACTGGAACTGGCACCATGGGACTTCTGGCTCTCCCCCAAAGTCAAAATGATTCAGGAACTCAAGGCAACCACAACAGTGCAACTAAAGACACTCACTAAAGAGGACTATCAGAACTGTTTCAGAAAGTATCAACAATGATGGGATAAGTGTGCTTGAAATGAGGGGGAGTATTTTGAGCGGGATTAATGGCAATGTGTCTTTTACTATAATTTTTTAAAAATTTAAACATTCACTGTATTGTTTGATTATGTCTGTATAACTAACTTGATCCATGGTAATTACTACCAAAATTTTCTATAATTATGTGCAATATTCTCCAAATGGACAGGTGGCTGAATCAAATATGTATGAGGAAAAACACAACTGTAACAGGAAAAACAAAAATAAACATTTACTTGGTATTTACAATGTGCTTTCCATTTATTATTTCATATACTTCAAAATAACCAGAGAAGACAGTTATTTTAACAATATTTTACAGATGGCAAAACTGAGGCTGAGAAGTGTTAAGTACATGCAAAGAATATATGAAAAACCGGGCTTAATAATGGAGACATGAGTATAGTTTTAGGGCATTATGAAGTCTTTGTATGTTATTTACTTTAATTTGATCAAGTTTCTACTCATCCCAGTACAAACATATATAGCACATTATATAAACAGGTAACTCCAAAAATAGTTCTTGACAAAGAAAATTAGTTATGACTTGTTTCCAAGGTAGCAATACTAATTCAATTGCTACCACAATACTATTAATAACAATACTATGAGCTACACTAATAAAATCTATTTCAAGGAGAATATTGTCATTTTAAGGGCAAAAGAATGACAGAGCTATAAAAAGAAGCTTCAAATCAAAGAGCTATAGTAAAACTGAAATGATGAAAGCATGCTTGTTAATGCTATTTTAATTTAACACAAGTTTCAGTTCTCCTTTAGTGGTATTATGTCCTTTAGATCTGTCGGATAGCTTGTGTTTCCTGCTTCAGTTCCATATTGTCTTCTCATTGGAACCACTGGGAAAGACTATTAACTTGAAATTGATGATACGTTTACAGCTACTTCATTTAGTTGCTGAGTAATGACACTATCTTTTTTAGGTTATTTGCTTGCTTAAGCAAGAAACTAACCAATTAACAAGCAAGGGCGTTGTAATAAACAAATACTTCATAAAGGTTTCAGAGGGTAAAAAAGCCTATTTCTTTCTGTTTAATGCTATCCCTATGCTATGTGAAAAGAAAATATTAAAGCTTTTGTTTTAAAACAAGAATAAGGCTTCCTACATCATAAAAGTATGATACACTATAAAACTAATCAGAAAGTTGTCAGGCTGTGATTTCTTTTTCCCCTTGCTGTTATACTATTTAGATAGTCTGGTATTCAAACTATTGGAGGACCAGAAAGAGGGGTAATTGTAGGATTTGTCATTTACCTCACACCATGAATAAGGAAGCAATAAATCCACAGATCTATTCTTGAACCCTGGCTTTCATACATGACTCTTCACTGGTGGTCTGGGGAGCCCCTTAGAAGAATGTTCTGTGTTTATCTTGGAGCCTAGCCCATTCTCCTAAACTTTGAGATGCTTGTATTTTACTAGGAACACAGATGTGTGCCTCTGGAATGGAGGTTTATTATCATACCCTAAGACCCCCTCATCACATCTGCTTCTAAAAGTGTCAAATCCATTTTTTGTAAATATGTGGATTTCTCTTCATTTCAATAATAGAAATGAAATGGTATTATTTGATATATCTTTTCAATTTTTCTGAGCTATAATAACATACTTCTGGCCAATCTGGGACCAATTAATTATGGTAAAAATAGAATTCATTCAACATTCCAGAGAGTAGTTTTAGGTCATGATCTAATCCTAGCTCATACATTCTGTATTTCTTTATTTAAACTACCTTGAGACCAGTGATAAGTGTATTTCTCCTTTAAGCTGATGGTTTAAGGTGGGACTAGCATAGGGAGGGAATATCCTGGTTTATAAAAGGTAGAAGTAATTTTTAAAAAAACACACCCTCCTATACTTTTTTTGATGAGAAAGAATGTAACATTTCTAGTATAGCTAATGGTTTTGACAAGCTGTGTTAAAGTCACCGATGTCTGTGCTGCCCTGTTGACTAGAGCACTCAAGTCATATGTGAAGCCACCCCAGTACACATGGTTTTCTGTGGAAACCTGACAACCTGTTGCTGGAAGGCAGTAAATTAATTTTGTGGTGTCCACAGTACTTATAAATCAACTTGGCAGTCCTTTCTATAGTGTCAATAGAGTGAAAAATCTGACTTATAGGTCAGATAAATTTACCTTCATTTATAGCTTTAGAGCTTTATAGCACTCTGCAGAGTTATTGGAATAACTCGGTGACATTCTTCTATTTTTCTTTCAATGCCTTCAGGTAACAGGAAGATAGACTATCCTGAGTAATGTTTATATACAGTTTATTGCTGAGTTAAGTTCTTAATATAGAAAAGGTAACAGTGTAGCACATAATATTTTTTATCACCATCACCTTGAGTGCCATTATTAACATACTGCTATTCTTTGAAACTAAAGAATATCCAATTGGGAAGGATAGAAACTGAGCAACCAAAGTCTTTAGGGATGGTCTTGTCCACTCACCAACTTGGTGACATTGTATGGCTAAGAATTCAAAAAGAAATGACTCTTGGTCTGTCTCCCACCACACATTCCTGATCTTAAATCAAATAAATAAAAACAGAAAGGAAATGATAATAGCCAAGAACTCTTATTTATTTCACAAAGTGTATGCAGATTTCAAAAAGCATTAACCATGAGTTGCAGCCAAAATTATATTAAGATAGTTACTACATGAAATAACTCTAACATCAAGGAAAATGAGACTTTGACAAATAAATTTTAGAAAATTCATCATCCCAATTTAAGAAATAAATTTGATCTTAAATGATGTTTTCAGTGAAATGTGAGAAAAAAATTGTCAATTTTTCTTATACGATTTCAATTTCTTCCCTGTGCTATTGAGAAGGCAGATTGTAACGGTGTCCTGGTAGCCTTACATCTATGGCAAATGCCGCAGTCAGCACAACCAAGACTTATATTTTAATAGCACCTGGATTCAGCAGACAAAGCTTATCACTGCCTCCAATGCATCCATTCATCTAACACCTGTCCTCATCTTGTACACTGGTTGCCCATCTTATATTAGTTTCATTCATTGCTCCACAATGTTCCTGAGCTCCACTTCCCTATCAAAACTAACCTGCCCCCATCACTTCCTTCTATAATCAACTGCTTCTCAGAGAAAGTAATACTACAGTGTTAGTAACTGATAATAGCAAACCATGCTATCCCTTTCAGGTATCAATGTGTTAAAATAAATCAAAGGAATGAATATTCTGATTATCTATTTCTATGTAACAAATCATTTCAAAACCCAATGGCTTAAAAGAACATCGGTTATGTATTACATCTCACAGTATCTATGTTTCAGGAACTCAGGCATGGCTGGACCGAGCCATTCAGTTTGGGGTCTTTCTTGTGGTTGCAATCAGAAGTGGCTAGAAGTGGGACAGCAGATGGCTGAAAAAGCCGCAGACTGGAAGGACAACGCTTTCTTTATGGAGACTTCAGGCTTCTCCATGTGGAGTTATTTGAACTTCCTTGCAGTATGGAAGCCTCAGGGAAATCACATTGCTTACAGGGGAACTAAGGGATCTAAGAATGAAACAAGTGAAAGTGGACAGCATTTTTATGAGTAACATTGGAGTTCACATAGCATCATTTCTGCTTTATTCTGTTAGTGGAGGGAATCACAAAGGTCAGACCAGCCAGACTCAAGAAGAGGGAACACAAACTGTGTGGTCTGACAATGGAGTAGCAAGGTTCTAGAGAAATATGTAGGATATAGCAGATATTTTTTCTAGCCATCATTAGAAAATAAAAATCTGCCAAAATGAGGAATATGAGCATTTTGTGGCTTTCATTATATTTACTCTATAACATGTTATCGTGAATTATTTTTTATAATGGAAAATATAATGATAGGGGCACTAACTGATTGCCACTTAGGAATTTTTTATTTTCTTTTTCCATTTTCCCCCCAAGAAAACTACCCCAACACATAAACTCTTATTTATCTTTTCCATTGTTTAATGAAAATGTTGGTACCTATATCAGTATATGAAGTCAGAATCTCCTTGAGAAATACAAGAAAAAGTATGGAAATTATTAGAAATACCAAGCCTTTATCTCATGATTTGCAAGTGTAATGCTTTGAAGAATTATAAAACATTTCCATATGAAGTCCCTCGTCAGTCCACTTAGGTATCTGTTTTAATGGTCTGAAAAACTTGAGCATGTACATCCCATATATTGGCAGCCCATAATTACATTCATTCAAAGGCCTTATGTGAAGGAAATGATTATAGTGTAGAAATAGAGATAATAGCATCAGACCTGAAAATCTTACATTACAGGGTCAAAGAATGAACTTGGAAGTCCTTGAATGTTTTGAATGTGTGAATTATATCATTTTAAAAGCAACTATAACAAATAATCTTATGTTCATCCATTGTGCGACTTCACAGTGCTCAGATGTCCTCAAAATTTCCCATTTGTCACTTGTACTGGGGCAATCTAAGTGACCACGTATTGAGCTATATTCTGAAGCTTTAAGTGGGTTTATTAGAAAGAACTCATGAAAGGCTTCCTTTAGACTACCTGCAAGGCTTCAATGTGCTCTTTGCTACTTGAGAAAATAGCATTTATCATGTGAGAATTAATAATTTTCATTCTGAAAAGAAATTATTTATTTCATCAATTTACTCTGGGTCCTGGCAGCTTCTGATCATGGCTTTAAGAATTTGATTATTGAAGACATCTCAAACTGACCATATAGTATGTACCTGACATTAGTACACATGGTGAAACTTCTATTCAAAATAAATTTTAATCCTCCTTGAAGGACATTGTTTTCAATATAAAGACTTCTTTTGAGAAACTAACATATTGGTAATTAAGATGTAAATAAGAGGAGTCCTGCAAACATTCCTTTCTCAGAAATATAACATAAAATCTCCCAACATATAACTCAGATGATTCTGAACCATGGAATGTGTTACTAAGAATGCTCTGTTTTTATTTTTTTTCCAGAAACCCAGATGCTTATAGTAATAATTATATTTAAATAAAAACAACTAATAAAGTTACTTGAGACTTCTCTCTCTGCCCAGGATAAAATAATCAGGGAGAGGGTTTATCCTCCACCTGAACACAAAGAAACCAAACAAAAATGTAAGAAACTATGGTTTTCAAGCTATTATACATAAAGCTACAAGGATAGTGATACTAAGAGATGGAAAACAAACAAGGGGATCCCTATTATTGTTTTAGCCTGCTGCCTGAATACCATTTTTAGGCTGTAGCACAGGGAGAAAGGACTCAGGCAGAACATAGTAGACTCTGGATGTTGACTCTCTGGAATCGTGAGTACAGGGAGGCCACTGTGACTAGCATTTCAGAATAGTGTTAAAAGGAAATTTATAGCATAAAATTCTTATATCAGAAAAAAAAGGTCTTTAACTAATATTCCACATTAAGAAATTAGTAAGAGAGGAGAAAAAGGAAACAGAAACAAAACAAAAAAAGTAAACAGAAGAAAAGAAAGTATAAAAATTAGAGAACAAATCAATGAAATGAAAAAAAAAACCAATGGAGAAAATCAATGAACTGAAAAGCTGATTCTTTGACAAGATTAACAAAATGAAAACTAGATCTAACTAGGCTGAGCAAAAAAGAGAATACAAAACTTCCTAATATCAGAACTGAGAGAGATAACATCACTACAGATTCTACAGATATTAAAAGTATAAAAGGGGAGTACTAATATTTATACCTACATACTTGACAATCTTGGTGAAATAAATTACTTAAAAAAGAAAACAATACAAAAGCCTGCTCAGGAAGAAATAGAAAACCTGAACACTTCTATATCAATTAAATAAATTGAATTTATAATTAAAAAGAATCTCTTTAAAAAAGAATACTCCAAGCTTGGATGGCTTCACTGTGGAATTCTACTCAATATTTAAAAACTAAACAAGGCTAATTCTATACAAATGCTTATAAAATTGAAGAGGAGAGAATATATTCCAACTCATTCTTTGAGGCTGAAATTAATCTGATATTGACACCAGAAACAGATTTTAGACAACAAGAAAACTTGCACAACAATATCCTTCATGAACATAAATGCAAAAACTTAACAAAAGTTTAGTGAATCAAATCCAACAATATAATAAAAGGATAATATCTCATGAACAATGGGCTTATCCTTGGAATGTAAATTGGTTTAAACATTCAAAACTAATCAGTGTAATTCACAATATTAACAGACTAAAACTGGAAAACCATATGAACAACTCAATTGATATAGAAGAAGAATATAACAAAATGTAGCACCGATTTGTTATAAAAATTATCAATAGACTAGCACTGTAAGAGAAGTTTTGCAACCTGATAAAGGAGATCTATGAAAACCTATGGTAAACCTCACACAAAATGATGAAAGTTGACATGATTTCTCTCTAGGATCAGGAACAAGGCAAAAATCACCTTCTCACCACTTTTATACAACATGTTCTAAAGGTATTAGCCAATGTTTAAGGTAAGAAAAAGTAACAACATTGGAAACAAGTAGAACTATCTTCTTTCACAGGTCACATGATTGTCTATATATAAAAATCCTACCAAAAAAAAAAAAAAAACACCCTGCTACAACTAACAAATGATTTTGTAATGACTTTATCAAGGCTATAGAATACGAGTACAAGACCGATATTCAAATGTCAATTACATTTATTTATTTATTCATTTATTTATTTTATTCAGGTGCTCTTTATTCTTTTTTATTGTCTTTTTAATTTTTTTAATTAAAATTTATTGCAGTAACAAAGATTAGTAAAATTACATAGGTTTCAAGTGTACATTTCTGTACTACATCATTTATATAAAGCATTGTGTGCTCACCACCCAGAATCAGGTCTCTTTCCATCACCATATATTTGATTCCTTTTACCCTCATCTACTACCCCCTTCCCCTTTCCCCTCTGGTAAGCACGAAACCATTGTCTGTGTCTATGAGTTGTTTATTTGCTTATCTTGCTTCTTTGTTACTTTCAGATTTATATCCCACATATCAGTGAAGTCATATGGTTCTCAACTTTTTCTGTCTGACTTATTTCGCTTAGCATAATAATCTCAAGATCCATCCATTTTTTGTAAATGATACTATTTCATCTATTCTTATGGCAGAGTAGTATTCTACCGTGTGTATATATACCACATCTTCTTTATCCAACCATCTATCGAAGGACACTTTGGTTGTTTCTATATCTTGGCCACCATAAATAAAGCTGCAATGAACATCGGAGCACATACCAATATATCTTTACAGATAAATGTATTCAGGTTTTTTGGGTAGATACCCAGGAGAGGGATTTCTGGGTCATATGGTAATTCTATTCTTAATTTGTTAAGGAACCTCCACTGCTTTCCATAGTGGGTGCACCAATCTGCATTCCCACCAACAGTGTATGAGGGTTCCTTTTTTTCCACAACCTCACCAACACTTATTTTTTGTCTTATTGATGATAGCCCTTCTAACTGGTATGAGGTGGTATCTCATTGTGGTTAGGATTTGCATTTCTCTGATGATTGGTGATGTTGAGCATCTTTTCATATGTCTATTGGCCATCTGTATGTTCTCTTTGAAGAAATGTCTATTCGGGTCCTCTGCCCATTTTTAAATTGTATTGTTTGTTTTTTTGTTGTTGAATTTTATGAGTTCCTTATATATTTTGGATATTAGCCTCTTACTGGAGATGTTGTTCACAAATTTATCTCATTCGGTTGGATGCCTCTTTGTTTTGTCGATGGTTTCTTTTGCTATACAGAAGATTTTTAGTTTGATATGGTCCCATTAATTTATTTTAGCTTTTACTTCCCTTGCCTTTGAGGTCAAATTTATAAAATCCTCTTTGAACCCAAGGTCCATAAGTTTAGTACCTATGTTTTCTTCTATGCAGTTTATTGTTTCAGGTCTTATGCTTAGGTCTTTGATCCATTTTAAGTTAATTTTGGTACACAGTGACAGATAGCAGTCTAGCTTCATTCTTTTGCACTTGGCTTTCCAATTCTCCCAGCAGCATTTATTGAGGAGGCTTTCTTTCTCTGTTGTATGTTTTTGGATCCTTTGTTGAGAATTTTCTGTTCATATTTATGTGGGTTTATTTCTGGGTTCTTGATTCCATTCCATTGATCTGTGTGTCTGTTTTTCTACCAGTACCATACTGTTTTGATTATTGTTGCCCTATAGTACAAGCTGAAGTCAGGCAGTGTAATACCTCCAGCATATTCTTTTTTCTTAGGATTGCTTTGGCTATTTGGGGACTTTTGTGGTTCCATACAAATCGGATGATTTTTTGTTCTATTTCTTTAAAAAATGCCATTGGGATTTTGATGGGGATTGCATTAAATCTGTATATTGCTTTGGTAATATGGCCATTTGAACTATGTTGATTATTCCAATCCATGAACACGGAATGTCTGTCCATCTCTTTGTGTCTTCTTCAATTTCTTTTAAAAATGTCTTATAGTTTTCAGTGTATATGTCTTTCACATCCCTGGTTAAATTTATTCCTAGTTATTTTATTCTTTTTGTTGCAATTACAAAAGGAATTTTTTTTTAATTTCTTTTTCTGAGATTTCATTGTTAGTATATAGGAATGCAATGGGTTTTTGTGGTTTGATTTTGTAACCCGCAACTTTGTTGTACTCATTTTTTGTTTCTAACAGTTTTTTGGTAGAGTCTTTAGGGTTTTCTATATATAGTGTTATGTCATCTGCAAAAAGTGACTGCTTAACTTGTTCATTCCCAATTCAGATGCATTTTATTTCTTTCTCTTTTTTGATTGCTCTGGCTACGACTTCCAATGCTATGTTGAATAGCAGTGATGATAGAGGACAGCCCTGTCTTGTTTCTGAAGGTAGAAAAAAAGGCTTCAGTTTTTTACCGTTAATTATGATATTAGTTGAGGGTCTGTCATATATGGCCTTTATTATATTTAGATGTTTTTCTTCCATACCCATTTTATTAAGTGTTTTAATTATAAATGGATTGTGTATCTTGTCAAATGCTTTTCCTGTCAAATGCTATATCTATTGATATAATTAAATGATTTTTTTTTTATGCAGTGTATCACATTGGTTTATTTGCATATGTTAAGCCATCCTTATGCCCCTGGAATGAACCCTGCTTGGTCATGATACATAATCTTTTTAATGCATTGTTGTATTTGATTTGCTAGAATTTTGTTTAGGATTTTTGCATCCATGTTCGTCAGTGATATTGGTCTGTAATATTCTTTTTTGTGTGTAATTTGTACCAGGTTTTAGTATCACGGTAATTTTGGCCTCATAAAATGACTTAGGGAGTATTGTCTCTTCAATTTTTTTTTGAAGAGTTTGAGGACAGGTGTTAGATCCTTTTTGAATGTTTGGTAGAATTCACTAGTGAAGACATCTGGTCCTGGACTTTTGCTTTTTGGGAGGTTTCAGATGACTGATTTAATTTCCTTACTGTTCATAGGTCTATTTAGATTTTCCAGTTCTCTGTGATTCAGTCTAGGAAGGCTGAATCGTTCTGAGAACATGTGCATTTCTTCTAGGTTATTGAATTTGGTGGCATATAGTCCTTCATAGTATTATTGGATGTTCCTTTGTATTTCTGTGGCATCTATGGTAACTTCTCCTCTTTCATTTCTGATTTTGTTTATTTGTGTCTTTTCTCTTTTTACCTTAGTGTGTATGGCCAAGGGTCTGTCAATTTTATTAATCTTTTCGTAAAAACAGCTCTCTGTTGCTTTAATGTTTTTCCTATTGTCTTTTTGTGTTCTATTTTATTTAGTTCTGCTCTGATTTTTATTTTTTCCTTCCTTCTGCTGACTTTGGATTTCATTTGTTCTTCTTTCTCTAGTTCTTTAAGGTATAACCTGAGGTTGTTCACCTGGGATTTTTCCCCTTTCTTGGGATAGGCCTGTAGTGATATAAATTTCCTTCTTAATATTGCTTTCACTGCATCCCATAATTTTGATAAGATATATTTTAATTCTCATTTGTTTCTATGTATCTTTTGATCTTTCCTTTTATTTCTTGTTTGACCCAGTCATGCTTTAGGAGCATGTTGTTTAATCTCCAAATATTTGTGGTTTTCCTGCTTTCTTTTTGCAGTTGATATCCAATTTCAAAGTCTTGTGATCAGAGAATGTGCTTGGTATGGTTTAAATTTTCTTAAATTTTCTGAGACTAGCTTTATGTCTCAGTATATAATCTGTCCTTGAGTATGTTCTATGCATACTAGAAAAGAATGTATAGTCTGATGTTCTAGAATGAAGTGCTCTATAAATGTTAATTGTGTCCATTTCGTCTAATGTGTCATTTAGGGCTGATATTTCTTTATTTGTTTTCTGTTTGGATGATCTATCCATAGCTGTCCATGATGTATTTAGGTCCCCTACTATAATTGTGTTTTGGTCAATTTCTCCCTTTAGTTCTGTTAATAGTTGTTTGTGTATTTTGGTGCTCCCTGATTGGGGGTATAAATATTGATGACTTATATCTTCTTGTTGTATAGTCCCGTTTATCATTATGAAATGTCTGTCTTTGTCTCTTGTTATCTTTTTTATCCTGAAGTCTGTTTCATCTGATATCAGTATGGCTACACCTGATTTTCTCTAAATACCATTTGCTTGGAGTTTCAATTTCACCTTTCCACTTTAAGTCTATATGTGCCCTTGTAGCTGAGATGTGTGTGTCTCTTGGAGACAGCATATGGTTGGGTTTTTTTTTTATCCAATCTGCTAGCTTCCCTGTGCCTTTGTATTGGTGAGTTCAGTCCATTTACATTTAGGGTGATTATTGATATATGAGGATTTCCTATCATTCTATCTTTTGTTTTATAGTGGCCCGGTGTCTCCATTGTTTCTTTGCCTTTTTGTTGCTATCTGTTATTTCAGTGAGGTGGTATTCTATGATTTTTCCCTCTGTTTCTTCTTTTTATATGTTATACATTTCAGTTCTGGATTTTTTGTTTGAGTGGCTACCATTAAGTTTATGTAAAAGAAAGTTTCATATTTACAGTATTCCTTTCTCTTCAGCATGCTTCCTTTATCCATTCCCCTTGCTAGTGTAGACCTTTACTCTCTCCCCTTTTATGTTTCTGTTGTCACAAATTATCTTTACTTATGCTGTGAGTTGATATCTGTGTGACAGTAGCAAGTTGTCTTTTTCCTCTTTTTTTTAATGTTTTCTTTCTTCTTTACCCTGTATGTTATATTTAAGTATATAGTATCCTATTTTGTACAGGGATTGCCATTTTCTGCTTCTGTCTGTCTGTTTGTAATTGTATTCTTTTGCGTTTTTGTTTCAGGTCGAATAGCCTCCTTCAGTGTTTCTTGTATTATAGGTTATGTGTTAGAAAATTCCCTCAGCTTCTCTGTATCTAGAATGGTCTTTATTCCTCCTTCATATCCAAAGGATATCTTTGCTGGACCCATTGTTCTTGGCTCATAATTCTTTTCTTTCAATAGTTTGAATATTTGATTCCACTCCTTCCTTGCTTGTAGAGTTTCTGCTGAAAAATCTGATGATAATCTAATGGGCTTTCCTTTGTGGTTTACCTTCTTCTTTACCTTGGCTGCCTTGAGGATTCTTTCTTTGGTCATCAATTTTTGACAGCTTCAATACAATGCGCTTTGGAGAAGGCACTGTTGAGATTAAGGAAGTTAGGTGTTCTATTTGCATCTTGGATTCGAGGATCCAGTTCTTTCCACAAGTTTGGGAAGTTCTCGTAGACTATTTGTTTGAATATACTTTGTTCCTTCGCCCTTTCTTCTTCAGGTATACCTATTATTCTTATGTTGCTGTTTATGACGGAGTCAGAAAGTTCTTTCATTTCTCTTAACTTTCAAGTCTCTCTCTTCTTCTCTCTGTGTCATTTCCAGATTTTTATCTTCAATGTCACTAATTCTTTCCTCCATCTGGTCAGCTCTATTACCAAAGGTGGCTATTTCATTATTTATTTCTTTTATTGCATTTTTTATTTCCAGAATTTCTATTTGGTTCTTTATAAAAATTTCAATCTCTTTGAAAAATGTTTATTTTATTCTTTGATTGTGTTTCTATGTTCATTAAACTGCCTGTCTGTTTTCCTGCATTTCATTGAGAGTTTCAAAACTGCAATCTTGAATTCTCTGTCGTTTACATCACATATTTCCATGTCTTTAAGTTCATTTTCTGGAGTGTTTTAATTTTCTTTCTGAGCTGCCTTGTTACCTTGGTTATTCATGGCAATTAATGGATTATTATTTCTCTTCCTGGGCATCTACTGGAGTGGGTTCTGCAACAAGTTGATAGGAAGAGGTCTTTCTTTTGCTTTCCACTAGTTGTTGGTGGAATGTTTTATTTTCTTTCCCACTGTAACCTTTTATTCTCTCTCACTCTGCAGCGTTATATTTTCTCTTACATTGCTCCAGCTTCTCACGTGATGGGGGAGGGGGGTTTGAAAGATGGGCTTCTCCTCTGAGCAGATCACCTGGGTCTCATGGCACTGCCTCCATGGGAGGATGTGAAAGGTAACAGATTCTGAGCTTCTGAAGTCCCAGTACTCCCCAGCAGCCCAATGCAGAGCCTGTGTGTCTCCCTGGCTCTGGTAGCCCCTGCAGGGATTCGCCCTGATAGGTGTGGGCAGGGGCAGGACGGGTCATGAGAGGTGGCTCTGAGCAATGGCAACTATCAGCTCACAGTTATCTTGCCCCTACAGTTCATTGCCTTTCGTTGGATTTAGTTGCACTGTGAGTCTTTTGCTCTGGGGCTGCAGTTCTCAGAGCTGTAAATATTCTGTTCTTTAATCTGACATCGTTGCTGTTTCTTCTGGAGTCTGATTCTAGCACTGGCATCATTGGAGTGAGTTAGCTCTGGGAGAAGGGGGGAGTTGCTCAGGCTCCATGCCTATGTCTTCTGTCTTCTGCTTGGTAGTGAGGGCTTAAACCACTATTCTCATCCTTCTTCCCTCAGTCTTTGCTCCAAGGTCTCTGCCATGAATGTTGAGTTCAGCTATGGTATATGCTGATCCCACAGGTGGGACTGTGGGTTATAAGGGTAGCAGTCCAAATTCTTTCCTCTCCCGCGACTGCAGTAGCTCCAGAATGCAGGGAGCTCAGAGCTCTGGTCTGCATCCTGTGGCGCGCGCAGCCTGTGTCTCTGCACTTCCCCGTTTCTCTCCCCCCTGCTCACCCAAGTTGCACACCATTAGGTGCTTCAATTTGCAGGACTCTCAGGCATGCTGTGTGCCATGCAGGGAGTCCTTTATTGAATTATAGCTGTTCAATTTGTTGTAAATTCCAGAGGATATTTCAAGAAGCACTCCTCATGCTGCCATTTCTGTGATGTAATCTACCGATTGCATTTCTATATCCTAGACAGCTATGACCAAATACCAATCATTGATTGAAATTCTCAACGTTATTAAGATGTCAACTTTCCCCCAAAAGATTTATAGTTTATCTCAAATCCAAATCAAAATTATATAGCTTTTTTTTTGTAGAAATTGACAAGCTGATTCTGAAATTCATATGAGAATGCTAAAAAACTACAACAGCATAAGCAACTTTGAGAAAGAAGAATGTTGAAAATTTACAATGCCAGACTTCAAGACTTAATAATGCTACAGTAATCAATACAGTGTGGTGTTGGGGGAAAATAGACAAATAGATCATAGAATAGAATCAAGAATCCAGTAATAAACTCACATATATATATAAACAACTGATTTTTACCAAAAGTACAATAACAATTCAGTGGAGCTATTATTGGCTTGCCAATGCATTGGTACTGGAATATTTGGATATCTACATATAGAAGAATGAACTTCAAAATATATCCCACACCGTATATCAATATACAAAGATCAACTCAAAAGAGATTATCAACTTAGATGTAAAGCTTAAAACTATAAGCCTTCCAGAAGAAAACATGTGAGATCTTTCTGACCTGAAGTTATACAATCATTTCTTAACTGCAACACTATAAAAAGATTAATTGTACTTCATAAAAATTAAGACTTTCAGCTTTTAAAAAGACACTCTTAAGAGAATGAAAAGACAAGCCATGGAAAGAGTTTATCTTCAAATATCATGCGATAAAGGACTTGTATACACAATGTATAAAAAAACTCTCAAAGTAAGCCAGAATGGGGAGACAAAGAAACATAACACAAATAAAAGAACAGAAGAAACTTCCTGAATCAGTGGAAATAGAGGAAATAGAGGTAACCAACCTCTCGGAGACAGAGTTCAGAACACTGATTATTAGAATGTTCAAGGAAATTAATGAAAATATAAAGAAGGATAGAGAAATCATGAAAAGCAACCAGCTAGAACTTAAGAACACAATTACTGAATTAAATAACAAACTTGATGCAATCACTAGCAGACTGGATGAAGCAGAAAATCGAATCAGTGACTTAGAAGACAAAATAGCAGAGATCACCCATGCGGAACAACAAAAAGAAAAAAGAATGAAAAACATGGAAAATAGTTTAAGAGAGCTGGGGGACAACATCAGACGCAATAACCTAAGGATCATTGGAGTACCAGAAGGAGAAGAGAGGGAGCAAGGGATTGAGAATATATTTGAAGTAATAATGTCTGAAAACTTCCCTAACATGGCAAAGGACATTGAAATACAAGCCCAGGAAGTGCAGAGAGTTCCAAACAGGATGATTCCAAACAGGCCCACTCCAAGACACATTATAGTGAAAATGGCAAGGGTTAAGGACAAAGACAGAATCCTTAAAGCAGCAAGGGAAAGGCAGCAAGTTACTTACAAGGGTACCCCCATAAGATTATCAGCTGACTTTTCTACAGAAACTTTGCAGGCCAGAAGAGAGTGGCAGGAGGTTTTCAAAGTGATGAAAAATAAAGGCCTACAACCAAGATTGCTGTATCCAGCAAGGTTATCATTTAAAATCAAAGGCGAGATAAGGAGCTTTGCAGAAAAAAATAAGTTAAGGGAATTCATTACCACCAAGCCAGCTTTGCAGGAAATGCTAAAAGGGCTTCTTTAAGTAGAAGAGAAAAACAACCTATGAAAGACTACGAACACAAATAACAAAATGGCAATAAATACACACCTATCAATAATCACATTAAATGTAAATGGATTAAATGCTCCAATAAAAAGACATAACATAGGGTGGCTGAATGGATAAGAAAGCAAGACCCCAGTATATGCTGTATACAAGAGACTCACCTCAGATCCAAAGACTCATACAGGCTGAAAGTAAAGGGATGGAGTAAAATATTTCATGCAAATGGTACTGAGAAAAAAGCTGGAGTAGCGATACTTATATCAGATAAAATGGACTTTAAATTGAAGAATATAACAAAGGACAAAGAAGGACACTTCATAGTAATGAAGGGATCGATCCAACAAGAGGACATAACTCTAGTAAACATCTATGCACCTAACATAGGAGCCCCTAAATATATAAAACAGATATTGTCAGACATAAAGACAGAGATCAACAGTAACACTATCATAGTAGGGGACTTCAACACCCCGCTGTCACTAATGGACAGATCCTCCAGACAGAAAATCAATGTGGAAACAGCGACCTTAAATGACACATTAGACCAGCTGGATTTAACAGACATTTTCAGAGCATTTCATCCCAAAGCTACAGAATATACGTTCTTTTCAAGTGCACATGGAACATTTTCTAAGATAGACCACATGTTAGGCCACAAAACAAGTCTCAATAAATTTAAGAAGATTGAAATCATTTCAACTGTATTCTCTGACCACAATGCTATGAAACTAGAAATCAATTATAAGAAGAAATCCGGGAAGCTGACAAATAAATGGAGGCTAAACAATATGCTATTAAATAGTGAGTGGGTCACAAATGAGATCAAGGAGGAAATCAAAAGATACCTCGAGACAAACGAAAATGAAAACACCACGACCCAAAATCTCTGGGATGCTGAGAAAGCAGTCCTAAGAGGGGAGTTTATAGCAGTGCAAGCCTACCTAAAGAAGGAAGAAAAATCTCAAATCAACAGGTTATCCTTACACCTAAGGGAACTGGAAAAAGAACAGCAAAAGAGGCCCAAGGGAAGTACAAGAAAGGAGATAATAAAGACCAGAGCAGAAATAAACAATACAGAGAACAGAAAAACAATTCAAAAGATCAATGAAACCAAGAGCTGGTTTCTTGAGAAGATAAACAAAATTGACAAACCTCTAGCCAGGCTCATCAAAAAAAAAAAGAGAGAGGACTCAAATTAGCAAAATCAGGAATGAAAGAGGGGAAATGACTACAGACATCACAGAAATACAAAAAATTCTAAGAAATTACTATGAGCAACTATATGCCAACAAATTTGACAATCTGGAAGAAATGGATAATTTTCTAGAAGCATACAACCTTCCAAAGCTAACGCAAGAAGAAACAGAAAATCTAAATACCCTGATTACTACCAAGGAAATTGAATCAGTAATTGACAAGCTCCCAAAAAACAAAAGCCCTGGACCAGACAGCTTCACAAGTGAATTTTATCAAACATTCAAAAAAGAACTATCACCTATTCTTCTCAAACTATTCCAAAAAATCCAGAAGGAGGGAAGGCTCCCAAACTCTTTTTATGAAGCCACTATCACCCTGATTCCAAAACCAGATAAAGACATCACAAAAAAGGAAAACTACAGGCCAATCTCCCTGATGAATATAGATGCAAAAATTCTCAATAAAATATTAGCAAACAGAATTCAGCAATATATTAAGAAGATCATACATCATGATCAAGTGGGATTCATCCCTAGTGCGCAAGGCTGGTTCAACATCCGTAAATCAATTAATGTGATACACCACATCAACAAAATGAAGGATAAAGATCACATGGTCATTTCAATAGATGCAGAAAAAGCATTTGACAAAATCCAACAGCCATTTATGTTAAAAACCCTTAGCAAAGTGGGAATACAGGGATCATATCTCAACATAATAAAAGCCATATATGATAAACCTACAGCTAACATCATACTCAATGGGGAAAAGCTAAAACCATTCCCCTTAAGATCAGGAACAAGACAAGGCTGTCCACTTTCTCCTCTTTTATTCAACATAGTGCTGGAAGTTCTAGCCACAGCAATCAGACAACAAAAAGAAATAAAAGGCATCCAAATTGGCAATGAAGAAGTAAAATTGTCATTATATGCAGATGACATGATACTGTATATAGAGAACCCCAAAGACTCCATCAAAAAACTATTGGAACTGATAAACGAATTCAGTAAAGTAGCAGGATATAAAATCAATGTTCAGAAATCTGTGGCATTTGCATATACCAATAATAAACTAATGGAAAGAGAAATTAAGAAAACTGTCCCATTTACAATTGCGTCAAGAACTATAAAATACCTAGGAATAAATTTAACCAAAGAAGTGAAAGATCTGTACTCAGAAAATTATAAGACACTGAAGAAAGAAATCATAGAAGATACAAATAAATGGAAACACCTACCATGCTCATGGATAGGAAGAATTAATATAGTTAAAATGTCCATACTGCCCAAAGCAATATATAGATTCAATGCAATTCCTATCAAACTACCAAGGGCATTTTTCACAGAAATAGAAAATATAATCCTAAAGTTTATATGGAATCATAAAAGACCCAGAATAGCCTCGGCAATTCTGAGGAATAAAAACAAAGTCGGGGGGAATCACGCTAACAGACATCAAAACCTACTACAAGGCCACAGTAATCAAGACAGTTTGGTATTGGCATAAAAACAGGCACATCGATCAGTGGAACAGAACAGAGAGCCCAGAAATAAATCCAAGCATTTACGGACAGTTAATCTATGGCAAGGGAAGCAAGAATTTACACTGGAGTAAAGATAATCTATTCAATAAATGGTGCTGGGAAAATTGGACTGACACATGCAAAAAAATGAAACTGGATCATCTCCTTACGCCTTATACAAGAACAAATTCAAAATGGATTAAAGACTTAAATGTAAGACCTGAAACCATAAAAATACTAAAGGAAAATATAGGGAGTACATTTGCAGACATTACCCGGAGCAATATTTTTACTGATACATCCCTACGGGCAAGGGAAGTAAAAGAAAAAATGAACATATGGGATTATATCAGACTTAAAAGTTTTTTCACAACAAAGGAAACCATTAATAAAACAAAAAGGAAGCCTACTGAATGGGAGAATATATTTGCCAACGATATATCTGATAAGGGGTTAATATCCAAAATTTATAAAACACTCATGAAACTCAACACCAAAAAAACAAACAACCCAATTAAAAAATGGGCAGAAGATATGAAGAGACATTTCTCTAAAGAGGACATACAGATGGCCAACAGTCATATGAAAAAAGTTCAACCTCACTGGTCATTAGGGAAATGCAAATAAAAACCACCATGAGATACCACCTCACTCCAGTCAGAATGGCTATCATCAACAAATCAACAAACAACAAGTGCTGGCGGGGCTGTGGGGAAAAGGGGACCCTGCTGCACTGTTGGTGGGACTGCAGATTGGTGCAGCCACTATGGAAGTCTGTATGGAGGTATCTCAAAGAACTGGAAATAGAGCTACCGTTTGACCCAGCAATTCCACTCCTAGGTATTTATCCTGAAAAAACCAAGACACTTATTCAAAAAAAGTTATGCACCCCGATGTTCATAGCAGCACAATTTACAATAGCTAAGACTTGGAAACAACCAAAATGCCTGTCAGTAGATGACTGGATTAAGAAACTGTGGTATATTTATACAATGGAGTATTACTCCGCTATAAAGAAGAATGAAATCGTGCCATTTGCAATGATATGGATGGACCTAGAGACTATAATGTTGAGTGAAATAAGTCAGTCAGAGAAGGACAAATACCATATGATCTCACTTATATGTGGAATATGAAAAACTGTATGAATGAGCAAAGTAAACAGAAACTGTCTCATAGATATAGAGGAAAAATCAGGGTTGCTAGTTGGGAGGGGGATGGGGATGAGGGAGAAGGGGAAGGGATTAGACAGCAAAAATAGGCAACTACAATATTGCTACTGGGATAGGAAAAACAGTTTGGGGAATATAATTAATAATGTTGTAAATATTCTGTGGAATGTCAGATGATCATAGGTCTTGTTAGGGAGATCATTTCATGGATGGAGTAGAGGTTTGATCACTGCACTGTATTACTAAAGTGGAGGTGGTATACCTACTGTAATTGAATATATATAGATAGTCACGGGATGTGGATTATACTGTGGAAGAGAGTCAGAGGAAGAGTAATAGATATATGATATGGGGGGGAGTGGGGTGGTGTATTGGGGGTGGGGGGTTGTCACTTTGAGGGGTAAAATGTATAACTATTGCACTGTGTTGTACACCTGAAACTAATTAAAAATAAAATAAAATAAAATAAAATAAAAATAAAATAAAAAAAGGGAATAAAGTCCAAATTTAAAAAAAACACAAAAACCTCTCAAAACCTAGTAGTAAAAAAATCAACCTAATTTACAATGGTCAAAACAATGTGATCAGGTATTTTAAGGAAAAAAAAAAGATGTATGGGTGGCAAACAAGCACATTAAAATACACACACCCTTAGTCATGAAAAATGCATAATAAAACATTTAAAATACTAGAAATTGAAAAGTCTCCATACCAGGTTGGCCGAGTGGTGCGGTGGTTAAGCACTGGCTTGGGAAGCCAGCAGCCCTGGTTCAGGTCCCACATATGAGGGCCAGTGACACTGCCCTCAAAAAAAAAAGTCTCCATACCAAGTGTTAGTGAAGATGTGAAACAACTGGAAATTTTGTAGATTGTTGGTGGAAATAAAACTGAAGAAACATGTTGGGAAACAGTGTGGCAGTTTTTAAAAAAGTGAAACATACCCCTATTATTGTATATGACCCAGTCATTCTACTCCTAGCCATTTGCCCAACAGAAATGAAACTATAGGTCCATAAGAGTCTTGTGTGGACATGTTCATAGCAGCTTTATTTATTATAGCCAAAGTCTAGAAGCATCTCAAATGTCCATCAATAGGAAAATGGATAAACAAATTGTAGTAAATCAATACAATAGACTTCTATTCCTCAATAAAAATGAATGCCCCATTGACACATGCAACAAAGTGCATGAATTTCAAAATAATTATCCTGAGTGAAATATGCCAGACAAAAGTACATATACAGTAGAAATCAATTTACGGAAAACTCTAGGAAATGAAAACTAACCTATTTTGACAGAAAGCTAATTAGTGCTTTCCTGAGGAAGGTGAGTGAGGAAGAGTGGGTGGGAGGAAGGTGAGTGAGGAGGAGTGGGTGGGAGGGATTACAAAGGGGCAAACTGTTGATGGTGTGGATATATTTTCACTTATCTTGATTGTAGCGATGGTCTCCTGAGTGTATATATATATATATATATATATATATATATATATATATGTCACAATTTACCTTGTGAACTTTAAATGTGTGCAGTTTGTTGTATGAAAATTAGACCTCAATTAAGCAGTTTAATAATACTTTGTACAAATGTTTCTGGTATGCTACATTTTAAATATTATCACCAGCTTCACAATTTGGCACCTTAAGACAGTCTAAATACCTTGCAAACAATAGTCATAGGATGCCTGTTCAGTCTTGATCTATTTATGGCCTGTTCTTTCCTTTCTTTTTTAAAATTTTCTAGAGTATGCTCAATCTTGTGCTAGCTGCCTGCGTTAGCCGTGATATATGTATGTGTGTATATATATATATATATATTCACATATTTTATTCAAATGGTCCTTTTCCTTCTTAACCTATCTATGCCTTTCTTAAAAACCTGATTTTCAAACCACCGCCTCCATAAAGCCTTCCCTAATTAATCTCCTGTCACACACCTCCAGGCTTTCATACACATCCTCTCAAACAGGTTGACCTCAGTTTTTCTAAATGAATCTGCTTAGTTACAACATTATATCTATAACTTAAATCAATTTTAAATAAGGACCTTATTTTCCATTTCCTTTGTATGTCTCCTTACTTAATTCAGTGTTCCGTGAATAACAGGCATTCAAATAAGTAACATTGTCTGGCACACATTAACCATAATACATGCCATACTAGGGATTTACTATTTACAATTCGAAGTTTACAATTATAGACTGTTTCTAAAAAATGGCATTTTAATAGAGTTACAGTGTAATCACTATCATCTGCTAATTGTGTTAAACATTTTTTTTTTAAAGCTAATGAATTTTTACTTACAATTTGAATGTCAGTGATTCACAATTTTCCAGAGACAATGAATACATTTAAGTCCACTTCCCAACTTTTTTTTTTAGCTGAAGTGATAGTGTGGCAAACCAGAATTATGCAAAAATGACATATTTCCTAAATTATGCACTATGGAGACATTAAAGATAGTTAAAAAGTAATCACATGTAGATAAAAAAGGAGAAAACCATTAACATTTAACAGTTAAGGTTAGCTACATTTCTTGAAGAAAATTGCATTAATAGTCAATGTAATGAGACCTATAAACAGGAGAAATTAAGAAATCAAATAAATACTTTTCTAAAGAGTATTTCATTACTTTTGGGGTATCACAGGGCAGCTTCACTTGTAACAAGAACATTCAGGTTGTGAAACAATAAACTGCATAGAAGAAAACATAGGTACTAAACTTATGAACCATGGTTTTAGAGAGGATTTTACGAATTTCACCTCAAAGGCAAGGGAAATAAAAGTGAAAGTAAATGAATGGGACTATATCAAACTAAAAAGCTTCTGCACAGCAAAAGAAACCATCAACAAAACAAAGAGGCAACCAACCAAATGGGAGAAGATATTTGCAAATAATACCTCTGATAAAGGGCTAATGTCCCAAGTACATAAAAATCTCGTGCAACTCAACAACAAAACAAACAATCCTATGAAAAATCGAGCAGCGGACCTGAAAAGACACTTCTACCAAAAAGACATGCAAAAGACCAACAGAGTTATGAAATATGCTCAACATCGCTAGCTATTAGGGAAATGAAACCCAAAACCACAATGCGATACCACTTCACACCTGTTAGAATGGCTGTCATCAACAAGACAAATAATAACAAGTGTTGGAGAGGCTGCGGAGCAAAAGGAAGCCTCATACACTGTTGGTGGGAATGCAGATTGGTGCAGCTGCTATGGAAGGCAGTGTAGAGGTTCCTCAAAAATTAAGAGAAGAATTACCATAAGAACTCAGCAATCCCTCTTCTGGTTATCTACCCCCAAAATCTGAAAACATTTATCTGTAAAGATATACATGCTCCAGGGCCTGCCGAGTGACTCATTGGTTAAGAGTTGGCTTGGGAGCGTGAGCTCTGAACAGCAGGGCTGCTGGTTCGGATCCCACATGGGCCAGTGACGCTGCACCCTCTACAGCTAAGATGGTGAACAACAGCTCAACCTGGAGCTGGACTGCAGTGAGCTGCCATAAGCTACCGTGAGTGGCCGGCAGCCGGCATGACCTGCCGTGAGCCACAGTGAACAGCTGTCCAATGGCTAGCAACCCATCTGCCTCACCCAGGAAGAGCACAATGATCACAATACCAACATGGGCCAGTGAAGCGACATCCTCCACAACTAGATTGAAGAACAAAAGGACAGCAACTTGTCTGTTCCCCTTCCCCGATTCCCCAATGCTGTTCCCTCCCCTAATTCCCCAATAAAATCTTTAAAAAAAAAAAGATATATATCCTCTGATGCTCATTGCAGTTTATTTATAGTTGCCAAGACATGGAAACAACCAAATGTCCTTTGTAGGTGATTAGATAAAGAAGATGTGGTACATATATGCAATGAAATATTACTCGGCACACATGCACACACCTCAGGGATGTAAAGATTACAAATGTTATAAGAAGAGCATAAGATGTGGGATTGCTGGTATTTTAATTTGGGATCCTATGTGTTTCTTGACATACCACAATCACTACTCACTCCCAATACACATTGTCTATTAAGGAAGAAAAATAAATCAGTAAGGAAAAGTATTGGCTTTGATTTATAAATATGTTCTGACAAGTTCTGTAGCTAATGCTTATAATTTACCCTTATCATATACTTTCAGAAAATATTGTGTCTGTTAATGGCAATGGATTGGGTTCGTAGACCAGTGGTTCTCAAACTCTAGTTCCTGGACAAACAGCAGCAGCAACAGTAGCAGCAATAAGAACTGGTTCTCAATGCATGTTCTTATGTTCCATGTTGGCCCAACTGAATCAAAAACTACAGCAAGGGCCTTAACAATGGATGTTTTCATAGGGGGTTGGTTTATTCTAATGCGTATTAAAGTTAGAACAACTGCATTAGACCAAGTGGAACTTACCAGTTCGGGTTTATGTCTAGGCCTTCAGAGGGGCTTAGCTGAAAAGAAATGTTCTCATGCTCAATTCCAGGATAAGAAAGAAACATTGAAAGTAGAAGATCTGTGCAACCTATGCGTGGGAAGTGACACAAGAGTATGAGTTCTGTGCTCTTGCTCTTGTTTGAAAGTGCTGAAGTTCAATGTCCAGCTTCACCATGAATTCATCATAAAATCTTAAGTTATTTAAACTTCTTTGATTGAATTTCATATATAGAAAATGCGGATGATGATAGTAGTCCCCAATGGATAGAATTTTGTGAGGGTTAAATGGCTTGATACCTATGAAGGATTTGAATGGTAAGAGGTTTTAAATCCCGACTTTCTTTTTGCCTTTTTTTTTGAGGCTTATATTATTCAGCTGACAATCAATATCTATATATGAGTTAAATTGTTCCTACCTATTTGGGAAAGCATTTTGCACTAAAAGAACTGATGTTTTACCAAGCATTCAATTTCTGGAAGATTGCTTTGGAAATAATTTTTCACTATTCATAAATTAAATTGAAGAGAATTTTCTGCCAAAAGGCCACATGCAGCTACATGAGTAATGATATTGAAAGAACTCACTTTGAGACCTTTCCTGAAGGAAGTTATACAAAGAGCAGGTTTCATGTTCTGAATCAAGGTTGTAGCTAACCAGCCCAGATTGCTTGTTTTGTGTCACTTCACAATTCGCCCAATTTGCTTTAAATACTTTCTGGTCCATTCAATCTTTTGATACCAATTTAACACGTATAAATTATATGGAATATTTCTAGAAAGTGAAGTTCAATTAAGCAACGTACATTGATTAGCATCTTTAGTGACAGAAAAACCTTAGAGTCTTTCACCTTTGTAAACAACCTGCAAATTATCATCAGTGTTGAAAACTGGACTCAGAATCTATTTTAACTTTGAGCCTTTGAGATTCAACTGCATTAGAAAGCTTCCATTTGCATTTCAGGCTCTACAAAAAGCATTTGCTTTCACACTATTTTGTTCTGTCTCTCAGGGTTAGTGGCTTAGGGTCAATCAGTTTCAGGTAAGGAGAAAACAAAATTCACTGTCTATTGTTTTTTTTTGTTTTGTTTTGTTTTGTTTTGTTTTGTTTTGAGGGCAGTGTCACTGGCCCTCATATGTGGGACCAAACCGGGGCCGCTGGCTTCCAAGGCCAGCGCTTAACCACTGCGCCACTCAGCCGGCCCTTCACTGTCTATTCTTGACATCCTATAACCTCCTCCTTTGTTTGAGTGTGAAGACAATGAATTATTTTCCCAACATTGGATGCATGTAACCACTTTTATTCTATGTAAAATCAATTTTTTTTCAGAGCCCAAGGCTTAAAAATATCTATTTTCAATTCTAGATGATCACCAAAGTCCATAATTTTAGACCTCTAGTGAGTCTTAATCCAACATGAGAAATTGCTTTTCTATTTGGTTCACTTTTAAGCAGCTTCTTATGTTTAAATCATACTTGCACCTATAATCAGGAATCTAAAAGTAATGTGCCCCAGGCTTTGATTCCTGTAAGTTATCTGAAAATAAGTGAAAATCAAGGCATTTGGAGGAAATCGAAATGTATTCATCTTAAATGGGCTTTACATGCATAGACATGTTTTCCAATCCATTGTTGGACTAGAAGCAATAAAATAATAACAAATCTTAACAGTGAAAATGAGCTCGTCTCTAATCTGTAAGTACATATTGGATCAATAACACTCCATCTGTTAATGGAGCAGGCCAACACTCCTCAGTTTTCCAAACTGTGTGAAAATCACATTTAAAATGAATAACAGAAAGCATCTACTAGGAACATTGTGCAGTAAAGGTTCTTTAAATGTGATTTGTAGTTACCCTGAAGTTTTACTCAAATGAGATAATTTATTTCTAACCAATATCTTATAAAGGTTTATACATGTATGTGTATAGATAAATAGACCCAGAGTATCTATGTGTATAATATAGTCACATTTAATATGTAATTTTTGCTTCTACTTAATATTATTAAGTTTTGTTTTAGTTGACCTACACTTGTGCTGTGGGTGTCATTCAAATAAGACTAGAATCTTCATATAGAACAGTATTGGTCATTTAGGAAAGCTGTGTCATGATTTTGAAAATAACTAGAAATAACTAGTGAGCTATATTTTAAATGCATGTAGGTGACACCTACTACAAGAGGACAATTACAGAAATTATATTAGTGATTTTGTTTGTGGTCATTATATTACAGTTATAAGGAAACTGTCATCAAAATATGTCATAGTTATATAATGACAATTATTAAAAGGAAAGTCATTTAATTTATTCTTATATTATTTTTCAGATGTAGGGAAGATCCTTTTTCCAATTAAATCTGTCAAGAACATGCACACTCATTATTTGTAAACAAAGGTGCACTTAAGGTCATAATCAGATTGAATCTTGAGATATTTGCACAATTTAGTTGTAACGCGGAAGTAGTTAACATTTATTAAAGCAAACCATATGTATGCCATGATTCTGAAAATAAATATTATAAAAAGTTTGTTTTATATGCATGAAAAGTATTTCCAAACCTTTAATTAATATTTGATCATTCACACATCTCAAACTTATAAATATTAAAACATAATTGCTATTTATTTATTTATGGCTGAATCATATGGTAATTCTATCCTTAATTTTTTGAGGAACCTCCATACTGCTTTCTTTTTTTCTTTTTTTCAGTAACTTCATAAATTTTAGTAAAACTGAAATATCTGCAAACAGTACAATTTGGGAAGCCACTAAGTCATGCCACTGATGGAACATCTTATATTCTTGATTCATTTTTTTTTTAATTCTTTTATTGTGAAATAAAAATTTTTTTAAAAATTAGTTTCAGGTGTAAAACACAGTGCAATGGTTATACTTTTTACCCCTCAAAGTGACAAAGCCCTCCCGCAATTCGTCACCCCACTCCTCTCCCCCATATCATACATATCTATTACAATTCCTTTCACTCCCTTCCACAGTATACTCTACATCCCATGACAATCTATATATTCAGTTACAGTTGGCATACAATATTACACAACATCAGTTTCAGATATACAGTGCAGTGATCAAGCCTCTACTCCATCCATGAAGTAGTCTCCCTAAAAAGACATGTGACCATCTGACACCCCACAAAATATTTACATTGTTATATTCCCCGAACTGTCTTTCATATCCCTGTGGCAATATTGTAGTTACCTATGTATGCTGTCTAATCCCTTCCCCCTTCTCCCTCATCCGCAGCCCCTTCCCAACTAGCAACCATCAGTTTTTCCCTATATATTTATGAGACTGTTTCTGTTTACTTTGCTTGTTCATTTAGTTTTCCAGATTCCACAGATAAGTGAGATCATATGGTATTTGTCTTTCTTCAACTGACTTATTTCACTTAGCATAATGTTCTCTAGGTCCATCCATATCGTTGAAAATGGTACAATTTCATTCTTCTTTATAGCAGAGTAATACTCCATTGTATAAATGTACCACAGTTTCTTAATCTAGTCATCTACCAATGTGTATTTCGGTTGTTTCCAAGTCTTGGCTATTGTAAACAGTGCTGCAATAAACATAGGGGTGCATATACTTTTTCGAATTAGTGTCTTGGATTCTTCTGGGTAGATACCAAAGGGTGTAATTGCTGGGTCATATGGTAGTTCCATTTCCAGTTTTTTGAGATACATCCACACTGATTTCAATAATGGCTGCACCAATCTGTAGTCTCACCAACAGTGCACCAGAGTTCCCTTTTCTCCACAACCTTGCCAGCACTTGTTGTTTGTTGATTTATTGATGATAGCCATTTTGACCAGAGTGAGGTGCTATCTCATTGTGGTTTTTATTTGCATTTCTCTGATCATTAGTGAGGTTGAACATTTTTTCATATGCCTGTTGGCCATCTGTATGTCTTCTTTAGAGAAATGCCTCTTCATATCCTCTGCCCATTTTTTAATTGGGTTGTTTGATGTTTTGGTGTTGAGTTGCATGAGTGTTTTATATATTTTAGATATTAACCCCTTATCAGATATGTCATTGGCAAATATCTTCTCCCATTCAGTAGGCTACCTTTTTATTTTATTGATGATTTCCTTCGCTGTGAAAAAAACTCAAGTTTGATGTAATCCCATATGTTTGTTTTTTCTTTTATTTCCCTAGCCCAAGGGGATATATCAGTAAAAATATTATTCAGGTTATTGTCTGCAAACTTAATCCTTATGATTTCTTCTAGGAGTTTTATGGTACAGGTCTTACATTTAAGTCTTTAATCCATTTGGAGTTTGTTCTTGTATATGGTGGAAGTAGGTGGTTCACTTTCATTTCTTTGCATGTGTCGGTCCAATTTTCCCAGCACCATTTATTAAATAGACTATCTTTACTCCAATGTAAATTCTTGCTTCCAATGTCACAGATTAAATGACCATATATGGATGGGTTTATTCCTGGGCTCTCTATTCTGTTTCATTGGTCTATGTGTCTGTTTTTATGCCAGTACCATACTGTTTTGATTCCTGTAACCTTGTAGTATGTTTTGGTGTCAGGTAGTGTGATGCCTCCCACTTTGTTCTTATTTCTCAAGATTGCCATGGCTAGTGGTGGTCTTTTGTGGTTCCATATAAATTTTAGGATTCTATGTTCTATTTCTGAGAATAATGTCCTTGGTAATTTGATTGGAATGACATTGAATCTATATATTGCCTTAGGTAGTATTGACATTTGAACTATATTAATTCTTCCTATCCATGAACATGGTATGTATTTCCATTTATTCATATCTTCTTTGATTTCTCTCTTCAGTGTCTCATAATTTTCTGAGTAGAGGTCTTTTACTTCTTCAGTTAAATTGATTCCTAGATATTTTATTGTTTTTGAAACAATTGTAAAAGGGAATGATTTCCTGATTTCTTCTTTTGATACTTTATTATTGGTGTATACAAATGCAACTGATTTATGAGTATTAATTTTGTGTCCTGCTATCTTACCAAATTCATTGATCAGTTCTAGCAGTTTTCTGGTAGAGTCTTTGGGATTCTCTTTATACAATATCATGTCATCTGCATATAATTACAATTTTATTTCCTCTTTTCCAATATGGATGCCTTTATTTCATTTTCTTGTCTGATTGCTGTGGCTAGAACTTCCAGAACTATGTTAAATAGAAGTGGTGAAAGTGGGCAGACTTGTCTTGCTCCTGATCTTAAGGGGAAAGCTTTTAGCCTTTCCGCATTGAGTACGATGTTTGCTGTGGGCTTATCATATATGGCCTTTATTATGTTGAGATATGATCCCACTATTCCCACTTTGCTAAGAGTTTTTATCATAAATGGCTGCTGGATTTTGTCAAATGCTTTTTCTGCATGTATTGATATGATCATATGATTTTTATTTTTCATTTTGTTAACATGATGTATTACGTTAATTGCTTTGTGGATATTGAACCAACCTTGCATACCAGGAATGAATCCCATTTGATCGTGGTGTATGATCTTTTTAATGTGATGCTGAATTCGGTTTGCTAGTATTTTGTTGAGAATTTTTGCATCTATGTTCATTAGGGATATCGGCCTGTAGTTTTCCTGTTTTGTAATATCTTTGTCTGACTTAGGAATCAGGGTGATGGTGGTTTCATAGAAAGAGTTTGGGAGCCTTCCCTCCTTCTGTATTTTTCGGAATAGTTTGAGGAGAATAGGTAGTAATTCTTTTTTGAATATTTTGTAAAATTCACCTCTGTAGCCATCCGGTCCAGGGCTTTTGTTTGTTGGAAGATTGTTGATTACTGATTCAATTTCCTTGGCAGTAATCAGTCTGTTCAGAGTTTCTGTTTTTGGGGGTCAGACTTGGTAGATTGTATGCATCTAGAAATTTATTCATTTCTTCCAGATTGTCGAATTTGTTAGCATATAGTTGCTTGTACTATTTTCTTAAAATTTTCTGCATTTCTGTTTTATCTGTTGTCAGTTCTCTTCTTTCATTTCTGATTTTATTAATTTGGGTCCTCTCTTTTTCTTGGTGAGTCTGGTTAAGGGTTTGCCGATTTTGTTTATCTTTCCAAAAAACCAACTCTTGCTTTCATTGATCTTTTGTATTGTTTTTTTTTTTGTTCTCTATTTCATTTATTTCTGCTCTGGTCTTTATTATTTCCTTCCTTATACTCCCTTTAGGCTTGTTTTGCTGTTCTTTTTCAAGTTCCCTTAGGTATAAAGATAGTCTGTTGATTTGAGATTTTTCTTTCTTCTTAAGTAGGCCTGCACTGCAATAAACTTCTCTCTTAGGACTGCTTTTGCTGCATCCCAGAAATTTTAGGTCGTGGTGTTTTCATTTTCGTTTCCCTTGAGGTATCTTTTGATTTCCTCCTTGATCTCATTTGTGGCCCACTCACTATTTAGTATCATGTTATTTAGCCTCCATGTGTTTGTAGGCTTTCCAGATTTCTTGTCATAATTGATTTCTAGTTTCATAGCATTGTGTTCAGAGAAGACACTTGATAGGATTTCAACCTTCTTAAATTTGTTGAGACTTGTTTTGTGACCTAACATGTGGTCTATCTTGGAAAATGTTCCATGTGCACTTGAGAAGAATGTATATTCTGTACCTTTGGGGTGAAATGCTCTAAAAATATCAATTAAATCCAGCTAGTCTAAAGTGTCATTTAAGGCCACTATGTCCATGTTCATTTTCTGTCTAGAGGATCAGTCCATTAGTGACAATGTGTTGTGGAAGTCCCCTACTATGATACTGTTACTGTTGATCTCTGTCTTTATGTCTGTCAAAATCTGTTATATATGTTTAGGAGCTCCTATATTGGGTGCATAGATGTTTACTAGGGTTACTTCCTCTTGTTGAATCAATCCCTTTCGTATTATGTAGGGCCCTTCTTTTTCTTTTATTGCAGTCTTCATTTTAAAGTCTATTTTGACCAAAATAGGTATGGCTACTCCAGCTTTTTTCTCACTTACATTTGAGTGAGATATCTTATTCCATCCCTTTACTTTCAGTCTGTGTGTGTCTTTTGATTTGAGATGAGTGTCTTGTATACAGCATATGAATGGGTCCTGTTTTCTTATCCACTCAGCCACTCTGTGTCTTTTGATTGGAGCATTTAGCCCATTCACATTTAAAGTGATTACTGATAGGTGCATATATATTGCCATTTTGTTATTTGTATTTCTTGTCTTCCTCGATTAGCTTGTTTTCCCCTTTCTTCTGTTGAAAAAAGCCCTTTTAACATTTCCTGCAATTCTGGCTTGGTACTAATGAACTCCTTAAGCTTATTCTTTTATGAGAAGCTCTTTATCTCTCCTTCAATTTTAAGTGATAGCCATGCTGGGTAGAGCAATCTTGGTTGTAAACCTTTATTTTGTGTCACTTTGAATATCTCCTGCCACTCCCTTCTGGCCTGCAGAGTTTCTGTAGAAAAGTCAGCTGTTAGTGTTATAGGAGTTCCTTTGTATGTAAACTGCTGTCTTTCTGTTGCTGCGTTTAGGATTCAGTCTTTGATTTAAGCTTTGCCATTTTAACTATGATGTGTCTTGGTGTGGACCTGTTTGGGTTCCGCCTGTTTGGAACTCTGCACATCCTGGTCTTGTATGTCAGTTTCCTTCACCGGGGTAGGGAAGTTTTCAGTCATTATTTCTTTAAATACATTCTCAATCCGTTTCTTCTCTTCTCCTTCTGGTATTTCTATGATGTGACTGTTGTTGTGTTTCATGTTGTCCCAAAGGTCTCTTAAACTATTTTCATTCTTTTTTATTCTTGTTTCTTTTTGTTGTTCCAGCTGGGTGATTTCTGCTATTTAGTCTTCTAATTCGCTGATCCGCCCCTCAGCTTCATCTATTCTACTGGTGATACATTCGAGTGTGTTCTTCATTTCAGTTATTGTATTCTTTAGTTCCAACTGGTTGTTTTTTATGGTTTCCCTATCCTTCTTTATGTCCTCAGTAAATTCCTTAAACATTCTTATCATCAGTGTTCTAAACTCTGTCTCTGAAAGTTTGGATACCACTATTTCATTTAGTTCCATTTCTAGAGTTTTCTTCTGGTCTTTTACTTTGGACATGTTTCTTTGTTTCTTCATTTTGGCTGTCGTTCTGTGAATGCTTCGATGTTTTTGATAGATCACCTAGAGAGAAGAGAGAAAGAAAAAAGAAAAGAAAAGAGAAGAAAAAAAGCTTGGGTGTGGTTCTCCATCATTTTTATCTGCAGGCCACTTGCTCAACAATAGAGAGTCTCTGGGTGACTCAACACCATATATTGGGGGGAAGGGCTTAATGTGTTATGCGCTGGCCTCCATCTCAGGCTTGCAGTGAGCTTTCCGCAATTAGCTGCCATGCGCTCTGGAACCGTGCTCACTACCAAAAAAAAAAAAAATCTTCACAGGTTGTTGCAGGTTGTCTTCTGCAAAAAAAAAAAAAACCCTCTGTGGCCTGCAGAATTGTGGGCCAGGCACCAGGGTCTCAGCGTGCCTCTGGCAAAACAGCTCTAGGTGGGCAGGGCAGGCCCAAGGCACCACTGGATGTGGTCAGTGGTCCCCATGAAGTCAGAGCAGCATGTACTCTGCACCAGCAACCAGCCCACACAAACTTGCCAGGAAAGCCTTGATCGGGTCACACAGGAGCACAACTCCCAGCCTAATACTCTCAGGAAAACTCCCCATCTCAGCCTGTCCCAATCAGCTGCCCACAGATCAGGCTAAACAGTCCAGTAGCCAATCCCTGGCCTGGTAACTCTGCACAAACAGTGCAGAGAGCAGGGACCCAAGGTGGCTCACGCACTCCTGGGTCTCAGTGAGCAGCCTGATCGAGCTGGAGAGCACCCGCCCAGCGTTTCCCTGGCAACACAGCACAAGCAGGGCAAAGGGTGGGAATCCAAGGCCGCCTGCGCATGCACGCACTCCTGTGCCAATTTCACCAGACCGATGCGGTCCTGGATCTGACCCTCTGTGGGAGGGCCCAACCCTGGAAAAATGGCTCCTTCCTGTACACCACTCGTGTGCAAGCTCCACACCAGGGGAACAATGGTCCCAAAACCTCCAGATCCTGTACCAAAGGTGCTCAGTTCAGTCCTTCCCTGCGTGCTCCTGGGCCGAGCTCACACAGCTACTCCCTCCAACAGGAACCAGGTAAGAGCTCACCAGCAAGCGAACCCATGCACCGGCCCCACTTGTTCTCCAGCTGCTCTCAGCCTCATGGAGCCAGTCAAAGAGAGTCCTCACTAATTTCTACTGCCCACTATCGTAGAACTCCTTTTCCTGGCAAAGCAACTCTAGACTAGTGAGTTTAGTGTGGGGCCGGAGGGTCTCTCCCCCAACCGGAGAAGCCTCTCCACACAGCTGGGGTATCCCTCACGGGGCTCGCCCTCTCTCGTCTGCGCCCCTCCTACCAGGCTTGACGTGGCCTCCTTTTTAGGTTCTTCGTTTAGAGGTTCTGTTCATCTAGTGTTCAGGGGACTTCCGAGGTTAAATGTTGTATAAATTATTTGTAATTTTTTTTTTGAGGGCAGTATCACTGGCCCTCATATGATGTGGAATGCAAACCAGAGCTGCTGGCTTCCCAAGCCAGCGCTTAACCACTGCGCCACTCGGTCAGCCCAATTATTTGTAATTTTGATGTGATCCTGGGAGGCAGTTGGGACAGCATCCATCTATTCCACCATCTTTCCTGAGTCTTCCCATACTGCTTTCAATAGTAGCTGAACCAAATTATATTCCCACCAGCAGTGTATGAGGGTTCCTTTTGCTCCACAACCTCTCCAGCATTTGTTATTATTTGTTTTGTTGATAATAGTCATTCTAACAGGTGAGAAGTGATATCTCATTGTGGTTTTGATATACATTTTCCTAATAGCTAGTGAAGTTGAGCATTTTTTCATATACCTGTTGCCTGTTTGTGTGTCTTCTTGAGAGAAATGTCTGTTTAGGTCCTGCCCATTTTTAAATTGGATTGTTTGTTTTTTGTTGTTGTTTTTTAAGGGTTCTCTTAGCCTATTATTGGAGGTTCCGGTTTGCTAATGTCTTCTCCCATTTAGTTGGTTGCCTCTTCGTCTTGTTGATGATTTCTTTTGCTGTGCAGAAGCTTTTTGGTTTGAAACAGTCCTATTTATTTTTGCTTTTACTTTCCTTGCCTTTGAGGTCAAATTCATAAAATCCTCTCTGAACCCAAGGTTCATAAGTTTAGTACCTATGTTTTCTTGTATGCAGTTTATTGTTTCAAGTCTATGTTCAGGTCTTTGATCCATTTTTAGTTAATTTTGGTATATGGTGACAGATAGCAATCTAGTTTCATTCTTTTGCACATGGCTTTCCAATTTTCCCAGCACCATTTATTGAAAAGGCTTTCTTTTCTCCATTGTATGTATTTGTCGAAAATTATCTGCCCATATATATGTGGGTTTATTTCTGGGTGTTCAGTTCTATTCCATTGGTCTGTGTGTCTGTTTTTCTGACAATACCATGCTGTTTTTATTATTGTTAATTTGTATCACAAATTGAAGTCAGGGAGTGTGATACTTCCAGACTTGTTCTTTTTCTTAGGATTGCTTTGGCTATTTGAGGACTTTTATGGTTCCATACAAATCGGATGATTTTTTGTACCATTTCTTTAAAAAGTGCCATTGGGATTTTGATAAGGATTGCATTAAATCTGTATATTGCTTTGGTAATATGGCCATTTTAACTATGTTGATTCTTTCAATCATGAACATGGAATATCTTTCTATTTCTGTATCTTCTTCAATTTCTTTTAAGAATATCTTATAGTTTTCCATGTATAGGTCCTTCATAGCCTCTGTTAAATTCATTCCTAGGTATCTTATTCTTTTTGTGGCAACTGCAAAACCAATTATTTGTGGGTTGTTTTTTTCATTTATTTTTTCTGAATTTTCATTGTTTAGTACCTATGTTTTCTTGTATGCAGGAATGCAATGGTTTTTTAAAATTATTTTTTATTTTTAAAGATTTTGTTGGGGAATTGGGGGAGGGAAACAGCATTGGGGAGCCGGGGAAGGGGAACAGACAAGTTGCTGTACTTTTGTTCTTCACTCTAGTTGTGGAGGACATTGCTTCACTGGCCCACGTTGGTATTATCATTGTGCTCTTCCCGGGTGAGGCAGATGGGTCGCCGGCCTCTGGACAGCTGCTTACAGCAGCTCTTGGCAGCTCACACCAGCTGCCAGCCACTCACGCTGGCTGCCGACCACTCACTGTAGCCTATGGTAGCCCACTGAAGCAGGGGCTGCAGCTTTTCCGTCCCGGGGTCTCACAGAAGCCCAGCTGCAGGTGGAGCTGTTGTTCACCACCTTAGCTGTAGAGAGCAGTGTCACTGGCCCTCATATGTGGGATCCTAACTGGGGCCCTGCTGCTCAGAGCTGGCATCCCAAACCAGCTCTTAACCAACACGCCACTCAGCCAGCCCTGCAATGGGTTTTTGTACATTGATTTTGTAGCCAGCAACTTTATTATATTTGTTTATTCTTTCTAATAGCTTTTTGGTGGAGTCTTTAAGGTTTTCTGTATAAATAATCATGTCATCTGCAAAAAGTGACAATTTAACTTCATTCCCAATTTGCATGCCTTTTATTTATTTCTGTTGCCTGATTACTCTGGCTAGAACTTCCAATCCTATGTTATATAACAGCGGTGACAGGGAGCAACCCCATCGTGTTCCTGAACATAGAGCAAAAACCTACAGTTTTTCAGCATTAAGTATGATATTAGCCTAGGTTGTTGTATGTGGCCTTTATTATGTTAAGGTATTTCCTTCTATACCCATTTTATTAAGTGTTTTAATCATAAATGAATGCTGTATCTTGTCAAATGCTTTTTCTGCATCTGTTGATATAATCATATGATTTTTGTCTTTTATTTTGTTTATGTGGTATATCACATTGATCAATTTGCATATGTTGAACCCTTGTGCCCCTGGGATGAACCCCATTTTGTCATGATGTATAATTTTTTCAATGCATTGTTGCATTTGATTTGCTAGACTTTTGTTTAGGATTTTTGCATCTGTATTCATCAGAGATATTGGTCTGTAATTTTCTTTTTGTATTATCCTTACCAAGTTTTGGTATTGGGGTAGTGTTGGCCTCATAAAATTAGTTAGGGAGTATTGTCTTTCCTTTAATTTTTTGAAAGAGTTTCAGGAAAGCAGGTATTAAATCCTCTTTAAATATTTGGTAGAATTTACTACTGAGGCCAGCTGGTCCTGGCTTTTGCTTTTGGGAAGGTTTTGGATGATTGTTTCAAGTTTCTTACTGTTTTTGATTGGTCTATTTAAATTTTCCATTTCTTCATGATTCAGTCTAGGAAGATTTTGTATTTCTAAGAATTTGTCCATTTCTTCTAGGTTATTGAATTTGGCAACACATAGTCTTTCCTAGTATTCTTATATGATCCTTTGTATTTCTGTGGTATCTGTGGTAATTTCCCCTCTTTTATTTCCATGTGTTTTTCTCTTTTTACCTCAGTAAGTGTAGCCAAGTGTTTGTCAATTTTATTAATCTTTTCAAAGAACCAGCTCCTTGATGCATCAATTTTTTCTATTGTCTTTTTGTTCTCTATTTCATTTAGTTTGGCTCTAATTTTTATTATTTCCTTCCTTCTGCTGACTTTGGGTTTCATTTTTTTCTTCTTTTTGTAGTTCTTTAAGTATCAAAACCTAATGTCTGACAACATATGAAAACTTTTCCATTTGAACTCAACGATATATTTCCAATATATATTTTAGTTAGGGCTTTTATTTGGTTAAACTGTGAACTTATTGACTTCCACCATATGTGCTGTAATGAAAACTGTATGCTGCACAATTGCTCTATTTCAAATTCATTCAAACGTTTCAAATGTTACAAACATGTATCACATTTATGAGATGTAAAATGCATGGACAAATTCATAAGCATACTTATCTCTTTGCAGCTGAGTCTATTCTATTAAGGGTCATGGCAAAGTGTTCAAGAAAATAATCAGAGTCTGAGATCTCATTAACTCAACCCTACCAAATAGTTCATACAACACACTTATCTATTCAGTTCCTTACAGTGCTCTCTCTTAGCTTTATATATAGATAAGGATGGGTTGATGGGCTCAAAATATTTGACATCTCACCTCATGTGATAGTGGATTTGTCCAAAAATATATGAAAATGTTAAGGTATTCCTCAGCCTTTGCAAGCTATTGTAGTTCGACCCTTTTAAACTATACATATTTGGCAGTACGTAGTAGAAACATCTGTGATCCTTTTTATATGATGGAAAAATGAATGTAAGTGGCTGCAACACTGAAGCTGCATCTGTGAGCAGGGTGATGCAATTTCTACACTTTGTCTTTTAAGGTAGGAAATTTGCATTTGTTAACTGGGAAGCTCTCACCATGCTCTCTACAAGATCCCAGTTCCTTGCAGGACTTCTGGCATTTTGGTGAATCCCACAAGTTGTCTATGGAGAACCCTGTGCCTTGCTCATGGTAGATAATAAGTAAATGTGAGGTCTAGTCCCCTTTGGAAAGTTAACAGACTTCTTATGTTTTCAGTCATTAGTTTTTCAGAGAAAATACCACATTGTTCTCATTATATCACTGCAAAAAAACCCAAAACTGCTGATTTCCATAGGTCATTCATTCAACAAACATTTATTGAATGTCCTCAATGCACTTATTGTGCTCATCCCTGGGGATACAGAGCTGAATAAAACAAGTTTCCAGCTGGAGTGAAGTTCATAATCATTTAAGAGAGAAAGACATGAAGATTTAAAGATGTAACACAATATGAATAAATTGTGTAATTCATTGATGTGAGAGCCTACCAGTTAACAAAGGAGGAAGCAAGTAAATCTGTCTGAGTAATTGATGTATGTGGTGTTGATTCCAGAGAGATCATCTTAAGGTTTTGTTAAGGTTGTTAAATAAGGGTAAATGTATGAAATGTGGTAATTACTGGTAATTACTATGGTAAAAAATGAATATGTATATGTATATATTCACCATTTATAATGTATAGTATGTTCTAGGATCCATACTAAGGAATATAGTTATAATTAAAAACATACAAACAAAGATATCCCTTCAGAATATGAGTATATGAATTAAAAAATATGGGCCGGCAGAGTGACGTGGTGGTTAAGCGCTGGCTTGGGAAGCCAGCGGACCCAGTTCGGGTCCCACATATGAGGGCCAGTGACACTGACCTAAAAAAAAAAAAAATATATATATATATATATATATATATATATATATATATATGTATGTATATATATATATATATATATATCTCCAAAGAAATGAGGAAAATAGGCTTAAAGAGTACAAAATACTTGCCTATGGTCACACAGCTGGTTAAGTATTTCAGCCTCCAACTCAGTTTTTTTATTAGACTTCAAACACATATTTTTAACTTGTATATTATATTGCCCCCTCTTAGGTCTATGTCTCCATATCTAACAACTAGAATTATTTTCACCTCTGCAGTTTGTTTTTTAAAATTTTCTTAAATGAAAAGCCTATACTCACACAAAGAAGGCATGATTCAATTTTCTCAAACCCCTACTCAAATTCACATCACTTTTTCAAATAAAACAATACACCTGGTTGGCAACTTTTTCACATAGAAGCTTCTTATTCAAATAGCTTCCATAATTAACCTGTTATATGAAGTTCTCGCTCCTCAATTAGGTAAAGTTAAAACATTATTTTCTACTGTTTTAGAGAATTTAGGCTACACTATGCATTGATTAGCTAATCCATGTTAGGATAGCGGAGTGCAGAATTTGCAGCTGTGGAGGATTGTATTCCTTTTTTCTTTTTAATTGAATAACTTGGACATGGAGAGAGAAGTGTATATAAAAACAACTACAAGCACTTTTAAGTGGAGCACCTGGAGTTAATTTTCTCTCCCATAATCACATTCATGAGACTGCACATAAATAAAGTTAGTTCATTACCAAATATTAGAAGTACCCACCACATAATGCTTTGAAAAATTGTTGGATTTAGACCCCAAGATATTGATCTTCAAATGCTTTGAGATATAGAAAACACACAAGGAAGTTAAATGCTTATAAATAACCCACAGTCAATTAGATCAAATTGTTAGTTTGTATTGATACCTATTCCTCTGCAATAAGTGGCTGAGCTATGTTGGTTGATGTCCTGAAGCTCAGGTATTAACACTGATTTTGAAGTGTTTGTAATCACTCATGGGCTGGTCAAAGCTATAAATTTGCATTCATTTACCTTGGTCAGTAATTTAAAATAATCTCAATAAAATTCTTTGAATATTTTTATATTATTCTATTGATCTTTTCTGATTATTGGATTATTTCTATTGCATGCTACTTAGTAGCTAATCTGAAACATTTTTAAGACAAACAACTGGATAAATGTAAGACTACATATAATCAAATTGAGTATTTTATTTAATCAGAATCATGATGAAGACTCGATTTGTTAGTTGGCTTGAGATGAAATATCTTTATTTGAAACTGTCTCATGGTAAATGTGTAATACACAGAGTTCAAGTGAAGTCCATTTTCAAGATGGTTTTGCATAAAAGCCACCTGGAAGACCGAAGTTTAAATTGGATTTATTTTGGAAATTCTCTCTGCTTTGTTGAGTGTTAGGTAGAACAGAAGTTAGCACAAATCAGTACAATGCTAATGATATAATCCTATATGATTCTATTTTAGACATGAACCAACAGCACTTGGAAATTCAGATTCACTTTCAGAATAGGTTTTCATCTCTCTGTTTAGTAAGTAGGATTCTAGTGAAGGGTGGAGCAAAGAAACAATGATTCTTAACACTGCAGTGAGGGCCAGCTGAGTGGCGCGGTGGTTAAGCCCCGGTTCAGGTCCCACATATGAGGGCCAGTGACACTACCCTCAAAAAAACAAACAAAGCTGCAGTGATATTTTAAATTTTATTTCAGAATCATTCATATTAAATATGAAAATAAGAGAACATACATGAAATATTGATCTAAGGCTATATCTCTAGGTATCATTCTTCATGTAAAAATACTTTTACTCTTTAAAAAAAGAGAATCACATTAAATAAGATTTTTAATGCTATCAAGCTGGTTTTGAATTATCTGATGGATCTTGTCAGTCCATAGTTTAAAAATCCACAGCTTGTGCCCTTAACAATTACATTTAAAATTTTTTTTAATTAAAAAGGGTAGAAAAATAATGCTTTTCCAAAAGTAATATTAATATTAATAATAGTATTCACTACTATTTTTTGGACATTAAATTATATAGTATATATAAACTATATTGGATCTTATTTTGAGTTTGTATAGTGTGAATACAACTGAGTATTTAAGGACTTAGCCACATGGAAAACTTTACTTTGTGTATTCTGCCGCTACATCAGATTGTAAAATATATATTGGGTTATTGGAAAAGTCATGATGCATGTTTACAGCAGATGGCACTAGTTCATTTTTGGAACTACTAGAGTCATTTGCATCTCTGTTATTGCTATATCATTTGACAGCTGACAGTTCTAGTTTCATTCTAAAAAAAAAAAAAATTGAACGATTTGGTTGAGTTTTGGAGATTTTACAATTGAAGATGGAAGACCGAACTCTGCATTTTGCCATATTTTACTGTTTTACTTCCATAAAGGGAAGAACGGGCGTCAAGCTTGGGAAAAGTTGCACAAAGTTTATGGTGACAATGCTCTACAAGAATGCCACTGCCAACAATGGTTCACAAGATTCTGTCCTGGTGATTTTGATCTCAATGATGCTCCTCAGTCAGGGAGGCCCACCGAGGTTGATGACGACAAAATAAAGGCATTGATCAAGTCAAACCCACGTTACATGACACAAGAGATTGCAGAAACATTGAAAATCCATCATTCAAGTGTTCATAGCCACCTGAAAAGGCTGGGATACTTAAGCAAGCTTGATATTTGGGTTCCACATGAACTCAAAAAAGTTCATTTGACGGCGCGTATAAACATCTACAATATGCTCATTAAACGTGAGGAAAACAATCCTCTTTTGAAGCCCCTGATAACTGGTGATGAGAAGTGGATTGTTTACAACAATGTGGTGTGCAAACTGTCTTGGTCCTGACGTGATGATTCGCTTCAAACGGCATCGAAAGCAGACATTCATCAGAGGACGGTTATGCTCTCAGTGTGGTGGGATTTTAAAGGTGTTGTGTTTTTTGAGCTCCTACCAAGGAGCCAAACAATCAATTTGAATGTGTACTGTTGGCAACTGGACAGTTTGAATGAATCCATCATCCAGAAACGTCCAGAGCTTGCTAATTGTAAAGGAGTTGTGTTCAAACGTCCAGAGCTTGCTAATTGTAAAGGATTGTGACAACGCAAGACCACACACAAGTTTGATCACCTGTCAAAAATTATTGGAGCTTGGATGGGATGTATTGCCACACCCACCATACTCACCTGACCTTGCACTATCAGACTTCCACTTATTTTCCTCTCTTCAAATTCCTTGCACTGTATAATGTTCAATTCAGATGAGGCTGTAAATCAGCACCTTGTTCAGTTTTTCGCATATAAAGACAGATCCTTCTAAGAATGAGGAATTATGAAGCTCACTGAAAGATGGCAAAAGGTTATGCAACAAAACGGGCAATATATCACTGATTGATCTTTCTTCTTTATATAAATAAATGACTCTTGAAAACATAGACAAAATATGCCATGACTTTTCTGACAATCCAATAAATTCCTCGAAGTCTCATTACATGAATTTTTTTGCCCCTCACCAACAAGTTCTTTAGCTCTTCAAGTTTTAGCAGGATATTCTGCACATAGTAGAGACTCGATAAATGAATAATTTCTAATTTACAGAATATGAGACTAATGGATGATATTGTATGGAGAGTATATCCATATGAACCTATCCTCATGCCTTTAGAAGCAAATTAAAGATATTTAATTAATGGTGAGCTGGAAGGAAGCAAGAAAATACTGTTAATTCTATTTTATAAATCAATTTAACAATATGGCTGTTATTTTATTTCATCAAGGTAATATAGCAAATCAAGGCAGGGCAGCATAATCTGTATCTTCTTTCTCAGCCTCAGTTCTCCCTTAGAATAGGCTGCTGTTCTCTTCCACTTTATGAGGGGAAGTGATGAATATGTCAAAATGAATTTATATGTAGTGCTAAACACTTGTAAAAATAAAATCTTATTCTGTACATTTTCCACAATTGTTACAGGATTGTATTGTGGAAATGCTATTAATCATAATAACTTCTATAGATTATATAAATACATCACAAAGGCAAAGAAAACTGACATTTGTTAAGGAAATAAAATGGATTTATTTGTCAAGAACATTTTGAGTATAAGCTATTCCTGTATTCTTTCACAACATCAAAGTTTATACAACAAACTCAATTTTGAATAAGAAATGAAGAAAAGGGCCAATGGCAGAAGTAATAACAGCAAAGAATATTAAAATTAATAGTGCTGACTGGAGAGAAAAATAAAGTAATAGGTGTTAATATTGGAAAAGAATCCAGGAACCTAATGGAGTACTGTCTATTATCTCTTCAGGGGAATATGACAAATTACTCACACATATTGTTTCAATTTATATGATGAAGAATGTTCTTCATTCTTTCTGGTTTTTTGTTTGTTTGATTTGTTTTTTTTAAGATTTTATTGGAAACTTGGGGAGGGGAACACATAAGTTGCTGTCCTTTTTTTCTTCAGTCTAGTTGTGGAGGACATTGCTTCACTGGCCCATGTTGGTATTATCATTGCGCTCTTCCTGGCTGAGGCAGTTGCTCGCCGGCCACGGTGGCTCACGGCAGCTCAGGAAAGCTCACACCCGCTGCTGGCCAGCCCTAATGCAGCCTATACCATCGCTGGCAACTCACGGCAGCCCAGCTCCAAGTCGAGCTGTTGTTCACTGCGGGGGACCAGCCTCTGCAAGTCCAGCGGTTCCCTCAGGTGGAGACGGCATTGGCGAGGGGAAAGAAGGGAGTGAAGACACGGGGTTGAGTCTCAGAGTAGTGTCACACTTCATTGTTACAGCATGTCCCCTTTTATAGGGACTTTTGACCATTATTCAATCACAAGTTAAGTTCCACATAGTTTTGATGTATTTTTCTTTCTTAAGACTTTTAGTCTTTACTTCCTAGTAATTGTTCTCCTCAGGGTACACTGTGACCTTTTCTACATTTAAGGATAATCTCATCTATGATAATCTCTTTGTGACCCAGACTCAGTTTCTACATATCACCTAAAGAATGGTTACCATGACTACCTTGACTATCTAGTCCCAAATTCCAGCAGTAAGACTCACAGGGCATATACTTGAGATATTAGCATCTGTCTCAGTCAAAGCTTCAGTGTCTGTTGCTACAACAATGTACAAAGAATCCAATTAAGGCTATTGATTAACATAGCTCATGGTCAGCAAGTAATCTCTTATCAGAACTCTCATGGCCTAGAGACCTTAGTCTCCAAGGAGACTTTTCACTGTGATTATCTTAGGCAAGCAAGCTCAATGGACTGATGTTATCATCCATTTCTCACAGGCCAGCTTTTGGCCTATGTGGCCAGGGGTCTGAGCCTCTGTTTCCAAGAGGCTCGAGTCCCCTTTTGCTCAGTCCTGGGGTTCCCACAGGGCTACAGCCTGGCTTGGGTTGTTTCCCCTTTAGGAAATCTTACCCATCATTGACTTGCATAGCCATCTCTCATTGGGGTACCACAGGGACTTACCATAAATGCAGTGAGTGTACTGTCTCCCACAAGAACTGATATCGAGGAAAGGCACATGGGCTCACAGGAGTGGAGACTAAAACTGACCATGAAACCTTGTCATATATAGGGGTGCTGATGGCTCCCAACAGTTCACCATCTTAGCTGTAGAGGGCACAGCATCACTGGCCCTCTATGTGGGATATGAACTGGGGCCCTACTTCTGCTCAGAGCTGGCATCCCAAGCCAACTCTTAACCAATGCGCCACTTGGCTGGCTCCCAGTCTTTCTTTTTTTGTTGCTGTTATACCTACTTTACTTTCCTTCCTTTGATTTTTCCATGTCTCTGGATGTTTAGTAGTTCTGTTCCACTTGTTTATTTATTTATTTTTTCTTTTAACTAAAATTTATTGGGGTGACAAATGGTTAGCAAAATTACATAGGTTTCAAGTGCATAATTCTGTACTACATCATCTATATATCACATTGTGTGTTCACCACTCAGAAACAGTTCTCCTTCTATCACCATATATTTGATCCCCTTTACCCTCATCTACCACCCTCCTCCCCCCTTACCTTCTGGTACCCACTAAACTATTGTCTGTGTCTATGAGGTTTTGTTTCTTTATTTGTTTGTCTTGTTCCTTTATTGTTTTCAGTTTTATATCCCACGTATCAGTGAAATCATATGGTTGTGGATTTTTTCTGTCTGACTTATTTCTGTTAGCATGATAATCTCAAGATCCATCCATGTTGTCACAAATGGCACTTTTTCATCTTATGGCAGAATAGTATTCCATTGTGTATATTGGTTTCTGAGCTCTTTGAAGAACAAGGAGTTTATAAATCTTGTTAACCCAATGAAAGGAAATATGAAGATACGATGATATAGCTTTATTGGGAAAAGATCTAAAACATAGAAATAAACAGGTCTGTTCAGTTTGGTTCATGATTTCCCGGTTGCATCTAACTACTTGCGTTTTTAGTAATCTGACTAAATTTAGCTATAGTCACCATCACATACAAACAGAACACATAAATATATCAAAAGTCACTTTGGGTTGGATACAGGGAAACAAACTAGTTGCTCAGTCCTTTTATAGACTTTTTTAGTAGCTTAAAAAGAATAAACTTAGAGAGATTATGATGAGAAAACCACAGAAAAACTTACTGAGGATATTAAACTTTATAACCTTTTTCCCACTACCCCCAACTATACAATACAAATAGTCCCAACACACACTATCAGAATATTAGAGGAAGCCTTAAAATTTGAAAGAAATGTTTTAATGAAAGTTTTAAAGAGATTTTTATTAAATACAGAATGTTGTTAACTTATGATTTTTAATTTATATTAGTTAAAAGAACTGTAGTAATCTCAAACAAAATAGAGTTGTTTTATAAAATAAACTCATAGTCTTACTATTTATCTTCTTTCTCACATTATAGATATTCAAGAAATTATTTGTCATCTAAATCTATCCTTTGGAGTTACTCTGCAACTCACCAAAATAAACCCATTCATTATTTTCCAGAATATGTGAATATAGTTGATGTGGTACTGATAGCTAATTAGTCACTCATGAGCATATATCAGAATAGTATCCATGCGTTAGTATCTGAATTTTTACTTTTTTTTAAATAAAATGGATAGCTACTAATGTATGAATAACTAATATTTCAAAAAAATATCCTAAAATGAAATCTATGGTAAAAATTCATAGAACACGATATTTAAAACAAAATGTTTCAAATTTCTAATTACAGGCTTTGCTTCTTTTTTCATTATTTGATCAAAGAAACAAATATTAATGTGTTTCTTGCATGTACTAAAAGCTACCAATGCTATATTGGCAATGAATCTATCAACTCATATGACAGATTCAAGATTAAATTCTTATACCTTCGATGACATTTCAAAGTAGACCATTTTTGTTGTGGGAGAAAGAAAGACGAAAAGGAAAGGTCATAGAATTCTTATCAGTCAGTTATATTGTCCTGTAAAATAGCAATGTCTGCTTAATGTCAGTGAACAACTCAGATGGGGATTCATGGGTTATTTGTTGGAGCAAAGCGTCTTCACCTCATTTTACACATCGAGGCTTATAATCCTTTAAACTTTGTAATGATAGAATACTCAGTCATTTACTAGATGTATCCTCTGTGCAAGACAAGTTATTCCACTTTCCAAGCCTCTTCCTCCTATAAATATCAATAAAATCTGTTCAGATCCAAGAACCAATTGCCTTATCTGAGTGACATATGAGAAAGTAAGGCTTTGCCTTAAAAATTTTACCAGCGACATGTAAAATTATTTGTTTAATGGGAAACATAATCATATATAGTAACCTACAATCAACATTTAAAAATAAATGATTGTGTATCTCATACTTCTTACAAAAACTTATATATTCAAAAAATTCTATTAGGTTTAAATACTTGATATTCAATACTTTATTTTAGTCAAGGTGGCCTATTTTAGTCCACCTTTATGGTGGTAGCCATAAATGTTAGTTACCATGTGAATAGATAATGCTTTAATTTATTGCTATATCAGTTTTAAACATGCATTTTTCCACAGGTATTCAAACCTTAAAGAAGACAACCTATAGCATATTTTCCCCCTAGAAAATGTTTCGTGCAGCATTCACTAAGATGATTTTTTCTAATTAGCTTTGTGCTAATTTTATGTTAATTCAGGATAAGAAGGACTAGGTTTTATTAAATCATTTTCAAATTATTCACTTGAAGTATCTACTTATATATGTTTTTGTGCTAAAATAATCTTTTTATGTTTAGGTATGCTGAAAATTGTCTTTTACATTCTTAAGTATATGTTGAATTACCTTTCTTTATAAAATAGATTTTTTAGGTATTTGTATATGTGGCCATAATTGTGTATGTGTGTGTGTGTGTGTTTCCAAGATCAGCCATAAAACCATGTTATTGCCCGTGATATATGTCAAATTAATAAATAATCATATAAACAACTTATTCATAGACAAGTCACCTATTAAGTAATTTAAGAAATTGTAGAAAATTAGATGTCATTATACATTCACATAGTTTGACTAAATGAAATATTTGATGTTAAACATGATTAGTAATAGTTAATACAGAGGATTTTTTTTTCCCTTCAAGATGCTTTTACAGACTTCTAATGCAACAAAAATTCTGACAGAAGGCAAGGAATAAACTAGGCTGGAAAAAAGAAAGGGCACTTGAAATCATAATCTAAAACCTGAGAGGCTTCTGTGTAGAAATGGACTCCCTATATACAGTTGTATGTTAAGGAAGGCAGCTGACCTTCAGGAACACTCTAAGCCATTTATACCCAGGTTTTGTAACCTGGTTTATGACATCAGATTTGTGTCACAATGTATTTACCATTGCTTGCAGTTGAAGGTCCTGGGCTCCTGGATTTGCATGGGATGAAATCTACATCCTCCTTTATGACTTCATAGATACTTCTTTGCTTTTATAATTTGCCTTTGTTCTTATATAAGAAAAACACTTTACACTTTATGCTCATTATCTAGTATAAGCACAATAGATTCCACAGAAATATTTGAATCTTGAATCGACCTGCAAATCAAAGATTATCAATATTTTTCTTATTTTCTTCAAGTGACATCATCTTGGAGCTTAATGCTATCCTTGAAGACAAATGTTGTATTAGGTTATGGCCATAGAGATATGGCCATGAGACAAGAAGACATTCTACATCCAAGCCAGGAAGATTTTAAAAGAGAATAATGGTGATGTCGGTCAGAGCATCATTTTCACTTCAGAGTCATGAGTTTTCTTGTTAGGGTAATTTATTGTTTCCACTTCCCCCACCAAACTCTGACATTTAACTGTTTATTTGCATACCACTCTCACCTGGATTCCTCATGCTGAAACAAAGAGCTTGCTTAAGTAATTGAGCAGTCTTTTAATTTCACTTCTTACAACCTCTAACAATATAGTGTTGGTTACCATGAACCAGTGATTCAGCTCCTGGCTTGTTCACAAAATCAAAAAGAAAGCAAAACAAAATACAAAAATAAATATTGAATATTTGCTCACAAAATCAAAAAGATATTAAAACAAAATAAGAAGTAAATATTACATATTTTAAGTCAAGGACTCTGCTAAGCTAGTAAATAGCAGAAGTAGGATTATAATTCTGATCTATCTTCACAAGCCCAGGAACTCAACCAATACTCTGTACTGCCTTCTCTTCAGTAACCTTCAAAAATCAGATTACGTGCAAGGATTGAGACCGATCATCTATGAGATGTTTTAACTCAGGGAAATCAAACTCACCAAATGATAATGGACAAGTAAAGTGTAGGACACTGATCATAGTCAGCACAATTGGCTTCTTGACAGTTGTCAAAATGTTCTGCAGATTTGCTCTCCTAAAGTGAAGCATTCATTCTAAAAAGATCTCTAAGTATCTGACGTATATGGGCATTAGTGCATAATTGCAGCACAGTGCATGTAGCTATAGCTGGTAGAGCTCAGAGCATCTTAAACTTGGGAACTTTTTGCCTAGACCTTTGTGAAATAGACATTAATGCATACATTTATATAACTAAAGCCATTGCGTACTTATATACTAATCCATAGATGAAGTACATAGCCTAAATAATCACAATTTCTTGTTTGTATATTTAAATTTTAACAATTGTGAAAAAATATCTGATTCTTGTTTCTTTTAATTATTTTTCACAAATCATGCTTAACTTTTTTGTGAAATAATGGTCAATCTAAGGCAAAATTTTAAAAATTATTCTAAATGGTCAACGTAAAATATGCATTCCTGCTTTAAGTTCATCTATTTACCTAAAAGTGAGTATATTTTGGCATATAATCTCAGTTATTGTAACCTTGGTCTCTTCAGTCATTTTTCCACAAAGCCACCAAAGCCATCTTTTAAAATCCAAAGGCAGATCACATTACTCTTCTCACAAAACATGAATTGCTTCTCATTCCTCTCAAAGTTGAAACACTTTATCGGAAGCTACAAAGCCCTGTACAATGTGCCCCTCTTCTTTCCATTCCTTTTCTGACCCCCTTTTCCTAATACTGTCCCCTGGTCTCTGTCAGATCCAGCTACACTGACCTGTTGCTATTTTTTGAACATACTACTCTTTCAGGACCTTTGTTCATTGTATTCACTCTCCCAGGATACTTAGCACCCAGAACAATGCATAGCTGTACCTGTGATAGTTAGAATAATGCCCCTCCAAGAGTGTATGAGTACTAATTGCTGGAGCCAGTAAATATGTTATTTTTACATGGTTAAATGGATTTTGCAGATGTGATGAAGGCAATGGGCCTTGAGATAGGGAGATTATTGTAGATTAGCTGGGTAAACCCCATGTAATCACAGGAGTCCTTAAAAGAAGAGAATCTTTTCTGGCTGCACTCAGGAGATGATTCTCCCACAGAGCTTCCAGAAAGGAACATAGCCCTACTGTTACCTTGATTTTAGCACAGAGAGACCTGTGTCAGAGTTATGACCTGCATGTAATAAATGTGTGTTGCTCTAAGCACCTTGTTTTGTGGTCATTTTTTATAGCAGCCATGGGAACTAATACACTACCCTCAGCTCTTTCAGGTCTTTACTAAAAATGTCACATTTTTATTAAAATCTGTCCTGTAGATCCTAATTTAAATTTTTAGTGCCTGATGTTCTTTACATGACTCTCTGCTATATTTTTTCCTTAGCACTTGCCAATATCTATACCTATATTGATACTGATGTAGATTTGAAGATATATATCTATAGTCATTATTTGTCTCCCTCCACCAGAATATTAGTTCTATCAGACCAAAAATTTTTGTTTTAGTTTGTTTTGTTTTTAAGTGATGTATCCTCACTGCATACAACAGTTTCTAACACACAGTAAATGTTGGATAAACATTTGTTGGTTAAATACGAATGATTCTTTTATGGATTTTAGTTAATGATTATGTTAACTATGTAGGGATATTTGACAATTGACTCTAAAGTAGATTGTATAATAATTAAAACCACGCCCTCTCCTGCCTGGCAAATATAATTTATGTGTCTAAATAATGACTTTGTTTATATCTATAAACATTTTCTATCTCTTTCCTAACTTCAGGGAAAAAATCTGTACTTTATGTAAATTCCTGTAGATTTACATTTATAACTTGAATATATATGAAGAAGAATAGCTTATCAGTAAGTATGTATGTATGTAAAAATTGTAGGCACACGAGCATTCTGTTGTTATATTTATTTTCATGCTATTGTACTTCAAAACATATCTATTTCACCCATATCATCCAGTATTCTCTTCTTTTGTCATGAAATATTTGTACACTGATAGACAATAAAAATTGGCATGTTTCTATAGGCTTTCCATTTCACTATTGGCAGCTTTGAACTTGTCTAGACTACTTTGAAATTCAAAGGGGAAAGAAAGAACCTGTGAGTTGATTTCAAACTTCTGAGTAACTTCTGTTCAGCACATTTACAGTGATCACAAGTCCACTGTTCTTCAGTCCTTAAAAGACAATAATCCCTAATCAGGCACATCTGTTTCAAGAACTAAAATTACCTCTATTTCACAAGATTTATTTCCTTTGAACCATCTTTTCAACTGAATTCTACCTCTGCCAAGCTCTTTTGTGTTGGTTCACAAATAAATAATTTCAAATTTCCTTGCCTTCAGAATAAACTCCCCAAGAATAATTCAGTCTGGGTTCAAATAAAAGATGATGTAATTTAACTTCATATAAACTAATAATATTCAATTTCATTTAAAAATATTTTATTTCACCTAAATCTATGAAGTGCACTTAAATAGTAAGTTTTCTACCATTTCTTAAGCTATTTTTAAAATTCAAATTGAGTAATTCTAAGATTTATATGCTATGCTATACAGTTTCATCATAAGGCTATCAATATCATTTGTAGTGTAATACTAAATATATTACTTTTACATTTGAATAGCATACACGGACTTGGGCCAAATTTTCTAACACAGTGATCAAACATTGCATGTTCATTTACTGAAGTACCATAAATAACAGTTATGAGGTGAGATGCATTTTTATTCAGCTGCCATCATAATTCTGCACTGTGATTGCTCCCTTCATCCAGACAAATGTGACTGAAGTGGAACTTCCATGGTGTTGGGTACAGGAGAGGTTCATTCACCCTGATTTACTGACACATCAACTATTGACTTACTGAAAGGCTATTATGGTCCCTTAAGGTCATCATTCCTTGCCTATAAAGCATCACATAGATTATGCAGAAGAGCTGTGGAGTGTTTATGTGGAAACCTCTGTTATTTTCAAAGAGTGGGAAATTGGGGCAGTAACTCACTCCAACTAGAGGACTACACCTTCAGTTGGAAACAAAGTTATTTCCAGTTTCCCTACAATGGAGAGAGAAATTTTATTATCAACAAGATTTTCTACTTTATACAATAAAAATACTAATTTTGAAGGTGCAGTATGTTATTTTCATACTCCATCTATTGACTTCACATCTTGAATTAATTGGGGCTTGTGCCTAGAGTTAACCTATTCTTATAAATACCATAGAATTAGAGAGAGAAAAGGGATATTAACAAGAACTTATACACCAACCCAATCCTTTCATTTCACAAATGAGAAAACTGATGCCAAGTGAGTTTTGATTACCCCAATTTACATGAACTAGAACTGGAATGTAGGTCTCTCAATTCGCAAGATAAGGTGAGTTCTACCTCCTTTAAAATCCCTTTATTATGAACTATGTCTTGCAAATTTTACAAGAAATACAGGATTTTTTTTCACCATTAAGACAAATGTTGGTGTTGACATATACAGTCAAACAGAAAATAAACATTTGAAATTAGCTGAATTTATAAGAAAGTCACTAAGGAAATCATCAAACATTAGTAAGGTACTCAGTGAAAAAAAAGTTCACCTTGGTAGAGTTTTAAAAGCCTTATAAATGTGAGGTCAATCAGTAAAGTAATGATGTTTTTATGTGGCTTGTAGGCTAGCACTAAAGATTAATCTGAAGAGAAACAGCAATGTGTTGTGAGCAATAGCAGCGATATTGAAATAAATAGTCCCTATTTATGTTAGTCTGTAATTAGAGTTCTAATTAATTAGTAATTTTTATTGATTTAACTTCCTAAAAGGAAATGTTATTCTTGTAATCTCTATCTCCCTTGGCATCTGATAAAATCCAGGCTGATTACTTTTCAGGAAAAAGAAAAAGTTTTTGAAGGAGAATCTCATCTATTAAAAATAATGCAAAACAAACAAAACTCTCTTTACTATATTTGAAGGCTACAAATAAAAGATACACTGTCAAGTTTTATTACCATGATATTTTATTAAAACATGACAGTATAATGGTGTTCTCATTTATGAACTATAATATAAATTATTGTAATTTCTGAGAATCCTTGTATTTTTTGCAAATCCTATGTGGATATAGATATTCCGTTTTATGTCTGGTTCATAGATATTTGATTTGGTCATGACCGAGCGTTAGCAGCCTAAGGATCTATTTAGAAGGATACAGAGAGATAGTCTAGATTTATATTGCAATATTTTTGAACCTTTGTAATTGACCACTGCTATCAAGAAAATGTGCTACCTGGTCTTGAGACTGTGCAAATATACACTGTTTCACAATTCTCCATATAATCTTTGTGAATTCAAAAAACACTTTAAATGTTACCTTAAATACACCCAAGTGTTGCTATTTCTGTAGCCTCGTATTTCAGCTGGCCAAGCAATTCACATATAGAATGAAAGAATAGCTCCTGTTATCCCTTTTGATTAGACCACCAGGACAGTGCTCTTGGTAAATGCTTCAATTTTTATTCCCTAGGGGGAACACTAGGAGATAATTTGGAGAGCAAAGCAAAAGTTGTAATGTTTTTCTCAGCTTCTTTGATTCACTAGGAATTCATTTACTTTATTCACAGGCTGGCCTTTCTTTGCCAGCCAAGAAACTACAATTTATATTACTTTATAAAAAGATCCATTAACAACATTAAAAAGTTTCGTGTCTCTAAAACTGTGGTATGTAATTACCTAATACTGAATTATTTAGAGAAGAAAATACCAAATTTATCTCAAATATGCCTGGCTATGTGTCACATAAATTCCATTAAGTTAACAATCTATCCTAAGCTTACAATTATTAAGTGATCCACTCTTCAAAATATTGAGCCTATAATTATAACACAATTTATAATGGAATCCCCTTATAATAATAAAATTAAAAATCAACGTTCTCGCTTATCAATACAGTAAGCAAACATGCAGCAAGAATATAAAAGCATAAGTGAAAGTAGAAAACAAGTTTGATTTGGGGGGGTGCTTTTAATAAATGAGGTAATGACATGTGTTTATTGTATTACCATTTCAGTACTGTTTCCATAATCACTGAGTAAAAAAATGAAATAGCTTAAACTATGTGTCTTTCAACTCTAATAGGTAAATATAGCCAAACTATGAAGGAAGGTGGCCCAGGGTATCTTACTGGGAAATTTCTGTGATCTTTAGAGTAGGGTCTTAGCCATGTCGCTTCCCCTAGTTATCTACTTAAAGCGAATGTCATTTATATAGCAATTACTATTATCCAAAGATGGTCTGAATAAAGATGGCCTCTCTGGATGATTCGGAGATCATAATGCAGATTGCCATTGTGAAAAGTGGCAGAAAATGCTTCCCTTTGAATGGAAGGTGGCTCCTGTGGAACAGTGAAAATGCACTAAGTATGAAGTGCCGAAAGTGGCTGACTCAGCATGGAACAAAGTTTGAAAAACTCACTTTGATTCTCAGTGGAGAATAGTCAATGTTTTGCTGAATGAATCACCAAAAGTATCATTTGTTACATTTCTCTAAAATCAGAAAATGTAGGCCATCAATTAGAATTCCTGGCATTTCCTTTGCTTCATTCTAAAAATGCAGTGGAATATGATTACCAATGTTGAAGATTAGGAGGAATTTATAAAATCAATACTGATGCCTTAATATTGTCTTTGCCAATACCTCTTACAATTGAGGATGCAATTCTTTATCTGTAACCCAATTTGGAAAAACAATTAACATAGTGTCTTGTGTTACCCTATATTACCTGTATTAATCTCATTAACTATATGTATGCATTTCTTTATTTTATTTTGTAGATTTTCAGTCTTCTGCCAGTTTTTCAATACTTAAGAGACTTGAAGATATTGAAAGCTCATTTTCAGGGATGTATTTTATTTATTTAATTTTTTTTAACTGCACATAAACTTTTGATCACAGGCAGTGACTGTAGGAATAAAGCAAGATGTCTGGAGTGGGGGAAGGGAGATATTTGGGGCATGTAGAAAGTGTAAAATGGACAAGAATTGGTAATGTCTTGTATATGGAACCAAAGTCAAGGGATCACAAGGGATGTAAACCAGGAAGTACAAGGAGAAGACTCGGGCAAGGGTAATATGTATTCTATTTTTTAATATGTTGATTTTGAAATGTCTATGAGTAGTCAGTTCAAGATCTCCAGTATGTAGTTGGAAACCAACAAACAAACAAACATAGGTCTAAATCTCAGAAGAGACATATGGCTAGGCTGAAGGCAAACATGAGAAATCATTGGATAGAAGTAATGAATGAAGTTGTAGAATCCGTTCTGATTTCCAACAATAATTTTGAGTGCCAATTATGTGCCATGCAGAAAATGGGGAGAAGAAAATAACATTTATATTATTGAAAACACAACGGTATTGAACGTGTGTATTTAAAGTAGACTTTCATTTTTGGCCATTGCTAGGTCCTTTAGGTCCTCGATTTATACTTTTCAGGTTTTTGTGAAAAAATGTTATAATATTTCTGGTAAGTTATGTATATACTTCCATTTTAAACTTCAGGTTGTTTGCTTCATTGAACTTTGTTCTAACAGAAATTTGATTATTTGTATATTTCTTTGTCTCTCCACAATCAGCCATGGTTTATATTGTGACTTATATTGAAACTCAGTATTCCTCCTAGTTCTAAAGTTACCAACAACACAATCTGGGAACCCACAAAGATGAAAAAAAATCCTTTAGCCATTATGCTCACAGATAGAGACAAAAGTCTGATTTCAGGCAAACAGAAAACCATTTTATCCCACATCCATTAATTCTTCTTATTTTCTTTTAGAATCTGGAATCTGAGATCTATTGTTTCTTATATTTGTTTATTATAAATTCTTCTCATAAGGGATCTGCTATTAGTCTTATAAGAAGTTTATACTTCAGGCTGTAGAGTCTTAATAAAACAAGGACATTTATGGTTTCATCAATTCTCACTAACCTGCAGTCCTTTAGCCTTATAACCTGATTCATGTGAAGAGTTGTCATTTGAAACCAGTAGCTAAAGTGTACATTTTCCCTGGAAATTAATTGTCACACATTGTTCAGTGGTGGTACCTCAAGCATGGGGCAGAAATGGCTATTTTTCACCTTATCTTATTTGTATTCTAACTGCTCTTTGTTATATATATATATATATATATATATATATATATATATATATATACACACACACACACACACACACACACACACACACACACACACACTTGATTAGCTTGGGAATGAAGGAAGATGAGCATACATTTTGTAATTTTGTATGTTTGAATTATCTCCACCTTTTGGATTGCTCAGAAGGGATTGGTTATTTATAATCACCACTAATAAAGTCAAATTTTGTATCTCATTATTTAAACTTATTGATCACCAGGAAAGAAAAAGCACTGTGTGAATGAAATGTAATTAAAAGCCTATAGGGTACTACATTAGCTTAAAACAACTAAATAGATTTCTTACAACAATTACGGATAAATGAATCCCTTGGTACAGATACACAATGAACACCTTGGATTTTTGTATTCAATTTCTAATGCAGTAAAATAAAGGCAAACTAATTGAAGTTAAACTTTTGTTTAAAGTAAAGTTCATGTCTCTATGATAAGATTCAGTGGATCAAAAACCAGTATTTCTAGTTGACAACATCTGATTCATTTTACAACACAATAGATTTGATTGACTATGTAAAGCTAAGATATACAGAGCCAGCAAATCAACTAAAATATATATAATTTGGTGGCTGCAAGTATAAGAAATCTCTATATCATTTCATTTTGGGCATGTACATGGTAACTAGATCTTACCAGAACAAGCAAACAAAAAGTATTACCTAATACCATCATGTAAACAGAATTATTCTATTAGGACAAATTACTATTGATGGGATATTTTCTCATAGAATCGTTTAAAGCTTCTGTTCATTTTATAAATTTTTCTTAAAATACAATATTGTTTCGTTAAAAGGTCCTTCTGTTCCTCTTCAGAGCCTTGCACCCAGCACATACTTAATACGTCTTTTTAAATGAGTTGTCTGTAAGAGCAGACAAAACTTCATGTGTAAGCATAAAAAAAAATCTCGTAATCACGTTTTATTGCTAGCTTCCTTATTTTTCACTTCTTAAGAAGTCCTTTTTACAAATTTGAATTTGAAAGCTCTGAAGTCTAAGTTTTATAAAGCTTAAAATATACCTCATTTTAAAACTATATCAATTCAAATTGTATCTTTTTTTAGAAGTGCTTGTACAGTACTTTTATTATTTTCTGAAAGGGAAATATAGCTATACCTCTTGCTTTTCTGTTTTTCTTTTTTATTGATTGACTTTTTTTTTTTGAGGGCAGTGTCGCTGGCCCTCATATGTGGGGCCCGAACCGGAGCCACTGGCTTCCCAAGCCAGCACTTAACCACCGCGCCACTTGGCCGGCCCTGATTGAAATTTTTTACACTTTATTTTGACATTTGATATTATTTTAAATTAATTTCAGGTGTACAGTATCGTGGTTAGACATTTGTATAATTTAAGAAGTGATTTCGCTGGACTTGTCTACTACTGACCTAGCACTATCCATAATTATTACCGTATTATTGACTATTTTCTCTATTCCTTACTTTACATCCCTATCACTATTTGGTAACTACCAATTTGTACTTCCTAAATCCTTCACCTTTTTCACACTGCAGCCCAACCTCCCCATCTATCACTTCAATAAATCTAGTACCCATCTGACACCATACATAGATATTACAATATTATTGATTATATTCCTTATGCTATACCCTATTCCCTATGACTACTGTATGACAACCAATTTGTGCATCTTAATCCTACTTTCTCTTTTTCACCTACCCCCAGTTCCCTCCCATCTGGCAACCATGAAAATGTTCTTTGTATCTATGAGTTTGTTTCTGTTTTGTTTGTTTATTTATTTTGTTCTTTAGATTCCACGTATAAATGAAATCACATTGCATCTGTCTTTCTTTGTCTGACATACTCCACTCAGCACAATGCCCTCCATGTCCATCCATGCCATCACTGATGGCAAGAACCCATTCCCTTCCATGGCCAAGCAATATTCCATTGTATACAAAGGTGCCAAAAAATGTATACACATTTTAAGAAAGGAAAAAAATGTATTAAAATTACACTGATAGTAACCACTTCAAGCACCTTTTGTAATTACAGAAGTCAAACATGACTTGTATTCATCTTTTGTTATTGGTGTATTATAATTTTAATACAGTTTTTTCCTTTCTTAAAATGTGTATACATTTTTTTGGCTCCCTCTGTATATGTTCCACCTCCTCTTTATCCATACTTCCATCGATGGACACCTAGGCTGCCTCCACATCTTGGTCATTGTGAACAGTGCTGCAAATGAACATATGGGTTCACATGCACATGTCCTGTCAAAGTAGTGTTTTGTGTTTCTTTGGATAAATGCCCAGAAGTAGGACTACTGGGTCCTTTTTTGTCTCTTATTATAGCCTTTGATTAAAAGCCTATTTTGTCTCGTATAAGTGTTGTTATATCAGCTTTTATTTTTATTTTTGTTTCCATTTTCATGAAGCATATTTTTCCATCCCTTTACTTTCTGTCTGTGTGTGTCTTTCAATCTGAAGTGAGTCTCTTATAGGCAGCATATGTAAGAGTCTTGTTTTGTTATCCATTCAGCCACCTTATCTTTTGATTGGAGCATTTAATCCATTTACATTAAAAGTAATTTTCGATAGATATGTAGCTATTGCCATTTTATTATTCATAATTTTGATCTTTTTTTTTTCTTGGTCATAAAGAAGTCCCTCTAACCTTCCTTGTAATACTGGTTTGGTGGTGACAATCTCTTTTAGCTTTTTCTTATCTGGGAAGCTCTTTATCTGTCCTTCCATTCTAAATGATAGCTTTGCTGGGTGAGTAATCTTAGTAGTAGGTCCTTCATTTTCATCACTTTGAATATTTTGTGCCAACCTGTTCTGACCTGTAAAGACACTGTTGAGAAATCAGCTCTGACAGTTTTAAGGAAGCTCCCTACCTGGTAACTAAATGCTTTTCTTCTGCTGCTTTTAAGATTTTCTCTTTATCTTTATCCTTTGGCATTTTAGTGATAATGTGTCTTGTTTTGGGCATGTTTGATTCATCTTGTTTGGGACTCTCTGAGCTTCCAGGACTTCAATATCCATTTCCTTCCTGAGGTTAGGGAAGTTTTCTGCATTATTTCTTCAAATAGATTTTGAATTCCTTGCTGTCTCTTCTCCTTCTGGTACCACTATAATGAGAATGTTGGTACACTTGATGTTGTCCCAGAGGCCTATTGAAGTGTCCTCAATTTTTTGAATTTCAGGGAATCACTAGGGTGGGGCAGACAGAAGGTTGGATGAAGACTCAGACATGGCATCTGCCTGTCTCTGCATGCAGGGAGGGGAGGGCTCAAGAAACAATGGCTTCTGCCAGCTCCTCCATCCAGGAGAAAGCTGCCCCTTAAGTCCTCACCCTCATTCTGGGCACTGAAGGTCTTCATTAAGTCACTAAAGTGTCATTCATATTGAAAGTAATGAGTTGCATCATGTGAAAGTGAGCATTTTGCTTTTCTGCTTCCAGATTTCCAAGAAATGCTGGAAAATATACTTTTAATATGGCCTGACCCAGCCACTACAAATTCACACTTTCTAACTATCAGGGCTCTTAGTGCCTCTGGGCAGTGTTTTCATTAGCCATCTTATTGTTTCTTATCACATTATCCTCAGAAGCTGACTTACAACTTTTTCAGTCTCTTCAAATTCCTAGTCCTACCCTATGTCACTTAACAATTTGCAGCAAGATATTATCTCAACTACTGTTTTCTTAAGGAGATTAGGATAAACTCTTCTACACTTCAGAGTATTTTTGAATCTTTCCTTTCCTGCTCCTATCTTTGAGAATATACAGCCTAAAAAATGTATACACGGTTTAAGAAAGGAAACATCTGTATTAAAATTGTAATACTCCATATATACTGATAACAAAAGATGAATACAGTCATGTGTATACATTTTTTTGGCACCTCCGAGATAGATAGATAGATAGATAGATATAGATATAGATATAGATTCTTTAAATTCCATCATTTTGAATATTTAAGTCATTTTTCTAAATGACTTCCTATATCTTTATGCATGCTCAGATCTTCATTATTATTAAAAACAAACATGGTGGGCCGGGCTAGTGGCACGTTGGTTACCAGCTGGCTTGGGACACCAGCTCTGAACAGCAGGATCCGGGTTCGGATCCCACATATGAGGGCCAGTGACATTGCCCTCTATAGTGAAGATGGTAACAACAGCTCCACCTGAAGGTGGGCTGCCGTGAGTCGCGGCTGCAGTGGACTGCCATAAGCTACAGTCAGTGGCTGGCAGCCAGCATGAGCAGCTGGCAGGTGGTATGAGCTGCCAAGAGCTGCTGTAAACAGCTGTCCAAAGGCTGGAAATCGATCTGTCTCACCAGGAAGAACACAATGATGATACCAACATGGACCACTGAAGCAACGTCCTCCACAACTAGACTGAAGAACAAAAAGACAGCAACTTGTCTGTTCCTCTTCCCCGGTTCCCCAGCACTGTTCCCCTCCCCCAATTCCCCAATAAAAAATCTTAAAAACAAAGAAACAAACAAACATGGTGACAGAGGAGATTTGAATTTGGGTAGTAAACACACAATGCAATATATAGAAGGAGTATTATAGAATTGTACATTTGAAACCTATATAATTTTATTAACGAATATCACCCCCAAATAATTTAATTTAAAAAATTCTAAACATCTTAAACCCTGCATTTTCTTCAGATTTATGTCCAAATTCTTAACTTTTAGGCCTTCAAATTATTTAAAAGATCATTCTATTCTATAACTGCTACAAAAAGATATCAACTCTTTAACTCCTTGAAACCTGGAATTACTTTTCATAATTGTATTACATTATGTTCTTAAGGGAAACCAATGTTTACAATCTGAACTGATTTTTCCCATTTCATAACTTCACAAAAACCCCTAGTTAAGAACTGCAGTACTGTATTAAATGACAGTGATGAAAAGAAGCATTCTTGTCCTGTTCTTGATCTTAGAGAAAAAGCTTCTAGCTGTTCACCATGGAATATGATGTCAACTGTTGGATTTTTTTTTATGATCTTTAATTGTGAAATAAACTTTTTTTAAATTAGTTTCAGGTGTACAACACAATGCAATAGTTATACTTTTTACCCCTCAAAGTGACAACCCCCTCCACCAGTTCGCCACCCCACTCCTCCCCGCATATCATACATATCTATTACAATTTCATTGGTTCCCTTCCACAGTATACTCCACATCCCGTGACTATCTATATATTCAGTTATAGTTGGCATACAATATTATACAACATCAGCTTCAGGTGTACACGGCAGTGATCAAGCCTCTACTCCATCCATGAAGTGGTCTCCTTAACAAGACATGTGACCATCTGACACACCACAAAATTTTTACAACATTATTATATTCCCCTAACTGTGTTTCATATCCCTGTGGCAATATTGTAGGTGTCTACTTATGCTGTATAATCCCTTCCCCTTCTCCCTTATCCCTACCCCCCTCCCAACTAGCAACCCTCAGTTTTTCCTCTATATCTATGAGTCTGTTTACTTTGCTCGTTCATTCAGTTTTTCACATTCCACATAAAAGTGAGATCATATGGTATTTGTCTTTTTCTGACTGACTTATTTCACTTAACATAATAGTTTCTTCACAACATTATCAATTACATTCCCAGAACTGCCCCCATATCCCTGTGGCAACATTGTAGTCACCCACCTATGCTGTCGAAAACCTTCCCCCTCTCCCTTATCCCCACTCCCTCTCAGCCAGCAACCATCAGTTTTCCCTTTATATCTGCTTGATATTATTTCAATCTTCTTAAATTTACTAAGATTTCTTTTGTGGCCTAACGTGGTCTATCTTGGAAAATGTCCCATTTGCACTTGAGAAGAATGTATATTCTGTTTTCTTCAGGGTGAAATGCTCTAAAAATATCAACGAAGTCCAGCTGGTGTAAAGTTTTGTTTAAGGCCACTCTTTCTGTGTTGATTTTCGGTCTAAATGGTCTGTCCATTGGTGACAATAGGGTGTTGAGGTCCCCTACTATGATAGTGTTAATGTTGATCTCTGTCTTTATGTCTGTCAAAATCTGTTATATGTAATTAGGAGTTCCTATGTTGGGTGCATAGATGTTTATTAGGGTTATAGTGCCCTTCTTTGTCTTTTGTTGTAGTCATTTTAAAGTCTATTTTGTCCAAAATAAGTACTGCTACTCCAGCTTTTTTTTCTCATTTTCGTTTGCATGAAATATCTTATTCCATCTGTAAACAGCATATACATGTGTCCTATTTTCTTATCCACTCAGCCACTCTCTGTCTTTTGATTGGAGCATTTAGCCCTTTCACATTCAAAATGATTATTGATAGGTGCATATGTATTGCCATTTTGTTATTTTTATTCCTGGTCTTCCTGGGTTAGCTTGTTTACCCCTTTCTTTTGATTAAAAAGCCCTTTTAACATTTCTTGCAATGCTGGCTTGGTGGTAATGAACTCCTTAAGCTTATTCTTTTCTGAGAAGCTCTTTATTTCTCCTTCAATTTTAAGTGATAGCCGTGCTGGGTAGAGCAATCTTGGTTATAGGCCTTTATTTTATGTCACTTTGAATATCTCCTGCCACTCTCTTCTGGCATGCATAGTATCTGAAGAAAAGTCAGCTGTTAGTCTAATAGGAGTTCCTTTTTATGTAAGCTGCTGTCTTTCTCTTGCTGCTTTTAGGATTCTGTCTCTGTCTTTAAGCTTTGCCATTTTAACTATGATGTGTCTTGGTGTGGACCTGTTTGGGTTCAGCTTGTTTGGAACCCTCTGCACTTCCTGGGCATGTATGTTGATTTCCTTTACTAGGGTAGGGAAGTTTTCAGTCACTATTTTTTCAAATATATTCTCGACCGCTTGCGTCTTCTCTTCTCCTTCTGGTATTCCTATTATTTTGTGGGTTGTTGCGCTTCATCTCATCCCATAGGGCTCTTAAACTATTTTCATTGTTTTTTTTTTATTCTTTGGTCTTTTTGTTGTGCCAACTGGATGATTTCTGCTATTTTGTCTTCCAAATCGCTGATCCGCTCCTCTGCTTCATCTACTATACTGGTGATTCTTTCGTGTGTGTTCTTCATTTCAGTTATTGTATTCTTTAGTTCTAACTGGTTGTTTTTTATGATTTCTCTATTCTTCCTTATGTCCTCACTAAGTTTGTTAAACATTCTTTTCATCAGTGTTCTAAACTCTGTCTCTGAAAGGCTGGATCCCTCTGTTTCATTTAGTTCCATTTCTAGAGGTTTCTTCTGATCTTTTACTTGGGAGATGTTCTTTGTTTCCTCATTTTGTCTGTGGCTCTGGGATTGCTTTGATGTATTAGATAGATCACCAGGAGAGCCCTGGCTGGATCATGCAGGCACACAGCTCACGGCCCAACACTCCCAGCAAAACTCCCAGTCTCATCCTGTCCCAATCAGTCGCTCCCAGATCAGGCCGAGTAGCCTGACAACCAATCACCAGCCTGGCAATTCTGCAAGTGCTTTGTGGAGAGCAGGGACCGAGGCGGCTCACGCATTCCCTGGTCTCTGTGAGCAGCCTGTTGAAGCCGGAGGGCACCTGCCCAGCGTTTCCCTGGCAACACAGTATAATCTGGGCAGAGGGTGGCGATCCAAGGCCGCATGCGCACGTAGGCACACACATGCTTCTGCGCCAATTCCTCCAGACCAATGAGGTCCTGGACATGACCCTCTGTGGAAGGGCCCAACACTGACAAAATGGCGCCCTCATGTACACCACCCATGCGCAAGCTCTACACAAGGGAAACAAGAGTCCAAGAACCTCCAGCTTTTGCACCAAAGGTGCTCAGCCCAGTCCGTCCCCACAGGCTCCTGGGCCTGGCTCACACAGCTACTCTCTTCACCCAGAACCAGGAAGTGCTCACCGGCGAGCAAGCCTGTGCACCGGCCCCACTGATACTCTAGCCGCCCTCAGCCTAACTGAGCTGGGCAAAGAGTGTCCTCACTGATTTACTGCCAGCTTTCTTGGAACTCCTCTTCCCAGTGAAGGAACTCTGGGCTGGTGAGCTTGGTGTGCAGCCGGAGGGTCTCTCCCCCAACCAGAGAAGCCTCTCCAGAGCTGGGGCTTCCCTCACGGGGTTCACCCTCTCTCGTCTCCGCCCCTCCTACAAGACCTAACGTGGCCTCTCTTTAAGTTCCTTGCCCAGTGGTTCTGTTCATCTAGTGTTCTGGGGACCTCCAGGGTTGAATGTTGTATAAATTGTTTGCAATTTTGGTGTGATCTTGGGAGGCAGTTAGCACAGCATCTGTCTATGCTGCCATTTTAACTGTTTGATTTTTATATATGGCTTTTACAATGTTGAGATTGTTTCCTTGTGTTCCTAGTTTTTGAGTGATTTTATCATGCAAGGGTGTTGGATTTTGTCAAATGCTTTTTTTGAATCAATTGAAATTATCATATATTTGTTTTCCTTTCATTCTGTTTCTGTGGTATATTATATTGATTTTTGTATTTTGAAACATCTTACAATCCAGGAATAATTCCCACTTATTCTTGGAGTATAAGCCACCTAATGTGCTGTTGAATTTTGTTTGCTAGAATTTTGTTAAGGATTTCTTTATTAATATTTATCTGAGATATTGCTGTGTAGTTTTATTTTCTTGTAGTGTTTTCTGTCTGGCTTTGGTATCAAGGTGAATCTTTCCTCATAGAAAGACTAGTTGGCGAGTGTTTTTTTTTTTTTCCTTTTCAAATTTTGGGAAGAGTTTCAGGAGAATTGGTATTAATTCTTTTAAAAATGTTTTTTAGAATTCATCAGTTCTTATTTTGCCTTTGAATATCACCCCTGCGTTTGGAGGGGGGCCTTAGATGTTTTATTTCATTTCTCTTCCAACAATCTCTTTCTTCCAGGTGCCCTATGTATGAGGTGAACATAATTATATTATGAGACAGTGATGAGATTTGAATTATCTTCATAATGTAGGAAATGATGTTATATATCTATTCCATTTACAAAGCACATTGATTCAGTATGATTACTAGAAACTGATAACTAGCTGAGTAAATTCTGTTCCTCTTAAGCTCATATGCAATCAAGGTATGCTAATGAATAAAGAAATTAAAACCAGAAGTCATGTAGGACAGTAAGGAATTAATGACTATCAATATCAGAATCTCCTTTCAGAAGGCTATCACAAAAATATGCTAATAGACATTGTGGGGGGAAAGATTTTTGGAATAGTCACTATATAATATTTAATAATATGCAGTTCTCATTCCTTTCCAGTGACAGAGGACAATGATTCAACCCTCAATTTTAGATATTTTTAAAGAATGTGTTTTAAATTGGACTAAAGTACTACAGTATAAAAGGTAAATTCGTCAATAGACTCTCCCCCTCTATGTTAAATATTGCTTGGTTTAGTAGCAATTACTAAACTATTACAGATGTGATTTTTAAAAAAGACTTAGCTTTAATCATTTCTTATTTGTAGCACAAACAAAATAACTCAAAATTACTGCCTTTTTTTTTTAAACTCAGATTTTGGATGACTTTCTTTGGTTGTTACCTTTATATTTAGTTGGATTTTTTTTTCTTGTGCATCTTCTCTTGAATTGCTCCACCTCTTGTAATAGAATAGATTCTATCTTAGCTGTTTAATAAAAGAGAAAAAAAAAGATTTTTGCTTTTAAAACACCGTACCAAATGATTAAGATGTTAACCTTTATCCATACCAATTATCATTTGCTTTCCAATTGCTTCATTAAGAGACACTGTTTCTGGTAGAATTCAAATAAATTAACATAAGCAGTTGAGGAACAATAAGTCTACTTCATGTATCTGAACTTCAAAGTACTTACATTTGAAATGAGTTGTAAGAGAGTTACACAGAAGCCATCATAGATACCTTAGTGTCTCCATTAGTTTTGCACCCTTTGAGTCTGATGTCTTTCACTCTGGGAACTTACCATTAATATTCAGTTACCCTTAAGCTCTGTGAAAGGTACTACTCACCTTAGGCTATCACTTATTTCACAATATATTTTTTAAGAAGAAATTATATGACATTAGAATTGCTACTGAGTCAACAGATTCAGGGTATAAAGAGGCCCAGTATGGGACTGTGAAATTGGTGAAATTCAACATCGGGTGATAACACACTCATCTGGCACAGAAATTAAGTATATGGTAAGGAGTACCAACATATTCTTCTGGGGTAATAGAATATTATCAGAAAATCAGTGTTAGAATTAAATAGAGGCAGGGCATTATATAATTAGTGGTCACAAAAAGGATATGATGAAAATGTAGTGTTCCTTAGACTATTGCATCTCCACTGTGAAGGTCATGGCATTCATTTATTTGTAAAACTCTCATTAATCATCTACTATGTGCATGGCACCATGCACTGAGATTCATACATTGTAAGCTGTTTTTGCCAACAACAAGTTTACAGTTCAGTTAGAGAAGAGAAACATGTAAATAAATATACAACCAACTATTATAGATGTGATGATAAAATATAGTTTTAAATACTAATACATATGTATTCTCTGAATTTTAGAACACAGTTCCTATAACTCATATAAATTTTTGCAGTAGACTGTTTTGCCTTTAGACAATTCCCATTATGTTTCCAATTTATAGTTAATTGTAATTATTATAACGCTATTTCCTTGCAATGTTATATGTATACATTCATTGATAGTATATTGAAATTAATTATAATGCTTAATTTTGATAGGGGAGTCCATACCTTGTAATTTGAATGGAGATTGAAGACAAAAAGAAGTCAGGAAGATCCTGATCTTATGTGTAGACCTGAGAACAGAGCCTGGTTTTTCTTATGGCACTGTTATTATAGGAAATAGCTTCTAAATGCAGTGAGACTCAAGAGTTTTCTATTCAAGTCCAATCAAAGAAATTTTAGTAATTTTAACTTAAAATTGCTTCTTGATTGTTGTAAACTAACTTCAATTTATATTGAAAATATTTTGTACATATAACCTCATTTAACTTTTTCATATTCCTCTATGTACATATTTCATTATTGTCCTGATTCCCTCTCTCTAGACATCACAGATTTTTAAAAAGTTCTCTAAAATTAGATTGATTTCCCATTTGTAGGCAATATCGTATGATATTAAGAGAGTAGTAGCAATTTAGATGGTATTATTAAAAATAGCATATGAGAGTCTTTATTTTAAGTTGATATATTATGGTTAAAAAGGAAATGAGAAGTTGATTATATGACCATCACATAATTTATTATTCCATCGCATTTGTAGGAAATTTTAAAAAGGTACATATATTAGATAAAATCAAGTTATTACCTAATAATAGAAGCCATAGATAATTGATAATCTTCAAAAAAAATTATAGACCTAAAATATTTCTTGGTTTTCATTCTGGAGTTCTGATATCCTAGGAATGTTATGGATATTTATGGCAATTTTAATTCTAAATATGAAAATCCTTTTAAAGACACCAAATTCCATATTACAGATCAAAATTATTAGATAATGGATTTTCACTAGTTTTTATTATGCTGCAAGATAGCCTAGAAAATCTATGTAAGACATAAATTTTTCTTATGATCATTTGCATTCATTTGTATATGGGTGCTTTCTTTGTTAGCATGTATGACTGCATGCATACATAAAGTTAAATTTACTTTTATCTTTAAATAAATGCTATCTATCTCCATGCATATTATTTAAGTAAATAATTTCATAGATAAATAACTCTTCTGGTATTTCTAATGTAACTTTGACTTATCTACTGTCATTTCATTTTCAAAGATTAGCAATGATATATATTGTTTCTTTTGATTCCAATTTAGATTTTAAATCAAAAGGATGTGTGTGTGTGTGTGCGCGCGCGCGCATGTGTGTGTGTTGAAATAAATTTTTTTTTTCATTTTGGTGAAGCAGTTGCCACTTTCATTTACTCACGAGAAATAAAATTTACACACTAGTAGCTGTATTGAGGTAATATTTATCCTATTAATCTATATGAGAAACTACTCTTAAAATGCCACAGGGAAATACTTATATCATGCTTTCTGTTTTCTGTTACTATAACAAAAGGACATTATATTTGTCGTTTTAATTTAAACTAAATTATAGAACAATTAACCTGGAGAACCATCTGAAGTCTAGCTGAACAGAAGTATTATAGCTAAGGATATAAACAAGAAGGCCACCCACCCAACTCTCCTAACACTGGAGGCACTTTCTCTTTGAACAGCCAGCCCTGCCTACATTGCATTCTTTCCTGTAAAACTACTGGAAACTGCATGCCCCAGGTGGGTGGTGACTGGCCTTGGTGTGCTGAGACTTTGGCTGAGTAGTTCCAGGCTCAGCACTGACACCAAACCAGAACCTACATTAACAATGGTGACCACAACTCTTCCCACTCTTGTGATTCCCTGAGACTCTCCCTCACCCAATTTGGGTATTGAACAAGGCTTTATCAGTGCCTGAACCTTAAGGGTGCCAGCAGGTGGCAGCAGGCAGCAGGGTGTCCTGACTGTTTTGTGGATCTACCCCAGACTCGATCTTGGTGGCAGACATCTTCAGTTCACAGCGTGGCCTCTCCCATCCACCTCTAGCTTTAACACAGGCAGGAAACAACTATGGATTGTTTTGTAGTTCCTACCAGGTAGTCTCCTGCCGGTCACAGGCAGTGCGTGAATTGGACTTGCACCCGAGACCCTCACAAAAGGCCCCAGAATGAAAATACTTGCAGATTGGCTTCAGACCACAGCAGAGCACTGACCAATTAGCCCTACTAGCAGCATACACAAAGGGCAGTTTCAACATGCACTAGAGCCCACTGGGGGAAATCCCTGTCAGTGGGGTAAGACCTCCTCACAGCAGCCCATAAACTGCGGATGTGACCAAACCCCACAGCCAATCAGCCTGAGAGTCAATCCCAACCACTGATGTGCCAATAGTAATCAAAGCTCAACTATAACAGGAGGGTACATACAACCCACATAAGAGGCACTCCTGGAGCACCCGGAACAGGTGACCAGGGAGATGGTGCCAGGGCCCCACAGGACACCGATTACATAAATCCACCCAGCTGAGACTGGGAGACATAGCAGATCTACTTAATACATATTAACAAACAGAGAGAGGCAGCCAAAATAAGGAAACAAAGAAATATGTCCCAAATGAAGGAATAGGAGAAAACTCCAGAAAAAGAACTAATTGAAATGGAGGCACACAATCTACCAGATACAGAGTTCAAAACAATGATTATAAGGATGCTCAAAGAACTTAGTGAGATCTTCAACAAAGAGATAGCAAGTATAAAAATGGACAGAAAAACCATAAAAAGGAACCATTGAGAAGTGAAGAATATAGTAACTGAAATGAAGAATGCACTAGAAGCAATCACCAGCAGACTAGATGAAGCAGAGTATTGAATCAGTGATTTGGAAAACAACATAGCAGAAAACACCCAATCAGAAGAGCAAAAAGAATCCAAAAAACATGAGGATAGTTTAAGAGACCTCTGGGATAGTATCAAGCATAACAAGCATAATAGGAGTACCAGAAAAAGAAGAGAGGGGGCAAGGAATTGAGAATCTATTTGAAGAAATAATGGCTGAAAACTTTCTTATCCTGGCAAATGCAATAGACATACAAGCTCAGGAGGCACAGAGTCCCAAACAAGCCCACATCAAGACACATTATGATTTAAATGCAAAAGGTTAAACACAAAGAGAGAATCCTAAAAACAGCAGGAAAGGCAACTAGTAATTTATAAGGGAGCTCCCATATGATTTTCTCAACAGAAATTTTGCAAGCAAAAGAGATTGCCACAAAATAATAAACGTGATGAAACACAAGGACCTACAACCAAGGGTACTTTACCCAGCAAAGCTATCATTTAAAATCAAAGAACAGATACAGAGCTTTTCAGACAAGAAAAAGCTAAATGGGTTCATCACCACCAAACCAGTCTTGCAAGGAGTGTTAGAGGGACTTATTTAAGATGAAAAAAAAAAGAATCAAAACTATGAGTAATAAAATGGCAATAGTACATATTCAGCTATTACTTTTAATGTAAATGGATTAAATGTTCTAATCAAAAGACATAAGAGGACTGAATGGATAAGAAAACAAAACCCTTACATATGCTGCCTACATAAGACTCAGTTCAGATTGAAAGACACACACAGATGGAAAGTAAAGGGATGGAAAAAGATATTTCATGAAATTGGAAATGAAAATTAAAAAAAACACAAAACAAAAATAGTTGGGTAGCAATACTTATATCAGACAATATAGATTTTAAATCAAAGGCTATATAACAAGAGACAAAGAAGGACCTGCCCAGTGGTGCCACTTCTGGTTATTTAACCGAAGAAACCCAAAATGTTACTTCAAGGGGAAGTGTGCATCCAAATGTTCATTGCAGCACTGTCTACAATGGCCAAGATGTGGAGGCAGCCTGGTTTCTGTCAATGGGTGAATGGATAAAGAGTAGGCGATATATCTACACAATGGAATATTGCTCGGCCATGGAAAGGGATGAGTTCTTGCCATCTGGGGCAATATGATGGACCTGGAGGGTACTGTGTTCAATGGAGTATGTCAGACAGACAAAGACAGATGAAATGTGATTTCACTTTTATGTGGAATCTAAAGAACAAAACAAACAAACAAAACAGAAACAAACTCAAGGATACAAAGAACATTTTGATGGTTGCCACATGTGTGGGGATTTGGGGGGGTGGGTGAAAAGGGAAGGGATCAAGAAGTACAAATTTGGTGTTACGCAGTAGTCATGGGGATATAGGGTATAGAATTATAAGGAATATAGAATTATAAGGAATTGTAAGGAATATAGTTCATAATATTGTAAGAACTATCTATGGTGTCAGATGGATACTAGATTTATCGGGATGGTAGGAGGGGGTTTGGAGGGCAGGGTGAAATAGGTGAAGGGATTAAAAAGTATAAATTGAGGGGACTTCTGGTAAGATGGTGGAATAGATAGACGCTGGACCAACTGCCTCCCAGAATCACACCAAAATTACAAATAATTTATACAACATTCAACCCTGGAAGTGAAGCTATAACTTTTATGGGAAACTTTCATATACAGCCAGTCCTTGAATAACATAGTTTCGTTCAATATTGTTTCATCAATATTGATGGGGTGCTATAGGAAATTAACTCCTATTTATATCAATTAGTTTATGGTAAAATTGGTTTCATTATACATAGTTTTGTTTAAAGTCACAGAAACTATCTTTGACGTTAAGTGAAACTTACTGTAGTCTTTGTGTTGTTTCTTTATTGGATTTTTAAAGCTTAATTTTTTCCTTCCCAAATGGATAACAAAACTGTACATTTTCCCAATTTTTATATACATTTTAAAAAACAAATAATTCCAACTGTTTTAAAATACATACACCAAATTCTAAATTTCTGAAGATTATTATCAACTAATTGATTTTAAGTCACATTTTATCCATTCCACGCCAGATTACTGCCTCTGATTTTCATAGCATAAGTAGATTATCTTAATGCTTCTCTATTATCCAAAGATGATTTATCCATTGTCCTTCAGAGAGAGCTCACTCATGGTCTCAAGATATTTAATTCTAAAAATATAACAACCAAAAGACCTTTCCCAATATGTTAGAATGTCAATGAGAGCTCTCTTTTCACATAACAAATGACTTTAGGTATGTAAACTTCATATTGTGCTATTTTCCTAGTTTGATAATTGATTTAACTGTCTCTTAGAAAGTAAGCCTTTCGTTGGTTCACCTGAGAGTAACAGAAAATGCAATGGCTTATCCTCTGGATTTGAGTTGTTTTCAAGTGTAATAAGTTTATCTGAGCTTCCTTACCATCAAGCATGGATTTCTACATTGCCTTGATGATCAGGAACTATTCTTTATTCATGTTCCTGTCCCATTTATTTAGCACAATATTTAGTACATTGTGGACACTTAACAAATAAAATGCCTTTGGAATTTAATTAAATGCAATATTAAAATGATAATTCACATCACTATGTGCATAAGGTGATTTGAATCTTATTTATCCATATTTAAAGTATGAATAAGAAAGAAATATTTTCCAAAAGGACTATCAGATCAAATTACTAGTAACTATCTTGAAATTATTGGTGTGAAGTATTCTAGTACTTTTTGTTAATGTTAATATTAATGCATGGGTGAGCAAATGCAGATATGATTTCTTCATAAAATATCAGCATCAAAAATATTTAAAAAGAGAAATTAAAAAATAAAAGCACTTAAATATTTGAGATTATTAAATATGAAATTAAACATGCACTTTTTTTAGTTTGCCTTACTTTCTTTTGAATCATTCCATTTATTTATATTTTTAAGAATTAGCTTATGTTTATATTTATTTTAAATTAATATTATTTTAAACAATATAGAAAATAATATCTAGCTAAAGAATATTCTCAATTTGAAGGTTATGATTACTATTATTTAATGTGACTTTTAATATGTCAATTTTTTAAAGGTAATTTAAAAAATAACTCCAGAAGGAAAATAAGAGATACTGATGTATAATATTTGGATTATTGAAAAGCATGTTTTGTGTGTGTGTGTGTGTGTGTGTGTGTATGTGTATGTGCATGCGTGCATACACATGCTGCAAGATTATCTCTGTTTTACCCTCCCCATGCCTATTAAGTCTGAGGTCATATTTTTAATTTTAAATATATTATACCAACTTATTTTTTGTCATCATTTACAACCGAGTAAACTCTCTTCCATAAAATGAACCATAATTAGACATTTCAAACTTGTTTAAAAAAAATGAATTGTGAGGTGAGCAATTATCTTTAATTTGAATTTACCCCATTTCTTATAACCAACTTCTAACTGTAGAATTAACTGTTTTACCATCAGGTTACTTGTTATTTTCTCATAGTAGTATAATGATTTTGCTTTATTACCACAACCAAATTTGAATAGGTTCATAAATAGGCTATTTTGGAGGAACATGAAAACTAACCTAATTAAACCTAAACACACTGAATACATTGAAGATTTGCATTTCCATGATGCTGCTGAACCAAAAATATCCAGCAGCACTAATATACAGCAAATTCATCTTTCAAAAATAGAGTTAAACTAATTCTTTTCTGCCATATTTCTATTAGGAAGCTGTGAAGGATTTCAAGTTGCTCACTTGCCCATGGTTTCTAAGTAAAGGTGAAGTCTCAATTAGCAAAATATTTTCCGGGGGCTGATGTCAAAATGGAAGCAAACGTTTGGAGTCTGCTACATTCTTCTTCTGTCAGTAAGAGAAATAATACTTGGTTTCTCTTAACTTTCTTCAGTATTACTTTTTGACAAAAAAAAAAAAGGATTCGGTTTACTTATTTATAGCTATAACATAATGTCCCAATATTTTTAATTTGAACATTCTCTATAAATTAAAATATTCCTTAATGACATTTCCTAAAGTATCATCAATTCTTATCATGATACTTATGATTCTTATGTCATTTGCTATGAGTCACCTATATTTTACTTAAAAATTTGCAAAAAAAATTCAAATCATTATTTTTAAAACAGCTCTTTGCACAGTATTGATGGGAATCAATGTTTTCAGACATATGAGAAAATATTCTACATATTTTCTAGGTACAATTATAATTATTCTATGTGATGTTCACTTACTGCATCATTGTCAAGTTATAAGTAGAAAGCACTAAAAGGCATTATTTTGAAATAGAATAGGAGCTCCAGAGCTCTAGAGATAACACTCCTCATTTAAAATTGTAAAATATAACCTACTATGTTTTGTAGGATCTAACCTTTTCAATTTGTAAATCTTAAACCAAACTGTAGAATGAACTTCAGAAATAAGAACTTTTGGGAGTTTCAATGAGACAGTCTGGTCTAGAGTTGGACTGAAGGCCAACCAGTTTCAGTAGAAACAGTCTGGTTCCAAAAGGAATTGGGCTGAAGATGAACAGTCTCAAGAGACAGCCTAATCTTGAGGGAGTCAGGCCGAGGTGCCAAAAATAAATACTTGAAGACACACAGGGACTTTAACAGAAAAGTACGAGGACTCTGAACAGATCCTGAATAGAGCCTGGAGAACTTTAAAATGCAAATAAGCCAGAAGGTCAGTTTAGGAGGATATTCACCCCCAAACTCTAGGGTCAGCCAGAGAAACAGGAGCTCAGTGGGCTCTGTGGGTGCCTCACCTGTTTCCTCACCAGCCTCAAAGGGATTAGGGGTCTTCTGTGGATTCCTGTAAGGACCACCAAATAAGCTGATCATAAACAAAATGCCAGCTAGATATTTCTCCAGCAAAATGTGTTTATTCAGGGATAAGGAGTTGCAACCTGGTATATGTAACCATGGTAAGCCATCTGCAAGTGCACTAAAACAGAGAAAAGGAATCTCTTTATAGAGAGATAAAGGAAGTCCAGAAGGGCTATTACAAAGGAGTTTCCCCTTTTGTGCATTGTGATTGACGTAGTGCATGAGGGTTCCCCCTTTTGGACTCCCTGTTTCACTTCAAATGAGGTTTCTTTTTATTAATATTTTACAGATATTATATTCAGCTTCTCTGCACAGATTCACTATGAGTAGTCTTTGTTTGTCTTTCCATGGGTGCCAAGATAGCAGTGGGATTAATAGAATATTGTTGCAAAAAGACAATGTTTATTGTATAAAAATTATAAAATAATAGTTTTATAATTAAAGTAGAGTCCAGCGTTAGAATTGCATTATTCTAATGAGGTTAATTTACTGTAAAATGTCAAACAAATTACCTATTTAACAATATTTAGAAAATTTAATCAGCACATCTTTTTTTCTGTTCTGTTTGTTTCTTTATTTTGTTCTTTAGATTCCACTTATAAGTGAAATCATATGACACTTGTCTTTCTCTGCCTGACTTAACTACACTCACTCAGCACAATATCCTCTAGGTCCATTCATGTTGTTGCAGGTAACATGATTTCATTCTTGTTTTATGGCTGAGTAATATTCCATGGTATATATGTACCATCTATTCTCCTTCTATTCATCCATTCAGGGACACCCAGGTTGCCGCCACATCCTGGCTGTTGCAAATAATGCTACAATGAACATGTGGATGCTTTCATCACCTCAAAGGAGCATTTTGGGTTCCTTTGAATAAATACCCTGAAGTGACATTACTGGGTCCTTCTTGGTCTCTTGTTATAGCCTTTGTTTTAAAGTCTATTTTGTCTGGTACAAGCATTGCTACTCCAGCTTTTTAGCATTTTTTCTTTTTTTCATTTTCATGAAATATCTTTTTCCATCCTTTACTTTCATTCTCTGTGTGTCTTTCAATCTGAAGTGAGTCTCTTGTACACAGTATATGTAAGGGTCTTCTTTTCTTACCCATTCAGCTACCACATCTTTTGATTAGAGCATTTAATCCATTTACATTTAAAGTAATTGTTGGTACATATGTAGTTGTTGCCATTTTAATATTCATATTTTTATATGTATGTATGTATGTCTTACAGAGACCCTTCTATCATTCTTTGTTATACTGATTTGGTGGTGAGGAACTCCTTTGGCTTTTTCTTGTCTGGAAAGCTCTTTATCCTTAGATTCTAAACTATAGCATTGCTGGATAGAATAATTTTGATAGTAGGTCCTCCATTTTCATCACTTTAAATATTTTGTGCCAATCCCTTCTGTTTTGCAAAGATTCTGATGAGAAATCAGCTGACAGTCTCAAGGGAGCTCCCTTGTAGGTAACTAAATGCTTTTCGCTTTGCTGCTTTTAAGATTCCCTTTATCTTTAACTTTTGGCATTTTAATTATGATGTGCTTGGGTGGGCCTCTTTCGGCTCATCTTGTTTGGGACTCTGAGCTTCCTGGGCTTCAATATCCATTTCCTTTCTTAGGTTAGGGAAGTTTTTCATCATTATTTCTTCAAATAGTTTTCAGTTCCTTGCTCCCTCTTTTCTCCTTCTGGTACTCCTATGATTCAACTTTTGTTATGCTTGATGTTGTTCCAGAGGCCTGTTAAACTGTTCTCATTTTTTTTTTGGATTATTTTTTTCTTTTTGCTGTTCTGATTGTGTGTTTCTGCTATCTTATCTTCTAAATCACTGATTAGGTCCTCTGCTTCATCTAATCTACTATAGATTTCCTCTAATGTTTTCATTTCAGCTCTTGTAATCTTTATTTCTGACTGGTGCATTTTTATGTTTCCTATCACTTTGTTGAATTTCCCCCTGAGATCATTGAGCATCCGTATAACCATTGTTTTGAATTCAGTATCTGATAAGTTTCTTGCCTCCGTTTCATTTAAATCTTTTTCTGGAGTGTTCTGTTCTTTTATTTGGGACACGTTTCTTTATCTTTTCATTTGGCTGCCTCTGTGTGTTTGTTTCTGTGTAGTAGGTAGAGCTCCTATGTCTCCTAATCTTAGTAGAGTGGCCTTATGTAGTAAGTGTCCTGTGGAGTCCAGTGGTGCAGTCTCCCTGGTGAGGGTTGTGTGTGCCCTCCTGTTGTGGTTGAGCCTGGGTGGTTGTTTACACATCATTGGGAGGGATTGATCCTTGGGCTGATTTGTTGTGAGGACTGATTTGTTGTGCAGTGACTACAGTGGAGGAGCTGACCCTACAGAGCAGGATTCACTTTAGCAGGGCTCTAATGCCTGCACAGTCTTCCTTTTGGGTGTGTTGTCCTTGGAGGTGGCCTTGTGATACTCTGGCTTGGATGGAAGTAGGCAGCTCAATGTGCCAACCCTGGAGCCCCCTGGGAGGGTACCCAATGCAGGCCAAGTTTATCTGCATCCCGTGCCATGCTCTGGGCCACCTGGAGTGAGCACAACGCAATCTGCAAAAGGTTGCTATCTGCATTGAGCTTGGAGGTGCCTCAAGAGGCCAAGCCATGAACCGAGGCTTGCTGCCACAAGTGCTGGGCTTATGGCTGCTCAGCCAGTGGTACGGGACATGCTGAAGCCAAATGCTGCTTGTTTGGGTTTTGTGGACCTTTGAGAGATTTTAGGAAATTCTGCAGCATGAACCAAGACAGATTATTTATATGGAAATGCCATTGGAAATGGTTTTGGTGTGTCCGAAAGTTGGGTTGGGTTGGGTTGGGTCTCAGAATCACCAGGACATAGTGAAGGAATGGTTTTAGTTACACTGAGAGAGATGCAGATATTATTCTGCATCTGTATGCCAAGAGTGGGGAGGGCTCAAGAAAGAAGCAATGACTTCTGCCAGTTTCTCCATCCAAGACAAAACTGCCCCTCCAGCCATAAACCAGAAGCCAGACAACTCAGTTCCTCCTTGTTTGTCCCTGGCAGCTTTCAAACTGCTGCTCCAGCACTGGAGCTCAGAGCAAGTGAGTGTGTCAGAGGGTAAGTCTGCTCATGGGCCCTTTAAGAGGAGTGCCTATGACTCCAGCAGCCCTAATCTCACTCATCCACAATCTCTGCTGGTTTTCACATCTAGAAGTTATGGGTACTTCTCTCCCTGACACTGGATCCCTGGGCTCAGGACCCTGGTGTGGGGCTAGGACACATTGTTCCTCAGGGGGACCTCCACAGCTTATATACCCCTCCTGATTTTTAATGGTAATATGTGCATGTGGGACCAGTGTCTCTATCCCTCTAACCAGCCTCAAGGTGGCTTCTTCTGTATGTCCTTAGTTATCGGGCTTTTGTTCAGCTAGACATCAAGTGATTCTCAATGATAGTTTTCTGTAGTTCAGTTTCTGTAGTTCAGTATTTTCATGACTGGAAAATAACCAGTGCTTCTTGTTTTCCCTTTTTTACCCTGAAATTGTGGTCAAGTGATTATATTGCTCAACATCTGAGTTGTACCTTAGACCTACACAATAAAAATATTTGATAGTTGGAACACAGGAATCTACATTATTAACACATTAACTCCGTAATTTGTATGCAACTAGTGTTTTCAAAACCACTAGTTTGGTAATTGCATTAGCTAGCTTTAATTTTATCAAAATCATATTCATTTTTCTCCCTAAGCCCCAAATGTAATGAAAGGTAACAAAAGTAACATAACAATAGGTCCCGATAACATATTTAAGTTAAACATATAAAATTGATTTGAAGATTTTAGATTAGGAGACTAAATCTATTCATTTTTCTTTTTCATTCTCACTTTATATATATTTTAAAAATAAGTATATACTTTTAAAGGTAATGAAAAGGATAGTGTCATATGATTTTCCTTATAGGACCATGATATAATAATAATTTTTTAAAAAGCTTTTTTACCTTGTAGATAACTTTGAAGTTATTAATACCATTTGTGTGTGTGTGTGTGTGTGTGTGTGTGTGTGTGTGTGTGTGTGTGTGTGTAGGATAAGTCGGTGTGATAGGTGGAATATAGGGGAATTCTTGTTTGTATGTAAAATAAAGAGGAGGTGGTCTCCTTTTAGAAAAATACATCTATATAGAGAATTCCACAATAAAAGTGTACAGTAGTGTTACAGATACTAATTGTTTGCATTTCCCTTCCACCCTCAACTATATTCACCTGTACATTGCTTGCTGCTGCTTTATATCACTGACAGTTATTGTTGCTGAAAGATCCAGGTAGCTTAGTTTGCTCTTTGATGACCAGTGGAAATTATAGAACCCCAAATATTTTTTTTTAAGTAAGAAGACTTGATCTTTTAATTTCATTAATTTCCCGAAAGTGACACATTTTACATGAGTAACAGTTGTTTTTGATGTGTTGTTGAGCACCAGGTAAAGATAATTTACATACACTAAAGTGGTTTACATACACGAAAAAGTGTTTAAAACAAACAAGTTACCAATGTTTGTTACAACACACTGAAAAAATTATTAGCATACTAGCTGATGTACACACTTCAATTTTATTAAGAAACTGTTCTAGTCATCATTATGTTTAAGATGGTTTTGATCACCATCACATACTTTTCCATTTTATTTTTTATTTTTTTTTATATTTTTAAAAATTACATTTATTGGGGTGACATTGGTTAATAACATTATATAAGTTTCAAGTGTACAGTTCTGTAATCTATCATCTGTGTGCTCACCACCTAAAGTCTAGCCTCCTTCCATCATCATGTATTTGACGCTCTTTAGTCTCTTTATCTTTCCTCCATCCCCCTTTCCCTATGGTAACCACCATACTGATCTCTGCCATCACACATTTGTTTGTTGTGATTTCTGCAAACATTAAATAAAAGAATATTTTTTCCAAGTGTTTATGCAATTAATGACAAGGCCATGTTTTTTATCCTTCACTGTACAATAATGATTCTAGCCTATATAATTCAAGTCAGAAACCATCTGTTGCTTGAATGACATTTGGTTTGTTTAAAATGTATCAATTAAACAGACATGTGTAACTATGGCAATAAATTATTTTGCAAATATAAAGAAGTGACATTAAAACAAAACTTGTGACTTCATGCATGGCAACAAATTTTCAAATAATTTAACAACTAGAAAATGTTAAATATTTATTAACATTATGAAAAATAAAATATTGATTTGTATCATATGTGGTCTATAAATTTATCATCTCCCAAGCCCATATTATCACAGCTGTAGAGTATTAAATACTTAAGAGCTGACTTTGTTAATTATGTAAATAAATCACATGGGCAAAAAAGTAAAAGGTTCGGATGGCAAAAGTTCTGAAAACAATGCCAAATTAGGATAGGAATTTTAGCTCGAAATTGAAATATTAGTACATGAGGTTTAACTATTTTCAAACATTGAAAGGCTAGTCATGTAGAAAGAATCACACTTATTTATATAGCTATAGAAGACAGAGCTAGGGATAGTTGGTAAAAATTTCTCCTTCTGTCAATGTTTTCATTTCTAGCAGCTAGAAACCCTTGTAGTACACTTTGAGCTGAAGAACCAGATAACCAAAATTATTAAAGCACAGTAAGGTAGATATGACTCTCAGTGCAAAATTAGTGATAAATATTTTAGTAATTTACATGCCTTTTATTCCTGCCTTACTTCCTGGTATGACTGGTTGGTTTTGTTTTGTTTTTGGTTTGTTTGTTTGTTTTGAATAGGTTGAGGTTGCCAGACAATTCCTTTTGGGTAATGAAGGCCCTATGATTAATCATAAAGTTAAATGTAGATCACTAAGCCTAGATTTGGTTACCACCAAAAATAATGTCAATGTTTCTATTCATAAAATTGATACATACTTGGGTTTTATCTTTGAGACTATTACAATCATCTGATTTTAGTTTTACTATCTGGATTTAATATTACTTAATGTCATTTTTTTGCACATACCATTTTCAAAGCATGTTAAGTTGAAGTTTTGTCCTATTTTCATTGTTAGTGACACAATTATACTTCCTCAAACATTTGTAATAATGCTATTTCATTTGGAAGTACACAAAACTTTGTGCATTGTCAATTTCACAATTTATAGTCACCAACATCACAGAAAGAAATTTCATCCTACCTATCTATAAATAAATTATTTTCATTTTGATTGAGCTCAAGACTGAAGAAAGGATGTTCTCATGTAATGTTACATAGTCTTCTAACCATTAAAGAAACAGGTCTTATTCATTTGCCAAAAAAATTGCATAAAATAAAATTTAAAAAAATTACCAAGTACCGTGAAAAAATCTAATAGCATGATAGATCAAAGGATAGATCTTATTCTGGGACAATTGAGCATCATGAAGAACTTTCTGCACATGCTAGTAATATGGTATGGTATTTAAAAAATAAAAGCCTTAAAGGGTGAAAACTTCAGGAACAGAGTGTGAAAGGGAAAATGGGAAATGAGATAGGCCATTCAAATTTTATGAAATGGAACAGTGGAAAAACAATCGGGTGAACTAATGTATCATGCAGGATGACTTGAATTGGAAAAGTAGGAAGTTTTATGACTGCAAAGATTAGGGTCAAGTAGTAAAGATATACTATAAAATATGTCATCTGGGAGACTTGCACTGGGAATTATGACCTACAAGTGAGATATGTGTGCTGGCCATATAATGCATGTGAAAATCTCAAGTTGAGTTTCTAAGATGTTTTTAAATTTTACTTTATGCTATATTGAATAAATTATAAATTCTTTTGACAAGAGATAGTATCCATGGGAAAATGCAGACAACTTCTGACATCCAGAAGGAACTTGTTGATTATTATAAAATATGGAGGCTCATAAGCTGAAAATATGCTTAATAATTTGATATCTAGAATGTTTTATACATGAATTAAAAACAACCCTGCACAGGAATTTCCGGTCAAGATGGTGGCATAGGTAAATGCTGCACTCACCTCGTCTCAGGACCACATCAATTACAACTAAACTATAGAACAACCATCATTGAGAATCATTTAAGGTCTAGCTGAACCAAAGCCCTACAACTATGGACATACAGAAGCCAACTCAATATTGGTAGTAGGGGCAGAGATACAGAACATACTCATCCCACACCTGCATTTGACCATTAAAACTTAAGAGGGATATCTCATCTGCAGAGGTCCCTGGGGAGGAGGGAGGCATTCCATCCCCATACCAGGCTCCTCAGCCCAGGGTTCCAGTGCCAGAAAGAGAAGTCCCCATAAATTCTGGCTGTGACAATCAGCGCACAGTTGTAACTGAGTGATCCAGAAGATGGTTGCAGTCCTAGATGCTCCTCTTAAAGGGCTTGCGCATGGACTTACTGGTTGATGAATTCACTGGTTCTGTGCTCTATCACTGGGGTAGCAGCTCAAAAGGCTCCAGGGACTTATGTGGAGGAACTCAATTGTCTAGTTTCAGGGTGAGGGCTGGAGGGGCAGCTTTCTCTTGGAGGGGGGAATTGACAGAAGTCATTGTTTCTTTTTTGAGCACTCCCCCCTCCTTGCAGGCAGGTGCAATATCTGAGTCATCATCAAACTAGCTATCACCTTTCATCTGCCTCAACTTAGGGATTCCCTGAGACATCACCCCATTCAACTCTTACAACACCCAACCAGCTTCTAGTGACTTTTCAATACAACCTGACTTAGCCCATGCTGCAGACTTTCATAAAATCTCTCAAAACTTCAAAAAGCATCATGTGGCTTCAGCATGTCCTATTCCTCTGGCTCAATGGCCCTAAGCCCGGTAGTAGTGGCAGCCAGCCTCAGTTTATGACTTTGCCTCACAAGGCACCTCCAACCCAGTGTGGGTGGTGACCATCTGGGGATTGCTTTGTGGCTCATACCAGATGGCCTTGGGCAGGGTACAGGCTGCAGCTAAAGCAGCTTGCAGAAAGCCACCCCCCTCCCCTCACTCAAGGAGACCCCAGGGCTGGCATGCTTGGTGGCCAGCTGCAGACCAAGCTGGAGTATCATCCAGCCACTTACAACAATGACACACCAAAAGCACAGATTGAGCAGGCACCAGAGCCCTGCTAAAGTGAATCCTCCTCTGTAAGGCCACCCCTGCAAAACAGCTCCTCAGTTGTAGTCACAGCCATCCTCACAACCATTTAGCCTGAAGGTCAATTCCTTTCATTGGTGTTCAAACAGTAACCATGGGTCAACTACAACAGGAAGGCACATGCAACCCACACAAGGAATACACCTGGAGTACCCGGCTGTGGTGAAAAGGGAGACTGCACCACTGGGTGCTACAGGACACCTACTACATAGGCCACTCTACTAAGATTGATGGGCATAGCAGCCCTACCTAGAAATAAACACAGAGAGGCAGCCGAAATAGGAGACAAAGAAATATCTCTCAAATAAAAGAACAGAACAAAGCTCCAGAAAAAGAACCAAACAAAATCCAGACAAGCAATTTACCAGACGCAAAGTTCCAAACACTGGTTTTAAGGATGCTCAGTGATCTCACGGAGAACTTCAACAAAGAGACAGGAAACATAAAAATGGAAATAGAAAATATAAAAAAGAACCAGTCAGAAATAAAGAATATAATAATTGAAATGAAGAATGCATTAGAAGGAATCAACAGTACATTAGATGAAGCAGAGGATTGAATCAGTGGTCTAGATGATAAGGTTACAAAAAAAGCCACAATCAGAACAGTAAATAGAAAAAAGAATCCCCAAAAGTGAGGATAGTTTAAGGGGCCTCTGAGACAACTTCAAATGTAGCAACATTTGCATCATACGGATACTAGAAGGAAAAGAGAGAGAGAAAGTAATTCAAAGCCTATTTGAAGAAATAATAATGGAAAACTTCCCTAAACTGGTGAAGGAAATAGATATACAAGCCCAGGAAGTACAGTCTCAAACAGGATGAACCCAAATGGTCCCACACCAAGACACATAATAATTAAAGTGCTAAATGTTAAAGACAAAGAGAGAACCTTAAAAGTAGCAAGAGAGGGCCAGCCAAGTTGCACATTGGTTAAGAGCTGGCTTGGGACTCCAGTGGCCCCGGTTTGGATCCCACATATGAGGGCCAGTGACACTGCCCTCTACAGCAAACAACAGCGCCACCTGGGGCTGGACTGTGAGCCCTGGCGACGGTGTAGGCTGCAGCCCCTTCTGCAGTGGGCTGCCATAGGCTACAGTGAGTGGGCAGCAGCCAGCATGAGCGGCTGGCAGCCAGCCTGAGCTGCCAATAGCCAGGGTGAGCGACCATCCAGAGGCCGGCAACCGATCTGCCTCATCTGGGAAGAGCACAATGACGGTCCCAGCATGGGCCAGTAAGCAATGTCCTCCACAACTAGACAGAACAAAAAGCAACTTGTCTGTTCCCCTTCCCCGATTCCCCAACGCTGTTCTCCTCCCCCAATTCCCCAATAAAATCTTTAAAAAAAAAAAGTAGCAAGAGAAAGGCAGTTAGTTACCTACAAGGGAGCCCCATAAGACTGTCAGCTGATTTCTGAATAGAAACTTTGCAGGCCAGAAAGGATTGGCATGAAATAGTTAAAATGATGAAAATCAAGGACCTATTACCAAGATTACTCTACACAGCAAAGCTGTCATTTAGAATTGAAGGACAGATAAAGAGCGTCCCAGACAAGGAAAAGCTAAAGGAGTTCCTCACCACCAAACCAGTATTACAAGGAATCTTAGTGGGACTTGTTTAAGATGGAAAAAAAAGATAGAGTGGCTGAATGGTTAAGAAAACAAAACCCTTACATATGCTACCTACTAGAGACTCACACAGACTGAAAGTAAAGGGATGGGAAAAAGATACTTCATAAAAATGGAAACAAACAAACAAACAAAAAGCTGGGGTAACAAACACTGATACCAGACAAAATAGGCTTTACAACAAAGACTATAACAAGAGACAAAGAAGGACCCAGTAATCACACTTCTGGGCATTTATCCAGAAAAACCCAGAGCTACTTCAAGGGAATGAATACACCCGTATGTTCATTGCAGTATGTTCTTTGCAGCATTGATGGCCAAAATGTGGAAGCAGCCTCCTTGTCTGTTGATGAATAAATGGATAAAGAGGAGGTGGTACATATATACAATGGAATATTGCTTGGCCATGGAAAGGAATTAATTCTTGCCATCTGCAGCAGCATGATTGGACCAGGAGTGTATTATGCTTAGTGGAGTATGTCAGACAGAGAAAGACAGATGTAATATGATTTTGCGTTTCAGTGGAATCTAAAGAAAAAATAAACAAGTAAGGGCCGGCCGAGTGGCACGGTGGTTAAGCGCTGGCTTGGGAAGCCAGCGGCCCCAGTTCGGTCCCACATATGAGGGCCAGTGACACTGCCCTCAAAAAATAAGTAAATAAAAATAAATAAATAAATAAATAAATAAACAAACAAAACAGAAACCAACTCATAGATAGAGAAAATTTTGATGGTTGCCAGGTGGGAGAGAAGTTGGGACTGAGTAAAAAGAGGAAAGGGATTAAGAAGTACAAATAGGCTATTGCACCATATTCATGGGATGTAGGGTATAACATAAGGAATATAGTCAATAATATTTTAATAAGTATGTATGGTGTCAGATGAGTACTATGTTTATTGGGCTGATAGATGGGAGGAAGTTGGGGATGAGGGTGAAAATGGTGAAGGCATTAAGAAATACAAATGGTAGTTACTAAACAGTCATGGGGATATAAAGTGAAGCACAGGGAATATAGTCAATAATATGATAATAGCTATGTATAGTGCCAGGTGGGTACTAGACTTGTGAGGGGGATGACTTCTTAAATTATAGAAATGTCTAACCATTATGCTGTACACTTGGAACTAACATAAAATAACACTGAATGTCAACTGTTATTTAAAAACTTAAAAAGCAGGGTGAATGTGAAGGAGAATACGAGGTTCAAATTTCCAGGTATAAAACAAATAAATCATAAGGATGTAATGTGCAGTGTAGGGAATATAGTCAATAATATAGTAATAGCATGGTACAGTGTCAGATGGATGCTGGACTTATGGTGATTACTTTTTTAGATATATAAATGTTGAATAACTGTTTTGTATACCTGAAACTAATATAATATTGTATGTTAGCTATATTTTAATAAAAAGTTTTAAAAAATAAAATAAAATACCACACACACACACACACACACACGAAAAACAGAAAGGACTCATAGATATATAGAGAACAAATTGATGGTTGCCAGAGAGAAGGGTAATTGGAAAGCTGAAATTAAAATAAAATAACATTGAATATCAAAATAAATAAATAAATACAGTGTAAAAAATTTTTTAAAATAAAATGCATGGAGTCTTTAAAAACAAAACAAAAACAAACAAACAAAAATTCTGTGCACATGGTAATTCTTAAAAAATGATCCCTACCTATGATTACTTTTTCTAATCAGAGTTACTGGCTATGACAGAGAATCTAAGATAGGCTGGGTCGGATGTATTAGAATTGGAGTCAAGTGGAGAGCAAGATTTTATGATTAGTTTGAAAACTTTGACAGGTAATTCTAATGAGCCTTCTGGAACATGATACTCAAACATTCCATAATGAGATTCACAGGCTGGCCTATCTGCATGCAACCTCTCTGCTGCCAGCTTAACCTTTCTAAAATGCCACTTACATCATGTTATGGAAATGTAACGGTATTCACCTAATGCTTAGCATGGAATTATGCCTTCATGTGGTATAAAGGACACAAGAATGTTGGGAATTTGATAGTTTGCTTGTAAATGATTCATCTAGCTGACACCAGTATTATTTCTGAGCATTCATATATTCTGGAATTTTGATTGATTTGAGCTAAAAACAAGGCAAGTAGAATATAGCAAGAGGGACCCTGTGGATGTTTCTCTTTCTGGCAGAAAAATAACTAGCCATTCAGTTCAGACATTTATTCATGAATAATCCGGGATTTATTTCCATCCCATAAAGTCACCATTACAGTCAATTTCACTTGCAGAAATATTTCATGGAGATTTCTGAAATGATGGACAACCTAGTTATTCACGTATGTACAAACATAGAACCCCTTGTGAATTCACTGAATAAAGATATAGAATACTATATTTAATTGATAATATTTTGATAATATTTGAATGCCTTCTATGGTTTATAAAAATAGACAAAAACAATATTTCAGGGTCGGCCGAGTGGCACATTGGTTGAGTTGGTTTTGGGATGCCAGCGACCCCGGTTCGGATCCCACATATGAGGGCCTGTGACACTGCCTTCTACAGCTAGCAACAGCTCCACCTGGAGCTGGTCTGTGAGCTCTGGCGACAGTGTAGGCTGCAGCCCCTGCTGCAGTGGGCTGCCATAGGCTACAGTGAGCTGCCAATAGCCGCGGTGAGCAACCATGCAGAGGCTGGCGACTCATCTGCCTCATCCCGGAAGAGCACAATGAGGATACCAACATGGGCCAGTGAAGCAACGTCCTCCGCAACTAGATTGAAGAACAAAAAGACAGCAACTTGTCTGTTCCTCTTCCCCGATTCCCCAAAGCTGTTCCCCTCCCCCAATTCCTCCAATAAAATCTTTAAAAACAAAAAACAAAACAATATTTCAGACTGTAAACTTTGAAACTGAATTGATAAAGAAATTAAATCCCCAATATGTTGTTCAACTTCAGTTTATTTTAAAATGATATACAGATGTTAATGACCGAACAACGTAGCTTGATCTCCACTTGAGGCATTCTGATATTTATTAAAACTAATATAACCAAATTAGTTGATTAATGTGAATGTTCTGCTTTTGAAACATCCAAGGTGTATGTGGGACAATGTCAAATATAAGAACTGCATTTCAGGAACGTGGTGCTGGGGCTGGTGATATTTTTATGTGCATTCAGGAAAGGACCAAAAGTAGTTTTATTTACTTAAAGGGAGTCCTTACAAACCTATTCATTCTCTTTCATTTACCCCTACAGGGATTCAATTTATTAGTATCAAGAAGGTTGGGGATGAGTACATGACCAGGCCTATTACAGATTAACTTTATGGCATTCCTTTGCAAGGGCTTTTTGTAAGTCACTAGTACAGGTGTCCTAGAATGGGATAACATTTTTTAACTTAAATTGCCTTGTTCTTTTCTGCATAAATAAGCAAGTGAACACAAAACTCTATTTCCCTTACATCAGAAAGTAACATATATATCCCCCACTTCTATCATTTGACACAATTTTCCTTCTGTTAGGATCTGTGACTCCATGCTTAACCAGCACATTTTAAATTCTAGATTAATTTATTTTTGTTACCAGTAATTGTTTCCTTATTCATAGATTCTTTATCTAGGTCTAATACTTTAAAATTTTTTAATGATAAAAATACATATATTTATATACACACACTAGGTACATAATATATGAATCATGTACCATTTATATGGTACATGGTACATATATAGTTAAAATATATTACTTGTGTCCTATAGAAAATTAAAATATCTCTTACAGTTATGCATTATGGTGCAAGCAATTATAAATTTGTCTCATGGTGAACTGGATTATTTTACATAAGATTTTTTTTCATCTATGTGTTAGATATTATTTTTTAAGTTGTATACAATAGCTAATTATAAATAAATGTCTACAATATAATGTTTCAGTCATTTTGAAATGCTATTTTTCCAGGACTTGCATTGTTAAAAGGGTTGTAATTAAAAATGTTTATATATTACTTGAATTGAATGAAAATATTTTAACAACCAAAAATAATTTTTGGAATTAAATGAGGTTTAACCAATAACTGAATGAGCATATGGCTTCTTAGACACAGAACAGTCAAGTCCAGCTTTGCCAGACTGACATAATTAGCTTGCTGTGTCCTCAACTGGCAGAAGGGGAGAGGGAGCTTTCTGGGGCTGCTTTTGTAGGGACACTAATCCCGTTAATGAATGCTCCACCCTCATGTCCAATCACCTCCCAAAGGCCCCACCTCTGAATACTATCATATTGTGTATTAGGTTGCAACATTATAAATTTTGAGAGGGACTAAACATTCAGTCTATAGCAAGTATCTTCAAATGTTATCATATCTCCATCTGAAGATGTTGCTATTTAACCTGAATATGTGAAAGCATCTACATTTCTGTCATGGAAATTCCTAGTTCCTAACTGTATGTGACCTTTGGTATGTATAAATTTCTTAAATAATTGTCTCTTAATTACATATTTTATACTGCTAGTAGTGAAGTATTTTGGTTGATGTATTTGTCACATAGCAAACTATCTCTAATCTTTGGAGCATGAAACAAAAACCAATTGTACATTGCATTTTTTTTGTATCAAGAGTTGGGTAATGCAGAGCTCCACAATGACTAGCGACTAAAAAAGGTGACTTAAATGTCTAGAGATGGCTGGAATGACTCAAATGAGGCCATAAACTGGAATGTCCAGAAGGATTCATCACATACATATCTGGTACCTGAACTAGACTGGCTGGCACAGCTGGGCTTCTTGGGGTATTGAACTTTCTTTCTATGCAGTCTTTGCACATGGCTAGCTTGAGTTTCCTCAGAGTATGGCAGTCTCACAGTAGTCAAACTTCTTTCAATGCAGCTGGTTTCCCCCAGAGTGAGTATCCCAAGGGAGCAAGACAGAAACTACAAGGTTTGGTTACACAGGGCCTGCTCATACTCAGTCTGGTAGAGGACTGCATAAGGAAGGGTCTGAATAGAAAGAGGTGAGGTGCATTGCAGGGGCTAGCTTTGGAGACTAGCTACTACATACAGCAATGCTGAGAGCCAAAATACTGCTACATCTATTAGCATTATCACTCTTGCTGGCTGTCATGAACCTTTTGTTTTGGCATATATATATATATTTTTTTAAGATTTTATTGGGGAATTGGGGGAGGGGAACAGATAAGTTGCTGTCCTTTTTGTTCTTCAGCCTAGTTGTGGAGGACTTTGCTTCACTGGCCCATGTTGGTATCATCATTGCGCTCTTCCTGGGTGAAACATCTTGGTCACTGGCCTCTGGACAGCCGCTCACAGCGGCTCTTGGCAGCTCACACCAGCTGCCGGCCACTCACTGTAGCCTATGGCAGCCCACTGCAGCAGGGGCTGCAGCTAGGCCACCCGGCGACTCATAGCAGCCCAGCTCCAGGTGGAGCTGTTGTTCACCATCTTAGCTGTAGAGGGTAGTGTCACTGGCCCTCATATGTGGGATCTGAACCGGGGCCCTGCTCCTCAGAGTCAGCATCCCAAGCCAGTTCTTAACCAGTGCGCCATTTGGCTGGTTCCATGTATATATTTTTTATACGATTTAAGATGATACCTATAGTTTGCTTTTATAATTACCATCAACTGTTAACCATACCATGTAAGTATTTGTATTTTTTACAGTGTAGAATTGATTTAAATGAATTCCAATTCAAAATATTACTCCTAAGATTCTTTGAAAAGATGACTTGTAGTTTTAATTTTCTAAGCCTACATGATTAAATGCATTTAATCAATTCTTTATTGTTTCAGCCCACCAGAATCTTACAGATATAGCAATAAAATTTTGTTATATTTATTCATGCTTATTATTCAAATAATGAATTCTTGTCAAATGGTAGCTCAATAAATCCATGTTCAAATGATGATGATCAGAATTTCTAGTATGCTCAAATGTCTATAAAGGCTGACAGCCTCTTGCTTTAGAACAAGTTGACTTTCACTCTGCATCTGGATATGCCTTGTTTCAAAATATAATGGAGCAACTCTGGTGCCAGGTGAAACAGGTTTGAACACAGAGCTGACTGTTCACAAAAGCCTGAAATTGTTCCCAAATCAAGATAATGTTAATGTGACTTCACTAGATAGCTGAAATAATGCATTTTCTGAATTGGATGCATTAAGCAATTATTCAGATCATAGCTGAAACCCTGTAATTTTCTTTCTTCCTTTCAGTCCCAGCGGCGTGTCACATTTCATCTACCAGAAGGCTCTCAGGAAAGCAGCAGTGATGGTGGACTGGGTGACCACGATGTGGGCAGCCTTCCCAGCACATCCCATGCTCTGCCTCCTGGCTATCCTCAGGAGGAGTACTTCGATCATGCTGCACCCAACAACCGCACTGAAGGGGATGGCAACTCTGATCCTGAATCCAGTAAGTGACACCTCTCTAGTCCTGCAGTATAAATAGGCTCATTATGTATTTGTTAAGTCAAACAATTGCAGCCATAATAACATTGGCCATTTAATTATGTTAATGCAAGTTACACATTTTTAAAAGGTAAAAATACAGAATTAGGTGGAAGGTACATAGGAATCAGTTTATAATATTTGAAATGTGTGACCACATCTTATTTGAATAAAATATATTATAAAATTTAATATAGTCATTTTGTTTAGGCATAGACAGAATTTTCTATTTATATATACATGTATTTAAATGTCTATAACCAACTGTTTTATTTTATTTATTTAATTTCTTTCTGTACATATCAATTATTATTGTAATTCATAGAAATTATGTTTTAGATTTTTTTTTTAATAGAAATAAGGATCATAGAAAATTACTTCTCTTTTTAAGTAAATAAGAAATCCTGACTCCATTTCAGAGGAGTTGGTCTGAGGTTTTCAATAATGTAGTGAAACCATGTGCCTTATGTCATGTTACTGTTTAGAGAGATATTCAGGTTGGGTCTACAGACTGAAGGCATAAAAGCTATATTTGGGAAAATCAAAAGATGTTGAGAATTCTTAAAAGCGATCATGAAGTTGATACTAAATAGAAAACTTCATTAACTACAACTAGCATAAACATCTAAAATATAAATTAATATAAATAGATATAAAATTAATATAAAACAGAAATTTTGATAAGTTATCTTGATCATATGGATTATATGGGTAAATAATTTAAATAAAGCATCTGGTTTTGAAATCAAAATGGCTTCCCCATCATTATATTTTAATCCCCTATTTTTGAAACAAAAAAATAAGGGAAATGTATCGGTTAAACATTGAGATGAAATCTGAAACTAAACACACAATACCAATGACAGCTTAACATCAACCTTTTTCTATCTACAAGAGTAGACGCTGAATATTAAAGGTGTTTTCAATGTAAACATCTTAGAGACTTTTTAGTCACCAAATTTAGAAAGTCCAAAACATCTGCTATCCCTATATTAAATTTTATACTTAGAATAATTTAGCAATATTCATTCTGAGGATGAAAAATTCAATAACATGCAACACTAACCTACCTTTCACTTACTAGGTATAAGAGGATTTAATAACTTCTTGTAGAAATACATAGTTGTGATTATATCCACCAATACAATAAGCTCAGAGTCAATCTCTAATAATATGGTCATAGTAACAAATATGGTTAAGCAAGGTGTCCTTGCTCTTTTTTACTGCATAAATTATTTTGATTGTAGTTCTATCACTGCCCTGTTAACAGGTGATAATATAGAGGTGAAATGACATCATTTTCATAAACTAGAGGGAATTGATTCCTTTGCATATGTCATAGTAAGCATACTTTGCACACTATGCCCTTTTCTTAGAGGATTGCATAGCAACAATTAAAGAATAATCTCAGAGTGAACATCAACCGTGTGGATCTAATTCTGAGATGAGCTTTCAAGCTGAATGAGACTAAGATAGGATATTAATGGTAGTAAAAAGGACAGAATTGGTATGGGAATTATGAAACATTTACAATTAAATACAGGTTTCTTCATCTCAATTACATTTAATTATAAGTAGTTGTTTTAAAAATATTCAAATGAAGAATACTTTACAGGAACTGATTTTATTTATAGTTAAGAGTGTGTTAGCAACAATGTATGAGCTAACATACATAGGAGCTTTATTTGTAAAGCTTGTTTCTACTGGGGACTAAACATTTCTCTCCTTTAATCATATTAACATTATTATTTTGACCATTAAATATTTTGTTCGCAATTAGAGGAGAAGCAATGGCAAATTCTAAGTTAACAAAATTCTTTCTTAATCAGGCTTTATTTTAAAATTGCAATGGATGTATGCAATAGTAATAGTAATACAAATAATACATTTTTGATACTTGTTATTTTTTAAAATGTATGCTAAGGATAGAGGTAATTAAAAACAAATGTCCATTTCTGTATATGTCTAACAATATTGATGGGTCAATGTTTAAAGTTTATTTTTACTATGAGTAACATTAACTACTTACTCTCCTACTGGACCTGATACTTCCCTTTAAAATATGTTCCAAAAATAATTTTTTGGTTAGGTTTTCTATTTTGAAGAATAAAGGACCTTATTATTACAAGTTCAAGAAGCACAATATGTCACTTTAAAGAAGTTCTATTATCTTAATATGTCTTACTAGTGAGATTTTTAATGTAGTACATATATGTGTTTTGTTTTGATTAAGAAGGAAAAATAGCTGATGCAAAATTTTCCATAGCGAAATAATCTCTTTAGGCTAATACAGATGATAGGGTGCTTTAATTCTTCAAAAAGAAACTCCATAGTTCTGAAATAGTACATAATAATGGGTTTTGTGGTATAGAGCAGATGCCAATAAACTGTGCAATGTTAGTCGATAGCACCACAAATAGGAATGTAAACTGTTAAAGGAAATAAATGTCCTCAAGCAATGGAATTAAATTATGCAGTTCCCATTTCATAGTTTGAAAGGCATTACATCCTCAATCTGCTTCCTTTTCTGCTAATGAATTGCCCAAAATAGTACATAGTTCTGAAAATTCTTTGTAAGTTTACAAAAAGAGATAGAAATGCAACTTTTATGAATAAGATTTTTCCAAAAATTTTCTAGGTAGATTTATTAACACTACTTTGAAATATAGTTCCCAGGTTGACAGAAATCTGATGATTAGATAAAGAAATTATGTTATCCATTCTCTTGAGTCTTTTGTCAAGAATATTAATTTACCTTTTTAAGATAAAAATACAAGCCAGTGCAATCCAATTATTTCTCTTTCAGAAGAAAAGTTTAATAAAACATCCTGTCTCATTCCATCTGAAAGTTTTTGAATGTTTAAACATCACAATTGCAATCTTCTGACTTTACGCTTTATTATGAGGGTTACTTATTGCCGTTCTATGTAGTTTTGCCTTTTTTGGCTAACAGCCTATGTCCCAGAGCTTTCCTCCTAACACAACTGTATCAAATTAAATTTGCCCTCTCCAATAAACCCTACTTTTTGAAGCTATCTAATTTGGTAAAAATAAACAAACAGAAATCCAACCCCTAAACAGCATTACTGGTTGTGCTGGTTTAGTGTGGATACTCTAACAGGTAATGTCTTTGCATTTTCAAAGGATTTTGTAGGCACACAAGAGTGTGGCCTTAGTAGAGAACAGGGTATGACCATGTACTTCTTGGAATTTTATATATCAAGATATACAAGGTACGATCATAAAATACGGTGAATGTAGAAATTAAAAAAATTTATTACAGTAAAAGACACATTGCCATTAATCCCCCTCAAAATCCTCCCCTTTGCTTCAAAAACACTTATCCCATCATTCTTGCCACTTTCCAAAGCATTCTAGAAGTCCTGTTTCATGAGTGTCTTTAGTTGCTCTGTTGTGGCTGCCTTGATATCCTGAATTGATTCAAAACGTTTACCTTTCATGCTCATTTTAACTTGAGAAAGAGCCAGAAGTCTCACAGTGCCAGATCCGGTGAATTAGGTGGATGAGGACACACCATTATGTTTTTATTTGACAGAAATTGCTGTATACCAGAAGCAATGTGTGACACAGTGTTGTCATGATGGAAGATGAAACCATTTGCCCATTTCATGTTAATGCATTGTTCGTGATCCATGATTTATGGCACACTTTAAAACACACCTTCTCTCAACCATATCTCACATCCGACTAACTTCACCGAACAAGTTGAGTCTTGTCACACACTGTTACAAGATTCAATGTGCTGCTTCTTGTATTGAAGATCCTCTGGCTTTCTGTTAGATGGCACTCGGCAGCAGCATTGACCATATTTGTTGATCACAACAGAAAGGCTCCATATCACACATCGCTTCTGGTACAGCAATTTCTGTCAAAAACATTACAGTGTGTCCTCATCCACCTTATTCACTGGTTTTGGCACTGTGTAACTTCTGGCTCTTCTCCAAAGTCAAAATGATTCAGGACATCAAGGCAGCCAGTGCGTCTAAAGACACTCACAAAAGAGGACTTCCAGAACTGCTTCAGAAAATGGCAAGAATGATGGGATAAGTGTGTTTGAAGTGAGGGGCAGAATTTTGAAGGGCCTTAATAACAATGTGTCTCCTGTTGTAATAATTTTTTTTAAATTTAAACATTCACCATCTCTTTTGATCATACTTTGTAGTATTAATTGAGAGAATTGGAGGCAGTGTTATCCTCTTGGGAATACTCTAAACACAGTAAACTAAATATTGCCCTATGTTCAGATGTATTTATTTATAAGCAGCATTAGGTAAAACATAATTTATGAAAAGTTAAAAATGATTTACAACTTTATGTTGTAAAACATTGCTCTAATATTATAATTTAGACTCAGTTCTGAGACACATGGAAATATTAGCAAAGCTCTACCACATTAAACTTCAGAGATTTTTGAATAGTTCATACATATGAAGTCAGGATATCTATGTGTATTTTTTCTTGCATAGAGAATACATTGCTGCTCTCTTACTATGGGCAAGTTGGAGAAGAAAGGGTAACTTGTAAATTTATAACAATTACAATTTGAATGATCATAGATAACATCCATGTTTCTTTGGAAAAGAAATGGTGAAACAGAATGTTTCTAAAGAGATTCAAGTCAGTCTTCATTTTACCAGCCATGAATCATTTCATTTTCAAATAGAATCCTCCTAAGTGAAGGGGAAAAGAGACTTTGTTTAATCAGTGTTATAATTTTCTTCAACTGCAAAAGTTATGTTATCTGCATTTTTAAAAGCCTTTTCACTGGATGTGGTCATTGCACACATGAAGTCACTATCTGACGATGTTATAGTTGGTCTGGTGTCTAAAATTTGAGCCTCAACTAAGAATACCTATGTGTAAAATTTCATCAACTTTTAATAAAATTTTAATTATTTTTATTACATTACAAATTTCTGTGATACAAAGGAAAAAATAGAGTTTCAGGAACATTTAGAGCTAAAAAAGTTTTACATTTAAAATGAAGAGGAATATGTTTTGTCATTAATTTAAAAATGATAGATCTCTCTGCTAGACTATATCTCAGGTTAACATCTCTTTGACATTCATTTTTCTTTCACTAGATCAGATTTGCTTAGCATTCTAATATGGTACTAATTAATTCACAAAAAGGAAGTAATTAATCTTTTCCTGGCAATACATTTTGATTGATCCTCTGCCAGTAATCTAATTACGTTATAAAAAGTGGAAGACCAGTTTGATTGACTAGAGTACTACTCACAGAAATGCCAAATTTTTGTCTTGATCTGAGACTGTTGGCACTAATAATGCTAAGGTAATTATTAATTGAAAGTTTGATTAGTTGAATATCTAATTCTAAATATAGAAAATTGGTTAAATTAAAAAAAACAACAACTATGAAACTTTAAAAGACTCACCTAATAGTGGATCATTAAAATCTAGCCCTTCATAATTAAGAACATTAGGGGTCAGATAACTAAAGGCAAAATAAAACTGTCCAAATATATTCCAGACAAATTTTGATACACAAGTACTCTGTTAACTATTCTTATCTGAAAAATTCAACAAGAAATACCATTGTGTTTGTTTGAAAGAATAAAAATGGTTCTTATATTTATGGGGATGGGACGGTAGCCTTACTCTTGGCAGAGGAAGTCACAGAATAACATCTAAATCCATAGTTTGTATTACCCACATAACTGTTAATTAGGTTTTTTTGATTGTTGCCAAATTCTCGGGAAATTTGACTTTGTAAGCACTCTATATTTCTTCAAAACCTAGTTTTTTGGGTAACCCACACATCAATTCCTATATTATAACAAAAAGAAAAGTGAAGGCTGTCATTTTGTTAATATAATGTCACATTATAGCCTGCCTGTCTGCCTCCATGCACCTCTCCATAAAGACAGATCATAACTTCAATATTATGCTTACTGTATTATGTCCCCGTTTGGCACCAAAGGATGGCCAGTCAAAAACAGGTAAAATCCCTTGAGAGGGGCAACCCAAGCCAGACACGGTCGCATGGGTGCCTGTGGGTGCCTGTGGTGCCAGTGGGTACCAGTAGGTAACCAACAGGAGGAATCATGAGTTGATAGAAATAGGGCGCGAAACCCTTGTTTCAGGATCTGGCAGCCTGCCTGTGAAATGGCCTATTGATATGATAATATCTGTCCTCCCTGCATTCTTATCAGTGAGTCTTGGCAGAAGGAGTTCTGTCTCTTAAGAGGTGCATGACAATAACCTCCAGTAATGGCAGCTTCAGGTGTGGGTGATTTGGCCTTGAGCTATGTTTTTGGGCGTGAGACACACAGACCTCGGAAGCTATATTGACCCTTGCTTATGTGTAAGATAATAAAAGGAACGGTTAGGCCCGATTCGGGGCTCCAGTCCACGAGGCTGGGGTCCCCTGGCCCCGAACTGTTTTCTCTCCTATTTTGTGTGTCTCTCTCTTTTCCTTAACCTTTCGCCGTCCCTTCTCCACACCCACCTAGCCCAGTCATGCGGGACCGAACAATATAGTCACATAAAACAAATGGGAAATGTATTCAACCTAGGAAAGAGAAATTATGTTCCTTTAAAAGTTAATTATCCACCCAGACCAATTCTGTCTCTGCTGGCTATGTATTTGAAAGGTAGTTTTCTAAAACTGTTCATTCATTCCTAGTCTGTGAAGTTGTGTCAGTCCATGGAGGGTGGAGAGAGTAAAATAATTAAATAAATAATTTTAATCAGCTCGGCAAACTGGAAGTCAGGTCTTTTGAAAGATAAATTAATCAGTATTTCTAAGGAGTGATATAATAGTATTAATTATCAATTCTATTAGTTATGTCTCCCTTGGTGAAGGTACAGAACTCAGTGCTCCTGGATTCTGGAAGTATAAGACAAATAACTGCTAACTTTCATTGCTTTGCCAAGAGACAACATATACCTTTATCCTTCTATTGAAATTAAAAAAAAGAAATCTTCACCAAATCATATTTTTTAAGCTAATAATATCAAAATCACATTTCATTCTCAAAGGAAAATCATTAATTACAGTCATGAATACTGTGCATGACTACAAGCTTATTTTAGTCTTTGGTGTGTTGTATAAATAGAAGTATATATAAATTTAAAAGAATGGTTCCACCCAAGAATTCAGCTGTCTGCCATTGCTTGGGAAGGAATAACACTTGATAGTAGTTTGTATATTAAATAAGCTTAGGCAGATTTAAACAGTGATCTAGTGGCAGATGCTCCATTATATATATTAATTTTATCACTTTGAAAAGGCAGTTTTTCTCTATTCAAATTTATGCAAGTTAAAAAAAAAGCATAATAAGAAAATTGGTGAAACAAATCATACTATACTATCCTATCATATCTAACCTTCCTATACAGAAAATGCAATCACAACACAGACCAATTGAAAAATGACTTATAATTTGCAGCATCTAGGCTTTGTGAAGGCAATGAAGGGTTTATACTAGAGATAATCTTTAAAAAGTCACAAAGTCATGAATCAAAATGAAAAGTGTATCTCTAAAGTTGGAAACTTGAAGATATTTACAGGATTCCATTTTGATGACAGCCTCTAAGATTTAGTATCTTAAATCTAATATGGATTAGGTAGAGGTTTATCACTCAAAAGCAGACAGACCACTGTAGGCACAGCAATCCTTGTCTTTTCTGTTTGAATATGACAAGCGCTAGGATCTTGGCACAAGTAGGCAATTGAAAGTCAACACCATATAAGGTCTAGGCTGTCTGTAAACTTGAATAATCACCTTCAGTGACAGAGAATAGGTGGCCTTCTCCTCACAATAAGCCTTCTTTTGCCTCTAAATTTTTATTAGGCTACCTATACCATACAATAAAGTTCATTTGACATTTATATTTTGATTATTTATGAGCCATGAGGCAGTTATTTTTATGACCTTCTTCTGACTTCTGTTTCTTTTATCTCTCAATGCTCACTTTTCTTTGCCTATAAGATAAGACTATTTGCCATTTGTTCCTTTTTGTAGTTCTTTGAAAGATAATGTAATCAGTCATGCAAGATGCAACTTTCACATGACTTGGAATATTTAGTAGCATTAGGCACACTCCAATTTCTTGTTTTAAAGTAATTTATATATTTTAATGAATGAGGAGCATTATAGCAAAATGTTTTGTCCCTGTGATGCTTTTAGATTGTACACTAAATTGTAGCTCTCATAATTACTTGCATGAACAGAACACTCAACAACTAGTAAGTATATCAAGGAACTCATTAAATAATGAATAATGATAGACAATCTGTTAATTTGCATCTTTATTGATTGTTGAAGATTCCCAATGGAGAACAGAAGTGACAGTGTTTGTTGAACCAAATTTTTCCTCATTGTAATCATTAATCTTAGAAATTGTTGTTCCAGTTCCAGTAAAATAAGTATAAAGTACATAATCTTCCTCTGGCACTTTATTTTTATGTTATATCAGCAAAAATTTATTGGTTACATTAAAAAGTCCTTCTATATAGTATACATGAAATTAGACTTTGTTTTTTAAAATTATTTTTTCAGTTACAGTTGATATATAGTATTATATCAGTTTCAGGTGTGCAGCATAGTGGTTAGACATTTATATAATTTATGCAGTGATCCCCCCAATTAGTCTAATACTCACCTGGCAATATACATAGATGTTGCAACATTATTGACTATATTCTCTGTGCTGTACTTTACATCCCCATGACTATTTTATAATTACAAATTTGTATTTTTTAATCCCTTCATGTTTTTTAGCCAGCTCTCCCACTACCTTTCCATCTGACAACCATCAATTTGTTCTCTATATCAATGAGTCCGTTCCTGTTTGTGTGCATGTGTGCATTATTTTAGTTATTTAAGATTTTATGCAAGTATAGCTAACATACAATATTATATTAGTTTCAGGGGTAAACAATCGTTATTCAACATTTGTATATCTAAAAAACTAATCACCATAAGTCCAGCAACCATCTGACACATTACTATGCTGTCACTATTATTGACTATATTACCCATGCTATACATTACATCTCCATGACTTATTTGTTTTAAACCTGGAAATTTGAACCTCTTATTCTCCATCACATTCCCTCCCACTGTTTGTATTTTTCAATTATAGTTGACATTCAATATTATTTTATATTAATTTCAGGTATACAGCATAGTGGTGAGACATTTATATAATTTAAGAAGTGATCCCCCTAAGTATAAGTACCCACCTGACACTATTCATAATTATTACCGTATTATTGACTATATTTCCTATGCTTTACTTTACATTCCCATGACTATTTTGTAATTACCAATTTGTACTTAATACCTTCACCTTTTTCACCCTGTCCCCAACACCCTCTCATCTACCATCCAACCCTGTGTCTGGTAGATTGCTTGTCTCCATTGTGTTTATTTCTTTTTCTGAGCTTTGTTTTGTTCTTTTATTTGGGAAATTTTTTTTCTCTCCCCATTTTGGCTGTGTCCCTGTGTTTGCTTCTATGTATGGATGCTATGCTCCCTGGTCTTAGTAGCGTGGCCTTATGTAGTAGGTAGGTGTCCTGTGGGACCCAGTGGTGCAGTCTCCCTGGTCACCAGAGCTGGGTGCGCCAGATGTGTCCACTGTGTGGGTTTGTGTGCCCTTCTGTCATAGTTGAGACTTGATCTCTGTTTGCATGTCAGTAGGAGGGATTGACCCTCAGGCTGATTAGTTGTGAGGATTGGCTGTGACTACAACTGAGGAGCTATTGTGCAGGGTGACCCTACTGAGCAGGGTTTGCTTTAGCAGGACTCTCTTGCCTTCCCATTCTGCCCTTTGGGTTTGTCATCCTTGGATGTGGCTGAGTGATGTTCTAGCTGGGTCTCTAGCCAGACTCCAGGTCTACAGGCCTGGGCCTCCTGGGAGGAGACCTGCTGCAGGCCATGTTCAGTGGTAGTCTATGTCCTGCCCTGGGTCGCCTGACAAGAGTCACAAAGCAATCCAGAGGTGGTCACTTCCTGTGCTGTGCTGGAAGGCCAAGCCACAAACCAAGGCCAGCTGCCACTAGTACCAGGCTTAGGATTGCTCAGCCAGAGTTATGGGATTAGCTAAAGCCAGATGCTGCTTGTTTGGGTTTTGTGAACCTTTGAGAGATTTTAGGAAACTGCAGCATGAGCCAAGGCAGGCCATTTATAAGGAAAAGCCACTGAAGTGGCATGGGTGTGCCCAAAATTTGGGTGGGGCAGAATCTCAGGAAATCACTGAGGTGGGACAGATGAAAGATGATAGCCAGTTTGATAAAGAATCAGATATAAAGTATGCCTGCTCTGCACACAAGGAGGGAGAGGTCTCAACAAAGAAACAATGGATTTTGCCAGCTCCTCCTTTGTGGAGAAAACTGCCCCTCCAGCCCTCGCCCTGAGACCAGATAATTCAATTCCTCCCTGTAAGTCCCTGGCACTTTTCCAGTTGCTGCCCCAACACTGGAACTCAGAGCAAGTGAGTCCATCCGTGGGTAAGCCCATGCACAGGCCATTTAAGAGAAATGCCTGGGAGTGTAGCCACCTTCCATCTTGCTCAGCCACAATCTCCACTGGTTTTCACAGCCAGAAATCATGGGGACTTTTCTCCCCGGCACTGAAACCCTGAGCTGGGAAGGGGCTGGAATCCCTCGCTCCTCAGGGGAGGACCTTAGCAGCCAAGATATCCCTCCTGATTTTTTTTTTTAAGGTTTTTTTTAATTGGGGAATTGGGGGAGGGGAACAGTGTTGGGGAACTGGGGAAGGGGAACAGAGAAGTTGCTGTCCTTTTGTTCTTCAGTCTAGTTGTTGAGGGCATTGCTTCATTAGCCCATGTTGGTATCATCATTACACTCTTCTTGGGTGAGACAGATCGGTCGTCGGTCTCTGGACTGCCGCTCACAGCGCCTCTTGGCAGCTCACACTGGCTGCCAGTCACTCACACTGGCTGCTGGCCACTCACCGTAGCCTGTGGCAACCCACTGCAGCAGGGGCTGCAGCTATACCGTCCCCGGGGATTCACAGCAGCCCAGCCCCAGGTGGAGCTGTTGTTCACCATCTTAGCTGTAGAGAGCAGTGTCACTGGCCCTCATATGTGGGATCTCATATGTGGGATCTGATCCGGGGCCACTGGCGTCCCAAGCCAGCTCTTAACCAATGCACCACTTGGCCGGCCCCTCCCGCCTGATTTTTAAAGGTCACACGTGGGTGTGAGACTAGCATGTTCCTTGTATGCCCTTCCTAACAGTCTTGAGGTGGATTCTTCTGTATCTCTGTTTTGTTTGTTTGTTTGTGTTTTCATTTATTGTGTTCTTTAGACGCCACATATAAGTGAGATCATATGGTATTTGTTTTTCTTTCTCTGAATTATTTTCTCCTGCTCTCCGCATTCTCACCAATGCTTATTGTTTGTTGATTTATTTATGTTAACTATCCAGACTGGTGTAAGATGATATCTCATTGTAGTTTATTTTACATTTCTATTATGATTAGTGACATTGAGCACCTTTTCATATGTCTGTTGGCCATGTGTATGTCCTCTTTGGAGAAATGTCTATTCAGGTCTTCTGTCCATTTTTTTATTGGATTGTTTTATTTTTTGGCATTTAGTATGAGTTCTTTATAAATTTTGGATATTAACCCCTAATTAAATGTATCATTGGTAAATATGTTCTCCCATTCAATTGGCTGTCTTTTTATTTTGTTGATAGTTTTCTTTGCTGTGCAAAAACCTTTTAGTTTGATGTAGTCCCATTTGTTTTGTTTTTTTTTTCTTTTTGTTCCCCTCGCCAAAGGAAATAGATCAGAAAAATATCACTAAGAGTGGTGTCAGAGAGTTCATTGCCTATATTTTCTTCTAAGAGGTTTATGGTTTCTGTCTTACATTTAAGTCTTTAACCTATTTTGAGTTTATTCTTCTATATGGAGTAAGCAGATGGTCCAGTTTCATTTTATTGCATGTGTTTGTACAGTTTTCTCAATATCATTTATTGAATAGACTGTCTTTATGTCACTGTATGTTCTTGCCTCCTTTGTCATAGATTAAATGACCATATATGCATGGGTTTATTTCAGGGCTCTTTATTCTATTCCATTGATCTATGTGTCTGTTTTATGCCAGTAGCATGCTGTTTTGCTTACTATAGCCTTATAGTATACTTTGATTTCATGTAGCGTGATACCTCCAATTTTGTTCTTTTTTTCTCAAGATCGCTGTGTCGATTTGGAGTCTGTTGTGGTGCCATATAAACTTTAAGATAATTTGTTCTAGTACTTTGAAAAATGCCATTGATATTTTGATAGGGTTTGCACTGAATCTATAGATTGTTTTGAGTATTATAGACATCTTAGCAATGTTAATTCTCCCTATCCATTAGTACGGTATATGTTTCCATTTATTTGTAGCTTCTTCAATTTCTTTCTTCAGTGTTTTACCATTTTCTGAGTACAGATCTTTTACCTATTTGGTTAAATTTATTCCTAGGTATTTTATTTTTTGACTTAATTATAAATGTTTTTTTTCTTTTTTTTCATTAAAGTTTATTGGGGTGACAATTTTAGCAAAGTTACATAGATTTCAGGTGTATAATTCTGTAACACATCATCTATATATCACATTGTGTGTTCACCACCCAGAGTCAGTTCTCTTTCCATCACCTTATATTTGATCCCCTTTACCTTCATCTACCACCCCCCTGCCCTCTTACCCTCTGGTAACTACTAAACTATTGCCTCTGTCTCTGAGTTTTGTTTCTTCATTTATTTTTCTTGTTCTTTTATTATTTTCAATTTTATATCCCACATATCAGTGAAATCATATGGTTCTGGACTTTTTCTGTCTGACTTATGCCACGTAGCATTATAATCTCAAGATGCATCCATGCTGTTGCAAATGACACTGTTTCATCTTTTCTTATGCCAGAATAGTATTCCATTGTGTATATATACCACATCTTCCTTATCCAATCATCTATAGAGAATTCTAAAGAGTCTACCAAAAAACTATTAGAAATTATAAAAGAATTCAGTAAAGTAGCAGAATACAAAATTATTATTTAGAGATTGCTTCCATTTTTATGCACCAATAATGAACTCTCAGAAAGAAAAAAAATTATTGGTGTATAAAAATGGAATAAATTTCTAAATGATAATTTTATATACTGCTACTTTACTGAATTCTTTTATAATTTCTAATAGGTTTTTGGTAGACTCTTTAGAATTCTCTATATATAGTATCATGTCATCTGCAAATAATGACAATTTGGATGTCTTTTATTTCTTTTTCTTGTCTGGTTGCTGTGGCTAAGACTTCCAATACTATGTTGAATAAAAGTGGTTAAAGTGGGCATCCTTGTCTTTTTCCTGATCTTAAGGAGAGTGCTTATAGCTTTCCCCTATTGAGTATGATGCTAGCTGTATGTGTGTCATATATGGCCTTTGTTATGTTGAGGTTTGTCCCCTCTATTCCCACTTTGCTGAGAGTTTTTATCATAAATGGATGCTGGATTTTATCAAATGCTTTTTTGGCATGTATTTGTACTTGTATATGATCATATGATTTTTAGCTTTCATTTTAGTTATGTTGTATATCACTTTAATTGATTTGTGGGTACTGAACAAACCCTGCATCCCAGAATATGTCTCTTCGATCATGGTATATGATCTTTCTAATGTATTGCTGAATTTGGTTTGTTAATATTTTGTTGATTTTTGCATCTATGTTCATCAGGGATATTGGCCTATAGTTTTCTTTTTTTTGTAATGTTTTTGTCTGGTTTTAGAACGAGGGTAATGGTGGCCTCGTAAAATGAGATTGGAGCTTTCCCTCTTGAAAGTTTTTGGTTAGTCTGGGAAGTATCAGTGTTAGTTCTTCTTTACATATTTGGTAAAATTCACCCATGAAGCCATCCATTCCAGGAATTTTGTTTGTTGGGAGGTTTTTTTTTTATTGTTTGTTTTTTCTAACATGATGAAATTTATTGGTTTAACATAGGTTAGTAAAAATTATATAATCTCAAGTGTACATTTTTTAAATTAAAGTTTATTGGGGTGACAATTGTTAGTAAAGTCACATAGATTTCAGGTGCACAATTCTGTAATACATTATCTATATATCACATTGTGTGTTCACCACCCAGAGTCAATTCTCCTTCCATCACCATGTGTACATTTCTATAATACATCATCTAAATATTGCATTGAGATATATTCTGCAAACTGACCCAGAGTCAGTTCTCCTTCCATCACCATATATTTGACCCCCTTTTCCCTCTTCTACCACCCACCTCCCCACTCAGCTTCTGGTAATACTATACTTTTTTCTGTGCTATGAATTTTTGTTTCTTTACTTGTCCTCTTCATCTGTCTTGTTCATTTTATATCCCACATATGCATGATTTCATATAGTTTTAGATTTTTTTCTGTCTGACTTTTTCATTTAGGGTGATAATTTCAAGATCCATCCATGTTATAACAAATGGCAGTATTTAATCTTTTCTTATGGCCGAGTACTATTCCACTGTGTATATCTTCTTTATCCAATCATGTATCATAGGACATTTTCATTGTTTCCATGTCTTAGCCACAATGAATAATGCTGCGGTAAACATAGATGTGCACATACATTTACAGATAAATATTTTCAGATTTTTTTGGTAGATACTCAGAAAAGGGATTGCTGAGTCGTATGGTAATTATATTCTTAAATTTTTGAAGAACTTAAAATTTTATTTAAATTGAAATTATTTAATTACAGTTGACATTCAGTATTCTACATCAGCTTCAGGTGTACCACATGGTGGTCAGCCATCTACACAATCTATGAAGTGATCCCCTTGATAAGTCCAGTACCCATCTGGCACCCTACATAATCTTTACAACATTATTGATTATATTCCCAATACTGTATTTCACATCCCTGTGGCTATTTTTTGACCACCAATCTGTACTTTCTAATCCCTTCACCTTCTCCCCTGTCCCCCAACCCAATTCCCATCTAGTGACCATCAGTTTTTTTCTTTGTATCTCTATGTCTATTTGTTTGTGCATGTTATTCTCTTCTTTAGATTCCAAATATAAGTGAGATCATATGGTATTTGTCCTTCTCAATCTGACTTATTTCACTAAGCTTAATATTCTCTAGGTCCATCCATGTAGTTGCAAATGCTAAGATTTCATTCTTCTTTCTGGCAGAGTAATACTCCATTGCATAAATGTACCACAATTTCTTTATCCAATTGTCCATTGCTGGGCATTTTGGTTGTTTCCATACTTTGGCAATTGTAAATAGTGTTGCAATAAACATAGGGGTGCATATATTTTTTTGAATTAGTATTTTGTATTTCTTTGGATAAATATCCAGGAGTGGAATTGCTGAGTAATAAGGTAGTTCTATTTTTAATTTTTTAAGGAATCTCCCTACTGTTTTCCACAGTGACTACACCAATTTGCAATCCCACCAACAGTGCATGAGGTTTCCCTTTTCTCCACACCCTCTTCAACACTTGTTTGTTGATTTATTGATGATAGCCATTCTTTCAGGAGTGAGGTGGTATCTCATTGTATTTTTTAGTTGCATTTCTCTGATGATCAGTGAGGCTGAGCATGTTTTCATATGTGTATTGGCCATCTGTATGAGGTTTGACAATTAAGTTTGTGAACTTGTTGCAATGGTTTCATTAAACTTTTTTGGTATCAGAGGGATTATTCATTATGAATTTGTACCAACTGGACAAATACTTAACCAAGTTTACTATTTGGAAGTCCTGAAAAGGCTGTGTGAAAAAGTTAGACAATCTGAACTTTTTGCCAACAATTCATGGCTCTTGCATTATGACAATGCATCAGCTCACACGGCACTGTGAGGGAGTTTTTAGCCAGTAAACAAATAACTGTATTGGAACACCCTCCCTACTCACCTGATCTGGCCCCCAATGACTTCTTTCTTTACCCAAAGATAAAGGAAATATTGAAAAGAAGATATTTTGATGACATTTGAGGACATCAAGGGTAACATGACGACAGCTCTGGTGGCCATTCTAGAAAAAGAGTTCCAAAATTGCTTTGAAGGGTGGATTAGGCACTAGCATCGGTGCATAGCTTCCGAAGGGGAATACTTTGAAGGTGACCATAGTGATATTCAGCAATGAGCTACATAGCACTTTTTATAGGATGAGTTCACAAACGTAATCGTTTGACCTCGTATGTTATAAAATGCTCATTTTGCCTATTACTGCGTTCTAATTCAGGCACTACAATTAACTAGCTATGTAGCTTTTGCTAGTCCTTTTAACCTCACAGTGTCTTTTTTTCTTAGCTATAAAATGAGGGTATTTTATTGTTCTTTAATGCCCCATCTAAGATAATAATTTTATACCTATTGCAATCCAAAAATGTACATTTTTGGCTGTTTCCTTTTAGATAGTCTTTGAATTTTAAGGGTCTAAGGGACCTTAATGCCATCATTATGCAAATGAGAGAACTGATATTAACCCTTTTAAGCAATAACTTAATGTCCTAAACCAAGAGTTGATGTTTATCATATTCTAATATAGAACAGTCACTAATGTCAGTAAGCAATAATTTTTCATCTCAAAAGTAGCATTATTTTTACAGCACAAAATTATCTAAGCATGTAAAAAACTCATGATTTTGAATTCACTTTTGGAAGATTCTACTCCTATTCTTTGGTTTGTTCGTGGTATATTCAAGGCTAACTGGCACACTACGGTTTTTAATGGTCCTGTTTTCCAGGCTTAGGATGAGATTGTGCTTCTTTTAGATGTATGCATGTAAATTAATGCAAAACCAAACCACACAGTTCTTTTTTAATTGATAGTTTGATTTAACTGTATCCTGTCCTTCTCTTTGCAAAATGTATGTCCTCATAATGCATAAATGCTTCTTGGCTTGGATTTGAAGGAGGAACCAATTTTACAGAAGCACATATATGTTCAGTCATTTTAAAGAATGTAGCAAATTCATCATTTTATTTAAGACTAATTTAAATATTAACAAGAATTTTGAGGATTCTTTGCTTAATTCAGACTCTAGTTACAAAGATTCAGTACTTATCAGATATTTTTTTTTATTTTTTTAATTAGTTTCAGGTGTACAACACAGTGCAATAGTTATACATTTTACCCCTCAAAGTGACAACCCCCACCCCCAATTCACCACCCCACTCCCCCCCATATCATATATATCTATTACTCTTCCTCTGACTCTCTTCCACAGTATGATCCACATCCCGTGACTATCTATATATATTCAATTACAGTAGGTATACTACCTCCGCTTTAGTAATACAGTGCAGTGATCAAACCTCTACTCCATCCATGAAATGGTCTCCCTAACAAGACCTATGATCATCTGACATTCCACAGAATATTTACAACATTATTAATTATATATCCCAAACTGTTTTTCCTATCCCAGTAGCAATATTGTAGTTGCCTATTTTTGCTGTCTAATCCCTTCCCCTTCTCCCTCATCCCCATTCCTCTCCCAATTAGCAACCCTGATTTTTCCTCTAATCTATGAGACAGTTTCTGTTTACTTTGCTCATTCATACAGTTTTTCATATTCCACATATAAGTGAGATCATATGGTATTTGTCCTTCTCTGACTGACTTATTTCACTCAACATTATAGTCTCTAGGTCCATCCATATCATTGCAAATGGCACGATTTCATTCTTCTTTATAGCGGAGTAATACTCCAATGTATAAATATACCACAGTTTCTTAATCCAGTCATCTACTGATGGGCATTTTGGTTGTTTCCAAGTCTTAGCTATTGTAAATTGTGCTGCTATGAACATAAGGGTGCATAACTTTTTTTGAATAAGTGACTTGTTTTTTTCAGGATAAATACCTAGGAGTGGAATTGCTGGGTCAAACGGTAGCTCTATTTCCAGTTCTTTGAGATACCTCCATACTGACTTCCATAGTGGCTGCACCAATCTGCAGTCCCACCAACAGTGCAGCAGGGTCCCCTTTTCCCCACAGCCCCGCCAGCACTTGTTGTTTGTTGATTTGTTGATGATAGCCATTCTGACTGGAGTGAGGTGGTATCTCATGGTGGTTTTTATTTGCATTTCCCTAATGACCAGTGAGGTTGAACTTTTTATCATATGCCTGTTGGCCATCTGTATGTCCTCTTTAGAGAAATGTCTCTTCATATCTTCTGCCCATTTTTTAATTGGGTTGTTTGTTTTTTTGTTGTTGAGTTTCATGAGTGTTTTATAAATTTTGGATATGAACCCCTTATCAGATATATCGTTGGCAAATATATTCTCCCATTCAGTAGGCTTCCTTTTTGTTTTATTAATAGTTTCCTTTGTTGTGAAAAATCTTTTAAGTCTGATATAATCCCATATGTTCATTTTTTCTTTTACTTCCCTTGCCCGTAGGGATGTATCAGTAAAAATATTGCTCAGGGTAATATCTGCAAATGTACTCCCTATATTTTCTTTTAGGATTTTTATGGTTTCAGGTCTTACATTTAAGTCTTTAATCCACTTTGAATTTGTTCTTGTATAAGGCGTAAGGAGATGATCCAGTTTCATTTTTTTGCATGTGTCAGTCCAATTTTCCCAGCACCATTTATTGAATAGACTATCTTTACTCCAGTGTAAATTCTTGCTTCCCTTGTCATAGATTAACTGTCCGTAAATGCTTGGATTTACTATGATAGTGTTACTGTTGATCTCTGTCTTTATGTCTGACAATATCTGTTTTATACATTCAGGGGCTCCTATGTTAGGTGCATAGATGTTTACTAGAGTTATGTCCTCTTGTTGGATCAATCCCTTCATTACTATGAAGTGTCCTTCTTTGTCCTTTGTTATATTCTTCAATTTAAAGTCCATTTTATCTGATATAAGTATCGCTACTCCAGCTTTTTTCTCAGTACCATTTGCATGAAATATTTTACTCCATCCCTTTACTTTCAGCCTGAATGAGTCTTTGGATCTGAGGTGAGTCTCTTATATACAGCATATACTGGGTTCTTGCTTTCTTATCCATTCAGCCACCCTATATCAGATATATTTTTGAAATATGAATGCACCAAAGGTCTCTGCAGTTGTTGGATCATCATGTTTTTTATTCAGCTGTTGCGGTTTGTTTTTTTTCCAGAGATAATTTTCTATAAAAGCTAGTTTTACTAGTTTAGAACTATTGCAAACATTGCAATGCTAATGGATTTTAATGATTCGTCCCCTCTCCCAGGGTTGATTCTGAATTGGACAGATAGGATATATTGGAAAGCATCATGCAAATATTTGTTTTTTTAAAAAGTAGAAAATTGGAGTTTCAGGATTCAACCATAATTAAGTCTAAATATTGAAATTCCAATTAAAAGTGCCATCATATTGAACTATTAAGTCTCCCATTTTGAAAGAAATAGCCATTACTGTTTTGCAGAACAGCTTAGCTTCTAAAATGTAATATCTGAAATCCAAATATCATGTGGAAGGATCTTGAACACACTAAACTGGGTTGAATACCCATGCAACTCTTTGAAATATGCCCTCAGGGTTTCAAAGGATATGAACTGTGGCTAAGTAAAACAACGACAACAACAACAACAAAACAAAAAAACAAAGAAACTTTTCACTAGAAAGATCCCATAATGATCCCATAATGCCCAGCAGTCTGAAGTGAATCTGTCTGTACTGTATCACTCAATCTAGGGTAAAAGCAGACTGCTTTCAGGGCAGAGAGTGCCGACCACTGAGAAGGTGAAATTAATCACATATTGTAAACTGAGTTTTCTGAGGTGTTTCAGCAATGTTAGTTTTTCAAAAGGAAAAACAAACAAACAGCAAATTCAAGCTAAGACCTTAAAAGACCTTGATTTTATAACACATCGGTTTTCTTTGTCCTCTCCCATGTATTCTTTCTCTGTAATTGGAAAATTTTAACCCTCATACGATTAAAAGAAATACACATTAAGAGGTAGGAGGTGCAAATATGTTTTGTCCTCTTCCATTTCTGCTTTTAATCTCACATTTACAAAAGTGAGCTAGTTGCTATTGCAATATATATGGTTAAATAACTAGTTATGAAGAGAAGCATTTTAAAGAGAAGCATTTTAACCAGATTGCCTTGTTAGACTCTCAGTTCTGCCACTTGATAGTGATATGACATTTGAAAAGACATTTAAGTTCCCTGTCCCTCAGTTTTTCTCATCTTTAAAAAGGCAACAATAGTAACAGCTGCTTCATAGTATTATTGTACTAAATTAGTGTGTGTACATGTATCTGAGTACATATATATACTTATAGCAGTTTGTAGTATTTTTTTCTAGGGGTAATCCATATTCTCACACAGTACTTTCCAAAGTTTCACGTGGACACACACCACCTGGAGATCTTGTTAAAATGCAGATGCAAGAGTCTGGCATGGGAACCTGAGAGTCTGCATTTCTAACAAGCCCCCAGGCGATGTCTATGTTCCCAGCCTGGGAATCACACTGTGAGTAGCAAAGTCCTGACTAAGGTATTGAGTAGCTAGCTGACCAAAATAGAGATGAGAGAGAGCAGCACAATGCTTGGCCATGATGCATTAAGACACTAAAATAACTCATGATGACCTGTGATAAAGTCTCAAAGCACATTGTGCTGTATTTTAAGGTATATCAAAATTTACCATATTGGAGTTTATATTACAAACACTTTGAAATAAATCTTACACTGAAGTGCAGAAAAGCATTTCAGATAGTTTTAAAATGTTAACGTGTACTCATTTAATCCTTCAACAAAAAGAATTTTTCCTTACTGTCTCTTGATAGGCACACTTCTTATTTTTTGGGCAATTCTTATTTGGAAAATAATGCATTCCATTTATATGTCACCATGTTATCTAGGTGAAGATAAAGGCTATTTTTATTCTAGGTGTGCAGTACATACAGGTTCTCCATTCCTAGGAAACTAACCCAGAAAAGAACAGCGCAGATAAGGCATTAGCAAAGTAGAGTCCTGGCTGCACAGTCCAGTCATCGAGTCAGCAAACATCTTCGATGCACACGAAGTCACTATGCTTCCCATTGCACACAAGCTGATGAAGAACCCTTCTGGACCATTGCTAGTGTTGGTGTTTTGATTTCTGTGAACTGTTATCACAGTGGGGACAGTGAATAAAGGGAGCTGAGAAAGTAAATGCAAAGAGACGGACATGTTTCCTATTGAATGCAGGGTGCTGGACTGTTTAATTTGACTACTTTTGCATGTATCCAGAAGAATCTGCTTTTTGCGTGTGCCTATGGAGTCATAAAAAAGAAATGTCCTGTTGTTAAAGCCCTAATAGTTTTGAGAAAGCATTTTTGCTTAGCAATTCAATGTGGATGTATTCTATGATAGGAACTTTAATTGGATAACTGCTGATTATGTGTGCTTTGTTTCTTTCTTTATCTCATTGCTTACTAATATATCCTAGTTTAGTTTGAAAGAGTGGAGAATTATTGACTGATTATTTGTTCTTGCATCTTCTTTTATTATCATCATTTATATTCTTTGCAATCTTTCCCCTTACTCTCCCCCTCCCAGTACGTTTTAGGAGGCTCTATGCCTCGAGTCTAATGGCCATAAAATGAAGGGAAGTCTGTGTTTTTAGTATGCATGATGCTTTCTGAATATAGATGCTTAGGGAAATTGTGGGCAGATGTGTTTTCATCTCTTATGGTATATGGCTTCTTCTATTCCATAGTAAGAATCAAAGGTAGCCAAGTCCTATCCAACATTGTGGCTTATTTGAGTTAAACTTCACACAGTTTTAAATATATTAATTACTTTTTATTTCAAATCATTTTAGAATTCTCAAATTAACCAACAGAAAATTTCCCAGACATGAATTGTTTAGGATATTAACAGCAGCAGCAGCAATAATAATTATATAGTCAAAAGTAAAATGTTCATGTTTAAATTTGCAGACTATACTTTTCTTTGTTAAGCAGGTGTATTGACATGTTAGAAGAGGTACATTGAGAATGTGTTATTGCGAATTTGTAAATCAGGCTTCCTCCCACACACTGTAGGCAAAAGTACAAATAAATATCCCTCCCCAAGGAACGGATTTAACATACTGAAGGTAAACCAAACTAACTTACTCTCAACAAGAGGTAATAAAAAAAAATACTTGCCATTTTTATAACTTCCCACAATTTTCAGAGACATAAACCATCTTTAGTATTATGTTTTTATTGTATAGACATGGCAGCCCCATTTTTTTGCTCCATCACAAGAGCATTTCATTGTAAAATATATTTTTTAATGCTCTGCACAATGGTTATATTAAATGAGACCAAGCATTTATTGGAATATTTTAAAGTGATTTATTACAAGTAGCTCCATGGCAAAATGCCATTTTTTACTAAAAAAAATCATAGGTAAGCACAAAAATATGTTTTTAATCAATGAAATTTATTTTAAAGTATTTTATCTTAAGGTTAGTAAAGAAACTGGTATACATCTGTAATGCTGAATGCCCTATCAGACTTCAGCCTGTGATGACTTATAACTATCTTATGAAGATAGTGTTAGGCATGCAGAGAGTTCTTGAAGCAATGATTTGCAGTTTTGACAAATTACTCTAGATCAGATGATAATGCATCGTTTGTATTCTTTCTCCTCTTCCTTGAATCCACATCTTTAAGCAAATATATAAATGGCTTTTAAAAGAAATACTCATTTGTATGGAAAAATAAATGGCCCTTAGATAGATATATGAATTAATCCTTAGTGTCCTCTTTAAGCTACTCCTTCCTGTTTTTGAAGGAAAAATAATTTCCTTATCAGATTAAAAGGTACATATCCACTTAGTATTGTATATTCAGTGGAAAGAAAATTTTTAGGCAAAAAAAGAACTGAGATGGAGATGTAGTCTAAATTCTGTAAATAAACCTTTTTGACCTTGAAGAAGTCAGTTATTCTTTTTAGGCCTATGTCACATATTTGTAAAATAATAGGCTTGGAATAGCTCTGTAATTTTGTGATTTAGGTTTTTTCATGCTTACCATTATATTTCACTTAAATAGCAATTTTAAAATTCTCTTATTTTTTCTGTTATATTACCTTCATTTTTCAATGTTGAATAATAGCTCTCACTAATACCTGTTATGCATCCCAAAGGATTGAATGTAAATTTTCTTTTTCAGTTAACAAAATTATGTGCAGTGTTAAAAATACAGTAACTTCAAAATGAAGGTGAAAACCTAAGAATACTTCAAAAACTCACCAGCTAAATACCTAGGAGAATATCTTACCCAGTTTAAGCCTTAAAGAAAGTTCTGGTAGACAAATAGGTATGATATAGCTTTCAGAAATATTAGAGAAAATACAGGAAACATCTTAAATGATCACAAGCAACAGTAAAATACATTATAAAAAAGATCATTAAAGTATTTTATTATACATGTTGATTCAGTGTCAGTGATTCCTCAGTATTGAATCAATCAAGTATAAGTTTGTAGAGATAGTAGAAAATTTCCTAGAGAATTCTGATAAAAATAGGATGCTTGAAGTAGAATGTATTACCTAAGGAGAATTATTATAACTCGAGAAACATTTACTTTTTCATTTTAACATTTTAAAGGGAATTTTAAAAGATCCAAAAACGTAACTATTATTTTTTATGTACTAGTTAATTTATTTACAAATATAGGTGACACTCTGTTTGGTGCTGCTTTAAGAATGGAGGGAAGAATTTTGGTGAAATGTCAAATAATTAGGCTCCATCTATTATCTGCTATATAGAATTGGCTCATGAAATAGGCCATTCTGCTAACTGTCCACTGGTGTATCAGAAATGCCTAAGGCTTTTTATGGCTTTTTCTGTGGATATTTTGACCGCATAGCTTTTGTTTTATTTTTTTCATCTTTCCTTAATAACACTAAATTTCACAATTCCTTCTTAGACAAATACAAGATGAACAATTAACAATGTATTTTCAAGGGATTCTATTGCATTTCTTCTTTTATATGTATATTTGCCCAAGTTTTATATATATATATGAAATTTAGATTACATATGTATATATACAGAAGGTGCTAAAAAATGTATACACATTTTAAGAAAGGAAAAAACTGTATTAAAATTGTAATACTCAATATATACCGATAACAAAAGATGAACACAAGTCACATTTAACTTCTGCAATTATAAGAGGTGCTCAAAGTGGTTACTATCAGTGTCCAGACACTTCTGATTACAGCGAACTATTGCTTGAGCAACATTGACCAATGTGTTTATTTGCATACATTTTTTTGGCACCCGGGTATACATAAAATTTAGAGGTTTCTTGTGTTTTTTTTTAATTGAAGAAAATATTATCTAGCCAAATGTTGGGATGAAAAACACATACTTTTCTACCTGTAAACCTGCTGAGGGCTTATGCATTCTATGGGTTAATGATAAGCCTTACCTCCCACCTGTGGGTTGGTGAATAGAGATGATTATTTTATTAGATTCCACTGGTGGTGGGAAGTGAGACGGTGTGTTGGTAAAGACAAAGTTAATTATGTCTTTCCTTTTTTAGTATACTATGAAAAGACTTGCTTCGTTCAGCACAGGCCTAGTAATAATGTTTAATGATTGTATTTTTGTTAGAGGATATAGTATAGGTAAGAGAAGGTAATGAGTACCCTTATGTAAACATAGTCTCTCTTTGGGAGCAATTAGGTACTCTATTTATACAACACAGATACATACACACACATATTTATTTTCAACAACATTGTGCATTTTGTGATCATTCTGGAATGATCCATAAAGACTTTAGAGGCCATTAAAATATTATATTACAGACTTATAGTACATATCTAACATATCCCTGAAGCAAAATCACTAAAATATATTTTAAATACATTAACATATAGTTTCTAAGAAATATAACACATATAGTATGCTCCAAAAACTCATATTTTGTTCTCAGGCCATTAATATGGTGATGATATGATAAAGTATTGATAGAGTTTCAAACACAATTTCTGATATCCTTAATGCCTACTATACAAAAACTGATACAGCGGACACTCTCATTGTCATCACTTTGGTTTAATGGATTATTTATAATTTATATACCTAAAAGTCTTGGGACTCTAAGTTAGGTTATTCACATGTTTAAACCCCATGGCACTTTGAAGTATCCTATAGAAATGATGGTGGCCTTCATAACATAGTAGGTTTTTTAAGTCTGTAAAGAAAAATTAGCTTGATAAAATACCTTCTTTTTTTATTATTATTTGCACTTATAGAATGATAGCTGGACTGCCATTATTTCCTGGTAGCTCAATATTAAACAACAAAGTCACTTTTCCTCCAAGATTATGGTATACTTCTGATGTCAACATTACTTATAGGGATGACCACTGATGTATACTTCATCAGACTTTTAAAAAAATACTAATAATTCCTTACATCTCATCATCTGCAATGTTCTCTTCTGCTTCTTTTATAATTCAATCAAAAATTAGTGGCAGGTTTTATATTAAAAACCTGCCCTGACAAAGATCATTTATAAATAATGTAAGAAATAAATACCTTGAATAGGAAGCTTATTTTTAAAAGGAAGGATAAATAAATTAAAATCATAGTTAAAATATACTTTGAGGAGGCTAAGCTATAGTATTGACTTCTATTTTTTAAATGTTATATAGATACTAAGTTTCTTTCTGAGCTTGTAGATTACCTTTACAATCTAAGCATTTATTGAAGCACAGATCTAGTGATGTTGAATGATTTTAGTAACTGATTTTATACATATAATAGTAAAACAAAACATACTCAAAATACTGCAGGTTGAAAACTAAATGTACTAAATTTTCATAGACTCTAATTAGAGGTGAATAGTGCATTTAAATCCAGGAAATCTTACTAAAATGCCTCTTGAGTTACTGATAATGGAGAGCTTTCAGAACAAAATTATAGGTTGAAGGAATGATAAACCATAAATCACTCATAAAGTACAAGTCCCTTTTATCCAATTTAAGATAAAGATGACCTACTCAGACATTTAGGCAGAGGATTACTGTCTATCCTGAGATAATGAAGCTTCCTCATATTTTAGAAATTTCGCTGAGTTTTACATGAACTCAAATCAGTCTGAATTATTAATTTCCACCTAGATCTTCAACTTTAAAATTCACAAACCTCCTATTTATTTTGGTTCGAAACATCATGAGTTGTGTGTATTTGAGTACCTAAGTATCTGTTTACGTGTGTGTGCAGAGATATTTATCGAATATGTACTTGCTATTTATTTTGTAGAATGTAAATTTGTAAATCACTTCATGCATTCCTCCCATGAGTTTAAAAATAAATCTTCTCTGGTTGCTAAATCAAGTTGTAAATACCTCATTTAGTCTGCTACTAGAGTAACTCATAAGAAGAGAAAGGTTGTTTTCCATATTTTACCTCTGGCCTCATCTTATGCCAGTGACTGTTGATTATAAGTACTATTAGAGAAACAGAAATCAGCATGGAGCACTCAAGTTGCTTTTCAAATAAAGTTCTTGTTTCAGCATTTAGTTTCCCAAAAGGCTTTTAATCAAGGTTATGGGAAAGTCCATAAACTTTCTGCTGAATATTTAACAAGCTGGAGGTCACTGCAAGCATGTCTTATCAAGGGCAAGTGAAATGAGATTGCAATCAGGAAAATAGAAGACTGGATGATAAGCAAAGCTCTGTCTCCTAGATAAAATCTAACAAAAAACCACAGTGACTCACATTTTCACCTTTCTTTTGTAGGGTTTAATTTTCCTAGTTTGAGCAATAATTTTCAAAAATGGTAAATAGGACTGAGTCATTCTTTTGACTTGAATCACCAGCTTATCTTTAAGATTATGATTGAAATTAATTTTGCACATTAGAGGTATTAGCAGAATTTAACTAAGAAGACTTCACTAACGTTTCACTGTGTAATATCAAAAGCATAATTCCTTTTGATAAAAAGAAATTTATAAATGCTGTGTGATAATTGTACAGTTTCTAATAGACCTAACCTACTCTCACTAATACTTAAAAAAAAAGTCTAACAAACCTATGTTTCTACCCTCACCAATCAAAAATGATGAAAGAATATAGAAACAGATTTTAAAATATTTACATATTATACTGTCTTCTGAAATAAGTGAATGTATGAGTGGGTTTTTAATCTATTTATGTTCAAATTACATGGAGAAATTGTCATTAGCTAGATCACATATAAATGTAGAATGAAAAGTTCAATTATATGTACTCTCTTTGTTAATTAACAGAATCTATATAAGAGATTTAAACTTTCTGTACCTTCAAGCTTTAATCTGTAGTAAAAATATACTACCATTTATTATATATCTAAAGTTGTATGTGGGTCGGCCGAGTGGCGCAGTGGTTAAGCACTGGCTTGGGAAGCCAGCGGCCCTGGTTCAGGTCCCACATATAAGGGCCAGTAACACTGCCCTCAAAAAAATAAAAAATAAAAAAATAAAGTTGTATGTATAGGGATAGGAACCTAATTCTTTTGTAAAGAGATTTTTTTTTTTTAGGGAAATAATAGCAGAGGTGCAACTAGATTACAACTTATTCTCTGCCTGCTTACATACCTGTGGAACTCTTCTAGCGGAGTTTAGAACTGTGTGTGACAGGGCAAATAGGTTGGTCTTTAAACTGATCATTGAATTCTACTACTCCATCTGGTGGATGGGTGAGGTAAGCAAGTATTGGAAAATAAGCTTAATTACATGTAATACAGCCAGTTCTGGCTTCTGTCATTTTGTCTAAGCAAACACCAACCTGAAGAATTTTAAGGGACACAAATTATTTGTTGTGCCACATCAATTTTCAGTGCATGCAAGTAATATCCTGCATTGCCCCAACACTTTCTATGAAGAATGAAGATGTGAATTACAGGGTCGTGTTTGGTTCTGACTTTGAGGATGTTACATACTCATGGTCCATGAAATTTCCTCCTTTATATAAAGGTGTATAGTGATAATACCTATTTCATTGGATTGTTTTAAGGATCAAATGACATAAACAATGCAAAACATTATCATACCTGACACACCCTAAGCAATTCAGTAAGTGTTAATATTAATAATTGATACTTTTTCTAATCAGATTCAAGCTATAAAACCCTTCTTCAGAATGATGTAAATACATGTCATGATTTGCATATGATTTCACAAAGTCTGTGAACCATTTTCAGATTCATTTGTCTTTAACCTGAACAAGAAAGGCCATAGGTTTATTCTACACAGAGGGAACTTCACCGGCCATTTTGTATTCTCAGACCAGTCCACTCTGGTAAATATGCGGTGTTTCTTTTTTAGTAGATAATTGTTTAACTAAAAAAATGAGTTAATCTAATTGTTATAGACAGAACATTAGTTGTATTTCTTCTTTTTAGTGGCTCTACTGTACTTTCTATTACAAAGAACATTATTTTGGGGTTTAAAATAATGAAGAAAATAAAATGACACATAATGTCAGTACCAAATGTAATACCAAATATATTAAAAACAAAAGTGATACATATACATGGTAAAACATTTAAACACCAGTGTAAGGCATGAAATGAAAAGTCAGTGTCTCCCTTAGCACCTCTCTTCACTGTTCACAGTGATCTCTTGCTAGAGAGATCTGCTGTTAAAAGCTTTTTCTGCACCCCCAAATCCATGTAACCAGCATTTATGCATATATGGATAAATGATTTTCAAAATATTACACAAATGAGAAATGCTATACAGAGGTATATGTGCCTTATTTTTTCACTTAAAATATGTCTTGCAGAATATTCTACATGAAAAAGAACACATCAATCGTATTACTTTTTTTTTTGAGGGCAGTGTCACTGGCCCTCACACGTGGGACCTGAACCAGGGACGCTGGCTTCCCAAGCCAGCACTCAACCACCACGTCACTCGGCCGGCCCCAATCATATTACTTTTAATGGCTGCATATATTTTAATGAAATGGTGGACCATAATTGATTTCACCTGTTGATAGCCATTCAGGTAGTATCCAGGTTTTTTGCTAAAATAGACAATGCTGCAATGAATATCCTTGAATATATATTGTAATATTCTCAAACCTATATTGTAGTGTTCCAACATGTTGGATTTTTACCAATTACTGCAGTTTTTTAAAAGCAAATTCTCAAAATTCTCAGTTACATAAAGCTGATGCATAGAAATGAATTTGCATTGTTAAGTAATACAGACGCTAGAAGAAATACCCAAAATGTTAGTGTTTGCCATTGTTTACTAGAATGCATGTATTCATGAGAAATGCCTTATTTATTGCTATTCTTTACAGGATTATATTTTTGTATATATAAATCTGTATAGATTTTATCTGTATAAAAGCATTTTTGGCACTAAAATATATTTTTAAAGATACCTGGCTAATTACGTTTAGAGTGATATAGTTTAAGCTAGGAAATGTCTACATTACATTAATATATGGTATATTGTATGGGGGAAAGACATCATTTACTAATGTAAAATAAGTTTTAAAGTAGTCTGGTAGAACTTATTTTGCTAGCATGACTTCCTCTGATTGTGGCTATACTTATTTTAACCATGCAGGACCAATTTGAGGGATGCTACTTACAATACCAAATGGGTTTTTAGAATTAACATAAATTATGTGTCATCCAATAATATGCCTGATGTTGTCATAGTTCAGCAGAGGACAATCTTAAATAGCAGCTATCTCATACAGATATGAGCATACTAGAACTAGGTTTAACATTCTGTTTAAAGACCATGTCAAATGGTAAACTTTCCCTGTTCTTAATTGCTTTGAGTTCAAGAGGTAAAAGATAAAGCACTCTTTTTCTTGTCTCATAACCATTTTAATCTATGAATAAATACTAATTTGGTGAGTAAGCCATGTAAATTATGTATATTAATGGAAGTATAGTGTAATATGGCAAGTAGATGATAAAGAGAGAGACTGCTATTTGGTTGAGATGATAGTTAGGCAGCGTTTTTCCCTACTAGCTCTGGAACACAAAAAATTTCAAACTCTGTGGTCCATAAAATTGCAAGAGATGCATTATATTGAAATCATACTTTGTTAATAATTGGGTTAAAAAGTAACAATGGCTAAACTCAAGTGAAGATTTGGTCTGCAAGTCTATATGATTCACATTACTCTTAGTTAATTGTTTAACTGTACCTCATTTTGCTTGTACTTATTCTATTTCAATTAGTGGACTCTTAACATTTGTATTTACTAAAAATCAATACCAAGAAATTGCTTATTTAAGACTTCTGTTTTGAAGTGTGTAATATTTATCTCTCTTCAGCACTTTAAAAGCCTATCTTTTAACAGTTTAAAATAAACATATATTTATACATAGGACTGGTGATAGCAGAATTTAAAGTAGAAATATGACTGTGGTAATAGCTGACATTACTTTGTAAGGAATTTAGGATGTATCTATGTGAAAATAAAGATTTCCCTCCCTCCAGTGCTATCATATAATTTTTAAAGAAGCCATCCTTTATACATTTCAGGTCCCTTCCAGCCCCCACCTCTCATCATTGTTTTTGGGAAAATTAGTAGGAAGGAACATAATTAAGGGAGGAAAATCACACATGAATTACCAAGCGTGATTATCTCTTCTCCTTCCATTGCTTGCTGGTAAGCATCCTTCCAGGTGTTTAGCTAGAGATAGAGTAAGTCACTTTCTTAGTACATATAGAGACTGACTTTCCTGATGGCATACCTTCAATGTTGAGAATTAGTTGCACAGCAACAAAAGATATATTCTTATAATATTTTCAAAGTGAAATTGGTACTTGAGTAGTGCCCTTCATGCAAAATTGCCCCTACAATAAGAATTAAGAGGATTTTAGTGCTACGCATGCATGAAAGAAAGAATAGAATGGGGTGAGGAGAAGATAATTTTGAAAAGAGATAGTAGATTCCTTCAAGATATAAAGGCAAATATAATTTGTGATTGTCATTAACAGTTGCCAAATTGGCTTAAAGGACTTCATAGCCTGTGTATCCAGAAGACCAAGCATAATATTTATTATTATAAAATATAATAGGGAATACTAGGATTTTAGAAGTCACAATTTGATTCAACAATGCCAAAAACTTGTTAGGAGACAATGGGAAAATAAGAAACTGCATAAGTAGCAAGGAGTGCTTTCTTGAGGTATGTCAAAAGGGTCAGCTGGTGTTCAATGACATCAAAGGATATTGATCTTCTATTAAGCAAAAGAAATCATTGCCTTGGGGGTAAGGAAGACGTGCACTATCCACATATTCTATAAAAAGCAATGTAGATCTATGTGGTATCAGTAAGAAAAAAGCTTAATTCAAGAAAAGCCATTTAGATTATGTTATTAGCCATTTAGATTATGGAAGTAGATAAAGTCAACAGGCTGAAGTTCAAATAACCTCAATGTTTCCTTTATTCCTGGTTGTTTTGTATTTCTAATTTTTAAAACTAATAAACATATGACACAGAAAGATTTTTTTAAATCCAAACATATTGCAAGAGATAATTGTCCAAAAAAGTTTGAGGAAGTCAATGCAAAAACACATTAGACATAGATTTCCCTTCATACTGAATAAATTGGCAGAGATATGTGGCTGCACTTTTTCTCAGGGCAGTTGAGAATTACCAGGGAATGCAGATTAAACATACTGTTTCGGAGAGGAATGATCAGATGAACTGGGGATAAGCAAAAGATGCTACCGCTGTTTATTTCTTTGTGTTATTTACTGTACAGCACAGAGCACAAATTTTGGCCCACATAAAGCAAGGAGATAGCATATAATTGTTACTTTGCTGTCACTCCTAGGTTAACTTAACTGTGCCTTTATTTTTCTTTTCCTCCTTTTAATCCAGTTCATTTTGATGTATATTACATTTCTTCCTCACTTACTTGGTTTTGGTTAATGGTGGGGAGAAAACTTTTGGCTAGTGCTAGGTGAAAAATAGACAATCAATAGTAGGTATCTGATAATGGTGACATCCAGAAAATATGGGTCCTTCAGTCCTTTGAACATTAAGAGTAGTTCACATTTGACTGATTGACTCTTTAAAGAATAATAATGTATACATGCCATGATTACAACCATCTCTCATGTCAGGAGGCAGGGAGATTGTTCACACTGTGGCTTATCTTGCCATCAACTCAGCATAATTACTTTATTGATAATAAACTGGAATTTAGGGGTCTTTTCCCCTAATCTAGCAAGAACAGCAAGACAAGTCCTAACATTTCAAAGTATCCCTAATTCCCCAGAGCCCCATTTGAGAAAAAACCTATATCACTAAATAATGTACAGCACTCATCTCTGATGGTCATTATTATTGGAGGCGGTTAAGCTAGGCCAGAGGGGAGAGCAGCAGAAGAGAATGAGGGCAGTGTATAATATTATTTCAGGGTTCTGAACTTCTACAGCAACAAATAAAATAACTCTATTCATATATAGAAATCTAATTAGTTCCAAAACCATGTTGGTGATCCATCAATTTAGCCATAGTGCTCATTGTTGAACTAACACATTACTGGTATTGTTTTAGGAACTGGACCAGACAAAGCAAAAGCAAAAATATCTTCAAAGAGCCTTCTATCTCTCCTTTAGTCCAATAATTGAGAATTGTGCCATGTTTTCTTTATATTTCTATGTAGGATCATATTTGTATATTTTTTTATTTTTTATTTTATTTTATTTTATTTTCTTTGAGGGCAGTATCACTGGCCCTCATATGTGGGACCGAACCGGGGCCGCTGGCATCCCAGGCCAGCACTTAACCACCGCGCCACTCGGCCGGCCCCAGAAATTATGTTTTTAATGACAATTGTCTGAATTGCAAAGTTAGGCAAAATCTTACCTATAAATTAACAAATAGTTCGTATTTTGATAGAGTTTATAATCAGTATTCTAACCAAGGAATCTAGGGTAAGAGATCTTTGTGTTCAAGGATATTAATTCAAATGTAGTAATTGGTAATCTGATATCATTTTTTAAATGAACTTTTTATTTTAGAGGTGTTTTAGATTTATTATTGTGAAGATAGAATGGAGCTCCTATATACCCCGCATCTACTGTTATGAAAGTCTGCCATTTGTATAGCAAATTTGTTATAATTAATGAATGAATATTGATATATAAGTATACATACTTTATTCAAATTTTCTCAGTGTTTAATCTCATGTACTTTTCTGGTCTAAGACCCAATCACAGATACCACATTGTGTTTAGTCTTTAGGCTCCTCTTGGCTTCAACAGTTTCTCAGGCTTTCTTTGTTTTTGACAAGATTTGGGGGATTATTGCTCAGGTGTTTTGTAGCATGTCCCACAATTTGGATTTCTCTGATGACTTCCTCATGATTGGAATTAGCTGATGGGATTTGAGGACGAAGACTACAGGAGTGAAGGATCATTGCAATAACATCCTTTCCAGATTACACATTATCCACATGACTTATTACTGATGAGGTTGACCTTGATCACTTGATTGAGGTAGTGTTAGCCAGATTGATACACTGTAATGTTATTCCTTTATTCCTTTTCTATGTTCTGTACAGCCCACACCTCAGGACTGGAGTGTTAACGCTCTACTTCTTGGAAGGCAGAGTGCCTACATAAATTATTTTGAATGTTTCTATATGAGAGATTTGTCTCATGCCCCTATTTATTTTTTTATTTTATCTTATTTTTCAAGATTTTATTAGGGAATTGTGGGAAGGGAACAGCGTTGGGGAATTGGGGGAGGGGAACAGACAAGTCGCTGTCTCCTTGTTCCTCAGTCCAGTTGCGGAGGACGCCGTCCCACTGGCCCATGTTGGCATCGTCACAGCGCTCTTCCCGGATGAGGCAGATCAGTCGCCGGCCTCTGGATGGTCGCTCACCGCAGCTATTGGCAGCTCACTCTGGCTGCCAGCCGCTCACGCTGGCTGCTAGCCACTCACTGTAGCCCATGGCAGCCCTCTGCAGCAGGGGCTGCAGCCTACACCATTGCCGGGGCTCGCACAGCCCAGCTCCAGGTGGAGCTGTTGTTAGCTGCAGAGGGCAGTGTCACTGGCCCTCACATGTAGGATCCAAACAGGGGCTGCTGGAGTTCCAAACCAGCTCTTAACCAATGCACTACTCGGCCGGCCTGTCCCTAACTATTTATTTATATTCAATTCTTTTATATCAGTATGAACTCATACAAATTTAGTTTTTTCTTTGGGTCAGAAATCATCCTACTTTATTTTGTTGTTGAAATCGTTCCATCTTTGGCCATAAGAAGCTCTTTGAAGTTGGCTTTTGCATTCCTTAAATATATACTCATTATTATTGCTTTTTCAGCCACAAATTTCCTTAATTGTTGCTTTATAGTATGCTCCAGACATGTTTATTTTTTCTTTTCTTTTCTATTTCATTTCAGTTTGGTACATTTCTATTGACAAATCTTCAGATTCACTGATTCTTTCCTCAGCCAGGCCCAGATTACTGATCAGCACACCAAAGGTATTCTTCATTTCTGCTACAGTTTTTTTGGTTTATAGCATTTCCTTTTGATTTCTCTTAGAGTTTGAATCTCCTTGTCTTCAGTATACATTTGTTTTTGTATATTGTCTACTTTATTTCATTAGAATCCTTAATATATGAATCATAGTCATTTTAAATTTCTTAATTGTTAATTCCAACATCTGTGTCATATCTGAGTCTGGTTCTTAGGATTCCTCTGTCTCTGCAGACTATGTTTTTGCTTGCCTTCTGGCATATCTTGTTACTTTTTGTTAAAAGCTAGACCTGTAGTATTGGGTGATGAGAACTGAGGTAAATAGGCCTTTATTGTAAGGATTTATATTAAGCTGGTTAGGATTTGGGCTGTGTTTAATATTTGCTATACCTGTACGTTCCAGAGGCTTCAAACTCCACTAAAGTCCTATTTTTGTCTCCCCTATTGACACTGGGCTTCCCTAAGTATTCCTCTTCAAGAGTCTGTCTTGCAATTTTTTAACTGTAATGCAATACTATTTTACTAGACCGTTTCCAACACTGCTAGTTGTGGTGGTAAGGTATGGGGGAGTGGAGCATTCCACAATCTTTGGTGTAAATTTTAGTCTGTTTAGGGCATCTGTATTTCAGGGCTGTGACCTTCACAAGTGTTTCTCAAGTGGTATAGCACCACCCACCAACATCTTAGGTGACAGCGGAAGGCTAGAGGGGGCTGGCATGGAAGAAGTGTTCTTTGGTAAAGCCTTTTCCCCTGAGGGGAGGCTCTTGTTATAGAAAAGAATCTCAATGTATTTCACAAAGATGTATCTTCCCCTTCCCTGCCAGAGCCATGAGGGACTCTTCCCAGATCTTCACCATGAAAACCTGATGGGTTCATGGAGGTACAGTCTATGAAATTGTGAGATCCTTCCCAGAAATTCAGGTCCTCAGGAGATTCTCTCTCTCAGGATCATCCACACTTAGCCTCCAGTAATTTGTCAAAATTACCATGAAGTGTTTTTACCAGTTTATGACTCAAGCCGCTTCTGCTCCAGGTATGCCACATGTGTCACTGTTGGTTTTGTCTGTCTCTTCAGGTTTCAGCCTGGCAGTTTGACCTTCAACGTCAGTTCTCTGATAGGTGGCAGGTCCAAGAAAAGTCACTGATTTTCAGCTCATATAGATTTTCCTTGTAGTATAGGCTGCAAGCCCTGATTTTCAAGTTCTTTACCAATCAAAGTGGAAACTGAAAGTTGTCTTACAACTTTATAATTAGTTCAGTGAAAATACATTTTTATCAAATTTTGCATTCATTCACAATTTGATGTCATCACTTTTCACTGTGCTACTTATTTCCATCTTCTTCTTGGATAACTTTTTTTGTATTCATGTATGTAATGTAATACTTGAAACAACAATTAAAAGAACAAAATTTAGAATAGTATTACCTCTTCTATAAAAAGTCCAAAGAGTGAATTTTTAAATTAATTGTTTATTAAGCTACCATTATATTTTGAGTATAGTTACTTTTATTTAATGTATCATTGCCTTTTGTTTGGAACAGATATAATATGAAAAACCTTAAAACAGGCTTAGAAATATTGATCAGAAAACTCTACCTAACCTCAGATTTTTTTAAAAATCAGTTTCTGAGTCTCAACAAAAGGTTTAACCACCAACATTGTTTCCATTAGTTCTTTCTTATTTACATTTGCCCTAGTTAAAAGGTATTCAATATAAATTGCCAATTATGGATAATCATATATTCAGTTTGATCACTGTTTTTATATTTTCTTTGTTGTTGTTGAAGCCTAGTTTTATTTTTTGTGATTAGGTTAATTTATTATTGTTTCACAGAGAAATTTACAAAGATTATAATAGTCTTTATTTTCTACAGCATAAACAACCAGAATTTATTAAGAAGAGCTTGGCAACCTTTGGATCTATATATTTTTATCAAACTGAGGTTTATAGGAGTTAAACAGGCGGTCCAAGTTACACACTTAGAACATGATGAAACCAGTGGAACTTCTTGTTCCAATATCTTTGTTGTTAACTGTTATGTAAAACTGACAGTAATGTGTTTGTTTACAGATTTACTACATCTGTATATACACACTGTGTATGAGTTGAGTGAGAGTTAAAAACATCACAAACTGTTTCAGAGAATCATTACTTTTCTTATTCTAGGTTACAACTTTCCAAGACAATCACTCTTGATCAACATGAGTCACATGGCTGTACCAGTATCACCTAAAGTCTTGGGTCCTAAAATGGAACTGTTATCCAAAAAAGATGGCATAAACAATCACAGTGGAATTTTTATTCTCAGCCCAAACCAGTGGCCTCCAAATTGAAAACTTGATTTCCAGAAGGCAATTATATTATAATCTCAGCATTTATCTTTGGGTACAGTGTGCAACTTGTTGTCATTTATTTTACTATCAATGCTCAGTTCTGATCAATAATGCTAGATTGGAAAGGAAAAGGAGGCACTCTACACAAACATGGGGCTTTGGAATGAAATGCAGCCCACTTCAAAACGTTTCTACACTATTTTACCTTTTGTTTTTTCTCGGAAGCAGATAGTGTTGAGTGAAAGATTCTATCACTCACTAATAATTCCCCATTTACAGTTCATTGTGATGAGAGCGGTATGCACCTTCATCAGAGGAGTGTGCCCTACTCTGAGATACACTGCTGCTTTCAGGAGGACCACTTAACTTCCTAGAAGAGATGATTTATCTCATACAGGTGGACATATGTGTGCCTATGATTTTATCCTTTTTAAGTAATTTCTAAGAGATCCTGGACCTTTATTCACAATATTAATGTATATTTATGTCACTAACAGAACCTAATTTCTCCTTCTTACTGTGAAATTGACTACTAGTCCCTTAATGAAAGTACATCAATTGTCCTTTCTGAATAACAAATATATTTTTTTAAAAATGATAGTATTGTACTGGCTCTTAAGTATGAAATGAAATATTTTCAAATATTCTAAAATACAGGTCAGCATTCATTTGCATGAAAATAATCAAGAACACACAGTGTAGACAACTTGAAAACATTTCTAATAGAAACTATTTTAGTGCCTTTAAAGCTGAATTGTATAGAATTTTAAGAAAAGAACAAGAATTTATGTGTATTACTACAGTGATCGGTATGTTTGGCCTATTTAGATACTACACTGACTAGCAATCATGCAAATGTGAATTCCAGGACACAATTTATGCTGAATGTGTTTTCACTTAATACGTGAAATAGCATAAGTTTCAAATTCCACAATTGAAATATTCACATTGTGCAATTGACTTAATACAAAATAATATTTTATTTCCCAAGGTTTATATTATTAGGGAAGACTAAATATACATAGTTATTTTTCACTTTGTATGATTGGAATAATTGCTTTGATGTGTGTTTATTGGAAAGTAAACATTGTTTTTGTTTTTGTTTTTGTTTTTACTGTGCTGTACTGAATGTATGTAAAATGAAGCTTCGCAAGTGATTTGAGTTCCAAATATTTCTAATTTTTTCTAACCAATTGAAAGCCACAGGTATGTTGTCGATGTGTGTGTGTGAGTGTGTATTTGTTTTCTTATATCAATTTATCAATGTTTACTGTATAAAAACCCTATACATTCAATTAAAAAGAGAAGAAAAGGAAGACAATATGTTTAAAGGAAGATCTGGGCTTAATTGATAGTGGAAGTTAGAAAGTTGATTCCTGTTTTTTGTTTGTTTGTTTGTTTTTAGAGTATATTTCTCTTTGAAAACATTAAGCCTGGCACATTAATTTATCCTAGTAGCTGAATATTTGTTAAACATGGATAAAAGTTGTAGATTATTTATTGTGTTTTAAAAATCCAAGGCACATTAGTGCCATTTTTTGTTTGTTTAACATCATGTCATAATCGTAAGTTTAGTATACTGGACAATTATTTCATTTCGTATAAATGCATCTCATTGATTTTAGCAATAAGTGAGGTGGGTGGCTGATAATAAGAGGTATTTTTTTAAAGCTATTGTAGTCCTTTTCTGAGTGCTGTGTAGTATTTATTACACATGGAATAAATGCCACCTGTAACCAATTAATGATTTGTTAAAATAAAGGTAACAATAAATAAAAATCCAAGTAGAATTTAACAAATAGGTTTAGTTGAATTTTAAAAAGCAAATCAATATTAGTTTTGGCATTTTATATGAATTGGTATTTCCAAAGTATGAATCTTTTATTTTCCATGAGTATTTTTATCTAGTACAGTGCTAATGTCTTACCAGGCACATAGCTGCCAAATTGGTATTATTTTTTTAGGTTTTAATAAATTTGGTCAGTTTAGAGCAAAAGATATGTGCTGTGCATTGGCTCCCTAATGTGTAAGTATTTAAAGAATGGATCCTCTATACTAGCCTTCAAACAATTTTTAAAATTACTTACAATATTAAAATAGAATATTATTCTAATTTTCTTTCAACAAAGACACTTAAGGAATACCTAACACTGACTTGAAAAATATATTTCAATGTTTAGGGAGCTCTAATCTATACGTACAATTTTTGTTAAATGTTATTTTTGCTCCTTGTTCATTTTAAATGTAAAAGCAATAATGACTAAGGTTAAGGAGACTATGAAACTGTTATAGGCTATGGATACTGCACAGGTTTAGCTGGTTGCTTAATGTATTTAATTAGTATTGAACAGCTGCCAAATCACTTAGGATTATAGCCATGGTCCCACACTTTTTTTTTTTCCTGAGGGCTGTGTCACAGGCCCTTATACGTGGGACCTGAACTGGGGCCTCTGGCTTCCCAAGCCAGCGCTTAACCACCGCGCCACTCGGCCGGCCATGGTCCCACACTTTTGCTTCTTTTCTTCTGTTCTGTTTTTCTGTCTCCTTCCTCCCTTATGCAAAAGCCGTTCTTATTTCATATACTGGAAGGCTTAGCCTTGAATAATCGACTCCTGACATTGGTTTACTACATACTCTTTGTTCAGTTGCTCATTTTTTTTTTCCAGCTGAGCCATCCTGCTACCTGTTGGCAGCTCAGTGGCTGCTCAGCTCGGGCTGGGCATCAAACTGCTGTTGCTCAGAGCTCAGCTCACACTCTTGAGCGAGCTCTTAACCAACTGAGCCACTTAGCCCACCCTAGCAGTGGCTCATTTTTAATATAACAGGCCTTTTTACCTAGTCGGATAAAGGTTTTCATGTTTGCAATATGATGTTCAGTAAAATTCAGCTTACCTTCTGCGGAGGTACATTTGCACATATCTAACTACTTATCACCACCACTTCCGACATGCTTCTGTTGCCCAAAGCCAGGTCTCTTCCCTACCTACTAGTCATTCTATGTTTTTATTTTTATTATTCTGTTTTAACACCTTTGCTATTACTAGCAGTTTTAACGAGTTTAAGTGTGTGAAATAATTACTATTAAGTTTGTTGCCTACTGAGAGAAAAATGTCGAAATAGAGCAAATTCTTAATTATCTATAACAGCAGATAATCAAAGTACAAATGGCCAGAATACCACAAAAGTGCATCTGCATTTCAAATGTATTATGTCATTTTCTTCTTTCCCCGGAGGCAGCAACAGATATAACTTCCTGATTTTTTTTTTCTGAATAATATTTTATTTAGAGGTTTGCTGTGATATTTAAATGATAAGTAATCCATGTCTTGGGGGTTTGATAACAAACTTTAGGTGTCTTCTGTCCTTTGGTAATCATGAATTATTCATTAAGAAAAAAGTGTTAGTGCAGTAAAGCAACTTTTAGGAATTTGCCAAACACACTTTGCGCACACTTAGAGTGCTATAAAATAATTTATTCTTACCCTCCTGCTTGCCCTTTCAGAACACATACAAATCAGTGTGTTGTTGGGAAAAGGAAATAATTCTTCTGGCATACAACTTGCATTCAAATGAGAGAACATTTACCAAATCTGACTTTTATTGATTTTTAATACCAATTTGTAAAATAATGATAGATGTTGCTATTTTTATGTAGTCACTAAGATTAAAGGGTGCTTTAGATAATCAGGCCAATAAACTGGAAGGGAGAAAGGGATTCTTAACCTTGAATGACATAAGATTAGTCCTCATGAGATTTTTCATAAATTATTCATATTACCCACCTAGAATGGCATCAAATTACCTTGTGCTATCTGCAAAAGGGACTTCAACGGGAAATGACAACTATGTAAATTTCATTTTTTAGTGTAATGTGACATATTTAGAATAGTGAGAAAATGGCACTAGAGGACAAAATTTTATGATCTATTTAGCAGGGGGTTCATAGCTTCCCACTTGCTTTCCTACTGTCATTTCCCTACATTCAGTTACTGTCATAATCCGTTTAATAATTTGTTTACTAGGGGGAAAATTGACTGACAAATGCCGTTTCATGGACATAGGTTCCTGGGGCAACAAGCTAACTTTAAAAGTACATGCTTTCTGCAAAACCTGATTTATTTAATAGGGGCTTTGCTTTTGCATTGTGAGTATTCCCATACATATTCAGAGTAGATTACATTTTCAGAGGAAAATTTATATTGAAAAGAAACCCAATGCAATGGTGAGAGGAACAAAATACCAAACAAAATATACTAAGAAAGGTAAATAAGTTTACCTTTCATTTTAAAAATTTATCGGATGAAATATATATGGCATCATTCTTTCCCCCATCAATTTCTGAGAACTTTTACAAAAAAACTCTATTATAGTTAGAGAGACAATTTGATCACCATTTAAGTCACCAAAGCATGTGTGACCAATGTTTTCACAGCTATTATCTCTTTATTAAATCTCAAATAATATTTATTTACAATGGCTTTCCAGATATTTTCAAGAGTTTCATATCTGTTCTTCATTTGTGATTTTATGTTCATAATATCTTCTTATTTTAGAAATAATTAAGACCAAAAATGTCATCATTTTTGGAATATGTACATGTTGATTTTGAGGTTGTATAGATTTATTCTTAACAAATTGTACCTCTAAGAGCTCCAACTCTATATTAAAAATGCTTTGAGATATTTGAAAAACACTAGGGAATGAGATCCTGTAGTTTCCAAATTTTGTTTCTAATTCCCTGCTCCACAGTACTAGATCGTGCAGTTTTGATAAACCGATAAAGACAGTTTCCATGATCATGCCTCATCCATCACTTGGCTTATATAATTATAGTGATTTTCATCAATTCTACAGAAATAGAATGAAATAAAATCAAATTGCCCATGTGAAAACAGGAGATAGCTCAAACTGTGATTATCTTGTCCACGGATTTACTTTGCCAGGAGGGAAAGTATCATTATAAGTAAATGCAATATTTACTAAATCCTCTGTGTTGTTTCTTTTTATTTTCTCCAACCTTAGACTTTTCAAATAACCAACTTCTGATTTCATTGTGTTTTCTATCTTTGTTTTCAATTGTATTGACTTCTGTTCCTTTTTTGGTTATTTCCTTCTTTTTGTTTGCTTTGAGTGGTATTTTGCTCTTCTTTCTCATTTCTTAAGGTAGAAATTTAGAATGTGGGAATGAGAACTGTCTTGTTTTCTAATTGGTAATATTTAATATCATAATCTTCCCTCTAACCACTGTTTCAGCTATACATTAAAAGTGGCGGTTTGTTGTGATTTTATTTTCATTCAACTCAAAAGATTTCTAATTTCCCTTGTAACTTCCTTTTTGGACCATGCATTACTTAAAAGTGTTAGTTTATTTTTTTTCCAGTTATACTATTTTTGGCTTCATGTATTTCAAATTTCTGTTGTATGGAATGAGTGTGTGTGTGTGTGTGTGTGTGTGTGTGTGTGTGTGTGTGTGTGTGAGACAGCTGTTAAGTGTTTTTGGTTAATTGATCCTTTCATCATTATATACTTTCCTCTTATCCCTGGTTATATTCTTGTTCTGAAGTCTCCATTTTCTACTGTAGTCACTCCAAATGTCTTTTGATTTTTGTTGCATGGTGTATTGTTTTCATCCTTCAACTTTTAACTTACCAATACCTTTATAGTTAAAGTAGGTTTCTTGTTGACAGAATGTAGCTGAGCCTTGTTTTTTGTTTTTGTTTTGTTTTGTTGTTTTTTTGTGTTTTTTTTTTTGAGGGCAGTGTCACTGGCCCTCATATGTGGGACCAAACCGGGGCCGCTGGCTTGCCAAGCCAGCGCTTAACCGCCGCACCACTCGGCCGGCCCTGAGTCTTGTTTTTTTTTAATTCAACTTGACAATCTCTTAATATATGTTACAACTATTTATTTCAATATGTGTATTGATACAATTGTATTTATTTCTATCATTTTATTATTTGTCTTCTGTTTGTCCCTGATCTTTTGTGTCCCTCTCCTTTTCTTGCCATTTTTGGATTCTGTGTGTGTGTGTGTGTGTGTGTGTGTGTGTGTGTGTGTGTGTGTGTATAAATAAATATTCCAGTTTAATTTAACTACTGAATGTTGGCTTGTATTATTTCTTAGTACTTGCTCTAGGTTTCAGGTTTCATAACATATATACTTGACCTTTCATTGTCTTCTCAGAGGCATATTTTCCCACCTCTGTTAAAATGTAGAAACTTTACAGCTATATAGGTTCCTTTTATTCTTCCCCACCAACTTTTTCATTATAGTTGTCATATGGGTTAAATCTACATAAATTGATTTAAACAAGCATGCATATTGTAAAGAACTTAAGAAGAAAAAATAGTTTTATATTTACCCATATATTCACTATTTTTCATCCTTTTTCTTAATTCTTAAAAATACTCTCTACTTGCCTTCAGACAAACCTCTAATTACTTATAAAATAAAATATAATATTTAACAATTTACTCTTTTGAGTAAGATATTTAATAAATTCAAGTTTCTATCATTTTCTTTTAGCTGAAAAACATATTTTAGCATCTTTTTTAGAGCTGGTCTACCAGCAATTTCTCTAAGTTTCCCTTCATTTGATGATGTCTTTGTTTATCTTTCATCCTGGAAAAGATTTTCAATGGACCTAAAATTTTGGATTCACAGTTATTTTCTTTCATCACTTTAAGATGCTGCTCCACTATCCTCTGATCTCCATAGTTTTTAATGAAAAATCAGAAATAATTCAAATTATTTTTCCCCTAAGTATAATGTGTTGTTTTTCTCTAGCTGTTTTCAAAGTTTTTTTCATAGTCTATTATTTTTAGTAGCTCAATTATGGTGTGTCTGAGCATTGTTTTATTTGAGTTTATCATGGTTGAAGTCCACTGAGCTTCTTTAATCTGTAATTTTCTGTCTTTCATCAAATATGAAAGTGTTTAGCTCTTATTTCTTCATACTTTTTTCTCTTTTTTTGCACTGATCTCTTTCTCTTCTCCTTTGAGACTCTAATGACATATACTTTAGAAACTTTGGGGTTGTCCCAGCAGTCCCCAAGGCTCTATTTATTCTTTGTTTCAACATTTTTCTCTGTCTTTTCTTCAGATTGTATAAATTCAGTTGATTTCTCTTCAAGTTAATTAACTCTTCTTTCATCTCCATTCTGTTATTGATAACATTAATTGTTTATTTTAGATATTGCATTTTCAGTTTCATAATTTTCATTTGGATACTTTTTTTAAATAATTTTTATCACTATGAAAGAAATAGATATTATATCTGTCTATTTATCTCATGGGCTGAGTTAAAATATTTGTTTGATAATTTTATTTATTTATTTATTTATTTATTTATTTATTTATTTATTTTTGAGGGCAGTGTCACTGGCCCTCATATGTGGGACCAGAACCGGGGTTGCTGGCTTCCCAAGCCAGCACTTAACCACCGTGCCACTCAGCTGGCCCTGTTTGATAATTTTAATCCCTGGCTCATCTCAGTGTTGACATCTGTTCATTTTCTTTTCCAAAGTCTTTAGAATTGTTCATATTTTTCTAAGTCTTTTCATGTCAAATGTTATGCTGTATAGATCCTGGGTTCTATTTGAATTCTCTGAATAATGTGGATTTTTCATTTGTTTGTTGGTTTGTTTGACAGACAGTTGTTCTAATCCAAACTTTTTAAAAAATCTCAATTTTGAAAGACTTTACTATGAAGTTTGGATTAATCCAGTACATGCATGCCTCGATAGTTAGTCTGAGCCTTAGGTTTATGTCATAGTTTATTTCTCAAAGCCCCTGTTATTCTGCCCCTGCTATTCTGCTTAGGGGCTGTCTCTAGCTTGTGCAGCTCAGAGGGGTGCCTAGGACTTGTGTGGGTTCACACACAGAATTAAAAGTCTATTTATTTATTTATCCATTTATTTTTAAAGATTTTATTGAGGAAGGGAACATGTGTTTTTCCAGGACCAATCAGCTCCAAGACAAGTTGTTGTCCTTCAGTCTTAGTTGTGGAGGGCACAGTTCAGCTCCAAGTCCAGTTGCTGTTTTCAGTCTAGTTGCGGGGGCTCAGCCCACCATGCTATGCGGGAGTTGAACCAGCAACCTTGTTGTTAAGAGCACGTGCTCTAACCAGCTGAGCCACACAGCCTCCCGTTGGCAGCTCAGGGGTAGCTCAGCTCAGGCGCAGCTCAGGTGCAGCTTACTGATCCATGTGGGAATCGAACCGGCAACCCTGTTGCTCAGAGCTCACACTCTAACCAACTGCGTCACCTGGCTGGCACAGGAAGCCTCTTTACTCAATGTTTCTGTTTCTAGGACTTTCTTTACATCCTCTAACCCGTTCTTGTTCCTCTGTCCAGAAAACCACATTTTCTATTGGAGATTTGGCTCCTAGCTCCATACCTTTGCCCAGCTTTGCACTTGGGACCCTATGGGCAAATCATGAGACAAAGGGGGTGGGGAATGTATGGAGAATCTCGTCCTTGAATGGGTTGCTTCTCTATGTTTTGAGTCCTCTCCACAATCTGTTTTTGTTTATATTTCAGAGTCCTCAAGTAGTTGCTTTTTAAATATTGTCTAGAGATTTTATTTTTAATCAATTGTAAACAACCTATATTGGGTTTACTACATTTTGGACACAACTGAAACCTCTGAGGAAGAGGTGCTTATGTCTGATGAGTGCAGAGAAGAGTTCTGTGGGCCTAATACTCACACCTTTGAGGAGGGAATGCTGGTCAACTGGTACTTGTGTCTCTGAGAAGGTGGATGTGTTCAAACTGGTTCTTCAAGTGTTAAAACTACTGCAAGCTGGTTTCAGCAGTGGCTCCTGGGACAAACTGTTATTAACAGCATGAAGAAATGAGAATGGGATAAATTTCAAAGGAGGGCTTTGAGAAGAGAAGTGGCATGATATAATATTTGTTTTAAGATGGTCACGCTGATTGCTGTTTGAAGAACAGACTGAATGGAACTAGAGTAAAAACAAGGAGACCAGTTATACAGTATTACAATAATTCAAATGAGTTATGGATTATACCTGGATGACATAATGTGGAGGATAGTTTTCAGGTTGCAGGTATGTTTTGAAGATAAAGCCAACAGTATTTCTTAAAAATATTGGATATGCAACTTAAGAATAATGAAGGAATCAAGGGTGACTTCAATTTTTTTAAAATCTAAGGATATATAAGTTTGCATTTTTAAAAATTGAAATGGTAATGTGGAGAAGCAAGTTTGGGGTTAAAAGAAATTTTTGGGGCAGCACATTGGCTCTGTGATGCCTATTTCACATGCAAAGAAAGATGTTAAGTAGATATTTAGAAATACAAGGCTGTATTTTAGGCATGTTGTCTTGACTTGGAGTTAAGAGTCTAGAAATGGAATTGGAATCCATGAAAATGGATGCAATCAACTAAGGAATGAATAGAGATGGAGAAGGGAAAAAAATCTGAGGACTGAGGAGGTGAGAAGAAATGGCAAAGTAGACTGAGAAAGAGCAGTATGATATCAGAGAAAAAAAAAGATTCAGTGGGTGACTGGAAACCACAGAAGAACTGTTTCAAGGGGAAGCATGATCAAGGATATCAAATGTAAAGTCAATAAAATGTGATCTAAAAAAAAAATTAAAAAAAATAAAATAAAATGCGATCTGAGATTAACTATTTGATTTTTGCACCATGGAAGTTATTTGTACCTTGATAAGAAAATTTTCAGAATACTATTGGAAGTGAAAGTCTGGATCAAATGGGCTCAAAACAGAATAAGAGGAGAGAAATTGGATACATCTGGTATAGACAGTTATTTTAAAGGGTTTGCTAAAAGGCAAGCAGAGAAATTGTGTGAGTTCATGAAAGGATTTTTCAAAGAACAGAAATCAAGAATGTTTGTATTTTTGTAAAAGATTATGATTTTATAAACATTTCTTCTTTCAGATGTTGTATTTGTTTTATCTATCTATTTTTTATGATTAAGCTATTAAAGAAGCAATAGATACCTATTAATCTCCAAGTATAATGGAATTGACCAAAATGTTTTATTCCTTAACTCTTTTTTTTTTTTTTTTTTGAGGGCAGTGTCACTGGCCCTCATATGTGGGACCGAACCGGGGCCGCTGGCTTCCCAAGCCAGCACTTAAGCACCGCGCCACTGGGCCAGCCCCAAAATGTTTTATTCCTAATAAATAGAGTATAAATAATATTTATAGAGCTAGAAAGACATTTCAGAAGTTCTAAACTTCAGGCGTTGCTGCGAGCAATTTAAAACATTACTGTCCTTTGTTAAAAGGGCAATGAAAGGTTGAGAAAACAGCAAGCTGAAATGACTCAGAAACAGATTTTGATCAATTTAATGAATTTTGTAGTAACAATTTGGCCTGCATTATTTTGGGGTTGCATATTATGGAATTATATATATATATATATTTCAAAATAAGGAAAATTTGCATCAAGCTATACTTTCATAGAGATGCTTAAAACAAGTATATGATATATAAAGGCTCAATTTCAGCAATGTCATATCTAATATCAATGCTTATATACTGGTACCTAAAATAATACTACTTTAGAAAAGTATTAAATATTATTTGTTTAGAGTCATAAAGTTGAAAGTATATTGAAATTGTGAAAATCATATATTACTTATCTTTATTATGCTTTAAAAATAGTATTTTATCTTATAGACTAAATTGAAACTATCAGAGTAAATAACATAATTTTATTTGGAAGGGCCCCTAGAGGTTATCTAGTCCAAGTTTCTATATTTATGAATTTAGAAATTAAATTGCAGTGTATATAATGACTCACCCAAGGTAACACAGCTAATTTTTTTTTTGCTGTTGTTGTCCAGTTCATATATTTGCTTTGCACAGAGGCATGGGTTAGTTATTCTAAACATACTTTACATGTATATCAGGATTGAGCAAATAAACATATTTTGAAAGATGAGGGGAAAAAAGGAAAAGTATTGGAGGTTTGAAATGGGCCATATGGTACAGAGTAGGAAATGGCACAAAGGCGCTAGATGGCAGAGGCCTGTCACTTCCCTAGGGATCCACGATCTCCTGTTCTGGAAGCCTTGGTTTCAATGACTCAAAAGCATAACAGATTACAGGATGGAAAGGCTGTTCCATGGGGACAGGGACTGAGGGATGCCAGTTATATTTTTTTCTTTTCTCAGGGCCTGATTCTGGGTCATAGTATTGGCTGGGCCTCTGAAAGTTTCCTCTCCTTGGTATAGCCCTCTATAAAGACAGCAGGAGCACAGCTAAGGAGCAAATAACTTCTGTTCTTTGAGGGAGGTTGCAAGGTAAGGACAGTCCTGAAGAGAGAAGGCACAACAGGAGTGGGAAAAGACAGAGCCAAAAGACAGGTGTCATCATGTAATACTCGGGGTGGGAGCAGCTGTCTTTCTGGCATGCAGCACAGCTTTGAGCTTTGGACAAACAACTGTGTCACAGACAAAGATTTGGGTCACAGGCAAATCTCAAGCAAATGAAAGACAGACATCTGGGATCACTAGCTGTTTCACTTGGGCCACCACAGACAATCTCAGTTAGTTACTTTGACTCACCCCTGCCCTTTCTTCTATGAAATTAGGCATTTATGGGTAAGGTTTAGAGTGATTTTTCTTCCAGGGATCCCTAGGTGGGACACTTGAGAATGGGCCCTTCCCACATTAAGCTGCATTCATCTTATTGCTGATGGTAACTATGCTTCAAGGGATGCATTGTAAGTGGGAATATCTTGACTATGAAATAGTCATGCCTAGGAACCTAGTGATGTTCACAGAACTGAAAGAAAAAGCAGAAAATGGCCTATGTCCTGCTCACACAAGGAAAATGGCATATTATTAATGAAACAAAAGAAGGGATTATTTGTCAAGAACATAAACATACATTTTATTCAGGATGACTGGCTATTCAGAGGGTGACCTGGAATCTCTTGTGACTATCAGCACTTGCTAGGGCTACAGGGAGTCCTGACCTTCCATGGCACTGTCTTTCCCATCAAGCCTATATATACTTCAAGGAATTCTGAGCATATGATTGACAGCCTATCCTTAAAGTCAGGAGAGTCTTGTGTAGTCAGTGGAGATGAAAGGAGGAGCTCTTAACCACTTCATAGTTTCAGAGCAGAACAGAACCCTCCTCAGTTCCTATGCCCTGTGTGTGGACACTTCCCATGTATCTAGAAAGGTTTATTGTGGTGGACAATAAGCAATTCCAAATAATAATGTTACCAAGACTACACAGATGATAATGGATGCCCATGCTCTGGTCAACAGGTACATGGAGGAGCTAAATGTGAAAGTAGTATTTACTGGTTAGAGATTTGGACAGAGAAAAACATCAGGAAAATCTCCCTGAATTTGCAGGAAATACTTCAAAGTTTTTACTGCTGGAGACACTGGCATCTTTTGAGCAGAGTGAAATATGATGTTGCTCATATGATTATTGGCCAAATTCTTGGGAAGTATCATGGCCATGCATTTCTCAGTGGTATCTGCACTGCTAAGGATTCAACCAATGTTAAATCTTTCTTTAATGAAGATATACCACATTACACAGCTCTCCTTGCTCATGAGCTTGGCCAGAACTTGAGAATGAAGCATGACCATGTGGCCTGCAAATGCCGTTGCCAGAACCACTGTAGAATGCATGAACTTATTACTGTTATACAGGCGTCAACAATTACACTTTACACTACTTTCACCAGCTGTTACATATACACAGAGGGAACTGCCTGTTTCCTAAACTTAGCTCCAGAGCTACTTTGGAAAGTCATACAGCAGGAATAAGAGAGTAGGTAAAAAAGAAGAATGTGATTGTGGCAGTGTCCATTGTCAAAAGGATCACTGTTGTCTGCCCTCATGCCGATGAAAGAAGGGTTTCGATCATGCATTTGGATCTTTTTACAAAAATTGCAAACTTCTAAAGGTAACCACACCCTGCCACCTCACAGTGGATGCATATGACCTCCAAAAATACTGTAATGGTACCTTCAAGTAGTGCTTGGTACACAAATGCCTACAAGCAAGATGGCACCCTTTGCAAATAATAAGGTCATTGTTACCAGGGCCAGTGGCAAAGCCTAGAGAATCAGTGTGTTAAAGACTTTGGAAAGGGCACAAAGGTTGGCTGGGAAAATTGCTATAATTACATGAAGACCAAGAGGGATATAGCTGGAAACTGGCAATGAATCTAAGGGGATTTTTAAGATCTTCAGCAAGTGCAATGCCAAAGATGTTAAATGTGGGAGGCTGCTATATGAAAACATCCAAAGGCTCCCACACATTGAGAAACATCAAACACTTACCCAGTGCCCCATGCAAGTCACATGATGTTGGGGTGCAGAGGTTTTTCTTAAGCCATAGACAAGGATGAAGAGAAGGAGTTGAAGGATGGTATCCCAGGTTAGACATTCCTATTCATAGTTGAGGCTCTGCATTCTAGAAATCTTTTCTTTCCCTAAAGGTTCAAATTCTACTTATTAGTCATTCATTCATTTGTTCACTCATTTATTCTATAAACATATTTAGCACTTACTGTTAGGTTGAAAAATGTAAAATTGATATTAGACCTTTTCATCTCAAAAATGGCAAGTTCATATGATTCAACCTAACTCAATGTCCGGGCATTGAAACCTACTTTGGATTTCTGCTTGTAAATGCCAGTTTAGAGTTTTTGATTACTAGAGTTTCTTTTAGTCATGATTTCTCTTAAATTTCATCATCACCTGTAACTTCAAAAGATGATCCTTCATTTTCTAGAGTAGGATAATCCCTACTGCCAAGACCTAGATCAGCGTTGACCATATAAGAGATGAGGATGTAGTGTATCTGAGGATCCCACTGTCACTTTTTTGATAGTTGTTATCTTTGCTTTTTCTGAACTTCCAAACCTCTTCAAAGACTAGAAACCCAGAACTTTCTTTGTCCAACCTCAGAGACAGTAACAGCAATGACAAGATCTGAGTGAACTGTTGCATGCCACCCTACTTCTCCCACAACCATGTAGTAGAGAGCCTGGAAGTGGATCGCATAAATAATAACCTGCCCAACACTCTTCTCAATATCATAGTGTGGAATAACTGCAGTTCCTCGATATTCCAGTATTATAGTTTCCAAGAATGGTGGGGGTGCTGGTAGCAAAAGTAAGGGTGGACTCCAATGGATCTAGGCCCCCACTATAGAATGTCTTCTGTGAGCATAATAATGAAGTCTGGGTGTCTGCATCATGCCCAGCCCTTGCTTTAGTTGAAAGAACTTGTACTGTGTCTAGCCATATACTCCAGAGTTGAGCAGATCCTGGGATGATGCTGTTAGAGCCTGGATAACAGAGGGCTATGTGAAACTTGGTGTCCTGTGCCTTGATCAGCTTTATGATTATCAGAATGACAGCTGGGCCTCAGCAGCAAGCGAAAGCCAGTGAGTAGAAGTGCATTTGCTCCTCCATGATGTGAATCAGTGCCTATGGTCACTCCCCAGAAAACCAGTTGATTTCACAAACTTCTTATACAGGGCCAGGGCCTGGATGAGTCAGACCAGGGTGAGAGGGAGGCTGGCTAGAAAGCTGTCCAGGAAAATAGGGAGCCCATAAAAATAAGTGTGCTACAGGGCCAGCTAAGTGGCGCACTGGTTAAGAGCTGGTTTTGGGATGCCAGCGGCCCCGGTTCAGATCTCACATGTGAGGGCCAGTGACGCCGCCCTCTACAGCTAACAACAGCTCCACCTGGAGCTGGGCTGCGAGCCCCAGCGATGGTGTAGGCTGCAGCCCCTGCTGCAGTGGGCTGCCAAGGCTACAGAGAATGGCCGGCAGCCAGCGTGAGCTGCCAATAGCCGTGGTGACTGACCATCCAGAGGCGGGCAACCGATCTGCCTCACCCGGGAAGAGCGCAATGACGATACCAACATGGGCCAGTGAAGCAACGTCCTCCACAACTAGACTGAAGAACAAAAGGACAGCAACTTGTCTGTTCCACTTCCCCGATTCCCCAACGCTGTTCCCCTCTCCCAATTCCCCAATTAAAAAAAAATCTTTAAAAAAAAAGTGTGCTACAGACTGATGTGTTGGCAGAAGGCAGGAGTTCAGGCATGGCTGATGGAGGTGAGGACATCCAGATATGCCTTGGCTCTGGCTGAAGTTGCAGAAGCATTCCGTGGCATTATCCAGACAGAATACAGGTATCATCATTAGTAAAGATATTGGGCTTGACAAAATGATGGCTTTTTGACCATGAGTTGTTCAAATACTATCTATAACCAGGGAAAATGTGCTGTGTCCACTCTAGTTGTGCTTCATCCTCAGTTCTTTGTACAGATACCAGAAATAACTGACTGTGTAGAGAAATGCAGAAATGTAGAGTGTCTGTCCAACTGCTTGCAGGTTATAGCAGATAATGTTCTTACTGGCTGCTGAAGTTCCTTAGAGAAGTGCCTCAGTGAGCCAGCAGATTCCCAAGAGCAGGTCAGAGAAGCTCAGATAAAAGAGTGGCCTTATCTCTGGAGATTTTTGTATGTTCTGGAATACAGCATAGTGAACTTGAACCTAAAATACTCAGAGTAGCCATAACAAATAGTATCCACTGGACTGCAGAAAAAGAGAAGGTAGTAGCAGATCCCAACCAACTACCTGACGGACCAATGGCAGGAAGAAAGGGTGGCTGGCCTTGTCATCTTCAAAAACAAGGAAAGACAGCGAACCAAGAGCTGCAGAGATGTCAAGTGCTCACCTCGTGCCTCTCCTCACATGGGGGAGTATGGGCAGCTCATTTTGAGAAAGTTTGGTTTTGGATGATTTTCAGTGCTTTTGCTACTTTACCATTTAGAATCACATTAGAGAAGAAAATTAGCCATATTAGCAAAATGTCTGTTTGTCTTTCCTATCTCCTCTCATTTGCTCTCTGCCTTTCTCCTTTTCTTCTCTCTTTTTTTTTTCTCCCTACTCCCTTTTAGCGTTTTTTCTTTTTCCTCACTTTTGAGAAAGGAAGATTTAAGTGTTACTGTACTGGGAGCAGGGTTTAAAGAGGAGAAGATTTAGTCTGGTACTTTGCTTATAATTCTCAGCCTACACACACACACACACACACACACACACACACACACACACACACCACTCTATGGCCATTTGAAAGACAAAATGTGAATAGCTCTAATGTTCTCAATTGTTTGTAGTTTGAAAAAATAACCTCTACTATTTCAGAGAACAAAATAGCCCATATATCCTGGGACAGAAACAAATAACAGTAACCCTACAGATTTATTTCATGAACTTCAAATCAGTCATGTTCTGAGGTATATCTTTTCTCTGGGCTATTGACCATTATACTTAAAAGTTAGTGGTTTTAGAGTGCAGAAAGCCATGGTTTTAAATTCCACTTCTCATAACGATCAGTCTTTTATAATTTGCAAGTGACTTAACACATCAGATCTTTAGTTTGCTAATCTAGAAAATAGGATGATAATAATGCCTGCCTTACAAAGCTGTTGCTAGCATTAAGTGAAATATCTGGTACAGTATAAGTATTCACATTAATTATTTTATTAATATCAATATTAACAATACTCTTCAAATGGGAATTACCTGTCTGAAAACTCATGAACATATGAATAGTTAAGGTTTCATACAATAGACATAGTAGGACTGGTGAACTATTATGAAGCTTGTCTACTTAAAATTCAGTTAGTGACATCATAAATAAATGGAGACATAAAAAGATACATAATCTAAAGAAATATTATCTTTGTTTTAAGACTTTTGGCATGTATCCATATTCCTCCTATGAAATCCAATTCTTTTAATAATTGTAATCAAGTTGAGCTTGTTATTAGAGTGTTTAACTGTACTGTTGAAATGGCTTTGAGATAAACGGCGATATGGAGAATTTTATTTATACGCTTCAAATAAGCATTTCCTGATGCCGTTGTAATTTCTCATTGTATACAGATAAGTATACAAATAGTACGGCGATGTCTCTTGCAGGTGCTACTTTCAGAGTCATCATAAAACTCTTGCATAACGTGTGTGTGCATCGTAAAGGAAATGGCAGTGAATTTTCTCTGGGAACTGATAGCCCTTGTGAGTATGAATTGTGCATCTGTGTCCCTAGCTGGCTGAGTGACGTGGCAGTGAATTGCTTTGAACACGTTCCTGTGCTTTCCCTTCTGTTTGCCTTGCTGCGTGTCATTCTCTCATCCAGCCAACCCAGGTCAGAGTGAAGTTTTGCCTTCCCAACTTTACTGTCTGGAGACAATGGAGGAAGGCAGGAGCATGTGCATGCAAATGTCCCAGGTGTCACAGCCTCCCTTTTCTTGCGTCCCTCCATATTTCCTTCTGTGCCTTTGATATTAAAGCAAAACACTTTTAGAACACATCACAATATGGCCTCTCCCACCCACAGGTAGGGCAGGTGGTTGAATGCCTCGCACATCATGACCTTTATTCATCTATATAGAAACGTCTCTTATTTTCTTTTAGTATTGCCAACTCTCCTACATTTACTTATTTATTTTGTTTCAGTGATCATGCTGGTGCTGTTGTGCCATCTGAAAATGTAGCCTTTTAGCTTCCTTGATGGTATAATTAACACGAACTAAATAAATTCAGCTTGTGCCACAGCTGTCAAGGCACCTGGGTGTTTGTAGTTTCACCCCATATTCCAGGGCAGGAGAGCTTTCATAACAAGTGGTGGAGTGAATCTGGAGCGGACGAACTCATAGGCTCTGGCTTTCAGTAAGGCGGGAGGGGGGTAACACGGCACAGAGCCCAGACTCAGCTCTATCAAAGGTACTGAGTTATAATACATGTGTCCTGCACCACACGATGCTGGGGTCCAACTAAATACATTCTACATGCCTCAGTACTGGGCTTTTATTGGCCTTCATTTTTCAAAAAAACATTAGCTTATAGGGAAAATACATAATTTTCTTGTCAGTGGTCAGTGACTTGAATTAGCATAAGTTTCCTTTGGCATTTATTTAGGAGAAGCTAAATAAGAATGCTAAGTGACTTTACTCTTTCACCTATATGACAAAACTTACCTTGACTATTGAGAAATCCAACAGTATCCAAAAAGAAACTTCTGGGAGAGCATGGTAAGGGGCAAAAGAAGACCTGAAAGTGACAATTGGTGTATAAAAAAGAAGCAGCTTGAGAAGTCTGTCAGTCCTAGGATGGCAAAGAGACCCTCCTACAGAATCATCCTGCCCCGATATTGGCAGCTGGCATTCTGGTGATTAATGCCACAGATAACCTTATTGTCTGTTAATAGTATCTACCATACCCACCCTTTAGGAATTGAATAGGCCATGGGAAGCCAATATCAGAGAGTTAGCGACATTTAAAAGAATATTCCACACCTGGCTAATGAAAAGCTAGGATAGATGGAGTTTTAGATGCTTTTATACACAAACCCTTGTTCTTAGTATTTTATGCCTTATAGGTAGGGGAAGAGAAATCAGTGATTTTCGGGGAGGGTGGCAATGTACCTCTAGGGGACACAGATCACGATAACCAATGGACTCTTTGAAATTCCACCTCCTCACTACCCAGATTCTCTGAACCCCCAGTGGCACATAACCCTGTGAAAATCACTGCCTGGTGAGCTTCGCTGACAGATAATGTCACACTCAGGTTTGTGGACATGGAAGAAAAGTTGAGAAGTAACTGATGACTTTTCTTCCTCCACAGTAAGTTTCCTTAAAAGTTCCAGTTATTGTTTAAAAAGAAAGATCTTTCAGTTTCAGCAGCTTCTGTCAGTATAGAAACATAAAGTATGCTTCGTAGTGAGAATATGAGACTCACCATCTGCTTTAATGTCTTCGGAGAACAGTTATCAATGACTTCGTTCAAGGGTTAAAATTAATGGACTCCAGCTTATTGTAGTGTGAGCATCTTTAGGATTTTGCCCATTGTGAAAAATATCTTCTGAATGGCATTCTGCCAAATTGTAGTCCTACTTGTGGAATTTTGTGACAGTTCATCTTAAAATGTATGATATTCATGTTCTGATTCCATTTTTGAACTTTTGTGTTCTATTTATACCTGAGGATAGAGATAAGGCTAAATAACATTCAGAAGAAAAACATAAAGTGTTAAAAATAACAGTTTAAAAAACTACACAATTTCCCATGGTATTTGATTACATGTTTATTCTGCAGTTTGGCAATTGTTGGACTAGAATTTTCATTCCCAGTGCCAAGTGAGCAGTTTATTCATTTTGCTTTAGAGTATTCATTTTTTGTGATAATAATTTTAATGTTTTTGCACCAATTATGTCTGAGCAAGAGGTAACTTGCTGATGGAAGACTTTAATTTCAAAGTAGTTTGGTCTTCTCAGTGGCTGTAAATGTCTTGGTTATGTAGTTGAACTTTTAACATTTCTCCTCTAAAAACCTCCATCACATTCCATCTTAAATCTATAGTCATTCATGATGTCTTAGAAAATATATCTAATATCACAGAGGAAAAAAAATGTGCTATTTCTGTTGTGGAAGACTGACTTAAAACATTTGTTAGAAATATTCTGAAAATGCATCGTATTGTAATTGTAGTTTATCATATGTGGCTCATGGTCATTAGAGGCAACACTATATATAGTGCATAAAACAAAGTATGTCAGGTTTACAACTGTTTGCATCCATCTGTAATGCATGATAGCATATGTTTTATAATGCTGAAAATTAATATAATATATCTTTTTATTCTCAAAACCTTGACTTTGAAATTTTTTCCCAGATAAAAAATTAATGCTTGAGAATTAAAAGCTAAAGTGAATTCTATTGTACTTAATCTTCTACTGAGTTTACAAAATATAGATTTGTCTTCAGGAGACATTCTTTTTTTAAGATGAAAATGTGAAAAAAGCCAACTTTACCTTATATAATAACAGTGTCTTTTGGAAATAAAATTAAAAGTACAGGATTGCTAACACCTTCAGAATGCAACTGAAAACAGTGAATTTCAACCATATTTTCATTAACAACTATAGCTCTAAGTCTCCATACTTGTGAAGAAAATGTTTTTTTTTATGTTTTGTGTAGTAAAGGCAATGAATTTATAAAATTTGTAGACAGGAACTTTCCATTAAAGATTTATGACCTTTAGATTACTGTACTTTTAAAAGGGGGCAATTTTATCTAGATGGTAATGTTGTCATTGAATTAACCCTATGATACAGAGGAAACATTTAAGATTTAACAGAATTTCATCTGATTTTAAGACTTAATAGAGAACTCAGCGTCGGCCGAGTGGTGTAGTGGTTAAGTGCTGGCTTGGGAAGCCAGTGGCCCCGGTTCAGCTCCCACATATGAGGGCCAGTGACATTGCCCTCAAAAAAAACAAAAAAACCCCAGAGAACTCAGTGTCCATTTTTGACAGGCTTACTGACATATATAAGGAGGTAAGAGGGAAATTGTACAAGTAATCAAAACGTATTTGAAACACAAAACATTAACAATATTTTTTTGGGGGTGAGAGATTGATAGAGGACATTATCATCAATCTATTACTATCATATCTGATATGCCTAATAATTCAGTCCTCAGCCATCTTAATAATGTTATCTTCAAGTGATGTGAGAATAAATTCTCAGTCTGTCCATATCCTTTTCTGCCTGAAAATCACCAATTTACAATATACACTGAAGCAAATCATTTGGGAAGCTGTATATTGCTTAAGGACTGAATTACCTTAGTGTGTATAGCCTATACATAAAATTAGCTTATGTTTGGGCATCCATCTGTTTTTCACTATTCTGAAGACTAGATAAGTTTAGAATCCTAAATATTATTTTAAATTATTATTTAAAGAAACACTATAATGGAAACACTACCTCTAATTCTTCAATTAAATTTGCATTAACCTAGTAATTAATTAGAATTTTTTACATATTTTAATATGAATTAGAAAATGGTATGGAAATACATTTTATTAACATTTGATTAGCTCAAAAATGCACCACTCAACAGATATGAATAAAAGCATCTTTCAAGTAGTAATAATGAATTGACCATTTTATCGTAGTTAAGGATCCCTTTAAATATTTATATTGGATAGTTGTTGTTATCATTTTTCTTAACATTCATATCAGGGTCATTTGAAACATTTTTTAAATTTGTATTAATTTATTGGGGTGACAATGGTTGACAAAATTACATAGGTTTCAAGTGTACAATTTTGTAATACATTATCTATATATCACATTGTGTGTTCCCCACCCAGAGTTAGTTCTCCTTCCATCACTATATTATTGACCTCTTTTCCCTCTTCTACTTCCCTTCTCCCCACTTACCCTCTGGTAATCACTAAACATTTGTCTGTGTCTATGAGTTTTTGTTTGTTTGTTTGCCTTGTTGGTTTGTTGCTTTCAGTTTTATATTCTATATGTGAGTAAAATCATATGGTTCTCAACTTGTTCTGTCTGACTTCTTTCTTTTAATTTATTTATATATATTTTTAATTAGCTTCAGCTGTACAACAAAGTGCAATAGTTATACTTTTTACCCCTCAAAGTGACAACCCCCCTCCCCCAGTGTCTGAATTCTTTCACATAGCATGATCACCTGAAGATCTATATCTGTGTTGTCGCTAATGGCAGTATTTCATCTTTTCTTATGTCCAAGAAATATCCTATTGTATTTATGTACCACATATTCTTTATCCAATCATCTATTGAAGAGCACTTTGGTTGTTTCTATGTCTTGGTCACTGTGAATAATGCTACAGCTAACATAGGGGTACATGTATCTTTTGAATAAATGTTTTCAGATTTTTGGGCTAGATACACAGAAGAGGAACTGCGGGTTCTATGGTAATTCTGTTCTAGTTTTCTGAGGAATCTCCATACTGTTTTCCACACTGGCTATACAAATTTACCTTCCCACCAACAGTGTATGAGTGTTCCTTTTTCTCCATAATCTCTCCAACCATTGTTATTACTTGTCTTGTTGATAATAGCCACTCTAACAGATGTGAGGTGGTATCTCATTGTGGTTCTAATTTGCATTTCCCTAATAGCTAGTGAAGTGGGGCATTTTTTCATATATCTGTTAACTATTTGTATGTCTTTTTGGTAGAAATGTCTGTTCAGGTTCTCTGCCCATTTTTCAATTGGATTCGGTTTCTGTTGTTCTTGAGTTGTATGAGTTACTTATATATTTTGGAGATTAACGCTTTATGAAGATGCTATTTGCAAATATCTTCTCCCATTTAGTGGGTTGCCTCTTTGTTTTGTTCATGGTTTCTTTCATTGTACACAAGGTTTTAAGTTTGAAATAGTCACATTTATTTAATTTTGCTTTTACTTCCCTTGCCATTGAGGTCAAATTCATAAAATTCTCACTGAACCCAAGGTCTACAAGTTTTGTACCTGTGCTTCCTTCATGCAATTTATTGTTTCAGGTCTTATATTTAGGTCCTTGATCATTTTGAGTTAATTTTGGTATATGGTGACAGATAGAAATCTAGTTTCATTCTTTTGCATGTGGCTTTCCAATTTTCCCAGCACCATTTATTGAAGAAGAAGAGGCTTTCTTTTCTCCATTGTATATTCTTGGCTTCTTTGTTGAAAATTACCTTCCCTTATATATGTGGGTTTATTTCTGAGTTCTCAATTCTAATCCATTGTTCTGTGTCAGTTTTTCTGTCAATGCCATGCTATTTTCCTTATTGTCACTTTGTAGTATAAGTTGAAGTCAAGGAATGTGATACCTCCAGCCTTGTTCTTTTTTGTCAGGATTGCTTTGGCTGTCAGAGTCTTTTGGATTCCATACAAAGCTGATGATTTTTTTGTTCTATTTCTTTAAAACTTGCCATTGGGATTTTGATGGGGATTCCATTAAATCTGTATATCGCTTTGGGTAATATGGCCATTTTAACTATGTTGATTCTTCCAATCCATGAACATGGAATATCTTTCCATTTCTTTATATCTTCTTCATTTTCTTTTTACAAATGTCTCATAGTTTTCAGTGTATGGGTCCTTCACATCCTTTGTTAAGCCTATTCCTAGGTATTTTATTCTTTTTGTTGCATTGCAAAAGGAACTGCATTTTTTCATATCTTTTTCTGAAATTTCATTTTGTATCCTGCAACATTAGTATATTTGGTTACTGTTTGTAATAGTTTTTGGGGGGAGTCTTTATGGTCTTCTATATATAGAATCATGTCATCTGCAAAAAGTGGCATTTTGACTTCTTCATTCCCAATTTAGATGCCTTTATTACTTTCTCTTGTGTGATTGATCTGGCTAAGGCTTGCAACATTATTTTGAATAACAATGGGGGTAGGGGAAATCCTTGTCATCTTCCCGATCATAGTGGAAAAGTTTTCATTTTTTTCACTATTAAGTATGATATTAGCTGAGAGTTTATCATATATGGCCTGTAGTACGTTGGACACTTCCCTTTTGTAACTATTGTATTAAGTGTTTTAATCATAAATGGAGGGCCGGCCGAGTGGCGTGGTGGTTAAGCGCTGGGTTGGGAAGCCAGCGGCCCCAGTTCGGTCCCACATATGAGGGCCAGTGACACTGCCCTCAAAAAAAAAAAAAAAAAAAGTAATCATAAATGGATGTTATATCTTATCAAATGCTTTTTCAGCATCTATTGATATGGTCATATGATTTTTGTCCTTTATTTTGTTTATGTGATATATTACATTGATCAATTTGTGTATGTTGAACCATCCTTGCACCCCTGGAATGAACCCCACTTGATCATGTTGTATAATCTTTTTAATGTATTGTTGTATTTGACTTGGTAGTATTTTTTTTAAGGAGTTTTGCATCTGTATTCATCAGAGTTATTGGTCTGTAGTTTTCTTATTTGTGTGTTATCCTTACCAGGTTTGGGTATCAGGGTAATGTAGGGCTCATAAAATTAGTTAGGAAGTGTTGCATCTTCTTCAATTTTTTAGAAGAGTTTGAGGAAAACAGGTTTTAAATCCTCTTTGAATGTTTGGTAGAACTCACTAGTGAAGCCATCTGGTTTGGACTTTTGCTTTTTGGGAATGCTTTGGATGATTTTTTTCAATTTCCTTACTGTTGATTGTACACTTAGATAATCTAGTTCCTCATGATTCCATCTTGTAAAGCTTTACGTTTGTAAGAACTTGTCCATTTCTTCTAGGTTATTGAATTTGGTGGCATATAGTCCTTCACAGTATTCTTATATGGTCCTTTGTAATTCTGTGGTACCTGTGGTAACTTCCTCTCTTTCATTTCTGATTTTGTTTATTTGTGTCTATTCTCTTTTTTTCTTAGTGAGTCTAGCCAAAGGTTTGTCAATTTTATTAATCTTTTCCAACAACCAGCTCTTTGTTGAATTAATTTTTTTCTATTGTCTTTTTGTTCTCTATTTCATTTAGTTCTGCTCTGATTTTTATTATTTCCTTCATTCTACTGACTTTGGATTTCATTTTTTCTTCTTTTTCTAGTTCTTTAAGATGTAATGTTAGATTATTTATTTGGGATTTTTCTTGTTTCTTGAGATAGGCCTTTAATAATATCAATTTCCCACTTAATACTGGTTTCACAGTATCCCAAACATATTTTGATATGTTGTATTTTCATTCTCATTTCTCTCTATGTATCTTTTGATATCTTCTTTTACTTCTTCTTTGACCCAGACATTCTTACATTCTTCATTAGCATGTTGTTTAATCTGCCCATAATTGTGTGTGTGTGTGTGTGTGTGTGTGTGTGTGTGTGTTTTCCCCTCTTTCTTTTTGCAATTGATCTTCAATTTCAAAGTATTGTGGTCAAAGAATATGCTTGGTATGATTTCAGTCTTCTTAAATTTGCTGAAGCTAGTTTTGTGTCCCAACATATGGTCTTTCCTTGAGAATATTCCATGTGCACTAGAAAGAATGTAAAGTCTGGCATTCTGGGATGAAAAGTTCTGTAAATGTCAATTATGTCCATTTGGTCTAATGTATCATTTAAGGCTGCTACTTCCTTATTGTCATTTTTTTAAATTGATTACAAATAATGTGGCACCATTCTTTTGAAGTTTTATAACCAGTTTTTCCTTTTTATAACCAGATGTATATTTATATAAGTAATTTTCAACAGAAATACCATTTAGACTGGTTCAAAAGATTCCATAGGCTAAATATTACACATCCAGCTTCACTTTAAAAAGCATATGTAAACAGTATTTTATTTTAAAGTTATATTCTCCAGCATGTGATATTCATAGATATGAATGACATCAAAACCATCTCTTCAAAGTTGAAAAATTTCATCACATGGGTTAAGCCCCAAATACTGCCTTTTCTTTATTTTTCTGCATTTTTTTTGAGAGTTAGTTCAGTGCTTGATATCTAGTAGGTGAATAAATACTTGTAGAATATGCATGAAAAACAGTCACTAAAGAAATTCTGCTAGAACATGACTGTAATTTTTGTGAGCCTTTTATTAAAATCGGAGTAAGTATTTATTTACTCAGAACTATGACAGCTAAAGTTAAAATGTAATTATTTAACAAAAGTAATTACTCAAATGTTGACAACATATTATAGGTATTTATTATTACTGACTATTGAAATTTTCTAATTAGAGCTCTGAATTGTTAGAAAAGTCCACAGAAAAACCTGGTGAGCAACTTTTCATGTTTTCAAAATTTGTATTTTTCATTTTCATGCTTTATATCAATTAATAATTAATTTTGAATTAAATATTTTTCAGCACAGTTTTAGTTGAGATACACTGAAGCATGTTGTATCATCATTCCAGTACATGCTATAAATCCATTAATATATATTTTGCTTTGGTAAAATATAGTTTGGTTTAACAAGCAATAGGCAATAAATAAATAATCTTCATCTCTGCAGTAGAAAATGGCGAGGGAGAGATTTTGCAGCAGTATTTTTTGTGGCTGGTATATTCTGTTTTTTGTTTGTTTTTAGAAACTGTCATTGTAATTGCCACTGGGGAATATATGACAATAATCTTATAAAAAAATGATTTATAAACCATTTAGTGTTTAAATAATTAATAGTTCTTTCCTTTATTTGGCCTTACCAAACAACCCAAATTAGCAAGGAAATAAACAGTTAGCATATAAATAGGACTTGTTATTTACAGGAGTAGTAATAAATAAATAATATTTAACGTTGTTTCCTGAGTGATGCCAGAATGATGACCTACCTACATTTTGGAGATATTCTCTAGAAGCCTACTTCCACGCTGTGGAATACTTACGTTTTATCCTGATTAACATAACATCTTGCGAACATATGAAACTGGAGGATGTCACATAAGCCTTATTCTTATATTTTATGTTTTGAGAATATCTATGATAGGCATGCTGTGTTGCCAAAATGTCAGTGTTATGGAAATTTGTAATTAATTTCAACAATGATCCTCAGTATGGAATAGTGAAGGAAACATGGGTTTTGGAATCATTCCTGAAAGAGAATTCTGATCTTGCTGTAAAATGGATATAATAGTACTTATCTATCTCAGTGGGTAAGTATACAGATAAATGACACATGTACATTAAGCTCCTTGTATAGTGTTTGAAATTTATTAGCTGTGCAGTTATGACACGTTATTATCTTTGTCATTGTTTTTGTTGATATATGGAGATTTTGTAATACCTGTGCAACTTAACATGTACATTTTCTTTCATGATCAAATAACATTAGTGATGTGTGTTGAGGTGAAGCAGTGATAAAAGGCTCTGAACACACAGTAGACTTATGGAAGCAGAATACCAAAAACCAAACTAACTTTGCCTACAGTTAGCTTCATATTGTGGATACAAGGAGACTATGCTATATCATTTTTTTCCTCTTCCAAGATCGTGTGGTATAAACACAGGGTTTTTATGGATGCATTTTAACCTAAATTTTATCTATCATCTATCTGTCTATCTGTCTACCTATCTATCTAATCTTTCTATTTTTCTATTTATACATTCATGCTATGATATGCAAATTGAGCTTTACCATTTATCTGTATGGTTAACATTTGGTTCAACAAAAATAAGCTGAATGAAAAAAGAAATCATGAATGAATCATCTTCTGTAACTACTACACATATTTTGTTGAAAAATCATAGCAGGATTTCATAATTAGATGATACTACTTTTTGTTGGCATAGCTTAAGGGAAAAAGAAAAGAACACAATGTAAGTGTCAGTCTTTGGCAGATTGTATTAAATATCTTTACTTTAGTGAATAAAATTTCAGTGGCAAAAAGTACACTGAATTCTTAAAGACATATATTCAATTAATGGGTACCGTAAGTAATGGTGTATGACTATGCTGAATATTTAAACCTCCTCATTTTTTTGGACAGGTTTTCTAGCGCAAATTTAGGAGAAAAATGCCATCAGGTAAGATTCACATTAAGAATGATTAATTCATAGTGAAAATAACTTGGAGACTAACAAAATTAAAAGATCTTCAACAATTTGAAAAAAAAGTAATAAAATCTTTGACCAAAGACATAAAACAGTTTGAAATTTTAAATTTTAGGTAATTTTAAATAGTGCAAACTAAAAACCTCCCATTTGAATTTGAATAAAAGCTGCATGGAGAAAACTGAATGACAAAAATAGAGTAAGTTCTAAATAGATGAACAAAATAGTAATAGAAACTATACTAGAGAGATAGCTGATAAATATTGTCATTAAAATAACAAATATAGTAGAAAAAAGTCCCCTATACAACATGGCCTAAATGTAAGTTTTAAGAAGAATTGGGCAAAAAATCAATAATTCCAGGGACCAGAAATATGCATTAGATCCTGAATTCTCCTGATTAAATATCCAGTATCCCTACATGGTTGTATCTTGCAATCAATCCCCTTGCTTGCATAGTTAGACTTGTGGTTATACTATTCAGGAAACTAAAGTAATCACTAAGTCTGATATTTCATTGTTTTTATAATTATAAAAATATCAACACTGTATCATTGTACACTAATTTGGAAGCCCGCAGTGACCACTGTGTTTAATAGCTGTATCTCATCACAGGACAACTCCAGAGAGACATAGCATGGGTATATATGTGGTGACTTTTTCTAAATTGCAGTTTAGCACATTTATTGTTGCTTATCTGTGAGTGTGCACTAGCTGTGTGTAGGTATTTTGGGGTTGTTTGTTTTTTGTTTTTTTTTGAGGGCAGTGTCACTGGCCCTCATATGTGGGATCCGAACCGGGGCCGTTGGCGTCCCAAGTCAGCTCTTAACAACCGCCCCACTCGGCAGGCCCTGTGTGTAGGTATTTTATATAGAAAACCCGAACACTGAACTTCCTCTGATATCAGCCTCAACAGTCCACATATAAAAATTAATATTAAATGTCATTTAATCTGGTAAAATGTTTGAGACTTGAAAGATTATATCTTCTCTTTTAGTCCTAACATCATTTGTGTCTGAGCTTGTCACCTGACATTTTCTCATCAAGAAGAGGGTCATTATCAAATTTGAGTGTATGTTATAGTAAGAGTTTTATTCAGGTTGCTAGTATGTTGCCATTTAGAATCTATAATTATACTTAACTTTTATAGAGTGTGTGAATCTTAGATTGGGCACAGAGCCAGCCCAAATCCCCAAAAATAAGTGTTGAGTAAAAGTAAATATTTGACCTTGTTACCAATAAACAACATGACTGAAACAGCATGGGCTAAAAGTGTGGGAGTTTTAGATGAGAGTTTTCAAAGATGGACTTTGCAAAATTTATAGTGTTGTTATTAATGAGGCACTAAGTAACCTAAAATACATCACATTTTAAAAAATAAAGACACAAATATAGTGACTTATGTATGTTTTATATTATGGGGCAAGATCAACATCAATAATAGAAATGGGTGGTTAGCAAAATTCTAAGTCAAGATTCTTTTCAGAAATCTATTTGAAGATAATTACATAGTGATCTCAATAAAATTCCATACCTTTTCTACAAGTATCAGTAAAATTTTATAGTCTAAGCTTGGGTGGATCCCTAGTAAGAAAATCTACATATCTGAAACATAGTAAGTTTGGAAAATCAGATACTGATAATAAAGAATAAATTACCTTACTTATAATAAATACATAATTGACCTTAACAATAATGGTATAAATATGAACTCTAATTAATTTGTTAATTGTCCATGTGTGCCCTCGCTTCTCTCTTTAAACTTAGCATCTGCTAATTAATTAACTGCAGTGGCTTTGTTAATTGTATCATGTGTTCTGGCAATGTGCTATTATTGCCTTTGAGGCTTTTAAAGAAGCAAAACAGATTTCTTACATGGAATGGGCTACAGTTTTAAATGGCAATGGAAATACTGCAATAGGCACAAAATTTTTCTTAGGTGGTGGGTACTATATATGCTTATTGTGTACACGTACATAAAATATTTCTGTAAGAGAGAAATTGTAACTTAGAATTAGTCTGAAACAACTAGAAGGTGCAAAAGGACCCTGCTGTAAGTTTTGATTAAAGTATAGCTTACAGATAGAAGGATGAGAAAGGTAATAACATTACAGGTACAGATAACAGGTTGGATAGAAGTATGATTTAGGTGTATTGGAAACAATAAGGAAATCAATGCTAAGTAATGGAAGATACGATTGATTAGAAAGCTGGGTGTCACCCAAATGACATACTGTATGGTTTGAACTTAATCTGATAAGTAGTAACACATACATAAGCAAAAGACAATATTTTAGAGTCTATAAAAATTTATTCTTGTAAGAAAATTTAGAGGTCCTATATTCTATCTCCATACTCAGGCAAGCAACATAATCTATACATCATCCTTTTCATTATCCTACTCTAATGACAAAACCAGTGAAATAACAACCTGAAAGATTCTTTTCATTGCCTTAAAAATTGTATGAGTGCATACTTTAGAAAATATGTGACACACATTGTAATAAAAAAAGTTACCTGAGTCTGTTGCTTTTACCCAATGCAGTTGTCAGTTAGGAGAATTGATGATTTTGTTGCATTTAAATTTAAAAAAGTGAATTATGCATCCAACATTCATTGAGGCAAACGTGATGTAATCGAGCATATATGTCATGACACTGCAAGAGGAAATGTATGGTTTACCTAGTTTTGTGCATCAACTAGAGCGGACAGCTGCAGCTCTAACCGCTTCCCCTGTTCTCTGAATTTATTCAGCCACAGAATTGACATGTGACATCTCACACTGAAGAGCTAGGCAGTCATTGGTTCCTGAAATAATGTAGCCTAAAGGATTGTGTGTGTTTTGAGAACACTAGTTTTACTCCAGGTGAATAAGTGTTAATGCAGTGAAAAGGGGTTTCATGGTAAAATAAGTCTGAGACATGTGGATATACTCTATTAAATAAAGCTAAGCAAGAAAAAAAAAAGCAAGAAATACATGGTCTAAAAACACATGCTATTTATTCATTCCTTGAAGCATTTTAAATACTTTTTTATTTTTTATTTTTATGATAACAAAACACAAAGAGAGACCTGGGCTTTCAGTGACTATCACACTGTGCATAAATATAAAATCTAGGCCTCATTTGGGCTTCGTAGGTGCTATTGTGGATTAATGGCATTTGCATAATTAAACGGAGGTTATAAACTGTCATAAAAATGAAGACAGAAAGAGGAGTGTCTCTAAGATCACACCTCTGAAGGTAATAACACCAAGTGAGCTGTGATAATAAAAATAATTTAGCTCTTATATTGCCCTAGTGATCACCTTGGATTGTGACCATTTATAATACATTACATTGAAATAAGATACCAGAGTTTTAAAGGACACAAAATGTGACCAAAATCTGGAAGAGAGTAGACAGACTACATATAGAATCAAAACCACACAGTGTTCCTCCGTATGATGATATGAATAAATAAATAAATAAATAAATAAATAAATAAATAATAAAGTAGCTCTTCTGAATGGTGTTAATCAAATCAGCTTGCGCCCAGTACTAAAGCCATTATAGTTTAGAAGCATGTATTTGGGAAAGTATGAAAAAAGTGGCTGAGTTTATCAATAAAAATGTGTTAAAAGATTTTCCTTGTCTACATTTAAAGACCCATGCTATTTAAATAATCATCCCTTGAAGTATTTCAAACAGACGCTGTGCGAACTTCTTGGGAGTTCTGGTTCAGCATGTAAAAAAATGTCAACATAGAAATTCAGCTCTCTCTCACTCTCTTTTTCTCCTTCCCTCTCTCCCTTCTTCTTTCTCCCTTCTTCCCCCCTACTTCTTTTCTTTGAATCTACTTATATGGTAGAGATATTTTAAACAAAATCATTCTGGATAGAACACTGTAATCACATACTGTGGAAGACTGAATACTTTTTTAAAAACAATAAGCCAAGAAATATTGTAAATATAGGATATACTGTACAAGTATGGAATCTATCGTGTTACCTTTAGATAAAGATGTACATACAATGAAATATGACTCAGCCATAAGAAAAGATGAAATAGTGTCATCTGAAACAATATGGATAGATCTTGACATTATCATGCTAAGCAAAATAAGTCAGACAGAAAAAGTCAAGAGCCATATAACTTCACTCATTTGTGGATATATTACTAAAACTGAAAGCAGCAAATGAACAAGGCAAACAAACAAAGAAACAAAAGCTCATAGCCACAGACAACACTTTAGTGGTTACCAGAGGGCAAAGGCAAGGGGAGATGGTAGATGAGGGTAAAAGGGGTCAAATATATGGTGATGGAAGGAGAACTGACTCTGGGTAGCAAACACACAATATGTTATATAGATGACGTATTATAGAATTGTACACTTGAAACCTGTGTGATTTTACTAACCAATGTTCCCCCAATAAATTTAATAAACGAAAAAAATCTATTTTCTACTTCAACATGTGATAAAATGAACACATTTTAGTTAAAATGATATAAATATCACCAAATTGCAGCACAGATTGAACGATGCCAAAAGTTACATCTGCATTAAAGAAGTAGGGCCATGTACTTTTGACCAAGTTAGAAAGTTATAAGCTTATAAGTATTAGGTTACATGAAACAGAAGATCTTTGATATCATCCTTTTATCACTGGGAGACTTAGAGTTTTGGGTACCGTGAGTTATGAGAATTGTTTAACACAACCAACAAACTAATATTTAGGGTAGAGCAAGAAAACATAACCCATGAGAAAAGTTTAAAGAAAATGGGAGAAAGAAAGGCTGAAAAGTGATTTTCAAACTATTCTCAAGTATTGTAATTACTTTGTGAAAATAGAGTATTTGAACATCAAGTGTTCTTTATTTTCACTAAAACAAAAGACATCAAATTAAGTTATAATTAGGGATTATGCTAGCTCTAAAGAGAACACTCTCCTTATAGTAAGGTAGACCATTAGATAAACTGTCTCTGGGAAATTATGGAATCATCTCTCTTGAATATAATTAAGAGTAAGATTTGAAGCACTGTCACAAATAACTAAAATCAGTATTGTAATGAAGTAGCAGACTGGATTAGGAAAATTATTATTTTGTCCCTACTTCTTGATTCCATGACAATCCTGAAGGAATAAAACGTTATAAAGTGCCTTCAACTGCATTGAAGTTCTTAAATTTAACCTCATATTATTTTTTTGTAATGGCTCAACATTTCGCCAAAGCCAAGTAAGATTTTAAATTCCATATAATTACTTAATAACACCTGGATTTTAATCTTAGAAAGTCACCTTCGGTATCATCATGCAGAATTAACAAAAGAAAGAACAAAAAAAAAAACCTTTTTGCTTCTTAAATATCACCCAAAATGTGACTCTAAATCAGTTTCAGCCTTTCCTCTTTCCTATGTAGTGTGCAAATCATGTGCTTTTTTTTTTCTTCAGATTGAGTAGGCCTAGGAGTGAGCACATGCAAACTAGAATATTATATAAAATTGCTTTGAATTTATTGTATATAATTTCCCTTATCGTTTTATTTATTTATTTAATTTATTTTTAATTAGTTTCAGGTGTACAACACAGTGCAATAGTTATACATTTTACCCCTCAAAGTGACAACCCCCCACCCCCAATGCACCACCCCACTCCCCCCCATATCATATATATCTATTACTCTTCCTCTGACTCTCTTCCACAGTATAATCCACATCCCGTGACTATCTATATATATTCAATTACAATAGGTGTACAACCTCCGCTTCAGGTTCCGTTATCGTTTTAAATGAGAACTGAAGAGAATGCACCGATAGGCCAAAAAAGTTATGGGGGAGGAAAAGCAGGATTTAATTGACCATTCTTAATCTGAGACTTTTAAAAGATAAAATTTTGTGCAGAGTATAAGTATTGGCTTAGGTAATTCATTTTCAGCAACTTCTTAGAGCCTGAATTTTATTTTTCATTAGCTGGCAAAAGCATTACATTTAAAAATATATAGCAACAGACTTTCATATCCTTTAAGAATGATTCACATTTTCATTTGCAGATGGCTTTGACATTCCTCAGATAAGCGTCACTTAAATGTTATGTAGCATATCGAGCTTTTGTACACTCCTCTTCAAATGAAACAGAAGTCATTAATTCTATTTGCCAAGCTTAACAAATATATGTTTGACATTCATCAACTAAACTGGTTGAGAACAAAAGATCAACAGAGACATACTCTGAATTTTTTGCTCATTCGTGATGCACTACAATCATTAACCTACAAGTAGCATGTACAATTTTCTTTTAGAGAAAAATCTTAGCAAATAGCCTAGGTATTTTATTTAGACATTTCAAAAGCAGACAGTATGAACAGAAAATTATAGTCAACTAAACAGAATCATGGCAAAGCAGATATTTTAAAAGTAAGAACACTTTCTAGTTGACTTCTAGTACAATAGCTCCAGTCTTCTCTACCACAAATTTTTAAAAACTATTCAACTGAACTTTTGTTTGATTTCATACCGTTCTCAGAGAGCTATTCTCATGAGCAGAAGATAAAAAAAAAAGATATGAAGCAAGAGAAGGAAAAACTGGGTCTGTTGTCAACCTGCTAATTCAAAAATTCATCCCTCATGTTAGAGTACGAAATCTTTTAATGTTGAAGTGAACATTTAAAATAACATACACTCCATTGTACAGATGTGGAAATTGATATTGAAGGATAAATGACTTGCACAAAGTTACACAAAAATGTAGTGATAGCCCAAGTGTTAAATCCCAGAGTCTCAAAATTATATTTAAATTATACATGAAAACTCAATTTGCCTTGTGCTTTGTCCATTCTGTCAGGGAACATACTGGTGCCTTATTGTTATGCATTGATTAACCCCACAAAGGGCTCAAGAGTCAGAAATTTCTTTGTTTGAATCTCAGCTCTGCCCTTTACCTTCTTGTCTGAACCCCAGTTTCCTCATCTATTAAATAGGAATGAAATAGTATTTATCACAGATTGGCATTGAAGGGATAAAATGCATATAAAAAGAGAGTTTTGGCACATAGTATGTGCAACAAACCTAAGTGTATTGTAGTGTTTTTTAATTTGGTAATGTATGCTTGTGTAAATTTAAAAATTACTATTTCATGTCACATTGAATAAATAATAACTTATTTATTATAATGTTCATGAAATGGGAAAGATAAAACCTATTAAATTATGTTTATTCCAGATCTTTGGGAAAATTTTCTTCAAATAAATATACATTCATGCACACACACCATGAAGTAAAGCACAAAGACAAGAAATTAGAGCTAAATTTTATTCACAAGTTTAACAAACCTTTGCTTACAAGCTTTTTTATTTATAAGAATATAACCTCATTCTATTCTAATAGGAAACCTTTTAACAGATACAATACGAACCAGTAGTAAGATGGTTTGCTAAAGAAATCAGATGAAGAAATAAATTGTTTAAAAACTGCATATATACCTTAAATATGTGTGCTACATAAAGAATTAAAACAAGTAAGTGTACATTAATCTTCCATTATTTTATGGAGGACCTTGGCCTTTTCTTTGGATGTGTGTTCACTGATTAGAGCCATGCATCATCTTTAATACACAAACCACACCCATAATACCTTGTCTGTGATTTCCATTTTAGGTTCCCATAAATTACCTTGTGTATTTAAACATTCTTGAAAAGCTTTCCAAGTATGAAATGTTTCTAGTGTTCGATGGTACTTTCCCTGAATCTTATGTAGTTGTCTTGCTCAGACATATTTCTGTAACAGGTCTTGTGCAACAAGTCTTTCTGAAAAGTTTAATCTTCTTTAAAGCTATTATTTTTGCTTTCCTATTTGATTAGTTAACAGATATTTTAATTAAACTGAATAATTTTCATAACAAGAGCAGCTGATATAAACACATCAATGAACACATATCTAACTTTTCCTAAGCATAAAATTCATTTTGGCAGCAAAAGCAAATGGACATACTGTAAAGTAGCATCCTAATTGGGGACATTCAGCTTACTGACATCGACAAGTCAATACATTTTATTCATGGAGAGAATAACTTTGACCAATGAATTGACTAAGTAGCAGTCTGTCAAAAAGTTTTTAATTTATTAATATGAATATGCTTGCTAAATCAAAGTAGGACATCCTATTGTAGTAGATTTCACTACAATTCAGCACGATATTTACAAACCTAAACTGAAATTTTGATGAAATACATTTCATCATTCTAATATCTCAAGGAGTTATTTTGTAGTCTGCATATATCCTTCATAGTTACTTGACTGCTGCATGACAGCAGCACCAGACTTTAATCACAGATACAAGTTTTCAAATGACAAAAGTACAGAGAAATGTTTTGGTTTTTTTTAAAGATTTTATTGGGGAATTGGGGGAGGGGATCAGCGTTGGGGAATCGGGGAAGGGCAACAGACAAGTTGCTGTCTTTTTGTTCTTCAGTCTAGTTGCAGAGGAGGTTGCTTCACTGGCCCATGTTGGTATTGTCATTGCGTTCTTCCCGAATGAGGCAGATCGGTCGCTGGCCTGTGGATGTCGCTCACTGCGGCTATTGGCAGCTCACGCTGGCTGCTGGCCACTCACTGTAGCCTATGGCAGCCCACTGCAGCAGGGGCTGCAGCCTACACCATCACCGGGGCTCGCAGCCCAGCTCCAGGTGGAGCTGTTTTTAGCTGTTGAGGGTGGTGTCACTGGCCCTCATATGTGGGATCCAAACGGGGGCCGTTGGCATCCCAAAACCAGCTCTTAACCAATGCGCCACTCTGTCGGGCCGAGAAATGGTTTTTAATATAGTTAAAATCAGTTCATTTCAAATTTTCATGTGCGGATGTGAGATATTAGTGGACATTCTTTTTCAGTAATTTTTTTATTATATATAATATATATATAACCACTATATATATGTATTTTACCACAATAAAAAAAGGCAAAAAAATATCTTGATGCAGTGCTCCACTGCAGGCCAATATTATATTTACTGTAGGTATCGAGACTGGAGTGATATTTTTGTAAAATTATCTAGTGGATTCTATGTGTGTGATCTAAAAACTAAACAAAAAGGGGCCGGCCGAGTGGCGCGGTGATTAAGCCCTGGCTTGGGAAGCCAGCGGCCCTGGTTCGGGTCCCACATATGAGGGCCAGTGATACTGCCCTCAAAAAAAAACACAAAAAAACAAACAAATATGAAATGGTTAAAATACTGGATAAAAACTAAACAAAATTATATATACATACATATATATAATGTTATGTAATATATAATAGATTATGATACAATACTATATTTGGGGCATCTGTATATCATTCTTTTACTTCTATATTTTTATTTTTGTTACTGTCTTGTGCCCTTGTTTTATAAGTTCCCTTACATACTTAGAGAATAACCCATATAGAATTATAATTATGTTGCACATTTATGGATATGTCAATATTTATAATAGTATTTGAGGTATCCAAGTTCCTCTCCTAAATCTATCTTATAAATGTGACCGGTAATGATACATCTTATGCAGTATTAAATATTAATTTGGGATTACACATTAATGATATAGACCAAGTGACTTCCTTGATTGCTAAGTCAGTTTAAACTAGTGAAAAGACTTAGTTTTCTTACTAACATTTCATCTGTACTTCCACATCCCACATAATTGCAGTATAGAGAAGCAACAGCAAATATTACAGTCGTGCGTATCTATTCTGATTTTAATCCTAATCAACATTACTTTATGAAAATATAAGAAGGTGAGCTCTTGTCTTAATTGTTTGAATTATAAACATGTATTGACTTTGCAAAGTACATTAAATCAGTGGAGGTCACATACCAAGTAAGCAATGTAATGGTGGATATTTGAGAAATGGTCAGTTATCTTTCTACACATAGTCAAATTTAGACACTTTTAAAATGCTATCAAATTCGAAAGTCATAAAAATGGAATATACCACAACTATTTAGTTAACAGAATGAAATTATTTTTCTATTTTATGGTACTACATATAGCATCTTTTAGATATTTTTTATTGTCCAATAAATTATTTTTGAATAACTCTTTCTACTAAGACAATTTATGATTTAGATGTCCTTTGAAAACCAAAGAAAGCCATTTCTTCCCTTTGAAATAGTGTTTAAAATATTTGCATTCTTAAAGGTAAGCCTTGTAAAGTGGTTGCAAGTACCTGCAAATCAGGTGAAATTTGTATGTTCTCTAGATTTTTAAACCTTGTAATATTAACAACATTTTAAGCGATAACCTTACCTACTTGCGATACATATATGGTGAGAGAGAGAGGAAAAGGGAGAGAGAGAGATTAGTTCTTTGATCGTATTCTAAAATTTAAAGTACTAAAGATAGTTTCATTGATGTTCTATGAGCTATTTCTGTACTTATATAGAGATAATTTGGATCAACAGCCTTTAGGAAAATGCTACCTTACCCTTAAAAATGCCCATTTTAAGGTGACCCTCTGAAGTTAAACCATTTAGACAGCATAGCAATGACAGAATGAGAAAACTGCTCCAAAATGCTAAACAGAGGCTTCTTTATTAGCATGTCTCCCACTGGAGATATATAGATATATAAATTTTTAAATAGAATTTAAGTGATATAAGTGGCAGTTTCTTTTTTACCAAAGAATTCTCAATACATAGCAAGGCATGAAACATAATAAATGATAAATATTTTTGGTTTAAGGGGTATCAGATACTTTATTTGGTATTTCATATTTGGGAATTCTGTCCAAATAAAGTACAGTTGGCATGAAATATTCTTCTTTTAAGATTAGAAAGCATGAAGGATGTAGAGTTCTTATTGGTAGAGAACTCAAGATTTGCAAACCAAGGTTGTGATTCGGAAAAATATTCATTATAACAGAAATGGATTATATAAAAGTCTGACAAAACGGCCATTTAGAAAATTTTCCTAAAGAGGGTGAGAAATGGATTAGGTCTGGGCATGCGTTAAAAACTTTTTTCTTTCATCCTTAGGTTTGGTTTTGTTCTTTTTTGCTGAACTGGAAAGAGTGTCACAGGGTGACTGTGGCATACTGACACTCAAACATTCAGCTTATTTTTCATTCACCAAGTATTTGTCAAGTACTGATTAGTGCCAGACACTATTCTGGGTTGTTCTTTGTGTATTTTTCCCCCAAATATACCAGACTACATTAACCTTAAAAATAATTGACCAAAATATTGTGACAGAATTTATTAATAAATGATTATATGTTCCTGCATAATTGTAACTTTCTCCCCCCAGAATATGTTTAGGTTTTGATTATACATGGCCTGAAAATAGTTTCATCTATATAAAAGATTTGTTCTTAGAAACTTTTTTTGTCAAGAAGTCACACATAGTTATTACTGTTTTTAGGTTTAGTGGCACCATGCTTACTTATTAGTATCACTGCTACATTCTATTATGACTCCTAAAATTTTGATTTAGATTATATAATTCATTGTGAATTATGTCTTCTATCTAACATATCTCATTTAAATTATTTGAACTAAAGACAGACTGATATCTGGGAATGTTGTGTATCCATTCCCGAAAGTGCCCATTTTTCAAAATGAAAGGATTTTTTGATAGGTCTTCAGATTTTATTGATACTTGCATAATACAGTTGTGTGTTGAAAAAATGTAATAATACAGTAGCTTTGGCTATTTTTGATGTTATTCAATTAATTATTTATAATAAATAAAAAAGATTAAAGAAAAGACTGATGAATTTATGCATATTTAGTTCAAAACCACATATTAAATTCTTCTTTTAACATAATCTCGGGGGGTTATCTATATTATTTTTAAAAATGTCTTCTAGTAGGAAAAAAGCACTATTCTTAGATCTTATTTAAATCAAATGGTATTTATTATTTAAAATATGAGTAAGTTTCACTCTCAAACTTGAAATCCTGGTATAATACTTCAAATTATAGGGACAAGATCAGAATAAGTGATTGCTGTGTTTCTGGAAACACACACTGTGATTTGAATATTTATTTAAAACATTTTCCTTGAATTTTTACAAATGAAAGTGCATATAGAATTTGAAATTAATTCCACATTAAATAAAACAAAACAGAATCACTTTTGGAATTTTTTCAGTGAGTTGTGACTATGCAAAATAAATGAACACTGGTAATTTCTCTGCATTATCTCTATATATTGGGTTGTCGGAAAAGTCATGATGCATTTTTGCCACGAAAAACATGCAAAAAATACGTCATGATATTTCCGACAAGGACTTTTCCGACAACCCAATAGTACATACATAGAAACAGAATAAGGAAGTACTGCTACTTAGGGATCAGGTGATCCTAGGACCTGCCTAGAGCATTGTGATTGTTTCTTCTTTAACATCATTGTGTCATAATCTTTCATCTGAGCACATTGATCACTAGAGGACTAGGTAGGACTGGCATACCTTTTAAATAAATGCCATGGTTGATCATGATTTAGATTCTCTTACGCTAAATGTTAGTCAGATTCTTAGCAGTATGGATCTGCATATTTGACCTAATTCATATATCAGTTCCCCGACTTGGCTGGCAGAAGCATTATAATTTTATGTTTGAAGAAACTTAGCTATGTAAAGGGAGAGGTTAATACTTAGGGATTCAAGCAAATATGGAATCAAATTTACATGGTATGAAAGATTTATATTTTCTTCCTTATTATGCAAAAAGTAGATCTTCAGTAATATTTTATCTCTTAATGCTATGTTTTGCTTTTACAAATACCAAAAATATAATATTTATATTTTCAGTATGCAAAGAGTCATTGTCTAGAATCTGTGTCTTTTATTCACAAAGTTCAGATGATTTCTAGGGCAGATAGCATTTGGTTTATTCAAAAATTCTTTTAACATGTCTTGTGCAGTTAATCTGTCAGACTGGTAAAATAAATTCTTCTCTTCTTCCTGTGCATATAAACTTTTATTTAATACAGTTTGAAATACCTTTCTTCTACTTTTCACCCTCTTCATGTTTGTGGCACTGTCTTTTATGCTTTGTTCTTTGCTGACATAAAATATTTATCAACATATCATCTAAGATGATTGGTTCTCCACAATAGATAGTTGTTTCACCACATGGAAAATGTCTTTTCTTCTTTATTCCTAAAATCTCTAGCCAGGATCCCATATGTGAGGTTTATCCATTGATATTTAAAATGTAAAACTAAATAATTCTATAGATAACAATTATGTATGGATATTGCCATTAAACACTAGATTTTAAAATAATTTAGAACAAAACTGGAAAAAGAATCATACTTCTTTCAATGTCAAGCAAACACAGATTGGCATTTTATTTCATTCTTTTAATTGTCCTAATGGAAAAATAAATATTCCAATACATTTACTTTTCATTTTCTCTTCAATACAATGTCCCACATTGTTAAAAAAAAAAAAAAAAGAGAGCCTGAGATTTTTTTTTTAAATGGACTATTTTTTCAACGTTAACTCCTTTCCCCAAATGTTAAAATACAACACATAAATATCCAGTTAATTCCAAGAATGAAAATTTCTACCAAAACTTGTATTTGCACTCTGTAAAAAACTTCCCAATAAAATATATATAAGAAAGAGTATAGAGTAGGGAAGGAAGGTGGCAAGACATGTGGGGTGTAGCCTGCACCTGTGGCTGCTAAGGCACCAAGCTTCAGAGAGCAGATCGCTGGGCCTAAACAAAGAGACACAAGAATCATCATACATGGGGCCAACTTTAGATAAAACCAGAGCATTTCTGGGTTTGACATACAAGAGTCACACCCAAAAGGAAGTTGCTACAGGTACTAGGGCCCAAAGGGTCCAAGCCTCATCAGAGGGGTCAACCCTCTCACAGCAGCTCATAAACTGTGGATACTGCTGATCCTCACAGCTAATCAGTCTGGGAGCCAATCCCACCTATTGACAAGCCAAAAGTAATGAAAGCTAAAACTTCAACAGGTGAGGACACACAACACAAGGAACACCTCAGATAAATACATGCACAGGAGAATAGGGAGATTGAGTAATTCAAATATAAAGGACACATACCACATAAGTCCACCCAGAAAATACTGAGAGACCTAGGGGATCTATCTGTTATATCGAAGCAAGCACAAAGAGTAAGCCAGAATGGGGAGACAAACAAACACAACCCAAATAAAAGAACAGAAGAAACTTCCTGAATCAATGGAACTAGAGGAAATAGAGATAAGCAACCTATCAGAGACAGAGTTCAGAACACTGATTATTAAAATGTTCAAGGAAATTAATGAAAATATAAAGGATAGAGAAATCACAAAAAGCAACCAGCTAGAATTTAAGAACACAATTACTGAATTAAATAACAAACTTGATGGAATGACTAGCAGATTGGATGAAGCAGAAAATTGAATCAGTGACTTAGAAGACAAGATTGCAGAGATCACCCAAGTGGAACAAGAAAAAGAAAAAAGAATGAAAAACATTGAAAATAGTTTAAGAGAGCTGTGAGGCAGCATGGGATTGAGAACATATTTGAAGTAATAATGTCTGAAAACTTCCCTAACCTGGCAAAGGACATTGAAATACAAGCCCAGGAAGTACAGAGAGTCCCAACCAGGATGATCCCAAACAGGCCCACACCAAAACATATTATAGTGAAAATGGCAACGGTTAAGGACAAAGACAGAATCCTTAAAGCAGCAAGGGAAAGGCAGCAAGTTACCTACAAGGGCACCCCCATAAGATTATCAGCTGACTTTTCTACAGAAAATTTGCAGGCCAGAAGGGAGTGGCAGGAGGTTTTCAAAGTGAGAAAAAATAAAGGCCTACAACCGAGATTGCTGTATCCATCAAGGTTATCATTTAAAATTAAAGGAGAGAAAAAGAGCTTCCCAGAAACGAATAAGTTAAGGGAATTCATTACCACCAAGCCAGCTTTGCAGGAAACGTTAAAAGGGCTTCTTTAAGCAGAAGAGAAAAACAACCTAACTAAGGAAGACTAGGAACATAAATAACAAAATGGCAAAAAATACACACCTATGAATAATCACATTAAATGTAAATTAATTAAATGCTCCAATAAAAAGACATGGGGTAGCTGAATGGATAAAAAAAGCAAGACCCCAGCATATGCTGTATACAAGAGACTCACCAGATCAAAAGACACATACAGGCTGAAAATAAAGGGATGGAGTAAAATATTTCATGCAAATAGAACTGAGAAAAAAGCTGGAGTAGTGATACTTATATCAGATAAAATGGACTTTAAATTGAAGAATATAATAAAGGACAAAGAAAGACACTTCATAATAATAAAGGAATCAGTCCAAGAGGACACAACCCTAGTGAAATCTACGCACCTAACATAGGAGCTCCTAAACATATAAAACAGATATTGTCAGACATAAAGACAGAGATCAACAGTAACACTATCATAGTTGGTGACTTCAACACCCCACTGTCACCAATGGACAGATCCTCCAGACAGAAAATCAATGCAGAAACAGTGACCTTAAATGACACATTAGACCAGCTGGATTTAACTGATATATTCAGAGCATTTCACCCCAAAGCTACAGAATATGCATTCTTCTCAAGTGAACATGGAACATTTAGAAGATAGAACACATGTTAGGCCACAAAAAAAGTCTCAATAAATTTAAGAAGATTGAAATCATTTTAAGTGTCTTCTCTGACCACAATGCTATGAAACTAGAAATCAATTATAAGAAGAAATCCGAGAAGCTGACAAATAAATGGAAGCTAAATAACATGCTTCTAAATAGCGAGTGGGTCACAAATGGGATCAAGGAGGAAATCAAAAGATACCTTGAGACAAACGAAAATGAAAATACCACGACCCAAAATCTCTGGGATGCAGCGAAAGCAGTCCTAAGAGGGAAGTTCATAGCACTGCAGGCCTACCTAAAGAAGGAAGAAAAATCTCAAATCAAGAGGTTATCCTTACACCTGAGGGAACTGGAAAAAGAACAGCAAAAGAAGCCCAAGGGGATTACAAGAAAGGAGATAATAAAAACTAGAGCAGAAATAAACGATATAGAGAACAGAAATACAATACAAAAGATCAAAGAAACCAACACCTGGCTTTTTGAGAAGATAAACGAAATTGACAATCCTCTAGCCAGGCTCATCAAAAAAAAAAGAGAGAGGACTCATATTAGTAAAATCAGGAATGAAAGAGTTGAAATACTACAGACATCTCAGAAATACAAAAAAATTTAAGAAATTACTATGAGCAACTATATGCCAACAAATTTGACAGTCTGGAAGAAATGGATAATTTTCCAGAAGCATACAACCTTCCAAAGCTAACTCGAGAAGAGACGGAAAATCTAAATAGTCTGATTACTACCAAGGATTGAAACAGTAATCAACAAGCTCCCAGCAAACGAAAGCCCTGGACCAGACGGCTTTACTAGTGAATTTTATCAAACATTCAAAAAACAACTATCACCTATTCTTCTCATACTATTCCAAAAAGTCCAGAAGGAGGGAAGGCTCCCAAATTCTTTTTATGAAGCCAATAATACCCTGTTTCCAAAACCGGATAAAGACAGCACCAAAAAGGAAAACTATAGGCCAATATCCCTGATGCATATAGATGCAAAAAATCTCCATAAAATATTAGCAAACAGAATTCAGCAATATATTAAGAAGATCATACATCATGATCAAGTGGGTTTCATCCCTAGTACACAAGGCTGGTTCAACATCCGTAAATCAATTAAGGTGATACACCACATCAACAAAATGAAGAATAAAAATCACATGGTCATATCAATTGATGCAGAAAAAGCATTTGACAAAATCCAACAATGATTTATGTTAAAACCCCTAACAATGTGGAAATACAGGGATCATATTGCAACATAATAAAGGCCATATATGATAAACCTACAGCTAACTTCATACTCAATGGGGAAAAGCTAAAACCATTCCCCTTATAACATGATAGTATATATAGAGAACGCCAAAGACTCCATCAAAAAACTATTGGAACTGATAGATGAATTCAGTAAAGTAGCAGGATACAAAACAATATTCAGAAATCAGTTGCATTTGCATATACCAATAATAAACTAACGGAAGGAGAAATTAAGAAAACTGTCCCATTTACAATTGCTTCAAGAATTATAAAACACCTAGGAATAAATTTAACCAAAGAAGTAAAAGATCTGTACTCAGAAAATTATAAGACACTGAAGAAAGAAGTAAAAGAAGATACAAATAAATGGAAACACCTTCCATGCTCATGGGTAGGAATAATTAATATAGTTAAAATGTCCATACTGCCTAAAGCAATATATAGATTCAATGCAATTCCTATCAAACTACCAAGGGAATTTTTCACAGAAATAGATCACATAATCTTAAAATTTATATGGAACCATAAAAGACCCCGAATAGGCTCGGCAATCCTGAGAAATAAGAACAAAGTCGGGGGTATCACGCTACCAGACATCAAAACATACTACAAGGCTATAGTAATCAAAACAGTATGGTATTGGCATAAAAAGAGGCACATAGATCTGTGGAACAGAACAGAGACCCCAGAAATAAATCCATGTATATACGGACAGTTAATCTATGACAATGGAAGCAAGAATTTACATTGGGGTAGTCTATTCAATAAATGATGCTGGGAAAATTGGACTGACACATGCAAAAAAATGAAACTGGACCACCTCCTTATGCCATATACAAGAACAAATTCAAAATGGATTAAAGACTTAAATGTAAGACCTGAAACCATGAAACTCCTAGAAGAAAATATAGGGAGTAAATTTTTAGACATTACCCTGAGCAATATTTTTACTGATACATCCCCCACGGGCAAGGGAAGTGAAAGGAAAAATGAACATATGGGATTATATCAAATTTAAAAGCTTTTTAACAGCAAAGGAAACCATTAATAAAACAAAAAGGAAGCCTACTGAATGGGACAATATATTTGTCAATGATATATCTGATAAGGGGTTAATATCTAAAATTTATAAAACGCTCATGCAACTCAACACCAAAAAAACAAACAATCCAATTAAAAAATGGGCAGAGGAAATGAAGAGACATTTCTCTTAAGAGGACATACAGAAGGCCAACAGACATGAAAAAATGTTCAACTTCACTGACCATTAGGGAAATGCAAATAAAAACCACAATGAGATACCACCTCACTCCAGTCAGAATGGTTATCATCAATAAATCAACAAGCAACAAGTGCTGGCAGGGCTGTGGGGAAAAAGGGAACCCTGGTGCACTGTTGGTGGGATTGTAGATTGGTGCAGCCATTATGGAAGTCAGTATGGAGATATCTCAAAAAACTGGAAATGGAACTACCTTTTGACCCAGCAATTGCACTCTTAGGTATTTATCCTGAAAAACCCAAGACACTAATTCAAAAAAATATATGCATCCCTATGTTCATTGCAGCACTATTTACATTAGCCAAGGCTGGATTAAGAAACTGTGGTACATTTACACAATGGAGTATTACACAGCTATAAAGAAGAAAGAAATCGTACCATTTGCAACGATATGGATGGACCTATAGAACATTATGCTAAGTGAAATAAGTCAGTCAGAGAAAGACAAATACCATATGATTTCACTTACATGTGGAATCTAAAGAACTGAATAAACAAGAAATGTAAATAGAAATAGTCTTAGCGACAAAGAAAAAACTGATGAGGGCTCAATGGGATGGGGATGGGCATGAGGGAGAAGGGAAAGGGACGAGGCAACACCAACTGATAACTACAATACTACTGCAGAGACAGAAGCGACAGTTTAGGGAATATAATCAATAATGTCATAAATATTTTTCTTAGGGGATCAGAAGGACTCATGTCTTGTCAGGGAGACCTCTTCATGGAGACTGTAGTGGCCTTACCACTGCACTGTACATCTGAAGCTGCCACTGAATAATATTATATGTCAACTATAATTTAACACATATATGGTCATGGGATGTGGAATATAGTGTGGGGATGGAGTCAATGGAATTCTAATAGATATATATGATATCGGGGGTGGAGAGGCAGGGGAGGGTGAAGGAGTAGTCACTTTGTAAGGAGTGAAAAAGATAACTATTGCATTGTTTTGTACATCTGCAACTAATAATAATAATAAAAAAGTTTTTTTTAAAAAAAAGAAAGAATATAAAATAGACAATAAAAAGCCTTCAATTATTTAAAATCACCAGCTTGGTACTACAATTCAACTGGTATTAATTAATTCACTTTGAATATGAGAAATCACAACTTCAGTAGGTGCTAACATAGTGTATGAGTAGATGAAAACATAGTAATAAAGAAAATCTCTAAGTCAGATTGCACTTCCAACACCATACTTTTTCTTTCCCTCATTTTTTTTAATATGTGATATATAAATACTAATACATGCATCATAAAATAATTTATTTGGAATTTTCTAAATAGAGCATTTAGATAAATCTGTCTAAATTAATGAATTGGAAGAAGAAATACTATCAATAAATAATGTTCACTATATTTCTTATTTTATAGAGAATTTTAAAATAAAATTAGTAGAACATTACTTTGAAGAACTATACAATATTTATGACAGTGCAAGATAGAATTTTAATGAAATTAGCTCATATTTCTTATGGATATTTTAAAATCATGCTGTCATTTATAACAGTGTATCAAACTGTGTTCAAAATAGAATTAAAGCAGATGTTTTTGAAAAGGTTGAAATTATATGATCAATTTTCTTTCTGGTTTTCTATCACATATACTACATGTGATAGAAAAATATATAATATGTTTATAATATGAATATAAATGTTCATATAATATATTATAAATGCAAACTTTTCTCCTGTTAAGAATCTTTGTATACAAACTATACCCTAAGCAGTGTGCAGAGCCTAATATATTTCAGCAAGGCATCTATTCATGCACAAGGACAAAATACTCTGCAGAATTCACAAAATTGATTTCCACTAATGAAATAATAACTTCAAGTGTTTGAGTAAAAGTCATTTCCTGATATCATGTCCACTTATGCTATACAGAGATTTTAATTACTTACTGTTTTCTTTATACTACAGCAGACTTTTTAATTAATTTGTTATAGAGCAAACAGTTTAGTGAAAATGTGAGGGAAAAATTTCAAATGGTTCTTGCTCTAAAAAGTAACTTCTTTTTGAAAGAAAGTTATACTATAATGCATGTCTCTAGATATAATTGAAGTTTATCTCTATTATTTTTTTATGTACACAACTCATATAGGTTTGTTGACAAAACAACCAAGGCTTCTAAAATTAGATAAAGTGATTAAAAGAAAATCATTAAATTTCACAAGGAAGAGATTAAAAACTTAAATTCTTTAGTAGTGTACAGATTATCCACTATTACTTTGGAGGTATGTATTTTGCCTGCATTGAATCAAGCAAGAGAACGTGCTTTAAAAATCAATTTCTCTATGGACTCAAAGAGCAGAAACACCACCCAGTCCTGTTTTAAAATGGTCTTAATTTAGAATTCATCCACTCAAGAACAGATTGAGTATTAAAAGGTGTGAAATTCTTGAGAGCTGCAATTGTTTAAAAGATTTTGTATAGCTTAGAGGCAAGTCTCAGAAATATTGATTTTTATTTATTTTTTTTTTCAAACTGAAAAAAACACACAAATTGACCCTGCTCTCAAACTTTTGCTTTTGGAATGTCTCAAGACATTTGAATTTATATATTATCAAAACTGCTTCATACATCTGTTTAAGTAGTGTAACCAGAGCCTTGGTAGGACATTTCAATGGACTGCAAAAACCAGTTCCCACTTTTGCTTTCATGAAAAGTTCAGTCCTTAATGGTTTACTTTTCTTGAGGTCTGTTTTTGGGAGTCAGCATAATTCTTAAAAGAAGGATCTGGGCCAGCTGAGTGGCGGATTTGTTAAGAGTTGTCTTGGGACGCCAGTTCTGAGCAGCAGGACCTCGGTTTGGATCCCACATGAGGGCCAGTGACGCTGTGCCCTCTACAGCTAAGATGGTGAACAACAGTTCCACATAGAGCTTGGCTGTGATGAGTCACCGGTGATGGCCTAGGCTGCAGTGCGGTGGCAGTGGGCTGCCGTGAGCTACCATGAGTGGCTGGCAGCCAAGTGTGAGTGGCCAGCAGCCGCCATGAGCTGCCAAGAGCTGCCATGATCAACCGTCCAATGGCCAGTGACCAATCTGCCTCACCCGGGAAGATAATACCAACAATGGGCCAGTGAAGCGACGACCTCCACAACTAGACTGAAGAACAAAAGGACAGCGACTTGTCTGTTCCTCTTCCCCAATTCCCCAATGCTGGTCCCCTCCCCCATTCTCCAATAAAATCTTTTTTAAAAAAAAGAAAGAAAGATCTTCTCCCTTAAATAACTAAACTAAACCAGGAAATGAACATTTGTGCCTTTTAGAACAATTTTGCAATGTGACTAAAGAAGGCAATTGTTTGGAGAAAAATAGGTGACAAAATAATTTGTTCATATGAGTTTCTTTCCTCTAAGGCATCCAGTCCTGTATATCTCAAAATTTTTCTTCTCTTAATTGTAACTGTCAAAACGAATTATTATGATTGGCTAGATTCACTCCATATAGTTCTGAACCATTTAAAACTATAAGGACAGATTTTGAGATGAAAACGTTTTTGTCATAAATCTTTAAGGAAAAGGAGGACCAAGATAAATTACAAATTAATGTTTTTAATAGTCATTATCTTTTGTGTATTTCTCAAGCCAAGATTTTAGTTCTTAAAGTATGCATTTCTTTTGTTCTTCCCTTGTCAACTGATGTGTACATGAAGAGGTAAATTACATTTAATATTTATCTAAGTTGGAATTTATCAAAAAATATATTTTGAAAGTACTGATCAGCTTCCAGTCAAGATGGTGGAATAAATAAATGCTGTGCTTGTCTCCTCTCATGACCACATCAAAATTACAACTAAATTGTAGAACAACCTTCATTGAGAATCACCTGAAGTCTGGCTGAACAGAAGTCCTATAACTAAAGATATACAGAAAAAACTACATGGAGGCTTATGGGAAGGGTGGAGATGTGGAATGGGCTGGTCCCAGCCAAGTGTGGCAGTTAAAAATCAGGAAGGATATCTCAGCTGTGGAGGTCCTCCCTAAGGAGTGAGGGGTCCCAGCCCCACACCCGGCTCCCTAGCCCAGGGTTCCAGTACTTGGAAGAGAAGTCCCCACAACTTCTGAATGCGGAGGCCAGCTGGAATCCCAGGCATTCCTCTTAAAGGGCTCAGGCATGGACATACTCACTGACAGACTCACTTGCTCTGAGATCCAGCAGCACCTCAAAAGGGATCAGGGACATACAGGGACTATCTGAATTATCTGGCTTCAGGGCGAGGCTGGAGGGTCAGCTTTCTCCTGGACAGAAGTGCTAGCAGAAGCCATTGTTCCTTTGTTGAACCCTTGCCCCATCTGAGTCTCCATCCACTTGGCTAACACCATTTTCCATGCCCTGGTGATTCTCTAAGACCTGGCCCCACCGAACTTGCAGGCCTACTCAAGCCTCTTCCTGTGGCTTTTCCATACACATGGCCTGTCTTTACATTGCTTCAGGCTTTCCTAAAATCTCTCAAAGGTTCACTAACCCAAACAACCAGCATCTGGCTGCAGCATACCTCATACTTCTTGTTAAGCAGCCCCATGCCTGACACTAGGTGCTGCCAGCCTCAGTTTGAAGCTTAGCCTCTGCCAGGCAGATCCAAGCATAGCACAAGTGGCAACCATCTGTAGATCACTTTGTAGCTCATACCAAGTGGCCCTGGGCAGGGCACAGGCAGCAACTGACCTTGGCCTACACAAGAGCCCCTCCCAAGAGGCCACAGAACCAATACACTGGGTGGCCAGCTTTAGACTACACCAGAGCACCACCCAACCACCACCACAAATAACACACCCAAAGAGCAGACTCAGCAGGCACCAGAGTCCTGCTAAAGATAATCCTGATCAGTGGGGTCAGCCCCTGCACAACAGCTCCTCCACTGTAGTCACGAACAGTCCTCACAACCAATCAGCCTGAGGGTCAATCCCTCCTATTGACATCCAAACAGCAATTAAGGCTCAACTACAACAGTAGGGCACACATGACCCACATATTGGACACACATGGAGCACCCAGCTCTGGTAACCAGAGAGACTACACCACTTGGTCCCCACAGAACACCTACTATATAAGGCCATTCTAAGACCAGGAGACATAGCAGCTCTACCTAACACATAGAAACAAACACAGGCAGGCAGCCAAAATGGGGAGACAAATATGCCTCAAATGAAAGAACACAACAAAACTCCAGAAAAATAACTGAACAAAATCAAGACAAACAATCTACCATATGTAGAGATGAAAACACTGCTTATAAGGATGCTTCATGATCTCAGTGAGAACTTCAACTAAGATAGGAAACATAAAAATTGAATAGCATCCATAAAAAAGAACCAGTCAGAAATGAAGAGTACAATAACTAAAATAAATAATACATTAGCGGGAATTAATAGTAGATTAGATGAAGCAGAGTACTGAATCAGTGATTTAGAAGTTAAAATAGTAGAAAATATCCACCCAATCAGAAGAGGAAAAAGATAAAATAATCCAAAAAAATGAGGACAATTTAAGGGGCAACATCAAGGATAACAACATTCTCATTAAAGAGATGCTAGGAGGAAAAGAGAGAGAACAAGGAATTGAAAATCTATTTGAAGAAATAATGGTGGAAAACTTTCCTAACCTGTTGAAGCAAATAGACTTATAAGCCTAGGAAGCACAGAGCATCCCAAACAAGATGAAACGAAAGAGGCCCACACCAAGTCACATCATAATTAAAATGTCAAAGGTTAAAGACAAAGAGAGAATCTTAAAAGCAGCAAAAGAAAAGCAGTTACTTACCTACAACCATCTGCACATCACTTTGTAGCTCATACATCTTGCCCCAGGCAGTGGCTGACCTTGGCCTATATCAGAGTTCCTCCCGAGAGGCCAAAGAACCAACATATCCAATACTTACACCAGAGCTCCAGTATGACTGTCAGTTGATATCTCAACATAAAGTTTTTAGGCTGGAAGGGATTGACACAAAATATTCAGTGATGAAAAGCAAGGACCTAAACTAAGATTACCCAGCAAAACTATCATTTAGAATCAAAGTTCAAATAAAGAGCTTCAGCTCACTCAAGAGTGCGAGCTCTAAGCAACAGGGTCGCTGGTTCGATTCCTGGCCTGAGCTGAGCTGCCACTGAGCTGCCAACAGGTGGCAGGATGACTCAGCTAAAGAAAAGAGAGAGAGAGAGAGAGAGAGAGAGAGAGAGAGAGAGAGAGAGACAGAGACAGAGACAGAGAGAGACAGAGAGACAGAGAGAGAGAGAGACAGAGAGAGAGAAGAGCTTCTCAGACAAGAAAAATCTAAAGGAGTTCATCAGCACTAAATCAGTATTATGAGAATGGTTAAACAGACTTCTTTAAGAAGAAAAAGAAAATAAAAAGAACCAAAATATGGATAATAAAATGGCTATAACTACATATCTATTAACAATTACTTTAACTGTAAATGGATTAAATGTCCCAATCAAAAGACAGAGGGCGGCTGAATGGATAAAAAAAACAAAACCTTATATATTTTGCCTGCAAGAGACTCATTCCAGATCAAAAGACAAACACAGACTGAAAGTAAAGAGATGGAATAAGACATTTCATTAAAATGGAAAGACACAAACAAAACAAAGCTGAAGTAGCATTGTTTACACCAGAGAAAATAGACTTTATAACAAAAGCTATATCAAGAGACAAAGGAAGATGCATTAATCGCACTTCTGGATATTTATCCAAATAAACCCACAACATTACTTCAAAGGGACTTATGCACCCATATGTTCATTGCAGCATTATTTACAATAGTCAAATATGGAGGCAACCTGGGTGTCCATAGATGGATGAATGGATAAAGAAGAGGTGGTATATATAGCATACAGTGGAATATTACTCAGTCATAAAAAGGAATGTAATCTTACCATCCGCAACAACATGGATCAACCTAGAGGGTATTTTGCCGAGTGGAGTAAGTCAGACAGAGAAAGACAAATGCCATATGATTTCACTTATATATAGAATCTAAAGACAAAACAAACAAACAAAACAGAAACAAACTCATAGATACAGAGAACATTTTGATGGTTGCCAGAATGGAGGGGGGTTAGAGGATGGATAAAAAAGATGAAGGGATTAAGAAGTACAAATTGCTAGTTACAAAATAGTCATGGGAATGTAAGTATAGTGTAAGGAATACAGTCAGTAATATTATAATAATTATGTATGGTGCCCGACGGGTACTAAGTTTATTAGGCGATAATTTCATAAGGTATATAAATATCTAATCACTATGCTATACACCTGAAACTAATAATATTTTTTATGTCAACTATGATTGAAAAATAAAAAAATATTTTAAAAAATTAAAATAAAAGCACTGAGTTTTTGATACTCCATGCAGTAAATGTTTGCCTTGGGCAAATACGTTTGAATACACATATTGTTTTAAACTCTTAGAAATTATCAATAAATAATATCATTTCATAATGTGTGAGTTCTTTGGTAGAGAAAACATGAATTCTAATTCTACTTCTTCCTTTATCTAGTTGTGTGTATCTTAGAAAAATAATTTCTTTTTTTTTTTTACTTTTTACATTTATTTTTGAGATATAAATAACATAACATTGTGAAAATTTAAGGTGTACGATGTGTTGATTTGATACATTTATATATTGTAATATGATTACCACTGTAGCTTTAACTAACCCCTGTATCACATCCCAATTATCATTTCTTTTTTGAGGTGAGAACATATATGATGTAGTCTTTTAGCACTTTTGAGTATATAATACAGTACTGTTGAGTATAATTAGTAGACAGTGTTTTAGATCTCTAGAATTACTCATTTTCTAGTTGCAAGTTTGTACCCATTAAATTACTGCATTTATTAATCTCATTTTCTCATGTATACTGAGGATGTTGAATCAAATGTCTTTCTAAGGGCTTTGGTCCTTGGTCTGTGAACTTATTCTAGATAAAATTTAAGTTGTACCTCTTTGCTCTTTGAAGTGCTTGAACTCTGTCAACATGAAAAAACAAAGATGTTTGAAAATACTATCGGTTGTAGGTGTCCCAAAGATATCACCTTAGGAAAAGGGTAGAAAAATTAGCCAATAGCTTATGGATTAGGACAATTTTGTGATGAAGAGGAAAAATGAGCTAATATCAGGGACTTAAAAAGTCATCCAACAATAGGCTAGATAGTAACATTAATTAGAAAATGGTAATTTTGTATATTTTAATGACAGTATTTCATTCTAATTTCTAAGTTTTCAGTTACCTTCATAATACAGCCAATACTATGACTTTAGTTGTCAATTTTGAAGTGAGAATTTTTTATCCAATAGTAAACATTTTATAGAAACTCAAAACCCAGGGAGATATGGATGGAAATTTTAATATACAGAGATGAGAAGTTCATTTTATGTTTGCAATATTGCTTTCACTCTAAATAAGATGCTCATTATATTAATCACCTTGCAGCTTTTGCATTTGTAGCCTCAACCCTTCATATAACTTGAACAGAAAATTTGATTTGAGCTTCACTATTTTTGTGATTCAGACTCTATGCAATCTACATAAGTACAATACTGCCACAGCTTATTACTCTTGCAATCAACAGGAGATGCACTGGGGTGATTTAAATTATACATCATGAAGAATTGGATCTTTTGGGCACATCTTGTAGAATGCTTTAAAATTAGCATTACTCAAAGAAAACTGGTATTAGAATCTTCAAGTACATTTATATATATATATATATATATATATATGCTTTTAAAAGTGTTATTAAATCTTATTTATCCCCCCAAATTAGAAATTATATATATATATATATATATATATATATATATATATATATATACTAATTTTAGAATGTTGTGTAACCTTTAGTGCAAATCCTGTGGGACTGGCATAAGAAAATGAATGAGGAACTTGTTTTCAAAAGTTAGCCCATAATAACTTAAAATATGTGTTAGGTTTTAGGTGAATTGAATCTTGATTTTATCAGATTTTTCTCTGTATTAGGAAGCATAATAAACATTGTAAAGTACTGAATTAAGGAGGAGATGTAGATGATGCACAGCTGAGTTAAGAAGACGTAGATGGTGTATTAAATAATTATTTAAATATTTATGTAATTAATACTTATATAAAACATTATTCTTGAGCAGACTCTAGTGGCAAAGATATCTGACAATATCCAAGTGAATGCTTTTAAAAGTGTTATTAAATCTTATTTATCCCCCCCAAAATGATGACCTTTTAAATTTCATTAAAGTAGCTTTATTATGTGACTTTAGAAATTATACTTGATAAAATAACTGCAATTGTTACTACTTTATTGAAGTAAATGGCAATTATAGATTGATGCATGACACTTGATCAACAAACATTATACCAACACTATCAATTTCGTGAGTTCTTTTTATCTTTAATTTTTTCAAGTATTATCAATTTATCAGTAATCCTTTCATATTTAGGCAGATGTTCCTAATGTGTGTTGAGTACTTATTTGTGTTAAGAATATAAAGGAAACATTAAAATATTTTTGTATAAAATAATACAACATATTTTTGGTATTGTTCTCATGGTAAATTTTAGCAATTTTATGTGACTTAAATAGGAGCTGCATTCTTTATTATAAAATATGTGTTTCCTTAATTTAAACTTTGTAGTATAAGAATCCCAGCACTTTCTGTTGTTTTAACTTACTAATTGATATTCATTTAGGTCATTAGTTCAGAAAACAATACAAAAAGTTATATTTCAAAGTAAGCACTTATGGAAGCTTAAATTTTTATATTATTATTGCATTTGTGTAAAAATAATGATATCTGAGCTATTAATTGTGTTTAAATTTATTAACAAATTTAATTTTCAAATACTTAATAACCTGAAAATAATTTTCTTGAAAATAAGTTTAACCTTGTTATATATTTATTTTGTGTATTGATAAAATTACATTTTAAGTTACACATAAATGATATACATAGTCATTCATAACATAATATTTGGTTGCATTAATTAGTCAAAAATTTCATTTCAATCATAGTGAGTCACATCAACTGTAGCATCTCAAAGGACAAGGACTGTGCTTATTTTGATTTAGCGAAAATCTTGAGCAGTGTTGATACTTCAAAATTATCAAATAATAAACCTTTAATCTTTAAGAAGCAGCTTGAAATTTAGGGACACATTTGAAGATGGGCTTTATATTATGAAAACATTCTTATAACTATAATGAATGTATCTATTAATATCTGTGTTAGCATAAAATATTGCTTTAGAGGAGGAAAAACGTTCCCTTTTTTGATCATGTTTCATGTGATGTTTTAAGTATCTCGGAGGCAATCTTGAAAAATTTTATGTGGAATCTGCTTATTGTCCTGAATTTTAAGGAAAATTGATCAATATTTGACTTCAGTGGATTATAAACCAATTTTCGTTTTTCAGCTTGGAAGCTAAAAGTCTCCTGGGATAGGTTTTTTAAAATGCATTTGTTTTCTTTTTTATTATCGTCATGTCACTTGTTTTGCTTTTTTTATTTGTACCTCCTTACACTTAGAAATACGTCTAGACCTATCAAATTCATTTCTTTCTGACCTTTTCAGTTACCAAATTAGAAAGAACTGATTTGAAAAACTAAAATCTAGACTACATGGAAATTGCAGTCTTAAAAATGAAATCAAGCACTATATTACTTTTCTTTCTAAAGCAGCCTTTCTTTTTCACTCCAGTATATTTGAAAACTCTACACCTAAATATTATGAGAGTTGCTAATTTATTTCAATAGTAAGTTAGAATATTTCGTGTGTGTGCACGCACATGTGCCCTCATGGTGCTTATCATTGAACTAGAACCATTATTTGAGGAATGGGGGTTATGGAATTTTATTTAGATGATTAGTCTTACCCAAAGTGTCTTGTGAAAGACCTTTTTTTATATTTCAGCTTGTATTACCATTCAATTACATTGCTTATAGATGAAACACTTCATGATGAAAAGCAAATGTACTGTTCGTAGGTCAAAGACACAAAATGTGCAATGTTCTCTCATTAATCCTCATCAATGTATAGAAAAAATTACCTTCACCTCCGTTTTTCAGTCTGTTGCTGACCTATTCCCTCTCTCTAAGCATTTTATGTCTTTAATTTCATAGTATTCTAATTTTATTCAAAATAAATTTTTAAACAAGTTCAAAATGTTTATCTTCAAAGTTTTTACCTTGATATGCATATTATTAAATATATCAGGAAATCATTTTCACTGCTGGTTTTACATTTTACAAAGAACAAATCTGAGAGTCTTGTGTGCAGATCAACACATATCCCAGTTTTCATAACCATACAATTCTTTTGTTTAAAAGTACACATTGCTATTTGTCCTAGGTCAAGCATGACCTCACAGCGCTTTGAAGAAAGTCACTTACTCAATGCCTACATTTATTTATCTGGAAAACAATGATAATGACCTCCAGTCTCTCATATCCTAATTGTGAGATATAAATGAAATTTTAGTTGTGAAAATAGCTGTATTATAGAAAAAATATCTTAAGTGGGATAAGAATACTTCTAATGCATCATCCTCATGCTACATAGTGTCTGTTCATTTCTGTTTTTCTCCATTACATTTTTCCGCATCAGATTTGGAGGCAAAGCAACCTATTAAGTAAAAAACATTTTTTCTCCTTATGCTACATTTGATATAGGACGTTCCATGAGAAAAACTGAAATTTCAGTGGAGGACTATACTTTGCTATCATAGAAAATTGTGGGGGTCCAGCCTCCGTGGAGTCCAGGGATTCCCTCAGGTGGGACGGAGTCATCCAGGAAAAAAAGAAGAGAGTGGAGACACCGGAAAGAGTTTTGCAGGAGTGCCACAATTTATTGTTACAGCATGTCCCCCTTTTATAGGGACTCTTGACCATTACCTCAGTTACAAGTTATGTTTCACATGAGTTTCATGTTTTTTGTTTTTTTTTCAGGGCTTTCACAGTCTTTACTTCTTTGTAATTATTCTCTCCAGGGTAAACTGTGACCTATTCTATATTTAAGGATTATCTTATCTTTTAATATGATGTTCTCCTTGTGACCCAAACTCAATTTATACTTATCACCTAAAGAATGGTTACCATGACTACCTTGACTATCTAGTAACTACCCCAAATTCCAGCAGCTAATACACAATCGTAAGACTCACAGGGCATATACTTGAGCTATTACCAAGAGACTAGGAGTGGCTGAGTCTAAAGTCTATTGCTTAGTAAATATAATACCTAGTAATCAAAGGGGTCTCACACCTCTCTTATCCTACGGAGGTAGCATCTGTTTCTCAGTCAGAGCTTCAGTATCCTTTGCTGCAACAAGGCACTAGACAAAGAATACAAACAAGGCTGTTGATTAACATAGCTCATGGTCAGTAAGTGTCTCTTATCAGAACTTTCATGGCCTGGGGTGGTCTCTAGGGAGACTTTTCACTGTGATTATCTTAGGCAAGTTAGCTGATGTTATCATCAGTTTCTCACAGCCAGGCTTTTTTGGCCTATGTGGCCAGAGGTCTGTGTCTCAGTTTCCAAGAGGCTTGAGTCCCCAATATCTCAGTTCAGGGGTCCCCACAGAACTACCGCCTGGCTTAGGTTGTCTCCCCTCTTTTCTAGGCGATCTTACCCGTCTTTGGCTGCATAGTTAGCTCATTGGGGTATCACAGGAACTTGCCATAAATGCAGTGAGAGTACTGTCTCCTATAGGATCCGATGTAGAGGAAAGGCACATGGATTCACAGGAGTGGAGACTATGACCGACCATGAAACCTTGTCACATATTGGGGTGCTGATGGCTCCCAACAGAAAAAGAGGCTAGAAAATCTACTGAGCTCTTGCAAAATGTTGAGTTCAATAATATAGTGCCTTTTGGGAAATGACCATTTATTACTTCCCAAGAGGCCAGTATATAGCATAAGATTGTCTGATTTTAGAAAAACATATTACAGTTTTCATGGGCTAATAGCCTTCTACCTTATCTATCTCTTTTTAAAAAAAGTTCAACTCTTGTTTTTATTTTTTATTGAATTTATTGAGGTAACATTGATTAGTAAAATTATATAGGTTTCAAATGTACATTTCTATAATACATCATCTATATATTGCATTGTGTGTTCACCACCCAGAGTCAGTTCTCCTTCCATTACCATGTATTTGACCCATTTTACTCTCTGGTAACCACTAAACTCTTGTCTCTGTCTATGAGTTTTTGTTTGTTTGTTTGTTTGTTTGTCTTGTTCATTTTTTGCTTTTAGTTTATATCCCACATATGAGTGAAGTAATGTGGTTCTTGGCTTTTTCTGACTGATTAACTTTGCTTAGCATGATAATCTCAAATGCCTTATCTATATCAGTTATTACATTCTCTGGAAAATGAAGTTGAAAACTATATTGTAATATATTACAATTTACACTTGTTTACTTAAATTAGTATAATGTGTTGGGAATATTTATTGTGTTTAACTTTATTAAACTTTCTTTTTAGCTTTCATTCCTGGACTAAAGAAAGGTACAGTAGAAATCAATACAAACCATAACCATGGTGCATGTTTCATTTTAAAATGTATTGCTAGTTTGTGTTTGTTTTAAGAACTTTTGACCTTTTCACTCTCATAGTGCATTACAGTTTCAACTGTTTCCTTCAAACACATTTTTAGTATGTTTAAAATGAACTGATATCTAGGAAAGGTATTCAGTTGGTTAGATATCTTGTATAACTGGGTGCGTTTTTCAAGTTATGTGTAATTAATCTCAAGAAAGCAAAATTAACACAACCCTATTGTCATTGTTTTAATTTACAGTGGTTATTTTCAAATCACCTGTGGATTTAATTATTCATTTTTCTCCTCTTACAGTTTAAGCATATTCAGCATTTTTTCTGAGGAGGCATTAAAAATATAATTCTTGGGCCGGCCGAGTGGCGCATTGGTTAAGCGCTGGTTTTGGGATGCCAGCGGCCCCAGTTCGGATCCCACATGAGGGCCAGTGACACTGCCCTCTACAGCTAACAACAGCTCCACCTGGAGCTGGGCTGTGCGAGCCCCGGTGATGGTGTGGGCTGCAGCCCCTGCTGCAGTGGGCTGCCATAGGCTACAGTGAGTGGCCCGCAGCCAGCGTGAGCGGCTGGCAGCCAAGAGTGAGCTGCCAATAGCCACGGTGAGCGACATCCAGAGGCCAGCGACCGATCTGCCTCATCTGGGAAGAGCGCAATGACGATACCAACAGTGAAGCAATATCCTCCGCAACTAAACTGAAGAACAAAAGGACAGCAACTTGTCTGTTCCCCTTCCCCGATTCCCCAACGCTGTTCCCCTCCACCAATTCCCCAATAAAATCTTTAAAAATATATATATATAATTCTTCTTTTTCATATCTTTATTCAAGTTTGATCTGTAAATTTTATATGTTGTGTACATGGCTAAGAAAATAATCCAAGTTTACATTCTTTGTGAACTTGTAAATAATATCCATTTTCTTTACCAAATTATAATATACAGATTACATGTGAATCTACACTAAGGTCAACAGAAAACAAATTTCTTTAACTATGGAATTTAAGCAATCAGTTAAAATGTATATGAATTTATTGTGCTGATAAAGTTTTAAAATGCTACAGGATATTTTAATGTTTCGAATGTATTTACACTCACTGTGTATGTACACACATTTCTTTATTCTCTACTTCATATTTGGGCATGGATCTGTCATATCGTTCTGTTGCTATTTAAAACAATGATTTATTTTGCTTCATATACTTATTTTAAAATGTAATTTACAGTCCATTGATATTTTGACCAAGTAGAAATAGTACTCAAAAAATAAACCTTCCTGAAATTAGTCATAAAAATCTAAATTATTATGTAAAGAACCTCATGTTTCACCTTTAATTTTGACATATCATCAATACTAATGGCATGCTTTATTATTTTTTGGTATTTTTAAATGCTTATAAAATGTTACTTTGGTCTCTTTTGTATTATGGTGGAATAGTTCTCTCGTGATCTTTTATAATTACTTCTAAAGCTCATGATAAATTTTTGACTATTATGTAACTAGTGGAATTTCAATATAAATATTTTACACCCTTTGAAAATCTTGAGTAGTCAGTGTTTATACGGGTAATTCAGGTAAAAGTGAATGCATCACCTGTGCTTTTCATTTTGTCTTTGCCCTTCTCATGAGTTTTTTAGGTAGCCTCTGATAGATACTGATCTATAGCTATCAGATAGTCATGGGGGATGTGTTTATGGTTGTGATACAAAGTCAAGGTATTTTGATCATAGCTATTCAGAGATATAGTGGCAAGAGCATTTGAATGTGAGTCAAGACATCTTGAGTTGTAATGAAAGTTCTACACCTGGCTAGATGTGTACAGTTGGCCAAGTCATTTAAACTCAAGAGTCTCCATTTTCTTTTTTCTCTCATTTTAAAAATTGTAGTACACATACAAGGTGTATTCAAACAATACAGTGAATGTTTAAATAAAAATAATTATTACAGTAAAGGACACATTACTATTAATCCCCCTCAAAATATTCTGCCTCACTTCAAACACATTTATCCCATCCTTCTTGCCACTTTCTGAAGCAGTTCTAGAAGTCCTCTTTCATGAGTGTCTTTAGTTTTTCTGTTGTGGCTGCCTTGATGTCCTGAATTGATTCAAATCATTTACCTTTCATGGTCATTTTGACTTTGGGGAAGAGCCAAAAGTCATATGATGCCAGATCCAGTGAATAAGGTGGATGAGGACACACTGTAATGTTGTTTGTTTGTTTGTTTGTTTTTAAAATATTTTATTGGAGAATTGGGGAAGCAGAACAGTGTTGGGGAATTGGGGAAGGGGAACAGCCAAGTTGTGTCCTTCAATCTTGGTTGTGGAGGGTGCAGCTAGCTCAGATCCAAGTCCAGTCACCATCCCGCCACCCTTTGGCACCTCAGTGGCAGCTCAACTCAGGTGCAGCTCACTGGCCCATGTGGAAATTGAACCAGTGACCCTGTTGCTCAGAGCTCACTCTCTTAACCAACTGAGCCACTCGGCCAGCCCCATATTGTAATGTTTTTATTTAACAGAAATTGTCATACTATAAGAAATGTGTGACATGGTGCTTTTCCATTGTGGTAAAAAAATATGCTAAATGCTGCTGCAGAGTGCCATCCAACAGAAAGGCAGGGACCTTCAATACAGGAAGCGGTGTGTTGAACCTTAGTAACAGTGTGTGACAAGTTTCAACTTGTTCAGTGCAGTCAGTTGGGTGTGAGCTATGGTTGAGAGAAGGTGTTTTTTGTTGTTGTTTTTTTGGTTTTTTTTTTGTTTTTTAGCTGAGCTGTCCTGCCACCTGTTGGCAGATCAGTAGCAGCTCAGCTCGGGCTGGGCATCGAACTGGTGTTGCTCAGAGCTCAGCTCACACTCTTGAGCGAGCTCTTAACCAACTGAGCCACACGGCCGGCCCAAGAAGGTGTGTTTTAAAGTGTGCCATAAACCATCGTGCATCATGACAACGTTCTGTGTCACACATTGCTTCTGGTATATAGTAATTTCTGTCAAATAAAAACATTACAGTGTGTCTTCATCCACCTTATTCACCAGATCTGGCACCGTGGGACTCCTGGCTTTGCCCCAAAGTCAAAATGACCATGAAAGGTAAATGTTTTGAATGATTCAGGATATCGAGGCAGCCAGAACAGCACAACTAAAGACACTTGTGAAAGAGGACTTCCAAAACTGCTTCAGAAAGTGGCAAGAATGATGGGATGAGTGAGTTTGAAGTGCGGCAGAGTATTTTGAGGGGGATTAATCACAATGTGTCTTTTACTGTAATAATTTTTTTTTATTTAGACATTCACCATATTTGGTGATCACACGTCATATTTATGCGTAAGCCTCAGAGAGAAATCATGCTACGGAAATGTGATATAATAATAATAATAATAAACAAAACCATAACAACAATTAGAATTTTAGTGTGTACTGTGTCATAATCACTGTCCCTAATAATCTACAAATGATTTTATTTTGATACTTACAACACTTCTGTGTGTAAGTTGTATTATTTCCTCCATTTTGCAGAGGTGGAAACTAAGGCAAAGAAACATTAAATAATATAGGAATTCATTTGACCATTTCTATAGCACTATACCTGTGTAAGATATTACTATTAGTTAGATGTTTACACCATCATCAGGACACCAATTAGTAATGATAATTATAATTAATCTCATACTTTAAATTTTGTTCTAATTTACTTGGTATATTCGTGATGCAGTTGGGCTTTGACTTGAAGCTGCACTGAAACACCATAGTATATTTTGTGGTTATAGTTTATGATAATTTAATATTATTAACTGTTACTATGTAAGAGAAAAGGGCCCTCTGTGATGCTTATCATAAATTTATGAAATTAAGTTTTATTTTATTCATGCAACTGTTGAAGGCTGACTAATTACCAGGAATGACATTCAGTTATTTTCTTAAATATATCAATATAGGCTCTTTCTTTTATAGTAAATTAGATATATGCATGCAAGTTCTTAGTAGTAAGAGAATTACTTCTATTTTTGAGGGTGCTTTACCTGTCCACAAGGAAGAAATTTTAAAAGTATACTTATCAATTAATTCAGAGCAAATTCTTTTGTACCTCTTCCTGAGGAAAACATACTGTAATAAGCATTTATACATTAATACCATTCACTGAACTTATTTGCTAGTATACTTTCCTGTTTTAAAGAATATATATGTTTTAATATAAGAGTGAGAGTTTCAACTATTGCATTTTCCGTTTTCATTGAGGTCTAGGGTTTGAGCAGTAGAATGTTAACTGGTTTGTCTACCTTTGGTCATTTCTCTGTTGTCCATAGTAATGCTCAGTTATCTAGGCTGATTTTTGGCATATCCTTACAGTGTTTTACTAGACAACCTTTGTCCTTCTGATCGTCAGATAACTGTCAAGGATCTATCTTTGAACTAAGTTTCCATATTTTTTTTTAAAGAGTTTATTGGGGAATTGGGGGAGAGGAACAGCGTTGGGGAATCAGGGAAGGGGAACAGACAAGTTGTTGTCTTTTTGTTCTTCAGTCTAGTTGCGGAGGACGTTGCTTCACTGGCCCACGTCGGTATCGTCATTGTGCTCTTCTCGGATGAGGCAGATCGGTCGCCGGCCTCTGGATGGTCGCTCACCGCAGCTATTGGCAGCTCACGCTGGCTGCCGGCCACTCACTGTAGCCCATGGTAGCCCACTGCGGCAGGGGCTGCAGTTTACACCATCGCTGGGGCTCATGCAGCCCAGCTCCAGGTGGAGCTGTTGTTAGCTGTAGAGGGCAGTGTCACTGGCCCTCATATGTGGGATCTGAACTGGGGCCGTTGGCATCTCCAAACCAGCTCTTAACCAATGCGCCACTCAGTCAGCCCTAAGTTTCCATATTTATTGTTTATACTGAAGGGTCAGCTGTAATTAGAAGTTCTTTACTTTAGACAGGAAATGTTGAATTTTGAGTCAAGAGAAACTGTTTAGGAATGAGAGTGTAGGGGGGAATCATGTTGAAATGGAAGTTTCTAGGAGAGACTGGAGAAATGAATTATCTCTCAGCCAAATGAATCACCTCACTAATCTTCATCAGACTACTCAGTTAATAAGAGTTTGTGAACATAAAACATAATTCATCCTTATGCATGATAGATATGGAATTTTTCACATGTCAATTAATAAGAACAGTAATGTCTTTCGCAAAGTGTCTTTTTTTCCCCATGGCCGGGAGTTAATGAAAATGCATGTGTAAGTTTTCAAATGACAAATTTATAGCACAGACCATGATATTAATCCCTTCATGCTAATTTAATATCTCCCTAAATTCTCAGACCAAAGGAATGAATCAATGTTCAATTTTGTTTTAGACTATTGATAGTAGAGTATAAAATGTCATAGAACAATATTTGTGAAAGGACTTAAGTCTTATGAAGCATTTGGATATTTTAACATTTAAATTTGCCTTCTTTAGATAATATAAAATGAATTCCACCATATTCATTATACATTATACATTGGCACATGGAGCTAGAAAAATGTGCCTTTTGATAAAATTGTATTGCTTTTTAATGTTTTTCTCATAATGAAGAAAATAAAAAGAAACAAATCTGATATTATTTATCATACAAAAGAAGACTAGGGAAGAAAAAAATTAGTGTGCTTTTGGGGCTATGCAGTGTTATTAAAGTTAGAAAATGGGTGTGATATTGCAGTGTTGTCATTCTGATAAAAACACTTGGCATAACTTTGAAACAGTATATAGTTTGTGAATAGAAAATTCATTCTTTAAACTCTATGTTCTGGGTTTCTACTATTTGTTTTTTTAAAATCCTCATAGGTGAAATTAATGGCTTTGCTAAGTGACATAGTAGCTGCTTGTTAACATAACATGACTCAAACTTTTAAATGGGCCATAAACATTGTAAAGGTTCTAAATACTTATTTCTGCTACAGCTAATTAGAATAGTAATCCTCATTTAATTAAGCAAAATTTTAATATACATCACTTTTCTCTGACATTGTCTTGAAATTGATTGTGTTTGACTTACATTGCAAAAGATAAAATGTTACATTTCTTTATTTTCATTTGAAGATGCCACATCAAAAGCTGGGTCTATTATGAGGCAGAAATTATTGGTTGAAATATATTTTACAAATGGGTATTTTTTTCTAGGATACACACAAAAATTGATTGTTGAAAAGACACCTTTCTCATTAGGTAAAATGTCTATATAAGAATAGAGCCCAGGAGTCTTGAATTTCAAGTGACTTATTATCATTGATTTTGATCTGCACTGTCAAATGAAAATATAATGAGAGACACATGTAATTTTAAATTCTCTATCGGTCACATTTTAAAAAGCATAAAGAAACAGGTAAAATTAACTGTAGTATTATATTTTATTTAACTCAATATGTACAAAATATTATTTCAACATGTAATCAATATTAAAAATTTTAATGAGATATTTTACATTTCATTTCATAGTTTTGAAATGTATATATTTCACACATACAGCACATCTCAATTCCAACTAGTCTCTTTTCAAGTGATCAATAGCTATATATGGCTAGTAGCTACTATATTAGCACAGGTTTAGATCCTTCTCAAAGACTAAGGACTAACTGCTGGGTTTGGGCTGCAGTTAGAAAAGGAGCCTTGGTATACTTGTACATTGGTTTGATATTATATCTTGAAGAAAAACAAACAAGCAAAAGCCCTTGAAGCCCTTGAATTTATGCTTGTTCATCTGAGAACATTTTCCCTCTGGCTGGTCAAAGTTCAAAGAAAAAAGAAAACATTTGGTAAAAATACTCTGGTTGATTTTTACTGCCATGGGCAATGAAAAAAATGTCAAATGTGAAACAGCAAAGTGTTGTATAGATCAAAGACAACATTTTTAATTGCAGACTTTGTGTACTATGTTTGAGGCTCTTAAGAACAATTCATTGCAGCTTGCTCTCTGTGAATTTCTTGAGGAGTTTTCAAGAGGAGCCCTCAACTAGTGTTTCATACTAGTTAATCTGGAGGCTACATAGGCATGGGTGATTTTAGAGAGTGTATTGTATAGTGTTTTATAATAGTAAGTGTGTAGCACTACTAGAACTGGAGCCAGAAGGCTGAAAAGTTTCTAAATTGCAGTTCATATAAAATGTGGTACTTCAATTTTAAAAGATTAGTAATATAATTTACCATGTCAATGTGAATGTAAGAATATGAATTCCTAAGATTAAATGAGAGCCTATCATATCTTAAACAGATCTAAAATATTTATATAATAGAGGTGTACATGTGCTATTTATGGTGTTCATGCTCTCAGGATGTATTTCCTAGACTTTGTAGGTGGAACAATGATTCTAAGTGGTGTTGTGTGTCAGGGACAATTTAAAGTATTTTTTCTTCACTTGATAATCACTTACTAGTGGTCCAAAATATCACCAAACTAAAATCAGAAACCACCTTACAAAGTGGTAAAATGCAACGCTCATTTAATAGAACAACATTCAAGTAAATTTATAAAGGCTTTATGTTTTTAACTACAATCAAATCTAATTATATTATCACTTATTGGTAAAGATGTGGAATACAGTATTTGGTGATTGGAATCCAAGTGAGATTTAGAAAATATATTTTAACAGTTTGCAGCTTGGAGAAAACAACTGTTGGATGCTTTACACAGTTTGAATTTGCACCAAATGAGCAACATATTTTCTTTGCTGTCAGTATTTGTTGCTGCTCTACAGATGGAACAATATCCTACAAGATAAGAGGGAAGAAATAGGAAACTTTAGAGAACCCACATTAAACATTTTCCAAATATATTGACTCAGGCCTTCATAAGCTTTTTCTAACATATTTTAAATGTAAAGAATAAGAATATTTTGAGAAGTAATAAAAAGAGGGGAGAGATTCTTGTCAGCAAATATATACAGATTAAACAATAAAAATAAGATGGTAGCTGTGTGTGCAGAAATTGGCAGATCAATGTGGTAAAATAAAATAATACTGAAGCTGACCATAATGCATTTCTAAAGTTAATATATGATTTAAAAATAATCAAAACCAGAGATTATGGTATGAATTATTAAACAAATAGTGCTGGGAAAGTTGGCAAAGTATTTGGAAAAGATCATCACTCCAAAATACAGGTCCAAGAAAATTATAATAGATCAAAGATATGACTGTAAGCCTGGGGACCACACGATTTTAAAGGAAATTGTGAATATTAAACAATCAAAGAAATAATACCTCATTTTAATTTTCATTCTTGAATATCTGTATAATTAGCAGAAAAACTAGTCCTGAAAAGTTCTAATAGAAATATTTAGTTTGATTACTGAAATTAGATGTTATGGGGCACTAGGGAAATTACTGTTACTTCTGGTTAGTTTCACCAAAAGTTTCAATTCTAGAGTGCTTCTCTTGTCATTAATTTAGACATTGTTCTTGAAAGAAAGAATGATTGTAGAAGGCAGGGGATGGCATTAAGTAATAGTATTCTTTTTTTAATATTAATTTTGATGATAATAATCACCAACTTTTAATGAGCAGGTGTAAAACATTGCTCATTGCATTTCAAAGCCATAATAGATGAAGTAAATCACTTTCCAACAAAGGGTTATGTCTAGATAGGTACTTGAATAATTTCTTCTAACAATATTTATCAAATTTGGCTTGTATTTGTAAATATAGCCCTACTATTCCTTTAATGCTCATGTACTTGAGTGTATTTTTCCTGAAAGCCTTGTACAGGCCTCACTTTTCCTCCCCAAATGTTCCTCTTTCAGGACTCTTGACAGCTCTATTTCCCTTCGCTTTCTTTATTTTATTTTATTTTTTTAACATTTTTTTATTAGGGAATTAGGGGAGGGGAACAGTGTTGGGGAATCGGGGAAGGGGAACAGACAAGTTGCTGTCCTTCGTTTGTTCTTTAGTCTAGTTGTAGAGGATGTTGCTTCACTGGCCCATGTTGGTATTATCATTGCGTTCTTCCTGGGTGAGGCAGTTGCTCGCCGGCCGTTGGATGGCTGCTCATGGAGGCTCACGGCAGCTCAGGCCAGCTGCTCGTCACTCACAGTAGCTTACGGCAGCCCACTGCAGCCTACGCTGTCACCAGCAACTCAAGGCAGCCCAGCTCCAGATCGAGCTGTTGTTCATCACCTTAGTTGTAGAGGGCACAGCATCACTGGCCCTCATGTAGAATCCGAATGGGTTGGGTTGCCCTGCTGCTCAGAGCTGGCATCCCAAGCCAACTCAACCAATGCACCACTCGGCTGGCCCATCCTTATGCTTCCTTTTATTCAACACTATTTGTTGAGTACTTGGTACATACCAGGCCCTATACTAAGTTCCCTTGTATCATCTTCTAATCTCTTCCTAATAGGCAAGGGATCACAGAGGAGAAAATTAGTAGGTGAAAGTAAGATAGAGGTGGGGTTATTTATTCATAAATAAGTGAAAATTAGATGTTTAATATTAATTTTTAATTATATTCTATGTAGGAAAACTTGATATATTATCATCTTGCTTCAGGATAACATAGAAATAAATCCTGAAGGGGTTTCTAGAAAAAACTATATCATAATTTTAAACATTTTCTTAAAATACTCAGAAGCAGAAGTATAAGCCAGAGTCTGCCTGAGTGGATCACTTTGAGAATGTACTCTTAGAATGCCAGTTATAAGATTCCATTTCAGTTTAAAAAACAAACTGTATATAAGTAACTACACCATGAAAAAAAATCTTATTGGAATCTTATTTAAAACTTGATAATCAAAACTACTCTTTAATCATATATAGTTTTGCATATTCTCCCACTTTTTCATATTTTTCAAGCCCCTCAAGCCCCTAAAACCATTAGGATTGTTTGAGAGTAAGATAATAAAACTACTTAATCTGCTAATCTAATTGCTCCAATGTAAAAACACTTACTTTCCTTAGTCAACAATAATGGCTCTGTCTAATTTAATTTTTTTTTTGAAATTAGTGTTATGATACCCTTAAACTTAAATTTTAATGTAATTACTGATGCTCAAAAAAACAGTATTGGTATGAAGTGAAAATACCACGAAGGTTTTATTTATTCCATATGTTCTCTTAGGTGCCATGCAAGAATTCTGAATTCCCATTTTGTCTATAATAGTTTTTACTTACAGCTTATTTGAAATTCAAAGTCATCGTTATACCAGGCAACATTTGCTTACTTTAAGGATTTACTTAGCAAATATTGTCCAATTAATTGAGTTAATTAATACTTTCTTTAAAAGACTCTACAAAAAATTATAAAAACTTTTTTACTAATTAATTAACAAATTTTATTTTTTAAGGATTTGTTGCATTGTTATAGGATTTAGTTGTAGTGTATGTTGCAATTCCTTCAACTTTTGTGTTTTCCCTTGAATACAACTGTTGTAAATGTTTTCCCTTTGAAAGCTTTTATAGCAGAACTATCATATGTTGATTATTTATATTGAGATATACAATTCACCCTTTTAGGGTGTACAACTCAGTATTTTTTAATATATTCATGTATTTGTGCAACCTACACCCACAAAAATCCCATATATCCATTAGTAGTCACTCCCCACTCCCCCAAATCACCATTCTGGTGACCAATACTCTCACTTCTATCTATAGATTTGCCTTTTTAGGAAATTTTGTAAAGGATAATCATACATTATGTGGACTTTCATGTCTGGCTTCTTTTATGTAGCATTATGTTTTCAAGATTCATCCATATTGTAGCATATATCAGTACTTCATTCCTTTGCATAGCTGAGTAATAAATATATCACTGTATTATATAGCATTTTGTTCATCCATTCATCAGTTTATAGACATTTAAGTGTTTCAATCTTTTGACTATTAGGAAGTTTTTGTGTGGAAATATGCTTTCAATTATCCTGAGCGTATACTTAAGAGTAGAATTGCTGAGCCATATGGTAACATTATGTTTAATATTTTAAGGAAGGGCCAAACTGTTTTCCAAAGTGGCTGTACCATTTAATATTCCCTTGAGCAATGTATGAGGTTCCAATTTCTCCAAATTCTCATCAACACTTAATATCTCTCTTTATAATTGTAACCATACTAGTGGGTGTGAAATATTATCTCATTGTGGCTTTAATTGACATTTACCTAGTGGTTAATGATGCTGAATAGCTTTACATGTCTTTATTACCCATTTGTATATTGTTTTTGGAGAAAGGTTTGAATACTTTGCTCATTTTTCATTTGGATTGTTTTTTTTATTTTTGAGTTTAAGGTGTCCCGTCCTGCACTACTGAGCAGGTGGGAGTGGAGAAGGGATGGTGAAGAGTTAAGAAAGAAAGAGACAAGATTTAAGAGAGAAAAATACAGCTGGGTCAGGGGGATTCAGCCTCCTGGACTGGAACCCTGAATCGAATCAGGCCTGACCATTCCTTTTATTATCTTACACATAAGCAAGGGTCAATGTAGCTTCCAAGGTCTGTGAGTCTCACAACCAAGAATTAACCTCCAGGCCTAATTTCCCATGCCTACAAACTGCCATTATCAGTGGCCCCATGAGTTTATTGTTATGCACCTCTAAGAGATAGAAGCTTCCTCTGCCGAAGGCTTACCAATCAGAATGCAGGGAGGACAGATATTATCACATCAATAGGTCATTTCACAGGAAGACTGCCAGAACCTGAAGCAAGGGGTTTATGCTCCTTTTCTCCTCTCCCTGATTTCTCCCATGAGACTCACTTGTACCCACGGGTACCCACTGGCACCCACGGGCACCCACTGGCACTCACACGACCGCGTCTGACTTGGGTTGTCCCTCTCGTGCGATCTTACCAGTCACTGACTGACTGGCCATCCTTAGGTGCCAACTGGGGATATATATACAGTAAGCATAATATTGAAGTTATGATCTGTCTTTATGGAGAGGTGCATGGATAAAGACAGGCAGGGTATAATGTGACATTAAGGAAAAGCTTTCAGTTTTTCACCATTAAGTATGATATTAGGTGAGGGTTCATCATATATGGTCTTTATTAGGTTGAGGCACATTCCTTCTACACCCATTTTATTGGGTTTTAAGAATAAATGGATGTTGTATCTTGTCAAATACTTTTTTTTTCATCTATTAATATGATCATGTGATTTTCATCCTTTATTTTGCTTATGTGGTGTATCACATTGATTGATTTGTGTATGCTGAACCATCCTTATACCCCTGGGATGAACCCCACTTGGTTGTGATGTATAATCTTTTTTATTTTATAATCTTTTATTGTGAAATAAACTTTTTTTAAAATTAGTATTAGTGTAAAGGACAGTGCAATAGTTATATTTTTACCGCTCAAAGTGACAATCCCCCGCCCCCAGTATGCCACCCCACTCCTCTGCCCCATATCATACATATCTATTACAATTCCTTTGATTCCCTTCCACAGTATACTCCACATCCCATGACTATCTATATATTCAGTTAAGTTGTCATACAATATTATGCAACATCAGCTTCAGGTGTACAGGGCAGTGATCAAGCCTCTACTCCATCCATGGTCTCCCTAAAAAGACAAGTGACTCTCTGACACGCCACAAAATTTTTACAACATTATTATATTTCCCGAACTGTGTTTCATATGCCTGTGGCAATATTGTAGTTGTCTATTTATGCTGTTCAATCCCTTCCTCTTCTCTCTTATCCCCACCCCCCTCCCAAATAGCAACCCTCAGTTTTTCCTCTATATCTATGAGTCTGTTTACTTTGCTCATTCATTCAGTATTTTCAGATTCCACATATAAGTGAGATCATATGGTATTTGTCTTTCTCCGACTGATTTATTTCACTTAACATAATAGACTCTTCACAAAATTATCATTTACATTCCCAGAACAGACCCCCTTTTCCCTGCGACAACATTGTAGTCACCCACCTATGCTGTCCAAAACCTTCCCCCTCTCCCTCATCCCCACTCCCTCCCAGCCAGCAACCATCAGTTTTTCCTTTATGTCTGCTTGATATGATTTCAATCTTCTTAAATTTACTGAGTCTTGTTTTGTGGCCTAACATGGTCTATCTTGGAAAATGTCCCGGGTGCACTTGAGAAGAATGTATATTCTTTTTTTTCAGGGTAAAATGCTCTAAAAATATCAACGAAGTCCAGCTGGTCTAAAGTGTCATTTAAGACCCCTCTTTCTGTGTTGATTTTCTGTCTAAAGGGTCTGTCCATTGGTGACAATGGGGTGTTGAAGTCCCTTACTATGATAGTGTTACTGCTGATCTCTGTCTTTATGTCTGTCAAAATCTGTTATATGTAATTAGGAGTTCCTATGTTAGGTGCATAGATGTTTATTAGGGTTATCATGCCCTTTTTTGTCTTTTATTGTAGTCATTTTAAACTCTATTTTGTCCTAAATAAGTGCTGCTACTCCAGCTTTTTTTTTCTCATTTCCGTTTGCATGAAATATCTTATTCCATCTGTAAACAGCATATACATGTGTCCTATTTTCTTATCCACTCAGCCACTCTCTGTCTTTTGATTGGAGCATTTAGCCCTTTCACATTTAAAATGATTATTGATAGGTGCATATGTATTGCCATTTTGTTATTTGTATTCCTCGTCTTCCTGGGTTAGCTTGTTTACCCCTTTCTTTTGTTTAAAAAAGCCCTTTTAACATTTCTTGCAATGCTGGCTTGGTGGTAATGAACTACTTAAGCTTATTCTTTTCTGAGAAGCTCTTTATTTCTCCTTCAATTTTAAGTGATAGCCATGCTGGGTAGAGCAATCTTGGTTGTAGACCTTTGTTTTGTGTCACTTTGAATATCTCGTGTCACTCCCTTCTGGTCTGCAGAGTTTCTGTAGACAAGTCAGCTGTTAGTGTAATAGAAATTCCTTTGTATGTAACCTGCTGTCTTTCTCTTGCTGCTTTTAGGATTCTGTCTCTGTCTTTAAGCTTTGCCATTTTAACTATGATGTGTCTTGGTGTGGACCTGTTTGGGTTCAGCTTTTTCAGAACCCTCTGCACTTCTTGGGCATGTATGTTGATTTCCTTCACCAGGGTAGGGAAGTTTTCAGTCATTATTTTTTCAAATACGTTCTTGACCCCTTGTGTCTTCTCTTCTCCTTCTGGTATCCCTATGATGCGAAAGTTTTTGTGCTTCATCTCGTCCCATAGGGCTCCTAAACTATTTTCATTGTTTTTTATTCTTTGGTCTTTTAGTTGTTCCATATGGGTGATTTCTGCTATTTGTCTTCCAAATCGCTGATCCACTCCTCTGCTTCATCTACTCTACTGGTGATTCCTTCGACTGTGTTCTTCATTTCAGTTATTGTATTCTTTAGTTCCAACTCGTTGTTTTTTATGATTTCTCCATCTTTCTTTATGTCCTCACTAAGTTTGTTAAACATTCTTATCATCAGTGTTCTGAACTCTGTCTCTGAAAGGTTGGATTCCTCTGTTTCATTTAGTTCCATTTCTAGAGGTTTCCTCTGATCTTTTACTTGTGACATGTTTCTTTGTATCCTCATTCTGGCTGTCGCTCTTGGATTGCTTTGATGTATTAGATAGATCACCACAAGAGCCCTGGCTGGATCATGCAGGCACACAGCTCATGGCCCAACACTCCCAGGAAAACTCCCAGTCTCAGCCTGTTCCAATCAGCTGCTCGCAGATCAGGCTGAGCAGCCCGACAACCAATCACCAGCCTGGCAACTCTGCAAGTGCAGTGCGGAGTGTGGGGAAGCGAGGCAGCTCGCACACTCCCGGGTCTCAGTGAGCAGCCTGTTGGGGCCGGAGGGCACCCTCCCAGCATTTCCCTGGCAACGCAGTATAAGCGGGTCGGAGGGTGGGGATCCAAGGCTGCATGTGCATGCACACACGCATTTCTGCACCAATTCCACCAGAACAATGAGGTCCCGGACCTAACCCTAGTGGGAGGGCCTAACCCTGAAAAAATGGCGCCCTCCTGTATACCACTCATGTGCAAGCTCCACACCAGGGCAACAATAGTCCAAGAACCTCCGGCTTTTGCACCAAAGGTGCTCAGTGCAGTCCATCCCTGCATACTCCTGGGCCCTGCTCACACAGCCACTCCCTCCACCCGGAACCAGGTAAGAGCTCGCTGGCGAGCAAGCCCATGCGCTGGCCCCACTGATACTCTAGCTGTCCTCGGCCTCACCGAGCTGGGCAAAGACAGTCCTCACTAATTTACTGCCAGATATCTTGGAACTCCTCTTCCTGGCAAAGAAACTCTGAGCTGGTGAGCTTGGTGTCCCGCCGGAGGGTCTCTCCCCCAACCAGAGAAGCCTCCCCACAGCTGGGGCTTCCCTCACAGGGTTCACTCTCTCTCGTCTCTGCCCTTCCTACCAGACCCGACGTGGCCTCCTCTTTAAGTTCTTCGTTTAGTGGTTCTGTTCATCTAGTGTTCTGGGGACCTCCAGGGTTGAATGTTGTATAAATTGTTTGTAATTTTGGTGTGATCCTGGGAGGTAGTTAGCTCAGCATCTGTCTATTCTGCCATTTTACCAGAAGTCCGATATAATCTTTTAATGTATTGTTGTATTCAACTTGCTAGTATTTTGTTTAGGATTTTTTCATCTGTATTCATCAGAGATATTGGTCTGTAGTCTTCTCTTTTTGTGTTATCCTTACCAGGTATCAAGGTAATGTTGGCCTCATAAAATGAGTTAAGACGTATTGCCTTCAATTTTTTGGAAGAATTTGAGGAGGAAAAATATTAAATCATCTTTGAATGTTTGATAGAATTTACTAGTGCAGCCATCTGGCCCTGGGCTTTTGTTTTGGGGGAGGGTTTCAATGATTGTTCCAATTTCCTTTTTGTTGAAAGGCCTACTTAGATTTTCCAGTTCTCCGTGATTCAGTCTAGGAAAGTTATATAGCTCTAAGAACTTGTCCATTTCTTCTAGGTTATTGAATTGGTGGCATATAATCCATTACAGTATTGTTGTATGATCCTTTGTATTTCTGGGGTATCCATGGAAGCTTCTCTTTTGTTTCTGGTTTTTTTTGTGTGTGTGTGTCTTTTCTCTTTTTTTCCTAGTTAGTCTACCCAGGGGTTTGTCAATTTTATTAATCTTTTCAAAGAATCAGCTCTTTGTTGAATTAATTTTTCCTATTGTGTTTTTGTTTTCTATTTCATTTAATTCTGCTATAATTTTTATTTCTTGTAGCACAGGTTTTCTAGCAATGGAATCTCTCATTTAAAAAAAAATCTGGTAATGTCCTCATTTCCTGTTTATTGTTGAAGGGTAGTTTTCTGAGATAAAAGATTCTTGGTTGAAGGCTTTTTTCATCTTTCAACACTTTGAATAAGTCATCCCATTGCCTTCTAGACTTCATGATTTCTGCTGGGAAATCAGTAGTAAATCCTATTAGAGAGTCTTCGTATAGGATGTGAGTCATGTCTTTCTTGCTACTTTCCAGAGTCTTTGTCTTTCAACAGTTTGATTATGTTATTTCTAGGTGTTTATTGGAGTGCATTGTGCTTCTCAAATGTGTACATTCATGTATTTTGCCAAATTTGAAGGTGGTTTTGCTGATTATTTATTTTAATGTTCTTTCTGTTTCTTTCCCTCTTTCCTCCGTTTCTTGTACTTCTATTAGGCATGTATTGATTGGTTCATCTGATGGTATCCTACAGGTCTCTGAGTCTTTGTTCATTTTTATTATTGTTTTTTAAGTTCTGTTCCTCAGATAGATAATCTTATTTGCTGATTCTTCTTGATGCACCACTCTGCTGTTGACACTCTGTAGTGAATTTTTCATTTCCCTTATTGTACTTTTAAACACCAGATAATCTATTTGTTTCTTTTTATTATTTCTACCTCTTTTTGATATCCTTTATTTGGTGAGACATTGTTTTCATCCTTAAAAAAAACTAGGCCTAGTTTCCTTTCACTTTTTGAACATATTTAAAATGCATGATTAAAGTCTACATCTAGTAAGTTTAGTGTCTCTGTTTTCTTAGGTATCATTTCTATTTATTGCTTTTATTTCTACATATGGTTCATAATTTCATGTTTATTTGTATGTTTTTCAGTTTTATTTTTGAAAATGGGTCATTTTAAATAATGTAATGTGGCAACGTTAAAAATGAAATTCTCCTCAATCCCCAGGGTATTTTTTTTTGTTGCTGCCAATTGTATTTGTTGTTTGTTTAATGATCTTTTTAAACTAATTCTATAAAATGTGTATTCTTTGTCATGTGTAGCAACTGAAGTATTGACCTACATAGGAAACTGGTAAGCTAATGATTTGACAACGCTGTCCTTAAATGTCTGGATTTGTAAATTTCTCAGTCTTAGCTTGGAGGATTTTTGTGTCTGTTAGGCCACGCCTTCATCATTCAGCCAAGCACTTTATACCTCTGCCTTAAACTTTACTTCTGTTTATACAGAGCCTCAGTGTCAGCCAGACACAAAATTTGTGGTCTTTCTCATGTTCTTCCTGAGCATGTAATCAGCTTACCCCTGTGTGCTTGTAGTTATCCAGGGATTTATTGTGGCTAATCAAAGCCCTGATCAACATTTCATTCCTGAGATTGTTTTTTTTTAAGCTCTTTTGTTAGTCTATTGTTTACCCCAACTAATATCATCACCTTTGGAAGTGGAAATTTTAAAACACTTGCCTGTAATTGTTTTCAACAACAGCCTTTTAGGAGAAAACTTTTACTACTAGGTGAATGCGAATTTCATGTCAATCTAAAAGTAGAATATACAGGGGACCACAAAACAGGTAATATAATGAAAAATTTTTAGAATTGAGGCTTTTCCAATAGCTCCAAATTAATTCTACTCTCTCTAGGGTACCATGCTGCCCAAGGAATGTAGACTGTAAATTTTTCAAAGATACTGCTAAGCTGAAGAGTGGTGGATAAGTGTAGTGTAAGTTAAAACACCACAAAGCTTGCTATACTTTTAGAGATTCCCTTTTTCTTGAGTAAGTGCTCTCTGGGTTACTTAAAGAATTTGGTTAACTTCAAGAGTTTTGAAAAAACTGATTCTGATATATTTGTGTGTTCTCATTGCTTTCATGGAGCAAAGGATTTTGATAATTTCTTACTCCATAATGTTAGCTGACACCACTCCTCAGATAGGTTTTAAGTGTGATTACGTTTGTTGATACATTTCATCTGATATAAAATTAGAAATATAATAAAGTCTATTTTCCCACTAGTTAAGCTGTACGATTAGACATAATAAGCTTAAAATAAGAATGAGTTTTAACTGAGTGTTTCAGTCTAAATTCTTTATCTCTTTTAACTAACACATGATAGATACTATCTTTAGTTTACAGACAAATAAAGGACAAGATATTATGCTATCTTGACCATTTCACAAAGATAGTATTGAAGCAAGATTCTGAAACCAGTTCTGTATGCCTTCAAATCCTGTTGTTTTAATCATCAAATTTTAATTATAAATCTATTTCAGTACTTAAAAATTTTATATCTTATGAACTATATTGACAATATAAAATTTAGCTTTCAACAAAATATTTGAGAGTATGTCAGATGTTCAATACTCCACATACATTTTTCCACAAATTAAATTGTGAAATGAGGAAATAAAACAGTTGGACTATGTTTATGTTGGGTTCAATAAATTACATTATTTTACAAGCTAAGAATACCCCTTTTTACCATGTTCACTGATGTATTTCTAATGCCTAGAATAGTGTTTGGCACAGAATAAATTAATATTGATGACTCAATAATATATCAATAAATTCATATCGATTTTTTAAACTATTAATAAATAATTATTTAATGAATTATTTTATTTTCATTATTCATAGTGATTGAATATGTTATAACAATACAACATACCAGAGAAAAATTGTTCATAATGAACTGAGATCTTTGATTCAACAAATATTTATGTTTTATGGCACCAATTAATGTGGATCCTTACAACAGCATAAAATAAAAAGTACAGAGCCTATTAAAAAACCATGACAATGCATGTAAAAATAACATGAGAAAGCTGGTGTAAAATACACTTACTGAGGTTATAGAATATACACAGTTTTTCAGAAAGGAAAATAAAATATAGGCTAAGAATCACTGACAAAAAGGGCAAAGTTAATCCATAACAGCTGTTCTTTCACTTTTTTCTGATATTTCTTGTAATTATACATATTATAAATATATGATTATATAGAAAGATTATTTACACAAAGCTAAGTGAATTTTTTTTTTTTTTTTTTTTTTTTTTAGCTGAGCCATCCTGCCACCTGTTGGCAGCTCAACGGCATCTCAGCTCGGGCTGGCCTCGAACAGCTGTTGCTCAGAGCTCAGCTCACACTCTTGAGTGAGCTCTTAACCAACTGAGCCACTCGGCCGACCCTAAGTTAATTTTTAAATAATTTTTATGTTATATGTATTTAAGAAAGAAAACATTCATATTCAAAATAGATATATAGATGAAAATCAGTTTGAGGGTTTTTTTTTGATATTCAAAGCAGATCTGTCATGATCATTGAAAATGACTATTAAAAGAAAAGTCAATTCAAGGATAAATGCATGCATCTCATTTTGATACATTCCTGACAAATAAAGAAAATAATGACATGGTGAGGATTATGAGAAAACTAGATACCATTCTCATACAGTAGATCTTAACACTTTGTAAGCAGGCATAAAAAGCTATATGACGAATTTACTCGTTTCCCACATACACTTTGTAATCGGGCATAAAAAGCTATATGACGAGTTTACTCGTTTCCCGCATACAATGTGTTAACTGAAAATTAAATATAAAACAAACAAAATCAACAGAACTAAATTAAAAGTAGTATCACTTTGTTTGTTTTCTACAAAATAAACCTTATATTAAATTTATATTACCAGAAATTTTTTATTATTAATTCCTACTTCAACTAACAATAGTTTAATATCTTGAAGGAAATTCCTAATTTTCCTTATAAAATTTAATTTGCATGTTTTATACACATAAAATACCTAATACATGTAGTTTGGTTTTATGTGAGTAGTTAATCACATTCTTTATCTCTGCTATTTCAATAGCATAAAAAACTGTCATGTCTGACAGAACATTTTGTAAGGCTGCTTTTCTTTGTAAATATAAATTTTCAACTGTATCAAGCTTCTGCTGATAATCAAACAAGCTTTCAAGGTTTTAAAAGTGATATGGTTTTAATGTAGTTTGAGTTACTTTTAGAGATTTTCCACATGAAACAATTTATTACCATCACTATAACTAAATTTAGATTTTAGAAAAATAAAAATTTTTTAGATTTAATTAGGAAAGATATATTTTAAGTATTTTTAAATTAATTAAATGTGACCAGTTATTCAAAATATAGTCATCTAAGTGGTTCATGCTTGAATTTGAGAGGATTAAAGCCTCCAAGAATGCTATCAATTCAGGTAGTAACAAGAAATTAGGTTACATTTTGTAGTTCAGTCTTTAAGATTTAAAAAATTAACGCTTAATAGTCACATGAATAATCCAGATGATTCAAATCAAATAACATTCCCTTCAGTTGTCTGGAAGAAAAGAGCATGTCAGATCTATTAGTGTTCGCTTAAAAGAAGCGAGCAGGTAGAAAACTGGTGGAAACACTTTTGTAATTATGTCTTAGTTACTGTAAACTAATTCCTGCATATTTATTTGGCTATTAGATTTGTATATATACTTGGATATACAACTATAGCTGATATAGATATAGAAAGATAGATAGATAGATAGATAGATAGATAGATAGATAGATAGATAGATGCAAATTTTATCAATCTTTTCAAGAGTTGCATAACTTCTCTGTTTTTAAAGTAAAGTTACTAACACATTTCTAATGAATATTTGTAGCCAACATTTTAAATAACATTTAAGACTACTAGTATAATAATCAAGAAGATTTTAGCAACTTTCCACTTGTATTAATTTCTTATTAATGCTGTAACAAACGGTCACAATCTTTGTGTCTTTAAACAGCATAAAGTAATTATTTTACAGTTTCGGAGGGCAGAAATCCAAAATCCATTTCAGTCAGATGAAATCAAGTCATCAGTGGGACTTTGTTGCATTCCAGAAGCTCTAGAAAAGAATCCATTTTCCTGCCTTTTCCCAGTTTTTAGAAACTGCCAGAATTCCTTGGCTCTTGATCACTTTCCATTTTCAAAGCCAGCAAGAGCTGGTTGAATTTTTCTCATGATGTCATCTCTCTGGCTTTGGCTCTTCTTCCTTCCCCTTTCCCATTTAAGGACCCTGTGATTAGATAAGATCCACTGGGATAACTCAGGAAATTCTCCTTATTATAAGATCATCTCATTAGCAATATTAATTCCACCCACAATCTTACTTCCCCTTGCCATGTAACATAACATATATAAAGATTCCAAGGATTACCAAGCATTTAGACATCCTGGGGCGAGGGAACATTATTCTGCTTACCACACCACCCTTTACTCTTTGAAAAGCAACTTCTGATGCTGTAACCACGCTTAAAAGATGTCTAAACATATGTTAGGAAAAGAATTTTAATAATTTTGACCTTTAAGCTATATCCAAGAAAGTCAAGAACTATCTTGGAAATTGGGGTAATTTCTGACATTCCAAGTTCATTCAAGTTTTTAGGATATTAAACCCTGATCAATTTTAAATGACTCATAACACAATTTATAATTTGATTTGCTATAAAAACATTTCATTGCTTTTGCATTTCAAATTGCAGATAACCACTCATCTTTCTTCTTACCAAAGATCCATTTAGCCTCTTAAAGTCTGTTTCATCATTTATAAAATATAAACAGCAGTAGCAAATACCTCATAAAGTGTGGTGAGTAATTAATCAATTAATGTATCAAAGAACTTAGCACTGTCCTTTGGACACTACAGATGTTTAATATTATGCTAATATAATAATAAAATTATTATTTTCCCATTAAGATTATTTCTCTGGATACAAATTTTACCAGATGCCTGCTTAGCATTTAGGCAAAACTCATTTTATTTTTATTCCAAATACAGAAGGTGCCAAAAAATGTATACACAGTTTTACAAAGGTAAACTGTATTAAAATTGTAATACTCTATATATACCAATAACAAAAGATGAATACAGGTCACATTTGACTTCTGCAATTACAAGAGGTACTCAAAGTGGTTACCATCTGCGTCCAGTCACTTCTGATTATAATGATCTACTGCTTGAGCAACGCTGACCAAAGTGTCAACTTGTACACATTTTTTTTTTTGGCACACACTGGGGTAAATAAATAAAAGGGTTGACTCTTGTTTGCTAATCCATGAAATATTTTTCTGTTTTAAAAAATAAAACTGGATGTATAATTCTGTTTTCTTACTATTGTCAGTATTTTTAGCCCTATTTATCTTAAGTTAACAATCAGGAGAGATACTTTTAAATGAGTTCAATAAAGAGGCTTATAACTGATAAATATGTTTTGAACCCTCTAGTCTCATAACTGAGTACAGTTTGGCCTTTACCTTTAACTAAGGTAGCTTCTCTGTTAACTCAATTAATGTCTAACCCTAAAGATGATACACCAGGTAGCAAGGTTTAATTTGCATACTTTTGCATGTTTAAAATCTAAGCAAACTTTTGATGGAAATTAATTTACATATTCATATAAATCTCTGGTTATAGTACCCTCTGCCATATCCACATATGTTTTTTTTTTTAAATTATAGGGACTCTCTTCCTTTATTCTGTTTTACTTAATCTCCAAGTTTTATGTGCAGATGCTTCATAAATAGTCTCAACTTAATTATTAATTATAAAGAGGAATATCATTTTAAGAATCAGGCAGCAACATTTGCATTATAAGATCAATGGGAACACTATATTGTGTCTGAATTAAGAATCTGACACTACTAACAAGGGCATTTTTCTCAGAAATAGAACATAGAATCCTAAAATTTATATGGAGCCACAAAAGACCCCGAATAGCTACGGCAATGTTGAGAAATAAGAACAAAGTGGAAGGCATCACACTACCTGTCATCAAAACATACTACAAGGCTACAGTAATCAAAACAGTATGGTACTGGCACAAAAACAGACACATAGACCAATGGAACAGAATAGAGAGCCCAGGAACAAACCCATCTATATACGGTCATTTAATCTATGACAATGGAAGCAAAAATTTACACTGGAGTAAAGATAGTCTATTTAATAAATGGTGCTGGGAAAATTGGACTGACACGTGCAAAAAAAATGAAAATAGACCACCTACTTACACCATATACGAGAACAAACTCAAAATGGATTAAAGACTTAAATGTAAGACTTGAAACTATAAAACTCCTAGATGAAAACATAGGGAGTAAGTTTGCAGACATTACCCTGAGTAATATTTTTACTGATATATCCCCTCGAGCAAGGGCAATAAAAGAAAAAATGAACATATGGGATTACATCAAACTTAAAAGTTTTTTCACAGCAAAGGAAATCATCAATAAAACAAAAAGGCAGCCTACCGAATGGGAGAAGATATTTGCCAACGAAATATCTGATAAGGGGTTGATATCCAAAATTTATAAAACACTCATGCAATTCAACACACAAAAAAAACAAACAACCCAATTAAAAAATGGGCAGAGGTTATGAGGAGGCATTTCTCTAAAGAGGACATACAGATGGCCAACAGGCATATGAAAAAATGTTCAACCTCACTAATCATCAGATAAATGCAAATAAAACCCACAATGAGATACCACCTCACTCCAGTCAGAATGTCTATCATTAACAAATCAACAAACAAGTGCTGGCGAGGTTGTGGAGAAAAGGGAACCCTGGTGCACTGTTGGTGGGACTGCAAATTGGTGCAGCCATTATGGAAATCAGTATGGAGGTATCTCAAAAAACTGGAAATGGAACTGCCCTATGACCCAGCAATTCCACTCTTGGGTATCTACCCAGAGGAATCCAAGATGCTAATTCGAAAAAATATATGCACCCCTATGTTTATTGCAGTGCTACTTACAATAGCCAAGACTTGGAAACAACCGAAATGCCCATCGGTAGATGACTGACTTAAGAAACTGTGGTACATTTATACAACGGAGTATTACTCTGCTATAAAGAAGAATTAAATCGTGCCATTTGCAATGATATGGATGGACCTAGAGACTATTATGTTAAGTGCAATAAGTCAGTCGGAGAAAGACAAATACCATATGATCTCACTTATATGTGGAATTTGAAAAACTGAATGAATGAGCAAAAGGAACAGAAACAGTCTCACAGATATAGAGGAAAAACAGGGTTGCTAATTGGGAGGGGGGTGGGGATGAGGGAAAAGGGGAAGGGATTAGACAGCATAAATAGATAACTACAGTATTGTCACAGGGATATGAAAGACAGTTCGGGGAATATAATAATGTTGTTAAAATTTTGTGGGGTGTCAGATGGTCACATGTTTTGTTGAGGAGACTTCTTCGTGGATGGAGTACAGGCTTGATCACTGCACTGTATAACTGAAATTGATGTTGTGTAATATTGTATGCCAACTGTAATTGAATATGTAGATAGTCATGGGATGTGGATTATATGGTGGAAGGGAGTCAAGGGAATTATAGTGGATAGTATGATACGGGGGGGAGAAGTGGAGGGGAGAATTGGGGTGGGGGGGTTGTCACTTTGAGGGGTAAAAAATATAACTATTGCACTTTGTTGTACACCTGAAGCTAATTAAAGATAAATAAATAAATAAATAAATAAATAAAAGAATCGGACACTAAACTTAACAAAGCATTTCCTGTCTTACCTCATCCTTTTATACTTTTTAGCATATGATGTGTAATATGTACATTGTCTTTTTTTATCCTTCAATTATAATTAGGGTATTTATTAAATCTGCTAGAGTCATAAGAAACATAGCGAAATTCAAACTAAATTCTCTGACTCTTGTAGGCTTTATGTGTGACATAATGATAATCCAGAATCTATTCTTTTAAAAAAAGAAAAAACTGGTAAGATGAATTTATAAATAAATACAGACACATGGATTACCATAATTTCATAAAAGCTAAGAGAATCATTATAATTACGGCATGTGTCTTGTTTGATATTCCTTGAAGGTAAACAATTTATTACCTTTTACAAAAACTATAGTCAGAGGTACTGAAGAATTACTGGGAAAATGGCATTTTCTCAGTGCTTTGGAGTTTAAGTTATTCCATGAAGACAGTTCTTGCAGTAGAGAATGTGGCTCTGTTACCACTTCTCCAACAAACTACACCTTGGCATCAGAAATATTTGTCTAAGCCTTCACATGTAATACAGGTATTGCTTTTTTTTAAATTATTTTTTTCAATTACAATTAACATTCAATATTATTTTATACTAGTTTCAGGTATACAGCATAGTGGTTAGACATTTATATAATTTATGCAGTGATTCCCCCCAATTAATCTACTACCCACCTAGCTCCATACATAGGTGTTGCAACATTATTGACTATATTTTCTATGCTGTAATTTACATCCTCGTGACTACTTTGTAACTACCAATTTGTATTAATCCCTTCACCTTTTTTTAGCCAGCTCTCCAACCCTTCTCCCCTCTGGCAACTATTGGTTTGTTCTCTATATCAAACCACTTGTTTGTTCGTTTATTTTGTTCTTTAGATTCCACATATGTATAAGTGAGATTATATAGTATTTGTTTTTCTCACTCTGATTTATTTCATGTAGCATAATACCCTCTAGGTCCATCATGTAGTCCCAAATGGTAAGATTCCATTCTTTTTTATGGCCCAGTAATATTTCATTATATATATGTACCATTTCTTTATCTAATAATCTATTGCTGGGCACTTGGTTTGCTCCCATATCTTGACTTTTGTAAATAGTACTGCAGTGAACATAGGGGTACATTTCTCCTTTTGAATTAGCGTTTCGGATTTTTTTGGCTAATACCCAGAAATAGAATTGCTGGGTCATAAGGTAGTTCTATTTTTAATTTTTTGAGGAACCTCCAAACCATTTTCCATAGAGCCTGCACCAATTTGCAGTCCTACCAACAGTGCACAGCGGGTTCCCTTTTCTCCGCATCCTCACCAACACTTGTTGTTTGTTGATGTGTTGCTAATGACCTTTCTGACAGGAGTGAAGTGAAACCTCATTGAGGTTTTAATTTGTATTTCTCTCATGACTAGTGACATTGAGTATCTTTTCAGATGTCTATTTGCTATATATATATATATATATATATATATATATATATATATATATATGTCTTCTTTGGAGGGAAATATCTATTCAGATCCTCTGTCTATTTTTTAATTGGATTGTTTGTTTGTTTTGGTGTTGAGTTGCATGGGTTTTTTTTAATAAATTTTGGATATTAACCCCTTATCAGATGTATCATTGGTGCATATCTTCTCCCATTCAGTAGGATGTCTTTTTATTTTGTTAGTTGTTTCCTTTGCTGTGCCAAATCTTTTTAATTTTATGTGTTCCCATTCCTTATTTTTTCTTTTGTTTCCCTTGCCTGAGGAAATGGATCAGAAAAAAATATCACTAAGAGCAATGTCAGAGAGTTTACTGCCTATGTTTTATTCTAGGGGTTTTATGGTTTTAGGTCTTGCAGTTAAGCCTTTAATCCATTTTGAATTTATTCTTATATATGGTGTAAGAAGGTGGTCCCAAGTATTGCTTTTTAAAGATTATGATGCATATGAACAGTTTTGCATTAAAGAGCCGATGAGAGCATATAAATTGAAAAGTAGTTATTTAAGACCATAATATCTGGATCTATGGTTAGTTTATGAAGGCTCAAAACACTCAGGACCAATAATACACTCTGAATAAGCCCTATATTCTTTCAGTTATATACATTTTCAATTTAATTTACATAAATGATATATTTCAGTGTTGTATATTATACAATTCATTTTATTCATAAAATTATATCCAAACAATTGCTACAGTTTATCACCTCCAACTCTAACACAAGTGATATTGCCTTTTTTAGATTCTGTATTTTGATGATGCTACTAATTTAACATGAATGTTTCATCATAGAAGGGGGAGAATATTACACAAAAACATTTTTATCATATATACATTATATTGTAATATCAAAAGTCATATTTTACTATCTATAATTTTACCACTGAAATAATCATTTTGTATTTTTTCTGTAGAATTAAATGATTTGTAAGTTGAAGTGTAATGATCACTGATACTATGTTTCTAATGTTATATTATTGGGAAACTTCTTTCATTATTTTGAAATAATACTTTATTTAAAGAAAATCTATAAAGATAATACAGAGAGTTCCTGTGTGCCTATCAAACAGGTTACCCCAATGTTAACCTCTGATATAACTATGGTTCATTTATCAAAACTAGAAACCAACACTGGTAAAACACAACTAAACTATAGACTCTATTCAGATTAAACCAGTTTTTCCAATAATGTTCTTTCTTGGTTCCAGGATCCAATTCAAGATAGCACACTGCATTTATGTTTCCTTTCTCTATGTCATGTTTCCTTTCTCTTTTTCAATCTGTACAATTTCTCATAAACTTAAAACTTTTGAAGAGTACTGATCTCGTTTTTCTAGAATGTCCCTCCATTTGGGTCTGTCTGATGTCTGTTTCATGATAAGACTGGGGCTATGGGTTTTGGGGAGAATAACAGGGGTTAAATGCCTTTCATGTCACCTTGTATCAGGAGGTACATGAGATCCATATGACATCACTGGTGATATTATCTTTGAACACTTGCCTACAGTAGTTTCTGCCAAGTTTGTAAAGTTGCTCTTTTTACCTTTCCATATTCTACATAAGTGAGTCTCTATTTCAGATAGATAGGTAGATATAGATATAGATAGATAGATAGATAGATAGATAGATAGATAGATAGATAGATAGATAGATAGATGATAGATAGATAGATAGATAGATAACGGGTACAAAGATAGGTAGATAGATTTTAGCAACTGTGATAGGATATACATTACATGCCATAAAATTTACTCATTTATAATATACATTTCAATGTGTTTTAGTATATTCACAGAGTTGTGCAATCATCACCACAATCTAAGTTTAGAACATTTTTCTCACCCCAGAAAGAAACCTTATACCCATTAGTATGTTCTGCCCCTACTGATTTGCCTATTCTGGACATTTAATATAAATGAAACAATTTATTTGGAGTCTTCTATTAACTGTCTTCTTTTACTTAACTTAATACATTAAAGGTTCATCCCTGTATTGCATGTATATTACTACTTCAATTCCTGTATTTTTTTAATTATGGCAAAATATACAATCTTAACCATTAATAAGTTTACAGTTCAGTTCAATTTTTTTTAATTGATGAATATCTTATTGTATCAATATACCACATGTTGTTTAGCCAGTCACATTTGATGGATATTTTTTTTCTTTCCCCAAATTTTTGGCTGTTATGAATAATGCTGCTCTCATTAATTGTATACAAGATTTTGTGTGGACATGTGTTTTCAATTCTCTTTAGCATATACCTAGGTTTATAATTACTGAGTTGTATGGTAAATCTATTTAGTTATTCTAGGATTGGTCAAACTATCTTTCCCAACACTTGTTATTATCTCTTTTTTTTTTATTATGGCCACCAGAGTGGATATGAGGCAGTAGCTTGTGATTTTCATTTGAATTTTCCCAATGACTAATAATGTTGAGCATCTTTTTATGGGCTTATTGGCCATTTGTATATTTTCTCTATATGAATGTATACTCAAATCATTGCCCATTTTTAATTGGGTTGCTTGTCTTTTTATTGTTGAGTTGTAAGAGTTTTCTACATATTCTGGACACATTCCCTTATTAGATGTATGATTTGCAAATAGCTTCTTCCTGCAAATAACTTATTTTTCCATCCCTTTAAAAAGGCTTTTTCATCCTTTAATACAGCTTTTCTTAATTCAAGTTTTTAAATTCAATGAAGTCTAATTATGTTGTTGTTTGTACTTTTGGTGGCATATGTAAGAAACCATTGCTGTACCCAAGATCATAATTTGTTCCAACATTTTCTTCTATGAGATATATAGGTTTAGGCCTCACATTTAAGTCTATAATGTACTTTGAATTAATTCTGTGTGAGTTAGTGGTCCATTTTTATCCTTTTGCTTGTCCATATCTAGCAAAAATTGTTGAAAAGAATTGTATTGAATTGGCATTATATTATACTTTAACATATATTAGTAGATTAAATCCTCCTAAAATTTCCTGAATTCTATCACAACTTTTGTTATTGGTCAGTTGTGCAATTTTGAGGCTTGCAATATTGGATTTGAATGGTAAGTGAGTTGGAAAGCCACATGAAGCCACAAACAAGAGGAGGGCTTTGCTCTAAAAACAATCAAGACTGAGCAATTTATCCTACCTGATATTCTGGGGTGTTATGAAGGATAGGATACAGTGATTTTCAGTGAGATATTCATCTGGTAACCTATAGTGACATTAAGAGACATGGAATGTACCCCATGATGTAACCAATTTCAAAAGTAGGAATTAGGGCTGGCCGAGTGGAGCATTGGTTAAGAGTTGGCTTGGGACGCCAGCTCTGAGCATCAGGGCCCCAGTTCAGATTCCACATATGAGGACCAGTGACACTGCCCTCTGTAGATAAGGTGGTGAACAACAGTTCCATTTGGAGCTGGGCTTCTGTGAGTCACCGGCGATGGTGTGGGCTGCAGCCCCTGCTGCAGTGGGCTGCCATGGGCTACAGTGAGTGGCCGGCAGACAGCGTGAGTGGCCAGCAGCTGGCATGAGCTGCCAAGGGCTGCAGTGAGTGGCCGTCCAGAGGCCGGCGACCGATCTGCCTCACCCGGGAAGAGCACAATGATAATACCAACATGGGCCAGTAAAGCAACATCCTCCACAACTAGACTGAAGAACAAAATGATAGGAACTTGTCTGTTCCCTTTCCCTGATTCCCCAACGCTGTTCCGCTCCCCCAATTCCCCAATAAAATCTTTTTTTTTTAAAAAATTAGAAATTATATTCATTTCCTTTTGCTTTGCTGTTCACTGTCTAACTAGAACTCTGTAACATATTCTAACTTTCTATACAGTGCAAAAGTACCTAATATTTTTAAACACTTTCTGTCAGGTACATTGTTATATGACTTGCATAATTCCATATTCTGATACATTAATATATTTTCTTAAAGTGAAAGGAAGTAGATAGAGCATTTAACAGAGAACTATATAATATTATCTATTAATTTTCACTCTTTTAATCATATACCATAATAAAAATACAGCTCTAGGCCGGCCGAGTGGCACAGTGGTTAAGCGCTGGCTTGGGAAGCTAGCGGCCCCGGTTCGGTCCCACATAGGAGGGCCAGTGACACTGCCCTCAAAAAAAAAAAAAAAAAAAAAAAGAAGTCAAAAATACAGCTCTATGACTTGTGGAGTTTATTTGATATTTGCTAGATAATGCCACTTGGCGTTTGCCTCTGGGACAAGTCACTTAACTTCTTTGTGTTTCCAAGCTTTAAGTTGTAGTCTCACAGTTTAAATCCAGTCAACCTCATTATAAATCCCTTTCCCATTCTATTATACACTTTCCAAAAGATACAATAAATGATAGAGAGGGAATGTAAATAATGTCATAATTTGCAACGCCATTTTCTAAAAAATAGTGTGCACAATTTTTACATAATTTTAATCATTTTGGTATTGAGAAATTCTGGATTCTATGTCATATCACACAGCATAAGAACTCTGAATAAATAGAATCATACATATGCAATGTTATAAATACATTTGATACTGGCATTTTATCATTGTCTATAGCTTGAAAAACAACAGATTGAACTAGTTTTACTGTTTCTATTTTATGGTTTCCTCTAAACTCATATTCCAAGTATCTATGGAGATTCTGAGTCAGAGTTAGAAGGGTGGGTTAGATGACTCTACATTATATGAAGCCATATCATTACTGGGTGTCAATTTGGAATATGTTCTGAGTTGAAGGTAGCACCACAGTTCTTCGGACATATAATGAGAATATCTGAAGCAAGTATTTTCCAGAAACTGCAACTGTAATCTGTAGGTGGGTAGAGGGAAGGGGAGGTGTGAAGACAAATGGCAGGAAAACTGAGATACAATTAGAAGGTTTTTTTCTTTTGGTGTTTTTGTTTGTTTGTTTGTTTGTTTTGTAGTGGGGTTTTTTTAGGGTTTTTTGTGGGTTTTTTTGTTGTTTTGTTTGTCATCAGAGGTTATCCCTAATATTAAAATTTGCATTTAATAGTTTTAGAAATGGATGTATTCATGATTGCAAGAGAACATCACCTATAGATGACTTCAACTAAGTTTCAGAATTGTTTATAAGTTAAATGCTACTCATAATTTGCACAAGAATTTATAACAAAATATTTAGGTACTCGCTTCTATTTTTTTACATTCACTATGTATGTATACACATTTTTTATTAGCATTCTGCTTTTTTCCTCAGTAACATGAACTTTAAAGAATAACCCTCAAAATCTTATTTTTTTATTTAGAAATTTGACTTAGATGGAAAAACAGAGCTTTTAGTTTAAGAGATTGTCAGTTCATACAATGTTAATTTCATTTAATGTTTAGAAGAAGATAAAATTTTCTTCATTCCTTTATTGTTTATTTGATTTTTTTTCAGAGTGGTATGGAGTCTCAGAATGTCACACAGAGTACCTGAATATGCCTAACAAGCGATAGATTCTTTTTGCTTATTTGAAAAATGTCTCTTGTTAAAAGTTTACTTATGTAGATGATCAGCCCTTAATAATGTCTCTTTTCAGTTACAGCACTATATATGTTATGATCTATTTAAAAATCATTTTATTTATATATCAGAGCTAACATGAAAATTGACATTAGATATTTTCATGAAATCGGTCTGCATTATTTTGTCTAGCTCCAGTTATTCTTGTAAAAAGTCAATAGATATAATAGATAAAATCTAGGAAACTTGCAATTAGTTGGAAATTCAAACTCCTTATAGCAATATTGTCAGCCCTGTGCATATATAAGCATCAGTTAAATTTAAATTCCTATCCTCAGAAAGAACCAGTTTATCCTTATTTTATTCATTCACAATCCATGCCATAAGAGAAACTTCTTTATAAACAGTTAGTTTAAACATTTCAGCAATATTTTGCTTTTGACATGTTGCTTAGAAATCAGTCTCTATTCCAGTGTGAGGTTATTTTTTATTTTATATCATTTCTGCTAGAGAAAGTAAACTGCTGAAGAAGCAGTGGCATAGCTGTATAATATATAACTGTCCCCCTTTGAGCTTAGCTGCTTGGGGAAAGAGCATGGTTCAAGTGAAAGAACACTGAAGTAGACTTCAGAGATCACAGCTAAATGCAGTGATCACCATTCAAGTGCTGAATGATGAGCCAGTTTTTATACTTGTAAAAAGTAATGTATAAACCATAAAGAATCATTAAACTATAAGGAACTGAAAATGACTGATATGAAAGTATTAATCATTTGTTAGACAAGTTTATATTGTGCCCAGGTACCAAAAGATATCTTGATATTAATATCTGTTTTGTTTCTTTTCCATGCCCTGAATAGCGATAATCAGTTTTCCTTAAAACGAGAAACACAGTGTCTTGAATGATAATCTATGTTGGGAAACTTTATCTTCATTCACATAGGCTCAGTCTATATGATACTCAATTAGTATTTCAGAATGTCATTAACTGTAGTTAAGGTGATGGATCTCAATTTTAGTTGGTTTTTCTCTTAGCCTTCACAGTCAAATTCAGAGTAATTTAGTTATGATACCATTGTACAATTTTGTATGCTTTTTTTTTCTCATTGACTGATAAAGTTCAATGTTGACCAACCAAAATTCTAATATTAATAAAGATCAAAACTTGGAATATGCTGTGTTGATACATATAAAATAATATATATTAGATAAATTTCAGAAGTTTTCATAAATTAGTACTTTAAAAAATTACTATATAAAATGAAGATGAGGCATCATATAAAAAACCAACATGTATATGTTGGTTTAAAACTTACTTCAGATGAACACCTTCAATCATAATAAAACTGCCTGATTTTCATGAAAGGCCAATATAAGTTTTCAACTAAAAAAAAATGGTTAATACATTTTTATTTGTAAAATTAGCACTCAGATGTTTCAAATAAAATAAGTTTTGGAGTTATTTCATAATTATTATAATAGTATAATATTTTAAGCAGTTATATTTAGAGCAGATTTCATTGATCATATACCTAAATTTATTAAGAATATTTAAAAAGATAACTGACTTAAACATTAACGTTAATGACATAGGAAAAGCTCAGGAAGTCTTCACCTATTATGTCGAAAATGGTCATTTTTTTAATATATCATAAGAAGCATGTTTACAATGCAGAATAATTGTCTGTAATAATAAATAAAGGGTTAATAATATAAAAAGATGACAAAATTAGTCCATTTAAATATAAATTTTCTTTATAAAGGTAATGAAGTATAAAACTCTAAGGTCTGAAGAACATGAGTCAATTCATTATTTTTAATAATCAATAAAGTTTTAATTACTTGTGGTAATAAAGTTAATGTTGTAGTCCTCTAGGGTATAAACTTGCATAATAAGAGAGATTGATGAAATGGTGAATAATGTTAAATGTAGAAGAAACAATTATTGTGAGAGAAGAAAGTCTTGTTATAGTTCTTGAAACTCATTTTTTTGTTTCAACAGAGCAAAAATGGAAAATATGTAAAAAGCCTTATTATCCATTAAATGGAGAGCTGAAAACCTTTTCAGGCTTTCTATTGAATTGGCAAGTACAAAACTGAGTACTCTGATAACACCCTGCCAAAGATTCAGACAACAGGATTTTGGTAGCTTTATTAAAATTGGGTTGGATGGAGAGGTTGAGTGCTAATTCTTTCGTAGTGGAACACAAGCTAGAAACTTGTCTTCTGAGACTTCGTTTTCCTTGTACTGGGTTACTGGATTGGACAGTACTGTCAGAATGCAAAACAGACTATAGAGATCAAGTGCTAACTGTCTAGATGCATTTTTCACCAGTTTAACAACAAGGAAAATTAAGTATTTTAATTGTAATGATTAAATACAATGACATTAATTCCCCCCAAATACTCACAGGATAAAAAAATATAAATTACCTATTTTAACTGTTAACTGGTATGCACAGGTGGACAAGATTCACTGATTCAGTGATACACAAGGCTTTATATTTAATGTGACAAATATTGTAAATTTATGAAACTCTTATTTATAAATCTCTCCACTTTTCAAGGCTTTCATGAAAAAAAAAATCCTATATAGATGTATTAAACAGTATGCAGTGCACTTATGACTCTTATTTATCTCCTATTAATCCTGATAGTTTGAAACTCTAATAACTCTGATGTCTTCGTCAGAAAATGTGGGACAGTACTATGTTAAAATTGGTATTCTCAAAACACCTGCCATATCATAAATGCTCAATATACATTAGGTGCTCCTTGCAATATATGGACACAGAATCACAGAAACTAAAGATAATGGACAAATAATGCAAAGTTATTAAAAAGTAAGGTGAGGGCCTGCCGAGTGGCGCGTTGGTTAAGAGTTGGCTTGGGATGCCAGTTCTGAGCGGCAGGGCACTGTTTCGGATCCTACATGAAGGCCAGTGACACTGTGCTCTCTACAGCTAAGATGGTGAACAACAACTCAACCTGGAGCTGGGCTCCTGTGAGTCACCGCGATGGTGTAGGCTGCAGTCCCTGCTGCAGTGGGTGGCCGTGAGCTACCCTGAGTGGCCGGCAGCAGTGGTAAGATCATTGTCCTGTCAAAAAGGATTTTAGTGTTATATTGTGAAGCCATAGAATTTCATATAATTGTGGATAAAGTGCATTCCTTAGCAAAGCTTCAGTGACATGACCAATACATAGTTTTTTCAATTCCAAGAAATATGATTCCTTGGTTTGTTTGTTTTATTTAAGATTGTATTGGGGTAAAGGGGGAGGGGAACAGACAAGTTTCTGTCCTTTTGTTCTTCAGTCTAGTTGTAGAGGACATTGCTTCACTGGCCCATGTTGTATCATCATTGCGCTCTTCTTGGGTGAGACAGATTGGTCACCAGCCTCTGGACGGCTGCTCACAGAGGCTCTTGACAGCTCACACTGGCTTGCCGGCTGCTCATGCTGGTTGCCCGCCACTCACTGTAGCCTATGGCGGCCCATTGCAGCAGGGGCTGCAGCTATGCCGTCCCGGGGACTCAGAGCAGCCCACCTCCAGGTGGAGCTCCTGTTCACCATCTTAGCTGTAGAGGGCAGTGTCACTGGCCCTCATATGTGGGATCCGAACCGGGGCAGCTGGCGTCCCAACCCAGCTCTTAACCAATGCGTCTCTCGGCCAGCCCTGATTTCTTGTTTTTTATTTAACTTAAACCCCCCCCCAAAAAAAAAATGCAACTTCCCAATTCATTTAGTAAATTAAACATTTTGGAAAGGATATATGAAAGAAAAACATTGAAGATTAATATTAACTTTTCTACCCTTACAGATTTATGACTCAGATCCTGTTTGTTTAGTGAATATCTCTGGGTACTATTACCAGAGACTATCTTGAAAGACATAGTTCTATATGAACATGCCCATTTAACTTCCTTCAGATTTTACACAAAAATTCCAAATTATTTTATAATGTTATGCTTATTTACCTAATTATGCACCCAAATAAAAAGAAAACCAGCAATGTTTCTAGAGTCGTAGAAAAGTGGCAAGAGGAAATGACTAAAACTTGCTAATAGTGATAACACCATGATGATTTTTTTTTATTTCTCCTTATTCAAGTCCCCATAGTCAAATTTAAGTTTTCATATCTAGACCTGTATTACCCAATATGGTAACCACTAGCAACATATGGCTACTGAATCTTTACAATGTGGCAAACTCAAATTGATATGTTCTCTAAGTGCAAAATAAATACAAGATTTTAAAAACACAGTATATGAAAAATAATGTAAAATCTCCTATTAATAATTTTATATTGATTACATGTTGAAATGATAATATTTTAGATATATCATATTAAATAGAGTATGATGTTAAAATTAATTTCACCTGTTTCTTTTCAGTTTTTTTAATGGGGCTACAAAATCTTAAATTACATATGTGGCTTGTATCAGTTACTGTCATATTTTTATTGTACAATGCTGTTGGAAAGGAAAGGAGTAGGTTACTGAGGACTTACTGATCAGAAACAGGTGACACAACAAAAACTGATTCCCAGAAGCTAAGTGACCTCCTGGAAATCTCAGAGGGAAAAGGTGCTTATTGATATTTTATCTCCAAGTTCTAGCTACTGGAATATACGGACTCCCCACCACCCAACACCACCATTTTGCAACGAATAAGCAAACCAACTGTCTTTGGAACTTAGCAATAAACATTTAAAATAGCTCTCACAAATAAAATAATTAATGGTTTTACCATATCTTACCAGTTTTTCACTAGTGATATTCACTGGAATATTTAGTTATCATCATCATGTAGATATTTACAAGCTATGTTAGAATTTTACTTTCTATAATCCTTTAATCTGCATTTATCTAATGCAGGATTCCTGCATTAGATTCATTTTGGGGCTGAATAATTCTTTGTTGTGGGGAGCTGACCCATACAATGTAGGATGTTAAGCAGCATACTAGGACTCTATTCTCTATCAAGTGACTCCAGCAGTAACCCCACCCCCGCCCCACATTGTGACAACCAAAAACGTTTCTAGACATTTCCACATGTCTAGAAGGGGGCAAAGTTACCTTCTACTGAGATCACTGATCAAATGTCTTTTTCATCTTGTATTTGAGCTAATACAAGCAATAATAATAATGCAGTTTTCTAATATTCAGTTATAAAATATGAAGTATTATAGTACTTAATTATGCCAGGTTATTTTTGTATACAGAAAAAATAGCTTAAAAAGTTGAGATTTTCAAATGGTTGCTATACATAAATAGTATTTAAATCTTCGTATTAAAAAGAATATGATTGTTGTTCAGTGACAAGTCAGTTAACAGTTCTGAACGCTAATGCTGTCAGGCATTGTGTTGGGATCTGGGAGTCGGAGATAGTATATTTCAATCTCTGATTCTGAGAGAGATTTAGACTCAAAATAGATCATTTTAATATAATATAGTAAGTGAAGATAGAAGTATGGCAAAGGCTTTCCGTTCCAGGGAAATCAGATCCTTTTTGACTCCTATACAATAACATGTTTCTCTTAGGACCTTTAATATTGGCAAAGTAATGATGTGCATGCACCACGGGCAAGAATACTTCGTCCTCCAATGAACACCCTAGAATGCTGTGATCGAGTTATCTTCCAATTAATCTCAAATCTGGAATATGTGTAAGGGGCAAACCTGGTTAATGTTTTATGATAATCTTATTATATCATCATTTGCTTGGTTTAACGTCTTAGCATCCGTAGCTTCTTTTTAAGGTGTGAGAGCCTCTGTAGTTTGTAAGAAATGACAGGAAGCCTCTATTCTGGCAAAGTTTTGTTTAGTTCTTGAATGTTAGCAGAGGAATGTCTTTCTGAATTGCTTGAATGTAAATTCATTAGGATGTAAGCTCTGTGACGGCAGAGGCCTTGTTCGCATGGTTCACTCATGTTCCCTGCATGCCTGTAACAATACCTAGCACTTAGAAGCTTTTCAACAATTACCTGTTTTGTAAGCTTTTACTCAGTTGTAGTAATCATTGGTCTATTCCTTCAGTAGAGTACAATTATTCTAGGTGTCTTACAAATATATGTAAGGCTGGTGCACAATAACTAAGGTTGAGTTTATAGTTTTGAGGTAGTTAACTATGAGAAATATTAATTGCTAGATTCAGGCAGGCTTGAAGAACCTATTCTCTGTATTTCAAAATTTATATTCAAAAAAGCTTAAATATGTCCTGCAAAAAAGGCCTCATCAGTCTAAATCAAGATATAATAAGCCCCTATTACTAAGGAGCAGTTATATACCATACAAATTCTGATTCGCAGGAAGAACACTTGTTTCACAAGCCATGATAAATGCATTACCCTAGATTCTATTGTCACATGGACAGCAAGGGAAAAAAGAACGAAACAGGGATGATATGACCAACTTTCAAGATGGTGATTTGGAAAAACCTGTTCTAGTTCTACTTTCCAGGAAGTGACACCTGCAGTTCTATGGGGATTATGTCATATGCAAGCTAATTTGTATCTGTTCTAAATGGCTAAATGAGCCCAGATCCTGAAAGTGGGCATACACCCACATCCAGCAAGCATTTTTAAATATGCATACAATAGCATAATTTTGTACCCAAACTGATGATTTAACTTTCTTGACTCAGACTTCTAACCTATAAATATCAAGGATAGATTAATTTAACTTTTAGCATCACAATAGATTGGGATTTATGAATATAGTTATAGTGGTATTATATAACTACAAATATAAATGTGAATGAGGCATTTCACTCACTTTTGGACCCTGCTGGGTTACCCCCATGCCTGAATAAATCAAAGTATGAAAGAATACGGTATTTATGGCATTATTGTCGGAAAAGGCATCCATCATCAGCTCTGAGCCCAAATGACTGCCATGGCCAAAATGGGCACCACAGGCAATGCCTAAGTTAGGCTTGGGGAAGACGATGGCTTCTTAGAGACCTTCACCCAGAAAGCCAGACAAGTTTACACTTGAATGTTCATTTACTACAGAATATATTTGTCCCTTATTCCCTTCTCTCACAATGTTTATTTTCTTCTTGGTCAGAGTCAAATTTTGTTAACTTTAGCAATTTCTCTAGGTACCTCCACCTCCACTTTTTTTCCTTCAGATACTATACAGCTAAACTGAGGACAGAATAATATACCTCTTTCTGTCTGATTCCTTTTTTTCTTACTTTTAAAAATATCTTTCAACCATCTGTATCTCTACCCTTTTAATTTCTCTAACTCTGGCCCATTTCATTTATTGAAGTAACAGGAATTATGCCACAGAAATATATATATATATATATATATATATATATATATATATATATATATATATACCCTTCAAGTCACTAATATTCTCACATAAGCTTCTGTAGTAAACAAGGTGATCTTATTTGTACTCAATAAGGATTAATTGTGGCATGTTGTTTTTAACACCTAAAATTCTGTGATAATAAAGTGCTATTAATAATAAGAGTTAAAATAATAACATAATGGCTTTTGTAAATGAAATTGACCTTCAAGACACACAGATATAAAACAACTTTGTGAGAGTGGTAAAGCAATGCTAATCTGCACAAAAGTAGAAAAAGGTTTTGTTGATGCATAAACATAATAAATTCTTTGGAACTAATACTGGTAGATGAAATGGTAGTGAATACTTCTCAGTACTTTTCATTCTAAGAATTTGTTCGAAAGATATTGGAGAGCTCCTTGTCCTCAAAGAGTAGCAAGAGCATAAGAGACAAATTGGAAGAGAAGTAAGGACATGGATTATCTTCAGAGTAGTAATTTAATCATAAGATTTATAGCAATAAAACATCAAATATAATTTGCATTCCCTAACCTTCTATAGATCTTTTCTCCTCCATATATCTTTATCTCATATACACTGGGGTAGTTTTCCTCTTTCTATTTATACATCTATAGTGATGCAGTTGTCAGGTTTATGTTGGAAATAGGTATTTATTGTTAACAAAACCCACAGTGTGAAGATGGATGCAGGTTGACATTATGCACTTCTAGGAAGGGAAATGCTACAGTCCCTATCAATGATCATGAGAGACCTGTCTATGTATTTATCATGAATCTGTCACCAACATGACTTAAGCCAGATTTCAGAGGGAGGGACCACAGAGACCATAATTCTCTATAAATTCCACAGAACAGAAATGGCATGTATAACGGCATAGAACCTATGTGCCTTATTTCACCACCATGCTTTCCCTGGAGACCTTGTTCTAGGATAGAGACAGAAATTCAGTGTTCATTGAGCCATTCACACTTTGTTACATTTACCAAAATGACAACTAGAAGAGAAGTTAATGACAACTGCAATTTTTGACGCAGAGTCATAAGGAATTCTAAGCTGGGAATTTTGGAAGTTGAATGACTGTAATTAACTACAAAAATATCAACTGAAAAAGAATGCACAGGTCTCAGGAGGATCTTGCGCAGCTTCTCTTGAGATCTGTTTTGTGATCTCTTTTAGCATGGACTGAAGCAAGTCTTTCAAAAGGACCAGAGAGTTGCGTATAGTCAGTGTTTTTTTCTATTCAAGTTTATTTAAAACTATGACATATAATTTATTCCTAGAATCCCAATTCAGATTTTATTAGAACAGTTTAAAAATGGAAACAGGAAGAGAAAGGGGAAAAAAATGTATGGGACATACTAAATTGCACCTCAAAAATTCCACAATCCTTCAAGTTTAATATAAACAACGAATGAAATGGGGAAAATATTGTACATTCCTCCATGTGTGCATTTCTAGGTCTGTGTCATGTATGTAGTCAAAATGGCTTAATCTAAGAGTCTTGGGTTACCAATGTCTTATATTAAGTCCTAATTATTAATAGTATGATTCAAGGGGCCGGCCAAGTGGCACAGTGGTTAAGCGCTGGCTTGGGAAGCCAGCGGCCCCGGTTCAGGTCCCACATATGAGGGCCAGTGACACTGCCCTCAAAAAAAAATAGTATGATTCAAGTGGCTTGTGTTGGCAATAATATCTGTACCCAAATGTCAAGAAACTCATCAGTTTTTAATTTAGTATAGCAAAACATACACTAATTAGAAAAATTGCAGTCTTTAGTGGTAACAAGTCATACCCTTTTAAGGTCTGAGTTTTATCCTCAAACCCACTTTATTTTAGCTGCTTGTAAAAATTAAAGAGAGCTGTGGTTAATTAGCTTTTTAATTATTTTAAAATTTTTTGCATATTTATTATTTTTTTACTAATTAGCTCTGAGCCTCTGGGTACAACTTGAAGGATTAGAAACTACTTATGTTTCTACAATAAAATAATAAGCTACTTAAACTTTTAGGTAATCTACATCATATTAGAAAACAATATTATTAAATGGCAGTCTATACAAATAAGTTGCTATAATTCAATTAGTTTGAATTCACTTTTGCAAGAATGGCAACCTTTATTGTGATATTATCTTTACTACAGAATAGCTAAGTACCAAATATTCAAATAATTTGTAAGCACATTTCTTCACTTCAAATAATCATTTTAGGGCCAGCCAAATGGCACGGTGGTTAAGAGCTGGCTTGGGAAGCCAGTGGCCCCGGTTCGGGTCCCACATGAGGGCCAGTGACACTGCCCTCAAAAAAAAAAAATCATTTTATTTTTCTCTCTCTTGCAATTTTTCAGAGTAAAATATATTTGCTTTGGAGAAAGCTGCTTTTTTTCTGTGCACTGGTGAGCTGAATCCAAACCATCATTGTGTTATTGATTAGAAATTCAAGTAGCAAAAATTTTCCCCAAAGGGGTGCACAATTGGGAGAAAAGTGTGTTTCTGTTGTAATTCTGCTCATAAAAAGTAAAGGGAACTACTTTGTTTAGATCATGCATGCTAACTATAGGCATACCTCATTTTATTGTGCTTCACAGATGTGCATTGTTTTATAAATTGAAGGCAACGCTCACCACCAGCAAAATGATAACAACTCACTGTATATTTTTTCACTTTTTTTATTAGTTACAGATGTACAACACAATGCAATAGTTATACTCTTTACCCCCCAAAGTGACAACCCCCCCCAGTTCGCCACCACACTCCTCCCCCCCAAACATACATATCCACTATAATTCCCTTGACTCCCTTCCACAGTATACTCCACATCCCATGACTATCTATATATTCAGCTACAGTTGTCATAAAATATTATACAACATCAGCTTCAGGTGTACAGTGCAGTGATCAAGCCTCTACTCCATCCATGAAGTGGTCTCCCTAATAAGACACGTAAGTATCTGACATGCCACAAAATTTTTACAACATTATTATATTCCCCGAACTGTGTTTCATATCCCTGTGGCAATATTGTAGTTGTCTATTTATGTTGTCTAATCCCTTCCCTTCCCCTTATCCCCACCGCCCTCCCAACTAGCAACCCTCAGTTTTTCCTCTATATCTATGAGTCTGTTTACTTTGATCATTCAGTTTTTCAGATTCCACATATAAGTGAAATCATATGGTACTTGTCTTTCTCCGACTGACTTATTTCACTTAACATAGTAGTCTCTTCACAACATTATCAATTACATTCCCAGAACTGCCCCCATATCCCTGCAGAAACATTGTAGTCACCCACCTACGCTGTTCAAAACCTTTCCCCTCTCCCTCATCCGCACTCCCTCCCAGCCAGCAACCATCAGTTTTTCCTTTATATCTGCTTGATTTGACTTCAATCTTCTTAAATTTACTGAGACTTGTATTGTGGCCTAATGTGGTCTATCTTGGAAAATGTCCCATATGTACTTGAGAAGAATGTATATTCTGTTTTTTCAGGGTGAAATGCTCTAAAAATATCAACGAAGTCCAGCTGGTCTAAAGTGTCATTTGAGGCCCCTCTTTCTGTGTTGATTTTCTGTCTAAAGAGTCTGTCCATTGGTGACAATGGGGTGTTGAAGTCCCTTACTATGATACTGTTACTGTTGATCTCTGTCTTTATGTCTGTCATAATCTGTTATATGTAATTAGGAGTTCCTATGTTGGGTGCATAGATGTTTATTAGGGTTATCGTGCCCTTCTTTGTCTTTTATTGTAGTCATTTTAAAGTATATTTTCTCCAAAATAAGTATTGCTACTCCAGCTTTTTTTTCTCATTTCCATTTGCATGAAATATCTTATTCCATCTGTAAACAGCATATACATGGGTCCTATTTTCTTAACCACTCAGCCACTCTCTGTGTTTTGACTGGAGCATTTAGCCCATACACATTTAAAATGATTATTGATAGGTACATATGTATGGCCATTTTCTTATTTGTATTCCTCGTCTTCTTGGGTTAGCTTGTTTACCCCTTTCTTTTGTTTAAAAAAGCCCTTTCAACATTTCTTGCAATGCTGGTTTGGTGGTAATGAATTCCTTAAGCTTATTCGTTTCTGAGAAGCTATTTCTCCTTCAATTTTAAGTGATAGCCATGCTGGGTCGAGCAATATTGGTTGTAGGCCTTTATTTTGTGTCACTTTGAATATCTCCTGCCACTCCCTTCTGGCCTGCAGAGTTTCTGTAGACAAGTCAGCTGTTAGTCTAATAGGAGTTCCTTTGTATGTAACCTGCTGTCTTTCTCTTGCTGCTTTTAGAATTCTGTCTCTGTCTTTAACCTTTGCCATTGTAACTATGATGTGTCTTGGTGTGGACCTGTTTGGGTTCAGCTTGTTTGGAACCCTCTGCACTTCCTGGGCATGTATGTTGATTTCCTTCACCAGGGTAGGGAAGTTTTCAGTCATTATTTTTTTCAAATGCATTCTCGACCCCTTGCTTCTCTTCTCCTTCTGGTAGTCCTATGATTCGAAAGTGGTTTTGCTTCACCTTGTCCCATAGGGCTCTTAAACTATTTTCATTATTTTTTATTCTTTGGTCTTTTTGTTGTGCCAACTGGGTGATTTCTGCTATTTGTCTTCCAAATTGCTGATCCGCTCCTCTGCTTCATCTACTCCACTGGTGACTCCTTTGAGTGTGTTCTTCATTTCAGTTATTGTATTCTTTAGTTCTAACTGGTTGTTTTTTATGATTTCTCTATCCTTCCTTATGTCCTCACTAAGTTTGTTAAACATTCTTATCATCAGTGTTCTAAACTCTGTCTCTGAAAGGTTGGATCCCTCTGTTTCATTTGGTTCTGTTTCTACAGGTTTCTTCTGATCTTTTACTTGGGACATGTTTCTTTATTTCCCCATTCTGGCTGTCAATCTGGGATTGCTTTGATGTATTAGATAGATCACCAGGAGAGCCATGGCTGGATCACACAGGCACACAGCTCACAGCCCAACACTCCCAGGAAAACTCCCAGTCTCAGCCTGTCCCAATCAGCTGCTCGCAGATCAAGCCGAGCAGCCCGACAACCAATCACCAGCCTGGCTACTCTGTAAGCGCAGTGGGGAGACCCGGGACCCGAGGCGGCTCTCGCATTCCGGAGTCTCAGTGAGCAGCCTGTAGGAGCCGGAGGGTACCCGCCCAGTGCTTCCCTGGCAACGCAGTATAAGCCGGGCGGAGGGTGGGGATCCAAGTCCGCATGTGCGCGGGTGCATGCACACACGCACTTCTGCGCCAATTCCTCCAGACCAATGAGGTCCCGGACCCGACCCTCTGTGGGAGGGCCCAACATTGATAAAATGGCGCCCTCCTGTACACCACCCATGCGCAGGCCCCACACCAGGGGAACAACAGTCCAAAAACCTCCATCCCTTGCACCAAAGGCGCCCAGCCCAGTCGGTCCCCACAGGCTCCTGGGCCCGGCTCACACAGCTACTCCCTCCACCAGGAACCAGGTAAGTGCTCACTGGTGAGCAAGCCAATGCGCCGGCCCCACTGATTTTCTAGTCACTCTCAGCCTCACTGAGATGGGCAAAGAGAATCCTCACTAATTTACTGCCAGCTGTCTTGGAACTTCTCTTCCCGGCAAAGGAGCTCTGGGATGGTGAGCTTGGTGTGCGGCCAGAAGGTCTCTCCCCCAACTGGAGAAGCCTCCGCACAGCTGGGGCTTCCCTCACGGGGTTCGCCCTCTCTCGTCTCTGCCCCTCCTACCAGACTTGACGTGGCCTCCTCTTTAAGTTCTTCGTTTAGTGGTTCTGTTCATCTAGTGTTCCGGGGACTCCTGGGGTTGAATGCTGTATAATTTGTTTGTAAGTTTGGTGTGATCCTGGGAGGTAGTTAGCACAGCATCTGTCTGTTCCGCCATTTTACCAGAAGTCCAACTCACTGTATTTTGATACTCACTTTATTGCAGTGGTCTGGAACCAACCCTGCAATATCTCTGAGGTAGGCCTGCATACAAGCTAACAGTACAATGAAGATGTTACACCTTTTTTTTTAACAGCCTTTCCCCCGAAAAAGTAACAGATATGACCAAATCAACCAATCAGTGTTTCAATTTAACCATGAACTTTGCTCTTGCTCAACACCCATTCTTGGGTCTGGGGGGAAATAAACATGTATTTTGGTGATTGAAACATGTTATATATTTTAAGCTGATTTCTTCTTTTAGCCCTAATAATGGGATGGCAAGGTCACTACATCAGCTTTTCGGGAACTTCAATGTGCTTGATGCTTTGGACCTAGAGATTTGTTTTCCAGTCATAGGTCCTTTTCTGCCACTTACTTTGATGACAATCCTACAGATTGTACATGACTCTACTGCTCTCATGTCAGATGAGGATGGAGGATAAGCCCTACTTTGCTACGCTGCCTGGTTTGTCATGAGACTCAGATCAGAAGTAGGAAACTCATTACAAAAGTCAAAAGCACTACGAACATACTAGTTATAGCTATATGAGGTTAGACAATTAAGATCACTAACTTGTTGCAACAATGTTACTAACTTTTTTTTTATATCAGAGGGATTATTCATTATGAATTTGTAACAACTGGGCAAACAGTTAACCAAGTTGACTATTTGGAAGTGCTGAAAAGACTGTGTGAAAAAGTTAGACGACCTGAACAAATTCATGACTCTTGCATCATGACAAGGCACCAACTCACACGACACTGTCTGTGAGGGAGTTTTTAGCCAGTAAACAAATAACTGTATTGGAACACCCTCTCTACTCACCTGATCTGTCCCCCAATGACTTATTTCTTTACCCAAAGATAAAGGAAATATTGAAAGGAAGACCTTTTGATGATATTCAGGACATCAAGGGTAATATGATGACAGCTCTGATGGCCATTCCAGGTAAAGAGTTCCAAAATTGCTTTGAAGGGTGGACTAGGTGCTGGCATTGGTGCATAGCTTCCCAACGGGAGTATTTCGAAGGTGACTATAGTGATATTCAGCAATGAGGTATGTAGCACTTTTTCTAGGATGAGTTTGCAAACTTAAGTGTCAGTGTTCTCAGTTACTCACCTATGAAGTTAGTCAGGCTGTTTCCACCCTTCAGGTTTGGGAATTTTCAATTCACTTTTACACATTGGTACACCACAGGTTTCTGGTTCATTAACATGAAAATAGAAGCCACTGCATTTTAACTTCCTTAGAATACAGCTATACTCTCTGAAAATCATCTGTATACAGCCATCTAGAGGCCCTGTACTAGTATTAATAGTGTCCCAGGACTTGCTTCCCTGGGTGGCATAGTGGGCTAGCAGAGCACTTAAATATTTAAATCCCAGACACTAGAACTTGGCTGTGTGCCCTTCTTTCTATAAGATCCTTTACCTCGCTGAAATTCATCTGCAAAATGAGCCTACAGAATATCATTAGTTAAGGCACCTGACAATTGTATTTTATATATCACATTACTGTGTAAATATGTGGATATATGACTCATAGGAGATTATTTATTAATTTGTATAGCAGTTGTCAAATAACAGATGTGGATATTCTAAAAGTATGGGTCCTGAGTGATAAATAGAACTTTTCAGACAAGTATTATAGGACTATTTTTCACAGAGAGTAAGAACAAAATTTTCTAATTTTTCTCTTTCTGTTTCTTATAATAATCTCTTTTTTTCATTTCCAAAAAGTTTACTAGTACATTTCTTTATCTACCACATTACCAAGTGATAGTTTAGAGCTGAGAAAAAGCTTTATAATTTATGAACGTCTTTATAAACACACTTGAGAGCCCCAATATTTTATATTGAATAGGTTGTGATTTCTCTAACTGTAAGCTAATAATTGATTTATAATGTTTTCTTCTTTCAAAATCAGAATCATTTGAAACAAACATACATTTCTGAAGAATCTATGTAAAATATATATGTTATGTGGATATATGGATGCATAATGTACATATTAAAAGGTCATAAATACAGATCTCATTGGGTGAGAATGTAGTTCAGTGAGATATTTCAAGTTTGCTTGCAAGGTTATTTTTAAAAACAACCTGTAAAGGCTTACTTCACTAAGAACATCCAAATGGTCATAAGTAAACAATAATATTGGCATTACAATATAATAAACAGGAGTTCACACCTCTGACTCTCTTGGTCTCACTAGAAGCCAATAAAGCAGTAGTATGTTCACTTCGTTACAAAATCCATCTTTACAACCCAAAGAGCTGGGAAACGTATTCTGCAGAACATAGCAACTGGCAATCCAATGCTACATCATGTTTGTCCCTTAATTTTTATAACTCTATTAAGCCAACATTTTAAGCAAAGGTTATTTCCTTTTCCTTCACAGAGCTAAATATTGTAATGTGAAAGGAAAAAAAAAAGAAGAAGCATATGCTGAAGGGTCAAACACATACCCTTCCCAAAAAGTTCGTTTTGCTATTTTTATCCACTACTATATTTTATCTACTACTATTCCAAAGGGAGTTGAGAAAGCCACACCCTGAACTCACACACAATTCAACAATTCCTTTAAAGAAAATCAGGGTTAAAGGATTGTACAGGAAATACTAAAGTGTAAATTGTTAAGAATCTGTTATTAGAAAATAACCTGAAAATAATGCAAATATAGTCATTCTAAGTCCTTTTTGTGTCATTTGTGATTCAGGAGACGTATTTTGTCCTGGCCTTTCAAAAGGATATCAGTGCACCTTTGTCTTCTCTGCATGAACTGTCAGGCTGTTTCACAGATCAGAACATCTTTCCACTGTTAGGAGTATTAAATGTCACTGTCAGTTTACCCTATGCAAAATGAAGTGTATGTTAGTGGGGCTGTCATGCCATATGTATAAACAATTCACCTTTCACTTTGTTTCAGTAAAGAGAGGCTGACATTTTTTTTTTATTCAGCCTCGTTTTCTCCAGTGAATATTATAAGCGAGCACTACTGTAATCCATCCTTTCTCACTGACAATACTGAATTTACATAATGCATTCAAGGAAATGCATCGATCCACAGCTATGTCCTCTTTCAGGAATAAAGTGCAGAGGCAGTAGGGGCTTTTTTCTCTAACTTGAAGTATTAGTAAATTCATCAGACTTGTGACTGTTTCACCTGTATTGTTAGTAAAAATGAACATAACATTTGCCTTTCTGGGGTCTCATTTTGCAGTTGTATATCAAGACTACAGGGTGCCATTCTAGTGTTGATGACCCTGCCCAAATGAAAAGTATAATAACCCTTGCATTGCTGTTGCACCCAAAATATCTAAGTAATTTAACTTGTTAACATGTAAACTGAGGTTAAAAAATGTTAAGTAACTTGCCTGTAGTCACACTTATGAAATAGAAGAGTTGATATTTATATTGATTTATCATACTCTATCCCAGTCCTTTTCTCATTACATCACATGGCATTTTAATACTGAACTTCCTTTAATGTTTGTATAAAATCTTTATATGTTGATGCAACCTTTGTTCTAGTTGCCATCCTCTTTTTATCAACAAATGCAAATTGCTTAGTCTAACAAGTCTTTCATGGTCTGTATCGCATCTATGTCTCCATGCTCATTTCTCCACTTGCCACTCAATCCCAATGCCTTAAGCAATCAGAATAACTTAAAGTTCACTTAATGATTCACTCAGCGTCATGTGTTTTCTTTATACACTACTCTATAACGTCCACTTTAAAACACTCATCTTTCAACCCACAGTTCAAGAGTCGATTCCTCTTATAATGCTTTCCACGACGCCTCTCCCAGGTAGAATTGAGTGCTCTCTCCACTGTGACCTCACTATATCCTGTCACAGCAGCTAATATAATAAGCTCAGAGAGTGTTTCCTCAGCTGTACCCAGTCTGCTATTAAGTCCATCAAAACCATTCTTCACTTCTGATATAGTGTTTTTGATCTCTAGTATTTCTTTTTGGTTCTTTCCATCTCTTTGCTTACATTGCCCATCTGTTCTTGCATGCTGTCTGCTTTATCCATGAGGGACGTTAGTATATTAATCATAGTTGTTTTACATTACTAGTTTGATAATTTCAACATCCCTGTCGTAACAGCCTGCTTTGGATACTTGCTCTGTTGCTTCAAACTGTGTTTTTTTGCCTTTCGTTATACCTTTTAATTTTTTTCCCGATAGCTAGGCATGATGTAGTGGGTAAAAATAACTGGAAATCTGCCATTACTGAAGTGGTGGTGAGTTACCACCACCACTTCAGTAATGGAGGAGGGTAAGTGTTTTGTAGTTCTGTGATTATGTTTCAGTCTTTTAGTGAGACTGTGAACTTCACAAGTGTTTCTCAGCTTCCCTGTCCCACTTAGTAGGGTCAAAATGGCTAAAATGGGCTGGAGTTGAGTATTTCCCTGGTTCCATGTAGAAGTCTAGAACCAGCAAGTGTTGGGTATTTCCTTTTTCTCAGGTTGGTTAGGCTCTGATAAAAATCCCAGCAAGCTAAGCCCTGGTTAAATAGTTTCTCTTGAGTGTAGGACTTGTTAAGAAGAACAGAATGCTTTGGCATATTTCAAAATGTTTCTTTCTGCCCTGACCCTGACAGAAGCCCCAGGGATGTTTCTCCAGTCTTCACTGTGAGAACTTGGTTGAGCTCCAAGAGGTGAAACTCAAAAAGTATTGGGATACCCTCCCCCCATTACTTGGGTCCCTCTAGAGATTTTATCTCTCATATTTGTTTGCACTGAGCCTCCAGCAAGCCATCAATTATAGTTTAGATTTTCCTACCTTGAAACTGATTTTCAAGGAGGGTTTTGCTTGTGGTTTCACCTCTATGTTGTTATTCCCTGTATTTGCAAGTCTGTCTCTCCAGTTTTGAGGGCTTTGATTTACCCTGTGACTTCATTTCTCTTAAATCTAAAAAGAATAGCTGGTTTTTCAGTTTGTTCAGCTTTTTACTTGTTGTTATGACAGTGGCAACTTGCAAGCTCCTTATATGCTAGACCACAAACTGGAAGTCTCATGTTGTTTTCATTTTTAATTTTTTGGTGGGTGTTTCAGTATGGATAGTTTCTATTGCTATGTCTCTGTATCCACTAATCCTTTCTTCTCCAATATCTAATCTTTATTTAAACCCACTCAAGATATTTTTCATCACACAGATTGTAATTTTCATCTCTAGAAGATCAATATCAGCTTTTTATTTCTCATATATACCATGTTTCTAATTAACTTTTAAACAAAAAGAATAACTTTTAATTTTATTGTCTGCTAGTTCTTACACCTATGCCAGTAGAGGTCAGTTTCAATAGATTATATTTTCCTCATTTTAGGTTAGAGTTTCCTGCCTTTTTATATGTATGCTATTTTTTAGTTGGATGCCAGCCACTGTGAATTTTACCTTATTGGGTACTGAATATTTTTGTTCTTCTAAATATTTTTGTATTTTGTTTTGAGAAGCAGCTAAGTCACCCTTGAAAACTATCTGAACCTTTTGGATCCTGCTTTTAAGATATGTTAGGCAGGATTGGAACAGTGCTCAGTCTTGGGCTATTTGCTTCCCAATCCTAAAGCAGAGCACTTGTCAATACCATACCTAATATACTGTGCACTATCAGGTTTTCCAGTCTGGCTGAGGAAATTAAAAACTATGCATGATCTTTTGTGAGTACTGGACAGTTATCTGTAATCCTTTGATGGTTCTTTCTCTGGCCTCTACAGTTTCCTCAACTGCATACACTGGTCAGTACTCTAACAGATACTCTATCAGAATCCTCTGCTTCTTTGCACACTTGGCAATCTTTGATTGAATGCTGAACATAGTGCATTTTAACTTATTGCATGCTCAATGTTTTTGTATTCCAATAAATATTTTTCACCTTTGTTTTAAGATGATTAATTTACTTCAAAACATTCTGATCGTTTTGTGTCTTGCTTCTAAGATCTATTAGGTTTCACAAGAGCATTTTTTGATCATCAGTAACCACTAGTGAGGCAAGAACTTTTTGTTAATGCTACGGATGCTCCAGGGATTATGGATTTTTACAGTATGGCTTCTTTGGACAGGCACTATCTTCACTTCTCTGGAAATGATGGGAACTATTTCCTTTCATCCTTTTGTGGTGATTCCTCACATTCGTGTGATGGTCAGTTCTCTGCTGAATACCTGTGGGTGACCACCTGCAGATCTCCATAGCCTTTTATGTCTCTTTCTATGCAAGCCTCTTATCTGTAGTACAGTATCCTGCTAATTTTAGCAGCTTCAATTTCTTTAATGAATGGAGCCTGTGAGGCTCTGCCTCAGTTTCTTGTGTAGTAATCTGCACAAGCAAAGCTTACCTCATTTGTTTCTTGTCACTTAGAGATTGCTAGATTGCTATCCTTTGCTGTCTGATATACAATATTTTTTAAATTTTTTATGTTTCTTTTTGTTTTTGTAATTTTTGTTTCAAGCAGAATGGTAAATCAAGTCCCTGTTTCTCCACCTTAGAAGGAAATGGAGGTCCCTTATTACATGTATATATTTATTTGGTTTTATACATTTTCACGCTGTTGGCCTTATGCTCCATAAAGACAAGGAACATGACCTTATCAGCTTTAAATCCCCAACACTTGCTGCATTGACTGTCATTTTAAATTCTAATAATCAGTGAATATGTATAGACTGAAATGACTCTCTTAGACAATATCATTTTGTAGTATACATAAAACCATGATTCATTGTCCAAGATATTGGCTAGCTTGATTTTGATACCTACAAATAGGAAACTTACATGGGAGTCTAAAAACTAGGAAATCTAGAATGCAAATTATATACTTATTCTTCCTCCATTTAAGAACTGGTAATTCCTTTAAAAATGCAACTAAGCAACCACAGTAAAAAAAATAAATTCCAGTGGTTGAGTCTTAGTTGAGGCATTAGTGTTTTTTAAAAAAAGTTTTAGAATGGAGGTCGGTTAATTATATGGTAATTTTGTAAACTGAATGAAAATGTAGTGATCAAGATTAAACAACCCTCACAGCTAGACCATCTAGGAATTAACCGCTGGAGGAAAATGAATTCTTAGTTTTCAGAGCAACACTTAACAAATAATAAGTTGTATAATATATAGCAGCCAACAATCAGATAGATGAAGGTGGTCATGCAAGCTTTTTGTTCAGAGTTGTACACTCTTTGAAATTGGGACTCTGGTCTGCCTGCCTGGCAAATATTGCTTGAAAATGCCAATGAATCTTATGGTATGGGAAGAACAAAGTTATGTTAATGTAGGGAACAGATCCTCGTCTCTGAGAGCATTTCCAGGCTTATACACATACTGCCTACCTATCTACATTTACCTTTTACTGTTGGCTTCCTAAAATTTTACACTACAGGCATTCTAAACAACTAACAATTCCAAGAATACACTGTACTCTTCTCAGGCTTCCATACCCTTGCTATATCTTTCCCTAGAATATTTTCACCCATTCCCCAATTTTTTCCCCTGGTTCACTCTGTCTTTAGCTCTAATTTTGAAGACACCTCCTCTGAGAAGACATTTCTGGCTGAACTATTTGGGAGTCTCACCTTGTTTTTCATAACACTTTGAGCTATTGTTAAAATCAGAGCTGGACAGTAATTAAAGTGGCAAAAATGTATTTTGTTCAGGAAATATTGCAATGGGAGAAAAGATCTGGGCTCAACTCTGAATATAGTAAAGACAAGTACTATAGCCAAGAATCAGGTTGGGGGCACAAGTCAGTAGATGAAAACTACTAAGAGAAGGCATCAAAGGTAGGGGGGGGGGGTTCCTGCTAAATTGACCTAACAAAATTCTTGCTGAAGGAAGGCCTGCATGATCAGATTAGAGGTTCAGGAATTCTTGCTAAAACTCAGCTATTAGAACCTACAGACAAAGCAAAGATTAGGCCAGGTTGACAAGAGGACTTAAAGGAGACTGACCAGAGTTTGGTCAAGGACAGAGTCTTTGTACTATTACAGTGTTCATCACACTGAACTGAAATCACTTTTTAAACAATTTTTGCCTATCCCCCACTAGACTGATCTATCACTAAAACTTTTGGTATTGCTTTGTTTCATATAATTAATTACTATAATAGAAAATGATCTTGTTTATATTAGAAACAAGGCTAGGATAGGGCTAGATAAATATCTCAAGTTATTTGCCAAATATATAAGTATTCTAAGTTATCAAAATTTTACCTGATATGATCCTGTAAAGATTACTGTGCCCATACATGGTCCATGCAGTTTTTGATCATTTAAGAATAATATCTACACAATGAAAAAGGTCCAATTAGTTTGTTTTGTGGGAAAATATAACAAACATTTGCATAGGGTATAATGGACCTTCCATAACTGGACCATTATCTCAGATGTCCACAATCAAGCATACCCTAAGAATTTTCTTTTTCTCTCTCTTAAAGTTATTTTATGTATGTATGCTCTTTAAAAGAGATAGTTTAGTTTGGCTTAAATTGAGTAATTAGCCCACTACAAAAGTAAGTAATGAAAGCATAATGCTAAATTGCAAAGTTTCTATAGCAAAGATGTTATCCTATTGGGACAACATGGCATCACATATGTTACTCCAATTACTCACTCTTTTGAGACACCTGTGATTCACTGACAGACTATGATGCATCATCACTAAACATACAGACTTTTGATAGTTTGAAACAAATCTGCTACATTATTACAGTAGAGTTGGGGTTTTTTCACCTCAAGCATTCTGCTGCCCAGTTTGTTAAAAAGAAATACCATGACATAAAAATGAAACTTCAAACCTGTTTACAACATTAGCTATATGGCTAGCCTTATAATGTACAATTAAGTCAAACAATATAGTGACTATGAAACTTTGCAAAGCACCGTGATGCACACTAAGTGTAATATATTGCACTTTAATCATAAAATGTTTAATAATAGAGATCTCACCCAAATATATGAAATGCAACCTTAAGATACGAAATAAAAAATATAAACATGAAGCAGTGATTGTAAAATTTTCAGCAGAAGATAAATTTTTTAAATGGGACAGCAGTCTCTTTGCAAAACTGAATAGTTACTTAATATTTATTACATATCAGCAATATATATTAAATATTATAACAAAATTGGAGATATTTTGACTATATTCTAGAGATAAGTTGGGAGCTGAAAAATAACATTATTTGGTAATTCTTTATAATTTTCCTGAAAAGAAGTTCACAAACACATATTGTTTACTGCCTTGAATTTTTTCCCTACATCTACTAAATTTCTCCTAATAAGTTTCATTATACTTCATTTTATCTTATCTCTTTTCATTAAATCTAAATCACTTCAATACGCTTGTTTAAAAAAAAAGCTCTTTAAAATCAGAATATAGAGGTTTTGTGCAAATTTTCACAGTATCTATGGCTATGTACTTAGATGAAAAATTAACTCATTATTAATATGATACTAAATCAATTTAGATTTATTCCCCTTTAGTTCATACAAATAAATATAAAACAAATATCTAATTTTGTATTCAGATAATTTTTGTATTGACTTTTGCCTAGCTAGAAGCTATGGATTAAAACAAAAACATAAATAAATGAGAGTACCAGTGGATAGTTATTGCTGTCACTAGCAACAAGTCCCTTCAGAAATCAAAGGAAAGCAACAAGTAAATCTAATCTTCCTCTGGCCTTTATAATGCCAGTCCTGGTGGGCATTGTAATCTGTATAATTTTCTTCAACTGTGAATCCAGCTTCTCACTGTATGTGGCTTGAAACACATTTCTAATGCAGCTGTTGTGTCTTTATTGGCGTTATTTATTTGTGAAAATTTCTGTGGCTTAAAAACTTTTCTTGTAATCAATACTCAGTGAAAATATTCTCCAAGACAAAGAATGAAAATCAGACTTCAAATGTAAACAAGTTGTAAAATGTTTTAAAGTGATTGCATTCCAGTTTTTATACCCTTATCTAAACAATTTATCTTTCTAATTATTTAAATTCCAGGAACCAAGATCCTTTTGTATTGTAGATCCTGCCAATTAATGGTGTTTATTTTTTTTTTAATTACCTAATTTTACATATATATAAAACAGTGATTTCTCTTACCTTTTATTTCCCTCTCTACAACATCAATTCCTATCTTCATCTGCAAAAGCAGAGAATATAATGGAAGGGATTGCGGGGGTCCAGCCTCCACAGAGTCCAGGGATTCCCTCGGGTGGGATGGAGTCAGCGAGGAAAAAGAAGAGAGTGGAGACACCGGAAAGAGTTTCGCAGGGTTGACTCAATTTATTGTTACAGCATGTCCCCTTTTATAGGGACTATTGACCATTACCTCAATTACAAGTTATGTTTCACATGAGTTTCATGTTTTTTCTTTCTCAGGGCTTTCACAGTCTTTACTTCCTTGTAATTGTTCTCTCCAGGGTAAACTGTGACCTATTCTATGTTTAAGGATTATCTTATCTTTTAATATGATGTTCTCCTTGCGACCCAAACTCAATTTCTACTTATCACCTAAAGGATGGTTACCATGACTACCCTGACTATCTAGTAACTACCCCAAATTCCAGCAGCTAATACACAATCGTAAGACTCACAGGGCATATGCTTGAATTACTATCGAGAGAGACTAGGAATGGCTGAGTCTAAAGTCTATTCCTTAGTAAATACAATACCTAGTAATCAAAGGGGTCTCACACCTCTCTTATCCTACGGAGGTAGCATCTGTTTCCCAGTCAGAGCTTCAGTATCCTTTGCTGCAACAAGGCACTAGGCAAAGAATTCAAACAAGGCTGTTGATTAACATAGCTCATGGTCAGTAAGTGTCTCTTATCAGAACTTTCATGGCCTGGAGACCTTTGGTCTCTAGGGAGACTTTTCACTGTGATTATCTTAGGCAAATGAGCTCAGGGCTGATGTTATCATCAGTTTCTCACAGCCAGGCTATTTTGGCCTATGTGGCCAGAGGTCTGTGTCTCAGTTTCCAAGAGGCTTGAGTCCCCAACATCTCAGTTCAGTGGTCCCCATGGAACTACCGCCTGGCTTAGGTTGTCTCCCCTCTTTTCTAGGAGATCTTACCCGTCTTTGGCTGTGTAGTTAGCTCATTGGGGTATCACAGGAACTTGCCATAAATGCAGTGAGAGTACTGTCTCCTATAAGATCCGATGTAGAGGAAAGGCACATGGGTTCACCGGAGTGGAGACTATAACCGACCATGAAACCTTGCCACATATGGGGGTGCTGACAGCTCCCAACAAGGGATAAATATATTTCTGGTTGTTTTTCTTTGAGAAAAAGTGGCAACATCTTTTGAGCTAAACAGAGATCCTCTAACTCTAAGAAGCAATGCCAGGAACTTGTGACACACCTAGAAGCCTGAGAGATGCAGGGAGGATTTAGGCAAAAATAAAAGAGAATATGATTATAATGTGGGATAGGGGACTATTCTAGGTATCCAGATCACAGCAGCTTTTCCACAATTTCAGGATTGGACTTTCCACAAGGTCTTTCAATCACTTTGAATTGAGGGCTCCAAATCAGAAAACACTCAAGTACAAAAACGCCTTGTCAAAAATGCACTCCAAATCTAAACATAAATGAGTATGGATTATCCTTGTTACTGTCCTCTGGGGCCAAATTGGTGAGGGCTGACTTTAGTTCAATTTTTCACATGGAGAAATGTGTGTTTTTAAGTGAGACAAATTTCTTTAGAAAGTTACATTTTATTCATTGAAAATCAAAATGCCTGGCAAAAACTTCTGCTGAATCATCGAGGTTTGCATATGGATATTAAATATTTGATTTATGCTTAAAGGAAAACTTAGGTGTGTAAGCTGATATTTAACTGGTATTAGAGTAGCAGTAAAGAGGAAGGATTGTAGCAAGGGCCCTCACTAGAGGAAGCACTGCTCTGAGCTCTCAGGAGCCCAAATGCATGTGGATTCAAAAGAATCTAAAGAGGAAGAGACATTCCAGAAGAAACAAGAATATTAACATTGAGCCACAGGACTTACAACACACATCAACCCTCTCAGAACATATAACATTTAATTGATATTTTACAAAAGATATAAAGCTAAGACTTACATAAATCCCATGCCAATAAATCAATATAAGAATAACTATAACGATAGCAAATTTTAAAAAAGCATTTGGGACAGAAATTTACCTTTAATTTTAACATGTGCCAGGAAATAATTTTGTGTATAGAAATAAGTTAAAACAGAACATATTTTTAAATTGCCTGAAGAACATCTAATTTTCTTATTTAATATTAAGATCAAAGCAATTAATTTTTAACAGTTTTTCTTCTCCCTAAATACTGGAATAAGTAATGAGTTTTGCAAAGAAAGGACAGTGCCCATTTCTTCATATTGGCTAGGAAAACTAAATAAATAAATGTCAGGTGTGAGCCACTACTCTGCAGCTATGAATATGTTAGACAAAAATTGATGTACGTCTTGGCAAAATGCTTCAGAGCCACCCAGTTTTATTCACTTTCATAGCAATTTCCCAGGGAAACAAGACATATCAAAATTAAAACAGCAGCAAGGAAATTGTTCACCTAGGTGAAGCTGAGGAAAGCCAAAGTGACAGCAGTTATAGAAAGCGGCAGTAGCTTTTGAAGTTAAGCTGCTCTGTCACATACCATCAATTGGACCATTATCTGGTGCAGGAGGGCTGTAATAAATGGTCAGATTTGCTTCTTAGCTGAAATGATGGGATGGAAATTGTGCTGTGTATATGAGGTTCAGGTGGGTGTGGGGGAGAATGAGTATATCAGATTTGTCCACATGTAAGTCCTAGAGTGATTGACAATCTGTCACTAACATGTACTTCAAATAAACTATACCATGGGAGTCTGGGTATCCTGATTCTTTAAGGACAAAAAGGAAATGCTAATAATACTGACCAGAAATATTTACTTTTCCTTTTTTGAGATACATTCTTATTATAACTGCAAAAATGGTTTCTGCTTCATATTCTCCTCTTCTTTTAGATATCTGAGAGCAGCCTACATACTTATTCATGACAGCATCCTTGTTATTTGTTAGAGGAGCTAATATTGCCTCAGTGATATTTTTCTTGTTTGTTTCTTCTGCATTTTGATAAAGGCAACAATAGCATATGGGGAAATATAGGACTGGGAGTGAGGTGACCTGGTTTCTAGTCTAGATTCTGAGATGCACAATAGCTATTAGTTTCCATACTCATCCCTGGGTAAAGAATTGTTTGGTTAGACAAAGATCAAGTTCATAAAAACTCCTTTATGCTACATATGGAAACACTGGCAGGAAAAAAATAGTCATAATCAATCTTTGAGACAACCTGTCAATTTTTCTAAGTAATCTTCTCATTGGAGACTGAAAAACTCTGCCTTTTCATTTTGAGACTTACATTGAAATATGCCACAATGTAAAATAAACAAAGATATAGTCAGAATCTGACTTCAAAAATTATACAATATTAATAACCTACAAATATGTTTTCCTTTCATACATTTGTAATGTTTTGTTATGCTTGTGTGAAAATTTACATGTAGTATATAACTTGAAGGTGAGTGAAGTTAAATAATTTCTTGATTCCAGACGAACCTAAATCTAATTAAAATTTATAACTTATTGAGGACAACACTGAAATATTTCATTAATAGGGACTATCACCAGGCTATCCCTTCTTGTCTGTAGAGTCTTTCTTGGTTGGTTACTTTATGGCATTCCTTCATTCCTTCCATTGAAGGCTGTTTTCCCCTTTTCCTGAATAACAACTTAGCAATAAGATAAACACTTCAGCTGGGTCAACAAGTTTAAAAGAATTAAATAAGAGGGCAACAATCTTGCAAATGCCAGTCTCTGAATCTTTTAAATTAGCTCTCAGTAAAAATTTGGGGAAAGCGTTTTAGTCCAAACTATCCCGACGTATTAATTGCCTCAAATCTCTACTTTGTTTAGCCATGAAGATGCAACTTGAGGGCATTTAATGGGTTACTGACCATTTTGAAGGCACGACATTGTCCAGAAAAGTCTTGAAATGTAAGGATACTACCAGAGCAACCTAATTTATTACCTGGGAGTGATTCAGGCTTTGGGATGAATCTGAACTAAATATTCTAACTGTCTGCCTGGATTAACAAACAATTTTGGGGTAGTTCTGGAAAGTTCAAGTTCTCTTAGATTTCTCCTGCTTGTGCATTTTATAAGATGGTTAAGAAATTCAGTTCCTATTATCCTAACTCATCTCTTGTTTTTTAAGTACACCTTCCCCAAACACATCAGATTCACTCTACATTTCAATTACTGTGCGTGAAAGGTATTCTTAAACTATGGAAATCCATTCTCAGGCTTTCAATTATCTTAAGTGTTTATCTCTATGAAGTGCACATTTAGCAATACCTTTTAAAGTTGCTGAATATTCAGACCACACGCAGCAATGCTGAGTGCTGGGTGGTGCTGTAGGCCAATCTCCCCTGATGTAATTTAGGAATAGAAAAGGATGGCCTGTAGTGATTCCAATTTCTCACTGTATGCTGTGTCTTTGCATGTGGCCAATATATATTCCTGTGTTATCTCTTCTGAAAGGATGAATACACCTGAAAATTGCTACTGTCTGTGATTCAAGTCTGAGAGGCATTTCTATGACAGCTGTGTGCTTTTAGGATTCCAAGGAACTATACTGGCCACAGGAAGAGACAGTTGCAGAGTGTTGTTAGAAGATGTTGCTAGCAGCGACTTAGATCAAAAGGGACAAGACAGACTCTTAAAAATCAAAACCCCATTGTTTTTTAGTAAGGGGGGAAATAAGCAACATTAATGTGGAAAGGGGAGTGCAAATTTGGAAGAGCAGTTTCAACTCTAAAGTGGATGTAATTATATCAACCTTAATGAAATAATATGTGTTAAAACACTAAGTGCAGTGTCTGTAACAGTGTTTTCCAAATTTATTGTAACTATTGTAGTCCTTGTTATTGTTGCTGTTAGCATTATTACTCCATGGTTAAGACAAAAAGAGGTACAGAGAAGTTAAACTGAACTGGATGTGTCTGAAACCTGGTCTTCATTCAGTGCATTTTTACCTTGAAGTATCTTAGTGATAGAAGACAAAGGAAGGACCCTGTTTGTGATAAGATTTCCCTAATTTTCTAAAAAATAATTCGAGGCAGCAGCAAACAAAACAAAATTAAAAAAAACAACACCTGAAACTCCACATTGTGTTATTTGCTTCTTGATAGTGAACAGAGTGTCATCAAACGTTTTGAAGGAACTTCCACACTCCTGGAGGATGAGGGGGTGCCTAAGAGTTTGACAGCTCTAGTTTCTATGGCAAACGTCCAAAATTCAATGAGGTCTTTATCTATGGCATCATATAGTAATGTCTATTGCTTGTTGGTGCTTCTCTTTAAAGGTATTCTTTGAAATATGGGTCATTATAAAATGATGCCATGGGAAACCTCTTCCCTGAATATTCTATTACTTGGTGTTAAAACAATGGATTACAAATCAGAATCTTTCAAAGCCTCATCATCCATGAAGAAGTTTTACATACCATGTGCTAGGTGAAGGACATACTCGTGTAATATTCTGTTCCTCTAAGGCATCAACACATTCATGCAGACATCCCATCCACTTACCTGTGCTTTGAAAAGGAAAAGAATGTTATCTACGTGGTTCATTGAATTGAATCAGTGCTTCCTCTTATGAAGGATAGACAGACACATCACAGGAAAGTACAACAGCCTTTGATGACTACATTTCCAAGATCAGTAGATGGTAGTTAGCATATTAGTACTGGGAACTATTGGGGGGTTAAATATAATTCTATTGAATTCATCAGAATGCTCTACCTCATGTTAAAACATTTTTAGAGAATCAACTAACATGTCTTGAGGAGACTGCGTTTTTAAAATATGGAATTGAGATGAGTTTCTCCTGAGAACTAAATTATTTAACTAGGATGAAATTACTAGAAGAATATTTAAAGGATGATATACAAAAGAAAGAAAAATGTTTAATTAAAGCCATGGTTAATATCTTCGTAAGTACAGGCCATAAAACTGAGCCATCAGCTCACAGTGGGTGTACAGAGTGCTGAAGCACAACAGGAAGAGTGATTTTTTTAAATAGATTTATTAAATTAAAATATTTTCAATCATTTTGAAATGTGAGCCGAAAATTTAATACATAGTGGGAGGCAACATTCAATCAAGACTACTGAATTTTTACACTCAGATCTACAATTACTAGCTGTGTGGTCTTGGGCAAACTACTTAATTGTGCCTCAGTTTTCTCATCTGTCAAATGGAGATAATATTAGTACCTCTCATGGGAATGCTTTGAGGATTAAATGAGAGAAATGTATAAAATGTGTTTAGAAAAGTGTCTGGCATATGTTAAGCCCACAATACATGTCAGCTATGAGAATTAATTAATTGAATCATTTAAAGTACTTAGGACAGTGCTTATTCAGTACAAGTTAGTTTTTTCATTGTTATAAAATATGCATCTAGTATATGCCCATGATGATATGGCGATGATTCTATTTCTAAAGTAGAAATAAAAGTGGAGACTCAATGGTAAATCTATTTTATATCATGACTGTGTACATATACCCATTGCAACTTGACTAATTTGAAGATTTGTCCTTCTTTCTAAAAAAAAAAAAAAAAAAAGATAACAAGGGCAAATTGCTATTTTTACTGAGGGTAGCAAGAAGCATTTCTCACTAAGAAAATAGAAGCCTTTATATTGTGAGGGTGCTAAAAATGTTACTCTCAAAAATAATAGCATTTTGGAAATAAAGGAAGAAATGAAGTATATGGAATTGGTATAATAATAATAATAATAATAATGCCTAGTGAGGAATTTCTCAATATTTTGTATTATACAAGAATGAGAATATTAGGAATCTGGTCACCATATAATGTGACATTCATAAGGTTTTTTGACCATAAAAATTCTGATACATGATTATTATGTCTATTATTGAAGATCTTAAACATTCAAACTTGAAATGAGGATTAAATGTCTCATGATTCACTTATTTAGATTTTTTTATTCCCTTCATTTGAACTTTTCTATTTGAAAACTACTTTTTTTCCTTTTATATTCTGATTTTCATTAGGTCCCTCACATTGATTTTTTTAATGATAAATCTTTACTTTTACAGGTTCACCAAAGTATAATTTACATACCATAAAATTCACCCATTAAGTGTACAATTTAATGATTTTTAGAAAATTTATAGTTGTACAACCATCATCACCTAACTCCAATTAGAGAATATTTTCGTCTACCCAAAAAAACATTCTTTGTGCCCACCCCTAATTCCAGGCAACCATTAATCTACTTTTTGTCTCTATTGTCCTATTTTTTAGTATAAATGGCTTGTAATATAAATGGAATATACAATATGCTGTCTGGCTTGTTTCACTTAACATAAGCTTTCCAAGGTTCACCTATGTTGTAGCATGTATCAGAACTCTATTCTTCTTTATGTTTGAATAATATCTAATTTTATGAACATACACCTTTTGTTTAGCCATTCATCAGTTGATCAACATTTACATTGGTTCCACTTTTTGGCTATTATGAGTAATGCAGCTATAAACATTGTCGACAAAAATCACCCAGCCTAAGAGAATGCTTCTAAGAGTTTATTTGAGCCAAACGGACAACAATTGCTGGGAAACAAAATCTCATCAGATTGAGAAAATGCTCCAACTAAATGGCGGTTTGCAGCTTATTTTTTTACATAGAATTAAGGAGGGTTGCATGAAATCCATTGGTGATAGATTAAGTGGGTGGGGGAAAGCAAAGAGGGTGAATCTCTGTGATTGGCTAAATGTAAATTGGAGAGACAAGTACTTCTTTCACATAGGTGGTACAGGATAGTTAATAGTTCACATAGAGATGGTAATCACGGGACAAGAATAATAATGAAGGATTCTGTACTTTCCTGCTCTGCTCTGGAAAAAGGGATTACTGACATTCCAAGGATGTCATTTTAGGTGCAAAAAGACAATAAATAGGTGCACTCAAAGGCACAGATTAACTCTGTGAAGGAAGTCTTTGGACAAAGATGTGACTTCCCACCATGGCCCACTTAGTTATGAAATTTTTTTATGCTCATGCTATTTTATGTGGTATTTTCAGTCTCTTGGGCTTGTCAGGTTTAATATGTGGCCCCTTTTTCTTCCACAACACTTATGTACAAGTTTTTATGTGTATATATGTTTTCACTTATCTTGGCTATATCCCTAATAGTGGAATTGCTGGGTCATATGCGCTTTGCATAGCGCTTTAGGGAACCGCCAAAGTATTTTCTAAAGCAACTGTACCATTTTACATTCCCACCAGCATTTTGCAAGTAAAGAAGTTGAATAAGATGAGATAAGGTTGGTGCTATCAAATTGGCTTTAGTTATAATTATTTAAGAACATCGAGTTTAACAGTTTGAAGTGATAAGCAAAATTAGTACCTATAAGTCACCTTTGTCCTTCAAAATTGATTGTAACTCTTGTCACAGGCATAGTTTTATCTCATATGAAAAAATGAATATTCAAATGATATTATAAAACCAATTTTATCAATTAATGGCAAGTGTTTCAGGGAAATACGTGATGAATATGTTTTTCATTTATTTACTAGTTTAGTCCTCATTTCTTACTATTTCATAAAGAAGATCTTTGCAAACAGCCTACATTGATAAATTGACAGTTCAATGTCCAAATGTTCTGACTGGAATTTAAAGAAAGGGTAGTTAGTCTAATTGAAATCTCTTTATCTATAGAAGTTATGCACCATATTGAAAGGTGTAATAATTTTTTTTGTACAGCCACCACAATAATAATTCATTGATCAAAGAAAATATCACAAACTTAGTGTTATTAACAAGAGCTTGGATACATGTGTCTGATATTTTTTATTGAAAAATTCATATCATTTGCAAATACATCTGGGGAGGCAACAGAGCAAGTGGCAAAGTGAAAGAAATTGTTCTCTTGCAGTGTTATACCGCTCATCATTCATAAATGTATATAGCTCATATCTTGTTTAAGTAAGGAGGAAAGACTCATAGGCCTGTAAATCCCTATAAATTTCTCTTATGCCAAGTGAAGTCTTGAGAATTTCACTAACCTTGGAGCAAAATGAAAGAAATGACTGATTAATATCTTTTCTGCTGTGTGAACATAATTCTGCCTATTGAATTGAAAGGTTGTTAATCCCTCGCAATCATGTTTGTGCCAACTTGATTGCTGTGCTGAAAATATTTCCAATTCACAGGAGGTTGAAAAAGCATGTGGATTTTAGGAAAAAAAACAGGGAGAGGATGGTGATTCTAAATGAAACAGGAACAGGACTAAACGAAAGTCTTGATATGGCAAGATTGAAAGTAAAAGAGTCTGTGAAATGTCTTGGTACCTCCTGGGGAGATGAAGAAAGAAAATTGGGACTTTTCAGCTTGATTAGAGTTTGACTTATGAGCTATTTTTGTTGTAAAAAGAAGTGGAACAGGAGGAGAACAGGATTTACCTTCTAAGGGAGAAAAGTATTTTGAAAAATTCCTTCCAGTTCACATAGTTTAACAATTTTTTTTTAGTACACAATGCTGATTGTTTAAAAACAATGCTGAGGAAATGAAAACATTACTAAATCATATAATTAAACTACGGTTTATGTATAGGTTATTACAAATAGTTTAGAATTTCAATTTTCATCCATTTTTCCCTGTCCCAAGTGTTTACATTATATTTTTAAAACTTCTTTATTTACTGATGTTTATTGATTAGAAATGCTTTATTGTGCATAGATACCTAAGTAAAACAAATTCTTAGTATAGAGATCATAAAAGGAGAAAAGCATGTATAAAATTAGATATTCTTCTGCCTTTCTCATTAAAACTCAGTTTTAGTTTTTCTCCCTGCATGTGTCCTCTCACTCTTATACTGAGATTTGATTGACTGGCCCTTTAGGAGAGATTGTTCTGAGTTTACCACCAGTCTTTGTCCAATTTTATTCTTTTTTCCATGACAAAAATATTATCATACACAACATGGCAGTTTCTGTCTCTGGCCCCCTCTTTCTCTTTGCATGGGACAGTCAGAACTTCTCAACTTTTTCTTCCAATCTATGCATGGAAGGATTTCCCCTCCACTCTGTCAAAATTCTCTTCCTCTAAGGAAACTCTTACTTTAATGGGATAGTCAGTGTTGTAGTTGCTCGCTTACAGGTCCTGAAAGAATTCATGAGACAGGTAGAAATACAGAAGGGAGATTTATTAAAGGAAGAGAAGGGTCAGCTGGGCTGAGTCTGCAGGAAACTACTGCCTTCAGTCGTTGTTTCAGCTCCTTTTATATTTTCTAACCAGAATGTAAATTGTTTCCACCTGTAGTGGAATTTTCTATTGAGTTCACCTTTGTCTCTTGGAGTAGGGGAAGAGATTAAACTGGTTATCACAACCTTTGCATATGTTATGTAGATTTAAGTTGGAGCCAGGAGTGGATCCCATACAGATACAAAACCTCTCCCAACTCACAAGGCCTGCATGGCTGAAGTAAAAGAACCATTGAAACTAGTATGCATAGTAAATGTACAGCAAGCAAAGCCATCAAGGCCTGGTGGAAAGGAGGCAAAAAAAGAGAAAAGAAAACTTTCTAAAAGTCCCAAGCTAAGTTACACTTATTAAATTGAATTATGCCAGTGGTCCAAATCTCAAAATAGAAGATTTAGTGCTACCAATACGATAATCCCCCCTGTCTCATCATTCAGTCTCTGTCCTACAAACACTCAGATTTTCCAACTCTTATCTTAATTGCCTCCTGTAATACAAAACAAAATACACAACATGAACAAATAACCAAACAAAAACCAACAGCAATCTAGGCCACAAACACAACCATATAGATATGAAGGTTCATTTCTGAAAATAATAACTTTCTAACATTTGACATCTGCCATCCTCAAAAAGGAGTGAGGAAAAGGGGCTTACCCTGCAATATAAGTGCAAGATAAGGGGATTCTAGATTCTGTCACAATGACTCTTGCTGAATAGGAGAATGACCTCTGCTGTAAGATTGGGAGAACCTAAGTCTGGATTAATTTATGTGAGGTTCTGTCCAGGATGAGTAGCAACTAAATAATGTCTCAAAATACCCAATTTTCTACTAACTATAGTTCCAATCAAAGGCAAATTGGAAAACTGATACAATTATCTGGATAATTCAAACCCTTCCTATTCTTACCCTGTCTCATAACTTTTCTCCTTTCTGCTCTTATTTCAGATATATATATATATATATATATATATATATATATATCGATATAGATATAGATATCTATATCGATATAGATATCTATATCGATATATCGATATCGATATATATCGATATCGATATATAGATATATATATAATTTTTTCCTTTTTTTTGAAGAGTTTGAGTGTTCACATATGTGTGTGCATCTATTTGTGTGTGAGTACACACGTGTGTATGCTGTCACATCTCTTTTTGAAATGATTTTCTTTCCATTTTGTTTACTTCCTATTTGCCTACGATGTAGGTATTATTATTGTTGTGGCTGCTCACTTGTGGGTTATGAAAGAATTCCCAAGGCAGATAGAAATACTGAAAGAAGATTTATTAAAGGAAGAAAAGGGTGAGCTGGGCAGGGTCTTCTGGGAAGTGCTGTGTTTCATCTCAAGTTTTATATTTTCTAACCAGGATGTAAATTGCTTTGGCCTGTAATGGAATTGTCTATTGAGTTTGGCTTTGTTCGTTGGGGTGGGGGAAGGTGCAGTTAGGTTCATTATCTCAACCTTTGCACATGTTATATGTAGATTTAAGTTGGAGCCAGGAGTAGATCCCATACAGATGCAAAACTTCTCCCAAGTCACAGGGCCAGCACTGGGCAGAAGTAAACAGAAATATTGAAACTGGTATGCATAGCAAATGTATAATACAGAGTCATTAAGCTTTGGTGGAAAGGAAACAAAGAAAAGAAAACTTTCAAAAAGTCCCAAGCTGAATTTCACTTATTAATTCGAATTATACCAGAGATCCAAATCTCAAACTAGAAGATTTAGTGCCACCATTGCAATCCCCTCTATCTCATCAATTAGTAATTTCCTTAGCAGCAGCTATATCATTACATATGCTTATAAAGACAGGTATTACATATTTCTGTAAAACACAATCACAACTCTGTGTGTATATAGTATGTTGACTATAAACAAAAAGTCAGCCAAATATTTCTCCACCGAAATGTGTTTATTTGGGAACAAAAAGGAATTGAAATCCAATACATGCAACCATTGTGAGCCTCACACAAACTTGCTAAAACAAAGGAGCGGAAATTCTTGTATAGAAGGGAAAAGGAAGATGGTTGGGGCTAGCACAAAGAGTTCCTCCTTATGCGCTTTATGATCAATGTGGGATATGAGAGCTCCTCCTTCCATCTTCCCTACTTCATTTTAAATGAATCTCTGTTTATTACTTTTTTACATTTCTCAATTTTGATCATGATCTTTCTCTGAAAGCAGCGATGACCAAGAGTCAGGTCTTTCTCAGTTTCAGTGGCCTTTTTTTGTTCCTCAGTGTAAGGAAGGACCTACGAAGTGTGTCATGTTCCATGTCAGAGGGAAAATGCACAGATTGGAGACCTCTTGTGGTCACATTTGAAAAACAGGGAGGACTAGGAGGGAGATCTCTTAGGCATTTCTCATTTAAAGTCTGTATCTTAGAATTGTGAATATGATAAAGGCAAACTTGGAACAGAAATAATTTCAAAAATGCTTTGGGAAGTCATAATGTGAGAATAAAACATGAAGTAATTTAACAGCATTGTTATCTCAAAAAAAAAACCATTTGGGAAAAAATATCTTATCAGTAATATATCCTGTAGATTGCAAATTCATAGATGATGAATTTTGGATAAGAGTCTAGAGTCAGTTAACAGCTTAGAAGAAAGAAAAGCTTCTGTGAATTTTAAGACTTAACTCTTCAGAAAAGCAGATGAAAAGATTAATTTGTCACAGGATCATGATATGACTGTTTCTGAAAAGTCATAATCAAAGGAAAGGATTTCACTTTTTCACAAAATTTTGAGAAATGTGGACAAGGTCATTGTCTATCCACAAAAGACAGGGAAGAAGCACCAGTGATTAAAGGTATACAGGCCTTTAATCTGTCTTATTAGATGTCATCTGCTTCCATTCTGAGAAATCTTTACTTTCAGGTCAACAGATAGATGGTGGCAGGTCTGGGATTGGTGCTTTCCTTAGATGTGTCTCATGAATCCAAGGGTCTGTTCCTTGGGGTTTGCTGGCACAAGGGTTATTACCAGCACCCTACAGGGGCCTTTCCAGAAAGGTTGAAGAGAGACTTACTGGAGGTGTCTTTTCCAATAGACAAAATCTCCAGTTTCTAACTTGTGGTGCCCAAGGTCTTCAGCTCCCATAAGGGCATTGTGAAAGATTGTTCTACCAAAACATGGTAATTTTTAATAGAAGCAATTAGGACTTTACAATATTGAAATATGTCTCTTTTTATCAACCGGGGTGGAAAGAGGCAGACGCCAAGTGCACAGGACGTCCTGTAACTATCTCAAAGTTGACGAGCTCCAAAAGGAGGTGGATCTGAGATATAAAAGGACTAATGGCAGTGCTTTTGGTCAGGGTATTTGGAGGGTCTCTACAAATTTTGCCAATTGAGTCTTAACAATGCCGTTATTCTGTTCAACTGAACCTGAGGATTGAGGGTGGTAAGCACAGTGAAAATGTAAAACTAGCCAAAGCGGTATAGAGTTGTTGAAGAGCCTGACCAGTAAAATGGGTTCCCCGATCACTATAGAGTTTGAGAGGGTGTCCCCAGGTAGGGATAATCTTTTCTCAAAGGATTTTAGCTACAGAAGATGCAGTAGCCTTTCTGCAAGGGAAAGCTTCAGCCCAGTGAGAAAAACATAACATATCATGACTGAAAAACATTTATATCCAAGAGATGGGGGAAGCTGTATGAAATCAATTTGCCAGACCTCGAATGTCCATTAGGCAATTTACAATGTCTAAGTTATCATCTGGGGAAATATCCTTCTGGATCATGACAAAGGTTTGACTGCTTTAAGGGCAACACTCCTTGTCGATTTTTCAACAATGTCATTTTCCCTAGCTTCCAGAGTCAGTTTTAGAATGCCTGGGGATCTTAATGATAGCTAAAGTAGCAGGTAAAAGTATAGTATACAGTAGTTCCTGAACATACGACCATTTAGAGTTTTATTTCAGCTGGAAATAGGGAAGCTACGTTGTTTTCATAAAGTTCCAAAATCATGAGCTACTCTGAGACAATACCTACTATCAGAAAAAATGTTGTCAGTTTTGCTCTTGGCTAAAGGACAAGCCCAAGTAAGAACATGTAATGCATCCTGTTAGGCTAAAGTAGCTAAAGGCAAAGGTGCTTTCTCGGCAAATGTAAGAGGAGTTACAACACCATACCCAACACAGTTTTTGCCATTTTCACCCTTTAAATATGAACCATTGGTAAACCATGAAAAATCTGCCTTACTCAAAGGAGCTTCCTGCAGATCATAACAAGAGGTCAGGAGGTGTTCTACTAGTTTTAAGCAGTTGGAGGGATTCCATCAAAAATGGAGGGGAGAAGAGTAGCAGGGTTAATGTTTTTGTTTTGTTTTGTTTTACTTTTACAGGCATTTTGGGAGTGTTACAGGGACTCATGCAAGGGATAATGGGACCCTGCAGTTCATAATCTTCTGTTACAGGCTTTATACCTTGAAGGGCCTCTTTACTTATGGTGTGTTGATTGATTTCGGAAAGGGGTTTTGAGGGATCTATTTGAATCTTGACAGGAAGTACACTATTGGTTCTAGCAATATAAGTTGAAGATTTTGCCCATGAAGAGGATGGCAGCTGATCAAATAGGGACAAATGATCAGTGTTAAATTTAGCTTAGTGTCCTCAAACTCCAGGATCGGTGAGTAAATAGCAAGTTCAACGGGCTCTATGGGTGCCTTACCCTTTTTCTCACCAGCTTCACAGCTATCAAGGGTCTTCTCTGGATCCTCTTATGGGTCACTAAATATGTTGATGGTAAACAAATAGCCACCCAGATATTTCTCTAGCAAAGTGAGTTTATTCAGGAACAACAAGGAATTGTAATCTGGGACTTGCAACTATGGTGAGCCACCTGCAAGTCCACTAAAACAAAAGAAAGGACATTCTTTAATAGAGGGGAAAGGAAGATGGGAAGGGGCATATTAAAAACAGTTGCTCGTGTGGTACTTTGCTATCAACCTAAGATGTGAGAGCCCCCACTTCCAGCCTCCCTACCTCACTTTACATGAGATTCATATACACACACCCTCTATAGATTCAGCATAGCAGTGGCTATGGAATATGATCTGGATCAATTCAACTGAGTACATTACCTTCTTGGAAAAGCATCCTAATATGCCCTTCATGACTATGAAAAGGAGCTGATGATTTGCATTCTCCACTTGGTCTAGGCACCTTTTGTACTTGCATGCAGCCTATTTCCTCAACTTCACAAAAGCAAGAATGATCATGCCCTTCATCATTATGTCCTAATATGGTATGTTGAAGAGCATGTTAGCAAAAGAGGGCTTTGCTAGATACAAAACACATTTTGTAGGGAGCATTTAGTGTGACTTACTAATAAAAAGATCTCTCAGGTCCTGCTACTACTGCTTGCTAACTGTGTGACCTTGGACAAGTTCTGCAACACTCTGAATCTCATTTCCTCATCTGTAAAATGAGGACCATAATGTTAACCATTTACTTTTTTGTGAGAACACAGAAAACGATGCATATCAAGTGGTTCATACTAGTACAATATGTTGGCGGGTAAAATAGGTATAGAGAGGCTGGGTAACTCTAGCTCACATGGTGAAGGAGTAGTGGGACTGAGAATTAACTCACTCACAATTGAAGCCAAACTTGTATTTATCCTAATACTATGTTAGCAAATAGATTTATCATCTCTATCAAAACATGATAAAAGTTTGACCTCTTCTTTCCCTTTAACACCAGGTAACATGTGCTTTGTCTTCATTTACTTTATGATTGAGCTAGTACTACTCTCTGTCTTGCAAAGTGCTTAAATTAATGAATTATTACTCTTTCTTTGCTAGAGATAAAAAATATCATTAATAACTAGACTCACATATCAAAAGTCATATTAACCTATCAGTTGTAATTAGTTCAATTTATTGTTGGCATTGGGAAGCAGAAATGCCATAATGACATAATATTCTTTGGGTTGTTTTTTTTTTGTTACTTATGAAAATAAATAAAAATTATATCTTTATTATTCATTAAATTTTAATAGTCACAGTATATTCAAATAGTATATTTCATTTCTTCAGTGTGTAGTAACATACTTTCTCTTTATGCCTCTCACCCTCTCTTTCACCTTTATATGCCCCCTTTAAGTATATATTAATAAGAAAGGCTTGTTTCTTTACATGATTTTCGGGGTTTTGAAGGTTTGTGACCAGAAATGACAATAATATCAATAGCTATATCTTTGTAGATTTGAATTTGTACCATAACAGTTGGGGAATTATACTAACAAGTATTAAGTGATTTCTTTGCTCTGTGGGGTAGAGTGGAAGGAACAGTTAATTGTTTTTAAATTATATGAATGAGAGAAGAAATAGGATAATTGGACATCATTTGTAAAAATGATTCAATGTACAGAGAAATTGCTGACAAATACAAATATCTTGGGGGTGGGGACAAGAAATAGAAAGGGATAAACATTAACATTTATTGTATTGATAGTAAATGTTATTTTAATGTACTTACCAGGTCTTGTGTGATGCAATTTGCTCACATTATGTCTAATTTTCTAAATCGTCCTTTTGAGGAATAAGAATTACAAACTCACTCTAGAGCTAACAAAAAAGGGAAATAAGGGATTCTGCAAGAGCTAATTGACTTTCTCAAGATCAAAAATTATCAAGTGTCAAAAAGGAAGCAAACCCAGATCCATCTGACCCTAATACTTATGCTTTTCTCAGATCGCAAAACCACCTGGATGAAATGTATCCAAGAGTTGTAGGCAATTAAGATTTTGACCATTCAGAAAGTAAGGCTCTCTGACAAATCTACCATAGATGGGCCAGTCAGAGACTTAGCTAAAACTCAGGAAAGAAATGGACAGACCAAGCCTTCTGCACTATTTTAATGATCACTCTATTAAATGTTGTGTTTGGGGGCAAAATTGCTGATGGTAACAAAATAAAACTTCTCACACTGTTTTAAAAAACTACAAAATTTGGTTGGAGATGATTTGGTCTGGAGTATTGTGCAGCTCATGTAGACATCATATAAATATGTGTGTCCCTTAAAAGGTATCTCATTTTAAAGTCTTGTCCTCCGAGTAACATCACAGCAACAGGCAATCCATTTTGTCATCACTATCCAATGTCATATCAACTTTTCTCAATGATGCACTGCTTTTCAATCAAAATGATGATATTTATTAGTTTGGATGAGTCACCTCTTCTGCTTACAGCTCTGCCCACAGGCTCTTTTGAATCCCTTTCTAGGTCTACATGGAGTTTTAGTTTGTCTGTCTCTAAAATTTCATAATGTTAAATTGGTCCACAAATCTTTTATCTATTCATCTCCTCATTATTTTTCCCTCATAATGTGCTAGGTAGCTGTGAGCTACATTTTCTTTCTATAAATACTATGACTAACGTTGAACATTTCTCACATCTCAGAAAAAAGACATATGGAATAAAGATTGAAATTTGACATTAACTAGTGCTATCGAAATAATAACTATGTGATCACCAAAACACACTCTGAGACTCAGTGGTGTGGATATTCTCCAACTTCCTCCAGCTCTGCTTTGGTACCCTGCCCATAAAGTTCACATGGCCTCCCTAAATGAAGGATATACACTCTAATAAACACTTACCTTCTCTTTTAAAGACTTCAGGGAAAGAGGTTTTGCAGCATTGAAGCAGTTAGCCTTTCTGATTGTGCCTTGACAATCCTTTGAGGTCTGATGACTGGCCAAAGTTAACAGCAGGATAGAGAGTTAAGTGTCATCTTTAGAAATGTGTAAGGGTAAGGACTAAAGTTCAGTACAGGGTTTGCACTCATGTCTCTGACAAGGACCTTGTTTTGCTTCTGAGAGGAACTTCATGAGTTTTGATAACTGATCTGCAACTTGCCCAAAAAAGTAAATCTGACAATGAGAAATGACCTTGTAAGGCTTTTTCTTACTCAGTTAATGAAAAACTGTGCCAAAAGAGGGTCCTTAAATGGAAACTGTGTAGTCTATTTAAAAAAAGTATTACATGTCTTCAACCCACAAAAATGAACTTAAACTAAGTTTTTATCTGGTGTTATGATTACTATTATCATCTCCTTTTTATTCATTTTGAATTTTGAATTTTGATCCATTTTGATAACTGCTAACTTTCTTCCTGAATTATGTCTTCATTTCAACTTGACAAGAAGCTGCCTGTTTTTTTCCTTTATAGACACAGGCATGATGTCAAGAAAAAGATAAAAATAATTCAAGTTATTCACAAAAGGGGTACTGCATAAAATTACCAAAAATAAGATTTTAGTTTTATACATGGAGTCTTTTTCTTTTTTTACAGAATTACACATTTATTTGTACATTTACAAGGGAATTTGCTCTCACTAGACATATTAATACGATTGAGAATGCTTTCTTATTTACTAAAATCTTGATTTAACACTGTGTAACATCTACTTGAAGGCCTGGCTCTCAGGGCAGTTTATTTCAATTCTGGATTGTAAAGGCTGTCACACATGGGAGCTCATCGGAAGAATGGCATCATTAGCTGGGCTTACTATATCATCGTACTCATTTGAAACACAGTTCACCAATTATACAAAGGCTTTTCTTAAAATACAGTTACTATTTCTGTCTTCCATATAGTCACTTAGTCGGTCTTACCAACCAACGGGAAGGTGCCCCCATTTGTTTCATAAATGGGTTTAAAACCCAAGAGATCCTCCATTTTAAAACTCTACAGGTTCTAAAAATATTATTCTAGAATTACTGGTGATGTCCACACAACTTTAAACCTTCCAAAAACCGTTGAACTGTATGTACACTTTCAAAGGGTGAATTTTATGGTAGATGTAAATTATATCTAAATTTTATAATACAGTTTCTGCTCCCAAGATTTTTAAATGTGTAGGTATGAGGGTGTTTATTGGTCAAACATGTTGTTGGTCACAAAGTCCTGTCCATGGAAACATTTCTAACATCTGTTTGTTGAACATCTTTACCTTGAAGTGGCACACGCACGGAAAGTGTAAACATGGAGTCTTTATCTTATTAGGCTTTGGCCAATCAGATACACAACTGTTTATTAAAAAGCTAATAGGGGCTGGTCGAGTGGCGCGGTGGTTAAGCGCTGGCTTGGGAAGCCAGCGGCCCTGGTTCGGGTCCCACATATGAAGGCCAGTGACACTGCCCTCAAAAAAAAAAAAAAGTTAATACATTCTCCATCAGCCTTGGCTTGAAAACCTCGAAGCCAGTCTGTTAAGTTTTAATCGATTACCATTTAAAAGAAAGATGTTACAATGATAATGTAATTTCAGCTACAGCATAGAATTCATTCATTAGGTCATTTCCAAATTTCTTGTTCTAATTTTTTGAACTGAGAAGATAAAGCACAGAGTGCTATGAAGTGAACTAAGAATTAATTGGGATACAAGATTAAGAAGCAGAACTCAGTACTTGGGCAGCAGATTCCCTGATGTTCCCTGTAGTCACATATTTCTCAGGTGTCAGAATACAATAGGTCAGCATCTGAACTTTGAAGAGAGTACCTGTTCTTGAAATAAAAATCATTCTTAATTCATCACAGGAGGTTTATGTCCTTATAGACTGACCTTAGCATTAACTTCCTTTCTTCTTTTACCACCTGCAATATTTGATATATGGTCCTACTTCCATGACTGTTATCAGCTTTTGGAGTACCGTAGGTAGCAGAAGCTGAGTGAGGAAAAGAAGTAATCTGTAATTCTTCCATGGAGCTGAGACTTTAGATGAATTGGCTTTTTTATGAGCTCTGCTCTACTTGCTTGCTTAATAGCTCATGTTTACATGGGGGAGTCATTGTTTTGGTCTACTTTTCTTTGTTCTACTTCATAAAAATATACCATCACACTTTAAAACAAAGCCCTGCATTTCCTGAAAATGAGAGCTTTTATGCTATGGAATTGGTTGTAGAGGGAAAGACATTTTTATTGAAAACTCCTGAAGTCATATGGTAAAAATTTAAGTAAGTAGATTTTAATCAGAGTGAGAGCCAATGCACATGTATGTTTAGATTCAGAGTAAAAACAAATGTGTTTCTTTCTACTAGTAAATATTGAACTTTTTGGTTTTCAGTTGTGGCTAATTTGACATACATGATTTCCAAATATTTACAACATTATTATTGAAATCTTCATATATTTAACTAAACAAGCAGTGTAATATTTGATATTATGTCCTTGATGAGTGTAAAACTTGGAAAGGATTTTTATGTAGTGCCTGATTAGACAGAATACAAGATTGAATTAATTTTGTCATAAATCATAGAAATGTCTGTCACAGAACACACACATAAATGAAGATATTATAAAAATTAATGTAATACATAAAAATGAAATCAATGTCTTTACTTAAAAGTATTATAAGAATACAATTTCCCATGAAGGATATTTGAAATCCCTGGGCACATTTTTTTTCTTTTTTAATTACACATGGTATTATTCCAATATCTTTAGATAGCTTATAACCTATTTTAAAATGTTGGGCATTTTGACAAACTGACTAGTGTTATTCAATACAGGCTGAGAAATTAGCCATAAAATTAATTTACTTTAAGAAATTTATCACCCTAAATTTAGAAAGAAAACACTTAAAAAAAATTAAGCGCTGGATTGGGAAGCCAGTGGCCCCGGTTCGGTCCCACATATGAGGGCCAGTGACACTGCCCTCAAAAAAACAAAACAAAACAAAACAATAAATAAATAAATAAAATATATTCATGTATTCAACAATTCTTCCCAGGAGTTTTCTAATATAATTGACTATTCTTTGGAAAGGCATTCATTCATTCCATCAAGAGTTAAGTAAATTGTTTAACCCAAATATCTGGGTTGTACTTCACATATGAAGCTAGATTACTTCCTTTTAGTAATTTCAAGCATATAGTCCTGTGCTACATAACCATATTTTTGTCAATGACAGACCACATATATGATGATGGTCCCATAAGATTATAATGGAGCTGAAAATTTCCTTCTCACCTAGTGATGGTGTAGCCATCACAAAGTCAACAACACAACACATTATTAATGTGTTTTTGGTGATGCTGGTATAAACAAACCTATTGCACTGCCTGTCATATAAAAGCACCTATAATGTTGTACAGTATAAAATACTTGATAATGGTAATAAATGACTATGTTACAGGTTTATGTATTTACTATACTACCTTTTATTTTTATTTTAGAGTGCACCCTTTCTACTTATTAAAAAAAAGTTTGCTGTAAAATTGTATGCCTTGTTACCACAGCAGCAGCCTCATGCATCTCATGTTTCCTGAGTCTCTTGATTGCATCATTTCTCTTGTGCTTGATTTAATCTCGTGTTGTTCTGTAAAGTGATATTCTGTACATGCTAGTAGCCTAGGAGCAAGATGCTCTACCATGGAGCCTAGGTAGTAGGCTAGGCCATCTAGCTTTCTGTAAGTGCACTCTGTGATATTTGAATAATGACGAAATCACCTAAGGATGAATTTCATAGAACTTATCCCCATTGTTAGGTGGTACATGACTATTTAAAAACCAATTGATTTATTATAAATGAATGTAAGAATGCACGATATATCTGATAAGGGGTTAATATCTGAAATTTATAAAACACTCATGAAACTCAACATCAAAAAAACAAACAACCCAATTAAAAAATGGGAAGAAGATATGAAAAGACATTTCTCTAAAGAGGACATACAGATGGCCAACAGGCATATGAAAAAATGTTCAACCTCACTGGTCATTAGCGAAATGCAAATAAAAATCACAATGAGATACCACCTCACTCCAGTCAGAATGGCTATCTTCAATAAATCAACAAACAAGTGCTGGCGGGGCTGTGGGGGAAAGGGGACCCTGCTGCACTGTTGGTGGGATTGCAGATTGGTGCAACCACTATGGAAGTCAGTATGGAGGTATCTCAAAAAACGGGAAATGGAACTACCTTTTGACCCAGCAATTCCACTCCTAGGTATTTATCCTGAAAAACCCAAGACACTAATTCAAAAAAATTTATGCACCCCTATGTTCATTGCAGCGCTATTTACAATAGCTAAGACTTGGAAACAAACGAAATGCCCATCGGTAGATGACTAGATTAAGAAACTGTGGTACATTTATACAATGGAGTATTACGTAGCTATAAAGAACAATGAAATTGTACCATTTGCAATGATATGGATGGACTTAGAGACTATTATGTTAAGTGAAATAAGTCAGTCAGAGAAAGACAAATACCATATGATCTCACTTATATGTGGAATCTGAAAAACTGAATGAATGAGCAATGTAAACAGAAACAGTCTTATAGATATAGAGGAAAACCAGGGTTGCTAGTTGGGAGGGGGGTGGGGATGAGGGAGAAGGGGAAGGGATTAGACAGCAAAAATAGGTAACTACAATATTGCCACAGGGATATGAAAGACAGTTCGGGAAATATAATTAATAATGTTGTAAATATTTTGTGGGGTGTCAGATGGTCACATGTCTTGTTAGGGAGACCATTTCATGGATGGAGGAGAGGCTTGATCACTGTACTGTACACCTGAAGCTGAGGTTGTATAATATTGTATATCAACTGTAATTGAATATATAGATAGTCACGGGATGTGGAGTATACTGTGGAAGGGAATCAGAGGAAGTGTAATAGATATATATGATATGGGGGGGAGGAGTGGGTTGGCTAAATGGGGGAGAAGGGGTTGTCACTTTGAAGGGTAAAAAGTATAACTATTGCACTGTGTTGTACACCTGAAACTAACTAAAAATAAATAAATAAATTATTTTTAAAAATGCAAGAGTAAATGAAATAGATCATGATCTGACAAATTTCCACATAGCTCTTTTAGTGTGAAAGGCATTTTTCATTCCCAGATTAATATATGAAAGTGATGGGAGAGTGTAAGAACTACCTCTAAATGCTTTTCTAACCCTAGATTTGAACAAAAGCATAATGAGAGTGGTAACTATAGGGCTAGTGGTGAAAGCAGGCCTCTTTGGTTGATTAAAAAAATTGATTATTTTTCTAAGAACAGGAAGCCACATAATGCATGTAATAAAATTAAAGAGAAGTCTTCTTTTTGGAAAATTGAATTACATATATACACATACAGACATACACATACATGTGTAATACATATATATTATGTGTCCTAGGTTGGGATGAGAATCTTTAGTGAAATTCTAGTTCAATTCATTTCCATATAACAACACTGGAAAGACTATATCTCTGTGTTTTCTTAAGAAGTTGAATTATTATGTCAAAAATCTCTGTGAAAAGAAAAGAATGTGTGTACAAAAGTTTTGAGAATCAAAGAAAAAACATTCAGTTGTCTTTATCCTTAAACCCACTATCTATAAAGGTACATAGAATTCCAGTGATAAAATAAAAGTATCAACACTGAGACTTAGAAAAGTATGCCAGTTTAAGACCTCGCATTTGTTACATAATTAATCAGTGAAAAATCAATACAGGGTTGATAAAGGTCACAGAGGAAATCACTGAACATTATTAATCAGATCCACAAACCTTAAAAAACAAGCTACATTAGATTTAGATTCCTGGTGGAACTTTTTAATGCACCATTTTTTTCCTGAAGCATTATACCTCACACTGAGGAAAGTAAATCAGGAGAAAAGAACATAGTGCAATTGATGTTTACAGAATAGGCAATGATTAGTGTGCAATCAGTGTTGATATAACGAGCAAAACACCATTGCTTGTTTCTGGATGGGTTATTCATACTAGATGCATTAGTCAGGGTTTCCAGCATTAATTTAGATTTATTCTACAGTTGCAAATGTTGTTCTAACAGCAGAACACGGCTGTGATATCTTTCAGAGAAATGCTAATTACAGTCCACTGAATCTAAATGTATTATTTAGTACCATTACCACACCTAGAGCTTTCCATATTTTTTTCTCTTATTTATTCATATTCAAGGATCTTGGTACTGCATCACAGCCCTTACACTGTAATAAAAAAGTGTAACTACAGGAGAAATAGTCAGTCTAGGCTCTTGCCCATAGTAGCATTGTGAAGGGAATGAATGTGCAGAGGATTAATGAATTTAAAACCATGAATAATTAGATATATGTATCCCAAAACAAATCACACATTCATTCTCTGCATTTCATTGTTTGAAGAAAAGAAAACAGAATTAGCTGACTCAAATGCATATAAGACCAGCATTTTCTAAAGTATGTTCTATGGGATGCTAATAAAGAGAGATTTTTTTTTATGTAAAAGTAAATAAATACAGGTTCTGTGGTCAATTATGTTTGCGAATGAAAAAAGCAAAACTGAAAGTACATATAACTTGAGCCAATAACGTGGTAGTTCTTTTCTAGGTTTGGTAGAAATAATAATTGAAAATTACCTTATATAAGGATTTATTGGGGAATATACAGTCAAAAGACTTCCCTATAAGATACCATTCTTTACAGAGCACTGACCTTTTTTGAGTGTGTGAAACAGAGTTTTATAAATGTGTGTAATAGACTTAGGGATACTAAAACAAGTGATTTGAAATATTTTGACATCATGTTTTCCTCTTAAAAAAAAATGAAAGGAAAGAAACCTTTAAACCTGAAAATTAGCTTTCAATTCAGCTGGTTCTCAAAGAGAAAAAAAAATTATATATATATAAAAGATTAATACTTTTTAAAGTTATTATTTCAACCCCAAATTCAAGGTGCATAGTAGACCTCCTGGTTAACCTTCATCTATGGGAGAAGTAGAAATTGTTCCAACAAGATTTAAAATTATTATTTTTTTTTTTTTGAGGGCAGTGTCACTGGCCCTCACATGTGGGACCGAACCAGGGCCGCTGGCTTCCCAAGCCAGCGCTTAACCATTGTGCCACTCGGCCGGCCCTAAGATTTAAAATTATTTTAAAGTAATTATTTTTCAAACTTAGCTTGACTCCTCCTGCTACCTGTAATGTATACAAATGCAAAACTTCTTGGGAAGGGTTGGCAAGAGCACCCATTCCCATCAAAACAGGCCCAACATTGCTGTCATACCAACTATAGAGAAAAAGAATCCTTTCCCCAATAATAGATAAAATCTATAGCTATTAGGCAGTAGAATTCCCGGAGATGGGTGCTAACAATGCTATCAGTATGTTTAGCACTTTCCTAATATTTTGTTATGCATACCCTCTTCAAAAATCCAGTGGTCTCTTAGTACATAATACAGTAATGCCTCACAATGGTTTGTGCTTAAAGAATAAGGTTGCAGAACTTTAAAAAGGCATACAAAAAATGTCTCAGCCACAAATATTCCAAAGATAGAATAGGATATCACATGATGAGTATCTAAATCAAATGTTTATAGCTCAAGTTATTTTTTTCATCTCTCTTGACAACTGATTACCATAGAAACAATTGTATTAGTCATAGAGTCATCTGATGTAGTCATCAGGTTGGCTACAGAATTCTAACTCAAGCATTTGAAATCATCCTTTCATGGGTGGAAAGTTATATAGATGGTGCCAACTTTAGTTGGTCTTAACATATATTGGTAGCAAAGGTAATGTAGGATGTACTTTAAATTTTTTTTTCAAATTGATGCATTACCTCCCAAACTATTCCTCTTATGTTGGGAGAAATACATCTGTGGCACTCCCACATGTGAGAAAAACACTAGAAATGGAAAGATTTCCTTGAGCCAAAAATATATAAATATCAATTTAGTGGGAGTAAAGCTCCAATTTAAAAGTATATATGCACACACACAGAGTCTTAATTCAACTCCTCTGAGGTATCTTTTAAGGATTTAGGCCTAAATGTAATGTCTTAAATTAAAATCAACCGTGTAAATAAAACTCCATAGTGTCCCAAGAACAAAGGTAAGGCATTTATAGTTATTATCAAAAAAGGCCAAAGATACCTCTTTTAGCAGAATGTCAGTGTTCCAATTTCTTTTAACTTTAGATGTCAAAGTTATTACCCCCATAAGTGAATGTAATTTCCTGTAATATAAATCATTGACAGAAAGGTGCTGTTTTCTAAAGAAGATCAGAACTCTCTGTGCATACCCTTAGTGAATTTGTTTGATTTATAAATATGTTCCTACATATTATTTGCTTAAACTATCTTATTTGTTATTAACATGTCACATACCATGCTCTGAAAATTTGTTCAACCAGATATTATGAAAAATTGACATAAGAAGGTTTTTATGAATATATTAAATAAGCAGGTAAATATTTATACAAAACTGAAAAATCAATTTTTGACAATATTTGATATACCAGAACACTTGACTTAAAAAATATTAATATTAAACAACTGACCCATTTATGTAATCTTCCTTAGTTGTGAGCTTTTTTGAGTTTAGTGAGAGCCTTACTTTGTCAAAAACATAAAGTCAATTATTTTTTTCAGAGAGAAAATCATGAAAGATCATGGCCTAACATTGTGCCAGAGGGACTGGAAATTAAAAGATCTTTGAGCTCATTAATTTTACTAATGTGGATAACATAATACCAATGTTTCATTGATATTCTAAAAATAAATGAGATTTTCTATCACACTGCAGTAATGTGTCAGTAATGATACTACAGGGGCACCTCAATAATCTTGCTAACATCGTACAGGGATAAAGTAGACACTGGGGAAAATAAAGTCTAGTATATGGAATTTCATGAAAGAAAGATATATCAATAGAATATACATTTCCTTTCCCCCCCCCAAAATTTAATAATTACGATTTAGTCATATCATTGCTGAGAAAATTGTCATGTTATGTACAGTGACTCCATTTGCAATTCTTAGGTTCCATGCCTTTATTAGAGGTGATTCCTTTATATTATTTAGTTCTCTATTTCTTTTTTACATATAATTTATTTCTTTGTCATAGAGTAGCCTTAAGGAGGCAAATTTTTCTCTCAATTTTTTCTGCTCATAAATGTTTCTTTGTCACAAAAGATGGGCAAGTCTACGCTGATTTCTCTGCAATTCAGATGTCAACAGTTTGTCAAACAGAAGTATCAGTAGCAGAAACTACCCTGGTTCTGCTTTTCACCTCTTCAAGCTATCTGTTTCTGTCTCATGTGCAAAATCTATGTTAATTGTACACATTAATCAAGCACCCCAAAATAGCTGTATCTAATATGACTGATGGTTATTCCCATATATGGTGGAGCTTACATATAAACTAAGTTCCTTTTAATAAATAATTTAGCATTAAGTGTTAAGATTTACACTGATTATGAGTATACATAATTCCTAAAACATCAATAATTGGATGTACATTGGTGACTAACCATTTTCCCTTCATTTTTAAGTCAGGATCATATACAGTTAGTGCTCTATGAGATATTCTAAAAGTGTCTGGTCCAAATCCCTGATCTTGCCAATGAGTTAATTGAGGTCAAGAGTAGTAGTTCAGTGATTTGACCACAGTTATGGAGCTGGAATCTGGACTGTAATACAGAGAACTAGAAGTCACGTCTCCTGATTCCTAGCAGTGTTGCTCCACTGGTATTGTGCATTCCATTCTTGCTGAAACATAAACATTTGAAGTATAACACTGTATCTAGGGTATTGAGAATAGACTGGAAGGGCAAGGGGTATGTGTGGAAACAGGGAGACAAGATAGGATCTGGTCAATTCAAGTAAGAGATGATAGTGGCTTAGTCCTGGGTGCTACAGTAGAAGTGATGAGAAGGGGTTGGATTCTAGATATGTTTTGAAGGGATAGTGGACAGGATGTGCTGACAGATTGCATATGAAGTGCCATAATTCATAGCCTTAGTGTCATAACTGTTTGATTCATGCTTTCAACAGATTATTATATATCAGGTCCTAAGCTAGGAGCTGAGTTTAATTCGCAAGCTAAGCAGATGGTTTCTATCTTTGTAGAAACTAATGCAGTAGTGAAAAACCACATCTGAAGTAGGTAAACTGAACAATTTTTAGGCATTGTGTAATAATCAGCAGTATATCAGGTGAAAAATTGCATAACAGAATGAATCGGCTCCATGAGATTTCTCCTGTGTAAAGAATTAGTGGAGAGGCAAGATTGCCTTATTTGGATCACTGATTTCCTCATCAGTATTGACATAGGATTTTTTTTTGTTTTGTTTTTAATTTTTATTAAATGTATTGGGGTGACATTAGTTAGTAAAATTATACAGGTTTCAAACATGTTTATAATATATTATCTATATATTGCTTTGTGTGTTCACCACCCAGAGTCAGTTCTCCTTCCATTACCATATGTTTGATCCCCTTTTCTCTCTTCTACCTTCCCCCCTTTACCCTCTGGTAACCACTAAACTGTTGTCTGTGTCTATGAGTTTTTGTTTGTTTCTGTGTCTTGTCCATGTGTTGCTTTCAGTTTTATATCCTACATATGAGTGAAGTTATATGGTTCTCGACATTTTCTGTTTGATTTATTTCACTCAGCATGATAATCTCAAGATCCATCCATGTTGTTGCAAATGGCAGTATTTCATCTTTTATTATGGCTGGGTCATATTCCACTGTGTATATGTACCACATCTTTATCCAATCATCTATGGAAGAAACTTTGGTTGTTTCCATTTCTTGGCCACTGTGAAAAATGCTGCAATGAACATTGGAGTATATATATCTTTACAAATAAATGTTTTCAGATTTTTGGGGTAGATAACCAGAAGAGAGAAAGCTGGGTCATATGGTAATTCTATTTTTAATTTTTTGAGGAACCTCCATACTGTTTTCCGTAGTGGCTGTACCAATTTACATTTCCACTAGCAGTGTATAAGGGTTCCTTTTTCTCCACAGCCTCTCAAACACTGGTTATTACTTGTCTTGTTGAGAATAGCCATTCTAACAGGTATGAGGTGGTATCTCATTGTGGTTTTGATTTGCATTTCCCCAATAGCTAATGAAGTTGAGCATTTTTTTCATATATCTGTTGGCTATTTGTATGTCTTCTTGGGAGAAGTGCCTGTTCAGGTCCTCTGCCTATTTTTTAATTGGATTGTTTGTTTTTTTGCTATTGAGTTGCATGAGTTATTTATATATTTTGGATATTAGCCCCTTATGGGAGGTGTTGTTTGCAAATATTTTCTCCCATTTGGTTGTTTGTCTCTTTGTTTTGTTGATGGTGTCTTCTGTTGTGCAGTAGCAAATTGTCTTTTTTTCTTTTTTTATTTTCTTTACTCTTTGTGTTATGTTTAAGAGTATAGTATCCTATTCTGAGTAGGGGTTGCCAGCTCCTGCTTCTGTCTGTCTGTTGGTAATCTTACTCATAGCTTGTATCCTTTTGTCTATTTGTTTCAGGTCAAATAACCCCTTCAGTATTTCCTATCACACAGGTCTTGTCTTGAAAATTTCCCTCAGCTTCTATATGTCTAAAAAGGTCTTTATTCCTCCTTCATATCTAAAGGATAACTTTTCAGGATATATTATACTTGGCTGGTAATTTCTCTCTTTCAATAGTTTGAATATTTGATTTCACTCTCTCCAGGCTTGTAGAATTTCTGCTGGAAATATCTGATGATAATCTAATCAGCTTTCCTTTGTAGGTTGCCATCTTCTTTTCCCTGACTCCCTGAGAATTCTTTCTTTGTCATTAACATTTGAGAGCTTTAATATAATGTACCTTGCAAAAGGCCTGTTATGATTCAGCTAATTAGGTGTTCTGTTAGCTTCTTGGATTCGAGGATCCAGTTCTTTCAATAGTTTGATAAGTTCTTGTCAACTGACAATAGACTCTCAATTCCCTTCTCCCTCTCTTCTCCTTCTGGTATACCCATTATTCTTATATTGCTCTTTCTGATAGAACTATCTAGTTCTTATAGAGTTCTTTCATTTCTTTTAACTCTCAAGTCCCTCTCATCTTTAATCTCTGTCATTTCCTGATTTCTATCTTCAATATCACTAATTCTTTCCTTCATCTGGTCAGCTCTGTTTCGTAAGCTTGCTATTTCATTCTTCATCTCTTTTATTGGGTTCTTCAGCTCCAGAATTACTATTTGGTTCTTTTTTTTTAAATTTGAACCTATTTGTTAAAATATTCATTGTGTTTATTGATTTTATTTCTGAGTTTATGAAACTGCCCATCTGAGTTGTCTTGCATTTCACTGAGTTTTTTCAGAACTGCAATCTTGAATTCTCTGTCATTTAAATCACATAGTTCCATATCTTTAAGTTTACTTTTTAGAGATTTTTCATTTTCTCTCTGAGCTGCCTTGTTACCTTGGTTGTTCATAGCAGTTAACGGATTATTTCTCTTCCTGAGCATCGATAGGAGTGAATTCTGCAGCAGGTGGATATGAAGAGGTCTTTCTTTTGCTTTCTAGTAGAGAGCACTGGAACACTTTATTTTCTCTTGCCCTGTTCTGGCTTCTAGTGCTGTGGAAGATTTTCTGGGGTGGTAGGCATCTCTGTGAGCAGGTCACCTTGGTCTCAGAGCACCACCCACCCCCATTGGGAAGATGTGGTGGGTGAAGGGGTTCTGAGCCTTTGAAATCTCAGCGCTGCCCCTGCAACCAGATGTACAGCTGTGAGTCTCAGCAGCCCTAGGTGCCCCCACTGGGATCAGTTGCAAAAGGTAGGGGCAGGGTGGCCTGGGAGAAGCAGCTGGTGTGTTTGTGCCTTTGTTCTTTTCTGAGTAATGGCAACTGCTATGCCACAGCCGCCTCTCCCTTTTAGCTCCTCCCTTGTCACTGGAATTAGCCACAATGTGGGCCTGCTGCTTAGGAGCTGTCTCTCCAGTTCTCAGTGCTGTAGATATTGTGCTTTTTAATCTGATACTGCTGGCATTTTTTTTCTGGGGCCCACAGCTAACATCAGAAAGGTGGGGTGGAGGCAGGCAGGCATTGTGTCCTTGTTTCTGCCTAGCAGTGAGGGCTGTTAGACTGCAGCTGTTGCACTTATGTATTCAGCCTCCACCCCAGTCGCTGGGTTCAGTCATGTTATATGCTAATCCCTCAGGCAGAATTGCTGGGGCCACAGAAAGTGCACCTACAGTCTCAATTCTCTCCTCTCCTGGGAGCACAGTGAGCTCCAGGATTTGTCCTGTGCCCCACCCCACCCCCATCTCTGCACGTCTTCCTTCTCTCTTCCTCTGTTCACCCCAGTTTGCCCACCTCCAGTTTCAATGTGTGGATCTTCCAGATGTATTTGATTGTTGCATAAGGTATCCTTTGTTGAATTATAGCTGCTCAACTTGTATAAATTCAAGGAAAGAGATCAAGGAGCATCCTTCATGCTGCCATGTTTCTAATGTCACTCCTAGAATATGTATTTTAATTGTAGTAGAACCTATAGTACCTTAAGAGTAACTTGGGCGTCATTTTATATTTCAAGTTTTTATTACCTAACTAATGTCTATATAGATTGCCTGTTGGTAAATTATTCATTCTCCCAAAGTGGCCAGTAATATAGGAGTAAGGGCATCAGTGGAAAATCTTTTCAGATAGAGATGATTAAACTAACCTAAATTTCAATTACACTTGCTTTATCCTTAAGATATTAAACTTAATGATACCTTTACTATTCAAATACAAGGAGTAGGTCTAATTTTCCTTCCTTTCTTCAAGAAAATTTTTTCTTTACTAAATACAATGTACTAACAAATACCATATTGCCATTATCTCAGCTATATCTATACTGTACTTAAACACATTTGAGAGTAGACCATAGAGATAAAATGTGTTTAGTCAAATTGAGAAGAATAAATTAGGATATAGTACAAATGGGAAAGAGATACAGATTTGGTTCAAGTAAAATTCAACATAGAAAGTAAAAATATGTTCACATTTGGATGCAGTGAGGCTTAAGAATATATTGAAAGGGATTCAGAATAAGTTGAAGAATAATGCATTTAGCAACAAAAAAGTTTGCTTTCTTCATTTAAAAAAATTTTAAACCTTAAAAACTGTTTAGAACAGAAAGACCAGTGTGTTTGGAACTCTTGAGAAGGATATCATTGTACAGATACAATACAAATGAAACGTCTTTGAGAGGGTAAAGTAAAAAAAGATGAATAATGGTAAAATGTAGCCATAATACTTGTCATGTTGTCACAGAAGTTTATATGATTAATAATATTTTTTTATAAATATTTATTGAATGCTCTAGACCAGGTCCCATTCTAGGTAGTTGGGTTCTATCAGAATACAAAACAGATAAATAATCGCCATACCCTCTATGAACTTATGTTTTTGTGGTGAAAGAGAAACAATAAACAACTTAAGAAATAAGTAAATTGTGAAATATGTTTGAAGGTGACAAATGCTATGGAAAAATACAGTGCTGAGACAGTGGGTTTACAAGTTGATTTTTAGAGGCAGGTCAGCCTGCAATTTTAAATAAGCCTTTCTAGGTAGGTATCTTGAAAAGGTGATGATTTTACAAGACCTGAAACAAGTGACCATATTACTAACTACATTACATAAATTTAAAATCTCTTTACTCTATGTAACCTGAAGCTTACTACCTAGCATGAATACTTTTTATAATCTATAGTAGGCAGAAGAAGAAATTATACTTACATGTTTCAAATAAGATTTTTGAAATTTTAATAAATTATTAGCCTCTGGCTCTAGAACTTTTATAACCAGTTTTCAAAAATATACTACAATGTTCTTAAGCTTTCCTGAACTTCTTAGAAGCTCCTTAAGACATGTAGTATAATAGTCTCCATAATATAATGATAAAGATTGTACAAACTTCTTAGAAGCTCTCATAGGACATTAATGTTTTAGGATTAAAATTTTAGCTAGTACAATTTTCTATTTCCTTATGAGAAACGTATTAATTGCTACTCTGTATCTTTAGTCAAAAGACTACTAAACAGATAAAATACCAATCTTTTCTTTACTAGGATGCAGAGCAAAGCCAAATTCCTCTTTGTTTAAAATAGTATGACATACAAAAATGATTAAAAACATTGAAATTTTTAATGAATAATCATAATATGACTCTTCGCTGTTTTGTGAAGATAAAAATTTATATTATAATAGTTGCCATGGTTCCCACATGTGTACCAGATAGACTGTGGGAGGAGTGTGATTTGTTAATATTAACACAGAATCACATTGAGAATCTTTATTAAATAGTAATGTATGAATATTTTAATTTGTTCAGATAATTTGAGAATAAAAAACCTGCTAAGTATGCTCATTGAGGTAAAACAGGTGAAACTACTCAATTCCTTTGTTCAAACTACTAAGCCACCATATTCTGTTTTTCTGCATTTTCTTCATTACTGGTAAGATCCATAGAGATGAAACTTTTCTGGGAAGATTGATATGTTAACATGAAAAGATTATGGGGAACACATACTCACTAGAGCACCAGCATATCCAACTCTTTAAAACAAAATATAATGACTGAACATCAAGTTGGAAGGATGAAGCTCCGAAATGTTTCTTATTCACTCAGCCAATATGATATCTTTGAGAAGGTAAAATCTTTAGTCTATGCAAAGCAGTTCTAGGGTAGGAAAGAGGTGAGAAGATATTTTTGTTAAGATAATTGTACATAAATTAAAGTAGTGTTATCAAATATGTATCTTTACTGGTACTGTATTGTACCATAGGATCATATTTCTATCTTTGCTTCAATTTCTAATTGACTAATATTTGATTATGTGATCTAATTTAATTTAGATCTTTATATTTTTGTTTCTAAATTATAAGCATTTTATGGACCCAATAAGTCTATTGAAAATAAATAATCCTGTGGAAATTATACATCAATAATACTAGACAACATTTTTGTGTCTCAATGTTTATAATTACCATTGTAATTTTATTTGAATATAATCAGATGTTTGCTGAACATCTTGTAATAAGCAAATATGTGGCTTGATGTATGTAACATGTGTGGGGGTTCCTGTCATTCTTATGATGGTATTTATTACTCAAAAGTACAGCCATTTTCACAGTATGAAGCATTCAGTTTTCCATGATTTCTCAGATCTTGTTTTCTTTTAAGAAAGGACTGAATTAAAAAAAAAACACAACCAAAACTACTACTTTTCACTATTAGAAGCCTATAAAATATTACACTTAAAATTATTTTAATAAATGTATATTTTCTAGTTTAGAATTGTCAAAACTGCATTTTACTTCTCCCTCAAGGAGACGTCAATTTATATTTATTTTAATTTTATTTTATATAATTCTTATGTATTACATCTTCACATTACATTACTATGATTAAATAAATGTGTAAATAAATTCAGCTAAAAGTAATTAAATTAAATACATTGGCATTCAATGCTTATTTTACTGACTTGTCCTTTTCTAATTGCTGTATAACATTGCATAATGATAACTTATTGAAAATAACTCATTAAATATTATTTTCATAAATATTAAGACATCCTAATAAGTAATTGCTCATGAGAAGATGAATAAACACTGTGAGTGGCTTGTGGTTCTCTCTACAAATACAAATCTTAACTCAGATGATTCCCAAGCTTTTACTTTGATTTTAAGCGTTTGTTCTATATTACCATACTCTATATTTCATTGTTTGATTAATAGAACTATTAACACTTTTCAACATGTCCATGAATTAAAGAAAACCATTTTCATAATTTTTCTTAAAAGCTCATAATAAACCAAATTTTGTGGCTTAATGTATGTATTTTAAAAACTAATCTATAGGGCCGGCCGAGTGGAGCATTGGTTAAGAGCTGGTTTTGGGATGCCAGCGGCCTCGATTGGGATCCCACATATGAGGGTCAGTGACACTGCCCTCCACAGCTAACAACAGCTCCACCTGGAGCTGGGCTGTGAGCCCCCGCGACAGTGTAGGCTGCAGCCCCTGCTGCAGTGGGCTGCCGTATGCTACAGTGAGTGGCCGGCAGGCAGCGTGAGCTGCCAATAGCCGCGGTGAGCGACATCCAGAGGCCCGCGACAGATCTGCCTCATCCAGGAAGAGCGCAATTATGATACCAACATGGGCTAGTAAAGGAATGTCCTCCGCAACTAGACTGAAGAACAAAAACAGACAGCAACTTGTCTGGTTCCCCAATGTCGTTCCCCTCCCCCAATTCACCAATAAAAATCTTTAAAAGAAAAACAAAAAAAACTAATCTAAAAGTAAATGATTTGAAGCCAACTTGCCAACTTATACATGAGATGCATAACATTCTCCTTTAAGATGAAAAAATAAATGTTATTTTCTATGAAAGTAGATAAAATAACATCAGCAAATAGAATCTTTTTACCATTAATATTTGTTTCATTTATTTTCTAGTGACTAGTATACTCTATGAAAAACCTAAAGCTATTCGAGTAGCAGAAATCTACAAAGTTCAATGCAGTCTTAATAAAAAGAATACATAATCTTCTTTAAAAATGCAATAAGGAAAATATTATATTCCCTAGAGAGTGATTTTTCTAGATACTTTGAAGTACAGAAGAAAAATGAAGTATTTTAATGAATTTTATTATTAATGATTCTGAACAGGATTATTCATCATAGGATATCAAAATTCTTCAGCACATAATTTGTCTTTCAAAAAATGTGTTCTTTAAATCTAAATTATAAAACTACTCACTTTCGGGCCAGCTGAGTGGCACGGTGGTTAAGCACTGGCTTGGGAAGCCAGCGGCCCGGTTCGGTCCCACATATGAGAGCCAGTGACACTGCCCTCAAAAAAACAATAAAAATAAAAACAAATAAAACTACTCACTTTCATTTTTTTCATTTAAAATATGAGGAACTAATATATAGATGGTCATGGGATATGGAGTATACTGTGGAAGGGAGTCAAAGGAATTGTAATAGATATGTATGATATGTTGGTGGGGAGTGGGGTGGCGAACTGGGGGAAAGGGGTTGTCACTTTGGTGAGGTAAAGAGTATAACTATTGCATTGTGTTGTACACCTGAAACTAATAAAAAAATGAAAAAAAATATGAGGAGCTAGTGAAATTATCTGATTTCTACATATTTAAAAGGGTTATATTTCTTTTTTAAAAAAAGTATAAAATCAGTTTAAAGTCTCCTGAACATGAGGACACTGCAATTTCTTGATTATACAATATTAATTATACAGACTTTGAAAATTTGGCCCTTAATAACTTTTGAAATTATTTTTAAACATTGGCATGACTTCCTGTAGATGAATATAAATTTTCTAAATCCTGTTTGAAGGAAAATATTATATAAAATTGACTTTCATACTATTAAGATTATTTGCAGTTATCAACACAGCATTAGATTGTTATTCAAGTCAATATTTTGGGGTCACCTATTTTTAAAGTACAGACATGTTAAGAATGTACATGATAGATAATAGACTTAGTTTTTAATCTCTACCTCCCCAATAATCTCTACTAATCAGATAATAGAATGAAATCTCTAGTTAACTAATTTCAAAAAAAATCACCAAACAACCAACTTTCTAAACAAGCTAGAAGCTATCATGAATTCATGAGATCAGGATCAGGGTGGTTACTTGGAAAAAATTTTTCTCATTATACATGGTCTAGGAGAACAGAAGGATATGTAATATTCAAATCATCTGAAGGAAGCCATCAAAAGACAAACTTATTTTCCAAATATGTGAAAGATAAATAAGAATATAGAGATGCTAAGATTAGGAAAAACAAAAAACAAACAAAAAAAACCCCAACTTGGTACGCAGCAGAGATGACACACAATTGAGGAAGGAAGGAAGGGAGGAAAGAAGAGGAAAAAGGAAATTTAAAAAGCAACAGTATTCTGACAATTTTATTTCCTGTTTGAATAAAACTGGTAAGTTTGGGGAGTCAGTGTAGGACAGTTGTTAAATACCTTCCTCACTATGGCCTCCATAAGTAATTGGAATAAAACCCTGAGTTTGAGTAGGTATAATGACATTGAATTTCCCTTTGTGGGCATAATTTCACATATTTCATATTTTCCAATAAGCTGGTTTAGTACGATAGCAAAATGCCTTAAAGGAGTGTATTATTTTAAGATGTTAGCTCTTTCCTTAAGTTACCTTTGGAGAAAATATAACTATGTTCTCCTCTAAAAGAGGTTCTATGAAGAACACAGTCCTTGAAAAAATAGAAAAATTATTGGTTATGTTTTACAAAAAGTACAGCAAAATACTTTGTTCTTGATTTATTTTCTTTATTTTTATTTATTTATTTATTTAAATTCTTTTATTGTGAAATAAACATTTTTTAAATTAGTTTCAGGTGTATAACACAGTGCAATAGTTATACTTTTTACCCCTCAAAGTGACAACCCCCCTCCCCTAGTTTGCTACCCCACTCCCCCGCTTTTAAATAATGGGACTAGAAAGACTGTCGAAGCTATGTTAGATTTAGTTAACTAAGGAAGAACACTGAGAATTCAGCACATAGGGATTTTCCTTTGGGTTTTTTTTTCTGCTTTTTTTGCTTTTGTTTTATTTTATTTGATCTTGCCCTCTTTGTTGTTATCTTATGTGAGCAGCTACCATTGGAGACATATTAACATTTAACCCCATTGTATGATTTTATTTTAGTTTAGAGGGTTGGATGCATTTAGTTAAAACAGTTTCTTAGAGTCATCTTAATGGCTTAATTTAGTCAAAGCTCTACTGAACATCACCTTTAATGAAGAAATTTTATTGGTATAAATTGATAATGGAAACAAATTTTAAAAGTAAAGAAAACTTGTATAAATAAAATTTTTATAATCAATTTACATGGCATGTCTTTATTGATGGCTCAGACTACTACAATTTTTATATACAGACTCAGATCCCTCATCACCCAGTCAGGTGTTTGGTATACTGCCACCTACCACCTATTTGTTCCTACTTCCTGCATCCGTGTTCCATAACTCTTAGAAGTAGACAGACAGATTAATGCATAGGAAAAGTATTTTTAACAGCATAGTTGTGGAGATCCTGTTGTCTAAAACCATGCTTCTATGTGGTGGCCTGTAATAAAGAAGCATTAAAGTTTGTTGTTTTGTTTGTTTGTTTGTTTTTGAGGGCAGTGTCACTGGCCCTCATATGTGGGACCCGAACCAGGGCCGCTGGCTTCCCAAGCCAGTGCTTAACCCCCACACCACTCAGCTGGCCCAGGTTTTTTTTCTTTTTAATTTACTTTTTTGATTTATTTTTTATTAAATTTATTGGAGTGACATTGGTTAACAAAATTACATAGGTTTCAAGGGTACAATTCTATAATATATTATCTGTATTTTGCATTGTATACTCACTATCAGAAGTCAAATCTCCTTCTTCCATTAGCAACAACATGAATGAATCTTGAGATTATTATGCTAAGTGAAATAAGTGAGACACAAAAAGTCAAGAACCATATGACTTCAAGTATATGTGGGATATAAAACTGAAGGCAACAAATGAATAAGACAAACAAAAACTCATCCATGCAGACAACAGTATAGTGGTTACCAGAGGAAAAGTGGGGAGGGGAAAAGGTAGAAAAGGGTAAAGGGGGTCAAATATATGCTGATTGAAGGACATTAAAGTTTTTGATATGCCCTATGAGCAAGGGTGGAAAGAGAACTCATAATGATAAGCATGTGAATTGTGTGAGTGGAATGGCCACCAGGAGAGCATATGAGGAATAACTTTAATGTATATTGTTGAATTTTTGCCAGAGCAATTTGTAATTTAGAGGCTTTATTGGTTCCAAAGATGAATAATATCTTACTACATGAGAGACATTTACTCTATCAGATAAAGGGATCTGTAAAACTGCATTTTTTGGTATCACTGACTTTAAGAGTTAAAATCTTGACTTGATAATTAACCCACTGAAATGCATTCATGCCTATAAATTTAAATAAGGCTCTTGCATCTGAACGTGATAGAAAAATCAGTACGATGAGTTTAGAGTGTGATTACACACCATCTCAGACATTTTAGGTTAAGAATATAAAATTACAGTCATAACTAATGCCTTTGGTGTAAAGGTAGCATTTTCTGTATTATCTCTTTCACCAACATTATATGATAGGGAGTAGAGGAATTATGTTATCACTAGCTTCAGGCACTGTTGATATAGATCTGCTCCTTTTATTTTAAAAGTATGTACCAGATAATGAACTGCTGAATATCCAGTTTAAGGTATTTGGTGGTGGACTGATCCTTTTTTCCTCTTTTAAACATGACAAAGAAAAGGAATATAATTAAATTTTGTTTTACCTGAAAGAACATTGAAGGGGTTGGCTGAGTGGCTCAGTTGGTTAATATTGCAAGCTCTGAGCAACAGAGTCACCGGTTCGATTCCCACATGGGCAATATTCGTTATTTGGAAAAATAATTGTATTTAAATGCAGATTCTACTTCCCCGCTAGGGTTTCTAAATGAAGATTAAGGTGTAATCTCCAGAAGAAATGTGAATATGAAACTTCTCTCTCTATCTCTTTCACTCTCTCAATCTCTGTGGCTCCTTCCTTTTCTCCATTTCTTTCTCCCTCCCGTCCCCTCAACACGGTGAAGATTCCTAGTTTTTTTCCTTATACTATGGGGAGGGTTTATATATAGTGTTGATGTTCCCTATTTAGGCTTTTAAAAGATACACACTTACCCTGAGAAAAAAGATACTTGGTAATTTTTATTCTAATGAGCTTTTTATTGGTATCGCACTGCTTCTATCATTATTGTGTGGTTCTATCAGTTCCATCTTTAAATAATAAGAAAAATTACACTAGACCTTGCAAAAATACTGTAATTCATCATCATTGTAAAGACAGTGAGCTGTTTGCAAGATTTTTAGCATCCTTCAAAATGTCATTTCTCAGTACAAAAATTACATTAAAATCCTTAACTATTTGTGTCAGGTGCAATAGCTTTGATATATGTAAAAGGTAATTAAAATAAAAGCCTTTATTAAGAGGAGATTAACTGGATTCCTTCCTACACAATCCAAGTTTAAATTCCACATCAGTATCTATAAAATACTTGTAAAGGGCAGAGTTTAGTTCCTAACTGTAGTATTATTTTATTTTATTTTTTTATCTATCTCCTGGCATCTTATCATCAGTGTTCACAATGACACTTGCTGACCTTGACAATCCTGTGATAACAAGATGAGCATCTCCAAATTAATCTCTTTTAATACCAGTGCTTCCTGGAATGTGAGCCAAATCTATTATTGCAATGTTAAGTTTTGTTTTCAGCCATCTTTACCTTATTTCCAGAATGCCATGGAAAGTAGCCCCCTTAAAAGATGATGGAGCCTTGGGCTGGCCGAGTGCCGCAGTGGTTAAGCGCTGGCTTGGGTAAACCAGCGGCCTCGGTTCGGGTCCCACATATGAGGGCCAGTGACACTGCCCTCAAAAAAAAATTTTAGAAGATGACAGAGCCAACATCAAATGACATAAATTTTATTTGAAATGTTTGTTCCTGAGATCACAGAAAAACAATAAACTTTTCTTCTGTGAGCTGTTTGATCCATTATTAGAGAATATTGCAAGCATTGCCACCGTTATTGAAATTATATTAAATAAAACAACAATCAAAACATAAGCCAAAGGTGAGAATGTCTCTAGAAATGTATAATCCATATCCTTAATGTGTGGGAAAAGAATGTAATTGTCACTTATTAAAATCAGGTTTAAAGTGTACCACTCAATATTTTAAAACATACACCAGGTACATACGACCATAGTAGAACCAGATACTATAAAACAATTAAAGACTCATGTATTCTCACAAAGTACAGGGATACAGAGGTCCAAAATCTTGCCTTATGAAGATATGAAGCTATAATTGCCAAATCTTGCAGTAATGTTCAACTCAGAAATTACACATATATATTTGACTTTGCTTTTCTAATTTGAATTTTAATTTCATATCTTACATTGCTTTATTTTAGAGCAGTTATTTATAAAGAATTCCATATACATTATCTTATTTCATCTTGAACATGAAGTGGATTTGCATTTCATTTCATTTGCAGCTTACTTCGGCAGCATTGTGATTTGGGGTCACTGCAAGGAAATACTGTTTGATCTGAAGTTTAGTGTGTCTGTCCAATGCTTATATTGACCTTCAACCCAGTTTCTTAATGTGCACAAATGAATTCTAAAATTATGGATAAAATGAGGAGCTATGTAAATTGATGAGTATGTTCAAATTTGTGATATCTAAATTCAGATTCCTTAAGTTCTTATATAAAATGCTTCTTAAGGAAAGAAAACGTGTTTCTCACACTTAGTGCCTTTTTTTCTGTGGTTAATCTATTCTGAACCCAGTTTTAATGATTGATTTAATCTTTCCCTGACATTCTTTTTATGATGGCAAAAGAGAACAAAGAACATCTATGCTTTAGAATAAATAAAGGAAATCACCTCACCGAAATATCAATGAAAAGAGACTCAAGCACACTTCTAGGCATGCTGTACCTGCAATCATAGGACAATCTATTTTAGAGGTGGAATATATCTTAGAGATCAGCATTCCTGATTCTCCTCAGCATTTTCCACCAAAGTGCCCCAATCAGCAAACGAGTGAATTAGCCACTCCAATGACCTGGGAGTTCCACAAAACATATTTCTTTTAAGTGTTATGTTTAATTGTTCAAAAACCCGAACATTTTCATTCCACTACTCAATATTTTATACATATTAAGAAAAATCAAAACAAATTGTTTTCATGATATATGAGGACTGACAAAAGTTCTCAAACTCATCCTAGAAAAAGTGGTACATACCTCATGCTGAATATCATTACAGTCACCTTCGAAGTACTCCCCTTGGGAAGCTATGCATTGATGCCAGTGCCTAGTCGATCCTTCAAAGCAATTTTGGAACTTTTTCTGGAATGGCCATCAGAGCTGTTGTCGTATTACCCTTGATGTCCTGAATGTCATCAAAATGTCTTCCTTTCAATATTTCCTTTATCTTTGGGTAAAGAAAGAAGCCCTTGGGGGCCAGGTCAGGTGAGTAGGGAGGGTGTTCCAAAACAGTTATTTATTTACTGGCTAAAAACTCCCTAACAGACAGTGCCCTGTGAGCTGGTGCATTGTTGTGATGCAAGAGTCATTTTTGTCTTTTTCACACAGCGTTTTCAGCACTTCCAAATAGTCAACTTGGTTAACTGTCCAATTGTTACAAATTCATAATGAATAATCCCTCTGATATTAAAAAAAGGTTAGCAATATTGTTGGAACAATTTCACGAACTTAATTATCTGACCTTGCATGACTTTATTTATGCCACTGTCCTTAAATTAGGACCAGCAAAAGTCCTTGCATTGACTATATCAAAATATTCAAGTTTAGCCTGGCATTCAAGGCCCTTTAATATCTGGGTTTAGCCCAGTTACTAACTTTTTAGCCCAGTTATAAACCTTTAGAATCAGAAGGAACTATAGCAATTACACAGTTTAAACATGTGTATCCAACCTTCACCACTTTAATAACATTCCATTTCAGATAACCAGCTATTTTTTTTATCCTAAAACACTTTTCTGCTCTTAATTTTAATTAATATATAGTTATTATTAATATTTCAACTTAATATCACTTATTTTCTCTTAATTTTTCAATAATTATTTAATGCCTACAAGAAATTATTGAAATACCTTCATGTATCTTATAATCTGTCTGTGTCACCTGCATTCTATGAGAGCCATCTCTCTGTGTCTCTTCCAGCATGCCTTATCCTCCAACTATAAGCTACTCACAACCCCGAAAAGAAGACTTATTTTCTTGTGTATGTGCCTTTCTAAAGGCTAGCCCTTTTCATTGCCAATATCCCATTTTTCACCACATCTTCCATACTGTATAAAGCCTTCCTTTGTTCCCTTAGCCCTCAAAAAATATTCCAAGTCTTGAATTAGCCCCTTCTGATATTATCATTTGTTTACATACACCTGTTCTCCATTAGAATATCAGCATTAATGACAGGGTTCCTGCGACATTTATCTTTGTTTCTGCAATGCTTAACAAATACCTGACACAAGGCAGGATCCTCATAATTTTTTAAAGACCATGTTGAAAAACATTAGTATTAGAAAGAAACTTAGAGATGATCAAGTTCTACATCTATATTTTTAAAGAAAGGAAAATTGTGGTCCAAACAGTAGAAGGGGTTTGCCCAAGTATATAAGGCTGAAACTGTTTGGGGTGGAAAGTCTAAAACATGGAAGAAATATTTGACCTTTATCATCTGTTTTAGATATTTATATAGGGTCTACCATGATGGTGTCTAAGCACTCAGGTAAAAACATTAGGTTTATGATGGAGAGAAAGTATTTTTTCACTTTACCTATTTCCCAATTAACTTGACATTTCGGCAGAAAAATGTCTACTATTTTCTTGCATACGATAGTACCATGATTTTGATGTAACCAAAGGAAATATGAATTATACAGGTTAGAGACTTCAATAGACTATTTTAAAATTCTCTCTAGGCAGCACTTGAGGTTTGGAGAAGTCTGAGGTCTTAAACTACAACACTTAATACACTGGATAAGTAGTACTACTGTATTTCCATAGCCGCAATTTTGCTTACAAAACAGATGATCATTATTTGCATAACATTTGCATTACCATAGCTTTTAATCAATTTTAGCAAGGTTCTGTCCTTGCCATAGTTAAAATAATAGTTGATAAGAAATCTTCATTCAGAAGCTGTTATGTTAGAGGCTCCTAGAAGGTCCCTTTGCCTAGAAATACATGTTTCCCAGGTGAGTCAGTATTTGAATATACATCATTCAAAATATCATACTTTAATCTTGGCATTGCCCTTTCTTTGTACACACTTCTATCATAACACTCATTATATCTCCTCTTACCTGCCCATTTTCCTATGAGCTCTATGTTCTGTTCCTCAGATATTTTATAGAAAATAAATCAATTTGATGAATAAAGAGATAAATGAATCATCTCTTAAAATGTACATGCTCCTAGAGTTGATACACTTTTACTAATACCATAATATAAAATAATATATTAAATGTTTTGAAACTATCTAGAAATATATAGTTCATAAGGAAGAGACTAGTTAATGGTCAATTAGATTAAGGCTTACGTACTTGAAGTACAGTATGAAAAAGGAAAACAAAATTAAGGCCATCCACCATTGCACTCAAGTTATGAGTGTCTTGGCAGGTTTTACTGAGCTAAGGAGATAAGATAAATAATTTTTAAAGTATCAGAAACCATGCTGACACTCAGGAGAAAATATTGTTATAATGTGTATGTGGAAAATATTAGATTTGAGATGATTAACTTCCTATCAAAATGTTTGCCATCATCCAAAAACCTATGTTTTATTTGTACTTGTTTTAATGATTAAAGAATTACAGAGAGAGTCAAGAGAAGTTGGTGGTGTCTCAACTTGATTAATAGTACCTGATTGGTTATTCACATACACTCTTTAGTTGATTGTCATGTCAAATAACAGTCAAATATAATTACCATTGCTAGTTTTTTTATTTTCAGCATTAAATTTTTAAGAAATTATGATTCACATAATTAATTTTTTTTAAATATATGGGCTATGAGAATATGTTGTAATTTAATTTTTATGGTAACTAAAATCCAAATTAGATAATCCCTGTCAAATTTTCCATTCAGTATATTGTTTATTTTACTTGTTATCAATTGAAAGTAGTGAGCAAGCTCACAGAGATGTGTATAAAAACATTTGGATATTTTGTAAATAATTCAGAAGCTTTGTATTAAAAAAAGATGTCAACAAATGTCTGAAAATCATATTCATATTTATTTTGATGAGTGCTTTGGGAAATCTGTGAGAAAACAATCATTTGCAGGATTAAAAATAGAATTGAAATACTACATAATACAACCTCTGTTCCTAAATGTTTATAACTAATCAATATTGCTGTTAAAGGTGCCATTTTAAAAATACAAATCACGTGCTTACTTCATATTAACCAAGGATGGATCTACATTTCAGATGTTCAAGAGATTTTTGAAAAAGCTATTCTGGTGAATGTGATTTTTTTATTTTTGTAAGATTTTATTGGGAATTGGGAGGGGGAACAGCATTGTGGAATCGGGGAAGGGGACAGACACGTTGCTGTCGTTTTGTCCTATAATCTAGCTGTGGAGGACACTACTTCACTGACCCATGTTGGTATTGTGATCATTGTGCTCTTCCCGGCTGAGGCAGATCAGTCGCTGGCCATTGGACGGCCACTCATGGCGGCTCACAGCTGCTCACACTGGCTGCCAGCTATTCATTGTAGCTTATGGCAGCCCACTGCAGCCTATGCATTCCCCTGCGACTCATGGCAGCCCATCTCCAGGTTGAGCTGTTTTTCACCATCTTAGCTGTAGAGGGCGCAGCGTCACTGGCATGTGGGATACGAACTGGGGCCCTGCTGCTCAGAGCTCACACTCCCAAGCCAACGCTTAACCAACAAGCCACTCGGTCGGCCCATGAATGTGATTTTGTACATATCTATATCCAGTTGATACTAACAGGAAATGTTCAATACAAAAACATTGGGTTGTTTTTTTTTTGCTTTCGTTTAGGTCTAAATATTACCAAGTAATAAGCGATACAAAATCCAAAATAATCCATCAAACCATATTAATTCAATAAAATTATCTAAAATCTAAGAGATATAAGTAATTGAATATGGAGTTATTTGCTATATTTTTATATAATTTATTCATTAGATGGTGAAGTGGAACATATTTGAGAATGTGCCAGGGCCACGTATCAATATAAAAGCATGACAAATGAATTACTTCTATTAATATTTCATTGAGAAAAGTGAGGCAACAACCTCTTTTAGAATTATAATTAATGTAGAAAGAAGTAGAAAATACAATTACAAATAAATGTTGAGTTACTTAAGTAAACATATGCCTACACATCTGTTTAAACATATTTAGATTAATTAAATCCAAATTTAGAAATACAGGCTCTGAAGAATAGCCTGAATGAATATTTTTCTTCACTTTAAAATGTACATTGTTACCCAGAGGAATGTGGTAAAACTAATGTTTGATGATACTTTATTTACTCCCTCCAAAATGTGCCTACATTTCAACCATGTAAAAATTTAAACACCTACTTTCACTTCATTGTTGCATATTTTAAAGGTAAATATTTTAAGGTAACTGAGCACTTAATTTCCATTTAATTTTAAATATTCCCCTTTTTAACCATTTAAAAAATGATTTCAACTTTTTCTTGAGTTGCTGTACCTGATTGATGATGGATTTCTAGATGTTTCTCAAAATGCTCTGTATTTTGTATATTTCAATGATAGACAAACAAACAAACAAAATCTCATAGACGCAGATAACAGTTTAGTGGTTACCAGAGGGTAAAGGGGGAGGGTGAGTGGTAGGGGAGGGTAAAGGGGGTCAAATATACAGTGATGGAAGTAGAACTGACTCTGGGTGGTGAACACACAATGCAGTATATAGATGATGTACGAGTATTATATAATTGTATACTTGAAACCTGTATAATTTTACAAACCATTGTCACTCCAATAAATTTAATAACAATTTTTTTTTTTTACTTATTGGAGTTACTCTTAGTTAACTTGAAGCCAGATTTGGAAGTCAACCTTCACCAACGCTAAGAAATACCCATGAGAAATAATAGAGTCTGTCCCAAGAATATGAACTGTGTCTTTTTTGAGTTATATATTAATCCTTAAATACCTCTGAAACAGTTTAGAAGCTATATTTAAACACCCAGAATCGTTAAGTAAAATTTCATCATGACAAGCACCATTTTATTGTGACTTCTGGAAAGAGCATACTACCTAGTAGTATAATTGTACAAAATGTTTTATAATAAAAGTGAGAAAGAGGAAAAGAAACCATCAAAGAAAACTGGTCAGTTACAGGACAGGTCATTTCTATGGTTTTTAAATATGTTGCTGAATGGTTATCAAAGCCTACATTCCCAATCTGAAGCAAAGTGAAAATTATAAAAGTATGTATTATTTTAAATGGCTGTATAATAAGATTATTGGAAAAAGTTTTAGAATTACATTATAGGTTTGCTATAACAATTAAATTTAAAAAATCACATGAAATATTCCAGACACTGCATTTAGCATGATGTTGATTCTTAGTAAGTGTTATTAATCTTTTATTATCAGTCAAACTATATATTGAGTACTGTGTCACACAACACACATTAAATGTTATTTATTTTTTCCATGCATTAATACATACTCAAAATTTGTAAAAATAATAAATATGTAGAAAACATTAAAAATAAAAAATCACTTAGGCGTAACTACTGTTAAAATGTTGGTGTGATACTGATTTATTCCAATCATTTTTAAAATTTCAGAATATATGCTTTTTTGGTTTGGTTTTAAAATACTGGGATCATAAATTATTTGATGTGTTCATTTTTTAACTTAATATTATACCATTAGCTCTTCCAATGTCATTAACTATTCTTTGAAATTTTATTTTTAGTGGCTCTGTTCTATTATATGCCCTCCATTGTATTTGATTCCTTTGAGTAAATTAACATTTCAAATTATATATTGATTGAAATATATCACAATATATCATGCTTTTTTCACATATTCAACATCAATTTAACTCTAGTAGTAATCATTTAAGTTTTGTAAGAACTGTAGTATATCAATGAACTTACATTCATATACTCTGTGGCTTTTAAATCATACAGTTTAAATTTTACCGTATGCAATAAAAATTTTTCTCTCTTGAAGGTACTCACACATTCTTAACTATTAACAAAACTTAGTTAAGAGTTAACATTGCCATATCTTGGAACTATATTAATTCATATTTTTTGAAATACTATTATAGATAGTATATCAAGAGAGAAAAATGTATTGTCTAACAAGAATCACTTGACTGTGTTAGTCTATTGATTAACAGCTTATAGTTCCCTGTGAATCAATGGTACTTCTGAAAAGTTAAATGACTCATTGTCAATCAAGTTACTCCTTTGAGGTGCCATTACAAAACTGCAATTCTACACTGTATGCAAAAGTAATTCAGCATCATGGTAGCAGGGAGAGAGGGGAGAATTTTTATCATCTTTTTTTTTTTTTTTTTTGAGGGCAGTGTCACTGGCCCTCATATGTGGGACCCGAACCAGGGTCGCTGGCTTCCCAAACCAGCGCTTAACCACTGCGCCACTCGGCTGGCCCTATAGAATTTTTAAATTGTAACCAAATTTAATATTGGGAAATATAAGGGCCGGCTGAGTGGCTCAGTTGGTTAAAACGTAGCTCAAGAGTGCAAGCTCTGGGCCGGCCGAGTGGTGTAGTGGTTAAGTGCTGGCTTGGGATGCCAGCGGCCCCGGTTCGGTCCCACATATGAGGGCCAGTAACACTGCCCTCAAAAAAAAAAAAAAAAAAAAAAGAGTGCGAGCTCTGAGCAACAGGGTCACTGGTTCGATCCCCAGCCCAAGCTGAGCTGCAGCTAAGCTGCCAACAGGAGGCAGGATGGCTTAGCTAAAAAAAAAAAAAAGAAAGAAAAAGAAAAGAAATATGCATACTTTAACTTCATTTTACCCCATTTTCTAATCACCCCTACCACTGAATACTCCAGCATATTTTTTATTTTCCCACTCTCAAACAGGATACTTGGTGGGAAGATTGGTCCTATCCATGATAAATTATTTGCTGTCAGAATTTACATCTATCATTTTAAGTTTGATTATAGCTGATGAATATATTCTGATAACATGAGCTTCAAAGAAGCAGTGAGTTATAATGAATTAACTATAGAATGTATACAGTATTTTCTTGGAAAGGCAGATTATAAAATAAATAAAAGCAGAGAACAAATAATAAACAGGTAAATATTCAACACTCTTTACAATGTCTCTTTGTTTTAATTTGCTTGCATGTTTTTATTAATGTTTCCCCACCAATACTGATTCATAATGTTATCATTTTGTCAGTGGACCAATGGTTTAATGTATGTGTATGTATGGTAGGTATGAATGGAAATCTTAGAGTCTCTGGAAGGACTGGATTGTTATTTGGTCTGAAACAGAGCTTTCTCTTTTTATTAAACCAAAAAGTGTAGGACTCCTAATCTTGATTTTCCTTTTGTGAAGCCAATTTTTGGGCTTTCCTGGCCAGTTTTTCTAAGATATCAGCTGGGGAAATATCCCTTTGGACTATGACAGAGGTTTGACTACTGCTGGTTTCTTTAAGGACAGCATTTTTTGCAGTAATGTCAGCAAAGTGGCTTCCTTTAGCTTCCAGATAGCCCAGCTTAGAATGCTCCAGGATCTAAATAGTAGCTAAAGCAGCAGATAAAATTATAGCATGTAATAATCCCCGATATATGGCCATTTTAATTATATTTCCAGTGAAAGTAAGGAAGCCATGTTGCTTCCATAACATTTCAAAATTATCAGCTACTCCAAAGGCATATCTACTATCAGTATAAATGTTGGCCAGTTTTGCCCTTGGCTAAAATACAAGCCCCAATGAGAGCATATAATTCAGCCTGTTAGGCTGAAGTATCCAAAGGTAAATAGTTGCTTTGATGACTTCAAAAGAAGTTATAATAGCATACCCAGAACACTACTTAACCATTTTCATTCTTTAAATATGAACCATGAGAAAGCAGCATTAACCAGAGATGTTTCTTACAGATCATCACAAGTGGTCAAGAGGTGATCTTTCAGAAATGGAACAAATAAAAATATGGAAGGGTCTTTGAGTTCACTTTGATAAGGACACAGAGAGATTCATTCCCAATTTGATAGATACCTTTTGTTTTTTGAGGGCAGTATCACTGGCCCTCATATGTGGGACCGAACCGGGGCCGCTGGCTTCCCAGGCCAGCGCTTAACCACTGCGCCACTCAGCCGGCCCTTCATTCCCAATTTGATGACAAGTTTCTCCAAGCTGATTAAAAGAAAATTAGGAAAACCCCCAGTAGTTCTCCAGAGCCCCATCACTGAGGATTACGAGGACTTTGGAAGGGTTGTTAGAAGGCTGAAGTTGGCTGAAACACTTAAATTTGTCACAAACTCGTTTCCACTGTCTTGGCTTTTTGCAGTGATAGCAGAAGCTATAAGAGTTTTGGTTTTATAAAGGGGACTTATTTTGCCAGGACTGAAATTTTTAAATCTTAGTGATCTTACTTCTAAGTGGCTCATCTAAGTTGCAAGCAAGCTTATTTGCCAAATTAACCAAATCCACAGTGGACATGGTTTCCCATTCCATCTGGGTTCTTGTTGTAGTAGTAGTAGTAGTAGTAGTAGTAGTAGTAGTAGTAGTAGTAGATGTATTGGGGGGTGACATTGGTAGTAAAATTATATAGGTTTCGAATGTACAATTCTATAATTCATCATGTATATATTGCATTGTGTGCTCACAACCCAGAGTCAGTTCTCTTTCTATCACCATATATTTGACCCCCTTTACCCTCTTTACCCATCTCTCTCCCCCTTTACCCTCTGGTAACTACTAAACTTTTGTCTGTTTCTTTGTCTTATTTGTTTGTTGCTTTCAGTTTCATAATATATCTCACATGTAAGTGAAGCCATAAGTTTCTTGGTGTTTTCTTTTTTTTTTTTTTTTTTTTTTTTTTAAAGATTTTATTGGGGATTTGGTGGAGGGGAACAGCGTTGGGGAATCGGGGAAGGGGAACAGACAAGTTGCTGTCTTCTTGTTCTTCAGTTTAGTTGCAGAGGATGTTGCTTCACTGTTGGTATCGTCATTGCGCTCTTCCCGGATGAGGCAGATCGGTCGCTGGCCTCTGGATGTCGCTCATCGCGGCTATTGGCAGCTCACGCTTGGCTGCCAGCCGCTCACGCCGGTTGCGGGCCACTTACTGTAGCCTATGGCAGCCCACTGCAGCAGGAGCTGCAGCCCACACCATCACCGGGGCTCGCACAGCCCAGCTCCAGGTGGAGCTGTTAGCTGTAGAGGGCAGTGTCACTGGCCCTCATGTGGGATCCGAACCGGGGCCGCTGGCATCCCAAAACCAGCGCTTAACCAATGCGCCACTCGGCCGGCCCTCTTGGTGTTTTCTGTCTGACTTATTTCACTTAGCACAATAACCTCAAGATCCATCCATGTTGTCGCAAATGGTAGTATTTAATCTTTTCTTATGGCAGAGTAGTATTCCGTAGTGTATATATACCACATCTTCTTTATCCAATCATCTATCAAAGGACACTTTGGTTGTTTCCATGTCTTGGCCACCTTAAATAATGTTGCAATGAACATTGGGGTACATTTATCTGTAAAATCTGAAAACATTTATGTGCATTCTTTTAACTAAATGGAAAGGGTTTCAGTTCAATGCATTAAATAAATACAGAGTTAAAGGGTAACCACATAGAATTGACATCTGAAGGAAGGCCAGAATTTTCTTTAAAAACAACCTGATTTAAATTATAATAGTCATGAACAGATTCACCAGACTCTTTTGAGAAAGTCTGAATTTTGTTTCAATCAACAGTCTTTGGAAAAGGTACTGTCATTGATCAGAGGAAATCTCCAGTAAGTTTTCTAGCATTTCCCCCAAAATCAGAGGTTTGTTTATCTAATTTATTTTTTATTATTATTTTTTTGTGTGTGTGGGGAGAATGTTCCCATCAGAAAAGCCTCATCCAATACTGAGCCTGGCCTTTGACAACTGGAATATGAATTAGCTGGTATAAATCAGAAAACCCAGGCTTGTAGGTTTGAATAACTATATAAAATTCCTCAGCAAATTGTTAAGATCCTCAGTCACCTTAGAAAACTTTTTTGAAAGATTTTCCTTAAAATATAGCTAACATACAATATTATACTAGTGTCAGGGATACACCATAGTTATTCAACATTTATATACCTAAATAAGTGATGAACATGATAAGTCCAGAAACCATCTGACATCATACCACCGCTATCACAATATTATTGATTATATTCCCTATGCTGTACATTATATATCCCCATGACTTATTTGTTTTAAACCTGGAGATTTGAACCTCTTATTCCATTTCACTTCCCCGCTCTTTTCTCAGTTTTCAATTAGAATTGACATTCAATATTTTTTATATTAATCTTTTAAATTATTTTTTGTAATTCTCTTTGATCCAGGGAATGTATGAAACTTGGGGTTTATTAGGATCCTTAAAAGCCTTATCTTTAACAGGTGCTGATCGTTTCACAGTAGAAGGAGTGACAGTAAGTGTAGAGGTGGATGGCAGTGGAGGCAGAGTGAGAGGCAAGGAACCTGGTAGTGGAGGGAAAGGTAGCTCTGAAGGTGGAGCTTGAGACAAAGGAGTAGAGGGCAAAGGGCAAGACTGCACTGGAGGCAAGAAACACAAGGCTTTGGAAGCCACCTTCTCTTTCTTTAGAAGTTCATTAGCCTCAGTTAATTCTAAAACCTTATTTCACAAAGGAGCAACTTCAGATTCCTGGTAACGTTTGGAAGTATTTGGAAGTAGTATTTTGTTACTTGAAATAGGCGTTCCATTCAGGTTTAGCAATTTCAGAACTATGAATGTCCAATTCAGTTTTAAGAAAAGTAAACTTGGGGATCTCAAATGTTCCCAATAATTGATATTTAGGATAATTGATATTCTAAAACACTTTTGTTCAGATCAGTCCATTTATTTAAAAATGCCATGTGGTAAGACTGCAGGTTTTGTTTTTGTTTTTGTTTTTGTATTATTTTTATTATTATTAATAGTTACAGATGTACAAAACTATGCAATAGTTATCTTTTTCACCCCTTACAAAGTGACTACCCCCTCCCCGTCACCCCACTGCCATTACTATACATATCTATTATAATTCCATTGACTACATCCCCACACTATATTCCACATCCGATGACTATATATGTGTTAAATTATAGTCAACATCTAATGTTAATAAGTGGCAGCTTCAGATGTACAGCGCAGTAGTCAGGCCACTACACCGTCCATGAAGTGGTCTAAGGCTACAGTTTTTTTTTTTTTTTTTTGGGGGGTTTTTTTGAGGGCAGTGTCACTGGCCTTCATATGTGGGACCCGAACTGGGGCCGCTGGCTTCCCAAGCCAGCGCTTAACCACCGCGCCACTCGGCCGGCCCTAAGACTGCAGTTTTTAAACATAAATTTGTCTGGGATTGCTGTAGAAGGGATGACCTGAAAATATTTAGATAACTGAGATCCCATTTTTTTCAGAGGCTTTCCTCTAGAGCAAGGGCCCCAAATAGTCTAAAACAATTCAAGAAACCTACTGGCTAAATACCAATCCATCACACTTAGAACAGTTCAATTCCAGAGGGGTTGGGTCAACAGCTGAACAGCCAGTTTCTAGTAAAGACAGTTTGCCCTCAAAAGAGACCAAAGGCTGAAGCACAACTACAGATGGGCAGTCCAGTTTCTAACAGAATCAGACCAAAGGCTAGCACTGTTTCTGTGGAAACAACCCAGTTTCAGATGGAATCATTCTGAAGCTAGCACAGCCCCAAGAAGCAGCCTAATATAGTAGGGAGTCAGAACAAAGTGCTGAATGAGAATTCACAAACAAACAAGGCCTTTCAGCAGAAAACAAACAAATGAATAAATAAATAAAATTATCTCTAAGCAGCTCTTGAATAAGGCCCAGAGAGCTTCAGAATACAAAAAGCAGAAGCTCCAGTCTAGGAGAAAATTTACACTTAATCTCCCTAGTTAGGGAGAAAAGAGTGAGCTCAAATGGCTCTGTAGGTACCAACATCTGTTTACTCACCAGCCCTGGAGCTATTTGGGGTATTTTCTAGATCCCAGATGAGCCCACAAATAAGTCAACTGTAAACAAAAAGTTGACCAGGTGTTTCTTCAGCAAAAAGGATTTTTTTGGGAAAAAGAAAGGATTGTAATCTGGTACGTACAGTACAGCCATGGACAATCCATGCAAATTCCCAACAGCAAGAAAGATGTTCTTTACAGAGGGGCAGAGGAAGTTAAGGGGAGGGGTTGTTATAACCAGAGTTCTGTTATAACCACAGAGTTATTTTTTTTTTCCAATTACAGTTGACATTCAGTATTACTTTATATTAGTTTCAGGTGTACAGCATAGTGGTTAGACATTTATATATAGATTTAGATATAGAGTTCTTTCTGTAGAACTTTCAAGACCAAAATAGGATATGAGAGCCCCTCCCACAGGCCCTCTTGATTCCTGTCTTGCTTAAGGTCTGTCATAAGTTTTGACATGCCTAACTGGCACATCTTGGGAGGCCTGTTCTGAACTCTTTCCATAGGAAATATGGAATGGGACCAATGTAGTTTTTCTTTTTAAGAATATTTGAAAACCATGATATCAATAAAAAGAACAATAAATAATAAAATTCTCAACTAAATAGTATTCAATATGTGAAAAACAGCTAATTTAAGACTTCAAATTAAATTTGATTATGCATCCATATGTAAAATGTAGTTAATATGTAAATAAGTCTTCGAAATTTGACTTAAAAATTCATTCTCAATATTCTAATGGAAATAAGCAGATTATAATCACTGTGCTATAGATAAAAATCAAGCTTAAAAATGAATTCATTTTATGATTAAACTTCTTATTAAATTATACATCAGAAGTGTGCCATATTCTTGGATTGTATGAGAGTTGAGAGAAGTTCTTAATAGGCGCCTCTCATGTAATGGACATGAGCAGCAGAGAATTATCAAGTACAACTGATAGTTGGCTGATTGTGGCTTATATTCTAAAGAGAGAAAAGAGAATTGATAAAGTGCTTGAATGTCTGAATGTGGATTACCATCTTCAAGACTGATTGAATTGCATGAGTTTATGTCTAAAACATAGGAGTGCTTTTTCTCCCCAGCAACTTAAATATTATTGTTCTTTTATTTGTATCTTAATTATGTAATCTCCTATAAAAGAATGAAAAGTAAATTAAGAAAGTGGAATACAATTTTTATAAAAGAAGTTCAAGAATTAAGAGAATGAGTTCACATTATTTTCCAGGAAGAAGCAGAACACAACTTGTGATGTACTTTTGAAATATTGTATTTTAACGTCAATCCTAAAAATCATTCTATCTTTTCAAATATGAATCAAATAATCAAATACTTTTGAATGGAGAATATAGCATCTTACCTGTTGTGTTGTACTCACTACCTGACAAGAGGAAAGGGTTTAGAAAAACAATGAATTGGGAGTAAAGATAATAATGTTATAGGTCTGTCTCTGTGGCTAACTGTAATAGCTCTGTGGTTTGGGGCAGTTCACTTAACTTTTCTTTGCCTTGGTTTTCTATTCTGTAATATAACCACATGATCTTTAAGGTATCTTCAATTTTTAAATAAATAAATATATTTAAGGGAATTGAGGTTGGAATAAAAGAATTGACCTGGAATTTAGTGACCAATCCATAATAAAATAAAACAATACAGAGAAAGAATCATTATTCAGTCTCAATCCTTCTATTGGATCTAGTAAAAGTTGACAAGCTCATCTTTGAGCTCTGGAAATATGTTCATTCAATGTGTAGTGAGCCACATGCAGCATTTATGATATCATAGTGATACAAATGTATACCACCATCCAACTGAAAAGGAACTGAAGTTTTTATTGAAATTTGTAATGCAGTCAAGGCATTTTCATCAAAATCCTTTAAATAAATTCAGTTACATAGACACCACTATATATACAACTATATCACACATACTCATTTTACCTTTAAATTTTGTCAGTTTCTTAGAAATAATAATTGATGTAATAAGGGAATAAGGTAAAGTTTTGTAGGATTCTAACAAAGAAAATTGAGTAGGCTTTCCACGATTAAAAAATATGTGCTTAGGAAGAGAATAATAGAAATAGTCACAAGAATACAAATTAGTCCTCTTTTATGCAGATCATCTTAGTTAAAGGTAAGCATTCCATATTCCAAAGCAAAAACTACAGTTTAATGCATGTTCATTCAAAGTAAGATGGTTTTTTAATGTTAGTAGTAATTCGTATGTCCCATTTAAGACTTTGAATGTCTTTTCCCCATATAATTACAATATTTAGAATGCAGAAATCCTTTCCCATACTACAAATACAATGCATCACATACCAGCTTCGTAGGATAGAAATAAATTCTAAATTATTTTCATCATAATATAGAGAGTTTAAGTGAATAAGTTTTTCTTTTCTTTTGAAAAGACATTCACTTTTAAGTGCTAAAAGCATTCTTGTTATGCCTTGGGAAGTAAATTTTCAGTGCTATTAACTGTCCTGTTATGTTAAAAATGGAGAGGCTGCTTTTTCTTAAATTAAGTACTAAAAGTTTAAGTAAAATTAGTGAATGGTGATCTAACTAATTTGCCTCCAATTTATTTTAGAGAGAAATGGTTACATTTTATGTAAGGTAGAAGCTTCTCACTATGATGATTTATATTAAATTTATTAAGAACAATAAATGCAAAATGCCTTCATCAAGACACATTAACTCAGCTTGATAACGTCCAAATCTGAGATAATTAAAGTAGATATATAGGGTTTCATAAAGTAAGGACATCAAAATCCTTAGCCAAAATTCAAATTTTACTTTTAAGATCCTCTTATATTCTACTCAACTCATGACTATAATATACAGAAGACAAGAGATCATTAATTCATTCTCTCAAACTAATATAGTAATCCCATCAGTTAATTTTCAATTACTGAAATGCCCTTCAAGTCTTTTAACGTAATCATCTGATGGAATTTAGCTGTTCTTCCCTGATATCAAGTGCATAGACATGAAGTGATTAGATTTGCTAACTATTAAGCTAAATAGTTGTTTATATGGTTTCAGTGGCTGTTTATAATTTACAAAAGTTTAACTTTTGTCAGGTAGTCTTTTAATATTAGATGTTCTAATAAGCAGGTTTTCTATATTTGAAGAGTATTATGAACATTTTCAGTATTTTGTTTGATAGCTATTTCTCTTAACCCCTGAAAGTTTGGTTGAGCAAGCAACATAAATACTTACTTCAAAAATGGTAGAACATTGGGAAAAATGTCTCCAAACATATGGTAATGCTTTTAATAAGAGTGCAAAATACTTTTTTTTTGTATGTTAGATAAACTAAATAATCCAGAATTATATTTTAAAATATAAGAAAGCCAGATCTACAGTTTATTATCATTTTAAAGTTCATCATTTTATTTAGCTTGCTACATTATTTTATTTACAAATAATCATGCATATACATATAGACCATATTTTACCATGTGTAGTGTGTTCCCATGTGTAATGCACACCCCCATTTTTGGCCCAAACATTCAGGGGAAAAAATCTTTGATTTTCATTATTTTAATTCAAATTTTTATTTGTTTACATGTAAAAACTTGTTTTTTGTATTATAAAGAAACTTTAGTATTTATTTTAAAATATATTATGGTACAAGAAATATTATGTAACAAATAATTACAAAACACAAGAACACATACAAGAAATTTTTTGTACCAGTAACAAATTTATGATATTTATGCATCATAGAAGTCCAAGAACTCTTCATCCTTGCAAGTTTGTCATAAGTTCAACAAAACCGATTATCATATTCCAGGGTGATATTTTGCATACAGATATCGTTATTGATTTCTAGAGTTACACTTTTAACTCATAAGCATAAATAAAAGAATTGAAAATATTTATATAGATACAGAATTAGTACTACCCATGTATAATGCACATCCTTGTTTTTCCGTCACAAATTTGGGCAAAAAAATGTGCATTGTACATGGCAAAATACGGTATATATATGCCATATTTTTTTTCCAAGTTGCTTAAATGTGGACATATGTATGTGAAAAATAATTTTATAAGAATATGTTATGATATATATGTATGTAAATAAATGAATGAATAGTTGTAAGATTTCATAGCTAATTTACTTAAACTATAATATCTTACTTATGCCAAACTAACTAGTACCACAGGCTATATTTTAGTTCTCTTTCATTATCATTTAAAAATCTATATTGCTGCCCTTGCCTCCACCAAAACATTTTACCACTTTTCAGGGTTTGATTTTAATTTCTAACTATTTTATAAGATGAAAGATATATTGTAATTTATTGAAAATAATGTGATGTGTAATAGAGGACACTGCAGTGTTCATTTCTTTTTTATTTTTCTATTTTTTTACCTTAGGCTACAGTTGATTTTATATACTAATATACTATCATAAGTTCATTACTAAAATATGTATTACTGTTCAAAAAACTGATGTCTACTATTATGCTTGAATAGAATTATGAGTGAAATGATGATGTTGTACCTCTATCTAATATAATTTAAATTATTACCATATTCACTTAATAACTCAACCCCCACACACAAACTCCTACAAATATTTTCAGAAAAAAATGAAGAAATAAGGCTTCTCTGGGGCCAGCTGAGTGGTGCGTTGGTTGGGAGCTGGCTTGGAATGCCAGCTCTGGGCAGCAGGGCCCCAGTTCAGATCCCACATATGAGGGCCAGTGACACTGCCCTCTACAGCTAAGGTGGTGAACAACAGTTCCACCTGTTTGCCTCTATAGCTGAGATGGCTGGCGATAGTATGGGCTGCAGTCTCTGCTGCAGTGGGCTGCCATAGGCTACAGTGAGTGGCCAGCAGCCAGCGTGAGTGGCTGGCAGCCAGTGTGAGCTGCCAAGAGCCACCGTGAGCGGCTGTCCAGAGGCCAGGGAGCGACTGCCTCACCCAGGAAGACCGCAATGATGATACCAACATGGGCCAGTGAAGCAACGTCCTCCACAACTAGACTGAAGAAGAAAAAGGGACCACAGCTTGTCTGATCCGCTTCCCTGATTCCCCAACACTGTTCCCCTCTCCCAATTCCCCAATAAAATCTTAATAAAAGAAAGAAAGAAAGAAAGAAAGAAAGAAAGAAAGAAAGAAAGAAAGAAAGAAAGAAAGAAAGAAAGAAAGAAGGCTTCTCTGGGTAATTAGCTAGTATATGTATGATGAAGCCCCAAGGGTAAATTATATCGGTCTTTTTGGTCCCAACTGATGTGCAGTTCTTAATCTTGATTCATTTTAATATATCATATCCCTGTTACTCTAAGTATTGTGCACTGACATTGACTAGTTAATCTTCCTGGAAGGAAATTTTGTAAATTGCCTGGGGAGCCATACAGTAACTTTTGGCCCACTTCTGCCCTTGCATATCTCTATTTATGCATTTAAGAATGCCAGAAATGTCTTAATCTTAATCATTTGTTATTGTTATTTTTTCATATTACAATATATGTTATTGACAATGTGTGCAGTATTTTATATCCATAGGAGAAATATTTACCCCTTATACCTGGGAAACTATGTTGGAAGTGGTGACTACTTTGTCAAAAGTTATTTTTACTCTTCAAAGCCTGATCATAAGGATGCAAGTATGCAACCAACTAACAATACACTCCACTCTACTTTTCTAATAGGAAACATCGAAACTGCAATGTAGAAATGCCAGATGGTATGCATTACTCAGAAACACACGTTTAGACTGTTAGATTTGATAGGGACACAGTGAAATATGAATCATGCTATTGTAAATTATTACACATTTGAAATAATTTTCTTTATTAAATAGGATTAAAATGACTGTAATTCAAAACATTTTACCTGAGATTGATGTGAAAATTGTAGTGCTCGTCTTATTTCTATTTGTCAGTTTGACAGGCATTATCCCTTCATTAATACTAAGTTGTTACTTCAAAGAATGTTTTATTTCATGTTTATACTTTCTGATGCAGCCACCTAAAAGTAAAAAAATATATATAATTGCCTTTTACTCTTTTTATTTTATAAGATATTACCATACATTTTAAAACATTCATACCTATCGATATCTGTATTTAATTTAGATGAGAATGATTTAAATTTTCTGTAAAAACTGTTGTTAGATGAAAGGAAGTAATTGTTATATTTGATAATATATAAAACAAACTTTAAAAAAAACCATGACAATTAGATAGTAACTACAAAGTAAAAATTAATTCTGCACACATTTTTGCATGTATGTAAATATATATGTATGATATCTATTCCATCATTATTTTGAGTCATGTGAATGTGAGGCACTGGTGTTATAAATGCTAATATACATGTTTCATATTAGTTGTGTTTATATACTTTGGAACATGACTAATGGAATCTAATAAAAGTTCTAAATTTTATGATATGCAAAATGTACTCAGTTAAGGGACCTGAAATTGATTTCAATTATATTTCACTAACTACAATATTGTAAATAATTGGTGAGACTAACTTGGAATAAACACAGTAGTTCAGTATTGAAAACTGCTTGCACTGTATTGTTCCTAGAGGTGTAATATTATCAGAGCAATTTAGGTGTTTTGGGAAAAAAAAAATAAATAAAAAATATATATATATATAAAATCTTCTAAGTAAATAGCATGTATCAACACAGAGCTATAATAGTTTTTTTAATGTGTAATCATTAAGGTATAAAGCATATTTTCAAAAATAGTACTATAATAGTATACTGACTATGTCTTAAATTGATTTGATAAAATATTTTAAGTAGTTTTAGCAGTAAGTTTCATTTTACAACTTATGAAACCACACAATATCATGAAATGTCTAATTCCAAAAATCGGCATGTTTCAATTATATTATGATTGCTCTGTGAAATTGAAAGATAATCTAAAACTTGGGAAAAATGTGTTTTTAGTTGAAATTGAAACATTTTAGGGATAAATATAAAAATAAAGACATACTTCATATTGATTGACTTGTTTAGATGCAATTTTAATTTTAATAGCTTCGGTAAAAATAAATAATTTTGGTACATACTATCACTTGTGTATCAAACACATTTTTATTGTACAGTTGCACAAAAATCTCCCTGCACTTCATATGATTAAAAGACAAACATAGGTTGGTCTTTCTTGCAAATGTGGATTCTTGATCAAAAGCAAGGCCAAGCAAGAAAGTGTGAATATCTCAATATAAATACATGACTTCTCTCAGAAAGACCTCAAGTCATGTCTCTTTTTAATTTTGAATTAGTACAGTAATATTCATAAATAAATAAAATTTATAAGTTAACATTAAGATGACCAGAATAACTAAATGTACCTCCTTGAATATCTTTTTTTTTTTTAGATATAAGCTGAACTAGATTGGACCACAAAATGAAAAATAACAGATTTACAAAAATTTATTTATATAGTCTAGCTTCCATAAATACCAGAAATATTAGAACCAAATGAATATTAATTACTCAATATGTCTTCACTAAAATAATTGTTCCCTGGAAAATGCAAAGAATTTTTCTGAGAAGAGGGAAGGGGGACGGTCCTATTTAATAAGTTTAAAAAAAACAGTGTCAAGAACTAGGAATTTAAATTAAAAGGTTTAGGATTTGGGGTTCCAAGATAGAGGATTAGGTAAATGCTATGCCGACTGCACCCCAAGTTCACACCAAAATTACCAATAAATTATAGAACAATAAACTTCAAGAATCATGTCAATACTAGCTAAACAGGATCCCCATAACTCAGGATTTAACAAATAGCCCCCATACAAACTGGTAGGAAGGACAGAGACAGGCTGATCCCAAACCCACAGATAGTGGCTGAACACCAGGAGGGACACCTCGGTAGTGGAGGTCCCACCAGAAGAGGGAGGCCCCACACCAGACTCCCCAACCCAGGGGTTCTGTGCCAGGAAGAGGAGTTCCCACAACACCTGTCAGTGAAAATCAGTGAGGACTCTGTCTGCCCGTCCTGGTGAGACAGAATGCAACTGGAAACCCAGATGCCTTCTTAAAGAGCTCACACACAAAGTCACTCACTTGAAAACACTCACCTGGTCTCTAGTGGAGGGGCCACAACTTGTGAGGTGCCAGAGACATACAGGAAAAGACAGAGTTGTGTGGCCTCAAGATGAGGGCTGGAGGGACAGGAGCCATTATCCCTGTGTGCACCCTGCCTCATGTGGAGCCTACAGGAGGGCACCATCTTTTCTATGTTGAACCCTCCCCCAAAGGGCCAAATCTGAGACTGCTTTGGTCTGGTACAATCCGAGTGTGCACACCACCTTAGTGATGCCCTAGGTCCATGACCTGCACAGCTAGTATTGCACTGCCTGGGGCACTTAGCCACAGGCCACAAGCTTCAGAAGCCTTTTACAGCAGAGGATGGCCCACAGCAACCTGAGGAATTTGGGTGGAGGGCAGTGATCCGAAACCTGTGCCACAGCTTCTCTTGGGAAGCTCTTGGGGAACTGCGGGCCTGAGGCAAGTGGTGGCTGGCCATGGTGTTCTCAGGGTATTTTTGAGAAGTAGTCACGGGGCCAGCACCAGTGCAGGAACTGAAACTACATTAACTGAAACCACCACCCACACACCGAAGCTCCCTGGAATCCAGCCCAGTCTACCTAGAGCTACTTTACCAGACTCTCTCTCTAAACCTGGGTGGTAGGCCCTGCACCACAAGCTATAGAAGCCTATCAGAACAGCAGAATGCCCACAGTAGCCCAGGGAACTTTTGGTGGTAGGCAGTGACCCAAAACCTGCTTTACAGCCTCTCTTAGGCAGCTCTCAGAGATTTGTGAGCCTGAGATGAGTGATGGCTGGCTGCGTTGTTTTCAGGGCACTTTGTATAGTGGTCAAAAGCTGGGCAGTGGTGCAAGAACTGATCTTCATTAACTTTGTAAAAACCACCAGCCAAGTCTCATGACTCCCTGGTACCCCCACCTCCCACAGCTAGTGCTACATCGCTAAAGGCACTCTCAACACTGGGTCAACCAGCCCTGCCCACAGAACTAAGGAGATCCTTTCAGTGCTGAGCATTACTGGCAGCTGGCAGGTACCAGCAGGCCTAGGGAGCCCTAGGCATTTTGCTACGCTGCCTCAGACCCAATATTGAGAGCAGCTAGCCTGGGTTCAGAACGACGCCACCCCCACATGACTCCAGGACCTGTACAGGCAGCAGCCAACCATGTATAGCTTTGTGGCTCCTACCAGGAAAACATGGGTTGCTAACAGGCAAGACTAAAATTGACCTAAATGGAAGCCTTCCCCTCTCAAGAGACACCAGAAACAACACACCAAGAGGCCAGCTTCAGACTACACCAGAGCACTACCTGGTTAGCACCACAAGTGGCACACACCAAGGTAGGTCTCAACAGGCACAAGAGCCTGTGGGAGTGAATCCTTTTCTGAGAGATCAGTACCCACATAACAGCTCATGCACTGTGGGCATACTCAATAATCACAGTCAGTAAGCCTGGCAGTCAATCCCACTCACTGATGCAACAAAAGCTATCAAGGCTCAACTATAACAGGAGAACACACACAACACACTTAAGAAACACTACTGGAACACACACACAGGAGATCAGGGAAACTGCATCACTGGACCAAACAGGGCACATACTACATAAGGCCACCCAGCAAAGATCAAGAGATATAAGAGATCTACCTAATACATAGTAGCAAAAACAGAGAGGCAGCCAGAATGAGGAAACAAAGAAAAATGTCCCAAATAAAACAGGAGAAACCTTCAGAAATAGAACTAAATGAAATGGAGGCAACCAACCTACCAGAGACAGAGTTTAAAACAGCAGTTATTAGAATGCTTAAGGAACTTAGTGAGTATTTCAACAAAGAGATAAGAAGTATAAAGAAGGACATAGAAACCATTAAAAAAAAGTCAGAAATAAAGACTAGAAAGAATCACCAGCAGATTAGATGAAGCAGAGGTTCGATCAGCAATTTGGAAGAAAAAGTAGGAGAAAACACCCATTTGGAACAGCAAAAAGAAAAAAAGAATTTAAAAAAATGAGAATAGTTTAAGAGACCTGTGGGACAACATCAAGCATAACAATATGAATATCATAGGGGTACCAGAAGGAGAAGAGAGAAAGCAAGGTATTGAAAATTTATTTGAAGAAATAATGACTGAAAACTTTCATAACTTGGTCAAGAAAATAGACATACAAGTTCAGGATGATCAGATTCCCAAACAAGGTGAACCTAAATAGGTCCACACCAAAACACATTGTAATTAAAATGGCAAAGGTTAAAGACAAAGAGAGAATCCTAGAAGCAGCAAGAAAAAAGCAACTAGTGACTTAAGGGAGCCCATAAGACTGTCAGCTGATTTCTCAACAGAAATTTTGCAGGCCAGAAGAGAATGGCACAAAATATTCAAAGTGATGAGAAACAAGGACCTACAACCAGGAGTACTGTATGCAGCAAAGCTAGCATTTAGAATCCAAGATCAGATAAAGAGCTTCTCAGCCAAGAAAAAACTGGTATTACAAGGAATGTCAGAGGGATTTCTTTACTAAAAAATTAAAAATGTGAATAATGAAATGGCAATAACTACATATCTATCAACAATTGCTTTCAATGTACATGAATTAAATGTCCCATTCAAAAGACATAGGAAAGCTGAATGGATAAGAAAACAAAACCCTTATATATACTGCCTACAAGAGACTCACTTCAGTTTGAAAGACACACAGACTGAAAATAAGAAGATGGAAAAAGATATTTCATGAAATGGAAACAAAACAAACAAATCTGGAGTAGCAATACTTATACCAGACAAAACAGACTTTAAAACAAAGGCTATAACAAAGACAGTGATCCCACTTCTGGGTATTTATCCAAAGAAACCCAAAATGCTACTTTGAGGGTGTGTGTGCATCCATATGTTCATTGCAGCATTGCTTACAATGGCCAAGATGTGGAGGCAGACTGGGTGTTTAGTGATGGATGAATGGATAAAGATATGTAATGGAATATTGCTGTGCCATGGAAACAAATGGGTTCTTGCCATCTGTGGCAACAGGAGTGAACCTGGAGGGTCCTGTGCTGAGTGGAGTATGCCAGACAGAGAAATACAGATGCAATGTGACTTTGCTTATATGTGGAATCTAAAGTAAAAAATAAACAATCAAACCAGAAACAAATTCATAGATACAGAGAACATTTTGATGGTTGACAGATGGGAAGGGGCTTACAGGGATGGGTGGGGAAGGTAAAGGGATTAAGGAGTACAAATTCCTACAAAGTAGCCATGGGGATGTAGAGTATAGCATAAGAAATGTAGTCAATAATACTGTAATAACTGTGTATGGTTTCAGATGGGTACTAGATTTATTGGGTTGATAGATGGGAGGGAGATTGGAGGTAGGGTGAAAAAGGTGAAGGGATTAAGAGGTATAAATTGGTAGTTACAAAATAGTCATGGAGATGTAAAGTAAAGCATATGAAATATAGTCAATGATATATAACTATGTATAGTGCCAGATGGGTACTAAACTAGTCAGGGGGAATCACTTCTTAAATTACATGAATATCTAACCACTATGTGTACACCTGAAATTAATATAAAAGAATATTGAATGTCAAAATAAATAAATAAATAAATAAAGTGTTAAAAATGAAAGAACAGAGAGCTATACAAACAAACAAACAAAAAAGAAATAAAGACTACAATAATGGAAATGAATACATTAGAGGGAATCAACAGTAGATTAGATGAAGCAGAGGATCAAATCAGCAATTTAGAAGATAAGGTAGCAGAAAACACCCAATCAGAACAGCACAAAAAAAATAAAATAAAATAAATGAGGATAGTTTAAGGGACCTCTGGGGGGCGGGGGCAAAACATCAAGCATACCAACTGTAACTGAAAAATTTTAAAAAGCAGGAAAGAGGTGAAGGGAAATAAGAGGTCCAAATTTCCAGGTACAAAACAAATAAATCATGGGGGTGTAATGTACAGCATAGGGAATGTAGTCAATAATATTGTCATAGTATAGTACTGTGTCATATGGTTGCTGGACTTATCATGGTGATCACTTCTTTGGTATATAAATGTTGAATAACTATGGTGTACCCCTAAAACTAATTTAATATTGTATGTTAGCTATATTTTTAATAAAATTCTTATAAAAAATTAAAATGTGGACTAATGTTTCAAAAATCTTTACATTTGGATCAGTAAAGCATACTCTGAACTCTCAACTTGTTAGGCAAGTCAAATATTTTCCAGTTATTGGCTTGGGAAGACTAAATGATGAATTATTCAAGACAGTATTTTTTTTTCCTGAAATGAATGTAGCAGTTACAACCTGATATTCCCCAACAATACTACATTGAAAATCTTCAGTGGTACAACTTGGAAGCTACTGAAAGAGAAACAGAAAGAGAGAAGAAAGCAAAATTAGAACAATATCTTATCTTTTTCATGAGAGTTCAGCTTTGACCACTAAGCAAATGACCTGTATAAGACCTCTATCATGTGAAATTTGCTGTCAGAGATTAACAGATACAATTAATGGACCTGTTTGCCTAGAAATTTCTGTATAATGAACCTTCAGTTCAGCTTTGGGATAGCACTAAGGAAAATGTCTATCAAATATGCATTTGTCCTCAAATTGATAAAGGTTAGAGAATGATAGGGAACATCACCAGAGCATATTTAATCACATCTATGAACTTGATATTTGAATTTTAAAAGACTGGGACTCCACTATTTCTTGAAATATATATTATGTATCAGTCAATTAAATAAATGTGAATTAATAGATGGTTATCAAAAGGAATTTAAGGGTCAAATAAGTGTAAGCATTTAGAATGAAGGAAACTATTGTCCAAATGAATTTTTTTAACCTCACAAGAACACATTATTCTCTCTGAGACAAAACAGATGAATTCCACTCTAACAGTGATCTTCATTTCATTGTACACTAAAAATATATTTCAATATACTGCCGTTTTTCCTCATTGCTTCGCAACAATTGCAGATGGTAGCAGTTTTCTTGTAAGTAATTTCCAAAGAGAGATATCAGTTCAGTCTTCTCTGCAATACATTCTTTGCGAGTAGGTATTTTTATTACCTTGCTGTATATTCCATTGTTACAGTATTCTCAATTGATGTGCATTTTTGGCATATTTTTGGCTATCATTAAAATCATAACTTTAGTTTAAGTTGCCTTTTCAACATGATAAATTGCTTAACTATATGACTACATCATATTTTCCCTATAGAAGACTACGGTGATGTCCACAGGGTATTTTGGGGCTGCATGAGGATAATATATTTCTCTAGAACAAAAAAAATCATTTCTTCAAAGTTAAATGTTTTTAATGAGTTACAGAAGCCCTCAGAGAATGTTGTTTTAAGTGTCATTAATTTTAACTCCACTAATTCACAATGCATGTTATTTAGAAGCTGCACTGACTTAATCTGTGCTTGTCTTATACTATCTCTTTGGGAAATAGTTTGTTAAGCTAATTAAGTGATGTCAGTATTAAGGGAGACTGTACAGTCCACTAAAGAAAATATGCTTAATAGAATATTTTAGCAACAGTCATTCAAATAGAAACTCTTAGAATATTAATTACACTTCTGTTTTTTTGTGCATTTATTTAATGTTGATTTACTAGTAGAGGGTGAATTTTTATGTACATAGATATGCAGCAGTGAAGTTTATTATAAAACTTGTTTTGATTAACACTAGGATTTTCATCAAAGGTATCCTGAATTAGTGAAATTAAAAGTATTTAGCTTTTATAAATTGTATATACATACACAGACACACACATATTGTGAACAATCTTTTGTACACCAAACTGTGTATAAGAATTACACTTGGTAGTTCTGGGTATACAATTTCATCTTGCTGTAGCTCACAAATAGTTTTGTTGTTTTTTTTTAATTATAAATGTTACTAACTATAGCAATACCCTTTAGTTAAAGGAAAAAAGAGAGTTTTTTTAAAGGGAAATAATGCCACTAAATTTCTGGTTATGTATTAACAAAACTTTGCTACCAAATTGACAAAGTCTCTATTAAATTAGTACTTATGTGGTCTTGTATTCATCGTGAATCAATCATAGTTAAGTGAGGAAATGCAAAAGATATTCTGGATTATTGTCAATGTGAATTTTTGAGAGAGCTCTAGAGATGTTGCTCCAAACTCAGTATACAAATGACCAATAAGTGCATGACAAGGTGCTGCACATCACTAGTCATTAGGGAAATGCTAATACAAATTGCAATAAGATACCATTTCACACCCATTAGAATGGATGTTATAAAATAATAATAATAATAATATAATAATAATAAATAGAAAATGACAAGTGTTGGGGAGTATGTGGAGAAATGGGAACAGTGTACATTGCTGGTGGTAAAGTAAAATGGTGCAGTTGTTGTAGAAAACTGTAAAGTAATTCCATAAAAATATTAAACTAGATTTAAATATGACCCAGCAATTTCATCTCTCAGTATATATCCAAGACCTCTCAGTATATATCCAAGACAAGTGAAAACGTGGACTCAAACACCCAAGTGAAAACATGGAAAACACCCAAGTTCATAGCAGCAGTATTCAAATTATATATATATATATGACAATAACATCACAAAAGAGTGGTTAGGAGCAAAACCAAATTGGATTAACAAGAAAACATCAGATAGTAACTCAAAATCCACAGGAATGAATGAACAAATGAAGAGAGCCAGAAATGGTAAATAAGACGGTTAATAAAAAAAAAATTTATAACCAGGTAATTGCTCCTCCTTTTCTCAGCTTCATTAAAACCTATAATGTATAAAGTAATAACTATAAAAATGTTTTTGAGTTTATAACATATATGTTTACATATAGCATCTATGCTCAATAATCATACAAAAAAGACAAGAATGCATACAGATATATAGGAGTAACATATTTTATCTACTGAAATTAACTTATAATAAATCATAAGTAATTTTGATAAGTTAAGATCACAAGCCCTAGAGACTAACAAGAGAATAACATACACACAATGTGTATGTATATGTGTAAATATATTTATATATAACATTATATATATTATATGAGGTCAAACAATTAAGTTCACAAACTCATCCTAGAAGAAGTGATACATACCTCTTTGCTAAATATCACTATGGTCACCTTTGAAGTACTCCCCTTGGGAAGCTATGCACCGACCCCAGCACCTAGTCCACCCTTCAAAGCAATTTTGGAACTCTTTCTCGAATGGCCATCAGAGCTGTCGTTTTACTTTTGATGCCCTGAATGTCTTCAAAAGTTCTTTCTTTCAATATTTCCTTTATCTTTGAGTAAAGAAAGAAGTTATTGGGGGCCAGATCAGGTGAATAGTGAGGGTTTTCCAATACAGTTATTTGTTTACTGGCTAAAAATTCCCTCACAAACAGTGCCCTATGAGCCAGTGCATTGTCGTGATGCAAGAGCCACAAATTGTTAGCGAAAAGTTCAGGCCGTCTAACTTTTTCACACAGCCTTTTCAGCACTTCCAAGTAGTAAACTTGGTTAACTGTCCAGATGGTACATATTCATAATGAACAATCCCTCTTATCAAAAAAGGTTAGCAATATCTTTGCAACAAGTTCATAAACTTAATTGTCAGACTTTCATATATCCACATATAGTGAAAAATCATTGAAAGAATTGGTATTACACTAGAAAGTATTCACCTAATTCAAAAGAAGCTATAAAGGAGGAATAGAAGAACAGAAAAAAAAATGTGCATAGGAAACAAAAGTAAAAATATAAATTTAAATCCACTATATCAATAATACCATTAAAAACTAATAGATTAATAACACACAATGAGGCAGAAATTATCAGACTAAATAAAAAATAAAATCCAGGGCCGGCCAAGTGGCGCGGTGGGTAAGTGCTGGCTTGGGAAACCAGTGGCCCTGGTTCGGGTCCCATATATGAGGGCCAGTGACACTGCCCTCAAAAAAATAAATAAATAAAATCCAAATATATGCCTATAGGATTCACGCCTTAGATTCAGATACAAATAGATTGAATATAAAATGATGAAAAATTTATATCATGCAAGCAGAAACCATGTTAAAGCTAGAATGACAACATTAATATCAGACTTATTTAAAGAGAAAATTAAATAAAAAATGTTACTAGATATAAAGAGAGATTTTGTGATGATAAAAAGGTCAAAAATTCAGGAAGACATAAGGATTGTAAACATACATGCATTTAACAACAGTGTTCTAAAAATTATGACACAAAAACTGACAGAATTGAAGGAAGAAATAGACAATTCAACAACAGCTGGGAATTTCAATACCTCACTTTCTATAATAGAACAACTAGACAGGAGACCAATAAGGAAATAGAAGACATGAGTAGTATTCTAAACCAACTGGACTTAACAGACATCTGTAGAACACTTCATCGAACAAGAGCAGAATAACATTCTTCTCAAGCGCATCCACAGTATTCTAAAAATAGACTATGCTGGGTTATAAAACAAGTCTCAATAAATTGAAAGAATTGTACTCATTAAGACTATATTACCTGACCCGTGGAGAGAAATTAGGAATAAATAACAGAAAGAAGAAACCACAAGAGTAATTAGAAAATGTTTTAATAATTAGTCAATGTTTTCCCCCAAGATGAACGATAAGATATAGGATGCCTCCTTTCACCACTTCTCTGAAATACTATACTAGAGGTTTTTTCCCAGGGCAATTAGACAAGAAAAAGATATAAAATGCATACGTATTGCAAAGAAAGAAGTAAAATTATGTCTGTATGTATGTGATAATCATCTTGTATATACAGAATTTTAAGAAAACCACTAAAAAGCTATTAAAACTAATAATCAAGCTCAGAAGTATTGCAGCCTATAAGATCAATATATAAAAATCAAGTGTATTTCTTTAGCAATAAATATTTCCCCCAAATTAAGAAAACAATCCCATTTACAATAAAATAAAATGGAATAAGATACTTACAAAAAAAAATTAACAAAAAAAATTGTAAAATTTGTACTCTGAAAATTCTGAAATACTATTTTGAAAAATTAAGGATCAAAGATCGAAATAAGTGGAAAAACATCCCATGTTCAAAGATTGGAAGACTTAAAATTGCTAAAGTGCAATGCCTTACAAATTGATTTTCAGATTCAGCACAATCCCTATGAAAAATCCAAGCTGAATTTTTGCAGAAAATGAGTAGAGGAATTGAAACTTCTATGCATTTTTGGTTAAAGGGTAAAATTGTGAAGCCAATTTAGAAAAAAGTTTGGCAATTCCTCAAAAGTTAACAATAGAGTTGCCATGTGACCTAGCAATTAGAAACTTAGCTATATTCCGAAGAGAATTGAATAACTGTGCCTAGACAAAAACTTTTACAAAAATATATCAGCATTATCAATGATAGCCACAAAGTGGAAACAACCCAAATGTCTATCAACTGAAGAATGGATAATAAAATGGGTTATATCCATTAAAAGTATAATCTTGGTCAATGATAAAAGAATTGAAGTGCTCATACATACTACAACATGGATGAACCTTAAAAGCATTAAGCTAAGAGCCGGCCATGTGATGCAGTGGTTAAGTGCTGGCTTAGGAAGCCTGCAGCCCCGGTTCGGGTCCCACATATGAGGGCCAGTGACACTGCTCTAAAAAAAAAAAAAAGGCATTATGCTAAATGAAACAGACCAGTCACAAAACACTCCAGTTGAAGGATTCCATTTATATTGTATGTCTAGAATAGGCAAATATATATAAATAAATAAATATTATATATATATATATATATATATATATATATATATATATATATATATTATATATATAATTTTTATTTATTTTTTTGAGGCAGTGTCACTGACCCTCATATGTGGGACCCGAACTGGGGCCACTAGCTTCTGAAGCCAGCGCTTAACCACTGCGCCACTTGGCCGGCCCCATGCAAATATATTTTTTAAAAAGGTAGAGTAGTGGTCGCTTAGGGTGAAGTTTGGGGGGAAATGGGCTATGACTGATAATGTATACTAGGTTTCTTTTTAGGATGATAAGGATATCCCAAAATTGATTGGATAATAGTTGCACAATTCTGTGAATATACTAAAAACTATTAAATTGTGCACTTTAACTGGGTGAATTATATTTCAACAAAGCTGTTTGAAAAGAATGTCTATAAATCATAGTTTCTTTCAGTGAAAATGACTTTGTATCAATTTCCTTATCATAAATAACCAAGTGACTCAATTTTGAAACTATGATGTATTATTTTGTTGTAAAATTTAAGGCTACCAGATCAGTTGCTTTTCTGATCACCAGGGAATGAAATTTTGTTTTAAAGTATAGATATATGTGCATTCACATATTTCCCTGCATACTTTTATGAGTTAATATTACTGAAAAATATACAAAACTCTACCTTCTCAACTATTTCACAAATACAATTGTGTACAAAAATAGGATATTTTAAATGTTAATCTCATAGGGACATTTTTTAAGTATCCTGTAAATGAAGAAAAGCAAATGATTACCTAATGGAAAAAAATTAGTCCTAATGAGAGTCAGTTCCTATATGTCCTATTCTTTAGATTTACATGTGATGGGATAATGACAATACCTGGACTCTATATCCTGTTGAGGATTTATAGGATCATGAATTTTTATCTTTAATTTTTAGGATTATGTCTTCGTAGCACTTCATTATAGCTAATACCATTCTTTGTTCTAGTCACCTCCTATATTGATATAGCTACTCTATTTTTATTTTGCTAGTTTTTGTATGTTATGCTTATTGATGTTTGATACCTCTTGACATGTGAAAACTTTACAGAAACCTCATAAAGGAGTTTTAGAAGGTATTATAGTTTAACACTAAGTACTTTATATTGCTAAACTGATTTGTCATGTTTCAGAAAATGAGGAATACAGAAATCAATTATCTTTGAGATAATTATAGCTATATTTCATTCTTGAAACTAAAAGACATTTTAGAGTTCAATAAACTATGTTTCCAAATTAACCTAATTTATTCTCAGATTTATTCTCAGATTAATTAGATTCTTAACCAAATGGTTAGCTATAATTGGTTAGTTTATTATTCGTTTCTATGACTGGTTTTCCCATTCATTTTACTCATGTCCTTTCTTTGTGTTAGGAGCTATATTTCAACTGAGTTTTATGTATAGATCAATGACCATAGTTTCCATTTATAGTCACAAACACAATTAAAAATATCTACATTTGGGAGACTAGGCCAAAGAAACGCAATTATAAAAATGAGAACCCTATCCACCCACTCGTTGTTAATTCCGTTTCTCTAGGAATTATTTCTTGACAAATCAAGGACCAATCATTAAAATATTGGAAGTCGCTGATGTATTAAGTCATAGATTTTTAACTCTTCCTGTAACAATATGACAGTTTTAGCTAATAAAAATACACCTTTGAAATATAAATCTTACCATTTTTTTCCCACCCTAACAGCTGCAGAAATAACTGTTCAACCGACTGTCGAAGAGGCCTCCGACAACTGCACTCAAGAATGTCTCATCTTGGGCCATTCTGACGCCTGCTGGATGCCAGCTTCTCTGACCCATGCCAGCCCTTCGCACACACAGGCCTCTGCTCTATGCCACAGCCCTCCAGTGACACAGACCATCGCTCTCTGCCACAGCCCTCCGGTGACCCAAGCTATCGCATTATGTCACAGCCCTCCACCAGCGCGGGCCTCTGCTCTCCACCACAGCCCGCCTCTAGCTCAGGCTACTGCTCTTCGCCACAGCCCCCCTCCAGCACAGGCCTCAGCCTTCAGCTACAGCCCCCCACTGGCACAGGCTGCAGCAACCCACCGCAGCCCTCCTCTGCTACAGGCTGCTGTCCTCCATCGCAGCCCTCTGCAACCACCAAGGGGTTTGCAGCAAGGTTGGGGGCAAGGTGCTGGACCTGAGGGACTACTTTCTCTTGATCAGGGAATACAAGGTAGTTCAAGATCTCAGTTTTACACTATGTCTGAAAGACTTCATCCTGCTGATGATTCGATGAAAGTCATTCCCTTAACAACCTTCACTCCAGGCCAACAGGCCAGACCCTCTAGGGGTGATTCTCCCATTATGGAAGAACATCCCTTATAAAGCTAACAATAGCTAACTCACATTTTTCAACAGGATGTATATAACCAAAATTTAAGAGCCAATATCAACGAATATTCCAAATTGTTAGGTTTGTAAATAGCTATGTAAATAGAAACAGATACCAGAATAAACTCTAGAGCTAGACCTTTAGTCAAAATTTAAAAATAAATTTACAATCTGTTTAACTCAGAATGTGTATTTAAAAAGAAAAATTGAAATATTCATACCCCTTTGTACAGAAAGGCTTATCATGATAGATATTAATATGTAGTATATATTATTTCTGATGCACTGTAATACTTTCTTATTTATTCTTACCAAAATGTGCAATATTACTGATTTTTTCTAATCTGATTTTTGTGGACCTACTAGGTAGTAAATGGGAAACTAGCAAACATCTGATTTTCCAAGGGTACCTTTAGTTAATCTAAACTTTTGTTCAGATAACATTGGAAAGTATAAATACAATAGCATTTTTGTTTATCTTTTTCTTTGATATTTGTTGTTTGTATCCAGTGTATTATTATTAGTGTTTGTACAAAAATGCAGAAGAGGGAGTGTAAATATCTCTTATATTTTTGTCTGTCTTTTTTTATGTTTTCTACCTTTATTTCAAGAATATATTGTTAATAAAATTTGTATATACATTTGCAGATATATATATATATATATATATATATATATATATATATATACTGTACAGATATATGTCCATAACCTATTCTCTACTCTTTAGTAGAGTTCGAGACACTGAAGTGCAATAACTGTGCCCAAATTAGGCAACTATTTGCTTAAAAGGGCCTCTTTTTTAAAAAACTTACTTTTGTAATTTAGTGTAAAGTGCATCAGAAATAATATTGTATCTGCTATTTTAAGCCTATATCCCATTATTAACTGGGTCCTTATCTTCTGTAACTTGTATATAACAGCCTAGAAAAATCACAAGGAAGGTGGATGCATTCAATGCACAATTCATTTACAGCTATGACTGTAAGTTGCTATTTTCTAGAGAATATCAGGAAGATTTAAACGTTGATGTGACAGCTGAATAGGCTGATATTACAAGATGTTCAGTAAAAAGACTAAACAAATTAATATAATTGTAGATAAAACCACATACTAAACACATAAGACTAAGGGATTCTCATTCTAGCTCAACTTGCTGAAGAAAACCACTGATAGCAAGATGAGAGTCAGGAAGGAACTTTTCAAGAGATATAATTAAAAATCTACATCAAAGGTGTTCCAGTATAGAAATTTAAGGAGATGTGCAGAGGGAGAAATAAGGTTTATGACTACTTCTTGGGGTAAATAAGAAATACCCCAATCACACACACACACACACACACACACACACACACACACACACACACACAAAGAAATAACAAAATCTCATAGGATAACAAAACACGTCCTTCTAAACAAAGAATACACTAGTATTCCTAGGGAACATTAGTTTCCTTCTGTTGTCTGTTCTTTATTTTCCTTTTGTCCCCTTAACTAGCCATGATTTTCTATGTGCACATTTCACCAGTTTACAGAAACACCAACTTAATTTTCCTCCATATCAAAACCAAGAAAATGTCTTGTTTCAGTATTACACTAAACCAAGAGACAATAGATGTTTTAATTGGGGGATGGGGGGGTGACTATTTCTTGTTGTTTAAATTAGATGTAGACTTTGTGATGTGTAACTTGAAGATATGTAATTTATGATTAAACTGTGTGTAAATGTTGTAATATAAACTGTGGTAAACGTATAATTTCATTGCTGAAGGTTTCCACTGAACGTTGAGAAAGCTTCTCTTCTCGTGCCCAGCAGGTTACGTAGCGTTTTGAGAATATATTGTTCCCATTGTGAAGCTCTTTAAATCATATTTGAGTTGGTGTGTAGAATAACTTCTTACCTTTTAACTACAAGAGTTTAATTACTGAAATTTCAAATTAATTAGTATTATTAATATTTTTTTCTCCTTTGTGTTTGTTGATGTTCAAAGGGATTTGAAGCATACTGGTACTCCACGTGCATGTGAATCCTAAAGGACTGATGATGTTTGAAAGTTTATGGAAATATTACCATGTATGTGTGTTGATATTATTATTGATATTGTTGATGATGAAGGTTTTAAAACTGGGTAAGATAAAGAAACCCAGAATGACAAAATCAGAGCTTCCAGTAGACTTTAGAAAGCTTTCCTTTAAAATCTTGCAAAAATAAAATGTGAGAATTATTTTCTTCTGTTTTAGCTAATTCCACATTTTCCTGTCTACATTTTAGTTAAGATCTACACACACACACAAATAAATACAAATGAGATAAAAAGAATAAACTGAAAAATTATTAAATAATATGTCAGGACTATGAATGGCTGCTATGTTAATGAGAATCAGAATAGGAACCAAAGTGAGATATTTGGGAAATTTTTTCTGATAGTGTGATTTACTGAGTTATAAGGGTGGCTCTTACATCCTCATGTCTAAATTGGGGAAGTTTTGATACCTTTCCTATAGATATAGGAATGAACAGATATGCTTTTATTGCCCTTTCTAACTCTGATTATATAGTCAGGCTTAGACTGTGTTTAGAATATCAAAAGGCTGGGCACCCTCTTCTGGGCTTGTGCCAGAGAGGCTTTGAATGGGAGCAGGCTAGAAGTAGCCAAAGAGGCAAGGGGTGTGAGCCCAGTTATTCTCCCCTATGCATTCTCTTTCTAAGCTTCCACTAGGTCTGGCCTTGGCAACCTGTAACTTCCAAGGCTTCAGGTCTGATGAGATCTTACTCATCACTTTGCAAATTCTTTCTTTGAGTGGGTGAACAGAGCTATAGGTTGACAAAGATCACAGGTGGTTTTTCTGATGTGGAAAAAGTTTAGTCCTGGAACTACAAAAAGTATCATTTTACCATCAATCAAAAATATATCCCTTGGGAAAAAAAGATTTGAAGATTTGATTTGGTTTGAAATTAGAACTTCAAACTGAATGACAGGTATGATAATAATATGTTCAGAGAGACTGATTATTCAATTTTGTGGCCATGTTCAATTACATGTGATTATTAATTTACTAGCTATAGCATTAATATATCACATTTGTAAGTATATATTCAAACACCATGTATCTTATATGCTAAGTGCATATACACATTTTTTTTTCTTGACTTTATCTTCAAGTTTTAGCTAATATTGTGTGGGTGTATTAAAGACAAACTTATATATGATACAAACAATGTAATAAATTTAGAGAGTACATTTTGTGTAGTCTCACTTAGCTATTTAACAGTTTATTTTTGATAACGTAAATTTGGTTAGAAAAAATGGTTGTTAAATGATTAGTGCTATTGTGTATTGGTGACAGTTATGCAGAGCCTCTGCCTTCCCAAACTAATATTTGTCGCACACTTTCATTAACATGGATAAAAATAGACTAAAAAAATCACAAATTGTGCAGTCCTTAAAATGCAATCATGTCACATGCGAAGAACAAAAAAAGAATCCTTTTCTGTTATGGGAAAATTAAGTAAGTTTTACCCACATGTATATTTCAACATTAATACTTTTGTTTTTTACATTAAGACTGAATGTGCATATATCACCTAATATACATTTATGAACATCTAGTTGTTTAGGCTTTTATTTTTTACACTCTTCTGATTTACATTTCCCATTATGGTTATTTCTTGTCTTTCTTTTCATATTTGTTTCAAATCAAATTTATAGTTATTTTTAGATAAAGCTTTTATCACAATCATTAGACATTATTTGGCTGTTTCCAATTGGCACAATCACCCTGGAAAACCTGGGAACAAGAGAAGCTGAAATGTATTTGGGCAGGAACCTTTTTAGATTATGTGCCAATTACCACACCAGAGCAATTTTATGCAGAGGCCTTAAAATATTCATTTGTAGTAGCTTTCTTACACTAACAATCCATGTGCTTTCAGTAAATGTGATATTTTAAAGCAGTATAAGTTGACAACAGCAGAATTAGTAATAAAAAGGCTACTCAGAAAAATGTGTGTGCACAAATGAAAAAAAAATGAAGGCAATTGTTTAGTGATTGTATGTGGTATTTTTAGGAATAAAATGTGTGAAATTTATGCTATCCCTGCTTAAAATACTTGGAATTTTATGAAATATGTATTTATGTTTGTATTTTGGGAAGATTCCTCCTCTGTGACATCATACAGCATCTGAAAGTGAACAGTATCCCAAAGCAGCTCTAGCCATGCTTTGGAAGTGAGAAAGTTGGATATTGGATGGCCCAGGATGGCAGTATGTAGTCCACTGGCAAATGTGTATTAAGTGTTCTATTTCAGGTTCTGTATTGCATGTTTTCTTATTCATTAATATAGATATTAATAAAGTTATGAAAAATAAAGATGCATTTTGTTGTGTGTATTTATTATTTGAACAGTCAAAGATTTTATTTCATTTTCAATTGGTGTTTAAATTTACATAAAGTAAAATATACCTTTTTGATGGTACATTTCTATGAGTTAGCTTCCTTTTTTGTTTACTCTGGTAATCCCTTCAATATAATGCTTTGAATCGAACATCATTTCACTCACTTTTCAAAGTTGGTGAACAATATTGTGGTGTTTTAGAACATTTATTTTGCACCTTCCAAGACTGAATTTAAAAATATTTATTTATTCCCGAATAAGCCTATTGCCTCATTTAATGTAAAATCCTCCTAAGGATTTCTCTGTAGAACCCTTGGGGATCCAAATTAAGTAGGCTTCTGGAGAACGTTGATAATATTGGTGGAACAAAATAATTTCACTTCTGGCCCCGCTTTTACTCTGGCTAAATGAAGAGAATCCCAGTACACTGAAACCTTTCAAATTGCACAGGATTAGTAAATATTCAATTGCATTTTGCATTTTTATTAGTCCTGAAGTTTAAGAGTTATAGAGCATATAATCTAGTGCTTTATTTTTTTTGTCTTCATTCTTTTCTTACCCATCTTTCTGTTTTTGTGATATTGGTTTACTCATTCTCACCACGGGTTAGCTGATAAAGGAAGAAAAAAACAAACTCTAAATCAAGCAGAAAATTTAACCTCTGGCAAAAAGAGATTGGCATTTTAGAAGAAATATATGTATAGGTTAATTTGTGTTATTTCTCTTCTTGACTCTAGCCATTTGTGAAAAAAAAACCCCACACAAACTGTAGTGATTAATATGTAGATTAGAAACCACCAGATTACATATACACGTTATCATAATAACCTTGGCAAGAACGCTAAAAACCTGAAAAAATGAATATCGTGAATATATAAGGTCTGACAATTAAGTTCTTGAACTCATCCTAGAAAAAGTGCTACATAACTCATTGCTGAATATTACTATGGTCACCTTTGAAGTACTCCCATTGGGAACTTGTGCACTGATGTCAGCACCTAGTTCCCCCTTCAAAGCAATTTTGGAACTCTTTCTGGAATGACCATTAGAGCTGTCTTTGTATTACCCTTAATATACTGAATGTCATCAAAACGTCTTCCTTTTAGTATTTCCTTTATCTTTGGGTAAAGAAAGAAGTCATCGTGGGCCAGATCAGGTGAGTAGGGAGAATATTCCAATACAGTTATTTGTTTACTATCTAGAAACTCCCTCACAGACAGTGCCATGTGAACTGGTGCATTGTCGTGATGAAAGCCATGATTGTTGCCGAAAAGTTCAGGTCGTCTAAAATTACTTCACGTAGCATTTACAGCACTTCCAAATAGACAACTTGGTTAACTGTTTGTCCAGTTGGTACAAATTCATAATGAATAATACTTCTGATATCAAAAAAGGTTAGCAACATCGCTGCAAATAGTTCATGAACTTAATTGCCAAAACTGTATGCTCTGAGAACGGGGGGAAATTGTCATGCTAGAAAAGAATGTTGAAAATTTCTAATATTTCTACAAACAAAACAGTTAGTAAGCTAATATTTAGTTTGATTTTTTTTTAATTATTGAACTTACTGATCTTATTGTCAGAACTGGTGACACTGATTTATAAAATAGATTGTTAATGATGTAATGAAAATAGATTCAAACAAAACAAAATTAAAAAACCTGTGAAGCAGGCAAGTAGGTTCAGAGTTTAGGCTCTGTATTTTGGGTTACAAACTCCATTGCCATTTCAAATATCTGAGGATGTATAGCTGCATAAAAACAACTAAAGTTTAGCCTGCAATCAGGTTTACTTTCTTTGTTGTCTATCAAAGTATTCTAAAGTTAACTGAGTGAAATAGAAACAAAAGACACAATAAAGTAAACCATAAATGAAAGATTAATCCTGTGAGAGACTTATGTAATTCAAGGATCTACTCATAGTATATTTTCTCCATAAATATTTCTGAAAAGTTTTAGTATTACAGGAACTTGCAAAGATAACACAAATACCCTACTCCCAGGTTTGTCTATTATTAACATGGCATATTTGTTACAATTTATGAGCCAATATTTATGCATTATTATCATCAAAGGTCCATAGTTTATTCAAATATCCTTAGTTTTTTCTTAATGCCCTGTTTCTGTTCCAGGATCCCACTCAGGATTCTATATTACATTTAGTCATCATGTTTCCCTAGGCTCCTGTAGACTGTGACAATTTCTCAGACTTCTCTCCTTAATGATGACTTTGACAGTTTGAGGAGTACTGGTGAGGTATTTTGTAGAATGTCCATCAACTGGGATTTTTCTGATGTTTTTTCTCTTGATTAGACTGGGTTTATGGGTTCTTGGGTGGAAGACCACAAAGGTAAACTGCCAGTCTCATTGCATCTTAATACGTGTACAAGATAGTACATTAACTTACACAGTTAGGATTTGGCATCTTCATTTTATGTTTGGTTTTCACTCTTTAAACATTGAATCAGATACCCACAATTTTTCAAGTGTTTGATGCACCCAGGACCAGAGCATCCCCACACTGTACCCTTTCTGGGCTTGAAGTACCTGGTACAATTCAAAATATTCCCTTCCTAAATTCCCACTTATTGCAAAGATTAGTAGATTCACATTTTATTTTAATTTGATAGTCTCTAACAGAATAATTTTGACTACAGTATTATTAGAAAATAATAAGTAAATGTGTTTTCTCACACTTCCTAAATAAGAAATGAGTGCTGTGGTGATATTCCACTAATGATGAAAATTTCAGGAATCATGGCTGTGATATTGTGGTTTGAAATAAAATCTATGTTGGTCTCTGATCCCAGTTTCTAACATAGAGCTCCAAAAACACTTGTAAATTCCTAAGCAATAAGAGCACTAAGAACATTTTCTGTTCTGGTATTTGGTTTTTGCTCAGTTCCTAACAAAACTCTTCTCAAACCCTTGTAATTCCTGTCTTTTTTTCTAATCAGGTGATGCTAGGTGGGCTCCTGGATAGCTACTGGGTGAGGACTGGTCACCAGAAAGACCAATCCATGATTAGAAGTTTGTAATTTTTAGCCCCACCCTCCATGCTCTTGAGGAAGGAGAAGGGCTGAAAATGGAATTAATAATGCTAAGTGATGAAGCCTCCATATAAATTCAAACTTCTGCTTTAGTGAGCACGTGGAGGTGCTGAAAGAGTGGTGTGCCCCAACAGGGCATAAAAGCTCTGCACCCTTCCCCCATTACTTTGTCCTACACATCTCTTCCATCTGTATGTCCATCTGTATCCTTTAATAAACTGGTAAACATAAGTGTTTACCTGAGTCCTGTGAGCTGCTGTAGCAAATTAATCGAATCTAAGGTAGGGGTCAAGGGAACCTCAAATCTGAAGCCTGTCAGTAAGTCAGAAACACAGGTAACAACCTAGGCTTATAACTGGTGTTTGAAACTGGGGGGCAGGGTAGGGAGGAGGAACAGAAGGTAGTCTTGTAAGACTAGACCCTTAACCTATGGAATTTGATGCTCTCTGGGTAGATAGTCTCAGAATTGAGTTGAATTATAGGATACCCAGCTCGTGTCACAGAGAATTGCTTGGTATGGGGAAACTCCTCCATATATTTGATGACCAGAAGTGTTGGATGTAAATTGTTCTGTGTGAGTAGTAAAGGGGACACACTGCAAAGAGAAATACAGAAGTAGGTGAACTGACTTTTTTCTTCTTTTTTTTACTGACATTAAAACATTTTATTAAATATCAATAATTAAATCTGTCTTGTAGTGGCACATAAAGAAACCAGTGTTATAGAAAAGGAAATCCAGAGATAGACCAAAGTATCTATGGTATTCAATGCATGATAAAGATGGAGTTTCAAGATGGTGGAGTAGATAAACACTGTGCTTGCCTCCTATCACGACCACATCAAAATTGCAAATAAACTATAGAACTACCATCATTGAGAATCATCTAAAGTCTAGCTGAACCAAAGTCCTACAACTAAAGATATACAGTAGAAGCCACGTTGAGACTGGTAGAAGGGGTGGAGATGCAGAATGGGCTAGTCCCACACCCACATCTAGTGGTTAAAAATTTGGAGGGATATCTTCCTGTTTTGGCTGCCTCCTTGTATTTGTTTCTATGTAGAGCTGCTGTGTCTCAGGTCTTAGTAGACCTTATGTAATAGGTGTCCTATGGGGCCCAGTGGTGCAGTCCCCCTGTTCACCAGAGCCTGGTGCTCCTGGTGTGTTCCATGTGTGGGTTATGTGTGCCCTTCTGTTGTAGTTGAGATTTGATTGCTGTTTGCATGTCAACGGGAGGAATTGACCCTCAAGCTGTTTGGTTATAAGGACTGGCTATGACTACAATGGAATGACTGTGGTGCAGGAGCTGACTCTACAGAGTAGGGTTCACTTTAGCATGGCTCTGGTGCCTGCCCAGTCTGCCATTTGTGTGCATCATCCTTGGAGGTGGCATGGTGATGCTCTGGCCAAGTCCGAAGCTGGCCACTGGGTCTGCCAGCCCCAGGGCTTCCTGGAAGGGGACCTGCTGCAGGCCAAGTTCAGCCACAGTCTGTGCCATACCCAGAGCCACTTGACATGAGCCAGAAAGCGCTCTAGAGATGGCTGCCACCCACTCTGTGCTTGAGGTGCCTTGAGAGGCCAAGCCGCAAATCAAGGCTGGCTGCCACTAGTGCCAGGCTTAGGGCTGCTCAGCCAGAGGTCTTGAACATGTCAAAGCCAGATCTGCTTATTTGGGGTTTGTGAATCTCTGAGATATTTTATGAAAGTCTCCAGTGTGAGCCAAGGCAGACCATTACAAGGAAAAGCCACTGGAAGCAGCTTGGGTGTAGCCAAAATTTGGGTGGGTCATGGTTTCAGGGAATCAGGGCAGGGAAGACAAAAGGAAGGTGATAGCCAGTTTGATGGAGACTCAGATATGACGTCTGCATGCGTGCATGCACGCGTGCATCTGCAGACAGGAAGGGGGAAGGCTCAACAAAGAAGCAATGCCTTCCACCAGCTCTTCTGATCTAGAGAAAGCTACCCCGCAAGGCCTCACCCTGAAGACAGACAGTTCAACTCCTCCTTATATGTCCCTGGCACCTTTCAAGCTGCTGCCCCAGTGCTGGAGCTCAGAGCAAGTAGTCTGTCAGTGAGTAAGTCTGTGCATGGGCCCTTAAAGAGGATCACCTGGGAGTACAGCCATTCTCTGTTTCAGTCAGACACAATCTCGGCTGGTTTTCACAGCCAGAAATTATGAGGACTTCTCTCCCTGGCACTGAAACCCTGGGCTGGGGAGGGGCTGGGACCCCTAGCTCCTCAGGAGGTGAACCTCAGCAGCTGAGATTTCCCTCCCAATTTTTAATGGTCATGCATGGGTGTTGGACCAGCCTGTTCTACATCTCTGCCCCTGCTACCAGCCTAGAGGTGGCTTCTTCTGTGTGTCCATAGTTGTAGGTCTTCAGTTCAGGTGATTCTCAATGATGGTTGTTCAGGTGGTTTAGTTGTAATTGATGTTGTCCTGAGAGTAGATGAGCACAGCATTTACCTATTCTGCTATTTTGACTAGAAAATCAATATCTTTTTGGATATGTCTCCTTGAGGAAAGGAAACAAAACCATAAAATTAACAAATGTGACTTCATCAAACTATATGTGATTAACTTTTAAATAAGTAAATTTTAAGTCAAGTAGATTACCATCCATTATGTGGGTGGGCCTCATACAAACAGTTTATAGACTTAAGAGAAAAGCTGCTGACATTCCTCTGAGGAACAGGGAATTCTGTCAAGAGACTGCCTTCAGATTTGAGCTACAATATCAACTCTTCCCTGGGTCTCCAGCCTCCCGGGATAACATATCCTATTGGTACTGTGTTTTCTGATGAAACATTGTACAGGTTTAATTGTAAAAAGCCATCTGTCATTCAACATAAGGCCTAATGAAATGCTGTTCCATCTAGTATTTAGGTTCTGAGAAAAGGATGTTCTTTCAATGTGTAAGTAGGCTCACCTAGAACTTTATTTGCCTCTATTATTGCCTAGTGGTTAAATTCTTAGGTCTAAAAATCATACAGATCTAGGCTCAAATCCCAGTTTTTCCACTTGAAAACTAGATTACCATGGGTTAATTTTTAAACCTAATTTTTCTCTGTAAAATAGGGTTTATTTTAGGTATATTGTGTGGAATAATGGCAATATGTTACTTATGAATTTTGGTTGGAGAATGGAGGAACTATGTGAAAAAGAAGAAAGTGAGAAAAGTTTTACCCTGGAATGTCACCTGCATATAATTTACTTCTCTAGGATATTACATTTTTCCATTCAGTGGAGAAGTGAAAGTAAAAAGAATGAACTAGTCAGCCCTACTCGATCCTTAGAGAGGGTGTTTCAGCCATGAGACCCTTTAAATCTAACCACCTGATAAAATGAGGATGTAGTCACCTAAAGAACAAAAGGGCCTTTCATCCCTTGGTCCTTGAGGCAATGCTTATGGGCACTTTCAAATACCTAACCGGACCATGATCATAACATTATGGCTAAAGTTTTATACCTCTGATATTATTTGTGAGGAATAAAGCAGCAAAGAAAAAGAACTTAAATATTTAGAGAGTGAGCTAGTGAGGAAGGGAAGAAAATAAGAAAGACAGGTCTGAGAGAGAGAGAGAACTCATGCATTCGGTGGGCATTTAATGAGGGCCTTTGATGTGGCAAGAACTGCTCTAGGCAATGAACATATAATGACGAGAAGAGAAATGGTTTCTGCTCTTATGGAGTTTATGATCTAATAATATTCAGGGGACAGGCAATAAATATGAACACACATACATTTATTAGAGAATGTCTGATAGTGATAAGTGAGGGAAATCAAACAAGGTAATTGATGAAGGCTGACTACTTTATTTGGATATATATCAATTAAGATACTTTTAGTTCCATATAACAGAAAACTCTGACTCAAATAACTTCAAAATAAGAAATTCCATTATTTGACTTAATACCATATCCTAAAGCAAGGAATTTTCCATATTCTAAAGCAAGGAAGTTTCAGACGGGTTATATTCAGACTCTAACCGTGCTTCCCTGTAATTCCTTTGGTTTTAACCTACCATTGTTAACTTAATTCTGAGGCTGGGATAAGAACATTGCTGAAATTCTGTTGTCACATCTAGACACAGAAACATCTAGAGAAAGAAGAGATGTCATTGTTCAAGAATGAGAAAACTCTTCCTCAGGAACCTGCTAGCGTACTATTTTATTGGCCTAAATGAGGCCACATGCTCCTAACAAAACAGTCACTGTTAAAGTGAATGGAATTGCCAGGAATAAATCAGACTAGATGGAATATATTTGGTTTATTCAAATACCATAACTAGCTTTGTTGTGATTTTTGTTGAATTAACAAAGCCCCTTAAGTAGAGCCCTGGGGTGTTGGGGTGTTAGATGGTGATCCACCAGTTCAACGAAAACCACAAGGGAATGTGAAATAGAGAAGGTTAGTACTCATAGGTCATGGATGTACACAGCAAGTCTCAAAGATCCACATGGGAATGTCAAGGCAAATTGTATGCAGAAAAGGAACAGCAGGAGCTTGGGCACATGCTTTTATTAGGATCCATGGGGTAGGGTGCTTTTGGGATTCCTGGGCCAGATTGATATATTCAGATTCAAAAGAGCAAGGTTTTGGTAAGCTCTGTGGGGGGTTCTTGTCTAAGGGGAGCACAAAAGAAAGAGCTGGGAAGCACAATATATGTTTTTTTCCTCTAGGGGGCATCGAGGAGGTAATATCACAAACTTACACTTACTTGTAACTCTGAGGACTGTTATCTAGGGCATGCATTTGTGTGTGAGACTGGTGTCAGTTCAAGGCCCCTGCAGGTTACTTAATCACACAAAATGGATGCTGAAGCAGCAATATTGTAAAGTAGCTTAGCTAAACTCTCAACAGCCTTAGAAGGTCTATGTAAAAAGACATTTGAGATGAAATGAGATATGAATGATAAAAAGATGTAACACTATGATTAATTGTAACAGGGAGGTGGAGACAATAAAGATGGAAGAAATAGCAAGAATATTTTTGTGGGAGCCAAAGGGGGAAAGAATATCAACAAAATGTGAATGTTTGAGTCTGTTAAACTTTAAGTTAATGTCCTCTAAGCTCAAGTGTATCTTAAACTGTCCAACAATCATGCCATATTAGTTTATTTTCTCTCCTAGTCTTTTATTTTATTTTCCCCCTCCCCTTTTTCCTCCCCTCCCCCAACCTCAGAGCCATTGTTCTCAGTCTAGTTGTGAAGGACAGCAGCTCACTGGCCCATGTTGATATTATGATTGTTGTGCTCTACCCGGCTGAGGCAGTCAGTTGCCAGCTGTTAGGTGGCCACTCACAGCAGCGCAGCTCTAGGTCAAGCCATTGTTCACAATCTTAGCTGTAGAGGGTGCAGCCTACTGGCGCAGCTTACTGGCCCATGTGGGAATCAAACCGGCAATCCTGTTGTTCAGAGCTCACGCTCTAACCTTAGCTGTCCAGCCGCCCTCTCCTCCTCTTTTAGAGGATCAGTTCACTCATTCTTCGCTGATAGTATTGCTTCCTATTTTAATGAGAAAATTGGAGCAATTCAAATGGAATTTCTAAACAGAAATTCTTATTTCCAGCTACCTGTATCTGTGGCCATATAGTCTTCAGAACCTCAGGAAGTATCTTCTTAGCTGTCTTTTTTACTGCTTGTCCTTGACAAAGTTCTAGGTGTTCTATGGTTTGGCTAGTAATTCTCACAGAGCCAATAGTGTCCTCAAATTGCTTACCACCAAAATTTGCGTTACTTTCAACAGATTCCATAGGCTTGAACATCCCCAGTTTTTCCAAATATAGCCTGAGAACTTGAGGAATATTTCAGAGTTTTCTGTCCTTGCAACTTGCTTCTATCACTGTGCAAAATCTGTCTACCATTGCTCCTGTGGGAGAGGGGCAATGATAATTACTCCCCTTTCCTTCCTTAGATATTCTGGCTGGTTGAATAATTAAAATGATAAAAAAACATTAACAGGGGAAAATAACCAAATTTAATTATGTATGCACATACAGGGGTTTCATAAGAATATGGGAGGAACCAAGGACAAATTGGTCACTTAAGCTTATGTACCATCGTGAGCTATGGAGAAAGGGAGATAGTGGTTTGGGACTTCAAAGGGAATGAAGGCATTTCACATGGAGATGTAAAAGCAAATGTTTGGTAGACAAATGTTTGTTGGTCCATCTTTAACAATGGGACACATAGAAGACTTCAATCAAACAGGCCTTGCTAGGTTCTTCCCTGTCTATCACACCCGGTTCATATCAAGCTATAGTTATCTATGATGATAGCTCCCCTCTTGGAACTGTTCCTCTATCTAAATTATTTCAGGCAGTTAAGGGTAAGGTCAAAGATTCTTTCTGAGTTTTTTTTGTTTCTTTTTTTTTTTTTTTTTTTTTTAAATTTTATTTTATTTTTAATTAGTTTCAGGTGTACAACACAGTGCAATAGTTATACATTTTACCCCTCAAAGTGACAACCCCCCACCCCCAATAGTTTCAGGTGTACAACACAGTGCAATAGTTATACATTTTACCCCTCAAAGTGACAAACCCCCCACCCCCAATACACCACCCCACACCCCCCCATATCATATATATCTATTACTCTTCCTCTGACTCTCTTCCACAGTATAATCCACATCCCGTGACTATCTATATATATTCAATTACAGTAGGTATACCACCTCCACTTTAGTAATACAGTGCAGTGATCAAACCCCTACTCCATCCATGAAATGGTCTCCCTAACAAGACTTATGATCATCTGACATTCCACAGAATATTTACAACATTATTAATTATATTCCCCAAACTGTTTTTCCTATCCCAGTAGCAATATTGTAGTTGCCTATTTTTGCTGTCTAATCCCTTCCCCTTCTCCCTCATTCCCATTCCTCTCCAAATTAGCAACCCTGATTTTTCCTCTATATCTATGAGACAGTTTCTGTTTACTTTGCTCATTCATACAGTTTTTCATATTCCACATATAAGTGAGATCATATGGTATTTGTCCTTCTCTGACTGACTTATTTCACTCAACATTATAGTCTCTAGGTCCATCCATATCATTGCAAATGGCACGATTTCATTCTTCTTTATAGCGGAGTAATACTCCATTGTATAAATATACCACAGTTTCTTAATCCAGTCATCTACTGACGGGCATTTTGGTTGTTTCCAAGTCTTAGCTATTGTAAATTGTGCTGCTATGAACATCGGGGTGCATAACTTTTTTTGAATAAGTGTCTTGGTTTTTTCAGGATAAATACCTAGGAGTGGAATTGCTGGGTCAAAAGGTAGCTCTATTTCCAGTTCTTTGAGATACCTCCATACTGACTTCCATAGTGGCTGCACCAATCTGCAGTCCCACCAACAGTGCAGCAGGGTCCCCTTTTCCCCACAGCCCCGCCAGCACTTGTTGTTTGTTGATTTGTTGATGATAGCCATTCTGACTGGAGTGAGGTGGTATCTCATGGTGGTTTTTATTTGCATTTCCCTAATGACCAGTGAGGTTGAACTTTTTTTCATATGCCTGTTGGCCATCTGTATGTCCTCTTTAGAGAAATGTCTCTTCATATCTTCTGCCCATTTTTTAATTGGGTTGTTTGTTTTTTTGGTGTTGAGTTTCATGAGTGTTTTATAAATTTTGGATATTAACCCCTTATCAGATATAACCAACCGTGCCGGCCGAGTGGCGCGGTGGTTAAGTGCTGCCTTGGGAAGCCAGCGGTCCCGGTTCAGGTCCCACATATGAAGGCCAGTGACACTGCCCTCAAAAAAAAATAACCAACTGAAAATAACAAATATGCCTCATAATGAGGCATATTTGGGAGGGTGTCAAACTCTGCTCTTCCTCACTCCAGAACTTGTGAAAATGACAGTGACTTATTATTCTCAGACACTCCTGTTTTATGCCTAAGATTGCTAGATTGTAGCTTCAGCTTTTCTCAGTTTGCATCCCTTGGTATGGAACCTCTATATTATGAGTCATCTGAAATGAAGACAAATAGACCACAGTATCCTCATCCTACCATACCTGGAGAAGGCCTTGTACCCCATGAATGGAGGCTTGGTATAAGAAGAGATTCTCAGACTTTTCAGATATACTTGTTTAGAATTGAGCTTCTGCAACATAGAACTTGGAGGAATAAGAAACACTGATAGCTCTCTCACCCCTGGAAGATACTGTAACATTAGACTGGAAATTAGGGGAAGAGGGAATCCTGTGTTCTTGGCTTATCCCACCATAAGTGGACCTCTAATTATGCTGCACTGGGATTGGGGAGAGGAACTGGGTTGTGGCTCCAATGTTAAATACACAGTTTGTACTTACCAAGATTTAGTAGATTTTCTTGAAAAAAAAAACACACATTTATTTATTGTATGCCCTTAGAACAATTTCCAGAGACTTTTTTATTTTATCTTATTTTTTTAATTTATTTATTTTTAATTAGCTTCAGGCATACAACACAGTGCAATAGTTATACTTTTTACCCCTCAAACTGACAACCTCCCTCCCCCAATTCTCCACCCCACTCCTCCCCCCATATCATACTATCTATTACAATTCCTTTGACTCCCTTCCACCTTATAATCCACATCTCATAACTATATATTCAATTACAGTTGGTATCGGTATACAATATTATACAACATCAGTTTCAGGTATACAATGCAGTGATCAAGCCTCTACTCCATCCATGAAGTGGTCTGTTTACCTAGACATGTGACCATCTGACACCCCACAAAATATTTAAAACATTATTATATTCCCCGAACAGTTTTCATATCCCTATGGCAATATTGTAGTTACCTATTTATGCTGTCTAATCCCTTCCCCTTCTCCCTCATCCCCACCTCCCTCCCAACTAGCAACCATCAGTTTTTCCTCTATATCTATGAGACTGTTTCTGTTTATTTGTTCATTCATTCAATTTTTCAGATTCCACATATAAGTGAGATCATATGGTATTTGTCTTTCTCCGACTGACTTATTTCACTGAACATAATAGTCTCTAGGTTCATCCATATAGTTGCAAATGGTACGATTTTATTCTTCTTTATAGCGGAGTAATACTCCATTGTACAAATGTACCACAGTTTCTTAATCCAGTCATCTACCGATGGGCATTTCGGTTGTTTCCAAGTCTTGACTATTGTAAATAGTGCTGCAGTAAGCATAGGGGTTCATAAATTTTTTCGAATTAGCATCTTGGACTCCTCTGGGTAGATACCCAAGAGTGGAATTGCTGGGTCATACAGCATTTCCATTTCCAGTTTTCTGAGATACCTCCATACTGATTTCCATCATGGCTGCACCAATCTGCAGTCCCACCAACAGTGCACCAGGGTTCCCTTTTCTCCACACCCTCGCCAGCACTTGTTGTTTGTTGATTTGTTGATGATAGCCATTCTGACCGGAGTGAGGTGGTATCTCATTGTGGTTTTTATTTGCATTTCTCTGATGATTAGTGAAGTTGAACATTTTTTCATATGCCTGTTGGCCATCTGTATGTCCTCTTTAGAGAAATGCCTCTTCATATCCTCTGCCCATTTTTTAATTGCGTTGTTTGTTCTTTTGGTGTTGAGCTGCATGAGTGTTTTCTAAATTTTGGATATCAACCCCTTATCAGATATATCATTGGCAAATATCTTCTCCCATTCAGTAGGCTGCCTTTTTGTTTTATTGATGGTTTCCTTTCTGTGAAAAAACTTTTAAGTTTGATGTAATCCCATATGTTCATTTTTTCTTTTATTTTCCTTGCCTGAGGGGATATATCAGTAAAAATATTACTCAGGGTAATGTCTGCAAATTTACTCCCTGTATTTTCTTCTAGGAGTTTTATAGTTTCAGGTCTTACATTTAAGTCATTAATCCATTTTGAATTAGTTCTCATATATGGTGTAAGTACGTGGTCCATTTTCATTTTTTTGCATGTGTCAGTCCAATTTTCCCAGCACCATTTATTAAATAGACTATCTTTACTCCAATGTAAATTCTTGCTTCCATTGTCATAGATTAAATGACCGTATATGGATGGGTTTATTCCTAGGCTCTCTATTCTGTTCCACTGATCCATGTGCCTGTTTTTATGCCAGTACCATACTGTTTTGATTACTGTAGGCTTGTCGTATGTTTTGATGTTTGGCAGCATGATACCCCTGACCTTGTTCTTATTTCACAGGATTGCCATGGCTATTCAGGGTCTTTTATGGTTTCATATAAATTTTAGGATTATTTTTTTCTCTTTCTGTGAAAAATGCCCTTGGTAGTTTGATAGGAATTGCACTGAATCTATATATTGTTTTAGGCAGTGTGACATTTGAACTATATTAATTCTTCCTATCCATGAGCATGGAAGGTGTTTCCATTTATTTGTATCTTCTTTCATTTCTTTCTTCAGTGTCTTATAATTTTTGAGTATAGGTCTTTTACTTCTTTGGTTAAATTTATTCCTAAGTATTTTATAGTTCTTGAAGCAATTGTAAATGGGACTGTTTTCTTAATTTCTCTTTCTGTTAGTTTATTATTGCAAATGCAACTGATTTCTGAATATTGATTTTGTATCCTGCTACCTTACTGAATTCATCTATCAGTTCCAACAGTTTTTAGATGGAGTCTTTGGAGTTCTCTCTATATAGTATCATGTCATCTGCATATAATGACAATTTTACTTCTTCCTTGCCAATTTGGATGCCTTTTATTTCTTTTTCTTGCCTGATTGCTGTGGCTAGAACTTCTAGAACTATGTTGAATAAAAATGGAGAAAGTGGACAGCCTTGTCTTGTTCCTGATCTTAAGGGGAATGGTTTTAGCTTTTCCCCATTGAGTATGATGTTAGCTGTGGGTTTATCATATATGACCTTTATTATGTTGAGATATGATCCCTCTATCCCCACTTTGCTAAGAGTTTTAATCATAAATGGGACAATGTCTATTTTAATTAGGTACAATTAAATATTCAATTCTTTATTCATACTAGTCGTATTTGAAATGCTCAACAGCCACATGTGGCTAATGGTTACTCTATTAGATAGTACAAACAGGACATTTCTATCATTAAAGAATGTTCTATTGGATGGTGCTGGTTTATACACAGTGAGGAAGAAGGGTGGTAGGCAGAGAATTTAGGGAGTTTTTTTGACCAAAGAATTATAGATCTTCTTTCGATCTTATCATCTGTATTACTAATAAAGCTGACATTTTGATAACTAATTATCTATATCTTGCATCTATCTCTCAATTGGTTCCTACCTTCAGAGAGTAAGAAAGGAATTTTATGTAATGACCTTAAGATTCAATACTGTTCATCAGGACAAAACTGTAGCAAGATCTCTAAGTCTTATCACATCAAAAAGCCTATGCCAAATAAGTTAAATACCTAATAATAAAAGTACAGCATTTCATCTATTTTAAGGTGCATATTTATTTTTCACATTCGAACTTATCTGAGATAAGATGTATCTTGCAATCAACTGTTTCTTATAATTGCTTGCATACAAATGGCAGTCAAGGCATAGTTGCCATTGTCTGCACATGTGTAAGTTTGGTTGTCATTTTTGCTAAAATGACTGCATAGTTACATTCCTTGAATCTTGATTCAATAAATCATATCAAACCATTTGATGAAGGAATACAAGTGTATTGACACCTCATGGTAAAGTTAAGAAAGATAACGCATTAAAACGTATACAGTGGGTACCAGAGGTTATAGGAAAATACAGCAGACTAAAGTGAAGTACTCTTGATGGCACAGAGGTCAATATTATGCAGAAAAATACATAAATCTATACTTTCAATTTGAGAAACTATGTAGAACAGTTGGATCTTTGGAGTAAATAACTATTAAGAATATTTTATTTATTTGATTTTTTTGTGTTTTTTTTGTGTGTTTTTTTTTTTTTTGAGGGCAGTGTCACTGGCCCTCATATGTGAGACCCGAACCGGGGCTGCTGGCTTCCCAAGCCAGCGTTTAACCATCGTGCCACTCAGCCGGCCTTATTTATTTGATTTATATCACCCTTTATATAAATGTACAAGAATGACATAGTATAATATCTATATCTACATAATTGTTAAAAAATTTTTCAATGAGGGCTGGCCAAGTGGTGCAATGATTATGAGCTGGCTTGGGATGCCAGCAGCCCCAGTTCGGATCCCACATATGAGGGCCAGTGACACTGCCCTCTAGGGCTAAGATGGTGAAGAACAGCTCCACCTGGAGCTGAGCTGTTGTGAGTCACCAGAATGGCATAGCTGCAGCCCCTGCTGCAGTGTGCTGCCATAGGCTACAGAGAGTGGCCAGCAGCAAGTATAAGTGGCTGGCAGCCGGTGTGAGCTGCCAAGAGCCGCTGTGAATGGCCATCCAGAGGCTGGTGACCAATCTGCCTCACCCAAGAAGAGTGGAATGATGATACCAACATGGGCCAGTGAAGCAATGTCCTCCACAACCAGACTGAAGAACAAAAGGACCACAACTTGTCTGTTCCCCTTCCCCGATTCCCCAACGCTGTTCCCCTCCCCCAATTCTCCAATAAAACCTTTAAAAAAATTTTTTTTTCAATGAAATAAAATATATAAGTGATAAGAAAGCATTGAGTCAGTTGCATTGGCAGTGTCATTTTCTTTCTTTGTGGTACATAAAATAATGATGCATCATAAAACTTATGGTATAATAGAATTAAATATAAAATATAATAATGTTACTATTAGGAGGAAGTTTAGTAAAATATTTTGTATAAACTTGAGGAAATTTTTTATTAAGACAGGAAGTGAATCCACATAACCCATGAACAAAATATGAATAAACGATTGCCTAAAAAGTAGTCATTGGAAAAAATTCCACACATAAGGTCAAAATAATAAACAGAATAATAAACTGAAAATCAATATTTGCAAAATGTGTAACAGAATAAGAATTAATAACACTAATACACAAACAGCTTCTACAAATTGAAGAGAAAAAACAACCTTGTTAAAATATGAAAAAAGTATATTATATGACAATTCAATTAAGAAAGATGTATTAAAGACTCATAATAGTCTCTTCATTCACTAAGACGTATTTTAGAAATTTCTTGCAGAGTCAAAACTCCTGGCTAAATTCTGAGTGCTGTCATCTATGCCAATCACAAGTGAGCAATGGAGATCAGACACATTTAAACATGCAGTGTTTCTTAGATTTAGAGAGAGATCAAAAGCTTGTGCTGTTCACTTGTAAGGAACTATAAGGATGATAAAACATATTGGCCAATATCTGTTTCCTGTTTTCCTAAATTTTTCATCTCACTGTAACTTGAAAAAAATAAAACATAGTATAACCTATGTTGTGGAATATGGAAGACTAAATATGCCCCCATATTCTTTGATAGTACTTCCATTGAGAGGGAAGTTTATGACATTGACCATGACTTGGGGTGGACTTCCTGACTGCTTTAATCACTAGAATACAGCAGAATGATACTATCCCGGATTCTAGGCCCAATCTTTAGAAGATTGGCAGCTTCCACTTCCTACATGGCAGAAAACTTGCTGTTGGAGCCCTGAATCATCCTATTAGAAATGCTACTACCCTGCTATAGAGGTAAGGTGCAGAAGTTTCAAGATTACATAGAATTCAACCACAAATAAATGCATCCTTCTAGTTATTGCCTGCAATGTGACATGTGAATGAAGCCATCTTGGACCCTCCAAACAAGACCAGGTATTAGCTCAATATCACTAAGTCACTGTAGTTGACATTATATCTTCATTGAGAGATATTTCTCTGAAACACTGCCCAGTTGGCCACTATATCTCAGGAGGCTGCAGAGTTATTGAATTTAGTGTGCAATGGAACATAGGAAGCCTTTCTTAATTTTGTTTCATTTGGAGTATAAGCCCCAAAATATACATCAGTTTCCCATAACTGCTACCCACTGACATGCCAGTAGCAATCAAGTTGCAAATATAACAGGAGGGCATACACAATCCATACAAAGGACAATCCTGTAGCACCTGGTGTGGGTGACCAAGGAGATTGTGCTACTGGGCCCCACAGGGCATCTACTACATAAGGCCATCTGGCCAAGACTGGGAGACATAAGAAACTCTACCTAATACATAGACACAAACACAGAGAGGCAGTCAAAATGAGGACATAAAGAAATACACCGTAAATGAAAAAAAACAGGAAAAAATTCCACAAAAAGAACTAAATGAAATGGAGGCAAACAACCTAGCTGATACAGAATTCAAAACAATGGTTATAAGGATGCTCAAAGAACATAGTGAGAACTTCAACAAAGAGATGGCAAGCATAAAATATGACATAGAAAGCATAAAAAAGGACATAGAAAGCCTAAAAAAGAACAAGTCAGGAGTGAAGAATATAATAACTGAAATGAAGAATGAACTAGAAGGAATTACCAGCAAACTAGATGAAGCACAGGATTAAGTTGGCAATTTGGAAAACAAGGTAGCAGAAAATACCCATTCAGAACAGCAAAGAGAAAAAAGAGTTTAAAAATGAGAGTAATTTAAGAGATCTATGGGACAGCATCAAGCATAACAGCATTTGTGTAATAAAGGTTCTAGGAGAAGAGAGGAAATAGTTGAGAACCTATTTAAAGAAATAATGAGTGAAAACTTCTCTAACCTGGTGAAGGAAACAGACATACAAGCCCAGGAAGTGCAGAGTCCCAAGTAAACCCAAACAGACCCACACTGAGACACATCGTAATTAAAATGCCAAAGGTTAAAACAAAGATCGAATCCTAAAAGCAGCAAGAGAAAGGCAACTAGTTACTTACAAGGGACTCTCACAAGATTGTAAGATGATTGATTTCTCAACAGATACTTCGCAGGCCAGAAAGAACTGGCATGAAATATTCAAAGTGATGAAAACCTAGGACCTACAACCAAGAATACACCACCCAGCAAAGCTATTATTTAGAATTGAAGGAAAGATAAAGATCTTCCCAGACAAGAAAAAACTAAACGAGTTCAGCACCACAAAACCAATATCACAAGGAATGTTAGAGGGACTAATTTAAGACCAAAAAAAAAAGAAATCAAAATATGAATAATACAATGGCAATAGATATATATTTATCAACAATTACTTTCAGTGTAAATGGATTAAATGCTCCAATCAAAAGATACAGGGTGACTGAATGGATAAAAAAACAGGACCCTTGAATATGCTGCCTATAAGAGACTCACTTCAGATTGAAAGACACACAGACTGAAAGTAAAGAGATGGAAAAAGTTATTTCATGAAAAAGAAAGTAAACCACAAAAGCTAGAGTAATGATACTTATACCAGACAAAATGGACTTTTAAATAAAGTCTATAACAAGAGACAGAGAAGGACCCAGTAATCCCACTTCTGGGTACTTATCCAAAGAAATACATAATGCTACTTCAATAGGACATGTGCATCCATATGTTCACTGCAGCATTGTTTACAATGGCCAAGATGTGGAGGAGGCCTGGGTGTCTGTTGATGGATGAATAGATAAAGGTGGTACATATATACAATGGAATATTGCTTGACCATGGAAGGGACTGGGTTTTTGCCATCTGCGGTGACATGGATGGACTTGGAGGGAATTGCGCTGAGTGGAGTATGTCAGACAGACAAAGACAGATGCAATGTCACTTTGCTTATATTTGGAATCTAAAGAACAAAATATACAAAGAAACAAAACAAAAACAAACTCGTAGATACAGAGAATATTTTGATGTTTGTTAGATGGGAGGGAGGTTAGGATGGTGGGTGAAAAAGGTGAAGGGATTAAGAAGTACATATTGGTTGTTACAAAATAGTCATGGGATGTAAAGTAAAGCATGGGGAATATAGTCAATAATATGGTAATAACTATGTATAGTGCCAGTTGAGTACTAGACTATTCAAGGGGATCATTTCTTGAATTATACAACTATCTAACCACTATGCTGTACACCTAAAATTGATGTAAAATAATATTGAATATCAACTGTAATTGAAAAATTAAAAAGGGGGGAAAAGATGAAGGTGATAAGAAGCTCAAATCTCCAGGTATAAAACAAATAGTCATGGGGATGTAATGTATAGCATAGGGAATATAGTCAATAATATTATGATAGTACGGTGTCAGATGGTTGCTGAACTTGTCTTGGTGATCATTTCTTTAGGTATATAAATATCAAATAACTATGGTGTACACCTGAAACTAGTATAATATTGTATGTTAGTTATTTTTTAATAAATAAATAAAATTGCTTTTGTCTCAGGGAAAAAGAAAAGCTATTACAAGCATACCTCAGAGATATTGTGGCTTTGGTTTCAGACCATTGCAATAAAGTGAGTATCACAATAAAGTGAGTCATACTCTTTGCTGGCAGAGGGACTTGTCTCCAATTTCTAAAAAACGCAAGACCTGTGAAGCAAAAGAAAGCACAGTGCAACAGAACAGGAGGTATTCCTGTAATGGCTGTTCCTTTAAAGAGAGGGACTTATGAACCAAAAATGGAGAAACAATTTTATCTTTTCATTTTGTCTTATTTGCAATGTTTGGATTTCTTAAATCACACACACACATATACTTCATCAAATATAAGATGCCATTGATTCTTACATGCAATATTATTTTATATACATTTTAGAGAAAAATATATGCTGATTATACTATGACAAAATAATTTAATGATGATTATGGACAACACAATGCTTTAATAACAATCCTGTACTACATATGAAAGATTTATATCAGCCTCTCTTTGTATTGAATTTTCTTTCATTTATTCCCAGGAATACGGAAATTATCTTGACTTAAGTTGTATTGCTTTTTATGTGATTGGCAAACTCCTTGCACATAACTCAGTAATAAAATTTAACAGTTACATTTACTGGGGTTGGTCTTTCTTTGGTCTCTTAAATCACCTGGTTATTGCTTTGGAAGAAAAATAAAATCTAACTGTGTAATGGACAATATGATGTCACTTCTGATTCTTTTTGAGGAATAGGGGATATAATCTCCCAGCTACTAAGAGTTTTGCACCTAAACAGCCCTCAATTGTCAGCTTTCTTCAGAATTTTTTGACTTTAGAGAGTTGCCACATTCAAGCCATGAATTGTTGGTGTAAGGTTCAGGTCGTCTAATTTTTTCACACAGCCTTTTCAGCACTTTCAAATAGTCAACTTGGTTAACTATTTGTCCAGTTGGTACAAATTCATAATGAATAATCCATCTGATATCAAAAAAAGTTAGCAACATCATTGCAACAAGTTCATGAACTTAATTTTCAGACCTCGTAAGTGCATGATAAGATGCTCAAAATTATTAATCATTAGGGGAATGCAAATCAAAACTATGGAATACCACCTCACACCCATTGGGATGGCTATTATGACAAAAAAAAGAAAATAACAAGTGCTGGTGAAAATTTGGAGAAATTGGAACCATTGTGTACTTTGATTGAATGTAAAATTGTGCAACCATTGTGGAAAACAGTATGGCAGCTTCTCAAAAAATTAAACATAAAGTTTTCATATGATCTAGTAATTTCACTTCTGGGTAATATACTCAAAAGAATTGAAATGCATATCTGGAAAAGCTCTTTGTAGACAACTCCCATTTATAATGGAATTATTCACAATAGCCCCAAATTGGAAGCAATCCAAGTGTCCATTGACAGATGAAATGGATAAACAAAATGTGGCATATCCATGCAATGGAATATCATTCAGTCTTAAAAGGAAAGGACATTCTGATACATGCTATAACATGGATGAACCTAGAAGATATTATGCTAAGTGATAAAGGCCAGTCACAAAAAGATACATATTGTATGATTCCACATACATGATATATCAATAATATGCAAATTCATAGAGATAGAAAGTAGAATGGTTGTTGCCAAGGACTGGGGAGAAGATAGAAATGGGAAATTATCATTTAATGAATGTAAAGTTTTATTTACATGACAAAAAGAATCCTTTGGATAGATTGTAGTAACGGTTTCACAAAAATGAGAATGTACTTAATACCACTAAACTCTACAGATAAAAAGGGTCAAGATGGTAAATTTTATAATATTTGTATTTTATCACAATTTAAAACAAAGTGAAGTACTTCTAACTGTCATATATACATATACAGTAAAACCTTGGATTGCGAGTAACTTGTTCTGTGAGTGTTCTGGAAGATGAGCAAACATTTCTAATACATTTTAACTTGATAAATGAGCGATGTCTTGCAATATGAGTAATATGTGATGCCAAATGTTACGTGATCACAATTGAGCCAATGGTTCTTCTCTCTCTCTCTCGCTGCAGGATTGTGGGTGATCGTCTCCCGTGCTCGGAGGTTATGGAGGAGATCTCATCTTCAGAGGAGAAGGAGAAAAAAGCAGAGGAATCCCTCACTTCAAATGAGTTTAGGGAGATGTGTAACATGTGGGAAACAGTGCAAAATTTTGTAGAAAAGCACCACCCGAGTAGCAGTGCGAGCAATGAATCTGTTTAAAGACAATGCAATATCACATTTCCATGAAATTCTCAAAAGGAAACAAAAGCAAGTGTCATTGGATAGTTTCCTTGTTAAAGTTGCAAGAAAATAAAAAGATTCCATTGAGCCAATAACACATAGCAATAATTCCATTAGTGATAATGAAAGTCGTCCTACACAACAACCGGCCTCTCTCTTGTCTCCCTCACACCAGCCATGAAGGTTTTCAAAGGTAAGTGCAGGTTAATTTGTTTATTTTCTTTATATTTTATATTTTCTTTATTATTTTGTAATCATTTTCATGTGAATATTTTTGGGTTGTGGAATGAATCATCTGAGTTTTCATTATTTCTTATGGGAAAATTTGCTTTGATATACAAGTGCTTTGGGTTACAAGCATGTTTCTGGAATGAATTATGCTTGCAAACCAAGGTTTTACTATGTATATATAGAGAGATTTGTTTTGTTCTTTTCTCCTTTGGCCTAAATGCTGAGAAAGATAAGAAAAGCTATTTCAGATGAAAAACAGACTGGGAGGTTTTGCCTCATGAAGCACATTCTCTGAATGTGGTGTTACCCTCAGAGGCTGTAATTTCCAAACAAAATTAATTTCACATTTTCTCTTGGGAGTAGGATACCAGGGCAGAAGGGGAGAAGAAGGATATAATTAATAAAGAACACAAACCTTAGGATCAACATTGGGGTTATTTCTTGGTTCAGACATTTGCTCTGACCCTCTTTTTTAAAATTAAATATATGAATAGAGATGATAATGTAAGTGAAGAACCTCCGCAGGCAAGCAAAAAATAAGTGTCGGGTTCTTTCTTCTTATCTGAAAAGTTGGTAGAGTAAACGAACATGAATTTGGTTAAAAAATTAGGGCCTTAAAAACTGAAAGCATATAGAACAATCTATGAATTTTCTCTGAGATGTTTTAAGGGTTTTAATTTTTTTTAAATAGCTATAAGAGAGAAAAATAAAATACAAATAATGCTCTGTTGATTTCTCAGTCATTTATATGTTTGTATGGGAAGGTAAATACTATAGGAAATAAGTGAATATGAAATGAATTTTTATGTTAGTGTCATGTGAATAGATGCAAAGAAGGAAAATCTTCTAATGCTATAAATTTGTCAAATAAAGGATGAAAAATTAGATTTTAAAAAATTATGTAAATAAAAATAAATTCTTTTACAAAGAATTCATTTTACAACGAGACATCAGAATATAGGAAATGGAGTAATCGCTATAGTAAAGACTCTGTAAATCTATGAGGTCATTGTGTGGGTTGTGATAAGTGATAGCAAAAATACTTCATGTGAAGAGACTTGAAAGCATGCCAGGCTATTCACAAACTAATGTATGTGCATAATTAAAAAACCCCAAAAACTAACATTCTGTTAATTTCCCAATTATAGATACATTTACTTCAAATGAATTCTACTGAAGTCAACAATCTCAGCTTTGGCAGGAGAAAAAAAAAAACACAGGGCAAAATTATTGAAAATAAGTCATGAAAGTTGAGGATCAAATCTAGCTTGGACAGAGTGGAGTTAGTTCCAAACATCTTGGCTGATAGTTTGTCCCCAATACTGCTTGCATTTTTATTTCAGAGTACTGCCACATGAAGTCTAGGATTTATATTTGATATATGTGGGAACTGGGTGGAAAATAATGTTAGTAAATTAAAGAACAAGTGGAAATCTGCTTTCTTTTGCAAATGGCTCTTCATTTGGGTGTCGACACTGTTTTGCTTTCATCATAAAACAACAGAAAAAAAACTATAAAAATAGTACATTAGCTTTTCTTTTTCTCTCCCAATTATTTCTTCATTAGGCACTGCATTATCCGAGAAAGCTTTTTGTTTCTTTGCTTAATTATTAGTTTTCCCCCCATTGTGCCAAATATTTCATATAGGTCATTTAAATAATCTGTACACAGGAGCAATTGTAAGAACAGAAGAAAAAAGCATTACATTTTTTTACTAAATGCAAACCTTAAAGTAAGCTCAAGAGAGTTCTAACCTTTGAATTAAAATAAAAGCCTTAAAAATGTCTTATTACATTTATAAGACTCCAAGGGAAAGTTAGTAGATAACAGTGGATACTTCATGATATTAAGAAATTATTGTTTAAGTGTAATGATTGCATTGTGGTTATAGTTTTAAAATCCTTAACTTGCAGCGGTATATACTTAAATATGGAATGTATAATTATATGATTTGCTTCAAAATAATCTCAGGTATGGGGGGGCAGAGGACTGTGTGGGTGTGCAGGTTAAACAAGATGGGACAGATGTTGAATAGTTTTTAGGTTTGTTAATGAGACCATGTGGCTTTATTGTAAAATTCTTTTTCTATAGGTTTGAAGTTTCTCATTATGAAAAAAATATCTTAAGTGTAAAAAATTAATGAGTTAATTTATTGCCATTTATTATTGGCTTTTGAAGGAAATTTTTTTGTTTAAATTTGGCCTGGATTAGTATATTCTTATGGGAAGTCCTCATATATTGAAATATTCTGCTCCTTTGGCATCCAGGGCCTCCCAGGTATCTAAACCTTGGACTTCCAATATTTTCATTGAAGAATAGGTAGAATTTTTCCAGAGACTCAGGCATTCCATAGCAGCTCAAGAGAGCAAGAAGACAAACATATGTGTTCAGTTTTAATCAAGAAGCTTCACAATATGCATTTATCATGTTAGAAATTTGGGGTGACAGACATATAGAAATAAAAATATCAAAACAAGCACTAAACGAGTCAACAGTAGTTATAAAATAGTCATTACTACATTGTTTCATAGAGTCTACAATATCAACTGTTATCACTCTATTCACTTTCTTGTTCACTTTAGATAAACCATGATAGTTTTTTACTCGACCTCACCCTCTTATATATTTATGAGGCAAATTTCACTAGTGTTTCACTGAATAAAAGATTTTTCTTTGACAGCAGCTTGATGTTTTGCTATACCTCTTCCTTTTTATATTGCATCTCACAACTGCTCAGCTTAATATTTCTTTTGACAGATTTTGCCATAAAGTATGCATTCTCAGTTATAACAAAAATAAAACTTACACTTTGACAAATATTTGGCAACACATTGGGAAAAGTTTATGGCACACACAACTGGTTGAGAATCTGTGTTTTAGCAATGGAATTCAACATAATTTGTTCATTGTAGATATCCTTTGTTTGTTTACTGAGGTGTCTAAGAGCGCCCAATGGGCTCTTTTCCATTTAATGTGCCTGGTCAGTCACAGAAGCACGAGTATGTTAAAAATATAGGGCATAGCAACATTAAATTGTATCTGACAGTACTGTGAAGAGAAACCATAATCTAGAGGACATTTTACCCAGATAGTATTACCTAGATAACCCCAGGGAAAAAAAATATTCTAAATTCATAGAAAAAAAATTTCTTTATATAGTGTGCTTGTCAGAATGCTAACTTCTCTTATCAAATCTACCAATGTTGCTCTTCATAATATGCTGTGGCTACCTGGCATTAGTATGCCTATGATTTTGAGAATTACTTTCCCTTAATGTTTCCTACTACTTTCCTGGAAGAAAGATTTGTGAGTTAAGTAATACATTATTAATGTCATATGTCATAAAATATATTCTTCAGATCTTGATTCACTAATCAAGCATAAATGAATGTATCTGAATTATTCAGAGAACCTAAAATTATACAAATTGTACTCAAATTGAATATTTTGAATATTCTATTCAAAATGTAACAAAAGGAATCACTCTTCACATTAAGCTATATTTTACAAGGTACCAGTCAGGTTCTTACATGAAACACTTAACAGTGCATTCTTTATGTATTAAAATGAAAAGAATGCTTTGTAAATTGGAAAAAATTTGCATCAAATGCAGACTAGCAAGACAGTTATCTTGACATTAAAAGGTTATTGTGTTGGATGAATCTCAAGGGGTCAGATTCCAAAGTATCTCATTCTATACTTTCAGCCAAACTTCGATCAAAATTGCCATGATAATGTGAGAGCTTTCTATATTGGTAATGTTTATTACTTCTTGGTTGTTTTCAATGACTACTTATCAAATAACTAATGTATAACCTTCTGAAAATGCTATGCATAAAACAACAATGACTTGATTTAGTCTGTTACACTTATGATTAAGTACTAGGCTTGTACCACAGCTACATTAGAAAAAGGGGAAGACAGCCTGCTGTCTATAGGCTGTAGGAATCTAGGGTTAGAGGTAAGCTTTTATATTTTTATAATGTCTAGTTTTTGTCTTCAGTCTATGGAATGGATATGCTAATGTATCTTAATGGAGTTTATGTTTTATTGGTTAATTGCTTAATCTCTTTTATTTGCAAAATCAGTTGAACTTCAGTATACTGAAGACAAAAATATCAGGATTAAAAGCTTTTTGTGTTATAGTAAAATAGAGGGTTATTGAAGAGATTAAATTATTTGAAGTATGCAAATCATAGTGCTTGACAACGCTAGTGCTATTATAATTATAATTCACTCATCTAAATTTACACTAAACAGTCAGTCTGCCATCCTTTGGAAAGTCTACCTGTCTGTACCATACAGGACATTCTTATACCATTCTTTCCATGACAGGAATTCCATTTCTGTGAGGATTCTGTCTCTCTTTTCATTCTTTCTTCCAAATTTGTAAGTAACCCTTCCTTTCACAACCAATCCTGCAAACCTAAATACATTTTAAAGTGCCATTGAAAATTACAAAATACATTGTAGTGCCCATGCTCACCTTTATACTTGAAGAAGCTACTGGAGTACCTGTAGGCAGAACCTGCCATTTCTCAGTAAGGTTGACAATAGACATTGTTTCTAAGTGCGTAGTCCCTTTGGAGTTCTGAAGTGCCTCTTTTTACCTTTTCTACATGATAAGAAAGTTTTAGAGAGAAACAATGGGTTGAAAACAGGGAATTGAACAAAAGACTGCATCCTGAACAGGAAATTTTCCATATCCTCCCCCTCTCCTAAAATAGAAGTGCTGCTCCCAAAGTCTATCTTCTAGATGAAAGAAAATTTTCTAATCAAAAGAAATTGAACTATCACAGAGTGAAATTTTCTGAGTTCTAGTATTTGGGCATGCCCCTATGTAATGGCCAAATCTCATTTCAGTCAAAGAAATCTCTCACCAAGTTTACCAGTAAACTAGCCCCACCAACCTAAAAAGAGTTTCTAAATATTTTTTAGTCCTTATTTATTAACCTTGGACATAAATTCTGATTTTTGAGGAAAACTGGAATATAAATTATCAGTTAAAACAACAAGGGAGTGATATCAGCGAGACAGAAACAGGAAGTCCCAGTCCTTTCCCCCCACCCCCCCATAGACACACCAATCTAACAATGACATGTAGATCAAAATACTTTTACGAGAGGTCTAGAATTCAGTAAGGAATTTGCAGTACTCCAGTTGAGCTCAAAACTGAGAGCAGCCACATTGGAATGACAAAGGGGAGAAATTTCATTTTACCTGAGCCAGCCCGCCCCCCAACCCTCCCTGCCAAGCCAGTGCAGCTCTGCATGAGAGATCACCTTGGACTACAACTTCTCCACTGAGGGGAAAGAGAATGAAACATGCCTCAAAAATCTTGGTATTTATGTGCATTGCCTGAGAAGTTGATTTCTGTCTTGCCTCATATGGAGTGCTGATAAAACTAGCATAGTTCAGATGCCAAGGGGCAGTTAAGAATAAAGGAAAGGGACAGACACCCTGCTGTGGCTGGCGTGGCTCTATGAGACTGCAAGGAGACACAGAACCTGAAGTTTCTCTCCTGGAAAGAAGGGAGAGGAGTGGAGAATGCCTCCAACATTCTGGCCTTACATTATCTGCCCAAGGAGCTGGTTTCTGTTTCACCTCACCCAAAGCCCTGAGAGAACCAACCTAGTTTTGTGGAGGCAATTTAAAAAAAAGTTAAAGTGAACAGTGGCTTGCAATGCCTGACACAACTCTGCAAAATTGGGAGAAGTTGCATATTTCAAGGGAATGAGAGAGAGGAGTGGAGCATGTCTCTAATATCCTAGCCTAGAGAATAGCAGTCAGATACCAGAAGGAGCCAGAGATTACAGGCTTTTGGAAAAGAAAAACAACAAAAGAAAAACTAGAAGAAACCAATAAATCACTCTAATTCACAATCTACATTCAAAAGACCAGAGAAAATACATCCATAGAAAATGTTTGAGGCTCCCAGAATCTCTAGCTAGGAAGATTGGTAAAGATCTTTGCATGTCAAAGTCAGTCTGAAAAGACTTGAGAAGTGGCTGTTTCTTCAAACTGCACAGCCATCAAAGCAAAGCTTCAGGAACACGAAGAATCAGGGAAAGATGATCCAATAAAAAAAAATCTCCAGTAATCAACCCTAAATAAATGCAGATCTATGAATTGTCTGTGGAAGAATTCAAAATAATCATCTTAAAGAAACTCAGTGAGTTTATAAGAAAACACAGGCAACTCAAGAAAATTAGGAAAGCAATACATGAATAAAATGAGAATATCAGCAAAGCGAAACTGTAAAAAAGAATCAAACAGAAATTCTGGAGCTGAAGAAATAATTGAACTGAAAAATTCACTAGAGGGTTTCAGCAACAGACTTGATCAGGCAGAAAAAAGAATCAATGAACTCAAGTACAATCCCATTTCTGGGTAAATATCCTAAATAATTGAAATTAGAATCTTGAAGAGATATCTGCACTTCTATGTTTACTGCAGCATTATTCACAATAGCCAAGACAAGAAATAACTTAAATGTCTGTCAATGGATAAATGAATAAAGAAAATGTCATAAATATATAAAATAGAATATTATTCAGCCTCCTAAACTCCTGGATCAGAGACAAAGGCTAGTTTATTACTAACAGCAATAACAGTAGCCAGGATATAACTTTTTTGCATTGGTTTACTCAGCCGCAATTCCCACAGGGTGATAGAGAGAAAGGCAGCTGAAACTTGCACACACACTGAGATGCATAACAAGAGATGAACTTTGAGTTTAAGGAACTCAAATCTTTTATAATGTGCTCTAATTATGCCTGCTCTTCTCCGGAGAGAGACACTACCTCTGTCTTCCTAGGCTGTTCTCTATACAGACATCCTTGAAGAGTTAGTTCAGAGCAAGAGGTGGTGCCTCACTCATAAGAGATGTAGAAACTCAAGAGATCCATTGAAAACATTCTCCCAGTAGGGACCATTTTACTTTAAATTTGGTAAAGTTTTAAAAATTCAGTTTTAAAAATTCAGTTTACAAGGTGTGCTAGTCACCTTTTAAGAATTCAATTGCCGATCTGGAGGGGCAAGATGGCGGCTGTGAGGAGGGCTCCATGAAATCTCCCCTGGAAATATCCACAATTTGAACTTCTAATACGCTTCAAAGAGACATCTACTCATCAAACAGAGCAACTAAGAGTTCCACACAAGGATTGCTGGAAGGTGGGCAGGCCGGGTGAGTAGGGGAAGAAGGCGGCGAGATGCCTGAGGTGCAGCCCGCACCTGCGGGTGCTGAGTAACGGTGAGTGTTCCCCGGCTCGCTCCCTGCGGCCCGCGGCCCGCGGCCCACCTAGAGTTTAGCAAGAGCGAGTTGGTTTGCAGTCTGAGGCAGAAGCCTCAGGCCGGGCAAGTGCAGAAGGAGAGAGGAGACGACTGTGCAGAGGTACGAGCTGCACCCGCGGTCCCCAGGAAGCAGGGTGTAGAGCCCCGCAGCGACAGGGCAAGATCAGTCCCTGCACCCTCCCGGTTCAGGGATCAGTCTCTGTGCCCACCTGGTCCCAAGGAGCGCAGAAGCCTGAAACCTGGGAGCAGGGGAAAACAGAGGACTCGCCCGCGGAGAAGCAGTGAGCACTGGGCGGAGACGCAGGTCCCGGAGAGATGGAGCGGGGATCGGAGCCGCGTGGAAAGGTGCGCGCAGTCCCCTGAACCCCGGCGGCAGTCCCTCCAGGAGCGCAGCAGGAGAACGGCGTGGGCGCGCGCCGCCTCCAAGGCAGAAGCCTTAAACCCGGGAGCAGGGGAAACACAGGACTCGCCCGTGGAGATGCAGCGCGCCGGCCGGAGTCACAGGTCCCGGAGAGACGGAGTGGGGATCGGAGCCACGCGGCACGGTGCGCGCAGTCCCCTAAATCCCGGCAGACTGTTTGGGAGAGCAGCAGGAGATCCGCGCGGGCGCGCCGGCTCTGAGGCAGAAGCCTGGAACCCGGGAGCAGGGGAAAAAGAGGACTCGCTCGGACAAGCAGCGGGCCGGGTGGAGATGCAGGTCCCCGAGAGACGGAACAGGGATCTGAGCCTCGGGGCAGGGGGCTTGCAGTCCCTTAAACCCCAACAGTCTCTTCGGGAGAGCAGCAGGAGCACCGCGGGCGTGCGCCGGCTCCAAGGCAGAAGCCTGAAACCCGGGAACAGGGGAAAAAGAAGGCTCACTCGGACACGCAGCGCGCCGGGCAGAGACGCAGGTCCGTGAGAGACGCGGAGCGGGGATCTTGGCCACACGGTAGGGTGCGCGCAATTCCCTAAATCCCGGCAGACGCTTTGGGAGAGCAACAGGAACTCCGCTGGAGCATAAGAGGCAAAGGCCTTAGCTTGAAACAGTGTTGGAACTGTGGCTTTGTTTATTTTTATGTTTTTATTTTTTTTCCCTTTTTCTACTCTTGAACAGAAAGCAAAAAAAAAAAAAACCCAATAACTCACCCACTCCCACAAACTTTGTCCCCCGCCAAGACAGTCTTAAACTGACTCCTGAAGGGAGCAATAGGGGCAGACTAGGAAGATATTCTTACCTGCAGGGGGTTGAGAATTTCCACCCAGTAAAGGCAGCAGAGTGAGACTACCTACCCCGCCCCCACCTTTAGGCAAGGCTTGGGAGGCAGGGCAGGTTCACCTGCTGAGGCACTAATTAACAGATTCTTAGCAGCAGGCTTTTGGTAGTGAGGAATTCTTTAATTCTCCAAGGCTGTCAACCCAAAGGGTGCCCAGAGACACTCATTGAGCCTTTGGGGGTGCAGCCTGCCTTGGGACAGGCAAAAGCAAAAAGGCAGTGACTTTGTAAAAACCACCAATCACATGTCACAACCACACTCAAGTACAGCAAACCTGCAGTGCCAGGATCACACTAGGCATCAGGTGGCCTACTGTTCCCACAAGACGCACAGGAATTTTTGTACAGCAGACAAACTGAAGAGAGCTTGGTGGACTTTAGCCTAGACCAGCACAGGTATTTTTGGTTTGTTTGGTTTTATTCTGTTTTGTTTTCCCTTTATTGGCTGCTTATCTTGGTTGTTTTTGGTTTTTATTTCTATTTCATTCTAATCATATTGTAGTTTTTAATATAGGCATATATATATAGGTGTATATAGGTGAATATATGTCCATATATATGGGTGTGTAGACAAATATATATATATATATTTTTTCCTTTTTTCTTTTTGTTTTTCTTTCTCTTCTTTTTCTTTTTTCCCCACCCTCACTTTCTCTCTTATTTTATTCATTCTTCTCACGGCTATACTTTTCCTCTTTTCCTTTTTTCTGCAAATTTAATTTTTTTAATTTTTCTTACTTTTTTTATTATTATTTTAGTTTATTTTTATTTTTTATTTTTTAGGTATAGCTAATCGGTTTCTCATGTTTATTCTATTTTTTATTTTAGGATATTGTATTTTATTTTGTTTCCTCTTTTGTTATTATTGAGTATGTGGTTTTTGTTTTGTTTCTGTTTGTTTTCTTCATTAGTATGATTGATATTTCTGTACAAGTTGACTGTAGTTTGATGTTTTTTTTTACTTGTGCGAGCATTTGGTTTCCTTTGGTGGTTGCGGAGGTTGTTCTTGTTGATCTGTTATGCTCTAAAATTACCCTGCAGGGGCCGGCCGAGTGGCGCAGTGGTTAAGCGCTGGTTTGGGAAGCCAGCGGCCCCGGTTCGGTCCCGCATATGAGGGCCAGTAACACTGCCCTCAAAAAAAAAAAAATGCATTAAAATCACCCTGCAGCAGTGGGTCCAAACAAACAGACACAAGAATCATCATACCCGGAGGCCAACTTTAGATAAAACCAGAGCATTCCTGGGTTTAACATACAAGAGTCACACCCAAAAGGAAGTTGCTACAGGTACTAGGACCCATAGGGTCCAAGTTTCATCAGAGGGGTCAATCCTCTCACAGCAGCTCATAAAATGCAGACGCTGCTGATTCTCACAGCTAATCAATCTGGGAGTCAATCCCACCTACTGACAAACCAAAAGTAATCAAAACTAAAACTTCAACAAGTGAGGACGCACGACACAAGGAACACCTCAGATACAAGCACAGGAGAATAGGGAGACTGAGTAATTCAAATATAAAGGACACACACCATATAAGTTTACCCAGAAAAGACTGAGAAATCTGGGGGATCTATCTGTTATATTGAAGCAAACACAAAGAGTAAGCCAGAATGGGGAGACAAAGAAACCTAACACAAATAAAAGAACAGAAGAAACTTCCTGAATCAGTGGAAATAGAGGAAATAGAGGTAACCAACCTATCGGAGACAGAGTTCAGAACACTGATTATTAGAATGTTCAAGGAAATTAATGAAAATATAAAGAAGGATAGAGAAATCATGAAAAGCAACCAGCTAGAACTTAAGAACACAATTACTGAATTAAATAACAAACTTGATGGAATCACTAGCAGACTGGATGAAGCAGAAAATCGAATTAGTGACTTAGAAGACAAAATAGCAGAGATCACCCATGCGGAACAACAAAAAGAAAAAGAATGAAAAACATGGAAAATACTTTAAGAGAGCTGGGGGACAACATGAGACGCGATAACCTAAGGGTCATTGGAGTACCAGAAGGAGAAGAGAGGGAGCAAGGGATTGAGAATATATTTGAAGTAATAATGTCTGAAAACTTCCCTAACCTGGCAAAGGACATTGAAATACAAGCCCAGGAAGTGCAGAGAGTTCCAACCAGGATGATTCCAAACAGGCCCACTCCAAGACACATTATAGTGAAAATGGCAAGGGTTAAGGACAAAGACAGAATCCTTAAAGCAGCAAGGGAAAGGCAGCAAGTTACTTACAAGGGTACCCCCATAAGATTATCAGCTGACTTTTCTACAGAAACTTTGCAGGCCAGAAGAGAGTGGCAGGAGGTTTTCAAAGTGAAGAAAAATAAAGGCCTACAACCAAGATTGCTGTATCCAGCAAGGTTATCATTTAAAATCGAAGGCGAGATAAGGAGCTTTGCAGAAAAAAATAAGTTAAGGGAATTCATTACTACCAAGCCAGCTTTGCAGGAAATGCTAAAAGGGCTTCTTTAAGTAGAAGAGAAAAACAACCTATGAAAGACTACGAACACAAATAACAAAATGGCAATAAATACACACCTATCAATAATCACATTAAATGTAAATGGATTAAATGCTCCAATAAAAAGAATAGGGTGGCTGAATGGATAAGAAAGCAAGACCCCAGCATATGCTGTATACAAGAGACTCACCTCAGATCCAAAGACTCATACAGGCTGAAAGTAAAGGGATGGAGTAAAATATTTCATGCAAATGGTACTGAGAAAAAGCTGGAGTAGCGATACTTATATCAGATAAAATGGACTTTAAATTGAAGAATATAACAAAGGACAAAGAAGGACACTTCATAGTAATGAAGGGATCGATCCAACAAGAGGACATAACTCTAGTAAACATCTATGCACCTAACATAGGAGCCCCTAAATATATAAAACAGATATTGTCAGACATAAAGACAGAGATCAACAGTAACACTATCATAGTAGGGGACTTCAACACCCCGCTGTCACTAATGGACAGATCCTCCAGACAGAAAATCAATGTGGAAACAGCGACCTTAAATGACACATTAGACCAGCTGGATTTAACAGACATTTTCAGAGCATTTCATCCCAAAGCTACAGAATATACATTCTTTTCAAGTGCACATGGAACATTTTCTAAGATAGACCACATGTTAGGCCACAAAACAAGTCTCAATAAATTTAAGAAGATTGAAATCATTTCAACTGTATTCTCTGACCACAATGCTATGAAACTGGAAATCAATTATAAGAAGAAATCCGGGAAGCTGACAAATAAATGGAGGCTAAACAATATGCTATTAAATAGTGAGTGGGTCACAAATGAGATCAAGGAGGAAATCAAAAGATACCTCGAGACAAACGAAAATGAAAACACCACGACCCAAAATCTCTGGGATGCTGTGAAAGCAGTCCTAAGAAGGAAGTTTATAGCAGTGCAGGCCTACCTAAAGAAGGAAGAAAAATTTCAAATCAACAGGTTATCCTTACACCTAAGGGAACTGGAAAAAGAACAGCAAAAGAGGCCCAAGGGGAGTACAAGAAAGGAGATAATAAAGACCAGAGCAGAAATAAACAATATAGAGAACAGAAAAACAATTCAAAAGATGAATGAAACCAAGAGCTGGTTTCTTGAGAAGATAAACAAAATTGACAAACCTCTAGCCAGGCTCATCAAAAAAAAAAGAGAGAGGACTCAAATTAGCAAAATCAGGAATGAAAGAGGGGAAATGACTACAGACATCACAGAAATACAAAAAATTCTAAGAAATTACTATGAGCAACTATATGCCAACAAATTTGACAATCTGGAAGAAATGGATAATTTTCTAGAAGCATACAACCTTCCAAAGCTAACGCAAGAAGAAACAGAAAATTTAAATACCCTGATTACTACCAAGGAAATTGAATCAGTAATTGACAAGCTCCCAAAAAACAAAAGCCCTGGACTAGACGGCTTCACAAGTGAATTTTATCAAACATTCAAAAAAGAACTGTCACCTATTCTTCTCAAACTATTCCAAAAAATCCAGAAGGAGGGAAGGCTCCCAAACTCTTTTTATGAAGCCTCTATCACCCTGATTCCAAAACCAGATAAAGACATCACAAAAAAGGAAAACTACAGGCCAATCTCCCTGACGAATATAGATGCAAAAATTCTCAATAAAATATTAGCAAACAGAATTCAGCAATATATTAAGAAGATCATACATCATGATCAAGTGGGATTCATCCCTAGTGCGCAAGGCTGGTTCAACATCCGTAAATCAATTAATGTGATACACCACATCAATAAAAAGAAGGATAAAGATCCCATGGTCATTTCAATAGATGCAGAAAAAGCATTTGACAAAATCCAACAGCCATTTATGTTAAAATCCCTTAGCAAAGTGGGAATACAGGGATCATATCTCAACATAATAAAAGCCATATATGATAAACCTACAGCTAACATCATACTCAATGGGGAAAAGCTAAAACCATTCCCCTTAAGATCAGGAACAAGACAAGGCTGTCCACTTTCTCCTCTTTTATTCAACATAGTGCTGGAAGTTCTAGCCACAGCAATCAGACAACAAAAAGAAATAAAAGGCATCCAAATTGGCAAGGAAGAAGTAAAATTGTCATTATATGCAGATGACATGATACTGTATATAGAGAACCCCAAAGACTCCATCAAAAAACTATTGGAACTGATAGACGAATTCAGTAAAGTAGCAGGATATAAAATCAATGTTCAGAAATCGGTGGCATTTGCATATACCAATAATAAACTAATGGAAAGAGAAATTAAGAAAACTGTCCCATTTTCAATTGCATCAAGAACTATAAAATACCTAGGAATGATTTTAATCAAAGAAGTGAAAGATCTGTACTCAGAAAATTATAAGACACTGAAGAAAGAAATCATAGCAGATACAAATAAATGGAAACACCTACCATGCTCATGGATAGGAAGAATTAATATAGTTAAAATGTCCATACTGCCTAAAGCAATATATAGATTCAATGCAATTCCTATCAAACTACCAAGGGCATTTTTCACAGAAATAGAAAATATAATCCTAAAATTTATATGGAATCATAAAAGAGCCAGAATAGCCTCGGCAATTCTGAGGAATAAAAACAAAGTCGGCGGGATCATGCTACCACACATCAAAACCTACTACAAGTCCACAGTAATCAAGACAGTTTGGCATTGGCATAAAAACAGGCACATCGATCAGTGGAACAGAACAGAGAGCCCAGAAATAAATCCAAGCATTTATGGACAGTTAATCTATGACAAGGGAAGCAAGAATTTACGCTGGAGTAAAGATAGTCTATTCAATAAATGGTGTTGGGAAAATTGGACTGACACATGCAAAAAAATGAAACTGGATCATCTCCTTACGCCTTATACAAGAACAAATTCAAAATGGATTAAAGACTTAAATGTAAGACCTGAAACCATAAAAATCCTAAATGAAAATATAGGGAGTACATTTGCAGACATTACCCGGAGCAATATTTTTACTGATACATCCCTACGGGCAAGGGAAGTGAAAGAAAAAATGAACATATGGGATTATATCAGACTTAAACGTTTTTTCACAACAAAGGAAACCATTAATAAAACAAAAAGGAAGCCTACTGAATGGGAGAATATATTTGCCAACGATATATCTGATAAGGGGTTAATATCCAAAATTTATAAAACACTCATGAAACTCAACACCAAAAAAACAAACAACCCAATTAAAAAATGGGCAGAAGATATGAAGAGACATTTCTCTAAAGACGACATACAGATGGCCAACAGGCATATGAAAAAAAGTTCAACCTCACTGGTCATTAGGGAAATGCAAATAAAAACCACCATGAGATACCACCTCACTCTAGTCAGAATGGCTATCATCAACAAATCAACAAACAACAAGTGCTGGCGGGGCTGTGGGGAAAAGGGGACCCTGCTGCACTGTTGGTGGGACTGCAGATTGGTGCAGCCACTATGGAAGTCAGTATGGAGATATCTCAAAGAACTGGAAATAGAGCTACCGTTTGACCCAGCAATTCCACTCCTAGGTATTTATCCTGAAAAAACCAAGACACTTATTCAAAAAAAGTTATGCACCCCGATGTTCATAGCAGCACAATTTACAATAGCTAAGAGTTGGAAACAACCAAAATGCCCATCAGTAGATGACTGGATTAAGAAACTGTGGTATATTTATACAATGGAGTATTACTCCGCTATAAAGAAGAATGAAATCGTGCCATTTGCAATGATATGGATGGACCTAGAGACTATAATGTTGAGTGAAATAAGTCAGTCAGAGAAGGACAAATACCATATGATCTCACTTATATGTGGAATATGAAAAACTGTATGAATGAGCAAAGTAAACAGAAACTGTCTCATAGATATAGAGGAAAAATCAGGGTTGCTAATTTGGAGAGGAATGGGGATGAGGGAGAAGGGGAAGGGATTAGACAGCAAAAATAGGCAACTACAATATTGCTACTGGGATAGGAAAAACAGTTTGGGGAATATAATTAATAATGTTGTAAATATTCTGTGGAATGTCAGATGATCATAGGTCTTGTTAGGGAGACCATTTCATGGATGGAGTAGAGGTTTGATCACTGCACTGTATTACTAAAGTGGAGGTGGTATACCTACTGTAATTGAACATATATAGATAGTCACGGGATGTGGATTATACTGTGGAAGAGAGTCAGAGGAAGAGTAATAGATATATATGATATGGGTGGGGAGTGGGGTGGTGTATTGGGGGTGGGGGGTTGTCACTTTGAGGGGTAAAATGTATAACTATTGCACTGTGTTGTACACCTGAAACTAATTAAAAATAAAATAAAATAAAATAAATAAAAAAAAAAAAAGAATTCAATTGCCATATTTGGCTAAGGGCTACCATACTGGACAGTGAAAACAGAACATTTCCAACAATGAAACAAATGCTATTGGATAGAGTGGCTCTATATCATATAATAATAATAATGACTAATAATAATAGTAGTAGCTAATATTTATTAAGCATCCACGATGTACCAAGCACTTTAAAAGCTTTATCTGATCTAATCCTCATATTTGCCCTATAAATTAGGGGTTATTTTCCCAGATGAGGAAACTGTGCCTTAAACAGAAGAACAATTTACAATATCTACCTAAATTCATACTTGTAGTAAGTGTCAGAAACTGGACTATATTTAACGCTTATATTACTTTTTTAGGATGCCTATAGCAGATTGTATTTTCTAACAATGACTGCAACCATATTTACATTCCCTCATGCTCTTCCAGATTCTTACAACTATCATAATAACAGGCAGAACCTAAATTCCATCCTCTTGAATTGGCTGGGCCTTTGCTATAGGCCTCAATGGAAATGTTGTTAGTTGTATAAGTGATGTTACATGAGGTTCAAAGATAGGTCATACACTTGATAAAATTTAATATCTTTGACAACATAATAGAGCTTCTACCTGGCTCCTTCTTTGGACAGTAGCTCCTGGAAAGCAACTGCCAGACTGTCATGAAGCCCAGGCCACATGAAGAAGCGATGTCCAGATTCATCAGCTGACAGCCATCACTGTGGTCCCAGGCAGCAGCCAGCATCAACTGCCATACATGTGCATGAGGAAGCCTTCTAAATGACACAAGACCCAGTCACCAAATGATAGTAAACCGGGAGACTGACAAAAAAAATTGTGCCTCTGATGTAAATCAACCCTTGAACCATGAATGATGATGATGATAATAATAATAATAATAAAGTTAATTTGGTATCATTAAACTTGGGGTGATTTGTTATGTAGCAATAGATAGTTGAAACTATGTACCTTCAAACTAATTATGTAAAAAGATTCATTTTAGCCAATTATTCAAACTAATTATGTAAAAAGATTCATTTTAGCCAATTATTTGTTTTATTTGTGCAGTGATACATTAGTAGTAACAAATGAACATATAAGTGGGTTATTCCTTCTATACTCTGCCTCACATTTTGTAGAACTATATTTGAAAAGGAAAAGTAAAACCAATTTTTCCTCACCTGAAGAAAATTATTTATGAAGATGAATTTTGTTCAAGCAAAATTGTTTCTTAAGTAGCTCTACACATTTTGTTAGATATTGCCATATTTGTATTTCATACCCTAGACCTCTATTTCATTTAATTACTCTGGTTGCTAAATTAGTTGCTTTATTTGCATTATTTCCAAAGTTGTGAAAAACAAAATTAGTTAAGGCAAACATATTTAATCCTTTTCACTGAAATAATGAAAACTATTATACAATCCAAATGATAATTTGATGAAGCACAAAAATCGTAAATGAAAACATAGAGCCTTATCATATCCTTATATTCTCGAATTATTTTTTGCACTGCCATATAGTTATCACACATCTAGGAAACAATTTATGAATTTTCAAAGAATTTACAATTATGTAAATTAATTTTTACTTTCTGTTGTTTGGTAAGAACACTTAATATGAAATCTTAAAAACTTTTAAGTGTACAATACAGTATTGCTAACTACAGGCACAATGTTGTACAGCAGAACTCTAGAAACGATTCATCTTTCATAAGTGAAACTTTATACCCATTAAGCAACAACTCCCCTAGCTCCTGCACATTTATTTTTAGTAAGCCTGAGATTTTCTAGAGATTATTTTTCATTTGGAGGTAAAAATTGTTTACAATCAAACTTTGAAAATGGATATTCCCTTCTCTCCAGTTTTATCATTTCTTGTGAAGCTGGGCAATAGTCTCCTAATAAACAGATTAGACATAGTTTATGTGCTATTGCTTTAAACTCATCTCAAGCCACTATAATGCCCTTTCTCAGCAGCATCATTTTGCCTTAATGCATAGAAGAAGGACTAAGAATCAGGAGCTAATAGGTTGCAGGACCCTGCAGCTACATTCACAGATTTTTGCTTGTTGACTGTGCAGTTTATTCACTATCGCTTAAGGGGTAAGCATGCATTCACCACCTACTGTAACTCTCATCATTTTCAAGGCTGTTTAGTAGACAATAACAAATGCTAGGCAAACAAATCTTCAAATCATTTTGCTCTAGTTTGATGTTTTAGATAAAAGCTTACAGAGTTGACTCTGTGTGTGTTTATCTCTATGTCAACATGGATTTCTTCCCATCTATGTCTTTATTTAGATGTAAAATTGGGAAAAAAATATCCACCATTCCTGAGATAGACTCTGAACAGGAAAAGCAAAGCAAAATTATTTTGTATGAGAAGGAAGTCACAACTTAGAATTTCAAATGGGTATGTTGAAAATAACTGAAATCCCAAATCTGCTGCAGTTCTTTGTGTGGTTTAAGGTTGTTAATACCTCAATAGACAAATCTTTTGTTTCAGAGAATGTCCCAATACACTTATTTTCTTACCCATGGGACTCAGAGTCTACTCTGCATTGTGAACAATAGCTGTAAAAGATTCTACCCCTGCATACAACAGCAAAGCATGAGGAAATATTTCTGTACACTTATATTTAGCTATCCTGGGAATGGACCAGAGTAATTACATGAAGAAGTCAATTAGAGATCTTGAAGGGGTCCTATCTCTCAGGCTGCTATTGGCAGCCCTTCTAAATATGAAAGCTACAGAAGCTGAATAATGAAATGTCTCAAAAGCCTCTCACTTGAAGAATTTTCTTTCCAGCCACATAGCAAGAGGAGGCCTCTAATCCTTTTTCCTTCTGGAAGAGATATGCAACACCCCAACTCAAAACACACACATACACTTGTGGGAAAATGACTCATCCCACCCACTTACATTGCTTAATAAGTCATCTACACCCATTTATTTCCATTTCTGAAAATGCCTCCAAGTTTTCAAGAAATAATATGCAGTCCCATCACTACCTGTGCATCACAAATACCCTTAAAGCCTCCACCTGCCCTAGTCGGGTGATTATTTCAGGGCAGAATGTGAAAAATAAATTTATATACATTTGAAAGGAACTGACACACACTAATAATGCCAATTCACTTAGACCAATAGCAAATTCATCAGCAATGGGCAGGAAGTGTAACTATGTGAAACCCTTTTGGTGGAAGACATTAAGCGATTATGGGGACTGTAGTGAACTAGAAAAGAAGTCTGCTCTCCCAAACTATAGTCCCCAGTTTATGGCTTTATTGATCTGGAATAAAATACAAAATTAAAATCACTGGATAGGTCAATATATTAGTAGCTCAAAAGAGAGAATTTAAATTGGCAATTCAGGTCAAATGGACATAACAAAGATGTTTCATGGAGAAAAACAGTCAAAAGCTTTGAAAAAATTCTAGGCCATTTCCTTTGAAATACATTGAAAAATCAAGTGTAGACTTCAACAGAGAAGGAATAATCTCTCAGTGTTCTAGAATTTTTTTAATTGCCAAAAATTATATGAAGAGATGCACTGAGTTGTAGAATAGAGACTGGCAAAAGACTATCTACCTGTATCTATCTATCTATCTATCTATCTATCTATCTATCTATCTATCAATCAATCATCCGGTATTTTTTTGAAAATAAAATGTGTATTGTCTTCAAATGTTCATGGTGCACTTCAAATAGCGATCATCTATTTAAGTCACAAAGAAAATTACTGTTTTCCAAATGCTTTTCACACACATTTAATCCTCACAAGAACCCTGTAAATTTGGTACTATTATTCTCTGCATTTCACAGTTAAGGCTCAAAAAATACATGTACAACAAGATCACACAGTTAATACATAGTGGAGCTGTTTTCAAACCCTGCCCAAGCTTCTAAACATTAGAAAATTTCAAAGATCTACTCACAAAATCAAAATTCTGGGACCAGATTATATAGAATATGAGTTGTACTGAACTTTCAAATAACAAATACTTCATGTTATTTAAAGTATTGTGTAGCACAGATAAAGAAGGAAACCACCCGAATTCACTTATGAACCTAGAGTAACACTGATAATAAAACATGATAAATTTAGAAAAAAAGAGCTAACAATAGCTTTCTCACTTATGAATAGAAGTTCCATGTTTATTTGATATGTTTTTGACTCTCTATGATGTGCAAGGCTCTGTGCTAGATATCAATTTTTTTAGTACTTTCACTAAAATATATCAAGACCTATTTTAAATTTCTAAAATTAAAGAGTGATGAACTCATGCAGAAAAATTGATCATTGGAACAGAGTCCAGAAGTGGAATAAAAATGTATAATAATTTGTATAGAAATGATAGTATTTCAAGTAATTGTAGAGAAAGGATGAATCATGCAATAAATTCTGTTAGGGTAATTCACCACTTGGAAAATGAATAGAGCTAAATATTTAGCTCACATCATCATTTCCAGAAATAGATACCAGGTTGTGAAAAATTTTAAATGTAAACCCAAAGAATTATGTATTTTTTAAGTATTAAAGGAAAATATAAGAGGATATGTACATAAATGTGACTTAAAGATTGAAAATTTAAAGGAGAAATTTAGGCAGATATGAATGCATTTTTAAAAATCAATATGACCAAAGACACTATAAACAAATTTTGAGAAGAAGTAACAAATTTTGTAGGGTGCCAGATGGGTACTGGACCTAACGGAGAGAACACTTCATAGATTGTGTAGATGCCTGACCACTGCACTGTACACCTGAAGCTAAAGTAGAATAATATGAATGTCAATTATAATTAAAAAAAAAAAAATATATATATATATATATATATATATATATATATATATATATATCACGGGATGTAAAGTACAGCATAGGGAATATAGTCAATGGTATTGTAACAGCTATATACGATGTCAGAGGGATAGTAGATTTGTGGGGGAGATTATCACTTTGTGAGGGATATAAATGTCTAATGATTATGTTGTTTTGTGCACCTGAAACTAATATAATAAAAAAGAAGAAGTAACAAACTGAGAAATACATTTACAAATATAAATGGCAGACAAAAGAGTAGTGTTTATAATATATGAGAATCTATAAACCAATAAAAAATGAATACCTCATTAAAAATAAGCGAACACAAGAAGAATTAACAAAAGAATTGCAAATTGCTCATAAAATAGGAAAAGAAACTTCAAATTTGCTAATCAAAGAGATGCAAATTAAAACATGTTCTTCTCATTACATTTTCAAAGATTGAAAATATAAAAAATTTATAGTGCTAGCAAGAACATATTCATATAATGTCGTTACAAGCATAAATTTGTGGAGCATATTCAGAGGAACAATAGAAATATTAATTAAAATGTTAATTGCACAAAACCGTAAATTACAAAATCCATTTCTCCAAATTTTTCTGAACAAGCATTTGCACAAATGTGAATAATATTCAGAGACAATGTTTTAATGAAATGTTGGAAGCAATTAAAATGCCTATCAATTTTGAAGTCTAAATTATGGTACCTCCACATAATGTATCACTCTGACTGCAACTATAAGTCAGAATGTCATTATAAGATGACCAGTTTATATTCATAAGTACAAAATCAAGTTCCATGAAATATAGTTCAGCATCAGTTTTATAGACATAAAATAGCTAGAATTTTTACATTATTACTACTGTTAATATTTTAACTTATGCAATATTTCCAAACTACAAAGAAAACAGAGAATGAGATAACACCACAATTACCTACTAGATGCCCAGTTAAAACTCTCTATGCCTTGCTATTGTACACCCCTGTCCAAATCATTTTCCCTTCTTCTATTCCAAAAAGTAAGTATTACCCTAAACTTGGTGTTATTGTTTCTATGTACGTTTTTATGTTGTATATATATGTATGTCCATAAAAATGTAATTTATTGTAGTTTTAAATTTTACATAAGTGATATTATATTAGTTATCTATTGCTATATACCAGGTTACCCCAAAACTTAGTTACCTAAAAAACAAACAAACAAGCAAAAAACACTTATTATCTCACTATTTCTGTGGGTCAGAAGTCTGGGTGTGGCTTGACTGTGTGTCTCTGCTTTAAGGTCTCTCATAGGCTGCAATCAAGATATTTGGTCACAGCTGTAGTCTCATCTGCAGGCTCATCAGAGAGAAAACCTGCTTCCAAACTTATTCACATGTTGTTAGCAGGATCAAGTTCCTTGTGAGTTGTTGAACTGTGGGCCTCAGTTCTTCACTGGTTGTTGACCAGAAGCCTCCTGTATTACAATAGTTAGGTTGTAGGTTGTTCCAAGAAACAGAACAGAACCAATAAGACCTCTCTCTCTCTCTCGCTCTCTCTCTCTCTCTCTCTCTCTCTCTCTCTCTCTCTCTCTCTCTCCCCCCATATATGTATGATAGACATGGAGAGAGAGATGAGGAAAAATATGCAATTATAGACCAAGAAATCCAACGATCTGCTGGAAAGCCAGTACTGTAATTCAGTCCAAGTCCAAAGGCCCAAGAACCAGAAGTGATGTCTGAGGTCAGGAGAAGATGAAAGTCCTGCTCAAGCTCTTTTTTTTTTTTTTAACCATTGATATATATTTTTTTTAATTTTTATTTTTTTTAATTAGTTTCAGGTGTACAACACAGTGCAATAGTTATACATTTTACCCCTCAAAGTGACAACCCCCCACCCCCAATTCACCACCCCACTCCCCCCCCCATATCATATATATCTATTACTCTTCCTCTGACTCTCTTTCACAGTATAATCTACATCCCGTGACTATCTATATATATTCAATTACAGTAGGTATACCACCTCCGCTTTAGTCATACAGTGCAGTGATCAAACCTCTACTCCATCCATGAAATGGTCTCCCTAACAAGACCTATGATCATCTGACATTCCACAGAATATTTACAACGTTATTAATTATATTCCCCAAACTGTTTTTCCTATCCCAGTGGCAATATTGTAGTTGCCTATTTTTGCCGTCTAATCCCTTCTCCTTCTCCCTCATCCCCATTCCTCTCCAAATTAGCAACCCTGATTTTTCCTCTATATCTATGAGACAGTTTCTATTTACTTTGCTCATTCATACAGTTTTTCAGATTCCACATATGAGTGAGATCATATGGTATTTGTCCTTCTCTGACTGACTTATTTCACTCAACATTATAGTCTCTAGGTCCATCCATATCATTGCAAATGGCACGATTTCATTCTTCCTTATAGCGGAGTAATACTCCATTGTATAAATATACCACAGTTTCTTAATCCAGTCATCTACTGACGGGCATTTTGGTTGTTTCCAAGTCTTAGCTATTGTAAATTGTGCTGCTATGAACATAGGGGTGCATAACTTTTTTTGAATAAGTGTCTTGGTTTTTTCAGGATAAATACCTAGGAGTGGAATTGCTGGGTCAAACGGTAGCTCTATTTCCAGTTCTTTGAGATACCTCCATACTGACTTCCATAGTGGCTGCACCAATCTGCAGTCCCACCAACAGTGCAGCAGGGTCCCTTTTCCCCACAGCCCCGCCAGCACTTGTTGTTTGTTGATTTGTTGATGATAGCCATTCTGACTGGAGTGAGGTGGTATCTCATGGTGGTTTTTATTTGCATTTCCCTAATGACCAGTGAGGTTGAACTTTTTTTCATATGCCTGTTGGCCATCTGTATGTCGTCTTTAGAGAAATGTCTCTTCATATCTTCTGCCCATTTTTTAATTGGGTTGTTTGTTTTTTTGGTGTTGAGTTTCATGAGTGTTTTATAAATTTTGGATATTAACCCCTTATCAGATATATCGTTGGCAAATATATTCTCCCATTCAGTAGGCTTCCTTTTTGTTTTATTAATGGTTTCCTTTGTTGTGAAAAAACTTTTAAGTCTGATATAATCCCATATGTTCATTTTTTCTTTCACTTCCCTTGCCCGTAGGGATGTATCAGTAAAAATATTGCATCTGCAAATGTACTCCCTATATTTTCTTTTAGGATTTTTATGATTTCAGGTCTTACATTTAAGTCTTTAATCCATTTTGAATTTGTTCTTGTATAAGGCGTAAGGAGATGATCCAGTTTCATTTTTTTGCATGTGTCAGTCCAATTTTCCCAGCACGATTTATTGAATAGACTATCTTTACTCCAGTGTAAATTCTTGCTTCCCTTGTCATAGATTAACTGTCCGTAAATGCTTGGATTTATTTCTGGGCTCTCTGTTCTTTTCCACTGATCTATGTGCCTGTTTTTATGCCAATACCATACTGTTTTGATTACTGTAGCCATGTAGTATGTTTTGATGTCTGGTAGCATGATACCCCCGACTTTGTTCTTATTTCTCAGGATTGCCAAGGCTATTTGGGGTCTTTTATGGTTCCATATAAATTTTAGGATTATATTTTCTATTTCTGTGAAAAATGCCCTTGGTAGTTTGATAGGAATTGCATTGAATCTATATATTGCTTTAGGCAGTATGGACATTTTAACTATATTAATTCTTCCTATCCATGAGCATGGTAGGTGTTTCCATTTATTTGTATCTTCTATGATTTCTTTCTTCAGTGTCTTATAATTTTCTGAGTACAGATCTTTCACTTCTTTGGTTAAATTTATTCCTAGGTATTTTATAGTTCTTGATGCAATTGTAAATGGGACAGTTTTCTTAATTTCTCTTTCCATTAGTTTATTATTGGTATATGCAAATGCCACCGATTTCTGAACATTGATTTTATATCCTGCTACTTTACTGAATTCGTCTATCAGTTCCAATAGTTTTTTTGATGGTGTCTTTGGGGTTCTCTATATACAGTATCATGTCATCTGCATATAATGACAATTTTACTTCTTCCTTGCCAATTTGGATGCCTTTTATTTCTTTTTGTTGTCTGATTGCTGTGGCTAGAACTTCCAGCACTATGTTGAATAAAAGAGGAGAAAGTGGACAGCCTTGTCTTGTTCCTGATCTTAAAGGGAATGGTTTTAGCTTTTCCCCATTGAGTATGATGTTAGCTGTAGGTTTATCATATATGGCTTTTATTATGTTGAGATATGATCCCTGTATTCCCACTTTGCTAAGGGTTTTTAACATAAATGGCTGTTGGATTTTGTCAAATGCTTTTTCTGCATCTATTGAAATGATCATGTGATCTTTATCCTTCTTTTTATTGATGTGGTGTATCACATTAATTGATTTACGGATGTTGAACCAGCCTTGCTCAATAGGGATGAATCCCACTTGATCATGATGTATGATCTTCTTAATATATTGCTGAATTCTGTTTGCTAATATTTTATTGAGAATTTTTGCATCTATATTCGTCAGGGAGATTGGCCTGTAGTTTTCCTTTTTTGTGATGTCTTTATCTGGTTTTGGAATCAGGGTGATAGTGGCTTCATAAAAAGAGTTTGGGAGCCTTCCCTCCTTCTGGATTTTTTGGAATAGTTTGAGAAGAATAGGTGATAGTTCTTTTTTGAATGTTTGATAAAATTCACTTGTGAAGCCGTCTGGTCCAGGGCTTTTGTTTTTTGGGAGCTTGTCAATTACTGATTCAATTTCCTTGGTAGTAATCAGGATACTTAGATTTTCTGTTTCTTCTTGCGTTAGCTTTTGAAGGTTGTATGCTTCTAGAAAATTATCCATTTCTTCCAGATTGTCAAATTTGTTGGCATATGGTTGCTCATAGTAATTTCTTAGAATTTTTTGTATTTCTGTGATGTCTGTAGTCATTTCCCCTCTTTCATTCCTGATTTTGCTAATTTGAGTCCTCTCTCTTTTGTTTTTTTGATGAGCCTGGCTAGAGGTTTGTCAATTTTGTTTATCTTCTCAAGAAACCAGCTCTTGGTTTCATTCATCTTTTGAATTGTTTTTCTGTTCTCTATATTGTTTATTTCTGCTCTGGTCTTTATTATCTCCTTTCTTGTACTCCCCTTGGGCCTCTTTTGCTGTTCTTTTTCCAGTTCCCTTAGGTGTAAGGATAACCTGTTGATTTGAGATTTTTCTTCCTTCTTTAGGTAGGCTTGCACTGCTATACACTTCCCTCTTAGGACTGCTTTCGCAGCATCCCAGAGATTTTGGGTCGTGGTGTTTTCATTTTCGTTTGTCTCGAGGTATCTTGATTTCCGCCTTGATCTCATTTGTGACCCACTCACTATTTAATAGCATATTGTTTAGCCTCCATTTATTTGTCAGCTTCCCGGATTTCTTCTTATAATTGATTTCTAGTTTCATAGCATTGTGGTCAGAGAAGACACTTGAAATGATTTCAATCTTCTTCAATTTATTGAGACTTGTTTTGTGGCCTAACACGTGGTCTATCTTAGAAAATGTTCCATGTGCACTTGAAAAGAACGTATATGCTGTAGCTTTGGGATGAAATGCTCTGAAAATGTCTGTTAAATCCAGCTGGTCTAATGTGTCATTTAAGGTCGCTGTTTCCACATTGATTTTCTGTCTGGAGGATCTGTCCATTAGTGACAGCGGGGTGTTGAAGTCCCCTACTATGATAGTGTTACTGTTGATCTCTGTCTTTATGTCTGACAATATCTGTTTTATATATTTAGGGGCTCCTATGTTAGGTGCATAGATGTTTACTAGAGTTATGTCCTCTTGTTGGATAGATCCCTTCATTACTATGAAGTGTCCTTCTTTGTCCTTTGTTATATTCTTCAATTTAAAGTCCATTTTATCTGATATAAGTATCGCTACTCCAGCTTTTTCTCAGTACCATTTGCATGAAATATTTTACTCCATCCCTTTACTTTTAGCCTGTATGAGTCTTTGGATCTGAGGTGAGTCTCTTGTATACAGCATATGCTGGGGTCTTGCTTTCTTATCCATTCAGCCACCCTATGTCTTTTTATTGGAGCATTTAATCCATTTACATTTAATGTAATTATTGATAGGTGTGTATTTATTGCCATTTTCTTATTTGTGTTCGTAGTCTTTCATAGGTTGTTTTTCTCTTCTACTTAAAGAAGCCCTTTTAGCATTTCCTGCAAAGCTGGCTTGGTGGTAATGAATTCCCTTAACTTATTTTTTTCTGCAAAGCTCCTTATCTCGCCTTCGATTTTAAATGATAACCTTGCTGGATACAGCAATCTTGGTTGTAGGCCTTTATTTTTCTTCACTTTGAAAACCTCCTGCCACTCTCTTCTGGCCTGCAAAGTTTCTGTAGAAAAGTCAGCTGATAATCTTATGGGGGTACCCTTGTAAGTAACTTGCTGCCTTTCCCTTGCTGCTTTAAGGATTCTGTCTTTGTCCTTAACCCTTGCCATTTTCACTATAATGTGTCTTGGAGTGGGCCTGTTTGGAATCATCCTGGTTGGAACTCTCTGCACTTCCTGGGCTTGTATTTCAATGTCCTTTGCCAGGTTAGGGAAGTTTTCAGACATTATTACTTCAAATATATTCTCAATCCCTTGCTCCCTCTCTTCTCCTTCTGGTACTCCAATGACCCTTAGGTTATCGCGTCTCATGTTGTCCCCCAGCTCTCTTAAAGTATTTTCCATGTTTTTCATTCTTTTTTCTTTTTGTTGTTCCGCATGGGTGATCTCTGCTATTTTGTCTTCTAAGTCACTAATTCGATTTTCTGCTTCATCCAGTCTGCTAGTGATTCCATCAAGTTTGTTATTTAATTCAGTAATTGTGTTCTTAAGTTCTAGCTGGTTGCTTTTCATGATTTCTCTATCCTTCTTTATATTTTCATTAATTTCCTTGAACATTCTAATAATCAGTGTTCTGAACTCTGTCTCCGATAGGTTGGTTACCTCTATTTCCTCTATTTCCACTGATTCAGGAAGTTTCTTCTGTTCTTTTATTTGTGTTAGGTTTCTTTGTCTCCCCATTCTGGCTTACTCTTTGTGTTTGCTTCAATATAACAGATAGATCCCCCAGATTTCTCAGTCTTTTCTGGGTAAACTTATATGGTGTGTGTCCTTTATATTTGAATTACTCAGTCTCCCTATTCTCCTGTGCTTGTATCTGAGGTGTTCCTTGTGTCGTGCGTCCTCACTTGTTGAAGTTTTAGTTTTGATTACTTTTGGTTTGTCAGTAGGTGGGATTGACTCCCAGATTGATTAGCTGTGAGAATCAGCAGCGTCTGCATTTTATGAGCTGCTGTGAGAGGATTGACCCCTCTGATGAAACTTGGACCCTATGGGTCCTAGTACCTGTAGCAACTTCCTTTTGGGTGTGACTCTTGTATGTCAAACCCAGAAATGCTCTGGTTTTATCTAAAGTTGGCCTCCGGGTATGATGATTCTTGTGTCTGTTTGTTTGGACCCACTGCTGCAGGGTGATTTTAGAGCATAACAGATCAACAAGAACAACCTCCGCAACCACCAAAGGAAACCAAATGCTCGCACAAGTAAAAAAAACCAACCATCAAACTACAGTCAACTTGTACAGAAATATCAATCATACTAATGAAGAAAACAAACAGAAATATAACAAAAAACCACACACTCAATAATAACAGAAGAGGAAACAAAATAAAATACAATATCCTAAAATAAAAAAATAGAATAAACATGAGAAACCGATTAGCTATACCTAAAAAATAAAAAATAAAAATAAACTAAAATAATAATAAAAAAAGTAAGAAAAATTAAAAAAATAAAATTTGCAGAAAAAAGGAAAAGAGGAAAAGTATAGCAGTGAGAAGAATGAATAAAATAAGAGAGAAAGTGAGGGTGGGGAAAAAAGAAAAAGAAAAGAAAGAAAAAGAAAAAGAAAAAAGGAAAAAATATATATATATATTTGTCTACACACCCATATATATGGACATATATTCACCTATATACACCTATATATATGCCTATATTAAAAACTACAATATGATTAGAATGAAATTGAAATAAAAACCAAAAACAACCAAGATAAGCAGCCAATAAAGGGAAAACAAAACAGAATAAAACCAAACAAACCGAAAATATCCGGGCCGGTCTAGGCTAAAGTCCACCAAGCTCTCTTCAGTTTGTCTGCTGTACAAAAATTCCTGTGCGTCTTGTGGGAACAGTAGGCCACCTGATGCCTAGCGTGATCCTGGCACTGCAGGTTTGCTGTACTTGAGTGTGGTTGTGACGTGTGATTGGTGGTTTTTACAAAGTCACTGCCTTTTTGCTTTTGCCTGTCCCAAGGCAGGCTGCACCCCCAAAGGCTCAATGAGTGTCTCTGGGCACCCTTTGGGTTGACAGCCGTGGAGAATTAAAGAATTCCTCACTACCAAAAGCCTGCTGCTAAGAATCTGTTAATTAGTGCCTCAGCAGGTGAACCTGCCCTGCCTCCCAAGCCTTGCCTAAAGGTGGGGGCGGGGTAGGTAGTCTCACTCTGCTGCCTTTACTGGGTGGAAATTCTCAACCCCCTGCAGGTAAGGATAGCTTCCTAATCTGCCCCTATTGCTCCATTCAGGAGTCAGTTTAAGACTGTCTTGGCGGGGGCCAAAGTTTGTGGGAGTGGGTGAGTTATTGGGTTTTTTTTTTGCTTTCTGTTCAAGAGTAGAAAAAGGAAAAAAAAATTAAAAACATAAAAATAAACAAAGTCACAGTTCCAACACTGTTTCAAGCTAAGGCCTTTGCCTCTTATGCTCCAGCGGAGTTCCTGCTGCTCTCCCAAAGGGTCTACTGGGATTTAGGGAATTGCGTGCACCCTACCGTGTGGCTAAGATCCCCGCTCCGTGTCTCTCAGGGACCTGCGTCTCTGCACGGCGCGCTGCGTGTCCGAGTGAGTCTTCTTTTTCCCCTGCTCCCGGGTTTCAGGCTTCTGCCTCGGAAAAGGCCCGTGCCCGCGCGGTGCTCCTGGTGCTCTCCCAAAAGGTCTGCCAGGATTTTGGGGGACTGCGCGCACCGTGCTGCGCGGCTCCGATCCCCGCTCCGTCTCTCCGGGACCTGTGATTCCGGCCGGCGCCCTGCGTCTCCGCGGGCGAGTCCTCTGTTTTCCCCTGCTCCCGGGTTTAAGGCTTCTGCTTTGGAGCGGCGCGCGCCCGCGCCGTTCTCATGCTGCGCTCCTGGAGGGACTGCCGCTGGGGTTCAGGGGACTGCGCGCACCTTTCCACGCGGTTCCGATCCCCGCTCCGTCTCTCGGGGACCTGCGTCTCCACCCAACGCGCGCTGCTTCTCCGTGGGCGAGTCCTCTGTTTTCCCCTGCTCCCGGGTTTCAGGCTTCTGCGCTCCGCGGGACCGGTGGGCACAGAGACTGATCCCTGAACCGGGAGGGTGCAGGGATTGATCTTGCCCTGCCACTGCCGGGCTCTGCCCCCTGCTTCCTGGGGACCCGGTGAGCCGCGGGTGCAGCTCGTACCTCTGCACAGTCGTCTCCTCTCTCTCCTCCCGCACTTGCCCTGCCTGAGGCTTCTGCCTCAGACTGCAAACCAACGCGCTCTTGCTGAACTCTAGGTGGGCCGCGGGCCGCAGGGAGCAAGCCGGGGAACACTCACCGTGACTCAGCAGCCGCGGGTGCGGGCTGCACCTCACGCGTCTCGCCGCCTTCTTCCCCTACTCGCCCGGCCTGACCACCTTCCAGCAATCCTTGTGTGGAACTCTTAGTTGCTCTGTGTGATGAGTAGATGTCTCTTTGAAGCGTATTAGAAGTTCAAATTGTGGATATTTCCAGGGGAGATTTCATAGAGCCCTCCGCACAGCCGCCATCTTGCCCCTCCTGCTCAAGCTCTTAATTTGCCTTTTTATTCTATTCAAGGAATTGGGAGATGCCATCCACATTCCTGAGCGCAATCTTCTTTAATCAGTCTACCAATTCAAATGCTAATTTCTTCCAGAAATACACTCACAGACACACCCAGAAATAATATTTCACCAGCTATCTGGACATCCCTTAGCCCACTCAAGTTGCCACATAAAATTAAGCATCACACCTCCCTAAGGTTCTTGTCATGTGAACCTCTCCATAGGGCAGCTTACAACATGGATGCTGACTTCCATCAGAACTAGCAAGAGAGGCCAATCAAGTCCAAAGCCAGAGTCATTCTGTAATCTATGCTAGGAAGTAACATCTGCTTAATTTTGTCATATTCTATTCATTAGATGCAAGTTACTAGGTTCAGCTCACACTCAAGGGGAGAGGATCACACAAGGACATAAATACCAGGAGGTGGGAATCATTAGAGGTGATCTCAGTAGCTAATAATGCCTACCACTCTAATTATCACACACAGTATTCTTTTTTGCAACATTTTTTTGGTTTTCCGAATTTATAGATTTATTTATGTTAATATATCATTTAATGATTTTAAGTATTGTATAATATAATTTGTGTAACCATTTTCATCAGATTAATAGGCTTTATAATGTAGTTTTAACATTTTATATTTCAACCAAAATGTACGAGAACACATATTTCCTAAAACTTTGACTTTCTACATTTCTGTATTATTTCTATTCCATAAAACAAGGGAGCAGGTATCACCTCCATACTTAAAAAAAGGTTTAAAAGTTATAGCATAAATGAAAACACGCATAATCCAAATTAGTCTGAATCATTGTGTTCAGCCTTATTATGATGACATTAGACAAAAACCCAATGTCAACCACTACAAAGTCCTGAAAAGCATTTGAAATCATCATTGAATAATTTCAGAGTAATGTATGTGCATGGCGCACATCTAAATGTGCTAAAATTACTCATCTCTCATCTTACAGTCTCACTCTTCATAATGATGTTTCCCAAACTCTTCTATCTCCCCTACCACCTCAACTTTCCTAAGAATTACTGTAGATTTTTGAATTCCAATATATTCCCTTTCCATTCAATTATAGCTCAATATATTATCTTACAGGCCACTGTACTACTTTCGGATTTCACTCATGTGTTTCTTCACCAATGATCCTATTTGCACAAAATGTCTCCAAGCTTATCAGTACAGGGAAACACAGAAATTCTCCTTGGGAAAGGATGGGTGTGCTGTGTATATGAGAGAGGGAAGGGAAAATTTATAAAAGCATTAGTAATTATTTAACTGTCACACAACAACAAAGTCTACCTTTGGGGGGTGGGGGGAATGGAAACATATATATAGAATCAACTGAGTTTAGTAGATTAAACTGGTGGCTTTTGGTAGTGCCAAAATTTAAATCAGTTACTTTTTAAAAAATAATTCTACCTAATGTATGTTAATGGCACAATTTCAGGAAAACTCTGAATTTCAACTTCCTCTTGAATTGTTTGATCCATCTGTAATTGTGTTTTCTTTTTCTTGGAATGAGAATTATTGTTAGCTAATTTGTCATGTTTATTTTAGTAGACATACTAAACTTGTTACATTTTAGTCAAAGACAATTCAACTACTAAATCAAAATACAGATGTGCATATAATTGTTCCTGACTTAAGAGAGATTACACATAATGCTGATTACTAAGCATTTTAGTTGGCTTTCCAATTCTTTAGAAGTATTAAGGGGAGAAGTAAGCAGTCATTCCTAAGTCACCTAACTGGTATCTTCAAAACCAGCAGACAACACCAGACTCTTTAAAAAAAATAATAATCTAAGTAATTTAGGCAAAGATGACATTCTGCCAAAATCACCAGCCCCCTATTGTGCCACCTTTGAACCTGAAAGGATTCTGGGTTCATATCTATCTAATGCATTCGTCCATTGGATAGAAGTATCTAGCCACTGTTGTTACAATATTAAATCATCTTTGCTTCTTGGGCCCCCATCTTAAGTTACAAAATCAAAAAGCTGAGAGTTTCACTTAGGTGTCAATACATCATGCAAACTAGCAGGATATGTGCCTTAAAATTGTCGGTGTTTTTAGGGTACCTACCTTCTCTATATATATTCCTTTTACTAGAGGTAGGGCCCAATTCTCCTTGATCCTTAACCCCCAATGTTGTTATATCAGCATCAAGGGCCACATTTTCATTGGATTATTTAAATTGCCCTAATTAAAAGCAGGTGTCCATATCTTAGATAGTCACCTCTTTTATGTTGCTTAGTGAAAGCAAATTTAATAATACCAGTGACTAAAATATTCTTTAGGCCATATAGGCAATGAATAGTATACAGTGTTTACTTTACTTTTCATAATACATGCAGGTCATCAAAAAAAACTTGATTTTTGTTCTCCTTTATGCATTGCCAAGAATACAATAATCATAAGCATAATTTTAAGACATTCCTCATTTTAACTCCAGTTTTGATTTTCATTACAAAATTTTCATTAATTACTTCAGTGTCTGCACACGCATCTCTTATTTTTTTCATATTTTCCTAATATTTAATAGTTTAGTGAGGTTTCTATGGAAAAACATGTTCAGAGTTCCAAGTTAGACTACCAGGAATAATTCTTCTCTCACTGAGGTAGAGTCGTTGTTCATATTAGACAACATTTATTGAGCACTCTGTATTGCAAGAGAATACAATGCAAATTGTTTTATATGCATACTGCAAGATGATTTTTGTCCAAGTTTTCCCTAGGTGGTTGTTTGTCCTTCTGCATAATACTTTTTTTTTTTTACCTTCCATTATCAACACTAAAACTAGAAATTGAGATTTGTTTTCCTAAATGAAAAGAAAGAACATTTTATTGAGATAATTACAGATTCACATGCAGTTATAAGAAACAATAGAGAAATGTACTGTGTATCTGTTATTTGGTTCCCAGAATAGTAATATTTGCAAAACTATACAACAGTTTCAACCAGGATATTGATATTAATAAAAACCCACTCATCTTTTCCAGATTTCACCAGTTTTACTTGTATTCATTCATGAGTGTGTGTATTTAGTTCCAAATTTTATCACAACTGGAAGTTTGTGAATCCACCACCACAGTCAAGATACTGAACATTTCAATCAACACAAAAAGATCCCTGAGATTGTCCCTGATGTTGCCTTTCTATAACTGTACCCATCTCCATTACCCTGCCTTCTGCCCCTAACCCCTGGAAACTTTCATTTGTCCTCCATTTCTAAAATTTTGTCATTATAAAAATCTCTACAAATGGAATCGTATGGTATGTAACCTTTTGGGATTGATATTTTTTCACTCCACATAACTCCGAAGAGATTCAACTAAGATGAATCAATACGTTTATTTGTTTAAATAGTTGAGTAGTATTTGTATGTCTAAATAGTTTGTTTTAATTGCTGAGGTAGTAGTCCATGGTATGCATGCACCACATTTTTTTATCCATTCACCAGTTGAAAGACATTTAGATTGACAAAAATTTTTAGCTCTTACAAATAAAACTGCTATGAACATTCACATACAGGTTTTTGTGTGAAATGAGTTGTAATTTCTCTGGATCAGTGCCAAAAAGAGTGGAATTTCTGGGTTGTATGGTAATTGCACAGCCATTTTTTAGAAACTGCCAAATGTTCTTAGATTGGCTTTATCATTTCACATTAAAAATGTATGAGTGATCCAGTTTCTCTGTATCTGTGCCAGAATGTGGCATTGTCACTATTTTTTATTTTAGTTATTCTACTATGTGTGTAGTACAATCGCACTGTAGTTTTTGACTTGCATACCCCTAATGGCTAATGTTGTTGAATGTATTTTAATGTGCTTATTTTCAATTTACACATCCTCATTAGTGAACTGTCTGTTCATTTCTTTCCCCCATTTTTAATACATTTTAAAATAAATTTTTAGTTTCAAGAATCCTTTATGTATACTAGTCCTTTGTAGGGTATGTGGATTGCAAATGTTTTCCCCAAATATGTAACTTGTCTTTCACTTTCACATGGGCTTCACAAAGGATAATATGCTTTTTATTTTATTTTATTTTACTTATTTATTTTAGTTGAGCCATCCTGCTACTTGTTGGCAGCTCAGCGGCTGCTCAGCTCGGGCTGGGCATCGAACTGCTGTTGCTCAGAACTCAGCTTGCACTCTTGAACGAGCTCTTAATCAACTGAACCACTCGGCTGGCTCTGAAAATATGCTTTTTAAAATTTGATCAAGTCCAATTAATCAACTTCTCTTTTTATGAATCATGCTTTTGGTGTCAAGCCTAAAAACTCTTTGCCTAGGTCTAAATCATGAATAATTTTCTCCGATGATTTTTTTTAACATTTTATAGTTTTACATTTATGTTTGCAATTCCTTTTCAGTTTATTTTTTTTTTCAAATGTCTATGGATGCCTAATGATTCTGTGACTATTTGTACAAAAGGTTAATTTTCCTCCATTGAATTGCCTTTGCAGTTCCGTCAAAAATCAGTTGGGCATATTTACATGGGTCTATTTCTGAATGAACTATTCTGTTCCATTAATTTTGTTTCTATCCCTCCGCACCAATTTTACACTGTCTTGATCACTGTAACTACATAGTAAAGCTTAATATACAGTGAAGAGATACTTTCCACTTTATTGTTCTTTTCAAAGTTATTTTGGCTTTTCTAGGTTCTGTGCCTTTCCATATATCTATATATAGATATAGATATAGATATAGATATAGATATAGATATAGATATCTATCTATCTCTCTCTCTATATATATATTTTTTTTTTTTGAGGGCAGTGTCACTGGCCCTTGCATATGGGACCTGAACCAGGGCCGCTGGCTTCCCAAGCCAGCGCTCAACCATTGTGCCACCTGGCCGGCCCTCCATATATATTTAGAATAAGCTTGTTTATAGCTTGAAAATCCTTGCTCTGATTTTGATAGGAATTGCATTATATCTATAGATCTGACTGGGAGAACTGACGTAATGACTACAAAGTCTGATAATTAAGTTCACGAACTTGTTGCAACGATGTCACTAATCTTTGTGTTTTTTTTTATCAGAGGGATTATTCATTATGAATTTCCAGTAACGGGATAAATAGTTAACCAAGTTTACTACTTGGAATTGCTGAAAAGGCAACGTGAAAAAGTTAGACGACCCAAACTTTTTGCCAACAATTCATGGCTCTTGCATCATGACAATGCACCAGCTCACAGGGCACTGTCTGTGAGGGAGTTTTTAGCCAGTAAACAAATAACTGTATTGGAACACCCTCCCTACTTACCTGATCTGGCCCCCAATGACTTCTTTCCTTACCCAAAGATAAAGTAAGTATTGAAAGGAAGACATTTTGATGACATTCAGGATATCCAGAGCAATATGACGACAGCTCTGCTGGCCATTCCAGAAAAGAGTTCTAAAGTTGCTTTGAAGGGTGGACTAGGCACTGGCATTGGTGCATAGCTTCCCAAGGGGAGTACTTCGAAGGTGACCATAGTAATATTCAGCAATGAGGTATGTAGCACTTTTTCTTTTCTATGGTGCCAATTTTAAATAGTTTTATTTAAGACATCGCATTTTCCACTTTACAATACAGTGCTTATAAAGTGCATCGTTATTTCCTTTCCCTGTGCACATAATTCCATATTCAAGTATCAAGAATGCCCAGTTTTTCTTTTTGTATTTTTCTTACTACATTGCAGTTCAACTTTAAAACTGCTATGAATTTGCTACCAATTTGGGTCCTTCCATATTTTGCGTGGAACAGTGTTACATCCATGCTTATGGTTGGCTTAATCAACCTCTTCAATGGTGGGTCCAGAAGAGGCATCACCAGAAGTAGGGGCTCCACCACCAGGAAAGCCTCCAGGCATCCCTCGTGGCATGCCTCCTGCACTCTGGTACAGCTTCGTAATGATAGGATTGCAGACTTTTTCCAGCTCTTTCTGCTGATGTTCAGATTCTTCCTTCTCTGCAGTCTGATTCTTATCAAGCCAGTTGATGATTTCATTGCACTTATCAAGAATCTTCTGTTTGTCCTCATCATTGATCTTGCCTTGGAGTTTTTCATCTTCAACAGTTGCTTTCATGTTGAATGCATAGGATTCAAGTGAATTCTTGGAAGACACCTTGTCCCTCTGCTTCTCATCTTCACCTTTGTACTTCTCAGCTTCCTGGACCATGTGCTCAATGTCTTCCTTGCTCAGGCGACCCTTGTCATTAGTGATGGTAATCTTGTTCTCTTTTCCTGTGCTTTTATCCACAGCAGAGACATTGAGGATGCCATTGGCATCAATATCAAAAGTGACTTCAATCTGAGGAACACCACAAGGTGCAGGAGGTGTGCCTGTGAGTTCAAACTTGCCAAGCAAATTGTTATCCTTGGTCATGGCCTGCTCACCTTCATAAACCTGAATAAGCACACCAGGCTGGTTGTCAGAATAGGAAGTAAAGGTCTGTGTCTGCTTGGTGGGAATGGTAGTATTGTGCTTGATGAGGACAGTCATGACTCCACCAGCAGTTTCAATGCCAAGGGAAAGATGAGTGACATCCAACAGCAGCAAATCTTGAACCTTTTCAGATTTGTTTCCAGATAGGATGGCTGCCTGGACAGCTGCACCATAAGCAACAGCCTTATCAAGGTTGATGCTCTTATTCAACTCTTTTCCATTGAAGAAATCCTGTAGGAATTTCTGAATCTTGGGCATACGGGTAGAACCACCCACCAGGACAATATTATGGATGTGGGACTTGTCAAGCTTGGCATCCCGAAGGGCTTTCTCTACAGGGTCCAGGGTGCCACGGAAAAGGTCAGCATTCAATTCTTAAAATCGGGCACGAGTGATAGAGGTATAGAAGTCAATTCCTTCAGAGAGTGAATCAATCTCAATACTGGCCTGGGTGCTGGAAGAGAGAGTATGCTTAGCATGTTCACAAGCAGTACGGTGGCGACGGACAGCCCTCTTGTTCTCACTGATGTCCTTCTTAAGCTTGTGCTTGAACTCTGCAATAAAATGGTTGACCATTCAGTTGTCAAAGTCTTCTCCACCTAAGTGAGTGTCCCCAGCTGTAGATTTGACCTTGAAGATTCCATCTTCAATAGTGAGAATTGACACATCAAAAGTGCCACCTCCCAAGTCAAAGATCAGCACATTTCTTTCAGCTCCAACCTTTTTGTCTAAGCCATAAGCAATAGCAGCAACAGTTGGTTCATTGATGATTCTAAGCACATTGAGACCAGCAATAGTGTCAGCATCTTTGGTAGCCTGACACTGAGAGTCATTGAAGTAAGCAGGTACTGTGACAACAGCATTGGTAACGGTCTTCCCAAGATAGGCTTCTGCAATTTCCTTCATCTTTGTTAAAACCATATATGACACTTCTGAATAGAAACTTTTTGTCTCTCCCTTGCATTCTACTTGGACCTTGGGTCTGCCAGCATCATTCACCACCATGAAGGGCCAATGCTTCATATCGGATTGAACAACAGCATCATCAGATCTACATCCAATCAGTTGTTTAGCATCAAAAACCGTGTTAGTGGGATTCATTGCAACTTGATTCTTTGCAGCATCACCCATCAATCGTTCCGTATCAGTAAAGGCGACATAACTTGGGGTGGTTCAGTTTCCCTGATCATTGGCAATTATTTCCACTTTTCCGTGTTGGAAGACACCCACACAGGAGTAGGTGGTACCAAGATCAAGGCCAACTGCAGGTCCCTTACACATGGTTGCTTCAGCGTAAGCGTGTCTTGCGAAGAATAAAAAAACTCCGCCGGCTACTCCCCCATTCAATGAATGTAGCACTTTTCTAGGATGAGTTCACGAACATAATTGTCAGACTTCATATGTTGATTCTTCCAATTTATGGATATGGTATGTGTTTACATTTATTTAATTCCTCTTTGATTTCTTTTACATATATACATTTTCAGAACCTGTGTATATTTTTAAAGTATATATTTAAGTACTGAATAATCTTTGGCATGGTTGTAAGTAATATTTTGATTTTAATATTAGTTTTCAAATTTTCATTGTTAGTATATAGAACTGCAATTGATTTTAACTTTTGATCTTGTAATCTTGCAACCTTTTTAAACTCACTCATAAATTCTGGTAGATTACTTGTAAGAGAAGCCACAGGATCTGTAGTTTCCTTTGTAGGGCACTGTTTAACTCTAAACTAAATTGCTTCAATAGTTATAGGAATATTTTATATTGGATGAGTAGTGGTAGTTGGTGCTCTTTGAGGAATTGGTCAATCTCATCTAAGTTGTCAAATTTTTGTATGTATTTTTTTAATCTTTTATTGTGAAATAAACATTTTTTTAAAAATCAGTTTCAGGTGTACAACACAATATTATATTTTTTACCCCTCAAAGTGACAATACCCCTCCCCCAGTTCGCCACCCCACACCTCCCCCCACATATCATACATATCTATTACAATTCCTTTGATTCCCTTCCACAGTATACTCCACATCCCGTGACTATCTATATATTCAGTTACAGTTGGCATACAATATTATACAACATCAACTTCAGGTGTACAGGGCAGTGATCAAACCTCTACTCCATCCATGAAGTGGTCTCCTAAGAAGACATGTGACTATCTGACACACCACAAAATTTTTACAACATTATTATATTCCCCTAACTGTGTTTCATATCCCTGTGGCAATATTGTGGTTATCTATTTATGCTGTCTAATCCCTTCCCCTTCTCCCTTATCCCCACCCCCTCCCAACTAGCAACCCTCAGTTTTTCCTCTATATCTATGAGGCTGTTTACTTTGATCGTTCATTCAGTTTTTCAGATTCCACATATAAGAGATCATATGGTATTTGTCTTTCTCCAACTGACTTATTTCACTTAACATAATAGTTTCTTCACAACATTATCAGTTACATTCCCAGAACTGCCCCCATATCCCTGCGGCAACATTGTAGTTACCCACCTACGCTGTCCAAAACCTTCCCCCTCTCCCTCATCCCCACTCCCTCCCAGCCAGCAACCATCAGTTTTTCCTTTATATCTGCTTGATATGATTTCAATCTTCTTAAATTTACTGAGACTTGTTTTGTGGCCTAACGTGGTCTATCTTGGAAAATGTCCCATGTGTACTTGAGAAGAAAGTATATTCTGTTGTTTCAGGGTGAAATGCTCTAAAAATATCGATGAAGTCCAGCTGGTCTAAAGTGTCATTTAAGGCCACTCTTTCTGTGTTGATTTTCTGTCTAAAGGGTTTGTCCATTGGTGACAATGGGGTGTTGAGGTCCCCTACTATGATAGTGTTACTGTTGATCTCTGTGTCTATATCTGTCAAAATCTGTTACATGTAATTAGGAGCTCCTATGTTGGGTGCATAGATGTTTATTAGGGTTATAGTGCCCTTCTTTGTCTTTTACCGTAGTCATTCTAAAGTCTATTTGGTCCAAAACAAGCGTTGGTACTCCAGCTCTTTTTTTTTCTTCTCATTTCTATTTGCATGAAAAATCTTATTCCATCCGTAAACAGCATATACATGAGTCCTATTTTCTTATCCACTCAGCCACTCTCTGTCTTTTGTTTGGAGCATTTAGCCCTTTCACATTTAAAATGATTATTGATAAGTGCATATGTATTGCCATTTTGTTATTTGTATTCCTGGTCTCTCTGGGTTAGCTTGTTTACCCCTTTCTTTGGTTTAAAAAAAAAACCCTTTTAACATTTCTTGCAAGGCTGGCTTGGTGGTAATGAACTCCTTAAGCTTATTCTTTTCTGAGAAGCTCTTTATTTCTCCTTCAATTTTAAGTGATAGCCGTGCTGGGTAGAGCAATCTTGGTTGTAGGCCTTTATTTTGTGTCACTTTGAATATCTCGTGTCACTCCCTTCTGGCCTTCAGAGTTTCTGTAGACAAGTCAGCTGTTAGTCTAATAGGAGTTCCTTTGTATGTTACCTGCTGTCTTTCCCTTGCGGCCTCTAGGATTCTGTCTCTGTCTTTAACCTTTGCCATATTACTATGATGTGTCTTGGTGTGGACCTGTTTGGGTTCAGATTGTTTGGAACCCTCTGCACTTACTGGGCATGTATGTTGATTTCCTTCACCAGGGTAGGGAAGATTTCAGTCATTACTTTTTCAAATACATTCTCGACCCCTTGTTTCTTCTCTTCTCCTTCTGGTATCCCTTTGATGCGAAGGTTGTTGGGCTTCATCTTGTCCCATAGGGCTCTTAAACTGTTTTCATTGTTTTTTATTCTTTGGTTTTTTTGTTGTGCCAACTGGGTGATTTCTGCTATTTTGTCTTCCAAATCGCTGATCCGCTCCTCTGCTTCATCTACTCTACTGGTGATTCCTTCGAGTGTGTTCTTCATTTCTGTTATTGTATTCTTTAGTTCTAACAGGTTGTTTTTTATGATTTCTCTATCCTTCCTTTTGTCCTCACAAAGTTTGTTAAACATTCTTATCATCAGTGTTCTAAACTCTGTCTCTGAAAGGTTGGATTCCTCTGTTTCATTTAGTTCCATTTCTAGAGTTTTCTTCTGATCTTTTACTTGTGACATGTTTCTTTGTTTCCCCATTCTGGCTGTCACTCTGGGATTGCTTTGGTGTATTAGATAGATCACCAGGAGAACCCTGGCTGGATCACGCAGGCACACAGCTCACGGCCCAACACTCCCAGGAAAACTCCCAGTCTCAGCCTGTCCCAATCAGCCGCTCGCAGATCAGACCGAGCAGCCTGGCAACCAATCACCAGCCTGGCAACTCTGCAAGCGCAGTGCAGAGAGTGGAGACCCGAGGCAGCTCGCGCACTCCTGCATCTCAGAGAGCAGCCTGTTGGAGCTGGAGGGCACCCACCCAGTGTTTCCCTGGCAATGCAGCACAAGCCGAGCGGAGTGTGGTGGTCCAAGGCCACATGCACACGCATGCACACACGCACTTCTGCGCCGATTCCACCAGACCAATCAGGTCTCGGACCTGATTCTCTGTGGGAGGGCCCAACCCTGACAAAATGGCACCCTCCTTACACCACTCACGTGCGGGCTTCACACCAGGGGAACAATAGTCCAAGAACCTCCAGCCTTTGCACCAAAGGTGCTCAGTTCAGTCTGTCCCCGCAGGCTCCTGGGCCCGGCTCACACAGCTATTCCCTCCACCAGGAACCAGGTAAGTGCTCACCGGTGAGCAAGCCCATGCGCCGGCCCCACTGATACTCTAGCCGCTCTTTGCCTCACCGAGCTGAGCAAAGAGTGTCCTCACTGATTTACTGCCAGCTTTCTTGGAACTCCTCTTCCCGGCGAAGGAACTCTGGGCTGGTGAGCTTGGTGTGCGGCCGGAGGGTCTCTCCCCCAACTGGAGAAGCCTCCCCAGAGCTGGGGCTTCCCTCACGGGGTTCACCCTCTCTCGTCTCCGCCCGTCCTACCAGACTTGATGTGGTATCCTCTTTAAGTTCTTTGTTTAGTGGTTCTGTTCATCTAGTGTTCCGGGGACCTCTGGGGTTGAATGTGGTATAAATTGTTTGTGATTTTGGTGTGATCCTGGGAGGTAGTTAGCACAGCGTCTGTCTATTCCGCCATTTTACCAGAGATCCCCTGTATGTATTTTTCATTATACTATTCCTTTATTTTTTTTTTAGATATATGTAGTCTATAGCGATATCCTTTGATTCACTTGTGATATTAATAATTTTGACCTTTGTCAATATCACTAGAGGTCTATTAATTTTATTGATATTTTCAAAGAATGAGAATTTAATTTATTTTCATTGTTTTTGTTTTCAATTTCATTGACATACACTCATATTTATTTTTGTACTATTTTATTATATATTATACATATGACTGTGCATTCTTTGTGGTCTAATTTGTTTTACTCTTTTTTTTTTCTGGATTCTGGTGTTTCTGCTAATGACAGATTTGTTTTACTTCTTTTTTATCTGATAATATTTTAATTCCTTTTCCTTTCCTGAAAGAAAGTTTCACCAACTATAGACTTCAAGGATGACAGTTTTTTCCTTTCAGTACTTGAGAAATATTGTGTCACTTTCTTCTGGCCTCCACTGTTTGAGATGAATATGCTTTCATTTGATTTGTTTTTCCCCTATAGGTAACACAATGTTATTTTATGGTTACTTTCAGATTTGTTCTTTGTCTTCAGTTTTCAAAAGTTCAATAATGATGTGCCGGGGCATGGATTTCTTCTAAGTTAAACTCTTTGCGGTTCACTTAACTACTTGGAGTAGTAGGTTTGTGTTTTTTTGCCAAATTTTAGAAGTTTTCAGCCAGTATTTCTTCAAATATTTATTCAACCCCACATTGTCTCGCCCTTCTTTCTGAGACGCTGGTGAGAATTTTTTTCCTTTTGTTTTTTCTCATTGGTCCCTGAGAATGTTAACTTTTTCAATGCATTTTTTTTACCTCTGTTGTGTAGATTCAGGAAATTTTATTGTTAGGCAATGCACAAAGGTTCCAATACTTTTAAATTAAATTTATTGGGGTAAAATATGTTAGGAAAATTATAGACTACAAGTGAATATTGCTATAATACCATCTCTATATTGCATTGTGTGTTCACCACTCAAAGTCAGTTCTCCTTCTATCACCATATATTTGATTTCCTCTACCTTCTGTTACCATTCCCCTCCCCCTTACCTTCAGATAAATACTAAACTGTTGTCTGTGTCTATAAGGTTTTGTTTCTTTGTCTTGTTCATTTATTTTGTTCATTTGCTGTTTTATATCCCACACATGAGTGAAACCATATGGTTCTCGACATTTTCTGTCTGACTTATTGTGCTTAACATGATAATCTCGAGATCCATTTATGTTGCCTCAAATGGCAGTATTTCATCTTTTCTTATGGATGAGTAATATTCCATTCTATATATTTACCACAACTTCTTTATCAAACCATCTAAGGACACTTTGGTTGTTTCCATGTCTTGCTTGGCCACCATGACTAATGCTACAATGTTCGAACATAGGGGTATATTTATCTTTACAGATAAATGTTTTCAGGTTTTTTTTGGGTAGATACCCAGAAGAGGGATTGCTGGGTCATATAATAATTCTATTCTTAATATTTTGAGGAATCTCCATACTGTTTTCCATAGTGGCTGTACCATTCCCACCAACAGTGTATGAGGGTTCCTTTTTCTCCTCAGCCTCTACAACACCTGTTATTATTTGTTTTGTTGATGATAACCGTTCTAACAGGTGTGAGGTGGTATCACATTGTGGTTTTGATTTGCATTTCCTAAATAGCTAGTGAAGTTAAGCATTGTTTCATATATTTGTTGGCCATTCGTATGTTTTCTTGGGAGAAGTGTCTGTTTACTCGTAGGCCCTCTGCCCGTTTTTAAAATTGGATTGTTTTCTTGCTGTTGAGTTCTTTATATATTTTGGATATTAGCCCTTGATCAGAGGTGTTGTTTGCAAATATCTTCTCCCATTCAGTTTGTTGCCTTTTAGTTTTGTTGAGGGTTTCTTTTGCTGTACTAAAGCTTTTTAGTTTGATATAGTCCCATTCATTTATTTTTGCTTTTACTTCACTTGCTTTTGAGGTAAAATTTATAGAGTCCTCTCTGAGTTTACTACCTATGCTTTCTTCTATGAAATTATTGTTTCAGTCTTACATTTAGGTCTTTGATCCATTTTGAATTAATTTTGATATGTTGTGACAGACAGCATTCTAGTTTCTTTCTTTTGCATGTGGCTTTCCAATTTTCCCAGCACCATTTATAGAAGAGGCTTCTTTTTTCCATTGTATGTTTTTTGGCATCTTTGTCAAAAATTATCTGGCCATATATACATATGTGGGTTTATTTCTGAGTTCTCAGTTCTGTACTATTGGTCTGTATGTCTGTTTTTCTGCCAGTACCATGCCATTTTTTTTTGGAGGGCATTTTCACTGGCCCTCATATGTGGGACAGAACCGGGACCGCTAGAGTACCATGCCATTTTGATTATTGTTCCTTTGTAATATACATTGAAGGCAGGGAGTGTAATACCTCCAGCCTTGTTCTTTTGTCTCAGGATTGCTTTGGCTATTCATGGTCTTTTGTGATTTAATACAAATCTGATGATAGTTATTTTGTTGTTGATGTTGTTTTAATGCCATTGGTATTTTGATGGGGATTGCATTAATTCTGTATATTGCTTTGGGTAATATAGCCATTCTAACTATTTTGATTCTTCCAATACATGAACATGGAATATCTTTCCAATTTTTTGTGTCTTCTTCAATTTCTTTTAATAATGTCTTATAGTTTTTCATGTATAGATCTTTCACTTCCTTGTTTAAGATTATTCCTAGGATTTATTTTAATTTATTCTTTTTGTTGCAGTTGCAAAAGAAATTGTTTTCATTTCCTTTTCTGAAATTTCATCGTTAGTATATAGGAACACAATGGATTTTTTTTCTTTATTTTCTTTTTTATTTATATATTTTTTAATGAGCTTCAGGTATACAACAAAGTACAATAGTTATACTTTCTACCCCTCAAAGTGACAACCCCCCTCCCCCAATTCTCCCCCCCACTCCTCCCCCCCATATCATACTATCTATCACAATTCCTTTGACTCCCTTCCACCGTATAATCCACATCCCATGACTATCTATATATTCAATTACAGTTGGCATACAATATTATACATCAATTTCAGGTATACAGTACAGTGATCAAGCCTGTACTCCATCCATGAAGTGGTCTCCCTAACAAAACATGTGACCATCTGACACCCCACAAAATTTTAATATTATGTACCCCGAACTGTCTTTCATATCCCTGTGACAATACTGTAATCACCTATTTATGCTGTCTAATCCTTTCCCCTTCTCCCTCATCCCCACCCCCTCCCAACTAGCAACACTGTTTTTCCTCTATATCTATGAGACTGTTTCTGTTTCTTTTGCTCATTCATTCAGTTTTTCAAATTCCACATATAAGTGAGATCATATGGGATTTGTCTTTCTCCGACTGACTTATTTCACTCAACATAATGTTCTCTAGGTCCATCCATATCGTTGCAAATGGTACAACTTCATTCTTTATAGTGGAGTAATACTCCATTGTATAAATGTACCACAGTTTCTTAAGCCACTCATCTACCGATTTCGGTTGTTTCCAAGTCTTGGCTATTGTAAATAGTGCTGCAATAAACATAGGGGTGCATATATTGTTTCGAATTAGCATCTTGGATTCCTCTGAGTAGATTCCCAAGAGTGGAATTGCTGGGACATACGGCAGTTCCATTTCCAGTGTTTTGAGATACCTCCATACTGATTTCCATAATGGCTGCACCAATTTGCAGTCCCACCAACAGTGCATCAGGGTTCCCTTTTCTCCACACCCTCGCCAGCACTTGTTGTTTGTTGATTTGTTGATGATAGACACTCTGACTGGAGTGAGGTGGTATCTCATTGTGGGTTTTATTTGCATTTCTCTGATGATTAATGAGGTTGAACATTTTTTCATATGGCTGTTGGCCATCTGTATGTCCTCTTTAAAGAAATGCCTCCTCATATCCTCTGCCCATTTTTTAATTGGGTTGTTTGTTTTATTGGTGTTGAATTTGCATGAGTGTTTTATAACACAACGGATTTTTGTACATTGATTTTGTATACTGAAATTTTACTGTATTTGTTTATTGTTTCTAGTAGTTTTCTACTGGAGTCTTTAAAGTTTTCTATATAAAGCATCATGTCTTCTGAAAAAACTGTCAATTTTACTTATTTATTCCTAATTTGAGTGCTTTTTATTTATTTCTCTTACCTGATTGCTCTGGCTAGGACTTCCAGTGTTATGTTAAATTGTAGTACAACGAGGGAGCATCTTTGTCTTTTTCCTAATCTTAGAGGAATACCTTTCAGTTTTTCACCATTAAGTATGATATTAGGTGAGGGTTTGTTGTATATGGCCTTTATTATTTTGTGGAACTTTCTATCTGTATCTATTTTATTAAGTGTTTTAATCACAAATGGATGTTATATCTTGACAAATACTTTTTCTGCATCTGTTGATATGATCATATGATTTTCATCCTTTATTCTGTTTATGTGTTGTATCACACTGATCGACTTGCATATGTTGAAACATCCTTGTGCCCCTAGGATGAACCCTACTTGATTGAGATGTATAAATCTTTTAATGTATTGTATTCAATTTGCTAATATTTTGTTTAGGATTTTTGCATCAGGATTCATTAGAGATATTGGTTTGTAATTTTGTTTTTTTGTGTTATCCTTACCAGGTTTTGGTGTCAGTGTGATGTTGGCCTCATAAAATGAGTTTGGAAGTATTGCCTGTTCTTAATTTTTTTGGAAAGTTTGAGAAGGACAAGTATTAGATCCTCTTTGAATGTTTGGCAGAATTCATTAGTGAAACCATCTGGTCCTGCACTTTAGCTTTTGGGAAGGTTTTGGATGATTGTTTCAATTTCTTTGTTGTTGATCAGTCTATTTATATTTTACAGTTCACAATTTATTTTAGGAAGGTTATATATTTCTAAGAACTTGTCCATTTCTTCTAGGTTATTGAATTTGGTGGCATATAGTCATTCATAGTATTCCTGTATGATCCTTTGTATATCTGTGGTATTCATTGTAACCTCTCCTCTTTTGTTTGTGATTTTGTTTAGTTGTGTATTTTCTTTTTTCCTTGAAGAAAAAGGACTACTGTTTACATGAAACTCTTTTTTATGTAAACTTAATGGTAACCACTCAAAAAAAATTCAGAACTGAGACACATAACCTAAAAAAGAGAATAGAGAGGGAAAAAATCATAGATTATGACCAAACTAAAATAACAGACATAAACACAAAGATAAAGAAGAAATGGAAATTATGAGCTATCAGAAAACTAAAGATAAAATGGCTATAGGAAACCCTCACATATCAGTAATCACCCTAAATATAAATGGACAGAACTCACTAATAAAAAGGCACAGAGTAGTAGATTGGGTCAAAAAACAAAACTTAACCATATGCTGTCTCTAAGAGACACATCTCAGCTACAAAGACAAATGTACACTCAAAGTGAAAGGGTGGAAAACAATACTCCAAGCAAACGGCATCCAGAGAAAAACAGGTGTAACCATACCTATGTCTGACAAAATAGACTTCAAGATAAAGTAGGTAACAATAGTCAAAGATGGACATTTTTTAATGCTAAAGGGGAGAATGTATCAAGAAGACACAACTCTTATCAATATATATGGTACCAATCAGGGAGTATTAAAATATACAAAGCAACTACTAACAGAACTAAAGGGAGAAACTGACAAAAACACAATTATAGTAGGGGACCTAAACATGCCATTGACAGCTATGGATAAATAATCCAAACAGAAAATCAATAAGGATATTTCAGCATTAAATAACATATTAGACCAAACAGACATGATTGATATTTAGAGAGCCTTTCATGACAAAAATGCCAGACTATACATTCTTTTCTAATGCACATGGAACATTTTCAAGGATAGACCATATGTTGGGACAGAAAACCATCCTCAACAAATTTAAGAATATTGAAATCATACCAAGCATATTCTCCAACCACAATACTTTGAAATTGGAGATGAACTGCAAAAAGAAAGTGGGAAAATCCACAAATATGTGGAAATTAAACAACATGCTACTAAACTGTGATTGAGTTAAAGAGAAATAAAAAGAGAGATCAAAAGATGCATGGAAACAACAAAGAATGAAATTACAACATAACAAAATTATTGGGATGCTGCAAAAGCAGCAATAAGAGGGAAATTTATATCATTGCAGGCCTACAAGAAAATATAAGGAAAATCCCAAATAAACAACCTAACATTATATCTTTTTTTTAAAGATAAAGTGACTTTCTTTAAAATTATTATTAATAGTTACAGATGTACAAAACTATGCAATAGTTATCTTTTTCACCCCTTCAAAGTGACTACCCCCTCCCCCCTCATCTGTCCCCCCATCCCTGATATCATACATATCTATTACAATTACATTGACTACATCCCCACACTATATTCCACATCCCATGATTATATATTTGTTAAATTATAGTCAACATCTAATATTAATCAGCGGCAGCTTCAGATGTACAGTGCAGTAGTCAGGCCACTACACCGTCGATGAAGTGGTCTCCCTGACAAGACATGAGTCCATCTGGACCCCTAAAAAAATATTTACAACATTATTGATTATATTCCCTAAACTGTCTCTTCTGTCTCTGCAGTAGTATTGTAGTTACCGGTTTATGTTGCTTCGCCCCTTCCCCTTCTCCCTCGTGCCCATCCCCATCCCATCTAGCCCTCGTCAGTTTTTGTGTCTCTAACTATTTCTGTTTACATTGCTTGTTTATTCAGTTATTTGTATTCCACATATAAGTGAGATCATATGGTATTTGTCTTTCTCTGACTGACTTATTTCAGTTAACATAATGTTCTCTAGGTCCATCCGTATCGTTGCAAATAGTACGATTTCTTTCTTCTTTATAGCTGTGTAATACTCCATTGTGTAAATGTACCACAGTTTCTTAATCCACTCATCTAGTGCTGGGCATTTCGGTTGTTTCCAAGTCTTGGCTATTATAGATAGCACTGCAATGAACATAGGGGTGCATATATTCTTTTCGAATTAGTGTCTTGGGTTTTTCAGGATAAATACCTAGGAGTGGAATTGCTGGGTCAAAAGGTAGTTCCATTTCCAGTTTTTTGAGATACCTCCATACTGACTTCCATAGTGGCTGCACCAATCTGCAATCCCACCAACATTGCAGCAGGGTTCCCTTTTCCCTACAGCCCCACCAGCACTTGTTTGTTTATTTATTGATGATAGCCATTCTGACTGGAGTGAGGTGGTATCTCATTGTGATTTTTATTTGCATTTCCCTAATGACCAGTGAGGTTGAATATTTTTTCATATGCCTGTTGGCCATGTGTATGTCCTCTTTAGAGAAATGTCTCTTCATATCCTCTTCCCATTTTTTAATTGGGTTGTTTGTTTTTTTGGTGTTGAGTTTCATGACTGTTTTATAAATTTTGGATATTAACCCCTTATCAGATATATTGTTGGCAAATATCTTCTCCCATTCAGTAGGCTTCCTTTTTGTTTTATTGATGGTTTCCTTTGTTTTGAAAAAAACTTTTAAGTTTGATATGATCCCATATGTTCATTTTTTCTTTTACTTCCCTTGCCCTTGGGGATGTATCAATAAAAATATTGCTCAGGGTAATGTCTGCAAATGTACTCCCTATATTTTCTTTTAGGAGATTTATGGTTTCAGGTCTTACATTTAAGTCTTTAATCCATTTTGAATTTGTTCTTGTATATGTTGTAAGGAGGTGGTCCAGTTTCATTTTTTTGCATGTATCAGTCCAATTTTCCCAGCACCATTTATTAAATAGACTATCTTTACTCCAATGTAAATTCTTGCTTCCATTGTCATAGATTAACTGTCCATATATGCATGGATTTATTTCTGGGCTCTCTGTTGTTTCCCACTGATCTATGTGCCTGTTTTAATGCCGGTACCATACTGTTTTAATTACTGTAGGCTTATGGTATGTTTTGATGTCTGGTAGCGTGATACCCCCGACTTTGTTCTTATTTCTCAGGATTGCTGAGGCTATTCGGGGTCTTTTATGGTTCCATATAAATTTTAGGTTTATATTTTCTATTTCTGTGAAAAATGCACTTGGTAGTTTGATAGGAATTGCACTGAATCTATATATTGCTTTAGGCAGTATGGACATTTTAACTATATTAATTCTCCCTATCCATGAGCATGGTAGGTGTTTCCATTTATTTGTATCTTCTTTGATTTCTTTCTTCAGTGTCTTATAATTTTCTGAGTACAGGTCTTTTACTTCTTCGCTTAAATTTATTCCTAGGTATTTTATAGTTCTTGAAGCCATTGTAAATTGGACTGTTTTCTTAATTTCTCTTTCTGTTAGTTTATTATTGGTATATGCAAATGCAACTGATTTCTGAATATTGATTTTGTATCCTGCTACCTTACTGAATTCGTCTATCAGTTCTTATAGTTTTTTGATGGAATCTTTGGGGTTCTCTCTATTTAGTATCATGTCATCTGCATATAATGACAATTTTCTTCCTTGCCAATTTGGATGCCTTTTACTTCTTTTTCTTTCTGATTCCTGTGGCTAGAACTTCCAGAACTTTGTCGAATAAAAGAGGAGAAAGTGGACAGCCTTGTCTTGTTCCTGATCTTAAGGGGAATGGTTTTAGCTTTTCCCCATTGAGTATGATGTTAGCTGTAGGTTTATCATATATGGCCTCTAACATTTATATCTTAAAGAACTAGAAAAAGAAGAACAAATGAAACCCAAAGTCCATGGAAGGAAGAAAATAATAAACATTAGAGCAGAATTAAAAGAAATAGAGAATAAAAAGACAATAGAAAAAAATTAATGCAACAGCTGATTCTTTGAAAAGATTAATAAAATAGCCAACTTTACTTTTAGTTGTAGAAGTTCTTTATATATTCTGGATATCACAACTAGGAATGATTTTGCCCCACAGGGATCCATTGATAATGTCTGCAGATATTTTTGGCTGTTACACAAGTAGGAGTACTACTGATATCTAGTAGGATGTTGTTTAACATTGTAAAAAGCAAGGATAGTCCCTCACTAAAAAGAATTATCTTGCCAAAAACTTCAATATTACTGCTATGAGAAAACTTTGTTCAAAATTTTCATCAGATTTGGAAACTTTTTTATCACTATTTCTTCAAATATTTTTTTCTCTTCTTCCCTCCTAAAACTCCAATTACACAAATACATTTTTTTTCTCTCTGTGTTTATTTTGGATAGGTTTTATTAACATGCCTTCAACTTCAATAATCTCTTCTTTTGCATTGCCTAATCTACCTATAATATCAACTAGTGTATTTTCATCTCCAACAGTTTATAGTTTTTCATATCCAGAAGTTCATTCTGTTTTTGTTTTTTTTTACATCTCTCACATCAGTCTCTTATGTGCACATTCTTTCCTTTAACTTCCTAAACTTATGGAATGTGATAATAACACTTATTAAATCTCTTTCTTACTAATTTTATCATCTTTCTTTTTCTTAGTCTATTTATTTCTATTGATTTACTTTCTCAAAATAATGAGTTAAATTTTTCTGCTTATTTCCATGCTAGGTATCTTTTTTTTTGGCTGTCAGGCATTGTGAATTTTACATTGTTGAATGAAATTCATTTTAAAATTAATTTAACTAATTTTGATCTTCGTTCTGAAATACATTTAAGTTACTTGGAAACAGTTTAATCCTTGTAAAGCATTCTTGAAAACTTTGTTACATGCAGCCAGAAGAGTCTTTATTCTAGGACTAGTTTGGCATCATTAGTAAGGCAATATCCTTCAGATAACTCTAATGTGTGTATGAAGAGGTTTCTCCTTTCTTTTGGGAGTATGAACTATTCCCAGTCCTGGATGTGGTTTAGGAGTTTTTCTCCCAGCTAAGTTTTGGTGGTTCTCTCTTTAGTAATTTACAAAACTGTTTAGCACTGATGAGTGATTATCTGCAACTCCCATTTATTCCTCTGCAACTCTCCAGAGCTCCTTCTCCATGCAGCTCCTTCCTTTCTGGTAGTCTTCCTTGTCATTTCTACATAGTTTGCTCTCCCTGATTTCTCAACTATGCAATTATGTCTCTTCAACTTAGGGAGACCTGTGTGCTGTCTCTGGAACTGCTCTCAATGTGCTTCAGCCTGGAAACTAACTACAGGCAGTAACTGGGTCAATGATAAAGCTCATCTTGTTTGTTTCTCTCCTTTCAGTGATCACTGTCCTGCACTGCTGATTGCCTAATGTCTGAATTTAAAAATTTATTTACTTTATTTTAGTTGCATAAACTGGGAGTGTAAACTCCTTTTGTCTCAATTGTCATTGGAAGCAGAACTCATAAATTCTAACACTGATTACTGATGAAAACCTTTAATAAAATAAGAATGAATGCATACTTCATTAACATGGTGAAATATATACTTCTCTATCTCAGACAAGTGTCTTAATAAATGAATATCACTGGAGTCATTTCTACTCTTGGATAGAAACAAAGCAAGAAAGCCCATTATTTCCAATACTATTTATTTGTGTGTTTGTGTTTTTAGGCAATGCAATTAGACAAAAGACAACTGAAGGCTTAAGAGTTAGAAAGGAAGAAAGAAAACTATGTCTATATGTAGAGACTTGATATTATATTTGGAAAACACAAGAGAATCAATGTTAAAAATAACTACCCTAACATACAAAGAAATTAAGTGAGATAGGCAGATAAGAAATTAATATGCAACAGCAATGTACAATAGCTTTTTGGGAGGCTGCCTAGATCTGAATCTCCCCTTAGGTCATCCAGAAACAATATGAAAGTAAAGGAACAAGGAACACTACACAAAAACTATGCTGTCACTATATCTAGAACATAGAGAATGACAAAAGTTAAAAATAGCTTTAAATTTAAAAAAGAGAAAAAGGCAGTAAGAGATCTTTCATTTTTCTGCCGAAACCCTTTTTTTTTCTGAACAAGGGCGGTTAAAGAAAAATTGAGGGAAAGAGAGAAGAGACTTAGCATCAGGTCTAAAATTGCTCTAATACTACTGATAGAAAAAAGAAAATCTGTAATAATCATAAAAATATATAGAGCATGTCCTGATAAGTCAGATCATGGATTCCAGGTTAGGGGCTCAGAAATACTGTAATTCAAAGTTTCAATCTTGAGAAGGACCATCTTCTGCAGGGGGAAAAAAAGCCCCCAGAGAAGAGAGAATCATTATTTGGCTTTTACAAAAATCAGCTTATGAAACCTCAGCCAATAAAATTATTCTTCCTCTCCTCTAAAAAGAAAACTAAGAAACCTATCAAAAAGAAAAAGAATACTACAAGGGTAGTAAATATGTCCAAATAAGCACATGGGAATATAGAAAAACACCCTGAATTCAAAATTCAAAAATAAAAATAAAAAATAAACAAAAAAGGGGAGAAAATTAACAGAGTTCAGTGAATTTAGAAAAATGGAAAATATTATATCAAAAATGAAAAATGAATTTTAAAATTTTCAAGGGAAATACCAAATGTTGACTGTGATAAAGTATGAAGTAGAGGGGTGGTCCCAAGATGACATTCTTTCTAAACTGTACTGGTTCTGGGCTGCCTAACAAACAGGTTTTTTGTTATAGCAGAAAACCCCTTCTTCCTTAGGCCAAAATTAGTGAAACTGTCCATTGCTTATAGCCAATTGAATTTCTAACTGGTACAGGTAGGTTACTGACCTGAGTGAGGAGAAAGACTAAGTGGATGGAGCTCATAGGAACCTAATAGTATCCTAGACACTCTTCCTGTGATGCAGGATAGGCAACCAAGATTTTCTGGGCCCCTGTAAAACTGCTATAGAAGTGGCTAAGAGCAGATCAGCAGTTAAATCATACATTTATATAGAGTGAATTGAGTTTATTGCCACATTTATACTATTTATATTTGTTATCAAAGTTACATATATAAATAATATCATGCAAGGTTTGGAAATATAAGTGCAAAAAATAGAAGTATTTCTATAGAAACTAAGGTGAATACTTTGGAAAGACTTAATACCAGACAGATGCTAAAAATAACTGCTGTCAAATACTAGTGCAGTTAAGGCAACTTTAAAAGACTGGGGACCAAATCACAATATTTTAAAAAGCTTTTGCATTCAGATTGATATACAAAGATATATAAATTATTGTTCCAGTTTAAAAAACTGGAACAATAAATTGTAGAAGTTGCATTATGGATAAGATTTATAGACAGGAGAGGAGATGTGAGAGATCCCTAATTACCGTTCCGTATTTAAAATTATAACATTATATATGAGGACTGACAATTAAGTTCGCAAACTCATCCTAGAAAAAATGCTACATACCTCATTGCTGAACATCACTACATTCACCTTTGAAATATTCCCCTTGGGAAGCTATGCATCAATGTCCATGCATAGTCTACCCTTCAAAGCAATATTGGAACTCTTTTTCTGGAATGGCCATCAGAGCTGTTGTCAAAATGTCTTTCTTTCAATATTTCCATTATCTTTGGGTAAAGAAAGAAGTCATTGGAGGCCAGATTAGGTGCGTAGGGAGGGTGTTCCAATACAGTTATTTGTTTACTGGTTAAAAACACCCTCACAGGCAGTGCCATGTAAGCTGGCATATTGCTGTGATGCAAGAGCCATGAATTATTTGTGAAAAGTTCAGTCTAAATTTTTCATGCCACATTTTCAGCACTCCCAAATAGTAAGCTTGGTTAAATGTTTGTCTAGTTGCTAGAAATTCATAATGAATAATCTCTCTAATATCAAAAAAGGTTAGCAACATTGTTGCAACAAGTTCACGAACTTAATTTTCATACCTTATATATGTACCATGTCTTCTTCATCCAATCATCTATCAAAGGACACTTCAGTCATTTTCACGTCTTAGCCATGGTAAATAATGCTGCAATGATCAAAGGGATACATATATCTTTATAAATAAGTGGTTTCAAAATTTTTAAGTAGATACCTAGAAGAGGGATTGCTGGGTCATATGGTAACTTGATCCTTAATTTTTTGAGGAATCTCTGTACTGTTTTCCATAATGGTTGTACTAGTTTGCATTCCCACCAGTAGTGTTCAAGTGTACTCATTTCTCCGCATCCTCACCCAACACTGTTTATTTCTTGTCTTGTTGATAATAACCATTCTAACATTTGTGAGGTGGTATCTCACTGTTGTTTTGATTTGCATTTCCCTAATAACTAGTGAAATTGAGCATCTTTTCATATATCTGTTGGCTATTTATATGTCCTCTTGGGAGAAGTGTCTATTCAGGTATTCTGCCTACTTATTAAGTGAATTGCTTAATTTTTGATGAGTTGTATGAGTTCTTTTTATATTTTGGTCATTAACCCTTTATTGCAGAAGCTTTTTAGTTTGATATAGTCTCATTCATTTACTTTTGTTTTTACTTCCTTCATCTTTAAGGTCAAATTGATAAAATCAATCTATATAATTTTATTTACCAATGTAATCCCAAAAAATTCAATAAAAAATTTTTAAAAGTACATACTACTAGTTCTGGAACATTCTACTCTATAGATTTCCACTACTTCTCTTAAAGAAAATAATAACAAGATGATTATAGCTTTAAAATAAAATTCATTTTGCTGAGGAATAAAATTATAACAATAAAACCAGCATTGGCAGTAAGTATATCAAAAGATTGTCCCAAAAAAATGTGCATTGATTGGATTAACCAACCAACATATATTTTTAATTTTCTTATTTATAAATGTATTTCTTTTTATATATTATGATTTCATTTCTGATGCTGTTGTTAAGAGGGAATGTGAAAAAGTCAACATATTGAAATAATTTGATTATATTTTGTTTGTTTGTTTGCAATCTGAAGAGGTTATGTGTAAAGTTATTTATTTACAAAACCTAATAACAGCCTCTAATGACAGCCTATTGTATCATTTTAAGGAAATATATAGGTATGTTTTTCAGTAAATATAATTTTTCTATTTAGTATACACTACAAATCTATTACCTATTTATTAATTGATTAGTTGTCCTCTTTTTTTTAAAGATTATCCTTTAGCTCACTATTGGAATAGAAGTATATCTGACTGAACTTTTGCTTCCATTGTTTTTTCTCCATGCATTTTTATCAGTTTTTCTTGTATATGTTTTGTTGTTGTAGTCTTTCAGAAATATATACTTGAATTCTAATAAATATTTACTATGGCTATTATCTTTGTGTCACTAAATTAGTCACTGTGTTTGGATTTTATTTAAAATCTTTTTGAGACATCAGAATTTCTACTTCTGTTTTTCTTGCTTTTTAGAAAATATATCTTAAACTCACCTTTTATTCTCTTTTCCTAACCTTTTTTTCTAAAAGTGTCTCATACAGGTACCAAGATATTGATAGATTTTTCTGATTTATCCCAATATTTTTGATACAGAAAGTGAATACGAGGTCTGTCAATTAAGTTCGAGAACTCATCCTAGAAAAAGTGCTACATACCTAATTTCTTAATATCACTATGGTCACCTTTGAAGTACCCCCCCTGGGAAGCTATGCACTGATGCCAGTGCCTAGTCCACCCTTCAAAGCAATGTTGGAACTCTTTTTCTGGAATGGCCATCAGGCATGTTGTTGTATTACCCTTGATGTCCTGAATGTCATCAAAATGCTATCCATTCAATATTTCCTTTATCTTTGGGTAAAGAAAGAAGTCATTGGAGGCTAGATCAAGTGAATAGGGAGGGTGTTCCAATACAGTTATTTGTTTACTGGCTAAAAACGCCCTTACAGACAGTGCTGTGTGAGCTGGTGCATTGTTGTGATGCAAGAGTCAGGAATTGTTGGCAAAAAGTTCAGGTCGTTTTGTCTAACTTTTTCACACTGCCTTTTTAGCACTTCCAAATAGTAAACTTGGTTAACTGTCCAGTTGGTACAAATTCATAATGAATAATCCCTCATATCAAAGAAAGGCTAGCAACATCATTTTGACTCTTGATTTGGACTGACAGAACTTTTTTGGTCGTGGAGAATTGGCTGATATCCATTGTGCACTTTGACACTTTGTTTCAGGCTTGTATTGGTACACCCATGTTTCATCACCAGTGATAACATGACCCAAAACATCGTCTTGCCTGTCCAAAAGGACTTGGCAAACTTCAACTCTCTTTTGCTTTTGTTTATCAGTGAGCTCCTTTGGGACCATTTTTGCACACACCTTTCTCATGCCAAGATTCTCAGTTAACATTTTCCTAACTGTTTCTCTATCAATGTTTACTTGGTCTGCTATGCTTCTCACAGTCAGCCGATGGTTTTGACGCACAGTGCCACAAATTTTTGCAATGTTTTCGTCAGTTTTGCTCATTACTCCCCACCCTAACATCTCTTCATCAGTGATACATTCTCTCCCCCCTCAGAAAAAAGTTCAATTAATTTGTACACTGCTGTTTTCTTCACAGCACTATCCTCATAAACTTGGACTAACATGTCCCTGATTTCGCTTCCACTCTTGCCAAGTTTAACAAGAAATTTAATGTTTGTTTATTGCTCTAATTCAAGCTCAGACATTCTCGCAATGGCACACAAATACACACAACAACAATAATGAACGCCACTCAGCAAGACACCGCCACACATGGACACAAATACAGCTGTGAGACTGATATCCCAAGGTTATGAAACCTTACCGAGCTGTTTGTAGAGTGCTGCCAATGTAAGTGTACGGTGGCAAGTTGGTGATCTTAATTGTCAGACCTCATATTCTGTCATCATTGTTATATTTGGGCTATTTTCCATTTTCTTGTTTATTATCTTATTTTTCATGGGGGAATGGAGTGTTTGTTTTCTCTTTTCTCTGATGCCTTTTTAGATTATGAACTGTATACTTGGTACCATGCTGAAGTTCCAGCTACTTGTCACATGAAAGCCAAATCTTGAGATGAAGTTCGTTTATATAAAATGCTGGCATTCTGGGAGGATGGTGGACTCCAGTCCAAAGGCCAACCCCTCCCCGAACCCCAACACCCAGCATGGCCAACAGGTTTTATAGGCAGGTAAGAGGAGGCAAAACAAAGGGAAAAAGGGGGGAGGCAGATGGCCTTGGCCTGGAGTAAACAGAGTCATTGAAAAGGTGCTTCCCAGAGGCTGGTTTGTTTCAGGGATAGAAGTGGATGTTATGCAGATGTAAAAACTTCTTTCAAATCAGTGTCCTGGTGGTTTCCTTGAGGAAAGGGTCATTTAGCCAAGCGCTATCATGAAAACTGGCATACATAGTAAATGAATAATAAACGAAGTATTAAGGTTTGGCAGGAAGGAAGGGAAGCAAAGAACAGAAAAAGAAACTTTCAGAAAGTCCCAAGCTGGGCCAGCCGAATGGCTCAGTTGGTTACGAGCTCGCTCAAGAGTGCGAGCTGAGCTCTGAGCAACGGTGGTTGGATGCCAGCCCGAGCTGAGTTGCCGTTGAGCTGCTAACAGGTGGCAGGATGGCTCAGCTAAAAAAAAAAAAAAAAAAAAAGTCCCAAGCTAAAGTATACTGTTAAATCGAATTACACTAGAGGTTTAAATCTGAAAATATAAGATGGAGTGTCTCTCTTACATACTGTTTGAGAAATAGCTGAAATCTACTGAAACAATGGCCTACAGTTGGCATTGCTGAAAGGCATGTACCTATTGTTCTGGGTTCCAAAGGGAAGTGTTGTAAACTATGTGCTTCATGAAGGTAAATGTGGAGATTATAAGGTACCACATGTGTTGGGAATCATAAGGCTTTAAACTAATTTCTTGTTAATGTTTTACATTTGGTAAAAAAAATATTGAGAAAGGATCAAATATTATAACTATCTAGGAAATGTTGATTTCCTTGAGAGGAAAATTAAAGACCTCTAAATGAAGATATTTCCTTCAATAACTTTTATATGAGTTTCAGCCACAAGGAATTTAAGGCAACTGATGGTATTTCTTTATTAATGTGTAACATCTAAGTGTGTAAATATAATTTATGTTTCTTACATTCTCAAACAACTCTACAAAGTAAATTCTATTATTCACAATGAGAGAATTAAAGCTTGATGAGGTTAAGTAATATTCCCAAAGTCTGAGAGTTAGAAAGTGGGAAAGCAGAGATTTAAACATAGCTCACTCTGACTTGACAGGCTTCACAAACAACAAAACCAAAAACATTTCACCATTTTAAATCATGTATTAACATCAATACCTGCAATAAAAAAGTAAAATGCTAAGGTATGTTTTGAAGTATATCAGAATTTTTATGGTAGCAAGCTGTAAGATAAAGGAATTCATTTATGCTAAATACAAAGTAAATGCAGTTTTTATTCCTGTGTTTTCCTCATCTCAGTTTTACTAAATATCTACAGCTGAGCCATTTTCATCTTTCTTTTGGTCAAAATCTCATTGGGTATACATATTCACAGATGTTTATTTTGTGTATAATGGCAACGATGATCCTTGCTTTTTTATTGTTGTACAGGGACATCATATAGAAAAAAAAAATGTTCCTGATATATATATATATTTTAATTTGGTTAATCTCCTAGCCTGTGATAAACTACAAGAAACTCTTTCATTGCTTATTTTACTCTTTGCAGGGAGGAAAGGCTGTGATTAGTGCATTTCTAGATTGAAAAAAAATATATCAATTTAAAGTTTTGATGGTTGTTTACATAATAACATAAAACAGATTAATTAAAATAAAAAAATAGTTCAATTCTTTTATATAAACTTTATTCTCTCTGTTCTGCATTGACCTACGCTAATATAATCATTATTTTAAACACACTAAAGTAATTTTTTAAGCCTGCTGTTTTATATTTCATTCATTTATCTGAAGAACATTGAGATACAATCTTTGATAAATCACATAAATCGCAGGAAGAAAATCTTCTGAATCATCATTTTACTTTGCATACAAATTGCCTCTTGAGTAACTCCACATAAATCAAAATTATAATTTGCAACCCAGAATGAAAGTATTTAATATATTTACTTATTCATTCTTTCCCTGAAAGAAAATCTGCCTAAATAGAAACATTGTTGGAAAGAAAAAGTAATCTTTCCTTGTTTTGTTATGTTTAAACTTAGATACAGTGTTTTCCTGTCTTCTGGAGAAGAAATATATTTGATTTGTTTATGTCCTTTCTCTGCAATATTTGAAAAGTAAATTTTAGAGGTGGAAAATTTATTTAAAAAATACAGCATTACTCAATGCAGGTTGAAGGGCTAAGGTTTAAACGACACTGAAAACTATAAATGAACTAAGGCAGAAATCCTCTTTTGTCTCTAGTTGAGCAAGTTCTATTAATATCCTATGTGATATGCTTGGCAAACAGTCTTCCTCCATTTTTTTTAAATAGACATATTTTTTACAGCTATTTTAGCTTTACAGCAAACTTGAGAGGAAAGTACTGAAATTTTCCATGTCCCTCCTGCCCCCACACATGCATACCCTCCCCACTACCCTCATCTCCCATCAGAGTGGTACATTTGATACAAATGATAAACCTAGATTGACACATCATTATCAAATAAAGTTCAGAGTTTACATGAGGGTTCACTCTTGGTGTCATACATTCTATGTGTTTGGACAAATGTATAATGATAGGTATCCCCCATTATAGGATCATACATAATAGTTCCACTGCTATACAAATCCTCCATGCTCTGCCTCTTCATCCTTCCTTCCCCTCCAACTCCTGGAAACTATTGATCATTTTACTATCTTCATAGTTTTACTGTTGCCAGAATGTCATTTAGTTGGAATCATACCATACGCAGTTAGTAATATGCATGTTTCCTCTATTTTTTTTTGGGGGGGTGATACCTCATTTCTTTTAAGAGCTGAATAATATTCCATTGTCTGGATGTACCACAGTTTGTTTACCCATTCACCTACTGAAGGACATCTTGGTTGCTTTCAAGTTTTGGCAATCATGAATAAAGCTGCTATCGACATCTATATGAAGGTTTTTCCAGAGACATAAATTTTCAGTTCCTTCGGTTAAATGTCAGAGAGCGTGATTGCTGAATCATATGTTAAGAGTATGTTTAGTTTGGTAAGAAACAGCCAAACTCTTCGAACGTGGCTGCACCATTTTGCATTCCCAGCAGAAGTGAATGAGAGTTTCTGTTGCTCCACATCCTCACTAGCATTTGGTGTTGTCAGCGTTCTGGAATTTGTCCATAGTAGTAGGTGTGCTGCAGTATCTCATTGTTGTTTTAATTTTCATTTCCCTGATAAAATTATGTGGAGTATCTTTTTCATATTCTTACTTGGCATCTGTGTATTTTCTTTGGTGCAGTTTCTGTTAAGTTCTTGGGTCATTTGATAAACAAGTTGTTCAGTTTCTTATTAAGTTTTTTACAGTGATTTTAATAGTTTGAATACAATCTTTTATTTGATATATCTTTTGCAAATATTTTATCCCACTATGTAGCTTGTTTTTTCATTCTCTTGACAGTGTCATTGCAAAACAGAAATTTCTGTTTTTAATAAAGTCTAGCTTATCATTGTTTCCTTTTAGATCATGCTTTTGATGTTGTATCTAAAAAGTCATCACTAAACATCTAGATTTTCCCCTGTTACATTCTAAAAATTTTATAGTTTTATATTTTACATTTAGGTCTGTGATCCATCTTTAGTTAATTTTTGTGAAAATTGTAAAGTCTGTGTCTAGATTCAGTTTTTTTTTGCATGTGAATGTCCAATTATTCTGGTACCCTTTGTTGAAAAAACTACCTTTTCTCCATTGTACTACTTTTGCTCCTTTGTCAAAGATCTGTCGACATATTTATGTGGGTCTATTTCTGAACTCTCCATTCTTTTCCATTGATCTGTTTTTCCTATACCTGTACCACATTGTAGCTTTATAGTAAGTCTTGAAGTAAAATATTATCAGTCCTACAACTTATTCTTCAATATTGTGTTGACTATTAGTCTCATGTCTTTAGTCTTGTTTTTGCAATATGGACAGGCTGAGAATTTTTCAAATCTTTAATTCAGTTCCTTTTTGCTTAACAATATTTTCTTCATTTCTCTCTTCTCATGTTTTATTATAAGCAGTCAGGAGAAACCAAGCTGCTTCTTCAACATGTTGCTTAGAAATATCATCAGTTAAACATCCCATTTTAATCATTCATAAGTTTTACTTTCAACAAAATATAAGAACAGGAATACAATTCAGCCAAGTTCTTTTCTAATTTGTAACAAGGATTGCCTTTTCTGCATTGTCCAATCACATGTTTCTCATTTCTGTCTGAGACATCATTAGAATGAGCTTTGTTGTCCATATTTATAACAACATTCTCTGTATAATAATTCTTCTAAGTAGATGGATGCTTTCTCTATAGTTTTCCTCTTTTCTTTTTGAGCTCTCATCATAAACACCTTCAACAGATCTTTCACAGAGATATCAGTTCTGGCAGATATAATGTCTGGTTAAGATCTTCTTCTAGCTTACAGATAGCCATCTTCTTCCTGTGCCCTCACAGGAGAGAGAGAGAAAGTTCTCTGACCTCTTATTAAAAGCACTAAACCCAACATGAGGACCCCACTCCCATGACCTCATCTAATCTTAATGGCCTCCTGATGTCCATTGGGTATCAAGAAATGAATTCAAGGGCTGGCCGAGTGGCTCAGTTGGTTAAGAGCTCGCTCAAGAGTGCGAGCTGAGCTCTAAGCAACAGCAGTTCGATGCCCAGCCCGACCTGAGCTGCTGTTGAGCACCAACAGATGGCAGGATGGCTCAGCTAAGAAAAAAAAAGAAATGAATTCAAGAAATGAATTTTCAGGAGACATAAATTCAGTCCATAATACTAACTATTTCTCTCTTTTTTGGATGTGAATGTAAGTGATAATGTATTTTTCATTTTAAATTCCACTACTCATTGCAGATATATAAGATAGCAATTGACCTTTAAATATTAACCTTATATCTTGCAAACCTGCTATAGTCACTTTTGACTTCCAGGAGGTCTTTTGTGTATTCTTATGGATTTTCTTTTTTCTTTCCTTTTTTTTGTGCAATATTTTTCTTTTTCCTTTTTTCTTTTTTAATTAATTAATTTATTTTAATAAGTTTCAGGTGTACAACACAGTGCAATAGCTATACTTTTTGCCCCTCAAAGTGACAACCCCTTCCCCCAATTCGCCACCCCACTCCTCCCCCACATATCATATATAACTATTACACTTCCTCTGACTCCCTTCCACAGTATAATCCACATCCCGTGATTATCTATATATTCAAATACAGTTGGTATACAATATTATACAACATCAGCTTCAGGTGTACAGTGCAGTGATCAAGCCTCTACTTCATCCATGAAATGGTCTCCTTAACAAGACATGTGACCATCTGATACCCCACAAAATATTTACAACATTATTAATTATATTCCCCGAACTGTCTTTCATATCCCTGTGGCAATATTGTAGTTGCTTATGTATGCTGTCTAATCCCTACCCCTTCTCCCTCTTCCCCAACCCCCTCCCAACTAGCAACCCTGTTGTTCCTCTATATCTATGAGACTGTTTCTGTTTACTTTGCTCATTCATTCAGTTTCTTAGATTCCTCATACAAGAGAGATCATATAGTATTTGTCTTTCTCTGACTGACTTATTTCACTTAACATAATGTTCTCTAGGTCCATCCACATCATTGCAAATGGTACGATTTCATTCTTCTTTATAGCGGAGTAATACTCCATTGTATAAATGTACCACAGTTTCTTAATCCACTAATATACCGATGGGCATTTCAGTTGTTTCCAAGTCTTGGCTATTGTAAATAGCGCTGCAATGAACATAGGAGTGCATATATTTTTTTGAATTACTGTCTTGGGTTTTTCTGGGTAAATACCTAGGAGTGGAATCACTGGGTCAAAAGGTAGTACCATTTCCAGTTTTTTGAGATACCTCCATACAGACTTCCATAATGACTGCACCAATCTGCAATCCCACCAACAGTGCAGCAGAGTCCCCTTTTCCCCACAGCCCTGTCAGTACTTGTTGTTTGTTGGTTTATTGATGATAGCCATTCTGACCGGAGTGAGGTGGTATCTCATTGTGGTTTTTATTTGCATTTCCCTAATGACCAGTGAGGTTGAACATTTTTTCATATGCCTGTTGGCCATCTGTATGTCCTCTTTAGAGAAATGTCTCTTCATATCTTCTGCCCATTTTTTAATTGGGTTGTTTGTTTTTTTGGTGTTGAGTTTCATGAGTGTTTTATATATTTTGGATATTAACCCCTTATCAGATATATCGTTGACAAATATATTCTCCCATTCAGTAGGCTTCCTTTTTGTTTTATTGATGGTTTCCTTTATTGTGAAAAAACTTTTAAGTCTGATATGATCCCATATGTTCACTTTTTCTTTTACTTCCCTTGCCCGCAGGGATGTATCAATAAAAATATTGCTCAGGGTAATGTCTGAAAATGTACTCCCTATATTTTCTTCTAGGAGTTTTATGGTTTCAGGTCTTACATTTAAGTCTTTAATCCATTTTGAATTTGTACTTGTATATGACGTAAAGAGGTGGTCCGGTTTCATTTTTTCCATGTCTCAGCCCAATTTTCCCAGCACCATTTATTGAATAGAATATCTTTACTCCAATGTAAAGTTTTGCTTCCCTTGTCATGGATTAACTGTCCGTATATACATGGATTTATTTCTGGGCTCTCTGTTCTTTTCCACTGATCTATGTGCCTGTTTTTATGCCAATACCATACTGTTTTGATTACTGTAGGCTTATGGTATGTTTTGATGTCTGGTAGCATGATACCCCCGACTTCGTTCTTATTTCTCAGGATTGCCAAGGCTATTTGGGGTCTTTTATGGTTCCATATAAATTTTAGGATTATATTTTCTATTTCTGTGAAAAATGCCCTTGGTAGTTTGATAGGAATTACATTGAATCTATGTATTGCTTTAGGCAGTATGGACATTTTAACTATATTAATTCTCCCTATCCATGATCATGGTAGGTGTTTCCATTTATTTGTATCTTCTTTGATTTCTTTCTTCAGTGTCTTATAAGTTTCTGAGTATAGATCTTTTACTTCTTTGGTTAAATTTATTCCTAGGTATTTTATAGTTCTTGAGGCAATTGTAAATGGGACTGTTTTCTTAATTTCTCCTTCTGTTAGTTTATTATTGGTATATGCAAATGTCACTGATTTCTGAACACTGGTTTTATATCCTGATACTTTACTCTATTCGTCTATCAGTTCCAATGGTTTTTTTGATGGAGTCTTTGGGGTTCTCTATATACAGTATCATGTCATCTGCATATAATGACAATTTTACTTCTTCCTTGCCAATTTTGATGCCTTTTATTTCTTTTTGTTGTCTGATTGCTGTGGCTAGAACTTCCAGAACTATGTTGAATAAAAGAGGAGAGGGTGGACACCCTAGTCTTGTTCCTGACCTTAAGGGGAATGGATTTAGCTTTTCCCCATTGAGTACGATGTTAGCTGTAGGTTTATAATATATGGCCTTAATTATGTTGAGATATGATCCCTGTATTCCCACTTTGCTAAGGGTTTTTAACATAAATAGCTATTGGGTTTTTGTCAAATGCCTTTTCTGCATCTATTGAAATGACCATGTGATTTCTTTTCTTCATTTTGTTGATGTGGTGTATCACATTAATTGATTTACGGATGTTGAACCAGCCTTGAATACTAGGGATGAAACCCACTTGATCATGATGTATGATCTTCTTAATATATTGCTGAATTCTGTTTGCTAATATTTTATTGAGAATTTTTGCATCTATATGCATCAGTAATATTGGCCTGTAGTTTTCCTTTTTTGTGATGTCTTTATCTGGTTTTGGAATCAGCGTAATAGTGGCTTCATAAAACGAGTTTGGGAGCCTTCCCTCCTTCTGGATTTTTTGGAATAGATTGAGAAGAATAGGTGATAGTTCTTTTTTGAATGTGTGATAAAATTCACTTCTGAAGCCGTCCAGTCCAGGGCTTTTGTTTTTGGGGAGCTTGTCAATTACTGATTTAATTTCCTTGGTAGTAATAAGGCTATTTAGATTTCCTGTTTTTTCTTGAGTTAGCTTTGGAAAGTTGTATGCTTCTAGAAAATTATCCATTTCTTCCAGATTCTCAGATTTGTTGGCATATAGTTGCTCATAGTAATTTCTTAGAATTTTTTGTGTTTCTGTGATGTGTGTAGTCATTTCCCCTCTTTCGTTCCTGATTTTACTAATTTGAGTCCTCTCTCTTTTTTTGATGAGCCTGGCTAGAGGTTTGTCAATTTTGCTTATCTTCTTAAAAAAAACAGCTCTTGGTTTCATTGATTTTCTGTATTGTTTTTCTGTTCTCTATATCGTTTATTTCCACTCTGGTCTTTATTATCTCCTTTCCTTTACTCCCCTTGGGCTTCTTTTGCTGTTCTTTTTCCAGATCCCTTAGGTGTAAGGATAACCTGTTGATTTTAGATTTTTCTTCCTTCTTTAGGTAGGCCTGTACTGCTATAAACTTCCCTCTTAGGACTGCTTTCGCAGTATCCCAGAGATTTGGGGTCGTGGTGTTTTCATTTTCGTTTGTCTCGAGGTATCTTTTGATTTCCTCCTTGATCTCATTTGTGACCCACTTGCTATTTAGTAGCATGTTATTTAGCCTCCATTTATTTGACAGCTTTCTGGGGTTCTTATAATTGATTTCTAGTTTCATAGCATTGTGGTCAGAGAAGACACTTGAAATGATTTCAATCTTCTTAAATTTATTGAGACTTGTTTTGTGGCCTAATAGGGTGGTCTACCTTAGAAAATGTTCCATGTACACTTCAGCAGAACGTATATTCTGTAACTTTGGGGTGAAATGCTCTGAAAATGTCTGTTAAATCCAGCTGGTCTACTGTGTCATTTAAGGTCACTGTTTCCGCATTGATTTTCTCTCTGGAGGATCTGTCCATTGGTGACAGTGGGGTGTTGAAGTCCCCTACTATGATGATGTTACTGTTGATCTCCGTTTTTATGTCTGACAATATCTGTTTTATATATGTAGGAGCTCCTATGTTAGGTGCATAGATGTTTACTAGGGTTATGTCCTCCTGTTAGATGGATCCCTTTATTATTATGAAGTGTCCTTCTTTGTCCTTTACTATATTCTTCAATTTAAAGTCCATTTTATCTGATATAAATATTGCTATTCCAGCTTTTTTCTCAGTTCCATTTGCATGAAATACTTTACTCCATCCCTTTTCTTTCAGCCTGTATGTGTCTTTTGATCTGAGGTGTGTGTCTTGTATACAGCATATGCGGGGGTCTTGCTTTCCTATCCATTCAACCACCCTATGTCTTTTGATCGGAGCATTTACTCCATTTACATTTAACGTTATTATTGATAGGTGTGTATTTATTACCATTTTGTTATTTGTGTTCCTAATCTTCCTTAGTTAGGTTGTTTTTATCTTCTGCTTAAAGAAGCCCTTTTAACATTTCCTGTAAAGCTGGCTTGGTGGTAATGAATTCCCTTAACTTGTTCCTCTCTAGGAAGCTCTTTATCTCTCCTTCAATTTTAAATGATAACCTTGCTGGATACAGCAATCTGGGTTGTAGGCCTTTATTTTTCATCACTTTGAAAACTTCCTGCCACTCCCTTATGGCCTGCAAAGTTTCTGTAAAAAAGTCAGCTGATAATCTTATGGGGGTGCCCTTGTAAGTAACTTGCTGCCTTTCCCCTGCTGCTTTAAGGATTCTGTCTTTGTCCTTAACCCTTGCCATTTTCACTATAATGTGTCTTGGTGTGGGCCTGTTTGGGATCATCCTGGTTGGAACTCTCTGCACTTCCTGGGCTTCAATGTCCTTTGCCAGGTTAGGGAACTTTTCAGACATTATTACTTCAAATATGTTTTCCATCCCTTGGTCCCTCTCTTCTCCTTCTGGTATTCCAATGATCCGTAGTTCATTGTGTTGGATGTTGTCCCCCAGCTCTCTTAAACTATTTTCAATGTTTTTCATTCTTTTGTCTTTTTCTTGTTCTGCTTGGGTGATCTCTGCTATCTTGTCTTCTAAGTCATCAATTTTCTGCTTCATCCAATCTGCTAGTCATTCCATTAAATTTCTTATTTAATTCAGTAATTGCATTCTTGAGTTCTAGCTGGTTGCTTTTCATGATTTCTCTATCTTTCTTTATATTTTCATTAATTTCCTTGAACATTCTAATCACCAGTGTTCTGAACTCTGTCTCTAATAGGTTGTTTACCTCTATTTACTCTAATTCCACTGATTCAGGAGGTTTTTTCTGTTCTTTTGTTTGGGTTGTATTTCTTTGTCTCCCCACTTTGGTTTACTGTTTGTGCTTGCTTCGATATAACAGATAGATCCCCTAGGTTTCTCAATCTTTTCTGGGTAAACTTATACAGCGTGTGTCCTTTATATTTGAATTACTCAATTTCCCTATTCTCTTGTGTGTGTATATCTGAGGTGTTCCTTGTGTTGTGTGTCTTCACCTGTTGAAGTTTAGCTTTGATTACTTTTGGCTTGTCAGTAGGTGGGATTGACTTCCAAGCTGATTATCTGTGAGGATCAGCAGTGTCCCCAGTTTATGAGCTGCTGTGTGAGGGTTGATCCCTCTGATGAGGCTTGGACCCTTTGGGCCTTAGTACCTGTAGCAACTTCCTTTTGGGTGTGACTCCTGTATATCAAACCCAAAAATGCTCTGGTTTTGTCTAAAGTTGGCCTGTGGGTATGATGATTCTTGTGTCTCCAGTGCCAGTCTTGGCTAAAGTCCACCAAGCTCTCTTCAGGTTGTCCTCTGCTGTACAAATATTCCTCTGCATCGTGTGGGAACAAAGACAGCCACCTGATGCCTAGTGTGATCCTGGCAGTACAGGTTTGCTGTACATGAGTGTGGTTGTGACTTGCGATTGGTAGTTTTTACAAAGTCACTGCCGTTTCTGCTTTCGCCTGTCCCAAGGCAGTCTGTGCACCCTGCAGGCTCAATGAGTGTCTTTGGGCACCCTTTCAGTTGACAGCTGTGGAGAATGAAATGGTTCCTCATTGCCAAAAGCCAGCTGCCAGGAATCTGTTAATTAGTGCCTCAGTAGCTGAAACTGCCCTGCCTCCCAAGCCTTGCAGGAAAGGTGGGGCAAGGTAGGCAGTCTCACTCTGCAGCCTCTTCTGGGGTGGAAATTGTCGACCCCCTGTGGGTAGGAATACCTCTGTAGTCTACCCCTACTGCTCCATTCAGGAGTCAGTTTAAGACTGGCTTGGCCGGGACCAAGGTTTCTGAGGGAGGGTGGGGGTGGGTTTTTATTTCTGTTGGGTTTTTTTTGGCTTTCTGTTGAAGAGAGGAGGAAAAACAAACAAACAAGCGAAACAAACAAAATAATACAACAAAAACCCCACAGTCCCAACACTGTTTTGAGCTAAGGCCTTGGCCTCATATGCTACAGAGGAGTTCCTGTTGCTCTCCCAAAGAGACTGCCGGGATTTAGGGGGCTGCGCACACCCTGCAGTGGCTCAAATCTCCGGTCTGTCTCCCAGGAACCTGCGTCTCTGCTTGGGTGCGCTGTATCTCCCCTGATGGAGTATTCTTTCTTTCCCTGCTCATCTGGTTTCACTCTTCTGCATCAGAGCTTGTGTGTGCCACGGTATTCCTGCTGCTCTCCTGGAGGGACTGCTGGGGTTTAGGAGACTGCGCACACCCTGCTGTGGCTCAGATCCCCTCTGCATCTCTCCCGGACCTGGGTCTCCGCCCAGCGCGCTGCTTCTCCCCCTCCTCAAGAGTATTCTTTTTTCCTTGCTTGCCCTGTTTCAGGTTTCTTCCTCAGCGTCTGCGCACCAAGGTGCTCTTGCTGTGCTCTGCTGGACCCGGTGGACACAGACTGATCCCTGAACCGGGCAGGTGCAGGAATTTATCTTGCCCTGTTGCTGTCACTGCCGGGCTCTGCACCCTGCTTCCTGGGGACCGGGGAGCCATGTGTGCAGCTGCATGTATCCCCTCTCTCCTCCCCTTCTCGCCCGACCTGGGGCTTCTTCCTCAGGCTGCAGATCGTTGTGCTCTTGCTGTAGTCTAGATGGGCCACGGGGCGCAGGGAGCAAGCAGTGGGAACACTCACCGATCTGTTCCCTTGAAGCTTGGTGCCTCAGCAGCCGTGGGTGCGGGTTGCACCTCACACGTCTCTCCACTCACCTGGCCTGCCCACTTTCCAGCAATTGTTGTGTGAGACTCTTAGTTGTTCTGTGTGATGAGTAGATGTCCCTTTGAAGAGTTACAGAAGTTCAAATTGTGGATATTTCCAGGGGAGAACTCAGGGAGCTCTCCTCACAGCAGCCATCTTACCTATCTCCTCTTTTGGATTTTCTACGTAGACAATAATGTCATCTGTGAATAAATACATTTTTTCATCATCTTTGGTGTAACTTTTATTCCCTTTTCTTATTACATTAGTTAGGACTTCCAATATGGTATTGAAAAATAGTGGTGAAAGGGGATGTCCTTACCTCGTTCCTACTTTTAGCAGACAGGTGTTTTAAATATATATGTATATATATATACATATATATATATATAAAATATAGCTACTCCTGCTTTATTCTGATTGGTGTTATTATGGTTGACATTTCTCTATCTATCTATCTATCTATCTATCTATCTATCTATCTATCTTTATATTTAAAGTGGGTTTCTTGTAGACAATGTATAGTTGGGGTTATAGATTGAATGCTTGTGTCCCCCACCCACAATGCATATGGTGAACCCAAATATAATGGTATTAGGAAATGGACACTTTGGGAGATAATTAGCATTACATGAGGTCATGCAGGTGGAGCCCTCATGTTTCTTCTATGGTATGTTTTAATTATTCATATTTACCTTTCTTTCTGCCCAATTTTTGGGAGCAGTGATTTCATTTATGACCCCACTTCTCTTATGAATCTAAGAACAGTTGTTGATTTTTCAGTTTGCTCTGCTTTTTACTTGTTAGCACACAGTGGTGATTTTTAAGCTCCTTACACTGGCAATTCTGTTCTCTTACCATTTTTCTACATTTGGTAGAATAAAAATTTTCAAATATGCACATTTTATACAACTGTAATAAATTTTAATACAATTATATATTGAGATGGAGCATTTATTTGAATAGAGATTGCCAATTGTATCAGTAAATTTTAAAGTTCTAATAATTACTATGTTTAAAATTTCCTTGTGGCTTCTTTCATTACCTTTACTCTTCTCAGGGGTCCCTATCCAAGTCTAACATCCCACTAAGCTAAGAACAACATCTAAGCAGTATGACAAAGGAAGCCACTTCCCTCATGGCATTCTCCCATATCCTTCATTCCATTTTTATTATTTTCCTTACACATTAATTCTACAAATGCTTGAGGTGTTTTATGCCTCAAGCAGTCTACCAGTCATGGAGCATACAATGGTGAGGGAAATAAAGACACTTGCTATCCTCAGGGACTTCACAGACAGTTCTAGATTCTTTTGCTTTTTTTAAAAAAAGAAAACCAATATAATGATTTGATATTTAAACACCTTACAAAGTGATGACAGCAACAAGTATACTACCCATCTGAAACCATACATACTTATTACAATACCATTAGCTATATTCCCTATGCTGTACTATGTATCATGTGAATATATATATATATATATATATATATATATATATGGAATATATATATATGTCTGGACACTATATATATATATATATGGAATATATATATGGAATATATATATATGGAATATATATATGGAATATATATATATGGAATATATATATATGGAATATATATAGGGAATATATATATAGGGAATATATATATAGGGAATATATATATAGGGAATATATATATAGGGAATATATATATATATGGAATATATATAGGATATATATATATATAGGATATGTATATATCTGGAATATATATCAGGGGTGCCAAAATATTGTATACAAGTGGACACTTTGGTCAACATTGCTCAAGCGGTAGTTCATGGTAAAAGTGTCTGGACACTGGTGGTAACCACTTTGAGCACCTCTTGTAATTGCAGAAGTCAAACGTGACTTGTATTCATCTTTTGTTATTGGTATATACTGAACATTACAATTTTAATAGTTATTTCCTTTCTTAAAATGTGAATACATTTTTTGGCACCCTTGTTGTGTGTGTGTGTGTGTGTGTGTGTGTGTGTGTGTTATATAGTTGCCATTCAATGTTATTTTATCTTAGTTTCAGGTGTACAGTATAGTGGTTAAGCATTTATATAATTTATGAAGTGATCCCACTGATAAGTCTAGTGTCCATCTGACACCAACATAGTTTTTACAGCATTATTGATTATATTCCATATACTGTATTTTACATCTTCATGACTATTTTTTACTACCAATTTATACAATGGAATATTACTCTGCCATAAAAACAAATGAAATCTTACCATTTGTAACAAATGGACTGACCTAGAATTTATTATGCTGAGTAAAATAATTCAGACTGAGAAACACAAATACCATATGATCTCATATGTGGGATCTAAAGGACAGAATAAATCAGCAAACAAAACAGAAATAGACTCATGTTTACAGGAAGAAACTGATAGTTGCTAGATGGAAGGAGGGTTGGGGGATGGGTGAGAAAGGTGTTCTACATTCTTGATGGTTTATTATTTCATGGCAGTGACTTATGTGTTATGAAGTTCTCTCATGTGTATTTTTTGATATCTGAAAAGTATTAAGTGCAGCCCACGGTGTAGATCCTTTCCCTCTCAAGAAACTTATACTTCCTTATGCCTCTATGTGCACTAACAAATGTTTTATACTTCCACCACATACATTAAAAATTCGGATTTATTTGAATTTTTTTTTTTTAATTGGGGAATTGGTGGAGGGGAACAGCGTTGGGGAATCGGGGAAGGGGAACAGACAAGTTGTTGTCCTTCTGTTCTTCAGTATAGTTGCAGAGGATGTTGCTTCACTGTTGGTATTGTCATTGTGCTCTTCCCGGATGAGGCAGATCGGTCGCTGGCCTCTGGATGTTGCTCACCGCCGCTATTGGCAGCTCACGCTTGGCTGCTAGGCACTCACGCTGGCTGCGGGACACTCACTGTAGCCTATGGCAGCCCACTGCAGCAGGGGCTGCAGCCCACACCATCACCGGGGCTCGCACAGCCCAGCTCCAGGTGGAGCTGTTGTTAGCTGTGGAGGGCAGTGTCACTGGCCCTCATGAGGGATCCGAACGGGGGCCGCTGGCATCCCAAAACCAGCGCTTAACCAATGCGCCACTCGGCCGGCCCAGCAGCTCAGCTCGGGCTGGGCATCGAACTGCTGTTGCTCAGAGCTCAGCTCGCACTCTTGAGCGAGCTCTTAACCAACTAAGCCACTCAGCCAGCCCTTGAAATTTTAATTCAACTAAATTATTTTACTGAATACTTTCTATGTGTAAGCTATCATTATTCACTACAGGAAATATACACATAAGAAAGACCATTCATGCTCTTAAATTGCTTAGACAGTGGTTGGGATAAAGTTGGGAGTACGACTGCAAGGTGGGGATGGAAGGGAGATAAGTGAAAAATAGTCCAGAAGTTATTAGCATGAAATATTCAAAGTGATGAAAAGCAAGGACCTACAAGCAAGATAACTCTACACAGCAAAGCTATTATTTAGAACCAAATGACAGATAAAGAGCTTCCCAGACAAGAAAATGCTAAAGGAGTTCATCACCACCAAACCAGTTTTACAGGCAATATCGGAGAGACTTCTTTAAGGCAAAAGAAATAAAAAAGAAAAGAAAAAAGTAATAATAAAATGGAAATAGCCATATATCTATCAACAGTTACTTTCAGTGTAAATGGATTAAATGCTCCAATTAAAAGATATAGGAGGTGGGCCGGACGAGTGGCGTGTTGATGAAGAGCTGGCTTGGGACGCCAGTAGGCCTAGTTTGGATCACACATATGAGGGTCAGTGACACTGCCCTCTACAGCTAAGATGGTAACAACAGCTCCACCTGGAGCTGGGCTGCTGTGAGTCCCCAGAATGGCATAGCTGCAGCCACTGCTGCAGTGGGCTGCCATAGGCTACAGTGAGTGGCCGGCAGCCAGCATGAGTGGCTGGAAGCCGGTGTGAACTGCCAAGAGCCGCTGTGAGCAGCCATCCAGAGGCTGGCGACTGATCTGCCTCACCCGAGAAGAGCACAATGATGATACCAACATGGGCCAGTGAAGCAATGTCCTTCACAACTAGACTGAAGAACAAAAGGACAGCAACTTGTCTGTTCCCCTTCCCTGTTTCCCCACAGCTGTTCCCCTCCCCCAATTCCCCAATAAAATCTTTAAAAAAAAAAGACATAGGAGGGCTGAATGAATAAGAAAACAAAACCCTTACATATGCTGCCTACAAGAGAATCACTGCAGATTGAAAGAAACACATAGATTGAAAGTAAAGGGATGGGAAAATGATATTTCATAAAAATGGAAAAAAAAAAAGCTGAGATAGCGGTACTTATATACCAGACAAAATAAACTTTAAAACAAAGTCTATAACAAGGGACAAAGAAGGGCCCAGTAATCCCACTTCTGGGTGTTTATCCAAAGAAACCCAAAATGCTACTTCGAGGGTGTGTGTGCACCTATATGTTCATTGCAGCATTCTTTACAATGGCCAAGATGTGGAGGCAGCATGAGTGTTTAGTGATGGATAAATGGACAAATGTATATATGGTGGTACATATATACAGTGGAATATTGGTTGTCAATGGAAGAGAATGGTTTCTTGCCATTTGCAGTGGCAGGAATTGACCTAGAGGGTATTGTGATCAGTGGAGTATATCAGATAGATGCAGTGTGATTTTGCTTATATGTGAAATTTAAAGATCAAAGTAAATGAACAAACAAAAAAGAAACAAACTCATAGATACAGAAAACATTCTGATGGTTGCCAAATGGAAAAAGAGATTGGGGAATGGGTAAAAAAGTTGAAGGGATTAAGAAGTACAAATTGGTAATTACAAAATAGTCATGAGGATATAAAGTAATGCATGAGGAATATAGTCAATAATATGGCAATAACTATGTATAGTACCAGATGGGTACTAAACTAGTCAGGGAGATCTATTCTTAAATTATATAAATGTCTAACCACTATGCTGTACACCTGAAATTAATATAAAATAATATTGAATGTCAACTGTAATTGAAAAATTTAAGAAGTAGGGATAAAGATTAAAGGGAACAAGTAGTTCATATTTCCAGGTATAAAACAAATAAGTCATGGGGGTATAATGTACAGCATGGGGAATATAGTCAATAATATTGTGATAGCATGGTGCACTGTCAGATGGTTGTTGGATTTATTGGTGATCACTTCTTTAGGTATATAAATGTTGAATAACTATGGTGTATACCTAAAACTAATATAATATTGTATGTTAGGTATATTTTGAATGAAAATCTCTTAAAAAAAGAAAATAGAAAAAGAATAGACAAAATCAATGACACCAAGAGTTGATGTTTTGAGGAGAATCAAAATAGACAGATCTTTAACTGGAGTAACTGTAAAGAAAAAAGACTCAAATAAATAAACTGAGAAGTGAAATAAGAGACATTACAAGGGATATCACAGAAATATTAAGGATTATGAGACCATTGTGAACAACTATAGCCAAAAAATTGGGTAACCAGAAGAAATGGATAAATTCCCAAAATCCTATTATCTAACAGGACTGAATAATGAGACATTAGAAAAATTTGAACAGACTGATACAATCAAAGATATTGAATCAGTAATCAAAAATCTTCCACCAAAAAAAGCCCAAGACCAGATAGTTTCACTGGTGAATGCCACTAAACATTTAAAAAAGAATTAGTAACAATCCTTCTGAAAGTATTTTTAAAAATGAAAAAGAGGGAACATATTTCATGAAGCTAGCATTACCTTAATACCCAAACCAGAGAAAAATACTACAACAAAATAAAATGGCAAACCAATATCTCTGATGAACATATATGCAAATATCCTCAACAGGATTTTAGCAAACCAAATTTGAACAGCACATTAGAAGGATCATACAACATGGGCAAGTGGGATTTATCTCAATGAAAGAAAGGTGGTTCAATATATGCAAATCACTTAATTTGATATATTACATTAACAGAATAAAGAATGGAAGTCACATGATTATCTCAATGGATACAGAAAAATTGTTCAATAAAATTCAACACACTTACATGATAAAAACTTTCAACAATCTAGGTATAAAAGGACTATATCTCAAATAAAGGACATATATAATAAGCCCACAGTTTACATCATATTAAATGGTGAAAAACTGAAGCTTTTCCTCTAAGATAAGGAATAAGACAAAAAGCCCCACTCTTGCTACCTCTGTTCAAAGTAGTACTGGAAGTAATCGAGCATTTTGTCAAGAAACAAAAAAAAGGCATCCAAATTGCCAAAAAAGAAGTAAAATTATCTGTGTTGCAGATGACATGATTTCGTATGTAAAAAAACCCTAAAGATTACACAAAAAACTATGAACTAATTAATGAATTTTGTAAAGTTGCAGGATTAAAAAAAATCAACATAAAAAGTCAGTTGCATTTTTATATACTAACAGTGAACTATCCAAAAAGGATATTAAGATAACCTCATTTATAATATCATAAAAAAAATACCTAAGAATAAACTTAACTAAGAAGATGAAAACTTGTTCGGTGAAACTACAAAAAATTTTTGAATGAAACTTAAAAGACACTAATAAATGGAAGGATCTTCCATGTTCATGGATTGGAAATCTTAATATTGGTAAAATGTCCATACTACTCAATGTGATGTACAGAACCAATGCTATCTCCATTAAAACCCCAATAACATTTTTTTTTTCTACAGAAATTCAAAAACAATCCTAAAATCCATATGTAACCACAAAAGACTCCAAATATCCAAAGCAATCTTGAGAAAGAACAAAGCTGGTGGCATCAAACTTCCTGATTTGGAAATAAATTACAAGGATTGACATGATCACAATGGCAGAATAAGAGATTTTAACCATCTCCCCACCCTCACCCTCCACCAAAGAACAACAATTTTGACAATCACCCATATATGAGAATGCCTTTGTGAAAATCTGGGAGTCCAGCAAGGAAGTTCTAGCACATAGTTGAAGCAAAAATTTTTTATATTTGAACACATTAAAGAGGGTAAGAATAACATTTTCACTTTACCCATGTCACACCTAAGTTGGCACAGCTTAAGTGCCAAGAGAGACCTTTAAGGCCTGTAATTTTTTCCACTATGGAGAATAAGAATGTGTGAGTAAAGGCCCAGCTTCCCCAACCACGTGGAACTTCAATATCCCACTTTCAACAATAGCTAGATCATCCACATAAAAAATCAATAAGGAGGGCTGGCCGAGTGCCACATTGGTTAGGAGTTGGCTTGGGATGCCAACTCTGAGCAGCAGTGCCCTGGTTCGGATCCCACATGTGGGCGAGTGATGCTGCGCCCTCTTCAGCTAAGATGGTGAACAACAGCTCAACCTGGAGCTGGGCTGCCATGAGTTACTGGCAATGGCATAGGCTGCAGTGGGGCTGGCCGGCAGCTGGCATGTGCTTTTATGAGCTGCCAAGAGCCGCTGTGAGCAGCCATCCAATGGCCAGCGAGCGACTGCCTCACCTGGGAAGAGCGCAATGAAAATACCAACATGGGCCAGTGAAGCGAGGTTCCCCACAACTAGACTGAACAACAAAGGGACAGTAACTTGTCTGTTCCCCTTCCCTGATTCCCCAATGCTGTTCCCCTCCCCCAATTCCCCAGTAAAATCTTTAAAGAAAAAAAAAATCAATAAGGAAACGATGGATCTGTAATAACACTGTAGATCTAATAACCTAACAGACATGTGCAGAACATTCCATCAAACAGAAGTAGAATATACTTTCTTCTTAAGCAACACAGAACATTCTTCAGAATAAATCATATGGTAGGTCACAAAACAAGTTATAGCAAATTTAAGAAGATTAAAATCACACGAATGATCACAGCAACATTATTCCCAATAGCCAATAGATGGAAATAAGCCAAGTGACCATTAACAGATGAATAGATTTTTTAAAAATGTGATCTATTCATACAATAAAATATTATTCAGCAATTAAAAGAATGAAGTTCTGATATATGTTACAATATAGGTTAACCTTGAACACATGTGAAGTAAAATAAGCCTGACACAAAAGAACAAAATGAAATATCTAAGTAAGACAGATTCATGGAAACAGAAAGTAGATTAAAGATAGCCATGGGTTTTTAGGAAAGGGAATGGGTGTTTATTGCTTAATGGATATGGAGTTTTTGTTTGACATGATGAAAAAAGATTTGGAAATAGATAGTGGTGATGGTTGCACAACATTGTGAATGTATATAGTATCATTTAAATATGGTTAAAATGGCAAATTTTATTTTATGTGTGTTTTGTCACATTAAAAATTAAGCAGTAAGCATGATCTATGAGAGAACAATAAACACCTGAAAAGACAAGTTATGATTTTCATGGAGCAAAAGAAGAGACAACTCCATAGACTGCAAATATATACATTGTCGGACATGAAGTATAGAATAGCTAAGCATAGAATGTTTTGGAAAAATAAAAGAAAATTATAAAGATCATTCAATAAGAAACTGTCAGAAAACCATAGACATATGTGGAAAAATTGAAACTTAGAGAAATGAAAAACTAGTCAGTGTAATAACAAATTCCCAATGGAGGGATTAAATGGCACGTTGCAGTTCTTGTACAGTTTAAGAGATTATCAGAAGATATATTTAAAGAACCTATTTAGATAAAGATACATGATATAACATATAAGGTGGAAAATATGAAAGCAAGGGTAAAAGAAACGGAGGATAGACTGAGAAGGTCTAACATTTAACTGATTAGATTTACCAAGGGAAAATTAAGGAAAAGTATAAGAGGCGAAGAAGTGAAATTAATATGTGTGATTTCCATTTCCATTAATGGTCATGTAGATAGATATTTCAGAAACAACTAAAAATACTGAATACATATGTCTTAAATATAATCTTAAAATACTTCCTAAAATCATTTGAAGATAATAGAGTTGAGATATTTCTAGAAATTTAGACACCAAATTAATTGCATATGCATTATAAATATGAATAAATTATCATTAGTTATATTCTAATACAATTTTAAAACACCAAAGATTAAGAGAATTCTTAAAAGCAGCCAGAGAAAAAAGTCAGATTGCCTTAAAAAAGTGGAAGTTAATTAGAAATCTGACTTTTCAATTACAACAGTGTGAGGAGACAATGAAATGCCATCTTCAATATGTTGAAAGAAAACAGCTGCCAAAACACAATTCTAAGCCAAGTAAACGTATTTCAAGAATGAGAAGAAACAAAGACTTTTGTAGGCCATGCAATCTGGTATTTTTCTAAACGAACACTGACTGCATAAAGCAACTACATTCTTGGGTATTAAAAAAGTATAGAAAATAAGTGAGAAAAATAGCAAATTCTTTGGGAGACAGTTAAATTGAGAAGTGCTCTAAGGCTTTGTCATTTTGATTTTACTAAGACTTCATTAGGATAGATATGTAATGTCTAAGATACTCATAACATAAAAACAAAAAATAAAATTTCACATCAGTAGAGAATAAAGAGAATAATAAAAAATTATTCAGTACAAAATGAAACAAAAGGAGAGCAAAATAAACAAAGATAGTACAAATAGGAAACAACATAATATGGTTCATTTAAACTTAAATGTATCAGTTATTTTATTACTTATAAGTGGGCTAAATGCTCCGTTTAAGAGGCAAAATATTATCAGACTACAGAAAAATATCACCTATATATTATTCTAAAAAGACACCTCTAATACATAAGAATACAAAATGTTTGGCAGTAAAAGAATGAAAAATGAAATAATAAGGCTATATGAACATGATCACTATTCACTAAAATATTAGGGTGAAAAGCTGATGTGTAACTTTATAATGGATATTTCAGGTCTGTAACACCTGAACCTAATCAAATGTAATATAATGAAAGTGAAACAACCAGATATCACATGCCTCCAGATACAATGTAATAGAAATACTCAATATCACATATAGAGCACTCTTTTCAAAGAATCAAAATTGATTTTGATCAAGTTTTAAATCTACTTACCAGGTTACAGGGAATGCAAAACAAAAAGAATGTTAGGACAATAAAATGATACAATAATACAAATCCAGAACATGGGAAATTCTATAAAACAAATGGCTTGGTTTTACCAACAAGTAATACAAAGTAAAAGGGGACTATTATAGAGTGACAAAAAAAAGAGGTATGTTGACCTAATGTAATGTCTGAACCTTGTTTGGACCCTGGTTGGAAAAATCAATTGTAAAAATGTATATTGAACCTGTAAAGGATTTTTTTTTCCTCTACTAAGTTCTTTATTTTTAATTAATTAATTAACTTTTTTAGCTGAGCCATCCTGCCACCAGTTGGCAGCTCAGTGGCAGCTCAGCTCAGGCTGGGCATCGAACTGAACTGTTGTTGCTCAGAGTTCAGCTCGCACTCTTGAGCGAGCTCTTAACCAACTGAGCCACTCAGCAGGCCCCTAGGTTCTTTATTTCAATATTAATTAAGTTACATGTCAAAAGATGCAGTTAGAAAGCATGACTTGTATTCATCTTTTGTTATCGGTACATACTGAGTATTACAATTTTAATACAGTTTTTTCCTTTTTTTAAAACTTTTTTTTGGCATTCTCTGCATAGTGACTTAAAATATATTTGGACATTTTAATATTGGATTTTTGACATATCTATATACATGTTTTAATTGTATAGTATTTTAGGTTTTTTAATTTAAATTTATTTTTTATTTTTTAAATTTATTGGGTTGACATTGGTTAGTATAATTAGTTAGGTTTCAAGTGTATGTTTCTACAATGCATCATCTGTATATCACATTGTGTGTTCACTACCCAGAGTCAGTCCTCTTTCCATCACCATATATTTGACCCCCTCTTCCCTCTTCTCTCACCCCCTTACCTACTGGTAAACACTAAACTTTTGCAGGTGTCTATGAGTTCCAGTTTCTTTGTTCGTTTGTCCTGTTCCTTTGTTGTTTTCAGTTTTTATATCCCACATGTGAGTGAAGTCATATGGCTCTTGACTTTTTCTGTCTGTCTTACATTGCATAGCATAATAATCTCAACACCCATCCATGTTGTCACAAATGGCAGTATTCCATCTTTGCTTATGGCCGAGTAGTATTCCATTGTGTACATATACCACATCTTCTTTATCCAATCATCTATAGAAGGACATTTTGGTTGTTTCCATGTCTTGGCCACCATATATAATGCTATATGTGAACATCAGGGTACCTAAATCTTTACAGATAAATATTTTCAGATTTTTTGGGGTAGATACCCAGGAGAAGGATTGCTGGGTCATATGGTAATTCTATTCTTTTGTTTTTTAAGAAGTGTGCAGTTCAAAGTGGCCCATGCGGGCATCGAAACAGCAACTTTTTCAGAGCACGGACTCTAACCAACTGAGCCACCTGGCCACCCAAGGTAATTCTATTCTTAATTTTCTAAGGAAACTCCATATTGTTTTCCATAGTGACTGTACCAGTTTACATTCCCACCAACAGTGTATGAGGGTTCGTTTTTCTCCACAGCCTCTCCAGCCCTTGTTGTTATTTGTCTTGCTGATGATAGTCATTCTAACAGGTGTACAGTGATATCTTATTGTGGTTTTGATTTGCATTTCCCTATAAATAATGAAGGTGAGCATTTTTCCATATATGTGTTAGCTGTTTGTATGTCTTCTTGGGAGAACTGTCTTTTTAGGTCCTCTGCCCATTTTTCAATTGGATTGTGTTTTTTGTTGTTGAGTTTTATGAGTTCTTTATATATTTTGGATATCAGCCCCTTACCGGAGGTGTTTACAAATATCTTCTCCCATTTGGTTGGTTGCCTCTTTGTTTTGTTGGCCTCTTTTGCTGTGCAGAATCTTTTTAATTTGATATAGTCCCATTCATTTATTTTAGCTTTTACTTCCCTTGTCTTTGATGTAATATTCATAAAATCCTCTTTGAACCCGAGGTCCATAAATTTAGTACCTATGTTTTCTTCTATGCAGTTTATTGTTTCAGGTCTTACGTTTAGGCCTTTGATTCATTTTGAGTTAATTTTGGTATATGGTGACAGATAGCTGTCTAGTTTCATTCTTTTGCACATGGCTTTCCAATTTATCAAAGAGGTTTTTCCCCCCTCCATTGTATGTTTTTCACTCTTTTATTGAAAATTATCTGCCCATATATGTTCGGGTTTATTTCTGGGTGTTTCAATTCTATTTCATTTGTCTGTATGTCTGTTTTTCTGCCAATACCATGCTGTTTTGATTATTGTCACTTTGTAGTACAAGTTTAAGTCAAGGGAATGAGATATCTCCAGCCTTGTTCTTTTTTTCTTAGTATTGCTTTGGCCATTTGGGGTCTTTTGTGATTCCATATAAATCTGATGAAATCTGATGATTTTTTGTTCTATTTTTTGAAAAAATGCCATTGGGATTTTGATGGGATTTGCATTAAATCTGTATATTGCTTTGGGTAATGTGGTCATTTTATGATGATGTGTGATTGAAAAATACAGTGAATGTTAAAAAATGATTACAGTAAAAGATACATTGACATTAATCCCCTTCAGAATACTCCCCATTGCTTCAAACATACTTATCCCATTGTTCTTACCACTTTCTGAAGCAGTTCTGGAAGTCTTCCTTCCTTAGAGCCTTTACTTCATCCTTCATCATGACAATGCTCTGTGTCACACATTGCTTCTGGTACGGCAATTTCTGTCAAGTAAAAACATTATGGTGTGTCCTCATACATCTTATTCACCAGATCCAGCACCATGCAACTTCTGGCTCTTCCCCAAAGTCAAAATTACCATGAAAGGAAAATGTTTTCAGTCAATTCAGGACATCGAGGAAGCCATGACAGTGCAACTAAAGACACTCACAAAAGAGGACTTCCAGAAATGCTTCAGAAAGTGGCAAGAACGATGGGATGAGTGTGTTCGAAGTGAGGGGGAATATTTTGAGGGGGATTAATAGCAATGTGTCTTTTACTGTAATATATATATTTTTTAATTTAAACATTCACAATATTTTCTGATGACATCTCATGTTTATTCTTTCAATCCATGAACAAGGTTTATCTTCCCATTTCTTTGTGTCTTCTTCAATTTCTCTAAAAAATGTCTTATAATTTTCAGTGTATAGGTCCTTTACATCCTTTGTTAAGTTTCTTCCTAGGTATTTTATTCTGTTTGTTGCAATTGTAAAAGGAGTTTTTTGGGTTTTTTTATTTCTTTTTCTGAAATTTTATTATTAGCATACAGGAATGCAATGGATTTTTGTACATTAATTTTGTAGCCAGCAACTTTACTGTATTTATTTATTGTTTTTAATAGCTTTATGGAGGAGTCTTTATGGTTGTCTATATAAAGAATCATGTCATCTGCATAAAATGACAATTTAACTTATTTATTCCCAATTCAGATGCCTTTTGTTTCTTTCTTTTGCCTGATTGCTCTGGCTAGGAATTCTAATACTATGTTGAATAACAGTGGTAATAGGGGGCAACCCTGTCTTGTTCCTGAAAGTAGAAAAAAAATCTGGAGTTTTTTACCATTAATTATGATATTAGATGAGGGTTTATTATATATGGCCTTTATTATGTTAAGGAATTTTTTCTATAGCCATTTTACTAATTGTTTTAATCATAAATGGATATTGTATCCTGTCAAATGTTTTCTCTGCATCTATTGATATAATCATATGATTTTTATCTTTTATTTATTTATGTTTAATTGATCAATTTGCATATGTTGAACCATCCTTGTGTCCCTGGGATGAACCCCACTTGATTGTTATTTATAATCTTTTTAATGTATTGTTGTATTTGATTTGCTAGAGTTTTGTTTAGGAGTTTTGCATCTATATTCACCAGACATATTGGTCTGTAGTTTTCTTTTTTTTTTGTAACCCTCACCATGCTTTGGTATCAGGCTAATGTTGACCTCATAAAATGAGTTAGGAAGTATTGTCTGTTCTTCAATTTTTTGGAAGAGTTTGAGAAGGACAGTTGTTAAATCCTCTTTGAATATTTCGTAGAATTCACTAGTGAAGCTATCTGATCCTGGACTTTTGCTTTGGGGAAGGTTTTGAATGGCTGATTCAATATCTTTACTTTGGATCAGTCTATTTAGATTTTCCAGTTTTTTTCGTGATTCAATCTGGGAAGGCAATATGTTTCTAAGAACTTGTCCATTTTTTCTAGGTTATTGAATTTGGTAGTATATAGACCTTCATAGAATTCTTGTAGGCCATGAGTGATCTTAATTTTTTGTGACTTGTCATAAACCATATCACATTGAACTGTAACTAGTTTATTGATATGGAATTTCTTTAGTGATGAGGAAGGCAGATCAAAAAGACAAGCATGTATAATTAACTAGTCTCAGGACCTGAAGTAATTTCAATGTTAACATAAAGAAGATGGCTGAGCCCTGAATGCTGTTTATTATTTGTGTTCTAGTAAGAAATTTCCTCGGTGACAGGATTCCTAGTAGAACACTGATGAAACATTATGCTAGTAGGTAGGGATAGGTAGAAGGAGTATTATTATGGAAGGGAGTAAGAATAAAAGTTAAATATAGAAAGAATGAATTTAGAGGGAAAATGGTAGGAGATGACATTTCATTCTTTTTTTTTTAAGCTGAGCCATTCTGCCACCTGTTGACAGATCAGCAGCAGCTCAGCTTGGGCTGGGCATTGAACTGCTGTTGCTCAGAGCTCAGCTCTCACTCTTGAGCGAGCTCTTAACCAACTGAGCTACTCAGCCAACCCTGGAGATGACATTTCAGATAAGCAGAAGAGAACTGAAAAGAAAGGTCATTTCATTATACCACATACCAGATAAAGTTCTAAGTTTTAACAATGCCAATCAATTCAGCTAAATTCTTGGCATCAATTTTTCTGATTCATTGATATCTAAAATGATCTGTAAATGCTTAGTTTTCCTAGTCAGTAGATAGCCACCTTTTCCAGAGTTGTTTCTTGTCTTGTTCATTTTCTTGCTCTTGTCTTCTATTTTAATGTGCATCCTAAGTATTTTGCATTATTGTCTTAGTATGGGTTTTCTCTACTGCAAAACATTTCTGGTTAAAAATCATCTTCAATTTTAATTTGCAATTTCAACATTACATTATTTGACATTCCTACTAATAAATTGATCCCACTTGCCTGTCAAATGTGGCACTATAGCAAAATGATGATCAGGCGACAATTCAACATGAGTACTATGTGTTCAATTACTGGCATTATACAGGCTGTCCAGTTTTAGTTCAATGTTGTCTGTCCCCAAAATTACATAGAGGTTCAAAGCAGTCCTAATCAGGATTACAGCCATACATTTTAGAAATTGAAAAGGTGATTATAAATGTATATATATTTGCCAAAGGTCAAGAACAGTCAATAACCTTGAGGAAGAATATCATCCTGTATTTAAAAGATGTAGTAATACTACACATCTGTAATATCATCCTGTATTTAAAAGATGTAGTAATACTACACATCTGTTTCTGGTGATGAGATGGTTTCTCTCAAGTACTATTGTGCAAGAATAAAGGAGAACCAGAAACATATCTATTACATCACAGGTGAGACCAAGGACCAGGTAGCTAACTTGGCCTTTGTGTAATGTCTTCACAAGCATGGCCTAGAAGTGATCTATATGATTGAGCCTATTGATGAGCAAGTACTGTGTCCAACAGCTGAAGGAATTTGAGGGGAAGACTTTGGTGTTAGTCACCAAAGAGGGCTTGGAACTTCCAGGAGATGAAGAAGAGAAAAATAATCAGGAAGAGAAGAAAACAAAGTTTGAAAAGCTCTGCAAAATTATGAAGGACATCGTTGAGAAAAAATAGAAAAGGTGGTCATGTCAAACTGATAGGTGACATCCCCGTGCTGCATTGTCACAATCACATATGACTGGACAGCAAACATGGAAAGAATCATGAAGGCTCAAACCCTAAGAGACATGTCAGAACATGGAGTCAAGGAAACTCCTGGAGTTAAACCCTGTACATTCCATCCTCGAGACCTCAATGCAAAAGGCAGAGGCTGACTATAATGACAAATCTGTGAAGGACCTGGTCATCCTGCTCTATGACACTACGCTCCTGTCTCCTGGCTTCAGTCTGAACGATCCCCACGCAACAAGATCTACAGGATGATCAAACTCGGTCTCGGTATTGATGAAAATGACCCCACTGCTGATGACAGCAGTGCTGCTGTAACTAAAGAGATGTCGTCCCTCAAAGGGGGCAATGACACATCACACATGGAAAATGTAGACTAACCTCCACCTGAAGAGAGGCTTGTACATGCCTTCAATACTTTACCTTCATTCCCTCTGATATATATTCAAGAATTTTTAAAATTTCTGTTAATGTTTAAAATTTTGTATGGCATGACAATAACTACTTAAAAGGAAGATAAGATTTCTTTCTACTTTTAACTGTATGTTACCGTGATACCTTAGGCACTAAAGCAGAGCTAGTTTTTCCTTCCTTTTATCATTTTGGCTCATTTTAACAGATCGCGGTTGTTTGTTGTAAAATGTTTGTAACCTAACGGTAACTTTGTGGTCTAAAGTATTTAGCTATCAAGTGAATTCCTCAGTGTACCAAATCTTTTGTCATTAAAGTGTTCTGAGATATACTGATGTTTAAAAGGAACATATTGGTTAAAACAACTTTAATCTCCTAGCATCGTTTTAAACCTCCCATCCCCTGTAGTTATTAACTGCATGTACCAGCCTAGAAATTAGTATGTTAAGCTGAGCCAACTTGATGGGAGTGACTATCCATAGAGTCTGTTTCCCAAAGAAAAGTATTGTTTAGAGTAGCAAAATTATAAGCCTAACTAAGCATGTTATAAAGCTGTGTGAAAGTAAGTAGAGCAAGTTTTGTGAATGGAAATGTAGTGTTTAAATTACATTCTGCTTTAAAATGTTGTGACAAATACAGATGAATTATAAATAAATAGATAAATAGATAGATAAATAAATAGAAAGATAGATAGATAGAGTAATTAAGATTTTTAAAGTAAGAATAGACCAGTGAAACAGAATAAAGATGCTAGAGCCCAGAAATAGACTCACATAAAGTCATCTGATTTACTTTAAAGTTAATAAATACATCAGAATAGTGGGGTAAGAAATTTCCTTTCAACAAATGGTATCAAACCAAATTTAAAAAAAATAAAAAAGGCATTCCTGTTGTTAATCAGGCTGGGAGGATAGACACAGATAAAGTCAGTTTCAGTTAAAAGGAAATGTTGTTTCTTATAAGATCATGCAATAGCTGTAACATGCCATAATAATCACTTTTTTGAGTGCTGCTGCATTCTTAATATTGACAACTACCCCCTTACCTCCACCCTCCCCCAACCCCGCCAGAGTTTTTATTATTTGTTATTAGGGAAACCCAAATGCTAAACTTTCCTCACCTCTTGCCAATAACCAAACCCTTGTTAATATGCACTTTTTTGAAGCCAACCTCAGAAATAGCAATAACTCTAGAACTGATCCACTTTCTTTAGACGGTTTTCAGAATCTTTCAGTAGTAACCCAAACCTTACCAGAGACGCTTACCTCTTTCATCTTGTCAAATGACATTCCACATGTCCTCTGAAATATTCTTCCTTTGCAGTGAGTCAATAAATCTGATTTTCTGATGGTCCTTCACAGGAATTTGTGAGCTCTAAATGTGAAAAGTAAAACTAGAAAGCATTTGGAATCTAATATAGGGAAAACATCTTCATTGCCTTGTGATACACAAAGATTTATAATAAGGAAAACAAATAGCACTAGCCATAAAGAAAATGATTGACAAATTAGACTACATTAAAATTAAGAATGTCTTTTAATTGAAACATGTCATTAAGAGAAAGAAAATGCAAGCCAACAAGTATGACCTAACATTTGAAATACATTTAACTGGACATATGTATTATGGACAAAGGTGCTCATGTCCACAATATATTTTTTAAAATTCTGGGAAATTCATAAAAGACAACAACTTAGTAGGAAAATGGGAAACAGATTTACTGAGGCAATTTGGAAACAGGATATCCACACTGGCAAAATTACATTGCAAACCTGTTCATGAAACTCTGTTAAAACTGAATTTCTGCATAGTTCCACTCATTGGTATATGACTAGCAGAAATGGGTGCATGTATGTACCAGAAGGTTAGTGCAAAAATGCCCCTAGCACAACTGCTTATAAGATCCAGAAACTAGAAATGATCCTAATTATATTAAGAGTGGAATGAGCTTTAATTTAAGTAAGTTCATTTGCAGGACATTTATACAAAGGAATTAAAAAGAGGACAAAGTTCCCACATGCAACAACTGGGATGAGTTTCACAAATACAATATTAAACCAAAAAAGTCAGGAACAAGAGAATATATACTTTATGATTCAACTGCAACAAATGTCAAAAGCAGGCAAAACTAACTTACAGTATTAGCAAGGAGGGTGGGAATAGTGATATGGGGCACAAAGATGGCTTAGATACTGGGAGCAATTCAGTGTATTGACTTAAATAGTCAATTCATCAACCCACACATTTACGATTTGATAACATAACTATCTATATGTTGTTCTCTATTTTAGATGCTCATTTTATAAGAGGAGGGGAAGTTAAGCACAGAAAGGAGGCAATCCACAACCCCAAAGGAAATAGCTCAAACATACGTGAGTCTTTAAAATTGAGAGAGATTCTCAGTTACCAAAAATGCATTCCACATGTTTCTTTCACTGTCAATTGTGCAAAACAAGACTTTAAATGAGAGGGTTTATCTGAGCAGTGACAGGGGAATTGAGGTTTTCCTGGGAGATTTTTCAGTCATTACTGGGTTACTGAGACATTTTGGGTGAAATGACAGAGTTTGAAAAGAATACATTGCACAGAATTTCTCTAAGATTTGCACCTAATCTGGTGTGCTTGAGTCAGGGTTTCTGCAAAGTTGTCATCTGGGCATACCACGCCAGAAGATTAGTTGACATCAATCTCTGGTTGATTCATAGGTGTAAATCTCAGTCCCATAACAGATAAATTTGTGACAATGATCAGGTCAGGAGAGGGGCAGGGGCAGGGGTAAAATGTGAAAAAAACATAAAAACTGGGGACCTGTATTAGTTTGCTAGGGCTGTCATAACAGTATTACAGATTGGGTAGTTTAAATAACAGAAATTTATTTTCAACTGAAGTCCAAAGTCAAGGTGTTGGAAAGGTTGTTTATTTATGAGGACTCTCTTTGTTTGTGGATGGCCGTCTCCTCCTTATTGTCTTCACATTACATTCCTTCTGTGTGTGTGTGTCTTTGTCCTTATCTCCTTTTCTTATAAAGATACCAGTCCTATTTGAGTAAGGCCCACTCCAATGACCTTGTTTAACCTGAATTACCTATTTGAAAGCTCTACCTTCAAATACAGTCACATTCTGAGATACTGAGTGTTAGGACTTCAAAATATGAATTTGAGGGCCGGCCGAGTGGCGTGATGGTTAAGCGCTGGCCTGGGAAGCCAGCGGCCCGGGTTCGGTCCCACATATGAGGGCCAATGACACTGCCCTCAAAAAAAAAAAAAAATATGAATTTGAGAGAGGGAGGCACAATTCAGTCCATAACAGTACTATACATGTGCATTAAATGATTAATGTAAAGTAACTAATGACTATTTATTTTATTTTATTTTATATTTTATTTTTGAGGGCAGTGTCACTGGCCCTCATATGTGGGACCCGAAACGGGGCCGCCAGCTTCCCAAGCCAGCGCTTAACCACTGCGCCACTCGGCCGGCCCACTCATGACTATTTTAAAATTAAGTTTAACATTGATCAAAAGTATTTATAGCCATGAAAATGTCAATCATCATACCCTAGGACAAAGGAATTGATGCAAACCTAAGTGAGTACATACAATTGAAATCTGATCTGTTTCTGCTAGGGACTAAATTGTATCCTTCCAAAAATCCTATGTTCAAACCCTAACACTCATTGGGACTGTATATGGAGATAGTGCTTTTAAAAATGCAATTAAGTTTAAGGGAGATCATAAGGGCCCTAAGTACTGCAGGATGTACATGCACAGAGAAAAGGCCATGTGAGGCCACAGTGAGAAGACAGCCATGTGCAAGCCAAGGTGAGAGGCTTCAGGAAAATCTGACTCTGCCCACTTCAGGTGTACAGACCAACATAGTGATCAGACATTGATATAACTCAAAAAGTGATACCCCCCAAGTGTACTGCCCACCCAACACTGTACATAGTTATTAGAATCTTGGACTTCCAGCCTCTGGAACTGTGAGAAAACAAATTTCTGTTGTTTGAGTCACCCAGTGTTTTGTTATGACAACCCTAGAGGACTAATATAGTTACCCAAATATATTCAATTTACATTTCACAGAGGATTGTGAATAGCAGAGAGTTTTAAATAAAGGAGAGTATTGGGAAGTCACAGGGAAATCAGTTTTGCAGCTCATAATTGGGCAGGTTTGCCTGGAGGTTTTTCCATCAAAGTAGGTATACTTGGTTTAGAGTGCCTGCCAGTTCTCTATCTGTGCAAACCCACAACAAATCAGCCCCCTGATTGGTTCAGAGCAGTGAATCTCTACCTCATGAATGATGAGTTGCTGTACTTTACACCTCTTCCACTAAGAAATATACATGACTTTTGTTAGATTTGTTTTTATTTCATAGGCAATATAGTGTACATTTGTGTTTACTTCAACCCATTTATCAAATGACCAATAAAGCTAGCTTCTCTGAGTGAAGCTACAAAAGAAAAGTGTCCCCAGAATGATTCAAGTTGTAATGTGAGTAGTTTGTCACTAGGCCTTCAGCATCTATTCAACAGATTGCACATCTCTTTGAACATCTTACTTCATGAGAAACTCTCTATAACCTGTTGACAGAAACAATAGTTGAGCCTATTTAGCAGATAGTCCTACATGATTTGCTGGCGCCAGCTCATGTGGCACTGAAGAAGATAATGGAAGGGAAACCTCCGAGGCAGAATGTGGGTCATATTTTGGTAGTCGACATAAGAGAAACGATGGGCTAGGAAGGGAAATCTAGCCTGTACCTTGCTCACTATGCCTAGCATCTGGTGACCAGCTGCATAAACCTGAGGGAAGCGTGAGTTTTCTAATTTGTCTTCCTGAAGGGGTGTAATTTTTTCACCCAGAAGGGAAACTGTTTTGAATTAGGTTACCATAAAATCAGACACTGAGAAACGAATTTGAGTGCTAATAGTTTATTTGGAAGGTGATGGAGGTAAATAGCAGCAGGGAAGTGGGAAAGTAAGATGGCGGGGAAAGAAACCAAAAACATTTGCATTATCAAACCAGTCATCACTATGGAAACAACAGTTTAATGATACTAAGAATCTCTGGGGTCAGTGAGGAACACACCTCTTAGTTATACCAACTGAGGAATGAGAAAGCTGGGATATTTATCCAACTCTCCATAATGAGGGATGCTTCCAAATGATTATGATGGAAGGGAGGTCCCTTACTCACTTGCATATACATACAACATGAGCAAGAGATAAATATTTGCCATTTTAAAAATTTTAAATCTTGCATGTGATTATAGTTCAATGTCATTGCTAGACAGCATTTCAATGTGTGATTAAAGCAAAATTATTTGTGTACAACTATTGACAGATATTTTGATACTTTCCAGATTTGGGTCATTATGAAAAGTGCTGTGACTTGTACTCAGGTTTTTAGATCTGCTCTTCACCCATGATGATTTGCAGTCTATTATGTACCTAGGTGTATGCTTTAAAAAATAATAATCTGATTCAACATTTGGTGTGAATTTTCAAGCTTATGACTCATGTCTTCAATTCTAAAAAAAAAATTACTATTAACATTTCAAGTAATACCTGTATGTCATTTCCTCCATTCTCTTTATTTGGAACTCATTTTAGTCATGAACTTAATTTCAAACTATTCTTTATGTTTCTTAGTTTATTTTTCATAGTTTAAATATCTTTCTTGCTCTGTAATGCATTCTGTGCCAGTTCTTCAGTACTGTCTTCCAATTCCTAATTCTTTATTCATCTGGATTCTAATATTTATCAGATGTTATTGTATTTTATATTTCAATGATTGCAGTTTTAACTGCAAGATTTATTACAGAGATCTGTTTGTTTATTTTTAGCCTTTTTTCTTTGGTTTAATGATTTATTGTTCTTTTTTTGGATATCAACAGTTCCATTTTCTATGGTAGATAATAAACTTTCTTTTTAAAGTCATTTTCAGGTTGTTTTAATATGTCCGCTTCCTCAGAAGTAAATTATTTTGTTTATTGTGTTTGTTAGCTATCATTATGTTGTTAGTTTCACCTTTGAGTATTGATAATTTAGTTTGGAGTTCCTCTTGAGTGGGAATTTCTTCCTGTCTCAGAGTTTTATAGTTGATTGTATCTGGTCTATGAGGATACACAGATATAAGTTACATGTTGGCAGAGTCAAGTTTTTTTTTTTTTTCCCTGACAAATAACATAGATTCCAAGCCTAGGACAACAGCTACACCACTGTGATTCTATGCCCTGTGCTACCTCTTGCATCCTTAGAGAGGAGTTTGATACTCTTCGAAGATATGGACAGTGGTGAAGATTTTTGAATTTATACATGTGTGAAATCATTCTGCTTAGCCCAATGTCTCATACAATGAGCCTGATATGATTTCTTAAAATGTGTGACATGCTTTTGATCCTAATTAACACATAACAGTTTAGTTTTCAGATGTTTCTACTTTCTACTGTTCTTTTGTCCAGTTGGCCTGTAGCATCAGCCCCTATTATCCATTCCTTGGGGGGAGGGGTGGAATTGTTATAATTTCTATTCTATGGGTATCTTAAATTAGTATTGAATATTGGTATGTCTTTAATAAGTTAAAAAATCCATTTTCTAGCATATTTATGAAGTGCAAGTATAAGGATTTGAAAGAGAACTAGTAGCTTTTAAGACTTGAAATTTTTGCTCTGTGTTTAACCTTTAGTTCTCTTCAAGGTTTGAATTACAGAAGTTTATCTAAACAATCTCTATCTATTATACATCATAGCTGCTAGTTTTATAAAGCAACTCTTCAAAAATTTATTTTATAATATTTTCTCTTGAATCTTGCAGTCTTGCACTGATAGCTAGTTCTGTAGTATGTTATTACAAAAAGGGACTAAATAAAAATCAGTGGGTGTGTGTGTCCATTCATGCACATATTAAAGATGAACTGTTTGGCTTATCTTTTACAGATTTCAAAAGAGAGGTCTTTCGTGTACTTTTCTAGAATACATCATCTATATATTGCATTGTGTGTTTACCACCCAGTCAGTTCTCTTATAATTTTACTAACCAATGTCACCCCAATAAATTTAATAAAAAATGAAAAAGATCTCTCTTTCTCAACCTGTCTCTCTAAAACACACATATTCCTAGTTTTCATGTGGCTGTACTGTCTCCATCAGCATATGTGCTCACTAAGACATGAGGCAATCAATATATTCTTAGCAGATCATACTTATTTCATACTTACTTCCTCTGCTTAGCATAGGGTTTGTTCAGATATTTCATAGAAATAGAACTTACTAATCCTCTGATTCACAACAAGATGAGTTGATTATTGTGTATAATAAAATCTTCTTAGTAACCAGGTTTTGTCTTTGTGGTCTGCACGGGGCATCAACAATGAGAAAGGACAATTTAAAATACTTGTATATAGTTATTTAATGAAGTAAGATATGAAAACCATGTGGCTGCCTGACAAAAAGGTGCTTAAAATTTGAGGGATTGAAATCCTATACTATGCCATTATGCTCCTTAAGTATAAAGAACACAAAAATGATGAAAATATTAATCTTCGTAACTATGATAATTAGTGGCTTCTCTTGAAATAGTGGAAGACCTGGCAAGTCTGGCCTTATGTTTTTAGTGTGAATAATTGTTTAAAGCTGAGTAACAGTTACATTGTCAGGGTAAATCATGTGTTCTCTAGTTTACCACAATCCTCATTATTCTTTGCATCTCTGACATGGAAGGTGAGATTTTTAAATCACCTTTTGACTTACAACCTTGAATCAATTAGGGTAAAAATATGCTACTGATGAAATGTAAGTAATCATTTTGGGGATGAATTAAATATCAGAAAAAGAACCAATTTGAAGTTAACCAAAAGCAGAAAATAATGTACAAGAAGCAATTGCTAATTTTCAAGGTAGTAATATAATAAATTTCACAACACTATAAAATTAAAAAATAATCTTTCCACACATGATTTGTTATTAAGTATAATAGTAATGTGACCTATTCATTTATGAATCTTCAGAGGTCAATGACAATTTCAAATAATTTTTCTAAGCAATAGAAACATCAAGGATACACTGTGTTCATAGCGAGTTTGCATCTTTCCATGCAGTTAAAAATTACAGGAATGTTTAGCTTTTTGTCCATTGAGCATGCTGGCCAGTTCTGTTTGGGTTCCGCTCTGTCCCTTAGGTAAAGTCCTTTCAACAATTCCTATGTCTTTTGATCCATATATAAACCATGTTTCTCAATTAAGAGGCATCATGAATTCTACACCCTACAGAAAATCATTCATATTTTGAAATATTTTGGTTGATTAATAACACACTCTTGCCACTTGACATTGGCTATCTCTTTTAATGATTCTGGGAAGGTTAGCCAGGGTAGTAGTGAAATAAAAATTGGCTACTTACTAATAGCTTAAATGGTTGAAACTCATCGTTAAAATGATTATCGGTGGAGTTTAATTTTGTCCTCTCCCTGGACCCCATTACTGTGGTTAATCAAAAGTCTTCTGTGTGATTTCCTTAGCGTAAGTAGTATGTGCAGCTTTTTAATTATGTTGTCAACTTGAATTTCTTTTTTTCTCTTAGAAAAAAATGCATGTAGAAATGTTTTGCTATAATGTAATACTCTACTTCAGTTGTCCCAAAATGTTTTACAGATGTAAGTTTTTTCACATGATTTCTAAAATTAGGTAACTCAAAAGTAAATTTTTTAATACCATGTCAAAATTATGAAGTGTCTACTTAAGATCAGAACATACTGCACCTTGTTTGTGGAAAAATTGGCTTTGAAATAAGAAGTGTTCTGAACATCTAAAAGATAGTTTCAGCAAGTAAGTTTTTGTTAACTTTAAAAGTATATGTAAGGACTTCAAAAAACACCTGTCCTCCCCACCCCCACCCACCCACATTGAATACTATTTGGCCTTGTGGTCTTTTACAAATTATATAAGTCCAGGTGTCTTTGGATCAACAGGATTTAGTGACAGCTTCCTTGTACTCTACTCACTTTAAGGAATGGAATCTTCCGAAAACACAGAATTTGGAAATGCCATGCAATCATCTCCCCTTAGATATAGCTATCAATTGATGAACCCAGATGTCATTGTCATGCTATCAGCAATTTATCAAGCTCAAATTGTACATATTTCTGATTAAAACATCCTAAAGGGAGACACTTGTTGTCAGTTAAATAAACAGACCATAAGATTGGAAATAGAATGATACACACTGGCACAGTTAATCCATTTTTTAATTATTGCTAAACTTTACCTAGACTTCTAGACTCATCTCAACAAAATGGGTGGTGGGTTTTATTACTAGGAAACTGGAAATCTCTACCCTTCATTTTATGTTATTTTATTTAACCAAACAATACTACAATACTTAGACACGACTAAGGCACTGAGAAACCTATCAGATTGAATAACTCAAAATCTTTTTTATTTTTTTATTATTTATTTATTTATATATATATTTTTTTGAGGGCAGTGTCCCTGGCCCTCATATGTGGGACCCGAACCGGGGCCGCTGGCTTCCCAAGCCAGTGCTTAACCACTGCGCCACTCGGCCCGCCCCAATAACTCAAAATCTTGATGGTACACTTTTTTGCAAAGCTATGGAGAAATAGACATTTTGGCGTTACAAAAGGGTACAACCACTTTGGGGTAGAATTTACGAATACCTAGCAAAGTTACACATGCTATTTTTTTTAATTTTTAATTTTTTTATTAAAATGTATTGGGGTGACAATGGTTAGTAAAATTACATATGTTTCAAGTGTACAGTTCTCTAATATGTCATCTATATATCATATTGTGTGTTCATCACCCAGAGCCAGTTCTTCTTCCATCACCATATATTTGATCCCTTTTCCCTCTTCTACCACCTCCTCCCCACTTACCTTCTGGTAACCACTAAAGTATTGTCTGTGTCTATGAGATTTTGTTTCTTTGTCTTGTTCCTTCATTGCTTTCAGTTTCATATCCCTTGTATCAGTGAAACATGTGGTTCTTGACTTTTTCTGTCTGACTTATTTCACTTAGCATAATAAACTCAAATCCATCCATGTTGTTGCAAATAGCACTATTTCATCTTTTCTAAAGGCAGAGTAGTATTCCCTTGTGTATATATACCACATACCACATCTTCTTTATCCAGTCATCTATCGAAGGACACTTTGGTTGTTTCCATGTCTTGGCCACCGTAAATAAAGCTGCAATGAACATCGGAGCACATATATCTTTATGGATAAATGTTTTCAGATTTTTTTGGTAGATACGCAGGAGAGAGATTGCTGGGTCACATAGTAATTCTATTCTTAATTTTTTGAGGAGCCTTTACACTGCCTGCCATAGAGACTGTACTAATTTGCATTCCCACCAACAATGTATGAGGGTTCCATTTTCTCCACAGCCTCCCCAACATTTGTTATTATTTGTCTTGTTGATGATAGTCATTCTAACTGGTGTGAGGTGATATCTCAGTCTGGTTTTGATTTACATTTCTCTGATGATTATTGATGTTGAACATTTTTTCATATGTCTATCGGCCATTTGTATGTCCTCTTTGGGAAATGTCTATTCAGGTCCTCTTCCCATTTTTTAATTGGATTTTTTTGTTGTTGTTGTTTTGTGTGAGTTCCTTATATATTTTGGATATTAGCCCCATATCAGAGGCATTGTTAACAAAAATCTTCTCCCATTTGGTTGATTGCCTCTTTATTTTGTCAATGGTTCCTTTTGCTGTGCAGAAGCGTTTTAGTTTGATATAGTCCCATTCATTTATTTTAGCTTTTACTTCCCTTGCCTTTGAAGTCAAATTAATAAAATCCTCTTTGAACCCAAGGTCCATAAGTTAAGTACCTATGTTTTCTTCTATGCAGTTTATTGTTTCAGGTCTTATGTTTAGGTCTTTGATCCATTTTGAGTTAATTTTGTTACACGGTGACAGAAAGCAGTCTAGTTTCATTCTTTTGCACGTGGCTTTCCAGTTCTCTGAGCACCATTTATTGAAAAGGCTGTCTTTTCTCCATTGTATGTTTTTGGCTTCTTTGTCGAAAATTACCTGTCCATATTTATGTGGGTTTATTTCTGGGTTCTCAATTCTATTCCATTGGTCCATGTCTCTGTTTTTCTGCTAATTCCATACTGTTTTGATTATTGTTGCAATGTAGTACAAGCTGAAGTCATGGAGTGTGATTCCTCCAGCATTGTCCTTGTTTTCTTAGGACTGCTTTGGGTATTTGGGGTCTTTTGTAGTTCCATACAAATCTGATGATTTTTTTCATTCTCTTTCTTTCTATTGTTTTTTTGCTTGGAAAGTGACCAATTATTTCCATACTTCCCTTTCCTTTATAATATTGTACTTTTAGAGCACAATAAATAACAACTAACACATTTCTAACATTTTAGCTTTCTGTTTTGTTTTCCAACCTCTTTTCTTTGCTGAAAGTTATTTTGTGTCATGTTCTGCTTCACGATTTATCAAAGATGACAGTTTTTCCAAATGTTTTCTCATTATAAATATGGTTAGCCATCTTTTCAGCCTCCATTATGTTTTATTTTATTTTATTTTTGTCAGAGCTGTAGCAAAAATTTGGTTAATTTTTTTATCTTCATCAGAGTAGGATGGGTTATGTTGCAGTTATGAAAACTGCCAAATTTCTGTGGCTCAGCACAATGACCCAGACACAGGGTGATAGTGTTCAGCCATCTTGAAGCTGTACCCTTTGGAATATATACCCTTCTATGTTACCATGGCAAGGGAAGAAAAGACTAGAAGTGTTGTTTTGTTTTAAAAAGCAACAGCTCTCTCTCTCTCTCGCTCGCTCTCGCTCTCGCTCTCGCTCTCACTTTCTTCCTGCCACATGAAGACACAGCAAGAAGGTGGACTTCTGTGAGCCAGGGAGAGAGCTCTCACCAGCAACCAACCATACTGCCACCCTGATCTCAGATTTGTAGCCTCCAGAGCTGTGAGAAATAATTTTCTGCTGTTTAAGCCAGTCTATGGGTTTTGTTTATGACAGCCCACCTGATTAAAACAACACATAACCAACAAACTATTAATAGTTAAAAACTCTTACAAGTCCATCAGAATAAAGCAAACCAAATAAAAAATGGGTAGACTATTTGCACAGACATATCACAAAGAATAAATACATGAGGCAAATAATTATATGGAAAAAAATGCTCAAGCTCATTAGTAATACAAAGTAAGACCATGATGAGATATAATTCATATTCACCAAACTGACAAAAAATAATAAGTGTGGTAATATCAACTGTAGTGAGGATGTAGCACAATGAACATATTTTACTATTTAGGCACGGAAAACCACATTATGAAATCAAACATTCCCACACCCTAAGATCTGGCAAACCTTAACCTAAACAAGGTATATCTGACAGTAGAAGTTTTCATTAATGTGCATTGGTACGCTAATGTGTCATGGAGATGCTACAGTGCCATTGGGGTTGTTTAGTGTGGTGAGAGCATCTGCAGTCTTAAGCCAGTCTCAGGTCAGTGTCATGATGTGAAAAGATGGGGAAACACCATTCAAGAGAACTTCTGGCATATGTGCACCAGGAGATATTTAACAAACGTTCATAGCTGCTCACTGGAAGGAGGATGATTAAATAAACTGTGATATAGTCACATAATGGAATATTATATGGCATTGGAAATGGATGAAACCCAGCTACACACATGAGTTGCCAATAATACTTGAGTGACAAAACCAAGTTTGAAAAAGCTGAATCATACCATTACCATTTTTATAAAAGTCATTACAAATCAAAGTAAAAAAATATTGTTTAGGGATATGTAAAAAAATAATGAATAAATAAATAAATAAAAGTAAAATAAAACAAAAAACAACAACACATTAGCCATAACCGTGCCATACAATCTCTTGTGTAATTCCAAGGGTAAGTGAAGTATAATCCTCTTATGTGCCGGAAAGGAGAGAAAACTCCACTAGATTTACTAAACACTAAAACTCTGCACTACACCTTGACCTCAAGGACAGTGAATCAAGCAAAGAGGTAAACCCGAGTTACTGTACAGAGCAGAAGTTGATATGATAAAAGTAAGTCATATTCTATAAAAAAAAAATGTTGAATGGTGTAGTGGGTGGGATTCTGCTGATTTTGTCTGTTCAGCCCTACTTTCAGTGCCCCTTCTCTAAGGAGCAGAATTCCTGCTTCATTTTACACTGAGATATATATGTTTTGTGTTAAACCTATTTCATATTGTAAAATGGACTGATGCCCTCTAGTACCCTTTCTTTTGTACACAAGGATGGCCTTATTACTCAGGCCAGACCATACAAACTCCTCCTGGAGCTACTGAGGAAAACTTCAGTGGGCTGGTTAAACTAGCAAGATATATATCTGAAGGCACTTGCAACCATCTTTGTCTCTATCTGGAGGAAGTCTATTTTGAGAGAAGGAGCAAGTGATTTTGTTTGAGCCTGTGGCTCCAGTTACTCCTGAATCTAGCTGCAAACCAGGATTTCCAAGAAAATTAAATTAATACATTTCATTATTTTCTTAACCTAATCTGTATTAGAATCTGTTATTTGCAATCAAAGCAATTCATAATAATCCAGAGGACACAGATCATATAGATTCCTGAAGGTTTTCTAAGAATTATATATAGAATTATATAGAGAGTGCACGGAAGAACATTCTACGCAAAAAGGGGAAAAAGGGAATTGCATTAAGTCTAGCTCAGTTAGGAAGATTGGATGTGTGTAAACTTGTATGATGAGAAGGTAAAATGTGTTTATTGGTGTAGAAAGAGGGAGTATTATGAAGAGAGGCTACAGATATAACCAATGTCTAGGTAATGAAGAGTCATATGTATTATTAATGAAGTAAATAATTTTAATCTAGCTGTAACAACTAAAATAGTAATATTTTGGTCTCCTCCCACTTTCCTGCTTTATTTCTCAAGCTTCCTGTCTCAATACACAAATTAGAATATTCGGATTGGAATATTGGGATGTTGCAGGTCCAGACTTAACAATTCCCCAGGTTTTGTAACAATTTTTACTGATTAATTAATTTTTTTTTTATAAAACTGGCACTTTACATCTCCGAATATGAATTGTGCTGGGTTATAAAATGTACCTAGATGAGAGTTAAATCTCAGGCTCTCACCTGGAATATTCTTGGGTGATTTTAGAGAGAAGGGAACATCTCAAAGGCAGAAAGTCTCTAGTATTGCAATCTAAGCTGTTTATGCTTTTCCTGTCCCTACATCCTGAAACATAAACCTGCACAAAGAGACCTTGCTCCTTTACAGAAACTTCTAGTCCTTTGGAGTGTTCTAATAACCCTTCACTTAGCACTGTTCTTTATAAAGAGCTTGCCTCAGTCAGTTATGACACCCAAGCTTTAAGATTGGTTTTGTCAGGTTATAGAGGGTAAAAAGGAGGGAATGTTCCCAGCCTAACCCATCCACTGTTAACCTGCTTCCTATATGCACCAAGCTACATACAGTGCCATGTCCTATTACCCGATGCCTCCAGTTGCATATGGGCTGAGATTCCTGTTGTGAAATAACTGACAGCCCAGAAATACGAGAAAGGAAAAACAGACAATACAAAACTCACTGTGCTAAATACTACCAGAGTTCACTAACATCTGGTTTTCTTTCCCTTCCTGACATATGGAAAACTGCTGTTAGGTAGGATAAGAGATAACTTCCTGTCTGTAAGCTGTAAATGAAAATGATGTGTCACTTCCAGGCTGAGGCAATGAAAGCCCATGTGAATCGTCAACCTTGCTTCCTTCCCCTGCTGCAGTGACCATGAAAGCATGTGCAGAGCAGGAGGGGCTGAATAATAAAAGCGACCTATATCCCTAACTCACCATATGTAGGACAGCTGCTCTGGAGCCCCAGTGCGATATGCAGCAGGCTTTGTATAAGCAAGAAATAAATGTTTATTGCCAAATCACTGAATTTTAGTGTACTTTGTTATCAACACAATGCAGATTACTCAAATAAACTTTCCTCTACAATAACCCCCATCAATGGTACTGGATTCTCTTCCCATGTAAATGTCTGTCTATCCTCAAATGTTTATCACCATCAGGGGAGTCTCACATTTTTTATACCAGATTTTGTGACTCATCAATCTGCAAATTTCCTTTATGATATGTTCATAAGTTGGAGTCTATGGAGGAAGCCACAAAATCATGTTAACCTCCCACTGGATCTATCAATTTTTATAACAGTTTGTTATGATATAATTCACATAATATAGACTTCAGCACTTTAAGGTATACAATTCAGTATATTTTAGTGTATTTACAAAATAGTGATACCATTACTATTATCTACTTCCAGAACATTTCCATCACTCCAAAAAAAATTCCATATCGACTGTAGTCACTCTCCATCCCTCCCAATATCCCCTCACCCCATCCTCTGTCAACACCTAATATTCTTTATGTCTCTATACATTTTGCTATTCTAGATATTTCATACAAATTGAATGAAATAATATGTTGACTTTTTTTAAGATTTTTATTAAAAATATAGCTAACATAAAATATTATATTACTTTCAGGGGTACACCATAGTTATTCAACATTTATATACCTAAAGAAGTGATCACCATGAAAAGTCCAGCAACCATCTGACACCGTACCATGCTATCACAATATTATTGACTATATTCCCCATGCCATACATTACAACCCCATGACTTATTTGTTTTATACCTGGAAATTTGGACCTCTTATTCCTCTTCCCCTTTCCCTGCTGTTTAAATTTATCAATTAGAGTTGATATTCAATCTTATTCTATATTAATTTCAGGTGTACCGCATACCAGTTATACATTTACATAATTTAAGGAGTGATCCCCTTGACTAGTCTAATACCCACTTAGCACTATACATAATTATTATCATATCATTGACTATATTCCCTGTGCTTTATTTTACATCCACATGACTATTTTGTAACTACCAATTTGTACTTCTTAATCCCTTCGCCTCTTTCAACCCGCCCTCAAATCCCTCCCATCTATCACCCCAACAAATCTAGCGCCCACTTGACACCATACATAATTTTTACAATATAATTGACTATATTCTTTATGCTATACCCTACATCCCCATAACTACTTTGTAACAACCACTTTGTACTTCTTAACCTCTTCCCCTTCTTTCACCTACACTCACTCCTTCTCCCCCAAATCTGGCAACCATCAAAATGTTTTCTGTATCTGTGAGTTTGTTTCTGTTTTTCAGGTTGTTGTTAATTTTATTCTTAGATTCCACATATAAGCAAAATCACATAGCATCTGTCTTTCTTTGTCTGATATATTCAATTCAGCAAAACACTCTCCAGGTCCATCCATGCCACCCCAGAGGGCAAGAATCCATTCCTTTCCATGCCTGAACAATGTTCCATTGCATGTATGTACCACCTCCTCTTTATCCATTTGTCCATCAACAGACACCCAGGCTGCCCCAACACCTTGGCCATTGTAAACAATTCTGCAATGAACATATAGGTGCACACATCCCCTGAAAATAGAGTTTTGGATTTCATTGGATAAATACCCTGAAGTGAGATTACTGGGTCCTTCTGTGTCTCTTGCTATAGCCCTTGTTTTAAAGTCTATTTTGTCTGGTGCAAGTATTGTTAATCTACCTTTTTAATTTGTTTTTTCATGAAATACCTTTTTCCATTCCTTTACTTTCAGTTTGTGTGTGTCTTTCAGTCTGAAGTGAGCCTCTTTTAGGCACCCTATATAAGGGTTTTGTTTTCCTATCTATGTGTTTTGATTGGAGGATTTAATCTATTTACATTGAAAGTAATTGTTGATAGATATTGCATTTTATTCATAATTTTGATTTTCTTTTTCTGTGTTAAAGAAGCTCCTCTAACATTGCTTGTAATACTGGTTTGGTGGTGATGAACTCCTTTAGCTTTTTCTTGTCTGAGAAGGTCTTTATCTGTCCTTCGATTCTAAATCATAACTTTGCAGGGTAGGTTATAGGTCCTTACTTTTCATCATGTTGAATATTTTACACCAATCCCTTCTGGCCTGTAAAATTTCTGTTGAGAAATCAGCTGATAATCTTACGGTGATCTCTTATAAGTTACTAGCTGTCTTTCTCTTGCTGTTTTTAGGATTCTCTCTTTGTCTTTCACCTTTGCTGTTTTAATTATAATGTGTCTTGGGGTGGGCCTGTTTGGATTCATCTTGTTTGGAATTTTCTGTGATTCCTGGGCTTGCATGTCTATTTCTTTCACCAGGTAAGGGAAGATGTCCATCATTATTTCTTCAAATACATTTTGAATTTCTTGCTCTCTTTCTTCTCCTTCTGGTACCCCTATGATAGGAATGTTTGTATGCTTGATGCTACCACAGTAATGTCGTACCAGAAGTGATATATTACACGGAGTCTTTCCATTGTGATAAGCAAATATGATGGATGCTGCTGCTGAGCGCCATCCAACAGAAAGGCAGGGATCTTCAATATGGAAAGTGGCAGGATCAAACTTAAGTAACAGTGTATGACAAGTTTCATCTTGTTTGATGCAGTCAGCTGGGTGTGAGCTATGGTTGAGAGAATGTGTGTTTTTAAATGTGCCATAAATCATCCTCCATCATGCAATGCTCTATGTCACACACTGCTGGTATACAGCAATTTCTGTCAAATAAAAACATGACTATGTGTCCTCTTCTGCCTTATTCACTGTATCTGACACCGTGTGACTTCTGGCTCTTCCCCGAAGTCAAAATGATTCAGAACATCGAGGCAGCCATGACAGTGCAACTAAAAACACTTCTAACTAAAGAGGACTTCCAGAACTGCTTCAGAAAGTGACAGGAATGATGAGATAAGTGTGTTCAAAGCAAGGGGTAGTATTTTGAGGGCGATTAATGGCAATGTGTCTTTTACTGTAATCTTTTTTTAATTGAAACATTCACTGTTCACTGTATTGTTTGATCATACTTCATACATATATATTGTACAATGATTAACTTGATCAACATAACTGAAAAATTTTGCCTTTTGACCTACATCACCCCATTTCACTCACCACCATCCCCTGGCCCTGGCAATCACCATTCTATTTACTGTTTCTATGAAACTGCCTTTTCTAAAAAAGGATTACACATATAAGTGATACCATACAGTATTTTTATATTGCTTTTTGGCTTATTTCACTTAGCATGATACCCTTCAGATTCATCCATGTTGCCACAATTGGCAAAATATTCTTCTTTTTATGGCTGAATAACACTTCACTGTATATATGTTTGTGTGGGTATGTACAGAGGGTGCCAAAAAATGTATTCACATTTTAAGAAAGGAAAAATGTATTAAAGTTGTAATACTTAATATATACTGATAACAAAAGATGAATACAAGTCACCTTTGACTTCTGCAATTAAAAGAGATGCTCAAAGTGGTTACCATCAGCCCATCAGCATCCAGACACTTCTGATTATGGCAAACTACTGCTTGAGTAAGGTTGACCAATGTCCATTTGTATACATTTTTTGGCACCCCTGATGTGTGTGTATACATGTATATATGTAACATATCTCACAGTTTTTTTATTCATTTATTGAAAGACATTTAGGTTGTTTTGGTATCTTGGCTATTGTGAATAATGCTAAAATGAACATGGATGTTCAGTTATCTTTCCTTGATGCTGATTTCAGTTCTTTTGGATATATACCCCGGATTTGGATTTCTGGATAATATGGTAGTTCAAATTATAATTGTTTTCAGGAACAGTCATATGGTTTCCATAATGGCTATGTGATTTTTACAGTTCAATCAATAGCATATATGGGTTCCCTTTTTCTCCACATTGTCTCCAAGACTTATTTCTTGTCTTTTTTTTTTTAAGATTTTATTTGGGAATTGGGGGTAGGAAACAGCATTGGTGAACTGGGGAAGGGGAACAGACAAATTGCTGCCCTTTTGTTCTTCAGTCTAGTTGTGGAGGACATTGCTTCACTGGCCCATGTTGGAATCATCATTGCACTCTTCTTGGGTGATGCAGATCGGTCGCCGGCCTCTGAATGGCTGCTCACACCAGCTGCCAGCCACTCACGCTGGTTGCCATCCACTCACTGTAGCCTATTGCAGCCCACTGCAGCAGGGGCTGCAGCTATGCCATCCCAGGGACTCACAGCAGCCCAGCTCCACATGGAGCTGTTGTTCACCCTCTTAGCTGTAGAGAGCAGTGTCACTGGCCCTTATATGTGGGATCTGAACCAGGGCCCTTTGGGTCCCAAGCCAGCTCTTAACCAACGTGCCACTCAGCCAGCCCTCTTGTCTTTTTAATAATAGCTGTATTAACAGAAGTGAAATGATATTACATTGTGGTTTTGATTTGCATTTCCATGATACTGATGTTGAGTACCTTTTCATGTACTTATTGGCCATTTCTGTGACTTCTTTGGAAAAATGTCTATTCAGGTACTTTACCCATTTTGAATTGGATTATTTGCTTTTTGGCTGTTGAGTTGTAAGAGATCTTTATATATTTTGGATATTAACACCTTACCAAATATATGGCTTGCAAATATTTTCTCCAACTTTGTAGACTAATTTTTTAATTTATTGATTTTTCCTTTTTCTGCACAAGGTCTTTAGTTTAATGTAGTCCCACTTGTTTGTTTTTGTTTTTGTTGCCTGTGTTTTTGGTGTCTTAGGTGAAAAATCATTGCCAAGACCAATGTTAAGGATCTTTTCCAGTATGTTTTCTTCAAGCAGTTTTCTCATTTCAGGTCTTACATTTAAGTCTTTGATTCAGGAGTTTTCCCATTTCAGGTCTTACATTTAAGCCTTGTGAGTGGTGTAGATAGGGATCCAGATTCATTCTTTAGCATGTAGATATACAGTCTTCCCAATATCTTTTTTTTTTTGAGGGCAGTGTCACTGGCCCTCATATGTGGGACCCGATCCTGGGCCGCTGGCTTCCCAAGCCAGCACTTAACCACCGTGCCACTCGGCCAGGCCCTGAGATATTTTCAATTATTTCTTTAAGTAAGTTTTCTGTCCCTTTCTCTCCATCAAATTCTCTCCCTTAATACCACCAGATTTTGATATATGCATTTTGGAGCTCTGTTGTACATGCATATGTGTTTATAATTGTTATATTTTCCTAATGTTTTCACCTTTTTATCATTATAAAATATTATTCTTTGTCTCCACACAGTTTTTGTCTTTATTATCTGATGTTAGTATAGTTACATCAGCTCCTTTTTTTTGTATTTTTTGCATGATATATCTTTTTCATGCATTTATTATCAACCCATTTGTATCTATGAATCTAAACTGTGTAGATAATTTACATTTGGATTATTTTTTATCCATTTTGATGATCTCTTCCTTTTGACTGGAGTTCATAGTCTGCTTATATTTTATGTAGTTAATGAAGATATAGGCTTTATATTTGTCATTTTGTTTGTTTTCTGTATATCTTATTTATATTTGTTTCTCTATTCCTGCATTACTTCTCTATTTTTTAGTATAGATATTTTCTAATATTCCATTTTAACCTCCTTTTTTCTTTTACTATTTTTACATTTTTCCTTAGCAGCTGTGCTAGGGATATAGGGATTACAATTGACATCTTAAGACAACCTCACCAGGATTTTAATATAAATTTAATTTTAGTATGATACAAACTTTTGCTCCAATCTAACTTCATTATTCCTTACTTCTACTATTATTGCCAGAAATTGTGTCTTTATATATTATAAGTTCATAAATACAGAGTTATAATTATTACTTTATGTACTTATCTTGTAAATCTGATAGGCAACCAATAGTGCTGCAAACAAAGATACATTTATTATATATCCTTATTTAAATATGTATTTAACTTTACTGGTGTGTATTATGTATTTGAGGAAATTGCAGACACTATCTAGCATCCTTCCATTTCACCCTGTTAGATTCTTTTTAGTATTTCTTGCAAGGCATGTCTGCTAATGACAATTTTTCCCTTTTCTTTCTATCTAATTTTCCTTCAGTTTTGAAGGATGATTATTCTTTATAATTCTTTGCTGATATTATTTTCTTTCAGCACATTTTATATGCCATCCCACTGCTTTCAAGACTTTATGAATTATGAGAAGTCAATTGTTAAACTTATTGAGGATTCCTTCTATGTAAGAGTTGCTTTTGTCTTGCTGCTTTAAAGATTCTTTATTTGTCTTTTGACAGTTTGATTATAATATGTCTCAATATAGAACTCTGTGAATTTGTTGTTTTCTTGGATATGCAGTTTAATGTTTTAGATCAAATTTGGGAAGTTCTACGCTATTATTTAAAAAATATTCTTTCTGCTTTCCTTTTACTCTCTGCTTGATCTGTGACTCACAATGTGCATATGTTTGTACATTTTATGGTGTTCTATAGGTCTCTAAGTCTGCTTATTTTTATTTTTTCATTGTTTAGTCTTTTTGCTCGTTAGACTTGGTAATCTTAATCGATCCAGTTCTCAAAAGCTCAAACCTGCTTTTGTGTCCCCTACTTAATTTCCATTCAGTTATTTTACTTTTCTAATGCTAAATTTTATTTTTGGTTCTTTAAAAAATAATTTCTATCTCTTTGTCAATATTCTCATCTGATGAGACATAATTTTCATAATTTCCTTTAGTTTTTAGACATGATTTTCTTTAGTCTTTTATTTCTTTAAATTTGTTATAACTGTTTAAAATTTTGGTCTAGTAGGAGGAATAGGTGTACTTTTCTAGGGAAACTTTCTATTGACTGTCCCTTTTTGTGTGTTCATGTGCCATACTTTTCTGTTTTATTGCTGTACATTTAGGATGACGTAATGTGGAAATTCTGAAAATAAGTTTCCTCCCTTTTACAGTGATTGTTGCTTTGCTAGTTTTGCTGTAGTTATTTTTAACTTGTTCTTTTGTGATTTTCCTTGACTAATTTTATAGTCTTTATCCTTTGTAATTTGTGGTGTAGTAGTAATCTAATGATATGACAGAGATTTTTCAAAATGTCTGAAGCCAGTACATCTCAGAGACATTGCTGAGAGATGTTTTGTGTGTTGTGTTGTGGTGTTTTCAATGCCATGTCAGGTAATTTACAACTTGGATTTATGATTTAGGTCTTGATTTTTCAATCCTCAAGGTCAACCAGAGGTGAGAGATTAGGGCTTTCTTATGTTGTTCTTGGTCACGGGCGAAGACCTACATGTATGCATGGATCTCTACATTCCCAGAAATACACCAAAGCTTTTCAAATGCCATATTGGCATCTCATTCCCCAATTTTCCCCTTTAAGTTTTTTTTATCAGCCTATTTTATCTATAACTTTTAATGCCAACTCAGACAGCTGTGGTGCTAAAATAAATGCTGCTGACTGGTTTTAACTAAAACATTGAAGACAGTGCTGTATGCAGGGACTGTATTCAGAATCTAATCAAATAAAAGGAAGCTCAGAATGGTGGTCTGAATCTGCTCTGCCCTCTCTATGACTGCTATCCTATCCTGTTGTTTTTCATAGCTACTATAGTTGTCAAGTTAATTGTTTCCAAAGCTACTATGAAGGTGGGGATGAAGGATGGGATAAGGGCAAGTTAAAACACACCAAAGTTCACTGTTTTTATTGAAATTTAGTCATATTCCTTAAATTAAAAAATCTCTAGGTTACTGAATATATTTAATTTTCAGTTATGTAAATGTTATTTTTCAAAGGACAGTGACATCAAAAAACGGTAAACTAAAAAGCTATAAGCTTTAATTTTCCCCAAGGAAACATGAAAAAACAAGAACGACAACAGAAAATGGTTAAACTAACTGTATTAAGAGCTCTGGAAAACAGCCGAAGGTTTACAGCAAAGAGGTGAATGCAAAATGAAGAAAAGGTCATGTTCAGAATGGTAGGAAAAGTTTCTGGCAGTTTTACTTACCCTTTCCAACCCCTATCCTGGCATGGCAGCTGTCTGGGATTAAAGGAGGCAGCAGGTCAGTTCATAGTCACCTCCTTTGAAGGAAGAGACCAAACCCTATTTTCAGCATTCTAACCTGTCTGGGAATTGCCTGACACACTGCTCTATGTTTCACCTAATTCACATCTCAGGTGGGAAAAGTGGCAATATTTATGAAAGCTGTAGGGAGACTACAGACCTGCAAAAGCCTGAGGCAAGATTCTTTGGGAAATTAAGACATTTTAAAGCAGCAATGTATACAGGAATATTGAAAGATCCATGCACACACACTCAGGCAAGGTGCATATTGTGAAAAAACCTTAAGCCTTAAACACAGGCTGATCCTTAGCCTTAGAGAAAACCAAGCTAATCTGTGAAAGACTGCCCTGGCAAAAATCTAGTTTGGAGATACTAAAAAATGTGGTTGTTTTTTCAAACACCTAATTTTCAACAACAATGAATTACAGGGCATTCAAAGAAATAAGAAGATACCCCATTCATAGGAACAAGATAACTTCACAGAAACCATTCTTAAGGTATTACTAGCATCATATTTACTAGACAAAGACTTTAAAACAACTATTTAAAATATGCTCAAATATTTAAAGGAAAACATATATAATGAAAAGAAAACAATAAAAAATGAGAATTTCAACAAGAAATAGAAATCTTAAAAAGGAACTAAACAAATTAAGGAGGTGAAAAATACAATAATCAAATTGAAAACAATAACACATTTGAGTAGTCAAACAAAACAATAAATGAACAAAAGATACAAAAATTGAAATTATTGACTCTGAAAAGCAGAAAAAAGGAAGAATAAAGAAAAAGAAAGTGAACAGAACTTAAGAGACTTATGCAGCACCATCAGGCGGACCAATCCATACATTATGGTAGTCCCAGAGAAGACATAAAAAGGCACATAATTATTATTTGAGAAAATAGTACCTGACACTTTCCAAATTTGATTGAAAACATAAATTTACAAGTCTGAAAAGTTCAACAATTCCAAGAAGGATAAAAATAAACTGACATACACTGAGACACATTACACTCAAACAGTCAAAAAGTCAAAAACAGACTGATATATTAGATTTTATTTGAGAATTGGGGAAGGGGAACAGTGTTCGGAAATTGGGGGAGGGGAACAGCCAAATTGTTGTCCTTCAATCTTAGTTGTTGAGGGCACAGTTAGCTCAGCTCCAAGTCCACTTGCCATCGAACTGCCTGTCGCCAGCTCAGGGCAGCTCAGCTCAAGATGCTGTGTTCAATTTCAGTTGCGGGAGCGCATAGCCCACCATCCCATGTGGGATTCGAACCGCCAACCTTATTGTTAGGAGCACATGCTCTCACCAGCTGAGCCATCCTGCCACCTGTTGGCAGCTCAGCAACAGCTCAGCTTGGGCGCAGCTCACTAGCCCATGTGGGAATCGAACCAGAGACGCTGTTGCTCAGAGCTTGCTCTTAATCAACTGAGCCACTTGGCCTACCCCCAGAGGGAATATTTAAAGCAATAAGACAAAAACAAAAAACATACAAGAAGAATTCCTTAATAAGATTACCAGCCAAAGTAAAGAAAGAAAGAAAAAACGAAAAAAGAAAACTTGTCACCATAGAATGCCATATCTGAGAAAACTCTCCTTCAATAATTAGGTAGAAATTAAGACAGTCTAAGATACTAAAAAAATAAGGGAGTTCATTACCACTAAACCTGTCCTACAAGAAATGTTAAAGGCAGTCCTTTAGGTTGAAACAAAAGGATGCTAGACACTAACTTGAAGCCATATGGAGATATAAAAATATCTGTTGAAGGTAAATGTACATAAGCAAGTATAAAAGCAAGTATTTTACAATTTTGGATTGCAACTGCACTTTTTAAAATTTTACAGGGTTTAAAAGAATATGCATAAAAATAATTATTAATGTATGGCACTGGGTGAACAAGGTATAAAGAAGTAATCTGTGACATCATTAACAGCTTTTTTTGTGATCAAAATTAGGTTAGTATGAATTCAAGTTAGATCACTATAAGTTTAGGATATCATATGTAATATTCTTGGTAATCACAGAGAAAATAAATACAGAATATACAAAAGGGGAAATGAGAAGAAAATCAAAATGTGTCTTTACAAATCATCAATTAAATACAAAAGAAAACCGTAATATAGCAACTAAGGGACAAAAAAAATTATAAGGCATAAAGAAAAAAATAACAAAATGGACAAAGTAGGTTCCCCCTTATCAGTATTTATTTTAAATATAAAGGGTTTAGCTGTTTCTGCTGTTTATAACAAATTCACTTTAGATGCAAAGAAACAAAATAGTTAAAAACAAAAGCTTGGAAAAAGATATTTTATTAATAGTAACCACAATAGAAATGGATTGGTTATACTATAACATAAAAAAGACCTCAAATCAAAAAGTGTTACAAGAGACAAAAAAGATATTGTATATTGATAAAAGAGTCAATTTACCAAAATTACAAAGTTTTAAATATACAATTAAAAATATATATTTCGGGCCGGCCGAGTGGCGCATTGGTGAAGAGCTGGCTTGGGACGCCAGCGGCCCTGGTTCTGATCCCACATATAAGGGCCAGTGACACTGCCCTCTGCAGCTAACAGCTCCACTTGGAGCGGGGCTGCAAGCCCTGGTGACAGTGTAGGCTGCAGCCCCTGCTGCAGTGGGCTGCCATAGGCTACAGTGAGTGGCGGCAGCCAACGTGAGCGGCTGGCAGCCAGTGTGAGCTGCCAATAGCCACGATGAGCGACCATCCAGAGGTGGGTGACTGACCTGCCTCATCCTGGAAGAGCACAATGACATACCAACATGGGCCAGTGAAGCAACGTCCTCTGCAACTAGACTGAAGAACAAAAGGACAGCAACTTGTCTGTTCCCCTTCCCTGATTCCCCAACGCTGTTCACCTCCCCCAATTCCCCAATAAAATCTTTTAAAAAAAACAACATATATTTGTAGGTGAATTCAATGGCTTATTTTCAATAATGGATAGAACAACCAGATAAAAGATCAATTAAGAAATAAAAGACTTGAACAGCAATATAAAACAATTGGATCTGACAAACATATGCAGAGAACTCCTCCACTGAATAAGAACTGAATACACATTTTTCTCAAGTGCATATGGAACAGTCTCCAAGAGAAATAATATGTTAGGCCACAAAAGTCTTACTACATTTTAAAAAGGTTGAAATCATATCAAATATCTGTTCTGAACACAATCAAATAAAACTTTGAATCAATAACAGAAGGAAAACTGGAAAAATCACACATGTATGGATATTAAACAACACTGTCGCGTCCCACACAACAGGGCCGTAGGAGTTCGGAAGGGCCGGCGGGGGTTCAGAAACAGAAAAATATAGACAAGAGACAAAGGATAGTTCAAAAGCAGTGCTAGCCAGGGGACTCAATGCCTCTAGAACAAAGAGTCCCAAATTGGCTTTTATTGGGATACACACAAGGGAATAGCCCTGGTCGATAAGTCACATACATCATACCAGAGAACTTAGCTCAAGGTCAAATCACCCCATGGCCTGCAGGATGCCTTTACAGAAAGTCCCATGATAAGTTCAAGTGCATCTCCTAAGGGACAGAAACTTCTCATACCGAGACTCACTGTTGAGATTACATGGAGGACAGATGTTATCACCTTTTTAAGGTCATTTCACAGGCAAGCTGTGTCAGCACCTGAGACAAGGGGTCTTTGCCCATTTTCCTTAACTCCGTGATTTCTCCTATGGCACCCCTGTGACTGTGTCTGGCTTGGGTTGCCCTATCTGCAGCTAGGGACATACCCGTCTTTGATTAACCAGTCATCTTCTGGGGTCACACAGGAAAATAGAGTACGCATAATGTTGAAGTAATGTCTCTCTGAGGATCTGTTGTTATGGGAAGGTGCACAGGGGCAGACGGCTAGACTGCTGTATGACCATACTACACACCTTTTAAAACCAGAGGTCAAAGAAGTTATCACAAGGGAAATTATAAAATCCTTGAAACTAATGGATTTAAAAATAAAGTACTCAGTAAGTGATGAGATGAAGTGAAAGCAGAGATAATAAGGAAGCTTAAAGCTGTAAATGCTTATATTAAACAAGAAAAAATATTTTAAATAAAAACTTTAATTTATATGTTAGAGAGGGGGAAAAAAGAAGAGCAAACTAAAACCAAAGCTAATAAAGAAAAGGAAAAAATAAACATTAGGCAAAGATAAATAAAACAGACTAGAAAAAATAGAGATAATAAAATAAAAAATTCGGTCTTCAAAAAGATCACCAAAATTAATAAAATTTTATCTGTATTTACTAAGGAAAAAGAGAGATCTTAAATTAATAAAATAAGAAAGAGGGGACAACAGATTTTGCAGGGGAAAAAAAGGATTATAAGAAAATACTATAAAACAGTTTTATGTCAAAACTTGGATAACCTAGATGAAATGTACAAATTCAAAGAAACATAACCTACTAAGAAGTGAACATGAACAAAAAGAAAAATTGTGCAGGTTCCTCAAAAAATTAAGAATAGAATTAATTACCATATGACCCAGCAATCCCTCTCCTAGGTATATGTATACTCAAAAAATCTGAAAACATGGATCTGTAAAGATATATATGCTCTGATGTTCAATTGCAGCTTTATTTGTGGTGCACAAGAAATGGAGATAACCAAAGTATCCTTTAATAGATGATTGTATAAAGAAGATGTGGTACATATACACAAGGGAATACTACTCTGCCATAAGAAAATATGAAATATAGCTGTTTTCAAAAACATGGATGGATCTTGAGATGTTTATGTTAAGTGAAAGAAGTCACACAGAAAATGTCAAGAACTATATATATGATTTCACTGATGTGTGGGACATAAAACTGAAAGCAACAAAAGAACAAGACAAACAAAGAAATGAAAACTCATAGACACAGACAACAGTTTAGTGGTTAGCAGAGGGTTGGTAGATGTGGGTAAACGGAGTCAAATATATAGTGATGGAAGGAGAACTGACTCTGGTGGTGAACACACAATGTGATATAAAGATGATGTATTGAAGAATTATACCTTTGAAACCTATGTAATTTTACTAACCATTGTCACACCAATAAATTTTAGTTAAAAAAAAAGAAATGGAATACCTATGTGCACCTGGGACACTATAAGATTAAAAAAAGAAGAAGAAAAGAAAAATTGAACAGATCTATAAATAGTAATAAGACTGCACCAGTAATGTAAACCCTTCCTGCAGAGAGAACCCTTGCAGAGAGAATCAGGTGGTTTCTTTGGTGAATTGTATGAAACATTTAAAGAAAAAAACCCACTACACTTCTCCAATTTCTTCCAAAAATTTGAAGAGGAAGGAGCACTTCCAACTTCATTGTATGAAACCAGAATTACCCAGAAACTGAAGCCAGACAAAGATACTACAAGAAATGAAAACTGCAGATATTTGTCCTTTATGAACATTTTTGCAAAAATTCTCAAGAAAATACTAGCAAACTTAATTCAGCACCATCTTTCACACATGTTCAAGTGGTAGCTATTCTTGGGATGCAAGGATGGTTCAATATATTAAAAAATCAATCAGTATAGTTCACATTAACAGAATAAAGGGAAAAAAACCCCACATGATCATCTCAATTGATGAAGCAAAAGCCTTTGAGAAAATGCAGAGCCCATTGATAATAGAAACTAGGAATGGAAGGTAATTCCTCAGAACAATAAAAGCTAAACAGAATTACCATATGATCCAGCATTTGTACTCCTAGCTATATACTCAAAGAAAGGAAAAGCAGGAACTTGAACAGATATTTGTGTGCCAATTTTCATTGCAGCTTTATCAACAATAGCAAAAAGGTGGAAACAAATGTCCCTCAATAGATAAATGGATAAACAAAATGTGGTATAAGCATGCCACAGAGTTATACAGCTTTTTAAAGGAATGAAGTTCTGATATATGCTACAACATGGATGAACTTTGAAGATATTATTCTAAGTGATATTCTAAGTGAAATAAGCCAGTCACAAAAAGACAAATATGATATGATTCCACATATAAGAGGTACCTGAAATAAGCAAATTCATTGAAATATTAGGTAGATTAGAGGTTTCTAGGGCCTGAGGAGAAGGGTAATGGGAAGTTAATGCTTAATTATTATGGAGTTTCAGTTTGCAGAAATGAAAATATTTTGAAAATAGATAGTGGTAATGGTTGTAAACCATTGTGAATGTAATTAATACCACTGAACTTTACAATTATAATAGATAAAATGGTAAATTTTAGGTATGTTTTATGCAATAAAACACAAAAAATTACATCAAAGCATATGAGGTCAGACAATTAAGTTCACGAACTTGTTTGTTTTTTTTTTTAAGTTCACGAACTTGTAACGATGTTACTAATCTTTTTTGATATCAGAGGGATTATTCACTATTAATTTGTACCAAGTGGACTAACAGTTAACCAAATCTACTATTTGGAAGTTCTGAAAAGGCTGCATGAAAATGTTAGATGAAAACGACCTAAACTTTTCACGAACAATTCATGGCTCTTGCATCTCAACAATGCACCAGCTCACATGTCACTGTCTGTGAGGGAGTTTTTGGCCAGGAAGCAAATAACTGTATTGGAACACCCTCCGTACTCACCTGATCTGGCCCCCAATGACTTCTTTCTTTACCGAAATATAAAGGAAATATTGAAAGGAAGACATTTTAGTGACATTCGGGACATTAAGGGTAATACAATTCTCATGACCATTCCAGAAAAAGAGTTCCAAAATTGTTTTGAAAGGTTGACTAGGTGCAGGCATTGGTGCATTGCTTCCAAAGGGGAGTACTTCGAAGGTGACTGTAGTGGTATTCAGCAATGAGGTATGTAGAACTTTTTCTAGAATGAGTTCACAAGCTTGTCAGACCTTGTATGTTTGTATTTTTGGCAACAGATTTTTAGTGCAATTACTGTTATTCATGTAAATGTGTGTACACACACACACACACACACACACACACACACAGAGTTGACCATTGAGCAACATGAGTTCGAACTGTATGGGTCCGCTTATCTGTTGTGGGTATTTTTCAATTGATACTTGTACTGTTTTTTTTTTGTTGTTGTTGTTGTTTTAGCTGAGCCATCCTGCCACCTGTTGGCAGCTTAGCAGCAGCTCAGCTCGGGCTGGGCATCAAACTGCTCTTGCTCAGAGCTCAGATCGCACTGTTTTTTGAGGGCAGTGTCAATGGCCTTCATATGTGGGACCCGAACCAGGGCCGCTGGCTTCCCAAACCAGCGCTTAACTACTGCGGCACTCGGCCGGCCCTCAGCTCGCACTCTTGAGCGAGCCCTTAACCAACTGAGCCACTCGGCTGGCCCTGATCCCCTTGTACTGTTTCTAATCTATGGTTGGGATTCCTTGGATGTGGATGGTCAACTGTATTCATTAATGTATGCCATTTTATATAGGGGACTTGAGCATTGGTGGATTTTGGTATCTGTGGGAGGTCCTGGAACCAATTTCCCATGGATATGGAGGGACAACTAAGTTCTCTGGGAGACAAAAGTTATACACAGATTTCTGATTGCATGGGTTTTGGGGCCCTTAACCTTCATATTGTTCAAGGGTCAACTGTATTTTAAATACAAGCAAGCAAACATAAATGATGATGACTCTATCTACCTTTGTCAATTTAATAACTGTTTAAATTTAACTACGGCATTTGATGGAAACCGGGATTGGATGAGTTATAAAAATTGTGAAAAGATAGATTCCTTTTACATACATTAGAACACATTGTCACTGTGCGAAAATACCTTGCACACTGCTTCTCTCTCTCTCTCTCTCTCTCTCTCTCTCTCTCTCTCTCTCTCTCTCTCTCTCTCTCTCTCTCTCTCAAGCACTGATGGCCAAAGAATAGTTTTCTTCCTTTCTTTTTTCTGGCATGTAATTGCAATGCCTACATAGCATCTGTTTTCCCTTTTAAATCAAGATCCTGATTTTTACTTCTATATGATTCAGGGGAAGCTAACACCAGAGCTATGGTATATCTTGATTAGTCTAAGCCAATTATCCGTGTTGTTTCTCTACAATTGTGGATGGTAGGTAGAGTTTTCTCTTCCCTGGTTGATGTGAATGAGAAAGTTTTTATGGCAGTTGTATTTGGCTATCATCTAGCATCCATAAAAAAATCTAGCCTGAGAACAAAGCCTGGCACAGTGAGGATTATAATGTGAAGAAATGGGCAGAACCTGAGTTTTAGAATTTTCATCAAGTCTCTGAATTAATGAATCCTGAATCCCACCCTAACTGGAGACTTTCAGATATAAGAAATAATATTATTCATTCTATAAAGCTGTTTGATTTGGGGTTTCCATTAGTTGTAGCTAAAATCATCCTAACTGATATAGAAGCCTAGCTTCTGTGTGATACAAATGAAATTTCAACCTTGTGTAGTTACTAAATTAAATTATCAAAAATTGATAGTATATCTATGTTGTAGGGTATTTTGGAATTTTTTTAGTAAAATGGGCAGTTTTTTTTTAAGGATGAGATAACTGAGGCTCAGAGAGGTTAGGTTACTTGTCCATGGTTACAAATTATTCAGTAAAATAATGAGATTGGATGCTGATATTTTTGGCAGTTAGTCCAGTGCCTGTTCAATTTTAGTTCTTAATGTACTAAATCAGTCATCAATACACACTTACTTATTAAATACCTATTTTATGCCAGCACAGCCCTAAGTTCTGAGGACACAGAAATCAATAAGATAGGATTTCTGCCCTTGACACCAGAGTCTAGGGTAGAAGACAACTAAGTAGAACATTGAAATGCAGGGTGGCGGGTGCTATCAAAGTGATAAATACAATATTATAAGGAAAACGGAGAAGGAGTATATAACCATAAATTGTTTGGGGTGGGATTGTGAGTGTGAAGAAATCAGGAAATGCTTCTGACAGAATGTGATACTTCAATTGAGTCTTGAAGGATAGATACAAATAATCCAAGAAGAAATTGGGCAGGGCAAAGAGTTTCAGACAAAAGGAATATCACTGGCAAAGACATTGGCAAGAAACATTATGGCATATGTACAAAAATTCAAATTGTTATGGGTATGTAGCCAGAGATGAAAGTAGTGAAATAAATGGGAGTTACCCATCTGTACCTTGTATCCTTTGTATAACTATAAACCTAAAGAATAGCATTAACTATTGGAGGGTGTCAAGTAAGGGATGATAAAAACTAATTTGTGATTTTTTTCAAAAAGAGCACTCTAAAGGGATAGGACTGGAAGTAGAACTATAAGAAAATAAGCAATTCATGAAACAAGTGATGGGCATTGATTTATGGTTGTAGCAATGAAGATGGCAAAAATGAGGTCTGAGGAATTTTTTTTAACTTTGTTGGAGAACAGTGTGTTTTTTCCAGGACCCATCAGGTTCAATTTGTCATTCAACCTTAGTTGTGGAGGGCACAGCTCAAGCTCCAAGTCCAGTTGCTGTTTTAAATCTAGTTGGGGGGTGGGGGGTGGGGGGAAGTGCAGCCCACCATCCTATGTGGGAGTTGAACCAGCAACCTTGTTGTTAAGAGCACACACTCTAACCAACTGAGCCACCCAGCCACCCCATGAGGAATTTTTAAGAATTAGATTTCACAGAATTTCATGACTGAATGGATGCAGGTGATAAAGTAGAGGAGTCTAAGATGAATCACAGGGTTCCAATTTAGGGGAAAATAAGTGAACTGTGTCACTATTTATATGGGAAGAAATAAAAGAGCTAAGGTGATAAGAAATGTGAAGTTCACTATTTTTAACAACTTGAAATTTTTTCTTTTTTAAAATTAGGTTTCATTTTTTAGATCAATTTTAGATTCATAGAAAAATTGAATAGAAGGTACTGAAATCTCTCATACTCCCTCTTCCCCCACACATGTATACCCTTCGCCACTATCAACATGCCTCATCATAGTGGTACATTTGTTACAATGGATGAACCTACAGTGGCACACATCTTTATCACCCAAAGTCCATAGATTACATTAGGGTGCATGCACTCTTGTGTTTTGTGTTCTATGGGTTTGAACAAACATATCTACCATTGACATGTATCTACCATTTTAGCATTAGACAGAGTAGTTTCACTGCCCTAAAAATCCTCTGTGCTCTGCCTATACTTCCCTCCATTGTCCTAAAGTCTAGCAACCACTTTTTTGTTTTTACTATCTCCATTGTTTTGCTTTTTCCAGAATGTCATATAGTTGGAATCATATAGTATGTAACATTTGTAGATTGGCTTCTTTCTCTTAGTAATACGTATTTAAGTTTCATCCATGTCTTTTATGGCTTGATACCTCATTTCATTTTAGAGCTGAATAACATTCCATTGTCTAGAGGTACCACAGTTTATCCATTTGCTTACTGAAGTATATTTTGCTGACTTCCAAGTTTTGGCAATTATGTATCAAACTGCTACAAACATTTGTATGCAGATTTTTGTATGGACATAAGTTTTCATATCCGTTGGGTAAATACCAAGGAGTATGATGGCTGCATCATATGGGAAGAGTATTTTTAGTTTTACAATAAACTGCCTTCCAAAGTGGCTACACCATTTTGCATTCACACTAGCAATGAGTGAGAATATCTCCTGATCCACAATCTCACCAGCATGTGGTAGTGTTAATGGTCTGGATTTTGACCATTCTAATAGTGATATCTATTAGTGTGTAGTATCTATTGTTGTTTTAAGTTGCATTTCACTTATGACCTGGGATGTGGAGCATTTTTTCATGTTTATTTGCCATGTGAATATCTTATTTGATGAGATATCTATTGAGATCTTTAGCTTATTTCTTCATCAGGTTTTTGTTTTGTTGAATTTTAAGGGTTCTTTGAATGTTTTGGAGACAAGTCCATTATCACATATGTTTTTCACAAATATTTTCTCCCTGTCTGTGGTTTGTCTTTTCATTCGTTTGATAGTGTCTTTTGCAGAGTGGAAATTTGTATGCTTAATTAAATGCAGCTCATCAATTCTTTCTTTCATGTATCATGCTTTTGGTGTTGCATCTAAAAAGTAACTAACAAATCTAAAGTCATCTAGATTTTCTTCTATCTTATCTTTTAGAAATTTTATAGTTTTGCTTTTTATGATGTCGGGCAATTCAGTTTGCGAACTCAGCCTACAAAAAGTGCTACGTAGCTGATTGCTGAATATCACTAAGGTCACCTTTGAAGTATTCCCCTTGGGAAACTATGCACCTATGCCAGTACCTAGTCCACCCTTCAAAGCAATGTTGGAACTCTTTTCCTGGAATGGCCATCAGAGCTGTCGTCATATTACCCTTGATGTCCTGAGTGTCATCAAAATGTCTTCCTTTCAACATTTCCTTTATCTTCAGGTAAAGAAAAAAGTCATTGGGGGCCCGATCAGGTGAGTAGGAAGGGTGTTCCAATACAGTTATTTGTTTACTGGCTAAAAACTCTCTCACAAGCAGTGCTGTGTGAACTGGTGCATTGCCATGATGCAACAGCCATGAATTGTTGACAAAAAGTTCAGATCATCTAACTTTTTCACATAGCCTTTTCAGCACTTCCAAATAGTAAACTGGGTTAACTGTTTGTCCAGATGGTACAAATTCACGATGAATAATCCCTCTGATACCAAAAAAGAGTTAGCAACATCGGTGCAACAAATTCACGAACTTAATTGTCAGACCTCATACATTTAGGTCTGTGATCTCTCTTGAGTTAGTTTTTGTGACAAGTGTAAGGTCTTTGTCTAGATTTATTATTATTTTTTGCATGTGGATGCTTATTGTTCCAGCACCATTTGTTAAAAAGACTATCTTCGCTCCATTGTGTTACCTTTGCTCCCTTGTCAATAATCAGTTGATTATATTTATGTGGGTCTATTTCTGGGCTCTCTATTATATTCCTTGTCTCCTCTTAAGCCAATACCAAACTGTCTTGATTAATGTAGTTTTATAGTAAATCTTGAAGTTAGGTAATGTCAGTCTTTCAACTTTGTTCTTCTTCATTATTGTATTGACTATTCTGTATAAACTTTAATATCAGTTTGCCTCGCCATATAAAATTTAATATAAGTTTGTCAATATCCACAAAATAACTTTTGGGAATTTGACTGGGTTGCATACAAGTTCACTTGTAACATTTTGCATTTAATGTGGGTGGAGAATTTGGGTGTATATGACACTAGAACACTGTGTATGCAATTCTAAACTGCCACAAGGTTTCCATAAAAACAAAAAATATATATATTAGTTAAACCTTGGATTCCTTTTATTATGGTAAAGCTATAAAAGCTAAAATATAACTATAAGAGCTACAAAAATCCTTTTTATTGTTTATGCGTGGAAAATGCTCTAAATTTTCATTTAGCTAAGTGTTTAGAAGCTACAGTAACTCAAATTTTAATAATTCAAATAATTTTCATATAATGAGAATATTATTATGGGGGCAAAATGCAGAGGCCATAAAATTAATAACAGAAAAATTGGTAAAAAATCAGTGAGAAATCAGTGATAGCTGAATATACTTTCTAGAAATAAATCTGGTACAAAGCTTCAAACAGAGAGGGTCTCTGACCTTTCTGATCTTCTTAAGCTTATTTCTGTTCTTTACTTAATATACTCTTGCTGTCATGAAAGCCTTTGCTCTTCTGATGGCTTTAATAGTGATCTGAAGAACAAGATATAGTATCAGAAATATGATATCCTTTCTGTCTATCGCCAGAAGAGACAAGATAGTGCCAATTTTGTTTCTGAGAAGATTAAATAGTAAATATAGTAACAATGTGGAGTAGCAAATGCATTTTCGCAGAATGTTAAAATGTGTTCTTCTCTTAAGCAATGGATTTCAAACAAATAAGTTTCTAAGCACAAAATGGTTCTGTTTTATGTCTTAGAAAAGTAGATATTAAGATGAATCTATTTTGGAAACATTAAAATTATACTTTGCAGTTAATCAAATTTAGTTTTGAGTTTTTTAAATGGGTTTTCTAATATCCTGAAGAATATTATTATTGTGAAATAATTCTAAAATTGAATTTATTTACTTATTTTAGTCTATTATTGTAGAATGATACAGCAAGAGCCAACAGGAAGCTGTTTACTAGATATTCTGTTAATTGCAATTATTCATATTTTTCATGGTATAAGTTTATTCTTATGTGAAACCATAATTTTAAAGGAGAAAATATGATTTATATGCTTTGAAGAAAAATATAATAGTTCTGTGAGCTTCTGTACTGTTTGTATCCAAGCACTGAAAATATTTTCTTTATATATTTTCTTTAGTAAATTTGTACTGTATTCCTTATATTCAAAATGTTAACCTGCAACTTATGATAAGACATGGTATTTCAGTTGCATTTGCTTTAAAATAGAGAAGAACAATTTTTTAAAAAGTTTGATGTGTTTCATTAAGTTAGTGGGTGCATATATCCTTTTAAGAAATATTTGTGATCAATTTTATTTTACAAAAATAGCCATATGACTATTTCCTGTCTTACATTATTTTTTAGAATCTTGACATTCCCTCATAAAGTGGTGGGTTCTAGTCTCCTATCTACTGTAAACCTGGTGAGCATTGAACTGTTCCAACCAACAGTATGGCAGAAGGGATGCTATTTGACTTTAGATGCTAGGTCATTGAAAAGTTACAGCTTTCACTTGACTCCATGTCTCTTTCTCTTTCTCCCAGGAGATTTTCTTTTGGTACCCAGTTACTACATGAACGGGTCCTGTGCAGCAGTTCTGTACAACAGCTTTAGCTAAGGTCTCAGCAGTGAGACAGCATGGACTTCCAGACATGTGAGTGAATGAGGCTTCAGATAATTGCAGTCTGCAGCCTTCCAGCTGTTTCATTTATCTATTTTTGGGTAATATCACCTCATAGCCTAGTGACTTAAAACAACATTTTATTACACCTCATAAGTATATCAGTTAACTGGGATTGGCTGGGGTTTCCTTGACTCCATCAGATGTTGGATGGAGTTGCAAACATTTGAGGGCTCTACTGTGCTTGAAAATCAAAGATTATTCACTTATCTGATTGGCATTTGGGGCTAGATGTTGAATTGGTAGTTTTGACTGATTACCAGTTTTGTTCTACTTTATATGATCTCTCCACTAAACTTGGGCTTCTCATAGCAAGGTGGTTGGATTCCAAGTGGGACTCTAACACAAGCATTGCAAAAGGTAGGAAATGGAAACTGCCAATCGTGTTTAAGTCTAGGCTCAGTAGTTTCACCTTATTATTTCTGCTGCATTGTATTGATTAAAGCAGTCACAGGGCCAGCCAAAATTCAGGGGAAGTGAAAACAAATTACTTCTTAGTCAGGTAGTAGCCTGTGTATATAGGGATGACCACCATCTTTGGATATTATTTACTCTGGGTTATTATATTAGTCATATATATTGTGTATATGTTTGTATGTGTGTGACCATATTCATGGGTATAATTAAATAGGTATGCAGAGAAACTTCTACATAAAACTTTATCAAATGATTCAATTAGTTTATTTAACAGATACATGTATATTTATAAACTTTCACTTTTCAATTTTGTAAGTTTTGTCTCTCTATAATGAGTAATATGATAATTCTTAAATAATTAGACTACACATACTCTCATATCCTATCCTGGAATCACTTCAATATCCATGGATATTTTCTTCCAGTTAAATTGTTGCATGTAACTATTTAATCCTTGGAGATTTTATTATGCATTAGTGTCTGACACTCACAATACCTGACCCTTATAATGCACATAAATTGTCAGCACTCTGAGAGCAGATTTATTTCTCAGGAAATACATTAACTAAATTTGCCATAATTTTAATATTTTACTTACAGTGTTGCATGAACAAACATATTTTTGTTAGCCTAAGAACATTTTCTTCTTGTTTGTAAGCTATAGATGTACTCTATTTGTCTAAACAGTTGAAAGGCTGTCCAGATTCAATGGGAGGAAACAAAACCACCCTTAATGGAAGGTGTGACAGGCAATTTTGAGGCCATAAATATTACTACACATATTTCCTTTTGTTTCCTTTATCCTCCTTTCTAACTTTCTATTATAGACATTAGTTTTATGTTTCAAATGAAAGGTAAATACATTAAATTCATGTTTGTTGTTGATGAATTCTTACTTATGTTTATATTTTCCTTAACAGATATTTCAAAGTTATCAATATTTCTATATACTCCCTAGGCAAAACAAGTACCAACTTCTCCCCACAAAAGGAAGGAAAGATGAGTATTCCTCAGTGTACTCTGACCTCCCCTGTCAGAGTTATCATCTTTTTTTAAACCTTGGAACTCATTGAGTTGGTTTATTTATTTATTTATTTATTTATTTATTTATTTATTTATTTTAATTTTTATTAAATTTGTTGGGTTGACATTGGAGTAAAATTATATAGGTTTGAAGTGTACGTTTCTATAATACATCATCTATATATTGCATTGTGTATCATCTTGACATGTTATCATCTTGTCAAGTTTTCTCTGCCATATTATTATCTTGGATTTTGTTTTTGGATCATTAGGCGTGAACAATTAATTTTTTTGGTTATTCCTCTATTAATGTTAGATAACATTAAAGTTTACCAAGTTAGCTTTTTACTTTTTTTTTCCTTCACCTCTCCTAGTGTCCTACCAGATTTATTTATTTTCTTGCTAGAGAACTTTCTGTAAGAATATTTGCAAAGAGGGGTTTTATGTAATTGACTCCCTGAGGTTCTGTATGCCTTAAAACATCTTTTCGTTACCTTCTCATTTAAGGGTAATTTAAAGAGAATTCTGTGATTGAATTTACATTCTTTTAATTTTCTGAAAACATTTCCACATTGTTTTCTTGCACCCCATGTTGCTCTTTAGAAGTCTTATGTCTATCTGGCTTCAGTACTTTTGTAAAGGCTTTTCTTGTTATTTCCTCTAGAAATTTTTCACCATGCCTTCTAGGTGAGTACTTCAAACTTATCTAGCTCATAATTTTTCTTTTGTCTGTATCTATTCTGCTTTTCAATTCATCCATTGACTTCTAGGGCTTTTTTTTAAGCTATTATGTTTTCATATCCAGTTTTTCTGTTTGGTTCTTTGTTGAGGCTTATTCCATCTTAAAGCTTCCATTATTATTCTTTATCCCATTGAGGATACTTACAGCAGCTATTTTAAATTTTTGCTTGGACTGTTTTTTGTTTTTTGTTTTAAATTCTGTTACTTGGTTGTGTGTTGTTCAATTTTTAAAATTTTTACAGAACTTTAATTCCTCAGATATTTCAGATTATCATCTACCTTTACCTGGGAAGAGATATAAAAGCACTAGCCTTAACTAGTGATGCTCTTATGAGTTTCAGTGTGTGTGTGTGTGTGTGTGTGTGTGTGTGTGTGTGTGTGTTTAGATGGTGGGTAGATAATACAGGTTAGGATGAAAAATTTCTGGTATTGAAATCTTGGCTTGACTTTTGACCAACTCATTTGATGACTGGTCCTCACAGAATCTCTCACTACCTATAAACTAGGTAAATTGTTTTTTACAAAACTTTCCTGTTATGTTACAATACCTTATCCCTTAGGTTGAGTGTGTGTGGAGGAAAGAGGGTGAGCAGAAAGATAAAGTTTATGGGTGAGGAGTAGCTCAGTTTAATTTGTTGCTATTTGCTCCCCATCCAAGCTGGGATTTAGTATTGCCTTAACAACAGACTTTGTCACTAGCAATTGATTGGCTGAACTGATGGTTTTTTTGCTCTGCAGTGTTGATGGTATTTGTAAGAATGATTCAGGGCAATGTTATGAAGAAACAATGTAAATGAAAAGTTGTCCTTGAATCTATCATCCTTCTACAGCATCAATTCACCTTTTGCCTTCTCAAGGATTTCTAATGATTGAAGTGTTAATTTTGTACATCCAATGAACCTTCTTCTTGATTCTATGTTGGAATTTGGTAATGGAACTAACAGGCCAGATACTGTTAACATCACAATATTGGTAAGATCCAAGATATATCATCTTTTTTTTCCAATTCATTTGATCAGATATGTTATTATCAATTTAAACTTCCAAGTCTTATAATCTGGAGCCATTTATACCTTTAAGACAACTTTGAATATCCTTTTACAAATAAATAGATATTTAACAAGCATCTATTGTGTAAAGCATTTGAGAATACAACATCAAACAAGATAGCTATAGCCCTTCTTATAAAACTTACAGTGCAAATTTGCTGAATTTATCACTTATTGTAAGCAAACATTGCATCCATAGTCTTAGAAGCACTTGTATGTACAGTTTATAAGGTATTCCATAAATGCAAAAGTTTTAGAGTGGGTTTACATTAAATTTTCATGTTTAAACAGATATTGGAAATAACTGAATATGCTCAAATGATTTTTTTATTGTGGAACAAAGCACATAACATATAATTTATAATTAGTGACATTTATATATTTGCAATATATTGTAACCCCCATTGCCTAGTTTGAGAATATTTTCATCACTCCAAAAGGAAACTTTGTATTCATTAAGGAGTCATATCACATATACTCTCTCCTCAGCCCCTGGCAACCAAAAATCTACTTTCCATATATTAGGATTTGATGACTTTTGATATTTCATGTAAATAGAATCACACAATATGTGGTCTTTTGTGTCTGGGTTCTTTCACTCAGCATAATGTTTTCAGGGTTCATTCATGTTATAGCATATATCAGAATGTCGTCCCTTTTTATAGCTGAATAATATTCTACTATATGGATATACAATAGTTTCTTTACCTATTTGTCAATTGATAGACATTTAGGTTGTTCTCACCATCTAGTTCTGAACTGAGCTCCTGTGAACATTTTTAAACAATTTTTTGATTGCACACCTGTTCAAACTCAGGAGAAATTACTGGATCATATTGTAATTCAATATTTCACTTTCTTAGTAATTACCAAACTCTTTTTTTTTAAGTGGCCACACCATTTTACATTCTTTTTTAAAATTTATTTTAAGATTTTTATTAAAATATAGCCAATATACAATATTATATTAGTTTCAGATATATGTTATAGTTATTCAACATTTATATACTTAAAGAAGTGATCACCATCATTATAAGTCCAACAACCATCTGACATCATACCACACTATAACAATATTATTGATTATATTCCCTATGCTGTACATTACATCCCAATGACTTGTTTTATACCTGAAATTTTTTATCTTTTATTCCCCTTCACCTCTTCTTTTTAAAATTTATAATTACAGTTGACATTCAATATTATTATTATTTTTTTGTTTTGTTTTGTTTTGTTTTGAGGGCAGTGTCACTGGCCCTCATATGTGGGACCAAACCAGGGCCACTGGCTTCCCAAGCCAGCGCTTAAACACCACGCAACTCAGCCAGCCCTATATATTATTTTATATTAATTTCAGGTGTACAGCATAATGTTAGACATTAATATAATTTAAAGTGATCCCCCTGACTAGTACCCACCTGGCACTATATATAGTTATTACCATATTATTAAATATAATCCTTGTGCTTTACATTCTGATGACTATTTTGTAACTATGAGTTTGTACTTCTTAATCCCTTCACCTTTTTCACTGTGTCCCCCAAATCCCTCCCATCTATCACCCCAACAAATCTAATATTCATCAGACACCATACATACTTATTAGAATATTATTGACTATATTCCTTATACTATATGCTACATCGCCATGACTACTTTGTAACAATTAATTTGTAGTTCTTAATTCCTTCCCCTTTTCACTCACCCCCAATCTGCCTCCTATCTGGCAACCATCAATATGTTCTCTGGGGCCAGCCGAGTGGCTCGTTGGTTAAGAGCTGGCTTGGAACTCCAGCTCTGAGCAGCAGGGCCCCGGTTTAGATCCCACATTAGGGCCAGTGACACTTACCTCTACAGTTAAGATGGTAAACAACAGCTTGACCTGGAGCTGGGCTGCCGTGAGTTGCAGGTGATGGTGTAGGCTGCAGCAGAGCTGCAGTGGGCTGCCATAAGCCACAGTGAGTGGCAGGCAGCCAGCGTGAGCTGCAGTGAGCCGCCATGAGAGGCAGTTCAGAGGCCGGCAACCGATCTGCCTCATCCAGGAAGAGCGCAATGATGATACCAACATGGGCCAGTGAAGCGACATCCTACACAACTAGACAAGAACAAAAGGACAGCAACTTGTCTGTTCCCGTTCTCCGATTCACCAACTCTGTTCCATCCCCCATTCCTCAATAAAATCTTAACAACAAAAAAAATATGTTCTCTGTATCTATGAGATTGTTTCTGTTTTAATTATTTTGTTCTTTAGACTCCATATATAAGGCGAGTCACATTGGATCTGAATTTCTCTGTCTGACGCTCCAGTCAGCACAGTATCCTCCAGGTACATCCATGCCGCCACAGGTGGCAAGAACCGATTCCATTCACTGGCCAAGCAATATTCTATTATATATATGTACCACCTCCTCTTTATCCATTCATCCACCCTGGACACCAAGTCTGCCTCCACATCTTGGCCATTGTAAACAATGCTGCAATGAACATATGGATGCACTCTTCCTCTCAAAGTAGCATTATGTGTTTCATTTAATAAATACAGAGAAGTGGGATTACTGTGCCCCTCTTGTTATAGCCTTTGTTTTAAAGCCTATTTTGTCTAGTATAATTATTCTACCCCAGCTTTTTTGTGTGTTTTTTTTTGTTTCCAATTTCATGAAATAACTTTTTCCATCTCTCTACTTTCATTCTGTGTGTCTTCCTATCTAAAGTGATTCTCATGCAGGCAGCATATGTAAGGGTCTTGTTTTCTTATCCATTCAGCCCCCTATGTCTTTTCAGTGGAACATTGAATCAATTTACATTGAAAGTAATTATTGATACACATGTAGCTATTGCCATTTTATTATTTATAATTTTGATTTTCTTTTCCATTTTTTTTAAGTTCTTTTATTGTCAAATAAAAATTTTATTTAAAAATTAGTTTCAGGTGTACAACGCAGTGCAATAGTTATACTTTTTGCCCCTCAAAGTGACAACCCCCTCCCCCAATTCGCCACCCCACTCCCTTGCCATATCATACATATCTATTACAATTCCCTTGATTGCCTTCCACAGTACACTCCACATCCCGTGAATATCTATATATTCAATTACAGTTGGCATACAATATTATATAACATCAGCTTCAGGTGTACAGTGCAGTGATCAAGCCTCTACACCAACCATGAAGTGGTCTCCCTAACAAGACATGTGACCATCTGACACCTCACAAAATATTTACAACATTATTAATTATATTCTCCAAACAGTCTTTCATATCCCTGTGGCAATATTGTAGTTCCCTATTTATGCTGTCTAATCCCTTCCCCTTCTCCCTCATCCCCACCCCTCCCAACTAGCAAACATCTGTTTTTCCTCTATCTCTATGAGACTGTTTCTGTTTACTTTGCTTGTTCATTTAGTTTTTCAGATTCCACATGTAAGTGAAATCATATGGTATTTGTCTTTCTCCGACTGACTTATTTCACTTAATATAATAGTCTCTAGGTCCATCCATATCATTGCAAATGGTACAATTTCATTCTTCTTTATAGCGGAGTAATACTCCGTTGTATAGTGGAGTAATACTCATAAATACTTTATAGAGGAATAATACTCAGAAATGCACCACAGTTTCTTAATCCAGTCATCGACTTATGGGCATTTCAGTTATTTCCAAGTCTTGACTATTGTATATAGCATTGCAGTAAACATAGGGGTACATATATTTTTTGAATTAACATCTTGCATTCTTCTGGGTAGATACCCAAGTGTGGAATTGCTCAGTGATACGGTGGTTCCATTTCCAGTTTTTTGAGATATCTCCATACTGATTTCCATAATGGCTGCACCAATCTGCAGTCCCACCAACAGTGTTACCAGGGTTCCCTTTTCTCTACAACCTCGCCAGCACTTGTTGTTTGTTGATTTATTGATGATAGTCATTCTGACTAGAGTGAGGTATCCCATTGTGGTTTTTATTTGCATTTCTCTAATGATTAGTGAGGTTGAACATTTTTTCATATGTCTGTTGGCCATCTGTATGTCCTCTTTAGAGAAATGCCTCTTCATATCCTCTGCCCATTTTTTAATCGGGTTGTTATATTTTTGGTGTTGAGTTTGCATGAGTGTTTTATAAACTTTGGATATTAACCCTTTATCAGATATATCGTTGGCAAATATCTTCTCCCATTCAGTAGGCTGCCTTTTTGTTTTATTGGTGATTTCCTTTCTGTGAAAAAAACTTTTAAGCTTGATGTAACCCCAGAAGTTACTTTTTTTGTTTCATTTTCCTTGCCTGAGGGGACATATCAGTAAAAATATTACTCAGGTTAATGTCTGCAAACTTACACCCTATGTTTTCTTCTAGGAGTTTTATGGTTTCAGGTTTTACATTTAAGTCTTTAATCCATTTCAAGTTTGTTCACGTATATGGTGTAAGTAGGTGGTCCATTTTCATTTTTCTGCATGTGTCAGTCCAATTTTCCCAGCACCATTTATTAAATAGACTATCTTCACTCCAATGTAAATTCTTGCTTCCATTGTTAGATTAAATGACAGTATATGGATGGGTTTATTCCTGGGCTCTCTATTCTGTTCCATTTGTTTATGTGTCTGTTTTTATGCCAATACCACATTGTTTTTATTACTGTAGCTTTGTAGTATGTTTTGATGTCAGGTAGCATGATGCCTCCCACTTTGTTCTTATTTCTCAAGATAGCCATGGTTATTTGGGGTCTTTTATGGTTCCATATAAATTTTAGGATTCTATGTTCTATTTCTGAGAAAAATATCCTTGGTAGTTTGATTGAAATTGCATTGAATCTATATATTGCCTTAGGTAGTACTGACATTTTAGCTATTTCAATTCTTCCTGTCCATGAACCTGGTATATATTTCCATTTATTTGTATCTTCTTTGATTTCTCTCTTCAGTGTTTCATAATTTTCTGAGTACAAGTCTTTTACTTCTTTAGTTAAATTTATTCCTAGATATTTTATTGCTTGTGAAGCAATTATAAAAGGGATTGATTTCCTGATTTCTTCTTCTGATAGTTTATTATTGGCGTATACAAGTGCAACTGATTTCTGAATATTAATTTTGTATCCTGCTACCTTACTAAATTCATTTATCAGTCGTAACAGTTTTTTAATGGAGCCTTTTGTATTCTCTACATATAGTATCATGTCATCTGCATATAATGACAATTTTACTACCTCCTTTCCAATTTGGATGCCTTTTATTTCATTTTCTTGTCTGATTGCTGTGGCTAGAACTTCCAGAACTATGTTGAATAGAAGTGGTGAAAGTGGGCAGCCTTGTCTTGTTCCTGATCTTAAGGGGAAAGCTTTTAGTCTTTCTGCATTGAGTACGATGTTTGCTGTAGGCTTATCATATATGGCCTTTATTATGTTGAGATATGATCCCATTATTTCCACTTTGCTAAGAGTTTTTATCATAAATGGCTGCTGGACTTTATCACATGTTTTTTCTGCATCTATTGATATAATGATATGATTTTTATTTTTCATTTTGTTAATGTGATGTATTATGTTAATTAATTTCAGATATTGAACCAACCTTGCATACCAGGAATGAATCCCACTTGATCGTAGTGTATGATCTTTTTAATGTGATGCTCAATTCAGTTTGCTAGTACTGTGTTGAGAATTTTTGCATCTATATACATTAGGGATATTGGCCTATAGTTTTCATTTTTTGTAATATCTTTGTCTGATTTTGGGATCAGAGTAATAGTGACCTCATAAAATGTGCTTGGGAGCCTTCCCACCTTCTGTATTTTTTGGAATACTTTGAAGAGAATAGGTATTAATTCTTTTTTGAATGTTTTGTAAAATTCACCTGTGAAGCCATCTGGTACAGTACTTTTGTTTGTTGGAAGCTTGTTGATTACTGGTTCAATTTCTTTGGTAGTAATCAGTCTTTCAGAATTTCTGTTTCTTTTTGGTTCAGACTTGGTAGATTGTATGCTTCTAGAAATTTATCCATTTCTTTCAGATTGTCGATTTTTTGGCATATAGTTGCTTGTAGTATTTTCTTAAAATTTTCTTTATTTCTGTGGTATCTATTGTCACTTCTCTCTCATTTCTGATTTTATTAATTTGGGTCCTCTCTCTCTTTTTCTTGATGAATCTGGCTAAGGGTTTATCGATTTTGTTTATCTTTTCAGAAAACCAGCTCTTGGTTTCATTTGATCTTTTGTATTGTTTTCTTGTGCTCTATTTCATTTATTTCTGCTCTGGTCTTTATTATTTCCTTTCTTGTACTTCTGGCTGTCATTCTGTGATTGCTTTGATGTATTAGATTACCTAGAAAGAAGAAAAAAGAAAAAAAAGAGGAAAAAAAGAAGAAAAAAGAAAAGAATAACAAAAAAAAAAGAAAAAAAAGGAAAAAAAAGGTTGGGGGTGTCTCTCTGTCCTCTTTAATCTTTAGACCACTTGCTCAGTAATAGAGATTCTCTGGGCAACTCAGCTCCAGCTGTTGGGGGGAAGGGCTTAACATGTTATGCACTGGCCTCCCTCTCACGCTTGCAGTGAGCTTTCCTCAGTTAGCTGCTGTGTGCTCTGGAACCTTGCTCACCACCAAAAATCCTCACAGGTTGTTGCTGGTTGTCTGCTGCAAAAATAACCCTCTGTGGCCTGCGGAGGTGTGGGCCAGGCATCAGGGGCCCAGGTGCCTCTGGCAACACAGCTCTAGGTGGGTGGGGCAGGCCCCCAAGGCACCACTGGATGTGATCACTGGCACCCAGCATGTCAGAGCACCATGCACCCCTGCATTGGCAACCAGCCCACACAAACTTTCCAGGAAAGCCCTGACCGGATCACGCAGGCACACAGCTCCAAGCTCAATACTGCTAGGAAAACTCCCAGTCTCAGCCTGTCCCAATCAGCAGCTCACAGATCAGGCTGAGCAGCCAATCCCCAGCCTAGAAATGCTGCACAAGCAATGTGGAGAGCTAGGACCCAAGGCAGCTGGAGAACTCCAGTGTCTCAGTGAGCAGCCTGATGGAGCCAGTGGATACCTGCCTGGTGTTTCCCTGGCAATGCAGCACAAAAAGGGTGGAGGGTGAGACTCCAAGGCTGATTGCGCGCACACGCACTCACACACTCCTGCGCCAATTTCATCAGACCAGTGCGGTCCAGGACCTGACCCTCTGTGGGAGGGCCCAACCCTGAAAAAATGGCTCCCTCCTGTATACTACTGATGTGCAAGCTCCACACCAGGGGAACAGTGGTTCCAAAAACCTCTAGCTCCCATGCCAAAGGCGCTCAGTTCAGTCCGTTCCCTCAGGCTCCTGGGCCCAGCTCACGTAGCTACTCCCTCCACCAGGAACCGGGTGAGTGTTCACCAGCGAGCAAGCCCTTACTCCGACCCCACTGTTTCACTAGCCGCTCTCAGCCTCACCGAGCCAAGCAAAGAGAGTCCTCACTAATTTCCACTGCCAGCTATTGTAGCGATCCTCTTCCTGGCAAAGCAACTCTGGGCTAGTGAGCTCGGTGTGGGGCCGGAGGTTCTCTCCCCCAACTGGAGAAGCCTTCCCACCACTGAGGCATCTCCCACGGGGCTGGCCCTCTCTCATCTCCACCCCTCCTACCAGACTTGACATGGCCTCCTCTTTAGGTCCTTTGTTGAGAGGTTTTGTTCATCTAGTGTTCAGGGGACTTTCGAGGTTGAATGTTGTATAAATTATTTGTAATTTTGGTGTGATCCTGGGAGGCAGTTGGCACAGCGTCCATCTATTCCGCCATCTTACTGGAAGTCTTTTTTTTTCAATCTTTAAGAAGTCCCTCTAACATTCTTAGAAATACTGGTTTGGTGGTGATGAACTCCTTTAGCTCTTTCTTGTCTGGGAAGCTCTTTATATGTCCTTTGATTCTAAATGGTAGCTTTGCTGGGTGAAGTACTCTTGGTTGAAGATCCTTGGTTTGTATGACTTTGAATAATTTATGTCAATCCCTTCTTGACCTCCAAAGTTGCTGTTGAGAAATCTGCTGAAAGTCTAATGGGAGCTGCCTTATAAGTAACTAACTGCTTTTCTCTTGATGCTTTTTAAGAGTTTCTCTTTGCATTTAAGCTTTGGCATTTTAATTGTGATGTGTCTTGGTGTGGGCCTCTTTGGGTTCATCATGTTTAATACTGTACTTCTTGGGCTTGTATGTGTATTTATCTTGCCAGATTATGAAAGTTCTCAGGTATTATTTTTTCAAATAGATTCTCAATCCCTTGCTTCCTCACTTTTCCTTCTGTTACTTCTATGATACGTGTTGTTACACATGATGTTGTCTCACAGGTCTCTTAAACTATCCCCATTTTTTTGGATTCTTTTTTCTTTTTGCTGTTCTGGTGCTTTCTGCTACCTTGTGTTCCAAATCACTGGTTTGATCCTCTGCTTCATGTAGTCTGCTATTGCATTCTTCATTTCAGTAATTGCATTCACTTCTGACTGGTTCTTTTTTTATGGTTTCTGATTTCTTTCTTTTGCTTGCTATCTCTTTGTTCAAGGAATGTATCAAGAGCTTCAAAATTTAGAATTCTTACTAAATTCCTTGAACATCCTTATAACCCATTATTTTGAACTCTGAATCTGGTGGTTTGCTAGCATCCATTTTGTTTAGTTCTTTTTCTGGAGTTTTCTCTTGTTCCTTCATTTGGGACATATTTCTTTGTTTCCTCATTTTGGCTGCCTCTCTCTATTTTTTTTTTATGTATTAAGTAGATCTGCTGTGTCTCCCAGTCTTGTCTGGGTGGCCTTAGGTAGTAGGTGTCCTGTGGGGCCCAATTTCACAGTCTCCATGATCACCTGTACCAGGAGCTTCAGGAGTGTCCCTTGTGTGGGTTTTGTGTGCCCTATAGTTGAGACTTGATTGCTATTGCATGTCAGTGGGTGGGATTAACCCTCAGTCTAATTGGCTGTGGGATTGGGTCACATCCACACCTTATAGAATGGTGTGCATGGACTTACCCCACTGACTGGCATTTGTCCCAGTGGTCTCTTGTACCTGTTGAGACCATCCATTGGGCTAATTGTTGGGCTAATTGGGTGGTTCTATGCTGTGGTCTGAAGCAAGCCTCCAAGTTTGTTCATTCTGGGGCTTTTTGAGAGAGGCTCCAGTAGATGCCCAGGTCATCCACTACTTGTGTCCAGCTGGGGACTACCTTGTAGGAGCTACAGAGTGACCCATGGTTGATCGCTGCCTGTGCTAACCCTGAAGGCACATGGGAGAGGTCATGCTGTGAGCCCAACATGACGACCAGCAGTACTGAGCCTGGGGTAGGTCTGCAAAAAGCCAAGACACCCAGAGACCTGCTGCTACCAGCCAGCTCCCGTAATGTTCAGCCCCTGATAAAGCCTCATGCAGTATATGAGTTATGTGAAGCAGGGTCTCAAGGAGTCACTAGAGTGGGAAGACTTGTAGTCACCAGGTTAATGTAGATCCTGGTTTTGTGCCAATGATGAAACTAGAGCTACTCAGAAAAGTCTCAGAGCACACCGAGGCTCATTGTCACCTGCTTGGGGCCCATGGACTCTGATAGTTTTTAAAGAAAGAGTCCAATGTGGGCAGGGCTGGCTGCTGGCTGAGAAAGTGCCTCTGGTGTTGGGAAAGTTGGGTGGGGCAGGGTCTCAGTGAGTCAGTGGGGCAAAGCAGTGGAGCTCACCAGGTTAATCATATTCAGTTTTGGATGGAGGGGGTGGGCTCAATAGAGGAAAGAATGTGTCCACCTGCCAGCTGCATGGGAGTAGGACCCCACACAGGGAAAATGCTGACTGTCCTCCAGCCTTTGTATTTAAGCTACACTCCTCAATCTGCCCCCTCCACACACACACGCACACATGCCTCTGATGTACCCTGAGTCACTGTCCCTCCACTGGAGCCCAAGGTGAGTGCTTGTGAACGAGTGAGTCTGTGCACAGGCAGTTTAAGAGGATACCTGGGTTTCCCACAACCTTCCATCCTACCTGAATTGTTGGAATCGTCAATGTTTTTCACAGTCAGATGTTGTGGGGACTCCTCTTCCAAGCATAGTACTCCAGGCTGGGGAGATAGGTGTGGGGCTGGGGTCTCTCGTTCCTGTGGGGGGAACCTCCATGACTGAGTTATCCCTCCCATTTGTCAACTGCCACACAATGTTTTGGGGCCTGTTTTGCATCTCAGCCCCTCCTACTCATTTCAACGTGGCTTCTTTATATCGTTATTTATAAAACTACTGCTCAGCGAGACTTCAGATGGTTCTTAAGGTTGATTTTTCTATAATTGTAATTTTAATGTGTTCACACAAGGAAGCATGCACAGTATTTATCTACTCTGCCATCTTGGATCTCTCCCATTTTATATTCTTGCCAGTGAAGAATGATGGTTTCAATTTCTCCACTTCTTCACTAACACTTGTTGTTTTCTTTTGTCCAGTATAGCCATCCTAGTCAGTGTTAAATGGTATCTCATTGTGATTTTGATTTGCATTTGACTCATGTTTTACAATGAACATCTTTTCATGTACTTATTAAGGCCATTTGTATTTCTTCTTCAGAGAAATGTCTATTCAAGTCTTTTTCCTATTTTTAAAAATTGACAGTCTATTTCTTAGAACACTTTTAGTTTTATAGAAAAATTGAACAGAAAACAGAGAATTATGATATACTCTCCCACACACACAGTTTCTTTTATTATTGATATCTTACATTGCTGTGGTACATTTGTTAAAACTGATGAACCAATATTGGTACATTTTTATTAACTAAAGTCCACAAATTATGTTATGGTTCATTCCCTGCATTGTATTTTTCTATGGGTTTTGCTAAATTCATAATGTCGTGTATCCACCATTAAAGTATACAGAATAGTTTCCCTGTTCTAAATCTCTTGTGCTTCACCAATTCATGTTTCCCTTTCTTCCTCAAACCTTGGCAATCACTGATCTTTCTGCTGTCTCAATCGTTTTGTCATACCAGAATGTCAAATAGTTGGGATCATACGGTATGTAGCCTTTTTATACTGTATGTAAATGTAATGTACATTTAAAGTCATTCATGCATTTTCATGGTATGGCTTACCAGAGTTTGTTTATTTATTCACACATTGAAAGAAACTTTGTTTGCTTCTAATTTGGAGCAACCATGAATAAATCTAGACTAAATATTCATGATTAGAGCCTTGTCTTGATATAATTTCATAATTCACATGAGTAAATTTCTAGGAGCTTCTTTTTCTACTTTTTAATTTTGTTGTTTGTCTTTTTGCTATTGAGTTGTAAGTTCTTTACATAGTCTGAATATCAGAATATCACATATATAACTTGCAAACCTTTTCTCCAATTCGTGGGCTGTCTTTCCACTGTCTTGAAAGCACACTTTGATGGAGAAACATTTTTAATTCTACTGAAGTTCAATTTATCTAGTTTTTTAAACTTTTTGCTTGTGCTTTTAGTATCATACCTAAGAAACTATTGCCAAATCCATAGTTATAAAAATTTGCCCTGAAAACTCTTCCAAGAGTTTTATGGTTTTAGCAGTTACATTTTGATCTTTAATTCATTTTGAGTTAATATTTGTGTATGAGATATGGCAGAACACCTACTTCATTCTTTGGCATATAGATAGATATCTAGCTGTCCCAGCAACTTTTGTTGAAGAGTCTATTTTTCCCCCTTGAATGATCTTGGTACCCGTTTTGAAAATCAATTTACCATAGATGTTTGGATTTACTTTTGAACTCTCAATTCCATTTCATTTATTCACATGTGAGTTCTTATGAGAGTACCACACTATTTTGATTACTGAAGCTTTGTTTTGAAATTGGAAAGTGAGAGTGATCTAAATTTGTTCTTTTTAAATATTGTTTTGGCTATTCATAATCATTTGCAATGCCACATAAATTTCTAGGTAGACTTTTCCATATGTGCAAAATGGTTTTTGGATTTGATTGGGAAAATAATTAATATGTAGATCCCATTTTGTAGTATTGCCATTTTAACAATATCAAGTCTTCTAACCAATGAACACAGGAGGTATTTATATCTACTTAGGACTTTGAAAATTTCTTTCAGCCATGTGTTTCTCTCTCTCTCTCTCTCTCTCTCTCTATATATATATATATATATATATATATATATATATATATATATATATATATATATATATATAAAATGTCTTTCACCTCCTTGTTTATATTTATTCCTTGGGATTTCATTCTATGGATACTATTGCAAATGGAATTTTTAAATTCCCCTTCATGTTATTTAGAATTGGCATAGAAACAACTTACTTTTGTGGATTGATCATGTAATTCTGCAAATGTGTTACATTCACTTATTAGTTCTAGTAGTTTTTAATATATTCTTCATGATTTTCTATACATAAGATCATATCATCCACAAATATGATAGCTATAATTTTACCTTTATAATTTGGATGTGATTTATTTATTTTTCTTGCCTAAGAAAATTTCTCTAGTTAGACTTTCCTATACAATGTTAAAATAAGTGGTCAAATAAACATTTCTTGTCTTGGTCCTGATCTTGTGGGAAATGTTTTTAGCATTTCACCATAAAGTATGATGTCAGCTGTGTGTTTTTCACAAATGCCCTTTATCATAGTGAAGAAATTTCCTTCTACTTTTAATCTTTCAATAAGAATTAAATGTTTTCAAATACTTTTTATTCATCATTCTAGATGATTATATGACTTTTCCTTCCATTCTATTAAAGTGATGTATTACATCAATTGCTTTTCATATGTTGAATCACCCTTGCATTCCCTGGATAAAACGCATCTGTTCATAGTGTACATATTTTTAATATGATTGTGGATTTGGTATGCAAATACTACGTTGATGATTTGTGCATCTATAATCATAAAAGGTACTGGTCTGTAATCTTTTTCCTTGTGGTGTCTTTTTCTGGCTTTGTTATCAGGATAATGCTGACCTTACAATAAGTTAGAAATTGCTCCCTCATCTATTTTTTGGAAGAATTTTTTAAGTATTATTGTTAATTACTTTCTAAATGTTTGGTAGAATTTACCAGTGAAGTCATCTGATCCCGGAGTTTTCTTTTGTCAAATTCAAAATAATTATTGATACAATCTCTTGGTATAGGTCTGTTCAGATTTTCAATTTTTTCTTGTGCCAGTTTTGGTAATTTTTGCATTTCTAGAAATGTTTCCAGTATATCTAATATATGGTTGTACAATTGTTCATAGTATTCTTTTATCATCTCTAATATTTATATGAAGCTCAATAATAATGACCACACTTTTATTTCTGATTTGTTATATGTGTCTTCTCTATCTTTTTTTTTTTTTAAGCTGAGCCATCCCGCCACCTGTTGGCAGCTCAGCTGCAGCTCAGATCAGACTGGGCATCGAACTGCTGTTGCTCAGAGCTCAGCTCACACTCTTGAGCAAGCTCTTAACCAACTGAGCCACTCTGCTGGCCCCTTCTCTATCTTTTTTATTGAGTATAGTTAAAGGATGATCAGTTTTGTTGATCTTTTCAAAGTACCAACTTTTTGTTTTGTTGGTTCTCTATTGTTTTTCTACCCTTTATTTATCTCCACTCTAGTTTTTATTAATTTCTTGCTTCTGCAAGCTTTGGATTTAGTTTACTCTCTTCTTTCTTGTTCCCAGTGTATACAGATACATAATTGATTTGTAATCTTTTTTAAAATTTCCCTCTAAGCACTGCTTTCACTTCATATCATAAATATGTGGTATGTGCTTTTAAAAATGATTAAATTTACTTTTTAGATCAGTTTTGTTTCTAGAGAAATTGAGCAGAAAGTATGTGTTCCCATATACTCCCTCTCCTTCTCAAATAGTTACTCCTATTATTATCATCTTCCATGAGTGTAGTGAATTTGTTAAAATTAAACAACCAATTTTAATACATTATTATTAACTAAAATCCATAATTTACATTAGGATTCACTCTTCTATGGGTTTTGATAATTGCATGATTTTTCTATACCTTTTAGTATCATACATAATAGTTTCATGGCCCTAAATTTTTAATTTATGGATTCAGCAAAACTGTTTATCCATTTAATTGTTCAGTGACCCCTTGGTTGTTTCCAAATTTTAGCAATTATGAATAAATATGGTTTAAACCTTCATTATCATGTATTTATATTTGTGTAGATGTAAGTTTTCAACTCATTTGGGTAAATATCTAAGATGCACAATTACTGGATTGTATGTAAAGCTAAATTTATAAGAAATTGCCAAACTGTCTTCCTACATGTAAGGAGCAGTTTTGATTTGCATCAGCAATGAATGAGACATCTTATAACTTGACATCCTCACCAGCATTTAGTAACGTCAGTGTTTTTGATTTTCACCATTCTAATAGGTATGTCACAGTATTTTATTGTTGTTTTAATTAGCAAATCCCTAATGACATATAATGCTGATCATCTTTTCATATGCATATTTGCATCTCTATTGGTGAGGTGTCTATTCAGATATTTTGCTTACTTTTTAACTGGGTTGTTTGATTTCATTTTATTTTTCAAGTTTTAAATGTGTTAGTATGTTCTGGAAATAAGTCCTTTATGATATGTTTTACAAATATTTTATCACAGTATGTGACTTGTGACTTCTTTTTTTAGCTTTTTTAAAAACAATGTTTTACAAAGAAAAAGTTTTCAATTTTAAATAATTCCCGAATATCAATTATTTCTTTTTTATGCTATTTTTAAATTATTAGTTTCTGGTGTACAAAACAATGCAGTAATTAGATATTTACATTCCTCACAAAGCAATAACCCCAAGAAGTCTACTACCCATCTGACACTCTACTTAGCTATTACAATACCATTAGCTATATTCCTATGTTATACTTTACATCCCATGACTATGATTTTTAAAGTTATAGTTGATATTCAATGCTATTTTATATTAGTTTCAGGTGTACAGCAGAGTGGGTAGGCATTTGTATGATTTATGAAGTGATCCCTTGATAAGTCTAGTGATCATCTGACACAATACATAGTTTTCAAAATATTCTTGACTATATTCCCCATACTGTAATTTGCATCCCTGTAACTATTTTGTAACTACTAATTTGTACATCCTAATCCCTTCAACTTTTTTTCACCCATCCCCCAACACTCCTCTCTTCAAGCAATCATCAGTGTGTTCTCTGTATCTATAAGTTTATATCCTTTTTTGTTTGTTCATTTATATTGTTCTTTAGATTCCACATACAGTGAGATCATATGGTATTTGTCTTTCTCGGTCTGACTTATTTCACTTAGCATAATACACTCTAGGCCCACCCATGTTGTTGCAAATGAAGATTTCATTAGTTTTCATGGCAGAGTTATACTGTACTATATATATGTACCACATTTTCTTTATCTACTAGTCTATTGATGGAAATTTCAGTTGTTTCCATATCTTGGCTATTGTGAATAGCACTGTAGTAAACATAGGGGTGTATATATCCCTTAGAATTAGTGCTTTGGATTTCTTTGGATAAACACTCAAGAGTGGAATTGCTAGGTCATAACATAGTTCCATTTTTCAGTTTTTGAAAAACCTCCATATTGTTCTCCATAGTGGCTTCATCAATTTGCAATCACACTAACAGCACACAAGTGTTCCTTTTTCTCCACATCCTAGTCAAAACTTGTTTGTTGATTAATTGATGAAGGTTACCCTGACAGGTATGAGGTGATATCTCATTGTGGTTTTTATTTGTGTTTCTCTGGTAATCAGTGATGTTGAGCATCTTTTCACATGTCTATTGGCCATCTATATGTCCTCTTCAGAGAAATGTCTATTCAGGTCCTCTGCCCATTTGTTGATTAGATTGTTTATTTTTTGGGGTATTGAATTGTATGAGTTTTTATAAACTTTGGATATTGAGCCCTTATCATATGTATCATTGGCAAATACCTTCTCTCATTCAGTAAAATATATTTCATTTTTTGTTGGTTTCATATGCTGTGCAAGAACATTTTAATTTGATGTAGTCCTACTAATTTCTTTTTTTCTTTTGTATCTCTTGCCCAAGGATATATATCAGTAAAAATATTATGAAGGGCAACATCTGAATTTATTTCCTATATTTTCTTCTAGGAGTTTTGTGGTTTAGGGTCATACATTTAAGTTTTTAATCTATTTTGAGTTTATTCTTGTATATCGAATAAGAAAGTCCCAGTTTAATTTATTTTTGCATCTATCTGTCTAGTTTTTCCAGCACCATTTATTGAATAGATTGTCTTTATTCCAATGTATATTCTTGTTTCCTTTATCATAGATAAAATTACTATATAGAGTGGATTTATTTCTGGGCTCTCTATTGTATTCCATTGATCTCTGTTTGTTTGTTTTATGCAAATATCATGCTGTTTTAATTACTATGGCCTTGTAGTGTAAATTGATATCAGGTAGTGTGATACATTCAGCATTCAGCTTTGTTCTTTCTCAGGATTGCCATGGCCATTCGGATCTTCTATGGTTCCATATAAATTTTAGGACTATTTATTCTAGTTCTGTGAATAATGCCATTGGTATTTTGATTGGAATTGCATTGAATCTATATATTGCATTGAACAGTGTGGATGTTTTAACTATATTAATTATTCCTATCCATGAGCGTGGTATATGGTTCCATTTACTTGTATCTACTTTAACTTCTCTCTTCAATGTCTTATAATTTTCTGAGTACTTTTACTGCCTTGGTTAAATTTATCCCTAGGTATTTTTTTTATGCAATTGTACTGGGATTATTTTCTGTCTGAAAGATCTGTCCATTTGTGTTTAGTCCCCTACTAAGAGTGGGTTATTATCTATCTCTGCCTTTATGTCAGTGAAAATTTGTTTATATATTTAGGTGCTCCTATGTTGGGTACATAGATGTTATTAGAGCTATGTCCCCTTTCTGGATTTATCCCTTTATCGTTATGTAATGTCTTTCTTTATCTCTTATACACGTAGCCTTCATTTTAAAGTATATTTTGTCTAAGTACTGAATATTTTATGAAATATTGAAAATAATTAACACTTATTTTTCTTAAACTATTCCAAAAAATTCAAGAGGAAGGAAGTCGCCTAACCTCATTCTATGGGGCCACCATTACCTTGATTCCAGACAAAGACATTGCAAAAACAAAAACAAAACAAAACAAAAAACAATAAGCCAATATGCTTAATGAACATAGAGGCAAAAATTCTCAGCAAAATATAAGCAAACCCAATTCAGCCATACATTAAAAATATTGTGCACCACAATAAAGTGGGATTCATTATGGCATGCAAGATTGGCTCACTATATGCAAATCAATTAATATGAGACATCACATAATCAAAATGAAAACTAAAAATCATATCGTCATATCAATAGGCAGGTAAAAGAAATAAAACTAAAACTGTCATTTTTTTGCAGATGACTTGATACCATACACTGAGAACCCCAAGGATTCAACCAAAAAAAAATTAGAACTGATAACTGAATTTACTAAAGTAGCCACATATAAAATCAATATTCAGAAATCGGTTGCATTTTATACACCGGTAATACAGTTTGTACACAAACTGTCAAAAAGGGAAGTTAAGGGGCTGGCTGAGTGGCACAGTTGTTAAACGCTGGCTTGGGAAGCCAGCGGCCCCGGTTCAGGTCCCACATATGAGGGCCAGTGTCACTGCCCTCAAAAAAAAAGGAAGTTAAGAACATCATCACAGAAAGTGGTCCTAAATGACACAGTAGACCAGATGGATTTAATTGATATTTTTAGAGCATTTCACTCCAAAGCAGCAGAGTATACATTCTTTTCAAATGCACATGGAATATTTTCCAAGATAGACCACGTTAGGTCACAAAACAAGTCTCAATAAATTTAAGAAGACTGAAATCATATCAAGGGTGTTTGCTGACCACAATGTATGAAACTAAAAGTCAATTAAAATTAAAAAAACATTTAAAAAAACCCCTGAAAAACACAAACTCATGGAGGCTAAATAACCTGCTACTAAATAATGAATGAGTCAACAACGAGATCAAGGAAGAAATCAAAAGATACCTTGAAAGAAATGAAAATGAAAACAAATGACCCAAAATCTATGGGACATAGCAAAAGCAGTCCTAAAACGGAAATTCATAGCAATGCAGGCCTACCTCAGTAAACAAGGAAAACCTCAATTAAACAGTCTAAATTTACACCTAATGGAGCTGGAAAAAGGACAGCAAACAGAGTCCAATGTAAGTACAAGGAAGGAAATAATAAGAATCAGAGTGGAAATAAATGAAATAGAGGCTAAAATAATACAAAAGATCAATGACACCAAGAGCTAGTATTTTAAAACGATAAAAAACAACTGATAATCCTTTAACTACACTCAAAAAAAAAAAAAGAAGAGAGCACCCAAAGAAATAAAATCAGAAATGAAGGCAGAGAAGTGACAACAAACACCACAGAAATATAAAAAAAGGTTAAGAAAATGTGATGAGCAACTATACAGCAACAAGTTGGACATTCCGGGAAAAAATGGCTAAATACCTAGAAGCATATAATCTTTTAAAGCTGAATCAAGAAAAAGAAATTCAGAAGCAACTGATTACTATTATACTAAAGAAATTGAACCAGTAATCCCAACAAACAAAACTCCTGGATCAGATGGTCTCTATCTCATTTATTTCTGCTCTGGTCTTTATTATTTCCTTCCTTATACTCCCTTTAGGCTTGTTTTGTTCTTTTTCGAGTTCCCTTAGGTGTAAAGATAGTCTGTTGATTTGAGATTTTTCTTCCTTCTTTAGGTAGGCCTGTACTGCTATGAACTTCCCTCTTAGGACTGCTTTCGCTGTATCCCAGAGACTTTGGGTCATGGTGTTTTCATTTTCGTTTGTCTCGAGGTATCTTTTGATTTCTTCTTGATCTCATTTTTGACCCACTCACTATTTAGTAGCATGTTTTTTAGCCTCCATGTATTTGTAAGCTTTCCAGAATTCTTCTTATAATTGATTTCTAGTTTCATAGCATTGTGGTCAGAGAAGACACTTGATATGATTTCAATCTACTTAAATTTGTTGAGACTTGTTCTGTGGCATAACATGTGGTCTATCTTGGAAAATGTTCCAAGTGCACGTCAGAAGAATGTATATTCTGTAGCTTTGGGGTGAAATGCTCTAAAAATATCAATTAAATCCAGCTTGTCTAAAGTGTCATTTAAGGCCACTATGTCTGTGTTGATTTTCTGTCTGGAGGATCTATCCATTGGTGACAATGGGGTGTTGAAGTACTCTACTATGATAGTGTTACTGTTGATCTCTGTCTTTATGTCTGTCAAAATCTGTTTTATATATTTAGGAGCTCCTATATTGGGTGCATAGATGTTTACTAGGGTTATGTCCTCTTGATGAATGGATCCCTTTATTATTATGTAGTGCCCTTCTTTGTCTTTTATTGTAGTCTTCATTTTAAAGTATATTTTGTCTGAAATAATTATTGCTACTCCAGCTTTTTTCTCATTTCCATTTGCATGAAATATCTTATTCCATCCATTTACTTTCAGTCTGTGTGTGTCTTTTGCTCTGAGATGAATCTCTTGTAGACAGCATATGCATGGGTCCTGTTTTCTTATCTACTCAGCCACTCTGTGTCTTTTGATTGGAGCATTTAGCCCATTCATATTTAAAGTGATCTGATAGGTACATATTTATTGCCATTTTGTTATTTGTATTTCTTGTCTTCCTGGGTTAGCTTGTTTTCCCCTTTCTTCTGTTTAAAAAAGCCTTTTTAACATTTGCTGCAATGCTGGCTTGGTAGTAATGAACTCCTTAAGCTTATTCTTTTCTGAGAAGCACTTTATCTCTCCTTCAATTTTAAGTGATAGCCGTGCTGGGTAGAGCAATCTTGATTGTAGACCTTTATTTTGTGTCACTTTGAATATTTCCTGCCACTCCCTTCTGGCCAGCAGAGTTTCTGAAGAAAAGTCAGCTGTTATTCTAATAGGAGTTCCTTTGTATGTAACCTGCTGTCTTTCTCTTGCTGCTTTTAGGATTCTGTCTTTGTCTTTCAGTTTTGTCATTTTAACTATGATGTGTCTTGGTGTGGGCCTGTTTGGATTCAGCCTGTTTGGAACTCTCTCTGCACATCCTGGGCTTGTATGTCGATTTCCTTCACCACAGTAGGGAAGTTTTCAGTCATTATTTCTTTAAATACATTCTCAATCCGTTTCTTCTCTTCTCCTTCTGGTATTTCTATGATGCGATTGTTGTGTTTCATGTTGTCCCAGAGGTCTCTTAAACTATTTTCATTCTTTTTTATTCTTTTTTCTTTTTGTTGTTCCAGCTGGGTGATTTCTGCTATTTTGTCTTCTAATTTGCTGATCCGCTCCTCTGCTTCATCTATTCTACTGGTGATTCCTTCAAGTGTGTTCTTCATTTCAGTTATTGTATTCTTTAGTTCTAACTGGTTGTTTTTTATGGTTTTCCTATCCTTCTTTATGTCCTTGCTGAGTTCCTTAAACATTCTTATCATCAGTGTTCTAAACTCTGTCTCTGAAAGTTTGGATACCTCTGTTTCATTTAATTCCATTTCTAGAGTTTTCTTCTGATCTTTTACTTGGGACATGTTTCTTTGTTTCTTCATTCTGGCTGTTGTTCTGTGAATGCTTTGATGTATTAGATAGATCACCTAGAAATATGAGAGAGAAAAAAAAGAGGTGGGGGGCTTTCCATCCTCTTTAATCTGCAGACCACTTGCTCAGCAATAGAGAGTCTCTGCACCAGATATTGGGGGGAAGAGCTTAACGTGTTATGCGCCAGCCTCCTCTCAGGCTTGCAGTGAGCTTTCCACAATTAGCTGCTGTGTGCTCTGGAACTGCGCTCACTACCAAAAAAAAATCTTCACAGGTTTTTGCAGCTTGTCTCCTACTGCATAAAAACCCTCTGCAGCCTGTGGAGATGTGAGCCAGGCACCGGGGGCCCAGGGTGCCTCTGGCAACACAGCTCTAGGTGGGTGGGGCAGGCCCCCAAGGCACCACTTGATGTGGTCAGTGGCCCCCATCAAGTCAGAGCAGCATACACTCTGCACCAGCAATCAGTCCACAAAAACTTGTCAGGAAAGCCTCGATCAGATCACGCAGGTGCACAGCTCCCAGCCCAACACTCTCAGGAAAACTCCCCGTCTTAGCCTGTCCCAATCAACTGCCAGCAGATCAGGCTAAGCAGCCCAACAACCAATCCCCAGCCTGGCAACTCTGCACAAACAGTGCAGAGAGCAGGGACCCAAGGCGGCTTGTGCACTCCCACGTCTCAGTGAGCAGCCTTTTTGAGCCAGAGGTCACCCACCCTGGTGAATGCTTAATAAAAAAAAAATTACAGTAAAAGACACGTAGCCATTAATCTCACTCAAAATACTCCCCCTCACTTCAAACACACTTATCCCATCATTCTTGCCACTTTCTGACACAGTTCTGGAAGTTCTCTTTCGTGAGTGTCTTTAGTTGTGCTGTCATGGCTGCCTTGACATCCTGAATGAATTCAAAACCTTTAATTTTCATGGTCATTTTTACTTTGGGGAAAAGACAAAAGTCTCACTGTACCAGGTCCAGTGAATAAAGTGGAGGAGGACACACTGTAATGCTGTTATTTGATAAAAATTGCCATAACAGAGGGCTGGCCGAGTGGATCAGTTGGTTAAGTGTTGGCTTAGAGCACGAACTCTGAGCAATAGGGCCACCAGTTCGATTTCCACATGGGCCAGTGATGTTGTGCCTGAGCTGATCTGTCACTGAGCTTAGGATGGCTCAGCTAGTGTAACAACAAGATTGCCTGTTCAATGACGGGCTACGCCCACCCACAACTGAGACTGAATTCAGTACTTTAAGCTGAGCTGCCGCCCGGATGGCTGCTGCCTGGATTGCTCAGTGGATAGGGCATGATCTCTAAACAACAAGGCTGCTGGTTCAACCCCGGCATGGGATGGTGGCTACACCCACCGACGACTAAGAATGAATATAGCACCTTGAGCTTAGAGGCCACAAGCTGCCAACGGGAAGCCAGATGGTGACTGGCACTCTCCACAACGAAGATTGAAGAACAATAACTTGGCTGGTCCCCTTCCCTAATTCCCCAACACTGTTCCCCTTTCCCAATTCCCCAATAAAATCTTTAAAAAAAAATTGCCATACCAGAAGCAATGTGTGATAAGGAGCATTGTCATGATGAAGGATGAATCTTTTGCCCATCTCTCAGGCTGTTTTCTAGGCACATCATTTCTTAAATGCTCTAATAAGCCTTTATAACATTCAGATTTCACTGTAGTGTTCCTGGGTACAAACTCAGCTTGTACAATTCTATCCAAGTTAGAAAATACAATTAACATCACCTTGGTGTTTTCATAGATCTTGATTGACGCACTTTGTTGTATGAGGACAACTGGGTGATTTTCATTTAGAACTCTGAACTTTGATCTGGGCAGATCATAACCATAGACCCAAGTTTCATATTCAATGATGATATGTCTTACAAAGCTGGAATCTGAAGTGGCACAATCGCACAAAGATCACATGGAACAAACATTGCACTCACTGCCTCATATTCAAATCTGTTATTAAAATGCTTTGAATGGAGCCATAGGAGACGTTCAGTTCTTCAAAAATTTCCCTAATAATCAATCGTCTGTTTGATCAAATCATTTTGCTTTCTCTTTCAACATTCTCTTGGGTTTTTGATGTTGAGTGGCGTGTTAATCTCTCCTCATCTTAAATTGATTCACAACCATTATGAAATTGCATGAACCACTTGTGAACCGTGTTCACGGTCACTGCAGCATCATCATAAATTAATTTTAACATTTTATGTGTTTCTTTAGCACTTTTTTGCAGTTTGAAACAAAATGTCATGTTAATGTGTTTTTCATGATCTATGATTTATGGCACACTTTAAAACACACCTTCTTTCAACCATAGCTCACACCCAACTAGCTACACTGAACAAGTTGAACACACTGTTACTAAAATTCGATATACAGCTTCCCCTATTGAAGATCCCTGCCTTTCCATTGGATGGTACTTGACAGCGGCCTTCACCATATTTTGTGATCAAACCTCGGCGTCTTGTTTGGTCCAATGGCACAGTCTCTCTGATCGCCTGTGTGTGTGTTCCAGGAGTGTCTCTTGTGTGTGTTTTGTGTGTTCTTCTTTGTAGTTGAGCCTAGATTGTTTTTGTGTATCTGTAGGTGGGACTGACTCTCAGGCTGACTGGCTGGAGGACTGGCTATACCCACAGTGTATGAACTGCTCTGTGTGGGCTGACCCCTTAGAGGGGTATTTGCCCCAGTGGGCTCTTTTGTCTATTGAGACCACCCTTTAGGTATGCTATTTATGGGGTTAAATGGGTGATACTCTGATGTCTTCTGAAACAGCTTCAGGTGTGTTGTTTCTGGTGCCTCTTGAGAGGGACTCTTGTGCAGGCCAACTTCAGCATTGCCTGTGACCAGCCCAGAGCTACTGTGTAGGAGGTACAAAGCTATATGTAGTTGGCTGATGCCTGTGGAGGACCTGGAGGTGTGTGGGAGTGATCTTGCTGTGAACCAAGGCTGACTTGCCACCAGCATTGGGCCTTGGACAGCTTAGCAAAAGGCTCAGGGCTTCTCTAGGCCTGTTGCCACTTGCCAGCTGCCAGTAAGGCTCATCTATTGATAGAGCCCCCATAGGTATGCAGACCTGGGCCAGTTGACCCAGTGTTGAGAGTGTCCCTCATGATGTAGCACTAGCTGGGTGGCCAGAGATCCAGGGAGTTATGGGATGTGGGTTGTCGTTTCTACAAAGTTAATGCAGATTCAGTTCTTGAACCAGTGTCTGACCTGTGACCACTCAGGCCATGACAAATGCTTTCAGAACACTGCGGTCAGCCAACACTGAGCTCTGGCTTGCAGATCCCTGAGAGCCACCCAAAAAAGGCCGCAGCACAAATTGTGGCTGACTGTCCACCATTGAATGTTCTCCAGCTCACCATGGGCCATCTGCTCTTGTAAAAGGCTTGCACAATTCGTGGGGCAGGGCTAGCAGCCCAGGAGCCAAGAGTGCCTTCCACAATGCAGCACTAGTTGGGCAGGGTGGGGACCCAGGGCATCATCAAGGTGGTGTAGACACGTGGATTTCACCATACCAATGTGGATTTAGAACTGGCCCTTTGGGAGAGGGTTCAATTTAGAAAAGATGGTGACCTCCTGTAGGCTACACTTGAGGCAGGCTCCACACAACTATATTAGTGGCTGTCCCTCTAGCCCTCAGACTGAGGCCACACAACTCAGTCTTTCCCTGTATGTCTCTGGTGCCTCTCAAGTTACTGCCCCTCCACTGGAGCCCAGGTGAGTGTTTACAAGTGAGTGAATCTATATGGGCCCTTTAGGAGGATGTCTGGTTTTCCAGCCACCTTACATCTCACCAGGACTAATGGACAGAGTCCTCGCTGATTTTCCATGCTAGATGTTGTTGGAAGTCTTCTTGTCACAGGAACCCTGGGCTGGGCTTCCCAGTGTGGAGCTGTGACCCCTCACTTTTCAGGGGGTCTTTCACCACTGAGGTGTCCCTCCTGGTGTTCAAACACTACCTGTGAATTTGAAGTCAGTTTCTTTCACATCTATGCCTCTTCTATTGTACGTCTCGATGTCGCTTCTTCTTTATATCCTTAGTTATAGATGTCCTGTTCAGCTAGTCTTCAGATAATTCTTGAGGCTGATATTCTATAATTTAGTTGTAATTTTGATGTGATCCTGGGAGGCAGCAGGCATCGTGTTTACCTAATCTGCTATCTTGGACCTCCTCCTTATCAATTATTTCTACCTTTTTTTTTTTTTGAGGGCAGTGTCATTGGCCCTCATGTGGGACCCGAACCGGGGCCACTGGCTTCCCAAGCCTGCGCTTAACCACCGCGCCACTCGGCAGGCCCATCAATTATTTCTTTCATAGTTTATACTTTTGGTATTCTATCTTAACAGTTATCACTATATCCAAATTCACCTGGATGTTCTCATATGTTATCTCTTAGAAATTTCATAGTTTGGGGTTTGCATTTAGGTGTAAGATCTCTTTTGAGTTAATTTTTGTGAAAGAGTAAAGTCAGAGTAGCTTTTTAAAAATTTTTGCATATGCATGCCCAGTTGTTCATATAGTATTTACTGAAAAGCCTATCCTTTCTCCATTGAGTTGCCTTTGCACCTTGTGAAAGCTGTGTTTGTGTGGGTTTATTTCTGGGCTTTCTGTTCTGTTGCATTGATCTGTCTATCTTTCGAGAATACCACATTTTCTTGATTTCTGTAGATTTATATTAAATCTTGAAGGTAGGTGTGTCGGTCTGCTGATTTTATTCTCTACTTCAAAACTATGTTGGCTATTTGGGGTCTTTTGCCTCTCATATAAACTTTAGAATTAGTTTATTGATATCCACAGAGTAACTGGCTGGGGTTTTGACTGGAATTGTTTTGAATATATCGATGAAGTTAGGAAGAACTGACATCTGAGCAGTATTGAGTTTTCCTATCCATGAACGTGGAATATTTAATTATTTATTTACATATTCTGATTGTTTTCTTCAGCAGTTTTCTTCAGCATTTTGTGCCTAATATAAACATAGCACAAAATTTGATAGATGTATACCTATTGTTTCTTTGCTCCTAAAATACATGGTATTGTGTTTTTGATGTCTAATTCCAATATTCATTGCTATTATATAGAAAAGCAGTTGATTACTGTATGTTAACCATGTATCTTATAATCTTACTATTATTGCTATTAGTTCTGGGATTTTTTTGTTTATTCTTTGGAATTTTCTACATAGACTCTCATATCATCAGTGATGAAACATAATTTCATCAGCTTTATTAATCTTTTCAAAGAATTAGTTTTTAGATTCAATGATTTTCTTTATTGATTTCCTATTTCAATTTTATTGATTTCTGCTATAATTCTTATTTATTTTTTCCTGTTTACTTTGGATTTAACTTGCTCTTCTTTTTCTAGTTGTCTAATTTGTAAGTTTGATTATTGATTTTAGATCTTTCTTCTTTTCTAATATATGCACTAAATGCTACAAATTTTTATCTAAACACTGTTTTGTTTCATACCCAAATGGAATTTTTATTAATTCCATTTTCATATTTATTTATTTCAAAATATTTTTAAAATTCCTCTTCAGACTCTTTTTTTTTTTTTTTTAAAGATTTTATTGGGGAATTGTGGGAGGGCAACAGCGCCGGGGAACTGGGGAAGGGGAACAGACAAGTTGCTGTCCTTTTGTTCTTCAGTCTAGTTGCGGAGGACGTTGCTTCACTGGCCCATGTTGGTATCGTCACTGCGTTCTTCCCGGATGAGGCAGATCGGTTGCCGGCCTCTCGATGGTCGCTCACTGCAGTTATTGGCCACTCACGCTGGCTGCCGGCCACTCACTGTAGCCTATGGCAGCTCACTGCAGCAGGGGCTGCAGGCTACACCGTCGCTGGGGCTTACACAGCCCAACTCCAGGTGGAGCTGTTGTTAGCTGTAGAGGGCAGTGTCACTGGCCTCATATATGGGATCCGAACCAGGGCTGCTGGCATCCCAAAACCAGCTCTTAACAGTGCACCACTCGGCTGGCCCCAGACTCTTTTTTGACTCATATGTTATTTATCAGTGTGTCTTTTCATCTTCAAATATTTTGGAGTTTTCCATCTATCCTTTATTATGGATGACTGCTTTAGTTCCTATGTGGTCAGAGGGCAAGCTTTGTATGCTTTTCTTAAATATTAAATTTATTGGGTGACATTGGTTAATAAAATTATATTGGTTTTAAGTGTACAATTCTATAATACATCATCTCTGTATTGCATTGTGTGTTCACCACTCAAAGTCAAATCTCCTTCTGTAATCGTATATTTAACCTCCTTTACCCTTTTCTACCTCTCCCCCTCCCCAGCTTTCTATTCTTTTAAATTTTTTAATGTGTATTTTATGGCACAGGCTGTTGTGTATCTTGGTAAGTGTTCCGTGTAAGTTTGAGAAAAATATTTATTCTGTTGTTATTGAATGAAATATTTCTTAAATGTCAAGTAGGTCTGATTGATTTATGGTACAGTTCAGTTTAACTATATCCTTACCGATTATCTGCCTGCTGGATCCGTCAGTTAATGATAGTAGGACATGTTGAAATCTCTAGCTATAATAGAGGATTTTTCTATTTCTCCTTGCAATTCTGTCAGATCTTGCCTCACATATTTTATATTCTCTGCTAAGCACATACACATAAAAGATTTCTATGTCTTCTTGGAGAATTGACTTTTTTATTGATATGACGTGCCCCTCTTTTCCCCAGTCAAATCCCTTGCTTTGAAATCTGCTTTGTCTAAAATTAATGCTGTTATTGCAGCTTTCTTTGATTAGTGTTGTTAGTGTGATATATCTTTCTCCATCCTTTAATTTTTAATCTATCTGTGTTTTCATATTTAATGGGTGTTTCTTCTAGGCAACATATAATTATGTTCCTTTTTAAAAAGAATCTACTCTGACAGTATCCTTCTTTTAATTGTTGTGTTTCAACCATTCACATTAAAATGATTATTGATATAATTGAATTAATAGTCACAATATTAACATTTTTCCATTCATTGACCTTCTTCTGGTTTTTAATTTTTTTTGTATTCCATTATTTTTCTGTCTTCTCTGTTTTTAATGGATCATTTTATGTGATTTTCTTTTTTCTCTTTTTTGCTTAGCATATCAATTACACTGCTTTAAAGTGATTTTTAGTGGTTGCCCTGGAATTTTCAATACATGACTAATCAAAATCCACTTTCATGTAATATTATATTACTTCATGTGTAGTTCAGGTAACTTATATAACAAATTATTCTCGATCTTCCTTCCCATCTCTTATTACATTGTTTTAATTCATCTTACTTTTCCATAACCTATAATCACCTAATATATTTTTGCTAGTTTTTGTTTTAAAGAAGCTGTCAACTGTTAGATCAATTGAGAGTAAGTAAAAATGGAATATTTTATTTCTTTTCTAATGCTCTTTCTTTCTGTATGTAGGTCAGAGTTGTTAACCTATATTATTTTTCTTTCCTTTGCAGAAATTTAAACTTTCTTGCAAGCGATGTCTACTAGTGACAATTCCCTCAATTTTTACTTGTCTAAGAAAATCTTTATTTCTCCAGCACTTTTGAAGGATACCTTTAAATGTTCCTAAAAGTCTTCAGCAGTGGCTTCTGATCCTGATAAGCTGTGATTCTCTGTATTTGCATTCATTCCATTTTGAGTGACAACAGTTTGCCCTGTGACTTCAAATCTTATATTAATCTAAGAAGAGTTGTTGATTTTCAGTTTCCTACCTTTTTTCTTGTCATGAGAACTGGAGTGACAACTTTTGAAGTGACAAGCTCTTTATGTGTTGGACTACTGTGTTTTTGTTTTCCTTCACCTCAAATAATTTTCTAATTTGCCTTGTGATTATTTATTTGACCCTGTAGTTATTTAAAAACATGTTCCTCATTCTTCATATTTGAATACTCCAGTTTTCCATATTTTATTGATCCCTAGCTTCATTTTATTGTGGTCAAAGAAAAAAAACTTTGTATTATTGAAATCTTAGAAAATTTATTAACATTTGTTTTTTATTTTAACTTATAGTTTATCTGGACAATGTTTCATGTACACTTGAGATCAATGTGTGTTCTACTCTAATTTTATGGAATGTTTTAAAGATGTCTATGAGATATAGATAGTGTACAGTATTGTTCAAAGCCTCTATTTTTTTATTGATCTGCCCATTATTTAAAGTATGGTGTTGAAGTCTCTATTATTGTAGAACTCTCTATTTCTTCCCTTAGCTCTGTCAATATTTGCTTTATATATTTTGAGAGTCTGTTTTACCCTGGGGATTATAAGTAACACCCTAAATTCATGAAAATCTATTTTGAATGATACCAATTTAACATACAAACTCTGGCCTTAGAGACCTAGGGACCTCTCTGCTATATACTGAATTGTGTTACCCCTAACTTCATATATTGAAACCTTAACCTCTATATATGTAAATAGGGTTTTGGGAGGTAACAAAGGTTAGAGAGAGAGAGAGAGAGAGAAATATATATATATATATATATATATATATATATATATATATATGGTTGTCGGAAAAGTCATGATGCAATTTTGCAACGAAAAACAGAAAAAATATGTCATGACTTTTCTGACAACCCTATATATATGGATATTTTATATATATATATATATATATATATATATATATATATAATGTATATATTATACATATAAAATTTCTTTCTTTCTTTCTTTCTTTCTTTCTTTCTTTCTTTCTTTCTCTCTGATTGTGCTCAGGGGAAAGGTCATGGTAGGACTGCAGTCAGAAAGTGGCCATCTGAAGACAAGATGGTGTAAGCCCTCATCATGAGCTGAACCCTGCCTGACCTTAATCTTGGACTTCCAGCGCCTATAACTGTGGGATATAAATCTTTGTTGTTTAAGCTACCCAGTCTATGTTTTTTTTCCTTATAGAATGTCAAGCAGACTAATACATGACCTTGATGTTGGTACTGTCACAAATACATCTTTTATACATTCTGTGTACACTAACCTGGATTTATAATAGTTTTATATACTTGTCTTTTAAATCACATAGGAAACAAAGATGAAATTGCAAACAAAAAATAAAATGATACTAGCATTTGTATTTACCTACGTAGTAACAATCATTCATATTCTGTATTTCTTCATATGGCAATGCTTTATAGCTTACTGCCCTTACTTTTGAACATGAATGAATCTTATTAGCATTTTTCTAAATTTATGTAGATATTATTGACATATAACATATGTAAGTTCAAAGCATACAACATGATAATCTGATACATGTATATATTGCAAAACAACTATCATAACAAGGTCATAATTAACACCATCCTCTCACTTAATTACCATTTTTTTGGTTGTGAACATTTAAGATCTACTTTTTAAACCACTGTCAGCATTGTTATATAATATAGCATTGTTAATTGTATTCATCATGCTGTACATTAGATCCCCTGAACTTACTCATCTTGTAAATAGAAGTTTGGACTCTTTGACCAATATTCTCCTATTTTCCCTAATTCTTCATTTCTGACAACTATCATTCTACTTTCTATTTCTATGACTTCAGTTTTTTGTAGATTCCACATATAAATAAGACAGTATTTGTCCTCCTCTGTCTGACTTATTTCACTTAGCATAACGCACTCAAATTCTATCCGTGTTGTTGCAAATGGCAGGAAAACTAACTCTTTTTTATGGCCAAACAATATCCCATTTGCAACAAAATCAAACTAATGAAAAATTTAAAAATAAATTTAATTGAGAAGGGAAACAATCTTTTGCAGAAAATTACAAAACTCTGATGAAAGAAATTGAAGAAGACACAAATAAATAGAAAGATATCCTGTGATCATGGATCAAAAGAATTAATATTGTTAAAATGTCCAAAGTTTTCTATAGATTCAATGTAATCTCTTTCAAAATTCTAATGTCATTTTTCACAGAAATAAAAAAAAACAATCCGAAAATTAGTATGAAACCACAAAAGACACCAAATAGCCAATATAATTCTGAGAAAGAACAAAGCTGGAGACATCACAATTCCTGATTTCTGACCAATAGAACAGAACTGAGAGCCAAGAAAAAAACCACACATCCATGGTCAATTAATATTTAATAAAGGAGCCAATAATACTCAAAGTTGAAGGATAGTCTCTTTGATAAATCATGCTGACAAAACTGGATATTCACATGAAAGAGAATGAAGTTAGACTCATATCTTACACTACTCACCACAATTAACTTAAAATGGATTAAAGACATATATGTAAAGCACAAAACTATAAAACCACTAGAAGAAAATAGAGAGGACCACTTCCGGTAAAATGGCACAATAGACAGATGCTGTGCTAACTGCCTCCCAGAATCACACCAAAATTACAAACAAATTATACAGCATTCAACCCTGAAGGTCCCAAAAACACTAGATGAACGGAACCACTAAACGAAGAACTTAAAGAGGAGGCCACGTCGGGTCTGGTATGACAGATGGAGATGAGAGAGAGCCAGCCCCGTGAGGGACGCCCCAGCTGTGGGCAGCTTGTCTGGTTGGGGGAGAGACCCTCCAGCTGCACTCCAAGCTCACCAGCCCAGAGTTCCTTGGCTGGGAAGAGAAGTTCTAAGATAGCTGGCAGTAAATTAGTGAGGACTCTCTTTGCTCAGCTCAGTGAGGCTAAGAGCGGCTGGAGAATCAGTGGGGCTGGCGCCCGGGCTTGCTCGCCAGTGAGCACTTACCCGGTTCCTGGTAGAGGGAGTGGCTGTGTGAGCCGGGCCCGGGAGCCTGCGGGGACGGACTGAACTGAGCACCTTTGGTGCAAAGGCTGGAGGTTTTTTGACTGTTATTCCCGTGGTGTGGGGCCTGCACGCGAGTGGTGTAGGGAGGACGTCATTTTGTCGGGCTTGGGCCCTCCCACGGAGGATCAGGTCCAAGACCTCATTGGTCTGGTGGAATTGGCGCAGAAGTGCGTGTGTGCATGCGCGCGCCGGCGGTCTTGGATCCCCACCCTCCACCCAGCTTATACTGCGTTGCCAAGGAAATGCTGGGCAGGTGCCCTCCGGCTCCAACAGGCTGCTCACTGAGACCCAGGAGTGTGCAAGATGCCTCGGGTCCCCGTTCTCTGCACTCCCCTTGCAGAGTTGCCAGGCTGGTGATTGGTTGTCGGGCTGCTCAGCCTGATCTGCAAGTGGCTGATTGGGACAGGCTGAGACTGGGAGTTTTTCTGGGAGTGTTGTGCCATGAGCTGTGTGCCTGCGTGATCCAGCCAGGGCTCTCCTGGTGATCTATCTAATACATCAAAGCAATCACAGAGCAACAGCCAGAATGGGGAAACAAAGAAACACGTCACAAGTAAAAGATCAGAAGAAACCTCTAGAAATGGAACTAAATGAAACAGAGGGAGCCAAACTTTCAGAGACAGAGTTTAGAGCACTGATGATAAGAATGTTTAAGGAACTTAGCAAGGACATAAAGAAGGATAGGGAAACCATAAAAAACAACCAGTTGGAACTAAAGAATACAATAACTGAAATGAAGAACACACTCGAAGGAATCACCAGTAGCGTAGATGAAGCAGAGGAGCGGATTAGCGATTTGGAAGATAAAATAGCAGAAATCACACAGTTGGCACAGCAAAAAGACCAAAGAATAAAAATCAATGAAAATAGTTTAAGAACCCTATGGGACAAGGTGAATCAGAACCAACTCTCGACTCATAGGAATACCAGAAGGAGAAGAGAAGAAGCAAGGGGTCGAGAATGTATTTGAAAAAATAATGACTGAAAACTTCCCTACCCTGGTGAAGGAAATCATCATACATGACCAGGAAGTGCAGAGCGTTCCAAACAAGCTGAACCCAAACAGGTCCACACCAAGACACATCATAGTTAAAATGGCAAAGGTTAAAGACAGAGACGGAATCCTAGAGGCTGCAAGAGAAAGACAGCAGGTTACATACAAAGGAACTCCTGTTAGACTAACAGCTGACTTGTCTACAGAAACTCTGCAGGCCAGAAGGGAGTGGCAGGAGATTTTCAAAATGACACAAAATAAAGGCCTACAACCAAGATTGCTCTACCCAGCATGGCTATCACTTAAAATTGAAGGAGAAATAAAGAGCTTCACAGAAAAGAATTCATTACCACCAAGCCAGCATTGCAAGAAATGTTAAAAGGGTTTTTTTAAACAAAAGAAAGGGGTAAACAAGCTAACCCAGGGAGACCAGGAATACAAATAACAAAATGGCAATACATATGCACGTATCAATAATCATTTTAAATGTGAATGGGCTAAATGCTCCAATCAAAAGACAGAGAGTGGCTGAGTGGATAAGAAAATAGGACACATGTAAGTTCTGTTTACAGATGGAATAAGATTTTTCATGCAAATGGAAATGAGAAAAAAATAAGCTGGATTACCAATACTTATTTTGGACAAAATAGACTTTAAAATGACTACAATAAAAGACAAAAAAGGGCACTATAACCCTAATAAACATCTATGCACCCAACATAGGAACTCCTAATTACATATAACAGATTTTAACAGACATAAAGACAGAGATCAACAGTAACACTATCATAGTAGGGGACTTCAACACCATTGTCTCCAATGGACAGACCCTTTAGACAGAAAATCAACACAGAAAGAGTTGATATAAAGGAAAAACTGATGGTTGTTGGCTGGGAGGGAGTGGGGAAGAGGGAGAGAGGTAAGGTTTTGGACAGTGTAGATGGGACTACAATGTTGCCACAGGGAGATGGGGGCAGTTGTCGGAATGTAATTGATAATGTTGTGAAGAGACTATTATGTTGTGTGAAATAAGTCAGTCAGAGGACAGGTACCATGTGATCTCACTTGTGTGTGTAGTCTGAAGAGCTGAGTGAACGATCAAAGTAAACAGACTCATAGATGTAGAGGAAAAACTGAGGGTGGCTAGTTGGGAGGGGGGTGGGGATGGGGGGAAGGGGAAGGGATTAGAAAGCATAAATAGATAACTACAATATTGCCACAGGGATATGAAACACAGTTCGGGGAATATAATAATGTTGTAAAAATATTGTGGCGTGTCAAATCGTCACATGTCTTGTTAGGGAGACCACTTCATGGATGGAGTAGAGGCTTGATCACTGAACTGTACACCTGAAACTGATGTTGTATAGTATCGTATGCCAACTGTAACTGAATATGTGGATGGTCACGGGATGTGGAGTATACTGTGGAGGGGTGTCAGGGGAGTTGAGATAGATATGTATGATATGGGGGGGGAGTGGGGTGGCAAACTAGGGGAGGGGGGTTGTCACTTTGGGGGGTAAACAGTATAACTATTGCATTGTGTTGTACACCTGAAACTAATAAAAATAAATAAATAAATAAATAAATAAATAAACAAATAAAAAGAAACACTAGTCAGCCAGAGCCTCTACAAGGGGTGGGACTCTGCCAGCAGATTGATGTCAAACTTTGACCCCCTAAAACTGTGAGAGAATACATTCCTTTTGTTTTAAGTCACTAATTTCGGAGTAATTTGTTAGAACAGCCACAGGAAAAGAATACATTTCCCAAGTGCTAAAGGCGGAGTCAGCATTCAAACTTCAGCGTCAAACTCCAAAGTTCTTGCTTTCTCCCATACCTTACCATCCTACAGTGGTGCTAAACTGGTGCAAAGTTCTTACAGAACAAAATGGAAAATGGTGCACGTAGAAGCAGAATTTCATGGTGAATGACTGGAAGAGCTGGCACCTGTCACCCTGGACTTGGCCATCAAGCCAGGTGGCTGCAACTTGGCAGCAAACTAGCAAGGAGAACTGAAGCTTGGAGACAGAAGGCCGGAGGTCTGGAGGTCAACCCGGACTGTGGGCCAAGGTGGGAAAGAGGTGAAGGAAGTAGGTCAAGTGTGCCAGAGCTGGGAGACCATGAAACTGCTGAGAGCCCACTTATTCCACACCTTTATTGCTAGAGCACAGAATATGCATGTCGTCAGGAGACCAGCAGTGTCAGGAAACAATAAGATAAATTAGAGTTGATATGAGGATAGGAAAGAATTCACTATTTTTAAAACAAACAAACAAACAAACAAACAAACAGTGACCGTGGGAAAATCAGAACTTTGTTAAGATTTCCTAACAGAATCTTATTGCATTTATTCTAAATTATTTATGACTGGGGCACTGACCATAATTCTTTTCAGTATTAATGCATGACTGTATTGCTACAAGAACTATGGAAGGAAGAATGAGAAAAGCGTGCCCAGCACCCATGTTCCCACCCACAAGCAGGCTGCGAGGATGGAAGAAGGCCCACCTGTAGTGGGCTCTGGGGTCAAGCCAGGGCAAGTCAGAGGTGGGAGGTAGGATCTCTGCTCATGTTGCACATCCGACTGTGGTCTGACTGAGGCTGGGATGGAGTGGGAGAAGAATGGCTAACAGGGCGCATGAGGTTGCAAGAAGGCTGGAGCAAGTATGTGAAGCCAAGGATATTCATTTGCGAGGGCTGTCCTAAAGACATACCACAGACTGGGTGGCTTAACAGAAATTTATTTTCTCACAGTCCTAGAGGCTGGAAGCTCAAGATCAAGGGGCCGGCAGGGTAGGTTTCCTCAGAGGCCTCTTTCCTTGGCTTGCAGGTGACTGCTCTCTTGCTATTTTGACCTCACCTGGTCATCCTTGTGTTCATGAGGGTTCCTGGTGTCTCCCTCTTCTTATAAGGATACAAGCCGTATTAGATTGGGGCCCTACCTAACTAGCTCATTTTAACTTAATTACCTCATTAAAAGTTCTGCCTCCCAATATAGTCACATTCTGAGATACCAGGGGTTAGGGCTTTCATATATGAATTTTGAGGGGGGAGGGACAAAATGTATCCCATAAACAAAAAGTAGAGCTCACTATGGACTGGCAAACTGGACAGAAGGAGAGCGTGTCACGATACGTGCAGTGGCAGGAATCGCAACACATTCCGAGAGGAAGAAAGCTAAGTGGCCGAGGGTACCCAACCCGAGACTTTACATGCCCCTGACAAATGTGCACTAATGTGAACGTGTTTACTTAAAGGATTCGAGGTAAACAAAAGGCAGAGGAATTAGTACCCTGCCCACACAAAGCTCCCAATTTACAAATGGCTTTGTGATGATTGTGAAAATAACAAACATGCACTGAACAACTAACTATGTGAAAGGCACTGCAAGGTACTCTACATGATTTGCTATGTAACCCACTGAGATAGGAGCTACTATTATCCTCATTTTACAGATGAGATAACTAAGGCACAGAGAGAGGAAGTAACTCACCCAAGGTCACACAGCTGAAAGAGGTGGAGCTGTTAGTTGGACTCAGGCAGTCCAAACCTAGAGCTGCTCCATTTGAGGAATGAATGTACACTCACAGAAAATATAGTGTCAGAGAGGCTTCAGTCAGGCAAACCTGGGTTCATATCCTGACTTTAAGGTCACTGATTAGTAGTTTGATCTTGAACTAATTGTTTAACTTCCATGAGCCTTGGTTTCTTAACCCAGTAATGGTTATCGTATAACATATATAACAGAATGATAACAAATAAAGTAACGTAGCCATATTACATGCCAGGAACACTCTAAACACTCCACATGTGGTACCTCAATTAGTCCTTACATCAACTTTGATATACTATACTATTGTTATGTCCACTTTAAAGATGAGGAAGCTGAGGTACATAGAGCGTAACTAAGTTGGCCAAGTTTATATGGCCAGATGACAGAGCTGGGATTTAAACTTGGGCATTTTGAATCCAGAATCCTTGCTCCAAATCTCCTCATGAGACCAAGGAGGAGATCAACAAACAACAGTTGCTGCTGCTGCTGCTGCTGCTGCTGCTGCTACTATTACTACTAAGGTCAAACCCAGGTGATTTGAGGACACTGAAATACTAACTTGCCCTAAGTATTCAATTTGTGGTCAAGGATAGATTGAACCACAGGGATTATTATTTTAAAATATTTGTCAGCATTTCCAGAGGAGACTCTGAATGCTGTGTTGGGGAGTGTGGGGAAACAGAACTAAAGACAGCATCACTTAAGCTCTCTTCTGTCATCCAAGGCAACTCAGCTCTGTTCTGAGATTGCATAACCCAGCCAGCAAAAGAACAGTCCTGTTGTCAAGTGAATCCATTTCTCTTGGCGGTTGTGTGTAATCACCTGTAGTGCCTGCCCATGCTCATGCCAAGTGTTTTAGTCATCTTCCCTTCAACCACTACCATACTACCCCAGAAAGGTGTTTGGTTAAATGCCACGTATCCATCTGGTCACATTTCCAGGAGTGTTTTAGCACCCCTAATATAACTGTTGCCTCAGCTGCTACTCAGCTGGCCTCCCGAGTACACCCTGTAGTCAATGAAGCTACCCCCAGTTTAGGCCCCCAGGTAGAATCAGAATGTATCTAAACAATGGAAGAAAAAAGGACAGCATTCTGTATACACGTGGCACATCCCTAGGTGGGAGTAACTTTCTAAATTCCTAGTGTGGTCAAATAATTCATCAGTTTATACAGAAGAACACAGAGTCAAAGGTTTGGGGGTTGGTGAGGGGAAGCAAAGAGTACAAAAAAAGAAGGTGGAGACAACTGCTGGAAAATCCTCAACAGTGGCACTGTTTTTGTTTTGTTTTTTTAAATTTTTTTTTATTTTATTTTAGCTGTGATCATTTTTGGCCCAGAAATGAAAAGCCATTATTTCATATATCATGGGGCGTTTTTAAAATCTTCACATCTATCTCTTCCACTTGCTCAAAAAAAAGGAATGCTTGAAGTATCCAGATGGCAGAGACTGTCTGTGTCCCTTCAAGGCCTGGAGAGTACCAATATCAGGGCTGTCAGCAAAGCCTAATTGAGTCCAGTTTTCATAATGTGGATTTATTGGCAATTCCATCATGGCGGGCAATGTGTGTGTAATCAGAGTGACTACAAAGTCTTGAATAATGTCTCTCACTCTGAGTACTGTGGGTCTTTCTCACAAAGGGGACTCAGCATAAAATTAGAAATCTTTATGAACTGAACATACCATAAATTAAAGATAGCCAAAAAACACTCTGATTTAAAAATGGGAAGAGGACTCGAATAGACTTTTTTCTAAAGAAGACATTGAAATGGCCTACAGGTATATTGAAAGATCAGTAATCATAAGGGAAATGCAAATCAAAACCACAATGAGATATTACCTCACACCTGTTTGAATGGTTGTTATAAAAAAGAAAAGTGAGAAGTGTTGGCTAGTCTGTCGGGAAACAGGAACCCTTGTGTACTATTCTTGGGAATGTAAATTGTTACAACCACTCTGACCAACAATATAGACGTTCCTCAAAAATTCAAAGTAGAATTACCATATGATCCAACAACTCCACTTCTGTATGTATATATGAAGGAAGTGAAATCACTCTCTCAAAGAGATATTTGCATTGCCATGCTCACTGCAGCATTATTCATGACAGCCATGATATGAAAACAAGCTAAGTGTCTATTGAATGGACGAATGAATAAATAAAAAGTGTTATTTACATACAATGGAATATTACTCACTCATTAGCATTTTTGTAAGACAGATTTACTAGCTGTGAATTTCCTCAATTAGTTTACCTGGTAACGTTTTAATTTCCTTTTCATTTTTGAAGGATAGTTTTTGCAGATATTGAATTCTTATTTGACAGGTCTTTTCTTTTAGCACTTTAAATATGTCATCTCTCTGTTTTCTGGACTTCATGTTTTTTGATGAGAAATTCGCTGTGAATTTTATAGGGGACAATGTGTACGTGAAAACTTAGTCCACTCTTGATGCTTTCAAGATTGTCTTTGGCTTTTGACAATTTGTTAAATTGTGGATTTGTTTGCCAATGTGGAATTCTTTTATTTTATTTTACTTGGGGTTAGTTGAACTTCTTGGATATGCAGATTTATTCATTTCATAAAATTTGAAGTTTTTAATCTTGAAATATTTATTCTCTCTTCTCTCTCCTGTTATTCATATTGGTATGATTTATAATGTCTCACAGATCTCTGAGGCTCTGTTCATTTTTCTTCATTCTCATTTCTTTCTTTTTTATCTGCTCCTCAGACTGGATAATTTCAATTTTCCTATCTTCAAGTTTCGTGATTCAATCTATTGCCAGGTCAAATTTTCTTTTGTAGTGCTCTGCTAATTTTTTTCTTTTTTCATTTCAGCTGTTGTACTTTTCTGCTTCAGAATTTATATTGATTTTTCAAAAGTAATCTCTACCTCTTTATTGATATTCTCTATTTGGTGAAACATTGTTCACATTTCCTTGAGTTCTTTTATCCTGATTTCTCTTACTTCTTCAGTATATTTAAGAAGTTGATATAAATATGTGTCTAGTACATCCAATGTCTGGGCTTCTTTTTAATTTATTTTAAAAATTTTATTGGGGACTTCGGGGAGGGGAACAGACGAGTTGCTGTCCTTTTGTTCTTCAGTCTAGTTGTGGAGGATGTTGCTTCATTGGCCAATGTTGGCATTGCCATTGTGCCTTTCCTGGTCGAGGCAGTCACTCGCTGGCCATTGGACAGCAGCTCACGGTGCCTCACGGCAGCTCAAGCCAGCTGCCAGCAGCTCATGGTAGCTCATGGCAGTCCATTGCAGCAGGGGCTGCAGCCTATGCCATTGTGGGCAACTCATGGCAGCCCAGCTCCAGGTTGAGCTGTTGTTCATCATCTTAGCTGCAGAGGGTGCAGCGTCACCAGCCCTCATGTGGGATCCGAACCAGGGCCCTGCTGCTCAGAGCTGGAGTCCCCAGCCTACTCTTAACCAACATGCCACTCAGCCAGCCCTGTCTGGGCTTCTTCAGGGACAGTATCTGTTAATTTATTTTGGTTTTCCTGTTAATGAGCCATGCTTTATTTTAATGCCTTGTAATTTTTATTTGAAAACTAGGCATATTAAATATTATAATGTGGTAACTCTGGAAATCAGATTCTATCCCTTTCCATGGTCTGCTGTTGTTACTTGTTGAAGGTTGTAATCATCCATTTGTTTAGTGACTTTCACTAATTTTTCTTGAAAAGTCTGTTTTCCATCTTGATGGTCACTGAAGTCTCTATTCTATTATTTCATTGGACAGGTACATGAGAGAAATTTTCTTAAATGCTTTCATATATATATATATATATATGCTTTCATATGCTTTCATAAAGCATTTTCATAAATGCTTTCATATGTATACATATATATATGCTTTCATATGCTTTCACAAAGCATTTTCATAAATGCTTTATATAAATATATATATATATATATATATATATATATATATATATATATATATATATATATATATAGTGCTGGACATTCCAATGCTTACACAGGCCTCCTACAACTCTCCTGCAGCCTTCAACTCCTATCCACATAGAGCCCAGTGGTCAGCCATAGGTATAAGCTCAGGCTCCCTTCAGATATCTTCTGAACACATATCTAACCTTGGGCAAAAGCATTGTACTACAGATTCCCTGATATTTGAAGGAACCCTTCAAAACCGAGGCTTTTTGGTCTGTCTGTTGCTTTCTCTGTCTCCCATCTCTTATACTAGGCATATTCAGATAGTACATATCTAAGTATTTTTAACAGGTGCCACCCAGAAATTTTCTTCATCCCTGAGAGAGTTCTAAGGGGAATGAAGCAAAAATGAGCCTATGTGATGGTTCTTTAGGACCTCCCAGAGCAGTTAGAACAAAGAACCACATACTTTTTTTTTAAGACCAGTGTATGCATTGCCTTCCTCCTTGACACAAAGAAGCTGTAACAGGAAAGTAGGTTTCTGTCCCCATAGCTACACTGAGCTGGGGAATGAAAGACGGCAGGCAGGTAAGCAAAAATGCCATTAGTTTTCTTACTGAAATTTAGAAGCCTCTTTTTTTATTTATCAGTCCCTTGGTTGATATAAGTTTTAATTAGATTCCAGAATTTTTAAAAAAAGTAGATTCTGACATTTTTGGCCAGCTTAATGGTTGCTTCATAGAGGGACTGATTCTAGAACTCCTTACTCTGCCAGTTTCCATGACATCACATGATTTTATATATATGGACACTGAGAACCAGAGAGCTGAATGAGTTACTCAAGGACATGTAACAAGTTTATGGCAAAGGCAAGCTTAGAGTTGCTCTTTCACTGAATCACACATAACATACAAGAAAAAATCATAAATCATTTAAACACTCATGACTATTAAGTTAAATGACCCACATACTCTACAACCCCAAATCTACTTTGCAAGTGTGGCCTGTTAGTTGCAAAAAATAGAAACTTGCTGTGGCTAACTTACACATAAAATGAACTTGTTAGAAGAAAAGTGTGTAATTCACAAAATCAATAGGAAGATGGATAACCAAGACTGAAAAAGAAGAAAACAAAGGAAGCTAAGAATCTGCAAAATAAAGTTCATTGACGTTTGCTTACAATAACATCCCTGGAACTGCCACTTCTGATCACTGCTGACACCATGCCTAGAATCTCAATTCTGCAATCTGAATATTTTCTAAGTATCTCTGGATCTTTTTGTTACATTTTCAGGCTTCAAATTTCTTTTCAGGAGTATCCAATAGACTCAGACTTGAACATATGAGGTTTGACAATTCAGATCGTGAACTCATCCTAGAAAAAGTGCTATATACCTCATTGCTGAATATCATCATGGTCACCTTCAAAGCACTCCCCTTGGGAAGATATGCATCGATGCCAGCACCTAGTCCATCCTTCAAAGCAATTTTGGAACTCATTCTGGAATGGCCATCAGAGCTGTCATCATATTACCCTTGATGTCCTGGTTGTCATCAAAATGTCTTCCTTTCAATATTTCCTTTACCTTTGGGTAAAGGAAGAAGTCATTGGGGCCAGATCCGGTGAGTAGGGAGGGTGTTTTAATACAATTGTTTATTGGCTAAAACTCCCTCACAGACAGTGCTGTGTGAGCTGGTACATTGTTGTGATGCAAGAGCCATGAATTGTTGGCAAAAACTTCAGGTCGTTTTCGTCTAATTTTTCCACACAGCCCTTTCAGCATTTCCAAATAGTAAACTTGGTTAAGTGTTTGTCCAGGTGGTACAAATTAATAATGAATAATTCCTCAGATATCAAAAAAGGTTAGAAACATTGTTGCAATAAGTTTGCTAACTTATTTGCAGCCCTTGTATATCACCTTTGACTTTCATGATAAGAGTTAGAGCTCTGATTCCCATCATGGCCCTCTTTCCCTGAATAAGAAGGGTTTAAGGATAGTTAGTAACCAGACAACAATAAAAAGAAAACACAAAACACTATATCCTCTTTACTTTGTTTTTTCCTATTCTATTCTAAGAAAATGTGTTGCAAAGTGGTTTGGCCTTTTCTTTCCTCTACACCTTTACTCCTATTTTGGCCAAAATTGAACACTTTTTAATAGAGTAACACAAATTGTATATGTGCCTCTTATAACAAATTTTATTTATATAAATACATTGTATGTACTTACTTTTTTTTTTAAAGATTTTTTTAAATTGGGGAATTGGGGGAGGGGAACAGCATTGGGGAATCCGGGAAAGGGAACAGACAAGTTGCTGTCCTTTGTTCTTCAGTCTATTTGTGGAGGACGTTGCTTCACTGGCCCATGTTGGTATCGTCATTGTGCTCTTCCTGGATGAGGCAGATCGGTTGCCGGCCTCTGGATGGTTGCTCATGGCGGCTATTGGCAGTTCACACTGGCTGACAGCCGCTCACGCTGGCCGCCGGCCACTCACTGTAGCCTATGGCAGCCCACTGCAGCAGGGGCTGCAGCCTACACCATCGCCGGGGCTCGCAACCCAGCTCCAGGTGGAGCTGTTGTTAGCTGTAGAGGGCAGTGTCACTGGCCCTCATATGTGGGATCCGAACTGGGGCTGCTGGCATCCCAAAGCCAGCTCTTAACCAATGCGCCACTCAGCCAGCCCTGTATGTACTTACTTTTATGCCTCAACTTAAAAGGAAAAATTTTTAAAAAGACAAAAGAAAAATGCCCGAAAATGGCTGACTCAGCTTGGTTTAAGTGTGTATCCCTTGACTACCAATGGTATCCATAGTGGTCAGGTCACATGAGAGAATGGCAGTTTCTATTCATTCCATCCATATGGCTAAAATGGAAGGAGAAGAAAGAGTTCCTTAAAAGAAGTGTGGGGAAGAAAGTGGTATAGTCATAGTAATGACAACACATATAATCTTAGGTTACTATAGTGACTAAAGTGATCTATTAATAAACATTTATCATTGTTATCCTGACTATGTGCACATTTATAATATGTTTATACACTAGTCCAGATTGCAAATTTAACTTAAGTGGAGACAACACTTTTAAAACTTGATATATTTAAAAAACAGGATTTATAATAAAAATATATGAATGCATATATAAAGGCATTCAAATTCAAAACAGTACTATGACATTATCTATATAGTTTCAAACAATTGAAATGTAAAAATATGCAGTAAATTCTTTAATTGTTTGGAAATATTTTCTAGATGTATGGTGAGGCAATGTGTAACTTAAGAGATTTAAATTAATAAAATAAATTCTTAATAGGAGATCATTTAAAATATATTTAAATCTAAATGCATCTTTGACAAATAATAATACCTGTGAATTTGAAAATTATGTGATATTAAAAAAATAAGTTTTAAGATTTAAAATATTAGTATGGAATAGTGTGATCTTTCCCTAAGTTTTCATAAAATATCTATTATATTCCTACAATAAATCTCAAGTCAATATTTTAGATGTATTTCTATTATATTTGCAATAATTTATTTCTAACAACAGCATAAATTTTTATAGTAAATGAATATTTTTCAATGTTAGCTAAATGTTTAGATAACACAATATCAAGCTCCCTTCTTGTCTCAGAAACATGCAAATTGGCCCTTATGACTCTCGGTAATCTGGGACTAAAATACAAGATAAAATTCTATACCATAATTCTTCATTAGTCGCAGTATCTGATTTCAAAATTTCATCTAAAAAGGAGGATGGTCTTTGAATATAACACAGTCATGTCTCTGTTTGATTAATAAATATAGCCTTTTAATAAAATAATATCATGCTATATTACAATGAATTAAGGCTGAGCTATTATTTATATCATCTCTATTAACATCACTGATAATGACAACATTATGGGGATAAAATAGGCTGTGAACTTATGGAGAGAGGAAGGAAGGAAGGGAAGAAAAAAATCTATACTCAAAGAAATAGTAATTACAAGAAAATTTCACTGAATTTTAAACCATAATTATTTTTAAAATTTGTATTAAATTTATTGGGGTGACACTGGTTAGTAAAATTATACAGGTTTCAAGTGTACAATCCTATAGTACATCATCTATATATTACATTGTGTGTTCACCCCCCTGAGTCAGTTTTCATTCCATCACCACATATTTGACCAAAATAATTTTTAAAACTGCATTTTCGTATCAAATGAACACATACAATACCAGGAAGTAGTATTAAGGAAGATGTACACATATTCATGTGGTGATAAAATATTTAAGCTGCAAGAAAAAAATGAAACTCTGCTAATCTCCCACAAAGAGAAAAAGTACAATAACTATGAAAGAAAAAAATCATACTGTTATTGAATTTCTCATTTGTATAAGTGTAAGTTATAACATGGGAGATTATCTAAAGAATGAAAAGAAAATGACTAAGGCAAGAAACCTATGCTCAAGTAAGATAGCAATCATATGGAACTCCCAGTCTCAGCCTGTCCCAATCAGCCGCTCGCAGATCAGGCCGAGCAGCCCGACAACCAATCACCAGCCTGGTAACTCTGCATGCTCAGTGCGGAGAGTGGGGACCCGAGGTGGCTCGTGCACTCCCGTGTCAGTGAGCAGCCTGTTGGAGCCGGAGGGCACCCACCCAGCGTTTCCCTGGCAATGAAATATAACCTGGGTGGAGGGTGGGGATCCAAGGCCGCATGCGCACGCGCGCATGCACAGACACACTCCTGCACCAATTCCACCAGATCGATGGGATCTCATATCTGACCCTCTGTGGGAGTGCCTAACCCTGACAAAATGGCACCCTCCTGTATACCACTCAAGTGCAAGCTCCACACCAGAGGAACAATAGTCCCCAAACCTCCGGCGTCTGCACCAAAGATGCTCAGTTCAGTCCATCCCCGCAGGCTCCTGGGCCCGGCTCACACAGCTACTCCCTCAAACAGGAACCGGGTGAGTGTTCACTGGCGAGCAAGCCCGTGTGCCAGCCCCACTGATACTCTAGCCACCCTCAGCCTCAACGAGCTGAGCATTGAGAGACCTCATTAATTTCTACCGCCAGCTATTGTGGAATTCCTCTTCCAAGCAAAGGGACTCTCAGCTGGTGAGCTTGATGTGTGGCCGGAGGGTCTCTCCCCCAACTGGAGAAGCCTCCCCATGGCTGAGGCATCCCTCACGGGGTTCGCCCTCTCTCGTCTCCACCCCTCCTACCAGACTTGACATGGCCTCCTCTTTAAGTTCTTCATTTAGAAGTTCTGTTCATCTGGTGTTACGGGCACTTCTGGGGTTGAATATTGTATAAATTATTTGTAATTTTGGTGTGATCCTGGGAGGCAGTTAGCATAGTGTCTGTCTATTTCGCCATTTTATCAGAAGTCTCAAAATTTTTTATTAAGCATTTTATTGTCTCCATATTGTTGTTCTGTGTTTACATCAAAAAGACTTTTACAGTTGCAAGATAACCACAGAAATTAGAAACTACAACCTCAGTGGAACAAAAGCCACTTTTTTTCACTCCTCCTAACACAAAATTCCAAGCATGATAGAACCAGTCCAAAATGAGTCATGTTCACATCACTGAACCAATTACTGTGAGTGTCTGATTAGTTGGTTATGGGATGGTGCCAAGTTCTTCAGTGGAAGATGAGGTTGTCTTTACCACAACCACATAAATAAGAGAAGGAGGGATTATCACTGAAGGGAAAATTTAAATTCCATTAGCAAAATAAAAAGAAATGGATAATGGCTAGTTACAAAACAAAAATGTCCCTGTAATAGAGTCCTCCAAAGAGACAGAACAAATAGAATGGAGATTATGTGTCTTTTCCAGTAAGAACAAGACACTGCCCTTTCCATGATCGAAGTAGTCCAATGTAATCAACGTGGCACAGGTAGCTGGCTGATCAGCAGGGGCATTAGTCATCACATAGGGGACTCAGTGTTGGTTTTTGCTGCTGGCAGATTGTGCACTCAGCAGTAGCTGTAGCCAGGTCAACCTTGGTGAGTGGAAGTCTATGTGCTGAGCTCATGCATAATCTCCATTTCTGCCACCATGGCCACTTTGTTCATGAGCCCATTGGATGATGACAGGGATGAATAGGGAAAGGAGCTGACTGGTACCCACACAATAGTTCATCTTATCCACTTGATTATTAAAATTCTCCTCTAATGAGATAACCTTTTGGTGAACATTCACAGGGACACAATTATCTTCACATTGTTTTTCCCATTCAGAGATATTGATCCACATACTTCTCCTCAAATTTCTTTGTCCTCAATTTTCCAATCATGTTCCTTTTAAGTCCTTGACCATCCAGCCAAACCATTGCCCACAGCCCATGAATCAGTATATAATTGCACATCTGGTCATTTTTCCTTCCAAGAGAAGTGAACAGTGAAGCACACTACTCAAAGTTCTATACACTGGGATGATTTCCCTTCACCACTGTCCTTCAGAGATGTTCCAGAAAGGGTTTATAGTGCTGTAGCTGTCCATTTTTTGGGTGGTGATTTCATTTCATGCAGAACAATCTGTAAACCAGGCCTGTGTTTTCTGTTTTTATGTCTACTGATGATAGGAAACTAACTCCCTGTGAGGCCATAGGTGCAGGCTGGGTGAGAGAAACTATTGTGTAGCAGGAGTGGGGACGATAGGCATTTGATCCACTTCTTCATGTAACTTATGCCTTGATAGCCTGCTCTAGCCCAATCACCTATATACCACCTCCATTTGATGATGGAATACTGCATTACATGCCCAATTGTATGACTCAGTGGGTCATATAACACCCAGTTCATGATGGGAAGCTTAGGTCATCTGGTATCTTGGTGGCCCATGGCTAAGTGTTCAGTCCCATGGTTAAGGCCCAGTTGCAGATAAAGAATAGTTTCTCCAAAAGAAGAGTAGCTATCCACAGAGGATGGCACAGCTTTGCTGCAAGATCTGTTAAGGGCCTGCACTGAGATTCACCTGTAGGGGCCTGCCAAAGGCTTCAAACAGCTTGCATGGCTGCCACTGACATTTCCAGCACCATTGGATCTGCTAGATTATATGGCCGAAGTAGCTTGCACAGCACCCTGGACCTGTTGCAAAGCCTTCACTTCTTCTGGGCCTCATTCAAAACTAGCAGCTCTTTGGATTGCATGGACAAGAATAGCATACTGAAATGTGGAATATGTTGCCTCTAAAATCCAGAGGTCCACTCAGCATTGTGACTCTTTTTTGGTTCCTGGAGGAGCCAGATGCAACAATTTAACCTTCACCTTAGAAGGGATATTTCAACAAGCCCCAAAATACGGGAACCCTATAAATGTCACCGAGGTAGAAGGCCTCTAAATTTTTGCCAGATTTATTTTCAGCCCTCTGACAAGTAAATGTCTTGTGAATAAGTAAGTTGCTGTTTTTTGTTTACTAGGTCCAATCAGCATAATTTCATCAATGTAATGGAGCAGTGTGATATCTTGCAGAAGGGAAAGGTGATTAACACCTGTGTGAACTAAATAATGGCATAATAACAGAGTTAATATACCCCTGAGATAGGACAGTAAAGGTATATTTCTGGCCTTGCCAGCCGAAAGAAAACTGCTTCTGGTCATCTTTGTTAACAAGTATGGAGTAAAAGCCTTTCACAGATCCATAACTGCCTATCAGTATGAGGGGATGTGTTAATCTGCTCAAGCAACAAAACAACATCTGGTACAGCAGCTGAAATTAGAGTTACTACCTGGTTAAGCTTGTGATACCCACTGTCATTCTCCAAGGTCCATCTGTCTTCTCTACAGGCCAAAGAGGTGAGACAAATGGGGATATGATATGAATAACCAGCCCTGTATCCTTCAAGTTCTCAATGGTGGCACTAAGCAGTTTTGCTTTTGGTTTACTATTTTGTTTGCTCATTTGTTTAGGTAGAAGCCATTCTAGTGGCTTCTAATTGGCCTTTCACACCATAATAACTTTCACTCCACCAGTCGGGTAACTAATATGGGAATTTTGCTAAGTGTTGAGCATGTCTATTTCAATTATACATTCTGGAACTGGGGAAGTCACCACAAGATTGGTTCAGAGATCTGTTGGGTGCACTATAAGACAGAACAGAGCAAAAACTACACTGATAACCTGACCTTCAAAAGCCCCTATTCTGACTGGTGGGCCACAGGGGTGTGGAGTTTCTGAAAATGTCAGTTCAGAGTCAGTGTCTAGAAGCCCCTGAAAATTCTGATTATTTCTTTTTCCCCAGTGCACAGTGACCTTGGTAAAAGGCTTGAGGCTCTTTTGAGGAAGGCTGGGATAGAATACGCTGTAAATTTTTGGCAGTGTACCTAGGTCCATCTTCAAGGGGACACCATCTCTCCTTTATTCAAGGGTTTATAAGTCTGTAAACTAGCTCAAGTCTGAGAATTAATTGATACATTATGACTTGCTTCCTATGATCCGGGTTACACTTTTGTTCTCTTGATCTAGAAGTTTTCTGTTTATACAGATCACATAAGAGTTGAATAGGCTTCCTATCTACTTTAATTATAGGACACCTTACCAACTGGCCAATGCCTCATGATTACATGAGTAAGACTGTTCTAATTTCTGCTCTGACTTTGCTGTCCACTATGGTCACCATGCCCATCTTGTCTTTGGCAGTCGAGGGCTTCCACTTGGCCTCTGCCACCCCAGAATTTAATTCCTCTCATGGCATTTATGTTTCCTAATTCATTGACAACAGTTCCCACTGCAAGTACTGGCCTACAGAGAAGAATGATTATGGAGGATCCTTAAGGATGCCAGAGGACCCACACAAATTTGTTCCTCACAGTTGGAGTGAAATGTATGTTTTCCATACCCTTTCAGGGTGGTGAGTAGGTTTCAAATGGCAATTCCACTCTAACATTACAATCTCCTAAAGCTTTTGAGTCCCTTTCTCTACATTAAAAGAAGGGAAGTATGGCATTTCTAACTCACTCTGGGCCACTCTTTGGTCCATGTTTCTGACAAACAACCAAAGTATTAGAGTTCATTTTAACTCCTTGAGCTGCAGCATTAAATGCAGTATCTCTGCTGAGTTTACACATTAATAAATTCAACCGAGGGCCAGCTGAGTGGCGCGGTGGTTAAGTGCTGGCTTTGGAAGCCAGCGGCCCCGGTTCAGGTCCCACATATGAGGGCCAGTGACACTGCCCTCACTAAATAAATAAATAAATAAATAAATAAATAAATAAATAAATAAACCTAATATAACATTATGTTCCTTCCACCATTATCTCACACCCTTAATTGCCATTTCCATATATGTTCCCTGGATTTGTGTCTGTATAAATTAAAAGACACCAGTAGTTCTTTTGGAATATAGCGCACCTCCTCATGGGTCATACTTTGTACCTCACCTTTATGAGTCTGCTGGGACTTGAGTCTAGTTATAGGCTTAGAAGTGAAGAGCAGTGCTGGGCATGGGTTCTAAGAAGAATCAGCAATGTCTTGGATAGCAACTGCCTCAGGGGAGGCCATTAAAATTTCCCCAGACAATGCATGGTTAATCCCCTTAGCCAATGGTGGGGGAGGCTGCTTTCACTGGAGGTAGAGATTGCTTCCACTGTGAGTGGAGAAGCTTTTTTCTGCTGGGGATGGAGAGGGCACTTCTATTGACAAAGGAAACTCAGAATTTAGGGGTTCGATGTTCCCAGCTTCATCAAGGTCTTCACACACATTCCCATTCCCACTTTCAGAATCTGATTCCTTCCCAGTCAGTTTCTTCACTTTAACAGTAGACAGCCTACAAAGCTAGGAGTTAAACTTGTGTTGTAATTCATCCAGTTAAAACATGCCATTCTGCATTTGATTTTTGTCAGTCTCAGCACTGTGGCTATCGGATACCAAGATCTTCTTCTGGACACACATGAAGCTTTCAGGTTATTTACACAGTTTGAGCTGGGAATTTGAATCCCTGAGCTCATCATTTTCTTCCGCCACTTTGTCTAGTGACGTAGGGACCAACCAACTATTCTCATTATATTAACTAGTTTGAGAAAAGTTTTTTAAAGTACAGCAAAATGAATATAGTCAATAATATCGTAACTTTGTACAGTGACAAATAGTTAGTAGACATTGTGGTGATCACACCATAAGATATATATGTGTTGTACACCTGACATTAATATAATATTGTAAGTCAACTATACTTCAATAAAAATGTAAATGAGAACGCAGTCCAGTGACTACTTTGTAACTTCCAATTTGTATTTCTTAATTCCTTCACATGGTACTAGACTAGCCGGGAGGTTCACAGCATAAATTATCTAAATGTCTAACCACTATGCTGTACACCTGAAACTAATATAAAATAATATTGAATATCAACTGTAACTTAAAAAAATAAATAATTTTTAAAAATTAAAAAATAAAAACAAAATAAAATGTTTGCCTGGCATGGGGAAAGAGAAGCAAAACAGAGTAGGGAAATGTGTATCCAATGAAAAATTATTATAGTTATGGTTAAAAAATAAATAAATAAAAATGCAATCCCTTATATAAGTACACTTTATTTCAATTAAACTTGTTAAAGCAAACATAAAATAAAATCTTTATGGGGAATAAAAAGTACCATATATACAGTTACCTAGCTCCTTGCTTCCTGTAAATGGTCAATTGGAGTATCGAATGGTGATATTTTACGTGTCTCTATGGCCAGATCATGCCATGGACTATCACTGCTCTCTTGACTACTACAAATAGAGCCATTAGCATCATTGAATCTAATTAGATTAGAAACCCAACTCCAGAAACCTCAGAACCAATTTAGAAAACTCATCCTTAAAATTCTGTTCCTCTAAAACCACTCTCCTGGTAACAAAATCTCTTTTAGTCAGATGTCTCCGGATAAACATCACTAATATTATAGTATGTATGTATGTATACATCTATACATAAATATATTATATATAATTATATATTTATGTTTAATATTTAATTATATATGTGTATATATATTATTCAAGCAAGCCAATGACATAGTTCCAGTCTAAAAGTGGGCATTTTTGAGATCTAGGAAGAAGCAATATTTCACTCATTGTCTGAAGACTGAAAGAAACTAATGTTCCAGCTTTAAGGCAGTAAAGGAAAAGGTCTCCCTCTTGCTCACAGAGTTTAGTGTTTTGTTCTATTCAGGCTTTTAACTGACTGCATGAGGCCTATCCACATTAGGGAAGGTAATCTTCTTTATTAGTGTACTAATTGAAACATTAATCTCATACAGAAGCATTCTCACAGACACACCTACCACAATGTTTGACAAAACCTTTGGTTACCCTGGGTCCTGATCAACTTGACATATAAAATGAACCATCACAGTCTCCATAAGACTTAAATATGATTCACTCAATAACACATTTGGAGGAAATTACAGAATACTGTACTTAAAATTAAAGTGTGAGAAAGGTCTCAAGATAGTAACAGACAAAGTAAACCAAAACAGTTTAAAGTTAAATCTAAATTGAAGTTGATTAGTGGAATTGTTGACTATAATTATTATTCAGAAAGATTTCTTGAGATATAAAAAGCACAATCTGAGGTAATCAAATAACAATTGTTGAAAATAAATATTTTAAGATTATTCCAAAAATCCCAGGAGGTTGAGGATAGGGTACAGCATAGAGAGTTAAACACATACAGAATCTCTTGTCACAGTACCCATTACAATGTGTGTGTGTGTGTGTGTGTGTGTGTGTGTGTATGACAAGTTCTCAAACTTGTTGCAACAATGTAGCTAACCATTTTTGATATCAGAGGGATTATTCATTATGAATTTGTACCAATTGAACAAACAATCTACCAAACTGACTATTTGGAAGTGCTGAAAAGGCTGCATAAAAAATTAGACAAGGGCCGGCCCAGTGGCGCAGAGGTTGAGCGCTGGCTTGGGAGGCCGGTGTCCCTGGTTAGACAAAAACGATCTGAACTTTTCGCCAACAATTTATGGCTCTTGCATCACAACAATGCACCAGCTCACAGGGCACTGTCTGTGAGGGAGTTTTTAGCCAGTAAACAAGTAACTGTATTGAAACACCCTCACTATTCACCTGATCTGGCCCCCAATGACTTCTTTCTTTACCGAAGATAAAATATTGAAAGGAAGACATTTTGATGACATTCAGGACATCAAGGGTAATACTACGACAGCTCTGATAGTCACTCCAGAAAAAGAGTTCCAAAACTGCTTTGAAGGGTAGACTAGGCACTGGCATCAGTGCATAGCTTCCCAAGTGGAGTACTTCGAAGGTGACCTTAGTGATATTCAGCAACGAGGTATGTAGCACTTTTTCTAGGATGAATTCGCAAACTTAATTGTCTGACCTCATATGTGTGTGTGCATGCGCACACACACATCTCTGGTAGTTTGGGGATAGAAATATAATACTTGAGTAAAAGCCTTCTACAATGATTTTATCTGGGGTCTAAAATATTTTGTTACCTTTTGTGGGGATATATTAATGCAAAGTTAAATAAATTACTTGGGTAACTGTTCAGCTAGCATAGAGATCTGGATTTCCAGCTGCAAGTTCTAAATCCATCTAAGTTCCACCTGCCATGTAAGCTTAGTTTAATTATCTAATAAGACAATTCTGGGCCTTGTGGATGGCTGGAACAATGGCAACATATGTGTAGCTGGAAGGAATAGAGACATGATCACTCCCACTGAGTAAACTGTCCAGATTTTTCAACAATCTTAAATATGTGAAGTGACTCCCCTAAGATTTTGCTGAAAAGCCACTAAATCAAACAATTTTCAAACCAGACATGATGTATATGGGGAAAGTAGTCAATGAGTGGCATTGTTTTTTAATGTCTGGTCTCTCCCACGTGCCAATAGAGCAGGCTTTATTCATCTGCTTGGCCATACTTCTGAGCTTGCTCTACCTTATAAAAGAACTTACAAGTGCCTCTGCCAGCAACCTTAGAAAATATGTTGATCTTTAAATTTCTTAAATGTGTTTTATACCACCTGTCACAGACATTTTTCCCTCTATGTTGTTTCTTCTATTCAAATTTTGACTATGATGATAATACTCCATATCTCTTATAATCTCTGTCATTCACATGGCTTTCTCTATCATATTCTCTATATTGACGTTCTTTTCCTGCTCTATACCATTTCAGCCTCACCACTGCTCAGCTTGTAGTGCCCGTGGGAGATTTCCCTCTGCACACCAGTCACTCTGAGCATTCTAATAGGGTTGGAGAATCTGTTGTCTCCATGGCAATGGGCATTATTTCTGTAATTAAAACACTCTAGATTATGATATTTAAGATACTATTTGTAAGACTGTAAGGTAAATAGCCTCAAATCCTTGTTATCTCACATGTCCAATAAAGTGGCCTTGCATTTGTATAAAACCAACAGCAAGGCTGGCCTAGTAGCTCGTTGGTTAAGAGTTGGCTTGGGAGCGTGAGCTCTGAGTAGCAGGACCGCCTGTTTGGATCTCACATGGACCAGTGACGCTGTACCTTCTACAGCTAAGATGGTGAACAACAGCTTGACCTGGAGCTGGGCTGCCATGAGTCGCTGGCAACGACATAGCCTGCAGTGGGGCTGCCATGAGCCACCGTGACCAGCCATCCAATGGCCAGAGGCCAATATGCCTCAGCCGGGGAGAGCACAATGATCATAATACCAACATGGGCCAGTGAAGCAATGTCCTCCACAACTAGACAAGAACAAAAGGACAGCAACTTGTCTGTTCCTCTTGCCTGATTCCCCAATGCTGTTCCCTCCCCCAATTCCCCAATAAAATCTTAAAAAAATAAATAAATAAAATAAAATAAAATGAAACCAACAGCAATACACTGTATTTTAAATCTGAGGAAGTGTCAACAAGTTTTTATAATTTTAATGAACTTTTTTTACCCTATCCAACATACCAATATTATAACTATGTCAATGTTGTAATAATGACATATATGAGAGTGTGAAATCAGAGCTTAAAGAATTATAGCACTACTGCTGGGAATCCTGATGATATTTGAGAAATCTATCCCAGAATATGATTTCTTTCAAGCCTTGTCTAACTGTTTTTGACATAAGTGAACTTATGCTTATTCTCATAATGGATCTAAATAGCAATGTCAAAAGATGACATCAGAATTCTTGATGTGTTTTCTCAGGTTCATATGTCACTCCCAGCCTCAACCCTTCCTAATGCAGGCCTTTCTTCAAATGCCCTTCAATGTTTAGTTAATCCTGAACCTTCTGGTGAATAGTTTTACTTCTCAGCGATACATGTCATATAGATTCTACCTAGCTATATTTAAGGGAGCTCAGATTGTCTCTCTCATAAGTTTTATAACTGTTTTTAATAACTCTTCTGTTAGCTGAATTTTAAAATTCTTTTATTGCTATTGGTGTCATTTGTGAATCCCACAGTTGCTTCTTTTATCAAATGGAAGACTTTTTGGAATTAATATAGATATGTAAGACAAGCATGCAATTGATACATGAGCTAAATCAAAGGACAATTCTATTTAACTCATTCCACAACATATTTTATTTACATTTAATTAGGCCTCACTTTACTGTGAAAACTATATTTTAATGCCTTAAACTTGGAATAATTCTCATGTTCTTTGGAGTTTTCTCATCGGCATCAGCAACAGTTTGTGAAAACTGTTTTAAATTAATCCCTATGAAATACTTTGAAAATAAATGATAGTGATAAAAATAATAAAATTCTCTTGGGAAATCAGAGTTAATTTTTGTATCGCATACTCTTACAGATATCACTGCTTCAATTGCAGGTTGTGCTCTCGGTGATAATTTATGCCCTGCTTCAAATTGTTTATATGAATACGTAGATACATATTCTTTGTGGTTACAGGGAAACAGATGTCAAGTTTTTGCAGATGGAATCTCAAGTGGAATGGGATGAATATGGCAGAGTTGCATATAGGCAATTGAGACTTGCAAAGCATGTTATTGAGTTATGTTTTCTCAGGGTTAAAGCTGATCCTTGAACTACAAAATTTCAAAGAAACTGCTTTTTTTTCTATTGAAAAAGATATTATTTTTAAAAGATATTAAATTAATATCAGACATTTTAATAGTATACTAAAATATAGTCAATATTTGATAGAGAACTAAATAATAAGCTGCTTCTGCTTCAGATCTGTGACAAAATATTGAGTAGACTTGGCACTTGAGAAATTGGGTTATTGTTCTATTGTAACAAAACCTAAATTCTTTCTAATCAGCCAGCCCAATTGTATGACCTGAATTCTTCTTATTTAGTGTATTATACAACTGAGGAGGCAGTAGAGTATAGAGATTAAAAATGCAGAACTGTGAAGTCAGAAGAGTCATCTAGATTTGAAATAGGTTTCTGCTACTTACTGGCTAAAAGATTTGTAAAAGTTGCATATCTTTTGCTGCAATGTTTAAATTTGTAAAATGGGATAACAGTTATATCTGCCTTATAAATATTTAAGGGGATTAAGTGAAATATATCTGAAAAGTGCTTAGCATTTTGCCGGGCAGTAGTAAGTGTTAATTAGCTATTACTATTGGTATATAGGAGGCATCTCTTTTTAGATACAACAGATTTCAATTACCATCAGATCTATATAATATCAAGATAATTTTTTAAAAATTTTCAACAGTTATAATACATCTTTACATGTGATTATGGTTTCATGGCAGAGTACACTTTTATGAGTATGAAGATATTTTCTTTCCTTTAGTATATATCATGTCCAATGCTATTTTTAGAGTAACTAATTAACTTCATATTTTTTCCAGTGCTAACTAAAGGAAGACAAGTGAAAAAATGTTTGTTGCTCTCAAGGAGTTATAATATTGAAAGAGAAATATGATGCATATATAGTAAATATTAACTATCAATTTAAGATCATGTCCCAAATCTTTGATACAATATTTTTTAATGTAATATAAGGATAGACTTACTTGGAAGAGAATTGCCATTTTTCTAGATGATTTTCTGCTACTGGAATTACAAACTTTTGAAACACATTGAAAGTTTTTGAAAATAAAAATAAATTAGTGTTTTTTTTCTTATCTCTAAGAATTAAGAGTGCTAACAGCAATCATTTTCTGGTAAATAACATTAATGGTAGCCAAATATTTTTATATGTTTAAACAGTGGGTCTGGAATAACTTACAGGATTTATTATTTATGACCTGGTAAGGATTGTCTTTTCATTTTGAGTGATCTGATGAAAGAAGGTAGTTTCTGATTATTTGGATTATGTATGTAGCTGATTATGAAAAGAAATCTCTATGATAAAATCCTTAACAGATTCCACAACCACAAACATTAATATTGTATGACTCTAAATCCTTCTAAATAAAACTTTCTAACTGCAAGAAAGACATACTTTCTACCTCACTGTTACAGATCTCATTACACATTTATTAATATTTTAACAAGTTGAGGGCAAGTGCTCTGAAACCTTACTGAACATTTTATTTTCCTTTTAAGTGTGTGACTTTAAAGTGCCAATGTCACATGTTTTGCATTTTGTTCTATGGTTAATATCAAATGAAAATTGTTCCAAAGATGTTTAAACAAATAAACTGTATTATGTTGAAAGCAAAGCCCTGGAAAGTATCATCTTATGTTCACACAATGATTTAACAATAGGACTTATACTTTATTAAAATGCAATGAATAAAGGGTTTGGTTTTTTTTAATTAGTTTCAGGTGTACAAAACAATGCAATGGTTATCCTTTTCAGCTCTTACAAAGTGACAAACCCTTTCCCCCATCTACTACACCCCCACCCCTGATATCATACATATCTATTACAATTCCACTGACTCCATTGCCACACTATACTCAAAATCCCATGACTATATATGTGTTAAATTATAGTTAACATATAATATTATTCAGTGGCAGCTTCAGATGTACAGTGCAGAGGTCAGGCCTCTACCCATCCACGAAGTGGTCTCCCTAACAATACATGAGTCCATCTGGTCCCCTAAAAAATATTTACAACATTATTGATTGTATTCCCCAAACTGTCTTTTCTATCCCTGTGTCAATATGGTAGTTAAAGGGTTTTTTTAAAGGAAGCATAAATGTTGTGTGTTTATTGTCAAATAGATAATATAATACTTTTTTTTTCAGATATAAAATTTTACACATATTTTTCTTTAATGTCCAAATGTTACATATCAGAAACTCTAATATTATATTGTCACCAATTTTACTGTAACTTAGTTCCCCTGTGTAGTAGGAGTAAATGATTAGTGTCTACAAGCAATGTGGTTTTTTTTACTTTTTAATGTGCTTGGAAATGTCATTACATGAGCGATTCACAGGTGAGTGCAAAGAAACTGGAGTTAGGTGATAAAGCAGGAGGGCCATATGAACTATCAAAACTAACCAACAAAATCTTCCGTTTAAGACAAAGCCCCAAAGTGAAGTATCCAATGAGATCCAACAACTTTCAGAATGTGTGAAGCCAAAATTTAAATACATCATAAAAATTATAGAGGACCAACTAGAATCCTCAGATATTTCTGGTAGGAATATCTAATAATAAATAAAATTAATTTTGAAAGCAGTTTAACAATCTGCTCAAAGCAATTTAGACATTTTCTAATACACTTCACAAAAATCCTCCAGCCTCTGCTCAAACCCTAGATACAAAACTGTTCTCACATTTTTATATATTTGTTACAATGTAATCCCTCTCTTCACACTGACATATATATTAGATTTTTTATTGCTACTGGTATATAACAAGGATATTCTATCCCTAATTCTAGCTTCATGACACCAGGAGTAAAAGTACCAGTAAAGTCTGCCCAAACTTCTTATCTAAAGAAGTGTAAAATAATAAATATGGGGGGTTTTGTGTGTGTGTGTGTGTGTGTGTGTGTGTGTGTGTGTGTGTGTGTGTGTTTGAGGGCAGTGTCACTGGACCTCATATGTCGGACCCGAACCGACCCCTGTTTATTTTTTTAAAATTTTTTATTGGGGAATTGGGGAGGAGAACGACGTTGGGGAATTGGGGAAGGGGAACAGACAAGTTGCTGTCATTTTGTTCTTCAGTCTAGTTGTGGAGGACGTCGCTTCACTGGACCATGGTGGTATCCTCATTGCGTTCTTCCCAGGTGAGGCAGATCGGTTGCCAGCCTCTGGATGGTCGCTCATGCTGGCTGCCAGCCACTCACAGTAGCTTATGGCAACCCACTGTAGCAGGGGCTGCAGCAGGGGCTGCAGCCTACGCCAACACTGGCTTAAATGTGTGTTATTTTAAGGTGCTAAATTTGTAGTAATTATTGACAGTGGCTTAGTCTGTTCAGGCTACCACAACAAAATATCACAGACTGCATGGACTAAACAACAGAAATTTATTTTCTCACAATTCTAGAGGCTGGAACTCCAAGATCAATGTCCAGCAGGGTTTGATTTTTTATGAGGACTCACTTTCTGTCTTATAGACATCTGTATTGTCACCAGGTGTGCACATTACCTCTTTGTGCATGTGAGTAGAGAGAGAGAACAAAGTTTGGTGCCTCTTCTTACAAGGACACTAATCTTGATGGATCAGGGTCCCACTCTTATGATCTTATTTAACTTTAATTACTTTCTTAGACATCCTATATTCAAATTGAATCATACTGGGTATTCATGCTTCAACAGATGAATTTTTGGGGATACAAACATTTGGTGTATAACAGAGAGCCAAAGAACATTAATACAGTGCATGCAACATTAAAGCTCATCAAATTTTTTGAAAAGAGTTACAAATTACAAATGTAATACATGAAATGAAACATAACCAGAGACCCTACAAATTTCAATAAGATATAATGAGAAATTGTGAAAAATGAAACTTACTAAAGCTGATAAAAATACACAAAGAATTTCATAAGCCCTATATTAATTAAGAGTAATTATTTTCCTTATTAAAAACTTTCTCAGGACCTGCTGAGTGGCGTGTTGGTTAGGATTTGGCTTGGGATGCCAGCTCTGAGCAGTAGGGCTCTGGTTTGGATCCCACCTATGAAGGCCAGTGATGCTGCACCCTCTACAGCTAAGATGGTGAACAACAGCTCGACCTGGAACTGGGCTGCCCTGAGTTACTGGCGACAGTGTAGGCTGCAGTGGGGCTGGCCGACAGCTGGCATGAGCTTTCATGAGCTGCTATGAGTCACCGTGAGCGGCCATCCAATGGTCTGCCAGTGACTGCCTCACCCAGGAGGAGTGCAATGATAATACGAACATGGGCCAGGGAAGCAACATCCTCCGCAACTAGACTGAAGAACAAAAGGACAGCAACTTGTCTGTTCCCCTTCCCCGATTCCCCAACGCTGTTCCCCTTCCCCAATTCCCCAATAAAATCTTTAAAACAAACAAACAAACTTTCTTACACAGTTAATTCCAAATCCAGATGGTTACATTGTAAAATTGTATTAAATTTTTAACAAAGAAATTACAGTATTCATTCACAAATTGTTCCACAAAATTATAATAAAAGAGGGAGTATTTTCTTTTTTAAAATTTAAAAAAATTTTCTTTTTCTAATTATCATTGACATACAATGTTATATTAGTTTGAGGTATACCAAACAACATAGGGCTCAGACATTTATATATCTCACAAAGTGATCACCTGCTCAGTCTATTATTCATAATCTGACACTGTACATCATTATTACATTATTGACTATACTCCCTATGCTGTACTTTACATCCCTGTGACTATTGTTTTCCAATTATAGTTGACATTCAATATTATTTTATATTAGTTTCAGGTGTACAGAGTAGTGGTTAGACATTTATATAATTTATTAAATGATCCTCTTGTTAAGTCTTATGCCAACCTGACACTATACATAGTTTTTACAATATTATTGACTATATTCTCCATACTGCACTTTAAATCCCTGTGGCTATTCTGCAACTACCAATTAGTAATTCCTAATCCCTTCACCCTTTTCACCCATCCTCCCAACCGCCCTCCCATCTTGTAACTATTAGTTTGTTCTTTGTATCTATGAGTCTGTTTCTATTTTCTTACCAATTTTTATGAGGTCAGAATACCCCAAATACCAAAACATGGCAAATTTTTCAAAATAAGAAAAGTGAATATCAATCTCTGCCAAGGAAAGATATGCAAATATCTATAACAAAATATTAGAACATTGAATACAAAATATGTAAAAATGATAATATAAAACTACATAGGGTTTATTCAAAGAATGCCAGATAGGTTAACATGTTTAAAAAAATCAATCAAGGCCATTTGCCAGATTAATAGAAAAGAAGACATATATCACATTAAAATCTAAATAGATTTTCAAAGATGCTTCTAGTAAGATATAGACATACTTTTCCTTAGTTCTTTTAGTAAGCACAAATACAGATGGTGCCCAAAAAAATGTATGCACATTTTGAGAAAGGAAAAAACTGTATTAAAATTGTAATAATATATACCAAAAACAAAAGATGAATACAGTAATGTTTATACATTTTTTGACAACCCATGTATACTCCAGACATAATATATAAAACAAACATCACAAAATTTTAAAATATGAAGAGAAAAGGGCAGATTGTCTAGGGATCTCAGAGCCCAAAGTAAAACATAGTGGCCTATTTCCTGAATTTCTTTTTATCTCATATATCCAAGATTTGGAGTTTAAGAAGACTGCAACCTGGGCTGGCCGAGTGGCTCAGTTGGTTAAGAGCTCGCTCAAGAGTGCGAGCTGAGCTCTGAGCAACAGCAGTTCAATGCCCAGCCTGAGCTGAGCTGCCCCTGAGCTGCCAACAGGTGGCAGGATGGCTCAGCTAAAAACAAACAAACAAACAAACAAACAAAAACCCACACAGGACTGCAACCCAGAAATGCCAACACAAAGAAAAGGAAGGGGGAAGGTACTCCTCCTTTTTCCTACTTGATTGATGTCAGAGGAGTCCTAGTAGAGATTTGGGACATTTACCACAGTCCAAAATAACAAAGCCACCCCCTCACCCATGGTGTCAATAGAAGCCACCTGGGAGTCAATAACAAGACAACCCTTGGGCCAGCCGAGTGGCGCGGTGGTTAAGCGCTGGCTTGGGAAGCCAGCGGCCCCGGTTCGGTCCCACATATGAGGGCCAGTGACACTGCCCTCAAAAAAAAAAAAAAAAGACAACCCTACCTTTCACAGGAAGAGATATATCAGTAGAGCCTAATGAGTAGCCAGAACACCAACCCTTAACAAGTGATAACAGGGAAACCAGATAAGGAAACTGTACGTCTACTTCCAATAGCTGGCTCCGTGCTATTCTGTTAGAGTAGTGCAGAAAAACTTAGCTAAAACAGAAAGTGAAAATAAGATCCAGAATCTCATAATACCCTAAATAGTCAGCCTTTAATTGGAAATCACACAACATGACAAGAACCAGGAAAAACTCAAATGTAAAAAGAATCAAAACATGTAAACACTATAAAGAAAGATGCTTTAGAATTATCTGACAATTATTTTAAAACACCATCAAGAAATGCATCAAGCAATAACAAACATCCTCGAAACAAACAAAAAGTTGAAAGTCTCCAAAAAGAAATAGAAGTTATAAAGTAGAACTAAAAGGTAATTTTAGAACTGAAACATATACTAACTGAAAGTGGGAGGAGGGGGGCTGTCAACAAAGAATCTTTTATCTCACAAAATTCTCCTTAAAAATGAAAGAAAAATTAAGACATTTCAGATAAACAAAAGCTGAGGGAGTTCAGTACCTCTAGACATATCCTGCAAGGAATGCTAAAGGTAGTCGTTTAGGTTGAAATGACAGGACACTAGACCGTAACTTGAAATCATATAAAGAAATATGGCAAAGGTAAATACATAGGAAATTATACAAGCTAGTATTATTTTACCTTGGTTTGTAGCTTCACTTTTGTTTTATACATGATTTAAAACCCAATGCATACAAATAATTATTAGTCAATGTTTTGGACACACAATGTTTAAAGACACAATTTTGTGTCATTAATAACTAGAAAGGGGTGAAGATGAAGCTGTATAAGCAGAAGAAATTTTTTTGTATGTTATTGAAGTTAAGCTGCTATAAATTTGGGGTTTTATAACTTTAAGATGTAAAATGTTATCCCCAGGCTAACCAAAAAGAAAACAGCTATAGAATATACACAAACGGAATGAGAAGGAAATTTGAATGTTTCACTACAAAAAAAAAAATCAACTAAACAGAAAGACAATTATGCAGAAAATGAGGGACAAAAGCTATAAGGCACATACAAAACAAACAATAAAATTACAGAAGTCCCTCATTATCAGTAATAACTTTAAATGTAAATAGATTAAACTTTCCATTCAAAAGACAGAGATTCACAGAATATATATATATATATATATATATATATATATATATATATTTTTTAAATCCAACTCTATGCTGTGTACAAGAGACTCACTTTAGATCTAAAGGCAGGTTGAAAGTAAAATGGGGAAAAAGTCCATGCATATTGTAACCAAAATAGAAAGGGTTAAGGGCTAAACAAATATCTGACAAAATGGAGTTTAAATCAAAAAGGATTACAGGGGGAGAGAGGTTGACCAAGAGGGTGACATAAGAGGCTCCTAAACTCCCCTCCTGGTGTGGACACAGTAATGTTCAGCTACATACAGAACAATTACTTCTAAAAGTAATCCTGAAATGAGCTGAGCAACTACTAAACGTCAGACAAATAAGAAAATGCCCACATTAAAACAGGTAAGAAAGACTGGCACACTTTCCATAAACCCCATCCCTGACACAGTGCCATACAATTGGGAGGGGACTTGTAATTCTCAGCTTCTTTCTGAGGAACAGAGGTTAGACCACACATTTAGTGCCCAAATTTTAAGACTCCAAAGTGAGGGATGGGTCCTCAAAACACCTAGCTCTGAAAGCCAATTAGCCTTGTATTCAGGAGACTCAAAAGACTGTAGCAAACACAGGAGCAGTTGTTAATGGGTGGCAATCACTCAAGATGTCTATCTCCCCAGGGCTCAATGCACAGGGAACAGCTAGAAACTCACATGTCCAAGTCTTTCCCTTGAAGGAGGCCATCTGCATACTTTGAAAACTGCTGCCTGAGAATCAGGCTTCTAATTCAGCACACAACTCAGGACTTGCTGTAACCCCTCTTCCCCACCAGAGACTTTGGGAACTGGGCAAACATCAGGCCTGCCATCTTCCTGTAGCCCACTCCAAGTCACCAGTATCTCCCTGAAAGGAACTTGTACGTGTCTGCACCCCAATTTCACACAGCACCCTGAGGGAGAGGTCCCTGGATTGCCAGGCTCTGGTAGCCAGTGAGGTTTTTATTCATGAGTACCACAGCACTGTAGCAAACAAAGAAGCAGTTCTTAACTAGCTATCACCCCAGGGCTCCTCACAGAAAACAAAAACAACCATCTCTCAGCCTTTCCCGGAAAGAAGTATCTGCATACTTGAAAAGCTGCCGCACAATGATCAGGATTCTAATTTAGCACACACCTCCAGGCTGGCTTTGATGCTCCTCAGTACCAGGGAAACTGGCAGACACCTCCTTCACTTTTTCCCTCTGGTCCACTCCAAATAGCCAGTATTTCCCTGAAAGAAGCTTATACATTCCTCTGTGCCCCAGATTTTGTGGCCCTCTCCAACTTTCCAGTATCTCCCTGCAAGATACTTGTACGCAGGTCTGGTTCCCAGTTTTCGTGGCTGCTGCCTGAAAGACTGGCCCCCAAATCACCTGTTGGTTTTTTTTGTTTGTTTGTTTGTTTTTGAGGGCAGTGTCACTGGCCCTCATATGTGGGACCCGAACCCAGGGCCGCTGGCTTCCCAAGCCAGCACTTAACCACTGTGCCCCTCGGCCGGCCCCCAAATCACCTGGTTTTGATAGTCAGTGGGGCTTGCATTCATGAGTCCCTCAGGACTGTTGCAAAAAAGAAGAAGGAGGAGGCAGAAGGAGGGAGTTGGAGGAGGAGGAGAAGGAGGAGGAAAAAGAGGAGCATGAAGAGAAGAGGAAGAAGAAGGAGGAGGAGGAGAAGGAGAAGAAGAAGAAGAAGAAGAAGAAGAAGAAGAAGAAGAAGAAGAAGCAACAGTATTTCTTAATGGGTGCAACACAGAAGGAGCAGGCAAAGTGCCCTTCTCCTACTTTCTTTCTGGAAAGGTCTTAACTATATATTTGCCCAGCTGCTGCCTGAGGATATAGTTTTCAATCAGCATGCATCTAAGTGCTGAATGTAATCCTCCCCTTTGGGATATTAATGGGTCTCGGCATACCCTCAACTACTGGGTGGCACTAAAGAGAAGAATGTGGCTTAACAGATGAAAAAGACTGAGAGACAACTAGGAGCTTGGGTTGGCTGATTGCAAGGCTTATCTCCTACACAAGACCACTCCATCAAGACTAGGAGAGGTCACTGTTTTATCTAATGTGACAAAACCAACACAGAGAGGGGGGAAAGTGGAGAAACAAAGGAATCTGTTAGCAATAAAAGAACAAGATAAAACTCCAGAAACAGAACTTAATAAAACTGAGATAAGAGATTTCTCTGATAGAAAGTTCAAAATAATGGTCATAAAGATGCCCCAAAAGATCAGGAGAACAATGCACACACAGTGAAAATTTCAACAAAGAGATAGGAAATATTAAAAACATATCAAACAGAAATCATTGCAAAATACAGCAAACAAACTGAAAATTTAAAAGGAGGGATTAAAGAACAGACTACAAGTGGAGTAAAGGATCAATGAAATCAAAGGCAGGGCAGTGGACTATAGTCAAATAGAACAAATGAGAAAAAAAAGAGTGAAGCTAGCTTAAGGGACTTATAGGGCTCATCAAAGGAACAAATACTTGTATATGCATTATAGAAGTTCCAGAATGAGAATAGAAAGAAAAAGGGGAAGAAAGTTTAATCAAAGAAGTAACAGATGAAACTTCCTTATTCTGGGGTAAGAAAGAGACATCCAGATCCAAGAAGAACTGGAAAATACACAGACATGTGGATATTAAACAGTATGTTCCTGAACAACAAATGTATCAAAGAAAATATCAAAAGAGAAACAAAAAATTATCCTGAGTCTAATGAAAATGAAACACAATATAACAAAACTTATAGAATGCAGTGAGAAGTTATAAGAGGGAAGGTCATAGGGATAAATGATTACATTAAGAATAAAGAAAGAGGGCCAGCTGAGTGGCGCAGTGGTTAAGCGCTGGCTTGGGAAGCCAGTGGCCCTGGTTTGGGTCCCACATATGAGAGCCAGTGACACTGACCTCAAAAAAAAAATAGAATAAAGAAAGAGATCAAATAAACAACCTAATTTTACACATCAAGGAACTAGAAAAAGAAGAATAAACTACGTCCAAAGATAGCAGAAAGAATACAACAAAGATCAGAGCAAAAATAAATTAGAGATGAAAAATACAATAGAAAAAAATCAATGAAACTAAGAGCTAGTTTTTGAAAAGATAAACAAAATAGAAAAAGTATTAGCTAGCTTTCTATGAAAAGAAGAGAGGACTCAAGTAAATAAAATTGTAAATGAAAGAGGAAGCATTACAACTGATATCACACAATGCAAAGCATAATAAGAGACTACTATGAACAATTGCATGTCAACAAATGGTACAATCTAGAAGAAATGGATACATTCCTAGAAACCTAAAACCCACCATGCTTGTATCATGAAAAATAGAAAATCTGAGCACACCAATTACTAATAAGGAAATTAAATCAGTAATCCAAAACCTTCCAACAAAGAAAAGCTCAGGTCCTAATGGTTTCACTGGTGAATTCTAACAAACATCTAAATGTTAATATCTGTCCCTATCAAACTCTTCCAAAAATGAAACAGAAAGAAAACTTCCAAACTTATGTTATGAGTTCAGCATTACTGATACCAAAGCCATACAAGGACCCTACAAGGAAAGAAAATTATAAGCCAATATTCTTGATGAGCATAGATGCAAATATTCCTCAACAAAATATTAGCAAACCAAACTAAACAGTACATAAAAAGTTTTATACACCATGATTAAGTGGCATTTATTCCAGGGATGCAAAGATGGTCCAACATTTGTAAATAATCAATCCATGTGACACACCACAGTGGCAAAATAAAGAATAAAAATGATTTGATCATCTCAATAGATGCAGAAAAGCATTTGACAAAATTTAACACCTTTTCATAATAAAAATTCTTAACAAACTTGGTAGAGAGGAAATGTACTTCTACATAATAAAGGCCCTTTATGACACCCCAATATAGGACAAACCCATCTGATTCTAAAATCAGAAACTGTATAAGGAGGTCTATTGTCACTACTTTTACTCAATATAGTACTAGATGTTCTAGCCAGAGCAATCAGGTAAGAGAGAAAAAAAGGGGGGGGGAGGGGACATCAAATTGGAAAGAAAGAAGTAAGCTGTCTCTGTTTTCAGATGATACAATTTTATATATTGAAAACCCTAAATAATCCATCAAAATGTTAAAACTAATGAACAAATTTAGAACAGTTGCAGGAAACAAAATCAATATATAGAAATCTGTTGCACCTCTGTATACTAATAATGAATTATCAGAGGAGAAATAAGAAAACAATTCCATTTACAATAGCATCAAAAAGAATAGAATACCTAGGAATAAATTTAACCAAAGATGTGAAACACCTACAATAATAAAAAGCATAAGACATTGTTAAAAATAATGGAAGAAGACAAAATTAAATAATAAGATACCATGTGCCTGTGAATTAAAAGAATTATTGTTAAAATGTCCATACTACCCAAAGTGATCTACAGATCAATGCAATCTGTATCAAAATTTCAAATTCATTTTTCACGGTAATAGAAAAACAATCCTAAAATTTGTATGGAACCACAGAAAACTCCAAATAGCCAAAACATTCTTGAGAAAGAACAAAGCTAAAGGCATCACATTTTCTGATTTACAACTATATTACATAGATATAGTAATAAAGACAGTATTGTAATGACATAAAAAGAGACACATAAATCAATGGAATACAATAGAGAGTCCAGAAAAAAAAACTCATTTTTGACAAAAAGAGCCAAGAATATACAATTGGGAAAGAATAGTTTCTTCAATATATGGTGTTGGGAAAACTGGATTGCCACATGCGAAAGCATGAAACTGGTCCCCTATCTTGTACCATACACAAAAATTAACTAAAAATGTAATAAAGCTACAAATGCAAAAACTGAAACAATTTTAGGATTCCTTGACATCAATTTTGGTAATGAATTTTTTTGTTTGATACCAAAATCAAAGGCAACAAAACAAAAAAATACACCAGGGTAACTTCACACTAAATAAATTTCCTAGTAATGGAAACCATCAACAAAATAAAAAGGTAACCTATGGAATAGGAGAAAAATTTGCAAACCATATATTCAATAATGGGTTAATATCTAAAATATGTAAGGAACTCATACAATTTGACAGCAAAAACAAATAAATGAAATAACCCAGTTAAAAAATGGGCAAAGAATGAGAGTAGACATTTTCCAAAGAAGTCATACCAATGGTCAATGGGTACAACAAAGAGTGCTCAAGATCATTAATCATCAAGGAGATATGAATTAAAACTACATCTGTTAGCTCTTCCCAAAAGCAGCCTGAGGTGATCTCTAAAAATGGTTCACTATTCTCTTGACCCGGAGAACCCCACAAATCATGTAAATCGAGAGGTTCGAATCTACGGGTTGATTTTAAGAACACTCGTGAAACTGCCCAGGCCATCAAGAGTATGCATATCCAAAAAGCCACCAAGTATCTAAAGGATGTCACGTTACAAAAGCAATGTGTGCCATTCCGTCGTTACAACGGTGGAGCTGGGAGGTGTGTCCAGGCCAAACAGTGGGGTTGGACACAGGGTCAGTGGCCCAAAAAGAGTGCAGAATTTTTACTGCACATGCTTAAAAATGCAGAAAGTGATGCTGAACTTAAGGGTTTAGATGTAGACTTTCTAGTCATAGAGCACATCCAAGTGAACAAAGCTCCCAAGATGCAGCACAGAACTTACAGAGCTCACGGGCAGATCAACCCCTACATGAGCTCTCCCTGCCACACTGAGATGATCCTAACTGAAAAGGAACAAATTGTTCCTAAACCAGAAGAGAAGGTTGCACAGAAGAAAAAGATCTCCCAGAAGAAACTGAAGACACAAAAGCTTATGGTCTGGGAGTAAATACATCAAATAAATGCTAATCAAAGGAAAAAGAAAAAAATACAAAAAACAAAACAAACAAACAAAAACAACTACAGCTGTTAGAATTCCTATTATAAAAAAGACAAGAAATAACAAGTTTGGCCAGGATGTGGAGAAAAGGAAGCTCTTCTGAACTGTGGGTGGAAATGTAACCGGAATTTTAAAAACGAAGGAATTCTTGTCATTTGCAAATATATAAGTGAACTTGGAGGGCATTATGCTAAGTAAAATAAGCAGGACAGAAAAAAAAACAAATATTGCATGGTATCACTTATATGTGGAATCTAAAAAAAAAAAAAGAAGGTGAACTTACAGAAACATGGAGTAGAAAAGTGGTTGCCAGGGGCTGGGGTATGGAGGAGGTAGGAGAGGTTGGTAAAGGGGTATAAAGTTTCAATTATAAGATGAATAAGGTCTGAGTAATGTATAACATGATGACTGTAGTTGATAATACTGTATTACATAATTGAAATTTGCTAAGAGAGTAGAACTTAATTTTCTCACAAAAAAAAAATGGATAAATACGTAGGATAATGGATATGTTAGTTGACTCTGTGGGGAAAATCCTTACACAATTTATACATGTATCAAATCATTATGTGGTACATTTTAAGTACCTTACAATTTTATTTGTCAACAAATCTATTTATTTGTACTCAATAAAGCTGAAAATGTTAGAGGAGAAAAAAAGGACATTATATATTGACAAATGCTTCAAAAAAACAAGAAAATGTAACAATTAACATTTAGGTACATTAAAAAAATCATCAAAATATATGAAGTAAAAATTAATAGAACTAATGAGAAAAATACTAGACAGTTCTACAATAACAGAAGCAACGATACCCCACTCCAAATAATGAATGGAACAACCAGACAGAAGATACTTAAGGGAAAGGACTTGAACAACACAATAAACCAATTAGATCTAAGAGACTTATACTACCAACCTACCCAACAACAGAATTCTTCTCAAGTGTACCTGGGATATTCTGCAGAGTAGATCATATGTTGGGTATGAAATAAGTCTCAGTAGATTTTAAAAAATAGATATCCTACTAAGTGTCTTCTTTGATCAAAACAGGATAAAGTTAGAAATCAATAACAAAAGGAAAGCTAAAAAAAATTAAAAAGCTGTTGAAATTGAACAACATTCCTTTAAACAACTACTAGGTCAAAGACAAAAACATGGAAAATTAGAGAATACATACATATAAATAATAATGAAAACATAATATACCAAAACTTGTAGAATGCAGAAAAAGTAACACTAAGGTGGAAATTTATAGGTGTCAAATTCATTTGAAAAGATGATCTCAACAGAAAAGCCTGACTTTACAACTTATTAAACTAGAGAAAGAACAAAATAAACCCAAACCTTAAAGAAGGAAGGGAATAATACAGATGAGAGTTGAGAGAAATAAAATAGATAATAGAAAAGCAATAGAAAAATTCAACAAAACTAAAAGTTGGTTTATGAAAAAGCTTAATAAAATAGATAAAACTTTAACAATATTGAAAAAGAAAAAGAGAGAAAAGACTCAAATTATTAATACTAAAATCAGAAAGGAAATGGTTACATCACTAATGTACCTACAGGGCTATACAGGATTATAAGAGTATACTATAAATAATTTTAGGCCAACTAATTGGATAACTTACATGAAGTGGAAAAACTAGAGACACAAAACATGCCAAGGCTAAATCACAAGGAAACAGAATATCTGAAGAGACCCAACTAGTAAGGAGATTGAATCATTTATCAGAAAACTCCTTGCAATGAACACCCTTCAATTTGATGGCTTCACTGAGGAATTATACTAAACATTCAATGAAAAACTAACACCAATCATTCCCAAATTCTTCCAAAAATTGAAAATTAGAGAAGACTTCCTAACCTATTCTATGAGGTCAACATTGTCCTGATACCAAAACCATGGACACTACAAGAAAATAAAGCTTTTGCCCAATATCCCTCATAAATATTAATTCAAAAATTTCCATCAAAATTCTAGCAAACAAAATTCAACAACACACTAAAAGGGGTATACACCATGATTTAATGAGATTTATTCTGGTTATGCAAGGCATGGTTCAATATACAAAAATTGATCAAAAGATTACACAACATTAACAGAATGAAGAAAAAACCACATGATCATAACTGATGCAGAAAAAGCATCTGAGAAAATGCAATACCCTTTCATGATAAAACACTCAACAACTACAAATAGAAAGATCTTACCTCAACATAATAAAAAACATATATGAGAAACCTACAATTACCATCATATTCAATGGTTAAAGACTGAAAACTTTTCCTCTAACAGGAACAAGAAAATGATGTCTACTTTCATCATATTCATTCAACATAGTACTGAAATTTCTAGCCAGGGCAATTAGGAAACAAAAAATAAATAAAGGCCTCAAATTGAAAACGAAGTGGTTAAATTATCCCTGTTCACAGATGATATGATCTTACTTGTAGAACACTCTAAAGATTCCACAACAAGTTATATTAAACAAATTTAGCAAAGTATCAAGATACGAAATCAACATGTAAAAATCAGTTGCATATCTATACACTAACAGAGAACAATAAGAAATGGATATTAAAAAGACAATTCCTTTTATAATATTACGAAATGGAATGAAACACTTAGGAATAAACATAATCAAGGAGGTAAAAGATATACAATGAAAACTACAAAATATTCCTGAAAAATTTAAAGAAGACACTGATAAATGGGAAGAGAGCCTGTGCTCATGGATTAGAAGACAGTATTTAAGATATCATTCTACCCAAAGTGATCTACAGATTCAGTGCAGTCATTTTCAAAATGCCAATGATGTTGTTTTTATTTGTTTTTTTTTTTTTATTTTTGCAGATAGGGAAATAATCCATGTAAATGTTAGAGCTAAAAACTATAAAACTCTTAGAAGAAAGCATAGAAGAAAAGCTTCATGATATTAGAAGTGGCAATGATATCTTGCATCTAATACCAAAGGCACTGGCAACAAAAGAAAAAATAGATAAATTGGAATCATCAAAATGAAAAACTTTTGTTCATCAAAAGACACTATCAACAAAATAAAAATGCAACCCACAGAGTGAAAGGAAGTACATGCAAATCACATACCTGGTAAAGGATTAATATCTGAATATATATAGAGAGAACTCACAAAACTAAAAACAAAAACATAAAACATATTCCAATGAGGGCAAAAGATTTGAATAGACATTTCTCCAAGAAGACATACAAATGCCTAATAAGCACATGCAAAGATGTTCAACATTATTAATCATTAGGAAAACACAAATCAAAGCCACAATAAGACAGCACCTCACACTCATTAAGATGGTTGTTATCAAAACAATAGAAAATAACAAGTGTTGGTGAAAATGTGGAGAACTTGGCATTGTTGGTGAATATGTAAAATGGTGTGATTACTATCCAAAACAGTATGACAGTTCCTCAATAAAATAAAATAAAATAAAATAAAATAAAATAAAATAAAATTACTATATAATCCAGCATGCCACTTAGGATATCCCCACCACCCCCCCAGAATTGAAAGCAGAGTCTTGAAGAAATATTTATACACCCATGTTCATAGCAGAATTATTCACAATGGCCAAAACATGGAAGAAACCAAATGCATAAACAAAATGTCATATATACATACAATGGAATGTTATTCAGCCTTAAAAAAGAAGGAAATTCTGACATATTACAACATACAAACCTTGAAGATACTATGATAAGTGAAATAAGCCAGTAACAAAAAGATAATCACTGTATGATTCCATTTATATGAGGTATTCAAGTAGTCAAATTTAGAGAGACAAAAAGTAGAATGGTGGTGGCCAGAGTTCAGGGTTAGGAAGGAATGAAGGGTTGCTGTTTAATGGGTATAGAGGTTTAGTTGTGCAAGATAAAAAAAAAAAAAAAAATTCTGGAAATTGATGTTGGTGATAATTACACAACAATATAAACTAATTTAATGCCACTGAATTGTACTCTTCAAAATCATGGTTAATATGATAATTTATGTATATTTTACTATAATTAAAAAAAATTAAAGGCTCAGTGGAGACTCCCAGTTTCAGCTCAGCATGTTTGTGTTTAGAAGTTGTCACATCCATGCTTACAAAAAGAAAATTTTGATAAAAATGAAAATCAACAACTTTTATTAGGCACATCAGAGAATTGAGGTTGTGGGCAATCTGCTCCCCCAAAATCTAGAGAGAAGAGGGAATACAGAAAGTCATAGCTGAGATCTGCTTACCTGGAGTAAAAGCCACTGAAATGGTAATTCTGAGAATCTTTTGAGGATGACTGTGGATTAGCATGAGACTGAGAAATTCCTGAAGGCCAGACTCTTAGGGGTTGCCTCACTCTTTCATGAACCTTACCAACAGATTTTCATGGTGAAGAAGAGAGGAAGATACTTTATGTCTCAGAAAATGGGAGGGAAGAATAATTATTTTGAAATACACCCAGAGTTCGCAATAACAAAGGCCTACTTAATATCCAGGGAAAATGCTGTCTCAGCATTATTCTAGCAGGAGGATTTCTTCAATCTTCCTGTTTTACCTTGGGAGTTGGGGGAAAACTAAGACACATTTTTGAAGGTCATAACCAGGGGACAGAGACCCACTAAAGGGCTGAGATTTAATCGTAAAATTATAGAATGCTTCCTTTTCCCCACACACATTACCATCCACAGCCTCAGGGCTTCAGTAAAACAGCAGAGGATTAAAGCTCTAAGAGTTGCAAGACACAGACCCTCTCTGAAGAGGAGTACTTAGTAATGGCCAAAGTTAACAGAGGAGACAAAAACAAGTATATTAAAGGAATTTGAAGCCTCTTAAAAATACAGCTACAGTTATCATCAAATGTCTCCCAAGTCCTAGCGATATTAACATTAATTCTCACACTAAAAACCTATTTAACTCAGATCCTATTACACCATACATCACATATGGCTTTCAACAAAAACTTACAAAGCCCATTCAAAGGAAAGAAAAACTTTGGACTGAAGGAAGAAAGTGACATCAGAAAGAGACTCAGGTATAACCCAGATTTGAGGATTATCAGGCAAGGAATTTAAAAATAAGTGATAGGGCCGGCCGAGTGGCTCAGTTGGTTAAGAGCTCGCTCAAGAGTGCGAGCTGAGCTCTGAGCAACAGCTGTTCGAGGCCAGCCCGAGCTGAGTTGCCGTTGAGCCACCAACAGGTGGCAGGATGGCTCAGCTAAAAAAAAAAAAAAACAAAACAAAACAAAAAAAAAAAGAGTGTGAGCTGAGCTCTGAGCAACAGCTGTTCGAGGCCAGCCCGAGCTGAGTTGCTGATGAGCTACCAACAGGTGGCAGGATGGCTCAGCTAAAAAAAAAATAAAAAAAAAAAAAAATAAAAATAAGTGATAAATAATTTAAGGACTCTATTGGGAAAAATAGGTAACATGTAAGAGCAACTGACTAATATAAACAGAGAGATGGAAATCCAAGGAAAGACTCAAAAATCAATGCTAGAAATAAAAATCACTGCTACAGAAATAAAAAATGCTTTTGTTGAGTTTATCAGTAGACTGGACAGAGCCAAGGAAAGAATCATGAGTGTGAATATACTCGTATGAGTATGTCAATGGAAACTTAAACTGAAACTCAAAGAGTAAAAAGAATGAAGGAAAAAAAAACAACTGAGGGAAATTTTGAATGTTGTAGCTTACATGTAATTGATATATCAGAAGAAAAAAAAGAGAAAAGAACAGAAGAAATTCTGTAAGTAATAATGGCCTGGAGCTTTCCAAAAGATAGATAGTAACCCAAAGATTCAGAAATCTCAGAGGACACCATGCAGATTAAATATTTAAAAATCTACACCTAGGAATATCATATTAAAAGTGCAGAGAACCAGAGAAGAAAATCTTGAAAGAAGCTGGGGGATGGAGGGACACCATACATATAGAAGAGCAAGAATAAGAATTGCAGTGAATTTCTCACTAGAAACTATGAAAGCAAGAATGGAGAGGAGTGAAGTATTTAAAATGTTAGAAAAATTACCATCTTCCATATTCAATGAAATTTTTCTTCAAAAGTAAAGGAGGAATAGACTTCATCAAGAAAAACATAAACTGAGAGAATCCATATCCAGAAAACATGCCCTGCAAGAAATGTTAAAAAAATAAGTTCTTCAGGCAGAAGGAAAATAATACAGATCATAAACTTATATCAACCAAAAGAACGGAAGTATATTAAAGAAGGAAAAAAAATGAATATAAAATAAAATATTTTATTTTAATTCTTAACAGATTTGAATGATAACTGTGTTTAAAGTAATATTAACAATTCATTTTATGATTGCAGCATATGCGTAAGTTAAATAAATGATAACAATGTTATAATGGACATGAGAGAGGAATTGGGAATACTCCATTATAAGGCATATGCACTACACACAAAGTGATATGGTATTACTTCAAGATGGATTTAGTTTATTTAAAAATGTATATTGGAAACTCTAGGGCAACCACTATTTTTTTAATGAAGCATAATAGAAATACTAAGATATGAGTTAAAATGGAGTTATGTAAAATTGTCAGTTAAAACCAGGGAAGGCATAAAAAGAGGGGGAAAAGAAAAAACAAATAAAATGAATTGAAATGATTTATAAACATGCTAAATATTATTATAATTCAATATTTTCAATAATCACTCTAAATGTAAATAGTCTAATTGTACCTATTAAAATACAGGAAAAGTGCAAAATGAAAATAAAACAGTATACAACTACATGTTGTGTACCAAAAAGATTTATTAAATTTAAAGAAACAGATAGTTTAAAAGGGAAATATTGTGAAAAGATATACCATGCTAATTCTAAGCAAAGAAAGCTGGGATAGTTATGGTAATTTCAAATGAAGCAGACTTAAGAACAATAAAAATTATCAGGGATAAGAAGAGATATTATATAATAATAAGTGGGTCAAATATACAAGAAGACATGACAATCTGAAATGTACATGCAGGTAAAACAGTGTCAAAATATATAAGCCAAAATCTGAAACAACTGAAAGGAGACATAGACACATCCACTACTATGGTTGTAGACTTCAACACCTCCTTTTGTAATTGATAGATCAAGAAGACAGAAAATCAGTAAGGGTATAGTGACTTGAATACTACTATCAGTCAACTTGATAAAGTTGACACATAGAACACATTATCCAACAATAATAGAACATATATTCTTCTCAAGCTCATATAGAACATTCACCAAGATAGAGAACATTATTGCCCTAAATGCACACCTTAGTAAGTTTAAAAAAATAAAAATCATACAAAGTATGTTCTCATACCACAAGAGATAAAATGAAAACTCAATAACATAATCAGAGCTGGAAAACCCTCAAATATTTGGAGATTGAACAATACATTTCTAAATGGTACATGCTTTATTGTTTGTTTCACTTTAATATACTTTACTTTTTTTAGATTAGTTTTAAGTTTATAACTAAACCAAGAAAGTACATAGAGTTTCCATATACTCCTTGCCCCACACACATGTAGTCTCCTCTACTATCAACATACCATACCAGAGGAGTACATTTGTCACAATTAACAGAACTACACTGACATGCCATTATCACCCGAAGTCCATAGTTTCATTAGGATTCATTCTTGCTGTTGTACATTCCATGAGTTTGGAGAAATGTATAATAATAAGTATCCACCATAATAGTATCAAACAAAATATCATTACTGCCTCAAAACTTTTCTCTGCTCTGCCTATTAATTGTTCCATTTCTCTTATCTCTGGCAACCACTGATCATTTTATTGTCCCATAGGTTAGACTTTTCCAGAATGTCATATAGTTGGAATCATACAGTATATGGCTTTTTAAATTTTTTCACTTAGTAACATGCATTGAACTTTCCTCTGTGTCTTTTAATGGCTTGACAGATCATTTCCTTTTAGCACTGAATAATACTCCATTGTCTACATGTAGTACAATTTGCTTACCCATTTACCTACTGAAGGACATCCTGGTAGCTTCCAAATTTTGACAATGTTATCTTAAAATTAAAAAGCCAAAATGGTTCGATTCCTGGCCCGAGCTGAGCTGTCACTGACCTGCCAACAGGTGGCAGGATGGCTCAGCTAAAAAGAAAAGAAAAAGCCAAAATGAGGGGCAACAAGCATTTACTTGAGATCAAAGAATTGAATTTGGTAAAGGCATACACCCAAATAAAATACAGGCTAAAGGCAAGGGGGCTTTTATAACAAAAGGAAAGTAAAAATTACATGAAAAGCAAAAATAAACCCTATGGGTGCTGACAAGCTGAGCTACTATTGGCTATACATGATTGGTAATGATTATATGTTCAGATATAGAGTCCATAATCATCAGTCCTATGATGAGGATATCTACTTTTCTGCTGGATTTAGAAACAACTGTTTGTAAAACAATGTTGGTTTTAGCCTAGTCCAAAGGTCTGGCCCTGTCCAAATGACTTCCTCTGGAGTGGTAGTTCCAACTCCAATTTAAATGGCTCTGTTTATATAATTTTTCACATTTCCCCCCTTTTTATTAATATTTTTCTTTGAAAGCATCACTGAACAACTATTGAAAAGCAAAACTTGTCAGCTATTAAAAGCGTTGTTGATCCTCAGTCACCGGAAAGACTCATTTACAGTATTTCGTGTCATTGCCAATCCCTTGTCAACAGAAAGGCTCGATTCTGATATGTCATTTCCCACTTAGGAGGAAAAATGGTTTCCTTAGAAGCCTTAGTACACATTTGAGGATCAAAAGAACAAGAGCAATGGAAGGCTTTACCATAAGTTTCCTTTAAAGGTAAATGTCTTCTGCAGTTTCTTGAGGTTTCTCAAGTGAAATCCCACAGGTAGTTTTTTTTAAGTAATTAATATATTTTCTTTTTTATTAAATTTATTGGGGTAACATCCATTAATAAGACTATATAAATTTCAAGTGTACAATTCTATAATAAATTAGCATGTTGCATTGTGTGCTCACAACACAAAGCCTAGTCTTGCTTTGTCACCATAAATTTGACCCTCTTCCCCTCTGGAAACCACCCTTCTGTTGCCTGTGTCTATGACTTTTTTGTTTGTTTTGTTCACTTGTTTGTTGCTTTCTGTTTTATACCCTACATATGAGTGAAATCACACTGTTCTTTTCCTTTTCCATCTGACTTATTTCACTTAGCATGATACTCTCAAGACCTATCCATGTTGTTGCAAATGGCATTATGTCATCTTTTCTTATGGCTGAGTAAGTATTCCATTGTATTTATGTACCACATCGTTATCCAATCATCAACTGAAGGACACTTAAATTGTTTCCATGTCTTGGATATCGTGAATAATTCTGCAATGAGCATAGGGATACATGTAACTTTACAGATAAATGTTTTCAGATTTTGGGGGGTAGATACCCAGAAGAGTGATTGCTGGGTGATATGGTAACTCTATTCTTAATTTTTTGAGGAAACTCCATACTGTTTTCCATAGTGCCTGTACAAATTCACATTCCCACCAACAATGTATGAGTTTTCCTTTTTCTCCACAACCTCTCCAACACTTATTATTTCTTGCCTTATTGATCGCTTAACTAACAGGTCTAAGGTGTTATTGCTTTGTGGTTTTGATTTGCATTTCCCTAATAGCTAATGAAGTTGAGACTCTTTTCATATATCTGTTAACCATTTGTTTATCTTCTTGGGAAAAGTATCTGTTCAGGTCCTCTGCCCATTTTTTAATTTCTTTTTTTTTAATTTGTATGTGTTCTTTATATATTTTGCATATTACTTCCTTATCAGAGATATTTTTTGCAGATATTGTCTTCCATTCCCTTGTTTGACATTTTGTTTTGTCTATGGTTCCTTTTGCTGTGCAGAAGCTTTTTAGTTTGATGTAGTCCCATCCATTTATTTTGCTTTTACTTACCTTGCCTTTGGAATCAAATTCATAAGTTTACAACCTATGTTTTTTTCTATGTATTTTATTCTTCCTAGTCTTATTTTTAGGTCTTTAATCAATTTTGAGTTAATTGCTGTGCATGGTGTGAAATAGCAGTCTAGTTGCATTTCGCACGTGGCTTTCCAATTTTCCCAGCACCAATTGTTGATGACGTTTTCTTTTTCTCCATTGTATGTTTTTGGCTCCTTTGTTGAAAATTACTTGCCCATACACATATGGTTTTATTTTGGGGTTCTCAATTCTATTCCATTGGTGTGTGTGTGTGTGTGTGTGTGTGTGTGTTTTCTGCCAATGGCATGCTATTTTATTATTGCAGCTTTGTAGTGTAATTTGAAGTATGGAAGTGTGATACCTCCAGCTTTGTTCTTTTCTCTCAGGATTGCTTTGTCTATTCAAGGTCTTTTGTGGTTCCATAAAAATTTGATGATATTTTTCTATTCATTTGAAAAATGCCATTGGTATTTTAATGGGGAGTGCATAAAATCTGTATATTGCTTTATGTAATATGACCATTTTAACTTTGTTGATTCTTCCAATCCATAAATATGGGATATCTTCCCATTTCTTTGTGGTAAGATATTTCTTTCAATATGTCTTATAATTTTCAGTGTTCAAGGTCTGACAATTACATTCATGAACTTGCCACCATGTGCTTACATTGGCAGCACTGTACAAACAGCTTGGTAACGTTTCATAACGTTGATATATCAGTGTCTCACAGCTGTGTTCATGTTGACATGTGGCAGTGTCTTGCTGAGTGGCATTCATTACTGTTGCGTGTTTTTGTGTGCTGTCATGAGAATGCCTGAGATTGAATTAGAGCAACAAACAAACATTAAATTTCTTGTTAGTTTTGGCAAGAGTGGAAGTGAAATCAGGGACATGTTAGTCCAAGTTCATGGGGATAATTCCATGAAGAAAATGGCAGCATACAAATGGATTAAATGTTTTTCTGATGGGAGAGAAGGCATCGGTGATGAAGAGGTCAGGGTGGCCAGTAACAAGCAGAACTGATGAAAACATTGCAAAAGTTTGTTAAATTGTGCGTCAAAATTGTTGGCTGACTGGGAGAAGCATAGCAGACAAAGTAAACATTGACAGAAAAACACTTAGGAAAATCTTAACTGAAAATCTTGGCATGAGAAAGGTGTGTGCAAAAATGATCCCAAAGGAGCTCACCAATGAACAAAAGCAAAGGACGGTTGAAGTTTGCCAAGAACTTTTGGAGAGGCAAGATAATGTTTTGGGCTGTGTTATCACTGGCAATGAAATATGGGTGTACCAATACGATTCTGAAACAAAGTGTCAAAGTGCACAATGGAAGTCAAGCAATTCTCCATGACCAAAAAAGTTCTGTCAGTCCAAATCAAAAGTCAAAATGATGTTGCTAAGCTTTTTTGATATCAGAGGAATTATTCATTATGAATTTGTACCAACTGGACAAACAGTTAACCAAATTAAATATTTGGAAATGCTGCAAAGGCTGCATGAAAAAGTTAGAAGAAAACAACTTGAATGTTTTGCCAACAGTGCAAGGCTCTTGCACCATGACAATGCACCAGCTCACATGGCACTCTCTATGAGGGAGTTTTTAGCCAGTAAATGAATAAGTGTATTGGAACACTCGCCCTACTCACCTGATCTGGTCCTCAATGACTTCTTTCTTTACCCAAGGATAAAGGATATATTGAAAGGAAGAAATTTTGATGACGTTCAGGACATCAATTGTAGTACGATGACAGCTCTGATGGCCATTCCAGAAAAAGTGTTCCAAAATTACTGCGGAGGGTGGACTAGGCACTGCTGTCGGTGCATAGTTTCCCAAGGGGAGTACTTCTAAGGTGACCATAGTGATATTCAGTAATGAAGTATGTAGCACTTTTTCTAAGATGAGTTCAAGAACTTAATTGTCAGACATCATGTTATATAGAAACATCTCTTCAGTTGGTTGCCTTTTTACTCTGTTGATTGTGTCTTTTGATCCACAACATTTTATTTTTATGTAGTCATATTTAACTATTTTTTCTTTTATTGCATATGCTTTTGGTGTCTTATCCATGAAATCATAGCCCAATTCAATGTTATGAATCTTTTCCCCTATGATTTTGTAATCGACTGAATGTTTCACCCCTAAAATTCATATGTTGAAGCCCTAAGCTCCAGTATCTTAGAATGTAACTATTTTTGGAGAGAGTGCCTTTACAAAGACAAATTAATATGTGGCATTAGGGGTTAGCCCTTATCCAATCTAATTTATGTTCTTATAAGAAAATATTAGGACATACAGAGAAAAACATGAAGGATGTGCTCATATAGAGAAAATGACACACCAGACAGAGGGATGACCATATGGAGGACACAGTGAGAAAGTAGGCATCTTCAAACAAAGAAAAGAGACCTCAGGAGAAACCAAACTTGCCAACACCTTGATTTTGGACTTCTGGCCTCCAAAATGGTGAGAAAATAACTTTCTGTTCTTAAGCAATTCAGTCTGTAGTATTTTGTTATGGTAGTCCTAGCAAAGTAATACAGCTGTCTTCTAAGAATTTTATAGATTTAGTTCTTATGTTTACATCTTTTATTTATTTGTTTTAATTTTTCAATGTGGTGTAAGGTACAGGTTTAACTTCATTCTTTTGCACGTGATATCGATTTGTAGAAAACACTATCTTTTCCCCCACTGAATGGTGTTGGCATTATTTCTGAAAATTTAGTATGAACATTTACAGCCATTAAGTTCCATTGCAGAATTTGACCTTATATTGTGAGGTTTTATTTCTGGGTTTCCTGTTCTATCCTATTAATCTAAATATCTGATTTTATTCCAATACATGCTTTCTGATGCTTTGGATGCTACAATAAATGGAATTGCTTTCTTAATTTCCTTTTCTTATTGTTCATTATTAGTTCATGAAACACAAATGATTTTGTGTGTTAACTTTGTATTGTTCAACTTTGTCAAATTTATTACTTGTAATAGTCTTTCTGTGGAATCTTTAGGATTTTCTACATATAAGATCATATCATCTGCAAATAGATAATTTTACTTCTTCCTTTCCAATTTGGGTGCCTTTTTTTTCTTTACTAATTGTTTTCACAAATACTACCTGGACCATGGTTAATAGAAGTGGCAAAGGAATCATTGTCTTGTTCTCTTTCTTAGAGGAAAGTTTTCAGTCTTTCATCTGTGAATATAATGTTAATGGTGGACTTTTTATATATGGCCTTATTATATTTAGGTAATTTCCTTTCTATTCCTTGTTTATTGATTGTTTTATTATCACCCAAGTGTTTTGAATTTTTCAAATGCTATTTCTGCATCAAGAGAGAGGATTGTGTGGTTTATTCCCTTTAGTCTGTTAATGTAATGTATTACTTTGATTGATTTACATATATTGAACCATCCTTGCATTCTTGTATAAAATCCCACTTGGTCCTGGTAGATAATCCTTTTAACATATTGTGGAATTCTGTTTACTAGTATTTTGTTGAGAAATGTTCTATCAATATTCACCAGGGATATTGATCTATATTTTCCTTTCTTGCAATGTCTTTTGCTTGGTATCAGAATAATGCTGGACTAATGGAATGAGCTTGGAAGTGTGCCCTCGTCGTCATTTTTTGGAAGAGTTTAAGGACGGTTGGTGTTAACTCTTCTATAAATGTATGTTAGAATTTACCAGTAAATCCCACTGGTCCTGAGATTTTCTTTGTAAAGAGGTTTTTGATTACTGATTCAATATCCCTACTAGTTAGAGGTTTGTTCAGATTTCCTATTCCTTTACATAAAATAAATGATTCAGTCTTTACATTTTGTTTTTCTAACAATATGTCCATTTTGTTTAGATTATCCAGTGTTTTGGCATATAGTTTTTCAGAATACTCACCTATAATTTTTTAAAAAATTTCTGTAGGTATGATAGCAATTTCCCCACTTTTATTTTTTTTGTTTTAATTATCTGAATCTTGTCTCTCTTCTTTATTCAATCTTGCTAAAGATTTTTTTCAACTTTGTTGATCTTTTCAATGAACCAACTCTTTGGTTCTCTCTTGTATTTCTATCATCTATTTTGTGTATACCTGCGCTTATCTTTCTTGTAATTTTCCCTCTGTTGGCTTTGAGTTAAGTTTGTTCTTTTCTAGTTCTTTAAAGTATAAAGGTAGGTGTTGATTTAAGACTTTTCTTTGCTTTTAGTGTAAGCATTTACAACCATAAATTTTCCTCTTCGCACTGCAGAACAAGGTAGATACAAAAAGGTACATTTATCTTGCTCATTTTCTGAATAGTATGAAGAATTTAGATACCTTAACCTCAAATACCTTCATCTTGATTCACATGTCACTTTTGTCTATTGCTTCATTTTTGTTGTTTTCTATCATAATTTATATGATACACTATAAATTTTCATATCATAATTTATATGATACACTATAAATTATTAGCAGTAATTTACAAAGGAAATGTTGGATTTACACACTTGTTTATCATTTTATTTATTTGTTCATATTGTGCATCTCAGGCTATTTTTCTGACATCATTTATCACCCTTAGAAGTCAATTAGTACAGGTATCTTATTGGTAATCTCACATTTTTCTTCATCTGAAAGTGTTTTTAGTCCACCCTTACTTTTTCATTTAATGATTTGCTCTGTGTGTGTGTGTGTGTGTGTGTGTGTGTTACCTACTGCCATATAACAAAACATCATTTATTATATTTGATTGTAATTTTATGAGTCTTGAATTTGGTTCTGCTCAACTGGGTGACCCTTCTGCTAGCCCTTTCATTGCTCATTCGTGTGGCTACTTTCAGCTTGTTGACGGCATTGGCTTGTTGGTCTAAAATAGAATTAAACAACTTCTACAGTTTTGACATTTTTGAATTGGATAGTTCTCTTTTGTGGGGTTTTCCTGTGCATTTTAGGATGTTTACTAGTATCCACAGTCTCTATCTATTAGATAATGATAGAAGTTCCAAAGTCGTGACAAACAAAATGTCTCCAGATATTAACAAATATTCCTTGGTAGGTAAAATTATCTCTGGTTGAGAAACACATATGCATTAGTTTCCCACTGTTGCTATACCAAATTAATAAAATCTTGGTAATTTAAAACAACCCAAATTTATTATCTCATAGGTCTGGAGCTCAGAACCTCAAAATGAATTTTACTTGGCTAGTGTCAATGTGTTGGTTCTGGTACGTTCCATCTGGAGGCTCAAGGGAAGGATCTATTTACTTTTCTAGATCTAGAGGCCACCTGCCTTCCTTGGTTTATGTCCCTTTCCTCTGTCTTCAAGCCAACAGTGTAGCAGCAGCAGTGTAATCTCCTCCTGCTTCTCCTCTTCCTCTTCCTTTCTCTTCCACTGCTCCCCCTCTGTTTTTGTTATTACATCTCTTTCTTTGACTCTTTTAAGGATCCCTGTGATGATATTAGGTTCACGTAGGTTATCCAGGATAATATCTCCATCTCAAAGCTCTTAATTTAATTACATTTATATGGAAAGTCCATTTTTGCCTTGTAAAGTAACATATTCACACATTTCAAACATTAAAATGTAGATGTCTTAGGGTGCATTATTTTGCCTACCACAATTGGTCTGGGAGGACTTCACCTGGGATGAGTTATCTTTGTTTCACATGGTTTCATCTTTCAGTAAGCTATCTCAGTCTTCTTCATAGGATAGAAGTTGAGTTTCCAGAAGCATTCGGTGATCCCCAATGCCCAAGTGCTTTTTAAGCCTCAGATTCAATAGTGTCCTATTGGCCAAAATAATTCACAGGACCAAACCCAAAATGAGATGACTATACAAAAACATGGTTATAGGAAGGGAAAATTTATTTGAAAATCAAACATGGCATGATAATCTAGGTTGTGTTATTTTTCTCTCAGAACTTTGAAGGTATGGTTCCACTCTATTCTAGCTTCAGTATTTTAAAATGTTGTTGCAATTATAAATGCTCTTTTTTAGATGATCTGTCCTTCTTTTTGGATGTTTCAGCATGCTATGGTTTCTGGGTCTATAGATTCTTGTTTTTATCAGTTCTAGAAAAGTTTTCAGCCATTATCTTTTTAAATATTGTCTCTCCTTCAATTATCTCTATTTTCTACATTTGTAATTTTCATTAGACATATGCAAGACATTTTAACTCAAGTCTCTTTATTTGTTAACATCTTATTATTTTTAAAATTTGCCATATCCTTATTTTTCTGAGTTCTTTTTTGGGTAACTTCTACTAGTGCAAATTCCATCCTATCAATTCTGTCTGTGGTTGTCTATTCTGCTCTTTCTCATGTCAGATGAGTTCTCAATTTGAGTAATTATGTTGGTTTTCATATTTAGAAATTCCTTTTGTGTTTTGAAGTTGTATGTTAATTTCTAATATTCTGGAGTTGATTGGTGACTTCTGTGATTGTGCCTTTTATTTTTTAACTATAATATGTATATCTGTTCCATATTCTGTATATGAATTATCCAATACCTGAAATCGTTCAGGCTCTAAATCTATTAGTTGTCTATTACATGTTACAATCTTTGATTATAAGGGCTTTACTACCTGTTAGTTTTTTGGAGTCCTAAATATAGATGGGGAAATCATTCTTGCAGAAATTATTTGCCTATCTTTCTGTTTCCTGCTGTTATCTAGACCACTGAACTAGAATTAATGAGCCTTCCTAATAGGGTCTAGCTCAGAACTTAAGTCCAAGTTTACCTTTTACCTGATAACCTAAGGGTCAGTTTTCAGATAGCAACTCTGCCTCAGGCATCTGTGACCCTCCCACCTACTTCTTTGGTTCTGGCTCTAGTTGGACCAGTTTTTTGTTGTTCTTTTCACAGCTGAAGGTCTTCTTTTATCTCTTTCTTTTTCTTTTAAGGGTGAGAAATACTTGGGCCCCTTCTCTACTTTTTGTGAGATCTTCAAAGTCTCACAAATAATATCCTGCTAAACTTTATAGAGCTGAAGAATGACTTGGAGTACCTAATTATCTATAGTGAAGAAACAAATCTGTTGCGTAGATGTCTTAGGATAGAGAAGAAAGTTCTCTAGGCAAAAGAAACATAATTGAAAATACAAGAATGAGAAATCTAAACCTATTTCATGTAATGCTGAGTTGTCTAAGATTGTCCGAAGTAGGTGTCAAGTGCTACAAATACCTAGAGGACTCAGGAAATACTTCTCTTTCACATACACATGTCCTCTCTTCCATTTCTCTTGAAACACATTAAAATCTTCATGCATATATTTTTTATCACAGCAAAACATGGTGAGAAATATCAATTCACACTTGGCATTAGAATCACAGAGACAAAAGAGAGAGGTTGGGAATTTGATGAACTGGAGCACACAAGTTTAGAACAAAGGGAACATTTGCTACTCAGCTGAGCCTCCTGCTGCCATTCAAGAGTAAAAACCCAGTGTTGGCACATCTTTTGATATTTAAGACAAGCTGAAAACGCAGATGGTTATAAGAAATATTATTTTGAAGATCAATCCCTTCACTAGCCTGGATCAGGGATCAGTCTTTGTGTTCTGGAGCTCAGCAAGAGCACAGGGTCCTGCGGAGCGCAGCAAGAGCACCTCAGCGTGCAGGCTCTGAGGCAGAAGCCTGAAACCGGGGGAACAGGGGAAAAAAGATTACTTGCAGGAGGAGACGCAGCGCACCGGACGGAGATGCAGGTCCCCGAGAGACAGAGCGGGGATCTGAGCCGCTGTAGGGTGAGAGCAGTCTCCGAAACCCTGGCAGTCAAATTGGGAGAGCAGCCAGAACTACTCTGGAGCTTATGAGGCAAAGGCCTTAGCTCAAAACAGTGTTGGGACTGTGTTTTTGTTGTTGTTGTTGTTTTGTTTGTTTCTTTGCTTGTTTGTGTGTTTTTTTTCTCCTCTCTTGGACAGAAAGCAAAAAACAACTACAGAAATAAAAACCCACCCGCACTCTCCCTCAGAAACCTTGGCCCCCACCAAGCCAGTCTTAAACTTACCCCTGAATGGAGCAATAGGGGCATACTACAGAGGTATTACTACCAGTAGGGATTCAATAATTTCCACCCCAGAAGAGGCTGCAGAGTGAGACTACCGACCCTAGCCCCACCTTTCCTGCAAGGCTTGGGAAGCAGGGCAGGTTCAGCTACGGAAGCACTAATTAACAGACTCTTAGCAGCTGGCTTTTGGTAGTGAGGAATTCTTTAATTCTCCACAGCTGTCAATGGAAAGGGTGCCCAAAGACACTCATTGAGCCTTTGGGGGTGTAGCCTGCCTTGGGACAGGTGAAAGCAGAAACAGCAGTGACTTTGTAAAAACTACCAATCACACATCACAACCACACTCATGTACAGCAAACCTGCAGTGCCAGGATCATGCTAGGCATCAGGTGGCCATCTTTGTTCCCATAAGATGCAGAGGAATTTTTGTACAGCAGAGGACTACCTGAAGAGAGCTTGGTGGACTTTAGCCAAGACTGGCACAGGAGACACAAGAATCATCATACACACAGGCCAACTTTGAATAAAACCAGAGCATTCTGGTTTGAAATACAAGAGTCACACCCAAAAGGAAGGTGCTACAGGTGCAAGGGACAAAGGGTCCAAGACTCATGAGAGGGATCAGCCCTCACACAGCAGCTCATAAACTGTGGACACTGCTGAACCTCACAGCTAATCAGTCTGAGAGTCAATCCCACCTAATGAGAAGCCAAAAGTAATCAAAGCTAACAGGTGAGGACACACAACACAAGGAACTCCTCAGATATACACGAACAAGAGAATAGGGAGATTGAGTAATTCAAATATAAAGGACACACACCGTATAAATTTATCCAGAAAAGACTAAGAGACCCAGGGGATATATCTGTTATATCGAAGCAAGCACAAAGAGTAAACCAGAATGGGGAGACAAAATAACAAATTAGATGGAACTACTAGTAGATTGGATGAAGCAGAAAATTGAATCAGTGACTTAGAAGACAAGAAAGCAGAGATAACCCAAGAAGAACAACAAAAAGGAAAAAGAATGAAAAACATTGAAAATAGTTTAAGAGAGCTGGGAGACAACATCAATTGCAATAACCCATGGATCACTGGAATACCAGAAGGAGAAGAGAGGGAGCAAGGGATTGAGAACATATTTAAAGTAATAATGTCTGAAAACTTCCCTAACCTGGCAAAGGACAGTGAAATACAAGCCCAGGAAGTGCAGAGAGTTCCAACCAACATGATCCCAAACAGGCACACACCAAGACACATTATAGTGAAAATGGCAAGGGTTAAGGACAAAGACAGAATCCTTAAAGCAGCAGGGGAAAGGCAGCAAGTTACTTACAAGGGTACCCCCATAAGATTATCAGCTGACTTTTCTACAGAAACTTTGCAGGCCAGAAGAGAGTGGCAGGAGGTTTTCAAAGTGATGAAAAATAAAGGCCTACAACCGAGATTGCTGTATCCAGCAAGGTTGTCATTTAAATTTGAAGGCGAGATAAAGAGCTTTCCAGAAAACAATAAGTTAAGGGAATTCATTACCATCATGCCAGCTTTGCAGGAAATGTTAAAAGGGCTTCTTTAGGCAGAAGAGAAAAACAACCTAACTAAGGAAGACTAGGAACACAAATAACAAAATAGCAATAACTACGCACCTATCAATAATCACGTTAAATGTAAATGGAGTAAATGCTCCAATCAAAAGACATAGGGTGGCTGAATGGATAAGAAAGCAAGATTCCAGCATATGCTGTATACAAGAGACAGACCTCAGATCAAAAGACACATACAGGCTGAAAGTAAAGGGATAGAGTAAAGTACTTCATGCAAATGGAACTGAGAAAAAAGCTGAAGTACCAATACTTATATCAGATGAAATGGACTTTAAATTGAAGCATATAGGGCCGGCAGAGTGGCCTGGTGGTTAAGAGCTGGCTTGGGATGCCAGCGGACCTGGTTCGGATCCCACATCTGAGGGCCAGTGACACTGCCGTCTTCAAATAAATAAATAAATAAATAAATAAATAAATAAATAAATTGAAGCATATAATAAAGGACAAAGGATACTTCATAATAATACAGGGATCGATCCAATAAGAGGACATAACCCTAGTAAACATCTATGCACCTAACATAGGAACTCCTAAATATATAAAACAGATATTGTCAGACATAAAATGGAGATCAACAGTAACACTATCATAGTAGGGGACTTCAACACCCTGCTATCACCAATGAACAGATCCTCCAGACAGAAAAATCAATCCGAAAACAGCAACCTTAAATGATACATTAGACCAGCTGGATTTAACAGACATTGTCAGAGCATTTCACCCCAAAGCTACACAATATATGTTCTTCTCAAGTGCACATGGAACATTTTCTAGGATAGACCACATGTTAGGCCACAAAAGAAGTCTCAATAAATTTAAGAAGACTGAAATCATTTCAAGTGTCTTCTCTGACCACAATGCTATGAAACTAGAAATCAATTATAAGAAGAAACCCGGAAATCTGTCAAATAAATGGAGGCTAAATAACATGTTACGAAATAGTGAGTGGGTCACAAATGAGATCAAGGAGGAAATCAAAAGGTACCTTGAGACAAACGAAAATGAAAACCCCACGACCCAAAATCTCTGGGATGCAGCGGAAGCAGTCCTAAGAGGGAAGTTCATAGCACTTCAGGCCTACCTAAAGAAGGAAGAAAAAATCTCAAATCAACAGGTTATCCTTACATCTCAGGGAACTGGAAAAAGAACAGCAAAAGAAGCTCAAGGGGAGTACAAGAAAGGAGATAATAAAGACCAGAGCAGAAATAAATGATATAGAGAACAGAAAAACAATACAAAAAAAATCAATGAAACCAAGAGCTGGTTTTTCGAGAAGATAAACAAAATTGACTATCCTCTAGCCAGGCTCATCAAAAAAAAAAAAAAAAGAGAGAGAGAGAGGGGACTCCAATTAGTAAAGTTAGGAATGAAAGAGGTGAAATGGTTACAGACATCACAGAAATACAAAAAATTCTAAGAAATTACTATGAGAAACTATATGCCAACAAATTTGACAATCTCGAAGCAATGGATAATTTTCTAGAAGCATACATCCTTCCAAAGCTAACTCAAGAAGAAACGGAAAATCTAAATAGCCTGGTTACTACCAAGGAAATTGAATCAGTAATCGACAAGCTCCCAACAAACAAAAACCCTGGACCAGATGGCTTCACTAGTGAATTTGATCAAACATTCAAAAAGAACTGTCACCTATTCTTCTCAAACTATTCCAAAAAATCCAGAAGGAGGGAAGGATCCCAAATTCTTTTTATGAAGCCACTATCACCATGATTACAAAACCAGATAAAGACAGCACAAAAAAAGGAAAACTACAGGCCAATATCCCTGATGAATATAGATGCAAAGATTCTCAATAAAATATTAGCAAACAGAATTCAGCAATATATTAAGAAGATCATACATCATGATCAAGTGGGTTTCATTCCTAGTACGCAAGGCTGGTTCAACATCCGTAAATCAATTAATGTGATACACCACATTAAAAAAATGAAGAATAAAAATCACATGGTCATATCAATAGATGCAGAAAAAGCATTTGACAATATCCAACAGCCATTTATGTTAAAAGCCCGTAGCAAAGTGGGAATACAGGGATCATATCTCAACATAATTAAGGCTATATATTATAAACCTACAGCTAATATCGTACTCAATGGGGAAAAGCTAAAACCATTCTTCTTAACATCAGGAACAAGATAAGGCTGTCCACTTTCTCCTCTTTTATTCAACATACTTCTGGAAGTTCTAGCCACAGCAATCAGACAAGAAAAAGAAATAAAAGGCATCCAAATTGGCAAGGAAAAAGTAAAATTGTCATTATATGCAGATGACATGATACTGTATATAAACAACCCAAAAAACTCCATCAAAAAGTTATTGGAGCTGATAGACGAATTCAGTAAGGTAGCAGGATACAAAATCAATGTTCAGAAATCAGTGACATTTGCATATACCAATAATAAACTAACAGAAGGAGAAATTAAGAAAACTGTCCCATTTACAATTGCTTCAAAAACTATAAAATACCTAGGAATAAATTTAACGAAAGAAGAAAAAGATCTGTACTCAGAAAATGATAAGACACTGAAGAAAGAAATCGAAGAAAATATAAATAAATGGAAATACCTACCATGCTCATGGATAGGAAGAATTAATATAGTTAAAATGTCCATACAGCCTAAAGCAATATATAGATTCAAAGCAATTCCTATCAAACTACCAAGGGCATTTTTCACAGAAATAGAAAATATAATCCTAAAATTTATATGGAACCATAAAAGACCCCGAATAGCCTCAGCAATCCTGAGAAATAAGAACAAAGTCGGGGGTATCACACTACCAGACATCAAAACATACTATAAGCCTACAGTAATAAAAACAGTATGGTATTGGCATAAAAACAGACACACAGATCAGTAGAACAGAACAGAGAGCCCAGAAATAAATCCAGGCATTTACGAATAGTTAATCTATGACAAGGGAAGCAAAAATTTACATTGGAATAAAGATAGTCTATTCAATAAGTGGTGTTGGGAAAATTGGTCTGACAAATGCAAAAAAATGAAACTGGACCACCTCCTTACGCCATATACAAGAACAAATTCAAAATGGATTAAAGGGCCGGCCGAGTGGCGCGGTGGTTAAGCGCTGGTTTGGGAGGTCAGCGGCCCCGGTTCGGGTCCCACATGTGAGGGCCATTGACACTGCCCTCAAAAAAAAAAAAAAATTGTCAAAATGGATTAAAGACTTAAATGTAAGACCTAAAACCATAAAACTGCTAGAAAAAAATATAGGGAGTAAATTTGCAGACATTACCCTGAGCAATATTTTTACTGATACATCCCCGTGGGCTAGGGAAGTAGAAGAAAGAATGAACATATGGGATTATATCAAACTTAAAAGTTTTTCACAACAAAGGAAACCATCAATAAAACAAAAAGGAAGCCTACTGAATGGGAGAATATATTTGTCAATGCTATATCTGGTAAGGGGTTAATATCCAAAATTTATAAAACACTCATGCAATTAAACAACAACAAAAAAACAAACAACAAAATTAAAAAATGGGCAGAGGATATGAAGAGACATTTCTCCAAAGAGGACATACAGATGGCCAACAGGCATATGAAAAAATATTCAACTTCACTGATCATTAGGGTAATGCAAATAAAAATCAGAATGAGATACCACCTCACTCCGGTCAGAATGGCTATCATAATAAATCAACAAACAACAAGTGCTGCCGGGGCTGTGGGGAAAAGGGAACCCTGCTGCACTGTTGGTGGGATTGTAGATTGGTGCAGCCACTATGGAAGTCAGTATGGAGGTATCTCAAAAAATTGGAAATGGAACTACCTTTTGACCCAGCAATTCCATTCCTTGGTATTTATCCTGAAAAACCCAAGACACCCATTCGAAAAAATATATGCACCCCATGTTCATTGCAGCACTGTTTACAATAGCCAAGACTTGGAAACAATTGCAATGCCCATCGGTAGACGACTGGATTAGGAAACTGTGGTACATTTACACAATGGAGTACTACGCAGCTATAAAGAATAAAGAAATCGTACCATTTGCAATGATATGGATGGACCTAGAGAACATTATGTTAAGAGAAATAAGGGACGAGGCAACATAAACTGATAACTACAATACTACTGCAGAGACTGAAGAGACAGTTTAGGAAATATAATCAATAATGTTGTAAATATATTTTTAGGGGACCAGATGGACTGATGTCTTGTCAGGGAGAACACTTCATTGACGATGTAGTAGCCTGACTACTGCACTGTACACCTGAAGCTGCCACTGATTAATATTAGATGTTAACTATAATTTAACACATATGTAGTCATGGGATGTGGAATATAATGTGGGGATGTAGTCAATGGAATTGTAATAGATATGTATGATATTGGGGGTGGGGGTAGTCACTTTGTAAGGGGTGAAAAAGATAACTATTGCACAGTTTTGTACATCTGTAACTATTAATAATAATAATAGAAATATTATTTTTGGCAATGAAATAAATAATTTAAAAATAATACTGTGGGGGCCTGCCAAATGGCTCAGTTGGTTAAGAGTGCAAACTCTGAGCAACAGTGTTGCTGATTCTATTCCCACATGGGCCAGTGAGCTGCTCCTAAGCTGAGCTGCCAACAGATGGCAGGATGGCTCAGCTGGTGCTCCTAACAAGGTTGCCAGTTTGACTCTTGCATGGGAAGGTGGGCTGCGCTCCCTGCAACTAAGACTGAACACGGCACCTTAAGCTGAGCAGCCACAAGCTGCTGATGGGTGGCTGGGTGGCTAATTGGTCTTGGAGCTGATCTAGCTGCGCTCTTCACAGCTAAGACTGAAGGACAACAACTTGGCTGTTCCCCTTCCCCAATTCCCCAACACTGTTCCTCTTCCCCAATTCCCCAATAAAAATCTTAAAAAATAAAAATAAAAATAATACTGTGCAACTTGATATTGTGAGCATCAAATTATCAAGGTCTATGGGGGCAGGTTTCTCCTAAAGTTGTGACTTCTAATATATATATCAGAGTGTGTAGTGATGAAAAATGGTTAAAAAAAAAAGTTGAAAATATTAGCTGTTACCAGACACTAGAAGCCTTGCTAAAGTGTTATAGTTTATTCAATAAACACTGAAAAATTTTTGGAAACTTTTAACATGGAAGTGGCAAGACATACGTAGTGCTTCATGAAGAATAATTAACTTGTGATATGAAAGATATACTAGAACAATAATCTCTAATTTTTTGGTCATGCATTATTATCAACAAAAACTATTTGATTATGTACTTTTTTATATACATATGGTTATAAAGTATATATATTTTTTGTGTTGCACAATATATGCACATCATAAAGTATATTCAAAAATGCAAATTTAAGAAGGATGAGGTTTAAACCACACACACACACACACACACACACACACACATGTACAGAGTGTGTCAAAAACAGTATACACATTTTAAGAAAGGAAAATACTGCATTAAAATTGTAATACTCAATATATACCTATAAGAAAAGATGAATACAAGTCATGTTTGATTTCTGCAATTGTAAGAGGTGCTCAAAATGGTTACCATCAGTGTCCAGACACTTCTGATTATGGCGAACTACTGCTTGAGCATAGATAGCATCCCTTAAAATGTGTATACATGTTTTTGGCACCGCTAGTATATATAAAATACATACTTTACAATATATTTGTAACTGATTCTTCACACTATCACTAGCCAATACCTTAAAGAGCATATACATTTAGGGAAAGGTTCAACATTAACAGTACAGGGTATAAATATATATTTTATATATTTTTGTTACCATTAGCAAAATTTGGATGACTTCCTATATCTGATCCAGTTATTGTCATTTTTACCTTGTAAAAAGGCTGAAGCAGTGCTTCTTCTAGTAGGTTCAGTGCTGCATTTTCATATTACTCATCTGTATTTGTAATATTAATATAATTTTCCACTTCAATATCATCCTAGAAACATTTTTAGGCCCCTTGGCCATTATTTGATTATTCATTTCATTAAAAATAGATAATGTAATATTTAAATCTACTGAACTAGAACAAGTAAACCACAATATCTAATAAAAGCTGAAGACAAATGGAGAGTGAAGGACCAACCCCTCCATATTGTGCTACTCCCACTCTTCTTTCAAGATAAGATGCCTCCCAGCATTGTCAAATAAATATATGACATATGAATAGATTTGGAGGCCAGTGTCAATACATATGTTAAGTATTGGTAAACATGATTTTTTTCCCTAATTTTTAAGACATCAAATAAATATTTTTAAAAAATCTCTTATTTTCTTTCCTGAATTCTATTGGAGCATTCTCATTATTTTTGGGTTAATTCACATCAATTTGGAAATGACTTCCTTAGAGCAAATATCATTGAAATTAGAGGAAACAATTAGGGCGATATTTGTATAGTTCATGCAGGTGTTGCAAAAGATTGAACTAGGTTTCCAGAATGTACTCTGGATATAGTCTTATGTGAAAACAATGTAATGGGAAAACTTACTGAGTAACTGGATATAGGGAGTAATGTAGAAAGATGTAAAAATAATTCTATGTTTCAAGACTGAAAACTGAGAAAGGAGTAGTAACCATTAGCAGAAATGATGTGTTAGCCATTAGATTATGGGTTCATCTTTTTGACATGTTAAGGGTAAGGTCTTGGTGGAACATCAAAGTATAAATAGCCAACTATCAAAGAAAAACATGAGAAGAATGTTCCAGAGAGGTTTGAACTGAGTATGTAAATTCACATAGAAGTGATAATTGAGATATTGAGGTAAACTAATTCTCTAAGAAGCAAAGCAAAATAAAATCAAAAGAGCATCTTATATTTAAGAAACAGGGGGGAAAAGAGTTATTAGAAAAGCAAGAAAAAGCTCAATTGAAAAGGTGAGTTGCCAAAAGCAGTAATGAATTGTCACAAATAAAGTTTAAGAATATTTTGATAAAAAATGTTTGGTTAATTAACTACTGCAGGGAAATCAATTTAGTAAGAGCTAAGAAACTGGTTTTATTGTTCGCAGATCATTCTAGAAAAGTTTCAGTATTGAGGTAAAGAAATTAATTTTATTAAGAAGAGTTAAAGAGTGGATTGATGTTTCCAAAATAGAGGGAATGGTTGCATACTATTTTTTTTTGTTTTTTAGCTGAGCCATCCTGCTACCTGTTGGCAGCTGTTGACAGCTCAGCTTGGGCTGGGAATCTAACCGGTGACCCTGTTGCTCAGAGCTCACACTCTTGAGCAAGCTCTTAATCAACTGAGCCACTTGGCCGGCCCTTTCATACTATTTTAAAGTTTGGGCAAGCAAGAAGCCAGAGATAGGCAGGAGTTTGTTTAAGGATGCTTCATGAGAACAGGATTAATGATCTGGAGTCTCAATAACAGTTTTTGAAACAATTGATCTTGAGATTATTCAAACAAAAATATGTCAACTGTACGACATTTAAGGAATTGCCAGCCCTAATGTAGGACATTTTTTCCACAAAAAGAAAGATACTAAATCTTCATTCCCTAGGCCCTAGACTGGGTTAAAAAATAAGTCCCCAATTTTAGGAGAGATAAAGTACAAATAAGTCTAAACAACAAAGAGGGTAGTCAGTGAACAAAAGATATGGCAGGACTCCAGTACTGGAATAAGAATTTGACCAAAATAATAATAATAATAATAATAATAATAATAATAATAATAATCTGTAAGAATTAGCAAACATAAGCCAAGACAGAAACCCAGCTCTATTGAATGAACTAACTTGTGGATGGACAGTATAACTGTGAATTCAGGGCAATCCATAAGTCTGAGGATTATCCATCAGTGAGACAGGTTCTAGGTCATTTGGCAACAAGAGTTGTACAGGGGGAAGCAATACAATTATGCATAGCTATTAGTGTCACATCCCGCACGACAGTGCCATAGCAGTTCGAGAGGGCCAGCAGGGGCTGAGAAACAGAAAATATAGACAAGAGACAAAGGATAGTTCAAAAGCAGTGCTAGACAGGGGACTCAGTGCCTCTAGGACAAAGAGCCCCAAATTGAACTTGACTGCAACTTTTATTGGGATACACACAGGAAGTAGCATTGTCTTTTCCACGATCTGTAAGTCACATACATCATACCAGAGAACTTAGGTCAGAATCAATTCACCGCATGGCCTGCAGGCTGCCGTTATCGAAAGTCTCATGACCTGTGTACATGCACCTCCTAGGAGACAGAAACTTCTCACGCTGAGACTTAGGGACAAGAATGCATGGAGGACAGATGTTATCACCTGGTCAGGTTTCACTTCTTAGGCAGGCTGTTAGCACTGAAGACAAGGGGTCTTTGGCTCATGTTCTTCACCTCCATGATTCCTCCCATGGTAACCCCTGGACTTGGGTTGCCCTATCTGCTGCTAGGGTTGTACCCTTCTTTGATTAACCAGCCCTCTTTTGGGGGTCCCATAGGGAATTGCCATAAGCATAGTGAAAGTACTGTCTCCATAAGAATCTGTTGTTAAGGGAAGGTGCATGGGGGCAGACGGCTAGGCTGCTGTATGACCACATATTACTATTCATATCACTAGAAGGAGGGCTAAGAACATTGATATGATGACTATTTCAATGGGAATTGGCTGAGGATCAAGCTTGCAGATAAGAGGTATCTAGATAAGAACAGCAGAAAAAGCAGAGTCTGGGGAATAAAGGTGTATTTTCACACAGTAGGTAAGTTTTAAATGTTGTTTTATTAAAGGTAACCTGAGCCTATGAATGTCAAAGAGGAAAGGAATATTTGAGTAGATGATATTAAATATTTAAGAAAAAGGATAAAATGTAGGGAGGGAAGTAAGATAAGTGGGAGGAAATAAAGTTAAGATGACACTTTCAATTAAATTAACAAGATAAAAATTATTTATACAATGGATAATTTTTAATACAATGATGTGCATTATAGAGTGGTGATCAATAAACACAGGGTTTTGCCTTCATGAGCACACTGTCTTGAAGGGGAGAAACAAACAAACAAATAAATACTGCGATGAGACTTCTGTGGAAAAGAATAGGACACTAAAAATTAACAAGTGGTGGGGGGGTGGGTTAGTGGAACAATTAGGATAGGTTGTTAAGGAAGGCCTGCTTTAGGAAGTTTCATTAGAGTTGAGACATTAATGGGTGGATTGAACATGGTACTGAACTGGTGAAAAAGCATTTCAAGCACAGATAATAGAAGGGGAATGGCTCTGGAAAGGGAACAAGTTTGGGATATTGCAAATCAGAAAGAGGACCACTGGGGCTGGAGAATATTGTGTGATGGAGAAAGCAGTAGGAGGAAGCATGAGAAAGTGAGTGCAAGTTCAGTTCATGCAGAGCTTTATGGGTTGTGGTAAGGAATTTGGATGTTAAAATTTAAATGTGAAGGGGGAGGGCATTGGAGGATTAAACAGGACGGTAAACTTATCTGATTTACATTTTTAAAAAATTACTTCAATTGCTGTGTGGGAAAAGGAATTAAGTGTACAGGGGGATTAGATGTAGTGACACCAAACACAAGGGTATTTTAAATTCCCACCAAGAGATGAGGGTGGTCTTTTGTAGACTGATGGCAGTGGGAAAGGAGAAAAATGAACACATGGGATATATTTTGGAAGTGTAAATTGCAGGACTTACTGATAAATTAAATGTGGAGAAAAGTGTCCAGAAAGAAACTAGATTTCTAGTTACGTCAATCACTTGATGTACCAAATAAGTACATTAAAGAATAGAGTTAAAAAGGAAAACCAAGGGCCGGCCGAGTGGCACAGTGGTTAAGGGCTGGCTTGGGAAGCCAGCGGCCCTGGTTTGAGTCCCACATATGAGGGCCAGTGACACTGCCCTCAAAAAAAAAAAGGAAAACCAACTAATCAATCTTGTAAGTAAGAATCAAATGATCAAAATAGTAATCTGTTTCATCTACAGACATTGTATTATGATGAGGTAGAAACTGAATAGTGGATTAGAATGATCTGTATTTGAATCATTTTCTGCTCATCATTATTCAGACATGACTAACAAATAAAAGAACCTGTGAAATTGGGGATTCCAGCCTTTGATTTCTGTCCCTATAAATCAAAATGGAAATAGTTTAAATTCAGTTGTGTTGAAATAGGTAGGAAAATTTAAAAACAAAAAATACTCTCTACTACAGAATTCTTCAAAATGCAAATGTATTTTAGTGAGTGCCTTCAGAATCCATATTATGGGCCAGCCGAGTGGCGTGGTGGTTAAGCGCTGGCTTGGGAAGCCAGCAGCCCCGGTTCGGGTCCCACATATGAGGGCCAGTGACACTGCCCTCAAAAAAAAAAATCCATATTACTTTCCATGAGACAGCTTAGAAAACTTCAAGTATCAACTGAAAGTAAACATATTACTCTGTACATTAAAATCTATAAAAATACATATGTACACAAAATGTAAGGATTTAACCTAGTCAATCCCTGGAAGTTCAAGTCTTTGTTACAATAAGAATATGTCTCTAACAGTATATTCAATAAATGGTGCTGGGAAAACTGGACAGATATATGCAAAAAAATGAAGCGGGACCACCTCCTTACACCATATATGAGAATTAATTCAAAATGGATTAAAGACTTAAATGTAAGATCCTAAACCATAATACTCCTAGAAAAATACATACGAAGTAAACTTGGAGATATTACCCGTAATAATATTTTTACTGATATATCTCCTTGGGCAAGGGAAGCAAAAGAAAACATAAACAGGGCCGGCCTAGTGGCACGTTGGTTAGGAGCTGGCTTGGGATGCCAGCTCTGAGCAGCGGGACCCCGGTTCACATCCCACATATGAGGGCCAGCCACAGATTCACCTGCTTGCCTCTATAGCTAAGATGGTGAATGTTGCCTCTATAGCTAAGATGGCCGCCAACGGTATGGGCTGCAGCCTCTGCTGCAGTGGGCTGCCATAGGCTACAGTGAGTGACCGGTAGCCTGTGTGAGCTGCCAAGAGCCACCGTGAGTGACCATACAGAGGCCGCCGAGCAACTGCCTCACCCGAGATGAGCACAATGATGATACCAACATGGGCCAGTGAAGCAACGTCCTCCACAACTAGACTGAAGAACAAAAATAGACAGCAACTTGTCTGTTCCCCTCCCCCAATTCCCTAATAAAATCTTTTTTTAAAAAAACAAACATAAATGTATGGGTTTATATCAAACTAAAAAGATTTTTCACACCAAAAGAAACCACCAATAAAACAAAAAGTCATCTGGGCCTGCCGAGTGGCATGATGGTTAAGAGTTACCTTGGGATGTCAGCTCTGAGCAGCAGGGCCCCGGTTTGGATACCATATGCAGGCCAGTGACACTGTGCCCTGTACAGCTAAGATGGTGAACAACAGCTCAACCTGGAGCTGGGCTGCCGTGAGTCACCGGTGACAACCTAGGCTTCAGCGGGGCTGGCCAGCAACTGGCATGAGCTTTTGTGAGCTGCTGTGAGCTGCTGTGAGCAGCCATCCAAAGGCCGGGGAGCGACTGACTCACCCAGGAAGAGCTCAATGATAATACCAACATGGGCCAGTGAAGCGACATCCTCCACAACTAGACTGAAGAACAAAAAAAGGACAGCAACTTGTGTGTTCCCCTTCCCCAATTCCCCAATGCTGTTCCCCTCTCCCAATTCCCAAATAAAATCTTAAAAAAGCAAAAATAAAGCCAAAAAGGCATCCTACTGAATGGGAGAAGATATTTGCCAATGATGCATCTGACAAGGGGCTAATATCCAAAATTTTATATATATACTCATACAACTAAACACCAAAAAAAAGAAACAGCCCATTAAAAAATGGGCAGAGGACATGAAAAGACATTTCTCCAAAAAGAGCATACAGATGGCTAACAGACATATGAAAAAATGCTCAACCTCACTAATCATTAGAGAAATGCAAATAAAAACCACAGTGAGATACCACCTCACTCCTGTCAGAATGGCTATCATCAATAAATCAACAAACAAGTGCTGGCAAGGATGTGGAGAAAAGGGAACCCTTGTGCACTGTTGGTAGGACTGCAGATTGGTGCAGCCACCATGGAAAACAATATAGAAGTTCGTCAAAAAATTAAAAATGAAACTACCTTATGACTCATCAATTCCACTCCTGTGTACTTATCCAAAGAAATCCAAAACACTAATTAAAAAAAAAATATATGAACCCCTATGTTTACTGCAGTGCTAGTCACAATAGCCCAGACATATAAACAACTGAAATTGGAAGATGACTGGGTTAAGAAACTGTGGTACATTTATAAAATGGAGTATTACTCAGCCATAAGAAGAATGAAATCTCACCATTTGAAACAATATGGATGGACCTAGAGAATATTATGCTAAGTGAAATAAGTCAGACTGAGAAAGAAAAATACCATATGATCTCACTTATATGTGGAAACTAAAGAACAGAATAAATGAGCAAACTAAACCGAAATAGTCTCAGAGATATAGAGAAAATAACTAATGGTTGCTAGATGGGAGGTGGGTGGGGATGGGGGAGAAGGAAATGGCATTAGAAAGTACAAATTAGGGCCGGCCGAGTGGCGCATTGGTTGGGCGCTGGTTTTGGGATGCCAGTGGCCCCGGTTCGGATCCCACGTGAGGGCCGGTGACACTGCCCTCTGCAGCTAGCAACAGCTCCGCCTGGAGCTTGGCTGTGCGAGCCCCGGTGATGGTGTGGGCTGCCATAGGCTACAGTGAGTGGCCCACAGCCAGCGTGAGCGGCTGGCAGCCAAGAGTGAGCTGCCAATAGCCGCGGTGAGCGACATCCGGGGGCCAGCGACCGATCTGCCTCATCCGGGAGGAGCGCAATGACGATACCAACAGTGAGGCAACATCCTCCGCGGCTAGACTGAAGAGCAAAAAGACAGCAACTTGTCTGTTCCCCTTCCCCGATTTCCCAACACTGTTCCCCTCCGCCAATTCCCCAATAAAATCTTTAAAAAAAAAAAAAAAAAAAAAGAAAGTACAAATTAGTAGCCACAATATTGTCCCAGGGATATGAAGGACAGTTTGGGGAATATAATTAGTAATGTTGTAAAGATTCTGTGGGGTGTCAGATGGCACTTCTCTTATAAGGAAGACCAGTTCATGAGCTGTGTAGATGCCTGACCTCTGCACTGTACACCTGAAGCTGAAGCTGAATAATACTGAACGTAAACTATAATTTTATAGTCATAGGATGTGGAATACAGCATTGGGAATAGAGTCAATGGAATTAGAACAGCTATATGTGATGTCAGAGGGGTAGTAGATTGGGAGAAGGGGGCTTTCACTTTGTGAGGGGTGCAAATGTCTATTTCATTGTTTTGTACGCCTGAAACTAAAAAAAGAAAAACAAAAGAACATATCTCTAAGCATCATCCTTCTAATAATAATTTTGGTTAAATGTGGTGTTTCCTTTCTGCTGTGAATAAAGCTGATTACTGAATAAAATGTGAAGTATGAAAATCTAACCCTTCTAATTTCTTTGGTGTATTTTTTAACTCCTTGCTTTCCGTACACTTCTAGAGTGTTGAATATTTTATTGTTGCTTTGCTTTCCTTCTATTCTTACTGTAGCATCCTACACAAGACTGACATCTTCTGCACCCCTATTTTGTGGATTTTTTTTCTCTACTCTGTTTCTTAAGGCTTCTATCAAAAAGTAAAAGATTCACAGATAATATGATCCTATATTGAAAATCCCATAGGATACACAAAAAATTACTAGAGCTAATAATGAATTCAGCAAAGATGCTGGGTAAAAGATCAACATATAAAACTCAATTGTGTTTTTATAAACCAGCAAGCAATTGAACAATCCTAGAAAGAAATTTAGAAAATAATTCCATTTACAATACCATCAAAAATATTAAAATATCTGGAAATAAATTCAATCAAAGAAAAGACTTCTACATTGAAAACTACAAAACATTGCTTTAAGACATTAAAATGACTAAATAAAAAGAAAAACATATTGTGTTCATGGATTAGAAGACTTAATGTTGTTTAGATGATAATGCTACCCAAAGTGATCTACAGATTCAATGCAATCCGTATCAAAATTCTAATAGCTTTTTTGTAGCAATAGAAAAGCCAATCCTCAAATTCATATAAAATTAGAAGGGATCTTGAATACCAAAAAATATGAAAAAGAAGAACAAAGTTGGAGAACCCATACTTCTTGATTTCAAAAATTACTACAAAGCTATAGTAATTAAAACAGTGTAGTACTGGGCCGGCCAAGTGATGCGGTGATTAGGCGCTGGCTTAGGAAGCCAGCAGTCCTGGTTCGGGTCCCACATATGAGGGTCAGTGACACTGCCCTCAAAAAATAAATAAATAAATAAATAAATAAATAAATAAATAAATAAATAAATAAACAGTGTAGTACTGGCAAACGGGTAGACATAGATACCAATAGAATAAAATTGAGAGGCCAGAAATAATCACATATATCTTGGGCAAATTAATTTTCATCAAAAATGCCAAGACCATTCAAAGCAGAAAGAATAGTCTCTTCAACAAATTGTGATCAGACAACTTGATATTTACACGCAAAAGAATGAAATTCGTGTGGTATCTCTCATTATATACAAAAATTAACTCAAAATTGATCAAAGACAGAAATATAAGCTAAAACTCTAAACCTTTAGAAGAAAATAGAAGTTTTCATGCTCTTCACGACCTTGGATTTGGCAATGGATTCTTAGATATGATACTAAAAACACAAGCAACCAAAAAAAAAATAGATAATTTGGACTGAATCAAAATTAAAAACCTTTTGTGTATTAATGAACATTATCAAGAAAGTGACAGGTAGCCTATAAAAAGGGAGAAACTATTTACAAATCTCATATGTGATAATGGCCTAGTTTCTAGAATACATAAAGAATTCCAATAACTCAATTACAAAAGTCAAACAACCCAACTGAAACTCTTATAATTCAACAACAAAAACCCAAACAACCTAAAGATAACCAATCCAAAGGGTTAAATAGATATTTCTCTAAAGATATTCAAATGGCCACCATACACATGAAAAAATGCCCAACATTATTAGTCATTAGGTAAATGCAAATCAAAACCACAATGAGATAATACTTCAATCCCAGTAGGTTGACTATATATATATATTTTTTTTAGAGGGCACTGTCACTGGCCCTCATATGTGGGATCAGAACTGGGGCCGCTGGCATCCCAAGCCAGCTCTTGACCACTGCACCACTTGGCCAACCCACTATTATATTTTTTTTCCTTTTTTTTTTTTTTATTAATTTCAGGTGTACCACACAATGCAATAGTTATACTCTTTACCCCCCAAAGTGACAATCCCCCTCCCCCAGTTTGCCACTCCACTCCCCTCCCATATCATACATATCTATTACAATTCCTTTGACTCCCTTCCACAGTATACTCCACATCCCGTGACGATCTATATATTCAGTTACAGTTGGCATACACTATTATACAACATCAGCTTCAGGTGTACAGTGCAGTGATCAAGACTCTATTCCATCCATGAAGTGGTCTCCCTAACAAGACATGTGACTATCTGACATGCCACAAAATGTTTACAACATTATTATATTCCCCAAACTGTATTTCATATCCCTGTGGCAATATTGTAGTTGTCTATTTATGCTGTTTAATCCCTTCCCCTCCCCACCCCCCTCCCAACTAGCAACCCTCAGTTTTTCTTCTATATCTATGAGTCTCTTTACTTTGATCGTTCAGTCAATTTTTCAGACCCCACATATAAATGAGATCATAGGGTACTTGTCTTTCTCCAACTGAATTATTTCACTTAACCTAATAGTCTCTTCACAACATTATCAATTACATTCCCAGAACTGCCACCCATATCCCTGCAGCAACATTGTAGTCACCCACCTACGCTGTTCAAAACCTTTCCCCTCTCCCTCATCTCCACTCCCTCCCAGACAGCAACGATCAGTTTTTCCTTTATATCTCCTTGATATGACTTCAATCTTCTTAAATTTACTGAGACTTGTTTTGTGGCCTAACATGTGGTCTATCTTGGAAAATGTGCCATGTATACTTGAGAAGAATGTATATTGTTTTTTCAGGGTGAAATGCTCTAAAAATATCAACGAAGTCCAGCTTGTCTAAAGTGTCATTTAAGGCCCCTCTTTCTGTGTGGATTTTCTGTCTAAAGGGTCTGTCCATTGGTGACAATGGGGTGTTGAAGTCCCCTACTATGATAGTGTTACTGTTGATCTCTCTCTTTATGTCTGTTAAAATCTGTTATATGTAATTAGGAGTTCCTATGTTGGGTGCATAGATGTTTATTAGGGTTATAGTGTCCTTTGTTGTCTTTTATTGTAGTCATTTTAAAGTCTATTTTGTCCAAGGTAAGTATTGGTACTCCAGCTTTTTTTTTCTCATTTCCATTTGCATGAAATATCTTATTCCATCTGTAAACAGCATATACAGGTGTCCTATTTTCTTATCCACTCAGCCACTCTCTGTCTTTTGATTGGAGCATTTAGCCCATTCACATTTAAAATGATTATTGATACATGCATATGTATTGCCATTTTGTTATTTGTATTCCTGGTCTTCCTGGGTTAGCTTGTTTACCCCTTTCTTTTGTTTAAAAAAGCCCTTTTAACAATTCTTGCAATGCTGGCTTGGTGGTAATGAATTCCTTAAGCTTATTCTTTTCTGAGAAGCTCTTTATTTCTCCTTCAATTTTAAGTGATAGCCGTGCTGGGTAGAGCAATCTTGGTTGTAGGCCTTTATTTTGTGTCACTTTGAATATCTCCTGCCACTCCCTTCTGGCCTGCAGAGTTTCTGTAGACAAGTCAGCTGTTACTCTAACAGAAGTTCCTTTGTATGTGACCTGCTGTCTTTCTCTTGCTGCTTTTAGGATTCTGTCTCTGTCTTTAAGCTTTGCCATTTTAACTATGATGTGTCTTGGTGTGGACCTGTTTGGGTTCAGCTTGTTTGGAACCCTCTGCACTTCCTGGGCATGTATGTTGATTTCCTTTGCCAGGGTAGGGAAGTTTTCAGACATTAGTTTTTCAAATACATTTTCGACCCCTTGCTTCTTCTCTTCTCCTTCTGGTATTCCTATGAGTCGAGAGTTGGTTCTGATTCACCTTGTCCCATAGGGCTCTTAAACTATTTTCATTGATTTTTATTCTTTGATCTTTTTGTTGAGCCAACTGGGTGATTTCTGCTATTTTGTCTTCCAAATCGCTGATCCGCTCCTCTGCTTCATCTACTCTACTGGTGATTCCTTCGACTGTGTTCTTCATTTCAGTTATTGTATTCTTTAGTTCTAACTGGTTGTTTTTTATGACTTCTCTATCCTTCCTTATGTCCTCACTAAGTTTGTTAAACATTCTTATCATCAGTGTTCTAAACTCTGTCTCCGAAAGGTTGGATTCCTCTGTTTCATTTGTTTCCATTTCTAGAGGTTTCTTCTGATCTTCTACTTGTGACATGTTTCTTTGTTTCCCCCATTCTGGCTGTTGCTCTGTGATTTCTTTGATGTATTAGATAGATCACCAGGAGAGCCCTGGCTGGATCACGCAGGCACACAGCTCACGGCCCAACACTCCCAGGAAAACTCCCAGTCTCAGCCTGTCCCAGTCAGCCACTCGCAGATCTGGCCAAGCAGCCCGACAACCAATCACCAGCCTGGCAACTCTGCAAGCGCAGTTCGGAGAGCCGGGACCTGAGGCGGCTTGTGCATTCCTGTGTCTCAGTGAGCATCCTGTTGGAGCCGGAGCACACCCACCAGGCATTCCCCTGGCAACGCAGCACAAGCCATGCAGAGGGTGGGGATCCGATGCAGCTCACGCACTCCTGGGTCTCAGTGAACAGCCTGTTGGAGCCGGAGGGCACCTGTACAGCGTTTCCCTGGCAACACAGTATAAGCCGGGTGGAGGGTGGGAATTCAAGGCTGCATGCGCGCACACGCACACACACACTTCTGCGCCAATTCCACCAGACCAATGAGGTCCAATACCTAATCCTCCGTGGGAGGGCCCAACTCTGACAAAATGGCGCTCTCCTTACACCACTCGCATGCAGGCTCCACACCAGGGAAACAATAGTCCAAAAACCTCCAGCCTTTGCAGCAAAGGTGCTCAGTTCATTCCGTCTCTGCAGGCTCCTGGGCCCCACTCACACAGCTACTCCTTCCACCAGGAACCAGGTAAGTGCTCGCTGGCGAACTAGCCCATGCGCCAGCCCCACTGATTCTCTCGCCGCTCTTAACCTCACCAAGCTGAGCAAAGAGAGTCCTCACGAATTTACTGCCAGCTATCTTGGAACTTCTCTGCTCGGCAAAGGAACTCTGGGCTGGTGAGCTTGGTGTGCGGCCAGAGGGTCTCTCCCCCAACCGGAGAAGCCTCCCCACAGCTGGGGCTTCCCTCACGGGGTTTGCCCTCTCTCGTCTCCGTCCGTCCTACCAGACCCGACGTGGCCTCCTCTTTAAGTTCTTCGTTTAGTGGTTCTGTTCATCTAGTGTTCCGGGGACCTCCAAGGTTGAATGCTGTATAATTTGTTTGTAATTTTGGTGTGATCCTGGGAGGTAGTTAGCACAGCATCTGTCTATTCTGCCATTTTACCGGAAGTCTATAATTTTTTAAATGTAAAAATAACTAAATGCTGTCAATGATGTGAAGAAATTGCAACCCTCATACATTGCTGATTGGAATGTAAATTGTTCAATAGCTGTGGAAAGTTTGAAGATTCCTCAAAAAAATTAAACAGAATTACCATATGATCTAGCCACTCTACTCCTAGATATTTACTCAAAAGAATTAAAAACAGGCCTTAAAAAATGCTTGTACACAAATTATCATAGTATCATTATTCACAATAGACAAAAGTTTGAAGCAACTCAAATATTTATAAATGGCTGAATGGAAAAAGAAATTGTGATATACACATAAAATGGAAAATATTCAGCCTTATAAAGGCACGAAATACTGATACATACATTGAGAACATTTATGCTAAGTGAAATAAATAAGACGCATATAGTACAATTCCATTTATGTGAAATATCCTGAATAAGTTAATCTATAGAGATAAAAAGCAAGTTGTTGATTTCCAGGGGCTAGAGGAAGGGAGAATTAGGAATAACTTCTTAATTCATATGGATCTTACTCTGCATTGATGAAAATGTTTGGAACTGGATAGAGGTGGTGATTGTACAACATTGTCAATGTAATAAATGATACTAAATTGTTCACTTTTAAATGATCATTTTTATGTTAATGTTGCCTCAATTAAAGAAGAAAAACTAACTGAGCTGTGTCTCATTTCCTTAAATTTATCCAATCTGAAGTTAACATTTAATGGCTGACTGAGTTAATATATGCAATCTGATGGAGGAGGATTAATAATGTTTTAATACAAAAAATTAAATGATGGTGGACATTTCTGGCAAGGCTAGTTTGATAAATATTATTGCCTATGGAGGTTAATACAAGTGTAAATGTATCTTTTATTCCTGAGCAATTTTAGTATACTGGTAATGATACTATTTCATGATTTTTGCCATTTTAATGTTTTAAATCCTAATTATGTGTAGAGCTGAAATGTAGTGCTCAGAGAAGTCTTTTGCCCAACCAAAGCCTTATTTCTGGCAGCAAATGGTCTTAAGTGCTACCAGTTTTGAAACCCACATTTTTAGAAATGTTATGATGTGTATACATTTTAAAAGGTTTTGTCTTTTATAATGGGAGAGCACCTAGGGCTCTGAAGCAGGCTCATTGATAAGTAGGCTGTCTGTCATCCTATCATTTAAAAATTTTCTTTGGTTTTTGTGCTTCTGTAAATGGATCACTTTAATTTGAAACATCTGTGTCTGGCTTAAAGTGATACTCTATTATGTAACTGTGAAATCATTCCTCCCTTATGATTATTTAGAATAAGTACAATTGAAATAGATAAAACTGTACTTTGAAGGAACTTCTCCCTTTCTCAGAGCTGAATAAAGATACCTTCCACCTCTCCAAGCAGGTACAAAACATACACTTATAACAGTCCTTGAGTTTGAGAGAACTAAATTTTGTAGTAAGATTTCATATTATACTAGATGTACCATAAACTTAAAATGAGTGCCCCAACACATTTTAAAAGGCTGGAATAAAATGCCAAATAAAAAGCAAACCCAAGAATCAAAATTGATACTGCAGAGTATTTCAACACCCAAATAGCATGGTTTAGGAAGGAAACTTGCTTCAATTATCTTACCAAAAGAGAAAAAAAAAAAAGAAATAGGAAAATATGTTCAAAACCAGTTTATACTGAAGCGCTGGTTATTTTGTGACTGTTTTATAGTTCAGTTGCCTAGTTTTCCTCTATTGTCAAAGAGTAGTATTTAAAGCTGACTAAAACTGAAAACAAATGTTTAATAAGATGATCTTTACTTGTTTGAGAAAAAATAATAACCGAAATAATTTCCCAAAAGGAATTTTACTTTCCACTTTTCCATGTCATTCTATACATAATATTTACCAATGTATCCCTCCAATAAGGCTTAGAAACATGGTATTAGATGTTTGCATATTTGGACAATTTCTATTACTATCACTATTAGTGCTTTTGGAAGATATTTAAGGAAACTGACATCAATTCGATAGCTCTTAATGTTAGGTCCACGATTAGTTACAGGAGCAGTTAAATTCCATTTGAGAACAGTAGAAGAATTAATGTTTTAAGGGGTAAGAAACCTTATCTACAATCTGTATAAAAAATGGATCCTATCAAGATTTCTATTTGCAGAGGCTCTAAAATAGTGGGAGGAGCCCATAACTACATATCTCTATGTATGCAACATAAAGGCAAAGGCATAAAATCTTTACTAAATATGACACTTCTTAGTCCTCCAGAAGAAATGTTAAAAAAATTTATCAGGAATTGCAGAAAACAAATTGACTAAAGAAATCTCTCACGATGGTTTCTCACACATCTCCAGCACTATTGAGTAGCCTGAACTTCCACACTATTTTTTGGGTCATGTTCCTTTCTTTGACATCTTTTCTCACTTCTTAAAGGTGAAAACAAAAATAAATCCATTGAATTCTAGAATAAAATCTATAGAAACTTTTGGTCTGTGGCTATCCATGATTCTTTTCTTCAAGTGACATTATCCCCTGTCTTCCTTTTTTAGGACCAACATTGTCATTAGTCTGTATGGGACTGCCCAGGAGGCTGTCCATCCCTCCCTTAGGCAAATTGTGGTGACAAACCCAAGCTTAACCAACTGGAATCTCTTTAGCAGAATAAAAGAATGAAAACAAAATGGCTGGACTTGATTCACACCAGCAGAAGCAACATAATATTCCAGCTATGTGGATCATTAGAATCATCTTGGTTTCTACCCTTTTTGTATCTAGTCATTCAGCTATTCTATTCAGAATTACTTGTAGTTCTGAGAGCTATGCAATATTTTTTTTGTGTTTGTTTAGATAAGCAGTGTTATCCAAAATCAAAGTTTTGGCTTGCAAGCACAGGACTTATTTGATAAAATGATGAATGCTATCCTGACAAGGTATTTATCAGTGTTAAAAAAAGATAAGAAATGTAAAATGCTTAGCATGGTGTATGGCATAAAGGTGCTTGATGATGATGATGATGATGATGATGATGATGATGAAAATGATAATAATAATAATAGCTAACATGAATAGCCCCTGACAGTGCTTAGCACTTCACATATATTATCTCACTTAGATCTCACTATGGATCTATGAAATAGATTCTAATATTATGTCCATTTATAGATGAAGACATTGAGATGAGAGGCTCAAACTTATGTAGTCATTAGGTAGTAAAGCTGAGATATGAAAACCGGCAATCTTCAGATACACACATTCAAACACTACATTATAAATGTGTTCCTCATTTTTCTTGTGTGACAGTGAAGAAGCCTTAATTGGTGGAATCCTTTGTCAATAGTGTAGTATAGTCCTAATTTCTACAGGAGAAATGCCATACTGAACAGCTGTTTCTAACAAATAGCATTGCTCAGTATTGAAGCATCACTCTATTAATTAGTTGTTTGCTAGCTGTGGAGTTTCTTGATGGTCATTTGCTGACTAGCTGTCCCATATTAATAACGAAGAGAATTCCCAAAGATGTGCATTTTTTTCTCCTATGTGCAATGTAGGGGAGATTTTATTTTTTGTTTTGTTTTGTTTTGTTTTTTAGGCTGAGCCATTCTGCCACCTGTCGACAGCTCAGCGGCTGTTCACCTCAGGCCAGGAATCCAACTGGCAACCCTGTTGCTCAGAGCTTGCACTCTTGAGCGAGGTCTTAACCAACTGAGCCACTTAGCTGGCCCTGTGGGGGAGATTTTAGTAATTACATACAACTATGTCTTCCATGCCATATATTAGGTTGGTGCAAAAGTAATTGCGGTTTTGGACCTTGAATTTTAAATAATTATAACTACGCTCAAACACATCTTTATTAATCAAAATAGGAACCATTGCAATCAACAAATTTTTGCCAATGAGAAATAAGTTTGTTTATTTCTTAAGCATAAAAATGCTTCAGGATTTGACGAACTCTTAGAAAGCATTTTCTGCATCCTGCTGGTTGTAGAAGTGTTTTCCCTGCAAAAAGTTGTCGAGATGCTTGAAGAAGTGGTAGTTGGTTGGTGAGAGGTCAGGTGAATATGGTAGATGAGGCAAAACTTCATAGCTCAATTTGTTCAACTTTTGAAGTGTTGGTTGTGTGACATGAGGTTGGGCATTGTTGTGGAGAAGAATTGGGCCCTTACAGTTGACCAATGCTGGCTGCAGGCATTGCAGTTTTCAGTGCATCTCATCAATTGGCTGAGCATACTTCTCAGATGTAGTGGTTTTACCGGGATTCAGAAAACTATAGTGGATCAGATGGGTAGCAGACCACCAAACAGTAACATGGACTTTTTTTTAAAAAAAGATTTTATTGGGGAATTGGGGGAGGGGAACAGTGTTGGGGAATCGGGGAAGGGGAACAGACAAGTTGCTGTCTTTTTGTTCTTCAGTCTAGTTGCGGAGGATGTTGCTTCACTGGCCCATGTTGGTATCGTCATTGCGCTCTTCCTGGATGAGGCAGATTGGTCGCCGGCCCCTGGATGATGGCTCACTGCGGCTATTGGCAGCTCACGCTGGCTGCCAGCCACTCACTATAGCCTATGGCAGCCCACTGCAGCAGGGGTTGCAGCCTACACCATCGCCAGGGCTTGCACAGCCCAGCTCCAGGTGGAGCTGTTGTTAGCTGTAGAGGGCAGTGTCACTGGCCCTCATATGTGGGATCCAAACCCAGGCCGCTGGTGTCCCAAGCCAGTTCTTAACCAATGCGCCATTCGGCCGGCCCTAACATGGCCTTTTTTTAGTGCAAGTTTGGCTTTGGGAAGTGCTGTGGAACTTCTTCTTGGTCCAACCACTGAGCTTGTCATTGCATAAAATCCACTTTTTGTTGCACATCACAATCTGATCTGGAAATGGTTCCTTGTTGTTGCATAGAATAAGAGAAGACAACACTACATAATGAAGTGTTTTTTTTTTTGATTTGCGGTCAGCTCATGAGGCACCCACTTATGGAGCTTTTTCACCCTTCCAATTTGCTTTAAATGCCAAATGACCGTAGATTGGTGGACGTTGGGTTCTTCGGCAACTTCTCATGTAGTTGTAAGAGGATCAGCTTCAATGATTGCTCTCAATTGGTTGTTGTCAACTTCCGATGGCCGGCCACTATGCTCCTCGTATTCAAGGCTCTCGTCTTCTTTGCAAACTACTTGAATCACCACTGCACTGTACATTTGTTAGCAGTTCATGAGCCAAATGCATTGTTGATGTTGTGAGTTGTCTTCGCTGCTTTATGACCCATTTTGAATTCGAATAAGAAAATTGCTCGAATTTGCTTTTTGTCTAATATCATTTCCATAGTCTAAAACACATATAAAATAAACAGCAAGTAATGTCATTAGCAAAAAAACATAAAGTGAGAAATGCACATTAAAATAATGTATAACATAACCACATTTATGTAAGAATGTGTTCTAATATCAAAGTCAAATTTCAACAATGCAAAAACCCCAATTACGTTTGCACCAGCCTAACAGATAATATATCTGTGCAGTAAATAATCAGTATTTGATCTTTGGATCCATAATAATATTTTTCATATAAATGGGATTGTTAAAGCCTTTGTAGGAGCAACATCTACCTCATTCTTGCTTAAGGTTTTTCTAGGTTTCTGCCATAGCTACAGGCCTGTAAGAAATGATCCAAGTTTTCTCACATTTCCTACTTAATGAAATCTTTTAGGGTGAAGTAAACCAAGTGTTACATTACAAAAATAGGAAGCAAGAAATCCTCCAGTTGGTGCCTTTAGTCTTTTTTCCTCTCGTAGGCTAGAATACAGTACTAACCAAGCAAAACTGCTTTTTTGAGATAGCCATTGATCAGCCCACTCTCACAAAACAAATGTCCACCAGAAAAAGATATTGCCAGATCCACTGTGAATGACAGTTGATGCTATCTGAATGTCAGTTTTAGTTGCACTCAGTCATTTTTTTCCTCTGTTGTCCTTAGGAAATTGTTTAACCAAATGATCCTTAAAACACATTTAAACACAGTGCATAAAGCTTGGATTTAAAGTCATTAATAGAATTACCTCCTGAGTATGACAAATGAGGTTTCAGAACGCCTCCAGGTTTTTCTTCGGCTTCAGACATAATAAGGACATACTTAAATTTTCAAATAGCAGTTCATTATTGTAAATGGACCTGTCATCCTTTCTAACCAAAGCATTCTTTATCCCTCTAATTCTAGATAAAAACTTATGTACATATCTCATGGATAAAACAAAAGATGATGGTTGAGAAAGAATGTACGTGCTGATAACCCCAAATTCTGTACACCTTATTTTGGATTTGAAACTTTAAAAAAATGTTTTAAATATGTTTATTTTCAAAATGACTCATTTACTCAACATAGCCTCAGTAGTCTTATTTAATTGGCAAAGTTCTGCTTCATGTTCTAAGGACAATGAATCTTTCATATCTGATATATGATACATACTTTCATATTGATTTATATTTATGATATATATACATAATTTTAATTTGTCTTTCAGAGATTTTATGTAGTCTTTATTGAGTTAGTTGTCAGTATTGTAAAATTTCTGACAAAGTGGATAAGAACTTTACAAGAGTGCGAGCTGAGCTCTGAGCAACAGCGGTTCGAGGCCAGCCCGAGCTGAGTTGCCGTTGAGCTGCCAACAGGTGGCAGGATGGCTCAGCTTAAAAAAAAAAAAAAAAAAAAAAAAGAACTTTAATATCTACTACAAATGAAAAAAATCTTTCTTTTCTTTTTCGGTGGGTATGTATTGAGCACTTAGTATGTGCAAGGTTATGTGCTCAGTTCTGGGGATAAAAAATTGAATTGAAGCCTGATTCATACTTTAGCAGAGCTTACCGATTAGTCATTATCTTGGCTCAGTTGTTTTTCTCAGACTATGTACATCCTCTCACTAGAAATTAAACTCTGAGGATCATGTGGTACCTTGTCTGCATGATGGAGATATCAAATTCTCTTCTGTTCTTTGTTTAATTTTGTTTTTTTCTCCATAAACTATTGAGGTGTCAAAGCCTAGGTTAAAAAAAAATGAAAGTGGCCATCAGGAAACCTAGGCTCTAGTTCTAGTTTACTTTTTAAAACACTACAGGAACTTGGGCATGCCTCAGCTAGTTTCTTCATCTTCCACATTGACCATCCAGGACATTTGCTCCAAAGGTAAACTGAGGCAAATACAGTAGATATTTATTCAGTTAATTTGGTATCTGCAGTCTCTAAATTATAAATAATCCTCTATAACAAGTATATCAGTCTAATGATAGAGCCTATCAGTTCTCTGATTGAGAACTAGCCAAGTACTAACCACCCTGATTTGATGAGTGAATCCCATCCCATAAGGGCCTCTTCCAGGTTCATGATGCTGTATCACTCTCCACCATATATATCACGTTATCACAGCCTCTGTTTTTTCTTTTTCTATTTTTCCAAATGCATTGTTTATTCTTTACCCTTTTTTTTTTGCTGTTTCTCTTATGGTCCTTACTTTATCTTATACTTGTCACTGATATTGCTTGACCTTTTGGAGACACTCAGGACTCAACAAATTTCTTAACACTCAGGGGTTTCCATATTAAATGCAAGATGCCAAGTTGAGTCTTACAAACAATAAATAATTTTAGAATACATATATCTCATACTGTAAAAGTAGGCCCCATACTAAAAAATTATTCATTTTTTATCTGATTCTCTAATTTAATTTGGTATCATATATTTTTTATATATTTTTTTATTTGCTAAATCTGGCAAATATAACCATCAGTACATTTTCTCTTTTAAAATTAAGATAGAATTGATATGTAACATTGTATAAGATTAAGATGTAAAGTTGATTTGATACATTTACATATTGTAATATGAATATCATCATAGCATTAGCTAATACTTCCATCATGTCACATAATAATCATGTCTTTTTTTGTCATGAGAACATTTGAGATCTAGTCTCTCTTTTTTTTTTAAAGATTTTATTTGGCAATTGGGGGAGGGGAACAGCATTGGGGAACCGGGGAAGGGGAACAGATAAGTTGCGGTCCTTTTGTTCTTCAGTCTAGTTGTGGAGGACACTGCTTCACTGGCCCATGTTGGTATCATCATTGTGTTCTTCTTGGGTGAGGCAGATCGGTCGCCGGCCTCTGGGCAGCTGCTCACAGCACCTTTTGGCAGCTCACACCGGCTGCCAGCCGCTCACGCTAGCTGTGGACCGCTCACTGTAGCCTATGGGAGCCCACTGCAGCAGGGGCTGCAGCTATGCCGTCCTGGGGACTCCCAGCAGCCCAGCTCCAGGTGGAGCTGTTGTTCACTATCTTAGCTGTAGAGGGCAGTGTCACTGGCCCTCATATGTGGGATCCAAACCGGAGCCACTGGAATCCCAAGCCAGCACTTAACCAATGCGCCACTCAGCTGGCCCTGAGATTTAGTCTCTTTACCAACTTAGTACCATACAGCATAGTATTGGTAACTATAATCACAATGCTGTGCATTAGGTCTCCAGAACTTATTCATCTTCTAACCCCAAGTTTGTACCCTTTGACCCACATCTCCTCAATTCCCTAACATCCAGTCCCTGGTAACCACCATTTTCCTCTCAGTTTCTATGAATTTGGCTTTTTTAGATTTCACATATAAGTAAGATCATATAGTATTTGTCTTTTTCTGCATGACTTATCTCAGCATAATACCCTCCTCAAGGTGTATCCATGTTGTCATAAATGACAGAATACTATTTCTCATAGCTGAATAATATTCCATTATAGACCTACGAAGTTCTGTCAATTAAGTTCATGAACTTGTTGCAATGATGTTGTTAATCTTTTTTGATAACAGACAAATTCATTATGAATTTGTACTAGCTGGACAAACAGTTAACCAAGTTTACTATTTTGGAGTGCTGAAAAGGCTGTGTGAAAATTTAGACAAAAACAACCTGAACTTTTCACCAATGATTCATGGCTCTTGCATCACAACAATGCACCAGCTCACACAGCACTGTCTGTGAGGGAGTTTTTTAGCCATTAATCAAATAACTGTATTGAAACACTCTCCCTACTCACCCGATCTAGCCCCCAATGACTTCTTTCTTTACCCGAAGATAAAGGAAACATTGAAAGGAAGACATTTTGATGACATTCAGGACATCGAGGGTAATATGATGACAGCTCTGATGGCTATGCATCAGTGCATAGCTTCCCAAGGGAAATACTTCGAAGGTGACCATAGTAATATTCATCAATGAGGTATGTAGCACTTTTTCTAGGATGAGTTTGAGAACTTAATTGTCAGACCTGGTATACTACAACTTCTTTATTCATTCATCTATTGAGAGAGACTTTGGTTGTTTCCATATCTTGGCTATTGTGAATAATTCTGCTATGAACATGGGAGTGCAGATAACTTTTTGTTATCTTATTTTCATTTCCTTTGGATATATATCTAGAAGTGGAATTTTGCTGAATCATATGATATTTGTATTTTTAATTTTTTGAGGAAACTCTATTGTCCATAGGAATTGCAACAATTAAATTCCCACCAACAGTGCACTTGAGAAGAATGTGTATTCTGCTGCTGTTGGATGGAGTGTTCTCTCTCTCCCTGTTTCCATATTAGGTGCATTTGGTCTAAATTATGGTTAAAGTCTTAGCAGTTTCTTGTCGATTTTCTGTCTGTATGATTTATCCATTGTTGAAAGTGGGTATTCCTACTATTATTGTATTGTTAGCTATGTCTCCCTTCAGATCTGTTAGTATATGCTTAATATATTTAGGTGTTCCAATATTGGGTGCATATGTATTTATGATTATATCTTCTTGATGAATTGACAGCTTTGTCATTACATCATGACCTTCTTTGTCTCTTGTTATTATGTTTGGATTAAAACCCATTTTGTCTGATAGAAGCATAGCTACACTCACTTTCTTTTGGTTTCTACTTGAGTGGAACATGTTTTTCATCCCTTTTCTTTGAATCTATGTGTGGCTTTAAAGCTAAAGTGAATCTTCTATAAGCAGCGTATAGTTCAGTCTTGTTTTGTTTGTGTTTTTTTGTTTGTTTTTTAATCCATTCAGCCACTCTGTGCTTTTTGATAGGAAAATTCAATCCACTTACATTTAGAGTAACTATTGCTATGTAAGGACTTACTAAGGCCATCTTGTTAATTGCTTTCTAGTGGCTATTTTTTATTTCCATTTTTTCTTTTTCCTCTCTTCTGGCTACCTTATTGAATTAGTGATGTTCTGTGGTGGTCTCCTTTGATTCCCTGTTCTTTATCTTTCATAAATCTACTAAGGTTTTTGCTTTGTGGTTACCACAAGGCCTACATAAAATACAGATAACATTACCCTTTTACTCCCCCCTTTTATTTTTTGATATGACAATTTACCTCTTTTTATATTGCATATTCATTAACAAATTATATTAGCTATAGTTATTTTTAATACTTTTTTAACCTTTATAGCATAGTTGAATGGTAAACACATCATATTACAGAATTAGAAATTTTTAAATCTCACTGTGTATTACCTTAACTTTATTGTATATTTTCATGTATTTTCATGTTACTAAGTAGTATTTTTTTCATTTCAACTTGTAGACCTCCTTTCAGCATTTTTTGTTTGGCAGATCTAGTGGTGTTGAATTCCCTCAACTTTTATTATCTGTGAAAGTCTTCAGTTTCTTTCATTTCTTAAGGATAACTTTGTCAGATAGAGTATTCTTGACTGGCTTTTTTTTTTTCCTTTCAGCACTTTGAAAATACCACTCCACTCTCACCTGGCCTCTGAGGTATCTGCTGAGACATCCACTGATAGCCGTATTGGAGTTCCTTGGTTGGTTATAATCTTTTTATTTCACTGCTTTTAGGATTCTCCCTTTGTTTTGGATTTTTGACAATTTCATTATAATGTATTTTGGAGAATATTATTATTATTATTATTATTATTATTATTATTTTTAGGGCAGTGTCACTGGCCCTCACATGTGGGACCGAACCGGGGCCGCTGGCTTCCCAAGCCAGCGCTTAACCACTGCGCCACTCGGCCGGCCCGAGAACATTATTTTGAATTGAAATAATAGTGTGATTTATTAGGTTCATGAACTTGGATATCCAATCTTAGATAGCCCCAGATTTAGGAAATTCTCAAGTATTATTTAATTAAGTCTTCTGCTCCCTTCTTCCTCTTTTCATCTTTCATAAGTCTAATCGTTCTGATAGTCATTCTTCTGATGATATACCATAGATCATGTAAGCTTTCTTTGTTCTTTTTCATTCTTTTTACATGGTTCTCCTCTAACTGGGTTATTTCAAAGTTTCTATCCTGTAACTTACTGATTCTATCTTCATTTTGTCTATTCTGATGCTGATGTTCACTATTGTATTTTGATTTCACTCATTAATTTCTTCAGCTCTAAAATTTCTGTTTGTTTTTTTTAATGAATTCTATCTCTTTGTTACATTTTTCCTTTGTGTGTGTGTGTATGATATTTTATTTTCCTGACTTTGTTAAATTGTCTTTCTATGTTTTCTTGAGGCTCATTGAGCTTCCTCAAAACAGATATTTTGAATTCTTTATTGGCTAAATCACAGATCATATCATTGAGTTCAGTAAATGAAGGATGATTGTGGTCTTTTGGTGATATCCTGGTTCTCTGATTCCTCATGGTCCTTGCAGTTTTACGTTGTTGTTTTTGTATTTGAAGTAACAGTTGCTTCCTTCAATATTTAATAGCTGCCTTCAGGTTGGAGATACTTTTTGTTGGTCCTGCTTATATCCGGGTTTTCCCCGCCCTTGTATGGATATTCTTGCTCCATGCTTTTTGCTCCCTCTTGTGGCAGAATTGTTAAGCTTCTATGTCTTGCAATCTTACAATGCACCAAGCTGCCTGCTGAAAATCCCTCTTTTATTTTTCTGAAGGTGGAGCTGCAGTTCAAGATTGAGGTTGCACCCTTCCCCACAGACTTTGGATTGTTTTTTGCATACACTCCCTATTACCCAAGCTTACTCTAGCCACCACCCACAGAAGTGTGCACAAGAAGCCAGCCACAGAGTAGAGGGAGACACTTGGGGGAGACTGGGGATGCCTGCATGTCAGGTGAAGCATTCCTCAGGTGAGATTTTCCCAGTGGCTCATGGGTGGGTTGGCCTTTGGAGTCCAGATGCAGTCAGCAGAAACCCCATCCCTTTAATGCCCTCAGATGTTCTTTTTTTTTTTTTTTTTAGGGCAGCGTCACTGGCCCTCATATGTGGGACCCGAACCGGGGCCGCTGGCTTCCCAAGCCAGCGCTTAACCATCGCGCTACTCGGCCAGCCCTGCCCTCAGATATTCTTATCTGCCTCTTTTCCAATCTCCTCCCTGCCCCAGTCATAGAGCTCTTGATTTAACACTCTGGAAGACAGGTGTCTTCAGCAGCACCTCATACAGGCTGGGGAAGCTGGACACAGACACCACTCTCCATTTCCATGGGAAATATCCCTGGCCTCTTACAGCTCTCAGCTGTGTTGCCCTGCAAGAAGGAGTGATACTGGTAAAGTTCATCTTACTCACTTTAGTGAGTCCAAACTCACATGTTTCTTTTTTGCCTTCAAAAGAATACTGGAACTTCTCTTCTGTAAAACCTGGAATTCTACAAAGGCTTCCGTGTCTGTGGGTGTCTGCCCAAGTCAGTGTCCTGTAGTTGTTCCCATACTGTTACCAAGAAGGGCTGAAGCTGATTTACAGGCTACTGCTGGTTCCATAGTATGTAGCATGGTCTTTCTGCCTATTACCTGAAGTAGAGGTGGGCAACAATCCTCCTGGATCTCTTGGAGTATGGCACTGGATGCCATAATTCCTGTAGAGTCATTTTTGTTCATGGATGGATGCAAAATTTTAGTTGTAATAGGGGAGATGAAAAGGAAGAACATCTTATTGCTACCACGATGCTGATGTCACTCTCCAGGACATTTTTTTAAAAAATGTGGTTAAGTATGAATATGTACTTTTGTCCTTTTCTTGTGTCTGAAGCATGTAAATGTTACTTTTCTAATTTATATATTTAAGAAATGTTTCACATTTACTTTATCACTGAGAATTTTTTTCTAAAATTGAATATCCCCCATTTCTGATATTCCTATATCTATAATGATGCAATTATTTTTCCAGTTGGTTGGACTCAAATTCAAAGCCTCATCTCATTCCTTTTTGACTGTCACCCCTTATATGCAAAACCTTGCAAAGTCCTTTTAATTCTCTTTTGCAATTTCTATCAAATTCATCCATTCATTTCCACAATCCTTATTACTTTTGTGTCTTGTATAACATATTATTGAAAGTATAAAAAAGCATATTTATCAAATTTTTAGATGCACCTCTCATGAATGAGTAATTAATGTTGCAGGATGAGAAAACTGGAATTCCTCTATTGATAGGCAGAAACTAATATAATGGTATAAAGTAGAGATAAATGTAATGTTTTCCAATTGTAATTTTAAACAATTGGCCGTACGATAATCTCAAGATCCATCCATGTTGTTGCAAATGGCAGTTTTTCATCTTTTCTTATGGCTGAATAAAATTCCACAGTATACATGGATACATGTTGAGATTATCATGCGAAGTGAAATAAGTGAGACAGAAAATGTCAAGAACCATATGATTTCATTCATAAAACTGAAAGCAACAAATGAACAAGACAAATGAAAACTCATCGACACAGACAACAGTTGTGGTTACCAGAGGATAAGGTGGGGTGGTAGAAGGGGGTATAGTGGGTCAAACATATGGTAATGGAAGGAGAATTGACTTTGGGTGATGAACACACAATGTGATATATAAATGATGTATTATAAATTGTACACTTGAAACCTATATTATTTTGCTAACCAATGTCACCCCAATAAACTTTTTAAAAGTTAGCTGCAAATGCAGAAGACGGAAATACCTAATTTGCAGTGCAATTTTTCACTGTCATAGAATGTTTCTCATATTAGTAATTAGTTTAATTTTTTTAATTCATAGTTATGTTTTATATACATTATAATTTTATTCTCTTAACAGCCTTGTAAGGCAACTATTTCTATATTATAGATGAGGAAACTGAGACTTAGAGGAGATAAAGAACTGTCCCAAGTTTCTAACAGATTTTATAGCAACTTTATTCATAATCGCCAAAAGGTAGAAAGAACCCAAATACCCTTCAACCAGTGAATGAATAAGCTTTATTATATTCACACAATGGACTACTACTCATCAATACAAAGGAATAAACTGCTGATACATAGAACAACTTGGTTGTATCTCAAAGGCATCATGCTAAGTGAAAGAAGCCAGTTTTTAAAGGTTATAAACTGTATGATTCCACTCATATAACAAATACTTGACTCATACTTGAAATGATGAAATTAGACAGATGAAGAACAAATTAGGGCTTTCCAGGGCTTGAAGGGAGAGTGTGACTATAAAAGAATAGCATGAGGCCGCTTTTTGAGATAGTAGAAGTGTTCTGTATTCTGACTGTGTTGGCAATTACATACATCTATACATATATCAAAATTCATAGAAATGTACATCAAAGAAAAAAGATCAATTTTACGATATGATATTTTAAAAATAAATCTTAAAAGTATAAAAAAAATGTGAACTTATTTTCATGCATAGTTTTCAAACATAGCAAAATTCATCTTAATACAAGAGATTATAATGAAAGTTTAGGTTTATAGATATTTCTAGCAGAGTGTATATGTTATTTGTTGATTTAACTGAATTCATAGCACAGATTTTATTTTAATAATTTTAGCAACAAATTTGGAGACTTCCTATTTAGTCACATTTTTTACTCCAGGAAAAGGGAAAGAAAACATATAGTGGTTAATAAGAAAGTAGTCATGAGGGATTAGATGCTGGGATACAAAATAATGTTGTACTCTGCCTTTGAAGGGTAATAAAATAATGTGTGAAAAGCAATTATATATATTAATATGTCCAAAAAAACAAAAACAAAAAACGGTGTGGATGAACAAATAGGGTATATTAATGCAGAAGAATACTACCCAGTAATAAAAAGGGAAAAAATTACCGATACACACAATAGGGATAACTGTTGGAAACCTGAGGCCAAGTAAAAGACGCCAGACTCAATAGTAAACAATTTATAATTCCATTGATATGAAATATAAGAAGAGGCATAGCCTATGGTCATAAAAATTAGAAAATGATTGCTCTGGTGGAGTTGAGGTGGGTGAAGTAGAAAGGGACAGGAGGGAACTTTCTGAGGCCATGGAACTCTGCTATAACTTCTTGTGTTTGGTACTTACATAGGTATAACAATTGTCAAAACTCATACTATCTGAGATATGTGTATTCTTAATGTAATTTATACTTTAAAACATAAGAGGCATATTTAACAATATGAGAAATATGCAAACTACATTAAGTTAAGGAATAAAACAGGAATATGTTAATAAAAATCAATTACAATCCATTAATATGTTGCATATAAATTGTAAAAAAGTGATAAGAATGAAACTGTGCACAATAGCTAAAATGACCTCCTTTAGCCTAACCAATTTTAGACTACATTTTGGTTAATCTTCAATTTTTTTCTCTTTTCTTAATCCCCAGGCACAGAAGAAAGTCACAAAATATGTTGATTAACTTCAATATAAAAGTCATGTTTATGTTTTTATGACTAAGTAAATATTTATTGCTGACTGAAATAGTATGTTGTGGCATTTCATTTGATTAGTTTTCTTCATACCTATTTTAAAATCATTCTACACCTTGTTTTTAAATAATTCTTTTTTTTTCATTTATAGCTGACATACAATATTATATTAGTTTCAGGTTTACAACATAGTGATTAGACATTGATATAATTTACTAAGTGATCACCCACAATAAATCTAGTATGTCAGGTGTCATTCTACACCTTTTAACATGTCCTAAATACAATAATATTCCATTTATTTAAGCTCAGGTTTACCCTTAGGATTTGGAGGACTGAGGCAAAAGCACAAATGGTGGCTCCTAACCCACAACCTGTCCCCTTTCTCTTTCCACCTCTTGATCTGTTTTCCACCCAGAAGACAAATGTGTGGATTTTTATTAGTACTGTTGAATCAATAACAATTCTATTATCTATTTACCATCTTCATGTACTGGGGTTTCATGTTACTGCAACCTCCTGATTTCATCATATATGGAGCTTATTCTTTCATTTCTCCCTCTCTCTCTCTTTTTTTTATTTTGAGGGCAGTGTCACTGGCCCTCATATGTGGGACCCGAACCGGGGCCACTGGCTTCCCAAGCCAGTGCTTAACCACCGTGCCACTCGGCCGGCCCACTTTTTTTTTCTTATTTGGAGGTGATTATCAGAGGATAAAGATATAGAAATCAGCTCATTCTGTCATCTTAAATACAGATGTACCCTCATGACATTTTGTATGTCTTTGAAAATATTTGTGCTCTTCACTTATGCAGCATTCTTTTTTGCACAGCTCTGTTAACTTTTTCAGTACATCATAAAATCAATGAAGACAGGCTGTCTCATTGCTTACTCATTTTTGTTTCCCTGAAAAATTTAATCTGGTACCTTCATTATATGAGGCATCAGTAAATTATTGTTGAATTAAATTAAGTTAAATTAAGTTTTAAGTGTTTTAAGAAAAATAATATATGAAGTGCATTTATATGTATCCTGTCTTAATTATCAGAGCAAAACAATTTCATTTTCTTTTGAGAACTTATGGCCATCTATGGCCAGTGGAAAAAAAAATAATTTCACTAGCCAGAATTCCCTATTAGAAGTCATAATAATGTCTTTTGAAGAAGACAGTCCTAGATTCAAATCCATTTCTTTCAATTACTAGCAAGGTTTTAACCCATTTTGTGAGGTTGTGAGAATTAAATGAAATAAATAGCATTGTGAAAGAATCTATAGTGTAGTGGGTGCTCAACAAATGACTGTTGTTGCTACCTCTTATTATCTGTGTGAGGTAACACAGATGAAACCCTCAGAGTCTTTTGCACTGTGTAGTTAACTGCTCTTAGAGTGGTGAATCAGTTATCGATTATGTTTCTCTGTTACTGTTTCCTGTCATTTCTCAGTAGTTGACCTTCTAGGAGTGTAGCATAATGGTTAAGAATGCACACTCTAGAACCAGGCTTCCTGGCTTCTAGTTATGGCTCCATCATTAACTAGGCTTTTGACTTTGAACAAGATATTTAACCTCTCTATGTTTAAGATTCCTCATGTATAACTTAAGGATTGTCGTAGTATTTATTTCATAGCCTGTTTTTTGGATGAAATTAGTTATGTGGCACATTTAATACAGTGTCTACAGTAGAGTACAAACTGTATATGGATTAGTTATTATAAAAGTTCTGATCTCTTGTTGCTTCTACATGTGGTTTTTTAAAGCAAAATAGGAAAACATAATTTAACACTTAATTCTAAGCTGCTCTCAGTCCTGCAGGTTGTTCTAGGAATTACCTGGAGGAAAAATGCATAAATTGTGCACAAGCTATCTTTCCCATTTTAAAATAGATTTTGGATGATAAAACACACCAATAATAGGGCTTCAAAAAACGTGTCAATATGATTGATGATTTACAAGGGGATTCTGCCAAAACAGGTTAGGCAGAAACATCTAGCGTGCCCCAAACCTGTGAAATTATTTTATATGGATATTTCCTGGGGTTTACATGGGAAAATAATAGAGTCATCTTGCTCCCCAGTCTACTCAGTGAAATGCCATGAATTTTTGCTTGGAAAGAGGATAGTTGAGGATAGTTATAGATAGTCTCTATGTCTAGATTTTTTATTCAAGTACTATAGTTCTATTTGTTTAAATACTTAATTGAACACTAAAGGTAATATCTTTCTCACAGCTTTTGCAGCTGTATTAATTGAGTTGAGTGGGAGCAGGAATATGTTATTATATTCATGATTAACTCATCTACAGTTGAGTAGATAGAAGGGAAATAGAATGAGCTTAAATCAAGAATGAAGAATCTCCTCTCCCTGTCCTTTCAACCAATATCAAGTGCAATTTTATAGACGTTGAATTTGGAGTCTTCCTGCTTGTAGGACCTAATCTTCAGTTGTAGTGAACATTTACTCTAGCTTATAATTAAATTCCACCATGATTTATTGTTTGGCTAATATTCCTGATGAGTTTAGGTTGCTAATTGCATTTCTTCTTTGTTGTGCTACCTTTCATATTACTTGTAAATGCATCCTTGTACCTATGCAAATCCTTCATATCTCTATGTCAGCAAGTACTACAATTTGTTGAGGATGTAGTAGTAGAAAAAGCATTTCCCTCCTTCAAATATGACATGTGGTGTATTACCTGCATGTGCAGTATTGTCAGGGGTGTAGTTTTTGACCTGCAATGCATTACTTGCTTGACTGAGTTTGGGGTTGTTTATCACTGATGACATATTTCTCTCCAGGAACATACTGCTTTTCTTGTTGCTGCTTTACAACAGTAAATGGTGAGATGAACCCGGAATTTTCCAGCAATTTCTGAAAGAAATTAAATCAGTTATTTGAAGTTTCATCCCATTTCATCTAAAATAACCTTTATAGTAGATTTTCAGTGTGTGTGAATAAACACTGTCCCAGCATACAACAAGGGTATGTCAAGAGCTTTGTGCATGCAGAATATCTATCTTACTAATTATGTGTAGCGCTCATAAAATGCAAATGATAATGAACAAATTGTTTGTAAAAACAATAAAAATTCCTTTTTCAGGTAGGGAACTTTTTTGGGGACTATAAAGTATTTGGAGACTATATCTATACCCTTATTCCTGTGGGAAATCAATATACTTATATCTTAATAATATCATAATATCACTTCAAAATGTAAATAAATTTTACTATCCTGGACTCATAGTAATAATATTCCTATTTTTCCTTTATTTTTGATAATATGTAAATATTCATTTTTCCATGATTTGTCAATTCAGGCCCACAAAATTGAATTGTCTTGAAAAACGATTTGCTCAATTCCTGACACCATCCCTTTCACCATTCTCAGTGTAACTCAGACTTCGACAAATGATAGCTATCTGATAATTTATGATCAGTTTTCTGGATACTGCAAATTTTAAACCATTGATAATTTCCTAAAGCCATTACTTCTTTGTTGGGTCAGAAATGTTGATTGCAAAACTATGGTGACAAGAACATTTCTTTCTGCTTCACAACAGCCAATTTTTATTTTTTCTTACTGTGATAGAGTACAGATTGATTTATTTAATCTTTACCTAAAGAAACATTAATAACTCACTGTATTCCAGTGATATCATATACAATTGAAAGCTGTAGTTGACTCAAAACCCTGATTTTAACCGTTTTTCCTGATAAGCCTTTTTTTTTTTTGATCTGCAATCACCGAGTAGTTGAACTGCTTCATTTGCTACTTATGTTTCATCTTTTTTCTTTCTTTACTCATAAGTAACCAGTTGGAATTGTAAAATCTTATCAAATACATAGTTTTGTCAATGTTCTCTGTATACTTATAAAGTGAACATCAAGATAACTCACATCTGCCTCCTCATTCAGATAGAAGGAAGATAGAGAGTACCTATCTTACTGATGGCCCTAAATTTGTTACTATGCATGCTTATTTCAAAGTCAGTTTAGCATTAAACAGAAGGATCTCTATGAGGTCTCTTAAGTTGGGCCAATTTTATAACCATACATTTATTGCTGTCATAATTGCAGTCCAAACTACATTCACAATCTACTACAGTAATTATATGTATGAGCATATAATTTTCTTCATTCATTTTGGAACTTCATATGGGAGACAAAAATCATTCTCTTCTTATTCAACACTTGAGTTTAATTTGTTTTACCAATTAAACATCTTAGTAAAATATGGAACATTTCCTTTAATGTTATTTGAAATCTGTGTTTCATCTTTTTGCTTAATGTAGATTCAATATCCAAGAGTTTTTTAAAATAAAGAATAGATTTACTTCAAGCCCATTATTTTATTTAAATTGTTGTTTCAAAATACATGGAGGACCACTTTTGAAAATCCAGTGACCTTTCGTCATATCCTATCTGCCTCAACTTTGATGACATTTATTCACTCAGCAGATATTTATTGAGCAATGACTATATGTTGAGCCCTGTACCAAGATTAGATAAAAAAACAAAACTGATAAAAATTTTGCCCTCATGGAGCTATCATTCTAATATGTGCATTTGGTGATGGTGATGGTTGGGAATTTGACACTTGGATTTTCCAAATTTGTTGTATTTGCTTCTGACTTTATTTCTGTGACCCACTGTCATTTTTTTTAAATATCACCTTTTTAAGAAAGATTTTTTTAAAACCATTTTTAAGTATTTTTAAAAATTGGGGTATAATTTACAAATGTGAGAAAAGGATAGATCTTACAGGTATAATATAATGAGTTTTTATAATTATATAATCATACTTATCAAGTTATTGAATATTTCCATCACCCAAGATAGATCCTATTGTCCCCTTCCCATTCAAACCCAGTACCACTCCTAGGAAATTACAATTTTGACTTTTTTTTTGACCAGAGATAAATTTTCCCTGTTGTGAAAGTTTAGATAAATAAAATTACATATTGCGTACTTTTCTTTTCCAACTTTTTTCACTCAGCCTGATGTTTCTGAAGTCACCTGTGTTTTGCATATAGCAGTAGTTTGTTCCTTCTTATATAATTTTATTTTATGGATATACCACACTTTTTTAATCCATTTATCTGTTGATTAATGTTTGTGTCATTTCTTGCTTGGAGCCATCATGAATAAAGCTGCTGTAAACATTCTTGTGCAAGTCTTTTTGTGTACGTATTATTTTTATTTTTTCTTGGATAAATATCTAGAAGAGGTGCTCATTCATAAAGTAGGAATATGTCTAACATTAGGAAAAACTGACAGCTAACTTTACAAAGTAGCTAACAATTTACACTCTCACCATCAACGTATAACCAGCCGTCACAGTTGTTTTATGTATTTGCCAACATTTAATGTTGTCATTGTTTTTTAGTTTCAGCATTCTATTGGGTTGTCGGAAAAGTCATGACGTATTTTCTCTGTGTGTTTTGTTGCAAAAATGCGTCATGACTTTCCGACAACCCAATAAATACCATTGTGGTTTTAATTTACCTTCCCCCAATGATCAGTGATAGCACTTTTCCTGCACTTATTTCCCATTAGGATCCAGGTAGGTCGGACCAGAATAGTGCTTAGTGTTGAGCTAGTTATTTGCCACTACTGAGACAAGGCCCTAGCCAATTCCCTGTAAATATTGAGGTTTTCTAATCTGACAGATGGGAAGAGGCACTAATCATATATATATATATATATATATATATATATATATATATATATATATATATATGTATATATATATATATATATATATTTTTGAGGTCAGTGTCACTGGCCCTCATATGTGGGATCCGAACCGGGGCAGCTGGCGTCCCAAGCCAGCTCTTAACCACCGCACCACTTAGCCGGCCCAATCATATATTTTTGACTAATTTTGTTCTTATTTTTCTTTCAGTTGGGAGAGTGAATATAGTGCATTTTACTGCATCTTCACAGGACAAGTCTATAAGTCATTTATTTTTTAATATTGTTTCTCCTGCAAGCATGTAGAGCTGTATGTTTCCCTCTAATTATTCCTCCAGGTGTATCCTACACATTTTCATATGTATTGTTTTCAATATCATTTATCTCAAAAATTTTCCAGCTTTTCTTGTAGCTTTATATTTGCTACATGGTTTCTTTGAAACTATGTTGCTTAACTTCAAAATATGCATATTTTCCACATACCTTTTTGTGATATCTAATTTAGGTGAGAAAATATATTCTACATGATTTCAACCACTTAAAATAAGACTTGTTTATAGCACATTATATAGTCTACCTTAGTGAATGTTCCATGTGCACTTGAAAAGAATGTGTATTTTCTTTTGTTGGTTTATTATTCTATCAATGGATATTAGTTTAAAATGGTTAATGGTGTCAAGTTTTCCATATCATGTGATTTTCTGTCTACTTGTTCTATCACTTCCTGGGAGGAGAATGTGGGAATCATCAAGTATAACTATAGATTTGTCTATTTCTTCCTTTATTTCAATTATATTTTGTTTCATGTATTTTGAAACTCTGTTATTTGTTAAACATACATTTAGGTTGTCTTATTGATGACTTGACTTTTTCATCATTGTGAAATGTTTCTCTTTATTTTAATATACATTGCCCTGAAATCTGCTTTCTCAGATACAAATATATTCCTTTCCAACTTTCTTAGGGTTTCTGATTCCTATCTGATTTCCCATGCCATAGTCTCTTTCCAATCTAATCACATCTGAATAACAATTTTAGGGCAATCTTCATAAAGTACCACTTTTATAAAACCCTTACAATGCTCATTAATCTTTATTGGTTCTCCATTGCTTATAAGATACAAATTCCTTAGCCTGTCATCCATAGATTTTCACTGTGTGACCCCAACATATCATTCAAATGTTTTTTTCACTACTTCCCTGTAAGAATCTTTTGCATCATTTAAAGTGGCCTGAAAATCACAGACCTCCAAATGCCTTCTGCATTCTTACCTGTAGTAGGTTGAATAGTTGGCTCTTATCACCACTGACCTTGAATCCATAATCTTTAACATGTAATTTTGCAGTTCCCAGCACTACATTCAGTGTGTACTTGCTTATCAGTTAACCTTGGCCTTTTTTATAACTTGCTTTGTTTAGGAGATGTTAAAAGATGTGATATAAGCAAATATTACACGATCAGAAGCTTGAAATGTGTTTGCAAAGATGGACTTTCTCTTATGGTTCTACTATCACCATGCTATTTTAGTTTTCCTGCTGGACTAAGGAATACACAGCTTATGGCCAAGGCCAGTAAAGCAGAACTGAGAAGAGCCAACTTCTAGTTGACCCACAAATGCACAAGTGATTGCTGTTTTAGTCCACTGGGTTTTGAGGTACGTTGTTACACACCGTTATTGTTACAATAGTTAACTTTTTATATCTGTACTTTTGTTCACAGTCTTCTTTTCATCTCTCATCAATCATTTAGACATCTCTTTGATATCAACTCATTTTAAAAGCCTCTATCTAATACCCCCTCCTCTAGAAACACTTCCATTATCAATTTAGCTCATAAAGAATTTCTGCTGTGGTAAAATGCTATCAAACACCATTGCATGCTACATAGAAATCATTTGTGAAAGGAAGAGCTAATCAGTGTGGCAAACTTCATTGTTATCTTATTTTAAGAAATTGCCACAGCCACTCTAACCTTTAGCAACCACCCACCTGAACAGTCATCAGCCATCAACAGCAAGGCAAAAACTTCCACCAGCAAAAAGATTATGACTTGCAGAAAGCTCAGATGATGATTAGCATTTTTTACCAACAAAGTATTTTTAATTAAAGTATGTGCATTTTTTTAAAAGATTTTATTGGGGAATTGGGGGAGGGGAACAGTGTTGGGGAATCAGGGAAGGGGAACAGACAAGTTGCTGTCTTTTTGTTCTTCAGTCTAGTTGTGGAGGATATTGCTTCACTGGCCCATGTTGGTATCATCATTGTCTCTTCCGGGATGAGGCAGATCGGTCGCCAGCCTCCGGATGTCGCTCACCGCGGCTATTGGCAGCTCACGCTGGCTGCCAGCCGCTCATGCCGGCTGCCGGCCACTGACTGCATCCTATGGCAGCCCACTGCAGCAGGGGCTGCAGCCCACACCGTCGCCGGGGCTCGCACAGCCCAGCTCTAGGTGGAGCTGTTGTTAGCTCTAGAGGGCAGTGCCACTGGTCCTCATATGCGGGATCCGAACCAGAACTGCTGGCATCCCAAAACCAGCTCTTAACCAATGCGCCACTCGGCCTGCCCAAAGTATGTGCATTTTTAGACATGATGCTACTGCACACTTACTAGACTGTGGTATAGAGTAAACATAACTTTTGTATGTACTGGGAAATTGAAAAAAATCATGTGACTTGCTTTATTGGGTCAACCCCTTTACTGCAGTGGTATGGAGCTGAACCTTAATATCTCCAACATATGCCTGTAGTCCTATAGGCATGAAGTTTTTGAGGCCTTCTGGAGAGGTGGTAAAGAGTGTACTAATGCGGAGTAAAACAGAACAGATATAAAAAATGATCTTCTACTATACATTTATAAAGAATTAATAAAGCATACATTTAATGCATTTCTAGTTTAATAAAAGAGAAAAGGGAATCTCCAAACACTGCTCCTCATAACCACCAACAACAAAACAATAAGCTTGAGGTGAAAACAGAACAGGATGTCCTGAGTAGCCATTGAAAACAAAAGAGAAATTACTCAAAAAGAAACTTCCAAAATCAAACCACAATCTAAAGTTTAAGACATGAGAAAGTGTCAAAGGACAGAGATCAACCTGAGATCACTGTATTTTATCAAGAATATTGGAAGGAGTTTAAAGTGGTTTCAGGTCATTAGTGCCTCCTGACCTTAAGCAGAGTTGCCTGGAAATTAAAGCATGCCCTTAGGATATGGGTCAAGCCAGTAGACTCCCTTTCCCCCACTGGACAAATTTTAAATTTTCTTTCCTATAGAAATTTTAAGTCTCCTCTTCCTGAGTTTCTTAGCCCCTCGCTTTGATTACTCTTCTAATCAGTTTCTGAATACTAGACTGAAGATTGCCCCTAGACTGAATCACAGAATATCTCTCACTCATCCCTGCTTTAGATAACCACTTAAAAGCCAGTGACTTCCCAACATTTCCCAAGCCATTCCTGACCTAACTCTTGGATAATGCCATCCGGGAGACTGAATAGGTTTTAACATTTCCCCAGGCCAGTATACTTGTTGATTGTAAACATTAAAGGCTAATAATGTTCTTTCCAAACCTGTAGCCACCCTACATCAATAGCTTTGAGCTCTGTTCTTTAAGAAAGTTATTAATTAAAATCAATTTTTTCTCATTTTGGGGCCTTGTGGATACAGAGGGTATCCCAGCAAGATTGCCAGTCACAACCAAAGCCAACGCCGTCTTCCAGGCAGATATCGAGACCCTTTCCTCTCATCTGAGAACCCATACAGTGAGAGTTCTGTGAATTCCCCAAATAGGCAGGGACAGCTCTAGGCCCCTGCCCAGCAGGAAGTAAATACAGAAGAAAAGACCTCCTGTCTGTCAACTTCCCATAGAGATTTTATGGGCATCACGTCTCTCAAGGGGAAAACAAGGCAGGCAGTTAGAGGCAGGCATTGGGTCTCTGCATTCCTGCACGTCTCACAGAATGAGACTGCCCAAAAGACCTCCCCTCTCCACCCAAAACTTTCCCTTTTCATTATAATTATCTATCCCGTTGGGGAAACAAATGGGTACAAAATACCTGACTGGATTAGACCAGTCACTCACACCTGCACAGTAAAGACCACAATGACCTTGATTTCACCTGGGGCTCATTATACCATCATTATAATATACATATGCCCGGAAATTCATTACTATCATAACAGACTGAATTCTGGGAAGGAACATGCACAGTCTTGTTATGGGATACTGGGACAGAGAGATGGGACACCAAGGCTCCGGAAACAGCGTTTATTGATGCCCGCCTGCACTGGCTCAGTGGATTTACATCCAGAGGCTGAGCCCCGACCAGGGCGGGACTCGGGGTTATATACCCTGAGGTTTCCAGGTTGGCAGCTAGGATTTATTATTAGGATCTTGTGTTAGGATTAGGATTAGTGGTTTTGTGTTAGTTTCTGACTGGCTCCCAGGTGAGGTAGGAATTCAGAAATGGTAAACGTGGACATCTTAATGACCATATTGTCTAGGAATGTCTGTCTGAAGCTCCCTGCTATAGCACAAAATCCTTGGTGACCACGTGGTCTGGGAAAGCCTTTGTCTAGGGACCTCTGCCACAGTCTAAAGAGATGAGATAATAGCGTGTTGTCAATCACAGGTGTCAATCATGTGGTCCCATGCCCAGCCCAGAGAGAAACAGCTCATTCTAGAGAAAAAGGGACAAAAACTCTAAGTCCTGGCCAGTAAGGACCTTTTGAGCTCTTTTTGCTCTGCCCACTCCAAACTCTTTGGAGTGTATTTTCTCTTCTAATAATGGCCCTTGAGCCATTCTCTACTGCTCGGGCCTACTTCTGCTTCTTTGAAATGTATTTTTTCTAATCAACAGTCCTTTTCTGCAACTTTACCTCTCTGGTCCTAGTCTCCATTCTTCAGTTCCATGAGACCACAATCCCAGGGATAACACATACAATCACACATCAAAAAATCCTGCTTCACTTATATGACCACAAAAAAATATCAGAGTGATGAATTCACTATTAAAGATCACTAAATTATGAAGAAACAAATTGGCATAAGAGAGAACAGAAAATAAAAAACACAAGTTATTTACATCTAAGAAGTGAATTGGAATTATAAATAAGCTATAAATTATTTATTAAATGTTAAAATATGTCATGGGCTCTAAAAAATGAACAAACAATACAAGACTATCTAAAATAATCTGACATTTGAAAACACTCAAAAATTCTGGAAATATGTGTATAAACACACACATACCCATTTTTATTTGTGGAAGTTTAAAAATCAGTCTGTTCTTCCACTTCTGTCACTTTTAGAAAGTTAAATGACTATAGGTCCCAATGAAAATAATCCAGGTACGTTACAAAATGAAAGTTTTATTTTTTTTGACCCATCACATTGCTGAAGAAACAAAAATCAAATAAATCTCGGAAATGGAAGGACCTGTTGTGACTGCTCCCTTGTGGGTCCTGAAGGAATTCAAGAGTCAGGTAGAAATACAGGAGGAAGATTTATTAAAGTAAGAGGAGGGTCTACTAGGTAAAGTCTGCTGGAAACTACTGCAAACTACTATGTCCTTTGTTTGGTTTCAAGTTTTATATTTTCTAACCAGGATGTAAATTTCTTTGGTCTGTAGTGGAATTTTCTATTGAGTTCAGCTTTGTTTGTTGGGGTGTGGGAAGGTGCTGTTAAGTTGCAATCTTTGCATATGTTATGTAAATTTAAGTTGGAGTTAGGAGTGGATCCCATACAGATGCAAAACCTCTCCCAAGTCACAGGGCCTGCCTGCACTGGGTGGAAGTAAATAGAAACATTGAAACTGGTCTGCATAGTAAATATGCAGCAAGCAGAATCATTAAGGCCTTGTGGAAAGAAAGCAGAGAAAGAAAAGCTTTCAAAAATCCCAAGCCAAATTACACTTGTGAAATCAAATTATACCAGAGATCCATATCTCAAAATTGAAGATTTAGTGCCACCATTACAACCCCCTGTTTTAACAGGACCTATACATATGAATCCATATTTATGAAATGCAAGATGCAATAATTTTTATGATATGAACTATATTTGTGATGTAATCCCAAAGTCCCAGAAGACATTTTTAAAATCCAAATTTCATATGAAAATTTAAATGTACAAAAAGAACCAAAGCAATTTTGAAAATAAATTTGAAATATTTAAAATAACCAACTGCAAGACATGCTATTGGGTTGTCGGAAACGTCATGATGTATTTTTTCTATGTTTTTCAATATAAATCTACAGTACTCAATACAGTATGGTACTGGCTTAAAATAGGCATATTTCAATGGAACAAATGCAAGAATCTTGAAATAAAATCATCTTTTAACATTAACAGACTTTATTTTCAGAGCAATTTTAGGTTTATAGAAAAACTGAGCAGAAAGTACAGAGTTCCCAGTTACTCTTTCAGCCCCTCCCCAACATACAGTTTCTCCTATACTGACATGTTGCATTAGTGTAGTACATTTGTTACAATTAATGAGCCAATGATTACAAGATATTATTAACTTAAGTTTCTCCATTAGAGTTTACTGTATGCTATACATGTAAGTTTTGATAAATGTACAATGATGTCTTGTTTTAAAATGCAGTTTTTGTTCTTATTCAGGTACGGTGAGCCCAACAGATGAGATAGTTGTTACTGACAAGATCATTTGTTACCCATAGTTCCCAAACAGACAGAGCACAACATGCTATAAGGGCCACATGGGGAAGCGTCTGAATCAGTTGGGAGGCAGAGGAGTGGAGGCAAATACAGGCAAGAGCCTTTATTATAGTTTCCCTGGGGAGAAACAGACAAGACAAAGTAAGTGGGTTCAGTATTGGCTAGGTAGGATCATTCCAGCCAGCTCTGGGGCGTAGAGGTTGCCTCCAATTGTCTGACACCTGGCGCTGAGGTGATAAGGGCAGATAGATAGTGACCCAGCTTTTGAGAGCCTGATAGAGGAGGTTGGGGTTTGAGCTCTAGAATGATTGGTTTGCTTATGAAAGGGAATCATGTTCTATTTCTGAGAATTGACTAACACCGGGAGGGCAATCTTTCCAGTGTCAGTAAGGCCCCAGATGTCAAATCATCAAACACAAATTGTTAATACACGTGTACTCAACATTATAGTAATGGTTTCAATGCCCTAAAAATCCCTTGGTTTTGACCTAGATCTATTCTTTTCTCCTTCCCTCCCTCTTCCTAACTCCCTGGTAACCAGTGATCTTTTTGTTTATCTCTCTAGTTTGCCTTTTCCGGAATTTCATATAGGTAGAATCATAGAATATGCAACCTTCTCAGATTAGTTTCTTTTGCTTAGCATTCATATGAGATCAAATGATTTTTACAGAGGAATAAAGGTAATTCAATGTGGAAATGATGGTCTTTTCAATAAACGGTGCTTAAATAACTAGTTAACCATATTTTAAAAAATTTACCTGGGGCCGGCCGAGTGGCGCATTGGTTAAGCGCTGGTTTTGGGATGCCAGCGGCCCTGTTTCGGATCCCACATGAGGGCCAGTGACACTGCCCTCTACAGCTAACAACAGCTCCACCTGGAGCTGGGCTGTGCAAGCCCCGGTGATGGTGTGGGCTGCAGCCCCTGCTGCAGTGGGCTGCCATAGGCTACAGTGAGTGGCCCACAGCCAGCGTGAGCGGCTGGCAGCCAGCGTGAGCTGCCAATAGCCGCAGTGAGCGACATCTAGAGGCCAGCGACCGATCTGCCTCATCCGGGAAGAGCATAATGACGATACCAACAGTGAAGCAACATCTTCCGCAACTAAACTGAAGAACAGAAAGACAGCAACTTGTCTGTTCCCCTTCCCCGATTCCCCAACGCTGTTCCCCTCTGCCAATTCCCCAATAAAATCTTTAAAAAAAAAAATTTACCTCAACCTTTAACTTACACCATACAAAGAAAATCAATTTAAAATAATTCAGATATCTAAACAAAATGCTACCATTCTAATATTCTTAAAAGAAAACATAAGAAAATATTTTTGATCTTGCATAGGTAAAAATTTTATAAATTAGACACAAAAGTACAACTATAAATGTACACTTAACATAATAGTCTCTTCACAATATTATCAATTACATTCCCAGAACCGCCCCCCATATCCCTGCGGAAACATTGTAGTCACCCACCTACGCTGTCCAAAACCTTCCCCCTCTCCCTCATCCCCATTCCCTCCCAGCCAGCAACCATCAGTTTTTCCTTTATATCTGCTTGATATGACTTCAATCTTCTTAAATTTACTGAGACTTTTTTTGTGGACTAACATGTGGTCTATCTTGCAAAATGTCCCATGTGTACTTGAGAAGAATGTATATTCTGTTTTTTCAGGGTGAAATGCTCTAAAAATATCAATGAAGTCCAGCTGGTCTAAAGTGTCATTTAAGGCACCTCTTTCTGTGTTGATTTCCTGTCTAAAGGGTCTGTCCATTGGTGACAATGGGGTGTTGAAGTCCCCTACTATGATAGTGTTACTGTTGATCTCTGTCTTTATGTCTGTCTAAATCTGTTATATGTAATTAGGAGTTCCTATGTTGGGTCAGTCGGAGAAAGACAAGTATCATATGATTTCACTTATATGTGGAATATGAAAAACTGAATGAACAATCAAAGTAAACAGACTCATAGATATAGAGGAAAAACTGAGGCTTGCTAGTTGGAAGGGGGGTGGGGATCAGGGGGAAGGGGGAGGGATTAGACAGCATGAATAGACAACTTCAATATTGCCACAGGGATATAAAACACAGTTCGGGGAATATAATAATATTGTAAAAATTTTGTGGCATGTCAGATAGTCACATGTCTTGTTAGGGAGACCACTTCATGGATGGAGTAGAGGCTTGATCACTGCACTGTACACCTGAAGCTGATGTTGTATAATATTGTATGCCAACTGTAACTGAATATATAGATAGTCATGGGATGTGGAGTATACTGTGGAAGGGAATCAAAGGAATTATAGTGGATATGTATGATATGGGGGAGAGGAGTGGGGTGGCGAACTGGGGGAGGGGGTTGTCACTTTGGGGGGTAAAGAGTATAACTGTTGCATTGTGTTGTACACCTGAAACTAATTAAAAAATAAAAATTTAAATTAAAAAAAAACTATAAATGTACAAAAAGATAGAATCTACAAAAATTAGGAAACTTTGCTCTTTGGAAGACATTTTGAAATAGAAAGAGAAGTCACGATTTAGGAGAAAAATCTTTGCAATGCATGTGTGTGATGGGCAGAATTCTAAGGTAGTGCCTCCTGACTCTCTGGTGTACACACCTTGCATTACCCCCTTCTCTTACCTGTGGGAAAGACAAGTGAATATAATGGGGTATCATTCCCATGGTTAGGCTACTTACTATTTGACTTTGAGTTAAACAAGTGGGAGTTTATCCTGGGTGGGTCTAACCTAAAAAAATGGGTGAATCTTTAAACCAAACAAAAAAGCAGCAGCAGATGTGTTTCTGTTACCTGTAAGAAAGCAAACACATATGTTTTAAATTGCCTATGCAGCCACATGGCAAGGAACTAAGGATGGTCTTTAGGCTCAGAGAGTAGTCCCTGGAAAACAACAAGCAAGATCACAGGGACCTCAGTCATATAACCACAAGGAAATAGTTTCTTCCAACAACCAACAAGCATGGACAATAATACTGAGCTTCAGGTAAGAATCACAATCCCTTCTAACACTTTGATACTTTGATTATAGCTTGAAAAGTGGACCCAGTTAAGCCGTTCACAAATTCTTGGTTCGTGGGTATTGTGAGATAATAAATTTGAGTTGATTTAAGTTGATAAGTTTGTGGTAACTTATGCAGCAATAAGAAACAAATGTAATACGTTTGATGTCACATAACCTGCCTATCTGCCTCCATGCACCTCTCCATAAAGACAGATAATAACTTCAATATTATGCTTACTGTATCTATCCCCACTTGGCACCAAAGGATAGCCAACCAGTCAGAGACAGGTAAGATCCCACGAAAGGGACAACCCAAGCCAGACGCGGTCACATGGGTGCCATGGGTGCCCGTGGGAGCCAGTGGGTACCCGTGGGTACAAGTGAGTGCCATAGGAGAAATCAGGGAGAGGAGAAAAGGGGCATAAACCCCTTGCTTGAGGTTCTGGCAGCCTGCCTGTGAAATGACCTATTGATATGATAATACCTGTCCTCCCTGCATTCTTGTCAGTAAGCCTTGGCAGAGGAAGCTTCTGTCTCTTAGAGGTGCATGACAATAACCTCATGGGGCCACTGGTAATAGGAGTTTGCAGGCATGGGAAATTAGGCCCAGATAATTCTTGGGTGTGAGACTCACAGACATGGAAGCTACATTGACCCTTGCTTATGTGTAAGATAATAAAAGGAACAGTCAGGTCTGATTCTGGGCTCCAGTCCACGAGGCTGGGGTCTCCTGGCAAACTGCTTTCTCTTCTATTTTGTGTCTCTCTCTCTTTTCCTTAACCTTTCACAGTCCCTTCTCCACTCCCACCTGCTCTGTCATGCAGTAACGTGACAGTTTGACAAATGACTTGTGTCCAATAGTTGTAAACAATTTGTAAAACTCAATTATAAAAATTCACACAATCCAATATTTGGATAAAATATTTGAACAGACACTTCACCAAAGAAGATATATGAATGGCACATAAGCACAATAAATGTACTGGCATTAATTTCCTATGACTACTGTAACAAATGACCATTTAGTGGTTTAAAGCAACACAAATTTATTATCTCAGAGTTCTGTAGGTTAGAAATCTGGCAATGGGCTAAAACTAATATGTATATGCAGGGCTGCATTCCTTTATACAGGCTCTAGGAAAGACTCCCTTTCCCCCCATTTCAGCTTCTAAAGACTCCCATATTCCTTGATGTATGGCCCCCTTTCTCCATCTTCAAAGCCTGACATCAACAGCCTTACATCTCTTTGACCAACTTTCAATAGTCATATCTGCCACTGACTCTGACCTCAGCTGGAAAATGTTCTCCATTTTTAAGGACTAATGTGCTTAGGTTGGACCCACTCAGATAATCCCAGATAATCTTAATTCAGAGTCCTTAAACCTTAATCACACCTATACAGTTCATTTTGCCATGTAATATAACATATTCATAGATTCCTGGGATTAGGACGTGGACATCTTTGGGATTCATTATTCTGCCTACCACAGTGTTCAATATTATCAGTCACCAGAAAAATATAAATTAAAACTAAAATAACATGACATTATGCACCCACTAGAACAGCTAAAATTAGAAATACTAGACAATACCATGTGTTAGCAAGGATATGGTACAATTGGCTCATAAGAATGTTGATGGGAATAGAAAATAGTGCAACTATTTTGGAGAACAATCTGCTCATCTCTTAGTTTAAATATACACCTACTTGTTACTCAGCAACGCCATTCTTAGGTACTTACCCAGGATGTATAAAATATAAGTTCACAAATAGACTTGTTCATAAATGTTAATAGTAGTTGTAGTTATAATAGGGAAAAACTGGAAACTACCCAAATATCCATGAACAAGAGAATAAATAAACAGATTGTGGTATATCCACAAAAAGGAACACTACCCAGTAATAAAAATGAACAAATTGCTGATATACACAGCAACACATATGACTCCCAGCATCATTATGTACCAATCAGAAAAGAATACACTGTAAGATTGCATTTATATGAAACTCTAGAAAAGATGATTCTAATCCAGTGATGGAAAGTAGATCAGTGTTGCCTACTTCCTGGAATGGGGAGCAGAGGTTTACTGGGAAGAGGTATATGGTAGACTTTTGGGATGGTGGTAAAGGATTATGCCTTGCTTATGGCAATACATTACATGGCTGTATATATATGTCAAAATCATTGAACTATAAATTAAATATAAAACTTTTATTGCATAAAATTATACTTAAATAGTTCATTTTTATAAAATGAAAGAGAAGCTAAAGACATTTTTGAGACAGATAAAATATAAAACAATTTGTCTCCAGCAGATCTGCCCTGTAAGATGTGTTAAAACAAGTTTTTCAGGCTGAAGATACCATATGGAAACAGATGGAATTCCAGATCTTCAGGAAGGAATGAAGAACAACAGAAAGATTAAATATCTGAATAAATGCAGAAGACTTTTTAAAAAGTATCTATATTTATATCTTTGTATCCATGTCTATCTAAATATCAGTAATCTGTTGCTATGTATTAAACTACTCCCATACTTGAAAGCCAGAAAGAGAATCACACTTTCCACTCAGCTAAGACAGGCTCTTATAAAACATAATTATGTCAATGACTGCCTGGTCAACTGTGCCATATTTTATTGGCTAGAAGCAAGTCAGAAGTTTTGCAACACTCATTGGAAGGGGATTATATAAGGCATGTATCATTAGGGGTTACATTAGAATGTTCTTGCCAAATTCCACCACTTGGCCCTAATGATCTATGTCTCTTTCACATGTAAAATGTATTCACTCCATTCCAAGATCTCCAAAAGTGTCATACCATTGCAGCCTTAAGTGAAAGCTCAAAATTTCATCTTCTGAACCTAGACCAGGAGCAGATAAGATTCATTGATTTAATCCACTTTGCTCCTGAGGCAAAATTCCTCTCCATTTCATGGACATACAAAGAGACAAGTTATCTGCCCTAATATACCTGTGATGGTTAATTTTATGTGTCAAGTTGATGGGCCATGAGGTATCCAGAAAGTTGGTTAAACATTTGTTCTGGGTGTGTCTGTGAGGATTTTTCTGGATGAGATTAATATTTGAGCTGGGAGACTGAGTAAACGAGATTGCTCTCCCCAGTGTGGGAGAGCTGTATTCCATAAAATGAAAGCCTGAATAGACTAAAAGGATGAATAAAAAATAATTATTTTTTCCTACCTTATTCTTTTCAAGCTGGGAAGTAAGTGTTCTCCCACTTTCAGACATTTGGAATTTATACCATTGACTCTCCTGCCTCTCAGGCTTTCAGACTGATTAGAACTATACCATCAATTTGCATTGTCTCCAGCTTGCATACTGCAGATCATGAACTTCTCACCTTCATAATCACATAAGTCAATTCCTTATAGAATAGATATATAGTCTATCTATACCTATTGTATATCTATAGTATATCTATATATATGGGTTGGCGGAAAAGTCATGACACATTTTTGCAACGAAAAACAGAAAAAACACGTCATGACTTTTCCGACAACCCAATAATATATTGTATATCTAAAATATAGTTTATACTACACTGTATAGATATATACCATATATGCAAATATACCCTATGTGTTGATATATTATACATATGGATAAAACATCTATCTATATTTATATTTATATAGATACATATTGATTTATATATCTGTGTAAATAATATATATGTTATATATACTGGTTCTTTTTTTCTAGAAAATGCAGACTAATACAACACATAACATGCAATGGTGGGGAAGCATAGGATAACAGCTATCGACATCCCAATTCACATTAGGAAGAAATACAATAGAAGGTGAAAACTGTCACTTCTCCATGGCAGTTATGTAATCCAGACAGGCAAACTCCAGCCAAAGTTTTTTGATCAGGCTCAAGGAGTAAGGATAATCCTTTGTGACTCTTGGCTCTGCCCTCTGGGTTTTTATTTCATTTCTGCCTTCTGAATCATCCTTCTTTTTTATGTAATGTAGCATTTGTTTTCAGCTCAACCTGCTTCCTGCCAGAGAACTTTGGGGGTCCAAGAGACACTGTTTTCAATTCTATTTCTTTCAATCCAAGCTGACAGTGTTCCTGCTAAAAAATAAGTTTCTTAGGAAATATGCGAGTATTCCATGTACTTCATAGGCATTCATTCCATCAGACAAAAGACAAACCCACAAATTTTTTCAAGATAAGCCCTTCTCTAACTCTGGCTCCTGCTGATATGGATGAGGGACAATACCCAGAAACTTCCAACTGGTCTTCTGATTTAGTTGGAAGGATCTGTGAAACATACCTTTTATCGCTTCAAAGAGCTTTTTGTGTGACTAAATATTCTGATGTTTGATCTTTTTAAAGTTTCAGAAAATGGCTGTAGAGTCACCTTCAGTCTTTTCTCTGGAGCACACTTTCCTAACAGTGAATCTATTAATTTAGTGTCTTTTGCCATCTCTATAGGCTAAGCATTTTCAAAATCATCAAGTCCTGTCTCCTTTTGGGACAACAGTTCTTCCTTCAATTTATCTCCTTTCTCTTACATTTTATTACAAGCACCAAGAAGAACCATGCTGTACCTTCAACAATTTGAAAATCTCAATTAACTATCTAAGTTTATCACTTAAAAGTTCTTCTCATATAACTGCAAGTCACAATTCTGCTATGCTCTCTGCTACTATAAAACAATAATCCCCTTTTCTCTACTTCCCAATGACATGTTCCTCCCTTCTTTCTGAGCCCTCACTAGCAGCCCCTCCAAGTCTAGATTTCTGTCTGTCTAGGGTGTGAAAAGTTGGCAGAAGTGAAGCCATTTTAAAATGGCTTCAGGAAAGCCATTCCAAACGAATTTCCTTTAATGTCTTACTCCTCAAATCTTTGGAATTTTTGAACTGGATAAAATAACTTTTCGACTTGGCCAAAGCAACATGGTATTTTAAACAACTGTTCGCAAAGCTAACGGGAAAGCAGACATCCTGACTACAGGACTGAAAATTGAAGATATTCTTTTTTTTTAAAAGATTTTTTTGGGGAATTGGGAGTGGGGAACAGCATTGGGGAATAGGGGAAGGGGAACAGGCAAGTTGCTGTCCTTTTGTTCTTCAGTCTAGTTGTGGAGGCCGTCGATTCACTGGCCCATGTTGGTATCATCATTGGGCTCTTCCTGGGTGAGGCAGTCGCTTGCTGGCCATTGGACGGCTACTCATAGCTGCTCATGGCAACTCACGAAAGCGCACACCTGCTGCCTGCCAGCCCCACTGCAGCCTATGCCATTGCCTGCAACTCACAGCAGCCCAGCTCCAGGTAGAGCTGTTGTTCACCATATTAGCTGTAGAGGGCGCAGCGTCACTGGCCCTCATATGTGGGATCAGAACAGGGCCCTGCTGCTCAGAGCTGGCATCCCAAGCCAACTCCTAAACAACGTGCCACTGGGCCGGCCCGAAGACATTCTTTAGAATTAGCAGCACCACATATAATTAAAGAAAAACTTAGTTTATTTTCACCTATAGAAATTCCTTCCTTGGTTTATTAGTACCAACAGAAATTTCTTCCTTCTATTCAGGTAATTATTTATCTTCCCTTTTTCGTAAAAACTCCTGGCTTTCAACTCATAATCAGAACACTGTATTTCTGCCTCAATTATGCTTCCCAAATAGCTGTCCTTTGATCTCAAATAAATGCTTGTTGTCTCTTATTTTGGCCTTTTTTTTTAAGGTCAGCAAAAGTAATTTAGACTTTTTCTATAAGGCTCTTAAAAAATCTTCCAGCCTCACCATATTGTATTATTCAAAGCCATTCTCACATTTTTAGGTACTTGTTACAGCAGCACCCCACTACAGAAACCAACATCTGTATTAGCTTTCTATTGCTTTCTAAAGTCTGCATCAATCAGGTTTCAACCACAGAAGCAGAACTTGTAGGATATAAGATATACATATATACTTAGTTGTTACAGGAAATAACATGCCATTATGGAGATCAGTTAAGCAAGCACAAAGTCTATTGGACAGGCAGTCAAGAAAGGAAGGTAATGCTCATGATGTAAATCCACTGAGATGGGCTGAAGCATTATTGTCCACAGGTGACAGTCAGAAAGGAAGGTACAAGGGAAAGAGAGAGCAATTTCAGACTCTGTCTGGAGTCTCTTTTACACAGGAGGCCTATGGCCACTTAAAATTTTTTTTTTTTTAATTTATCAGGTTGACACTGGTTAGTAAAATTATATAGATTTCAAGTGTACAATTCTATAATACATTATCTATATACTGCATTGTCCGTTCACCCCCCAGGGTCAGTTCTTCTTCCATCACCATATATTTGGTCCCCTTTTTCCTCTTCTACCAACCTCTCTTATCCTCTGGTAACCACTAAATTGTTGTCTGTGTCTATGAGTTTTGTGTGTTTGTTTGTCTTGTTCATTTGTTGATTTCAGTTTTATATTCCACATATGAGTGAAATCATATAGTTCTTGACATTTTCTGTTTGACTTATTTTACTTAGTATGATAATCTCAGGACCTATTCACATTGTCACAAATCGCAGTATTTCATCTTTCTTATGGCTGAGTAATATTGTATTGTATATATGTACCACATTTTCTTTATCCAATCATCTATAGGAGGACACATTAGTTGTTTTCATGTCTTGGTCACCATGAATAATGCTGCAGTGAACATAGGTGTACATATATCTTTATGGATAAATGTTTTCACATTTTTGGGGTAGATACCCAGAAGAAGAATTGCTGGTTTGTATGGTAATTCTATTTTTAACTTTTTGAGGAACCTTCATACTGTTTTCCATAGTGGCTGTACCAATTTGCATTCTCACTAGCAGTGTATGAGGGTTCCTTTTTCCCCACAACATCTCCAACACCTGTTATTATTTTCGTCATGTCGATAATAGCCATTCTAACAGTTGTGAGGTGGTTTGTCATTGTGGTATTGATTTGCATTTTCCTAATAGCTAGAGAAGTTGAGCATTTTTTCATTTATCTGTTCGAAGAAGTGTCTGTTCAGGTCCTTTGTCGATTTTTTTACTTGGATTGTTTTTGTTGTTATTGCTGCTGTTGAGTTTTATGAGTTCCTTACATATATTGAATATTAGCCCCTTCTCAGAGGTGTTTGCAAATGTCTTCTCCCCTTTGGTTGTTTGTCTCTTTGTTTTCTTGATGGTTACTTTTGCTGTGCAGAAGCTTTGTAGTTTGATACAGTATCATTCATTTATCTTTGCTTTTACTTCCCTTGCCTTTGAGGTTAAATTAATAAAATCATCTCTGAACCCAAGGTCCATAAGTTTAGTACCTATGTTTTCTTCTATGCAATTTATTGTTTCAGGTCTTATATTTAGGTCTTTGATCCATTTTGAGTTGATTTTGGTATATGGTGATGAACAGCATTCTAGTTTCATTGTTTTGCATGTGGCTTTCCAATATTTCCAGCACCATTTATTGAAGAGGTTCTCTTTTCTATATTGCTTGTTGTTGGCTCCTTTGTCAAAAATTATCTGCCCATATATATGTGCATTTGTTTCTGGGTTCTCAGTTCTGTGCCATTGGTCTGTGTGTCTGTTCTTCTTCCAATACCATGTTGATTACTGTGTCTTTGTAATATAAATTAAAGTCAGGGAGTATATCTCTGACCTTGTTCTTTTTCTCAGGATTGCTTTGGCTTTTCGAGGTCTTTTGTGATTCTGTATAAATCTGATGACTTTTTTGGTTCGATTTCTTTAAAAAATGTCATTGGGGTTTTGATGGGGATTGCATTAAATTTGTATATTGCTTTGGGTAATCTGGATATTTTAACTATGTTGATCTTTTCAATCCATGAACGCCAAATCTTTCCATTTCTTTCTGTCTTCTCCAGTTTCTTTTAAAAATGTCTTATGGTTTTCAGTGTATAGGTCCTTCATATCCTTTGTTAAGGTTATTCCTGGGTATCTTATTCTTTTTGTTGCAATTGCAAAAGGAGTTGATTTTATTCACTTTTTTTTTTAAATTTCATTGTTAGTGTTAGGAACACAATAGATTTTGGTACACTGATTTTGTATCGTGCAACTTTACTGTATTTGTTTAGTGCTTCTCATAGTTTTTTGGTGGGGTCTTTAGATTTTTGTATATAAAGAATAATGTCATCTGCAAAAAGTGATAATTCAAATTCTTCACTCCCAATTTAGATGCCTTTTATTTCTTTCTCTTGCCTGATCGCTCAGGTAAGAATTCCAATTCTTTGTTGGATAACATTAGTGAGAGAAGGCATCCCTGTCTTGTTCCTGATCATAGAGGGAAACCTTACAGTTTTTCACCATTAAGTATGAGTGTTTGTCACATACAAGGTCTGACAATTAAGTTCTCAAACTTGTTACTACGCTGTTGATAACTTTTTTTGATAAAAGAGAGATTATTCATTATGAATTTTTATGACCCGGACAAACAGTTAACCAAACTTACTATTTGGAAGTACTGAAAAAGCTGTGTAAAAAAGTTAGATGACCTGAACTTTTCACCAACAATTCATGGCTCTGGCTTCACAACAATGCACCAGCTCACATGGCACTGTCTGTGAGGGCGTTTTTAGCCAGTAAACAACGAACTGTATTGGAACACCCTTGCTGCTCACCTGATCTGGCCCCCAACGACTTCTTTCTTTACCCAAAGATAAAGGAAATATTGAAAGGAAGACATTTTGATGACATTCAGGACATCAAGTGTAATATTGTACAACAACAACTCTAATGGCCATTCCAGAAAAAGAGTTCCAAAATTGCTTTGAAGGGTGGTAGTTTTCTTTTTTGTGTTATCCTTACCAGGCTTTGGTATCAGGGTAATGTTGACTTCATTAAATAAATATGGAAGTACTGCATCTTCTTCAATTTTTTTGGAAGAGTTTGAGGAGGACAGGTATTAAATCATCTTTGAATGTTAGGCAGAATTCACTAGTAAAGCCATTTGGTCCTGGGTTTTGCCTTTGGGGAGGTTTTGGATGATTGTTTAAATTTCCTCACTATTGATTGGTGTATTTAGATTTTCCAGTTCTTCAGTATTCAGTTTAAGAAGGCTATATATGTCTAAGAACTTGTCCACTTCTTCTAGGTTACTGAATTTGTTGGCATATAGTCTTTCATAGTACTCTTATATGATCCTTTGTATTTCTGTGGTATCCATCATAACATCTCCTCTTTCATGTCTGATTTTGTTTGTTTGTGTGTTTTCCCTTTTTTCCTTAGTGAGTCTAGCCAGGGGATTGTCAATTTTACCAATCTCTTCAAATAACCAGCTCTTTGTTGCATTTGTTTTTTTTCTATTTATGACCTATTTTAAAAGATTTCCAACTGATTAAGTTAATCACACCCAGGATAGTCTCCCTTTTGATTAGCTTAAAGTCAAATGGTTAAGGGATCTGAATCACATCTGAAAAATCCCTACATGGAAATATCTAGTTTAATGTTTAATGGAATACCTGGGAGAAGGTATGTATATGCAAATAAATCTCCACTGTCTTCTGTTAAGTACTTCAAATATTACAAGAGAGTATTGCTTATAGTTTTTATTAAATAAAATCAAACTAGAACAGATTATTGGAATTGTAGTTTACCCTATCCAAATTGTTATATCAAAAAGCCAACACAGCTCTTAATCATTTTGTTATACAATAACAGCTTTTTTTTTTTTTTTCTGTAAAAGCGAAAATTCTCTTCAGATTTGTTTCAGGTAGTGAAAATAGGTAATAATGTAAGTCTTTAAAATGAAGTGGGGTAACACAAACTTTTGGATCTGGGGGGTACTCTTTGCTTTATGCTATTTCAGCTTACAGAAGTTTTCATAAGAATGCTATACTTTCAGATGGGGAGGGGACATGTATCATTTTACACCCATTAATTTGGAAAACATTTAAAAGGTGTTAGCAATGATGTGGATCCATGCAAACTTCCATAATCTATTGGGAAGAGTTTAAATAAGCAAATCTACTTTGGAAAATAATTAGTCATTATTTTCTAAAGTTGAACATTGATAGTATTTTTGACCCAGAAATTCCATTACTGTATATTTATAAAAACAAATGAAAATAAATTACACTGGGAGACATTGTATACAAGATATCAGGAATGTTTGAGATATCAAAAATATAGACTAACATAAATGTTGTAATAGGAATTTTAGAGAAATAATTTTTAATTTAAAAAGAAAAGACACACTACAAAATTCTGTTGCTATGCTACATTTTCAATAGCACAAAACAAAGGCAAGCAAGTGACATCAGTGATGGGGTGGAATTGAAGATCCAGGTGCTCATAGACTCATGGAAACACCAAGTAATAAATAGCATATGGACTAAGGTTGACTTGTGGAAACTAGAAACCAGTTAAGGACCTCCGCTAACACAACAAACCCTGAAACAACAAAAAAAGCCACCATCAAAATGAAAGGAAATATTGTGACATTTGTGAGGGATGTCCCACCTCATCCCTGGCATAGTACAGCAAGATTTAGAACAATTCCTGGTTTCTCTCTCAGGGCTGAAGGGAAAGAGTGGAACTTCTGTGCAAAGATCTGGCTTGTCTTGGGGTTGCCCAAAGTACTGGTTTATGTTTTCCCTGACATGGAGAATTTATGGGACAGTGGCATAGTTTGTATATCAGTTTGGAAGCCACAGAAAGCAATAAGTGGGCAGAATGGTGTATGAGAACTGCAGGAGCCCTACAAACATGCAGGCTCCTGGGGACATGAAATTGGAGCCACAGGAATATATAGACATCTATGAACCAGAGAAGAAACAGGGATGAGACTCTTAGATAAATGATTATTTAAAAAACCAACTGTAACTGGGTGGATTTGGCAAAAGTGCATATTCACAGGCCCAGGAATAAGCATTCTAAGTAAAAGCCAGAGCAGACCTTGAAAGTTAATGCAAGCATGATTAATGAAGATGCTCTCCTTTAAGAGTCAATTCATAAACACTGGGAAACGTGGATATTTTTTCAAAAGCCTGGGTTTTAAACAACAGATAAGGCAAACAAAAAAACAGAAAATCAGAGCCCATTTCAATGAGCAAATTAAAGCTCCATAAACCAACTGTAAGAAACATAGGCCTTAAACTTGACAAAGATTTTAAAACAACTTCCTTAAACATATTCATAAAGGTAAAAGAGAGCATAGAAAGTGAACTGAAGCAAATTAGGAAAATGAAACAGAAACAAAAAGAATATTAAAAAAATAAATGAAATAAAAAAACCCATAAATCCTAGAGATGAAAATAAAAAAACTGAATTGAAAAATTCACATGAAGTTTTTAAGAGCAGACTTAGCAGGCAGAAGAATGAATCAGCACATTTGAATACAGTTCATTTGAAATTATAGAATCAGAACTATAAAAAAAAAAGAAAAAATAATAACGAAGGAGAGTGAACAAAGCCTAAGGGACTTATGGGAAACCATCAAGCAAAACAATATATGAATTATGGGAGTCCTAGAAGAAGGCAAGAGAAAGGGGAGAAGAGTTTACTTAAAGAAATATTGGACAAAACTTCCCAAACTGGAGGAAGAACATGGACATACTAATATAAGAAAATTAACAGTCTCCAAATAGGAAAAACCCAAAGAGACCTCTATATAGAAACCCTATAATCAGTCAAAACTCAAAGATGAAGATAGAATCTTAAAAGCAAAATAACAAAAGTGAATTGTCATATGTAAAAAATCCTCAATAAGATATCAGAAGGTTTTTCAGCAGTAATTTTGGATGCCAGACGGCAATGAGATGATATGTTGATATCATCAATATTTAAAGTGCTGAAATAAAAAAAGACATCCAAGAATTCTATGTCAGGCAAAACTGTCCCTCAAAAATGAGCACGATATTAAGACATTCCTAGATAAACAAACAAACAAAAAGGTAGTCAGTACCAACTGGACCTGTTCTACAAGAAAACACTAAAAGGAATTCCTGATGTTGAAACAAAGGGACAATACAGAATAACTCAACACAATATGAAAATATGGAGTTACCTGCTAAAGGCAAATATATGGACAAATATTAAAAGTCATATATTATAATTTTGGTTTATAATTCTATTTTTATTCTTTCATAAGACTTAAATGAAAAGACCATAAAAATATTTATGATCTTGGGCCAGCCGAGTGGCTCATTGGCTGAGTTGGCTTCGGAGCACAAGCTCTGAGCAGCAGGGCCGTCGGTTCAGGTCCCACATGGGCCAGTGATGCTGCCCTCTACAGCTAAGATGGTGAACAACAGCTCAACCTGGAGCTGGGCTGCTGTGAGTTGCAGGCGATGGCATAGGCTGCAGTGGGGCTGCAGTGGACTGCCATAAGCTATCGTGCATGGCTGGCAGCCAGCGTGAGCTGCTGTTAGCCGCCGTGAGCAGCTGTCCAATGGCCGGTAACTGATCTGCCTCAGGTGGGAAGAGTGCAATGATCACAACACCAACATGGGCCAGTGAAGCAACATCCTCCACAACTGGACTGAAGAACAAAATGGCAGCAACTTATCTGTTCCCCTTCCCTGATTCCCCAATACTGTTCCCTCCCTCAATTCCCCAATAAAATCTTTTAAAATATAAATATTTATGGTCTATGTTAATGGATACACAATACATAATGATGTAATTTTTGAAATCAATAATAAGAGTAGATATTTTGTAAGCAATTGAAGTTAAGTTGAAATCAGTTTAAAATAGATCATTTTAAGTTTAGGGTGTTTTATGTAATCCCCATTGTAAACACAAGAAAAAATATCTACAGAATATACACAAAAGGAGAAAAAAGGAGGGGAATCAAAATGAGTCACAGAAAAAAATTAACTAAACACAAAGGAAAACAATAAGAAAGAAAGGCATAAAAACTTTATAAGACATACAGAAAACAGTTAAAAAAATAGCAATATGAAGTCCTTCTCTGTCAGTAATTACTTTAAATGTAAATGGATTAAACTCCCAATCAAAAGATGTAGATTGACAGGCAAGATGAAAAAAAATAAAAATAAAATAAACCAGGATTCAACTATATGCTGTCTACAAGAGAATCACTTTAGACAGTTGGAAGTGAAAATATGGAAAAAATACATTACACGTCAATAGTAACCAAAAAAGAAAGCAGGCATTTATACTACTATCAGAAAAAATAGACTTCATGTTAAAAATTGTCACAAGAGAGAAAGAAACACATTATATAATAACAAAAGGGTCAATTCAATAAGGGGTATAACAATTACAAACATATATGGATCAAATATATGGAGCAAACATTCACAAAATTGATGGAGCAAGCAGTCACCAAATTGAAAAGAGAAATAAATAGCTCTACAATAGATAGCTCTTCAAATACCTTAATTTTCTTTTTTCTCTTTTTTCTTTTTTTAATTTTTTAAGATTTTTATTAAAATATAGCTAACATACAATATTAGTTTCAAATGTACACAATTGTCATTCAACATTTATAGACCTAAAGAAGTGATCACCATGATAAGTCCAGCAACCAGCTGATACCGTACCACACAATAACAAAATTACTGACTATATTCCCCATGTTGTACATTACATCTCCGTGACTTATTTGTTTTATACCTGAAAATTCAACCTCTTATTTTCCTTCACCTTTTACCCTTTAAAAAGTTTTTAAATTACAGTTTTGATATTTAATATTATTTTATATTAATTTCAGGTGTGCAGCACAGTGGTTATACATTTATATAATTTAAGAAGTGATCCCCCTGACTAGTCAGAACTCACATTGCACTATAATGATTATTACCATATTACTGACTATATTCCCTATACTTTATTTTACATCCTTATAGCTATTTTGTAACTATCAATTTGTATTTTTTAATTCCTTCACCTTTCTCACCCTGCCCCCAAACCCTCCCATCTATCATCCCGATAAATCTAGTACCCATTTGACAACGTACATAGTTGTTACAATATTATTGATCATATTCCTTAAGTTATACCCTACACCTCCATGACTACTGTGTAACAACTAATTTGTACTTCTTAATTTCTTCTCCTTTTTCACCCATCCCCAACACCACTACAATCTAGTAACCATCAAAATGTTCTCTGTATCTATGTTTATTTGTTTCATTTGTTTTTTAATTTGTTTTAGATTTCACTTAAAGTGAAATCATATGACATTTGTCTTTCTCTGCCTGACTTACTACACTAAGCACAATACCCTTTAGCTCCATCTATGTTGTTGAGATGGCAAGATTTCATTCTTTTTCTTATGGTTAAGTAATACCGCATTATATATAAGTACCACCTCCTTTTTATCCATTCATCCATTTAGGGCCGCCCAGGTTTTCATATCTTTGGTATTGTAAATAATGCTGCAATGAACATATGGATACACACGTCCTTTCAATGTAGTATTTTGGGTTTCTTTGGATAAATACCCAGAAGTGGGATTACCAGGTCCTTCTTTGTCTTTGGTTACAGCCTTTGTTTTAAAGTTTACTTTGTATGGTATAAGTATTGCTACTCTAGCTTTTTTGTGGATGTTGTTTTTATTTTCATAAAATATCTTTTTCCATCCCTTTGCTTTCAGTCTGTGTGTGCCTTTTTACCTGTGAGTAGTCTCTTGTTGGCAGCACGTGCATGTGTCTTTTCTTATACATTCAGCCATCCTATGTCTTTGATTGGGGCATTTAATCAATTTATATTGAAAGTCTCTGTTGATAGATATGTAGTTATTGCCATTTTATTATTCATATTTTTAACCGTTTTTTTCGTCTTAAAGAAGTCCCTCTAACATTCCTTGTAACATTGGTTTGGTGTTGATGAAATCCTTTAGCTTCTTCTTTTCTGGGAATCTCTTTATCTGTCCATCGGTTTTAAATGATAGCTTTGCTAGGTTGAGTAGTCTTGGTTGTAGGTCCTTACTTTTTATTGTTTTCAATATTTAGTGTGCATTCCTTTTGGCCTGCAAAGTTTCAGCTGATGGTCTTATGAGATCTCCCTTGTAGGTAACTAAATGATTTTCTGTTGCTGCTTTTAGGATTCTCCCCTTGCCTTTAACCTTTGGCATTTTAATTATGATGTATCTTGGTTTGGACCTCTTTGGGTTCATCTTGTTTGGGACTCTCTGTGCTTCCTGGGCTTGAATATCCATTTTCTTTGCCAGATTAGGGAAGTTTTCCATCATTATTTTTTTAAATAGGTTTTCTTTTTTTTGTTCTCTCTTTCTCGTCTTCTGGTAAACCTATGAGTGAATTTTGGTACACCTCATGTTGTCCCAGGGGCCCCTTAAATTATCCTCATATTTTAAAATTCTTTTATCTTTCTTCTGTTCTGATTGGGTGCTTTCTAGTACCTTAACTTCTAAATTTCTGATTCATTCCTCTTCATCTAATCTACTGTTGATTCCCTATAATGTATTCTTCGTTTGGTTGTTGTATTCTTCATTTCTGACTGGTTCTTTTTTATATTTTCTATCTCCATTTTTATGTTTCCTATCTGCTTAAGTTCTCACTGTGACCACTTAACAGCCTTATAAGCAGTGTTTTGAACTCTGCATCTAGTAGATTGCTTGTCTCCATTTTGTTTAGTTCTTTTTCTGGAGTTTGTTCTGTTCTTTTATTTGGGACATTTTTTTTCTTATTTGTCTCCCCATTTGACTGCCTCCCTGTGTTTGTTTCCATGTTTAGGTAGGGTTGCCATACCTTCTGATCTGAGGATAGTGGTCTTATGTAATAGGTGTCCTGTGGGACCCAGTGGTGCACTCTCCCTGGTCATCAGAACTGGTGCGCCAGATGTGTCCCTTGTGTAGGTTGTGTGTGCCCTTCTGTTATGGTTGAGCTTTGGTTGCTGTTTACGTGTCAATGGGAGGGATTGACCCTTAGGCTGGTTGGTTTTGTGGACTGGCCATGAAGACAGTGGAGGGGCTATTGTGCTGCAAAAGTAGTGCTAAGAAGGGTCTTTATAGCTATAAATGCTGACAAAAACAAAATAAATATCTCAAATGAATAAACTAAATTTAAACTTTAAGAAACTGGAAAAAGAAAAAAAGATTAAACCTATTACTAACAAAATGAAAGTAATAATAAAGATTAGAGGAGAGATAAACAAAAAAATAGGAAAACAACAAAGATAATAAAAGCAACAGTTGGTTCTTCAAAAAGATTAAAAATTAGCTATATCAACTACAGAAAAGGGTAAGTCTTAAATTACTAAAATCAGAAATGAAAGAGACAGCATTACAATTACTTTTACAGAAATAAAAACAATTATAAACAATTATATTACTATAAATAATTGTTCAACAACAAATGGACAATCTAGATTAAATGGAGGTATTTCTAGAAACACACAGTCTAACAAGACTGAACCATGAAGAAATAGAAAATCTGGACAGGTGTATAACTATTAAGGAGATTGAATGAAAGAAAAAAATAGACTCCCAATAAAGAAAAGCCCAGAACCATGTGGCTTCACTGGTGAATTCTAACAAACATTTAATGAATTAACACCAATCCTTCCCAAATTCTTCCAAAAAAATTGAAGAGAAAAGAACATTTCCAAACTCATTCTCTGAGGCCAGCATTACCCTGATACTAAAGCCAGCTAGACACTAAAAGAAAGCTGCTGACCAATACGCCTAATGAATATTGATGGAAAAATTATTAACAAAATACTAGCAAACAAAACTGAATAACACATTAAAAAGTATTATACATTATCAAGTGGAATATATTCTGATTATGAAAAAATGGTTCAACATACAAAAATTGATCAATGGAATCCACCACATTAACAAAATACAGGGCAAAAAAAACCCATCATCATCTCAAATGTTTCAGGAATAGCCTTTGACAAAATTCAATACCTATGCATTAAAAATAAAAACACTGAATAACTATAAGTAGAAGGATCCTACCACAACATGATAAAAGACCTATATTAAAAACTCACAACTACCACCATACTGAATGGTTCAAAACTGATTTTTTTTTCCCTCAGATAAGTAACATAAAAAGGATACCTGCCTTCACTAGTTCCAGTCAACACAGTACTAGAAGTCTTAGCTAGGGCAATTATGAAAGAAAGAGACAAAAGGGACATCTAAATTGGAAAGGAAGATGTAAAGTTATCTCTGTTCACACACGATATGATCTTAAGTATAAAAAACTCTAAAGATTCCATAAAAAAGCACAAACTTGGTAGAACTGATAAATTTTGCAAAGTTGCAGGGTGAAAAAAACAACACACAGAAATCTGTTGTATTTCTATAAACTAACAACGAACAATTTAAAAGGAAATTAGTAAAGTCATCTTTATTTACAGTAACATAAAAACAAACTTAAAAATAAATTTAATCAAGGAGGTAAAAGGCTTGTAAACTAAAATCTATAAAATGTTGCTGAAAAGTATTTAAATAAACACATATAAATGAAAAGATCCATGTTCATGCATTGGAAGACAATATTGTTAATATGTCAATACAACCCAAAGTGATCTAGAAAATCAATACATTTCCTACCCAAATCCCAATGTTGTGTTTTGCAGACAAAAAAAAAAATCATCCCCAAATTCATAGGAACTCTCCTACATCCTCAAATAGCCCAAACAAACTTATAATAAAAAAGGACAAAATTGTAGGATTCACAGTTCCTGATTTCAAAACTTGCTACAGATCTACAGTGATCAAACTAGTGTGGTACTGGCATAAAGAAAGACACATAGACCATTGAAATAGAATAGGGAATCTAGAAGTAAACACTCATATATATGTTCAAATGATTTTTGACAAGGTGCCAAAAACCATTCAGTGGGAATAGATCATCTTCTGAATATGTGGTGCCGGGAAAATTCGATGTCTACATACAAAAGAATAAAGTTGGACCTTTATCTTACATAGTATAAAAAATTAATTCAATATGAATCAAAGACTTAAATTTAAGAGCTAGATCTATAAATGTTTTAGAAGAAAGCAGGGATAGTTTTATGACATTGGATTTGTCAATTTTTTTTTTCTTTTTTTGTCTATGATACCTAAAGCACAGGCAAGAAAAAAAAAAGACTAGACTACACCAAAATTTAAAACTTCTGGGCATCAAAGGACACAATCAACAAAGCAAAAAGGCAACCCACATCAAGTATCTGATAAGACATTTATATCTGGAATACATAAAGAACTACAACTCAACAACAAACAACCCAATGAAAAAAATTGGCATAAAATTTGAATAGACATTTCTCCATATAAGATATACAAATCAGCAATAATCATGTGAAAAGGTGCCTAATATCAGTAATCATAAGGTAAATGCAAACTAAACCACAATCAGAAACCACCTCACACCCACTGTGACGGTTACTATCACAGGCATTTTTAAAATAAGTTAAAAATAAGAAGAGCTGTTGAGAAGAAATTGGAACCCTTGTGCACTGTTGGTAGAAATGTAAACTGGTGCAGGCACTCTGGAAAAAAAGTATGGCCGTTCCTTAAAAATTAAAAATAGAATTAACATATGAGCCAGAAATTCCACTTCTGGTTATAGAAGTACTTAATGCAGGGTCTCAAAAATATGTGTACACCTATGTTCATAACAGCATTATGCACAGTAGCCGAAACACTGAAGCAACCCACATTGAAGCAACTCAAATGGGTAAGCAAAATGTCATGTATACATACAATGGACTATTATTCCACCTTAAAAAGAAGGAAATTCTGACACACATTACATGGATGAACCTTGAGGGTATTAGGCTAAATATGTTAAGCATATTATATCACAAAATGACAAATCACAAGAAGACAAATACTGGATTCCACTTATATGAGACCCCTAAAGTAGTCAATTTATAGAGACAGAAAGTACAATGATGGTTCCCAGAGGCTGGGAAGAGTGGGTAACGCAGAGTTAGTTTTAAACGGGTACAGAGTTCCAATTTTGCGAGATGAAAGAGTTCTGAAGATAGATAGTGGAAGTGGTTGCACAATAACGTAAATGTACTTAAAACTACTTAAAAATTATTTAGATGGTAAAATACATGTTTTGTGTTTTTTATCAAAATTAAAATAAATAAAACAGTGATTGAAAAAATAAGCAGAAACAAATAATGCATTAAGGCATGTTAAAACTATTTTTTGAAAGATAGGGACTAATTATAACAAACATCTATATTTTTTTTAAAAAATGAAGGCAATGCCAAACACCAATTTCAGCAGAGTGAGTTTCTTTGAGAGGATAGAATGCATGCAGATAAATGAAGGCAAAAGCACATGAAGGTGCAATTATATTGAGAAAATTTGGGGTCCTAAATTTGGTATTATAACTTACACTTCTGTTATATTTGTTTATTTGTATGTATCAATTACTACAGACTGAATAAAAGATGTTTGAAAGCAGTTAATTAAAGACAGTCAAATTAAAACCACAATGAGGTAGTGCTGCACATCAATACAATGAAAAATATCTGACAATACCTACTGCTGTCAAAGATGCAGAGAAATTGCAATTCTCATTTATTTCTTGTGGGAAGGCAAGTAATATAAAGGCAAACATACAATGTCCTTATGACCCAGCAATCCAACTCATAGGGCATTTATACAAAGGAAATGAAAATTTGTTTATACAAAAAAGTGGTACAACAATTTTTATAGCAGCTTTATACATAATTATCAAAAACTGAAAGCACCTCAATGTACTACAGTTGTGAACTATTGATTCACACAACATGGCTAAACCTCAAAAATGTTATGCAAAGGAAATGTAGTCTCAAATGCTACCTATAGTTTGATTTCATTTATATGATACTCTGGATACGGCAACACTAGAGAGATGGAGAACAGGTTGGTGATTACCATGGATTAGGGGTGGGAAAGGGCAGTGTTTGATTATAAAGTAGCAGCAAAAGAGATTTTTTGGAGTGGAGGAATATTCCATACTTTGTAGTGGTGGTCACATTACTATACACTTCTAAAAAACATATAACTATAGAGCATCAAAAGTAAATTTTACTGTATATAAAATGAAATACAAATAAAACAAAAAATAGGAACTAAAGTCAAACATCACTTTAAAAAAAAATCTGTTGAAATGGAAAAAAATAATGGTGATTTAGAAAGCATATCAGCCCTAATAAAGAGGAATTAGTAAACTGAAAGATGGTTTTGAAGAAATTATTGATAATGCAGGAGAAAGAAATTAAAAGTCGAGTTAATCAAGGGGAATAGGAAAAAACCAGATCTACTATTTATAATTGTTTGAGAAAGAAAGAATAATTACAATTTAAAGATATAATGGCTGAGAATTATTCAAGATTTTGATGGACATAAATCCCGTGGTTAAAAAAGCGTAACATTTCTAAGCAAGAGAAATTAAAAAAAAAAATCCATATCATGTGATGCCACAGTGAAACTGTAGACCATTGAAGAAAAAAGGAAATCTTAAAAGCAAACACATGTCTTTTTAGGGAGACCACTTCATGGACGGTGTAGTGGTCTTACCACTGCACTGTACATCTGAAGCTGCCGCTGAATAATATTATGTGTCAACTATAATTTAACACATATATAGTCATGGGATGTGGAATATAGTGTGGGGATGGAGTCAATGGAATTGTAACACATATGTATGATATCGAGGGTGGGGAGGCAGGGTCGGGGGTAGGGAGTAGTCACTTTGTAAGGGGTGAAAAAAATAACTATTGCATTGTTTTGTACATATGTAACTAATAATAATAATAATAATAATAATAATAATAAACTTTTTTTAAAAAGCAAACACACATAAAAGACAGATTGCCTACATAGGAAAAACAATTAATATGAGAAGACAATTTTTGATTGCAACTGAGTAGAGGCCAGTTAACTATAAAATAATATTTATAGGGAAAATGAGTTTAACTTAGAACTCTAAACCCAACTAAACAAAAACTGAGACAGGTTCCTACTCAACAGACTTTCCATTAATGGCCTACTGAAAAATGTACCTCAGAAATAGGGAAGTTACATTCAGAAAGAGGAAGGGAGATGAAAGACACTGATCACCACAAAAAAGTAAATATATGGATCAATCTAAATAAGAATTCGCTGAATAAAATACAAATAAATACTAATTTTGTGGAGTAGTCATAGAAAAAATAAATTAAAGGTACTTGAAAAATAACTTGTAATTTGAATGGCAATGATGCTCATAGTTAAATAATTTCAAGGCCCCCACAGACTTTTACCAATTTTCTCTCTGCCTAAATTCTTTTGTTTGATAATTGAGTTGTATAGTGTACTTGGATTAGGTTTTGTCCCTCAATTCCATGCACTGCAGGCTGTGCACAAGTCAAATGTAGTTCTGTTTTCAGTATTAAGAACTTTGCTGAGGAAGTGGAATTTACGGTATTGGGTTCCTTAAGGCTATACTCCATCATCTTTTTAAATCTTTAAGAGGCAATTAGAAAAAAAAAGAAGCAATTAGGTAAAGAGATTTTTGGACTTGTTTAGACACTTGTCAAATACCAAGTTCTTTTAAATAAATTAAGCTGGGTAATATGGGTAGGCAACAAACTCCCCGGGGTGATGTACCCAACCCTGAGTCACTGAACAAACAGTAAAGAAAGCTTATGCCAGGTGATGCTCATCAAAAACACTTTATTAAAATATTCCTCTAAATGTGGCCCACATGCTACTTGAATCAAAATCAGTTTCAGAAGCATTTTCTGAAGTGACATCCCAAGGTATCTTGTTCAAAGTCTCTCAGAAGTATTTATCAAACTGAAAGAATATGTTCACTTGTGAGAGAACACGAAAGCTCTAATCACTGAGGGACAATTTACAATTCGGATAACCTCTGCAGTAGTAGTGGAATAGGTATTAGGAGAAATGGTGATGAACTGTTATTAAAGCAAGAGTGAGGCAAGACTATGCAGCATACAGTCATAATAACAATGTTGGCGAGATAAATGACGTGGAATATGGTCAGCAGTAAGTACATTGTTAGTCACAGCAAAGGTAACTGTTACACAAAATGATAAAAAAAAATAAAAATGATAGCAAAAATGGAGGAGAAATGTGAACCACTCTGGACCCTGAAAAAGCAGAGAACATAATCACTTCACAGTCCAGAATCATACTGGATTTTAGTGTAATTCCAACTTATAACCAGGTCATTACTTGTCTAAAGAATGGTGTATCCTGGAGCAACAAGGGTAGAGTGTGTGTCCATGAAGCAATAATTTAAGTTGGAGCAATGGGGTGTTTGGTATTTGGCAGATTTTCAGTTTACATTCATAAAATCTATATATAAAAATATGGTGGAACCTGTGGTATTTCTTCTTGTGAATCTATATTGTCTTTCTCTAATGGATACAACACCTACTCCTCTCTCTCCCATAACAAACCTGGGCCTCATTAGTTAAGGGGAGATAATCACAAACAGAAATTTAAGAAATCTCTTCAAAAGGTTATTATAAATGATGATGGTACTCAGAGGAATTTTTTTAAATGTCATAGGATGCATCCTTTTCCAATATTAATGTCTTCTGTATTTTCTTGCAACTTGCTAATTAGAGCAACACATTATACCACTCACAATTGAAATACCCAATCATACTAATATAGTCAGTCCATTCATTTTGCCAACTAACTTGGAAAATCATAAGCCCTTCAGAAATCATCAAAGATGTAAATTCAGCAGTTGGACTCAGAAAGTTTCTACCTTCTCTGATCATAATTTGCGTGTAAAATTGCCAGAATAGGTTTTCCAAATTACTTTTGTTTGTAAAGTCTACCATTAAAAATCATTTTAGCTCATTCTTGTTCTTAGCAATAATTTTCCATTTCCATGGTTTTACTTTCAGCTTTACAAGGTCTTAATGATTCATTCGGCCTTACTTCTTTTTTCAAGATGGGATCAATATAAATATTTTAGACATTTTAAGGCTGAAAATTTATGTTTAATATCTCCAGATTGAAATAGTATGTTTCCTACAATTATTTCATTGTTTTTGTCAAATGGAAAACATGAGTGGTTGAAAAACTTATTTAAGTTTTTATCAAAATTACAATAAAAATATTACCTCAGCTTAACAATAACCCACAGCCTTTGGACCAATTTGTCAAGAACCATATGACTCCATTCATATGTGTCATATAAAATTAAAAGCAACAAACAAACAAGACAAAAAATTATACAAAAATCATAGACACAGACAACAGTTTAGTGGTCACCAGAGGGTAATGGGGCAGGTGGAGTGGTAGAAGAGCAAACAGGGGATCAAAACTATGGTGATGGAAGGAGAACTGACTCCGGGTGATGAACACACAATGCAATATATATATATATATATATATGATGTATTACAGAAATGTACACTTGAAACCTACCTAATTTTACTAACCAATGTCATCCCAATAATTTAATAAAAATAAAAAATTAAATATGGTAGTTTGCAATGTAATTATACTGGCATAGCATCTACCTATCTAGCATTTATATTTTGTCTTTTATTTAAATTAAGTGAAATAATGTGCATGAAGTGCTTTTCAACTCTAAAGTCAAATGCATGTGGTAACTATAGTTATTATATTTTAGAATTAAAAGTCTAATCTAGGGCCGGCCGAGTGGTACATTGGTTAAGAGCTGGTTTTGGGATGCCAGCGGCCCCGGTTCGGATCCCACATATGAGCGCCAGTGACACCGCCCTCTACAGCTAACAACAGCTCCACCTGGAGCTGGGCTGTGCGAGCCCCGGTGACGGTGTAGGCTGCAGCCCCTGCTGCAGTGGGCTGCCATAGGCTACAGTGAGTGGCCGGCAGCCAGTGTGAGCAGCTGGCAGCCAGTGAGAACTGCCAATTGGTGCAGTGAGCGAGCATCCAGAGGCCGGCAACCAATCTGCCTCATCCAGGAAGAGCGCAATGATGATACCAACATGGGCCAGTGAGGCAACGTCCTCCACAACTAGACTGAAGAACAAAGGACAGCAATTTGTCTGTTCCCCTTCCCCGATTCCCCAATGCTGTTCCCCTCCCCCAATTCCCCAATAAAATCTTTAAAAAAAAACTAATCTATAAATAGGTAAAATATTACCTCAAATATGTGTAGGTCATCAGATTTTTAATTTTCAAAATATCAGTGTACATATTACTTTGTACTAGTTTTATAATTACTTACCTAGAATACTTTGTATATTTGCACCTTTTAAAGCAAGAATATCCAGGGAAAAATTTGGTTAGGAATCAAACATTTGCTTTGCCACGTATCTAGTGAAATGCACATAAAAACCATTTAATGAATTAATTTATGTCTGATACCTCAACTCTGGGGCATTTACATCCTGAAACATTTTTCTCATATTATTGGTAAAAATGAAGAAGGTATTTCAATTTTGAACTTTCTGGATATTTAGTTCCTGAGATGAAGACAAATATGCTGTACTTCAGGTATCCTTGATAAATTGTATTGCTCAATTCTGGTTGCATACTACTGGTTTAGGCAAGTAAGGAAATTAATTTTCCATGTTTACTTAACATATCCAATATAATTAATCAAATTAATCTTGGTATGGAAGGGCTTTGAACATAGTATGTAATAATTTTGGAAGAGAAGACTCCCCAATGCCATCATTCAAAAATTAGAAGTAAAAATTGGTACAATTGGTATACTATAAGAGTTCTATAAAAATATGTACACATATGTATGGAAACCATCTCTAAATGGTATTTATATGTGTTTTTGTTCATGAGTTTGTTCATTTGTTTGTTTTTGGTGATAGAGTGGGAATACTTTGATCCCTTTAAATTGCCTTACATACACATTTAGAATATTCAGACCCAACGGATTGTATGACATATTTGGAACTTCAAATTCTGATTTTAATTATAAAACAAACTGCCTTATGACTCAGCAATTCCACTCCGGGATATTTACCCAAGGAAATCCAAAACACTAATTCAAAAAAAATATATGCACTCCTATGTTTACTGCAGAGCTATTCACAAAAGCCAAAGATATGGAAGCTACTGAAATGCCCATCAACAGATGATTAGATAAAGAAACTGTGGTGCATTTATACAATGGAGTATTACTCTGCCCTAAAAAAGAATGAAATCTTACCATTTGCAACAACATGGATAAACCTTGAGGTTATTATGCTAAGTGAAATAAGTCAGACAGAGAAAGACAAATACCATATGATCTCAGTTATATTTAGAATCTTAAGAATAAATAAATGAACAAACAAAACAGAAACAGACTCATAGATACAGAAAACAAACTGATGGTTGCCAGATGAGAATGGGGTTGAGGGACTGGGTGCAAAAGGGGAAAGGGTTAAGAAGTACAAATTGGTAGTTACAAAATAGTCATGTGGATGTAGGTATAGTATAAATCAAATAGTTAATAATATTTTAAAAACTATATATGTTGTCACATGGGCACTAGATTTATCAGGGTTATAGATGGGGGGTGTTGGGAGGCAGGGTGAAAAAGGTGAAGGGATTAAGAAGTATTAGGGCTGGCTGAGTGGCACTGTACTTAGGCGCTGGCTTGGGACGCCAGTGGCCCCAGTTCAGATCCCCCATATGAGGGCCAGCGACACTGCCCTCAAAAAAAAAAAAAAAAAAGTATAGCTTGGTAGTTACAAAATACCTACCAATCTGGGTATTTTGGGGGGTATAAAGTACAACTTAAGGAATATAATCAATAATAGTTTAATAACTATAATATGATGTCTGGTGAGCCCAAGACCTACTGGGGGATCACTTCATAAATTATATAAATGTCTAACCACTATGTTGCACACCTGAAACTAATGTAATCTTGAACGTCAACTGCAATTGAAAAATTAAAACATAAAAACACATGATTCAAACAGATATGTTCTTAATCCCACAATTATCCATTCAGTCATTAACACAACAATATTATTGAAAGTCTATTATGTACCAAGATCTATAATTTGTTAGTGATAAACATGAGAAAACCATCATCCTCATATTTTAGAGGAGTAAATAGTCAAGTATAGCGGTATAGAAATGTGGTTAAAAACATGGATTCTGACTGCAGGCTCTTTGGGTCCAGTTGGAGCTCTGCCACTAACTAGTTACTTTATCTTGGAAAAGTTGCTTAAGCTTTCTTTGCTGCAGTTTCCTTATCTAAAATTATGGGGATAATAAAAGTATCTAGTTCACTGTGGATTTATGAAGATAATGAATATGGATAACTGTGTCCAAATTATTTAGAGTAGTGCCTGGTACATTAGTACCAAGTAGTAGATACCATTAGCATTTAAAATATAGATTATTAGTTCTAACAAACATGGGAACATCACAAAGAATAAAATCCAGCTCTTACCTGTGGGTATGAGGACTTGGTCAAGTGGAGTTTTGTGGGAATGTTAGAATTGTGGTTTGAGGGGTGAATAGGAGTTTGATATGGGATTTGATAATAATCCCTAGCCACTTAAGCAGAGAAAACAGTGCAACATTATGAAAGGGTTGTAGTGAGAGCAAAAACTACAAATATTTTGTATTGTTTGCAATGTAGGTTACACATGAGAGTGGTAGGAATTGAGGCTAAACAGGTTGACAGAGACCCTAAGATTTAGGTCTTATATTCTTTTTTCTTAACGTTTATTATTATTATTATTATTATTATTATTATAAGTTACAGATGTACAAAACAATGCAATAGTTATTTTTTCACCCCTTACCAAATGACTCACCCCTCCCCTGCCCCTCCACGCCCGATATCATACATATCTATTACAATTCCATTGACTCCACATCCCATGACTATATAGTGGACATATAATATTATTCAGCGGCAGCTTCAGATGTACAGTGCAGTGGTAAGGACACTACACCATCCGTGAAGTGGTTTCCCTAAAAAGACATGCGTCCTTCTGTTCGCATAAAAAAAAAAAAAAATTTACAACCTCATTGATTATATTTCCTAAACTGTCTTTTCTGTCTCTGCAGTAGTATTGTAGATACCAGTTTATGTTGCCTTGTCCCTTCCCCTTCTCTCTCAGGCCCATCTCCATCCCATCTAGCCCTCATCAGTTTTTTCTTTGTGTCTCTAAGACTATTTCTGTTTACATTGTTCGTTTATTCAGTTCTTTAGATTCCACATATAAGTGAGATCATATGGTATTTGTCTTTCTCTGACTGACTTATTTCACTTAATGTTCTCTAGGTCCATCCATATTGTTGCAAATGGTATGACTTCCTTCTTCTTTATAGCTGCGTAATATTCCATTGTGTAAAGGTAACACAGTTTCTGAATCCAGTCATCTACCGATGGGCATTTTGATTGTTTCCACGTCTTGGCTATTGTAAATAGCGCTGCAATGAACATAGGGGTGCATATATTTTTTCGAATTAGTGTCTTGGGTTTTTCAGAATAAATGCCTAAGAGTGGAATTGCTGGGTCAAAGGGTAATTCCATTTCTAGTTTCTTGAGATACCTCCATACTGATTTCCATAGTGGTTGCACCAATCTACAATCCCACCAACAGTGCAGCAGGGTTCCCTTTTCTCCACAGCCCCGCCAGCACTTGTTGTTTGTTGATTTATTGATGATAGCCATTCTGACTGGAGTGAGAGGGTATCTCACTCTGGTTTTTATTTGCATTTCCCTAATGATCAGTGAGGTTGAACATTTTTTCATATACCTGTTGGCCATCTGTATGTCCTTTTTAGAGAAATGTCTCTTCATTTCCTCTGCCCATATTTTAATTGGGTTGTTTGTTATTTTGGTGTAGAGTTTCATGAGTGTTTTATAAATTTTGGATATTAACCCCTTATCAGATATATCGTTCACAAATATATTCTCCCATTCAGTAGGCTTCCTTTTAGTTTTATTGATGGTTTCCTTTGTTGTGAAAAAACTTTTAAGTTTGATATAATCCCATATGTTCATTTTCTCTTTTACTTCCCTTGCCTATGGGGATGTATCAGTAAAACTATTGCTCAGAGTAATGTCTGCAAATTTCCTCCCTATGTTTTCTTCTAGGAGTTTTCAGGTCTTCATTAAATCTTTAATCCATTTTGAATTTGTTCTTGTATATGGGATAAGGAGGCGGTCCAGTTTCATTATTTGCATGTGTCAGTCCAATTTCCCCAGCACCATTTATGAAATAGACTATCTTTACTCCAGTGTAAATTCTTGCTTCCATTCTCATACATTAACTGTCCATATATGCGTGGATTTATTTCTGGGCTCTCTGTTCTATTCCACTGATCTATGTGCCTGTTTTTATGCCAGTACCATACTGTTTTGATTACTGTAGCCTTGTAGTACATTTTGATGTCTGGTAGCATGATACCCCCGACTTTGTTCTTATTTCTCAGGATTGCCGAGGCTATTCGGGGTCTTTTATGGTTCCATATAAATTTTAGGATTATATTTTTTATTTCAGTGAAAAAATGCCCTTGGTAGTCTGATAGGAATTGCATTGAATCTATATATTGCTTTAGGCAATATGGACATTTTAACTATATTAATTCTTCATATCCATGAGCATGGTAGGTGTTTCCATTTATTTGTATCTTCTTTGATTTCTTTCTTCAGTGTCTTATAATTTTCTGAGTACAGATCTTTTCCTTCTTTGGTTAAATTTATTCTTAGGTATTTTATAGTTTTTGAAGCAATTGTAAATGGGACAGTTTTCTTAATTTCTCCTTCTGTTAGTTTATTATTGGTGTATGCAAATGCAACTGATTTCTGAACATTGATTTTATAGCTTGCTACTTTACTGAATTTGTTTATCAGTTCCAATGGTTTTTTGATGGAGTCTTTGGGGTTCTCTATATACAGTATCATGTCATCTGCATATAATTACAATTTTACTTTTTCATTGCCAATTTGGATGCCTTTTATTTATTTTTCTTGTCTGATTGCTGTGGCTAGAACTTCCAGAACTATGTTGAATAAAAGAGGAGAAAGTGGACAGCCTTGCCTTGTTCCTGATCTTAAGGGGAATGGTTTTAGCTTTTCCACATTGAATATGATGTTAGCTGTAAGTTTATCATATATGGCCTTGATTATATTGAGATATGATCCCTGTATTCCCAGTTTGCTAAGGGTTTTTAACATAAAAGGCTGTTGGATTTTGTCTAATGCTTTTTCTGCATCTGTTGATATGACCATATGATTTTTAATCTTCATTTTTTTGATGTGGTGTATCACATTAATTGATTTACGGATGTTGAACCAGCCTTGTATATTAGGGATGAAACCCACATCACATATTAGACCAGCTGGATTTAACTGATGTCATTTAAGGTCGCTGTTTCTGCATTGATTTTCTGTCTGGAGGATATGTCCATTGGTGACAGCAGGGTGTTGAAGTCCCCTACTATGATAGTGTTACGGTTGATCTCTGTCTTTATGTCTGACAATATCTGTTTTATATATTTAGGAGCTCCTATGTTAGGTGCATAGATGTTTACTAGGGTTATGTCCTCTTTTGGATCGATCCCTTCATTACTATGAAGTGTCCTTCTTTGTCCTTTGTTATATTCTTCAATTTAAAGTACATTTTATCTGATATAAGTATCGCTACTCCAGCTTTTTTCTCAGTTCCATTTGCATGAAATATTTTACTCCATCCCTTTGCTTTCAACCTGAAAGTGTCTTTTGACCTGAGGTGAGTCTCTTATATACAGCATATGCCAGGGTCTTGCTTTCTTATCCATTCAGCCACCCTATGTCTTTTGATTGGAGCATTTACTCCATTTACATTTAACGTGATTATTAATAGTGCATAGTTACTACCATTTTGTTATTTGTGTTCCTAGTCTTCCTTAGTTAGGTTGTTTTTCTCTTATGCTTAAAGAAGCCCTGATAACATTTCCTGCAATACTGGCTTGGTGGTAATGAATTCCCTTAACTTATTCTTTTCTGGAAAGCTTTTTATCTCTCCTTGAATTTTAAATGATAACCTTGCTGCATACAGCAATCTGGGAGTAGGCCTTAATTTTTCATCACTTTGAAAACCTCCTGCCACTCCCTTCTGGCCTGCAGAGTTTCTGTAGAAAAGTCAGCTGATAATCTTATGGGGGTACCCTTGTAAGTAACTTGTCTTTCCCTTGCTGCTTTAAGGATTCTGTCTTTGTCCTTAACCCTTGCCATTTTCACTATAATGTGTCTTGGTGTGGGCCCATTTGGGAGCATTTTGGTTGGAACTCTCTGCACTTCCAGGGCTTGAATTTCACTGTTCTTTACCAGGTTAGAGAAGTTTTCAGACATTATTACTTTAAATATGTTCTCAATCCCGTGCTCCCTCTCTTCTCCTTCTGGTATTTCAATGATCCGTAAGTTATTGCAATTGATGTTGTCTCCCAGCTCTCTTAAACTATTTTCAATGTTTTTCATTCTTTTTTCTTTTTGTTGTTCTTCTTGGGTGATCTCTGCTATCTTGTTTTCTAAGTCACTGATTCGATTTTCTGCTTCATCCAATCTGCTAGTCATTCCATCAAGTTTGTTATTTAATTCATTAATGTGTTCCTAAGTTCTAGCTGGTTGCTTTTCATGATTTCTCTATCTTTCTTTATATTTTCACTTATTTCTTTGAACATTCTAATAATCAGTGATCTGAACTCTGTCTCTGATATGTTGTTTACTTTTATTTCCTCTAGTTCCATTGATTCAGGAAGTTTCTTTTGTTCTTTTATTTGGGTTGTGTTTCTTTGTCGCCCCGTTCTGACTTATTCTTTGTGTTTGCTTCAATATAACAGATAGATCTCCTTGTTCTCTCAGTCTTTTCTGGGTGGACTTATGTGGTATGTGTCTTTTATATTTGAATTACTCAGTCTCCCTATTCTCCTGTGCTAGTATTTATCTGAGGTGCTCCTTGTGTTGTGTGTCCTCACCTGTTGAAGTTTTAGCTTTGATTACTTTTGGCTTGTCAGTAGGTGGGATTGACTTCCAGACTGATTAGCTGTGAGGATCAGCAGTGTCCACAGTTTATGAGCTGCTGTGTGAATGTTGACCCCTCTGATAAGGCTTGGACCCTTTGGGCCCTAGTACCTGTAATAACTTCTTTTTGGGTGTGACTCTCGTATGTCAAACCCAGAAATACTCTGGTTTTATCTAAAGTTGGCCTCCGGGTATGATGATTCTTGTGTCTCTTTGTTTGAACCCAGCTGCAGAGTGATTTTAGAGCAAAACAGATCAACAAGAACAACCTGCACAGCCACCATAGGAAACCAAATTAGGCCTTATATTCTTTTTTTTTTTTTTTGAGGGCAGTGTCACTGGCCCTCATATGGGGGACCTGAACTGGGCCCACTGGCATCCCAAGCCAGTGCTTAACCACCATGCCACTCGGCCAGCCCAGGCCTTATATTCTTAATAAGGAGGTTTGGACTCCTAGAATCCAAATTAATAATGTTTATTTTGAAGAGTATTTGTTAAAAGATAAGCATGGTTTCTCAGAAGTTTCAGACAAACATGGGAAGGTATCAAAATATGCATCAAAGAAAATATGTAAATTTTGGTGTCTGGCTTAGAGGAAATAATTAAAAACAAGTGATCTAAGGCCAAAATGAAAAAAAAAAGAATAGAAGAAATTGATATTAGACAAAACTTTGATATGGAACCACAGTTTTCTAACAAAGTGCTGAGAGGATCCCTTGAGAGAGTCCTGACAAGCCTATGAAAACTGATAAAATATTGAATTTTTATGTAGATTCTAACTTGAGGCTAAGAAGAACGTTAGAACACAATAAATGCTCTTCAGACAATTTTCTTACAAACATTGTTCTAATGTATGACTGATCATATTTATTTGCAGGTTTGGCTTATTTTTTGTATATATACATTATGCCGATAAGGAACTTATGAAGATGCATACAAATATTTTATTTTTTATTTTATTCCATTGTATGTTTGAATAAATTATTTTACTGTAGGTGAAGAGAAAGAGGCCAAACAACTATTCTTATAGAGGTTTTATAAGATTTCTCATCTATAGGATTTATTCTTTAGGGATCTTGATGATAGTAGAGAGATGAGGAAACTTTTGCTGTAAAAGTCCAGATAGTAATTATATGAGATTTTACAGCAACTACACAACACTGTCAACTGTACTTTTGTAACACAAAGCATCATAGATAGTATCAAAAGGAAGTGTTTTGCTTCTGTTCTAATAAAATTTAATTGCAACACCAGTTGATGATCTGGATTAGGCCCTTGGACTACAGTTTGTTTATCCATGCTCTACTAATGTTGGAGTCTCTGGAAATGTAATGCAGATTTAAGAAAAACACTATACTTGGTTTAGTACAGTGTTTATTTTAGAACTAAACTTATTTGTTTCACTTGATGCTTTATATGCACGAATATGAATATATTCATTAAAATTTTTAATCTATTATAAAGGAAGAAAACAAAGTCTGTCTTCTACCTCTATGTTCTTTGCCTGGGGCCTATGAATTAGTCTGACAAAAGACAGATTAGTAAGAGAAAAGATGTACAAATTTTACTTGATGTTAATATTTTACTTCTGTTTTTACAGACACAGAGGCATTTATAGAAAAAGAAATGAAGAACGAAAGAAGTAGTTAAGCTCGGGGTCAGTGGGTCAGGAAGGGGCCTTATATATCACCTTAAAGGATGATATATTGTCGGGAAGTGAAAAGACAAAAAAAAGGAATTTGGGCTTCTAGGGTCAGCAAATCATGAGAGAGTAAATATATGGAGGAACTAATGGAAGATAAGGGTCATTTAATAAGGTTTTATGTGGACTCATCTTGGCACTATCTACATCTTTGCTGATAAAGGTTGTTCTTCTCTTCTGGTGTATCAGGAGGAGACACCTTCATAAAGAAAATTTATGTCCTGCTTTTAGGCAGATATGGGAAGTGCTGTGAGTTTTTCTTGTGCCTGTTCTTTCTCAATTGCATTCAGCTCAAAATAATCTTTATGCCAATGTGGCATATTTTGAGGGAGAATATTCTGATTCTCTTCATTACTAACATGGTGCTAAATTTATCAACACCCCCCAAAAAAAACCAAAACTGTGATTGTGTTTCCACAAACTTTATCACTTTCTTGTGTATCTTTCCTTGGATAATCCACATATTTATAATCATATATTTTCTTCCATAAATGGTCTCATAATATACCTCAAATGGTCTCAAGTTTTTCAATACCTTGCATTTCTACTTAATAATTTATCTTGATCATATTTCTATCTCAACAAATAAAGGCCTGCTTTATTTTTTGGGGGGAGAGGTGGGCTTGTTGTTAAGGGTGTATATCTTCCCACTGGCCAGATATATCATTATTTATTTAACTCAAAACTATTAATGGGCTTTTGAATTATTTCCAATATTATCCTACTACTGCAATGTATATTTAGTCTGCTTTACTTTGCACATATGTAGGGGTATATTTATAGAATATATTCTTAGAAGAATTATTGAGTCCATAAATATAGACACTTAGATACCTAAGGAGCTGTAAAAGTTTACACTCTCACCAACAGAATATTACAGTGCATTTATCAATTCATTCTACCCAACACAGTGTGTTCTCATAAGGTCTAAAAACATCTCATTGCAATTTATTTTGCATTTCCCTTATTATGAAAGAATTTTGATCATCTTGTCATACATTTAAAAGCAAAAGACCACCTTAAATTCTGTAGGTCATTTTAAATTATGCATCAGAGGAATAAAGTACTTTGTAGTTAGGAAGATGGTTAAATGGAAGCCTGGTAGTTACATTGGATTGTCGGAAAAGTCATGACGTATTTTTTCTATGTGTTTTGTTGCAAAAATGTATCATGACTTTTCTGACAACCCAATAGTAGTGCATTGTAGTGAATACTATAGTGCTATACCCAGATCCCCTCTGCAGGGCTGTTTCATCCGTTCCATAGCTCCTGGCCATGGATTGGCTACTGACAGATCACAGCTGCAGCCCTCATGGTAAATTATAATTGCCCATAGGTAACTACCTTACCCAATGTTATGTGCCCTAAAAGGAAGCAGCCTGCAACCAATGATTTGTCAATACAGGGATACAATGACCAGACACTTGATTCAATTGGAGCAATCATGAAGGGCCTACACTGCTCCAGAGCTGCTGTAGTATCAGTTGAGAACTCAGTTATTAGAGAATTGTGCTTCGTTTCTCCCTCTACCCAATCCTGAATTTCTTACTTTGCTACAGGTGACCTATTTCTTTTTATTTTTTTTCAAAAATTGTATTTAAGTATAGTTGCTGTACAGTACAATATTAAGTATATTATTTTCAAGTGTACAATATAGTGATTTGACATTTTTATACCTTACAATGTGATGTACCTACTAATTCTAGTAATCATCTGTCTCCTTGAAAACTTATCACAATATTATTGGCTATATACCTCTTCATCTTTTCATCCGTCACCCACAGTCGTCCCCTCTGATGATCATGACTTTGGTCTATGTTTCTATGAGTTTGTTTTGTTTTGTCTTTTCATTTGTTTTGATTTTAGGTTCCACATACAAGTGAGATCATAAGGTATATGTTTCTCTGTCTGACTTATTTCACTTAGCATAATACTCTCCAGGTCCATCCATGTTAAAACCATTGTCAAGATTTCATTCCTTTTTATTGCTACATACTATTCTATTGTGTGTGTATATATATATATATATATATATATATATATATATATATATATATATATATATATATAAAATCTTCTTTGTCCATTCATCTATCAAAGGACACTTAGGTTGCTTCCATTTCTTTTATTTTTATTTTTTAATTTTTATTAAGGTTTATTGGGGTGACAATTGTTAGCAAAGTTACATAGATTTCAGGTGTACAATTCTGTAATAAATCATTTATGAACATAGGGATGCATATATATTTTTTGAGTTAGTGTTTTTGTTCTCTTTGGATAAATACCCAGAATTGGAATTGCTGGGTCATATGGTAGATCTATTTTTAGTTTTTTGAAGAATCTCCATAATGTTTTCATAGTGGCTGCACCAATTTGCAGTTCCACCAATAATTCACAGGTTTCCCTTTTCTCTACATCCTGGCCAACGCATTATTTGTTGACTTTTGGTAATAGCCATTCTGATTAGTGTGAGGCAGCATCTTATTGTTGCATTGATTTACATTTCTCTGATGATTAGTGATGTTGAGCATCTTTTCATATATCTGTTGTCCATCTGCATGTCCTCTTTGGAGAAATGTCTATTCATGTGCTCTGTCCATTTTTTGATTGGATTACTTATTTTTTTGTTATGGAGTTGTATGAGTTCCCTATTTATTTCGGATATCAACCCCTTAGTTTATGAGGTCGAACAATTAAGTTCACGAACTCATCCTAGAAAAAGTGCTGCATATCTCATTGCTGAATCTCACTATGATCATCTTTGAAGTACTTCCCTTGGGAAGCTATACACTAGCACCAGTGCCTAGTCCACCCTTCAAAGCAATTTTGGAATTCTTTTTCTGGAATGGCCATCAGAGCTGTCATCATATTACCCTTAATGTCCTGAATGTCATCAAATGTCTCCCTTTCAATATTTCCTTGATCCTCAGGTAAAGAAAGAAGTCATTGGGGGCAGATCATGTGAGGGGGCTGGTGTTCCAATGAAGTTACTTGTTGACTGGCTAAAACTCCCTCACAGATAGTGCCATGTGAGCTGGTGCATTATCGTGATGCAAGGGCCATGAATTGTTGGTGAAAGGTTCAAGTCATCTAACTTTTTCACGCAGCCATTTCAGCATGTCCAAATAGTAAACTTGGTTAACTGTTTGTCCAGTTGGTACAAATTCATATTGAATAATCCCTCTGATATCAAAAAAGGTTAGCAACTGGGCCGGCCGAGTGGCGCAGTGGTTAAGCGCTGGCTTGGGAAGCCAGCGGCCCCGGTTAGGGTCCCACATATGAGGGCCAGTGACATTGTCCTCAAAAAAAAAAAAAAAGGTTAGCAACATAGTTGCAAGAAGTTCACGAGAGCTTAATTGTCAGACCTCATATATGTCATTTGCAAATATTTTCTCCCATTCAGTAGCTTGTCTTTTTGGTTTGTTGATGGTTTCCTTTGTTGTGCAGAAGCTTTTTAGTTTGATGAATTCCCGTTTGTTTGTTTTTGCTTTTGTTTTCCTTCCTCCAAGAGACATATCCAAAAAGTTATTACTCAGACTGATGTCAAAGAGTTTACTACCTATGTTTTCTTTTAGGAGTTTTATGGTTTCAGACATTATATTTAAGGTTTTAATCCATTTTGAGCTAATTTTTTTATGTGCTTTCAGAGAATGGTAAAGTTTGGGGTTTTTTTGCATGCATCTGTCTAGTTTTCCCATATACCACTTGTTGAAGAGACTGTGTAATTTCTCCATTGTATATTGCTGCTTAGTTTGTCATAGATTAATTGGCCATATAAGCATGAATTTATTTTTGGGTTCTCTATTCTGTTCCATTGATCTATGTATTTGGTTCTGTGCCAGTTCTGTTCTGTTTTAATTACTATAGCATTGTAATATAGGTTGAAATCAGGAAGTGTGCTATCCCCAGCTTAGTTTTTCTTTCTCAAGATTTCTTTGACTATTCATGGTCTTTGGTGGTTCCATATAAGTTTTAGCATTATTTTTTCTAGTTCTGAGAAGAATCTCATTGGTACTTTGAGATTGCATTAAATCTGTAGATTGCTTTGTGTAGTGTGGTCATTTTAACAATATTAATCTTTCCAATTAACGAGCATGGTATATCCTTCCATTTATTTGTGTCTTCTTTAATTTCTTTCTCCAATGTCTTACAATTTTCAGTATTTTATCTCCTTGGTTAAATTTATGCCTAGTTATTTTATTCTTTTTGATGCAATTGTAAATTATATTGTTTTCTTAATTTTTCCTTCTGAATGTTCATTATTACTGAATAGGAATATGATAAATTTGTTCATATTAACTTTCTATCCTGCTGCTTTACTGAACTCTTTCCTTAATTCTATTAATTTTTGGTAGATTCCTTAGGGTTTTCTATATATAGTATTCTGTCACCTGCAAACAGTGACAGTGTTAACTTCTCCCTTTCTAATTAGGATGCTTTTTATTTCATTTGCTTATCTGATTGCTGTGGCTAGAACTTCCATACTATATTTAATAATAGTGGTAAGAGTGGGCAGTCTTCTCTTTTTCATAATCTAAGAGGAAAAGCTTTCAGCTTTTTCTCACTCCATATGATGTTAACTGTGGGCTTGTCATATATAGCCTTTATCAAGTTGAGTTAAGTCCTTTCTATACCCACTTTGTTGAGAATTATCCTCGATTTTGTTGATGTGATGAATCACATTGCTTTACAGATATGGAACCACCTTTGCATCCCTGGTATAAATCCCACTTCATAATGGTGGATAATCCTTTTAACATCATTTTGAATTGGGATTGCTATTTGTTGACAATTTTTGAGTCTACGTTCATCATAGATATTAGCCTGTAATTCTTTCTTTTCTTTTCTTTTCTTTCTTTCTTTCTTTCTTTCTTTCTTTCTTTCTTTCTTTCTTTCTTTCTTTCTTTCTTTCTTTTTTTATTTTTTATTTTATTTTATTTTTTTTTAAAGATTTTATTGGGGATTTGGTGGAGGGGAACAGCGTTGGGGAATCGGGGAAGGGGAACAGACAAGTTGCTGTCTTCTTGTTCTTCAGTTTAGTTGCGGAGGATGTTGCTTAACTGTTGGTATCATCATTGCGCTCTTCCCAGATGAGGCAGATCGGTCGCTGGCCTCTGGATGTCGCTCATCGCGGCTATTGGCAGCTCACGCTTGGCTGCCAGCCGCTCACGCTGGCTGCGGGCCACTTACTGTAGCCTATGGCAGCCCACTGCAGCAGGGGCTGCAGCCCACACCATCACCGGGGCTCGCACAGCCCAGCTCCAGGTGGAGCTGTTGTTAGCTGTAGAGGGCAGTGTCACTGGCCCTCATGTGGGATCCGAACCGGGGCCGCTGGCATCCCAAAACCAGCGCTTAACCAATGCGCCACTCGGCCGGCCCTCTTTCTTTCTTTCTTTCTTTCTTTCTTTCTTTCTTTCTTTCTTTCTTTCTTTCTTTCTTTCTTTCTTTCTTTCATCTCTTTTTCTGGTTTTGGTATTAGGGTAAGGTAATGTTGGCCTCGTAGAATGACTTGAAAGTGTTTCTTTCTCTTCAATTCTTTGGAATAGCTGGAGGATAGGTACTAATTTTTTAAATGTTTGGTAGAATTCATCTGTGAAGCCATTAGGTTGTGGGTTTTCATTTGTGGGGAGTTTTTGATTACCTCTTAAATTCCATTGTTAGCAAAACATCTGTTCAAGTTATCTGTTTCTTCCTGGTTTTGTCTTTGAAGGTTGTATGTTTCTAGAAATTTATCCATTTCTTCTAGATTGTCCAATATGGTGGTGTATAATTGTTTATGGAATTCTTTAATAATCCTTTGTATTACTGTGATTATCAGTTGTAATCTCTCCTCTTTCATTTCTGATTATATTTATTTGTGTTCTCTCTTTTTTTCCTTGATGAGTATTGCTAGCGGGTTGCTAATTTTATTTCTTCTTTCAAAGAACCAGCTCTTAGTTTCATGGAGCTTTTCTGTTGTTCTTAAAGTCTCTATTTCATTTACTTCTACTCTGACCTTTGTTAGTTCCTTCCTTGCACTTACTTTGGGTTTTGTTTGTTCTTGGTTTTCAAGTTTTTTAGTTGTAAATTTAGATTTTCTTTTTATCTGGGATTATCCTTCTTCTTGAGGTAGGTTTGTATAGCTACGAACTTTCCTCTTATAAATGCTATTGCTTTACCATGAATTTGGTAAAGATGTGTTTTCATTTTCAGTTGTCTCAAAGTAGTTTCTGATTTCCTGTTTGATTTACTCTTTGATTTCTTGGTTGTTTAGAAGTGTGTTGTTTAATCTCCACATATTTGTGATTTTTTCCATTTTTCTTTCTGTAGTTGATTTCTAGTTTCATGCCATTGTTGTTGGAAATTGCACTTGATGTAATTTCAATCTTCTTGAATTTTGGAGCCTTGTTTTGTGGCTTAGTATGTGATTTATGATAGAAAATGTTCCATGGGGACTTGAGAAAATATGTAATTCTGCAGGTTTTTTATAAAATGCTCTAAAATGTCTATTAAGTCAAACTAGTCTAATGTATCATTAAAGGCCATTATTTACTTATTAATTTTCTGTCCAAATGATCTATGCATTGAGTATTAAATGGAATTGTTTTACTGTTAGTTTCTGTCTTTATGTACAGTAGTATTTGCTTTATAGACAGAGATGCTCTTATGTCGGGTGTGTAGATATTTACAATTCTTATATCCTCTTCTTCAATGGCCCCCTACCTCCTTAAAACTATGTAAAGTCCTTTGACTTTTTTTACATTATTTGTTTTAAAGTCTACTTTGTCTAACATGAGCATTCCTACCACAGTTTTCTTTTCTATTTGCAGGAATATCTTTTTTCATCTCTCCACTTTCAGCCTGTGTGTGTCTTTCAATGTAATGTGAGTCTCTTATAGGCATATAGATGAGTGTATTTTTTTAAATTCATTCTGCCGCTGTATGTCTTTTGATTGGAGCAATTAGTACATTTACATTTAAAGTAATTATTGATAGATATGTGCTTATTGCCACTCTGATCAATGTTTTTGGTTGTTTTTGTAGTTCTTCTCTGTGCCTTTCTTCTTCTCTTGATGTCTTTCCATTTGATTTGTTGGTTGTCTTGAATGTTTGATTGAGCTCCTTTCTCTTTATATTTTGTGTATTTTTTTGGTATATTTTTGACTTATTGTTACCATGAGGTTCAAATATATCCATCTATATCTATAACAGTCTATTTTAGCTGATAGGTATTTAGGCTCAGTGTTATTCTAAAAGCACTACAATTTACTCCCTCCTCCACTCTTTGTTTTTGATGTCATGCTTTATATCTTTTTGTTTTGTGTAAGCCCTGTTCATTGTAGTTATAGTTAATTTTGCTATTTTTGTGTTTTAACGTACATATTAGCTTTTTAAGTAGTTGAATCACTGTGTGTACTGTATATTTACCATTACCACTGAGATTTTTTTCTTTATTTTCTTATTTCTAATTATGGCCTTTTATTTTCTGCATAAATGAGACTCTTTAACAGCCTTGTAAGGCCCATTTTAGAGGTCATGAACTCCTTCAGTTTTTGCTTGTCTAGGAAACTCTTCACCTCTCTTTCATTTCTGAATCATAACTTTGCTGGAAATACTATTCTAGGTTGTAATTCCTTTCTTTCAATAGATTAAATGTTTCCTGCCACTCCTTTCTGACCTATAAAGTTCCTTCTGAGAAATCAGCTGATAGCTTTAGGGGGTTTCCCTTATATGTTACTTGTTTCATTCTTGCTGCCTTCAAGCTAGTCTTTTTTTCTTTTTTAGGGCAGTGTCACTGGCCCTCATATGTGGGACCTGAACCGGGGCCGCTGGCTTAGCACTGTGCCATTCGGCTGGCCCCAACATAGTGTCTTTATCTTTAATTTTGCCATTTTAATTACAATATGTCTTGGTGTGTGTCTCTTTGGGTTCATCTTCTTTGGAACTCTCTGTGCTTCTTGCTCCTGGATATATGTTTCCTTCCCCAGATTAGGGAAGTTTTTAGACATAATTTCTTGAAATATTCTTTCTGTCCCTTTCTCTCTCTCTTCACCTTCTGGAATCCCTATAATGTGAATGTTAGGGTGCTGGATGCTATCCCAGAGACTTTTATACTATCTCACCTCTTAAATTTTTTTTTCTTTGTCTGATTAGGTGAATTCCACTCTTCTGTATTCCAGGTTACTAATTTTATTTTGTATTAACTAATCTGCTGCCTTTTCCTTCTAATGTAGTCTTCCTTTCAGTTATTGTATTCTTCAGTTCTGATTGGTTATTTATTACATTTTTTATCTTTTCGTTGAAGTGTTCTCTGAATTCCCCTATTCTACTCTCAAGTTTGTTGAGTATCCTTATGACTGTTTCTTTGAATTCTTTATCAGGCAAATTAGTTATCTCCATTTCACTAGGGTTTTTCTCCAGGTTTTTTCTGTTGTTATTGTTCCTTCATTTGGGGCATATTCTTCTGTCTCCCCATTTTGTTTCACCTTCTGTGTTTGTTTCTATGATTTAAATGGAATGGCTATCTCTCCCAGTCTTGAATAAGTGGTCTATCTGTACCCTGTGTGTTGGATAGTTTTAGCATGTCAGTTGTAGCTGGGGCTGATGCATGTGGTCCTTGGTGCATCACCTGGCCTGAAGAAATGCATTCCTGGTGGGGCAGCCTGGTGTGTACCTGCTTCTTAGCCTTTCTGATCCAAATGTTGCTGCCTATAATGGGTTGGGCTGCTCAGTGCATGCTTGCCATGCCTTGTTGCTTAAACTGGTGCTCGAGCAAGGTCTGAGCTGGATTGCTCTGCTTACTGTTGTCTGCAAACCATACTAGCTTCACTCTTCCTCTAAGTGGGGAAGCCTTGTTTGCTCATACAGCCACACTTTGTTAGTTCTGTACCCTCTCTGGGTAGTGCAGGCCCACACACATGCAATAGCACCCTACTCACTCCACACATGGCAACCCTGCATACATGCTCTGTTGCTTTAATTGTCTGTTGTCAGATCAGGGTCTGGGCAGGGCTGCTCTGCATGGTTGCATCTCAACACCCAACTAGCTCCACACTTTCTTTGGGTGGGGCACCCATGTGTGCATGCACAGCTATACTTTGCTTGTTCTGCACCCTTTCTAGATGTGGCAGCCCTGCACACCCACAGAAATGCACCACTAACTGTGCATGGAGCAGCCATGTGTGGGTACCCCAGCATTTTGTTAGCACACTCTCTCAAGGAGGGACAGCCCCACATGAGCACACAGTAGTGCCCCACTATCTCCACATTTTCTCTGGACAGAATAGTAGGACTGTGGGCAGGTACCACAGCATTTTTCTAGCTCCACGCTCTCTTCAAGTAAGGAAGACTCGTGTGCACATGTATCCCAGTGGGTGTCCAAAGCAACACATTGTCATAACTGATGGATCAATCTCCAGGTGAAGGGTCCCTTGTATGCACACTATTGTACTCTCCTTTTCCTGCTGGATCTAGCTACATAAGAGGGATTCCTCGGGATGCACTGCAGCAGCGTTACAGATTGTCTAGAGAACCTGGATGCAGATCCTGCCTACTATCCATGTGCAGGGAAAACATAAACAATAGCACTAACCATTTCCTCTGGCCCTGAGTTGTTCCCTCACTCCCAGAGAGCTCTTGTGGTTCCCCAACTTTCTTTATATGGTCCTTCTCTCTTGCTTGTTATGCAGGTGCTGTTCAATTGAATCTCAGTTGTCTCTCAGGAGGAATTGCTCTAAATATAGGTGTACATTAGATGTATTTTTGGGAAGAGGTGAGCTCAGCCTCCACCTACACAACCATCTTAGACTTGCCTCTCCAGGTGAATAATTTTGCAATAAACTTTCTACATGCTAATTCCCATCTCATTGTCTGCCTAGGAAACTCAACATAGCTGGTGGCAAGCAAACTCTAAAATGGGATTTTGATATTGGATCACTTTTCTACAAGGTAGCAATGAGGAGAGATTGAAAATAATTTGTGAGATAGTGGGTCTCTGTTAGGATACAGATTTGGTTTCTATAATAGACAACAAAAATGTAGTGGATTAACAGGATAGAGGCTTTAGTTCCTCTCCAATAACAATATGAGTATAAGTGGTCCAGAATGGTGGCTGATTTCTTTTTAGGTTCCATTGCATTGTTCTGCCATGCTCAGCATTTATCAATATGTAGAGACACACTTGTATCTCTGAAAATTAAATATAAAATATCTATTACAATTCCCTTTGACTCCACTGCACAGTACACTCCACATCCCATGAATATATATATATATATATATATATATATATATATATATATATTCAATTACAGTTGGCATACAATATTATAAATCCACTTCAGGTGAACAGAATTGTAATAGATATGCATGATATGGGGGGGGAGTGATGTGACGAATTGGGGGAGTGGGTTGTCATTTTGAGTGGTAAAAAGTATAACTATTGCACTGTGTTTTACACCTGAAACTAATTTTTTTAAAGTGTTTAACAATAAAAGAATTTTAAAATAAATAAATAAATATGCCCACACCAAGACACACACCCACAAAAAAATACAAAATAAAATTTTATGTCAAAAAATAATCAAATGAATACTGTCACTTTAAATAAATAAATAAAAGTAAGTAAATAAATGTTGCTTAATTCAGCAATATCTATTTTTAAAGAATTTTTTGATGTACATTGTTAAGTAAATGGTCATTACATTTTCATTCTTGAATTGTTCACATCTGTCTGAGGAATAATAGTTATATATGCATCATGAAAGGAGCTGGGAGCTAGAGCTTTTTTTATTTTCAGGAAAACTTTTCAAATTATACATTAATTGTTACTTGAAAGGTGGGCATCATAGTGTTAGACAGTAATGTAATATATGAAGTGATCCCCCTGACTAGTACCTACCTGGCACTATACATAGTTGTTACCATATTATTGACTATATTCCCTATGCTTTACTTTACATCCGTATGACTATTTCATAACTACCAATTTGTACTTCTTAATGCCTTCACCTTTTGAACTCTGTCCCCAACTCCCTCCCATCTATTACCCCCAAAAAATATAGTGCTCATCTGACACCATACATAGTTATTATCATATTATTGACTATATTCCTTATGCTATACTTTACATCCCCATGACTACTTGGTAACAACCAAATTGTACTTCTTAATCCTTTCCCATTTTTCACTTACTCCCAACCCCTTTCTCATATGGCAACCATCAAAATGTTCTCTATATTGATGAGTTTGTTTTGATTTGTTTGTTTATCTTGTTCATTAGAATCCATATATAAGTGAAATCACATTGGATCTGTCTTTCTCTGTCTGATATACTCTCCTCAGCGCAGTATACTCCAGGTCCATTTATGCTGCTACAGATGGCAAGAATCCCTTCCTATTCAAGGCAGAGCAATATTCCATTGTATATATGTACCACCTATTCTTTATCCATTCATCCATTAATGAACAGTTGGGCTGCCACTACATCTTGGCCATATAAAAAATGCTGCAATAAACATATGGATGCATTACTCCTCTCAATGTAGCATTTTGGGTTTCTTCAGATAAATACACAGAAGTGGGGTTGTTAGGTCCTTCTTTTTCTCATGTTATAGCCTTTGTTTTAAAGTCTATTTCATTTGGGGGCCGGCCGAATGGCGCGGTGGTTAAGCGCTGGCATGGGAAGCCAGCAGCCCTGGTTCAGGTCCCACATATGAGGGCCAGTGACACTGCCCTCAAAAAAAAAAAAGTCTATTTCATTTGGTATAAATATTGTTACCTTAGCATTTTGTTTGTTTGCTTGTTTGCATTTTCATGAAATATCTTTTTCCCCATCCCTTCACTTTCAGTCTGTGTTTGCCTATTGATCTGAAGTGAGTCTCTTGTAGGTATCATATGTAAGGGTCTTATCCATTCAGCCACCCTATTTTTTGATTGGAACATTTAATCCATTTACATTTAAAGTGACTGTTGATAGATATGTAGTTACTGCCATTTTAATATTCATATATTCGAACTCTTTTTTTTTCTTTTTGTCTTAAAGAAGTCCATCTAAGATTCCTTGTAATGCTGTTTTGGTGGTGATGAACTCCTTTAGCTTTATCTTCTCTGGGAAGCATTTTATCTGTCCTTTAATTCTAAATGACTGTGTTGCTGGGTAGAGTAATCTTGATTGTAGGTCCTTGCTTTTCATCACATTGAGTATGTCCTGCCAATTCCTTCTGGCCTGCAAAGTTACTGTTGAGAAATCAGCAGTCTTATGGGAGCTTCCTTTTTGGTAACTGTCTGTTTTTCTCTTGCTGCCTTTAGAATTCTCTCTGTTTTTAACCTTTTGGATTTTAATTATGATGTGTCTTGGTATGGGCTTCTCTGGGTTCATTTTGTTTGGGACTCTCTGCACTTCCTGGGCTTGGATATCTATTTCCTTTGCCAGGTTAAGGAAGTTTTCAATCATTTCTTCAGATAGGTTTTCAATTCCTTGCTCTCTCTCCTATTCTTCTGGAACCCCTATGATGCAACTGTTGATACACTTGATGTTGTTCCAGAGGCCCCTCATTTTTTTGGATTTTTTTCTCTTTGTTGTTCTGATTGGGTGTTTTCTGCTACCTTATATTCTAAATTGCTGATTCAACCCTCTGTTTTACTTAATGTGCTGTTAATTCCCTCTAATGTTATTCTTTATATCAGTTATTGCAGTCTTCATTTCTGACTGATTCTTTTTTATATTTCTATCTTCATTTTTATGTTTTCTATTTCTTTCTTGAAGTTATCCCTGCGATTGTTGAGCACCCTTATAACCAGTATTTGAAACTCTGCATCTGGTAGATTGCTTGTCTCCATTTTGTTTAGTTCTTTTTCTGGAGCTTTGTTCTGTTCTTTTATTTGGGATGTATTTTCTTTCTCCTTATTTTGGCTACCTCCCTGTGTTTGTTTCAACATAGGGTTGCTATGCCTCCCAGTCAATAGTAGAATGGCCTTATATAGTAGGTGTCCTGTGTGACACAGTGGTGCAGTCTCCCTGGTCACCAGAGCCTGTTGCTCCAAATGTGTCCCTTGTGTGTGTTGTGTATGCTCTCCTATGGTAGTTGAGCCTTGGTTACTGTTTGCAGATCGATGAGAGGGACTGACCCTCAGGCTGATTTGTTGTGATGACTGGCTGTGTGACTACAGTGGAGTAGCTGTTATGCAAAGGCTGATCCTAAAAACCAGGGTTCACTTTAGTGTGGCTCTGCTGCCTGTCCAGTCTGCCTTTTGGGTGTGTCATTTTTTGAGGTGGTTGGGTGATGCTTCAGCTTGGTCCAAAGCTGGCCACCAGGTGTGCCAGCACCAGGGCCACCTAGGAGGGACTCCATTGCAAGCTAAGTTTAGCCGGAGGCCACCTGGTATGAGTCACAAAGCAATCTGCAGATGGCTGCCACATTCATGAGACTTGGAGTTACTTTGAGAGGTCAATATGTGAACCAAATCTGGTTGTCACTAGTGCTGTGCTTAGGGTTGTTCAGCCAGTAGTACGGGACACACTGAAGCCAGATACTGCTTGTTTGGGTTTTGTGAACCTTTCAGATATAGTATGAAAGTCTGCAGCATTAGCTAAGATACATTGTTTGTACAGAAAAGCCAGTTGAAGCAGCTTGGGTGTGCCCAATATTTGGGTCAGGCAGGGTCTCAGGGAATCACCAGGGCAGAGGCAGATGAAAGGTGATAGACAGTAGATAAAGACTCTGATATGGTGCCTGCTTGTGTCTGCATACAGGGAGAGGGATGGCTCAACAGAGTAACAATGGCTCCCATCAGCTCCTCACTCTGGGAGAAAGCAGCCCCTCCAGCCCTAGCCCTGAATTTAGAGAATTCAGTTCCTCTCCATATGTCTCTTTTGAGCTGCTGCCCCAGTGCTGGAGTTCAGAGTGGGTGATTCTGTCAGTAAGTAAGTCTGTGCTTGGGCTCTTTAAGAAGAGTGCCTAGGACTTCACCTACCCTTCAGCCTACTCAGCCACAATCTCTGCTTGTTTTTACAGCCAGAAGTTATTGGGACTTCTCTCCCTGGCACTGGAATCCTGGGCTGGGGAGCCTGGTGTGGGGCTGGGACCCCTTGCTCCTCTGGGGGTACCTCCACAACCGATATATCTCTCCCAATTTTTAATAGTCACACATGAGTGAGGGACGAGCCCGTTCTGTGTATCTGCCTCTCTTACCTTGAGGTTGCTTCATCTGTATATCCATAGTTGTAGGACTTTGGTTAAGCTACACTTCAGGTGATTCTCAATGATGGCTGTTCTGTAGTTTAGTTGTCATTGATGTCCTGAGAGGAGGTGAGCACAGCATTTACCTACTTCACCATCTTGACCAAAAATCTCTATGTACTTTTCTTTTTCTTCTTCAAAGTTGTTTTATTTTTTAAATAGGAAAATGAAAGAAAATACAATAAAAGAGACAGTGAAAATGAAAACAAAATACATGAGAAATGAAATATAAAAAAACTACAATTTCAGAAAACATGTGGATAAAAAGTGAAAAAGCAACATGGTGTCAAAATATATTACAAGACCTCTATGTTGTTGTCAGTGCTATTCTTATTTTTATGCTGAATATAATTGTGTTTTGCTTGGTAATATTATTTTTACATGCCAATATTAATTATTATAAATGTTTTAAATAAAGTTAACAAGCAATAGCTTAATTCATCCATTCTTATAGTACACTACATAATGTGGTGTACTGGAACCAGCTCTTATTGCTTTGCAAAACTGATTGTTGAAAGTTCTCAAATCATGTAAGCCAGTTGAAATCTTATTGTTAGCTTGACATCTACCATGATGCTTGGCCTGGAAATTGGCAAATGCTACAAATTGCTTTGGTTCCCTCCCCAAGAACTATAAAAGTAAATCTCTGTGTACTTCTAAACAATATCTAGCTGCATGCTGTTTCTCTATTTTTTCCTAAACTTTGTCTTTTTGTTTTATTAATGAGTTTCCCATTTATATTTATTGAAATTGTTGTTAGCTAGTAAATATTTCTGTCATTTAATTTCACATGCCTCAGATAGCAATGTCTATTAACATGACTTCAAGAATATTATAAGTTCAATGTATATATTTTCATAGGAGATATCTGAGTAATGACAATGGAGATATCCAAGTCGTGAGATTTTTGATGATTTAATATTAAAGTTGGCAATTTGTGTTGTTTTTCCTAGAAAAGAATAACTTATAACAATTTTCAATTTAATGCTTTCTTTGATTTCTTTTTTTTTTTAAGATTTTATTGGGGAATTGGGGAAGGGAACATTATTGGGGAATCGGAGAAGGAGAACAGACAAGTTGCTGTCCTTTTGTTCTTCAGTCTAGTTGGGGAGGATGTTGCTTCACTGGCCCATGTTGGTATTGTGATCATTGTGCTCTTCCCGGCTGAGGCAGATCAGTTACCAGCCATTGGACAACCACTCACAGTGCCTCATGGTAGCTCACGCTGGCTGCCGGCCACTCACAGTAGCTTACGGCAGCCCACTGCAGCCTGTGCCATCACCAATGACTCATAGCAGCCCAACTACAGGTTGAGCTGTTGTTCACCATCTTAGCTGTAGAGGACAGTGTCACTGGTCCATGTGGGATCCGAACTGGTGGCCCTGCTGCTCAGAGCTCGTGCTCCCAAGCCAACTCTTAACCAACAAGCCACTCAGACAGCCCCTGATTTCTTATTTTTTGTAGGCATCAGTTTCACAGTATTAGAATAGTCATAATCTTTGCTTCATGAAAACCTGTAAACATTGGCCCATGTATCACTCTCTTTTCATTTGTTTATTTGCTTATTTACATTATAATGAGTGCACATTGACTAACTATCCATAATAGTTAATAACATTGGCAATCCATATCTATCTTTGTGCTCCCCCTCTTTAAGATCACCCTGACCTCCTTGATTTAAAAAAAAAAAAACCACAGTATTTGGCTCATGGCCCATTATTTTCATTAGTAAAATCCAAGAAAAATTCTCATCATGTGTCACCTAAATTACTGCAATGGTTTCCTAACTAATTTCACTGTTTCTACTCTCATCTACAATAAATCAGCTTTCCACAAGGCAGACAGAGTAAGTTTTGTAAAATGCAAATCTGATCATTTTATTTTTCACTTAAAACCTTTCAGTGTCTTTCAATTGCTTCTTAGGCTAAAGAACAATATCCTTGGCATGGCTTCCAAGACCTTGTTTGTTCTCTCCCTATTTCTCCAGCCTTGTCTTTTACTATATATATGTACTTCCTTTCTTTCTCAGCACTAGTCACACAGGTGTTTTTTTGTCTCCATCAATATTCCATCCCATTACAAATTAAGATGAAGAACTTCATTATAATTCTGTACAATAGACAATAGAATAATACAATTTATGAAAATTTGATATTCAACCAAAGCTTTGTAATGCTGCTTTATATTTCTGCTATGTAACTTTTAAAAAAGTCCTCGTAGGCCCCCTGTCCTGCCCTCATCTCCCACCCCCCACCTGGAGGGATGCCTAACCCAGGGAATACCTGCACAGGGCTCCTGATGCTTGCCCCGTTCCTGCGCCTCTTTGGGTTGCACCTGAGCCACTGCACACTGCACATGAGCAGGAGCCAGTGGAGCTCATGTGAGCCCAGTCCACCACTGCCACTTCCGTCCATTCACTGCAGAGCCAAATGAGGAGAGGAGAGGACTAGAGGACACCAACATGGGCAAGTTGAAATAACTGCAGAAGGATAAAGTTCATCAGTTTATGATCCTCACAAAATATAGTGCAAAAACAGCAGTAAATTATTTGTCTCAAAATGACTGGAAGTTAGGTGTTGCAACAGTCATTTTTTTCCCCAAAATCTTGAAATTCATATACGAGAGTGTGCCAAATGGTCATTGGACAGAAAGAAGTTAGAACAACTATACAATAGACACAAAGATCCTCAAGGTGAAAATCAAATTGTAGTAGATGGTAATATATATACAGCAGTTCTGTGATCACCTGGCATTCCATCCAGACAGCATTAGTGTGTTGACCATTGAGTGGTATTTCAGAGTAGAACACAGTGTGTGTTCTCCAAACAGGAGTTCATGGATGTCATGACAGAATTAGGATGTGACAGCAAAGAAAACTAAAGGCTCAGATAACCACGATGGAACAAGAATTGAAAGAACCAGGACATTTATAGGATTTTTACCAGTTTACATTTTTTTTTTTGAGGGCAGTGTCACTGGCCCTCATATGTGGGACCGAACCGGGGCTGCTGGCTTCCCAGGCCAGCGCTTAACCACCGCACCACTTGGAAGGCCCTTTACCAGTTTACTTTTAATTTTGCAAAGAACCCAGGACAAAAAGTATTAGATATAGAAAAGCCTACTAGAATTTAGTGTTCAATGGAAGATTTAAATTCTTAGACTTATGAAGTAAATTTGTGTTGGACCATCATAAATGATCAATACCAAGAGATATTTGGAATCTTCTTTTAGACTTCAGTATAATGATTGCAGATGACACATCTAATTATAATGAAGGAGGAGTATGGTCTTTTCTTTTTGATAACTTTGTGCAATTTGCATGGCCTCCAATTACTGGGACAAAAAGTACAACAGTGTAGTACTAAAGGAATCTTCTAGAATGTAAAATAATGTCACACAGCAGCCTACTTGTCTGCCCCTATGCACCTTCCCATAAAGAGTGGAGCATCTATAAAGATAGATCCTTTTAGGGACATTGCTTTAACATTATGCCTACTCTGTTTGTATCCCTGTTTGACCCCAGAAGATGGCTGGTTAGTCAAAGACAAGTAAGATTCCTCAATGGAGGAACAACCTAAGCCAGGCACAGTGGTGTGGGCGCTATAAGGAGTTGATGAGAGTGGGCACAGACCCGTCTTGGAGCTGACAGCCAGCTTATGGACTTAATGATGTGATAACATCTGTCCTCCATGTATCTTATTAGTGAGTTTCGGCATAAGAGGTTTCTGTCATTCCTGAGCACGCCTTAGGGAGGTGCATATACGATAGCTAAGCACATCATGGGACTTTCGGTAATGGCAGCCTGTAGGCATGGGTGTTTGGCCCTGAGCTAATTTCTCAGGAATGAGACTCACAGACCATGGAAGATACATTAATCCTTTCTTGTGTGTGAGATAATAAAAGGACCACTCAGGCCCGATTCGGGGCTCAGTCCGTGAGACTTGAGTGCCCTGGCCCCACATGCATTTTTGCTCTCATTTGTGTCTCTCTTTCTTAACCTTTCGCTGTCCCTTCTTGCTCTCCCACTGCTCTGTCGTGCAGGACTACACAATAAAAATACAATATAGAATTGAAAATTGCACAGGCAATTTCTGCTGGTTGGACTAAACTGAAAATCAATCCTCACAATTCAGACTGAGGGTTGAGACAAAACTGTAAGGATACATGTTGGACCATACAATATTTCAGTCTCCTAATAGTGTTTTGGGCTTGTCTTCTAGTCTGGGCCACTCTAAATAGTTGTAATTCCAACATTGTGGATTTAATCATATATCTGTGAACCATCTTAGTTTATTCTCCCATAAGTCTTGGAAGATTTATGGTGATTATTTTGAGGTTTCCATTATTGCATAAAGCACAATGCTGTCTTCATCAGAAAACAGTTTAACATAAGAATTAAACATATGATGGGCCGGCCGAGTGGCGCGGTGGTTGGGCACTGGCTTGGGATGCCAGCGGCCCATATATGAGGGCCAGTGACACTGCCCTCAAAAAAAAAACAAAAGAAAGAATTAAACATATGAAGATCACAATTTATTAAAACTTCTTAAACATATGCACATCACAATTTATTAAAACTTCTTAAATATATGCTTTGAGCTAGTGCAAAGACTACTATGCTGATCACACTTCCAAAGAGAGTGATAATATGTAAGGATACCAGAACTGGAATGGTATTTTAGTTTGGGGATTTTTTATTTTCTTGACAAATCACATGTGATGCTGACGTGAATAGAGAATCAGAACCTGATTTTTAAAAGTCAAAATAACCAACGTGAAACATTTTTAGGATAACTTCGTGTGCCTATCTGAAACATTTATTGCATTTCAGACCCTCCATTTCAACTAGTCTGCACTTATCTTACCCATGTTCTACGTAGTTATCCCCCAGGGAGCTTTTATTTAGAAAATGTCTGCATAATGTTAGATTCCACTCCTGTCTACATTATGCATTACATAATTGGATTTCACTATGATTTTTAAATGCTTATATGCTTATCAAATAAGTTAAACTATTTAATTTGTTTTGAATGTTTTAGATTGCTACAAAATACAATATTCTAAATTAAATAAACACAAAAAAGTAATCCTTGTACTTATATACTCCTTCCCTTTTCTTCTAAGAATTTCAAAATATTTACCTAATGGAAAATAATTAATATTTACAATATTTACACTGTTTGGGAGGATTAGATATGTAATTCTATTTAACAGATGAGGCTGGGAAAGGTGAAGTGACTTCCTTGAGGTTATATTGTTCTGAGTCCAGCATTGAGAACCAAGTTTTCTGACATTTATTTGAATGCCCTTCCCAGCTGACCCATCATTATGCTTAAGAATTCTGTAGTATTTTATCTTGTGGGAATTCAAGGATATTTCAAACACCCAGTTGATTGTAATTTCAATGTTAACCTTGAATGTTAAAGAATAGGACAAGAAAGTGAATTGATTAAATCAAAACAGGTGATTTTCTTCCAAGAAGAAGGTTAATAGGGAGAAAGCATCACCAGTATGGATCTGACTATGCTTTTGTCTTGTTTTACTAATTCATTTCTTCATATATTAGTCTTCTTCTGTACTTTACAACCTGCTGTCTTGCCACTCCTGGGGAAAAAACCCACAAGAGTGGATTTGTATTTTCCACTAGTGCTTTGTAATCCTAATCTTTCATGCTTCTGGTTTCCCCTAATTATGATATAGATCCAGTACTACATTTTTCAAGTAGTATAAGAGGAGTTAAGAGAATCCATAGGCTTGAAGAGAATTTCTAGAAGGTGAGATAGAGTTATTGTAAAATTAAAGTTGATTTATGGAAGTAATTTGGGAAAGATGAAAAGAAAATCATTATTCTCACCCTTGAGAAAGAAACTAAATAAAATATTTTTAAAAGACACAAAACCTGGTGAAGAATGAAGAGTATTTGCTTTGCCAAAAATAAATAAGAATGATTTATTTGTTACTTCTTATACCTCCATCATATATGAGGTTTTTCTGAACAGATCAAACAACCTACTTAAAATATTTTCAGTATGCCAACATAAAAATGTCTCTATCTTTTCTTCATCTATATAGTGGAAACAACTATAGTAGTCTCTCCTAACTTACTCACAAGATTGCTATGAGAAGTAAATAAGCTCCTAAGTATAAACATGCAAAATTTTAATGCTTCTAATCAACCTCAGATTGCAATGTTTGTTAATATGACTACAAGGATATTAAGTTCAATGAGTATATTTTCATAGGAGATATCTGAGTAATGCCAATGGCAATGTCTGTATAATGAGATTTTTGATGATTTAATTTTAAAGTGGCCTAATTGTTTGTTTCTCTAGAAAAACAATTTATAGCAAAAATAAAAAGGGAGTACAGTAAGGTGAAATTATTTCACTTGCTTTAAATTATTTTTTATCATAAAGCTGTTCATCTTTCCTGTTTAAAATGTTTTAAAATAGTTAACAAAAAACTCAAATTACTAAATATTGATTGTGACAGAAAAATTATATATCAGGTGATATATTTGAGAAAATACTTATTATATTCATTGTATTTAAATATACCAATGAATTCTTATACATTACTAAAAATCACACAAGAGTAATAGGATGTTATTGAGATTCATGGTAAGCCTCGGTAGTCTACATAATTAGAAAACCATTAAGCATGATATACAGAGGCCAATAAGCATAGTTGCATAGATTGTATTTTAGTCAAATGCAGTAGGTCTGCATGTACAATCACATTTATTTAAAATTTAATTTTCATCACTTGAAAAACATTCCATACAGTTAAATATATTGATTAAACAATAGCAACATTTTCATTCAATTTAAGTTTTAAACTCAGAAGATCTTTACACACTTACAAAATATCAGTACTTTAAACAAATCTCATTAAACAGGTAACTGACAAGTTTCTACTCATTTTCTGCACTTTAGATACAGTCTTTGCATAGCACAGGTGTGACGACAGTAAATAGAACTCAGTAAATATTGTCTTTGTTTAGATTCTCTAGCTAAAAATATTTATTTCTGTAATTCATGCAGAGACATAGATCCTTTTTCTTCTGATAACTGGTGGCCTTAAATACACCAAGTAGAAGAAAATTGATCAAACTCTTAAAGAATTAAAACAAAATTAAAATCTCTAAGGGTTTCCTCAAGTAAAATCTGAAGTAAGAATGACACAGGGCATGTACTCGTTCTTTACAGATATATGCAACCTGAGAATAGATTCATTTCAATACTCATAAATTAGTGAGTGGCAACTTTGATTTAGTGCATTATATATTAGATTTAGTAAGTTATGTATCTAATTTAGAAGACTATGTTTCTGGTTCAAGAAGTGATGTATCAGATTCAAGGAAAACATCTAACTCAGCAGGTGATATAACTTATAACTTACTCAATGCATGATGTATCTGAAACAGAAGGCAATATTTTTAATTCAACAACTAATATATCAGAATCAAAATCAATTTTTTCCAGTAAGTAATTAATTTTACTCATAACTTGTGTATTTATTCTAGCATGAACTATGTTATATTCTGTAAGTTATATATTTATGTTATGGAATATTAATTTTATTAATATAGATTTTCACTGCAAAATAATTCAGAAATTCCTGAATTACCTTGACTCTAGTTACCTCATTTCATTCATTTATAAACGCAGTTTGCATAGAACACCCATTTCAGAAAAATCAGGAATGCTTATTAAAAGTGTATATTCCTCAGACCCATCATAGACCGAATAAAGGGTAAAGCCCAATAGCAGCATATATAGCAAAGATCCAAGGTGATTTTTATGCAGTGTTATGTTTTATGAAGTTTAAAAGCTGAAATTTCACAAACAGCTTATTGTAAATCAAAGAAGAGAAAAATAGTAGGTTCTGCTAAAAATGAAAAATAAATTTATGATGCACTCTAAACTTGATATTTTCTTTGTTCTAATTAACACAGTACCTTGTCTTTCATCTAGACTACCTCTAATGTAGGATATAAAAATACTGTGCAAAACTCACCTAAGACTGGCATTATATGATGCAATAACTTATATCTCTTTTTTGTTCTCATCAAAAGATTTGATGTACTCAATGTCTGAAAAGCGAGGCCTGAATTTCAGGGAATAAAGGAAAACAGTCATTAAGACTTGCTCTTTTTACTTTGTTATTGTGGTTTCAGATAGCCCTATGTATTTATTTACAGTAATCATTACTGTTGTACACTATCTACTTCAGACTCTCTTTTTTCCAGGGTCACATTAGAACTGCATTTTCCCAAATCCCTTAAGTTATGTATAGCCAGTGACTTGGCATGGCCAATGAAATATGAACAGAACTAATATCTATCATTTCTAGGTGGAAGCTTCTACCACCAACATGGGTATGTTTCGCACCCTCCCCCTTTCTTAGTGAAGTGTTTACTGATATTATCCTGTCTCTGTTTACCATTGTATTTGAGTACATGTGGAAGCAGATAATTTTCTTTATATGCCATAACTATTTATATTTCATTTTTTCCTCACATAAAGTGAAATCATATCTTGATCTAATACAGGGATGAACTGTACCTTACTCAGAGATCTTGGATTTTGAGCTTGATACAGTCATTAGATGAGATATTTATATTGCCCTCCCTAGGATGGTATAAATACATTCTGTGTAAAAAAAGGGAATAAGTTAAATTTTTGGTGAACAAAATAAAGAATGGCAGTTTGGTAGTCTTATTTTTCTTCACCATTTATTTCAGGTTTTCCTCATTCATCCCAGTTGTATCCCCATGAAGTTAGATATGGCCACTGGACTAGCTTTAACCAATGAAATGTGAAGAGGTATGCTGCTTCATTTCCGAGTGGAAGTTTTAAGAAGCAGTACATGATTTTTCCATGTTCTCTTTACCATTATCTCAATGACCAGCAACATCGCAGATGGTAGCTTCTTTTAGTTTGGAGTAAAGACAAACTGGAACACAGATCCCTGCCAACCAGTGATAGACTTGTAGCATGCACAAAAAATAAACTTGTGTTGCTTTAAGCCAATGGTGTTTAGAGATTGTTTGGTACTGCAACAAAAATCAGTTCTTGATCAGTACACAGCATACCCTCTTAACTCTGTTGCATAATGGTTCCCTATACTTTTAATGTTTTGCTGCAAATATGTTCATACTTAGCCCACTTTTTTCCAATTGAGTGATCTACTGGCAGATATTTCTACACTTTTAATTTATTTTCTTCTGTATTGTTAATCTCTTGGCTACATAACATTGGCATTTTTATGAAAGTTGGTAAGGAAAAAAAGGGTATTTGAATCACTTAATTCTTCTATATATTGGCAGCATCTGTAAAATTTCTTGAGAGAATATTTGAATTCTTGGTTGTAATGGAAATAGGAATTTTCATTACCCATTCCCTTCTGTAGAAACACAGAAGTTGACAAGTAGGCTTTTGTGTCCTGATGAGGGAGATATTGTTAGCCCAGAAACTCTAGGTCATATTTCCACTTTATTTCTGATTATAAATTAATGATACTGGCATCTTTAGAATCCATAATCATTTATGGTTAATTGTATGATCTTAATCTTATATTTATTCCCATCAGCTGCTGATCCACTAAATAGAGGGTATCCTGCTGTGGGGAGTGAAAGTTGCCTAAATAAGGAGTCAGAAAACTATAGCCTGCAGGCTAAATCTGGCCTTCCACTTGGTTTTTATATAGCCCTTGACCTAATAATGGTTTTTACATTTCTAGGTGATTTTTAAAATTTTTAAAAATAATATTTTGTGACATAAAAATTATACAAAATTCAAATATTAGCATCAATAAAGATTTGTTAGAACACAACCATGTCCATTTGTTAATACATTGTGTCTAGTTCCTTTGACACAATAATGACAGAGGCGAGTAGTAGCTTGCCAGAGAGACTCTGTCATCCACAAAGCCTAAAATAGTGAAGCCTGGGCCGGCCGAGTGGCGCAGTGGTTAAGTGCTGGCTTGGGAAGCCAGCGGCCCCGGTTTGGGTCCCACATATGAGGGCCAGTAACACTGCCCTCAAAAAAAAAAAAATAGTGAAGCCTATCAGGCCCTTCACAGAAAATGTTTGCAAACTCATGCTCTAAATGATTAATGATTTTGTTGTTCATAATCAAATAAATTCTGAATATTTTGTAAAAATATTTCATTTTTGATGCTGGAAGTTGATTGCTGATACCTTTTTTTGCAATAAATGGAATTTAATGTTAATCTTCTGTCACTATTTAATTTAGATTGCTTAAATATTACAACCAATCCACAACAATGGATTTTTGAGAAACCACAATAAAATTAGAAAATCTTTGATAATAATTAAAAGCATACTTCAGAGATATATCAGGTTCAGTTCCAGACCAGCACAATAGAGTATCACAATAAATTAATGTGCAATTTTTTTTGCTGGTGGATGGTCTTGCCTTCAATTAAAGTTGCAACATCTGTGGAGCACAATAAAGCCAAACACGATAAAATGAAGTATGCCTGTTTTTCTTGCACAGGGTGTTTTAATAAAAAGGGGGAAATCCTCAGAGAGCTAGAAGTTCTTTAATATTGCTTCTGCAAACATTTGACACTCATATTTTCTTTCATTTATCTTGAAATCATAATTTAATTAAAATTATACAACTCAGTGTGAATATCTTGCAATAATAGCATTTTGTGTTTTTTTTTTTAAATTAAATATAATGTATAAGTCTTTGATTTCCCTACCTGCAAAAAGTAAAGGTTAGCAGTAGTACATTTGAGGGTAAGAATTTCAAAAAGAGATTATTCATTTTAAAATATTATATAGCCTCTATTTTATTTAGAAATTACTTTAAATTTCTTACTTGAAAAATATGTAGAAAAGCATATGAACCAATAAACAAGACAATATTGGCTAAAAACAATGAAAATGTTGGATTGGTTTATAATATTTTCCAATTACTTTTCCCCTAGATTATCCATTTAAATGGCAAATTCAAAAGAAAATGGGTAGGCATTTGCAACTACTAACAATTATCTTAAGTGTTATGCTACTAAACATGAAGTTAAACTTGAAACTGGAATCTATATATTTAGTTCAGAGACTAAAAATTTTATTTATCAAAAGCTGCATGTTGCATTAGAGGAAATGTTAGACTCAACTTTGGAAAACAAGTGCTTTGGCCTATATTACTTTAGGGAGAAAAGCTCACTTTTCTGTTAACTCACTTAACTTAACCAAAGAGTCACTAAACCGAAAAAAACTATTTATCACTATACTAATTCTCCTACATATAAGAAAAAATTAATATGTATATCATAAATATTATATTAATATTGGGTTGTCAGAAAAGTCAGGACGCATTTTTGCAATGAAACACATAGAAAAAATACGTCCTGACTTTTCTGACAACTCAATATATTTATATATTATAAATTATATAGAAAATATGGGCCGGCCGAGTGGCGCATTGGTTAAGCGCTGGTTTTGGGATGCCAGCGGCCCCGGTTCGGATCCCACATGAGGGCCAGTGACACTGCCCTCTACAGCTAACAACAGCTCCACCTGGAGCTGGGCTGTGCGAGCCCCTGTGATGGTGCGGGCTGCAGCCCCTGCTGCAGTGGGCTGCCATAGGCTACAGTGAGTGGCCCGCAGCCAGCGTGAGCGGCTGGCAGCCAAGAGTGAGCTGCCAATAGCCGCGGTGAGCGACATCCAGAGGCCAGCGACCGATCTGCCTCATCCGGGAAGAGCGCAATGACGATACCAACAGTGAAGCAACATCCTCTGCAACTAAACTGAAGAACAAAAAGACAGCAACTTGTCTGTTCCCCTTCCCCAATTCCCCAACGCTGTTCCCCTCTGCCAATTCCCCAATAAAATCTTTAAAAAAATAAAATAAAATGAAATATATTAATGTAATAACATATATTTATAAGACATCAATATAATAAATAAAATAATAATATTAATTTTCAGAGTCTTGGGAAACATTTCCAGATAATGAAGAGATAGATTAGCACCTCAAATACATCTACTATCTCCTTTGGTTATTGTTAGTGTTCAAAAGTGATATAATATATGTCACATAGAAAATATTCAATAATAACTTTTATTGTTATTAGCTTATTGTTACTACTCAAGACTCCACTTTTATAGTTGTCTTTCCCTGAGGGCCTGCCATGTATCAAGTGCATCATTTACATTGTTTCATTTACGTCAGTATCTCCCATCTGCCTGGCAGAATAAGGATTTTAAAAATATTTGTTGGATGAAAGAATAAGTCCTCAAAACCAGTACTGAAATATGTTTTATTATCCCAGTTTACAGAAGAGAAAATTAAGGCTCATAATCATACAACTAATAAGTGGCAAAGTACTACTGCCTGGGTCTGTTGCATCCCACTGAAAGTAAGAGGGCAAGTTGGCACCCTTCTTCCTATGTCTTATTGTCATCCTAATATGAGATAAAATTTATAAATCTTACTATTCTACACTAATCATTATCATGACTCGGGTCAACAGTCTTATAACTGTTAAACAAAAACTTTCATGGCCAAAAGCATTTCTGAAAGAAAGGGTTTATTAAGCCAGACTCTAGCCAGAAAAAAGATCGGGTCCCGGGGCATGCAGTCTGAACCACCAACAGCAGGGCTAGATGAAAAAGACAACATGTCTGCCATCCTGGAGTTGGTGGACTCTTTTATACATCATTATGTCTTAGAAAAGAAACATGTAAGTTTGGGAATACTTTACACTGGCTATAGATAAGGGGGCAGGAAGAGGTTGTGTCAGGGTAGTTCTAGGATAACTGCAAAGTCCATAAGGAAGAAATATTTACTGCTATTGCTGGCTGTTGCCAATAGCCTGAAAAGTTCAGGCAAAAGGATGATGCTTTGGTGTCTGGTGGTCAACTATTTCTTTATATATAGCCACCAGGAAGTTGATTCAGAACCCCAACGTACATTCAGGAAGGTGAGAAGTTTTTTGTTAGTTGGCCCACGGTTATTAACTGGTTAATAACTTTTGTCTCAAGGCAGATACAAAATGATGGCATAGAAGGATACCGAGCTCAATCCTCTAAATAACACATTAAATGTACACCTATATTTAGAACAGTTCCTCCTGAGAGACAACAGAGAACCAATTGAATAGCTTCGGCATAACAAGTAAGAGAGAGGCTGCATAGAGAAGGTTAGATAACAGCAAAATCTACTGGGGAGATGAGAGAACACACCTGTACTGGAGGAACTGATGAGTGCCATTGTTTGAGTTTCCCCTGCACTTGGATTGTGGGCAGGACTTCTATCCAACTTCTCTCAGGGACCTGCCAGTCTGCTGTATGCATCCCCAACAACCCCTCCCAGAGCTAGCACCATCAGGAACAGGAAAGCACCATAGTGCATATGCGTGAGGATCCTCCATCCAGAGATTGATCCAACAGGTACCGAATGGCGCTGCTGTGTGCACCCACTGGGTTGCGTGCTAACACAGGGCTCTCCAGCTGGACAGAGTATGGAACTAGCAAAATGCTGAAGTTCCTGAATGCAGGGCTGTCCCATCCAGAGAAAATGTAGAGATAGAGGGGCATGGCTGTGAGGCATACAGGGCTGCCCCACCCAGAGAGTGTACAGAACTGGTGGGGCACTTCTGCACAATCACTGAGAGGTGCCCTGCCCAAAGAAAGTGTGGAAATTGCAAAGTGTTATGGTGTGCACACACAAGGATGTTTTATCCAGAGAAAGTGTGGAGCTCATAGGGAGCTGTGATGCATGCATTCAGGGACGCTCTACAGAGACTTGCCTTGGGCAATAGACAGTGAAAGCAACAGGTGTGTCACAAGCACACTGGGGAGCCACACCTGGACCACAAGGGCAAGGAAATGCCCACATATCACGATGCCGTGCAACTCTGACAGAACAACAGGGAATTACTGTACACACATCTACACCAGTCTACCCCACCTTGACCCACTCCTCACCAGGTGGCACACCAGGCACTGCACACGCGCACCCCAACTACAACTGACCAGCTAAAACCATGCAGCACACAGTCTACACAGAGCCCACTTTTCCAACATTGACAAAGATAGATATTGCATCTAACACATATGAACAAATGCAGAACATCTAACAAAACAGGGAGACAGAAGAATGTGCTCCAAATAAAGAAATAAGAAAAAAACCCTGGAGAAAAACCCTAATGAAATGGATAATTAACAAAATTAAGAGTAAGGAGAAGGAAGGAAATAATAAAGATCAGAGTGGAAATAAATGAAATCAAGAATATAAACACAAAAGGAAAGATCAATGAAACTAATAGCTGGCTCTTTTAAAAGGTGAATAAAATTAACAAACCTCTTGCCACACTCATCAAGTAGAAAAGAGAGAGTCCAAATAAATAAAATCAGAAAGGAAGTATATTACAACTGACCCCACAGAACTACAAAGGTTCATAAAATTGTTCACTATGAACAATTATATGCCAACAAATTGGACGATCTAGAAGAAATGGATAAATATAGAGAAACATACAACCTTCCAAGACTAAACCAGGAAGAAATATAGAATCTGAACAGATCAATTACTAGCAATGGAATTGAAACCATAATCAAAAACTGACAAACAAAAGCCAAGGACCAGACAGCTTCACAGCTGAATTTTACCAACCACTTAAAGAATTAGTACCTATCCTTCTCAAACTAGTGCAAAAAACTGAAGAGAAAGGAATATTTCCAAATTCATTCTATAAGGTCAGCATTACCCTGATACCAAAACCAGACAAAGACACTACAAAAGAGAATTGCAGGCAATAATTATAATGTACATATATTCAAAAATTGTCAACAAAATGTTAGCAATCCCAATTCAACAAGACATTAAAAAGATTATACATCGTGATGAAGTGGGATTTATATCCTAGATACAAGAATGGATCAATACCTGCACAATAATGTGATTCATCACATCAATCAAGAATAAAAATCATATTATCATCTCAATAGATGCAGAAAAAGTATTTGACAAAATGCAACATCCATTTATGACAAAAGCTCTCAATAAAGTGGGTATAGAATGAATTTACCTCAAAATGATAAAGGTTAGAGGATCCAAGATGGAAAAGTAGATAAATGCTGTGCTTGATTCATCCTGTGACCACATTAAAATTAAAACAAAATTATAGAGCAATCAACCTGGAGAACCATCTGAAGTATAGCTGAACAGAAATTTTATAACTAAGGATATAAAGAAGCTACATTGAAACTGGTAGGAGGGGCAGAGACACGAAATGGGTGACTCTACACTCATGTCACAGTTGAGAATTGGGAAGGATATCTCAGCCACAGAGGTGCCCCTGGAGGAGGAAGGAGGGACCTGGGCCACACACTGGGTTCTCAACCCCCAGTACCAGTGCCACTCCATATGGCTGTGAAAAACAGTGGGGATTCTGACCATCCAGGTGTAATGGAAGGCTGTGGAGAACCCAGACATCCTCTTAAAGGGCCCATGCATAAACTCACTCATTCTCAGACATCTCACCCTGGGCTCTGGCAGACGGAAAGTGACTTGGGAAGCATCAGAAACATACAGAGACTGAGTTGTGTGGCCTCAGAGTGAGGACTGGAGGGACAGTGGCTATTTTCCCTTTGTAGAACCCTCCTCTCATGCAGCTGGGAGGCAGGTACAATGTTTCCTGTGTGGAACCCTCCCACACATCGTCAATAAAAAAATCTACATTGGCCTGAAACTCTGCACACTCCACCCATTGCTCCACCCCCTCAATGGGATCCCACACAACCCAACTCCCTCAATGCCTGAAGCACTTTCTTAGGGATTAACCAGCCCCCCTTGCATTGCATTCTTTCCAAGGCAACTCTTTGGAGTCTGCAGCCCCACGTGGGCAGCCACTGACCTCAGCGTGCTCTGAGACTTTGGCTGAGTAGCTCCAGGTTCAACACTGGCACCAAACTAGAATCTACAGTAAATTGTTCCATACTCATCCCACCCTGAGACCCCGCCTCATCTAACTCACATATCACATGAGGCAATATCAGCGGTTGAGCCTTATGGGAGCTGGCAGACAGCAGCTGGTATCAGTATGTTCTGGGTTTTTTGTAGAGCTACCCCAGGCCTGGTACTGGTGGCAGCTATCCCTGGTTCACAATCTCCCACATGCCTTCAAGTTTAGTACAGGAAATGAACAACCATGGATCATTTTGTAGCTCCTAGCAGGTAGTCCCCAGCTGGACACAGACAATGGCTGATCTGGGCCTGTACCATAGCCCCTTACAAGAAGCTTCAGAACTAACATACCTGGAGGTAGGTTTCAGACCACAGCAGAGCTCCACCCAATTGGCCTCTGAAATAGCACACAAAAAGGGCAGTGTCAACAGGCACCAGAGCCCACAAAGGTGAATTCCACTCCATGGGGTAAGCCCCCTGCATAGCAGCCCATAAGCTGTGGATGTAGCTAAGCCCCATAGCCAGTCAGCCTGTGGTTAAGTCCCAAATACTGATGTGTCAACAGCATTCAAGGCCCAACTATACCAGGTGGGCACACACAACACACACAAGGATACTCCTGGAGTACCTGGCACAGATGATCAGAGACTGCCACTGGGTCCCATAGGGCACTTACTACATAAGACCACCCACCCAAGACTGGGAGACATAGCAGATTTACCTAATATATAGAAACATACACAGAGAGGCAGCCAAAATGGGGAAAGAAAGAAATGCATCCCAAATAAAACAGGAAAAAATCTACAAAAAGAACTAAACAAAATGAAGGCGAGCAATGTAACAGAGAGAGAGAGAGTTCAAAACAATGGTTATGAAAATGCTCAATGAACTTAAAGAGAACATAAACAAAAAGATAGAAAGCATAAAAAAAGAAATAGAGAACATAAATAAGAACCAGTCAGAAGTGAAGAATACAACAGAAATAAATAATGCAATAGAAGAAATCATCATCAGAGTAGATGAAACATAGGATCAAATCAGCAATTTAGAAGACAAGGTAGCACTAACACCCAATCAGAACAGCCAAAAGTAAAAAGAATTAAAAAGTGAGGATAGTTTAAGAGACATCTGGTAAAGCATCAAGCTTTACAACATTGACATCATAGGGGAACCAGAAGGAGAAAAGAGATAGCAAAGAATTGAGAAACTATTTGAAGAAAAAAATGACTGTAAATTTTCCTAATATGGCAAAGGAAATGGACACAGAGGCCAGGAAGTGCAGAAAGTCCCAATGAAGATGTACCTAAATAGGTCCACTCTAAGTTACATTATAATTAAAATGGCAAAGGTTACAGACAAAGAGAGAATCCTAAAAGCAGCAAGAGACAGGCAACTACAAGGGAGCTCCCATAAGACTGTCAGCTGATTTCTCAACAGAAACATTGCTGGCCAGAATGATAGGCAAAAAATATTCAAAATGATGAAAAGTAAGAACCTACAACCAAGATTACTCTACCCAGCAAGGCTGTTATTTAAAATTGAAAAAGGAGAGCCGGCCGAGAGGCGCATTGGTTAAGCGCTGGTTTTGGGATGCCAGCGGCCCCGGTTCGGATCCCACATGAGGGCCAGTGACACTGCCCTCTACAGCTAACAACAGCTCCACCTGGAGCTGGGCTGTGCGAGCCCCGGTGATGGTGTGGGCTGCCATAGGCTACAGTGAGTGGCCCGCAGCCAGCGTGAGCGGCTGGCAGCCAAGAGTGAGCTGCCAATAGCCGCGGTGAGCGACATCCAGAGGCCAGCGACCGATCTGCCTCATCCGGGAAGAGCGCAATGACGATACCAACAGTGAAGCAACATCCTCCGCAACTAAACTGAAGAACAAAAAGACAGCAACTTGTCTGTTCCCCTTCCCCGATTTCCCAACGCTGTTCCCCTCCGCCAATTCCCCAATAAAATCTTAAAAAAAAAAAAAAATTGAAAAAGGAGATAAAGAGCTTTCCAGACAAGAACAAGCTAAAGGAGTTCATCACCACAAACCAGTATAACAGGAAATTTTAAAGGGACATCTTTTAGAAGAGAAGGGGGTGAAGAACAGAGATAAAGATGAATAATTAAATGGCAATGACTACATATCTATCATAATTACTTTAAATATAAATGGATTAAGTGCTTCAATCAAAATACATAAGGTAGCTGAATGGTTAAGAAAATATGACCCATACATATGCTGTATACAAGAGACCCACTTCAGATTGAAAAACTGAAAGTAAAGGAATAGAAAAAGATATTTCATGAGAATAAAAATGAAAAAAAAAAAGCTGGGTAGCAATACTTATATCAGACAAAATAGACTTTAAACAAAGGCTACAATATCAATGAAGAGAGACATTACATAATAATAAAGGAATCAATCCAACAAGAGGATATAACCCTTGCAAACATTTATGCAGCCAACACAGGAGCACCTAAATATATAAAGCAAATATAGACTGACATAAAGAGAGATTGACAGTAATGCAATCATAATAGGGGATTTTAAAGCCCATTGACACTCATGGACAGATCTCCCAGATAGAAAATCAAGGAATGAGCAGCCTTAAATAACACACTAGACCAGATGAGTTTAATTGATATTTTTAGAGCATTTCACCACAAAGCAGCAGAATATATATTCATTCAAGTGCACATGGAACATATTCCATGATACACCACATTAGACCACAAAACAATTCTCAATAAATTTAGGAAAACTGAAATCATATCAAGCCCCTTCACTGACTACAATGGTATTAAATTAGAAATCAATTACACACACACACGCACACACACACACACACACACACTAAAAAAAAAACACTGGAAAACACAGAAAAAAATGGAGGCTAAATAACATGCTACTAAACAATGAATAGGTCAACAACAAGATCAAGCAAGAAATCAAAAGATACCTTGATACAAATGAAAATGAAAAGAAAATGACCCCAAATTTATGGAACAGTCCTAACAGGGAAATTTATAGCAATATAGCAAGAAAAAAGAAAAAACTTCAAACAAGCTAACTGTACACTTAAAGAAACTAGAAAAAGGACAGGAAACAAAGCTCAGTGAGGAAGGAAAGAAGTAGCAAGGTTCAGAGCAGAAATAAATATAGTCTAAAATTCAATACAAAAGATCAATAAACCAAGAACAGGTTCTTTCAAAAGATAAACAGAGTTGATAAACCTTTAGCCAGACTCATCAAGAAAAAAAAAGAGAGGACGCAAATAAATAAAATCAGAAATGAACAGAAGTGACAACAGGCACCACAGAAATACAAAAGATAATGAGAAAATATTACCACAGTTATATGCCAACAATTGGACAACCTGGAAAAAAATGGATAAATTCCTAGAATCATACAATCTTCCAAGGTTGAATCAAAAAAAAACAAAAAAAAAAACCAGAAAACCTGAACCAACTAATTACTATTAATGAAATCTAATCAGCAATGAAAAACTTCCAACAAACAAAAGTCCTGGACCAGAAGACTTCACAGGTGAATTTTACCAAACCTTCAAATAGATCTAACATCTATCCTTCTCAAACTACTCCAAAAATTTCAAAGAGGGAAAACTCCCAAGCTCATTTTACGAGTTCACCGTTACTGTGATTCCCAAACTATGTAAAGACATTACAAAAAAAGAAAATTATAGGCCAATATCCTGGAGAACATTGATGTAAAAATCCTCCACAAAATATTAGCAAGCTGAATACTGCAACACATTAAAAAGATCATACACCATAATCAAATAGGATTTATTCCTGGGATGTAAGGTTGGTTTAATATTAGAAAATAAAATAATGTGATATACCATAAAATGAAAGGTAAAAATCTTATGATCATATCAACAGATGCAGAAAAAGCATTTGCCAAAATCCAGCATCCATCTGTGATAAATATTCTCAGTGAGGTGGGAACAAATGGAACATATCTCAATATAGCAAAGGCGATATATGACAAACCCACAGCTAACCTCATATTCAGTGTGGAAAAGGTAAAAGCATTCTTCTTAAGATCAGGAACAAGACAAGGATGTCCATTTTCACCACTTTTATTCACCATAGTGTTGGAAGTTCTATCCATAGGAATCAGGCATGGAAGAAAAAAAAGGAATCCAAATTGGAAAGAAAGATGTAAAACTTGCAGATGACATGATACTATAAACATAGAGAATCCTAAAAATTCCACCAAAAAGCTATTAGAACTGATAAAACAAAATTCAGTAAAGTAGCAGGATACAGAAATAATACTCAGAAACCAGTTGTAGGTTTTTATACACCAATAATGAACTGACAAAAGAGAAATAAAGAAAACAATTCCATTTACAATTGTATCAAAAAAATAAAATATTTAGGAATAAATTTAACCAAAGAGAGAAAAGATATATACTTACAAAAGTATAAGACACTGAGGGAATTGAAGAAGATACAAATAAATATAAGTATACACTGTGCTCATTCATAAGAATAATTAACATTGTTTAAATGTCCATACTACCCAAAGCAATCTACAGATTCGATGCGATCCCTATCAAAATACCAATGGCGGGCCGGCCGAGTGGCTAAATTGGTTAAGAGTTGGCTTAGAGCGCATGCTCTGAGCAACAGGGCCCCTGGTTCGAATCCCACATGGGCCAGTGAAGGCTGCACCTTAGCTGAGCTTCCACTGAGCTGCCAACAGGTGGCAGGATGGTCAACTGGTGTAACAATAAGACTGCCTGTTTGATGGTGGGCAACGCCCACCCGCAACTAAAAAGACTGAACTTGGCACCTTTAGCTGAGCTGTTGCCCGGATGGCTCAGAGGATAGAGTGTGCGCTCTTAACAACAAGGATGGTTCGACTACCGCATGGGATGGTGGTTATGCCCACCCGCAACTAAGATTGAACACAGCACCTTGAGCTTAGAGGCCATGAACTGCCTACAGGAAGCCATATGGCGACTGGTGCCCTCCACAACAAAGATTGAAGAATAACAACTTGGCTGGTCGCCTTCCCAAATTCCCCAATTCCCCAACACTGTTCCCCTCCCCCAATTCCCCAATAAATTCTTAAAAAAAGAAAAGAAAATATACCAATGGTATTCTTCACAGAACTAGAACAAATAATCTTACATTTTAAATGGAACCACAAAGGCCCCAAATAGCCACAGCAATCTTGAGGACAAAATATGAGGTATCATGCTGCCTAATATCAAACTATACTTCAGGGCTATAATAACCAAAACAGCATAGTACTGGCATAAAAACAGAAACATAGTTCAATGGAACAGAATACAGAGCTCAGAAATAAACCCATGCCTATATACTCATTTAATCTATGACAAAAGAGGCAAGAAATACAGTTGGGTAAAGATGGTCTAGTTAATAAATCACATTGGGAAAACTGCAGAGATACATGCAAAAAAAAAAAGAAACTGAACCACCTTATTACACCACATACAAGAATAAACTCAAAATTAATTAAAGATTTAAATATAAGACCTGAAACTATCAAACTCCTAGAGAGAAACAGAATAAACTCTCTGACATAGCACATATGTTTTGTTTCTCTTTTTAAATTTGAGTTTATTGGGGTGACAATTGCTAGTAAAGTTACATAGGTTTCAGGTGTACAATTCTGTAATACATCATCTATATATCACATTGTATGTTCACCACCCAGAGTCAGTTCTCCTTTCATCACCATATATTTGACCCTTTTTACCCTTGTCTACCACCGCCCTCCCTCTTACTCTATGATAACCACTAAATTTTTGTCTGTGTCTATGAGTTTTTGTTTCTTCATTTGTCTTGTTCCTTTGCTGTTTTTAGTTTTATATGCCACATATCAGTTTTCTGTTTTCTGTTATATCTTCTGAGGCAAGGAAAACAAAAGAAAAAATAAATAAGTGGAACTCCATTGAACTGAAAAGGTTTTTGCGCATCTAAGGAAACCATCAACAAAATGAAAAGACAGCCTATTGAATGGGAAAAGATATTTGCTAATGACACATCTGAAAAGGGCTTCATACCAAAATACATAAAAAAGAACGCATACAACTCAACACCAAAAAAACAAACAATTCAATTAACACATGGGTAGACTATCTAAATAGACGTTTCTCCAAAGAGGACATGCACATGGCCAATAGATGTGAAAAATGCTCAACATCACTAATCATCAGAAGAATGCAAATTAAAACCACAAGGGGATACCACCTCACAATTGTCAGGGCTATCATCAATAAATCAATAAACAACAAGTGTTGGCAAAGATGCAGAGAAAAGGGAACCCTCATGCACTGTTGGTGGGATTGCAAATTGGTGCAGCCACTATGGAAAACTGTTTGGAGGTTTCTCAAAAAATAAAAAAATAGAACTACCTATGACCTAGCAATTCTGCTTCTGGGCATTTATCCAAAAAAATCCAAAATACTGATTGAAAAAGATATATGCACCCCTATTTTCACTGCACCACTATTTACAATAACCAAGATATGTAAGCAACCCATGTGCCCATTTACAGATGATTGGATAAAAAAAATGTGGTACCTATATATGAGGTGTGATCAAACAACACAGTGAAAGTTCAAACAAAAAAAATATTGGGCCGGCCGAGTGGCTCAGTTGGGTAAGAGCTCGCTCAAGAGTGCGAGCTGAGCTCTGAGCAACAGCAGTTCGATGCCAAGCCTGAGATGAGTTGCTGCTGAGCTGCCAACAGGTGGCAGGATGGCTCAGCTATTAAAAAAAATTTAAAAAATATTACAAAATAAATATTACAGGGCCAGCCGAGTGGCACGTTGGTTAAGAGCTGGCTTGGGACCCCAGTGGCCGCGGTTCGGATCCCACATATGAGGGCCAGTGACACTGCCCTCTACAGCTAAGATGGTGAACAACAGCTCCACCTGGAGCTGGGCTGTTGTTTGTTCCCGGGGACGGCATAGCTGCAGCCCCCGCTGCAGTGGGCTGCCATAGACTATAGTGAGTGGCTGGCAACCAGCATGAGTACCTGGCAGCTGGTGTGAGCTGCCAAGAGCTGCTGTGAGCAGCCGTCCAGAGGCTGGCGACTGATCTGCCTCCCCCAAGAAGAGTGCAATTATGATACCAACATGGGCCAGTGAAGCAATGTCCTCCACAACTAGACTGAAGAACAAAAGGACAGCAACTTGTCTGTTCCCCTTCCCCAGTTCCTCAACGCTGTTCCCCAATTCCCCAATAAAATTTAAAAAAATATATTACAGCAAAACACACAGTGCCATTAGTCCCCCTCAAAATACTCCTCTTTGCTTCAAACACACTTATCCCATCGTTCTTGTCATTTTCTGAAGGAGTTCTGGAAGTCCTCTTTCATGAGTGTCTTTAGTTGTTCTGTTGTGGCTGCTTTGATATCCTGAATCATTTTGACTTTGGGGAAGAGCCAGATGTTGCATGGTGCCAGATCCGGTGAGGAAGGTGGATGAGGACACACTATGAATGCTTTTATTCGACAGAAACTGCTGTACTGGAAGTGATGTACGGCATGGAGTGTTGTTATGATGGAGGATTGTTTATGGCACACTTTAAAACACACTTTCTCTCAATCATAGCTCACACCCAACTGACTGCACTGAACAACTTGAAACTTGTCACACACTATTACTAAGGTTCAACACGCTGCTTCCTATATTGAAGATCCTTGCCTTTCCAATGGATGGCACTTGACAGAGCATTCACCATATTTGTTGATCACAATGGAAAACCTCCCTGTCACACATCACTTCTGGTATGACTGTTTTTGTCAAATAAAAACATTACAGTGTGTCCTCATCCACCTTATTCACCAGATCTGGCACCTTGTGACTACTGGCTCTTCCCCAAAATGACCATGAAAGGTAAACATTTTGAATTGATTCAGGACACTGAGGCAGCCATGACAGCACAATTAAAGACAGTCACTAAAGAGGACTTACAGAACTGCTTTTGAAAGTAGCAGGAACAATGGGATAAGCATGTTCAAAGTGTAGGGGAGTATTGTGAGGGGGATTAATATCAATGTGTCTTACTGTAATAAATTTTTTATGTAAACATTCACCTTATGTTTTGTTGTTGTTGTTTTTTGGGGTTTTGTTTGTTTGTTTGTTTTTTTGAGGGCAATGTCACTGGCCCTTACATGTGGGACCGAACCGGGGCCACTGGCTTCCCAAGCCAGCGCTTAACCGCTGCGCCACTCGGCCGGCCCTCACCTTATTTTTTTTTTTTTTTTCTGAAATGCAAAACCCAACGGAAGTTACAATTCAGGCCTAAATCCACTCCACTTGCACTTTACAAAGCAGTTGTCTTTGCACTGGGTACCCTGGCAAAATATACAGAGCACATCCACTGCCTCACCTTATGTTTTGATCATACCTCATACGATGAAATATTACTTGGTCATAAAAAAGAATGAAATCTTACCATTTGTGAACACATGGATGGACCTAGAGGGAATTATGCTAAGTGAAATAAGTAAGATAGAGAAATACAAATACCATAGGATCTCAGTTATATGTGGAATATAAAGAACAAAATAAACAAACACGAAATAGAAAGAGATTCATAGATACAGAGAAAAATCTGATGGTTGCCAGCAAGGAGGGTGTTGTAGAGCTGGATGTAAAATGTTAAAGGATTAAGAAATACAAAGTGGTAGTTAAAAAATAGTCATGGGGATGTAAAGTACAGCATAGAGAACATAGTCAACAATGCTGCAACAACTATGTATAGTGCCAGGTGGGTACTAGACTAATCCAGGAGATCACTGCATAAATTATATAAATGTTTAACAACTATGCTGTACATCTGAAACTAACAGGAAATAATGTTGAATGTCAACTGTAACTGAAAAAGTAATAAAAAAAAAGAAGAAAAAATGAGAAAGGCTATATATGAGAAGCTCACAGCTAGCATCATACTTAATGATGAAAATCTGAAAGCTTAGATAATAGATGATGACAGATAGATAGATAGATAGATAGATAGATAGATAGATGATAGATAGGTGATAGATATCAAGAACAGTACACAGGCAACATGAATGAAAAGTAATCACACAATGGTCAAAAGTAGTGCAAATGTCATGAAATTTACATAAGGCAGATAACATCCTTTTTCACAATGCAATTACATAAAATAATACAATATGAAGAATATTGAGAAACATTAAAATGTCTTTCTAAATAAATCATTAGTTAAAGAGGAAATCATACAGGAAATTACACAATATTTACACTTGAATTATAATAAGCACTAAAAAATCTAGGGGATGAAACAAAATAGTTAGAGGGCAATTCATTATAGGACAGTTAATTTTTTAAAGAAATTTTGACAATGCATGATTAAAACATTCAACTTAGACACATTATGATGGAAACTAAATCTAAATAAAAAAGCAGGAAAAGTTATAAAGATCAAAACAGGTAATTAAAAATATAGCATATCAACAAAACTAAAACCTCATTCTTTGAAGACTTATAAAAATAAATACTAATCATTATGAAAGAGAAAATGTAGATACAAATAAACAGAATTAAAGACAAAAGGGAAATATAATTACAGGGATGGTACATAGTAAAAGTTCACTAATGAATACTATTAATAAATTTATCCCAAAATGTAAAACTAGAGGAGATAAATATCTCAAAAGTTAAATTAGTCAAATTGACTAAAAATTAAATAGGGAATCAATGGAACTTAATCAACAATTGAAAGAGCACACATAAAATCCTAGATTATTTTTACCAAACAGACAAAAAAAAAAAAAATTCCTACATAATATAAACTTTTTCAGAGAGTATAGAAAGATATCTGTAATTTATTTGGGAGAATATAGTGACTTGAAAATAAAGTAGGACAAAAAAATTACAAGAAAGGGAATTATATACCAATCTCAATTATGAATATAGATATTAAAATTACTTATAAAATATGAAAAAATTTTCCCCCATCATGTTAAAATGCATATTTATAACTAGCTAGAGTTTATTTCAAAAAAAGTAAAGATCTTTCAAGGTCAGAAAATATATTAAACCAGTATATCATATAAAGTGATTTCAAAAGAAACTATATGATTGTAATAATAGATATAAGCATTCAATTAAATTTCAGTACACATTCACATTAAAAAATGGCTTTCAGAACATAAAGATAGTAGACTTCATTTAACTTGTTAAAGGTTACCTACCAACGTATGTATGTATACATGGAAACTTCAATAACCTGATGAAGGCAATCTATTAGAAACATACTGCAGGGCCGGCCGAGTGGCGCATTGGTTAAGCGCTGGTTTTGGGATGCCAGCGGCCCCGGTTCGGATCCCACATGAGGGCCAGTGACACTGCCCTCTACAGCTAACAACAGCTCCACCTGGAGCTGGGCTGTGCGAGCCCCGGTGATGGTGTGGGCTGCAGCCCCTGCTGCAGTGGGCTTCCATAGGCTACAGTGAGGGGCCCACAGCCAGCGTGAGCGGCTGGCGGCCGGCGTGAGCTGCCGATAGCCGCGGTGAGCGACATCCAGAGGCCAGCGACTGATCTGCCTCATCCGGGAAGAGCACAATGACGATACCAACAGTGAAGCAACGTCCTCCGCAACTGAACTGAAGAACGAAAAGACAGCAACTTGTCTGTTCCCCTTCCCGGATTCCCCAACGCTGTTCCCCTCCGCCAATTCCCCAATAAAATCTTTAAAAAAAAAAAAAAAAAAAACAAAGAAACATACTGCAAGCATTATCCTTAATGCTACTATTTTAGAAGGATTCTCATTAAAGTTAGGAACAAGAGAAAGTTTGTCTTCTTTCAAACCTGTTATTTAATATTGTATGAAGCTCTTAGACAATAAAATAGAAGCAACAACCAACCCAGTTTCAATAGGCACCTCTTGAATCATGAGAGTGGCCTATAAATACCATGTTCTACTAAAAGAATGGATCCTTGGAGAAACAGCTAATTGTAATACAGATGTAAAAATGCACAAAATGAGTGTGGAAAATCTTGTCATATTTGAAAGCAAGTAAGCTATCCAAAACCATTAGGATTATGTAAAGAAAAAAATGGAAGTCAATTTGAAGGAGCTCACACTGACAAGATATAGGGTAATTTGTTCAAATAGTAACAACAAGGAGAAGGAGGAGGAGGAGGAGGAGGAGGAGGAGGAGGAGGAGAGAAAGAATCATCAGTAAACAATAACAAAGAAAGTTTCTTTAAGAATAATGAAATTAGAAACCAAATCATTAAAGCTTTTTCATCTTCCCTTCATCTGAATGAGCTATAATAAGCTGATTGTTTCAAATAAATATATAGAACAGCAGGATATATAAAGTTTAATGATGCAGTGGTTGGATGTTCTTACTGGACAAATTTGTTGAATAAAGTTTCTGCAGGTTTGGAAAATCTATAATAACTACTACAAGCCTAATCTACACTGTAATTGTGGTGAACAATGAATTATAGAACATCTATACAGGCAAAGCTTATACCTGGAAGTGTGCCAAGGCTAAACAAACAAACACAAATACAATGAGAATCTGGGCCTTGGTTCAGTGGTTTCTACAAATATAAAGAAAATGTAAGAGACAGGGTCTTATGCAAGACTGTCAGAGATAAATAATATATAATGCCTTTCCTCAAGGTCATTTATGATCCAGTAGAAAAGACAAGTAATATATAGTAAATATAAGATAAACTAAAGTAAGCCATTTATCCTAAAAACTGTATAATTATAAAAAACTGTTACCTCTAGGGTGGCTCAGTCTGAAAGTATTCTGGATTCTTTGTGACAGGTAAAAGGACAAGCTAGTTATAGATGAGCCAAAGGTAATAGAATTATACACTTGTGTCTTAAATTGAAAAGCCTAAAGTGTAATTTTCAGTGTCCAAAAAATCACTGTGAAATGGGCTTAAACATGTTTCAGAGTCCTGGTTGTTAGTTGTGGAATGAAAAATCACATAAGTTTCACTTAATTAAAGATGTGATAGATTGCCAAAATAAGCCACAATACTTTGTAGCTTCCCGTTATTAAGTTTATCTCTCTACAATTTGAGTCTCACCTTGTCATGTTAATTGCTTTGGCTAACAGAACATTAATAATGATACAAGCACTGGGGCATGCCCTCTTTTGCCAATGGAGACTGCTGTACCCCCTGTGAACAAGCCCAGAAAAAAAAAACAGACAAATTTGATTTCATCACAATTAAATTTTTGTGCTGCAGATACCATCAAGTAAGTGAAAATATAACCCATAGGAGAAAATATGAGATATTTGCAAATCATACCTCACATAACTTAATAATAAAAAGACAAATAACAGCATTTTAAATGGGCAAAGAATATGAATAGACATTTCTCAAAAGAAGATATACAAATGGTTAACAAGCATGTGAAAAGATGCTCAACATCAGTAATCATTTGGATAATGCAAATCAAAACCACAGTGAGGGCCGGCCGAGTGGCGCGGTGGTTAAGCGCTGGCCTGAGAAGCCAGTGGCCCCGGTTCGGTCCCACGTATGAGGGCCAGTGATACTGCCCTCAAAAACAAAACAAAACAAAACAAAACAAACAAACAAAAAAAACCACAGTGAAATTCCAATTTACAACCAATAGAGCTGCTGTAATCAAAAAGATAAGGGCCGGCCGAGTGGCTCAGTTGGTTAAGAGCTCGCTCAAGACTGTGAGCTGAGCAACAGCAGTTCGATGCCCAGCCCGAGCTGAGCTGCCACTGACCTGCCAACAGGTGGCGGGATGGCTCAGCTAAAAAAAAAATAAGTGTTGACAAGGATGTGAAAAAACTGGAACCCTCATACACTGCTGGTGGGAACATAAAATGGTGCAGATACTTTGAAAAATAGTCTGGCAGTTCCTCAAAAACTTAAACATAGATTTACCATGTGACCCAGCAATTTTACTCTTAGGTATATACACCCAAAATTTGGAAACATGTCCACACAAAAATTTGTACATAGGGCTGGCCGAGTGGTGTGGTGCATCAGTTAAGAGCGCAGGACCCCGGTTCGGATCCCACATATGAGGGCCAGTGACACTGCCCTCTACAGCTAGAATGGTGAACAACAGCTCGACCTGGAGCTGGGCTGCTGTGCTTTGCTGGGGACAGCATAAGCTGCAGCCCCTGCTACAGTGGGCTGCCATAAGCTACAGTGAGTGGCCGGCACCCAGCGTGAGTGGCCGGCAACCTGCTTGAGCTGCAAAGGGCCGCTGTGAACAGCCGTCCAATGTCTGGCGATCAATCTGTCTCACCCGGGAAATGCACAATGATAATACCAACATGGGCCAGTGAAGCAACGTCTTCCACAACTATACTGAAGAACAAAAGGACAGCAACTTATTTGTCCCCCTTCACTGATTCCCCAATGCTTTTCCCCTTCCTTAATTCTCCAATTAAAAAAAGAAAAAAAAATCTAAAAAAACCCCAAACTTGCACATGAATGTTCATAATAGCCAAAAAGTGAAAACAGCCCAAACATCCATTGACTGATAAATGGATAATCAAAAGTGATTTGTCCAGGGCCGGCCGAGTGGCACGGTGGTTAAGCGCTGGCTTGGGAAGTCAGTGGTCCTGGTTCGGTCCCACATATGAGGGCCAGTGACACTGCCCTCAAGAAAAAAAAAAAAAGTGATTTGTCCATACAATGGAATATTTCTCAGTAATAAAAATGAATGAAATACTGACACATGCTACAACTCAGATGTATCTTGTAAACATATATTAACTGGTCAGAAGCCAGTCACAAAAGACCACATATAATATAATTTTATTTATATTGAATATCCAGAAAAGGCAAATATAGACAGACAGAAAGTATTAATGGTTGCCTAGGGCTAGGGTAGTTGGGGGAAACTGCAGAGAGATTACTACAGTGAAAGATACTTCCTTGTAGTATGATGAGAGTATTCTAAAACTGATTATGGTTCATGGTTGCACAACTCTGAATATACTAAAAGTCATTGAATTGTATGTGTAAAATGGGTGAATTGTATAGTATGTGAATTAAGTCTTGATAAAACTGTTATCAAAAAAATCATATTGAAGAACATAAAACCATATGGCAATAACTAGAAAAGAGTGCCGTGTTTCTATGAGGGAAATCGATACCATGAAAATATTAATTCTGATAAATTTAATTTAGCATTTTTCTTTAGAATACAAGTATTTGGGACTAAATTTTTAAAGTGGATTTAAGATAATTTAAAATATTATATAAAATTATAAATGCCTAAGTATATCCAATAAGAAAATAAAAAATGCAAATAGTAAGGACTTGCATCAGCAGTTATTAAAATGATTCATAAAATCACTATCATCAATGACAAATAAAAAATATATTCACTTATTAAGAGTCTAATTTCAACTTAAAAAATATGTAAACCTATTTTTCCTAGATTATCAACTTTAAAATGAGACAGTAGTTTTATTAAATGGGAACATTTTTACACATCCTCCTATTCTCTAATTTGAGTTGGTATGATCTATGCCTAGACCACTATTTCTTTCCTGGAAACTATAATATATATTTTTTTGATTTTGGTTTTGTAGACTTCCTTTAAGTTTTATGATCCAATTGATACCTTTCCCCAAAATTGCATATTCTGATCAAGTTAGTGAAAAACAGTTTCTATTGCTTGCAGCCAACAACAGTAACTGATATAATTATCAACAATCAAAACAGATTTTATAATTTTTGAATAGAAGAAAATCCTAAGAAAAAGTATAATAATTAACATAGAGAAACCACAAAAGAGGACTTCCAGTAAAATGGTGGAATACACAGACGCTGTGCTAACTACCTCTCAGGATCACACCAAAATTACAAACAAATTATACAGCATTCAACCCCGGACGTCCCCGGAACACTAGATGAACAGAACCACTAAACGAAGAACTTAAAGAGGAGGCCACATCAAGTCTGGTAGGACAGGCGGAGATCAGAGAGGGCGAACCCTGTGAGGGAAGCCCCAGGTGTGGGGAGGCTTCTCCTGTTGGGGGAGAGACCTTACGGCCGCACACAAAGCTCACCAACCCAGAATTTCTTTGCCAGGCAGAGAAGTTCCAAGATAACTGGCAGTAAATTAGTGAGGACTTTTTGCTCAGCTTGGTGAGGCTAAGAGCAGCTAGAGAACCAGTGGGGCCAGCACACGGGCTTACTCGCTGGTGAGCACTTACCTGGTTCTTGGTGGAAGGAGCAGCCGTGTGAGCTGGGCCCAGGAGCCTGCAGGGATGGACTGAACTGAGCACCTTTGGTGCAAAAGCTGGAGGTTTTTGCACTATTGTTCCCCAGGTGTGGCGCCTGCATGCGAGTGGTATAAGGAGGGTGCCATTTTGCCAGGCTTGGGCCCTCCCACAGAGGGTCAGGTCCAGGACCTCATTGGTCTGGTGGAATTGGCACAGAAGTGCATGTGTGCGCACGCACGAGCGCATGCGGCCTTGAATCCCCACCCGCCTCCCGGCTTCTGTTGCGTTGACAGGGGAACGCCTGGTGGGCATGTTCCGGCTCCAACAGGCTGCTCACTGAGATGCGAGAGTGCTCGAGCGGCCTTTGACCTGGCTCTCTGCAATGCACTTGCAGAGTTGCCAGGCTGGTGATTGGTTGTCAGACTGCTCGGCCTGATCTGCAAGTGGCTGATTGGGACAGGCTGAGACTGGGAGTTTTCCTGGGAGTGTTGGGCCATGAGCTATGTGCCTGCGTGATCCAGCTAGGGCTCTCCTGGTGATCTATATAATACATCAAAGCAAACCCAGAGCGACAGCCAGAATGGGGAAACAAAGACACATGTGACAAGTAGAAGATCAGAAGAAACCACTAGAAATGGAACCAAATGAAACAGAGGAATCCAACCTTTCAGAGACAGAGTTTACAACACTGATGATAAGAAGGTTTAACAAACTTAGGGAGGGCATAAAGAAGGACAGAGAAATCATAAAAAAGAACCAGTTAGAACTAAAGAATACAATAACTGAAATGAAGAACACACTTGAAGGAATCACCAGTAGAGTAAATGAAGCACAGGAGAGAATCAGCGATTTGGAAGACAAAATAGCAGAAATCACCCTGTTGGCACAACAAAAGACCAAAGAACAAAACACAATGACAGTAGTTTAAGAGCCCTATGGGACAAGGTGAAGCGAAACCACCATCGACTCATAGGAATACCAGAAAGAGAAGAGAAGAAACAAGGGGTCAAGAATGTATTTGAAAAAATAATGACTAAAAACTTCCCTACCCTGGTGAAGGAAATCAACATACATGCCCAGGAAGTGCAGAGAGTTCGAAACAAGCTGAACCCAAACAGGTCCACACCAAGACACATCATAGTTAAAATGGCAAAGGTTAAAGACAGAGACAGAATCGTAAAAGCAGCAAGAGAAAGACAGCAGGTTACATACAAAGGAACTCCTGTTAGACTAACAGCTGACTTGTCTACAGAAACTCTGCAGGCCACAAGGGAGTGGCAGGAGATATTCAAAGTGACACAAAATCAAGGCCTACAACCAAGATTGCTCTACCCAGCATGGCTTATCACTTAAAATTGAAGGAGAAATAAAAAACTTCTCAGAAAAGAATAAGCTTAAGGAATTCATTACCACCAAGCCAGCATTGCAAGAAATGTTAAAAGGGCTTTTTTAAACAAAAGAAATGGGTAAACAAGCTAACCCAGGAAGACCAGGAATAAGAATAACAAAATGGCAATACATATGCACCTATCAATAATCATTTTACATTTGAATGGGCTAAATGCTCCAATCAAAAGACAGAGAGTGGCTGAGTGGATAAGAAAATAGGACACATGTATATGCTGTTTACAGTTGGAATAAGATATTTCATACAAATGGAAATGAGAAAAAAAAAGCTGGAGTACCAGTACTTACTTTGGACAAAATAGACTTTAAAATGACTACAATAAAAGACAAAGAAGGGCACGATAACCCTAATAATTATCTATGCACCTAACATAGGAACTCCTAATTACATGCAACAGAGTTTGACAGACATAAAGACAGAGATCAACAGTAACACTATCATAGTAAGGGACTTCAACACCCCATTGTCACCAATGGACAGACGCTTTAGACAGAAAATCAACACAGAAAGAGGGGCCTTAAATGACACTTTAGACCAGCTGGACTTCATCGATATTTTTAGAGCATTTCATCCTGAAAAAACAGAATATACATTCTTCTCACGTACACATGAGACGTTTTCCAAGATAGACCATTTTACGCCACAAAACAAGTCTCAGTAAATTTAAGAAGATTGAAGTCATATCAATCAGATATAAAGGAAAAACTGATGGTTGCTGGCTGGGAGGGAGTGGGGATGAGGGAGAGAGGGAAGATTTTGGACAGCGTAGGTGGATGACTACAATGTTGCCGCAGGGATATGGGGGCAGTTCTGGGAATGTATTTGATAATGTTGTGAAGAGACTATTATATTAAGTGAAATAAGTCAGTCAGAGAAAGACACGTACCATATGATCTCACTTATATGTGGAATCTGAAAAACTGAATGAAAGATCAAAATAAACAAACTCATAGATACAGAGGAAAACTGAGGGTTACTAGTTGGGAGGGGGGTGGGGATAAGGAAGAAGGGGAAGGGACTAGACAGCATAAATAGGCAACTACAATGTTGCCACAGGGATATAAAACACAGTTCGGGGTATATAATAATGTTGTAAAGATTTTGTGGCATGTCAGATGGTCACATGTCTTGTTGGGGAGACCACTTCATGGATGGAGTAAAGGCTTGATCACTACACTGTACACCTGAAGCTGGTGTTGTATAATATTGTACACCAACTGTAACTGAATATATAGATAGTCACAGGATGTGGAGTATACTGTGGAAGGGAGTCAAAGGAATTGTACTAGATGTGTATGATATGGGGGTTGGAGTGGGGTGGCGAACTGGGGGAGGGGAGTTGTCACATTGGGGGGTAAAGAGTATAACTATTGCATTGTGTTGTACACCTGAAACTAATAAAAAAAAATGGGGAAAAAAAAGAAACCACAGAAAATATCAAGGGAGAATAAAAGTAGTGTACAAATTTAAATGACAGATGTAAGATCAAATACATATGAAAACACTAAATACAAGAGTAATGGGCTTATCTACTAAAATAAAGAGACCTGATCTCTGGGAAAATATTTAAAGCCTGTGCACAAGAGGGACATAGTTTTAAAAGTAAATGAGTAGACCTAGATATATATCTAATCAAAACATATACCTATGGGGCCGGCCGAGTGGCGCATTGGTTAAGCGCTGGTTTGGGGATGCCAGCGGCCCCGGTTCGGATCCCACATGAGGGCCAGTGACATTGCCCTCTACAGCTAACAACAGCTCCACCTGGAGCTGGGCTGTGCGAGCCCTGGTGATGGTGTGGGCTGCCATAGGCTATAGTGAGTGGCCCGCAGCCAGCGTGAGCGGCTGGCAGCCAAGAGTGAGCTGCCAATAGCCGCGGTGAGCGACATCCAGAGGCCAGCCACCGATCTGCCTCATCCGGGAAGAGCGCAATGACGATACCAACAGTGAAGCAACATCCTCCGCGACTAAACTGAAGAACAAAAAGACAGCAACTTGTCTGTTCCCCTTCCCCGATTTCCCAACGCTGTTCCCCTCCGCCAATTCCCCAATAAAATCTTAAAAAAAAAAAAAGACATATACCTATGAATACCAGAAGACACTAAGAAGAGCTCTCACAGTGACATTATACATAATAGCTTCAAACTCAAAGAGGTTCACATAACAAGAGTAGGAAAAGATAAATTCATATGCATGTCCTTCAAAAAATATAAGAAAAAAATATCTGTGCTATTAACAGGACACTGTTCCATATCCTGGAGAGGAAAAAACATAGAAGTGCTTATAAAATACATATAATATACAATTTTGTATGAAATATCTGAAATTTACATAGTATATTCCAGGAGGTGATGTGTGTTGTGAGCAAAAATGAAACAGGGTAGATAGAAAATATGGGGGCTATAGTGTGTGTTATTTTATAGAGGACAGTCAAGGCAAGCCACTCTGATAGGATGACATTTGAGCGGGAACTGAAAGAAAAGGAAAGTGAACCATCCATATAGGAAAAATGTTCTAGACAAAAGAATCAGAGTGGAAAGATCTTGTTTGATTAACATAATTGGTATTGAGGGGGGCAGAAATCATGGAGGATATTATGGCAGAAGTGGAGTGACTGAGAGATGCAGCAGTAGGAAATGAGATCAGAGAAGCTGCGGAGGGCCACATCTTTATAGAGACTTATAAGTAACTGAGGAATTCACCTTTTGCTATAAATGAGAGAGAGCATCTTTAGAAGGTGACTGATAAATATTTGTAAAGGATCATTCTGGCTGCTCTATGATGAATAAACTAGCAGGATAAGGGTGGATATGAGAAGCTTTGGAGGCTATCAAAATCCAATTCAAGTAATAGCTACTGGTGGCTTGGAGCAGGTAATATTTGAAGATGGCGAAAATGGTCAGATTATTGCAAATGTAGACCTGATTAATTGAATGTGATGTGTGGGAGGAAAAAAAAGTCAATGATGACTCCATGGGTTTTGACCTGAGCAATTGGAAGAATAGTTGCCTTTTACTGAGATGTGTCATATTTATACAGAAAAATGATTTGAAGTATATATATATCATAATTTTGATAGTTATATCTAAGTATGAGAGTAGCAATAATTTATTTTTTCTTTTCCTGTATCTATACTTTGAATTTTATTTGACAAATGTATTGGTGTTCTATTACAGCCGTAACAAATTACCACAAACTTACTGGCTTAAAGCAACACAGATTATTATCTTCTACTAGGTCAGAAGTCTAACCCAGGTCTCTCGGAGCTAAAATGAAGGTGTAGGCAAGGCTGCATTCATTTCTGGAGGCTCTAGGAGAGAATTAATTTCTAACTTCTAAAGGTCACCCACATTCTTTGATTGTGGCCCCCTTTCTCCTTCTTTAAAGCCAGCAATGTCACACATCTCTGACCACAGCTGAGCAAGGTTCTCCCCTATTAATTTCATTAGGTGGAGCCCACCTGCATAATCTAATAGGATAATCTCCACACCTCAGTGTCCTAAACCTTAATCATATCAGTATACTCACTTTTGCCATGTAGGTAGCATATTCACAGGTTCTAGGAATTAGAACGTGAACATATTTGGGGAACCACTATTCTGCCTACCACAACAAATGGCCATTTTTTGAAGAAATGTTTGTATGGGGTGATATTTAAAAATTATTCTTATGCCCATAAGAATTGATTTGATTGACTAAATCAATTCATAAGGGGATTTTTTAAAAAGCAGAGCAAAACAGAAAAACCTAAAAACGGGTTCTGAATAAAATACAGTTATCAGTTAAAAAAATGTATTATAAGTTTATGAGGCTGACCATCTCATATACCCTTGCATATCGTTTTAATATTTTTATTACAAATAAAATGCAATATTTTATTTGTTAATGGCCATTTATATTTATTTTCCTCTTTGGTATCTATATTTTTACTACAAAACAGCACTCTTCATGTCAGTAAGTTTGTTTGGCTCTAGCCCTTAAAACAGGCAGGACTGAGCCCATGTATTGAAGAGCAGCTGAGTTGTAATTAGGAAAGGCAAGGACTAACAGAGAGATTATACTTGTGTAAAGGGCTACAAAAATGAATAACTGAGATTAGGAGCAAAATTACATGAGAAGGTTGCCACAGGCAGGGGTGAGCAATCTAACATGCTGGGAATGGTTCTCATGTATTAGAAATATAATAAATAAGCTTAGGAAAATGGGTTGGAGCCATATATGGAAGAGAGTCATGAATTTCACCTTGAAAAGTCTATTGTTGTTTTTTTTCTGTAAGTACAAAGAAACTTGTTGGGCACTCCATTAGAGCTGTGCTGTAGTAAAAATTAATCTCCCCACTTCTGAATTAGAATGAAAAAAAGCTGGATTCTGGAAAACAAATTGAGTCCACCTTCTCACAAAAAATGAAAACAAACCTGAAGTACAAAACTTGATAAGTTATGTTGACGTTAAAAATAAAAGTTATTTTAACAGTAAAAATGGGTTTCTTCAGGAACAGCAAAGAATTGCAATTCAGGACAAGCAAGCTACAGCAACACCATAGGCAAGTCCCACACACAAACAAAGGAAACACTATTTTTTGAGCAAAAGTCCATTGGAGAAAAGTGAGAATTCAGCAAGATGGCAGTTTCTCATTGGCTGAGTTGCTGGGGTTGTTGATTTTTTTTTCTTTTTTTTTTTTTTGAGGGCAGTGTCACTGGCCCTCACAAGTGGGACCAAACCAGGGCCGCTAGCTTCCCAAGCCAGCGCTTAACCACCGGGCCACTCAGCCAGCCCTTGATTTCTTGTAGGAGATGCAATGTACACTTTTTCTTGTTAGGGCCTATAATTGATGATTCTTTCCTGTTGAGGATTCTCTGTGGGAGACTGTAATTGACAATTCTTTTTTTATTTTATTTTTATTAGTTTCAGGTATACAGAGCAACATAATAGTTAGACATTTACACTCCTCACACAGTGAGAACTCCCTCCTCCAACTACTACCCCTCTGTCATCTTATATAGCTGTTACAATACCATATCATCTTTATACTATACTCCACCTCCCGTGACTATATATATATATATATATATATATATATATATATATATATACACACACACACACACACACATATATGTTCTTATAGTTAACATATAATATTATTCTACTTCAGCTTCAGTTATACAGTGCAATGATCAGGCATCTAGTCTATAAACTGATCCCCCTGATAAATCCAGTGCTCATCTGGCACCCTACATAATGTTTACAACATTATTGATTATATTCCCCATACTGTATTTCATATCCCCATGACTATATTGTGTCTCCTAATTTGCTTTCTACTCCATTCACCTTGTCCCCCATTCCCTGCCCCCTCCCATCTAACAACCAACAGGTGTTTTTTTCCTATGTCTCTAAGTCTACTTCTGTTTTGTTTGCTCATTTATTCTGTTCTTTAGATTCCACATGTAAGTGAGATTATACGGTATTTGTTTTTCTCAGTCTGACTTATTTCACTTAGCACAATATTCTCAAGGTCCATTCATGTTGTTGCAAGTGTTAAGATTTCATTCTTTTTTATAGCAGAGTAATAATACTCCATTGTGTAAATGTACCATAGTTTCTTTATCCAATTGTCTATCAATGGGCATTTCAGTTGTTTCCATGTCTTGGCTATTGTGAATAGTGCTGCAATAAACATAGGAGTGCATATATATATTTTCAAGTAAGTATTTTGGATTTCTTTGGATAGATACCCAGGAGTAGAATTGCTGGGTCATAAGGTAGTTCCATTTTCAATTTTTTGAGGTACTTCCATACTGTTTTCCATAGTGGCTGCACCAATGTGCAATCCCACCAACAGTGCAGCAGGGATCCCTTTTCTCCAAAATCCTTGCCTGTACTTGCTGTCTATTGATTTATTGATGATGCTTATAGTAGTTGACATCGAGTAGTACTGTATGAAAGCTCCCCCTTCTGGTTTCCAGATTCCATTTTTGTGAGGTTTCCCTTCACTAATTTTCACATTTCCTCCTTTTGATCAAGATTGTAATTAGAAAGCATCTCTGATCGAGAGTTAGGTTTTCTTAATTGAGTGGTCTTTTGGATCTTGGTGCCAAGAAGGACCTTTCTGTCATGTTCCACACTGAAAGAAAAGTGTACAGATTGTAAACCTATTGAGGTTACATTCAAGTAACAAGGAGGGGTAGGAGAAAGAACTCTCAGGCACTTCCCATCTATAGTCCATATTTATTACCTTAAGCACTAGAGATCATCTCCTTATTTGGTACATCAGTTTTAGAAAGGTTTTTGATAGTCAACAAGTACAGACTCAAAAGTAAGAGGACAATTCCAAATTCTATGATGGTTATAAACCAAGACCTTAGGCCTGAAAGTAGCCAACTGAACAAATATTTATTGGTATTTATTCCAACTTAGTGGAGAATGTTTTCCCCATGGAGGCAAATCTGTATTCATGTATGTCTCCTGGAAGTTCCTGCTTAAAGCAGCCATGGAAGCAGAATGGTGAGTACTGCAAGAACACACTGAATCAATTGACTGAGTGCATTTGAGAAAATACAACGCAGGTATAAACATGAAGAAATCGCTGATGAATTTTTTAAAAACAGCAAAACTTCAAAAAATATTTTAAAACAGTATTATTATCTCAAAGAACTGTTTGGGACCAAATGTATCATCAATAATACAGACCGCAAGGATGCAATTTCAGAGCCCATGAATCTGGACAAAAATCCAAAGTCAGGTAATAGTCCAGATGAAAAGACACTTTTTTGTGAATCCTGAACCTTCTAACAGACTTGGGCCAGGGAAAGCTGTTTAGTCAGATGGTTTCTACTTCAATTCCAGGAAATCTTTACTTTCAGGTCATCAGATGTTATGCAGATCTAGTCAGCGTTTGGTACTTCCTTTAGATGTGTCATGTGAATCCAACAGTCTATTCCCTGGAGTATGGCAGCACAAGCGTTGGCTAACAGTACCTGATAGGGGCCCTTCCAGTGAGGTTGAAGACGATCTTTCTAAAGATGTTTTTTGTTTGTTTGTTTGTTTGTTTCCAATGGATGAACTCTCTAGGTTGTAAGGTCTTCAACTGCAATGATGCTTAAGGTCTTCATCTCCCTGGAGCGTACAGTGAAAAGATTGCTCCACTAAAGTATGTTTCTTTTTCTTTTTTAAAAAAATAGAAGCAATTAGGCCTTTACAATATTAAAGTGTATCTCATTTTATCAGCTGTAGATTAAATGAGGCAGGGGCCAAGTTTTTTGGATATCCTGTAACTATTTCAAAGGGTGAGTCTTTGAGTCCCAAAGTGTGTAGATCTGAAATTTAAAAGAACCAACAGCAATGCTTTTAGTCAAGGTATTTGTAGAGTTTCTATAAATTTTTCCAACTTGATTCTTAATAGTACTATTAGTATGTTTGATCAACCTTGAGAATTGAAGATGGTAAGCACAATGAAAGCGTTATGAAACCGGTCAAACGGCACAGACTTATCAAAGCACCTGACTGCTACAATGGATACCACATTAACTATAAAGTTTGAAAGGGGTTTCCCACACATAGATAAGCTTTCCTAACAGAATGTTAGCCATAGAAGAGGCAGTGGCATGTCTACAAGGGGAGGCTTTAGTCCAGTGAGAAAACACACAAATCATAACTAAAACATATTTATCTTTATAATATGGAGGAACCTATATGTGATCCATTTGCCAAACCTCAAATGGCCCATTAGGCAATTTAAAGTGTCCAGGATCCAGACAAACATGTTTCCCTGGATTGTATTTTGCACAAGCGGGACAAGCAAGATAGGCACATTTTGCAGCCTTATTAATATATCTCCACCAATACTGGTTTATGAATGCTATTGTTTTGTCAGTAGGCCAAAAGTTTATTACATGTACAATGTTAAGGAGTGGGAATATTAGAATTTCTGGAAGGACTGGTTTGTTATTTGGCCCAAACCAGAGTTCTCTTTTATCATCAAACCAACAGCTAGTAGATTTCCAATACTGTTTTTTCTTTCTTTCTTTCTTTCTTTCTTTCTTTCTTTCTTTCTTTCTTTCTTTCTTTCTTTCTTTTTTCTTTCTTTCTTTCTTTTCTGGGCTGAATTGTTAGGCATCTCCAGCCAATTTTTCTAGATTGTCATCTTCGAGAGCATCGCTTTGGACCATTACAGAGGTCTAGCCATTGGCTCCTTTGTGGGCAGCATTTTGATGGAAATATCAATGAGGTTCTTTCTTTTAATCTATACGAACTCAAGTTTGGAATGCCCAGGGATCTTAACAGCAAATGCAGCAGGCAGAATGGTGGCATCTAATATACTTTGGATATGAGTCATTTTAAATTTTCCCCCCACTAGAGGTAAGAAAAATTCACTGTTTCCATAGCATCCCAAAGTCATGGGCTACCACAAACACACACCTACTATCAGTGCAAATGTTTGTGGTTTTTCCCTTGGCTAAAGTACAAGCCTGAGTAACCTCATATAATTCAGCTTGTTGGGCTGAAGTACCCAAAGATAAAGGTGCTGCCTCAAGGACTTTGAAAGGAATTACAATAGCATACCCAGCACAGTATTTACCATTTTCACCCTTTAAATAAAAACTATCAGTAAGCCATGAAAGCTCTGTACTGATTAGAGAAACTTCATGTAAATTATTATGGGGAGTCAAAAGGTGATCTGTCAGTGTTAAGCAGTCATGAGGGATTTCGTCAGTGAAGGAGGGGAGGAGAATAATAGGATCAAGGTTATTACAATGAGAAAGGTTACATGAGGAGCAGTTAGCAAGAATATTTCATTGGGCCGGCCGAGTGGCGCATTGGTTAAGCGCTGGTTTTGGGATGCCAGCAGCCCCGGTTCGGATCCCACATGAGGGCCAGTGACACTGCCCTCTACAGCTAACAACGGCTCCACCTGGAGCTGGGCTGTGCGAGCCCCGGTGATGGTGTGGGCTGCCATAGGCTGTAGTGGGTGGCCCGCAGCCAGCATGAGCGGCTGGCGGCCAAGAGTGAGCTGCCAATAGCCGCAGTGGGCGACATCCAGAGGCCAGCGACCGATCTGCCTCATCCGGGAAGAGCGCAATGACGATACCAACAGTGGAGCAACATCCTCCGCGACTAAGCTGAAGGCAACTTGTCTGTTCCCCTTCCCCGATTTCCCAACGCTGTTCCCCTCCGCCAATTCCCCAATAAAATCTTTAAAAAAAAAAAAAAAAAAAAAAAAGAATATTTCATAAGAGGTGAGACTACTGACTGCAAAGTGTTGAGTGTGATGAGAATTTATGAGTACTTCCACTGCATGGGGTACAAAGATGGTTAAAAGAGGTCCCATAATTATTTATTCAGTTGCCTTAACCAAAAAGGCAGTGGTAGAAATGGCTCTGAGGTAAGGGGGGTATCCTTGTGCCACAGGATCTATTTGTTGGTTGTAATACCTCATGGGTCAATGATGATCTCCATGTTTTGGGGTGAGTACTCCAAGGACATTCCCTTCCTTTTCATACAAAGAGGAAAAGGGGGAAGTTGATAATTAGTATGTCTAAGGGCAAGTGGTCTCATTAAGTTTAGGTCTCAAAGGCTATGTCATCTCAATACTCCCAAATAACAGGGTCGGGTTTGCTGGTTTTTAGTAAAGAATATAGGTGCTGAGGCATAAAAAAAAGTATTTGGAATCCAGTTTCGACAGTAACCAGCTAGCCTGAGAAAGCCTCATAATTGGCATTTAATTTTAGGTTTTGGGAAGTTCAAGATGCCACATAGCTTACCTGGAAACAAATATAGTCCTTGTTCTGAGATCAGGTGCCCTAAATATCAACCCTGAGTTTGATCAAGCTGCTATTTTTCTTTGAGAATTTATGTCCCATTAAGGCCAAAAGATTTAACAGGTGGATGTTGTTTTCCTGTGAAGAGGTTTGAGAAGGGAATCAGATAAACAAATCATCTGTATCTTATAACAAAATAGAGCCTGCAAAAAACATTATACCATACAAATCGGATTTCAAGAATTGTGAAAAGTAAGACGGACTTTCTATGAAACCCTGGGGCGTTACTGTCCAGATGTTTTGCCTTTCTTCCCAAGTGAAAGCAAAAAAAGTATTAGGTAGGCTTCTCGACTGGAATACTAAAGAATGTACTGCATAAAACAATTACAGTAAAAAAATCTGCTTTAGTGGGAATGAGTGTCAGTAGTGCACAGTGGTTAGGAATAACAGGTTGTTGAGGGATAACAATGTTGTTCATTGCTCATAAGTCCTGGGCAAGCCTCCATTCCCAGCCATTGCATTTTCTCACAGGCAAAATAGGAGTATTGCAAGGACTACTACAGGCAAAAAATGAGGCCCTGAGCGTAGTAATCCCTTATTATGGGCTTGAAGGGCTTCTTTACTTATGAGGTATTAATTGATTCTGGGAAGAGGTTTTAAGGGATCTATTTGAAGTTTGATAAGAGATGCACTGTGGATTCTGCCACTATCAGTTGAAGATTTCACACATATAGAAGATGGCAACTGATCCAATTGGGACAGATGATCAGTGCTCCCAGATTCAACTATAGAGCTGTCAGAGATGGACCAAATAAAATATGTCAAAGGGTCATTTAATTCACCTGATTGGATATTTTGGTTGCTAATGCCAAATTCTAGAATTATTTCCCCCTTTTTGAATAAAGAAATTCCAACATAATAATTTTCTACGAAGCATCAGCTTACTAAATGAATAGAAATGGAGGAACTAAGCAGAAAACAGTAGCTATCTTTCAAAGGGCCTAAACAAAAAGGGATAAGTTCAAAGACAGAAACCCCCACAATTTGAACTGTATTAGTACCTTAAGGCAGGGCTGCTTTCTAACAGTGGGGATGAGCACCAAAGGTATAGCTCCAGTGTAAATAAGGACAGAGATGGATTCATTCCTAACCTGGAGTGTGGTTTTCCGGAGTGACTAAAGGGAGGATTGGGAAGAGCCCCTGTGGGTCCTCAGAACCTGTCACTGGGTTAGGAGGACATTGGAAAGGCTGGCTAGAGGGCTGAGGCACCTGAAGAACTTCTTTGTAACAATCATTTTTACAATGTCTTGGATCTTTGCAATTATAGCAGAAACTATTGTAGGTTTTTGGTTTTGTTTAGGGGCCTTCATTTGCCAGAGTGGAAAATGAAGAATTTTAGTACTGTTTCTTTTAGGTGACTCATCTAAGGTGCAAGCAAGCTTGTTTGATGAATTGAATGAATCTTGAGTAGTGACAGTTTTCTATTCAATCCCGGTCCTTTTAATTAAAAGAGGTTTCAGTTCAGCCTGTTAATAAACATAAGAGTTAAAGGCTACTTGAGTGGTTTCAACATCTTAAGGAAAACAATAATTTTCTTTGAAAACAACTTAAAGTTAATTATAATAGTTATGAATAGGTTCCTCAGGTTTCAGCGTGCAAACCTGAATTTTGCTCCAATCAGCAGGCACAGGAAAAGCTACTGTAATTGCTCGGTGACAGTATTCAGTGAGTATTGTAGCACTTTATAAAAGTTAGGGGTTTGTTTCCTAAATTCTGTTCAGGATATTCCCATCAGGAAAGTTTCATCCAATGTTTGGCTTGACCCTCCCCAACAATCATGTGGACTAACTAATATAAATCTGAGAAACCACACTGGTGGGTTTGAATAACTATGCTAAATTCTTCAGCAAAACTATAGGGGTTCTTCGATACTTTAGGAAACTAACTGTGGCTCAAAATTCAGCCTTAGTCCATGGAACATGGGTTTCTTGGGGTCCTCATAAGACTTAACTTTAAAGGGGCAGGTTCTGATAGTTGCAGAGGAGGACGGAGTGAGGAAAGACTGAGGGGAAAATGAAGTTTGGTGAGAGAATCAGAATGGGGAAATTGTGGGTAGAGAGGAGATGGGGTTGGTGCAGAAAGGAAGAAGGATGATGACACCAGGAGTGGGACTTTAGCACAAGGTAGATGCAGTGTGTCTGGAGACAAAGAAATGGGGGAGGGGAAAGAGACGCCTAAGAAGCATTTTTGCCTTTCTTTGTTTGCTTGCCTCAGTTAATTTAGAAAATGCATTTTCCAGAAAGGCAATTTTAGATTCCTGATAAGGTTTGGAAGCTTCAAAATACCAATCAAAATAAGATCCTATTTGGTTTTGACAATTTTAGAGCCATGGCTGTATAATTTTAATTCTGTTTTAAGAAAGGTAAATTTGGGGAGTTCGGAAGTTCCCCATAACAGCCATTGGTATTCTAAATTACTTTTGGTTAAGTAGGTCCATTTATTTAGAAATGTGCATGTGGAAGGAATGTAGTTTTAAAACATGAAATTGGTTGAAGTCCCAGAAGTGGGGACACCCTCAAAGCATTTTGATGTCCGGGATCCCATTTCTTGGAGGTTTTCTCTACAGCAAAATAATTCTGAAACAGCCCAGTTCCAACAGGAACAACATAGTTCCAAAAGAAACAAGACCAAAGGCCATTACATTTCCAACAGAAACAGCCTCGTTCCAAAAGTAACCAGACCAAAGGCAAGCACAGTTCCAATAGGCATAATTCCAATAAGAACAGCCTGGTTACAAAAGGAATTGGACCAAAAGCAAGCACAGTTCCAATAGGCACAGTTCCAATATGAACAGCCTGGTTCCAAAAGGAATCAGGCCAAAGGCTGAACAAGTACTCTCAGAAAGGAAAAAGCCTTTAAACAGATCCTGAATAAAGCCTGAACAGCTCAAACATGCAAAAAGAGCAGAGCTTTAAATCCAGGATAGACTAACTCTGAAACTCCAGTGACAGTGGGAAAACATTGAGCTCTGTGGGTACTAGAGACTTTTCACTCTCCAGCCTCAGAGTTGTTGGGGGTCTTCTCTGGATACCACTTCTGATCACCAAGTAATATTGACCTTAAAAATAAAACAGGCAGGGCTGGCTGAGTGGCTCAATTGGTTAAGAGCTCATTCAAGAGTGTGAGCTGAGGGCCGGCCGAGTGGCGCATTGGTTAAGCGCTGGTTTTGGGATGCCAGCGGCCCCGGTTCGGATCCCACATGAGGGCCAGTGACACTGCCCTCTACAGCTAACAACAGCTGCACCTGGAGCTGGGCTGTGCAAGCCCCGGTGATGGTGTGGGCTGCAGCCCCTGCTGCAGTGGGATGCCATAGGCTGCAGTGAGTGGCCCACAGCCAGCGTGAGCGGCTGGCAGCCAAGCGTGAGCTGCCAATAGCCACGATGAGCGACATCCAGAGGCCAGCGACTGATCTGCCTCATCCGGGAGGGGCGCAATGACGATACCAACAGTGAAGCGACGTCCTCCGCAACTAGACTGAAGAACAAGAGGACGGCAACTTGTCTGTTCCCCTTCCCCGATTCCCCAATGCTGTTCCCCTCCACCAATTCCCCAATAAAATCTTTAAAAAAAAAATAGTGTGAGCTGAGCTCTGAGCAACGGCGGTTCGATGCCAGCCTGAACTGAGTTGCCATTGAGCTGCCAACAGGTGGCAGGATGGCTCAGCTAAAAAACAAACAAACAAAAAAACCGGCAATTATTTTACCAGCAAAAATGGGTTTATTCAGGAACAGCAAAGAATTGCAATTTGATAACAAGTATACTTTAGCAAAGCTATAGGCAAGTTCCACAACAAAGGACAGGGATGCTATTTTATGGAGAAAAAGGAGGAAGTTGGGAGGGGTTGTTTTGAACAAAAGTTCACTCAAGAAAAGCTCGAGTTCAGGGAAATGACAATTTCTTATTGGCTGAGTTGCTGGGGTAGTTGATTTCTTTTAGGAGATGCAATGTACACTTTTTCCTTTTAGAGTTTGTAAACGATTGCTCTTTCCTTTTGAGGATTTTTCTGTGGGGACTGTAATTGACAACTCTCTATATTGACATGGAGTAGTATGTAAGAGAATTCCCCTTCCTCATTTCTCAACTCCATTTTAGCAAGGTCTCCTCTCATTATTTCTTTTTTTTTTTTTTTGAGGGCAGTGTCACTGGCCCTCATATGTGGGACCCGAACCGGGGCCGCTGGCTTCCAAAGCCAGCACTTAACCACCGCGCCACTTGGCCGGCCCTCATTAATTTTTTAAAGATGTGTACATTTTATTTATTTATTTTTTTTTGAGGGCAGTATCACTGGCCCTCATATGTGGGACCGAACCCGGGCCGCTGGCTTCCCAGGCCAGCGCTTAACCACCGCGCCACTCGGCCGGCCCGGCCCTCATTAATTTTTATACTTAGCACTGATCTGATGTGGAGAGATGGGTCGTAAGTGAAAATAAAAAGTCAAAAATGATTACAAGGCTTGATGTGAGGAGAGCAGAGATGAAATCAATAGAAAATGGTAATGGGAACCACACAACATAGCAAAGCAAAGTAGTTTAGAGCAAGGACCCTAGTGCTAGATTTTTCAGGCTCAAATCCATACTCTACTATTTACCATCTGTATGACCACTGAAACTTTTCCTGTGTCAGTTTCCTTATTTGTAAAATGAGGATGGTGGTAAAAATAGTACCTACTTCAAAAGATGGTTGTGATAATTTGACTTTCTTTTATGTAAAGCACTTAGTACAACACTTGTTATATATTTTTTTTATTTTAATTAACTTTATTGGGGTAATATTGGTTACAAGTGTACATTTCTATAATTCACTGGTTTTAAAAGAAATATGATAGGCTAAACTTGCAAATGTTGAGTTTATTAATAATCTTAAGTAGGGAGAAGTAGTGGAAGTTGAAAATGGTATCTGGAGTTCAAATGATAAGGAGAACCTACTACACAGATTTGGGGGTAAATTTCATAAGGATAACAACTCTCTGGGAATAAATGGAATAAATATAGAGAAAGAAAGAAAAAAAAAACAAAGAGGGGAACTGGGAGATAAGAGTGAAATTGGGAGTTTATCTAACTATAAGAAGTAGGAAACCATGGAAGAGGAGCCAGCTAAATATACAGAAAAAGATCAGTAAGATTGTTAAGAAAAGTAATAAGATGGTGAAGACTCAGAAAAACAAGATGAAAAGTTGACAAGAAATGCTTGGTCAACAAAACAACGTCTGCAGAGAGTCTGGACATTTTTTTGCTTGATGTTATGGAATTTTTAGAATTTTTACCTACTTGGAAGAATCTCTTCTGGAGACTTGATTTAATTTATTTTAAACTGGGTTCCTTTTTCAATGAATTTTACTGTCAAGATAGTTTTATCTCTCCTGAGGGTGAGGACATCTGGCAGAGGTCTTTGGGTGGATGTGAAAAATGAGACATAAATAAAGCCAATTTGTATTATTTGGATTGTAAAAACTGTTGGTGGTATTGTGGCAGGGAGCCCTAGACAAAGGCTTTCCTGGACCGCATGGCCACCAACACTCTCACGTTTAACATTTTCTAATTCCTACCTCACCTGGGAACCAGTCAGAGACTAACACAATGCCACATGTCCTAATATGGAATCCTAGCTGCTAACCTGGAAACCTCAGGGTATAAAGCTCCGAGTCCTGTCCAAATCAGGGCTCAGCCTCTGGATATGAATTTGCTGAGCCGGTGTGGGCATCAATAAATGCTGCTTCCTACTCCGAGCCTTGGTGTGAGCCTTGGTGTCCCGTCTCTCTGTCCAAGTATCCCGCAACACAATTCGGGGCTCGCCCAGGATACGACACGGCGATATTTTCTGCCTCCCTTGTCCCTGAGGCCCGGCTTCCCCAGACAAAAGGGGACACGAATTCTACTCAGCAACAGCGGACCCTTGTCCGTCAGTGGGGAAGTCTCCCCTTCCATCCACGGGGAACCAACCAGGGAGCACAACAGAACCCACAAGTCTGCGGGAACCAGCTTGGGAGTGCTGCCTGACCAGACAGGAAAGGACCCGGGTCCCTTAAGGCAGCCTGTCCATCAGCGGACAGAAGGGGAGAATGATCACCTCCCAGAGTCACCCGAGTATCTCAATTTCTGGGAGAAACCGTGACTCCCAGGAACAGGGCGGTGGGCAGACAATGAATCTGTCTGAGTCCGTGTGAATGAGACGCAGTCTGTCTGCAAAGCGAGTGTTGAGTCCAGACCCATGGGTCCGGGGCGAACCTCATATGGCTTAGGATGGTATCACTAAATTGTCTCTTTCGATTTAGTGATCTGAGTCGGGGACTTATACCAACCCACCAATTGCTAAGAGGTACTTGAAATATCCCCTCGAGGGGAGCGGCCAGAGACAGACAAAGCGAATCTGAGTGGTCTTGTGTTGCGCCAATTTTGTGGTTGCTATGGGTGGGCAACAGAATACTCAAGTTCCATTAGTGTGTATGTTAAAGAATTTTAAGAAGGGGTTCTCTGGGGATTATGGTACTAAGATGACCCCCCAAAAGCTCCGCACCTTCTGTGAAATTGATTGGCCGTCTTTCTGAAATTGAATGGCCAACAGAGGGAAGCTTCCACAGGGACCTCATTTGAAGAGTCTACCTCGTCGTTGCTGGCAGTTCCTGTCACCCTGACCAGTTTCCCTATATAAACTCATGGGAGGCCATTGTACGGCCTCGACCCCCTTGGTTGAGGTCCTGTTTGGAAAATCAGAGTAGGGTTATTTTAGCCTGCGCTATGGTCCCCTCCTGGAAGCCATTTAAAGATAAAACAAAAGGACCAAAGCCGGTCTTGCCTTCAGACCCAGAGGAGATCCCGCCACCCTATTCGCCTATCTATCCACCACTTCCATGGGCCCCTGAGTCTCCAGGACAGTCTTCAGTGCCACCCTTGCCAACCTTACCATCTCCTCCTGCTACCCCCCTTCCGAACCCTCCTACTACACCTCCGCCTCCAGTCCTGACCCCATACAGGCTCACAGATGGCCGGCTGCAGAAAAAGAGCCCTAAGGCTGACGCTCTCCAGCTCCCTCTACTATCATCAGGATGGCCAAATTCAGGGAGGCAGACACATGTTTGTGTACCAGCCCTTTTCAGCCACTGATCTCTTAAATTGGAAAAATCATACCTGCGGGGGATCAGCCTCCGCTGACCAGGGTTTCCCTCAGGTGGAGATGGCGTCGGCGAGGGAAGAAAAGAAGGGAGACAGTGGAGAGCATGTTCATTTTATAGGGATACTTGACCATTTCCTCAATCACAAGCGTTTGGTGGTTTCTAGTTCCCAGGATTTACTCAAGTCTTTACTTCCCTGTAATTGCTCTCTCCAGGATGTATTGTGACTTACTCTTCCGTTAAAGGATTACCTTGTCTTTATTATGATAATTACCATGAAACCCAGACTTAGTTTCTGTATATCACCTAAAGAATGTTTACTATGACTATCTTAACTATCTAGAAATCATCCTAAATCCTAGCAGTTAAACACAATCATAAAACTCACAGGACATATACTTGAACTATACCAAAAGACTAGGAATGGCTGTGTTTAGGGTAAAAGCATCTAAAATCTATTTCTATGTAAATACAATACCTAGCAACCAAAGGGGATTTCACACCTCCCTTATCCTACCGAGGTAGCATCTGTTTCTCAGTCAAAGCTTCAGTATCTGTTGAAGAATTTAAACAAAGTTGTTAACATACCCAATGGTCAGGAAGTCGCCTCTTACAGAAACTCTCATGGCCTGAAGACTTTTAATCTTCAAGGAGACTATTCACAGCAGGGCCCTTAGTCCACAGGCAGGCTTCTTGGCCTATGTTGTCAGAGGTCTGTGCCTCAGTTTCCAAGAGGTTTGAGTCTCCAATATCTCAGTTCAGGGGTCCCCTTGGGTTGTAGCCTGTTTTAGGGAGTTTCCTTCTCTTTAGGAAATCTTGCCCCATCGCTGGCTTACATAACCAGCTATCATCAGGGTACCATAAGAACTTGTCACAAATGCAGTGAATATATTGTCTCCTATAGGAGGAAAGGCACATGGATTCACAGTGGCAGGAGACATTACATGACCAACCGTAAGGCAGCACTCCTAATATCCAGTGCTGAGCAGGGCAGTGTAACCTTGTTAGATGTCTGCCCCACCGCACATACCCAATCATATACTGAGAAGCCTGGCTTTGACTGACCTCCTTCAGTCAATAGTTCAAACGCATCGGGCCACCTGGGCTGATTGTAGCCAACTCCTCCTAATGCTCTTCAACACTGAGGAGCCCTGGTGAGTTGCACACACAGGGGGCCATAAAATGGCTGGAGGAACATGCCCCACCCGGAACCTTAAACATCCAAATATATGCCCAGAACCATTTCCCTGAGGAGGACCCCCAATGGGACCCCAATGATGACTGGGACCTCCAGATGCTGGAACAGTATCAAGAAGCCTTTATAGGAGGCCTGAAGGATGGTAGCAAAAAAGCCATCAATATCACCAAGATCTCTGAATTCCTCCAGGGACCCAAGGAAAGCCCAAGCCAATTTTATGAAAGACTGTGAAACGTTCCATCTCTACTCCCCTTTCGACCCTGAGGCCCTCGAAAATCAGTGGATGGTCAATGCTGCTTTCATTGGGAAGTCCCAGGGCGACATCCGGTGAAAACTTCAGAAACTGGATGGATTTGCTGTCATGAATATCAGCCATATCCTTGAAGTGGTGACCAAGGCCTATGTCAACCATGACCAAGAAGCTCGTTGAGAAGCATATCGGAAGATGAAGAAAAAGGTAGACTTGCTTGCTGCTGGACTTGTCGAGCAGATTGGGACCCCAGGATGAAATGCCATTCCAAACCTGGCACCACTCCAGTGAAGGTGACATCAGGGAGGACCACCCACCAGGAGACCAAGGCTGGGACAAGACCAATGTGCTTACTGCCACCAATGAGGCCACTAGAAAAATGAATGTCCTCAGTGGTTGGGAAGAATGCCAACAGGTTCGAACCTCTGGAGCCCAGGTTGAATCACTCATGGCAGTTACTAGCCACCTTATCAGGCCACAAATTCTTAGGGACAGCAGGCTCTGTAGGATCTGGATCCCCAACTTCTCCACTATGGCCAAACCCCTTTACAAAGCCACAAAGTGGGGTGAACATGGGCCTTTTCTGTAGGAGTCTCCATTTAATGAGATTAAATGGGCTCTCACTCATGCCCCTGGCCTAGGGCTCCTGGACATCATATCTAATTCTTAGGGGATTGGCACCGGCCAGTAGCCTACCTCTCAAAACAACTCGATTCAGTGGCATTTGGATGGCCACCTTGCCTGAGGGCGCTCGCAGTAATGGTCCCTCCTAGTGTCTGAGGCTGACAAGCTGACTCTGGGTCAGGAATTCACTGTCCAGGTTCCGCACTCGGTCCGGGCCCCATTAGATCATAAGGGACACTATTGGCTTACCAACTCCCAGCTTGCCAAGTATTAAGGGCTACTGTGTGAAAACCCACAAGTCTGCCTTGAAATAGTACAGACCCTAAACCCAGCCATTTTACTGCCTGTAGGGCCTGGGCCCCGAGACCATGACAGCATCGAAGTCATGGACAAAGTGTTCTTCAGTAGGCCGGACCTGACTGATCAACCTCTTATGGACCCCAATGTAGAATACTATACCAATGGCAGCAGCCATGTCCAGGGAAATAGGCAGTTGGCTGGATACTCTGTGGTGACTCTACCCACCACCGTTGAAGTGAAACCCCTCCCACAGGGAACCTTAAGGAAATAGGAGACCTAACCTTAAGATAACAGCTTGAGGCATTAGGTTCTACCCTACAGAACCTCAACCAATGGATACAGGAGAGGCTCCCCATCAACTTAACAACTGAAGTTCATCCCTTCAAGCCTGGGGATTCAGTCTGGGTTAGGGAATGAAACCTCCAGTCTTTAAAATCCCTATGGAGGGGCCCCTTTACTGTCATTTTGTCTACCCCCACAGCAGTCAAGGTCACAGAGATCAGTCCATGGATACACCACAGCAGATTAAAACCTGCAACCGATAGCTGGAACTGCACCTCTGACCCCTCCAAGCCCCTCAAGATCACTCTCTGGAGGAAAATGGCCAGCGGCGTTACCTGCCCTTAGGAGGAGATCATCAGCCCCGCTTTGGTCACACTGGAAGCTGACCAATCCACGTGCAGCTGAAGCTTGAGGACTTGTTCCTTGCAAGATGCATACCCTAAGGACTCTGATCCCTACTCTCACCCTTTTCTTCCTAGTTGGGGATGATATTGCCACCCCCTGCCCTAAATCATGCTTCCAGCCCTTTTGGATAGGGACAACATCTCAGGTAGCATTTGTCTTCTACACATGCCTGCCCAATGCTACTAGAGTAAAACTCTTCAGGCTTGTACCTATGCCGACAGATCTTACTGGTCCTGTCCCATTCCTCTAAAATCAATAGCCGGCCACAATTGCCCAGGGTTCAAAAGGGCCAATCAGGTTATCTGTTAGACCCGCCACACCCACATCAGATACTCCGATGGGGGTGGCGTCCAAGATCAGGCCCAGGAGGTCCCTTAATGTGGGAGGGCATCAGACCTGGGAGGAAGATGAATGGCCTCCCCAGCAGGCATCCAATATTATAGTCCAGCTACTTGGGCTCAAGACGGGTGTTGGGGATATCATACCCCCATCTACATGTTCAGCCGTATCATCAGGTTACAGGCTGTTCTACAAATAATCACCAATGAAACTGCAACAGCTTTAGAGTTCCTCACTACCCAACAGACCCAGATGCAGGCCGCTATTTACCAGAACCACCTAGCACTGGAAAACTTCAGCACTGGCTGAAGAAGGTGGCATCTGTGGCATATTTAATCAGTCAGACTGTTGTCTACAGATTGACAATACTGGCAAAGCCATCTCTACCATTGCCACAAATATTAGAAAACTTGCCCATGTCCCAGTTCGAAAATGGACAGAAAGCCTCTTTGGAGGATGGTTCTCCACCCTTGGGGGGTTTAAAACATTAATTGGAATCTCCCTACTGCTCCTTGTAGCATGTCTCCTTTTACCCTGCTTTCTCTCCCTTATTCGCTCTACCTCTTCCCTCATAGAGGCCATTGTAGGACATAAAACTGCTGCTAAGGTCCTCATTTATGGAGGTACCAACCCCTGGGCCAACAACCCATTGAAGGAGATGATGTTCTCTAACCCAGGTATGAGTTCAAGCATCAAGGGGGAAATGTGGCAGGGAGCCCTAGACAAAGGTTTTCCTGGACCACATGGCCACCAAGACTTCTGTGTTTAACATTTCCTAATTCCTACCTCACCGGGGAATCAGTCAGAAACTAACATGATGCCACATGCCCTAATACGGAATCCTAGCTGCTAACCAGGACACCTCAGGGTATATAGCTCCAAGTCCTGTCCAGATTGGGGCTCAGCCTCTGGATATGAATCCACTGAGCCGGTGCTGACATCAATAAATGCTGCTTCCCATTCTGACCCTTGGTGTCCCGTTTCTCTGTCCGAGTATCCTGCAACATAACACTTTCACTGAAAATGGCTCTCCAAGTTCATTCCTTTTGGTCCTGGGGAATAGACTGATACTAGAATGTACTTAGAGAGTTATCAGAATGGATGACAGATGCAAACATAAAAGTTAAGGGAAAGGGTTGAATTAAAACTTGTGCCAAAAGAATTCAATAAAAACTCAGTTAACTTTTGGTCTAACTTTTTGAATGTCTCCTTCTGTATTGAGCATGAGCACTGAAGTGGGTGAATTCAGGCAAGACACTAAGTGTAGGAAATTCTTGGTATAAACAAGTTCATTAAAGTTTCAGGGGCCTTTAACACCTCAGTAACAGCCTGCCCTGAGGTTAACATTTATTGTTTTGAACTGCCAACATCTTGCTTTTATAGGACACATTTATATGCTAAATTGCCTATTATGTTAAGCTGTAAGTTCCCATTTAGCAGCATCAGAAAGGAGATTTGACTATAAGTGTTTGTATTTTATTAGTGCTATGCCAGACTTCCTAATAGCTCAAAATTCCTAAGGCTGAAATTCATTGCATCTTCTTGAGAAGGTGCTTGCCTAAAATAATTTGTTATAAATACTGCATTTGCATAGACTTGAGGTTTTCAGACTTGGGTCATCAGGAAAAGTGAAAAAAATTTCTTCATTTGATTTTACCCTTAAGCAAATCATAAGTGACACATTCAAGCAATTATATCAAGAAAATAAAAGTACAATCTAACTAATGACTACTCTTTTCTTAATGATTTCAAGAGTAAATAGCTGGAAACTCCACGATAATGGATATTGAGTAATGATACAGTATTACAAAGCATTCTTACATATAACAGTTGCCAGGCATTTGTATGGTGCATCAGAGTTCACTTGACTCTATTGACCATGAGATAATATTAAAAATGTAACACAGGGACTTCAATATGTCAAATTTCAATTTGATGCAGTAAGGAGAAAAAGTATTGGTTAAGTGCACAGATTGAAAAGGAAATTGAAAAATCCTACTCAGAAATAGACTTCCACACTTGTGGATAGCAGAGACTAAAAATATGTTCCATTTGGGAAATGCCATGCCACCTCCCTTTTCCTACATGTCTTCTGAATTGTTTTCTCCTACACTTGAAATGCATTGACATCAGAAAACAAGAACACTAGATTTATAAAGTAAGTCACAGAATTTTAACCATAATTTGCTTTTATGTGCCATTATATTGGGTTGTCGGGAAAGTCATAATGCATTTTTGCAACCAAAACCATAGAAAAAATATGTCATGACTTTTCCGACAACCCAATATAATTATAAAGGATTTTATTCCCTTTGAAGATCATTTTTTCTGGCATAAAACACTTGAATGTGTGGGTTTTTTTCCCTCCTTAGTTTTGAAAGGATTAGATATGTAAGGGAAATTAAATAAAGTAAAATAAATATTTATTGAACACTTAGTCTGTATCAGCTACTATGTCGGTTTTTATTGGGCAAACTGGTTGCCACCTTAACATGCATTTTATCCCTTTTATTTTGTCACAGCTATTTGATTTAGGGGGATTAATCCTACACACATTCCCAGAAATGGACACTGATATATATTGAATTGTTGGAAAAGTCATGATGTATTTTTTCTATGTTTTTCATTGCATATTTTAAATCATTCACTTTGCTAATGATATTTGTTCAGTGGGAGCACACAACTGAGAAAGTCTTATCAAAGGGAAGTCCAGGACTTACGAGGCCTGACAATTGTATTCGTGAACTCATCCTATAAAAAGTGATACATACCTCATTGCTGAATATCACTATGGTCATCATTGAAGTACTTCCCTTGAGAAGCTATGCACTGACAATAGCTCCGAGTCCACCTTTCAAAGCAATTTTGGAACTCTTTTTCTAGAATGGCCCTCAGAGCTGTTGTTGTATTACCCTTGGTGTCCTGAATGTCATCAAAATATCTTCCTTTCAAGATTTCCTTTACCTTTGGGTAAAGAAAGAAGTCATTGGAAGCCAGATAAGGTGAGTAGGGAGAGTGTTCCAATGCAGTTATTTGTTTTCTGGCTAAAAGCTCCCTCACAGACAGTGCTATGTGAGTTGGTGCATTGTCATGATGCAAAAGCCATGAATTGTTGGCAAAAAGTTCAGGTTGTTTTCTTCTAACTTGTTCATGCAGCCTTTACAGCAATTCCAAACAGTCAACGTGGTTAACTATCTGTCCAGTTGGTACAAATTCATAATGAATAACCCCTCTGATATCAAAAAAGTCTAGGAATATCATTTTGACTCTTGATTTGGACTGCTGGAACATTTTGGTTGTAGAGAATTGGCTGACTTCCATTCTGCAATTTGATGCTTTGTTTCAGGGTCTATTGGTACAACCATGTTTCATCACCAGTAATAATATGGCTCAAAACATTGTGTTGCCTCCCCAGAAAATCTTGGCAAATTTCGACTCTCCTTTGCTTTTGTTCATTGGTGAGCTCCTTCAGGATCATTTTTGCACACACCTTTCTCATGCCAAGATTTTCCTGTTTCTCTATTGATGTTTACTTGGTCTGCTATGCTTCTCACAGTCAGCTGACAGTTTTGAATGATTTTGATGCATAATTCAATGAATTTTTGCAATGTTTTTTTATCATTACTGCTTGTTACTGGCTGCCCTGACCTCTCTTCTTCAATGACGCATTGTCTCCCCTCAGAAAAATGTTTAACCCATTTGTACACTGCAATTTTCTTCATGGCATGTCCCCATTAACTTGGCCCAACATGTCCCTGATTTCACTTCCACTCTTGCCAAATTTAACAAGAAATTTAATGTTTGTTCATTGCTCTAACTCAAGCTCAGACATTTTTGCGATGACACACAAAAACACACAACAAAAATGAACAACACTCAGCAAGACACCACCACATGTTGACACAAACACACCTGTGAGACACTGATATACCAAGGTTATGAACCTTACCAAGCTGTTTGTACAGTGCTGCCAATGTAAGCGCATAGTGGCAAGTTTGTGAACTCCTATGTTCAATATTTGGAGGAGAGATGCTCCTCTCTTTTCCACCTGTTGAGAATAAGAAGGCATACAGATCTGGGAGCTGCTTTCAACCACCCAGTTACAATGAGAGTAGCGAGCCTGAAAATAAAGCCAATATAAGAGAAAGGACCAAGTCAAGAGAATTATAGAAAAATCCTGGCTGCAATCCTGATGGTATCACAAATCTCTAGATCTAACCAACCCTGCAACCCATCTTATCTCTAACCCCATATATAACATTTAGTTTTCAATGTCATTTTGAATTGAGTTTCTTATTACTTATAAACAAAAAACTCTACCTGATATATAGGTGTTTTTTGTTTGTTTGCAGTCTTTCATTGATATTAATCTAACAGTATCTTTATCAGAAAAAATAGAATATTCTCAGGTTACAAAACCCATTTACTGAGTCATACTCTCAGAGAACTACCAAGTGAAAGTCACCCTAAAGAACTGCTGTGCCAGAAACATGCAATGATAGACACAGTGGATAACAGAATTGCAGATATTCCAAAACACGGTATGTGAGTATCCTTGCTCTTTTCCCTTTGTTCCAGTAATACTTAATCCTATTTCTATTCTAGCAATTCACCCATTTTAGTTGTTTAACTTCCACTGATCTATGAGTTCCTCACAGGTAAAGTCTCTCTTATTTTTCTTTATATTTCTAAGTAAGCATAATGTGTTGTATACAGCAGACCCGTAGAAGTTGTTTTTTGTTTTTTTTTCAGGTGTACAATTCTATAATACATCATCAATATGTTGCACTGCATGTTCACCACCCAATGTCAAATCTCCTTCCATCACTATATATTTGACATCCTTTATCCTATTCTACCTCCCCCACTCTCCCCTGTTTACCAAACTTGTGAACCAGTGATTAAGGGACAAGGTCTGGTGGAGACAAAAGTAGGTTTATTCAAAATGGCAGCATTCCTGGAAGATGGTGGACTATCATCACAGAGTCCACCTTTTCCTTACCTAGATTGGTCAAGAGGTTTTATAGGTACACAAGAAGGGGCAGATCAAAGGAAAGAGGGAGTTAGTCATGTGACTCCTTAGTGCTGAAATCCAGGAGACCGTCTCCTGGGGTCTGGTTTATTCCACAATGTTTATTTCATAGAGGTGATACATATGTCATCTGATGGAAAATTGCAATCCAGAATTGCAGTCCAGTTGCCGGTGTCCAGATGTCTGAGGGCTGAATCTGTTTGTTTCAAGTCAGCATTCTGGCAATTAATCAGATTAATGAGGTCTGCATGTAGCTTCAAGAAAACACAGTTATTGAATCAGGTAAGAAGGAAAGGAATAAAGGAAAAGAAACTAAATTGTTAAATCTTGAAAAAATAAACTGTCACCTTTACACCGTTACCCACTGGTAACCACTAAACTGTTGTGTATGTCTGTGAGTTTTTGCTTGTTTGTTTGTCTTGTTCTTTTGTTGCTTTCAGTTTTATATTAAATGTGGTTTTGAATAGTTAAATGAATGAAAGGATTCTAAAAGAGTAATGTGAACATTTAGAGCAGTGAGAATTCCTAAAGTGCTAGATTAGACCTAGAAAGGACTTTGTTTCTCATTATCACTCAGCACCGTACTTACAAAAGAGCTGGTTTCAACAACAAATTTTGAAAAGGATTTATGAATAAATCTTTAATCTCTCACTGAAAGGTGCAGGGAATTAAACATCTAAGAACCCTATTTCATTTTTGAAAGATAATTCCTGTTCATTTTAAGATAAATTTATTTAAACCATAAAAACTAGATTTACATTACAGAGAATTTCATATACAAAAATGGATCACTCATTACAGAGAATTTCATATATAAAAATGGATCACCCATAATAAATAACCTACATATAGCCACTTATATTTTGGAAAATAAAGTGCAATTGCAATTTCATATGTTGTTTTTCACTTCACTTTGGGTTATAAGCACCATTCCATTTTGCAATTTAATCTACACAAATGTATTTTTAATGGTTAAAAATAGTCTACACAGTAAATGTACAAAACATTTATTTAGTGCTTCCATTGTTATTGTTAAAGACTTAATTCACTTTCCATTTTATATTATTGTAAGTAATACTGTTGAACAACCACATGCACATTATTTTTCTATATTTTAGATTATTGGTTAAGGTCAATAATAACAAAAATGGAACTTTTAGGTTGAAAGTTTTAAACATTTTAAGGTTCTCAATACGTATTGTTCCAAAATGTTATGAATAATTTATGATTTCAGCAATGTATGACTGCACCTGGTTTGCCACATTCCAGTAATGCAAATTATCATTTTTAAATGTATGCTAAGGTAATTGGTAAAAAGTGGAGATACTGTATTCTCATTTTATTTCCCATTTTTTCTTTTCTTGTAAAGTTAAACACTTTTTCCATATATTTTCTCTTTCCTGAATTATCTTTAGCTTTTGTAACAGACTTTGTTGATGGCCTGGGAATCCCTTTTACCATCTGCTTCCTGTGCCAACAGCTCTTACCTAAAACCTTTGAAAGATTGCGTTTGAAAAATTGGAGCTTGTTCCAGTGGAGATGCCTCCACCCAGGCCAGCTCTCAGTTGATAGTACAGGCCTAGGAAAGTTTCACTCCTTTGCCTCAAGGTGGGTGGGATGACACTGAGGTGATCCTTGCATTCCAGATCTCCCCACGTGATCAGATTGAAGGGAGACTTCATTTAAAACAACACCTTTGCACAGCCCCTTTTCCTTCCCTATCCTGTCTCCCTCACTACCTTTGCATACATTCCTTTAAAAAAGAAGAATCTCCCATTTCAGGGTCTGCTTTTAGGGAACCTACCCTAAGACAATTATATTTTGAATATTTACATTCAGTGGCCTTAATGTATTTTCTTTGTTTGTTTTGAATGGCCATTCCAGATTTGGCAAATATGAATTCTACTTTCATACAATATTTCAATAGGAAAACAGATTAATACGATTCTCTTGGTACTCTTAGAGTAAAAAAGAGTTAAGTCTTTTTTATTTTAACAATTAATTGGTCAAATACCATTTGCCCACAAAACATGATTAACTTAGCCTAAAGAGGCTTTTCATGATTTAAAACTCCAGGTGGAAAGAGAACAACAAAGATTAACAAAAGTGCACTAGTTGGGTCTAATTTTTTTTTAATCAACTGCCAGAAACTTTTTTTCACTCATGTATTATAAGGCAAAAATGTTTGATATTGAAGATTAAGATGTTTAAATTAAGACATATTCGTTTGAAATGGGAATATTTATTAATTTTGATTTGAAACTAAAAACCTGACATTTTAAATTTCACATCATAATGTATATTATGAAATTCAAAATTGAATTATTTATCTAGGGACAATATTTGGTTTTACTCTTGTTTTGCAACAGAAAACACTGCCCATGAGCATAGACATTTACAACCATGGATAAAACCTTTGCACTATAGTTTTTGTTTTTAAGGCAACACAATCATCATTTATAGTTTTATGCTATAGTTCAGTAACTTCCATTTGCCATTTTACAGTAACATTATTAATATCAATTGACTTGGGTGAACTGAACAATGTTAGACTATTTTCAAATATTTAAAAAACAATGAAGATTTTGGAATTTAGTAATTGACTCAAATTTGAGAACTTTAGAAAATCTGTTTCAGATCTGGAAACTGATTGTCGTGGAGGGATATGGGCAAAATTATTCCTTGACAAATTAACTTTCTAAAGATGTGATTCCTCTAGAAATGTGTGAATCAAGCTACACATTCATATAACTATTTATGACAATGCTTGAATAAGGTCATGCATAGTACTATCTTATTTTTTAAAAATATCTATTTATACATATTTGCATACATTTTGCTTTGTTAATACTATTTATATCAGTTCTATATATTTCATAATTAATATTGTGAGGGGCTTAGCTATTTTGCCTTTCTAAAGCACCAACATATAGATTTGTTAATTCGATCTATTATATTTTAATTTATTCTGTTAATTTATTTTCTTGTATGATTCTCTTTCTTTTTTTACTTAGGTTTACTCAGTTGTCTTATTTCTAATTTCTTGAATTGAACAATTAAATAATTTGTTTTCAAGTTATCTTCCTTTTTATAATATAAAAATTAGTACCACAATGAGATATCATCTCATACCTGTCAGATTAGCTATCATCAAGAAAACAAAAAACAGGGCTGGCCGAGTGGCATGGTGATTAAGTGCTGGCTTGGGAAGCCAGCGGCCCCGGTTCGGGTTGCACATATGAGTACTAGTGACACTGCCCTCAAAAAACAAACAAACAAAAAAAAACAAGTGTTGATGAGGACGCAGAGAAAAGGAAACTCTTGTGCACTGTTGGTAGGACTGCAAATTAATGTAGCCACTATGGAAAATGGTTTGGACATTTCTCAAAAAATTAAAAATAGAACTACTTTATGACCCAGCAATTCCACTTTTGGATATTTATCCAAGGAAATTCAAAACATTAATTTGAAAAGATATACATACCCCTATGTTCATTGCAGTGCCATTTACAGTAGTCAAAATATGGAAGAAACCCAAGTGCCCAGCCACAGAAGGTTGGATAAGAAAATTGTGGTACATATAAACAATGGAGTATTATTCTGTCATAAAAAAACAATGAAATCTTACTTTTTGTGACAACATGGATGGACCTAGAGGGTGTTACAGTAAGTGCAATAAGTCAGATTGAGAATGACAAATACCATACCATATGACCTAACTTATATGTGGAATCTAAAGAACAAAATAAGTGAACAAACAAAACAGAAAAAAATGTAAAGCTATAAATCCTCTTATATGCTGCCTTAGTTACCTTCCACCAGGAGTGATATATTTTTGACATTATTTCTACCTATTTTTCTAATGTGCACTGTGATTTCTTTTATGACCTATAAAATACATCAAATCTGTTTTCTTTTTTTTTTTTGAAGAATGATAATTAGCTTATTTTTATTGGCCATGTATAATAGCATCATCCTGTTCCCACTTTTCTTTGATATGTCAGTATAAGATGGGCTTTTTTGTTAACAAGGCAGTATTGATGAATCTGTGTTTTCTTACTTCCAGATGTATAAGGGGGATTTAAAAAATAACTGTAGTTCCATTATAGTTAGAGAATAATATTTTCCTTATAGCAAATTTGGACTTTGAGACCTTGTTCAAAGTGAATTATTTTAGTAATGTATATTTGTTTGAAAGTATTGTATATTCTCTAATTGTTACTGGGGTCTTCAGAAGGCCCAATATATAGTGTTCATTCTTCCCTTAAAAGACAAAGAGAAAATAGGTTTGGGAATAAAATATGATTTTTGTTAATAGTAAAAATGATATGGAGAATATGGCTAATTACTGGGGCAAAGTCAGCTTCCTGATGTTGCACCTCAGAATGAGACTTACCCGTTCAGTATCAAGCAATAATAGAAGACTGCAGTCCTACCCTGTGTAGGCAGAGGAGCAGAAAATATATGCCCACTGGGATCAGGCTAGAACCTGAAAGGCAAATAAAATAAAGATCTGGACTATGTTTACTCGGTTATTTACACCAAGTCAATAATCAGATGCAAACTGATCTCACCTTGGGAAGAGTGAGGAAAAGGGTAAAGAGAGGCCATGACTATTTAATAAAGGCCATTTACATTAATGGAATCATCATTTGTGGGTTCAGGGATCCTTATATATCAATTAAATCAAGCATGATAATAATGTTAAAATCTTTTAAATTCATACATATTTTCCATCTGTTTGATTTATCAATTTCTCAAACAAATCTTTTAAAATCTTTATACTTGTGGATTTGTCAAATTCTTTGTAATATTGAGGTTTGCTTCATATATTTTTTTAGTCTACCTTATATTATCTGCAAATAAGCTTAAAATTGAACTCTCTCTGGTGAATATTTCCTAATAAAACATTCTGTCACAATTCAATTTAATACAATATTAATATAGCTCTTCCACTTTCAGTTAATATTTGTTCAGTGTCTCTTCTCCATTTTTTCTTCCAAATAGTCTGTGTCCTTTTGAAGTACATAGCTCAATTCTTCTAACACAATGAGCATCCTTTTTCTTTTTGAGGGCAGTGTCACTGGCCCTCATATGTGGGACCCAAACCAGGGCCGCTGGCATCCCAAGCCAGCGCTTAACGACAGCACCACTCAGCGAGCCCAATGATCATCCTTTTTTAACAGGTAAGTTTTAGGTTGTATTTCCTATATCACTGAAAAGTTTTTTACATTCACACATTTATAAATTTTCAATAGCAGGGGACCTTTTGTTTTTGTTATAAATTTCTAATTTTATTGAATTGTGATCACAGACTATTATTTGTATTGCTTTGCCTCTGTGAAATTTAAGAAAATTTTCTTTCTGACCTATTGCATTGTTAATTTTTGTAAATATTCTATGTGTACTATAGAAGAAAACATATCTGCTATACTAGGGCACGCTGTTTGCTATATATCTATAAAATCTATTTTATTGGTTGCGTTAAGCCTTAAATTCTTACTTAATATTATCAACTTGACTTGTCTTTCACTTTGAGAGATAAACTAAAATCAGCTATTATTGTTTCTATTTTTCTTTGTAGCTAATGTAATTCTGCTTTGTGTAGGTTCTGCTGTATTATCTTGTCCATTGTCATTGAATACTATATATCTCATTGTTAGCTTTTGCATCTAGGTTCAAAAATAAGACTGGCCTTTAATTGTCCAATCAAAAAGTTCTTTCTTTTTTTTGTATACAAAACAGGTATACAAAACAACATAATGATTAGACATTTATACCCCTCATAAAGTGATAACACCAAGAAGTCTACTACTACCCATCTGCCATAGTACATAGTTATGTTATGTCAATACCATTAACTATATTCCCTATGCTGTACTATACATCCTGTGACATATTTATAAATACAGTAATACTTTGGTTTGCGAGCATAATTCGTTCCAGAAACAAACTACTCATATTGCAAGACATTGCTCGTTTACCAAGTAAAAATGCATTAGAAATGTTTGCTCGTCTTGCGGAACACTCACAAACCATGTTACTCACAATCTAAGGTTTTGCTGTAATTTATATTTAATAATAGTTGGCATTCAATATCATTTTATATTAGTTGCTAGTGTACAGTACAGTGGGTAGGCATTTATATAATCTATGAAGTGATCTGCCTGATAAGTTCAGTATCCATCTGACACCTGACATAGTCTTTACAACATTATTGAATATACTTCCCACACTGGAATTCATATCCCCATGACTTTTGTGACTACTAATTTCTACTACCTAATCCCTTCACCTTTATCACCCATTCCCAAACCACCTCCCATCTAGGAACATCAGTTTGTTCTCTGTATTTATGAGTCTGTTTTTGTTTTGTTTGTTCATTTATTTTGTTCTGGAGATTCCACATATAAGTGAGATCATGTGGTATTTTTCTTTCTCAGTCTGACTTATTTTACTTAGCATAATACCCTTTAGGTCCATCCATGTTGTCCCAAATGGTAAGATTTCATTATTTTTATGGCAGAGTATTACTCCATTGTATATATGTACTACAATTTCTTTATCCAACTGTCTATTGATGGGCATTTTAGTTGTTTCTATATCTTGGCTATTGTGAATAGTGCTGCAGGAAACATACGGGTGCATATATTTTTTTGAATTAGTGTTTTGGATTTTTTTGGGAAAAATACCCAAGAGTGAAACTGTTGAGTCATAAGGTAGTTTTATTTTTAATTTTCTGAGGAAACTCCATGCTGTATTCCATAGTGGCTGCACAAATTTACAGTCCCACCAACAGTGCACGAGGTTTTCTTTTTCTTCACACCCTCACAAACACTTGTTTGTTGATTTATTGATGATAGCCATTCTGACAGGAGTGAGGTGGTATCTCATTGTGGGTTTTATTTGCACTTCTCTGATGGTTAGTGATGTTGAGCATCTTTTCACATGTCTATTGGCCATGTGTTGTCCTCTTTGGAGAAATGTCTATTCTGGTCCTCTGCCCATTTTTAAATTAGATTATTTATTTTTTTGGTGTTGAGTTGTATGAATCTTTTATCAAGTTTAGATATTAACCCCTTAGCAGATGAATTGTTGGCAAATATCTTCTCCCATTCAGTAGGGTGTCTTTTTGTTTTGTTGATGGTTTCCTTTGCTGTGAAAAAATTTCAGTTTGATGTAGTACCATTTGTTTATTTTTCTTTTGTTTCCCTTGTCTGAGGAGATATATCAGTAAAAAAATAAGGGTAATGTCTGAATGCTTATTGCCTATATTTTTGTCTAGGAGTCTTATGGTTTTACCTGGGTTTTGGTGGAGGGGCAGTAACTCAAGAGGTGCCAGAAACATATGGAAGAAAACTGAAATGTGTGGCTGTGGAGCAAGGGCTGACACCAATGGACAGATCTTACAGATAGAAAATCAATGCAGAAACAGCAGCCTTATATGACACACTAGATCAGATGGATATAATTGATACTTTTAGAGCATTTTACTCCAAAGCAGCACTTGGAATATTTTCCAAGATAGAACACATGTTAGGCCACAGAACAAATCTCAATAAATTTAAGAAGACTGAAATCATATGAAGCATTTTCTCTGACCACAACGGTATGAAACTGGAAATCAATTACAAGAAAAGAAAAAAAAAACACAAAAACTGGAAAACACACAAACACATGGAGCCTAAATAACATGTTACTAAATAATGACTGGGTCAACAATGAGATCGAGGAAGAAATCAAAATATACCTTGAGGCAAATAAAAATGAAAACACAGCAACCCAAAATCTATAGAACACAGCGAAAGTAGTCCTAGGAGGGAAATTCATAGCAATGCAGGCTAATGTCAAGAAAAAAGAAGAATCTCAGATAAACAGTCTAATTTTACACCTAAAGGAACTGGAAAAAGAACAGTGAATGGAGCCCAAAGTGAGTACAAGGAAGGAAATAATAAAGGTCAGAGCTGAAATAAATGAAACAGAGGAAAAAACAAAACAAAAGAAAAAAAACCCCAAAATCAAAAAAACACAAAAAATCCATGAAACCAAGAGATGACTTATTGCAAAGATAAACAAAATTGACAGAACTTTAACCAGACTCATCAAAAAAAGAAAAAAGAGAGAGAGAGAGAGAGAGAGAGAGAGAGAGAGAGAGAGAGAGAGAGAGAGGACTCATATAAATAAAATCAGAAATGAAAGAAGAGACAGAACACCAGACAGATGACAGAAACCCCCAAATTTTAGAAAATACTATGAGCAACTATATGCCAACAATTGGACAACCTGGAAGAAATGGATAAATTCCTAGAAGCATACAATCTTCCAAGGCTGATTCAAGAAAAAAACAGAAAACCTAAACCAACCAATTACTATTAATGAAATTGAATCAATAATCTCCCAACAAACAAAAGTCCTAGACCAAATGGCTTTACATGTAAATTTTACCAAACATTCTAAGAAGAATTAACACTTATTCTCCTCAAACTATTCCAAAAATCAAGAGGTGGGAAGGCTACCAACCTCATTTTACAAGGCCACCATTAGCCTGATTCCAAAATGAGACAAAGACATTACAAAAAAAGAAAGCTATAGGCTGATATCCCTAATAAACTTACATGCAAAAATCCTCGACAAAATATTAGCACACCGAACTCAGCAATATATTAGAAACATCATGCACTACAATCAAGCAGGATTTATTCCTGGAATGCAAGGTTGATTCAATATCCACAAATCAATAATGTGATACACTGCATAAACAAAATGAAAAATAAAAACCATATGGTCATATCAATAAATGCAGAAAAAAATATTTGACAAAATCCAGCATCCATTTATGACAAAAATTCTCAGCAAAGTGGGAATAGAGAAAACAAATCTAAGTATAATAAAGGCCATGGTTGGCCGGCCAAGTGGCCCATTGGTTAAGAGCTGGCTTGGGATGCCAGCAGTCCTGGTTTGTATCCCACATATGAGGGCCAGTGTCACTGCCCTCTACAGCTAAGATGTTGAACAACAGCTCCACCTGGAGCTGGACTGCTGTGAGTCCCCGGGACGGCATAGCTGCAGCCCCTGCTGCAGTGGGCTGCCATAGGCTACAGTGAGTGACCGGCAGCCAGCGTGAGCGGCTGGCAGCCAGTGTGAGCTGCCAAGAGCCACTGTGAGCAGCCGTCCAGAGGCCAGCGACCATTCTGCCTCACCCAAGAGGAATGCAATGAAAATACCAACATGGGCCAGTGAAGCGACGTCCTCCAAAACTAGGCTGAAGAACAAAAGCACAGCAACTTGTCTGTTTCCCTTCCCCAGTTCCCCATGCTGTTCCCTTCTCCCAATTCCTCAATAAAATCTTTAAAAAATAAAAAATAAAGGCCATGTATGACAACCAAACAGCTAATCTCATACTCAGTGATGAAAAGATAAAAGTATTCTCCATAACATCAGGAGCAAGACAAAGGTGTCCACTTTCACCACTTTTATTCAATATAATGTGGAAGTCCTAGACATAGCGATCAGGAAAGAATAAATAAATAAATTAATTAAAAGTAAATGGCATCCAAATTAGAAAAGGGGAAGTAAAACTGTCATTATTTGTAGATGACATGATGCTATATAGAGAGAACACCAACAAGTCCACCACAAAACTATTAGAACTAATAAAAGGATTTAGTAAAATAGCAGGACCCAAAATTAATTTTCAGAAATTGGTTGCATTTTTATATACTAATAACAAAGTATCAGAAAGAAAAATTAAGAAAACAATCCCATTTACAATTGCATTAAAAAAAAACAACCTAAGAATACATCTAACCAAACAAGTAAAAGACCTGTACTCAGAAAATTTTAAGACATTGAAGATAGAAATTAAAGAAGATACAAATAAATGGAAACATATATCATGTTTATGGATAGGAAGAATCAACATAGTTAAAATGTCCATACTACCCAAAGCAATCTATAGACTCAATTCAGTGTCTATCAAAATTCCAATGGCATTTTGCACAGAACTAGAACAAATTATCCTAAAATTTATATGGAACCATAAGGGACCCAGAATAGTCATAGCAATCCAGAGGAAAGCAAAGCTGGAGGTATCATGCTGATATCAAATTATACTATAAGCCCACAGTAATTGAAACAGTATGGTACTGGCATAAAAACAAACACATAGATCAATGGAACAGAATGGAGAGGCCAGAAATAAATTCATGCCTATATGGTCATTTAATCTTTGGCAAAGGAAACAAGAATTTAAATTTGGGTAAAGACAGTTTTTTCTATAAATAATGCTGGGATAACTGGACAGATACATGCAAAAAAAAATGGCACTGGACCACCTTTTTACACCATGTACAAGAATAAACTCAAAACGGATTAAAGACTTAAATGTAAGACCTGAAACCATAAAACTCCTAAAAGAAAATATGGGAAGTAAACTCATACATTACCCTTAGTAATATTTTCACTGATATATATCCTTGGGCAAGGGAAACAAAGGACAAAATAAATAAGCAGGACTGCATCAAACTAAAAATGCTTTACACAGCAAAGGAAACCATCAACAAAATGAAAAGACATGCTATTGAATGGGAGAAGGAATTTGCCAATGATACTTTTGATAAGGGAGTAATATCCATAATTTACATAAAACCCATATAACACAACACCCCCCCCCCAAAAAAAAACCCCAAACAATTCAATTCACAAATAGGCAGTGGACCTGAATAGACAATTCTCCAAAGAAAACATATAGCTTCCCAATAGACATATGAAAAGATGCTTAACATGACTCATCATCAGAGAAATACAAATAAAAACCACAAAGAGATATCACCTCACACCTGTCAGAATGGCTATTATCAATAAATCAACAAAAAGCAAGTGTTAACGATGATGTGGAGAAAACGAACCCTTGTGCAGTGTTTGTGGGATTGCAAATTGGTGCTGTCACTATGGAAAACAGTATGGATGTACATCAAAAATTAAAAGTTGAAATACCTTATGACCCAGAATTCCACTTATGGGTATTTATCCAAAAAAATCTGAAGTACATAATTTGAAAAGATAATACACTCCCCTAAGTTTACTGTAGCACTATTCACAATAACCAAGATATAGAAACAATCAAAATGCCCATCAATAAATGATTGGATAAAGAAATCGTGGTACATTTATACAATGGAGTATTACTCTGCTATAAAAATAATGAAATCTTACCATTTGCTATAACATGGATGGACCTAGTGTGTATTATGCTAAGTGAAATAAGACAGACTGTGAAAGACAAATAACATATGATCTCACATATATGTAGAATCTAAAGAACAAAATAAACAAACAAAACAGAAATAAACTCAGATACAGAGAGCAAACTGATGATTACTAGAAGGTCAGGGGCTTGGGGTATGAATGAGAAAGATGAAGGGATTAGGAGTACAATTGGTAGTTACAAAATAGTCACAGGGATGTGAAATGCAGCATGGGAAATGTAATCAATAATATTGTAAAAACTCTATGTAGTGTCAGATTGGTACTAGATTTATTTGTGGGGATCACTTCCTAAATTATATAAATGGCTAACACTGTGCTGTATACCTGAAACTAATATAAAATAATACTGGACATCAACTATAATTAAAAAATACATATAATCATGAAATGTAAAGTACAGTATAGGGAATATAGTCAATGGCATTTTAAAAGCTATGTACAGTGGGTGTCAGATGGGTTGTGGACTTGTTGGGGTTATCACTTTGTGAGGTGTTTAAATGTCTAATCATTATGTTGTTTTGTATACGTGAAACTATTAATAATAAAAAAATTAAAACAGAAAAAATAGTATGCTTTTTATCATAAATTATAATTTATATAGCAAGGTGTATTACACTATGACTGAAAATCTGATATATTAATTGTTTTTATTAATGCTATTGTGGATTTTATGGAAGTGATTTAAAGTGTTACAAGCATTTGGCATCAATAGGCACTGACTTTGAGGGGGACTAAGAAGGAAGAGGTCACAAATTACCATTTTCTCCAAGGTACTTCTTATGCAAGGTCATCTACAACCAACAGCTGGAGCTTTTCCAAATCAAGAAGAGCTTTCAGGAAATGGGTGTATATGAAGGTCAGTAAGGTCAGTAGTATGACCTCCCAAAGGTAGTGTCATCCATGGCTGAGAGTTTTGATGTATATGTTTCACTGACTGGCCTATGCTATTTGTAGATATGATATTGCTACAGGTATTTCAGCTACACATGGTCGAGAGGGAATCGCATGCCTACTAATGAACAAGGTTTCCTGGAGAATAATTTTTTTTTTTTTTGAGGGCAGTGTCACTGGCCCTCATATGTGGGAACCGAACCGGGGCCGCTGGCTTCCCAAGCCAGCACTTAACCACCGCGCCACTCGGCCGGCCCTGAGAATAATTTTACTATGAGCAATGGTCAAGACACAGCATACATCTTGTGTAAGACCCATGTAACTATTAGTAAGGACTCTTTCCACTTGCCAAAGTCCCCTTGGGTGTGGGTAAAATAAATAGATGAGAACCACATACACTAGAACTCTACTCTCACAATATCCCTTTAAGAGTTCAAAAATTTGGAAATTTTATTAGCCTAATTTTCCTGAAAATTAAATGGTGAAAACTACACAAGAATAGAAGAATATATATTTGATAGCACTTTTCAATGAGAAGTGACCAGGTATACACATCCATATCTTTTGCAGTAAAGATTCTGACCATTTTGATTGTTCACTTTAAAGCCCAATCACTCCTTTTTTCTTCTTCCTCAAATCTGAAAGCCTGATAAAAAAGCATTCATATTCTCTCCCTTAGTGCCAGAGAGAAGTGAAAATCACTAGCCTTAAGAACCCTCACTCCACCCCCAGCCCCAAAGCACAATAAAAAACAAGGCTGCTTGCCACTCCCTTCACTCAAGCCATTTAAAACCCACCTGGATGCCTGCCCTGCTATTTGCAGAAAGCTTAATTATGTAAATATAAACATTTTCACAACCTTCTTGGTGTCTCAACATTTTAACCCATTTCTTGTTTTTATTTGAGAAAGGTTGATTCTACACTCTATGTCAAGCCACAAGACATCTATATAACTGAAAGAGGACTTTCACAGAGTGTATACACTTGCTATCTGTGAGACACAAATATTTTCTACTTCACTGTATTCTTATTTATTTCTTTAAAAATATTCATTATGGTCCACTTAATTGATTGAATGATCCTTATTGTGCTGTTATTCACACCTTCCCAATTTCTTCAGTTTCTGAAGCTGACTTATCTCGGGTCACATAGGTAGAATGATAAAAAAGCTTGAACTAAACCATGTCTCTTCACTTCTAGTCCAATGTATTTTCACTTGTACCATGAGTATTTTGTGTGGCAAGAGAAAAATCTCTTCTGCAAAAAAGCAGGCCATCTGTTCATGTGCTATAATGTCTACAGCAAAAGAACATCATTCTGATGTTCATATCTGATGCTACATTAATATTCTTTTCATGTTTGGGCATAAGTGAGTCTTCAATCGCTTAAATATATTATAGTTAAATTTACTAGGATATTATTGTAGGTTTGAAAGGGATACTGACTAGGTATTTTTCAACTTACCATTTTTAACAATAGCCACTTTGTTTGCAGTAGAATAAAATATTCACATGAGTTTGCATACTGATTGTTCATTTTTCTTTTATAAACGTACATGCTGTTTTAGAATTGTTAAGCTGCTCATCAAAGATGGGCTGCTGACATTTAAAATATCAAAGTGTAACTAGTATTGAAGCAGGTTTTGTATGTAAAATTGGCATTTAGAATTATAATTGTTTTTAGAAAAGCCATAAAATAGTTTATTAGTGGAATAGTATGCTTAAATATACTCTAATCTGTGTAAACAGCAGTGAACAAAGGAAGTTATTTAGATAATTATAACTTTTAAAAGATCTTTGCCATACTATTATTTGGATACTCTAGGCAATATTTTCTTTTTTCCTTCAAGAACTGTTTGAATTCAATACATTAATTGAATCCAAGTAATACAAAGATCTCTAAATTAAATGAATTAAAAATTTATAAATATTATCTGATTCTTAACCCATTCACATCATTTCCCTGGTGCATTCTTCCCTTATAGTTAATGAAGTACTTTGCTCCATCAAAAGGAATCAATATATGCACACAAAGACATACATAGTATATAGGAATGTACATTCAAAGATTAGAAGGTGCGCTGGTCAGCTTTGAGAACTCGGTGAGGTATAGAGGTAAGATTTGTCTCAATTTCCTTTTGAGACTCAGTTTACATGATTAGAATTATAGCCTGCTTTATGATGTTTTCCATACTTAAAGCCCCCATATGAAACCTGACCTCTTAGCCTCTGATCTAGTTTGCTACACAGAGAACCCCTAAGTCTTGAAAGAGAATTACGTTAAATCTTAGCTCCATAATTCACTGAATTCTCAGAAACTCTGTTATTGCTGTGGGATACTTGGACAGAGAGACAGGACACCAAGGCTCCAGAAGCAGCGTTTATTGATGCCCGCACAGGCTCAGTGGATTTACATCCAGAGGCTGAGCCCCGACCCGGGCGGGACTCAGGGCTAGATACCCTGAGGTTTCCAGGTTGGCAGCTAAGATTTACTATTAGGACATGTGGTCTTGTGCCAGGTCCTGAGTGGCTCCCGGGTGAGGTAGGAATTCTGAAGTGTTAAAAAAGGACATTTAATGGCCATGCGGCCCAGGAATGTCTTAGTCTGAAACTCCCTGCTGCAGCGTGAAATCCCCTGTGACCACGTTGTCCGGAAAAGCCTTTGTCTAGGGCCCTCTGCCACATTATCTTACCTGGGTAATAGAAATAGTAATTTCAGTGATGATTAAATAAAATGTGAATGTATATTTATGTATTCCCCAGTGTCCAATACAGGGGCCTGGTGTTTTATGAATATTAATTCTATTTCTCTTAGTATGTGATTGTTATTTATTCAGGCTAAATTTGAAAAAATGTCTGATAGTTTTTGGTAAACTATGTTCCCTGAAAACAAAATTAAATTTTGCATTAAGATATTTCATTTAGCTCTCCTGTGTCCTTGGTACTATCCTAGGAAACAAAAACCAAGGTAAATTATCAGAGTCTCTGCCACCTGAAAGGAACCTATATTGTGTGCATGGATGATTTCAGATGGAAATTACCAATGTTAATTTTGTTTAAGATATAATCATCCTACAAAGTAAAACCTGTTTATTAGGTGGGGTAAGAAGGTAGCCTATATATTTTTCACAAATGGCTAAGCACCAGTACCAAACATCTTTATTTAGATTTCACAAGAAGTTTTGTGTATTTACTGATCTATTCCTGATTTTTCCTCTTCTTTTATTTTTGGGCTTTAATTGGATCTTGACTGAACTCTGATAGTCAATAAATAAAGAACAAGCTCAGCAATTTATCAGTTTGATTATCCTATGCTTGGTATTTTTCCTGTGCTGTAGAAGTTACAGATCTCCATTACACAAAGGAGGAAGTCAATACTCAGGTTGAAAAGAAAGCTCAGCATTTGACTTTATAAACAAAGTTCTCTTTTAACTCCAGGAAGAGAAATTCTAATAGAAATCATCTGAATGCCTAGTCTTAATTATTGGAAAACAAACAAAGCAATATCGACTAGCCAACTGCTAAAGTACTTAGTACCAAATGTTTCCATTTATTTTAGTAGAAAACTATTTCTAAAGGGGGAATAAAAACTGATAATATTTTTACATTAACATTTTAACCATTTTATACATCCTGTGAAGAAAAAGTTATATTGCCTTAAACAATGATTTTTGTCAACTATAATTTGTTGACCTATTGGAAAATTTTTGATGAAAAATGAATTTTCCAGAGTAAAAGTGTTTAGAGAAAAAGCAAGATTTTTCTGTAACTTTTTGGTAATATAACTGCATCAGTTGTTGAATCTGCTTCTGTTCCCTGAATTCAAAGTATTCAATTGGTATACCAAAGATGAACAATTTACAACTCTATCAGAAAGCACTGATAAATTTGAAATCCTATGTTTTTTTTTCTTGAATATTAGAAACTGGTTATAAAAGATGTATTTTCTAAAGTTGCTTCAAAAATAAGACACAAAGCTTTAAAACAATTTTGCTAGAGTATGTTTTAAAGAACCCTCCATTGCTTCTGCTGAACAAAGTAACTACGTTATGTCTATCATGTTAATTTACTGATAATAGTATTTCTTAGATATTTTTATTTTTTATCTTGATCCTTTCAAGAATCTTTATTTTGATTACTCCGTTAAATGTTAAGTGTGTGTCTTATGAGCTATTGAACTGGCTCTGACTCCTGGTGACTCTATGAATGAGTAATGTCTGTAAGGGCAAAATTCAGTAAATTAATAACACAGTTAGACTTAGCTAGTTTGCAGTTTAACTCATTGCATAGCTTGCTATCTAGCCACCTGTAATTAAGCCTGGTTTGTTTGCAGTTGGTTCCATCCTGATATTCATCTGTTTTCTCTTTGTTTCTCTCCTCACTGATTAACTGAAGAACTCTGTTCCCTTTCTCAAGGCTACTCATACCTCATTAATTAAAAACATCCTAACCTGAGAAAAAGCAATTTCTTAATCTTCAGGTGCCCGGACACTGGAATACAATTTACAACTTCTTGCAGTATTTACTGTTGACACCTTAAAGTCCCAGGCCACTATGGCTGAGCACGAGTCCAGAATCTGGAGATAACATCATCTTCAAACAGACCAGACCCCAGTAAGGATGTCAGCCCCCAGACCTGCCTGACCGACTCCCCCTTTCCTGTATAAAAAAAAGATAACCTGAAGTTAGTGCAGCTGTCCACTTTCAGGCTCTGGACTCTGCCCTGGCGACCCTCCCCTCCCCGCCCCACCAATGTTTCTCCCCTTACTACCTGAGGCAGCCATCATCTTTGGACACTGCCATGGGCATTCTATCTCTGCCCTAACTTTACTAAAATCTTCCTTTGTAGTGTCTCTGAATGCTGTCACCTTCTGCAAATGTCCAGGGGTTAATTCCACACCATGACAATGTCCTGTCCTCAAAAGCTCTGCTCAGTCCCTGAACACTCATGCCTATGATTTCTATTATAGAGTCAATCCCTCTCATATTTGTTCTTCCTCTTTTCCTGCTGCCTTCTGTTTTTCCCAGTACTCTTGTCTTTTCCAAAGAACCCTGCCTTCTCATGATGTGCCTGAAGTAGCACAGCTTCAGTTTCCTCATTGTTGCCTCCAGTGATGTTTCAGACCTAATTTGCTCTAAGACCCAGTTGTTCATCTTTCTGTCTGTGTTACTGTAGCCTCAAAGGGTCCACTCGCCTGCAAGCACTCAAGCCAAATAAGATATGAGCAGTAGTTTGCAGCAAAGAAAGTAAAGGTTTATTTAAGGATCTGGCGCCAAGCCTAGAGAAACAGGTGAGCTAGTGCTCTCAAAGACCTGGCTCCTCTATGGCCTCTATTGGCTAGATTATATAAGGGAAAAGTCATTAATCATGGTTACTATGGAAGCTGGGGCTGGGGGCTCTATTGATTGGTCAGGGCTAAGACCGGGAGCAATTGATCATGGCTTCAGTCATGACATTGTTCAGTCCGATTTCCAGGGGATGTGGCCTGTGGAGCCATTCCATTTTCATGAGTCCAGAGCTGAAACATAATTTAGTCCAAGGTGTGATCTTTGTTTGACTAAAATCTTATTCTAGTTCGAGGTTTGGTTAGTGTATCTTGGTCATAGTTGATAGACCTGAAGCTTTATTCTTATGTGAGTTTGATGCTGACCAGAACCCAATGTCCTACGGGCTTAATGATTAAAAGGAATGGATGTACAATATATGTACAGGTCGGAAGATCTGGGGAAAGAATGCAAGGGAGTCACAGTTCTATCAGGATAAACAAAGCTAGCTTGGATTAAAGCAGAATGCATGTTACAGAAATGAAGTTCTTGTGCAGTTACACCCATCCAGGGTATCCTTAGAGCTGCCCCCCAACACCATATTTCAAATGAATCTTTTTTTTCTCCTTTTAGCCTCTTCACGTGTCCAACTTTCATATCCATACATAACAACTGGGAACATGAGGATGTGGATGATATTAGTTTTCGTCTCTAGTGACACAATTTTGCTCTTGGTTATTTTTCCTAATTATACCATTTCTCCTCTTTTTGAGTCTCAGCCTTCTCTTGATTTCATGGATGCAGTCTCCTTTTGAGTTGAAGACTTAACCAGGGTAAGCAAAATCTTTAACAATTTAATATCTTCGTTGTTTAAGTTATGTGTCTTTACCGTAGTCATGAGTTTTGTCTCCTTGGTATACAAATGCAATGCTGCTTTGGCACTTTCTTCTTTCACTTTCATCAGTAGTGAATCATTTCAAATCATTGCTACTTGTTGCCAGTAAGATGGTGTCATTGCATATCTTAAGTTATTAAGATTTCTTTCACCATTGTTCACTCCTTCTTCATCTGAATCCAACCCAGTTTTTTGTATGATATGTTCTATGTACAGATTAAACAAATAAGGAGATAAAATGCATCCTTGTTTGACAACTGTGTCTATAGGAAACCATTCTGTCTTTCCATACTCTGTAGTGACAGTGGCTTCCTGTCCACAATATATGATATGCATTAGGACAATCAAGTGGGGAGGCACTCCCATTTCTTTCAGAGCAATCCATTGCTTTTAATTATCAACACAGTCAAAGGCTTTACTGTAGTCTATAAAACATAGACTAACCTTCCATTGAAACTCTTTGGAACATTCCAGTATTTGAGGAATGCTTGCAATTAGACCTCAAGTGCTTCTTCCATTTCTGAATCCAGTTTGAACGTCCAGCATTTCTTACTCCATATAAGGTTGAAGACTTTGTTGCATCACCTTGAACATCACTGTACTTACATGGAAATTAGAGCAATGGCACTGTAGTTACTGCACTCCTTGGTATTGCCTTTCTTGAAGATTGGGATGTATTTTGAATGTTTCCAGTCCACAGGACATTGTTTTGATAGATTTAGTATCTGTGGTTTGAAATAATTCTGTCAGTAACCCATCCACCCCTGGTGATTTATTTCTTCCTGATACTTTCAGGGCAGTTTTTCCTTTACTTTTCAGAATTACATGTTCTTCCTCATATGAATCTTCTTCAAAGGTATCTATCAACATTTTCTCTCTTTATATAGATTTTCAGTATACTGTTTCCACCTTGCATTTATATTCTCCTGGTCAGATAGTATGAGTCTTTATTGGTCATTCAGCATTCTTAATCTAGGTTTGAATTTCCCTTTTATTTCTTGAATCTTCTGGTAATGATCTCTTGCTTTTCTTTTTTCATTTTTCTCTCTTAGCTCCTCATATTGATTTTTTTTTTTTAAATTTTGTTTATTGGGGTGACTATTGTTAGTAGAGTTACATAGGTTTCAGGTGTACAATTCTTTAATACATCATCTATATATCACATATGTGTTCACCACCCAGAGTCAGTTCTCTTTCTGTCACCATATGTTTGACCCTGTTTACCTTCTTCTACCATCTACCCTCCCCCCTTACCCTCTGGTAACCACTAAACTATTGTCCGTGTCTATGAGTCTTTGTTTCTTCATTTGTTGTCTTGTTCCTTTGTTGTTTTCAGTTTTATATACCACACACCAGTGAAATTATATAGTTCGTGACTTTTTCTGTCTGAATTATTTCGCCTAGCACAATAATCTCAAGATCCATTCATGTTGTCTTAAATGGCACTATTGTAATAGTTCTCTTTATCTCTACATGATAGTCATTGAAAAACTGTATTCAGGATTCAAACCCCGCTATTGTCACCTTTTCTTTTTCCTCTGACCTGTTTTTAACAGTTTTTAATGTTTCTTCTATCATCCATCTCAATTTTTCTTTCCTTTTACTTTCAGCACTGTCTTTTCACATTCTTTCCTAATAATATTTCTAGTTTCAGTCCACAGTTGTCCTATTTTCTAGTCAATTAAGTTTAATAGTACAAATCTGTTTTATTTTGTTTTGTTTTTAATGTGAATTTCAAATCCATCAGGAATGTTATTTTCATTATACTTTGGCACTACAGTTCTTTTAGTGCTCTTCTTCAGTTTTACTCTAATGTTTGATAGTAACAGTTCATGGTCAGTACCACAATCTGCTCTTGATCTTGTTTTGGCAGAGAGAATACAGCTTCTTTATTTCCTGCTTCAGATTACATGGTCTATTTGATTTCTAGTTGGCCATTTGGTGATGTCCATGTATACAGCTGTTTATTCAGTTTTTTGAAGTACGTGTTTGTGGTGGACACGTTGTTGGCTCTGCAGAAATCCACTAACCAATCTCTTCCTTCATTTCTGAACTGTAGCCCAAATTTTCTAATGACATTTGATTCTGCTCTATTTCTGACTTCTGTGTTCCAGTCACCTATAATTATCAGCAGGTCTTGTTTTGGTGTGTGATCAGTTTCTTCTTGGTACTTTCATAAAAGCTTTCCATTTCATCTTCTTCAGCTTCTAGTTGGGGCATAGACTTCAATGATGGCTATATTAAAAGCCTGTACTACATCTTGCATCAGTATTAAAGCCACTCCACTTCTGATTTTGTCATTTTCAGAGTAGAACACTTTGTAGTTGCCTGACTGGAAATATCCCATTTCAGTCCATTTTAGTTCACTAACACTCAGCACTAAAATGTTTAGACATTCCATTTATTGCTTTACAACTTTCAATTTACCTTAGTTCATGCTTCTTATGTTCCATATTCTGATTGTATGTTTTGTGTAGCATCATAGTTTGCTTCTGCCTTTGTGCATGTCAGTCACTAGACATCCTTTCCACTTTGGTCAAGTAATCATTAAGTAATAGACCTTCCCTATTACTACTAATGGGAATTTGGTAAACCACAAATGATCACAAATTAGCTCCATCAAAAGATGGAATTTTGCTCTAAACCCTGTATATCTGGGCTGGTTTTGTGAGTTGCTTTGACCAACCGAATGAAAAGGATATTGATGTGGTGCATATTCTAAGTTTAGGAGCTCTCTGGAGAACTTAGAGTTTCCACCTCTTCCTCTAGGAATGTTGTCACAATTTGACCAAGATCCGTCTAATCTGTTGGATGAAAAGAGACTATGTGGGGAGAAAGGACCAGTAAAAGCAGCCATTCCAGCTATACTACCTGTGACCCTAAACGTAATTTGGAACCCAACCACCACCTCATAGAGCAGAGGGTGAACTATCTTGGCTAAGCCTAGTCCGAATTGTTGACCCACAGAATTGTGAACAAATGAATGACTGTTATTTTATTATTATTATTTTTAAAGATTTTATTGGGGAATTTGGGAAGAGGAACAGTGTTGGGGAATAGGGGAAGGGGACCAGCCAAGTTGTTGTTCTTTAATCTTCATTGTAGAGGGCAACCAGTCTCCATCTGGCTTCCCATCAACATCTCATGGCCTCTAAACTCAAGGTGTTGTGTTCAATCTTAGTTGTGGGTGGGCTTAGCCACCAACCCATGCGGGAGTCGTACCTGGCAGCCTTGTTGTTAAGAGTGCATGCCCTATCCACTGAGCCATCTGGGCAGCAGCTCAGCTCAAGGTGCTGAGTTCAGTCTTAGTTGCAGGTACGCATAGCCCACCATCAAACAGGCAATCGTGTTGTTACACCAGCTGAGCCATCTGCCACCTGTTGGCAGCCCAGCAACAGCTCAGCTCAGGTGAAGCATCACTGGCCCATGTGGGAATTGAACTGGCGGTCCTGTTGCTCAGAGCTCGTGCTCTAAGCCAACTCTTAACCAACTGAGCCACTTGGCCAGACCGAATGACTGGTATTTTAAACTGCTAAGTTTTGCAGTGGTTTGTCATACAGCACTAGTTAACTAGTAGAGGGATTGTAAAAATATCTGTTGTGATATAATGGAGTAGGCATATAGATATGGATCATTTAAAAAAATTTTTACATCATAGAAATATATTAGTCTTGAGTTTGTGTCTTTGCTCTCACTACCTGTGTGATCTTAGGCTAATTACATAATCATTACGTCTTTCTTCAGAATATGGGGTATAAAACTACTTTTTAGAGTAGTTGTGAAAATTAAATGGGCTAATTGATTTAAACTATGTAGCAAATTTCCTGATACCTGCTAAATAAATGTAGAAAGTGATTAAGATGTGCATTGCATATGCAATTTCTCAGAATGTTAAAAAGGTTTTCTTGAATAATTTTGTAATGGATTTGGTATCTAAAGAGTTCATCTTTATAGTAAAAAATAAGTTGGGCCTCAGTATCATTATACAATAATTAGAAGATTTTCACTGATTTTGAGTCAATGAATGTGAGTCTGTTAGACATACACTTCAGTGCTTTAAATATCATTGTATTAACATTTTAGGTTGATTGTCCTGCCTTCACATTCCTGGTAAGCAAAGCTGGCCTGTTACGTTTATTATAACTATTTTGATATTAACTAAATCGATTATCCATATATAATTGTATGTTATTAGTCCATCTGCATTCACAGGTTTTTCTTGATTTTATGTTATACATAATTAATAGGGGAAGATTATTTACAAATATAATAAGATTAGGATTACTACTGTACTATCAATCTCCTTCAGAGAGAAAAAGCCTCTTTAAAAAGACTTGAAGGATTTGTAAGGGTAAATCCATGTGACAATACAATGGATGTGACAACATGGATGACCCTTAAGGGCATTATGATAAATAAGTCAGACAGAGAGAGACAAACATATAATCTCACTTATATTTGGAATCTATAAACAAAAACAAATAAAACCTGAACTCATAGATACGGAGAACAGATTGGTGGTTGCCAGAGGTGGAGGGTGGGGGCATTGGGTAAAATGGGTGAGGTGGTCAAAAGGTACAAACTTCCAGTTATAAAATAAATCCTGGGAATGTGATGTACAGCATGGTAACTATAGCGAACAGCACTATATTGTATATTTGAAAATTGCTAAGTGAGTAGACCTTAAAAGTTCTTGTTACAAGAAAAACAAAATTGTAACTATGTGTGGTGATGGATGTTAACTAGACTTCCTGTAGTGATCATTTAACAATACTTGCATATACTGAATCACTATGTTGTATAACTGAAATTCATATAATGTTATATGCCAGTTATATCTCAATAAAACAAATTAAATATTCTCCAGGAGTTTGATAAGGAAGAACTAATTTTCGAGACATGAGACTTGTCCAAGCATGGATTACACAATCCTCCCCCTAGTATTTTTAGCCAACAAATATCATTGCCTTTTCCTACCCCTTGAAGTTCTCTGTCTTCTAGTGTGGCTTTCTGTTTTTCTCCTTAGGTGATTTTTCATGTTGCTCCTGATGCCAAACAAAAACAAGGAGAAAACAAAGGAGTAAATAGATATAAAACAATTTTACTGTTTTATTTTTCATAGAAATAAGTGCTTAAATAACTACATATTTTTCCTGCTCAGTTCTTCTAATTAAGCATTTGAACAGAACTTCTTAAGCTAGTTTCCATTGATGAGTTTTAGGAGGTCCTAGACATTATATGTAACACTTTATATATAGGTGCAAAAGTACACTTATTTGATGGGACAGGAGACAAGGGGAGCAGACAAATTCTTTATTATATTTACAGAGGGGTTCATGACCCCATAACATTTAAGAAACACCAAGTTTGAAGTTCAGGCCTAAGAATGTTAAAACTGGTAGAAAGAAGGTATAGATGACAAAAGAAAAATTTTGAGACTGTTGAAATAATACTGTGGTAGAGGGCCCTAGACAAATTGTTTCCTGGACAACGTGGTCACAGGGGATTTCATGCTGTAGCAGGGAGTTTAAGGCAAAGACGTTCCTAGGCTGCATGGCCATTAAATATCCACGTTTAACACTTCAGAATTCCTGCCTCACCCGGGAGCCAGTCAGGAACTGGCACAAGACCATATGTCCTAATAATAAATCTTAGCTGTCAACCTGGAAACCTCAGGGTATATAGCCTCGAGTCCCGCCCGGGTCGGGGCTCAGCCTCTGGATGTAAATCCACTGAGCCAGTGCAGGCATCAATAAACTCTGCTTCCTGAGCCTTGGGGTCCTGTCTCTCTGTCCAAGTATCCCACAAGTGGGAAGGGATCAAGCTGAGAACAAGCTAGTGACAGTTGAGATGGAGAGGCTAGATTTAAAATATATATATTTTCTGGGGCCGGCTGAGTGGCGCGGTGGTTAAGAGCTGGCTTGGGACCCCAGCGACCCTGGTTCGGATCCCACATATGAGGGCCAGTGACACTGCCCTAAAATATATATATATATATATATATATATATATATATATATATATATATATTTATATTTTTTTTTTTTTTTTTTTTTTTTTTTTTTTTTCTGAAGTAGCTGCCTTATGTCAAGTACCCTAGGAAATGAACTCTAAGACAGAGATTTGCAAGAGGATTATTGGCAAGTGTTCTTGGAAACAATTTTGGAACAGAGTGAAGGAAGCAGGACTGGGTAGAAGGAGGAGTGTAATTGTGATACAATGACAAAAGTTCCCATCCAACTTCAGGTGGAGCTCTGAGCTTGGTACGGCTCTTCAAAAATATGCTGCAATGAGACAATAGGGCTGGATACTTCTATTCTTGCATTGACCCATGATAGGGTGCAGGCTACCTCTGAAGAGGGGACATGATCTTGGTGAAGCACCTTTGTCAGCAGAGAGCAATTGCAAAATGGGACTCCAATACAAGCCATCTGCAACCAACATTTTTAGCAGTTGAAAGAATGATGCCTTGGACTTGAAAGGGAATCTAAGTGGCTCACCATGTATCTACTAGAAAAATATTAATAAGATTTTAAAATATAGGTGTTTATGATAATGATTATGATGTGCCAGATCTGTGACAAGCATGATGAATACAGCAATAAACAGGAAAAATATCGCTATTTGCATGGACTATTTCTATCATTATTACTAGGTGTGAAAACAATAACAACAACAACAAACAAGCAAATACACAAGACTGTGATAAATGCTTTGGAGAAATAAGCCAAAGTAAAATCCCAGAGAGATACTGGCATATTGTTTTTATGTATGGAATCTGGGATGGTCTTTGAGGAGGTGATATTTGAGTCGAGTTATAGAAAAAAGGAGCTAACCCTGCAAATATTTGGCTAATAGTCTACAAAGGGGGAAAAAGGAAGTGAAAATATCCTAAAGCAGTTACAAACTTTGCTACTTTGTTGAACAATGTAGCCAAAGTATAGTGTGTGAGGAATGATGGTAAACAGAAGGTCAAGAAAAAGGCAGAGATCAGATCATTTAAAACCTTATAAACCATGTGTTAGAGGTTCAGTTTAAGGATTATCCCAGATCTGTGAATTTGTCTTGCTTTCTGATTGGAGCAACCCTAGAAATTGCTTTTACTGTTCTCATGGTCATAAAGCCAAGCTGTGGTTGCTACCGCTTCCACTGTTAAAGATCAAACATCACTATACATGACGTTAACTGTTACAGCAGGACTGTTTTGTTCGTTCACTGACTGGAATGTTCTCTTGGAGATTTTGGCTATGCTTGCAGGTTTCTAGTGAATTTAGATGAGGCAAACTAGAAGTGCAGTTTGCCATTGGGAAAAATTTGAAGAATGGAAAATACATCCCTCCTTCTTCTTTCCTTAAGATGGACTTTTCTGAGACACAGTGGTTCATGCAACTTCTCTGAAGATGTTTTAAGAAATTGAGCAAGACTTGATGACAGAATAATCAGCTGCACTTGTTAACAAACCCTTAGCCAGTTTGGTAACACACCCCTTCATATCTGCTTTTCCTCCTTCCTTATATCTTTCCCCATTTTTCCTCACTTGTTTCCACGAGATTGCACTTTCAAGTAAAGTGTTAAATAAGATTTTATCTCAGGCTCTGTTTTCTAGGGAACTTAAGTTAATACATCTGACAAGCAAATAGAATTTTAAGTGCAAAGGGAAGTGTTTTAAGTAGATAACTGACATAATCAGATTTACATTCTTTTTTTTTAAAGATTTTATTGGGGAATTGGGGGAGGGGAACAGCGTTGGGGAATCAAGGAAGGGGAACAGACAAGCTGCTGTCTTTTTGTTCTTCAGTCTAGTTGTGGAGGATGTTGCTTCACTGGCCCATGTTGGTATCGTCATTGCGCTCTTCCCGAATGAGGCAGATAGGTCGCCAGCCTCTGGATGGCCGCTCACCATGGCTATCTCACTCACGCTGGCTGCCGGCAACTCACTGTAGCCTATGGCAACTACTACTGCAGCAGCGGCTGCAGCCTACACCGTCACCGGGGCTCACACAGCCCAGCTCCACGTGGAGCTGTTGTTAACTGTAGAGGGCTGTGTCACTAGCCCTCATATGTGGGATCCTAACCAGGGCCGCTGGCATCCCACAACCAGCTCTTAACATATGCACCACTCGGCGGGCCCCAGATTTACATTTTTAAAAGATCTCTTTGAGGGCTGGCCAAGTGGCGTGGTGGTTAAGCGCTGGCTTGGGAAGCCAGTGGCCCAGGTTCGGGTCCCACATATGAGGGACAGTGACACTGCCCTCAAAAAAAACAAACCAAAACAAAACAAAAACATCTCTTTGAATGCTATGGATTGAGAGGACACAATGGTGTCAGTGGAAAGATTAGTTGAAATTTTATTTCAGTAGACCATGTAAAAGATGGTAATTTTATGACAAATGTTTTTAGTGGTGGAAATGAAGAGAAGTAGACTGTTTTCTAATAAACTTTAAAGAAAGAATGGACAAGACTTAATAAAGGAAGTTATGGGGGGGTGTAAAGAAAAGAGTAAAATAAAGGATGGCACCTAAGTTTTGGGTTTGAGCTAGTGGGTCAAAGAATCGTGTTACTGTGCGAGTTGAGGAATTCGGGATGAATGGGTCGGTGGAGTTAAGAGTGAAATCAAGACCTTCATTTAGCATATTTTAATTTTGAGATGCTTATTAGAACTTCAGGTTGAAAGTCAAGTATGAAACCAGATAAGTAAATATGGAGCTCAGTGAAAGGTTATTCTAGGACTTATAAGATTGGGAATCACTGACATATAGATGGTATATTATAGTATATTTAAAGTCACAAATGTGGATGCTAACTCCCAGGGCATTGTGGGTAGTAGCAATGGACAATAAATTCACTGGGTTATAACTAGTATTGTTTAAAAAGGAAAATGCAACAAAATGGAAAAGATCATAGTGCATAATCCTTGGTGTGGATAAGTGTTTACTGAAATTTGTACTTTAGGAATATATGCATGTGTATATTCAATCAGGATACAAAATGTATTTTTTAGTATGGACTGTAATAAATAAAATGGTTTAAAGCCAATGACCTAGGTAGATGGAATAGGGGAAAAAGGAGGAGAACTGAACCTTTGTCACTGCAGTGTATCGAGGTCTAGAAGGTTACAAGGTTTCAGAAAATAAGATTGGAAAAAGGCAACTATTAAAGTGAGAACCAGAAGAGGGGTGTCATGGAAGTCAAGAGAAGAGAGATTGTTTCAGGAAAATGGTGGTAATCAAATATATTTCGTCTGCAGAATCACTGAATAAAATATGACTGTGTTAATTGACTGGATATGGAGAGTGAGTATAAAAGGGGAAGTGAGGTTTTTTTCTTTTAATTTTAGAAGAAATGATAGATGGTTGTGTCATTAACATTAATTGAGCAGTGAGTAGTGAAACAGATGTCAATTTAAACAGGAACATACGTTTACTATTCTTTTGAAGAATTTTATAATATAGTCAGTCAGTGAGACAAACATAAATACTGGAGATCAGTTCAACACAAGAGGATATATACTAAAATACATACGACAGAGTTCTTGGTTGATTTACTTTCATCCTTAAAGCTGGACAAGTAATAATCAAATTAATGGATAGAGTATATGCTTAATGATAAAACACATCCTAAAGGTTATGAGACTTTAGCTGGATCTTGAAGAGTTTGATATGGATTGGCCCAAAAAATAAGTACAGGAATTCTTTAGAAAAATAAAAAATGCTATGGGGCAAAGGCTTAGTAGTAATAAAATCACCCTTTTCAGAACAAATGACAGAAATTAAATAAAAGGATGTTTAGCAAAGAACAGTACATAAAGGAAAATATAAAATATGTATTTGGAGATAATACTTAATAGTTACATTGTTATCTCAAAGGTATCAGAAGATAATTCATGATGTATAAATTTATGATACGGAGACACTATGTTGTTTTTTTTTAAGAATAGGGCTAAAAAGGTAAGATGTCAACCTTTTAATGAAACTTGCCAAAATTTAAAATGTGGGAATAACAGAAAAATATTGACTTTTATCCGGGTTGGAATTTTTCACAGGTCACTTTAATAATTTTCCAATTATACAGAGGCACGTGCCTGATAAATAAAATGAATAATAAATAGCAGCGTAAGAGGAAATGAAATAGTTATCATCTAATTGGTCTAAAATGTTGTCAGAGGTAAAATGAACAACATGCATAAGCGTATTAATGATTCTGAGAAATTCTTTAGTAAAATTACTATTTAATAATTGACATATATAGAACATTCTATACAATAAGAGCAAGATGTACATTTTTTCAAGAACCTATGGAACATTCACCAGGAAAGACCATGTTTTTGGCCATAAAACAAACCTCAATGAATTTAAGATAATTAAAATTATATGGTATGTTATATGAATATAGGTGAATAAAATTAGAAATCAATAACACACAACATGAAAATCATTACAAATGTTGAAATTACAGGACACATTTTTAAATTTTAAATCATGGATATGAGTCAGAGGTAATTTCAAAGGAAATTTAAAAAATACATTGAACTTAATGGAAAATAAAAGCACAACAAATCAATATTTGTTGGATACAGTTAAATCAGCACTGTGAAGAAAATTTATAATGCTAAATGCTTTCAGTTAAAGGTCTCAAAGCAATAATATAGAGCAAAGTAAACTCAAGCTAGAAGAAGGAACTACTAAAGATAAAATCAACGAGATTGAAGGGAGGAAACAACAGATAAAATAATTGATACAAAAAGCCGGTTCTTCAATATAGTCATTAAGTTGAATAAGTCACTAGTAAGAAGAGCAAATATAAAGGAAAGGACGCAAGTCACCAATATCATGAATGAAATGGGATATGAGTGCAAATCTTGCAGCTATTAAAAATAATATGAAAATACTTTGAATAATGTTTTCAAAAATTTGACAACTTAGAAGAAATACATAAATTTCTTAAGAATCACAGATTACCAAAATTCAACTGAGATGAAATATATAACCTAAATAGTCCTACAACCATTAAAAATATAAAATTTGTAGGGCTGGCCAAATGGCTCAATTGGTTAAGAGCTTGCTCAAGTGTGCGAGCTGAGCTCTGGGCAACAGCAGTTTGATGCCCAGCCCGAGCTGAGCTGCTGCTAAGCTGCCAACAGGTGGCAGGATGGCTCAGATTAAAAAAAAAATTAAATTTGTAATTAAAGCCCCCCCCCCCGGCTCCCCAACCCCACAAAAACCTCCAAGTGCAGGTGATTTTACTGTGTAAAATTACCAAACATTTAAAGAATTACCACCAAGTGTACACAGTATCTTCTAAGAAAAGAGGAACAGGAAACATTTCCTTACCTTATGAGGCTAGTATTGCCATGTTACCAAAACCAAAGACAGTACCAAACAAAACAAAACAAAACAAAACAAAAAAAACTAGACAAATACGCCTTATAAATATTACAGATGCAAAGTCCTCAACAAAATTTTACCAAACTGAATCCAGCAATATATTACAGGAATTATACACTATGACCAAATGGGATTTATTCCAGGTAATCAAGACTGAGGAGAGACTGTGCTAATCACATAAAGCTGGAGGAATGTAATACGGTACAGTCACTCTGGTAAAGAGCATGGCAGTTTCTTAAAAAAACTAAACATGCGAGCACCATATTGTGTCACATTATAACCCGCCTGTCTGCCTCCATGCACCTCTCCATAAAAACAGATCATAACTTCAATATTATGCTTACTGTATATATCCCCTCTTGGCAACAAAGGATGGCTGGCCAGTCAGAGATGGGGAAGTTTTCTCAAGAGAAACAACCCAAGCCAGATGCGGTTGCGTGGGTGCCAGTGGGTGCCATGGGAGAAATCAGGAAGAGGAGAAAAGGGGCATAAATCCCTTGCTTCAGGTTCTGGCAGCCTGCCTGTGAAATGACCTATTGATGTGATAATACCTGTCCTCCCTGCACTCTTATGGGTAAACCTTGGCAGAGGAAGCTTCTGTCTCTTAAGAGGTGCATGACAATAACCTCATGGGGCCTCTGGTAATGGCAGTTTGTAGGCATGGGAAATTAGGCCTGGAAGTTAATTCTTGGGTGTGAAACTCACAGACCACAGAAGCTACATTGACCCTTGCTTATGTGTAAGATAATAAAAGGAGCAGTCAGGCCCAATTCAGGGCTCCAGTCCATGAGGCTGAAGTTCCCTGGCCCAGCTGTACTTTTCTCTCTTATATCTTGTCTCTTTCTTCCTTAATTCTTTGCCATCCCTTCTCCACTCCCACCTGCTCTGTCGTGCAGGATGCGACAATATTGCTCAGCAACTGTGCTCCAGGACATGTATCCCAGGAAAATAAAGACATAAGTTCACACAAAAAAAGCCTATATATTATTGCCATTTTATTCATAATAGCTCCAAACTGGAAAAAATCCAGATGTCTTTCAATGAGTGCACGTTTAAATAAATTGTAGTACATCCATATGATAGAATACTACTCAGCAATAAAAAGGAACAAACTATTGATGCACACAATAACATCAATGAATCTTCAGGGAGTTATACTGAGTGAAAAAAAGAAAGTCAATTCACAGGGTCATATGATATATGATACCATTTATATAACTTTCTTGAAATGATAAAATTATATAAATGGAGAATAGATAAGTGGTTGCTAAGGGTCAGAGATGGCAAGGCGGACACAGGAAGGAGGGTGGGTGGGTTGGCTATATAAGGTCAGTTAGGGGAAGCCTGGTGGTGAGTGGACTCTTCTCTATCTTTATTGTGTGAATGTCAATACTTTGGTTGATATTGTACTGTAGTTTTGCAAGATATCATCATTGGGGAAAACTGAGTGAAGGGTACACTGGATCTCTCTGAATTATATCTTAACTGCATGTAACATGCAATTATCTCAAAATAAAAATTTCAATTAAAAAGTACTCAAACGTTCTTTAACCCCAAATTTATTTAGCAGAACACCTGTTTTTCAGGTGAAGATATAAATATTTCATTTAGCTGATTTTCTGTGGTTCATACTATTAGAAAAAGCTACACTTCCTATTTACTTCTTCCAAAGTGGATAATGAAAATGCAATTCACCCTATAGGAACTGAGGACCATTGCCAAAATGACTATACAAATTATACAAACCTGTACAACCTTAAGTGAATTTTTGACTTACTGAATAGACAACCATAATTTTTAAGAGAGAAAGAAGTTGTGATTTTGAGAAATAGCCTATAGTATTGAAAATATAATTTCTAGTATCACTAATACATATGCATAGTTAACATACATAATTACATTAGAATTAATCCATCACAGATGTTTTATGCAATCCAATATGCGTGTGTCCTATTACTTAGGCTTTTTTAATATTTTTGTTGAATCAGTGATTTTCATTATAATGACATTTGTGCTTAAGATAGTGTGATTTGTTTAACACTAATGAAAATTCGTAACATTTTGCAGATGGACTTTAGAATTGTTGTTTGATTGTTGTTACAAGTAAGGAAATTTGAGCGGTTAATAGAGAGGGAGAGAACTTTGGTAACAGTCTATCTGTTTCTGAATCAAACACTGTTTAGAAACATTCTACTTGCAAATAAAATTTAAAGTGAAAATCTTGAAACAAAAAGGTGAGACTTTGCATTTCATAATGTGAATTCCTCAAATATCATACTATGATATATGATAATTGATTATTTCTCCCAGAGTGTCTTTCCCTTCTTCTATGTCTACTTAAAGCCCATCACGCTTGAGGTTCATTTTAAGTAACATCTCAAAATTTATCTCCCTAAAGAAAAATAAATTCAGCCAACAGTGATAATCTTTTTAAACTACACATAGCACCTCTATTGTTTTATCTACATGGTAGGGATTCTTTAATATATTTCATCTATTATGTAGCAATCCAATATTGTATTAATTTTATTCCATATGCCTATATGTGTTCTCCTGAATCATTTTTTTTTTTTTTTAGCTGAGCCATCCTGCCACCTGTTAGCAGCTCAGCTTGGGCTGGGCATCGAACTACTGTTGCTCAGAGCTCAGCTCACACTCCTGAGCAAACTCTTAATCAACTGAGCCACTCCGCTGGTCCTTCCTGAATCATTTTAAACAAGTCCTTGAGGAAAAGAAAAAAAAAAAAGTACTGTGCATTTGGGCCGGCTGAGTGGCGCAGTGATTAACCGCTGGCTTAGGAAGCCAGCGGCCCCGGTTCGGGCCCCACATACGGGGTCCAGGCCAGTGACACTGCCCTCAAAAAAAAAAAAAGTCCTTCAGAGCAGAGATTATGTCCAACACTTTCTCATCTCCATAACTACGAGACCTTCCCAAAGTCATCTCATTATTAAGCGGCATAGCAAAGATGTGAAACAGATGTTTTGACACAAAATCTAGTGCCTCTTATCTTTTTTTTCATATCCTCTGCTGATAATCTACCACACTCACAGAACTATTGGCAAATAGGAGTATAGGACTTGTTAAATATGGTGAAACATACAATAAGTTTCTAATTTGCTGTTGAAAGGGATGAAGGAGACCTATATTTACTAATATGGAAAGACTTCCTAGAAATGTGTGTCCTATTTAAAAAGCCAAGTGTAGGACAATGTGCTGCAATTTGTGAAGAATAAAGCTTGGGCTACACATCGAACTGCTGTTGCTCAGAGCTCAGCTTGCACTCTTGAGCAAGCTCCTAACCAACTGTGCCACTCAGCCAGCCCTCCTGCTCACATTTTTTTACCCTTATGTATTAAGAAAAAATAGGCTATGACATGACTAAATGATTTTCTTCTAAAGATAAGAATTTCTTTATCCCAGGAACGAAATTAGAGTCCAGAGGGAAAAAAAAAATTTTTTTTAATTCAAAACTATCAACATAGGGAAAATCCTTCATCAAGGAAAAACTTTCTGTAACACATTCATGTATCATAATATTTTATACCATTACTTGAAGGATTATTTAAATATTGGAGTATAAATCAGAAAGTACTTTCTAACTGGTGGCTCATAAAAAAATCAAGTTGAACATTCAGTGGAGAAGTGATGTCATATCTTTATGTTTATGAATATATCAGGGCCCAGTGTCATCTGTTCGCTCAATCCCTGTGGAGCTATACATATTTATGAAATCACAAGTAGAACTCATGAATGTGCAGCACTGAGAAATGCAAAATAAAAAAAGTGCTGCTGTATATCCGCACATATAAAATTCATCATTTATTTATAATTGCTAAATGAAAGAGTGCATAATTTAGTTCATGAAATATAAGACTATAGGAAAAACTTAGTAAACGCCTTAGGTAAGTCCTGAAAATCTTCTAAGATTACTTGGATGATATGACAGTTTGGAAATGTATTCTCTTCTGTCATTCTGTTCTTGATTGCTGGATTCAGGTGGAATTATTAACATTTGATGGCATCTAAAGATTAAGTTCCTTTCTCTTGGAGCAGAAGTTATTGACTTTGTCTACACTGACTATAGTGATTAATCTGCTCAATGTAGAAGGCCAAATCAGATAATTCATACTTCAAGGTGTTCATTTGTTCATATTTTGGAGGATTGCCTAAATTTATCAATTTTATCAGGTATTATGCAAATAATTGCTTTTCCCAAGACCCAGCCTTTCCATATTTGGCAACATTTTTTTCTTCCTAATTAACGTACTATTTGATGTAAGTTATTAGAATGCAATGTTTGATTAAAATATTTAATTATTGAAATAGTTTTAATATGTCTGATTATGTGTTCTATCTTGAATGATTAATAGATGCAGTAAAGGCATTTGTATTTTTGGTTGGTTAATCCTAAACTTATTTTGTTTTTCCTCCAGTATTAGTTCCCTAGAGAAACATCTATGGATACTGCAGAGGAAGAATATCTCCTATAAGCAAGCAATTTAGCACCTTACAACTATCAACTTGATGGTAAATGAATGACAACTCAATCATAAAACTTCTGATTGGGGCAGAATATATGATTAGGAAACAAGGTAGGAAATGATAAAATTGACATATACTATTTTAATCCACTTCTAAATATTAACTTCTTGTCAAGGAGATATCATGAAAAGGATACGTGAGCATATAATAGAGGCATAGATTTACATTTTACCCAATAGACTGTGATCTCTTTGGGTCCACTGCCCAATACAACATGTGATCAAAGGTATAGCAAGTGCTTGATAATATGTAATTTACTGTTTAACCATTTTGATAGTTCAGCGGCATTAAGTACATTCACATTGTTGTGTAAGTATTACCACTATCCATTTTGAGATCTTTCTCATCATCTCAAACTGAAACAACATACCCAATAAAAAATAACCCCCCATTTCCCTCTCTCCCCAGCCCCTGGTAACCACTATTCTACTTTCTGTGTCTATAAATTTGACTTTTGTTGCTAATTCATAAAGGTGGAATCATACAATATTTGTCTTCTGTGGATGACTTATTTCACTTATTATAGTGTTTTCAATGTTCATTTATATTGTAGCATGTGTCAGAATTTCACACCTTTTTAAAGCAGAATAATATTCCACTGCATGCATATACCAAATTTTGATTATTCATTCATCAAAAAATGTAAATTTGAGTTGTTTCTACATGTAGCTATCGTGAATAATGGTGCTATGAATATTGACATACAAAATTTTCCATATTCCCCAACCCAGTCAATTCCCACCCCATACTGTCCTCATTTATATCACCAAATACCAGTTTTTCCTCTTCTTGAAATTCTAATAAATGAAATCACATAATAGGTACCTTTTTGTGTCTGGCTCCTTTTGCTCAGCATAGGTTTTTGAAATTTATTCATGTTGTTGGGTGAATCATTAATTCACTCCTTTGTATTCCTTAACAACATTCCACTATGTATATATATGTATCCCCTATAGGGGATATATATATATCCCCTATATTGATTACACATTCATCTGAAGATAGATTTAGGTTGTTTCTACCTTTGGGTATTGGGAATAATGCTGCTAATTGGGAATATTTCTGCTATGAACAAATGTGTGTACAAATATCTGTTTGAGTCCCTGCTTTCAATTGTTTTAGGTACATACCAAAGAGTAGAATTGATGTATCATATGGCAATTTTATGTCTAAGGTTTTAAGGAACCACCATACTGTTTTACAAAGCTGCTGGATCATTTTACATTTTCACCTACAGTGAACAGGGTTCCAATTTCTTCACATCCTTATCAACAATTTTTATTTTCTACTATTATTTTTTTAAATAACAACCATCCTAATGCATGTGAAGAGATATCTCATTCGTTTGATTTATTTACCTAATGACTAGTGATGTTGAACATCTTTTCATGTTCTTATTGGCCCTTTGTGTATCTTCTTTGAAGAAATGTTTATTTGAATCCATTGTCCAATTTGAAATTAAGTTGTTTTGTTGTTGTTGAGTGGTAGAAGTTCTTTATATACTCTGGCTAAAAATCCCTTATCAGATATATGATTTGCAAATATTTTTTCCCATTCTGTTTCTTGCCTTGTCACTGCCTTGATATTATTCTTTAATGTACAAAAGGTTTAATTTTTATGAAGTCCATTTTATTTATTTTTCTTTTGTTGCTTGTGCTTTTGGTGTTGTATCCAAGAAATCTTGCCAAATCCAATGTCATGAAGCATTCCTCCTATAATTTCATGAAGAGTTTTATACTTTTAACTCTTACATTTAGGCTTTGACCCATTTTGAGTTAAATTTTATATATGGTACAAGGTAAGTATCCAATTCATCCAGTTTTCCCAGCACCACTTATTGAAAAGACTATCCTTTCCCCCACTGAATAATTTTGGCATCTTGTCAAAAATCATTTGAACATTATTTAAGGGTTTATTTCTGGGCTCTCTATTCTATACAATTGGTCTATGTGTCAGTCAAATGCCAGTACCACAATATTTTGATTACTGTAGCTTTATAGCAAGGTTTGAAATCAGGAAGTGCGAGTCATGAAAATTTGTCTTTATTAATTGAGATTGTTTTGACAAATCCACCATTATTTTGTGGAATCTTTATTGTTGTCTACATATAAGATTATATCCTCTGGAACAGAAATAATTTTTTTTCTGGTTCCTTTGAAATTCTGTATGAATTTCTGGATAGATTTTTTCCTATTTCTGCAAAAAGCATCATTGAGATTCTGATAGGGTTTGCATCACATTGTGTCTGTAGATCCATGAACATGGGGTGTCTGTCTATATGTTTATATCTTTAAAATTTTTTTTCAAGGATGTTTTGTAGTTTTTAGTGTACAAGTCTTTTGCCTCCTTGGTTAAGTTTATTTATATTTTATTATTTTTGATGCTATAGAATTGTTTTGCTAATTTCATTTTCACATTTTTCATTGCTTTTAGTGTTCAGAAACACAACTTATTTTTTTGTGTGTGTTGATTTTGCACCCTGAAGCTTTGCCAAATTAATTATTGGATCCAATAATTAATTTGTGGAATCTACTGTTTTGTACATTTAAGATCACATCAACTGAGAACAGAAATAATTTTACTCTTTCTTTTTCATAACTAATTGCTCTGCCTAGAAATTCCAATATCATGTTTGATAGATGTATTAAATGCAAGTATTATTTTCTTGTTTCTGATCTTAGAGGAAATGCTTCTAGTTTTTCACCATTGAGTATGATTCAAGCTGTGGGTTTTTCATATATGGCCTATATTATGTTGAGGTAGTTTCTTTCCTAGTTTATTCAGTGTTTTCATATCAAAAGTGTTGAATTTTTGTCAAATGCTTTTTATTGCATCAATTGAGATGATAATGGCTTTTTTTCTACTTCATTCTCTTAATGAGTTCTATTGCATTGTGTTCTGTATGTTATATCACCCTAGCATTACAGGCAACATAACACTTGTTTATTGTGTATAATCCTTATAACATACTGCAGAATGAGATTTACTTGTATTTTGTTGAGAATTTTTGCATGAATATTCATAATGTACATTGGTCTGAATTTTTTTTTATGCAGTGTCCTTAGATTTCTTATCAGGGTAATACTGGCCTCATAGAATGAGTTAGGAAGTAATCCTTTCCTTCAAGTATGTAGAAGAGTTTGAGAAGGATTTCTATTAATTCTTTAATTTTTTTTAGAAATTCACCAATGAGGTAATCTAATTCAAGCATTTTTTTGTTATGTAGTTTTCGATTACTGATTCAACCTTCATGATAGTTATATGTCTACTCGGTTTCTTTATTTCCTTATGACTTTAGTTTTGTTACATTGTGTGTTCCTAGGATTTGTCCAATTCAACCAGGTAGTAATAATTTTTTTGTGTACAATTGTTCATAGTACTGTCTTATGATCCTTGTTGTTTGTGTAAGATTGCGAGCAATATCTCCACTTTCACTTTTGATTTTAGTAAATTTTTTCTTCTTTTTTTTAGTCAAGGTAGCACTAAAATTTCAACAATTTTGCTATCAATTTTGCGGGACTCATTTTGATATTTTGTTGATTTTCCCTATTGTTTTCTACTCTCTATTTTAATTATCTCTGCTCTAATCTTTATTTTTATTTATTTATTTTTTTTAGCTGAGCCATCCTGCCACCTATTGGCAGCTCAACGGCAACTCAGCTCAGGCTGGCCTCGAGCCGCTGTTGCTCAGAGCTCAGCTCACACTCTTGAGCGAGCTCTTAACCAACGGAGCCACTCGGCCGGCCCTATAATCTTTATTAATTCTTGCCTTCTGCTAGCTATAAGTTTAGTTTGTTCTTCTTTTTCAATCTTAAGTTATGAAGTTAGGTTGTTTAATATATTTCTCCTATTTTTTCATGTGTTTCTATTTAAAAATTCCCCTCTTAGCATTGCTCACAGTGTATTCCATTACATTTTATATGTTGTGTTTTCATTTTCATTTGTTACAAGGTATTTTCTATGTTCTGTGATTTCTTTTCTCTCTTTCTCTCTTTCTCTCTCTCTCTCTCTCTCTCTCTCTCTCTCTCTCTCTCTCTTTCTTTCTTTCTTTCTTTCTTTCCTCCTTTCTTTCTTTTGACCCATTGGTTGTTTAAAAGTTGTGTTTTTTAATTTCCTCATATTTTTGAATTTTCCAGTTTCTGTTATTGATGTATAGATTAATTCCATTATGATTGTAAAGACACTTTGTATAAGTCTTTTCAATTTATTGAGACTTGTTTCCTAGCCTAATATATAGTCAATCCTGGAAAATGTGTAGTCTACTGTTGTTGGGTGAAAAATGTGTAGTCTACTATATATATATATATATATATATATATATATATATATATATATAAATATATATATATATATTAGAACTAGTTAGTTTATAGTATTGTTTCAGTCCTGTATTTCCTTATTGTTCTACTGTCTCTTTGTTTTATTGATTATTGAAAGTGAGGTGCTGAAATCTCCTATTGCTATTGTAGAGCTATCTATTTCTCTTTCAATTCTGTTGATTTGTTTCATATTATCTTGGAGCTCTGATAATTGGTGCACATATGCTTATAATTGCTATAGCTTCTTGATATATTAAACCTTTTATCAATATATACTGTTCTTGTTTTTTTTATTATAACAGTTTTTGACTTAACATCTACTTCATCTGAAATTTGTATGGCCATCCCATTTATCTTTTGGCTACTATTTGCATAGAACAGCTTTTTCAGTCTTGTCATCTAAAATAATTGCCTGAAAATTGCTTCTATGCTGGAATCTTACAAATTGAGAAATAAAGGATTGTGTAGCATCTTATATATTACAGTGAACAAATAATATCATGTGAATACACCATTACACCATTTTCTCTAAGTCATGAAAATCTAGTTTTAATGGTAATTTGTTATATTTGTTTGCAAACTATAACCTTGGTGAAATAGTTGCTTGAACCTTGATGTTTCTGTAACTCTGTTATATTCAGATTAATAAAAGAATATGTGATTTTATTTCAAATTTTTAGAAAAATATATGAGGCTAGAAAATAAAATAAGATCTCCAGAATATGTCTACTACTGTTGATTTTAGAAAAGAGTCTAACTTGAACTATGAGTTAATGAAGAAAAGACAAGACATTACTAAGAAAAGACAAGACTAAAGGAACTCAGGAACTTGACTCACATCAATTTTTCAAAATTTTAGTGAAAATTTGCTAGCATGAGGACTTGACTGTGAAAGTGAAACCTTCCCATCACTCAATGAACTTGCTATCTATTGGAAAATGCAAACAAAAAGAATAAAAATTTTTAATGAAAAACTATATATTGAGCATTTTTTATAAAAGGAAGGCACTGTGAAACCAATCAGACTTGACATAGACATTAGAATTATTAGAAAAGAACATTAAAAGTTTTTATAATGGTATTCTATATGTCCAAAAATTTAGTAGAGACATAAAGATATAAAAGCACCAAAAATTGATCTTCTAGAAATGCAAACTACTAAATCTAAGATTTAAAATATAGATGGGGCAGGGTTGATGAAACTCTAGATATTGCAGGAAAAATGATTAGTGAACTTGGAGATATAACAATAGAAATGTTCCAATTATGAAACAGAGACAAAGAGAATAGTTTTTTAAAAACTGAAAAAAACATTAGTGAGCTGATAAATTTTCTGAATTTAAAAAATCTCTTTAAAAGGTAATTATCTGATTATACAAAATAATAGCAATACAAAGCAGAAGTTATATCATATTTATAAGTAAAATGAATGACAACAATAGCTTAAAGTGTGTAGGGGGAAAGTGAAAGTATATTGCTGTTACATTCTTATACTATACAGAAGCTGGTATAGTATCATTTGAAGGTAGATTATAAATTTAAATGTATGTTGTAAACCATAAAGTAAACACTAAAATAATAAAGCAAACAAAGAATGTTAGCTAATTAGATAGCAGATTGGATACAAATACACAATTATAATTCAAAATAAAATAAAAAAGACAAAAGGACAATAAAATTAGGGCAAATGGGATACAAATAGAAAAATGGCAGATTTAAAGATTATGATATCAATGATTAAATTAAATGAAAGTGTATATAGCACAATTGGAAGAGATTATCAGATTGGATAAAAAGGCAATACCCAACTATACATTGCTTACAAGAAGTTAACTTTAAAAATTAAAACACAAATAGATTAAAAGTAAATAGATGGAACAACGATATATCTGATAAGGGGTTAATATCCAAAATTTATAAAACACTCATGAAACTCAACACCAAAAAAACAAACAACCCAATTAAAAAATGGGCAGAAGATATGAAGAGACATTTCTCTAAAGAGGACATACAGATGGCCAACAGGCATATGAAAAAAAGTTCAACCTCACTGGTCATTAGGGAAATGCAAATAAAAACCACCATGAGATACCACCTCACTCCAGTCAGAATGGCTATCATCAACAAATCAACAAACAACAAGTGCTGGCGGGGCTGTGGGGAAAAGGGGACCCTGCTGCACTGTTGGTGGGACTGCAGATTGGTGCAGCCACTATGGAAGTCAGTATGGAGGTATCTCAAAGAACTGGAAATAGAGCTACCGTTTGACCCAGCAATTCCACTCCTAGCTATTTATCCTGAAAAAACCAAGACACTTATTCAAAAAAAGTTATGCACCCCTATGTTCATAGCAGCACAATTTACAATAGCTAAGACTTGGAAACAACCAAAATGCCCATCAGTAGATGACTGGATTAAGAAACTGTGGTATATTTATACAATGGAGTATTACTCTGCTATAAGGAAGAATGAAATCGTGCCATTTGCAATGATATGGATGGACCTAGAGTCTATAATGTTGAGTGAAATAAGTCAGTCAGAGAAGGACAATTACCATATGATCTCACTCATATGTGGAATCTGAAAAACTGTATGAATGAGCAAAGTAAACAGAAACTGTCTCATAGATATAGATGAAAAATCAGGGTTGCTAATTGGGAGAGGAATGGGGATGAGGGAGAAGGGGAAGGGATTAGACAGCAAAAATAGGCAACTACAATATTGCCACTGGGATAGGAAAAACAGTTTGGGGAATATAATTAATAATGTTGTAAATATTCTGTGGAATGTCAGATGATCATAGGTCTTGTTAGGGAGACCATTTCATGGATGGAGTAGAGGTTTGATCACTGCACTGTATTACTAAAGCGGAGGTGATATATATGATATGGGGGGGAGTGGGGTGGTGAATTGGGGGTGTGGGGTTGTCACTTTGAGGGGTAAAATGTATAACTATTGCACTGTGTTGTACACCTGAAAGTAATTAAAAATAAAATAAAATAAAAATTTAAAAAAAAACAAAAAACTGAGAAATAGGCAAATTATTGTCAGAGATTTAATTAATTTTCTTAATAACTGATAGAATTAATAGACAGAAAATAAGCAAGGAGACAGTAGATTTCAACAATATAATCAACTAATTTGATATATCTGGCATTTAATAAAACCTCAATCCAACAACAGAATATATGCATGAACATTTATCAAGATAGATAACATTAAGGGCCGTAAATAAAGTCTCAATAAATTTAAAAGGATTCATGGCATGGAAAATATCTTTTCTGACCACAATCAATAACACACAACAACATGGATGAATAACAAAATAATTATACTGAGTGAAATAAACCAGACAAATAAGAATAATACTGTGTGGTTCCTTTATATGAAACTCTGATAAATGCAAACTAATCTATAGTGATAGTAAGTACACGAATGGATATCTGGGATAGGGGTAGATGAGGAAGGTTACAAGGATGGGATTCTACAGGGGCATGAGAAAAGTTTTATGGGTGATGGATATGTTCACTATGTTGATTCTGGGGATAGTTCCACAGCTATATTTATATGCCAAAACATCAAATTGTGTACTTTAAATATGCACAGTTTATGATATGTCATTGCATCTTTTAAAAGCTGATTCTAAAAAACAGATGCTAAGCAAACAAACAAAAAATAATTGCTTGATCAATAGATAGTCATACCCCCCTTCAATGGGACATTTGGTAGCATTAGCTAGCAAATGCTTGTCCTAGATATGAAACTGGAAGTAAACTTGCATGCACATTTGGGTAACACCTTGTCTGTCACATAGGAACGTTTCAATGATGATAATTTATTCATCCAATATAGATGTAAGGTCCTCACCAAATGCTTCAGCTATTGCACAAATCCATTCCCGGTCAGATAGTGGTGGGGTGTACAAAATAGGTACCTAGTTAATTAGGTCCATTTTCAGATAACAGTTTTCTGAGTTATCTGTTGCTGAGTGAGAAAGTAAGCTTCAAATTACATTAGAAGGCTTTATTTTTTAAATAAAACATTTATTGTGGTGATTTCCTTTTAAAAAAGTTTTATATGTGATGCATATATCTGATAGAAAATGCATAAGAATATAAAGAAAAAAACTAATCTTACCTAAAACCCCACTTCTTAGTGATAGCTTCTGATAACATTTAAATACATATTTTTTCCAAACTTGAGACATTTCATTGATTACTGAAAATTACAATACATTTCTTGTCAAATCAGTTCGCATGACTTGCATAGAAATGTGGCAGGCAACTATGACACAGGCCTGAGTGGCTGATTAACAGTTTCACCAAAGCACATACGAGTGTATTACAAGGAATAATGGCCAAGTGATAATGAAAAAAACAAACAGTTTCAAGGTGTTTTAAATTAGGTTTTCTATGAAGGTTGCACTATAACCTTTATTTTGCCATATTTACTGAGGTATTTTTAAAAACTCATTTAAAACCGACAGCTTAATAGTTTGAACTCGTTACTGGTTTGCTTCTTGATGGACTTTGTAGTGTAGTTTACAACAAAAAGTACATATTCTTTTAATTTTTACAACTCAAGAAGGACCTGACTGTGATATACAATTATCTCAATGAGAAGAGAAATTAGCAGTAACTAAAAGCAAACAAACAAAAAATACTTCCTATAGTTTATTTTTTATAAGACATGAAACTCAAACCCACTGCCATAGTGAAAGCAAATACATTTTTTTTTTAAAGATTTTATTGGGGAATTGGGGAAGGGGAATAGACAAATTGCTGTACTTTTGTTCTTCAGTCTAGTTGTGGAGGACATCGCTTCACCAGCCCATGTTGGTATTATCAATGCTCTCTTCCTGGGTGAGGCAGATCAGTCACTGGCCATTGGACTGCTGCTCACTGCGGCTCACGGCCTCTCACGCCAGCTGCCAGCCACTCACAGTAGCTCATGGCAGCCCACACTGTTGCCGGCAACTCACGGCAGCCCTGCTCCAGGCTGAGCTGTTGTTCACCATCTTAGCTGTAGAGGGCGCAGCGTCACTGGCCCTCATGTGGGATCCAAACCAGGGCCCTGATGCTCAGAGCTGGCGTCCCAAGCCAACTCTTAACAAACACACCACTTGGCGAGCCCCCAAATACATTTTTAAATGAAAGGATGAATAAAGTAAAATGTGAATTTTTAAAAAGCCTTGATGGAAATATAAATAATCAGATAAAAATAAAATTTTAAAACAAGAGTATCGAACATAGAGTAATTTTGACTAAACAAAGAAAAGGCAAAATAATAAAAAACTAGTATTAATACTTTTTGTGAAATTTCATATATTTTCATATATAATGGATTTATAATATCCACTCTAATATACTCTGCTGTAATATAACCAAATAAAATCCAATAATAATCTTTATATATATATATATATTCTATCTATATTTATAGAATGCATGTATATCTCCATATATTTTTCATATATATTTGGCACAGGGTGCCAGAAATAATTCTAACATTTGACTTTATACTTGGTGTCAATCTATACACAAATTGCGTCATGTTCTAAATGACATCTCTCTCTTTCTCTCCTTCTTTTTATCTCTGTATGCACACACACACACACACACTGAAGGTCTAAGTCTGAAAATGTAATATAGGAGACAGGTACAGTGGATCTGATTGGCACAAGGGTAGGCTCTATTGAACATGTTTTATTCATATTCTTAGTTTGTATTGGACTCGTCTTTCCTCGATTCTTAGCTGCTTATTCTGCCTTGGCTGCCGTCAGAGAAAACCAGTTCTTTTCAGGGCCTGCACAGATATATTTCTGAGGACAACCTAGATCAATGGAACAGAATAGAGAGACCACAAATAAACACATGCCTATATGGTCAATGAATGTATGACAAATGAGTCAAGAATATACAATGAGGAAAGAATTGTCTCTTCAATAAATAGTATTAGGAAAATTGGACAACAACAGGCAAAACAATGAACTGAGCTTGTACCATATGCAAAAATTAACTCAAAATGGGTGAGAGACTTGAATGTAAGACCTGAAACCATAAAACTCTTAGAAGAAAATAAGTGGTGAGCTCCTTGACATTGGTCCTGACAATTATTTTTTGAATCTGACACCAAAAACAAAGACAACACAAGCAAAAAGATACAAGTAGGGCTACACCAAACTATAAATCTTCTGCACAGCCAAGGGAATCATCAAAAAATGAACAGGCAACCTACTGAATGGGAGAAAATACTGGCTTGTAGGAAAAGCTATGACGTATTTTTCCTATGTTTTTCATTGCAAAAATGCATGATGACTTTTCCGACAACCCAATATTTGCAAACTATATAGCTGATGGCGGTTAGTATCAAAAATATATAAAAACCTCATACAACTCAATAGCAAGAACCCAAACAATCCAATTTAAAAATGGGCAGAATATCTGAATAGACACCATTCCAAAGAAGACAAACAGATAGTCAATGAGCAAATGAAAAGATGCTCAACATCATTAATAATCAAGGAAATGAAAATTAAAATCAAAATGAGACATTACCTCGCACCTGTTAGAATGGCAATTATCTAAAAGAGAGGAGATAACAAGTGTTTGTGAATATGTGGAGAAAAGGGTATCCTTGTGCACTGTTTATGGGAATGTAATTTGGTGAGCCACTATGAAAAACAGTCTGAAGATTCCACAAAAAATTAAAATAGAAGTACTATATAATCCAGCAATTCCATTTCCAAGTATTTATCTGAAAAAAAAATGAAGACACTAATTTTAAAAGATACATGCATCCCCATGTTCACTGCAGCATCATTTACCATAGCCAAGACATGAAAACAACCTAAGTGTCCACCAACAGAAGAATGGATTTAAAAAAAATGTAACATATATGTATATATATAAAACACATGTATATAATGTATTATATATATGCATTACACACACACACACACACACACACACACACACACGAGATCTGACAATTAAGTTTGTAAACTCATCCTAGAAAAATGCTACATACATCACTGTTGAATATCACTAAGGTCACCTTTGAAATTCTCCCCTTGGGAAGCTATGCACTGACTCCAGCACCTAGTCCACAATAACAGCAATTTGGAACTCTTTTTCTGGAATGCCCATCAGAACTGTCCTCGTATCACCCTTGATGTCCTGAATGTCATCAAAATGTCTGCCTTTCAATATTTCCTTTATCTTTAGGTAAAGAAAGAAGTCATCGGTGGCCAGATCAGGTGAGTAGGGAGGGTGTTCCAGTACAGTTATTTGTTTACTGGCTAAAAACTCCCTCACAGACAGTGCCGTGTGAGCAGGTGCATTGTCATGGTGCAAGAGCCATGAATTGTTGGCGAAAAGCTCAGGTCATCTAATTTTTTCACGCAGCCTTTTCAGCACTTCCAAATAGTAAATTTGGTTAACTGTTTGTCCAGTTGGTATAAATCCATAATGAATAATCCCCCTGATATCAAAAAAGGTTAGAAACAGTGTTGCAACATGTTCGTGAACTTAATTGTCAAACCGTGTGTTTGTGTGTGTGTGTGTGTGTGTGTGTGTGTGTTTGTAGTATGTGAAGAGGATCAAAAGTTACAAACTTTTATAAAATAAATGTCATTGGGATGTAACCTACAGCCTGATAACTAATAATAGTGTATTGCAAACTGAATGTTACTAAGAGTAAACTGTAAAATTCCTTATCACAAGAAAAAAATTTTGTAACTGTATGATCATGGATATTAACTAGACATAGCATAGTGATCATTTTTCAATATATACAAATATCAAATGATTATGTTGTACAACTGAAACTAATATAATACTATATGTGAATTGTACTTCAATAGAATCTAGATAAGAATTATTTGTATATACTGCTATGCAAAGGTATCATGAAAATACTATTAAGTGAAAAAGCGAGGTAAAGAAAATTTTGTATGATATGCTATTATATATCAAATAAAAGAGTATGGATTCATACATATATACAGAAATTATATCAAAAAGCAATAATATTTTTAAATATAAGGCTAAACCAAAAAACAAATTCATATGTGGAGGGAGGGGAGAGTGATAGTGTAGAGACAAGGATGGATGCTAGAATTCTCTGAATATATCTAGTGTTGTAAATTTGACTTGGGGGCCATTGATATATTTTTCATAATTATGAGGCAAAATTTAATCAAAATTTTAAAAACACACAAACTCTAAATAAAGCTCGGTGCTTATTTAATTGACAGAAAACTGAACTGTATATAGAGTTGGTGGCTTAAGTACACTGAAAATATAAATTCCAAGTAATTTTATAATACAGTATTTTGACTACTGTGTAACTCTGAGATATATCTCAATGACTAAAATAAATCTTAATTTTTAAAGCAATCATATTACTAGTAATGATGTTAATGTTGTAACTCTGAAACTATTAGGTAGAATTCGATATTTAAACAAGTAGTTTAATGTTGTCAGGGTTTTCACGTTAAGGGAAAATAGAGATATAAAAGTATAATCGAAGAAATAAAACAAGATGTGATTCTAGATTTGATTTAGAGTTATCAGTATCCACAGTTTATATGTATGTCATAATATATTTTTCTTAAATGACGCACATTGTTTACCTCTATCCACTGGGGGAGAGGGGGAAACCCCAGAAACATTAACCAAATCAGCATCAATAATGTCATAGATTGTGGTATCTAAATACTGTTTTCCACTTAAAGGAAGCATGGTCCTTGGAAAAATGGCTTATCCAAGGTCTGCTGTAAGAAATGTATAAAATGAGTTTAAAACACTTCTCAAAATAAAAAAGCAAATAAACTATTAAGTTCTACTTGGGTGATGTCAAAATGACTTAGGAGCCCTATCCAGTTTGAAAAGACTCTTAACTGGATAAATATGGTAAAATTTGAGCATCAAAAAGAAAAAAATGACTGCAGCGATTGCAGCATATCAAATACAGTAAAATGCATAATTTCATTATAGTGTAACAGTCTCATTGATAACCTTTGGAGGATGCTGGGGAAACAATCTGCTATTCTGAGACCTGACAAATGAGGAAAGATCAAGCATTTATTCCACATCTGTAATACAAACAGTACCAACTATTTAGTTTATGAGGGAAATTTTTCTTCATAGAAGTTTTCCAGCTAATAAATGAAGGAATAATAAAAGTAGAATATTGCTATTTTTAAATCTCTAATGAAATAAATCTAGGCAATTATGATTATGGCTGTTAGAAACAGTGGATAGAAGGTAATGAGAGACCAACAACATCTCAAGCTTTAAATCAATCGTAACATACCAAAAGACAACTAGACATTCTTTGCATATTGACAAAGTCTACACCATCTTCTTGCCAAAAATTTGAACCTGAATCTGATTAAGGCTCTACTAATGACCACCTGTTTATAGGAAATACAAAGGACAAAAGCACAAGTCAAATAACATCATGGGAATGCAATCAGTAAAGTCTAGAATGAAAGGAAATGCTGTATGACAAATTACCTAGTTGCTTCAACAAATGAATTCTAAGAGAAAAAAATAGGGAGGGGAAAACTAGAGACATGTAAACAAAATGACATTGCTTGGATTCTGATTTGAAGAAAAATTTTAAAAAATTAGACAATAAAGAAAAAATTTTTTAATTCTTTTATTGTGAAATAAACATTTTTTTTAAAAAAAATTAGTTTCAGGAGTACAACGCAGTACAATACTTACAATTTTTACCCCTCAAAGTGACAACCTCCCCTCCCAATTCACCACCCCACTCCCCCGTGATATCATACATATCTATTACAATTCCCTTGATTGCCTTCCACAGTACACTTCACATCCCAGTGCTATCTATATATTCAATTACAGTTGGCATACAATAGTATACAACATCAGCTTCAGGTATATAGTGCAGTGATCAAGCCTCTACTCCATCCATGAAGTGGTCTCCCTAACAAAACATCTGACCATCTGACACCCCACAAAATATTTACAACATTATTAATTATATCCCCCGAACTGTCTTTCATATCCCTGTGGTAATATTGTAGTTACCTATTTATGCTATCTAATCCCTTCCCCTTCTCTCTCATCCCCACTCCCCTCCCAACTAGCAACCATCAGTTTTTCCTCTATCTCTATGAGACTGTTTCTATTTACTTTGCTCATTCAGTTTTGCTGATTCCACATATAAGTGAGATCATACGGTATTTGTCTTTCTCCGACTGACTTATTTCACTTAACATAATAGTCTCTAGGTCCATCCATATCGTTTCAAATGGTACGATTTCATTCTTTGACAATAAAGAAATTTCTGTAATAAGAAGGAGATATTCTGTTTTTTTAGGTGTGGTAAAGTTTCAAAGGTTATATTTTTTATGAGGCCTTATCTTTTACATGTACACACTGAAATATTTATGGATTAAATTATACAGTGTCTGAATTTGCTTGAAAATAATCTCTTCTGTGTGTGGTAGGGGGCACAGTAGGGACTAGAAGTTGAGGTACATAACTGAAACAAGATAGTTTATGGGTTGTAAATTGTTGAAGCTGAGATATAGGTACACAGTGGCTCATTATACTATTCTCTCTGTTTTGTTTATTTAAATTTTCCATAGTAAAACATTATTAAAAGAAAAACACTTGCCAACCTAAGGTATTTGTAATACTGCCGTTTTTGCAAATTTTAAAATTTAATTTATTTACATTTCAATTTTTATCCATTTGGAATTTATTTTGTTGTAAGAATTCAGGTAGGGATACAACTTAGCTTTTTTCCAGATCGCAACCCATTTCTCTAAACGTCACTTATTGTATGGTCCATATATTTTCCTCACTGATTTAAATTGCCATGTTAATATTGAGCTCAAAACATTTATTTTGCAGAATGATTCAAACTTCCACTTCTGGCTGTGATGGAGTAACTAGTTCTGAAGTTTTCTACTCTCCATAAATAATTATAAAACAGAAAGAAATATATGAAATAACTGTTTTCCACATTTTGGACAATAGGTAGCAAAGGACTGTGAACCCTGAAAGAAGGGAAACAAACAAGTGAACTCCATGATTTCTCCAATTTTCTGTTTTTAAGCACTCTCTAGGTGGCAGCACAGGAATGAATGGAGAACCGTTATCTTAGAGATCTGAGGAGACAGAAATTGGAGCTCTGGGCTATTGAAGTGACTGGAATTTCCAAGGCGGAATATCAGAGAACAGCTACACAGAGAAAGAGTTCTACAAATCTGCACAGGGGACCCTGGGATTCTTTGGCCATTTTTTACATTTTATTTTTACATTGCCTAAATACTAAGTTGTGCATTTGTAGGGGCTCAGTGAGAGTCCTCCAGGATCTCAACTATTTGAGAAACTATGACTACCAGGGAGCTATGAACAATTACTACAGCTCCCAAAGGGCTGGAAAATGTGTGATTGTTGACCATTAAGAAGGGAGAGACACTTTTTAACACTCTGGCAGTCCAGGAGAAACAAAAGGCCACATTTTATGAGTAGAACTAATCTGGTTCTAGAGTAAAGGCTACCCTAGGCTCACCATAACAAAGCTTTTTAAAAATAAATGTATTGGGGTAACATTGATTAATAAAATTATATAGGTTTCAAGTGTAGATTTCTATATAGTACATCATCTATATATTGCACTGTTCACCACCCAATGTCAAATCTCATTCTGTCACCATATATTTGACTCCCCTTTACCCTCTTCTACCACTTCCCCTCCCGCCTTACCCTCCGGTAACTGCCAAGCTGTTGTCTGTATCTATGAGTTCTTGTTTGTCTTGTTTGTTGGTTGTTTTTAGTTTTATATCCCACATATGAGTGAAATCATATGGTTCTTGACTTTTTCTGACTTATTTCACTTAGCATAATAATCTCAAGAGCCATCCATATTGTTGCAAATGGCAGTATTTCATCTTTTTTTATGGCCAAGTAATTTCCCATTGTATATATGTACCACATTTGCTTTATCCAATCATTTATCAAAGGACACTTTGGCTGTTTCCATGTCTTGATCACCATAAATAAAGCTGCAGTGAACATTGGGGGTCCATATATCTTTATAGGTAAATGTTTTCAAATTTTTGAGGTAGATACCCAGAAGAGGGATTGCTGGGTCGTATTCTGTTCTTGATTTTTTGAGGAACCTCCATGCTGTTTTCCATAGTCGTTGCACCAATTTACATTCCCACCAGCAGTGTATGAGGGCTCCTTTTTTTCTCCTTTGCCTTTCCAACACTTGTCATTACTTGTCTTGTTGATGACAACCATTCTAACAGGTGTGAGGTGGTATCTCACTGTGGTTTTGATTTGTATTTCCTAAATATCTAGTGAAGTTGAGCATCTTTTCATATATCTGTTGGCCATTCATATATCTTGTTGGGAGATATGTCTGTTCAGGTCCTCTGCCCATTTTTCAATTGGTTTGTTTATTTTTTGTTGTTGCTGAGTTGTGTGAGTTCATTACTTATCATAGGGTTTGTTTGCAAAAATCTTCTCCCATTTGGTTAGCTGCCTCTTTATTTTGTTGATGGTTTCCTTTACCATGCAGAAGTTTTTCAGTTTGATATAGTCCCATTTATTTATTTTTGTTTTTATTTCCCTTGCCTTTAAGGTCAAATACATAAAATCCTCTCTAAGACTAAAGTTCATAAGTTTAGTGCCTATGTTTTCTTTTATGAAATTTATTGTTTCACATCTTATATTTAGGACTTTGATCTATTTTGAGTTAATTTTGATGTATGGTGACAGAAAGTTCTAAAAACAAGCCTCAAAAGGGTAGAGGTGATCTGAAAATAAGTTAATTTCATGCCAAAACAAATATATCATTCTATTAATGAATGAAGATAACAAAACACAGGCACTGTGTAAGAGCCATAATGTTAAACATACAAAAAATGGTATTAGATAAGCAATGAGGCAGGAAAAATGTGACCTATAACAAGAAAAAATATTAACCAAAAGAAGGATAGACAAGAGACCATTAATGGTGGTTGCATTGTGGCTGCCTCAGAAGGGGAGGGACTGGGATTAGAGAAAGACTTACATTTCATTGTATCCCATTCTGTACTGTATAAAATATTATCATGATAATGTATACTATCTTTTTTTCCTCAAAAAAGACCTATGTCTAATCCTAAAAATAAGGAAGATAATACAAATAAAAATTAATCTCTACACACAGAGAAAGAGAAAAAGCAACCCAGATATGACAGAGATGATGGAATTTGCAAATATTTAAATAGCTATTATGAATTTGTTTGTGTTAAAGGAAAACTTAAATATAATGAGAGTACAAGTAGGCCATATCAATAGAAAAATTCAAACTATAAAAAGTACCCAATGAAACTTCCAAGGCTAAGTTATTCAATGTCTGACTGGAAAAAAAAATAACTAGATGAACTTAATCACAGATTATATGTAACAGAAGAAACATGAATACAAGGCAATAGAAACTATCCAAACTCATGCTTAACAAAAATTTGTATGGAAAATCCCCAAGTACTTGGATATTAAGGCACAGACTACTAAATAGCCCATAGTTTAAAGAACATATTAAAAGGGAAATTGAGGACTAATTCTAGATAGGAAAAAAACAACCCACAAATACCTTCTCCATAAAACAAGTCTCTTCTCCATCCTTCTAGCCAAACTCTTGTATTTATATTCAGTAACACCAATTACATTTATTTATTTATTTATTTATTTATTTATTTATTTATTTATTTTTAAAGATTTTTTTTATTGGGGAATTGGGGAGGGAACAGCGTTGGGGAATTGGGGAAGGGAAACAGACAAGTTGCTGTCCTTTTGTTCTTCAGTCTAGTTGTGGAGGACACTGCTTCACTGGCCCATCCATGTTGGTATTATCATTGTGTTCTTCCCGGGTGAGGCAGTCACTTACTGGCCATTGGACAGCCACTTACAGAGGCTCACAGCAGCTCAAGAAAGCTCACGCCCACTGCTGGCCAGCCCCACTGCAGCCTATGCCATCACCATTGACTCACGGCAGCCCAGTTCCAGGTTGAGCTGTTGTTCACCATCTTAGCTGTAGAGGGTGCAGCATCAATGGCCCTCTATGTGGAATCTGAACCGGGGCCCTGCTGCTCAGAGCTGGCATCCCAAACCAACTCCTAACCAACGCACCACTCGGCCCGCCCTCAATTACATTTATTAATTGTATATTCATTCAACAAATAAAGCCTCAAAAGGAGCTCATTCTACTGTATGTGTAGGTGCCTTCCTCCTTACAACAGTGGTAGAGCAGTTTTCTTGCCTGAAACTTAAGTATACTTAAGGAATAGACCATTATCTTCAGAAGCGTAGAAAAAAATATCAGCTACTATTCCCTCTTATTATAATTCAGACAGAAGACATCAGCTGCAAAGTTCCTAGAATGAGATTTAGTCTACAAAGAACTGTATTTTTCCATCCCATAGGTATCCAGCTCATTTGTTCCATATTCTTTCTGCCAACTCCCATTTTCCTCAACTGGATGCAGTATAGTGTTAATAAAACCAAGGTTGCAATTCAGAACTCTAAAAGTCCCATAGGTTTCCACAGGGAAACCTTAGTTCATGAAAATATTCCATATTCTTAAGAAGCCAAGTATCTTGTGTTGATCCCAAAGGCAACTTGGGAAAGTACGTGAGAAAGCTTAACAGAAACCCATTATATGTTTAAAAACAAACATTCAAGTTTATTTTTACTTGTTTGATTATTTGGATAAGGTACCCTTCCTATATTTGTGCTTCTTTTTTTGTTTGTTTGTTTGTTTTTGTTTTTTGAGGGCAGTGTCACTTGCCCTCATATGTGGGACCTGAATCAGGGCTGCTGGCTTCCCAAGCCAGCGCTTAACTGTAGCGCCACTTGGCCAGCCCTATGCTTCTAATTGATTAGAATTACATCTCAGATTCACTTGTTTGTGTTACTTCAAAGAAAAACTAGGTGTAGAAGCTTGTCTCAGCAGCAACAGCTTGTGGGAGGGAAATAGGTAGACAATACTAATTTAACTTTGCAGTTTGCATAATTACAGTGCTTGCTGTTTACATACATTTGCTCATGTGATCTTCTCAGTAACCTTGTGAAGAAGCTATTGCTGTGCCTTTTCTTCACAGTTGAGCGAACAGTGGCTTGGAAATGCTAAATGATTTCCCGTAATGTTACTGGTAGCAAGTGCCAGAGCCTGGTCTTAAGCCAAATCTGCTAACATCGTTTGTTGCTCTTCTGCATTTCATATAGTTTATTTCTTGTCTCACTAAAATTCAAAAAGCTAGTGTATATTTTGAAATGCTTTATATTCCATGTGGGTCATAAAAATGTGGGTCATAAAAATGAAGCTTTATCTGCCCTGTATTCAACATTAAACAATGTATTTACCAGTTGTTTGAAGGTTACCTTCAAGTTCCAAAACTTTATTTTATCTAACCTCTCAACCAATTTACACCCAACTCATCTTTTAAAACTTGTTGAAATTCCATCTCCATTAAATATCCTTCCTTAACAGCTTAAGTTCACAATAAACTCTTCTTTTTTGTTTAAGTCCTTATACACAACTTTTATTTTTTAGTTGGCATTTAATCATAAATTACCTTGTAATGATTTGTAACATTTCATGCACATGTTTTATACCCCAACAGGGCTGTAAGCTCTTTGAGAAGAGCAGGAACTCACCAAGGTAAGTTGGTGGGAACAGTCCATCTCCAGTACAGGCAATAGGGAGTGCCTTTTCTGTAAAAATGTTAAAATGACAATATAATGAAGTCAATTAATTCATTTTAATGACCCCCAAATATTAATTTCTCTGTCCACATCATGTTATACAAATGATGATTGCATTCTGAGGCATATATAATTTATAACAGGTCATTGTTCAGGAGGAAGAAAATAGGGTTTGATCCAGCTTAAAATCATTAATTTTTTTTTTGAAAACACAGTAGTTAATTTACATTAAAAATTTTCACTTCATAGTAATATTGTGGTTTTTATTTTTTCTTAAATTTAACTTTTAGTAACACTGGGAAGCCCCCTTCCTCAGATATTTACTATTTAGGGTTGTTCAAGCTAACATAATAATGGATAAATCTTACTATGGTTATTATCATCCTTATAATTATTATAGCTAGCATTTATTGACTGCTTTCTCTGCATCATGCATATTATCTAATATAATCTTTGCAATAATCCAATGAAAAGCTACTATCACTATCCCCACATTAAAAATGAGAAAACTAAGGCTCAAGAGAGGATAAATAATGAGTCCAAGGTAACATAGCCAGAGTTTGAACCCAAGAACGCTAATGGAAGAGTCTATCTATGAGTTACCCACTACACTATACTACATCTCTTCCATTGTACCTGCTCTTTTACCATAGAGCCCTTCTACTATTTTTACTTCAAACATTTTCAGTTCAGGCTAGTATCCTTTAGGTCTTTGCAATAGCAACTAGATATTTAATGTATCTTTTTTGCATTCTTATATTTACCACTGTCTTAGACTCTCATGTTTTCCAGTTTAAGAATTCCTGTGTAAGATCTACTCTTGTTTCACCTGTATTTATAATTACAATACAATGATTTTAAGATTAAAGCAATGTTGTATCAGTCTCAGTTTGATAGAGAAAATGAATCACACCAGGAAGTGATTATATAGATATATCTTATATCTATAATCTATATCTATCTATATCTATATCTATCTATACCTATGTCTATTGGGTTGTCAGAAAAGTCATGACGTATTTTTCCAAGTTGTTTGTTGCAAAGTGCATCATAACTTTTCCGACAACCCTGTATATCTATATCTACATCTATATCTATATCTACATCTATATCTATCTATCATCTATCTATCTATCTATCTATCTATCTATCTATCTATCTATCTGACCTCTTGCAGGATATTTGGTCCTGTCCAAAGCATCCACAGCGATATTTGGTCCAGGCCAAATAGTTTTTGAAATTTGGTCCTGTCTAAAATGTCCATGAAGATATTTGATCCATGCTGACCCATCTACTTAACCCCATGTGCCATGACCAGCTAGGCTACTGAGGCAAGAAGAGTTATTATTAAAAATGCAGCCACAATACAATTATTGGAGAAATAAAACATCATAACATTTTTTATGTATTAATTCTATAAACCCAAAGTAGAAATAAACATTATGTGCTATTAGAACCCTGTAACATTTCCTAAGCATGAACTTTCTGGACAGGACCAAGAATTGAGGACCATTTGGCTTGGACCAAACATGCTCATGGACATTGTTGACAGGACCAAATTTCAAGATCCTTTTGGCATGGACCAAATGTCTCCTTGGACATTTTAGAAAGAACCAAATATCTGCTAATTATTGACTTTATGCATCCACAATTGTGTAACCTTACTAACCAGTCTCTGGTGTTAGAGTTTGAAATCTACAGCAAAGGCAGCTGGGAAGGAGACGAACACGAAATGGGAGAGAGCAAGGGCAAACTGGAATCTGTGAAAGTGGACTGGACTTCATGTTAGCCTCTCATTGCTTCCAATTTCAATGATGTGGGCATCATGCAGAAGAAACTGGTGCCCTTCGTCAATTAACTAACACTCATCTGGTCCAGGGGTCATTGACCCTTGAGGAACCAAAGGGAGTAGAAACAACTGAAGGCTTATTTCTGCCCCCTGCCCAGATGATTAGTCAATAGGAAAACAACAACATGTGTGAATTGCAGTACCACCTGGTGCCCCTGCATCTATCTTCCAAATATAAAAGTAATTTGACTGCTACTTCATTTCTGCATTCTAAACCTCACACAAAAATGACTTCTGACCCTTGCTAACTTGGATATATGCAGGGAAGGAAATTCTGGGAAACATACTTCCAGCTTAGCTAACTTGACAATACAACTCCACTACAAATGCTATCCATAATATCACAAGGCTGAGAGAGCATTAGAACCTGGGTCCCTGATGACAATACTGAGCACACTCAGAAGCTCTTCCTAACTTTGAACCTCTGGTTATGAGAAATTGGGTTACCTTATTATTTCAGTTGGATTATCTGTTCTTGTTATTGAATGCATCCTAATATACTAATCATCATGTCAGCAGAGACTAACACCCACTTTCATATAGTAGAATATAAAATAGTTAAACAGGGAGAGGAGATTTTTATAAAAGATAATTAAACACAGAAGAGAAATTAGGGAAAAGTCCAAAACATGAAAACTTTTTTGAAAGCCATGAAATATCAGTAGGCATTCTCAGATAGGAAGGCATTAAGGATAAGTCACCTATTTCCTGCTTTGGCAGGAGGTCAGTCCAGTTGGCAGAGAAGAAATGTTTTTGTTTTCGTCACATGCATTTGTTTCAACGCAAAACCCCTTTGTAGGATGATGTTTTTTATTTTAAAAATGCACTTCACTAGCTCACATTATGGAACTAGGAAAGAAGCACCAAAAAATGCATTTTATGGATGGCTCCTCAGGGAAGAGTACATACAACACTGGAATCCACTTTAGTGCAGTCACGTGACACAAGCTGAAGTGTGTTACTGAATTAAAAGAAAAATGTGGGGCTTTGTTTTCCCCTAAATGTACCAGAGTGCAAGACAATCTTCTTTATTACATAAACTTGTCTCTAATATCCGGTCGCCCTTCGGGCTTCCAGTGACCTAATTATTCTAATCTGTACAATAGCACATTCTGTGAGATGAGTTTGGAAAATAGCAAAGAAAATATATGCACCAAATTATATTTTGGTGATTGTAAGCCTAGAGGTACTGTTTGTATAACTTAATTCTGTCTTTTAAAACCATATTCATAGTATCATCTTATTTTCTATTATCTTAATGTATAATTACAACATGTTCATTCTAGATGTATGGATATATTTTGAAAAGAATACCCAGATGAATATTAATCCCACAAATATATAGTTGGTAAGATTTTAAACTGGCAGAAGAGCTCAGTTAAGCTCTTTTTCGCAAACTAATGTTGATAGTTCTGTATAAATGGTTTTTTGTTATTGTTGTTAAAGTGCCTATAATGGTAATACTTCTCTTCTAAGGCATACCTATTAGTCTCCAAGGCAAAGAAATAATTTGAGATTCATTTTTTCCATATTTTTTTTCAAAAGCATTTACTCAAAAGAAAAATTTTTATATCAAAATATCTTATGATATTTTCATAAGAAATTATCAGAGTTTGTGTTAAGAATTCACCTCTGGCTCTTTATTGCCAGCTATTTCCAAGTGCTGTATGTTGGTTGTAAAGTGACAAGCAACATTGTATTGGAGGTTAGTATGTGTTGGGCAATTATGAATGATATCTGACTACCTCTAACTGGGATGTGACTTAACTTCTCTAGGTACCCTTAAGTATTATGTTTTTGTACAGTATTATATGGTTAGATATATGTGGAAATTGGGTAAGGAGTGAAGGTGGGGAAATAAGGGATCTGTAGATGGAAATCTTAAATATAAGGTGAAATTTATATTTGAACCAAGAGTATATATATATATATATATATATATATATATATATATATATATCCATGTGATGTGCTTCAAGATTAGCTATGAATTTGACTTGGTAGGCAAGGGAAGTAAAAGCAAAAACAAATGAATGGAACGATATCAAACTGAAAAGCTTCTGCGCAGCAAAATAAATGATCAACAAAACAAAGAGGCATCGAACCACATGGGAGATTTTTGCAAACAACATCTCTGATAAGGGGCTAATGTCCAAAAATATATAAAGAACCATATAACTCAACAACAACAAAAAACAAACAACCCAAATAAATAATGGGCAGAGGACATGAACAGACACATCTCCCAAGAAGACATACAAATGGCCAACAGGTATATGAAAAGATGCTCAACTCCACTAGCTATTAGGGAATACAAATCAAAACCACAATGAGATACCACTTCACATCTGTTAATATGGCAATTATCGACAAGAAAAATAACAGCAAGTGTTAGAGAGGTTGTGGAGAAAAAAGAACCCTCATAGACTACTAGTAGGAATGTAAATTGGTACAGCCACTATGGAAAGCAGTAGGGAGATTCCTTGAAAAATTAAGAATAGAGGAATCTAGTCAAGATGGCAGATTAGGTAAACAATGCTTTCACCTCCTTTCACGACCATATCAAAATTACAATTAAACTACAAAACAACCATCATTGAGAATTGCCTGAAATCTTGCTAAATTGACGCCCTAATCTAAGGACATACAGAAGCCACCTCTAGGCTGGTAGGAGGGACAGAGATATGGAATGGCTGGTCCCACACATGAGTGTGGCCATTAAAAATTGGCAGGTAGGGCCGGCCAAGTGGCGCAGTGCTTAAGCGTTGGCTTGGGAAGCCAGTGGCCCCGGTTTGGTCCCACATATGAGGGCCAGTGACACTGCCCTCAAAAAAAAAATGGCAGGGATACCTCGGCTGTGGAAGTCCTCCACCCAAAAGGAGCAAGGAGGTCTCAGTCCCTACCCAGCCCAGGGTTCCAGGGCTGGGAGATAAATCCCCATAATTTACAGTTGTGAAAATCAGCAGAGATTGTGGATGAGTGAGATAGAGAGGGCTGGAGTCCCAGCCGCTCCTCTTAAAGGGACCAAATTTATTCACCCATGGAATCACTGGCTCAGAGATCCAGCACTGGAGCATCAGCTATAGAGGGGACAGGGACATATGGGGGGAAGAGGGAAATCTGAGTTGTCTGGCTTCAGGATGAGGGCTGGAGAGGTAGCTTTCACCCAGACAGAGGAGATGGCAGGAGCCAATGTTTCTTTGTTGAGCCCTTCACTTTCCCGGTATGCAAATGCAAGTGGCTGCCATATGTGAGCTTCCATCAAGCTGGCTAATGCCCATTGTTTGCCATGCCTTTGTGATTCTGAGATCACACTCTGCCCAACTTTTGAGCACACCCAAGATGCTTCCAGTGGCTGTTTCTTACAAACTGCCTGCGTTGGCTCATGCTTTGGACCTTCCTACAGTCTCTCAAAGGTTCATGGTACCCAGAAAAGCAGCATCTGTCTTGAGCATGTCCCATACCTCTGGCTGAGCAGTCCTAAGCCTGGTACTAGTGGCAACCAGCCTTGGTTCACAACTTGGCTTCCCGAGACACCTCCAAGCACGGTTGAGGTGGCAGCCATCTGAAGATTGCTTTGTGGCTCCTGCTAGGTGGCCCTGGATGGGACACAGACTGAGGCTGAACTTGACCTCTAGTGGGTCCCCTCCCAGGTGGCCCTGGGGCTGGTGCATTCAATGGCCAGCTTCAAAATTAGGTGGAATACCACCCAGCTGCCTCCAAGGATGACACACCCAAGGAGTGGGTTGGGGAGGAACCAGAGTCCTGCTGAGTCAGATTCTGCTCTATAGGGTCAGCCTCTACATCACAGCTCCTCCACTGTTGTCATGGCCAGTCCTCACAACCAGTGAGCTTGACGGTCAATCCCCCTCACTGAAGTGTAAACAGGAGCCAAGGATCAACTACAGGAGAAGGGCATACATGACCCACACAGGAGATACACCTTGATAGTGTGGCTCAAATGATCAAGAATACTGTGCCACTGAGCCCCACAGCACACCTACTACATAAGGCTACTTGACTAAGACTGGGAGATATAGTAGCCCTACTTAATACAGAGAGAAAAAAATAGAGGGAGGCAGTCAAAATGGGGAGACAAAGAAATATCTCCCAAATAAGAGAACAACAAATCTCCAGAAAAAAAACACTAAACAAAATGGAGACAAGCAATTTACTAGACGCAGAGTTCCAAACACTAGTTATAAGGATGCTGTATGATTTCTGGGAGAACTTCAATAAAGAGATGGGGGAAAAGGGACAGGGGGAGGAAATAACAAACATAAAAAGAACCAGTCAGAAGTAAATAATGCAATAATGGAAATGAAGAATACATTACAGGGAATCAACAGTAGGTTACATGAAGCAGAAGCAGAGGATAAAATCAGCAATTTAGAAGATAAGGTAGCAGAAAACACCCAATCAGAACAGCAGAAAAAAAAAGAATCCAAAAATATGAGGATAATTTAAGGACTCTCTCAGACAACATCAAGCATATAAATATTTGCAACATAGGGGTACCAGAAGAAAGAGAGAGCAAGGAATTGAAGACCTATTTGAGGGCCGGCCGAGTGGCACGGTGGTTAAGCCCTGGTTTGGGAAGCCAGCGGCCCTGGTTTGGGTCCCACATATGAGGGCCAGTGACACTGCCCTCAAAAAAAAAAAAAAAAAGAAAACCTATTTGAAGAAATAGTAATGAAAAATTTTCCTAACCTGGTGAAGGAAATGGATATACAAGCACAGGAAGTGCAGAGATCCAAACAAGATGAACCCAAATAGGCCCACACCAAGACACATCATAATTAAAATATCAAAAGTTAAAGACAAAGAGAAAATCTTAAAAGCAGCCTTCCCCAACTCTCCAACACTGCTTGCTTTCCCCAATTCCCTAATGAAATCTTAAAAAAAACCAAGCAGCTAGTTACCTACAAGGAAGCTCCCATGAGACTATCAGCTGATTTTTCAACAGAAACTTTGCAGGCCAGAAGGGATTGGCAGGAAATATTCAAAGTGCTGAAAAGCAGGGACCTACAACTAAGATTACTCTACACAGAAAAGCTATCATTTAGAATCAAAGGACAGATGAAGAGCTTCCCAGACAAGAAAAAGCTGAAGGAGTTCATTACCATTAAACCAGTATTACAAGGAATCTTTTTTTTTTTTTAAGATTTTATTGGGGAATTGGGGAAGGGAAACAGTGTTGGAATTGGGGAAGGGGAACAGCCAAGTTGTTGTCCTTCAATCTTAGTCGTAGAGGGTGCAGCTAGCTCAGCTCCCAAGCCCACTTACCGGCCGCCCATTGGCAGCTCACGGCCACTCAGCTCCAGGTGCTCAGTTCAATCTTAGTTGTGGGTGAGCAGAGTCCACCATCCCATGTGGGAGTTGAACTGGCAACTTTATTGTTAGCAGCATGTGCTCTCACCAGCTGAGTCATCCTGCCACCTGTTGACAGCTCAGCAGCATCTCAGCTTAGGCACAGCTCACTGGCCCATGTGGGAATCAAACTGGTGACTCTGTTGCTCAGAGCTTGTGGTCTTATCCAACTGAACCACTTGGGAAACCCTATTACAAAGAATCTTAGAGGGACTTCTTTATGACTAAATAAATAACAAATAAATAAATAAAATAAAAAATATGAATAATAAAATGGCAATAACTACATACCTATGAGCAATTACTTTCAATGCAAATGGATTAAATGCTCCAATCAAAAGATAGGATGGCTGAATGGGTAAGAAAATAAGACTCTTACATATACTGCCTACAAGAGACTCGCTTCAGATTGAAAGACACACACAGACAGAAAGTAAAGGGATGGAGAAAGATAACCATGCAAATGCAAACTAACAAACAAAAAGCTGGGGTAGCAGTAGTTAAACCAGACAAAATATACTTTAAAATGAAGACTACAACTAGAGACAAAGAATGCCCTAGTAATCGCACTTCTGTGTATTTATCTGAAGAAACTGAAGATGCTACTTGGAGGGGATGTACTCTTCTATATTTTCATTGAAGCATTATTTACATAAGCCAAATATGAAGGCAACCTGGGTGACCCTGAATGGATGAATGAATAAAGAAGAGTTGGTACATAAATACAATGGAATATTATTCAGCCATGAAAAAGAATTAAATCTTGCCATCTGTGACAACATGAATGAATCTAGAAGGTACTGTGCTGAGTGCAGTAAGTCAGACAGCAAAATACAAATATCATTATGATTTCACTTATAAGTGAAATATAAAGAACAAAATGAACAAACAAATGAAACAGAAACAAACTCATAGATACAGAGAACAATTTGATGGCTGCCAGATGGCAAGGTGGTTTGGGATTCATGAAAAAGGGGGAGGGATAAAGAAATACAAATTGGTTGTTACACAGTGGTCATGGGGATGGAGGGTATAGCATAAGGAATATAGTCAATAGTATTGTAATAACTATGTATGGTGTTAGATGGGTACTATGTCTATTGGGGTGATAGATAGTAGGGAAGTTGGGGGCCAGAGTGAAAAAAGTGAAGGCATTAAGAAATACAAATTAGGGCCGGCCGAGTGGCGCGGTGGTTAAGTGCTGGCTTGGGACGCCAGCGGCCCCGGTTCGGGTCCCACACATGAGGGCCAGTGACACTGTTCTCAAAAAAAAAAAATACAAATTAGCAGTTGTAAAATAGTCATGGAGATGTAAAGCATAGGGAATATAATCAATAATATAGTAATAGCTATGTATAGTACCAGGTGGGTACTAGCCAGGGGCATCACTTCATAAATCATATAAATGTCTAACCACTATGATGTATATCTGAAATTAATATAAAATGATATTGAACATCAACTGTAATTGAAAAATTAAAAAGGGTGCGGGGAAGATATATCTGAAATTAATATAAAATGATATTGAACATCAACTGTAATTGAAAAATTAAAAAGGGTGTGGGGACTAAGAGGTTGAAAGTTCCAAGTATAAAACAAAGAAGTCTTGGGGATGTAATATGCAGCATCGAAAAATAGTCAATAGTATTGTTATAGGGACTCATCATGGTGGTCACCTCTTTAGCATAAAGAATATAATCAATAATATGGTAATAACTATGCATAGTGCCAGGCGGGTATTGTTGAATAGCCATGATGTACACCTGAAACCAATATAATATTGTATGTTAGTTGTATTTTAATAAAAATCTATAAAAAATTAAGAGTACAGGGCCGGCCGAGTGGCTCAGTTGGTTAAGAGCTCGCTCAAGAGTGCGAGCTGAGCTCTGAGCAACAGCAGTTTGATGCCCAGCCCGAGCTGAACAGCCACTGAACTGCCAACAGGTAGCAGGATTTCTCAGCTAAAAAAAAAAAAAAAAAAAAAAAAAAAAAATTAAGAGTACAATTACCACATGACCCAGCAATCCCTCTTCTGGGTATCTACCCAAAAAATCTGAAAATATTTCTTTTAAGCTTTATTGGGACCAATGTGTTTTTTCCAGGACTCATCAGATCCAAGTCAAGTTGTTGTCCTCCAATCTTAGTTATGGAGGGCGCAGCTCAGCTCCAAGTCCAGTAGAGCATGCGCTCTAACCAACTGAGCCATCCAGCCACCCACTGGCAGCCCAACACAAGTTGTTGTCTTCAATCTAGTTGCGAAGGGCGCAGCTCACTGGCCCATATGGAAATCAAGCCGGCAACCCTGTTGCTCATAGGACATACTGTAACCAACTGAGCCACCAGGCCGCCCAAAATCTGAAAACATTTATCTGTAAAGATATATCTATCCCTATGTTCATTGCATCATTATTCACAGTAGTCAAGACATGGAAACAACCAAAGTGTTCTCTGATAGATGATAGATAAAGAAGGTGTAGTACATATATACAATAGAATATTACTCAGACATAAGAAAAGATGAAATACTGTCATTTGCAATATGGATGGGTCTTGAGATTATCATGTAAGTGAAATAAATCAGTCAGAAAGAGTCAAGAACCATGTGATTTCACTGATGTGTAGGATATAAAACTGACAGCAACAAACAACTCAAACAAACAAGCAAAAATTCATAGACATAGACAACAGTTTTTTAGTTACCAGAGGGTCAGGAGGGAGAGGCAGAGGTAGAAGAGGGCAAAGGGGGTCAATTATATGGTAATGGAAGGAGAACTGACTTCGGGCAGTGAACACACAATGCAATATATAGATGATGTGCTATAGAATTGTACACTTGAAACTTATAATTTTATTAACCATTGTCACCCCAATATATTTGATAAGAAAATATATAAAAATTAAAAAAATACACAAATGGACAGATAGATATGTTTGTAATTTTGGAGTAAAATGAGAATATAAAATCCACTCAACTTTTAAAGAGCTTGTCTGGACATGTAATAAGCCATAGGCACTTTCTATGCCTTAAATTATTCAGTTAAAACGTTGAACCATCCATAGTGAACTGTCACTTTGAAATATGAGGCTCTTTCTTTTCTGTCATTGCTAAAGCTAAATTCTGGTTTGAAACTCAACCTGCTATGCTCAAAAGTAAATCAATACTTCAAACAAAACAACACAATCCACAACACTTTGAAGGAAAAACATAAGAGTGTTACACTTTCTGAAAGTTTCAGTGTAAAATCAGGTACACTGAAGTAATAAACTTTAAATATTCCTTCGTCTATTTAGTTTCACAACTAGTCAAACATTTTTAATGGTTATTTTTTGTTTACAGGATAAACTCCAATTTCCCTAACAACACCTTTGGAAACTTGGCCCATACTTCCTGTTAAGCATCCCTCAAACTCACTTTTTTCTCCCACCATCTACCCCCCTTGAACACTGGAACATGGCCCTACTTTGTTCATTCCATTCCCTTGGCAGAGGATATATCCCTTCTCCACGTAGGAATTCCAGCCGAGATACTGCCTTCTCTACTAAGAGGTTCTGTGTCCTCCCATCCAAGAAAAATCAATCTTAATCTCTCTTTCATCTATAATTCCATAGCAATTTGTATCTGCCTTGGTTTTAACACTTAAATTTTTTTATTTTAATTGGTTGTTTATGTATTTCTCTTGCTAAACTATGATCTGATATTTGACATCAGTTTGTCTTCTTTGACATGCATTGATTACACTCTCAAGATTCAAAAATAAATATAATAGTGTTTTGTTTTTTTTTGAGGGCAGTGTCACTGGCCCTCATATGTGGGACCGAACCGAGGCCGCTGGCTTCCCAAGCCAGCGCTTAACCACCGCGCCACTCGGCTGGCCCCTAAATATAATATTGTATAGTATGTATATGGTGTCATGGAAACCTCAAAGAATAAGCATTGTTACTTGTTTTCATCTGGAAGAATGGATCACTCTAAAATATACACAGATTTTAAAGAATAAGTCCATGTACCTCACTCAGACATAGCGGGAGGGTGAACATGTACATTACATAAGGCAGAAGAACCAGCACTGGTAAGCCATAATATACATCCTTATTTTTCTGTCTTACAAATTAAGTGGCACAAGTTAGCATCTCAATAGGTTTCTTTTAAATGAATGAATAGAACAACAAAGAAAAGGTCAGCAAATTCTAAAAAGTAAAATATCTTACAGATCATATTCTCTGACCAAAACCCAGTAAATCTAGAAGTTACACAAAATTATAGCATGTGAATGATGAACAAAATACATTTCTCACTATCTCAAGCTCTCTCTCTCTGTCACACACACACACACACGAAATTAAAAATTAATTATTTTAAATTACTCTTTGTTAAAGAAACAACCAAAGAAGATATTGAAGACAATAAGAAAAGAAAAATAAAAAGAAAGAAATGAACTGGCTGGATACAATGTTAACATACAGGAAATAGAAAGCCAATTATAATTTTACTGCAACAAAAGATACCATTTACATTAGAAAAAAACCATATTCTGATATTTGTAGCGGGACTTACTCCTACTCTCCACCAGGGAACACTTAAAAGAAGGTGCCTTTTTAAAAGGTTTAGTGCCTCAATCTTATCTCTTGCTAAGGTTGCTGTATTACAGCCACCATTTTCAAACTCTTTTAGTTTGTGGTACAGACACAATTGGCTTTTTCAACCCTGCAAAATTCAAATCAAGGTTCTTTGTCAACTTACATTGTACACTTCAGCAAGAATTTCCCCTTTAGCAGAGCTTCTGTCTTAACAGAAATATGAGAGTGGCTGGCTCTAGTCTAAGTTCATCTATGTCAGGCAAGGACTTTGCTGAAAGTGGCAAGAAAGAGCCTGGCATATTCAAACCATAATTTTTTCTTACCATCCCTTTTAATAATACAATTAAATGGTACAATTAAAATCAGTTGGCACATGGTCTTCTTCCCAAGGAAAAGCAGGCAACTGATTAGCCAAATGCTTTGTCACTGCCTTATAGGGCTTTCCAGTTTACCAACCTGCTATATCTGATGTTTTTTATAGACAGCTCCACATTTCTTCCATTAAGTCAACTCTATATTTATGTTCTGTTACTTGCAGTATTCCATTTACAAATGCCAACATCTGTACCAAATAGGTTTTGTTCATGTACATAAAACAAAAAATATAAAGTAACAGAGGCTTAAATAAAGTAATGCATTCTCAGAGATAGGCTGACTTTGGCTGATATGATGGATTTACAATTACCTAGGACTCACACCTTTTGATCATTCTACTCCACTGGCCATAACTAGCATCAATTCTCCAGAATGCTTCATATTTCAGATGGCTGTGGAAGATGCAGCCATTGTATGGGCATTCAAGGCAGCAATATGGAGTCAAAGAAGAAGGAGGAACCTCCATGTATAAACTAAGTCAAGACCCTCTAAGGAGCTTTAAATGAAGCCCCAATAAATAACCTCCATTTATGTATCGTTTGTATTTTTAGCTGCAAGGGAGCCTGGATAAACTAATTCTTTACTTTAACACAGTTTCTTCTGGAATATAGTCAAGGTTCTATGTATTCAGAAGGAAAAATGGATATTGGGTAGTCCTAATCTAGCAGTCCCTGACACAGAGCCTATCTTCCAGAACACACAAATATTAATTGCAGATAGAATAAAGATCTAAACTTTATTTAAAATCCTATAAATTTTTTAGAACAATATTTAGGGAAAATCTTTATAATCTTCTGATAGGAATGGAATTCCTAAGCAAAGTACGGAACAAGTGATATATTAAAGGGATGAAGGACAAGATTAAATACATAAAATTAAAACAAAATAATCTGTATGCCAAAATACATTACATATAAATTAAAAGGTATGTGACTGACATGCAAAAAAATGAAACTGGATCATCTCCTTACGCCTTATACAAGAACAAATTCAAAATGGATTAAAGACTTAAATGTAAAACCTGAAACCATAAAAATCCTAAAAAAAAATATAGGGAGTGCATTTGCAGACATTACCCGGAGCAATATTTTTACTGATACATCCCTACGGGCAAGGGAAGTAAAAGAAAAAATGAACATATGGGATTATATCAGACTTAAAAATTTTTTCACAACAAAGGAAACCATTAATAAAACAAAAAGGAAGCCTACTGAATGGGAGAATATATTTGCCAACGATATATCTGATAAGGGGTTAATATCCAAAATTTATAAAACACTCATGAAACTCAACACCAAAAAAACAAACAACCCAATTGAAAAATGGGCAGAAGATATGAAGAGACATTTCTCTAAAGAGGACATACAGATGGCCAACAGGCATATGAAAAAAAGTTCAACCTCACTGGTCATTAGGGAAATGCAAATAAAAACCACCATGAGATACCACCTCACCCCAGTCAGAATGGTTATCATCAGCAAATCAACAAACAACAAGTGCTGGTGGGGCTGTGGGGAAAAGGGGACCCTGCTGCACTGTTGGTGGGACTGCAGATTGGTGCAGCCACTATGGAAGTCAGTATGGAGGTATCTCAAAGAACTGGAAATAGAGCTACCGTTTGACCCAGCAATTCCACTCCTAGCTATTTATCCTGAAAAAACCAAGACACTTATTCAAAAAAAGTTATGCACCCCTATGTTCATAGCAGCACAATTTACAATAGCTAAGACTTGGAAACAACCAAAATGCCCATCAGTAGATGACTGGATTAAGAAACTGTGGTATATTTATACAATGGAGTATTACTCCGCTATAAGGAAGAATGAAATCGTGCCATTTGCAATGATATGGATGGACCTAGAGACTATAATGTTGAGTGAAATAAGTCAGTCAGAGAAGGACAAATACCATATGATCTCACTCATATGTGGAATCTGAAAATCTGTATGAATGAGCAAAGTAAACAGAAACTGTCTCATAGATATAGACGAAAAATCAGGGTTGCTAATTGGGAGAGGAATGGGGATGAGGGAGAAGGGGAAAGGATTAGACAGCAAAAATAGGCAACTACAATATTGCCACTGGGATAGGAAAAACAGTTTGGGGAATATAATTAATAATGTTGTAAATATTCTGTGGAATGTCAGATGATCATAGGTCTTATTAAGGAGACCATTTCATGGATGGAGTAGAGGTTTGATCACTGCACTGTATTACTAAAGCGGAGGGGGTATACCTACTGTAATTGAATATACATAGATAGTCACGGGATGTGGATTATACTGTGGAAGAGAGTCAGAGGAAGAGTAATAGATATATATGATATGGGGGGGAGTGGGGTGGTGAATTGGGGGTGGGGGGTTGTCACTTTGAAGGGTAAAATGTATAACTATTGCACTGTGTTGTACACCTGAAACTAATTAAAAATAAAAAAAAGGTATGTGACTGAGAGAAAATATTTGCTGCATATATAACAAACAAGGGATTAGTATTCAAAATACATGAAAAATTTTGACAAAACAGCTAAAAGAAAAAAAATATGGTCTAAAAATTGGCAGGTGTTTCAGAGAAGAGAAATTACAGATGGATGGTAAAAACAAAAGATGTTCAACCATATAGGATGAGGGAAGTGCAAATAAAAAGAATAAGATACGCTTCAAAATCTGTCATTTAATAATAATTAAATGTGTATAGTGTGTACAGATAGGCATTTACACACTTTTCTGGAGGCTAATTTGGCATTATCTATCAGAATTTTAAATGCACATACTCTATGGGCAAGCAATTCTAATTCTAGTTATCTTTGGTAGAGATATACCCGTTTATATGTGAAAAAATAATGTGTACAAGAAGGGGTCAAAACAACATTTTTTTATTCCAATAAAAATGTGGAAACTCAATTGTTTATCAATAGGAAGAAAATGTTAAGTAAATTACAATAACTCCTACTAAGGAAAACTATGCAATGTTTAAAACAAATGAAGTAGATTTATATGTACTGAATGGCTATAATTTGGGGCCAATTTGGAGAGAAGTAATATCTTCACTACATAGATTTCTCTGATCCATGAACAGAGTATGTCTCTTAATTTATTTATGTCTCACTTGATTTTACTCATCAGAATATTATAATTTTTAGCATACAGTTCCTTTACATTTTGTTAAGTGTATATCTAAGTTGTTTTTTTTTGAGAGATTGTAAACAGTATTATGTTTTAAATTTTGGCTTGCTCAAGTTCATTGTTAGTGTATAACTACAACATTGATTTTTGCTTGTTGATCTTATATCTTGCAAACTTGACAAATTCATTTTAGTTCTGAAAGATTTTTTGTATGCTTTTGTTTTGCTTCCTTGGGATTTTCTATGGAAATAATCATCTGATTTGCAAATAACAAAAGTTTTATTTCATTCTCCCCAATCTGTATGGCTTTTATTTATTTTTCATGCCATTTTGTAATAAATAGATAGGACTTCCAGTACTATGCTGAATAATAGTAGCGAGATGGACACCCTTGCTTTTTTTTGTAATTTTAAAGGGAAAGTATTCGAAATGTCACCATAAGTGTGAAATATATATATATGTATTTACTGGGGTGCTAAAAAATGTATACACATTTTAAGAAAGAAAAACTGTATTAAAATTGTAATACTCAATATATACTGATAACAAAAGATAAATACAAGTCACGTTTGACTTCTGCAATTATAAGAGGTGCTCAGAGTGGTTACCATCAGCATAATTTTCATACAGTTGTCTCCTTTCTTAAAATGTGTACACATTTTTTGACACCCTCTGTATATGTTTGTAAGTTGTTATAAGTTGAGGATGTTTCCTCTCCTAATTCTTTGAGAGTTTTTAACATGAATGGGAATTGGATTTTGTCTAATGTTTTTTCTGCATCAGTTGATATGATGATTTTTCTTCTTTAGCCTGTTGGTGTGTTAGATTATATTGTTTCACACAATTGACACCAATTACAGTGAAAGTGTTGCATACCTAGAATAAATCCCACTTGGTCATGGTGTATTAGTCTTTTTATACATGGCTAGATTCAGTTTAATGTTGTATTGCTGAGGAATTTTGAATCTACTTTAATGAATAGCATTGGTCTAGTATTTTTTTTTGTCATACTATCTTTGTTTGATTTGATATTCTGGTAGTACTGTCCTCATAAAATGAGTAGGGAAGAGTTCCATTCTTTTCAGTTTTCTGCAAGAGATTGTACAATTTTAACATTAATTCTATTTTAATGTTTTTTGGAGTTCTCTAGTGAAACCATCTGGGAATGGAAATCTATTTGGGGGTTGCTTTATAATTGCTAATTTTATTCTTTAAATGTTATAGAATTATTCATGCTATCTGTTTCATCTTGGTTGAGTTCTGTCCATTTGTGGTTTTTGAGAAAAATGATCTAGTTCTTCTGGGTTGTTAAATTTATTACCATAAGATTTTCATAGTATTTTCATTTTTATCCTTTTAATAATTGTGGAAGCTCTAGTGAAATACTCTATTACATTGATGATATTAGTTATCTGTGTCTTGTCTCATTTATTTTTGTCAATCTTGCAAGACATTCATAATTTCATTGATTTTTTTAACAGACCCAACCTTTCATTTCATTTATTTTCTCTGTTGCTTTTCTGTTTTTCAAATTCATTGATAACTGTCTTATCTTTAATATAGCCATCCTTCACCTTGATCTAGTTTTATTTTGCTCTTACATAGGAACTCATTAGCACCATTCCACATATTTTAAATGTTGTATTTTTAGTAAGTACATTTAATGAAAGTGGACTAAACACTCCAACTTGAAGTGTAGTAAATGGAAGAATGAACACAAAACATGATCCAACTGTATCCTGTATACAGAAAGACTTCAGAAGCAAGAACATAAATAATTTGAATGCAAAAGGATCAAAAAAGATACACTATACATACAATAAGCAAAAGAGAGTTTCAGTGGCTAAACTAATAACTGACAAAGTCATCCTTAAGACAAAAAATTTTACTAGAGACAAAGGACATTATATTAATAAACAGATCAACTGAACAGGAAGACAAAGCAATTATAATAGTATATGAAACTAACAACAGGCCCAAAATACATGAAGCAAAAATGAACATAGCTGAGGGAAGAAGTAGACAACTTAAAAATAATGCTTGGAGGGCAGGCCAAGTGGCGCAGTGGTTGAGCGCTGGCTTGGGAAACCAGCAGCCCAGGTTCAGGTCTCACATATGAGGGCCAGTGACACTGCCCTACAAAAAAAAAATGCTTGGGCCGGCCGAATGGCTCAGTTGGTTAAGAGCTCGCTCAAGAGTGCAAGCTGAGCTCTGAGCAACAGCGGTTCGAGGCCAGCCCGAGCTGAGTTGCCGGTGAGCTGCCAACAGGTGGCAGGATGGCTCAGCTAAAAAAAAAACAACATAAACAAACAAACAAACAAAAAAAAAATGCTTGGAAACTTCAGTACCTCACTTTCAATAATGGATGAAAGAACTAGACAGGTCATCAAGTAAATAGAAGAGTTGAACAATACTCTAAGTCATCTAGATCGAACAAACATTTACAAAACACTCCACCAAACAACAGCAGAATACAAATTCCTCTCAAGTGCACATGGAGTATTCTCTCGTATGGTCAATGTGGTCAGCCATAAAAAAAATCTTTAATTAATAAAAAAAAAATGATTGAAATCATTAATAAAAAGCACATTTTCTGACTACCATGGAATTAAATTTGAAAACCTTAAGAGAAGGAAGTTGAAGAAATTAACAAATATGTGGAAATTAAAGAACACACTCTTAAGCAAACAGCAGCTCAAGAAGAAACCACAGGAAAATTAGAAAATACTTTGAAATGAATGAAGACAACAAAAACAAAACATGCCAAAATACAATGAATGCAGCTAAAGCAGTGCTTAGAAATTTTTTTTGAGGAGTAAATGCCTAAATATAAAAACAAAGGCCTCAAATTAATGATCTAGCCTCATATCTTATTGAACTAGAAGAAAGAAGAGTAAACCAAACCAAAAGCAAGTGGAAGGAAGGAAATAAAAAAAAATAGAGTGGAAATTAAAGAAATAAAAAAACAATGGAAGAGAAAATCAGTGAAATTAAAAGTTAGTTTCTTGAAAAAAATTAACAAAATTGGCAAAACTTTAGCTACACTGACCAAAGAAAAACAAAGAATACAATTAATAAAATCAGAAATGAAAGAGGGGACATAACTAACAACCTTACAGAAATTAAAAAAAAGGATTATGTAGGAATACTATGAGTTACCACATGCCAATATGAAATGGACAAATTCTTAGAAACACACAAAATATCAAAACAGAATGGACAAGAAATAGCAAGAAAGATATTGAATTATTAATTTTAAAAAGTCCCATAAAGAAAAGCCTGGAACAAATGGTTTCACTGGTGAGTTATATTCAACATTAAAAAAAAAAATTAACACTAATTCTTCACAATCTCTTCCAAGATAGTGAAGAAGGAGGAAACAGCTTCCAATTCTTTTCATAAGGCCACTACTATCCTACTACCTGGAGAAAATGCAAGTAAAATAAACCCAACATCCTATAGAAAGGAATACACACAATGATCATGTGAAATGGAATTTATCCCAGGAATGCAACGGTTACTTGGCATCTGAAACCAATCAATTTAATACATCAAATTGATAAAGGATATAAACAACATGGATCATCTCAATATACACAGAAAAAAGCATTTGACAAAACCCAAAACCTTTCCAATTGAAAAAATTCAACTTATTAGGAATAGAAAGAAATTCTACAATTGGATAAAGGGCATCTATGAGTTACTTGGTTTATTTTCCCACCAGTAATGTATGAGGGTTCCATTTTCTCCACATACTGTCCAACACCTGTTATTTCCATTTTTAAATTATACCTATCCTAGTGTGTATGAAATAGTAAAATGCTTTCTTTTGCAATTCCATAACGGATAATGATATTGGCTGTGTTTGCATGCATTTATGGGCCATTTGTATATCTGAAGAAATATCTATTCAAATAATTTTCCCATTTTTATTTGGGTTGCCTTTTTGTTGTCAATCTGAAATAATTTTTATATATTCTGGATACAAGACCATTACCAGATATATGATTTCAAATATTATTTGCTCTGGGATGTCTCTTCTTCTTTTTCCTGTATTGTACTGTCCTAATTTATTTTCTTTGTAGCACTTAACAATATCTGAAGGCTCTGCCCTATCAATTTACTTGTTTATTGTCTATTCTACCGACCCCCAACTAGACTGCAAGTTCTGGGAGGGTCTTAGAACCTCAATATTTGCCTGGGGCATAGTAGGTGCTCAGGGAATAAACCCAAATACACCAATATGTGGGCACCATTTTTTTCCATCACAGATACTTAGAAGATCTGCCACCCAACTCCCTGGGTGCCACTAATAGTCCAGGATCTCCCCAGGAAGTCACTGAGCCAATGCTACTGGTTATGCAAATGATTAATGAAGCAACCACAGCTATTGCTTTCCCATGGTTGCTTGTGTCCTTTAGGTAAAGGTCTTTTTCTTGACAGTGTCCTTTGAAGTAAAATTTAAAAAAAAATTTAATGTGATCCGATGTATCTAGCTTTCCTTTTCTTTCTTATGCTTTAGACATTGTATCTAAGAAACCATTGCCTAATCTAAGGTGACAAAGATTTACTCCTTAGCTTTTTTCTGAAGGATTCTTACTTTTAGCCTTTACATTTAGGTCTTTGATACACTTAAAGTTAAATTTTTTATAGGGTGTGAATTAAGCATCCAAATACATTCTTTTTCTTGAGAACATCCAGTTGTCCCAGCACCATGGTTTAGAAAAGATTATTATTTTTCATTGAATGGCCTTGGCACCTTATCAAAAATTAATTTATCATAGATGTATGTTTGTTTCTGGACTTTCAATTCTATTCCATTCATCTATATGTCTATCCAAATGCCAGAACCACACTGTCTTTTTTACTGTGGCTTTACATCAAGTATTGAAATGGGAAGCGTGAATTTCCAACTTTTTTAAAAGATTATTTATTTCCATATAAATTTCACAACAAATGTTAATTTCTGCAAAAAAAAAAAAAGGACAGTTGGGATTTTGATAGGGATTATAGTGAATCTATAGATCATTATTGCCATCTTAAAAATATTGAAACTTTTGGGTTGGACGGGTGGCTCAGTTGGTTAGAGCATGAGCTCTGAGCAACAGGGTCACCGGTTTGATTCCCACATGGGCTAGTGAACTGCGCCGGAACTGAGTTGCCACTAAGCTGCCAATGGGTGGCCGGATGTCTCAGCTGGGGAGAGAGAGCATGCTCTTAACAACAAGGTTGCCATTTTGATTCCCTAACGGGATGGTGGGCTGTGGTCCCCTCCTCCACCACCACCCTCCTAGCAACTACATTGAAACCAGAGACTGTACTTGCTTGGAGCTGAGCTTGCGCTCTCCACAACTAAGATTGAAGGACAACTTGGAGATGATGGGTCCTGAAAAAATACAATGTTCTTCTTCCCCAATTCCCCAACACTGTTCCCTTCCCCAATTCCCCAACAAAAATCTTTTAAAAAAATATTGAGACTTCCAATCCATGAACATCAAACATTTTTCCATTTATTTAGGTCTTTGATTTCTTTCAACAATGACATACTTTTTCTGTGTACAAATCTCTCACATCTTGTGGTTATATTTACTCCTAAATAATTGATTCTTTTTTGTGATATTGTAAATGGAATTGGTTTTCATAATTTCATTTTTTGATGGTACATTTCTTGTGCATAGAAATAAAAAGGATTTTTGTATAAGTGACTTTCTGTTCTGAAACTTTATTGAACTCACTATTTTAATCTGTGTGTGTGTGTGTGTGTGTGTGTGTGTATAGTCTTTAATGTTTTCTACATATAAATCATGTCATCTGCAAATAGTCGCTTTACTTCTTTCTTTACAATCTGGATGCCCCTGTTATTTCATTTTCTTGCCTGACAGCCCTGGATAAAATCTTCAGAACATTTTTTTTTTTTGAGGGCAGTGTCACTGGCCCTCATATGTGGGACCAAACCGGGCCGCTGGCTTCCCAAGCCAGTGCTTAACCACCACGCCACTCGGCCGGCCCTACTTCAGAACATTTTTGAATAGAAGTTTCAAGAATGAAGATAATTATCTTCTGTGATTTTAGGTGTAGAGCTTTCAACATGAAGTATGATGTTAGCTATGAATGTTTTGCAGAAGCCCCATATCAAATAGAGGAAGCCTCCTTCTATTTCTATTTTTATTTTTTTTATTTTAGCTGAGCCATCCTGCCACCTGTTGGCAGCTCAATGGCAGCTCAGCTCGGGCTGGGCATCGAACTGCTGTTGCTCAGAACTCAGCTCGCACTCTTGAGTGAGCTCTTAACCAACTGAGCCACTCAGCCGGCCCCCTTCTATTTCTAGATTGTTGTAAGTTTTCATGATCAATAGGGTGTTGGTTTTGTTTCAACGCTTTTTCCACATCTATTGAGATCGTCATGTGCTTTTTCCTTTTTTTCTATTAATATGTTGTATTACATTGATTAATTTTCCTATTTTGAACAAATCTTGCATTTCTGGAACAAATTACCCTTAGTCATTGTTTAAATTCTTTCATTAAGATGATAGATTTGACTTGCATCCAATATTGCATCGAATTTGTTGAGAATTGGATTTTTTTTCTTGTCTTTTTTGTGTTGAGTAGCAAAGGTTCTTTATGTAGTCAGGACACTAGAATGTTATCAAATATACGATTTGCAAATATTTTTTCCATTCTGTATGTTTCTTTTATTTTCTTGATAGTGTTCCTTGATGTACAACTGTTTTAACTTTGATGAAATCCAATTTATCTATTTTTTCTTTAGTGGCTTGTGATTTTGCTGTCAAATATTTTATTTAAAATTGCCAAATTCAACCTTATAACGATTTTCTCTTATGCTTTATGATAAGAGTTTCATTATTTTAGCCTTTATGATTAGGTTTTTTGACCCATTTTCAGTAAATTTTTGTATATGGTTTCAGACAAGGACCCAGCTTCATCTTTTGCAAATGAATATCTAATTATCCCAACACCATTGGTTGAAAAGACTATTCTATTGAATGATCTGTGTACCCCTGTCAAAAATAAAAGTATCATAGACCTATGTATTTATTCCTGGATTCTCAACTTATTCTATTAATCTATATGTCTATGATTATGCTGGTACCACATTCTTGATTTCTGTACCTTTGTAGTAAGTTTTAAAATTGGAAGAGTGAGTCCTCCAATTTCATTATTCTTTTTCAAGATTTTAAAAAACTATTCAGAGTAACTTCCAATTCCATATGAAATTTAGGATCATCTTTTACATTTCTGCCAAAAAAAAAAGCCATTGGGATTTTGATACGGACGACATTGAATCCATAGATCATTTTGTGTAGTGCTACCACCCTAACTGTATTCAGTTTTCCAATCCATAAACATGTAGGTTTTTCCATTTCTTACATTTAGGTATTTTAAAAATGTTTTTTCTATCAAATCAAGTATTATCCTTCTTCTTCTTGTGTCCCCATTTTTTGTCTCCCTCTTGCTGCTGTTGCCCATCCAGTGAATGGTATGGTAGTGGGGAGAAAATATTCATTGCACAGAGAATGCCAGCCCAATTTTGGGACTTGGCAAACAAAGCTTGCACTGACTTGTGGTGTGTTTGGTAATATTACTGTGCTAAAAATCACCTTGTCTAATTTTCTGGATATGTATGTCAAACTTATTACCCTTATTGCAAACTGAAAATTAAGATGCTTGTGAGGGTTTGTTTTTGTGTGTAACTGTTTGCATTTTCTAAAATGTTTTTGTTGTTATCTAAAAATATAATTCTGTTAGTCCTGTCATGTTAAGTGAAGAGGCTCTCTATGCATAAAATGCATCTATATAGCAGTAAAGTAATGGCATTTGCACATTTTCTGTGTACCTCCTGGTGGCAGTACTGTTTTGTCACCTTTTGGGAGGTTCACATTTTGTTTTTGTTTTCGGGTACAAGTAATAGCTTGCTTTTGACTTCACAAAAACCTCCCCAGATATAAATGATAGAAAATGGTGTGTTGTCATCCAGGCTCAGTTGGAGAATTTGTATTTTTAGTTCTGTCAAAACAAGTATAGTTGGTGGGGATTGCCCAGTAATAATGTGTGGAGTCTTTAAACCAAAAACAATTTTTAAATTTAAAATACTAAAATTTAAGAGGTGACTCAATAATAAGTGACTGACTTGGAGAATTAGGGAAGGACTGTCCTGATTTGTCTCTAAGGAGGCAAGACTAGGGTACAAGTAGTTGGGCATGTACAGCATGATCTGTGGTTATTTCTTACTCATTAACAGTGTTGGTTCACCTTATAATTGTGTATTTGTTTTCCCTGGGCAGTCCTGTCAGCCAGTTAATCCACCCGCTCTTAAGCAGTTTACAAGTAAATGCAGATTCCTATTCTTATTTTTTTAAAATATTTTATACTATATTTTCTTTAAAATCCTATGAATATGTGTGTGTATTATTAAAATGTTTTTTTTCTAAGTTTGAAAATAAGAGTTTTTTTTTAAATTTTATTGGGGCTACATGGGTTAGTAAAATTACATAGGTTTTAAGTGTACAATTCTATAATACATAATCTATATATTGCATTGTGTGTTTGCCATCCAAAGTCAATTCTCCTTCCATCACCATATATTTGACCCCTTTTACCCTCTTCTATCACCCCCCTCCCACCTTACCCTCTGGTAACCACTAAACTGTTGTGTCTATGAATATTTGTTTGTTTGTTTGCCTTGTTTGTTGCTTTCAGTTTTATATCCCACATATAAGTGAAAATTTTTTACATATTCAGTGCACAAATCTTACGCCTCCCTGGTTAAATTTATTCCTGAGCATTTTATTCATTTGGATGCTACTATAAATGTAATTTAATTTTCAGATTATTCATTGCAAGTGTATAGAAATACAATTGATTTTTTGGTGTGTGTTGATCTTGTATCCTGGAACGTGCCAATTTTATTTATGAGCATGTTTAGGTTGTGTGTGTGTCTGTGTGTATGTGTGCGATCTTTAGGTTTTTTTCTACATATACAATCATGTCACCTACAAACAGATATTTTTACTTCTTTCTTTTCAATTGAGTTGCCTTTTGATACTTTTTCTTGCCTAATTGCTCTGGCTAGAACTTCTAGTAGTATGTTGAATAAAATTGGCAAAACCGTGCATCCTTGTCTTGCTCACCACCTTGAGAGTACAGTCTTTCACCACTGAGTATGATGTTAGTGATAGGATTTTCATATGTTCTGTTTTTCATAGTGAGAAAGTTCCTCTCTATAGTCTGTTGAGTATTTTTATCATAAAAGAATGTTGAAATTTTGTCAATTTTTTCTGCATCTATTTAGTATATTATGTGATTCTTTTCCTTTCATTAAATTAATGTGGTTAATTAAATTAAATTTGTAGATTTTTTTTGTATGCTGAAACATCTTTGCATTGCTACTATAAATCCTACTGGATCATGATTCTCTTAAATGGTACTCAGTCCATTTTTATAGTTTTTGGATGAGATTTTTGCTTCTATATTAATATGGGCTATTTGTCTAAAGTTTTCTTGTGATGATTTAGCCTAGTTTTCATATCAGGGTAATGCTGCTCTCATAAAATATATTAGGACGAGTCCTTCCTCTTCTACTTCTTGGAAGAGTTTGAGAAGAATAAGTGCTTTTTTTTTTTTCAATGTTTAGCAGAATTCACCACTGAAGCCACATCTGGTCCTTCATTTTTCTTTTTGGAAGGTTTTATACTGCTAATTCAATCTCTTTAAATTTTTATTGGTTTGTTCAAGTTTTTTTTTTCTTCTTTTGTCAGGTTTGGCAGCTTTTGTGTTTTAGCGTTTTTTCCATTTCTTCTGGGTTATTGAATTTGTTGAAATGCAATTGTTTATAGTATTCCCTTATAATCCTTTTTATTTCTCTAACTTCTCTATTTTTTTTTAAATTTTATTTTATTAGATTTCGGTGTACAACACAATGCAATAGTTATACTCTTTACCCCCCAAAGTGACAACCCCCCGCCCCCCGTTGGCCCCCCTCCCCCCCATATCATACATATCCAGCACAACTCCCCTGACTCGCCTCCACAGCATACTCCACATCCCGTGACCACCCACATATTCAGTTGCAGTTGGCATACAATACTATACAACATCAGCTTCAGGTGTACAGTGCAGTGATCAAGCCTCGACTCCATCCATGAAGTGGTCTCCCTTACAAGACATGTGACTATCTGACATGCCACAAAACTTTTACAACATTATTATATTCCCCGAACTTTGTTTCATATCCCTGTGGCAATACTGTAGTTGTCTATTTATGCTGTCTAATCCCTTCCCCTTCCCCCCATCCCCACCCCCCTCCCAACTAGCAACCTTCAGTTTTTCCTCTACATCTATGAGTCTGTTTACTTTGATCGTTCACTCAGTTCTTCAGACTCCACACACAAGTGAGATCACATGGCACCTGTCCTTCTCCGACTGACTTATTTCTCACAACATAATAGTCTCTTCACAACATTATCAATTACATTCCCAGAACTGCCCCCATAACCCTGCGGCAACATTGTAGTCCCACATACACTGTCCAAAACCTTCCCCCTCTCCCTCTTCCCCACTCCCTCCCAACCAGCAACCATCAGTTTTTCCTTTATATCTGCTTGATATGACATCAATCTTCTTAAATTGTCTCTCTGGGTTAGCTTGTTTACCCCATTCTTTTGTTTAAAAAAGCCCTTTTAACATTTCTTGCAATGCTGGCTTGGTGGTAATGAATTCCTTAAGCTTATTCTTTTCTGAGAAGCTCTTTATTTCTCCTTCAATTTTAAGTGATAGCCGTGCTGGATATAGCAATCTTGGTTGTAGGCCTTTATTTTGTGTCACTTTGAGTATCTCCTGCCACTCCCTTCTGGCCTGCAGAGTTTCTGTAGACAAGTCAGCTGTTAGTCTAACAGGAGTTCCTTTGTATGTAACCTGCTGTCTTTCTCTTGCAGCCTCTAAGATTCTGTCTCTGTCTTTAACCTTTGCCATTTTAACTATGATGTGTCTTGGTGTGGACCTGTTTGGGTTCAGCTTGTTTGGAACCCTCTGCACTTCCTGGGCATGTATGTTGATTTCCTTTACCAGGATAGGGAAGTTTTCAGTCATTATTTTTTCAAATACCTTTTCAACCCCTTGCTTCTTCTCTTCTCCTTCTGGTATCCCTATGATTCGAAGGTGGTTGCGCTTCATCTTGTCCCATAGGGCTCTTAAACTATTTTCATTGTTTTTTATTCTTTGGTCTTTTTGCTGTGCCAACTGGGTGAGTTCTGCTGTTTTATCTTCCAAATCGCTGATCCGCTCCTCTGCTTCATCTACTCTACTGGTGATTCCTTCAAGTGTGTTCTTCATTTCAGTTATTGTATTCTTTAGTTCTAACAGGTTGTTTTTTATGGTTTCCCTATCTTTCTTTATGTCCTCACTAAGTTCCTTAAACATTCTTATCATCAGTGTTCTAAACTGTGTCTCTGAAAGGTTGGATCCCTCTGTTTCATTTGGTTCCATTTCTGGAGGTTTCTTCTGATCTTTTACTTGTGACATGTTTCTTTGTTTCCCCATTCTGGCTGTCGCTCTGGGATTGCTTTGATGTATTAGATAGATCACCAGGAGAGCCCTGGCTGGATCACGCAGGCACACAGCTCACGGCCCAACACTCCCAGGAGAACTCCCAGTCTCAGCCTGTCCCAATCAGCCGCTCGCAGATCAGGCCGAGCAGCCCGACAACCAATCACCAGCCTGGCAACTCTGCAAGCGCAGTGTGGAAAGCAGAGACCCAAGGCGGCTTGCGTGCTCCCGCGTCTCAGTGAGCAGCCTGTTGGAGTCGGATCACTCCCACTAGGCGTTTCCCTGGCAACACAGCACAAGCCGAGCGGAGGGTGGGGATCCGAGGCGGCTCAAGCACTCCCGGGTCTCAGTGAGCCTCCATAGGAGCTGGAGGGCACCTGCCCAGCGTTTCCCTGGCAACGCAGTATAAGCCGCGCGGAGGGTGGGGATCCAAGGCTGCAGGCGCACGTGCACGCGCGCGCACGCACGCACTTCGCCAATTCCACCAGACCAATTAGGTCTCGGACCTGATCCTTCGTGGGAGGGCCCAAGCCCGACAAAATGGCGCCCCCCTTACACCACTCGCGTGCAAGCTCTGCACCACGGGAACAACAATCCAAAAACCTCCAGCCTTTGCACCAAAGGTGCTCAGCTCAGTCCGTCCCCGCAGGCTCCCGGCTCACACAGCCACTCCCTCCATCGGGAACCAGGTAAGTGCTCACCGGCGAGCAAGCCCGGGGCGCCGGCCCCACTGATTCTCCAGCCGCTCTTAACCTCACTGAGCTGAGGAAAGAGAGTCCTTATTAATTTATTGCTGGCTATCTTAGAACTCCTCTGCCCGGCAAAGGAGCTCTGGGCTGGTGAGCTTGGGGTGCGGCCGGAGGGTCTCTCCCCCAACCAGACAAGCTTCCCACGGCTGGGGCTTCCCTCACGGGGTTCGCCCTCTCTCGTCTCCGCCCGTCCTACCAGACCCGACGTGGCCTCCTCTTTAAGTTCTTCGTTTAGTGGTTCTGTTCCTCCAGTGTTCCGGGAACCTCCAGGGTTGAATGCTGTATAATTTGCGTGCAATTTTGGTGTGATCCTGGGAGGCAGTTAGCACAGCGTCTGTCTATTGCGCCATTTTACCGGAAGTCCCTCTAACTTCTCTATTAATCACCTATATTAATTTCTGATGCTAGTCTTTTGAGCATTTTCTCTTTTTTATCAGTCAACCTATCTAAAAGATATGTCAATTTGTTATTCTTTTCAAATAAAAATGTTTTATTTTTTCATTCTATTATTTTTCTATTTCTTATTTCATTTATCTTTCCTTTAATCCTTAGTACTTCTTTCATTTTGCTAGTTTGAGTTTAACTTGTGTTTTCTTCCTAATTCCTTAAAGTGCTGCATGATGTTATTGATTTAGAATCATTGTTTTTTTAATGTTAGTGTTTATAGTTATAAATTTGTCTCAGAACACTGCATTTGCTGCATGCCTTAAGTTTTAGTATGTTTATATTCCTTTTCACTTGTCTCAAACATTCTTCTACTTTTTCTTGTAATGTATTCTTTAACTTATTGCTTATTTAAGAATATTTTGTTTAATTTCCCCATATTTGTGAAGTTTCCAGCTCTTTTGTGCAATTCATTTCTGACTTCATTCTACTTTGATTGCAGAAGGCAGTTTCTATGATTCCAATCTTTTTAAATGTATTGAGAATTGTTTTGTGGCCTAGCATATGGTCTTATCCTGGAGAATGTTTTGTATGCACTTGAAACAAATTTGATTATTGCAATTTTTGTGTTGAGAGTTCTATGTATGACTGACAGGCCTAGTTGTTTTATAAGGTTGTTCAATTTCTGTGTTTCTTCATTGATCCCCCATTTGTTCTATCCATTATTGAAAGTGGGATATTGAAGTCTCCAACTATTATTGTAGATCTATTTCTCCATTAAATTTTGTCAGCTTTTGCTTCAGATATTTTGGGGTTCTGTTGCTAGATGAGTATATTTATATTTGGTATATATTCTTAATGGATTGATCTTTTATCAAAATATAATATTTTTCATTTCTTGAAACAATATTTGACTTAAAGTCTATTGTATGTGCTACTAGTATAACTACCCATAGCTCTTTTTTAGTTATAATTTTCACAGAATACTTATTTCAGTCCTTCCCCTTTCTATTTATTTGTGCTTTTTGATCTAAAGTAGATCTCATATGAATAGCATATAGTTGGGCCATGTTTCCTCAATTATTCTGCCAGTCTGTGTTTTATTTGGAAATCTTAATCCATTTATATTTAAAGTAGCTACTAATAAGAAAAAACTTATTTCTCCCATTTTTCTATTTGTTCTTAATATGTTGTATATCTTTTATGTCCCTCAATGTCTCCTTCTTTTGTGTTTAATTTACTTTTCATAGTGTCCTATTTTGATTACCTACTCATTTCTTCTTCTTCTTCTTCTTCTTCTTCTTCTTCTTCTTCTTCCTCCTCCTCCTCCTCCTCCTCCTCCTCTCTCTCTCTCTCTCTCTCTCTATCTATCTATATATATATATATATATATACACACACATACACATATAATTTTTCCATATTGATTACTTTGGGGATTATGATTAACATTTTAACTTTATAACAATAAAATCTAATTTAATTCCAACTCATATTCAATAGTAAACAAAAACTCTGCTCCTTTTAAATCCGTATACCCCTATTATATTGTTATTGTCACAAATTACTTCTTTATACATTGTTTCCCCATTAACATTTATTTGTAATTATTGTTTATGAATTTTAATTTGAATCATATAGAAATAGATGGGTGGAAAATGGGAATAGAACAAGTTAAAATGCCATAAATTTACCTGTTCTTACTGAGATTCAGTTGGTTACCTTGAATAAGTGCTCCCTAGATTGCCACAAATCTTTAAAAAAATTTGCTGAGCTGAAAAAATGGTTTTGAAAATATTTTGTCTTTTAAAATTGCATTTGTAAAAGGGTGACTTTTTGGAGGTGCTTAGTCTGCCATTTTCACTGATGTCAATATGGTCTTGGATATAGAAAACACTAAGGAGCCCCAAATAAATATTAGAACTGATAACAAGTTCACCAAGGTTAAAGAAAACAAAAGGTATGTAAAACCAATTCATTTTTATACACTAGCAATGAGAAATTAAAAGACACAGAGTAGCTGAATGGATAAGAAAACAAGACCCATGCGTATGCTGTCTATGAGACCCACATTAGAATCAAACACAGACATAGACTGAAAGTAAAGCGATGGAAAAAGATATTTCATGCAAATGCAAATGAAAGAAAAAACCTGCACTGGCAATACTTATGTTGGACATATTAGACTTTATTTTTATTTTTTTAAGATTTTATTGGGGAATTGGCGGAGGGGAACAGCATTGGGGAATTGGGGAAGGGGGAACAGACAAGTTGCTGTCTTTTTGTTCTTCAGTTTAGTTGCAGAGGATGTTGCTTCACTGTTGGTATCGTCATTGCGCTCTTCCCAGATGAGGCAGATCGGTCGCTGGCCTCTGGATGTCGCTCACCGCAGCTATTGCCAGCTCAAGCTTGGCTGCCAGCCGCTCCCGCTGGCTGCGGGCCACTCACTGTAGCCTATGGCAGCCCACTGCAGCAGGGGCTGCAGCCCACACCATCACCGGGGCTCGCACAGCCCAGCTCCAGGTGGAGCTGTTGTTAGCTGTAGAGGGCAGTGTCACTGGCCCTCATGTGGGATCCGAACCGGAGCCGCTGGAATCCCAAAACCAGCGCTTAACCAATGTGCCACTCAGCCAGCCTGACATATTAGACTTTAATATGAAAGCTATAATAAGAGCCAAAGAAGGACATTACAGAATGAGAAAGGTATGAATCCAATAAGAGGACATAACCCTTGCAAACATTTATGTCCCAACATAGGAGTCCCTAAATATATAAAACAAGTAATGACTGACATAAAAAGAGAGGTTGACAGTAATACAAACATAGTAGGAGACTTTAACATGCTATTGACACCAATGGACAGATATTCCAAACAGAAAATCAACAATGAATGAGCAGCCTTAGATGACATACTAGGCAAAATATATTTAATTGATATTTTTAGAGCATTTCACCCAAAAACAGTAGAATATACATTCTGTTCAAGTGCACATGGAACACTTTCCAAGATAGACATGTTAGGCCACAGAAAAAAGTCTCAATACATTTAAGAAGACTGAAATCATATCAATCGTATTCTCAGCCAAGGTAGTATGAAACTATAAATCAATTATAAACCAATAACACATGGAGGATAAATAACATGCTATGAAATAATGAATGGGACAATAATGAGAGCAGGGAAGAAATGAGACAAGTGAAAATGAAAACACACTGACCCAAAATCTATGGGACATAGCAAAAGCTGTCCTAAGAGAGAAATTCATAGCAATGGAGGCCTACTTAAGAAAAATCTCAAATAAACAGTCTAACTTGACACATAAGGGAACTTGAAAAAGAACAGCAAACAAAGCCCAAAGTGAGTACATGGAAGGAAATAATAAAGATCAGAACAGAAATAGACTGTTAAAAAATATACAGGGCCAGCCGAGTGGCGCAGTGGTTAAGTGCTGGCTTGGGAAGCCAGCGGTCCCACATAAGAGGGTCAGTGACACTGCCATCAAAAAAAAAGAAATACAAAAATCGATGACACCAAGAGATAGTTTTACAAAAAGATAACCAAAATTGACAAACCTTTAACCAGACTCATCAAGAAATAAAGAGAGACGACCCAAATAAGTAAAATCAGAAATGAAAGAGAAGTGACAACGGGTACTACAGAAATAGAAAAAAAAAATTAAACAAAATACTAGAAGCATGTATATACCAACAAAGCGGACAATCTGCAAGAAATTGATAAATTCCTAGAAGCATGCAGTCTTTTTTTTTTTTTTTTTTTTGAGGACAGTGTCACTGGCCCTCATATGCGGGACCCGAACCGGGGCTGCTTCCCAAGCCAGCACTTAACCACTGCGCCACTTGGCCGGCCCAAGCATACAGTCTTCCAAGGCTGAATCTAGAAGAAACAGAAAATCTGAGCAGACTGATTACTACCAACAGAATCAAATCAGTGATCAAAGAGCTCCCAAAAAACAAAAGTTCTAGACCAGATGGCTTTACAGGTGAATTTTACTAAATATTCAGGGAAGAATTAACATCTATTCTCCTCAAACTATTCTAAAGAATCCAGGAGGCGGGAACGTTCCCAAGCTCATTTTACGAGGCCACCATTTCCCTGATTCAAAAACCATACAAAGACATTACAAAAAAAACAAAAAACAAAACAATAGCTGATATCCCTAATGAACATGGATGCAAAATTCCAGCAAGCCAAATTCAGCAATACATTAAAAAGATCATACACCACTATCTAGTGGGATTGGTTCCTTGTAGGGAAGGATGGTTCAATATTTGCTTATCAATTAACGTGACACACAACACAAACAAAATGAAAAATAAAAATCATATGGTCATGTCAATGGATGCAGAAAAACATATGACAAAATCCAGCAGCCATTTATGATTTTAAAAATCTCAGCAAAGGGCCGGCCAAGTGGCGCGGTGGTTAAGCGCTTTTTTGGGAAGCCAGTGGCCCCGGTTTGGTCCCACATGTGAGGGCCAGTGACACTGCCCTCAAAAAAAAAAAAATCTCAGCAAAGTGGGAATAGAGGGAGCATATCTCAACACAATAAAGGTCATATACAACAAACTGAAAGCGAACATCAAGTTTAACAAAGAAAAGTTAAAAATAATTCTCCTTAACATAAGAAATAATATAAGGATAACCATTTTCACCACTTTTATTCAACATAGTTAGTACTGGAAGCCCTAGTCACAACAATCAAAAAATAAAATGAAAGACTTTCAAATTGGAAATGAAAAAGTAAAATTGTTATTCTTTGCAAATCACATGATATTATGTATACATAACACCATAGATTCCACCAAAACACTATTAGAACTGATAAATGAATTTGGTAAATTAGCAGGATACAAAATTAATATTCAAAAATCGGTTGCATTTTTATACACCAATAATGAACTATCAGAAAGAGAAGTAAAGAAAAGAATCCCATTTACAATCACATTCAAAAAAATACTTAGGAATAAATTTAACCAAGGAAGTAAAAAAACCTGTACTCAGAAAATTATAAGACATTGAAGAGAGAAATTAAAGTAGATACAAATAAATGGAAGCATATACCACGCTCATGAATAGGAAGAATTAAAATCGTTAAAATGTTCATACTATCCAAAGTAATCTATAAATTCAATGCAATTCCTATCAAAATTCCAAAGGTATTTTTCACAGAACTAGATAAATTATCCTAAAATTTATATGGAACCGTAAGACTCTGAAAAGCCATGGCATCCTGAGAGATAAGAAAAAAGCTGGTGGTATCACACCACCACATATTAAATTATACTATAAGGCCATACTAATCAAAACAGAATCGTATTGGCATAAAACAGACACATAGATCAACGGAACAAAATAAAGTACTCAGAAATAAATCCATGCCAGTATGGTCATTTAATCTATGACAGAGTATGCAAGAATACACATTGGGATAAATACAGTCTATTCAATAAATGGTGTTGGGAAAACTTGACAGATACATGCAAAAAACTGACACTGGACCACCTTCTTACACCACATACAAGAATAAACTCAAAATGGATTAAAGACTTAAATGTAAAATGTGAAACCATAGGACTCCTTGAAGAAAATACAGGAAGTAAACTTTCAGACATTACCCTTATTAATTTTTACAGATATATCTCCTTGGGCAAGGGAAAAAAAAGAAAAATAAACAAATGTGACTATATCAAACTAAAGTTTTTTCACAGCAAAGGAAACCATCAACATAACGACAAGACATCCTACTAAATGGAAGAAGATATTTGTCAATGATACATCTGATAAGAGGTTAATATCCAAACAAAACAAAACAAACAAACACAAATATATATATATTCATCTCCAAGAAAACAAACAACCCAATTAAAAATGGGCAGAAGACCTGAATAGGCATTTCTCCAAAGAGGACATGCAGATAGCCAATAGACATATGAAAATATGCTCAGCATCACTAATCACCAGAAAAATGCACATAAAATCCACAATGAGATACCACCTCACTCTTTTCAGAAGGCTATAATCTATAAATCAACCCAAAACAAACATTGGAGAAGATGTGGAGAAAATGGAACTGTTGTGCACTGTTGCTGGGATTTCAAATTGGTGCAACCACTATGGAAAACAGTATGGAGGTTCCTAAAAATATTAAAAATAGAACTGATTATGATTCAGGAATTTCACTCCTGGGTATTCATCCAAAGAAATTCAAAACACTAATTCAAAAGATATATACACTCCTATGTTTACTGCAGCACTATTCACAACAGCCAAGATATGCAAACAAATGAAATTCCTATTAATAGACAATTGGATAAGGACATTTTGGCACATATACAAAGGAATAATACTCAGCCATAAACAGAAATGAAATCTTATCATTTGCAACATGGATGGACCTAGAAGATATTATGCTAAGTGAAATAATTCAGATTAAGAAAGACAAATACCATATGATCGCACTTATATGTGGAAGCTGTCAAAATAATTAAACAAAACAGAGACTCATAGATACAGAGAACAAAGTGATGTTTACTAGATGGTAGGGAGGTTGGAGTGTTGGGTGAGAATGATGAAAGGATTAAGAAGTCCAAATTGATAGTTACAAAAGAGTCATAGGGATGTAGAGTATGGGGAATAGTCAATAATATTGTAAAAACTATGGATAGTGTCAGATAGGTACTAGACTTAGTGTCAGATAGGTACTAGACTTATCTGGGGACCACTTCATAAATTATATAAATGCCTAACCAATATGATGTATACCTGAAACTAATATAAAATAATATTGAATGTCAACTATAAAAAAATAGCCATGGAGGGGGTGGCCGAGTGGTGCGTTGGTTACGAGTTGGCTTTGGACGCCAGCTCTGAGCAGCAGAGCCCCAATTCGGATCCCACATATGAGGGCCACTGACGCTGTGCCCTCTACAGCTAAGATGGTGAACAACAGCTCGACCTGGAGCTGGGCTGCCGTGAGTCACCGGCGATGGCGTAGGCTGCAGTGGGGCTGGTTGGCAGCAGGTGTGAGCTCTCATGAGCTCCCATGAGCTGCCTGTGAGCCGCTGTGAGCAGCCATCCAATGGCCAGTGAGAGACTGCCTCACCTGGGAAAAGCGCAATGATAATACCAACAAGGGCCAGTGAAGAGACGTCCTCCACAACTAGAGTGAAGAACAAAAAGATAGCAACTTGTCTCTTCCCCTTCCCTGATTCCCCAATGCTGTTCCCTTCTGATTCCCCAATAAAATCTTTAAAATAAAATAAAAAGTCATAAGGATATAAAGTACAGCATAGAGAATATAGCAAATAATATTGTAATAACTATGTACAGTGTCAAGTGGGTACTAGAGTTATTGGGGTTATTGCTTTGTGAGGTATAAAAATGTCTAATCAGATTCTAGGAGGGAGGGGCAAGATGGCGGCTGTGAGGAGGGCTGCATGAAACCTCCCCTGGAAATATCCACAATTTGACCTTCTAATACGCTTCAAAGAGACATCTACTCATCACACAGAGCAACTAAGAGTTCCACACAAGGATTGCTGGAAGGTGGGCAGGCCGGGCGAGTAGGGGAAGAAGGCGGCGAGACGCGTGAGGTGCAGCCCGCACCTGCGGCTGCTGAGTCACGGTGAGTGTTGCCCTGGCTCGCTCCCTGCGGCCCACGGCCCACCTAGAGTTCAGCAAGAGCGCGTTGGTTTGCAGTCTGAGGCAGAAGCCTCAGGCCGGGCAAGTGTGGGAGGAGAGAGAAGAGACGACTGTGCAGAAGTAGGAGATACACCCGCGGCTCGCCGGGTCCCCAGGAAGCAGGGTGCAGAGCCCCGCAGCAACAGGGCAAAATCAATCCCTGCACCCGCCTGGTTCAGGGATCAGTCTCTGTGCCCACCGGGTCCTGCGGAGCACAGAAGCCTGAAACCCGGGAGCAGGGGAAAACAGAGGACTCGCGCGCGGAGAAGCAGTGCGCGCTGGGCGGAGACGCAGGTCCCCGAGAGACGGAGCGGGGATCGGAGCCGCGCAGAAAGGTGCGCGCAGTCCCCTAAACCCCGGCGGCAGTCCCTCCAGGAGCGCAGCAGGAGAAAGGCGCGGGCGTGCGCCGGCTCCAAGGCAGAAGCCTTAAACCCGGGAACAGGGGGAAACAGAGGACTCGCCCGCGGAGACGCAGTGCGCCGGCCAGAGTCACAGGTCCCAGAGAGACGGAGTGGGGATCGGAGCCACGCGGCACGGTGCGCGCAGTCCCCTAAATCCTGGCAGACCGTTTGGGAGCGCAGCAGGAGATCCGCGCGGGCGCGCCAGCTCCGAGGCAGAAGCCTGAAACCTGGGAGCAGCGGAAAAAGAAGACTCGCTCGGACAAGCAGCGCGCCGGGTGGAGACGCAGGTCCCTGAGAGACGGAGCAGGGATCTGAGCCTCCGGGCAGGGGGCGCGCAGTCCCTTAAGCCCCGGCAGTCTCTTTGGGAGAACAGCAGGAGCATCGCGCGAGCGCGCACTGACTCCAAGGCAGAAGCCTTAAACACGGGAGCAGGGGAAAAAGAAGACTCACTCGGACACGCAGCGCGCCGGGCAGAGACGCAGGTCCCCGAGAGACGTGGAGCGGGGATCTTGGCCACACGGTAGGGTGCGCGCAATTCCCTAAATCCCGGCAGACCCTTTGGGAGAGCAGCAGGAACTCCGCTGGAGCATAAGAGGCAAAGGCCTTAGCTTAAAACAGTGTTGGAACTGTAGCTTTGTTTATTTTTATGTTTTTTTATTTTTTTTTCCTTTTTCTACTCTTGAACAGAAAGCAAAAAAAAACCAATAACGCACCCACTCCCACAAACTTTGGCCCCCGCCAAGTAAGTCTTAAACTGACTCCTGAATGGAGCAATAGGGGCAGTCTAGGAAGAATCCTTACCTGCAGGGTGTTGAGAATTTCCACCCAGTAAAGGCTGCAGAGTGAGACTACCTACCCCGCCCCCACCTTTAGGCAAGGCTTGGGAGGCAGGGCAGGGTCACCTGCTGAGGCACTAATTAACAGATTCTTAGCAGCAGGCTTTTGGTAGTGAAGAATTCTTTAATTCTCCACGGCTGTCAACCCAAATTGTGCCCAGAGACACTCATTGAGCCTTTGGGGGTGCAGCCTGCCTTGGAACAGGCAAAAGCAAAAAGGCAGTGACTTTGTAAAAACCACCAATCACACGTCACAACCACACTCAAGTACAGCAAACCTGTAGTGCCAGGATCACGCTAGGCATCAGGTGGCCTACTGTTCCCACAAGACGCACAGGAATTTTTGTACAGAAGACAAACTGAAGAGAGCTTGGTGGACTTTAGCCTAGACCGGCACGGGTATTTTTGGTTTGTTTGGTTTTATTCTGTTTTGTTTTCCCTTTATTGGCTGCTTATCTTGGTTGTTTTTGGTTTTTATTTCTATTTCATTCTAATCATATTGTAGTTTTTAATATAGGCATATATATAGGTGTATATAGGTGAATATATGTCCATATATATGGGTGTGTAGACAAATATATATATATTTTTCTTTCCTTTTTTGTTTTTCTTTTTCTTTCTTTTCTTTTTCTTTTTTCCCCACCCTCACTTTCTCTCTTATTTTATTCATTCTTCTCACTGCTATACTTTTCCTCTTTTCTGCAAATTTTATTTTTTTAATTTTTCTTACTTTTTTTATTATTATTTTACTTTATTTTTATTTTTTATTTTTTAGGTATAGCTAATCGGTTTCTCATGTTTATTCTATTTTTTATTTTAGGATATTGTATTTTATTTTGTTTCCTCTTCTGTTATTATTGAGTGTGTGGTTTTTGTTTTGTTTCTGTTTGTTTTCTTCATTAGTATGATTGATATTTCTGTACAAGTTGACTGTAATTTGATGGTTGGTTTTTTTTACTTGTGCGAGCATTTGGTTTCCTTTGGTGGCTGCGGAGGTTGTTCTTGTTGATCTGTTATGCTCTAAAATCACCCTGCAGCAGTGGGTCCAAACAAACAGACACAAGAATCATCATACCTGGAGGGCAACTTTAGATAAAACCAGAGCATTTCTAGGTTTGACATACAACAGTCACACCCAAAAGGAAGCTGCTACAGGTACTAGGACCCATAGGGTCCAAGTTTCATCAGAGGGGTCAATCTTCTCACAGCAGCTCATAAACTGCAGACGCTGCTGATTCTCACAGCTAATCAATCTGGGAGTCAATCCCACCTACTGACAAACCAAAAGTAATCAAAACTAAAACTTCAACAAGTGAGGACGCATGACACAAGGAACACCTCAGATACAAGCACAGGAGAATACGGAGACTGAGTAATTCAAATATAAAGGACACATACCATATAAGTTTACCCAGAAAAGACTGAGAAATCTGGGGGATCTATCTGTTATATTGAAGCAAACACAAAGAGTAAGCCAGAATGGGGAGACAAAGAAACACAACACAAATAAAAGAACAGAAGAAACTTCCTGAATCAGTTGAAATAGAGGAAATAGAGGTAACCAACCTATCGGAGACAGAGTTCAGAACACTGATTATTAGAATGTTCAAGGAAATTAATGAAAATATAAAGAAAGATAGAGAAATCATGAAAAGCAACCAGCTAGAACTTAAGAACACAATTACTGAATTAAATAACAAACTTGATGGAATCTCTAGCAGATTGGATGAAGCAGAAAATCGAATCAGTGATTTAGAAGACAAAATAGCAGAGATCACCCATGCGGAACAACAAAAAGAAAAAAGAATGAAAAACATGGAAAATAGTTTAAGAGAGCTGGGGGACAACATCAAACGCAATAACCTAAGGGTCATTGGAGTTCCAGAAGGAGAAGAGAGGGAGCAAGGGATTGAGAATATATTTGAAGTAATAATGTCTAAAAACTATCCTAACCTGGCAAAGGACATCGAAATACAAGCTCAGGAAGTGCAGAGAGTTCCAACCAGGATGATTCTAAACAGGCCCACTCCAAGACACATTATAGTGAAAATGGCAAGGGTTAAGGACAAAGACAGAATCCTTAAAGCAGCAAGGGAAAGGCAGCAAGTTACTTACAAGGGTACCCCCATAAGATTATCAGCTGACTTTTCTACAGAAACTTTGCAGGCCAGAAGGGAGTGGTAGGAGGTTTTCAAAGTGATGAAAAATAAAGGCCTACAACCAAGATTGCTGTATCCAGAAAGGTTATCATTTAAAATCGAAGGCGAGATAAGGAGCTTTGCAGAAAAAAATAAGTTAAGGGAATTCATTACCACCAAGCCAGCTTTGCAGGAAATGCTAAAAGGGCTTCTTTAAGTAGAAGAGAAAAACAACCTATGAAAGACTAGGAACACAAATAAGAAAATGGCAATAAATACACACCTATCAATAATCACATTAAATGTAAATGGATTAAATGCTCCAATAAAAAGACATAGGGTGGCTGAATGGATAAGAAAGCAAGACCCCAGCATATGCTGTATACAAGAGACTCACCTCAGATCCAAAGACTCATACAAGCTGAAAGTAAAGGGATGGAGTAAAATATTTTCATGCAAATGGTACTGAGAAAAAAGCTGGAGTAGCGATACTTATATCAGATAAAATGGACTTTAAATTGAAGAATATAACAAAGGACAAAGAAGGACACTTCATAGTAATGAAGGGATCGATCCAACAAGAGGACATAACTCTAGTAAACTTCTATGCACCTAACATAGGAGCCCCTAAATATATAAAACAGATATTGTCAGACATAAAGACAGAGATCAACAGTAACACTATCATAGTAGGGGACTTCAACACCCCGCTGTCACTAATGGACAGATCCTCCAGACAGAAAATCAATGTGGAAACAGCGACCTTAAATGACACATTAGACCAGCTGGATTTAACAGACATTTTCAGAGCATTTCATCCCAAAGCTACAGAATATACGTTCTTTTCAAGTGCACATGGAACATTTTCTAAGATAGACCACATGTTAGGCCACAAAACAAGTCTCAATAAATTTAAGAAGATTGAAATCATTTCAGCTGTATTCTCTGATCACAACGCTATGAAACTAGAAATTAATTATAAGAAGAAATCCGGGAAGCTGACAAATAAATGGAGGCTAAACAATATGCTATTAAATAGTGAGTGGGTCACAAATGAGATCAAGGAGGAAATCAAAAGATACCTCGAGACAAACGATAATGAAAACACCACGACCCAAAATCTCTGGGATGCTGCGAAAGCAGTCCTAAGAGGGAAGTTTATAGCAGTGCAAGCCTACCTAAAGAAGGAAGAAAAATCTCAAATCAACAGGTTATCCTTACACCTAAGGGAACTGGAAAAAGAACAGCAAAAGAAGCCCAAGGGGAGTACAAGAAAGGAGATAATAAAGACCATAGCAGAAATAATCAATATAGAGAACAGAAAAACAATTCAAAAGATCAATGAAACCAAGAGCTGGTTTCTTGAGAAGATAAACAAAATTGACAAACCTCTAGCCAGGCTCATCAAAAAAAAAAAAGAGACAGGACTCAAATTAGCAAAATCAGGAATGAAAGAGGGGAAATGACTACAGACATCACAGAAATACAAAAAATTCTAAGAAATTACTATGAGCAACTATATGTCAACAAATTTGACAATCTGGAAGAAATGGATTATTTTCTAGAAGCATACAACCTTCCAAAGCTAACGCAAGAAGAAACAGAAAATCTAAATACCCTGATTACTACCAAGGAAATTGAATCAGTAATTGACAAGCTCCCAAAAAAAAAAAGCCCTGGTCCAGATGGCTTCACAAGTGAATTTTATCAAACATTCAAAAAAGAACTATCACCTATTCTTCTCAAACTATTCTTCCAAAAAATCCACAAAGAGGGAAGGCTACCAAACTCTTTTTATGAAGCCACTATCACCCTGATTCCAAAACCAGATAAAGACATCACAAAAAAGGAAAACTACAGGCCAATCTCCCTGATGAATATAGATGCAAAAATTCTCAATAAAATATTAACAAACAGAATTCAGCAATATATTAAGAAGATCATACATCATGATCAAGTGGGATTCATCCCTAATGCGCAAGGCTGGTTCAACATCCGTAAATCAATTAATGTGATACACCACATCAACAAAATGAAGGATAAAGATCACGTGGTCATTTCAATAGATGCAGAAAAAGCATTTGACAAAATCCAACAGCCATTTATGTTAAAAACCCTTAGCAAAGTGGGAATACAGGGATCATATCTCAACATAATAAAAGCCATATATGATAAACCTACAGCTAACATCGTACTCAATGGGGAAAAGCTAAAACCATTCCCCTTAAGATCAGGAACAAGACAAGTCTGTCCACTTTCTCTTTTATTCAACATAGTGCTGGAAGTTCTAGCCACAGCAATCAGACAACAAAAAGAAATAAAAGGCATCCAAATTACCAAGGAAGAAGTAAAATTGTCATTATATGCAGATGACATGATACTGTATATAGAGAACCCCAAAGACTCCATCAAAAAACTATTGGAACTGATAGACGAATTCAGTAAAGTAGCAGGATATGAAATCAATGTTCAGAAATCAGTGGCATTTGCATATACCAATAATAAACTAATGAAAAGAGAAATTAAGAAAATTGTCCCATTTACAATTGCGTCAAGAACTATAAAATACCTAGGAATAAATTTAACCAAAGAAGTGAAATATATGTACTCAGAAAATTATAAGACACTGAAGAAAGAAATCATAGAAGATACAAATAAATGGAAACACCTACCATGCTCATGGATAGGAAGAATTAATATAGTTAAAATGTCCATACTGCCTAAAGCAATATATAGATTCAATGCAATTCCTATCAAACTATCAAGGGCATTTTTCACAGAAATAGAAAATATAATCCTAAAATTTATATGGAATCATAAAAGTCCCAGAATAGCCTTGGCAATTCTGAGAAATAAAAACAAAGTCGGGGGGATCACGCTACCAGACATCAAAACCTACTACAAGGCCACAGTAATCAAGACAGTTTGGTATTGGCATAAAAACAGGCACATTGATCAGTGGAACAGAACAGAGAGCCCAGAAATAAAGCCAAGCATTTACGGACAGTTAATCTATGACAAGGGAAGCAAGAATTTACACTGGAGTAAAGATAGTCTATTCAATAAATGGTGCTGGGAAAATTGGACTGACATATGCAAAAAAATGAAACTGGATCATCTCCTTACGCCTTATACAAGAACAAATTCAAAATGGATTAAAGACTTAAATGTAAGACCTGAAACCATAAAAATCCTAAAAGAAAATATAGGGAGTACATTTGCAGACATTACTCGGAGCAATATTTTTACTGATACATCCCTATGGGCAAGGGAAGTAAAAGAAAAAATGAACATATGGGATTATATCAGACTTAAAAGTTTTTTCACAACAAAGGAAACCATTAATAAAACAAAAAGGAAGCCTACTGAATGGGAGAATATATTTGCCAACGATATATCTGATAAGGGGTTAATATCCAAAATTTATAAAACACTCATGAAACTCAACACCAAAAAAACAAACAACCCAATTAAAAAATGGGCAGAAGATATGAAGAGACATTTCTCTAAAGAGGACATACAGATGGCCAACAGGCATATGAAAAAAGTTCAACCTCACTGGTCATTAGGGAAATGCAAATAAAAACCACCATGAGATACCACCTCACCCCAGTCAGAATGGCTATCATCAGCAAATCAACAAACAACAAGTGCTGGCGGGGCTGTGGGGAAAAGGGGACCCTGCTACACTGTTGGTGGGACTGCAGATTGGTGCAGCCACTATGGAAGTCAGTATGGAGGTATCTCAAAGAACTGGAAATAGAGCTACCGTTTGACCAGCAATTCCACTCCTAGCTATTTATCCTGAAAAACCAAGACACTTATTCAAAAAAAGTTATGCACCCCTATGTTCATAGCAGCACAATTTACAATAGCTAAGACTTGGAAACAACCAAAATGCCCATCAGTAGATGACTGGATTAAGAAACTGTGGTATATTTATACAATGGAGTATTACTCCGCTATAAAGAAGAATGAAATCGTGCCATTTGCAATGATATGGATGGACCTAGAGATTATAATGTTGAGTGAAATAAGTCAGTCAGAGAAGGACAAATACCATATGATCTCACTCATATGTGGAATATGAAAAACTGTATGAATGAGCAAAGTAAACAGAAACTGTCTCATAGAGGAAAAATCAGGGTTGCTAATTGGGAGAGGAATGGGGATGAGGGAGAAGGGGAAGGGATTAGACAGCAAAAATAGGCAACTACAATATTGCTACTGGGTTAGGAAAAACAGTTTGGGGAATACAATTAATAATGTTGTAAATATTCTGTGGAATGTCAGATGATCATAGGTCTTGTTAGGGAGACCATTTCATGGATGGAGTAGAGGTTTGATCACTGCACTGTATTACTAAAGCAGAGGGGGTATACCTACTGTAATTGAATATATATAGATAGTCACGGGATATGGATTATACTGTGGAAGAGAGTCAGAGGAAGAATAATAGATATATATGATATGGGGGGGAGTGGGGTGGTGTATTGGGGGTGGGGTGTTGTCACTTTGAGGGGTAAAATGTATAACTATTGCACTGTGTTGTACACCTGAAACTAATTTAAAAAATAAAAAAAAATGTCTAATCACTATGTTGTTTTGTACACCTGAAACACACAAAAAATAAATACATGAGTGAAATTAGTGTGCTGGTACTAAAAAAAGGACAAAATTGATAATTCACAATCACAAGTAGTGTATTTTCTTCCAATATTGTCATCATCATTTTTATTAGTAATTGTAGAAGTAGTATTTTATTGCTTTTGACTGGAGTATTTGCTCTCAGTGATATGAACTTATTGGTATTAGAGAGCAGGAGATTAAGAGATTTCAACAATTTCTATTATGCTCCAATGAATTGTACTAGATGAGGACTGATGTTACCACCTAGCTCAGATTTTTTCCCTATTCAGGAACAGCATTTTACATCTACCCAGTATGTGCCTGTGCATATTTATGGGAAATTAAAGTTGCTATACATGTAGAATAATATAAGAGGCATAATATGGTCTCTCTACCTCCAAGTGTCTCTCTCACTCACTTACTATAGTGCATAGTAATATATATATATATATATATATATATATATATATTTATATATATATATATATATATATCACATATAGATAGATAGATAGATAGATAGATAGATAGATAGATATGAATATATCTCTCTTATGAATATATCTCTCTATCTATCAGAAAGTTCTAGGGATCATCTTGTCAAAATTTGACCCCTAATGAGGAATGCCTCTACGGCACAACTGACAAGAGTTTATTCATTGTTTTGCAGCAGGATAGAAAAGGCAATACTGACAGCAATATTTCATAAACACACAATTCAATAGTGGGCCAAGTTGTCAAGATAATTGGACCTGGGGCAGGATAAACTAAAGTGAGTTTGGCAGATAAAAGTTGTGAAGAAAATAAACAGAAACGTCATTTAAATTGGAGTTAGGAGGGCCTATAGGTAGAGCTCTCACATACTACCTAGTCATTGTCAATTACCCCAAAGAAGAGGTGTACTTTCCATTTCTTATAGGATGATGTTTTTCTAATCTACCCCAGCAGGAGTAGGATCATCCCCTCATCTGGCAATCACTCAGCAAATGAAAGACTGTTATAACTTAGTCAATGAAAAGCCACTATACTTTGAACTCCGTTTTCTCCAATGAACACTTTGTTTAAAATAGCTCCTCTTAGCTCCCCCTTTGCTCTATAAAAGAACATTCCTCTCCTTTGTTCTCTGGACTTGCTCATAGTTTGCCATTAGATCACATGTTCCAAATTACAATTTTTTGTTGTTCCCGAATATACCCATTTTGCTGGAGAAATATCTGGCTGTTTGTTTAAGGTCAACAAAGACAAACTTCAAAGCAGAAAAATGGCAGAGCAACAGCTGAAGCAGGAACTGATGGTGAAACGAAGTGACAGAAGAGCAAACAAAGCAACTGTAAAGGTCAGAGCTGTGAATGGTGGCAGAAAAATTAGTGTTACTTCAGTAGTCAGAAAGCTGAGATTCCATACCACGAAAACTGAAAGATCAGTGAGGGCAGCACCAAACAGCTCTAGTAGTTCAGCCAAAGAGTTTGTTGTACCAAAGGAGTAAATTCTTCTGAAAGGCTTGCCAGCTATTGCTACCCTGTTTTACCTAAGATAACTGTAAGCAGCTTTTCTTAGTAATGGTCTTTCATTTATCTAAGAAGTTCAAGTTCTCCCTAAGGCCTTGGGTCTACTTGCAGTCTTAATAGTCATTCAAATTTTCGCTAAACATTTTCAGTGATGTGGAAAAAGAAACTAAGTGAATTTAATTTAGCACCTGCTACTTGCCAGAAACAATAGCAGGAGACAGCTAAATAAATGTTCTCAATAATCGTTACCAACAATTAGATAAGATGACTAAGCATCATTGTTAATTATATTTTACAGATAGGAAATTCAACGAAGTAAATTACCCAAGTTTACATAACTAGTTTGTAGTGGAGTCAGGTATTGAATCTGGAGTTTTATTATACTCCTTAACCTCTTTCATGCATTTTATGGATTTCTCAGTTTCTTATGTGGGGCTGAAAACTGTGTTCTGATCAATTTAGAATTCAATAAAATTTTTGTCAATTCTTTACAATTAAGTTACTATTTTCAGAAGATCTTCTTTTTCAGAAGATCTTTTAAAATGTGTGTTATATTAATTAACCCATTAAACACATTCAAATACACATGTTATTTTTTTTATTGGATAAATCATATGAGAATAGAATCCTGAGGAATCAGAGCAAAGGCAGTCCAGATTGAAGATAACAGAAGGGATAGTGAGAGGTATTAGAAGAGGATGAAGGCAAAGAAATAAGAACATGGATGGAGATCAATGTTTAGAGATAACACAGTAAGTCATATAAAACTAATTTGTATCACAGGCAATCTTTATTTTACTGTTTTTCCTTTCTTTACTGGACAGGACAAATTTCCAGCTAAAATATTTCACCAGTGACAGTCTTGATTAGGTCACAATAGGCTGTGAGTTCTTACTGGATTTTTAAAAATATATGTCCCATTGTTATTAAGAAGTGATAGTGAGAGACTTCTTTGCATGACAACTTTCAACTGACAATGAACCATGTTCAATAAGTAGTGTAGCTATAATTCAGTCTTTGATCACTATCAGCAAACACCTTGGGTTGGCCAAGAAGCTATAAATGAATGCTGCATTGACAATCTCACAGGAAACTCACAATTTCTTTTTTTTTATGTTACTTTCTAGTAAAAGGATCACTCTACAATTCACCTGGTATAATTGAAAGTGTTGCGTTAAAAATCTATAAATAACTGAATTTGATTGAAGAGTTAATCTTTGACAATAATTTCTCCAACTGTCATTGGGACTTTGCACTTGAAGTTGTCATTAAATACTTCTTTTATTCAAACCCTGAGAAGTGGTAGAGTTGTAGTCCTTGTAAAGAATTTTCAGGAGGTAGGAAAAAAATCTGATAAAATTGTTTTTCATGGTATTATACTACAAGTTGTTTTGGCTGAATAGGCTCTGTAGTTCATCAGTTTTGATGCCTATCTTCAGTACCTAATTGGGTAGTTGAAAATCAATGACTTTATAATATAAATTTTGTTTTAGGTGTATTTTAACACATCTCACAGCAAAGCATTCAGGGAATTCGGTCATAATCATATTTAGACTTTATAATTTATATAAAGGTAATATTTGACAAACATTTTTTTCATTTTTAATTTTTTTTGTAGAGTGTGATCATTACAAAAATATTTTAGAAGCAAAAGGGAAAAAGTGTGTATTCCAAAAATAGTCATGCACATTCCAGGGCTGCTGAAATTGCAGTTCTGAAATGTGTACTACTATTTTGACTTTATGAAAGTGGAATTGCAATTGCTTCTAAATAATTCCTGGCATTTGAGCCTACATACAAATTGTAACTTCATAACCATATCAAAAACATGAACTGATATATTAAGTCTACATCCTACTTACTTTTTTATTTCCTTGCTCATGTAACCTGCTTTCCCTCCCATCCCACAGATTTCCAATGAGGTCACAATAATTGTAAGAATGCAGTATTTCCCTGTTTTTTTTCATAATGGCTGCCCTTTGACTTCTCTAGAAGAGTTCAGGGAGTTTCCAGGGTCTTTCTCACAGGGCCTTATGAATAGTAGCTTTTTACATTCTCCCCTCTCTTAGTTGCAGCATTAGCAGTTCAAAGGTCTCACAATTCTTGGTTTCTCTATTGATATACTCTACTACCTCTTTGTGCTTGAGAAATGATGTGCTATGTGTATAATTCAATAATAATCATACAGTATTTGGTCAATTGTTCCACTTAATCACTTTATTATAAGTTGGCAAAATGTTATTTGGGTTTTTTGTTTCTTATGCATATTTCCATGATAATGATCTTTACATTTTTTTACTCATTGTTAAATGAATACAAATGAGAGGTAGTATAACAATGATTAAGAATGTGGGCTCTGGGCCGGCCAAATGGCACGGTGGTTAAGCTCTGGCTTGTTTGGAAGCCAGCAGCCCCGGTTCAGGTCCCACATATGAGGGCCAGTGACACTGCCCTCAAAAAAAAAAAAAATAGAATGTGGACTCTGAGACCTGGCTACTTAGTTTTGATTACAAACTCTACTAGTACTAACTATGTAATGTAAGAAAAATTACTTGAGTTCTGTATGCAACCATATCCTCATTTTAAAAATGTGGGTGATGACAATCATACCTGCCTCAAACAATTGTTACAAAGATTAAATATTAAAGGTTTTAATGTATGTAAAGTGCTTAATGCATGGCACAAATAAATGCCAATTTATGTCAATTGGCAATTTATGTCAAAAATGTCAATTTATTGTTATTATTATTATTACATTATTGTATACCCTTCTCTTTAAGGTGCTGTTTTGAATCCAGGATGGCAGAGTCTACTGTTACACCTACATGTTAATGGTCTGAATGACATCATCAAAACAAAAAATAATTAAGCAGAAAATCTCAGCACCATAGACTATCCAGCCAGGTTGTACATACTTCAGGATCTCAACATCTATTTTTTTTTTTGGACACATTTGTCATTATTATTTGACATAGAGAAATAATAGACTTTTACTCAAGATGATGAACTGTGGGGACTATGTCCAAACATATAAAAATGTAGAATCAGTGACATCCATGTAACTAAAGTAGATCATAATGTATAGATGGACATTAATCAGTATGACTAGATGATGCTGAACTGTCTTATATCAGCTCACAAAATTAATTCAAGAGCAACTACAGATAGACTTTCTGAATCTAAATGTATTAATCACTGTCACTTTGATATAGAATGATTCTCCTCTCCTGTCTGAGTAATATACCTTTTAGTTTCTACAATCAGGATCTTCAAATTATTGAACATTCTCCATGAATGGAAGGTGGACCAGTCAAGGAAAATAAGTCAAAAGGCCAAATTACATATGTGAATTGTGTGTGTGTGTGTGTGTGTGTGTGTGTGTGTGTGTGTGTGAATAAGAGAAATGTGTACTTATGGGTGGGAGATGGGATTACTATGCTGACTAGTGTGAATAGCTATCCTTGATTGATGTTATGTCATTTGTTGTTATTTAACATAATTCTTCGGTATAATCATAACTTTTACATTGGCTGTGGTTGTCTGCTAATCACTAAAAAGTGGTCTCATTTCCAGTGTAAAGAAAAAAGTCTTTAAAAAATTTTTAAAAATTCATAGGGAAGCCTGAAAGCAAGAAAGGACAATCTATTCGCAGGTGACATAATCTAATAAAATCCTCATAGCTGAAGTAACTAGAGGGAGGTAAGCTGTGTGGTCCACTAAAATACTGACATTTTGTCTAGTACAATTATCTTTTTTCAAATTAAGATTTTATTGGGGAATTGGGGAAGGGAACAGTGCTAGGGAATTGGGGAAGGGGAACATTGTGTTGTTCCAGGACCTATCAGTTCCAAGTCAAATTGTCCTTCAATCTTAGCTGTGGAGGGCACAATCTCATCTTCAAGTCCAGTTGCCACTTTCAATCTAGTTACAGGGCGGTAGGGAGGGTGCAGCCCACCATTCTATGGGGCAGAAGAACCGGCAACCTTGTTGTTAAGAACAAGCACTCTCACCAGCCATCAGGCCTTCTGTTGGCAGCTCAGTGGCAACTCAGCTCAGGCACAGTTCACTGGCCCATGTGGGAATTGAACCAGTAATTTTGTTGCTCAGAGCTCATACTCTACCCAACTGAGCCACCTGGCCAGCCCACAATTATCTTTTTGAAAGGAAATATTTTATATATTGCAGAATGTTTGACTTACCTGGACTCTTCTCATTAAATGCCAATAACACTCCTCCTTGTTTCATTGTGACAAGTAATAATGTCCCAATGGGAAGATTTACCATGAAGCTGATGAAGCTCAATTTCAGAGTTTCCTCATCACATGGGCCCCTTACAAAGTCCTGTGCCTAAGTTTGTACTGTTCTTTAAAAGGATCTGAAAATGTGTAAAATTTCATACTCTCCAAAATCTGGACCTCACCCTGGTCCTAAAGCATTTCCAAACTTATTCAAGTAGGAGAGAGAAGGCAGTTACTTTCACTACCAATTGAGAAAAAAATAACTTAATGGAAAGGGCTCTTTACATACATGTGGGAATGGGAATTGAATCATAGTCTCTAATGCATGTCAGGTTGCTGAAACTGATTCACTATATAAATAATAAAAACTGGAAAAAGCAATCACATGTGCAACCCTAAATGTGGGCTGGAAAGACTGTCTTCTGGCCCAAACCATACATTAAAATTGAACTTTTTACTAGAACACTAGTGTAAAAAATCGTCTGCAGGGAATCAACATACCTAGCTTCACCATTAATGGCTGAGGGTTGAAACTACCCACTGATACAGACACAGTAGGCCAAGAATGTAAGACAATCCTTACAACAAAGATAAGTTTAAGAATAAAACATATGAAATACCCTAATGTCCCACCACCATACAAGAATGTTATCATTTATAGCAAATAGCAGAACTCATACTGGAGAAAATAAAAGTAGCAACCCAAGCATGTGTTATTTCATACTACTGTGCTGATATGAAAACACAATTTTCTGTAGTTTCAAGACTTCTATAATATAATTCCAAGTCTAAAATAAAGGTTTTCTATTGTCAGGACACTGAGGCCAATTCAGATTGACAACCTCAATAATGCTCTGAATTTCTGCAGATTTGGCCTGTACCATAAGTTTGCCAACCTCTGATATCAAAGAATCAACAAACTAAACATTCCTGAACAATCTTGCCTAAATTCAACACCCTTTCATTTAAAATCCTGTCAACAAACTGGGAATAGAAAGGAAATTATTTCAACATAATAAAGGCCATATATGACAAACATGCAGCTGACATCGCACTCAATTGTGAAAACTTAAGATTTTTACTCTAAGATCAGGAACCAACAAAGATATCCACTATCTTCACTTCTATTCAACAACATAATGGAAGTCCTACCAACAGGACTAAGCAAGAAAAAGAAATCCAGGACAGCCAAGATAGAAAGAAAGAATCAAAATTTCTGTGTTGTCAAATCATATGATTTTATATGTAGATAACTTTTAATAATCTATTTAAAAAACTGTTAGAACAAATAAATCAATTCATAAAAGTGGCAGGACATAAAATCAACACGCATACATCTGTTGTGTTTCTATAAAGTAACTAAGAACAATCTGAAAAAAAAATTATGAAAACAATCCCATTTACAATAGCACCAAACACAATAAAATATTTAGAAATAAACTTAACTAAGGAGGTGAAAGACTTATATAGTGAAAACTATAAAACATTGATGAATTAAACATGCCAGAAACAAGCTGAAAGACATTTCTTGTTCATGAATTTGAGGACTTTGTATTGTTGAAATGTCCATACTACCCAAAGTGATCCACAGGTCAATATAATCCCTATAAAAATCCCAATGGCATTTTAACAGAAATAGAAAAAACAATTCTAAAATTCATATGGAAAACCAAAAGGCTATTAGCATCCAAAGCAATCTTGAGAAATAAGAAAAAAGCTGGAATTATTATACCTCTTGATTTCAAAATATGTTACAAAGCTATAGTACTTGAAACAGCATGGTACTGGCATAAAGGCAGACACAAGACGAATGGAACAGAATTCAGAGCCCAGAAATAAATCATACATATATGTTCAACTGATATTTGAATTTTCTATAAGAATACACAATTGGGAAATGATAGATTCTTCAACAAATGATACTGAGAAAACAGAATATCCACAGGCAAAAGAATTACATTGAACCCTTAACTTACACCATATAAAAAAAGCCACTCAAAATGGGTGAAAGATTTCAATGTAAGACCTGAAAATGTAAAACTCCTCAAAGAAAACATAGGGAGAAGTTTCATGACATTGGTCTTGGCAATGATTTCATGGATATGACACCAAAAGCACAGATAATAATAAGAAAGATAAACAAGTGGAACTATAACAAATTAAAAAGCTTCTGCATACAAAAGAAATAATCAACAGAGTGAAAAGGCAACCTATAAATGGCAGAAACTATTTATATACCATATGGTTGATAAGGGGTTAATCTTCAAAATGTATAAGAAATGCCTAAAACTTAATAACCTGATTTTAAAAATGGGCTAATAATTTGAATAGATATTTCTCCAAAGAGGATATACAAATGGCTCATAGGTATATGAAAAAGTGTACAATATTACTAATCATCAGGGAAGTGCAAATCAAAACCACAGTGAGATATTGCCTCACACCTATTATGAAAAAAAGACAAGTGTTGGTGAAGATATGGAGAAATTGCAACCCTTGCATACTCTGAGTGAGAATGTAAAATGGTGCAGCCACCGTGGAAAAATGTATAGAGGTTGTTCAAGAAATTAAAAATAGAACTACCCTATGATCCAGGAATCTGACTTTTAAATACTTACCGAAAAGAATTGAAATCAAGATCTAAAAGAGTTTCTTGTACTCTATGTTCACTAGTGTGTTGTTCATAATAACCAAGGTATGGAAACAACCTAAATGTCTATTGACAGATAAATGGATAAAGAAGATGTAATACATATACACAGTGGAATATTATTCAGTCATAGGAAAGAAGAAATCCTGCCATTTGCAACAACATATATGGACCTGGAGGACACTAAGCTAATTAAAAGAAATCAATCACAGAAAGATAAATATTGTATGATCACACTTGTATGTGAAGTTTAAAACATCAAACTCATAGAATCACAGTGTAGAATGGTAGTTTCCAGGGGTTGAGTGGAAGGGGAAATGAGGATATGATGATCAAAGAGCATAAAGTTTCAGATGTGCAAAATAAAACTCTGGAGATCTGCTATAGAGCAGAGTGCCTGTAGCCAACAATACTGTACTATGAGTATATATTTAAAATTTACTAACAGGGTAGAACTTATGTTAAATGTTTGTACCACACACCCAAAAATAATAATAAAGAGGGCTGGCAGAAACTATAGAAGTGATGGATTTGTCTATGGCCTTAGTGGTGGTGATAGTTTCATTGGTATATACCTATCCCCAAACTGATGAGTTGTATACAATAAATATGTACAACCTTTTACATATCAATAATATCTCAATCAAGTGGTTTAAAAAAACACAACAAACTAGGAGTAGAAGGGAACTTCCTCAACCTGATAAAGAGGATTTATGAAAACTCACAGCTGACATCATATATAATTGTGAAAGATAGAACACTTTCCCCCAAATTCAGAAACAAGACAAGAAGATGTGCACTCTCACCACTTCTATTTAATATTGAACTATAGGCTCTACTCAGGGAAGTTACGCAGGACAACAAAATTAAATATATCCAGATTAAAAATGAAGAACTCAAGTTCTCTGCATTTTCAGATGACATAATCTTATATATAGAATATTGCTTAGAATCTGAAAAATAAACTATAAGAGCTAATAAATGAATTTATCATCATTACAGTACACAAGACCAATATAAAAATCAATTGTATTTCTATACTTTAACATAAATAATCTGAAAATAAAATTAAGAAAAGAATTCCACTTACAAGCATCAAAAGAAAATAGCATAAAGAAGAATAAATTCAAATAAAGGAGTGTGGCAACTGTGTAGAAAGTACAAAGTTATTTTGATAAAATAGTTATAAAATACTTAAGAGTAAATAAATGGAAATATGAGTATCTCATGTACATGGATCAGTACACTTAACATTCATCAAATAGCAATACTCTCCAAACTGAACTAAAGATTCAAGGCAAGTGCAATCAGAATTTCACCTGATTTCTTTGTAGAAATCTGCAAACTGATACTATATAAAATTTCAAGTGGAAAACCAAAGAACCCAGAAAATGTATAATAATCTTGAAAAAGAATAGCAAAACTAGAGGACTTATGCTTTCTGATATCTAAACTACTGTATTTTGCCATGTATAACACTTTTTTCCCAAATTTGAGTGGGAGAAATAAGGATGTGCCTTATATATGGGTAGTGTTAATTCTGTTTCCCTGAAAGTTTGGTCCAAAAACATGCATGCGCATTATACATGGGAGTACATTATACACAGCAAAATGTGGTAATTACAAAGCTACCATTAATCAGGATAATGTAGTAATGTAGTATAATGCTAGGTAATATATATGATTACATATACACAGAGGGTGCCAAAAAATGTATACACATTTTAAGAAAGGAAAACCCTGTATTAAAATTGTAATACTCAATATATACCGATAACAAAAGATGAATACAAGTCATGTTTGACTTCTGCAATTACAAGAGGTGCACAAAGTGATTACCATCAGCTCCCAGCCACTTCTATTTTTTTTTTTTGAGGGCAGTGTCACTGGCCCTCACATGTGGGACCGAACTGGGGCCGCTGGCTTCCCAAGCCAGCACTTAACCACTACGCCACTCAGCCAGCCCTCAGACACTTCTGATTATAGCAAACTACTGCTTGAGCAACACTGACCAAAGTGTCCACTTGTATACAATTTTTTGGCGCATCGTGTGTGTGTGTGTGTGTGTGTATTATAGTGATCAAACAATAGTTAATTTTAAATAAAAAAATTGTTATAGTAAAAGACACATTGCCATTAATTCCCCTCAAAATACCCCCCCTCATTTCAAACACACTTATCCCATTGTTCAGGTCACTTTCTGAAGCAGTTCTGGAAGTCCTTTTATGGGAGTGTCGTTAGTTGCACTGTTTTGGCTGCTTCGATGTCCTGAATCGATTCAAAATGTTTACCTTTCATGGTCATTTTGACTTTGGGGAAGAGCCAGTAATCACAAGGTGCCAGATCTGGTGAATAAGGTGGATGAGTACACACTGGAATGTTTTTATTTGACAGAAATTGCCATACCGGAAGTGATGTGTGACACAGAGTCTTTCCATTGTGATCAAGAAATATGGTGAATGCTGCAGCTGAGTGCCATCCAATGGAAAGGCAGGGATCTTTAATATGGAAAGTAGCATGTCAAACCTTAGATAACAGTGTGCAACAAATTTTAACTTGTTCAGTGAAGTTGGGAGTGAGCTACAGTTGAGAGAAGGTGTGTTTTAAAGTGTGCTTTAAAATCATGACAATGTTCTGTGTAACACATCGCTTCTGATATGGCAATTTCTGTCAAATAAATCATTATGATGTGTCCCCATCCACCTTGTTCACCAGATCTGGCACCATGCAACTTAAGGCTCTTCCCCATAGTCAAAATGATTCAGGACATTGAGGCAGCCATGACAGCACAATTAAAGACACTCATGAAAGAGAACTTCCAGAACTGCTTCAGAAGGTGGCAAGAAACATGGTATAAGTATGTTTGAAGCGACAGCAAGTATTTTGAGGGGGGTTAATGGTAATGTGTCTTTTACTGTAATAAATATTTTTTTTTTTGGAGGACAGTGTCATTGGCCCTCATATGTGGGACCGAACCGGGGCCGCTGGGTTCCCAAGCCAGCGCTTAACCACCGCGCCACTCGGCTGGACCTGTAATAAATTTTTTAATTTAAAAATTCACTATTTTTTTATCACCCCATACACACACACACACAGACACACACACACACACACACACACACACACCAAAACAAAGGTAAAATAAAACCAATAATAAACTTAAAATGGGCAAATATTTGAATAGACATTTCTCCAAAGAAGGTGTACAAGTGACTCATAAAGGCAAAAGATGCTGCTGAACATCATTAGTCAAGAGGAAAATGCAAATTAAAACTATAATAAGATACCATTTCACAAACACCAGGATGGCTATATTCAGAAAAATAGATGATAAAATGTGTTGGCAAGGATGTAGAGAAAATCGAACTCTTATATAAGCTGATGTGAAAATAAAATAGCACAGACTATGTGAAAAAGTGATCACAATTTCTCAAGTTAAACATTGTTCTATCATATGAACCAACAATACCACTGCTAGGTAAACTGCTCCAAATTTATGAAATATGTTCATGCAAAATTTCATACACAGCATTATTCATAAATGCCAAAAAGTAGAAGCAACCCAAATGTACATGGAAAACAGAATATGGTAGATCCATATAGTGGGATATCGTTCGACCATTAAGGCAAATGTGCTGAAACATGTTGCAACATGAATGAACCTCAAAAACATTATGCAAATTGAGAGAAACCACAACAGAAGGCTGCATATTACATAACAGTATTTATATGAAATGTTCAGAACAGGTATATCCATAGAGACAGAAAGTAGATTAATGGTTGCCAGGACTCGGGGAAGGTGCAAAAAAGTGAATTGACTATTAGTGTTGGTGGTTTCTTTTTGGAGTATAAAAATATTCTGGAGTCCTTTTCCAAATATGGTGGAGTAGATAAACACTGTGCATGCTTCCTTCCATGAATACATTAAAAGTACAAGTAAATTATAGAGAACCCACCTGTAGAACCATCTGAAGTCTGGCTGAACAGAAGGTTTATAACTAAGGATATAAATAAGAAGCCATGTTGAGACTGGTAGGAGGGGTGGAGTCATGAAACAGGCCCCAAAACTCCGTGTAGCAAATGAAAATTGGGAGGGATATCTCAGCCACAGAGGTTTCCCACAGAAGAGCAAGGTATCCCAGCCTCACACCAGGTTCCCCAGCCAGGAGTACTGGTACCAGGAACAGGAGCCCCCACAATACCTAACTGTGAAAAACAGTGAGGATTCTGACCATCCAGGTGCGACAGAAGGCTGCAGGAAACCCAGACGTCCTCTTAAACGGCCCACACAGAGACTCACTCACCCTCCTGCATTCACCCTGGGCTCTGGTGGAGGGACAATAACTTTGGGGGCGTAGCAGGCATACGGGGCACAGAGGTGTGTGGCTTTATGTCAAGGGCTGGAGGACAGTTGCTGTTTTCCCTGTGATGGGTCCTCCTACCATGCAGCTAGCAGGCAGGCACTATCTTTCATGTGTTGAGTCCTCCCCCCATCCCATGGCCAAATATGAATCTGAATTGGTCCACTGTGACCCTGCCCAACACAACTCCCCAATTCTTTTTTTGGAGAACTATCAGCATCTGTGGAATCCAGGTGGATGGCCACTGGCCTTAATGTGCTGAGACTTTTGCTGAGTAGCTCCAGGCTCATCACTGGTACCAAACAAAAGTCTAACCTGGTGACCACAAGTCTTCCCACTCTAATGACTCCCTGGAACCCTTGCATCACCCAACTTGTGTACCACATGAGGCTTTATCAGTGGCTGAATCTTAAGGGAGCTAGAAGGTGGCATCAATCCTGGATTCCTGCAGAGCTACCCCAGGCCCACTACTGGAGGTAGCATGGCCTCTCCTATGAGCCTCCAAATTTAGCATATGCAGTGAACAACCACAGATCATTTTGTAGGTCCTACCAGATCATCCTTGGCTAGTCCTAGGCAGTGGGTGACTTGGACCTGCATTGGAGCCCCTCCCAAGAGGCCACAAAATCAATATACTTGAAGGTTGGCTTCAGAGCACAACAGAGCACTGCCCAGCTAGCCCCAAAATAGGCACACACAAACAGTGGCCTCAACAGGCAACAGAGCCTGCTGGAGCAAACCCCACTCAGAAGCCCATAAGCTGTGGATGTAGCCAAACCCCATAGCTAATCAACCTGAGGGCCAATGACACTCACTGATGTGCCAGTAGTCATCAAGGCTCAACTATAACAGGAGGGCACACAGAACCTACACAAGGGATGCTCCTGAAGGACCCAGTGCAGGAGACCAGGGAGACTGTGCCAGGCCCCCACAGGGCACCTACTACATAATGCCACATGACCAAGACTGGGAGACGTAGAAGATGTACCTAATACATAGATAGAAACAAACAGAGAGGCAACAAAATGAGGAAACAAAGAAATATGTTCCAAATGAAAGAGCAGGAGAAAACTCCAGTAAAAGAACTAAACAAAATGGAGACCAACAATATACCAGAGACAGAGTTCTAAACAATGGTTATAAGGATGCTCAAGGAACTTAGCAAGAACGTCAACAAAGAGATAGCAGGCATAAAAAAGGACATAGAACCCATTAAAAAGAACCAGTCAGAAGTGAAGAATACAATAACTGAAATGAAGAATGCACTAGAAGGAATCACCAGAAGACTAGCTAAAGCAGAGAACTGAATCAGCAATTTGGAAGACAAGATAGCAGAAAATACCGAGCTGGAACAGCAAAAAGAAAAAAGAATCCAAAAAAAATGAGGATAGTTTAAGAGACCTCTGGGACACCATCAATCATAACAACATTCACATCATAGGGATACCAGAAGGAGAAGAGAGGGGGCAAGGGATTGAGAACCTATTTGAATAAATAATGACTGAAAACTTTCCTAACCTGGTGAAGGAAATAGACATAAAAGTCCAGAAACCACAGAGAGTCCCAAACAAGATGAACCCAAACAGGTCCACACCAAGACAATTATAATTAAAATGGCAAAGGGTAAAGACAAAGAAAGAATATTACAAGCAGCAAGAAAAAGAAAACTAGTAATTTATAAGGGAGCTCACTTAAGATTGTCAGCTAATTTCTCAACAGAAATGTTTCAAGCCAGAAAGGATTGGCACAAAATATTCAACGTGATGAAAAGCAAGGACCTATAACCAAGTTTACTCTACCCAGCAAGGTTGTCATTTGAAATGGAAGAACTACACAGACAAGAAAAAACTAAAGGAGTTCATGAACACCAAACCAGTTTTTCAAGGATGTTAGAGAGACTTCTTTAAGATGGAAAAAAAAATCAATATTATGAATAATAAAATGTTAATAGCTACATATCTATCAACAATTACTTTAGATGTAAATGGATTAAATGCTCCACTCAAAAGACATAGGAGGACTGAATGGATAAGAAAACAAAACCCTTACATATGCTGCCTGCAAGAGTCTCATTTCAGATCAAAAGACACACACAGGTGGAAAGTAAAGGGATGGAAGCAGGTATTTTATGTAAATGGAACTGAAAACAAAAAACGGGAAAACTGGAGTAGCAATACTTATACCAGCCAAAATAGATTTTGAAACAAAGGCTATAACAAGAGACAAAGAATAACAAGAGACAAAGTAGAACTCAGTAATCCCACTTTTGGGTATTTGTCTGAAGAAACCCAAAATGCTACTTTAAGGGGACCTGTGCATCCATATGTTCATTGCAGTATTGTTTACAATGGCCAAGAGGTGGAGGCAGCCTGGTGTCGATGGAAGAATGGATTAAGAGGAGGGTAGCACATATATAAAATGAAATACTGTTTGGCCATGGATGGGAATGTGTTCTTGCCATCTGCGGTGGCATGGATCAACCTGGAAGGTATTGTGCTTAGCGGAGTATGTAAGACAGAGAAAGACAAATGCAATGTGAATTCATTTATATATGATATTTAAAGAACAAAATAAATGAACAAAAAACAGAAATAAATTCATAGGTACAGAAAATATTTTGATGGTTTCTGGATGGGAGGGGGTTTGGGGATGTGGGTTAAAATGAGAAAGGGAGATTGGGAGGCAAGATGGCGGCTGTGAGGAGGGCACCCTGAATTCTCCCCAGGAAATATCTGCAATTTGAACTCCTGTAACGCTTCAAAGAGACGTCTACTCATCACAGAGAGCAACTAAGAGTTTCACACAACGATTGCTGGAAGGTGGTCAGGCCGGGCGAGTAGGGGAAGAAGGCGGTGAGACACGTGAGGTGCAGCCCACACCCGCAGCTGCTGAGAGCAGATCAGTGAGTGTTCCCACTGCTCGCTTCCTGCGCCCCAAGGCAGGCCTAGAGTACAGCAGGGGCGTGAGGGTCCGCAGTCTGAGGAAGAAGCCTCAGGCCGGAAGAGTGGGGGAGGAGAGAGGCGAGACGAGCATGCAGAGGTAGGAGCTGCACCCGCCACTCCCCCGTTCCCAGGAAGCAGGGTGCAGAGCCCGGCAGCGACAGGGCAAGATCAATCCCTGCACCCTCCCGGTTCAGGGATTACTCTGTACCCACCGGGTCCTGCGGAGCGCAGCAAGAGCAGCTCAGAGTGTGGGCTCTGGGGAAGAAGCCTGAAACCAGGCGAGCAGGGGAAGAAAGAATACTCACGCGCGGAGACACAGCCCGCTGGATGGAGACGCAGGTCCCCAAGAGATGGAGCGGGATCTCAGCCACGTGACAGGGTGTGCACAGTCCCCTAAACCCTGGCAGCCCCTTTGGGAGAGCAGCAGGAGTTCTGCTGAAGCATATGAGACAAAGGCTTTAGCTCAAAACAGTGTTGGAATTGTGTCTTTTTTTTTCATTCTTTTTCTCCATTCTTGAACAGAAAACAAAAAAACAAAAAAACAATAACCCACCCACTCCCACAAACTTTGGCCCCCGCCAAGCCAGAGTCTTAAACTGACCCCTGAAGGGAGCAGCAGGGGCAGACTACAGAGGTATTCCTACCTGCAGGAGGTCCAGAATTTCTGCACCAGAAGAGGCTGCAGAGTGAGACTACCTATCTTACCCCGACCTTTATGCAAGGCTAAGGAGACAGGGCAGGTTCAGCTGCTGGCAGACTCCTGGCAGCTGGCTTTTGGCAATGAGGAGCTCTCATTCTCCACAGCTGTCAACGGAAAGGGTGCCCAAAGACACTCATTGAGCCTTTGGGGGTGCAGACTGCCTTGGGACAGGCGAAAGCAAAATGGCAGTGACTTTGTAAAAACTACCAATCACATGTCACAACCACACTCAAATACAGCAAACCTCCAGTGCCAGGATCACACTAGGCATCAGGTGGCCTACTCTGTTCCCAAAAGACGCACAGGAATTCTTGTACAGCAGAGGACGAACTGAAGAGAGCTTGGTGGACTTTAGCCAAGAGCAGTACGGGTTTTGTTTGTTTGCTTATTTGTTTGTTTGTTTGTTTTTCCCCCTTTATTGGTTGCTTATCTTGGTTGTTTTTGGTTTTTATTACTATTTCATTATTATCATTTTCTAGTTTTTAATATAAGCATATATATGGGTGTATATAGGTGAATATGTCCATATATATGGGTGTGTAGAAAAATATATATATTTTTATTTTTCTTTCTTTTCTTTTTTTTCCCCACCCTCACTTTGTCCCTTCTTTTATTCATTCTTCTCACTGCTATATTTTTCCTCCTTTCCTTTTTTCTGCAAATTTTATTTTATTTATTTATTTTTATTTTTAATTTTTTTAAATTTTAAAATTTTTAATTTTGATTTTGATTTTTTGGTATAGCTATTCGGTTTCTCATGTTTTTTCTATTATTTATTTTATGGTATTATATTTTATTTTGTTTCCTCTTCTGTTCTATTTGTGTGTGTGGTTATTGTTTTGTTTCTGTTTGTTTTCTTATTTTGTGTGTTTGATATTTCTGTACAAGTTGACTGTAGATTGATGGTTGTTGTTTTTTTTTTAACATGTGAGAGCATTTGGTTTCCTTTGGTGGCTGCGGAGGTTGTTCTTGTTGACGTGTTTTGCTCTAAAATCACTCTGTAGCACTGGGTCCAAACAAACAGACACAAGAATCATCATACCTGGAGGCCAACTTTAGATAAAACCAGAGCATTTCTGGGTTTGACATACAAGAGTCACACCCAAAAGGAAGTTGTGACAGGTATGAGGACCCAAAGGGTCCAAGTCTCATCAGAGTGGTCAACCCTATTACAGCAGCTCATAAACTGTGGACACTGCTGATCCTCACAGATAATGAGTCTGGGAGTCAATCCCACCTACTGACAAGCCAAAAGTAACCAAAACTAAAAGTTCAACAGGTGAGGACACACAACACAAAGAACACCTCAGATAAATACATGCACAGGAGAATAGGGAGACTGAGTAATTCAAATATAAAGGACACATACTATATAAGTCCACAAAGAAAAGACTGAGAGAACAAGGGGATCTATCTGTTATATTGAAGCAAACACTAAGAGTAAGCCAGAATGGGGAGACAAAGAAACACACCCCAAATAAAAGAACAGAAGAAACTTCCTGAATCAATGGAACTAGAGGAAGTAGATGTAAACAATCTATTGGAGACAGAGTTCAGAACACTGATTACTAGAATGTTCAAGGAAATTAATGAAAATATAAAGAAGGATAGAGAAATCATGAAAAGCAACCAGCTAGAACTTAAGAACACAATTACTGAATTAAATAACAAACTTGATGGAATCACTAGCAGATTGGATGAAGCAGAAAATCGAATCAGTGACTTAGAAGACAAAATAGCAGAGATCACCCAAGCAGAACAACAAAAAGAATAAAGAATGAAAAACATTGAAAATAGTTTAAGAGAGCTGGGAGACAACATCAATTGAAATAACTCACGGATCACTAGAATACCAGAAGGAGAAGAGAGGGAGCACGGGATTGAGAACATATTTAAAGTAATAATGTCTGAAAACTTCCCTAACCTGGCAAAGGACAGTGAAATACTGTCCCTGGAAGTGCAGAGAGTTCCAACAAAGATGATCCCAAACAGGCCCACACCAAGACACATTATAGTGAAAATGGCAAGAGTTAAGGACAAAGATGGAATCCTTAAAGCAGCAAGGGAAAGGCACCAAGTTACTTACAAGGGTACCCCCATAAGATTATCAGCTAACTTTTCTACAGAAACTCTGCAGGCCAGAAGGGAGTGGCAAGAGGTTTTCAAGGTGATGAAAAATAAAGGCCTACAACCCATATTGCTGTATCCAGCAAGGTTATCATTAAAATTGAAGGAGAGATACAGAGCTTTCCAGAAAAGAATAAGTTAAGGGAATTCATTACCATCAAGCCAGCTTTGCAGGAAATGTTGAAAGGGCTTCTTTAAGCAGAAGAGAAAAACAACCTAACTAAGAAAGACTAGGAACACAAATAACAAAATGGCAATAAATATGCACCTATCAATAATCACATTAAATGTAAATGGATTAAATGCTACAATAAAAAGACATAGGGTGGCTGAATGGATAAGAAAGCAAGACCCCAGCATATGCTGTATACAAGAGACTCACTTCAGATCAACATACTCATTCAGGCTGAAAGTAAAGGGCTGGAGTAAAATATTTCATACAAATGGAACTGGGAAAAAAGTTGGAGTAGCAATACTTATATCAGATAAAATGGACTTTAGATTGAAGAATATAACAAAGGACAAACAAGGACACTTCATAATAATAAAGGGATCGATCCAAAAGAGGACATAACCCTAGTAAACATCTATGCACCTAACATAGGAGCTCCTAAATATATAAAACAGATATTGTCAGACATAAAGACAGAAATCAACAGTAACACTATCATAGTAGGGGACTTCAACACCCCGCTGTCACCAATGGACAGATCCTCCAGACAGAAAATCATGCGGAAACAGTGACCTTAAACCAACTGGATTTAACAGACATTTTCAGAGCATTTCACCCCAAAGCTACAGAATATACCTTCTTTTCAAGTGCACATGGAACATTTTCTAAGATAGACCACATGTTAGGCCACAAAACAAGTCTCAATAAATTTAAGAAGATTGAAATCATTTCAAGTGTCTTCTCTGACCACAATGCTACAAAACTAGAAGTCAATTATAAGAAGAAATCCGGGAAGCTGAAAAATAAATGGAGGCTAAAGAACATGTTCCTAAATAGTGAGTGGGTCACAAATGAGATCAAGGAGTAAATCAAGAGACTCCTCAAGACGAACAAAAGTGAAAACACCACGACCCAATAGCTCTGGGATGCAACGAAAGCAGTCCTAAGAGGGAAGTTCATAGCACTGCAGGCCTACCTAAAGAAGTAAGAAAAATCTCAAATCAACAGGTTATCCTTACATCTCAGGGAAATGGAAAAAGAACAGCAAAAGAAGCCAAAGGGGACTACAAGCAAGGAGATAATAAAAAGTAGAGCGGAAATAAACAATATAGAGAACAGAAAAACAATACAAAAGATCAATGAAATCAAGAGCTGGTTTTTTGAGAAGATAAACAAAATTGACAAACCTCTAGCCAGACTCATCAAAAAAAAGAGAGAGGGGACTCAAATTAGTAAAAATCAGGAATGAAAGAGGGGAAATGACTACAGACATCACAGAAATACAAAAAATTTTAACAAATTACTATGAGCAACTATATGCCAACAAATTTGACAATCTGGAAGAAATGGATAATTTTCTAGAAGCATACAACCTTCCAAAGCGAACTGGAGAAGAAAACAGAAAACCTAAATTGTCTGATTACTACCAAGGAAATTGAATCAGTAATCGACAAGCTCCCAACAAACAAAAGCCCTGGACCAGATGGCTTCACAAGTGAATTTTATCAAACATTCAAAAAAGAACTATCACCTATTCTTCTCAAACTATTCCAAAAAATCCAGAAGGAGGGAAGGCTCCCAAATACTTTTTATGTATCCACTATCACCCTGATTCTAAAACCAGATAAAGACAGCACAAAAAAGGAAAACTACAGGCCTATATCACGGATGAACATAGATGTAAAAATTCTCAATAAAATATTAGCAAACAACATTCAGCAATATATTAAGAAGATCATACATCATGATCATGTGGGTCTCATCCCTAGTATGCAAGGCTGGTACAACATCCATAGATCTATTAATGTGATACAGCACATCAACAAAATAAAAAACAAAAATCATATGGTCATATCAATAGATGCAGAAAAAGCATTCGAAAATCCAACAGCCATTTCTGTTAAAAACCCTTACCAAAGTGGGTATACAGGGATCATATCTCAGTATAATAAAGGCCATATATGATACACCTACAGCTAACATCATACAATGGGGAAAAGCTAAAACCATTCCCCTTAAAATCAGGAACAAGACAAGGATGTCCACTTTCTCCTCTTTTATTCAACATAGTTCTGGAAGTTCTAGCCACAGCAATCAGACCAGAAAAAGAAATAAAAGGCATCCAAATTGGCAAGGAAGAAGTAAAACTGTCATTATATACAGATGACATGATACTGTATGTAGAGAACCCCAAAGACTCCATCAAAAAACTATTGGAACTGATAGATGAATTCAGTAAAGTAGCAGGATATAAAATCAATGTTCATAAATCAGTGGTATTTGCATATACCAATAATAAAATAATGGAAGGAGAAATTGAGAAAACTGTCCAATTTACAATTGCTTCAAGGACTATAAAATACCTAGGAATAAATTTAACCAAAGAAGTAAAAGATCTGTACTTAGAAAATTATAAGACACTGAAGAAAGAAATCGAAGAAGATACAAATAAATGGAAACACCTACCATGCTCATGGATAGGAAGAATTAATATAGTTAAAATGTCCATATTGCCTAAAGCAATATATAGATTCAATGCAATTCCTATCAAACTACCAAGGGCATTTTTCACAGAAATAGAAAATATAGTCCTAAAATTTATATGGAACCATAAAAGACCCCAAATAGCCACGGCAATCCTGAGAAATAAGAACAAAGTCGGGGTATCATGCTACCAGACATCAAAACATACTGCAAGGCTACAGTAATAAAAACAGTATGGTACTGGCATAAAAAAAGTCACATAGACCAGTGGAACAGATCAGAGAACACAGAAATAAATCCATGTATATATGGACAGTTAATTTATGACAAGGGAAGCAAGAATTTACACTGGGGTAAAGATAGTCTATTTAATAAATGGAGCTGGGAAAATTGGACTGACACTTGCAAAAAAATGAAACTGGACCACCTCCTTATGCCATATACAAGAACAAATTCAAAATGGATTAAAGACTTAAATGTAAGACCTGAAACCATAAAACTCCTAGAAGAAAATATAGGGAGTAAATTTGCAGACATTACTCTGAGCAGTATTTTTACTGATACATCCCCAAGGTCAAGGGACATAAAAGAAAAAATGAACATATGGGATTATATCAAACTTAAAAGTTTTTTCACAACAAAGGAAACCATCAATAAAACAAAAAGGAAGCCTACTGATTGGGAGAATATATTTTTCAATGATATATCTGATAAGGAGTTTGTATCTAAAATTTATAAAACACTCATGCAACTCAACACCAATAAAAACCCAACCCAATTAAAAAATGGCCAGAGGAAATGAAGAGATATTTCTCTAAAGAGGACATACAGATGGCCAACAGGCATATGAAAAAATGTTCAACCTCACTGATCATTAAGGAAATGCAAATAAAAACCACAATGAGATACCACCTCACTCCAGTCAGAATGGCTATCATCAATAAATCAACGAACAAAAAATGCTGGCAGGGCTGTGGGGAAAAGGAAACCCTGCTGCACTGTTGGTGGGATTGTAGATTGGTGCAGCCACTACGGAATTCAGTATGGAGGTATCTCAAAAAACTGGAAATGGAACTACCTTTTGACCCAGCAATTCCACTCCTAGGCATTTATCCTGAAAAACCCAAGACACTAATTCGAAAACATATATGCACCCCTGTGTTCATTGCAGGGCTATTTGCAATAGCCAAGACTTGGAAACAATTGAAATGCCCATCGGTAGATGACTGGATTAAGAAACTGTGGTACATTTACACAATGGAATGTTAAGCAACTATAAAGAAGAAAGAAATCGTACCATTTGCAATGATATGGATGGACCTAGAGAACATTATGTTAAGTGAAATAAGTCAGTCAGAGAAAGACAAATACCATATGATCTCACTTATATGTGGAATCTAAAGAACTGAATAAATGAGCATTGTAAACAGAAAAAGTCTTAGAGACACAAAGAAAAAACTGATGAGGGCTAGATGGGATGGGGATGGGCATGAGAGAGAAGGGGAAGGGACGAGGCAACATAAATTGATAACTACAATACTACTGCAGAGACAGAAGAGACAGTTTAGGGAATATAATCAATAAGGTTGTAAATATTTGTTTTTAGGGGAACAGAGGACGCATGTCCTTTTAGGGAGACCACTTCATGGATGGTGTCATGGTCTTACCACCGCACTGTACATCTAAAGCTGCCGCTGAACAATATTATAGGTCAACTATAATTTAACACATATATAGTCATGGGATGTGGAATATAGTGTGGGGATGGAGTCAATGCAATTGTAATAGATATGTATGACATCAGCTGGGGGGGGCAGAGGAGTGGGAGGGGGGAGTCACTTTGTAAGGGGTGAAAAAAATAACTATTGCATTGTTTTGTACATCTGTAACTAATAATAATAAAAATAATAATAAAAAAATAAAATGCGGAAGGGATTAAGAAGTACAAATTGGTTTTTACAAAGTATTCAGGGCTATGTAGGTTACAGCATAAGGGATATATTCAATAATATTGTAATATCCATGTATGGTGTCAGATGTGTTACTCGATTTGTTGCGGTGATAGAAGGGAGGATGTTGCTGGGTAGAGTGAAAGAGGTAAAGGGGTTAGAAAGAGTACAAATTGGGAGTTAGTCATGGGGATATGAAGTAAAGTATAGGGAATATAGTCAATAATATGATAATAAGTATGTATAGTGCCAGGTTGGCACTAGACTCTTTAGGGAGATGACGTCTTCTTTTTTTTAAAGATTTTTTTATTGGGGAAGGTGAACAGCCAAGTTGTTGTCCTTCAATCTTAGTTGTGGTGGGTGCAGCTAGCTCAGCTCCAAGTTTAGTCACCATCCGGATGCCCATTGGCAGCTCTCGTCAACTCAGCTCAAGGTGCCATGTTCAATCTTAGTTGCAGGGGTGGCGCAGCCCACCATCCCATGTGGGATTCGAAATGGCAACCTTGTTGTTAGGAGCACATGCTCTCACCAGCTGAGCTATCCTGCCGCCTGTTGGCAGCTCAGCAGCAGCTCAGTTTGGGTGCAGCTCACTGGCCCGTGTCAGAATCAAACTGTCGACCCTGTTGCTCAGAGGTCGCAATCTTTTGTTCTTGTTTTTGAGGGTAGTGTCACTGGCCCTCATACGTGGGTCCTGAACTGGGGCCGCTGGCTTCCCAAGCCAGCACTTAACCACAGTGCCACTTGGCCGGCCCAGAGCTCTCACTCTTAACCACCTGAGTCACTCAGCCGGCCCAAGATGACTTCTTAAATTACATAAATGTCTAACCATTATGCTGTACACCTGAAATTAGTAAAAAATAATATTGAAAGTTAACTGCAATTGAAAAAAATAAAAAGGGGGTAAAGGTGAATGGGAATAAGAGGTCCAAATTTCCAGGTATAAAACAAATAAATCAGGGGGACGTAATGTGCAGTATAGGGAATATAGTCAATAATATTGTGATAGAGTGGTACATTGTCAGATGGTTGCTGGACTTATGGTGATCACTTCATTAGGTATATAAATGCTGAATAATTATGGTGTACACCTGAAACTAATATGGTATTTTAGCCATATTTTTGATAAAAATCTTAAAAAGAATACAGCAGGCCACACCTTGTTCCTGAATAAGAGGATTTATCATTATTATTATTATTATTATTATTATTATTATTATTATTTAGAGGGCAGTGTCACTAGCTCTCATATGTGGGATCTGAACCGGGGCCGCTTGCGTCCCAAGCCAGCTCTTAACCACCGTGCCACTCGGCTGGCCCTGTCATTAATATTATGATGTCAAACCTTCTTTAGATGTTCAATTAATTATTAATGCTATCCTGATAAAAGTACCAACAGAATTCTATAGGAACAATCACCTATTTTAAAAAGCAAAAGGAAGGGGCCAGCCGAGTGGCATGGTGGTTAGGCGCTGGCTTGGGAAGCCAGCGGCCCTGGTTCGGATCCCACATGTGAGGGCCAGTGACACTGCCCTCAAAAAAAAAAAAAAAAAAAGCAAAAGGAAGAATGCTGTGCAATGCTACTACTTCTATAAAAAGAAGGAAAAACATCGTATGCGTGTGTGTGCATATATATAAAATATATATGGAGCGTTATATAGGAAACAATTTTCATTGGTTGCTTCTGGTTAAAAAAAAATGGGTAACTGACACAGCGAATGAAGGGATACTTTTCACTGTATAACTTCTTGGTACAATTTTTAACCATTTGAATGTATTACCTAGAAAAAATTAAATAAAGAACAAAAAATAAAAAAAACATTCTGGATTTAGGTAATGGTCAGAGTTGAACAATCTTGTGATATATTAAAACCATTAAATTATACACATTAAAATGGTAAATTTTATGTATATGGGTTAGGTCTCAGTTTGAAAAAGGGGGGGAAAACTATAACTTATTTTACATCTTCAATAATCAACACAGTATGGTACTAGCATAAGGATTGACATGTGTATCAATGGAAGCAATTTTTGAGTCCAGAAATAAATCAAAACATCTATGGCTGAATAATATTCCATTGTATGTATAGGCCACATTTTGTTTATCCATTCATCTGTTGATGGACACATGACTTGGTTCCACATGTTGGCTCTAGTGAATAATCCTGCAATAAACATTGATGTACAGGTATTTGTTTAAGTCCTTGTTATCAATTGGATATATTCCTTAGTAATGGAATTACTGAGTTGTCATGTAATAATTCTGTTTAGCTTATTGAGAAACCTCCAAACTGCTCTACAGTGGCTGCAACATTTTGCATTCCCATCAGTAGTACATGAGGGTTTCAAATTCTCCACATTCTCACAAACACTTGTTATTTTCTGGGGGTGGGAGCAGTTTTATTTTTTATTACTGTTATTTGTTAGTTTTTAAGATTATAATTATCCTAGTGGGTGTTAAGTGATATTATATCGTGGTTTTGATTTGCATCTCCTTCAATGACTAGTTATCTTGAACATTTTTTTTTAATTAGTTTCAGGTGTATAAAACAACATACTGATTAGACATTTTTATACCTCACAAAGTGATAACCCCAATAAGTCTATTACCCATCTGATATTGTACATAGTTATTATAATATTATTCATTATATTCTTTATGCTGTACTTTATATCCCCATGAGTATTTTTAAAAAATATAGTTGACATTCAATATTATTTTATATTAGTTTCAGGTACACAGTATAGTGGTTAGACATTTATATAATTTATGAAGTGATCCTCCTGATAATAATACCCACCTGAGACTACATATAGTTTTTACAATATTATTGACTATATTTCCTATACTACACTAAACAATCCTCATGACTATTTTGTAACTACAAATTTTTACTTCTTAGTCATTATTTCTTCAAATAGGTTCTTGATCTCTTGCTGCCTCTCTTCTCCTTCTGGTACCCCTATGATGTCAATGTTGTTGTACTTGATGTTGTCCCAGAGGTCCCTTAAACTATCTTTGTGGGTTTCTTTTTTCTTTTTCTTTCTTTTTGTTGTTCTGATTGGGAGTTTTCTGATACCTTGTCTTCTAAACCACTGATTCAGTCCTCTGCTTCATCTAATCTGTTGATTCCTTCTAGTGTATTCTTTCTTTCAGTTATTGCTTTCTTTATTTCTGACTGGTTCTTTTTTATGGTTCGTATGTCCTTCTTTATGCTTGCTATCTCATTGTTGATGCTCTCACTAAGTTCTCAAGCTTTTTTATAACCAGTGTTTTTAACTGTGTCTCTGGAAGATTGGTTGCCTCCATTTCATTTAGTTCTTTTTCTGGAGTTTTCTCCTGCTCCTTTATTTGGGACATGTTTTTTTTGTTTCCTCATTCTGGCTGCCCCTCTGTTTGCTTCTATGTATTAGGTAGATCTCCTATGTCACTCAGTCTTTGCCAGATGGCCTTATGTAGTAGGTGTCCTGTGTGGTCCAGTGACACAGTCTCCTTGATTGCCTGTGCCGTGTGTCCTAGGAGAGTTGCCTGCATGTATTATGTATATTCTCCTGTTGTAGGGGAGCCTTGATTGCTTTTGGTGCATAAGTGGTTGGAATTGACTCTCTGCCTGGCTGTAAGGATTGGCTACACCCACAGCATATGATCTCTTGTGTGGGTGCTGACCCCTCAGAGGTGGATTTGCCCCATCAGGGTCATGTGCCTGCTGAGACCATCCTTTGTGTGTTCCTCTTGTAGGGCTAATTGGGTAGTATTCTGGTGTGGTCTGATGTTGGCTTCTGGGTGTGTTGTTTCTGGTCCCTATTGGGAGTGCCTCCTATGCAGGAAAATTTCAGCCTTGCCTGTGAGAGGCTGGGGCTACCTGGTAGAAGCCACAAAGTTATATGCAGTTGATTGTTGCTATTCTGGATCTGCAGGTGTGTGGGGTGGTCTCACAGTGAACTGAGGCCGGCTTCCACGAATATTGGGCCTGGGTCAACTCTGCAAAAGACCCTGGGTCCCTCCTTGGCCTGTTTCTACCTGCCGGCTGCCCATAATGTTCAGTCGCTAAAGGAGCCTCTTTAGGTATGTGGGGTGGGCTGGTTGACACAATGTAGACAGCACCTCCAGTGATGCTACCTGAGTGGGCAGGGTGGGGTCCCAGGGAGTCAAGGTGTGTATGCAGTGACTTTCACAAAGTTAATGCAGATTCCATTCTTGTGCCAGTGCTGCACATTTGGCCATCATGAAAAGTATCCTGAGAATACCACAGCCAGCCCCTGCTCACTTTACACCACAGCCAGCCATTGCTCACTTTGGGCCCACAGAACCCCAAGAGCTGCTGAAGAAAGGCTGCAGCAGTAGCTGCAGCTGACTGCTTGCTACCAGAAGTTCCTAGGCCATAGTGGGCTGTTGTCTGCTATAAAGCCTTCCACAGCTTGCAGTGTGGGGCTGGGAACCCTGGAGCCAAGAATGCCCCCAGTGAAGCCACACTAGGTGGGTGAGGTGGGGTCCAAAGGAGTCTCCAATGTGCTGCATTTGTGTGCAGATTTTACTAGACCAATTTGGTCTCAGGTTTGGTTCTTTGGGGTTGGGTTCAACACAGGAAAGATGGCACCTTTCTATAGACTACTTGTGAAGTGGCTTCCACACTGGGTTAATGGTGGCTGTCCCTCTAGCCCTCATTTTGAAGCCATATAACTCAGTCTTTCCCTGTATGTCTTTGGCACCTCTCAAGTTGCCACTCCTTCTCCAGATCCCAGGGTAAGTGCTTGTAGGCAACTGAGTCTGTATGTGGACCCTTTAAGAGGATGTCTGGGATTCCAATGGCCTTCTCTCACCAGGATGGACAGAATCCTTGCTAATTTTCACTGCCATATACTCTGGAGACTCCTCTTCCTGGAACAAGACCCCTGGGCTGGGGAGCCTAGTGTGGGGCTGGGATTCCTCACTCTTCACGGAGGACCTCCATCATTGAGATGTCTCTCTTGGTGCTCAACCACTACCTGTGGCTTTGGGGTCAGCTCATGTAGTGTCTCTGCCCCTCCTACAAGTCTCGATGTGGCCCCCTCTGTATATCCTTAGTTAAAGGGGCTGCATTCAGCTAGTCTTCAGGTGTTTTTTTGAAGTTGATTGTTCTATAATTTAGTTGCAATTTTGATGTGATCTTGGGAGGTGGTAGGCAGGCATAGTATTTACCTGTTCCACCACCTTGGACCTTCTCCCCAACAAGCAATTAATAAACTTTTCAAAGAGCAGTTTAGGTTCACAGAAAAGTTGAGTGAAAAATACAGAGAGCTTCCATTTTCCCCCTGCACTCACACATATTCAATCTCCCCCAACTATGAACATCTCACATCACAGTGTTGCATTTGTTAAAATCAATGAACCTGCACTGACACATCATTATCACCCAAAGTTTATAGTTTACCTTAGGGTTCACTGTTAGTATTGTACATTCTATGGGTTTTGACAAATATATGGTGACATGTATCCATCATTATAGTATCATACATAATATTTTCACTGCCCTAAAATCCCACTCTCATTTATCCTTCCCTCCCCACTAATCCCTGACAACCAGTGATCTTTTTACTTTCTCCATAGCTTTGCCTTTTCCAGAATGCCATTTAATTTGAATCATACAGTATATGCTCTTTTAGATTGGCTTCTTTCAATTACAAATATGCATTTAAGGTTCCCACATGGCTGGCTATTCATTGCTTGATAGTTCATTTCTTTTAGCACTGTATAATATTCCATTGTTTTGATGTATAACAGTTTATTAATACACTCACTTACTAAACGACATCATGATTGCTTCTAAATTTTGGTAATTTTCAATAAAGCTGCATAAATATCCATGTGCATGTCTTTCAATTCATTTGGGTAAATCCCAAAGAACATGATTGCTGGATCATACGGTAAGAGTATGCTTAGCTTAGTAAGAATCTACCAAACTGTCCTCCAAAGTGGCTGAACAATACAGCATTCCTACCAGCAATGAATAAGAAGTCCTGTTGCTCCATGTCCTTGCAAGCATTTGTTATTGTCAGTGTTTTAGATTTTAGCCATTCTAATGGGAGTGTAGTGGGATCTCATTGTTTTTGTTTTTATACTAAAGCTTTTCTTTAATAACCTTTATGATAGAGGTAAATGTTACTTCAGGGCTTGAAATGTTTTTTGGTATCTCTTTAAAACAGTAAATATTTAACTGGAATAAAAACTTTTATTCCCAGTGAGAGCATTTTTATTTCTGCGTTTAACACAGGGTGTTAAACACGGGGAGAGGTGGAGGTCTGGGATGATCCTGAGTTTCATGTTATATAAATGGCACCTTAATGTTGACTAGTTTGCAGCACTTTGTAGAAAAGTGTTATTGGAAGTTTTAAAGTCCAATTAGAATCCCATTTCTATTCTTTTAGAAAGCCTTAAACCTCTGGGCAGATTTGAAAAATTCCTTATAGCCAATCCATTTCTTCCAGAGCACCATTTTGAGGCTTGCTCAGAAAAGAGTGTTTCTAGGAAACAAACCAAATTTAAAATGCAAAACATTTAAATGAAACATGGGTGGGGAAATGTTTCAACAACTCTTTTTATGCTGAAATCTGGTTCATTTAAAATTTGCAATGTGAGACTTCCGGTAAAATGGCGCAATAGACAGACGCTGTGCTAACTGCCTCCCAGGATCACACCAAAATTACAAGCAAATTATAAGCATTCAACCCTGGAGGGCCCCAGAACACTGGAGGAACAGAACCACTAAACAAAGAACTTAAAGAGGAAGCCGCGTCGGGTCTGGTAGGATGGGCGGAGACGAGAGAGGGCAAACCCCATGAGGGATGCTCCAGCTGTGTGGGGAGGCTTCCCTGGTTGGGGGAGAGACCCTCCGGCCACACACCAGGCTCACCAGCCCAGAGTTCCTTTGCCGGGAAGAGGAGTTCCAAGATAGCTGGCAGTAAATTAGTGAGGACTCTCTTTGCTCAGCTCGGTGAGGCTAAGAGCGGCTGGAGAATCAGTGGGGCCTGCTCCCAGGCTTGCTCGCCGGTGAGCACTTACCTGGTTCCTGGTGGAGGGAGAAGCTGTGTGAGCCGGACCCAGGAGCCTGTGGGGACGGACTGAACTGAGCACCTTTGGTGCAAAGGCTGGAGGGTTTTGAACTGTTGTTCCCGTGGTGTGGAGCCTGCACGTGAGTGGTGTAGGGAGGACACCATTTTGATGGGCTTGGGCCCTCCCACGGAGGATCAGGTCCGAGACCTCATTGGTCTGGTGGAATTGATGCAGAAGTACATGTGTGTGTGTGCCTGCACGTGCCTGTGGCCTTGCATCCCCACCCTCTGCCCGGCTTACACTGCGTTGCCAGGGAAACCCAGGGTGGGTGCCCTCCCCCTCCCACAGGCTGCTCACTGAGACCCGGGAGTGCGAGAGCCGCCTCGGATCCCCACCCTCCGCACGGTTTGTGCTGCGTTGCCAGGGAAACGCCCAGTGGGAGTGATCCGGCACCAAAAGGCTGTTCACTGAGACGGGGGAGTGCGTGAGCCGCCTCGGGTCACCGCTCTCCGCACTGTGCTTGCAGAGTGGCCAGGCTGGTGATTGGTTGTCGGGCTGCTCGGCCTCATCTGCGAGGGGCTAATTAGGACAGGCTGAGACTGGGAGTTTTCCTGGGAGTGTTGGGCCATGAGCTGTGTGCCTGTGTGATGCAGCCAGGGCTCTCCTGGTGATCTAATACATCAAAGCAATCCCAGAACGACAGCCAGAATGGGGAAACAAAGAAACATGTCACAAGTAAAGGATCAGAAGAAACCTCCAGAAATGGAACCAAATGAAACAGAGGGATCCAACCTTTCAGAGACAGAGTTTAGAACACTGATGATAAGAATGTTTAAGGAACTTAGCGAGGACATAAAGAAGGATAGGGAAACCATAAAAAACAACCTGTTAGAACTAAAGAATACAATAACTGAAATGAAGAACACACTCGAAGTAATCACCAGTAGAGTAGATGAAGCAGAGTAGTTGATCAGCGATTTGGAAGATAAAATAGCAGAACTCACCCAGTTGGAACAGCAAAAAGACCAAAGAATAAAAAACAATGAAAATAGTTTAAGAGCCCTATGGGACAAGGTGAAGCGCAACCACCTTTGAATCATAGGGATACCAGAAGGAGAAGAGAAGAAGCAAGGGGTTGAGAATGTATTTGAAAAAATAATGACTGAAAACTTCCCTACCCTGGTGAAGGAAATCAACATACATGCCCAGGAAGTGCAGAGGGTTCCAAATAAGCTGAACCCAAACAGGTCCACACCAAGACACATCATAGTTAAAATGGCAAAGGATAAAGACAGAGGCAGAATCCTAGAGGCTGCAAGAGAAAGACAGCAGGTTACATACAAAGGAACTCCTGTTAGACTAACAGCTGACTTGTCTACAGAAACTCTGCAGGCCAGAAGGGAATGGCAGGAGATACTCAAAGTGACATAAAATAAAGGCCTACAACCAAGATTGCTCTACCCAGCACAGCTATCACTTAAAATTGAAGGAGAAATAAAGAGCTTCTCAGAAAAGGATAAGCTTAAGGAATTCATTTCCACCAAGCCAGCACTGCAAGAAATGTTCAAAGGGCTTTTGTAAATAAAAGAAAGGGGTAAACAAGATAATCCAGAGAGACAATTTAAGAATATTGAAGTCATATCAAGCAGATATAAAGGAAAAACTGATGGTTGCTTGCTGGGAGGGAGTGGGGAAGAGGGAGAGGGGGAAGGTTTTGGACAGTGTATGTGGGACTACAATGTTGCCGCAGGGATATGGGCGCAGTTCTGGGAATGTAATTGATAATGTTCTGAAGAGACTATTATGTTGTGTGAAATAAGTCAGTCGGAGAAGTACAGGTTCCATGTGATCTCACTTGTGTGTGGAGTCTGAAGAGCTGAGTGAACGATCAAAGTAAACAGACTCATAGATGTAGAGGAAAAACTGAGGGTTGCTAGTTGGGAAGGGGGTGGGGATGGGGGGGAAGGGGAAGGGATTAGACAGCATAAATAGACAACTACAATATTGCCACAGGGATATGAAACACAGTTCGTGGAATATAATAATGTTGTAAAAATTTTGTGGCGTGTCAGATCGTCACATGTCTTGTTAGGGAGACCGCTTCATGGATGCATGGATGGAGTAGAGGCTTGATCACTGCACTGTACACCTGAAGCTGATGTTGTATAGTATTGTATGCCAACTGCAACTGAATATGTGGATGGTCACGGGAGGTGGAGTATAGTGTGAAGGGGAGTCAGGGGAGTTGTGATGGATATGTATGATATGGGGGGGGAGTGGGGTGGCGAACTGGGGGAGGGGGATTTTCACTTTGGGGGGTAAAGAGTATAACTACTGCATTGTGTTGTACACCTGAAACTAATAAAAAAGAAAAAGAAAAAAAATTTGCAATGTGATCTGCGACATTTTCCATTCCCCACAGTAGTGGATGAGGTGTTTCGCTGTACATTCTGGAACAGGTGTTCTTTATGAAGTAAGAAGTAAGCTCATGTTGAAACTGAAATTCCATCCTGGACTTTCTTATCATCACAGATGTTTTAAATGATTTATATGTGGTTCAAATTTCCTCATTTTTATGGCAGAATCATATTCCATGATATATATATATATATATATATATATAGTAAGTCCCCAGCTTATGAACAAGTTCCGTTCCTGGAGAATGTTCATAAGTCAGATTCATTTGTAAGTCCGACAAAGTGAGTCTTATACACCTTTGGCACAAATATACAATGCAAAGCATAAGAAAACTAAACACACACTCAAAAATACTGTAAATAAACTACTTTTACTTTTACAGTTACCTTAAAATGGTGGTAGAGTACAGTACAACAACTGGCATATAGGGGATTGTCTGGAGTGAACTGACAAGAGCAGACACGTAAGCTACTTCAGCGATTTGTTCACATCTATGAATGTTCATAATGCGAGGTCCATTCGTATCTGTGGAAGTTCACAACTCGAGTGTTCGTAAGTCAGGAACTTATAAATATATAACTTCTTTATCTGTTGATAGGCGTTTAAGATATTTACATGTCTGGGCTATTGTAAATAATGCTGCTACAAACATGGGGTGCCGATATCTTTTCAAATTTGAATTTTCATTTATTTTCGATATATTCCCAGAAGTGGGATTGCTGGATCATATAATAGTTCTGTTTTTAATATTTTTGAGGATCTTCCAAAATGTTTTCCATAATGCTTGTACCAGTTTAAAATCCCACCAATAGTGCATTAGGGTTTCCTTTTCTCCACATCCTCACCAGCATTTGTTATCAGTTGTTTTTTTAGTGATGGCCATTCTAACAGGTATGAGGTGATATCTCATGTGATTTTGATTTGTATTTCCCTAATAACTAGTGATATTGAGCATCTTTTCACATACCTATTGGCCATTTGTGTATCATATTTGGAAAACTATTCATGTTATTTAGCAATTTTTAACTGTATTATTATTATTATTATTATTATTATTATTTGTTACTGAGTTGTATGAGTTCTTTATATATTTTAGATATTAAACCCTTATCAGATATATGGTTTGCAAGTATTTTTCCCTTCTATGTTTGTCTTTTCCATTTGTTCATTGTTTCTTTTGCTGTGCAGAAGCTTTTTAGTTTTATGTAGTCCCACATGTTTGTTTTTTTTATTTTGTTGCTTGTACTTTAGGTGTCAAATTAAAAAAATCATTGCCGGGCTGGGCGAGTTGTGCATTGGTAAAGCGCTGGCTTGGGACGCCAGAGGCCCCGGTTTGGGTCCCACATATGAGGGCCAGTGACACTGCCCTCAAAAAAAAAATCATTGACAAGACTAAAACTGTTCTAAGTGGTTGCCCTAGTGTTTGTTATATCATTTACAACCAACCCAAATCGACTTTCAAATAACACCAAAACATTTCGTGGGTAGTACAAGTATAATATAATAACAAAATATTCCTAATTTCTTCCTTCTGCCATATATGACTCTGGGTCTGATGCTTTCTCACTCTTCAACCTGCGTTTTTTTTTGCCTTTTAGTATGCCTTTTAATTTTTTGTTGAAAGATGGACATGATGTACTTAGTAAAAGAAATGCTGTAAATTGGCTTTTAGTAACATAGTAACAAGGTGTGGAGATAGGGGAAGCATTCTATAGTCCCGTGGTTAGGTCTTTCTTTGGTTGAGCCTGTGCTATGGAAGTTTGAACTTCAACAATGCTTCTGAGTTTATCTCCCCCACTCCCTTATTTGGGACAGGATGCCTGGAGGGGACTGATGTCGAGTATTTCTCTTTTCCCACATGGAAGGCTAGAGAAAACAAACTTGAGTGTTTTATTTCCCCTTGTTAGGTTAGCTTCTGATAAAACCCCAACAGGTTAGATTCTGGTAAACAGTTTCTTCTGAGGGAAGGCCTTTAGAAGAACAGAATGCTCTGGCATATGTCAAAATGGTTGGTTTTGTACTCTCTGTTCCAGAAACACATGGGTTTTTTCTGCAATATTCATGGTGAAAACCTGGTGAAGTTCCTAGAGGTAAAACTCATAAAGGTATGGGGACCCCACCTATGACTGGGTTCCCAGAGTTGTTCATACTGAGCCTTCAGTAATTCATCAATTCAGTGCCAGTTTTTCTATTTCAGTGTTGGTTCCTGTGGAGGTTTCTGCTTGTGGTTTACTGCTTTCATAAATTGTACTTCTCTGTATCTACCTTTCTGTCTCTCCAATTTTTTTTTTTTAGCTGAGCCATCCTGCTACCTGTTGGAAGCTCAGCAGCACCTCAGCTCGGGCTGGGTATCGAACTGCTGTTGCTCAGAGCTCAGCTCGCACTCTTGAGCGAGCTCTTAACCAATTGAACCACTCGGCTGGCCCTTTGACAATCTTAAAGAGGGAAACTTTACCATATGGTCAGAAATGAAAATTGTGTGTTGGAACATATGAGGTTTGACAATTCAGTTAGTGAACTCATACTAAGAAAAGTGCTATGTACCTCATTGCTGAATACCACTATGGTCACCTTTGAAGCACTCCCCTTGGGAAGCTATGCACTGATGCCAGTGCCTAGTTTACCCTTCAAAGCAATTTTGGAACTCTTTTTCTGGAATGGCCATCAGAGATGTCATTGTATTACCCTTGATGTCCTGAATGTCATCAAAATGTCTTCCTTTCAATATTTATTTTATCTTCAGGTAAAGAAAGAAGTCATTGGGAGCCAGATCAGGTGAGCAGGGAGGGTGTTCCAGTACAGTTCTTTGTTTACTGGCTAAAAACTCCCTCACAGACAGTGCCCTGTGAGCTGGTGCATTGTCATCATGTGAGAGCCATTAATTGTTGGAGAAAAGTTCAGGTCATCTAATTTTTTCACACAGCCTTTTGAGCACTGTCAAATAGTCAAATTGGTTAACTTCTTGTTCAGTTGGTACAAATTCATAATGAATAATCCTTCTGATATCAAAATAGGTTAGAAACATCACTGCAACAAGTTCACGAACATAATTGTCAGATCTTTTAAACAAATAGCAACAGACAAGGACCTTGTTTCTTGGAACTTAAAAAAAAAAATGTTCAGAAGCAAATGAGGTCTTGTTTATGTGGAAATTCCAATTCGGAATGTCTACAATATATCTTCATTATATCCTTTCACAGGACATGACAATAATAATAATAATAGTAATAATAATAATAATACCTCTTCATAACTGTAAAGCACATATTTATTTTTTATATCTGTTGATTATTATATAAAAATAGAAATCTGATTTTTTTTTGCCAAACCAAGAAAATAATGGCAATGTAATTTAAACAGTTTAGTAAATTGATCATTTTTATATTTTAAAAACTACAGGAAATTACCATAAAAAGTTTTCTGAACTAAACCATTATGCAAACCAATAATCAAAGATTTAAAACCATATACCATATTTATGCAAAACAATATAATCTTCAATTATTACATATATTTTGAAACAAAGCAGAACCAAAAATATAACTTTTACCAAAAGAAAAAAGACAAATGGGAACTAAGTCCTTATATTCTGGAAAAAAAAAATTTTTATATGGAGTGCTAGAATAAGAAATTTCATTAATCCCTCAGGACAGAAAAAATTTCAACTACCAACTCCTCTTATTTCCTCTCCTGAATTATCATATCTCTCCCAATAAGTGGAAAAGATAAATCTCAGTCAGTCCAATAAACTGCTTGAGTCTCTCCTTTCATTTAAACTGGGAGCAAAAGGAAACAATACCCAATATGTGAAATTATTCTTTTAAATTAAAATTCATTGTAATATCTTTGGTTTTTTTTAAAGTTTTTAATGGTAAAAAGTGAGTAAGTGTAATTTAAAAGATATTTTTTTTAATTAAAAAGGAGGGAAGATAAGTACATTCTGATAAAATAGACTGATGCAGGAGGAAATAAACCTATAGTTATAAACAATTGTCTTTTTCCCCAAAAAATATATAATAAAAAGAAATTTAGAATAGTGATTACTCTGGTTTCAGGAGGAGGGCAAACAAATATCAGGAATTGGAGAGAAAAGTAATTGCATAGGAGAACAGAGGGACTTTCAACTGCATTTGTGGTATTTTATTTTCGAGGCTAGTAAGTGGAGGTGTATTTAATCATTATTTATACTTTTGTATATATTAATCATTTCAGAACACATCTTTTAGACTATCACTAAAGCAGTGGGATCAGGAATGACTTGCAAAGATCATCTCTCTTCATTCCCCCTAAATCTAGGCAACATTATACCAAAACCACACTGCAAAAGTCAGTGAGTTTCTTACACATTTTTGTGAAAATCAGACACACAGTATATTTTGTCATATTAGTGGTCATCAATTCATATGGTCAGTGGAGGTTATAAAAATCAAATGAACCTTCTCTAGTCTTAAGGCTATTGTTCTTTTGCCGAATCAATTCAAATCCTTATTTTTCTATGACACTTCCCCTTTTAAGATAAGAACATCAGAAAATATAAAGGTTTTCTGAGAGATCTGTATAAGATATGACAAAGTTTTAATTGAAAAGATGTTAGAATTATGGAAGGGATTATTATTTTTTGGTATCTTTCAGGTTGTGGTGAACATGTGAAGAATGTCTACTGAATCCATGTCCCTTCCTTTGGAAGTCACCTTAATATCCCAGCTTAGAGAGTGTTTTCACCAACATATGCCAAATCGACACCCTCTTTCCATCATAGGCAAGACAATATAATTCTTTCCTTATAATTTAAACTAATCAATTTGTAGACTGCTAATTGGAAAATCTTTAAAAGAACTGGGATGTCAATGCTTAGGTCATGTGCATTGATGAGAAGAATGGAGATCTGCATAGAAAAACAGAAGAAACAAGCAGAGATCAAAGAGAAACTGAGGTAAAAACTCAGGTGGACCAAGAGAGGAATAAGAGCTAGATTTGTTCCTTACAAATATCCAAATCAAACAGTGGCCTTTAAAAGACTGACTATTGTTCTGAGTAATATTGCAAGCAAGTAAAGGGTTCTTCCACAAGGAATTTATATGATTAGGCTTAGATTTTCAAAAGATGATTTCAGATATTCTAAGGAGAGGAGTGTGTAGGGGGTTGAGACATACAAGGAGGCCAATAATGAGTCAATTGCAACTATCCAAATAGGGATTGATGGTTGCGTGGACCAGGGTGGTGGTGGTAAGAAGTGGTCAGATCATCTATATAGTTTGAATGTAGAGTCAATAAGAGGGTCTGATAAATTTCATGTGATGTATAAATGTTTTTCATTTGTGTTGTCAAAGATGGTTCTAAAATTTTATTTATTTTTTATTTTTATTTGTTTGAGGGAAGTGTCATGGGCCGTCATATGTGGGACTGAACCGGGGCCGCTGGCTTCCAAAGCCAGCGCTTAACCACCACGCCACTCGGCCGGCCCGATGGTTCTAAAGTTTTAGATGAGCAATTGAAGGATTTAGTTATAAAACTGGCAAAGATGTGTTGCCTTCAGGGTGAGGAACAGACTCTCATACAGTACTATAGAGAGTATTAATTGAGGCAACATCTATGGAAAACAACTTGACAAGTTGCAATTGCATTTAACCTTATATCCAGCAATTTTCTTCAAAGAATTTATTCCATAAATATACATGTATGAAATGCCTACTATAAAAAGTTATTCATGGGCCGGCCGAGTGGCTCAGTTGGCTAAGAGCTCGCTCAAGAGTACGAGCTGAGCTCTGAGCAACAGCTGTTCGAGGCCAGCCCAAGCTGAGTTGTCATTGAGCTGCCAACAGGTGGCAGGATGGCTCAGCTAAAAAAAAAATAAATAAATAAATAAATAAAAATAAAAAAAATAAAATGTTATTCATTGCAATCAAGAGAGTATTGGTTAAATAAATTGTGATATATCTGTATAATGGAACATTGTACAAACATAAAATATAGTGGAGGTAGTACTTTATGTGTTGATCTGGAGAGATCTCCAAAATATATTAAGTAGAAAAAGTGGGTACAGAATAGCATGATTAGTATACTGCCACTTGTGTAAAAAAGATGGGGAATGAGATTAAGATATTTAAATATAAGCTTGCTTTTATTTGAAGTAAAATATTACTAGAATGACATAAACCAAGTAATAATAACATTTGTAGCATATGAGGAAGTAGGGTAACTGGGGACAGAAACAGAAAATTTGCGTTACAAGACTTTTCATTTTTTGAATTTTGAAACATGTGACTCTGCTATTCATATAAAAAATAAAATTAGCTGTGTGGGTTTACCACAGCTAAACAGGCCGTAAATTCATAGCAACTTTGAAAAGTGTGAAAGAAAAAAATTAAAAACCTAGAATGATGTTATTGAATTAGGGAAAAAACTGTGATACTATAAAAATGATCAGATAAGAATGTGTCTCCTTGTCATGATTGCTGCAAGGTAATATGGTTGCAGCTTTGTTTATAATCAACTTTTTGTTTGAAACATCAACATATGCAACACTTTAGAACCTTGCCGTGTGAATATTTGTAATATTCCATTGTGAATTTTGATTTTTATTTATAAAACAGTCACATATTTTGTAACTAAAGTTTATTATTAATCTAGACAAATATTTAATTTTATTCACTCTAGCTTACACAAAAAAAATTTGTGTTTGAAAAGAACTGATTTGATACAGCAATATTAATTTTTTGGCATTATATATCATTAGAAAATTTTAGTGTTTAACACAAATTCGCTATTTTTAATATAGTCATATGACGCAGAATACTAACTTATTAGTAATTGACATAATTATGTTCAGGTATGCTGTTTGAATTCCTGGAAAGTTATTAAATAGAACATTTATTTTTTTTCTTCATGAAAACTTCAGTAATTAATGCAGAGCATAGGATGTCTAGATATAGTTGGATCTACTGATGATCACTTCTCTTAATATAATCCTACTGGTTTCACTCAAATTTGAAGGAAATAGTGTGTTTGCACATACATGTCTTTATCAAATACTACAGCCTTTATTCTAATAAATGAACATACAAAAGAACTACAATTAATAGTGTATGAATTAACTGAGACCTCAATTTTGTTGGAGACAATAGAGAGAAAAAAAGTGAAAGATTTAAGATTTTCATTGTAAAAGATGCAGTGGACAAATACAACTGGCATTGAAAGCAAAGAAAGGAAATAGGACCTTATAACACTAACTAATATATGACAACAATACAGGATACATATATCTGGTAGGGGATTAAATCAGAATCAATTTAAGAATTCCAAGAGTGGTATGTATTTATGTCCCTACTGCTTCCCTTTCAGTCCACCTACAGCCTGCCAGTGAGATTAAAAATGGATCCAAAGACAATGTGGAGCAATAGAAGGAGCATGAATTTGGGCTTTGGAGTCCATTTGATCTGAGTTTGAGTATTATTTCCACCAGTTGCTGACTGTGACCTTGGACAAGATAGGTTTTCTGAGTCTTAGTTTTCTCACCTATAAAATAAAAATAATAGGGCTGGCCGAGTGACGCGGTGGTTGAGCGCTGGCTTGGGAAGCCAGCGGCCCCAGTTCTGGTCCCACATATGAGGGCCAGTGATACTTCCCTCAAAATAAATAAATAAAATAAAAATAATAGAAATGAATAAATGATCAGTAATTGCTAATTTTCTTGAGCAGATGCCCCTATTACTGTGAGGTAGTAGAAGAAAAACTATTTCTAAAGTATATTTTGTTTTGAACATGGTTACAGATTTTAGTTAATGTTCTGGATGAATTGGGAAAATCTTAGATACCAGGAAAAGAGATGGGGAAAAAAAGCTAGAGAGTCCAGTTGTTTAGCTGCACCATGTCTTTTTTGCACAGCAAGAGAGAAATGCAGTCAGAAAAACAAAAGGAAAAAAAAAGCCTTAGCATTTTACTAAACTCAAAATATTCTTTGAACGGAAAAAAAAAACACCCCACAGACTTCCTTTCAATTAACTCTCTTGAAAAAGAAATGTTATTAATTCTTTTAAAAATAAGTAGTCTATATCTGACATTTTTAAGACTACAACGGGTACTCTTGGGACTAATTGTATCTTTACATTTCCAAACTTCACTCCTTTTGACATCAAAGCACATTTGTGATGATGAGTTTTCCCTTTTATTCAAAATAATCATAGGATCTCTCTTGAAAACATCGCTGAAGACGTGTTCATGGTATACCTTAAAATATAGTTTTATGTTACTTTCTTGGCAGCAAGCATTTAGAGCAAGCATTTAGTTGAATAGAGACACTAATAGCAGACTGCCTCATTTATTTAGTTTGTAGTATACCCTGGACATGTTTCTGAAATATCAGAAAGCTTTCAATGAATCTACCGGTTTAAGAAGACTATAGAAAAACAGCTGTTTTCTATCTTTTCCTCCCACCCACTGGAATATTAGAGTCAATTTACTTTCTATCCTATGGCTGATTGAGATGATTACTCAGAAAGTTAGAGCTAATGATGCAAGTTTAAACCAGGTGCTGTCTCTCTTCAAGTCACTTTTCTCTGAGCATGTGAAAAAGACTTGGAAAACTGCACATGCTCGTAGTGTGCCAGATGACTCGTCTGAAATGATGCTTTAGCCATCTGGACTCCAGCGTTTGGATCTTGGGTGAAAAAGAACAGCTTCATTTTTTTTCTCTTGAAAAAAAAAGACCTCTTGTAGACTAGACTATTTTGAGTTTTCAACTGGTGCAAAAATTTTTGAAAGATACAAATGAACACAAGTCCTTAAAGCCCCTGAAATAACTCAAGATGAAGAACAATAAGTGTAAGATGGATAAAGATGATTGTCTTGGTCTTTTGGATCTGAATAAATAGAAGTAGACATCATTTAGGATATTCTAGACACGTGGAAACAATCTTCAGCATTAGGTGTTGCTTCAATGTAATTGCTTCTGTGCTTGAAAGAGAAAGTTTGCAGTGTAGCTAATACTTTATTGTTCAAGATAATTATCTAAATGTCTTCATATCCTTCTACAGACTTTGCCGACATTTTGGTGTACTTATGATTAGTAACTACATCAGAAAGCAGATTGGAATTGGGAGAAGTGATTAACATTAAATATATCAATTTCAGGTGTAGTTCCTTGAATCCTTTAGAATTCAATGATTCTCAGCCTTGGCTGCACAATATAATTGACTGGGGAGCTTTTAAAAACCCAAATTTCCAGGCAGTTCTCCAGTCCAATGAAATCAATTCCTATGGGTGAGACCCAGACATCAGTAAATTTTAAAAATTTCCAGTTGATTCAAATGTGCAGCCAGCTGAGAACCACTGCTCTAACTGCTTTGAAGTAGTAAGAAAAGCTTTGATCAATTGCATTTCTAACAGCAAACTCTTTGGATTTGCTTGTAGTTTTTTTTCACAATTTCTGATTTCTATATTTATGACTGTGGCTAGTTCGGTAATTTTAATTGAACTTGTCCCTAATGTTATAATTTGCTCAAATGTAGTATTTTCAGAAAGGCCATCCCTGACCACCCAAATAGAGTTACCACCACGTTTATTATTCTCTATCCCTTTGCCCAATTTTATTTTTAGCCATAGGACTCATTATGTGGAGGAAAAGGAGACCATCAAGCTCCCTCCCTGGGCTGCGGGCAGAATTGCCGTGGCGGTAAAGAAGCTAGAGTGTTGTGCAGGCACCGTCCATCTTTGATGATGTCACTATTTATATGCCTTATGTAAGCATTTCGGCTATGAGCCACTATTGTTCCTGCACAGTATAAAGCCTGGCCATTGTATAAGGCGGGTGGTACCTTAAAGAGCCAGTGGATAAAGTATGTCTACTCTGCCTTTGGCTCCACGCATCTTCTTCCAGCTCCCAGAGTCACAGGCGCTTTACACGGGAACCGTCACACTCCCCAACACATTACTATCTGACATTTTTCTACAGATTAATCTCTTAGTTATCTAATCTCTGTCACCCTCATTAGAATTTAAATTCCATGAAGGCAAGGCCTTTGTTTGGTTCAACACTATCTCAAGGACCTAAAGCAGTTCCAATACATTTTCTACCACCAGCTCTTTGCCCTTAGAGTCCCCTCTGCGTAGAGTATTCTTCAAGCTCTGTGCAAAACTTGCTCATTCTCATTCCAGACTTAGCGCAAAGGCCACCTCTGAAAAAGACTTTCTCTGACCATCTTTCTTGAAAATAGCCTCTTCCTGTTACTCTGTATCATCACCAGATTTATTTCTTTCATAGTTCCCATCGCGATTTGTAATCATCTTGTGTATTTTATACCTAGGCTACTGCAATAGTTATCTGATGTGGTTAATATCCACTTGCCTCTCTCAGAGTCATTCTCTACCTTTCTGAGCCCTATTTACTACATTAGGGGCTAACTACTATGAATACCATTACTTGGGCTCTCTTGCCCCTGAGTTTCAAGTTGGGTTCAGCCAATGGGAGACATTCACAAGAGATTGTCTGATAGAAAGGGACATCAGTCAGGACATATATGACCTGCACTCCTTTCCTACTATTCCAAGGTTTCAACAGTGGCTACATTTCTCTAGGATCACAGATCCTCATCAGCTGTAACTCTATGTTTCAGTAACACTTTTTATCATTGTCACTTCAGAACCAGGATACATCGGTCTCAGTAGGAAAGAGCACATTCAAATTGAGGAATCTGAAGGCAGTTCAATCATGGGTGTTATTACATGGGACTATTCAAAGGTGTGGTCAGGATATATGGACAGTAACAAGGGATGAAGTATAACCACTGATCTAGTAAGAGAGAATAACCAGAAGAGGAAGATCTGTAAAGAGCTCCCAGAAGTACCTGTGATCCCAGAGGAATGCAGCCACTGCTAAAATTTGGTCCAGTGGGAGTTGGGAAGTAGGGGGTGAAAAGCAGGGGGAACAAATACCTCCATCTTATGCTTCCCTTGTTTCCTGGATTTTTTGCCATTGTCACCCATCCACTGAACCTAAACAGAGACTACATGACAAGGTAGCTTGTTGAAAGCAGTTTATATAGATCATGTTCTTAGGATAAAAAGCTGGGTGGAGGAGCTGGCTGAGTGGCACGGTGGTTAAGCGCTGACTTGGGAAGCCAGCGGCCCCGGTTCAGTCCCACATATGAGGGCCAGTGACACTGCCCTCAGAAAAAAAAATAGCTGGGTGGAAAAGAGTGGATTTGAAGAGACACATGTAAAATACCCAGCACAGAATGGTAATGTCTTTCTACTATTGTCATTCAGTGGGTGCTTCACCAACTCATTTTGGTTTCCCTAACCTTACCCACACCTTTAAATATTGCTGTAATGAATCCCTTAGATCATGCCATTATTTTCTTGTTGGCACTCTGATGGATAAACCTCCTAACTAGTCTCCCTGTATTTGTTCTTAACATAACAGCTAGAGTAGTCTATTTAAAATATGGGCCGGCTGAGTGGCGCGGTGGTTAAGCGCTGGCTTGGGAAGCCAGCAGCCCCGGTTCAGTTCGACATATGAGGGCCAGTGACACTGCCCTCAAAAAATAAATAAATAAATAAATAAATAAATAAATAAATAAATAAATAAAATGTAAGGCAGATCATGTCAATCCTCTCCTCAAAACCTGCTAATACTTTCCCAATAAGCTAAACAGTAGAAACAAAAAATTTACTATGGCTTTCAAGACCCTGTTAGATCTGGCTGCTGTCTAACTCTCAGATTTCATCTGCTACCAATCTTCCCCTTGCTCACTCTACTCTAGCCACACTGATTTTTATTGGGTTTACTTGCCTAGAATACTCTTACCACAAATATTTAAAAGGGTCTCTCCTTCACAGTATTCAGATCTCAGCTCAAATTTCACTTTCTAAGAGGCTTTCCAAAAGCAGCTATCTAAAATAATCCATAGTTCCCCCCTCATTTCTTCAATGTCTAACTCTGGATGACTTGAATAACCACTCCCATCATTTATACAATTACAATTGCTGAATGTCCTGTAACTTCCATAACACTTTGTCCTCTGTCAGAACCTCACCTCAATCTGTGTGTGAGTGTGTGTGTTTGTGTTTTTGTATGTGTGTGTATTCAAGGATAATTCTTTATGTAGCAAGCATGGAACTCCATTCTCTTTTTATAGGTTCACCAAGGCTCAAGGTAAATATCAGATACTCCCACTCAAGCCAACTATCTTTAGCAAAGCCCTGTTTACAGCCTCAGCTACTCAAGTCAGTCAGATGCCATACATTGGGCAGGACCCATCTCCTCTCCCAGAACCTATCAACGCTTACCTTATGAAATCACCCAATCTAAAGACTCATTCGGCTTCTGGCATTATGCCCTAAAGATTCAGAAGAGAAGCAGAGTTTGCCACCCAAGCATATGTCTTTTGGGATATTGATTATTTTAAGCTGGTTATTTTTAAGAAAAGAAAGACTCAGGAAAAACCTTAGACCTTCCCCCTAACTGCCTGAAAGAATTTAGATAGAGGACCTGCTCCAAGAAGGGAATTATCATCATAGTTAACTATAGTTAAATATGAAACAAGTGAAATACACAGGGAGGAACCTAACAAGGCCCATTTGATCAAAGTCCTCTCTGGGTACCATTGTTAAAGATGGGCCAACAAACATCTATTTACCAAACATTTCTTTTCTATTTCCATGTGAATTGCTTCCCTGCCCTTTAAAGTCCCAAACCACAACTCCTCCCTCCCCCTTGTCCTTAGCTCAAGATAGCTTATAAGCCTTAACTGCCCAATATGTCCTTAGTCCCATATTCTTATGGCACCCTTGTATGTACATACATAATAAATTTGGATATTTTCTCCTTTTAACCTGTTTCATGTTAATTTAGTTATTAGTCTAGCCAGAAGGACTTAGAAAGGTAGGAGGAAAATTGTTTCCTCCCCAACAACTTCTATGAAATAGCTTTATTTAATATTTCTTTGTCCACAACTAATGAAAAATGTGAAAACTCATAAGCATAAATATTTTCTTTCCTAAAGAGATCATCTCATGATTGTTGGTATAGTCTTCTCCCTTACTAATGTAAATCAATAAAAATCCATTTGCTTATTTCGTTATATAAATGTTACTTTGAGAAGGGGAATTTCCATAATTTGTATGATTCAAGTTTTCACTTTAAATAGTCCTGACTTAGACTGGAACCCTTGACCCAGACCATTTCTGTATATCCTGAGAATTTTTGCATCTCTTCCACTTGAAGGTTCCAACTCAAGGCAGACAGGAATCACTTGCTGGCCAAGATCAATTTTGTTGAAGGTCACAAGTACTGAGTTTTATTTTATCTAAGGAAAATGCAATGTTACTCATTAAATTCTTTGTTGTTTTCATCAAACTTCCTAAAATTTTTGTAGAAATTGTTATCTAATCTCAAATGCATCTTCTGTTATCTTTTGATGAACACCATTAGTCTATAAAATTACAACAGACCATAGAGAGGTAAACACACAGAGACCTATAAATCAATGACCAAAAGCTTGTCCTAAAGACTGACAAGTTAAAGATTTTGTCAGACTGTTGTCCTTCAGTAGAGGGAGTTATCCTTGGGTCACCATCCAAAAACCTTTAAAGGTATTTTGTTTTTAACCCCACTTCTGTGACAAAACTGAAGCATGACCCAGTTGGGACGCCCATAGTAGAGGCTTCACAATGTCCCTGGCCTCACCTTTCCTTTACCTATAGCTTAACAATAGATCATCCCTCTGCAGCTTGAGCTCAGAATGTCCCCTGTCTGTTTCCTGTTTTAGAAAATTACCGTGAAACTTTTGATTAATACCCTTAGACTAATTAATCACAATCTCTATGGTGTAGCATTCTTTCCAGGCTATGCACATCATTGTTCCAGGGTTGCTGACACCACCAGAGAACCACGTTGCCAGAAAGAAGGCTCCATGCAGACTCCCAGAACCATCACATAGTCTCTAGAGGAATGTCCAGGTCTTCCATTAAATACCCTAAACCTGTCTGAGAATGTTAAGGCAGTTTTCAGAAGTGTTAACCTGCTGCATTTACAGATCACCAGTGCTCTGACATAGATGCTTATCCTATAACTCAACTCCTGTGTTGGTTTATTGGCTGAGCTGCACAGGCAGCATGAGCCCCAGACTCAGTTGCCCTCAGGTTTCAAAACCTTTAAACACTAGATCTTTCAGGGGACACAGATTATTTGCTCTATAATTAGAAACAGCTGACTTCTGGCAAGGGACCCAAGATACAATCTGAAGAAGCAATACAGTCAACTGACCATTATCAACATACTTTGAGTCATCTCAGTCCAAGCCAGACTATTCCATTCAATGGCCTGCTTTTTTTAGATTGCTGTGAAGAAAATTCTAAATAAGATTCTGATTGCAAAATAGTTTCATTAAAGGATTGTTTGGCCACAGCTAATGAAAATTTGAAAAACATAAGACATTCTGACTTTTGGATCCATTGTAATTGTGTTCCTCTACTCATTGTTCTTATCTAACAATATTTCTTCCTCTTCACATTTCCCCACTGCCATTTAAACTTTCTCCTCCCTTTCTTACAAATTCTCATCCCTTTCCCCCTGACTTTCTCAATCTCTAATCATCTTCAATCTCTGATTCTATCCTTAAACCACAATTTTCTTTATAAATAAGGTTGCCAAAACAAAAAGGTAAACTCTAGCAGGTAGATTTTAGACCCTTGCCTCAATCTGAATTAAAGGCAATCATCAAGAATTTTCTTCAACACTGAGAAAAAAGAAATACATTTATTGGAGAATTTGAACATTGGGAAGCTATAATCTCAGCTTCCTTGACTTTTTTTTTATTAGTTTCAGGTATACAAAGCAATGTAATAGTTAGACATTTACACCCCTCACAAAGTGATACACTCTCCCCAATCTATTGCCTCTCTGATGTTATATATATCTATTACGATTCCATCAACTCTATTCCCTATACTATACTCCACATCCTGTGACCATATATATATAAAATTTAGTTGATATTCAATATTATTCTCCTTTAGCTTCAGGTGTACACTGCAGTGGTCAGGCATCTACACCATTCATGAAGTGGTCTCCCTAATAAGACAAGTGTCCACCGAGTACCCTACAAAATCTTTACTACATCCTCATGCACAGCTGGTGGGGTTGAAGATTGGTGCAGCCACTATGGAAATCAATGTGGAGGTATCTCAAAAAACTGGAAATGAAACCACTGTATGACCCAGCAATTCTACTCTTAGGTATCTATCAAGAGAAATCCAAAATGCTAATTTGAAAAAATATATGCAGCCCTATGTTTATTGCAGTACTATGTACAATAGCCAAGACATGGAAACATCTGAAATGCCCATTGGTAGATGACTTTATGAAGAAATGGTGGTACATTTATACAATGGAGTATTACTCGGCCAGGAAGAAAAATGAAATCTTACCATTTGCAACGATGGACCTAGAGAACACTATGTATGCTAAGTGAAATAAGTCAGACTGAGAAAGAAAAATACCATATGATCTCACTAATATGTGGAATCTAAAGAATATAATAAGTGAACAAACTAATCAGGAACAGTCTCAGAGATATCAGCTTTCTTGACTTTTAACAACTATTATACATGTTACTAGGACATTCAGATGACAAAACCCGGATCAACAAAGTAAATTGGAAGAAAATGGCAAAAAAATTTACCTATTCCAGAGGTTCACTGAACAGAACAGATACAAGGAAAAGCATAAGATATGTGACTGTCCTTTCTGAAGGTTATCTTATATTTCCACTAAATTATTACTGGACACTATACATATACATAGGGTGCCAAAAAATGTATACACATTTTAAGAAAGGAAAAAACTATATTAAAATTACACTGATGGTAACTACTTTGAGCACCTCTTATAATTGCACAAGTTAAACATGACTTGTGTTCATCCTTTGTTATTGGTATGTATTGAGTATTATAATTTTAATACAGTTTTTTCCTTTATTAAGATGTGCATAAATTTTTGGTACCCTCTGTATACAAAATACATAAGAATATTTAGAGAAGCTATATTTATAATAACTCAAAAGTACAAACAACTGTATACCTGAAATTGATGTTGTATAATATTGTATGCCAATTGTAATTGAATATACAGATAGTCATGGGATGTGGATTATATAGTGGAAGGGAGTTAAAGGAATTGTAATAGATAGTATGATATGGGGGGGAGAGTGGGGGGTAAATCGGGGGAGGGGGTTGTCACTTTGAGGGGTAAAAAGTGTAACTATAGCACTGTGTTGTACACCTGAAGCTAATTGAAAAAACAAAAATAAAACAAAAATAAAAAATAATAATAAAAAAAAGTGCAAACAATCCAATTGTTCATCAACAGAAGAATGAATAAACAAATTGTGGTATATCCACACAATAGAATATTACTCAGGGATACAAAGGGATAAATTAATTATTCAAGCAACAGAATGGATAAATCTCACAAACATTATGCTGAGCAAGTCGCCAAACATACAAAAAAAAAAAAGGTACCTACCATGTGACTTCATTCATTTGAATTTCAAGAAGAGGCAAAACTAATATTTGGCAATAGAAATCAAAACAGTGTAGGATGGGAATTGACTAAGATGGGCCTGATCTATGTATAAATTTCAGGGTGGTGGTTACACGAATGTATACATTTGTTAAAAGTCATAAAATATTTTATGATCTATGAATTTCACTGTAAGTAAATTCTATGTCAATTTAAAAAATACAGCTAAGTAGACATTATTCTAGTATTGCAAGCAAATAAAAGAAAATCCTTTGGAGATTTCAGTGAATGTCTTTTCAACATCTTCAGACAACATTTTAGGGTATATACAGAGGCAGATGTTTCTGCCACACTGTCCTCAATTTTTTTTTCTTTTTTGTACACAGTCTATAAAGGAGGAAAAATAATTTCCCCTCTACTCTTCTAGGTTCTTGGCTGAGACCCAACTGTAATAAAAGACAGATGAACAGAAGAAAAGCAAACATGTTTAATAACACATACACCTTCTGTATACAAGGATGATGCCCAGAAAAACTGAGTAACTCCCTGAAATGGCCCAAGCTACCATCTTAAAAACTATCTCCAGCTAAAGACAAAAGATGATGTTTGTAGAGTAGGGGGGAAGCCACTTATGGGAGATTGCCAGGAAAAGCAAAGTAAACAAGGGTAATGTTCTTATATACAGATTTAAGTGTCTGCCTTCTCCATTGTTAAGAGTTTCTGAAGATTTAGTCATCCTCTTCTTCCTGTTCAGAGAGGGAGGCACCCTTACAAATGGAGATTTCCCTCATAAATGTAAATGTCTCTTACAAAAGGGTAACTTCTACTCAGTTTTCAGAGATTCTCTTGTATCTGCTGTTTCTTTAAAAAAAAAATGTCAGCTCAAGGTAAACCTTATGCCAAAAAAGCATATTTTGGGGTGGTATATTTTGCTCCCCTTCAGGTCTTAAACTAAAAATAGGTTATTTCCTCATAACCATAGGCTAGAGTAAGAAATAACTCACTTAATAGACCGGTAGCATTTGCAACTTTCTGTAAAGGTCTTACAACAAAAGAAACCTTGTTTAGAAAAAAATCCAAACTAAGCTAATAGCTTCACAAATCAAGGAATAGGATGACCCCATGTTCTCTCTTTTTCTTCCCCAATAAGGGTCCATTGAAAAGGATATTTGCTGTCACTCTAAACAAATTGGACACTAAACAAATGACTTCCCAGTGTTGGCTAAGAATTGATAGAGAAGCACAAATCTAATAAAAAAAAAATGAGCCAGCAAGAGCAAACGTATCACCTAGTTTCCAATTTTTCCCTTAAACTTACAAGATTTGTCATTAACTATTCACAACTAAGTTCACAGTTCTCTTATAATTACATTGCCTACACTTTGCACAATAACCTACCACTTTGTCCATCTGTCTTCCTTGGAATCAATGTTGCCAAATGGTACTATCACCAAAAAGAATCTCAGCCACCTCTTATCTCCCATTCAATTACCCTTGGTCCCTTGACTAAGAAGGAGGCATTTCTCTTTTGTGATACCACACCAGTCCACTTAATTTGTTAGGCCACTTGAAATTCCCAAGGATTTCTGAAACAATAATCAGATCATAGCTACTCGGAACACATAATTACTGATATCCTTGTGCTTATTAAGTCAGATAAAATTTGAAGATCTCCAGAAGAGATTCTGTATGGATTAAAAATTCTACATATGTTGGTAGAATTAATGAGACTGAGTCCATCGAGGTGCAGTTTGACTCATCCATAACCTTATCCTAATGTGCATGAAATACCCTAAGGAAAAAGATAAAGGCTCATAGTATAATAGATTGACTAAAAGAACTGACTCACAGTAGTTTGCACTAGCACTTGTGATAATCCTGTCCTGGCTTTTACAAAACCCAATGACCAAGAGTTGAGATTCATTCAAGATCTTAAGGCTATCAAGAGGATGGCTACAAGCTGCTTTCCAGTGGTGCTAAAGATAAATGCTATTGTTTCCATTATCCCATCTAGAGATACTTATTCTACAGTTGAGGAATATATTCTGCCTTTTTTTATTTTTATGTCCTCAGATTTTCAGACAGTCAATACTTGTTTACCTTCACTTGGAAGAAACGCTAGACACAGACTCTCATGCCCCCAAAATTCACTCTGATTCTTGATTGTTTTTAGAAGTTCTTAATCAGGATCTTAAAGATCTCAAATTTGCTTATAATTTTCCCCTCCTAAAATTGTGGATGATGACTTACTGAGCTCCAGAAATACAGACATCTCTACAATAAATTGTATGTACTTTTGAACTCTTTTAGCCCAGTAAGAACAGAAGGTGCCAAAGGAAAAATCACAATTTTGTCCACAAGGTTCATTATTTGGAGCATGATTTATTTCAGAATGGCAAATATCTTACCTGTGATCAACTATATGCCATCCAAAGCTTCCCTAGGCTAGTTATACAAAGACAACTCAGGATGTTTCTAGGTCTTCCTGGCTAGGCAGTAGGTTCCCACCTTTTCCAAAATTGCTAGTGTTTTTATGAACTAATGATATTTTCATTTAAAAAGCCCTTCAGGGGCCGGCAAAGTGGTTCAGTTGGTTAAGAGCACGCTCAAGAGTGCGAGCTCTGAGTAACAGGGTTGGTTGTTTGATTCCCGGCCCAAGCTGAGCTGCTAACAGGGGACAGGATGGCTCAGCTAAAAAAAAAAAAAAATCCAGCTATATCAGTTATCAAATTAAACATAATTGGACCAAATTCCTTAAAAAACAAAAAGCCCTTCACTTTGGAATCCCAAACATGAATAGGAATTTTACAAACTAAAGTCTGCACTTTAATGCCCCACCCCCACACCCAGGTCTGCCTTACCACTGTGAACTTCACCCTGTTCGGGTATGATCTGATTATGTCCCTGTGTTTTAACCCAACCACATAAAAGCCACCATACTCAGCTTATTGCAGTCTTTCTTGATACCCTACTTACCTCAAGACTATGGCAGCCACCAACAAATTTATGGAGGTTTCTGCTGATATACTTTTGGGCTCTTCCTTGAAACTAAGTTCCTCATGATATACAATCTTTGCTATTTACCGGGGGAAAAGAAAACAAAACAGTTTATTGACAAACCAGCTTATATTCTATGAGACACTGATATTCTTTCCTTCACTATACCACTTTGAATACTGCTACTCTCAGTAAAATATGTAGTCTGAAAATCATCCATGCCCCATGTATACTTACTAGAAACATTTTCAGACAATCCAGATTTGACCCTCTTTGTTGAGGAGTTATGCCAAAAAAAATTACGAGATTATGCTACAGCAGATTTCATTTTACCCTTAGAAGATGATTCCTTAACATGAACTAAATCAGCTCAGATAGCAGAGCTTACTGACCTTATTAGAACTCCTTGTATGAAAATGCCTGGAAATCATGACCAACTTATTAGCAATGAGCATCCCTAGAGTTCAGACTGTGAAGTTGAAATACCATTTCACGCCTTTATCATAAACCAGACTTCTTAGTGAAATTGCTGATTCAAAGGTACAAGCCAGGAAATGTACAAGGTGAGTTTGGAACCCCTTGACATGTCAGAAAGTGAGGAAGCTATCAAAGACTATGAGAGTTACATAAAAAAGATGCAAGCGCCAACTAGAAGTGGCTCCGTGGTCAAACAATACATAGTTTGAACCTCAATAATGATAAGAATTCAAACAGATTGAAAACATTAACTATGAGGTCTGACAATTAAGTTCGCGAACTTGTTGCAACAATGTTCCTAACCTTTTTTGATTCAGAGGGAGTATTCATTATGAATTTGTACCAATTGGACAAATAGTTAACCAACTTTACTATTTGGAAGCGCTGAAAAGGCTGCATGAAAAAGGTATACGACCTAAACCTTTTGCCAACAATTCATGGCTCTTGCATCACAACAATGCACAAGATCACATAGCACTGTCTATGAGGGAGTTTTTAGCCAGTAAACAAATAACTGTATTGTAACACCCTCCCTAATCACCTGATCTGGCCCCCAGTGACTACTTTCTTTACACAAAGTTAAAGGAAATATTAGAAGGAAGACATTTTGATGATAATGAGGACATCAAGTGTAAAATGATGACAGCTCTGATGGCCATTCCAGAAAAAGAGTTCCAAAATTGCTTTGAAGGGTGGACTAGGTACTGGTATAGGTGCATAGCTTCCCAAGGGGAGTACTTCAAAGGTGCTCATAGTGATATTCATCAATGAGGTATGTAGCACTTTTTCTAGGATGTGTTCATTAACTTAATTGTCAGACCTTAATTGTTCACTTTTATATTGCAGTGATTCAGAACAGGCCTCCCCAAATTGTGCCACTTTGACATGTGAATTATTTTGAGCTGAAGGCAATGAAGACCCTGAAGGTTTATGAAAAACTGTTTCCTCTTACTTAAAGAATTTAAATTAGGGACCTTGCCCATAATAAGAGTTATCACCAGAAATAAATTTTTATGACCTATCTATATGGCAGGACAAACTTTTAATTACAGAACATCTGCTCTGCTCTTCTTTTTTTTTCTTTTTTCTTTTTTTTATTAGTTTCAGGTGTACAACACAAAGCAATAGTTATACTCTTTAACCCCCAAAGTGACAACACCCCTCCCGCAGTTCGCCACCCCATTCCCCCTCCCCCATATCATACATATCTATTACAATTCCTTTGACTCCCTTCCACAGTATACTCCACATCTTGTGACTATCTATATATTAAGTTACAGTTGGCATACAATATTATACAACATCAGCTTCAGGTGTACAGTGCAGTGATCAAGCCTCTACTCCATCCATGAAGTGGTCTCCCTAACAAGACCTGTGACTATCTGACATTCCACAATATTTTTACAACATTATTATATTCCCTGAACTGTGTTTCATATCCCTGTGTCAATATTGTAGTTGTCTATTTATGCTGTCTAATCCCATCCCCTTCCCCTTTATCCCCACCCCCCTCCCAACTAGAAACCCTCAGTTTTTCCTCTATATCTATGAGGCTGTTTACTTGGATCGTTCATTCAGTTTTTCAGATTCCACATATAAGTGAGATCATATGGTACTTGTCCTCCGACTGACTTATTTCACTTAACATAATAGTCTCTTCACAACATTATCAATTACATTACCAGAACTGCCCCCATATCCCTGTGGCCACATTGTAGTCACCCACCTACACTGTCCAAAACCTTCCCCGTCTCCCTCATTTCCACTCCCTCCCAGCCAGCAACCATCAGTTTTTCCTTTATATCTGCTTGATATGACTTCAATCTTCTTAAATTTACTGAGACTTGTTTTGTGGCCTAATATGGTCTATCTTGGAAAATGTCCCATGTGTACTTGAGAAGAATGTATATTCTGTTTTTTCAGGGTGAAATGCTCTAAAAATACCAGCGAAGTCCAGCTGGTCTAAAGTGTCATTTAAGGCCCCTCTTTCTGTGTTGATTTTCTGTCTAAAGCGTCTGTCCATTGGTGACAATGGGTGTTGAAGTCCCCTACTATGATAGTGTTACTGTTGATCTCTGTCTTTATGTCTGTCTAAATCTGTTATATGTAATTAGGAGTTCCTATGTTGGGTGCATAGATGTTTATTAGGGTTATCGTGCTCTTCTTTGTCTTTTATTGTAGTCATTTTGAAGTCTATTTTGTCCAAAATAAGTATCGGTGCTCCAGCTTTTTTTTTCTCATTTCCATTTGCATGAAATATCTTATTCCATCTGTAAACAGCATATACATGTGTCCTATTTTCTTATCCACTCAGCCACTCTCTGTCTTTTGATTGGAGCATTTAGCCCATTCACATTTAAAATGATTATTGATAGGTGCATATGTATTGCCATTTTGTTATTTGTATTCCTGGTCTTCCTGGGTTGGCTTGTTTACCCCTTTCTTTTGTTTAAGAAAGCCCTTTTAACATTTCTTACAATGCTGGCTTGGTGGTAATGAATTCCTTCAGCTTATTCTTTTCTGAGAAACTCTTTATTTCTCCTTCAATTTTAAGTGATAGCCATGCTGGGTAGAGCAATCTTGGTTGTAGGCCTTTATTTTGTGTCACTTTGAATATCTCCTGCCACTGTGGCCTGCAGAGTTTCTGTAGACAAGTCAGCTGTTAGTCTAACAGGAGTTCCTTTGTATGTAACCTGCTGTCTTTCTCTTGCAGCCTCTAGGATTCTGTCTCTGTCTTTAACCTTTGCCATTTTAACTATGATGTGTCTTGGTGTGGACCTGTTTGGGTTCAGCTTATTTGGAACCCTCTGCACTTCCTGGGCATGTATGTTGATTTCCTTCACCAGGGTAGGGAAGTTTTCAGTCATTATTTTTTCAAATACATTCTCGACCCCTTGTTTCTTCTCTTTTCCTTCTGGTATTCCTATGATTCCAAAGGTTGTTGTGGTTCATCTTGTCCCATAGGGCTCTTAAACTATTTTCATTGTTTTTTATTCTTTGGTCTTTTTGTTGTGCCAACTGGGTGATTTCTGCTATTTTTGTCTTCCAAATCGCTGATCCGCTCCTTTGCTTCATCTACTCTACTGGTGATTCCTTCGAGTGTGTTCTTCATTTCATTTATTGTATTCTTTAGTTCTAACTGGTTGTTTTTTATGATTTCTCTATCCTTCCTTATGTCCTCACTAAGTTTGTTAAACATTCTTATCATCAGTGTTCTAAACTCTGTCTCTGAATCGTTGGATCCCTCTGTTTCATTTAGTTCCATTTCTAGAGGTTTCTTCTGCTCTTTTAATCATGACATGTTTGCTTGTTTCCCCATTCTGGCTGTCGCTCTGGGATTGCTTTGATGTATTAGATAGATCATCAGGAGAACCCCGGCTGGATCACACAGGCACACAGCTCATGGCCCAACACTCCCGGGAAAATCCCAGTCTCAGCTTGTCCCAATCAGCCGCTCGCAGATCAGGCCGAGCAGCCCAACAACCCATCACCAGCCTGGCAACTCTGCAAGTGCAGTGCGGAGATCCAGGACCCGAGGCGGCTTGCGTACTCCCGGGTCTCAGTGAGCAGCCTGTTGAAGCCGGAGCATGCCCACCAGGCATTCCCCTGGCAACACAGCACAAGCCATGCAGAGGGTGGGGATCTGAGGCAGCTCGCACACTCCCAGGTCTCAGTGAGCAGGCTGTTGGAGCTGGAGGGCACCCGCCCAGAATTTCCCTGACAATGCAGTATAAGCCGGGCAGAGGGTAGAGATCCAAGGCTGCATGCGTGCACACACGCACACGCACTTCTGCGCCAATTCCACCAGACCAATGAGGTCCCGGACCTGCTCCTCTGTGGGAGGGCCCAACCCTGACAATATCGTGCCTTCCTTACACCACTCGCGTGCAGGCTCCACACCAGGGGAACAATAGTCAAAAAATCTTCAGCTTTTGCACCAAAGGTGCTCAGTTCAGTCCGTTCCTGCAGGCTCCCGGGCCCGGCTCACACAGCTACTCCCTCCACCAGGAACAGGTAAGTGCTCACCGGCGAGCAAGCCTGGGCGCTGGCCCCACTGGTTCTCTAGCCGCCCTCAGCCTCACCGAGCTGGGCAAAGAGAGTCCTCACTAATTTACTGCCAGCTATCTTGGAACTTCTCTTCCCGACAAAGGAACTCTGGGCTGGTGAGCTGTGTGTGGGGCTGGAGGGTCTCTCCCCCAACCGGAGAAGCCTCCCCAAAGCTGGGGCTTCCCTCAGGAGGTTCGCCCTCCCCTGTCTCCGCCCATTCTACCAGACCCGACGTGGCCTCCTCTTTAAGGTCTTCATTGAGTGGTTCTGTTCATCTAGTGTTCCGGGGACCTCCAGTGTTGAATGCTGTATAATTTGTTTGTAATTTTGGTGTGATCCTGGGAGGTAGTTAGCACAGCGTCTGTATATTCTGCCATTTTACCAGAAGTTCCTGCTCTGCTTTTCTTATCTCTTGAAATGACCCATTGGAGCCCCAAGGTACTTTACCTCATCCTTAGCTCAGAATGTGATATATACTGCATTTTCCCTTTCTGTTCCTGAACCTCATGTATGTGGAGTCTTTAGCTTTTTCATTTTTGTGAAATTCCCATATTTAAGTATGTATTGAATTTTGTTATTTTTCCTTGTTTATCTGTTTCAAGTAGATGTATTGGACCAACCCCCAAAACCTAGGAAGTCAGAATAAGTTTCTTCCTCCCCCATAATATATAGAAATTATACTTCAAAAATAGCTTAAAGAATATAATTGGCATTCCCATAAACACTTTAGAGAATCATGCTCTTTCTACTGGACATTGCTTCTACTAGAAGTATTCTTGCATTACTGATTTCAACATCCAGTTATTTAAAATTGGACCTGCATGATGGAATAGAAAAACACTTCTGCAAAAATAATTATAGCACTGTCTATGGGGGCAAGAAACACAACGGGAGTGGGATTAAATATTAACACTATTTTTCTATAGTAGTCTATTTTCTTTCCTCAGAAAGGACCCAACCTGCTTTATAGAATTTTTTCAGCTTTACCCAGGAATCTAACTTGGGCACTTCTGTTATGTTAAACAATATGCACACCCCTAATACAATTTATACCCCACAGCATAGTATTTTTTATGTGTACCAAGCTCATTCTTTGTTTACCACACATTAATCTGACTTGTGTATATGAGCTAATTGTCAGCTACTTTATTTCTCATTGAGTTATAAAGCCAGTAACATAAAAAATAAAGGTATTTGGCTGGCCGAGTGGCACAGTGGTTAAGCGCTGGCTTAGGAAGCCAGCAGCCCCGGTTCAGGTCCCACATATGAGGGCCAGTGACACTGCCCTCAAAAACAAACAAAAAACAAACAAGCATAAAGGTATATATGGAAACTTACTCAGAGAATTCACTAGTTCACTTTCTATGCCTACCATCCAAATAATGATTTCTGTAATTTTCAGACAATTATCAATAGCCTTAGATGAAGTTATAAATGACATTTCCACAGGTCTCAAACCTCAACAGATAAGTCTAATTCCTTTGGTCCAAGAGATAATGGACAAATGAATAATTTTGGATTATTAGCCAAGATGGTATCTAGTGTTGCATTCAGATAAATACTACTGCCAAGTATAACAATCATTCTCTAAATTAAAATAACTGGCCATTTGGGAGCTTATTTTCTCAGCCTGGATTTGTTTATTTGAATCATAGCCTCATATCATTCTACATAATTTAAACCTTATTTTCCTGTAAGTATTTATATGTACTATTATTGGCAAGTTTGTACTCTTCAGTTTTATATGCTGTCATGCCTCTGTCATGTCAGATAATCCAACAACTCATCATTTGACAAAAGGAGCATAAAGGTGAACCTCTGGCCCAACTCCAGACTGTTGTTTCTGAGACAATATCCCATCTAGTGATCACAAGAGTTGTGTAGAATTGTTGTAAAAATGATTTTGTGGCTAACCCTGTGGTCTAGCCAGGATGAACAAAGTGGTCAGAGATTAGAACAGCCACACTCTCACTATGCAATCTAATCACAGACTGTCTTGTGATTAACATAACATTTTAACTCGACTCTGTTGCATCTACCTTTGTCTTAAGAAATCAACCAATCGAACACCTCACCTACCTCTCATGTCTCAACCTGGAAGTTTCCCAGCCCAAACCATGAGCAAAACACCCATGAACTCACTTTCTCTAAGGAGATATTTTAGAATTGCCCAGGTAGCATTCTCTCTTCTGCAGTAAATAAATGAAGCTGTGTGCTTATATAATAACATGCTTCTTTGTTTGCAAAGTGAAAGGTTTGCCAAGGAGTGAGGGAATGAGAGACACTGGTATTCAAGCAAACAAGTTTATTAACCTGCTGGGCTGAGGCCATGAGAGGCATCAGCATCGACTAAGGGAAGGGTCTAGTTTTTATAGGGTAGAGTAAGTAACCGGTGGCAAAGGCTGGTAGCAATGGCTGGGGGAAATGGAAAACTTCTACTTGTGCCAAGCAAGATGCGGGTGTGCACCCATTACTGCTTGGGTGAGCTGGCTTTCAGGGTGAACAGTTCCTTACATTCTAGCCTTTTTATGATATGATTTTTAAGGAATAGGGGTGGCGCGTCTCTCTTCTGGAGCTGCTTCCTGCTGAAAGGGGGTGGCGTTAGAGCAGGGGTAGGGGCTGGAGTTAGGGATACTGTTGGGATCTGAGGTGGATGACAAGCAGTGATAATCACCGGGTAGCATCATATCTCGAACCGTGTTGTTGGTGAAATCCTGGAGTCAATCCTGTAGGAAGCATGTAATAAGGCGTAGTAGGCAGGGACCAAAAGTTGGAGTAGAAATAAGAATGTTAGAGGTCCTATTCAGCCTGTAGGTGCGCAGTCTAGAGGTGAACATGTACTTGGCGACGAAGGTGAAGGGGGATGGTAAAGAGTATCTCTAGGATCTGATAGGAGACAGGTAAGGGTGAGCCGTTGGGTTGGCGCCCTTGGCATCCAACACAGGGGCAGTGGGGGCAAAGAGGGCCCTAGAAAGTCTGACATGGACAAGGGTTACCATTCATAGGGCTGTTTCTTTTCTTTTTTTTTTTAAGATTTTTTTATTGGGGAATTGGTGGAGGGGAACAGCGTTGGGGAATCGGGGAAGGGGAACAGACAAGTTGCTGTCTTTTTGTTCTTCAGTTTAGTTGTGGAGGATGTTGCTTCACTGTTGGTATCGACATTGCGCTCTTCCCGGATGAGGCAGATTGGTCGCTGGCCTCTGGATGTCACTCACCGCGGCTATTGGCAGCTCACGCTTGGCTGCCAGCCGCTCATGCTGGCTGCGGGCCACTCACTGTAGCCTATGGCAGCCCACTGCAGCAGTGGCTGCAGCCCACACCATGACCGAGGCTCGCACAGCCCAGCTCCAGGTGGAGCTGTTGTTAGCTGTAGAGGGCAGTGTCACTGGCCCTCATGTGGGATCCGAACCGGGGCCGCTGGCATCCCAAAACCAGTGCTTAACCAATGCGCCACTTGGCCGGCCCCATAGGGCTGTTTCTTTAGGGATGGCGGTGAGTTGGACTTTGGTCAGCCCCAAGAGAGTACTGGAGTATCTCGGCAACTGGTCCTTGGGGTGGGATTCTGGATGGGGGGCCTTTGGTCCGGTTTCAGTTTTCTTCAACCTAGAGATATGGAACCAAGAAGGGTGACCCAACAGCTTGGCAGTGGTGGGGGTGGTGAGTATGAACTGGAAAGGTCCAGTCCATTTTGGTTGGAGGTCGGTTGGGTGAAGAGCCTTAAGGAATACCCAGACCCCAGGGAAGAGGGAAGTGGGGGTGAGGGCCTTCCTGGGTGAGGGAGAGCCTGGTCTGCATGTTCCCTAAGAAGTTGTCTAATTAAACTTAGGATTGGTAGGTAGTCACCCAAGGGAGATGTCTGGTTAGGGTTGTTTCCTAACAGAAAAGGCCTATCATACATAAGCTCGAAGGGGTTCAGAAAAGTAGGGGTATGAGTGCTGGCGCAAAGATGGGAGAGAGCTATGGGCAAGAGGTCAATCCAGGGTCTCTTCACCTCCAGATTGAGTTTAGTTAGCTGGGCTTTGATGATACTGTTTGCCTTCTCTACTTTTCCTGAGGACTGTGGCCTGTAGGGGATGTGAAGCCTCCATTGGATGTTCAAAACCTCAGTTACCTGTTGTGTTATTTGGGAAGTAAAGGCAGGACCGTTGTCTGCCTGAGGGGAGTGCGGTAGCCCCAAATGAGGAATAATCTCATGTAGTAAGACCTTGGTGACCTCAGAGACCTTCTCTGAGGTGGTGGGGAAGGCTTCTATCCACCCTGAAAAGGTATCTATCATGGTTAGTAGATATCTTGTTTTCTTGACAGGAGGCAAATGTGTGAAATCCATTTGCCATTCCTCTCCAGGGAGGTGTCCCCGTAGCTGGTGTGTTGGAAAGGATGGAGGCTGGATGGCCCCTTGTGGGGAGATAATGGAAAAGATAGTGCAGGTATCAGTGATTTTGCAGAGAAGAGTAGGGAAATGTCGATAGGTTAGTAGAGGCCTTACAAGATGGTATAGAGTCTTGAACCTGATGTGGAAGGATTGATGAGTGACTGTTAGGATCTCCTTAGCCTGGGCTTGGGGAGGATATATAGCCTACCGGAGAGGAACCAATGTCCTTGGAGGATGGCCCCTTGGGCCAAGAGATGTTACTGTTTGGATGGGGAGTAGTGGGGCTGTATTTGTGGCATGACAAGGAATTGGTTAGCTGGGGCAAGGGATTGAGAGGCTCATTTTGCCTCTTTATCTGCTTTCTTGTTGCCTACTGAGATGGGGTCTGTTCCCTTCTGGTGTCCCTTACAATGTATGACTCCAGCCCTGTCAGGAAGATGGGCCACTTGCAGGAAATGGAGAATGAGAGGGGCATTTGTGATGGGGGACCCTTTTGTGGATGGGAATCCTCGCTCCTGCCAGATGGCTGCATAAGAGTGTAAGATATGGTAAGCATATTTGGAATCAGTATAGATATTGACCTTCTTTTCTTTGGCCAAAGTTAGGGCTCGAGTGAGAGCGATCAGTTCTGCCTTCTGTGAGGTAGTCCCTCTGCAGAGGGGAAGTGAGGAGATGGTGTGATGGAGTAGGAGTAAGGCTGGCTCTGGGTTTGGGAGATGGAAGGAGAGTGAGGCCTTAAATTTGGAAAGGAGGTCCCTTCGTAGTATAGGAGTGGGACATTGGGGAAGGATCAGAAGGAGTGTGAAAATAGAACGTTAAAAAGGGTGCATGACAGTAAGGGGGTTGAGAGAGGCTGAGATATTAGGCCGTCAACACTCACAACAGAGACCTGGGAGAGGCGTGTGGGGCCAGAAAATTCAAGCAGGGTGGAAAAAGTGGCCTCTGTATCTATCAAAAAGGAGATTAGCTTACCTGCCATTAGAAGCATTACCCTGGGCTCCCAGGTGGTGATGGGAAATGGGGCCAGGGGCCCTGGACATGATCAGTCTTCAGCAGCAAGGCCCAGTAAGTTTGGCAGGGCAAGATGAGACTCATCGTCCATTGGGGGGACGGGAAGTGCCTCTTTCCTGGAAGGACAGTCAACCTTCCAATGTCCCCTGCTTCCACATGAGGGACAAGCCCCTGCTGGGGGCCACGGACTGGGGCAAGCTCTTGCCCAGTGCCCGTCTTTGCAGCACTTGAAGAATGGTCTGGGGGGGGGGCCTTCTGTGGACCCCTTGGTGACAGATCTTGTGCCCTGTTAGGAGCTCCCTTTCGGTTGGAGCCCCTGATAGCAGCTGCCAGTAGCTGGCATTTTGCCTGATCTCTGCGGGCCTTTACAATTTTTTCCTGTTCATCCCAATTGTTAAAGACCTTGAAGTCCAGGGCTAAAAGGTCTTGTTGGAGGGTTTGAGGGCCTTCTTCAGCCTTTTTGAGTTTCTTTCCAGATGGCTGGAGCTGACTGTGAGATAAAATGAGTATTAAGGACAATGACTCCTTCCCGAGATGAGGGGTCTCCTCTAGTGTATTTCTGAAGAGCCTCAGTGAGAGGAGATAAAAATTGGGCTGGATTTAGACTGGGTTATGTATTTGAACCCTTTTTTTTTTTTTTTTTAGCTGAGCCCTCCTGCTACCTGTTGGCAGCTCAGCGGCAGCTCAGCTCAGGCTGGGCATCGAACTGCTGTTGCTCAGAGCTCAGCTTGCACTCTTGAGTGAGCTCTTAACCAACTGAGCCATTCGGCCAGCCCTGAACCCTTTAATGTAGTTGTCGGGGTTGGAAGAGAAGGAACCTAGTCGTTTTTCTATCTGAGAAAGGTCAGGGAGAGAAAATGGGAAGTGGACTCTGATAATGCCCTGAAACGGGAGGAGAGGAGCTGGGTGCACTCGAGAGCGGGTGAGTGGGGGGACGGAGGGCCTGGAAGGGAAGGCATGTCTTCTCGGGGCCAAGGCCCCTGAGGTTTTGCAGTCTGCATTGTCAGCTGAGGAGGAAGTTGGAGGACAAAGAGGGAGTGTAGGTGCATAGGAGGGGGTACGGTAGGAGGGGGGAGGTTTGGTGTGTGCTAGAAGTATCTGGAAGGTGGAATGGGATTGGCAAAGGGAGGGACAGGATCAGAGAGCAAAGAAAGCTTGAATATAGGGGACTTCTGACCACTTTCCATTGCGATGACAGAAGTTATCTAGGTCTCTAAGTGTGTTATAGTCAAAAGTTTTCGGACCATTGAAGCCCATTACCCAATTTACATTGGGGCCAGGCTGTGTTACAAAAGAAAATTAATCGCTTGGGACAGTTCTCACACCAGAGTCAGAGGGTATCCAAATTACAGAGGAGACATCCCAGAGGTGTCCCCTGAGAGAGGAGTGAAGAAGAGGCCCCCATAGGGAAGAAAAAGAGTGCAAGAAGGGTGAGAAGAGGGAGTCCCACTAGGAGGAGAATAAGGAGAGAAGGCATCCCCACTCTGGATATTCTATCCCAGAGAGAATGAGGGACCGCTCCCAGAATGGGCATCCCCAGTCTGAGAGGGCCGAGGCCCTTGGGCTGAGAGAGTCTTCCAGCCTAGCGCTAGGACTTGGACTAAAGAGCCAAGAGAGAAAAGATGCTAACGAAAGCAGAGAATCCATCCTCACCCAAATAGGAGGTGTAGACTAGTCTACTGATGTCTGTGAGGTCAGCAATGGAAGCGAGAAATCTCCTGCAGGTGTCTCCCCAGCAGATCTGGTCCAGGGAGACCAGATCGCTGATTGAGCCTGAGAGAGGGAGAGGAGGGTAAGGGTGATTCAGGACTTTCTTGGTCTTGCCCCTCCCGGTTTTGGCACCGAAATGAAAGGTTCTCCAAGGAGAGAGGGAGCAAAAGACACCGGTGTTCAAGCAAGCAAATTTATTATCCTGTGGGGCTGAGGCCATGAGAGGCATCAGCATTGACTAAAGGAAAGGTCTAGTTTTTATAGGGTAGAGTAAGTAACCAGTGGCAACGGCTGGTGGTAGCAACCGCTGGTAGCAATGGCTGGGGGCAATGGCTAAGGGGCAACAGCTGGGGGGCAACAGAAAACTTCTACTTGTGCCAAGAAGGATATGGATGATGTATTACCTGCTGGGTATCGCACCAAGCAGGATGCAGGGTGTTCACCCATTACTGCACAGCTGAGCTGGCTTTCAGGGCAAACAGTACCTTTCAAAAAGAACTTACCCTGATTTGTCTTCTGCATAGCACTTACGAAACCTGAAAGATTTTTAATTTGTTGGTCTCTAACTTATTATCTGTCTCCTCTGTGGACAAAAGCAAAGGTGGGAGTGGTGATGGAGGGGATTCTACAGAAAGTAACCTCAGAGGGTGATCTGATCATAAATTACTAACTGGGCAGGTCCTGGTGGATATCACATCCCAGGTACATAACATTTTAGTTGAAAGGTAAGGTATATCTTTGCCTTAAGCAAGCCCTGTACATTGTTTCTGTGCATCTAGGTTAATACATCTTTGAAATAAACCATAACCACCTTCAAGAGATGATGTAATCTTGTTAACTATCCTGTAATCCAAACCCTGTCTTGCTTTCCCCCCACCTCTATGTAATCTTCCTTGTGTTCCCTCCTTAATTTTAAATGCATAAAAGAAGTTGCAAAACTGTGATTTTCTAGAACATTTGAGATCTTGCTCCCCAGCATATGTCATCAGTTTGGCTCAAATAAACTCTTATAAAAATTCTATACAGTTTTAGGGCCGGCCGAGTGGCGCGGTGGTTAAGCGCTGGTTTGGGAGGCCAGCAGCCCCAGTTCGGGTCCCACATATGAGGGTGTGACACTGCCCTCAAAAAAAAAATTCTATACAGTTTTGGACATTTGTTACATTAACACCTCCCACTAGAATACAATTGCATGAGGGCAAGATCTTGAAATATCTTATTCACCTCTGTGCCTCCAGCATAGCATGGTTTTTGACATATTGTAAGTGTGAATGCATGAATGCATAAATGAGATTGTTATCTGGGACTGATACAGGCCAAATAAAAGGGCTTCTCACTATAGAAACTCTAAATTTTCTTTTCCCTAGTGTTTTGGCTCTGTAGCCCCTGGTTATAATAATTTTTCAAATCAGTTTCTTAATCATAAATAATAGATTGTTTTTAACCTAAATCATAGAAACCTTCTACCCACTGCTTTAGATAATTACCCTAAAGCTTATGATTTATGCTTGTTGATTATAGTCATTGTAGCACAGCATTCTTTCCAGTCCTAGCTCCTAGGTGAACAATAACTAAATGACCGGTTAAACCAGAAGATAGGCCACAGGCTCCATGAAGCTGAACAAATTTTTCATCACACAGTCACCCTGTGTCAAAGGCTTTGAGTCCTGTGTCTTGGGCCAACACTTTTAACTCTATTAGCTAAAATCTATCTCTCCTCATCTAGGGGCCAGTAGGATACAAGTGATGCCCCAACAAGGCTTCCAGTACTTCCTGACCACAGAGGTCAACATGGTCCTCCAGTTGGATCTTGAGACCCCTTCCCCTCTTCTAAGATCAGATAGAGTGAGAGTCCCATGAAGCCCCAATGGCAGGGACAATGGCCACATTCAGCAGGAAGCAGATACAGAAGAAGAGACCTTCTACCCTCAACTTCCCATAGAGATTTATGAGGCTCATGTCTCTCAAGGGGGACATAAAGCAAGCAGTTGGAGACAGGAATTAGGTCTCTAAGATGCCTGGATATGTCAGGTAACATTCCTGCACATCCAACATGGCCTACGGGAAATGACCACCCAAAAGACCTCTCCTCTCCACCCAGACTTACTCTTGTTTACCATAGCCATTAGCTGTTATCAATCAAGCAGCCCCACAATTAGAAAGGGGTAGCCCATTCTAGAAGAGAAAGAAATAAAAACTCCAAGTCTTCACCAGTCAGAGCCTTTTGAGTCATTCCTTTGTGGTCAGGCCCACTCCTAACACTTTGGAGTATACTTTCGCTTCTAATAAACTGCTCTTTTACCACTGTATATCTGTGTCTTGCTCAATTATTTGCTCGAAATGCCAAGAACCTGGTTACCATGCCAAGAAGGGCCTGCTCTCTGGTTACAGGATCCCCACTAGAAAATATGCTCCACCGAGTGTCATGGTGGTTAAGCGCTGGCTTGGGAAGCCAGCGGCCCCCAGTTCAGTCCCACATATGAGGGCCAGTGACACTGCCCTCAAAAAAAAGAAAATATGCTCCATAAAAATAGGGGTCATATAGATTAAACTGCTTGTATGTAGTAAGTGTGCAATACATATTGAATTAATAAGTTAAGATTTAAAATTATAAAAATATTTTCTTTCTGTGAATAATTTCTTTGTATGGGAGTTTATGTGTATTTTTTTGTTTACTTTCTTGTTACTTTGCTTGAAGATAAAGATAAGGATAGACATTTATATATATTATAAAATCTGATAAACTAAATGAGACTATTTTTACTGAGTAACAGTCTAAAGTCATAAGTATCACAACTCAGGGAGCTGTCAGGAATACAAAAGTAAACAGAAAAGAGGTGGAATTGATCACAGAGCAAGTGACATGTGCAGAGTGTCATAATGGTGGGAATGTAGTATGAAAGGAAGGAGGGTCAATAAATAGGCTGAACTCTTTATGATGTCATCTGAATTCCTCTGGGGCACTTATAAGGTGGCTAGAGGAGGGGAATCTAACTGACACAACAGATACTGTGAGCACTGGGTACAGAACTATGAATGAAAAGGAGGCTATGTAATAAATCTGACAAGCTCAGTGACTGAAAATAACCTCACAGGGAGATCCAATCATAAATTCCTAACTGGGCAGGTCACAGTAGGTAGTCAAGTCCCAGGCCAATAACTTCTTTAGTAAAAGTTTTATCTTTACCTTAAGCAAGCTCTGTCTATTCTTCTTGTGCATCTTGGTTAACACACATTTGAAATGCCAGGATAATCCTCTTCTCCAGACCCCTCAGAGGAGTAACCATGCTCAAGGGAGAACATGATCTTGTATACAATCCCTATTTACTATAAATGTTCTCTCCACTTTACTTTTTATCCAATCATAGAAATTTCCCCACCTTGTTTCCTTGCCCTCAGTAATCTACCATCAATGGATATCATGTAATCTTCCATACATTCCCTCCTTTGATTCCAAATGTGTAACAGGGACTGTCAAGCTACCATTTTCCAGAGCTTTTTGAGACCTTGCTTCTGGGCATGTCTTCAGTCTAGCTCAAGGAAACTGATAAAATTTTTTATAGGTTTGGACATTCTTGCATTTACAGAATCAATAAATTTATTGTATGTGGGATAGAATAAAAGATGTTAAAAACAAGACAATAGGCCCCAAATGCTAAGCCCCACAGCACCAAACCAAAACTTAATTACAGCTTCTGCTCTCTCAGAAAGGGAAACTTAAACCAGTCAATCAGGAATCCCCGAATCAGCACTGGTGAGGTAACCTGCTTGAAAGAACCCAGCCATCCCTTAAAAGAAAGTGATCTTGCAATAACCAAACAGCTTTTTTGTCTGGTATAACTTCCTCATTTGTGCTTCCTTCTGCCTATAAAATTCTTTCATTTTTGTATAGCTCTTTGGAGCTCCTTTCTGTCTTCTAGATAGGATTCTGCCTAATTCATGAATTGTTGAATAAAGCCAATATCTTTAAAATTTACTCAGCTGAATTTATTTTTTAACAATAGTATATACATAATTCATAAAAAGCTGCTTGAAAATATCATATACTTTACATTTTAATAAGTCAAATTGAAACAAGTTGGAAACATCTCTGATAAAAATTGAAATGGTAAGCAAGATGTACAGTGACAGCAGGATCTCCATGTAGAAACTATTCAATAAATTCAGTTAATATAAATGCTCAATAGGTCAAAGGATTGTTATGCCAACTGATGGGATTCAGGAAATGCTACTCTAAAATATGACACTGTGGCATACTAAATATTTTAAGCTGAAGGAGTTTGACAAAGCAGCAGAAGCAGAAAGATCACTCTTACCTTCCTACTGCCCTTCTACCTTGAAACAGGTGAAAAAACCCTCAAGTGAGAGGTGCTCTCCCTATACCTGGAGGAAAGGAGAATCCTTATGTGTGTAAACAAAGGGATCACAAAAAAGATCCAAAGAAACTGGTCTTGACAAGTTTCCCCCATTTTGCTACACTTACCTCATATTCCTTAATCTATCATATTCCTCCACAATTGTCCACTCTTCATCAAACCTAGCACTAAAATACTCAAGTTCAACTGTTTCTTTGGATCATTTCCTTACGAAATGTCCCGCATCACATAAAACTTATATTAAATATATTTGTATGTTTTTCTCTTGTCAATCTTTGTCAGGTTAATTTTCAGACCCAGGCAGAGACCCCCAAGAATATTGAGGAAAAAATTTTCCTGTCTTACACAAATCCAGAAATGGAAAGAGAAAAGGATATAAGAGGCCACATTGAGCCTGGTAGGAAAAGCAGTGACACAAAACAGGCTGACCTCAAACCTACATGTGGTGGTTGAATGTCTGGAGGAACATCTTGGCAGTATAGGTGCCCCATGAGGAGCAAGGGGCCCCAGCCCCTCATAGGACACCCTAGCCCAGGGTTCCAGTGCCAGGAAGAAAAGTTCTCACATCTGGCTGCGAAAATCAGCAGGGATTCTGCCCATCTGGGTGATATGCAAGGCAGCTGGAAACCCAACTAGCCTCTTGAAAAGCCTGCACATATAGACTCATTCACTTGTAAAAACTCACCCTGGGCTCCAGTGGAGAGATAGCAACTCAGGGAGGAGCTAGAGACATACAGGAAAAGACTGAGTTGTGTATCTTCAGGGCAAGAGCTAGAGGGAGAGCCACCATTGTTCCTGTGGAGCTCTTCTCCCTTGTAGCCTACAGGCATGCACCATCTTTGCTATGTTGAGCCCTCCCACACACAGCCAAATTAGAAACTGCACTGGCCTGGTGAACTCCACTCACTCCACCCTGGTACTACTGGGGACTCTACCCCACCAAACTTGCTCATTGCCAGAGGCAATTTTGGCAGTGGGAAGCCAGCCTTGGTCCATGCTGCAGTCTTTCTAGGACAACTCTCAAGGTTCCTTGGGCCCCAGGTGGGTAGTGGCTGGCCTCATGCTCTGAGCCTTTTGCTGAGTTACCCCAGGCTCAGATCTTGTGCCAAACCTGAATCTATATTAAACTGGTAAACAGCAATTGCCCCACCATGGTGACTCCCTGGGACCTGACCCCACCCAATTTGCACACTGCCTGAACTCTTTCAGCATCTGAACCTACGGGCAGCCAGCAGGTGGCACCAGGCTTCAGGGTTCCCTAGTTCTTTTGTTGAGCTGGCCCAGGCCAGGTACTGGTGACAGCTGAACTCGGTTCTCAACATGCCCCCCACCCCCCACGTACCTCCGGGTCCATGCACAGGCAGTGAGCAACTGTGGATAGCTTTGTAGTTTCTACAAGGTAGCCCTGGGCTGGTCACAGGTAGCAGCTGACCTTGACCTGCATGGGAGCCCCTCCAAAGTGGACCCAGAACCAACACACCTGGAGGTGAGCTTCAGGCTACAACAGAGCACTGCCTGATTAGTCCCCAAAGGATAGTCACAAAAGGCATCAGAGCCTGCAGGGGTGTATCCCTCTCTGTGGTGTAAGCCTTCACATAACATCTCCAATGTTGAGGACGTGGCCAATTTTCACAGCCAGTCAACCTGAGGGTAAATCCCACCCGCTGACAAGCCAACGGAAATCAAGGTTCAACTACAACAGGAGAGTACAAGCAATCACACAAGGAACACTCCTGGAGCACTCAGTACAGGTGACCAGAGAGACTGTGCCACTGAGCTATACAGGACACCTACTACATAAGGCCACCCGGAGAAGACTGAGAGACATAGGAAATATACCTAATACATAGAAATGAACACAGAAAGGCAGCCAAAATGAGGAGCCAAAGAAACATGTCCCAAGAAAAGAATAGGAGAAAACTCAAAAAAAAATAAAATGGAGGCAGGCAACTTACCAGAGACAGAGTTCAAAACATTGCTTATAAGGATGCTCAAGGAACTTGATTAGAACTTCAAAAAAGATACAGTAAGCATAAAAAAGGACATAGAAATGATAAAAAAGACCCAGTAGGAAATGAAGAATACAACTGAAATGAAGGCTACACTAGAAGGAATCAACAGCAGATTAGATGATGCAGAGCAATGAATTGCCAACTTGGAAGATAAGGTACAGAAAATACCCAATTGGAACAACAGAAAGAAAAAAGAATTTTAAAAAATGAGGATGGTTTAAGGGATCTCTGGGACATCAAGTATAATGACATTCACATCATAGGAGTATTGGAAGAAGAAGAGAGAGAGCAGGGATTGAGAACTTATTGAAAGAAATAATGACTGAAAACTTCCCTAACCTGGCAAAGGAAACAGATATACAAATCCAGGAAGCACAGAGAGTCCCAAACAAGATGAGCCCAAAGAGGCCCACACAAAGACAAATCATAATTAAAATGGCAAAGGTTAAAAACAAAGAGAGAATCCTAAAAGCAGCAAGAGAAGGGCAACTAGTTACTTATAAGGGAGCTCCCATAAGACTGCCATCTGATTTCTACAAAACTTTGCAAGCAAGAAGAATTGGCATGTAATATTCAAAGTGATATAGAGTAAAGACTTACAAACAAGACTACTCTACCCAGGAAAGCTATCATTTAAAATTGAAGAAGAGATAAAGAGCTGTCATGAAGGTATTACGGTAAGTGAAATAAGTCAGACAGAGAAAGACAAGTACCATATGATCTCACTTATATGTGGCACTTAAAGAACAAAATAAACAAAAAACAGAACAAAACAGAAACAGACATATAGTTACAGAGAACAAACTGATAGCCACCAGGTGGGATGGAGGTTGAGGGACTGGGTGATAAAGGTGAAGCAATTAAGACATACAAATTGGTAATTACAAAAGTCATGGGGATGTAAAATACAGCATAGGGAATGTAGTCAATCCTATTGTAATAACTATGTATAGTTCCAGGTGGATACTAGACGAGTCAGGGGTTTCACTTCTTAAATTATATAAATGTCTGACCATTATGCTGTATATCTTTAACTAATATAGAATAATATTGAATATCAACTGTAACAGAAAATATTTTAAAAATTAAATAAAAATAACAAAAAGAAAAGAAAACCCTAATGATAACCAGGTTAAAAATTTTAACATATCTAAGGAAATAATGTATAGATATAGATATGCTTACTGTTTGTGTGGTGGTGATGGTTGAAGGCTGTATAGTATGGGGGTCGAGAAGGAGTTAACCCAAAACACTTTTTAAAAGTAGAGGTGCACTGAAGCAAAACTTGACATTGATCAGCCAAGCATTCACTCTTCAGGAGGTAAGGAACCCTTAAAAAATAAATTATACTTATGTTTTTGGAATGGTTCCAAGTTTCAAGCTATCAAGCCCCTAGTAATTCCCCTGTGGACAAAACAAATGTCCAAAACTGTAGAAAACTTTTATGAGTTTATTTGAACCAAACTGATGACATATGTCAGGTAGCAAGATCTGAAATGCTCCAGAGAAGGTAGTTTTGTGGTTTACTTTATGTATTGGAGTCAAAGGAAAAGACATAAGGAAGGTGTAGGAAATCCATTGGTGGTTGATAAAGGAGGCAGGAAAAGGAAAAGTGGGGAAATCTCTGGGATTGGAGAAAAGGCAAAATGGAGACACACATACTTCTTTTACATTAGTGGGCACAAGATAGCTAATAATTAACATTTACAGCACATACAAATAGTATGCAGTGAACAAGATAACAATGACGGCTTCTGGGGCTTCATGCTCTGTTGCCTACAGTTGTGACTTTGAGGGGCAGGAAAAGAAAATTACACTGAAATTTCAAAGGTATGCTATCCTAGATGCACAAGAATAATGGACAGAGCTGACTTAAGGCAAGGTTTAATCTTTGCTAAACAAGCTATAGACCTGGGAGTGACTACTTACTATGAACTGCCCAGTTAGGAATTTGTGATCAGGCCATCCTGCGTGGTTACTTTTAGTCACTGAGCCTATGACCACTGAGCCTGGCAGATTTATTGCCTAGCACCTTTTTTGTTCATATCCTTTAGTACATATTTAAATTAGCCTGAGTTCCCATTCTACCTGACTATAAGAAGTTCTATCTTTTATGCCATTCTCTTTCCCTAGTATTTCCGATTTTCACTGGACAATATTTACATGTCATCCTGGTTGTCACTTACCACCTCTTCCCTGAGATGATTTTTTTGGGCTTCTCTTTTCCTGTTTGTTTTTTTTGTCTTTTCCAGTGCCACTTCACTCGAGTGTGGACAAACACCCCCCCCCCTTAATGTCCTACATCTTTGTTAACTCTAAACTGTTGACATTAACAAGTCTCTTCTGAGAACTACTATAGCATTCAGGTTAAGTATATGGATACTGACACCAGACTGCTTAGGTTCCAACACTGGCTTGGCCACTTAACTTGCTGTGGGACTCTAGGAAAGTAATTTAAACTCTCTGTGCCTTAAATTCCTCTTTGTGAAATGGGGATAACACTTGTATCTATCTCATAGGCCTCCGTTGAGGATTAAATGGGCTAATTCCAAGTAAGCATTAAGAACAGTGCAAATGAGGTCTAACCATTAATTTCCCAAACTTGCCACCGTGTTCTTATACTGGCAGCACTATACAAACAGCTCAGTAAGGTTTCATAACCTTGGGATATCAGTGTCTCACAGCTGTGTTCGTGTCGATATGTGGCAGTGTCTTGCTGGATGGCATTTATTATTGTTGTTGCATGTTTTTGTGTGCAGTTGTGAGAATGTCTGAGCTTGAATTAGAGCAATGGACAAACATTAAATATCTTGTTAAATCTGGCAAAAGTGGGAGTGAAATGAGAGACATATTAGTCCAAGTTTATGAGATTAATGCCATGAAGAAAATGGCAGTGTACAAATGGATTAAACGTTTTTCTGAACAGAGAGAACACGTCACTGGTGAAGAGAGGTCAGAGCAGCCAGTAACAAGCAGAACTGATGATAACATTGCAAAAATTCATCTAATTGTGCATAAAAATCATAGGCTGACTGTGAGAAGCATAGCAGACCAAGTAAACATTGATAGAGAAACAGTTAAGAAAATCTTAACTGAAAATATTGGCATGAGAAAGGTGTGTGCAAAAATGGTCCCGAAGGAGATCACCAATGAACAAAAGAAAAGGAGAGTCAAAGTTTTCCAGGACCTTTTGGAGAGACAAGACGATGTTTGCAGCCATGTTATCACTGGTTATGAAACATGGGTGTATCAATGCAACCCTGAAACAAAGTGTCAAAGTGCACAATGGAAGTCAGCCAATTCTCCACAACCAAAAAATTCTGTCAGTCCAAATCAAGAGTCAGAACGATGTTACTAACCTTTCTTGATATCAGGGATTATTCAGTATGAATTTGTACCAACTGGACAGTTAACCAAGTTGACTATTTGGAAGCGTTTAAAAGGCTGCATGAAAAAGTTAGACGAAAACTACTTGAACTTTTCACTAACAATTAGTGGTTCTTGCATCACAACAATGCATCAGTCACACAGCACTGTCTGTGAGGAAGTTTTTAGCCAGTAAACAAATAACTGTATTGGAACACCCTCCCTACTCACCTGATCTGGCCCCCAATGATTTCTTTCTTTACCCGAAGATAAAGACTGAAAGGAAGACATTTTGATGACATTCAGGACATAAGGGTAATATGACAACCGCTCTGATGGCCATTCCAGAAAAAGAGTTCCAAAACAGCGTTGAAGGTGGACTAGGCACTGGCATCAGTGCATAGCTTCCCAAGGGGAGTACTTCAAAGGTGATCGTAGTGATATTCATCAGTGAGGTATGTAGCACTTTTTCTAGAATGTGTTCATGTACTTAATTGTCTGACCTCATAAGTATTATTCATATGGTGGCTTGGGAACAAAATGAATATGACAATGAAGAGAAAAATAACCAAAAACTGGACATCACAATTTATCTCATGCTTATTGGCTAATGCCTACCAGGGGAGCTTCCTAATAGATTATTTTAGTCTGCCTTCCCCCACTTGTTTCCTCCTGCAAGGAACAGGTTATAATAGCTCACTTACTGGAATTGACTTGACACTATCTTGTCTCTCCAGAGTCCTCATCCTCAATCTCTCTCCCTGCTCCCATCTGCAGGAGAAAAGGAAATTCTCACCCTTCACTGACAATTAAACTGCTCACTTTTTAAACCAGCAACTCAGGCCACACTAGAGATTTTTATATTACTATACTGAGTAGATAAGCTCTGAACTAGAATGAGGAACTTAATTTGTTAGGTAGTTAATCATTTTAAGTAGTTAAGTTCCTAATTTTAGGACAGGATTTTGGCTTTGTGTTAATATAAGTGGGAAGCTATTAAAGTGTTTATGTCAAAATAGAAAAGGGAGTTTTTCTAAGTCTTCTACCACAATCACCATTAAAATAAGTACGTTGATTAATTATAAATTCAAGTAGGCCTCCCCTCTAGAAAAGCTGCAAATGTTGAAATACTATTTCAGTCCCACTATACTTTTAAACATGTGTCAGCTTAATCTGTATATCACATAATGTTTATGAGCCCTGACTTTATACCTTCACAAAAATAGTTTAAAATTCTAAAATCAATATAGGTAAATTATTTTAACTTTGTTTCATCATCTGTAAAATGGGATTACTAACGCCACCAACTTCGTAGGGTTGTTTCCGTTATAGAACAGAAAGTTTGTCCACTCGGCATTTGCAGAGCCAAACACTAAACACCAAGGTTGCAGTGGGGAAAGATCGGCTATTTTATTATGAATGGTGCCACCCAGGAGAATGGGAAGCTAATGCTTAAAAGCCCAAACTCCTTGATGGCATGTAGGTTATAGAGTATATAGGGTAAAATCACAATACACTGTAGGTTAGAGGTTCAGGGACATGCTGAGAGCTGATTGATTGGAGGTGAGGGAGAGGTAAGAAATCATTTCTTCAGGTCTTGAGGACAGTTCTGAGGTCTTCTCTGGCCTCCCTTTATGTGGTTCCATGGAAAAGTAGCCATAGGGCCATTCCACCTCAGGGCTCAGGAGCTGAAACATAATTTAGGTCAAGATGCTGTCTTTAGCCTGCCAGAGGGCCAGATCCAGACCTTGTGATCATTAGTCAGGTCCAGGTTAAAAGCTAAGTCTTGGGGGAAAGCTATGTCTCTGTTGGGTATATACAGAGAAAGAAGGATATGATTGATTTATAGAGCTAGGATTTAAAAGTAAATTTAATCAGTCTTAAGTACCCTCAGTTTCATTTGGGGTTTAAAAGATAAATTAGGGTTTAAAATATAAATAAGATAAATGAAGCCCTTATTGCATTAACTGGAACATAGCAAATGTTCAATAACACCAAGTATTTCTAAGTTATGGTAATAGATTTCAGAAAAAAGGCCAAACTTTCTTTTTTTTTTTTTGAGTTTTTCATACTCCCTGTTCTAACTTTCCTCTGGAGCCATAATGAGTTCCTGATACAATTCATGTCTTTAAATTTGCGAAGAATAGCTGATGAGATTCAATGTAATGTAAAAAGTTGCATTTTTTTCATATCTTGTTTTAAGAGAAGAAAAGAAAATGCCAATGAAGTGTTTTGCTCTCCTTTTTAAAGGGGCAAAATTAAAGTAAGTCATACAAATCACCTTATTTTCTTATTTCAAATTATTGAATGCATTTCCTATGTTACTTCTTTCTTTTAATGATATAATCCTTAAATCCCCTTCAATACGCTAATATTTTGTGACTGATTTTGAAAGGCTGTTATGAGAGTTTTAAGAGCTAGATATACCCAGATAAGCAGGGTACTAATAAAAGTTATTTATACTTTAAAATATGATTATACAATAGTTGAACAGTTTACCAAAGCCCTCTTATTGATTCTAAATATAATTGATTTATTTGAGGATATTCTCAAATCTTTCTTTTATTGTTTCTCTAGTCACAGTAAGATTAGGCATAATCTCTTTGCTAAACTGAAGAAGAGAAAAACAGAATTATTTTTTACTTTAAAAACCTCCTGCCGCCTGTGATCTGATATTTCAGGTAAACACATTGTATGGTATTATGTTTTCCATTTTTATAGAAATGCTTTTGGATTCTACATTAAGGAAATCTTAGCATCAAACTGTTTGAACATATACCTCTTCTTCATGAAGCCTATCCTGTTGGTTGAGGTATTGGTTTACCGGCTGTGGTGTTCCTTGTGGTTTTATGCAAGTCTTTTGTTAATGATCGGTCTAATGAAGTCCAATTCTCTAAGCTTTTCATTGCATCTTTATTTCATAATTTTAAATTTTTTGAAAGATAGTCTTCATTACGTTAGAGACCTTAGCACCATATTTTTATTAACCAAAATCAAATAATGTTCTTTCATGATGCTTGTCATTATAAAATTAACATCACATTATAAAAAATGTTGGAAATTAAATGTTTGAATGAGTTACTTTATCAATTGCTGTATAACAAATTATACCAAAACATTTTTTAAGAGCTTAAAACAGGAGAACTGAACATTTTATCTCATACAGTTTGTGAGTCAAGTGTTCAAGAGTGACTTACTCAGTAGTAATGTCTCATGGTGTCTTATGATGTTTCTGATGAAGGGACCAATAACCTATCAGCATGGCATGAACACTATGCAGTGGTTCAGAACAAGCCACCCCAATATTTTCCTCAGTGGTATGCAGATTATTTTGAGCAAAAGGCAGCCAAGACAAGATACCGGACTCAAGAGAAACTTCTGCTCCTCCCAAACTATCTAGAAGAATTTAAAGTAGGGGCCTGTCCATGATAAGAGTTATCACCAGAAATAACTTTTTACCTAACTATTTGGCAGGGCAAACTAATAATTACTGAACATGTGCTCTCCCTGCAATTTCCCTTTGAAGTACCAAAATGTCTTATATCATCCCTAGCTCAGAACGTCATGTATACCTCAATTTCCCTTTCTGTCTTTGAACCTCTCATGTATGTGAGGTTTCTGACTCTCTCGTATATGTAGGGTTCCCATACATATGTATATAATTAAATTTCATCAGTTTATCTTGCTACTCTATCTCATGTTTATTTGAGTATTAGACCAGACAAAAGAACCTTGAGGGTGGAGGAAAGTTTCTTCCTCCCCCACAACTACTATAAAGTAAAAAGTTTTGGACAAACAGCTGCATAAAAAGCCTTATCTGAATGTTCCCTTGATTGATGATTAAAGTAGGGCTTTCTGGGAATTAAACTGCCATAAACCCCCCTCCAGAAAAGCTTCCAGTCAAAAAGGAGACTGCCCATTAGCACCAGGATGAAAAGTTTTGTAAAAAAGCCCAATAGAACCTTCCATACTTCCCCACTGAAACCCCACCCTGGTCCCTTTTGCTAAGCTGATATAGAAACACTTACTCTTAGTTTTCTGGGGAGCCATTCCTTGTAAAGTGCTCCTGCATGTATGCGAAATAAACTTCTGGTAATCTGATTGTTGTCAATTCATTCAAAGCCCCACCAATGTCATCATTATCACTGAGGCCTAAGTTGTTAGAGGAAAAATTTTCCTTCCAACACAGTACAAATGTCAGCTTAGGTTGCAGTCATCTGAAGAATGGACTACAATTGGAGGATCTGATTCCAAGGTTCATGAACAAGGTTGGTAAGTCCTTGCTGGATGTAAGCAGACATGGCTTCAATTTTGCTCATGATGTGGAACTCTCTATATGACTGCTAGGGTATCCTCATGGATGGGCTGGCTGGCTTCTCTCAATGAGTAATGAAAAAGAAAGCAAAATAGAACCTGTAATATCTTTTATGACCTAGCCTTACTGCTCATACATTGTCATTCCCATGATATCATATTGGTTACATGAGTCAGCCCTATACAATGTAGGAGGGCATGATACAGGGCATAAATACCAGGAGGCAATATCACTAGGGGCCATTTTGGAGCCTGGCTATCACAGTGGCATTTGTTTTCCTTATTTAGTTGAAATCTTATGGTAAATGCAATTCTGAATTCTATTTTTTAAATTAGTATTATATACAAAGCCATTTTTCTTTGCTATTATATCGTCTTCATAATCACCTTTTTTAATGAATACATAGTACCCTATCATAATTTAATTAGCAATTCCACTATTCTTGACATTTACTCTCCTTCTAAAATAGATAATTTTGACATTTAATCATTTCTTTTTTATAAAAGTACTTAGCAGCTTTTTCACAACATTAACCCCATAAAAAGGATTGTACATTTGTTTTAACAAAAATTACAGTGTTACTTATGACCATAGCTGATTAGATTTAATTGATTCAGCTGATCTAATTCCTTCCTTAGAAAACTAATTGAGAGGAGCATTTTTGTGTCTCTGGAAACTCTGTGCTATGTGGATAGAACACAAGGAAATGGGATGACCTATTTCTTCAGCCACATCTTTTGCCATTAAAAATCTTAAAAAAAGGAAATAGCTATGCTTAAAACACTTGTAGGATCTTTATTTGCTGCACAATAATGTCCAAGCAAACATGTCATAAAAGGCCTGTCACAAATTGTGCCCTGCTTACCTCACCTCTTCAGCCTCCTCTTTTATATAACCCTAAATTTTAGACAAGCTGAATAAGAGGCATTCAGGCCTGGAACATGCTAAACTCTTTTATGCAGACATCCCTTTGTTCATGTTGCTCTTACAGCGTGGAATGCACTCTTGTACCCCCAATACTGCCTTTCCCATTTATCTGACAAATTGCTCATATGAGGTTTCCTTAAAACCCCTTCTCCAAATAGAACCTTCTTCCTTTGCATTCCTGTTTGTGTTCCTTTAAAAATTCTATCATAGGACCTATTTTATTCCATTGCACTTGTTTATAATGTCCTTGATTTCAAAATATCTTAACTAACTGTGTTTTCTCAGTACCTTCCTCATCAAGACATAAGTGCTTAGCACACAGCAGTTGCACAGTAAAAGGTAAAATTAATGACACTTAGAGATATTCAGCATCATTCTCTTCTTTACATTAGGAAAGATGCTAAGAGAGCTTAGTGTTTGTTTTTCAAGGACATCACATGAGGAGATTTTAGGAGCCTCTTCACCTTATATTCAGCAAATATTTATTAAGAAACTACTCTGTACCAAGCACTGTTCTAAGTTCTGGGGTATATCAGTAAACAAAATAGACAAAGTCTCTGCCCTTATAAACTTTATATTCTATTGGGTATTAAGAGAATAAATAAATATACAATGGGTAATGATGTGAGACATTAATAAGTAATAAATAGAAAATAAAATAGTCTAAGGGAATAAGGTGATCAAGGAAGACTTCTCTGAAGGGATGATATTTGTGCAGATGGAAGTGAGCAACTGAGTAATATGGTAAATCATGAAAGAGGATTCTAGGAAGCAAAAACATTGAAGACAAGTAAGTACCTGGTGTGATCATGAAATAACAAGGAAGCCAGTGTAACTGCTGCTGAGTGAGCAAGGAGGCCATGAGGAAAGAAAGTAAACTGGGGACCTTAATATTTACTCAGAGTGAACAGTTAAATGACAAAAATAGACAGATTTTAAAAACATTCATACGGAGTCTGTGTGGGGATTAAGGTGTAGATGGTTGAGGGATGAAACAGGAAGACCATTTAGGAGGCTATTGAAGTAATCCAATGAGAAATGTTGGTGACTTGGACCAGGTGGAAGTCTTAGGTGTGGGGAAAATAGTAATATTTGGGATATAGCATGAAGACAGATGAGGAGAGAGGAATCAAAGATGAATCTGGCTTATGGTTTGCAAACCAGAAGAATAGAGTTGCTATTTCCTGAGATAGGGCAGACTGCTGGGGTAACAGGTGTGAGGAAAAGATAAAAAGGAATTTGATTTTTACCATAGTAAAATTACATTTGGCAAGTAGACAGTTGGATACACAATTCTGGAGTTGTTCTAGTTACTAAGGCTCTGTAAAAAGTTACCTCTAAACTTAGTGTCTTAAAACAATGACAGCATTTATTTTATTCATGAACCTACAATTTCGGTGGGGACTGGTGAGAAAGACATCTGTATTCTACTTGGCATCAGTTGGGTTGACTTAAAATCTAGGGGCTGGAATATTCTAAAGCGTCACTCAATCACATGTCTGGTGGGGGATGCTGGGTAGTGGCTGAAATCTTAGCTAGGGCTATTGGTTAAAACACACAAATATGACCTTTCAACATGGATCCCCAAAACAAGTGGATCCAGAAAGAATGAGAGAGAGGGGGAGAGAGAGAGAGAGAGAGAGAGAGAGAGAGAGAGAGAGAGAGAGCGCACATGCACCCCAGGTGGAAGCTGTATCTTTTTATGAACTCATCTTAGAAATCAAATAGCAAATAGGATCACTTCCACTATTCTGGGGCAGTCGTAGGTGTCCACCAAGATTCAAGAGGTGGGAACAGTGTTAGTCACACTATAAGAGCACGTGGGATGGGAGACATAACTATGAAAATTACCCATTACCCAATTCCCTTCCTTGCAGCCTTTGGCTCAAATAGAAATGGTTTTCTCAAAGCCAGAAGCTTTCACGAAGCACTTGAAAATTGGAGCTGAACAAAGTAAATATATACATTGTCATCTGCTGTAGGATATTTTGAAACTGACAACTGCTTAGGGAATTTTTAACCCTGATATACTTGTCCTTAGCCTCAAATATTAATGACCTTGAAGCAAGTAAGTCTTAAGCACAGGTATTAAGTATATTTTTGAGGGGAAGCAGAATTTGCAACCCCACAAAATGCCTTTAGGGATATTGATTATTTTAAGCTGGTTATTTTCAAGAAATAAAGACTCAGGAAAAACCTCTGATCTTTCCCCTTACTGCCTGAAAGAATTTAGATAGAGGATCTTCTCCAGGAGAGGGGATATCAGAAATAACAGTAGTTGAATATGAACTAGTATGTGATAGACAGGGAGGGAACTATCAAGGTCCATTGGATTAAGTCCTCTCTGTGTCCACTGTTAAAGATGACTTAGAAAGCATTTATTTACCAAACATTTGCTTTTCCATCTCCATATGAATTGTATTCCTGCCCTTTGAAGTCCCAAACCACAATTCCCTTGTTTCTCCTTAGCCTAAGAATGGCCTGTAAGCCTCAACTCCCCAATTTGTCATCAGTCTCATATTCTTATGGAATCCCCATGCGTATAATAAATTTGGGCATTTTCTCGTGTCAATCTGTCTCACGTTAATGTGATTAGTATTCCAGCCAGAAGAACTTAGAAAGGTAAGACGAAAATTATTTTTTCACTCCCACACTTTCATCAGATTCAATAACTTTTATTATGTCTTTACATAAGTTCAAATATTCAATGTTCTGCCAATGAGAAATAAGAATTCAATATTTTTCTTATTTACAGATATTCAGGAATGTACTTATAGCATATTTTAAATGATATCTTATATATATTTAAACAAACCTAAGTTAAACAAAGCATTCTGTTCTAATTAGAGGGATTCAGATATTAAACAAAGTGATATTTGTTACTGACAGGTGGTGTGTGACTGAAGTAGCATTATGGTACCTAGAGACACTGCCAAGGAGACAAATTTCCTTAATGTAAGTAAAAGATACTCAAACATAGCTGCATGAAGATGGATATATAAAACAGACAAAAGAATACTGTCTCCTTTATAGGGTCAATATCCTTTTGTATTCAAGTCCCCATGAAGGTACCCACTGGTGATAATAACATCTGACTAATATCAGAATTCATTGGATCCTTTGAGAAACTCAATCTAGTCATTTCTAAGAAAAGCATAGGGTGTTTTCTAAACACTGTGGACATTCTAAACCATACTGAGAGCCACAAGCCATGGCTTTACTTCTCAATAATTTGTTGGTGTGATGCAGTGAAGTGGAAGCTCCAAATAAACCATGTCAAAGTACAAATACATTTGCCCTGAAAATAATTACCTCTAAACAACATATCTTCTTGGGAGATAATACAAATAATTTCAGCATAGTCAGCTGGGTTGAATCAAAAGATGAACCCAAGAGTCCCTGGCATCTGACTAGGTCAAATAGGATGGTTTCATGCATGCTTAAATTCAATCCCCCAGATTATATTTCCAGCATTTTCCAAAACAGCATAAAGGGGATATCTATTGGTACTGTAGTTATATTTTGCATGTGTTCTAAGTGCTATCAGTTCCAAGTTATAGTGAAATTGACATGAAATAGTACATGAAACACCATTTCAAATATGTGATCATCAAAATTTTAATGTTTACCTATTTTCAAAACTAAAAAAAATTACTCATGAAATAGAAAAAATTGATATTTTGACCTCCAAACTTACTGTAACAAACAATGACTTGTATAAAAACAGTTTCTCTGTTGAGACACAATAAATTTTAAATTGTATCGTTGACATTAATTTGAGTTTATAACTCTTTTCTTCATTGAATTTGAAATATACCACTGTCATATAAAACATCCACTTTAGAGGGCCAGCCGAGTGGCGCGGTGGTTAAGCGCTGGCTTGGGAGACCAGTGGCCCCGGTTCAGTTCCCACATGTGAGGGCCAGTGACACTGCCCTCAAAAAAAAAAAGAAAAAAAAGAAAAAAAAAACATCCACTTTAGGAAAGATTGGCTCTATATGTGTCTGGCATTTTTCAAAACATAAATCAGATTACCACACTCTTATACTTAAAACCATACAATTACTTCCTCTTGCAAGCAGAATAAATTCAAACTCCTGACATGGACTTCAATACCCTGCATTAACTATCACTATTTACTTCTATATCTTTTCTTTTTTAAATTTATTTTTTAATTTTTCAATTACAGTTGACATTTAATGTTATTTTATATTAGTTTCATGTGTACAGCATAGTGGTTAGACGTTTATATGATTTAAGAAGTGATCCCCCTGACTAGCCTAGTACCCACCTGGCACTATATACAGTTATTACCATATTATTGACTTTATTCCCTATATTTTACTATACAACTACATGACTATTTTATAACTACTAATTTGTATTTTTTAATCCTTTTGCCTTTTACAATGCCTCCAACCCCCTCCTATCTATCACCCTGATAAATCTAGTACCCACCTGACAGCATACATAGTTAGTACAATATTATTGACTATATTCTTTATGCTATACCCTAAATTTCCATGAGTATTGTGTAACAACCAATTTGTACTTAATCCCTTCCACTTTTTTACTCACCCCCCCAACCTTCCTCCCATCAGATAACCATCAGAATGTTCTCTGTATCTATGAGTTTGCTTCTATTTTATTTGTTTCTTTTGTTCTTTAGATTCCACATATAAGTGAAATCACATTATACCTACCTTTCTCTGTCTGACATATTCTACTCAGAATAATACCCTCCAGATCCATCCATGCCATGACAGATAGCAAGAACCTATTCCCTTCTATGGTGAGCAATATTCCATCATATATATGTACATCCTACACTTTATCCACTCATCCATCGAAGGACACCCAGATTTCCTCCACATCTTGGCCATTATAAACAATGCTGCAGTGAACATATGGATGCACATGCCTTCCCAAAGTAGTATTTTGGTCTTCTTCAGATACATATAGAGAAGTGGGATTATTGGGTCTTTCTTTGTCTCTTGTTATAGGCTTTGGTTTAAAGTCTATTTTGTCTAGTATAAGTATTGCTATCTCAGCTTATTTTCTCTGTTTCCATTTTTATGAAATATCTTTTGCCATCCCTTTAATTTCAGTCTGTGTGTGTATTTCGATCTGAAATGAGTCTCTTGTAGGCAACATATGTGAGGGTCTTCTTTTGTTATCCATTTAGTCACACTACTTTTAATTGGAGCATTTAATCCATTTACATTTAAAGTAAATGTTGATAGATATGTAGATATTACTATTATACCATTCATATTTATTATCTTTTTTTTCATATTCAGAGGAAATGAAGAGACATTTCTCTAAAGAGGACATACAGATGGCCAACAGGCATATGAAAAAATGTTCAACTTCACTGATCATTAGGGAAATGCAAATAAAAACCACAATGAGATACCACCTCACTCCAGTCAGAATGGATATCATCAATAAATCAACAAACAAAAAGTGCTGGTGGAGCTGTGGGGAAAAGGAAACCCTGCTGCACTGTTGGTGGGATTGTAGATTGGTGCAGCCACTACGGAAGTCAGTATGGAGGTATCTCAAAAAACTGGAAATGGAAATACCTTTTGACCCAGCAATTCCACTCCTAGGCATTTATCCTGAAAAACCCAAGACACTAATTCGAAAAAATATATGCACCTCTATGTTCATTGCAGCGCTATTTACAATAGCCAAGACTTGGACGCAATCGAAATGCCCATCGGTAGATGACCGGATTAAGAAACTGTGGTACATTTACACAATGGAGTATTACGCAGCTATAAAGAAGAAAGAAATTGTACCATTTGCAACGATATGGATGGACCTAGAGAACAGTATGTTAAGTGAAATAAGTCAGTCAGAGAAAGACAAATACCATATGATCTCACTTATATGTGGAATCTAAAGAACTGAATAAACGAGCAAAATAAACGGAAATAGTCTTAGAGACACAAAGAAAAAACTGATGAGGGCTAGATGGGATGGGGATGGGCATGAGGGAGAAGGGGAAGGGATGAGACAACACAAACTGGTAATTACAATACTACTGCAGAGACAGAAGAGACAGTTTAGAGAATATAATCAATAAAGTTGTAAATATTATTTTTTAGGGGATCAGAAGGACTCATGTTTTTTTAGGGAGACCACTTCATAGATGGTGTAGTGGCCTTACCACTGCACTGTACATCTGAAGCTGCCACTGAATAATATTATATGTCAACTATAATTTAACACTTATATAGTCATGGGATGTAGAATATAGTACAGGGATGGAGTCAATGGAATTGTAATAGATATGTCTGATATCGGGTGTGGGGGGGCAGGGTAGGGGGAGGGGGTAGTCGCTTTGTAAGGGGTGAAAAAGATAACTATTGCATTGTTTTGTACATCTGTAACTAATAATAATAAGAAGAAGAATAAATAAGTTAAAATATATATATCTAAATGAAAATACAAGGTTCCACAGGTAAGTAACACTAATGGTAACATTCTATTTTTCCATAACTTCCCTTATAATAAAATCATATACAACAAGAAAAAAAAAAGAAGTCCCTCTAGCATTTCTTGTTACAAATACTGGTTTGGTAGTGATGAACTCCTTTAGTTCTATCTTACCTTAAAGCTATTTATCTGTCCTTCCATTCTAAATGGAAAAGCTTTGCTGGGTAGAGTAGTCTTGGTTGGGTCCTTACTTTTCATCACTGACTATTTCATCCAATTCCTTCTGGCCTATAAAGTTTCTGTTGAGAAATCAGTCGATAATTTTATGGGAGCTCCCTGGTAGGTAACAAACTGCTTTTCTCTTGCTGCTTTTAGATACTTTCTTTGTCTTTAAACTTTGACATTCTAATTCTGATGTGTCTTGCTGTGGGGCTCTTTGGATTCATCTTGTTTGGGATTCTCTGAGTTTCCTGAGCTTGTATGTCTATTTCCTTTGGCAGGTTAGGGAAATTTCGCATCATTATTATTATTATTTTTTTTTTTTTTGTGGGAAGTGTCACTGACCCTCATATGTGGGACCCGAACCGGGGCCACTGGCTTCCCAAGCCAGCACTTAACCACCACGCCACTCAGCTGGCCCTCGCATCATTATTTTCTCAAATAGGTTTTCAATTCCTTGTACTCTCTCTTTTCCTTCTGGTACCCCATCAAATGTTGGTATGCTTGATGTTATCTCAGTAGCCCCTTAAAATATCCTCATTTTTTTGGATTTTTTTTTCTTTTTGCTGTTCTGCCTGGGTGTTTTCTCCTACCTTATCTTCTAAATTGCTGATTCGATCCTCTGCTCCATCTAATCTACTGTTGATTTCCTGTAATGTATTCTTCATTTCAGTTCTTGTACTCTTAATTTCTGACTGATTATTTTTGTATTTTGCATCTCCATTTTTATGTTTCCTATCTCTTTATTGAAGTTATCCCTGATATCATTGAGCATCCTTATAACCATTGTTTTGAAGTCTGCATTTGGTAGCTTGCTTGTCTCCATTTTTAGTTCTTTTTCTGGAACTTTGTTCTGTTCTTTCATTTGGGACATGTTTCTTTGTCTGCATCTCTGTGTTTGTTTCCATTTTTTAGGTAGGGCTGCTATGTCTCCTGGTCTTAATAGAGTGGCTTTATGTAGTAGGTGTCTGATGAGGCCCTGTAGGTGCAGTCTATTGGTCACCTGAGTGGGTACTCTAGGAGTGTCCCTTGTGTGCATTGTGTGTTCCCTCCTGTTGTAGTTGAGCCTTAGTTGCTAATTGAACACCTATGGGAGATATTAACCCTCAGGCTGATTGGTTGGGAGGACTGGCCATAATTACAGTGGAGAAGCTATTGTGCAATGGCTGACCATGGAGCAGGATTCACTTTAGCAGGGTTCTGGTTGTGCCCAGTCTGCCCTTTGGGTGTGTCGTCCTTGGAGGCAGCTGGGTGATTCTCTGTCTTGGTTGAAGTTGACCACCAGGTATGCCAGCCCTATAACCTCCTGGGAGGCCACAGCTTATGCCCTGCCCAGAGCCACCTGGCATGAGCCAAAAAGCAATCCATAGATGGCCACCACTCGCACTGTGCTTGGAGGTGCCTTGAGAGTCCAAGTTGGGAACCGAGACCTGCTGCTACTAGTGTCAGGCTTATGGCTGTTCAAGAGGTCTGGGACATACAGACGCCAGATGCTGCTTGTTTGGGTTTTGTGAATCTTTGAGAGATTTTAGGAAAGTCCAAAGCATGATTCAAGAAAGGCCATTTGTGTGGAAATGTCATTGGAAGCAGCTTGGGTATCCCCAAAAGATTGGTGGGATGGGGTCTCTGGGAATCACCAAGGCAGGGCAAATGAATGATGTTAGCCAGGTTGATGGAGACTTAGATATGGAGGCTGCTGGCATCTGCACACTGAAAGTTGGTAGGGGTCAACAAAGAAATAATGGATTCTGCCAGTACTTTTGTCTGGGAGAAAGCTATTCCTTCTGCCCTTACCCTGGAACCAGACAATTAACTTTCTTTCTGTATGTCCCTGCTGCCTTTCGAGCTGCTGTCCCAGCTCTAGAGCTCAGAGAGAGTGAGTCCATCAGCAAGTAAGTCTTTGTGCAGGCCCTTTAAGGGCATCACCTGGGACTCTCCAACTCATTCATTTAAGAGCATCACCTGGGACTCTCCAACTCATTTTAGTTTTGTTAATTAAAGTTTATTGGGGTGACAATGGTTAGTAAAGTTACATAGGTTTCAAGTGTACAATTCTGCAATACATCATCTATATATCATCATGTTGTGAGTTCACCACACAGAGTCAGTTCTCCTTCCATCACCATATATTTGATCCCTTTTACCCTCATCTACCACTGGTTTTCACAGCAGAAGTTAGTGGGACTTCTCTCCCCAGCCTGGACCTCTGGGCTGGGGAGCCTTTTGTGAACCTGTGACCGCTTGCTATTTTGGGGGCAGCAGAGGGGTCCTATGCAGCCAAGACATCCCTCCTGATTTTTAACCACCATACACAGCTGTGGGACCAGCTCATTCCATGTCTCTGCCCCTTCTGCCAGTCTCAAAGTGGCTTCTTCTGTATGTACTTAGTTGTAGGACTTTGATTCAGCTAAACTTCAGATGACTCTCAATGATCGTTGCTCTGTAGGTTAGTTGTAATTTTGATGTGGTTATGAGAGGAGGCATGCACAGCATTTACCTACTCTGCCATTTTGACCAGAAAATCCTCTATACCTTTTCTAATAACACTCTTTCTAATAGCACTCTTCACTTGCCAACTATACTGTAGCTTCATTTGCTATGGTCCTGGTCACTCATCTGCGAGCTCCTTCTAAGAAAGGTTTTCCTTAATCACTCAAACTGAAGTTGCATAACAAATGCAAGTTATCTCTTAGCACATTCTCTTCTTTTATTTCTTTGGGGGCACTTATCACTCTGAATTTGTTATTTTATTTACTAGTTTATTTATGAGTTTATTCATTTATTTCTTTCCCTTACCCCTATATTTGCAAATGCTTCTTTGTACTCTTTCCTCATTTATAGTACATGTCTTCCTAACCTCTGGTCAAAAATTACCCTGTACCTGGCTTCTTACTCAAAGACATCAGATAGTTATTATTACATTATTTTTTACTGTGGGTGAAAATAATCTTAGAACCCATTCTTGTGATCAGAGCTAGACACAGTCAAGATGCTGAGAGCTGAAGTTGTTGAAGGTCAGTTGATGTTGTAATGTCCTTGAAAAGTCCTGTGATTTTTTTTCTTGGAAGCACAGTCCAAAGCTAGGAGCTCAAGATTCTTCTTTTGTGATCAAACCTATGCAAAAATCAACATTATGGATATATGTAGAGTCCTAGTATTAGGGAATGTAGCTTTTGGTGTACCAAAAGAAGGGGTTATTATTTATTGATTTATGCTTTCTTAGAATGCACTCTGTCTTCAGATTCAGGTTTTGGTTATTATTGTTTAAAGCTTATTGAGATTTAATTCATAAACCATAAAATCATACTTTTGAAGTACACAATCAGTGGATTTTAGTATATTTACAAAGTTCTATGACCACTATCCCTGTCTAATTTCAGAATGTTTTCATCATCCAAAAAAAGAAACCCATAACCATTAGCAATCATGCAACACATGCCACCCACACAACAAGACCCTGGAAAACACTTATCTACCTTCTGTATCTATGGATTTTCCTTATATACACATTTATTTAGGTCATATTTAATTTTTTCAATGATGTTTATAGTGTCAGTGCACAGTGTATTCTTGCATTTCTTTTGTTAAATTTATTCCCCAAATTATTATTTCTGATGTGATTGTAAATAAAATTTTTATAAATTTCCTCTTCAATGCTAGAAATAGGGTTTTCATACCAGTCCTTTTTTTAGGCGGAGGAATTTCCCTCCTATACCTAGTTTCTATTCATTCTATTTATTTGTTTGTTTGTTTGTTTTAGTTTTATTGTAAAGGGGCATTGAATTTTACCCCATGATTTTTCTCCATCTATTGAGATGTTCATGTAGTTTTTACATGACATCTATAGAACGCCATCTGACATGGGGGCACATTGTTCTCAAATGCATGTGGAATATTCTCCAGGACAGACCACATGTTAGACCATAAAACATGTCTCAAATTTAAACAGTTTTCAACAAAACATTATGAAAAATAAACCATGCTTAAAATAGGAATAGGAACAATAGTGGCAATGCCTCATCAAATAGAGAACATCTATAAATAATTAGAAATTAAAACAAAGAACCAAATGAAAATTCTGGAGCTAAAATGTATAATTACTGAAATAAAAAATTCACTAGAGAATCTCAATAATAGATTTTACCAGTCAGAAAAAAGAATCAAAGAACTTGAAGATAAATCAACAGAGATTATGCAACTTGGAAAAAAAAAAGATAATGAAAATTTAACACCATTAGAGAAATGTGAGATCCTTAAACACACCAACATACACATAATAAGAGTATAAGGAGGGCCGGCCGAGTGGCGCGGTGGTTAAGCGCTGGCTTGGGAGACCAGTGGAAAATGCAATAAAGAAGCAGAGAAACACCTTTGACAAAATAATGCCTATAGATTTCCCTAATTTGGTGACTGATGCTAATTCTATATATCCAAGAAACTCAACAAACTCCACAAAGAGATTCACACTCAGATGCATTATAATAAAAACGCTGAAAGAGGGCCAGCCAAGTCTTGCAGTTGGTTAAGAGTTGGCTTGGGAGCGTGAGCTCTGAGCAGCAGGGCCTCCAGTTCAGATCCCCATGGGCCAGTGACACTGCGCCCTCTACAGCTAAGATGGTGAACAACGGCTCGACCTGGAGCTGGGTGCTGTGAGTTGCTGGCGATGGCGTATGCTGCAGTGGGGCTGCAGTGGGCTGCCATGAACTACCGTGGCCGGCAGCCAACGTGAGCGGCCGGCAGCTGGCAAGAGCTGCTGTGAGCCGCCATGAGCGGCCATCTGATGGCCGGCAACCAACTGGCTCAGCCGGGAAGAGCGAAATGATCATAATACCAACATGGGCCAGTGAAGTGACATCCTCCACAACTAGACTGAAGAACAAATAGACAGCAACTTGTCTGTTCCCCTCCCCCAATTCCTCAATGCTGTTCCCCTCCCCCAATTCCCCAATAAAATATTTTTTAAAAAACTACTGATAGGGATAATCTTGGAAGTAACAAGAGAAAAACAACTCATTACATACAAGAAACCCTAGTAAAACTAGGAGTCAATTTCTCATTAAAACCATGGAGCCTAAAAGGCAGTGGAATTCCTATTCAAAGTGCTAAGACCAAAACCAAAATCAAAACAAGTAAACAAATTAAACCTGTCAACAAAGAATCATATAGAACAAAAATATCTTTCAAAATGAACACAAAATAATGAAATTCCAAAATAAAGACTGAGAGATTTCATTGCTAGTAGACATATCTTACAAGAAATGACTGAAGTTCTTCAGACTGACAGAAAGTGACCACATATTGAAGCTTGAATCCACAGAAATAAAGAACACAAGTAAAGGTTAATATGTAATTATAAAAGACTGCTTCTGCTTTTATCTGACATAAGAATTTTATTTAAATTGTATTCTTGGATCTCTAACATATGGAAGATAATATATTTGGCAATATCAGTACAAAGGCAGTGAATGAGAGCAATGTTGTATTGAAATAATGAAATGACAGCATATGGTAATTCAGATCCACAAGAATAATGAAGAAAACCATGAAGGATAAATGATAAGGTAAATACAAGAAACTCCATAAATAGTCACTTGTTCTTTCTTTTCTAAGACGCTATAATAGATATAAAATTATATAAAGAGTTATTGTGGAGATCATTTAGCAATATATACAAATATCATCACATCATTATACCATATACCTGAGACTAATATAATGTTATATGTCAATTATACCTCAATTAGAAAAATGAATTGACTGAAAAAATATTACTTATAATAATGTATTGTAGGGTTGTAACATATTGAGATATATTTTGTACGACAATGATAACATAAAAATGGGTAGAAATTATACAGCTATTTATAAGTAATAATTCTATATCTCACTGTACTTATGTAGTATAGAGCTAAAGTAAATTCTGGTAATTTAAGTTGTATATAGTAAGTCCTAGAGGAGCTATTAGGGAAATAAATAAAAATATAGTGGAAAAATCATTAAAGCAAAATGTTGTTCCACTAGAAAATATTCATTCAGTGCAAAATAAACCAGTAATGAAGGTATAGAGAAGCAAAAAATATATGAGAGGCATATGAAGCATAAAGTAAAATGACAGACATAAATCTAACTATATCTAGTAACTTTAAATATGAATGGATTAAACAATCCAAAAGGTAAAGAGTGGTAGACTGTATTTTTAAAAATTATCCAACTATATACTGTCTACAAGAGACATGTTTGAGATTCAAAGTAACAAGCTGAAAAGAAGAGTTTGTAAAAAAGCTTTTTTTTCAATGGGTTTGATGCCAGAATACAGGTGTAGTGAAAAATACCTCTAAATGTCACCCAAAATAGGAAAGGAAAAGACACACATCAACATTGTTGTCATTGGACACATAGATTCCAGCAAGTCTACCACTACTGGTCATTCGATCTACAATGTGGTGGGGTCAAAAAAAGAACCATTAAAAAATTTGAGAAGGAGGCTGCTAAGATGGGAAAGGGCTCCTTCAAGTATGTCTGGTCTTACATAAACTGAAAGTTGAACATGTGGGAATTTGAGAGCAGCAGGTATTATTCCACCACCATTGATGTCCCAGGACACAGGGACTTTATCAAAAACATGATTACAGGCACATCTCTGGCTGACTATGCTGTTCTGATTGTTGCTGCTGGTGTTGGTGAATTTGAAGCAGGTATCTCCCAGAATGGGCAGACCCGTGAGCATGCCCTTCTGGCTTACACACTGGGTGTGAAACAACTAATTGTAGGTGTTAACAAAATGGATTCCACTGAGCCGTCTTACAGCCAGAGAGATATGAGAAAATTAAGGAAGTCAGCACCTACATTAAGAAAATGGCTACAACCCTGACACAGTAGCATTTGTGCCCATTTCTGGTTGGAATGGTGACAACATGCTGTAGCCAAGTGCTAACATGCCTGGGTTCAAGAAATGGAAAGTCACCTGTAAAAATGAGAATGCCAGTGGAACCACGCTGCTTGAAGCTCTGGATTGCATCCTATCACCAACTCATCCAACTGACAAACCTTTGCATCTGCCCCTCCAGGATGCCTACAGAATTGGTATTGGTACTGTCCCTGTGGGGTGAGTGGAAACTGTGTTCTCAAACCTAGCATGATGGTCATGTTTGCTCCAGTCAATGTTACAACTGAAGTAAAGTTTGTTGATATGCACCATGAAGCTTTAAGTGAAGCTCTTTCTGGGGACAATGTGGGCGTCAATGTCAGGAATGTGTCTGTCAAAGATGTTTGTTGTGGCAATGTGGCTGGTGACAGCAAAGAAAAGTCACATGAATCTAAATGCTACAATCATGATTGCTACAATCCATTACCTATTCAAAACAGGATTTTGGACTTTCTTTGGAATGGTCATTATCAGTAAGTTCTCCAGATCATCAGAAATCCAAGATGGCAGAGCAGATAAACGCCATGTTGCCTCATCCCATGAACACATCAAAATTACAACTAAATTATAGAACAATCAACCTGAAGAACCATTTGAAGTCCAGCTGAACAGAAGTTTTGTAATTAAGGGTGTAAAGAAGCAGCAATGTCAAGACTGGTAGGAGGGGTAGAGACATGAAGTGGGCTGGCATCAAACCTCCATGTGGTGGTTGAAAATCTGGAGGGATATGTTGGCAACAGAAGTTCTTCCCAGAGGAGTGAGGGACACTAGCCCCATACCAGGCTCCCCAGCCCGAAGTACTGGTGATGGGAAGAGGAGCCCCCACAACATCTGGCTGTGAAAAACAGTGGGGATTCTGACCATCCAAATGAGACAAAAGGCTGTGGGACACAAACATCCTCTTAAAGGGTCTGTGCACAGACTCATTCGCTCACAGTCATGCACCCTGGGCTCCAGCAGAGGGACACGGACTCAGAAGGCATTGAAGACATATGGTGAAAGACTGAATTGTGTAACTTCAGGGCAAAGACTGGAGGACAGTTACCATTTTCCCTGTGTGTAGCCAGCAGGTGGGCACTTTCTTTCCTATGTTCACCTCCCCCCCACACCACCACCCCCACACACACATACTCATGGCCAAATCTGAAACTGAATTGGACTAAATTCTGCTTGCTCCACCCTGGTGACTCACGGAGACCCTGCCACAGCAAACTATGATGAAGCATGAGGCTTCATCAGCGGCTGAACCTCAAGGGAGCCAGCAGCTAACAGCAGGCCTCAGAGTATCCTGGCTTTTTGCAAAGCTCCCCAGACCTGGTACTGGTGGCAGCCAGTGTGGTCTCTCCCAGACACCTCCAGGACCAGCACAGACAGAGAACAACCATGGATCACTCTGTAGCTCCCACCAGGTAGTTTCAGGCTGGTCATAGGCAGTGGCTGTCCTTTGCCTGCACCAGAGCCTCGCAAAAGAGACCCCAGAACAACAAACATAGAGGTTGGCTTCAGACCACAGCAGAGCATTACCCAATTAGCCCCACAAGAGGCACACCCAAAGGGCAGTCTCAACAAGCACCAAAGCCAACTAGAGTGAGTCCCGCATCATTGGGTAAGCACTCTGCACAGCAGCCTGTAAGCTGTGGCCATGGTCAAACACCACAGCCAGTTAGTTTGAGGGTCAATCCCACTGATGTGCCAATAGCAATCAAGGCTCAACTATAACAGGAGGGTACATGTGAACCACACAGGGACACTTCTGGAGCACCCACCGCAAGAGACCACAGAAACTGTGCCACTGGGTTTCACAGGGCACCTACTACATAAGGCCACCTGGCAAAGACTGGGATATGTAGAAGATCTACCTAATACATAGAAACAAACAGAGAGGCAGCCGAAATGAAGAAAGAAAGAAATACTTCCTAAATGAAAGAAGAAGAGAAAACTCCAGAAAAAGAACTAAACAACATGGAGGCAAGCAAGCTACCTGACACAGAGTTCAAAACAATGGTTATAAGGGTGTACAAGGAACTTAGTGAGAACTTTAACAAAGAGGCAGCAAGCATAAAACAAAACAAAACAGGGGCCAGCCAGGTGGCTCAGTTGGTTAGAGAGCAAGCTCTGAGCAACAGTGTCGCTAGTTTGATTCCCACATGGGCCAGTGAGCTGTGCCCGAGCTGAGCTACCATTGAGTTTGTGAGAGTTCCTGCTCTTAGTACCAAGGTTGCCAGTTCAACTCCCACATGGCATGGTGGGCTGCACCCCTCACAACTAAGATTGAACACGGCACCTTGAGCTGAGCAGTTGTGAGCTGCTTGGGTGGCTCAGTGTGCAAAAAGTTTGCTGGTTCGAATCCCACATGGGATGGTGGACTACAACCCTCCTATCCGGCCCCCCACAACTAGATTGAAAGCGATAACTGGACTTAGAGCAGAGCTTGTGCCCTCCACAACTAAGATTGAAGGACAAGAACTTGACTTGGAGCTGATGGGTTTTGGAAAAACACAATGCCCCCATCCCCAGTTCCCCAACACTGTCCCCCCCCCAATTCCCCAATAAAATCTTAAAACAAAAACAAAACAAAACCATAGAACCCATAAGAAGAACCAGTCAGAAATAAAGACTACAATAACTGAAATGAGGAATGCACTAGAAGGAATCACCAGCAGACTAGTTGAAACAGAGGACCAAATCAGCAATTTTGAAAATAAGGTAGTAGAAAACACCCTATCAGAACAGCAAAAATAAAAAGAAAATTTTTAAAGTGAGGATAGTTTAAGGAATCTCTGGGACAATATCAAGCATAAAAATATTCATATAATAGTCGTACCAGAAGAAGAGAGAAAGCAAGGAATTGAAAATCTATTTGAAGAATAATGATAGAAAACTTCCCTAATGTGGTGAAGAAAATAGACATACAAGCGCAGGAAGTGCAGAGTGTCCCAAACAAGATGAACTCAAAGAAGCCCATGGCAGTATACATCATAATTAAAGTGATGAAGGTTAAAGACAAAGAGAGAACCTTAAAAGTAGCAACAGAAAGGCAACTAGTTATTTACAAGGGAGCTCCCCTAAGATTGTCAGCTGATTTCTCAACAGAAAATTTGCAGGCCAGAATGGAGTGGCAGGAGATAGTTAAAGTAATGAAAAGCAAGGGCCTACAATCAAGAGTATTCTACCCAGAAAGGCTATCACTTAAAATTATAGGAGGGCTAAAAAGCTTCCCAGACAAGAAAATGCTAAAGGAGCTCATTACCAACAAACCCAGCATCACAAGAAATGTTAGAGGGACTTCATTAAGATGATAAAAAATATGAATAATAAAATGGCAATAACTACATATCTATCAACAATTACTTCCTATGTAAATGGATTAAGTGCTACAATAAAAAACATCGGGTGGTTGAGTGAATAAGAAAACAAAACCCTTACATATGCTGCCTACAAGAAACTCACTTCAGATTGAAAGACATACAGAGTCTGAAAGTAAAAAGATGCAAAAAGTTATTTCATGAAAGTGGAAGCAGGGGTAGGGGGCAGGGGTGGGAAAGCTGGATTAGCAATACTTATACCAGACAAATTAGACTTTAAAACAAAGGCTATAATAGAGACAAAGAAAGACCTAGTAGTCCTACTTCTGGGTGTTTATCCCAAGAAACCCAAAATGCTAATTCAAGGGGACATGTGCATCCATATATTAATTGCAGCATTATTTACAATCTCCAAAATGTGGAGGCAACCTTGGTGTCTCTTGATGGATGAATGGATAAAAAGGAGGTGTTACATATATACAATGAAATATTGCTTGGCCAGGGAAGAGAATGAGTTCTTGCCATCTGAGGTGGCATGGATGGACCTGGAGAGTATTATGTTCAATGGAGAATGTCAGACAGAGAAAGACAGATGCAATGTGAGTTCACTTATATGTGGAATCTAAAGAACAAAATAAATAAACAAACAAAACAGAAACAAATTCATAGATACAGAGAACATTTTGATGGCTGCCAGATGGGAGGGAGATTGAAAAGGTGGATGAAAAATTGGAAGGGATTAAGAAATACAAATTGGTTGTTATAGTCATGGGGATGTAGGGTTTAGTAAAAGGAATATAGTTAATAATATTGTAATAATTATGTATGGTGTCAGGTGGGCACTAGATTTATCAGGGTGATAGATGGGAAGGGAGTTAGGGGGCAGGGTAAAAAAGATGACGGGATTAAGAAGGACCAATTTGTAGTTACAAAACAGTCATGAAGATGTAAAGTAAAGCATAAGGAATATAGTCAATAATATGGTAATAACTTGAAATTAATATAAAATAATATTAAATGTCAACTGTAACTGAAAATTTAAAAAGTGGCAGGAGTGAAGTGTAATAAGAGGTCCAAATTTCCAGGTATGAAACAAATAAGTCATGGGGATGTTATGTACAACATAGGGAATATAGTTGATAATACTTTGATAGCATGATCCAGTGTCAGGTTGTTGCTGGTCTTATTGTGGTGATCACTTATTTAGGTACAGAAATGTTGAATCACTATGGTATACAACTGAAACTGTTATAATGTTGTATGCTAGCTATATTTTTTAATAAAAATCTTTAAGAAAAGCCAGTCACTGTAATTCACCATATTAACAGAACAAAAGGAAAATACATTATAGCATTTCAATAGATGCTGAAAAAGCATTTGAAAAAATCCAACAAGATTGCTCAATAGAAGGGATGTTCCTCAACTTGATAAAGGATATCTATGAAAAACCTGCAGCTTTCATCATACTTGATCTTGAAACAACAAATGCTTTCTTTCCCCTTATGGTCAGGAAAACAAATAACAATATTCTTTCTCACCATTTCTATTCAATATTCTACTGGGGGTGCCAGTCAGTGCAATAAGGATATAAAAATAAATAATAAATATAGAGACTGATAATGAAGAAGTAGTCACAGATGATGTGATTGCATGTTGAAAGATAATAAATCTACAAAACAAGTCATTAGGACACATAAGTAAATGTATTTAGAAAGTTTGTAGTATACGAGTATACAGTCAATATACAAATATTGATTGTATTTCTATACAATTGAATGAACAAATGAAAATTAAACCAACAAATATTTACAATAGCATCAAAACATGAAGGGCATATAAATTTATCAAAATATGTTTGACATTTATATAATGATATTACATAACTTTGCTGAGAGAAATTAAAGAAATCAATGGGAAGATGCAGTATTTTCATAGATCATAAGATTCAATACAATAGTTAAGATCTTAATTCCCCCCAATTGCTCTACAGATTTATTGCCATATCAAACATGGTTCTAGCAGATGATTTGTAGAAATTGGTGACTCCACTAAAACTTATATAGAAATGCAAAGGAGGCAGAATAGCCAAAACAATTATAAAAAAGGAAAATTAGGTTGGGACACTTAGGCATACACTACTTGACTTCAATAACTACTATTTTGTTTTTGCTGAGCCATCCTGCTACCTGTTGACTGCTCAGTGGCAACTCAGCTCGGGTGCAGCTCCACTGGCCCACGTGGGAATTGAACCAGCAGCTCTGCCGTTCAGAACTTACACTCCCAAGCCAACTCCCAACCAACTGAGCCACTGGGCCGGCCCTCAATAACTACTATTAAGCTTTAGTAATCACATGTCATGGCATAAGAATAAACATATAGATCAATGAAACAGAATAGCATTCAAAGATAAACACACATTGATATTTTGCAATAATGGCAAGATAATTAAACAGAGAAAGGATAATCTTTTCAACAAATGGTGCTGAAATAATTGGATACACATATAGAAAAAAATGAATATCAATCCATACCTCATACCATACACAAAAATCAATTCCAAATAGATCAGAGAACTAAATGTGAACATTAAAACTAAAGTTTCTAGGAGAAAAGCTAGGAAATATTCTTTGTAACCATGGTTTAGGCAAAGATTTCTTATATACAACACAGAAAACAATAACCAAAAGAGAAAAAAATGATAACATTTATTTCTTTGAAACTGAAAAAAATTTAGTAGTTGAATGACACTGTTAAAAATTGAAAAGCCACTGAATTGGAAAAAATATTTTCACTGCATAGATCTAACAAATGATTTATGTTCAGATTACACGAAGAAGGCTTACCGCTCAATAATGAGGCAATTCTATCGCAAAATAGGCAAAAGACTTAAATAGAAATTTCACAAAAGAATATTTACAAGTGGTCCAAAGCACATAAAAATTTGATTATCAAGAAAATGAAAATTAAAGCAATAAAAATATTACTAATCATCCCCCAGAAAGGCTAAAGTCACAAATAATGATAAATGCCAATTGTTGAGTATGTTAAAAAATTAATATACTGTTAGTGGTAGTACAAATTGGAAAACAGTTTGGCAGTTTCTTATAAAGGTCAATATATATATATATATATATATATATATTACCACATGACCCAGAAATTCTACTTCTAGGTATTTTCCCAAGAGAAATGAGAGCATTATGATCACATAATGACTTGTTCACAAATGTTTATAGGAAATCTATATCATAGCCAAAAACTGGGATAAAAAAAGTTCCCAGATATCCATCAACAGGTGATTGGATAAATAATTTTTTATATATCCATAGCATGGTTCCACTCAGTTTTTTAAATCTCCCATTTCTTTCCTCATTATGTTTATGTTTTCCATTAAATCCTGCAGCATATATCCTGCTATAGTTATTTTAAAGTAATTGTCTGCTAATTCCATAATCTCTGTTAGTTCTATATGTTTCTACTGAGTGATTTTTTTTTTCTTTATTGGTGAAAGGTTTTTGCTTCTGCACGTGTGTAGTAAATTTTTATTAGATGCTGGACTCTAGAAGTTTTACATTGTAGAGTATTGAATTTTCTTTAGCTTTTCAGGGGTGTAGAACTTTGTTTTCATGGATAATTACTTTGAGAGCATCTTGTGTTTTGAGGTTTGATTTTAAGCTTCGCTATAGTGATTCTATAGCTAAGTTAGCCCTACTACTAAGACATGACCCTTCTGGAATATTTACTGATTGTCCTGGCTTTCCAACAAGGGCTGCACACTCTAGGTGGTTAGAACTTAAATATCTACCACCACTGTATGAGTTCTGTAATTGTTCAGATTCAGCTCCATGGTTGTTCTTTGTTCAACCTCCTGGAATTTCATCCTATGCATGTTCAAATTAATATTTAGTAACAGACTCATGGAAATCCTTATGCATATTTCTGGAGCTTTTGCACTACATATCTCGCTCCTGTACTCACAAATTCCAGCCACCACAACCTCTCTCAATTCTGACCTCTGTATCCTCAGTTCAGCATGACCACAAGACTCTGCTCAGATTCTTCTTCCTTGAACAGTGGCCTGAAATGTGCATCCAAGTAGAGAGCTAGGCAGTGATAATGTTGTCCTTATTAGTTTACCCTTTCTCAATAATGACAGTCCTGTGCTGCTTCTTATCCAAAATGAAAATAATTGCTTTACATATTTAGCTCAGTTTTCTAGTTGTTTATGGTGACTTACCAAGTTTGGTCATTATTACTCCATCATGGTTTGAAGTGGAAACTTTTTTAAATGTATTTTGACTTTCCTAATATTTTGAATTTTATGTAGTTAATTATTTTCTTTTATGATTTGTGTCTTTTGAGTCTTTAGAAAAATTCCCTTGTCTAGAGATCATAATTTTTTTATAGTATTTTCAAATAGTTTGAGAATTTTATTTTAAACACTCAGGTCTTTAATCTATACAGCATTTTATTTTCTCTGTTTGGTGCAATACAGAGACCTAATATTATTTTTTTTGTGATAATCAAATATTCCCAAACTAGGCTTTGAATCATCCTTCTTTCCCCCAATGATTCTGCATACCACTTCTATGAACTACTTTTTAAGTAATGAGAGTAATAAAGTTTTAAGGGAGAAAAAGGAATGAAACTAAGGAATAAGAAAAGAAGAAGAAAGGAAATGCCAAAGTAAAATTCCCCTTCACGTTCTCCCCAAACTCACAATAATATAGCACAGAGGTAATCCACTCATAAGATTATTTCCTATAAAATAGACATATAAGCCCAGAAAGCACAGAGGGTCCCAAGTAAGATGAACCCAAAGAGGCCCACATCAAGACACATCATAATTAAAATGCCAAAGATTAAAGACAAAGAGAGAATCTTAAAAGCAACAAGAGAAAAGCTGTTAGTTACCTACAAGGGAGCTCCCATAAGATTGTTGGCTGATTATTCAACAGAAACTTTCCAGGTCAATAGGGATTCGTGCAAAATACTCAAAGTGATGAAAAACAAGGACCTACAACCAAAATTACTCTACCCAGCAAAGCTGTCATTTAGAAATAAAGGACAAACAGCTTCTCAGACAAGAAATAGCTAAAGAAGTTCATCAACACCAAACCAGTATTTCAAGAAATGTCTGGGCCGGCCGAGTGGCACATTGGTTAAGAGCTGGTTTTGGGATGCCAGCAGCCCTGGTTTAGATCCCACGTATGAAGGCCAGTGACACTGCCCTCTACAGCTAACAACAGCTCCACCTGGAGTTGGGCTGCAAGCTCCGGCGACGGTGTAGGCTGCAGACCCTGCTGCAGTGGGCTGCCAAAGGCTACAGTGAGTGGCCGGCAGCCAGCGTGAGTGGCCAGCAGCCAGCGTGAGCTGCCAATAGCTGCGGCGAGCGACCATCCAGAGGCTGGCGACCGATCTGCCTCATCCAGGAAGAGTGCAATGATGATACCAACATGGGCCAGTGAAGCAACGTCCTCCGCAACTAGACTGAAGCAAAAAAGACAGCAACTTGTCTGTTCCCCTTCCCCGATTCCCCAATGCTGTTCCCCTTCTCCAATTCCCCAATAAATTCTTAAGGAAAAAAAAAGAAATATTTGAGGGACATCTTTAATAATAATAAGAAAAAAAGATTAAAAAATATAAATAATAAAATGGCAAAACTATATATCTACCAACAATTACTTTAAATGTAAATGGATTAAATGTTCCAATCAAAGGACATAGGGTGGATGAATGGATAAAAAACCAAAACCATTGCTTATGCTGCCTATAAGAAACTGACTTGGGATCAAAAGTCACACAGAATGAAAATGAACGCATAGAAAAAGATGTTTCATGAAAATGGAAATAAAAAAGCTCAAGTAACAATACTTATATCAGACAAAATAGACTTTAAAACAAAGGCTATCATAAGAGACAAAGAAAGACCCAGGAATTCTACGTCTTTTTTTTTTTAAGATTTTATGGGGAGTTTGGGGAGGTCAATAGTGTTGGGGAATTGGGGGAGGGGAACAGTGTTGGGGAATTGGGGAAGGGGAACAGCCAAGTTGTTGTCCTTCAATCTTAGTTGTGGGGGGCGCAGCAAGCTCAGCTCCCAGTCTAGTTGTGCTGCTCAGCTCAAGATGCTGTGTTTAATTTGTTGTGGCTGGGCATAGCCACCATCCCATGCGGGAGTTGAAGCAGCAGCATCATTGTTAAGAGTGCATGCTCTATCCCCTGAGCCATCCGGGCAGCAGCTCAGCTCAAGGTCAAGTTCAGTCTTTAGTTTCAGGCAGGAATAGCTCACCATCTCAAACTGGCAACCTTGTTGTTAGGAGCATGTGCTCTCACCAGCTGAGCCATCCTGCTACCTATTGGCAGCTCAGTGGCAGCTTAGCTTGGGTGCAGCTCACTGGCCCATGTAGGAATCGAACTGGCGGCCCTGTTGCCCAGAGCTCGCACTCTTGAGCAAGCTCTTAACCAACTAAGCCAGTCGGCAGGCCCTAGTAATTCTACTTCTGAGTATTTATCTGAAGAAACACAAAATACTACTTCGAAGGGATGTGTGCATTCATTGCAGCATTATTTACAAAAGCTAAGATATGGAGGCAACCTGGATGTTCATCAATGGATGAATGGATAGGAGAGGTGGTACATGTATATAATGGAATATTACTCAACCATAAAAGAATGAAATCTTGCCATCTGTAACAATATGGATAGACCTAGAGAGTATTGTGCTGAGTGAAGCAAGTCAAACAGAGACAGACAAATGCCATATGATTACACTTATATGTGAAATCTAAAGAACAAAATAACTAGAAAATAAAACAGAAACAAAGTCATATATACAGAGAACATTTTGAGGGTTGCCAGGTGAGAGGTGGGTTGGGGGGGTTCGTGAAAAAAGGGAAGGGATTAAGAAGCACAAATTGGTTGTTACAAAATGCTTATGGGGATGTGAAGTATAGCATAAGGAATATACTCAATAATATTGTAATAACTATGTATGGTGTCAGGTAGGTACTGGATTTATCAGGGCAATCACTTTGTAAGTAATATACATGTCTAATCACTATATGGGACATCTTAAACTAATATAATACAGTAATATAATACAGTTTGTCAACTGTAATTGAAAAATAAGAAAATTATTTTTAAAAGATGAACAAAAATGATTATTTCTAGAAAATTTCTATATATATACTCATACACACATATATTTATGTTACTTTAAGAACAAATTATGTAATTCTTCATTAGGATTATAGTTACATCTTGCTTCTGGAATCAAATTAGGTTCTTTGACCTTATCTAAGATAATAATAAAATCTAAGTACATTTTTGGGCAGCAGGATGGCTCAGTTGGTTAGAGTGTGTGCTCTTAACAACAAGATTGCCAGTAGGACTCCTGCATGGGATGGTGGGCTGTGCCCCCCCCACACACAACTAACTTGAAAGTGGCGACTGGACTTGGAGCTGAGCTTGCGCCTTCCACAACTAAGACTGAAGAGCGACAACTTGTCTTGGAGCTGATGGGTCCTTAGAAAAAAACACTGTTCAGCAATAAAGTTAAAAAAAAATTAAGTGCATTTTTAATTATGGGTGATTTATATAGCTCCTTTGTATAATCAGTTGTGCCATACTATTGGGTTGTCGGAAAAGTCATGACGCATTTTTGCAAAGAAAAATATAGAAAAAATATGTCATGACTTTTCCAACAACCCAATACACAAATTGGCCATGTCTTTGATAGAACATTGCCTCTTTATTCGAGGACTCATGTTTCTGCAGACGCAGAAAAAATTGTATTAGAAAAAGGACTGATTATCCTTTGTCAATTATTTCTGTTTTTTTGAAGCAGGGTATTGTGGGATAGAATGGGGAATTATGAAATTTCCTTTGTCCATGGCAATCCCTTTCTACAGCCCAACAGATCATAGAACATTTGATCTGGCTCTATCAGGCCTTTTACGAACACCTGAACTTTCTAACCAGTGGGAAGCAATTGTAAAACTTTGTGCTATCTTGTCCTAGCTTTCTGTGCGATTCCCTGGGCTTAATTGCATATTTACTCCATATTTGCTATTCATCATGTCACTTTCTAAGATCAAATTCTCAGTCATTATTAGCAGTAAGTATTATTACAGAGATATTGAGAGGTTAACTTGCTGAACATTACATAGTTATGTAACAGCCAGTATTTGAACCTGAGGGTGTTAGACTTCAAAGGCAACCCTTTTCTATGATACCACACTACCTTATTCCTTCTTACCCCATTGACATTTAGCATATTGTTTTCTACATATCATATTCTCAAATGGATTTGACTTAGGGATAATAATTAAAAAATGAAACAGAGAATTGTTCCTAGCAGTATTCCCTTTGGGTGGGGGGTTCTGAATGAGGATATATATTAATTGAACCACACAAATCAAAACATAATGTATATATAGATAAGACAGATTAATTATGAACAAGACTTTTATTAGGCAAAAGGTGAACAAAAGTATTTTACTCTGTATACATAGCTACCAAAGGCAGATCAGTGATTACTCAAGTTATACACTATGTTGAAAGCATTGTGGAGCCAAAATATACATAAAACAAAATGATACTCTATTTCTAAAATTTTCTCTGAGCTGTTCTAAATACTTTAAACATGTTCTACTCCAAATCTTTAATATTACTTGAAATGTCAATGCAGTATAATATACAGTGAGAGAATTCATTCCAAAGGGGAAAAAAGTGCAATAGCCCATTTGAAAGAGAAAACAGTAAGGAACATTTGATGTGGAAGCTTTTTAGAAGAGAAGTCAGTGCTCTTGATGATTTATTTTACTGCTATCTATAACAGAAATTACTTCATTTTAATCATTTCAAATGTTTGATTCAAATGAGATTCAACCTTGGGACAGTAATTTCTGAATCCACCATTAGCTATTATGAAAATGATATTAAGATCTTTTGCTGCCTTTGGAATTTCTAAAAAGTTAGTACTAAAAAGTGTCATGTATGTACAAATTATCTTATTGATAAAATGACTGCCATTTCTTTCTCACAAATAATATATAAATAGTAAAAAATTACTGCTTATTGAGCATTTACTAGCTGCCAGGTACTGTGCAAATTATCTCCTTTAAGTTTATGTAACTTGCACAGGGTCACATACTTAGTAACTGACAGACACAGGCTTTGAACTCCAGTTTGTGTGACTCCATTCATACACATATTCTGCTACATAAATGATGCATAGTATATGTCTGTCAGTTGATGGTCAATGTCATCTTTCTATTTCAGAAATGTCAAGTTATTGAGTATAGATTTTTTTTTTTTGCTCTAACTGGGTAATTTAACATGGACTGCTCCAATATTTTCCACCTTTATTTATGTGAATGACTGACAATGTTTCATGGTATACTTTTTTTTATGGTATACTTTTAAAGAAAGATGTAAAGACATATGGAGAAAGTCCTTTATCAAAAGGAGGAAGGATCAATACATTAGAAAGAGAATAACATTTGAAGTGTGATATTTGAATCTTATATCAATGAAGACTAAAGACATTTGACAATTTCTGTAGCACTTTACGGCTTTGCCCCTAGCTACTGTCAAATGAGTTCTTAATACAGTCAGATGAAATTCAGCTATTTCTGTCATGCAGCTCCTTTACTGAGTGACTAGAAATATTAGAAAAGATGAATTGTATATTCACATAGAAAAAAATAAATTAAAATCTTACCATCTGGACTAGAAAGCATCAAAAGCTGAAAAGAGACATTAGATTTGATGTCCAGTGCACAAATTAAGAAGCACAAGGGAGATATTTTAACGATAATTAGGAGAATCTTAGAGCAGAATCTCTGGTGTGTTTAACCTTTCCCCCCTTTAATTTACTAAAGGATGTATGTCGCTTTATGTCAAGTCGGTGAATGCTGGATTTGGTTGCAAATTTGTAATATCATCTCTAACTCATAAAAAATTAAATTAATATGTAAGTACAGAAGAACTGCAACTTGCTGGGTTTTTGCTAAATTAATTTTGCTATCTTGATAGGATTATTCTAATTATCCTTGAATTGAATGAAAGCTTTACTGAGAATGCCTTTTGTTTTAATTTTTGTTTCTTCTGCTCATGTTGTTATATTGTTTCCTTGAACTAGAACTGGAACACACTCCTCCTCTTTAAAGAAACTTCTTTTGAGTTTTTCCAGTTGAATATGATTTCTCTTTTCTTTTTCTTTTTATAGCTTTCAATTCCTTTTTCAGTGTCAAGCACTTTGGGAATGAGACCACATCAGGTGTGAAACTTCAGGGGGTGGGTTTTCCAATGTGTCCTTTGGTGGTATAGTGCCCCTGGGATGTCCTTTTTACTTAAACAATGGTATTATTAGAACTATTATAATTTAGATATTCTGGAATTGGGATTAAGCTGCCCCTATGTGTGTTTTCTCAGGGCCTTTGCTAACCACTAACCCTCACACTGGTATCTATTATAGTATTCTACCAGGGTTGACTCCATATAAGGTATTTTATAAACATTTGTGTGTTTTTTTAAAAAACAATGGAGTCTGAATACTATAGCAGAGACTGCTAGCTCTCCCCCAATATCTATTCTCCCCTTGTTCATTTTTTTTTTGAGGGCAGTGTCACTGGCCCTCATATGTGGGACCGAACCTGGGCCACTGGCTTCCCAAGCCAGTGTTTAACCACCGCACCACTCGGCCGGCCCTCCCCTTGTTCATTTTATCAAAAGATATCCCTTTAAGTTTTAGCAGTGCTCATGCTGTTTATCTGTAGACTAAATTTCCAAACTTCCCTTGCAGCTTGATCTGGCTATGTGACTAAATGTTTCTTTCATCAGTGTTATATGAGCCAAAATGATGTATTCAACTGTTGTGTCACTTACTATTAAGGAGATTGTTTGCCCCTTAACTTACTTTCATTCTTCCTTTCAATGGGCAGCTGGTAACCAAGGCCTCAAAACCTACATTCAAAGACAACATCCTAGGATACAGCAGAGCAATGATATAGAAGGGATCTAGGTACCTGCATTAGCCTGTGAATCAGAGCACATATCACCCCTAGACCAGCACCTATCTATGAGAGAAAAATAAACTTCTATCACTTATTTTGGGACTTCTTCATTACAGCTGCTTAGATTTGGGTATAGATCCTAACTAATACAAAGTTAGCTTTCATCAGAATCATTTGTGCTCCATTTCAGCCCTATTGAATAAGAATCTCCAGTATTGGATTTTAAGAACTATCATGATCCTAAAACACTCGAAATTTGAGAACCACTAGCATAGTGGTTAGGGGAATGGAATTGGAGACAAATGTATCTGAGTTTGAAACATAGTTTTGTTTTTTATTAGCTGTATCCATGGCTCCTCCTCTCTCACATATCCCTGCCAACCCTGGGCTTTTAATATCCCTTTTCCTGCTCCTGTGTTAGGAAACTATACTTTACCCCAAGATTAGTGAATAGCATGTGGCTATTTATCCTCTTGTGATCTTCGTTAAGGGAAGTCTCCTCAGTGAATGTTATGATCCCTTTACCCTAATATACAGGTGCAGCCTTCTATTTGGTAACCTTTAAACTCCTTTTTTCTCCACTTTTCTGTCCTGACGTGGCAGCCAGATTCTTTTGCAATCTCATGTACTAAGAAAAGAAAATGTTTGGGCCAGCCGAATGGCGCATTTGTTAGCAGCTGGCTTGGGATGCCAGCTCTGAGCAGCAGGTCCCCAGTTTGGATCCCACATAGGAGGGCCAGTGACACTGCCCTCTACAGCTAAAATGGTGAGCAACAGCTCCACCTGGGGCTGGGCGGCCATGAGTTGCCAGCAGCGGTGTAGGCTGCAGTCCCTGCTGCAGTGGGCTACCATAAGCTACAGTGAGTGGCCGGCAGCCAGCGTGAGTGGCCCCCAGCCGGTGTGAGCTGCCAAGAGCCACCATGAGCAGCCCTCCAGAGCCTGGCCATTGATCTGCCTCACCCGGGGAGAGCGCATGATCATACCAACATGGGCCCGTGAAGCAACGTCCTCCACAACTAAACTGAAGAACAAAAAGACAGCTTGTCTGTTCCCCTCCTCCAAGTCCCCAATAAAACCTTTAAAAAAAGAAAAAAAGGAAATGTTTTTATTTTGTTTGTTTGTTCAAAATGTATTTAAACTACCTGTATTTCTTCTAGGGCTTGTGAAAAGTGCTGATCTCTGGTTCCACAAAGGATATTCAAATACAAAATTCTGGGATGTAGCCCAGAAATCTGCATTTTAACTGGGTTCCTCAGTTGATTTGTATGAACACTAAAGGTTGAGTACTTCTAACTGTACCAACACTCTGAGAAAACAGTAAAAATTTTTGCAGTAAACTCACCCCTGCTGTCATTAGGGTATATATACAAATAAACTTAAGAATTTCTATATACTAAAACCCCAAAACTCAGCTTAATAATTCAAGATAGGCAGAGAGTTTCAGACCTGTCTTTCCTGGAAAGTATGTCTATCAGATCCTTAACTCTAGAAGCCTGTGACCACATGAGTATTTCTGTTGACCATGACATTTTATATATATATATATATATATATATATATATATATATATATATATATATATATATATATAGAGAGAGAGAGAGAGAGAGAGAGAGAGAGAGAGAATTACAAATGACTAAATTCCTGCAGGAGTTCTGGAAGGAATACTTTCAAACAACATCTTGATCTGCACTTCAGAGTTAATAGGATTTCAGTGTAGCATTTTATTGTCTGAAAATGATGAAACTTTGTACTGCATCTCAAAAGCATTTCTCAGTCAAAAAGAGTGAATAATTGTTAGGTGGAAGAGACCTCAGGTTTGACTTTGGGAAGCCCATTTGTCACTTTCTTTAAGGAAAGGCCCTTCTCTTTGGATTATTTTCCTCTCTTACCTGGTTAATCAATTCTCAATTTAGCGTGCCCTTGACTCTTACTGGACAAGGACAAGATAAACTAGTTTGTAGTTTCCAGGTTGTTTTTTGTTGTCCTTGTGATATAAGTTGTAATTTCTTTGGCTAATTTTCACTTCTTGATATCTTTTCAGTCTTAAAATGTTATCATTACCTACAGCACTAATAAAATAAGGCATTTATGAACAAAGCAAAGAGTTTTAAGTGTTAATTGTACATTATACAGTCTTTTGCCATCTGTTTTTATATTAAATTTCAAATAGTTTTGATAGTCATCTCTAGTAGTCATTCAGCACTTTTTAAATGCCTGAAGTCATCCCAAATATTTGTATATATTATTATATTTTATCTTCATTTTACAAAAGGATACTGAGGCTTAGAAAAGTTAAGTGATTGGCCAAGATCACGAAGCTATAAGTGAAAGAGCTAAAATTGAAACTATTAACCACTACACTTTTTTTTAAAGATTTTATTGGGGAGTTGGGGGAGGAGAACAGCATTGGGCAACTGGGGAAGGAGAACAGACAAGTTGCTATCCTTTTGTTCTTCAGTCTGGTTGTGGAGAAAGTTGCTTCACTGGCCCATGTTGGTATCATCATTGCGCTCTTCCTGGGTAAGGCAGATCGGTCGCCAGCCTCTGGACAGCCACTCACAGTGGCTCTTGGCAACTCATACTGTCTGCCAGCTGCTCATGCTGGCTACGGGCCACTCACTGTAGTCTGTGGCAGCCCACTGCAGCAGGGGCTGCAGCTAAGCAGTCACCCGCAACTCACAGCAGCCCAGCTCCAGGTGAGCTGTTGTTCACCATCTTGGATGTAGAGGGTAGTGCCAGTGGCCCTCGTATGTGGGATCCAAACCGGGGCCCTGCTGCTCAGAGCCAGCATCCCAACCAGCATCTTAACCAACACACCAGTCAGCCAGCCCTGCACATTTTTTTTTTTTAAGATTTTATTGGGGAATTGGGGAAGGGGAACAGACAAGTTGCTGTCTTTTTGCTCTTCAGTCTAGCTGCGGAGGATGTTGCTTCACTGGCCCATGTTGGTATCATCATTGCGCTCTTCCAGGATGAGGCAGATCGGTCACCGGCCTCTGGATGTCACTCACCGCGGCTATTGGCAGCTCACGCTGGCTGCCAGCTGCTCACACTGGCTGCTGGCCACTCACTGTAGCCTATGGCAGCCCACTGCAGCAGGGGCTGCAGCCTACACAGTCGCTGGGGCTCGCAGCCCAGCTCCAGGTGGAGCTGTTGTTAGCTGTAGAGGGCAGTGTCACTGGCTCTCATACATGGGATCTGAACTGGGGCCGCTGGTATCCCAAAACCAGCTCTTAACCAATGCGCCACTCGGCCGGCCCCGGCCCTACACTTTTTATATAAACCATACCCATGAACAGTAAAAACACTGGTGAGCACAAATAGCACAGACATTGTATTGCCTTGTCTTAGTCATTTGTCATTTAGAGGCACAGGACAGCAGAAGTTCATCTTTATACACAGATAGCAAGGGTGAGCCACAGGATGTGATTTCAGAAGATACAAGGAAATGCTCCTCAACTCAAATTCTCTTTTCAAAAAGTTTTCAACAACCTACTGACTATCTGGTGGTCCACTGTTTGAATGTAGAAGCTTTATTCATTTAAGGAAAAGAACAAGATAGGAGATGTATTAATATTGTGTCATGGCTATCCGAGGTACTTCATATATGTACCTATTTAATCATCACAGCTGCATTTTGATGGAGGTTGTATAAATCTACTTAAAAAATAAGGTGGGAATAGCAGAACTAAGGCTCATAGAAATTACATACTTTACCCTAGAAACCAAAATCTGAATGTAGAATTATCTGATTCAAACTTTGTCCTGGTTATAATATGAATACTGAAGGTGGGAGGAATGAGAACGAATTACTATTAAAAAGTAAAGGCTAGGGCTGGCCGAGTGGCTCAGTTGGTTAAGAGCTCGCTCAAGAGTGCAAGCTGAGCTCTGAGCAACAGCAGTTCGATGCCAGCCCGAGCTGAGTTGCTGTTGAGCTGCCAACAGGTGGCAGGATGGCTCAGTTAAAAAGAAAAAAAAATACATATATATATATATATATATATATATATATATATATATATATATAAAGTAAAGGCTAGAAATACAGAGGGTGCCAAAAATATGCATACAAGTGGACACTTTGGTCAATGTTGCTCAAGCAGTAGTTCACCGTAACCAGAAACGTCTGGACGTTGATGGTAACCACTTTGACCTCTTGTAATAATTGCAGAAATAAAATGTGACTTGTATTCATCTCTTGTTATTGGCACATATTAAGTATTATAATTTTAATAGTTTTTTCCTTTTTTAAAATGTGTATACATTTTTTTTTTGGCACTCTCTGTATATAGCAAATGTGAATAGTGGTTATATTCCTGAGTGTTAGAATAATGGCTGTTTCTCGCCTTTATTTATTTATTTATTTATTTTCGGGGAAGGGGAACAGACAAGTTGCTGTCTTTTTGTTCTTCAGTTTAGTTGCGGAGGATGTTGCTTCACTGTTGGTATCGTCATTGCGCTCTTCCCCGATGAGGCAGATCGGTCGCTGGCCTCTGGATGTCGCTCACCGTGGCTATTGGCAGCTCACGCTTGGCTGCCAGCCGCTCACACTGGCTGCGGGCCACTCACTGTAGCCTATGGCAGCCCACTGCAGCAGGGGCTGCAGCCCACACCATCACCGGGGCTCGCACAGCCCAGCTCCAGGTGGAGCTGTTGTTAGCTGTAGAGGGCAGTGTCACTGGCCCTCATGTGGGATCCGAACTGGGGCCGCTGGCATCCCAAAACCAGCCAGCGCTTAACCAATGCGCCACTCAGCCGGCCCTCGCCTTTATTTTTAAAATGATTTCTGCAGTTTATAAATTTTTTACAACTAATACAGATTATTTTTAAGCCTGTATTGTGAAATATTGAAGCCTGGCTTTAGTTTTTAAGAAGAGAACTTTTGAGGAAATACCATCAGGCAGTAGTTTTCAGCTGTGTTCCATGAAACCCTAACATTCCATGGAATGGGTAATTGTGAGGGAAAGCCAAGTGAATGGGATTTGGGAACTCCATCTGATTTCTAAGAAAAATATTCATGTTTTATCAATTTTATATATTGTATTATAACAAAATACTTCCTCTGCTCAAAAGAAAAAATATTGGAAACCACTGTCACATAGGATTGGAGCAATAAATCCACTTAAATGTCCCTTAGTCAATAGTTTTCCAGAAGTGAAAATGATCCCCATGAAACAAGTAGATGTCTGATGTTGCTAATTTATGCTCATATTTCTGTCCATTTCAAATCATGAGTCCTACACATGAAAACAGAGTTTTTTTCTTAGGCTCTTCTATTCAAAGCAAAAGAAAAAAGGCATTTAAGTGAACATCCAGGTGCCACCTCAGTAAGGCTGTTCAGGCTGGTCAGGGACCATAACTATTTGAATCTTTAAATAATTTGTTCATTTTAAAAAATCTCTACTGATATTTGACATTTTAACTATTATCATTCTTATACTACCAGGTATTAAATTCCTTAAAATAAAAAGGGCCACTGCAGTGTGTCTTTCTTCACAAGTAGCAACAAAAAAAGGGGAGCTGAATAAAATACAATGCACCTGCTGTTTGAAGGTGAGGAACCCCAAAGGACAGAGTGGTAGCTAGCTACAGAAAGATAGGGAAAACAGGCTAAGCCCCTGGGATCTTGTAGCAAGGATGGAAAGACTGTACAGGGCATTGGCCTAAATCTGACTGGTAGTTCTGGTATGTCAAGCTCCCTAATAATTGTTGCTTCTTACAATTTGACTTACTCCTTAGAGGTAAGTTAAGATGCCTTATTGCCCATTTTCTGCTTGGCATAGAGTTGGAGTTCAATCAATATGTATGACTGACCGAGTTCCTCAGAGAATTCTCTTATGCATATTGGTTGTCTTACTGTAACTAGGGTGAAATAATTTAATGCTAGTATTCATATAAAGAACCATGAATTATGAAAATGTTCCTCCTTGGAAAGAGGGAGCAGCTTTATAGAAGGCAGCAGTGAGTGGAAGCACAATCCTCCTGTATAAAACACTTTCTTCTGGGCTATTGCAGGAAAGAATGGGTTGAGAAGCTGCATCAAGCGAGGAGCAGCTATAGTTAACTGATCAGTTTCTATTTTGTTATTCACCATGTATGTAAATAGATATGTGCAAAAAGGAAGCAAAAGCTAAGCCACAACCACACTGAGTCACATAATCACATGAATGAAATTCATGAAACCGATGTAAATATACCATCAGAACACATTTTCATGTTTAATAATAGAAACAAATGTATTCAGCACCAGAAATAAATTAAGACTATTGAACAGCTTTGTTTCTCCCCTTCACTCACTCTTTATTGGTATTATTGGTATTATTCACTTTTCTGCAGGCTTTCTTTTCTCCCTTATTTCTCCATGGATAAACCCATCATGTTTGACATGGAAAGGACTTAAAGGTTTCTAATCATTGATTAATTCCATGACTATTTCACTTCAGGACCTGAACATTTGAAGCACTTGTAATCAGATGTGTTGTACATTTTGTGCAAGCAGCCATGAGTGGAATAGAAGCTTTCTTTATAAACACTTGGAAAGTGCCTCATGGCTGAAAACTGAAAGGGGTCTGCATATTTGGTAAGAATTTTAGCAAAATCAAAGCCAACATTCAAAATGCAAAGGTCTGGAAATCACTGTCTTGTTTTCTCCCCCTGTCCTTTGCTGACTTTCCTTTTAGTGAGCCCCTTTTCAGAAACATGTGGGGGTGCCCACAGTATGCTGAGTCTGAGTCCTTGATGTGTGGTTGTGTGGTTGTCCCTTGCAGCAGTGCCCAGGACTTAGTTTTTGAAGCTATTCTGATGGGTCATTTCTCATTCATAGTCAGGCCATGAGTAATAGGTGGGGCATCTTATCCACACAAAAGTGGAGATTCTATGTAGCATAAAAGTGTAAGTTGATTTTATTCTCAGCAAGGCATCAGATAGTCATAAAAAGTCCATTAATACATGTGTGTGGTGATAGAAAATGAAATCCCAATTTAATACATGAATGTAGTATCAAAGAAAATCAATAATATAGAAATACATACTTATGCTTACCATGATTTTTAGATATGAAATTTAAAAAACTGAAAAGTATAAAGAAACAATGGCAAAACATATATTTTAAATTATAATATTTATCCCCATGTTAAAGTTAGTTTTATTGTTCATTTACTTGAGATAGATTAGGCATCCATGAAAATGTTAATAAATTGGAAAGAGTTGTTGAAAACCTTTTTGTTCTTTTGTAGTAAATGCCCCATGGAGAAAAAAAAATCTGGCTTTAAATGCCAGTTTGATATGAGCTTGTGTCCCTGTGTCCTTGTGTTGTTTGCTAGAAAATCATCAATGAAACACACCCTTAGGGATGGAAAAATGTAAGATCTGAACTTAATGAAGGTTGAAAATGACTAATATTGATGTCCTTATCACAGATGACAAGAGGGCCAGGCTGCTGCTCTGCCATAATGGCCCTGTACTAGTTCAAAAGCTTATTATTTGAAAACTGCAGTGTTCATGCCAAGATCTTTCACCCGATGTTCATCAGCATAAAATGTTTCACCTCCTGTTCCCCAAGCTTTACACCGAAAATAGTGTATTCTACTTATGTTTTAGCAAGATCTTCTCCCTAGATAGTTTTTTAACTTTCAACATATCAAGACCCCTCCACCCCAGAAGAGAAAGGTAACTTTAGGACTATTTCCCATGCAATAATGATAATGGTACTTTATGTAATTTTAAAAAATGTGTTTGGTTCTTTTTAGCTAAATTCATAAAAAGCGTGAATTTGTTAAGTGTCTCCATGTAGGAAAATATGTAGGAGATAAAATTAATAGATAAAGGGGATTTCAAATACTAACTAATGCAATCCAAACCCCTCACAGATAACATTCTTATGTATTTTCTATGTTTACTCCCTTCTTGAAGTAAAAAGAAAACTGAAACGGAAGTCATGGATGGAAAATTATGTCCACATCAAATTATATCATAACATTACTAAGGGTGTACTAGTGTGGATATTTTCCCTGTTAGTACAATAAATGCAATTTTAAAAGGAGTTTCGAGATAAAAACTTGTTTTTCTGTGTTAAGATAATAAATTGAAACTAAATATTTTTCTCTTTTTGTGGCATATGTAACTATTTGTCTTCCAATATCTACTTTCCCTTCTTCCCTGGTAATAGAACCCCTACTTTTGAGTTAGGTACATTTTTGAGTCACTATTGTAACTCACTGTGGCCAAAGATCTAGCTAGTGGAATGTAATATAATATGTGCCCTTGTTTACCACTTCTACCTTTCTGCTGGATAGAATCCAGATATGACAGCTGGGCAGAACCAGTTATCTTGAACCATGAAATAGAAGGCATACTTTGAGAAGGTTAGAGAAAAGAGATAGAAAGAGCTGGAGTCCCCTGTGATCATGGAACCACAATGTCAGCCCTGCATTGCTTACCTCTAAATTTTGTTCATGTGAAAAAGAATAAATTTCTATGTTGTTTGAGCCACTGTTATTTTGGATTGCTGTTATTCGTAGCTAAACCTATTCCTAACTGATAAGCCACCACTGTAAAGGATAAAAATCAGGTAAAACAGTCATAGAACTGAAAAACAAGGAAGGATACCCAAAAGATCCAGAAAATTGGAGGACATTTTGGAAAAACACAAAACAGATTACTTTTTGGTATGTTGAAATATTTTACAAATAAAAAGTAAATAAAACAAATCATAATAAATAAAGGGAAAATCCAATCACTATTGATAAATCCACAACAAAAAGCAAAGCCCAGCTCCCTGACCTGAGACATAATTAGGCTGATTTCCTTTAAGATTAAAAAAACAACAGGGGACCAGCCAAGTGGCGCTGGTTAAGTGCTGGCTTGGGAAGATCAGCAGCCCCGGTTCGGGTCCCACAGATGAGGGCCAGTGACAAAACGAAACAAAACGAAACAAAACAAAAAAAACAGGGGCGAGCCGAGTGACTCAGTTGGTTAAGCGTTGGCTTAGAGTACGTGCTCTGAGCAACACGGCTGCCGGTTCAATTCCCACATGGGCCGGTGAACCCTACACCCTAGCTGAGCTGTCACTGAGCTGCCAACAGGTGGCAGGACGGTTCAGCTACTATAAAACAAGATTGCCTGTTCAATGGTGGGCTACGCCCACCAGCAACTGAGATTGAACTCGGCACCTTGAGCTGAGCTGCCGCCCGGATGGCTCAGTGGATAGGGCGTGCACTCTTAACAACAAGGCTGTCGGATTCGACTCCCGCATGGGATGGTGGCTACACCCACCTGTAACTAAGACTGAACTTGGTACCTTGCTCTGAGCTGCTGCCCAGATGGTTCAGAGGATAGAGCGTGCACTCTTAACAACAAGGCTGCTGGTTCAACTCCTGCGTGGGATGGTGGCTACGCCCACCCACAACTAAGATTGAACACAGCACCTTGAGCTTAGAGGCCACAAGCTGCCGACAGAAAGCCAGATGGCGACTGGAGCCCTCCACTACGAAGATTGAAGAACAACTTAGCTGGTCCCCTCCCCCAATTCCCCAACACTGTTCCCTTCCCCCAATTCTCCAATAAAATCTTTAAAAACAACAACAACGACAATACCATAGAAAAGTCCAAAACTTCTAATTGCAAGAGTAGGCTTTATGGCAACTAGCAGGGTAACAAGAAACTGATTTTCATTAATGCCTCACCCTCATAAAATCTTCCTCCCTCACACTTATCGAGGACAGCTATCCCAAGGACTTACCCCAATAGGCTGCTTGCTAAATAGAGATGTATTACTGTAGACTCATAATGTGAGGAAGGATTCCAAGACTCAGTTAACCAAACTGCCACAACAGAAAAGAAGTTTTAAAATAGGTTAGGCAAGCAGCAAATTACCTAAAAGAGTTCTTCCACTATACTATCCTCCTTTCTCACTAATAATTACTGCTCTAACCAAACACACACAACTCTAGTCTCCCAGAAGATAAAGCCCTAGCAGAGGTCGATCACATGAAATGAGCCATTAGTGCCTGCATTTTCTGCCAATTAACAATAAGTGAAGTTGGGGTTTACCACACACACATTCTCTGTATGAGATTGGCCGGGTCTCACTGATCCATTCTATCTTTCTTTTTTTTTAAATAATAGAATCCCCAAGTTTTATCAGTGAAAATTACCATCCACATAGATAACTCATTTCCAATCTCATTTGTAGTCAAGTATGGGTGAAAAAAGTGATGTGTGCAACTTCTGGGTTACCTCTTTAATAAGGAAATTGTTTGTTCTCTTTATCATTTCATTTTCTTACAAGCTGGGAAATGCCAGCAATTGGAGCAGCTACTTGGGACTCAGAGATGGAAGCTCCATGCTAAAATGTGGGAGAACCACCACTTTTAGCTCACCTCTGGACTGTTATAAGACAGAGAAATAAAATTCTAACTCATATAAAACTCTGAATTCTCAAGTCTTACTGTCACAGTGAAACATAAACTATATATATATATATTATATATTATAATATATATGTATACATATGTATTTCAAATAATTTCCAGAAATAAAAGAATACTTGAATCTACATAGAAAAAGAAACAAGCAAAAAAACAAAACAAAACAAAACAAAGAACACCTGGGAAAATAGAGCCAGAATGGTCAATTCAAAATGTATACTATTGGGTTGTCAGAAAAATCATGATGTATTTTTTTCTGTTTTTTGTTGCAAAAATGCGTCATGACTTTTCCGACAACCTGATACTAAACTATTAAAATATAATGAATGGAGCATGATCCAAGATGGTGGAGTAGATAAATGCTGTGCCTGCATCCTTCCATGAACATATTAAAATTACAACTAAATTATAGAACAATCAACCTGGAGAACCATCTGAAGTCTGGCTGAACAGAAGTTTTATAACAAAGGATATAAAGAGTAAGCCACGTTGAGACTGGTAGGAAGGGTGGAGGCATGGAATGGACCCCAAACCTCCCTTGTGGTGAATGCAAATTGGAAGTGATATCTCAGCCACAGAGGTTCCCCCAAAAGGAGAGCAATACCCCAGCCCCCGCAATCAGACTCCCCAGACCAGAGTACTGATGGCAGATGTCCACAGCATCCTTCTGTGAAAAACACTGGGGATTCCGACCATCCGGGTGGGATGGAAGGCAGCGGGAAACCCAGCTGTCCTCTTAAACGGCCTCAGCACAGATACATTTACTCACGGGCACTCACCTTTGGCTCCAGAGGAGGGACGGTGACTCAGGGGGCATTGGAGACATACGCGGGCAGACTGAGGTGTGTGGTTTTGAGGTGTGAACTGGAAGATAGTCACCATTTGTCCTGTGTGAGGTTTGCCTCCCTAGCATCCAGCAGGTGGGCACAATCTTTCCTGTGTTCAGCCCACTCCCACAGGACAAATCTGAATCTGATTGCCCTGGTGAGCTCTGCTGCTCCACACACTGCTGACTCATTGAAACCCCACTTCACCCAGCTCCATACCACAGGAAGATTTAATGGCTGTGGAACCTTACCGGAACCAGCAAGTGGCAGCAGGCAGTACCAGGTCCTGGAGTGTCCTGGATTTTTGAGAGCTATCCCAGGCCTGCTGCTTGTGGCAGACATCCTCAGTTTGCAGTGTAGCCTCTCCCAGATGCCATTAGCTCCAATACAGGCAGCTACCAAGTGTGGATCACTTTGTAACTCCTGCCAGGTTCTCCCCAGCTGGTCACAGGCAGTGAGTGACCCGGGCCTGCACCAGAGTCCCTCCTAAGTGGCCCCAGAACCCATATACTTGGAGCTTGGCTTCAGACCACAGCAGAGTGTCACCCAATTAGCTCCACAAGTGGCACACACAAAGGGCAGTCTCAACAGGCACCAAAGCCCTCTCAGGAAAATCCCACTGCAGGCCAAACAGCCTGTAAGCTGTGGACATGGCCAAATCCCACAGCCAATGAGTCTGAGGGTCAAGCGTACCCACTGAGGTGCCCATAGCAATCAAGACTCAACCATAACAGGAAGGCACACACAACCCACACAATGGACACCCCTGAAGCACCTGGATCAGGTGACCAGGGAAACTGTGCCACTGGGCCCCACATGAGACCTACTACATAAGGACACCTGGCCAAGCCTGGGAGATGTAAAAAAACATAGAGAAGCAGCCAAAATGAGGAAACAAAGAAATATGGCCCAAATGAAAGAAGAAGCGAAAACTCCAGAAAAATAACTAAACAAAATGGAGGCAAGCAACTTCCCAGAGACAGAGTTCAAAACAATGGTTATAAGGATGCTCAAAGAACTTAGTTAGAATTTCAAAAAGTTTTCACTAAGATAGCAAACATAAATAAAGGACATAGAAATCATAAAAAAAGAACCAGTCAGAAGTGAAGAATACAATAACTGAAGTGAAAAATGCACTAGAAGGGGTCACCAGTTGGAGAGATGAAGCAGAGGATCGAATCAACAATTTAGAAGACAAGGTAGCAGAAAGTACCCAATTGGAACAGCAAAAGGAAAAAATACTTTTAAAAAGTGAAGATAATTTAAGAGACCTCTGGGACAACATGAAGCATACCAACAAGCGCATCACAGGGGTACCAGAAGGAGAAGAGAGAAATCAAGGGATTAAGAATCCATTCGAAGAAATAATGACTGAAAACTTCAAAGTCAATTAATTAAATGCTTTGATCAAAAACATAGAGTGGCTGAATTGATAAAAAAACAAAACCCTTATATATGCTGCCTACAAGATACTCGCTTCAGATTCAAAGATACACACAGACTGAAAGTGAAGGAATGGAAAAAGATATTTCATGAAAATGGAAATGGAAAAAAACAACAAAAAAAGCTAGGGTAGTAATAGTTATACCAGACAAAATAGACTTTAAAACAAAAGCTATAACAAGAGACAAAGAAGGACCCAATAGTTCCACTTTTGTGTATTTATCCAAAGAAACCCAAACACTACTTTGAGGGGACATGTGCATCCATATGTTCATTGCAGCATTGTTTACAATCACCACGATGTGGAGACAGCCTGGGTGTCCTCCAAGGAGGAGTGGATAAAAAGGACATGGTACATATATACAATGGAATATTGCTCGGTCATGGAAGGGAATGAGCTTTTGGCATCCGCAGTGGCATAAATGGACCTGGAACATATTGTGCTGAATGAAGTATGTCAGACAGAGAAAGACAGATGCAATGTGATTTCACTTATGTGTGGAATCTAAACAAAATAAACAAACAAAACAGAAACATACTCATAAATAAAGAAAAAATTTTGATGGTTGCAAGATGGGAGGAGGGTTGCGGGGGGTGGCTGAAAAAGAAGGGATTAAGAAGTACAACTTGGTTGTTACAAAGTAGTCATGGGGATGTAGGGTATAGCACAAAAGAGTACAATCAATAATATTGTAATAACTATGTATGGTGTCAGATGGGTACTAGATTTATGGGGCTGATAGGATGGGGGTTGGGGGACAGGGTGATAAAGGTGAAGGGATTAAGATGTATAAATTGGTTGTTACAAAAATAGTCATGGGGTGTAAATTAAGGTATAGATAATATAGTTAATAATATGGTAATAACTATGTATAGTGCCAAGTGAGTACCGGACTATTCAGGGGGACTACTCTTAAATTATACAAATGCCTAACCACTGTGGTATACACCTAAACTTAATACAAAATAATATCAAATGTTAACAGTAATTGAAAAATTAAAAAGGGGGGAGAAAGATGAAGGGGAATAAAGGTTCAAATTTCCAGGTATAAAACAAATAAGTCATGGGGTTGTAATGTACAGCATGGAGAATATAGTCAATAATATCATGATAGTGTGGTATGGTGTCAGATAGTTACTGGACTTATCATGATGATCACTTCTATAGGTATGTAAATGTTGAACAACTATGGTGTACACCAGAAACTGATATAATATTGTATGTTAGCTATATTTCTTAACAAGTCTTTTTAAAAAATTTAATGATTAATAAATCCTTTTAGACTCCAAGAAAATCACTTACAGAAGATAATGACGTTGGCATCAGCTTGATATACAGTGATACACAAAGAAAGACAATGATGGAACATCTTCAAGAAACACAAAAAAATATGAGTCAAATATTTTAACCCTACCACACTGTATTTCAAGTATGAAGTCTATAGAAAAATAGATTTAAATATATAAGAGCTCAAGGTATACTGTATTCATAAACTCTTCTTGAGGAACCTACTAAAAGACTATTGTGTTGAATTATATATGAAATTCAATTATATATGAAATCCCCATAATATATATGAAATCCAAACTCCCAGTACCTGTGAATGTGACCTTATTTGAAAATAGAGCCAATGGAAATATAATCCAGTTATGATGAGGTCATAATAAATTAGAGTGGGCCATAATCCAAAATGACTGTGTCCTTGTTATAAGAGGAGAACAGACATAGGCACAGCAAAGGGAGAATGTCATGTGAAGATGAAGGCAGACATTGGGGAATTGTGTCTACAAGCCAAGCCAGGCCAAGAATTGCTGGCAATACCAGAAGCTAGGAGAGAGGCGTGGAACAGATTCTTGCTCAGGACCTTCACAAGAAGCCAACTCTACAGATATCTTGAATTTGGACTTTTAGCTTCCAGAACTGTGGGAAAATAAATTTCTGTTGTTTTTTAGCCACTTAGATTGCAGTAATTTGTTATGGCAACCATGGGAAATTAATACAACTATATTTTTGAAACCAAGAAATGACTGGGAAAACTTCATCAGAGAGACTGTTGAGTGAAGATTGCAGATACAAATGTGCAGGTAAGTGTGTAAGAATAGTACATGTATATGTTATATGTTCTGACAGAAGAAATAATGAACTGAAACAATAAAAGGATAAAGAATGGAGAAAGGAAAACTGTAAGTCCACTGATTTTTTTTCCTATGTAGTAGATGGAAATCAAAAGATGTAAGTTAAAGCTGACAAGCCAAGGGGTCAAAAGGCATTATAAAATTTGTATATATACAGGTTACTGCAAGAAAAAAAAATAGCCCTTTGTAGATACAAAACAAATATTTAAAAAGAGGAAAGAAACAAGACAGCATGAGAAAAAAAATAGCAAACAGATAATGCACATATAACAAAATAATATGACTTTGTTGAAATCAAATGTATTAGACAAATTGGTAAATGTAAATTGGCTTAACTCACCTATTAAAAGCATTTCCAGACTGGTTTACAAAGGAAAATAATGCAACTCTATATGTATAAGAAACCCACTTAGGAAAGTAATTCAGAGAAGCTAACAATAAAGTGATGGCAACGGTATCCTAGGCAATGAGAAAGCAATAGTTACAGTCCTGATAGCAGAGCAAATATAATTCAAGCCCAAATCCATTAAACGCAGCAACCACTTTCAGAGAGGAGACACTATAGGAAATGCCAGGAGAAACAGACACACTCACAGCAGAAACCTTTAAAACACTTATATCAAGTCAGTAATTTCTGAGACAATGTTGCATATACAACAATTTCAAACTCTCAGTTATTTTTACTTATTTTTTTCTTGTTCACAGGTCTGCATTGGCTAAGGGTATGCTGCCACAGGCTGTGGGTTGGTTTGACATGTATAGGTAGAATAATTTATAGAGCTAGTGCAAAATGAAAATGCAAGACTCCTTCTTCAAACACCAGGGGAAAAGTGCCATTAAAGGTAAGAAAATATAAAGCCTTTTAAAGATATTTTACTACTTATGAAATGCAATAGGATTAACAGTGATACATGAGTTACAACATTATCTTACAAATGCAAAACAGTATTTTGTCATCATAATTGTATATAATATAGTAAATAATAAGGCTTTGCTAGTTTTATATATTTATTAATCATAGGTTATTTTTGGGTCACCATTCTGCAAATATATTTATTAGATCATCAAAATGCATACTTTTAGAAAATTCAATTCAATTGATATAATTGACAGTAACGTCTGTTGCTTTTGGCAAATGCAAGACTGCAAATAAATTATGACTCGTTTCATTTTGAGAAGGACATTTTTGCTGACCTAACTGTTACTGGTGTTGTTAAGAATACTTTATAGGCTGTGAAAACACAAGGATAGACTTCTGACCAAATTTTTGGAAATATAAATTTTGGTGTATCTAGAGACTATGATTTTTGCACAATTATTTTTCTAAAAATATTTAACTCTATATACAAACCAGTTATGTGTAAATTTGAATTTAAATTTAAATGTAAATTCATGCAATGTGATTTTATAGTGTCCTCTGACTTTCTATAGCTTCCTGAGTTCATACACAAAAGCAAAAGTGGTTTCATGGTGTGCATATAATTCAAACTATTTTTTAATACATTCTATTGCTATGTTTTCAATTACAAGGAAAACATAATTTTAAAATTATCTTTCTCATTAATAACTTGTTTATTTTAAGCTTCATATAAAAATAATGTACTTTCCATCTTATGCAATGATCTTTAAATTTAATTTCAATTTCTAAGCCTGTGGATATTTGCTTTGCAATGTTGCAGCAGTTTTCAAAACCAGGGATTATACATTCATTGATGAATTCTAATAACTCTCTGATATGCTTTATTACTATGTTCATGTGTACGCTTTTGTAATAATATACTGACAAAGTTTACTGCCTGCACCCTGGCAGTTCCTGTTCCAGCACTCAGGCTGGGGAGTTAATATCCATGTAGATGCCACGGAGGCCAGTTCCCACAATGGACAAGCAGCCAGCCTCCCAACATAGGTGCATGATGTCCCCATGCAAAAGCTCACTTCTTTCTCACAGCTACTGTCACTGCTGCTGCTTCTGGGGCTGTTGCAGCCATCGTCACCAGTAATCTGGGTCCAATCCCAGCCTGGGTCCAATCCCAGCCTGGCTACTCCTTCAGATTCCTGCAGCCATGCCAGCACCAGAGGCCAAGCCAACTTCTTGGTATGCACACTTCCTGTCATGCCTGTGGGCCTACGTCCTGGCATGTGCACACTGCTGCCCAGCCCAGGGTATCTCCTATGATCATGTGTATGCTCCACTATCCAATTAGATTTCAGTTCAAAACGTAAGTTCAAAAATAAAATTATTACCATTTTCAAAATAACGGCAGGAGAATATTGCAAGGTAATATACCCACGAAACCTGTCCTGGATATAGGCTACAGATTGCATTCAGATCTGCTCCATTTTTCATTTGGAGCTTAGTCTAGTGTGACAATAACTACCTGGAATACATGCTTCTCATGGAAGACCACAGGAGTGAAAAAGAGCAAGCCAAACCATGAAAGCATATTTAAAATTTCTGCTATGTCACATTGATAAACATTCCACTGGCCAAAACAAGTCACATGGCCAACCCCAACATCAATGAGGTGGGGAAATACACTCCATTCACAGTAGGGGGCACTACAGGTACTGCATAGCTACAAGGAAATGGAGTGAATGCTTACTCCTATTACAAGGTAGTGAGAAACTGTGATTAATAATCCAAGGTGATCATAAAGCCTCTCTTAGCTGAAGAAAGTTAAGTAGACAAAAAAAAAAGAGGAAATAATATAGGAGATTCTAATGACATAATCAATAATATAGATTACAGCTATGTGTCAACATTTATGCTCCAATAATCGAGGCTAGATCTCTTGAGCACACATTCACAAAAATTGACAATACATAAATTCATAAAGGAAAACCTCAATAAGTTATATAAAACAGAGATGATATAGAAATATTCTATGTAAAAAACTAGAAATTAGTACAAAACAAATTTTAAAAAAACCAACAACTTAAAATTGCCCTTTGACTAGAAATGTACAGTTTGTATTAAAGAACTCTCAGGTAAAGGAAAACAATCAGCTCTAGTAGGTTCAATTTTAGTTAGTTGTATTTTCTTAAGAAAATATTCACTTCACATAGGTTTTCAAATTTATTTATAAAGAGTTATGTACATTGGTCTTGTTTTTTAAAGTTTTCATTATTTTCTTGATTATTTCACATTATCATTTCTCATTTTATATATTTGTATGTTTTCCTTCTTTTCTTGAGGAGTTTAGCTCTCAGTGTGTATTATGTATGTATGTATGTATGTATGTATGTATGTATGTATGTATTTATTTATTTATTTTTGAGGGCAGTGTCACTGGCCCTTGTATGTGGGACCGAACCAGGGCCGCTGGCTTCCCAAGCCAGCATTTAACCCCCGTGCCACTCGGCTGGCCCCTAACTTATTTTTCTAAATAGCAGTTTGATTGATATTTAGATCTACTGTTTTTGTGTTCTCTAACTCATTAATTTCTGCTTTTATTTTATTATTCCCTTACTATTCCTTTCTTTTGGTTTATCTTTGTCTTTTGCTGTAGGTTTTTCAGTTATGACAAAAATTCATTGATTTTTATTCTTTCATTTTTATTGATATAAGCATTTAAGGCTATAATTTTTTCTCTGGTTACTGTTTAATTTTATCCCACAGATTCTGGTATTCTGTATTTTTTATTGTCAATACAACTAAAATTGAACCTAGTAGAACTTAAACCAACTTTAGACAGTTCAATTTCCAGAGGTAATAGAGAAAAAAATTTAAATACTACCTCACCCACACAAAAAATCCACTAGGTTAAGATGAGTTCTTACAGGAATGCCAATAAAACTTCAAAGTCTAGATAATACTAAGCTACATTCATTTTCGAAAGCTTAGAGAAAGAACAACCTCCAAGTTCTTTTTATGAAGCAAGTATAACATTGACACTGAAATCAATATAGGTAGCACAGAAAATAAAAAGTACAGATCTCACTTATGCATATCAATATAGCAATTCTTAATAAAATTTTGGCAAGCAGAATTCAACACCACAGTAAAAATATTAATAATAGTACATAACTGAGGTAATTAAAAAAATGGCCACATACTCCTTTCATCCATGTATACACATCTCTTTGAGATGTGACTGTGGCACTCCGTTATCAAAGGTAGAATGCACTTCTTACCTTAAATCTGGGCTTGGCCACATGATGTGCTTTTGTTATTTAGACATTAGGAAACACAATGTAAGTAGAGGTTTCAAAAGAACTTACACAGTGGGGTTTGGCCACTTTGGGGCCTTTTGGGACTCTTGCAACCACCACCATGTAAAACAAACAAACAAACCCAGGCTAACCTGCTACATAAGAGAGACACATGGCACATTCATCCCCATTGTCTCAACTGACAGCCAGTTCTGGCAGCCAGCATCAGTTACCAAACATGCAAGTGCATCCTAGACCTATCAGTACTCAGCTAATTTCCCAGCTGACTGCAGAACCACCCAGTCACAGACTTACGTGTTTTAATAAAATGGTTGTTGTTTTAATCCACTAAGTTTTAAGAGGTTTCTTTTGGCAGCGAAAGCTGACACAACAATCAAGATTTATTTTTCAGGAATACAAGAATGGCAAAAAAAAACAACAACAACCCAAAAACACCAAAAGCAAATCCAATGAATAATAGCAGACTAAGAGAAGATATTTGCAACATATCATAGATGAAGGGCTAATGTCTTTAATATATAAATAAATATTAAAATGAATTAAAAATCAAATGAAAAAGGGAAAATTATATGAACAGACAGTTCAAAGGTAAATAAACACGAATGGACTTAGCTCATATAAAAAGTTGCTCAACTTCACTCATAATAAAAGATGCAAAAATTCAAAAGCATTGCAATAGACCCTGCTGGTGAGGCTGTGGTCAAAGATTCTAACACATTGTTGGTGGGAGTGTAAAATGGTAAAGACTTAAGGAGGGGAATTCGTCAATGTCTAACAAAGACATATGCGCATTCATTTGACTCAGTCATGATTATATTCGAAATTTGCCGTGCAGATAGAGCTCTGCAAATATAAATGAAAACAGAAAACACTAGAAAAATAAAATAGAAGCTAATGACAATGGTTTTCCATGAAGGATACATAAGAACAAACTGGAAAAATTAGGGAAAAAAGGTCTTCTCTGATTTTTTATGGAGTTTTTATTTTTGACGATGTACATGTCTTTACATATTCAAAAATAAAATTAACTCAATAAAGATAATTTTTAAATTATAAAATTGGTTAAAATAGCAGAAAGAGATTAACCTAAATATATTTCAAACTTATAACATAAAGAAAGTGAAGAAATAATTCAAGACTCACAAAGGGAAAATGTACCTTTTTAAAAAATTAAATTTATTGGGGTGGCAATGGCTAGTAAAATTATATAGGTTTCAATTGTACAATTCTGTAATACATCTATATATCACATTGTTTGCTCACCACCCAGAGTCAGTTCCCCTTCCATCACCATATATTTGACCCCCTTTTTTTATACAAGGACTACACTTTGATTATGAAAACTAAATTGTCCTTCAGCATGGATTCCTCACTGACTCAAAGTTGTCTGGGCAATAGTCCTAGACATTTGTAAGCAAGGGACAACAACATAAGGGAAATAATATAAAATGTGTATATTGGTCTCTGTCCCTGGTTCCTGGCACAGAGCTCCTAAAACCCTTGTGATTTCCTAAGTGATAAGGATCATCTTTTGTTCTAATATTTGGTCTTTGAGCCTGGTTCCTGACACTGAGCTCTTAATCTCTTAAAATTTTCTGGGTGATAGTAGTGTCTTTTGCTCTGATGAGATGACTCTTGGTGGGCTCCTGGATGGTGGCTGGTAACAAGAAAGACTAAGCCAAGATTAGAAGCTTGGAATTTGCAGCCCTATCCCCCCATTCTCCAGAGAAGGAAAAAGGGCTGGAAATGCCTACCTTAAGAAGCATCCATAAAAATCCCAAGAGTATGAATTTTAGAGAGCTTCCAGTTTAGTGAACACATCCACATAATAAGACTGCACACCCCCAATTCCATGGTGACAGAAATTTCTGTACTTGGGACCTTCCCAGGCCATGCCCGACATATCTTTTCATCTGGCTGTTTATCCATATCCTTTATGATATCCTTTATTATACAATAAACTGGTAAACATAAACATTTCCTTGAGCTCTGTGAGTCTCTCTAGCAAATAACCAAATCCAAAGTGGAGGAGGTCATGGGGTGGTCTGACTTGTAGCAAATTGGACAGAAGCTGTGATAACCTGGACACCTGATATTTGCAATTGGCATCTGAAGTGTGTGTGTGGGGGGAGACGGGGTGGAGGGAGTAGTCTCATGGGCTGAGCCCTTAACTTGTGATATCTGACACTATTTCTAGGTAAATAGTGTCATAACTGAGTTAAATTGTAGGATACCCAGCTGATGTCACAGAGAATTGCTTGGTGTAGGGAAATCCCCCACACATCTGATGTCAGAAGTATTGTGAGTGTTTTAGTGGTAGGAGTGTGACAGTAAAGGAGAAACACAGGAGAACTGAGATTTTCTAATGCATATGGATATGTAGGATGAGGAAAGGAGCAATGCACCTCTGACCAAGATGGAACTGTAGAAAATTACTCATAGTTTGAAATTGATGAATGCGGCAACAGTGGTCAAAGCACCATTGTTTAAAAACACAGAAACACCTATATTAAATGAGAAAAATTATAATATCAATATATGATCAAAAAAGTATTTAATCAAATTCAAGACTTCTTTATATAAAAACATTGAGTAAATTAAGAATAGAAATATACTTCTATCACATGGAATGAAACAGAAAGTATCATATATGAGAAGCAGTCTCTTTGAACCTAGAAATAATATAAGGATGGCCTGTTTAACTGTTAGGGAAATTGAATAACCACATAGTGAAAAAATATTAACTTGGAATATGAACTAACACGATGCATGAAAATAAGTAACTGCTAGATTAAAGATATAAGTGTACAATGCACTTTTAAAAAGTACTAGAGAAATATTGGAGAATATTTTTATAATACTGAAATGAAAGCAACCTTTTAGGAAAAAGCATAATACCTAGAATTGATAAAGCAAATAACTGACAGATTTTAGTAAATAAAAAAAGAATAAAGATATGATTCAAATGTAGATAGTTCTAGAGTTCATACTCTTAACTGGAAATCTACAAACTGGAAACACAGATGAGTAATAAATTATATAAACCTTTCTTTGTAAGAAAAATAATATAATTTAAATGAGGTAAAGATGAAGTATGAATTAATATGGATAAACTAAATCTTGAATCAGTTTATAAAATTTCCTGGGGCTGAAAGACCAAAGAAAAAGGCTGACAACTCCAGAATTACATTAAGAGTTTATTAAGAATAAATACCCAGAAGTGGGATTTCTGGCTCCTTCTTTGTCTCTTGTTATAGCCACTGTTTTAAAGTCTATTTTTTCTAAGTATTACTACTCCAGCTGTTTTATTCATTTCCATTTCCATGAAATATCTTTTTTCCATCCACTTACTTTCAGTTTCTGTGTGTCTTTCAATCTGAAGTGAGTCTCTTGTAGGCAACATATGTAAAGGTCTTGTTTTCTTATCTATTCAGCTACCCTATGTCTTTTGATTTGAACATTTAATCTATTTACATTTAAAGTAATTGTTGATAGGTATGCAGTTACTGCCATTTTATTATTCATGTTTTTGTATGGATAAAGAAGAGGTGGCACATATGTATATAGTGGAATATTTATTACTCAGCCATATAAAAGAATGAAATCTTGCCACCTGCAACAACATGAATGAACCTAAGGGTAGTGTGTTGAGTGGAGTAAGTGAGACAGAGAAAGGCAGATGAAATATGATTTCATTTCTGTGGAATCCAAAGAACAAAACAAACAAACAAGCAAAACAGAAACAAACTCATAGATACAGAGAACATTTTGATAGTTCCTAGGTGGGAGGGGGGTTGGGAATGGGTAAAAAATAGCAAGGGATTAAGCAGTACGAATTGGCAGTTACATAATAATCATGGGGATGTGAATTATAGCATAGGGGATATAGTTAATAATATTGTAATAACTATGTATGGTATCAAATGGGTACCAGATTTATTGGGGCGATCACTTTGTAAGTTATGTAAATATCTAATCAACTATGTTGTACACTTGAAATTAATATTGTATGTCAACTGTAATTGAAAAATTAAAAATTATTTTAAAAAAAGTTTATTAATGGAACTTACATAGAAGGTGCATCTGGTGGTGGCAAGACAATATGGATATCCTCTGTGCCATGTGAAAGGTGCTAAAGAATTATATAGAACAGGGCAGGATAGACAGGGGTAGTGGTGGGTGACCTGCCACAGATAAGGGGAAAATGCCTTGCATGCTTGCTTGGGGGTAGAGCAAAAACTGTTCCAGGAACCAGCACACTGTGAGGCATAGGAAAGGGGTCAATCAGACAGTCTCTTAGGCGATTTACAGAAAGCAATCTTTGTTCTGGCCACGATCTAGCTCACAGGTCTAGCAGCAGTCATTTCATGGTACAGTCTCTCTTCCACATAGTATAGAAAAAAAGATACTGATGGCAGAAGTAATAAGAAGTACACTGTATATAGAGAAACTATTTTGTAAAAAGAGATCAGAGTTTAAATGATGAGAAATTAAGATATCAATAAAATTCAGATCACCAAACAGATGAACAATGGTATATACTATGAGATGATGGGGAAAAAATGAAAGCAGACTAATAACTTGAGTGGAGGGAGAAATAACTTTAAAGTGATATCTTGGAGAAAGTATAATGGGTCAGTGACAACAGAAATGAGCTAAATGCAGGTGACTAGCATGAAAAGTAACAGAAGAAAAAGGGTACTATGTTCACAGTTGCCTTATTTGAATATCATCTTCTCATTAGTCTAAATGCTGCAAATGTTTCATAATTTTCCAAACTAGCACACTGTCATTTAGCACTATTTACAAAGTCTTGACAGAACTATAAGTCAACTTTATATTGACCTCCTCAGAACATCAGAACCTAAAATAAAACATTTGAAACTGGATTTTAACCAGACAATACTATACTATTCATAGGGTCCTGGAATTATAATTTATAATTTATATTCTATGATTGTGTAATTATTGATGTGTTTCAACTAACAGTCCACTGGCTATTGTAACAGATGCAAAATACCGTAAATGAATTAACAGAAGGTCAATATAAAGTATTATGGCTTGATCTTTTAATTGATTTTAGCCCAGTTGGCTATGATAATTTCCAGTGATAATTAAATACTCTCTGAATTTCAGATACTTATGAGAAAGAAGATCTTGTGAAATAAGATTTTTTTAATCAAAAAATTTCAGGCAAAATATACTAACTGTTTATAAAGAAAGATTATGCTGATACCTTTGCAATTAGGTGGATATCGGGTTAAATTGCCAGAGTAGTTTATCTGGGGCTTTGTGAATTGACGTAATTCAATAGCAACATTAGTCTGCAGTCACTTTTATTTTTCCCAAGGATTTTAATTTTGTAGCTACTGTGGAAGTGGCCAGTGGTTGCAAAATGACAATATACAAATGGAGCAGTAAACACAATAAGAGGACATTTCACAATGCAGGCTAATGTTGTAATGTTTTAAGTCATAATCCAAATTACTATAATTATAAGAAAGCAAATGTCATACTGGCAGAAATATTGTGCTTATTAAAAATGACTGCCGTCAACCAAATAAGAAACTGCAAGTCAGAGCACAGGCAAAATACATAGCAGAAAGCAAGACAAAGTATGTGGTATTCCTGTCTAATGGCTACACCAAACACTTCTGGTGTTCATAAGTCACAGAGAATATATAAGTAGTAGCTCCAATTATTTCTCGAAAATCTAAGAAGCTTCTCTGCAATCATTTGCTGGAAATATAATGTCAAGCCATAAAATGGACACTCAGGCACTGCAGAACTGATGTACCAGAAACAGGGAAATAATAGGTGATTATGTTTGCAGAGATCAGTTTGAAAACTGAAAGCTTCAGTGAAACCAGTTTACCAGTCTATATCAAAGACATATTACATAGTTGAAAAGTAAATGCTCAAAAGAAACATCAGACATTGCGTTCCAAGTTGACTAGGGGAAAAAAATTGGGGAGTCCTATATTAGGGTTTATGAAAATGGTACAGATAGCATGGGGAGTCAATTCCACTAAGATTTATTTAATGTACAGCTTTTACAAGATCATTTTTCAGACAGTTGGAAGAATACAGTGAAGGTCAGGAAAGGACAAACTGGAACTGGCTAACATGCGCTCACATGTACGAGGTCAAACAATTAAGTTTCCAAACTAATTCTAGAAAAAGTACTACATACCTTATTGCTGGATATCACTATGATCACCTTCAAAGTACTCCCTTTGGGAAGCTATGCATGGATGCCAGCACTAAGTTCACCCTTCAAAGCAATTTTGGAACTCTTTTTCTGGAATGGAGATCAGAGTTGTCGTCATATTACCCTTGATGTCCTGAATGTCATCAAAATGTCTTCCTTTCAATATTTCCTTTATTTTGGGATAAAGAAAGAAGTCATTGGGGGCCAGATCAGGTGAGTAGGGAGGGTGTTCCAATACAGTTATTTGTTTACTGGCTAAAAACTCCCTTACAGTCAGTGCTGTGTGAACTGATGTATTGTCGCGATGCAAGAGCCGTGAATTGTTGGTGAAAAGGTTCAGGTCGTCTAACTTTTTCACACAGCCATTTCAGCACTTCCAAATAGTAAACTTGGTTAACTGTTTGCTGATTTGGTACAAATTCATAATGACTAATCCCTCTGATATCAAAAAAGGTTAGCAACATCATTGCAACAAGTCTGCGAACTTAATTGTCAGGCCTCATATGAGTGTGTGTGTATAATATTACAAAAGTAAGATCATATCATAATTATTATTCTGTAAACACCTGTTTTATTTATCTATATATCATGGAGGAAATATTCAGTCAGATGAACTTGTGAGTTTATTTGAAGGCTCATATTCCACCACTCGTGGCACAGAGTATTGATAGATAAATTATTATTAAATAATTAAAAATTTACCCATGATAAAATTAGATAACCGGCTCCATGAGCCAGATGACCACTAGGATGGTTATAATAAAAAATATGAGTATGAGTATTGACAAGCAGGGGGAAAAATTAGAACCCTTATACTTTGCTTGTGGAATGTAAAATGATATAACTGCTGTGGAAAACTTTGGAGATTCCTCAAAAGGTTAAAATAAAATTACCACATAACCAAGCAATTCTACTTCTAACTATATACTCAAGGGAATTGAGGACACTCTTCCACGCAAATATTTGTATATGAATGACCATAGCAGCTCTATGCACAATAGCCATAAAGTGAAAAAAATAAAATAAAATAATGCCAAATGCCCATCAATTGATGAATAGGTAAACACAATGTGGTATATCTATGCAATGAAATATTATTTGGCAATAATTGAAATGAAGTACTGTTTGGTAATGCAACACAGGTAATTATTGAAAACATAAGCTAACTGAAATAAGCCAAACACAAAAGAACAAATATTGTATGATTCCATTCATATGAAATGTCCAGAGTAGCAAATCCATACAGATAGAAAGTAAATGAGTGGTTGCTAGGTGGTTAGGTAAGGGGTAATAAAGAATGACTGCTAATAGGTATAAGATTTATTTTTCAAGTGATGAAAATATTCTAAAATCAGATACTAGTAGTGGTTACATGATTCTGTGAATATGCTAAATACCACTGGATTGTACCCTTTTAAATAGCTAATTTTATGGTATGTAATTTTTATTTTAATAAATCTGTTGTTAATGTCACTGGAAAATGCCTTAAGAAAGGATCAAACTAGAACAACAGATTATTAAGCAAAAGCAGAGAGATATGAATCAAAAACAGTTGAAGATAAAAAAAACTAACTGAAATTTTGGATATGACAGACTTATGTTATTGGAATTAAAAGAACATTTTTGTTTTATTGAAATTAAAATTTAACAGGTTAAATTAAAAAAATTTAAGATTAATGTTCATAGTATGAAATATATGTAACTATATATAATGTATATAGTGTAATATATAAAAATGATATATGTAGTTTATATTTAATATATATAAATATAACTAATGTATCACTGAACTGCCATGAAAATAAGGAATGTACAAATCTCAACCATGACGTAAAAGAGGCCGGCCGTGTGGTGTGTTGGTTGAGTTGGCTTGGGACTCCAGCTCTGAGCAGCAGGGCCCTGGTTTGGATCCCACATGAGGGCCAGTGACACTGCACCCTAGACAGCTAAGATGGTGAACAACAGCTTGACCTGGAGCTGGACTGCATTGATTTGCTTGTGTCAGCATAGGCTGCAGAGGGACTGGCCGGCAGCTGGTGTGCCCTTTTGTGAGCTGCCATGAACCGCCGTGAGCGGCTGTCCAATGGCCGGTAAGCGACTGCCTCACCCAGGAAGAGCACAATGATCACAATACCAACATGGGCCAGTGAAGGATATCCTCCACAACTAGACTGAAGAACAAAAGGACAGCAACTTGTCTGTTCCCCTCCCCCAATTCCCCAATAAAATCTTTAAAAAACAAAAATGAAGTAAAAGGTGGATCCTGGAACACCAGCACCAAAGGCATATTTCATACTGAGAGTTTATGTGAAACCCTGGAGATTTTGAACTCTCACTTCAATGTTTTTGTGGGGCATAGCTGGCAAGAGTTTTATTCCTAGGACCAGCCCAAAGTGGGGAACCTAATGAACAACATGCTCATTAATCTAGGGCACTAAACGGCAACACCTCAGGATAAAGTTTCATGAAAAATAAACCTACTTCTGTAAAAGTCACAGCAAGAACACTTGCTTGTTTCAACCATTTCATTTCCCCCTTAGGAATTTGTAAACACAAGGTAATCATCCTACAAGTTTGCAGCATGAACTAATGATACCAAGGTACGCCGCTGGTTCTTAGTTTGTTATGTTCTCAGGTGACTGGTAGAAGCAAATGCTAATTTTACTTGAGGGAACTCAACTTGAATATAGTCCTCAGGAAATTGCCACTGATAAAGATCTAAGGTAAGTAACCAGTTCATAGTTTAATGTGTGTACATATAAAATATGGCTACTATGCATATAGCTAATTTGACTAGGAAGATGAAATATACAGCAAATATTGACAAGAGAATAAGGAAAAATTAAACCATTCTCAGTAATTGCCAGACCACAAAAACAAAAAGTTACAGAACACATAGAAATTTGGGTATGGGCATGATGGTGAAGCAGGTAAATGATGTGCTTGCCTCCTCTCATGACCACATTAAAATTACAACTCAATTATAGAACAATGATCCTGGAGAACCATCTGCAAGGTAGCTGAACAGAAGTGCTATAACTAAGGATATAAAGAAGAAGCCATATCGAGACTGGTAGGAGGGGTGGAGATGTGAAATGGGCTGGACACACACCTGCCTGTGACAGTTGAGATTTGGGAGGGATCTCTTAGCTGTGAAGTTCCCCACTGAGGAGCATGGGGTCCCAGCCTGACACCAGGCTCCCCATCCCCAAGTACCAGTGCTGGGAAGAAGAGCCTAGACAACATCAGGCTGTGAAAATCAGTGGGGATTCTGTCAGTCTGGGTGAGATAGAAGACTGTTGCAAAACCAGGAGTTTTCTTAAAGTCCCTGTGCACAGACTCAGTCACATGTAGCAATCATCCTAAGCTCCAGTGGAAGGATGACAACTCAGCAGCTATCAGAGACATACAGGGAGAGACTGAGTTGTGTCTTCCAGGGCAAGGGCTGGAGGGACACCCACCACTGTCTCTGTGTTCAGCCCTCCTTCCATGCACCCTAAAGATGAACACCATCTTTCCTGTGCTGAGATCTCTTCCAACACAGCCAAATCGGAATCTGCATTAGCCTGGTGTAATCTGCTTATTCCACTCTGGTGACTCTCTGGGACCCAACTCACTCACTACCAGAAGCACTTTTGGTGGTAAGCAGCAGCCTCAGCCCTCACTCCATTCTTTTTCAGACAACTCTCAGGCATCTATGGGCCCCAAGTGGGTGGCAGCTGGCCTTGGTGTGCTCTGAGCCTTTTACTGAGTGGCTCAGGCTAAGTTCTGATGCCAAATATGAATCTGTATCAAATGGGTGAATAGATCTTGGCACACTCTGGTAACTGCTTAAGATCCTGCTTCACCCAAATCACATACTGTATGAGGTTCTTTAAGTGGCTGAGGCTTACAGACAGCAGGCATGTGATGGCAGGACTCAGAGTGTCTTGGGCCTTTTGCTGAAATTCCTCAGGCCTGATAATGGTGGTGGCCAGCCTTGGTTCACAACATGGCCTCTCCCATATTCCACCAAGTCCAACACAGGCAGAAACCACCACAGATCACTTTGTACCTCCTCCCATGTAGCCCCAAAAGCAGTGGTTAATCTTGGCCTGCAGGAGAGCTACTCCCAAGAAGCACCAGAACCAACAAACCTGGGGGCTGTTCTCAGAATACAACAGAGCATCACATGATTAGCCCCCAAGCAGCACACACAAAGGGTGGTATCAGCAAACACCAGAGTCTGCTGGGGCAAGCAACATTCCCTGGGGTCAGCCCTGCACGGCAACTCCCGAATTGTGGTTGTGGTTGATCCTCACAGCCAGTAAAGATAATAATCAATCCTACACACTGACTTGCCAACAGCAATCAAGTCTCAACTACAACAGGCGGGTACACACAACTCACACAAGGAGCACTCCTGGAGCACCTGGTACAGGTGATCAGGGATACTGCAAAACTGCGCCATATAGGAAACCTAGTAAATAAGGCCAGACTTCCAGGACTGGAGATATAGCAGATCTACCTAATACATAGAAACAAAGAGAGTCAGCAAAAATGAAGATATGAAGAAACATGTTCCAAATGAAAGAACAGGAGAAAACTCCAACATAAGAACTAAATGAAATGGAGGTGAGCATCTACAAGACAAAGAGTTCAGATCCCTGGTTATAAAAATGCTTGAGGAACTTAGTAAAAATTTCATTAAAAAGATAGTGAGCATAAAAAAGGACATAGAAACCATAAAAAAGAACTAGTCAGAAGTGAACAACACAATAGCTGAAATGAAAAATGCACTAGAAGGAATCACAAGCAGACTAGGTGAGCAGAGGATCAAATCAGCAATTTCAAAGGCAAGATAGCAGAAAACACCCAATCAGAGAAGAAAAAAAAATTAGGATAGTTTAAGAGACCTCTTGGGACAACATCAAGTGTAACAACATTCGCATCGTAGGGGTACAACAAGGAGAAGAGAGAAAGCAAGAGATTCAGAACCTATTTGAAGAAAAAAATGACTGAAAACTTTCCTAACCTGGCAAAGGAAATAGACATACCAGGCCAGGAAGTGCAGAGAGTCCCAAACATGATGAACCCAAACAGGTCCACATCAAGAGACATTATAATTAGAATGGCAAAGTTCAAAGACAAACTGAAAATCCTAAAAGCGGCAAGAGAAAGGTAAGCAGTTACTTACAATGGAGTTCTCATGAGATTGTCAGCTGATTTTTCAACGGAAATTTTGCTGGCAAGAAGGCATTGGAACAAAATATTCAAAGTGATAAAAATAGGTGCCTACAACCAAGACTACTCTACCCAGCAAGGTTATCATTTAAAATTGAAGGAGAGATAAAGAGCTTTCCAGACAAGAAAATGCTAAAGGAGTTGATCACCATGAAACCAGTATTATAAGAAATGTTAAAAGGACTTTTTCAAGACAGAAATTAATAATAATAATAATAATAATAATAATATGGCAATAACTACATATCTATCAACAATTACTTTAAATGTAAATCTATTTAATGTTCCAATTTAAAACATAAGGTGGCTGAATGGATAAGAAAACAAGACCCTTACATATACAGCCTACAAGAGACTTACTTCAGATTGAAAGACACACACAAAGACTGAAAGTAAAGGGATGGGAAAAAGATATTTCATGAAAATAGAAACAAACAAAAAAGCTGAATTATCAATACTTATACTGGATGAAATAGACTTTAAAACAAAGGCTATAAACGAGACAAAGAAGGACCTAGTAATCTCAAATCTGGGTATTTATCCAAAGAAACCCAAAACGCTACTTCAAGGGTACATGTGCATCATATGTTCACTGCAGCATTGTTTGCAATGGCCAAGATATGGAGTTAACTTGGATATCCCTGAATGGATGCATGAATAAAGAGGAGGTGGTATGGTACAGTCTCAGAGTGGCTCTAGCTGGACCTGTAGTCTTGGCCTCCCTCTCCTCTATCCCTGTTTCCATTGGCCATTGGTCTAAGATGTTGCAATGACTGCAAGCTGGAGCTGAGGTGAGGTGAGATTAAAGATACCAGGGTGGGGAAAAAGCCCAAGATGGCAGATTAGGTCAATGCTATGCCTGCTGCCTCCCCAAATCACATCAAAATTACCACTAAATATAGAACAATCAAGCTCAACAACCATCTGAAAACTAGCTGAACAGAACCCCTATAAGTAAGAATAAAAAGAAGAGGCCACACTGAGATTGGTAGGAGGGGCAGAGATGTGAAACGAGCTGACCCCAAAACCACACGTAGTGGTTGAGCACCTGGAAGGACACCTTGATGATGGAGGTCCCCCTGAAGAGGGAGAGGTCTCAACCCCACACACGACTCCAAAGGCAGGCATCCTGTTTGGAAAGGGGAGTCCCCACATGTGGCAGTGAAAATCAACCAGGGCTCTGTCCATCTGTCCTGGTGAGAAAGAAGGCAGCTAGAAACCCCGATGTCCTCTTAAAGGGGCCACACACAGGCTCATTCACTTGAAAAAACACACCTGGGCTATCGTGCAGGGTCAGCAACTCAAGAGGCACCAGAAACTTATGGGGACAGAATGAATTGTGTGGCTGTCAGGTGAGAGCTGGAGGGACAGCCATCATTGACCCTGTGTAGAGCCTGATACAAGTGTAGCCTACACGAGGAGGCCATATTTTCTATGATGAACATTCCCCCAAAGGGCCAAATCTGAGACTATATTGATCTGAGCATACACACTTCCTTGGTGAAGACCTGTGTCCCTGCCCTGCCCAGCTAGTGCAATATTGCTCAGGGCACGCTTGGCTTTGGGTGATTACACCACCCCACAAGCTGTTTTACTTTGGCAAATGGCTTGCGAAGGCCTAGGTAACTTTTGGTGGCAATGAGTCAGCCACAACTTGGACTACAGCCTCTCTTGGGCTACTCTGGGGGATCTGTGGGCTTGAGGCCAGAGGTAACTAGCCATGGTATTCTCATGGCATTTTCTGAACTGGTCACAGGCCTGCCAAGCACTGGTGCAAGAACAGAAGCTGCATTAACTTTTTAAAAATCACCAACCATCCCTCATGACTCCCTGGGACCCAGCCATGACCGGCTAGTGCTGCATTGTTGCGAACATTCTCAACACTGGCTCAACTAGCCTGGCCCATGTACCTAAGGAGGTTCTTTCAATGACTGAGCCTTATGGGCAGTCAGCAGGTAGAAACAGGGTAAGGAATCCTGGACTTTTTGCTAAGCTGCCCCAGGCCAAATACTGTGGCAACTGGCCTTGGTTCACAGCTAGGCCTACCAGGTAACCCCAGGCCAATCACAATCAAGACTGAAATGGGCCTGCATGGGAGCTCCTACCTAGAGACACCAGAAAAAACACACCCAGAGGCAAGCTTCAGACCACACAAGAGCACAACCTTGTTAGCACCAAAATCTCCACACCCAAAGTGTGATCTCAACAGGCAGAAAAGCCCACTCAGGCAAATCCCCCTCTAAGGAGTCAATCCCCACACAGCAGCTCATACACTGCAGGCATAGTAATACTCACAGCCAGTCAGCCTGGGAGTCAATCCTACCCAATGATATGCCAAAAGCAATCAAGGATCAACTACAACAGGAGAATATACACAACACATACAGGGGATACTCCTAGAACATACACATAAGTGATCAAGGAGAATGTGCCACACGACCATACAGAACACATACTACATAAGGCTACCCAAAAATGACGGAAAGGAATAGGGGATCTACCTGGTACATAAAAGCAAACACAGGGTGGCAGCCAGAATGAGGAAACAAAGAAACATATCCCAAATAAAAGGACAAGAGAAACCTCCAGGAGTAGAACTAAATTAAATGGAGGCAACCAATCTACCAGAGACAGAGTTTAAAACACTGGTTATAAGAATGCTTAAGTAACTTTATGAGAACTTCAACAAAGAGATGGTAAAAATAAAGAAGGACGTGGTAACCATAAAAAATAACAAGTTGGGCTGGTTGAGTGGCGCATTGGTTAGGAGCTGGCTTGGGACACCAGCTCTCAGCAGCGGGGCCCTGGTTCGGATCCCACATATGAGGGCCAGTGACACTGCCCTCTACAGCTAAGATGGTGAACAACAGCTCCACCTGGTTGCCACCATAGCTAAGATGGCCAGCGACGGTGTGGACTGCAGCCTCTGCTGCAGTGGGCTGCCATAGGCTACAGTGAGTGGCCGGCAGCCAGCGTGAGCTGCCAAGAGCCGCTGTGAGTGACTGTCCAGAGGCTGGTGAGCGACTGCCTCTCCCAGGAAGAGTGCAATGATGACACCAACATGGGTCAGTGAAACAATGTCCTCCACAACCAGACTGAAGAACAAAAAAGGACTGCAATTTGTCTGTTGCCCTCCCCCAATTCCCCAATAAAATCTAAAAAAAGAAAAAAAATAACAGTCATATATAAAATATAAAATAACTGAAATGAAGAATACACTAATAGGAATCAACAGCAGACTAGATGAAGCAGAGAGTAGAATCAGTGATGTAAAAGAGGGTTCGCTGAAAACACACAATCAAAACAACCAAAAGAAAAGAAAAATGAGGGTACATTAAGGGACCTTTAGAAGAACATTAAGCATCACAACATTCTCATCGTAGGAGTACCAAAAGGAGAAGAGAGGGAACAAGGGATACACACTGACTGAAAGAAAAGGGATGGAGAAAGATATTTCACACAAATGGAAATGAGAAAAAGCTGGGGTAGTGATACTTATATCAGACAAAATACATCTAGCAGACTAGATGAAGCAGAGAGTAGAATCAGTGATGTAAAAGAGGGTTCGCTGAAGACACACAATCAAAACAACCAAAAGAAAAGAAAAATGAGGGTACATTAAGGGACCTTTAGAAGAACATTAAGCATCACAACATTCTCATCGTAGGAGTACCAAAAGGAGAAGAGAGGGAACAAGGGATAGATAACCTATTTGAAGGAATAACGAATGAAAATTTCCCTAACCTGGCAAAGAAGATAGACATACAAGCCCAGGAAGTGCAGAGAGTCCCAAACAAGATGAACCCAAACAGGCCCACACCAAGACACATAATTAAAATGTCAGAGGTTAACAAGAAAGAAAGAATTCTAAAAGCAGCAAGAGAAAGTCAAGTAGTTACTTACAAGAGAGTTCCCATATGATTATCAGTTGATTTCTCATTGTAAACTTTGCAGGCCTGAAGGAAGTGGTAAGAAATATTAAAAGTGATGAAGAACAGGGTCCTACAACCAAGACTACTCTACCCAACGTGTCTCTTATTAAAAATTGAAGGAGAGTAGGGCCGGCCGAGTGGCACATGGTTAAGCACTGGCTTGGGAAGACAGCGGCCCCAGTTTGGTCCCACATATGAGGGCCAGTAACACTGCCCTATAAACAAAAAAACAAAACAAAAAAAAATTGAAGGAGAAATAAAGAGCTTTCCATACAAGAAAAAGCTAAAAGAATTTATTACCACCAAGCCAGTATTACAAGAAGTGTTAAAGGACTTCTATTAGAAGAAGAAGAGGGGAAAAGAAAACAAATAAGATTGAAAGTATGAATAATAAAATGGCAATAACTATGTACCTATCAATAATCACTTTAAATGTAAATGGATTAAATGCTTCAATTTAAAGACATAGGGTAGCTGAATGGATAAGAAAACAAGACCCATGTATATGTTGTTTACAAGAGACCCACCTCAGATTAAAAGATACACACTGACTGAAAGAAAAGGGATGGAGAAAGATATTTCACACAAATGGAAATGAGAAAAAGCTGGGGTAGTGATACTTATATCAGACAAAATAGACTTTTAAACAAAGACTATTATATGAAACAAAGAAGGAAACGACATAATGATAAAGGAATCAATCCAACAAGAGCACATAACCCTCATAAACATCCATGTACCCAACATAGGATCACCTACATATATAAAATAAATATTGAGTGACATAAAGGCAGAGAAACTCCACACAGAAACAATGGCAGTAAATGACACACCAGACCAGATAGATTTAATTGATATATTTAGAGCATTTCACACCAGTGCAGCAGAATATACATTCTTTCCAAGTGCATATGTAACATTTTCCAAGATGGACCACATGTGAGACCATGAAACAAGACTCAGTAAATTTAAGTAGACTGAATTCATATCAAGTGTCTTCTCTGACCATAATGGTATGAAACTAGAAATCAATTGCAAAACAAACAAACAAAAAAATGGAAAAACACACAAACACATTAGGCTAAATAACAAGCTATTAAATAATGAATGGGTCAACGAAACGATCAAGGAAGAAATTTAAAGATACCTTGAGAAAAACAAAAATGAAAACACAATGACCCAAAATCTATGAGACATATTAAAAGCAGTCCAAAGAGGAAAATTCATAGCACTATAGGCCTTCTCAGGAAACAGGAAAAATATCAAATAAACTGTCTAACTTTACACCTAAGGGAACTGTAAAAAGAACAGCAAACAAAACCCAATGTGAGTACAAGGAAGGAAATAATAAAATTCAGAGTGGAAATAAACAAAATAGAGACTAAAAACACAATACAAAAGATCAATGAAACCAAGAGCTGGCTTTTTAAAAAGATTAACAAAATTGACAAACATTTAACCAGACTCATCAAGAAAAAAAGACACAGAACCCAAATAAATTATATCAGAAATGAAAGGGAGAAGTCACAGCAGACACCACAGAAATCTAAAACTTTTAAAGAAAATACTATGAGCAACTATACACCAACAAATTGGACAATCTGAAAGAAATCAATAAATTCCTAGAAGCATACAATCTTCCAAGGCTGAACCCAGAAGAAACGGAAAATCTGCACAGACCAATTACTACTAATGAAATTGAATCAGTAATCAACAAGCTCCCAACAAACAGAAGGCCTGGACCAGATGGCTTCACAGGGGAATTTTACAAAACATTCAAAGAAGAATGTTCTCCTCAAACTATTCCAAAAAATCCAAGAGGAGGTGAGGTTCCTAAGCTCATTTTATGATGCCTTATTACCTGATTCCAAAACCAGACAAAAACACTAGAAAAAAGAAAATTATAGGCAAATATCCCTAATGAACATAGATGCAAAAATCCTCAATAAATTATTAGCAAACCTAATTCAGCAATACATTAAAAAGATCATACACCATGATCAAGAGGGATTCATTCCTGGTACGCAAGGATGGTTCATAATCCACAAATCAGTTAATGTGATATACAGTATAAACAAAATTTTAAAAATTCATATGGTTATATCAATAGATGCAGAAAAAGCATTTTACAAAATCAAGCATCCATTTGTGATAAAAACTCTCAGCAAAGTGGGAATAGAGGGAACATATCTCAACATAAGACAGGCCATATATGACAGGCCCACAGCTAATATCATATTCAAAGGGGAATAGCTAATAGCATTCACCTTAAGATCAGGAACAAGACAGGGATGTCCACTTTCACCAATTTTATTCAGCATAGTACTGGAAGTTCTAGTCACAGAAACCAGACAAGAAAAAAAATAAAAATAAAAGGCATCCAAATGGGAAAGGAAAAAGTAACATTGTTATTATTTGCAGATTACATGATACTGTATATGGAAAACCCCAAACATTCCGCCAAAAAACTACTAGAACTGATAAATTTAGTAAGGTAACATGGTACAAATTTAATATTCAGAAATCACTTGCATTTTTACTAATAATGAACTATCAGACAGAGATATTAAGAAAACTATCCCATTTACAATTCCACCAAAGAAAAAAATATGTAGGAATAAATTTAACTAAGGAAGTAACAGATCTTTCCTCAGAAAATTATACAGCATTGAGAAGAGAAATTAAAGATACAAATAAATGGAAACATATACTATGCTCATGGATAGGAAGAATTAATATTGTTAAAATGTCCATACTGGGTAAAATGGCGGAATAGACAGACGCTGTGCTAACTATCTCCCAGGATCACACCAAAATTACAAACAATTTGTACAACATTCAACTCCGGAGGTCCCCGGAACACTAGAGGAGGCCACGTTGGGTCTGGTAGGAGCGGGGGAGACGAGAGAGGGCGAACCCTGAGAGGGAAGCCCCAGCTGTGGGGAGGCTTCTCCGGTTGGGGGAGAGACCCTCCGGCCGCACACCAAGCTCACCATCCCAGAGTTCCTTTGCCGGGAAGAGAAGTTCCACGATATCTGGCAGTAGACTAGTGAGGACTGTCTGCTCAGCTCGGTGAGACTGAGAGCAGCTAGAGTATCAGTGGGGCTGGCACACGGGATCACTGGCTGCTGAGCACGTACCTGGTTCCTGGTGGAGGGGGTGGCTGTGTGAACCGGGCCCAGGAGCCTGCGGGGATGGACTGAACTGAGCAACTTTGATACAAAAGCTGGAGGTTCTTGGACTATTGTTCCCCTGGTTTGGAGCCTGCACGCGAGTGGTGTAGGAAGGGCGCCATTTTGTCAGGGTTGGGCCCTCCCACAGAGGGTCAGGTCTGGGACCTCATTGGTCTGGTGGAATTAGCACAGAAGTGCGTGTGTACATGCATGTGCATGCGGCCATCGATCCCCACCATCCTCCGGCTTATACTACGTTGCCAGGGAAACGCTGGGCGGGTGCCCTCCAGCTCCAACAGGCTGCTCACGGAGACCCATGAGTGCACGAGCTGCCTGGGATACCCACTCTCCACTCGGCTTGTGCTGTGTTGCCAAGGAAACGTCTGGTGGGCGCACTCTGGCTCCAACAGGCTGCTCACTGAGATGCGGGAGTGCGCAAGCCACCTGGGATCCCCGCTCTCCACACTGCACTTGCAGAGTTGCCAGGCTGGTGATTGGTTGTAGGGCTGCTCGGCCTGATATGCAAGCAGCTGATGGGGGACAGGCTGAGACTGGAAATTTTCCTGGGATCCCAGTCTTAGGCCATGGCTGTGTGCCTGCATGATCCAGCTGGGCTCTCCTGGTGATCTATCTAATACATCAAAGCAATCCCAGAGCGACAACCAGAATGAGGAAACAAAGAAACATGTCACAATTAAAAGATCAGAAGAAACCTCTAGATATGGAACTAAGTGAAACAGAGGGATCCAACCTTTCAGAGACAGAGTTTAGAACACTGATGATAAGAATGTTTAACAAACTTAGTGAGGACATAAAGAAGAATAGAGAAATCAAAAAAATACTTAGAAATAAAGTATACAATAACTGAAATGAAGAACACACTCGAAGGAATCACCGGTTAAGTAGATGAAGCAGAGGAGCGGATCAGCGATTTGGAAGACAAAATAGCAGAAATCACACAGTTGGCACAACAAAAAGACCAAAGAATAAAACACAATGAAAATAGTTTAAGAGCCCTATGGACAAGATGAAGCACAACCACCTTCGACTCATAGGAGTACCAGAAGGAGAAGAGAAGAAGCAAGGGGTTGAGAATGTATTTGAAAAAATAATGACTGAAAACTTCCCTACCCTGGTGAAGGAAATCAACATACATGCCCAGGAAGTGCAGAGGGTTCCAAACAAACTGAACCCAAACAGGTCTACACCAAGACACATCACAGTTAAAATGGCAAAGGTTAAAGACAGAGACAGAATCCTAGAGGCAGGAAGAGAAAGACAGCAGGTTACATACAAAGGAACTCCTGTTAGACTAACGACTGACTTGTCTACAGAAACTCTGCAGGCCAGAAGGGAGTGGCAGGAGATATTCAAAGTTACACAAAATAAAGGCCTGCAACCAAGATTGCTCTACCCTGCATGGCTATCACTTAAAATTGAAGGAGAAATAAAGAGCTTCTCAGAAAAGAATAAGACAGCATAAATAGACAACTACAATATTGCCACAGGGATATGAAACACAGTTCGGGGAATACAATAATGTTGTGAAAATTTTGTGGCATGTCAGATAGTCACATGTCTTGTTAGGGAGACCACTTCATGGATGGAGTAGAGGCTTGATCACTGCACTGTACACCTGAAGCCGATGTTGTATAATATTGTATGCCAACTGTAACTGAATATATAGATAGTCATGGGATGTGGAGTATACTGTGGAAGGGAATCAAAGGAAATTTAATAGATATGTATGATATGGGTGGGAGGAGTGGGGTGGCAAACTGGGGGACGGGGATTGTCACTTTGTGGGCTAAAATGTATAACTATTGCATTGTGTTGTACACCTGAAACGAATTTAAAAAAATGTTTAAAAAATATATATAAGATGCCCAGTTAGATTCTAATCTCAGATAAACAATTTCTTTTTGGTAGAAGAATATGCTATAAATTATTTGGGACTGAATTATACTAAAATTATTTGGCTTTGATCTGAAACTTGAATTTAAAAAAAAAAAGGTCTGTACTACATAAGGCAATCTGTAGATTCAATGCAATCCCTATCAAAATACCAATGGCATTTTTCACAGAACTAGAACAAATAATCCTAGGGCCGGCTGAGTGGTGCAGTGGTTTAAGAGCTGGCTTGGGATGCCAGTGGCCCCGGATCAGATCCCACATAGGAGGGCCAGTGACATGGCCCTCTAACCAAACAAAAATAAAGAACAAATAATCCTAAAATTTATATGGAACCATAAAACACACTGAATAGCCATGGCAATCCTGAGAAATGAGAAAAAAGCTGGAGGTATCTCGCTGTCTTATATGATATTGTACTACAAGGTAATCAAAACAGCATGGTATTCATATGAAAACAGATACATAGATGAATGAAACAGAATAGAGAGCCCAGAAATAAATCCATGCCTATATCATCATTTAATATATGACAAAGGAAGCAAGAATTTACAATGGGGAAAAGGCAGTCTATTCAATGAGTTGTGCTGGGTAAACTGGACAGATACATGCAAAAAAAAAAAGTGAGAGTGGCGTGGTGGTTAAGCACTGGCTTGGGAAGCCAGCGGCCCCGGTTCGGTCCCACATATGAGGGCCAGTGTCACTGCCCTCAGGAAAAAAAAATGAAACTGGACCTCCTTCTTATGCCATATACAAGAATAAACTCAAAGTGGATTAAGACCTGAAACCATAAAACTCCTAGAAGAAAATATAGGAAGTAAATTTGCAGACATTACCCATGGTAATGTTTTTACTGCTATATCTCCTCAGGTAAGGGAAACATAAGAAAGAATAAATAAATGGGATATACCAAACTAAAAAGTTTTTCATAGCAAAGGAAACCAGCCAACAAAACAATGCTTATGGGAGAAGATATTTGCCAATGATACATCTGATAAGGGGTTAAAATCCAAATTTTATTTAAGAAAAACAACTCATACAACTCAACACCAAAACAAACAATCCAATTTAAAAATGGGCAGAGGACCTGAATGAATATTCTTCCAAAGATGACATACAGATGGCCAATAGACTTATAAAAAGATTCTCAATTCTACTAATCATTAGAGAAATACAAATAAAAACCACCATGAGATATCACATCACACCTGTCAGGATGGCTACCATCAATAAATCAACAGTCAACAAGGGCTGGCGAAGATGTGGAGAAAAAGGAGCTCTTATGCACTTTTGGTGGGATTGTAAATTGGTGGGTGCAGCTACTATGGAAAAAGTTCCTCAAAAATTAAAAATAGAACTACCTTATTACCCAACAATTCTACTGTTGGGTATTTATCCAAAGAAATCCAAAACACTAATTCCAAACGATATATTCACCCCTATGTTTACTGCAGTGCTATCCACGATAGCCAAGCTATGGTAACAACTGAAATGTCCATTAATAGATGATTGGAGAAAGAAACAGTGGTACATTTTCACAACAGAGTATTACTCTGCCATAAAAAAGAATGAAATCTTACGATCTTATCCAACAACATGGGTAGATTTAGAAGGTATTTTGATAAATGAAATAAGTCAGACTCTGAAAGACAAATACCACCACATGATCTCACTTATATGTGGAATTTAAAGAACAGAACGAACAAAGAAACAAATCAGAAATAGACTCATAGACACAGAGAACAAACTGATGGTTGCTAGATGGGAGGGGAGTTGTGGGGAAGGGTGAGAAAGCTGAAGAGATTAGGAAGCACGTATTGGTATTTACAAAATAGTCATAGAGATGTGAAGTGCAGTATGGGGAATACAGTCAATAATGTAAAAGTGTGTATGGTATTGGGTGGGTGCTGCACTTGATGGGGTGATCACTTCATTTGTTGTATGGATGCCTGGCCTCTGCACTGTATACCTGAAACTATGATAAAATAGTTTTTGAGTGTCAACTATTATATATATATATATATATATATATATATATATATATATATATATATACACATATTCACAGGACGTAAAATACAGCATAAGGAATATAATCAGTGGTATGGTAATACCTATCTATGGTATCAGAAGGGTAGTAGACTTGTTGGGGTTATCACTCTTGGAGGGGCATAAATGTCTAGTTATTATATTATTTTGTACACCTGAAACTAATAACAAAATAATAATAGTCCTTATAACTTTTGTTTCTTTATCATGTCTTATTGAACTGGTAGGACTCCAGAAAAGTGTTTGTGGTAGACAGCCTCCAAGATGGTCCCCAATGATTCCCCTCCTCCTGTTCCTCACACCCTTGCATACTCCCTTGCACTTGGCATCAGCATTGTTCTGTGTGATGAATAGATAAGGTACAACATAACTAATGACGTCTCACTTCTGAGATTAGTTTATAGAAGACTGCAGCTTCCATCTTGAACTCTCTCTCAGACCACTTACTCTGGGGGGGGCCACCTGCTATGTTTACCCTGAGGTGATTCAGAACCATTTGTCAAGAAACTGACCCTGCCAACAACCATGTAAGTGAGTTTGAAAGTAAATCCTCCAGTCCCAGTTGAAGCTTTAGACGATAGCAGACCCTACTGACAGCTTGACTACACAAATTTGTTAGAGCTACAGAGCCAGAACCACCCAACTAATATGTTCTGAGATTCTTGACCCCTGGAAGTGGTGAAAAAATAAATGTTGTTTTAAGTAGCTGAGTTTTATGGCAATTTTTTATGCAGCAGATCATCAATAAAATGAGAAAATGAAGTAGTGATAGTAGTAATTCTTGTTTTTATCTCAGAAGAAAGGTTTTTAATACCAGGGGTGCCCAAAAAATGTATACAAGTGAACACTTTGGTCAACCTTGCTCAAGCAACAGTTCGCCATAATCAGAAGTGTCTGGACACTGAAGGTAACCACTGAGCATCTCTTGTAATTGCAGAAGTAAAATGTGATTTGTATTCATCTTTTGTTATTGGCATATATTGAGTATTACAAATTTAATAAAGTTTACATTTCTTAAAATGTGTATACATTTTTTGGGCACTCTCTGTATTTTACCATTGATCATCTTTGTTTGTATTTTGTTTTCTGTTTGTTTTGTAGACTTTTCATTTATTAGCTTCACGTGTACAAAACAAAACAGTGTTTAGACACACCTCACAAAGTGATAACCCCAATAAGTCTGTTACTCATTTACACTGTACATGGTTATGGGAATAATATTGACTATACTCTCTATTGAGCACTATACATCTCTGTGACTTTTTTTAATTAAAGAAGTTCCCTTCTATCCTAGCTTTCTAAGAGGTTTCTGTTTTGTTTTAAATTCATGAGTAGACTGTGAATTTTATCAGATTTTTTGGCATATATTGATATGATTATAGGATTTTCCTCATAAGATGAATTACATTGGATTTCTTTTCTTTTTTTATTAAAATTTATTGGGGTGACAATGGTCAACAAAACTACATAGGTTTCCAATGTACTATTCTATAATACATCGTCTATATATTGCATTATGTGTTCTACGGACAGAGTCAGTTCTCCTTCCATAACCATATATTTGACCCCTTTACCTTCTTCTACCATACCCTCTCCCCCCTTATCCTCTGGTAACCACTAAATTGTTGTCTGTGTGTATGAGTTTTTGTTTCTTTATTTGTTTGTCTTGTTCCTTTGTTGCTTTCAGTTTTATATCCCACATATATTAGTGAATTCATATGGTTCTCGACTTTTTCTGTCTGATTTATTTCACTTAACGTAATAATCTCAAGGTCCATCCATGTTGCCAAAAATGGCAGTATTTCATCTTTTCTTATAAGAAAAGGATATATTTTCAAATACTAAACCAAATTTGCATTTTTGCAATAAACCACATATTATTATAATTTATACATTTTACGTATTTCTGTGCCAGGTGGACTTTAATATAGTCCCCATGATCCCCACCTCCTGATGTTCAGGTCTTTACATAATCCTTTCCTCTTGAGTTTGTGCAGAACTGGTGGCTTTCCTCTAAACAATGGAATGTGGCAAATGAGATGGGATGTCATTCCTATAATTACATTATGTTATATAATATTGTCTTGCTAGCCAACTCATTCTCTCCCTTACCAACTCTGAAGATACAAGCTTCCATGTTTTGAGAGCTAATATAGAGAGGATCATGTAGACTCTAAGAGCTAAGAGTGACTCTGGCTGGTAGCCAGAAAGAAGCCAGAATGCTTAATCTTATAATCACAAGGAAATGAATTCTGCCAATGATCTAAGTGAGCTTGGAGGTGGATTCACCCCTAGTTGAGCCTCCAGATGAAAACCAATGCCTAGTCACCACCTTAATTACTTTTTTGCAGAGAGCAGGTAAGCCATGTTTGGACTCCTGGCCCACAGAAATGGATAAAAACAGATTGAAATAGTGTGTGTTTTAAATCACTAGGTTTGTGATTATTTGTTATACACCAACAGAAAACTAATACAATTACTTTATCCAATATGCAACTAATTTGTTTTGCATTTTTTGCATCTATGTTCATGAGAAAGAGTGGCCTGGTATTTTTGTTTCTTGTAATGTCATTAACCAGTATTAGTATCCATATAATGCTGGTCTTTTAAATTGAGTTGTGAAGTTCTCCCCTTTTTTATATTTTCCAGAAGTTTATGTAAAATTGTTGTTAATTATTTCTTAAATAGTTGGAATAATTTACTGATGATGCTACCCAGTCTGGATTTTCCCTTAGTAATGTTTTATTAAATACTGAATCACATTATTTAATAAATATATTACCTTCAGATTTTATTTTTATTCTTTTGTCAGTTTCAGTAAGTAGTGTTTTGTAGAAAATAGGTCATTTCATCTGAAATTTTGAGTGTATTGGTATAAGACTATTCATAATATCTTCAAATCATTTTTCAAGCCTGTAGGACTTTTAGTTATATCTCCTTTTTCATTCTTGATATCTGTGTCTTTTCTATTTATTTATTGGTCAGTCACTAGAGGTTAATCAATTTTAATGGACTTTTCAAAACAATTTTCCTTAATGAATATCTCTATTGTGTGCATGTTCTATTTTATTTAATTCTGTTCTTCTTATTTTTCCCTTCCTTCATACTTCTTTTGGGTCTCATTTGCTGTTCATTTCTTAAATTCTTCAGATAGATGCTTATATCATTAATATTCAACATTTCTTCTTTTCTAATAAATGCAGTTAAGGTTATTACTTTCCCTCCAAGCATGGCTGTTGCTGTACTCCACAAGTTTACATGTTACCATTTCCATTTCATTTCAAAGCATTTTCTAATTTCAATTGAGATAACTTCCTCCATCCATGGCTTACTTACAGGTGTGTTGTTTTATTTTTATACAATTGTCTTTTTTTAAACATCTTTTTTATGCCATTGTGTCCACAGAATATGTTCTGTATGATTTTGCTCCTTTGAAATTAATTAACACATGGTTAACAGCCCAAAGACATGCTCAGTTTTTGGTAAAACATCCATGTTCACTTGAAATGAATGCACATTCTGTTATAATTATTTGTAGTATTTGTGTGTGTGTGTGTGTGTGTGTGTGTGTGATAGGTTAACTGTTAATCACACTATTTAAATTTTCTATACACTCACTGATATTTTTGATAGCTTTAATATTGTTAAAATATTCTACTATGAATGCTGTTTTGTCTATTACTCATTTAATTATATTATTTTTCCCTGTATACATGAAGTTATTTTATTAGGTGTATATAATTTACAACTGTTTTATTACAATGGCTTGTCGTAGGACATTGCCCATTTATCTTCAGTGTAACTACACTTCCTTTATGTTGATTTGTTTCCCATAGTATACCTTTTTCCTTTAAATCTTTAAATCTATGTGTGTTCATACATTTAAAATGAATCTCTTGTAAGCTATATACTTTTGCATTCTGTTTTATTTATCCATTCTTGAAATCATTAAAGATATTTTAGTATAGCAAGATATTTTAAATACTAAAATATAACTTTAGAAATAATTTTACCTCATTTTAAGTTTCATGTTTATATGTGCCTTGTGATTTACCATAGGATATGTCTATATTCTGTTCATACAGAGGGTGCCAAAAAATGTACACACATTTTAAGAAAGGAAAACTGTATTAAAATTGTAATACTCAATATATACCAATAACAAAAGATCAATACAAGTCACATTTGACTTCTGCAATTACAAGAGGTGCTCAAAGTGGTTACCATCAGCATCCAGACACTTCTGATTACTGCGAACTACTGCTTGAGCAATGTTGACCAAAGTATCCATTCATACACATTTTTTTGGTACCCTTGGTATATTTTTATATAATGGAGTGTATGTTTAGAAACACTTTTTTTCTGATAAGGGTGAATGCGAAAAACGTTTGGAGACATTCAACTATGCACAATAAGAGTTGTGGTCTAAATATCAAGTAAGACTTTGTAAAATTATAAAATCTAAATATTTAAAAATAGGAATTAACTGTATTTATTTATTCAATAAATAAGTATTTATGATTGTAGTTAATTCATAGGTTAATATATATGCATATCTTATATGTAACATACAAGTACATCTGGAGAATAGTTAATTTTGAATAACAAATATCAAGTCTGGTGTCTTCTCAGCTGGCAATACTATTATATGACAGTCATTCAGTTCTATGATGTAGAATAATCCTCAGTCAATGTTGGGTGGAGATTTTCCCGTCTTTTAAATTCCCACAGAGTACAACTCTCATCATTCCATCCTTGGATCAGAGAAACAAGCTGAAAAATTTTGATTTGTTTTATCAAAACTGGATCTAGACAAGCCAAGGCAAATTTAGATGAGAACAAGACATTTTGCTGTGGTAGCTTTGTTGGTTCTTCAAAAGTGAATCTTACTGTGTAAGTTCCAAAAGGTCAGTGAAATGCTGGGAAGCATCAGAAAGGATGCTGAAAACCAAAATGGAACATTATCCTGAACACTATAAAACCATGATGTGTCCACACTTATTTGTTCCTTTTAGTCATTGCCTCCTGAGAAAAGACATAATGAGGCTGAAGAAGATCTTCAGGAAATATAAAATGATCAAGGGTACATATGTGTATTATAGCAAGAGTAGGGTACCATAAGAAGAGAGTTTTAAAGGAAAGAATGTGGTCATGCTAGAAATATAAGAGTAAAAAGGTTCTACTAGCCCCAAGGGGGTTAATAGATGCGGGTAGAGTAGGGTACTGTGGATTGGAAAAGAAATGTATTTGATGTTTATTTCATAATGTAAATTGTTACACTGAAGAACTAATTTGAGTCTTTGGTGTGTATCTGGGGCTGGTTTTAAGATAATTATCTCAAAGTTCTTTAAGGCATCTCCCTGAGGACAATGTTCTCATGCTTCTGATATTCATAAAAGGTTAATGTCACATGAGAAGATGGTTTGGGGCTTTTAGTTTCTAAGTTCACAGCTCAGCAGGAGAACAGTGTCTGGCATAGGTGCCACACTGATTAAAGTTCTCAGTCCTGTCCAATTAGGGCATGTGGATATAAGGGAAGCTGCAAGGTTTATTGCAGTGGTTTAAAAATAATGTGTAAAGTCTTAAAATACAATACAGACATAAGCAAGCTTCTCTGACAGAAATAGGTTAGAGGGTGCAGGGGTCCACATTTTTGTCCTCCTTTCTCTCCCTATGACAAAAACCTCACACATTTCTACAGTTATCTAATGCTCAGAAAAAGTTCAAAAGCATTAGGTGTAGTAGGAAGAGTACTGTTTTAAACCAGGGGACCTGGGGTCTAGTTAGGGGTCTTAAAACTAGCCATAATATTAATTGAACGAGTTTACTTTTCTATTCATGTTAACATGATCTATTCTGCTGGGTCAGCATATTGGACATTCATTCATTTTCATTCAATGAACACGTATTTGGTTTTACTATGTGTTAGCATGCTTTCTATTTCAGTTTGAAAGGAGTACATTGCATGACTTAGCAATGAGTTGTCAATAACCTTTGGAAAGTTGTCTTGTTGTCCAGAGAGGTTCCTCATGAAGGGGCACCTTGTTGAATTCACCATAATCCAGAAGAGAGGATTTCAAAGTTTTCATTGTAACCCCCTGTAAGAAACATATTTTATGTAGTGACCTAACATATACACACACTCAGTGATTCATTACTGCTAACCTATATATGGTGCACTCTGAATGGTTCCATCCTATTCTATTCTATCCTCTCTCATTTGATTTCATTAGAAAGAATGATGGAAAGGTTGAGGATGGAGGAATAGATAGGTGGAACACAGAGGGTTTTTAGGACACAGTTTGGGGAATATAATCAATAATGTTGTAAAGATTATGTAGAGTGTCAGATGGGCACTGGACTTATCACGGGGATCACTTCATGGACTGTGTAGATGCCTGACCACTGTGCTGTATGCCTGAAGCTGATGTTGAATAACATGGAATATCAACTATAATTATATATGTACATATAACTTATATATATATAAATTATATGTACATATATATGTGTATATATATAACTTTTATATATATATATATACACACACACACATATACATAGTCACGGAATGTGGAGTACAGTATAGGGAATATAGTCAGTGGAATTGTAACAGATATATGCGATGTCAGAGGAGTAATTGGGGGCTGATTTCACTTTGTAAGTAGTGTATATGTATAACAATTACATTATTTGTACACCTGAAACTAATTTTTAAAAGTTATGTAATATCAGAAACATATTAAACAATGAAGAAAACAACAATTTAAAAGTCATGCAAATTCTAAACAGGTTAATAAATACAAGTTAATACTTTCCCATATCTGTGACACACTTTAGAGACCAGGAAATACTGCATACATATGTATCAAGTCTTCTGTAGCCATTCACAATCATATACCTGTATTCTTAGCATCCCATAATAAATAGTAACTTAGAATTTAGTGCATACATTTCTGTAGTGGATGCTTTTTTTGTTTGTTTTTAAGATTTTTATTGGCGAATCTGGGAAGGGGAAAAGATAAGTTGCTGTCCTTTTGTTCTTCAGTCTAGTTGTGGAGGACATTGCTTCATTGACCCATGTATTATCATTGCGCTCTTCCCGGGTGAGGCAGATCGGTCGCCTGCCTCTGGACAGCCACTCACAGCAGCTCTTGGCAGCTCACGCTGGCTGACAGCCACTCACGCTCACTGCTGGCCATTCACTGTAGTCTATGGCAGCCCACTGCAGCAAGGGCTGCAGCTACGCAATTGAAGACGACTCACAGCAGACCAGCTCCAGGTGGAGCTGTTGTTCACCATGTAAGCTATAGAAGGCAGTGTCATTGGCCCTCATATGTGGGAGCTGAACCGGGGCCCTGCTGCTCAGAGCTGGTGTCCCAAGCCAGCTCCTAACCAATGCGCCACTCCGCCAGCCCTGTAGTGGATTCTTTTTGGTGCCTATTTTCCAACTGCTGTGAACAAGGCTGCTGAATGCTAGCAGGTGCTCTCTTTTCTGCAAAAGTGCTCTGAGCACACAGGAGACATGTGTCCTGGAAGGGCAGGCCGACTGCAAGCATACAGCTCCCAATGAATGATGTCTATGGAAGTCCCATAGACTAACACCATGACCTACGAAGGGAGTACATTTGTGGTGTAATTTATGTTCAAGCTCTCTGGGGAACCAAAAGGAAACTAGTCTCCAGTCCCAACCATATCTATGCTGACTCTTTCTTCCTTCCATGTCATCCTGATATTATTTATCAAGTCATTTATACAAAAATGCCCATTTCAAGGTCAGTCTCTAGGAGCTTCAAACAATCCTAAGGCTACTACTCAGGAAGGGAGGGAAGGAATGTCTGTGCCCCTATGCCGGCTTCTCAAAGCCCCATCCCAGGGACAAGAAGTAGACAACACTCAGCACATGACACTACTTTGTGGGGCCGAGGGACACAATCCTAAAACGTCCCCTCCAGGAGGGAGAGAGACGAGTGGAGAGGGTGCCTCCAAAGACAATGTTTAAGACACTCCCAGCCGGCCGAGTGGCGCAGTGGTTAAGCGCTGGCCTGGGATGCCAGCGGCCCCGGTTCAGTCCCACATGTGAGGGCCAGTGACGCCGCCCTCAAAAAAAAAAAAGACACTCCCAGTATCTCCTGCTGGGCTGGATGATGAAGACCTTCCCTTCCTGCAGTCCATCCATAAAGACTGGAAGAGGTGGCTGCTTTTTCAAATGTGCAGAAATCAACACATGGCTGGCTACAAGGGTCAGGAAGAGTCGAGAACATGAGGCCACCGAATGAACAACATAAAGCCAAGTACCTGATTCCAAAGAAATGGAGATGTAAGATTCCCTGACAGACAATTCAAAATCACTGTCTTAAAAAAGCTCAGTGCCTCATCTCATTTAGCACAATACCCTCTAGGTCCATCCATGTCATCACACACTTGAACTAATATAATATTGTATTTCAACTATACTACTTGAATAAAAAATGAGATAACTACATAGTTAAAAATACAACTATTTTAACAAAATAAAAAATAAAAAAACTGTATTCAAAATGAAAGAAAACAACTATATTCAAGGAGAGGAGGAAGAGAAGGTAGAGGAGGAAGAAGAGGGGCCCAGTGAGCCACAAGAGAACACACACATCAAGTCAAAATTGGGAAAACAAATTTTTAAAATGAGATATTGGACTGACACCAGCAAGATGGAAAAGTAGATGGTTCTTCTACTCAGTCCCCCTCACAGGAAGAGACATAAGCAGATGTCCAGACATAAGATGCCTTTGTGGAAATGCGAGAACCCAGCGCTGAGGCTCTGAAGCTCCCCTTGGACACAAAAAATGAGGCAAACAGCGATAGAAAGATAAACGAGCATTTCACATTGAGTGCATTGCCCCACTCAGGCCAGCACAGCACCACAAAGAGGGGGTCCCTGAGCCCACAGTGTCTCCAGTAGGGACTATGCATGGGAGACCCACTTACGTATTGCTCCGTGAACATCAGTAAGGGAATCAGAGAGAGGAGAAGATGGCAGGGCAGTCAGCACCCTCCTTCCTGTTAAGGCAGTGCCTGAGCTGACATCCCAACCAGTGGCTCTGCTCCTCTGCAGAGTCCAAAGGTGACTCTGTGTGGCCAAGCATTGTGGTTGGCTTTTTTGACTGGTATGGGTCCCCCAAGGAGAGCCAGACTATACCTTTCCAGCTATGGAGCCCATTCTACAGGCCCAGTTAGACAGGGAAGTCACTAGCCCCAGCAAGTGCAGAGAAAGGCTAGAAAATACCAACTTGAAGGTGACATCTTTTGATGGTAGGCTGTCCACCTTAAGGCTGCAGTATACATTATAACAATAGCTATTGTGTGGTGGGAATATGGCCACGACCATGTGACTAATCCCAGGCTAGCCTTTTGGTGAGAGCCAACTTAGTTAAGGTCACTTGAAACCAGCCAACCCCCAGCCATCTGGTCAGCAGGGTACAGATACAAGAGGGAGGGCAGCTGAGACCAGTATTCCCTAGTCTATACCAGAAGAATCTCCTGTGGAGGAGAGACCATTCCATGGCCTGACGACTGACTGATGCTCAGGCTGGACCCACACAGGAAGAAGGCCATTTGTGATGGATTCTCTTGGAGGCTGTTTTCACCTTCATCACTGTGTGTTCTGACATAAACCAGCTCCCCTCCCCTGTCTCCTGGTATGTGCTGGGTTGGAAAACATTCCAGCTGTCCTGACTTGGACAAGCATTCAAAAGAATATTCTGGGGCTGGCCGAGTAGCGCGGTGGTTAAGAGCTGGCATGGGAAGCCAGCAGCCCCGGTTCAGGTCCCACATATGAGGGCCAGTGACACAGCTTTCAAAAAAAAAAAAAAAAAAAAGAATATTCTGTCTCCGGTAGCACTCATGGACTACTGGGCATGACTTTTCCTTTCTTCCACCCTGTATAAATCTGTGGCACCTGCCAAGGGGACTGGAGATCTGTCTTGCTTCACAGCCACCCCAGATGCTCTTGTACATGTTTCCTTTAAGAAACTCTATTAATTACCAGGGTCTTTCTTCCATCTTTCCCTGCCCTGCACTTACAATGGTTGATCCTCAGTCATAGGACCTTTTCCTAGGACTGTGTGTACTAACACCTTCCCAATTCTTACACTCTTGAACTATCATTAGAGTTTTGTTTTGTTTTGTTTTTGAGGGCAGTGTCACTGGCCCTCATATGTGGGACCCGAACTGGGTAGAGCTTTTTTTTTTTTTAATGCCACCAACTTTTGGACTTCTGTTACACACACAACAATAGTTGACTGGTAAAGAGTATATTTCGAGAAACTGAATTGCTGAACACAGTTAAAGGTGTATTATCTGCCAGTCTTGTCCTCTTCACTCCATGGTCCACACTCACCAGGAGCCCGCAGGTAACAGAGACTCTGTCCTATGTGTCTTTGGTCATGATAGATGGACTGCAGCAAAGGGAATCATGGATGGAGAGAGAAGGCATTGAGCTCTGTCTTCCTCAGCCTTAAGTTGGGCAGCAAGACCCTGTTTGTGTCCATAAGGCACAAGAACAGTCTTTGTAATGCTGAGTCAGGATGTCATTTCTTTTGTGGCTGAGGACTGAGAACTGAAACTTAGTCTCTGAAGCAGAAAGTGGAAATCTAGTGCCTACAAGGAGAGATAGGGATGCTGTCTTTGCTTGGGTGAGGAATTGGTGGCAGTGACCAAATGGCCCATGATGGTGGTCGACAAAATGTTCCAATTGGAAAATGAGGACATGACTTGGCTATCCTGTGTTGGTTGGGAAAGACATACTGCCATGCGAGGTTAAGAGTCACCATAAGGGGCAGGCAGAGTGGTGCATTGGTTAAGAGCTGGTTTTGGGATGCCAGCGGCCCCGGTTCAGATCCTACGTATGAGGGCCAGTGACACTGCCCTCCACAGCTAACAACATCTCCACCTGGAGCTGGGCTGTGTAAGCCCCCACGACGGTGTAGGCTGCAGCCCCTGCTGCAGGGGGCTGCCATAGGCTACAGTGAGTGGCCGGCAGCCAGCGTGAGCAGCTGGCAGTTAGCATGAGCTGCCAATAGCCGCGGTGAGCGACATCCAGAGGCTGGCGACCAATCTGCCTCATCCGGGAAGAGTGCAATGACGATAACCAACATGGGCCAGTGAAGCAACATCCTCCGCAACTAGACTGAAGAACAAAAACATGGCACCCTCTGTAGTCCATTATATATATGTACCCCATCTTCTTTATCCAATCATCTATAGAAGGGCAATTTGGTTGCTTCCATGTCTTGGCCACCATGAATAATGCTGCAATGAACATAGGGGTACATATATTTTATGGATAAATGTTTTCAGATTTTGGGGGGTAGATACCCAGAAGAGGGATTGCTAGGTCATATGGTAATTCTATTCTTATTTTTTGAGAAAACTCCATACTGTTTTCCATAGAGGCTGTAACAATTTACATTCCCACCAGCATGTGTGAGGGCTCCTTCTTCTCCACAACCTCTCCAACACTTGTTATTTATTTGTCTTGTTGATGACAGCCATTCTAGCAAGTGTGAGTTGGTATCTCACTGTGGTTTTGATTTATATTTACCTAATAGCTAGTGAAGTTGAGCATCTTTCCTTTTTTTTTTGAGGGCAGTGTCACTGGCCCTCATACATGGGATCCAAACCGGGGCAGCTGGCATCCCAAGCCAGCTCTTAATCACCACTCCACTCGGCAGGCCCAGAGCATCTTTTCATATATCTGTTGGCCATTTGTTTGTCTTCTTGGGAGAAGTGCCCTTCTCTTAATTTGATGTGCCTCCAAAACTGCTCTAAAAAATAAAGCCTTTAAAATAAAATTTAAATACAAACAAAAAAAATCTTTGTTTTTATCTGAGTTATCTCAGGGTAGGTGTCCGTTATTTTCTCTTTTTTCTTACAAAAAATGCTGTGCACAGTTGATTTAATAACTAAAAATGGGCTGCCACTTGCAGTTTAGAAAATGCTGGTTTAGTTTCTAACACAATCCTTTCAAGATGGAGGATGTTTAAATAGGATCTTTTTATTTGCCTCTTCAATTTTCTAGGCTTTATTCCTTTCTTCATTTTGTGTTTCTCCTCATAGACTTCATTCTATTATATTTCAGTTTACTCATTAATTATGATAATATTAATGATAATAATTTTGACAACAATAATAATAATGAAATTTTATGGAGCACTGGCTATTTGCCAGAAACCATCCTAAGAAGTTTACATTCATTGATTCATTTAATTACCAACAGTTTCATGAGTTAGATACTATTAAAATCTTCATTTTTACAGATGAGGAAACTGAGTCACAAAAAGGTTAGTAAGAAGTCTTTTTTTATGTGATACTCATTAAGTGGTACTCTTCAAAGTACTTTACAAAGAATTTTCTCATATAATCTTTCAAAAAGAAACTCCAAAATATTATTACTGGTATGATCCCCATCTTACAGATGGGTTTATAAAAGATTAAGAAGCTTGCTCAAAGTAATACAGTTCGTAAGTGGTGTAAGTGGAATTCAGAGTCCAGAGCCCAAGGAAGTAATTATTATGAATTCCAGACTTACTTTTCTCCTTGATCAATTTTGGGAATTTCTATCCCTTCAGTTAATTATTTAAGCACAGATTTATCAGTTAAATTTCACAAATTGCTAGTCACATCCATGCTGTGTGGCTTTGATCAGTTTGATTTTTGAGGACAACAATACTTCCATTATCTCATCTATTGATGAAGGTTTTGGAATTTCAACTTGCATTAATGGCATGGGGCATCTGGGATCAACAATGAATAAGGCATAATTCTTTCTATTGAGAAGCATATAGTCAGTATTCAGAAACAGACATGAAAGTAGATTACAGTAAAAATGGTTAAGTACTGTTACACAGATATTAATAAGATTCAACTGAAAAGACAGAGCAACTAATTATGTCATGGAAATCTGGGTAAGATTTCAAAAGAAGAGTTATTATTTAAACTAAGTTTGAAAAGGAAGAGTAAGATTTTTCCAGTTCACAAAGGGACGAGGAAGTCTAGGAGAATATAATTGTATGTCATTACATGTGAAAATGCACACTGTCTATGCTACACTAGGACCTATTTGATGTTCACCCTCTAAAATCATCTCAGTGTAAATCTTAGAGCTCTATGATAATGAATTTAATCCAACAATATACTATATCCAATTGCTGATGTAACAATTCATTATGTTTCTTGGCCTTTTGTACAAGTATATGATATCTAATTTCATTCCAGTTTACTGGGTGTACCATTTTTAAAGGCATGGGTTAAAAATACCAACTGTATGGGCTGGCCGAGTGGTGCGGTGGTTAAGTGCTGGCTTGGGAAGCCAGCGGCCTTGGTTCGGTCCCACATATGAGGGCCAGTGACACTGCCCTCAAAAAAAAAAATACCAACTGTATGTGAATGAAAATGTGAAAGACTTTTGTCATATGTTTGAAAAAATAATTCTTTTAATAAAGCTGGACAGTTAAAATCTTATAATGGAAATTCTTCAATTATATGTATTTTTTTTTTAAAGATTTTATTGGGGAATTGGTGGAGGGGAACAGCGTTGGGGAATAGGGGAAGGGGAACAGACAAGTTGCTGTCTTCTTGTTCTTCAGTTTAGTTGCGGAGGATGTTGCTTCACTGTTGGTATCGTCATTGCGCTCTTCCCGGATGAGGCAGATCGGTCGCTGGCCTCTCTCTGGATGTGCTCATCGCGGCTACTGGCAGCTCACGCTTGGCTGCCAGCCGCTCATGCTGGCTGCGGGCCACTTACTGTAGCCTATGGCAGCCCACTGCAGCAGGGGCTGCAGCCCACACCATCACCGGGGCTCGCACAGCCCAGCTCCAGGTGGAGCTGTTGTTAGCTGTAGAGGGCAGTGTCACTGGCCCTCATGTGGGATCCGAACCAGGGCCGCTGGCTTCCCAAAACCAGCGCTTAACCAATGCGCCACTCGGCCGGCCCAATTATATGTATTAATCAAGAAAAATATTAGTAATAGTTAACATTTTGTTAGCCCTTATTATGTGCTAAGAACTTTAAATATATTAGTCTTAATATTAATTTAATCTTTAGAACAATCTCATGAGATAGATGTTATTTTATCCTTATTTAACCAAGTCAAAGACAGAGAGGCTCAGATAAACTGAGTACCTTGTCTCAACAATCTGATGAGTAGCAGATTTAAATCTAGGACAACTTAACTGTAGAACGTGTGACCCTAACCACAAGGTACAAGAGTCACAAAAATAGAGAATACTACCTTTACTTTCAAGTGGAATTTAAAATACAATGAAGGTCAGAAGCCTAAGAAAAAGGGCAAAATGGGGTCAGAAAGGGCTGCATGGGAATTAGAATCTGAGAGATGAAGGGTGACCTGGAGTTCTGGGCTACTTGTGGTGAAAACAAACCCAATGAAGACTGCATATGTGTGCATAATTGTTAGATGGGAGTCACTGAAAACTGAAAATAGAGGTTAAAAATAAATTCAGAGTTTGTACTGAGCAGAGAAATAGCCAGTCACTAGTTTCATACAAGAAACTTGGATTACAGGGAGACATGTAAGCATTCCCTGCTTTGTTGTTGGGGTAAATATTATAACTTTAAGAAAAATGATAGAATTCTCAAAATGCAGGAAACTTAAAACGTCTGTCATGGTTCTATTTGTTCTATGACATTGTAAAATTCACTTTTTTTCATTAAAATGAAAGAAAAGATAATGCACCCTTAAAGTAATTCCTGACCTTCCTTCATATATTTGATTTTACTATGAAAGTTATATGTGGTCATGATGAAGATTTCAGTGATGGCACAGGAGTGGGAAAATACAAAGTTTAGGCACACTAGTCTGCCATTTCATTCCCCAATGGTAAGATTCATAGAGTTGCTTTCCAAATACAAAGTGTTTGGTACTTGTTTTCCTTATTGGCATATCCAGATTCCACATGTACAGATCCATGTCACTTTTAGCAACTGAATAGTTTCCTATTGTATAGATATATCATAATCTATTTAAACAGTCCTGTATTGATGGCCAAAAGTCATGTTCATTTTACGTTTTCATTGATATTGTAAAATTGTGCTCTAAAAAGATTACATCAGGGCCGGCCGAGTGGCACATTGGTTAAGAGCTGGTTTTGGGATGCCAGGGGCCCCGGTTCGGATCCCACATGAGGGCCAGTGACACTGCCCTCTACAGCTAACAACAGCTCCACCTGGAGCTGGGCTGTGCAAGCCCCGGTGATGGTGTGGGCTGCTGCAGTGGGCTGCCATAGGCTACAGTGAGTGGCCCGCAGCCAACGTGAGTGGCTGGCAGCCAGCGTGAGCTGCCAATAGCCGCAGTGAGCGACATCCAGAGGCCAGCGACCGATCTGCCTCATCCGGGAAGAGCGCAATGACGATACCAACAGTGAAGCAACATCCTCCGCAACTAAACTGAAGAACAAAAAGACAGCAACTTGTCTGTTCCCCTTCCCCGATTCTCCAACGCTGTTCCCCTCCGCCAATTCCCCAATAAAATCTTTAAAAAAAAAAAAAAAATTACATCAATTTTGATTCCTAATAACAAAATGCAGAAGTACCTCTTTCCCCTCTTACTCATGAAAGCCGAGTATTATCAAACATTTTTCTATTTAGAAGGTAAAAGTTATTATCTCATTGCATTTTATTATATTTCTTGAATTATAAATATGACTGAACATCTTTAGATATGTTTTTAAAACATCTGTTTTCCAGGGACTGCACTTTCATATTTCTATTTGATTGTTTTACGTTTTCTTATTAATTCTGAATAATGGAAATAGCCTTATTCTACCCACAAGATATTGTAAGTCTATTTTATGGAGGCATGACTTTAAAAATCCTGGCTCATTGAATGACAGCAGAGATATGTCCAAAAAGGAGTGGTAGGAAAATTAACCAGAGTGACAATTTTCTTTGAAATTTCATCCTAGACTTTAGGCTACTTTTGGGGATTATAGAATTAAAATGAAACTAACAAAAATGACTCAATTTCACTAATTATTTAATACTTCACTATAGTTTAACTAAAATTCATTAGAGGAATACCAGAAAAAAATCTATAGTCAATGAACATTTCATCTTTTTCACCTATATATTTATTCACGTAAAAGACTTTGGAGAGATTTTTGCTACATTTTTTCTATTAGAGCAATATCTCTATGTATTTTGAACTTCAATAGCTACATAATTTGCAGCTGACAGTCATGGATTATATATGTGTAATATTTATAATAAATAATTATATATTATCTCATATTACAATTCATATTTTTCCAATATTAAAAATGTATATATACAAGGTGTTATCAGAAAGTGCGGTGAATGCTGCTGCCGAGTGCCATCCAACGGAAAGGCAGGAATCTTCAATTCAGGAAGCAGTGCATGAAACCTTAGTGACAGTGCGTGACAAGTTTCAACTTATCCAGTGCAGTCAGTCAGATGAGCTATGGTTGAGAGAAGGTGTGTTTTAAAATGTGCCATGAATCATGGATCATGAATAATGTATTAACATGAAGTGGGCAAACGGTTTCATCCTCCATCATGATAATGCTCGAGGCACACATCGCTTCTGATATGGCAATTTCTGCCAAATAAAAACATTACAGTGTGTCCTCATCCACCTTATTCACCGGATCTGGCACCGTGCAACTTCTGGCTCTTCTCCAAAGTCAAAATGACCATGAAAGTTAAACGTTTTGAATCAATTCAGGACATCTAGGTAGCCACAACAGCGCAACTAAAAATACGTATGAGGACTTCCAGAACTGCTTCAGAAAGTGGCAGGAATGATAGGATATGTGTGTTCAAAGCAAGGGGGATTAATGGCAACGTGTCTTTTACTGTAATAATTTTTTTGTTGTTGAAACATTCACTGTATGTTTTGATCACACCTCAGTCATTTTTTGATGGCTTTAAAAGAAAATAAAATATGTCTAGCTCTAAAATTCAGATTTCTTTTTGAAAACAGTAGTAGCAGGTAAAGAAAATTGGTAAGTTTTATGTGACATAAGCCCAGAGACCCAGTAACCCAGATACACAGAATTCTCACCACCAACAACAACCCTACTATCCCCCAAACTTAGCATATTTGGGGGTAAATTTCAATTGTATGCACACCTGGGCATTTATTTGGATTACAGCTGTCCTTGAGACTAGGATGGGTAAGTGATTGACCAGAAAATGTCATTGTATTCTCAACAGCCACATCCTTTTTTCCTGGCTGCTTTGAAGATTTTTTTTTCTTGATGAATGCTTTTGAGCTTTTGGATTATGATGTGCCTTGGTTTACCTTTCTTCATGTTTCCTGTGTTTCATGTTTCAATAGTTTCTTGTATCTGTGGATTTATAGTTTCCATCAAGTTTGAAAAATTTTGGACATTATTTACTAAAAAAAACATTCCGCTTCAGCCTATCTCTCTTCTCCTGCAGAGACTCTAATTAAACATTTATTAGGCCTCTCAGAATTATCCCACAGTTCACTGATGCTCTGCCCATTTTAATTATTTTCTCTGTGTGTCATTTTGAATAATTTCTAATTCTTTGTCTTAAAGTTCACTAATTTCTTTGTCAGTGTGTAATCTACTTTTTATCTCCTCCAGCACAGTTTTCTTCTTAGTGATTGCAGCTTTCATCTCAAATATTGTATTCTTCATGGTTAGAAGTTCAGTTTTGGTCTTTTTCACATCTCTGATTTCTAGTTAACTTTTTGAGCATGCACAATACAGATATAATAACATTTCTGATGTCCTTATTTGTTAATACTAACATCTATGTCACTTCTGGGTCAGTTTCAAGACTGATTTAACTCCTCCTTACGGGTTGCATTTTCCTTCTTTACGTGCCTAGTAGTCCTTTATTGGATAATAAATATTTGTGAATTTTATCTTGTTGAGTGCTGAATAATTTTGTAGCCCTATAAATATTCTTCAGTTGTGTTCAAGGATGCCATTTAGTTCCTTAGAAATGAGATTTCTCCTCTTGGTCTTAAATATTTGTTAGGAAAAGAGAAGTGCTCAAAATAACCATTCATTATTTTATTTCTAGGAAAGAAAGCTAATTGTTCTCCAATGCTGAGGTAATACTTTTTTTAGTAATCTACTCAATGCCTCATAAATGAAGAGGTTTGCCAGTCTGACTAGTTGAAACAGACACTAAATGATAGCCCTATGTGAACACCGACACCATTACCTCAAATCCTTTCTGTTGGTTCTTTCCTTGGGCTTGGGTAGTTTCCTCACACACTTGTGCTGCTTAATACAGATTTGATTACTCAACGGAGACCCTCTGGAGTTATCTGGAGCTCTCACTCTACAGTAATCTCCTCTCTAGACCTTTGTATTGTAAACTCTAGTCACTTTGGTATCCCCAGACTCTCAGCAGTGACTCCTGTCTGTTCATCTTATGAAGTCCACTGGACATGGAAACTCTTCGTATCAGTAAGCTGGGGCAATTGCAGGCCTCACCTCATTTATTTTCCATCGCTCATGGATTACTGTCTTTCACTACCTATTGATCAATGTCTTACAAACTATTATTCATTAAATTTTGTTTAATTTTGCATTGTGTCAAGAAAGAAAAAACATCTGACCCCTGTCACGCAATCAAAAGTCTCTGTATTCTCATATGTTCAATCACTTCTGGAGATAAGTACTTTGGAGGGATAAAGCCATTCCAACTCCTGATCAACTTTGGTGTAGTCCCTTTCTGAGGGATCATACAGCCAGATTCCTATATAATTTTGGAAGAAATACAGATTATGAAAGTACTTGTCATGCTACCTGTAAATTCCAACAAAAGTTCAACTAGAAAATTGAGGGAAGTTTCTTTTCTATTTTTTCTCATGAAAACATATTTCTTTATTATCTTTTCTCTTTTTCCTACATTTTGTAAAGCTTTTATTTATTTATTTTATTTATTTATTTACTTAGTTATCTTGAATTTGTTAGTTGTAGTTGATATTGATGTAGTCAGAATGTAGGTCTCCATCCAGCATCAGCACCCTCACTCAGGAATGGTCATAGGATACGATGTTTCTGTATCCATTCTTATTGCATCCTCTTTGGCTGTGTCCCATGAAGCTGTCTGCCCTTCTGATAAGGACTCATATTCCTCCTTGAACCCATAGCATTGGCCTGTCTTCATTTGGGTGATGTACTGCAGCAGGTCAGTACTCAGTTGGCAGCCTGGAACTGGTCCTGAGGATAGCTCATCTCTACTCTTTGGGGTCGCAGGTCCAGTAGGGGTTAAGTCTGGATTGTGAGAGAGGGCTGGGATAGCTCTCTGCAGCTACCATCTTATCCAGATCTTGCCAGTTTTACATGCATGTGTGTGTATGTTTATGTGTGCCTGTTTTGTGATTCTTAATAGAAAAAAATTGGGGGGGGTACAGCTCTTTGCTTTTATTACAATAGTAGTTGTATACTTGTTCTAGAAAATATGACATCTATAGAAAAATCATGAAGGAATTTTTTCAAAAACATATCTACAATACACTATCCAATCGCATTTTTGTCTGCTTTCTTCCAATGTTTGAGGACTGCAAATTTATAAACCAAATCTTACATTGTAATAGATTTTTTTTCATATTTTCTTCATTTAACATTATTTCAATATTCTTTGATAACCTAATTCTAAGGGCCACATTTTGTCATGTGGATATATCATAATATATCACACCACTTTATTATGACTGGGCAGTTAATTTATTTGCAAAGGAAAAAATACAAAAAATGTCCTTGTATACATTATTTGGAGAACACTGCAGATTTATACTTTAGAATAAATTTTTACAAGTAGAAATACAGATATACATTGCCAAACTGTTTTCTGGAAAGTTTGTGTGATCTTACAAACCCACCAGTTATAAATCTGCTTCACTGGTTTGTTTCCAAATATTGGGTGTTTTTTTTACATTTGCCAATTTTATTAGACAAAATTATTGCCTTACTTTATTTTTAAATCACTTTGATCATTGATAATGTTTAATATTTTAAAAGTAAATGTATTAGCCATTTCTTTAATTGACTGTTAAAAAGTTTCATGTGTGGTACATTGGAGAGGCAAGAAAGAAAAAATCTATCATGCTGTTCTGAAATTCAATCTATTAGAGGACCACTTAAGAGGCTATTGAATATATTGAGCAATAGTATTGCAATAATCATGGAGAGAGAAGATAAGAGCTTGAAATATGACTGTGGTCATTTAAATAGCATAACAGAAGTCTGGAGATAGGTTTCAGAAATAGAAGTTCGAAGGTGTGATAGCTGGTGAGATGGAGCAGAGAGGGGAGAGGGAGAGAAGAAGAAGAAGAAGAAGAAGAAGAAGAAGAAGAAGAAGAAGAAGAAGGAGAAGGAGAAGGAGAAGGAGAAGGAGAAGGAGAAGGAGAAGGAGAAGGAGAAGGAGAAGGAGAAGGAGAAGGAGAAGGAGAAGAAGAAGAAGAAGAAGAAGAAGAAGAAGAAGAAGAAGAAGAAGAAGAAGAAGAGAGAATGAACAAAGGTGACAACAGAGTTTCTTGGCTAGGTGACCAGAGTAATGATAATGTGATTAAATGTGATAAGAATTGTGTGAAGAGCATGTTGAAGGAAAAAATGATGAGTGTTGTTCAACCTGAGGTAATTGAAGTACCATTATATATAACCTGAGATACTGGTTTAGCAACAGGCAGAGTTCCTACATCTCCATTCCTATATACCTTAAAATAGTAAAACTATCCCCCTAAACACACACACACACACACACACACACACACACACACGTAAATTTTGTTTGGAGATCTATCTATTTAGAAACAAAAGTAAAGTTAGATTATCTCTCACACCTTACCTCAAAATAAATTCCAGATAGATTGGAAATTTAAATGTAAAAAACAAAACCATAATCATATCATACAAAACTCATTTTATGTTTTAACATCAGGGTGAAGAAACACTTTGTAATTATGACATAGAACCCAGGATCCATAAAATACATCAACCAATTTGACGACATAAAAATTTTAAATTTATCGTATGGTAAAAATAATGGGCAAAGACATTGGCAATGTCTGTATCAGACACTGGGTAATGTACATAATATATACGAAAGTCTTACAGATAAAAAATAGAGAAATAACCCATTAGAAATAAAAATGGACAAATAAACATATAAAATTTATTTAAGATCACTAGTAATCAAGAAAATAAAAATTGAAATTAAAATAAAATTGAAAGAATGAAAATAAAGTATCAGAGAGTTACTGATTTTTGTTTCATTACATTGGCAAAAATTTTAAAAGATTGATAATATTCACTTTGATGAGAATATCGAGAAATAGATTTTCTCAAAGAAGATCACTAGGAGTGTAAGTTCATAAAGTCTTTTAAAATATCAGTTTGGTAAAAAAATACAAACATAAATAAATAAAATAGTAGTTTGATGATATGTATTAAAATCCTCATGTGTGCCTTATATCAAGCAATTTTACTTCTGAGATTATATTTCACAGGAAATGTGTATATCTACATAAAGATGTAGCACAAATTATTTCAGTGATATTTGTATTAGATTACAAGTACAGTAATACCTTGGTTTGCGAGCATAATTCGTTCCAGAAACAAACTACTCAAATTGCAAGACATCACATGTTTACCACGTTAAAATGTATTAGAAATGTTTGCTTGTCTTGTGGAACACTCACAAAACAACTTATTCATAATCCAAGGTTTTACTGTACTATAAATAAGCTAAATATACCTCACTGGGGAGACTGTTAACTAAATTATTATATATGTGTATCTAAATTATTATATTGTGTAGTTTAGTGCAATTTTTCTATGATCTATCATGCAGTTAAATAATCAAGTCACAAATAATACATATGGTATGATCCTATTTACATGTCTATATATTCATGTGTGTGTGTGCATATATATGTACATGTGCACATGTGTGGGAGAGGCTAGCTGCCTTACCAATATTCAGTTCCCCCAATGTTCACATGCACTCTCTTTTGGTTTCTTAAGACAACTCATTTTTCAACAATCTTTTTTTTTGAGGGCAGTGTCACTGGCCCTCATCATATGTGGAACCCGAACCGGGGCCGCTGGCATCCCAAGCCAGCTCTTAACCACCATGCCACTCGGCCGGCCCAAAATTATGTTTTGTTTTGTTTTGTTTCTTGAGGGCAGTGTCACTGGCCCTCATATGTGGGATCCAAATCGGGGCCCCTGGTGTCCCAAGCCAGCTCTTAACCACCACACCACTAGGCCAGCCCTCAACAAATCTTTTTCTTAAACATTTTTGAGATTTCTGTCCCTTGCAGGTAGATAATCCTTAAATCAAATTGACAGTGGGGTTGAAGGTAGAGTTTTTGTATTGCTTTATTAGGAAGAGAAGTCTTGGGCACAGGGTGGCATAATAAAGATAATTTTGCAGAGAGGAAGAGGTTAAAACTAGGAGAAGAAGGAGATCAATGACAGAAGTAAAATTCTAGAAGATAGGTTAGCCTTGGAAAGAAGGAGAGTTACTTTTCTTTCTTTAGCCAGGCAGTAAGGAAGATAAATTTAGGGGGGAAAAAATCAAAATTGCTCCATTTATATATTACAATATAGCTAAAATGTGTTGAAAGTATTGGCAATGGCTTAGCCATAGGAATAACTGTATTAGTTAAATGAGAGAAGGAACCTAAACATTTTTAACATTATTTAATAAACTTCTGAATGACATGGAAATCTACTTCACTGATATTATAAACAACTTCTAGATCCAGAATCTGAAACAAGTTCTGAACAATTATTTTAATCCCCTGCTCTACTCCTGTTCAATATATTTTGTTTTCTTTATTGCTACAGTACCAAGATTACCTAAGTCCAACAAAAATGTTTTGATGGGACCAATAGTGCCAATAGTGGGTGTTGCTTTGGATGAAACTTAATCTAAGTTAGCACTCAGAAAGTAATTGGATAAAAAGCAACTGTGCTGGACCTATCTTTTTGTTTTTTTAGCTGAGCCATCCTGGCACCTGTTGGCAGCTCAGCTCGGGCTGGGCATCATACTGCTGTTGCTCAGAGCTCAGCTTGCACTCTTGAGCGAGTTCTTTTTTTTTTTTTTTTTGAGGGCAGTGTCACTGGCTCTCATATGTGGGACCGAACCGGGGCCGCTGGCTTCTCAAGCCAGCACTTAACCACCACGCCACTTGGCCGGCCCTTGAGTGAGTTCTTAACCAACTGAGCCACTCGGCTGGCCCTGGACCTAACTTTATCCTGGCATTTTAGCAGTGGACAGTGATTAGACTAAAACAATTGAAATTACTGAGGAGAAGATAAATGTTTCATTATATTGGTGATAATCTCATAGACCATGTATGAAGTAAAGAATTTAATCTTGCCTAAAAGGGACTAGCTCCTCCTTCTCTTGATAGACTCATTTTGTGTTTTGACCACATTATTGTTTCCTCTTCCCTGCCCCCTCTTTCTGTGAAATCATGTCTTGCATATTCATTAATTGTTTAGTATCTTTGTGCTATCAAGCAAAGTGAATTGTTATAAATATCTATCTACATTCTGCACATCAGTCCCTTTAATGTGATCTAAGTAAGAGCAGTTTATTGTCATAATGCATTTAAAGTATACACACACATATAAAAGTGAGAAATATATATATATATATGTTTGCTATGACCTCCTTAAAAACCCTTGTGTAAATGATCTGGAATACATATTTTTTCTATTTATCATTTGCTATATTGGGTTGCTGGAAAAGTCATGATCCATGTTTGCAACAGATGGCACTAGTTCATTTTTGGAAGTACTAGAGTCATTTGCATCTATGTTATTGCTATGTCATTTGACAGCTGAGAGTTGTAGATTGATTAAAAAAAATTGAGTGATTTGGTTGAGTTTTGGAGATTTTACAGCAAGCTGAAGTTGGAAGACAAAACTGTGCATTTTTGCCATATTTTACTGTTTTACTTTCATTAGGGGAAGAACGTGCGTCAAGCTTGTGAAAAGTTGCACAGAGTTTACTGTGACATTGCTCTACAAGAACGTCCGTGCCAACGATGGCTCACAAAATTCCGTGCTGGTGATTTTGATCTCAATGACACTCCTCAGTCAGGGAGGCCCACCGAGGTTGATGATGACAAAATAAAGGCATTGACTGAGTCAAACCCACGTTGCGTGACATGAGAGATTGCAGAAACACTGAGGATCTATCATCTATCATTCAAGCAATCACGACCACCTGAAGAAGCTGGGATATGTAAGCAAGCTCAATATTTGGGTTCTGCATGAACTCAAAGAAGTTCATTTGACAGCCTGTATAAACATCTGCAATATGCTCATTAAACGTGAGGAAAATGATCCTTCTTTGAAGCGACTGATAACTGGTGATGAGAAATGGATTGTTTACAACAATGTGGTGTGCAAACGGTCTTGGTCCCAATGTGATGATTCGCCTCAAAGACATCGAAAGTAGACATTCATCAGAGGAAGGTTATGCTCTCAGTGTGGTGGGATTTTAAAAGTGTTGTGTTTTTCAAGCTCCTACCAAGGAACCAAACAATCAATTTGAATGTGTATTGTCAGCAATTGAACAGTTTGAACGAATCCATCATCCAGAAATGTCCAGAGCTTGCTAATTGTAAAGGAGTTGTGTTCCTTCGCGACCACGCGAGACTACACACAAGTTTGATCACTGGTCAAAAATTATTGAAGCTTGGATGGAATGTGTTGTCACACCCATTGTACTCGCCTGACCTTGCACCCTTAGACTTCCACTTGTTTTGCTCTCTTCAAAACTCCTTGTGTGGTATAATGTTCAATTCAGATGAGGCTGTAAATCAGCACCTTGTTCGATTTTTCTCAAATAAAGACAGGTCCTTCTATGAAAGAGGAATTATGACGCTCACTGAAAGGTGGCAAAAAGTTATCAACCAAAATGGGCAATATATCATTGATTGATCTTTGTTCTTTATATAAATAAATGACCTTTGAAAAACATAGACAAAATATGTGATGACTTTTCCGACAACCCAATATACAAGTTTGGAGTAAGGCTAGTCATTGATGGAGAGAAACAGATTAGGAAAGAAAAGTCCTTTGTCATCTTTGAATTGTCTTAGAACAACATCATCAAGAATCATAAAATAAGCTTAACCTATGAATGAAACAGGTGGGAAAAATCAAGTGCCCTCTTCTATTACAAACTTGCAAGATAACGTAGAACTCTGATACTAAATAACCCAAGAGCACCTTTATGTTTTTTATTCAATGAAAATAAAATTATGGCTACCAAATGTCTCAGTAAAAGTTTCTTTCCTTTCACATAGTGTATTCAAGCCTATAAGGCAGTATCCATTAAACTATAATTCTTGTAATTTAGTTTGAGTTTAATTATCAGTTGCTTATTTACTCAATTATCTATCTGTAGCTATTTTATAAATAGTTTTATAATAACTACTAAAAGCTAGCTATATTTTTGTTCAATAGTTTTTCCCCTCGAGGCCATTGTTGACCAAATGCTATATATTTTGAAAAGAAAGTCTTAATTATGTAAGCACCGAACTAAGAAATTCCATTGTTCAAAATACCCACATCATTTGCATGTTTATAGTTCCAAATTACTTAGGTTATGATGTGTTTTATAAATTAACTATCATGTACAGAGTGAATTAACCACCTACTGTGCTTTGTAAGTGGGTTAATTTCTTCCATGGCTTAAAATACAAGAACCATTTTGAATTAATATTGTCATATACAAACTTATTTTCCCAGTGGTATTTCATTGACATCGTTGTTATAATCATTATCTTTACTCTCATCCAGTAATGTTGATTGATTTCCTGGGTGTATGTAACTTATACTAGACAAACAGCTAATCCTAAAATATTGACCAGCAACCAAACAATTAGATAAACTGTAGTTTCTCTGAAAATGAAGCTAAAACAAATCAATTCAAAATTTCTTTTTTAAGCTCAGGAACATGTAGTAATTTACCCTCTGTATTTGTACAGGAAAAAGAATTCTCACATTAATCCTCTTATTGATTTTCAAGTAATTATTGGCTTGACTGGCTTGCCTTTCTACCACTTTTTTACTTTATTTATATAAAGAAAAGCACTGGAACATGGTTATACAAGTGGCTGGAAACTTACTAGAAAATAAAACAAACCAAAGCAAAACAAAACAAAACTAGCTCACATCTTCTGGAATGGTTATGTAGTAGGGTTTGAACTTAGAGGAAGGTGTTAACAAAGTTTTCAAAATTTCCCTCCTCACCACTTAAATAACTAAAAGTTTGCTTAGGGCCAGCCGAGTGGCATGGTGGTTAAGAGCTGGCTTGGGACACCAATGGCCCAGGTTTGGATCCCACATATGAGGGCCAGTGACACTGCCTCTAAAAAATAAAAAGTTTGCCTAGATGAGAATTCTGCTATCAACAACTTAGAATTTTAAAAATATAATTCATTGAATAAATATTTTAATATAAATTTCAGAGACTTAAGTTTCAAACTTGTTATTCTGTACTTTCTTTAAATTAAAATTCATCAGGGTGACAATGGTTAGTATAAAATTACATAGGTTTCAAGTGTATAATTCTGTAATTCATCATCTATATATCACATTGTGTGCTACTGCTTCATTTGATATTATTAGAATATTTCAAAATTATTTTCTGTTGTAAACAAAATGCTATCTAGGAATATACTTAACCTTGCTTATATATATATAAACAAAGATAATAGCAGTAAAAATAAAGTTACTCAACCTTGTCACTGTCAACATTTAGGGCTGGATAATTCTTTGTTGTGGGGGCTGTATTTCAGGCTTTAGGGTGGTTAGCAGCATTCCTGGCCTCTATCTACTAGTTGCCAGTGGCACTTCATTGCTCTCCTGTACCCCTCCCTGGCCACCACCCCTCCCTCATTGTAATAATCAAAAATGTCTCTAGACATTATCAGGTATCTCCTGGGGGCAAAATCACCCCTAGCTGTGAAACAATGAAATGAAGAAATCTCTGTGTAATTAAGAATTAAAGGCAGTTGTTTTGTCAGGATAGTATAATTGTTAAGATTCAGGACGAGGGATCCAGACTCTTGGAGTTCAAATACCGACTCCTGATCGTGACCAACTTAATCTCTGCACCTCATCCTCTCTATCTGTAAAATGTGGATAATAATACACTGTAGTGCTTAAGAGGGCAGATATTGGAGTCAAACTGCTCAAGTTCAAATGTTGGTTATGAAACTTTTCTGACTTTGGGAAAATTACTTTATCTCTTTGAGCCTCCGTTTCCTGATTTTTTAAATGGAATAATAATAGTATTTACCTGATAGAATTATGATGCAAATCAAATCTGTTAGTATATAAATAATGAAAAAAAAATAGCATCAGACACACAGTATGTTCGTGTTAGCTAATATGGTTATTATTAAAATGTTTGAAAGATCTGAGCAACTATGGCTCATTTCATAGTTTCAAAGTCACTGACACCTTTATGTGTACCTGGCTATTTAAAGGACTACGCAAAAAAAGACAGAAAAACTATAAACTAACAAATTTGTCTAAAATACTTTTTTTTGTTCTTTTCATTACTGAAACAATCAAACTGGTATTAGTTACACAATGACCCATTTTTAGGTACTTCTTTCGCTTCAGTTTATCTTACCTATTCACAGTAAATACAATTCATATACTTTGTATTGAAATGGAAAGGTCACTAGTTTCAAGTCAGAAAGGCAGGTATTTTAGCATATACTTTGCTAGAAACTTTGTGATCCTCCATAAGTCACTGGAAGTTGCCACAATTTCCTCATCTAGCAAACAGAAATAATCCACTCAACCCTAGTGATTTCACTGAGAAATTTTGAGAAACATGATATTCAGTGAATATTTTGGAAAAGCAATGTGTTATGATAATACTGCTGTTGATGATGATGATGACAGTAGCAGCACATGGTACCAAATTCCTAAACTCTAATGAACAAGACTGCATTGCATAGCATTTCAAATTATTATAATTTATTTGATATAATGCTGTCTATCAGGAAACTACTAAGTAGTATAAATCAGCTATTATAAAATTATACCTACTATGCTTTACTACAGTTCATAGGGAGAGTGTTTTAAAAGTATTCTTACGTTTAGTCACATTTCTACTTTGAATGATGTATTCTGAGAATAAGCATAATGCAGTATTCAATAAAGTTTTATGTTACCAATTAAAATAGAGAAAACATGCAAGAAGAATAAATTATGATTTCAAATCATGTAATTGTCTACTTACATTAGGCATGTTTCTCCCTTGTAAGTATTATTTTAAAAGTGTAATTTAATAGTTTTCTTTTGCACTGAATGTGGAGTCAACAGGTCCTAGTTTTTATAAAGTTTGATGAGGTGATCTCTAAAGTCTTTTCTATCAAAATATAGTACTCAACTCTTATTAGGATAAATTAGGCGCCAAAATACTGAAGCTCAGTGAATAAATAGATGTATTGGGGTATGGCAGGCCACCCTGAGAAATCCTGTGGTTAGTTTGGGAAGGATTCAAAGCAGGAATAAATTATACTTTTTCATTACCATGGGAGTGGGAAGATGCTGTCCAGCATCCAAATGCCTATGCCTACTTAGGAGGTATCCTGCATTATGTGCAGTAATGGTAGATCAGAGTGCCTTCTTTCCCACTACAAACAAGTGGGAGTGGGCAGGTTTCTTTGTCCCTACCGTATTAGGTAGTAAGGCCACAAACTTAAGACCAGTGCTTAGCCAGGGTCTTTTGCTTTCTAGAGCTGAAGCAAAGGCATGTCCAATATTAAGACTGCCTTGAAGCAACAGTAATAGCTTCTTTGCCAGACAATGCCTAATAAAAAATGAACCCTGACTGATATAACAATCTGAATTTACATAAACTCCAAAAAATAAGTGAGTGTATTATAGTTCAATTACATAAAACTTTGTAAATACTGAAATAGTTGGTACCATGTAAATAAAGTATCCAGCTATATTAAAGTTATAGCAAAGATTCTGAGACTTTTACCAACACTGCCAGGAAGAACTGAAGACCCTGAATGAGTGTTCTAGAAATAACTTCAATCATTTTATTTATTCAACAAGCATTTACTCAGTACATATACTCTAGTAAGTTCTGGTGTTATAATCCTTGCCTCAAAAAGCTTGCAGCCTAAAAGGAACTATTCTAGGATGTTCTGTGAGAGAAATATATAGGTCCAGGATGCCTTATGGGTGCAGAGGAAGGGCAGCCAGCCAAAACTAATGTGGAAGGAAAGGGAGAGGGGACGTTTTCCTTGGAAAGAGTGACCCCTGATCTGAGCATTAATGGGTGAGTAAGCACTCTACAGGCAGAATGCCGGAGGGGTGGGGAGCGGTATATGAAGGCAGAAGAGCATTCCATAAAGAGCCATACAGGCTGCAAACACAGCTTTTACTGGAATGAGGACAATGGAAGGGGAGCAAATTATAATTGTCACAGAAAGCTGAAGATGATTTCAGTATTCTTGTTGAATGACTAATAAAAATGCATTTGAGTAGGGTTATCAAAGGCTTTGAACAAAGCATAGGTAACATGTCATAGGAGGTGCACGGAACACAAAGTGAGGATGGAAGGACCGTACCAGGTGGAGTGAGTTTCCAGGTGCTCAGGAACAGTCACTACTACTAAGTCTCTTTTTTCTATAGGTAGATGCTGAGTTCCAAAGAGAAGACTAAATTCAGCAGCAAACACAACCAACAAACTGTAATCAAGCACAATGAACTTTTGTCACTCATCTCCCAATCCAATACAGGTTGATGAGGAGTGGGGATTCTTTTCTATGCAATTCTTTTTTATTTTATTTTTTTTCATTTTTGTGCTCATGATAGCTTCTTTCAAAAATTAAATTTATTGGGGTGACATTGGTTAATAAAATTATACACATTTCAAGTTTAAAGTTCTATAATACATCATCTTTATATTGCATTGTGTGTTCGCCACCAAAAGTCAAATCTCTATCACCATATACTGGGGGTGCTAAAAAAAAAAGTATGCACATTTTAAGAGATGTTGTCTATGCTTAAGCAGTGGTTCACCATAAACACAAGTGTCTGGACACTGATGGTAACCACTATGAGCACCTCTTGTAACTGCAGAAGTCAAATGTGACCTGTATTCATCTTTTGTTATTGGTATATACTGAGTATTATTATTTTAATACAGTTTTTTCCTTTCTTAAAATGTGCACACATTTTTTTTGGCACTCTCTGTATTTGACCCCCTTTTCCTCCTTCTATGACCCCCCCCCACTTACCCTCTGGTAACCACTAAACTGTTATATATGTCTATGAGTTTTTGTTTGTTTGTTTACCTTGTTCATTTCTTGCTTTCATTTTTATATCCCACATATGAGTGAAGTCATACAGTTCTGTCCGGTTTATTTCGCTTAGCATGATAATCTCAAGATTTATCCATGTTGTAGCAAATAGTAGTATTTCATCTTTTCTTATGGCTGGGAAATATTGCATTATATATATGTATCACATCTTCTTTATCCAATCATCTATCAAAGGACACTTTAGTTGTTTCCATGTCTCAGCCACTATGAATAATGTTGCAATGATCACAGTGGTACAAATATATCTTTATGGATAAATTTTTTCAGATTTTTTTGGGTATATACCCAGGAGAGGGATTGCTGGGTTGTATGGTAAACTATTCTTAATGTTTTGAGGAACTTCTATACCGTTTTCCATCGTGGCTGTACCAATTTACATTCCCACCAGCAGTGTATGAGGGTTCCTTTTTCTCCACAGCCTCTTCAACACTTGTTATTATTTGTCTTGTTGATGATAGCCATTCTAACTGGTGTGAGGTGGTATCTCATTGTGGTTTTGATTTGCATTTCCCTAACAGTTAGTGAAGTTCAGCATCACTTCATAAGTCTGTTGGCCATTTGTATGTCTTCTTGGGAGAAATGTCAGTTCAGGTCCTCTGCCCATTTTTTAATTGGATTGTTTGTTTTTTGTTGTGGAATTGTATGAGTTCTTTACATATTTTTGATATTAGCCCCTAATCAGAGGTGTTGTTTACGATTATCTTCTCCCATTCAGTTGGTTGCCTCTTTGTTTTGTTGACGATTTCTTTTGTTGTGCGGAAGCTTTTTAGTTTGATATAGTCCCATTCATTTATTTTGGATTTTATTTTATTTATTTTTTTAATTTTCCTTTGAGGTCAAATTCATAAAATCCTCTTTAAACTCAAGATCCATAAGTTTAGTACCTATGTTTTCTTCTTTGTAGTTTATTGTTTCAGGTCTTATGTTTAGGTGTGATCCATTTGTAGTTAATTTTGGTGTATGGTGACAGATAGCAGTCTAGTTTCACTCTTTTGCATGTGGCTTTCCAATTCTCCCAACACCATTTATTTAAGAGACTTTCTTTTCTCTGTTGTATATTTTTGGCTCCTTTGTCAAAAAAAAATTTGCTTAAATGCATGTGTGTTTATTTCTGGGATCTCAATTCTGTTCCATTGTTCTGTGGGTCTGTTTTTCAGCCAACACCATGTTGTTTTGATTATTGTTGCTCTGTAGTACAAGATGAAGTCAGGCAGAGTGATACCTCCAGCATTGTTCTTTTGCTGTAGGATTGCTTTGGCTATTTGGGGTCTTTTGTGATTCCATACAAATCAGATGATTTTTTTTGTTCTATTTCTTTAAAAAACACCATTGGGATTTTTTTTCATGTATTTTTAAATTAAATTTATTGTGGTGACATTGGTTAGTAAAATTATATAGGTTTTAAGTGAACATTTCTATAATACATCACCTATATATTGCATTGTGTGTTCACCCAGAGTCAGTTCTCCTTCCATCACCATATATTTAATCCCTTTTCCCTCTTCTACCACCTCCCTCCCCCTTTACCCTCTTGTAACCACTAAACTTGTCTGTGTCTATGAGTTTTTATTTCTTTGTTTGCCTTGTTCGTTTGTTGCTTTCTGTTTTATATCTCACATATGAGTGAGAAAAAGTTCTCAACTTTTTCTGTCTGACTCAATTCACTTAGCATGATAATCTCAAAATCCATTGGGATTTTGATGGGGATTGCATTCAGTCTGTATATTGCTTTGGGTAATATGGCCATTTTTATGTTGATTCTTCCAATCCATCAATATGGAACATCTTTCCATTTCTTTGTGTCTTCTTTAATTCTTTTTAAGAATATCTTATAATTTTCATTATATAGGTACTTCACATTCTTTGTTAAATTTATTCCTATGTATTTCATTCTTTTAGTTGCAATTTCAATAAGGAAATGTTTTTTTCATTTCTTTTTCTGAAATTTCATTGTTAGTATATAGGAACACAATGGATTTTTATACATTGATTTTATATCCTGCTTCTTTACTGTATCTATCTATGGCTATACCTCTGTGACTTTGCCCAATCTTGTCTTTTCTATGCTCTTAATAAGGGGCCTAGAATATCTCCACAGATAGGGTATCACTCTATAGGAGGAAAATATCCAGATCCAGAGTAAGGTGATATGCATGTATAAATTAATTGATTGTAAATAGATGAAGATAAGTTCTTAATCTAATATTTTATTTCCATTGCTATGGATTCTAGAAGAGCTGAAATTATTGGCCAGAATGTTTGGTGAGTGTGTTTGGGGCATTAAGAAATGCTCTGTTGATTTTCTCCTCTGTTTTTTTTCTTTAATTAAAGTTTATTGGGGTAACAATTGTTAGAAAAGTCACATAGATTTCAGGTGTACAATTCTGTAATACATCATCTATATATCCCATTGTGTATTCATCACCTAAAGTCAGTTCTCTTTCCATCACCATATATTTGATCCCCTTTACCTTTATCTACCACCCTTGTCCCTGTGGTAACCATTAAACTATTGTCTGTGTCTATGAGGTTTTATTTCTTCATTTGTTTTCAGTTTTGTTTGTTTTTTAAATCTTTTTTTGGTTTTTTTGAGGGCAGTGTCACTGGCCCTCACATGTGGGACCGAACCAGGGCCGCTGGCTTTCCAAGCCAGCTCTTAACCACAGTGCCACTCGGCCGGCCCTGTTGTTTCCAGTTTTATATACCACATATCAGTGAAATCATATGGTTCTCGACTTTTTCTGTCTGATTTATTTTACTTAGCATTATAATCTCAAGATCCATCCACATGGTTGCAAATGACACTATTTCATCTTTTCTTATAGCAGAATAGTATTCCATTGTGTATATATATCACAACTTCTATATCTAATCATCTGTTGAAGGACACTGCTTTTTTCCATGTCTTGGCCACCTTAAATAAAGCTGCAATGAACATTGGAACACATATATCTTTATGGATAAATATTTTCAGATTTTTTTGTTAGATACCCAAGAGAGGGATTGCTGGGTCATATGGTAATTCTATTTTTAACTTTTTGAGGAATCCCCATACTGCCTTCCATAGTGGCTGCACCAATCTGCATTCCCACCAACGGTATATGAGGGTTCCTTTTTCCCCACAGCCTCTTCAACACTTGTTATTATTTGTCTTGTTGATGATAGCCATCCTAACTGGTGTGAGGTGATATCTCAGTGTGGCTTTTATTTGCATTTCTCTGATGATCAGTGATGTTGAGCATTTTTTCATATGTCTATTGGCCAGCTGTATGTCCTCTTTAGAGAAATGTCTATTCAGGTCCTCTGCCCATTTTTTAAACATATTGTTTGGGGTTTTTTCTTGAGTTGTATGAGTTCCTTATATATTTTGGATATTAGCCTCTTATCAGAAGCATTGTTTGCAAAAATCTTCTCCCATTCGGTATATTGCTTCTTTATTTTATTGATGGTTTCTTTTGTGTGCAGCAGCTTTTTAGTTTCATAAAGTCTCATTCATTTATTTTAGCTTTTACTTCCCTTGCCTTTGAAGTCAAATTCATACAATGCTCTTTGAACCCTAGGTCCATAAATTTAGTACCTATGTTTTCTTCTATGCAGTTTATTGTTTCAGGTCTTATGTTTAGGTCTTTGATCCATTTTGAGTTAATTTTTGTACATGGTAACAGAAAGCAGTCTAGTTTCATTCTTTTGCATGTGGCTTTCAAATTCTCCCAGCACCATTTATTGAAGATGCTGTCTTTTCTCCACTGTATGTTTTTAGCTTCTTTGTTGAAAATAATCTGTCCATATTTATGTGGGTTTATTTCTGGGTTTTCAATTCTATTCCATTGATCTGTATGTCTATTTTTCTGCCAATACCATATTGTTTTGATTATTGTTGCCCTGTAGTACAGTCTGAAGTCAGGGATTGTGATAACTCTAGCATAGTTCTTTCCTCTTAGGATTGCTTTGGCTATTTGGGCTCTTTTGTGGTTCCGTAAAAATCTGATGATTTTTTTTTGTTCTATTTCTTTAAAAAATGGTATTGAGATTTTGATGGGGACTGCATTACATCTCTGTATTGCTTTGGGTAATACGGCCATTTTAACTAGGTTAATTCTTCCAATCCATGAACATGGAGTGTCTTTCCATTTCTTTGTGTCTTCTTCCATTTCTTTAAAAAAATGTCGTATAGTTTTCAGTGTATAGGTTTCACATATTTAGTTAAGTTTAATTCTTAGGTATTTTATTCTGTTTGTGGCAATTGCCAAAGGAATCGTTTCTGGGTTTGTTTTATTTCATTTTCTGAGGTTTCATTGTTAGTATATAGGAATGCAATGGACTTTTGTATGTTGATTTTGCAGCCGGCAACTTTACTGTATTCGTTTATTGTTTACAATAGCTTTTTGGTGGAGTCTTTAGGGTTTTCTACATATAGCATCATGTCATCGGTAAAAAGTGACAATTTAACTTCTTCGTTCCCTATTTGGATGCCTTTTATTCCTTTCTCTTGCCTGATTGCTCTGGCTAGGACTTTCAATACTATGTTGAAAAGCAGAGTTGATAGGGGACAACCCAGTCGTGTTCCTGAATGTAGAGCAAATAGCTTCAGTTTTTCAGCATTAATTATGATGCTGAGGGGTTGTTATATATGGCCTGTAATATGTTAGGGTATTTTCATTCTATACCCAAGTTATTAGCTTTTTTAATCATAAATGGATGTCTTATCCTGCCAAACACTTTTTCTGCATCTATTGATATAATCATATGATTTTTGTCCTTTATTTTGTTTATGTGGTGTATCACATTGATCAATTTGTATATGTTGAACCATCCTTTTGTCCCTGGGGTGACCCCACTTGGTCATGATATATAATTTTTTAATGCATTGTTGCATTTGATTTTCTAGAATTTTGTTTAGAATTTTTGTATCTGTATTCATTAGAGATATTGGTCTGTAATTTTCTTTTTTTGTGTTACCCTTACCAGGTTTTGGTATCAGGGTAATTTTGGCCTCATAAAATGAGTTAGGGAGTATTGTCTCTTCTTCAGTTTTTTGGAAGAGTTTGAGTAGGACAAGTACTAGGTCTTCTTTGAATGTTTGGTAGAATTTACTGGTGAAGCCATCTGGTCCTGGACTTTTGCTTTTGAGAAGGTTTCAGATGACTGATTCCATTTCCTTACTGTTGATAGGTCTATTTAGATTTTCCAGTTCTTCATGATTTAGCCTAGGAAGGCTATATGTTTCTAAGAACATGTCCATTTTTTCTAGGTTATTGAATTTGGTGACATATGGCCCTTCATAGTACTCTTGCATAATCCTTTATATTTCCATGGCATCCGTGGTAACTTCCCTTCTTTCATTTCTGATTTTGTTTATTTGTGTTTTTTCTCTTTTTATCTTAGTGAGTCTAGCCAAGGGTTTGTCAATTTTATTAATCTTTTTATAGAATCAGCTCTTTGTAGCATTAATTTTTTCTACTGTCTTTTAATAAGAATTCCTTTTCATTCAAAGTAGCCAGAGTGCTTGTAGGTGAAGATTATAGTTATTGTTAATTTTTGAATGATCCCCACTGTTCTGGACAGGGACTTGAGCAAAAAGAAAAAGGTATGACATTTTCATGAAGTAAAACCAGTCCCAAGGCCACCTAATGAACACACTAAATGTTTCTGTATCCATCCAACTAATTGGCAGGTAGTAGACACATCCATGAGGTTTTGTGTGTCACAAACTCAGGGACTCATTATTGCTGATTTTTAAAATATAGTATAATATCTATATACTAATAACTTCAATTAAAGGTGCTTTCCTATCACCATTAATTGACATTGCTTGTTTTGCATTATTCAAACTACATAGTTAATTGTTAATTAATTCTATTCATATATGAATATAAAAGTTACATATTATTTTTAGATTTTATAACTTGTTTGAATACCATAACCTAATATATGACTAAGCCTCTTAAATATACTTGAGATTTCTCAGTTTCCAGTTGTGTCCTTCATTGAGCATTATTCAATAACTACTGTCAAAGGAGATTTTCTTTGATGCCTCATTATTCATTGAACTCTCTCTTTTGTAGTCAGTTAATCAAATGCATTCCTGCTGCAGTCAGAGCAGTCTTGGTAATTGTTCAACTAGTGGCATTTCCAACCTCCACTCTCATCCCTATCATTGCATCCACTGAAACACTCCACTTGAAAAGAAAGCAAACCCTACACACAAACTTCTCTTGTTAGCAACAACTATCTTAGTCTGTTTGTTTTTTTTTTTAATGTAAGTGAAACACATTATAAAGATTAGCTTACACTTTGGAAATGAAAGTACAATTCTTTGCTCTAAATCAAACTGAAACACTGCTTTCTATCAACAAATTAGAACGAAATCAATTTTAAAAATATATTGGGCCGGCCGAGTGGCGCAGTGGTTAAGTGTTGGCTTGGGAAGCCAGTGGCCCCAGTTTGGTCCCACATGTGAGGGCCAGTGACACTGCCCTCAAAAAAACAGACAAATTATACACACACACACACACACACACACACACACACACACACGCACACACTTCAGGGGGCAGAAAGTCAAATGAGAGTACCCAACTGAGAAAAAGGTCTACCATAGAATAAAAACTAACCATTTTTTTAATGCTGAATGCTTGACTGAGAGATTTCCTTCTAAAATATTCAGAAATAAAATGTCCATAGGAGAAACCCAGTGTGCAAATAAAACTACAAATGAAGCACTAGTACTGAATAAATTAAATTATGAAAATAAAATAAGCTTAAGTTTCATCAAGCCACACCATAGACCAGTCAGAAAGAACAGGGAGGAGTGGTGTTTCTTTTTTTTTTTTCAAGAGTAAAGAATTTAATGTACAGAAACAACCTCAGCTAGAGCCCAACACCACTGCTCTCTCCTCCTTAACTGGAGATGCCCAGTAATAAAAGAGAATATTGGTCTCAGGATTGGGTTGCGGTATGCATATGGAAAGTCAGGAATATCCAGTGGGGTCCCCCCCAAATTGGATGTGACATTACTGTTAGGATAATTCAAGGAGAGATTATTTACAAGGGGTTAATTACAAAGGTATGGAGAAGATATATGGGAATTATTAGGGATTGTGCTGAAACCAAGGATAGCAGCAATGTGACACAACTCCTTGGTCTGAGGAACAAGGGAAGGGAATGGTTGCCAGAAGCTGGAAGGAGAGAGTATGGTAAGGCAAAACACTTTACAAGTACCCATGATCTTATGTGGAGGGGCACATACAAGATATGACTTCACAGATACATAATCAGGAACCCTGACTTTACATCCTTTCTTTTATTAATCTCTTTTTTTATTAGTTTCAGGTGTACAAAATAATGTAATAGTTAGACAGTTACACCCCTCACAAAGTGATAACTCCCCTCCCTCAATCTACTATGTTTCTGACATTGTTTGTAGCTGTTACATTCCACTGATTCTATTCACTATGTTGTATTCCACATCCTGTGAATATATATATATATATATATATATATATATATATATATATATATTACATTCAGTATTATTCAGCTTCAGGTTCAGGTATACACTACAGTGGTCAGGTATCTACACCATCCATGAAGTGGTCTCCCTAATAAGACAAGTGTCCATAGATTATCCTACAAAATCTTTACATTATTGATTATATCCTCCACACTGTCTTTTGTATCCCTGTGGCAATCTTATGGTTACCAATTTGTGCATTCTAATCCCCTCACCTTCTCCCTCATCTACACCCCCCTCCCATTTAGCAACCCTCAGTTTTTTTCTCTATATTTTTGAGACTGTTTCTTATTAGTTTGCTCATTTATTCTATTCCTTAGATTCCACATATAAGTGAGATCATATGGTATTTGTCTTTCTCTGTCTGACTTATTTCACTTAGCATAATGTTCTCTAGGTCTATTCATATTGTTGCAAATGGTAAGATTTCATTCTTCTTTATGGCCAAGTAATACTCTATTGTATAAATGTACAAATTTTTTAATTCAGTCATTTACCAATGGGCATTTTGGTTGTTTTTATGTCTTGGCTATTGGGAATAGCACTGCAATAAACATAGGGATACACATACTTTTTCGAATTAGTATCTTGGTTTTCTTGGGATAGATACCCAAGAGTGGACTTCCTGGACCGTAAGTCAGTTCCATTTTCAGTTTTTTGAGATACATCATACTAATTTCCATAGGGACTGCACAAATCTTCAATCCCACCAACAGTGCACGAGGGTTCCCTTTTCTCCACATCCTCACCAGCACTTGTTGTTTGTTGATTCATTGATGATAGCCATTCTAACAGGAGTGAGGTGGTATCTCATTGTGGTTTTTATTTGCATTTCTCTAATGATTAGTGAGGTTGAGCATTTTTTCATATGTCTGTTTACCATCTGTATGTCCTCTTTAGAAAAATTTCCCTTCATGTGTTCTGCCCATTTTTTAATTGGGTTGTTTGGTATTTTTTGGTATTGAGTTGAATGAGTTTTATATAAATTTTGGGTTTTTAACCCCTTATCAGATGTATCATTGACAAATATCTTCTCCCGTTCAGTAGGATGCCTTTTTTTTAAAAGATTTTATCGGGGAATTGGGTGAGGGGAACAGCGTTGGGGAACTGTGGAAGGGGAACAGACAAGTTGCAGTCCTTTTGTTCTTCAGTATAGTTGTGGAGGACATTGCTTCACTGACCCATGTTATTATCATCATTACACTCTTCTAGGGTGAGGTAGATCAGTTGCCCGCCTCTGGATGGCTGCTCACAGCAGCTCTTGGCAGCTCACACCGGCTGCCAGCCACTCACGCTGGCTGCCGGCCACTCACTGTAGCCTATGGCAGCCCACTGCAGCAGGGGCCACAGCTGTGCTGTCCCGGGGACTCACAGCAGCCCAGCTCCAGGTGGAGCTGTTGTTCACCATCTTAGCTGTAGAGGGCAGTGTCACTGACCCTCATATGTGGGATCCGAACCCGGGCCGCTGGCATCCCAAGCCAGCTCTTAACCAATGCGCCACTTGGCCGGCTCTTTCATTGTTTTTATTCTTTTATCTTTTTTCTTTTTTTGATTGGGTATTCTGCTATCTTGTCTTCTAAATCACTGGTTCAATCCTCTGCTTCATCTAATCTGCTTGTAACTCCTTTCAGTATGTTTTTTTTTAAGTTATTGTATTCTTTAAATCTGACTGGTATTTTTTTATTATTTCTGTATCCTTCCTTATGTTCTCACTAAGTTCCTTAAACATTCTTATAGCCAGTGTTCTAAACTCTGTCTCTGATAGGTTGATTACCTCTGTTTCATTTAGTTCCAATTCTGGAGATTTCTTCTGTTCTTTTATTTGGGACATTTTTTTTTGTTTCCTTATTCTGGTTCACTCTTTTGTTTGCTTCAATGTATTAGATAGATCCCCTCTGTCTCTCAGTCTTTGCTGGATGGTCTTATGCATTAAAGCATGTGTTCTTTATATTTGTATTGCACAGTCTCCCTATTCTGCTGTGCGTGAATTCCAGAAGTGTCCTTTGTGTTGTGTGTATTCTCCTGTTGAAGTTGAGCTTTAATTGCTTCTGGCTTGTCTGTGGGTGGGATTGATTCCCAGGCTGACTAGCTGTGAGAATTGGCAATGCTCACAGTGTATGAACTGCTTTGTGAGCATTCACCCCTCAGATGAGGTTTGGCCCCTGTGGGCTCCTATCAGAAAAGTCATGACGTATTTTTCTGTAGAGAATTCCTTTTGGATGTGTCACTTGTACGTCAAGCCTGGTAATGCTCTGGTTCAATCTTGAGTTGGGCTCTGAGTATGTTGATTCTTGTGCCTCTTGGGCTGGGTCCTTGTGCAGGGCGATTTTAGAACAAAACAAACCAACAAGCAGAACAAAAAAAAAAAAACACACACAAATACACTCACGCATAAAATGAACCAACAGCCAACACTCAACATAAACAAAAATATCAAAAATACAAAAAAATCAAAACAGAAAACAGCAACACCAAAAAAAAATCAATACATAAAATACAGAAAAACAAATCAACCAGAACAACAACAAGAAAACAAATACTCTCACACACAAAAAGAACAAACAGCCAACACTCAACACAAACAAAAATATGAAAAATACAAGTAACAACAAAAAAAATCAAAACAGAAAATAGCAACATCAAAAAAAAATCAATACAGAAAAATCAAGGAGAAGAAGTATAGCAATAAAAAGAAAAAAGAAGACAGAGAGAGAAAGGGAAAAAAAGGAAAATAAATATATAGCTAAAAATGATAATAAAATATTGGGTTGTCGGAAGAGTCATGACACATCTTTGCAATGAAAACCAGAAAAATACGTCATGACTTTTCTGACAACCTAATAATAATAAAATTTAAAAAAAAGCAAAAGCACAAACAACAACAACAACAACAAAAAACCACGACACCAGTCTTGGCTTGAGTCCACCAAACTATCTCCAAGTTGTCCTCTGCTGCAAAAAATCTTCTCTGTGCCTTGTGGAGACAGAGCTGGCGACCTGGCGCCCAGAGTGACCCTGGCAATGCAGTTCTAGGTGGGTGGAGCTATGAGGTGTAGTTTTTACAAAGCCAGTGCAGCTCCTGCTCTCACTTGCACAAATGCGAGCTGAGAACACCATAGCCAGCCACTGGGAAGTGGGCTCCTTCTCTGTGTGTAGGTCTCCTTGGTATTAGGGCACTTCTTCAATGGGGCAAGTGTGCAGGGTATGAGATTTCTGAGCTTCTGAAAGCCCAGAGCAGCCTCTGCAGCCCACTGCTGCTAACACCTGTGTGTGTCTCAGCAGCTCTCATTGCCTTGCCAGGAGCCGACCAGAAAATATGGGGCCTGGGTAGGCAGGTGCCTTTGTCTCCCTGGCCAGCCCAGCAGTGTCACAGTTGCCCCAGTCTCTTCCTTAGGTCACAGCTGCAACTTATCTTTTTCCTGTTCTTGAGGGCTGCAGTTTCTGTGTAATCTGACACTACTCCATTCTGTTCTGGGGCCAGCTTATAACTCTGGAAGGGTAGGGGTACGAGATCTGTGGGAGAGTGGGGACAGGAATCCAGGTACGGTTTTTCTCTGCTTTGTCTGACCATGAAAGCCCAGCCACTGTTCTCAGCTGAGGTCTCTGTCTTGAATGCTGGGCACTGCCGTCATATATGCTGATCCTTCAGCAGGTCTGTGGGGTACAGGGAGAGAGCCCACAGCCTGGCTGTTGCAATCTCTGGTCTATGTCCTGGGGCCCCACATCTCTGCAGCTGTGGGCCACATCTCTGCACTTCTCCCTTCTTTGTTACCCCACTCACCTGGTTTGCACACTTTCAGGTAATCCTTGTGCATGTCTCTTAGCTATTCTGTGTGATAAGCAGAGAATTCTTTGATGAGTTATAGATATTTGATTTGTGATAACTTCCAGGGGAGAACTCAAGAAGCTCACCTTACACCACTTCTATGACATCCTCTTTTATTAATATCTTGATGGATCTTCCCATTGGCTGAATCCAACTGGAAGTCAGAGGATATGCAAGCACCTTTGTAGGTATAGCCATATGTTTCACTCCTAGGACAGAAAGCAACGTGGAATAGAATGGAGAACCTACAAGGACGAACAATCAGGCCATATCCAGCACATTATATATAGAGACATATCTTGCCGAGTCACTAGATAGTAGATGTCAGTGAAAGGTCAGAGAGTTCCTATTGCTTTATGGTGATGGAAATACTCTAAAACTAAATTGTAGTGATTGTTGCCAACTTTAAATTCAATTGTACACTTAAAACAAGTGAATATAATGGTATTCAAAATATACCTCAAAAAGTTGTTTTGTTTTTTTAAAAAAGGAATACATACAAAAATTAAAAAGAAATCTAACAAATGTATGTAAAATATGAAGGAAAGTAAAGTTTGAAAGTTAGTTTTTAAAGGCAAAGAAAGATTCCTCATCTTTTGAGATTGGAGAGAGATGATTTGAGGTGTGACTAGGGATACATTTTCAGGTGTTTGGTGCTGAAAGTTGAGAAAGTGCATATTTGATTGCCTAGATTTTATTAATGAACTAAGAACAGAAGTGCTCCAACAGCACCCTAGGCGTATAACTATAATTGCACCATGTCACAGCACATTGAAATTATTTATGTAACTTTTTCACTTACTAAACTAGAGATTCTTTTTTTTTTAAAGATTTATACCTATATTTTCTTCTAAGAGTTTTTTTTTTTTGAAGATTTTTATTGGGTAATTGGGAGAGGGGAACAATGTTGGGGAATCTGGGAAGGGGAACAGACAAGTTGCTATCTTTTTGTTCTTCAGTTTAGTGGCAGAGGATGTTGCTTCACTGGCCCATGTTGGTATCGTCATTGCACTCTTCCCGCATGAGGCCGATCAGTTGCCGGCCTCTGGATGTCGCTCGCCGTGCCTATTGGCAGCTCACGCTGGCTGCCAGCCGCTCACGCTGGCTGCCGGCCACTCACTGCAGCCTATGGCAACCCACCGCAGCAGGGGCTGCAGCCTACACCATCTCCAGGGCTCACAGAGCCCAGCTCCAGGTGGAGCTGTTAGCTGTAGAGGGCAGTGTCACTGGCCCTCATATGTGGGATCCGAACCGGGGCTGCTGGCGTCCCAAACCAGCTCTTAACCAATGCACCACTCGGCTGGCCCTAAACTAGAGATTCTTAAAGTTGGTTCATGGACACCTAGGAATCCCCAAGATACTTTCCAGGGGTCTGAAAGATTCTCCCTTTTCCAAGTATATATCAGCGAGAGGTCAAATTTCTCCGTAGACTACAATACATAACATATTTCAACAGATTGAATGCAGAAAGTGTTATGACAATCCAGCTCTTCTTTTTAAGTCAGATATTAAAGAAACTTGCAAAAATATAAAATAGTGCCACTCTTTCTGTTATTTTGTTGTTGTTTTTGAAAATTTGGTCTTATTATTTTTTGTAAAATGTATATTAAGAATATCATTATAAAATGGGTTTCTTACTAGTATTTAAGATAAACTAATATAATACATTAGTATTGTAAAAGTGCTCAGTTTTCATTTCTACTGTTGTAAAGTATCAATATATATAATTTATCTAAACAAAAGCATTTGGGGATCCTCAATAATTTTTAAGAGAGTAAAGAACTCTTAAGAAAAAAAGTTTGAGTAGAACCATCTAAAGACTAGCTGAACAAAAGTCCTATAACTAAGGATATAAAAAAGAAACCATGTCAGGACTGGTAGGAGGGGCAAGGGGTGGATACACAAAATGGGCTGACTGACACCCACATGTAGTAGTTGAGAATCAGAAGGTATATCTCCACTACAAAGGTCCCCACTGAAGAGGAGGGGTCCTAGCTCCTCACCAGGCTTTCTAGCCTAGAGCACTAGTGCCAGGAAGAGGAGACCCCACAACATCTGTCTGTGAAAACCAGTAGGGATTCCATCTTTCCAGGTGAGAAAGAAGACTGCTAGAAGCCCAGATGTCCTCTTAAAGGACCCACACATAGACTCTCACTCACAGGCACTCATTCTGGGCTCCAATGGAGGGACAGTGGCTTGGGGGCACCAGAGATATACAGGGAAAAACTGAGTTGTGTGGCTTAAATTCAAGGGCTGGAGAGACAGCTGCCATTATCCCTGTGTTGAGCTCTCCTCCCACTCTGCCTGTGTTTGGGGGGGGAGGGGGGAGGGCTCTATGTTTCATGTATTGAGCCTTCTCCTCCATGGCCAAATGTGAATCTGGATTAACCTGGTAAATACCACACACACCACCCTGGTGATACCCTGAGACCCAACTCACATACTGCCTGAAGCTCTTTCAGTGGCTGAGCCTTATGGGCAGCTGGCAGGCCTCAGGCTTCCCTGGATCTTTTGTTGAGTGGTCCCATGCCTGGTATTAGTGGCATCCAACCTTGGTTCACAGTGTGGCCTCTCCCACACACCTCTAGGCCCAGCATAGGAAGCAACCAATCACAGATCACTTTATAGCTCCTACCACATGGCACCAGGTGGTCACAGGCAGCCACTGACCTTAGCCGGCACCAGAGCCCCTCCCACAAGGCCCCAAAGCCAATACACCCAGTTCCTGGCTTCAGACCACAACAGAGCTCCACATGATTAGCTCCACAAGTGGCACTCCTAAGAAGGTTGGCAAGGACTAGAGACTGCTGGGGAAAATCACACTCCCTGTGGTAACACCTGGCACAGTAGCTAGTATACTGTGGTAATGGACAGTACTTACAGCCAGTCAGCTTGGGGGTCAACCCCACCCACTGACATGCCAACAGCAATCAAGGCTCAACTATAATACAAGGGCACACACAACCCACACAAGGGACACTCTTAGACTACCCAGCTCAGGTGTTCAGGGAGACTGCACCACTGAGCCCCACGAGGCACCTTCTTAAGGCCACTCTTAAGACTGGAAGCCATAGCAGCTGTACCTAATACATAGAACCAAACACAGAGAGCCAGCCAGAATGAGGAGACAAAGAAACATGTCCCAAATGAAAGATCATAACAAAGCTCCAGAAAAAGTATTAAACAAAATGGAGAGTAGCAATCTACCAGAGTTCAAAACATTGGTTATAAGGATACTCAATGATCTCAGGAAGAAGTTCAACAAAGAGATAGGGAACAAAAAAATGGAGATAAAAAACATAAAAAAGGAACCAGTCAGAAATGAAGAATACATTATTGGGAATCAACAGATCAGGATCAAAATCAGCAATTTGAAACATATGGTAGCAAAATAGCCAATCACAATAGAAAAAAGAATCCATAAAATTAAAGGTAGATTAAGGGTCCTCTGGATCAATATTAGGAGTACCAGCATTCACATCATAGGGGTACCAGAAAGAGAAGAGAGAGAGCAAAAAATTGAAAACATATTTAAAGTAATAATCACTGAAAGCTTCCCTAACCTGGTGAAGGAAATGGACATGCAAATCTAGGAACTGCAGAGAGTTCCAAACAAGATGAACACAAAGAGGCCCACACTAAGAAACACCATAATTAAAATGCCAAAGGTTAAAGACAAAGAGAGAATCTTAAAAGTAGCAAGAGAAAAGCAGTTACTTACAAGAAAGATCCCATAAAACTGTCAGCTGATTTCCCAACAGAATCTTTGCAGACCAGAAGGGATTAGCACAATATATTCAAAGTGATGAGAAGAAAAGACCTACAACCAAGATTACTCTACCCAGCAAATCTATCATTTAGAATCCAAGGACAGATAAATAGCTTCCCAAACAAGAAAAAGTTAAAGGAGTTCATCAACCAGTATTACAAGGAATGCTAGAGGGACTTATTTAAGAAGATGAATAAGAAAATGAAAAAAAAATATAAGTAATAAAATGGCAATAACTACTTATCTATCAATAATTACTTTAAAAGTAAATGGATTAAATGCTCCAATCAACAGATAGGGAGGCTGAGTGGATAAGAAAATAAGACCCATGCATATGGTGCCTACAACAGACTCATTTAGGATTGAAAGACACACAGAGACTGAAAGTAAAGGGATGGAAAAAGATACTTCATGAAAATGGAAATGAAAAGAGAAAAACTGGGATAGCAATACATATGCGAGACAAAATAACTTAAAAAAAAGTCAAAGTAGGATGCAGCAATTCCATACTGGGTATTTACCTGAAGAAGCTAAATTAGTGAAAACACTAATTCAAAAAGAATTTTTCCATATTTTCATTGCAGCATTACTTACAATAGCCAAGATATAAAAGCAACCTAAGTCTATCAATAGATTAATGGATAAATAAGTGGTACATATGTACAATGGAATATCACTCAGCCAGGACAAAGAATGGAATCTTGCCATCTGCAACAACATGAATGGACCTACAGGGTATTATGCAAATTGACACAAGTCAGACAGAGAAAGACAAATACCATATGATTTCACTTATATGTGGAATCTAAAAAACAAAATAAATGAACAAAACAGAAACAAATTCATAGATACAGAGAACATTTTGATGGTTACCAGATGGGAAAGAGTTGGGGGGATGGGTTAAAAAAGGGAAGGTATTAAGAAGTACAAATTGATAGTTGCAAAATAGTCATGGGGATGTAAATTACAGCATAGGGAATACAGTCAGTAATATTGTAATACCTGTATGGTGTCAGATGGGTACTAGATTCATTGGGGTGACCATTTTGTAAGTTATATAAATGTCTAATCACATGTTGTACACTTGAAAGTAATATAATATTGTATGTTAACTGTTATTGGAAAATAAAAAAGTATTATAAGAAAGAGAAAAATGTTTGAGAACTGCTAAATTAGGCCATAGGTTTGCTGAGGTGAGATCATGACATTCCCCTTTGTATCTTCTGAGTTTACACAGTGATTGGCACATCATAAGTGCTACACAAACATTGAATTGAACTGAACTTAAATATCAAGAGGGAGGGAGAGGGTAGAATATTTGCATAGAGTTGTAAGGATATCTAATAGTTAGCAGATGGGAATGTAAATGGGAACCGATCAAGTATGAGTAAAATGACTGCGAGCAGGTTTTGAGTGCCCTAATGTGGTTGAAGCCCATGAATTTGGAGAGGTTTCAGTCTTTAGGATTGCAGGATTTTATTCAACAGTAATAAGTGGTGTACCTGCAGGAGAGGAGGATATTACCAAGGAAAAAAAGGATATATTTTCTTACTAATCTACTTTTATTTCAGAGGCCTAGGACAGAGCAGAGATTAAATACAAATATTCTTTTAAATGTAGTCCACAAAGTGCCCTATAATGTCTAATTCTGAAGTTAGAGTGGCACATTTTTATGAGAAATTGTCAAATGTCTCTTCCCATTGCCCATTTCCCTCCTCTTGCCCTGTAAAAGAATGTAGAGAAAGCTAATGGAGAGAGAAAGGCTTGTGTATTGCTTCATTAATTTTAGGGCATGTTTGAACCCACACTGAATGATGATCATGTCATTTAGGCATCTGTCATACTTTTGGGCTTTGTCAGGATAATATCTGTGTTATCCTCACAGTTTAGAAGATATTTACACTTTTTCAGTAGAAATGTTTATTGTTAATTTCTGACTCAGACTCCACTATCTCCACGTGTAAAATCAATTCAATTTGAAATTTGGAATATACTCTTGGCTCAGAAAGACTTTTTAAAAATGGAAATGATTACTTTTATTTTGAAAATTGAATTTGTAATGAAAGAGTTGAATATAGGATTTTTTTGGATGGAGGTATTGTTGATTTGTAATGTATTAAAATATCCAGTTTAAGTGCTGGAACCCAATCTTAGCTTCTAATTTAGACTCAATTTGTATTAAAATAGCCAGTAGATGAGAAAACCATATTAATAAAAGTAGACTAATTCTATGCAAGATAATTTGATAATGTTCCTAACATTTCTTAGCTTTGTTTTACCACACTTATAGACCTTGACAAAGGTCTTGTTAAATAATTTTGATGCTCTCATTTCACTGGATGAATACATTCATAATTGTCTGTGCAATGTTTATTTCAACAGTTTTGGGAGGTTTTTTTAAACCATTCTTTCTTTTTATTTTTTTATACTGTATTTTTTAAAATTGTAAAAGTACTGAATATTCACTGACCCAGATTGCACAGCAAGATCTTGCACCCATTAACTTCTCTGATGTCATCTCCTACTACTCTCCTCCTAACTCAAATGGGTCCAGCCACACTGGACTCCTAACTATTCATTGACCATGTTAGCTATGCATGCATCTCAAGGACTTTGCACTTGCTTTTCTTTCTTTTGGGAATGTTCTTACCCAAAGAATCTTCATGGCTCTTTCTCTCATTTCCTCCAGGTGCTTGCCTTCCCAAGATGTTTATCCACTTCAATTTTTATTCATTTTTATTTTTTACTATTAGGTTCAAGTGTTCAAAACAACATAAAATTAGACATTTACAAACCTCACAAAGTGATAACCCCAACAAGTCTACTATCCATCTGGAACTGTCCATAGCTATTACAATACCATTGACTATATTCCCTATGCTGTACACATCCCATGAATATATATATATATATATATATATATATATATATATATATATATATATATACAGTCACTATTATTTTATATTAGTTTCAGGTTCAGGTGTATCGTGCAATGGTTATGCATTTATATGGTTTAACAAGTGATTACCCCTATATCAGGTGGGGAGATCCAAGATGATGGCGGAGTAGATAAACACTGTACCTGCATTCTTCCATGAACACATTAAAGTTACAACTAAATTATAGAATAGTCAGCCTGGATAACCATCTGATGTCTAGCCCAACAGAAGTTCCATAACTAAAAATATAAAGAAGCCATGTCGAGACTGGTAGGAGGGGTAGAGATGCGGAACACACCTCACATCTGTGTGTGGTGGTTAAGAATCAGGAGGGGTATCTTGGTAGCCTTAGTTCCCCCTGGAGGAGTGAGAGACCCTAGTCCCCCACCAGGCTCTCCAGCCCAGAGTACTGGTGCCAAGAAGAAGAGCCCCTACAACATCTGGCTGTGAAAACCAGTAGGGATTCTGACTGTTTGGGTGGGCCTGACGGCTTTGAGAAAACAAGACATCCTCTTAAACTGCACAGGCTCACTTACAAGAAGGCACTCACCTTGGGCTCCAGTGGAGGCACAGTGACTCAGGGGGTTGGGGGGCTTGGAGACATACAGGGAGTGGACTTCAGTAGGAGGACTGGAGGATAGTAGGCATTTTCCTGGTGAGGGGTCCACTTTAGGTGCAGCTAGCAGGCAAGAACCATCTTTTCTGTGTTTAGCCTGCCCCTTCTGGCAAAATCTGAATCTAATTGGCCTGGTGAGCTCTACTGCTTTGTCCTGCTGATTCACTGGGAACCCACCCCACCTAACTCATGCACCACCTGAGGCACTTTCTCCACGAGCAGCCAGCCCCACTTGGACTACACTCTATCTTGGAAAACTATTGCAGTCCAGCAGGCCCCAGGTAGGCAGCAACTGGTCTTGGTGTTCTCTGAGACTTTTGCTGAGATGTTCCAGACTCAGTACTGACACCAAACCAGAATTTACATTAACCTGGTGACCACAATTCTTCTCACTCTAGTGACTCCCTGAGACCCTGCCTCACCCAACTGGTGTTTCGCATGAGGTGTTATCAGAGGCTGAACCTTAAGGGAGCTGGCAGGTGGCAGCAGGCCTTGGGGTGTTCTGGCTTTTTGAGGAGCTACCCCAGGTCCTGTACTAATGGCAGCTGTCCCCAGTTCACAGCATGACCTCTCCTATGGGCCTTCAGGTCCTGCACAGGCAGTGAACAACTGTGGATCACTTTGTAGCTCCTACCAGGTCGTCCCCAAACAGTCACAGGTAGTTGGGGACCTGGACCTGCACAGGAGCCCCTCCCAAGAGTCTCTAGAACCAACATACTTGGAGGTTGTCTTCAGAACACTGCAGAGCAGCACCGAAAACCCCACAAGTACCACACATAAATGGCAGTCTCAATAGGCACCAGAGCCTGCTGGGCAAATCCTACTCAATGGGGTAAGCTTCCCACACAGCAGCCCATAAGCTGTTGACATGACCAAAACCCACAGCCAATCATCCTGAGGGTCAATCTCACCAACTGACATGCCAACAGCAATCAATGCTCAACTAAAATAGGAGGGTACACACAACCCACACAAGGGACACTCCTGGAGCACCTGGCTCAGGTGACCAGGAAGACTGTGCCACTGGGCCCCACAGGACACCTACTACATAAGGCCACCTGGCCAAGACTGGGAGACACAGCAGATCTACCTAATACATAGAAACAAACATAGGCAGCCAAAATGAGGAAACAAAGAAATGCACTCCAAGTGAAAGAACAGGAGAAAACTGTTCATCAATTTTATAATGAAATGATGTTGAATGAATGTTATTCAAGGTCTTGCTGTACTGAAAATAGAGTACATCCTTAAAAGTTCAGACCTGGGACAATGCTGGAAATTTCCTTTTCTTGTTAGGATCATTAATAGTCTCAACATTAAGAACTACCTGGTAACAAAAGAACTATGAACAAATTAATTAAGGAGTGCCACTATTTTTAACTTTGTATAGGCTATCCACTAATAAAAGAGCCATATTAAAAGAAAAAATTAATAATGCCTGATCTGATTACTACTGTTTTTGAAGTAAATATATTACTAATTATTCTTTACATTAATTAAAAATAAAAACACCTTGATTCATATTTTGAGGGAAATATGCATAGCAATCTTGTTCTTTAATTTTTTTTTTCAGTATAGATGTGGCAAAATTTAGTTGTAAAAAAACTCATGTAAAATTTGAGATCTTACATATGGAAAAGAAACAAGCAATATAAATATCAATCTTAAAAAAATTAAGCCAAGTGCTTCAAGAAATGGAAGAAGCTATCAAGAATTTTGTAGAGTTATTTTAATGAATGTGGTTAATTACAATTTGGTCTACAAAATTAGTTACAAGATGCACTAAAATAAAAACAAAGGCCCTTCTACTCACTATGGCTCATCCTGACACAGAGCCTTTGCACAGCTGTTCCTTTTGCCTGAAATGTTCTTTACTCACTTCTTATCTAAATTAAATTCTATTCCTACCTCACTTGATTCTTAGTTCAAGTAACAAGAACTAAAACAAAGTTCTCAGCTTAAATGACATAAAATATATCATTCACTTCTTTATTCTTTCCCTCTTTTATTCTGCTGCCTGGAGATTTGATATGATGGCTACTATGTTAGAACATAAGGATGAGAGTATTACCCTAGCTAGGTGGGATAGAGTGATGAGTTGACCGAAGTGTGAGTCTCTAAGGACACTGTGGAGGAAAGCCAACATATCAGCCCTAATGGTCTTCCTCTGGACTTTTATATGAGAAACAGCATTCATCTTGTTTAATTCACTATGTATACATTTCTCTTACTCTCAGTTAAATTTAAACCTAATTGATAAACCATTTTTATAGAGTCTGGTAACATAATTCGTCACTCTTTCAAGACACTTATCCAGTTTTGACTTATGTATTTATTAGAATTGTTACATATTTGATTAATGCTGTCACTACCTCACCAAATGTTTCATGAAAGCAAGAACTTTATTCACCATTGGACTCTTATCACCCTAGCAAAATGCAAAATAAATATCTTAAAGAAAGTAGGGAGGAAAGGAAGAAGAGAAGGAGGGAGGAGAGAGGGAAGGAAAGAAGGAAGGAAGGAAGGAAACAAGGAAGGAAGGAAACAAGGAAGGAAGGAAACAAGGAAGGAAGGAAACAAGGAAGGAAGGAAAAAAGGTAGAAAAATATTAGGTATGCTAAGTTTTATTTTATTTTATTTTATTTTATTATTTTATTTTAGAGAGCAGTGTCACTGGCCTTCATATGTGGGATCCGAACCAGAGCCGCTGGCATCCCAAGCCAGCTCTTAACCACCACGCCACTCGGCTGACTCATGCTAAGTTTATTTTTAATCCTCTTTCCATACTCCTTTGTCTTCCTTCTTTCCTCTTCTCAATGGTGTAGTTTCCCTTATAAGAGTGTGTCCTCAAGTTCTCTTTACTTTTTAAAACTTTTTATCAGGTGATCTAATAAATTTATTATTATTATGAGTCTTCTTAGAGGCATTTATGTTTTAACAAACAAATAAGTGAAAGGAATATCTTAAATGGAAGAATTTGATCACTGATCATGGAATTACTTGTAGAAGCTGACCCAGACAAAATTACTAAATTATTACATGTTTCTCCTTCAGAAAGTTTTATTTTGAAAAGATCATATAAATATTCTCAAAATAGCATCTCCCACTGAAAGGATATTGTGGTCAGTCAGTTTCTAGATTTGTCTGCTTTGACTTCAAAAACTTCAGAGGAGAAGGAGAAGGTGGAGAAGAAGAAGCTGCTGCTAAGAGAAAGTAATCAATTTTAGAAAGAATAAAACCAGGGAAATTGTAGATACACTGTTCTTCAAACACAGAGGTTAGGCTCAAAATTGTTTTCCATTATGAACAAAAAGAAGACAAAAACTAAATTAGCCTTATTCTAAGCTTGCTTTTCATGTGTGTAAATGTTTCTATGTTTCTTTGATTGTATACTGATGATCACTTTATAAAGATGTCTATTTAAATAAAAAAATAGAATGATCAGATGATAAACACTTTGAAGCATTTATTTTGTACAATTTTTATCATCAGGGAAGAAGTAGAACCCTTATTAGACAATTAGAATTTTAAAAATAATAATTTTGTATTAACTCAGAATTCATGCCATCTTCAATGCTTTTTTTTAATCCCAAGAGATTATAAAGTTTTCTATCAAGAATTTGAGACTGATAACTATCATAAATCAAAATAGTATGACTAGGATAGAGCTTACATTTTGGAGATGATAAATACATTTTTATGACTTGTAAGATAAGACAATAAAATAAATAAAAGATAAGTAAAGATAAAGAGATAAAGTTGAGACAAAAATGTAATATAATATAATAAAATACCATGTCAAGCAGTGACACATGCTATTGAGGAAAAATAATGCAGAAATGGGGATACTGAATCTGGAGCTATTTTATCGATGTATAAGATGATGAAGGAAGACCTTTCTGAGGAAGTGACATTTAAGCAGAGACCTGATCTGAATGAAATGAAGGAGCTTTGATAATGGTGAATGTTTCAGGCAAAGGCAGCAGTATGGATGAAAATGGTGGTATGTAGAATTTCAGTGACCAAAAGTAACGTCACAGGGTGATCTGCTCATAAAAATTCCTAACTGGGCAGGTCATGGTGTAATCATGCCCCAGGCCTATGACCTCTTTATCAAAAGGTTTTTAAGCCAGCCCTGTCCATTGCTCTTTTTTTTTTAATTAAATTTTATTGGGGTGACAATGATTAGTAAAATTACATAAGTTTCAAGTATACAATTCTGTAATACATCATCTGTATATCACATTGTGTGTTCACCACCCAGTCAGTTCTCCTGTCACCATATGTTTGACCCTGTTTACCGTCTTCTACCATCTGCCCTCCCCCACCCTTACCCTCTGGTAACCACTAAACTATTGTGTGTCTGTGAGTTTTTGTTTCTTCATTTGTTTGTCTTGTTCTTTTGTTGCATTCAGTTTTATATCCCACATATCAGTATGCTTCTGTTGGGTTGTCAGAAAAGTCATGACACATTTTTGCAATGAAAAACATAGAAAAGATATGTCATGACTTTTCTAACAACCCAATATGTTAGCACACCTTTGAAATGCCAGAAGTAATCCTCTTTTTCAGAACCCTGGAGTACATAACTACATTCAAGGGAGCACATAACTTTGTTAACTATCCTGTACCTTTCTTTCTCCCACCTTATATAATCTTATATTCCCTCCTTAATTCCAAACATGTAAAAGAAACTGCAACAAACAAGAAGTATAGGTAAGGATGTGGAGAAAAGGGAACCCTTGTGCACTGTTGGTGAGATTGCAAATTGAGGCAGCCTCTGAGGAAAACAGTATGGAAGTTCCTCAAAAAATTAATGATAGAACTACCTTATGACCCAGCAATTCCACTCCTGGGTATTTATCCAATGAAATCCAAAACACATATTCAAAAAGATATATGCACCCCTGTGTTTACTGCAGTGGTATTCACAATAGCCAAGATATGGAAACAATGGAAATGCTCATCAGTAGATGAATGGATAAAGAAATTGCAGTACATATATTTAATGGAGTATTACTCATAAAAAAAGAATGATATCTTACCATTTGCAAAACATGGTGGGACCTAGAGGGCATTAATTCTAAGTGAAGTAAGTCAGATTCAGAAAGACAAACATCATTTGGTCTTACTTATATGTGGAATCTAAAGGACAGAATAAATAAACAAACAAAACAGATATAGACTCATAGATACAGAGAACAAACTGATGTTTGCTAGATGGGAGGACGGGTGAGATAGGTGAAGGGATTAGAAAGTACAAATTTATAGTCACAAAATAGTCATGGGGATGTGAAGTACAGTATGGGGAATACAGTCAAGAATTTTATAAAACATATGTATAGTGTCAGATGGGTACTAGACTAATTTGGGGATCACTTTATAAATTATATAAATGCCTAACCACTATGTTGTACACCTGAAACTAATATAAAATAATATTGAATGTCAACTATAATTTAAAAAATATAGTCACAGTCTGGGTGGTGAACACACAATGTGATGTATAGATGATGTATTACAGAAGTGTACACCTGAAATCTATGTAATTTTGCTAACAATTGTCACCCCAATAAATTTTAATTAAACAAACAAACCCATAATGAGATACTGTTTCATACTTACTGGATAGCTATAACAATAATTATTTTAAAATGGAAAATAACAGATGTTGGCAACAATGTGAAGAATTGGAACCCTCATACATTGCTGGTGGGCATGTAAAATGGTGCAGGTGCTATCATCAAAACCAGCTTAGCAGTTCCCCCCAAACTGAAATACAGAGTTACAATTCAATGCAGGCATTCTACTCTAATTATCTGCTGAAGGGAATTTAAAATATATTTCACACACAAAAGTGTAAATGAGTGTTCATAACAGCATTATTCATAATAGCCAAAAAAATAGAAATAACCCAAATGTTTATCAGTGGGTGAAGGGATTAACAGAATGTGGAATGTTATTCAGCCGTAAAAAGAATGAAGAACGGATACTGCCAGCATGGCTGAACTTTGAAACATGAGGTTAAGGGAAAGAAACGAGTCAAAAAAGGCCACATCTTGTAGGATTCCATTCCTTTGAACTGTCCAGAATAAGCAAATCCATGGAGCTAGAAATTAAATGAGTGGTGGCCTGGGGGATGGGAACGGGAGAACGGGGAGTGACTGCTAACAGATTCGGGGCTTCTTTTGGGGTGACGACATTTTCTGGGATCAGATGGAGGTATCGTTGCACAACACTGGTGAATGTACTCGAATCTATGTATTGTACCCCTTAAACTCATGAATTTGTGTTTTGTGAACTTTATCTCCATAAAAATATTGTAAGAAATATAATAAAGCAAGTGTGAAGGTTAAAAATAAATAAATAAAAAAAAATAAAAAAAAATATAGTCAAGGAATGTAAAATACAGAATAGGGAATAGAGTCAATGGTACTGTAATAGCTATGTGCGGTGTCAGGTGGGTACTAGACTAATTGGGGTTATCACTTTGTGATGTATGCAAATGTCTAATCATTATGTTGCTTTGTACATCTGAAATTAATAAGAAAAACAACTGAAAAACTGTCATACTTCAGAAAATTTGAGATCTTGCTTTCCAACATATCATAAGTTTGACTCAAATAAACTCTGATATATATTGTCTTCAGGCTTCTTAGATCAACAATAGCAAAACAAAATTCCTAAGGTGAAAAAGAACTTGATGTTTTCAGAGACAATATGAAGTATGGACAGAGTGAAAGGAGAGTAGTAGTAGATGAAGTGAAATACAGAGTCCAGAACTAGATCATGTATGGCCTTGTTGCACATGTTACGGAGTTTGTATTTTATTCTGAGAGTGATTGTACAGCCATTAGCAAATTTGAGTGGCATGATTAGAAAACTTTTTAAAGGATCATTCTGATTGTTGTTTGGAAAACAGTGTTAAAGGGGACAAGGAAGGAAGCACAGGAAATCAGTTAGGTGACTACTGCCATGTTCCAGGTAAGAAATATTTGTTGCTTAGACTAAGATAATAATAGTGAAGGTGGTGAGAGCTAGTCAGACAGGATGTATTTCTAAAGTGGGGTTGAAATGTTGATGGTTTAGGTATACGGGTATGAGAGAAAGCATGGGAGTAAGAGTGACTCCTGGGTTTTAAGCTTAAGCACTTGGATGGTTGCCATTTACTGAGAAGGAGTCAACTGTGGGGGGAACAGGTTGGTGGGTGGTAATCAAGAATGGCTTTAGGACATTTTATGTTTGAAGTGCCCACTACATAACCAAGTAGAAATGTCATGTAGATGTATGAATACACAAATCTGTAATTCAAAGAAGAGGTTGGGTTGGAGATACAAATTCAAGTCAAGGATATAGACAATATTAAATCTGTGGAAGTGCTTATGACAAAGAAAAGGTCTGATAACTGAGCCTTAGGATACTCTAATATATAGAAGTGTACAGAGAGGCAGGAGACATAAACAAAGAGTGAAAGGTAGTAGTTAGTGATGTACAAAGTAGACTAGGAGTCTATGAAGCCAAATGAAAAAAAAAAATATTAAAAGGAGAGAATGATCAACTGTTAATAATGTTAAGAGGCCAGGAAGGATTGGCAAGGAAGTGGTCATCCATAATCTTGATAATGGTTGTTGTACCTGAGTAGTGGGGCCAAATTGCTTTATTTTAATCTTAAAGGATATTGAATCTTAAGGATAATAATAAAACTACTAAAGTTTTTGAACCCATACTATGTTTAAAGCATTGTGCTGATTACATGCATTATTTCATTTAATCCTTTCAGCAAGCCTCTATTATATTAGGATCTCTATTTTATGGATGAGGAATTTCCTCTTCACACAGCTGCAAAAAGGCAGTGCCAGGATTTAGACAAATGTTTCTTGATTCCAGACCCTCAGAATATAACCATTTTTAATACTGCCTTGTATCTCAAGGGGGCAAATTGGACATTCTATCAAAGTTTTAGTCTTGACTCTGGATTTGCTTTGTGATTTCTCTCTTAGTGAGTCCCCCATACTATGTCACCTCTATGAGAACCCTCCTTCAGTCATTATTTTCATTCACACTTATCCTCTTTTCTGAGCTACATTTTTTGTTTTGTTTTCCTATACTTATTGGACATTTCTGGATTGTCACCTCAAACTCAGTAGGTGTAAAACAAAACTCTTCTTTCTCTCACATTCAGTTATCTACTTTATTATTTTGGTTAAGGATTTCATTCAGCCACTAGGACACCAAACATTGGCACAATCTCAGATGTTCTTTCTACTCCTACTCAGCTAAGACGCTCTCCCTATTTTCCTACCTCTCCCTATTTTCCTACCGTAAGGTTTCTCTTTTTTTTCTGTTCATTTTCACATTCACCTCCTTAGTTTAGGCCTTTATTTCTTCAAGATTAACCATTCCAGTAGCCAATTAACCTAGATCTGTGGACAAAAGAAGGGATTCTATGGAAAGTAATCTCACAAGGTGATCTGATCATGAATTCCTAACTGGGCAGGTCATGGTAGGTAGTCACACCACAGGCATATAACTTTTTTAGTAAAAGATTTACCTTTGACTTAAGCAAGCCCTGTCCGTTGTTTCTACGCATCTAGGTTAACACACCTTGAAATGCCCTCTTTTAGACCCCTCCATTTAAAGTGTGAGTTTAACAATCCTGTAATCAAACCTCTGCATTGTTTGCTCCACATTCATGTAATCTTCCTTATGTTCCCTCCTTAGTCTCAAATGCATAAAAGAAACTGCAAAACTGTTATTCTCCAAAGCATTTGAGATCTTGCTCCCTGGCATATGTTGTCAGTTCGGATCAAACGCTTATAAAACTTCTGTGCAGGTTTGGACATTTCTTATGTCGACAGATCTTTGTTTATCTCTATGAAATTATGTTTTCTCAACCTTTGTTTATACTATCTCCTTTCTTAAATTAAAAATAAATATATCCTGGGCCGGCCGAGTGGCGCGATGGTTGGGAGCTAGCCTGGGACGCCAGCGGCCCCGGTTCGGATCCCACGTACAGAGAGCCAGTGACAATGCCCTCTAAAAAAAAAAAAGAAATGAAAAATAAATATATCCTGTAGGATAAAGTCAAACTCCTTTGTCTAGTGTCCAGGGTCTTCTAATGTTCTCATCCAGGCCTTTATTTACAACACAAGCCCCCATTAGTCCAAAATACAAATACTACACTATGTCAGTCAAACTGGAGCTTTGTAGTTCCTATGTTTACATGTTTATTCATAACATTTATCTACTTGAAAGGCCTACCTTCACTTTCTTTATGTAGTGAAGTCAAATCTATCTTTCAAGGCTCAAATCACATTCCTGTCCCACAACGTGGAGTCTATGAATTCTACCCTCTAAGAAAGGTGATTTCTACCTCTTCCCTACTTATCTAGAACTTCTTTTAATCGTCATTTTTTTCCATGTGGTTGCCAGACATCTCTTAGCATAAATACCCAGAACAGTGCCTTATATATATAAAACATATTTGGGAAACACATATCAACTTGAGACATTAAGAGGAGTATTTGGCAGGTTGCTGTGAACTTTGAATGAAGTATTCAATACAATAATTGAAAATGGGAGCTCAAAACATTAGCTATTTTATTTTACTTAAGTATAATATCACTTGTTATCTCAGACTTAGAAAAATTTCTATTTTCACAGGTCCTTAAACATATTTTAAATGCATGCACACACACACACACACACACACACACGAGGCGCCAAAAAATATTACACATTTTAAGAAAGGAAAAAACTATTAAAATTATAATACTCAATATATACTGATAACAAAAGATGAATACAAGTCACATTTGACTTCTGCAATTACAAGAAGTGCTCAAAGTGGTTACCATCAGCTCCCAGACACTTCTGATTACAGCGAACTGCTGTTTGAGCTATGTTGACTGAAGTGTCCACTCATACATTTTTTTGGCACCCCCAGTATGGGAGTTAAAAATACAATAATAATTATGATGACTATCTATGAAGGTAGGGACCATATCTAATTTGTTCATCACTTTATATACTGCAGCTAACTCAATACTCAACATATGGAAGGTGCTAAAGAAATACTTTCAAATAAATAATTATTCATGATAATATTCATTGCTGGCACTTTTGCAGCATCTGGTATGGGATAGCAATTATGCTAGGTACTTCATATGCATTATAGTAATCCTTACAAAAACCTCTGTAGTCTGTAATATTATCTCTGTTTCATAAATGAGAAAAGCGAAGGCTAGAATAATCAACTAAGTTGCCCAAGAACACACACTAGTGAGTGGTAGAGCTCAACTTCAAATGCAAGTCTATCTGACTACAAACCTGGGCATTTTTCCCTATGTCATTTCCTCTCTTAATAGCAATTTAATAGAATTTTAAATTACTCATTCACCAAAAACCAGTTATAAAAAGAGTGGTTTATTGCTGAATAATACTATCTTCAATTGCTAAAACTGAAGTAATACATCATAACATCTGGGATATGACAAGGAGATATGTTAAAGAAAAGAGTATTATTCTTATCATACCATTCCTCTTCTTTCCAAAAATTTCCTTTCAAAGAAAAACAAACAAAAAATCTTTGAGATGTGATTTGTACATCAGTTTGAGTGAAAAGTATTTGTCATATAATGTGAACACTTTAGAAAAATCTTAGTAATTGGTAGTATAGAAATAGGTCTTCCTGGCACTTCCACTTTCATACTATGCCTAAACAAGCAAAATCCATTTTAATAAGTGCAATCGGGTCCAACATTGAAGAGGACAGAAAAGAGATATGAGTTTTCTTAGATGGAAAAAGTGGCAACAACTGAATTTTTTCAGTTGTGAACCTACTTAATGTAAAGAGAACATTTTTTTCTTCTTCTTAGTTTTCTCATTCTCTGTTATTTGAGATAACTCCTCTTTTTTTTCAGATAAAAACTGCCTTATCTTAGACCAAATATCCTTCAGACATATTTTCTGTAACAACAAAACTGTCTACAAATTCTAAAATGTTTATATGATTCCCTATTAGGAGTTGTGCCTAACAATTTTATAAATATACTTTTTTAAAAAATGTCTAATACACATTTTGGCCCAGTTATTGTTACTCCAAGGAATTTTATTAAACAAACAGGGAATTGAGTCATTTTTCATAAAACTTGTAGGGATTTGGAATTTTAGACAGGGAGAGGACTTCGTAGGAAGGCAATGGTAGGAATCAGAGGTAATGGGTAAGGTAATGAAAATAACAATAAAAAATAATAGCTAACATTATATTGGGTATTCACCAGGTGTCATTCTAAACACTTTATATATATTTGCTCATTTACTCTTCAGTACAATTCTATAAGAAAAGTAACATCTCTATTTTACTGATGAGATATATGAGCCACAGAGAAATTAGATAATTTTCCCAAAATCAGACCACAGGTAAGTGGTGAAGCCAGAACTCAAACTGTGGCAAATCGGGCTCTAGAGCACATGTCCTAACAGTACACATGGTAGGGAATGAGCCAAAAATGTGGAAAGAAACCAGGAGTTTTCAGGAAGAAAGTTAGCCAAAAATATTCCCTGTGGCTGATAAAAGCAAATAATTTTTAAGAATAAAGGTCTCCACTACTCAATTTTACTTCTCTGCTGTGTAGTTTTGTGATAAAAACTCCCATTCATTATCCTCCTGAAACTTTAGTAAATATGTACCATGCACAACCAACATATGTAAATGACTTTGGAGAAACCAGGGGAAAAGGACAATACTCTATATTCAGGTACACAAAGCTGAGAGTAAAGGAAAGAGAAGAGGCAAAGAAAAATTCAGAAGCAGAGAGAACAAGATGTGATTAAAAGAAATAAATCTCATGAGAATCTTTAGATATTGGGGAATGCTAAGTAACCTATCATTTTTATTGGATTTATTGGGGTGACATTGGTTAATAGAACTATATAGGTTTGGAGTGGACAATTCTATAATACATCACCTGTATATTGCGTTGCATGTTCATCACCCAAAGTCAATTCTTCTGTCACCATATATTTGGCCCTCTTTTACTCTCTGCTACCACCCTCTTTCCCCCTTACCCTCTGGTAACCACTAAACTATTGTCTGTATCCTATCATTTTTGAGATAAATACCTGAGACATTTCAATTTAAATATTATGTATTATCCAGTAAAGCTGAGGAGAATGGTAAACCCGAGTCCTTAAGAATATAATAAAACTTAAACAATTTTTTTCTAAAGACAAATCGTTTTTAAAATGTGAGCAAAACTAACAGAAATCAGAGATACATAGTCATTATTTTTAATGTTTTAAAGAAATTTTGCTGTAATGAGGGATAATTAGGGACCCACTAAAATGATCAAGTATTTACACAACATGAAGAATAACTCTGCTGTGTACTTTGGGAAATTCTCCAGGACACTATCCTCATTCCTTTTTTTTTTTTTTTTTATTCCATACACTCAGTCCGAGCAATCTTAAACACACCCTTCAGCTTCAACTACCATGTTTATGCTAACAATTCCCACATCTGCATCAAAACTTCCCAGTTTTCTCTCCTAAGCTTAAATTCTACTTAACATCTACCCCCCTGCATGTCTCAATGTCCTCTCATGACAAACATCTCTAAATTTGAATTTTTCATCTCTTCTCACTCTGTCCTCCCTTTATATATCACCCCCATCCTGCTGAATGGCATCATTATCAACCCTGTCGCCTAAGCCAGAAACTAGGGAGTAATTCTATAGTCTTCCTTCTCAAATACCCCTGGTACACAATCAGTCATGGAGTTCTGCAATTCTCTTGTACCTACCCTATTCTCTCCACCTCCACTGCCACTGCCTAAGGTCAAACCCTTATCATCTCTTACTTGAATTATTTCAATAATTCCTTTCTTGCCTACAGTTTTCACACTCTCCAATATATCCTCCCAACTCTCTGCAGAATGATACTTTTAACACACAACCTTAATCATGTCACAATCTTCTCAAAAAGTATTCTGTGATCCACATCATCTCCTGAAATATAAGTCTTTTCATGATCTACATTCTATTAGTTCATCTATCCTCATTTCCAACTCCTTCCCCTTCTCAGTTTACACTAGACATCTTAAACTGTTAAGATTTCTCCAAATATACTATCGTACCTCATGCCTGCATGCCCCTACATACAGCATTTCCTCTACCTGCCATGTCCTCCATTTCTTTCTTTTTTTTTAATTTTTTTTAGCTGAGCCATCCTGCCACCTGTTGGCAGCTAAGTGGCAGCTCAGCTCAGGCTGGGCATCGAACTACTGTTGCTCAGAGCTCAGCTCGCACTCTTGAGCGAGCTATTAACCAACTAAGCCAGTCTGCCAGCCCTCCATTTCTTTATACTCGTAAAGTCCTATCCATTTCTGTAGTCTAGGCACAAATTCTACCTCCTCTGAGAAGCCTTTTCTGGTGTCTCAGACAATTGGGTGCTCCCTCCTCAATGTCACTAATGTTCTTTTTGTTTTAGCAAGAACATACACCTCTATTTTAGCAATTAACTTATTCTATTGTAATTTATTGAAATAATCACATGAATGAAACTGATGAATGAAATATTTGTAGAGAAAAAGGCTAAAACAAAAACTAAATGTTATTTAAAAATTAATGCTTAAAAAATGTAGAGATGAGAAATGGAAAAACAAATAGGGAGGTATAGTATACCGCAATGAAAGAGTAATCAATATTCAGCAGCATAGAAATGTGCATGAGGAGCTGCAATATGAACTCATAGAGAGGCTCAAGTGTTATCAAGGGAAGTTAAAGCTAAGGAAATGAATGCAGACATTTAGAGAGAAATCAGTAGCAAAGAAAAGAAAAACATATTTTCCATATTTTGAACCTAGAATAAAAGTAGTGATGCTCTCTTCCAATTCCACAGCTAATAGCATTTAAAATGAACAAAGAAAAATCTCTGAAAAGAGAGTAAAAGACGAAAGAAAGAAGATACTCTGAAAAAGTGGCTTGGGAAAGCAATCACACTCTTGCTGGTCTTACCTAGGCAGATTATATTTTATCCAGGTTATCTGTTGACTAACACATATCCACAGAGAATATTTAGGACTGCTAGAAGCATTGATAGTGAACAACAAACTCTTCTGCCAGAAAAAGTGAACAACCTAATATTTCTCTAAATTAACTATGACATCTTTACAGAAAACCCTGTGTCATTGCCAAAGCCTTGTTCTGTTACCCAAGAGGAGATTATTAACAAGAGTGATGACAAACAGAGGATAAACACTAAAAGGCACATGGACTCATTTTTATAACATAGGCTTTTACTAAAGCTCTTGGACTGCTTGTGATTCTTGTTTTTCTATGATATCAGAGGACACAGACAGTGAAAATAAACAAGCTTATTTATGTAGAATTATATTCATTAGACATTCTTTTGGGAACTGTCACACATGTGTTGCTTCACTTAACTCTTTCAGCTTTTAGAAGACAATCAGAGAAAAGGTGAATCACCAAAGGCATTCCGAGTGAAATTAGAGGAGAAATTACACCATAAGAAGTCCAGCAAAGAGAAATCCTTTATGAATTATAGTAGCACCTTTAATACTGTGTTGTGTAAGAAAGGCTAGAGTGCTAATAGTCTACAGTCATATCTACCCAGTTTTGACTAAACTTAATTTCCTTGATTTCATTTACAGCTGCTCTTCTTGAGGCTTGCCTAATGATTCAGGATAAATTAGAATGACTTTATCTTTTAATCATTTCTAATCTTATTTCACTTTTTTATAGGGTCACTAGACTGATAGATGAAGGAAATTCTGTAGACAGTGTATCTGTACTTCAGCAAGACATTTGGCAAACTCAGATATTTTTGAGTACAGAATGGAAATATATGTGCTACTTGCTAATAAAATTAGGTGGATTTGTAGCTGGCTGAATTATTTTGTTTAAAAGATGCTAATTAGTCAGTCAAATGGTGAGATGTATCATGTGGCATGTCAAAGTACAACTACAGTTTTTTTTCCCTACAGTTTCACGAATTGCTTGAACAAAGATTGAGGATACATGGTTATCAAGTTTTAATTTGACAAAAAGCTAGAAAAGGTAGCAAGTAAACTGGAAGATAAAATTTGGATCAAGTAAGTTCTTATTGGACTAAAATAATAAATCAAACCTCAGATAAGTTCCTGTACCTGCATCCCAAATCCCAAAGTCACTAGTATAGGACAGAGAAAACCTCATTTTTGAGATAACATGTGTAAAAAAATTTTTAGGCTTTTAGTCAGGAGGGAACTCCATTGTGAGACAAAGGTGTGCTGTGGTTACCAATTAACTAATTTAATCTTGGTTGTCTTAGTAAAAAGACATAGTCACTTTGAGGGGTAAAATGTATAAGTATTGCACTGTGTTGTACACCTGAAACTAATTAAAAATAAAATAAAATTAAAAAAAAAAAAGATATAGTCAGAATGAGTCATCAGAGAGTATCTAGAAAATTATGTTTACTTCCCTTTGGGTGCTACATAATAGAAGCCTATAGGCAAGCTGGAATACATTCAGAAAAAGTGACCAAGATGGTGAGAGGGTTCAAAATTATGTCACTTGATGAACTTTTTAACACATTGTATGCGGGCATTTGAGCGATATGATGAGTTTACTCATTTCCCACAAACAATGTGTTAAGAAACAAAGATGTTTAGTTTGAATATGAGAAAAGAAGCAAGGGAAGAGGAGAGAAAGGAAGGGAAGAGAAAGAAAGAAAATACTCATGGCAGATATCATTGATGCCCTCAAATATTTACAAGGACATCTTGTACAAAAAGGTATTAGACAAAGGAATTGTAATAGATAGTATGATATGGAGGGGAGGAGTGGGGGGGAGAATTGGGGGAGGGGGGGTTGTCACTTTGAGGGGTAAAAAGTATAACTATTGCACTATGTTGTACACCTGAAGCTAATTAAAATAAAATTTAAAAAAAGGAATTAGAGTTTGTCTGTAGGACACAAAAGGCCGGAATGAAGACTAAAAAAATAAAGTTAACCTAGAAATATATTTCAGGTCAATTTAAAGAAGGCCCCTGTAATAATCAGAGCTCTATCAAGAGGTGATAAATTTACCTCAGGTACAGGTGAAAAGTCCACTCAGCAGGATAATAAAAAGGCAAAATGAACATTAAATGAATGGATAGAGATATCACATTTTATTAGAAATTCTGTCTTGGTCTTTGCAGCTAGGTGAGAATATTTTTCTCTAATTGAACTTTCCAAATATTTCCACCTATCACCAGTTACAGTTTGTTTCTGCAAAACTGCTTTCAAGCAGAGAGACAAATGACATTGAGGGAGGAAAATATGTTGGGCTTTAGGGTTAGAATGATAAAAGACTAAATAGAGATTAGGGCATTTAAAGAGAACAAGGGCAGGTGTTGTGGATATTGTGATCACTCCATCCACATCAACCATTTCACTGTGCTATTGGTAAATACCCTAATTTTATTCAGGTATGCATGCCCTTGTGCTTTGGAAGAGGATAACTCCACCTCTGGCCTCAGAATAGGTCATGTGAATTAGGCCTAAGATAATTAGTGTAATACCATTTACTACCAATAGTAACTTTTAGGGGTAAGCTATTTTTAAGGATTAAGCATATGACCTAATTCAATACAATATGTAAGTAAGCATTGTATATATATTCCCACCCCCAGGACCCATATAAGAGATAAAAGGGGGTGCTGTTAATAATTACACCAAAACATGAAGTATAAACTGAACTGTCCCAAACTAGAACATATGAGAAAACTACCAGTAAGATACATGAAGTTCCCTGGTTCTACAGAGAAAACTGTCAGGAGTTAGTTTATTCATCTCTTCATGTTACTTCCTGCTCTATCATTCTCTACAATTTATATACAGAGGGTGCCAAAAAATGTATACATATTTTAAGAAAGGAAAAAGCAATTAAAATTGTAATACTCAATGTATACTGATAACAAAAGATGAATACAAGTCATGTGCATACATTTTTGGCATCCCCAGTATTTGTCTTAGTTATTATAAAGATAGAAGGACAAGAAATGTATTAGATCCATTGCAAATTAACTTGTTTAAATTAACCAATTCAATGATTTCAGCCATCTTAAAAACTAAATAACATTCTATTTAGTGAGTCCAAAATTTTGGTAGATAAGCTCTCTAATAGTTTGAAAATTGTACCCTTTATGATACAAAAGGGATGAAAGAAAAAAAAAATGTAAAGATGGCCTTCTCCATCTCAAAACAGAACAAAACAAAGACAAAACCATGTATCCCTACTGTATTAGTCATTGGTGTGACTATGACTCTAAATGAATTTTTACAAAAATAACCAGATAACTATGCCACTAAGCTAAGTAATTTTAAGAATCCCTGAATCAAACAGGGTCAAGTTTTAAGTTCACCTGACCTATAACAAAAAGAAAAAAGGAGGTAAAAAGAGCAAGAAATTGATAAGAAAAAGGATAGCATTGTTCTTGCTTTCATTATTAACTTTGTCCTCAATCAGTGAATTGAACTCAGTTCTAGGGAAAAAAATACAACAACAAAAAAAAGCCTATTCCTACAGGGCATACAATGTCCAATAACTTCCTCCTTCATGCTTAATAATCTTGTATGTGAAGAACCAATCTAATTTGTGGAAACAAATTGCTCCTTGGAGATATGTTATTTCAACCCAAACTGAATATATTACTCATTTTTAAAGTAGCAATAAAGATTATATAAGATGCAATTCATTACTTTTCTAACTGTTTCATGATTCCACTGGGAGGTGAGGCTTAAATCTCATACAGGATGTCTACCTTAATTAGGTTGCTTTTGAAATCAAATACAATATAATTTTAACATAAAAATGTCACTCAAGGGAAACATTTCATTCGCAAAGACAATTATTAAAATTTAAAGCAAAATATCTTGGTGAGAGCAATACAGAACCTGTAAGTTCTGGGCAGCATTGAAATTGCCAGTAGAGACTTCAATAGTGGACTCTTCTTTCTAAGACACTAGGATACCATATTAGTTTTAAAGTTTGGGAAAAGACTTTAGAAAGTCTTTTATGCCATGACATAAAAATACAGGTGATAATATCCACAATTAAAAACAATGGAGCATACCAGGAAGCACATTAGATAACTAGGAGCCTGTTGGCCTCAATCCTTGATGTGGCTCTACCAGGAGATTACTGTGTAATTACTGACAGTTGCCTTAGATGTTTCCCCATTCATCCATAAAAGACCATTTATCCACATTGACTTTGCCCACCTAATCAAATCTAGTGTTCAATGTTCTCCTGACCCAAAACTGTTTAGCCCTATCTCATACTACTGTTCTTCACACACATATACTAAACTAAGTGGAAAAAAATATGCATATATAATTCTTACCGTCCTTCAAGAATCATCTTCCCCAGGAAGAATTCTCTCTATCCTCTTATAGAAGAGCAGTTATTCTATCCTTTGAACCTTGCTTATAACTTTCTTAACCCACCATTGTCTGTATACATATCCTATTCACAGGTAGCTTGTTGAAATTGAGAGAGCACTGTTGTGGTTGTAAAAAGAAAGTGAGTCTTGTCAAGGTTGCCAGTAACTAGCTGTATGATCATAGGTATGGAAATTAATTTCTCTCAGATTATAAATGAGAATAGAGCCCATCCTACATCCTCAGTGGTATGATTCTGTTAGACTTTAAGCAGTTTAAAGGCCTTATCTGTGGTTTCACAAACAAATCCAGTGTTTTGCATATAGTCAGCATAGTAATGATTTAATAAATGAAGAAATTAATCTATAAGATGAAGTCATCAATATCTACTTCTGTCAGTATTAAGTGCCATGAGGATGGATTAAATATTTTAGGTGAAACCCTTTTCAGATGAAAAAAACATGTAATAGTTGAGACAATTTAATGTCTTTATTTATATCCTAATTGAAATCAGCAGCTAGAAATAGTGTCAAATCATGGGATCTTTAAGTTATTTAAACAAATGTACAAAACTTTTTCTCTATGAAATAGAGACCAAAAACTATGGAAATGAGTGAAACCATATGGTTCTCATCCTGTTCCATCTGACTTATTTTGCTTAGCATGATACTCTCAGGATCCATCCATGTTGTCATAGACGGCAGTATTTCACTCATATGTAGGATATAAAAACAGAAAGCAACAGGGCCGGCCGAGTGGCGCGGTAGTTAAGCGCTGGCCTGGGAAGCCAGCGGCCCCGGTTCGGTCCCACATATGAGGGCCAGTGATACTGCCCTCAAAAAAAAAAAAAAAAAAAACAGAAAGCAACAAATGAACAAATAAACAAATAAAAATCTAATTGACACAGATAACAGAATGGTGATTTCCAGATTGGAATGGGACTGGGGGGGAGGTTAAAGAGGGTAAAGGGGGTCAAATAATGGTGACGGAAGGAGATTAAACTTGGGGTATGAGCACCCAATGCAATATAAAGATGGTGTATTATAGAATTGTATACTTGAAACTTATATAATCTTATTAAACAATATCACCCCATTAACTTTAATAATAAAAAAGAAAGAAATTGAAGACACAAAGTCATGGGAAGATCTTCCATGCTTATGGATTAGAATAATTAATATTGTTAAAATGTCCATACTACCAAAAGCAATCTGCAGATTCAACGCAGTCCCTATTAATATACCAATTACATTTTTCACAGAAGTAGAACAAACAATCCTAAATTTGTATGGAACTACAAAAGACCCCAAAGAGCCAATAATATCTTGAGAAAGCAGAACAAAGCTGGAAGCATCGTGTTCCCTGATTTCAAACTATGCACAAAACAATAGTAATCAAAATAGTGTGATACTGGCATACACAAAAAAGACACATAGGTCAATGGAACAGAATAGAGAGCCCCAAATAAACCTACATATATATGGTCAATTAATCTACCACAGAGTAAGCAAGATTATACAATGAAGAAAAGAAAATCTCTTCAATGAATTGCATTGGGAAAACTAGACCAAGAAATGAAAAAAAATGGCACTAGACTGCTTCTTATACCACATACAAAAGCAAATTCACAATGGATTCAAGGCTTAAATATAAAACCTGAAACCATAAAAACCAGAAAAGGAAATATAGGTGGTAAACCTTTGACTTTAGTCTTAGTAATATTTCTTTGGATATATCTCCTCAGGCAAAGGCAACAAAAGCAAATATAAACAAATGGAACTATATCAAGCTAAAAAGCTTTGGTATAGCAAAGGGGACCTTCAATAAAATGAAAAGGCAACCTAATGAATGGGAGAAGATATTTACGAATGATATATCAAATAAAAAGTTAAAATCCAAAATATATAAAGAACTTATACAATCAACATCAAAAAAATCCCAAACAATTCAATTTTTTAAAAAATGGGCAGAGGACCTGAGTAGGCATTTCTCCAAAGAGGACATACAGAGGGCCAACAGACATATGAAAAGATGCTTAATGCTTAATATCACTGATCATCAGGAAAATGCAAATCAAAACCACTATGAGATACCACCTCATACCTGCCAGAATTACTATTGTTAAGAAGACAATAAATAGCCGGTGTTGGTGAGATGTGGAGCAAAAGGAAACCCTTGTGCACTGTTGATGGGTTGAAAGTAGTGTAGCAATTATGGAAAACAGTATGGAGATTCCTCAAAAAATTAAAACTAGAACTATCATGACTCACCAATTGAACTTCTTGGTATTTACCTAAAAAATACCAAAAACATGAATTCAAAAAGATATAAGTACATTTCTGTTCATTGCAGCATTGTTTACAATAGTCAAGATATGAAAGCAACCTAGACGTTCCCCAATAGACAAATGGATAAATAATATGTGATATATAATGGAATATTAGTAAACCATAAAACAATAAAATGTTGCCATTTATGATAATATTGATAGATCTAGAGAATATTATGCTAAGTGAAATAAGTCAAAGACAAAAACCATATAATTTCACTTATAAGTGAAATCTAAAAAGCAAATCAAATGAACAAACAAAATAGAAACAAACTCATAGAGACAGAGAACCAACTGATAGAAGGAAGGAAGGTGGGGGATGGGCAGAAAAGGGGAAGGGGCTTAAAATTTACAAACTTTCAATTATAAAATAAATCACAGGGATGTAATATACAGCATAGGGAATAGAGTCAATAATACTGTAATATCTATGTATGGTGACAGTGGGTTAATGGACTTATGGTGGTGATCACTTTGTAAGGTATATAAATGTGGACTCATTATGTTCTACACTTGAAATTAACATAATATTTTATGTCAACTATAATTAAAACTAACATTTAAAATAAGAGAAAAGTTAAAATGGCATCATGAGCTTCTGAAGAACAAAGAGAATCAAGGTAGCTGGCATTATTTTTCTAGGGTTGCTAAAACAAAGTAACACAAACTGGGTGGCTGAAAGCAAAAATTTATTCTTTTATATCTCTGAAGGCTAGAAGTCTAAAATCAAGATAGCAGGTCCATGATTCCTCTGAGACTCTGGGTAGAATTCTTCTCTGCTTCTGCCTACCTTCTCTTGGTGGCCATCAGATATTGGCATTCCTTGGCTTGCAGTTGCATCATTCTAATCTCTGCCGTTTTCTTCACATGGTATTCTCCTCTTTTCTCAGATTTCCTCTTTATCTCTACATGAAATTTGCCTCCCTGTGTCTCTGTTTTCTCTTCTTATAAGGGCACCAGTCATATTGCTTTAGGGCCCACCCTAATTGAGTATAACATCATGTTAGCCTCATTAAATCTGAATTTTTTTTATTTTATTTTTAATTAGTTTCAGGTGTACAACACAGTGCAATAGTTATACATTTTACCCCTCAAAGTGACAACCCCCCCACCCCCAATACACCACCCCACACCCCCCCATATCATATATATCTATTACTCTTCCTCTGACTCTCTTCCACAGTATAATCCACATCCCGTGACTATCTATATATATTCAATTACAGTAGGTATACCACCTCCACTTTAGTAATACAGTGCAGTGATCAAACCTCTACTCCATCCATGAAATGGTCTCCCTAACAAGACCTATGATCATCTGACATTCCACAGAATATTTACAACATTAAGAGGTGAGTAAATTAGCGGTCATCATATGGATGACCGCTAATCCAATCTAACTGGTGTTCTTTTTTTTTTTTTTTTTTTTTTTGAGGACAGTGTCACTGGCCCCCATATGTGGGACCTGAACCGGGGCTGCTGGCTTCCTAAGCCAGCGCTTAACCACCGCGCCACTCAGCTGGCCCCTAGCCTCATTACATCTGTAAAGACCGTATTTCCAAGTAAAATGACTTTCACAGGTGCCAGGGATTAGAACTTCAACATATCTTTTGGGGGGATGCAATTCAAGCCATAACAGGAGCTAACTCACTGTTTTTGGGATCTAGTCAAAGGGAAAAAAAATGCAGCTATAATGCTCACTTATCCTCAACTTTAGTTCTACCCTTACTTAGATGTCAGGATTTGGGATCCTGAAATGACATATAATAGTAGAAAGAACAATGAATTTGGAATCAAAAGATCTGAGAAGTCTCTTTGACTCCCTAGCTTTATATTATTGAACAAGTCACTTCACCTTTATAAAACTCGGATTACTTTTCTGTGAATTGAGGACAATAATATACAAATTTCTTAGAGTTATTGTAAGGATCAAGTGATAAAATATATAAAGCACTTATCAAAATAACTGGCCCATTGTAAGAGTTCAAAAATTTTTAGCAGGTATTATTTCCTTACTAGAGCACATTGTAACACACTACTTACTAAACTCAGCCTGGGTTTACATTTCTTAGTTCTATCTGAGTCATCAGGGAAAGAAGTTCTTCAGGATTCTCGACCAGGTGTCAGGAAACATTTTCTGTAAATGCCCAAGTAGTAAATTTATGAGGTTTTGTGGCAATTCCTCAATTCTGTTGCAATTGTTCTGTGCAATTACTCAACTCTGTCATTACAGCACAAAAGCATCCACAGATAATATGTAAATGAGTGTGGATCTGTTCTAATGAAACTTCAAATATAGATGCTGAAATTTTAATTTCATATAATTTTTAGGTGACAGAAATATTTTTTCTTTAAAATTTGTCAACCATTTAAAATATAAAATACAAAGGAAGAATGTCAGCAAAATGGCAGAGCAGGAAGCTTCCAACCTTCCCTCCTCAATGGAAACACTGTCTTAACAATAATACATGAACCAATTACCTTTGTGAGAAATTCAGACTAGTTAAAAGGTTTTTGCTCCCCAGGTGATGGTAAAAACAACTGCATGAAACATGTTAGGAAAACTTGTGGTGCTCACTCAGCAGACCCCCTTCCCCTGGAACAGCACTGCAAGATTAGGAGAAAACTCCAAACTCCCAACTTTTCCCTGAAGGGGGAAAGAGATGAATGGAAGGTTAATCCAGTGTTCTGATTTGGGGGTGGGGAGGGGTTGCCAGAGGGAATGGTTTCTGTATTGGCTGAATCTAAGCACTGATAGAAATGGAGCACCATTTTGAGGGCCAGCTGAGAACAAAGGTAATAATGTGGCTTGGTAAAGCACCAGGGTCTGATGCACCACAGAAAGACATGAGGGGCAGCTCCTGAGTAGAGACCAGAAAACCTCTTCATTCAGGAGATTATACATACATGCCCATAGAGGACATATTCCCAGAAAAGGCTTATGACTTATCTAGAATTTCTACCCAATATGATTGGTGAAACTCCTTCCTGTACAGAATCAGACCACAGAGACTGAGAGAGGTGGCTGATTTTTCACATGGCAAAGTCTCAACAGCAGATAACAAGGCATACAAAGAAATCGGAAAACATGGCCCAATCACAGGAACAAATTAAATCTCTAGAAACTGATACTAAACAAACAGAGATATAAGAATTACCAGTCGGCTGAGTCACGGTGAGTGTTGCCCCGGCTCGCTCCCTGCGGCCCGCGGCCCACCTAGAGTTCAGCAAGAGCGCGTTGGTTTGCAGTCTGAGGCAGAAGCTCAGGCCGGGCAAGTGAGGGAGGAGAGAGAGGAGACGACTGTGCAGAGGGACGAGCTGCACCCGCGGTCCCCAGGAAGCAGGGTGCAGAGCCCCGCAGCGACAGGGCAAGATCAGTCCCTGCACCCTCCCTCCCGGTTCAGGGATCAGTCTCTGTGCCCACCGGGTCCCGCGGAGCACAGAAGCCTGAAACCCAGGAGCAGGGGAAAACAGAGGACTCACTCGCGGAGAAGCAGCGCGCCCTGGGCGGAGACGCAGGTCCCGGAGAGACGGAGCGGGGATCGGAGCCGCATGGAAAGGTGCGCGCAGTCCCCTGAACCCCGGCGGCAGTCCCTCCAGGAGAGCAGCAGGAGATCCGCGCAGGCGCACCGGCTCCGAGGCAGAAGCCTGGAACCCGGGAGCAGGGGAAAAAGAGGACTCGCTCGGACAAGCAGCGTGCCGGGTGGAGACGCAGGTCCCCGAGAGACGGAACGGGGATCTGAGCCTCGGGGCAGGGGGCTTGCAGTCCCTTAAACCCCGACAGTCTCTTTGGGAGAGCAGCAGGAGCACCACGGGCGCCCGCCGGCTCCAAGGCAGAAGCCTGAAACCCGGGAGCAGGGGAAAAAGAAGGCTCACTCGGACACGCAGCGCGCCAGGTGGAGATGCAGGTCCCCGAGAGACGCGGAGCGGGGATCTTGGCCACACGGTAGGGTGCGCGCAATTCCCTAAATCCCGGCAGACCCTTTGGGAGAGCAGCAGGAACTCCGCTGGAGCATAAGAGGCAAAGGCCTTAGCTTGAAACAGTGTTGGAACTGTGGCTTTGTTTATTTTTATGTTTTTTATTTTTTTTCCCTTTTTCTACTCTTGAACAGAAAGCAAAAAAAAAAACCAATAACTCACCCACTCCCACAAACTTTGTCCCCTGCCAAGACAGTCTTAAACTGACTCCTGAAGGGAGCAATAGGGGCAGACTAGGAAGATATCCTTACCTGCAGGGGGTTGAGAATTTCCACCCAGTAAAGGCAGCAGAGTGAGACTACCTACCCCGCCCCCACCTTTAGGCAAGGCTTGGGAGGCAGGGCAGGTTCATCTGCTGAGGCACTAATTAACAGATTCTTAGCAGCAGGCTTTTGGTAGTGAGGAATTCTTTAATTCTCCATGGCTATCAACCCAAAGGGTGCCCAGAGACACTCATTGAGCCTTTGGGGGTGCAGCCTGCCTTGGGACAGGCAAAAGCAAAAAGGCAGTGACTTTGTAAAAACCACCAATCACACGTCACAACCACACTCAAGTACAGCAAACCTGCAGTGCCAGGATCACGCTAGGCATCAGGTGGCCTACTGTTCCCACAAGACGCACAGGAATTTTTGTACAGCAGACAAACTGAAGAGAGCTTGGTGGACTTTAGCCTAGACCGGCATGGGTATTTTTGGTTTGTTTGGTTTTATTCTGTTTTGTTTTCCCTTTATTGGCTGCTTATCTTGGTTGTTTTTGGTTTTTATTTCTATTTCATTCTAATCATATTGTAGTTTTTAATATAGGCATATATATATAGGTGTATATAGGTGAATATATGTCCATATATATGGGTGTGTAGACAAATATATATATATATTTTTTCCTTTTTTCTTTTTCTTTTTCTTTCTTTTCTTTTTCTTTTTTCCCCACCCTCACTTTCTCTCTTATTTTATTCATTCTTCTCACTGCTATACTTTTCCTCTTTTCCTTTTTTCTGCAAATTTTATTTTTTTAATTTTTCTTACTTTTTTTATTATTATTTTACTTTATTTTTATTTTTTATTTTTTAGGTATAGCTAATCAGTTTCTCATGTTTATTCTATTTTTTATTTTAGGATATTGTATTTTATTTTGTTTCCTCTTCTGTTATTATTGAGTATGTGGTTTTTGTTTTGTTTCTGTTTGTTTTCTTCATTAGTATGATTGATATTTCTGTACAAGTTGACTGTAGTTTGATGGTTGGTTGTTTTTACTTGTGCGAGCATTTGGTTTCCTTTAGTGGCTGCGGAGGTTGTTCTTGTTGATCTGTTATGCTCTAAAATCACTCTGCAGCAGTGGGTCCAAACAAACAGACACAAGAATCATCATACCCAGAGTCCAACTTTAGATAAAACCAGAGCATTTCTGGGTTTGTCATACAAGAGTCACACCCAAAAAGAAGTTACTACAGGTACTAAGACCCATAGGGTCCAAGTTTCATCAGAGGGGTCAATCCTCTCACAGCAGCTCATAAACTGCAGAAGCTGCTGATCCTCACAGCTAATCAATCTGGGAGTCAATCCCACCTACTGACAAACCAAAAGTAATCAAAACTAAAACTTCAACAAGTGAGGATGCACGACACAAGGAACACCTCAGATACAAGCACAGGAGAATAGGGAGACTGAGTAATTCAAATATAAAGGACACACACCATATAAGTTTACCCAGAAAAGACTGAGAAATCTGGGGGATCTATCTGTTATATTGAAGCAAACACAAAGAGTAAGCCAGAATGGGGAGACAAAGAAACATAACACAAATAAAAGAACAGAAGAAACTTCCTGAATCAGTGGAAATAGAGGAAATAGAGGTAACCAACCTCTCGGAGACAGAGTTCAGAACACTGATTATTAGAATGTTCAAGGAAATTAATGAAAATATAAAGAAGGATAGAGAAATCATGAAAAGCAACCAGCTAGAACTTAAGAACACAATTACTGAATTAAATAACAAACTTGATGGAATCACTAGCAGATTGGATGAAGCAGAAAATTGAATCAGTGACTTAGAAGACAAAATAGCAGAGATCACCCATGCGGAACAACAAAAAGAAAAAAGAATGAAAAACATGGAAAATAGTTTAAGAGAGCTGGGGGACAACATCAGACGCAATAACCAAGGGGTCATTGGAGTACCAGAAGGAGAAGAGAGGGAGCAAGGGATTGAGAATATATTTGAAGTAATAATGTCTGAAAACTTCCCTAACCTGGCAAAGGACATTGAAATACAAGCCCAGGAAGTGCAGAGAGTTCCAAACAGGATGATTCCAAACAGGCCCACTCCAAGACACATTCTAGTGAAAATGGCAAGGGTTAAGGACAAAGACAGAATCCTTAAAGCAGCAAGGGAAAGGCAGCAAGTTACTTACAAGGGTACCCCCATAAGATTATCAGCTGACTTTTCTACAGAAACTTTGCAGGCCAGAAGGGAGTGGTAGGAGGTTTTCAAAGTGATGAAAAATAAAGGCCTACAACCAAGATTGCTGTATCCAGCAAGGTTATCATTTAAAATCGAAGGCAAGATAAGGAGCTTTGCAGAAAAAAATAAGTTAAGGGAATTCATTACCACCAAGCCAGCTTTGCAGGAAATGCTAAAAGGGCTTCTTTAAGTAGAAGAGAAAAACAACCTATGAAAGACTACGAACACAAATAAGAAAATGGCAATAAATACACACCTATCAATAATCACATTAAATGTAAATGGATTAAATGCTCCAATAAAAAGACATAGGGTGGCTGAATGGATAAGAAAGCAAGACCCCAGTATATGCTGTATACAAGAGACTCACCTCAGATCCAAAGACTCATACAGGCTGAAAGTAAAGGGATGGAGTAAAATATTTCATGCAAATGGTACTGAGAAAAAAGCTGGAGTAGCGATACTTATATCAGATAAAATGGACTTTAAATTGAAGAATATAACAAAGGACAAAGAAGGACACTTCATAGTAATGAAGGGATCGATCCAACAAGAGGACATAACTCTAGTAAACATCTATGCACCTAACATAGGAGCCCCTAAATATATAAAACAGATATTGTCAGACATAAAGAGAGAGATCAACAGTAACACTATCATAGTAGGGGACTTCAACACCCCGCTGTCACTAATGGACAGATCCTCCAGACAGAAAATCAATGTGGAAACAGCGACCTTAAATGACACATTAGACCAGCTGGATTTAACAGACATTTTCAGAGCATTTCATCCCAAAGCTACAGAATATACGTTCTTTTCAAGTGCACATGGAACATTTTCTAAGATAGACCACATGTTAGGCCACAAAACAAGTCTCAATAAATTTAAGAAGATTGAAATCATTTCAACTGTATTCTCTGACCACAATGCTATGAAACTAGAAATCAATTATAAGAAGAAATCCGGGAAGCTGACAAATAAATGGAGGCTAAACAATATGCTATTAAATAGTGAGTGGGTCACAAATGAGATCAAGGAGGAAATCAAAAGATACCTCGAGACAAACGAAAATGAAAACACCACGACCCAAAATCTCTGGGATGCTGCGAAAGCAGTCCTAAGAGGGAAGTTTATAGCAGTGCAGGCCTACCTAAAGAAGGAAGAAAAATTTCAAATCAACAGGTTATCCTTACACCTAAGGGAACTGGAAAAAGAACAGCAAAAGAGGCCCAAGGGGAGTACAAGAAAGGAGATAATAAAGACCAGAGCAGAAATAATCAATATAGAGAACAGAAAAACAATTCAAAAGATCAATGAAACCAAGAGCTGGTTTCTTGAGAAGATAAACAAAATTGACAAACCTCTAGCCAGGCTCATCAAAAAAAAAGAGAGAGAGGACTCAAATTAGCAAAATCAGGAATGAAAGAGGGGAAATGACTACAAACATCACAGAAATACAAAAAATTCTAAGAAATTACTATGAGCAACTATATGCCAAAAATTTGACAATCTGGAAGAAATGAATAATTTTCTAGAAGCATACAACCTTCCAAAGCTAACGCAAGAAGAAACAGAAAATCTAAATACCCTGATTACTACCAAGGAAATTGAATCAGTAATTGACAAGCTCCCAAAAAACAAAAGCCCTGGACCAGACGGCTTCACAAGTGAATTTTATCAAACATTCAAAAAAGAACTATCACCTATTCTTCTCAAACTATTCCAAAAAATCCAGAAGGAGGGAAGGCTCCCAAACTCTTTTTATGAAGCCTCTATCACCCTGATTCCAAAACCAGATAAAGACATCACAAAAAAGGAAAACTACAGGCCAATCTCCCTGATGAATATAGATGCAAAAATTCTCAATAAAATATTAGCAAACAGAATTCAGCAATATATTAAGAAGATCATACATCATGATCAAGTGGGATTCATCCCTAGTGCGCAAGGCTGGTTCAACATCCGTAAATCAATTAATGTGATACACCACATCAACAAAATGAAGGATAAAGATCACATGGTCATTTCAATAGATGCAGAAAAAGCATTTGACAAAATCCAACAGCCATTTATGTTAAAAACCCTTAGCAAATTGGGAATACAGGGATCATATCTCAACATAATAAAAGCCATATATGATAAACCTACAGCTAACATCATACTCAATGGGGAAAAGCTAAAACCATTCCCCTTAAGATCAGGAACAAGACAAGGCTGTCCACTTTCTCCTCTTTTATTCAACATAGTGCTGGAAGTTCTAGCCACAGCAATCAGACAACAAAAAGAAATAAAAGGCATCCAAATTGGCAATGAAGAAGTAAAATTGTCATTATATGCAGATGACATGATACTGTATATAGAGAACCCCAAAGACTCCATCAAAAAACTATTGGAACTGATAGACGAATTCAGTAAAGTAGCAGGATATAAAATCAATGTTCAGAAATTGGTGGCATTTGCATATACCAATAATAAACTAATGGAAAGAGAAATTAAGAAAACTGTCCCATTTACAATTGCATCAAGAACTATAAAATACCTAGGAATAAATTTAACCAAAGAAGTGAAAGATCTGTACTCAGAAAATTATAAGACACTGAAGAAAGAAATCATAGAAGATACAAATAAATGGAAACACCTACCATGCTCATGGATAGGAAGAATTAATATAGTTAAAATGTCCATACTGCCTAAAGCAATATATAGATTCAATGCAATTCCTATCAAACTACCAAGGGCATTTTTCACAGAAATAGAAAATATAATCCTAAAGTTTATATGGAATCATAAAAGACCCAGAATAGCCTCGGCAATTCTGAGGAATAAAAACAAAGTCGGGGGGATCACGCTACCAGACATCAAAACCTACTACAAGGCCACAGTAATCAAGACAGTTTGGTATTGGCATAAAAACAGGCACATCGATCAGTGGAACAGAACAGAGAGCCCAGAAATAAATCCAAGCATTTACGGACAGTTAATCTATGACAAGGGAAGCAAGAATTTACACTGGAGTAAAGATAGTCTATTCAATAAATGGTGCTGGGAAAATTGGACTGACACATGCAAAAAAATGAAACTGGATCATCTCCTTACGCCTTATACAAGAACAAATTCAAAATGGATTAAAGACTTAAATGTAAGACCTGAAACCATAAAAATCCTAAATGAAAATATAGGGAGTACATTTGCAGACATTACCCGGAGCAATATTTTTACTGATACATCCCTACGGGCAAGGGAAGTAAAAGAAAAAATGAACATATGGGATTATATCAGACTTAAAAGTTTTTTCACAACAAAGGAAACCATTAATAAAACAAAAAGGAAGCCTACTGAATGGGAGAATATATTTGCCAACGATATATCTGATAAGGGGTTAATATCCAAAATTTATAAAACACTCATGAAACTCAACACCAAAAAAACAAACAACCCAATTAAAAAATGGGCAGAAGATATGAAGAGACATTTCTCTAAAGAGGACATACAGATAGCCAACAGGCATATGAAAAAAAGTTCAACCTCACTGGTCATTAGGGAAATGCAAATAAAAACCACCATGAGATACCACCTCACTCCAGTCAGAATGGCTATCATCAACAAATCAACAAACAACAAGTGCTGGCGGGGCTGTGGGGAAAAGGGGACCCTGCTGCACTGTTGGTGGGACTGCAGATTGGTGCAGCCACTATGGAAGTCAGTATGGAGGTATCTCAAAGAACTGGAAATAGAGCTACCGTTTGACCCAGCAATTCCACTCCTAGGTATTTATCCTGAAAAAAACAAGACACTTATTCAAAAAAAGTTATGCACCCCGATGTTCATAGCAGCACAATTTACAATAGCTAAGACTTGGAAACAACCAAAATGCCCGTCAGTAGATGACTGGATTAAGAAACTGTGGTATATTTATACAATGGAGTATTACTCCGCTATAAAGAAGAATGAAATCGTGCCATTTGCAATGATATGGATGGACCTAGAGACTATAATGTTGAGTGAAATAAGTCAGTCAGAGAAGGACAAATACCATATGATCTCACTTATATGTGGAATATGAAAAACTGTATGAATGAGCAAAGTAAACAGAAACTGTCTCATAGATATAGAGGAAAAATCAGGGTTGCTAATTTGGAGAGGAATGGGGATGAGGGAGAAGGGGAAGGGATTAGACAGCAAAAATAGGCAACTACAATATTGCTACTGGGATAGGAAAAACAGTTTGGGGAATATAATTAATAATGTTGTAAATATTCTGTGGAATGTCAGATGATCATAGGTCTTGTTAGGGAGACCATTTCATGGATGGAGTAGAGGTTTGATCACTGCACTGTATTACTAAAGTGGAGGTGGTATACCTACTGTAATTGAATATATATAGATAGTCACGGGATGTGGATTATACTGTGGAAGAGAGTCAGAGGAAGAGTAATAGATATATGATATGGGGGGGGGGAGTGGGGTGGTGTATTGGGGGTGGGGGGTTGTCACTTTGAGGGGTAAAATATATAACTATTGCACTGTGTTGTACACTTGAAACTAATTAAAAATAAAATAAAATAAAATAAAAAGAAAAAAAAAAGAAAAAAAAAAGAAAAAAAAAAAAAGAATTACCAGTCAATTCAAAATAGCTGTCATAAGAATGTTCATTGAAGTAAAAGAGAGCACAAATAGACTACTGAAAAAAATAATCAGGAAAATAATGCATGAACAGAAAGAGAATACCAAAATAGAGGTAGAAAAATAAGAACCTGAACTGGAGAATAAAAGAAGTTAACTGAAAAAAATCACTAGAGGGATTCAACAGCTGACTTAAGCAGACAAATAATTAGTGAATGTGAAGATAAGACATTTGAAATTATTCAGGCAGAGGAACAAATGAAAAAAACAGTATAAAAAAAGTGAACAGAGCCTAAGGGACTTATGGAAAAACATCAAATGGAACAATATACATATTATGGGAGTCCCAGAAGGGGAAGAAAGAGAGAGAATATTTTTTTAAAAGAATGGCCCAAAACTTCCCAAATCTAAGGAGAAAAATGGATACAAAAATTCAAAAAAATAAAAAACCTCAAATTAGGATGAATCAAAAGAGACTTATACCAAGACATAATGTAATCAAACTGTAAAAAACACGAAGAGAGAATCTTGAAAGCATTAGGAGTAAAATGAATCATTGTCTAAAAGGAAGATCCTATAAGATTATCAGTGGATTTCTCAACAGAAACTTTGCAGGCCAGGGGAGACTGAAGTTATACATTCAGAGTGCTGAAAAAAGAAATCTTTAAATGAGAATAACATATTAAGTAAAACTGTCCTTTAAAAATAGAGGAGAAATTAAGACTTTCCCAGATAAACACAAGCTGAGGGAGTTCATTACCATTAGACCCACCCTACAATAAATGCTGATTGGAGACCTTTGAGTCAACATGAAAGGATGATAAATAACAACACAAAACCATGGAAAAATATATAACTCCCTGGTAGTAGTATTATAAATATATAGGCAAATAGACTACTGCAGTATTATAATTCTGGTGCATAAATCACTTTCAAATTCTAGACAATTTTAAAAAACAAAAGCCTAAAAGAAATTATAAATCTATGTCAATGGATATGTAATATTAACAGAGTTAATTAATGCCATCAATAACAAAATGTGGAGGTAGAACACAGATAAAAATGAGTTTTTATATGCAATTGAAGTTAATTTTTATCAGTTTAAAACAGATTGTTATAACTTTAAGATGTTTTGGGTAATTGCAATTATAACCACAAAGATAACATCTATTGAACATACAGAAAGGAAAATAAGAAGGGAATCCAAGCACATCTCTGCAAATAATCAACAAAAGACAAAAGAGATGTGTGGAAAAGAAGTAAGGAAAAACAAAATGCTACCAGACAAAAATAAAACAATTAATGAAATAGCAATAGCAAATCCTTCTCTATCAGTAATCCTTTTAAATGTAAATGGTTGAACTCACAAGTCAAAAGGCATATACTGGTTGAATTGATTTAAAAAAACAAACAAACAACATAATCCATCTATATGATGTGTATGATGTATATGAGAGATTCACTTTATTTTATTTATTTATTTATTTTTTTTGCAAGATTTGGAAGAACCAACTATTTTATTTATTTATTTTTTTAAATTAGTTTCAGGTGTACAACACAGTGCAATAGTTATACATTTTACCCCTCAAAGTGACAACCCCCCTCCCCCAATTCGCCACCCCACTCCTCCCCCCATATCATATATATCTATTACTCTTCCTCTGAGTCCCTTCCATAGTATAATCCACATCCCGTGACTATCTATATATATTCAATTACAGTTGATATACAACCTCCGCTTCAGGTATATAGTACAGTGATCAAACCTCTACAACTAGGCTAAAAAGTGAAAGGATAGAAAAGAGTACCAGTTTATGAAAATGGAAACCTAAAGAGATCAGGAGTGGCCATTCTCATATTAGACAAAATAGACTTGAAGGCAAAAGCAATAATGCAAGACAAAGATGGACATTATATAATGACAAAAAGGCCAATTAACAAGGAAGATAAAACAATTATAAATATATATATATACCTAACATAAGAACACCCAAATATATGTAGCAAACATTGATAGAAGTGAAGAAATAGACAGCACCACAATAATGGCAGCAGACTTTTTTTTTTTTTAGAGGGCAGTGTCACTGGCCCTCATATGTAGGATCTGAACCAAGGTCGCTGGCGTTCCAAGCCAGCTCTTAACCACCGCACCACTCGGCCGGCCCCAGACTGTTTTTTTTTTAATTAAAATTTATTGACCGCAGACTTTAATATCCAATTTTCAGATATGGACAGAACCAGACAGAAGATCTATATGGGAGTAGAGGAATTAGATAACACTATACATCTATTGGACCTAATAGACATATACAGAACTCCACACAGCAACAGAAGAATACACATTCTTTGTAAGTGCACATGGATCATTATCCAAGATAAACCAAATGTTAGGCAACAAAAAAAGTATTAACAAATTTAAAGAGATTAAAATAATACCAAGTATCTTCTCCAACTGCTATGGAATGAGATTAGAAATCGACAGCAGAGAAGAAAAAGAAATATGTGGAAATTAAACAACAAATGAGTTAAATAACACATCACAGCATACCAAAATTTATGGTGTTCAGCAAAAGGAATTTTAAGAGGGAAATATATAGTAATAAACACATTAAACAAGAAGAAAGGCCTCAAATTGACAACCTAACTTTACACCTCAAGGAGCGAGAAAAAGACAAACTAAGCCAAAAGTTAGCAGAAGAAATGAATGAATACAAATTAAAACAGATACAAAATAGAGAACAGAAAAACAATAGAAACAAATCACTGAAACCAATTTTTTTTTTTGTAAAAATCAACAAAGTTGAAAACGCTCAGCTAGACAAACTAAGAAAAGAAAACAAGTCTTAAATAATTAAAATTAGAAAAAAAAAGAGGGGGGCATTATATTGGATGCCACAGAAATAAAAAAAGGATTATGAGAGACTACTATGTAAAATTATACATTGGTTAAATTCCAATTTGTTGGATAAATTCCTAGAAACATACAACCTACCAAGATTAAAACATGAAAAATAAAAATTTGAACACAAGTACAACTAGTAAGAAAATTGAAGCAGTAATCTAAAACCTCCCAACCCAAAATGCCTAGAATAAGATGGCTTCACTGGATTATTCTACCAAACATTTAAAGAAGAATCAATATCAATTCTCCTCAGAATCTTGCAAAAATAATTCAAGAGAAGTGAACAGTTCTAAATTCATTCTTTGAGGCTAACAATACCCTGATACCAAAAGCAGACAAAGACATAACAAGAATTTAAAACTACAGATGAACATCCATGGTGAATATGGATGCAAATATTCCCAACGAAGTACAAGCAAACTGACTTCAACAGTATAGGAAAAGATATTGCAGTATGACCTAGTGATATTCACGTGTATACTGGAATGTGAGCATGTTGGTTCAACATATGAAAAGCAATCAATATAATATATCACAGTAACAGAATAAGAATAAAAATAACACATGCTCATCTCAATTGATTCAGAAAAAGCATTTGATAAAATTCAACATCTGCTCAAAACTAAGTAATTCAACAGAAACAAACAAGGAACAGAAGGATGTTACCTCAACATGATAAATTCCAGATATGAAAATCTTACAGCTAACATCATCTTAAAAGTGGAAGACTGAAAGCTTTTCCTATTAGATCAAGAAAAAGAAAAGATGCCCATTCTCACCACTACTATTCATTATAGTACTTGAAGTCCTAGCCGGAACAATTAGATAAGAAAAATAAAGCACATACAAATTGAAAAGAAATAAGTAAAAACATCACTGTTCACAAATGGCATAGTTTTACATGTGCAACCCCCCCAAATTCCACATAAAACTGTTAGAGCAAATAAATGATTTCAGCAAAGTTGCTACATACAAAATTCAGTTGCATTTCTATACACTGACAATAACCAATCTAAAGGAAATTAACAAAACAATCCCATTTATAGTGGCATCATAAACAGAAAATACTTAGGAAGAAACTTAACCAAGGAGGTGAAAATCTGTACACCAAAAACTACGAAGTATTGCTAAAAGAAATAAAAAAGACACAAATCAATGGAAAGATGTACCCTGTATATGGATTAGAAGATTTAATATTGTTAAAATGTCCACACTGCCCAAAGTGATCAACAGACTCAATGAATTCCCTATAAAAGCCCAATGGCATCTTCTGCAGTAATAGAAAAAAAAAATCTGAAAATTCATATAAAATCTCAAGGGACCATGAACAGCTAAAACAATCCTTAAAAAGAGAAACAAAGTTGGAAGCCTCATATTTCCCAATTTCAAAGCAACCATAATCAAGGTGGTGTGGTACTAACATTAAGACAGATAGCTAGACCTATGGGACAGAAAAGAAACAGCAGATAAACCCAAGTGATCTTCAACAAGGATGCCAATACTACACACTTGGAAAGGACAGTTTCTTCAACAAATGGTGCTGGGAAAACCAGATGTTCACATGCATAAAACGAAGTTGGACTCTTACCTTACACCACATACAAAAATTAACTTAAAATGGATTAAAGATCTAAAATTATAGAACTTCTAGAAGAAAACATAAAGGAAAGCTTCAGGACATTGAAATTGGCAATAATTTATTGGATATGACATCAAAAGTTGAGGTAATAAAAGCAAAAATAGATAAATGGTTTTACATCAAACTCAAAAACTTCTGCAAAGCAGAAGGTATTATTATTTTTTTTATTTATTTATTTATTTATTTATTTATTTATTTATTTATTTATTGAGGGCAGTGTCACTGGCCCTCATATGTGGGACCGAACCAGGGTCGCTGGCTTCCCAAGCCAGCGTTTAACCACCACGCCACTCAGCCGGCCCTTAGAAGGTATTATTAATAGAGAGAAAATCCAACCTATGGAAGGGAGAAGATATTTACAAACCATGTATCAGATAAATGGTTACTATCCAGAATATATTAAAACTCCCACAACTTAACAACAACAAAAACGTATAATTCAATTAAAACACGGGCAAAGGTCTTCAATAAAAATTTTTCCAAAGAAGATATACAAATGGCAAATAAGCATATGAAAAGATTTTCAACACTAATCATCAGGGAAATGCAAATCAAAACCTCAATGCGCTATTACCTTACACCATTAGGATGCGCACTATCAAAAAATAAAAGAAAAGTAAAAACAGAAATAAGTGCTGGTGAGTACATGGACAAATTAGAATCCTTGTGCACTGTTGTTGGGAATGGTGCAGCCAATATGGAATACAGTATGGAGATGTCTCAAAAAATTAAAAACAAAATTACTATTGGGTTGTTGGAAAAGTCATGATGCATTTTTGCAACAAAAATCATAGAAAAATACGTCATGACTTTTCCAACAACCCAATATATTATCCAGCAATCTCATTTCTTGGTATGTATCAATAAATTTAAAACAGGATCTCAAAGAGATATTTGCACACATATGTTCACTGCAGCATTATTCACAATAGCCAAGAGATAGGAGCAATCTAAGTGTTCTCTGATGGATGAAGATAGAAAATTAATATATATATATATATATATCCATAAAAGTATATACACATTTTAATAAAAGAAGAAAACTATTAAAATTATGCTGATGGTAACCACTTTGAGTACCTCTTGTAATTGCAGAAGTCAAACTTGACTTGTATTCATCTTTTATTATTGGTATATATTTAGTATTACATTTTTAATATATTATCTCCTTTATTAAAATATATATATTATATATCATATATATATTATATATATATATATATAACAAAAATCTTACCTTTTCTAAAAACACTATGCTATGAGTTTAATTGTATCCCCCCAAAGGACATGTTGAAATGCTAACCCTTGGTACCTGTGACTACGACCTTATTTGGAAACAGAGTCTTTGCAGATGTAATGGAGTTAAAATGAGGTCACGAAGGTGGACCCTAATCAAGTAAGACTGGTGTCCTAATAAGAAGATGTGAAGAGACACAGACACGCATACATGTGAAGACAGAGACAAAGATTGGAGTTTTGCTGTCACAAGCCAAGGAACACCTGACTTTACAAGAAACTGCAAGAGTCAAGGAAAGATGTTCCTTGAGAGGCTTTGATGGTGCCTGGCCCTGCCAATTTCTTTTCTCTCTCTGTCTCTCTCTCTCTGTCTCTCTGTCTCTGTCTCTGTCTCTCTCTCTCTCTCTCTCTCTCTGTCTCTCTCTCTCTCTCTCTCTCTCTTTCTCTTTCTGGCTCTTTCATCTTTATTGTTCATCACAACATGCAAGTCTATACCTGATTGAAGAGTAAGAAAAACTGCTTTTTCTCTTAATACATATTCCCCTTTTAAGATGACAGATTTCAGGATATAATTGTAGTTATTTTTTTTTAGATTTTTATTAAAATTTAGGTAGCATACAATATTATATTCGTTTCAGGTATACACAATAGTTATTAAACACATATATTCCTAAAGAAGTGATTACCATAAGTCCAGCAACCATCTGACACTGTACTATGCTATCACAATATTATTGACTATATTCCCTATGCTGCAAATTACATCCCTATGAGTTATTTAATTTATTCCTCGGAGAGTGTGAAAAATAAAACTGAAGCCTCTCATATCACATTAGTAGGATAAAATTCCAGCTGTGCATGTATTTTTTTGAATTAGCATCTTGGGTTTCTCTGGAAAGATACCTAAACATGGAATTTCTGGGTCATAAGGTAGTTCCATTTCCAGTTTTTTGAGATACCTCCATTGCACACCTATGTTTATTACAGCACAATTTACAATAGCTAAGACTTAGTGCCCATTGGTAGATGTCTGGATTACGAAACTGTGGTACATTTATACAATGGAGTGTTACTCAGCTATACAGAAGAATGAATTCTTACCATTTGCAATGATATGGACCTAGAGAACATTATGCTAAGCGAAAATAGGTCATTTGGAGAAGGAATAATACCATATGATCTCCCTTATATGTGGAATCTAAAGAACAGAATAAATGATCAAAGTAAACAGAAATAGTCTCAGAGATATAGAGGAAAAACTGATGGTTGCTAGTTGGGAGGGGCGTGGGAATGAGGGAGAAGGGGAAGGGATTAGACAGCATAAATAGGTAACTACAGTATTGTCACAGGGATATGAAAGACAGTTCAGGGAATATAATTAGTAATGTTGTAAATATTTTGTGGGGTGTCAGATGGGCACATGTCTTATTAGGGAGATGACTTCAAGGATGGTGTAGATGCTTGACCACTGCACTGTACACCTGAAGCTGAAGCTGAATAATATTGTATGTCAACTATAATTTAATATATGTATATAGTCACGGGATATGGAGTGCAGCATAGGGAACACAGTTAATGGAATTGTAACAGCTATATATGATGTCAGAGAGGCAATAGATTGGGGGAGGGAGGTTATCACTTTGTGAGGGATGAAATATATAAATATCACATTGTTCTGTACACCTGAAACTATTAAAAAATAATAATAATTTTTAAAAATGATTTTTTAAAAGTCCAGCTTTGTCATTACCTAGCAACTTGTTTAACACCACTGTCTCAGTTTTCTCATCTGTACAGAGTAGAAAGAAATTCCTTCAGCTACCAAGATCTGCCATGAGAATTTCATGATTTTGTACTTTTAAACCACTTAGTATAATGTCTAGAATATAATAATAGTAATAATAATAATTACTTAATAAATGAAGTCTAGGAGAATAGATATTTTATTACAATAAAATACAGGAGGTATTTTGGCAAGAAGTTAATCTTAAGAAAAAGAAATGATTGATTTTGAGATATTTCAAACAGGTATCAGAGCACGGTGAGAAACTCCATTCAGCTATCCAGCAATAAAAACAGATGAAATAGATTAAACCAGTGACAAACCCTGTCAGAGGCTAAATACTAGAAGAAGCTGGACTGTGGTGTGAAGAGAAGAGTTTAACAAAACTGAGGGGTTTGGAGGGATTGTGATTGAGAGAAGGACCGGTGCGAAAACAATGCAATCAGGATGTATGATCTGAATGTCTTCAACAAAAAATTCAATTCAATGCACAAAGATCATGAATACATATAGTAAAATAGGGAAGCCACTTTCAAATATATACCTCCTAGTAGACACTGTGTAGTTTGGAATATATTATTGGATGTATAATATTAAACTTTCTCAGGTATTCTATATATGTCTTAACCCACCTGAATGCCAAATCATGTTATTGTGAAATGCATGTACTACCAGTGGTTACTTTCATAGGAAATGTGTAGAGCCAAGGATAAAGCCAGAATCAAAATCTAACATTTCTATGTTAGTGAGAAGGAAGTGAGTAAACTGATTCTTCTTAGTAAATTTTGAGTCACTGCTGCTCATAATGGCAAGGGAATGATGGGGAACAGTGGTCAATAGAAGGAGAGATCTTTAATTGGTTTACTGAATAAATGCCTTGGAGTTTGTTTTTCTACACAATAAAATATCCACTTAAAATGAAAACTCTAAGAAGGAAAATGAATATTCACAGTGAATAAGGCTTTAAACTTGGCAACAATAACAGTGACCCTTTATTATAGAAAAAATCCCCACAGTTGCCATAAAGAAAATAGGTTCTCAGAATACAAAGCACACATATAGCATTTAGCTGAACAGACTAAAGGGAAGCAAAACACTCCATAAACATCAATGATGGCAGGTTTGGTATTTAGTGGCTGTTCTTTGACCATGTCCATGAATTATAAAGAAACAGAAAATAATTACAAAGCCAGTATCTCAACAATATATTCCAGCAATATAGTCCAAACTACAGGACTGTATCAGCAAGATCAGACCATGTGAAACTAAAATTACATGAGGCATGCACATGGGAACATATTGAACTATCCAGAAGCTATTCCCTTGGTGACACTGGTTATTACTAGTTTCTTAGTAAGGTGAGCTAGAAGAGTCCATGAAATAAATTTAGTAGTTCATACACCAATTCTGACAATTAGGTTCACAAACTTGTTGCAACAATGTTGCTAACATTTTTTTTATATCAGAAGGATTATTCATTATGAATTTGTACCAACTGGACAAATAATTAACCAAGTATACTATTTGGAAGTGCTGAAAAGGCTGCGTGAAAAAGTTAGATGACCTGAACTTTTCGCCAACAATTCATAGCTCTTGCATCTCGACAATCTACCAGCTCACAGGGCACTGTCTGTGAGGGAATCTTAGCCAGTAAACAGATAACTGTATTGGAACACCCTTCCTACTCACTTGATCTGACCCCCAATGACTTCTTTCTTTACCCCAAAATAAAGGAAATATTGAAAGGAAGATATTTTGATGACATTCAGGACATCAATGGTAATACAATGACAGCTCTGATGGCCACTCCAGAAAAAGATTTCTAAAATTGCTTTGAAGGGTGGACCAGGTGCTGGCATTGGTGCATAGCTTCCCAAGGGGAGTACTACAAAGGTGATCATAGTGATATTCAGCAATGAGGTGTGTAGCACTTTTTCTAGGATGAGTTTTTGAACTTAATTGTCCAACCTCTATATGCATAATAAAACCATATCTACTACATAGCATAGACAACAAGTTCTCTAATCTTTTTAAAGTCTAGAATTAACCACTCTAGGTGTGCATATGTAGATAATTGGACCAGTATATTATACTTGACTATTAAAGTCAACACCCAGGTATCCACAATGGGCAATACAAGTAAACATTATTATAAGAGGTTTTTTTTCTAATAAAGTGTATTTCTTCTCTCTAGTTTTTCTACATACGATAATCCATCCTACCTGTCCTTCCTCAGTACCTCAAATACAATATGACTTTATTAAACATGAATACTATGTTTATGAGACAAATATATTGAAAAATATGACAGGCATGCTTTCATTTCATACTTTCCTTTTTAGCTTTAGCTTTAGGATACAAGGGAAAGAGGCCACTTTTGACACGTTAGCTCCAGTATCCAATTACTGCTTATGTCTCATCCAGAAAAATGGAATCACACTGGAGAGCTGACAGTGATGTTTCTGTTTTGGCAGGTAAGGTAAAGTGAAGATGTAGAAAAGATAAAGAACTAGGGCTGGGGTGGCAGGCATACTATGGGAGAGAAATGGATTAGCCAGTAGCAATGAGTACCATTTTCTAATTTTCTCTTAGTTTCTACTTTCCCATGATCCATCCATAAGTAAATTTCATTATATGATTTAAGCAAATTTAATTAGGTGAAGAGATAGAACTAGTATGTATAGACATGTACAAAACTCCATACTACTCTCCATAATTGCAATGGTAGCTCAGAGAAAGGAGGCACCACGCCAGTTCCTATGTTAGTTTAGTTCTTTGGAACCCTGGCATTAGTGATCATTGTTTTATACGAATTCAGTATAAAAAAGTAGAGTTGTGGTGATGAGAATTATATTAGAAAACATAAATCTTCATTTTTTCCCTCAAAATATATATAGAAAATTAAGCATAAATGTAGGAAGCAAAAATGTAGGAAGCAAAAACACTAACAAGGATGCACTCACATGATAATTTAGAATGCACTAATCAATATATATAGGCATCTCATAGTAGTAACCTTGCCTTTTAAAACAGGTAAATAAAATTTGGGTCTCAAAATATTAAGGAAATGCAGTAACAATTTAAAATAAAAATTAAAAATGTCTTGATCTTACAAATGGTTATTGAATGAGTCAATGATATAAATGGAATCCATCTGTAGTACATCACTGTAGTATATAAAAATGGTTTCAATATACAGAGCATCTATGGTATTTTAGAAGAAATAAATTGATAAATGATAGAAGAAAACACTTGACAGAGGATAAGTGGAATTTTAAGCTGAATATATTTCTGCTCTCTGATTTTATAGCAGGTTGTCTGATTCTCTGCACATGAAACAGGCTTCTCTTGTATTATCTGTAGAGAGGAGATAAGAACAGAGCAAAGTATTTTGCCTTAAATTCTCTTTCATGAGCCTCAGTATTCTAACAATATATTGATAGAAATATATGTCTCTTAGGTATACACAATTTTTTGAGGTGGGAGAGAAATTTTATAGCAAGTGTCCAAAGAAGTATTTTTCCATCCCACTGTAATATGTCTGTGAAGGATATCCATCATGACTTAAACAAATTCATTAATTTTCAGAACTGTCAGTCTAAGTGGATAGATATACAATGGGCACCCAATCTAACACCAAAAATATGGGCTGTACTTCCTCCATTAAAGTTTATCTTCTTAAGGCAAATTCTGATGTTTTCATTTCTGAAAGTTATTTTTATTTTTCCCCTTTGTAGCAAGCAGTTCAAGTATTATAATTAAAGCAAGCACGTATTAACTTAGTAATGCCAGAAGAAAATTGTTTTGTTTGTTTTGTTTTGTTTTCCAAGTTTCTTGAAGGAGTATATCAAATAAAGGAAAACTTGACAGGCAGCCCACTGTTCTGCCTTAAAAAAATATACGGGTGATGGTTTTTATATGACATGGGCAATCTCTGTTTGATATTAAATCTCTAGAGACAACGTACTGTTAGTAATCCAAGTATTCAATAGGGGAATCCAATGAGTGATGTAACCAACCACTAGAAAACAGAGGCGTTCAGCAACTTTGAGAGCCTTTGAAAAAGTTTTGCTTAAAGGTCATTGTGAGAAGTATTCTTTACCCAGGTAACACATTAGGGCAGATGATGATATGTTTTATGGCTCTTTCTTTTTTTAAGGTTAAATTTATTGGGGTGACAATGGTTAGTAAAGTTTCATAGGTTTCTAGTGTATAATTCTGTAATACATCATCTATGTATCACATTGCATGTTCACCACCCAGTCAGTTCTCCTTCCATCACCATTTATTTTTTCCCCCTTTACCCTAATGTACCATCCCCCTCCCCCTTTACCCTCCGGTAACCAGTAAACTATTGTCTGTGTGTATGAGTGTTTGTTTCTTTATTTTTTTGTCTTGTTCCTTTGTTGCTTTCAGTTTTGAAATACGTCATTTGCTACATCATGGATGGATCTCGAGATTATTATGCGAAGTGAAATAAGGCAGAGAAACTTGAGAACTATAGACTTCACTGATATGTGGGACATAAAACTGAAAGCAACAAAGGATTGTGGACTTTTCTTGAACTGAGCCTAGGCAACAATTGACTTATGTCCAATTTTTAGCTAGCTATGTCACATGAGAACAAAGCTATGCTATCACACCAAATGGTGACTTGTTAATATGTCATGCTTGCAATCATACCCTAACAACTGTTTTCTGGGTTGCAAAATAAAGTGGCATTATTTTTTCTTGTCAGAAAATAAAGGTTTTGATTGTTTGTTTGTATTTTTTTTAATATTACTCATTGTAGAACCTTGAAAATAAAGTATGCTTAAATCCTACAATTGTATAAAACTCTCCAGAATTTTCTAGACAGGAGATGAAATCAGTTAACATATGACTAAAGTAATGTCTTTGTTCCTTAGTGTGAAATTCCCTTTAATGTGTTTAGTTTTCAATAATTATTATATTACCTTAACTACTTGTTGTTAAATATACCAAACAATGAGACAGTTACTAAGGAAGTGATAATTACTATAGTAACAATACTGTTCTTGTGTTCTCACAATCTAGAGAACTACCTCATATATAAATCTCTTAACCAACCCTCCATAAATGCACTAATGTAATTCAATGACTCGTTTGCTTTTGGAAAGATGTTATAAAATGATGTATATTTGGTTAAGAGTTGGCTAAATAAAAACCTTCTTTAAATGATTACCATGAAGATAGGGACTTAAAAACAGTCTGCCACTAACATACATATGGAGTGAATGTGTATAAGAATGACGGTTTTCTGAATTGACTGAATTTCAGCATCAGCTTTTAACATAGAATTTTAAAAGCGCATTTATAAAATAATGTTTTAAAGATTATATAGGGTGTCAGATGTGCACTTGTCTTATTAGGGAGACCACTTCATAGACTGTGTAGATGCCTGATCACTGCACTGTATGCCTGAAGCTCAAGCTAAAAAATATTGAATGTCAGCTATGAATATATATATATATATATATATATATATATATATATATATAGATATATTCACAGGATGTGGAGTACAGCATAGGAAATAGAGCCAGTGGAATTGTAACAGCTATATACAATGTCAGAGGGGTAGTAGATTGGGGAAGGGGGGGGCTCTCATTTTGTGAGGGGTTTAAATGTCTAACTATTACATTGTTTTGTCCACTTGAAACTAATAAAAAAAGAAAAAGGGGGAAAATAATCAAATGTGTTCAAATTTCCAAAGCAAGTGTGTAACTTTGTATCAAACAATAAGCAGACTGTTGCTATTGTGTGTTATTTATACCACATTTCTCCACAAGGAGATAAAGAGTTTAGTACATCAGTCATGACTATCATGACTATCTGCTTCATGTATACCACTGTCCTGAAAAACTTGTGCTTACAACTGGTCAAACAAAACATTAATGCACAATCTAGATGGCATATCTATAAAGTTGTAAGCATATAGAGTAGGGATGGAAGGAGTTAATAAATTCATTATATAAATGAATTGTACTCTAAGTCCAACCAAAGTAAAGTACATATAGAATTCATAAAGGCAACCAAAGTAGCAAGCTCTGGAGCCACTTCAGAATTTTCTTCAGAAAACTATTGTGTAATATATGATTAAAAGGGCATTTCCTTCCGGTAAAATGGCGCAATAGACGCTGTGCAAACTGCCTCCCAGGATCACACCAAAATTACAAGCAAATTATACAGCATCCAACCCTGGAAGTCCCCGGAACACTAGATGAACAGAACCACTGAATGAAGAACTTAAAGAGGAGGCCGTATTGGGTCTGGTAGGACGGGCAGAGACAAGAGAGGGCGAACCCCGTGAGGGAAGCCCCAGCTGTGGGGAGGCTTCTCCGGTTGGGGGAGAGACCCTCCAGCCACACACCAAGCTCACCAGCCCAGAGTTCCTTTGCCAGGAAGAGAAGTTCTAAGATAGCTGGCAGTAAATTCGTGAGGACTCTCTTTGCTCAGCTCGGTGAGGCTAAGAGCGGCTGGAGAATCAGTGGGGCCGGCACCCAGGTTTGCTCACCGGTGAGCACTTACCTGGTTCCTGGTGGAGGGAGTGGCTGTTTGAGCCGGGCCCAGGAGCCTGCAGGGACGGACTGAACTGAGCACCTTTGGTGCAAAGGCTGGAGGCTTTTGGACTGTTGTTCCTGTGGTATGGAGCCTGCATGCGAGTGGTGCAGGGAGGGTGCCATTTTGTTGGGCTTGGGCCCTCCCACGAAGTATCAGGTCCGAGACCTCATTGGTGTGGTGAAATTGGCGCAGAAGTGCGTGTGTGCGTGCATGCAGCCTTGGATCCCCACCCTCTGCCCGGCTTATACTGCGTTGCCAGGGAAACGCTGGGCGGGTGCCCCCCAGCTCCAACAGGCTGCTCGCTGAGACCCGGGAGTGCACGAGCCACAACAGATTCTCACCCTCCTCACGGCTTTTGCTGCGTTGCCAGGGAAACGCCTGGTGGGCATGCTCTGGCTCCAACAGGCTGCTCACTGAGACGCAGGAGTGCGCAAGCCACCTGGAGTCCCCCCATTCCACTTACAGAGTTGCCAGGCTGGTGATTGGTTGACGGGCTGCTCAGCCTGATCTGTGAGCGGCTGATTGGGACAGGCTGAGACTGGGAGTTTTCCTGGGAGTGTTGGGCTGTGAGCTGCGTGCCTGCGTGATCCAGCCAAGGCTCTCCTGGTGATCTATCTAATACATCAAAGCAATTCCAGAGCGACAGCCAGAATGAGGAAACAAAAACATGTCACAAGTAAAAGATCAGAAGAAATCTCTAGAAATAGAACCAAATGAAACAGAGGGATCCAAACTTTCAGAGACAGAGTTTAGAACACTGATGATAAGAATGTTTAAGGAACTTAGCAAGGACATAAAGAAGGATAGGGAAACCATAAAAAACAACCTGTTAGAACTAAAGAATGCAATAACTGAAATGAAGAACACACTCGAAGGAATCACCAGTAGAGTAGGTGAAGCAGAGGAGCGGATCAGCGATTTGGAAGATAAAATAGCAGAAATCACTCAGTTTTCACAACAAAAAGACCAAAGAATTAAAAACAATGAAAATAGTTTAAGAGCCCTATGGGACAAGGTGATGCGTAACCACCCCGACTCATAGGAATACCAGAAGGAGAAGAGAAGAAGCAAGGGTTCAAGAATGTATTTGAAAAAATAATGACTGAAAACTTCCCTACCCTGGTGAAGGAAATCAACATACATGCCCAGGAAGTGCAGAGGGTTCCAAACAAGCTGAACTCAAACAGGTCCACACCAAGACACATCATAGTGAAAATGGCAAAGGTTAAAGACAGAGACAGAATCCTAGAGGCTGCAAGAGAAAGACAGCAGGTTACATACAAAGGAACTCCTTTTAGACTAACAGCTGACTTGTCTACAGAAATTCTGCAGGCCAGAAGGGAGTGGCAGGAGATATTCAAAGTGACACAAAATCAAGGCCTACAACCAAGATTGCTCTACCCAGCATGGCTATCACTTAAAATTGAAGGAGAAATAAAGAGCTTCTTGGAAAAGAATAAGCTTAAGGAATTCATTACCATCAAGCCAGCATTGCAAAAAATGTTCAAAGGGCTTTTTTAAACAAAAGAAAGAGGTAAACAAGCTAACCCAGAGAGACCAGGAATACAAAGAACAAAATGGCAATACATATGCACCTATCAATAATCATTTTAAATGTGAAATGGCTAAATGCTACAATCAAAAGACAGAGACTGGCTGAGTGGATAAGAAAATAGGATACATGTATATGCTGTTTACAGATGGAATAAGATATTTCATGCAAATGGAAATGAGAAAAAAAAAGCTGGAGTACCAATACTTATTTTGGACAAAATAGACTTTTAAATGACTACAATCAAAGACAAAGAAGGGCACTATAACCTAATAAACATCTATGCACCCAACATAGGAACTCCTAATTACATATAACAGATTTAGACAGACATAAAGACAGAGATCAACAGTAACACTATCATAGTAGGGGACTTCAACACCATTGTCACCAATGGACAGACCCTTTAGACAGAAAATCAACACAGAAAGAGGGGCCTTAAATGATACTTTAGACCAGCTGAACTTCGTTGATATTTTTAGTGCATTTCACCCTGAACAAAGAGAATATACATTCTTCTCAAGCACACATGGGACATTTTCCAAGATAGAGCATGTTAGACCACAAAATAAGTCTCAGTAAATTTAAGATTGAAGTCATATCAAGCAGATATAAAGGAAAACCTGATGGTTGTTGGCTGGGAGGGAGTGGGGAAGAGGGAGAGGGGGAAGGGTTTGGACAGTGTAGGTGGGACTACAATGTTGCCGCAGGGATATGGGGGCAGTTCTGGGAATGTAATTGATAATGTTGTGAAGAGACTATTATGTTGCAAGAAATAAGTCAGCCGGAGAAGGACAGGTACCATGTGATCTCACTTGTGCGTGGAGTCTGAAGAGCTGAGTGAATGATCAAAGTAAACAGACTCGTAGATGTAGAGGAAAAACTGAGGGTTGCTAGTTGGGAGGGGGGTGGGGATGGGGGGGAAGGGGAAGGGATTAGACAGCATAAATAGACAACTACAATATTGCCACAGTGATATGAAACACAGTTTGGGGAATATAATAATGTCAAAATTTTGTGGCATGTCAGATAGTCACAGGTCTTGTTAGGGAGACTATTTCATGGATGGAGTAGAGGCTTGATCACTGCACTGTACACCTGAAGCTGATGTTGTATAGTATTGTATGCCAACTGTAACTGAATATGTGGATGGTCACGGGATGCGGAGAATACTGTGGAGGGGAGTCAGGGAAGTTGTGATAGATATGTATGATATGTTGGGGGAGTGTGGTGGCGAACTGGGGAGGGGGTTTGTCACTTTGGGGGGTAAAGAGTATAACTATTGCATTGTGTTGTACACCTAAAACTAATTTTAAAAAAAGAAAAAAAAGGGCATTTTATTTAATAATTGTGATGATCCTATTTTATCATGTCAATTTTCTGATCAGAAAGTGTAATTGGCCCCCTACTGAAAACAGACTAATGTCCAAACTCCTAAACAACACCGCTCAACTGAAACACTGCAGTAGCCACTAATAGCTTTTGCTGCTTCCACTGTTGCCACCCACCTACCCCTGTTCTGAAATCTATTCACACACCCAGCAGCCATAGAAGTTAATATCTTTGAAACATAAATCAATCACTACCCTGGTCTAAACTCTCAAGCAGCTTCTCATCACATATACCATCATCATCACTAATACTTATTGAGCAATTCCCCTGTGCCAGGCCCTCTTCTAGGTGTTTTAGGGGTGTTCACCACACTCATTTAATGATGCAAACCCTCCTTAATATGGCCTTCTCTGCCCAGTATGATATAGGCTCTGCCTATCTCAGGGTATACCACTCCCCTGCTACCCTTAATTGAGGAGTGGTATACTATCTCTAGTGGTTCCTTTATTTTTCTTGGAACACATCAAGTTCATTTCTGTTCCAAATTCCAAGGCCTTTGAACCAGCTGCTCCTTATACCTTGAAGATTCTTGTCCTGAATCTATGTGAGACTGTCCCCTTTCAACATTTGGCAGTTGAAATTTAACAGGTAAACTTGTCAGTTTAAATGTCATTTACTCAAAGAGAACATTTCTGATCCCTTTACCTAAAATAGATCCTGCCTCCCACACCTCCCAATCCCTGTATCACATTATCTAGTTTTATTTTATTATTTGAAATCATCTTATTTATTGATTTGATTACTTTAAAAAATCTTGCTTTTCCTTATAGGAAGTTATGACCCATGAGGGATAAGATTTTGTCTTGGTCTCCACTGTATTTCCAGTACAGGAATAGTATTTGGTATACAGTAACAACATAATAAATATTGGTTAAATCAATAAAATAAGGAATCTCTTCGAGGTATTCCCCAATACACATATACATTTATAACCTTATTGATAATTATTTTCAATCAGTAGCCCTATGATCTAGCTGTACTGTATTCTTTGTTATCTTCCAAATAGAGCCCTTGCTTCTCTCTTTATGTGTCCTTACTCATGCTGTTCCTTCTGCCTGAAAATATCACCTGCATGATCATTTACAACTAAAACTGCTCAAAATCCAGTTCTAATGCCATTTCTTGAGTCATGCCCTTTGGTTTCCTCAAAGGAAAGAACATCCCTCCCTCCTCTGTGCCATCATAGTACTTTATATCTCTCATACAACTTACCACATTGTCTCAGGTGTCTATGACAATATATGTGCCTCCATGTCATGTTTTCAGGGGCTACCCTTTGTATCCACTTATATAGAAGAAGGTCTACCAGAAGGAAAAACCAATGTGTCTTTTTAAAAACTTTTTTTAGTGAAAAAATGTGCTAGCTACTTCAAGGACAGTAAACGGTCTTGAAGTAGATATTGCTTGTTTTGTGAAGTCACTTGTGTTGTCTCACTAACACAAGTGTGGGTTAAGTAAGACCCCATTGTCCAAGAAGAAGTATATAGGGAGATTTTAGGAGACTCTGAATTTCCTATGAAAGCACTCTCTTCCAAATTGTCGGAAGTTGGTCTCCAGAAATAAAAAGGGGTCAGCAGTTCTGGATTCATGTGGCAACTACACTAAATGAGATGATTGCGAAGATATTCAAACCTTGGCCTATTAAAATATGAAGACTTTCAGCTGAAAATAACTGTGGGCTCATCATCCTATAAAGAACTATCAAAAAGTCTATGTTACTGAACCCATGGACTCATGACAGAATACTATGAAAAAAACAGCCTCCAATTTACTTCATAATTCAGTTCCAGCCTTCACAAATAGCTTTGACAGAGTCACCATATAAGATTATACAGGACGTACTATTTACAGTCTGTGATATGAATTGTGTCCTCTCGAGTTGCAGTTGCATAACTACAAAACTAGTGCCCTGAGATGCTGATGACTTTAGCAATGTTCCACACTTCCCTTGATAATAGATTATGTCTTATCATTCTGAGAATCAATAGAACATCCCGTATTGCTACAACCTGATATTCGTGAGGCAACTGACTCTGGAGTTTATCCTATACCCATCACCCTAGGACAGAATTTTATACATGACTGAATAAAAGGAAACTTTATTTCAAAGAGTCCTCACCGGTTTGGTGGGGAGCCCTTTCATTAATTATAATAATACTGGGAAGGGAGCATCTCCCTTTGAAGAGTCTCCAAGAAAGCTAGTGATGTTACTCAGTTTTCCTGCTAAACTTGATTCAGCAGCAGCAAAAGCCCTTAGATTTCAATACGTATAATATAAAAAGAAGGGCCAAAAAAAAACAGAACTCTTCTTATCCTCAGTGCCCAAAAAGATATTCACAAGACCTAGATTTCCTTGAATAACAGAAGGAGAAGAGAGATATTTGGAACTTTGGAAGACAATCAAATGGATTTTTGAACTTCCTGATAATACCCATAGTGATGGCGTAGCATTTATTACACTTTGAGGATACTTGAAACTCTTTTCACTCAGAGTTGTATAGAAACTCTCTAATTTCATTTGTTTCTTTGCAATAATTTAAGTCAGTGCTTTGCATGTAAGAGGTGCTTAATAAATGTTTATTAAGTTAAAATTACTTGCACACTACCTTCACCTACATCCAATGCAATTAGTGAAGCAATTGTTTTAGTCCAAGTTCATGTGTAGTCTCAAATTTATTTCAATGGCTTCTTAACCCCCGCATCCTTTTTGTAAGGATGCACTTGTGTGAATTTTTATTTCTTTTTACCTTTATTCTTAATGCCTATGAAACCATTACTTGGTTGTTTTACTCCCAATCTTTCTATACTTTCTATTTATAATTGACTCCTTTTTTTTTTACTTTTTACTTTTCTATCACCTTTAAACTAAATTACCCATCATTGCTCATTTCTTTACATCACCCCACTTTCAGACTCTAAAAGTGTTTAGTAATATTAGGGTCTACTCCAAAGTACAACTGACTGTGCAACAACATTCATCATGCTTTCCTTGCAATTCATTATTTGATAGTGGAAAATGAGGTGACAGAATATCAGTGCGGGAGGGAGGCGAATTAATATAGGGGAAAACACTGAGGAAAAATATTTTTGAAAGCCTTTCCTATAACTGCAGTGAAATAGCATTCAATCTCATGGAAATAAATTTCTACACAATCAATATAGATGAGAATTGAAAATTATAATAATCTTTCCAAAAGGGTGACTATTAGAAAGTAATAAAAAAAAAAAACACAAAAAAACATTTTTCAAGTAGGATCCAAGATGGTGGAATAGATAAACACTGTGCTTGCTCCTCCCAAGACCACACTAAAATTACAATTAAATTATAGAACAATCAACCTGAAGAATCATCTGAAGACTAGCTGAACAAAAGCCCTATAAGTAAGGATATAAAGAAGCCACATAGAGATTGGTAGGAGGGATGGAGACATGAAATGAACGGTCCTATACTTGTGTGTGGCAGTTGAGAATTAGTAGTGATATCTCAGTTGTGGAGGTGCCCCTGGAGGAGTGAGGGAACCCAGCTCCACACCAGGCTCCTGAGCCCTGAGTACCAGTAGGAAGATGAGCCCCCATAATATCTGGCTTTGAAAAACAGTGGGGATTCTGACCATTCGGGTGGGGTGGAAGGCAGCAGGAAACACAGATGTTCCCTAAAGGGCCTGTGAACAAACTCACTTGCTCACAGCCACTCACTCTGGGCTCTGTTAGAGGGAGAGTGACTCAGAAGGTGTCAGAGACATTTGGAGAGACTGAGTTGTGTGATTTCAGCGTGAGGACTGGAGGAACAGTCACCATTTTCCCTGTGTACAACACACCTCCCATGCAGATGGCAGGCAGGTGCCATTTTTCTTGTGTTAAGCCACCTCCCAGCAGATACATGCAAAAAAATGAAACTGGACCACCTTCTTACACCATACATAAGAATAAGTTCAAAATGGATTAAAGACTTAATTTGTAAGACCAGAAAGCATAAAACTCCTAGAAGATAACATAAGCAGTAAACTCTCTGACATTGCTCTTAGTGATATTTTTTCTGATATATCTCTTTGGGCAAGGGAAACCAAAAAAGAACAAACAGGTGGGATTACATCAATCAAAAAAGTTTTTGCACAGCAAAAGAAAGCATCAATAAAATGAAAAGACAGCCTACTGAATGGGAGAATGTATTTCTCAATGATATATATGATAAGGGATAAATATCCAAAATTTATTAGAAAATAAACTCATATGCCAAAAAATAAACAATCCAATTAAAAAAATGGGCAGAGGACATGAATAGAAATTTCTCCAAAAAGGACATACACATGGCCAATAGATATATTAAAATATGGTCAACATCACAAATCATTAGAGAAATAAAATGAAAAGCAATGACATATCACCACACACCTGTCAGTATGGCTATATCAATAAATCAAGAAACAACAAGTATTGGGGAAGATGCTTGACCCAGCAATTCCACTTCTGGGTATTTATCGGGAGAAATTTACAACAGTAATTCCAAAAGATATATGCATCCCTATGCTCATTGCAGTGCTATTTATAAGAGCCGAGATAAGGAAGCAACCTAAGCATCCATCAATAGACGACTGCATAAAGGTGAGGTACATATACAATGGATTATTACTCAGCCATAAAAAAGAATGAAATCTTACCATTTGTGACAACATGGATGTACCTAAAGGGTATTATGCTAAGTGAATAAGTCAGACAAAGAAAGACAAATACCATATGATCTCACTTATATGTGGAATCTAAAGAACAAAATAAATGAACAAACAAAACCGAAACAGACCCATAGATACAGAGAACAAACTGATGATTACCAGAGGGGAGACGTTTGAGCTGCTGGGTAGAAAAAGTGAGGGGATTAAGAAATACAAATTGGTAGTTACAAAATATAAAGTACAGCATAGGGAATATAGTCAATATTGTTGCAACAACTATATATGGTGCCATAAGAGTACTAGAGTAATAGGGGGATCACTGCATAAATTAGGTAAATGTCTAGCCACTATGATGTATATCTGAAACTAATATAAAATAATATTGAATGTCAAATGTAACTAAAAAAATAATTTAAAAACTCTCACACATACGAAGAGTTATTGTGTGGCTTCTTGTAATACTCAGCATGACTCTATTTATATTATTGTGAAAGTAAATGACCATTCATCCTCTGCCTAAAAACTATTCATAACAACAACAAAATAACAAGCCAAAAGTAAACCAATGACAAACACTTGGGTGTCTAGTGCGTGGTAGAGGTAACTGGATTAGAAAAATTACTATAATTTAGAGTGATAAACAGATTTCTGTCATTATCTCATTTGTACTTCACTTGAGTTTCTGGGTAATCATAATTAGGAAACACTCAGATGGTATATTGAAAAAATAAACAGCTCCCCACCCATGGGTCTGAACCAAGTTAATTAATGATGATAATAGTGCTTTAATCTTAATTTTTGGCATACACTAGAGAAAAATCACAGATTATACTGAAAAATAGCCAGCATTAGTACAGAAGAAATGCAACTAATTACCAAATGGAGCAGACTGCTTCACATCTTGAATGAAAAACATATTTTGAGTTAGAAATTGGGCAATGATAAGGAAACTTTGAAGTTAAAAATAGATATTTTACTGTGGAATAATCTTAAAGTGAGAGTAGAATAGTAAAAAAGTAGATGAAAATGGAAAAAAAAAAGAGGGGGAAAGTGGATTCAAATAATAAATGCATTTTTAAAAGTACGGTACAAGCACAAGCTCCTCTTATTTTAATTTAACATATTATAAAGATCTTTGAACTTAGCAAAATAGAACATTAGATGACATTAATTATTACAAATCATGGACAAAATATTTTTTCACGCAGAGGTATGTCAGCTTTAGAGTCTGCATTCAACTTTTAAGGAACGTCTAGCTTTTAGTCCCTGAAAATGACCAAACAAAATTAAAAGGATAGATAAATCTAAAGAATTGTAAGAAATTAAAAACTGACTTCTTATCCAAATATATTTTGATGACATGAATATTTTCTGCAGTTTTACTTATAAGCTCTCTTTTTCACAGTGCTCAATATAGCACTGGGAAGACCTTTGCCCATCTAACAAGTTAATATGAAAATATTAATTTCATTTTTTATTGCTCCAAGAAAAACTAAACTCTATGAACCTTATTTTCCCCATCTGAAATATGGAGATGACCAAAGCTGCCCCCCGCCACCAGATTGTTATGAGAATCAGATGATGATAACATACTTATAAACCTATAAGGAAGTTTCCAAGGTGAGTTATTTTAGCATCATTATCATGATCATCATCATCATCACCACCAGTTGGTTAAATCTGCCAGGGGTAAAGGGCTGATCAAATTAATAATGACCAGGTAACCTCTCCAACAGCAGTTTTCTTATATTTTGGTACGTGAACTCTACCTATATTTATATCTATATTGGTATCTGTGCCTGTATCTGTGTCTGTATCTGTATCTATCTATATCTGTATCTGTATCTATATCTATATTTATCTATATCTATGTACATTATCTCTATCTCTATGTCTAATACGCAGAAGGTGTCAAAAATATATGCACATTTTAAGAAAGGAAAACTGTATTAAAATTGTAATACTTCAGATATACCAATATCGAAATAGGAATACCAGTCACGTTTCACTTCTGCAATTACAAGAGGTGCTCAAAGTTGTTACCATCAGCATCCAGACACTTCTGATTACAGCGAACTACTGCTTGAGCAATGTTGACCAAAGTGTCTACTTCTATACATTTTTGGCACCCCTGGTATACATACATACACACACACACACACACACACACACACACACACACACACATACACACACACGTTACCTTTAAGGACTTGAAAGACCAATTTGAGCAATTTTTAGAAGTGCAGAAAGTGATGGGGAAAATAATATGAGACAATGGTAAAGATCAACAAGAACCAGACCAAGCCAGGCCTTGTAGCATAGAATAAAACTTCTGATTTTGATTTTTAGAGCTATGGGAATCTATTGGCACATTAAAGCAGAGTGACCTGATAAGATCTACATTTTCAAAGGATTATTCTAAGAAATAGGGGACTCAAGCCCCTTGGAAACAGGCCCAGACCCCTGGCCACATAAGCCAAAAAGCCTGGCTATGAGTAACTGATAACAACATAATCTGTTAAACTCATTTGCCTAAAATAATCACAGTGAAAAATCTCCAAGAGTCTCCAAGCCATGAGAGTTCCGATAAGAGACAACTTGCTGACCATGAGCTATGTTAATCAATAGCCTTAATTGGATTCTTTACCTTGTACATTGTTGTAGCAACAGACACTGAAGCTTTAGCTCAAGTATATGCCCTGTGAGTCTTACTGCTGGAATCCAGGACTAGATAGTCAAGGTAGTCATGGTAACCATTCTTCAGGTGATATGTAGAAACTGAGCCTGGGTCATAAAGAGATTATCATAGATGAGATTATCCTTAAACACAGAAAAGGTCACAGTGTGCCCTGGGGAGAACAATTATAAGGAAGTAAAGACTAAAAGTCTTAAGAAAGAAAAAGACATCAAAACTTTGTGGAAACTTTAACTTGTGATTGGATAATGGTCAAAAGTCCCTATAAAGAGGACATGTTATTGCAATAAAGTTGTGACACTACTCTGAAACTCCCCTGATGTCTCCACTCTTTCCTTTCTTCCTTCTCTTCCCCTCGCTGCTGACTCAGTCTCCACCTGAGTGAACCCCTGGACTCTGCGGAGGCTGGAACCCTGCAGTATTTTATTGTTGATTTTATCCCATTCATTTACTTGGTGGTAATTACTGTTATGTTAGGGCATTTCTACCATCTTAATTTATGATATGAATTTATTATTTTTAACTTTTATTTTTCTTTTCCACTCTTTATTTCCTTATTTTTTAAATTTGGGAAGATTACCTCATTGTCCCTAAGTTATTAAATATAATACATATGTTTACTTTTTCCCATCAATTTTGTAAGTTTTCCAATATCGTTTCTCAAAGGTGGGGGGTCTGGGGAGGAAATGCATAGAGGCTTGAACCAATTAGCTTCTCCCCAGTCCAGCTGTGCTCCTGTTCTTTACCGAAAATTCCCATTCATCTCTGCCTAGCACTAATAATTTCCCATGATTGCAGTGATCATAGGAAAAGCAATGATGTTCCTGACTGCATCATTCAGCCCCCGATTGATCTAGGCTACTATCATCCACCAACCCACCCACCCACACACACACACACACACACACACACAGGCAAACACTGGAACTCAACAATCTTCTATTTATCCACACATTTCTCATAGTTGTCTTAGGTTCAGAGTCCATCAGTTTCAAAGTCAATCAACAGACCTATTGCTTCTGTACCAACTCCAGCATTGAATTCGGGTTACAGAGTCTGCATCCTATGTTAATTCACCATCTTATCAGAAATCATAAGTCTGGCTCAGTATTTCTGTTTATTCCATATTTTAGTAGATGACACAAACATATACAACTTTCCCCAAGATTAAAACCTAAAAGTCATTCTAAAGTCTTCCCTGCTCCTTCGATCTCTCATTTGATCACTAATTCTTTAAATATCTCTTGTACCCATTCTCTGCTCTTTATATCCATTGCCACTGCCTTAAGTAAGGGCCTCAAAAAGCTACCACCATTAGCATCATAATAATACCTCGTTTATTTATTCTTGGTTTGATTTGGTTGGTTTGCCTTCCTTACTACATAAAATTGTCTTGGGACAAGGATCACGTCTTTTTTTTAAGATTTTTTAAATTGGGGAATTGGGGGAGGAGAACAGTGCTGGGGAACCGGGGAAGGGGAACAGACAAGTTGCTGTCCTTTTGTTCTTTAGTCTGATTGTGGAGGACGTTGCTTCACTGGCCCATGTTGGTATCATCATTGTGCTCTTCCTGGGTGAGTCAGATCGGTCGCCGGCCTCAAGACGGCCGCTCATAGTGGCTCTTGGCAGCTCAACACCAGCTGCCAGCCACTCACGCTGGCTGCCAGCCACTCACTGTAGCCTGTGGCAGCCCACTGTAGCAGGCGCTGCAGCTATGCCATCCCAGGGACTCACAGCAGCCCAGCTCCAGGTGGAGCTGTTATTCACCACCTTAGCTGTAGAGGGCAGTGTCACTGGCCCCCATGTGGGACCCGAATTGGGGCCGCTGGCCTCCCAAGCCAGCGCTTAACCACCGTGCCACTCGGCCGGCCCTCATGTCTTTTTAATATTTGCATCACTAACACGCAGCACAGTACTTATTATAAAGTACATGCTCAGGGAACATTTCTGGAATACATGAAGCTGCTGTGAATGTTGATAAAGTGATAAATTACTTTGTGTAACATGTTATTTCAAGTGTATAGAATAATTCTTCAAGTTTTAAATGTTTTAGTTTTATATTACTTAAAGTAAATATGTATTCCTTAAATATTTTCAGTGATCTGAACTTGTTACCTCATGCAGTCAAGAGTTTCCATGGCAAGTCAATATATTGAGCTAATAATTCTTTATAAATATACTTTATTACACAGCTATTAATGCAGCAAGCTATTAATACATGGTGTGACTTGGATGAATCTCAAATTCATTTTGCCTAGTGAAAGAAATCAGATTCAAAAGGATATCATTTATATGACAGCCCTTAAAAGGCAAAACTGAGGGGAAAAAGAACAGCTCAGTGGCCAGGAGCTAGGGATTAGAGGGAAAGGTGTGACAAAAGGACAGTATGAGAGTATTTTTCAGGAGTGATGGAACTGTTCTGTACCTTTATTGTGGAGGTGGTTACACAACTATGCATTTATCTGTATTCATAAAACTGTACATTAAAATGTGTGAATTTTACTGTATATAAAGTTTAAAATAAATATTTAAAAGTGAGAAAAGCATCAATGCTATTCAATATCATCAAAATGAAAAAATAACATTGACATATTTGTTATAGTATCAGCATAATCTGAAAAATAGTCAAATTTAGTTGTATCTAAGTCACTAATTTTCTTCTAGAACTGTTTCTTTCTAATGAGAAAGTTATACAATTTATAATATACAAAACTAAACACAAGTGGTGCACAGTGGGTGTTAACATTGATCCCCAATTCACTTTGCCTAGAAAACAGGTAATATCTCTTAATGACTGGGTTAAAAAATTAGTTCAAAATCCTCCTCTGTGCGTCTCACACTAGATTTGTTCCATATAGTTGTTGTCTGCTTTCCTTTTCCTTTTACTTCTGAGTTCTGCACTTTATAGTTAGTTATTCATGTGCTCAGAGTTCTACTGTAAATATTCTCTTTCGTTTTCCTTTCTCCTCTTCCTCTCTCTACTTTCTTCCAGCCTGCTTTATAACCTGACCCCAACCCTAGATAACCAATGCTTACAACCTGATACATCATCTATACTTTTCTCCATTTTTATAAAATAATAAACAAACTTATACATGCATATTTGCATTTATAGGATTTCACTAATTGGTTTATCTAAATTAATCATGTAAATTTCAATTCATCTCATTTACCTCAATATCACATTATAGAAAATCTTCCAAGTAGATTGTTATAAATATATTTAGTATCTTAACATCTGCATAATATTCCATTATACGAATGACCCATGTTTTCTTCAATCATTTTCCATTCTTTCTAGTTGTTGTTGTGTGTTTGTTTAGGTATTACAGTGTTACAAATATCCTTACATACTGGTAATTTTATAACTATAGTAGATTTTCCACAAGGAAAGGAATTTTCCAAATTGCTTTCCCTAAAGGCCTAAACAATTTACATTAACATCAGCAAAACAGGAAGGTACATTACACCCACATTTCCACTAGCAATGGTGTTAGCACAGATTTTCTTATTTTTGCCACTATTGTAGATGAAGAATGCTACCTTAATTTTAATTGGCATTTCCCTGGTTACTGGAAAGCGTAGGCTTATTTTCACCTGTTTAGTCCATTTTGATTTTCACTATATTGTCCAATTATATCTTTTGCCAGCTATTTGTCTTCTTATATATTATTGACATTCATCTTTTTCTAGCATATACATTATAAGTACAAACAGGCCCAATGCATACAGAACTGTGAACAAGAGGATAAATATTATGTATTCATTGATTTTGTTTATGTGTATTTTGCCACAAAAAGTTTTTTGTTTTAAACTCATAGACACAGACAATAGTTTGGTCGTTACCAGAGGGTGAGGTGTTGGGGTGGATGGTAGACGAGGGTAAAGGGGATCAAATATATGGTGATGAAAAGAACAGACCATGGGTGGTGAGCACACAATATGATATATAGATGATGTATTACAGAATTGTACACCCCAAATCTATGTAACTTTGCTGACAATTGTCACCCCAATAAACTTTAATTTTAAAAAAGTTTTTTTGTTTTATACTGTCAAATATCTCCATCATTTTTTTTCAAAACTTCTGGATTTCCTTTTTTTCACTAAAAATATTTGCCCACCCCATCTTTGCTAAATTGTCTGTAAATTTCTAGTGCATTCTTTAAACTCAAGTAATTATATGTTAGTATTAAGTTTTGCATATCTTATAAGGTAGGAGTCCAAATTTCTTTACTTCCAGATGTACCAAGGTCATTTATTTAAATAAATTAGTTTCTCCACTGAAATGCAACAATTTATTTTTATAGATTCAATTTCCATGTACTCATAGATTTATTTCTGGGCTCCTCACTCTTTCACTAATCTGACTCTTCCCTATCATAAAGCTAAACCACCCGCACCATTATTCATTTTTTTCCTGATTTCTTTTCTATACTCAGCATTTATATGTCCATATAAATTGTAATAGTATATTGCAAAATTCAAACAAAACTCTGGAATTTTATGGAATTACACAACATTTATGTAATAACTTTTAAGAGTTAACATTTTAATTATGATGTTTTTTCATCCAAGAGTAAAGTATGTATTTTTTTTTCTTTTTTTTTTTTAGCTGAGCCATTTTGCCACCTGTTGGCAGCTTAGCAGCTGCTCAGCTTGGGCTGGGATTCTAACCTGCAACCCTTTGGCTCAGAGCTCCCACTCTTGAGCAAGCTCTTAACCAACTGAGCAACTCGGCCAGCCCTCAAAGTATGTATTTTCATTCATTCAGATCTCATGTTTTCCAATTAGATTTTATAATATTCTTTTTAAAAAATTTTTTTTTATAATATTCTTTTTATAGGTCTCATACATCTCTTGTAAAATCTATTCTTCAATATTTATTTTTTATGGTTACTATAAATAGAATAATTTATTTGATTTCCATATATAGCTGGTTATTTCTAGCACAGAGAAAAAACATTAAACTCTAGGTATTTATCAAACACCAGCAAATTAAAAAAATTCCCTTTTAGTATTTTAATAGTCTCATGATACAGGAAAAGAATATTTTGTTTTTCTTTTTCCATTATGTGCACAAGCACTCATATTTCCTTTCTCTTTTTCCCACTGTATTATAATTTATAATGATAATATTTCGCATTATACTATTTTAATATAAGTGGCTTCACCATTTGACCGTGAAAAATTATTTCTCCTGTTGGTGTTTGATGAATACTTTTTCTGATATTTAATTATTTCCTATTTCTGTTATATGTCAGGTCTTTATAAGGAAGAGAAATGCTTAATTTTATCAAATATGTATATTTGATATGTGACATAATCACATTTTTCCTTTAATTTGTTGTGGTAATTAAATATATTCACAGACTTCTTGATATTGAGGAATCCCGATACTTCTAGAATTAAATTTGTTTGGCCATAATTTTGTTTATACTTAAATATATTCTAATATTTAATTTACAACTTTGGCACCTATATAAATTTTTTAATTAAATTTTATTGGAATTACAATGGTTAGTAAAGTCACATAGTTTTCAAGTATATGATTCTTTAATACATCATCTATATATCACATTGTGTGTTTACCACCCAGAGTCAGTTCTCTTCCCATCACCATATATTTGATCCCATTTACCCTCATCTACCACCTCCCTCCCCCTTTACATAGACAATAGTTTAATGGTTACCAAAGGGCACCTATATTCTTAAATAAGATTAGTGTATAGTTTCCTTTTGATACTATCTTTGTCAGGTTTGGACATTAGGGTCTACTGGCTTCATGAATTGGGGTTCTTTCCATCCATGGCCTTGAATGGTTTAGATAATACTTTATTACCAATCTTTTAAAGGTTGAATGAGACTCAACAAAGAAATGATTGGTAGTCATATATTTTAAAGTGGTATATTTTTATTACTATACCAATGAATTCATATAAACATGTACAATGAGAATAATTCAAGTTATATAAAATTCTATAATATTCATTACATTGACTTGACTAATTATATCATTCAGTTCCTCTTTCTTTTTCCCTAATGGATATGCCTGATTTGAGTGTCTTAAAATCTTTCACTATGTAGTATTTTCATTAAGTTTTCCTAATATTTTAAATATTTCCATTTCATTTATTTAGCTGGTATGTTGATGGTACATACATACATGTTTATGACTGTTATATCTTCTTTATAAATCATGCGTTTTATCATGTCAGCACTTTCAACCTTAAATTCTAGTTTGACAGACACTGGTATTCAAATCCTTGCCTTTATTTTCATCCTTCGATTCATTTTCTTTTTATTGTTATTGCTTACCTTCCAACCTTCAAATGGATCTCAGATATACAGAATCTTATTAAGCATTCTGCTTTCCTCAGGAATGACAGCCTGTTAATCTATGCATGGTGTTTTAATATTTATCCACATATAATATAATGAACTCTCATAAAATTATTACCAATATTATAACTAGAACATTGAAAATAATTTTTCTCCCACTATGTGCATTGATCATTTCAGATACCTACAACATAAATTCCTGAGTTTGTAATTCCATTGCATTTTTTAGTTATTTATTTTGTTTTTTTCAGACATAGTTGACATTCAATATTATTTCATGTTAGTTTTAGGTGTACAGCATAATGGTTAGACATATACATAATTTATGACGTTATTCACCCAATTAGTCTCGTACCCACGTGGCACTACACAGAGTTGTTGCAACATTATTGACAATATTCTCTATACTGTACTTTACATTCTAGTGACAATTTTGTAACTACCAATTTCTATTTCTTTTTTCTTTTTTTTTATTAGTTTCAGGTGTACAACACAATGCAATAGTTATACTCTTTACCTCCCAAAGTGAAAACCCCCCTCCCCCAGTTCGCCACCCCACTTCCCCCCATATCATACATATCCATCACAACTCCCCTGACTCCCCTCCACAGTATACTCCACATCCTGTGACCATCCACATATTCAGTTGCAGTTGGCATACAATACTATACAACACTAGCTTCAGGTGTACAGTGCAGTGATCAAGCCTCTTCTCCATCCATGAAGTGGTCTCCCTAACAAGACATGTGACTATCTGATACGCCACAAAATTTTTACAACATTATTATATTCCCCGAACTCTGTTTCATATCCCTGTGACAATATTGTAGTTGTCTATTTATGCTGTCTAATCCCTTCCCCTTCCCCCATCCCCACCCCCCTCCCAAATAGCAACCCTCAGTTTTTCCTCTACATCTACGAGTCTGTTTACGTTGATCATTCACTCAGCTCTTCAGACTCCACACACAAGTGAGATCACATGGTACCTGTCCTCTCCGACTGACTTATTTCTCGCAACATAATAGTCTCTTCACAACATTATCAATTGCATTCCCAGAACTGCACTCATATTCCTGCGGCAACATTGTAGTCCCACATACACTGTCCAAACCCTTCCCCCTCTCCCTCTTCCCCACTCCCTCCCAGCCAGCAACCATCAGTTTTTCCTTTATATCTGCTTGATGTGACTTCAATCTTCTTAAATTGTCTCTCTGGGTTAGCTTGTTTACCCCTTTCTTTTGTTTAAAAAAGCCCTTTTAACATTTCTTGCAATGCTGGCTTGGTGGTAATGAACTCCTTAAGCTTATTCTTTTCTGAGAAGCTCTTTATTTCTCCTTCAATTTTAAGTGATAGCCATGCTGGGTAGAGCAATCTTGGTTGTAGGCCTTAATTTTGTGTCACTTTGAATATCTCGTGTCACTCCCTTCTGGCCTTCAGAGTTTCTGTAGACAAGTCAGCTGTTAGTCTAATAGGAGTTCCTTTGTATGTTACCTGCTGTCTTTCCCTTGCTGCCTCTAGGATTCTGTCTCTGTCTTTAACCTTTGCCATTTTCACTATGATGTGTCTTGGTGTGGACCTGTTTGGGTTCAGCTTGTTTGGAACCCTCTGCACTTCCTGGGCATGTATGTTGATTTCCTTCACCAGGGTAGGGAAGTTTTCAGTCATTATTTTTTCAAATACATTTTCGACCCCTTGCTTCTTCTCTTCTCTTCTCCTTCTGGTAGTCCTTTGAGTCAAAGGTGGTTGGGCTTCCTCTTGTCCCATAGGGCTCTTAAACTATTTTCATTGTTTTTTATTCTTTGGTCTTTTTGCTGTGCCAACTGGGTGAGTTCTGCTATTTTATCTTCCAAATCGCTGATCCGCTCCTCTGCTTCATCTACTCTACTGGTGATTCCTTCGAGTGTGTTCTTCATTTCAGTTATTGTATTCTTTTCTTCTAACAGGTTGTTTTTTATGGTTTCCCTATCCTTCTTTATGTCCTCGCTAAGTTCCTTAAACATTCTTATCATCAGTGTTCTAAACTCTGTCTCTGAAAGGTTGGATCCCTCTGTTTCATTTGGTTCCATTTCTGGAGGTTTCTTCTGATCTTTTACTTGTGACATGTTTCTTTGTTTCCCCATTCTGGCTGTCGCTCTGGGATTGCTTTGATGTATTAGATAGATCACCAGGAGAGCCCTGGCTGGATCACACAGGCACACAGCTCACGGCCCAACACTCCCAGGAAAACTCCCAGTTTCAGCCTGTCCCAATCAGCCGCTCACAGATCAGGCCGAGCAGCCCGAAAACCAGTCACCAGCCTGGCAACTCTGCAAGTGCAGTGTGGAGAGCGGGGACCCGAGGCAGCTTGCGCACTCCTGCGTCTCAGTGAGCAGCCTGTTGGAGCCGGAGGGCACCCGCCCTGCATTTCCCTGGCAACGCAGTATAAGCCGGGCAGAGGGTGGGGATCCAAGGCCGCAGGCTCACGCTCGCACACACGTACTTCTGCGCCAATTCCACCAGACCAATGAGGTCTTGGACCTGATCCTTCATGGGAGGGCCCAAGCCTGACAAAACGGCGCCCTCCCTACACCACTCGCATGCCGGCTCCACACCACAAGAACAACAGTTCAAAAACCTCCAGCCTTTGCACCGAAGGTGCTCAGTTCAGTCCGTCCCTACAGGCTCCCGGCTCCCACAGCTTCTCCCTCCATGAGGAACCAGGTAAGTGTTCACCGGTGAGCAAGCCCGGGCGCTGGCCCCACTGATTCTCCAGCCGCTCCTAGCCTCACCGAGCTGGGCAAAGAGAGTCCTTACTAATTTACTGCCAGCTATCTTAGAACTTCTCTTCCCAGCAAAGGAGCTCTGGGCTGGTGAGCTTGGTGTGCAGCTGGAGGGTCTCTCCCCCAACCAGACAAGCTTCCCACGGCTGGGGCTTCCCTCACGCGGCTCGCCCTCTCTCGTCTCTGCCCGCCCTACCAGACCCGACGCAGCTTCCTCTTTAAGTTCTTCGTTTAGTGGTTCTGTTCCTCCAGGGTTGAATGCTGTAATTTTGGTGTGATCCTGGGAGGCAGTTAGCACAGCATCTGTCTATTGTGCCATTTTATGGGAAGTCCCTCTTAATCCCTTCACCTTTTCAACATTCTCAGGCACCCCTACCCTCTGGCAACCATCATTTTGTTCTCTGTATCTATGAATCTCTTTCAGTTTTGTTCGTTCATTTATTTTGTTCTTCAGATTCCCCATAAGAGGTTGGACAATTAAGTTCATGAACTTGTTGCAATGATGTTGCTAATCTTTTTTGATATCAGAGGGATTATTCATTATGAATTTGTACCAACTAGACAAACAGTTAACCAAGTTTACTAGTTGGAAGTACTGAAAAGGCTGCATGAAAAAGTTAGATGACCTGAACTTTTCACCAACAATCCATGGCTCTTGCATCACGATAATTCACCAGCTCACATGGCACTGTGAGGAAGTTTTTAGCCAGTAAACAAATAACTGTATTGGAACACATCTCCCTACTCACCTGAACTGGCCCCCAATGACTTCTTTCTCCAGCTGAAGATAAAGGAAATATTGAAAGGAAGACATTTTGGCGACATTCAGGACATCAAGGCTAATATGACAACAGCTCTGATGGCCATTCCAGAAAAAGAGTTCCAAAATTGCTTTGAAGGGTGGACTAGGCACTGGTGTTAGTGCATAACTTCCCAAAGGGAGTACTTCAAAGGTGACCGTAATGATATTCAGCAATGAGTTATGTAGCACTTTTTCTAGGATGAGTTCTCCAACTTAATTGTCTGACCTCATATGTTCTTGCCTCCTTTGTCATATATTAAATGAACATATACAAGTGGGTTTATTGTGGGCTCTCTATTCTGTTCCATTGATCTGTGTGTCTGTTTTTATGCTAGTAGCATGCTGTTTTGATTACTATACCCTTGTAGTTTAGTTTGATAAGGCAGTGTGATACCTCCAATTTTGCTCTTGTTTCCCAAGATTGCTGTGGCTATTCAGGGTCTTTTGTGTCCATATACATTTTTAGATTATTTGTTCTAGTTCTGTGAAAAATGCCATTGATATTTTGATAGGGATTGCATTGAATCTGTATATTGCTTGGGGTAATATAGATATTTTTTTTCATGTTTCTCCCTGCTTCTTTGATCAGGCTTTTTTATTCAAAGTTAGCTGCCCAAAGTGATTTGACCTTTATGGAATAAACAAATTTAAGTTTATGCCACAGGCCTCTTTTCTTCTGTGGTGGGTTTCTTTTCCACAGGTTTCTTCTCAGCTGTTGGTTTCTTGTTAGCTACGGCCTTCTTTGCCACCGAAGGCTTCTTCTGCTTCATAACACCAAGAGCCTTCTTTTCTTTCTTCCTTACCACTGGCTTCTTGCCTGGAACCCCCTCTTCACCTGATTTGGCTTCCACCGCTGCTCCTGCTTTATCCACCCAGAGTTTGTGATTCTTGGCCTGGCAAAGAATGGTGTTCTGGTGCATGCTCTTTGCATACAGGTTTAGATTCAACACGATTCTCAGGTTTTTCAGTGGATTCTTCTTCAGGACTCTGCAATGAATCTTCTTGCATAGTGCTCACAGGGCTCTTTGAATCTCTGGGCTTTTCAAGATCCTGCTAAGGTCTGTATTGAGCATTTTGTGCATGGGAAGGTTGTATTTACTCTTCCAGGAGGCAGCTTTACGCCAAGTGCCATATAGCTCATCTAACTTGTGGAAAGTGCTTTTAGTCCAAATGCAGAAACGGCCCACATGCCCACCAGGAGCAGGTTTCAAAATGTTCAGTTTGCTTACATTAAGCACAGTAATTCCAGGGATGTTTCTGAAGGCTTTGATTATGCCATTGTCCTCATTATAGACAATGCAAAGTCTCCTGCACTGGATACGACGACGGTTTTTCATTTTGCCCTTGCCATCTCTCATTCACTGAGAGGCATAGACATTTTGGATATCATTTCAGGCCTTAAGCTTCTTAAGAAGCAAAACAGCCTCCTTTGTCTTCTTGTAGCCTTCAACTTCATCATCAACCACCAAAGGAAGTTCAGGAACTTCCTCAATATGATGACCTTTAGACATGACCAGTGCTGGTAAGGCAGAGGCAACCAAGGCAGAGCAGATGGCATATCGCTTCTGTGTTGTGTTTACTCTGCAGTGCCAATGATGCCAGGTTTTGGTTGGTGCAAATGTGCGGTCTCCACAACACATATTGCCAAAGGCTCCCTGTCCAGAATGATGAGTCCCACCACATCAAACTCTGGGAATTCGGGCCACAGCTCTGCCAGTACCCCATGACTCAGCACTGGTTTGATGACCTGCTAATTCACTGACAGCATAGGGCTGTCTATTGTTTTTGCATAAATTGGTGTGAACAAAGTTCACAATATCTGGTCAAATGGGGGACTTAAACACAGCAGGCAAAGTGACATTTTTGCCAGATGATTCCCCCTTTTCGGAGTACACTGATATCAGTGGACGAGCACACACTATGGCAGGGAGAGGAGACAGCCACGCTCCTCTCAACCTGGTGGCTCCCACAGGAAAAAGGCAGTATAGGCATTTTAACAATATTAATTCTCCCAATCCATAAGCACATTATATGCTTCCATTTATCTGTATCATTTTCAATTTCTTTCTTGTATCTTATAGTTTTCCAAGTACAGGTCTTTTACCTCTTCGGTTAAATTTACTCCTAGGTATTTTATCCTTTTTTTTAATGTAATTGTAAATGAGAGTCTTTTCTTAATTTCTCTTTCTGACAATTCATTATTAGTGTATAGAAATACAACTGATTCATGAATATTAATTTTGCATCCCGCTACTTTACTGAATTTATCAATTTCTAACACATTTTTGTTGGAATCTTTTGGGTTCTGTCATTATAGCATCATGTCATCTGCAAATAACAGTTTTACTTCTTCCTTTCCAATTTGAAAGCCTTGTATTTCTTTTTCTTGCCTCAATGCTGTGGCTAGGACTTTCAATATTATGTTAAATAAAAATGGTGAATGTGGACATCCTTGTCTTGTCCTTGATCTTAAGTTGAATGCTTTAACATATCCCTGTTGAGTATGAGGTTAGCTGTGGCTTTGTCATATATGGCCTTTATGTCTATTCCCACTTTGCTGAGAGTTTTTATAAATGGATGCTGTATTTTGTCAAATGCTTTTTCTGCATCTATTCATATGATCATATGATTTATTTTTTTTTGAGAGCAGTGTCACCGGCCTCATATGTGGGACCCGAACCAGGGCCGCTGGCTTCCCAAGCTAGCACTTAACCACTGCACCACTCGGCTGGCCCCTGATTTTTATCTTTCATTTTGTTTATGTGATGTATACGTTAATTGATTTGTGGATATTGAACCACCCTTGTATCCCAAGAATAAATCCCACTTGTTCGTGGGGGATGGTCTTTGTAATATATTGCTGAATTCAGTTTGTTCATATTTTGTTGAAGACTTTTGCATCTATGTTCATTAGTGATATTGGCCTATAATTTTCTTTTTCTGTAATGTCTTTGCCTGGTTTTGGATTCAGGGTAATGATGGCATCGTAAAGTGAGCTTGTGGAGCCTTCCCTCCTCTTAGATTTTTTTGGAATAGTTTGACAAGAATAGGTGTTAGATATATTTAAATATTTCTTAAAATTCACCTGTGAAGCCATCTGGTCTAGGAATTTTGTTTGTTGGGTTTTTTGATTACTGATTTGATTTCATTAGATTTCATTAGTAATTGGTTTGTTTAGATTTTCTGTTTCTTCTTGATTCAGCCTTGGATGATTGTATGCTTCTAGGAATTTATCCATTTCTTACAGATTGCCCAATTTGTTCCCATATAATTGTTGTAATATTTTCTCATAATCAATCCTTTGTATTTCTGTGGTGTCGTCACTTCTCCTTTTTCATTTCTGATTTTATTTGGGTCCTCTGTCTTTTTTTCTTGATGAGTCTGGCTAAAGGTTTATCAATTTTGGTTATTTTTTTTAAAGAAACAACTCTTGGTTTCATTGATCTTTTGTATTTTTTTTAAGACTACATTTCTCTCATTTCCACTCTGGACTTTATTATTTCCTTCCTTCTAGTCATTTTTTGCTTGGTTTGATGTTCTTTTTCTAGATCCTTTAAGTGTAAGGCTAGATTGTTTATTTGAGATTTTTCTTGGTTCTTGAAGTAGGCCTGTATTGCTATTAATTTCCCTCTTAAGACTGCTTTGGTTGTGTCCCATAGATTTATGGGTCATTGTGCTTTCATTTCCGTTTTCATTTCTCTCAAGGAATCTTTTGATTTCTTCTTTGTTCTTGTTGTTGACCCATTCATTGTTTGGCTGCATGTTATTTAGCCTCCATGTATTTGTGTTTTTCAGTTTATTTCTGGTAATTGATTTCTAGTATCATAACATTGTGGTCAGAGAAGACACTTGATATGATTTCAGTCTTCTTAAACTTTTCGCTGCGACATTCGTTTATAGTTGAATGATATTTCCATGCCGCTGACTGTGGTGTTCTACTTTACACCACGAGCTCAGTGTTCCAGAAAGGAAGTTTAGGAAAGCAAATGTACATTTTTCTATATCTTTGTGTTTTTCAAGAATGAATAACAATAGGAATTTTTTATACCTTAAAGTAATCATTTATTTTAATAAAATGCAGCACCTTAATTGTATTTACTTAAAAAATAAATGCTGTAATTATTTTCTGTGGATTTTTGACACACTTTGGAGAACAAACTTGAAATCAATTAACACAGTGAAATTAAACTTGTTGAGACTTGTTTTGTGGCCTAACATGTGGTCTACCTTTGAAAAATGTTCCATGTGTATTTGAAAATGTGGATTCTATGGCTTTGGCATGAATTACTCTAAAAATATCAATTAAGTCAATCTGTCTAGGGTGTCATTTAAGGCCACTGTTTCTTTGTTTATTTTCTGTCTGGAAAATGTATCCCTTGATGTCAGTGGGGTGTTAAATTCTCCTACTAAGACTATATTATTGTCCATCTCTCCCTTTATGTCAGTTAATATTTGCTTTATGCATGGGGTGCATACATGTTTGCAAGAGATAGATCCTCTTGTTGGATTGATCCCTTTATCATTATGAAATGTCCTTCTTATTATAGTCTTTGTTTTTAAGTCTATTTTGTCTGATATAAGTATTTCCTGTGAGTGAGTGAGCCCATGTGGGGATCCTTTAAGAGGATGTCTGGGTTTCCCACAGCCTTCTGTCTTACCCAAATTGTCAGAATCCCCACTGTTTTTCAGTCAGATGTTGTAGAGGCTCCTCTTCCTGGCACAATTCCTCTGGGCTGGGGAGCCTGGTGTGGGGCTGGGGTCCCTTGCTCCTGCATGGGGAAGGACCTCTGCAGCCAAGATACCCCGCCCAATTCTCAGCTACCACAACAGGTATGGGGCCGGCCCATTCTGTGTCTGAACCCCTCCTACCAGTCTCAATGTGACTTTTTATTTTTATTCTTAGTTATAAATCTTCTGTTTTGCTAGACTTCAGATGGTTTTCCAGGTTTACTGTTGTATAATTTAGTTGTAATTTTAATGTGGTCATTGGAGGAGGCAAGCACCGCACTTATCTACTCTGCCATATTGAATTCTTTCTCATTCTACTACATTTTAATTATACATACAAACACACACAGCCACACCCACCCAAAAAATATATTTTTGTTTCTGAATGCCATAAAAATTAGAAAGCCTTGCTTTCATTTATTTTCACTATTTCAATATTCCTCTACAAGATTTCAAAATGGATACTTAGTTATTTTTCAATTTATTGCTGCAATGAATAATGGTTCTATGAATACTGTTGCACATGTTTCTCAGTACACATACTTCATTAGTATATAGGAATAATATTGTTAGCTCATAGGATATGGGCACATTAAGCTTTATATATGAATGCTAAATTATTTTCTATAATGCTTGTAGCAATTTATACCCCATAAGTTATTTTATTGATCCACATTTTATTTAACAACTTAGTATTGTCAGATTTAAAAATGTTTTATTAATTGAATAAGTACATATTCTCAATTTAAAAAAAAAATTTTCATCTTCCGATTACTAATAAGATTTGGCATTTATTCAAATGTGTCTTGACCAAAATATTTCTTGTTCTATCAAATATCTATACATTCTTCTTGCTAATATTCTTTCATATTGTTTCATATTGATTAGAATAATATTCTTTTTATTTTTTTTTTTTTCTGAGCCATTTCTGCCACCTGTTGGCAGCTCAGCTCAGGCTGGAAATCGAACCGGGGACCCTGATGCTCAGAGCTCACACTCTTGAGCGAGGTCTTAACCAACTGAGCCACTTGGCCAGCCCTAGAATAATATTCTTTATAGTATATATGTATTACAAATATTTATTCCCATTCATATTTTGTCTTTACACTTCTAATATCTTTTGATAAAAATATTTCTAAGTTTGGTATAGTCACCTTAAAAGTCCACATTCACTAGCCACATCTAAGAAATCACTTGTATAGGTAGCAGGCCAGGATAGTGATTCTTGCAGCAAAGATATGTATTGGTTCATTAGACTCCTGAGTCTCACTCTTTTCTCCCCATCAACAGGAGGTCTAAGCTGCCTCTTACATAAAATACTATCTTAAGGAGAAGAATGGAGAAGGGCAGAACAGTTAATGTCTGAGCCCTTCCAGACCCATTGTCTACTCTTGAGACTTTTCTATGACCTAAGAGGCTAAACTAGGTGAACTGTATGAAAAGTCTCCCTTGTTAATATCCTACTATTGCTCTCTACTAAACAAAACCAACTGAAATTTAGAATGATATTGGCTCAGGGGAAGTATAATTGACCAAGTGAACAGAATAAAATCTCAGAAAGATTCACACACACACTCATGCACATACACACACCCACATATGGCAAGGTTTCATATGAGCGAGGTGGTAGTAGAGGTCATTAGGAACAAAGGAAAAATTAAAGAAATGATGCCAAAACAAGTGTTTATTTATATAGAGAATAATGGATGTATGCATCATAGCACATCGAAAAATAATAATTCAGGCTGGTCAAGTGGCGCGTTGGTTAAGAGTTGGCTTGGGATGCCAGCTCTGAGCAGCAGGGCCCTGGTTCTGATCCCACATTAGTGCCAGTGATGCTGTGCCCTCTATAGCTAAGATGGTGAACAGCAGCTCGACCTGGGGCTGGGCTGCCGTGAGTTGCTGGCAATGGCGTAAGCTACAGTGGGGCTGGCCAGCAGCTGGCATGCACTTTCGTGAGCTGCCATAAGCCACCACCATGAGCGGCTGTTCAATGGCCAGTGAGTGACTGCCTCAGCTGGGAAGAGCACAATAGTAATACCAACATGGGCCAGTGAAGCGACGTCCTCCACAACCAGACTGAAGAACCAAAGGACAGCAAATTGTCTGTTCCCCTCCCCCGATTCTCCAATAAAATTTGTAAAATAATAATAATAATAATAATTCTAGAAAACAGAGACTTATGTGTGCAGGCAAAACATTAAAATTCTTAGAAGAAAAAAATATATATGTTTGAAACCAGATTGCAAAAGAGTTCCTTAAATAAGATACAAAGAAACTATAACATAAAATAATAAATTAGGATACATTAATTTTAGATATCACCTCACATTAGGTAGAATGGCTATCATCAAGACAAATAATAACATGTGTTGGGGAAGCTGCCGAGAAAAAGGAACCCTCAAACACTGTTGGTGGGAATGCAGATTGGTGCAGCCATTGTAGAAGGCAGTGTGGAGGTTCCTCAAAAAATTAAGAGTAGAATTACCATATGACCCAGCAATACCTCTCCTGGGTATCTACCCAAAAATCTGAAAACATTTATCTGTAAAGATATATGTGCTCTGATGTTCATTGCAGCTTTATTTACAGTGGCCAAAATGGAAACAACCAAAGTGTCCTTTGAGGACCGGCCGAATGGCGTGGTGGTTAAGCGCTGGCTTGGGAAGCCAGCGGCCCTGGTTCGGTCCCACATGTGAGGGCCAGTGACACTGCCCTCAAAAAAAGAAAAAAAGATACCAAAGTGTCCTTTGATAGATGATTGGATAAAGATGTTGTACATATACACAATGGAATACTATTCTGCCATAAGAAAAGATGGAATAATGCCATTTGCAACAACATAGATGTGTATTGAGATTATTATGCTAAATGAAATAAGTCAGACAGAAAAAGTTGAGAACCATATGATTTCACTGATATGTGGTATATAGAACTGAAAACAACAAACGAACAAGACAAACAAATGAAGAAACAAAAACTCATAGACACAGACAGTAGTCTAGTGATTACCCGAGGGAAAGGGATTGGGGAGTGGTAGGTGAGGTAAAAGGTATCAAATATATAGTGATGGAATGAGAACTGACTCCAGGTGGTGAGCACACAATGTGGTATATAGATGATGTATTACAAAATGTATACCTAAAACCTATGTAACTTTAGTAACTATTGTCACCTCAATAAACTTTAATTAAATTTAAAAAAGATTAGGAATATTATTCATTAACTTATACCAGAAAATTGAAAACACATGTCACAAAATTTAAAATGATATTTCAACCCATACATTTTTCAAGGATAATTATCCAGAATATATAAAAAATTCCTACAAATCAAGAAGACAAAAGCTCCAGGTTATTGGTGATGTCACCAAAATGGTGTTGTAAAAGTCAGTCTCCATCCCTCCAGAGCAATTAACAATTAGACAGCTATTTATGAACAGCAACAGCTATGGGAGAGCTCTGGAGTCCACTTAAAAAACTAAAAACCGTTATGAACACAATGAAATACACACACACACACACACACACACACACACGCAAATAAATAAATTAAATTAAATTAAAAAGTAAAATAAAATAAAAAACACCAGAAAAATTGGTCAGAAGGAAAGGGAAAGGAAGACACTGTACTTTTCCTGCATCATCCCATCCCCCAAGACGGCATTGCTTGGCACCAAGAGGGACGTTCCCAGCTGAAAGATCTCCTGCCCAGGAAAAAAAGTGTGGAGTGAAGAGCCAGCTTCCCCAGCCTTTCAGGTTACCATGAGAAGGTCCCATTTTGGTTTCAGCACACCGAGAGCAGCAAAGTTGAGATATATAGGGATAGCTAAGAAAAAGGAAGAAAATCAGGGGCTGCTAATAGCAGCCTCATAGCAGGAGTGATTGTAGTTCAGAATGAACTGCTCTGGAGACAAATCCAACAGCTTTTGCCACTGAAGAAAATAATGGTGAGCACAGTCCCCATGGACCTCCTACAGGTTTCACAAGCATTTGCCATACAGGTATTCATGTTCACTGAATCCAGATTCCTTATCCCTTTCTACTTCTCCTCCCTCGTCCCTGCTGAAACCTAGGAATCTCACGGGTATCCAGCCAATGCCTATGCAGTTGTGCCAAATGCAAGATACCAGATTAGACCCCTGCAGCTGATGCCTACCACTACACAAGTGTTTTGGGCTAGCCTCTCCAGCTGTGTACTTGCATGCTATCAGCATGACACAAGTCACCAACTTCTACTGCTATGTGCATACATGGGTGCTGCCTTATGCTATTGGCCTGTCCCACTATGCTCACCTGTATCTAGACCCTCTAGCTATTCATCTAGATGACCATGGCATGATCCCCATTACCATCTTTTACTGACATGTGCTTGAGTGATATTTAATAGCCACCGTACTGCATACCAGCTGCCAGAGTGACTTCAGTTTCTGGTTCTTGCTGCCTGCCCTAGCCCCCACAACTACATTTGTGTCTGCAACCAGCCTCTGCCACTACACAGACACCTGTAGCTGTCCCACAAAGCTGAGTGTGTGCACACTACTAGTGCTAGCCATCAACACTGCCTACCATAACAATTTGGATACAGTGACCACTGAAAACCCCAACAGCTCTTGCAGCTACTGCACTCATCCATAGTATTTGTCAAGGACCACAGAGTTGTCAATGTTGTAGATCTCAATGGCCTGTGCTGAAAAGACATCACACACCTCTGAACATGGTGCTGCCACAGACCCTTGCACTTGGTGCCATGCACCAATAGACCTGGTATCACAGCATACTACGATGTGCCCCAATCCACAGGTGAAAGTATTTTCCTTACCAACCCCTAAATACTGGAAAAGATGACTGCTTCTTCAAATGTTCAAAAAACTACACAAGTCTAGAGGGATCATGAAGAATCAGGGAAATATGACACCATCAAGGGACTACAGTAAACCTCCAGCAACTAGCCCCCAAAGTGGAGATCCAGAAATTTCCCAAGAAAGAATTCAAAATAAGTTTTTAAAGATTCTCATAGAGCTACAATTTAACAATACCAGAAAAGCATTACAAAAACAAAATGAGAAGCTCAACAAAGAAATAGAAAATATAAGAACCAAACAGAAATTCTGGAGCTGAATAATAAAATGACTCAACTGAAGAATTTACTAAAGAGCTTCCATAGTGGACTGAGCAGGTAGAAAAAAATAATTAATAAGCTAGAAGAAACATCAATTGAAATTATATAAGCAGAGGAGCAAAGAAAAAAAATGAAAAGAAATAAAGAAAGCCTATAGGACTTATGGGAAATATTCAAGAGAAACTTGTCAACAGTGAAATCCGAGAAGGAAAAAAAGGGAGAAAGAGGTAAAAAGTTTATTTAAAGAAATAATGGCTAAGAACTTCCAAAACCTGGGGAGAGATGTGAATATTCAAGTTCACGAAGCTAACAGACCATTCCAAAATTTCAGTACAAAATGACCTCCTCCAAGACCCAATAAAACCGTCAAAAATCAAAGACAAAGAGAGGCTCCTAGAAGCAGTAATAGGGGAAAAAACTCTCATAGAGAGGAACCCCTATAAGGCTATTAGTGGATTTCTCAACAGAGATCTTACAGACTAGGAAAGAATGAGATAATATATTTGAAGTTGTGAAAGAAAGAAATTTCCAACCAAGAATGCTTTACACAGCAAAAGTGTCCTTCAGGAACAAAGGCGAGAGACTTTCTTTAATAAAAAAGCTGAAGTGGTTCATCCCACTAGACCTGCCATGAAGAAATGTTGAAGAGCTCTTCAAGATAAAATGAAAGAATGCCAATTAGTAACATGAAAATATACAGTGCACTGCTAAAAGTAAGCATACGGACAGATTTAGAACACTGTAATATCATAGTGTGTTAACTAATTCTAATATAGAGGATACAGGTTCAAAGTATTTTTGAAAATCTACAGCTACGATAATTTGGTAATGGTTACACATTATAAAAGAGATAAATTATAATATCAAAAATATACAATGTTTGGAAGGAAGTAATAGGGTAGAGTTTTTATATGTGATAGGAGTTGTTATCAACATTAAATAGACTGTTATATTGATAATATTTTTAATGTAAGTCTCACAGTAAACACGAAGCAAAAACCTTTACCAGATTCACATAAAAAGAAGGAAATCAAAACATACCACTAAGGAAAATCATCAACTCACCAAAGAAGACAGCAAGAAAGGAAGGAACAAGGAAAATACAAAAGAGCCAGAAAGAAATTAATAAGAATAATAAAACAAAACCCAACTATATGCTGTCTACAAGAGACTCACTTCACACTGGCTAAAGTAAAGAAATGGAAAAATATATTCCATGCCAGTAGACTCCAAAGAGAGCATGGGGAGGTATACATAATTCAGATAAAATAGACTTTACACCAAAATTGTAACAAAAGACAAAGAAAGTCATTATATAATGATAAAGGGGCCAATTCAGCAAAAGGATATAACCATCATAAAATATATGCATCTAACATTGAAGCACTGAACATATTAATGTTCAATCAAATACTAATACTGAACATATTAATGTTCAATCAAATACTAACAGATCTTAAGGGAGAAATAGATAACAATATAATAACAGTAGGGGACTTCAAAATCCCATTTTTAATAATGGACAGATCACCCAGACAAAAAATTAAAAATGAAACCAGTTGGACTTGATAATACTTTTCCTTAGAAGAGCCCAACAGACATATACAGAACATTCCATCCAAATGAAGCAGAATACACATTCTTCTCAAGTGCACATGGAACATTCTCTGGGATACATCATTTGGTAGGTCACAAAACAAGTCTCAGCAAATTTAAGAAGATTAAAATCCTACCAAGTATTGTTTCTGACCATAATGGTATAAAACTAGCATTTAATAACAAGAGGGAAAAAATATTTTAATATGGAAATTAGACAACACATTCCTCAACAACAAATAGGTCAAAGGAGATATCAAAAGAGAAATCAAAAGTATTCTGAAACAAATAAAAATGAAAGCATAACATATCAAAACCTATGGGATGCTGCAAAACAGTTCTAAGATGGAGATTTATAGCAAAAGCATCTACATTAAGTGGGGAAAAAGACATCTAAAAATACCTAGCATTTCACCTCAAGGAACTAGAAAAAGAAGAATAAACTAAGCCCAAAGTTCACAGAAAAAAAGAGAATAACAAAAATAAGAGGAGAAATAAAAGACATAGAGACCACAAAAACCATTGAGATTAAGTAAATTAAAAGCCATTTTTTAGGGCCGGCCGAGTGGCGCGGCGGTTAAGCGCTGGCTTGGGAAGCCAGCGGCCCCGGTTCGGTCCCACATGTGAGGGCCAGTGACACTGCCCTCAAAAAAAAAAAAAAAAAAAAAGCCATTTTTTGAAAAGATAAAATTGACAAACCTTTAGCTAAAGTAACAAAGAGAAAAAGAGGAGATTCAAATAAAATCAGAAATGAAAGAGGAGATATTACAACTTATTCCACAAACATGAAAAGGATCATAAGAGACTATCATGGTAATTATATATTGTAAATAGACTTGTTTTTTTAATTTCCTTTTCAAATTGTTAGTCGTTGGGTAGAAATGCAACTGATTTTTGCATGTTGATTTTGTATCCTGCAACATTGCTGAATTTGTTCATTAGCTCTAATAGCTCTGTGTGTGTGTGTGTGTGTGTGTGTGTATGTTTGGGATTTTGTACATATAAGATCATTTAGTCTGTGAACAGAGATAATTTTACTTCTTGGTTTACAATATGGTTTTCTTTTATTTCTTTTCTTGTCTAATTACTGTAGTTAGGACTTCCAGTTTTAAGTTGAAAAAAAGTAGTAAAAGCAGGCATCTTTATCTTGGTTCCACTCTTACAAAAAAAAAAAAAGAAGAAAAAAGAAAACAAAAGTTTTCAGTCTTTCGCCATTGAGTGTTAACTGTGGCTCTTTCATATTTTTTCATTAACTTTTTATTAAGTTCAGGTACTTTATTTCATTTCTTATTTTGTTAAGTATTTTTATCATGAAAAGGTGTTGACTTTTGTCAAATGATTTCTCTGTCCCAATTGAGATACCTTATTTTTCTTCATTAGGTTAATGTGGTGAATTATATTAATTGATTTCCATATGTTGAACCATCCTTTAACTTCCAAGAATAAATCCAACTTTATCATGGTGCATAATCTTTTTCCTATCCTATTGAACTCAGTTTGCTAGCATTTTGTTGAGGAACTTGGTATGAATGTTAGTTGGGGATATTGGTCTGTAGTTTTCTGGTAGTGTCTTTGTCTTGTTTTGGTATCAGGGTAATGGTGCTCTTAACGCCATCTTATAAACATCATATGATTAGGTCTTTTTTTTTTTCTTTTGAGGGCAGTGTCACTGGCCCTCACATGCGGGACCGGGGCCTCTGGCCTCCCAAGACCAGTGCTTAACCACCATGCCACTCGGCTGGCCCGATTAGGTCTTTTTTTTAATCCATGAATTGACTCTATTCCTTTGATTGGATAATGTAAGCCACTCAACTTAAGAATAATTATTGACAGGTAAGGACTTACTAATATCATCTTATTAATTTCTATCTGATTTGCTGACAGCCTCCCCTTTGCTTTCCCAATGGTGGAGCTAAAACTCAAGTTTTGTGGTTACTACCTTGCCCACAGATTTGGGCCAGCTTTTTATAAGTGGTCACTAGCAATCTGCCAAAGCTTGCTCTTCCCATTGTCAGGAGCACACACAGAGAGGGTGGGTAGGGTGTGTGTATGGGGGGGGGGTTAGGTGCACACAGAGCTTGGTGCACACATAGGTCAATGGGGGGATCCATTACCCAGATATCCCCAGTGGTTCATGGGTGGGCTTGATGGAGTACGCAACACAGTTGGCAGGATCTTTGTCCCTTTAAATGTCCTCCAAACATCCTATCTGCCTCTCTCCCAGCATTTTCCTACCCCCAGTCATACAGCTCATGACTCAATACTCTGGATATGATGAGAGAGAAATGGGCCTCTTTAGCAATGTCCCACACAGCTGAGGAAGTCACTCACTCACTCATACACTCACTTTCCCCTAAAGGAGAAACCACAGGCTGAGAAAATCTCACTTGGCAATGAGCTGTGCTGCCTTGGGGAAAGAGTAACATGGGTAAAGGAAAACTATTCCTCATACTCTCTCCAATACATGCAAACTTATATTATAATTATTTTTTATTCCAGTGTTATGCTGGAACTCCTCTGCTGGAGACCTGGATTTCCACCCAGATTCTCTCATATGTGGGTAATTACCTAAGTCTGTTCTCCAGGGGCTCTGAGACCATGACCAAGAGGGGCTATAGAGAGTTTACAGGCCACTCACTGCATGGTGCAAAGTTGGGACTAATGTCTGTATGCCTATTACCTGATATACAGGTGGACAAGACTCCTCCCAGGTCCCTTGGTGTATGATATTAGATCCCACAGATCAAACAAAGATATTATTTTTGTTCATGGATGAATACCAAATTATTGTTATTGAGAGGATGGATAGAACAAGGGATGTCTTATTCAGTCATGTTGATGTCACTCCCAAGAGGACTTTTTAAAATCATGAATGTTGGGCCGGCCGAGTGGCACGGTGGTTAAGCGCTGGCTTGGGAAGCCAGCGGCCCCAGTTTGGGTCCCACATATGAGGGCCAGTGACACTGCCCTCAAAAAAAAAAAAATAAATAAAATCATGAATTGAACTTTATCAAATGATTTTCAGTATTTAGTACTATGTTATTTCAATTTTTTTAATGTTATTTTTTATGATTTTATTTTACAATAATGATAATAACCAATTTTACATGAATAGGATAAATCCCACTTGATAATAATGCATTGTTTTTATATTGACTTCTGGATTCAACTTGCTAATTTATTCAGAATTTTCAGATCCATATTCATAAATGAGGTTAATCTCTTATTCTTTTCTTGTTCTATCCTTGTCTAGTTTTCAATTCCTGTTTATGGTAGCTAATTCAGTTTCTAATTAACTCCGGGACAATATTGTTTGAGTGGCCAAAGCAGAACTTATTTACTCAAATCCCTATTAGATTGTCATACCCAGTGCTGTTTCTCAGGACCTCAGTCACCTCTCTCCCTGTCATGTGCCATCTTTCTCATTGACTAATATCAGAACCTAAGCTTATGCTGTAGCATCCCTTTCCAGATACAAAGAGGCCACATGGATTAGCTGTGTGGTCAATTCTCCATTTGCTGCCCCACCATATTTACAGTCCATTTCCAATCCTTCGTTGCCTGTTCTGTGTCCTTATTGACTCTTGTATACTGCATCATCTAGAATCCCTTGCTAGCTGGCCTCTGGTTGGTTTTGACTAAAATTAACTTAATGGTAGGAACTCATAATAAATGGGAAGAAAGAGGGACCAAGAGTGGCTGATTTTTCTTCCTTGCTCCTCCCTGCTCTAGACTAAACTGTGTCCTACCCCTCTACCAAATTCATATGTTAAAGCCCTAATGTGACTATATTTGAATATAGGCCTTTCAGGGGATAGTTAAGGTTAAATGAGGTCATAACATGGAGTCCTAATCTGATAGGATTGGTGGCCTTTTAAAGAAAGGATGAGATCCTCTCCCCTCACCAAACACATGTACTGAGGAAAGGCTATGTGAGCCCATAGTGAGAAGGTGGTCATCTACAATTAAGTTTGCGAACCCATCCTAGAAAAAGTGCTACATACCTCATTGCTGAATATCACCTCTGAAAAACTCCCCTTGGGAAGCCATTGCCTAGTCCACCCTTCAAAGCAATTTTGGAACTCATTCTGGAATGGCCATCTGAGCTGCTGTCATATTACCCTTGATGTCCTGAATGTCATGAAAAGGTCTTCCTTTCAAAATTTCCTTGATCTTTGGGTAAAGAAAAAAGTCATTGGTGGCCAGATCAGGTGAGTAGGGAGGGTGTTCCAATACAGTTATTTGTTTAATGGCTAAAAACTCTCTCACAGACAGTGCCCTGTGAGCTGGTGCATTGTCATGATGCAAAAGCCATGAATTAATTGTTGGCAAAAAGTTCAGATCATCTAACTGTTTCATGCAGCCTTTTCAGCACTTCCAAGTAGTAAATTTGGTTAACTGTTTTAGTTGGTACAAATTCATAATGAATAATCCCTCTGATATCAAAATACGTTAGCAACATCATTTTGACTCTTGATTTGGACCAATGGAAATTTTTTTGGTCATGGAGAATTGGCTGACTTCCATTGTGCACTTTGACACTTTGTTTCAGGGTCATATTGATGCACCCACGTTTTATCACCAATGATAACATGGCGCAAAACATCGTCTTGCCTCTCCAAAAGGTCTTGGCAAACTTCGAGTCTCCTTTGCTTTTGTTCATCGGTGAGCTCCTTCAGGACCATTTTTGCACACACCTTTCTCATGCCAAGATTTTCCTAACTGTTTCTCCATTGATGGTTACTTGGTCTGCTGTGCTTCTCACAGTCAGCCGATGATTTGGACGCACAATTTGATGAATTTTTACAATGTTTTCACCAGATCTGCTTGTACTGGCCGTCCTGATCTCTCTCCATCAGTGATACAATCTCTCCCCTCAGAAAAATGTTTAATCCATTTGTACACTGCCATTTCTTCATGGCATTATCCCCATAAACTTGGACTAACACGTCCCTGATTGCACTTCCACTCTTGCCAAGTTTAACAAGAAATGTAATGTTTATTGCTCTGATTCAAGCTCAGACATTCTTGTGATGGCACACAAAAACACACAATAGTGAACGCCACTCAGCAAGATACCACCACACGTCGACATAAACACAGCTGTGAGACTCTGATATACCAAGGTTATGAAACCTTACTGAGCTATTTGTACAGTGCTGCCAATGTAAGTGCACAGCGGCAAGTTCACAAGCTTAATTGTCAGACCTCATACAAGCCAAGAAGAGAGCCTTGCCAGAAACTGAATAGGCAGCAACTTATTCTTTGACTTCCCAGCCACCAAAAGTGTAAGAAATAAATTTATGTGTTTACCTCCCAGTCTGTGGTATTTTGATATGGCAGCCTGAGCTGATGAATGCCTCTCCTATTGTGGCACCATGCATCTGATAGTAACTGCATTCCCCAACTTGAACACAGTTCCCACTGGGAATACCTCCTGAACTGTAACACGTTTTAATGGGTTTTGATAACATTATTCCCTCCACTTGGTCCTAGGGGTGGTAGTGGTTTCCCACTACTTCTTGTCTGTAAGTTCCATAATGTGCCTTGTTTATCCCATTGGCTCTGTTTATATTTCACTAATAGTCCCTTCTTTTAAAATCTCTTTATTTGTCCATCTAGAGTGAATTCTATTTCTTGTCAAGACCCTGACTAGTGCCCCAGTAGAGAAGTATTTTGTAAATTTTTTTTAAAAAAGTAGTACCAAAGCTAGGAGTTAGAAATTCACTGTTTAGTCTGTCAAAGATATCCCAACACAGTATTTAAGAAAAAAATTTAAAATCCAGGATTGTTCTTCTCTACTTTAAGACTCACAGTGAAGTATTCAGATACATTTTCCAACTAGATGCAACTATAGTCCCTAACCAAATTGTTATTCACATTAAACCCTCTTATTATAGGAGTTCAAATATAGAGACTACCTTGCCCTCAAATCAAGCATAGTTTTGATGGAAGGGATTAAAGGAAAAGGGATGCATGTCCTTGCTGCCTTTATGGCAAAGAAAGTCCAGTTAGGTGTTACTCATAACAGTAGAAAAAGATAAACAGCTAAGATATCTGTAAAGCCTTAATAAGCATAGTGTAAATATTTTGGATGAAAAACATAGTGATAGTCAGAAGATCAAATACAATTGCTTCTAAGAAAAAAATCTCCATCATGAACAAGGTCAGTTATAAACAGGACATTGATTTAGATATACTACCAGAGATTCTGCTGGCTTTTTAATCAATAGCTTTGTTGAGAAATGCGATTAACACCCATACTGACATTTGAAGAAACAAACTACAGTAATAGCTTGGTTTGCGAGCATAATTCATTCCGGAAATAAAGTACTCATATTGCAAGACATCACTCATTTACCACAAACATTAGAAATGTTTGCTTGTGTAGCAGAACACTCGCAAACTATGTTATTCACAATCCAAGGTTTTACTGTACTATGGTATTTTCATTGATATTATGCAATAATTACTTTTGTGAAATCCACAGTGGCAGGATGGGACCGGCCAAGTGGCGCAGTAGTTAAGCACTGGCCTGGGAAGCCAGCGGCCCCAGTTCAGGTCCCACATATGAGGGTCAGTGACACTGCCCTCAAAAAAAAAATACTTTTGGGCCAGCCGAATGGCTCAGTTGGTTAAGAGCGCACTCAAGAGTGAGAGCTGAGCTCTGAGGAACAGCAGTTCGATGTCCAGCTGGAGCTGAGCTGCCACTAAGCTGCCAACAGGTGGCAGGATGGCTCAGCTAAAAAAAAACAGAAAAACAAAAAACAAACCTCAAAGTGGCAGGATGGCAGCAAAAAACAATGGAAAATATTTTCTACTCTATAACTTGAGATTTGTTGTCTCTTCTTGCATACAGAGATCTATGAGGCAAATATTGTGCATACATCTAAGATGAATATGAAGATGAGCAACATTGGGAAATGGGAATGTACAAGTATATTATATTCACTGTATTGGCTGCTGGATCAGTGAACAACCTTACTTGCAGTTGAGTGCATTTTGTGCACAACATGTTGTTCTTTTTCTGTCATTCTTTACCTGTCACCTTCCACTGAAATGTACTGTATTTCAGGTACTGAATCTGGTTTTTGTGACATAGATATTGATTTATGTACCATTCAATTTAATTCGTGTGAAAATACTTGTGGTGTCTTGACATATGTCTGTGGTTAATAATTGCATTGATCTATCCCATAAGTAAAGGACAGTATGCTGATGATGGATGAACCTGATGCTTATTAAAATTTATAAGAGGAGTAATTTGACTGAGGGTCCAATTAGGTAAAGCATATAAAATACTTAAGATGATGACTAGCTGTTCTTATTATTCTAAGTTTCATTGACTATCAGATAAAAAACTAACATCTGAATTGGACATTCATGCAACATGTTCATCATTTCAGGTTTCAGGCTCCAACATTAAACAAAAAAATCACCTAAAAATATGACCCCATAAAAGAAAAAGTCTCTGTATTTTATTTTTCATTTCAGTTTTTCTTGTTTTTATGAAATTTAATATATTTTATAAAACAAATATATTTTTATAAAAAGATTATGCTCCTGCTAAAATGTAAACACGATAGAAAAAATAGATAAAAGAAAGTGTATTTTTTACTTTTAAAATAGTATACCACCTCCATTACTAAAATATATTGAGCACTATTCAGAACATCTTATACATGTGAATACAGACACACACGCATGCACACACAGATATTTTTAATATATAATATCAGTAGAATGACCTCATACATTGGGAGGTATAATCACATAAAGACGAGAACTGTTAAGATTCAATGAGATATCATAGTAATATCTAGAAGAACTGGAGCCCTGTAACAGAAGAGTATCAAAACAATGTAGGATTTTCTCTGTTCTAAGGGTTTTACCATTGATAAATAGGAAGATATTTAAGTATCTTAAGTGTCAAAGACTTGCAAAATACAATGAAGTAATGTAGCAACTTGGATAGAGTTTGCAGATTTCTGTGAGTGAACAAAAGAATTAAGCAATATGTTAATTTACAAAGCACGATGTCTGTGCCCATCTTCTTCTCTAAATTATGTGGTCCTTTGTATAGGCCAGGGGTCAGCAAACTGCAGCTCGTGAGCCACATCTAGCTGTTTGGGTATGTTCCGTCTCAAAAGTTTGCCACCCCTGGAAGAGCCAATCCTGTCCTCCACAACAATCTAAAAATTATTTGAGAGCCATAAATATAGTTTTACATAATCACCATTATATGAATAGTATCCTTTAAAAATTTTATAAATGAAATTATTGACAGTTTTATTTTCACTTTCAATTTTACTTCAGAGACACATGTATGTACCCAAAGAGCCACATGTGGCTCGCAATCCAGTTTGCTGGCCCCTGGGGGCTCTTCTGTCTCAAAAGTTTGCCAACCCCTGGTATAGGCTATCATAAGGGGCAATGTTTCCCATAAGCATCACCAATATGAACAGAATTACCACTGTATAATTGGTCATTAAAAAAAATCTCAAAAATCTGAGGTTTTGCTAGAGAAACAAAATTAATAGGATAAAAAAACTGCATTAAAATTACACTGATGGTAATCACTGTGAGCACCTTTTATATTGCAGAAGTCAAATGTGACTTGTATTCATCTTTGTTATCGGTATATATTGAGTATTACAATTAAATATAGTTTTTCTCTTTCTTATCATGTGTATACAACTGTGGAAGGGAATCAAAGGAATTGTAATAGATATGTATGATATGGGGGGAAGTCGAGTGATGAATTGGGGGAGAGGGGTTGTCACTTTGAGGGATAAAAAAGTATAACAATTGCACTGTGTTGTACACAAAAGAAAACAAAAGGAAAAAAATGTTCTCTGTAAAAAAAAATATGTATACATTTTTTTGGCACCCTCTGTGTGTGTGTGTGTGTGTGTGTGTGTGTGTGTGTGTTTGCGTGTGCGCATGTGCGTGTGTGCGTGTGTGCGTGTGTGCGTGTATGTGTGTGTGTGTGTGTGTGTGTGTGTGTGTGTGTGTGTGTGTGATATTTAAGGAATTAGCTCATGTGATTGTAGAAGCTGACAATTCCTAACCTGTGGGGTAGGTTGTCAGGCTGGAGATTCAGGTAAAAGTTAATGTAATAGGCCTGAGCCAAAATCTGCAGGGCAGGGTAGCAAGCTGAAAATATAGGCAGGGTTTCTATGCTGCAGTCTTGAGGCAGAATTTCTTCTTTGGGAAACCTATCTTTGCTCGTGAAGGTTTTAGCTAATTAAATGAGGCCCACCCACGTTATGGAGGGTAATAGAATTTACTTAAATACTATTGATTTAAATGTTAATTGCATCTAAGAAATACTTTTACAGCAGCATCTATTATCTAGATTAGTGTTTGATCATACAACTAGCACCATAGCTTAGCCAAGTTGACACATAAAACTATTACAATTTGTGAAGTTATCTTTCATGATTATGTAGGATAATAATAATCTTTTTTCAGTGATTTAGCATATTTTAAATTCTGAGATTTGTAAGACAGTATAGAAATTTTTAAGAGACTCAAATCCACAGTATTAATTTTTTGTGTTAATAGACATGCTTATATTTTCATATTTTAAGTGTTAATTTGTTTAAGAGATTTGGCCTATTAAATAAAAATGTCAATTTGTGAATCTAAATTAATATATGTAATTGAATAATTTAGTTTTGTGAATTTAATTGAAATCGTTCTAAGCTTATATACACAATGGGAACATTTAAAATGAAAATTCCACGAAGATAGAAATTTCCTTCTGTATTACCCACTGCTACCTTCTAAGTACCAAGAACAGAACCTGCCCAATAAGTTCTTTATAAATATTTGTAGGATAAATCTGAGAAAATCCGAGACTCACCAAATATTTCAGCTTACTGGAACAAGCTGAGTACTTAAAGGAAGCAAAATAAAGTTATAAATGAAATTTAAAATATTTATGCAAATTTCAGTTGTAAAAGCTCCCTTAAAGTTGATTTTTTTTTTGTAATTAGTTAAATATATGAATACAATAATATTTGTAAAGTGAAAGAAAGACCTTAAGGAATAACTGGCTTTTTAAGTTTGTAACTTTAATAAATTAAACATTAATTTTATACCTAATGAAACTTGTGAATAAATTTTTCTGTGTGCCTAATTACCCTCAAGGGTGTAAAAAGCCTCACACATGACAGATAGGTCAATATTTACTATATTTATGGTCAACTTAATTTTTATTTTATTAATATTTAGCAGAAAAAAAATAATTACTTTATATCAGATAAATGTTTCATCATAAAGAGATATTGTTAAAAGAGTTCCTGAAAGGTTTTAAAAATATTACAAAAGAAGTATTAAAAGGTCAGAGTCATTTTTTGCTATATTTTTATATATGTTTTTTCACTGTACTTTTCTTCCTTAGGCAACATAGCAAATTAGTTAAAAGCACGAACAGTCAAATCAGATTTTCTGAGTTTGAAACCTAGCTCCACCACTTACCAAGAAGGCAAGTTACTCAACCCATGTGTGTCTCAGTTTCATTATGTTTAAAATAAAGGAAAAAGTAATATCTGTCTCCTAACGTTATTGTGTAGGTTACACAAGATCATTCCTGTTAAGTACATGCTCAGAACAGTACCTAGTATATATGTCTTTTATTTAGTATCTACTAACTTCCTGCTAGGAAGCATGAGAAAACTAGCCCATAGTTCTCCCCAAGTACTTGCCCCCAATTCCTGAGTTTTATTAGTAATAAACTTTGAAAATATAAATATGATTGTAAAATCTGTATAACCATTTTAGTTATTATTATTCCTGCAGTTGTTTTGTTTTAGTTCTATCTAAAACTGAAAAGAATTCAATTGATGAATTCTTTGGTTGACTAGATTTCATCATCAAGTAGAATGTGTTTGATATCTGATTTTTTAAAGGTCATGGGCACTATATTTTCTAAGTTCTTGTGTGTTTGAGAATGTTTTCTTCCTTCTAATACAGTGCTACTAACTACATTTGGTTACTACTGAGCATTTGAAATTATAATTTGGAAATATTGGCTTATATGAAATATACCATTAAAATTAATTTCCCATTATGTTTAACTTTTTTAATGTGGCTATTAGAAAATGTAACACTACATATGTGACTCACATTACATTTCTATTACAAAGCACTTCCTCAGAACTTCATATTTTCTGATATACTGAACCCCTTGTAAGTGGTTTGATTATTGTCTGGATTCCTTTAGAATTATTTCTTCTTCATTGTTGAAATTCCATAACTTTATTCATATACATGTTGTTGTTGAAATGTATCAATTTTTCCTTAGAGGTGGAATGGGGTAGAATGCGGTGATAAAACCAGTTTTCCAACCCACATATAATTAAACCTTTTGCCACATAACTTTTAAGTGATCTCCTATGTGGGCAGGTTGATCTGCCCTACCCCTTCACCCTTCTTCTCAAACGTGACTTGCTTTGACCAATGCGATGTTAGCTGGCATGATACAATCAGAGGCTTGAAGTATGCACTTTAGAAACTGCTCTATCTTACACCTTTGCCATAGCCAAGAGAATATGCCCAGCTAAGCTTATAGAGGATTAGAGACATAGAGCAGAGCCATGTCACTCAGTCGCTACAGTCAAGACCGGCCCATATCAACAACTAGCAGGCAAAAAAACAGACATATGAGTAAAACCAATCAATGTCAGCAGAGCTGCCTAACTTACCTCTCCAGATATATGAACAATGAGCACTTGTGACATGCCATAGAGGTTTTTGTATTTGTTTTTTATGCAGCAATAATAACTGATGCAATCTTAGATCTGTGAATTCAAATCTCTAATTCAGGATAATTTAATTTTAGTATATCTTATAATAGCTTGTATATTTCATTTATTTGGCACTGTCTTTAGGAAAATCAGTTGTGAATATGCTGATTCTCCATTTGTATCTTTCATAGCAAGATATTTTTTTTCTCGGAAGAAAAAAATCAAAAACATTTTTTTTTTCCCAAACCAACTTTGATTGTCACATAGCCAAAGTTCATTACCATAATTGTGTTCTTAACTGTATTCATAAATGTGGTATGGCTTCTAATGTGATTTCCTCTGTTTTAATGTATTTATTATTACTTTCCATTTTTTTTCTTGAGTATGCGCCTTCAATTTTCATCTCCATCTGTTGTTCCATTATTTTCTTTACCTTTTGCATCACTTCTTTGAATTCTTTTTAGCTGTGTTTTGGTTTGAAAAAATTACATCTCCAGCACATTCTTTGAGACTGTGGATATTTATTATTCTTAAAGTTTTCTGTTTTCTGGGATAACCCCTTCTCTAATTTATAGTTAATATCTACATATTGCATATATGCCTTTCCTTTTAACTGAAGTACACAGATATCACATGACAATTACTCCTTGGTTATTATTTTGAAAGGAGGAAGTTTGAATCACTTTTCTGTAAAATACTCTGCAGAACATAAAGGGAATATGGGAACTAGTTAGCAGCTTCAATGTAAGTCTGTTGTCATGCTCTCTACCTCTCAGTACTTCCTTAAATACTCTGTTTTGGGGGCATTACTCCTCTCAATTTGTAGGATGAAGGGAATTGGTGTAGTCCTATATCTGGGCACTCTAATCAAGGATCATTGGCTCAACTCTTAAGAATACTGACACTTAAGGGAAATTCCTTTACTGCATAAATTCTGAAAGAGTATTTCTGTTTCTTTTTGTTTTTCTTTCTTGAGCCTTCCAAATCACCTCATCACCATGATTCTTTCCATCTAAATCTCACAGTATATTGCAGTTATTTTCTTAAATTTGTGATTTACGGAATTTTGGGTTTGTTGATCTTTATGCCACTAAAGAATTAGTTTTCTCTTCTGTGTTATTATTTTTTTTATGTTCTCAATGGGATTCGAGAAGGGTTAAATAGAAGTGATTGTACTCTTCAATGTACATTCTACATGAAAGTTCACCCTTAAACTTATATATAATAAAATATGTAAATTCAATATGTAGAAGCATGTTTATGTGAATAGTTTAATTAATTTTATAGTCAATTCATCAAAAATGGTTCTCATGTTTACAATACTAAAATCCACCAGAATTCTACTAGACTGAATTACTTTATTATCTTCACCTCTAATGAAAAAATCTGCCATAAAACCATTTTTATGTATTTATATCACTGGAAAGAGCCAGAAATTTGACAGGAATTTAAAGAGTCTCTCCTTTCTTTCTATGAGTTGAAAGACCATATTATTCTTAGCAAAGTGAACAAGGAAATACTCCAAGCATCTTTTTATATTTAGTTTTCCATTCAGCAGACATTGAAAAAAGGAAAATAGAATGATTGTGTTGCGAGATCCATTATTCATGATGCTACTAGTGATATCTTATTACATGCTGAAAACAACTGATGCTTCTAAAGGGAAGAACAATACCTGAAATTCCAGGTACTTTGATTTTCCTTTGGGGTTGAAAATATGTAACTCAATGTAAAAATACCCCTCTTTCATTCAGTATACTGAGGATACACTATTGTGTAGGTTAGAATATCAACATATTTTCTATACCTACGTGAAATGCTGAGTAAGAACACTGTTCATTCTCTTTGGTTAAAATATTCTATGGCAGAGACATACCTCTGACTATAATGTGAAATAACTGTATTTAGCATTGAAAAACATTTTTTTCTAACAGCATTTTTTTTTCCTGCTTCTGAAGTAATGGTGTTAGGTCATGGCCAGGCCTGCTATAAACATGAGGATGCAAAAAGAAAGTGAAAACGGACATTTATAACTGTGGGTTCAATAATGATTTTCCTTATTTGTAAATAGTTAATCCATTAAGTATTTAGACATATCCATCTTTCTGCTTATTTTTATGAAAGACAGTGAGCTCTTGCGTTTTTCTCCTTTATGTCAGAATTCTGTATATGATTATATGAGTACCCAGAGAAGTATCAGGCATCTGAGTAACTCTACTTTTGTGTCATTTAATTATTGAATCATTTGCACATATTAACAGTTACATTAGTTAAATTAAAGGGAAAACCACTTGAACTGATCTAAGTCAGCATTCTCTCCAGTTTTCAAATCTGAACCAGCCCATAGGCCTTTTGTACCTGGTTTTAAAAATAGATCTGGTGAATAAGGTGGATAAGGAGGATACATCATAATGTTTTTATTTGGCAGAAATTGCCATATACCAGAAGCAACATGTGACACAAAGCATTGTCATGATGGAGGATGATTTATGGCACATTTTAAAACACACCTTCTCTCAACTGTAGCTCACATCTGACTGACTGCACCGAACAAGTTGAAGCTTGTCACACACTGTTACTAAGATTCAATGCCCCATTACCTGTTTGATTCCTGCCTTTCCGTTGGATGGCACTTGGCAGCAGCATTCACCGTATTTTGTGATCACAACAGAAAGGCTCTGTGACACACATTGCTTCTGGTATGGCAATTTTCATCACATAAAAGCATTACGGTGTGTCCTCATCCACCTTATTCACCTGATCTGGCATCATGTGACTTCTGGCTCTTATACAAAGTCAAAATAACCATGGAAGGTAAACATTTTGAATCATTCAGGACCTTCAGGTAGCCACAACAGTGCAACTGAAGACACTCACGAAAGAGGGCTTCCAGAACTGTTCAGAAAGCAGCAAGAATGATGGGATAAGTGTGTTTGACATGAAGATGGGGATTTTGAGGGGGATTCATGGCAATGTGTCTTTTACTGTAATACATTTTTAAAAATTTAAACACTCACCATATGTTTGATCACACCTCATATTTTCACTTAACACTATAGCACAACTTCCAATTTCTTAGAAGCATACTTACCGAGTCAAGGAGTATAATCATTAATATATATTTCCAACATCTCCTCCAGAAAGTTTGCATCAATTTACATTTCCACCAACAGCTTATCAAAATATTGGATTGTCACCAAGTCTTAGGTAATACTTGGTATTAGCACTTGTAAAACAAACAAACAAACAAACAACCACAAACTTTATAGGAAAGTACAGAATAGGAAGCTGCAAGTGCTTTTCATCCACCAAAAAATCTTTTTAAAAATCAACCAGAAGCAGCCTGAAAAAATCTTTGTAGGAGGTATGGAAAACAATCAAAGGTTTACAGCAACTAAGGAACATTCAATTAAGAAAAAGCCATTTTCAAAATGGTAAGAAGATTCTGTAGAATTTACACCCTTGGTGATGTGGCTGAGATGGTCTGCATCTTACACAGTAGCAAACCAGTTTCCAGTCCCACACCTTGAACTAGAAAGAGAATAGCATATTTTGTTTGAAAATTATTGTGTATTCTATTGTAACCTGGCTGGGGATACCTGAAGGCCTGACTCATCTCTAGATTGCATAACTTGGAACACAGACTGGAAATGTGGCAGGCACTGCTCATAAAATCTACACAAAGGCTATCTACCCACACATGCCTGGGGTAAGAGATTCTGGGTGAAGACACAATAGACTCTCTAAGGCCCAGAGAAGCTGGGATGCAATTTCTTGGAAAGTTGGGACATTCAAAAGAAGACATGTATACAGGGGAAATTTAGAAAGCCATCTTAATATCCAGACAAAATCCATTCTCAGAGAAGTCTACAGAAGATCAGCTTTCACCTTAGGCTGATTCCTAGACTTAGAGCAAACATAGCTCATTGATGAGGAACTTCTTCAGAACAGCCAATCAGCAAGACTGGGCCAGGAGGCTGCTTGCTTTCTCTCTTTTGGGGGGAAGGTGGAATTTTTTTGTTTGTCTGTTTCAGTTCCTGGTATTCAAGGAAATCTCTGTCAAAACAATAGCTGAATATGAGCTAAAGAAACAGAGACTTTAGTGAGTACATATGACAAAGAATAGCCTTTGCAAAAATAGTTTTGGAAAGGTTTCCAAACAGATTGTTATAGCAATGTACAAAAGAAAAACAAAAAAACACAGCAAACCTTAAGGAAGGAACATTATCTAATTGCTACAATTATCATTATAATAATCAAATACTGAATTTTCAACAAGAAATCATAAAAAGGAAACACAAAACAAGGCTTATTCAAAGGAACAAGGTAAATTGACTGAAATCATGAAGAAGCCTAGACATAAAATTCAATAGACAAAGAATTTAAAACAACTGTTTTAATATGCTTGAAGAGCTAAAGAAAACTATATATAACTAAAGGAAATCAGAAAAATTATATATGAATGCAATTAAAATATCAACAAACAGATAAAAATTATAAAAAGGAAAGAAGCATATTATTGAGATGAAAAATACAATAACTCAAATGAAAAATTCACTATAGAATTTCAACAGAAGATTTGAGGAAAAGACGTATCAGTGAACTTAGTCATAGGAGAATTAAAATCATTGAGTCTGAGGGAAAAATGAAAAAAAAAAGAAAAAAGAAAAATTAAGAGACCCTAGGGACTTGTGGGATATCATTAAGCTGACCAACATAAACATTATAAGAACTCTAGAGGGAGAAAAGAATAAAAAACATTATTTGAAGAAATTATGATTGAAAATGTCTTAATGTCAAGGAAAGACATGAATCTACAAATCCAAAGAGCTATACAAACTCCAAATTGAATACCCCCAAAGAGATTTACACCAAGACACACTATAATGAAACTAACAAAATGACAAAAACAAAAAGAAAATCTTTTTTTTTTTTTTTTTGAGGTCAGTGTCACTGGCCTTCACATGTTGGACCGAACTGGGGCTGCTGGCTTTCTAAGCCAGCGCTTAACTACCGCACCACTCGGCTGGCCCTAAAAAGAAAATCTTGAAAGCAGCAAGAGAAACACAACGTATCATGTACTAGGAATCTTCAATAAGATTATTAATGGATTTCTCACCAGCAACTTTGCAGGCCAGAAAACAATTGGATGATATATTTAAATGATAAAAAAAAAAGTATAAATTAAAATTCTACAGCCAGTAAAACTAACCTTCAAATAGGAGCTAAAATAAGACATTCCCAGGAAAGTCAGTCAAAAGTGTTCATGGCCGTTACATCTGCTCTACCAGAAGTGCTAAAAAGATTTCTACAGGTTGACATGAAGTGACATGCAATAATAATTGCATATAAAGTCCTCTAGTAAAGGTAAATATATGGGCAGATATAAAATGTAATATTACTGTAATTTTGGTTTGTAACACATTTTATTTTCTACTTAATTAAAAATAAAATACATAAAAATAATTAGAAATCTATGTTATTGGTTATACAATGTATAAATATATAATTTGTGATATAAATTACATAAAGGGTGTGGAGCTTTATAGGAGTAGTTTTTTTTCATGTGATTGAAGTTAAGTTGGTTGAATTTAAATTGGATAGTATAAAAATAGGATGTTAAGGCAACCCTCATTGTAAGAACAAAGAAAATATCTATAGAATATACACAGAAGGAAATGAGAAGAGAACCAAAAAGTTACAATACAAAGGATCAACTAAATGTCAAATGCTGTAATTGAGGTAATTAGGGGGATAAAACCTGTAAGGCCAACAAATAGCAAAATGGCTATAATACAGGAGGTAAATTGGCAGAATAGATTAAATAATGTTACAATTATATGCCATCTACAAGAGACTCACTTTAGATCTAAAGCCACAAATATGTTGAAAGTAAAATAATAGGACCGGCCAAGTGGTGTGGTGGTTAAAAGCTGGCTTGGGATGCCAGCAGCCCAGGTTTGGATCCCACATATGAGGGCCAGTGACACTGCCCTCTTTAAAAAAAAAAAAGAAAGTAAAAGAATAGAAAAAGTTATTTTTCTATGTGAATAATAACCAAAAAGAGCAGGGGTGGCTGTATTATAATATCAGGCAAAATAGAGTTTAAGTCAAAAATCGTTACTAAATTTAAAAATAATGACATTATATATTGATATAGGTTTAATTCATCAACAAGATATAACAATTATATATGCACCAAATACCAGAGCACAAAAATATATGAAGCAAACATTGACAGAATTGAAAGGAGAAATAGAGAGCAACATAATAAGAGTTGGAGACTTCAACATCCCACTTTCAATTATGGATAGAACAACCAGGCACAAACTCAATGAGGAGACAGAGGATTTGAACAACACTACAGACCAGTTAGATCTAACAGATATATACAAAATACTTTACCCAACAGCTGCAAAATATACATTTTTCTCAAGTTCACATGGACTATTTTCCAGGATAAACCATGTTAGCCTATAAAACTAGTCTTAATATATTTAAAATGATTGAAAACATATAAAGTGTATTTTCTGAACACAATGCAATGAAAGTAGACACCGATAACAGAACAAAACTGGAAAATTCAAAAATATGTGGAAATTGAACAACACACCTTTAAATGACCAATGGGTCAAAGAAGATATCACAAGGAGAATTTTAAAACACTTTTAAATAAAGAAAGTGAAAATACAACATATCAAACTTATGAAATGCTACAAAAGCAGTGTTAAGATGGAAATTTACAGCTATAAGTGCATACATTAAATATAAGGAAGATCTCAAATCAATAATCTACCTTTACATCTTAAGGAACTAGCAGGAGAAGAACAAACTAATTTCAAAGATAGCAGATGTAAGGAAATAATAAAGATTAGAACAGAGTTAGACAAAATCGAAAAAAATAGGGAAAAATAAACAAAACTAAAATTTGGTTTCCGGAAAAGATCAATAAAATTGACTTGCCTTTGGTGCTCAACATGACTAATCATCAGGGAAAACGCAGGTCAAAAGCACAATGAACTATCATCTCACATGTGGTAGGATAGCTATTTAAAAGACAAACAAACAAATGTTAGGGTACAGAGAAATGGGAACCCTTATGCACTGTGAGTCGGAATGTAAAGTGGTGCAGCCATTATGGAAAACAGTATGGAGGTGCTTCAAAAATTGAAATAGAACTACCATATGATCCAGCAATCCCTCTTCTTGGTATATATCCAAAATAATTGAAATAAGATCTTGAAGAGATACCTGCACCTCCATGTTCATTACAGCATTATTCACAACAGCCAAGACATGGAAATAACCCAGATGAATAAATAGATGAATGGATAAAGAAAATGTGAGAAACACATATGAGATATGATTTAAAAACTATGGTGAATATTTAAATAAAAATGTATTACAGTAAAAGCCACATTGCCATTAATGGCCCTAAAAATACACCACCTCACTTTGAACACATTTATCTCATCGTTCTTCCCACTTTCTGAAACAGTTCTGCAAGTCCTGTTTCATGAGTGTCTTTAGTTGCTCTGTCATGGCTGCCTTGATGTCCTGAATCAATTAAAAATGTTTACCGTTCATGGTCATTTTGACGTTGCACGGTGCCAGATTCGGTGAATAAGGTGAATGAGGACACATTATAATGTTTTTATTTGACAGAAATTGCTGTATACCAGAAGTGATGTGTGACATTGAGCATTCTCATGATGCAGGATGAAGTAAAGACACTCACAAAAGAGGACTTCCAGAACTGCTTCAGAAAGTAGCAAGAATGATGAGATAAGTGTGTTCAAAGTGAGGGGGAGTATTTTGAGGGGCATTAATGGCAATGTGTCTTTTACTGTAATACATTTTTTATTTAAACATTCACCATATTGTTTGATCACACCTCATACACACACACACACACACACACACACACACACACACACACACACACAAGAATATTTTCAGCTTTTAAAAATAAGGAAATTCTGCCCTTCCTAACAACACAGATGAACCTGGAGGACATTATGCTGAGTAAAATAAGCCAGTCATGGAAAGACAAATACTGCATTATTCCACTTATATTAGGTATTAAAAATAGTCAAACTCATAGAAGAGGACAAAAGAATGGTGGTATCCAGGGTCTGGAGAAAGGGAGAAATACATAATTGTTTTATAATGAGTATCAAGTTTTTGTTATGTAAGATGAAAAGGTTCCAGAGAAATGCTGTACCACATAGTACTGATTAACAATACAGTGTTGTGCACTTTAAAATACATAAAAAAGATAGATCTCATGTGAACTTCTCTTACAAAATAAAACCAGAGAGGATACAGGGCATTTTGGGGAGTGATACATATGTTTAGTATCTTAATTGTAGTGATGGTATCATATGTGTATGCACATGTTCAAATTCAAACATGTATGCAACAAATGTGTCCAATTTTTTGTATATCAATTATACCTGAATAAAACTAAAAGAAAAGAGAAGGCTCAAGTTACTAAAAATAAAAAAAGGTGAAAGAGGGGACATTACTACTGATTTTATAGAAATAAAAAGGATTATAGAAGAATACTATGAACAAATTGTCAACAAATTGGATAGCCTAGATGAAATAGAAAATTTCACGATTCAAAACTGAAACATGAAAAAAGAAAATCTGTATAGATAAGTCAGGAGACTGAATCAGTAATCAAAAACCTCCCAACAAAGAAAAGTCCAGAACCACATGGCTCCATTGGTGAGTTCTACCAAGCATTTAAAGAGGAATTCACAGCAATCCTCCTCAAAGTCTTTGAAAAAAAATTTTAAGTGAACACTTTATATTCCATTCTATGAAAGTTACAGTACAATATCTCTCACAAATATTGATGAGAATATCCTCAACTATACAATAGCAAACCAAAATAGCAGCCTACTAAACAGGTTGTACTCCAGGGCCAAGTAAGGTATATTCCCCAAATGCAAGGATGGTCCCAAATACAAAAATCAATCAATGTAATACACCACATTAATAGAGTGGGGAGGGGGGATTATGTGATCATCTCAATTGATGCTGAAAAAGTATTAAACAAAATTAATCACCTTTTCTTCATCAAAACATAAAAACTAAAATGACAAAGGCCGTATGAAAAATCCATAGCTAACAGCATACTCAGTGGTGAAAAATTAAAGTTTTCTCTTAACATTAGGAGCAAGACAAGGATGCCTTCTTTGTCACTTCTATTCAACATAATATTCAAAGTTATAGACAGAGCAATTGGACAGAAAAAAAAGTCATCCAAAGTAGAAAGGAAAAAGTAAAATTATCTCTGTTTTCAGAACACAGGATCCTATATGTAGAAAGCCATAAAGATTCCACAATAAAATGGTACAGTTAATAAACAAATTCATCAGAGTTGCGGGATATAAAATCAACTTGCAAAAATTAGTTACATTTCTATACACTAACAATGAACAGTTCAAAAAGGAAATTAAGAAAACAAGATGACAATGCTGTCAAAAGTGATCTACAGATTTAATGCAATTCCTGTAAAAATTCCAACGGCACTTTTGTTTTGAAATAGAAAAATCCAACCCAAAAATTTATATGGAAGTCAAAGGACCCCAAATATACAAAATAATCTTGAAAATAAGTAGCAAACATGAAGGACTCAAACTTCCTCATTTCAAAACTTACTGGAAAGCTACAGTAATCAGAATAGTGTGGTACTGGCACAAGAACAGACATATAGATCAATTGAATAGAACAGAGATCCTAGAAATAAACTCTCCCATAATATGGCCAGTGGATTTTCAATAAGGATGCCAAAACTATTCAACAGGGAAAGGATGGTCTTTTCAAAAAATGGTGCTGAGTAAACTTGAAAGGTCCAAATGAAGTTGGACCTTTATCTTACACCATATGTAATATTTAACTCAAAATGGATCAAAGACCTAAACCTAAGAGACAAAACATGTTCAACATTGTTAGTCATTAGGGAAATACAAGAGATACCACTTCACATGCATTATGATTGCTATTTTTAAAAAATACAAAATAAGAAGTGTTGGTGAGTCAGCATTGCTGCTGGGAATGTAAAATGGTACAGCTATGGTAGAAATCAATATGGCAGTTTCTAAAAAATGTAAACATAGAATTACCATATGATCATCAATTCCACTTCTAGGTGTATACTCAAAAATTTTTTTTAAATCAGGGACTCAAACAAGTACTTACACACCAATGCTGATAGCAGCATTATTCATGGTCTCTAAAATGTGAAATGACCCAAGTGTCTGTCCACTGACAGATAAATGGATAAACAAAATTGGTTCATAAACACAATGGAATATTATTCGACCTTAAAAAGTAATAACATTTTTTTTTTGAGGGCAGTGTCACTGGCCCTCATATGTGGGACCGAACCGGGGCCGCTGGCTTCCCTAGCCAGCGCTTAACCACCGCGCCACTCGGCTGGCCCAAAAGTAATAACATTCTGATACATGCTACAATATGGATGAATCTGGAAGACATTATGCTAAGCGAAATAAGCCAAACACAAAAGGAAAACTATTGTATCATTCTACTTATACGAGGTACCTAGAATAGGTAAATTCATAGAGACAGAAAGTAGAATAAAGGTTATCAGGAGCTGTAAAGAGGGGGAGTGGGTACTTATTGTTTAATGAGTACAGACTTTTACTTTGGGGTGATGAAAAATTTCTGGAAATAAATAGTGGTAATAGTTGCACAACATTGTACCCTGAATTTTTTTTTTTGAGGACAGTGTCACTGGCCCTCATATGTGGGACCAAACCGGGGCCACTGGCTTCCCAGGCCAGCGCTTAACCACCGCACCACTCGGCCGGCCACAACATTGTAAATATACTAATGCTACGGAATTACGCTCTTAAAAATGTTTAAAATGGTAACTTTGTTTTGTATGTTTTACCACAATAGAAATATATAAGTACTTAAAAACCTTGATAATTTGATGGATAGGATATTATTATTTCAATTTCCATTGTTCTTATTACAACTAAGGGTTTTTTATATGTTCATGTTTGTGGCAATTACTGATATTCTATCTGTGTGTTCATCTTTCATTTATTGATTTGTATAGAGTTTTCACATGTTAAGATTATTAGTATGTGAATACTAATCATGCATGCTCAATTATTTTTTTTGTTAATTTGTCTAATAATTAAATAAAGTCCTAATGCTACTTCCAAAATGTCTTAATTATTGTAGAACTTTAATAAATTTAAGAGGTTTTAATACATATTGTCTTTATTTTCTTTTTCAAAACAATTTTGACTATTTTTTCTCTCATACATACTTCAATTAATGTTAGGGTGATATTGTAAAATTGAAAAAAAATCTCCTTGTGGGCCGGCCGAATGGCTCAGTTGGTTAAGAGCTCGCTCAAGAGTGCAAGCTAAGCTCTGAGCAACAGCAGTTCGAGGCCAGCCCAAGCTGAGTTGCTGTTGAGCTGCCAACAGGTGGCAGGATGGCTCAGCTAAAAAGAAAAAAATCTCCTTGTGATTTTGATTAGAATAGTAGCTTCAATGCTGTAAATTAATTTGGAAGTTTCATACTTTTGTATTATTTTTCTATTATTGCTACTAATTATCACAATTTAGTATCATAAGGGGGTGGTAGAAGTGGGAAAATGAGATCAAATATATTGTGATGAAAGGAGAACTGACTCTGAGTGGTGAAATGACTGGGTGGTGAACACACAATGCAATATATAGCTGATATATTATAGAAATGTATACTTGAAACCTATATAATTTTACTAACCAATGTCACCCCAATAAATTTAATTTAAAAAATAAAAAAGTTACATGACTTTGAAAAAAAATTTTATCATCATGAAACAACAGAAATTTATTATTATATCTTACAGTTCTATAGGTCAGAAGTCTGAAGTGGATCTCACTGGGATCTACTTCAGGTTTTGGCGGGGTTACATTCCTTTCCGGATACTCTAGGGAGGATTCATTTCCTTGTTCATTTCAGTTGTTAGCAAAATTAAGTTCCCTGTGAGTGTTGGATTGAAATTCCCATATTCTTGCTGTCTGTATGCTCAGGGTCATTTCCAGCTTTTAGAGGCTGTCACATTCCTTGGCTTGTGGACCCCTATCTCCATCTTCAAAGCCATCAATAGCTGTATGAGACCTCCTCAGGTAACATCTATATGATCCACACTTCTGCCTTTCTTTTCCAATTTTAAGAGCTCATGTAATTACATTAGGTCCATCCCAATAGTTCAGGATAATCCCCCTCTTTTAAAGTTTGATGATTAGTAGTCATAATTTAATATGCATCCTTTATTCTCTTTTGCTATGTAAAGTAATACATTCCATGTCCAGTAATCTTTTAAGGTTTTATTTGGGAAATGGGGAAGGGAACAGTGTTGGGGAATTGGGGAAGGAGAACATTGTGTTTTTCCAGGACCATCAGCTCCAAAGCCAAGTTGTTGCCCTTCAATCTTAGTTGTGGAGGGTGCAAGCTCAGCTCCAAGTCCAGTCACCACTTTCAATCTAGTTGCAAGGGGGTGCAGCCCACAATCCCATGCGGGAATCGAACCGGCAACCTTGTTGTTAAGAGCACGCACTCTAACCAACTAAACCACCTGGTCAGCCCCCATGACCAGTATTTTAACTATAGCATCTTTACCATAGAAATCTTTGCAACAAGCATTTTTGCAGGAAACATTTTCACCACATAACTAATTGGCCATAAGGCAATTTTACCATAAAAAATAAAATAATTGGTTGACAGGTTTGTTTGTTTGTCTGTTTGGTTTCATTTCCCCATTGACTAATTAATTACCATAAAGTATGATTTAAAAAACTGGTTGACAGTTTTGTTTGTTTTTGGTCTGATTGGTTTTATTTTTCCATTGATGAATCAACAGCCATTAAAGGTGATAAAATATAGTAGTTCTCCCTTATCCACAGAAGATATGTTCCCAGACCACAGTGGATGCCTAAAACAGCAGATAGTACTGAAATAATGTTTTTTCTGTACATACATATCTATGATAAACTTTAATTTATAAATACAATGAGATTAAAAACAAACTAATAATAAAATAGAACAAGTACTGGGTTGTCAGAAAAGTCATGAGACATTTTTGCAATGAAAAACATGGAAAAAATACATCATGACTTTTCCAATAACCCAATGTAACAATATACATTTGACCCTTGAACAACACAGGTTGAAACTGCACACACAGGTCCACTTATACACTGATTTTTTTTTTCAATAAATGTACAGTAGGCGCTCCGTATCCCTTGGTTTCACATCTGCAGATTCAACAACCACAGATTGGAAACTGTTTCCAACCCGTGGTTGGGACTCTATGGATGTAGAATGCCAACTGTATGCATTGTTTTATTTTATATAAGGGACTTTAGCAACCTTGGATTTTGGTATCCATGGGGGTCCTGGAACTAACACCCCACAGATACTGAGGGATGACTGTAGTTAAGTTTTTGGGGATTCGAAAGCTACACATGGGGGCTCGGCACCCCTAACCCCCATATTTTTCAAGGGTCAACTGTATTGTAATAAAAGTTATATGAATGTGGTCTCGGTCTCTCTCTCTCTCTCTCTCTCTCTCTCTCTCTCTCTCTCTCTCTCTCTCTCTCTCTCTCTCTCCATCTCTTAAAATATCTTATTGCACTGTACTCACCATTTCACTTAAAGGAAGCACTTTATGGCTTCTCTTTGGCATATCCAAATTGCCAGCATTACTGATCTTATGCTTCAGTATCATTAAATAAAATAAGGGTCATCTGAACACAAGTACTACAATACCACAACAGTCAATCTGATAATCCAGACTAAGTGACTAATGGAAGGGAATGTATACAGTGTGGATATGCTGGACAAAGGGATGAGTTACATCCCAGGCAGGACGAAGCAGGTCAACTTGAAATTTCATTGCACTACTTAGGGTGGAGCACAGTTTAAAACTTTTGAATTGTTTATTTCTGGAATTTTCCATTTAATATTTTCAGATCTTGGTTGACCTCAGGTAACTGAAACTGCAGAAAGCAAAACCATGGATAAGGGGGGAACTACTGTTACTTGTTTAGTGTTGTGTTTTTTGTTTTTGTTAGTTTGTCTTCATTTTACCACTGATGAAATGGTGAAGAAAATAGCTAGAAGTGGTCCTAAAATAGTTAGCATTTCTTCAAGATGACAATGAATTTTGCTCCAAGAGCTAGTTGTTTTCTTATTTTGAAACACACCACCTTGGGAGGAGAAAGAAAGGCACCAAGGGGTTTCTTTGAGGACAGACACACTGTGGAACTCACACTTCCCACAGAACGAAATGCTTATGTACAATCCAGAAAATAAAATCAGTTATTTGCACAGATTACCACATACTTTTAAATGTATTCAAATATTTTGTATTTTTCTATAAAGTCTTTTTAACTGTGTTATTGATTTTAAGGTTCTTCTTTAATTTGTTGTGATTTTATCTTTTTTACATCAAAATTGCCTTACAGCCAATTAGTTATGTGGCAAAAATGCTTGTGGCAAAGATGCTACAGTGAAGTACCTAGAACCACATATTCACAGATTTCAGGGATTGGGGTATGGGCAACAGAGAAGGCAATATCCTGCCTACTACATCTTTACAATATTGCTCTTCCTATAAAAGGAAACAAAATATCTCACCATACTTGTCTATTTTCCATTCAGCTGGGGATCCGTTTTTGTTTTATTTTTTTCAGTTTTCTTCTCATAGGTCCTTTACATTCCTTATTCAGTTTTTTTTAGGCTGCTTATATTCTTGTTTTGCACAAAGTATTTTTTAAAATCTTCTCAGTGCCCTGTAGATAATATTTAATAAATATTTGTTGAATCAATGAATTATGCTTGCTAAATGGTGACTGATGCTATATAGCAAAAATATTATGTATACATTTATGTTATATTCAATCATTTTACTAAATTTTCATATGTTTTAAATATATTCTATCCGGTATTCTAGGAAGTCCTAAGCCACTTCTCAGTGTTTCCTAGCATTCTAGTGCATTTCTGCTGAATTAAATCTTAGCATTCCTCTCCATGCATTGTCCATTTCTCTGACACTGACTCAACATAATGTATGAAAAACTTTAATCTCAAACATGCTCTGCTACCAGGGTTTTATCAGTCTCTCATGCAGTGATAGCACTTAATTTATTGGGAGTAAAATTCTGACAAAGCGATCTGCTAGCTCAGTCCCTTCCATTATTTACTGTGATAGAGAAGTTTTGTTGTGTGGTCGGAAGGAAGTAGGACCATTTTCTAGCCAACTCAAAAATTGTTACTTTTGACTTAAAAGATGGATATTGCAATTTTCTAAATGGGACAAATTCTGCATTTCTGATCCAAGGCACAGGGTACAAGGAGGAAAAAATATTATTCTGTTTTTCAAGCTCTATACAATTTCAAGCAACAAAATATGTGTCATCCACTGATGGTTATTGTTGGTTCACCTAAAAACAATTGATGTTACTGGAAAATAGTCCCCAAATATTGCATTATGAGGAATGTCAGTATTAGCTTTAGGTGTTATAAGTTTTCACATTTTTCTCAGTTTATAAGGATTTTATTTTAGTAGGAGGCTTGGAGAAGCAGTGTTGGGCCTTACTAATCAGATTCCATTTGAAAACAAAAGAAACATGGGAGAAATCTTAGTGATATAAATGTATATTTATTTTTGATAAGAAGTAAGTAATAACTATTACCATTAAAAGCACACACAGAAAATGTATAACCTAACATTCAAACTGGATAAAGAGGTTTTTTTTTAACTTGAATGTATTGGTGCTTGTGCATTTGCTCCACTTTATGAAAGGAAAATATTCTATAGCCCCTCCATTTCAAAAAGAATGATTCTCATAAATTTATATCCTCTTATTAAGTCAACAGTAGTTTTTCTGGGCAATTCAGCAGCTTTCTTCCCTTAGACAAATGGCACAACTCTTAGTTGGACTCAAATGCATATTGAACATGATGGGGATAGTTGAACAATGTTTTGTTAAATGACACTTTCTTTTAGGATTATTGTGGCCAAAAAAAACCACTTACATAAAATACTGCAGAAGTGATAAATCTCTTAATCATGAATATCAAAGACTACATATTTTTAAGCAGTACACAGCTAATATTTACAATATGATATAAGTGCTATAATAAAGGCATGCAAAATAAGAGACATCTAAGAGACAAAATAGCTAACATTTATATAGTACTATGTATACATTACAACAATCATTCTACCACTAACCTAACATAAAAGTAACGACTAATGTTTGAATGATACAGTTTACAAAATACTTTTAAGCATATATCCTCATTTACTATTAGTGTAACTTTGGAACATTTTTTTTTCTGATAGTTTCAATACAGAAGAAGCAAGGTCTTTCCTTTGTCTCCTTAGAATGTTATAACATTTATGAAATGGCTGTCCAGATAAATAGGTGTATTGTGGCCATATAATATTTGACAAATCATGGTCTTTCATTGTTGGTGTTGTGTTTGTTTGTGTTTGTGTATGTGTGTGTGTGTGTTTCATCTTGCCATGTATATGGCTCCATTATACATTTAACCAGTATTTATTGAGTGATTTCCATGTGTCCACACAATTTTAGTGTTGCTAAAGACAGCAGAAATTAAGATAAAGTCCTCCTCATTGGGGCTTACCTTTTGATAGGAAGCTATATACACATCTAATTAGTAAATAAAAATATATGTTAGAAGCTATTAAAGAAAATAAAGACTATAAGACGACACAGAGAAGCTGGACATAAGGATGCTACTCTAGCTAGAATGGTCAGGGAAAGCGTCTCTGTGCAGGCAATATTTGAGCTATGAACTGAACTAGAAGAAAGAGACATCCATTTGAAGCACTGAGAGCTAAGCATTAAAAGCATAGGAAACAAGTGTAATGGCTCTGATGCAAGAATGGGCTTGATATTCGAGGGACAGGAGTAAGGCTGACTCTACCTTCTAACACTGCCTCCTTACACTGGTATCTCCGAGGGAACCTTGATGTAAACAGCTATAAGCATATACCCTGCCAGTGGACTGGTAGCATCACCTTTGCATAGAAGGAACAGCACACTAGTTTTCTAACTTCATGTGTCAAGTGAAGGAGGACAGAAAATTCAAACAAAAGAAAATCACAAAACATGCTATCATAATTTAACATTATTTATATTATTTCTTCTGCCTCTGTGGATGAAATGGATATAGAGCAGTAATATTCATATCCCAAGGTATTTATTACCCCTCTGTCTGTGAGAATGAAACTGTGCTAGGAGCATTATAAACAAATTAGCAAATGAAGATTTTGCTTTCTATTAATTAATAGACAACTGACAATAGACAACACTATTTTTTAAAATAAAAATGTATGGTTGTGCAAGTGCCAGAAACTTGAATTCAACTGGCATATGAAAATAAAGGGATGGATTTTTATGCTAATCTCCAATAGATAAAAAAAATCCTGGGATAGATGTGGGCTTCACGGTGATTTGAAGCAGAGGCTTGAATTATGTCATTGAGAGCTGGTGTGTATCTTTCCCTAAACTCAGCATCCTCTGCACTGCTCCATTTTCAGACAGGCTCTCCTGGCGATGGCACAGCCATGGCTGGAGATACAGAATTTAAGGTCTTACAAAACCACATCCAAAAAAAGAGATCAAGTTGGGCCATGCTGCAAAACACCAAGTGGCAGTGTTCACGTTATAGTCACTATAGACGGAGCCTTTGAAGATGAGTAATGGATGCATAGATTGTGCAACTCTTTTAATGTGCCCCTCAGGGCAAACACGTCTTTCTCTCTTTCTCTCAAAAAGCCACAGTCAAAATCAGAAGATTTGTTTTGATTGACTTACCCTGAGATCCATGACAATTTCTAAACTAATGAAGAAACATACTGATTTAAACCTACATCACAAATTTGGCCAAAGCACAAGGTTTGAAGTGAGGCAGGGGAGAGGTTGATAACCAGAGGGAATTATGGGCAGCAAAAATAACAGATGTACACTACAGTTAGCAAATTACTTCTTGTAAAAACTTTTGTAAACTTTCAACGCTTTCCTCAAATCCTCTAAGGCATCCTCAATCTTCACTTTCATCAGATGACCTAGCTTATAAGTATGGAGAAATGTGCAACCATCTGCCAGATCCACTTCAACATTCCACCAGCGTCAAAGATATCCTTTCTTCTGTTCAAGGCCATGCCATTTTGTACCTTTGATTCCTAACTCATATCCTCCAGGACATTAATCCATTCAGTCAATCTCTTCCCCATATCAATAATCTCTGTCTTCTGGATTTCTTGTCCATCATTCTATAACAATGCTAAGGCATTTTATAAGAAAAAAAACAAATAATTCTTTTAATACTTGCTCCTTCTAGCTACCTTCAAATCACTCTTCTCCCATTCTCATGCAAACTTCTCAAAATTATAATTTATATTCACTCTTCCTCACTTCTTTACCTCCCATTCTCTTCTTATTTCTCTTTAATATGACTTTTTTCCAAAAGAAAATCCAGTTAAAACTACTCTCATTAAGGTTTTCAATGACGTTCAAATTATAAAACTTAATGGATAACTTTTTCAATGTTTACCTTACTAGATTTCTCTCCTACATTCATCACTGTTGATTGGTCCTCTGCTTTTGAACTCTTTACTCCCTTAGCTTATAATACTGTGTTTTCTTGACTACTTTTTATTTGTCTCCTTTATGGGCTCATCTTCCTCCATCCACCAATTAAATAAAGATATTGTGAGAATCTAATCCTTGATCTAATACTTATCTCATATTACACACTTATGTTTGATTTTACCCATTCCTTATCTTTACATTAATAATTCCCAAATACAGTAATACCTTGGTTTGCGAGCATAATTTGTTCCAGAAACAAACTACTCATATTGCAAGACATCGTTCATTTACCATGTTTAAATGTATTAGAAATGTTTGCTCATCTTGTGGAACACTCTCAAACCATGTTACTCGCAATCCAAGGTTTTACTGTATATATTTCTGACTCTAACTTTCCCCCAAACCTTTGGAATCATTTATTTCAGGATCTGGAGACATTTCAAGCCTAGATTTCCTATAGACACATCCCATGCTAACATTTCCAAAATTAAAGCTCATTATCATTGCCCCAAACATTTCTGCTGTTTAATTTTTCTTCATTGATGACACTATAATCCATATATTTAAATAACCTAGAGAATAGAGAATCACTCTAGAGTCCCCATTCTCTATCATCACCACAGTTGTTCAATTATCAAGTCATGTGATGTTATTTCATAAGCATTTTCCAAAACACTTCCCACTTTTGTCTTTTTACTACTATTATTTATTAATCCAAACACTTATTTTTTTTTGCCTATACTACTAGTAATAGTCTCCTAAATGGTCATCCTGTCTCTACTCTTCTCCTTCTCCAATCCATTACATATACCATAAAGAGATGTAATGAACAATTCTGATCAGGTCACATCCATGTTTAAAATGTTCAGTATTTTATCATCCCTGGCAGAATAAAGTGCAAACTTCCTGAGAGAGTATACAAGGCCCTGCCTAGGTCTGTAGTCATATCTTACACCATTTCCTACCTCACACTTTTAATTTCCAGCAGTATCAAACCTGTTGTAACTGTAGACCCCACACAAATCTTGGTGGTTCTCTTTTAGGATGTTATGCATACTGTATGCCACCCTTCCACACACATAACACACTTATATATTATATATATGTATATATATATATATATTATAAAATTTTAGTACTATATATACACATATGTATAAATATATCAGTGTAGTTGTCACTTGTTTTATAATAATTGTGTGTGTATGTCTACCCGATTCTATTGTAAAGGCAAGAACCATTACTTATTTGCTGGGATCCTGAAGAGGGCCTCCAATAAAAAGCACTCATATTCTCTACCGAGGCTCTGAAAACATTGAGAATCACAACAAATGGTAAAATTGGTAGCCAAACTATAGCTTTTATTACTGAGAAAGCCTAAGCTGGAAGATGTAAGCTACTGCAAGAGGCAAATGGACATGTTAAGTGAACCATAAAATTAGGCAGATTTACCCATCCTGTCACAGTTACTCCAGGGCCAGAGTCGCCCACTCCATATGGAAACATTACTCAGGTAAGAACAGAGGCAGGACAGAGTAGAACAGGCAACTCTGAGGGACTATGCAACTGTATAGCTTTTGCATTCCTGGTTATTGCTTCCAAATTTATCAATCAAACAAGCCATGCCGGCTTCCTAGAGACCGTGATTCAAGATGATGAGAGAGCCACAGAATATGCTTAATTAAAAATCACTCTTTTGGGAAACTCCAGGGTAGGGAGAGGCATTTCTCTTGTAATATTATTAATCTTTCTGTACCCAGAGTCTAGTTTATGGGCCTGATACATAGTGCTCACTTGAATTGCTATTTCCTTACACTGTCTTATAAGACAATAAAAGAGCAGCTTAGAAGCAGACATAACTTGCTTTGACAGGAAGACAAATGTTTTGGAACTATTTTATGGTATTAGACATGCATCTTAAAAAGACACAAATATATGTATCATAAAAATTCTTCTTTGATACCAGTAATTATTACTCCATGCATTCAAAAAGGATTCTTTATATTGATATGTTATATTTGGGGGATGGGCAAATTGGCTACTGGAGTTTGATAATCCAATAAATAGGCTTTCTGCCTAGGCCACATTTCATAAAATGTATTTTTATAATTACTTAGAGGCTTATTGAATTGCTTTTGAATTTGCCATTTTGAATGTCATCCGTTTCAACAGCATATTATGGTGTTCTCCGACGCAAGCAATTTTGCCTGTCATTTCAGCACTTTGATTCACTGTCTGTTAACACATCACATCGACCTGAAGAACCAGTCTTTGTGTATTGTTTATTGAGGCTGAGATCTGGACTCCCTGACTTTTTAGATTTTTTTCTCACATGCCTTGAAACTCAGGTCAAAGCTTCCCATTGTATTTTTGCCAATTCAGTGATATTTACTGGAAATAGTGCTTCAAATTAAAGTTGAATCGCTCTGCAAACATTTAAATCTTCCCTTTTTTCTACATTATAGCTTGGGAAGAGTTTTATTAACCCCTATTTTACCTGCAGCTTCTAGTTAACATTGTAAATTATTTGGTTGAAAATATAGGCTACATAATAGTGTATTTTTCTATATCTATTGAAACTATTTAATCTGTGGCTAAATATATGAAGAACTAAGAGATAGGAAATTTATTTCAATAGATACATCTTGGATGCTTCCTTTGTGTAATGGATATTAAGATAGGTGTTTAGACAGATACAACTATTTACCATTAAAGAGTTTAAAACTAAATAGAGAGCTTGAGACAAATTTATAAATGTCATACAGGCAGAATATGACAAATTCCATGAATTAAACATATAGTGTTTACTATTCTCAAAAACAAGATAGATCACATCCAATTAGTGGGATGCTCCAGTTAAGAAGTGCCACATAACAATCCACCCCAAAGCTTGGTGGCATATAAATATTTAATTATGCTTATGATTACTGGTGAATCAGTATTTAGACAGGTATGTGGGTATGGCTTATCTGTGTTCCATGATGACTGAGGCCTCAGCAAAAGTGGCCTAAGTAGCTGGAGTTTCCTTCAATGGCTAGCTGGGGCTAGGTAACTCAACAGGTAACATGTAGATGGACCTGGACTCTGGATATTGACCTGATTTTTATGTTCTCTCTGTCTTGTATGCTGTGGCTATAATGTCCTATATGGCTTCTTCACTCCCATGTCTGGTATCTGGAATAGGATGGCTGGAATGACAAGGACTGTCCAAGCCTCTCGTTCTCTCTCCACAGCCAATCCACATGGCTAATTCGGGCCTCTTCATAGCATGGTAGTCTTAGGGTAGTCAGACATCTTTCATGACAGTGGGCTAACCTCAGAGGTAACAATCCAAATCTCAGAGTGAAAATCGCTGATCTCTTAAGGCCTGGGCCTAGAAACTGACACAGTGTCACTTTTATCATATTATATTATCCAAAATGGACACAGAACTAAAAGATATTAAAGAGGTGGGCACATAGAACAGTCCACTTAATTGGAGGAACGTCAATATATATAAGGGCATCTTTACTGGCTACAGGGAATCAAAAAACAAACAAACAAACAAAAAAACCTAAAAGAAACAGCAGGGATTGAAATTTTTTTGTAGAGGACAGGTATAATTTTGATAATGTGATTGGTATTTAAAGTGGTTAGATACACATGAGTACACATGAAGGTGATAAAGAAAGTGAGGGATATATTCTGAAATAGTTTATAATTTCTATAAAGTTTATAATTTCTATGTAATGATATACAAATGACATATAAATATAGTTGAAGATTACAAAATAAAAGTTAATATAATTGTCCCCTACTTTTTACACTGCCCAGTAGAGCACATTGTTTGACTTCTTCCTGTGGTCAAATGCTAATATCTGATTTTCCTACTTTGTTGAAATGTTTTCTAGGTATCTTCTTTTAAGTAGACATCAGTAAATCGTATTAGTTGCAGCTCTGGCTAAAATCATTAGCTAGCAATTTTTTCAATAGACAGAGTATAATTACACTGAATGAAATACTGCTTGTATATTTATTTAACTTATTAATTAGGCCTTTGTCTAACTGTACATATGGATAACAGTGACTGACCTCCATATGCTTTCTACTTATCTTGATGTGGCAGAAAGGAACCTATAACATTACTGCTGTGCACAATTGATGCTACTAAATTAGCCAATTAATTAACACTGACCAATAGGGCCATGATTTAAAGAAATTAGAAAAGGAAAATAAATATGTATCACATATCCTTTGGTTTTCTTGGGGTTTCTAATGTTTGCTTTTGTTATTTGTATTATCTCTCTGACCCTAGAAAAATATTTTATGGTCCCCAAATATAATAAGGACAATTACAACAAAACTATAAGCCCAATGCTAAATTAAAGTAAGGTAGCCAAACTCTGAAGATCAATGGCATTCCAGGGTTCAAATGCATAGTGAGAAAAGAAAATGAGTTACATGGAAAGGAGGCAGAGAAGGTGCTATAACGTGATAAGCAATTTTCACACACTGTACAATAAAATAACCAATTTAATTTAAACACAATAAAAAAAGATTAGTTATTTGGTGAATAATCTTTTGTTCAGCACTTTTCTTTTTTTGTTTATTTTTCCTTTAGTTCTTTGAACATATTTATTTATTATTTATTTTAAAGTTTATTGGGGTGACAATGGTTAGCAAAGTTACATAAATTTCAGGTGTACAATTCTGTAATACATCACCTATATATCACATTGTGTGTCCACTACCAGAGGCAGTTCTCCTACCATCACCATATTATTGATCCCCTTTACTTTCATCTACCACCCCCAAACCTCTTACCCTCTGGTAACCACTAAACTGTTGTCTGTGTCTATGAGTTTTGTTTTGTTTTTTGTTTTTTAAAGATTTTATTAGGGAATTGGGGAAAGGAAAAATGTTTGGGAATTGGGGAATGGGAACATTGTGATTTTCCAGGATCCCTCAGCTCAAAGTCAAGTTGTTGTCCTTCAATCTTAGTTGTGGAGGGTGCAAGGTCGGTTCCAAGTTCAGTCAGGGTGGAGGGGAGGGTGCAGCCCACCATCCCATGTGGGAGCCAAAACCACAACCTTGTTGTTAAGAGCACATGCTCTCACCAGCTGAGCCGTTGGCAACTCAGTGGCAGTTCAGCTCGGGTGCAGCTCACTGACCCATGTGGAAATTGAACTGGTGACCTTGTTGCTCAGAGCTCGCGCTCTTAACCAACTGTGCCACACAGCCAGCGCCTATGAGTTTTTGTTTCTTCATTTGTTTGTCTTGTTGCTTTGTTGTTTTCAGTTTTATATCCACATATCCATGAAATCATATGGTTCTCCACTTTTCCTGTCTGACTTATTTCGCTTAGCATTATAGTCTCAAGATCCATCCAAGTTGTCACAAATGGCATTATTTCATCTTACCTTATGGCAGAATAATATTCCATTGTGTGTGTGTGTGTATATCACAACTTCTTTATCTAATCATCTATCAAAGGACACTTTGGTTGTTTCCATGTCTTGGCCACTGTAAATAAACTACCCTAGTGGGTATGAAATGGTATTTCATTGTGTTTTACATTTGCATTTTCCTCATAGCTAATGAAATTGATCATCTTGTCATGTGCTTATCGGTCAGTTGTAGATCTTCTTTGGAAAACTGTCTCTTCATATCCTTTGGCCACTTTAATGGGTTGTCTTCTTTGTTATTGAGTTTAAGTTGAGACAGGGTAAGGGTGACTAGGGCTCCAGTATTCTCAGCCTGTTGTACCTGGAGTAGAGCTTCTATCCTTAGGTTATGGTCTGAGTGGAGGAATTGAGCCCCCAATTTCTTGGCTGCATTCACTAGAAATTTAATCTGTTCAGTTTACAGTTGGAGGGGCTTAGAAATGCCGGCAGCCTGCTCCTCCTGGTGAGGTATGTTGCATTATTTTCCTAGGGTTTTCATTACAAAATACCACCAACTGGGTGTCTTAAACAACAGAAATTTATTCTCTTACAGTTCTGGAAGCTAAAATTAAGAAAATCAACCTGTTGGCGGAGCCATACTCCCTCTGAAGGCTCTAGGAAAGAATCCTGCCTTGCCTTTTCCTCCTTTCTGGTGGTGGCCAGAAACCCTTGACATTCCTTGCCTTGTAGCTTCATTACTCCAATCTCTGCCTCTGTCTAAATTTTGAAAAGGCCTTTTTCCCTGTGTCTCTTTTATATCTCTGTATAAGAAATCTTCATTTTCTTTCTCTTACAAAGATACCAGTGATGGATTTAGGGCCCACCCTAATCCAGCATAACCTTATCTGAATTACATTTTTTTACAGGTAGCAGGGACTAGAACATATCATTTTGGGGGACACAAATCAACCAAGACACACAAATAGCCCTTAATGAGGAGGGGAGAGGAGGGGGTGAGCTGTCCTCTTGTCTGCACCCACCCAGATTGGAGCTTCCCTCACGTTGACCTGGAGACAGGGAACTGATCATGGCTCAAATGTCACAAATTCTCACTATTCCTAGTGAGTTTTAGTACATTTTCTTGAACATTTTTTTCCCATTTGCTGTATGCCATTCACACAATTTCCAGAGACTTCAGATGGTTGTTTTTATAGTTTTCATTAGCTTGGCTTGTTTCCCTAAGGAGCAGACTGTGGAGTTCCTTGCCCTACCATTTTAAAAGTGGAATGCTCCAATAAATAGCATTTTCAATCTTTTTCTATGTGACAGAAACTAAACATTTCACCAATAATTGAATCTTCAGCACTATATTATGAATTGAGTCCAATTATCAACCCAATTTTATATACAAGGAAACCAAGACTCATGAAAAATAAGTAAATTTCTAAAGGTCCTATATCCTGTAAGTGTTGGAATCAAAATTTAAAACGAGGCACATCTAACTCTAAGGCTGCTTTTAAAGGCTATATTGTACTCTGTCACATAGTGCTGAAGCTAAATCATTCCCATGGTTTTATGTGGACCAAACTTGAAGTCTTTAGACCTCTATAGATTCTCAAATGTAATAAGAGTGGTTCAGAAGCTATATTCATTATTTCATAAACCTTATAGAAATCATACACTTACAAGGATTATGACAGCACAAGCCAATGATGTGTCAGTAAAGTGGCTCTCAATAAAAACCAAAACTACACTATATTTGTACATTTTGTGGTATAAATTCTATAATGACCACCTTCAAGATATCAATGTGGCATTACTGAAGGAAGTTGGGAAAAGATTTAGACCACTGTTACAGTCTAACTGAATGTCAAGTTTCTTTGTTTTAATAAAGAAGTAACTCCCTTCAATAGCATTACTTAAGTTACCGAATACCAATAAGCTCTGATAGGAACTGACATGAATTAATATAAATATGCTGAAATATTTACTGCTGAAATGATATGATGTTTTAAATTTGCATTAAAATGATTCCATAGTAGGGAGGAGAGTGGGTAGTACAGATAAAAGAATAGCCTTAATTTTATAACTGTTGAAGCTGAGTGGTGTGTATACAAAGTTTTACTATACTATTCACTGCATTTGAAGTTTTCTATAATAAAATGTTAAAGGATAAGCCTTCAATAAAAAAGAAAAATTAATTACTCTAAAGTGTTATTTATTAGACTATATACTCTATGAAAAAACTATCAAAGGCATCTTTGTAAAAAGCTTGAAACCACTAAGAGTTCGTGATTTTTGGATACCAGTCTTTATGTGGTATGTTTTACAAAGATTTTTTTCCCATGCTGCAACTTTTCTTTTCATTCTCTTAACAGTGTCTCTTGCAGAGCAGTTTTTAATTTTAATAAAGTTCAAATTATCAATTTTTATTTTATGGACTGTGCTTTTGGTATTTTATTCAAGAGTCATCGCTAAACCCTAGGTTACCTAGACTTTCTCCTATATTATCTTCTAGGAATTTTATACTTTTGAATTTTACATTTAGATTTTTGATTCATTTTGACTTAATTTTTGTAAATGGTATAAAGTCTGTGTCTAAATTTATTTCTTTAATTTGTTTATGTATTTCCTTCTTCCATTGCTTCTTCCCTCCCTTCCTTCTTTCCTTCCTTTTTTTTCATGTGGATATCCAGTTGTTACATCAAAATTTGTTAGAAAGACTACACTTTCTCCATTAAACTGCCTTTGCTCCTTTATCAAAGATCAGTTGACTATATTCATATGGTTCTATTTCTGGGCACTCTATTCCATTCCATTGATCCATTTGTTTATTCTTTCACAAATACCATGTTATCTTCGTTACTGTAGCATTATAATAAGCCTTGAAGTCGAACAGTGCCAGTCCTCCAACTTTCTTCTACTCTTTCAATATTGTGTTGGTTATTCTGGGTCTTTTGCCTTCCATATAAACTTTAGGATCAGTTTATCAAAATACACAAAATAACTGGCTGGGAATTGGAATGAGATTGCACTGAATCTATAAATCAAGATGGGAAAACAGACACTTTAATAACATTGAATATTCCTATCCACACACATAGAATATCTCCCATTTATTTAGATTGTCTTTGATTTCTTTCATCAGAGTTTTTTACTTTTCCTCAAATAGATCCTTGTACATATTTTTTTAGATTTATATGAAGATATTTCAATTTGGAGGATCAAATGTAAAAGGTATTGCGCTTTTAATTTCTGATTCAAATTGCTCACTGTTGCTATATAAGAAAGTAATTGACTTTTTGTACATTAACCTTGTGTCCTGCAAATTGGGTATAATTTATTAGCTAATTAAGTTTATTTTGGGTCAATTCTTTGGGATTTTCTAAATAGATAACCATGTGGTCTTTGAACAAAGTCTTTTTTAAAATTGTGATAAAAATACACGTAACATAAAATTAACCATTTTAATTACTTTTAAGTGTACAATTCAGTAGAGGTAATTATATTCACATTATGGAATCATTCTCCAGAGATTTTTATCTTGCACAACTGAAACTCTATACCCATTAAACAACTCCTCATTTCCCCTTGCTCCCAGATCCTGGCAACCACCTTCCTACTTTCTGTTCTATGAATTTGACTACTCTAGATATTTAATATAAGTAGAAATAAGTGGAATCATATGGTATTTGTCTTTTTTGTGGCTGGCTTAGTTCACTTAGAATAAAGTCCTCAAGGATTATTCATGTTGTAACATGTGTCAGAATTTCCTTTATTTTTACAGCTGAATACTATTCCATTGTATACAACACATTCTGTTTATTCATTCATCCATCAATGGAAACTTGGGTTGCTTCCAACCTTTGGCTATTGTTAATAATGTTGCTGTGAACACGGGTATATAAATATCTCTTTAAAACCTTTTGATATGTACCAAGGACTTCATTGGTGTCAGACACTAAAATTTCCTCTACATTCCTTGATTTTGACTCCCCTGTTGTCTTGAGGTTGCCCTAAAGACTTCTTAAATACAATAGGAAATGCAGTTTGTTTGTTTTTTTGTTTGTTTTTTCCGGTTGTATTCCTCTCTTATTTTACAGGATTCCTCCTGATGTGGCAGTGAGATATGGGGGACAGGAGGTATTCTACAATATATCCCTATGATTAAGTCTCAGTCTTTTAATGTGTCTTTGCCCCTGGCCTGTGACTTTCAAAAGTGCTTCTCAGTTTTGTTGCTTTTTCCCCCTAGGGGTCACAGGAAGGTTAGAAGGTATTGGAGTTGGATATTTTTCCCTTCCAGGTTTATAAGGCTTGCTAAAACTCAGTTAAGTTAGGCTCTGGTAAGATAGTTTCTCTTGAGGGTGCACCTTGTTAAGAACTGAATACTCTGGGCATATTTTTAAATGGCTACATTTCCCCTCTCCCTGCTACAGGCACAAAGAGATTTTTCTCTGATGTTCAAAAGTCATGAAAGGGTGGGGTATCCTGTAAGGCTGCACTCCCCTGGAGTTTTTAACTTTCAAAGTTGTCTACCCTGAGTCTCCAGCAATCGTCAGTTACAGATTAGGTTTCCTACTTTGGTACCAGATCCCACTGAGTTTTCTGCTTCTGGGTTTCTGCTCTGATACCTTCCTTGTGATTCTCTTTATCTGCCTATCTATTCAATTTTGGGGACAGCATTTGCCCTGTGACCTAAGTTTTATGATGAATCTAAGAGTTGTTGATTTTCAGTTTGTTCAGCTTTTTTCTTGTGTGAATGAGAGAACTGACATCAAAACTCTTTGCACGATGAACCAGAAACCAGAAGTCTAAGCTAATGATATTTTAAAAACATAAATCTTACCAAATCATCCCTTTGCTTAAAACCCATCAATAGCTCTTTTTCTCTCTTATATAAACCTAAATCTTAAATATTTCCCAAAGGTCTTGGTTTCTCTTTCTCCTAAACTTGAAGAGAAGTCAGGCCAGGGAATATTTTCTTGTCTGAGAGAGAAATACTCCTGATTATCTATTTCAATAGAACATCATCCTCCTCTGAATATTCAAGGAAGCAATATCCCCTGGAGCATTTCACTAAATTGTTTTCCCGCCAACAATCTAAATATAAAGCAATTAAATTTATCAAAGTAGGATTTAATTTTTTAAAAGCAAAAATGGGCATATGACAAAAATCCATATGTTGAGTTTAGTTATTACTCAGTAAAATGGTGGTGCTAAACCAATTTATTTCAAAGCTAAGAAATTAGCCTTAAAGATTGTGAATGTTAATTGTGTTAAAATGTAAGTAATTGCAATATTAGTACACTCATCTTAAGTTGTGACATAATGACAAAATATAGAAGATTGAAATAATCATTTTTTAAAATTTAAGTAAAATGAAAATGTCTTAATTATTTTGCTTACACATCAATTTACTTGAGCAAATAATTGTTGGTGACAGAATTTTGGGCTAGGTATAGAAATTTGAGAGTGATCTTTATTTAATGTCACATAATTTATTCATCCCCAATGATAGATTTAATGTTCACCTAAGTGAGATATCAATCATATGTCAAGTGCCAAAATGTATAAAAGCAACATTTAAAAAAATAAAATAATCTCTGTTCACATCCAAATACAAAGTAAGTCTCTATTAACTCATGCCTACCCATTACTATGGACATAAGCCTGTAACTTAACAGATCTAATATACTTGTTTTAAAGGAAAACTAAATAAATAAAAAAATCAATAAGACTATATGAATTCATTTTTCTGTTTTCTGCTTTATATTTGCTTTGAATATAAAGGTCATTTATTTTCAAGAAAATGATTTTGAACTTATTTATTTAAAAATATACTTGTCAATAAAATGATTTAAATTATTAGCTCCTAAGTTTTCTCAAGACTACTTTTTTGAACAGTGTGATCCAGGGCGAGCTACTTTGCCACAAATTTTTTAGATTCTGAGTAAAACGTTTTTGTTGCTTGAATTAAGGGTGACCTCCCATAAGTCATTGAAGCAAAGGAAAACTAAAATGCTAAAAAACAATGTTATGTAAATTAGGGAAAGAATAAGTTATTTTAAGAGCATTTTAAGATTCATGTTTTGTTCAAGGGGGTAACTAACACAGTGCAAATTTTGTTATGTAGCACAGTCAAGATTTTAGGGAAACCATAGAAAGAATTAAAAAAAAACAGTATGTACAACTCGTATATTAGCATGATGAAAAATAAAATCAACAAAACTAAATGCTTAAAAAGTAATAAACAAGAAAAAGGAACATATAAAAAGCAGGACAAATATTGGGTTGTAGGAAAAGTCATAATGGATGTTTGCAACAGATGGCACTGATTCATTTTTGGAAGTTCTAGAGCCATTCGTGTCTATGTTATTGCTATGTCATTTGACAACTGACAGTTCTAGCTTCATTCTAAAAAAAAATTGAGCAATTTGATTGAGTTTTGGAGATTTTACAACAAGTTGAAGATGGAAAACAGAATTGTGCATTTTTGCCATATTTTACTGTTTTACTTCCATATAGGGAAGAATGCGCATCAAGCTTGTGAAAAGTTGCATAAAGTTCATGGTGACAATGCTCTACAAGAATGTCAGTGCTAACAATGGTTCACGAAATTCTGTGCTGGTGATTTTGATCTCAACGATGCTTGTCGGTCAGGGAGGTCCATCGAGATTGATGACGACAAAATAAAGGCATTGATCGAGTCAAACCCACGTTACACAACAAAAGAGATTGCAGAAACATTGAGCATCCACCATTCAAGTGTTCACGACCACCTGAAGAAGCTGGGATATGTAATGTAAGCAAGCTCAATATTTGGGTTCCACATGAACTCAAAGAAGTTCATTTGATGGTGCATATAAACATCTGCAATATGTTCATTAAACATGAAGAAAATGATCCTTTTTTGATGCGACTGATAACTGGTGATGAGAAGTAGATTGTCTACAACAATGTGGTGCACAAACGGTCTTGATCCTGACGTGATAATTTGCTTCAAACGACATTGAAAGCCAACATTCATCAGAGGAAGGTTATGCTCTCAGCGTGGTGGGATTTTAAAGGTGTCTTGTTTTTCAAGCTCCTACCAAGGAACCAATCAATTCAAATGTGTGCTAGTGGCAATTGGATAGTTTGAATGAATCCATCATCTGGAAACATCCAGAGCTTGTTAATTGTAAAGGAATTGTGTTCTATCATTACATCGCAAAACCATACACAAGTTTGATCACCTGTCAAAACTTATTGGAGCTTCATGGGCCGGCCAAGTGGTGTGGTGGCTAGGAGCTGGCCTGGGAAGCCAGCGGCCCAGGTTCAGGTCCCATATATGAGGGCCAGTGTCACTGCCCTCAAAAAAAAATATATTGCAGCTTGGATGGGATGTATTGCCACACGCACCATACTTGCCTGACCTCGCACCATCAGACTTCTACTTGTTTTGTTCTCTTCAAAACTCCTTGAATGGTATAACTTGTATATTAGCATGGTGAAAATTCAGACAAGGCTGTAAATCAGCACCTTGTTCAGTTTTTCACAAATAAAGACAGGTTCTTCTATGAACAAGGAATTATGAAGCTCATGGAAAGATGGCAAAAGGTTATTGAACAAAATGGGCAATAAATCATTGATTGATCTTTGTTCTTTATATAAATAAATGATCTTTGAAAAACATAGACAAAATATGTCATGACTTTTCTGATAACCAAATACAAAGCAACAGTAAGATGGTAGTAGGGAATTTCCATATAAAATTAATCACAGAACTAAATTCACTAATTAAACAAGATGATTGGAATGCTTAAAAATTATCAGTTGTATTTAAAATGTAAGGGCATGATAAATGTTAAAATAAAAGGTGGGTGGTAAATGAGGGTAAACTGGGTCAAATATATGGTCATGGAAGGAGAACGTATTCTGGGTGGTGAACACACAATGTGATATATAGATGATGTATTACAGAATTGTACATTTGAAACATTTGTTGCTTTACTAACCATTGTCACCCCCAATAAACTTTAATTTAAAAAACAATTAGTACAATTGCAAGAAGGTATTACTGATTTCACCAACATAGTGAGGAGAGCCAATACAGATCTCTCAAAAGATTTGGAAAAATATATACTAGATTTGAAAAACAAAATAAGCTTGATTTATTAGACTTACATGAAAACACTGCAACAAACAAATAGGAAAAAAGCATGTTGAACACTAATGAAAAGTGACTACCATAAAACAAGTCTTATTATAAAACCATTATGTTTCATTGTAAGTATTTCTAAATAATTCTATAAATCTCATAGAGGTGACAAAAGGAACTAAACATGGTACATATTCTTAGTATACTAGACTTGTGTAAAAGTCATTTTTTCCCCTAAGGTTGCTGACATCTTTCCTTAAGGTGAATATTAAAAGGTAAAATTTCTGCATCACTTTGAACTTTCATTTCAAACCCAACTTCACAGTTATAAATATAGGACACATACTGTTTTTTTTCCTATATGTTTCTGTATCCTCTAATCTATTAGCTTGTCCATATGTCACCCTGTCTCAACATTATTAGGATGAAATCAGATATTTCTCACCATCCTAATCACAGAAGTTCAAAATCTAAAATGAATCTCAAAAATGTCAGGTATTCATAGTGCCAGTCCATTTTTAGACAACTGATCTACAAATCACCAAACCACTTCAGGGTTAAGAAACTTATGGACCTTGGGTTTAGAGAGGATTTTATGAATTTGACCTCAAAGGCAAGTGGAGTAAAATTAAAGAACAAATGAATGAGACTATATCAAACTAAAAAGCTTCTGCTTAACAAAACAAAGTGGTAACCAACAGAATGGGAGAAGATATTTGCAAACAAACCCTCCAATAAGGGGCTAATATCCAAAATATGTAAAGTACTCATATAACTCAACAACAACAACCGAAACAAAAAATGGACAAGGGACCTGAACAGACACTTCTCCTAAGAAGACATACAAGCAGCCAACAGATATATGAAAAAATGTGCTACTTCATTAACTATTAGGGAAATGTAAATCAAAACCACAATGACATATCACCCCACATCTGTTAGAATGGCTATTATCAACAAGATAAGGAGAGGTTAACAAGTGTTGGAAAGGTTATAAAGAAAAAGGAACCCTTATACACTGTTGGTGGGAATGTAAACTGGTACAGCCACTATGGAAAACAGTATGGAGGGTACTCAAAAAACTAAGTATAGAATTACCATATGGCCCAGCAATCCCAATTCTGGGTATATACCCAAAAAATCTGAAAACATTTATCCATAAAGATATAGGTACTCCTACGTCCATTGCAGCATTATTTACAGAGGCCAGGACATGGAAAGAACCAAAGTGTCCTTTGATAGATGATTGGATAAAGAAGATATGGTACATATACACAATGAAATACTATTCTTCCATAAGAAAAGATGAAATGCTGCCATTTGTGACAACATGGATGGATCTTGAGATTATGCTAAGCGAAATAAGTCAGAAAGAAAAAATTGAGAACCATATGACTTCATTCATATGTAGGATATAAAATTGAAAGCAACAAATGAATAAGACAAACAAACAAAATCTCATAGATACAGACAACAGTTTAGTGGTTACAAGAGGGTAACGGGGAAGGGATGGCAGGAAAGGATAAAAGGGATCAAATATAAGGTTATGGCAGGAGAACTGACTCTGGGTGGTGAACACACAATGCAATAGATAGATGATGTATTATAGAATTGTTCACTTGAAACCTATATAATTTTACTAACCAATGTCACCCCAATAAATTTAATAAAAATTAAAAAAAAAAGAAATGGCATTTGGTATATATTGGTAAATACTATTAGATTTAAATAACTTTTTATTGTCTTTAATTTTACATATTTAAAAAGAAATCTCATTAAACTTTAACAGTATGTTGTGTTTTAATAAATTATATATAGTATATTTATTTTCCATGGTAATTACTGGAAACACATAGCTTTGCCATTTACAAACAGCTAAATTAGCATACCCACATTAAAAAAAAACCTGTTTCTGTGGAGCTTTCTTTTTCTTCTTTGGGCATCAACCAATGGTTTAAGGTCATTATGGCCATTTAGATATACAGTTAGCTATATAATATTAAAAACAACTTGCTAGATATTGTTTCCTTATTTCACCTCAGGTGATTATATTAGCCTCTTCCTGAGTATAAGTGTCACCAGCGTCTGCTAGGCTCACAGATCGTGCTGCAGTCTATTACTGCAGATCAGAGGGAGAACACCTGAGGGACTCTCAGACCCCCAGGATTTACCTGGCACTGACTGAGGCCTCCCCAGCAGCTGTGTCTTTGAGTGAGAAATAAGGAAAACACACAGGTCTAGTGCCTTTCAATATGCTCATTTATTCACACAGAAAACGCAGTGGGAAGAATGGCCACCCTAACATCAATATCACAGTATAATCGTAGCAATATGGCCATCAATATAGCAATAACAATATAGCAAAGTATTTTGATAATGAACCAGTCCCAGAGTCAATCAGACTCTGGTGTGCAGGGCTGCTGATCCGGGAGGTAGGTTTGGCAGTAGTTCGGTCTGAGTCTGATGGAGCAAGCAGGTTTTTGGAGAAGAGGAGCAGTGTGATCACCTCTCAGTCAAAACCGGCTCTGAGCTGTCAAAGTCCTGGGTTTTTAAGGACCTCAGTAGAGCCACATGACATCACCTTATCAGTCCTCACAGACATGTTCCCTTCAGTCCATGCAGCTCACTGAGCCATCCATCTGGAGGTTGCTTACTTGTTTATCTTCATGGGGAATTTCCACAGCACTCAGTGTCCAAGATGAAGTCACTCTTGCTCATATAAAAACACAGTTTTCAGCGGAGCTCTACACAATAAGTGACTAAATGGAATAATCCTAAATATGGTTTATAAAGCTATTTATGGGACAATTTTAGTTTTGAGTAATATTATTCTAGCTATGTATCATGTATAAGAGATGATTTGTAATACCTTTTGTTAGGTTAAGCTAATGGATACCATCATTTGAGTTTTTGTTGGTTTTAAGTACTACTTCTTGATGTTTTTAGAAATTTAGTTCATAATTTTGCATCTACAGAACTAAATCAAAACTAAAATTTGAACATTCTATTTTGTTCTGCCATATAATTTTCCCACTGGAAATCAATTTCAGGAGTGTAATTCATTTGCCATGTAGATGTACTATGAGCATGTCCTTGTCTCTAACCAGGGAAAAATAGATGGGAAAGATCACTTAATGCAACTTTGAGGCTATATCCCTTGTACATCTGAAAGAAAAATTATAACTGAAAACTTTGACCCACTGTTCATCTCTAATGTTTTAATCACAACAGTTGTATTGATCAATTGTATGGTTCTTTTACTCTTTTATTGCTGTATTTTTTTCTTCTTGAAGGTAGAAAAATGGGGCTAGCTCATATTTTGAGAGCACTTAAAATCGACATAATTTCCCTTTGTTAAATGAATCTTTCAAGGTGTAGGCAAAACTACTGCTCAACCATGTTCATTTTTAAATGATATTTCATAGTTGTTTCAAAGATATGCTAATGAAGAAGGTAGGGTAGGGTGATGTACTAAAATACGTAAAACAATTAAACCAGATCAAGTGATAGAACATAGAAAGCATGTCTATGCAGAAGTTTTCTACATTAAAAAATACATTAATTAACACTTAAAGCAATTTTAAAATATCTTTACAGATGATGATCCAGGACACTGACAAAATTAGTAAATTCACATGTTCCACTGAATCTTAGATCTATGAGTACAATTTTTGTCCTAATTTTTGCTTATTTTATCATTGTATGGCAAGTAAATAATTTTGAATGAGCTAAATGTAGAAAATCTTCATGCATAACAAAATTTGTTTTTCTCTTTATAAAAGAGGTTAAATTTTTAAATCATCTTTGCTTCTCAGAATATACTTAAGATGAATTAGAACAATAGTCCTTTAAAACTACACTAGATAAATATCTTAAACTTTGGCCCTGGCATAGATAATTTTTCAAAAGTTTGTATCAAATTGTATCATTTACATTAATGGATCCAAATCATTATTCTGGAATTTACCATTAACAATATCCCTTTGTGATCATTAAACTTCATGAAGACAGAAAAGATAACTGAGAAGTATTTTTAATCACTGAATTGTTCACATGCTCAGGACATTAAATTTCATAAGTGCTCTGAATGTAGGATAATATACTAGTGTTTGAATTCATGCTGTTTAATACAATTTTATTTGACTGTAGTTCAATTTTTAAAATTGCTTTCTTTTAGATAAATACTGATACCATAGATGCTTTTAGAGAGAGAAGAAAATAGTTTGTTAAGGGAAGAGTTGAATTTAGCAAATTAGAATAGTTGTAGTTTTTTGTTCATCTTGGTTTTCTAGAATTCTTTTAAGAGCTGGAAGGGAGATCCCAGTTTTAACTGGGCAAAAAGATGAAAACCATGGAAAAAAGTATATTTCATACATGAAAAGAAATAAAGAAATAAAAATTATTATGAACATGGGAAAAATGAATCAAAGAGGTTAAGAAGATACAGAGTCAGCTGTAGCTACAGTTTCAAAAAAGTCAGCTTATCTTTGGTATACTTAACATTGCCTTTTTGTATAGGGCTTTCCTCTTGTAACTTGTAGCTCCACAAGGAGAAAAGTTAATAAGTCATTAATCTTAATTATTATTAGGTTTATTTACATATTCAAAGCGATACAAAAAAAATTTCAAAGGAATAAATCTCTAATGGTGGAATTTAAGTCATAGTGGCATTTGGATGGCGACATTCATCTAGAGTTGAGGAGCCCCTAGGCTACTTTTTGCATCATCTTGCATACATGACTGTGCTTGACAATACTCCTTGCTGTAGCAAGGAATGTCCTTTTTAATGAATCTACTCTTTGGCTTTTTTTTTTCTCAACACCACTTTGTGCCATACTGAATGGGAATGAAGGTCAGGTTGTAAAAGTTTTTTTCTCTCAAACTATTGAAATAGTTACATTCTGAAATCTCAAGAGACTAAAGTTGGTAGGACAGAAAATGAATACTGACAAATGAACAGCCCAGTTCTCTACCATACCTGTTGTATGGGTATATAAGAACAGACACTATTTGTCTCCTTAAGGCATTCATGACTCAAAGAAGTAAGAAAGGCCAGACAGGTGCATTCATACAAAGAAACCAGCAGCTCAGCTTTGGTTTCATAAGCTGTAGCATTGCCAGCTAGCTTCAAGGTATTGCCTAGGCCTATTACCTTGATCAATTTTAGACTTTCCTAAACCCCAAATATTCAGGTCCAAGTGGGTTCATCTTCTATATGTTTTCTTAGTCTTCTTTTGCTTGTGATTGGCATAGTAAAATCTTATATGCATTCTTTTGGGTACTGAGATCAGTGTGTGATAAAACACAACACATTGGAGCAAACAAGAAAAAGAGTGGCATTGAGCTGATGGAGTATTTACTCTAAACTTCAGTTTCCTCAAATAATAGTGCTTACCTCATTGAGACGTTGTAAGATTAAATGAGATGTTATTTGCAAAGTGCTGAGCACAATACCCAACACATTGTAGCTGCTTAATAAATTACAATTTTTCAGCTCAAACAACTCACGAATGAATCAATTTTGTATATTGACAAAATACAAAATTTTGTTTGTGGAAGATTTGATTTGATTAACAACTTCTACAGCTTTAAAAAAAATAAGTTTTAAAAGCACTGGTCTCATTCATTTCAAAAAACCTTTGCAGATCTAAGGTTGTATAATGTTTACATCCTAGTTTCCCCTACAGAGTATTTTGCTTAAGTTTCCCAACAGGTGGTATAGTATTTGTAAACTAAACTAGGATGGATGGAGAGAGACGGACTACTGAGAGAGTCTCCGTTGAAAAGTTTAGCAGGTCCTTTAACACTGGTAACATGTGAGAGTATTTTAGAAAGTACTAAGCAAACATTTTTGTAATAATAAATTTTTAAGTTATAAAGTATATTACAAAGGATATAACTAACACAAAATACATGACTAAAACTGAGTTAGTTTTTAATGGGTAAATAATAGATAGAGGAAAGAAAATGGAAAATATGATGAAGATAGCCCTGAAACAACCAATGACTGGAAAACATTGTCTTGGTTCATCATAGCATTATATTAGGACTTCTTAAAAATAAACTATTGGGAATATAAATTTTTCCATATATACCCAAATAAAATAAAACCATCTGATATCCGAAGTATGTTTGCATAAAAAGAGATTTGTGACTCTGGAACCAGAATATTTCATTCTCATTAAACCAATTATTAATTCTTGTGGCAAATTTTTTGCTCATTACCAGTTCTAATCTTCAGTCAATTGAAAGTATGATCTGAATTTCTCAGAAAAGCATCATTTATAATTGTACTTCTGTTTATCTATTTAAATTGCATGTAAATTTTTCTAATTAAATGTACTGAGAAAAATATGAATCAAATTATACACTGAAATTTCTTCAAAATATGTAATTTTGGGGGTTTGAACTATAATATTGAGAAAAGTGAAAAGAAGAGCAAATTAAATGAACAGGAAAATAAAAACATTTATTTTTAGAGCAATGGAAATACAGTTGTCTGCTTTATCTTTTCTGGTGCTAAGCAAACTGCATGGGTAATTATAAAAATACCCTACACAAGATTTGGTGCATTTTATTTTGACCCTTGAAACTTAATATCATCAAGACTAATCATCTTCATAACACAAGAAAGATAATAGTATAGAAAACTTCATACCAAGGAATTATAGGTCTAGATGCTAATCCCAAATCTTACACTTCACTAATTAAGTCTGAGAAACTACTATATATACTTCCATTTCAAATGCTAGTATATAATAAATTGTAGTGGCTCTGTGAAGAATATATAAAAGTTCACTAGTAATGAATATATTTGTTTAGCTTTCTAATGGTAAAAATACTTTAAAAAGTTGAAAATTAAGTAAGAATAGCTGGAAGCTCTAGTAAACAGTATTGGTTAAATAAATCAAGATAGAGAGAGAGTGTAGACTATTGTTATTGCCTCTATTTAAAGGACTAAGAGATTATATGACAGACCATAAAACCAGATTTTAAAAAAAAAATCTAGTCTAAGTAAAGCTGCTTGTAGATACACATTGAAGAGAGGAATGGGTGGAGGTTAGGGGGTAAAACCTCACAGTGAATGCATTGTGATAGGCAGAATAATACTCTCCCAAAGATGCCCATGCCCTAGTTCCTAGAATCTGTGAATATATTCCATTACATCGCAAAAGGGACTCTGCAGATGTGATTAAGGTGATGAACCTTTAGATATAGAGATTATCCTAGACTAGCCAGGCAGAATCAGTCTAATCATATGAGCACTTAAGAACAGAAGCTCTTTCTGGGATATGGTCTAAAAAGAGATATGATGACAGAAGGGGGTTCACAGAGAGATTCAATATCGCTCACTGCCTTTGAAGATAAAAGGTGGCCATGAGCCAAAAAATGTGAGAGACCTTAGTTAAGAAGCTAGACCAAAGAAGGAAATAGATTTTATGATGCTAAAATGCTAGATTTTAGCATCATAAAATCATGTTGGACTTGTGATATACTGAACTTGAAGATAACATGTATTGGGCCGGCCGAGTGGTGCGGTGGTTAAGCGCTGGCTTGGGAAGCCAGCAGCCCCAGTTCGGGTCCCACATATGAGGGCCAGTGACACTACCCTCAAAAAAAAAAAAAGAAAAAAGGAAAAAAAAGATAACATGTATCATTTAAGCCACTTAGTGTAAATTTGTTTCAGCAACAATAAAATTAATATAGGCATTAATCAATTTTAACAAGGGAACTTCATATAGGTGGATTTATGACATGTAGACTATGTGAATTACATGTGATATTATACTGTCAGATTTAAGGCAAGGACATAATATAAATCATGATATATCAAAATCATTGTAATCAAATGTTTGCTGTAAAAGAATTGTACATCATTGGATGATAATACTAATGAACAAATTGTATTCTGAGATGAAGACAAATTAAAAACAATGATAAAAAGCAACAGTACGGTTGCTAGGATTGGAAAGAGTATATTATCTCTGAGCTAACCTACAAAGTATGAGAGAGTTTATTTTTTCTTCAAGTGTTTGTTTGTTTGTTTTGTATTATTTTTAGCACCACAGGTTAAACAAAATCTTTGTCATTGAGTGACCACTGACCAAATGGATCAGAGACTTCAGTGAACACACGACAAAAATGCAATATTTGAAATATAAATAAAAATAGTCAATAAACAAATATACAAATCCAGCAAAAGCAAACAGCAGTCTACTCTGAGAAGGAGGAAGAATCTGATTTTCAGAGTTAAATGATATAAGTCAAGTTTCCAGTTTTCAAGAACACAGAAATATGTGGCATGGAAAGAAACAGTGAAATATGTCCCATTCATAGGCAAAAGAACAGTTGACATAAACCATGCCTGAGGAAGTGCAAACATTGGACTTACCAGACAAATACTTTATTTTTTTTAGCTGAGCCATCCTGCCACCTGTTGGCAGCTCAACGGCAACTCAGCTCGGGCTGGCATCGAACTGCTGTTGCTCAGAGCTCAGCTTGCACTCTTGAGCGAGCTCTTAAACAACTGAGCCACCCAGCCCGCCCTAGACAAATACTTTAAATCAACTGTCTTAACATTAAATACGCCCAAAGGATAAAGGAAACCATGGACAAAGAGTTAAGGAAAACATGGACAAAGAACTAAAGCAACAAAACAAAACAAAACAAATTTAAAAAACCCAGGAGAATAATGTCTTAACAAATTGAAACTACCTATAAAGAGGTAGAACTTTTAAAAAGGAACCAAATTAGGGCCGGCCGAGTGGCACAGTGGTAAAACGCTGGCTTGGGAAGCCAGCGGCCCTAATTCGGTCCCACATATGAGGGCCAGTGACACTGGCCTCAAAAAAAAACAAAACAAAAAAACAAACAAAAAAAGGAACCAAATTAGAATTCTAATGTTGAAAATTACAATAGCCAAAATAAATAAACAAATAAATAAATAAAAGGTTTACACCGCAGATTTGATCATGCAGAAGAAAGAATCTGTGAACTTCAACGTGTCAATTGAAATTATGCAGTCTGCATAGAAAGACAAAAAATGAATAAAAATAACTAGAGCCTAAGAGACATGAAAGACACTCACAAGAATATTACCATATGCATTGTGAAAGTATAAAAAGAGAGGAGAGAGCAAAAGGTTAAGAAAGAATATTTTAAGAAACAATGGCCAAAAGATGAAAGACATGGATGTATGCACCCAAGAAATTCAATGGACTACAATCAAGATAAGCTCAAAGAGAACCATATTAAGACCTATTATGATCAAACTAGTGAAAGACAAAGACAGAGAGAATCTTGAAAGCAGCAAGAGTAGCAACTCTTCACTTACAAGACATCCACAATAAGATTAACAATCAATTGTCAACATACAGCATACAGCAATGTACAGTTAACAATAATGTATTTTATATTTGAATGGTACTATAAGAGTAAGTTTTAAACATCCTCACTATATAGCAACAACAATATTATGGTAAATAGGTGAGGTGAAAGCTGTGATAACTAACCTTATTGTGGCAAACATTTTGCAATATATATGTCTATCAAATCATCACATTGTGCACTCTAAAGTTATACAATGTCGTATGTCAAGTATACCTCAATAAATTTCGAAAACAAAACAAAACAAAACAAAAAACCTAGTACACTAAGTCAGTCATCATTCAAGAATAAGAAATAAAATCTGTTGATAGTAAAAAAAGAAAAACAAAAGAAACCATGGATGCCAGAAGGAAGGATGAAATATTTAAATTACTGAAAGGAGAAAAATTTGACATAATCCCATTCATTTATTTTAGCTTTTACTTCCTTGCCTTTGAGGTCAAATTCATAAAATTCTTTTTGAACCCAAGATCCATAAGTTTAGTACCTATGTTTTCTTCTATGCAGTTAATTGTTTCAGGTCTTATGTTTAGGTCTTTGATCCATTTTGAGTTAATTTTGCTACATGGTGACAGATAGCAGTCAAGTTTCATTCTTTTGCAGGTGGCTTTCCAATTTTCCCAGCACCATTTATTGAAGAGGATTTCTTTTCTCCATTGTATGTTTCTGGCTCCTTTGTCAAAAATTATATTTATGTGGGTTTATTTCTGGGTTTTCAATTCTATTCCATTGGTCTGTGTGTCTGTTTTTCTGCCAATTCCATGCTGACTTGATCATTGTTGCTCTGTAGTACAAGCTGAAGTCAGGGAGTATGATACCTCAAGCACTGTTCTTTTTTATTAGGATTGCTTTGGCTATTTGGGGTCTTTTGTTCCATACAAATCTGATGTTTTTCTGTTCTATTTCTTTAAAAAAGAATGCCATTGGGATTTTGATGGGGATTGCATTAAATCTGTATAGTGCTTTTGGCAATGTGACCATTTTAACTATGTTGATTCTTCTAATACATGAACATGGAATGTCCTTCCAATTCTTTGCATCCTCCTCAATTTCTTTTAAAAATGTCTTATAGTTTTCAGTATATAGTCCTTCACATCCTTGGTTAAGTTTATTTATAGATATTTTATTCTAGTTTTTGCAATTGCAAAAGCAATTTTTAAAAATTTCTTTTTCTGAGATTCCATTGTTAGTATATAGGAATGCAATAGATTTTTGTACATTGATTTTGTAGTTGAAAACTTTACTGTATTCATTTACTGTATTCATTTACTGCTTCTAATAGCTTTTTAGTGGTGCCTTTAGGGTTTACTATATAGAACACCATGTCATCTGCAAAAAGTGGCAATTTAACTTCTTCATTCCCAATTTGATGCCTGTATTTCTTTCTCTTGCCTGATTGCTCTGGCTAGGATTTTCAAAACTATACTGAATAGAGGTGGTGATAGGGGACAGCCCTGTCTTATTCCTGAATGTAGAACGAAGGACTTCAGCTTTTCACTGTTTATTATGATACAAGCTGAGTGTTTGTCATATATGGCCTTTATTATGTTCAGGTATTTTCCTTCTATATCCATTTTATTAAATGTTTTAATCATAAATGGATGTTGTATCTTGTCAAATGCTTTTGCTGCTTCTATTTATATAATCACATAATTTTTGTCTTTTCTTTGTTTATGTGGTGTATCACATTAATTGATTTGCATATGTTGAACCATGTTTTTGCCCTGGGATTGAACCCAACTTGATAGTGATGTGTACTCTTTATAATGCATTGTTGTACTTGATTTCCTAGAATTTTGTTTAGGATTTTTGCATCTGTATTCATCAGAGATATTGCTCTGTAATTTTCTTTTTGTTTGTGGTATCTTTACCAGGTTTTGGTATCAGGGTAATATTGAACTATTAAAATTAATTAGGGAGTATTATCTCTTTTTCAATTTGTTGGAAGACTTGGAGAAGGAGAGGTGTTATATGTTCTTTGATTGTTTGAACAGTGCCTGCACAGCAAAAGAAACCATCGACAAAACATAGAGGCAACCAATTGAATGGGAGGAAATATTTGCAAACAAGACCTACAGTAAGGGGCTAATATCCAAAATATATAAGGAACTCATAACTAAACAACAAAAAGACAAACGTCCAATTAAAAAGTGGGCAGAAAACCTGAATAGACATTTCCCAACAGAGGACATACAGATGGCCAATAGACATATGAAAAGATGCTCAACATCACTAATCATCAGAGAAATACAAATAAAAACCACAGTGAGATATCAACTCACACCAGTTAGAATGGCTATCATCAACAAGACAAATAATAACAAGTGTTGGAGAGGCTGTGGAGAAAAAGGAACCCTCATGCACTGTTGGTGAGAATGCAGATTAGTGCAGTTGCAATAGAAGGCAGTGTGGAGGTTCCTCAAAAAATTAAGAATAGAATTACCATATGACCCAGCAATCCCTCTCCTGCGTATATTCCAAAAATATAAAAACATCTATCCATAAAGTTATATGTGCTCTGATGTTCACTGCAGCTTTATTCACAGTGGCCAAGACATGGAAACAACCAATGTGTCCTTTGATAGATGGCTGGATAAAGAAGATGTGGTAAATATACACAATGAAATACTACTTTGCCATAAGAAAAGATGAAATAGTGCCATTTGCAAAAATGTGGGTGCATCTTGAGATTATTATGCCAAGCAAAAAGTCAGACAGAAAACTTTGAGAACCATATGACTTCACTGATATGTGGGATATTAAGCCAAAAGCAACACAGAAAAATGATAAACAAATAAAGAAACAAAAGCTCATAAACACAGACAACAGTTTAGTAGTTACCAGAGGGTAAGGGGGGAGGGAGAATAGAAGAGGGTAAAGAGGGCCAAATATATAGTGATGGAAGGAGAACTGACTCTGGGTGGTGAACATACAATATGATTTATAGATGATGTATTACAGAATTGTACACTTGAAACCTATGTAATTTTACTAACCATTGTCATCCCCAATAATATTAATAAAAAAAAGAAGAGAAAAATTGTCCAATAAGAATTCCATGTATTGCAAAACATTACTTCAAAAATTATGGAGAAATCAAGACATTTACACATTAAAAAAATACTGAGGAAGTGCCCAATTACAAAACCTACACTGCAACAAAAGCTAGAGAGTGTCCTTCCAAATTAAATGAAAGGGGCCGGCTGAGTGGCGCAGTGGTTAAGCGCGGGCTTTAGGAAGCCAGCGGCCCCCGTTCGGGTCCCACATATGAGGGCCAGTGACACCGCCCTCAAAAAAAAAAAAACAAATTAAATGAAAGGACACTAAACAGCAAAATAAAGAAATATGAAAAATAAACATAGTAACGTTAACTACATAAGTAAATATAAAAGCTGCTACTATTAGGGCCGGCCAAGTGGCGCATTGGTTAAGCGTTGGTTTTGGGATGCCAGCGGCCCCGGTTCGGATCCCACATATGAGGGCCAGTGACACTGCCCTCTACAGCTAACAACAGCTCCACCTGGAGCTGGGCTGTGCAAGCCCCAGTGATGGAGTAGGCTGTAGCCCCTGCTGCAGTGGGCTGCCATAGGCTACAGTGAGTGGCCAGCAGCCAGCGTGAGTCGCTGGCAGCCAGCGTGAGCTGCCAATAGCCACAGTGAGCAACCATCCAGAGGCCGGCAACTGATCGGCCTCATCCAAGAAGAGCTCAATGACGATACCAACATGGGCCAGTGAAGCAACGTCCTCCGCAACTAGACTGAAGAACAAAAAGACAGCAACTTGTCTGTTCCCCTTCCCCGACTCCCCAACGCTGTTCCCCTCCCCCAATTCCCAATAAAATCTTTAAAATAAATAAATAAATAAAAACTGCTACTATTATATCTTAGTTTGCAACTCTTCTTCTTTCCCTATACTATGTAAAAGACAAATGCATAAAAAGTTAGAAATCTATGAGGTCTGCCAATTAAATTTGCAAACTCATCTTAGAAAAACTGCTACATACCTGATTGCTGAATATCACTACTATCAACTTTGCAGTACTCCCCTTGGGAAGCTATGCACCAATGCCAGCACCTAGTCCACCCTTCAAAGCAATTTTGGAACTCTTTCTCTGAAATGGCCATCAGAACTGTCATCGTGTTACCCTTGATGTCCTGAATATCATCAAAATGTCTTCCTTTCAATATTTCCTTTATCTTCAGATAAATAAAGAAGTCATTGGGGGCCAGATCAGGTGAGTAGGGAGGGTGTTCCAACACAGTTATTTGTTTACTGGCTAAAATCTCCCTCACAGACAGTGTCATGTGAGCTGGTACATTGTCATAAGGCAAGAGCCATGAATTATTGGTGAAAAGTTCAGGTCGTTTTCGTCTAAATTTTTCATGCAGCCTTTTCAGCATTTCCAAATAGTAAACTTGGTCAACTGTTTGTCCAGTTGGTACAAATTCATAATGAATAATCCCTCTGATAGCAAAAAAGTTTAGCAACATCATTTTGACTCTTGATTTGGTCTGACAGAACTTTTTTGTCGTGGAGAATTGGCTGACTTCCATTGTGCATTTTGACACTTTGTTTTAGGGTCATATTGGTACACCTATATTCCATCACCAGTGATAACATGGCCCAAAACATCGTCTTTCCTCTCCAAAAGGTCTTGGCAAAATTTGACTCTCCTTTACTTTTGTTCGTTGGTGAGTTCCTTCAGGACCATTTTTGCACACACTTTTCTCATGCCAAGATTTTTAGTTAAGATTTTCCTAACTGTTTCTCTATTGATATTTACTCGGTTTGATATACTTCTCACAGTCTGCTGATGATATTGATGCACAATTCAATGACTTTTTGAAATATTTTTGTCAGTTCTGCTTGTTACTGGCTGTCCTGACCTCCCCTCATCAGCGACGGGTTTTCTCCCCCCAGAAAAACGTCTAATCCATTTGTACACTGCTATTTTCTTCATGGCATTATCCCCATAAACTGGGACTAACATTTCCCTGACTTCATTTCCACTCTTTCTAAGTTTATGTAAAAATTTAATGTTTGTTCATTGCTTTAATTCAAACTCAGGCATTCTCATGATGGCACTCAAAAACATGCAACAATAATAATAAATGTCACTCAGCAAGACACTGCCACACATCGACACGAACACAGCTGTGAGACACTGATATCCCAAGGTTATGAAACATTACTGAGGTGTTTGTACAGTGCTGCCAATGTAAGCATATTGTGGCAAGTTCGCGAACTTAATTGTCAGACTTCGTATGTAATGGGCAAAGTATAAAGCTGTCATTGATGACCATAGTAAAAGAAGGTTGGGGATAAATCTGTATAAATGAAAATTTTGGTATTCTATTGCAGCTAAATTGACATTCATTCAAGCATGACTGCTATAAATTTAGGATGTTAAGTGTAATCTTCAGCATAACCTCTAAGAAAATAACTGAAAACACAGAAAAGGAAATAAAAAGGTAATGAAAATAGTACACAAGAAAAACCAATAAACACCAAAGAAAGCAGTAATGGAAGAACAGGGAAACAAATATATATATTTGTGGCATATAGAAAACAGAGAAGATGATGGATTAGGTAAATGCTGTGCCTACCACATCCCAGGACCACACCAGAATTACAAATAAAATACAGAACAATCAACCTCAAGATTCATCCGAGCTCTAGCTGAACAGAACCACTAGAACTAAGGATATAAAGAAGAGGCCACATCAAGACTGGTAGGAGGGGTAGAGACACAAAACAAGCTGACCCGAAACTTAAAGAGGTTGAGCACTGAGAGGGACATCTCAGTGGCAGAGGTTCCCCCTGAAGAAGGAAGAGCCTCCCAGCTCCATGCCAGGCTCCCCAGCCCAAGGGTCCTGTGCTGGAAAGAGGAGTTCCCAAGGCACCTGGCAGTGAAAATCAGCAAGGACTCTGTCTGCCCTTCCTGATGGGGCAGAAGGCAGCTGGAAACCCAGACACCCTTTTGTAGAGCCAGCACATGGACTCGCTTGCTAACAGGCACTCACCTGGTCTCTGTTGGAGGGGGTGGCAGCTTGGTAGGCCCACGGACATGTGAGAAAGGACTGAACTGAGTGCTTTTGGCTTGGAAACTGAAGGGACGGTAGCCACTGTTATCCCTGTGTGGAGCCTGCACCTGTGTGGCTTACAGGGGCAGGGCACCATCATTTCAAGGTTAAGCCCTCCCCCAAAGGGCCAAGTCTGTGATCACACTGGTCTGGCAGAATCTGTGCATGCGCACTGCCTTTGTGACACCGTGGGTCCCCGCCCTCTACATAGCTGGTTCTAGGTTGCCCAGGCAACTTTTGTTTGCTGGGCTGCTGGCCCCACCCCCAAGGCTGTGGATTAAAGCAGGCAGAGGGCCTGGAGTGGCCTGGGAACTGATTGCTGGATGGTGTTAACCCATAACCTATGCCACAGTGTAAAAGGGTGGTGGCTTGCCGGGCCTGAGACAGGCAGTGGCTAGCCATAATATTCTCAGAGTATTTTGGAGGGGTGGTCGCAAGCCCAGCACAGGTGCCAGAGATGAAACTGCATTGACTTTGCAGAAACCACAGACCATACCCCTCAGCTTATTGGATCCCTACTCTGTCTACCTACAGCTACATTCCCAGGGGTAGGCTGGGTGCCTGGATCACCGGCCTCACCCCCACAAACCATGGGGGAAGTTTTTTACAGCAGCAGACAATCTGCAATCTCCTGGGGAGATTTTGGTGGTGGGCAGTGACCCAAAAACTGCACCACAGCCACTTGCGGGCAGCTCTCAGGAATTTACAAGCCTGTGGTGGTGGCTGCCTGCAGTGCTCTTGTGATGCTGGGCAAGGTGGTCACAAGCTGGGCACTGGTGTAAGAACTGAATCTTCATTAATGCTGTAAAAACAACAGTCACGTCTCTTGAATCCCTTGAACCCCACCCTGCCCAGCTAATGCTACATCTCTGAGGGCACTCTCCACACCAGGTCAAGCAGCCCAGCCTGCACACCTAAGGAGCTTCTTTCAACTGCTGAGTCTTACAGGCAGCTGGCAGGTGGCAAAAGGACTATGGGGACCTGGGCCTTTTGCTAAGCTGCCTCAGGCCCATTAATGGTGGCAGCCAGCCTCAGCTAACAGTGAGGCCACTTTCACACACCGCCAGATCCAACACAGTCAGCAGCCAACCACATATAGCTGTATAGCTCTTACCAGGTAACTGCAGGCTGGTCACAGGCAATGTGGAAATTGCCCTGCACTGGAGTCCCATCCAAAAGACACCAGAAACAACACATGCAGAAGCCAGTTTCAGACAACACCAGAGCACTACCTGGTTAACCCCACAAGCGGTACATTCAAAAGGGGAGTCTCAAAAGGCACAAGAGACCATAGGGGCAAAGTCTCCTCTGAGGGCTCAGCCCACACACAGCAGCACATACACTGTGGGTATAGCCAATCTTCACAGTTAGTCAGCCTGGAAATCAATCCCAGTTACTGACACACCAAAAGCAAGCAAGGCACAACTACAAGAGGAGAACACACACAACACAAGGGACACTTCTGTAACACACACAGGAGATTATGGAGACTGCACAATTGGACTACACAGGACACATACTATATAAGGCCACCCAACAAAGACTGAGAGACATAGGACATCTACCTAATACACAGAAGAAAACACAGAGCAGCAGCCAGAATGAACAAACGAAAAGAAAAAAAACAAAGGCCTAAAATAAAAGAACAGAAGAAACCTCCAGAAATGGAACTAAATAAAATGGAACCAACCAAACTACCAGAGACAGAGTTTAAAACACTTGATTATAAGAATGCTTAAGGAACTTAGTGAGAATTTCAACAGAGATAATAAGCATAAAGAAGGACACAGAAACCATTAAAAAAGACCCAGTCACAAGTGAAGAATATAATATCTGAAATGAAGAATACACTAGAAGGAATCAGCAGCAGATTAGATGATGCAGAGGGTCAAATCAGTGATTTAGAAGACACAGTATCAGAAAGCACCCAATCAGAACAACAAAAAGAAAAACAAAACAAAAAAAACAAAAACAATGAAGATAGTTTAAGGGACCTGTGGCACAACATCAAGCACAACATTTGCATCACAGGAGTACCAGAAGGAGAAGGGAGGGAACAAGGAATCGAGAACCTATTTGAATAAATGACTGAAAACTTCCCTAATCTGGTAAAGGAAACTGACATACAAGCCCAGAAAGCACAAAAGTGTCCCAAACAACATGAGCCCAAACAGGCCCACACCAAGACACATCATGGTTAAAATGGCAAAAGTTAAAGACAAAGAGAGAATCTGAAAAACAGCGAAAGGAAGACAACTAGTTACTCACAAGGGACCTCCCATAAGATTATCAGCTGATTTTTTTTACAGGAACTTTGCAAGCCAGAAAGGAGTGGCAGGAAATATTCAAAGTGATTAAAAACAAGGGCCTACAACCAAGATTGCTCTACCCAGCAAAGCTATCATTTAAAATTGAAGGAGAGATAAAGAGCTTCCCAGAAAAGAAAAAGCTAAAGGAATTCATTACCACTAGGCCAGTATTACAGGAGATGTTAAATGGATTTGTTTAAGCAGAAGAAAGGAGAAAACAACTTAAGTAATGAAGACCAAAAATACAAATAATAAAATGGCAAGAACTATGTACCTATAAATAATCACTTCAAATGAAAATGGATTAACTGATCCAATCAAAAGACAGAGGGTAGCTGAGTGGATAAGCAAACAAGACCCATGCATATACTGTCTAAAAGAGACCCACCTCAGATTGAAACACACAGAATGAAAGTAAAGGAATGGAAAAAGATATTTCACACAAATGGAAACAAGAAAAAAGCTGGAATAGCAATACTTATATCACATAAAATAGACTTTAAAATGAAGATTATGGGCCAGCCGAGTGGCGCGGTGGTTAAGCACTGGCTTGGGAAGCCAGCGGCATCAGTTCATGTCCCACATACGAGGGCCAGTGACACTGCCCTCAAAAAAAAATGAAGACTATAATAAAAGACAAAAAAGGACATTGCATAATAATAACAGAATCACTCCAACAAGAGGATATATCCCTAGTAAACATCTATGCACCTAACATAGGAGCCCCTAAATATATAAAACAGATATTGACAGACATAAAGGCAGAAATCAAGTTACACAATCATAGTGGGGGACTTCAACACCTCACTGACACCAGAGGACTGATCCTCCAGACAGAAAATCAACACAGAAACAGCATCCTTAAATGACACATTAAATCAGATGGATTTAATTGATAATTTTAGAGTATTTTACCCCAAAGCAGTAGAATATATATTCTTTTCAAGTGCACATAGAACATTTTCCAAGATAGAACACATACTAGGCCACAAAAAATGTCTCAATAAATTTAAGAAGATTGAAATCATATCAAGTGTCTTCTGTGACCACAGTGCTATGAAACTAGAAATCAATTACAAGAAAATAACTGGAAAACATAAAAACATATGGAGACTGAATAACATGCTACTAAATAATGAATGGGTCAACAATGAGATCAAAAAAGACATCAAAGTCACCTTGAGAGAAATGAAAATGAAAACCCAATTACCCAAAATCTATGGGACACAGAAAAAGCAGTCCTAAGAGAAAAATTCAGAGCAGTGCAGGCCTACCTAAAGAAACATGAAAAATATCAAATCAACAGTCTATTATTACACCTAAGAAACTGGGAAAAGAACAGCAAAATAAGCCCAAAGTGAGTACAAGGAAGGAAATTATAAAGATCAGAGAGAAATGAAATAGAGACCCCAAAAAAATAATACAAAAGATCAATAAAATCAAGAGCTGGTTTCTTGAAAAGATAAACAAAATTGACAAACATGTAACCACACTCATCAAGGAAAACAGAGAGGACCCAAATAAATAAAATCAGAAATGAAAGTGAAGAAGTGAAAACTGACACCACAGAAATACAAAACATTTTAAGAAAATACTGTGAACAACTATATGCCAACAAATTGGACAATCTGGAAGAAGTGGATAAATTCCGAGAAACATACAATCTTCCAAGGCTGAATCAAGAAAAAACAGAATATGTGAACATTCCAATTACTACCAAAAAAATTGAATCAGTAATCAACAAGCTCCCGAGAAATAAAAGTGCTAAGCCAGGGAGCTTCACAGGTGCATTTTATCGAAGATTCAAAAAAAGAATTAACACTAATTCTCAATTCTCCTCAAACAATTCCAAAACATCCAACAGGAGGGAAGGCTCCTGAGCTCATGTTACAAGGCCACCAATTCCCTAATTCCAAAGCCAGACAAAGACATTACAAAAGAAGAAAACTATAGGCTGATATCCCTAATGAACATAGATACAAAAATATTTTCTAATTCATTCTATGAGGCCAGTATTACCCTAATAACAAAGCTAGAAAGACACTACAAAAAAAGTGAAACACAGACCAGTATCCTTTTTAAGTATAGATGTAAAATCCTTTAACATTCTAGTTAATTAATTGCAACAGCATATTGAAACAAACACCATTATCAAGTGGAATGCAAAGATGGTTCAACATACTAAAGTAGATAAATGGAATATAGACCATTAATATAATGAAAGGGAAAAAATGACCTCAATTAATTCACAAAATGCATTACATAAAATACAACACACTATCATAATAAGAACACTCAGGAAACTGGGAATAAAAAACAAAAACAAAACAAACAAAAAACTAGGAATAGGAGGAATCTTCTCCAGAAATATAGAGTATTTATGAGCACTCATAGTTATCTTCATATTCAATAGTGGAATATTGAAAACATTCCTCCTGAGATAAGGGACAAGACAGAGGTGTTTGTATTCACAACTGCTAGTCAGAGCAGAAAAGAAATACAAGGCCTCCATATTGAAAAAGAAGTCAAACTATCTCTATTTGCCGAGGACATGATATATACATAAAATCTTAAACAGTCAACAAAAACAGGCCCAGAGCTAATAAATTCAGCAAAGTTTCAGGTTATAGATCAAAAGACTGAGGAACTAAAAGAAAAAGAAAGGATAAAGAATGACAGAGCCTCAGAGACTTGTGAGACACAATCAAGAATATGAAATATGAACAATGAGAGTCACAGAAGTATAGGAAAGAAAAAGAGGAAGAAAGAAAATTTGAAGAAGTAATGGCTGAACAATTCCCAAATTTGATTTAAAAAAATAATCTATGTTTCCCAAAACATAACAAAATACAAGTAGGATAAAATCAAGGAGATTCACACCAAGACAAATTATAATCCAACTGTTAGAAGCTGAAAAAAGAGAGAGGATCTTGAAAAGAGCAAGAGAAAAGTGACAGATAACAAAACCCTTAGCAAGATTAACAGCTGACTTTTCATCAGATGCCATGTACACCAGAAGACAGTGGAAGGAGATATTTATATTGCTAAAGGAAAAAAACAAACACCTGTAAACCATGAATTCCACATGCAGGAAAAACATCCTTCAAAATTAAAGCAGGAAATAAGGTATTCTGAGAAAAATAAAAACAGAAATTTTAATGCCAAATCTTTGTTACAAAAAAATCAATAAGGGGCTCTCAAGCTGAAATAAAAGAAAAATTTACAGAACTTGAATTCTCAAGAATATATAAAGAATACCAACAAAGGTAACTACACAGGTAAATATAAAATATGGTGTAAATGTGTTTCTGTTATAACTTCAACTTTTGTCCTATCTGATTTAAAACACAACTCCATAAAGCAATGATTACTAATCTGTGTTGATATGCATAAAATATATAAATATTTAATTTGAGACAATAACAGAATAAAGGGGTGATCAACAGACATACACAGAAACAAGGCATCTGCGTATTATCTAAATTAACTTGATTTTTATCCAAAATATATAGTAGAATAAAAGAAATGACCAGGGAAGTAAAATGGTACACAGGCATATATATAGTTAACTCAAAATAAGGTAGCAATGAAAAAATGGTGGGAGGGGTTGGGAAGCATAAAGCAGAGAAAACAAGTAGCAAAATAGCAGACACAATCTGATCTTATTATATCACATTAAATGGATTAAACCTTCCAATTAAAAGACAGAGGTTTGTTGAATGAAAAAAAAATCCAACCTATGCACTCTACAAGGTACACATTTTATATTCAAAGACACAAATAGGTAGGAAATTGATTAATGGTAAAAAAAATAGGTTTTGAAACTAATACACAAACAGAACTAGAGTATTTACAAAAATATCAGTCAAAATAGAATTTAAAGCAAAATTTATCAGAGATAAATGGGGCATTTTATAATAAAAAGAAGAGCCATGCAGCAAGAAAAAATAACAATTGTAAACAATGTGTTCCCGATAATAGAGTCCCAAAATACCTACGTAAAAGTTGACATAATTGAAGGGAGAGATGGTTTAACAATAATTGTTGGACATATCAATACTTTCATTCAGTAATTGATAGAAGAAATAAATAGAAAATCAATAAAGAAATACAAGATTTGTACATTATAATACAGCTAGCCCTAACAGACATCAGTAAGAACTTTGTGTCCACCAAACGCAGAACACACAGTACTTCTTATTATACATGGAGCATTTTACAGGAAAGACCATATGTTAGGTCCTAAAAAAGTCACAGTAAATTTTAAAAGATTAGAATAATACCAAGTTTGTTCTCCAATCAGAACAGAATGAAATTGGGAATCAATAACAGAAGGAAATTTGAGAAATTCACAAATATGTGGGATATGAACAATACATTCCTAAATAACAAATGGGTAAAAGAAGAAATTACATCTAAAATTAGAAGGAAAAAAAAACTTGGAGAGGTATAAATATGAAACCACAATATACTTAAACATGTGGGAGTCAGAGAGAGCAATGTTTCCAGGGAAATAATAGCTATAAATGTGTACATTAAGAAATCGGGCCGGCCGAGTGGTGCGGTGGTTTAGCGCTGGTCTTAGGAAGCCAGCGGCTCAGGTTCCGGTCCCACATATGAGGGCCAGTGATACTGCCCTCAAAAAAAAAGAAAAAAGAAAAGAAAAAGAAATAATAAAGGGAGGAATGATGTCAGCAAGATGGTGGAATAGAAAACCCTGGAACTCCTTCCAGTCACAGTCAGACTGAATCAATACATGGACAAATTCCCATTTTGTCCCATTCTGGACTGATCCAGAAACCAGTCACATCAAATCCAATAGGAAAATTTTCTCCATAATACTTATCCATGGCACAGCACCATAGGATCAAAAGGAAACCCCTAGCTGCAAACTTTTCCCTGGGGAGGGAGTTAGATCACACATGTCCAATGTTTCAACTTTTCTGGGGTCTGCCCAAGTTACTGGCTTCTGTTTCACCTGTCTCAGAATGCTGAGGAGACCAGCATACTCTAGATGCTTAAGGGCCATGGAAAGCAAAGACAGCAATTTGAACTAATGCTAAAGCATTCATGATAGTTTCTCTCCACAGATATGTGTAGAATGAGTGGGTAAGAAATCCTAAATCCCATCTTGTCTCTCAGGAGAGAAAAAATTGGGTCTCATGTACAATGTTCCAATTTTTCAGGAGGCTGACTGAGGAACTGGCTTCTGTCTCACCCCTGTTGGAGTGCTGAAAGACCTGGGATACCTTTGATGTCTGTAGGCCACTAAGGATAAAATTGGCGTGGGAACTAGGATGAAGGTCTGAAAGGCCCCCAGAATATCTGGCTGATCAAATTGGTGAGTCTTCTCCTGTATAAAGACAGTCCATAAAGGTTGGAAGAAGTGTCCATTTTTTTTGTTTGTTTCTAATGCACAAAAGTCAACACAAAAGATCAAGAAGATAAAAAATACAAAGAAATATGTTCTAAACAAAGGGACAAGATGAACCTCCACACATCAACCCTAATGAAATGGAGATACATAATTTACCACACAATGGTAGATAGCAAAATAGGAAGAGACACAAAAGAACTACAAGCAGACAATTAAGAAAAGGACAACTGTAAGCCCTTCCTTATCAATGATTACTTTAATATAATTGGATTAAATATCCCAATCAAAATATGTTGAGTGGCTGAATAGATTTTAAAAAACAACTTCCAATTATATGCTGTCTATAAGAGACTCATTTTAGAATTAGGGACATACATAGGCTGACAGTGAAGGGATGGATAAAGATATTCTATATATCAATAAATGGTAACAAAAAGAAAACAGGGGTAACTATGCTTATATCAGACAAAACGAATTGACTCAAAAACTGTCACAAAAGACAAAAAAGAACATTATATAGTTATAAAAGAATCAATTCACCAGAAATATATAATAACAAATACATACTCCCACAACCAGAGAACCTAAAAATAGAAAACAAACATTGGTAAAGTTAAAGCAAGAAACACACAGCAATACAATAACAGTAGGAGATCACCTTACTGCACTTTTAATAGAGCAACCACTTGGAAACTCAGTAAGGAAACAGTAGACTTGAATAACACTATAGAACAAATGGACATAGAAGACATAAATAGAACCTTCTACCCAACAAAAGCAGAATATATATTTTTCTCAAATGCAAACAAAACATTCTCCAGGAGAGATCAGAAGTTAGGTGACAAAATACATCTTAAAAATTTTATGAACATTGCAATCATATAAATTGTATTTTCTTAGCACATAGAATACAACCAAAAATCAATAGAAGGAAAATTAGAAAATTCCAAATTATGTGGCAATTAAGGATACTCATAAACAATCAATGGGTCAAAGAGGAAATCTAAAGGGAAATCAGAAAACATCTTCAGACAAAAATAAAAACACAACATATCAAAACTCTTGGAATGCAGCAGAAACAGTATTAAAAGGGAAGTTTGCAGTGACAAATAATATTAAAAATGAAAACGATTTTAAATAAGCAATCTAACTTTAGAAAGTAGAAAAATAATAACAAAGCCCATGTTAGCAGAAGAAAAAATAATAAAAATTAGAGCAGAAATAAATGAAACAGAGAATAAGCAATATGAAAAATCAATGACAGTAAGAATTGTTTTTTGAAAAGATAAACAAAATTGACAAATCTTTACCTAAACTAGGAAAAAAAGACAGAAGGCTGTAACAAATAAAACAGAAATGAAAAAGGATACATTTCAACAGATTCCCCAATCTCATGAGATACTTCTATGAACAATTATAAGACAAATTTTATAATCTAGAGGAAATGGATAAACTCCTAGAAATATTCAACCTACCAAGACTGAACCATAAAAAATAGAAAACTTGGGCAATCCTAAAGCAGTAAGGTGACTGAATCAATAATCAACTCAAAATGAATTAAAAACTTAAATGTAAGAACTGAAACTGTAAACCACCAAAAAGAAAACATAGGAGGAATGTTCTATGATTTTGATCTGGCAGTGATTTGTTGAATATAGCAACAAAAGCACATACATCAAAAGGGAAAATAGTGGGATTATATCAAACTAAAAAGATTTTGTACAGCAAAGGAAATAATTAGCAGAGTAAAAAGGCAACCAATGAAATGGGAGAAAATATTTGTATACCATATATCTGATAAGATGTTAATATCCAAAATATTGTATATAAAGAAGATCTAAAAATAAATAGCAAAAAAAAAATGAAAAACAAAACATGAGTTTTAAAAATGAGTGAAAGACTTCAAAAGACAATTCTCCAAAGAAGATATACATATGGCCAATAAATACATGAAAAAAATGTTGAACCTCACTAATCATAAGGAAGTTCAAATCAAAGCAATGAAATACCATGCCACACCCAGTAGGATGGCTCCTACCAAAAAAATCAGAAATAACAACTGTTAGTGAGGATGTGGAGAAACTGGAACCCTTGTGCACTGTTCGTGGTAATGCAAAATGATGCAGCTGCTATGGAAAATAGTATGATGGTTCCTCAAATTTTTCAAAACAGAAGTACCATATGATCCAGTAATCCCACTTTTAGGTATATATGAAAAAGAATTGAAATCAGGATCTCAAAGAGATATTTGCACTCCTATGATCATTGCATCATTATTTACAAAATTATAAAGACAAGATGTGGAAACAACATAAATATCTATCATCAAATGAACAGATAATGAAAAATTGGTATATACTTGCAATAGAATATTATTCAACCTTTAAAAAGAAAGAAATTCTGCCATATGTAACAATATAGATGAACCTTGAGGACATTATGTTAAGTGAAATACTCCAGTCATAGAAGCACAAATACTGCATTCCACTTATATGAGTGGTCTAAAATAGTCAAACTCAGAGAAGCAGAGAGTAGAATGGTAGTATCTAGGGACTCAGGAGAGGAGGAGATGTGGTAGTTGCTATTTAACTGTTCTAAAGTTTCATTTATGCAAAATGAATACATTTCAGAGAGATCCAAGATCGTGGAGTAGATAAACACTGTGCCTGCTCCCTTCCATGAACACATTAAAATTATGACTAAATTACAGAATAATCAACCTGGAGAACCATCTGAAGTCTAGCAGAACAGAAGTCCTATAACTAAAAACATAAAGAAGGCACATCAAGGCTGGTAGGAGGGATGGAGATGCAGAACAGGCCTCAAAACTCCATGTGGAGGTTGAGAAACAGGAGGGATATCTCTGACCTAGAGGTTCCTCCCAAAGGAGTGCAACCCCCCAAACCAGGTTCTCCAACCTGGAGTACTGGTGACAAAACAGGAGCCCCATACCTTTCTGTGAAAAACAGTGGAGATTCCAACCATTCAGGTGGGATAGACGGCTATGGGAAACCCAGGCATCCTCTTAAATGGTTCACATACAAATTCACTCACAGGCACTCACCTTGGGCTCCTCCGGTGGAGGGACAGTGACTTCAGAAGCCTCAGAGACATATGGTGGAGGAGCAGATGGAGGGGTGTGGCTGCAGGGGGAAAACTGGAGGACAATTGGTATTTTCCTGGTGAGGGATACTCCTTTCCTGCAGTCAGCAGGTGGACACGATCTTGCCTGTGTGGAGCCCACCCCCACGGGCCAAATCTGAATCTGATTGGCCTGGTGAGCCTTGCTGCTCTGCTCTGTTGACTCAGCTGTGACCCCTCCTCACTCAACTCACACACAGCCAGAGGCACTTTCTCATAAGCAGCCAGCCCCACCCACATAGTAATCTCTTGGAAAACTGAATCCCGCAGGCCCCAGGTGGCCAGCAACTGGCCTCAGTGCGCTCTGACGCATTTGCTGAGTCACTCCAGGCTCAGCACTGGCACCAAACCAGAATCTACATTAACCTGGTGACCACAACTCTTCCCACTGTAGTCATTCCCTACAACCCTGCATTACCCAACTGGTGTACTACACAAGGCTTTATCTGCAACTGAACTTTAAGGGAGCTGGCATACGGCAGCAGGCCACTGGGTATCCTGGCCCTTTGTGGAGTTACCTCAGGCCTGTTACTGGTGGCAGATGTCCTCGTTTCACAGTGAGGCCTCTCCCACATGCCACTAGGTTTAGCACAGGCAGCAAACAACCACGGATTGCTTTATACTTCCTACCAGGTAATCCCTAGTCAGTCACAGGCAATGGGTGACCTGGGCCAGCACTGGAGCCTCTTTGATGGGGCCCCAGGAACAACATACTTGAAGGTTGGCTTCAGACCACAGCAGAGCACCACTCAATTACCCCCACAAGTGGCACACACAAAAAAATGTTCTCAACAGGCACCAGAGCCTGCTGAGGCAAATTCCATTCCATGTGGTAAGCCCCGCCCCAAGCAGCTCATAAGCTGGACACACCTGGAGCACCCAGCTCAGGTGATCAGGGAGACTGGGTCACTGGACCCCACAGGACACCTACTACATAAACCTGGGCAAAACTGGGAGACATAACAGAACATTTTAAAACATAGAAACAAACACAGAGGCAGTCAAAATGAGGAAACAAAAGCATCCCAAATGAAAGAATAGGAGAAAAATCCAAAAAGAGAACTAAAGGCAATAGAGGCAAGCAACCTACCAGACACAGAGTTCAAAACACTGGTTATAAAGATGCCAAAGAAACTTAGTGAGAATTTCAACAGAGAGATAGCAAGTGTAAAACAGAACATAGAAACCATAAAAAGAGCCAGTCTGAAGTGAAGAATACAATAACTGAAATGAAGAATGCACTAGAAGGAATTAACAGCAGATTAAATGAAGCAGAGGATCAAATCAGCAATTTGGAAGACAAGGTAACAGAAAACAACCAATTGGAACAGCAGAAGAGAATAAAGAAAATGAGGGTACTTTAAGAGACCTTTGGGACACCATCAAGCATAACAACATATGCATCATATGGGTAACAGAAGGAGAAGGGAGGAAGCAAGAGATTGAGAACCTATTTGAAGAAATAATGACTGAAAACTTTCCTAAAAAGATGAAGGAAATAGACATAATATACAAGTCCAGGAAGCACAGAGAGTCCCAAACAGGATGAACCCAAACAGGCCCACCCCTAGATACATTATAATTAAAATGGCAATAGTTAAGGACAAAGAGAGAATCCTAAAAGCAGCGAGAGAAAGGCAATGAGTAACTCATAAGGGAGCTCTCATAAAACTCAGCTGATTCTTCAACAGAAACTTTGCAGGCCAGAAGTGATTGGCACAAAATATTCCACATTATGAAAAGCAAGGACCTACAACAAAGTGTAGGCTATCATTTAAAATCGAAGGACAGATAAAGAACTTACTAGGCAAGAAAAAGCTAAAGGAGTTCATCACCACCAAGCCAGTATCACAAGGAATCTGAGGGACTTCTTTCAGATGGAAAAAAAATCAAAAATATGGATAATAAAATGGCAATAACTACATATCAACAATTACTTTCAATGTGAATGGATTTAATACTCTGATCAAAAACATAGGGTGACTGAATGGATATGAAAACAAAACTCTTACATATGCTGCCTACAAAAGAATTCAGATTGAAAGTCACACAGAGATTGAAATAAAAAGATGGAAAAAGTTATTTCATGAAAATGGAAACAAAACAAAACAAAAGCTATGATAGCAACACTTATACCAGACAAAATAGACTTTAAAACAAGGTCTATAACAAGAGACAAAGGAGGACCCAGTAATCCCACTTCTGGGTATTTATCTGAAGAAATACAAAATGTTACATTGAGGGGACCTGTGTTTCCATATATTCATTGCAGCATTGTTTACGATGGCCAAGGTGTGGAGGCAGCCAGGGTGTCTGTCAATGGATGAATGGATAATGAAGAGGTGATTCTTATATACAATGGAATATTGCTCAGCCATGGAAGAGACACTGTTTTCTTCTCAGTAAAAAAACAAACGGAAACACATATTTCCAATAAAACTGAAGATGGAAGTCTTTCCCTGAACATGCTGTCATTTTCCAAAGAAAATCACTGCACAAATCATCCCGGAGTTGAATACACCTTTATACTCACAGCAGGGACACAAGAAAATGAATTCCCCTTCTGATGCTTTACATTGCTATATGAGAATGTGTTCTTGGTGCTGCTACAGTCATTTTACGACCATGAGAGAACAAGCCTGAGGACAGGAGTGAGCAGGTAGAGAATAGAAGAAAGACTGAAGGACCCAGGATCCTTGATGACTTAGCTATCAAACCCAAACCATCACTTGACTTCTTTTTATGTGAAATAGCAAACCCAATTACTGTACATGACATTTTGAAACTGGTTATTTTTTTTAAATTGTAACAAAATTATCCTAAATGACACAGAATGCTTTGTTATGTGTCTGATTTTAGTGTTTCCTTTTAAAACTGCTTCTTTATAGTCAAAGGTTTGGAATGTGTTTAATATCTTTTAGGTTGTTGGACAAGTCATGACGCATTTTTGCAACGAAAAACAGAAAAATACGTCATGACTTTTCTGACAAATGTTAATAGCTAAAACCATTATGATTTAATGATGAATAAAATGGTTTACTTGGTATTGTATAGCAACATGCACATCAAGAATTCAGATAAGTAATAATTTTTTTTTCTTTGTTTTATTCCATGCTCACAATGTTACTTTATGATTATAATTTAGTTCCCATAAGGGTCTGCTTACATGGATAGGCTGCACACTATATAACACAAAGAAATATCATAGTTTATATGACATTGGCATTAGCAAAAGAAAGTTGATATGTATTCCAGATGTATCTTTTTCTTTTATACATTGTGACCTTAGGCTTAATCACAAATATAATTTTATGATAATGTAATTTCATAATTGATTATTTAACCTGTTTCAATATTTTTACTTTAATAACATAGATATAAGTATGTTAGATAAGTCAGTATAAATAGTTGCAGTACTTTGTTAGCAAACTCTTGAATCAGCTTTCATATTTTAAGAAACTTTATCTGAAGTTGAGTTTCTTAATCTTGGCACTATTGAGATTTTGGGCCAGATACTTCTTTGTTGCAGGTAGTTGTTCCATGCACTAGAGGATGTTACACTATATTACTGGGCTTGACCCACTAGATGCCAGTAGTATGCACGTCTTTCCCCATACCCAGTTGTGACAACCAAAAATGTCTACAAACATTACCAATTTTCCCCTGGAGTGGAAAATTGCCCGCCTCCTCCATTGAGAACCACTGGTCTATAAGACAATCAAAAAACCTTTTTTTTCTGATTTTTGTCTGCCATTTACAGCATAACTCAGAGTTATGCTTACTTTGACTATCTTTCTTCTAGTCTTTAGAAAGTGTTGCTAAGGTTTTCCACCCTTCCCTTCTCTTATTATCCCAGCTTCATGGGTCGCAGAACCTTAGGGAAGGGAAGTCTTAATTAAGAAATTCTAGAAAGGAGATAGAGGGGAGGAAGAGATAACGATTCCTACATTTTTTTCACTGTGGTATTAGCTATTTTTTAAATATTTTTATGGAAAGAGGAGCATGTTTAATTATAAATGTAAGTTAATGATCATGATTGCCATCTACACATGTCATAACTGTGGTAACCCTCTCTATCTTGCTTAAAATTATGTCCCCAGAGTCTAGCAGACTGTTCCCACTCTTACTAGATATTCAATATATGAGGAATAACAATTAAGTTCACAAAGTCATCCTACAAAAAGTGCTACATACCTCATTGCTGAATATCACTATGGTCACCTTTGAAGTACTCCCCTTGGGAAGCTATGCATCAACGCCAGCACCTAGTCCACCCTTCAAAGCAATTTTGGAACTCTTTCTGGAATGGCCATCAGAGCTGTCATTGTATTACCCTTGATGTCCTGAATGTCATCAAAATGTCTTCCTTTCAATATTTCCTTCATCTTCAGGTAAAGAAAATAGTCATTGGGAGCCAGATCAGGTGAGTAGGGAGGGTGTTCCAATACAGTTATTTGTTTACTGGCTGAAAACTCCCTCATAGACAGTGGTGTGAGCTGATGTGTTGTTGTGATGCAAGAGCCATGAGTTGTTGGCAAAAAGTTCAGGTTGTCTAATTTTTTTCACACAGACTTTTCAGTGCATCCAAATAGTAAACTTGGTTAACTGTCTAGTTGGTACACATTCATAATGAATAATCCCTTTGATATCAGAAAAGGTTAGCAACATCATTGCAATGAGTTCATGAATTTAATTGTCTGACCTACACATATATGATGAATCTATCAATAAACTTCTCATTTCTTTATTCAAAGGAAAAAAAACAACAAAACAAAATGGATACATTCTAGAAATCTGCTGTACAACATTGTGCGTATAGTAAGTAATAATGTACTGTACACTTAAAAAGGTCATTAAGGGGATAGATCTCATATAATATTATTGCAACAATTAGAAATAAAGAAAGGATATAGTTCTCAAATCAATAACATAACCTCCTGACTTAGGAAATTAGGAAAAGAAAAGCAAACTAAACCCAAAGCTAGCAAAAGAAAGTTAATAATGAAAATTAGAGCAGAAATAAATTAAGATGAGAATAAAAATACACAGAAAGCACCAATGAAACTCAAGTTTCATTCTTTGAAAATATTGACCATATTGATAAACGTTTAGTAAGAGTAATGAAGAAAAAAAGAAAACTCAAATTACTAAAATCAGGAATGAAAGAAGGGACAGTATAACCATGCTCACAGAAATAAAAAAGGATTGTAAAGCAATACTATAAACAATTTTATACAAACACATTATACCCTATATAATATGAATAAATTTCTAGAAAGATACAACTTACTGAAAATGATTCAAATAGAAATAGAAAAATGGAACTATAACAAGTATGGAGATTTAATTTTCATAAAAACCTTCCCATAAAGAAACGTCCTGAAACAGTCACTTTACTGTTGAATTCTAATAATTATTTAAAGAATTGACAGTAATCCTTCACAAATTATTCCAAAAAATAGAAAAGGCTGGCAAACTTCTCAATTTATTCTATAAGATCAGTATTACCCTCATGCCAAAACTGGACAAACTCATCTCAAGAAAACTAGAGACTAATATTGCTTTTAGAAATAGTCATAAATATCTTTTAAAAATACTACAAAACAGAATCCATCATCATATAAAAGTATTATACAATTTCTGGTCAATATGGCAAAGTAACAAAATGTTGTGCTTGCCTACTTTTATGACATCAAAATTATAGCTAAACTACTGAATAACCATCAATGAGAATTGCCTGAAGTCTAGCTGAACAGAAGTCCTACAACTAAGGACATACGGAACAGGCTACCTCAAAACTAGTATGAAAGACAAACTTGGAATGAGCTGGTCCCACACCCATGAGTAGCAGTTAAGAATTGGGAGAGATATCTCGGCTGTGGAGGCACTCCCAGAGGAGCAAGGGGTCCCAGCCCCATACTAGCCTCCCCAGCCCAAAAAGAGAAGTCTCCACTACATCTGGTTGTGAAAACTGGCGGAGATTGTAGTTCAGTGAGACACAGCGCTGCTAGAATCACAGTTCTTCCTCTAAAAGTGACCACACACAGACTTACTCACTAATGGACTCACTCTCTCTGAGCTCCAGGGCTAGGGCAGCAGCTTGAAAGGTGCCAGGGACATATGGAAAGGAACTGACTTTTTGGTTTCAGAATGAGGACTGGAGGTGGAGCTTTTACCTAGACAGAAGTGCTGGGAGAATCCACTGTGTCACTGTTGAGCCCACCCCACTCCTGGTGTGTAGAGGCAGTCGGCCACTATATCTGAGTTTCCATCAATCTACATAATACCTTTAGTCTGCCCTACCCAAGTGATTCCTTGAGACCCTGCCCCATCCAACATGTGGACCCACCTAAGCTACTTCCAGTGGCTTTTCCATACAAACAGCCTGTCTTGGCTCATGCTCTGAAAATTCCTAAAATCTCTCAAAGTTTCACAGAACCCAAACAAACAGCATTTGGCCTCAGTGAGCCCCGTATCCCTTGCTGAGCAGCTGTGAACACAGCACTAGTAGCAGCCGGCCTTGCTTTGTGGCTTGGCTACTCCCAGGTACCTCCAAGCATAGTATAGGTGGCTGCCATCTGCAGATTGCTTTGTGTCCCATGCCAAGTGGCCCAAGTCAGGGCAAAGGCTGTTGCTGAACTTGGCCTACTGCAGGGACCCTCCTAAGAAGCCCCGGGCCAGAACCCCAGGCGGCCATCTTTGGACGAGGCTGGAGCACCACCCATCTGCCACCATGGGTGATACACCCAAATGGCAGACTGAGCAGGCACCAGAGCCCTACTAAAGTGAATCCTGTTCCATAGCGTCAGCCCCTGAACAAGAGCTCCTCCACTGTACTCACAACCAGTCCTCACAACCAATCAGCCAAAGGGTCATGCCCTCCTATTGACTTGTAAAGTGCAACCAAGGCTCAGCTACAACAGGAGGGTATACACAACACACACAAGGGACACACCTGGAGCACTTGGCTCAGGTGTCAAAGGAGATTGCACCACTGGGCCACACATGACACCTAATATATACTCTACTAAAGCTACTCTACTAAGACCTGGAAACAAAGCAGTCCTACCTAAAACATAGGAACACAAACAGGGAGGCAGCCAAAGTGGAGAGACAAAGAAACATGACCCAAATGAAAAAAGAGAATAAAATTCCTGAAAAAGAACTAATCAAAATTGAGATATGCAATCTACCAGACCCAGAGTTAAAAACACTGCTCAATGAACTTAGGCAAAGAGTAGATGAACTCAATGAGCACTTTAACAAAGAGATAGGAAATATAAAAATAGATAGAAAGTATTAAAAAAATTCCATAATGAAGAATACAATAACTGAAATAAAGAATGCATTAGAGGGAATCAACAGTAAATCAGATGAAACAGAGAATCAAATCAGTGATTTAGAAGTTAAGATGGCAGAAAAAGCCCAATCAGAACAACAAAAAGAAAAACAAAATTAAATGAGGATAGTTTAAGGGGCCTCTGGGAAAACATCAAGAGTACCAACATTAGCATCCTAGAGGTACTAGAAGAAGAGAGACAGTAAGGAATTGAAAACCTATTTGAAGAAAAAGTGAAAGAAAACTTCCCTAACTAGGCATAGGAAATAGCCATATAAGCCCAGGAAGCACAGAAAGTTCAAACAAGATGAACCCAAGGAGGTGCACACCAAGACATATCATAATTAAAAGGCTAAAGGTTAATGACAAAGACAGAATCACAAAAGCAGCAAAGGAAAAGCAGTTAGTTTCCTACAAGGAAGCTCCCATAAAACTATCAGCTGATTTCTCAGCAGAAATGTTGCAGTTCAGAAGAGTTTGGCATGAAATATTCAAAGTTATGAAAAGCAAAGACCTAAAACTGAAGTTATTCTCCCCAGCAAAGCTATCATTTGGAATCAAGGAACAGATAAAGAGCTTCCCAGACAAGAAAAAGCTAAAGGAGTTCATCACCACCAAACCAGTATTACAAGGAATCTCAGTGGGACATCTATAAGGCAGGAAAAAAAAATAAAAATTATGAATAATGATGGCAGTAACAATTTAAATATATGGATTAAATGCGCTAATCAAAGGAGGGGTGACTGAATGGAAAAGAAAACAAGATCCTCACATATGCTGCCTACAAGAGACTCAGTTCAGATTGAAAGACACAAACAGACTGAAAGTAAAAAGATGGAAAAAACTATTTCATGAAAATGGAAACAAATTTAAAAGGCTAGGATAGCAATACTTATACCTGACAAAATAGACTTTAAAACAAAGGCTATAACAAGAGACAAAGTAGGACCCAGTAATCCCACTTCTGGGTATTTATTCAAAGAAACCCAGAATACTACTTTGAAGGGACATGTGCATCCATATGTTTATTGCAGCATTATTTACAGTGGCCAAGATGTGGAGCCATTCTGGGTGTCCATCAATAGATGAATGGATTAAAAAGAAGTGGTACATATATACAAAAGAATACTACTCAGCCATATAAAAGAATAGAATGTTGCCATCTGCAACAACATGGATGGACCTAGAAGGTATTGTCCTGAGTGGAGTAAGTCAGACAGAGAAAGACAAATGCCATATGATTTCATCTCTATGTGAAATATAAAGAACAACAACAACAAAAAACAATAAAAAAAACAGAAAGTAACTCATAGATACAGAGAATGTTTTGATGGTTGCAGCTGGTAGAGGGGTTTGGGGTATGAGTGAAAAAGGGGAAGGAATTAAGAAGTACAAACTGGTAGTTACAAAGTAGTCATGGTGACATAAAGAATAGCTTAAGGAGTATAGTCAATAATATTGTAATAACTGTATGGTGTCAGATGGGTACTAGACATGTTAGGGTGATCACCTTGTAAATTATATAAATGTCTAATCACTATGTTGTACACCTGAATCAAATAGAATATTGCATGTCAACTCCTAGTGAAAAATAAAACAATCATTAAAAAATAAATAAAATAAAAGTATCATGCACCATGACAATATGGAATTTATCTTAGGCATGTAAAGTTGATTCAATATTCCAAAAACTATTATTGTAATAAACTATATATATATATATATATATATATATATATATATATATTTATAAATTTTTAGCTGAGCCATCCTGCCACCTGTTGGCATCTCAGCGGCAGCTCAGCTTGGGCTGGGCATCGAACTGCTGTTGCTCAGAGCTCAGCTTGCACTCTTGATCGAGCTCTTAACCAACTGAAACACTCGGCCAGCCCTGTAATAAACAATATTAATACAATCAAAGGGAAGGGCCGGCCGTGGTGGTTAAGCACTGGCTTGGGAAGCCAGTGGCCCCAGTTCGGTCCCACATATGAGGGTCAGTGACACTGCCCTCAAAAAAAAAAAAGTGTACAATCAAGGGAACTCACATGATCATCTGAATGGACACTGAAAAAGCATTAGACAAAACATAACATCTATTTATGATTAAACAAAGTCACTTAAAGTACAAAGAGAAGAGAACTTCCTTAACCAGATTAAGGGCACCTAAAAAAAATTCATAGCTCTCACACATAATAGTTATATACTGAAATCTTTTCCACTAAACTTTGGAGGAAGTTAAAGATGTCTACTTTCACTATCTATATTTGATATTGTTCAGGTTCTAGTAGGTGATTTAGAATAGAAAATGAAATAGAAGACATTCAGATTGGAAAGGAAGAAGTAAAACTTTCTATTTGTAGATGACACAATCATTTTATGTGTGTGTGTGTATATATATATTCTATATTAAAGTAAAGAATCCATTTTAAAAAAACAGCAAACTATTAGAACCTATAAATCAGTTCATCAAGGTTGCAGGACTTAAAATCAACACAGAAAAATCAATTATATTCATACATACTAACAGTGAAAATTCAGAAAATGAAATTAAGAAAGCCATCCCATTTACAATAGCATCAAAAACATAAAACTTTTAGTAATAAATTTAACCAAAAAAGTGTGACACTTGTGCATTGGAAATTATAAAACATTACTGAAAGAAATGAGAAAAGACCTAAAATATACAGATATGCTGTGTTCCTGGGTTGGATGACTTAATATTAAGCTAGCAATATTCACCAAATGCATCTATAGATCCAATGTAATCTCTATCAAAGTTCCAATTGCTATTTTTACAAAAACTGACAGATTGATCCTTAAATTCATATGGACATGAAAGAGATCCATTATAGCTAAAAACAACCTTGAAAAAAGACAGCAAAATTGGAGGACTCATGCTTCCAAATTTTAAAATTTACCACAAAGCTACAGTAATCAAGACAGTGTGGCACTGGCATAAGATAGTCATATAGATCAATTAAATAAAATTGAGAGTCCAGAAATAAACTCGTATATCTATGGTCAATTGATTTTCAAGAAGTGTGCTAAGACCATTCAATGGGGAAAGAATCTTCTCAACAAATTGTTGGGATAATTGGATATTCACATAGAAAAATATGAATTGTTGTCTCCACAACATATACAATAATTAACTCAAATCAGATCATCGATCTAAATATAAGAGCAAAAGCTATAAAATTTTTGGTAAAAATATATAGGGGTAAATCTTCTTTACCAAAAAAAAAAAGATAAACTAGACCTTATCAAAGTTAAAAACTTTTATTTGTCAAAATAATACGCTACTAAAAAATTGAAAAAAAAATTGAAAATAAAATATATATAATGGGGAAAAAGATGTAAATATATTATCTGATAAGGGACTAGTTTCCATAATGTACAAAGAACTCTTACAATTCAACAATAAAGACAAATAATGAAATTATAAAATGGACAAAGGATCTGATAGACATTTCTCCAAATAATTTATACAAATGGCAAATATAAGCACAGGAAAAGATGCTCAACATCATTGGCCATCAGGGATATGTAAATTGAAACCACAATGAGATAACACTTCATGTTCACTAGGATGGGTACAAGTTAAAAATTAAAATACTAAGTTTTGACAAGTGAAGAGATGGTAATCCTCATACGTTGCTGGTGTAATTGTAAAACGTTACAGCCACTATGGCACACTGTTCAGCAGTTCCTCTGAAAGTTAAACATAGATATATCACGTGACCCAGCAATCTTCCTCCCAGGTATATACCCAAGAGAACTGAAAACATATGTTCAGAAAAATCTTGTGCATGAATGTTCACTGAAGCAATACTCACTATGGCCAAAAAGTGGAGACAATCTAAATGTCCATCAAATGATGATGGAATAAACAAATGTGGTATATCTATCTATGCAATGGAATATTATTCTGCCATACATAGAAAAATGTATTGGTTGATATATGCTATGGCATGAATGAACCTTGAAAACATTATTTCAAGTGAGTGAAACCAAACTCAAAATGCTGCATATTTACAATGCTTTTACATGAAATATTCAGAAAAGGCAAAGCCATAGGGACATAAAATAGATGAATGGTTTCCATGGCCCAGGGGTGGGTAGGATGGGGAGGGGAGTCACTGCTAATGGTAAAGATATTTCTTTTTTGGCATGAAGAAAATGTTTTGTAATTAGAGGTGATGGCTTCACAACCTTATTAATATACAAAAACTACTGAATCCTACAATTTACAGTCATATTTTATGCTATGTGAATTATATCTGTTTAAGAAGGCACTATTAGGCTATGCCTGTGTGGCCTAAATTATAGCACTCTATCAGTGCACTATCATTTTTGGGTCAAGGCATTGATGAATGCCAAAATATTTACATACCTGAAAGGGGCTTCTCTAGTGCTGCAGAAATAAAGCCTCTGTTTTTTTCCCACTGTACTTCAACTTTTAATTTAGTGTTTTCTTTAACAGGGTGGTAATGCCCAGTCAATAAAGGTACCATTTTCATTATTCTAATCCCAAAAGTAATAAAAGTGTGCAGAATGTTATCAGAATCTTCTTCAGGCATCAATAACATGGAAAATGTTGGTTTAGAAGTTTGGTACAAGAAAAGTTACTTTTAGGTACAAATAATCCAAGGTATTACTGTAGTAACAAGACCCTTAGCTGCTAGCCCCCACCCCCAGCCTCACTGTAATAAAAGATTATTAAAGCTTCCCTTAGATAGATCAAAGAATTAGACTCCCCTAACTACTTGCCAAACTCCACAGGTTTTAACTACCTCTTATCTAAACACAAGGCCAAACTGCCTATGTGACATAGGCCAGCTGTGTCTTTTGTCTGGATAAACACAAGGCCAGACTGTTTTCCTTCAATTAATTGTTACTTATTTATGGCCTCTGTGAATTTCCTTACTTGCTACATTTTGGTGCTATCACACTTGTTTATTTAGTACTGTTATTGTATAGCTTTTTGTAACTTAATTAATATAATTGGTACTGTCAAAACTGTCTAAGATTTATAGAAAGCACCTGTAACCTGTAAATTTGCTTTGCCTGCGATTTCTATGTAAACACCTCTCTTCCTTTGTTCAGGGCTGTGAGTTTGTTCAGGGCATAAACCCACTCACAGTCGCCAGCTCACAAATAAAAACTTCAAACAACTGCCTTGTTTGTATTTTTGTGCTGGGTACAACATTAGCACCAATGATTTTTTGTTGATATTGTTGTTTGTTTTATGATTGAGTTATGAGAGAGAGAGTATGGTGGTTTGCTGTTGAAATGATGGGCCACAATGGTGTGCAAACCTAGAGACTGGTCTTTCAGTTCAGGAATCTCAGGATAGGAGTGGTTGAAGTCAGGAGTCTGGAAACCAGCAAAGAATAATTCAAGGGCAGATCAGATGGAGAGTCTCACTATCTTATAGCTTAAACTGGTTAGTCATAAAGAGCACTGATCTAGAGAGCTGGATTGATTCAGCAGTTGTTGATGGTTAGAAGAAAGTGTCCAGGATACTTTGAGACTAAGACCAGGTAAAGAGACATAGATCTTTGGTTCCATGGCTCAGAAAGTGTCAGGCAAAGGTGGTCTAGTAACCCTGAATACTCTGTTATGGAGAAGGTTCTCTGAATAATTGATGTTGATCTGATATTCCTTTATTCTCAGACTACTAAACCCATTAGTTTGACTACACTTTTTCTGTGACACTTGGTACTTTACATAGTTTCACCCCATTTTGAAATGCTTATTTCTTAGGTATGTAAAGAATTGTCTTCATTTTCTTCAAAATCTTCTGGTAGCTCTAGGAATGCATGATTGAATTTGACTGAAGGCTGTAGACAAAAAAGGGGCCACATACTAACTCTGACTAAAGCTCAGGAGAGGCTGAATTTAACCACTTAGGATGGTCTGAACATAAAAATTCCTAACTAAAAGCAGGTCATGGCCGTTAGTCACATCCATGGCCTGTAGCTTCCTTGTCAAAGGTCAATCTTTACCTTTTGTGAGCCTTTCTATTGTCTTTTTGCATCTAAAATAACAGGCCCTTGGAATGTCAGAGTTATCCTTTTTCTCTGGACCCCTCAGGGCACAACCCACAGGCACCAGAGCAGGACTAAAGAACCTTTCACTGTTATCTTATTCCCTGAATATCATCCCTAAATGCTACAAATATTAGTTAACTATCCTGTACCCACCAACGTAAAAGAAGTATCTGTCTGTCCATTTTACTTTTTATACAATTTCAGAGATTTCTCTGCTTTGCTTTCTCTCGCCCCCTTAATCTACCACCAATGGATTTCATATTACCCTCCTTACATGTTCTCCTTTGATTCGATTGTATAAAATAAGCTGCAAAACTGCTGTTTTCCAGAGAATTTTCTTAATCTGTTAAGATTTTGCTTCCTGGTAATTGTCGTTAGTTTGGCTCAAATAAACTCATTAAACTCTACAGGTTTGGAGGTTTCTTATGTGAACAGAGCTCGACAAAGGGAACTTTGTTCTCCTATGTGCACAGTGTGCTACAGGAACTCTCTTCATCCTATAATTTATACTTAGTAATCTCTTAGGAAAAGAAGGCAAGGCTATTACAGTTGGAGAACCTGTTGAACGTTACAGCAAGGGGAGTGACTCCAAGAGAGGGGAAGCCACTAGTTATTAACATTCATTGCTATCAGAGGGGAACAGGGACTGTAAGCTGGAAAGCAACATTGAAATCATGGGCAGCTTAAGCATAACAAGTTGTTCATTATACTTGAGATTAAAATCTAGATGAATTATTTTTATTTTCAGTTTTCTTTCAGGTATTTGGTGTTGAATGATCTGCCCCATGGTGTGATATGCAAGAGAAAGGTAGACGCAAACTATATTACATAATCATTTCTAAGTTCTCTTTTATTTCTAAGTTGTCTTTCTCTAAGTTCTCTCCTAATACATTTAAAAAGAAGCCTTCCATTAAGTCAAATAAATTCTAATGCTCTTCAATCTAGATATTTCTCTTACATTATTTTCCCAAATAACTTTATGAAGCTCTTTAGCATAAATACACTAGTGCCAAATGGGACAGCTAACTAGTTAGAGAAGTATGCTAACAAATTTTTCTATCTTTAATATCTGACTTTCAAAATCATACATTTGCCCTTTTCCTCATAATGTCAAGATGCGCAATACCTAATATTGCTGAAACGATTTTTGGTATGAATAGAAACAAAGAAAAATAGTTTCCATAGCAACATATCTTTCTATATGAAAACACTAAGAACATTGCTTTCATCACTATTCAAGTTTTGTCTTGTTTTGTCAGTTTGCCTGTTGATTTACTCAGAGGATAGGGAAGATGCTGAATATCATATTGAGGAAAGAATATAGGCAAATGGACAGTTAAAAATGTATTATAATTTCACACTGAGTAAGCTACTTAGTAACAAAGACTTTCTGATACAGGAAAATTATAAAACGTGATATGGGGAAAAGAATTAAGCTATGTTATATGTTAAAAGGGTGTTTTGTAAATTTTGCGTTAATCTATAATCCAATAGATTTGTGGAATTAGCATATGAAGATGAACGTTATTTCTTGATTGTACTATAAATATGCATCTATGGAAATAAGTTCAACACAGGCTAATAATGGGTCAGGTTGAGAAGCTGAAAAGAGAGAGTGAAGACAATCTAGCACTAAAGTTATTGCTAAAGAACGAGGTGCCTAGCACCTCAAAATTAATGTATACCATATGAATTGATGACAATAAACGAAGGCTGGATCCCTGACTCAGCCTAATAAATTATCTGATTTATTGTTTTTTCTTTTTGTGCTGTGCACCCTTGAATTGGGCAAAAAGTTCTGTGTGTGTGTGTGTGTGTGTGTGTGTGTGTGTGTATGTTAGAGAGAGAGAGAGAGAGAGAGAGAGAGAGAGAGAGAGAGAGAGGTATTGAGAATGTTCCAGGCAGTTTTCTGGACCCCAAGGTATTCAGATGAATGTACAGGGCACTGTTGTAAGCACAGATGAAGAATGACTTATTTTGCCAAGGAAAAACCAAACAAAACAGGTTTCATAGAAGAAGTTACAATGGAATTTTCCATTGAAAGATGAGTAGGAATTCTAATTTAGGAAGATAAGAAACAATTTCACAGTAGAGAAAAAAATAGCACTAGCATTAGAAGGAAAGCATTAAAAAAAGTATGATTTGTTGTGGGGAGAAAATGTAACCTGCTGTATTTGGAATACACATTATTTTATAGCATAAAGAGAAAAAATATATTTTCAGGTTTGGGCAGTGCAGACATTATTTGGGTCATAATGCCATCATGAATTAATCCAATTAGACTGTTTTATCGTAGCAGCAAAGGGAGCAGGGAGCAGAGGTATGTGAGAGAAATTGGGTGGCTGGACAGATGGTGGACATAAAGATGTCCAACCAGGAAGCCATGTGACTGACATTGACAGAAGCTCAAGAAATGGTAGACCAGAAAGGACAAAGAGTGTGAAAAGAACATTTACCAACTGACAGGAGCAAGAAATTGAGAGGAATCTCCTGTTTTGACATGAATTGTACTACCTCAGTGAAGTAAAACCTATCTGCTGACAAGCAAGTTTCTTTCCATGAGATCTAAGAGTCAAGTTTTCCCTATGAAATCAGCCTCCTACTTCCCTTTTAGCATTTAATTCTTAGCTTATGTCATCAGCCCCAGCCCTTTCATGTATACACTACCCATGCCTCTATGTAGCAGATGTTCTCATATCATTCCTTGGTTGCCTCAGGATCCTCATAATGGTGCTCTGTTTAGGCTTGTTGTGCCTGGGTGGGAACACATGCCCCATGCCAGTCTATCTTTTCTCCTTCACCTCAGTTTTCCCTGATCTGTGTCCTGCATCTTATCAGTTCTACCTCCCCATGTATATCAAATATGTCTATTCCTTTCTGTCCAAAGAACATTTGCCTTAACATTTAGGCCACCATCCTTCAATGGTTCCCTATTACTAGCAGGATAAAATGCAAATTGTAATGATAATGCTCTGAAAAAAGTTATTGGAATTTCTAAAATTGCTTTAACTATACTTTATGAATAGTCTACACTTTAAAGGAATCTGCCTTGGTATACCAGCATGTTATGAAATACATGAACACAAATTATAGTGGTTATATTACAGTGTTTATAGAAGAAGCATATTAGATGTGAAATTTTGTAAATTTAAAGATTGGGTATAATACAGTCATAGCACTTTTTTTTTTTCGAGGGCAGTGTCACTGGCCCTCATATGTGGGACCAACCCGGGACCGCTGGCTTCCCAGGCCAGCGCTTAACCACTGCACCACTCGGCCGGCCCAAAGAACTTATTGATGTAATGTTTTGCCAAAAAAAAATATATATATGATTTTTTTAAGAAGCACCCCATTAAAATGCTGAGTTTGCACATATACATGAGCTCTCCTTAACCTGTTAGCAAAACTCCTTTTTTTATGAGGTGCTGTGCAATTTCAATGGTAATTATGTAATGAATCTCAATGTCCTTAAATAGTTTTTTTGCACGTAATTTTCCATCTTTTCTGAAGGCCTGATCTTTGAATACAGAATTGTTTAGATTGTACAATCAGAACAATATCTGTAATCCCCTATAAACTTTTTCTTCTTGTTTTAGACTCACAGGCTCTGATTTTTAATTTTAAACTTATGAAATGCCCTTATATGTGACTTTGGACAAGTCATTCAAACCATATGTGGCTCAGTTTTTCACCTATAAAGTGATGATGATAACATTTCTGATAAGGTTGTTGTGAGAATTTAATATAATACATATGAGATATTCAGCATAGCTCCTATCACATGGTAAGTTTCATTTAAAATTAGCTGTTATTATCAGTATTATGATTATCATATAACTTCTAAGAGGAGGTCCTTACAATATATATTTTTAAATTCATTAAGTACTTCCCATTTTTTAACCACTCTATCATAAATGGTTAAAAAAAATAATATTTTGGGTCCTCACTGTAACTGATACAACCTGACCTCATGGAAAAGAGAACATGTATCAGTTAGAATAGACTACATTATAGTGCACTGACAAACAATCCCCAAACCTAACTGATTTAAGACAACAAAGGTTTATTTCTGACTCATTCTACAAGATCATTGACTGTCATTAGGGGGTTTCTATTCATCATAGTTACTAAAGCTCCCAGGCTGACACAGCAGTCACCATAGCATTGTCAGTCACCATACCAAAGAGAAAAAGAGAGCACTGAGGGATATTACACCAGCTTTTAAATACTTTGGTCTGAAATTATTTAACGACATCTGACACATGTCTCTTCTACTCAAAATCATTGGCCAAAACTAATCACATGGCCCCACCCAAACCCAAGAAGGCCAGGAAGTGCACTGTTCCCACATGTGCAGAAGATGGTGAGGCAGACATATTTGACAAACAACACTAATGATTATAACCAGACTCAACTATACTCTAAACTTGGGTAGATGATATTATCAGGTAGAAGTCCTGTTTCTGTTGAAGTCGAGGGGTTTTATATTTTTGAGTTACTATTAAGGATTGAAGTAATAACAGTCTTTATTTATTCCATGGAGTTGAATAGACACAATCCAATCCAACCCTTTACTTAGATTTCTTACAATGGTTTCATGAGAAGTGTTCCCAATAATGGAGTTCCTTGTCACTTGAATATGAGTTAAAAAAAATTGAAGTGCCTGAATCTCTAAACTGTATTAAATGCAAAGGAGATTAAGGATTTTATCATTAATTGGCATGAGGAACCTATGCTAACACTCATGTTCTTATTTTGGCTAACTGGGTAGGTGGTAGGTACCTTTTATGAGATAAGGGTGAGAGAGGGATAGGTGGATGACTGTAAAAGGCAGAAGATGAATTCAATTTTGGACATGAGTTGAAGTGCCTGTTGGTGTCTGTACCTAGGAAGATCGATCTGCATTTGTTATAGAGTTTGTGGAATCACTACTGTAAAGATTACAGTGGTTAACACCATTACTACTAATATAATAATCAAGAGGGAATATGTACACTGAAAAGAGTATAGTGACAAGGATAAAACTCTGTGGATTGGGTAACAATCCAAATGTGGATTACTTGGAAAATGAATAAACCAATTGTGGTGCATCCATACAATGGAAAACTACTTGGCAACAGCAAGAATGAATCTCAAAAGCATTATGCTAAGTAATATAAGTCAGATACATAAGATTACATATTGTATGATTCAATTTATATGATATTCTGAAAAAGGCAAAACTATATAGACAACTATCAGATCAATGGTTGTCAGGGGCTGGGGATGAAGACTGAGAAGATTGACTGCAAAGAAAAACAAGAGCATATTTTGAAGTGAAGGAAATGTTTTATATCTTTATTTTAGTGGTTGTTACATAATAGTATGCATTTATCAAAACAGCCACACTTATTCTTTTTCAAAAATGTATTGGGGGGACATTGGTTAATAAAAGTATATAGGTTTCAAGTGTACACAAACAAGACAAACAAACAAAAACTCATAGACACAGATAACAGTTTAGTGGTTACCAGAGGGTAAGAGGGGAGGGGGGGTGAAAGAGGAAAAAGGAGGTCAAATATATGGTGATGGAAGAAGAACTGACTCTGGGTGGTGAACATATATGATATATAACTGATGTAAAAGCAGCCACTTTTAAAGGCACTGTTTTTAAAAGGTAAATTTTTCTGTATGTCAATTATACTTCAATAAACCTGATCTTTAAAAATAACTCTGTGCCAGATGTTTTCCTGAATGAGTTTATCAATAATTAACTTCAAAAATAATAATGATTGCAATAAAGACCTTGCATTTCTTCTAAAAAAAAATATTGGGTTGTCGGAAAAGTCATGACTTATTTTTCTATGTTTTTCATTGCAAAAATGTGTCATGACTTTTCTGACAGCCCAATAAATAACTCCGTGGATGAGCAACATTCAATGCACATGTAGAAGAAGAACCTCAGGAGACTGAGAAAAAAAATGGTGATAATGATAGGAGAAAACCCAGAATTGATGTGGAAACAAATGGAGGAATCTTAACAGGCAAGATAGGAATAATTTTGTCTACTAATGCCCACAAAGTGTTCTTTTTTTATTTATATATATATACTTTTAATTAGCTCCAGGTGTACAACAAAGTGCAATAGTTATACTTTTTACCCCTCAAAGTGACAACCCCCCTCCCCCAATTCGCCATCCCACTCCCCCCCCTCCCATATCATACTATCTATTACAATTCCTTTGACTCCCTTCCACCATATAATCCACATCCCATGACTGTCTATATATTCAATTACAGTTGGCATACAATATTATACAACATCAATTTCAGGTATACAGTGCCGTGATCAAGCCTCTACTCCATCCATGAAGTGGTCTCCCTAACAAAACATGTGACCATCTGACACCCCACAAAATTTTAACAACATTATATTCCCTGAACTGTCTTTCATATCCCTATGACAATAGTGTAGTTACCTATTTATGCTGTCTAATCCTTTCCCCTTCTCCCTCATCCCCACCCCTCTCCCAACTAGCAACCCTGTTTTTCCTCTATATCTATGAAACTATTTCTGTTTCTTATGCTCATTCATTCAGTTTTTCAAATTCCACATATAAGTGAGATCATGTGGTATTTGTCTTTCTCTGACTGACTTATTTCACTCAACATAATAGTCTCTAGGTCCATCCATATTGTTGCAAATGGTACAATTTCATTCTTCTTTATAGCGGAGTAGTACTCCATTGTATAAATGTACCACAGTTTCTTAAGCCAGTCATCTACCTATGGGCATTTCGGTTGTTTCCAAGTCTTGGCTATTGTAAATAGCGCTGCAATAAACATAGGGGTGCATATATTTTTTTGAATTAGCATCTTGGTTCCTCTGGGTAGATTCCCAAGAGTGGAATTGCTGGGTCATACGGCACTTCCATTTCCAGTGTTTTGAGATACCTCCATACTGATTTCCATAATGGCTGCACCAATTTGCAGTCCCAACAACAGTGCACCAGGGTTCCCTTTTCTCCACACCCTCGCCAACACTTATTGTTTGTTGATTTGTTGATGATACACATTCTGACAGGAGTGAGGTGGTATCTCATTGTGGTTTTTATTTGCATTTCTCTGATGATTAGTGAGGTTGAACATTTTTTCATATGCCTGTTGGCCATCTGTATGTCCTCTTTAGAGAAATGCCTCCTCATATCCTCTGCCCATTTTTTAATTGGGTTGTTTGTTTTTTTGGTGTTGAATTGCATGAGTGTTTTATAAATTTTGGATATCAACCCCTTATCAGATACATCATTGGTAAATATCTTCTCCCATTCAGTAGGCTGCCTTTTTGTTTTATTGATGATTTCCTTTGCTGTGAAAAAACTTTTAAGTTTGATGTAATCCCATATGTTCATTTTTTCTTTCATTTCCTATGCCCGAGGGGATATATCGGTAAAAATATTACTCAGGGTAATGTCTGCAAACTTACTCCCTATATTTTCTTCTAGGAGTTTTATAGTTTCAGGTCTTACATTTAAGTCTTTAATCCATTTTGAGTTTGTTCTCATATATGGTATAAGTAGATGGTCTATTTTCATTTTTTTGCACGTGTCAGTCCAATTTTCCCAGCACCATTTATTAAATAGACTATCTTTATCCAGTGTAAATTCTTGCTTCCATTGTCATAGATTAAATGACCGTATATGCATGGATTAATTTCTGGGCTCTCTATTCTATTCCATTGGTCTATGTGACTGTTTTTATGCCAGTACCATACTGTTTTGATTACTGTAGCCTTGTAGTATGTTCTGATGTCAGGTAGTGTGATGCCTCCCACTTTGTTCTTATTTCTCAACATTGCTGTAGCTATTCGGGGTCTTTTGTAACTCCATATAAATTTTAGGATTCTATGTTCTATTTCAGAGAAAAATGTCCTTGGTAGTTAGATTGGAATTGCATTGGATCTATATATTGCTTTAGGAAGTATTGACATTTTAACTGTATTAATTCTTCCTATCCATGAGCATGGTATGTATTTCCATTTATTTGTATCTTCTTTTATTTCTCTCTTCAGTGTCTCATAATTTTGTGAGTACAGGTCTTTTACTTCTTTAGTTAAATTGATTCCTAGATATTTTATTGTTTTTGAAGCAATTGTAAAAGGGATTGATTTCCTGATTTCTTCTTCTGATAGTTTATTATTGGTGTATAGAAATGCCACTGATTTCTGAATATTAATTTTGTATCCTGCTATCTTACCAAATTCGTGTATCAGTTGTAGCAGTTTTTTGGTGGAGTCTTTGGGATTCTCTATATATAGTATCATGTTATCTGCATATAATGACAATTTTACTTCCTCTTTTCCAATTTGGATGCCTTTTATTTCATTTTCGTGTCTGATTGCTGTGGCTAGAACTTCCAGAACTATGTTAAATAGAAGTGAAAGCGGGCAGCCTTGTCTTGTTCCTGATCTTAAGGAGAAAGCTTTCAGCCTTTCCCCATTGAGAACGATGTTTGCTGTGGGCTTATCATATATGGCCTTTATTATGCTGAGGTATGATCCCACTATTCCCACTTTGTTAAGAGTCTTTATCATAAATGGCTGCTGGATTTTGTCAAATGCCTTTTCTGCATCTATTGATATGATCATATGATTTTTATTTTTCATTTTGTTAATGTGATGTATTATGTTAATTGATTTGCGGATATTGAACCAGCCTTGCATACCAGGAATGAATCCCACTTGATCGTGGTGTATGATCTTTTTAATGAGATGTTGAATTCGTTTTGCTAGTATTTTGTTGAGAATTTTTGCATCTATGTTCATTAGTGATATTGGCCTGTAGTTTTCCTTTTTTGTAATATCTTTGTCTGACTTAGGAATCAGGGTGATAGTGGCTTCATAGAAAGAGTTTGGGAGCCTTCCCTCCTTCTGTATTTTTTGGAATAGTTTGAGGAGAATAGGTACTAATTCTTTTTTGAATGTTTTGTAAAATTCACCTGTGTAGCCATCTGGTCCAGGGCTTTTGTTGGTTGGAAGATTGTTGATTACTGATTCAATTTCTTTGGCAGTAATCAGTCTGTTCAGAGTTTCTGTTTCTGTTTGGTTCAGACTTGGTAGATTGTATGCTTCTAGAAATTTATCCATTTCTTCCAGATTGTCGAATTTGTTAGCATATAGTTGCTCATAGTATTGTCTTAGAATTTTCTGTATTTCTGTGGTATCTGTTGTCACTTCTCCTCTTTCATTTCTGATTTTATTAATTTGGGTCCTCTCTATGTTTTTCTTGGTTAGTCCTGCTAAGGGTTTGTCGATTTTGTTTATCTTTTCAAAAAACCAACTCTTGGTTTCATTGATCTTTTGTATTGTTTTTTTGTTCTCTATTTCATTTATTTCTGCTCTGGACTTTATTATTTCCTTCCGTATGCTCCCGTTAGGCTTGTTTTGCTGTTTTTTTTTTTTTCGAGTTCCCTTAGGTGTAGAGAGAGTCTGTTGATTTGAGATTTTTCTTCCTTCTTTAGGTAGGCCTGCACTGCTATGAACTTCCCTCTTAGGACTGCTTTCGCTGCATCCCAGAGATTTTGGGTCGTGGTGTTTTCATTTTCATTTGTCTCGAGGTATCTTTTGATTTCCTCCTTGATCTCATTTTTGACCCACTCACTATTTAGAAGCATGTTATTTAGCTTCCATGTATTTGTAAGCTTTCCAGATTTTTTCTTATAATTGATTTCTAGTTTCATAGCATTGTGGTCAGAGAAGACACTTGATATGATTTCAATCTTCTTAAATTTGTTGAGACTTGTTTTGTGGCCTAACATGTGGTCTATCTTGGAGAATGTTCCATGGGCACTTGAGAAGAATGTATATTCTGTAGCATTGGGGTAAAATGCTCTAAAAATATCAATTAAATCCAGCTGGTCTAAAGTGTCATTTAAGGCCACTATGTCCATGTTGATTTTCTGTCTGGAGGATCTGTCCATTGGTGACAACGGGGTGTTGAAGTCCCCTACTACGATAGTGTTACTGTTGATGTCTGCCTTTATGTCTGTCAGAATCTGTTTTATATACTTAGGAGCTCCTATATTGGGTGCATAGATTTTTACTAGGGTTATGTCCTCTTGTTGAATTGATACCTTTATTATTATGTAGTGCCCTTCTTTGTCTTTTATTGTAGTCTTCATTTTAAAGTCTATTTTGTCCGAAATAAGTATTGCTACTCCGGCTTTTTTCTCATTTCCACTTGCATGAAATATCTTATTCCATCCCTTTACTTTCAGTCTATGTGTGTCTTTTGATCTGAGATGAGTCTCTTGTAGACAGCATATGCATGGGTCCTGTTTTCTTATCCACTCAGCCACTCTGTGTCTTTTGATTGGAGCATTTACCCCATTCACATTTAAGGTAATTACTGATAGGTGTATATTTATTGCTATTTTGTTATTTGTATTTCTTGTCTTCCTGGGTTAGCTTGTTTTCCCCTTTCTTCTGTTTAAAAAAGCCCTTTTAACATTTCCTGCAATGCTGGCTTGGTGGTAATGAACTCCTTAAGCTTATTCTTTTCTGAGAAGGTCTTTATCTGTCCTTCAATTTTAAGTGATAGCCGTGCTGGATAGAGCAATCTTGGTTGTAGACCTTTATTTTGTGTCACTTTGAATATCTCTTGCCATTCCCTTCTGGCCTGCAGAGTTTCTGAAGAAAAGTCAGCTGTTAGTCTTATAGGAGTTCCTTTATATGTAACCTGCTGTCTTTCTCTTGCTGCTTTCAGGATTCTGTCTCTGACTGTAACCTTTGCCATTTTTACTATGATGTGTCTTGGTGTGGGCCTGTTTGGATTCAGCCTGTTAGGAACTCTCTGTACGTCCTCAGCTTGTATGTTGATTTCCTTCATCATGGTAGGGAAGTTTTCAGTCATTATTTCTTTAAATACATTCTCAACCCCTTGCTTCTTCTCTTCTCCTTCTGGTATTCCTATGATGTGAAGATTGCTGCGTTTCATGTTGTCCCAGAGGTGTCTTAAACTATTTTCATTCTTTTTTATTCTTTTTTCTTTTTGTTGTTCCAGCTGGGTGATTTCTGCTATTTTGTCTTCTAATTCATTGATCCGTTCCTCTGCTTCATCTACTTTACTGGTGATTCCTTCGAGTGTGTTCTTCATTTCAATTATTGTATTCTTTAGTTCTAACAGGTTGTTTTTTATGGTTTCCCTATCTTGCTTTATGTCCTCGCTAAGTTCCTTAAACATTCTTATCATCAGTGTTCTAAACTCTGTCTCTGAAAGTTTGGATACCTCTGTTTCATTTAGTTCCATTTCTAGAGTTTTCTTCTGATCTTTTACTTGGGACATGTTTCTTTGTTTTTTCATTCTGGCTGTCGTTCTGTGAATGGTTTGATGTATTAGATAGATCACTTAGAAAGAAGAGAAAAGAAAAAAGGAAAAAGAAAAAAAAAAGAAAGAAAAAAAAAAAGGAAAGAGGTGGGGGGGCTCTCTGTCCTCTTTAATCTGCAGACCACTTTCTCAGGGTTGCAGTGAGCTTTCCACAATTAGCTGCTGTGTGCTCTGGAATCGTGCTCACTCCCAAAAAAAAAAAATCTTCACAGGTTGTTGCAGATTGTCTGCTACTGAGTCTCAGTGAACAGAGTGATGTAGCTGGAGAACACCCGCACTGCTTTTCCCTGGCAATGCAGCTGAAGCAGGGTGAAGGGTGGGGATCCAAGGCAGCTTACGCACTCCTGCGTCTCAGTGAGCAGCCTGATGGAGCTGGAGGGCACCCACCCAGCGTTTCCTTGGAAATGCAGCACAAGCAGGGCGGAGGGTGGGGTCCCAAGGCCGCTCGCACCCTCCTGTGTCTCAGTGAGCAGCCTGATGTAGCCAGAGGGCACCCGCCAGGCGTTTCCCTGGCAACACAACACAAGCAGGGCAGAGGATGGGAATCCAAGGCCGCATGCGCACGCATGCACGCACGCACTCACGCACGCATGCACTCCTGCGCCAAGTTCACCAGACCAATGGGATCCCAGCTCTGACCCTCCGTGGGAGGGCCCAACCCTGAAAAAATGGCGGCCTCCTGTATGCCGCTCATGTTCAAGCTCCGAACCAGTGGAACAACAATCCCAAAACCTCCAGCTTCTGCACCAAAGGTGCTCAGTTCAGTCCCTCCCGACAGGCTTCTGGGCCCGGCTCATGCAGCCACTCCCTCCGACAAGAACCGGGTGAGTGCTCTCTGGCGAGTGAACCCGTGCGCCAGCCCCACTGATTCTCCAGCTGCCCCCAGCCTCACCGAGTCGAGCAAAGAGAGTCCTCACTAATTTCTACTGCCCACTATCGTGAAGAGGAAGAAATTCCTCTTCCTGGCAAAGCAACTCTGGGCTAGTGAGCTCGGTGTGGGGCCGGAGGGTCTCTCCCCCAACCGGAGAAGCCTCCCCGCACAGCTGGGGCATCCCTCATGGGGCTCGCCCTCTCTCGTCGGCGCCCCTCCTACCAGACTTGACATGGCCTCCTCTTCAGGTCCTTCGTTTAGAGGTTCTGTTCACCTAATGTTCAGGGGACTCCCAAGGTTAAATGTTGCATAAATTATTTGTAATTTTGATGTGATCCTGGGAGGCAGTTGGGAGAGCGTCCGTCTATTCCGCCATCTTACCGGAACTTCACAAAGTGTTCTTTATACTTAGCAAGGAGATGGTCATTTATGACCTTGGTAACAGTGCTTCAACTAGAGCAATGAGGATGAAAGCCAGTGGCCTGAGAAGGGAATGAAAGTGAATACACAGTAAAAGTATAAACTATTCTTTTAAAAGGTTTTAATTCAAGGTATGGAGAAAAAGAAATGGATAACTAGATAGCAACACATGATCAAAGAGGATTTTCATCATGGAGCCAGAGAGAGAAGAAGCTTAAAAATCCACTAACAGAGAATACTAGATGAAGTGAGGTTTTGGGGGAGACAAGGTACAATGGATCCAGAGCACATGTGGAAGGAAGTATGATTTGATAAGTGGAAGGACACTGTTATACATTGAATTGTGCCCTCCTGATTTATATGTCAAAGTCCTAACCTCCAGTACCTCAGGATTTAACCTTATTTGGATAATGGACCTTTACAGAGGTAATAAAGTTAAAATGAGGTTGTTAGAATGGGCCCTTATCCATGACTGCTGTCATTAGAAAAAAGGAAAATTTGCAGAGACATGCATGGAGAGATGACAATGTGAAGAGATATAGGGAGAAGATGACCATGTATAAATCAAGGAGAAAGGTCTGGAACAAATCTATTCCCCATAGCCCTCCTAAGGAAACAACGTGGCCAACACCTTGATTTTGGACTTCCAGCCTCCAGAGCTCTTAAACAACAAATTTTTGTTGCTTAAATGACTCAGTTTGTGATACTTTGTTATGACAGTTCTATCTAACTAATAAAGACCCCTTCTTCACTGAAATTGGAGTGAAGGAAGGCAAGATGAGAGTAACGAGGATGTCAGTGGTAGGGAGGAATATAAGGAGTCCATACCTGATAGTCTATTTTTGGTTAAAAAAATATGTGAAATAATCTATTAAAATGAAGATGTAGAGAGAGATAAAAATGGTGATGATCTGAACTTTCTGTTCTGGAGAGCAAGATAAGGAGCTGATTAATGGTCCTATAAAAGTTATTATTGGGCAGTATTGGAAGCACAGCTAACATGAGCAGACATAGAATTGTACCGATGCCTGTAGGTGCTATTGTGTTCTTCTATAGTAGTGCTCGTGAATCTGGAGATAAATGAGGGAAACGTAGATAAATGAACTGATTCAGGGTTTTAGGGCATGATAAGTGAGGACAATAGAAAAACAGAACATGCCAAGAGGAATAGTAATGGGAAATGTGATATAGCCTGGATAGTAAAGGAACTAAAGCCTGAAAGGGACTGATATGTTGAGAGAAAATGTACAGGTTAAGGAGCTATATTTCTTTGTACTTTTATTAAATTTATTGGAGTGACATTGGTTAATAAAATTATATAGACCTCAAGTGTACAATTCTATAACATATCATCAGTAAAATTCTTGATAAGAAAGGAAGTACACTGGAAGAATAGCATGGTTGGCTCATACACTGCTGCTGGGAACATACAGTGGTACAGCCACTTTGGAAAATGGAGGTTCCTCAAAAAATTAAGAATAGAATTACCATATGACCCAGCAGTCCCTCTTCTGGGTATATACCCAAAAAATCTGAAAACATTTATCCATAAAGATAAATGTACCCATATGTTCATTGAAGCATTATTCATGGTAGCCAAGACATGGAAACAACCAAAGGGTCCTTCAATAGATGATTGGGCAAAGAAGATGCAGTACATATACACAATGGAATATTACTCAGCCATAAAAAGATGAAATACAGCCATTTGCAACAACATGGATGGATCTTGAGATAATCATGCTACGTGAAATAAGTCAGACAGAAAAAGTCAAGAACTATATGACTTCACTCATATGTGGGATATAAACCTGAAAGCAACAAACGAACAAAACTCATAGATAAAAACAATAGTTTAGTGGTTACCAGAGGGTAAGGGAGGAAGGGAAAGGTAGAAGAGGGTAAAGGGGGTCAAATTTATGCTGACAGAAGATTTGACTCTGGGTGGTGAACACACAATGCAATATGTAGATGATGTATTATAAAAATGTGCACTTGAAACCTATATAATTTTATTAGACATTGTCACCCCAGTAAATTTTTAAAAATTAAAAAAAAAGACTGACAGGAGTCTTTCCTAAGTCCACATTCAATTACTAAGTGTTGCTTCTACGCTTCATCTGTATTGAAAATAAATTTTAATATTTTGAATAAAAAAGGATACCAGGGTTGGGTTACATAGTGACATATGTAGTTTAAGATTTCAATTCTGGAGCATTTCTGGGCATAGATTAATGTCAGATAGGAAAGCTGGTGGACTTGAGGTGAAGACACTGTGATGTTAGGATGGTAGATGAATTATCCACATGGACTTTTATCAATGATGATATCAGTATTTGAGATGGAGAGAAAATTTATGACTAGGCACCAGAATCTTCAAAAGTGGCTAAAAGATAAATATATAAAGATGGCAAGGAAGGGCACAAGATAATAGTGTATAATATAGCTAGATACTACAGGCCTCAAAGGAGAAGGGAGTTTCAACTACAGTTGGAAGAGTAATTATATTATCTACAATATTATATTAATATTGAAAATAAAGGCCCATTATTTCATATAGATATATAGGTGATATAGATATAGATATATAGCTATATATAATAGATATAGAGATGATATAGATAGCAGTGCTAAATATTCATGAACTTCCAACGAATAAAATTTACTGCCTAGCAAACACAACAACAAGTAAATAAATACAAACTTAAGCATGTAAATAGTGTTCTCAGATATCACATAGTTTCAGGGTAACACTGGAAAAAATGTGACTCCAGTACACTTGTGAAGTTATCTCAACTAGTAATGTCTCTAATGAAACTCATGGAGCAGTTTAAGTTCATGCTTCACAATGTAATACAACACAGGGTATACTGTGCTGTGGAGTAAAATTTATGTTTTAAATATTGGTCTCTAAGAGCCCTTAAAATGGACATATTCACATTATTAATCAATATACTTTAAATGTGAAGGTGATGCTATGGATTAACAAGTTTCACATATACAATGTTCATATTAAGCAGCAGGGTTATTATTTTCTTTTGTGATAGGTGGCCTAGGCTAAGGTTGTGATCATGATCGGAGAACAGAGTGTAATTATAATTATGATTAGTGCATTAAACTACCTTACTTTAACCCAGGATTCAGGATTCTTTATAGCAGAACCCCACCCAGATCTGTTGATCTCAGGATGCATCCCCAGGCTCTGATGTTTCCAGCTTTCTGTTATATACAAAACATTACCATTAGACCAGCTCTGTCCAATAGAGCTTTTCTCCAATTACTTAAATATTCTATATATGCACTGTCCTATAGGGTAGTCACTAGCCACACTGCCAATTGTGCACTTGAAATGTGGCTCATGTGACTAAGAGGCTGAATTTTTTATTTTAATTTTAAGTCATTTAAATTTGAATATAAGGAAATCATATGTGGCTAATAGCTCTCACATTGGAGAATGCACCTCTAGACCTTGTTTCTCCTTAAAGATGACTGCATTTTAAGGTACCATTTTAGGGTAACATTGTAGATACTGTGCTTTAACACGGGAATGATTCTATAATGATGATACGGGAAGAACTTTGTTAAATGACAAAACAGGAACTTTTTGGAATACAGGTTTCACATAGTTGCCAGAAAATTCTACTACATAGGCAATAGTCCCTTAGGTTTGCATGTAAGACTGACCGACCTTGATAGGATAAGTTGACTTGTCAGAATTTTAGTTTATTGAGAAGTCAGAGCTCTTGCATTCCTAGTGTTTGAGATCAACATATTTACATTATCATCTGTTTGCCAAGCCAGAACTATGCTACTCATTATATATATATATATATATATATATATATATATATATATACACACACACACACACACACACACACACACACACACACACACTGGGGGGGTGCCAAAAAAAATGTATACAGATTTTAAAAGATGTAGTCTATGGTCAAGCAGTAGTTTGCTGTAATCACAAGTGTCTGGATGCTGATGGCAACCACTTTGGGCACCTCTTGTAATTGCAGAAGTCAAACGTGACTTGTATTCATCTTTTGCTATCAGTACACTCATATATAGAGTATTACAATTAATACACTTTTTCCTTTTCTTAAAACGTGTATACATTTTTTTTGGCAACCTCTGTATATATACATACATACATACATACATACATACATACATACATATATATAAGATCCCCAGTTAGGAAGTTTGGAGATGTTAGTGAGTAATGATCTTGAGAGAAAAATAAGTTTAGGGGGAAAGCGCCCAGTAATCAAGATGGTCATGTAAAATGTCTTTTCTGACATTTCAACATTTCCTTTCCCCCATTCCCTTCACTATAAAATTGAATATTCTGAGAGCAGGGATGCAAGATTCTTGTTTTTATTAGAATCAGATACACTAATGTGCTGGAGAATATTACACTAAAACTGTTTCCAGTGCTTTTAGAATGACATCTTTGAAATTCAACTCATTTGCTTACTATGGATTGTAGTTTTATCTGCCTCCTGCTATTTCTCAATATGCTCCCCCCACAATTATACTGTTTAATTCTGTGCCTAACAAACACACGCTGTATACTTCATGCCTTCTTCTTCCAGTCTCCCTTGGGGTCTCAGTATCAATTTTATTACTCTAAAATGAGGTGGGCAGTGCTTACATCACTGGGGTTTTGTAAGATTTGTATTTTGTATGTAAAATAGACACCACAACATTTGGCATGTGGTATACAGTAAATGTTTCAATGGTAATTTTTTTTTGTTTCCTTCCTGTTTTCTTCCTTCCTCTAAACCTCTATCATAGTTTTTTTGCTATTTATAGTATATTTCATTCTAAGGGATATTTTTGTATCATTTCACCTAGGTTGTAATTTCACCTAGGTTGTAATTTCCTTCAAGGAAAGTGGGGGGAGGCAGCTTACACTTCTTTGTAGATACAGCAGTATCTATTACACAGTAGTTGCTTAATAAATAAAAGCTTGTTGATGGATTTTTAGAAATGTGTGGGGATATGCTAGGACAATATACACTGATCACACATACTTAATCGCAACATCACTATGGACAAGTTACTTAACATCCTTGAATTTCTGTCTCCTAATAAATAAAATGCAAATGATAATAATAGTACTTATTTTAAAATGTTATTGTAGGATGAAGAAAAAATCTAAGCATGGGAAGGAAAATTAAGAAGGTTCGGCATGCATGCATGTTTATGAGTATTCAGTTTGGGAAATATTTTGACATATTTGAGATTGTCCAGAAGAGAATGACCAGGGAGATGAGGTATTTAGAGAAAACTCAGGAAAAAAACAGCATACCATCAATTTTTAGCTCTATGAGCAATTGTACATGGAAGAAAAAGCATTTAATTCTGTCTTGCTCCAAAGAGCAAAAATAGGACTACTGGGAGAGTTATGACAATAAAGGTTTTAAATCACTTCAATTTCATTTCCCTATACTATGTAGTAAAAGGAGCATGAGAAAAAGAATTAAAACACATAGATACTACTCTTTGCTTTCCAACTATGCAGCTGTGTAATCTTCAATTCATTTTATCATCCTGAGCCTCAATTCCCAATATCAAAAATTAGGTTACTGTGCTTAACTAAATGTTTTCAAAGGTTCAAACCTGAACATTCTAGGGTTTTAATTTACACCAAAGAGAAAATGTACCTTCCTTATACACAATAGTTGAGAGATTAATATTTTCTAAGAAATGCATATAAGACAATTTAATTTCTAAGAATTATGATTGTAGACAAAATGAAGCTTGTACTAAGTTATAATTCTAGAAAACGATAGTATTTTCCGATTTACTTTCCCTCTAATAAACATATAATGCCTAGCATAATGGCTCATGTAAAGTAACCTATCCAGTGCTTTGATTTTTGAATAATGTATTAAACAATAGCTAAGGCAAAGACCTGGAAGAATGCTGAAAGAATATGTAGCTCCATGCTGAGAAAGTTTTATTTTTATATAGAGGAGAGGTCCTTGGGCAACTCTTAGAATAAATGGAGTGTTTTTCTCTGTAAAAAACACAGACGACAGAAATAGAAAAGTGCTTCACAGAAGTTTAGTTATACAGAGAAAAAAATGATTCAAATGAGTGTGGTTTATTACGAGTCTGATATACTAGATTTAAATTGCTACATGTTGTGAAAAGCAAAAAGCAGTTTCAACTTTCATCACTTTCTTAACGGACATGAGTGTAGTTCCTAGACTGTCAATAGCCCAAAGCTACCAAACTATTGAATGAGATATTAAAATTTCATGATATAGTTTCTTTAGCAGTAGTTTTATTGTGGCAACATACTATTAAAGAAAATATGAAACCAAGCATTTAAGAAGCGTTAACAAGACTTTAGATTGTTGAGCCTAATTTTCAGATTGTGTCAGAGGTCAAAGTAATTCATGGTGCCCTAATTCAGGAAAAGTCTCTTCAAGACAAAACACAAGTAGGAGAATATCATTAAAGCAAATGTGGCAATATATAATTTTCTATTGCTAAATTAGCTTATCTCATGGTAGTTTTCTATAGGCATGCGTGTATTTTTCTACCTTGTGACAGCTCTGTGCAATACTATGAAGAGAAAATTTTCATTAAGAAATGAGAATGTCCAAGGTTGCACAGTTTAACCAATAGATATTGAAAACCTACTATGGGCTAGGCTCTATGGAAGGTACATAGCAATTAATAGATATGGTCCTTGCTTTAAGAAACTTATAATTTGCCTAGCAAAGTAGGCCTAAAATAATTAAAACAAAATGAATGATACAAGGTAGAATGCAATCAAGGACCGAAATTGTGTAATAAAGGCCATATAGATGCTACAGGAGTCTTAAGAAGGAATGCTGAATTACTCAAAGAAAGCTTGTGGAAGAGAAGGGTATTAATTAATGCTTTTTAAGATGGATATAGTGCAGAGAAGGATTTTATTGGCAGTCCTGAAAGTGACATGCATCATTCCTGCTCACATTCCTTTGGTCAGAATTCAGTCATTGGGGCACATGGAACTGCAAGGGATGCTAAGAAACATGGCCTAGCTGTGACCAGCAGAAAGAAGAAAACCTTTTGTCACAGGTGTAAGTTCCAGAGAATGACCTTTCCCCCAACATTATGTTCTAATCAGGTAGGATACCCTGAATAACTTTTTTAGGCTTTATTTGTTAATATTATGTGGCTCAAATATTTTAAATAAAGCTGCCTTTGGTTCTATAGCTTTTCAGAGACCCTGTCCAGAATCAAACCAAAAAAAAAAAAAAAAGAATCCACATGTCGATTTTCACTTGTTCTTAGGTCAGGGTGGCACGTTCTAGATTCATTTGCAAAACATTAGTGAATAACCCTGTAAGGAAGATATTTTTAGGTTCCATTTTAGAGAGGAAGGAATAGATGTGGTGAAGTCACATAGTCAGCACATGGCAGAACTCAAATTCAAAATCAGCTCTGTTTGACTCAAAGTTTTTGTACCAGAATACATTTGGAGTGAATATCACTTTAAATAAATGGGGATTATTTATTAGACATTTCAATCTATCTTTGATTAACAGGAATTTATGATTGATTCTCAATTCTGCCTCTTAACCGCTCTTTTATGGCTTAATGCAGATGAGTCTTGGAAGTCAAACTTTGAAGATAGTGGACAGTGAAGACACAAAATGGCAAGAACCTGAATCTCTAAATCATCAGTTGAAGAAATGCCCAATATGACAAATATCTGTATTGAACAAAAGGTAAACTTAACTTTTATTTGAGCCATTAAGAAAAAAAAATTTTGGGTTGAATTTGAGTGGATAAGAAGAAGAGGTATGGCCAATCTTGATGAGCCAAATAACATTAGAAAAGACATGAAAACAGGAATAAGTGAATTGTTTTAAGAAAGACAATGAGTCTGGCCTTTTACTCTTCTAGGAAAAGGCATTACATGAAAAGACATTGAGTTATATTGCTTGTACTGAAGGCCTTTCTTTGCTATTCTTTAGTAGATAGAGTCTTGTGTACACTTTGGTTGTTGGTATCATAAAATCTTCCAGAAGTGAAATTGGAATCCTAAAAAGAGATAACCTTTAGAATCAACAGAGGCACTGTGCAAACTATTTAGTTGGTGACTTTAAAATAAAGGTGTGGGTACAAAATATAAAGTACCGCCCCCTAATCTATTGGTCAGAAAGTACCTCACTTGTTACAACTATAATGCACTTCAAAAGGAAATGACCAATCTGTTTGCATAAGGATGGGTAATAATAGCTAATATTTATGGAATGGTTACTATGTGCTGAGTTCTGTGCTTAGTGCTATATATGGATTATCTGATTTAATGGTCACAATCCTATTAAGTAAATACTACTAAAAACTATATTGTACAATAGTACCAATTGCTTGAGACTGTTGTTTCCTCCATTACAGGAAACTTTTCCTAGTTGTAATTTGGTCTTGCTTGCTTTAATATACTTTCTACCAGTTTCAGACTTGGTACATTTACATGAAGCCAGGCCAGTGGGTAGAAGGCAAAACATTTTTTCATTCTTCCTTTACCTGTAAAAGACATAAAACCTGTGAGCACAATCTTCACGAAACAAATGCTATTTTCCTTGGAGGGTAGTTTGAGCTTCACACTGATGAAAGACATTATGTGTAAAGTACCTAAATATCAGGGAGGGATATTTGAGAACTTTTTCATTATTATAATTCTCTGTCTGTTCCAAAAATCAATAATAACCAGCTATATACATATTTAAAAGCTGAATCTCCACATTATGAACAATAAATTATTTTGCCCAAATTCTTGGGAGTGGTTTCAGAAAATTAATTTGATATGTGGAGCTATTTTAAGACTGAACAATACCCCCATAGGTGATTGATTATACATACAATTTTACAAATCAGTGAAGAGTATACTATAGTACAAAATATTGTTTGTAGCACATTATTTTCTGGTTAGAAGTCAACAAGCCCTACTTTGAATACATTTTAAAATAGAATTATCATCAAGATAAGTTGTAAGTTTAATAATTTAAAATAAAGTGAAACATGCTTGGGTTACTTTGTACTTTTTGATGTTTTTTAAATTTTTTATGATTTGAATATATCATTACTACAAAATCAACAAAGCCTTTATTCTTTAAAAATAATACCCATGAGACTTCCGGTAAAATGGCAGAATAGACAGACGCTGTGCTAACTACCTCCCAGGATCACACCAAAATTACAAGCAAATTATACAGCATTCAACCCTGGAGGTCCCCAGAACACTAGATGAACAGAACCACTAAACGCAGAACTTAAAGAGGAGGCCACATTGGGTCTGGTAGGACGGGCAGAGACAAGAGAGGGCGAACCCCGTGAGGGAAGCCCCAGCTGTGGGAAGCTTGTCTGGTTGGGGGAGAGACCCTCTGGCCGCATTCCAAGCTCACCAGTCCAGAGTTCCTTTCCCAGGAAGAGGAGTTCCAAGATAGCTGGCAGTAAATTAGTGAGGACACTCTTTGCTCAGCTAGGTGAGGCTGAGGGCAGCTAGAGAATCAGGGCTTGCTGGCCAGTGAGCACTTGCCTGGTTCCTGGTGGAGGGAGTAGCTGTGTGAGTGGGGCCCAGGAGCCTGTGGGGACAGACTGAGCTGAGCACCTTTGGTGCAAAGGCTGGAGGTTTTAGGACTCTTGTTCCCCTGGTGTGGAGCCTGCATGTGAGTGGTGTAAGGAGGGTGCCATTTTGTCAGGGTTGGGCCCTCCCACAGAGGATCAGGTATGGGACCTCATTGGTCTGGTGGAATTGGCGCAGAAGTGCGTGTGTGTGCCCACGCATGTGGCCTTGGATCCCCACCCTCCACCTGGCTTATACTGTGTTGCTAGGGAAACGCTGGGCTGGTGCCCTCTGGCTCCAACAGGCTGCTCACTGAGACGCGGGAGTAGGCTCTCGGGTCCTGGCTCTCTGCACTGTGCTTGCGGAGTTGCCAGGCTGGTTGTCGGGCTGCTTGGCCTGATCTGCAAGTGGCTGATTGGGACAGGCTGAGACTGGGAGTTTTCCTGGGAGTGTTGGGCCAGGAGCTGTGTGCCTGCATGATCCAACCAGGGCTCTCCTGGTGATCTATCTAATACATCAAAGCAATCCCAGAGTGACAGCCAGAATGGGGAAACAAAGAAACATGTCCCAAGTAAAAGATCAGAAGAAACCTCTAGAAAGAGAACCAAATGAAACAGAGGGATCCAACCTTTCAGAGACAGAGTTTAGAACACTGATGATAAGAATGTTTAACAAACTTAGTGAGGACATAGGGAAGGATAGAGAAATCATAAAAAAAAAAAACCAACCAGTTAGAACTAAAGAATACAATAACTAAAATGAAGAACACACTCAAAGGAATCACCAGTAGAGTAGATGAAGCAGAGGAGCAGATCAGCGATTTGGAAGAGAAAATAGCAAAAATCACCCAGTTGGCACAACAAAAAGACCAAAGAATAAAAAACAATAAAAATAGTTTAAGAGCCCTATGGGACAAGATGCAGCGCAACAACCCGTCGAATCATAGGACTACCAGAAGGAGAAGAGAAGAAGCACGGAGTCGAGAATGTATTTGAAAAAATAATGACTGAAAACTTCCCTACCCTGGTGAAGGAAATCAACATACATGCCCAGGAAGTGCAGAAGGTTCCAAAAAAGCTGAACCCAAACAGGTTCACACCAAGACACATCATAGTTAAAATGGCAAAGGTTAAAGACAGAGACAGAATCCTAGAGGCTGCAAGAGAAAGACAGCAACTTACATACAAAGGAACTCCTGTTAGACTAACCGCTGACTTGTCTACAGAAACTCTGCAGGCCAGAAGGGAGTGGCAGGAGATATTCAAAGTGACACAAAATAAAGGCCTACAACCAAGATTGCTCTACCCAGCAGGGCTATGACTTAAAATTGAAGGAGAAATAAAGAGCTTCTCAGAAAAGAATAAGCTTAAGGAATTCATTACTACCAAGCCAGCATTGCAAGAAATGTTAAAAGGGCTTTTTTAAACAAAAGAAAGGGGTAAACAAGCTTACTCAGGAAGACCAGGAATACAAATAACAAAATGGCAATACATATGCATGTATCAATAATCATTTTAAATGTGAATGGGCTAAATGCTCCAATCAAAAGACAGAGAGTGGCTGAGTGGATAAGAAAATAGGACACATGTATATGCTGTTTACAGATGGAATAAGATATTTCATGCAAATGGAAATGAGAAAAAAAAGCTGGAGGACCAATACTTATTTTGGACAAAATAGACTTTTAAATGACTACAATAAAAGACAAAGAAGGGCACTATAACACTAATAAACATCTATGCACCCAACATAGGAACTCCTAATTACATATAACAGATTTTGACAGACATAAAGAAAGAGATCAACAGTAACACTATCATACTAGGGGACTTCAACACCTCATTGTCACCAATGGACAGACAGACCCTTTAGACAGAAAATCAACACAGAAAGAGGGGCTTTAAATGACACTTTAGACCAGCTGGACTTCATTGATATTTTTAGAGCATTTCACCCTGAAAAAACAGAATATACATTCTTCTCAAGTACACATGGGACATTTTCCAAGATAGACCACGATAGGTCACAAAACAAGTTTCAGTAAATTTAAGAATATTGAAGTCATATCAAGCAGATATAAAGGAAAAACTGATGGTTTCTGGCTGGGAGGGAGTGGAGATTAGGGACAGGGGGAAAGTTTTGGACAGCATAAGTGGGTGACTACAATGTTGCCGCAGTGATATGGGGGAAGTTCTGGGAATGTAATTGATAATATTGTGAAGAGACTGTTATGTTAAGTGAAATAAGTCAGTCGGAGAAAGACAAATACCATATGCTCTCACTTATATGTGGAATGTGAAAAACTGAATGAATGAGCCTAGTAAACAGACTCATAGATATAGAGGAAAAACTGAGGTTTGCTAGTTGGGAGGGGTGTGGGGATAAAGGAGAAGGGGGAGGGATTAGACAGCATAAATAGAGAACTACAATATTGCCACAGGGATATGAAACACAGTTCAGGAAATAAAATAATGTCGTAAAAATTTTGTGGCATGTCAGATAGTCACATGTCTTGTTAGGGAGACCACTTCATGGATGGAGTAGAGGCTTGATCACTGCACTGTACACCTGAAGCTGATGTTGTATAATGTTGTATGCCAACTGTAACTGAATATATAGATAGTCACGGGATGTGGAGTATACTCTGGAAGGGAGTCAAAGGAATTGTAATAGATATGTATGATATGGGGGGGAGTGGGGTGATGAACTGGGGGAGGGGAATTGTCACTTTGAGGAGTAAGGAGTATAACTATTGCATTGTGTTGTACACCTGAAACTAATAAAAAAAATGGAAAAGAAAATAAATAACACCCATGAAACCATCAAAAAAGAAAGAATCCTTGGCACTGACTTCAAGGACTAATAAAAAGTGAAGATACACTACAATAGATTCTGGTAGAATGTTTTGTAACCTTCCGTACTGATGGTAAGTTATTAAGAAGCCTCCTGGGGCTGGCTGAGTGGCGTGGTGGTTAAGCGCTGGCTTGGGAAGCCAGCGGCCCAGGTTCGGTCCCACATATGAGGGCCAGTGACACTGCCCTCAAAAACAAACAAACAAAAAAGAAGCTTCCTGTATCAATAGATAAGAAATTCTCAAAAGAGGTAACATAAATAGGCAACATATATGTAATAAGATTCAAATGAACTAATAGTATAGGGGGCATGCAAAGAACGTTACAATGAAATATCAGTTAACATGCATTTGTCTGGCAAAAATTGAGTTAGACTCCAGAGAGATTCTTTATTAAGTAGAGTAATCAATTTTATGAAATAAACAATATCTATCAATACAATAAGAGAAGACTTTCACTCCCAAACTGGCTTATGTTTTTATTTTTTGCATCTTTAAAAAGCGGACTGATAAATGTTTTCAAATCCAATAGATAGCTCATTTCATTGTATTCTACCTTTCTAGATTTTGCAATGACTTCTGTTATTAAAATTGTAAGTTTGGCTTAAATTTTTTAATTATAGTGAAGGCTGAATTAAAGAATGTGGGGATTGTATATTTAAGTCAACACTTCCAAGCTTCTGTGGCTATGCTCATCTATTTTTACTTCTATCCTTTACCCCACCATACAAATTTTGGCCATAGCTTGAAATCTTTTTATCAGTCTCTTACTGAAGGATGGCAGGAAAGAATTGAGTTTGAGGCCAGCTTTGCATCTGACAGCACTTCTACATTCAAGTAGAACACTTCATTAAAGTTTTAAAAAAATACCTCACTGAACTCTCTTGGATATAACAGCAACACTTAAAAAATGAGCAAACAGGAACACTGTATAGCCACATGCAAAAGAATAAAATTGGACCACTTCCTTATACCATACAAAAATGTTAGCTTAAAATGGATCATAAGCGTAAAGGTAAGAGTTAAGACTACAAAACTGTTAGGAGAAAATGTAGGTGTAAATCTTTGTGACCTTGAATTACAAAATGACATCTTAGATAAAACACAAAAACCACAATCGAATTTTAGTCACTAGTTTCAATAAAATAATTGGTCATCTGAAAAAATAGCATAATCAACAGAAGAAAAAATTGTAAAAAATCATAAATTGTTTGACCTCCTTTACCCTCTTCTACCACTCCCCTTACCCCCTTACCCTCTGGTAACCACTGAACTGTTGTCTGTGTCTATATGTTTTTGTTTCTTTGTCATGCTCACTTTTTGCTTTTAGTTTTATATCCCACATATGATTGAAGTCATATGGTTCTCAACTTTTTCTGCCTGACTTATTTCGCTTAGCATGATAATCTCAGGACCCATCCATGTTCTTGCAAATGGCAGTATTTTATCTTTTCTTATAGCAGAGTAATATTCCATTGTATATATGTACCACATCTTTATCCAATCATCTATTGAAGGACACTTTGGTTGTTTCCATGTCTTGCCCAAGGTAAATAATGCTGCAGTGAACATAGGGATACATATATCTTTTTGAATGTTTTCAGATTTTTTGGGGGGGTAGATACTCAGAAAGGGGATTGCTGGGTCATATGGGAGTTCTAGTCTTACTTTTTTGAGAAAACTCCACAGTTTTCCATAGTAGCTGTACCAATTTACATTCCCACCAGCAATGTATGAGGGTCCCTTTCATCCACAGCCTCTCCAACACTTGTTATCACATGTCTGGTTGATAATAGCCATTCTAACAGCTCTAGGGTGGTATCCCATTGTGGTTTTTATTTGCATTTCCCTAATAGTGAAATTGCGAATCTTTTCATATGTTTGTTGGCCGTTTGTATGTTTTTTTGGGAGAGGTGCCTTTTCAGGTCCTCTGCTCATTTTTAAATCGGATCGTTTGTTTGTTTGTTGTTGAGCTGTAGAATTCTTATATTTTGGATATTAGCCCCTTAGGAGAGGTGTTGTTTGCAAATATCTTCTCCGTTCAGTTGGTTGCCTCTTTGTTTTGTTGATGGCTTCTTTTGCTGTGCAGAAGCTTTTTCATTTGATATAGTCCCATTCATTTTTACTTTTACTTCCCTTGTAATTGAAGTCAAGTGGATAAAATCCTCTCTAAGACCAAGGTTCATAAGTTTGGTATGTATGTTTTCATCTGTGCAACTTACTGTTCCAGGTCTTATGTTTAGGTCTTTGACCCATTTTTAGTTAATTTTGGTGTATGGTGACAGAAAGCAGTCTGGAATTGTTTTCTTACTATCTCATTCTGACAGTTCATTATTGGTGTATAAAAATGTACCAATTTCTGAATATTGATTTTGTATCCTGCTATATACTGAATTCATTTATCAGTTCTAATACATATTTTGGTGGAATCTTTAGGGTTCTCTTTATATAGTATCATACCATCTGCAAATAATGACCGCTTTATTTCTTCCTTTCCAATTTTGATGCCTTTTATTTCTTTCCCATCTGATTGTTGTGGCTAGGATTTCCAATACTATGTTGAATATAAGTGATGAAAGTGGGCATCCTGGTCAATTGTGGATCTTAAGAAAAATGCTTTTAGCTTTTCACCATTGGGTATGATGTTAACTGTGGGTTTGTGGTATATGGCCTTCATTATGTTGAGATATGTACTCTCTGTTCCCACTTTGCTGAGAGTTTTTATCATAAATGGATGCTGTATTTTGTCGAATGCTTTTTCTGCACCTATTGATATGACCATATGGTTTTTATCTTTCATTTTGTTTATGTGGTGTATCATATTAATTGATTTGTGAATATTGAACCAACCTGGCATTCCAGGAATAAATCCCACTTGATCATGTTGTATGATCTTTTTAAAGTATTGCTGTATTCAGTTTGCTAATATTTTGTGGAGGACTTTTGCATCTATATTCATCAGGGATATTGGCCTATAACTTTCTTTTTTATAATGTCTTTGTCTGGTTTTGGAATCAGGGTACTGGTGGCCTCATAAAATGAGATTGGGAGCTTTCCCTTCTCTTGAATTTTTCAGAATAGTTTTATAAATCTACAAATAGACATAGTTTATTCTGTATTCTGCTCTATTATAAATTTAGAAAGTACACATATAGGAAATTTATTTTAAACAAATAGCCTATTTTGTAAGCTCTTTATTACCAGTGAATCATTTAGTAAATTGCATTTGAATATATTTAAACCTCCATTAGAAACATCAATTTCTAAATATAATATTAACATATTTGTATGCCTGTATAGGATGAGACTGGCAGTAAGGCAAATTACATCTCTAAACTTGAGGAATTGATGCTGCATTTTTTGTTCTAAATGCCAAATTAGTGAACTAGCCTAAGCTTACAGGTTTTATTCATTGGGACTATTAATTATTTTATCACTCTAGTCTCAGTTTCTTAGAATTCTGTCCCTTAATGACTCCTTTCATGATTAGATTTTCCCTTCCTAACTAATGATGGCCATTGGTATGGCTCTCCAGTTCACACCATGGTGCAGAACATCATCTATGAGAAGAAGCTGGACTCCTCAGTAAAGAGGCCATCATGTGTGCCTGCCAGATACAGCCCTTTGAGTGTGCTGACCATTGAGCCCAATGGCTCCATCGCTTATAAAGAATATGAAGATATGATGGCCACTAAGTTCACTTGTTGTTAACATATGGTCTCTAAACTAGAATCTTGAGCCTCTAAGGCAAAGTGAATGCCCTGAGCCTATCTGTGCCTTCAGGAGAAAGCTTCATGTGTCAAATCTCTAAATATAATGCAGTGTGTCTTGTATAAAAAGGAACCTTTGTAGATTAGCACATTCTGTGGCATCTATCAGTTTAAAGAGATAACATCTGGCTTTTTTATTTGCAAATATAAATGAATGTAATTATTTTGGAAAGCTTTGTTTATAAACTGGATATAAAGTTGTAGACAGTTGTTAATCCAAAGCAAGGACCTATTTATGGTAGGTGCACTACACACTGTATATAAATAGGTGTTGTCATCTGTCCAAAGATAGCTTTCCCACCAGCTATTATTTTCTTCTAGGAACTTAAATTCTAATTATGAAATCACTCTTGGGTGACAGATAGTAAATATGGAGAATGGAAGGAGTTTTTAAAAGATTAACATTGAAAAACTTTCATAGATAAGAGGAGAGGGAAATGCCTGAAATTTCCTCACATTGGGATTAACGTATTTTTCCATTGGTAAACATGGAAAGATGCAGGTTCTGAGAGGATGGGATGCAGGATCTCAGGATAGTTCATTTTCAATGCTGAATTACTTTGTAAAGGTGTTCTGAAGAAAAATAAATCATATTGTCTGATTAAAATCCTTCCTGTGACTGTTCTAACAAAGAGTTGCTATTATGAAAAAGTTTGAAAATATGCTAATAACTAGTCTTAAACATACATTTGACTTAAAAGCCTTACACTCAGAATAATGCAGTCTGTTACTCTTTGGTAGCACTGAAGCTAAATTTGCAGCTGTGGGCTTTTTGGCTTGTTTTAATAGGTGAAAACACCTTTTAATGTTGACTCTGCAAAACTAAGGACATAAAGTAACAGTAAATGAAATAAAGGAATAAAGCATAAAGCCCATGGTACAGCATGCTTTTATGTTAGAGGAAAAGGAAAAAGGCCAGGGCATAATTACGGAGTTTTCTCAGGCTTAACACATTCTCTATCAGTTTAGGATGCAGTCTAATGACATAACCCGAAAACTCTCTAACCACCAGAGAACTTGAGCTTACAAGGAAACAGTTATTTGATATATCTTTATATAGCAAGTATATTAACATTTTGTCTGGCCTACATGTGGAAATTATATTTCTAATTTGCCGGTTTTTTTTTTTTACTCTGCATATACTATATTTTGCCTCAGAAAGCAATATAATTTTATATCCTCAAATGTTTGCTCTTTTCCTTAAAAGGTTCTGAATTTTGCTCTGTGCTTAGAAAGGTCTTCTTGAGTCCAATATTAAATCATTCCCCTATATTTGCCATTTATAGTTTTTGTTTATATATTAAAATACTTTTCTGAAATGTATTCTTACTTCAGAGAGAAGTGGGGGTGGTTAACTGATTTCTTTCCAATTAGCTAATTATCTTTACAATATATATTGAATAATCCATGCTTTCCTTGCTAATTTGAAATGCTTTTATAGTATGTTATGAGAACTAACACTGATTCTTGTCTTTCTCTTTTGATCTATTGATTTATCTGTTTATTCCTCTTCCAGTACCAGATCACTTTGACGATTGTATTTACATTATGTTTAGATAATGGTAAGAACAAGCCACATGTCTTCATTAATCTAACTAATTTTTAAAATAGAGCGCCAGCTGAGCGGCGCATTGGTTAAGCGCTGGCTTGGGAAACCAGCGGCCCCAGTTCTGGTCTCACATATGAGTGCCAGTGACACTGCTCTCAAAAAAAAAAAAAATAGCTAATCTCACATATTCTTTTCTTTAAGGTAAATTTTAGAATTAATTTATAAAGTTCTGAAAACAATCCCACTAGATACTCATTTTCATTGCATTTAAATTTTTGAATCAAATGGGAAAAAATTAATATTTTGCAATATTGCATTCTCCTTTTCAAAAATCAGTTTTGTCATGAAATAAGTCAAACAGAGAAAGACAAATACTGTATGACCTCACTTATATGTGGAATCTAATAAAAATAACCCCATCAGGGAGCTAGCTGAGTGGCTCAGTTGGTTAAGAGCGCGAGCTCTGAGCAACAGAGTCGCTGGTTTGATTCCCACATGGCCCAGTGAGCTGCACCCGAGCTGAGCTGCTGCTCAGCTACCAATAGGTGGCAGGATGGCTCAGCTAGTGAGAGCATCTGCTCCTAACAACAAGGTTGCTGGTTTGACTCCTGCATGGGATGATGGGCTATGCCCACCTGCAATTAAGATTGAACATGACACCTTGAGCTGAGCGTCCAGAAGCTGCCATCAGGTGGCCGGATGGCAACTGGACTTGGAGCTGAGCTAGCTGCAACCTCCACAATTAAGATTGAAGGACAACAACTTGGCTGTTCCCCTTCCCCAATTCCCCAACACTGTTCCCCTTCCCCAATTCTCCAATAAAATCTTTTAAAGTAAATAAATACCCCATCAAATGCATAGAAACAGATCAGCTTTGTGGTTATCAGAGGTGGGGGCTGGGGGAAATTGGAGGAAGGTGGTCAACAGATAAATAATTACTAGGTTTGTAATGTACAACATGATGACAATAGTTAACACTGCTGTATGATATATAAGAAAGTTTTTTGTTTGTTTGTTTGTTTGTTTGTTTTTTGAGGGCAGTGTCACTGGCCCTCATATATGGGACCGAACAGGGGCCGCTGGCTTCCCAAGCCAGCGCTTAACCACCGCGCCACTCGGCTGGCCCTATAAGGAAGTTTTTAAGAGAGTAGATCCTAAAAGTTCTCATCACAAGGAGAATATTTTGTAGTGTACCTATATGAGATGGTGGATGTTAACTAAACCTATTGTGGTAATCATTTCACAGTATGTAAATGAAATCATCATGCTATACATCTTAAACTCAAAAAATGAAGCATGTCAATTATTTCTCAATAAAACAGGAAAATACATCAAGTTTTGTCATCTGCATTCAAGGACAAGTGGCCCTGAGTTTGTTTTGATCTGTTTTTTTGGCAGAGCTAAGAATCCAAGACTGGTGATACGAACTGGGAACTTCTAAATCTGTTTTTGTGCTCTGGAATAGTTAATACAGCAGGAATTTTCTGTTCTTTGAAAGTTTAATAGAAATCAACTGCAAACTCATTGGTTCTATTGTCTTTTAGGTGGTATAATTTTTTTTAACTAAAGTTTATTGGGGTGACAATTGTTAGTAAAGTTACATAGGTTTCAGGTGTACAATTCTGTAATACATCATCTATATATCACATTGGGTGGTATAATTTTTATAATTATGTTTATTTGTTTTTGGTCTATTGGGGTTTTATACTTTACCTCTTACTGAGTGGATTTTTTTAACTTATACAATTTATTTTTTTATAATTTCACTTCGTCTAGATTTGCAAATTTCTTCATATAAAATTTTACATAATAGTCTCTGAGTTTTTAAATTCTTCTCCATATCCCCTTTCTTATTTCTAATTTTGCTCAAATGTGTGTTATATTCATTTTTTTTATTGGTTAGACCTATAATGGGTGAATTTATTTTCACTGAAACAACTACTAGTTTTGGTTTTATTTAACAGTTCTATATGAGTGCTTCTAATTATTTTTCATTTTAAATACTGTTTCCTACTTTTGTTGGTTCATTTTAATGTTTGTTTTTGTTTTTGTTTTGTTTTGTTTTTTAGTCTTTAGAGCCAAATATTTGGTTCATTGATGTTTAAAATGTCTTTTGTACTAATACAAAGTGATGAAGGTATTGGTTTTACTTACCACACAGTTTAGATGCTTTTTCAAGTAAAACGACTTTTCAAGTTGTACTAGTAATCCCAGACATGTGCAGATATATTCCAATAAAAAGAATTTATCCTGAAGTACTATGGTTATTAGTTACAATAAAAGCAATAATAAATAATTTTATTGAGTGCTGATTATGTGAAAGCATAAAATACTTCATTTAATCCCCTGATAACCATTGAAATAAGTTATATTTATCATTCCTAACTTACATTCAAAAAAATCTAATAATAAGTAAAGAAACCTGCTCAACGTCATATAGCTAGTGAATAGCAGAGCTAAGAATCCAAGACTGCCTGACGCGAGAATTCACAATTTCAACTACTACTTTCTGCTGACAAGCCTATTTCATTAAAATAATGATACAGGATGGGTCAAGAGAGGGAGGCAAATACATACAGGGAAGTTATTAGGTCACAGAATATACTGTGTGTTTTTCCATCTGTCATCTTCTAAATACAACCCCATGACATGTGTTTCATTAGTCTCAGTTTAATATTAATAAAGTCTATGAAATATGTCCTAATAGCCCATTGATATTAATTATAAACTATTTTTATCCAAATAGACTTTTGGAAATGCTTTCAGTTTGTAAGAAGATGAAATTGTATTTTTTACTTTGGCTGCTGTACTAGCAATGCACAAAAACTGTTTCTTAGAACAATCTGAATAAAGTCCAAATACATGAAGCTAGGGATGTGGACTTTTAAAATATTCAATTTCAAGTGCCTATTAAGTGAATGTGTATGCACCAAAGGAGAGAACACCATAGGTACCTCAGGAAAGCTGATCTGAGCTAGTGCAAAAGGTTTAAAGAATCCAGAAGAAAATGATAATGAAAAGAATTACTGTAGAGGGGAGAAAATATCAAAGAAAGTAGAATTAGGCAGTCACCGTTTTTCTTCTCAATAAATTGTCAATAAATAAAGGAGTAATAGAACAAGATAGTAAAATTAAGATTTAAAAAAAAGACTCAGCACATAGAATTTAAACTACAGAAATAAATATGTGTCAAGAAGAAAAATAACAGGAATGTATCTTTGAAATAAGGAATGCCAAAGATTGACATTATATTGAGGAAAATTCTATACAATAAAAAGGTTCACTGTACTCTTGGCTAATATCAACAGCCTTTGGACTTTTAAGAGAATAAACATGAACAATTCTAGACCTATGTTATAAATATAATAACCACTATCCACATGGAGTTATGGCACACATGAAATGTGATTCACCTGAATTGATATGTGCTGAACGTGTAACATAGACACATTTTAAAAACTCAGTAGGAAAAAAAGGACAAAATATCTCATTAATGGTTTCATTTGATTAATATTGAAATAGGATCTTGGAGACATTGGGTTATTATATATTATTAAAATAATCTTCCCTTTGTACTTTTTAATGTGGTTAATAAATATAAAATTATATATTTTGCTTGCATGATATTTCTATTAGGCAGCACTATTCTAGACACACACACACAAACACACACAGACACACACACACACAATCAAACAAAACCCTACAAAAATAATACTCTTGATTAACTCTGATCTATTGTAGTATCCAGGCTTTGCTGTCAATGAAATCCATTAAACATTTTACAGTTTGTTAGGGTTCTCAAATTACACAAATTATCTTTCTATATCTCAAATTGGTCAGGTAATTATTAACCTCTACTTCATTATATATGTTTACATAAAAGAAAACATTTTATTTGGGAAGAAATAAAATGGAGCAGATGTTTTTCATTGGTGAGACTCAGTAAACAAATTATATTCATCTGTTGAAATGTTTATTAAAACCATGCTGCAGATACTAGTGCATTTTTTTAAATTAAGGATATTTAAAATACTGTATTTAATTATTAAATACATATTTAATTTAGAATAATTTTATTTTTTTTAAATTAAAGTTTATTGAGGTGACAACTGTTAGTAAAGTTACATAGGTTTCAAGTATAAAAGTCTGTAATACATCATCTATAAATCACATTGTGTGCTCACCACCCAGAGTCAGTTTTCCTTCCATTGCCATATATTTGACCCTGTTTATCCTCATCTACCACCTCCCTCCCTCCTTACCCTCTGGTAACCACTAGACTATTGTCTGTGTCTATGAGTTTTTGCTTCTTCATTTGTTGCTCTCAGTTTTATATACCACATATCAGTGAGATCATATGGTTCTCGACTTTTTCTGTCTGCCTTATTTCGCTTAGTATAATAATCTCAAGATCCATCCATGTTGTCAAAATGGCACTATTTCATTTTTTCTTATGGCAGAATAGTGTTCCATTGTGTATATGTACCACATCTTCTTTATCCAATTTTCTATGGAAGGACACATTAGTTGTTTCCATGTCTTGGCCACCATAAAGAAAGCTGCAATGAACTGCAGCACATAAATCATCTCACAGCATAAATAGGGATAATTTGTGAAAACAAAAACATAAAAGGGGAGAGAGTAAAGGTCTGAACAGGCAAAAGGGAAGAAAGAAAGGAAGCATGCTGAAGAAAATGGAATAGTCTAAATGTGAAAGTTTCTTTTACATAAACTTAATGGTAATCACTCAAAAAAATCCAGAACTGAAATATATAACATAAAAAAAGAAGAACCAGAGGGAAAAATCATAGAATACCACCACACTGAAATAATAGACAGCAACAAAATGGTAAAGAAACAACAGAGACACTGTCCTACCAGAAAACTAAGATAAAAATGATAGGAAATTCTCATATATCAACAATCACTGTAAATGTAAATGGACTGAACTCACCAATAAAAAGGCACAGAGTAGCAGACTGGATCAAAAAACTAAACCCAAACCATATGCTGCTTCTAAGAGACACATCTCAGCTACAAGGACAAATATAGACTCAAAGTGAAAGGGTGGAAATAGAATGATTTTCTAAAGTCTTCAAAATAATTGTGCTTACATGTAATTTAGCTTGTTTATTTGCAAAGGGCTTAGGCATTTGCTAATTATGTTGAAAGCCAGGTTTCCTCTTTAGTCAGATCAGACTGATTAACTGAAATTTCTCTGGCTGGGTTCTCAGATATATCATTCGGGACATATTTCCTATGCTACATTGAAGTGGATATCTGTTTGTCTCCACAGCATCCATTCCACCCCTCCCTCACTGTGTGGCAGTCTTGCAATTGGGTGAGATTGACCCTCCTTACAAGGGTGAGCCCTGAGAAGCATAATCCAATTAGCACAATCTCACATCCTCTGCAATATCAATCAAACTATGGAGAGTCAATAACTTTGACTTAAAGTAATAAACGTATGGTATTCCCCTGGCCACCACACTGATTCAGACTGGTTCAGAATGAAGTACAGGACTTTTGTACAAAAGTGTAGTATGTTGATATAAATCCTATAACTGCTGCAGCCATTTTGCTACAGTGAGGAAGAACAGCCTGAAAATCCTAGCTCTAGAAATCATCTCTCTCTTCTCCTCCTCCTCCTCCTCTTTCTCTCCCCACTTCCCCCTCAGAGACCTAGTCTTTCCCCCAGAAAATCAGCAACCCCAGAGGCAGCAGAGGACAGTAGCCCGACCTGACTAATGGTCACACAGACTGCACCTCTGGCAGGCAAAAGATAGTATCTTGACCTAAGTTATGTTTCAGCTCCTGAGCCCTGAAATGGAATGACCCCTGGCTACTTTCCCATGAGAATGGAGAGAGGGGCTTCGGAAAAAAACCTCAGAACTGTCCTCAAGATCTGAAGAAATGACTTATTACCCTAACCTCACCTCTGACCAATCCGCTCCCAGCACCTCCCCCACTTAACCCACAGGGTCTTGTGATTTTTGCTCTATGTAATCTGTAGCCTACATTCCATTGGGGAATTCAAGCTTTTGAGCATTAGCTTCCTGTTCTCCTGGGTGGCACCATTCATCAATAAAATAGCCAATATTTCTCCATGGGGTGCCATTCATTAATAAAATAGCCAATCTTTCTCCACTGCAATTCTTGGTGTTTGGCTCTGCTCGTGTAAGGTGGATGCACTCTTTCTGTTCTATAACAAAAGAATCACAGAGAAACTGAGCTAGAGGTCTAATAAAACTATGCCTGGAATCCTACCCCTAGACTTTTCCAGTGGTGTTCTGCCAATAATTCCTTGCATTGTGCAAAACAATTTAAGTTGAATTTTCTGTTACATACCATCAAAAGCATCCAAACTAAAATACCTGTAGTTTTTCCTTGATTTATTTCTTATACTTTACTGTAAAAATTTCTCAGGCTGTCTGATAGATTTTTGTATACTTTTTTCCCCAATCCCAGGACTTTCTGTAATTTTTCTCTGGTATGTCCTGTGCATTTTTATCTCCCCACCCCTTGTAATTCAGCATCACTATCCATGGACAATGCAGTTTCAGATTCAGTTAGAAGATTCTCATCAATTGTAATTCGACATGACTATATTTTGTCTTTAGATTACTTTTACTATCAAAATTTTGGTCAGCCATGTTGATCTATTTGTAAATAGGTAATATTTTGCATGGCTGAATCTTCATAACTAAGACTAACCTTACAATACATCGAATTGACCTTTTGAGATGCCAAAATAAATGGTTTGATTTTGCTGCTTGTTTATAATAATATCTGATTTCTACATACAAGGTCTGACAATTAAGCTTGCAAACTCATCCTAGAAAAAGTGCTATATACCTCATTGCTGAATATCACTACAGTCAACTTTGAAGTATTCCCCTTGGAAAACTATGCACTGATGCCAGCACCTAGTCCACCCTTCAAAGCAATTTTGGAACTCTTCTTCTGGAATGCCCATCAGAGGTGTCATTACATTACAATCCTTGATGTCCTGAATGTCACCAAAATGTCTTCCTTTCAATATTTCCTTTCTCCTTAGGTAAAGAAAGAAGTCGTTGGGGGGGCAGATCAGGTGAGTAGGGAGGGTGTTCCAATATAGTTATTTGTTTATTGGCTAAAAATTTCCTCACAGACAGTGCTGTGAGAGCTGGTGCATTGTCGTGACGCAAGAGCCATTTGTTGTTGCAAAAAGTTCAGGTTGTCTAACTTTTTCACACAGGCTTTTCAGCACTTCCAAATAGGAAACTTGGTCAACTGTTTGACCAGTTGGTACAAATTCATAATGAATAATCCCCCTGATATAAAAAAAGGTTAGCAACATCGTTGCAACAAGTTTGCAAACATAACTATCACAACTCATATGCACTGGGTTTACAATATAATTCATTCTTTTTCTTTTCTTATTAAATTTATTGAGATGGCATTGGTTAGTAAAATTATATAGGTTTCAAACATACAATTCTATAATACATCTACATATTGCATGTGTTTTCACCACCCAGAGTCAGTTCTCCTTCCATCACCACATATTTGATCCTTTAACCTCTTCTACCTCCCCCATCCCCCCTTGCCCTCTGGTAACCACTAAATTCTTGTTTTATCTATGAGTTTTTGTCTGTCTTATTTGTTTGTTGCTTTCAGTTTTATATCCCACACATGAGTGACTTATTTCACTTAGGATGATAATATCAAGATCCAGCCATGTTGCCACAAAGAACAGTATAGTATTTCATCTTTTCTTATGGCTGAGTAATACTCCATTGTATATGTGTACCACATCTCCTTTATCCAATCATCTACCTTAGGATATGTTGGTTGTTTCCATGTGTTGACCACCATGAATAATGCTGCAATGAACATAGGGGTACATATATCTTTATGGATAAATGTTTACGGATTTGGGGGGCAGATACCCAGAAGAGGGATTGCTGGGTCATATGGTAATTCTATTATTTTTGGAGGAACCTTTATACTGTTTTCCACAGTGGCTGTATCAATTTACATTCATACCAGCAGTGTATGAGAGTTCCTTTTACCCTACAACCTCTCCAACACTTGCTATTACTTGTCTTGTTGATGACAGCCATTCTAACAGGTGTGCAGTGGTACCTCACTGTAGTTTTGAGTTCCATTTCCCTATTAGCTGGTGATGTTGAGCATTTTTTCATATATTTGTTGGCTATTTGTATGTCTTATTGAGAGAAATGTCTGTTCAGGTCCTCTGCTCATTTTTTAATTGGATTGTTTGTTTTATTGTTGTTGTTGAGTTGTATGCGTTCTTTATATAGTTTGGATTTTATCTCCTTATGGGAAGGGTTGTTTGCAAATATCTTCTCCCGTTCAGTTTGTTGCCTCTTTATTTTGTTGATGGTTTCTTTTGCTGCACAGGAGCTTTTCAGTTTGATATAATCCCATTCATTTATTTTTCTTTTATTTCTCTTATATTTGAGGTCAAATTCATAAAATCCTCTCTAAACCCAAGGTCCATAAGTTAGTATCTATGCTTTCTTCTGTGAAAGTTATCCTTTCAGTTCTTATGTTTAGGTCTTTGATCTATTTTGAGTTAAATTTGGTAACAGCAGTCTAGTTTCATTCTTTTGCACGTGGCTTTCCAATTTTCCCAGCACCATTTATTGCAGAAGCTTTCTTTTCTCCATTGTATGTTTTTGGCTCCTTTGTTGAAAATTATCTGTCGACATATATGAGTCTATTTCTGGGTCCTCAATTCTAATCCACTGATCTGTGTGTCTGGTTTTCTGCCAATACCATGCTGCTCTGATTATTGTTGCTCTGTAGTATAACCTGAAGTCAGGCAGTGTAATATTTCCTCTTTGTTCTTTTTTCTCAGGATTGCTTTGGTTATTCAGGGTCTTTTGTGGTTCCATACAAATCTGATGACATTTTGTTCTATTTCTTTAAAAAATGCCATTGGGATTTTGATGGGGATTGCATTAAATCTGTATATTGCTTTGGGTAATATGGCCATTTTAACTATGTTGATTCTCCCAATCCACAAACACATAATACCTTTCCATTTCTTTGTGTCTTCTACAATGTTTTTTAATGTCTTATAATTTTCTCTGCATAGGTCCTTCACATCCTAGGTATTTCATTCTTTTTGTTGCAATTGCAAAAGGAATTGTTTTTTTTCTTTTTTTTTTCTTTCAGTTCTTTTTCTGAAATGTCATTGTTGTATATAGGAATCCAATGGATGTTGTACATTTATTTTGTATACTGCAACTTCACTCTTTCTGTTTATTGTTTCCATTTTTTTTTTTTGGTGGGGGGAGGTGAAGTCTTTAGAACGTTCTATCATATCATCTGCAAAAAGTGACAATTTGACTTCTTCATTCCAAATTTTGTGTCTTTTATTTCTTTTATTCAATAAAATGTCCCCAAACACTGGACCAACGGAGTTTTTCTTTGAAGCCAATGATGTGAAGCATGCAGATCCACACTAATTTAGATATCTTTCTATCCTTATGCGCATCTCCTTTCTCTTGTATAGGATTTTACATGTCCTATCTGTTGCTCCAGTTCCATGCATCCCCAGGCCATAGTCCTTTGCCTAGTCTCTCCATACTTATCTATCAATGCTTCTACTCTTACATGACTGTTCTGTTGACCATTAATCTCTGATATTCGACATATATCTCATATTACAAATGGGTTCATTCTTTTTTTTTTTAATTAGTTTCAGGTGTACAACACAGTGCAATAGTTATACATTTTACCCCTCAAAGTGACAACCCCCCACCCCCAATACACCACCCCACTCCCCCCATATCATATATATCTATTACTCTTCCTCTGACTCTCTTCCACAGTATGATCCACATCCCGTGACTATCTATATATATTCAATTACAGTAGGTATACCACCTCCACTTTAGTAATACAGTGCAGTGATCAAACCTCTACTCCATCCATGAAATGGTCTCCCTAACAAGACCTATGATCATCTGACATTCCACAGAATATTTACAACATTATTAATTATATTCCCCAAACTGTTTTTCCTATCCCAGTAGCAATATTGTAGTTGCCTATTTTTGCTGTCTAATCCCTTCCCCTTTTCCCTCATCCCCATTCCTCTCCAAATTAGCAACCCTGATTTTTCCTCTATATCTATGAGACAGTTTCTGTTTACTTTGCTCATTCATACAGTTTTTCAGATTCCACATATGAGTGAGATCATATGGTATTTGTCCTTCTCTGACTGACTTATTTCACTCAACATTATAGTCTCTAGGTCCATCCATATCATTGCAAATGGCACGATTTCATTCTTCCTTATAGCGGAGTAATACTCCATTGTATAAATATACCACAGTTTCTTAATCCAGTCATCTACTGACGGGCATTTTGGTTGTTTCCAAGTCTTAGCTATTGTAAATTGTGCTGCTATGAACATCGGGGTGCATAACTTTTTTTGAATAAGTGTCTTGGTTTTTTCAGGATAAATAGCTAGGAGTGGAATTGCTGGGTCAAACGGTAGCTCTATTTCCAGTTCTTTGAGATACCTCCATACTGACTTCCATAGTGGCTGCACCAATCTACAGTCCCACCAACAGTGCAGCAGGGTCTCCTTTTCCCCACAGCCCCGCCAGCACTTGTTGTTTGTTGATTTGTTGATGATAGCCATTCTGACTGGAGTGAGGTGGTATCTCATGGTGGTTTTTATTTGCATTTCCCTAATGACCAGTGAGGTTGAACTTTTTTTCATATGCCTGTTGGCCATCTGTATGTCCTCTTTAGAGAAATGTCTCTTCATATCTTCTGCCCATTTTTTAATTGGGTTGTTTGTTTTTTTGGTGTTGAGTTTCATGAGTGTTTTATAAATTTTGGATATTAACCCCTTATCAGATATATCGTTGGCAAATATATTCTCCCATTCAGTAGGCTTCCTTTTTGTTTTATTAATGTTTTCCTTTGTTGTGAAAAAACTTTTAAGTCTGATATAATCCCATATGTTCATTTTTTCTTTTACTTCCCTTGCCCGTAGGGATGTATCAGTAAAAATATTGCTCCGGGTAATGTCTGCAAATGTACTCCCTATATTTTCTTTTAGGATTTTTATGGTTTCAGGTCTTACATTTAAGTCTTTAATCCATTTTGAATTTGTTCTTGTATAAGGCGTAAGGAGATGATCCAGTTTCATTTTTTTGCATGTGTCAGTCCAATTTTCCCAGCACCATTTATTGAATAGACTATCTTTACTCCAGTGTAAATTCTTGTTTCCCTTGTCATAGATTAACTGTCCGTAAATACTTGGATTTATTTCTGGGCTCTCTGTTCTGTTCCACTGATCGATGTGCCTGTTTTTATGCCAATACCAAACTGTCTTGATTACTGTGGCCTTGTAGTAGGTTTTGATGTCTGGTAGCGTGATCCCCCCGACTTTGTTTTTATTCCTCAGAATTGCCGAGGCTATTCTGGGTCTTTTATGATTCCATATAAACTTTAGGATTATATTTTCTATTTCTGTGAAAAATGCCCTTGGTAATTTGATAGGAATTGCATTGAATCTATATATTGCTTTAGGCAGTATGGACATTTTAACTATATTAATTCTTCCTATCCATGAGCATGGTAGGTGTTTCCATTTATTTGTATCTTCTATGATTTCTTTCTTCAGTGTCTTATAATTTTCTGAGTACAGATCTTTCACTTCTTTGGTTAAATTTATTCCTAGGTATTTTATAGTTCTTGACGCAATTGTAAATGAGACAGTTTCTTAATTTCTCTTTCCATTAGTTTATTATTGGTATATGCAAACGCCACCGATTTCTGAACATTGATTTTATATCCTGCTACTTTACTGAATTCATCTATCAGTTCCAATAGTTTTTTGATGGAGTCTTTGGGGTTCTCTATATACAGTATCATGTCATCTGCATATAATGACAATTTTACTTCTTCATTGCCAATTTGGATGCCTTTTATTTCTTTTTGTTGTCTGATTGCTGTGGCTAGAACTTCCAGCACTATGTTGAATAAAAGAGGAGAAAGTGGACAGCCTTGTCTTGTTCCTGATCTTAAGGGGAATGGTTTTAGCTTTTCCCCATTGAGTATGATGTTAGCTGTAGGTTTATCATATATGGCTTTTATTATGTTGAGATATGATCCCTGTATTCCCAATTTGCTAAGGGTTTTTAACATAAATGGCTGTTGGATTTTGTCAAATGCTTTTTCTGCATCTATTGAAATGACCATGGGATCTTTATCCTTCATTTTGTTGATGTGGTGTATCACATTAATTGATTTACGGATGTTGAACCAGCCTTGCGCACTAGGGATGAATCCCACTTGATCATGATGTATGATCTTCTTAATATATTTCTGAATTCTGTTTGCTAATATTTTATTGAGAATTTTTGCATCTATATTCATCAGGGAGATTGGCCTGTAGTTTTCCTTTTTTGTGATGTCTTTATCTGGTTTTGGAATCAGGGTGATAGAGGCTTCATAAAAAGAGTTTGGGAGCCTTCCCTCCTTCTGGATTTTTTGGAATAGTTTGAGAAGAATAGGTGACAGTTCTTTTTTGAATGTTTGATAAAATTCACTTGTGAAGCCGTCTGGTCCAGGGCTTTTGTTTTTTGGGAGCTTGTCAATTACTGATTCAATTTCCTTGGTAGTAATCAGGGTATTTAGATTTTCTGTTTCTTCTTGCGTTAGCTTTGGAAGGTTGTATGCTTCTAGAAAATTATCCATTTCTTCCAGATTGTCAAATTTGTTGGCATATAGTTGCTCATAGTAATTTCTTAGAATTTTTTGTATTTCTGTCATGTCTGTAGTCATTTCCCCTCTTTCATTCATGATTTTGCTAATTTGAGTCCTCTCTCTTTTTTTTTTTTTGATGAGCCTGGCTAGAGGTTTGTCAATTTTGTTTATCTTCTCAAGAAACCAGCTCTTGGTTTCATTGATCTTTTGAATTGTTTTTCTGTTCTCTATATTGTTTATTTCTGCTCTGGTCTTTATTATCTCCTTTCTTGTACTCCCCTTGGGCCTCTTTTGCTGTTCTTTTTCCAGTTCCCTTAGGTGTTAGGATAACCTGTTGATTTGAGATTTTTCTTCCTTCTTTAGGTAGGCCTTCACTGCTATAAACTTCCCTCTTAGGACTGCTTTCGCAGCATCCCAGAGATTTTGGGTCGTGGTGTTTTCATTTTCGTTTGTCTCGAGGTATCTTTTGATTTCCTCCTTGATCTCAACAAATGGGTTCATTCTTAAAAGTCAGTTTTTTACAGTATATCCAATATACATTGTGAAGCATTGTTTATTTAACCTGCATAGTGTGGTCAAGAATGAATAAACAGCTAATACAGGAGCTTCTGCTTTCTAGGAAACACTTAGTAGCATTGTATATGAAATTGTCTAGTAACCATTTTCATACATCATGAGAGATCTTTTTCAGCTCAGATGCCATTAAACTGCATTTTGCTACAGCATAGCAGGAATGATGCACATTAAGAAAATATACATGAAGATTTGATGCAGTCAGAGTAAAGCCACAACCACAGCCTTCTAGATCTGTATGGATTTAGTAGACTGTATCCATATGTGACTATTGAGCCCTTGAAATGTAGCTAGTCCAAATTGACATGAGCTGTAAGTATAAAATATACACTGGATTTCATAGAATTCATATGAATTAAAAAATAACGTAAAACTCCTCATTAATATTTTATATTGATTAAATGATGAAATTATAATATTTTGATTACACTGGGTTAAATGAAATTATTAAAATTGATTTTACCTATTTGTCTTTACTTTTTAAATGAAGGTACTGGAAAATAGAAAATTACATATGTTGTTTGCATTATATTTCTATTGAACACTGCTGTTCAATAGCATATTGAAATGACTGTTCAATAGAGATCAATTGTTAAGAACTTAAAACCTAAAGCCTGCATAAGCAATTTTTAAGATGTAGTAATAGGATTACTGAAGCAGGAAAAAACAATACTCGCCATGTGAAAGAAGAACCATGTGAGACCTGGGTCTCTTTTTAACAAGCTCCCAAGGTTGATTCAAAGTCAAGGTTAGTTTTGAGAACCACTGTTTTATAGTCATTTCCAATAAATGCTTTCATGGTCTTTGTAAATGTCCAAACTAAAGGACACCTAAGAGGGACTTTTATGAAATAAACCTGTACTCAGTGAGCTCTCCCTGTCTTGGAGTTGAGAACAAAACTAGTTAGGCAATCCTCCTTCATAACTGCAACTTAAAGAAGCACCTTGTCTGTCGGGTAGGCAAAATGTGGGGAAAACTGAGGGAAATGTCCTTTTGTGAAGGGTACCAACCTATATATACATATATATTTTTTTCACCATTACATATGTACCTTACAGCAACAAAACTTTTCTTTAGTGAGACATCCTCAGTGTATACTGAACTTTGCCTTAAATACAATGGGAATGTACACTATACACAGAAGTAACAAGTGAAGGAATAAAAATGTGGTATTAGTAATGAAAATGCGGAGAAAAATTCAGGTAACAAAAGTATTATTTGCTTTGAAGACAAAAGAGGCAAAAGTTGTGTGTTTGAGTGACAAAAACTGTTTTATATAACTACTTTAAAAATGTTTTAAAATGTTTTTAGTATTCCTTTAAATTTTTTTCTTCTGGTAAGTACACAAAAACTTTGGAAATAAACCTTTGTTATCTGGATGACAACAGTAAAAGCAGATGGAGTAAAGCTACTGCTGGGGTCATTTTCAGCTAGAGAAGATGATAGCATTTACATAAATCAATAGGAAAAATAAAAGCTAGGAATAATACATTCCTGTTAGGACTAAGAAGACTTTTCCAAGTAGATCTGATAATTCCTTCCTTATGATTAGTAGAAACATAACTAAGAAGCATAAAGTCATCACAGAGCCCTACTCACACCTGGAACCTGCTTTAGGCAGTCTGCCTGTGGAAGCAGCAAGAGGGAGCAGGAGTGCTTAAAAGGTACAAAAATACCTTCCTGACTAGGTTCCCACTCTTGAATCCATAGAACATCAGCATTTAAAGGAAACTATCTTAATTCGTGGTCCAAACCCTTAGCCCTATGGTAACAAATTTAAAGAAGCATTCTAATCTGGTTCCTCCCTTCCTCCCACCCTCCCTCTCTTCCTTTTCTGTATGTCTTATTTTCTTTCCTGTTCTTTCTTTCTCTTCCTTTTATTCTTTTTTCCCTATGATGCTCTACTATCTTTCTCTTTATTTTTCCATTTTACAATTTCTCTTATTTCTCTCTCTCTCTCTCTCTCTCTCTCTCTCTCTCTCTCTCATTCTCTTTCTTCCCCCTTTCCCTCATTCCTTTTTATTACTCTCTTGTTTTCCTCCCTCTTCTGTTCTTTTCCCTTTCCCTTCTTCCCTTTTTCATTCTCCTGTTTTTCTTTTATCCTCTCCTTTTCCACTTCTTTTCCTGTCTTCTTAAATGCTAAAACAAAGAATATGTATTTAAGATAGAAGAAGAAGAAAACCAAGTGATTTGGAAGTGTGAAATTGAAATCTTTCCCACCCACTTCCAATCCCCTCGAGGTAACCATAGTTTGCCTTTTAGGCTGAGTGAGCACTCGTATATACTTACGAAGTGAGATGAAAAAAAAACAAAACAGTGAATGCTGCTCATAACATCAAGACGATGTTAATTGTGGTTTTTTTTGGCCTTGATGGAGTTGTGCGAGCTGAATTTGTACCCAGGAACACTATGGTGAACTCTGAATATTATAAGGGCTTATTAGAGTGTTTAAGAAACAATGTGCATAGAAAATGGCCTGAGAAATGGGCAAATGGTTTCACCCTCCATCACGACAATGCCCCATGTCACACACTGCTTCCAATACAGCAATTTCTGTCAAATAAAAACATTACAGTGTGTCCTCATCCACCTTATTCACCAGATCTGGCACTGTGCAACTTCTGGCTCTTCCCCAAAGTCAAAATGATTCAGGATATTGAGGTTGTCATGACAATGCAACTAAAGACACTCACGAAAGAGGACTTCCAGAACTGCTTCAGAAAGGGCAAGAATGATGGGATAGTGTGTTCAACGAGAGGGAGTATTTTGAGGGGCATTAATTGCAATCTGTCTTTTACTGTAATAATTATTTTTATTTAAACATTCACCATATTTTTTTATCACACCTTTTGATCCACAATTGTGCAAGTATTTCTGTAGGTTATTTTTCTAGAATTATAGTAGAATACCATTTTAAATTTTAGTATGGATTCAGGAAATGAATTTCAAACAGTAAAAAGAAACCTCAAGGACTGGTCTTAGAGGATGGGTTGAGTGAAGGAGAAGTTAAACAGTGGTTTAAACTGAACTCTGAAACTTCTGCTTGAACTAAAGAAGCTGTTTTTATTTGTTTTATATATTGGAGTTCAAGATAAATTCTTCTGGAAAACTGAAAGCCTAAGTGGTTCTGTTGGCAAAAACAACAAGCACCACCTGCACAAACATTTGTTAAGGGATGAGATCCAAGGAATTGTGTTTTAACACTATTTTCAGGAATCTTGATGAATATTAAATATGATAAATGGTGGAAAACTTAAGAACATATGCTTGGAGTCAGATGTACCTAGTATTCCTCAGTTTAAATCCTAGGTTCAAATCTACTACTTACAAGCTGTAACAACGAAAACGAGGGTCCTTATGATTTTGATTAATTTTAGTTTAAATCCTAGCTCTAGAAATCATCTCTCCACTTCATCTGCCCTTCAGAGACCTAGTCTTTCCCCCAGTTTATCAACAACCCCCAAGGCAGCAGAGGACAGTAGTAGTCTGGACCTAATGGTCACACAGTCCAGACCTCTGGCAGGCTAAATATAACATTGTGACCTAAGTTATGTTTCACCTCCTAAGCCCTGAAGTGGAATGACCACCTGGCTACTTTCCCATGAAATGAGACAGAGGAACTCTGGGAAAAACCTCAGAACTGTCCTCAAGACCTAATGAAATGATTTATTACCAACCCATGGTGTCTTGTGATTGCACCCTATATAATCTGTAACCTACACACCATCAGGAAGCCAGATCTTTGAGAGCTAGCTCACCTGTCTCTGGGCTTGGAGTCGTTTCCTTAAATAAACCTCTACTTTCTTTGCTGCAAACTCCTGTCCATATCTCCTTTGGCTTTCATGTGCACAGCCAAAACGAATCCCTTGATTTCAGTAACAACAATGCCTCCTAACCCATCATATGCATCTTGCCAAAGATCTGCTATATATAACTTATCTTCAACTGCACATGCTCAATTGATAATCCCCGCAGAATTACTAATCCCTCTCCCCTACAACCGTCTTTATGGAGGTGACTATAGGGAACCAGTTCATTCCCTATTTTCCCCATCCCAAGACTGCTGCTCTGACATGGCTGACTGTCCTTCTCCCATAATGTGTCAGACCTATTGTGCTCACTCTAATCCATAGCTTCTAAACTTTGATGCATGTTAGGCTCTCTTAGGGAGGTTTGAAAAATATTTATTCCTAGGTAATACTCCATACTAAGTAAGTCAGATGTCTGGAGACGGGCTCTAGGTATCATGAGTTTTTAAATAACCCCAGGTAACTCCAATTTGCACAATTGAGAACCACTGCTCTAACCCATGGAAGGCTTGATATGTGGGCTACTTCCCAAATGTTTTAGCCAACTGATAGCCCTTGGGTTAATTTTAACTCTAGTCAACAAACAGCTGCAAAACTTCTATGCAAAAATTAGAACCCACCTTCCAGCAGTATCCCAGAAATACCACCACAGTGCCTCTAACACTCCCTGCCCCAGTACTAAGACTTCTCCATATCCATCCAATACAGCAAAAGTTAACAACCTGTTGGGGGTTGTGGGGGGTGGAAGTTGTTCTGGAAAAATATCAGAAAGAAGGTTGCATTTGCAATAGGTTTTAAGGATGGAAAATTTTTTTCACAGGTGCAGACATGGAGGAAAACAGCAATAACAAAGTGGAAACAGCCTAAGGAAAGATACAAATAGTGTGGAAGTGAAGATCACAGAATTAGATAGTTTTTTGGGGTTTTTTTTTGTTGTTGTTTTTTTTTGGAGGGTAGTGTCACTGGCCCTCACATGTGGGACCCGAACCGGGGCTGCTGGCTTCCCAAACCAGCGCTCAACCACTGCGCCATTCGGACAGCCCTAGATAGTTTTTATGTTGTATCAGATTCTCAGAACCTGAAGAACAACTGCATCAAAATCACCTGTGTGAGGGCCAGACATCTGCATATCTACCAAGTTCCCAGGGTGATTTTGAAGTTTGACCTTCGCCTATAAGGGGCAGTCGGATACCATCTGAATGGGAAAAGGTGATTAGGGTTCACCTTACCTTGCACTCCCTTTTTTCCCCCTGCGGACTTGCTAGCGTCTACACTACCTCACAGTCGGTGTTTGCTGCCCTCTTGTGGAAACCTTTGGGAATTATCCTTTCACCTCCACTCAATCGCTGTGCAGGCAGGGCCCTGGAAAGCACATCATCCGGGAATCTTGTTCCCAGCAAGCAAGGTCGGTAACATTAGAGACATTCTTGGGATATTTTTCTTCTGTATTCCTGTAAAAATGAATCTCTTCTTAGCTACCTCCAAGAAATCCAATTTTACAGCCTCCTTTTATCACTTATTATGTGGGCGAGGGTGGAGGGTTTTTAGTGGAAGGCCAAGAAAAATGTTTTTGTTTTGTTTTGTTCTGTTTCGTTTTAGAGTGAAGATTTTGTGCTAGAGAGTAACTTGCTGGAAGTAGAAATTTGGAAAAATTAATATGATAGAAGTACACAGGATGAGAGAAAAACTGGAGATAGGGGGTTAAAGTAGACCACTGCATTAAGAAACATGGAATGGTAAGGAAAGGGACAGAATTGACAGACATTGTGAATAAAGATGCAGCAGAATCAAGGGGTTTAATGTCAGGAGTGTGGAGATAGAAATAATATGATTCATCTCCTGGTAAACCATGTTTTTTTCTATACCCTGTGACTAAGGCACTAATCTCACCTCATAAGTTTGCTTCATCTGAAAACACAGTACTTTTCAGATGAAAGAACTTCTTTAGTGGTAATTTGTAAATCTCAGTTTCTGAAGTAAAAACAGTAAAGCCTCTGGTCCTAAACAAGGCTATTTCCACATAGAGATGGCTACTGGGCCCTATGCTGGCCATTCATTTTTCACGAGGCATTGTCTCCAAAAGAACTCTAACAGCAAATGTTCCCTATGAGAAATAACATTATGTAATCGATGGCAACTACCTCTAGTCACAAAACCAATTAATTTATTAGATAAGTTAGCTCTTACCAGTCAGTAGGAAGGCCTCTGAGAATGGTACTTCAGACATTAAATGAGTGCTGGGAAGGCATTTTAGCCTGCTGTGTAAGATGTTACTTTGGGGGACCCTCCAGCATCATGAGAACCTTGGGCTCGTCAGCCAGTAGTAATAACAACTGCTCATACTTATTGAGTGGCTGCTTACTATGTGTCAGGCACTAATCAGTCCTTCTTACATGTATGAACTCAGTCCTCACACCAGTGAGGTAGGTACTATTATTATCCTTATTTTATAGCAGAGGAAGGTGAGGCTTATAATTAGCGGTAGCTACAGTTAGGAAGTGAGGGAGCCAAGATTTCAACCCTAATGGTCTGACTCCATGGCCCACATTATTAACCCCAATATTATAACACCTTAAAAATATTGTCAGTAAAATATTTGTTTATGTGACATAATATGGAGGCATAAAGCCTCTGGGATGTTCAAGGTCTTAGGCATTTAATGCCACTCCTTCAAAATGGTTCAGGAGCAAGCTCAGTACCGAAAAGGATCTGGCAGCAACCTCCAGGACAGAGCCACAATAGTGGGGAGTGTGTGTGTGTGTGGCGGGGGGGCGCGGGGATGCAGAGTGATAAAGGTTGAGCAATTGTGAGGAAAAAGTAGAGGAAGAAAGGTGAGGTGGGCGGGGGGATCTTAGGAAGACACTGGATGACCAAGAAAGATTCTGTACAGGTTGATAGGTGAAATATAAATATGTTGTACATTCATCAATTCTATATTTGTACATAACAGGCTATTAGTAAGATTTCTTTCCGGTAATGGGCCATTTCTTTATGTTTTTTCCAGGTATCATGAGACTAAGGAATAATACAATAAGTCCTCCTACTGTGATACTAAATACCTTGTGTCAGAAAGGTATGCCCTCAAGCTGGTAGAAATACAGTGGTGTAGTAGGTAATGAATTAATTAGATTATCTAACAGTAAGATACAAAAAAATAGCCCATAGCTTTAAGGCTTAGGAATATGCCATTTTCTCTTATCTGACACACCTAAGAAGATACCGTAAGAGCAATTGCTACCATAGGTTGTAGGTGGAATGAAAATGATTTTTTTTAGATCAGTAGATGAACTGAGTACAATTCATTAAATGTCTATAAATGGTTTAACTGACCTGCCCCTCAATTTCATGATGATTTCATTGCCTTAATCACCAATGAAAATAGTATTTAACATTCTAGTTTTGAATTTTTCCCCAATTGATAAAAAGAAAATCTATTGTAAGTCATTGCATATGGCCATCTAGATTGCCCCTTTTTGTTTTACTCCCAAGTAAATACTTCCTTGGAAGTAAAATGTTTATTAGCAAACAATATGATATTAGCCTTCTTTCTTTAAGGTGGTAACATGAGACATCCTCACTTCTGCCTTTTCCTCATATTTATCATTAATGAAGCTTTGGTGTCATTTGACTTTTCATGGATAATTGAGTTAATTGTATAATGATTATTTTTTTTTTGATGGCTGAAATCATGATAAATCTCATCTTAACTGGAAAGCATAGATGTCACGGGTATATTAACAACAGTTTAAAATTTGTGGAATGCAGTATAAAAGCATTATGACTTAAGCATCAAGATAACAATTGCGAAGAAGTATCATGGTTAATTCTAAATGATAATAGCTAGCCATATAGTACTTAGTGTGTGGCAGATATTGTTCTAACAATTTTATACATTTTTACTTATTTAATCCTTGCAACAACAATAAAAGGTTAGTATTTATATCTTTTTTACAGATAAGGAAACTGAGGCAAAGGGAAACTGAGAAACTTGCCAAATGTCAAACAGCTATGAAATGGCAGAAGTGGGATTTAAATTCAGGGAATGAGGCCCCAGAACCTATGTGCTTAATTACTGTATTATTTCACATCTTATATGAAAGAACCTGGAAAAGAAATATGTTAGGAACAGTGGTGGAATGCCAGTTAGGATTCTGTTTTTTTCTCTTTGTAATAATACAGTGGCTTTTTTTTTCCTTCAGAGAATGTGTTTTTTCGCAATGCAGTATAACTTCACTTTCTGCTATCGCTGACCTCTGCTATTGTCGATACATAATTCTGAGCCTTCTGAACATTATGATGTGCCCTGGGGCTGAGTATCTAGGAGGGCGTCATTTACGTTCTGGGTTCCTTAATGAACCCATACTTTTCTCTTTCCCTTTTGAAGCTGTTGGGAGTCATACAACTCCATAGGGCTCCAAGTGAAATTTCTCTTTTATATATTCATTAGAATGCAATAAATTGTTTAAGCACTAAAATTTAAATACCAGGGAGACAGGTCACCTTTTGGACATTTTTTCAGTCCTGTTGCTATATTAAATGTGTGACAGACATGAATGTTCATGTCCATATACAGTTATATTTACTTTCTTACCAAAGTTAACAAGCCTGCCATAAAATTGTTTTGTGCCTTAGCCAATGTATGACCAAAAGGGGGAATTGATTAATGTTTGTACAAAATACACAAAAGGAAGTATGTGTTGTTTTTTTATTTTTGTCAACTATCCTTAAAATCCATTATATTTCAACCTGAGCATGGGTCTCCCTTGCTGAATTAAGAAGGATAATTTCAAATAAAGCTTTTTTAAAAATGAACCCACAGCTAACAAGACTTTGTGAACTGTACTTTCTGAGGGAAAATATAAAAACAAATCATAGAAGGAATCATGTTTAAAAGCAAATTCCAGGGCCGGCCGAGTGGCGCATTGGTTAAGCGCTGGTTTTGGGATGCCAGCGGCCCCGGTTCGGATCCCACATGAGGGCCAGTGACATTGCCCTCTACAGCTAACAACAGCTCCAGCTGGAGCTGGGCTGTGCAAGTCCCAGTGATGGTGTGGGCTGCAGCCCCTGCTGCAGTGGGCTGCCATAGGCTACAGTGGGTGGCCCGCAGCCAGCGTGAGCGGCTGGCAGCCAGCGTGAGCTGCCAATAGCCGCGGTGAGCGACATCCAGAGGCTGGCGACCCATCTGCCTCATCCGGGAAGGGCGCAATGACGATACCAACAGTGAAGCAACATCCTCCGCAACTGAACTGAGGAACAAGGGGACAGCAACTTGTCTGTTCCCCTTCCCCGATTCCCCAACGCTGTTCCCCTCCGCGAATTCCCCAATAAAATCTTTAAAAAAAAAAAAAAAAAAGCAAATTCCAGTGTACTCATATGTTTTGGATTTCATTCCAGACTTTGCTCAGTTTTCCACTTCCATCATCTTGTGTGCAGGCTGTATTAAGCAAAACTGTCAAATAAGTCACATTGTCTTAAGGGTGCACAAATGCTTCCTGGCTTTGCTTGGCAGCCCATTCAGGCTTTTCCATCTACTTTCCTTCTAAAATCTTCTCACCACATCAAAATTCATATGCAGCAGGTTCACCTCACTTCAGCTTAGCTGTTAAAAGGGAAATATTTGATCAATTAAACTTATTCATTAAGATGTTGTCAATGACTGTGAAATGCTTAATATGTTAGTCTTCCCAGAAGTATTTGCATTTTAAAAGAGTCACATTTTAACCTAAAGGAATTTCTAATACTACAACAAAAACCTCTTTGGCAAGGGCAACTTTTTTGGTGCACTACAAATTAACCCTCCAGTAAAGCACCTAAAAGATGGTTTCTCTTGTGAAGTGGAACTTGATATTAACAGGGATAATTTTATTAAGATTTTTCAAGAAGTGTGAATAGATGCTAAAATCCTTGAGTTATTACATACAGAGGTGCTAAAAAAAAACTATTCACATTTTAAGAAAGGAAAAAAACTATATTAAAATTGTAGTACTCAATATGTACTGATAACAAAAGACAAATACATGTCATGTGTATACATTTTTTTGGTATTGCAGTATTTGAGAATGCTTTTCTATTACCTTTAAAATGAACAACATCCTAGGAATTATTGGGCTACAGCTTTTGATAATCCACAATTTGTAGGTTTGCTCCACTGTTTTCTTGAATGCAGTTAATGAGAATTTCAAGACGAGCCAGAGTTTTTTTGTTTTTATTTTGTTTTGTAAGTCATCTATTTCTTTTGTCAGAATGCATGTAAGTTTCTTTGTCCTTGAAGTTCAATAATTTTATAAGGAGATATATATATATATATATATATATATATATATATATATATATATATATATACACACACACATTCATACCTTGATCTTGAGCGTTTTCTAATATTTTTGCAAGAACCCTTTTGAATTGCAATGTCTGAGTTTTTCAGCAAAGTTTTATTTTATTACAACTTGCAATTTATGGGCAATTTCTATTCCATCTTTCAAAGATACCACATATTAGCTATTATTATTCAAGATTTCAAACACAAAATTGAGGGAACTGGATATTTATTACATTTATCAAAGCAGGATAGGGGCTCTTATTTTGGAAACTATCTAAACACAAAGTATTTTCTTTAACCTTCCAATCATTAAAAGGGCAGCAACAAAAAAGCCTCATTTCCTAAGCAATCTGATTAGTCATTAAATAAACTTTACTTTAATATATTATCTTTTAAAACAATGTCCTCACTCCCTTTTGCTTCCCCTTGCTTTGTGAGCTCTTCAGAGGAAGAAGGAGGTGTAAATGCCCTAACATATTGAGACACTGAGCATTGTTAGTCCCATCGAGTCCCATCAGTTTAAGGTGAGATGGCAGTCCTTGAAGCTTGAGAAAAGTGTTTGTGAACCCACAGGAAAGATACATAATTTATATGGTATTTCAAACCCAAATCCAAATTAATCTGGATAGCTAGAGCACTGTGTCGTCTTAAAAGAGCTGGGTTTTCTTTTCTTCTTTCAAGTAGTTTCTTGAGTAACTGCCTTCTTGGTTGCACAGTTGGCAATAGCCTGGTGAGAACTTCACTGGGAGGACATTTCAGTGTTGTTGTAGCAAGCGAGTCCATGAGCAAGACCATTTATTTACAAATAGTTTTCAGAGAACAGTTAAAGTCATGATACATTAAGGCCAAATAGGGAACTGCTCCAGTGAAGGTAATCAGGAAGTTTTCTTACTTTATTGTTGGCATGAGCACTTGGCTCCACTGATTACGCTTATTCTCCTTTCTGTGGCCTCTACTTTTCCCTATGCATTTACTTCTGGAGTTACTTGGGGGTGAGAGTGGAGATGGTTCTGAGGGAAGAATTTCATTTTTCCTCTATTGATCATATTTTTGGGGCTGATATGTATCTCTGATTGACCACTGTGAAATCTATAGATTGTAAGCTTCACTAGGATAGCGACCATATCTGCCGTATGCACCTCTGTATTCTTTTTTTTTCCTTGAATTTTCTTTTTTCCCTTTTTTTAAAAATTATTGGTTTCAGATGTACAAAACAATGCAATAGTTATCCTTTTCACCCCTTACAAAGTGATAACCCCCCTCCTCCCATTCATTGCCCCCCCACCGCTGATATCATACATATCTATTACAATTCCATTGACTCCATTCCCATATTATACTGCATATCGCATGACTATATATATATTAAATTATAGTTGACATATAATATTATTCAGCAGCATGTCTTGTTAGGTAGACCACATCATGAGACCTGACCTCTGTACTGTACATCTGAAGCTGCCACTTCTGTATTCTTAATACCCAGGAAAAGTGCCTGGCATCTAATGTACACTTGATATATGTTGAATGAAAAAGTGAGACCAAGGACACTCTGTGGTATGTGCATCTCACCATTCTGTTTCATTTATACATAATCCCTATTGTCATCTATCTTGAATAAACTTGTTCTCTCCCTGATATAACTAATTTTCTTCTAGGAACAGTTGATAAATCACAGGTTTATTTCAGAGAGCATAATATGGATGTTTTCTATCATAATGTGGGAAGTAAACTGTGATAACGATTTGGAATTCATGTAAATTTACTTAATGAATTTATATGGTGTCTTAGCCTCAGTTTCCCTAAAATACAGTGAGAGACAATGTCTTATTTGGAACTATGACTCATGGAGCAGGAGTAAGGGACAGAGAGAGTGAAAGAGAGAGGGAGAGGAAGCCAGTCTAAGGACACATTATCAAGGTGGCCATTCTGACTTGTTGCTCACTCCTGCAGAACCCTGAGAGGAGACTTAGGAAGTGTTTCTCGGAGTGGTCTGCTTAGGAGAAGAAAGGAGGAAGCACTTAACCATCGAATTTCAATCCTAGTTGGTCAAGGATCGCCCTATGAAGACTTTTGTTTAAATTTAAAGAAAAATTTTCATTAGTTTCAGGTGTATAAAACAATGTAATAGCCAGACAATTACACCCCTCACAAAGTGATAAACTCCCCCCCAATCTACTACCCCTCTGACATTGTATATAGCTGTTACAATTCCATCAACTCTATTCCCTATGCTGCACTCCACATCCTGTGACTATATATATATATATATATATAGAATTGTAGTTGACATTCTTTATTATTCAATTTCAGGTGTACAGCACAGTGGTCAGGAATCTACACCGTCCATGAAGTGGCCTCCCTAATAAGACAGTGCCCATCTGACGTCCTACGAAATCTTTACAACATTATTGATTATATTCCCCAAACTGTCTTCCATATCCCCATGGCAATACTGTGGCTACCAATTTGTACTTTCTAATCCCCTCCTCTTCTTCCTCATCCCGCCTCCCCATCTGGCAGCCATCAGTTTTTTCTCTATATCTCTATTCACAGTAGCCAAGACATGGAAACAACCGAAAAGCCCATCAGTCAACAACTGGATTAAAAAACTATGAAGATTTAACTTCCCTGCACTTTCAGGCTGCATTTGCGTGAGCAATGAGCAGGTCCCCATCTTGGCCTGTGCTGTGGTATCAGAGAAGCACAGGGTAGGACTCAGAGACATTTAGTGCAGGCTCGAGGTCAGGTGCTGTCTGGTTTCACCTGCGCCACATGGTCAAAGTCTGTGGGGAACTAGTTACCACAGACGTGGCTGGAATGAGAGGTGAGGCTGAGAGACTTGCGTGGTGCAGAAGACATGTTCCATGCAAATATTAAAATGACTAATAACCTATAAATGTGTCTTGAATATATGTTTCAGATATTGAGCCTCAAAAGAATACTTTGGTCGTAATTCAATCTATGAATCCTGTAGCTGTTTCTAAATCACACAGACTTCACTCTGGTGTTTTGACATTAACAGAGCCTCAAGATTGAATTACAAGATGATATTCAATTAAAACATATTTAAGGGAAAATTTGAAAACAAACTAGATGTAAGGCGAATTGGAATTTAAAGCAGATGAAGACACACTGCTCTCCTAGCAAAAGCAACATGATTTTTCTAATAGAATTGGGTCAATTTGCAGAAATTTAATTGAAATAAGATGTTATCTGGAAGTATTAAGATTTATGTTTAGCATAATTTTTAAACTGTTTCTCAAAACCTGACACTTTGATACTCCAGTTACTTGCAAAATAAAGTTAGACCCACTAAAATTTAAAGTCAAATCCACATGGGAGATGACTTGGTTCTTTTATTCCCTGGATAGGGTTGCCCATAGAAACCTTATACCTATCATGTCAAACAGTGCTAGAAGAAATACACTCACATCACAATGGCTAATAGAGAAACTTAGCCTGACAATCAAAATGAAAAGTTACCATCAGAATGGCTGTGCTCCATAAAACATTTACTCATCATGGTCAAACCTAGGTGAACTGTAATTAAGCAGTTTCCTCATTTAAGTCTAGTCCACTGACATCAATTTGATTTTTAAATGTTGATCCTAACTCAGTTCCAGGAGCACAGAGCTACTTTAATTTTTCATTTCACTACTCAAGATGCTTTTTAAGGTGCATTCAAGCAACAAGAAAGGAGCATATAATTTGGCTGAGTCCCCAAAATTTCATGTTATACTTCAAGGAAACACCAGTGTTCTTGTGGACTGTGACTACTTTTGCACCATAACTTACTGGTGAATTTGTCAATTATAATAGCTGAAGATCCACATCCATCCTAAATTATACACAGACACATCCAGTCCCCAGGGACGTGGCAAAATACATGTACCCAGTGAGCACCATTGAGTGTGCAGGTCGCTTTGGCAGGCTGAGTAGGATGTTGGATCCCCCGACAAATCTGTATTTTTCTCTCCTGGCAGCTTTCAGATCAAGTACATGACACAAAATGATTTTGTGTTCATGCATTTTCAGCAGATTCTGTATATGGGAGGTGATTCCTCGATGGCATTGTAATTTCGCTCAGCTTAATTGAAGAAATATAAATCAAGACCTCTCTTAGTCTCACCATTCTACTTAAGAAATGAAAATAATAAGAAACCAAATATTGTGGCAAAAAAATTAAAAAAAGGAATGATTATGTGGTATATATTAGGCTGTAAAACAGCCCATTGAAAAAAAGGGGTGGTGCATAACGCAAAGAGGACAGAATATGGATTAAAAATATATAGATTTTTTTTTTTGTCAATTAAGACTGGCTATGTTATTCTGTTATATCAACAAACTCCAAAATCTCAGCGGCTTCAATAAAATAGCAAAGGCTTGTTTCTCACTACTGGTACTTACCCAATGTAGGGTGACTATAGGGTGAAGTGCAGGAGTTGAGGAATTTGTATGCTCCACATAACCCTTATTCAGGCTGATGGAAACTCCAGCAAATTAAAATGTTGTCATCTTAATACAAAACTCCTGGGTCCACAGCAACATGGGAAGACAGGGCTGGAGAGTTAAGCACAAGTATTTCAATGCTTCTTCCTGAAAGTGACATGTTACTTTTGATCTCATTACATTAGGCAGACCTAGGCATATGGCCTCTTCTAATTTCAAGGAGATGGGAAATTATAATCCTCTGTATACTGGCCTGAAAAAAGAACCAAATAAATTGGAGGGTGCTAGTAATGGCTACCATAGTTTTAAAGATGACTACCACTTTTGCATATCCTTGGAAAATGGCTTCACCTTTCTGAGTCTCAGTTTCCTCACTATATAATGGGAATAATAATTTTTAACCTTGGAGTAATTGTAATTACTAAATGAGATAAATCTTTTAAAGTATTGAACAGAGCATCCTGCACATAGTAAACATTTGATAAAAAAAAAAAATGACGGCCATTTTAGTTCAGAGGGGAGTCAGCTCTTATAATCTTGAATTACCCAAGTTTATTATCTATTGCAATAAGATTCATTATCTTACAGCCTGTTTTCCCTATCACTATACATTTGGCTTGAAAATGCTGATGTTTATACCTGTCTCCATTTGCACGCTCTAGACCTGAGGGAAGATAATTTATGATGGATCAAGATACTGTTACCATTTTATGTGTTAAACATAGTAAAGACTGGTTACAGAACAACTCTATTCAGATGAATAAATAACTTCCTTTTTAACATAAGGCAGATTAGTGGTTACTATGCATGCATGTTTTTGTTGCTTTAGGGATATGCAGGTGTGATTCATGATATCTTTAGTAGTTTTTATGAGGAGGTCAATATCCATGTTTCACGCATCTAGCTTGTCTTTGCCTTATACTGTCAGTATCTGATCAGGTACCTTCCCCACCATGTCTTTTATTATTGACTCAGAGTACTTAGGATGGTGGTCTGTACATGGGAGGGATCCAATATATGTTGACTGACTACTGGGAGTGTGGCTTCTATGTATCTAATTAATAAAATGAATGTATTTATGGTGTTGAGACAAGTCATTTTGATGGATGCATTCCTAAAATGTAATGCATGTATCTCTGCCTTTTAAACATAGGATACTGAAGATAGCATTCTCTCAGATTCAAACAACTCAAATTTACCTACTACATATATCCATGACACAACATGTCTCTCCAGCTTTGATCTCTCTTTTGAACTCTAGGTATGTATTTCTAACTATAAATAGAATATCTGTGTCAGAATATCTCTAGCTTCTGTCACCTGCAATTCAACATGGGCAAAGCTGACCTTATTATCTTTCCTCCCAAACCAAGTCCAGTTGTTCTTGCCCCAGTTTTCCTTATTTATAGTCTAACCCATAATCCTTAGTCATTTTTAACATCTTCTGCCCTAGTGCTTACATCTGATCAGTAACCTAGTCCTATTGATACTACTTTCTGAATATGCATTATATCTCTCCTCACTTCTACTGCTTTAGTTAATCTGTTGCCACTGAAACAACCACAATATCCCCCCATCCCCAATTAGATGCTTCACCTCTATTTTTTCCCTTTTCAAATCACCTTTTACACCTTTCACAGAAGCATACTGTTTTTTCCATTAGCTGTTTTTGTTTGTTTGTTTGTTTTTTAATGATACATTTTAAAAAGTGTTCTTGATACAAGCCTGTGCACCTTCTCAAAAAGCATCAGCAGAGTGCTTTCCTAATATGTTTTTCTACCTCTTGGACTGCACAAGCCACCCACCCCCTTTGTAGAGTTCACTAAGCTAGTTAGAATCCAAGTTAAAGCCCAAGACCTCTATACCTATCATATTTCATACTCCCAAACTAAATTCAGTAAGCCATTCCTTCATTTCTGGCTGTATGATCTGGCTTTCTGAGTGGCCTCTGAGTGGCTGGATGATGCAACCTGGAAGTATTGGGTATTAGCTCCCCATGAAGTAAACTTGACCAATAAATGAGGCAGACAGATAAATGCCCTTTCCCTTCTCCCTTCTGCCGTCTAAAGACTGCTCCATGAAGCAGGTTCTCTTTTCAAGATTTCTGGAAAAGTCCAGCAACAGCAGTGCCAAACAAACATACCTGCTGAGAACAACCTGCTGTGGTCTCTTCACAGCACCAGCCCCATGATAAGCAGAAACCAGCTCAGGAATTCATTACCTCACACTGCTTCACTTTCCCTTTTCTTCTTTACCCTCAAATCCCTGAAATTACCCTCTGAAATAAAGTGTCAGCATGTTAATCTAGCCTCTGGTTCTGCTTACAGGGGCCCAAGGCTAAGACACATGGTGAAAATCAAACAGTGCCGAGAGTAGACAATGAAAAGTAAGTCTCCCTCAGCAAAGCAAAACCTGTGTTTCAGACGCTCCTTTTCCTGCCCCAGAGGCATCCACTATTACCAGTTTTTGTGTGTCCTTCCAAAGATAATCTATGCATATAAACACATGCATGAATATTATATACATATATATGAATATCCTGTTTTACATAAGCAAAAACAAAATATGCCCACTGCATCTGGCATTTTCAGAGTGAACTTTCCAAAACATAAATTTGATCATGTCACACTCAAAATCTTCTGACGGTGGCTTCTCATTGCCCCCAAATAAATTTCATATTCCTAGCTTTGAAAGCCCCCAACACTCTGGCCTATTCCCATCTAGTCCCCTGCCCTAATGGGCCCTTTATTTAGCCACACTCAGTGCCTTCCTGTTCCCCATACAAGCAATGTTCTCATATGTCCATAGATTTGTGCATGCTGTTCCATTTGTACAAAATATTCTTTCAACATATATGTGTTGAATGATTAAATGAAGCATCGAATCATTGTAGTCAACTAATGACTACAGTTTGATGTTCTTTTTAAATGTTAGGCTTTCCACCCACTATTCTGTGTAGTTAGCTATTGATTTTCACAGCTGTGGACATGTGTTTTAAACAGCATCTGCTGATATCTCTAAAATGGCTGTACATTCTAAGGCAAGGTAGGCATAATGTTTCAGAGGAAACCATGTAGCCAAGCTAAGTAAAATGATAACTTTAATTTTCTATACAGTAGTACTCTTTTAAGCATATAAAACCCAGGCTCAAACAGCTGGGTTTTTCATTACTTGCTGTTTTCAGGTGATCATTTAATTCTGGCTTTCAGTGGTGCCCCAGGTGACTGTTTTTGCTAGAAATCTGATAGGTCGATAAGTGAAGTGTTACTGTTTCTTATGTTTTTCAAAGTCCTAATATATAGCACACATGCACAGTAGAAAGAAAAGAAAGGGCATTCAACCTAATTGCCTTTTCTCTGCCCGGCATGTGGAAATATCATTATGCATTCAAAAACCTGAACCCTCATTAACATCCTAGGCATTATATATGCAAAACTGGAGTCAAATATGCAAAACTGCTTACTAGGACTTTGAAGGAAAGATTATCTGATATTTATACACAATTATTAAAAGAAAATGAAGTTTTCAGTCCGAGTTTCGGGGCTGTTTTAACTTTGTTCACATGAAGAAAACAAGGCTTTGAGCTTCTTGAAAGGAAGAAGTTATATATGCATGAAGTATTGATTTATCCTTCTTGATCCAGGTCTCCCAGAATACTAACATTATGTAATACATCTGCATTTGTTTGTAATGCATTAAAAGGCATCCTAAATTTTTTCTCATACCTGAAGGCACTTTAAAATAAAAGCTTCTTCAAGTGATATGCCCTTCTTAGAAAACAGTTTCTTGTTTGCTCTTCTCTACCACTATTTTCTACATGGTGATTGGTTGAAGGCCTTTAAAGACGTTTCTGTATCTTCACAGCCAAAATGGATTGTGTATATGCACTGGAAGTTCTGTGGAAACTGGTTATTAGACTGTCATGACTATGTCCATCCTTAAAGAGGGAAAAAGCAATAACCGTTGCTAAACTAAACTGAAATGTCAGTACCCTTTGAATGAAGGCTGTGAGAAGTTGCAATTTTAAGATACTTGTATTAGATATGAATGTAACAAACAAGATATGTGAGATGCTTAAAATTTACAAAATGAATTTTACTTTGGGAAATGAGAAAGCAGAGGAAATTCCTGTGAGGGAGAGACAGAAGGAGCCAATTCTACTCATAAAATATCACAGTGACCAATTGTAATGGTTTTAAAAGTTGCTAAACATATTTAGGTATATTTTCCCATAAGCTAGTTTATTATATCTTTATAGGTCTTACATAGATTTATTATGTTTGATTTAGAGTTATCCTTTTTATCTCACCATAAGTTCCTGTGGAATGCCTCATATAAAGTACTCATTTCCAGGAGGTGTGTGTAAAATAGTATTAATTCATTATTTGAGTAGACCTTGGACTTTTTTAATGGCAGATGGGTAAGAAAATAGAGAAGTAAAAGATCAAGAGGTGACATGTTTAGAGAAACAATTAAATATATCTTTAGGGCCCCCAAAAGAGGCTTTATAGTCTTGAGGTAAATATACATATATTTGTAACCATAAGAAAAATCAAAGTAAAACCCTTTTCTGGGTAAAATACTATACTGGAAAAAGTGGGTGTGGTAACTAGAATTAGAATATGGAAAAATGGCAATTTTTAGTTACTATTACAGGAACAAAGAAGATAATCCCCAGCACTAATATTTTAATGCTTTTTTCCCATGCCAAGGTTTAAGGGTTTCAGTGAAAAAAATAAAATAAAATAAAGAAACTAAGGGGAAAATCTATCAGAAAGAAATGAGAGGAAACTTAGCAGCATGAAGAGAAAGAAACAATTATACTAAAAGCATCAGAGTACTGACAAAGACAGGTTCATTAAAAATTGCTGTCTTCCTTGGAAACAACCAAAATGCCCATCAGTAGATGACTGGATAAGAAACTGTGGTATATTTATACAATGGAGTATTACTCCGCTATAAGGAAGAATGAAATCGTGCCATTTGCAATGATATGGATGGACCTAGAGACTATAAGGTTGAGTGAAATAAGTCAGTCAGAGAAGGACAAATAACATATGATCTCACTCATATGTGGAATCTGAAAAACTGTATGAATGAGCAAAGTAAACAGAAACTGTCTCATAGATATAGAGGAAAAATCAGGGTTGCTAATTGGGAGAGGAATGGGGATGAGGGAGAAGGGGAAGGGATTAGACAGCAAAAATAGGCAACTACAATATTGCTACTGGGTTAGGAAAAACAGTTTGGGGAATACAATTAATAATGTTGTAAATATTCTGTGGAATGTCAGATGATCATAGGTCTTGTTAGGGAGACCATTTCATGGATGGAGTAGAGGTTTGATCACTGCACTGTATTACTAAAGCGGAGGTGGTATACCTACTGTAATTGAATATATATAGATAGTCACGGGATGTGGATTATACTGTGGAAGAGAGTCAGAGGAAGAGTAATAGATATATATGATATGGGGGGGAGTGGGGTGGTGTATTGAGGGTGGGGGGTTGTCACTTTGAGGGGTAAAATGTATGACTATTGCACTGTGTTGTACACCTGAAACTAATTAAAAAAAAATAAAAATAAATTGCTGTCTTCAGGTACCACCTAATTCTATACATTTTAATAGGTATTCCACCAAAAAATGTCTTTTGCAACTAGGAAAATTGATATGAAACTATTCTCTCCAAATTTCTTCTGTTAATAGCATATTCTCTATTTTCTGGCTATAATTAAACTAATGATAATAATTATTATTGATGACATGCCTGTTATACATCAGGAACTAAATGGAGCATTTTTTCATGCAACATCTCATAAAATCCTTCCAATCACTCTATGAGGTGAGTATAGCGAATGATCCATAGTTCACAGACACAGAAACAGGCTCAGAGAGGAGAAGTAATCTGCCTGAGATCACAAAGATAGGAAGTGGTACAGCTGGAATTTGAATCTGAATCCCTGTGTGACTCCAAAAGTGCACACTAACCACTTTAGTCAATTTGTAACCACTTCTATATTGAATGCTGTATCTTCATGCATATACTATTGGGTTTGGGGAGAAGCAAATGTGATCCGGTGTGAAGGTTGTTGTCTTTTTGGCAAAACTGGTTGATTCATTCAACAACATTTATCAAGCTTTCATTTATCATGAGGAAGCATTAGAAATTGGATGCTGAAGCATAAGAAATACAAAGATGAATAAGATACGATCTGAGTCTCAAGTCCTTTTTGCAATCTAGTTGAGGAGAGTGGACAAGTAAACAGATGATCATGATTCAAAGTGGCAAGAGTTTTGGGAGATAACCATAGGTTGCTGTGGGGGCAGATAGAAGGGACAGCGAACCAAGAAGGTTTCTCAGAAGTCCCAGTGAGATTTGGAGATGGAAAGAGGTAGATGAGCAAAGAAAGGTATGGGTAGCAGGAAGACTGGCTCTGCAGGGAGTGGGAGCACTATATTTGAAGAACTGGAGAGGAAAGAGAGTATGGTACATTTGAGGAACTGCAAGTAGTTAAGTAAAACTATAACAACAAAAGTGCTCAGGTGACCATATTGTAGTATCTCATCTGTTCAGTATCAGGGAGTGGGTTTCTACCCTCAGTGATCCACTGAAAAGCCTCCTGAAGAAAGCTGAATTATTACATTTTTAGAGCACGTTTCTTTTCTACATCTCTTCAGGAGCCCTGTAAAGTCTGTAATAACTACCAACCTGTCAACTTTCAACTATACCTTGGATTAAAGAAAAGTAGAGACCGAATACCATTGTCTTAAATAAAACCTTGGTATCTTAGCTGCTGGGTGAGATAGGTAGAAACTATTTGCAGCCCTCTAACCCAAGCATTTCAAAGGACCCTAGGCATAATTGTTTCTGAGTTAGCACGCAGCAAACAAAATGCATTTTGACTGTGCAGGCACTACCATTAGAAAGCCAGACTCTGGACAAATTGTCATATAGCATATGTGCATATCTTATCCAATTTGGGCAATGAGAAAACTATGCCCACATGGCATATGTTTGAATTGGCAGTCAGATTGTGGCATGCTGGGAAGGTGATAGAAAAGGATTTGGAAAAAGTCATCTAGGTTAAATGACATAATATCTCTTCCACTGATCTTTTCTACACTAGTATAGGAGAACTTGAGGCAAAAAATTACTGTTAGTATTATGGTTTTTGACTATGTGACCATGCAAAGGAATTCTTAAGCATTGAACATTGTAAGATTGTTCTGCCTAATTCAACATACACTTACTGATCACCTATTACATACGATACTGTATTATGGGCAGCTAAGGACCTAAAATAGATGGAATCTATTGGAAGTAAAAAAGCCAGAGCGTTGGCTTGGGAAGCCAGCGGCCCCGGTTCAGTCCCACATGTGAGGGCCAGTGACACTGCCCTCAAAAAACAACAACAACAAAAAACAAACAGTGCGAGCTGAGCTCTGAGCAACAGCAGTTCGATGACGAGCAGCCACTGAGCTGCCAACAGGTAGCAGGATGGCTCAGCTAAAAAAAAAAAAAAAAAGCCAGTATATCACTAACCTCAAAATACTGAGGTATTGTTTAATAACATGAGGAAACTACCAAAGGCTTCATGGAGGAGGTAGCATTTGAGCTGATCCTTGACCAGTACATAAAATATCAATAGGTGAAGTTGGTAGGAAAATATTGTGAGCTGTAGGAATAAAAATCACAAAATAAATATAAATAAAATAACAAAATAAAAATAACAAAAACAAAATGTAATGGTTGTTGAGAGCTCACTATCGACTAGGAATTTTTCCAAACACTTCATGTCTTTAGCTCATTTAGCCTTCACAGCAGCCCTAAGTTGTAGGCACTATCATTATCCACTTTATAGATGAAGAAAATGATTTACGGAAAAATAAAGAAGATTAAATAACCTGCCTAAGGTTACATCACAAGTATTAGAGCTGAACTTCAAAATCGGGCTATCTGACCCATATCATATAAGAACCCATATCCTTAACTGCTCTCTCATAGTATAAGAGTAAAGAAGCAGTAGTGGAAAAATATAACAATATGTTTGGAACATATCAAGTATTTGGGAGTGACTGGGGCAGGGCGTGAGATAGAATAAAGTATAAATAATGAGAGAGGAAGCTAGGAGAGTAGTTTGAGACCAGATCAGCAAAGACTTAAAATATCATTCATTGGAATTTTCAGTTCATTATGAAAATAATGATGGGAGTAAGAGTAGGGAGTAAAATGGCTTTTGAGGAGGTATGTGACATAATGCAAGCCACTTCAGGAATATAATCTTAACCATACCATAAAGCAAGCATTTAGAGATAAGGGCATCCAGACAAGAGAGACAAAAGGTGGAAGCAATGAAAACAGTTAATGCCTCTTCTATGCAAGTTGCTACATTAAATGAGATGGAGAATAAATGATACATTCGAGTTTTGGTGCTAGAATGGGATCATTAACAGGAATATGAAACATTTCAAAGCCCATAGCCCAATTCAAGTTCTTAATCATAATGTTATTCATATTGCAGCTATTTCTGAATTTCCCCAGCAAAGAGATACCAGATAGGTTTCCTCATGTCATGACCAAAATAACTAATCTCAATTACAATAGTGCTTATGAAAGTCTCTTGTACATGATAGAAAGTTAATGCTCTGTGAGGATTTAACAAAGAAACCCTTAGCATGATAACTTTTACTTGAGGGCTATATACACTATTTCAGAGGCTTATATTTTCCACATTGCATTCAAGGGCATCATTTCATGCATTACCACATTACTTCAGCAGTGAATTAAATGTTATCCTAATAGCCTAAAACTGTTAAATTATCTCCTGAAGTCTGACTTCCTATAAGGGAATGACTTAGCTGTGGGGAGAATCTGGCACAACTAGTTGCTTATTGCTTGCGAGTATTAAATTGTACCCTAGAAGTCTGAGTTCCTACCATGGAAAATGCAGTGTGCTTGGAATGAGGAGCTCATTGAGCTCATTTCATCCTCAGAGTCCAAGAAGCAGTACAGTGCAGTAGTTAAAAGCGCAGTACCTGGGCCACACTGCTTTGATTCAAATAGCTCCACCATTAATTGTGTTGACCTTGGTCAGGTTACTTAACGACTGTGCCTCAGTGTCATCATTTGTAAAATAGGAATACTAACATCATCTATTTCAAATAGTGAAGAATAGGTGAGTTAATATTGTACATAAAAATCTAAAGCCCTCAGTACATTGCCTGGAATATACAGAATTTGATAAATGGTACCTGTTTTATTCTAAGAAGTTTCTATAGAATATGTACATGAAAAGCTACAGTTTTCATATTATTTTTTCCATTAGGTCATTGGATTGTCTTTGTATAAATTAGAAGAGCCAACATATAAATTTTATACATAATAGCCTCCTCATTTTCTTTTAAATTTCCAATTTGCTTTGTGTCAGAGCTAGCAGCAGTGTTAAATACCCTATGTGCTATAAGAGTGAATAAAATCTTGGCTCTATCACTTACTAGTGAAAGGAAAGTGAAAGATTAGAAGCTCCATTCAGAATTTACTGGCTTGTCCCTAATTATTCTCAACATCCGTGGTATATGTTTCTGTTAGGAATGCTGTTGTTGTTTGTTTTGTTTTTTTGAGAGCAGTGTCACTGGCCCTCATATGTGGGACCGAACTGGGGCCACTGGCTTCCCAGGCCAGCGCTTAACCACCGCGCCACTCGGCTGACCCAGGAATGCTGTTGTTGATTAGCTTGCCTACAAGAGTTCTGTTGACAAAATACATGTAAAAAAACTAGGGAAAAACTGGTAGATGAAGTAAAAGTCTGTGTGGCATGATTTCTTTATTTATTGCAGACTGATAGACATCTCATAATTATTTATGGTCAAAAGCTTTATTGCAATAAGCTTCTCCATGGACATTTTTGACAGGGATCAGAATTTCTTCCTTTCCCTGTGGGAGGTGATCTGGCACCTGCAAAAAGTGTTAAAACCGAACAATATGATTCAATGCCATAAGTTTATTCCCCTATGATCTGAGTACCAATTACTTAACACCTTCCTTGTAAAGCTCATTGCAAAGAATCTAGGGGATAGAGGATAGAGGATGCAGGAAGGTGTGCAAGGGGAAATGATCTTTAATTCCAATGGGAGCAGACTGTTGTGTACAGTGGGAATGGGTATGTGTTGAGAGACCTAGTTTGGCAGATTTACAATGATTAGGCCAAAGCATGACCCCTTGAGCCCATGGTAACCTCCTTGGATGTTCAGTGGAGATGTTTGTCTTTAGTTTTATGATTCTTTATCTTAGAAAAACATCAAAATGTGAGCAGAAAAAAAAAAGAGGGAGAGAAAATAAGCTATTGATTTTCTCATGTTGTCTTAACCCGGAGCCTAATCGAAGGTCAGTGTATGTATCCATCTCAAAGACTGATTTTTGGATAGGCATCATGGTTTCCTGATATGCACGCCAAAAAAGGTTTATTGATATTCTATGGATGCTATCAAAAAGAAAAATATTTCAGCTGAGGCAAACATTCTCTTAGGAAAATCAGACCCAAAGAAGATAAACTGCACAATAATTTGGCTGCTTATCAATAGCCTTTATAAAAGAGGGGATATCTTGATTGGTTCAGTGGATTGGATACATGGCAGAGAGAGAGAGAGAGAGAGAAAGAGAGAGAGAGAGAGAGAGAGAGAGAGAGAGAGAGAGAGAGAGAGAGAGAGAGAGACTTTGAGTGTTGTTTGTCATTACCCATAGCAGAACTTGCCAGAGACTAACATCTACTTCTGTCTTCAGTTCATCCTGTTCTGTAGCAGTAAGTGTATATTGTTATCTTCATCTTTTCCACACTATATAGTGGCAAAACTCATGTAAAAATATGACTTATTATGAGGTACCAGAATAACTAGAAGGAAAAGAAAAGCAATATGGTTCCCTGATTCACTGCAATGATGCTGTCTCCCCAATTCCTCCTTCCCTCTTATGCACAGCTCCATCTGCTTTTATAGTATGTATTCAGGTATATAATTACTGTCCATAAAGCCCATGGCTTACAGTGTCTCATAAAAGAGATTTGGAGAACTGCTTTGCGATAACAAGGAGAAGAGCCTGGCTCATGTTTGGCTGTGTGCCTCCTCTATAAGCCTAGTTTCTGATCAGAACATATAAGAATTGGCAAGAAAATGGGGAGTGATTATAAATAGGCACAAAATTTCTTTTTAGGAGGATGGAAATCTAAAATTACACTTTGGTGATGGATGGACAACAATATAAATATACTAAAATTCTTTAAGCTGTACCCTTAAAATGGGTGACTTTTATTTGTAATAATATACCTCAATAAGCTGTTTTGAAAAAAAAGAGAAAGAAATGGTAAGAACGACTTTTTTGGATAAATCCACGTAATGCTAAAAACCTGGATGAAAATAGAAAAGTAGAATTCATATCTGGATGCTAAGTCTACAACAGTAGTGCTCAAATTTTTTAGTTTATGAACTACTCTTGTAGGAGAAAAGCCCCTATACTTCCCCTGCACCAACTCTACTCAGTTCTTCTCATTTACTACTGTAAAGAAAACTACACCAAAAGCCCTCCCAAGATATTGTGGCAACTGCAGCAATAGGGTAACAGCTGTCTGACTCATTCACATGAGGCTTAACTTAAAACTTTTAGCAGTAAAATGTCTCTGCAATTGGTCCTCATTTTTCCTTCTCCCTCTTCTGCCAGGAATTTCCTCTAAATGCTAATACGTCTTTCCTTTGCTTCTGGACTGGCATTCTGTCCAGCTGAAGATCACTGAATATTCTAGGCTACTGATCTACAATATACAAAATGTTTTATATGTTCCCAAAACCCGCTGTTCATTTATATATTTCTTAATTTTTTACTCAAGATCAAAGGTCTACCTCTCTTCCTTTGTATCACTGAACCTAGTAATTGCTCTGGCCACGAAGGTAAATAACAAACACAGCACTCACTTCCCCTTAGATAGAAAAAAAACAAGCTTTTAACCTCTACACATAATTGTTAAAAACAACAACAACAAAACACACACACACACACACACACACACACACACTCTCAGTCTGAAAGGAAACAGTTGGCAGAGTGATGTGGATGTGGGAGAATGAATTTGACCTTGTAAGTCAGACCTATCAACAGTTGTGACCTGTATCAAATTAGGCGAATTGAGTTCCACAGTTTGGGAGAGAGGCAAAGATTATCCCCCCATTTCACATTCAGTATCCCAATGCATGTACTGTCCGGCTTTAATGATAAAGATGATTTCAGTTGCTCTATATATGTATGAAATTTGAAAGTGGCTCAAAGTTTCAATAAGTACACCTCAACGTCTTTTTTTTTTAACTTTTTTATTATTATTAGTAGTAGTTACAGATGTACAAAACAATGCAATAGTTATCTTTTTCACCCCTTACAAAGTGACTAACCCCTCCCCCTCGCCTGTCCCCCCATCCCCAATATCATACATATCTGTTATCATTCCATTGACTCCATCCCCACACTATATTCCACATCCCATGACTATATATGTGTTAAATTATAGTTGACATATAATATTATTCAGCGGCAGCTTCAGACGTACAGTGCAGTGGTAAGGTCTTTTGTATAACCCAGTGTAATTTAATGCTGGAATGATTTACTCTTGCATTAGTATATGCAGGCGTACTTCTTGGCTTTGAATTCAGAATCTCTCCTTCATCTATACACATTTGCAACCTTATATCTAAAGTTCTTATGAAGCCCCAAACATTACTTTGTTCTACCCTGTCAAACCATTCTGTATGTAAAATGATATGTACACACATCATCTCCCTTAACCTCCAGATATGTGTCTATTTCTAGCTATTTCTTTCATGTGAAATCCTGTCTTTCTTTGCATGAATATATGACCCTTCTTACTTTTAAGACCTAGCCTAAATTCTTCTTCCATAAGAAGTATTTTCTGATTACTTTACTTGCCTTTCATATAAGAATACAAATTCTACTGTTAGCATCATATCGCAGAGATTTTATTAGTTGGACAAAGTCAACCAAAGGAATTTCTCATTGAGGGAAAATTATGTCACTTTATTCCATAACTCCACAAAGTTTTAAGACATTTGGTAACTAGCTTTAAGGTCAAAAAGGGACTTCCCATCCTATTGATACACATGTTGTATTTGCTTAACTGCTCAGTTATTAAAATTTTAAAATATGAACTTTGTTACAACTGTGTTGGGCCCATGCTTTTTCTTTTCTTTTTTTTTTTTTTTTGAGGGCAGTGTCACTGGCCCTCACATGTGGGACCTGAACCGGGGCCGCTGGCTTCCCAAGCCAGCGCTTAACCACCGCGTCACTCGGCCGGCCCCCATGCTTTTCCTTGAAGAGGTATAAACTGGAATTCTTCTGGGCAAGGATATTGAAAAATTTGATTTGTCAAGTGGTCTAAAGTGGTAATGTAAATCCGGAATGATAATGAGAATAAAAAATAACAAAGTTTTGTACATTTTTGAAAATAAGACTGGCAAAAGATTTCCTTTTTTTTCTTTTTTCTTTTATATTTCATTAGGCTAAAAGTGCATAAACATCTTGATTAGAAATTACTGAGGACTTCTGGTAAAATGGTGGAATAGACAGACGCTGTGCTAACTACCTCCCAGGATCACACCAAAATTACAAACAAATTATACAGCATTCAACCCTGGAGGTCCCCGGAACACTAGATGAACAGAACCACTAAATGGAGAACTTAAAGAGGAGATCACGTCGGGTCTGGTAGGATGGGCGGAGATGAGAGAGGGCGAACCCTGTGAGGGAAGCCCCAGCTGTGGGGAGGATTCTCCAGTTGGGAGAGAGACCCTCTGGACGCACATGAAGCTCACCAGCCCAGAGTTCCTTTGCCAGGAAGAGGAGTTCCAAGATAGCTGGCAGTAAATTAGTGAGGACTCTCTTCGCTCAGCTCAGTGAGGCAAAGAGCAGCTAGAGAATCAGTGGGGCCGGCACACGGGCTTGCTTGCTGGTGAGCACTTCCCTGGTTCCTGGTAGATGGAGTAGCTGTGTGAGCCGGGCCCAGGAGACTGTGGGGACGGACTGTACAGAGCACCTTTGGTGCAAAGGCTGGAGGTTTTTGGACTATTGTTCCCCAGATGTGGAGCCTGTACGCGAGTGGTTTAAGGAGAGCGCCATATTGTCAGGGTTGGGCCCTCGGGTTGGGCCCTCCCACAGCGGGTCAGGTCCGAGACCTCATTGGTCTTGTGGAATTGGCACAGAAATGCGTGTATGTGTGTGTGTGCGCATGCGGCCTTGGATCACCACCCTCCGCCTGGCTTGTACTGCGTTGCCAGGGAAAAGCTGGGTGGGTGCCCTTTGACTCCAACAGGCTGCTCACTGAGACGTGGGAGAGCGTCAGCCACCTGGGGTCCCAGCTCTCTGCACTGCGCTTGCAGAGTTGCCAGGCTGGTGACTGGATGTCGGACTGCTTGGACTGATCTTCGAGCGGCTGATTGGGACAGGCTGAGACTGGGAGTTTTCATGGGAGTGTTGGGCCGTGAGCTGTGTTCCAGCGAGATCCAGCCAGGGCTCTCAAAGCAATCCCAGAGCGACAGCCAGAATGGGGAAACAAAGAAACATTTCACAAGTAAAAGATGAAAAGAAACCTCTAGAAATGGAACCAAATGAAACAGAGGGATCCAACCTTTCAGAGTTAAGAACACTGATGATAAGAATGTTTAACAAACTTAGTGAGGAAATAATGAAGGATAGAGAAATCATAAAAAACAACCAGTTAGAACTAAAGAATACAATAACTGAAATGAAAAACACACTAGAAGGAATCACCAGTAGAGTAGATGAAGCAGAGGAGCGGATCAGGGATTTGGAAGACAAAATAGCAGAAATCTTGCAGTTGGAAAAACAAAAAGACCAAAGAATAAAAAATAATGAAAATAGTTTAAGAGTCCTATGGGACAAAGTGAAACACAACCACCTTAGACTCATAGGAATACCAAAAGGAGAAGAGAAGAAGCAAGGGGTCGAGAAAGTATTTGAAAAAATAATGACTGAAAACTTCCCTACCCTGATGAAGGAAATCAACATACATGCCCAGGAGGTGCAGAGGGTTCCAAACAGGTCCACACCAAGACACATCATAGTTAAAATGGCAAAGGTTAAAGACAGAGACAGAATCCTAGAGGCTGCAAGAGAAAGACAGCAGGTTACATACAAAGGAACTCCTGTTAGACTAACAGCTGACTTGTCTACAGAAACTCTGCAGGCCAGAAGGGAGTGGCAGGAGATATTCAAAGTGACACAAAATAAAGACCTACAACCAAGATTGCTCTACCCAGCACAGTTATCACTTAAAATTGAAGGAGAAATGAAGAGCTTCTCAAAAAAGAATAAGCTTGACTTCCGGTAAAATGGCACAATAGACAGACGCTGTGCTAACTGCCTCCCAGGATCACACCAAAATTACAAGCAAATTATACAGCATTCAACCCTGGAGGTCCCTGGAACACTGGAGGAACAGAACCACTAAACGAAGAACCTTAAGAGGAGGCCAAGTCGGGTCTGGTAGGACAGGCAGAGACAAGAGAGGACGAAACCAGTGAGGGAAGCCCCAGCTGTAGGGAGGCTTCTCCAGTTGGGGAGAGACCCTCCGGCCGCACACCAAGCTCACCAGCCCAGGGCACCTTTGCCGGGAAGAGAAGTTCTAAGATAGCTGGCAGTAAATTAGTGAGGACTGTCTTTGCTCAGCTCGGTGAAGCTAAGAGCGGCTAGAGAATCAGTGGGGCCGGCACACGGGCTTGCTCGCCGGTGAACACTTACCTGGCTACTGGTGGAGGGAGAGGCTGTTTGAGCTGGGCCCAGGAGCCTGCAGAGATGGACTCAGCTGAGCACCTTTGGTGCAAAGGCTGGAGGTTTTTGGACTGTTGTTCCCGTGGTGTGGAGCCTGCAAACGAGTGGTGTAGGGAGGGCGCCATTTTGTCGGGCTTGGGCCTTCCCACAAAGGATCAGGTACGAGACCTCATTGGTCTGGTGGAATTGGCGCAGAAGAGCATGTACATGTGCATGCGCGCATGCGGCCTTGGGTCCCCACCCTCCGCCCGGCTTATATTGTGTTGCTAGGGAAATGCTGGATGCGAGCCCTCCGGTTCCAACAGGCTGCTCACTGAGACCCTGGAGTGCATGGCCGCCTCGGATCCCCACCCTCCCCTCGGCTTGTGTTGCATTTCCAGGTAAACTCCTGGTGGGCGTGGTCCAGCTCCAACAGGCTGCTCACTGAGGTGCAGGAGTATGCAAGCCGCCTCGGGTCCCCGCTCTCCGAACTGCGCTTGCAGAGTTGCCAGGCTGGTGATTGTGGTGATTGGTTGTCGGGCTGCTCGGCCTGATCTGCGAGCAGCTGATTGGGACAGGCTGAGACTGGGAGTTTTCCTGGGAGTGTTGGGCCGTGAGCTGTGTGCCTGCGTGATCCAGCCAGGGCTCTCCTAGTGATCTATCTAATGCATCAAAGCAATCCCAGAGCGACAGCCAGAATGGGGAAACAAAGGAACATGTCACAAGTAAAAGATCAGAAGAAACCTCTAGAAATGGAACTAAATGAAACAGAGGGATCCAACCTTTCAGAGACAGAGTTTAGAACACTGATGATAAGATTGTTTAAGGAACTTAGCGAGGACATAAAGAAGGATAGGAAAACCATAAAAAACAACCTGTTAGAACTAAATGAAGAACACACTTGAAGGAATCACCAGTAGAGTAGATGATGCAGAGGAGCGGATCAGCGATTTGGAAGATAAAATAGCAGAAATCACCCAATTGGCACAACAAAAAGACCAAAGAATAAAAAACAATGAAAATACTTTAAGAGCCCTATGGGACAAGGTGAAACACAACCATCTTAGAATCATAGGAATACCAGAAGGAGAAGAGAAGAACCAAGGTGTCGAAAACGTATTTTAAAAAATAATGACTGAAAACTTCCCTACCCTGATGAAGGAAATCAACATACATGCCCAGGAAGTGCAGAGGGTTCCAAACAAGCTGAACCCAAACAGGTCCACACCAAGACACATCATAGTGAAAATGGCAAAGATTAAAGACAGAGACAGAATCCTAGAGGCTGCAAGAGAAAGACAGCATGTTACATACAAAGGAACTCCTATTAGACTAACAGCTGACTTGTCTACAGAAACTCTGCGGGCCAGAAGGGAGGGGCAGGAGATATTCAAAGTGACACAAAATAAAGGCCTACAACCAAGATTGCTCTACCCAGCACGGCTATCACTTAAAATTGAAGGAGAAATGAAGAGCTTCTCAGAAAAGAATAAGCTTAAGGAATTCATTACCACCAAGCCAGCATTGTAAGAAATGTTAAAAGGGCTTTTTTAAACAAAAGAAAGGGGTAAACAAGCAAACCCAGGAAGACCAGGAATACAAATAACAAAATGGCAATACATATGTACCTATCAATAATCATTTTAAATGTGAATGGGCTAAATGCTCCAATCAAAAGATAGAGAGTGGCTGAGTGGATAAGAAAATAAGATACATGTATATGCTGTTTATAGATGGAATAAGATATTTCATGCAAATGGAAATGAGAAAAAAAAAAGCAGGAGTACCAATACTTATTTTGGACAAAATAGACTTTAAAATGACTACAAGAAAAGATATAGAAGGGCACTATAACCCTAATAAACATCTATGCACCCAACATAGGAACTCCTAATTACATATAACAGATTTTGACAGACACAAAGACAGAGATCAACGGTAACACTATCATAGTAGGGGATTTCAACACCATTGTCACCAATGGACAGACCCTCTGGACAGAAAATCAACACAGAAAGAGGGGCCTTAAATGATACTTTAGACCAGCTGGACTTCGTTGATATTTTTAGTGCATTTCACCCTGAAAAAAGAGAATATACATTCTTCTCAAGTACACATGGGACATTTTCCAAGATAGACCATGTTAGGCCACAAAACAAGTCTCAGTAAATTTAAGAAGATTGAAGTCATATCAAGAAGATATAAAGGAAAAACTGATGGTTGCTGGCTGGGAGGGTGTGGAGATGAGGGAGAGGGACAGCGTAGGTGGGTGACTACAATGTTGCTGCAGGGATATATGGGCAGTTCTGGGAATGTAATTGATAATGTTGTGAAGAGACTATTATGTTAAGTGAAATAAGTCAGTCGGAGAAAGACACGTACCATATGATCTCACTTATATGTGGAATCTGAAAAAGTGAATGAACGATCAAAGTAAACAGACTCATAGATATAGAGGAAAAACTGAGGGTTGCTAGTTGGGAGGGGGGTGGGGATAACGGGGAAGAGGAAGGGATTAGACAGCATAAATAGACAACTACAATATTGCCGCAGGGATATGAAACACAGTTCGGGGAATAATGTTGTAAAAATTTTGGATAGAGTAGAGGCTTGATCACTGTACTGTATACCTGAAGCTGATGTTGTATAATATTGTATGCCAACTGTAACTGAATATATAGACAGTGACGGGATGTGGAGTATATCGTGGAAGGGAGTCAAAGGAATTGTAATAGATATGTACGATATGGGTGGGAGGAGTGGGGTGGCGAACTGTGGGAGGAGGGTTGTCACTTTGGGAGGTAAAGAGTATAACTATTGCATTTTGTTGTACACCTGAAACTAATAAAAAAAAAATTACTGACATGCTCTCTCTCCACATTGTCAAAAGAAAAACAAAACCCAAAGCTTTAGTTGTCATTTCGATGGTATCGTTTAGCCCAAAGCTTTAGTTCTCATTGATATGGTATCGTGTACCTGTGCTTCCTTCCTTCATCCCCTTTTTCCTTTTCTTCATCATTGCATCCATTCTTCCTTTTATCCTTTCATGAACATTTATCACGTACTATACCTACAATGCAAGGAAACACTTTTATTTTACTTCCTCTAAATTGGCCTATATATATCATCTTAAGAAAAAAGGCAGGATAGGCTAGGAAAGAGCAGTAAATTGTGGCAATGCCCAGTGCCTACTTTTCATCCGTTCCAGTGTTTATTTTCATGAATCTATCAACAGCTAAAGTCCTATTTAAGAATCAGGTTTTCATAGATGTGACATAATTTTTAGAGAACCAAAGCAGTCATACGTGGTCTGAATTTTTCTTCTATCAATGCTACTTTGTTATTTTAATAGTGAAAACACCAAGTACAAAATTCATTTGTATTTTTTAATTACCCATTAAATATTTCTGTGGTCAGTTTAACTTGCTTTGAATGTCACATTTCAGCTATTCAATCTAGAAGTAAAATCTTAGTGCAGGTCATAAGGGTTTCTTATCTGCAGTTCATCAGGAAATAATCAGTGATATAACCTAATGTTCCCCTTTCTATTTCTACCACAACTTTCCTGCTTCACTGGGGAAAAAATTCCAAGTCAAGCATCATTGTTTCTTCTAGGACTGTTATCACAGAGACAGTCATACGAGTCATAGAATCTGAAAAGTGATATTTTCCTGATCCCAGCTCTGTTTCAAAAGCCTTTTGAAACCTGCCAGATCACTAATGGCTGAAAGAGTTATATATCTATGAAACTTACATTTAAGACCATTTTCCTTCTACAAGTATGCTATCATCCTTCCTTATCAACCATACTCACATTATACCTTTCATTTTCAACTTTCTTAAATTACAATTGTTTGTTTGTTTGACTGTAGTAAAGGTGAGCATAGTAAATCTGGAGAAAAACTGTAGTTGGTGAATGAGATTTAGGCACTAAAGAAACAGCTGCCTTCTTCACTATAATACCTGACCTTCCTGCCATCAGACCAATTGTTTTAGGTTAGGGTGGCATCTTAAGGAAATTCCATTTTAAGTAAAAGTATATTTCCTACAAAGAATAAAACCATTAGCAGTTACTAAAATGTCTGCAATGGATTATCTAGGAGTGGCAATGAAAAATATGAGCAAAGCTTGGAAGGAGGGGAAGAGCTACATTTTGATGGAGAGGAAAAAAAAGATTTACTGTGCATGAAAAATAGATTTATACTGAAATTCCCTGTGGGAGAACCTCAGTAACATGAGGACACAGATGCCTAGATAAGACAAGGAAAAGTAAGAAGGGAAATTTATGTAAATAGGAGAGAGAAGAGAACCAAAGATAGATCTCAAAACTTAGGTTGGAGCCAACTTTGGACTATAATAAAAAACACTGGCTTGAAAGTAAAAAAAAAAAAAATTATATAAATCTAATGTGTACGTCTATGCACATGCATGTGTGTATGAATGCTTGATTATCTATGTTTTAAAAATGTTCTTCACTAAAAATCATATAGTATATAAGTACTGATATTGACACAAAGATTTTTAAGTAAAACAATCTTTGGAACCAGGCTAGAAACAAAAGAGGCTTTTAAATAGCCAATACTATTTCACCAATTAAAGGCCTGAGGAAAGTACTAGAACAATTTACAGAAAACAATATAAAAGTATGCTTTAACACCTATATGGCTGTTCATGGCTCTTTTGCATATCAGCAGCTCCAATTTTGCACTGGGACCTTTGAAAGCATAAAAGGCTCAGAGCTCTCTTGAGGTTCAGTGGCTAAAAAGAAATGCTCAGTTGTACTCAGTGTAACAAGAACATCTCTTACTATTCTTTGGCACTGTTAACAGTGCTACATAACTCATGTTCTGGGCAAGGAAATTTTGAGTCATTTAGTAGAAAGAAGTGAGTAGAATAGCATTTCTAGAAGTAATTTACATTCGGCCAAGTGGACTAAAGGATAAAATTTGTATCAAGTAGAGTGGTTTTTTCAACTGGAAAAGGTAAAAGAAAATTGGGGAAAGGAAATTAAAACCCAATGATCAAGGTGGTTGTCCTCAGAGGGCACTAGTTTATCATAACTAGCTTTAATTCTCCAGGCTTATGTGTCTTCATCCAGTTCAAGAAAGGAGTGAAATTAACCAGGTTAAATTAATTAAAATATATGTAAAGCCCAGGATCTAGGTTCATAAAACTACTTTATATGGTATGATACACTATGAACTGAATTGCCCCCCCCCAAAAAAAAATTCATATATTGAAGTCCTAATGGTATTTGGAAATTGAGCCTTTGGGATATAATTTGAGTTAGATGATGTCATGATCTTATTGTGCCCTTATAAGAAGAGACACCAAAAAGATTGCTTTCTTCCTTTCCCCTTGCCACGTGAGGACACAGCAAGAACGTTGCTTACTATCTATAATATAAGCCAGGAAGAGAGTCTTACCAGGAACTAACCATGCTGGCACCTTGATCTTGGATTTTTGGCCTCCACAACTGAGAAAATAAATTTATGTAGTTTAAGCCACACAGTATATGGTATATTGTTATGGCAGCTTGACCTTAATAAGATGGATATGGAGATCTGATTAACAATAATTAAAAAAAGAAACTAGGATTTGTAGTTTACTAAAAGACTGACTGACTAATATTAAAATGTGATAAGGCCGAGAAGAAGTAAATGCTGAGTTAGGCTGCAGTAATGAAAGTATAGGTGATGATATTTCTTTACTTGGGTGAGTCCACTTCTTCAATGTTAATACTAAATTTAGAGGACTGTATTTTAACTGGGAAAGCTACAAAGCAATGTCCCAAACAGTATTGCCAACATTTTAAGAGGGGTTGAAAAAGCAGGCCATTATGGAAACTGGGTATTAGGCACACCATGTTGCACAGTATGGGGGAAGGGTATTTACACTGTAGTATGAGCAACAGTACTTAGCAGCCCTGCTGGAAATCAAGAGAGGTGGCTTGTAATTCTGGGTTTTTTTCCCTAAATAAAATGAATGTTTAACTTTGGGCAAGACAGGGTGGTAGAGCCTCCAATCTCTGAGGTGCCTTCTATTCTCATTTTTATGGTTCTATAAATGATTTTCTGCATGTGGCAGTGAGCTTTTGAGCTGAAGATGGATTAACTACTGTCAGGAATACTGTAGACAAAGTCTTCACAGTGGTTAAGGGCTTGGACTGCATAACCTTTAAGTCTCTTCTCACTTACGAGTCTATCCTTCTGAGTCCAACACCCCATTTAAAAAGTAAGGTAAATGAACATTTTTGGAGCAAGAAAACTGCTATCGAATTATAGTGATATGTCCAATGTATAATGAATTGTTCTTAAAGCCTTGGTACTCAACACAAAAGAAGGAAAGAATGAACTTTCTGAAGAAAGAAATGCCATGAGTTTTCTAGCATTGTATTTCAGAGTCTGTGCAGTCCTACTGGGACATGTGTCTAGCTTGAGGAGTCTGATGAGGAGAAGTGGAGCTGAAAAGAACAAAGTTAAGACATCTATATAAATATTTCACGTTCAAATTCCTGCCATTTCATTGGCTGCAAAACATTAAACATTGCTGTGATGGCTCTGACCAATAGGATGCAATAAAAAGAACGCTGGATTTGGGACATATGATTTGGGTTCAAATCTCAGATTTATTAGTTAGCAGCAATGTGTTTAGGCAAATTTAATCACCACCATTAATGTGATAAAAAGAACAATAATCAATGCTATAAACTGAGCATTCTTAGATTCCAGGTTACAATTCATTATTTCATTAATCTGCATTAGAAACCCTATGAGGTAGGTAATAATGGCTCATATTTAACAGTTCACACACAGTTACACAGCCAGTAATTTGTGGAGCTATTGGGTTGTCAGGAAAGTCATGACGCATTTTTGCAACAAAATACAGAAAAAAATATGTCATGGCTTTTCCAATAACCCAATAATTCAGCAGGTTTGACTCTAATGTCTATAATTTTAGCCTTTCTATTATAAAACCCATCTTCCTCAGCCTCAGTTTCCTCATCAATATAATGAGGTAGGTCCTTTGAAATGGTATGGTGAAGTTAGAAATAACTTAAAAGAGTTAGCATACATTAATAGTTCTATAGATTTTGGATTTTATTATCCCCCAATCCTATCCTTCTAGACCAGGTGTTGGCAAACTGCGGCTCTCAAACCACATGTGGCTCTTTGGTTACATACATGTGGCTCTGAAGTAAAATTAAAATTTAAAAGAAAACTATCATAGTTTCATTTATAACATTTTTAATGGCTATTATTCACATAATGGTGATTTCATTTGTTTTATAGGTCTCACAAAACTTTGAGGGACAGGATTGGCTCTTCCTTCTCAAAAGTTTACTGACCCCCATTCTAGACACATATCAGAGAATCATGCAGCGAGACTTTTCATTTCTCATTCAAGAAGATGCATTGCTTGGTTGTTTTTACAGGAATCATCTTTAGGGAAGAAGAATTTATCCCAAATTTAATATCCTAATGGCTAAAAACTATGATTAACAAGATACTAAATTAATGAAACAATATTTTTGGCTATCACACTTTCCCACACTGACAAAAATTATCTGTGTGGGTGTGTGTGTGTATCCACAAATTTTAGTACTGAAAAGGGTGCAGAGATAGGACACTGATAATTAAATCAAACAATGTTTCTGAAGGGTAACATGAATTCATAAATCAAAAACCTTAAAATTGTCCATATTCTTAACTCAGTAATATTTCTTCTATAAATGTATCCTCAGAAACTAATCATTTGTGGACAAAAATTTATGTGGATAAACATCATTGCAACATTTATAATGCTTATAAACTGAAAATAACCTGAATCTCCAACAATTAGAGAGTGACAAAATAAAGCATAGTCATGAAACATTAAACAGCCTGTGCCATGGATAAATCTTTATGGTATAGTATTAAATGAAGACATCAGGATACAAATCAACATTTTTTGTTAAACTTTTGCATACATACACTCAAAAAAGAAAGAACACTGGAAGGAAATAAACCAAAGTATTAACAGTCGTTATCTTATAGTGGATAATGGTGGGATTGTTTTAAAAAATATTCCCATTAATTTTTGAGGTTATTTTTAAAATGAATTGACTTACAATTACCAATAACAAGGAAAACCATGATTGGGGGCTTAGTGTCCCACATTAACAGTTGAAATATACAGGAAATTATTTAAATGTTGCTAACCTACCCTTAACTGGTGTGGTGTCAGGATATTGGACCTCACGTGGTCTTCCAATATATCAAATGACTTCCCTTTCCAAAAGGATATGGGTAATGACCATGAAGAGAAAAATGCCTTGCCTCATATTTCAAGATGTCACCTGATCTTGTGTCTTGGGTAATACCTTGGGTAATAGCTACACATCACTGTGAAATATCTTTAGCGATATTCTTGTTGAATATCTTTAGTGATAAAACCTACACATTAGCAAACCTTTAAAGGTAAAACAGAACCACTGCACAACCAAATTTTAAGCCTAATTTTCTACTCTGGGTGTGTGTGTGCGTGTGTGTGTGTGTGTGTGACAGAGAGAGAGCATCTCCACATTTCATCAATTTTTATGACAGGATAACAAGTACAATTCAAACAAAACTCTGAGCCAAAGAGATTTTCTGGTCAATCAGTGAGATAGAGTCAGAGATAGGAGATTGGACCAGATACACCCTAATTAACTTGATGTCAAAGCAAACCCTGAAATTTCAGATATGTAGGGTTCTGGCTTGAGCAGCTCTCTGTTGGAAAAATGACATTCATTATTTTTTTTTAAAGATTTTATTGGGGAATTGGGGGAGGGGAACAGTGTTGGGGAACCGGGGAAAGGGAACAGAGAAGTTGCTGTCTTTTTGTTCTCAAGTCTAGTTGTGGAGGACATTGCTTCACTGGCCCATGTTGGTATCATTTTGCTCTTCTCTGGTGAGGCAGATTGGTTGCCGGCCTCTGGATGGCTACTCACAGTGGCTCTTGGCAGCTCACAGCAGGTGCCAGCCACTCACACTGGCTGCCGGACACTCACTGTAGCCTATGGCAGCCCACTGCAGCAGGGGCTGCAGCTATGCCATCCGGGGGACTCACAGCAGCCCTGCTCCAGGTGGAGCTGTTGTTCACCAACTTATCTATAGAGGGCAGTGTCACTGGCCCTCATGTGGGAACCGAACAAGGGCCGCTGGCATCCCAAGCCAGCTCTTAACCAACGCGCCACTCGGCTGGCCCGACATTCACTATTTTTATTACTTGTTGGTACTTTTCTATTTTTACCTTTTTCCTCTTTTTAAAGATTTTTATTAAAATATAACTAACATACAATATTATATTAGTTTCAGGTGTACATCAAAGTTACTCAACAGTGCCCACCTGACACTACACAGACTTATTACTGCATTATTGAGTAATTCCCTATGCTAGAGGAGCGGTCACCATGATAAATCCAGCAAACATTTGACACTGTACCATGCTATCACAATATTATTGACTATATTTCCTATGCTGTATATTACACACCCAAGACTTATTTATTTTATACCTGGAATTTTGAACCTGTTATCCTGTTTTATATTTTCCCTCCTTTTAAAATTTTTCCTTTATAGTTCACACTCAATAATATTATTTTATATTAATTTCGGGTATACAGCATAGTGGTTAGACATTTATATAATATAAGAAGTGATCCACCTGACTAGTCTAGTACTCATCTGGCACTATATATAATTATTATCATATTATTGATCATATTCCCTATGCCTTAGTTTACATCACCATGACTGCTTTATAACTACCAATTTGTATTTCTTAATCCTTTCACCTTTTCCACCCTGCCCCCACCCCATCCCATTTATCACCCTGATAGATCTAGTACCCATCTGACACCATACACAGTTATTACAATATCATTGACTACATTCTTTATGCTATTCCCTACATCCACATGACGACTGTGTAATAACCAATTTGTACTTCTCTTTTTCACTCACCCTCAAACCCCCTCTCCTTGGGCAACCTTCAAAATGTTCTCTGTATCTATGAGTTTGTTTCTGTTTCATTTGTTTATTTATTTTGTTCTGTAGATTCTATTTATAAATGAAATCATGTGACATTTATCTTTCACTGATTTACTACACTCACCAAAAAAACCCTCTAAGTCCATCCATGTTGTCACAGATGGAAAGATTTCATTCTTTTTTACAGCTAAGCAATGTTACATTGTATACAAGTACTATTTCTTTATTCATTCATCCATTCAGGGACACCCAGGCTGCCTTCATATCTTGGCTTATGTAAACAATGCTGCAATGAACATATGGATGAGCATGTCCCTTGAAGGAGTGTTCTGGATTTCTATGAATAAATACTCAGAAGTGGGATTATTAGGTCCTTATTAATCTCTTGTTATAGTCTTTATTTTAAGGTGTATTTTGTCTGTTATAAGTATTTCTTTGTTTCCATTTTCATGAAATATATTTTTCCATCCCTTTATTTTCAGTCTGTGTGGAACTTTAGGTCTGAAGTGGGTCTCTTGTAGGCAGCATGTATAAGACTCTTGTTTTCTTTTCCATTAAGCCCCCCTATCTTGATTGTGGCACTTAATCTTTTTACATCGAAAGTAGTTGTTGATAGGTATGTAGTTATTGACATTATGTTATTCATATGTTTTATCTTTTTTCTTTGTCTTAAAGAAGTCCCTCTAAGATTCTTGTAATAATGATTTTGTGGTGATGAACTACTTTAACTTTTTCTTGTCTGGGAAGCTCTTCATCTGTCCCTCAATTCTAAATGATAGCTTTGCTGGGTAATCTTGGTTGTAGGTTCTAACTTTTCCTCACTTTGAATATTTCCTGCCAATCTCTTCTGGCCTGCAAAGTTTCTCTAGAGAAATCAGCTAGTAGTCTTATGAGAGCTTCCTTGTAAGTAACTTACTGCTGTTCTCTTGATGCTTTTAAGATTCTTTCGTTGTCTTCAACCTTTAGCTTTTTAATCATGATGTGTTGGCCTCTTTGGGTTTACCTTGTTTGGGACTCTCTGCACTTTCTGGGCCTGTATATCTATTTTCTTTGCCGAGTTAGGGAAATTTTCTGTCATTATTTCTTCCAATACATTTTCAATTCCTTGTTCTCCCTCTTCTCCTTCTGGTACCCCTATAACGTGAATGTTCGTATGGTTGATATTGTCCCAAAGGCCCCTTAAACACTATTCTTTTTTTTTGTATTCTTTTTTCTCTTTTGTTGTTCTTATCTGATATTTTCTGCTACCTTATCATCACTGATTCAGTCCTCTGCTTAATCAAATCTACTGGTGATACCCTCTAATGTATTCTTCATTTCAGTTATTGTAGTATTTATTTCTGACTGGTTCTTAATTATGTTTTCTATTTCTATTTTTCCTATCTCTTTGTTGAAGTCTTCCCTGAGATCACTGAGCATCCTTATAGCCAGTGTTTGTAAGTCTGTGTCTGGCAGATTGCTTGTCTCCATTTTGTTTAGTTCTTTTTCTGGAGCTTTGTTCTATTCTTTTATTTGGCAAATGTTTTTTTGACTCCCCATTTTGGCTGCTTCCATGTGTTTATTTCTATGTATTAAGTAGGGCTGCTATGTCTCATGGTCTTAGTTGAGTGGCTTTATGTAGTAGGTGTGCTGTGGGGCTCAGTGGTGCAGTCTTCCTGATCATCTGAGCCACACATTCCAGGTGTGTCCCTTGTGTGTGTTGTGTGTGCCCTCATCTTGTACTTGAGCCTTGGCTGCTATTTGCACATCAACGGAAGGGACTGACCCTTGGGTTCACTGGTTGTGCGGACTGGCCATGACAGCAGTGGAGGAGTTCTGACACAGGGGCTGAAGCTACAGAGGAGGATCTTCTTCAGCAGGGCTCTGGTGCCTGCCCAATATGCCCCTTGGGTATGTCATCATTGGAGGTGGGTGGGTGATGCTCCAGCTCCTTTCCAAGCTGGCCACTGGTGTAACCAGCCTCAGGGCCACATGGGAGGGGGAATGCTGTAGGTCAAGTCCAGCCTCAGCTGTTACCCAATGTGGGGCCACCCAGCAGTAGCCACAAAGCAATTGCAGATGGCTGCCACCCATACCGTGCTTGGAAGTGCTTCAAGAGGCCAAGTTGTGAACCAAGAATGACTGCTAGGCTTAGGGTTGCTCAGCCAGAGATATGGGACATGCTCAAGTCAGATGCTGTTTGTCTGGGTTCCGCCAAACTTTGAGAGACTGTAAGAAAGTCTATAGCATGAGCCAAGGCAGGCAGTTTGTTTCAAAAAGCTACTGAAGTGGCTTGGGTGTGCCTGCAATTTGGGTGGGGCAGGATCTCAGAATCACCAGGTGGGGCAAACAAATGGTGTCAGCCAGCTTGATGGAGACTCAGATATGGTGGCCACCTGCATCTTCTTGCCAGGAAGGGGTAGGGCTCAACAAAGAAACAATGGCTTTTGTCAGCTCCTCCATCCAGGAGAAAGCTGCCCCTCCAGCCCTGTCCTGAAGCCAGACAACTTAGTTCTCCCACCCCCCATATGTCCCTGTTGCCTCTCCTGCTGCTGCCATAGCACAGGAGCTCAGAGGCAATGATTCCATCAGTGGGTAAGTCCATGTTCAGTTCCTTTAAAAGGAGTGCCTAGGACTCCAACCAACCTCTTTGTCACTCAGTCACAAGGAAAGTGGGTGACTGAGTGGAGGAGGAAAAGGCAAAGATGGAGGTAGTGGAAACTAAACGTAACACAAGCTTGGCCTCTGCCCCACCAGGCCAGGGCCACCAGCTTGCCCTCATTGACTGACCCTCTATAATGGGCTGCCATCTCACAGGGTGTCAACCTTTCATTTGTAAATCTATTTCAGGTGAGCACAAAGAGAAGACACTAAAGTCTGAAAATTCAAGATTTTAAGATTTGTTGTCCTGAAACTGTCAGCTAAATGGCTCCACTTTTCTCTTCTAAGGCTTATAAGCTGACAAGACTGACAAGCTTGCTGTCTTCCATCTCTGAAGTGGACATATCTAGTTGGGGAGAGTATACTGAATATGTTTACACAGGTGACATATTCTGTTTTTAAATGTGAAATAAGTAGACATCAATGAGTTCATATAGGCAGCTTTCTTTCCCTAAACTCCATGTACACATTAGACCTCCCTGGCACAGTGATCACCCACTCAGTCACTCAAAGATGGGTTGTGAGGGTGAGGCATATAGCATCCTCTGCCAGGATTCATGTTTGCAAAAACCTGATTGCTTTCTCACAGGGGGATTGATGTTTTCAATTTTTTAGGGCTTGCCATTCTCAGTCTTAAAGAAACATTTGTGTTATAGAACAGGACTATTATTAAAAAGTGAAACTATCAACTGCTGAGAAAGACTGGGAGGGAAATGGGTGGGCTTTGGGTTTAGGGATTAAAAAGTATTGAATGTTTATTATGTCCCAGGCTCTTTGTATATACCACATCATTTAATCTCCAAAACTTTCCTAGAGATATTTATCATTATTCCCATTTTTGAGATGAAAATATAAAGCTAATTGATGTCACACAGCCAGTAAGTAGCAGAGTGAGTATCCAAACCTAGATCTGTCTGGCTCTAAACCTCAGGCACTTTTCACTATACCATGTATGTATATACAGTGAAGCATTATACCTATAAAAATGGAGACAGTGTCAATCATGCCACCTAGCTATTTTTTTCTGAGGTATTTTTTGTTCCTCTCATCTCATAGCAATATTACATTTGGAACTTTACCATAATTTCTTTCCATTTTAATCCCAGAACAAATGTAAAGGCAAAGGGAGTATCAAAGGGTAAGGGAAAGCATAACTGAAAGGTTCTCTGGGATGAAGACAGTATGATATTTACCTTAATATCCCCAATTCCAAGCATAAATTTTGACTCATAATAGAGGTTCAATAAGGCTTGAGTGAGGAAGAAAACAAATTTGGAGCTGGTCAAGGACTTCCTTTGGTAGTAGAAACACTCGACTTTTAGCTTGGTCTAAGGTTTTCTGCTAGAGTTTTCATTGTACTGTTGGAAGTACAAACTCTACATCCACCCAGGGATGACTGGATCGTGACTCACGTTCCCAACACACATACTGATGACAATAAATCAATACTTGGGCCAGAAAACTTAGAGAATTACAAAGGTATTGTTTCTCTCATTCCTAACTTCTTCAAAAGGAAACACACCATTCTTTGGTCCCCCAGACAGGCATTTAAGTACCTATTAGCAGCAGGCACTATGCTAGTCACTAGAAATAGAAAGATGGATAAACCTGGAATGCCACTCACAGAGAGTTCACAGCCTAGTTGGGAATACAGTCCAATATGCATTATTATTTTACAGGAAATATAGCAAAAATAAAAAATAAAAAGACAGGTTATTTTAGAAACTGAAAGAAAAGGCACCTGACCAACTTGGCAATATGAGGGAGGACTGCCTGGAGGAGCTGACACCTGAATTGAGTTTAGATGGATGTACAGGATTTAGCTAGGACCAAGTGGGATTTATCCTAGGTTTTCTAGAGTGGTTCAATGTAAGAAAATCAATTAATGTAACACACTGTATCCAAAAATATAGAAAATGTGATTAACTCAATAGATTGAGAAAAATCTTGTATCATATCCAACATACTTTTATGATAAACACACTCAGTAAACTAGGAATAGAGGAGAATTCTTCAACATGACATAGAGTATCTAAAAATCCCTCCAAGTAACATCATAATAATCAACAACTTAATGCTTTCCTCTGGGATCAGGAACAAGATAAGGATGTCCTTGTTCTTCAGCACAGTATTGGAAGTTGTAGCCACTGCAATAAGGTAAGAAAAATATTAAAGGCATACAGATTGTAAAGTTAGAAGTAAAATTTTCCCTATTTGTAGATAACAAGAAAAATCTCAAGGAATTTATACATGCATACACACACACACACACACACACACACACACACACATCTCTGAGAATTAAAAAGTGAGTTCTGTTAGTTCCCAAGATATATTAATCAACAAAAATCAGTTCAATTACTATATACTAACACTGAATATTTAGAAATGAATTAAAAACACAAAACCATTTATAATCATTGCAAAGAAAATGACATAATTTAGTATAAATTTAACAAAATGTATACTGAATCTATATGCTGACAATTATGAAATTCTTATGAAAGAAATTAAAGACCTAAAGAAAAGGAGAGGCATACTATGTACATAGATTTGAAGTCTCAACTGAGTAAAGCTGTCAATCTCCCCAAAAATTGACCCATACGTTTTTAACGCAATCCCCATTAAAATCCCAGCATGCTTTTTTTTGTAGACATAGACAAGATTATTTTAAAATTTATATGAAAAGGCATAATCCCTAGAATAGCTAAAATAATCCTGAAAAAGGAATAATGAAGGATAGTACGGCCTAATGTTTATAGTATGCAAGACAGTGTGTTATTGGTGGAAGGATAGACACATAGATCAGTTGAACAGAATACAGAACCCAGAATACAGAACCCAGAAATAGGCCTTAAGGAAATGCAAATTAAAACCACAATGAGACAGGAGTACACACCTATCAGAATGGCTAAAATTAAAAATTCTCAAAACAACAAATTCTGTCAAAGATGTGGAGAAATTGCTCACTAATACACTGTTGGTGAGAAACTAAAATGGTACAACCACTGTGGAAAATAGTTTGGCAATTTCTTATAAAACCAAATATGCAACCATATATGATCCAGCAATTGCACTCTTAGGCATTCATCCCAAAGAAATGAAAACCATGTTCACACAAAAATCTGTACAAGAATGTTCAAGCAACTTGATTCATAATAGCAAAAAACTGAATGTAGACCAGGTTTCCCTCAAAGGATGAATGTTTGAAAAGCTGTATACCATACCATGGCATACTATTCAGCAGTACAAAGGAACAAACTTGATATACTCAACAACTTGGATGAATTTCCAGGGAATTACGCTGAGTGTAGAAAGCCAACACCAAAAGATTATATAATGTATAATTCCGTTTATATAGTATTCTAGAATTGAGAAAATAATAAAAGTGGTGACCAGATTATTTGTTGCCAGAGATTAGAGACAGGGAATGTGGGGGAAGACTGATATGGCTATAAAAGGCCAACATGAGGGATCCATGTGATAATGGAACTTTTCTGTGCCTTGGCTGTCTGTGGGGTTACATACATGAATCTGCTCTATGACAAATAGCATTTAACTAAACACACACACACATGAGTATAAATAAAACTGGGAAATCTGAGTAAGATTTGTGAATTGTATCTTGGTTGTGATACTGTACTATAGTTTTACAGGATATTACCATTGAAGGAAGCTGGATATAGGTTACATGGGATCTCTGTATTATTTTTTACAAGTGCATGTGAATCTCCCATTATCAGAAAATTAAACGTTTAGAAACAAACATTTTAATAAATAAATAAAAAATTTTAAAGATAGTTTAACAAGGAAAGGCCATCTCATGTCCTGTAACCTTATTGTTTTAATGTTTAAAAGCTTGCAACAGAACTTGGTGAGGTCAAGATGGTAAGGTAGGTAAACATTGTACTCATTTCCTCTCATGACATCAAGATTACAACTAAACTACAAAACAACCATCACTGAGAATCACCTAAAGTTTAGCAGAACTGAAGTCCTACAAGTATGGGCAGACAGAAGAATCCATCCGAAGACTCGTCGGAGGGGTGGAGACACAGAACGAACTGGTCTCACACCCACGTGTGACCATTAACAATTGGGAAGGATATCTCAACTGTGGAGGTCCTCCCCTAAGGAGCAAGGGGTCCCAGGCCCATGCAACACTCTACAGCTGAGTTTCACTGCCAAAGAGAGAAGTCCCTATAACTTCCGGCTGTGAAAATCAGCAGAGATTGTGGCTGAGTGAGAAGGAGGGTGGCTGGAGTCCCAGGCACTACTATTAAAGGGACCAAACACAGACTTACTTTCTGATGGACTCACTAGCTCTGAGCTCCAGCACTGGGGCAGCAGCAAGAGGCACCAGGGACATACACAGAGGAGCTCAGTTGTCTGGTTTCAGGGTGAGGGCTAAAGGGGCAGCTTTCTCCCAGAGGGAGGAGCTGACAGAAGGCTTGGTTTCTTTGTTCAGCTCTTCTCTGCGTACAGACACAGGTAAATGCCATATCTGAGTCTCCATCAGGGTGACCATCTTTTTTCATCTGATTCCCTGAGACCATGCATGCCACACCCAACTTTCAGGCCCACTCAAGCCACTTCCAGTGGCTTTTCCATAAAAACAACCTGTATTAGCTCATGCTGTGGACTTCCATAAACTCTCTCAAAGGTTCACAAAACCCAAACAAGCAGCATTTGACTTCGGGGTATCCTGTACCTCTGGCTGAGCAGCCATAAACCTAGCATAAATGACAGCTGGCCTTGGTTCAGATTGGCCTCTCAAAGCACCTTCAAGCCCAGTGTGGTCAGAAGCCATTTGTGAATTGCTTTGTGGCTCATGCCAGGTGGCCCCATGCAGAACACACCTGGCCTGCAGCAGGTCCCCTCCTAGGAGGTCCCAGGGTTGGCATGCCTGGTGGCTAGAATCAGACCCAGCTGGAGCATCACCTGGCCACTTTCCAGGACTATAAACCCAAAGGGAAGACTGGGCAGGCAGCAGAGCTCCACTAAAGCAAACCCTTCTCTGCAGGGTCAGCCTTGGCACAACAGCTCCTCAACTGTAGTTAAAGCCAGTCCTCACAACCAATCAGCCTAAGGGTCAATCCCTCCTGATGATGTGCAAACAGAAACCAAGGCTCAATTACAACAGGATGACACACACACACACACACACACACAAAAACAGAAGGGACATACCTGGAGCATCTGGCTCTGGTGACCAGGGAGACTGCACCACAGGACACCTACTACATAAGGCCACTCTACTAAGAAAGGGAGACATAGCAGCCCTACATAGAAACAAACACAGGGAGGCAGCCAAAATGGAGAGACAAAGACACATGTCCCAAATAAAAGAACAGAACAAAGCTCCAGAAAAAGAATTAAACCAAATAGAGACAACCAATCTAGCACCAGAGGCAGAGTTCAAAACACTGGTTATAAAGATGCTCAATTATCTCAGGGAGCACTTCAACAAAGAGATATGCAACATAAAAATGGAGATGGAGATAGACAACATCAAAAAGAACCAGTCAGAAATAAAGACTGCAACAACTTAAATAAAGAATATGTTGGAGGGAATAAAAGGTAGATTAGATTAAGCAGAGAATTGAATCAGTGATGTAGAAGATAAGGTAGCAGAAAACACCAGATCAGATTATGAAAAAGAAACAAGAATCCAAAAAAAAAAAAAATGAGGATGGTTTCAGGGGCCTCTGGGACAATATCAAGTGTACCAACATTTGCATCATAGGGGTGCCAGAAGGAGAAGAGAGAGAGCAAGGTAAGAAATAATGATGGAAAACTTCCCTACCTGGCAAAGGAAATGGATCTACAAGCTCAGGAAGCACAGAGTCCCAAACAAGATGAACCCAAACAGACCCACTCCAACACACATCATAATTAAAACACCACAGTTTAGAAACAAAGAGAGAATCTTAAAAGCAGCAAGAGAACAGCAGTTAGTTACCTACAAGGGAGCACCCCTAAGACTGTTAGCTGATTTCTCAAGAGAAACTGCAGGCCAGAAGAGATTGGCAGCAAATATTCAAAGTGAGGAAAAGTTAGAACCTACAACCAAGATTACTCTACCCAGCAAAGCTATCATTTAGAATTGAGGGACAGATGAAGAGCTTCCCAGACAAGAAAAAGCTAAAAGATTGCATCACCATCAAATCAGTATTACAGAGAATCTTAGAAGGACTTGTTTAAAATAAAAAAAAAGATAAAAATATGAATAATAAAATGGCAATAACTACATATCTATCAACAATTACTTTAAATGTAAATTGATTAAATGCTCCAATCCAAAGACATAGGGTGGCTGAATGGATAGGAAAACAAGACACTTACATATGCTGCCTATAAGAGACTCACTTCAGATCAAAGGCACACACAGGCTGAAAGCAAAAGGATGGAAAAAGATATTTTATGAAAATGGAAACAAACAAAAAGGCTGAGGTAGCAATATTGACATTAAAACAAAGGCTATAATAAGATAAAGAAGGACCCAGTAATCCCACTCCTGGGTATTTATCCAAAGAAACCTAAAACGCTTCTTTGAGGGGATGTGTGCATTCTTATGTTCATTGCAGCATTGTTTATAATACCCAAGATGTGGGGGTAGCCTGGGTGTCCATCAATGGATGAACGGATAAGGAGTAGGTGGTACATATGTACGATGGAATATTACTCGGCCATGGATGGGAATGTGTTCTTGCCATTTGCGATAGCATGGATGGGCCTGGAGGGTATTGTGCTAAGTGAAGTATGTCAGATAAAAAAAGACAGATGCAATGTGATTTTGCTTATTTGTGGAATCTACAAAACAAAATAAAGAAACAAACAAAATGGAAACAAACTCATAGATACAGAGAACATTTTGATAGTTGTCAGATGGGAGGGAGGTGAGTGAAAAAGGGGAAGGGAGTAAGAAAGACAAATTGGTAGTTACAAAATAGTCATGGAGATGTAAAGTAAAGCTTAGGGAATATAGTCAATACTATGATAATAGCTATGTATAGTGCCAGGTGGGTACTAGACTATTCAGGGGGACCACTTCTCAAATTATATAAATGTCTAACCTCTATGCTGTACACCTGAAATTAATATAAAATAATATTGAATGTCAAAATAAAAAACAAAACTTTGCAACATATTGTTGAAACAACAGGTTCAATACAGGTAATTTTAGGGCAACAATAATAAAAGATATGATTTATTGTTATTATGACCAAAACACTTAAGTTTTTATGAATATTTTCTCGTTGAATTCCTACATCCTACTTCATCCTTTTGAGTTCCATGTTATTATCCTATTTTACAGATGAGAGCACAGGCTCAGGATATAGTGACTGAGTTCGGATTTGAAACCAAGTCTGTCGCTATCTAAGGCTTAAATCCTCCAATATGTAAGCAGTGTACTGAAGTACCTCCCAACAACATGGGATGAGGGTGGAGTTGGCATTTTGGGCTACTGAGACCTGATACAGAAGAGAGTTGAAAGCACTTAAAACATGATTTCTCCTGGACAAAGCCTTACTATAATTACCCTTGGATATGAATAAATAGAATAAGCAGGAATGCATTGGGATGTCTCTACTAAAAAATCTCCTATTGTAATCCCAACTGTATAAAGGTATTCCTACAAACATACCATCTCTTACAGCCATGTCACAGTTTATGAGCCCAGTCCACAGCTTATGAAAAAAAAATGTTGCAAGAGTATGTGACTTTAAGACTGCTGACTTGAGAGAGACAAAAGGTGACCTCCGGCCTCCAGTAAATATTAAGAAGAGGAGCAATCTCAAAGATTTAATTCTTCCAAGTTCTGACTTTGACCTGTATGAAAATCATACAACCCTCCCAACCCAGTCATTCTCAGGTGCCTCAGTATAAGAGGCACAGATGGTCTCGCAGGTAGCTAATCCAGCACTATTAACAGTTTTCTCTGTTAATGAATTGGTCTTGCTGAAAAGCACATCGCTAGGTCTGTTTGTGGATAAGGGGCAGAAGCCCTGGAGTACTTCCGCTGCTCCTCTTTTTATCAGGCTGTAGCTCATATTCTATGGTAGCAGTTGTCTGGGGAAGCTAACTGGGCTTGAAGAGATGGTTTGAATAATTTATTAATAATTTGGAAAAAACTAATTAAGTTTGTGTGTGATTCTAAAGTTAGAGCTCCTACAGGGACCCAGAAGGAATAATAGTATAAGAGGAAATATTTCAAAAGATTCTGAGTCTGAATTTCCCCAGTCCCACCTTCTCCAATATGTGCAATCATGCTTTCTGTCTCTTCTCTCACCTTCTCACTCTGACTCTTCATTTGTTCCTTTCTCTCAGTCTCTCTCTCTCTCTCTCTCTCTCTCTCTCTCTCTCTCTCTCTCTCTCTCACACACACACACACACACACACACACACACACACACACACGGACCACCATCACCACTCACTAATAATCAGAGTTAGTATGTGAGAATAACTCTCTCTGGGGGAGAAGATTCACAAACTATCATACTCCTGGAATCAGACTCAGAGAGCTACCCAAACTCATCTACCCATACTCTTGCAATCTTCTACAAGAATCATAAACTGTCAGAGTTAAGAAGAACCTTGGAAATTTTACCCTCTCTATTTATAGGAGAGGAAACTAAGAGAGGGGGGATATGAGTGACTTGTCCGTGGGCACTGAGTAAGTTAGTGGCAGAGCAGAGACTAGAACCCAGACAGCAAGTTATAAAGGATGGGCGATAAGAAAGGACAAAACAGGCAGTGGCTTTTCTCCTGATATGCTTCATTCTGAAGTCTGTTGCTGGGCCCCACAATGACTTCTCTCTGTTCCATTATTTGCTCTATCCCCAAGACCCATGGTGGTTAACTGGGATTCAGTATGCATAACTGGGAACCAACTGTGAAGGTGCTGCTGGTGGTGCTGATGGTTTGGAAAGCATTGATGCTGCTTTTTAAATCCCTTGGTCCTCAAAGCTATTTATATATGATGTTTTAAATTGGAATACAACCCCAATGATCCCAGGCTAATAAGTGAGTTTGAATTTCCTTAACTGGTTCCTTCTAGTCTGAGAGTCCATGAAAACCTGAGAGCTCTCAATTTAAAATGAAGCCTCTAGGCCAAATTATCACCAAATGTGCCTACCTCTGCAATTCCTTCAGTTAAACTACCCAGGCCCAATGAGAATTTAAATGCCAATTCAAATGTGTGGTTGGTGCTTTATGATTTTCTTGTCTTAATCAACATATGCAGTCATCTTGTTTTTCCTGGGATGAATTGATGCAATAGATGACAGATTTCATCATGCTTTTCTCTTTCTCTGTTTCTCCCTTGCAAATGTGAGAAATCAGATTAACTACAAAGTTCAGTCTGAATAAAAACTTTGATACCTTATCCCATCTCTGCTTTTCACCAAAGAAAGCTACTAGAATGTTCCTTTTGTAGACTCAGTTCTCCAGAGTATACACTACTCTATAAGGTAGGTAATAATAATAGCAGTTATTACAATGAGTACTTATTGTGTGCCAGACATTGTGCTAAACCTGGATTAACTCAGTTAATTTTCATGAAGCAGGCTGTATTATTAAAACCTTTATGCAAATGGACACACTGAGACTAAAAGAGGTTAAGTAATTTGTCCAAGGACACTGAGTTAATAAGTGGAAGTACCAGGATTTGGACCCAGGTTGGTTGACTTCTAAAATAATCTGTGCTTTTAAGTAGTATGCTACACCACCTTGAAGTCTTGTTGGACCCTTGTGAATGGTGACAGGTGACAGCAAAAGAAATACAGTAAATGGAGTCTCACCACTTAAAGCAGTAAAAGCCCTTCACTCTGTGTGCAATTCACTACCAAAAAGTAGGCCCAAGGGAAATTCTAGCTCAATACACATTGAAGAATCATAATGAAAAACTAGTTTTAATTTTAGAGGGGCTATAAATAAAAACGAAGCACATTTAGGTTTGAAAAAATCTTTAAAATGGTTATTATTGCCCAGTTTTCTTAATAACGACAGTGAGTAGTTAGGTTAAATTTATATAAACCTGAGTGTGTTTTTTTTTCCACATGTATTTCTTACTTGCTGAAGCAGCCATTTTTTTTTATAGGGCAGGAGCTAAAAGCATACTAGAGTAAAAGAAAACTATAAATATTAAAATGCAAAACTATTATGGCAAGAGTACAAACTTGTCTCAATGAACTGCTTGCTTTTAAAATCTGTACCAACTGAATTTTCTTATTAAAGGTTTATTTTAAGAAAAGTCCAATTCCATTCAGTGCAAATACAATTCTTACAGTAGCAGCCTGTCTTTCACAGTTAATTGCTGCTTGTCTCCTTGGATATCATCATTTGCATAATTGTGATTCTTTTCAATAATAAAAAAGGATTATATAATCTTGGAGAAGCAAACATCATAAAATTTAAATTTACATGAAATTAAAGGAATAAATGTTCCATGGTAACAGAATTATTAACATCTACCAAAAGAATACAGTCTTTAATATTATAGCCTATGTATTAGTAGAAAATCACTTTCGAGTACACTACTCTTCATATGTCATTGAAATTTAAAATTTTAGATCTCATTTTGAAATTACAATATTGAAAGGAAGATCAGTAGGACCAGCCATAAGATAATGTTTATAATAAATGGAGGTGGGGGTGGGAAGCAGATGTATCTGTATAGTTTTGCCTCAGTGAATACAAAGGCAGAATAGAAACCACAGTCCACTTGGATGAAAGTTAGGTTATGTTAATAAATGAGCTCTTTATTTATCTATTGTGTTCCGTCCACCCTCCACACTTGTGGCACTCAAAACTAGCACCCAACAGCCAAATATCACCTTGGCCTCTACTCCCTCCCATTGTTGAGGCTGGCTCAGATTCTACACCACGCTGTGTAGTGGGGCTTCAGGTCTGCTCCTAAGGAAATGGCTGGGGATGTAGCCAGGAATCTGGCTGTGCCCTTGACAAAACAGCACCAAGTCACCACACACTGCTCCTCCCTCTGTTGCTACACCAGAGTTGGCAGGTATGCTTCTCTCATCATGAACCATCCAACTGCCACCCACAACATCACCTACGGATGATTTTCCTTTACAGAATCACTTGCTTTTCAGTCACAGGATGTGGTTGACATACACATTTGGGCTAAAAATAAGGGGAAGGTATGTCTCTTAAAGAGTAAGTTTGTAGTATTTTAAAAAACTCCTCCCTACCCCCAATCCAGGGGTAGACACAAACAACTAAACTGTCCTTGCAGAATAAGATGAGTCTCAACAGTGCACTGGACAATAAAGTACATGAAGGCCAATTTTGCTAGGGCCTAGCCTAGTAAGCTCTAGATAAATATGAATAAGGCTCTAGAATAAACTAATACATGAACAAATTATACCTAACCCCTCCCGATTTTTAAACCCCAGAATCAGTAGAAGATTATAATTATGGATCTTAACATATGAAGGTTTACTGAGTAGTGATTTAGACTACAGGCTTTGAGGTGAGAAAAACTTGAATGACTTAGCAGTAAGTCACTTAGACTAGTGAACTTGGGCAAGTCACTTAAACTCTCTGACCCTTGGTTTTCTATGTACAATGGGAATAACAGTAGCATATATATGATATGGATGCTGTGAGTATTAAGTATAATAATACATGTATATAAAACTCTTGGGGCCGGCTGAGTGGCGAGGTAGTTAAGAGCTGGCTTGGGACGCCAGTGGCCCTGGTTTGGATCCCACATATGAGGGCCAGTGACACTGCCCTCTAAAAAAAATACTGTTGCCATTATTAATATTATAATTATTTCCATTGCTGCAGTGTCAATACCTGATTTTGTATGCAAATACCAAAGTCATGAAATTCCTTTTAAAAACTATACAAATATAAGATAAAATCTCCATTCTTTTTCCATTTTGTAAAAATTATCATTCATTGAAACTCACTGAGCTCAATTTCCATTTACTTGTACAGATATATCCATTCACTTCTGTGATGGACAAAAGAGGTGTACACACATTTCCATAGTTTCTCCTCTGCCATTTGCCCTGTTTGTCCTCCATATTCCCAGGGATTTGGTCGTGTATGCTTTTGGAAGACCAAGAGAATGCATTTCTGCAATATGACTTTCTTGGGAAAATGGATTATTCATGAAATATGAATACCTAAAGGATTCAACAGAGAAGCATTTATGTAAGTTTCATTGATTCGAAAAGGAAATTGACCTCAAAGCCATGTCTTCATGGGCCACAGAAAGTATTATATTTTTAACAAGAAGAAATTTTTCGGCTTCTTTTCACCTATCCTTTATTTTTCTTTTCAAACAAAGCTATAGATTGACTGTAGCCTTGATAGGTCATTTTTAATGCATGAGTCACTGCATAAAATCTCTGAACTGTAGAGATATGAAGGGGAATGTTTATTCTTTAATAGTCTGGTTTCCCTGAGTAGGGATTAAACCTCTAGTCCTCTTGCCTCACCCCTAACTCCTCTCCACTGAGATGCTGTGAGTTACCTGGTGGGTAGGATATAGCCATTGGTCCAACATTATATTCATGGGAAAATAATCTAAATCTGTAAGCATTCTCCTTCCTTCTTCACACCACATCAGTGTAAGGCAGTAACTCCAGGTAAGTGGTATCTTCTGCAGAACCAAATTTACCCTCAGATGGGCAGTTCCAAGATGAGAGTGGTGGACACCAATCCATTGCCTCAAATATAAATTAGTAATAAATGTGATGTTTTAATCTGTCATCTGGGCACTGTTTATTGTTGATTTGGTTTTGAATGTGGGTGAATAATAAATATATCCTTGTTTACCTAGACACCTGGAACCTTATTTCTACAAATGAGTTCCAGTCTGATTCTTTCTCTGTGTGTGAGTCCAGAGTAGGGCAGAGGATGCAAGACTCACATAGGTCTATAAGTAGCCTAGTATGATAGAGGGTGTGGGCTTTAGAGTAAGACCGCACTGAATCTGAATCCTACTCTGCATTTTTCTATCTTCGTGACTTGGGACAAGTTAACTAACCTCTCTGGACTTCGGGTCGCTTACTTGTAAAAATGAGAAAACTAATAACTCAATGATTTTGCATAACTAAATGTTTTTATGAATGTGTGGTACATGATAAACTCTCAGTAAATGCTGCTTTTATAGGAATATATATTTTTTTATCACCATTGTTATTGAAATCATTACTCTAGATCAGAGGTCGGCAAACTGTTGAGATGGAAGAGCCAATCTTATCCCTCACAACAATTTAAAAATTATTCAATAGTCATAAAACAAATGAAATCACCATTATGTGAATAATATCCTTTAAAAATTTTATAAATGGAAATATGATAATTTTATTTTCATTTTCAATTTTACTTCAGAGCCACATATACATACTCAAAGAGCCACATGTGGCTTGCAAGTCCCAGTTTGCCAACTGCTCCTCTAGATGAAGCCCTCTGTAGTTTCTTATGATCCCCTCCATGATGAAGATACATGCCTGATGCTTTGTGCAAACCCAGTTAGATAGCTCAGCTCTGAAGAGAAGTAGAAACCAGGGCTATAGCCAGTAAGATGCTCTTAATTAACTGTTTCTCTGCTTTTTTAAGAAGGGGAAAGTAAAGCTGTTATGGCCCTAATGATTTCAGAGGCCCTTGACTCCAGATGAGTAGTTTTTTAGAGATAAAAATTGAGAAAAGGAGACAGAAAAAAACGATGTTATCTATGCTCTTCCAAGGATAAATCTGTTTGACTCCAGAGGCTACAATCTTAAATTGTATATTGCCTCTTCATGGTATCTTCCCAGAAAAAGAAACTCCTGATTTTTATATATATATTGGGTTGTCGGAAAAGTCATGACGTATTTTTGAAAAAAAAAACCACATAAAAAAAACATGTCATGACCTTTCCAACAACCCAATATATACACACACAAATATACATATGCATATATACATATGTATATATGTGTGTGTGTATATTTTAGTTTGTTATAGGAAAGGCTTTTCTGGGTTCAAAATATGGTAAGACCCCAGCTCCCCAAAGACTAGCTATCTAAACCCCTCAGTCTACTCATATATCTTCAAAGTTATCTAAACAAAATAAAACTATATTTAAGGTCAAGGAGTACCTTCAAAATGGCCGTCAACAAGTGGACAAAGGAGAGAAGTGCCAGAAACGCAAATATTTCAACCAGTATATTATGACTGGTCAATTAACTCTGCAGTGTGGAGAGCATTCCGTTGACTGGTGATTTATATAAAATATCAGCCTAAGACATTTCATGTCTGAAAAGTAAAGAAAATATTAGAGAAGCAAATAAAGACAAAAAATGTTAGGTATTATATTGGCAGTGACTTAAAGTCGTTGGGAGGTGGGGGTTAGTGAAAAACAGCATATATCAGGAGAAACATAGCCAAAAATAAAGAGACAAGACAAACCTGATTGGCAGGGTTGTTCAAGGTGAAACAAGGAAGGGTCCCTTGCATCTCATTAATATCCATCCCTTTAGATATGAGAAGCAGGTAAATGCATACTACGGCCTCAGTAGAGTACCGCCGATGACCTTATATCTCTATAGGCACAAGCTGCACTACATTAGAATCAGCAATAAATGTCGACCGATACTATGTGCACAAGCAACACAGCTAACACGAGTGCAGTGTAGAAATCATCAAACTCCCTTCAATAACAGGCAAGGAGCAGAATTGTAAAAATGGTTATAAGGGTAAAGGAAAAGCAACTAAGAACTAAAAACAGAAGAAAGGATTATAGAGCTGAACAATATTTATAAAAAGAGGTAATATTTATTATTTCCTAGGTATCAGGTACACTGTTAAATGTTCTACTGCAACATACTTAATGCAGCAACCCTGTAAGTTAAGTACTATTATTACACCCATTTCACAGATGAAGAAACTAAAGCGTAGAGAAGTTAAGCAACTTAGACTTAGCTCTATCTGACTCCAAAGTTCACAATCTTAAATGCCATATTGTCTCTTCTTAGTGTCTTTCCAAAAAGAGTAGTGTTTGATTTTTAAAAATAGATTTTGAATCATTAAGTCTGGATATTCAAATTGTAAGACCCAGGCCATAGCCTATGTGAATAGTTCTTAAAGGCCTCTTATCTTTGTCCCAGTGCTCACTGAGAAGGTGAAAGATTTTTATTGGGCAATATATTTGACCTAATTGTGTGACTTTTCAGAAGGATGACTTTGACATTTCAAAGTGAGATGGAGCATTAGAAGGCTACATATAGTTGGTATTTAAAAAAAAGACAGCAATTTATGATGCTGCAAAAGAATGTAATTTTTTCCAGGAAAAAAAAAAGACTTCTGAAAATTACCTGAATATATTATATATTTGCAATGCTGATAAAACTGAGCGGTTCCAGCAATAGTTGCTCACTCTGTCTTTTGTAAGCACCTGTCAAAGAATAATTTCCACACACATCCACGACCTGCTCCACACACAAACACACAGATATACATGTGTGCACATGCACACACACATAGTACAATTTAGCTTTTAAGCACAATCAAGATAGACTATCAATTTTTCCACATACTGGTCTGAACCATGGCTTGGCTGGAAGTGAACTGGGTCAGACATCACAAAGACCTACTGGAGATATGGAAAAACCCAAAAATAATCTGCACTGTGGTGCTAGAGGATTGGGAGTGTTACTGAAAATAGGCAGAAGTCAAAGATTCAAGAAAGTGAATCTTAACATTCTCATAAATCTATCAGCAAATGTTAGGGGTTAGGACTTGAAAACTACAATTAAGAAAAAGACTCTAACCTCAGGAAGGACTCAGGGAGAGCAAACTGGATATTGTTCATTAGGATCCCACTTTTAGAAGCCTGGAGCTTAAATTTAAAACCCAGACTAGATTGTAACAGTGACACGGATTAGAAAATTTGAAATTACTTACCTTCTGTATATTTCAGACTTGAGCAAATGATTAAATGTCTTGAGGAAGATAGGAGCTAAGTTTCTCACTGTTGGGGAAGTTACAAATATGGAAAGGAAAAATACTGAAATGTACCCTGTTTTGCTGAATTAGAATGGAAAGTATCAGTATGAACTCATCATTGATAGATAGATACATAGATACATAGAGAGACAGAGAGAGAGAGACAGAGAGAGAGACAGAGACAAGACAGAGACAGAGAGAGATAGAGACAGATAGAAAGAGAAATAAATACCCCTACAAAAATATCTTCCTTAGCTCAGTCTGCTGAAAAACCCAAAAGAAATGACACACCAATAACAGTGAGAACACCTGAAGCCCAGATCTTGGTTTCTAAATATTATTCTCCATTAAAGGGAACCAAGGCTCCTTGGAGAAATAGCTAATTCCAGAGCTGGGACAAGGAAAGTACAAGATGCACCTGGAGGGCCGGCCAAGTGGTGCAGTAGTTAAGCACTGGCTTGAGAAGCCGGCGGCCCCGGTTCGGGTCCCGTATGTGAGGGCCAGTGACACTGCTCTCAAAAAAAAAAAAAAAGATGCACCTGGAGTATTTTGGGGGACTAGAAAATAAGGAAGTATGTAGAGAATACTGGGGACATGTCAAATGGACACAGAAGACAGCTCAAAGGGACAATATGAACATCTAAATAAACAATAATAGTGATGGATTATAACCCACTGAATAAAACAAGAATCCACGTGCCCACATGGATATAATTAAATAGAAAGGGGGTAATAGAGGTTCTTTCTTACAGTTGAATAACAACTAATAAACATAGAAATAAGAAGGAGTTAGAAAATCATCGATGCATGTTAAACCAATGGTAAAAGACTGACAAGAAACAGAATGTATACATCCAGCATTAAAGGTGCTCCCTACAAATTACTTGTTAGTTACAAAGTTACAGTAGAGAAATCTAGTAGGCACCACCTTCATCAAAACATCAAAGCTAACATCACCAAAGTTAGGACAAACCACTACCATAAGCCTGCTGATATGCTGCCATGAGAAGGGCACGGTGGTTCAATACCCCTGCCAATAATTCATAATCTGAATCAAAAGGAAACATAATTGAGGGATATTTTGCAAAGTAACTGGCCCATACATTTCAACAATGTCAAAATCAAGAAACACAAAGGATAAAGGGATAGTTCTGAATTAACGGAGCCCAAAGAGACATGACTACTAATTTCAGTGAGTGATCCATGGTTGGATTAGGGACCAGAAAAAAGAGCTATATAAGATGTTATTGGGAGCCGGCCAAGTGGCGCGGTGGTTAAGCGCTGGCTTGGGAAGCCAGCGGCCCCAGTTCGGGTCCCACATATGAGGGCAAGTAACACTGCCCTCAAAAAAAAAAAGGACCTCCAGTAAAATGGCAGAATAGACAGACGCTGTGCTAACTACCTCCCAGGATCACACCAATATTACAAACAAATTATACAGCATTCAACCCTGGAGGTCCCCAAAACACTAGATGAACAGAACCACTAAACGAAGAACATAAAGAGGAGGGCACGTCAAGTCTGGTAGGACGGGCGGGGACCAGAGAGGGCGAACCCCGTGAGGGAAGCCCCAGCTGTGGGGAGACTTCTCCGGTTGGGAGAGAGACCCTCTAGCCGCACACCAAGCTCACCAGCCCAGAGTTCCTTTGCCAGGAAGAAAAGTTCCAAGACAGCTGGCAGTAAATTAGTGAGGACTCTCTTTGCTCAGTTCAGTGAGGCTAAGACCGGCTAGAGAATCAGTGGGGCTGGCACCTGGGCTTGCTCGCTGGTGAGCACTCACCTGGTTCCTGGTGGAGGGAGTAGATGTGTGAGCCGGGCCCAGTAGCCTGCGGGGACGGACTAAACTGAGCACCTTTGGTGCAAAGGCTGTAGGTTTTTGGACCATTGTTCCCCTGGTCAGGAGCCTGCACGCGAGTGGTGTAAGGAGGGCACCATTTTGTCAGGGTTGGGCCCTCCCACAGAGGGTCAGGTCCGAGACCTCATTGGTCTGGTGGAATTGGAGCAGAAGTGCGTGTGTGCATGTGTGCGCGCATGCGGCCTTGGATCCCCACCCTCCACCCGGCTTATACTGCATTGCCAGGGAAACGCTAGGCAGGTGCCCTCCGGCTCCAACAGGCTGCTCACTGAGACGCAGGAGTGCACAAGCCGCCTCGTGTCCCCACTCTCCGCACTGCACTTACAGAGTTGCCAGGCTGGTGATTGGTTGTCGGGCTGCTCGGCCTCATCTGCGAGGGGCTGATTGGGACAGGCTGAGACTGGGAGTTTTCCTGGGAGTGTTGGGCCGTGAGCTGTGTGCCTGCGTGATCCAGCCAGGGATCTCCTGGTGATCTATCTAATACATCACAGCAATCCCAGAGCGACAGCCAGAATGGGGAAACAAAGAAACATGTCACAAGTAAAAGGTCAGAAGAAACCTCTAGAAATGGAACTAAATGAAACAGAGGGATCCAACCTTTCAGAGACAGAGTTTAGAACACCGATAAGAATGTTTAACAAACTTAATGAGGACATAAGGAAGGATAGAGAAATCATAAAAAACAACCAGTTAGAACTAAAGAATACAATAACTGAAATGAAGAACACACTCGAAGGAATCACCAGTAGAGTCGATGAAGCAGAGGAGCGGATCAGCGATTTGGAAGACAAAATAGCAGAAATCACCCAGTTGGCACAACAAAAGGACCAAAGCATAAAAAACAATGAAAATGGTTTAAGAGCCCTATGGGACAAGATGAACCACAACAACCTTTGGAATCATAGGAATACCAGAAAGAGAAGAGAAGAACCAAGGGGTCGAGAAAGTATTTGAAAAAATAATGACTGAAAACTTCCCTATCCTGGTGAAGGAGATCAATATACATGCCCAGGAAGTGCAGAGGGTTCCAAACAAGCTGAACCCAAACAGGTCCACACCAAGACACATCATAGTTAAAATGGCAAAGGTTAAAGACAGAGACAGAATCCTAGAGGCAGCAAGAGAAAGACAGCTGGTTACATACAAAGGAACTCCTGTTAGACTCACAGCTGAGTTGTCTACAGAAACTCTGCAGGCCAGAAGGGAGTGGCAGGAGATATTCAAAGTGACACAAAATAAAGGCCTACAACCAAGATTGCTCTACCCAGCATGGCTATCACTTAAAATTGAAGGAGAAATAAAGAGCTTCTCAGAAAAGAATAAGCTTAAGGAATTCATTACCACCAAGCCAGCATTGCAAGAAATGTTCAAAGGGCTTTTTTAAACCAAAGAAAGGGGTAAACAAGCTAACCCAGGGAGACCAGGAATACAGATAACAAAATGGCAATACATATGCACCTATCAATAATCATTTTAAATGTGAATGGGCTAAATGCTCCAATCAAAAGACAGAGAGTGGCTGAGTGGATAAGAAAATAGGACACATGTATATGCTGTTTACAGATGGAATAAGATATTTCATGCAAATGAAAATGAGAAAAAAAAAGCTGGAGTACCAATACTTATTTTGGACAAAATAGAGTTTTAAATGACTACAATAAAAGACAAAGAAGAGCACTATAACCCTAATAAACATCTATGCACCCAACATAGGAACTCCTAATTATATATAACAGATTTTGAGAGACATAAAGACAGAGATCAGCAGTAACACTATCATAGTAGGGGACTTCAACACCCCATTGTTACCAGTGGACAGACCCTTTAGACAGAAAAATCAACACAGAAAGAGGAGCCTTTAATGACTTTAGACCAGCTGGACTTCGTTGATATTTTTAGAGCATTTCACCCTGAAAAAACAGAATATACATTCTTCTCAAATACACATGAGACATTTTCCAAGATAGACCACATTAGGCCACAAAACAAGTCTCAGTAAATTTAAGAGGATTGAAGTCATATCAAGCAGACATAAAGGAAAAACTGATGGTTGCTGGCTGAGAGGGAGTGGAGATGAGGGAGAGGGGGAAGGTTTTGGACAGTGTAGGTGGGTGACTACAGTGTTGCTGCACGGATATGGGGGCAATTCTTGAAATGTAATTGATAATGTTGTGAAGAGACTATTATGTTAAGTGAAATAAGTCAGTCGGAGAAAGACAAGTACCATATAATCTCACTTATATGTGGAGTCTGAAAAACTGAATGAATGATCAAAGTAAACAGACTCATAGATATAGAGGAAAAACTGAGGGTTGCTAGTTGGGAGGGGGTGGTGATAAAGGGGAAGGTGAACGGATTAGACAGCATAAATAGACAACTACAATATTGCCACAGGGATATGAAACACAGTTTGGGGAATATAATAATGTAAAAATTTTGGATGGAGTACAGTCTTTATCACTGCACTGTACACCTGAAGTTGATGTATAATATTGTATGTCAACTGTAACTGAATATATAGATAGTCACGGGATGTGGAGTATACTGTGGAAGGGAGTCAAGGGAATTGTAATACATATGTATGATATGGGGGGGAGTGGGGTGGCGAACTGGGAGAGGGGGTGTCATTTTTGGGGGTAAAGAGTATAACTATTGCATCGTGTTGGACACCTGATACTAATAAAATAAAAAAAAGAAAAGAAAAGAAGCGAATGGAAAAAAAAAAAAGATGTTATTGGGGCAACTGATGCAATTTGTACCTGGACTATGGAAGAGATAATAGAAGTATATCAATATTAAATTTCCTGCTTTTGAAAACAACTGTGGTCATTTAGGAGAATGCTCTTGTTCCTAGGAAATACAGACTAAACTATATAGGTATAAGTGGGCATGGCATCCTCAAATTATTCTCTTGCAAATATATATAGAGAGGGGGCGGTGGTTAGTGCTGACTTGGGATGCCAGCGGCCCTGGTTCAGGTCCCACATATGAGGGCCAGTGACAGTGCCCTCAAAGAACAACAACAACAACAACCACAACAACAAAATATATATATGAGAGAAGCAAAATATAGACAATTGGTGAACCTGGGTTTGTGACAGTTCCTTGCAACTTTTCTGTAAATATAAATTTACATCAAAATAAACATCTAAAACAAACAATCTTCAGGCAAGATATGTGGGATTCCATCTTGGGGCATGAATGATTTTGAACATCTAACGTATAAAGGCATTGAATTTAGAATCAAGGTAGGGGTACACACATGCAGTGCATAATAAAGAAAGAAAATGTAAAACAAAGTGGTCAGCAAGGAATGAGGCAAGAACTCAGTTGACAAAACAAGAATCAAAGGAGAACCAGCAGCATAGCTAACTCAGTGGTGAGCAGGTAAGTTACTAGTGTAAAGCTCTGTGTAGTTCTCGTGCCCAGTGACAGGTTTAATCCAAGATTCTGAATCATACATGGAGGAGTTACATGGCCCAGCAATGCTAAGAAGGCTACATAGGTTGGGAACCGAGTATATTATTACAGTTTGATTTCATGGGAAGTTTCATGCAGCTGCACTGTGTAACAGCCTGATTCAGACGGAACCAGTTGTGGTCTAGATCTGTACAGCTTAATACTGTAAACTCCCAGGAAAGAAAATATGGAAAATGTAATCATCCTCGAGTTTTCAAAAACATCGCACTTTGCCTCTTGCTATCATAGCATAAGCCAAAGCATTGATAGAAATATTTTTTTCTTGTCCCATTATCTTTTGTATCCTTTAGAACCAGAAGATAATAAAATAGCTACCTTTATGCTCTCAGTTCTCAATCATAGTTGTACTTTAAAATCACCTAGAGAAATTTTAAAACTACTAATGCTTGTGCCATACCCCCAGAGGTTCTGTTTCATTTGTCTGTGGTGGGGCCCAAACATTAGCATTTTTTAATATCCTCAGATGATTCTAATGTTCAGCCAGGGTGGAAAACTATCGATATAGACATTGTTTCTCAAAATGACATTTTTGGACCACCTGTATCAGAATTATCTGGAGTATTTAATAAAAATGTGAAATCCTGGATCCCACCCCACAGTTAGTAAGGATTTGGGGAGAGGGAAATTTTAAAGAAGTTCCCAAGTGATAGTCATGCTCACTATGACAACCACTGCTCTGGATTTTTTAAGATCTCACTTTTAAAAAGCAAGGTTAGTTCTCCAGGAAAGAAAGGAAAAAAAAAAAAAAAAATATATATATAGATATATATATATATATATATATATATATATATATATATATAACAACAAAATGTACACACATTTTAAGCAAGAAAAACTTAAAATTGTAATACTCAATATATACTGATAACAAAAGATGAACACAAGTCACGTTTGACTTTTGCAATTGCAAGAAGTGCTCAAAGTAGTTACCATCAGCATAATTTTAATACAGGTTTTTTTTCCTTTCTTAAAATGTGTATACATTTTTTTGGCACCCTCTGTGTATTATATATATTCTCAAAACATTACCTCACTGATCCTGTGACTGTTCAGAATATGATATAACAGATGAAATTTCTTGGGAAAGTTGATGTATTATGCAGGGATGATACAAGGCTCTCATTCTGATTTTAACATAGAATATAGACATTTTAATATATCATTGCTTAGGATTCTATTAGAAGTCAAATATTATAAAAGGCTTGGAGAAAACTGAGGTGGGGTGTTCCACCTGCAGTACTGATGCCACCTGAGTGTGATGATGAACAATTTGTCACTCTTGAGATATACCCTCCAGCAGAGCACAATTTCACAAATTCTTGAAATGGTGATGATGATTTTTCTTACTCATATGTCCTGGTAGCAAATAATGTAAGAGAATTATATATGAGCTGATGTAGGTAAGTCCATGATCTGTTCTGTAAAGAATGAAGAAATAAGAGATAGTGTTCTGAATCCTGCAGCCAAGTGTAAAAAAAATGAAGGTGATGGTTTTCTAGAGAATAAGTAAACCACTTGGTTTTATCATTCAATCCACTAATTGTACATAAAGGTAGCTGTATCATTATTACTCAGGACGTTCATTTGTGGTACCTCTATATAGAGAGGTAAGAGGTTCAAATAAAAGCGCACACCTGAGTCTTTTTCCGGAAAGGAAGTCCCAAAGTCTTGCTGAGGTCCTTACACCATCAAGACTGTAACCAAGACTATATTTTCAGGTCTAAAATGACTCTGAGTCACTAATAAAAATCAGATGAGAGCTGATTTCTCAACAGAAACTTTGCAGGCCAGAAGGAATTGGCATGAAATATTCAAGTGATAGAAAGCAAGGATCTACAACCAAGGTTACTCTACCCAGCAAGGCTACCATTTAGAATCAAAAGGAGAGATAAACAGCTTCCCAGACAAGAAAAACCTAACGGAGTTCATCAGCACTAAACCAGTATTACAAGGAATGCTAAAGGGACTTCTCATAGAAGAAGAAAAAAATAATAAAAAATATGAATAATAAAATGGCAACAACTACATATCTACCAATAATTACTTTAAATGTAAATGGATTAAATGTTCCAATCAAAAGACATAGGATGGCTGAGTGGATAAGTGAACAAGACCCTTATATATGCTGCCTACAAGAGACTCACTTCAGATTGAAAACCACACACAGAATGGAAGAAAAGGGATGGGAAATGCATTTCATGATAGTGGAAAACCTCTGCCCCCACCAAAAAAAAAGTGCTGGGGTAACAATACTTATGACAGACAAAATAGACTTTAAAACAAAGGCTATAACAAGAGACAAAGAAGAACCCAAGAATTCTACCTCTGGGTATTTATTTGAAGAAACCCAAAACATGGATTCAAAAAGACATATACATCCATATGTTCATTGCAGCATTATTTGCAATAAGCAAGATATGGAGGCAACCTGTGTGTCCATCAATAGATGAATGGATAAAGAAGAGGTGGTACATACTCGTATACACAGTGGAATACTACTCAGCCATAAAAAGGAATGAGATCTTGCCATCTATCTACAACAACATAGATGGACCTATAGGGTATTGTACTAGGTGAAATTAATCAGAGAAAGACAAATATCATATAATTTCACTTACATGTGGAACCTAAAAAACAAAATAAATGAACAAAAAAAACAGAAACAAACTCATAGATATAGAGAACATTTTGAGGGTTGCCAGATGGGAGTGGGGTTAGGGGAATGGGTGAAAAAGGAGGAAGGATTAAGCACAAATTGGTAGTTACAAAATAGTCACAGGGATGTAAAGTACAGCATAGGTAATATAGTCAATAATATTGTATTAACTGTGCATGGTGTCAGATGGGTACTAGATTTGTCAGGATGCTCACTTCTTAAGCTATATAAATGTTTAATCACTGTTTTGTATACCTGAAACTAATATAACATTGTATGTAACTCTAATTGAAAAATAAAAATATATACTTTTTAAAAAGAGAAGAGGGGACTAAGACATAGACTGAGGTAAGGTGTAGGCCAGAAGAGAGCCTTCAGAAAAAAAACTACTCCGCTAGGACCTTGATCTCAGACTTCTAACCTCCAGAACTGTGAAAAAATAAGTTTCTTTTGTTTAAAAAAACAAAAATCAGATGACAGTATCACATACTTAATGAGGTAGGAAAGACGTGTATCACATTTTTTGGAAACTTTTACAAAATGAAATCAGTTAAAGAAAGCTCTGGCACTCAGAAAGTTAACTTTTGCTATATGGAAATGTTAGTTATACAAAATGTCTTATCCACTTTAGTTCTTTGGGTATAAATTTCATAAACTGTGTTGAGAGAACATACTGGGATTAACTGTCCTGCATATCACCAAGTAATTGCATTTCTTTTGCTTCATTTGGCTACATTAATAGCCCTAAGAAACCAACTAGTTTAACTCTTACTCATGCTCTAAAGAGTTAAGCAATATACTAACACATTTAGCATTCTCCCCAAGTATTCCAGCTCCATGCAACTCCATCTGGAAATTGTCATAAAGAAAATGAACAAGTTTGCAATCATTACCTTTAGATTTCTATTACCACCAGTATATTTTTCTTTTACTTAATACTATGCCATGTTTACAAGTTTCAGCCTATAAATTCGGAGGTGAGCAGGGATTTATGCTGTGAAATGCAAATAGACTTTATAGCAATTTAAACACATTTTCACTTACCATGATTATAATTCACAAAATATTGTTCTATGATACTGGACACCAGTCTTTCATTCAATATATTTTTCACGAAGCTAGGTAGGTGAATAATCTTTTCTAACCTATGCATTATCTATGTTTTCAGACACAGATCTTAAGTAAAACTATGTAAATGAATTTGTCTACATATGTAAATTTCTAGTGGGTATTCAGTAATAGATTAAAAAAATACATAGATTTAAACATTCATGGAATGGAAAACCAGTGAGGAATTGGAAAAAAGGAGCCATAAGTCAGAATGAGGGAAATAGTTGACTCCACAGCTCCTCTCAGACAATGTCAATTGAGTATAGGTTATTCCATAGAATCAAGGCTAGATATTGGGTATGGGGTAGATACTAACGATGTTCTTAAAAATTGATTATGTTCAAAATATTTTGAACCTTTTCAAAGGAGATAAAGTCCAATGTCTCTAAGAAACAGTTCTATATATAATTTAGGAAGGGAAACAGTTCATGATCATTACCAGATGTTACCAGTCTGGTTTAATCAGAAGTAAGTAAGCTAGTTAGTTTGCTCCCTTACCAAATCAGAAGACAGCCTTTCCTTCCACTCATTCAGCAGGTAGTTTGTAAGCACCCACTATGTGACTGGCAGTGAGCAAGGCACTGGAATATAGTCGTTAAGGCCAGAGAAGAGGAATTAAGAGTCATCTGAGAAACATAGCCTGGATATTCAAAGGTTCATTCCAATTAAAGAAACATGGCTGCCATGCTCAGCTGATACCTGAGAGTATTTAGTAAAAGAACACAGCTGAAACTAGGACAATAACAGACAGTTTCTAGAGTTAAAGAACAGGTCATAGGAGGTTGGTGAAAAAGGACATGAGTTCACCTAGAATTATGTACCTTGTGATATGCACATTTGGCGTATGTGTTGTTTACCTTTTTAAAATATTTTTTATTGTCATAAGAATGCAACATGAGATCTACCCTCTTAAATTCTCATGTATACAATATTGTTAACTATAGGCATGATATTGTACAGCAGAACTCTAGAACTTATTCATCTTGTATAATTGAAACTTTATGCTCATTGAACAGCAAAATGGAGAGTTGCGGTGTTGTTTACCTCTTAATGAAATGATATTAAAAATTATTTTAAATGTAAAATGTCAATCTCTTCAGTTTTGTACATTAGAGCCATAGACACTATCTAGAAATAGCTACTTGAGTGAATAAGCTAAGCATTCACTAGTTGCAAACTTCTGCCAGGTCAGCCCTATTTCAGTGAAACCAGCCTCACATAAAGCATTTTACTGGAGCTGGGACAAGGGACATTGAGAAAGCAAAGATTCTGGCTTTAAATACTGATAGAACCACGGTGAACTTAGCAGATGAAATTGAACATGATAGGGATCCAGACAGATGGAGCTGTGCCAGCAATGATAACCACAGGTGATGAAAAAAGGTATCCAGAAACATGGTTTCCCTAAGAAGCCTTCTTAGGTGTACACTGCAGTTATAATACATAGTTGATTTATCATTTGCACCCTCGGGTTCTGTGCACTGCTTAAAGAAGCTATGTGAACACAGAGGCAGAGACTGGAGTGATGCAGCCACAAGCCAAGTAATGTTGATAGCCACCAGAAGCTGGAATTGGCAAAGAATGGATTCTCCTCTAGAACCTTCAGGGGCAGTGTGGCCCTGGGCACACCTTGATCTCAGCCCAGTGATACTGAGTTTGGACTTCTGGCCTCCAGAACAGTGAGAAGAATAGATTTCCATGGTTTTAAGCCACTAAATTTGTGATAATTTGTTTCAGCAATCACAGATAATTTTATACAAATATTTCATGTGACTACATAGCTGGTCTGGGTGCTAGGTCAATACTGAGTGAGAAAAGCTGAGTTCCTAAGGTGATAACCCTGAAACGCCATCTCCTGAAATCTCGGGTGGTGGTGATAGAAGAAACCAAGATTCTCTGGACACTTATTACTGTTCCTAAGGGCTATTATAAAAATTTTATAAGAATTCTAAAACAAGAATGAGGAAATAAATCTATTCATTCTTCTCATTTCCATGGCTGTTAGCTTTCAATGTTTCTTCTTATTTTACTTTATGTTCATCTTTTCCTGACAGAATCTTCTACGTACATAAGTAATTTGAAGAAATATCTCAGTTGCAGCTATCAAAATAGCTTTTTTCTTTGAAGATAGTTTTCCAAGAAAAATGGGTTATGGCTTTTAAAATTTGATAGCAGAATCAAAGTGAAACATAAAAGCAAGGGGTAACCTAAGTTGATTGAGGGAAACAGTATATTTTGAACTAGCATTTGTTGAAGATCTTACCCTGGCCTTCACACCACGGCAGCCATCACCATGGCTAGGGGTAACACAATTGAGAAAAGAGACAAATTTCTTCCTTTGGGGTAGATTATTTTATTTAAAAAATGACACCTGTGGGCTGGCCGAATGGCTCCGTTTGTTAAGAGCACGCACTCTGAGCAACAGAGTCGCTGGTTCATTTCCCACATGGGCCAGTGAGCTGTGCCTGAGCTGAGCTGCCGCTGAGCTGGTGAGAGCGTGTGCTCTTAACAACAAGGTTGCCAGTTCGACACCCATATGGGATGGTGAGCTGTGCCCCCTGGCAACTAAGATTGAACACAGAACCTTGAGCTGAGCAGCCACTAGCCAGACACCTGCATGGCTCAGTGTGCAACAAGGTTGCCGGTTGGACTCCCTCATGAGATGGTGGACTATGCCCTTCCGCCCCCCCCCCACCCACTGCAATGAGATTGAAAGCGGCGACTGGACTTAGAGCTAAGCTTGCGCCCTTCACAACTAAGATTGAAGGACAACAACTTGACTTGGAGCTAATGAGTCCTGGAAAAACACAATGTTACCCTTCCCCAATTCCCCAACACTCTTCCCCTTCCCAATTCCCCAATAAAAATCTTAAAAAAAAATATGACAGCTGAAACCCAATTCAAAGTTGTCAACACTTACAAAGGCTTCTATAAATTATGCCTATCTCCATGGTACACAATTCCCTCTTATTTCACTGCTCCCACTACACACCCACACCAACACATATCAGCATTGTGCAACACACAGTGAGTGGCTGATTACCATATTATACTTTCCTTTCGGATTTTTGGTATTGTTACATGTAGTGCCCACCTACTAGAAATGTGCCAGATCAGTGGTAATCAACATTGACTGCATATTGAAATCACCTGAGAAATCTTAAAAGCACTATGCCTAGGACCCAGTCCCTTAGATCCTAGCCATTTGTGCAGTCTGGACATCAGGAATTGTAAAAGCCCCATCCCCAGCAAGGAGATTTTGCAGTGCAGATAAGGTTGCAAACCATCTGAGCACCAAGGATATAGCTCAGCCCAGAGCTTCTCAAATTCTACTGTGCATAAGAATCACCTTATGTTCTTGTGAAAATATGGATTCTGATATGTTAGATGGGAAATGAGGCTCTGCATTTCCTACACATCCCCAAATGATCATGATGGTTCCTGAGGGCTGTACTTTAACTAGCAAGATCATCGCTTTTCTAGTTCTAGAAAATGATAACATATGTACTAGTAAAGCACACTGCCATTTCCAGAGAAGCCTGCTCTTAGAAAGAGACAACAGGACTCCAGGGGCTCTGGCTACTCCAGGCTCTACACAGCCACCCCAAGTCCTAGCCAGCCACCCCAGGACTGAGTGAAATGATGTCTCAGCTCATCTGTGACCCATCTCCTACACACCAGAGGCACACTGGTTGCATATCTTTGGTTTAGGCCCACACTTTTCATTACCAATATCAAATAACTATAGATAAGACAAATAGCAAAATTATATACACAGGAGAAAACATAAACTACATGTGCATTGTCAAAGTGGATGCAGGTCATAAGCAGGGAGCTCTATCCATAAATAAGAGAATTTAGGATATTCAAGAGCTATAGAAGCACTGTCAGTATAGACAAAGGGAAAAGCAAAAGGTCAATGGAGATTTGAAACAGTAATTGAATTCACACATTTGTCCTTAAACTGGCTGTCCAGTATTGCTCAAACCAGTTTGTGTTTCTTCAGTTGTAAACCTACCACAACACAATACCCAGCTATCTATTTTTTTTTTAGCTGAGCCATCCGCCACCTGTTGGCAGCTTAGCGGCAGCTCAGCTCGGGCTGGGCATTGAACTGCTATTGCTCAGAGCTCAGCTCGCACTCTTGAGCGAGGGCTTAATCAACTGAGCCACTCGGCTGGCCCGATACCCAGCTATCTAGAGAGTAGTGTGAAAGGGATAATCGGAATGACATGCAGAGAAAAAAATGTTAGCATCTCTATGGCACTGAAAGGTTCATCAATAAGGGTATGTGTATACTCTGGAGCTAGAAGGGAGATGCGAATGCATATAGTATTATCTATAGCGTGGACAACAATGAAATACCTTTCTTAGTTTTTAAAGTTAGTAATTTAAAATGTATTTCAACGTGTTGGAGGAGGAGAAAGCTTCTACTGTATAGTTAACTTTTTTCCACTTAATTGCCTGTATATCTTATGCTTGATTTATTTTTATGAAAGGTAAAACTAAATTATTGCTGCCACCAACAGGGTTTTTTAAATTTCCATTTGAGCGACATGCAGATGAAAGTTTAGGGATAATAATTTAAATAAACAGTGACAGATTCTAGTAGTTTCTGAGCATCCCTCAAATGCTATGCCTGAAAACCCCTTGCATGCAAATATAACTATGTACAGGTAGTGCATCTTCTGTGTAGACCCAGTTTTAATGCCATGAAATTAATCTGATCAGTGAACGATACCTGCCCCCAGATTCCTATGGGCCTTTTTTTATCAATAAATTAAATAGTATAATTTTGTCTCTTTGTTTATATTCTTTGTTGGTCCACAATAAGTAAAATGATAGAATTAGTATATTCAGAATGGAATAGAATTTTAAATACCTTAGCTCTCATATTTTATACAAGTGGAAATTAAAACCCAAAGATCCTAAGTGGTTGGTCCAAGATTATATAGCTCAACAACATAACCCAAACTAGAATTAAGTTCTCTTGAATCCTTGTTCAGTGCACTCTATATCACAAATTAATATGTCAGCTAATTTTAAGAAATAATTATAGAGATTTATGAGATGGTGAAGCAGATGTGCCTGTGCTGAAGCTGTTCCCTGGGGCAGTACCCACAGAATGTTGTCCTTCTTTATCAGGATTCACCCTGAAGACAGCTAAGCCCTGGACTACTCTAGAAAGTAGGTATCTGTAAGGTTGTTTGACAAGGATTTCAAAATCCCTATGTGAATCATTGTGGGTAACTTTTTCTGGCATGAAACTATCTACTTGAATTATCTATAAATTCGAAAAGCCCAAGAGGTATATCTGATGGTGAGTAGAAATGGAGATTGGCTTAAGTTTTAATGAAAAATTTTCCCCACTCTAGCTGATGATTCATGTGGTGAAATTTTTATTTTTTGATTTCTCTGCCTGTCAGGCCATTCCTGCAAAGGTCACTGCTGAATGGGTCCACATCATTTTGTTGGCAATTTCTAACTATCAAATTGTATTGATTGCATCTTGTCACATGTAAGAAAAGTTCTTTTTTTCCAATATCAGGATTTTTTTCTTCATTATCATCATTTAAAATAATGAGTTGCAATCCATTAGGAATTTGAGTACGTCCATGAGATTATTTGATTTCCCAGCATTGCTCCCTCAAAAAAACTGACATATTTTTAAAAATCAAAATTTATTTTATGGAATTTGGGAGGTTATATTTGTTCATGCATTGGAATGTTGTAAAATCATTCTTTAAAATTATCTCCATTAAACACCAAATAGCTTTTCAATATTAGAATGACTTTCCTCTTTTAAAAAAAGGATGTCTGAAAATATTAATGGTCAATAGCATATTTTTCAACCAAATATACCCTTACTATATTTCATTTACCAATGAAAGTATGTGAAATTTCAACACAAGTCAAAGTTCAAATGATAATTAGAGTGATCAGAATTCCAGAATCAGCATTTATATGAACTAAATATTTTACATGTGGGAAATGCTATTTTTGTGACATTTTTGCAGATAGTAAAGTTAAAATTGGAATCTGCTCTTTGGGTTTTTAAAAACTGAATAGTGATTTTAAAGACAACCACACAATTTGTTATTCATTTGAATATTTTAACCCACACTTCTGCATACTCTTGAGGTCTCTGAGAGGTTCCCTGCCCAGGATCTGAACAAATTGAAAAATAGCACACAAGAGAGGGTGATAGAGAACCAAAACATGGATGCTATTATTACTGATGTAGTATTAGTTGAAGGATGTAGCTTTAGTTCTGTTAATCAAGTGAAGTTATAGATAGTAAACCTTGGAATCAGACCACGGAATTCACAATTTCATAGCAGCACTGAATCAGGACAGGCCCCCTTCCCTGTAGGGGCAGCACATGATATGAATCCCTGTAGGCAGGCCTATTCTCAAAAAGGAGAAAGAAGGAACTTATCCTAGCATGCCTGTTGCTTACCAATCACATAAGTCAGGGGCCGGCAAACTTTTGAGACGGAGGAGCTGCCAAGGGTCGGCAAACTGTGGCTCGTGAGCCTCATGCAGCTATTTGGGTACATACTTGTGGCTCTGAAGTAAAATTGAAAATGAAAATGAAACTATCATAGTTTCATTTATAAAAATTGTAAAGGATATTATTCACATAATGGTGATTTCATTTGTTTCATTGGTCTCACAAAACTTCAAGGGACAGGATTGGCTCTTCCAGGGGTCAGCAAACTTTTGGGATGGAATATCCCCAAAGAGCTGCATGTGGCTCAAGAGCCTCGGTTTGCTGACAGCTGACATAAGTCATTCCAACTCCCCTGGGGCCACGTGATTAAAAGGAGTGGGGAGCTAGCTGCAAGGAGTGTGTTAATAAATTCCCTACTCAGGGAATTCAAAGAAGTTGGGGAAAGGTATCATTCCCCTCTAACATAAATCACTCAAGATTTGACCCAAGTCTTGTTAATGTTGCTTTGTCTCTTCCTATACCTCACTGGCATCACTCTTGCCTGCTCTTACGGCTCCCTCATATTCCTGTTTTATTTACCAACAGGGAAAGTAGCTATCTGCCCCTCCTTTGGCTCAAGTGGATAAGGTGATGCATGGCGCTTAATAGGAAGCCTTGATTGATGAACTTATGAAGGCTCCCCGGTCTTTGAAAACAACAGTCATAGGGCCGGCCGAGTGGCGCAGTGGTTGGGAGCTGGCTTGGGACGCCAGCGGCCCCGGTTAGGATCCCACATATGAGGGCCAGTGACACTGCCCTCAAAATACAAAACAAAACAAAAAACAGTCATAGAATTGAATGAGAAAGGTTGTGGTAGCAAAATGAGGTGGGAAACACAATATTTGGTAAGGGACAGAAGCAGGTCTGTGCAGCGGGAGGCAGAACAGATGAGAGGGTAAACCCTGAAAATGGCATTAACATTCTATAATTCTAGTATTTTCTACATTTATAAAAATTGTCTTGACTTTGTTCTAGATATTGCTTGACTCACATGGCATGAGTTAAACCATGTTGCCAATAAAAACTAACATTCTCCCAGGCAATATCAGCTATAGCACCAATAAACTAGCTTGGGCTATAAGATACAGAATGAGTACTAACAGTTCTCATATGTAGGCATGTTCTGCATATATAGATAAATGAAATATAATAAATGAGTTGTAAATATCTCCATCAGGTTCATAAATATGCTATTTTAGGAGTTACATGTCAGTTGTAATGACTATCATTACAGACATTTTCTATATTATAAAAGCTTTGCACTTTAAGAAGCTGGTCCATAGTAGCAGTGTGTTATTGATTCAGGTAAAATGTCCAATCCTCTAGAGATAAAGAGAGAGAGGGGAAAGAAAAACTAAACAGAATGCAACTTTTTACAGATCTATTCTCCTGTCATCAAGCAGCAACTCCCAATAGTTTTTACAGTTCTGTGCCAAGAGACTTTTGGGAAACACTACCTTATAAGCCATGGCTTCCTGGTCATTTGCCACCTTCCTCTGGGAAAATTGATAAACTTGATAAACTGTCCCTAAGGGGGCTTCATACATGGGCTGTCTCATTCACAATTGATAATCTTATAACCATGATTAAAAACTAAGTGAGAAACAGAATCCTGTTATTACCTGATATCATTGTCAATTAACTCATGTACAAAAATGAAAGATGAACTTCCTCACTAGGAAGCACTGAATAGGTTGGATTCAGAGATAATCTTTCCTCTGCCCAACCTAAGACAGACAGTGGGGATATAGTGGGTGTGTTTCCAATTTTTGAACTTCTCAAATAATTCAAAGAAAGATAAATTACTAGGAGAAACCAGAACAGATATTACCTGATTAATACTTACTATTAACTTGAATAAAAAACTTCAGGGATTTCTTTTGAAAAACTAATTTTATTCATATCCGTCTCAGAGTTTTAAATCTATCACTCTCTGCCTCAATAAATAAGAGTAAGCTAATTAGAGACTGGCAGAGAGAAACATCGCCTCTCAAACACTACTTTCTCTATCTTCAACATCTTATTCTAACACACTTAGTTTGCACATATCCAGTTTTAACTTACATATATTTTTTAGAATCTTCAGCACTGTCCTATGAAGTGTATAAAAAGTGGTTCTTTTGACTCATTTATCACTTATGGAAATGCTTTTGCTGTTTTATCTCTAGGCTTCCTGACTAGAACTGTGATTTCTGGCAGCATAGTCATAATGGATTTGTACTATGAAACCATTTGGACAGCCCAGAAATTTGCCCTATATATTGGTTCTTATGGAAGTCACTGGTCTGTTCTTTCACAGAACCATTATAAAACATTCATAGCTCAAAAATTATATTCATTAAATGATTGCATTTATTTATTTTTAATTTTTATTAAATGTATTGGGGTGACATTGGTTAGTAAAATTATATAGGTTTCAAGTGTGTATTTCTATAATATGACATCTATATATTGCATTTTGGTTATACCACCCGGAATTAGTTCTTCCATCACCATATATTTGACCCCCTTTTCTCTCTTCTACCACAACCCCCTTACCTTCTGGTAAGCACTAATCTGTTGTCTGTATCTATGAGTTTTTGCTTGTCTGTCTTCTTCCTTTGTTGCTTTCAGTTTTATATCGCACATATGAGTGAAATCATATGGTTCTCGACTTTTTGTGTCTGACTTACTTCACTTAGCATGATAACCTCAAGATCCATCCATGTTGTCACAAATGGCAGTATCTCATGTTGTCTTATGGCCGAGTAATATTCCATTGTATTTATGTACCACATCTTCTTTCCCAATCGTCTATCAAAGGGCACTTTGATTGTTTCCATGTCTTAGCCACCATGAATAATGCTGCAATGAACATACAGGTACCTGTATCTTTATGTATAAATATTCTCAGATTTTTGTGGTAGATACATAGAAGAGTCATTGCTGGGTCATATGGTAATTCTTAATTTTTTGAGGAAACTCCATACAGTTTTCCATAGCGGCTGTACCAATTAATATTTCCACCAGCAGTGTGTAAGGATTCCTTTTTCTCCACAGCCTCTCCAACAGTTGTTATTATTTCTCTTGTTAATAATAGCCATTCTAACAAACGTGAAGTGATATCTCATTGTGGTTTTGATTTGCCAAAGCAAACCTAAGAAAAAAGAACTAGGCTGGATGTATCATGCACCCTGACTTCAATTTATACTACAAAACATTATGGTATTGGCAGAAAAAGAGTCACACAGATCAGTGGAACAAAATTGAGAACCCAGAAATAAACACATATATGAGGTGTGATAAAAAAACTCAGTGAATATTTAAATTAAACAAAATTGCAGTAAAAGACACATTGTCATTAATCCTCCTCAAAGTACTCCCCCTCACTTTGAAGACACTTATCTCATTATTCTTGCCACTTTCTGAAGCAGTTCTGGAAGTCCTCTTTCTTGAGTGTCTTTAGTTGCACAGATGCGGCTGCCTCAATGTGTGACATGGAGCCTTTTTGTTGTGATCACAAAATATAATGAATGCTGCTGCTGAGTGCCATCCAATGGAAAGGCAGGGATATTCAATTTGGGAAGCAGCATATTAAACCTTAGTATCAGTTTGTGACAAGATTCAACTTGTTCAGTGCAATCAGTCAGGTGTGAGCTAAGGTTAAGAGAAGGTGTTTTAAAGTGTACGGTAAATCATCCTCCATCATGATAATGCTCCATGTGACACATTTCTTCTGGTATGGCCAGTTCTGTCAAATAAAAACATTACAGTGTGTCCTCATCCATCTTATTCACTGAATCTGTCATGCAACTTCTGGATCTTCCCCAAAGTCAAAATGACCATGAAAGGAAAATGTTTTGAATCCATTCAGGACATCGAGGCAGCCATGACAGTGCAACTAAAGGCACTTACGAAAGAGGACTTCCAGAACTGCTTCAGAAGGTGGCAATAAAGATGGGATAAATCTATGAAGGGGAGTATTTTGAGGCGGATTAATGGCAATGTCTTTTACTGTAATAATGTGTTTAAAACATTCACTGTATTGTTTGATCACACCTCATATATGGGCAGACAATTTTTGACAAAGGAGCTAAAAATATAGAGTGGAGTAAAAGAAAGCTTCTTCAATAAATGGTGCTGGGAAAATAGGAACACCATGTGCAAAAGAATGAAACTAGACTGCTATCTCTCACCATATACCAAAATTAAGAGACTAATGACCTAAACATAAGACCTGAAACAATAAATTACGTAGAAGAAAAAATAGGTAGTAAACTTATGGATCTTGGGCTCAGAGATGATTTTATAAATTTGACCTCAAAGGCAAGTGGAGTAAAAGCAAAAATAAATAAATGGGACTATATCGAACTAAAAGGCTTCTTCTGCACAGTAAAAGAGGCAGGCCATCATCAAAACAAAGAGGCAACCACCAGAATGGGAGAAAATATTGATGAACAACACCTCCAATAGGTGCTAATATTCAAAACATATAAAGAATTCATAGAACTCAACAACAAAAAAACCCGAACAATCCAATTAAAAAATGGGCAGAGGATCTGAACACATTTCTCCCAAGAAGACATACAAACGACCAACCAGATATATGAAAAAACGCTCAACTTCACTAGCTACTAGGATAATGTGTTTATTTTTTTAATGTCCTGTTCCATTTTGTGAAACAGAATTCTGGAAGCCTAGATAGTCTTAAATAGAACTCATTAAAAGTTCAAAAATCCATGCTGAAAAGGCCTGTCATTTCTAAGTCTTTATTACCAAGTCTTTACACTTTTACTGACTCACATTTATTCTCAGTCCTAAACTTTGGATCTTTCAACATTCTCTAAATTAGACTGGTTTGCCTAATGGCTACCTTACAGTCCAGTAAACAAATGTGATGTAATTTCAGTTTACATAAGTCTGTCTGCATTCAATTTATGCAAGGAATGTGCATTAAGTTACTGAGTTAAAAAGATGTTAGCAATGGACTCAAGCTAGAAAACATTAAGGATAGTCTAACTTAACTTAAATTTCCAATTACTCGGATTGGTAGGTTGATAGTTCCCTACCAAAATAGGGAGAATATTTTTAGGTGGGCTTCTTAAGGATAATACATTAACGTATCAAATGATGTTATGTTGTCTATAAAAAAATGTACACAAGCTTTCTTTGGAAAATATCTTTGAGAATATTTTCCTGGTTATCTACTATTCTTTATTCACATGTCTGTCCCCAATAATAATCATAATAGTTAAAACATTTATTAAGCACTGATGTGCTAGGGATGGTACTTATCACATGTTTTACAGAAACCTCAGAACTGCTCTATGAAGTGAGAACCATTAATATTACCATTTTATAGCTGAGAGTATGGGAGCACAGAGAGAGAGTGACTTGGCTAAGTTCACAGCTCATAAAGCTAACAGCCAAATTTTTAACCCAGACCATGTGATGTGTGACTCTACTCCATAACCTGTACCTTTAACCGTTATATTATTTCTTTTACTAACTAAATATCTGTGTATGCATGCATGTATATGCATGTGTATGCATGCATGCACACACTGTGTGCAAAGTTTAAAAGATAACATGATTTTGAATGTCAACTGTAGTTGAAAAAATTTAAAACAGTGGAAAAGATATAGGGGAATTAAGAAGTTCAAAGTTCCAGATATAAAACAAAAAAGTCTTGGGGATGTAATATAGAGCATTGGAAATAGAGTCAACGATATTGTGAGAGCGTGGTACAGTGCCAGATGGTTGCTGGACTTATGGTGATCACTTCTTTATAGGGAATATAACCAATAATGTGGTAATAACACTATATAGAGAAGGTGGGTACTGTTGAATAACTATGGTGTACCCCTAAAACTAATATAATATTGTATGTTAGCTATATTTTAATAAAAATATTTTTAAAAGATAACATGATAATAAATATTCCTTGCCTTTCTTTTCTATTTATGAAGCAAAATAAAATTCCTAGTTGATATACTATAGTGGTTAAAAGCACAGACTGGATAGTCAGGTCCAATCACAGCTCCTCCATCTTTGACCTTTACCTGTTTGGGTAATTTACTTAACCTCACTAAGCGTCCATTTCCTCATCTATAATACAGGAATAATGAGAATAATACTTACCTCATGAAGTTGTTTTGAGGAAAAGCAACATCAAATACAGGAAAGGAACATTTACTAAACATCCAAGTGTCGGATAGTGTACGAGGCACTTAGGTTTTCACTGAGTTCTCTCAGCAACCTTAGAAGTATCTACCTCCCTCATTTTCAAGTGAGAAAACTGGAGTTCAGAGAGGAGTTACTTAAGGCTATAGGGTAGTAGCTTGCAAATACAGGATTGAAATCCAACCCAGACCTGTTTGGTCACAAAGCCCACGCACTTTCCCACTATACCACTTTGTTTCTTAGGTAGATAAAAAAATTGGTATTTTAGGGAAGATGGAGGGCAAAGACTAATTTTGTAGAATTCACAATTGTGCTGAGGGCTGGCCCTATTTATATTTCTGGATGTATTTGGAGGCAATTTGAATTAAATAAATATTCATTGTGCACCAAGTCAAATTATTTTCTTCTGTCCCAGCTGTCAATAGACCACATATACAATGTCAGCTCTCTGCAAAAAATGATCTGATGAGGGTGTAGACATTTATTTATTCATTTAGACTTTCATTTATCAGACATTTACTGAGCCACTTGTATGTGCCTGACACTGTGTTAGAAATTGAAGTTACAGAACTTTAAAAAAGCTCTTAAAAAAGGAAAGAAAAAAAACCACTACCTGCCCTCATAGAGCTACTTGCATTAAGGCATGTAGGGCAGGAATAGACAAAGGGGAACCATTTATACACAAGGTACTTTTTTTTCTTTCTTGCTCCCAGAGCAGAATGGTACCTTTGAGGATTGGTGCCACAAGATGAAGGGAACCAGCTCAAATGGTGGCCCCAAATTCACCTCAATTCAAGCTTCCAAGGGAGTAATCTCCCAAGACCCACAGAGTGCCTGAAGGATTAGAAATATAAAACCGTATGAGATCTTAACATCCTGCCATGTCTTTCCAAAACTGAATGAAATCCCCCACTTTTTTTAACAGTGCCTTAATATAAAGAAATGGGCTGAGTGTATTTTTAGAAGTTTAAGAAAGTTAAACACTTGATTATTTGTTTTAACTTTTTTCTCTCATGCCATGCCAATTTTCCCAAATGCAACAGGAAAAAGAAAAGGAGCTATTTCAATATCAAAAAAAAAAAAGCTCTCATATCTAAAAGATCACAGAACTAAAAATCACAAGGTGGTTTTTAAGCTGAGACTACTTTTACATCAGTTTTCTTCATGAATGATTTTTTTTTCAGTTCTGCGTTATATAAGCTGCCTGCATCCACAGCATAATGTAAGTTTTGTTTGGGTTATTTTCAGTGAAATGGCATTACTGCTAAGAATATGGGCAAAAAACAAATTTCAAAAATATGTAGCCCATTACATCCTATTGATTACATAGTTCTGTGAAATTACCTGAGCCTAATCAACAAAGCTGACTGGTTAAAGGATGATTACAAGTAAACAAACTCATGGAAAAAGAAGGAGGATGTAGAATATAAATGGAGACAAATCTAACTCTAGAAAAACTCTTGTCCCAAATTATAAAGGAAAGAAAATATGTCCTACTGAAATGGATGACTAAGGAACACATTTTCCTGCATGGATCTCTTAGCTTATAAATAATTTAAAATGTCAAAGCTGTCAAGGTCATTTTTGACGTGTGTGTGTGTGTGTGTGTGTGTACACGCATGCGTGTGTGTTCATTTGCTAGTCTCACTTTTTCAAAACAGCAACATGTTCAAAATTGCTGAAACTCCATATAGAGCTCTAAATAATATAATCCTGGGTACAAAGTTAAACAACCCACAATACAGGGAATTTCAATACTGAGAAGCACTACTGTTAATTTCTGACAGAAAATGTACGTTTCCACATATCTTAGAAGGTTTCTCTGGAAAAAAAAATAGTTTTGCCTTATCTAGCTAGAAAAAGAATAAGATTTAAATACAGAAATCTCCTTTTTATTTCTGAGTTTTCCTTACTTATGTTATCTTCCCTATTAATTTTTTTGTTCTTTGCCAGTTAATTCATCTTCCTTATCATATAGTGCCACCTATTGGTGAATCAGAAATATTGCAGATATTAGAAAATTAAGATAGAAATATGCCTAAAGCTCACCCCACTTGGAAATAAAGTTTTGATAGACAGCAGAAAAGGATTGATGTTTTTGCCCTTATAATTTTTTATCCCTAGGGAAAAAAAAAACAATATTGAATCAGTTTCCCTATTTTCTCATCCAGAGAGTTTGATTCAGAATGTCTTGGTAGCAGTTATGTTAAGTCCATTTCCCTAGATCTGGGGAACCATAATAAAAACAAAAATGGATGGTTTGAACTTGCTGGTTTAAAGAAAGAATGAAGCAGATACTTGTGGTAAATGGCGGAATAGACAGACACTGTGCTAACTACCTCCCAGGATCACACCAAAATTACAAACAAATTATACAGCATTCAACCCTGGAGGTCCCCGGAACACTAGATGGACACGGAACCACTAAACAAAGAACTTAAAGAGGAGGCTACGTCAAGTCTGGTAGGAGGGGTGGAGATGAGAGAGGGCGAACCCCGTGAGGGAAGCCCCAGCCCTGGGGAGGCATCTCCGGTTGGGGGAGAGACCCTCCAGCCACACACCAAGCTCACCAGCCCAGAGTTCCTTGGCCGGGAAGAGAAGTTCTAAGATAGCCGGCAGTAAATTAGTGAGGACTCTCTTTGCTGACCTCGGTGAAGCTAAGAGCGGCTGGAGAATCAGTGGGGCTGGCACACGGGCTTGCTCACCAGTGAGCACTTACCTGGTTCCTGGTGGAGGGAGTGGCTGTGTGAGCCAGGAGCCTGCGGGGACGGACTGAACTGAGCATCTTTGGTGCAAAGGCTGGAGGTTTTTGGACTGTTGTTCCCCTGGTGTGGAGCATGCACGCGAGTGGTGTAGGGAGGGCGCCACTTTGTCAGGGTTGGGCCCTCCAACAGAGGATCAGGTCCAGGACCTCATTGGTCTGGTGGAATTGGCGCAGAAGTGCATGTGTGCGTGCGTGCGTGCGTGCAAATGCGGCCTTGGATCCCCACCCTCTGCCCGGCTTATACTGCGTTGCCAGGGAAACGCTGGGCAGGTGCCGTCCAGCTCCAACAGGCTGCTCACTGAGATGCGGGAGTTCGCAAGCCGCCTCGAGTCCCCGCTCTCCGCACTGCACTTGCAGAATTGCCAGCTTGGTGATTGGTTGTCGAATTGCTTGGCCTGATCTGTGAGCGGCTGATTGGGACACGCTGAGACTGGGAGTTTTCCTGGGAGTGTTGAGCCCTGAGCTCTGTGCTTGCGTGATCCAGCCAGGGCTCTCCTGGTGATCTATCTAATACATCAAAGCAATCCCAGAGCAACAGCCAGAATGGGGAAACAAAGAAACATGTCACAAGTAAAAGATCAGAAGAAACATCTAGAAATGGAACTGAATGAAACAGAGGGAGCCAACCTTTCAGAGACAGAGTTTAGAACACTGATGATAACACTGTTTAACAAACTTAGTGAGGACATAAGGAAGGATAGAGAAATCATTAAAAACAACCAGTTAGAACTAAAGAATACAATAACTGAAATGAAGAACACACTCGAAGGAATCACCAGTAGAGTAGATGAAGCAGAAGAGCGGATCAGCGATTTGGAAGATAAAATAGCAGAAATCACCCAGTTGGCACAACAAAAAGACCAAAGAATAAAAAACAATGAAAATACTTTAAGAGCCCTATGGGACAAGATGCTGCACAACAACCATAGCATCATAGGACTACCAGAAGGAAAAGAGAAGAACCAAGGGGTCGAGAATGTATTTGAAAAAATAATGACTGAAAACTTCCCTACCCTGGTGAAGGAAATCAACATACATGCCCAGGAAGTGCAGAGGGTTCCAAACAAGCTGAACCCAAACAGGTCCACACCAAGACACATCATAGTTAAAATGGCAAAGGTTAAAGACAGAGACAGAATCCTAGAGGCAGCAAGAGAAAACAGCAGCATACATACAAAGGAACTCCTATTAGACTAACAGCTGACTTGTCTACAGAGACTCTGCAGGCCAGAAGGGAGTGGCAGGAGATATTCAAAGTGACACAAAATCAAGGCCTATGACCAAGATTGCTCTACCCAGCACGGCTATCACTTAAAATTGAAGGAGAAATAAAGAGCTTCTCAGAAAAGAATAAGCTTAAGGAATTCATTGCCACCAAGCCAGCATTGTAAGAAATGTTAAAAGGGCTTTTTTAAACAAAAAAAAAGGGTAAACAAGCAAACCCAGGAAGACCAGGAATACAAATAACAAAATGGCAATACATATGCACGTATCAATAATCATTTCAAATGTGTATGGGCTAAATACTCCAATCAAAAGACAGAGAGTGGCTGAGTGGATAAGAAAATAGGACACATGTATATGCTGTTTACAGATGGAATAAGATATTTCATGCAAATGGAAATGAGGGGAAAAAAGCTGGAGCACCAATACTTATTTTGGACAAAATAGACTTTTAAATAACTACAATAAAAGACAAAGAAAGGCACTATAGCCCTAATAAACATCTATGCACCCAACATAGGAACTCCTAATTACATGTAACAGATTTTGACAGACATAAAGACAGAGATCAACAGTAACACTATCATAGTAGGGGACTTCAACACCCCATTGTTACCAATGGACAGACCCTTTAGGCAGAAAATCAATACAGAAAGAGGAGCCTTTAATGACTTTAGACCAGCTGGACTTCGTTGATATTTTTAGAGCATTTCACCCTGAAAAAACAGAATATACATTCTTCTCAAGTACACATGAGACATTTTCCAAGATGGACCACGTTAGGCCACAAAACAAGTCTCAGTAAATTTAAGAAGATTGAAATCATATCAAGAAGATATAAAGGAAAAACTGATGGTTGCTGGCTGGGAGGGAGTGGGGATGAGGGAGAGGGGGAAGGTTTTGGACAGCGTAGTTAGGTGACTACAATGTTGCCACAGGGTTATGGGGGCAGTTCTGGGAATGTAATTGATAATGTTGTGAAGAGACTATTATGTTGAGAGAAATAAGTCAGTTGGAGAAAGACAAGTACCATATGATCTCACTTATATGTGGAATCTGAAAAACTGAATGAACGATCAAAGTAAACAGACTCATAGATATAGAGGAAAAACTGAGGGTTGCTAGTTGGGAGGGGGGGGTGATAAGGGGGAAGGGGAAAGGATTAGACAGCATAAATAGACAACTACTATATTGCCACAGGGATATGAAACACAGTTCGGGGAATATAATAATGTTGTAAAAATTTGTGGCGTGTCAGATAGTCACATGTCTTGTTAGGGAGACCACTTCATGGATGGAGTAGAGGCTTGATCACTGCACTGTACACCTGAAGCTGATGTTGTATAATATTGTATGCCAACTGTAACTGAATACATAGATAGTCACGGGATGTGGAGTATACTGGGGAAGGGAGTCAAAGGAATTTTTGTGTATATGTATGATATGGGGGCGAGGAGTGGGGTGGCGTACTGGGGGAGGGGGACTGTCACTTTGGGGCGTAAAGAGTATAACTATTGCATTGTGTTGTACACCTGAAACTAATTTAAAAAAAGAAGTTGATTATAAAAATGATCTTATGCAGGTCAGCCCAGGAGATGTACTTTCCTACACAGTCCACTACTGATGGCCATGCTTCTTTTAGCTTTTTTGAAACTGTGCCCTGATGGTTTCTTTCCTGTGTCTTTTATTTCATATTCTATTCATGCTTTACTCTACATAATAAAATAAATAAATTTTTTAAAAAAAGAAAGGAAGTATGAATCAAGACTTCCTTCTTCACTGTATATGAAGAGAAAACTTCTATAGGGCAAGTATGTCCTTCCCAAGGAAATAGTAAATCAACACACATATTTGAAGACCTACATTGGTTAAGATTTACATGCAACCCAGGGTACAGCTGTAGGAGTGGGTGGAGAGCCTAGGAGGCCATGATTACAGAGATTTTGTCCCAGAACTATCTGTAGTCCTCATCTCTGTAGCGGTAGCTCTTATTTTCAATCTGAGTGCAGGGCTCCGACCTACTCTTGGCACCTGGGTAGTCTGAATGTGGATCTCTGGGGTTTGCCCCCTCAAACTAGGATTTTGCGGCATGGGGTTACATAGGAACAATTTAGAGACACTACTTCCTTTCCACAGATGGAGGTAAGGGGTTCACTGCTAGTCCTTTGCTGACTTCAAAGCAGTCATTGAACTCTAAATTGCCTGTTCTGAGAGAGGGAGGTGGATCTCTGCATCAGGATTCTTCCTATCTAAGCCAAGCATCACATCCAAATTGAGAATAATGTGGAAAAGAGGATATATTCATTATAGAAGAAATTCCTGAGTCTTAGGTCTTTAGGAACATTCCACTTAGTTATAACCTTCCTCCTGCATTTTTTATCATCTCATCCTTTCCTAGTGCATTAATCACATTTCCTTTATGATGAATAATGAAATACTATAAAATATAGTCAGCTACAATCTTTAAACAGCTAGAAATACTAGCCATGTGTACAAATAGGTCTCTTGTTCTCTAGTATTGAATCACATGATTATACTCAGGGAAGAAATGTTGGATGATAAACAGTCAAAAGAATTTATATGATGTAGTGTTCAGAAGGCTGAGAGTATAGAATAATTTTAACAACTCACTGCCAGCATTAAAGTTATTCATTACATGGAAACTAGAAAGAGTTAGCACACTGGAGAGATGTACTTAACTTTTAACAAAGGGAGTATATCTTAAAAGGAATTGCCTTCCATTTTAGATCTCTATAAGTAAAACAAATATCCTTGATTCATTTAGACATGGACTTACCCTGAGTGTTGATCAACCAGATGGTTTCTAAAGATACAGGAAAGGAAGTCTCTGTGGATTTATTTAAGCACAGGGAAATTATTCTTTAAAGAATAGACAACCCAGGAAATGCACCAAGGCAATCACTCTGTACAGGATCCTAATAACCCTGCATAAGAAACAGGACACCTTCCCTATTTAAATGGCACCTCTGTGATTAGGAGACACAATGATCTGAGCCCCTCAAAATTTAAGAGTTGAAGAAAATAATTTGTAGAAAAATTTGTACAAAGTTATTCTCACTCAGGTTCACTCAACATTTTCCCAAAGGCACTGAGTGAAAATTCCTGCAGTAATAGGAGAAGCAGACTTTAACTCTGTATTTGTCACTAAAAAATAGGGTTGCTTTTACTCAGTTAAAAAGAGTAAAAAGAGGAGAAACTTGTTTCTCAGAACTGAGAGTGAGATTGTTCACTTAGGACTCTGGGGGACAGTCTCTGTTAAGTGAGGCAACAAAAAATGTAGCTAGTATTTATTAAACACTTACTATGCTGCAAGCACTGTGCTAAAAGCTTTTGATTCTAATAACACAAGGAAGATACAGTTAAACCTTGGATTGTGAATAACATGGTTTGCAGGTGTTCTGCAAGACGAGCAAACATTTCTAATACATTTTAATGTGGTAAACGAGCAATGTCTTGCAATACGAGTAGTTTGTTTCCCGAACGAATTATGCTCCCAAACCAAGGTATTACTGTACCATTATTATCACCATGTACCATGCAATTTGCCCAAGGTCACTGCCCTAATAATTAGCAAAGCTGATACTCAAGCCCAAATCTATCTGACCACAAGTCAATATGCTATCCTACCTCATCATATGAAGGTGAACAGGAGGTATTATGGATAAACAGTTCTGGGGAGGTCTGCAAGACTTCCCAGAAGAGATGATGATCTCAGCTGACAGGTGAAGGATAAATAAGAATTAGTCGAGCAAAATGGGGACAGGAATAATGGCTAAAGAAAAAGTATGAGAAGGCCTAGAGTAAAGAGAAAAATAGGGTTTATTTTAAGAACTGTGAATAATTTAATGTGGCTGAAGCATAGTGTTTGAGAGGGGTAGTGAGGGAAATCATAGTAAAAAGATTAGGAGATTGTGGAGGACATTATTTGTCAAATTAGAGAATTGGGAATTTATAATGGGATTTCAATGGGAAATCCATTTTAAACAGGCAAGTGACATGATCAGATTTGTGTCTTTCAATATGTTCACTGTGGATCAAAAGAACAAAATAGATGGGAAGGAACAAGGCTAGAAATAAGAACAGTCAGGAGGCTGCTTCAATTATCCTTGAAAGAAATAATGGTGAACAGAACTGAAACAGTTGCTGAGGAGATGGAAAGAGTAACAGATTTGCAAGATATTTGGGAACTAGAAATGACAGGAGTTAGAGATTGAATGTGGGAGGTAAGGAGATTGAGGAGTCAAGTATGACTTTTAGATTTCTGGCTCAGGCTCAAGATAGATACAAACAGGGAGACTGAGAGATTTTTCAGATTATGGATTTATGTACATACCGGCTATAATCCTCTCTTATGAGTTATCTGCCTTTTTAAAGGATTCCCTGGGGGAAACTACAAAGTCTCCTACAGAACTAGAATATTGACATATCTTCTTCATTTGATTAATATTCCCAGGGTGCATTGCACTCATGTGGTGTTAGGCACTGGGGAGGGATAACAGAAAGCAGTGTAAACTATAACATCTCCCCTCGAACAGTTTATTGGAAAGACAAAAAATACAAACCTAAAAAATGTGATCTATGGAAGTGACTACCAGAATAGCTGAACATATAGCAAAATCAGCTAATACTTTTATAGTTTAGTACTACAGTACAATGCATATTAGTCTGAATAGGCTAGTTGATGCTGTGACTTAACTCAATAAAAGTATACTGCAGGTCTAGGCAACTCTCCAGAACAGATAGTCTCCAACAGGATGGCTAGAATTCTAGAATGTTTCAGTCTTAGAGTATTTTTTCCCTGGCAGAGCAAGTCAGGAGATCGATTTCAAGGCAGCAGTGGTGTGGGCAACAACTGAGAACTGGGATCTTCCCAAAACTGGGAAACAACTAAATAATGTCTATATGTATCAAGCATTAAGTGAAGTCCTTTCTAAATATTAACTTTAAATTTTACCCAAAAAAAGAAAAATGATTTGGGAAGCCAGCGGCCCTGGTTCGGTCCCACATGTGAGGGCCAGTGACACTGCCCTCAAAAAAAAAAGAAAAGAAAAATGAGTTAGGTACCATTATTAGCCCGTTTTATAGATACAGTGACAGTCATAGCAAGGTTGAGGTAATATTATCAATCTTTTATTATTCTAACATTTCAAATAAAAGTCACTCTTTCAAGCTATCGCTGTACTAGAGGCACCGACTTTCAAGTTAATTGGTTTGGGAATCTTTTCATGAACCTAAAAATAATTTCTTACTCTGATGAAATGATTTTAAAAAGCTATTCCAATAGCTTTATATTTTTGAATTAAAATTCAATGATTCTATTTAATATACAGAATTATTTACAGAATTGATAAGGCAACCAACTCTTCACTTTAATATATCTCAAAATCATACAATAATATCTTTTAAGACTATTAAGGCTGTTCATGAAAATATACACCAAATTCTTGAAGACAGTTATTAAATCCCTCTTGGATCTTACTGCAACATAGTATTTCTCTAAAAATATACTTGAAAATATCCCTTTACCTTCACAAAAAAAATCCGAAAAAAATAAATTCTGTAGAGTATCAAGTGCTAATCTTTACTTGGCAATGAGAATCACCACAACAGTGAAGTGTGGATGGAAATGACATTGTGACAGTTGAGTGCTCCAATATTTTGAATTATGAAGGATTTATAAAGGGAAAAATGTTGCTTTCACAGTCCAAATGAGTGTTTTATTTACTGAAGTGGGGGAATAAAGCTATTAAAATGGTCTCATTTCTCTGGGAAACCATTTTATGACTTTGTCTACATGATGCCAAGACATGACTAATTTGGTGATTTCAATAAGGTTCAAGAAATTGTACAATTTAGTGAAACAATGAGTCAGAATGGTAACTTGGTTTAGTGGAGCTACTTGGTTGCCTTTTAACCTTCGATGGGTAGCATTGGTGTATGTAGATACAACTCAAGTTATTTATTTTCTCTGAATTTATCTTTTAATGTGTTCCCACTATAATCCATGTAATCAAAAACACCAATCACAATGTGAAGCTACTAAATTGATGTCAAATAATTACCCGGAGGATGCTTTCTTTTCCTATAAATTGCAGAAATGGAAGCTAAAGTTGAATGTAAAAGAAAAAAAAAACCTAGAGACAAAATAAAGACATGTTTGAAAAGAATATATTTGAGACCAACTAATATTTATCTTGTTAGCTTCTTTTTCCAATAAAGATACTTTATGCTAAAACAAGTTATTCACTCCATTCCAAATAATATTATGCATTGGTGGAGGGGAGAGATTACATATCTATTTTTGTGAAAAGCTGAAAATACTTATATTTTCCTCAATAAAACATCTAACAAAAATAGAACTCCCAACGTGACTTGTATGTATGCATTTTCTTAAATAAAAAAGGAGAGAACTTGAAATTATAACTAATAGTATACAGGCCACTATACAAAGGAAGGAACATATTGATAAAGAATATAAATTAAACATTATAAACCAGTAGTTGAGTCTTGAAGCACTGTGAAAGATAAAAAAGCTTTCACATGAAAGCAGGAAAAAAGCATAATAGACTTTTTGGGTCAAAAAGTCAGAACCTGTCAGCAACACCTGCTACAATCAATTCAATATACAGTTTTACTTTCCATGGTTTCAGATACCCATGGTCAACCACAGTCTGAAAATATTAAGTGGACAATTCCAGAAATACATAACTCATAAGTTTTAAATTGTGCACCATTCTGAATAGCATGATGAAATCTCACACTCCTACTCTGTCCTGCCTGGGACATGAATCCTCCCTTTGTCCAGTATGTCCGAGCTGTATACACTGCCTACCCATTAGTCACTTAGTAGCCATCTCAGTTATCAGATCAACTGTTGCGGTATTGCAGTGCTTATGTTCAAATAACCCTTGTTTAACTCAATAATGGCCCCAAAGAGCACTAATAGTGATACCGGCAATTCAATATGCCAAAGACAAGCCATAAAATGCTTCCTTTAAGTGAAAAGGTATGTATGTACAGGCATACCTCAGAGATATTGTAGGTTTAGTTCCAGACCACCTCCATAAAGCGAGTTGTAATCATTTTGCTGTTGGAGGGTCTTGCTTTCAATTTGTAAAAACATAACATCTATGAAGTGCAATAAAGCGAAGTACAATAAAAATGAGATATGCCTATATTGTAAAAAACATAGTATATACAGGGTTCGGTACTATCCACAGTCTCAGGCATTGTCTAGGGGTCTTGGAAGGTATCCCCCACAGATAAGTGTGTGGGGGCTACTGTAATCAACTTTTATTCAAATAATATGAAGAGGAATCATACTATCTAGGAGAGGACAGTTATGCTATATTGCAGAAAGCCTTTGATATTTAGTATTAGAGAGGTCTTTTGCTACATTGCAAAACAATAAATAATGCTAAACAAATGCACCGAGCAGATAATCACAAGTTTTTTCAAGAAAAACCATTTAATGCATTTATCCTTCCCCACACACTCAGAGATTGTGTGCATGTGAAAACTGTGTTACTTATTTTTTTTAACCAACCAAACTTATTGACTGTAGAGTACCTTATATTGTGTCTTATATTCATGTTGAAGGTAAGTATATTTTCCTAAATTGATCCTCAAACTATTAACAATTGAGGCCCTCCAATTCAAATTCCAGGATCTAAATGGCCTAAATAGAGTATGAATATAAGGTCAGTGTATATGAATTTGTCAGGTAAAGCCATCTTAAACTAGCCTACCTACCATCCTACCTTACCTCTTTTTTTCTTTACAACACATATTTATTCAGAGTCTACTCAGTATAGAATGCTGTGCTGGGCACTGTTAGGGAATCTTTACTAAAAGGTAAGCTGGCTTTTTTGGTAGCATATTGGCTTTCTCTTTCTCTTTTAATTAAGTGTAGATAAATAAAAATATAAATCATCTTCTATAAGAAATTATTACCAATATAGAACTCAAATAGGATTGAATTGGCTCTCAAAGCATTATATGAGGTCTGACAATTAAGTTTGCGAACTTGTTGCAATGATGTTGTTAACCTTTTTTGATATCAGAGGGATTATTCATTATGAATTTCTACCAACTGGACAAATAGTTAACCAAGTTTACTATTTGGAAGTGCTGAAAAGGCTGCATGAAAAATTTAGATGACCTCAATTTTTCACCAGCCATTCATGGTTCTTGCATCATGACAATGCACCAGCTCACATGGCACTGTCTGTGAGGGAGTTTTTAGCCAGTCAATAAATAACTGTATTGGAACACTCTCCCTACTCACCTGATCTGGCCCCCAGTGACTTCTTTCTTTACCCAATGATAAAGGAAATATTGAAAGGAAGACATTTTGATGACATTCTGGACATCGAGAGTAATACGATGACAGCTCTGATGGGCATTCCAGGAGAAGAGTTCCAAAATTGCTTTGAAGGGTAGACTGGGTGCTGGCATCAGTACATAGCTTCCCAAGCGGAGTGCTTCAAAGGTGAACGTAGTGATATTTAGCAATGAAGTATGTAGCACTGTTTCTAGGATGGGTTCGTGAACTTAATGTTCTGACCTCATATATTATTAGAGTTTTCTCCATTGAGTTCTGGAGCAATCCAGTAAACTGGCAATTAAAGGGTTAAGAACCAGCAGTATAGAAGAGGTCAAGAACATTGGGTTCTAATTCTAATAATCCAATTTCAGGGGAAATATCCTGAGCTGTAGTTTCTTTAATGATTTTCAAAGAACAATCTCACAAGTTTATTAACAATAAGCATATTATCCATTTCAAATAGGGAAAGAAGAACAAGAAAAAACTTAGTATCTGTCTGTGATACATAGTGACAAAGGACACGACATTCACTGAATGCCTAACGTGGGCCAGGTGCTTTACAATCCTTATTTAATGTGAATATTAAAACTCATAATGGTCAAATCTACATTAGTTTTCTAGGGCATCCCTTACAAAGAACCATAGACTGGGTGGCTTAAACAATAGAAATTTATTTTCTCACAACTCTGGAGGCTAGAAATTTGAGATCAAAGTGTTGGGCAGTCTGGTGTCTTCGGAGGCCTCTCTCCTTACCTTGCAGATGACCATTCTCCCCTTACTTCACAAGGTCTTCTCTCTGTACTTGCCTGTATTTACATTTCCTCTTCCTGTGAGGACAGCAGTCAGATTGCAGGAGGGCCCACCCTAATGGCCTCATTTTAACTTAATCACCTGTTTAAAGAGCCTATCTCCAAATACAGTCATATCTGAGGTGCTGGGGATGGTTAGGCCTTCAACATATGAATTTGGGGAAGAGGGCTCATAATTCAGATCGTAACAATCAAGTAATCCACCCAAGATCAGACAACTAGTATATGGAAAATCTTGAATATGCACCCAGGACCATCTGACTCTCCAGTCTTTGCTGTCTTTCCATTCAGGAAATCAGTGATTTAGAAATAAACATAGTCTGCATGTCTATGACCTTACAATAGCCAATTGTTCCCTCTTTTCAAAATAAACTACCATAGTTGCTCTTTAATATACATGAATTGATTTTTCTACTGTCCCATAGCCGTTATATCTAAAACAACAACAACATTGATTTTTTCCAAAATTATGCAGGCAACACGCTGAAGTACCCACTTTGTTATGGACTGGATGTCAGTTTGTTCTGGCTCAAAACAACAACTGTGGTTTACCCTTATTTCAACTCTAATGCCAATTTCAAAAGTTAGTGACTGAATCATCTCCACCTATTCTTTCTTTCATTGTTTGCTTATTCAGAACATAGACATATCGTACATTATATTTTTGGCAGGATTGTGAATAGAGCAAACCCACACTTGTATATAATTGTAATAAAGCAAGGCATTCTTGTTCATCTTCTTAAAACACATTCATAAACATTAAACAGCAGCAAAATGTAAGTAAACACTGCCAGGCTACAACACATAGCAACAAATTTTTATATTCCAAGAAATAGAAATATGCTTTGTAAAACAGTCCCAAATTAAGTTTTCTATTTTCTTTCTATAACATCTTTTGTTGGCTTGTTTCTAAAATATTCCTAACTAGCATCCCTGAAATAACCAACTGTTCAAGATCAGCAACATTGTTTCTAATTGTATCCCACTGTCTTGCATTATTGGTGGCAGAATCATTACCCATTAGCACTGCTTGATGCAACAGAACAGAAACTTCCAAGAACCTTCCTTCATTGCACACACATTCTTGGAATTTTGAAGGGCAGAAAGGTTAAACAGCAGAGGAAGGTCAAGTCAGCAAAGTGAAAGTGCATACTTCATGAAATTACTTGATTTACTTATCACTTTCCTTGAGGTCTGACAGACATACTGGTGATTAAGTTAACTCCTTCAAATAGATTTATAAGCTCTGGGAAATGTTTATTTGACCTACCCTTAGAGATGTTTTGATATAAGATTTTATTTTTTATCAATTTGGTAATTCTTAAAGGTCTTAAGGAATTATGAAGAGCAAAAATAAATACTAAGAATATGTAAATATTCCAGTGGTGAATTAGGCTTATGGGAGGGGGTGGGGGTTTCAGGGAGTGGTGATGATGTTTCTAAAGGTTTTACAAGTGTCTTTATAACTGGGGAATCTCAGTCTTCCAGATTTATACTAGGTGTGTATCATCTGCAGCAGACCCCAGCCACAGCTCTGAGGGTTTTCCTTTTTGACATATTAGATTTGTCTTTTTTACTTTTTCTAGTCTGCAGCCAAGCTCAATAGAAAGGCCAAGTGTTTCATAGTAGATAGCCAAATAAAATTTTAATGAAATTAGGCTGGGCTGCAGAATAATAGGCATAAAAGCTTTACAAATAGAACATAGTGAATAGATGTTAAAGGGAGTACAATTTCCTTAATTGGCCCCATCAGTCAAAACAGAAGAGTCTTCTGAAGAATACCTAATAAGGTGTTGAACCTCTCCCTGTATCTTATTATCTAAGTGCCCTATTCATTCATTATGTTACAGTTTCCTCAAGTTTTGTTGGATAATACATTACTTCAGTCTTCCTAAATAGCTTTTAAACAGCTTTAACCTAAAAATAAAAATAGGTCAGAATTCTGGGCTGTGAAATTGGTGAGACCTCCATTTGCCCATTAGCCACCCCCCTCATTTTGATAATCAAGTCTTTAGTTGATATTAAAAAGCTTTTACACAGTTCCCTGACACCTTCCCTCCCTCCATGTCCAATTCCTTCATCAAAGTGATGCTTTTAGTATAAAAATTATATTTCTATTTGTGTAGTCCATTTTTTACTGACAGCATCACAAATTCAAGACACATTTAGATGCCAAGCTCAGAAAGTAAGCTCTAAACAGACTGGTCTAATTTAGTTTACAGGTCTCCTACTAGCCCACAGGGGGGCAAAAAAAAAAGGATAGGAGAAAGAGAGAGAGACAGAGAATATGTATGTGTGCGGGGTTGCTACTTCAATAAATTATCTAGTTTTCTCAGATGTATTTCTTAGAAAAATCTAAAGGGCACAGTCAAGATAGTGTTCTAAAAGGTAAATGAGAGAAACTTTCCAATTTTTCAAATATTGATTTGCTGCAACAGCATAGTATGGTGTGGGGGAAGTAGTTTGAAGTGTTTTGATTTCAACATCATACTTGATGAGACAAGTAAAGCGTTAACAGGAGCAGGCTTGTGAGCTGGCAGGATGGGACAGGCAAGGAGTTAACAGGAGTGAGTTTATAAGCTGGCAGGAGTGAGCTAAACATTAACCGCTTGGCTCTGACTTCCCTGGCTAGCACTGCACCTGCAAGCTGACAAGCACCTTACATCCATCATAGGTGGGAACAGAACCATTCCCAATTTCAATAGCAACCCCCTGCAAACTATAATAACAAATACCCATCATAGATGGGAACAGAACAGGAGAAGGCAATTGTAATGGCAGCCCCCCTGCAAGCTGACAAGCACCCTACATCCTGCTTGGAAAAATATAAAACCCCAGCACTCCTTCTCATAAGTGCAGCTGTCCCTATTTGGCTGTGCCCTGGCAAACTCTGCCAGTTCCAAAGAACTCTCTCTCTCTTTCTTTTTGACTTTCAATAAATCTTTTCTTACTCTTATAGAGTCTCATAAATTCTCTTACATTCTGCGAATGACCAGGGGTTAATTTTACGCCAAGATGATACTCTCTGGGTATAATTTAGATATGGGGCACTGCATGACCGACACTAATATGAAGTGGCATGAAATGCTAAATGGGCCTACCCAACATCTAAATTTCAGAAGAAGGTGGTCAAGTGTTGTTTCCCCAAATTTTAGAATTAGAGAGGATATGATGTCCATATTCCTGAAGTTGTGTTGATAAACCAGCGTTGTTCTTCTGGTAGGGCCTAAAACGCTAATTGTGTGTGTGTGTGTGTGTGTATGTGTGTGTGTGTGTGTCTGTTTGTGTTCTTTTAACAGGTCATGTTCTTTCCTCCCCCAGAAGCTTCACACATATGTTCTCCCTCCCAGAATATGCCTCCCACACCTTCCCACCTCACAGGGTACATTGATTCATATTCATTTCTCTCTCTCTCTCTCTCTCTCTCTCTCTCTCCCTCTTTCTCTCTCTCTCCCCCCCTTCTTTTTATAGTAACTAACTCCTATTCATCCTTCAATTCTCACTTTAAATAGCATTTCCTCAGAGAGGACTCTGCTCACCACCTCATTATAAATCGTTCCTGCTCATTATTCTTATAGACTTTGATTTTCTTCCTTCAAATAATTTCATAAAATTTGTGCTTATATTTAAACGTGTGTATTAATGTGTTGATGTCTATTTACTACATTATAGTGTAAATTACCAGTTAGTTCTCTTTGTTTATCACTATAAATCCAGGGCCTGGACCTTAGAAGTCACTTAAAATAATTTGTTGAATATATTATTGCATGGATGACCTACTTTAGTTACTCTTTTTATTCTATTATGAATTTTCTAACTAAAATTCAGGGTACTTCTGTGAGATGGTGGAGGTAACATTTTATGGAGTAATAACCAAGAGAATCTGGTCATTTCAGGTATAGCTACTTTCAAACATAAAAACATAAGCTCCTACTTAGAGAAATATTTTCCTCTAAATATATGTCTCTTAATGAAACTAAATACTAATTACATAGTTTACCAATGCTGAAATAAAGAAGATCAAGAAAAATGCCTTGGCAGTCTCCTCTTCGCTAATTTGACCATTTTATGTCATGTTCACTGTTGAATCCCTAGAAGTTAGAACAGTGTACACCACTGTTGAGCAGGAGCTCAATAAATATCTGTTGAATGAATTATTCAATATCTATTTAGCTTAACTAGTGGCTTCTCTTCTCTGTTAGTCTTATCCTTCATCTCTCCCCCCAAGACAGAATGTCCTGATGTTTTATTTCCTTAGAACTGCTGGCATGTTCAGTTTTCACAATAAACTTTGTTTTTTTGTTTTGTTTTGTTTTGTTTTTTTGAGGGCAGTGTCACTGGCCCTCATATGTGGGACCGAACCAGGGCCGCTGGCTTACCAGGCCAGCGCTTAACCACCGCGCCACTCGGCCAGCCCTCAACTTTGCTTTTTTGACCTACTATTTCTCAAATAATAAGAGTTACTACTTATTGATCATTTATTATGTACCAAGTACTTCACATGCACTAGTTTTAATCCTGAAGACAATGCATTATGGGCATTATCACCTCCATTTTACAGATGAGACGCTACATTCAAGAGTAGTTAATGACCTCCCCATGATTACAGAGCTATTCTTTTTTTTTTTATGCAATACTTATTTTAATACAATGTGAGCTGACATATACAATACACAGAATTTAACAAAATGGAAGTAAGCTTGACATTTTGTGTAATGATTATAGTTTTAAAGACATGAAAAATATTTTTTCAATCATTTAAATATATTAAAAATGTTCTTTATTTCTCTCTATTAATGAATTCTTTGTGTAATTCCCTATCTTTGGTTTTCAGATTTACAGTGCTAATGATACTTGACATATTTATTTCAAACCTAGATTCCTGGGAACTCATTCTAGAGTATCTGGCCCAGTGGGTCTACAGAAGAGCATGGCAATCTGCTTTTTAAGTATTTAAAGAAACACTATCTGCATTTCCCACCTGAAAGGAATCTCACTATCACTGACTGCCTACTGTGTGCTATTTTTACAAATGATTTATTTCTATGTGTTTTACTGTCTTTTGAGGTAAATATTATTACCCACATTTCATTGCTAGGCTGAGGTGGAAGGATGATATATTCCTGAAGGTCATACAATACTTAAAAGGTAGTGTCAAAATTTGAACAGAGACATGTTTCCAAAGGCCCTTCTCATCCATATTTACAGACTATCATGCTAAAGTCACATTCATAATCAATACTAGTAATAAAGATTCTTGTTTCTATTTTGTCAAGAAAAACATTAAATAAAGGATAAAATGAAATGTCAAAAGTATGACCATCCTTTGAATGATGGCTTCCAAATTCTCATCAGAAAATCATAAACAAATGGGGGGAAAAATATATAAAATAAGCATTAGATTAAGAAAGTAGTTTCGGGCCGACCCAGTGGCACATTGGTTAAGAGTTGGCTTGGGATCGTGAGATTTGAGCAGCAGGGCCCCGGTTCAGATCCTACATGAGGGCAAGTGACGCTCCGCCCTCTACAGCTAAGATGGTAAACAACAGCTCGACCTGGAGCTGGGCTGCGTAAGTGGCCAGCAACAGCATAGGCTGCAGTGGGGCTGCAGTGGGCTGCTGTGAGCTACCGTGAGTGGCCGGCAGCCAGAGTGAGCTGCCTGCAGCCGGTGTGAATGGCTGTCCAGTGACTGGTGACAGATCTGCCTCACCTGGGAAGAGCACAGTGATAAAACCAACATGGGCCAGTGAAGCAACATCCTCCACAACTAGACTGAAGAAAAAAAGACAGCAACTTGTCTGTTCTGCTCCCCCAATTCTCCAATGAAATTGAAAAATAAAAGAAAGACCTCTTCTTGCCAAACTGCTATGGAATTCATTCTGGTAGATGCCAGACATTCAGAAGCTGAGGGAATTTTCCACCACAAGGCATTCATTACAGGAGATACTGAAGGATGTTGTTATACCTGGTTCCTGGTGGAGGGAGTGGCTGTGTGAGCCGGGATCCTGCGGGGACGGACTGAACTGAGCACCTTTGGTGCAAAGGCTGGAGGTTTTTGAACTGTTGTTCTCGTGGTGTGGAGCCTGCACGCGAGTGGTGTAGGGAGGGCGCCATTTTGATGGGCTTGGGCCCTCCCCTACAGAGCTATTCTTTATCCAAGCCTGATATCAAACATAGGTATGCCTCCCTCAAAACCCCATAATTCATTTGCTGTGTCATGCTCTCTCCCTTAACTCTCTCTTTTAATTGATCTCTAAAGTCACAGAGTGAGATTTTTTTTCATAAAACAGAGGAAATTTTGTTTCATTTATTCAGTCAAAGCTATGTTGTCATTGTTTTTCTCTGTGTAGATACATGAAAAAGACTATTTCAGTGAAATATGTAAATAGACATTCCAAATAGGTAAAAAATTTCCTTGCATTTGATAGCCTCCCAAATTACATATCTTCCTTTATTAACTCATTCTAATATTTAATAACGCACTATTGGTAAATATTTCACATCTGATCTTAATTTTCCATACTGATGTTGAAGTTAATTTCCTTGAAAACACCTAATTCCCCTAATAAAATATGAGAACTGATTACTGTTCTTAATGTTAAAACACTTTTGGAGATTAATGGACAAATAATCAAAGCATCCCTCAACTTTCTCCTCTCTTCTGAAACAATCCAAGGACCTTTACATTTTTCACTTTAATACTTCAAAAATGAACTGATATTATAAACCAAATGCATACAGATGACCCTTAAACAACACAGGTTTGAACTGCATGCGTCCACTAACATGCAGATTTTTTTTTTCAATAAATACTGTAAGTGTATTTTCTCTTCCTTATGACTTTCTTTTTTTTTCCAATTTTTTTCTTTTTTTATTAGTTTCAGGTGTACAACACAATGCAATAGTTATACTGTTTATCCCCTAAAGTGAAAAACCCCCTCCCCCAGTTCGCCACCCCACTCCCCCCCATATCATACATACCATCACAACTCCCCTGACTCCCCTTCACAGTATACTCCACATCCCATGACCATCCACATATTCAGTTGCAGTTGGCATACAATACTATACAACATCAGCTTCAGGTGTACAGTGCAGTGATCAAGCCTCGACTCCATCCATGAAGTGGTCTCCCTAACAAGACATGTGACTATCTGACACGCCACAAATTTTTACAACACTATTATATTCCCGGAACTGTGTTTCATATCCCTGTGGCAATATTGTAGTTGTCTATTTATGCTGTCTAATCCCTTCCCCTTCCCCACCAACCCAACCCCCCTCCCAACTAGCAACCCTCAGTTTTTCCTCTACATCTACGAGTCTGTTTACTTTGATTGTTCACTCAGCTCTTCAGACTCCACACACAAGTGAGATCACATGGTACCTGTCCTTCTCCAACTGACTTATTTCTCGCAACATAATAGTCTCTTCACAACATTATCAATTACATTCCCAGAACTGCCCCCATATCCCTGCGGCAACATTGTAGTCCCACATACACTGTCCAAAACCTTCCCCCTCTCCCTCCTCCCCACTCCCTCCCAGCCAGCACAAACCATCAGTTTTTCCTTTATATCTGCTTGATATGACTTCAATCTTCTTAAATTGTCTCTCTGGGTTAGCTTGTTTACCCCTTTCTTTTGTTCAAAAAAAGCCCTTTTAACATTTCTTGCAATGCTGGCTTGGTGGTAATGAATTCCTTAAGCTTATTCTTTTCTGAGAAGCTCTTTATTTCTCCAATTTTAAGTGATAGTCGTGCTGGGTAGAGCAATCTTTGTTGTAGGCCTTTATTTTGTGTCACTTTGAATATCTCCTGCCACTCCCTTCTGGCCTGCAGAGTTTCTGTAGACAAGTCAGCTGTTAGTCTAACAGGAGTTCCTTTGTATGTAACCTGCTGTCTTCCTCTTGCAGCTTCTAGGATTCTGTCTCTGTCTTTAACCTTTGCCATTTTAACTATGATGTGTCTTGGTGTGGACCTGTTTGGGTTCAGCTTGTTTGGAACCCTCTGCACTTCCTGGGCATGTATGTTGATTTCCTTCACCAGGGTAGGGAAGTTTTCAGTCATTATTTTTTCAAATACATTCTCGACCCCTTGCTTCTTCTCTTCTCCGTCTGGTATCCCTATGATTCGAAGGTGGTTGCATTTCACCTTGTCCCATAGTGCTCTTAAACTATTTTCATTGTTTTTTATTCTTTGGTCTTTTTGCTGTGCCAACTGGGTGAGTTCTGCTATTTTATCTTCTAAATCGCTGATTCGCTCCTCTGCTTCATCTACTCTACTGGTGATTCCTTCGAGTGTGTTCTTCATTTCAGTTATTGTATTCTTTAGTTCTAACAGGTTGTTTTTTATGGTTTCCCTATCCTTCTTTATGTCCTCGCTAAGTTCCTTAAACATTCTTATCATCAGTGTCCTAAACTGTGTCTCTGAAAGGTTGGATCCCTCTGTTTCATTTGGTTCCATTTCTGGAGGTTTCTTCTGATCTTCTACTTGTGACATGTTTCTTTGTTTCCCCATTCTGGCTGTCGCTCTGGGATTGCTTTGATGTATTACATAGATCACCAGGAGAGCCCTGGCTGGATGATGCAGGCACACAGCTCAAGGCCCAACACTTCCAGGAAAACTCCCAGTCTCAGCCTGTCCCAATCAGCCGCTCACAGATCAGGCCGAGCAGCCCGACAACCAATCACCAGCCTGGCAACTCTGCAAGCGCAGTGCAGAGAGCGGACCCGAGGCAGCTTGCACACTCCCCGCATCTCTGTGAGCAGCCTGTTTGAGCCGGAGGGCACCTGCCCAGCATTTCCCTGGCAACGCAGTATAAGCCGGGCAGAGGGTGGGGATCCAAGGCCGCAGGCGCGTGCACACAGGCACACACGTACTTCTGCACCAATTCCACCAGACCAATTAGATCTCGGACCTGACCCTCTGTGGGAGGGCCCAAGCCCGACAAAATGGCGCCTCCCTACACCACTCGCGTGCAGGCTCCACACCACGGGAACAATAGTTCAAAAACCTCCAGCCTTTGCACCAAAGGTGCTCAGTTCAGTCCGTCCCTGCAGGCTCCCAGGCCTGGCTCACACAGCCACTCCCTCCACCAGGAACCAGGTAAGTGCTCACCAGCAAGCAAGCCCGGGCGCTGGCCCCACTGATTCTCCAGCCGCTCTTAGCCTCACCGAGCTGAACAAAGAGAGTCCTTACTAATTTACTGCCGGCTATCTTAGAACTTCTCTTCCCGGCACAGGAGCTCTGGGCTGGTGAGCTTGGTGTGCAGCCGGAGGGTCTCTACCCCAACCGGAGAAGCCTCTCCACAGCTGGGACCTCCCTCATGGGGTTTGCCCTCTCTCGTCTCCACCCATCCTACCAGACCCGATGTGGCTTCCTCTTTAAGTTCTTCGTTTAGTGGTTCTGTTCCTCCAGTGTTCCGGGGACCTCCAGGGTTGAATGCTGTATAATTTGCTTGTAATTTTGGTGTGATCCTGGGAGGCAGTTAGCACAGCGTCTGTCTATTGCGCCATTTTACCAGAAGTCTCCCTTATGACTTTCTTAATAATAACATTTTCTTTTCTCTAGCTTACTTTAAGAATACAGTATGTAGTCTTTCTGGCAGTGACAACCTCCCCACAAGAACATGCCTCTCACTAGGGATCTCCTTCATCCCTCTCCAGAAGAGGAGAAGAGGAAACACAAGAAGAAGCACCTGGTGCACAACCCCAATTCCTATTTCATGGACGTGAAATGCCCAGGATGCCATAAAATCACGACCGTCTTTAGCCATGCACAAAGGGTAGTTTTGTGTGTCGGCTGCTCCTCTGTCAGCTCACAGGAGGAAAAGCAAGGCTTACAGAAGGATGCTCCTTCAGAAGGAAGCAGCGCTAAAAGTACCCTGAGTCAAGATGAGTGAGGAAGCATTCCAATAAACACATTTTGTATTTAAAAAAAAAAGAATACAGTATATAATTCATATAACATACAAAATATGTGTCAATCGATTGTTTATGTTATCAGTAAAGCTTCCAGTCAACAGTAGGCTACATGTAAAGTTTGGGGTGAGTTAAAAGTTATATGTGGATTTTAGACTGTACAGGGGGAGCAGCGCCTCTAACCCCCAAGTTGTGCAAGGGTCAACTATATTTTGACACTGCATGTTTTCACTAGTATCACTCTTGTGTTTTAGGCCTCCTCATTAATAGAGGGCTAGAAGGATGGTTACTTCAAAAATTATATGAGAAAATCAAAGATCTGTATGTTTCAAAAAACAAAAGATTATTATGTGGCTGCCAGTGTGGGACCAGCAAGTTGTGTGACTTGGTGAAAGGTACTCACCTATAGATGAGAAATTTTCCAATTTCCAAATTGGAAAATTTCTCATCTATAAAATGGAAGGCTGTACATACTAGAAAACTTGTAAAGTTCATTTAAGCTCTAAAGTGTGTTAAACAGAGTACTTCCTGACTCTTACACGATTTAAAATTTTACATTCAATTATTTTGAACCACATACTTTTTTCACTCTGGTTTTAAAAATAATGCACTACATTATCAGAAAACATGGTCTTCAGCAGAATACATGCCATGATGCTGTTGTAAGTGTCTCTAAAGTGTTGTCACGCATGTCATAGTGGACAGATTATGACAGGATTAGAGAGAGCATGTTTTAGTGTTACTACAGTCTACAGCTTTAATCACATAATTTAAAAGAAAAACAACACAAACTATCTCACAGTCATAGTATTAGGTGTGCAGTGTTGCTTAAATGCAAGTCATTTATTTCCACTTAAACACAATGTGTAGACACCCTACCTCTAACAAGACATAATTTAAGGCACCAAGCCTCTAATCAACCTAATACTCAGTTCTCTGTCCCTCCATTATTTACTCCATGGGCAGACAATTAACCCCCTTCTGTGCCATAATTTTCTCTGCCACATGTTCAGGAAAAAAATATTTTCTAACTATGTAACCATGGTAAACAATAAGTGTTTTCTGAAATTCACCAAGGAAATGAACTCTGACACCTGGCCTCTGTGAGCTAGCTTTAAAATAATGAGGCCCTCTTTTAGTTTATTTGCATGAGTGATTTAGAACTTTAGATTTCCATTAAAAAAAACTGGTGATACTTAAGGATGTGGCACATCAGGTCACTCGTGACACAAGCATTTCAGAAATGGATCTGATAGCGCAGTGGTTAAACACTGGTTTGGGAAGCCAGCGGCCCTGGTTCAGTCCTACATATGAGGGCCAGTGACACTGCCCTCAAAAAAAAAAAAAAAAGAAATGGATCTGATAACTCTGTGTTGGGTATACCGAGAAATTCATCCGGAGTACAGTGCAAAATCAAAGCATACCATGACTTAGTGTCTCTGCATTACTGATTTTACCTTGAAGGATTCAGCAGTTCTCCCTATAATTGGGTTGTGTCCTTACCTACTGAAGAGTTTAACTGCCTCCACAGGGTTGAAAACAATTACTGAGGGCTTTCCAATGTAGGCAGACATTTGGAGGGACAATTATGCAGTGATTTGGGGCTTAGTGGAGGTAGGCCAAAGGCAGCTGCTCTGTGGGACACCTGTCACCTACAGAAGAATGCCCTTGTAAAGCTTACCTAACAACTAGGGGCTGCTGCAGGATTTTCCGTTACCCAATCACTAAATGGGGCACATACACAGATCTACTTAGAGGTGAGATTCTGGCTGTGTCCATTTCAAAATAAGCCAAATCATAAAATGGTCAAAGAGACAATTGTTTTCTAAACATGCTTAGATCACCTGAACCTCTAGTCTTCTTGGTGGCTAAACAAGGTATACGGACTATTCTTTCATTAATTCATTCAATTGAATACCTGTTAGAAGGTGCTCCGGACACAACAATGAATAAATAAGACACACATTTTTTGTTTTTGTTTTTTTCCACTCAAGTTACACAGAATCTAATAGGGGGACAGACAGAAATAGATTAAATGCAGTGTGAGCTAGCAGAGGTGGGCCAAGATCATATGGCAGTACTTAGGCAGGCATCCAATCCAGCCTGGGCATGGTTCATAAAGATTTCCTGAGAAAGGACACTTGAGCTACGTCTTGAAAGATTAGTTTGCCAATCTGTTGAGCGAGGGAGTACACAGTATATTCTAAACAGAGAAAATGGCAAGGGCAGAGCTCAGAGATGGCATGAACAATGAGTTGAAGGTGACACACACAACACCATACAGCAGTAGAGGCTAAGTTTTAAGAAACAAATCACGGAAATTAACTCTCTTATCTGCCATTTTCCCTGAAAATCAAATACGAACAATGCCAGCTAACTGAAGGGCCTGAGTAATTGAGTGTTTAACACAACAGTGAATTTCACAGGGAGGTGGAGGGGTGAATCTAACTACAGTACATGAAATGTGGTCCAAGACTTTGTTTTTATCTTAAGAGCTGGCAATGAACAGAGGGGTCCGGCTGGACAGCAGTGGGCCTGATTCATTTTTCTTTTTTTAGTGTTATTACCATCATGTGTGCTTGTCAGCAATTTGAATCCACCACAGAGATAAAGTGTATTGATCGGCCAGACTGCTTTCAAACAATCAATCAGTACCCCCCAAACAGGCCTGTTCTGAAAATGTTATAAGCCAGCTTAGCAGATCACAAAGAGGCATGTAATACAGTAAGGTATAATAAATTGAAAATACGTGAGACAATGAGGCAATGGAAAACTAAAAGTAGGAAAATAGAAGAGAGTTAAGTGTGTCAAGTTAACCAGGAAAAACATTCATGAAGTCCTATAGAGTGGAAAAGGTGGCCCTCAATTTTGGCTCTAAGCTATCTAGTATGCATTGTAAAGGGTACACAGTCACATCGTTCACAGTACAAGTATGCACCAGGCAAGGGCAAACCCTTGTGCATTCAATACAGGCATCTTGAAACCTTGTTCAGTAGCAATATCCCTTGTCCTCTCCTTGATTTCTCCTGTGAGAAGAAAGTGCACACTAATTTTATCAAACAAAGCACATCACAACCAGGGACAGATATACAAACTACCTTAAATCTCGAATAGATGTGTGACCATCTCAAACTTTTTTTTTTTTCAAAATGTTTCAAGAGTGGGTGATCCTTTCTCTTTGGGTTGTGGGTCCAAGCACACTTTGTTTAGTTTCATGAGTTGGGTGAATTTCTGTGAGGCCCTTAAAAAAGGGAAATTGAGTATCATGATTGCATAATGCTATTCCTCTAGCAGCGTATGCCAATGCCTTTAATGCCTTGGAACACTGCCTCCAAGGTGACCTCTACCTCTCCTATCACCTACCAACTCTCAGCCTTTCTGCAACTGTAACTCAAGATTTACTGTGTGTGATTATGTTGTAGAACAGAAAAGGATGAAATATACTGATGTGATGTGATACTTGTGTATTGCCAGTAATTTCCCTGTAAAATGGAAAGAAATTTAAGTTGAGGAATAAAATGGACTGTGGATGAAGCAATTCTGTTGTTGGTTTCAACCACAGTAAATGGCATCTCATCAGTATTAGGTACCAAAGTTGTTAATTCCTATGAAAAGTGAAGAGAAGTAGCTGGATTGCAGAGAATGAAGTTACATCTATATAGCACAAAAGCACTTCTTCAGTTCAGCAATCGCAATATGTTATAAGCACATTATCTCCACTGGAGACAGGGTGATTTATAGAATCAGATTTATTACCTAAAAGATCTCCCCCCCTTTTGAAGGGTTCTGTCTATTTGATGAAAAGATTTTGATTCAAAGTTGAGAGGATATCTATCAATCTACTCCCAATACCCTACAGGGCAAACTGCAGGCAAAAATCTAACTGTCACAAATAGAAATCATATACTAAAATAAGTATATTTCACTTGTCAACTGTCTTCTGTGGTTCCTGTGGAGAGAAGGGCCATATGGCCAAGGAGTCTTCAATCACTGGAAGTCTTTACTTGTGAAAATAATAAAACTTAGCTAATTAAAATGGGCAACATTTGAATTCATACAACACAGACAGGCATTTGTGCTCAGAGCTTTAAAACTGTTATGGCTCTCTGTGGGAGAAAGGTGAAGAAAATGTGAGAACAGGCACAGTGCTGGCTGGAGTAACCCCAAAATCTCTTGCAGGAAGGGTGAATGTGCTTCACTTTGAGAGGACCTCAAGGAATGGTTTTTACTTATATAAATTTTCTTGACTAGATAGCTCAGTTTCAATATTTTGAAAATGCCTCTTTATAATGGTATTAATAGAAAACAACCTCTAACTATCCTGTTGAACAATTGATGTTTCTGTGTCTAAAAAACCCTCAAAACACTAATGATTAGATTTCAAAAGTGACTCCTATACATAAAGGAGAAAGTACAATGATAAAGAGAAGCACCAATCAAGCCCACACTCATAATTGCAAACAAATTCTCCTGATAGTTGTTCAAGGCGATGGAGATATTTCCTGCTGGGAATTTATTAGGAAAATAGATAGTTCTGGAAGGGGTACACGAGTTTTCCTTCCATGAGCCATTCCAAGTGCTATACTACCCTGGTAGTAAGTTATATGCTTAGAGAAGCAATTCTTAGTGAACTAACTAGTTCATGATTGTAGGATGCCTTTCATTCCTGTGGCATTCTCTGCATTCAGGTAACAACACTAAGGGGTCCCTAATTCAGCCTCTGCCTTAAGCATCTCAACACCAGGGAGAGCTAGCAAAATGTACCTGGCTGATAACCACTGCCTGTGTTGATTTAAAAAAAATGGTTTCAAATACTGTTGTTAAAAATACTGTTGTTAAACTTATACTTCTAGCCCTGATATGAATTGCAGATACATTCTGGGTTTTTTTTTATCCTTTAACGGGTGAATAAATTTCCTGCTGCGACTCATAACCTCTTGACTTATGTTAACAACGTTGAGGATGGCTGGCATTATTTAAATCTGGATGCCTGCCTTGTTTCAGTATCAGTTTGAGAACAACCAGGTTGTTTTGTGTGTGTGTGTGGAGCGGGGTGTGGGGAGTAGGGAGTAGAAGGGTTTTTCAGAAACCTCATGATCTTTTGTCTCACAAGGTTCCCCTTGAGACAAAAAATAAAACTTAATCCAGAAAAAAAGCAAAAGTCATAGTGAAAAATAATGTTCTATTTCTAGTTAGGAAGAGAGTTTGTGAAATTGATGCATTGCCAACAAGTACTAGTCTTGGTGATGAATCATGTAATGTGAATATTGATTTAGAATCTAATGATTTAATTTGCTTTCCCTGGTTGACACATCTCTTCTTTCCCTTAAGGTAATCGCTGCTGTAACAGAGTAAGATTTAGGCCTACCGGCAGCAAAAGGCTTCCTTAGTCTAATAACTTACCTAGTAGTTCCTTACATTCCTGTTAGTTTGGAATATACCACCTTCTTCCACAATTTCCAAATACAGTCTCAGGTCCATCCATTTTTTTTTTTTAAGATTTTGTTGGGGAATCGGGGGAGGGGAACAGCATTGGGGAATCGGGGAAGGGAAACAGACAAGTTGCTGTCTTTTTGTTCTTCAGTCTAGTTGCGGAGGACGTTGCTTCACTGGCCCATGTTGATATCGTCATTGCGCTCTTTCTGGATGAGGCAGATAGGTCACCGGCCTCTGGATGTCGCTCACCGTGGCTATTGGCAGCTCATGCTGGCTGCCAACCACTCACACTGGCTGCCGGCCACTCACTGTAGCCTATGGCAGCCCACTGCAGCAGGGGCTGCAGCCTACACCATCGCGGGGGTCATCTATTCTTGAATGACTGACCTTTCCAACTTCATCAAACTGCCTTTCCCTTGAGCAGTTGGGCAATTTCCCTTAGAGACCACTAGGAGGCAGCTCACGCATAACAAAGGCCCTGCTGAACTGTAGAACTACCAATTGCTCAGGTATTTCAAGGAACTACTCTTAGACAGACTTGCTCATGGCTTTCTAGGCCACGCTAGGGCAGCAAATTTTTAAAGCATTATGCATGTGACACTATGAACTCCCTTTTGTGTGCCCTAATATAGGACTCAGTATCTTTTTTCCAGTTGTTACTAAAGTGAATTTGGGGTAGGACCGTAGAGAGAATTCATCATTCACACTCCTAGCAGTGTCTCAACTCACATAACCAGGAGTCTAAAACCTGACAGTATACCTTTGCACAACTTCTCCCATAACTTTAAGGACTGAATAGTATACTCAGGGTAAAGTTCTTTTCCATCAGAGACTGAGTGTGTAAGTCCATATACAAGACCATGTAAATGGAGGTTGTCACATGTATGAAAGTAAATGGTACTATCACCATCCACTCAAACAAATGAAACCCTACAAATCATCTTTAACCCCCCCACAAGTCCATAACCACATCTCACCACTTATTCCCATTGATTTTACCTTCCAATTAAATCTTGATTCTGTCCACTTTTTCTCTGTTTCTGCCTCCACCATCCTAGTCCAAAGAACCATCACCAGACTACAACACAGCCTCAGCATCTTAACTTTTCTCCCTGCATCCACACTTGTCAATCACAATCCACTTCCAATATTGCAACCAATGGTATTTTAGAAGCACGAATGCTTTAATGACTTCCAGTTTTTCTTACAATGAAAATAAAAATCCTTAGACAAGTTTATGGAGGCCCTGCAACACATTGCCTAGTTCTCTAGTCTAATCTCCTTCTACTCTCGCCCAAGGTTCTCTGTATTCCAGCCACAGTTCTGTCAGTACCCACACTCTCCAAGCTCCCACATGTCTCAGGGTGACTGCACATGCTGTTTCTTCTGGCTGGACTGCACTTCTGTACATTTCCCCTGTTTACCTGCTTAATTTATACTCAACATTAGAATTCCTTCTGAAAGGTCAATTTTTGGAAGTTATCTGTCTTAAATCTCTTCCACCCTGAAGAAAAGAACATGTCCCTAGATACATGAGGTCAGACAATTAAGTTCACGAACTCATCCTAGAAAAAGTGCTACATACCTCATTGCTGAATATCACTAGTCACCTTCAATGTACTCCTCTTGGGAAGCTATGCACCGATGTCAACACCTAGTCCACCCTTCAAAGCAATTTTGGAACTCTTTTTCTGGAATGGCCATCAGAGCTGTCATCGTATTACCCTCAATGTCCTGAATGTCATCAAAATGCCTTCCTTTCAATATTTCCTTTATTTTTGAGTAAAGAAAGAAGCCATTGGGGACTAGATCAGGTGAGTAGGGAGGGTGTTCCCATACAGTTTTTGGTTTACTGGCTAAAAACTCCCTCACAGACAGTGCCATGTGAGCTGGTACATTGCTGTGACACAAGAGGCATGAATTGTTGGTGAAAAGTTCAGGTGGTTTAACTTTTTCATGCAGCCTTTCCAGCACTTCCAAATAATAAACTTGGTTAACTGTTTGCCCAGTTGGTACAAATTCATAATGGATAACCCCTCTGCTATCAAAAAAGGTTAGCAACATTGTTGCAACAAGTACACGAACTCAATTGTCACACTGCGTATATTATCACAGTTCCCTGTTCTTTTCCTTGTTATTAACTCAGGTTTTAATTATACATTTGTATACATTTTTAGATGAATATGAGCTCAGGACCTGAGCTATGTTTTAGGCATCACTTCATGCCTAAAGACACATAGCAAATACTCAAAGGGGATACGTTAAATGGATGAACAGAGGAACAAATGAATGAACAAATGTTGCTGCCAAAAAGGGACACCCCTAAATGCTATGTGTTAATCTCTATTGAATTACAAATAAAATAATAAAATAGACAGACGGATGGTATATATATTTTTCCAACAAGCTCACCAGGAGGAACAGATTTTTAAAACAGAGATAGAAGGAAAGTGTTATTGCTATTCTTACTATTTATTATTACTACAAATGAAAGCAAAGATGGGGGTAGAAAACAGGTTTACCCTGTTTCGGGGATAGCAAGGGGACAGGCAGAATGTTGTTAATATGGAGGACTAAAACACAAAGGTAGGTGGGTTCACATTTTGGAAAACATTAAATGCTAGTTAGAGAGAATATAGCCCACTGACAATTAAATGCCCTGTATAAGCAAGTTAGAAAACCAACAAATACAATGGAATGCAGTAGAAATAGAGAGCAGATGGGGTTAGTTTGTTTGAATTTGGCTGGTTTAAAATATGGTCACCTATTCATGATAGCAAAATACTGGAAACAACCCAGATGTCCATCAAGAGAACAATGGTATATGTATACAGCAGAATAGACTACTACTCATTGTTAAAAATGAATAAATTATTGACGAAAAAAGGTATTTGACAAAATTCAATACATTTTCATGAAAAAACACTCAACAAAGTAGAAATATAAGGAAATACCTCAACACAAAGGCCATACATGAAAAGCCCATAGTGAACATCATACTCAATGGTGGTGAATGACGTAAAAGCTTTTGTTTTAGGATCAGGAACAACAAAAGGATGTTCACAGTTTTCACCACTTCTATTCAACATAGTATTGGAAGACCTAACCAGAGCAAATAGGAAAGAAAAAGAAATAAAAGGCACCCAAATTGGAAAGGAAAAAGTAGAATTATATCTGTTTACAGATGACGTGATCAGATATTTACTAGAAATCCCTGAAGATTCCACACATACACACACAAAAAAATTCTGTTAGCAATGTTGCAGGATATAAAAATCAACACATAAAGATCAGCTGTGTCTCTATACACTAACAATAAACTATATGAAAAGAAAATTAAGAAAAACAATTCCATTTATAATAGCATTAGTAAATTACTTAAGGATAAATTTAACCAAGGAGGCAAGGGACTTGTACACTAAAATCTATAAAACATTGCTTGAAAGAATTGGAAAAAAAGACATAAATGGAAAAATATCCCATGTTCATGGATTGGAAGACTTAATATTGTTAAAATGACAATACTGCCGAAAGCAATCTGCAGATTCAATATGATTCCTATCAAAATTCCAATGGCAGTTTTTGCAGAAATACAAAAATCCATCCTAAACTACATATGCAACCTCAGGGGAACCCAAATAGCCAAAACTATCCTGAAAGAGAACAAAGTTAGAGGTCTCACACTAATTTCCAAACTTATTACAAAACTAGTAATGAAAACAATGTGGTATTGGTGTAAAGAAAGACATAAAGAGCATGAAATAGCCTGTACATAAACCCTCACATATATGGTGAAATGATTTTCAACAATCAGAACAGTCTTTTCAACAATTGATGCTGGGGAAACTGGATATCCACAAGTAAAAGAATGAAGTTAGGGCCGGTCGAATGGCGCGGTGGTTAAGCGCTGGCTTGGGAAGCCAGCGGCCCCGGTTCGGGTCCCACATATGAGGGCCAGTGATACTGCCATCAAAAAAAAAGAATGAAGTTATACCCTTATCTCACATCACATACAAAAAATAAAATGGATCAAAGACCTACATGTAAGACCTAAAGAAAAAACACAGGAGAAAGTTTTATGGCATTGGACTTGGCAATGATTTCTTAGATATAATTTCACACCCATTAGGATGGCTACAAAAAAAAAAAAAACAACAACAACAAAAGAAAAACAAAACAAAAAAATACAAAATAAGTGTTGAAGAGGGTGTAGAGAAATTAGAACCCTATGCACTGTTGGTAGGAATATCAAAGTGTAGTCACTGTGGAAAAAATTATGACAGTTCCTCAAAAAGTAGAATTACCATATGAGGTTGGACAATTAAGTTTGTGAACTTGTTGCAGCAATGTCGCTAACCTTTTTTGATATCAGAGGGATTATTCATTAGGAATTTGCAACCAGTTAACCAAGCAATTAACCAATTTTACCATTTGAAAGTGCTGAAAAGGCTGCATGAAAAAGTTAAACCACCTGAACTTTTCACCAACAATTCATGGCTCTTGCATCACGACAATGCACCAGCTCACACAGCACTGTTTGTGAGGGAGTTTTTAGCCAGTAAACCAATAACTGTATGGGAACACCCTTCCTACTCACCAGATCTGGTCCCCAATGACTTCTTTTTTTCCTCAAAAATAAAGGAAATATTGAAAGGAAGGTATTTTGATGACATTCAGGACACCGAGGATAATGCAATGACAGCTTTGATGGCCATTCCAGAAAAAGATTTCCAAAATTACTTTGAAGGGTGGACTAGGCTCTGGTGTTGGTACATAGCTTCCCAAGGGGAGTTAGTACTTCGAAGGTGACCATACTGATATTCAGCAATAGCACTTTTTCTAGGATGAGTTCGTGTACTTGTCAGACCTCATATGACCCAGCAATCTCACTTCTGGGTATATATAACCAAAAGAATTTAAAACTAGAACCTCACAGAGATTTTGGCATGCTCATGTTCACAGCAGCAATATTTATAATAGCTAGGAGATATTATCAACCCAAGTGCCCATGGATGGATGGATGGATGGATGGATGGATGGATGGATGAATGGATGAATGAATGGATAAACAAAAGGTGGTGGTGGTAGTAGTTGTGGTGTGTATGTGTGTGTAAATGGAATATTATTTGGCCTTCAAAAGGAAATCCTGTCACATGCTACCACATGGATGAACCTTGGGTACATTATGTTAAGTAAAATAAATCAGCCACAAGACAAATATTGTATGTTTCTTTATATGAGGTATCTAAACTAGTGAAATTCAGAGAAACAGAAATTAGAATGGTGGTTTCCAGGGGCTGAGGAGAAGGGAGGAATGGGGAGTTGTTGTTTAATGGGTATAGAGTTTTAAGTTTGCAAGATGAAAAAATTCAGGACATTTGTTGCACAATTTGAATATACTTAACACCACTGAACAACAAACTTAAAAATGATTAAGATGGTAACTTTTGTTATGTGTTTTTTCACAATTAAAAAAAATAAATTTACTAATGATACAGGCAGCAAATTGGCTGAATCTCGAAAAACATGGATCTAGCTGAAAACATTACTATGAGTGAAAGAAGGCTTACATAAAAGACTGCATACTATATATTTAACCCCCTTTACCCTCTTCTAACATCCCTTCTCCCCCCTTACACTCTGGTAACCACTAAACTGTTGTCTGTCTTTGAGTTTTTGTTTGTCTTGTGTGTTTTTTGCTTTCAGTTTTATATCCCACATATCAGTGAAGTCATATGGTTCTGTCTGACTTATTTTGCTTAGGGATTGATTAGGGAGTATCTAAGAGAACTTTATTGGGTGATTGTAATATTCTAGATCTCAATAGGGGTTGGGTTACACAGGTATTACATTTTGTCAAAAGTCCACAGCATTATAGTTAAATTTTACCTCTTAAAACATAAACAAATATTGAACTTTAGTTAAATATATATGCATTCTGAGGAGTAAAATGCACTATCTGCAAGTTACTTGGAAAAGCATTAAGAATAAGATAGTCTGGGCTGGCCAAGTGGCATGTTGGTTAGGAGCTGGCTTGGGATGCCAGCTCTGAGCAGCAGGGTCCCAGTTCAGTTCCCACATATGAGGGCCAGTGACGCTGCACCCTCTACAGCTAAGATGGTGAACAAACAGCTCCGCCTGGAGCTGGGCTGCCATGAGTCACCAGCGACGGCATAGGCTGCAGGGCCTGCTGCAGTGGGCTGCCATAAGCTACTGTGAGTGGCCGGCAGCCAGTGTGAGTGGCCAGCAGCTGGTGTGGGCTGCCAAGAGCCATCATGAGCGGCCGTCCAGAGGCTGGCGACCAATCTGCCTCACCCGGGAAGAGTTCAATGATAATACCAACATGGGCCAGTGAAGCAACACCCTCCACAACTAGACTGAAGAACAAAAGGACAGCAACTTGTCTGTTCCCCTCCCCCAATTTCCCAATAAAATCTTTAAAAAAATAAGAAGAAGATAGACTGGGCGATGGATAGAAGAATGGACAGATGTTTAGATATGTGACAATGCAAATACAGCAACATATTAATTGAGGACTATAGGTGACCAATATATAGATGCTTCTTGTACAATTCTTTCAAGTTTTTCTCTATAAAAATTTTCTTAATGAAATGTTGGAAAAAAGTCATTTCATTACAGCTTTCAGTTGTTTTACCTTGTTATATTCTATACCTCACTGGAAGTTCATTGAGGATTGAGACTGTGTCTATCTCTGCATTCCAGATGTCTAGCACACTTGCATATAGTAGGCATTTTAAGATGTATATTGAATAAACAAATACTAAGATGTATGATTAGTAAATCACTCTTTATTCTTTTAATTTACAAGCAATTTCCTTGGTTCCTATAGGCATTATTCACTGCCTGCTTATTACTTGTCAAGAACTGTTACATATGAGGTCTGACAATTAAATTTGTGAACTTGATGCAACAATATTGCTAATCTTTTTTGATATCAGAGGGATTATTCATTATGAATTTGTATGAACTAGACAAACAGTTAACCAAGTTCACTATTTGGAAGTGCTGGAAAGGCTGCATGAAAAAGTTAGACGAAAATGACCTGAGCTTTTCACCAACAATTCATGGCTCCTGCATCATGACAATGCACCAGCTCACATGCACTGTCTGTGAGGGAGTATTTAGCCAGTAAACCAATAACTGTATTGGAACACCCTCCCTACTCACCTGATCAAACCCCCAGTGACTTCTTTCTTTACCTGATGATTACAGAAATATTGAAAGGAAGACATTTTGATGACATTCAGGACATCAAGGGTAATACGATGACAGCTCTGATGGCCATTCCAGAAAAAGAGTTCCAAAATTGCTTTCAAGGGTGAACTAGGTGCTGGCATCGGTTCATAGCTTCCCAAAGGGAGTACTTCAAAGGTGACCATAGTGATATTCAGCAATGAGGTATGTAGCACTTTTTCTACCATGAGCTCATGAACTAAATTGTCAGCCCTCATACTTTCCCACATTGCCTCAAGTTTCAAACTAACCTATGGTTTATGTTAATTAAATTTTACAAGTAAAGCAACTGGGACTCTGAGAAGTTAAATAATTTACCCAATTATTGAACCAGTAAATGGAAGAGTTGGGAATCAACTCCTATCTGACTCCAAAATCCATGCTCTGAACCACGTTAAACTGCAAATTGTTTCTGAACAGTAAGTAATTCATGTTTCCTGATTCTTATGTGCTATGCACTGTGCTAGGCACTGGGAAAAGAGGGGAAAAAAAGGTCCATGGAAATGGAGGAAGATAAAAATATGTGGCAAATAAATGCATGTCTAGACAAGTTCTCATACTACACATATTGCACATAAAGTGTTTCATGAAAGCTTCAGGGAAGTGTGTAGGAAAGATAGAATTATGTGCCGTAAGTTGGTCCAAAGGCTGTGGGTTATTGTTAAGCTGAGTTATGTGCCCTCCTACTGCACACATGTGTGCACACACACACAGAGGCTTCCCAAATTATGTCTTTCATAAGCCATGAAAATCAAAGAAAAAGCAGCCTTCTCCCCTCCAGCAGTTCTGGAGCATTTGGGGCTGGCACTGGAATGCATTCTTTTGCAAATGATTGCTTTGCCTCAGGAGAGAGATTAATTGGTTTCCATGGTCAGCTACTTTCTTAAGAGAAAGATCTGTCAAGAGAGTATAGGAAAAGTAAAATCTTATGTGTGCATCTTTTAAAAAAGCAGTATTGAGTACTTTGAATGAAAAATTCTGTGTGACAAACTTCTTATTCAGCTTATCCTTCACAAAAAGGAATTTCAAAATTGGAATCTGGTCTGTTACCATCTGAAGCCTCTAAATGGATAGTTTTCTCAAATTACAATAAATTTTGTTATAACAAAATTATAATATCTAGAATTTATTGAGCATTTCCTACAGGCTAGTCCCTATACTACAGGTTTTACATGACTTGGCAATGTAATTGTCACAAGAATCTTATGAGGAAGGCACTATTATTATTAATCCCATTTTACAAATGGGGATGTGTCAGAAAGGTTAAAGGACTTGCCCAGTATCACAGGCGAAGGAGGTAGATAGATAGAGCTTGTGCCCCACCCAGCCCTATCGGATTTCAGAGTTCATGTACTCAACTCTTCCACTATGATTTATTCTCATCCTATAGGAAGAAGAAAAGCAGTCACCCTAACAGAATATTAAGCAATAGCAAGCAAACTCCATCCAGAAGAAACATCTTAGATTCTCTCAATCTTTCTCCCCCCACCCCCATTCTTCCCCCACCCCGCCCCTCACTACAGGCTCCCCACCCCATGTTAAGGGCACAGCAAGAAGACTGCCACTGATGGTAAGCCAGGAAGAGAACTCTCACCAGAACCTCACCATGCTGGCATCCTGATTTCGGACTTTCCAGCCTCTGTAACTGTGTGAAATAAATGTGTGTTATTTAAGCCACCCAGTCTATGGTATTTTGGTATAGCAGCCTGACCTAAGACAAATGTTTCCATTAAAATGTATTTATTCAGCAATTCTCTATTACAGGAGTTTGGTTCATTAGGGAATGTTTATTACCAATGGTATGCACTATAATAGAAAAGCTGGAAAAAAAACAGAAACAGTGCTCAATACCTGTAGCATTTTGTATTTATTTAGAAATGTATAGGTCTCTTATGCCTAGTGTTGACTTTCACTTAAAAGTGAATGTACCTGTTATTTTTCTTATTGATTATAGCCATTTTTACTGTTGTGAGGTGATATCTCATTGTGGTTTTTATTTGCATTTCTCTGATGATTAGTGATGAGGATTTTTTTTTTAAAGATTTTTACTGGTGAATTGGGGAATGGTACAGTGTTGGGAAATTGGTGAAGGGGAACATTGTGTTTTTCCAGGAACCATCAGCTCCAAGTTAAGTTGTCCTTCTATTTTAGTTGTGGAGGGCACAGGCTCAGCTCCAAGTCCAGTTGCCACTTTTCAATCTAGTTGTGGGGCAGGGGTAGGGAGTCAAGGTGGGAGCGTAGTCCACCACCCTATGTGGGAGTTGAACCGGCAACCTCGCTGCTAAGAGCACATGCTCTCACCAGCTCAGCGACAGTTCAACTCGGGAGCAGCTCACTGGCCCATGTGGAAATCAAACCAGCGACCCTGTTGCTCAGAGCTCATGCTCTTAATCGACTGAGACAGTCGGCCTGTCCATTGAGCATTTTTTCATATGTCTATTGGCCATCTGTATGTCTTCTTTCAAGAAATGTCTATTCAGGTCCTCTACCTACTTTTTAATTGGATTGTTTGTTAGTTTCTTTCTTGTTGAGTTGTATGAGTTCCTTATATATTTTGAATATTAGCCCCTTATTGGAGGCATTGTTTGCAAAAATCTTCTCCCATTTGGTTAGCTGCATCTTTATTTTGTCGATTATTTCTTTTGCCATGCAGAAGCTTTTTAGTTTGACATAGTCCCATTCATTTATTTTAGCTTTTACTTCCCTTGCCTTTGAAGTGAAATGTATAAAATCCTCTTTGAACACAAGGTCCATAAGTTTATTACCTATGTTTTCTTCTATGCAGTTTATTGTCAGGTCTTATGTGTAGGTTTTTGACCCATTTTGAGTTAATTTTGTACATGATGACAGGCTGTACAGAAAAAGGAATCCTCATACACTGTTGTTGGGAATGCAGATTGGGGCAGCTGCTATGGAAGGCAGTGGAGAGGTTCCTGAAAAAATTAAGAATAGAATTACTATGTGACCCGGCAATTCCTCTCCTGGGTATATACCAAAAAAATCTGAAAACTTTTATCCATAAAGATATATGTACTCCGATGTTCATTGCAGCTTTTTTTATGGTGACCAAGACATGGAAACAACCAAAGTTGATAGATGATTGGATAAAGAAGATATGATACACACACACACACACACACACACACACACACACACACAAAATGGAATACTATTCTGCCATAAGGAAAGATGAAATAGTGCTATTTGTGACAACTTGGATGGATCTTGAGAATATTATGCTAAGCAAAATAACTCAGACAGAAAAGGTTGAGGACCATATGATCTCACTGATATGTGGTATATAAAACTGAAAACAACAAAGGAACAAGACAAACAAATGAAGAAACAAAAACTCATAGACAGAGACAGTAGTTCAGTGGTTACCAGCGGGTAAGGGGGGAGGGGGGTGGTAGATGAGGGTAAAAGGCATCAAATATATGGTGATGAAAGAACTGACTCTGGGTGGTGAACACACAATGTGATAGATAGATGATGTATTACAGAACTGTACATCTGAAACCTATGTTTTCTTTGTGTATTTTAAAGATTTTTTGTTTGTTTGTTTGTGTTTTTTTTTCCTTTTTTTTTTTTTAGCTGAGCCATCCTGCCACCTGTTGGTAGCTCAACGGCAACTCAGCTCAGGCTGGCATCGAACTGCTGTTGCTCAGAGCTCAGTTCACACTCTTGAGTGAGCTCTTAACGAACTGAGCCATTCGGCCAGCCCTACAGATTTTTTTTATTAGAGAATTGAGGGAGGGGAACAGACAAGTTGCTGTCCTTTTGTTCTTCAGTCCAGTTGTGGAGGGCATCGCTTCACTGGCCTACGTTGGTATTATCATTGCACTCTTCCCCGGTGAGGCAGTCACTCACCGGCCATTGGATGGCCGCTCACAGCAGCTCACAAAAGCTCATGCCAGCCCCACTGCAGTCAATGCCGTTGCCGGTGACTCACAGCAGCCCAGCTCCAGGTGGAGCTGTTGTTCACCATCTTAGCTGTAGAGGGCACAGCGTCACTGGGCCTCATATGTGGGACTCGAACCAGGGCCGCTGGCTTTCCAAGACAGCGCTTAACCACCGCGCCACTTGGCCAGACTGAAACCTACATAGCTTCACTAACAATTGTCACCCCAATAAACTTTAATTTAAAAATAGTAGTGAATGTATCTATAGCCAAAAAAATATTTTTATTTTAAATTAAAATTTATTGGTGTAACAATGGTCAACAAAACTACATAGGTTGCAAGTGTACAATTCTATAATACATCATCTATATATTGCATTGTGTGTTTACCACCAACAAGAGTCAGTTCTCCTTCCATCACCATATATTTGACCCCTTTTACTCTCTTCTACTATCCCTCCTTTCCCCTTCCCCTCTGGTAACCACTAAACTGTTGTGTGTGTGTATGAGTTTTTGTTTCTTTATTTGCTTGTCTTGTTCCTTTGTTGCCTTCAGTTTTATATCCCAAATATGAGTGAAGTCATATGGTTCTCGACTTTTTCTGTCTGACTTATTTCACCTACCATAATGATCTCAAGATCTATCTATGCTGTCACAAATGGCAGTATTTCATCTTTTCTTATTAGCCAAAACAATCTTGATAAAGTACATACTGGAGGACTCACATGTCATAATTTTGAAACCTACTACAAAGCTATAGTAATCAAGACATTGTAGTGCTGGCATAGGATACGTACAAAGATCAATGTTAATAGAATTGAGTCCAGAAATAAACCTATATATCTATGGTCAATTGATTTTCGATAAGGGTGCCAAGACCATCAATGGAGAAATGAATAGGGTTTTAAACAAATGGTGGTCAGACAACTGGATATTTTGTTCACAAGAATGACATTAGGACATACACCATACTTAAAAATTAACTCAAAATGGATCAGAAACCTACATGTATGAGGTAGAACTATAAAATTCCTAGAAGAAAGCAAGGGAGTAAATCTTCACAGCCTTGGGTTATACAATGGTTTTATTATACAACACCAACAAGTTTAAGTGACAAAAGAAAAATTAGGTAATTAAAAGTACATCAAAACTAAAACTTTTTGTGCTTCAAAAGATATCATCAAAAATATGAAAAGTAAACTCACACAATAAATAAAAGTATTTTCAAATAATATTTCTAATAAAGGACTTTAATCCAGAATACCAGGGGAGCCAAAAAAATGTATACAAATGGACACTTTGGTCAATGTTGCTCAAGCAGTAGTTTGCCATATCAGAAGAGTCTGGATGCTGATGGTAACCACTTGGGGCACCTCTTGTAATTGCAGATGTTAAATTTGACTTGTATTCATCTTTTCTTATCAGTATATATTGAGTATTACAATTTTAATACAATTCTCTGTTCTTAAAATGTGTATACAGTTTTTGGCACCCTCTGTATATACAGAATTCTTACTACTCAGCAATAAAAAGACAAATAAATGTTTTTTTAGGGGACCAGATGGACTCATGTCTTGTTAGGGAGACCACTTCATGGATGGTATAGAGGCCTGACCACTGCACTGTACATCTGAAGCTGCCGCTGATTAATATTAGATGTTAACTATAATTTAATACCTATATAATCATGGGATGTGGAGTATAGTGTGGGGATGGAGTCAATGGAATTGTAATAGATAATGTATGATATCAGGGGTGGAGGAGTGGGGATGGGGGAGGGGAGTCACTTTGTGAGGGGTGAAAAAGATAACTATTGCATTGTTTTGTACATCTGTAACTAATAATAATAAAAAGAATAAAAAATAAATAAACCAAACAAAAAGATGATCAAAGAGCCTGAATAGGCATTTCTCAAAAAAAAAAAAAAGACATAAAAACATCCATCCAATAAGCACATGAAAAGATGTTCAATATCATTAGATGTCAGGAAAATTCAAAACAATATTCAAATACTACATCATACCTTCTAGAACATCTGGAATCACGAACACAAATAAGAACAAGTGTTGGCAATGATACAGAGAAACAGATCCTTCATATGTTGTTGGTGGAAATGTAAAATGGTGCCATCACTTGGGAAAAATGTTTGGTACTTCCTCAAAACGTTAAACAGAGAGTTACCATATGACCCAGAAATCTGACCCCTAGGTATATAAACAAATAAAGTGAAAACATGTTCACTCAAACGCTTGTACAAGAATGTTCATAGCAGCATTAATAATGCCCTAAAAGTAGAAATAATCAAAATGTTCATCAGTTGATGAATGGATAATAAAATGTGGTATATTCATACAAAGGAACATTATTCATCAGCAAAATGAAGGACTCATACATACTACAACATGGATTAACCTTGAAAATATGCTAAATGAAAGAAGAGAGTGACAAAGAACTACATATAAGATTTATACCAAATGTCCACAAGAGGTAAATCCATAGATGATGGGAGTTGGTGACTGATGCCTAAGGAGTATGGAGTTTATTTGGGATTAATGAAAATGTTCTAAGATTAAACTGTGCTGGTTGCACAATTCTGTAAATATACTAAAAACCACTGAACGGGACATTTTTTTCTTGAGGGCAGTGTCACTGGCCCTCATATGTGGGACCCGAACCGGGGCCGCTGGCTTCCCAAGCCAGCGCTGAACCACCGCGCCACTCGGCCAGCCCTGAACTGCACATTTTAAATGAATGAATTTTATGGTATGTAAATATACGAGGAGTGATCAAAAAACACAGTGATTGTTTAAATAAAAAATTATTACTGGGCTGGCCAAGCGGCCATTCAGAGGCCGATCTGTCTCACCTGAGAAGAGTGCAATGATGATACCAACATGGGCCAGTGAAGCAATGTCCTCCACAACTAGACTGAAGAACAAAGGGTCAGCAACTTGTGGGTTCCCCTTCCCTGGTTCCCCAACGCTGTTGCCCTCCCCCAATTCCCCAATAAAATCTTTAAAAAATTATTACAGTAAAAGACACATTGCCATTAACCCCCTTCAAAATACTCCCCCTCACTTTGAACACACTTATCCCATCATTCTTGCAACTCTCTGAAACAGTTCTGGAAGTCCTCTTTCACATCTTTAGTTATGCTGTTGTGGTTGCCTCAATGTCCTGAATCAATTCAAAACATTTACGTATCACAGTCATTTTGACTTTAGGGAAGAGCCAGAAGTCTCACGGTGCCAGATATGGTGAATACGGTGGATGAGGACACACCATAATGTTTTTATTTGACAGAAATGGCCATACCAGAAGTGATGTGTGACACGGCGCATTGTCATGATGGAGGATGAAATCGTTTGCCAATTTCTCAGGCCATTTTCTATGTGCATCTTTCTTAAACACTCTAATAAGCCTTTATAATATTCAGAGTTCACCATAGTGTTCCTGAGTATAAACTCAGCTAGTACAATTTCATCAAGGTCAAAAAACACAATTAAGATGACCTTGATGTTAATTGATTGACATGTTTTTCGCACCAGGAGAACTGGGTGATTTCCACTGAGAACTCTGAGCCTTGGTCTCAGAATCAAAATAATAATAATAATAATAATAATAATAATAATAATAATTTTAACATTTCGTTTGCTTCTTTAGCACTTTTTGCAGTTTGAAACAAAATTTCATGTTAATGCATTGTTCGTGATACATGATTTATGGCACACTTTAAAACATACCTTCTCTCAACAGTAACTCTCACCCGACTGACTGCATCAAACAAGTTGAAAAGTTGTCACACACTGTTACTAAGGTTTGATGCTCTGCTTCCTGAATCGAAGATCCCTGCCTTTCCATTCGATGGCATTCAGCAGCAACATTCATCATATTTTCTGATCACACCTCAAAGATTTGAAAAAAAGAACAAAAGTGAAAATACATTAAACTTTTCTTTCCTTCTCATTTTTCTTGTCACTTAATCTTTAAATAAATTAGACATGAGCTCATTTTTAAAAAAATCTCATGTTGTCTGTCACATCTAATTGGCTTGTCTTTTGACACAATAAATCATAGTATAAGTGAACATTAAGTGAGGTGCTAATTTTTAGAGAAAATAAACTGATTACAAACATGATAATACTTTATGTACTGTACAAAATTAAATAGGATACATCTTCAACTGACAGAAGTATATTTTGAATTATATTTGAATACAGTTGACTGAAAATGGAAAATACTTGGAGGTTATCTTATGTTACAAAAAATGCATGTATACCCTTTGGAAAATATAGCCCTTAAAAATCCTTAAAATTTTCTTTAGGAAGAATTAATTATCTAGCCATGGTGCACCACAACCTAAATTAAGATAGTCTTAACAGAAGTCCTCTTTCTCCTCTTTCTCTTTCACTCCTTCCCCATCTTTCACAGTAACTGCCACTTATGGAGTGCTTCCTATGTTCTTTAAGAATAACATCTCAGGGGATCAAATATATGGTGATGGAAGGAGAACTGACTTTGGGTGGTGAACACACAATGTGATATATAGGTGATGTATTATAGAAAGGTACAGTTGGAAACTATATAATTTTACTAACCAATGTCACCCCAATAGATAAAAAGAATAACATCTCATTCTGCAACTGCCAATGAGGTAGGTACTCTTTTTTTTTTTTTAAGATTTTATTGGGGAATTGGGGGAGGAGAACAGACAAGTTGCTGTCCTTTTGTTCTTCAGTCTAGTTGTGGAGGACATTGCTTCACTGGCCCATGTTGGTATCGTCATTGTGCTCTTCCTGGGTGAGGCAGTCGTTTGCCAGTCATTGGACAGCCGCTCACTGCGACTCATGAAAGCGCACACCAGCTGCTGGCCAGCCCTACTGCAGCCTACACCATTGCTGGCAACTCACAGCAGCCCAGTTCCAGGTCGAGCTGTTGTTCACCATCTTAGCTGTAGAGGGCAGTGTCACTGGCTATCATATGTGGGATCTGAACCGGGCCCTGCTGCTCAGAGCTGGCGTCCCAAGCCAACTCTTAATTAATGCACCACTCGGCCGGCCTGAGGTAGGTATTCTTATCATCACCATTTTACTGAGGGAGTACAATTCACCTCATTGCCTAAATTCACACAGCTAATAAATGATGAAATCTAGAATCAATCCCAGACCAAGTGACTTCAAAATGAATGTTTTTAGCCACTGTCCTTCCTGAAAGGAATGGGGAAGCAATGCATTTTGGCCAAGTTACTAGTTCTATTGTCATTACAAAGGTGTGCAATGAATATTTCATCTTTAGGAACAGAATCGGATAAAATCTATTCATTAACATTCTGTGACTTCCACAGGTCCAAAAAGCCTTCTTTCTGTCTCTGGTATTTAGCCCTTTTGCTTCCCTTTTACTAATTTTGACTAATTTTTTCACATGCATGGAGAATGTCTCCTTCTCTGGCTCAGCAAACCACATCCTTACCTTTCTTCTCCAAGAAAGATTTTGTTAAAGAGATTACCCTATTCTGCCAGCACAACCCTAAACCTGAGTGTTTACCCAAACTTTGCATTTATTAAATAGTATAATAGTTAGAAAGATGGACTCCGGAGCTCAACCACCTGGATTTGAATCTTCATTCTCACAATCAACACCTTTATAACCTTCGCGTGAGGTACTTAAAATTATTTGTTGGTTCTTTCATCTGTGAAATGAGTATAGCAGTAGCACTTACATCATTGAACTGGGTGTTGTGGTGATCACATGACTTACTCATGTAAAGCATGCAACACAGCATCTGGCATATTGTAAGAGTTCATTAAATTTTAGCTATTATTAACTTACTCAAAAGAGGTTCCTTATTATTTTTCCTTTTTTTTAAATTGGGAATTGGGGGAGGGGAAGAATGTTGGGGAATTGGGGAGGGGGACCGGCCAAGTTGTTCTTATTCAATCTTAGTTGTGGAGGGCGCCAGTCGCCATCTGGCTGCCCATCGGCAGCTCCTGGCCTCTAAGGTTAAGGTGCTGTGTTACAATCTTAGTTGCGGGTGGGCATAGCCACCATCCCATGTGGGAGTCAAACCAGCAACCTTGTTGTTAAGAGCATGTGCTCTATCCACTGAGCTATCCAGGTGGCAGCTCAGCTCAAGGTGCCGAGTTCAGTCTTAGTTGTGGGCAGTCGTAGCCCACCACTGAACAGGCAGTCTTGTTGTTAGGATCATGTGCTCTCACCATCTGAGCCATCCTGCCACCTGTTGGCAGCTCAGCTTGGGCGCAGTGACACTGGTCCATGTGGGAATCGATCCGGCAGCCCTTTTGCTCAGAGCTCATGCTCTTAAGCTAACTCTTAACCAACGGATCCGCTCAGCCAGCCCATGTTCTTTATTCTTTATCCCTCTATATTATACATCTTCCCATCCCCTTGGACTTCTGTCCTTCAACCTTCCCAGGAACCATGCAGCCCAGTAAAATGCAGCAGCAACTGAAGGAAAATAAAGGATCAGCTTTTCCCCCTGTTTTGAGGGAAGTACACTGGGAACTTGTGCTCATGCTTGATGAAGAAGACACTGACCAGAACCACAAAGATGTCCATTAAGCAAATGCATTGTCCTGCAGTTGTTGCTTTCAAGACAAGGAATGGTGGGTTCTTCAATTAGCAGAGAGCACTAACCAGACAAAGAAAATGATAGAGATGGCTGCCTAACATTAAGACCATGAGACAAATGCTTCCCAAGTTTTCTCCTGACCCTGACAATTTTCCTGTGGTTGAGGTAATTGAACTTTACTTAATTTCAGAGTAAAATATATTTCAAAGTGTCATCTCCCTTCCCACACTGGGAATACATTATCTAGTGTAGACTGATGATCCTTCCTGTACTTTTGATAAATTCCCTAGTCAGCAGAAGTAATGTTAATGAAACATGAAGAGTCAACATTAATTAGAGTTAATGAAAAATTAAAACTCTTTTCTCATTACTATGTGTGTCTGACATTTTGCCCTCACTGAAATATACAAGAAAACTAATTAATGAGTTTAATGCTGCACTTTTCTTTTACTACATTCTTGAAATGGGTTTAGCAAAGACTGTCAACAAGTCCAAATCAAATATTCTCTTCTTGAGGGCATTTTTCGTCATGGAATTCCTACCTGGGATGTATCTATTCCCACACGAGTAATGTCCATGGAGGAGTTGGAAACACAAGTTTCTGTAGGATAGTTATGGCCTGGAAAGTCACTCTGTCTATATACTGAGAGAAGTCCTTTCCTATCTTCTGCACAATTATTGTCATCTTTTTATCAATTTACTTACAATCTCCAAAATAGTACACTGGAAATATTTTTTTAAATGCAATTTTTAAAATTCTTTGTTTAAAGAAATTCAAGAGATTTTGCTGAGTGATGCAGAAGAGTGAATGGATTTTCTCTAGATTTTTTTTCTACTTTAAGTATAAATTATGTACTCCAGCATGATTTCCATTATGGTTATTAAGATAATTCCACTTTAATTCCACTGATGATACTAAGATTATAGTATTCACCAATAGATTAATGATTGTATTACCATATGTTTCTATTATAAAGAAAGCTATAAATATATTCAGTTAACAATCATACAAATAATTGTCAAAATATAATCTAAATACATATACCCTTAGGGTGATCCTTCACTGATCATATGTCATGCTTATTTAGGGGACAAAATAAAGTATAGCTGAGCAACCAAGAAACTACTATTTACGGGTAAACTTCTATATCTTAGTTGTTTTTATCCTTTTATCTATTCCTCTTCTTTGGGTATATCTTAAATTCATTTGTATTCTATTCTTCAATTATTTTTACTGACCTTTCATTGTTGGTGTTGCTCATTTTCATTTATCCCTAATTTCTCCTAAACACATTTCTACTTTTATATTCGAATCTTCCTGTTCTTCCTTAATGGTTTCTTGTGTCAAATGAAAACAAATCTGGGGCTGGCCGAGTGGCGCAGTGGTTAAGTGCTGGATTGGGAAGCCAGCAGCCCTGGTTCGGTCCCACATATGAGGGCCAGTGACACTGCCCTCAAAAAAAAAAAAAGAAAACAAATCCAGACTTATGTAAGAAGAAACTTTTTTCAAAAACACTAATGCAATAAGGATAATGCTCCAACTTCAGGATCTGCAAGTGTCTCAAAATCAAACAAAAGGCTTTTGTTTTATAGAGAGGGATAATCAAGGCAAACAAGAACTTTTGAGGGGAAATTAGTCAAAGGAATAATAGTGAGCAGATAGCATATTCGGGGTGGTCTGACAGGAAATGTTTCTCACTGTGGTTAGCCCATTTCAATTCTAGGGATGTGCTGTATATTAGGGTTCTCCAGAGAAACAAAACCAATAGGAGGTATATTTAGAGAGAGACAGATATTTTAAGGAATTACCTCACATTATTGTAGAGGCTTTGTAAGCCCAGGCAGGATGGAGACCGACCCAAGGGAAGAATTACAGCTCAGTCCAAAGGCAGTATTCTAGCAGGATTCCTTCTTGCCCAGGACAAGCCAGTCTCTGTTCTACCAAGGCTTCAACTGATTGGGTGAGGCTCACCACATGATGAAGGGTTATCTGCTTTATTCAGGCTCATAATTGAAATGTTAATCTCATCCAAAAAAATGCCTTCACAGGAACATCCAAAACAATGTTTAACCCAGCCTAACTTGACACATAAAATTAAGCATCACATGCTGTTAAGGGGGAATGTTTTATATTTTAGTGCTTGTCCAAGCTTGGGGGAAGCCAAAAACTCGGGGGGAGCCCATGGAGAAGAAAAAGCTTGATTAAAATTTAGGCAAGGTAAAGCTGAGAGTTAGAAATGCACATTGTGAGCACTTGAACACGCGTTTTCCTTCAAACTTTAGTTTCCTGGCTGGATATGTTTGCCAGATTCAATATAAGCTGAGTAAATACTTAAAAAGACCAGATGCTTACTGTCAGAATTAACACTTCTAGCCTCATCTCCTAACATTAAATAAGAGCTCTGGAAGAGTTCACTGAGGAACTGTTTTGAAGGGAAGGTATTTCAGAAGGTTAAAGAAATTAAAACATAAAGTAGGTGTTTCAAACATTCAATCAAAGGAAAAGGCTCAAAGACTTTCAAAGATCCCATAAGCTAGTTGTGATATCAGATGTCACATTTCCTTGAGGATCAGGAATGCTTATACATTTTACAGTTGTGTCTTTACTTTAGGCTGGCTCTGTACAATGCAATGACAATTCACATAAGGCTGAACAACCTGGAGACTCTTCTCTGATACTGTAGACATTACAGTAACAGTAGAGAGAGAGGCATAAGTATATCACACACCTCCATGTCACTTGACTGCCACAAAAATTTTAAATTGCTTACTCTCCTGTACATGTGTGTAAGCATATGTATAAAGATATAAAATATATGCCACCAAGTGTTTTATCTTGCAGGTCAGTCAACGTGTCATCAATATAAAGTCTACCTTTGAATTACAAAACTGTTCAAAAGGCTGGAAGGAAAAAAGAAACCTATTGTTTCTTTTAATTATATCTCTCCTGTCCTTAATTATATGAGCTTTCATATCCTTTGCCTAGAATATATTTTTAGACAATTGTGTTGTATTTGTCATGCAAAGGAATGTTATATAACCATTTAAATATAACCTTTAAATATGTAATTAACCAAAAATATATCTATGAATCATTGTTTACTGTATAATGAGAGTGAGAGCAAGAGCGAGAGTGAGAGAGATACAGAAAGAGAGAGGATAAAGTTATGAAAGGAGGGACAGATGGAATATATACATATATATATACTCTGTTCTTTTACATTTACATACATTCTGGAAAGATATATTCTTTTTTTATTATTAGAATTATTTTTTAATTATTATTATTATTATTTACAGATGTACAAAACAATGAAACAGTTACCTTTTTCACCCTTTACAAAGTGACTACCACCACCCCCCTCCCTTGCCCCCCCACCCGATATCATATATATCTATTACAATTCCATTGACTCCATCCCCACATTATATTCCACATCCCATGACTATATATGTGTTAAATTATAGTTGACATATAATATTATTCAGTGGCAGCTTCAGATGTACAGTGCAGTGGTCAGGCCACTACACTGTCCATGAAGTGGTCTCCCTAAAAACATGAGTCCTTCTGATCCCCTAAGAAAAATATTTACAACCTTATTGATTATATTCCCTAAACTGTCTCTTCTGTCTCTGCAGTAGTATTGTAGTTACCAGTTTATGTTACCTCATCCCTTCCTCTTCTCCCGGCCCCATTCCATCTAGCCCTCATCAGTTTTTTCTTTTTATCTCTAAGTCTATTTCTGTTTACATTGCTCATTCATTCAGTTCTTTAGATTCCACATATAAGTGAGATCATATGGTATTTGTCTTTCTCTGACTGACTTATTTCACTTAACATAATGTTCTCTAGGTCCATCCATATCATTGCAAAAGGTACGATTTCTTTCTTCTTTATAGCTCCGTTGTGTAAATGTACCACAGTGTCTTAATCCAGTCATCTACTGATGGGCATTTCAATTGTTTCCAGTCTTGGCTATTGTAAATAGCGCTGCAATGAACATAGGGGTGCATATATATTTTTCGAATTAGTGTCCTGGGTTTTTCAGGATAAATGCCTAGGAGTGGAATTGCTGGGTCAAAAGGTAGTCCCATTTCCAGTTTTTTGAGATACCTCCATACTGACTTCCATAGTGGCTACACCAATCTGCAATCCCACCAAAAGTGTACCAGGGTTCCCTTTTCCCCACAGCCCAGCCAGCACTTGTTGTTTGTTGATTTATTGCTGATAGCCATTCTGACTGGAGTGAGATCGTATCTCATTGTGGTTTTTATTTGCATTTCCCTGATGATCAGTGAGGTTGACATTTTTTCATATGCCTGTTGGCCATCTGTTTGTCCTCTTTAGAGAAATGTCTCTTCATTTCCTCTTCCCATTTTTTAATTGGGATGGGGTTTTTTTTGTGTTGAGTTGCATCAGTGTTTTATAAATTTTGGATATTAACCCCTTATCAGATATATTGTTGATAAATATATTCTCCCAATCAGTAGGCTTCCTTTTTGTTTTATTGATGGTTACCTTTGTTGTGAAAAAACTTTTAAGTTTGATATAATCCCATATGTTCATTTTTTCTTTTACTTCCCTTTCCCGCGGCGATGTATCAGTAAAAATATTGCTCAGGTTAATGTCTGCAAATTTACTCCCTGTATTTTCTTCTAGGAGTTTTATGGTTTCAGATCTTACGTTTAAGTCTTTAATCCATTTTGAATTTGTTCTTGTATATGGTGTAAGAAGGTTGTCCAGTTTCATTTTTTTGCATGTGTCAGTCCAATTTTCCCAGCACCATTTATTAAATAGACTATCTTTACCCCACTGTAAATTCTTGCTTCCACTGTCATAGATTAACTGTCTGTAAATGTCTGGATTTATTTCTGGGGTCTCTGTTCTGTTCCACTGGTCTATGTGCCTGTGTTTATGCCAGTAACATACTGTTTTGATTACTGTAGACTTGTAGTATGTTTTGATGTCTGGTAGCGTGATCCCCCCGACTTTGTTCTTATTTTTCAGGATTGCCGAGGCTATTCAGGGTCTTTTACAGTTCCATATAAATTTTAGGATTATATTTTCCATTTCTGTGAAAAATGCCCTTGGTAGTTTCATAGGAATTCCATTGAATGTATATATTGCAATGCAGTATGGACATTTTAACTATATTCTTTCTATCTATGAGCATGGTAGGTGTTTCCAATTATTTGTATCTTCTTTTATTTCTTTCTTCAGTGTCTTATAATTTTCTGAGTACAGATCTTTTACTTCTTTGGTTAAATTTATTCCTAGGTATTTTATAGTTCTTGAAGCAAATGTAAATGGGAAAATTTTCTTAATTTCTCCTTCCATTAGTTTATTATTGGTATATGCAAATGCAACTGTTTTCTGAACATTGATTTTGTATCCTGCTACTTTACTGAATTTGACTATCAGTTCCAATAGTTTTTTGATGGAGTCTTTGGGGTTCTCTATATATATCATCATGTCATCTGCACATAATGACAATTTTACTTCTTCCTTGCCAATTTGGATGCCTTTTATTTCTTTTTCTTGTCTGATTGCTGTGGCTAGAACTTCCAGAACTATGTCGAATAAAAGAGGAGAAAGTGGACAGCCTTGTCTTGTTCCTGATCTTAAGGGGAATGGTTTTAGCTTTTCCCTATTCAGTATGATGTTAGCTGTAGGTTTATCATATATGGACTTTATTATGTTGAGATATGATCCCTGTTTTCCCACTTTGCTAATGGTTTTTAACATAAATGGCTGTTGGATTTTGTCAAATGCTTTTTCTGCATCTACTGATATGTTGATGTGGTGTATCACATTAATTGATTTACAAATGTTCAACCAGCCTTGCATACTAGGAATGAAACCCACTTGATCATGATGTATGATCTTCTTAATATATTGCTGAATTCTGTTTGCTAATATTTTACTGAGAATTTTTGCATCTACGTTCATCAATGATATTGGCCTATAGTTTTCCTTTTTTGTGTTGTGTTTATCTGGTTTTGGAATCAGGGTGATAGTGGCTTCATAAAAAGAATTTGGGAGCCTTCCCTCCTTCTGGATTGTTTGGAATACTTTGAGAAGAATAGGTGATAGTTCTTTTTTGAATGTTTGATAAAATTCACTTGTGAAACCATCTGGTCCAGGGCTTTTGTTTGTTGGGAGCTTGTCGATTACTGATTCAATTTTCTTTGTAGTAATCAAACTATTTAGATTTTCCGTTTCTTCTCTAGTTAGCTTTGGAAGGTTGTATGCTTCTAGAAAATTATCCATTTCTTCCAGATTGTCAAATTTGTTGGCATATAGTTGCTTATAGTAATTTCATAAAATTTTTTGTATTTCTGTGATGTCTGCAGTCAATTCACCTCTTTCATTCCTGACTTTACTAATTTGAGTCTTCTCTCTTTTTTTTTTGATGAGCCTGGCTAGAGGTTTGTCAACTTTTTTATCTTTTCAAAAAACCAGCTCTTGGCTTTGTTGATCCACACATTGTTGCGTTTGATGTTGTCTCCCAGCTCTCTTAAACTATTTTCAATGTTTTTCATTATTTTTTCTTTTTGTGGTTCCGCTTGGGTGATCTCTGCTTTCTTGTCTTCTAAGTCACTGATTCAATTTTCTGCTTCATCCAATCTGCTAGTCATTCCATCAAGTTTGTTGTTTAATTCAGTAATTGTGTTCTTAAGTTCTAGTTGGTTGCTTTTCATGATTTCTCTATCCTTCTTTATATTTTCATTAATTTCCTTGAACATTCTAATAATCAGTGTTCTGAACTCTGTCTCCAATAGGTTGTTTACCTCTATTTCCTCTAGTTCCACTGATTCAGGAAGTTTCTTCTGTTCTTTTATTTGGGTTGTGTTTCTTTGTCTCCCTATTCTGGCTTACTCTTTGTGCTTGCTTCGATATAACAGATAAATCCCCTAGGTCTCTCAGTCTTTTCTGGGTGGACTTAAGTGGTATGTGTCCTTTATATTTGAATTATCCAGTCTCTCTATTCTCTTGTGCTTGTATATCTGAGGTGTTCCTTGTGTTGTGTTTCTTCACCTGTTGAAGTTTTAGCTTTGATTACTTTTGGCTTATCAGTAGGTGGGATTGACTCCCAGACTGATTAGCTGTGAGGATCAGCAGTGTCCACAGTTTATGAGATGCTGTGAGAGGGTTGACCCCTCTGATGGGGCTTGGACCCTTTGGGCCTTAGTACCTGTAGCGACTTCCTTTTGGGTGTGACTCTTGTATGTCAAACCCAGAAATGCTCTGGTTTTATCTAAAGTTGGCCTCTGGGTTTGATGATTCTTGTGTCTGTTAGTTTGGGCCCAGCTGCAGAGTGATTTTAGAGCAAAACAGATCAATAAGAACAACCACCGCAGCCACCAGAAGAAACCAAATGCTCTCACATGTAAAAAAAAAACAACCATCAACCTACAGTCAACTTGTACAGAAATATCAAATATACAAAAGAAGAAAACAAACAAAAACAAAACAACAACCACACACACAAAAAGAACAGCAGAGGAAACAAAATAAAGTATATAATAAAATAAAAAAATAGAATAAACACAAGAAACAGAAAAAATAAAAATAAAAATAAAAATTAAACATAAAAATAAATTTAAAAAGTAAAATTAAAAGTAAAATAAATAAAATAAAATTTGCAGAAAAAAGGAAAGGAGGAAAAGTATAGCAGTGAGAAGAATGAATAAAAGAAGGGAGAAAGTGAGGATGGGAAAAAAGAAAAAGAAAGAAAAAGAAAAATATATATATATATATATTTGTCTACACACCCATATATATGGACATATATTCACCTATACACACCCATATGTATGCTTATATTAAAAACTAGAATATGATAAAAATGAAATAGAAATAAAACCCAAAAATAACGAAGATACGCAACCAATAAAGGGAAAACAAAACAAAACAAAACAAAACAAACAAACAAAAAACCCGTGCCGGTCTTGGCTAAAGTCCACCAAGCTCTCTTCAGTTTGTCCTCTGCTGTACAAGAATTCCTGTGCGTCTTGTGGGAACAGAGTAGGCCACCTGACGCCTAGCATGATTCTGGCACTGCAGGTTTGCTGTACTTGAGTGTGGTTGTGACATGTGATTGGTAGTTTTTACAAAGTCACTGCCATTTTCCTTTTGCCTGTCCCAAGGCAGGCTGTGCCCCTGAAGGCTCAACGAGTGTCTTTGGGCACCCTTTCCATTGACAGCTATAGAGAATGAAAGCATTCCTCCCTGCCAAAAGCCAGCTGCCAGGAGTCTGTCTGTTAGTGCCTCAGCAGCTGAACCTGCCCTGCCTCCCAAGCCTTGCAGGAAAGGTGGGGGCGGGGTAGATAGTCTCACTCTGCAGCCTCTTCTGGGATAGAAATTCTCGACCCCCTGTGGGTAGGAATACCTCTGTAGTCTGCCCCTACTGCTCCTTTCAGGAGTCAGTTTAAGACTCTGGCTTGCCTGGGGGCCAAGGTTTGTGGGTTCTTATTTTTGTAGTTGTTTGTTGTTGTTTTTTTTCTTTTTGCTTTCTGTTTGATCTGCTCTCTGAAGCCCGGTGCCTCTACAGCCCTGGGTGCGAGCTGCATGTCATGCGTCTTGCCGCCTTCTTCCCCTACTCACCCGGCCTGCCCACCTTCCAGCAATCATTGTGTGAGATCTGGAAAGATATATTCTAAAATGTTAGCAGTCATTAAGAAGTAGTGGTGGATTATAGGCAAAGTTTTCTAGCATTTAAAAAAGTCTAGATTAAATATAAACATTTACCTTAATGTCTTAAAAATTAATTAAAACCATGTTATGAAGAGCATAAAACTATTTTTATTGAATTGGTTAATATTATTAAACCTTTAGTTAATGCTGGACATTTAACTTGCTTTCAATATTTGATATAATAAATGTAATACATATTATAATTGATATAGTATTCTAGAATAAGCACTCTTGTATCTGAACTCTAAAACTACATAAAATGAACTCCTTAGGATACATTCTTAGAAATTATTTTACTAGGTCAAAGTTTATATTTATTTTTAAGGTCTCTCATCTATATTGCCAAATTGCTTCTTAGAAGTTGGAATCAATTAACATTCCCAGTAGTGGTATATGAGAGTTAGTCATCACTGGGAAGTATTCTTCCTGATTTGTTATTTACCTTTTAATTATTTTTATGATTTTTTAAATATACAGTATTTTTATTTTTGTGTAGATATGAAAATTTGTCTCTAACTTCTTTTGTTATTTTCAATATTTTTTTTACTAGTCAAAAAATTACATTAAAATATTTACTTAATTTTTTTCTATTTGATATGGTGTGAAAGTAAAGCTACTTAGGTTGCTAATCTGTTTTGAACTTATTTTAGTCAATTTTTCAAAATTTTTTTTTATTTTTAAAAATTTTCAATCACTAGCAGTATGCTTACTTAACTTGATTTGCATAAATGCTCACTTACACCTGCATGTTAAAACTGGGGAAATTTCAGGCATTGAAAAGTTGGGGTCTGGCCATGCTGGACCCATAACCGCACAAGGCAACATTTAACTGTAGTTGGGTAGCTGCTGTACCTTTAGCTTAGATATGCATTTAAATATATATATATTTATTACATTTAATGGGGTGACATTGGTTGGTAAAATTATATAGGCTTCAAGTGTTCAATTCTATAATACATCATCTTTATATTACATTGTGTGTTCACCACCCAGAGTCAGTTCTCTTTCTATTACCATATATTTGACCCCCTTTACCTTCTCCCACCACCGTCCCTCCCCGAGACCCTTTGATAACCACTAAACTGTTGTGTCTATCAGTTTCTGTTTGTCTTGTTTGCCTTTATCCTATATCCTACATCTGAGTGAAGTCATATGGTTCTCAACTTTTTCTGTTTGACTTTTTTCTCTTAGCATAATAATATCAATATCCATCCATTTTGTCATAAATGGCATTATTGCATCTTTTCTGATGGCCAAGTAATATTACACTGTATATCTGTACCACATCTTCTTTACTCAATCATCTTTCGAAGGACACTTTGATTGTTTCCATGTCTTGGCCACAATGAATAATGCTGCAATAAACATAGGGGTACCTCTATCTTTATGGATGTTTTCAGATTTGGGGGGAAGATACCCAGGGGAGGGATTGCTGGCTCAAATGGTAATTCTATTCTTAATATTTTTGAGGAACCGCCACACTGCCTTCCATAGTGGCTGCACCAATTTACATTCCCACCAACAGTGTATGAGGGCTTCTTTTTCTCCATAGCCTCTGAAACACTTATTACTTGTCTTGTTGATAATAGCCATTCTAACTGGTATGAAGCGGTATCTCGTTGTGATTTTGATTTGCATTTCCCTAATAGCTAGTGAAATTGAGCATTTTTTCATATATCTGTTAGCCATTTGTATGTCTTCTTTGGAGAAGTGTGTTCAGGTCCTCTGCCCTTTTTAAATTGGATTATTTGTTTTGTTGTTGTTGTGGTTGAGCTGTATGCATTCTTTATATATTTTGGATTTTAGCTCCTTATGGGAAATGTTGTTTGCAAATATCTTCTCCCATTTGGTTGGTTGCCTCTTCGTTTCGTTGATGGTTTATTTTGCTGTGCAGAAGGTTTTTAGTTTGATATAATCCCACTCATTTATTTTAACTTTTACTTTCCTTGCCTTTGAGGTCAAATTCATGAATGCTCTCTCAATCCAAGGTCCATAAGTTTAATACCTATGTTTTCTTCTATGCAGTTTATTTTTTCAGGTCTTAGATCTAGGTCTTTGATCCAGTTTGAGTTAATTTTGGTATATGGTGACAGATAGCAGTCTAGCTTCATCCTTTTGCACGTGGCATTCCATTTTCCCAGCACTATTTATTGAAGAGAATACTTTTTGACACAATTCAAATGTCACTTTCTCTGAGAAGATTTCCTTTATCTCTGCTCAGTCAGTTTATTGTTCCCTAATCTATGTTTCCATGGCACTTTGCATACAAAGGTTTTAATTTCTTTTCATGTTAGGTTTAATTATGAGCTGCTTGAGACTAGCAACCGTGTCATTTGAGTTTGCAAATTAGAACCTAGCACAGTGTCTGCTGATCTATTGTTTTCAAAAAATGTATGGAATGAAGGAGGGATGGAGGGAGGGAGGAATCAGTGTGTCCTATAGTTGAACAATATGTTGCTTGTATATTTGCAATGTTTACCAGGCAGAATCACCTGGGTTATATTGTAGAAACAGAGGTTTAAATCAACAAAGGTTTATTTATACATTGCACTACATAACCATCATGGATCCACAGGGAAGATCTTTTTATCATAAACAGAGATTACAGAGCACCTGCTGTCTTGAATTTTGCTAGTCACCATGGAAGAAAGAAAAGAAATGTTTATGGGTCTCATGCAGAAATTAAATGTTGGAGTCAGAAGGGAGGCTTGTTATGTCCACTCACAGTCCATTGGCAAAGGTGGTCTTCAGGACACACCAAATCACAAAGGAACCAAAAAAAAAAAAAGAAAAAAAATATGCAATCCTACCATTTGCCTGGAATGAAAGAGCCAGTAAGCAGCACTACTGCCTGCTAGACTTGACAATCAACAATAAATGTTTCTTGAATTCAGAAAGCCATCTTTTGCATCACTGGAAAACATACGTTTAATAGTCATAAGAAAAATTGTAGGGAGGGAATTAACCATGGGACACCATATTCAAATTCAATCTAAAACATGTTTTCTCTATAGCACTGTAAAGTAATATTTTAATATTCTCTAGTTTTTATTATTACCTTTTTTAAAATCTCATGCTTTTAATTCCAGTTTTTGTTAATTTTTTTGCCCACTAACTTTGCTAGAATTTTCAACTGTAGTATAAAATTTCCAAAAAAGATTGTTGTGGGAGTATCACAAAGCAAAGTAAAACACTAAATATTAATATAATTTGACACCACTCTAACAAGCAGTTAACCTATTCTCCTTTGCATCACACACTCATTTCAACTGCTCTAAATTAATTGTTTAGGGCTTAATTTTCACAAAGCTGTGTTGGAGTCTGCCCTACTTAAAATGCCTTCATATATACAACTGTTAAATGGGATGAAGAAGGGTTCGCAGAGAAGATCATAGAAACCAAAGCCCAGAGTGCACGGTTTATATCTTTTTCTCCAACTAATGGTACCATATCCAATAATGGAGAGAGGAAAAACACCTACCATAAACAACTTTACAAATATGATAATAGCATAGGCAGTATGACACAGTGGGAAGGATCCTAATCTTTGATCTAGAAGACTTGATTTTAGTCTCAGCTCCTCTGATTACCAGCTGTATGATTTTGAAACCTTCTCAAACCTTTTGAAGCCTCATTTTTCTCTTCTATGAAATGGGGATATTAAAACATAGTCTAGGGGGGGCTGGCCAAGTGGCTCGTTGGTTAAGAGTGGCTTGGGAGTGTGAGCTCTGAGCAGCAGGACTGCAGGTTTGGATCCCACATGGGCCAGTGACCTTGCTCCCTCTATAGCTAAGATCGTGAACAACAGCTCGAGCTGGAGCTGGGCTGCCGTGAGTCACCTGCAACAGTGTAGGCTGCAGCGGGGCTGCAGTGGGTTTCTGTGAGCTACCATGAGTGGCTGTCAGCCAGCGTGGCAGCTGGAGTGAGCTGCCATGAGCCGCTGTGAGTGGCCGGCCATCCAATGGCTGGCGACTGATCTGCCTCAGCCGGGAAGAGCACAATGATCACAATACCAACATGGGCCAGTGAAGTGTCACCTTCCACAACTAGACTGAAGAACAAAAGGACAGCAACTTGTCTGTTCCCCTCCCCCAATTCCCCAATAAAAACCTTTAAAAAAAAAAAGGAAAAACATAGTCTACCTCACTCCTAGTACTCTTTGAAGACTCATGTGTATTTGAAGGATTTTTTGAAACTATATAACATAAATGTCATGTTATTGTTAGTTACATACTCATAAGAGCAACCCTCAAAAGTGCTTCCATAATGTTCCTCAATATTTTAATAAAAGAGAATGATGTTAGTTTATAACTTATTTAAAATCAGAAAACAAATAATGAACCTATTTTGTATGATATTGTTGTGGTAGGTACATGGCACTAAGCATTTGTCAAAATTCATACAAATTTACAATACAAAGAGTGAACCTTAAGGTACACAGACATTTAAATTATTATTTAGTAACTCAGTGGCTCTCAGGATGAAATGTAGAATGTGACAGAACAATCCAACTATATTACCAAATTTATGAAATAACCTCACTGAAGGAAATGTGGGGAAAAGTGCTGACTTCAGTAACTTTGTCAATGAGTGCAGAATATAAGACAAAAGGCAAAACACAGAGCACTGTACTCTAGTTGATTAAGTTGTTTCCCTTTGGGATACATGTCAACAATTCTGAAATCACCATACATGTATGTATACTGGGATTGCACAAATAAGTCAATGGTGAATGGTGCAAGTCAGGTTTCTCACTGTCGCAGTGGGAGGTTACAGATAAACTAAAGGGAAAAGCTAGAATAAATCATATAATACTGGAATAGAATTAGAGACTTCAGAATGAACTCATGTTTAAATTAATATACACAGTGATCAATAAATTAGAAATAATTGTCGATACATGAGTGTATATAGGTTGGGATAAATAGATATATTTCTAAGTTTTGTCTACTGAGAAGACTGAGAAGCAATGACACCTCAGTAGCAACAAGCATACCTAGTGTTCAGATACTGATTTCTAATGCTGTCATCCAATAAAAGGAACCAGGGCTCCTTTGAGAAGTGGCTAATTCGTACCAGAAAGTCCATAGAAAAATAAAACAGTAGGAGTATGGCATATCAACACAGGAGCCAACTGAAAGAACTCTCAATGGCCAAAACTAGAACAATTTGAGCAACAAAAAAAAATTAGTGGACTATAACCCGAAGTATAAAATTAATATCCATGAATCCATACTGATCTAAATAAATAATTGAGGTAGAAAAATCTACCATGCAAAATTCCAGGTGCGTCCATATTGTTGCAAATGACATGGTTACCTTGTATGGAAACAGTTTCTTTGCAGGAGATCCTGAGAAGGGGAGATTATCCTGGATTATCCAGGTGGGCTCTAAATTCAATCACAAGTATCCTTATAAGACAGAGGCAGAGGGAGATTTGAAACAGACAAAGGAGAAGACACTGTGACCACAAAGGCCGAGATTTGAGTGATGCAGTCACAAGCCAAGGAATGGTGGCAGTCACCAGAAGCTAGAAGAATCAAGGAACAGATTTCCATTGAGAGGTTCCCGAAAAGCACACAGCCCTACCAATACCTTGATTTCCCCAAAGTGATATTGATTTCAGGCCTCCAGCCTCCAGAACTGTGAGAGATAAATATCTGTTGTTTTAAGTCACTAACTTTGTGGTGATTTGTCACAGAGCCGAGATGAAACTGTAAGTGCCTTTGTCCAAATTTATACAGTTAGTAAATAATGGAACTTGTTTATCAACTAGGTTCTCCATCTCCAGAGCCTACACATCCAATCACTATGCGACATTCCTTGTTATGCTATCTAGAGGCATAGGATACAAATGGGTAAACCACTTAGCGACATAGGAAATTTAGGGTGCATGTGATATTTTTCCTAATCTCAGAGACTTTATTATACTTAGATTATCTAATAAATTAGCACCATTTTCTTTTCTTTTTTTTCCTTTTTTTTTTTATGAGGGCAACGTCACTGGCCCTTGTATGTGGGACCAAACCGGGGCCGCTGGCTTCCCAAGCCAGCACTTAACCACCGCGCCATTCGGCCGGCCCGGCACCATTTTATTTTCAAAGTGCAAAGAAAAGATATTATCTTTTAGGCAACTGCCAGATGAGAGAATTTTATTTCCATAGACTCTGCAGGGTTCTGAATTTGCGTACTATAGTGCTATATGTTTAATGACTAGGCTCAAGAGAGCAGTTAATATTCTTTTTATGCCTATAGGTGTAGGAAGCACATTAAGTAGAAATATCAACCCATCTCTTAGTAGAAACCTATACTTGGAATTTTATTTATGTATATGAAACATATTATTTTCTCCCCGTAAAACTGAGGTACAGACTAAAGCCTTTTTTGATTCAAAAAATAGTTAATCAAATATAAACATTGCTGGCTGGTTCTCTTGACAGAATAGAGACTGATATGCTTATATGACAGAAAAGAGACATTAACAAATGCCTTAGCAGTCTCTTTGAAACTGCTGTGGATAAAAATATAATCTTGGTACTTGAAACATTTTCACTGTTAATCATCATGACCTTATCATTACATACTATTTATAAATTATATAGACTATTTTCAGTTATAACTGACATTCAGTATTATTTTATATTAGTTTCAGGTGTACAGTGTAGTGATTAGGACATTTATATAATTTATGAAGTGATCACCTCGATAATTCTAGTACCCACCTAGCACTATACATAGTTATTACAATATTAGTGACTATATTCCCTATGCTGTACTTTACATTCCCATGATTATTTTGTAACAACCAATCTGTACTTCTTAATTCCTTCACCTTTCTCACCATCCCCCTCACCATCAGTTTGTTCTCTGTATCTTTGAGTCCATTTCTGTTTAGTTTGCTCATTTATTCTGTTCTTTAGACTTCATATATAAGTGGCATTTGTCTTTCTCTGACTTATTTCACTTAACATAATACCCTCTAGGTCCATCCATGTTGTTGCAAATTGTGAGATTTAATTCTTTTTTTCGTGGCAGAATAACAATATTCCATTGTATAAATATACCACATCTTTATCCAATCGTCCATTGATGGGCATTTTAATTGTTTCTATATCTTGGCTGTTGTACATAGTGCTGCAGTGAACATAGGGGTGTGTATATCTTTTCGAATTAGTGTTTTGGATAAATACCCAGGAGTGGAATTTCTGGGTCATAAGGTAGTTCTATTTTTAATTTTTTTGAGGAGCCTCCATACTGTTTTCCATAGTGCCTGCACCAATTTGCAATCCCAACAGTACACAAAGGTTCCTTTATTCCACATCCTTGTCAACACTTGTTTTTTTATTTCTTGATGATAGCTATTCTGACAGGAGTGAGGTGATATTTCATTGTGGTTTTAATTTCTATTTCTCTGATGCTTAGTGATGTTGAGCATCTTTTCATGTCTATTGGCCATATGTATGTCTTCTTTGGAGAAATGTCTTTTTAGGTTCTCTGCCCATTTTTTAATTGGATTATTTTGTTTTGAGGTTTTGTTTTTGTTTTTGTTTGTGTGTGTGTGTTGTTCATAGACTTTTTACATACATTATCTTATTTGATCCTCTCAACAACCCTTTCAGGTAAGCAGTGAAGACTAATACATTTGTTTTTGCCTATTTTCCAGATAATATCTACTTACATTTTATAAGACTAAACAAATTTACTTGGTATTTACTGAGATTAACCAAGTTTAAGAAATCTGCCCAGATCACATGGCTAGTAAAATACAAAACTGGAACTATAACTCAGGTCTTATGAATCCTAAACCAGTTCTCTTTCCATAACTGCAGCATCCCTAACTCAATAAAACATTAATTAGCCAAAACCCCACCAACTGTAATCCTTAGTAATCACATTTTCATTTTGTTCTACACTCTTATTAGGAGGCAGAGACATGTTGGTAACTAGCACATAAGAGATATAAAACTCAAAACCCCTTCTCTAGTAGATACTGAGATCTAAAAGATATATGTTAAGACCTAATTTCTCAAAACAATTTTTATTTACAGGTACAGCCATACCCACAAATTATTTATGTTAATAATAATGGACTAAGGCCCATGCAAGATCCTTAATCATCAAAGAAAGAATTAATTATCTTCACTAGATTATAACTAAAGGCAGAAAAGTGGATTAACACAATTAAAATATGTTTAAAATATTTTCAACAGCATGAAAGTTCCCTTTTAAGTACTCACAAAGCCAAAAACTCTGTTAACCATAATGCATGTTTCCCAGCATGTTAGTATATATTGCAATTTTGTTATACTACTTTTCACATAGTATCCTAAATTCATCAAAAGGTTATTGTCAGGGAATGGTTAATGACTGCTAATTTCTTTAAAGACTCTAACTCTAAACACAGTCACATTCTGGGGTACTGTGGATTAGGACATGAACATGTGAATTTTTGGAGGGACATAATTCAACCCATAACAGATCACAAACTTTTAAACAAAATAGAGGCACGTAAACTGAAAAATATATTTGAATATACTTGGTTTATTATGGACTAAGATCTAAGGTATTTTTGCCTTTTAGCTAGCTGTAAATTAGCATTACTGACTAAAATCTTTCCATTCCAACTAGTACTATACCCCCATTTATGTTACTACTATTATAACCTTTTAATTTGAAATAAATTTAGACTTACAAAAACATTGCAAAAAATAGTCTGTGGTGTTCCTATACACCATTCACTTAGCTCCCTCCATGGTTAACATCTTACATAACCATGCCACAATTGCTGAAACCAGGAAATTAACATTGTTTCAACACCATTAACTACACTACAGCCTTTATTCAGATTTCATCAGTTTTCCTACTAATGCCGTTCTTCTTGTGTGCCAGAAATCTAATTCAGGATCCCACATCTCATTTAGTGTCTCCAGTTTCTTCTGATCTGGCACAGTTCCCCAATCTATCATCTCTTTCATGACCTTGATCTTTTTAAGAATATTAAACAGTTATTTTGAAGAATGCTCCTCATTTTGGATTTTTCTGATAACTGCTATTTCATTATGATTCAATTCATATTATGCATTTTACACAAGAATACAAAGAAGTGAGTTTGTGCCCCTTCCAGTGGTTCTGACCAGTAGGTACATGATGTCCATATGTCTCATGGCTGTTACTGTTCCCATTGATGTCTTGGTTAAAAGCTTACTACTTGCCAAACATTGGAATAATATACTGCATTGATTATCTTGTTTAGTCCTCACAACAAGCCTAAATACTGCATATTATTCTTACCCATAGTTCATATTTAAAGAAACTGAGCCTTCAAGGGGTTGAATAACTTGGCCAAGTACATAGTTTGCAAATAGTGGAGGCACAATTTGAATCTAGGCAGGCAAGCTCTTAAGTCACCACTCTTAATCCCTATGCATATTGCCTCCCTATGGTAAAAAAGTAGGTTTACATTCATTATTATTCAGTTTCAGCTTCAGGTGTACACTGCAGTGGTCAGGCACCTACACCATCCATTAAGTGGTCTCCCTAATAACTAAAATATATATTCAAATATATATATATATATATATATATATATATATATATATATATAGTCACAGGATGTGAAGTACAGCATAGGAAATAGAGTCGGTGAAACTGTAACAGCTATATATGATGTCAGAGGGGTAGTAGGTTAGGGGAGGGGAGTTATCACTTTGTGAGGGTTATAAATGTCTACTATTACATTGTTTTGTACACTTGAAACAAACTATATATATATATATAAATATATATATATTTTAAAGTGGGTTTACCATTCTATGAAACTCATCACTCTGTCCCTACTTTTCTTTTCCCTCAGTTCATCACCATACAGATCACTGGCAGTCAGTCATGAGGTATGGTATCTGAAAATCCTTACCTCTCAATTCAGAGCAACAGAGGTTGAAATCAAGTTTTCAGGATGTTTCACAATAGATTCTAAGGGCAACCAAATATTTGTGCAAAGCATCCTGCATTCCTCAATCTTTGTATCCAACTGTTCACTTAAAGGAAATACACACACACACACACACACACACACACACACACACAGCATCATGGTTCCACTTAATTTCAAAGGTGGATTTGAGAAAACATTACATTGAACAAATAGAGACAGCGTCATGTAATGTTTATGCATGTAAACTTTGGCGTCAGCCTGAGTTTAAATCCCGGTTTTATCACTTAATGAGGTAGATGACCTTGGTTAAATTAATTAATCTCACATCTGAGCTTTATTTATTCATGTGTAGAATGAAAATGATGTTACTCAGTAACACTTGATAAATGTTAGCTTTACTCTTACTTTTATTATTATAAAAACAAATAAGATGAATGAGAAATAAAAGTAACAGGAAAACAACAGTAGGAAAATGAGATAAAGCCAGTGATAGAGCCCATGTACAAAAGACCCCATATTTCCTCTATAACTGCCACAAGTGGGCCAGAAGTTTGTCTCTGAGATCTTTAGTGTCTTTTTTAGACAGTTAACTATCAGATTCAAAAACTTTATAATACAGAATCAAAGCAACTGCTCAAGAGAGATAACATTTTCTGAAAACTGAAATTTGGAGAACCCATGAGGTATTTCCACACTGGATCTCCATAAAGAGAAAACTATTTGACGTAGTAGTCTTCATGCTTCATAAAATTCCATGACAAATGTAATAGTGCGTTTTTTATAACTCCTTCTTATTTTGTCTCAATATTTGCCTGTCACAAAGTAAGCACTAAATAAAATTTTGTTGATTGAATGTCTTTCCTTGCAGGCTAATTTCATAAAACCAAGGAATATTCAGAACTAGCTGTTAGATAACGGACTTAAGTAAGGTGATTCAAGAATACAGCTCTCTGGTGGGCTAGACCAGAGAGCTGCATGCAGCTCTTTGGGTCCATTCTGTCTCAAAAGTTTGCCGACCCCTGGAAGAGCCAATCCTGTCCCTCACAACAATCTAAAAATTATTCGAGGACCATAAATATATTTTAACATAATCACCATTATGTGAATAATATCCTTTAAAAATTTTATAAATGAAACTATGATAGTTTTATTTTCATTTTCAATTTTATTTCAGAGACACATGTATGTACCCAAAGAGCCGCATGTGGCTCGCGAGCCCCAGTTTGCTGACCCCTGGAGGTTCTTCCATCTCAAAAGTTTGCCGACCCCTGGTCTAGACTGATCCAAGGACAATACCTGACTATCCAATGGTCATAAGCTGGCAGCAAGAGAGGTACATTCAACTTCAACATATGTTTCATTTCGTCTACAGTGTTCCATTTTTTTCTTTTTAACTTGAATTATTAAAGCAGTCCATGTAGTCTCTAGTTCCCTATAATACCTACTACTCCCTATTGTCTCATTGACTTGAACTTTCTAGCATTAAAGGTATTTGAGATCTCAATCCTTAATGGAAGAATTGCCTATACTTCAAGAAATCCTGCATGAATGTGATTTCTCATATAGGTAGGCTTTTAACAAGAATTGAGCAGTAAAGGGGTTATGATTATACTCTCTGGAATAATCTGGAGTGGAGAAATCTCTATTATTAACAAAGATAATAATAATAATAATAATAACAATATTTTTGAGTGCTTCTTCTTTACCAGTCACTGTGTTAAATGTTTTACATGGGTGATTTCATAAGTTAGTTATTCTTATAATCACCAAGAAATTGAAATTTAGGTAGCAAGGCAAGAGTACATTTTTTTCATTGATGAGTAATATTCCAGTGTGTGTATGTGTGTGTGTATGTGTGTAACACATCTTTTTTATCATTTAATCTATGGATGGACACCTAGTTTGCTTCCCTATTTTGGCTATTGTAAACAAAGCTGTAATGAACATAGGGATGCATATATCATTTCAATTTATTGTTTTCATGCTTGTTTGTTTTTCAAACAAATACCCAGAAGTAGAATTGCTGGGTCATATGGTACTTCTATTTTTAATATTTTGAGAAATCTCTATATTGTTTTCCATAGTGGCTGCATGAGTTTACAATCAGTGAATGAGTGTTCCCTTTTCTCCACATTCTTGCTCAAACTTGTTATTTGTTGGTATTTTTGATAAAAGCCATCTGGCAGGTGTGAGGTGATATCTAACTGTGGTTTTGATTTACATTTCCCAGATGATTAGTAGTGTTGAGCATCTTTTCATGTGTCGGTTTGCCATCCATATGTATTCTTTGGAGGAACCTGCAACAACCAACCACACATCTTGGAGAAATAGGAATATGATAGCAGAGTTGATAAAATACATAATTAACATGTCTTGTTCTCAGCAACAATAACAAAATTACTAGATATGCAAAGAAACAAAAGTGTGCTAACATTTCAGGAGGAAAAAACCAGCCAGTTGAATATGTTCATGAGTGAAGCCTAGATTTTGGACCTAGTATATAAAGACTTTAAATAGGCTATTATAACTATCTTCAAAGACTTAAGAAACCATGTTTAAAGAATTAAAGGAAACTGTGACAAAAATGTCTCCCCAGACAGAAAATATTAATAACTATTTAGAAACAATAAAAAGAATCAAATAGAAATTCAAGAGCTGAGAAACACAATAACTAAAAGAATATACTAAAGATGCTCAGAAAAAGATATGAGCTTGCAGAGAAAGAATCAGTGATCCCGGTGCTAGATCATTAGCTTTATCTAGCCTGACAAGGAAAAAGAAAAAAAAAAGAAACCCAAAAAACAGAGCAGAGACCTGTGGGACATCATCATCTACAAGGATACTGACCATATGCTTAATGGGAATCACAGGAAGAGAAAATAAAGAAAAGGGGCAGATAAAGTATTCAAAGGCACAATAAAGGAAAACTTGCCAAATTTGATGAAAAACATTAATCTAAAGACCCAAGAAGCTCAAATTTGTAAAAATCCTAAAAGAATTCCAGCAAATTGAACACAATACATTAAAAAGATTATACATCATGATCAAGTGGGGTTCATCCCAGGGACACAAGGATGGTTCAACATATGTAAATTAATCAATGTGATACACTACATAAATAAAATATAAAAATCATGATTATATCAATAGATTCAGAAAAAGCATTTGACAAGATACAACATCCATTTATGATTAAAACACTTAAAAAAAGGGTATAGAAGGAAAATACCTTAACATAATAGAGGTCATTTATGATAAACACTCAGCTAATACCATACATATTTTGCTGTGTATAATGCACACCCAAGTTTTGGCCCAAAATTTCAGAAAAAAAAAATCTTTCATTTTAATTTCTTAACTCACATTTTTATTTGTTTACATTTAGGTACTTGTTTTTGGTATTATAAAGGAATTTTAGTATTTTTAAAACATGTTATGGTACAAGAAATTGTATGTCGCAAAGAATTACAAAATGCAACAGATACAAGGTACAATAAATTTTATGTACCTGTAACAAATTTACAATATTTACACATCATAGAATGCCAAGAACTCTTCATTGGGGAAAGTTCGTCATAAGTTCAACAACACTGATTATCGTATTCTGGGTATTATTTTGCATACGGATATCATTATTGATTTCTGGGCTATATTTTTAACTCAAAAGCATAAATAAAATAATTAAAAACATTTATATAGATACAGAATTAGTACTACCCATGTATAATGTGCATCCTTATTTTTCCCTTACAAATTTGGGCAAAAAAGTGAGCATTCTACACAGCAAAAAAAAAAAAAAAGGTAATTAACAGTGAAAAAAATGAAGGCTTTTGCTCTACATTTAGGAACAAGACAGGGTTGACCCCTCTCACCACTGTTATGCAACATAGTATTGGAAGTCCTAGCAGAGCAATCAGGCAAGGGAAAGAAATAAAAGGCATCTGAATTGGGAATGAAGAAGCTAAATTGTCACTTTTTGCAGATGACATTATTTATATAAAAAACACTAAAGGCGCCACCAAAAAGCTATTAGGAACCATAAAACAATACAGTCAAGTTCCCAACTACAAAAATCAATGTACAAAAATCCACAGCTTTCCTATATACTAACAATGAAATTTCAGAAAAAGAAATGAAAAAAAAAATTTTTGCAATTGCAACAAAAGAAATAAAATACCTAGGAATAAACTCAACAACGGATGTGAAGGACCAATATACTGAAAACTATAAGACATTTTTATAAGAAATTGAAGAAGACACAAAGAAATGGAAAGACATTCCATGTTCATGGATTTAAAGAATCAACATAGTTAAAATGGCCATATAACTCAAAGCAGTATACAAATTTAATGGAATCCCATCAAAAATCCCAATGGTATTATTTAAAGAAATAGAACAAAAAATCATCAGATTTGTATGAAATCACAAAGACATGGAATAGCCGAAGCAATCCTAAGGAAAAAGAACAAGCTGGAGGTATTACACTCCCTGACTTCAGCTTAAACTACAAAGTGACAATAATCAAAACAGCATGGCATTGGGGCTGGTCGAGTGGCTCAGTTGGTTAAGACCTCGCTCAAGAGTGCAAGCTGAGCTCTGAGCAGCAGCAGTTCAATGCTCAGCCCGAGCTGAGCTGCCATTGAGTGGCCAACAGGTGGCAGGATGGCTCAGCTAAACAAACAAACAAACAAACAAACAAACAGCATGGCATTAGCCAAAAACAGACACACAGGACAATGGAATAGAATTGAAAACCCAGAAATAAACCCACATTCCAGGTCAAACAATTAGGTTCGCAAACACATCCTAGAAAAATTGTTACATACCTCATTGCTGACTATCACTATGTTCACCTTTGAAGTACTCCCCTTGGGAAGCTATGCACCAACACCAGTGCCTAATCCACCTTTCAAAGCAATTTTGGGAACTCTTTTTCTGGAATGGCCATCAGAGCTGCTGTCGTATTCCTTGATGTCCTGAATGTCACGAAAATGTCTTCCTTTCAATATTCTTTTATTTTTGGGTAAAGAAAGCAGTCATTGGGGGCCAGATCAGGTAAGTAAGGTGGGTGTTCCAATACAGTTATTGGTTTACTTGCTAAAAACTCCCTCACAGATAGTGTCGTGTGAGCTGGTACATTGTGGTGATGCAAGAGCCATGAATTATTGGTGAAAAGTTCAGGTCGTGTAACTTTTTCATGCAGCCTTTTCAGCATGTAAAGTCAACTTGGTTAATTGTCTGTCCAGCTGGTACAAATTCATAATGAATAATCCCTCTGATATCAAAAAGTTGCAACAAGTTCACAAACTTAATTGTCAGGCATTGCACATAGGGACAGATCATTGTTGACAAAGGAACCAAAAAAATACAATGGAGAAAAGAAAGTTTCTTCCATAAATGGTTCTGGGAAAATTGGAAAGACATGTGCAAAAGAATGAAACTAGACTACTATGTGTCATCATGTACCAAAATTAACTCAAAATGAATCAAAGACCTAAATATAAGACCTGAAACAATAAACTGCATGGAAGAAAGCATAGGTATGAAACTTGTGGACCTTGGATTCAAAGAGGATTTTATGAATTTGACCTCAAAGGCAAGGGAAGTAAAAGTTAAAATAAATGAATGAGACTATATCAAACTAAAAAGCTTCTACATAGCAAAAGAAACCATCAAGAAAACAAAGAGGCAACCAATCAAATGGGAGAAGGTATTGCAAACAATGCTCTGATACGGGACTAATATCCAAAATATATAAATCTCAAACAACTCAACAACAAAAGCACGAACAATCCAATTTAAAAATCAGCAAAGAACCTGAATAGACACTTCTTCGAAGAGGACATACAAACAGCCAACAGATATATTAAAAAATGCACAATTTCACTAGCTATTAGGGAAATGCAAATCAAAACTACAGTGAGATGTCACCTAACATCTGTTAGAATGACTATTATCAACAAGAGAAATAATAAGTGTTGGAGAGGCTGTGGAGAAAAAGGAACCATCATACACTGCTGGTGGGAATGTAAATTGGTACAGGCACTATGGAAAACAGTATGGAAATTTCTCAAAAAATTAAGAATAGAATTATCTACCCAAAAAATCTGAAAACATTTATCCATAAAGTTATATTTACTCCGATGTTCATTACAGCATTATTTATGGTGGCTAAGACATGGAAACAACCAAAGTGTCCTTCGATAAATGATTGGCTAAAGAAGGTGTGGTACATATACACAATGGAATACTACTCTGCCATAAGAAAAGATGAAATACTGCCATTTGTGACAACATGGATGGATGTTTAGAATATCATGCTAAGCAAAATAAGTCACACAGAAAATTTGAGAATCACATGACTTCACTGATTTGAGGGATATAAAACTGAAAGCAACAAAGGAACAAAACAAAGAAACAAAAACTCATAGACACAGAAAACAGTTTAGTGGTTACCAGAGTGTAAACGGGGAGAAGGGGGATAAAGAGAGTAAAGGGGGTCAAATATATGGTGATGGAAGGAGAAGTGACTCTGGGTGGTGAGCATACAATGTGATATATAGATGATGTATTATAGAAATGCACACTTGAAACCTATGTCATTTTACTAACCATCGTCACCCCAATAAATTTAATTTTTAAAAAATCCAAGAAGCTCTGCAAACTCAAATTAGGAAAAACTAAAGATAATCATCAAAACACACCACAGTCAAATTGAAAGACATCAAAGACATGGAGAAAATCTCGAATACAGAAAAAAAAAAAGACTTATGAGATACAAGTACGTATTTCTCAATAAGTTTAGCAGCTGACTTCCATGAATATCAGGATAACCATGAACAACAGAAGGTAGTGGCGAGACAGCTTCAAAGTGCTGAAAGAAAACGAATGTCAGCCAAGAATTCTATAAAATCCCCTAGGAAACCTCCTTTATAAAATCTCCTTCAAAAATGAAATTAGGGGCCGGCCGAGTGGTGCAGTGGTTAAGCGCTGGCTTGGGAAGTCAGTGGCCCCGGTTCGGGTCCCACATATGAGGGCCAGTGACACTGCCCTCAAAACAAAATGAAATTAGGACATTTACAGACAAATAATAACTGAGAAAAAGCAGTGATAACAGATTAGACTAACAGGAATTACTAAAAGGAATCCTTCAGGCTGATATGCAAGGATACAGATAAGTAACTCAAATCGAATGAAGAAATAAGAACTTGTAAAAGTAGCCATATAGATTTTATGAAACACAGTATATGTACTTTTTCTAACTCTTCACTTCTTCCTATTTTAGAAGACAACATAAAACAATAACTACTAAACTTTGTTGTTGGGCTTATAAAACAAAGTGAACTTGCATGACAATAGTACAAAGAACTAGGGAGGGATTGGAGTTATGGAAGCAAAGTTTTCATACACTATTGAAATTAAATTAGTATTAATTATGAATGTGACAGTTTTTAGTTAAGATGCTAATTATATTCACTAAAGTAGCCAATAAGAAAATTAAGTTTAAAAGATACATCTTGGGCCGGCCGAATGGCTCAGTTGGTTAAGAGTTGGCTTAGAGCACGTGCTCTGAACAACAGGGCCGCCGGTTTGATTCCCACATGGGCCAGTGAACACTGCGACCTAGGTGAGCTGCCACTGAGCTGCCAACAGGTGGCAGGATGGCTCAGCTGGTGTAACCACAAGATTGCCTGTTCAATAGTGGGCTACACCCTCCCGCAACTAAGACTGAACTGGGCACCTTGAGCTGAGCTGCCGCCTGGATGGCTCAGTGATTACAGTGTGCACTCTTAACAACAAGGCTGCTGGTTCGACTCCTGCATGGGATGGTGGCTACGCCCACCCGCAACTAAGATTGAACACAGCACCTTGAGCTTAAGAGTCCACAAGCTGCTGACGGGAAGCCAGACAGTGACTGGCGCCCTCCACAAAAAAAAAATAAATAAATAAATAAATAAAAAATAAAAAAAAAAAGATACATCTTGAAAAAAAATCAAAGGAATTTAAAAGGTACACTAAAAAAATCTACTTAATGCAAAAGAAGGCAAAGATTGATTGAAGACTAGAGGAACAAAAAAATTTACAACTTATAGAAAACAAATTGAAAAATGTGAGATGTAAAACCTAACTTCATCAGGAATTAAATGAAATAAAAATGGATTAAACATTCTTATCTCACTTATCTTATGAAGTGAGAACTGAGCAGAATGAAGTAAAGAAAAGCAAACAAAAACATGATCCAACTATGTGCTGTCAACAAGAGACATACTTTAGATTGAAAGACAAAAATAGGTCAAAAGTAAAATAATCGTAAATAATATACCAAACAGCAGTAACACAAAGAGCTGTAGTGGATATACTAATATCATACAAAAGAGAAGTTAAGATAAAAATTGTTAGTAAAGACAAACACTTTTATAATGATAAAAGGGTCAATATCAGGGAGATATAATTATAAACATATATGAATGTAACAATAGAACCTAAAAATACATGAGAAAAACTAGCAAATATTGACAGGAGAAAAAAAAAACTATTCCAAAATAATGTTTTGAGATTTTAAAACCCCATTTCATAATGGATAGAACAACCAGGCAAAAGATTGTGAAATAGAAAACTTTAAAAACCCTATAAACCAATTAGACTTAGCAGACATGTATAGAACACTCTGTCCACAACAGCAGAATATATATTTTTCTTAAGTGCACATGGAACATTTTAGAGGCCAAACCATATGCTAGCTATAAGCCTCAACAAATTTAAAAAGATTGAAATAATACAATTACACAAAATGTGCTCTATGACCACAAAGAAATGAAATTAGTTATTGAAAGTAGAAGAAAATTTGAGAAATAAAAAATATGTGGAAATTAAACAACATACTACTAAATAGCCAATGGATCAAAGAAGAAATCACAAAGGAAATTAGAAAATACTTTGTGACAAATGAAAATGAAAGCTCAACATACCAAAACTTATAAGATGCAGTGCTTAGAGGGAAATTGACAGCTTTAAATCTCTGTCAAGAAGATAGATCTTAAATCGATATTCAGCTTTAAGACACTAAAAGAATGAAGAGCAAACTAAACCTACTAAGCAAGTAGATGGAAGAAAATAAAAATTAGAGTGGAAATAAATAAAATAGGAAATAGAAAAGCAATAGAGAAAAATCAATGAAACGAAAACCTTGTTTCTTGGAAAGATCAACAAAATTGTCAGACTTTTAGCTAGTTTGATCAAAAAAATAAAAATAAAAAGAGATAGAAAAAAATCAAATTACAAAAATAGAACTAAAAGTGGGAACAGTTCTACTGACCTTACAGAAATAAAAAGAATTGTAAAGGAATGCTATAAATAACTTTATACCAATAAATTAGATAATTTAAGTGAAATAGAAAAACTCATCTAAAAACACAAGCGTCCAAAACTAATTCAAGAAGAAATAGACAATCTGATAGACCTCTATCCAATGAAGACATTTAATCCACAACCAGAAAACTACCTACAAAGAAGAGCCCAGGCTCAGATGACTTTACCACTGAATTCTACCAAATAGTCAAAGAATTAATGCCCTTTATTCACAAACACTTCCCAAAAGGAGAAAAGGAATAGCTCCCAACTGCTTTTTGAGTCCTATATTACCCTGATAGCAAAACAAGATAAAAATACCACAAAAATGAAAACTACAGACCATTATCTCTTATGTATATAGACATAAAATTATTCAATAAGATACTATCCAAACCCAGCGACATTTAAAAATAATTACAAAGGGCCGGCCGAGTGGCGCCGTGGTTGGGCACCAGAAGCCAGAAGCCCCGGTTCCTGTCCCACATATGAGGGCCAGTGACACTGCCTTCAAAAGAAAAATTACAAAATATAACCAAGTGAGACTGATCCCAGGAAAGCAAGGTTGGTTTACTGGAATACATTACATCAATAGAATTTTTAAACATCACATGATCATCACAATAGACACAGTAAAAGCATTCTTTCATGATCAAAATTCTCAACAAACTATGACTAGAAAGGAACTTTTTCAACTTGATAAAGGGCATCTAAAACACACAGTCAGACGTCTCTCTGATAAACTGATTTCATTTCCTTTGGATATAAAACCAGAAGTCAGATTGCTGGATCATATAGTAGCTCTAATTTAATTTTTTTTTTTTTAAGATTTTACTGAGGAATTGGGGGAGGGGAACAGTGTTGGGGGATCGGGGAAGGGGAGTAGACAAGTTGCTGTCCTTTTTGTTCTTCAGTGTAGTTGTGGAGGATGTTGCTTCACTGGCCCATGTTGGTATCACCACCGCTCTCTTCCCGGTGAGGCAGTCGCTCACCGGCCATTGAACGGCGGCTCAGGGCGGCTCAAAACAGCTCACGGCAGCTCATGAAAGCTCACGCCAGCTGCCAGCCAGCCCCACTGCAGCCCTGGCTGTTGCTGGCGACCCACAGCAGCCCAGCTCCAGGTCGAGCTGTTGTTCACCATCTTAGCTGTTGAGGGTGCAGCGTTATTGACCCTCTATGTGGGATCCGAACCGGGGCCCTGCTGCTCAGAGCTGGTGCCCCAAGTCAACTCTTAACCAACACGCCACTTGGCTGGGCCCTAATTTACCTTTTTGAGGAAGCACCATACTATTTTCTATAATGAATGTACCAATTTACATTCCCACCAACAGTTTACAATGGATACCCTTTATTTCACATTCTCATCAATACTTGCTATCTTTTGACTTTTTGATAATAGCCTTTCTAATATGTGTGAGGTAATGTCTGTGATTTGATTTGCATTTCCCAGATGGTTAGTTATGTTGAACACTGAATTTTCATGTACCTGTTGGCCATTTGTATGTCTTCTTTGGAAAAATGTCTGTTCAGGTCTTTTGACTATTTTTTTAATCAGGATATTTGTGAAGGTTTTTTTGTTGTTTTGGGGGTTGTAGGTTTTTGTTTTGTTTTGTTTTGTTTTGTTTGCTACTGAGTTGTTTGACTTCCTTATATATTTTGGATATTAAGCCTTTATCAGATATTTGATTTGCAAATATTTTCTCCACTCATGTTGGGTGCCTTTCCCTCTGTTGTTTTCTTCCTTTGCTGTGCAGAAGCTTCTCAGTTTGATGCATTCCCACTCATATATTTTTGCTTTGGTAGCCTGTGCTTTTGGTCTCACGCTCCCCAAAATCACTGCCAGTCCAACGTCAAGAAGCTTTTTCCCTGTTTTCTTCTAGTAGTTTTATGGTTACATGTCTTACAATTAAGACTTGGTGCATTTTGAGTTGATTTTTGTGTATATTGTGAGACACACATTGCAGCATTATTCGTGATAGCCAAGATATGAAAACAATCTAAGTATCTGTCAATGTACACATGAATAGAGAAAAGGTGATACACACACACACACAGAAATATTATTTAACATTGAAAAAGGAAATCCTGCCATTTGCAACAACATGGATGAACCTGGAAGATATTCTGCTAGGTAAAATAAGCCAGACACAGAAAGACAAATACTGCATGATCTCATTTATACTTGTATGTAGAATCTAAAAATGTTGAACTTCTAAAAGCAGAGTAAGAGTATAGAAAGGCTGTTTCTAGGGGCTTGGGGGTGGGGAAAATGGGGAGATGTTGGTCAAAGCGTATAAAATCTCAGTTATGTAGGATAAAGAAGTTCTGGAGATCTAATGTACAGCATGGTAGCTATATTTAATAACACTGTGTTGTATACTTGAAATTTGCTAAGAGAGTTGATCTTAAGTGTTCTCACCACAAAAAAAATTTTGGTAACTCTGTGAGGTTTTGGATGTGTTAATCAGCTTGATTGCAGTAATCATCTCCCAATGTATACATATATCAAAACATCTCATTGTATATCATATATAATCACATATATAAATATATATAAATATATATTAGTATATATAATCATATATATACATATATACACACAATTTTTATTTGTCAATTATACATCAATAAAGCTGAAAAATATATTTAAAATAAGAAGATCCTATTGGGCTAGGACAGTGAGAAGATGATTTAATCAAGTGGAGAACTGACTTTTTCTACTAAATTAGAAAAAAATTGGAATGTTAAAAATAAATAAATTAAGACTTCTGGTAAAATGGCGCAATAGACAGACACTGTGCTAACTGCCTCCCAGGATCACACCAAAATTACAAGTAAATTATACAGCATTCAATCCTGGAGGTCCCTGGAACACTGGAGGAACAGAACCACTAAACGAAGAACTTAGAGAGGAAGCCGCATCGGGTCTGGTAGGATGGGCGGAGACGAGAGATGGCGAGCCCCATGAGGGAAGCCCCAGCCGTGGGAAGCTTGTCTGGTTGGGGGAGAGACCCTCCGGCCGCACACCAAGCTCACCAGCCCAGAGTTCCTTTGCCGGGAAGAGAAGTTCTAAGATAGCCAGCAGTAAATTAGTAAGGACTATCTTTGCTCAGCTCGGTGAGGCTAAGAGCAGCTGGAGAATCAGTGGGGCTGGCGCCCAGGCTTGCTCGCTGGTGAGCACTTACCTGGTTCCTGGTGGAGGGAGTGGCTGTGTGAGCCGGGAGCCTGCGGGGATGGACTGAACTGAGCACCTTTGGTGCAAAGGCTGGAGGTTTTTGAACTGTTGTTCCCGTGGTGCGGAGCCTGCATGTGAGTGGTGTAGGGAGGGCATCATTTTGTCGGGCTTGGGCCCTCCCACGAAGGATCAGGTCCGAGACCTAATTGGTCTGGTGGAATTGGTGCAAAAGTACGTGTGGGCGTGCGCACGCGTGCCTGCGGCCTTGGATCCCCACCCTCTGCCCGGTTTATACTGCGTTGCCAGGGAAACGCAGGGCGGGTGCCCTCCGGCTCCAACAGGCTGCTCACGGAGACCTGGGAGTGCGCGACAGCTTGTGATCCTCGCCCTCCGCTCAGCTTGTGCTGCGTTGTCAGGGAAACGCCTAGTGGGAGTGATCCGGCTCCAACAGGCTGCTCACTGAGACCCGGGAGTGCGCAAGCCGCCTCGAGTCCCCGCTCTCCGCACTCCGCTTACAGAGTTGCCAGGCTGGTGATTGGTTGTCGGGCTACTCGGCCTGATATGCAAGTGGCTGATTGGGACAGGCTGAGACTGGGAGTTTTCCTGGGAGTGTTGGGCCGAGAGCTGTGTGCCTGTGTGATCCAGCCAGGGATCTCCTGGTGATCTATCTAATACATCAAAGCAATCCCAGAGCGACAGCCAGAATGGGGAAACAAAGAAACATGTCACAAGTAAGAGATCAGAAGAAACCTCCAGAAATGGAACCAAATGAAACAGAGGGATCCAACCTTTCAGAGACACAGTTTAGGACACTGATGATAAGAATGTTTAAGGAACTTAGCGAGGACATAAAGAAGGATAGGGAAACTATAAAAAACAATCTGTTAGAACTAAAGAATACAATAACTGAAATGAAGAACACACTCGAAGGAATCACCAGTAGAGTAGATGAAGCAGAGGAGCGAATCAGCGATTTGGAAGATAAAATAGCAGAACTCACCCAGTTGGCACAGCAAAAAGACCAAAGAATAAAAAACAATGAAAATAGTTTAAGAGCCCTATGGGACAAGGTGAAGCGCAACCAACTTTCGAATCATAGGGATACCAGAAGGAGAAGACAAGAAGCAGGGGGTTGAAAATGTATTTGAAAAAATAATGACTGAAAACTTCCCTATCCTGGTGTAGAAAATCAACATACATGCCCAGGAAGTGCAGAGGGTTCTGAACAATCTGAACCCAAACAGGTCCACACCAAGACACATCATAGTTAAAATGGCAAAGGTTAAAGACAGAGACAGAATCCTAGAGGCTGCAAGAGAAAGACAGCAGGTTACATACAAAGGAACTCCTGTTAGACTAACAGCTGACTTGTCTACAGAAACTCTGCAGGACAGAAGGGAATGGCAGGAGATATTCAAAGTGACACAAAATAACGGCGTACAACCAAGATTGCTCTACCCAGCACGGCTATCACTTAAAATTGAAGGAGAAATAAAGAGCTTCTCAGAAAAGAATAAACTGAAGGAATTCATTACCACCAAGCCAGCATTGTAAGAAATGTTCAAAGGGCTTTTTTAAACAAAAGAAAGGGGTGAACAAGCTAACCCAGAGAGACAATTTAAGAAGATTGAAGTCATATCAAGCATATATAAAGGAAAAACTGATGGTTGCTGGCTGGGAGGGAGTGGGGAAGAGGGAGAGGGGGAAGATTTTGGACAGTGTATGTGGGACTACAATGTTGCCACAGGGATATGGGGGCAGTTCTGGGAATGTAATCGATAATGTTGTGAAGAGACTATTATGTTGCGAGAAATAAGTCAGTTGGAGAAGGACAGGTACCATGTGATCTCACTTGTGTGTGGAGTCTGAAGAGCTGAGTGAATGATCAAAGTAAACAGACTCGTAGATGTAGAGGAAAAACTGAGGGTTGCTAGTTGGGAGGGGGGTGGGGATGGGGGGAAGGGGAAGGGATTAGACAGCATAAATAGACAACTACAATATTGCCACAGGGATATGAAACACAGTTTGGGGAATATAATAATGTTGTAAAAATTTTGTGGCGTGTCAGATAGTCACATGTCTTGTTAGGGAGACCACTTCATGGATGGAGTAGAGGCTTGATCACTGCACTGTACACCTGAAGCTGATGTTGTATAGTATTGTATGCCAACTGCAATTGAATATGTGGATGGTCACAGAATGTGGAGTATACTGTGGAAGGGAGTCAGGGGAGTTGTGATGGATATGTATGATATGGGGGGGGTAGTGGGGTGGCGAACTGGTGGAGGAGGGTTTTCACTTTGGGGGGTAAAGAGTATAACTATTGCATTGTGTTGTACACCTGAAACTAATATAAAAAGGAAAGAAAAAAAAATTAATTAATTAATTAATTAACATTTTCCTCATTGATAAAATAGGGCTAGAAATAGTATTGGGCCCATAGGGTTGTTGTAAGGATGAAATTAGTAAATACAAAGTAATGTCCTTAGAAATTATCCTGTTACACAGCAAGTACCAAGTAAGAATTACTGAAGCTATTGTCATCATTATTATTTATGAGATAATTCCTTCAATATACATTATTTTTTTTCTCTAGTTAGTAGGGTTATAAGGGTAAATTTTAAAATTGAAATATATTTGATACTTAACAATCATATATATTTAAGATGTACAATTTGATGTCTTGATATACATTGAGAAATAATCACTATTTTCAAACTAGTTAACAAAACAGTGTGGCAGAGGGTCTTAGACAAAGGCTTTCCCGGACAACGTGGTCACCGGGGATTTCACGCTGTAGTAGGGAGTGTCAGACAAAGACAATCCTAGGCCGCATGGCCATTAAACGTCCACGTTTAACACTTCCGAATTCCTACCTCACCCGGGAGCCAGTCAGGAACTGGCACAAGACCACATGTCCTAATATTAAATCTTAGCTGCCAACCTGGAAACCTCAGGGTATATAACCCCGAGTCCCGCCCTGGTCGGGGCTCAGCCTCTGGATGTAAATCCACTGAGCCAGTGAGGGCATCAATAAATGCTGCTTCCCGAGCCTTGGTGTCCCGTCTCTCTGTCTAAGTATCCCACAACAACAGAACTACCTTAAGTCCCACTTTTGGGTATATATCCAAAGGAAATGAAATCACTATCTCAAAGAGATATCTGCATTCCCATGTTCATTGCAGCATTTTTTACAATAACCAAGACTTGAAAACAATCTAGGTGTCCCTCCACAGATGAATGAATAAAGAAGATATGATACACACACAGGCATGCAGTGGAGTATTATTCAGCCATTAAAAAGGAGAAAATTCGCTGGCCGAGTGGCGCAGTGGTTAAGCGCTGGCTTGGGAAGCCAGCGGCCCCAGTTCGGGTCCCACATATGAGGGCCAGTGACACTGCCCTCAAAAAAAAAAAAAAAAAGGAGAAAATTATGCTAAGTGAAATGAGCCAAACACCGAAGGACAAATACTGATGATCGCATTTACATGTAGAACCTACAAAAGTTGAACTGATAAGGATGATTTTTATTTCCTGGGATTTTTTTTTCTATTTTTCTTCCTAAAGTGAACAAGTATTCCTTAATTTCAAATCTAAAGAGAGAAAAAGCAGCAGATACTGCCAACCCTGATTCTCACAACAGGATTCAAGTATAGGTTTTGTATTCGCATCAAGTAACTAGGGGTCTATGTTTATATAACATAGTGCATCCCATAACCAGATCCTTTGTCCAATCAAATGAAAGCTGCAGTCTTAAGTGGTCCCTTCTAGTTACTCAGAAATGGTGATGAGTGGCATAATTTCATTGGTTTCTGAGACCTATTGTACCTCCTGGATGTCTCTTATGGCATCTACTTCTGTTCTTCAACAATGCCATCACCATAATACTGGTCACTGTCTTCTCTCAACTGAATTATTAAAAAAGATTCCTAATTGGTCTGTTTTCTTTTCTTTCTGAAACAGGATGTATAGTAAGAACTACCATTTATGGAGCAATTACTATATGCCAGGAACTGCACTAAGTGCTCTGCATCTATCATGTCCCATACCCTCCATCATAACCCTGGGAGGTAGGTGTTATCAAAATCTCCACTTGACTGATGGGGAATCTGAGGATCTGAAAGAGATCTGGATATTTTCAGTATGGAAATGATAAAACAGAAACTGTCTAAGGCCAAAGCACAAGCTCTTAAACCCCATGGTCCAACCCCATTCTCTCTCCCTTCCTCCTGCACCCTCTATTCTGAAATCCACTCTGAAGTAAAAGTGATGTTTCTAAACCATAAATCTGACCTTTCTTTCACTTTTGCTTAACTCCTTCCAGTAGCACATTAACCTCAGGAGAAAATCCAAAGTCTTTACATGGCATGCAAGGCATAATATGACCTGGCTCCTGCCTACACTTGAAGCCTCCTGCAGGCCCTTCCTCATCTCACACACTCAGGGCTCCTCTTGCTAAGCACCTCGGGCTCCCTGAATGTGCCTACACCTTCCTGACAAGCACCTTTGCTCATGTGGTTCTCACTGATGCTTGTGATTCACTCCCGTACTCTGTCCAATCTTACTTCAAGACTCAGATCAAGATTCAACTCGCTTCCTGGTTATCCAGACAAAGGTATACAGTTCATTATCCACAATGTTTTAGTCAATCACCTATCTTCGCATATGGTTTACTGTAGTCAGCTTCATTTACCTGTTAGTGATCTTCACTAGACCAGGAGGCCTCCAGGGAAGAGACTGTTCTATTCACGTTTGCATCTGCAGTATCTTATATGGTGCCTGACATATCACAGGAGCTTAAATATGAGTGTTTAATTGGAAATTAACATTTTTTGTGTAGGCGTACTTAATTACTTCTATTGTCATTTCTCTGTTTCTTTAATATATCCCATCCTAATAACTCCTTAAATTAGGCAGTTGTTATACCTTTATAAAAGCAGGTGCTCTCAAAAAGCACATTGTCTAACAGTAACTGATATAGGTCACATTGACATCTATAGATATAACCAAGTTTAAAATCCATACATCTTTTCATTTCTTTTTTTTTTTTTAGGCCAGTATCACTGGCTCTCATATGTGGGACCCGAACCGGGGCCGCTGGCTTCCCAATCCAGCGCTTAACCACCACACCACTCGGCTGGCCCCTCCATACGTCTTTTAACAAAGTTTCTAACAAAGTGATGCCATCCTTCCTATCCCTTTATTTAAGTGTGTAAATGCAATAGGAGCCTCTCCGATGATGGACCGACCTCCTGGTATTCTGGCCTTTATGTCATTGTCTCTCCCTTGAGAGTGGTCTGGATGTAGCAACTTCCCTCTAAAGAACAGAAGTATCCCCACCCCCAGTGTGTGTGTGTGTGTGTGTGTGTGTGTGTGTGTGTGTGTGTGTGCATTAAGGAGCTATGCTGTGAGCAGCCTAGCCTTATGGAATTGATAGCTCTAGCCAACAGCCAGTGTGGCCCTGAAGCATTCCCGCAGCCATGTGACTGAGCTTGGAAGCAAATCATCTTCCTGTGAAGCCTTGAATTCATTGCAGCCTCAGCCGACACCACAGCCTTGTGAGACCCTGTCCCAAAACCACTCTACTAAGCTGCACCCATATTCCTGATCTACAAAAGGTGTTAAATGTTTATTGAGGTTTTCAGCCTAAGTGTTGTGGTAATTTCTTATTTAATGGTATATCTAACATAGCAGGTATTAGGCCCAAGGAACACTCGCATAGTCTGTAGGGAGGGAGCTAAAAGAGAAGAGAAATGGAGTGGATGGATGAAGACAAGTAGGTAATTGAGAAGTACCAGGTGAGATGCTCTGCCTTAAAATTCTTCTTGAAGAATAATTTATTTTGTGACAGTTTCTAAATTCTACCAATTAGAGATTCGTTAACTTCCTCTCTTTTAAAATACAAAGTTCCTCTGGGAGAGCTAGCAGCCACTTCCCCTCTTACAACAGAGCATTCAGATTAAAAACTGAAATCAGCTCCAAAATGTGGCTTGGCAATGAGCAGGGATAGAGAGGGGAAGAGAGAGTTTTGAAGCATGAAAAGATTTGGTTTAGTGAATGCCACAATTAAAAACTTTGGGCAGGGCTGGCAGAGTGGCACATTGTTTAAGAGCTGGCTTGGGATGCCAGCAGCCCCAGTTCAGATCCCACATGAGGGCCAGTGACACTGCCCTCTACAGCTAAGATGGTGAACAACCACATCCACCTGGAGCTGGGCTGATGTGATTCCCCGGGATGGCATAGTTGTAGTCCCTGCTGCAGTGGGCTACCATAGGCTACAGTGAGTGGCCGGCAGCCAGCGTGAGCAGCTGGCAGCCAGAGTGAGCTGCCAAGAGCCGCTGTGAGCAGCCGTCCAGAGGCCGGCGACCGATCTGCTTCACCCGAGAAGAGCGCAATGATAATACCAACATGGGCCAGTGAAGCAATGTCCTCCACAACTTGACCGAAGAACAAAAGGACAGCAACTTGTGTGTTTCCCCTTTCCTAATTCCCCAATTAAAAAAAAAATCTTTAAAAAACTTTGGGCAACAAAAAGGGAGGCAGGCAAATGGGGGACAAAGGGAGAGAGTAGTACCAAGTAATGGGAGAAGCTGTCTTTTCATTATACTCAGCACCCAGTCATTTTGTCATACCTCATTTTCTGTTTTCTCCAGAATAATTAATTCCCCCACGGATTATGAGCATATTAGGAAGGGAGCTATCTTATGTATGCATGACATTGATTTCTATAACAGACAGCTTTTTTATTAGTTAAAGGGAAGTTAAGGGCTCTTATTCACATCCAAAGAATTCCTAGAAGTGGATAGAATGCTCTCCATTACAGTTATTTTCCATAGTGTTGGTAAAAATCCTAAACATCCCAGGATTTACAATCTGACCCCTACGATGAAAAAATTAGATGGGACCAACATTTGTCTCTTTTTAATATCATATATCCAAGGTTAATATTGACACCATTTCAAATATGTATATACAGCTTTTGGAAGCCATAATATTAAAAATATTGCTAAGGAAATGAGCATCTCTATTTATGATTTTTTTCAAGAGGGGCACAATCTTGTCCCACATCTCTGAGTGAAAATGCTAAATAAAATTTGCATTTGGATTTCCAACAAGTAATAAACACTGTGAAACCATCTGTTAAAATTCTTTCAAAGAAATAACAAAAGAATTTCATCAAAAGGAATGAAATTCTTTCTCACCTCATGAAAGGCTAAATATTTTGAAGCTGACCATCCCATGTATTGACATGGGACAAACATTTCTGTGATGATCATGTTCTTATTGACCTTGTGCTATGACTGTCAGTAAGCCCCCAAATGTAAATCAGCTCTTCCTTCCTCTTTTCCTATAAGATAGAAACTAATTTGTCAGCATGCCAGCTTTAACTAGCCAAATTGAGGCTAAGCTAATTTAATAGGAACTGTTCAATAGCTTCGACCGTCCTGACACTGTCAGTTAAAGTGGCTCTATGCCCCACTGTCTTTCATTATTCCCAATTCTTTCTTCAGAATGGTTGAACACCAAGTCAAATAATATGCTTAGTAGTCAATAGCCCTGACGTTTTTCTCAAGGACATTCTTTTGGTGCCAGAAACTGTCAAGTGGAAAAACATGTACTGTGAAGGTGAGAGGAGACTAATTAAATATACATAGCTCTAGCCAAAGAAGCATGAGGCACAGCTTGCTGAATGAAAACTCCACTGCCTGCTTGACTGAGGTCACAGCTGTTGACTTGCAAAAGTTCCTAAGTTGCAGTTTCTCTCTGAAATGATCTAACATCACTGTGTTTATATTATGCACAGGCCATCCTCAAGGAATACTGCACAGTTCCAAATGCAAATATTCTCGTTCAATTAGGCATGCTTCATCCTTAAGTCATTGAACTTCTCTATCTCTTTAGCTACATGTACTGTTGTTAAAGTATGAAGTCATTCTGACCTGTGCTGGACACGTAATGTGAGCAGTAAATACACTTGGGTTGGGTAAGCCAGAAAAAGAAAGTTCTTCTTGGTCGTATAATGTCATGATGCTCTGGAGAAAAAATGTTTTGAAATGCTTAACAATATTTTAACCTGGGCATGCCTTTGCCTCAGTTTCCTCATTTTTAAAAGATGTTTTTAATTTTATTTTTTAAATTAGCTTCAGGTGTACAACACAGTGTAATAGTTATACTTTTTACCCCTCAAAGTGACAACCCCACTCCCCCATTTCTCCCCCTCACTCTTCCCTGCCCATATCCTACATATCTATTACAATTCCTTTGACTCCCTTCCCCAGTATAATCCACATCCTGTGACTATCTATATATGCAATTACAGTTGGCATACAATATTATACAATATCAGTTTCAGGTATACAGTGCAGTGATCAAGCCTCTACTCCATCCATGTCCCTAACAAGACATGTGACCATCTAACACCCCACAAAATATTTACAACATTATTATATTCCAAGAACTGTCTTTCATATCCCTGTGGCAATATTGTAGTTATCTATTTATGCTGTCTAATCCCTTCCCCTTATCCCTCATCCCCACCACCTCCCAACTTGCAACCCTGTTTTTCTTCTATATCTATGAGACTGTTTCTCTTTCCTTTGCTCATTCACTCAGTTTTTCAAATTCCACATATAAGTGAGATCATATGGTATTTGTCTTTCCCTGACAGACATATTTCACTTAACATAATAGTCTCTAGGTCCATACATATCGTTGCAAATGGTACAATTTCATTCTTCTTTATAGCGGAGTAATACTCCATTGTATAAATGTACCAGAGTTTCTTAATCCAGTCATCTACCGATGGGCATTTCAGTTGTTTCCAAGTCTTGGCTATTGTAAATAGCGCTGCAATAAACATAGGGGTGCATATATTTTTTTTCGAATTAGTGTCTTAGATTCTTCTGGGTAGATACCCAAGAGTGGAATTGCTGGGTCATACAGCAGTTCCATTTCCAGTTTTTTGAGATAACTCCATACTGATTTCCAAAATGGCTGCACCCATTTGCAGTCCCACCAACAGTGCACCAGGGTTCCCTTTTCTCCACACCCTCGCCAGCATTTGTTGTTTGTTGATTTGTTGATGATAGCCATTCTGACCAGAGTGAGGTGGTATCTCATTGTGGTTTTTATTTGCATTTCTCTGATGATTAGTGAGGTTGAACATTTTTTCATATGCCTGTTGGCCATCTGTATGTCCGCTTTAGAGAAATGCCTCTTCCTATCCTCTGCCCATTTTTTAATTGGGTTGTTTGTTTTTTTGGTGTTGAGTTTCATGAGTGTTTTATAAATTTTGGATATTAACCCCTTATCAGATATATTGTTGGCAAATATCTTCTTCCATTCAGTAGGCTGCCATTTTGTTTTATTGATGATTTCCTTTGCTTTGAATAAACTTTTAAGTTTGATGTAATCCCATATGTTCATTTTTTCTTTTATTTCCCTTGCCCGAGGGGATATATCAGTAAAAATATTACTCAGGGTAATATCTGCAAACTTACTTCCTATGTTTTCTTCTAGGAGTTTTATGGTTTCAGGTCTTACATTTAAGTCTTTAATCCATTTTTAGTTTGTTCTTGTACATGGTGTTTTATTTTTTTTGCATGTGTCAGTCCAATTTTTCCAGCACCATTTATTAAATAGACTATCTCTACTCCAATGTAAATTCTTGCTTCCATTGTCATAGATTAAATGACCGTATATGGATGGGTTTTTTCCTGGGCTCTATTCTATTCCATTGGTCTATGTGTCTGTTTTTATGCCAGTACCATACTGTTTTGATTACTGTAGCCTTGTAGTATGTTTTAATGTCAGGTAGTGTGATGCCTCCCACTTTGTTTTTATTTCTCAAGATTACTGTGGCTATTTGGGGTCTTTTGTGGTTCCATATAAATTTTAGGATTCTATGATCTATTCCTGAGAAAAATGTCCTTGGTAGTTTGATTGGAATTGCATTGAATCTATGTATTGCCTTAAGTAGTATTGACATTTTAACTACATTAATTCTTCCTATCCATGAGGATGTATTTCCATTTATTTGTGTCTTCTTTGATTTCTCTCTTCAGTGTCTCATAATTTTCCAAGTACAGGTATTTTACTTCTTTAGTTAAATTGATTCCTAGATATTTTATTGTATTTGAAGCTATTGTAAAAGGGATTGATTTCCTGATTTCTTCTTCTGATAGTTTATTATTGGTGTATACAAATGCAACTGATTTCTGAATATTAATTTTGTATCCTGCTATCTTACCAAATTCGTTGTTCAGTTCTAGCAGTTTTTTGGTGGAGTCTTTGGGATTCTCTATATATAGTATCGTGTCATCTGCATATAATGACAATTTTACTTCCTCTTTTCCAATTTGGATGCCTTTTATTTCATTTTCTTGTCTGACTGCTGTGGCTAGAACTTCCAGAACTATGTCAAATAGAAGTGGTGATAGTGGGCAGCCTTGTCTTGTTCCTGATCTTAAGGGGAAAGCTTTTAGCCTTTCCCCATTGAGTACAATGTTTGCTGTGGGCTCATCATATATAGCCTTCATTATGTTGAGATATGATCCCGCTATTCCCACTTTGCTAAGACTTTTTTTCATAAATGGATGCTGGATTTTGTCAAATACCTTTTCTACATCTATTGATTTGATCATATGATTTTTATTTTTCATTTTGTTAATATGATGTATTATGTTAATTGATTTGCGGATATTGAACCAGCCTTGCATACCAGGAATGAATCCCACTTGACTGTGGTGTATGATCTTTTTAATGCGATGCTGAATTCGGTTTGCTAGTATTTTGTTGAGAATTTTTGCATCTATGTTCATTAGGGATAGTGGCCTGTAGTTTTCCTTTTTTGTAATATCTTTGTCTGACTTAGGAATCAGGATGATAGTGGCCTCATAGAAAGAGTTTGGGAGCCTTCCCTCCTTCTGTGTTTTTTGGTATAGTTTGAGGAGAATAGGTATTAATTCTTTTTTGACTGTTTTGTAAAATTCACCTGTGTAGCCATCTGGTCCAGGGTTTTTGTTTGTTGGAAGATTGTTGACTACTGATTCAATTTCTTTTGCAATACTCAGTCTGTTCAGAGTTTCTGTTTCTTTTTGGTTCAGGCTTGGTAGATTGTATGCTTCTAGAAATGTATCCATTTCTTCCAGATTGTCAAATTTGTTAGCATATAGTTGCTCATACTATTTTCTTAAAATTTTCTCTATTTCTGTGGTATCTGTTGTCACTTCTCTTTCATCTCTGATTTTATTAAAATGGGTCCTCTCTCTCTTTTTCTTGGCTAGTCGTGCTAAGGGTTTGTCGATTTTGTGTATCTTTTCAAAAAGCCAACTCTTGCTTTAATTGATCTTTTGTCTTCTTTTTTTGTTCTCTATTTCATTTATTTCTGCTCTGGTCTTTATTATTTCCTTCCTTATACTCCCTTTAGGCTTGTTTTCCCATTTTTTTTTTTTGAGTTCCCTTAGGTGTAAAGAGAGTCTGTTGATTGCAGATTTTTATTCTTTCTATAGGTAGGCCTGCACTGCTATGAACTTCCCTCTTAGGACTGCTTTTGCTGCATCCCAGAGATTTTGGGTCATGGCGTCTTCATTTTCGTTTTTCTCGAGGTATCTTTTGATTTCCTCCTTTATCTCATATTTGACCCACTCACTATTTAGTAGCATGTTATTTAGCCTCCATGTATTTGTAAGATTTCCAGATTTATTCATATAATTGATTTCTAGTTTCATAGCATTGTGGTCAGAGAAGACAATTGATATGATTTCAATCTTGTTAAGGTTGTTGAGACTTGTTTTGTGGCCTAACATGTGGTCTATCTTGGAAAATGTTCCCTGTGCACTTGAGAAGAATGTATGTTCTGTAGCTTTGGGGTGAAATGCTCTAAAAATATCAATTAAATCCAGCTGGTCTAAAGTGTTGTCTAGAGCCACTGTGTCCGTGTTGATTTTATGTCTGGAGGATCTGTCCATTGGTGACAACGGGGTGTTGAAGTCCCCTACTATGATAGTGTTACTGTTGATCTCTGTCTTTATGTCTGTCAAAATTTGTTTTATATATTTAGGAGCTCCTATATGGGTGCATAAATGTTTACTAGGGTTATGTCCTATTGTTGAATCGATCCCTTATTATGTAGTGCCCTTCTTTGTCTTTTATTGTAGTCTTCATTTTAAAGTCTATCTTGTCTGAAATAAGTATTGCTACTCCAGCTTTTTTCTCATTTCCATTTGCATGAAATATCTTATTCCATCCCTTTACTTTCAGTCTGTGTGTGTCTTTTGCTCTGAGATGAGTCTCTTGTAGACAGCATATGCATGGGTCCTGTTTTCTTATCCACTCAGCCACTCTGTGTCTTTGGATTGCAGCATTTAGCCCATTCACATTTAAGGTAATTACTGATAGGTGTATATTTATTACCATTTTGTTATTTGTATTTCCTGTCTTCCTGGGTTAGCTTGTTTTCCCCTTTCTTCTGTTTAAAAAAGCCCTTTTAACATTTCCTGCAATGCTGGCTTGGTGGTAATGAACTCCTTAAGCTTATTCTTTTCTGAGAAGGTCTTTATATTTCCTTCAATTTTAAGTGATAGCCATGCTGGGGAGAGCAATCCTGGTTGTAGACCTTTATTTTGTGTCACTTTGAATATCTCCTGCCACTCCCTTCTGGCCTGCAGAGTATCTGAAGAAAAGTCAGCTCTAAGTCTTATAGGAGTTCCTTTGTATGTAACCTGCTGTCTTTCTCTTGCTGTTTTTAGGATTCTGTCTTTGTCTTTAAGCTTTGCCATTTTAACTATGTGTCTTGGTGTGGGCCTCTTTCGATTCAGCCTGTTTGGAACTCTCTGCACATCGTGAGCTTGTATGTCGATTTCCTTCACCAGGGTAGGAAAGTTTTCAGTCATTATTTCTTTAAATACATTCTCAATCCCTTGCTTCTTCTCTTCTCCTTCTGGTATTCTTCTGACGCGAGGTTGTTGCGTTTCATGTGGTCCCAGAGGTCTCTTAAACTATTTTCATTCTTTTTTATTTGTTTTTCTTTTTGTTGTTCCAGCTGGGTGATTTCTGCTATTTTGTCTTCTAATTCGCTGATCCGCTCCTGTGCTTCATCTACTGGTGATTCCTTCAAGTGTGTTCTTCATTTCAGTTATTGTATTCTTTAGTTCTAACTGGTTGTTTTGTACAGTTCCCCTATCCTTCATTTTGTCTTCGCTAAGTTCCTTAAACATTCTTATCATCAGTGTTCTAAACTCTGTCTCTGAGAGTTTGGATATCTCTGTTTCATTTAGTTCCATTTCTAGAGTTTTCTTCTGATCTTTTACTTGGGATATGTTTCTTTGTTTCTTCATTCTGGCTGTCATTCTGAGAATGCTTCGATGTATTTGATAGATCACCTAGAAAGAAGAGAGACAAGAAAAAAAAGAGGTCGGGGGGCTCTCCGTCCTCTTTAATCTGCAGACCACTTGCTCAGCAATAGTCTCTGGGCGAGTCAGCATCAGCTATTGTGGGGAAGAGCTTAACGTGTTATGTGCCACCCTCCTTCTCAGGCTTGTAGTGAGCTTTCCACAATTAGCTGCTGTGTGCTCTGAAACTGTACTCACTACCAAAAAAAAATCTTCACAGGTTGTTGCAGGTTGTCCACTACTGCAAAAAAAAACCCTCTTTGGCCTGCGGAGATGTGGGCCAGGCACCGGGGGCTCAGAGTGCCTCTGGCAACACAGCTCTATGTGGGTGTGGCAGGCCCCCAAGGCACCACTTGATGTGGTCAGTGGCCCCCACCAAGTTAGAGCAGCATGCACCCTGCACCAGCAATGAGTCCACACATACTTACCAGAAAAGCCTCAAACGGATCACGCAGGTGCACAACTCCCATCCCAACACTCTCAGGAAAACTTGCCATCTCAGTCTGTCCCAATCAACTGCCCGCCGATCAGGCTAAGCAGGCCAACAGCCAATCTCCAGCCTTGCAACTCTGCACAAACAGTGCGGAGAGTGGGGACCCAAGGCGGCTCATGCACTCCTGAGTCTCAGTGAGCAGCCTGTTGGAGCCGGAGGGCACCCGTCCAGCGTTTCCCTGGCAACACAGCACAAGCAGGGCGGAGGGTGGGAATCCAAGGCCACACACGTACGCAGGCATGCACGCACTCCTGCGCCAATTTCACCAGACCAATGGGATCCCGGATCTTACCCTCTGTGGGAGGGCACAACCCTGAAAAAATGGTGCCCTCCTGTACACCGCTCATGCGCAAACTCTACACCAGGGGAACAATGGTTCCAAAAGCTCCAGCTTTTGCACCAAAGGTGCTCAGTTCAGTCCTTCCCCACAGGCTCCTTGGCCCCGCCCACATGGCCACTCCCTCCAACAGGAACCGGGTGAGTGCTCACCGGCAAGTGAACCCATGTGCCGGCCCCACTGATTCTCCAGCTGCCCTCAGCCTCACCGAGCTGGGCAAAGAGAATCCTCACTAATTTCTACTGCCCGCTATTGAATAACTCCTCTTCCTGGCAAAGCAACTCTGGGCTAGTGAGCTCGGTGTAGGGTCAGAGGGTCTCTCCCCCAACCGGAGAGGCCTCCCCACACAACGGGGGCGCCCCTCACGGGGCTCACCCTCTCTCGTCTGCGCCCCTCCCACCAGGCTTGATGTGGCCTCCTCTTTAGGTCCTTCATTTAGTGGTTCTGTTCATCCAGTGTTCAAGGAACATCTGAGGTTAAGTGTTGTATAAATTATTTGTAATTTTGATATGATCCTGGGAGGCATATCGGAAAGCGTCCGTTTATTCCACCATCTTACTGGAACCCCCCGTTTCCTCATCTTTCACATGCTAATGGTAATAATTTTTCTTACCTTTCAGGATTATTATGAGGACTGAAACAGAAAATATATGTATAGCTTTTTAGAACAATGCCTGACACTTAGTATGTGCTCCAAAAGCTATAGCTAGTAGTATAGGTATGGATTTAAGAAACAGCACTCTGAAATGGGACATTCTAGATGGTTCTTCCTCTTTCTTAATTAAATTTGCCTTCCACCTGTACCTTAAACACTCCACCTTTGCTATGACTGATTTAAGAGCTGTTGGTTTGATAATCTTCAAGCATCACAAGATCAGTGGCTTTTTTCAACAGAAAGTGTCTCATAAGATTTGACCATTTCAGAGATGTGGTGATCTGATTTACGCTGTTTCACAGGAGAGTGGCTTATAGCTGAAAATAAGATATGTAACCTCTTCTATGCTAGATGTTTTCATTACATTTATACACTGCTTCTCCAGTAAAATACCTTTATAATAAGCTCTGTATTTAAGAAACAATAAAAATAATAAACATAATACACAGGTGTATGCTATGGAGGCCACGCATAACCAAACTACCAACGCATAGTTTTAGTCCATTTCCAATTTGGGGTAAACTGGGCCAAACCTAGGCAAAATCAACTCAACCCTTCCATTCCTCTTCCCCAGACTCCAAGATACACATTGGAAATTTTCTAGACAATTTACATAGTATTTAGTATATCCAATTGTGAACCTTATTATTTGTGGCTTAGGATACATTACCATATTATTTACAAATCTGATTTCTGGTAAAGACATTCTGGATAAAGAAGGATGTCATGAGGATGTGATGCCTTCAGTAACATTTAGAACATATTTCTCATAAAGGATTATTTTGGTCTGCTTTTAACAAGCAGTGACGTTTATTCTCTTGTGGTTTTAAATTAGTCTTTGCTTTTTCCCAAAGTATGAACAGATTTATTACTTCATAAGTATGTGTAGTTTTATCTGTATGCTCTGAATTTTTTAACAATGAATATACTAAATTTAAAGATAAAAGGGAGAAATAATTTCTAATAAGCTAGTTAAAGATCAGGACTGTTAGTATCTTAGTGATTTACCTACCTTCCAGATTCTTTTTGATATATTTACATGTAAAAATACTTTCACATATATTTTAAAAGAGTGAGATCATTCCATAAATATGTATATTTTAACTTTTTTTAAGTTGACAGACTTTGGACATCTTTTTCATGATAATGTACACAGAAATACATCACTATTTTGGCCCTTTACTTAAAAAGGCAACTTATTGGGCCGGCCGAGTGGCGCGGTGGTTAAGCGCTGGCTTGGGAACCCAGCGGCCCCGGTTCGGTCCTTCATATGAGGGCCAGTGACACTGCCCTCAAAAAAAAAAAAGGCACCTTATCTTCAGGAATATTATTTCTAAATATTCTCCTATAAACTTCTTAATATGATTTCTATTCTTTATATTTTACATAGGTCACAGCTTCTTTACTTTTAGACTTTAACAGTTTGTCTAGGGCTGATTTTTAAAAAAGCAACAAGCAAAATATGCAGAACCCTACACTAATTGTAGTATTCATGAACAAAAATAAATGTCTTTCATATATTGAAGAAAACTAATGTTTATTAGATGTTACTGTGCACCAAGTACCATGCCAAAGTTTTTTCCCTATAATAATCCTCATAATAACTATGTAAATACTATCTCCATTTAATAGATGAGCAATTAGAGAGTTTTAGTAGCTTCCCAGTTAGATGGCTAGAAAGAGGGTGAGCCAAGACTCAAGCCAAGATAGTCTGAATTCGGAGCTCACATGTATAACCGCTATATTTGGTGCAAGAAGACACTTGCATGACACCACACACATTAATGATATTATATGACCTGCAATATAAGACCGTAAGTGGTATTGTCTATAATGACATTTCCAGGATCACTGTGTAATGCATAAGAAAGAATAATATAATAATGGATTAAGTTTCAGTTTTCTAAATAACAAATACCTATCTCATTCCTCATTTGCCTTGACAACAATGCAGTTTTTGCTCTCAGGTATTAGCTTTCCAAGTCACAGTTTTTGGCCTGCCTGTTTTTCAAAAACTGCTAGTAATTGCCAACTTTCTGAATTGTCAAAGTGGTATATTTTAAGTATACTGTTTGGCACATAGCAAGCTGAAGAAATAGGAAGAAAAGGGGCTTATGTATTTTATGTTAATAATATTATACACAAAAAGGGTCCTACATACACTGTGCAATGAAATTCAAGTGCTATTGATATATTTGCCCCCAAAAGATTGCAGTATACATATATTGTTAATAATTCACGTTTGATTTCATGACTAGCTCTCATTTTACCGTAGCTGAAGTAACATGCCTTAATGCTTCTCACACTTGGTAGCTGAAGGATGGAGAGACAAGGGGAGGAATAATTTCTATAAGATATCAAGAAAATGCCAAAAACTCATGAGCTGTAACACTTGCATTCAATCTTTAAACCCCAGTAAAATCATATCCATTTTTTTTCTGGATGAAGTTTCAAAGCCTCCTAGCTATTACTAGAGCTTAGCATATGTCAGATGTAGCATGTCATGGAGATCTATGAACAGATATAGAAACATTAATGAAAAAACTCCTAGATTTACTGTCAAAAGAGAGAAAGTATGAATTATAAAAGAGGAATAAAACATGATTATAGTTAAAGAAGATATTAGAAAGCTATTAGATTTGTCAAAAATTCTATGTCAGTAAACTTGAAAAGTTACATGAAATGGATAATTTCTGGAAATATATAAATTACTACACTAATGTAAGAGGAAATAAAAAGTGTAAAGATTATTAATAACTATAATGAAATTAAAGCAGTAGTTTCAAAACTTTTCACAAAACAAACACCAGACCCAGAGAGCTTTCCAAGCAAAATCTACCAAACTTTCAAGGAACAGATCTTTCCAATATTATATGAACTCTTCAATGGATAGAACAAGAGAAAACATTGTACAGCTTAGAAGCCATAACAAATCCAAACAAAGATAGTAAGAAGAAAGACAACTATGGGTGATTTCAAATATAACTCAAGATGTTATAATCATAAACAAAAAGCTAACTAAATTCTACATAGTATAAAAAGGAAATACATGATGACTAAGCTATGTTTATCCCAGGAATTTGAAGATATTAGAAAATATATACATGTAGTTTACCAATTTAAAGGAGAAAAAGGTATAATCATTCAATGCATGAAAAGCATTTGGAAGAAATCATCACCCATTCATGACTGAAAACCAAGAAAAAGTGTAAGGGTGAAACTTAATTAATCAACAACTTAGTCTATAGCTTGATTCACCTCATAGTTTATTATTCAGTTGTTTTCTCTTTGTTTCTGCCCCTCACTGCTTGATTTAATGACTCTGCTTTGTTCTCTTTCTTAAGGCTACACATACTTCGCTAATCCAGTTAATCAGTAGAGCAGGAACTGAAAAACAAGTAATTCCTTAGACCCCAGGCATCTGCTGAAGTCCATTTTGCAACTCCCCAGCAGTTTTTATGGGTGACGCATAAGATGCATAAAGTCCCAGGCTGTTGTGTCCAAGTCCTAGTCCCGAGATAACATTATCTTGAAACAGACCAGACCCTGGGAAGCAATGTCAGCCCTGTGGCCTACCTGACCGACTCCCCCACTTCTCTTTGTTCTTCCCCCAACTTGTATGAGTATAAAACCCTTTGAATATCCTTGGGTCAGGGAAGATGGCATTTCTGAGGGCAGCAGTTCACCATCTTCCCTGGCTGCCAGCATCCAGAATAAAGAAAATGCCTTTTCTCCTCACCAACCCTTGCCTCTCGAATTTTTGGGCATCCTGCAGCAAGCAGCCCCAAAGACCATGCTTAAATTTATGAAGGATATCTACAAGAATTGAAATCATCATCTTAAATGGGAAATATTAAAAGTGCTTCCTTTAAAATTAAACAAAAGACATGGATGCCCAATATTACCAGATCAATTCAATATAGCACTGTAGGTCTTAGCCAGTCCAATACAAAAAAAAAGAGAAAGAGACTTCCAGTAAAATGGCGCAATAGACAGATGCTGTGCTAACTACCTCACAGGATCACACTAAAATTACAAACATATTATACAGCATTCAACCCTGGAGGTCCCCGGAACACTAGATGAACAGAACCACTAAACGAAGAACTTAAAGAGGAGGCCACGTCGGGTCTGGTAGAATGGGCGGAGACGAGAGAGGGCGAGCCCCGTGAGGGAAGCCCCAGCCCTGGGAAGCTTGTCTGGTTGGGGGAGAGACACTCCGGCCACACTCCAAGCTCACCAGCCTAGAGTTCCTTTGCCAGGAAGAGGAGTTCTAATATAGCCGGCAGTAAATTAGTGAGGACTCTCTTTGCTCAGCTCGGTGAGGCTGAGAGCAGCTAGAGAATCAGTGGGGCCAGTGCCCGGGCTTGCTCGCCGGTGAGCACTTACCTGGTTCGTGGTGGAGGGAGTGGCTGTGTGAGCCGGACCCAGGAGCCTGCGGGGACAGACTGAACTGAGCACCTTTGGTGCAAAGGTTGGAGGTTTCGGGACTATTGTTCCCCTGGTGTGGAGCCTGCACACGAGTGGTACACAGGAGGCCGCCATTTTGTCAGGGTTGGGCCCTCCCATGGAGGATCAGGTCCGAGACCTCATTGGTTTGGTGGAATTGGCGCAGAAGTGTGTGTGCCACACACTTCACATGCAGCCTTGGATCCCCAACCTCCACCCGGTTTATACTGCGTTGCCAGGGAAAACGCTGGGCGGTTGCCCTCTGGCTCCAACACGCTGCTCACTGAGACCCGGGAGTGTGCGACCGCCTCGGATCCCCACCCTCTGCGCGGCTTGTGCAGCATTGCCAGGGAAACGCCTGGTGGGTGTGCTCCGGCTACAACAGGCTGCTCGCTGAGACGCGGGAGCATGCAAGCCGCCTTGGGTCTCTGCTTTCCAAACTGCGCTTGCAGAGTTGCCAGGCTGGTGATTGGTTGTCGGGCTGCTTGGCCTGATCTGCGAGCGGCTGATTGGGACAGGCTGAGACTGGAAGTTTTCCTGGGAGTGTTGGGCTGTGAGCTGTGTGCCTGTGTGATCCAGCCAGGGATCTCCTGGTGATCTATCTAATACATCAAAGAAATCCCAGAGCGACAGCCAGAATGGGGAAACAAAGAAACATGTCACAAGTAAAAGATCAGAAGAAACCTCTAGAAATGGAACGAAATGAAACAGAGGGAGCCAATCTTTCAGAGACAGAGTTTAGAACACTGATGATAAGAATGTTTAAGGAACTTAGCGAGGACATAAAGAAGGATAGGGAAACCATAAAAAAAACCTGTTAGAACTAAAGAATACAATAACTGAAATGAAGAAGACACTCGAAGGAATCACCAGTAGAGTAGATGAAGCAGAGGAGCGGACCAGCGATTTAGAAGATAAAATAGCGGAAATCACCCAGTTGGCACAGCAAAAAGACTAAAGAATAAAAAACAATGAAAGTAATTTAAGAACCCTATGTGACAAGGTGAAGTGCAACCACCATCAACTCATAGGAATACCAGAAGGAGAAGACAAGAAGCAAGGAGTCGAGATCCGGGGCAAGATGGCGGCTGTGAGGAGGGCTCCATGAAATCTCCCCTGGAAATATCCACAATTTGAACTTCTAATACGCTTCAAAGAGACATCTACTCATCACACAGAGCGACTAAGAGTTCCACACAAGGATTGCTGGAAGGTGGGCAGGCCGGGCGAGTGGGGGAAGAAGGCGGCGAGACGCGTGAGGTGCATCCCGCACCCGCGGCTGCTGAGTCCCGGTGAGTGTTGCCCGGCTCGCTCCCTGCGGCCCGCGGCCCACCTAGAGTTCAGCAAGAGCGCGTTGGTTTGCGGTCTGAGGCAGAAGCTCAGGCCGGGCAAGTGCGGGAGGAGAGAGAGGAGACGACTGTGCAGAGGTGCGAGCTGCACCCGCGTTCCCCAGGAAGCAGGGTGCAGAGCCCCGCAGCGGCAGGGCAAGATCAGTCCCTGCACCCTCCCGGTTCAGGGATCAGTCTCTGTGCCCACCGGGTCCCGCGGAGCGCAGAAGCCTGAAACCCGGGAGCAGGGGGAAACAGAGGACTCGCCCGCGGAGACGCAGCGCGCGCTGGGCGGAGACGCCGGTCCCGGAGAGACGGAGCGGGGATCGGAGCCGCGTGGAAAGGTGCGCGCAGCCCCCTGAACCCCGGCGGCAGTCCCTCCAGGAGCGCAGCAGGAGAACGGCGCGGGTGCGCGCCGGCTCCAAGGCAGAGGCCTTAAACCCGAGAGCAGGGGAAACACAGGACTCGCCCGCGGAGACGCAGCGCGCCGGCCAGAGTCACAGATCCCGGAGAGACAGAGCGGGGATCGGAGCCACGCGGCACGGTGCGCGCAGTCCCCTAAATCCCGGCAGACCGTTTGGGAGAGCAGCAGGATTTCCGCGTGGGCGCGCCGGCTCCGAGGCAGAAGCCTGGAACCCGGGAGCAGGGGAAAAAGAGGACTCGCTCGGACAAGCAGTGCGCCGGGTGGAGACGCAGGTCCCTGAGAGACGCGGAGCGGGGATCTTGGCCACACGGTAGGGTGCGCGCAATTCCCTAAATCCCGGCAGACCCTTTGGGAGAGCAGCAGGAACTCCGCTGGAGCATAAGAGGCAAAGGCCTTAGCTTGAAACAGTGTTGGAACTGTGGCTTTGTTTATTTTTATGTTTTTTATTTTTTTCCCTTTTTCTACTCTTGAACAGAAAGCAAAAAAAAAACAACCCAATAACTCACCCACTCCCACAAACTTTGTCCCCCGCCAAGACAGTCTTAAACTGACTCCTGAAGGGAGCAATAGGGGCAGACTAGGAAGATATCCTTACCTGCAGGGGTGGAGAATTTCCACCCAGTAAAGGCAGCAGAGTGAGACTACCCACCCCGCCCCACCTTTAGGCAAGGCTTGGGAGGCAGGGCAGGTTCATCTGCTGAGGCACTAATTAACAGATTCTTAGCAGCAGGCTTTTGGTAGTGAGGAATTCTTTAATTCTCCACGGCTGTCAACCCAAAGGGTGCCCAGAGACACTCATTGAGCCTTTGGGGGTGCAGCCTGCCTTGGGACAGGCAAAAGCAAAAAGGCAGTGACTTTGTAAAAACCACCAATCACACGTCACAACCACACTCAAGTACAGCAAACCTGCAGTGCCAGGATCACGCTAGGCATCAGGTGGCCTACTGTTCCCACAAGACGCACAGGAATTTTTGTACAGCAGACAATCTGAAGAGAGCTTGGTGGACTTTAGCCTAGACCAGCACGGGTATTTTTGGTTTGTTTGGTTTTATTCTGTTTTGTTTTCCCTTTATTGGCTGCTTATCTTGGTTGTTTTTGGTTTTTATTTCTATTTCATTATAATCATATTGTAGTTTTTAATATAGGCATATATATATAGGTGTATATAGGTGAATATATGTCCATATATATGGGTGTGTAGACAAATATATATATATATATTTTTTTTTCCTTTTTTCTTTTTCTTTTTCTTTCTTTTCTTTTTCTTTTTTCCCCACCCTCACTTTCTCTCTTATTTTATTCATTCTTCTCACTGCTATACTTTTCCTCTTTTCCTTTTTTCTGCAAATTTTATTTTTTAAATTTTTCTTACTTTTTTTATTATTATTTTAGTTTATTTTTATTTTTTATTTTTTAGGTATAGCTAATAGGTTTCTCATGTTTATTCTATTTTTTATTTTAGGATATTGTATTTTATTTTGTTTCCTCTTCTGTTATTATTGAGTATGTGGTTTTTGTTTTGTTTCTGTTTGGTTTCTTCATTAGTATGATTGATATTTCTGTACAAGTTGACTGTAGTTTGATGGTTGGTTGTTTTTAATTATGCGAGCATTTGGTTTCCTTTGGTGGCTGCGGAGGTTGTTCTTGTTGATCTGTTATGCTCTAAAATCACTCTGCAGCAGTGGGGCCAAACAAACAGACACAAGAATCATCATACCCGGAGGCCAACTTTAGATAAAACCAGAGCATTTCTGGGTTTGACATACAAGAGTCACACCCAAAAAGAAGTTACTACAGGTACTAAGACCCATAGGGTCCAAGTTTCATCAGAGGGGTCAATCCTCTCACAGCAGCTCATAAACTGCAGAAGCTGCTGATCCTCACAGCTAATCAATCTGGGAGTCAATCCCACCTACTGACAAACCAAAAGTAATCAAAACTAAAACTTCAACAAGTGAGGACGCACGACACAAGGAACACCTCAGATACAAGCACAAGAGAATAGGGAGACTGAGTAATTCAAATATAAAGGACACACACCATATAAGTTTACCCAGAAAAGACTGAGAAATCTGGGGGATCTATCTGTTATATTGAAGCAAACACAAAGAGTAAGCCAGAATGGGGAGACAAAGAAACATAACACAAATAAAAGAACAGAAGAAACTTCCTGAATCAGTGGAAATAGAGGAAATAGAGGTAACCAACCTATCGGAGACAGAGTTCAGAACACTGATTATTAGAATGTTCAAGGAAATTAATGAAAATATAAAGAAGGATAGAGAAATCATGAAAAGCAACCAGCTAGAACTTAAGAACACAATTACTGAATTAAATAACAAACTTGATGGAATCACTAGCAGACTGGATGAAGCAGAAAATCGAATCAGTGACTTAGAAGACAAAATAGCAGAGATCACCCATGCGGTACAACAAAAAGAAAAAGAATGAAAAACATGGAAAATAGTTTAAGAGAGCTGGGGGACAACATCAGACGCAATAACCTAAGGGTCATTGGAGTACCAGAAGGAGAAGAGAGGGAGCAAGGGATTGAGAATATATTTGAAGTAATAATGTCTGAAAACTTCCCTAACCTGGCAAAGGACATTGAAATACAAGCCCAGGAAGTGCAGAGAGTTCCAAACAGGATGATTCCAAACAGGCCCACTCCAAGACACATTATAGTGAAAATGGCAAGGGTTAAGGACAAAGACAGAATCCTTAAAGCAGCAAGGGAAAGGCAGCAAGTTACTTACAAGGGTACCCCCATAAGATTATCAGCTGACTTTTCTACAGAAACTTTGCAGGCCAGAAGAGAGTGGCAGGAGGTTTTCAAAGTGATGAAAAATAAAGGCCTACAACCAAGATTGCTGTATCCAGCAAGGTTATCATTTAAAATCGAAGGCGAGATAAGGAGCTTTGCAGAAAAAAATAAGTTAAGGGAATTCATTACCACCAAGCCAGCTTTGCAGGAAATGCTAAAAGGGCTTCTTTAAGTAGAAGAGAAAAACAACCTATGAAAGACTACGAACACAAATAAGAAAATGGCAATAAATACACACCTATCAATAATCACATTAAATGTAAATGGATTAAATGCTCCAATAAAAAGACATAGGGTGGCTGAATGGATAAGAAAGCAAGACCCCAGTATATGCTGTATACAAGAGACTCACCTCAGATCCAAAGACTCATACAGGCTGAAAGTAAAGGGATGGAGTAAAATATTTCATGCAAAATGGTACTGAGAAAAAAGCTGGAGTAGCGATACTTATATCAGATAAAATGGACTTTAAATTGAAGAATATAACAAAGGACAAAGAAGGACACTTCATAGTAATGAAGGGATCGATCCAACAAGAGGACATAACTCTAGTAAACATCTATGCACCTAACATAGGAGCCCCTAAATATATAAAACAGATATTGTCAGACATAAAGACAGAGATCAACAGTAACACTATCATAGTAGGGGACTTCAACACCCCGCTGTCACTAATGGACAGATCCTCCAGACAGAAAATCAATGTGGAAACAGCGACCTTAAATGACACATTAGACCAGCTGGATTTAACAGACATTTTCAGAGCATTTCATCCCAAAGCTACAGAATATACGTTCTTTTCAAGTGCACATGGAACATTTTCTAAGATAGACCACATGTTAGGCCACAAAACAAGTCTCAATAAATTTAAGAAGATTGAAATCATTTCAACTGTATTCTCTGACCACAATGCTATGAAACTAGAAATCAATTATAAGAAGAAATCCGGGAAGCTGACAAATAAATGGAGGCTAAACAATATGCTATTAAATAGTGAGTGGGTCACAAATGAGATCAAGGAGGAAATCAAAAGATACCTCGAGACAAACGAAAATGAAAACACCACGACCCAAAATCTCTGGGATGCTGCGAAAGCAGTCCTAAGAGGGAAGTTTATAGCAGTGCAGGCCTACCTAAAGAAGGAAGAAAAATCTCAAATCAACAGGTTATCCTTACACCTAAGGGAACTGGAAAAAGAACAGCAAAAGAGGCCCAAGGGGAGTACAAGAAAGGAGATAATAAAGACCAGAGCGGAAATAAACAATATAGAGAACAGAAAAACAATTCAAAAGATCAATGAAACCAAGAGCTGGTTTCTTGAGAAGATAAACAAAATTGACAAACCTCTAGCCAGGCTCATCAAAAAAAAAAAGAGAGAGGACTCAAATTAGCAAAATCAGGAATGAAAGAGGCGAAACGACTACAGACATCACAGAAATACAAAAAATTCTAAGAAATTACTATGAGCAACTATATGCCAACAAATTTGACAATCTGGAAGAAATGGATAATTTTCTAGAAGCATACAACCTTCCAAAGCTAACGCCAGAAGAAACAGAAAATCTAAATACCCTGATTACTACCAAGGAAATTGAATCAGTAATTGACAAGCTCCCAAAAAACAAAAGCCCTGGACCAGACAGCTTCACAAGTGAATTTTATCAAACATTCAAAAAAGAACTATCACCTATTCTTCTCAAACTATTCCAAAAAATCCAGAAGGAGGGAAGGCTCCCAAACTCTTTTTATGAAGCCTCTATCACCCTGATTCCAAAACCAGATAAAGACATCACAAAAAGGAAAACTACAGGCCAATCTCCTGATGAATATAGATGCAAAAATTCTCAATAAAATATTAGCAAACAGAATTCAGCAATATATTAAGAAGATCATACATCATGATCAAGTGGGATTCATCCCTAGTGCGCAAGGCTGGTTCAACATCCGTAAATCAATTAATGTGATACACCACATCAACAAAATGAAGGATAAAGATCACATGGTCATTTCAATAGATGCAGAAAAAGCATTTGACAAAATCCAACAGCCATTTATGTTAAAAACCCTTAGCAAAGTGGGAATACAGGGATCATATCTCAACATAATAAAAGCCATATATGATAAACCTACAGCTAACATCATACTCAATGGGGAAAAGCTAAAACCATTCCCCTTAAGATCAGGAACAAGACAAGGCTGTCCACTTTCTCCTCTTTTATTCAACATAGTGCTGGAAGTTCTAGCCACAGCAATCAGACAACAAAAAGAAATAAAAGGCATCCAAATTGGCAAGGAAGAAGTAAAATTGTCACTATATGCAGATGACATGATACTGTATATAGAGAACCCCAAAGACTCCATCAAAAAACTATTGGAACTGATAGACGAATTCAGTAAAGTAGCAGGATATAAAATCAATGTTCAGAAATCAGTGGCATTTGCATATACCAATAATAAACTAATGGAAAGCGAAATTAAGAAAACTGTCCCATTTACAATTGCGTCAAGAACTATAAAATACCTAGGAATAAATTTAACCAAAGAAGTGAAAGATCTGTACTCAGAAAATTATAAGACACTGAAGAAAGAAATCATAGAAGATACAAATAAATGGAAACACCTACCATGCTCATGGATAGGAAGAATTAATATAGTTAAAATGTCCATACTGCCTAAAGCAATATATAGATTCAATGCAATTCCTATCAAACTACCAAGGGCATTTTTCACAGAAATAGAAAATATAATCCTAAAGTTTATATGGAATCATAAAAGACCCAGAATAGCCTCGGCAATTCTGAGGAATAAAAACAAAGTTGGGGGATCACGCTACCAGACATCAAAACCTACTACAAGGCCACAGTAATCAAGACAGTTTGGTATTGGCATAAAAACAGGCACATCGATCAGTGGAACAGAACAGAGAGCCCAGAAATAAATCCAAGCATTTACGGACAGTTAATCTATGACAAGGGAAGCAAGAATTTACACTGGAGTAAAGATAGTCTATTCAATAAATGGTGCTGGGAAAATTGGACTGACACATGCAAAAAAATGAAACTGGATCATCTCCTTACGCCTTATACAAGAACAAATTCAAAATGGATTAAAGACTTAAATGTAAGACCTGAAACCATAAAAATCCTAAATGAAAATATAGGGAGTACATTTGCAGACATTACCGGAGCAATATTTTTACTGAGACCTCCCTAGTGGAAAGGGAATTATAAGAAAAAATGAACATATGGGATTATATCAGACTTAAAAGTTTTTTCACAACAAAGGAAACCATTAATAAAACAAAAAGGAAGCCTACTGATTGGGAGAATATATTTGCCAACGATATATCTGATAAGGGGTTAATATCCAAAATTTATAAAACACTCATGAAACTCAACACCAAAAAAACAAACAACCCAATTAAAAAATGGGCAGAAGATATGAAGAGACATTTCTCTAAAGAGGACATACAGATGGCCAACAGGCATATTAAAAAAAGTTCAACCTCACTGGTCAGTAGGGAAATGCAAATAAAAACCACCATGAGATACCACCTCACTCCAGTCAGAATGGCTATCATCAACAAATCAACAAACAACAAGTGCTGGCGGGGCTGTGGGGAAAAGGGGACCCTGCTGCACTGTTGGTGGGACTGCAGATTGGTGCAGCCACTATGGAAGTCAGTATGGAGGTATCTCAAAGAACTGGAAATAGAGCTACCTTTTGACCCAGCAATTCCACTCCTAGGTATTTATCCTGAAAAAACCAAGACACTTATTCAAAAAAGTTATGCACCCCGATGTTCATAGCAGCACAATTTACAATAGCTAAGACTTGGAAACAACCAAAATGCCCGTCAGTAGATGACTGGATTAAGAAACTGTGGTATATTTATACAATGGAGTATTACTCCGCTATAAAGAAGAATGAAATCGTGCCATTTGCAATGATATGGATGGACCTAGAGACTATAATGTTGAGTGAAGTCAGTCAGTCAGAGAAGGACAAATACCATATGATCTCACTTATATGTGGAATATGAAAAACTGTATGAATGAGCAAAGTAAACAGAAACTGTCTCATAGATATAGAGGAAAAATCAGGGTTGCTAATTTGGAGAGGAATGGGAATGAGGGAGAAGGGGAAGGGATTAGACAGCAAAAATAGGCAACTACAATATTGCTACTGGGATAGGAAAAACAGTTTGGGGAATATAATTAATAATGTTGTAAATATTCTGTGGAATGTCAGATGATCATAGGTCTTGTTAGGGAGACCATTTCATGGATGGAGTAGAGGTTTGATCACTGCACTGTATTACTAAAGTGGAGGTGGTATACCTACTGTAATTGAATATATATAGATAGTCACGGGATGTGGATTATACTGTGGAAGAGAGTCAGAGGAAGAGTAATAGATATGTATGATATGGGGGGGTGTATTGGGGGTGGGGGGTTTGTCACTTTGGGGGGTAAAATGTATAACTATTGCACTGTGTTGTACACCTGAAACTATTGGGGGTGGGGGGGTTGTCACTTTGAGGGGTAAAATGTATAACTATTGCACTGTGTTGTACACCTGAAACTAATTAAAAATAAAATAAAATTAAAAAAAAAAAAACAAAACAAAAAAAAAAAAAAACAAACAAACAAAAAAAAAAGAAGCAAGGAGTCAAGAATATATTTGAAAAAATAATGACTGAAAACTTCCCTACCCTGGTGAAGGAAATCAACATACATGCCCAGGAAGTGCAGAGGGTTCCAAACAAGCTGAACCGAAACAGGTCCACACCAAGACACATCATAGTTAAAATGGCAAAGGTTAAAGACAGAGACAGAATCCTAGAGGCTGCAAGAGAAAGACAGCAGGTTACATACAAAGGAACTCCTGTTAGACTAACAGCTGACTTGTCTACAGAAACTCTGTAGGCCAGAAGGGAATGGCAGGAGATACTCAAAGTGACACAAAATAAAGGCCTACAACCAAGATTGCTCTACCCAGCATGGCTATCACTTAAAATGGAAGGAGAAATAAAGAGCTTCTCAGAAAAGAATAAGCTTAAGGAATTCATTACCACCAAGCCAGCATTGTAAGAAATGTTCAAAGGGCTTTTTTAAACAAAAGAAAGGGGTAAACAAGCTAACCCAGGGAAACCAGGAATACAAATAACAAAATAGCAATACATATGCACCTATCAATAATCATTTTAAATGTGAATAGGCTAAATGCTCCAATCAAAAGACAGAGAGTGGCTGAGTGGATAAGAAAATAGGACACATGTATATGCTGTTTACAGATGGAATAAGATATTTCATGCAAATGGCAATGATTAAAAAAAAAGCTGGAGTACCAATACTTATTTTGGACAAAATAGACTTTAAAATGACTACAATAAAAGACAAAAAAGGGCACAATAACCCTAATAAACATCTATGCACCCAACATAGGAACTCCTAATTACATATAACAGATATTGACAGACATAAAGACAGAGATCAACAGTAACACTATCATAATAGGGGACTTCAACACCATTGTCACCAATGGACAGACCCTTTAGACAGAAAATCAACACAGAAAGAGGAGCCTTAAATGATACTTCAGACCAGCTGGACTTCGTTGATATTTTTAGAGCATTTCACCCTGAAAAAACAGAATATACATTCTTCTCAAGTACACATGAGACATTTTCCAAGATAGACCACGTTAAGCCACAAAACAAGTCTCAGTAAATTTAAGAAGATTGAAGTCATATCAAGCGGATATAAAGGAAAAACTGATGGTTGCTGGCTGGGAGGGAGTGGGGAAGAGGGAGAGGGGGAAGATTTTGGACAGTGTAAGTGGGACTACAATTTTGTTGCAGGGATATGGGGGCAGTCCTGGGAATGTAATTGATAATGTTGTGAAGAGACTATTATGTTTGGAGAAATAAGTCAGTCGGTGAAGGACAGGTACCATGTGATCTCACTTGTGTGTGAAGTCTGAAGAGCTGAGTGAACGATCAAAGTAAACAGACTCGTAGATGTAGAGGAAAAACTGAGGGTTGCTAGTTGGGAGGGGGATGGGGATGGGGGGGAAGGGAAAGGGATTAGACAGCATAAATAGACAGCTACAATATTGCCACAGGGATATGAAACACAGTTTGGGGAATATAATAATATTGTAAAAGTTTTGTGGCATGTCAGATAGTCACATGTCTTGTTAGGGATACCACTTCATGGATGGAGTAGAGGCTTGATCACTGCACTGTACACCTGAAACTGATGTTGTATAGTATTGTATGCCAACTGTAACTGAATATGTGGATGGTCACGGGATGTGAAGTATACTGTGGAGGGGATTCAGGGGAGTTGTGATAAATAGGTATGATATGGGGGGAGAGTGGGGGGGCAAAATGGGGAAGGAGGGTTGTCACTTTGTGGGGTAAAGAGTATAACTATTGCCTTGTGTTGTACACCTGAAACTAATAAAATTAAATTAAATTAAAAAAAGAGAAAGAACAAAAAGGACTAAAAACACAATTAATTAAAGGCATGAGAATTTGGAAAGGAAAAAAAATAAATGTCCACTGTTTTTATATTTAAAAAAATTTTTTTTTTTTTAGGGCAGTGTCCCTGGCCCTCACATGTGGATCCGAACCAGGGCTTCTGGCATCCCAAGCCAGCTCTCAACCACCGCGCCACTCGGCCAGCCCAAATGTCCACTGTTTTTAGATGATATGGTTTTCTGTATGAATAAGCCAAAGAATCTACCAACCACTAGAAATAACAGAAGAAGTTAGAAAACTGGAAGTATATATGAGATCAATTTACAACTGCAGACCAATAACTCTCGTGAACATACATCCAAAAATTCTCGGGCCGGCAGAGTGGCTCAGTTGGTTAAGAGCTCGCTCAAGAGTGCGAGCTGAGCTCTGAGCAACAGCTGTTCGAGGCCAGCCCGAGCTGAGTTGCTGTTGAGCTGCCAACAGGTGGCAGGATGGCTCAGCTAAAAAAAAAAAAAAAAAATTCTCAACAAATATTAGTAAACTGAATCAAGCAATATATAAAACTAATAATATATCACAGCTAAGTGGGATTTATCCAATAAACTGGAGGCTAGTTTTACATTCAATAATCAACAGGCTAGAGAAGGAAATTAACATAGGATTATCTCAATGATCATATACTTAAAAAGCATATCCAAATTACATACCCATTCACAATAAAAAAATTAAGAAAAAATCCTGCAAACCAGGAATACATGGGAATTCTTACAACAATAAAGGCCATTTACAAAAAACCTAGCGCTAACTTCATACTTAACAGTAAAAGACTGAATGCTTTCTCCTTCACATCAGAAACAAAAATATGATGTCTGCTCTCCACACACCTATTTAATATTTTACCAGAGGTCCTATCCACTATAGCAAGAAAATAAAAAGATAATACATACACACTGGAAAGGAAGAAATAACCTGTCTCTATTTATAAATATGTCTCTGTTGATGTAAAAAGTTCCAAATAATGTACCAAAAAAAAGCTATTATAATAGGTGAGTTTAACAAGATCTGAGGAAAAAAGATCAATATACAAAAATCAATTACATTTCTATATACTAGTAGTGAACAAATGGAAGTTGAAACAATAAATAATATGTCTTACAATAGTACCAAAAAAGCATTAAAAATGTAGGTATAAAACTAACAAAGTATGTGCAAAAGATGTATGTTGAAAGCTGTGAAACACTAATGAAAGAAATCAAAAAGACCTAAAATAAAGGAAAGGAATACCATGTTGATGGGTTGGAACACTCAGTATTGTTCAGATGTACATTCTCCCAAAATTGATCTATAATTTGAATGCAATTTCAATAAAAATTCCAGGAGAATTTTATTGAACTTGACAAGCTGATTCTAAAGTTGATATTGAAAAGCAGAGCAATTACAATAGCCAAAATAATTTTGAAATGGACAAAGTTGAAAAACTTACATTATCCAATTTCTATAGACTAATTATAAAGATACAGTAATCAAGACAGTGTGGTATTGGTGAAAGGATAAATACATAAACCAATGGAACAGAATAGATTCCAAAATTATATCCACACATGTGTGTCCAATTGATTTGTGACCAATGTGCAACAAATGATGATTGAAAAACCGGACAGCTATAACCACAAAAATGAACTGACCCATACATCACATCATGTACAAAATTTAAGTCTAACTGGGTAACAAACCTAAATGTGAACCTGAAACTATAAAACTTTTCAAGGAAAAAAATAGAACAAAATCTTTGTGACCTTGAGTTAGGCTAAGATTTCTAAGATTAACACCAAAAGCAAAATCCAAAATATCTATATAAATAGATATAGATAGATATACATATAGAGATACAGATACATACTTTTAGTATCTTTTTGTATGTCTACTGTCCATCTGTATGACCTCTTTGGAGAAATGTCTATCAGGTCCTCTGTTCCTCTTTAAAATGGATTATTTGGCATTTTGGTGTTAAGTTGTAAGAGTTTTTTTTTTTATAAATTTTGGATATTAACCGCTTATCAGAAGTATCACTGGCAAATATCCTTTCCCAATCAATAGGTTGTCTTTTCTTTGCTGTGCAAAAATATTTAGTTTTATTTAGTCCCATTTGTTTATTTTTTTCTTTTGTTTCCTTTGCCTAAGGAGATATAGAAGAAAAAATATTACTATGAACAATGTCAGAGAGTTTGGTGCCTATGTTTCCTTCTAGGAGTTTTATGGTTTCAGTTTTACATCAATGTCTTTAACGCATTTTGAGTTTATTTTTATACATGGTGCAAAAAAAAGGTGGTCCAGTTTCATTTTTTTGCACATATCTGTCCTGTTTTCCCAGCACCATTTACTGAATAGCTTGTCTTTACCTCAATGTATATTCTTGCCTCCTTTGTCGTAGATTAAATGACCATTGAGGTGTTATCGAGAAAATGACATTGAACACCTCAGCTCTTTGTCTTCTTGAAGGAATGAATTCAATCAAGAGACAGAAATTCTTGCAGCATGAACAGAAGTTTATTAGTAAAAGGAAATACACTCAGACATGGAGCGGGTTGACCCAAGGGAGGGAAGCAACCTCGCCTTACATTGTATGAAAGCTTTTAGTTCTATGGGTAGAACTGCCTTCCCCTCTCTCTTCCCTTATCCCTCCCCCCCCAAGTGCCTGGTCCTCTAGCATTTAGCAATACATTTCTTTGATTTTGGGGCATGTGTAAACATATCCCCTTGATTTTGGAGGATATGTAAACACATCCCCTTGGGATATGTAAAAACCTGGAATCCTGTTGGGCTAGTAAGGTATTGATGATCCTGACAAATAGGATGCATTCCCCCCATTCTCTGACTTCTAACAACACATCTCTGATTTAGAGGTATGTGTAAGCCTGGGGTACTGCTGGGCAGCTGCCAGTGGTCTTGACACAAGTAGGAGCTGCAGCAAGGGGCTTTCTAACTGGGGCTAAATCTCTCCTTCTCCTGCTCATTTCTATCTATCTACCTACCCTATCATAGGGGTGGGTTTAATTCTGGACTATCATCAGAGAAATGCACATTAAAACCACAAAGGGTATCCTCATGCATTGTTGGTGGAATTGCAAATTGGTGCAGCCACTATAGAAAACAGCATGGAGGTTCCTCAAAAAAATTAAAAATAGAACTCCCTTATGACCTGGCAATTCTACTTCTCGGTATTTATCTGAAAAAATCCAAAACACTAATTCAAAAAGATATATGCATCCCTATGTTCAGTGCAGCACTATTTACAATAGCTAAGATATGTAAGCAACCCAAGCCCTATCAACAGACTAGATAAAGATGTGGTGCATATATACAATGGAGTATTACTCTGCCATAAAAGAAATGAAATCGTACCACTTGCAACAACATGAATGGACCTAGAGGATATTATACTAAGTGAAATAAGTCAGACAGAGAAAGACAAATACCATATGATTTCACTTATATGTAGAATCTGAAGAACAAAATAAATGAGCAAATAAAATAGAAGCAGGCTCATAGATACAGAGAACAAATTGATGATTACCAGATGGGAGCGGTGTTAGAGGGTTGGGTGAAAAATGTGAAGGGATTAAGGAATACAAATTGGTAATTACAAAATAGTCACAGGGATGTAAAATACAGCACAGGGAATACAGTCAATAATACTGTAATAACTATGTATAGTGCCAGGTGGCTACTAGACTTATCAGGAGGATCACTTCATAAATTATATAAATGGCTAACCATTATGCTGTACACGTGAAACATAAAATATTGAATGTCAACCGTAATTGACAAAAAAAAATCCTCCATATTTCCAACCACACAGAAAAAGTTAACAAAAGCTCTGCAATTAAAAAACATGACTATAGGGCCAGCCAAATGGCTCAGTTGGTTAAGAGCACGAGCTCTAAGCAACAGGGTCACCAGTTCGATTCCCACATGAGCCAGTGAGCTGCACCCGAGCTGAGCTGCTGCTGAGCTGCTGCTGAGCTGGTGAGAGAGAGTGCTCTTAGCAGCAAGGTTGCTGGTTTGACACCTGTATGGGATGGTGGGCTGTGCATCAACTAAGATTGAACACGGCACCTTGACTGAGCAGCTGCAAGCTGCTGATGGGTGGCAGGATGGCTCAGTGTGCAACAAGGTTGCCGGTCCCCCCCCCACCCCCCCGCCGCCGCAACTAGATTAAAAGCGGCAACTGGACTTGGAACTGAGCTTGTGCCCTCCACAACTAAGATTGAAGGACAAGTTGACTTGGAGCTGATGAGTCCTGGAAAAACACAATGTTCCCCTTCCCCAATTCCCCAACACTGTTCCCCTACCCCATTCCCCAGAAAAATCTTAAAAAAAAAATGACTAAAAAATAGATACATTGGGTTTCATAAAAATTCAAAAATGCTCTTTGAAAGTGAGTGAGAACACACAGACTAGGAGAAAAAAAATTGAAGAACAAATATCTGATAAATGATTGGTATCTGAATATACATACACCCAGTTACAAAACGGGCAAAAGATTTGTACAGAAATTTCACCAAAGAAAATAAATATCAAATAAACACATTAAAAGTGTTCAACATCTTCAGTCACTAGAGAAAAGCAAATTAAAACTTCAATGAGATACCACTATACACTTACTAAAATAATAATAATAACAAAACAATACTGTTAGTGACATACAGAGCAACTGGAACACTTAAAGACAGATTTTATTGAGAACTACTTACAGTAAAGAGCTGAGATCCATGCTGATTTGTGCACAGGTTACTGGGTGTTTCAAAGGGAGAGTGAGAGAGTGGAGAGGAGAAAGGGCGGGGCTCAAATGCAAAATTACAAAGCTTTGGTCAGGGTAAATGTGATTAGGCCAGCAGTGTTTGCTAGATGGCAATGATGGAAGATTGGATTCTATCCTTCCATGGAGACTGGGAGACAGAGGCCAGGATCTTCCTGAAGATTATATTTCAAAAGAATCCCTTTCAGTTCCTTGAGAAGGGCATTCCTGAGTTACAAGAGATATATTTGCATCTCAAAGGGACAGAGGAAGTATTCACAATTGCAAGCCTGTTTCAGTAAATGCTCCAAAAAAGAGGTAAGTGGCCTATAACATCAGGTGTTGGCTAGAGCAAAGAGTCAATTCCCCTGGGACTGGGGTCATCACAGTCATCATTGTTGCCAGAAGCCATGCCAGACTTTCCTTGCCTCTTAGTGCAGATGTTTGGACCAAGTTGTTATGTGCTGAGAGTCCTGCTGTTCTCAATCTCATCATAATTTATTGATGGGAATGCAAAAGTACAATGTCTTTGGAAAACAGTTTGACAGTTTCTTTTATAAAATTAAATTTATAATGACCATATAACCCTGCAATCCCACTTCTAGGTATTTACCAAAGAAATGTAAAATTTATTTTCATTAAGAAACCCTCCTTATGAATGTTTTAATGGATTTATTCATAATTGTCAAAAACTAGGAACAACCGGTGAGTGCATTAACAAGCTCTGATATATCCAAACAATAGAATACCGCTCAGCAAGAAAAAGGCAAGCAGGACTGATGCGCACAACATAGATGAATTTCAAATGCATTTTGCTAAGTGAAATATACCTGACTAAAAAGACTACTATATGATTCCATTTATATCATATTTTTTTAAATGCAAAACTGTAAGACAGACAACAGATCAGAGGCTGTCAGTGGCTGGGGATGGAAACAGGGGTTAACTGTAAAGGAACATGAGTGAATTCTGGAGGGCTACTGAATTCTCTTATTGTCTTGATTTTGGTGGTGTTTGCATTTTACTCTATGTAAATTATGCCTCCATAAAATTGACTGAAAAAAAGATGAATTTAAAAATGTTAATTCTGCACTTGTATATATGCAACAAACAATTGGAAAACAATTTAAAAATGACAACACTGACAATAGCAAGGAATTATAAAGTACATGCAAATAAATCTCACAAAAAGTGTACATTGCTTGTATTAAATATTAAAAAGAACTGAAATATATTACAGATGACCTAAATAAATGGAGAAATATCACATGTTCATGAACTGGAAGGTGATGTTGCAGATACATCTGTTCTCTCCAAATTGATTATAATTGGATTGTAATGCAACTTCATTCAAAACCACACACAGGGTTTTTCTGTGGAACTTGACATGCTTATTCTAAAATTTAAATAGAAATAGGAAGAATAAGAATAGAGATAATACCAAACCACATATTAGGAATAATTATGATTCCAAGTAATCAGGGCACTGTGGTATTGTCACTGGAACTAACAATTTTTCCAATGAAATGTGTGAAGATTATTAAACAGAAACCTAATTTAAGTGGGAGATGGATGGGCCTATAGGGAGAGTTGTCATGCCCTACCATTCACCCTCAATTATCCCAAACAGGAAGACATATACTTTCCATCCCCAAGAGGAAGATGTTTTTCTACTCTACTATGCCAGCAGGAAAAAAGAGGATCTTCCTCTGGCCAGGTAACAACTCAGCCAATGAAAAACCACTATACATTGAACTCCCAGTTTCCTCCAATGGACTCTGTTTACAACAGCCCCTCTGGACACCCACTTTACTCTATAAAAGAACATTCCTCTTCTCTGTTTTCTGGATTGGTGTGCATGGATCAATCACCAATACACTACATATTCCGAATTGTAATTCATTCTTGTTCCTGATTAAACTCATTTTACTGGAGAAATATCTATTTGTCTAAGGTCAACAAATGTAATAGAGAAACAGACCCATGCATATGTACAATGCTGATTTATTTCAAAGGTGCCACAGATCTGTGGGAAAGGAAGAGTCATTCAATAAAGAGACCTGGAAAAGACTTAGCTTTATGGAAAAAAAATGAAATTGTATCATGACCTAATTTCATACATAAAAATATATATTCTGAATTTAATTTAATTAAAAACAAAACATTAAAACTTTTAGCAGAAAACCTAAAGACTGTAGATGAAAAAGGAGCGCTATAATAAAGCTAATAGAAAGTTATCTGACAGGGTGATCTGATCATAAATTCCTAAATGGGTAAGTCATGGAGGGTGGTCATTCTCCAGGCATATAATTTCTTTCATAAAAGGTTATCTTTGCCTTAAGCAAGCCCTTTCCATTGTTTCTGTGCATCTAGGTTAACACACCTTTGAAATGCCTCTTTTTCAGAGCTCTCAGAACTGTAACCACCCTTAAAACAGCAAATAATCTTGTTAACTATCCTGTAATCCAATCCCCATCTTGCTTTCTCTGCCTTCATGTAATAGTCCTTTAGTTTCCTTTGAATTACAAATGCATAAAAGAAAAGGCAAAGCTATCATTCTTCAGAGCAATTGAGATTTTCCCAGAAATGTTGATCATTTGGCCCAAATAAACTCTTACAAAATTCTCTACATGTCTTATGTTGACATCTTCATCTTAATGATCTCTTATACATTGCTGGTGGGAGTAGAAATGACTATACCCAACATCATCTATAGGCTCTCTGAAAATGTGACTTTAAGCAAAATAATGTATAATGAAACCAATTTTACCATAGGCTAATTGATATAAATAAGAGTAAAGTTCCTAGGGCATATTTCTTGTCACCAAAAAATCACCCAACTTCTAGATAAAGACCCAAAACACTTCTAATGTTACACACTGAAATAAATGTGAGCTATACATACATTTAAGAAAGACTTAAAAACAAATAAAATCATTATTTTCCAACCCACTTATTCCAGTTCTGAGTCGTGGGTGGCCAGAGCCTCACCCAGGACGCAAGGTGGAACCAAACCCTGGGCAGGCCATCCTTATGTTGCAGGGTGTACTGACACTCACTCAGACTGGGACAATTTAGATACACTAAGCTAACATGTGGGAGGAAACTGGAGTACCTAGAGAAAGCATGGAGAGAAAATGCAAACTGCATTACTGCAATCAGACCATGCCCACAGCTGGGAATCGATTTTTTCCCCCTCAGCAATGCTATAAAGAAATGACATTGAATGAAATGACATTATTCGAGAACCTGCTGTACATGTGAAAAAAGACCAGGCCGGCCGAGTGGCGCGGTGGTTGGGGGCTGGCTTGGGATGCCAGCGGCCCCGATTCGGGTCCCACATATGAGGGCCAGTGACACTGTATTCAAAAAAAAAAAAAAAGACCAGCAGTGCTTTGAAAGTGAACAATCACATATCAAACCCAGCAATTCCATATCTATATCTATACCTATATCTATATCTATCTATATCTATGTACAGCATATAATACATAATGTACATATAATATAAATGATATACAACAGCAGCATTTCAAAACCAGTAGTATTTCATGAGGTCGTTTTTAATTATTCATTTAAAAACTAAAATGTTATTAAAATATTTCCCTTAAAACTGGAACAGTTTAAGATTCTAAATCAATATGGACTAAGCATATGAGGTCAGACAATTAAGTTCAAGAATTCATCCTAGAAAAAGTACTACATACCTCATTGCTGAATATCACTATGATCACCTTTGAAGTACTCTCCTTGGGAAACTATGCACCAACGCCAGCGCCTAGTCCACCCTTCAAAGCAATTTTGGAATTCTTTTTCTGGAATGGCTATCAGAGCTTTCGTCATATTACCCTTGATGTCCTGAATGTCATCAAAATGTCTTCCTTTCAATATTTCCTTTATCTTTGGGTAAAGAAAGAAGTCATTGGGGGCCAGATCAGGTGAGTAGGGAGAGTATTCCAATACAGTTGTTTACGGGCTAAAAATTCCCTCACAGACAGTGCCCTGTGAGCAGGTACATTGTGATGCAAGGGCTCCGTTGGGACCATTTTTGCACACGCTTTTCTTATGCCAAGATTTTCAGTTAAGATTTTCCTGTTTCTCTACTGATGTTTACTTGGCCTGCTATGATTCTCACAGTCAGCTGATGAATTTTTGCAATGTTTTCATCAGTTCTGCTTGTTACTGGCCGCCCTGACCTCTCTTCATCGGTGACACATTCTCTCCTCTCAGAAAAATGTTTAATCCATTTGAATACTGCCACTTTTTTTCACGGCTTTATCCCCATAAACTTGTACTAACATGTCCCTGATTTCACTTCCACTCTTCCCAAGCCTAACAAGAAATTGAATGTTTGTTCATTGTTCTAATTCAAGCTCAGACATTCTCGTGATGGCACACAAAGCACTCAACAGCAATAATGTACGCCACTCAGCAAGACACTGCCACACGTCGACAGGAACACAGCTCTGAGACACTGATATACCAAGGTTATGAAACCTTACTGATCTGTTTGTACAATGCTGCCAATGTCAGCGCACGGTGGCAAGTTCGTGAACGTAACTGTCAGACCTCGTATATACCAGTTAGTCGAAATCAGGAAGCATGTTATGATGCCCGCAACTCAGACTCTCAATTGTTTTATCACAAAACTTAACAATGCTTACATGGTGGTGGTTTTAAATACTATGTTTCTCAACAGTTTTCATTCATAGCCATATTATTTTTAAAATTTGTACCCACAGTGGATCATTAAATACATGAAGCATAAGAATCAGTGTTGTTGAAAGACAAAGGGTATAAGGAGCATAATACTAATAATATGCATGCAAATTTGCTCTGAGAGTATCTCCAATAGACCCATACACCGCAATATTCCAATCAAAATTCTCATTCAGCACATCAAGATACCTCTATTTCAAAAACTAGTGTAAGGGAAAATGTAGTAATGATTGAACTCTATTTTGGTTTTCATTTATTAGGAATAATAAAAATTCACACCTGCAATTTATTATTTGTAAAGAACTTCCTGCAAAAAATACCAACCTTAATTCTGAGTTTGAACTTCTGGGAATTTGGGCATACTTAACATAACTGTGCTTTAGCTTCCTCATTTTGTAAAGGGGGATAATAGTATCTACTTCATTAGGTCTTGAAGATTAAATGAGTTATTTATTATATGCAAAGTACTTGGAATAGTGCCTAAGGAGAAGTTATATATTAGTGTTATTAATGTTACTATTATTATCTCATCATTTTGATATATAAAAGGAAAATTTTAAAAAACAGTTAAATTTGTAAGAATATATAAGAATTCCAAATGTCATTTAAAAAATCAGCTCACATATCATGCTTCTATCATAATTAATTTTGAGAATACACGTGGCTTTTTAAATGAAAACAAAAAGAAATTTATCTATGTGTATTTATTATTAAAATTTTTTTAAACGTATTTTATATAATAAATACTTAATAACAGACTCATCTAAAATAAAAGATTTTAATTTAAATCACTTTTCTCTCATATATCATACAAATAACAGGAAAATTGTTTTTTAATCCCTAGGCAGGTCCAAGATATTATATATTAATAATTTATCATTTAGCAAATATTGGGTGCCTACTATGTCACCATTCTAGATGGAGTTATGGCAGTAAGAAAATATGAAGTCCTTTTATGGAGCTTATTATATTCAAGTGAGGATGAAGAATACATTAAGTGTCAAGATGAACAATAAGGCAGGCTAAGGGGATAAACTAGAGAATAACATACAGGATGGTCAGGGAAATCTTCCATGTTGAGGTGACATTTGAGTAGAGACCTGAAGAAAGTGAGAGGACGAGCATGTGGTGATCAGGGAGTGTAATGCTCCAGGTAAAGGGACCAGTCAACACAAAGGCTCAAAGGCAGGAGAACATGGTTCATGTATTCAAGGAACTGGAAGGTGGTTACAAGGTTTTAGACCAAAAAGTCTAGGAAACACTCTATGAATGTTCATGATTCAAAAGAAGAGAAGAATGGGGGACTTTTGGTAAGATGGCGGAATAGACCGATGCTGTAATAACTGCCTCCCAGGATCACACCAAAATTACAAATAATTTATACAACATTCAACCTCGGAAGTCCCTGGAACACTAGATGAACAGAACCTTGAAACGAAGAACTTAAAGACGAGGCCATGTCAAGTCTGGTAGGAGGGGCTGAGATGAGAGAGGGCGAACCCCGTGAGGAAAGCCCCAGTTGTGGGGAGACTTCTCTGGTCGGGGGAGAGACCCTCCAGCCGCACACCAAGCTCACCAGCTGAGTTCCTTTGCTGGGAAGAGGAGTTCTACATAGCGGGCAGCAGAAATTAGTGAGGACTCTCTTTGCCCAGCTCGGTGAGGCTGAGAGCGGCTAGAGTATCAGTGGGGCCAGCGCATGGGCTCGCAGGTGAGCACTTACCTGGTTCCTGGTGGAGGGAGTAGCTGTGTGAGCCGGGCCCAGGAACCTGCGGGGATGGACTGAACTGAGCACCTTTGGTACAGAAGCTGCAGGTTCTTTGACTATTGTTCCACTGGTGTGGAGCTTGCACACGTGTAGTGTGCAGGAGGATGCCATTTTGTCAGGGTTGGGCACTCCCACAAAGGGTCAGGTCCGGGACTGCATTGGTCTGGTGAAATTGGCACAGGAGTGCGTGTGTGCATGCACATGCGGCCTTGGATTCCCACCCTCTGCACGGCTTGTGCTGCCTAGCCAGGGAAACGCCTAGCAGGCACGCGCCGGCTCCAGCAGGCTGTTCATTGAGATACGGGAGTGCACGAGCTGTATTGGATCCCCACTCTCCACACTGCTCATGCAGAGTTGCCAGGCTGGTGATTGGTTCTTGGGCTGCTTGGCCTGATCTGCAAGCGGCTGATTGGGACAGGATGAGACTGGGAGTTTTCCTGGGAGAGTTGGGCCATGAGCTGTGTGCCTGTGTGATCCAGCCAGGGATCTCCTGGTGATCTATCTAATACATCAAAGCAATCCCAGAGCGACAACCAGAATGGGAAAACAAAGAAACATGACACAAGTAAAAGATCAGAAGAAACCTCTACAAATGGTACTAAATGAAACAGAGGGATCCAACCTTTCAGAGACAGAGTTTAGAACACTGATGATAAGAATGTTTAACAAACTTTGTGAGGACACAAGGAAGGATAGAGAAATTATAAAAAACAATGAGTTAGAACTAAAGAATACAATAACTGAAATGAAGAACACACTCGAAGGATCACCAATAGAGTAGATGAAGCAGAGGAGCGGACCAGCGACTTGGAAGGCAAAATAGCAGAAATCACACAGTTGGTACAACAAAAAGACCAAAGAATAAAACACAATGAAAATAGTTTAAGAGCCCTATGGGACAAGGTGAAACGAACCATCTTCGAATCATAGGAATACAGAAGGAGAAGAGAAGAAGCAAGGGGTTGAGAATGTATTTGAAAGACTAATGACTGAAAACTTCCCTACCCTGGTGAAGGAAATCAACATATATGCCCAGGAAGTGCAGAGGGTTCCAAACAAGCTGAACCCAAACAGGTCCACACCAAGACACATCATAATTAAAATGGCAAAGGTTAAAGACAGAGACAGAATCCTAGAGGCTGCAAGAGAAAGACAGCAGGTTACATACAAAGGAACTCCTGTTAGACTAACAGCTGACTTGTCTACAGAAACTCTGCAGGCCAGAAGGGAGTGGCAGGAGATATTCAAAGTGACACAAAATAAAGGCCTACAACCAAGATTGCTCTACCCAGCATGGCTATCACTTAAAATTAAAGGAGAAATAAAGAGCTTCTCAGAAAGAATAAGCTGAAGGAATTCATTACCACCAAGCCAGCATTGCAGGAAATCTTAAAAGGGTTTTTTTAAACAGAAGAAAGGGGTAAACAAGCTAACCTAGGAAGACCAGGAATACAAATAAGAAAATGGCAATACATATGCACCTATCAATAACACTTTAAATGTGAATGGGCTAAATCCTCCAACCAAAAGACAGAGAGTGGCTGAGTGGATAAGAAAACAGGACCCGTGTGTATGCTGTTTACAAGAAACTCATCTCAGAGCAAAAGACACACACAGATTGAAAGTAAAGGGATGGAATAAGATATTTCATACAAATGGAAATGAGAAAAAAAGCTGGAGAAGTAATACTTATTTCAGACGAAATAGACTTTAAAATGAAGACTACAATAAAAGACAAAGAAGGGCACTACATAATAATAAAGGGATAAATTCAACAAGAGGACATAACCCTAGTAAACATCTATGCACCCAACATAGGAGCTCCTAAATATATAAAACAGATTTTGACAGACATAAAGACAGAGATCAACAGTAACACTGTCGTAGTAGGGGACTTCAACCCCCTGTTGTCACCAATGGACAGATCCTTCAGACAGAAAATCAACACGGAAAGAGTGGCCTTAAATGACACTTTAGACCAGCTGGATTTAATCTATATTTTTAGAGCATTTCACCCCAAAGCAACAGAATGTACATTCTTTTCAAGTGCACATGGAACATTTTCCAAGATAGACCACATGTTAGGCCACAAAACAAGTCTCAGTAAATTTAAGATTATTGAAATCAAATCAAGCAGATATAGAGGAAAAACTGATGGTTGCTGGCTGGGACGGGGTGGGAATGAAGGAAGAAGGGAAGGGATTAGACAACATAAATAGGTAACTACAATATTGCCACAGGGATATGAAAGGCAGTTGGGGGGAAAATAATTAATAATGTTGTCAGTATTTTGTAGGGCATCAGATGGTCGCATGTCTTACTGGGGAGACCACCTCAGGGATGAGGTAGAGGCTTGCTTGCTGCATTGTACACCTGAAGCTGATGTTGTATAATATTGTATGTTAACTGTGATTGAATGTATATATATAGTCATGGGATGTGGAGTCCATTGTGGGTGTGGAGTCAAGGGAACTGTAATAGGCATGTATGATATGGTGGGGGAGTAGGGCGGCAGATTGGGGGAGGGGGATTGTCACCTTGAGGAGTAAAAAGTATAACTATTGCGCTGTTGTAAAAAATAACTAACTAAATAAATAAATAATATTTTTTTAAAAAAAGAAGAGAAGAATGAAGACCTAGGTAGCCAAAGAACAGGGACTTTTTCTTACATGCTCCTTCATGGAATGCCTCTTTCATCTACTACCTATAATTCTCTCTAAGGCAGAAATTGTTTTAGTAATTTTCCTCAGGACTTGTGAAATTCCCAACACTTCACATATATTTGATGGATTGAATCACATGAATAGCATATTTGATTGTTTCCTCTGGTCTTTTAATTTCTACAGAGTAGTTGATAATACATTCAAAGATCACGAACTAGAATTTTGAATAAGGAGATCAATATTTGCAGTTTAGGGTTACTGATGTAGCTGAATAAGACGATTTGGACCCCACAAAATATATGACTCCAAAATCTAGGGTCAAGGTAAGAGGGCCTTTCTCTGTGACAAACACCATAAATGTATGAAATGTAGTATGATGATTATACTGAAAGAAAGTTATCTTTTCTCTGATTTGCACATATTCTTGGAGATTAAGGTTAATCTGTAGATGTGTTATGAGTTTAAGAAAACTGAAATCTAATTGATCTTCTAGATAGAAAGTTATCTTTGAACTCCACTGATGGGAAAAGTTTTTGAGTTAATCTTAACTTTTGGAGCCAGTGAGACTTACCTGAGATTCACAACACATTTTCTGATCACTGAAAAGGTACCTACCCTATTAGAAATACTTAAATGAACGTTTTAGATACATCAAATTCATGTGAGTTTGGTTAGCCATAGTTAATTCCCCAGAACTTGATCACCTCTGAAAAAAGTAATACACTCAATTCTCTACAACTACAAAGCTCTAGAGAACTCTCTAGAGCTCTAGAGAAGGAGACAACAATGAGATTTTTAAACTCTTCTGTATAATACATTAACAGAATTAGAGTTCAGAAAGGAAGAGCAGAAGAGTGAGAAAAAGTAAAGGAGCTAGAAAAAAACAAAGAAAAGGCCAGGCAATATGATGGAAGGTTGATACCTGAACTGACAGAAATGGCCAAGGCACTTAATTTAAAAATATGGAAATAATTTATTTTAAATTGTATATTTAATAAAGTGTAACTCATCCCATTAATAATCTTGAATGTTTAATAAAAGTCCACAACAGATTTACATTATATGAATGTCATTGGGGGGGGGGGCAAAACCATATGAAATTAAAGAAAGACACAGAATGGAGACAGAATTCAGCAGAAGTTGGAAATCACAGTCAGAGTTGACTGGGAGGAATATAACCCTTGACAAATTTATAAGAGCTTGGCAAGAGCATTAGACTCTCCACAAGAAAAGCAAAGGAGATTTGAGCCATTCTTATATAGGTTTAATGGGCAGGGTGATCCGAACTGGCATCTGGGTTACAAGTATCCAAAAGTGCAGATTTAAAAGCAACAGATATTGGGCCGGCCGAGCAGTGCATTGGTTAAGAGCTGGCTTGGGACACCAGCGGCCCCGGTTCCGATTCCACATATGAGGGCCAGTGACACTGCCCTATACAGCTAATATGGTGCACAACAGCTCCACCTGGACCTGGGCTTCTGTGAGTCCCCGGTAGGCATAGCTGCAGCCCCTGCTGCAGTGGGCTGCGATAGGCTACAGTGACTTGGCCAGCAGCCAGCGTGAGGGGCTGGCAGCCGGTGTGAGCTGCGAAGAGCCGCTGTGAGTGGTTGTCCAGAGGCCGGCTACTGATTTGCCTCACCTGAGAAGAGCGCAATGATGAAACCAACATGGGCCAGTGAAGCAATGTCCTCCACAACTAGACTGAAGAACAAAAGGACAGCAACTTGTCTGTTCCCCTTACCCGGTTCCCCATTGCTGTTCCCCTCCCCCAATTCGACAATAAAATCTTTAAAAAAAAACACACACAAAAAACCCAACAGATATTTATTGCATGCAAGTCCCTATACTGGAGACTTCAAGTCACAAAGCTCATCCTGTGCTGAGGGAACATAAAATTCTGTGGTTATACATACTATTTTTTTTTTTTTTAGTATTGCACTACGGTACAATGGGACTTCACAGAGATGGCATTGAGAGGCTACTTGAGGCCATAAGAAAATGTGTCTTGCTTGAAAGCTGAGAGGCAGACTCCAGGGCAGCCAGTGTTAGTTTAAACACCAAACTTTAATGTAAATTATCCAAGTATACATATCTCAGTCACTTAGCACCTTAATCCTACTAGCTATCACTCACTTTCAAATACAAGTTACAGGGCCCGCCAAGTGGTTCAGTTGTATTAAGAGCGTGAGCTCTGAGCAACAAGGGTCACTGGTTCAATTCTCACATGGGCCAGTGAGCTGCGCCCAGCTGAGCTGACACTGAGCTGCCTACAGGGGGCAGGATGGCTCAGCTGGTGAGAACATGTGCTCCTATAACGCGGTTGCTGGTTCCACTCCCAAATGGGATGGTGGGCTACGCCCACCTGCAACTAAGATTGGACACAGCACTTTGAGCTGAGCTGCCACGAGCTGTCATCAGTTGGCCAGATGGCGACTGGAGGGTGAGCTAGCTGTGTCCTCCAAAACCAAAATTGAAGGACAACAACTCGGCTGTTCCCCTTCCCCAATTCCCCACACTGTTCCCTTTCCCCAATTCCCCAATAAAATCTTTAAAAACAACAAATACAAGTTACAATAAACTTTCTGTTATAGTTGCCTAACACTCTAGCCTCTCTACATAGAACAAAGTATGATTGTATATTATTTTTAAAGGTCCTACAGTAAACTCAATTATCTGGTGTGTTATGGTTTATTAAATAATCCAAAGAAAATGAATTACTAGGTTTAGGGGCATTTAGCAGATGAGGTTGGATATTTACATGTTAGATTCAAAAAGCGAGTTGATCTTTTTTAATGCTGCAAGTCCTTTAAAGTGCCAGAAAATAACTTTTTTAAAAAAGAATAAATCAGAATTTTCCAGGAAATTAAGAGCATATAGAATAGTATGATATTTCCTGAGAAACAGAAGAAGAGCAATACTGACTGCTTAAAATATGATCAGGAAATAGCATTTTGAAGGCAAGAGAAACTCCAAATGTACAATAGTAAGAACACACAGAAAGTGCAGAACGGTATCCTAGGGAAGTCAAAGACAATTAATAATGGCAGATATGGAGAAGGTTTAAGGAATAATAAATTAGCCGGCTGAGTGGTGTGGTGGTTGGGCGCAGGCTTAGGAAGCCAGCGGCCCCGGTTCGGGTCCCACAGGTGAGGACCAGTGACACTGCCCTCAAAAAAAAAAAGTAAGGAATAATAAATTATATATAATTATATACCAATTAATTTAAAATTCTAGATTAAATCAACTGTTTTCTAGGGAAATTTAAATTAAGTCATTCATGAACAGATAGACAATCTGAATATATTAATAACTATAGAAGAAGTGGTCAAAGTATAAATAATCTACCTGTTAAAACTACACCAGGCCCAGACCCCTTTGTTAGAGAACATAGAAAAAGACAAGAAGGTACCCAAATCATTTTATGGGGCTAGTAAACCCTAATGGCAAAATTGGACAGCAGAACAGAAAGAGAAAGAAGGGAGAAGAGTGGAAGTAAAGAAAATAATAGTTCAGCCTCATTTAGAAACATTGATGACAAAATTTGAAATACATAATGAATAACACGTTATCATTAAATAAGGTAATCATAGTAATACAAATGTGGTTCAACATTAGGAAAATGAATTTGAGAGTCAAAGAGAAACACTCATAGGAACATTTCAGTAAATGCCACAACATTTAATAGCATCCAATACTAATTCCTGACTTTAAAAAAACCACATGAAAGGAAACAAGAAATCAACAAAATATAAGGAGTAAAAAATAAAGGCAAATTCTAAATGTGATTAAAGCTATCTAAAAGAAAACTACAGCAATCATCATATATTAAAAACGTTCCCATTGAGATCAAGAGTGGCGAGTTGGTTAGGAGCTGGCTCTGAGCAGTGGGGCCCCGGTTTGGATCCCAGATATTAGGGCCAGTGACACTGCCCCCTCTACAGCTAAGGTGGTGAACAACAGCTCCTCCTGGTTGTCTCTATAGCTAAGATGGTGAACGACAGCTCCACCTGGAGCTCGGCTGCTGTGAGTCGCTGGCGATGGTGTGGGCTGCAGCTTCTGCTGCAGTGGGCTGCCATAGACTACAGTGAGTGGCCGGCAGCCAGTGTGAGCTGCCAAGAGATGCCATGAGCAGCCGTCCAAAAGCCGGCGACTGATCTGCCTCAACCGGGAGGAGCGCAAAGATAATGCCAACATGGTCCAGTGCAGTAATGTCCTCCACAACTAGACTGAAGAACAAAAGGACAGCAACTTTTCTGTTCCCCTTCTTGATTCCCCAATGCTGTTCCTCTCCTCCAATTCCCCAATAAAATCTTTTAAAAAAAGGAACAACACAATGATATTTCTTGTGTCCAATATATTCAACATTACTAAGGATGTCATGGCTAATGCAATCAAAGAGAAAAAGGAAATGATGTATAAATATTGGAAAATAAGACACAAAACTATGATTATGTGCAGACATGATAATCTTCCCGGAAAATCAGATGAAAAGCTGAAAAACAATGGCAACTATATACAATTTAAAAAATATAAGAAGCCTTAGCTTTCCTATATACCAAAATAACCAATTTGATAACATCATGAAAACAGATCCCATTCTCATTACCAAGAAATCTATATATAACTAGGAAAATAATCTTAAAAATAAGCATTCTATTTAAAAAACGTGTAAAAGGTATAAGAAGAAAACAATTGAAGTTTTCTAACAAATGAAAATAACTCCAAAAGAAAAAAAAATGGAGAGATAGCACATTCCTGGATGAGAAGATTTAGTCGTATAAAGAAGTCAAATCTCCCAAATCATTCTATAAATTAAATTATATTCCATTACAATTAAATATCAACATGAATCTTTTTACTATACAAATTTATTCTAAAATTTATCTAGGAGAGAAAATGAACAAAAAATACACAAGAAAAACGGTGGCCCCCCAAAAGATATGTCTGCATCTTAACCCCCAGAACCTGTGAATGTTACCTTGTTTGGAAAAACGGGTCTTTGCAGATGTGATTAAATTAAGGGCTATGAGATGAGAAGATTGTTCTTTTATCTGGCTCGCCCCTAAATCCACTAACAAGTGTCCTTATAAAGCTTAGGTGGAAGCAGAGTATATATACACAAGTGAAGGTCATGTGAAGATGGAAGCAGAGATTGGAGTGATGCAGCCATAAGCCAAAAAGCCTGGGGCCACCAGAAGCTAGAAGAGTCAAGAAACTTCCCTCTAGAGCCTCTGGCAGGAGTGAGGCTCTGACAACACACAACACTGTGGTTTTGGAATTCTGGCCTCTGGAACTGTGAGGCACACAAACCACCCAGTTTGCAGCCATAATGTTACAGACGCCACAGGAAACAAACCCTACCAAGTATCAAAACATACTTAAAATAGTATGGTACTGGCACAAAATAGAAAAAGAGTTCAGTAGAAAATGGATCCATTTTTATGTAGGAATTTATTATGTGGTAAAAGTGGTTCCTCATATAAGTAGAGAAATTGTGGTGTATTCAATAAACGGTATTGGGCAGTTGGACTATTTTTAGAAAATCAATCCCAAACTTAAACCAAACACAAAAATAATTTCCTGATGGGGATAAAGGTTTAAATGTAAAAACCAAAAAGTATTAGAAGAAAATGCAGATTTGGTTATGATCTTGATATAGGAAAGGATTTCTTATGCAAGATATAAAAATCAGAAACTGTAAAGGAGAAGATACTTATGGCACTTGACACGCTGAGCCCAAAAAATATGAGGAAGAACAAAGGACCAAGAAGTGTCAAAGGACCCAGGACCAAGAAGAGTCTTCTGCGGTACAGCAGAAGAATAAGTTGGAGGGATGTGTCCAACCAGATAGCAATACTTATTTTAAAAAGCACAGTTTAGCGTTACCTAGTAAATTGAATAGGTGCATACCGTATAATTCATCATTTCCTCTCTGAGGTATACCTTAAAATCTCTTTTACATGTACATCAAGAGACATGTAGAAAAATATCTATAGTCCTATAGCTTTGCTCACATAATAAATACATGAGGGAAACTTAATATCCATTAGCAGTGAAATTTATAAATTGTAGTGTATTCAAAAAATTGAATACTGGGCCGGCTGAGAGGCGCGGTGGTTAAGCGCTGGCTTGGGAAGCCAACGGCCCCAGTTCAGTCCCACATATGAGGGCCAGTGACACTGCCCTGTAAAAAACAAACAAACAAACAAACAAACAAAAAATTGAATAGTGAAAATAAACTATATGTATTAATACGGACACATTGTAAACACGTATAATTAGAAGAAAAAGCAAGCCACATAGGAATATATAGATGTGATGGTTAATTTTATGTATCGACTAGGCTGGGCCACAGGTGCCCAGATATTTGGTCAAATATTATTCTGGTGTTGCTGTAAGGGTGTTTTTGAATGAGATTAAAATTTAAATTGTGGACTGTTAGTAAAGCAGATTGCCTTCTCTAATGTGGATGGGCCTTATCCAATCCATTTCAGCGCTCAACAGATTAAGACCAGATTCCCTTCAATGGGAGAGAATGCTCCAGCAGACTGCCTTTGGACTTGATTTGCAACATCAGCTTTTCCTGGTTCTATAGCAGATAGCCTTCAGATTTGAACTGGAATATCACATCTCCTGGGTCTCCAGCTTGCCACGCATCCTGCAGATATTGAACTTGCCAGCATCCATAATCACATCAGCCAAATACTTATTAAAAACATCTTTTTTTGTATATACACATCTATTGGTCTTTTTCTCTGGAGAACCCTGACTAATACAATAAAGTATGATTCCATTTATACAAAGTCCCAAAATGAGAAAATTAAATAATATGCTATTTTGGGATACATATACAAGTGGTGAAACTATAAAGAAAAGCGAGAATAACTAACACAATATTCAGGGCAGTGGTATCTCGCCAGAGAAGGCAGGAGAATAAAATCAAGTAAAGGACCACAGGGGCCTTCAAAGGTAGTGGAAATATTCTATTTCTCAACTTGGGTGTCAAGTACATAGGTGTTTTTCTAATTATTCTTTCATCTGTACAGATACACACACACACACACACACACACACGTACAAACATACACAGACCTATATATCAGAGGATATTGATATATGTGCATACACATATATATTTTTAGAAAGCTTATAAAGAAACATTAAAAGACAAAATAGGAGAACATTTGTTTAATAATCCTGGGATGGAGAAACTTTTTCTTTTTTTAAAGATTTTATTGGGGCATTGGGGGAGGAGAACAGCGTTGGGGATTCGGGGAGGGGGAACAGACAAGTTGCTGTCCCTTTGTTCTTCAGTCTATTTGTGGAGGACATCACTTCACTGGCCCATGTTGGTATTATCATTGTGCTCTTCCCAGGTGAGGTAGTCTGTCACTGGCCATTGGACGGCTGGTCATGGCAGCTCATGGCAGCTCACGAAAGAGCACGCCAGCTGCTGGCCAGCCCCACTGCAGCTTACACCACTGCTGGTGACTCCAGGTCGAACTGTTGTTTACCATCTTAGCTATAGAAGGCACAGCATCACTGGCCCTAATGTGGGATCTAAACTGGGGCCTTGCTGCTCAGAGCTGGTGTCCCAAGCCAACTCCCAATCAACTCACCACTCGGCCGGCTCGGGAAACTTTCTTAAACAATAGGTATTTGACAATAAAGGAAAAAACAAAAGATTTGACTATATAAAAGTGATAGATATTTTATGATATATAAGATACAGTAAATATTGTTAAAACACAATTTCCCCACATTTTATTATTACAAAAACAGAGTTCCCATATAATAGCAGATAATATTACAGATGAAATATCTGCAAAATTAAGACTCCATCTAAGAAGAAATTCATAGGGAACCCCAAAGACAGCAGTAGAGACAAAAACAAAAACATTAGAGGAAATTAAAGCCTTTGGCAACTACAGGAAACATGAAACACAGCCCAATTCCTAGCCACATTAACAAAAAACTTCATACTAAAGGCCTTTTTACCTCAGTTCTGATTACATGATACATCATGTCCAGCTTTAAACAAAAATGGACAAGGCATACTGAAAAGCAAGAAAACAGTACAGTCTCAAGAGACAAAGTAATCATAATAACCATTCTCAGCTATGACACAGATTCTGAAATTATCAGATAAGACGTGGAATTTAAAATAACTACGAATCATGTGTTAAGAGCTGTAGTGGAGAAATATAGGCAGACAACATTCAGGAACTGGCAGGCAATGTAAACAGAGATGGAAACACTAAGAAAGAATCATAAAGCAGATGTGGTACATAATACACAATGGTATATTACTTGGCCATAAGATGAAATACTTCCATTTGTGACCACATGGATGGATGATGAGATTATCATGCCAAGCTAAATAAGTCAGACAGCAAAAGTCGAGAACCATATGACTTCACTCATATGTGGGATATAAGACTGAAAGCAACAAATGAACAAGACAAACAAAGAAACAAAGGCTCATAGACACCAACGACAGTTTTGTGGTTACCAGAGGGGAAGGGAGGAGGGAGGATGGTAGAAGAGGGAAAAGGGAGTCTAATATGTGGTGATGGAAACAGAACTGACTTTGGGTGGTGAACATACGATGCAATATATTGATGATGCATTATAGAAATGTACACTTGAAACCTATATAATCTTACTAACTAATGTCACCCCAAAAATTTAATTAAAAAAAAAGAGTGGAGTGGAATATTTAAAATATTGAAAGAAAAGTGACATTCTGGGCAAAATTATTTTCAACATATATGTTACAGTTAAAGTGAAGCTTGATATCCTCAAAAATCAAATTAAGTGCCTATTAATTAATGAGAAAAAAACAAACTATCAGAAAGAAAAATGGTGAAACTACATGGACAAGCATTCTAAGAAATGCAGTGGGGCCACTAAACATAAGAAAATATACTCAATCTTACTAGCAAACAAGGGAAGTGAAAACTACAACAACACGGTAGAATGTTTTTTCTTTGCATCTGATTGGCAGAAATGCAACAATATCTACAGTTAGCCAGTTTGTGTAGAAATCAGTACTTTCGTGCACTACTTGCTGGGGTATTATTTGGGGAGCAATCTGGCAGTAACTTTTAAAATTGAAAGTGGGCATACCCTTAAGCCCAGCAATTCCACTCTTAAGTTTTTATCTTATAAAGAAACATTTGCAGAGCCAGCCGAGTGGTGCGATGGTTGAGCACTGCCTTGGGAGGCCAGCGGCCCTGGTTCGGGTCCCCACATGAGAAGGCCAGTGACACTGCCCTCAAAAAAAAAAAAAAAAAAAAAAAACGTTTGCAGTTGTGCCAAAGAGGCATATATAAGGATGTTCAATACAGCACTATTTGTAGGAGAAAACAAACAAGCAGAAAGCAACAACAAAACCTAAGTGTCTTTCAATATTGAAGAGTAAATAAATTGTGGAATAAATCATGGCACATTGATAGCATGAATAGGCAGTAGTTAGAAAAAAGTGAGGTAGATCTTTTGCATTAACATGAAAAAAAATGTTCACTGAAAAACTAAGAAGCAGAATACTATGCACAAAATGTTCTCATTTTGGGGGAGATACACATACATACAGATGTGTATGTGTATGTTGTGTGTGTGTGTGTGTGTGTGTGGAGAAAAAGAGAGAGAAAGAGCGAAATAGAGAGCGAGAGAGAGAGAGATGAATATATATGATTTGCACATATATGTTTATTTAGTTATATAGGGAACCACTTGGAACGATAACACACACCAAAGTTAACAATAGCTACCTCTTAGAAGAAAGGGGCATTAGGGAAGGGCATCAGGTAGGCAGGAAAGAGGCAGACTGTCACATATTACTCTATAAGCTTCCGAATATCTTACAATGAGGATAAGTTAATATAGCACTTAGCTAACAAGAATTTTAATTAAAATCATAACAAGGATATGGCTATTTAAAATTGGGGGGATGGAATCAAAATACAACAAGTGCCATGGGGCTTTAATAATATGAAATGGTCAATGAAAGTGTTTTACATGTGATTTAAAATTAAATCTGAATGATAAATCATGCCTTTGCCTATAAGCAATGAGAGCAACAAGATAAAATTTTAAAAAGTGGACTCTACTTTCCTGTTGTGATTCCCTAATCTGACAGCATCTCCTTTTCAGCCAACACAATCATGCATGACCAATGCTCTTCTCAATGAAACCAATTAATCTCAGCTCACACAACATGACTGCCCTTAAAAGATTCTTCCTGCATTTAGAACTAAGATGTATTGCATTCTTTGTCTCTAACCAACCAATCCTTCAACAAGAAATTGCCCCCTTCTTATTAATTTCTCATCTCTGCATCCAAAGTTCAGTTTAATAACTAGTTGACAGATGAAGTCACATAAGATAAATTTTATACTCCAAACTTTCATGTGAAGCATAAATTCATAACAAACTTTACTTAAGCAAATCTCAAAAAGTAAATAAGATTCTTTTTTTCCGTTCCTACCCTCTGCCAGGTCCTGAGTGAGTTGTTGCTAGTGATACAAAGAAAAGTAAGATGCAGTCCCTAAATATTCTGCGGGGTGATGTATACAAAGGCTTTCTAAAAATGTATTTTCCTTATTAAAAAAGTAAAACATGATCATTGTCTAAATTTTGTAAATGGGTAGAAACTATAAAGAAAAAATAAAATTAATATCACACTATCCAGATTTAATCTCTTGTAACATTTTGATGCATTTTGTCTGGTTTTCTTTATATAATTAGGATATTATCAATACCATTACACTAGAAGCAGTTCTCATGTTATTGCAATATTTGATAATCATAACTTTTAGTAATAACTGCATGGTAGTCCACTATAAATTAAATTGGCAAGCAGCCATCAATAGAGGAAGGCTTTCTGGGAAGGTTAATATTTCTGATGAATCCTAATAGAGTGTGTTGATAGGATGGGCTGGCTGGGTAGTGGGATTCAAGGAGAGGGAAAAGCATCTGAAGAGTATTTGAGAACTAACAGAGGCAAGGAAAACATAGCATTTTCTCAGAAATCCAAAGTAGGTCAGAACCACTGGAGTATAGACTGCAGGTGGGAGTGACAGGAAATAATACCAGATAGAAAGACAGGGATGAGAGCATGAAGGGGAAAAGTTACCCATACTATGTGCAACCACATGCTAAGCACTAGGTGCGATTTTGTATATGTTGTGAAGGGCTTTATACTCTATGCTAAAGGTATGAAATTTACCAGTGAGGCAATGGGAAGCGGGAATGGAGTGCCAATGAGAGAATTTATGCTGGGAAGTTACCGGATTAAATTGGTGATTTAGAAAAATTGCTCCAAGAATTATGTTTATAAAGACATTTTAAAATACGATATGATGTTAAGAAAAATAAGACAGTACTGTAACAAGATTGAGATTTTTATTCCTAAGGTTGAGGTATGGTGCTGGGAGAGCTGCTTATTTTTAGAAAAGTAGAAAAACAGTACAAGGGGCATTGCTATATGGAAAGCATTTGGACCAAGGGTCATTTATGAGCTGCTTTGGTACCAAAGAGGAATAAAGGAAGGGAGAGCTGTCGAGGGCACTGAGAAGGAAAAGCTCTAAAGAGGAATTTAAGAACTTGTGCTGTGGATTAGACTCCAATATTCTTGGGGATATACCTTGAAGAAAACATATGAACATCTACTTTGAGTTGAGCTAATGTTCTTTTCAATGCAACCCTGTACTAGAATCTACTTCAAGGCAAAAACAAGCCAGCCAATTGTATGCTGATTCAAATATAATACATAAACAGTATGATTAAGAACTATGTAAAAAACCAAACATACAGTGACAAAGAATTTTTTTAAATAAAACAACAAAAATAACCTGTGGTTATCTCTGGCTGATGGGAGTATTTTTTTAATGAGTATTTTTATGTTTATTTAAAATCCATAACAACAAAATATTTCCTTTAAATTAATTCCCTTTTTTTATTTTTAATTAGTTTCAGGTGTACAACAGTGCAATAGTTATACTTTTTATATTTTTATATTTTTATTTTTATTTTTTTTGAGGGCAGTGTCACTGGCCCTCGTATGTGGGACCGAACCGGGGCCGCTGGCTTCCCAAGCTGCGCTTAACCACCGCGCCACTCAGCCAGCCCAATAATCTGTATTTGTTTTATTTATTTTATTTATTTATTTCTTTTGAGGGCAGTGTCACTAGCCCTCATATGTGGGACCTAACCGGGGACGCTGGCTTCCCAAGCCAGCGCTTAACCACCACACCACTCGGGAGGCCCAATAGTTATACTTTTTACCCCTCAAAGTGACAATCCCCCTCCCCCAACTAGCCAACCCACTCCTCCCCCCCATATCATATATATCTATTACACTTCCTCTGACTTCCTTCTACAGTATAATCCACATCCTGTGACTATATATTCAATTACAGTTGGTATACAATATTATACAACCTCAGCTTCAGGTGTACAGTGCAGTGATCACGCCTCTACTCCCTCCATGAAATGGTCTCCCTAACAAGACATGTGACCATCTGATACCCCACAAAATATTTACAACATTATTAATTATATTCCCGTGTCTTTCATATCTCTGTGGTAATATTGTAGTTGCCTATTTATTCTGTCTAATCCCTTCCTCTTCTCCCTCATCCCCAGCCCCCTCCCAACAAGCAACCCTGTTTTCCTCTATATCTATGAGACTGTTTCTGTTTACTTTGCTCATTCATTCAATGTTTTTCAGATTCCACATATAAGTGAGATCATATGGTATTTGTGTTTCTCCAACTGACTTATTTCATTTAACATAATAGTCTCTAGGTTGATGAGAGTATTTTAATCTGTCCTTTCTATATGTCTTTATGTTCCAGTTTTCTTTTCTTTTTTTTTTTTACAACAAACAAATATTTTTTGGAACACTCACAGATATATACTGTTTTTTGAAGAAGGGTGTAGACTTGGGAGTCATTAGTAGTTAAGCTACAGATTAAGCTAGGTGCATGGAGCTAGCCCTTGAGAGTGTATTTGATGAAAATTGGCCTAATAAGAATCTTGAGAAATAGTAATATTTAGGAAACAAGGTGGAGAGAAAGCAAACCACAAAAATTTCTGATAACAAGCAGCCAGACAGGTAGAAGTAGGAGTGATTCCTTCATCTAAACAAAGGGAAGACAAGAATTTCAAGAAAGGAAAGATTAAGGGTTCCAAATTCCATAGACCAGCAATCAACTAAAAAAAATTAGGAAATTGCCTATGGTGATTTGGTGCTCCTCGGTCACTGCTGACATTTCCAAGAGTAGTTTTAGTAAACTAATGGTGGAAGGGGCCATGCTGTGAAGGACTGAAGAGTTAATGGGAAGTAAGGTTAAAATCATAGAGGGCTCCTTGTGCAGAAAATGTAATCATGTTTTCACTAACAGCTATTCCTTCTACCTCCATGAAAAACAGTCTACATTTCTTTCTTTCACCTTTAAATTTGTAATTAATTTTTAGAATTGAAATAAAGTATTGTTCAGCATGGAGATTACACAAGGATTACAAGGACAAATGAAATAAAATATGAAAGGGCCTAACACAGGACCTGATACATAAGAGAAACCCAACCAATGTTAGTTTTCCAATTTTTTCTAAAATATAATTTGGTATTTTTATAATTTGATGTTTCCATTCCTCAGAAGTGTTAACATAAAAAAATCACCACAGGGCCGGCCGAGTGGCGCAGTGGTTAAGCGCTGGCTTGGGAAGCCAGCGGCCCCGGTTCGGTCCCACATGTGAGGGCCAGTGACACTGCCCTCAAAAAAAAGAAAAAAATCACCACAGCATGAAATCTCAATTTACAATGTGAAATCCTTATCTGTGAAATCAAAGCACAATTTAACTCAGTATTAGAAACTAATAACTTATATTGAAGGCACAGACACTAATACAGCAGATTTCTGCACTGAATATACACAAAAATAAATCTAGTATGTACTACCATCTCGGATACATAAAAAGTAAGCACTACATACATTAACAAGTAAAAAAATCTGTGGTGAATAAGTGAGGCAGTGGAAAGTTGAATCAATGACATAATTCGTGGTTTTGTCTAAAAACATTACCCAGGAATATGATCCAACAGTGCCACTCAATAAATCGCTCACTCTGTCTCAATCTCTAATACCTCATTTGTGAAATGGAGAAAATAATAAATATCTTACATACCTCTCAGAGTGGTTTTAAGGATCAACTAATTATTTAAGAAGTACTTACTCCATGTCTAAGGTAGACTCTGTGACTTGAATCATGGACAATGATCTAGAACCGAGAGTTGCACAATCACATCAAGACCCACCAGAAAGAGCTGCAGATGGAACCCTTATTCACAATGCCTCATGGATCCAAAAAAGGCAGGAACTTTCCACCCCATGTTCCCTTTGAGGAAACATATGGAAAGCACACTATTCACTCCTTCACTCTGTCCTCTCAAGAGAGATGGAGTGACTTTCCTAATTGGTGAGCCAAAGACAAGGAACTAGTGCTTTCTGGGATCCAGTTTCTTGCAGAGGTGAGCTCGGTATACTTTGTGAATACAGTAAAACCTTGGATAGTGATTAACTTGGTTTGCGAGTATTCTGCAAGACAAACAAACGTTTCTAATACATTTTAACCTGGTAAATGAGCGATGTCTTGCAATACAAGTAATTTGTTTCCAGAACGAATTATGCTCGCAAACCAAGGTTTTACTGTACTTTCAATTGTCCCATTGTGCCAGTGGCTGGGTAAATTTATCTTCCTCAAGAGTAACATATTAAGAAGTCCATTATGGCTGCATATATAAGCCATGTCATGTCTTCCAGCATTTGTAAATGAATAAAGTAAACATTTTGCTCTCCAGCTCTCTTACTTTTTCTTGAATTTAGATATGGAAGACAGGAAGACTTATTTCTTCCCTTCTAAAATCCCCAAAGGATCCATCCCCTCATTGCTGGTCAATCCACACAAAGTCAGTCACTGGGGAAATGTAGCAGTGTAGCAGAAATTCTTTCTCTTTTTTTACCTTTCAGAAAAACCACTCAAACCAGCTGCCTTAATGCCCAAACTCCAAGGAATAATAGCGATACAGGCTTACTTACATCAGAAAGCGAGTCTTTTTTTTTTTCAAACTTCACTTTCAGCTCATCTCTTGTGTTCATTAAGTTCTTATCACCAAAGGCCAATCTCATTTTGATATTAACTTCATTTTTCCTCATTACCATCTCATGGATAATTAGCAAAATCTACGAGATATGCTGAGTCAAGTCTGTAGAGGCAGCACTTCTTTTGTAACATTTGGATAATAAATCCTTTTAAAACATTTATTTGAACACACTTACTGGACATTACCATCTGTATCTATTATTGGTAAATCTATTTATCCCAGGTTCACTCACAGTTCCCTATATCCTCCCTTCACTACTTATACTGATAAATATTTTTACTTTATAGTCAGATATACACACTTAATAGAATAACAGAACACCAAGCCACTACTAAGTGATTTATTTACATTAATTAGGTCATTGATTTCATTATCATTTTATAAATAAGTAAGTGGAGGTTCAAGGAAATTGACTCATTTTCCCATGGTTGTACAACGTGAAAGCAACAGAGACAAGAAATGAATTCAGGTTTGGCAGACACTGGTATTTAACCACCAGTATTAGAACACTGCTTATGGTTTTAGGTTGTGAAATGGCTTTGGAGAGTTTTATTTTGTGTTTAATTTATGCATCAGAACCATTTTTCCTAGACATTTTAACATAAATTTTCAAGCGTACATTGAAACTAAATTTTACAGTGAATACCCATGTAGCCACCATCTAGGTTCTACAATTAACATTTTAAGATACTTGCTTTAACCCATATATGTCCACCAGCCCATCCTTCTATCCAACCATAATTCCATCTTATTTTTATGTTTCTCAGTGTTGCAGATATCAACACACTGTCCCTAAATACTCTAGCATGTGAATCATTAACTAGAATTTAATATCTGTGTATAACTTTTTTCTTTTGAGTTAGAATTTGCATATAATGAGATGCACAAATCTTAAATGTACTATTCCATAATTCCTGTCAAAATGAAAAGCAAACACCTATGCAAACCAAAGCCCTCTCAAGATACAGAACAGTACCATCACTCTAAAAGGTTCCGTCATGTCTTTTCTCCATAAATATCCATCTCCAAACTCTAAAGGCAACTATTGTTCTGGTTTATTTTCTACCACAGATTAGTTTTGCCTTTTCTATGACTTCAAATCAATGGATTCATGTAGAGTGTACTGTTTTGTGTAAGGCATTTTTATTCAGCATAATGTTCCTGCGATTCATCCATATTGTGTCTATCAGTTGTTCATGCCTTTTCACTGCTGAGAAGCATTTCATTGTATGGATGCACCAAAGTTTATTTCTCCATTGTCCAATTAATGGATATCTGGGCTCTTTCCATATTCAGGCTATTATGAATAAAGCTGCTATAAAATTCTTTTTGTGATATTAGAAGCATTTTAATGATTAAGTCTCATGGTTGGGAAGAGAAAATACAAACAGAAAATGCACAAGAGGAAGAAAATAGACTTGATTAAGAAAGCTGGAACATTGGTCTTCAAACTTAGGATGAGCTGTCACATGAAGAAAGTGAATCAGGCTGATGTGACGATTTAGTGCTCAGTGTCTGCTGTTCTGCAATTGAACTGGGAACTTACCTTCTTTAAGTCTCAGTTTTCTCATCTGTCAAATTGAAATAGGATTTTTCTTCCAGGGTTGTTGTGAGCATCAAATGAGATAATGCATGTAAAGTGCTTCACCATTGTTGTTGTTGCTTTTATTAAATCAGCTATTTGTACTCCAAAAATACAGGAGGATTTTTATGATGGTAGTGAACTAGCTTGATCTGGGATTAGTTATAAACTCCAAATTCAGGACAATATACAGTAATTGAGGAATCACTTTATGATTAATCCATGTGTTTTTGTCAATTAGTTTATCCAAAGTTCACTTTCATTTCTAAACACCAACTGTATCCCAGGCACTACTGTAGGTCGCAGAATGTTTCAATGAATAAGATACAATCTCAGCCTCATGGATCTTAGCAGGGTAAGATAGATAACAAATACTTATGAGGGAGGACATAATAAAACTTGTACAGAGGTGCTTTGGAAAGCATATATCTGGGTGATCGAATGCTTGAGTTTCTCATAAACATATTTTTGTTTAGAATAGCACCCCAAGTAGAACAAAAGGCTTCAACTATCCATAAAATATATTTATTCATTTCTTCTCATCTTCATTCCATCCCTCTTCTCTTAGTCATCCCCTTTCCCCAAATCATCTGCTAAAGAACTGAGATTCTGAAGGGTTAGTGAAAACATCTGAAAGGATGTGAATGACAAAAAATTGACTCCTCATCCTCTAAAGATCTCTTTATTAATAGCAATGTACCCTTCTCTCTCTTCTTTCCTTCACTTTTCAACAGCCAAAAACTCAACACTATATGTTGGAATGAGAAATAATAGACAAATACGGTTCTTTGTCTAAGTAAATTGACTTTAACAACTAACAGTAGCCTTTATAACATTTAAGTCAATGGTACATTAACGTATTTAACATTAGTGTTGCAAATAACAAGGTTATTATCTTAAAAATAAGCTGCCAACATGTTACTTAGTAGTAACTGACCTCACTATGCTGGTGTTCTATTTATATGGAAATATTGCTTTTTTGGGATTTGGTTTTGATTTAGAACTTACAGGTGGGCTAACAATCTTATTGACATGCCTCTAGGCATATGGCTTCTTTGAATATGCATTAAGAAATATGTACAGTAATACTGTTGCAAACATTGGTTTGCAAACATAATTTGTTTCAGAAACAAACTAATCTTATTGCAAGACATTGCGCGTTTACCACGTTAAAATGTATTAGAAATGTTTGCTTGTCTTGCGGAACACTTTCAAACCACGTTACTCACAATCCAAGGTTTTACTGTATGTTCAAAAAGGGATAAAACATAATCTTATGTATAACTCACAAAAGAGAATAACCCCTGGTCTGTTTTTTGTTCAGTACTAAGAGAGGCAGTCCCTACCCTATCTGTACCCCTTAGCCTTTGTACACAATCATGCATCTTTCCTTAATAATATTTATAGCCTCTTTCTAGCCTTAGAAAAAGTGTACCAGAAAGATGTGTATTATATCTATTTCCATTTGGTTGGTTTTAAAATTACAGATATTCATAGTAACCCTGTTAAGAAGCACGTGTTTCAACCATGTTAATGAAGAACCCTTCTTAAAGACCAGAGAAGTTTCAACCTTGTAGATTTTATCATCAGACAGGTGAGATGGCAGCAATCAGAAGGCAGAATCAATCACTGAAGTAAAAGCATCAAGCCATGTGTACCATCTTAATAGCACACATTTAAATGTAATGTAAAAAAGGACCAGGGCCCTTCACTTATGTTTAACAGTACCCCCTGCTTGTTACAATCCTTCAAAGTCTTTAGTAAAAGCAGACAGTCTATTTTGAGGCCTCCAATCTTTTGAGGTGAGGTTATCTTTTATTTTCTAGAATAGCTTCCATTTGCTGAACACCAACTCTAATAGGCCTCTTATATATGTGCATTATCTCATATTATCCTTACAACATCCCTATGAGATAGGCATTTTTTTTTGTCTACGATGTAAGGATGAGGGACCACAGAGGTAAGATAACTTAACTCAAAGTCACAGAGCCAGTATAAAGTGGAGTTGGGAATTTGATCTTACCAAATCCAGGGCCTGAGGACCTGTCTCCTATTTCTTACTGAACAACTGAGATTCCTAGGTTCCTTGAAGTCTGGCCATACAGGTACAAATCTAAGAGGGAAAAACTCAATGTCTTAAGGGGAAGAGATAAGTATCTCTGTAGTTCCCTCCTATTAGCACTGTCAAAGAGACAACAAGTCCTTGAGAGGAATGGCTGCGGGGTGTGTGTGAGACCCTTGGTACAAGAAGACAAGTTTAGGCAAAGATGCTTGTGTCCAGATTTGGCACAAAAGCATCTATTTTTCCCCATACTTGAGAAGTCACTCAGGCTGGAATAATGGGCACCTCAGTGGTATCTGTATAGTCAGATATCTTAAGACCAGAGTCTCTCACCTAAAATATTAGTACAGTATGAAGCCCTAAAAGTATGACACAAACTCTATAGTGTAGGGAGCTCTAAACATGAGAGATTAAATTTCCACTATCTCTATGAAACAGAGACCGAGAAGCAGAAATTATGTTATTATAGGAAATGAAACAATAATTCTGGCACACTTAGTTCATCCATGCCTCCTACATTTATTTCTACCCACAGTGTCACAATTTATCCCATTTAACTAACACAACATGTGAAGTACTAAGAGCTAAAGTGCTAAGCACTTAGCACACAGCTTGGCACATAGAAAGTGATCCATAAATGTTATATAAGTACATATTAGATAATAATATATATATTTTGAGTATAACTAAATGTATGGTTCATACTAAATGTTCACTATATGTCATATAATTCAGTTGATTATGAGTTATTCCAGTGTAAAATTAAAATCCTATATATATTTTTAAAGACAAACTTTAAAGCAATGAATTTTTGAATTATTTTTTTATTTACAGTTGGCATTCGATATTAATTTATATTAGTTTTAAGTATACAGCACAGTGGTTAGACATTTATATAATTTATGCAGTGATTCGTCCCTATTAGCCTAGTACCCTGCTGGCACTGTACATAGTTGTTGCAACATTATTGACTATATTCCCTATGTTCTACTTTACATCCCCACAACTATTTTGTAGCTATCAATTTGCATTTCTTAATCCCTTTACCTCTTTCATCCAGCTCCCCAAACCCCCTTGCCTCTGGCAACCATCAGTTTGTTCTCTGTATCTATGAGTCTGTTTCTATTTTGTTGGTTCATTTACTTTGTTCTTTAGATTCCACATTTAAGTGAGATCATATGGTATTTGTCATTTTCAATCTGACTTATTGCACTACCTATAATATCATCTAGGTCCATCCATGTTGTCACAAATGACAAGATTTCATTCTTTTTATGGCTGAGTAATAATATTCCATTGTATAAATAGACCATATCTTCTTTATCTAATCCTCTATTGATGGGCACTTGGGTTGCTTATATATCTTGGCTACTTAAATAGTGGTAAAAAGAACATAGAGGCCCATATAACTTTTCAAATTAGTGTTTTGGATTTCTTTCAATAAATACATAGAAGTGGAATTGCTGGGTCATAAGGTAGTTCTATTTTTAATTTTTTGATAAACCTCCAAGCATTTTTCATAGTGACTGCACCAATTTGCAATTCCACCAACAGTGTGTAAGTCTTCCTTTCTCTCTGCATCCTTGTTGTTTGTTGATGTATCCTGATAGGTGAGGTGATATCTCATTGTGGTTTTAATTTGCATTTCTCTGATGATTAGTGATGTTGAGCATATTTTCATATGTCTGTTGGCCATGTGTATGTCCTCTTTGGAGAAATGTCTACTCAGGTCTTTGTCCATTTTTTAACTGGATTGTTTGGTTTTTTGGTGTTGTTGTATGGGTTCTTTATAAATTTTGGATATTAACCCCTAATCAAATGTATCATTGGCAAATATCTTCTCCCATTCAATAGGCTGCTTATTCATTCTGTTGATGGTTTCCTTTGTAAAGCAATGAATTTTTAAATGATTTCAAAACAGGTTTTTGTTTTCTAAATTCACAAATTTGACATAACATCTAGTCTGAATCTATTAACTTCCTATTATACAGATCTATTATAACTTACTCTCTTAGCAATGGAATTTGGCCTCAGTTTATATATATAATTTAAATATGCTAAATTCAACTTGGTCAACCTAAAATACATACATGATATAAGAAAATGTAAAGAAATCTAACAGTTTAATGTCATATAGTATTCAACAGACTTGTGTTCTAGGAATATGAAAAGAATTATGGGCAACTATGTATGTATGTGCTGTTAAGCTGAGTCCAAATTATTACAGACTACTGTGTTACAGAATATAGAAGTGTTCAACTCTTAAAAAACCAAAATGAGGGCCGGCCGAGTGGTGCGGTAGTTAAGCGCTGGCTTAGGAAGCCAGCGGCCCCGGTTCGGGTCCCACATATGAGGGCCAGTGACACTGCCCTCAAAACAAAATTTAAAAAACAAAAAAAACAAAATGACGGATGTTACTGTGTGCATATTCTTCTTGTTTAGATATTTGTATTCAGAATTTTAAGTGAAACTGAATGCTACAATTGGATTAGAGACTTTTGCATTTCTTACGAGAGAAATTTCTAAAATTTCTGGTACATTATAAGGTCCTCTTTAAGTCAAAAAGAAGCTTGGATGAAGATGGTCAAATGTACAAACTTCCAGTTATAAGACAAATAGGTTCCGGGGATGTAATATACAGACAGCATGATGACTACAGTTAACAATGTTCTATTATACAATATATTTGAAAGTTACTAAGAGAGTAGATCTTAAATGTTCTTATCACAAGGAAAACATTTTGTAACTGTGTGAAGTGATGGATGTTAATTAAACTTATGGTAAGCATTCTGCAATATATGTATATATCGAATCATTATGTTTACAAGTAAAACTAATATAATGTTGCATGTCAATTATATTGGGTTGTCGGAAAAGTCATGACGTGTTTTTCCTATGTTTTTCGTTGCAAAAATGCATCATGACTTTTCCGACAACCCAATATCTCAATTAAACAGGAAAAGAGCATATTGAGTTTTAAAACAATTAAGATGAGCACATGAAACAAAAGGGAAACAATGCCTAATACACTATGACACCTACAAGAGAATGTATATATTTTTACCATCAAGAAATTAAGAACATTAACCTGATTAAATGGAAAACTGTTTTACTGGACTTTGAATAAAACTTGCTTCTCTTTACATTTTTTTTTAAGGGCAGTATCACTGGCCCTCACATGTGGGACCGAACCGGGGCCGCTGGCTTCCCAAACCAGCTCTTAACCACCGGGCCACTCGGCCAGCCCTACATTTTAAAAGTCTTTTATTTTATTGTGGTAAGAACACTTAAAATGACATCTTCCCTCTTAACAGATTTTTAAGGGGTACATACAATTGGTAACTACAGGCACAATGTTGTACAGATCTCTAGAACCTATTCATCTCGTATAACTGAAACTTTATACATGTTGATTAGCAACTCCCCCATTTCCCACTTTCCCCAGTTCCTGGCAACCACCATTTTACTCTCTGCTTCTAGGAATTTGACTATATTAGGTACTTCGTATAAGTTGAATTGTGCAGTATTTTTCCTATATGATTGGCTTATTTTACTTAGCATGTCCACAAGGTTCATCCATGTTGTTGTTACATGTAGCAGAATTTCCCTCTTTTTTAACGCTGAATAATAATCCATTTTATGTATATATCTCACATCTTCTTTATCCATTCATCTGTTGATGGGCATTTTGGTTGTTTCCACATCTTAGCTATTGTGAATAGTGCTGTAATAAACATGGGAGTGCAAATATCTCATGGAGGTCCTGATTTTTTTAATTCTTTAGATAAATACCCAGAAATGGGATTGCTGGGTCATATGGTAGTTCTATTTTTAATTTTTTATGGAACCTCCATACTGTTTTCTATAGCAGCTGTACCATTTTCTATTCTCAACAACTGCATAAAGGTTCTGATTACTCCACATCCCTTCCAAGAATTGTGACATTTTTCCCATCCTTAAGAGTTGGTACCATGGCTGTATTACATTTTTTTGCTGTTGTTTCCAAGGTTGAAAATTATCTCTAGGATTTTCAGTCCACCTACTTTGCAGATAACAACACTGATAAAGATTTAATGAACTGTAAATACATGCACAAAATTCACAGAATGAAGACTCTTGTTCCTGTAATTTATGTAAAAGAGAAGACTGCCAGATTTATGTCAAAGTCTATAATTCATTGTACACTTAAAACCAGTTTGGATAAATTCTAATCTATTTTCTTCACCAAACTGAACCTTTGAATGCTGGTTTTACTCCAGTAGATAAGAGTACAGAAGATCACCACCAACAATAACCACAAACTTACTCTAGCTGATGATTACACTGAATCAATTGCACTCAGGCTTTAACTTTCATCCTTTGTGGGCAGATTCTCACTAAATAACCAGTAGAACCTTCATTTTCAGTGTTGAACCATTACATAATTGAACTACCTTGTATCTATCTCTTCTGTTTCAAAATATAATATTCTGGCAATTACGCACAATGTGCATATTCAGAGGTGAGTTGTGATTAGCTTATTAAAATCTCAGAAATCATTTCTTCAAAGGTACTTATCCCAGAAAAATCATAATTATTCCTTCTATTCAGCATAAAGAGGTCAAATCAAACTACTTTATAAGTAGAATAAACCTAACATAAAGTAAATAATTTTTTCAGTACCTATATCTAGACATTTAGAGAGAACATACAGAGAAATGATTGCAATTCATCTAGGTCAAATCTTGTGGCAACGTGCTGCAAGAGAAGTTTGTTGTATTGGGTATTGACTAAAATAAGTCCTCAGCCAGGATGTAATTTTTTTTTATCATACCAACATTTTTCTGTTGCAACAGCTATCAACAGAATTATCCAGGACCTGAGGCAAACCCAATTTCTCTCTCAGAAATGTGTAATATCTATGTATTTCATCTTCCCCAGAGGCAAATCAGCTAGCTAATAGGAGGGATTTTGGAGAGAATCAGTTGTAGGACTTAGAGGAAAGTGCTCTGGTGATTAGGTGAGCTGGTCAATGAGAGGGAGGAGGAGCTAGCTCAACACAAACTATTTGGGTATACTAGAACTGGGATATTATTTTTTAAGACAAATAATGATGTATGATGAAACACTAGCAGGTCTTGTTTGCTTATGCAGTCTTCGTCTTCCCAAGCTACATTAAAGCATCTTGCACTGCACTTCTGTAATGTACTCTTAGAGGAAGAGTCTCTTTATTCAATACAGAGCCCAGCACAGAATTTTAAGTGATTTAATGAATAAGTCTCAAGTTCTGTTTTTCTGCTCACATGTGTTCTCATGCATACCATGTGCATACCCAAATAACAGCCCCTATCAGATTTTACTGTAGCTGTTTGCTTGTCTTCCTATCCCACTCCAGGGTTTTCTTAGGGCAAAAGCAGGATCTTTCCCTATTATTTATCCCCGAGTCTAGCCCCATTCATGGTATTGGAAAAGTGCTCCATAAACGTTTTCTGTGTAAATACTGAGCAATGAAGCTCACATCCTTTTTGAAATTGCACTTACATTCTCTGTTAAAAATGGAATTCAGGGCCCGCTGAGTGGCGCGGTGGTTGAGCGTTGGCTTGGGAAGCCAGCGGCCCCGGTTCAGGTCCCACATATGAGGGCCAGTGACACTGCCCTCAAAAAAAAATGGAATTCATCTGTAAACTATATTTTATGTATTTTTTAATACTGAATTTGATATTGTATATCAACTTCATTAAATAACAAATAATACAGGAACGGTAATAAAAACAATGTACAACAAAGAGTATCCACAAACAGAAACCCTTCCTTTCTCATTCAAGTAATTACTGCTAACACTTTCTTGTGTACCCGTCAGATATTTTTATATGGCTTTTCATGCATATACGATTTGGATCCTGCCTCTCTAATTAGAGGCTGAGCTCATTAAGTGCAGGACTGCAGCATATACTTCTTCCATGTTCTACAGTGTCTAACTCGGTGCTGGACACCTAGTAAGTATGCAATGAAAATAACTGCAGCTGTGACAGTTCTGTTGACTCTGTTAAAAAACGAAGAGAGATAAATTGCAAGCCATGCAGAATATGATACCAAGCCAGGGCAACATTTAAGACCGAGCAGTAAAAATCTTTAATGACATTGGTTAGGCCCAGGGTCACAGTACTAAATTAAGATGAGTCATTTTTTAAAAATATTTTTTAAACTTCTCTACAGAAGTACTCATTCATTTAACAAATTTGTGCAGCAGAAATACCTGACTATATTCTGCGGGACATGCAGAAGCACAACAACCTTATGAAGCAGGCATTGTTATTATCTCCATTTTATAGACAAAGAAACTGAGATTTAGAAAGGTTAAGTATTTTCCCAAGGTCATGCAACTAATAGATGGCCAAGTTGAAATTCAAATTCAGACAGTCAGACTCTAAAGTTTATGTGCCTTGAAGGAAAGGAATGTAGTTGAGAGTTCGTATAAAGGAAATATTAGAATGGGTTTAGCAATTAATTCAGTTGGTGTGTATGTGAAAGAGAAATAGGAATAATGTTCATGAAGCTTCAAGCCCAGGTTTCTCAGGAAATGATCTGAGAAAATGTCCAAATCAGAATTCAAAAACACAAATCAATGCTGTATGTCCTCCCCAGGCAAATATGAAAACAATTGTTACGAGTGATAACAAAGTTATGAAACATAATCATCACTCACTAATATTACTTTATTTTCGCTGTATAATTCTACCACTCATACAGATACACTGGGAATTTTTTTATATAGATAGATGGCTAGGATATTCTTGGTTAAAGTTTGTCTGTAACAGAGTCACAAGAAGCAGATTAATAAATGATGATTCCCTGTGCTCAGATGTTAAAATCTTGCCGAGCTCACATAATCATGTCAGGATCAAGTGTCTGCCAGTCAATTATTCTTTCCTGTAGATTCCAGGCATTCAAGTCCATTTTATCTGCTGGAATAGATAAAAACAGCAGAAAACCACAGCAGGAATATGGACAATTTTCTTATACCACTACATTTTCTGGATCAGATTAGGTGCTCTCTATTTCCTCCTGATATTTAGGGAGACTTTATGCCTTTTTATTAAAGGATATCCAGCATAGTAGTCCTCTCTTATCCACGGGGGTTATATTCCAAGCCCCCCAGTGGATGCCTGAAACTGCAGATAGTACTGAACCCTATATATACTGTTTTTTCCCTATACATGCTTATGATAAAGTTTAATTTATAAGTTAGTCACATTAGGAGATTACCAATAATAGATCAATTTATTGTAACAATATATTGCATAATAAAAACAGTTGTGTGAAGGTGGTCCCTCAGTAAACTAACACAAATTTCTTTTTCCTTCTTCACAATTTCATGGATACAGATTCATTACCTTAGATCTGAGCAACTTTGGCATACAACTTTTTTCTTTCCTTTTTAAATTGAGAATTTTCATCTTTTCACTTAAAGGAAGCACTTTACAGTTTCTCTTTGGCATGTCTGAATTGCCAGCATCACCACTCTTGCACTTTGGGCCCATTATTAAGTACAGTAAGTATTAGTTGAATACAAGCACTGCAATTCGGCAACAGTCTATGTGACTAATGGCCAGGGAGCATATATAGCACGGAGACTGGGGACAAAGGGAACATTCATGTTCCAAGAGGGACAGAGCTTCACAGTGTGAGATTCTACCATGTGACTCAGAATGGCATGCAATTTAAAACTTTTGAAGTTTATTTTTAGACTTTTCCATTTAATATTATTGATTTAATATTATCGAATATTATTGTTAGCAGTGGTAACAAACCGTGGAAAGCAAAACTGCAGATAATGCAGTACTATTACAGTTCCGACAAAAATTGCATATGCTGATCCAAGGGCCAATGAGATTGAAAGAAATGTTACCACAGAGAAATTACAAGAATGCTGTGACTTCCAGAAAGACTGACAAATATGGAACACTGTGCCAGAATGCCCATATATGTTCTCATAAATGTACTTGGTTGCCTATGTTCTGTGAAAGAAGCCATCTGATTTCAGCTGGATAATAATCACTGCCTGGAACATTCTTGCCCCTGCTCCCAACACTAGGTATCTCCACGAATGTTTCTCTCTAAATATCAAAGTTTCCCCTTTACTAAAAGCCTGTCACTTATAGAGAAAGCTGGTTAAAGGGGGGATAAAAGCAAAGTGATATTGAAGGGAATTGTTTCTCTGACATGCTTCTAATCTGGAAATCTTCAAGTTGCATGCAAATCTCTATGAAAATTTGTACTGTGGAGACTTTGGAAAATGATCCTAAATCACAGCATCTAAGAAAAGATTCAATGCCATCCAGTATATTCCACAGAATGGGTTAATTTCATGAAATAAAATCTATTCATCATGGAAATATTAGAGGACTTAGAGAAGATATCCTGTTGTTACTATCAGTAAGCTATATTTGCACAGTGACACACACTGGGTAATAGGATAGGAATAATATATTCAGCTGTCTTGATTTGTCATGGTGCAGCCCAACACTGAGTATGGCAAGGATCCACAAAGAAAAACCACAGTACCATCTACCCTCCCAGTCATCTTAGTGGGTCACAATAGGACCTGTTGGTCACATTCTCTAGTCAGAGTTGATTATAGACAGCAGAAATATACTTTGATGGAGAACATACCTCTCATGGAATATTCATGAAAATGTTTTGTTCAACAGGTATATGTTCTTTGCTGGGGAATATTTATCACAACACTTTTGTATTTTCATGTCAGGGACCAAAATCATGGTGTGGGGTTGTTATAGTCAAACTGATTTTTTTTTCAAATAACAATTGCAAATATATTTGAACCCAAAAGTCTAGAAATACATGAGCTACTGATTCTTAATTAATAGTCCGGCCTTTTTGCTAAAATGTAAATTCTCTGCCTTCTAACAATAGACTCAATTTAATTATATGAATTCTATTCCTCTAGTTCTCATATACACAGGTATTCCTGCTTTTCAAAAGTTTACATTATGCCACTTAGCTTTTATGAAAAACCAGCATTAATATCTGTTTTCCCTAACAGAGAGAAACCTGAAAAGGATTTTTGCTTTCACATAAAATGACCAAAAGTGAAAATAGCTTTGAGTATTTATTTTGCAGAAAGCCATTACAGAGGCACAGTGAAACTCCTTCCCCAGGCACTACACTCAGCAGCTCAGCATGAAGCCGCCATAGTTTTGAACTGTGTCTGTGAGCATCTGTACTTTATCTTGAGTTATTCTGTGCATCCATTAGCAAGATGTGTCCTAAGGTATCACAAAAACCTAAGAGACCTCATCAGGGTGTTAAGTTTAGTGTAAAACTAGACATAATTAAGCATATTTGATAGATTACTTTTTTGAGTCTGGAAAGGCTCAAATTTTTTCCATATGAATTAATGGTGATTGAATCTTTGCTTTACCCCATTTTGGCATATGAATGATTTCATAGGAATGCTCTACTTTTGCATAGTGGGGGAAACCTGTATGCACAATTTAACTGCTAAAGTGAATAAATACTATAAGGAATATGGACATAGAGACATGATCCATAAATAAGGTAACTAATAACTGGAGATGCGGTATTTGAATGCCAGGTCTGGGTCACTTCAGAGTGAAGAATGTAAAAATGGGATGAAGTACGGTCAATATCAAAATTTGTTCTATTTTGATTTCTATTCAATATTATGAATATTTTGCTAAGGATATACATGTGTGTATATATAGATAAATATTTAAAACCTATCCACACATGATTTTTTATTTTTGTAAAAATACAAGCAATGATCTACCCGAGCAACTGAAATGTAACATCATTCATCAGTCTCTCTCTGCTTAGAAACTCCTCAAGGACAGGGGTTGTTTTATGATAGGTAGTGATAAAGTTGTCCACGTTGGAAAATTACATTTGCAATTCCCTCATATTTGATCGGAATTTTCATGTAGAAAGTCATCAGCATGAACTTTGGAATAATTAATCATTGCTTCTTCTAGCACCATAAATAACTCTTGCTGCTTTTTCTTTTTTTTATCTAGGTTCATCACCAGTTCTAAGAGATTAACTTTGTTTACTGAAAACCTACCCCAGATCTTGCCAACCTCTGTGTGTTTTCTCTGTAGATAAAAGAAAACAAAATGAACTAGATTTTCCAGAGAATCACTTCACACAGAATGAAGAAAACTTTAGAGACAAGGCAACAAGCTGGAAAGACTAGGGATAAAATTTTATTGATCTCAGTCTACTGAATCCTACTAACTACTATTATTACTAATTATAGTTACAATTTACTAATCGTTTATTGTTTGGCAGAGTCCCTGTGCTAAGAGTTGTGCACATTATCTTAGTTATTCCATACAAAGTTATTAGGTAAAGTGCTATTATCATCCTCATTTGTTGATGAATAAACTGACTTTGGAGAAATTACACTAAGTTGTGTCACATGTCTTGGCCCTGAATTTAAGCCTGTTGAACTCCAAAACAAGTTTTCTCACATATATGTGTAGCAGAGACACTACCAGAGAAGAAAATGTGGCAATGATGAAGCTTCTAGTTTATCCCTTTTCAGTGAGAAAAAATGCCAGCTAAATCAAAGTTAACTTCCAATTATGATGCCAGGAGATACAAGAGGGGATCAATATTGTTAAAGAAATTGGAACTGCCTGTAAAATACAAAATAAACAATAAGTGGAAGGCTATTCCTTATGTAGTGGTAGAGAGACTGGAGCCTTAACATGTATATACAAATAGTAAAGCTTTCCTTAGAAGGGTGGGGGATGTTGCAACCCTAAGACTCACTGAGATTAGCCTCTATGTGATTAGATGTGGCATAGTTCATTTTGCATAAGTTATGAGGGGAAAAAAAAATGATTCCCAAGGTGGGGGTGGGGAGAGAAGTTACTGTGAAGAAAGTGAGGATACTGGTTATAGAAGTCGGGGTTCAAAAGAACCAATAAGATATTGCATATTGGTGTGTGTGTGTGTGTGTGTGTGTGTGTGTGTGTGTGTGTGTGTAAAGAGGATAATTATAAGGAACTGGCTTGCACAATTTAGAAGCTGACAAGTCCCAAGTTTTGCAGTCAGCAAGGTGGAGACCCAGGAGAGCCAATGGTATAGTTTCAATTGACGTTCAAAGGCCTGAAAACTAGGATTGCTGATGGTATAGTTCCAGTCCAAATGCCAGGAGGTTTGGGACCCCATTAGAGCCGATATTTCAGTTTGAGTCCAAAGGCAGGGAAAAAAGGATGTCCAAGCTACAAGGCAGTGAAGCAGAAGGAGTTGCCTCTTCCTTGCAGACCAGTCAGCTTTTCTGTTTAATTCAGGTAATCAACTGATTGGGTAAGGCCCACCCTCATTAGAGAGGGCAATCAGCTTTACCGATTCAAATGTGAATCTCATCCCTAAACCCCCTCACAAACACAACCAAAATAATATTTGACCAGGTGGCTGGTCGAGTGGCTCAGTTGATTAAGAGTTAGCTTAAGAGTGTGAGCTCTGAGCAACAGGGCTGCTGGTTCAATTCCCACATGGGCCAGTGACGCTGTGCCCAGGCTGAGTTGTTGCTAAGCTGCCAACAGATGGCAGGATGGCTCAGCTAGTGAAAGCACATGCTCCTAACAAGACTGCCTGTTAGATGGTGCCTATGCCTGTCTGCAACTAAGACTGAACTCAGCACCTTGAGCTGAGCTGCCACCCAGATGGTGCAGTGGATAGAGCATACACTCTTAACAACAAGGCTGCTGGTTCGACTCCCACATAGAATGGTGGCTACGCCCACCCGCAACTAAGATTGAACACAGAATCTTGAGCTTAGAGGCCACAAGCTGCCAACGGGCAGTCAGATGGCGACTGGCGCCCTCCACAACTAAGATTGAAGAACAACAAATTGGCTGGTCCCCCTCCCCAATTTCCCAACACTGTTCCTCTCTTCCAATTCCCAATTTAAAAATAATAATAATAATAATAACAATAATAATGTTTGACCAAATGACTGAGCACTTCATGACCCAATCAAGTTAACACATAAAATTAACCATCACACTGGTTGTAAGTCATTAAAGCAGTGGTTGCTAGAGCTAATCCTCCTGCCACAACAGTCCTGGAGCAGGTAGGAAATGGTTGCGTGGAATAACTGAAACAGCTGATTGATATAACCATAACATAATGGGCTCAGGTCAGCCAGGACAATAAGGCCCTGATATTAAATATTTCCCCACAAAGAACTGCTGCAACAGAACTCCTCATAATAACCACCTGAGCAGTAGATCCAGTAGAGTTGTATGGGTAAATACTCCTCAAATTTTGCTTCCAAGAATGAACCTTGCCCTCACACAGTATATCAGAAAGATACTGACTAACAAAATAGCGTATCTCCAAACCCCCTCTCCTTTAGCCCAGAACTATTTAAGCAACTTACAAGGGGAAAATAGCACCTAAAATATCACAGATATCAGGAATCTCTGTGATGGTCCCAAAGGAAAGGCCTATATGGGAATAGGAACTCTCATTGACAGAATTATCACCAATTGTAGTGTAAATGCTTACCCAATTTCCTCCCTACTGCTCTCCCAGAGGAAGTAAGTATGCAATTAATAACTTTTCTGGGAAGAAATACAGATCCTTAAACAAGATGGATAAACAAAGCCTACAGAATACTAGAAGATAGACAGAGAAACAAAAGATAGTATAAAACAGGGATCTATACAAAAGGAGGAAAGATAACAATTTTTAAAAAAAGAAAAATACTGGTAACACCATTTATGTAATTGAAAGAGAGCAGAACTTAAATGTTTTCATTAATCAGTCAATGAATCAATAAGTTAGGGAATAGATGTGTTAGTTACCTAGAAAGTAAGAATCCTTTCACTGTGTACATATATCAAATTACTATGATGTACACTTTAAATATCTAACAATTTTTGTCAATTATACCTCAACAATGCTAAAAAATAAAAATGAAAGTGGAAAAGGAAGGAAGACTTGCTGGCTTTGAAGATGAGAGAAGTAGTCCATGAACCAAGATATGTGAGTGGCCTCTAGAAGCTGGGAACAGCCCTCAGCTGTTCAGCCAGCAAGGACATCAGTCCAATAACCATGAGGAACTGGATTCTGCCAACAACCTAAATGAACAGGGAAACAATTCTCCTCTAGAGCCTCCAGAAAAAAAGAAAATCAGCCCTGGTGACACCTTGATTTTAGCCTAATGAGGCCCATACTGCACTCCTGACTTACAGAACTGTAAGATAATAAGTCTGTGTTATTTTGTGTTGCTAAATTTGTAGTAGTTTTTATGGCAACAACAACAACTACAGATGGTCCCCAACTTACAATGGTTCAACTTCCAATTTTCCAACTTTACGATGATACAAAAGCAATATGCATTCAGTAGAAACTGTACTTTGACTTTTGACTTTTGATCTTTTCCTGGGCTAGTGATATAAAGTACAATGCTCTTCATGATGCTGGACAGTGGGAGTGAGCCACAGCTCCCAGTCAGTCACACTATCATGACGGCAAACAACTGATACCCTATTATTTGTGTTTTTTGGATATGGTTTCATGTTTTCGTATCCCATCTTGATTACAAAATGCTCACCTATGTCTCCTGCTTCTGGCAAGAAGAGGAAGACAGTAACTCTTGAGATGAAACTCAAGAAAATTGCCCAACTGTGGGCTAATATAAGTGTTCTGAGCATGTTTAAGGTAGGGTAGGATAAACTATGGTATTCAGTAGGTTAGACATATTAAATGCATTTTCGATATACAATATTTTCAACTTATGGTGTGTTTATTGGGATATAAGCCAACTAAGTCCAGGAGCATCTGTAATGCACACTACTGGGGTGTAGAAAGTAGAGAAGGAAAGAGGAGGGAAGTGGCACTCAGCTCCCTTTTGTCTAATGAGTTTCCCAAGCAGCAGATCCTTCAATTTAAGGGAAAAATGCAAATCGTGTTCAGGAAAAGAAAATGAATGTCATTTGTTTTGTTCTGAGTGGAGACTATCAGGACATGAGTTTGTGCCCAACTTTTAATTAGCTATGTAATTAGTACTGAGGCAGTGATTTTAAAATGGGGAGAAATATTTGGCTTTGGAATTAATGTTTTCTATTATTATGAAAAAGAAGTAGATCTACTTTTTCCTCTTTTTCACTCTGAAAAGCCAATCAATAATCAAAAATTAAATGTCTTCTAGATCTGGCTCGACATCATTAGTCATCAACTAAATTCAAATCAAAACCATATTCCTTTGGATAAATACCCAGAAGTGGAATTGCTGGGTCATAAAGTAGTTCTATTTTTAATTCTGTGAGGAACCTCCAAACTGTTTTCCATAGTGGCTGCACCAATTTGCAGTCCTACCAAAAGTGCAAATAGGTTCCCTTTTCTCCATATCCCCCAAAACACTTAATATTTGTTGATTTATTGATGATAGCCACACTGACAGGTGTGCGGTGATATCTCACTCTGGTTTTGATTTGCATTTCTCTGACGATTAGTGATGTTGAGCATCTTTTCATATGTCTATTGGCCATCTGTATGTCCTCTTTGGAGAAATGACTATTGAGGACCTTTGTACATTTTTTAATCAAATTATTTGGGTTTTTTTTTTTGGTGTTAAGTAGTATGAGTTTTTAAAATAATATATTTTAGGTATTGACCCCTTATCAGATGTTTCATTGGCAAATATTTTCTCCCATTCATTCAGTAGATTGTTTTCTCATTTTGTTGATTATTTCCTTTGCTGTCCAAAAACTTTTCAGTTTGATATAGTCCCAATGGTTTATTTTGTCTTCTGTTTTTCCCCTGCCTGAGAAGACATATCCAAAAAATATTACTAAAAACAATGTCAAAGGGTTTACTCTGTTTTCTTCTAGGAGTTTTATGATTTTGGGTCTTACACTGAAGATCTAGCAATTCCACTTTGGGTTTTTACCCTAAGAAATCCAAAACACTAATTCAAAAAGATGAATGGACCCCTAGGTTTAGTGCAAAATTACTTACAATAGCCAAGATATGGAAACAACCTAGGTGTCCATCAGTAGATCACTGGATAAAGAAGATGAAGTATGTATATACAACGGAATATTACTCAGCCGTAAAAAAATGAAATTTCACCATTTGCGACAACATAGGATGGACCTAGAAGGTATTATGCTAAGTGAAATAAGACAGAGAAAGATAAATGCCACATGATTTCACTTATATGTGGAATCTAAAAAACAAAATAAACAAAACAGAAAGACTCATAGATACAAAGGACAAACTGATGTTTACCAGAAAGGGGGTTGGGGGGCCTGGGTGGAAAAGGTGAAGTGAATAAGAAGTACAAACTGGCAATTACAAAATAGTCACAGTGATATAGAGTAGAGTGTAGGGAATGGAATTGTAATAACTATGTATGGTATCAGTTGGGTCTTAAACTTATTGGGGGATCACTTCATAAATTATATAAATATCTAACCACTATGTTGTACATCTAAAACTAAGATATTAATTGTCAACAATAATTGAGAAATAAAAAGAAAATATATTCATACAAAAATCTATTTAAAAAAAACATATTGGTATCCCAATATGGGATACCACTTCACACCCTCTAGAATGGCTGGAATCAAGAAGAGAGATAATAGCAAGTTTTGGCACAGATATAGAGAAATAGATTCTGCATATGTTGCTAGTAGGGATATAAAATATTGCAGCCACTTTGGGAAACAGTCTGGCAGTTCCTCAAAAAGTTAAACAGAGTTATCATATGACCTAGCAATTCTACTCCTAGGTATACATGTATATCCAAGAGAATAAAAACATATGTCCACATGAATGTCCATAATAGCATTATTCATGATAGACAAAAAGTGGAGACCACCCAAATATCATCAGTGGTTGAACTAACACATGTGGTATCTTCATACAATGAAATCTTATTTGGCCATTAAAAGAAGTACTTCCATCAAAAAATATTGGAACTGATAGATGAATTCAGTAAAGTAGCAGGATATAAAATCAACATTCAGAAATCAGTGGCATTTGCATATACCAATAATAAACTAATGGAAGGAGAAATTAAGAAAACTGTCCCATTTACAATTGCTTCAAGAACTATAAAATACCTAGGAATAAATTTAACCAAAGAAGTAAAAGATCTGTACTCAGAAAATTATAAGACACCGAAGAAAGAAAAGAAGATACAAATAAATGGAAACACCTACCATGCTCATGGATAGGAAGAATTAATATAGTTAAAATGTCTATTCTGCCTAAAGCAATATATAGATTCAATGCAATTCCCATGAAACTACCAAGAGCATTTTGCACAGAAATAGAAAATATAATCCTAAAATTTATATGGAACCATAAAAGACCCTGAATAGCCTCGGCAATCCTGAGAAATAAGAACAAAGTCGGGGGTATCATGCTACCAGACATCAAAACATACTACAAGGCTACAGTAATCAAAACAGTATGGTACTGGCATAAAAACACGCACATAGACCAGTGGAACAGAACAGAGACCCCAGAAATAAGTCCATGTATATACGGACAGTTAATTTATGACAATGGAAGCAAGAATTTACACTGGAGTAAAGATAGTCTATTTAATAAATGGTGCTAGGAAAACTGGACTGAAAGATGCAAAAAAATGAAACTGGACCACCTCCTTATGCCATATACAAGAAAAATTCAAAATGGATTAAAGACTTAAATGTAAGATCTGAAACCATAAAACTCCTACAAAAAAATATAGGGAACAAATTTGCTGACATTACTCTGAGCAATATTTTTACTGATACATTCCCCAAGGGCAAGGGAAGTAAAAGAAAAAATGAACATATGGGATTATATCAAACTTAAAAGTTTTTTCACAACAAAGGAAACCGTCAATGAAACAAAAAGGAAGCCTACTGAATGGGAGAATATATTTGTCAATGATATATCTGATACGTGGTTAATATCCAAAGTTTATAAAACACTCATGCAACTCAACACCAAAACAACAAACAACCCAATTAAAAAATGGGCAGAGGAAATGAAGAGACATTTCTCTAAAGAGGACATACAGATGGCCAACAGGCATATGAAAAAATGTTCAACCCCACTGGTCATTAGGGAAATGCAAATAAAAACCACAATGAGATACCACCTCACTCTGGTCAGAATGGCTATCATCAATAAATCAACAAACAAGTGCTGGCGGGGCTGTAGGGAAAAGGGAACCCTGCTGCACTGTTGGTGTGATTGTCGATTGGTGTAGCCACTATGGAAGTCAGTATGGAGGTATCTCAAAAAACTGGAAATGGAACTACCTTTGGACCCAGCAATTCCACTCCTAGCTATTTATCCTGAAAAACCCAAGACACTAATTCAAAAAAATATATGCACCCCTATGTTCATTGCAGCACTATTTACAATAGCCAAGACTTGGAAACAATCGAAATGCCCATCGGTAGATGACTGGATTAAAAAACTGTGGTACATTTACACAATGGAATATTACGCACCTATAAAGAAGAAAGAAATCGTACCATTTGCAACAATATGGATGGACCTAGAGAACATTAAGTGAAATAAGTCAGTCAGAGAAAGACAAATACCGTAGGATCTCACTTATATGTAGAATCTAAAGAACTGAATAAATGAGCAATGTAAAAAACAAACAAAAAAAAGAAATACTGATTGGGCAGGCCGAGTGGCTCAGTTGGTTAAGAGTTGGCTTAAGAGCACAAGCTGAGCTCTGAGCAACAGGGCCGTGAGTCTGATTCCCAGATGGGTCAGTGACACTACACCATAGCTGAGTTGTCATTGAACTGCCAAAGGTGGAAGAATGGCTCAGGTGGGTAACAACAAGATTGCCTGTTCAATGGTGAGCTATGCCCACCTGCAACTAAGACTGAACTTGGCATTTTGAGCTGAGCTGCTGCCCGGATGGCTCAGTGGATAGAGCGTGCGCTCTTAACAACAAGGCTGCTGGTTTGACTCCCGCATGGCATGGTGGCTACACCCACCTACAACTAAAATTGTAACACAGAACCTTGAGCTTAGAGGCTACGAGCTGCTGGTGGGAAGCCACATGGCGACTAGAGCCCTCCACAACTAAGATTGAAAAACAACAGTTTGGCTGGTCCCCTTCCCCAATTCCCCCACACTGTACCCCTCCCCAATTCCCTAATAAAATTAAAAAAAAAAAAAAAGAAGAAGTACTGATACATGCTACAATACGGATGAAACTTGAAACCATGCTAAGTGAAAGACACCAGTTGCAAAATGCCACATTTTACATGATTCCATTTATATGAAATATCCAGAATAGACAAATCTATAGACAGATAGATTAGTGGTTACCTAGGTCTACAGGAAATGGAAACTGGGGGAAATAAGGAAGAACTGCTAATAGGTACAGGATTTTCTTATGTGGTGATCCAAATGTTGATTGTGGTGATAGTTGCACAACTCTGTAATTTTCTACCAAAAACCATTGAATTTTATATGTTAGAAGTAAATTGCAATGTCAGTGAATTTTGTCTCAATAAATCTATTTTCAAAAGAATAGAAGAACAAAATAACTACTTTTGAGGGCTGGAGGAGGGAGAGAAGTTCTTGATCTTTCCTCTGTGATCTTGTGGAGAAGCATGAGGGAGAGTAGAGAGGAGAAATACTGGATTCTTTTTACTTCAGTATTATTTAAAATACAAAGTCATATACTTGTCCCCGGGATTTAGCAACCATAGAAAATGTATCTTGCCACTCATTAACAACAGACCTTGAAGTCTTAAAGTGAAGAATGTAAAAAAGATATGAACTATGTTCAACATCAAAATTTATTGTATTTTGACTTCTATACTTGGGATGTTTAAATTTTTTCAGGCATTGTCTGCTACTGAGGGTATTGTTGCTAATGTATTTTGTATCTTTACAAAGATAGTAATCTCCACTGGATAGTCATTTCCTCAGTTTATTATTTTTAGAACTGGTTTAATTTTTAAATGTATCTTACCCAATTTAGAAGTAAAAAACAATCCACCTGAGATTTCCAATTCATCTTTATAGATTACAGTATACATAACTATGCAAAAACAAATGGTATAGAAAAGGAGTAGCCAAGCCAAAACTGACTTGATTATCTGTCCAGATAGCCAAAACAAGAGAACATGTGAGAAGAGACAGAGGATGAAGGCAGGCAAAGCTAGTGCGAAAGAACACTAGAAAGAAAGTGAGAGACACAACAAGCTAAAACCAATAGAGAGGAAGTTGAAAAGGTGGTTTAGGCCCTATAATTCAAATCCTTTTGTTGGTTCACAGAATGAAATTCACACTCCAAATATATACGAATAATCCAGACTGAGAAATGTGTTATTACAATTGTTTTACCTGGAACATTGTGGCTAGACCAGTTGTGGCAATGGTGCGGTTTCTGCTGAAGAAAATGAGTTTTTCAATTTTCCCATATGGGAAAACAACAGGACTTTGACTGAGAAAATGAAAGATACTCCTTTTTTTGTTCTTTATTTGTTTATTTTATTTATTTATTTATTTTTATTTTTATTATTTTTAGAGGGTAGTGTCACTGGCCCTCATATGTGGGATCCAAACCAGGGCCGCTGGCATCCCAAGTCAGTTCTTAACCACCGCGCCACTCAGTCGGCCCTTTGTTCTTTTTTTATATTAAATTTATTGAGGTGACAATGGTTAGTAAAATTGCATAGGTTTCAAGTGTACATTTCTATAATACACCATCTATATATCGCATTATGTGTTCACCACCCAGTCAGCTTTCCTTCCATTGCCATATATTCCTTTTATCTCTAATCTCCAAGAACAATGGAACCCTATTCACCTGTAAAGAAGGAGGAAGTCAAGGGGACTCCCAGTGTGGGAAATACGTTGGCACTTGCAACATGTATGGCTTCAGGGAGGACTGCCATTCAGGGATCCCTGTGCAGAGGCATAGAAAATGGATTTCTAAGGGCTAGCTTTAAAAATTTGTTTTTTTTCTGTTTGATAACTTCCTTCTGCTAGTCCAAAACCATCAAAATTTTGTTACACATAAGAGTCAAATATTAACTGTATTATAGGGATTCCTTTTTAGAGTGATGTGTTAATTCTTAGTGTAACATGGATTGGGTAAGTGGCAGCAGCATGGAGAGGTGGCTGTGAGGCACAATATGACAAGCAGAAAAGTTTGAAGCACCTGCCCTAAGAAAAAACTAAAAAGTGACAAACATACACACTTTTGAAACATATAACCAAGAAAAATATTTTCATAAATCCTAGGGAATAGTTAGGAAACTAGGTGGAATCTAGGTTAGTTAGGCTACTTGAGGGAATGGAGATTGGGGCTAGGTTATTTGGGTATTAAAGGGAAAAGGAGCCAGTGAAGGACAGACAGGTTGGAAACCTGTTAATTATCCAAAAAAATGGAAAGGGAAAAGCAGCATGGTTTTTTGAACCTCCCACTACCTAGCTGTTGTGTGACCTTGGATAGTATTTAGATGCAATGAACCCAAGATTTCTCACCTACAAAATGAGGAAATAGATCATCTTTAACGTTCTATTAGTTATCAGCATTACTGAAATAAGTATTTTTGTCTAACGAAACCACTGTGAAGGCAACAACACCTGTGCATATGTTTTTAATGCACCATTTCAAAAATGAGTCCCCAGTATTGCGTAGCTCAAATATGTGACCATACAGCACCTTCATAATTCTTTATCTGTTTTCTGACTCTACAGTCTACTTAATTCTCACAAATTCTAACATATCCATGTTTCGTCCACTACATTTTTCTGATGACAACAGTAAGTTCTAATCATTATATAAATTTTAGAATACCCAAAATCATAAATATAAATTACATGAAACGCCATTACATATAAATAACATAGGTAACCAGTATCAACATCTTTGTGTGTTATATATCATTTACATATATATGCACACATTTCCATATTTTTGAGGCATTTTTCATTAAACAATTTATGTTAGCTATCTTTCAGTGTCAATGTAGATCTACATTGTTATTTTAAACACCTTTATATTATTTAACTGTATGAATAACCAATACCTTATAAAGCAATCCCTCTTTTTGAACATTTAAATTGTTTCGGAAGTTTCAGTATTATATGCAACATTGAAATGAACATTCTTATAATTGGTTTTGCTCACTATTTCCCTAAGATAATTTCCTTGAATATTTGCTGGGTCAAAAAGTACGCACATTTTTTTGGGGTGGGGGCAGCTGAGTGGCGCGGTGGTTAAGCGCTGTCTTGGGAAGCCAGCGGCCCGGGTTCTGGTCCCACATATGAGGGCCAGTGACAATGCCCTCAAAAAAAAAAAGTATGCACATTTTTAAAGTTTTTATTAAATATTGCCAAATAATACTTCAGAAAATATGTATCATTTTACCTTTCCACTTGCAGCATGAGACAGGGTATTTTCTTCACATTATATAAAAATGTTGGGAATTTTTAAATTTTAATTTTGCCAACAAAACAGGTGAATGGCAGTATCATTTTATTTTAGTTTTCATCTTATTAGGAGTGCAGGTGAGCATTTTTCATATTCATTAGCCAAAAGGCTAATGTACATAGAAAATGTATTTTTCTAAATCGTTTATTCATTTCTTTTACAAATAGTTTTATCTTAAGTTTGCCATTCATCTTATACATTGTTTTATAAATGGTGCTAATATGGTTTTAAATTGAGACTATAGAGACAAATCCTAAAATTGGATGAGCCTAGTATTCTCTCTTCTACCTTTCTTTAGGTACAGATTAACCTCAGGAACAGTATCACAAAGCAGGTTGCTGGGTAGAGCAGGCAAGGCAATGATAAGATCTGGTATTAAAAAAAAAATCATCTCATACATTTTTGGTGGACGAAAATTTGTTAATCTGCCCTGAGTAACAAAACTTTGACTCACCTGCACTTTACTATACACAAACACTTTTTGTTTACTAAAAAGATAATATTAGGACAATACAGGGATTAGAGCCATATTTAATATCAAATAAGTGTTTCTACATCAAGTAAAATAATTACATATTCTTTTTCCATATATAAATATCATGGGAATTGAAGTATGTCAAGACCATGTGTGATCTCTTGCTTCCTCATGAAAATATCTTGAAATGAAAATCAAAATATTGGGTTAATATTTCTTCAAACATCATGCACAGCACTTGTTTTGTTGGGTCATGTAAATTTATTTTTATCACTAATAATTAAACTTGTAGGAACGTTTAATAACACAAGTTAAACAAACCTAAACACAACATTTGAATAGACGTAACTTATTTCCAAAACTGTTGTTCAGAAAATCAACTATGGATTTCCCTAAGTTAGAGAAATTTCTTGATACTTTCCCATGTTTTGCTTAGAGATTTCTTCTTAGTATAGATTCAATTGCAAAAAGTGAGGATTTATTTTCCTAAAGCCTCATCATCTGTACAGATTTTTAAAATAGCTATGTTCTATTTCTAGCCCTTCAGCATAATTAAATACAGCTGTAGTCTTTGTAGAAAGAATTTCAAACAATTAATTGGCAACCCGCTGACATGTTAATTGTGGTGTGAAAATCCAACTCTTCCCCAATAATACATTACACATATTGAAATGCTTTCTTTGTATCCTGATCCCAGCCAAAAATAACGAAAAAACATTTTAACTGATTTATTTGTCCTGGTGGATTTTTTACATTGGTTTTTCAATCCAAGGACTGAAGGACTCTATTAAAACCTGAATTACACCTAAATAATTTTAAGTAATGCATCTCATTTTTATAGTTCTTATTATTTATTAGATTTAAAGGGACTTTTCCCTTAAAGCAAGACAGGCTGGTGTGAGGTAATACCAGTTTCAACAGATCTAACATTGTGACATTTTACCTAAAGTTGTAAATAAGTGATAGCTTAAGGAAAATATTAATTGGAAAATTATTACTTTCTTCAAATTTTATTTCTTATGGGGTGTGGTGCAAATATTTTAAACAGATGCCACCCAGTATGCCATTTATTGCCTTTCATATCTTGTGTCGTCTTAAAGTTCTGCAAGCAATCCTTAAAAATGAACTTCCTGACCAAAAGAACATTCCAGGAACCATGGCAAAAAAGAAAAAAAAAATCACTCACCTGTCTTTTGTATCCCTTGTTAACACCCTGGCCAAAACTAAAAGATGTTGTGAAGAAATCATTCCACACTGGAAACAGTTTATGAATCCCTTTCTGACACAGAAATGGGTGTCTGGGGTCTGGAAATGATCTAGTTTTATTCAGCATTACTAAAGAAAAGAGTTTATGTCATAGACCTTTGGTCAGGCAACAGACTGAGTAAAAGTACTGGCTCTTAGGAGGAACGGATAAAAACTCAAAATGACCTTGAAAGACTGAAGATACAGGGATGATGCAGGAAAGTAGGTTTTTACCAGAAATCAATTCAGAGCTATAGGAGGAAAAATCAAAGAAAAGCGTGAACAGTTATATGAAATCCATGAAAGAAAGAGGATTTCTTTCCTTGAACACAGACAAAATTGGATGAGGTAATACCAATTTCAACTTCTTTAATATCATGATATTAAAGACCTGGAATTTCAAGTCAAACTAACTTATCCTAATTATAACAATGATTATTATTTGAATGGTGACTGTATGCCAAACACTATGCTAAGTTTTTGATAAACAATAACTAATTTAAGCCTCACAATAATTGTATGAAACAGTCATGTAACTGCCCCATTTTATACATAAGAAAAACAAGGATTAGAGGGGTTAAGCAACTTGCTTAAGGTCACACAGCCAATAAATGACAAAAGTGGGAGTCAATAACAACTCTAGTACACTTCAAATCCTGCCATTCATCCTCTACAATGCCCAATTCCTGTAAATGCCCCTTTGGGTTCTGCTTAAGATGCTGAGGACAAAATTGCTTTTTCAGCTGCTTTTTCCTCCTTATAGCTATTGACTTAAAGGCTCTTTATTGCTGCTAACTACAGGAGAACAGGGAATGACAAAAGATATAAGAATTTGGAAAGGTACAAAAATCTTTGATAGTAATGGATCACTCGCCATTTAATTGACATATAAATTTAGTAAGCAAGTTCTCATCATATCCCTGTGTATGATGGATGTGACCTCGGGGCTGACCCCTCCCCAGTGGTCTCTCTAAGCTGTAAGCCTTCACAAAGTTACACAGACATGGGCTGCAAGTGTATTCAGGGGGCACCACTGCTAAGTAAGATGGGATTCTTAGTTTTCCTCTAGAGATGGGCATCCTCTTAGTCTCCAGCTTGTACTTATTTCTTCTCTGCTATTTCCTCTGGGCCCTGTCTAGTCCTGAGCATGGACAAGGAAGGTACTTCTCTAGGTGGTATAGCATGGTAGAGAGGTGGAATAATAGAGCAGTTAAGAACATGGACTTGAGCCAGACTGCCAAGTTTAAAGCCTCGCTTTGTGACTTACCAGTTGTGTGAGGTTGGACAAGTTGCTTAACCTCTCTGTACCTCAGTTTCCCCATTTGTTAAATAGAGCTAATAACTGTGTCTCATTAATGACAGTAAGGATTACACGAATAATAATTTGTATATTCCTAGAACATAGTAAGCATTGCATAAGCATTTTCTGTTGATACCAGTAAACTTTAAGATTTTAGGCAGAAGGACCTTGTGATTCCTTCTTTTGTCCCTGTGGGAGGTTCTGGTCACTGGCAGTGTGTTTCCTTTCCACCTGGTTTTATTCTCCTATAGAAGAGTCACAGATCAGTTTTGAACACATCAGACAACTCAGCAATTAAAAGAACAACCTATTGACACAGGGACAACTTGGATGTATCTAAAGGTTATTTTGCTGGGTGGAAACAGGGCAATCTCAAAAGGTTACATACAATACAATTTCGTTTATATAACCATCTGTGTAATTTTTGCATTTCAAGATTGAGAACAAATTAATGGTTGCCAAAAGTTAGGGACAGGATGGAGGGGGTTAGTATGGAGTTTCTTTGTGATAATGGAATAGTTCTAAATCTTGATTGTAGTGGCAGTTCCATGAATCTATACATATGGTAAAACGGCACTGAACTCCACCCCTCTGCCCACGTGCAGCACATGCGCACACAAAGGAATGCATGTAGAATCTGGCAAAATCTGAATGAGGTCTGTAGAGGGTACCAGTGCTAATTTCCTGGTTTGGGTATTATACTACATAGTCATGTAAGGCACTACCATCAGGGGCAGCTGGGTGAAGGATACACAGGATCTTTCTGTAGTAGAATATTTTTGCAACTTTCTGTTGAGTCTTTGTCTCAAAATTTAAAAAAAACAAAAACGTGTTTTCTTTTTTTAAAAAAAATGTTGATTAAGAATACTTTTACCAACAGATGGAGCTGGGTTGATTAACCTAACTGGGCCAAAACCAAATTCTCCAAACTTGTATTTCAGGAACACTGTTCAGTTAGGAGAGTTGTTAACAGCTGTGCTGCAGAAAAAGTTTTCTGAAGTTTATACATTTAGGGAACACTACATACTCCCCTCTTGGGGACTGCCCTCTACATTGCTTTGTGCTTCTCAACCCTGACTGTGCATCAGAGTCATCTGAATAAAATAATAAAGCAGAAATGATCTTCAAATCAAAGAAAGAGTCACAATCCCAAGCTACACGCAGGAAAGAGTACCTTCCAGTTACAATAAAATTTTAACTAAAAACTGCAGGACCTGAGTCAATGCTTGTTTTCAGAGGTCTCAGGCAGTGCAGATGCCCTTAAATGTTCAACTCCTGAACATTTGATTTAGGCCTAGTGCCAGACATTGAAAGCAACAAGAAATAACCCTGTAGGGAAACAGCTCCATAACACAGAACAAAAAGGGAGCTGAAGTAAAGGAGAAATTATACCAGCATATCATCTTTATTTTCTGAGAGCCTCCAGGCACTCCTTCAATGTGAGGAGGCAGACAAACAACAAGCAACTCTAACAGATGCTGGCAAGTTGAGCAGAAATTAGCTACAAGATAGCCACAGCACACTTTTCACTCAAGGCATTTCACTGATTCATGTGGACCTAGGGCTCATTCTAAAGCTGGCGATGACACTGAAGTGAAGGCTGAGGGAGGACAGAACACGATAAACTGAGGAGAGAAATGGCCTCCAGCAGATGCTACAGCAATTTGGAAAGAGAATAATATGAGACAAACCTGAACTGAAGCTTCTGCAATGCTCAAGTCAGTTCCTTCTGCCTGTTCCCACATCACACTTCAGCAAACAGTTGCCCCCATTCAAAGCTGAAATACATTTATACAATGGAGTATTACTCCGCTATAAAGAAGAATGAAATTGTACCATTTGCAATGATACGGATGGACCTAGAGACTATTATGTTAAGTGAAATAAGTCAGTCAGAGAAAGACAAATACCATATGATCTCACTTACATGTGGAATCCGAAAAACTGAATGAATGAGCAAAGTAAACAGAAACTGTCTCATTGATATAGAGGAAAAACAGGGTTGCTAGTTGGGAGGGAGGGTGGGGATGAGGGAGAAGGGGAAGGGATTAGACAGCAAAAATAGGCAACTACAATATTTGCACAGGGATATGAAAGACAGTTTGGGGAATATAATTAATAATGGTGTAAATATTTTGTGGGGCATCAGATGGTCACATGTCTTGTTGGGGAGACCATTTCATGGATGGAGTAGAGGTTTGATCACTGCACTGTATACCTGAAGCGGAGGTTGTATACCAACTGTAATTGAATATATATAGATAGTCACGGAATGTGGATTATACTGTGGAAGAGAGTCAGAGGAAGAGTAATAGATATATATGATATGGGGGGGAGGAGTGGGGTGGCGAATTGGGGGTGGGGGGTTGTCACTTTGAGGGGTAAAAAGTATAACTATTGCACTGTGTTGTACACCTAAAACTAATTAAAAATAAATAAATGTAAAAAAAGCTGAAATAAAAGGGACACTGTCTGAGCACAGACAATTTAAAACTCAGAAGCAAAGCAGCATAAGCAAAAGGCAGACAAAGAAAGAAGAAACAGAGGAACAGGCTCTGAAAAATTTTTAAAAGCCTATTTAATGGGTAAACTTTAAAATTCTATTGAAGGATATAAAAAAGATGTAATAAATGGAAAGACACATCTTGTCTGTCTGAATATGAAATTTATTCAGAAATATTATTCAGGAGACTGAATAATTTGGAATTCCTCATTCTCTGTAAATGAACCTATAAATTCAAACAAAACTCAATCAAAATATCCACAGGCTTTGGGGAGGGAGTCTGAAAGAATGATACTGCAGTTCACCTTGAATAATGAATTCATGAAAGTTTATTAAAGCCTATTTAAAAAAAAAAAAAAAACAAGTCTTATAATGAACTGTTTTTACCAGATAATAAAATGTATATAAGAAATATATGGGGCCAGCCGAGTGGCTCAGTTGGTTAAGAGTTAGCAAAAGAGCGTGAGCTCTGAGCAACAGGGCCACAGGTTCAATTCCCACATGGGCCAGTGACGCTGCGCCTGAACTGAGCTGCCGCTGAGCTGCCAACAGGTGACAGGATGGCTCAGCTGGTAAGAGCACGTGCCCCTAACAACAAGACTGCCTGTTCAATGGTGGGCTGAACTCGCTCGGCACCTTGAGCTGAGCTGCCGCCCAGATGGCTCAGTGGATAGAGCATGTGCTCTTAACAACAAGGCTGCTGGCTCAACTCCCGCATGGAATGGTGGTTATGCCTACCTGCAACTAAGACTGTAACATAGCACCTTGAGCTTAGAGACCATGAGCTGCCAACCGGAAGCCAGAAGGTGACTGGCGCCCTCCACAACTAAGATTGAAAAACAACAGCTTGGCTGGTCCCTTTCCCCAATTCCCCAATAAAAAAAAAAAAGAAATGTATCTTTTAAAAAATTTATACTGACACAAGAGTAACATTTCTGAACCCAACAGTCCAGAAATAGGCCAAACTCATAAGGGAATGTACTATAAAATAAAATCAGCAACTAATTACATTGGATATTCAATATCCAATGAGTGGTGTTGAAACAACTAGTTAGTTGTGCTGAGGGAAAAAAAGTGGTATAGCTACCTCAGTCTTTATACCAAAATTATCCCAGAAAAATTAAAACTTTAAATGAGCCCATGAGTACTTTGAGAAAACATAAACACTAAACTCATCTTGCTGTGAAAGGTCTTTCTAAGCTAAATACCCAAATTTCTTAATGGGGTAAAAAAGATAATTATGACTACTGTACATTAACATTAAAACTCTTCTAGAGGGAAAAAGAAAAAAAAATGAAAAGAATCAAAAGGGAAAATATTTCAACATATGCAACATTTTTCCTTAATTCAAAGACAGTGCTAACAATTACTATCAATTAGTAAAAGATGCTCCTAATCTAATTGTCCATCATAAAAAAAAACTGATGATATAAATTCTGGCATATCTATTTAATATAATGTTAAAAAGAATCACATGTACATGCACTAATATAGAAAGGGTTCCAAAATATATTAAATGAGAAGTACAAGGGGTAGAATAGTAGTTATCATGCTAAATAAGATAACATTTCTTTTTCACGTAAGGTGTAGTTACCTTTAAATATAGACTTGTTATGGGCCAGCCGAGTGGCATGGTGGTTAAGCACTGGCTTGGGTAAGCCAGTGGCCCCAGTTCGGTCCCACATATGAGGGCCAGTGACACTGCCCTCAAAAATAAATAAATAAATAAATAAATAAATAAATATAGACTTGTTTAATTTTTACATTTTTCAGTATGTTTTCCAAATTTTCTATAATGAACATATTTTATAATCAGATGTATTGAAATAATAATAAAGTGACAACTTCCAGGGAAGCATAGTGCAAAGAAAATATATATTTAATCACCTTAATTTATGTAACTCATGAGTAAAAGATGAGGAAAACACTAACTTTTATTAGCACCACAGTGGAAAATAGCTTCATTTATGATTATCTTTTTCTTTTTAAATCCATGTCATGCAAATAAAATTCAAAGGCACAAACAGTGTACTTGAAAATTCTTAACTATATTCTACTTTATTCAAGTGATAAAATGAAATAAGGCACACCTGCTGCAAGTTGATTTAAACCCTTCCTACTTCTGAGCCGGGGGCAAAAATATTGTACACACTTGGATTGACTATTCAAGTATGCCCCCCCCAAGTAAATATTAGCTTCAGTGAAGAGTTCTGATAATTTTCCTAGTTGCTCTCTAAATGCTATAGGACAAAAAGACATCATAAGGACTGAACCATATAGCAACAAGCAAAGATGCTTTAGAGAATTTGCTGTCCTGAATCTCTTAAAGTGTATTTCTAAATACCATGTATTTTTTTTTTTTTTTACTTTTTTTTTTTTTTTTTTTTTTTTTTTGAGGGCAGTGTCACTGGCCCTCATATGTGGGACCCGAACCGGGGCCTCTGGCATCCCAAGCCAGCACTTAACCACCGTGCCACTCGGCCGGCCCAATACCATGTATTTTAATACTTAAATATTTCATTTTTTAAATTAAAAAATATTTGTATTAGTTTCAGGTATACAAAACAACAGTGATTAGACATTTATATACCTCACAAAGCGATAAGCCCAATAAGTCTATTACCCCTTTGACACTGTACATAGATATTAGAATATTATTGACTATATTCCCTATGCTGTACTATATATCCCCATGACTATTTTTTATAGTTGAGTCATTATTATTTTATAATAGTTTCAGGTGTACAGCATAGTGGTTAGACATTTATATAATTTATGAAGTGATCCCCCCATTAGTCTAGCACCCATCTGGCACTGTACATAGTTATTGCAACAGTATTGACTGTATTCCCCATATTGTACTTTACAAAGTAACTCTTGTAATTACCAATTTGTACTTTTATCTCTTCACGTTTCTCACCCAGTCCCCCAAGCCCCTCCTATCTAGTAACCATCAGTTCATTCTATACAAAACACACAAAATATAAAATTTGAAGTAATGCATAAGTGTGTTGAAGTTATTATACTGCAGGTTGTCCTAATTCATGTGCTGACTGGTACAAACACCTTATCAAGTGAGGTTTTATACTTCTTTCCAAGAGCCTACAATTCCTTTTGTAATTAGGTTCCTATCTTATTTATTACATGTCCCCTGAAGCTTTTTGAGGGCAAGAACACACCCATATCGCTAAGAAGCCCCCCCCAGTTCCCCCCCCACACACACAGAGAACTAGGCATTTGCCTCATTTGACTGTGTTGTCACTTCCTTCAATTAGCTCGACGCTATGTACCACTGTCGGTTCAGCAGCCCTTGCTTCTGCTTAGGAAAGCCTCTCTCTATGTAAGTTGGCCACGTTAAAGGAAAAGAACAAATTTTCAGAAACTACCTTGGACACTCAGAGCCCAATAATCCAGAATAGGAAAAAAAAAGTCACAGAAGAGGAGGCACGACAGCAGTCGAGGAGGAGGCAGTCTCCTCAGGTGGATTGGGGGAAGAGAAGGGTGTGATTGGCCTCAGCCTTGAGTCACAGCCAAAGGAAACAGCACACCATAAAGAAGGTGCAGAAGACCCCACGAAAGTTCTTCTCACTCCAAGGCCCCCTGAGCTTGAGCTACACTCCTAGTTGGGTCCTCCTTCTGACATCATTCAGTGGCTGAGCAATTGTGATGGACAAACCACAGCCCAATGCTTGTGTGGAAACACAAAGGATTTCTTGGCTCTATCCACTTCAACTAGCCCAGGTGGTTGAAGCCCCTAACACAGACCGTTTATGTTTCTGACATGGCATAGCTTGTCAGATGAAAAAATCCTTGACACCTGCTCCCCCTCCATAAGGATAAAACTGAAAAGGTAAAAATATCAATAAGTTCTCTTTCCAATTAGGTTCTTAAACCCAACCAACTGGAATTCACCATTTGACTTGAGCCATGAAATTGTAGTAACACCTAACCAAGAGACAGACTGGGAGAAAATACACCCATCTACCTACAGGGCATATTTTACTGTAGTGTGCTTCTCAATGATTTTTCTTTTCTGCATTTCTGCTTCTGTTTTGCAAATGTTCTATAATGGCATGCATTCCTTTAATATTGGAAAATAGAGAGCCAGAAGGGGCTAAAATCAATACTCTGATAAGTGTTCAAAAATGCAATGAGGATGTTCCATTCCATACAGAAGTTTTAAGAGCTCTGCTTTCTGTGATGTCTGGCAAGCACAGTATATATCTGATTTGGGAACTTCTGTAGCAGTGAGCCAGGTACACATATTTATTATAATATTTGTTTTGACCCCAGCATATAACCAAATCTGTTGCCATACCCATTTTTGATTGCCAATTTAGTGGTTTCCAGAGGGTAAGGGAGGAGGTGGGAGGTACAAGAGGGTACAGGGGATCAAATATATGGTGATAAAACTGAAAACAACAGAAGAACAAGGAAAACAAATGAAGAAACAAAATTCGTTGACACAGACAATAGTTTAGTGGTTACTGGAGGGTAAGGGGGGAGGGGGATGGTAGATGAGGGTAAAGGGGGGCAAATATATGGTGATGGAAAGAGAACTGACTCTGGGTGGTGAACACACAGTGTGATAAATAGACAATGTACTACAGAATTGTACAACTGAAATCTATGTAACTTTGCTAACAATTGTCACCCCAATAAACTTTATCTCTCTTTTTTTTTTTTTTTTTTTTTAGCTGAGCCATCCTGCCACCTGTTGGTAGCTTAACGGCAACTCAGCTCAGGCTGGCCTCAAACCGCTGTTGCTCAGAGCTCAGCTTGCACTCTTGAGCGAGCCTTTAACCAACTGAGCCATTCGGCCGGTCCCCCAATAAACTTTAATTAAAATTAAATTAGGGCAGAAGAGACAGACGCTGTGCTAACTACCTCCCAGGATCACACCAAAATTACAAACAAATTATATAGCATTCAACCCTGGAGGTCCCAGGAACACTAGATGAACAGAACCACTAAACGAAGAACTTAAAGAGGAGGCCACATCGGGTCTGGTAGGACGGGTGGAGACGAGAGAGGGCGAACCCCGTGAGGGAAGCCCCAGCCGTGGGGAGGCTTCTCCGGTTGGGGGAGAGACCCTCCAGCCGCACACCAAGCTCACCAGCCCAGAGTTCCTTTGCCGGAAGAGGAGTTCCAAGATAGCTGGCAGTAAATTAGTGAGGACTCTCTTTGCCCAGCTCGGTGAGGCTGAGGGCGGCTAGAGAATCAGTGGGGCTGGCACAAGGGCTTGCTTGCCGGTGAGCACTTACCTGGTTCTTGGTGGAGGGAGTGGCTGTTTGAGACGGGCCCAGGAGCCTGCGGGGACGGACTGAATTGAGGACCTTTGGTGCAAAGGCTGGAGGTTTTTGGACTATTGTTCCCCTGCTGTGGAGCTTGCACATGAGTGGTGTACAGGAGGGCACCATTTTGTCAGGGTTGGGCCCTCCTACAGAGGGTCAGGTCCAGGACCTCATTGGAATTGGCGCAGGAATGCGTGTGTGCGTGTGCGTGCGCATGCAGCCTTGGATCCCTACCCTCCACCTGGCTTATACTGCGTTGCCAGGGAAACGCTGGGCAGGTGCCTTCCAGCTCCAACAGGCTGCTCACTGAGACACGGGAGTGTGCAAACTGCCTTGGGTCCCTGCTCTCCGCACTGCACTTGCAGAGTTGCCAGGCTGGTGATTGGTTGTCGGGCTGCTTGGCCTGATCTGCGAGCGGCTGATTGGGACAGGCTGAGACTGGGAGTTTTCCTGGGAGTGTTGGACCATGAGATGTGTGCCTGTGTGATCCAGCCAGGGATCTCCTGGTGATCTATCCAATACATCAAAGCAATCCCAGAGCGACAGCCAGAATGAGGAAACAAAGAAACATGTCACAAGTAAAAGATCAGAAGAAATCTCTAGTAATGGAATTAAATGAAACAGAGGGATCCAACTTTTCAGAGTCAGAGTTTAGAACACTGATGACAAGAATGTTTAACAAACTTAGTGAGGACATAAGGAAGGATAGAGAAATCACAAAAAAAGAGTTAGAACTAAAGAATACAATAACTGAAATGAAGAACACACTCGAAGGATCACCAGTAGAGTAGATGAAGCAGAGGAGCAGATCAGCGATTTGGAAGACAAAATAGCAGAAATCACCCAGTTGAAACAACAAAAAGACCAAAGAATAAAAAACAATGAAAATAGTTTAAGAGCCCTATGTGACAAGGTGAAGTGCAACCACCCTCAACTCATAGGAATACCAGAAGGAGAAGACAAGAAGCAAGGAGTCGAGAATATATTTGAAAAAATAATGACTGAAAACTTCCCTACCCTGGTGAAGGAAATCAACATACATGCCCAGGAAGTGCAGAGGGTTCCAAACAAGCTGAACCCAAACAGGTCCACACCAAGACACATCATAGTTAAAATGGCAAAGGTTAAAGACAGAGACAGAATCCTAAAAGCAGCAAGAGAAAGACAGCAGGTTACATACAAAGGAACTCCTATTAGACTAACAGCTGACTTGTCTACAGAAACTCTGAAGGCCAGAGGGAGTGGCAGGAGATATTCAATGTGACACAAAATAAAGGCCTACAATCAAGATTGCTCTACCCCGCAGTGCTATCACTTAAAATTGAAGGAGAGATAAAGAGCTTCTCAGAAAAGAATAAGCCAGCATTGCAAGAAATGTTCAAAGGACTTTTTTAAACAAAAGAAACGGGTAAACAAGCTAACCCAGAGAGACCAGGATTACAAATAACAAAATGGCAATACATATGTACCTATCAATAATCATTTTAAATGTGAATGGGCTAAATGCTCCAATCAAAAGACAGAGAGTGGCTGAGTGGATAAGAAAATAGGACACATGTATATGCTGTTTACAGATGGAATAAGATATTTCATGCAAATGGAAATGAGAAAAAAAAAAGCTGGAGTAGCAGTACTTATTTTGGACAAAATAGACTTAAAAATGTCTACAGTAAAAGACAAAGAAGGGCACTATAACCCTAATAAACATCTATGCACCCAACATAGGAACTCCTAATTACATGTAACAGATTTTGACAGACATAAAGACAGAGATCAACAGTAACGCTACCATAGTAGGGTACTTCAACACCCCATTGTCACCAATGGACAGAGCCTTTAGACAGAAAATCAACACAGAAAGAGGGGCCTTAAATGACACTAGACCAGCTGAACTTTGTCAATATTTTTAGAGCATTTCACCCTGAAAAAACAGAATATACATTCTTCTCATGTGCACATGGGACATTTTCCAAGGTAGACCACGTTAGGCCACAAAACAAGTCTCAGTAAATTTAAGAAGATTGAAATCATATCAAGCAGATATAAAGGAAAAACTGATGGTTGCTGGCTGGGAGGGAGTGGAGATGAGGGAGAGGAGAAGGTTTTGGACAGCGTAGGTGGGTGACTACAATGTTGCCGCAGGGATATGGGGGGCAGTTCTGGGAATGTAATTGATAATGTTGTGAAGAGCCTATTATGTCAAGTGAAATAAGTCAGTCAGAGAAAGACAAATACCATATGATCTCACTTATATGTGGAATGTGAAAAACTGAATGAATGAGCAGAGTAAACAGACTCATAGATATAGAGGAAAAACTGAGGGTAACTAGGTGGGAGGGGATGGGGATAAGGGAGAAGGGGAAGGCATTAGACAGCATAAATAGACAACTACAATATTGCCACAGGGATATGAAACACAGTTTGGGAAATATAATAATGTAAAAATTTTGTGGCGTGTCAGATAGTCACATGTCTTGTTAGGAAGACCACTTCATGGATGGAGTAGAGACTTGATCACTGCACTGTACACCTGAAGCTGATGTTGTATAATATTGTATGCCAACTGTAATTGAATATATAGATAGTCACAGGATGTTGAGTGTACTGTGGAAGGGAGTCAAAGGAATTGTAATAGATATGTATGATATTGCAGGGAGGAGTGGGGTGGCGAACTGGGGAAGGGGGGTTGTCAGTTTGAGGGGTAAAAAGTATAACTATTGCATTGTGTTGTACACCTGAAACTAATTTAAAAAATGTTTATTTCACAATAAAAGATTTTTAAAAATTAAATTAATTAATTAAAAATATATGGTGATGGAAGAACTGACTCTCTGTGTGAACACACAATGCAATATATAGATGATGTATTATATAATTGTACACCTGAAGCCTATATTTTACTAATCAATGTCACCCCAATAAATTTAATAAAAAAAGAATAAAGTAAAAAATGCCTCAGAAATAAAACAAAAGCACTTTCAAAACTTGCAATGGTATCATTGAAAGCAATGGTATCATTAAAAGCAACCTAAATATCCAAACATACGTGATAGGTTAAATATAGTATATCATGGCTTGTAATATTTTTACATTTATAGATATGGGGGAGTGTTGTTAAGCAGAAAAAAAAAGCACGATAACTAAACTACATATGGTGGGATTCGGGAAAACTATTATGTAATTTTATTGCCTAGAGACCCAGAAATTCCCAAGTCCTGTCTTACTCCTACCACATCAATTTCCTGTAAGGTCTTGACGGAAAATATATGTGGACAGGGAAATGGCAAATGTGAAATAAAATGCCCCTTTATTATTTATTTTGTTTGTGCCTTTGTGTCCAATGCAAAAGTACTCTGGTAAACTGAGTTTAAAGACCCTCCTCCTCACACGAATTTCAAATCAAAATATTAGGATCTAATTACCTGGTAACCAGCTGCACAGTGCAGAAGTGGTGAGAGGATGCTGTTACCTATAAGAAAAAAGCCACACTTGGGAGTGTGACCGCCTAATTGAGGTGGAGCTTGGGCCTGGGTCATTTACCCGTCCTGCTCTTGGAAGTGAAAGCAACAGTTTATATGGAAGTCCTTTCTGTGTGAAGCACTCCTGCCTTCCACCTCCCCTTTTTCCTCTTCCCACCCCCTCCCATCCTTTCCACTCTTGGCCTTCCTGCCCTACTCCCTCCCATGCTTCTCCTTAAACCCTTCTCCCATTTCCTTTCCCTTCCCCACTCCTTACCTCCCTCTTCTGTCTCCCTTCTTCCACCTTCTTCCCTGTTCCCTCCCCCTCCTATCTGCCTTTCTGCTCCCTCTTCTCTGGTCTCCTATCCTGTCCCTTCTCTCTAATCACTTGAATGTGTATCCTCCAAAGAAGAGCTGAGATTTGGAAAATATAGCAGAATGTTATAGTAGTTATACTTTTTAAAGAGTTCCCTTTTCCTATTTTCTAATTTTTCTACAATAAGCACTACTTTTTATAATTAAGAGAAAATGCTGGATTTTTATAGCATAATACATTTTATTTGACATTTATTTATTTTAGGTTGCAACTGAAGTACATGAAAAAGTATCAAATGATGTAGTGATCATTTTCAGTGAAAGGCAAAGTAGAACACAGTACAAAAAATGTGGTTAGTAATTCAGTTTACAATTACACACTATAAGATGAGGAAACTTTTTATAAATGCTATGTCATATTAACACTTCCGTGGTAAATAATAACTTCAGTATGATTAAATTTATAGACCACTGTCACATAAACAAGCTCACAGTCATATCATATATGATACTGATATGCATTCTTAAAAGTATGTTAATCTTTTTTCAAGCAAATTTCACAATATACTGTTCTAGTTAATACAAGTACTGTATTTCTATAGCAAAGTAATGAAGGCACAGCTAGTGCAAGCGATTTAAAGCCCTAGTCTTCTGGGTTGGAAAAACAAACAAACAAAAACACTTGTATTGGTACTTTAGTAACTTGTTTTGTTTAAGCAAATATTTGTTTGGGATAACAATTCTAACAGTTTTCACAGTTACATTCTAATAAGAACATGACAAAAGGACTTCACAAAAATCAAAACTCTGTAGCACCAAAGTAATATGCTTTAGATAACGGACAGCAGTTTATAGGTTTTAAAGAATATTACTCCACAACAGGCTATATAGAATAAACTGATACTTAAGACACTTTAAGACAATAGAGTACCAAGAAAATACAAAAACACAAGACCATAAGGAATACTAGAGTTGAAGTTATACGACAGGTTTTTGTTTTTCCAAAGGTGTATAAACCTGCTTCATTTCTGTTTGAAGTTTTGAGTTCCTGAAAATTCTTTTCAGGCAGCTGGTTTTTAGTTTTGATATTTCCGGTTTCCATAATCTTTACCATCATCATAGGTATCTTTAACTTCTCTTGTATAGTAATAGACTGATTTCAGAATGACATTATCATGTAAAATTTTACCAATTTCAAAGTCCTCATGAAGGATAGCATCTTCTCTTGGATCCAGCTTTCCAATCTTAGGAAACTCAGGAGGGCTAAAGAAATTGAAGAATGATGCATTAGGAACCACTCTGGGCTGCATTTCAATGTCCCCAGTAGCAGTTGTGAGACTCTGAGTGGTTGTCACCATAATGTCCTTTCCTCTTCTCCAATTTATCTTACAGCCTTTGCAATTTTGAATTTCCCATCCCCAAGCAAAGAAAGGATCATCATGATCTGGTTTTGACTTTATTATATATGTCTTGGTCAGCACCTCATTTCTGAAGTATGGGTTGGGCAGAAAATAAAATTCAAATGTGTAACTTATAGGCTGGCCAGGGTTTGAGAACTTCAGGCTAATATCTGACAGGAACTTCAGAATGGGCTCATCATATTTTTGAATCATGGGCCCCAGCTTGTTAACATTCTTTAAAACAGTTAGCCAATAGTCAGGGATGCCTTTAGGATCTTCTTTTTTAGGCTTTCCCTTATGAGCTCTTTTCAAATTCACTCTTTCTTTAGGCCTGACCTCAGGAACTCTTTCAGGAGCCTCTTTTACAGCAGTACTTGTCTTAGCCTCTGTTGCTTTAGGCTGTTCTTTATCTTCTGCCTTTGCCTGGGGGAGCTCTTTAGGCTCTTCATTTACTTCAGGCTTTGCCTCCAGGTAATCTTTACATTCTGCTCTTTCTTCAGCCTTTGCCTCAGGAATTTCTTTAGGAACCTCATTTTCTTCAGCCTTTACCTCAGGTTTTTCTTTAGGGTCGTCTTCTTCCTCTCCCTCTAAAGCAGGCATTTCACTAGGGCTGTCTTCCTGTGCCTCCTCATCACTGCTGAACACCTCATCCTCTGAATTCCATTCACATTCTTCATCTGTAGGTTCATATTCTGCATTGATGATTTGAAACCGCCGATCATACAGAGGCTTACTGAGTTCGGCATATTTTCTTTCGAGATCGTGAAGTGCCTTTAAGAATAGGGCGTCTACCTTGTCACATTCATCTTGAATATTTCTGAGCGCCTGCACACGATTTCGAACTGCCCGAGGCAGCCCATCTACGAAATTTTTACCCGACGGAGCCCGCCGCGCCCTTCTGGAAGGCCCAGGTACCCTCTTCTTTCTATATAAGCAGCTGCGGCTACTGCTGCTGTCACTGCTGCTACTAGCGCTGCTAGAGCTCCTGCTGTCAGATTCTTCCTCAGAATCGCTTGACGAGCTAGCCAACATCTCTTCAGCAACGCCTGGGGCGGCAGGTTCCGAGACCATGTTAAGATCCGCTTCTGCCATTGTGCAAGCCCGCAAACCTCTTAAGGTAGAGACTACCGCTGAGACCGCGCGCCCAGAGATGGGCAGAAAATGACTCACGGATGCTTGGGTGGCCGAGGCTCGGGATGAGGAGGTGGCAGCGGCGAACGCAGCAGTAGCGCCGGGCTGGGCGGGGCTGCGGCGTTCGGGCAGAGGTGGCGGTGGAGGCCTGGACCCGAGCGGCGGTGGCGGCGGCGGCAAGCCTCTCCGGGCTGCCGCTATGGCAGGCAGAGGCGTGCGGCAGCGGAGTGGTGCAGTGTGAGACCCCGAGATCTCGCCACCGTTTAGAGCGCAAGCCCCCTCCCCTTCCAGCCCTACCTCCCCTTAATTTAGTTCCCAGTGTGCCTTTAGCTTGCACCTCATTTGTTGGGCAGGCTTGATTGACAATCGCTAAGTCCAATGAATGCCCAAACGCTATGCGGGGGTGGGGTGGGGGGAGGGGAGGTGGCGGCGGCCAGGCTCCGCCCGCCTTGCTTCTTGGTAGCTGAGGCACACACCCCTGGAAGACGTTTTATCCCTACAAAATTCTATCTTTATAGTTTTATAACTAAAAAACAAAAACAAAAAAAGCTTAGATATGAGGTAAAAATACTAGCGATAGTTCGTAACAAGGGAAGAGGAGTATCCTTCTCCCGTCTGCTCATCCTGAATTCCCGTTTGGTTTGTCAGGGGCCTCTTCACAAAAACCTGTTTTTAAAAACTTGGATGAAAATACTTAAAATGGCATCCTTGGGTAGTATGATTGGGGATTTTTTTGTTTTGAAATCTCTATCTAAATATTCTTTGAGAATGTATTTTTACACTGAAGAAAAGGGGGAGTCGATTATTGGCAGAGGGGGGAGGGGCTAAACTGCAGGCATATTGCATTCCACGTAGCAGTTTTAATAACTGCTGTCTGTGATGTTTGGCAAGCCTGCTTTAATCCATCTACAAGGTTTGTGAACCCCTGTTGCCGTGAGTCAAATTACACCATTTTTACTATATTTCTGTTTTTAAGGTGGCATAAAATATACCCCAGCCTTGCTGCTAACTTGCCACGTAGCCCTTCTCAATGCTTACAACAACCTTGTAGATAAAGATAAAAGGGCATTCAAATGTAAGGTAATATTTAAAAGTAGAGGGTTTGCTCTATACTTTTGTGCAGCAGTTTTCAATTCCAGGAACAGCAGGTTGGGAGGGGGAATTTGCGCTAGGCAAAGTGCATCATCTGTCAGAGTATACTTTACAGTGTCATCTGCTACCCATTTGCTTCAAACATTTTGAAATTCTAACCGTACTAAAGTATGATTTAGAAGTAAGTCCATTAATATGTGAATAAACTTCTGCAAAATGAAGTTTAAAAACAGGTATCTGTTATTTTTATTTACAGGATTCTTTTCTGCTAGAGAACAACTCCTTTGGTACAACCAAAAAGACCAGTGTTTACTTTTCATTGAAAGGTAAGGAACATATTTAGCCCATTTTTATGAATGACAAGAATTACGTATCTGTATATGAATAAGTCCACAGGGTAAAAATCTTTTAAAGACTTAATTGGAAGATATCTTGTTATTTCTGTGAAAGCAGAAAAATCCACAGAGGTGATTTGATATACTAATGTAGAAAATAAGTAATTACATTCACTATCTAAACGTGCTCATAGAATACAAGTAGTAAATCAAAATATAAAATATGATGAATTATTCATTTCAAATGAGTAAAAATATGAAAGTTAGATGAACCTTTATGTTACTTTTTCATTATAGGATTTGTGCTTTGTCACATTTTTTAAAAGTTAGGAAGCACATTTATTTTCTATCTTGTAAATGAATTTACTTTTATTTCTGATTGTCAAAGGATATAAGCATTGTAATGAAAAAATACAACTTAGAAAATTCCAATGATAATAAAAATACACAATCTTAACACCAAATGATAAACATTGTTAGTGTTTTCATGCATTTCCTTCCAGAAATTTCTTTATACATATACCCGCCTGCCTATCTATATATACTGTTTTATCTGTGTGACATCATATTATGTTTTGTAACCTGCTCATTTATCAATTCGTTATGGATATATTTTCATGGTAAATGATCAATGTCTTATTTTAAAATAGATGCATATTCAATGGAAATATTTGCCTTAATTCATTTAACCAGATTCCTGTTGTAACGCAGCTACTTCCCAAACCATCTGTCCACCAACATACACATATTTTTTCCAGTTATAAAAAAGTTAGTTCTGGATAACTACTATATACACTCTTGAATAATGCCTAGAAATGGGAGTGCTGGAATAAATTGTACGCTCATTTTATTCTTTGATACTTGTTGCCAACTTCTCTCCTGAAAACCTATCTCAATTTACAGCCCCACCAAGAACGAACAAGAGCTCATTATTTAGGAATTCAGTTAATATATTTTTTGTGCCTGCCACGTGCCAGGCACGTGTGGTAGAGGATGGGAATAAAGGTGAATAAAATTTACTGGGTGTGTATCCTTTCGTTTCATACTTTTAATGAAAACATATGCTATGTAAACAATAATTTAAATCAGTGGGGTTATGCCATAAATATTGTTCTGTAACCTATTATTTTTATGTCAAAAAAGGGATATCTTTTTTCATGAATGGTCTTATATTTTTATAGTACTTTAATGATTTAAAATACATATTAAATTTTGTACTATCAAGAATTAGTATTTTGGAGTTAACAGTGAGTTAGGGATCCAGATTTTTATAATATGTATATATTTTTTTTATTAGCTAGCTAATTTTCTTGGTACTATTTATTTGATAATCTTTCTGTGTTACACTTATTTGAACTACCACCTTTATCATAATAACTAAATCTCTTGCTTTTGTTTCTGAATTCTCTTTTCTGATTCATTGGCAATAATTTAGCAAACAACTAATGAGGCAGTTTTTTAAATAACTTTATATTTTGTGGAAATGATATACATTGAAAAAAGTCAGATACTACATTGAAATACAAATAAATTAAAAGTAATTGAAAATACACTCAGAGGTGATCACTATTCACATTTTTGATGAACATCTCCAAATTAATTTGTTATTATTATGTATTTGTATTTCTTAGATTACAAGATTGAATGTCTTTTCATATGTTTATTTTACATTTGAGATTGCCTATTCATATATTTTCCTTGTTTTTCCACTGATTTAAGAAAGAAATTAGTTGGTGGAAAAATCCTAAAGTTATAATAATTTTGGTCTTGATTGGAGGCAACTGTGACTCATGATGTTGGACAAATATGATTCAATTACAGCTTTTATTCTAAAATGATCTACTTAGAGGGTTGTTAAAATGCTTTTCAAAGATTAGTAATTAATCACTTAAACTGATACAGAAAAGTCTAGAACAGAGAGAATAAAAACAGAACACAGCTTGTAAAAACCTCATACAAAGATACTATGTTAGTAAACTATTCAGATTTTCAATTTGGAAGTATTTTTTTCCCAAGCCCTAATCTATAGGTGACTTCTACTAACCGCAATGGTATACCTTTAATGTGTATGCATTACCTAAGAATTTAGTAACACACTTATATAGCTTTTTTCCAATCTGTCAGTTAACTTAATTTTATAATGAGAGATCCCTAAAATAAAATATGTCCTTTTTTCATATAATGAATTTAATTTATTCATAATACCATGTATTTTCTACCATGAATATTTTTATAAGTATTAATTCTAGCATAGCATATGTTTGTTTTTCTTCATAAGGCTATCTATAAATTACTTGCATAAGTATATGTTCTCTGTTCCATTATTATATTCAGGCTGAACGTAGCTTGTTAATATCTATTTACACATTCCCTGTTATGAACATATACACAATACCACCACCACCCCTGCCACACAAACACACATACACAAAACACAGTGACAAGTGCTGCAGCATTATCTTTTGTTGTATATATTTAAGAAGCCAAGCATTGCAAGTTTGTTTATATTTGGACTTATTTTTATGCTGTTCTTTTTTGTTTGTTTATCTAGACAGATTTTATCTGAATACACAAGTTAATTCTTTTTGAAAACAGTTTTATTGAAGTATAATAGGTACAACTAACTGTACATAAAGTGTACAATCTGATGAGTTTGGATAAATCTGTACACCTGTGAAGTCATCACCACAGTCAAGACAATGAAAACTTTCATCACCCCTGAAAGTTTCTTCATGCCCCTTGGTAATCCCTCCCCTTCCCTAGGAAACAACTCATCTGATCTGTTTCTATAGATTAGTTTGCATTTTCTAGAATGTTATATAAATGGAATTGCGCAATATATTCCTCTTTTACTTGTCCTTCAATTAGCATAGTTACTGGGTTGTCAGAAAAGTCATGACACATTTTTGCAATGAAAAACATAGCAAAAATACATCATGACTTTTCCGACAAACCAATATTTTGAATTGCGTTCATGTTGTGTGCATGAATAGTCATTTTCCTATTTTGTTACTAAGTAGTTATTCATTACTTAGCTATACCAGAATTCGTTGATGAGCATTGTGTTTTGAGTTTTGGACTACTACAAATAAAGCTGCTATGTTCATTTGTGTGTAAGTCTTTGTATGGACATATATTTTCATTTCTTTTTAGAAAAATACCTAGAGTGGAATGACTGGATGACATAGTATGTAGTATGTGTATATTTAACTTTTCAAGCAATTATCAGTTTTCCAAAGTGGTTGTACAATTTTGCATTCCCACCAGGAGTGCCAACACTCAGTTTCTTAAAATGTAGCCATTCTAATACGCATGTAGTAGTATCTCATTTACTTTACATTTCCCTAATGACTAATGTTAGTGAACATCTTTTCTGTACTGATTTACCATCTGCATATCTTCTTTGGTGAAATATTTCTTCATATTTTGTTCATTTTTATATTGGGTTGTTGTCTTACTATTGAATTTTGAGAATTTTTTACATACTCTGAATACAAATCCTTTATCAGTTGTAAGCTCTGCAAATATTTTCTCCCAGTCCATGGATTTTCTTTTTATCTCCTTCACAGTTTTTCAAAAAGCAGAAGTTTGCGATTTGTATGAACTCCAGTTTATCTTTTTTTTTTTCTTTTATGGATCATTCTTTCGGTATCAGCTCTAAGAAATCTTTGCCTAGCTCAAGGTCACAAAGATATTCTTCTATGTCTTTTTTTAGAAATTTTATATTTTTAGGTATTATATTTAAATCTGATCTATTTTTGTATGTAGTACAAGGTATGTAATTAAATTATTTTTTACATGTATATATCTAATTATTCCAGCATCAATTGTTGAAAAGACTATCATTTCTCCACTGAATTACCTTTGCACCTTCATCAAAAATTAGTTGTCCATATATGTGTGGATGTATGTTGAACTCTCTGTTTTGTTCCATTGTGTACTGATTTTAGTCACCTAATTGGTTAGATATGTTTGGTCAGAGCTAAGAACCACATTGTGGGATAACAGAATTTTATTACAATGGAGTCTGTTAACAGCAGCTGGATCCTTGGCCTATCATTTCTGCTCTCAAATATCTGAAAGGGGCAAATGAAAAGGGGCGGTAATAAACTAGAAAACAAATCAAAACAAGAAACAAATGCTTTTCGGCTTTCTTGAGTTTCCAGTGTGTAGCTGTCCATAGCCCAGCCACAGGAATGGTAGCTACCGTTATTCAGGAGTACAAATAATGCCTTTGTTTTTCTGGCCTCTAATAAAATAGACCTGTTTGATAAAATGTAAATAAAAGTATTTTTAAGCTGTTAATAAATTATATTTTAAAAAGGAATAGTAATAAAAATGGTTATTATTTCACACTGTGGTTTTCAAAGCAAAATCATTTCATTCCACACTCATTCTTAAAATAAGGATATGCACAAATTAATAGAGTATGGTATATAAGTATAGCATTTGACTTTTAAAGGGAACATTTGTGAATTACATTTCTGGCACTATAGCCTTAAATGCATGGTGTTTAAAAGGGCAGTTGCAATTAATGCAATGGCAGTGATGGAAAATCAGTTACTAATTAGGTTATTTGTTTTAATGCTAATTTTCAAATTAAAAATAATGCAGTTAAAAAAAATGTAAATCCACAACACAGAGCAACACGTTTATAGGTGTCCTCAAGAATCTTTTGCCCATAGTACTCATTTGAAGAATTCCCACACTATAATTCAAAGAATGGAAACCTTTTTTATTGCAAATTTGGAAGCATTTTATTTAACTCCACTAAAAAGGGAGGAAAAATTCAAAGGATTTCAATGACGAGCAATGCTCATGCATGTATATGATTACAATAACTACTTCTAAATTTTGCATTATATTTGGATAACAGAACAAGTCCAAATTGACACTGTCTGTAATTTTTATCCGGAATACCCAAATATATTAAATTAATTTGATTACATATGTTCTTCTGAGGAAAAATGATTCTTACAGTACTGCAAATATTCCTGCTGGTGGGAACAAATACATATTCCAATGCACTTTATAGGTCATGGTCATTTTTGTATCAAATGACATACAAACAATTCACAAAACCCTTACTTAGAGTGTAAAAGAGGAGAATTCCAATAATAATCAAGTCTCAGCATTTGATTTCCTTCATGAGACTTATGACCTAAGTGATTTTAAGACAGGCTCTGGAGTCAGAATTGTTGGGTTTGAATCCTGGTTTTTCCTCTTACTTGTTATATTAGATATTGGACAAGTTAACTCACTTTTATGACTTCTGTTCTTCCTCTCTGAAATGGAGCTAGTAATAGCACATAGAAATCAAATTCAATGTTGTTTGCTATTTTTCATAATATTATTTTGTATCAGGATGGTGTATAAAGAAATCTTTCTTGTTGCATAATCTCAAGCCAGTCGTAGGATTTCTTTCTGACTGTGCTGTGACTTCTATTTTGGAAGCAGCATAGGAATCTACAAATCGTGATTTTCCAAATCTAATATGCATAAGGGTAGAAATGTCATGGATGTTGGCAACTCCTTGGTATTAATAATAGTATTAGATTCTGGGAGTTCTAAGGTCAAGTAACCACTCATCCTGCTTGGCATTATCTGCCTACAGAATGTTTTCTGTTATTTTAAAGGGGAAAAAAATCAACACAATTTTAAATAAAATTCCAAACCAAATATTTTAATGTTTTACTCAATATAGAGCTCCCTTTTTTATTGAGAGCTTTCAAACGTTCTGATAGTCCTAAATTATACAGTCTTTAGTGTCTAAACCTTAAATTCATTGTATTTCATGCTTAATTTTGATACCATTTATTTTTTATTTGATTATGAAGGTTAAGAGTACAAAATTTCCATACAATGAACTACATATATCTTATATAATAAAATAACTCACAATGTGTTAAGTAATGACTTCTGATATTAATATTTTTTTACATTTTATATGTTAGTTAAGTTTAGACAGCTATGCATTGTGATTTAATTTAACTTTGTTTTTTATTTAAAAAAATTTTTCAATTATTGTTGACATCCAACATTAATTTACATTAGTTTCAGGTGTACTGCACAGTGGTCACACATCCAAATAATTTATGGAGTGATCCCCCCAATCAGTTCAGTACCCACCTGACACTATACATAGATACTAAAATATTATTGACTACGTTCCTTATGCTATACTTTACATCCTCATGACTATTTTCTAACTACCAACTTTTTAATCCCTTCACCTTTTTCACCCAGCGCCCCCAACCTCACTCCCATCGGGCAATCATCAGTTTGTTCTCTGTATCTATGAATCTGTTTCTGTTTTGTTTGTTTGTTGATTTTGTTCTTAAGCTTTCACATATAAGTGAGAACATATGGTATTTGTCTTTGTCTATCTGACTTTTTCACTTAGCATAATACCTCTAGGTCCATCCATGTTGTAAGAAATGGTAAGATTTCATTCTTTTTTTATGGCCAAGTAACAGTCCATTGCATATACCAAAAAAATGTATACAAGTGGACACTTTGGTCAACATTGCTCAAGCAGTAGTTCGCCACAATCAGAAGTGTCTGGATGCTCCTGGTAACCACTTTGAGCACCTCTTGTAATTGCAGAAGTGAAATGTGACTTCTATTCATCTTTTGTTATTGGTATAATTGAGTATTAAGATTTTAATAGTTTTCCTTTCTTAAAATGTGTATACATTTTTTGGCACCCTCTGTATGTACCTCATCTTCTTTATGCAGTTGTCTGTTGATGGACACTTAAGTTGCTTCCTTATTTTGGCTATTGTAAATAGCACTGCAGTGAACATAGGGATGCATATATCTTTTCGAATTAGCATTGTGGATTTCTTGCAATAAATACCCAGAAGTGGAACTGCTGGGTCATAAGGTAGTTCTATTTTTATTTTTTTGAGGAACATCCATAATGTTTTCCCTAGTGGCTGTACCAATTTGCAATCTACCAATAGTGCACAAGGGTTCCCTTTTCTCCTCATCCTCGCCAACACTTGTTGTTGACTTATGGATGATAGCCACCCTGACAGGTGTGAGATGGTATCTCACTGTGGTTTCAATTTGCATTTCTCTAGTTGAGCGTCTTTTCATGTGTCTATTGGCCATCTGTATGTCCTCTAGGGAGAAATGTCTATTCAGATCCTCTGTCCCTTTTTAAATTGGACTGTTTATTTTTTTGGTGTTGAGTTATGTGAGTTCTTTATACATTTTGAATATTAACCCTGTAGTGAATGTATCATTGGTGAATGTCTTCTATTCAGTAGGTTGTCTTTTCATTTTGTTGATGGTTTTCTTTGCTGTGCAAAAACTTTTAGTTTGCTGTCCCATTTGTTTGTTTTTTATTTTGTTTCCCTTGCCCACGGAGATACATCAGGAAAAAATATTACTAAGAGCAATGTCAGAGAGTTTACTGCCTATATTTTCTTCTAGGAGTTTTATGGTTTTGTGTCTTACATTTAAATCTTTAATGCATTTTGAAATTATTCTTGTATATGGTATAAAATGGTGGTCTAGTTTTGTTTTTTTTTGCATGTATCTATCCAGATTTCCCAACACCGTTTATTGACTAGACTGTCATTACTTCACTGTATGTTCTCACCTCCTTTGTCATAGATTAAATGACCATGTAGGTATGTGTGTGGGGAGTTTCTGGGCTTTCTATTCTCTTCCATTGATCTATGTTTCCGTTTTGGTGCTAGTTCCGTGCTTTTGATTACTGTAGCCTTTTAGTATAATTTTATATGAGGTAGCCTGATACTTCCAATTTTGTTCTATTTTTCTAAAGATTGCTGTGGATATTTAGGGTCTTTTGTGGTTCCATATACATTTTAAGATTATTTATTCTAATTCTGTGAAAAATGCCATTGGTATTTTGATAGGGATTGCACTGAATCTATAGATTGCTTTCAGTAATATGGACATTGTAATGATGTTAATTCTTCCTATCCATGAGCATGGTATATGCTTCCATTTATTTGTGTCTTCTTGTTTCTTTCTTCAATGTCTCATAATTTTCCAAATACAGATCTTTTACTTCCTTGATTAAATTTACTCCTAGGTTTTTTATTATTGTTTGTTTGTTTGTTTGTTTGTTGATGCAATTGTAAATGGGATTGTTTTCTTAGTTTCTCTTTCTGATGGTTCATTATTGAAATATAAAAATACAACAGATTTCTAAATATTAATTTTGTATCCTGCTACTTTACTGAATTCATTTAACAATTCTAATAGTTTTTGGTGGAATCTATCAGGTTTTCTCAGTATAATATCATGTCATCTGCAAATAATGACAGTTTTACTTCTTCTTGCTTTCCAATTTGGATACCTTTTGTTTCATTTTCTTGTCTGATTGCTGTGGCAGGGCTTTCAATACTATGTTGAATAAAAGCAATGTGACTTAAACTTAATACCAACCCTAATACCTTAGATTTTCCTTTTCTATGCTTAGAGTAATAGCCTCAAGCCTATCCAACAACTCTGTGAAAATATCGTCCTTGTTGCAGGTAGAAGAGATTTTAGAGATCATCTAGTTCAATCTCATTATACAGACTCAGGAAACTGAAGCCTTTCCTATTGGTGGACATTCTAGGTGATTCCAGGTATTTGTCACTACAAATAATTCTGCAGTTAACACACTTTCACATATATTATTATTTATTCCAAAAGTCGTTTTTGTAAATGTTAATGATTTTAGCTTAGGGCAGATTAAGGAGTAAATAAAGGTTATTCAGATCATCTAATTATGAATAATTATCCTAAGCATTATGTAATAAGTGTTCAATGTTGCCACTGAATGATAATAACTAACTTTTTCACTGTAAATTTATCAGACAATTGACCAAGTGCTCTACTTTTACTATTTCTTTTTAATGAACCCATTAAGGAGCTAATTATCATCCTCATACTATCCTTATAAGATATTATCTTCATATCATCCTGTCCTAAAGCTAAGTGAATAAATTGCCCAAGATCACATAATTTATAATTAGAAGAGCCCAGATGTGAAACCAAATGGTTTATTTCCAGATGTGGAATTCTTAACCATTCTACTCTACCATGTTTAATGAACAAAAGTGAATGAACTCCTGGACAGAGGTGCTGGAACTAGAGTTAAGTGACAGCTATGGCCAATTTTCTTTTCCTCTGGTAATAGTTGTGTTCTCAGGGTGTTAACACCTTTAGTCACACCAGTCCTCAGTTTCCTCTGTCTTACACAGAGTAATAGCTTGAACTGACAAGGTACACTACAACAAGCTAATTTAACAAAAAAGATGGTTTTCATTAATTCTAACAAGTCTAATGACTTTTTTGGTTAACAGCCAAACACTGGGAGGTTAGAGCTTAAAGTAAATGCCAATGTATCCAATCCACAATTAAATGAAAAATATCCTAGGAATTTTTCCATTTAAGTATCCCTAGCAGCAGTGGAACCTGTACTTTGAGGAGCCTGAATATATGACCTAAAGCTACCCACTGAAAGCAGGAAACTCCTTTGTAATCTACATTTTAACTATAAATTTCTTTTCAATATTTGACTCATTTGCATTCCATAATTTGTTGACATTCGTTTTTATGTAACATTCCCTGTCCCTTAATAAAATTGATACCCAGGAGGATGCACTATGATTATCCAAGCCATTTTCCTGTGAGTTTTAAGCAACAGCACAGGCTCTGGGGTCAGACAGCTGGGATTTAAACCCTTCCATTTACTATCTATTTGACCCTAGACACGTCATACATCTCCAACTCTCCTTATCTATTAAAACGGAATAATGATAGGAACTGCTGCCATAGGGCTATTATATAAGAATTAAGGAGATAATCTATGTAAATTATTTATCAGACGCATAAAAGCTCAATAAGTGTTGGCTATTATTATTATTATTATTACACCATTCACAGGGTCACATAGTATGTGGAATATAAAACTGAAAGCAACAAAGGAACAAGACAAACAAAGACACAAAAACTCATAGACACAGACAATAGTTTAGTGGGTGGGGGTGATACAGAGGGTAAAGGGGGTCAAATATATGGTGATGGAAGGAGAACTGACTCTGGGTGGTGAACACACAATGTGATATATATATATATATATATATATATATATATATATATATATAAAATGTATTACAGAATTGTACACTTGAAACCATATAATTTTACTAAGCATTGTCATCCCAATAAATTTTAATAAAAAAATTAAAATAATAAAAAACCATGATAATGATAGGTACTATTTCCATAGGGTTGTTATATAAGAATTAAGGAGATAATCTATGTAAATTATTTATCAGATGCGTAAAAGCTCAATAAGTGTTATCTGTTATTATACCATTCACAGGGCCACATAGGGATTCCTATCCCATTTAAATACTGTGATCCAGGGCTATGGCTAATGAGTTTAATTAGCTTCAGTTGCTGTGCTTTATATGCGCACCATCCCTTTCAACTTAGAAAACAAGCTGGATTTACCTTGTGATCCAAAGTCACATTTTGTTATTAAGGTGAGAACTAACATCCTTGGTTTAGTTATTCTCCATTGTGGCAGGCTTTTCAATTAAAGTACGTATTGGGTTGTCAGAAAAGTCATGAGGCATTTTTGCAATGAAAAACACAGAAAAAATACGTCATGACTTTTCTGACAATCCAATGTATGCTTAGCATGTAGTAAAGACTAATGCATCAGCAAATCTAGTATTAATACTTTTAAGATGAAGATAGCAAATATTTCATTGTTTTTTTAACTCCACAATGGAAGAGAAGTTGAGGAAGTTGTATCATGACTGACTACCAGTGAGTAAATGGACAGGATATCTAATGAATTCATTGCTGGTTTTAGTTATCAGAAAATCTGCTTAATACAGAGGAGGAACAAGAAGTGGAGCCATAAATTCTCCAGATGCATTACTTTGTTTTAGTGACTCTCTTAAAACAGATATAACCAGAATTTCAAAATTATAATATTGAGGAGGTTTGTCTGTCTTCTTTTACAAGCAATGCTTGTCTATCTATAGAATTAATTAAGCAGGCTCTGTTCAGAGGTAACCAAATGCTCTAATTAACACAACTTCATTACTGACATCATGAGGATGTATCTTGCCTTCCCTAGAAGAAAGATTAAAAATGACAAAGACAGGGCCGGCCCAGTGGCTTATTTGGTTAAGAGTTAGCTTAAGAGCATGAGCTCTGAGCAACAGGACCGCTGGTTTGATTCCTACATGAGCCAGTGATGCTGCGCCTGAGCTGAGCTGCTGCTGAGCTGCCAACAGGTGGCAGGAAGGCTCAACTAGTGAGAGCGTGTGCTCCTCACAACAAGACTGCCTATTTCATGGTGGGCTATGCCTACCCGTGACTAGGACTGAACTCGGCACCTTGAGCTGAGCTGCTACCCGGATGGTTCAGTGGATAGAGTGCATGGTCTTAACAACAAGGGTTCTAGTTCAACTCCCACATGGGATGGTGACTACGCCCACCCACAACTAAGATTGTTCATTGGGGAAATTGGGGAAAGGGAACAGCCAAGTTGTTTTCCTTCAGTCTTAATTGTGGAGGGCACAGTTAGTTCAGCTTCAAGTCCAGTCACCATCCAGCTGCGTCAGCAGCTCACAGCCTCTCAGCTCAAGGTGCCGTGCCAATCTTAGCTGTGGGTGGGTATAGCCCACCATCCCATGCAGGAGTTGAACTGGGAACCTTGTTAGGAGCACACGCTCTCACCAGCTGAGCCATCCTGCCACCTGTTGGCAGCTCAGTGGCAGGTCAGCTTGGGCACAGTTCACTGGCCCATGTGGGAATTGAACCAGTGACCCTGTTGCTCAGAGCTCCCACTCTTAACCAACTGAGCCACTCGGCCGGCCCCCATCCTACCTTTATTTAACAATTGTTCCCTTGAATGTGCCAAATTTACTGATGCATAACTGCCATATAGCAAATGGTATCCTGAGGGAAGACGGAGCTGGACCCAATCTCGAGCAGATACTGAAGAACAACTGCATTTTCTTTCATAAGACAAAATTTCTGGAAAATGGGCCGGCCAAGTGGCACATTGTTTAAGAACTGGTTTTGGGATGCCAGCAGCCCTGGTTCGGATCCCACATATGAGGGCCAGTGACACTGCCCTCTACAGCTAACAACAGCTCCACCTGGAGCTGGGCTGTGCGAGCCCCGGCGATGGTGTGGGCTGCAACCCCTACTGCAGTGGGCTGCCATAGGCTACAGTTGAGTGGCCGGCAGCCAGAGTGAGCTGCCAATAGCCGCGGTGAGCGACATCCAGAGGCCGGTGACCAATCTGCCTCATCCGGGAAGAGCGCAATGATGATACCAACATGGGCCAGTGAAGCAACATCCTCTGCAACTAGAATGAAGAACAAAAAGACAGCAACTTGTCTGTCCCCTTCCCCGATTCCCCAATGCTGTTCCCCTCCCCCAATACCCCAATAAAATCTTTAAAAAAAATTTTCTGGAAAATAATGATCTGAAAATTGCTTTACAAATAATAGGTTTTTAAAGAAAGCATCTCCATTCAATAAATTGTACTCTGATATCATAAAAATGGATACTCATAAAGTTTCAGTTAAGTAAGATGAGATAATTTTTAAAAGGCTACTATAGAACCAGATTATTATTTTGTTGTTATGAGAGCCTTGATGTTTGAATTAAGCATTATCTATATGTCACATTGAATTTTCCTTTCTTTTAGAGTATTAAAAAACAAATTCCCCCAACTTCTTTCTTTCTTTCTCTTTCTTTCTTTCTTTCTTTCTTTCTTTCTTTCTTTCTTTCTTTCTTTCTTTCTTTCTTTCACAAAAAACAGTTATTGAATCATTTAAGTGTTTGGGAAAATGCCAGAAACCAGAGCTTGAGAACACATCTGCCTTGGTAACTGAAAATGAGTGGTTCTACACAGTAGAGTGTCAAAACAGAAAGGCAAGTTGCAAAACAATATCTTCAGCATGATCTTCACTCTATTAAAAGTACAGTTGCATATATGGGGTGTGCATGTGTGTGTGTTTTCACATTATCAAAAAGTCTGAAAATATACACACCAAACTAATGTAATTAGATGGAAGGAAAAGCTTTAGCATTGTGTTTTCTATTCTGAAGCATTTTTTTAAAATTTTAAACAATGAGCGTGCGTTATTTTTATAACTATAAAAGGAACAAATAAAGCAATAATAAATAAAATTGTTTCAAGAAAATTTGGGTTGTTATTTATTCAAGCAAGGTTTATGCAGAGGGCTTGAGTAGTGTCCCAATTACTGCCTTTGCAAAGCAGGAACTATCTTTGCTTGAGCAGCACTCATACAGCCTGGTCTGAGGTATCCTCATACATTGGTACCTTGCAAAATGCACCATTTGTCAGCCAGGTCATGCTTTATTCTGATTGGCATTTGAAGCCTTTAAGCAACGTTATTCTGTCCCAAACATGGTATTTTGTTGGGACACTAAAACATTATCAGAGGCAGCACTGCCTTCCTCTCCATTATGCTCACAATGTATTTTAAACTTTTATTTCATTTGAATTGTTTCCTTTCCTCTTATTCTGAAACTAGTCTCATTTTTCCTATTTGTACAGCTATTTATTTTGTTTTCAATTATTTTTTAAATTTTCAATTACAGTTAACATACAATATTATATTCGTTTCAAGTGCACAAAATAGTGATTAGACATTCATATAACTTATGATGTAATCCCCCATTAAATCTAGTACCCATCTGTCACCACACATAGTTATTACAATATTAATAACTATATTCCCTATGCTGTACAGCTATTTTCCAATGAACAAAATGACTCTTGCTTCTAGAAGCCTATGTTGCCTGGAAAATGAAGATCATGAGTAGATCAACTGTTCTTCTGCAAAGTTTATTTTTACCTTTCTGGGAAAAACTTAAGCCAATTCCTATAAATATCTATTTAGATTTTGTGATATCCTTTCTTCCTGTAGTTTTGTGATAATTTGAAGAAATTTCAAGCCATAAAATGTTGCTTGATTATAAAATCACTAGGCAAATTGCATTTTTCTGAAAATGATGTGTATATAATTTAGCTGCAAATGATGGACATATGCTTCCAAGTTTACAATATGCTTACTAAGAGATTCTGTTTAATCCAGTAAAAGTCATATGCTTACTGGACTGTAATTTGAAACAACTGGACCAAAGTTATTCTAAAATAATTTTTAAAAATTAATGGGATGCCCATTTCAGAGAGACAGCTATGACAACTGATAAAGTATTCTAGTAACTATTCCCTTTTATATGCTCTTGCACTTCCACTGTCATTTCACTATTTCAGGCAACTGTCATTTCTCATCTGGATCATTTACTTCATCCTCTTCATTTATCTCCTACCTCAAGCTCTGTTGCTCCCCTTCCAGCCTAATATTCTGCTGTGAAATTAACCTTTCTAAAATGCCATTTTCATCATGCCATACCCTTCTTGAAAATCTGCACTGAATCCTCATTGAAAGGCAGAATGGTGTAGGAATAAGAACGCAAGCTTTGAAGTCAGACAGACTATAGTTAAATCTTCGTCATACCATGCAGTCTTTGGTAAGTACTTTTATAGAACTTAGATTTCAGAGTGAAACATGCCCACATTTGCCACTTGTCTGCTGTATGGCTTGGAAAAGTTACTTAATCCCACTAACCTATAGTCTCTTTATTAGTGACATGTGGAAAATAATATACAACTTTTCCAATTAGGACTTTTTAATTATAAGCAACATAAATCAACTCTGGCTATCTTACTCAAAATTTAATTGATTGGAAAAATAACGGGGTCTTACAGAATCTGGGAGGCTAGTGAGTCAGGTCTGGAACCAGGCAGGAACTGAAGTATCTCTGGACACCTAGGAAGCAGAAAACATGGCAAGAGCCTCATAATCAGAACAGTGGAAACATGATGTTAAGGATGAGATGAACTGGAATGTCAGACATTTTCTATTTAATTTCTTGCCCCTCATTATGGAAGGGTAAAGCCTCTAGTGGGAGTCCTATTGGTCTCTTCTCAAAAGAAAATCAGAGTGCCATGAGAATGAGGAAATGGATGCCCAATATCCAGCAAATGCCCACTATGTATGTAAACCACAGGTCACATAGTAGTAAATGGCTATTTTAACAACATAAAGTCTGGGCAACTTAATCAGGCATTCATGACCACTCACTTTCTGGCCTCAACCTACCTTTTCAAATTTAATTTTCTCCCAAATTCTCTGCATAAACCCTGAATTCTCATCTCTGTCCTTCTCACTCAGTCCATTTTCCCTGCCTGAAATGCTCTCAGCCTCTCTCACATTTTAATGTCCAACTTATCTCTTCTAGGCTCAGTTTAGCTCTTTTTCTGATCCCTGAATCATTCATTTTCTGTTTTCTCATTTTTCCTTAATCATGGATTGCTTCTTGTTATCCTTTTTGAATGGTAGCCTTGTACTGTCTAACCCTTCACATGCCTTACTATTTCTCCCAGCTGGATTTTAAACACCTTGAGAAGAGATATTATGTATCATATATTTCTTTGTTGTCTTGATGACACTTAACCCAGTGTTATGCACCTAGTAGGTGCCCATAAGCTTATGATAAATGAGTGCAAGAAATGTGAGTTATTCACTTAAATCAACATTCATTTAATGATTGCCTACTGTATAGTCAGCACTGTGGTAATTCTTTTGAAGGTACAGGGAAAAAAAAAACCTTGAAAAACTTTGATGTAGCTTATAGTATAATTTAGGAGAGGAAAAAAATCAAATCATGAAGCACCCCAGGAGCAATTATATTAATATGCAAAAATTATCATGTGGAAATGTTATATATTGGTGTCAGGAGTTTACAAAGACATAAAAAGCAGGAAATCACTACATATATGTGAGATACAAACAGATTGCCTTGTCTGGGATGAAGTGTTCACGCTGGGAAAGGATAAGACATGGTATTGGAGAACATAGGGTTGGCGAAGACTTTTAAAGGGAATTTTATAATTTTAGATTTAATATAACAGGGAACAGTAATAGTTCAATAAAATAAAGTCCATCTACACAAAGAAACACTAATCTGCTATCCACAGTGATGAATATATTTTTTGACTTAGAAAGATGATCAAAATATAGTATTCAGTCATCAAAGCAGGTTATAAAATATTATGTATATGAATTTAGTTTTTTAAATAAAAGGGATAAATATATATTAAAATATATGGAATTATAACCAACAAAGTATTAACTATGCTTACATGTAGGTGACATATTCCATGGTTGCTTTTTGATTAAAATTTTTTTCAGCAGGTAATTTTTCTTGAAAGAAAACATACATATGTATATGTATACATAAAGGTACTATAGGTTTTCAAGGACAGCAGTGATGTGAAAAATAGTGCTTGAGGTAAATTGCTTTAGCATCTGTATATAAGGACCTAAAATCAGCAAGACATGCTAGGGTGCTTGATTAGATAGTGGGAAGGGCAAATTTAAAAGATGCTTTGGAGAAAAATTAGTTTGACTAGGTTTCTAATTTAATATGGTGATAAAGGTAATGAGACTGAAGCAACACTGAAGTTATGAGAAATACAGAATAGATATAGGTGCCACTGTTAGTTATGGGAAAATTTAGAAGGAAAGCTTATTGAAGGAGGAGGTAGAGATGAGGAGGTCATTATCTTTTGCAGGGTGTAGTATCACAGGTAACTAGGTATATGAGACTAGAAGTGGAAAAAGGCTTAGCAGTCAGGGCTAAAGATATAGGCTTGTGATTCATTGGCGTGTAAGGAGTGTTAGTGTAGATGGAGAAATTATGAAAATTACTACATATAGTAGGCTTAAAGAAAGCCAAGTAAGGATGTTAAAAGAAGTCTACCAGATTCTTACATTTATTATATCCCTGTGTTTTTAATAGATTTTTTGAAATATACATCCTACAAAATTCACTATTATGAATGTATAATTCAATGATTAATAAATTTATAGAGTTGTGCAATCCTCACCCCACAATTCAGTTTAAAATTTTTTCCATCATTCCAAAAGTCCTCTGAGGCCCATTAGCAATTAATCCTTGCTCCCACACCTAGTCTTAAACAAATACTCTTCAGCTTTCCATGTTTTATAAATTTGCCTTTTCTGTACATTTGATATAGTTAGGTAGAATCATACAAAATGTGGTCCATTGTGTCTAGCTTCTTTCACTGAGCATAATGTGTTTGAGATGTATCCGTGTTGTAGCATATATCAATAGCTTGTTCCTTTTAATTGACTAACAGCATTGCATTATATAGATATATCACGTTTTGTTCATCCATTTACTGTGTGATAGACATTTGGATTTTTTTACATTTTTTTGCTGTTACAGGTAATGCTACTATGAATGTTTACACACATGTCTCTGGGTGGACATAAATTTTCATTTCTCAGGGTTAGATTCCTAAGAACAAAATTGTTGTTATATGGTACATTTGTTTAACTTGTTAAAAAACAGCCAAAATATTTTCCAAAGTAGCTATACCATGTCACATCCCTACCAGCAATGCACAAGTGGTCCACTTTCTTCATATCCTCCTCAACACTTAGTAGTATCATTGGCTTTTTTTATGATAGCCATTCGAATGGATATGTAGTAGTTTCTTGTTGGAATTTTGATTTACATTTCTCTAATGATCAATGATGTTGCATATCTTTTCATGTCCTTTTTAAGCCATTTAGGCATTTTCATTGGTGAAACGTCTATTCAAATCATTTGCTCATTTTTAATTGAGTTTTTTTCTCTCCCTAGTAATTACTGACTTGTCAGAGTTATTCAGCTACTCTGTATACAAGCCATTTATCAAATTTGTGGTTTGCAAATTCTGTCTTCTAGTCTGGGACATGGATTTTTATTTTCTTTTTCTTTTTTTTTTTTTTTTTGAGGGCAGTGTCACTGGCCCTCATATGTGGGACTGAACCGGGACCGCTGGCTTCCCAAGCCAGCGCTTAACCGCCGCGCCACTCAGCCAGCCTGGATTTTTATTTTCTTACTAGCGACTTTTGAGAAGTAAAAGTTGATAAAGTCCAATATATCAATTTTTTTTCTTCTATGGATTATGCTTTCAATATTAAATGTAAGAACTCTCTGCCTTACCTGATGTCATGAAAGTTTTCACCTATAATTTCTTCTAGAAGTTTTATAGTTTTAGCTCTTAAATTTAGATCTGTGGTCTATCATGAGTTAATTTTTTGTATATGGTGTGAAGTAAGGGTCTAATTTCTTTATTTTTTTTAACATGGGTATCCACTTGTCCCAGCATCATTTGTTGAAAAGACTATCCTTTTACCCCATTGAATTGCCTTGGTACCTTTGTGGGAAATAAATTGACCACAATTGTAAAGTTTTATTTCTGAATTCTCAATTCTGTTCCACATGCTTATATGCCTATGTTTGTGCCAATACTGCACTGCCTTGATTAACTGTGTACCTTTCTTAAGTTTTGAAATTGGAAGTATGAGTCTTCTAATTTTGTTCCACTTTTTCAAGTTTATTTCTGCTATTCTGGTCCCTTTTGTGTCCATATTAATTTTAGGATCATCTCGTCAATGTCAATTTCTGCAAAGAAGTCAGCTGGGATTTTGACAGGGGTTGCATTTTAGTCTATCCATTGATATGGGAAGAATGGCCATCTTGATAATATTGAGTCTTCCAATCCAAGAGCAAGGAATATCTCTCAGTTTATTTAGATATTCTTTAATTTTTCTCAGCAATGTTTTGTGGTTTTCAGTGTAGAAATCATTGCAGAACCTCTGAGCTGAATGAACTGGGGGGGTGTGGAGTATGAAGCAGCTCTAGAGCTTAATGTCACACATTCCTACTCTTTGTACCCCAAGGTCAGCGATTTTTCAAGAATAAATTCTTAGATGGATGTATGATTTAGATCAATTTGCAGAGTGCTGAAATGGTTGCTTTTGTTAATTTTGTGCAGGTTTATAATACTTTGGGGGGAGATTTCCTGATCTCATCGAACCTTAGCTAGTTCTACTATGAGAGTATTTTTGTGAGAATTTGTGTTCTAGGAACTTCTAATTCCCAAAGCCCAGTAATAGAAGCTATGCCAATTCAATCAACAAAACAAAACAAAACAAAACAAAACAAAAAAAAAAACATGCTAAATTACCACTTCTCTTAATACAAAACATATAGATTATATGTTGCTCCACATCCTTGTCAACCTTTGGTGTTGTCAGTGTTCTGCATTTTGGCTATTCTAATAAGTATATAATGGTGTCTTGTTGCTGTTTTAATTTGCATTTCGCTAACAAAATATGATGTTGAGCATCTCTTCACATACCTATTTGCCATCTTTATGGAATGCCTTTTAGCATAGGAAAAAGTTTTGAAGGTATTATCTAATTACCATAATATAATGCTTATAGTGCAAAACTTCGGCTATATATAAAACTTTTACTATTAGAATATAGTACTATATAGATATTATACTGAATATTCTTAAGAGCTCTTTTAAAATATATTGCTTATACTTTCACAGTTCCACATGCCCTGTACAATCAGTACAATGGGGTCAGAAATTCAAGCTGAAATTAAGAAAAATTAAAAGCTACAGGGAAGTAAGCCCCCTACAAAATTAACCCAGGAGGCTTATGAGTAGCTAATTTGATTTAGAAACACCCAAAATGTTGACTGAGTTTCAGGGAGTCATGAATAGAATGTGATCATAAATTGAAAAGGTAAAATCTAATCATTTAACAATAGATTGAATTATCAGAAAGAAAATTACTTTATTAGGGAAAATCAGAGCGCTAGCTTTAAGTATCCAGCCATGTCTAGGAAAGAGAGTGCCCCAATTAGCAGATTGGAATACCCAAGTCCCCAACTCAGTGGTGGAGATAGGTATGTAGATCAAATGAAAATTGAGGCAGTAATCATTACAATATCTACCGACTCCTTTTTAAAATAATTCTAGGCTCATCATAGTAATTTATGATTATAACTTGGTTTTATATGTGTGTTATTTAATAGATTCAGAATATGCTTGTTATCCAATTGACGTCCTGGTATTTGCAATATTTCCCATTATTAAAAAATAGATGGGCATTCTGATTTATACTTGATATTTTGTGTCTTTAGCTAGTTTGAATTATACTCCCTAATCCTGGTACTACTGGTACACTGACAGAATAGCACATACTGAATACATGGAAAAAAGTACATATTAAGTCTCTGTGGAAGGGGATGTTGATGACATTATCCATCTATTTGCAATCAATAAAACAATGAGGGATTGATACAGAATATCTTATTTTTCCTATTCTTTATATTGTTTCTTGTTGAAATTTTCCCTGTGGCAATGGTGTTCAGATTTTAATTTATACCATGATACCATAAGAGGAAATTATTAAAATTACAAATTTCTAGGTGCCATTCCAAGATATTCTAATACACTTGGTCTTGGATGGAGCACAGAAAACTGCATTTTACAAAACACCTTATACACTTCTGATCTTGAGGATTACTGGACTATCACTTGAGCAGCACTGTTCTATGGAGAACTTGGCTATCTTTGAATAAATCTGTGGTTCTTTAAACGTTCGTTTACTACTGAGTAAAATTTCATAAGTTAGTGTTAGGTTTCTGTTAATTGACTAAATCGATAACATCATAACCAGTTCCAGGCCTCTAGTCCATCAGCACTGGGCATGCAGAGCACAGAGAGCACTGAGGAAGTAGACTTCTTAATTTAGTTTTGGGGCAGGACTAAGGGAATACAAAATGGCCGCGAGCCTTGCGAGGTTATGTTCTTGGAGGTGAAGGACAGAAAATAAAATCCTCTGAGGAGGCCACTCCTTTTCAGAATCAGAAGCAAATAAGTAAGTGGTGATGCCAAATAGTAGCCTAGGCGATATTACCCGCCCCAGTCTCCATTGTCTACCATAACCACCTCAAATGAAACAATCTAAGTAAAAGTAATGTACTTCCTATGAAAGTGAAATGTTAAGACCCTAACCTTCTCTAAAAACCAGACTGCTGCCCCTAAACAGCTCTTGAATTGTCAGTGTTTCTCCGGAAATGAGCAACCATTTAATTGAGAAGGCGCAGTTGGAAGAGGATTCGGGAGATGGGGGAGAGTGGAAAGTAAGAGCCTGGAATCAGTTGAGGGTGGTACAGGCGACCGTGAGAACAAGAAAATGGCAGAACTAAGATTTGAAGCCATTGGACTCCAATGTCTATGTACTTCTTTATTAGCTTATTCTAACATTAGTGTGCTCAAGGGTCATTAGAAGGCCGTGATAAAAATGTAAGTTCATGACTGCAGAAGTTATGATTTAGCAGATCTTCTATAGAGCCTGGAAATCTATGTTTTTAACAGATATCACAGATGGCTTTGATTATGAATCAAAGTGGTTAGTGGATACACTTTGAGAAACATTTCTCAGAGAACTGGTTCTCAAACTTTTTGTTTTCAGGATTCCTTTATATTATTACAAATAACTGAGGACCCCAAAGAGTATTTATTTATGTGGTGAATATCTGAGATAAGTTTTTAGTATAAAAACTAAAACTGAGAAGTGTTTAAAACATTTTAAAATACCAATAAGATCATTACATTTAAACTAGATAATATTTTATGAAAAGTATATTTTCCAAATTAAAAATATTTGTTGAGGGCTGGCCGCATGGCTCAGTTGGTTAAGAGCTTGCTCAAGAGTGTGAGCTGAGCTCTAAGTAACAGCAGTTCAATGCCCAGCCCGAGCTGAGCTGCTGCTGAGCTGCCAACAGGTGGCAGGATGGCTCAGCTTAGAAAAAAAAATTTTAAAATATTTATTGAACAGAGATGTATTATTTTACATTTTAAAGTATCTTTAATCCTGACTTAGTAATTCTCATAGCTGTTTCTACATTCAGTCTGTTGTGATATGATGTTTTGGTTGAAGTATATGAAGAAAACCAGGCCTCACACAAATAACAAAGGTCTATTTGGCCAGTCTAGGTTGGTTATCAAAGTGTAAGGACACCAAAGAACGCAGAAAATTAATTTATTCCTTGGATTGTTTTGGATTGTTAAATTATTTCACACAGTTTATCCCAATATAGCTCTCTTGTTAATTTACTTTATAAATTTGAAAGCACTATAGAAATATAGAATAGGAATCCAGGTGTTGGAGCAGAATTTTGTTTAAAGAAATTTGGTTTCGTGGGGTTTCCAGATACTCAGACTGCGGCATACGGTCACTGATGCAAGAGAGATGGAGGTGGGTGTGGTGGTGGAAGACGTTTGGGATGGTCCCAGGAGCTGCCAGGCTTACATGAAGCTGTGAGAAAGGCAGCAGCGGAATCACAAAGTACAGCCACATACCAGTTTCCAAAACACTCCTACTGGTTGCATCTCTGACTCTTTATCTTTGTCTACCTGGCATTGTTTTTCTTCATTTATCTTTTGCTCTGAATGGTTTGCCTGATACCTAAATTAAGAAGTTGGCTTCTGGAGTGGATTCTGAAAATGACTACAAACTTCTTGAACAAAGAAGACAGACAGGAATGGCACGATTTCAAAACGGAAGAATTTCAAACTCTAAGGGACCTTCCTTTTATTTTACATATTATTCATTTGGGGGACTATATTAAATGTGTAATGATCTCACTCATTCATAACTAAGCTAAGTTCTGATTCATGTTTAAAAACTTTTCAAACATCTGATGTGTTTACAGTGGATGAAATGAAAGTATTGATACAAAAAAAAGTGAGTTTCAGAACAATGATTCCACTCAGGGTAGAAGGAGTTCAATAGGCAATGAGGAAGGAGTAATACATTAGGTGACCAATTATAGGTAGGAAAAGTGTGAAAGCAGGGAGCAATCTGTAGTTATTTATAGTAGTTATTTACAATGGAATAAATAACTATAATGGTAAGAAAGTGCTAACATAACCTTTTAAGTAAGGTTATTACTTTGCCTGAATAAAAGAACCTTTTTTTCTGGTCAGCATACCTCTTCAAATTTGATTACTTTTTTTGGTTACTTTAAGTTTTAGTTCTATAACCTAAAACTTACTGCCAACTTAATGCAAGGACTTTAACAAATATTATCTGATTTCTCATTTATCTCTGATCAAGTGAAAGAACCTGAAAAGGAGACTGGAAAGACGCAGTTGGGAAATTGATAGGAAAACCAAGAGTTTGTGTAATCCTGGAAGCCATTTGAGGTAAGTGTTTCAAGGAGGAGGGAGTGATCCACTTTGTCAATTAATGCTAATTGATGAAGTAAAGACAATGCAAATTGATCATCAGATTTAGTGACATGGAGGTCATCAGTGGCCTGGACAACAAAAGTTCCCATGGAGGGGTTGAGGTATAAGCCCCATTGGTGTGGAATCAAAAGAGATTGGAACTGGAAGTCTTATCTCCCACATGTCAGTGAAATCATATGGTTCTCGAATTTTTCTGTCTGACTTATTTCGCTTAGCATAATACTCTCCAGATTCATCCATGTTGTCACAAAGGACACTATTTCATCTTATGGCAGAGTAGTATTCCATTGTATACCACGTCTTCTTTATCCAATATATGGTGACGGAAGGAGAACTAACTCTGGGTAGTGAACACACAATGTGATATTACAGAATTATAATTACAGAATTGTACACCTGAAACCTATGGAATTTTACTAACCATTGTCACCCCAATAAACTAAAAAAAGAGAGAGAGAATGTAAGGAGAGGAGTTGAAAACTCTATATAAACAGCTCTTTTCAGGAGTTTTGACTGAAAAAGGGCAACAGAGAAATGGAGCAGATAGTAGAGAATATGGGGTTGAAAAGTGGTTTTTGAGAGAAACAATAGCATGTTTATATGCTGATGTTTTTTTGAGAGCTTTGGTGGTGAGCACAATACACATAGATAATTTCCTTATAGAACCCATAATATAGTGGGGGGAAATTATATTAAGCAAATGATTATACAAATACTTAGATAGTTATCATTGCAATGAATATTAAAAGAAAAAGTTCAAAGTTCATTGAGAGAATAATTGTCAGACCTCACTTTTTCAAGGACATCAAGAAAGGCTTTTCTTTAGATTCTATATATAAGTGAGATCATATAGTATTTGTTTTTCTCAGTCTGACTTACTTCACTTAACATATCCAAAGAATGAAATCAATGAGCAAACAAAACAGAAACAGACTCATAGATACAGAGAACAAACAGGGTTGCCAGAGGGAAGAGGAGTTTCAGGGCTGGGTGAAAAAGGTGAAGGGACTAAGAAATACAAATTGGTAGTTACAGAATATTCACAGGGATGTACAGTACAACACAGATAATATATTAATAATGTTGCAACAACTATATATAGTGCCAGGTGAGTACTGGACTAATGGGGCAGGGGTGTCACTGCATAAATTATATAAATGTCTAACTACTATGCTGTATACCTGAAACTAATATAAAATAATATTGAATGTTCATTGTTACTGAAAAAAAGAAAGAAACTCTTTTCTAAATAAATGATATTCAAGTTCCTCTTAGGGAGGGTAATAGTACATGCAAAGGTAGAGAGAATATGGCATATCTGAGATACTGAAAAAAAGCCATTGAATTTGAAGTTCAGAGAGGGTGGAGGATGAGTGGGGCACAAAGTAAAGTTGAAGAGACAAGCAGTGACCAGATTATTTATGTCAGAGCTCATAGAATTATTTAAATTCTTTGGTTTTTTTTTGTTATGCCAAGAGCATTAGGAAAAAAAGCAAACCAGCCAAAATTGAAAGGTAAAAGGAGAAACAGATAGAAAGCAGCATGGAAAGGCAAATTGCATGACTACTGTTTACATTGCTACAGATGGAACATTAAGCCAAGTCTATTTGTAGCTTCATAATCAGTTGTTTCCCAATAAACTTAGTTTATTTAGTTTTCAACAATCGAGAGATTTCTGTCTTACTGATCAAATCATACAATAAGTAGGTCCAATTTGTTAAGATGACCAAAAACAAAAGATCAAATCACTCCTTACTAATATTTTCCGATGGTACTCTTTTCTCTGTCTCAGTTAAAAGTTAATATATACTCCAACATTTTATTAGGACATTTTCAAGCACATAGAAAATATGAAAAACGTTTGCAGTGAATATATATATACCCACAATCTAGAATCAAGAACTTTTATCAAAAGAAAAGAAAAAAAAAAGAACTTTTATCAATTTGTTACATTTGCTTTCTCTGTTTTCATGCATAATTTGAAAGAAAATTACAGACTTCATGATACTACATATTCAAATATCTCAGCATGCACTCCTAAAAATAAGGACATTCTCTTCCATAATCTCAATATTATCATATTTAAGGTAGTTAAATTAATTTCCTGATAGTTTCTAATACCCATTAATATTAGATATCCCTAGATGTCCCCTCAAAATCTTTTTTAACAGCCTAATTTGGAGTATAATTTTCTTGAAATTCAAATTTCAATGATTTACTGCAAATTTACAATAGTTATGCAACCATAATCTAATTTTAGAACATTTCCATCACTCCAAAAAGAAACCTCATATACCTGTTTTTTATTGAACCAGGATAAAATCAATGTTCACACATGCATTTAATTATTTCTCTTTATATCTTTCTTTTAGAACAATTTTCATTTCCTTCCACGTAATTTTAGAAAAGACCGGCTGTTTGATTTTTAGAATGTCCCACATTCTAGATTTAGCTGCATTTTTTTTTCATTATATCATTTAACTTTTTCCTCTAGCCTCCATACACCCAGTACTTTCTGTTAAAGTCTTGATTAGTTCATTCTGACATATTTGAAATAAGGCCCATTTGTTAATTATCTCCCTCTTCTAAAATGTAAGCCTCATAAAGTCATGGACTTTATGTGTATTGTTTAATACTAGAGTCTGGCTCATAATAGTATCTCAATAAACATTTGTTGAGTGAATAAGTGAATCACCTACATTCATATTACATATTTTATGCCATATAGATTCAGTCTTAGTTTAAGATACTTTTTCCATTTTAACTTGTAGAACCATGATTTATTTTCTAATATTTTCTAAGTCAGTAATTCAGACCGATGAAAAACATGTTTTCTTCCATTTCAGCATGCCGTAAACATTTTAGGTATTTATCTAATTTATAGGATATGAGATTTACTTGCATGATTAGGAATGTCACGCTCAAATGTTTTGGAATATATTAATCCAAATAGATTACAATGTTTTGATAAGGCTGCTTATCAGAAAATTTAAGGGATTGTATAAATAAGGCATACCGTCATTTTGAGGGCTGTTGAGGGATTTCATTTTAGAATTGTCTCTATGGAAGCATAGAGAAAAACAGATATCTAGAGTTACTGAGTTTGGAGTAAATCAAAAATGTACTAGGAGCTTCAGATTCCTGATTCTGGCAATTATATAGGCAGATTATTTCAGTTTCAGTCAAAGGGTTAAAAAGATCCTGGGGAGTCTAGATGAAAACAGCTGACTTCCTAATGTGGAACTTTCCCATATTCCTGAGTACTGCATGACAACTGCTGCTGGCAATGTTATAATACATAGGTAAAAATAACTGATATGACATGTTGTTAAGGGTCAGGTTAGCAAATTCTGTGACTCATAACATATGCCAGAGCAGTGGATGTAGCATGATAGTCTGGGCAATGTTATTTAGCCTTTACCCTTTAGGATCTGCAATCCAGTGAGGGAAAAGGAAATTACAAACGACAATTTACAAGTATAAATGGTAGAAACATATACAGCCACATGAAGGAACAGAGATAGTTAGTATGGAATCTGGAATATCAAAAGAAGAAACTCTTAATTGAGTTTATAGATTATCCAGGCGAATTTGCACAGTTTCCATATCCTTTTTCCTGATTATAGTTAACACTTAAGCATCCTTGAGCATCCCTACACTTGGCAGGTATGAAGAGAGGAGGAAAAACCTGAATCACTCCATTTCAACAGTTCTGGTAATCAGGCTGGATAAGGAAAGAAGCTGAAAAGAATAACTTAAATGGTGTTTTCAAGTTTTCTGTACATTTCCATTTTCCCAAGGTATCTTCATTATGAAAGTTAGTTGTAACTAGCCAGAATGTAATGCAGAAAAATACGTTGACTAGTTTAAGCTAGACTTCCATTTTCACTCCTACCCAAAGAGAGACTTATGCTTCATGTATCTGAAAATTTTATATTGATTGATTGGACAAATTAGTGGAACACCTGCTTCAATTTATGGAAACTCATGTTATCAACCAATTTAAATTTTATTAACATTGGATTCACTTCTGCCCTTTCAGGGGAGCATTTGTCCTGTGACCTTCTGAACTTGAAGAATAGATGCACAATTACAAATAACCATCTTATTTTCATTAAAGTCCTTAGCCAGAATTTGCAGCTACTTTTCACGCTCCAACAATCTTTAATAATACAGGCTTTAAACCAGGCTGCTAGGGGTCCAGTCTTGGCCCTAGTACCTCCTACCTGTGAGACCTTGCACAAATTACTTAACCTTCCTGAGACTGAATTTCCTCATCTCTCGAATGGGGAAAATAATAGTATCTATTTCATGGAGTTGTAAGCATTAAATTAGATAATTTGTGTAAATCACTCGGAACAGCATCTGTTCAAGATGAATACTGAATAGTTATAATTATTAGTATATGATTCATGATAGTAGTCATAGGAATATCAAGTCTTTACATTTATTTCTGTAATTGTCAAACCATGGCCAAAGAGTATATCATTTGAACCGGGGCATGGGGTGAGATTTTAAAAGAGACTGATCATATATCAACGCAATTTTCAAATATGAGAACTGAAATTCAGAGAGGTTATACGAGTTGTCTGCGAGCACTCAGCAAGTTAATGGGGGAGCTGATCCTTCAACTCTAATGACAGTGAACTCTAATAATGATTTGCTGCATCAGTGAAGTTGATATAGCCTGCCTAGTGAATTTTCCTAAGATACTTTATCTGCCTTCATCAAGCCAACTCTTCCTCAGTGCTCTTCCTCTAATTGAGAATTGTTTTTTCTCCCCCTCAGGATGAACTCTGAGTCATCTCTTCCACATGTTTTTTTCAGATCAGGCCAGTCATGGAAATGTAGTCCCCTTTTATATCAGCATAATAAAGTAATAGTAATACAAATTTTCAGTTTGTGATGCACACCTTACTATTATTTCCAATAAGCAACTATAATTCTTGTAACAAATAAGTCTATGTTCTCTGGCCTTTGAATTTTTAGGAAACGTGAGGTGTGATCAAAAGCAATGATGAATATTTAAATTAAGAAAAAAAATGTTACAGTAAAAGACACATTGCTATGAATCCCCATCAAAATACTCCCCACACACTTATCCCATCGTTTTTGTCACTTTCTGAAGCAGTGAAGCAGTTCTGGAAGTACTCTTTCCTGGGTGTCTATAATTGCGTTGTCATGGCTACCTCCATGTCCTGAATTGAATCAAAATGTTTACCTTTCATGGTCATTTTGACTTTGGGGAAGAGCCAGAAGCCACACGGTGCCAGATCCAGTGAATAAGGTGAATGAGGACATACCGTAATGTTTTTATTTGACAGAAATTGCCATATACCAGAAACAATGTGACACAGAGCATTGTCATGAGAGAGGCTGATTTACAGCACACTTTAAAACACGCCCTCTCTCAACCATAGCTCACACCTGACTGACTGCACCTAGCAAGTTGAAACTTGTCACATGCTGTTACTAAGGTTTAACACGCCGCTTCCCATATTGAAGATCCCTGCCTTTCTGTTGCATGGCACTTCAGCAGCAGCATTCACCATATTTTGTGATCACAACTGGAAAGGCTCCGTGTCACACATTGCTTCTGGTTCGGGCATTTCTGTCAAATAACATTATGGTGTGTCTTCATCCCCTTATTCACTGGACCTGGCACCATGTGACTTCTGGCTCTTCCCCAAAGTCAAAATGACCATGAAAGAGAAATGTTTTGAATTGATTCAGGACATCGAGGCATCTGCGACAGCGCAACTAAAGACACTCTCGTAAGGGGACTTCAGAACTGCTTCAGAAAGTGGTAAAAATGAAGGGTAAGTGTGTCCAAAGTGAGGGAGAGCATTTTGAGGGGGATTAATGGCAATGTGTCTTTAATTGTAATAATTTTTTTATTTAAATATTCACCATATTATTTGATCACACCTTGTATGCATATGTAGTCATTTCTAATGTGAGAGGAGATGCAACATGCAAATGTACCCAGCTTCAAGAAATCACTGATGATTTTAGCTATTTCCTAGTCAGTATTTTCATATATACGTACATTATATCAAATTTTCTGTTTTGTTTTTAGAAATACATTAAAAACTTCATGTGGGGTGGCAGGGTGCAGAAGGAAGTGATTGAAGCATTGATAAATGTTAAACCAAGTAAGGCTCTTTAAAGCCATTTATAAATAGATGTGTTTTAAACTGTGTTCTCTGGGAAAATAGTAAGGAGTCCCCATGGTTTTTGCTTCCTATGTTTAAGACCTTATCATTTAACAGTTGTTAGAAGAGATGGCAAGCATCCTGGCACTATTAGATCCTAGGGAAAAGTTGACAGATTTTAGACTACACATCAATTCAGATACACAGCAAATTGCCTCAAGAAGCATCTCATTACCACCTAGCTCCAGTCAGAATGGCTATCATCAACAGATCAACAAACAACAAGTGCTGGAGAGGTTGTGGAAAAAAGGGAACCTGGTGCACTGTTGGTGGGACTGCAAATTGGTGCAGCCATTATGGAAATCAGTATGGAGGTATCTCAAAAAACTGGAAATGGAACTGCCATATGACCCAGCAATTCCACTCTTGGGTGTCTACCCAGAGGAATCCAAGATGCTAATTCGAAAAAATATATGCACCCCTATGTTTATTGCAGTGCTATTTACAATAGCCAAGACTTGAAAACAACTGAAATGCCCATCGGTAGATGACTGGATTAAGAAACTGTGGTACATTTATACAATGGAGTATTACTCTGCTATAAAGAAGAATGAAATCGTACCATTTGCAACAATGTGGATGGACCTAGAGACTATTATGTTAAGTGAAATAAATCAGTCGGAGAAAGACAAATACCATATGATCTCACTTATATGTGGAATTTGAAAAACTGAATGAATGAGCAAAGGAAACAGAAACAGTCTCATAGATAAAGAGGAAAAACAGGGTTGCTAGTTGGGAGGGGGGTGGGGATGAAGGAGAAGGGTAAGGAATTAGACAGCATAAATAGATAACTACAATATTGTCACAGGGATATGAAAGACAGTTCGGGGAATATAATAATGTTGTAAATATTTTGTGGGGTATCAGATGGTCACATGTCTTGTTAGGGAGACCACTTCATGGGTGGAGTAGAGGCTTGATCACTGCACTGTATACCTGAAATTGATGTTGTATAATGTTTTATGCCAACTGTAATTGAATATATAGATAGTCATGGGATGTGGATTATACGCTGGAAGGGAGTCAAAGGAATTGTAATAGATAGTATGATATGCGGGGGAGGAGTGGGGTGGAGAATTGGGGAGGGGGGTTGTTACTTTGAGGGGTAAAATGTATAACTATTGCACTGTGTTGTACACCTGAAGCTAATTTAAAAAAAAGAAGCATCTCATGATCCTCTAATATAAAATACATCACTTTTAACACAAATATGTAGATAAAATTATAAAGAATCAATGGAAGGTGGAGCTCTATCTCACTTTTAAAGTCTAATATATGAATTATATTCCATTTATATCCTGGTCAAATGTGAATGAAATTGATTTTACATGCTCAGTGCTAAAATCCATTGACTTACCAAGCTTTGTGACTTGAAGAATCTTGTCAAAGGTTCTACAAATTATTAGACACTTATTAAATAGAAACTGGGACAATGGGAAGAAGGCATGTAGCACCTTATTTGGGGGGCGTAGTTACCTAGGAATCTGTCATACAGATGGAAACAAGGTAGAATTCAATTAGCTTTGGTTCATATAAGATGGTCCCTTGAATAGTGGAACTGGAATTTTCAGTGCTCCTAAGAACATTTTGTTTACAACATCTATAGCTACATGTTACCACATTTAAACATACATTATAGGTCACAATCTGTTGTCATGAAAAACTCAAGAAAGTCACTAGTGAGTATCCAAAACTTACCGATTTCACTAACAAAATAAGTTCCTTCTTGGCAAACCGGTAGTTGAATTTGGTGTGTATGAGGTCTGTCAATTAATTCGCAATCTTGCCACCATGCTATTACATTGGCAGCACTGTAGAAACAGCTCGGTAAGGTTTCATAACCTTATTATATGAACATAACCTAGGGTATGTTAAGCAAACATAACACAGCATCTCACAGCTGTGTTCGTATTGACGTGTGGCAGTGTCTTGCTGAGTGGCATTCATTATTGCTGTTGTGTGTTTTTGTGTGCTGACGCGAGAATGTCTGAGCTTGAATTAGAACAATGAACAAACATTAAATTTCTTGTTAAACTTGGCAAGAGTAGAAGTGAAATCAGGGACATGTTAGTCCAAACATATGGGGATAATGTGATGCAGAAAACAGTGGTGTACAAATGGATTAAATTTTTTTCTGTGGGAAGAGAATGTGTCACTGATGAAGAGAGGTCAGGGTGGCCAGTAACAAGCAGAATTGATGAAAACATTGCAAAAATTCATCGAATTGGGTGTCAAAATCATCAGCTGAGTATGAAGCATAGCAGACCAAGTAAACAGCAATAGGAAAACAGGAAAATCTTAGTCTTTGTTTTTTGGGTTTTTTTTGAGTGCAGTGTCTCTGGCCCTCACATGTGGGACCCGAACCGGGGCCCCTGGCCTCCCAAGCCAATGCCCAACCACCGCGCCACTCAGCCGGCCCCAAAACAGGAAAATCTTAACTGAAAATCTTGGCATGAGAAAGTTGTGTGCAAAAATGGCCCTGAAAGAGCTTACCAATAAACAAAAACAGCAAAGGAGAATTGAAGTTTGCCAAGACCTTTTATTTTTTAAAATTAATTAATTAATTAATTTTTAAAGATTTTATTGGGGAATTGGGGAAGCGGAACATTGTGTTTTTCCAGGACCCTTCAGCTCCAAGTCAAGTTGTTTTCCTTCAATCTTAGTTGTAGAGGGCTCAAGCTCAGCTTCAAGTCCAGTCGCTGCTTTCAATCTAGTTGTGTGAGGGCGTAGCACACCATCCCATGTGGGAATCGAACTGGCAACCCTGTTGCTCAGAGTTCATGATTTAACCAACTAAGCCACCTGGCTGGCCCCTTGCCAAGACATTTTGGAGAGGCAAGACAATGTTTTTGGGCCATATTGTCATTGGTGATGAAACATGGGTGTAGCAATACAGCCCTGAAACAGTGTCAAAGTGCACAATGGAAGTCAGCCAATTCTCCTTTACCAAAACGTTCTGTCAGTCCAAATCAAGAGTCAAAACGATGTTGCTAACCTTTTTTGATATCAGAGGGACTATTCATTATGAATTTGTACCAACTGGACAAACAGTTAACCAAGTTTACTATTTGGAAGTGCTAAAAAGGCTGTGTGAAAAAGTTAGACATCCTGAACTTTTCACCAACAATTCGTGGCTGTTGCATCACGACAATGCACCAGCTCACATGACACTGTCTGTGAGGGAGTTTTTAGCCAGTAAACAAATAACTGTTTTGGAACACCCTCTCTACTCACCTGATCTGGCCCCCAATGCCTTTTTTTCTTTACCCCAAGATAAAGGAAATATCGAAAGGAAGACATTTTGATGACATTCAGGACATCAAGGGTAATACAACAACAGCTCTGATGGCCATTAAAGATAAAGAGTTCCAAAATTGCTTTGAAGGGTGGACTGGGCACTGGTGTCAGTGCATAGCTTCCCAAGGGGAGGACTTCGAAGGTGACCATAGTGATACTCAGCAATGAGGTATGTAGCATTTTTTCCAGGATGAGTTCGCAAATGTAATTGTTAGACCTCATATGTGTATAATGGATTTCTACAGACGATTTCTTGAAACATTGACACTGGTACTATAAACAATAACATTTTATTCATGGCTTCTTGACTAGGACAAAATGCTTCAGGGGCAAAGCTAGTTCTTTTGAGGGCCTTTGCTCTTTTCTTTAGACTTCACTCTTAGACTTTTCACACAGTTTCAGAAATGTATGCAGGAGATATCCTTTCCTATTACTTGAGAAATAACCATAATATGGACTTCGTTGATGATGAATCAGTCATGTCACCTAAGTATCACATTATACTCAACATGATGTTCTGCATACCACCTCTAAATAATGTATATTTGTCATCCAAGTGCCAGCTATTTAGTGCAAACTTAATAAATAAGTGAATAAATTAGAAGAATTTCATATATTTCCTAGCTGTGTCTGCTCAGAGGGCCCAGAAGCAACGATTCCCCAGAAGGATTCTAGGGCTAATGCAGGGGACATACAAAATGATCCCGGATATCTTTTACAGTTAGAAAGTAAGTGCTTAAGAAACAAAATGATGGTGATATGTCAGAAGGACTTAAAAGTCAACTAAAAGAGCTCCCAAAGTCTAAAGCTGGAACAATTTTAGCAACACAATAAGGTAGGATTGAAATATTACCTAAAGTATAAAATCAATATTCATGATCTATATTGATACCAATAAATGATTGAATCCATAAATTAATGCAGGTTAATTGACAAGTCTCTGATACACATGAATTCCAAATAATCTATGTAGATGTTCCCCCATCAAGGAGGTGGAACATAAGTCCTCACTCCTTAAGTATGGACTGCACATAGTAACTTTCTTCCAAAGAGTACAGTATGGAAAGGGAGGATCATCTTACAGTGGAGAAAGCTAACAAGCATTACCTAAGTCAGGTGATCAAGATTCACATCAGTAATAAGTCACCTTAGTTTGTAATCTTAATATGATGTAATGAGAATGGTACTTTACCTGTTTTCTTCCTCCCAAGAACTTACACTGTAACCTAACTCTAGATCCTAAATCTAACCATGGGAAAGACATCAGACAAACCTAAATTGAAGAGCATTCTAAAAAATAAATACCTGATCAGTATTTCTCAAAACAGTAAAATCATCAAAACCAAGGAAATCCTGAGGAACTGCCAGTCTAGAGGAGCGTAACAGACATGATGACAAAATGTAATGTGGCACCCTTGATGGATTCCTTGGACAGAAAAGGGACATTAGCTAAAAACTAAGGAAATTTGATTCTAAAGAATTGACTTGGACTTCTGGTAAAATGGCAAAATAAACAGATGCTGTGCTAACTACCTCCCAGGATCACACCAAAATTACAAACAATTTATACAACATTGAACCCCGGAGGTCCCCGGAACACTAGATGAACAGAACCACTAAACGAAGAACTAAGAGGAGGCCACGTCAAGTCTGGTAGGAGGGGCGGAGATGAGAGAGGGTGAAGCCCATGAGGGAAGCCTTAGCTGTGGGGAGGCTTCTCCGGTTGAGGGAGAGACCCACTGGCCGCACACGAAGCTCACCAGCCCAGAGTTCCTTTGCCGGGAAGAGGAGTTCCAAGATAGCTGGCAGTAAATTAGTGAGGACTCTCTTTGCCCAGCTCGGTGAGGCTGAGGGTGGCTAGAGTATCAGTGGGGCCGGCGCACAGGCTTGCTCGCAGGTGAGCACTTACCTGGTTCCGGGTGGAGGGAATAGTTGTGTGAGCTGGGCCCAGGAACCTGCGGGGACGGACTGAACTGAGCACCTTTGATACAAAAGCTGGAGGTTTGGGGACTATTGTTCCCCTGGTGTGGAGCTTGCACGTGAGTGGGGTGCAGGAGGGCGCCATTTTATCAGGATTGGGCCCTCCCACAGCGTGTCAGGTCCGGGACCTCATGGTGGAATTGGCGCAGAAGTGCGTGTGTGATGTGTGTGCGCGCGCGCCTGCGGCCTTGGATCCCCACCCTCCGCCCGGCTTATACTGCGTTGCCAGGGAAACGTTGGGTAGTGCCCTCTGGCTCCAACAGGCTGCTCACTGAGATGTGGGAGTGCGCTCTCGGGTCCCCACTCTCCGGACTGCACTTGCAGAGTTACCAGGCTGGTGATTGGTTTTCGGGCTGCTCGGCCTGATCTGCAAGCAGCTGATTGGGACAGGCTGAAAACTTCCCTACCCTGGTGAAGGAAATCGACATACAAACCCAGGATGTGCAGAGAGTTCCAGACAGGCTGAATCCAAAAAGGCCCACACCAAGACACATCATGTTAAAATGGCAAAGGTTAAAGACAGAGACAGAATCCTAGAGGCAGCAAGAGAAAGACAGCAGGTTACATACAAAGGAACTCCTATTAGACTAACAGCTGACTTGTCTACAGAAACTCTGCAGGCCAGAAGGGAGTGGCAGGAGATATTCAATGTGACACAAAATAAAGGCCTACAACCAAGATTGCTCTACCCAGCAAGGCTACCACTTAAAATTGAAGGAGAAATAAAGAGCTTCTCAGAAAAGAATAAGCTTAAGGAGTTCATTACCACCAAGCCAGCATTCCAAGAAATGTTAAAAGGGCTTTTTTAAACAAAAGAAAAGGGTAAACAAGGTAGCCCAGGAAGACCAGGAATACAAATAACAAAATGGCAATACATATGCACCTATCAACAATCATTTTAAATGTGAATGGGCTAAATGCTTCAATCAAAAGACAGAGAGTGGCTGAGTGGATAAGAAAATAGAACACATGTATATGCTGTTTACAGATAGAATAAGATATTTCATGCAAATGGATATGAGAAAATCTGGAGTAGCAGTACTTATTTTGGACAAAATAGACTTTAAAATGAAGACTACAATAAAAGACAAAGAAGGGCACTATAACCCTAAGAAACATCTATGCACCCAACATATGAGCTCCTAATTATATAAAACAGATTTTGACAGACATAAAAACAGAGATCAACAGTAACAATATCGTAGTAGGGGACTTCAACACCCCGTTTTCAACAATGGACAGATCCTCCAGACAGAAAATTAACATGGAAAGAGTGGCCTTAAATGACACTTTAGACCAGCTGGATTTCATCGATATTTTTAGAGCATTTCACCGCGAAACAACAGAATATACATTCTTCTCAAGTGCACATAGGACATTTTCCAAGATAGGCTACAAAACAAGTCTCAGTAAATTTAAGAAGACTGAAATTATATCAAGCAGATATAAAGGAAAAACTGATGGTTGCTGGCTGGAAGGGGGTGAAGATGAGTGAGGGGAAGGTTTTTGACAGCGTAGGTGGGTGACTACAATGTTGCCGTAGGGATATGGTGGGCAGTTCTGGGAATGTAATTGATAATGTTGTGAAGAGACTATTATGTAAAGTGAAATAATTCAGTCGGAGAAAGACAAATACCATATGATCTCACTTACATGTGGAATGAGAAAAACTGAATGAACGAGCAAAGTGAACAGACTCATAGATATAGAGGAAAAACTGAGGGTTGCTAGTTTGGAGGGGGGTAGGGATAAGGGAGAAGGGGAAGGGATTAGACAGCATAAATAGACAACTACAATATTGCCACAGCGATATGAAACACAGTTTGGGGAATATAATAATGTAAAAATCTTGTGGCATGGGCCAGCCGAGTGGCGTGGTGGTTGGGAGCTGGCTTGGGACGCCATTGGCCCCGGTTTGGATCCCACATATGAAGGCCAGTGACACTGCCCTCTAAAAAAAAAAAAATAAATAAAAATCTTGTGGCATGTCAGATAGTCACATATCTTGTTAGGGAGCCCACTTCATGGATGGAGTAGAGGCTTGATCACTGCCCTGTACACCTGAAGCTGATGATGTATAATATTGTATGCCAACTGTAACTGAATATATAGATAGTCACGGGATGTGGAGTATACTGTGGAAGGGAATCAAAGGAATTGTAATAGATATGTATGGTATGGTGGGGAGGAGTGGGATGGTGAACTTGGGGAGGCAGGTTGTCACTTTGAGGGGTAAAACGTATAACTATTGCATTGTGTTGTACACCTGAAACTAATTAAAAAAAATGTTTATTTCACAATAAAAGATTGTAAAAAGAAAAGAATGGACTTAATATTAATGTGTCCATATTGGCTTATTAGTTGTGGCAAATGTTCCCCATTAATGTAAGATTAGCAATAAAGGAAATTGGGTGCAAAGGACACAGAAGTTCTCTGTATTATACTTGCAACTTTTCTGTAAATCTAAAACCATTCTAAAATAAGAAGGTAAGGGGGTAGGGGATGGTAGAAGAGGGTAAAGGGGATCAAATATATGGTGCTGGAAGGAGAACTGACTCTTGGGGGTGAACACACTATGCAATGTATAGATGACGTATTATAGAATTCTACACTTGAAACCTATGAAATTTTACTAACCAATGTCACCCCAATAAATTTAATAAAATTTTTCTTTAAAGTTTGCTTAGAAACAGCATTTTACTTCATTGGCATAAAAACTAAACAATAACAATATTTGTATTTCTGAATATAAAGTCCAAAGTGTATTAGTATATTAAGAGGGGGAAGTACTTGTTTCTTTAAAATAAACACTTAACTAAAATTTACACTTAGAGCTTCTACCCTCTCATATTCATTTCTATTTTATCTTGTGCATCTGCAATATTTTGTTGCTTACACAAGCTTTCTGCTATCATCCTTAACATGGTAGAGACTGATACCTTGTCATTTAACAATTCTGTAAAAGAAAGGAAGAGGAGGTGACATTTCAAATTCTGCACCTTTTCCCTAGGAGAAATGCTCTATGACACAACTGGACTAGAGGGAATTCACGTGAGGAGAATGGCTTCAATACAGCACAGTTTTCCATCATATCGATCCCAGTCAAGATAAGAGCAATAGTTCCTCTTTCAAGACAGTTCTGCTAACAAGTAGAAGAAAATGCATTCATGCTTGAGTTTTATTGAGAAGGAAGGATATCATATTGCATACACTTGCTAGAGCTAGATAGCCTCAATAAATTGTGAAATATCATTAAATTTCTCCATAAACCCTCTTTGTCTCTTACTTGCCCTGTGAATTAGATTACACTACAGCTGTTCTCTATATTATTATTCAATATGAAATGGCAAAACATAGTGTGATAATTGAAGGTATTGTTAGTATATACATGTAGACTATTATTTTATAATTTGATAATTAATTCCTATCTTAAATCCTTTAAGTAGCTTTATAAGAGGCCTTAAGTACCACTGGCATGGGATTTGAATTTACATTAGCTAGTATGAACAAAAACACCCAGTTTTCCTTTTTTTTAAAAGATTTTATTAGGGAATTGGGGAAGGGGAACAGCATTGGGGAATTGAGGAAGGGGAACAGACAAGTTGCTGTCTTTTTGTTCTTCAGTCTAGTTGTGGAGAACGTTGCTTCACTAGCTCATGTTGGTATCATCATTGCACTCTTCCCGGGTGAGGCAGATCGGTCGCCGGCCTCTGGATGATCACTCACTGCGGCTATTGGCAGCTCATGCTGGCTGCCAGCCACTCACTGTAGCCTATGGCAGCCCACTGCAGCCGGGGCTGTAGCCTACACCGTTGCCGGGGCTCCTGCAGCCCAGCTCCAGGTGGAGCTGTTGTTAGCTATAGAGGGCAGTTTCACTGGCCCTCATATGTGGGATCCGAACCGGGGCCGCTGGCGTCCCAAGCCGGCTCTTAACCAATGCGCCACTCGGCAGGCCCCCTCAGTTTCTTTTTATGGGGGTTCTCATCTAAATATCATACCTTTGTCGAAGAGTTGAGTACTTCAGATTAAGTCTTGGAGCAATTATCAACGATTTTTATTTTTTTACTTATTTTTATATTTTTTATTAGTTTCAGGTGTACAAAACAACGCAATAATTAGAAATGTACACCTCTCACAAAGTGATAACCCCTCCTAAGCTACTACCCCTGTGACATCGTATATAGTTACAATACCATTGACTATGTTCCCTATGCTGTACTGTACATCCAATGACTATACAGAAGGTGCCAAAAAATGCATACACATTTTAAGAAAGGAAAAACTGTATTAAAATTGTGATACTCAATATTACCGATAACAAAAAGATGAATACAAGTCACGTGTGTACATTTTCCCCCAGTGTGTGTGTGTGTGTGTGTGTGTGTGTGTGTGTGTATTTAATTCTAGTTGACATTCAATATTATTTTACTTCAGCTTCAGGTGTATAGTGCAATGGTCAGGTATCTACACAGCCTATGAAGTGATTCCCCTGATAAGTCCAGTGTCTATCTGGCACCCTACATGACCTTTACAACATAATTGAGTATATTCCCCATACTGTATTTCATATCCCCATGACTATTTGGTGATTATCAATTTGTACTTTCTAATCCCTTCACATTATCCCCCACCCCATCACCCTCCCATCTAGCAACCATCAGTTTTTTTCTCTATATCTCTGAGTCTGTTTCTGTTTTGTTTGCTCATTTATTCTGTTCTTTAGGTTCTACACATGAGATCATATGGTATTTGTCTTTCTCAGTCTGACTTATTTCACTTAGCATAAATCCTCTAGGTCCATCCATGTTGTTGCAAGTGGTAAGATTTTATTCTTTTTATGGCCAAGTAATACTCCATTGTATAAATGTACCACAGTTTCTTTTTCCAATCTTCTATCAATGGGCATTTCAATCTCCATATCTTGGCTATTGTGAGTAGCGCTGCAGTAAACAGAGGGGTGCATATATATATTTTTTCAAATTAGTGTTTTGGATTTCTTTGGATAAATACTCAGAAATGGAATTGCTGGGTCATATGGTAGTTCTATTTTTAATTTTTTGAGGAACCTCCATACTGTTTTCCATAGTGGCTGCACCAATCTGCAATCACACCAACAGTGCAGCAGGGTTTCCTTTTCTCCACATCCTTGCCAGCACTTGTTTGTTGATTTATTGATGATAGCCATTCTGACCGGAGTGAGGTGGTATCTCATTGTTTTTTATTTGCATTTAGTGATTTTATTTGCATGTTTAGCGATGTTAAGCATCCTTTCATATGTCTATTGGCTATTTGTATGTCCTCTTTAGTGAACTGTCTCTTCACGTCCTCTGCCCATTTTTTAATGGATTTTTTTGTTCTTTGGTGTTGAGTTGTATGAGTTTTTTTATAAATTTTGGATGTTAACCCCTTATTAGGTGTATCATTGGCAAATATCTTCTCCCATTCAGTAGGACGTTTTTTTGTTTTGTTGATGTTTTCCTTTGCTGTGAAAAAACTTTTCAGTTTGATGTAGTCCCACATGTTTATTTTTTCTTTTGCTTCCCTTGCCCGAGGCGATATATCAGTAAAAATATTACTAAGGGTAATGTCTGTGAAATTACTTCCTATATTTTCTTCTAGGAGTTTTATGGTTTCAGGTATTACATTTAAGGCTTTATCCATTTTGAGTTTATTCTTGTATATGGCATAAGAAGGTGGTCTAGTTTCATATCTTTGCATGTATCTGTCTAGTTTTCCCAACACAATTTATTAAATAGACTGTCTATCCCAGTGTAAATTTTTGCTTCTTTTGTCCTAGATTAAATGACCATATAAGCATGGATTTATTTCTGATTATCCACTATTTTTAAAAGGATTTTCAACTCAAGTGCATGTGTCTGTGAGAATCCATCTACAGTTAGACATATTGAAAATTCAATGAAATGATTTGTGAAATAGAGTAGGTTTCTAAAATAACAAGACTTGGTGACATTTACAATAGAAATTGCACTGTAAAATATTAAAATATGTTTTTAATTAACTTAAATGCATCCTGATTTTTACCTGAGCATGTCCAATGAAAAATGGTATAGATACAATCACTTTCAAGAAGGAGAAAAATTGATATGACAGCTGGTTTACAGCAATATAATAATGTGCGTATTTTTCATTGTATTTGGTTGGCTTTTCCTTTTTACTTCAGGGCCTTATCATCTGCTCTTCCTTCTGCCTGAAACATTCAATCAACTTTGACCCTTTTTTTTTTTTTTTTGAGGGCAGTGTCACTGGCCCTCATATGTGGGACCGAACTGGGGCCGCTGACTTCCCAAGCCAGCGCTTAACCACCGTGCCATTCGGCCGGCCCTAACTTTGACTCTTTTTATTACTTCCATCTTGTTTAACTCCTTCATCTTGCTTGCTCTGATTTATTATTAGGTCTAAGATTATATGTTAGCATCTCAGAGTTGACCATCCATTCTGAATTAGGTCCCTCCTTATACCTCTCATAGCATCCTGTAAATTTCCTTCATTATCCCAATCACAGTTATAATTATATATTCATTCATTTAATATTTGTGGAATGACTATTACCTTTACTAGAGTGTAATCTCCATGGCATATAACATGGTATCTGTCTCTCATAATTGATCAAATGGGAGTTTTTGTAAGAAGGACTGAACAAATAACTATTATAACACCCAGATCACAAACAGAGCTGTCACAATTTATATTCTAATCTTTTTACAAAATTAGCATATTTCATACAAACAGAGATACAGAGAATCAATTTAATTTCTACAATAGAAACAGAAGGTAAGCCACAATACTTTTTTTTTTTTGGAGGGCAGTGTCACTGGCCCTCATATGTAGGACCGAACCGGGGCCGCTGGTAAGCCACAATACTTTTAAACAAAGACTTTAGAACAAGAGACTTGGTTGGTGTTACTTTTTCTCTTTTCTCTGCGCTTTATTTTATGAGAAAATAACACAGATTCTGCAGTTCTGAAGGCCTCCCACATGTTGTCTTGTGCCAGCTCCCTTTCCCAATTCCCCTCTGAAGTTATTCCAAATGTTATTTCTTTTTACTTTTAATTTTTTGACATTTTTATTATATAATCATGTGACCATTATCACAATAACTCCTTTTTAAATTTTAATGTTTTAAAGTTCATTCCCCACCCCTTCCCCTTTAGCAGCCATCAGTTTTTTTTCTCTATATCTCTGGGTTTGTTTCTATTTTGTTTTGTTTATTTTATTTAGATTTCATGTATAAGTGAGATCATATGTTATTTGTCTTTCTCCGACTTATTTCACTTAGCATAATATCTTCTGTGTCCATCCACATTGTCATAAATGACAACATTTCATTCTTATTTATTGCTGAATAATAAATATTCCTCTGTGTGTGTGTGTGTGTCTCATATCTTCTTTATCTATTTATCTATTAATGGATATCTAGGGCACTTCCATATCTGGGCTATTGCTAATAATGCTGCAATAAACACAGGGATGCATGTATCTTTTCAAATTAGTCTTTTTCTTTTCTTTGGATAAATATCCAGAAGTGGAATTGCTGCATTGTATGACAGCTCTAATTTTAAATTTTTGAGCAATCTCCATTCTGTTTTTTATGGCTGCACTGATTTACAATCATACCAAGAGTGTAGGTAGGTTCCATTATCTCCTCACAAACACCTTGTTACTTGTTGATTTATTGATGATAGACATTCTGACAGGTGTGAGGTGATATTTCATTGTGGTTTTAATTTGTGTTTCTCTGATGATTAGTGATATTAAGAATCTTTTCATATGTCTGTTGGCTATCTGTATGTCCTCCTGGGAGAAATGGTCCTCTGACCATTTCAGGTCCTTTGTCCATTTTTTAATTGGATGGTTTGTCTTTTTGATGTTAAGTTGTATGAGTTCTTTACATATTTTGAATATGAACCCTTTATTAGATGTATCACTTGCAAATATTTTTTTCCCATTCAGTATGTTGTTTTTTGTTCTGTTGATGGTTTCTTTGCTGTGCAAAAACTTAGTTTGATGTATTTCCATTTGTTTATTTTTCCTTTTGTTCCCCTGGCTTGAAGAGATATATCCAAAAAGATACTGATAAGAGTGATGTCAGAGTTTACTGCCTATGTTTCCTTCTAGGAGTTTTATGGTTTCAGGTCTAACATTTACGTCTTTAATCCATTTTGAGTATATTTTTGTATATGGTGTAAGAAATTAGTCCAATTTTATTTTTTACATGTATCTAAAATTTTAATTATTGGTCTCAAAACTCCTGTGTTACATCAACTGCCTTAATCTTAGCAGATGACCTTGGCACTACCTTTGAATGAAAATGAAGGCTATATGTGAAAAATACTTCAACTTTCTCCGTTTCATATCTCATTCTCACACCCATCCTCCCCAAAACACTCTGCAGACACATCCTTTTTTTATTATTAGTTTTTATTTTTTGCCTCTGCTCTGGATGAAGAGGCGTCTTCTGCCTGTGACTTCAATTTGATGCCTCTCTGTTTCCTCTGTGGTTTTGCCATACCTGTTATTTTCTCTCGTCTCTATCTTCTTAAAATTTTCTCTTTATACTTTATCCTTCATGTCACACTGTCGTTCATTCTATGATAAAAACAAACAATAAAAACATCATTTTCTTTAATTCTGCATCCCTGATTATAGTTATGTTCCTATTTCTTTACTTTCAATCTTAAATGAGCCTATCTACCCTATGTCTCAATTTTCTCACCTCTCATTTAGTCTTTAACCCACTGTCATTTGGTTTCTACCCTCACTATTTAATTGAAATTGCATTAGCAAAGTTTACTGATGATTTCTTTTCTTTTAATTAAATTTATTGGGGTGACAATGGTTAGTAAAATTACATAGGTTTGAAGTGCACATTTCTACAATACACCATCTATATATCACATTGTCTGCTCACCACCCAGAGTCAGTTCTCCTTCCATCACCGTATATTTGATCCCTTTTACCCTCTTTTACTATTCCCCCTCCCCGCTTACCTTCTGCTAACCGCTAAACTATTTTCTGTGTCTGAGTTTTTGTTTCTTTGTCTTGTTCCTTTGTTTTTAGTTTTATATCCCACATATGAGTGAAGTCATATGGTTCTTGCCTTTTTCTGTCTGACTTATTTCACTTAGAATGATAATCTCGAGATCCATCCATGTTGTTGCAAATGGTAGTGTTTCATTTTTTCTTATGTTGAAGTACTATTCTGTTGTGTGTATATATACCACATCTTTATCTTATCATCTGTCAAAAGACACTTTGGTTATTTCCATGTCTTGGCCACCGTGAACAATGCTGCAATGAACACCAGGGTAAATATATCTTTACAGATAAATGTTTTCAGATTTTTGGGGGTAAATACCCAAGAGAGGGATTGCTAGGTCAAATGGCAAACAGATATATGAAAAAAAATGCTCAATTTCACTAACTATTCAGGAAATGCAAACCAAAACCACAATGAGATATCACCTCACACCAGTTAGAATGGCTATCATCAACAAGACAAGTAATAACAAGTGTTGGAGAGGCTGAGGAGAAAAAGGAACACTCCTGGTGGGAATGCATACACTGCTGGTGGGAATGCAGATTGGTGCAGCTGGTATGAAAACCAGTATGGTGGTTACTCAAAAAAATTGAGAATGGAATTACCATATTAATGATTTCTTAGTAGCCAAATATAGTAGACATTTTCAGATCTTATTTTACTTGATGTACTCTGCATTTAATGTTGCTGTTCATGACATCCTTCTTTTTTTTCTGAATTTTTGGAAGGTAAAGATAATACCTGGTCATGGTAGAAAATGTAGACATTATAGGGAAATGTACAAAAGGAAATAATGCCTTCCCAATGTGGAGAGACAATCAATGTTTACATTTGGTGAACTTTTCTCTCAATAATATGGATATAGTAGTTATAGTTGTGGATATGGTAGTCCATTGTATACATACTTGTACACTATAATTCCTATAGCCCATTTATTATTGATGAACATTGAGTTTTTTTACCAACATCTTGATATTTAAAAATCGCTCAAATGAAATTCATGAATATATGCCTTTGAGAATTATTGTTCCTGAAACTTTATTCTTCCCCTTACATTTCTGTGACTATTACTTTTTGTTTTTTTGATACCAGTATAGCTCTTATCACTCTGGCTAATTTTCCCAAGTTTTCTTTGTAGGCCTTACTTTCTCTGCCAACCCCTTTCATGTTGTTGTTAAATTGGATCCAGTGTTCAAACTCTTTTTCACTTGAAATCCGCCCCAAGGTAAATTAATTTTCTCCCATGACTTTAGCCATCACTCAGTGACTGCCAATCCTACATCTCTAACTCAGGTCACGTTCCAGATTGCCAGTACTCATATATTCAATTGCCTACCTGCAGATTGATTCAGATATCTCACAGGCACCTCAAACTTTACAAGTCCAATACCAAACCTAGACATTTTTGGGAACTTTGTGCCACTTCCTGCATTACCTAGTCTTTCGCATTGTCTTTTATCTACTCTCTGAAGCCAGAACTTTGACCTAGATTCCTTTCTCTCCCCTAGCCTTTGTAAACAGTTGGTCATTAACTTAGGTAGAATTCTTTCAATGTTTCCCATATATTTCCCCCTCTTTTCAGTAACAATGCCACTGTTTTTAGTTCAGACGTTTTCATTTCTTGTTTGCATGAATACTTAAGTGATCTCATTGCCTTCAGTCTTCTCTGCCTCCAACTCATCTTTCAGACTGTAAAAAAGTGTCTCTTAAACACTGAAATATGACCATGTCACTCTCCTGCTTAGAATATTCAATGTCTCCCAATTAGCTTCACTGTAAGTCCCATAGAATAAATTCCAGCCTTCTTAGCATCACATCCAAAGCCTTTGTGAACTAGTCTCTGTCTATATTTCTAGCTAACGTCAGGACTAAGTCTCAAGGAACTGAAATTAGAATGGATTATGCTATTCTAAGTGTCCAGAATCAGAGAGAACCAGCAAGTTGAATATGAACTAACATCCTTAAGGGCTTTTGATGATAAAGTAAAGGAAACAATGATGTTTGGCATATCTTCAGAATAGAAATAAGTTTGGAAAAGACAGAAAGATCTAAGAGGAGATGGACTGAACTGAAGTGGAAGGATAATATTAGCAAGAACCCAGCAAATGAAATGCAGAAAACTTTCACCAAAGGCCACTGTAAAGTCCATGGCATTGAGCTTATGATAGATAGGTATGTTTGGTTGACTTAAAGGGTCAAGTCCAGCTGGAGACTGACAGAAAAATCAGTGATGTGGCTGATCATCTTTCTCTTCTATTTAAAAGACTTTATTGGCTTCCTACCAACTATAGAACACTATCCAAGATTTTAAAATAACCAAAGAGGGCCTTCATGATTGGGCTATTTCCCATCTGTGCAGTCTCATTTTCTGCCACTGCCCTCCTCACTTTAAGCTCCATCAGCATTAAATACATGGTACTCTTTCAGATCCCTTTTTTTTTAACATATTGTTTCCTCTGCCTAGAATGTCCTTCATTTCTCATTTCCTGGGTAAACTCCTATTCATCCTTCAAAATCCTATACAGACATCACCAACTATAGGAGGCTTCTCTGAATGCCCCTGTCCTCCAGAGTTCCCCATCCATCTATCCATTCATTTGTTTGTTATTGAGCAAATATTTATTGAGTACTTGATGTGATCCAGATGCCATATTAGGTAATGGGAACTCAATGGTCAATAAGACAGATCAAACATGGCCTTTACCCTGTCTGGCCTATTTAGCAGTGGATACACACAAGATCTGACAATTAAGTTCACGAACTTGTTGCAACAATGTCGCTAACCTTTTTTGATATCAGAGGGATTATTCATTATGAATTTGTATGAACTAGGCAGTTAACCAAGTTTACTATTTGAAAGTGCTGAAAAGGCTGTGTTAAAAAGTTAGACAACCTGAACTTTTTGCCAACAATTCATGGCTCTTGTATTATGCCAATGCACCAGCTCACATGCCACTGTCTATGAGGGAGTTTTTAGCCAGTAAATAAATAACTGTACTGGCATACCCTCCCTACTCACTTGATCTGGCCCCCAATGACTTCTTTCTTTACCCAAAGATAAAGGAAATATTGAAAGGAAGACATTTTCATGACATTCGGCACATCAAGGGTAATACAATGACAGCTCTGATGGCCATTCCAGAAGGACTTCCAAAATTGCTTTGAAGGATGGACTAGGTGCTGGTGTCAGTGCATAGCTTCCCAAGGGGAGTGCTTCAAAGGTGACTGTAGTGATATTCAGCAATGAGGTATGTAGCACTTTTTAAAGGATGAGTTCTCAAATTTAATTGTCCTACCTCACACACACACACACACACACACACACACACTCAAATAATCAGACAAAATAATCACCAGTTTACCATATGCTAAGAATAAAAGAAACACGGAACTTGGATACAAAGTAATGAAGATGAGTGGTAGATATAAAGGCCACCTACTTTAGTATAAGGTTGAGCCATATAAAATTGCTGGTGTTCGACTGTTTTTGTCTTATATAATTGGCAATTTTATGTAGTTCAACCTAATAGTTGCGTTTCTGATGAATTGACATTTAAACTGAGACGTGAAGGATGATGTTGAACTAACTTATAGCTTAGTATGTTCCAGAAATGAAGAGAAGACTGGAGAAGATAGAATTTAGAAAAGGGGTGAGTGATTCCAAATGAGAGTAAGAGACATAGGCAGGACAGATCATACAGGACCTTTATAGGAGTGTGGATTTGATTCTTATTAAAATGTAAAGCCACTGGAGTATTTTAAACTCCTCCTGACTGCAGTGGAGGACTGGAATGGAAAAAAGAGTAAGGGTAGAAATAGGGCAATGAATTAAGAGATTGACGGAAGGAGGCGATATTTTGTGTTAGGTGTGACGGGTTTGGAGTCAGGCTGCCTTGGTTTAAATTCTGGTTCTGTCATTTATTCCCTGTTACTTTATGTGAGTTAGTCAAATTTTCTAAGCCTCAGTTTCTCTGTATGTGAATTGGGCATAATAATAGAATCAACCTCAGAATAGTAGTCTGCAGATTGAATGAGATAATTCATTGCAAAATACTAAGACGTCCCTGGCAGAAAATAAACACCTATAGATACTAGAGATTAATAGTCCAAGTGAGAGATGATTGTGCGTGCACTACATTGATGACAGTATATTTGGAGAGAACTGAATGGATATGAGATCTATTGTAGAGGTTTAAACAGCAGGATTTAGTAATGGATGGGATGAGAGGGGAAGGCTTTTTTCAGATGTTTCTGAATTTCTGGATTTCTGTCAAAGAATGGAGTAGATTGTGCCACGCTTTTATAAGTTGGAGAGGTCTGCCTAGTACAGAATTTAGCAATAAAAGTTTCTGTCTTTATACCGTATAAAGGAGAATGAAAGAAAGAAAATGATACATATTATACAATATAAAAGGAAATACTTATTAAAAATTTTAGATAACCTTCATGAGGTATATAAAACACTTTATGTTTATGTTATATTCATACCACAATGTCTATAATATGCAAAAATCTTAAATATGTATATTTTGTTCCCAGAGTCTAAGATTTTAAAAATTTCTACTGTACTTTGTGATAGACAGCGAATCAATAAGGTGTGGGTTTATTATGTCTTACATTAAAGGTGTTTTGTAATCGTTCCATCTGCTTTTCTCACAGAATGGCACCCGCTTGGAGTACCAGCAGTTGAAGAACTTCAGGAGAATTTAAGAATTAATCTTAATCTCCTTAGCAACTGATAATCTGCTCTGGGAACCATTAGGCATCATGGGAAAGCGGGATAATCGGGTAGCCTACATGAATCCTATAGCCATGGCCAGATGGAGGGGCACAGCTCAGTCCGCAGGCCCGACAATACAAGATTATCTCAATCGACCAAGGCCCACCTGGGAAGAAGTGAAGAAACAATTAGAAAATAAAAAGAAAGGCTCCAAAGCATTAGCTGAATTTGAAGAAAAAATGAATGAGAATTGGAAGAAAGAACTAGAAAAAAGCAGAGAAAAAGTATTAAGTGGAAATGAGAGTTCATCCAAAAAAAGAGAACGAAAGAAAAGGAAAAAGAAGAAATCTTGTCGATCTTCATCTTCTTCATCAAACTCTGATTCATCAAGCAGTTCTTCAGATTCTGAGGATGAGGAAAAGAAACAAGGAAAAAGGAGAAAGAAAAAGAAGAATCGTTCACACAAATCATCAGAAAGCTCTACATGTGAATCTGAATCAGAGAGCAAGGAATCTGGAAAAAAGAAAAAGAAGTCAAAGGATGAAACAGAGAAAGAAAAATATATAAGTGTCAGCAGAAAAAGAAAGAAGACTTACCCTGAGGATAAACCTTTATCATCAGAGTCCTCATTAGAATCAGATTATGAAGAGGAGGTACAAGCGAAAAAGAAGAGAAGATATGAAGAAAGAGAAAAAGCAGCAGAAAAAGCGAAGAAGAAGAAAAAGAAGAAGCACAAGAAACATAGTAAAAAGAAGAAAAAGAAGTCGAATTAAGTTCCGAGTCAGGATGACATCAAGAAAAAAAAGCAAGATTTCCTTATTTAGAAAAAGCAAGGTCTAAAGGAAACTTCAACTGTGAATGTTAGGGCACATTTACCAAAATGCATGTCTCCCTGTGTTAATAGAATTATTATTGGACTTTGAGTTGCCAGTCAAATGCCACTGTGCCAGAAAGGGCCATAATTGTTGTCTGCAGCTTAAACATAGGATTTCCTTTGTGTGTTTTTCCTTACAGTGTTTTAATTACTCTGAGAGTTAAAACCCTGTTGTCATACTAGTGGTTAAAATGTTTGGAATTAAAATAAAATGTTTTAGATAATTTTGACAAAAAATATATCTAATATTAAAACTGTCTAATTTGGGTACATGTTTCAAATACAGTCTGAAATATAGTCCAGACCTCTATAGTTGACATTTTTGAAGCATAGATTTAACACTGATGTCTCAAAATACTTACTTTTGAAGATTAGTTTAGTTTAGCTTACTTTTCTCCTTAATAATTTTTTTTTTTGAGGGCAGTGTCACTGGCCCTCACATGTGGGACCCGAACCGGGGCCGCAGGCTTCCCAAGCCAGCGCTTAACCGCCGAGCCACTCGGTGGGCCCAATAAATTTTTTGTTTACATGTGGAAAGGGCTTGTGGGGGAAAGAGTTTGCTATCAGTTTGGCTAGCTGAATAGTGTGCCTTTGATCCTTATACATTCTATTTTTGCCAGTGCAGCAGCCATTTTTTCTTACTTAGTGAAATTGTGGGATGTTGTTGTATGCTGATTCAAGTGAACAAGAAAGACAGCAACTTAACAGTGTAAGTAAGCCCCCAATTCTATGAAATTTACCTCTACTTCAACAGTACTGAATAGTATTTAGCATTAGAGTGTTACATGATTTGATTTAACTTTGATACCCTTTGGAAGGGAATAATTTTAAATAGACCCTGGTATTTTTTGATTACTAAAGATTCTGAAATATTTTGCATGTTTTATACTATTAAGTTTTGATTATCCAGGGATATTCTATATAACCAGTAATCCTTTTTTTATATGATTTATGCTTAAGATACAAGTTTCAAGTTTGTAATTCTTAATTTTACTATATTCATTTCATTACTGTGTTTAATTGCACACTTGCCAAAATATTTAGCATATATAAAGAAGGTTTTTTAAAAATATTTAATGCCTTCATATTGAAGCTGGGTTACTGTAAGCAAGTTGAGTGCCAGACCTCTAGTACGCTGTGTATCTTGTTACATAAAACTACTGCCACACTCTTAGTAAATGTGCTGTGTAAAAGTTTGTTGTCTTAAGCATTAATATTGAATTAAACTAGAAGCTCAATTTAGGATATAATGACATTGTTGGTCTTATATCATATTTTACTAAGATTTGGTGCCTCATTTCTGTTGCTGATTCATGTTTACCACTAATGCTGAAATGAGTTGAAAATTATTTTTACTTTACATTTTTATATATCAGAGTAATGTGACTTATAAATTGATGTCTCAGAAAACACCTGTTACAGAGGTTATGCTAATTGTAATGTCATATGTATAAAATATTTTGGCATGATGAAAGAGTCAATAGCTATTTTTTTAAATAGCTGATTTCATGTCAGCTCCTTTGAATCTCAAGCAAAATTATTATAAATATAGAAAACATCTAATAGATAAATAACATATTGGCCCCCAAAATTTTTGGGAGTGGAAATACCAAAATCTCTCAGTAAGGTTCTTGGAAAATTATAAATGTAATGCCATGTTAGATCACCTTAAAGCTTCATAACATTATCTGTTTCCTAAAAATATATATCTATATACTGTATACTGATAAAATTATTATATTTAAGGGGTATTTTGTATCCATATAGAATTTTTCAAAATTGTTGTTCATTGAAATATGAAAAAGCTTATATTATTTGTAGAATGTGGCAAAGATATTAACAGCTTATGAAATATCTACGTGCTCCCATCACTTCCCAGCCCCTTGTAGTTAGGCAGTGCCATTTGACTACTTCTAGCAGAGGGATTGCAGAGAGACTATAAACAGAAATGATGTGTTGTTTCAATACTGGAACAATAATAAGTCCTGCATGGGTCCTCCAGCTCTCTCTTTACCTGCCACAGTGACCTGAAAGCAGTGTGTTCCGGATGGCATACCTACAAAATGTATGCAACATGGATCTCTAAGTCACGGTTTGTAAGGGACCTGCCCTGGAGGGTTGATGGACTTGCAGTGAATGTTTTCTGAATAAAAAATAAACTGTTATATGTTAAACCAGTGAGATTTGGGGTCTTTTTTGTTACCAGAGCATCACCTAACCTAATGTAATAGCATAGAGCTCTTGAATGTTGATTTCATTATTTACATTAAATAACTCACTTATCTTCTATCACGTCTTCCTATAGTCTGCATATTGATTCAGAGGTGATCATTTATGCATCATAGAAGGAAATGTTACTTCATTTGCATTGGATTTTATGTTATGACTGAGGAAGAGAGTGGTCTAGAATAATATTTCATGCTTATCAGCAATGCTGACAGAATAGGAAGAATAGGAAGTAAGGTTCCATTATTGCTCTGATTATAGACAAAACTATCTTCCAGTAAAGGGTTTGGGAAGGAAATTTAAAGAGCATGCATAGAGTATTGATAAAGAAAAGGAATTCTGTTTTATAGATGTATGTATAGACAATATGGTAGAGAAAGGTGATATAGAAATATTTAGAGAACAATAGGCTAAAATAGATTTAGGTGAACATTTAATGTGTAGCCTCCAGATTGAAAGCAAAATAATTTACCCCTTATGTGAAAAGCACTAAAGTCATTATTAGTAATTTTATTTATGTTACTCATAATAATAATAGCTTTAGCCGTAACATTCAACTTTCTGGAAAGGGAAGCTGTGGAGAAGTCAATAAGAAAGTAGATAGGAGAGTGGGAAAAAAATAAAAAAATCTAGATTAGGAATGTAATTGCAAGCGCAAAAAGAAGCATTTGAAATATCTCAGGCTGAAGATAAAGGATAACATTGGATATAAAGAGAATGAGTAAAATTTGATTTGGGGTTCTGGTTTTATATCTTGTGATATTTCCTTTTTTATTATAAATTTATCTTGAGAAAGCTTACCTTTTATTTTATTTTATTTTTTTAGAGGGCAGTGTCACTGGTCCTCACATGTGGGATCCGAACCTGGGCCGCTGGCGCCCCAAGCCAGCGCTTAACCACCGCACCACTCGGCCAGCCCTGAGAAAGCTTACCTTTGACATTGTAACCCTAGTCACTTCCTGTTTGACCATATTTATTTTACCAAAAAAAGCAATATTTAATCTACTACAGGTTTATAGCTGCTTCATGATGCTTGAAAATTGTAGTCAAACATTCAGACATACGTATGTACTTCAGAGTAGAACTGAATTTTCTATTCCTTCCTGCGCTGCAAAAAGATGTGTTCTTTCTTCAAATTGTTTTGTCACTTTTACTAGACTCTTTTCATGAAACTTAACCTTAATCTGCCTTGTATTATGTATTTTGTGTACTTATGGATGTTATTAAGAGCACTGGCTCTTGGCTAAGCACTAGGTTGAAATTTTTGGTGTGCCCTTTCTTGATAATGTGACCCTAAGTAAGTTAGTTTACCTCAGTGTGCCTCAATTTCCTCAGATACAAAATCAGGAAAATAATAGTATCTATCTCTAGAATTATTATGAGAAGACAAAATAACATTTAAAGCATCTAACATGGTTTCTGGCACATAGTAAATGCTCAATAAATGTTATTTATTCTTTTTCCTCCTCCTATCATCATCATTATTATATCATCCCCACTACTACATTTTAACCTCCCTAAAAGTAGAAGCTGTCTCATCTTTTATCTCTTGCAATGATTGTACACAGTGTTTTGCATATGATAGGTGCCTCATGATTTTCATTAAATCGAATTGGTCAGGACCTGGAAGAAAGGAGAATCTAAATGAATGCAATGTACTAGATGCTATGTGTAAGCTCCCTACCTCATTTTATAAAATAATGTATTGAAATAGAAATTGCATACCATATGATTCACCTTTTAAAAGTATACAATTCAAAGTTTTTTAGTATACTTATAACAAAACCAAAAATCAATGTTAGGACATTTTAATCACCTCAGAAAGAAACTCCATATTCTCTCACCTTTACCACCTCCCAGCCTCTCCAGTACTAAGCACTGCTGACATACTTTCTGTCTCTATAGATTTCGCTGTTCTGAACATCTTATGTAAATGGAATGATACGATATGGGGTCCTTTGTGGCTGGCTTCTTTCACTTCTTTCACCTACCATAATATTTTCAAGGTTCATCCACTTTGTATCATGTATCAAGAACTATAACAAGATAATATGAAAGGAAATCTAGTGCATCCTACAAAATTTCTGCTGGAATCAGGAGAAATACCACCTCCATACTTAGATATGTTGGGCATCATTGATCTGATTTGCATTGCTTTAAATATTGCAGGCATTTTGAGGAGTTATATTTTCTGGATGTAAAAATGTTCAAATAAGGGTTCATGAAAGAAACTGAACAATTTTTATGATGGAGGCTGATAATATTAACACAGAATGACTGATTTTGTGCTCAGAAACTTGGCAAGAATAGAACGGTTTAAAGAAGAGTATAAATAAATCTAATATTCCCCCCAATAAGCTACTACACTGAATGGTATAATCAATAATTTTATACAGTGTTTCCAGATGTCTTTTCCCAGAAGTTGTTTACTAAAGTCAAATGATTATTAACAATGTTATTATAAATTACCTTACTGCTAGTTATTTTTAGCATCATGTTGCCAATGTGGGTTAAGTGAATCTTTTATTTTTTCCTTGAACTTGAGCTCAAATAAAGTTTACAGAATTCTTTTACATGCTGCAAAATGATCACCCATTCTATTTTAGTGAGATCTCAAAATGCCATAGCTCTGTGGAAACTTATGAAGCATAAATAGAAACCAATTTAGTAACAATTAAAATAATCATTTATATCACTTAAAGTGGTTGTATTAAGTCATCAAATATTTGCATGGACTTTATTTTTCAAAAAATCTTGATCAAATAATTTTTTTTAATTGTATTTATTTATTTATTTTTTGAGGGCAGTGTCCTTGGCCCTCATATGTGGGACCTGAACCGGGGCCGCTGGCTTCCCAAGCCAGCGCCTAACCACCACGCCACTTGGCCAGCCCTTGATCAAATAATTTTAATAATAATCCTATCATCTAAGAATAGCCAGCGAATATATGACCTTGTAAAAAAAGCCAGGTTATTCTCCCCACGGAGAAAAACCTGAAAGTTTGAGAGTCTCTGCATTTGGTTTGTACATTGTTCTATGCGACAAGCCTACACACTATGAGGTTAGTGATCCCACCACTCAGACGATCCCGATATTTGCAGACTGTGGCATTGCATCAAAAAAGCTTTAGACAATAATGCTAACAACTCAGGACAGTGTTTATTTCTTTTACTTAAGGAGTCTGACTACATAGTAGTTTCATGAAAAACCTGTTTCACAGAAATGATTTTAAAGAGTAACTCCAAAATCTTTTAGTTTGTGCTAAAAATGAAAGGTTTTGCACTTGTTGCCCATCCCCTTTCCTTTGACAGCATTGTATCAACCTAGAGGATTCAAAGACAAAGTGAGGCCAGAGGACATGTCCCCCCTCTTTCACTGAAGAACTGCTGTACACAATCAAGTCTCACCAAACAAAAGGACTTTGTACTATCTCTTCCCCAGCCTCATGGCAGGATTATTTTTGTATATATGGAAAATAAGTATATAATTCTTTGTCTCGGACTTGGAAATCCCTCTTTATATGAGGATGACTAAGCTTTTTCTACAATAGACAGTTGCCGCTGTCCATTTGTAGCCATGAGTTTACCTCCCTTCCATCCCAACTCAGAACCTAGGCAATAGATATTAGCTGCCAGTCACTTTACCTGAACACAGTTATTCTGTAGTTGACATTAAATGCTATGAAAAGGGCTTGGCATAAGTTACCTGATTTTGATTAGTTCATGTTGCAGTTTTTGCCATAAACTTTATTTGCAAACTTAGGTGTAAAAATTCAATGCCAAATTTAGAGTCAATACAGTGTGGAGATTCAATGTGCTGGCCTTGGAGATAGAGTGCATCACAGAACCCTACAATGAAATGAGATAATGCATGGAAAATATTTAGGTTTTAAAACTCTCCAGCTTTTCAACCACTCCCACCTATTTCATTTCAAAAGCAACAGATATCTCTTGCATCCCAATATCACACCCCATACCCCAATTCTTAATACTCCCTTGCATTGCATATGTGTGTGTATCCATATCTATCACCAAAGTGCAAATAGTAAATTCTCTGTATTTTTTTTTAAGATTTTATTGGGGAATTGGGGGAGGGGAACAGCAAGTTGTTGTCCTTTTGTTCTTCGGTCTAGTTGTGGAGGATGTCGCTTCACTGGCCCATGTTGGTATCATCATTGCGCTCTTCTCGGGTGAGGCAGATCAGTCGCCAGCCTCTGAACAGCTGCTCACTGTGGCTATTGGCAGCTCACTCTGGCTGCCGGCTGCTCACGCTGGCTGCCAGCCACTCACTGTAGCCTATGGCAGCCCACTGCAGCAGGGGCTGCAGCCCACACCATCGCCGGGGCTCACACAGCCCAGCTCCAGGTGGAGCTGTTGTTCACCATCTTAGCTGTAGAGGGCAGTGTCACTGGCCCTCATATGTGGGATCCGAACCAGGGCGCTGGTGTCCCAAGCCAGCTCTTAAACAACGCGCCACTCGGCCGGCCCTCTGTATTTTTTAAGATTTCATTTTCTTCTGTCTTCTCTTCATGATATAGATTGTCTCATTTTACAGAGGTAATTGTAATCCTTTGATTTAGCATCCACCCAAAAAATACTTAATTATTTGGTTATTAATATGTGCCAGTTTCAACCCATCCACTCCATATTCTAATCTTTATTCAATTAGTTTGCTTTTTAAGATTTATCACATTTACTCCCTACCTCAACCTTCACAGGATTAATTTATCTAGATCTTCTTCAGATATAGTCCACAAGAACGTTTTCCTTTCTTATGACCTCTTTACTCAGATTAAGATTTTTACCAGTACAACAGCACAGTAGTTAAACTCCCATTACATCTATCACAAATGAACAGTAGGGAAACCAGTGAATAAAATCCATGACTTCGTGTGACTTAAAATAGTCTCAATAATAATTTAGCACATGAAAACAAAATAAAAATTATCATCAAGAAAAAAGTTGAAACTTAAAAAAAGACATTCCATGGCTATTAAGCGCTCATTGCTCCTGTCCGATGGCCACATATTTCTAAACCTAACCAAGAATCCCATATGAACAATTTCTATATCCCCAATAGTCCTTTGTAATTTTGCATAAATCTTTAACAATCTAATTGTAAATGACAATTGCAATCGAGTGACAGAACAAAATCTGATTGCCTCTAATATATATCCATATATGCATGTGTACAGAGTAACCCTTTAGAAAACTGCATGTAGATAGCTGGCACATACCCTAGCATAGATAGTAGGCTGTCCCAAGGGTGCTGCCCAGGGGATTGTATCAATCAGAGATCTGAACAGTTAACTGATAGTACATGCACATTAGGATAATTTAAAAGGACTTATTTACAAAAGGGCTATTTACAAAGGTGTTGGCAGAGTGTAGGAGAACCACGTGATAGGACAGTAACCCAGGGATAGTAGCAATGAGCTTTTATTACTTGTAGGCCTGTAGGGACTAGAGCTATGAAGGTGAGATTTATATATTGAAGGCCACCTTGAACAGAGCTTTGTCCTAGTCAGCCTGAGCTGACATTTCAGAGTATAGCCTGACCTCCTGTCCTGGTTCCCATTAGCTGAACCCAACTGAAACTCAGAAGTCATGGGATCTTGTCAATATGGTCCACACAGGTCAGCCTCCTGGGGCACACAGCAGGTTGAAGAAGGGTGGAGAGCAGAACTAGAGGGGCAAATGAAAGACACCTAGCACTGCTCAGCTCTTTTGCACCTCAGTATCCATTTTTTTCCTTCAGCTAAATGAAAATTTCATGTCTTCACCTAAGGGGCTGCATGAAGTCATACAAGTTACCATATCATTGCAGGGTGATGTCATTTTGATTATACACCACCTATAACGTCAGCCACTACTGATATTCATTAAAGTAGTGATGGTGTGTGGAGGAGGAGAAAAAAGGAACTCAAAGCATTGTACTACATTATTCTCCTCTGTAACTCTTCATGAGCCTAAATTGGTCATCCTAGCTGCCTTTCCTCTCCTATTCTGTGCCCTCTTTACCTTCTGCCAGCACCTGGGTGGATGAGGTTCTTTACCTGATTGAGTGTAACAAACCTTTGTTCCTGAAGGATCTGAGTTCTATTATCTTTCCTTTCCTGAGTTGTTGCAGTTTTCAGTTGATGAGGTTGTAACAAGAGGCACCCTTGCCCAACTGTGAAGCCTCTGGATTCCACACATAATCCTCTTTGTCCCATTGTGTAGCAAGAACCCAATTCCCCCTTAAAATTAGAATCACTTACCTAGTCCAATACATTGACTCCCTTCTTTGCCTATTGGCTTAATGGCATGAGGAACTTAAAAAAATTCATGAAATGGTCTCAGCTTCCCATCCATCAGATCCATGATCTTGTTTCCTGGTGGAAGTACCCCTCCCTTGCACACTACAATCTCCAAATACACCAAGCCCAAGATTGTGGGAATGAGAGCAAAATTTTTTCAAGTTTATTATGGGATGTGATAGGAGGAAAGACCACTTCCACCCACCACAGAGTTCCTGGCTGTGGGAGAAATTGCATCATTTAAAGCATATATGACATCTTTTAGGAGAGCATCCTAAACTTGTAAGTTGTTTTATCCTATTTGTCAATAACAAACGAACATTCAGCAAACTACATAAGGCACATAATAAAAACACTGAATTCTGTGGGTGTGCACCCATTGCTATAAAATCTATCACCTGATTAGAGATAATATTGTCTGAAATATCATGTCAATCAACTAAAGCATGCTATGAGTCTATGAGCAGTGGTGCTGGCACAATCTTTCCAGGCAGAGAAGGGAAATCAATATCCAGAATATGTGCCCATCCCATTAAGGACAAAACGTTGCCTCCTCCATAAGAAGAAGGGCCCAGTATAATCACTCTGACAACATATAGCCTGCTGGTCCGTTGGAAACCACACCATATTAGGGGCTCAACATTAGTCTCTGTTGTGAACAGGTTGGGCACTCAGAAGTGGTGGTAGCCAAGTCAGCTCAGCCACACTTTGTACACGGGCTGATTGAATGAGCATCAGGGTGACTGGAGAAAGAGCTTGACTAAAAGAGCAGGTCATCTTGCCCATCTGATTATTGACAGCCTCCTCTGAAATGGATGCCTTCTGGTTGTCAGTATTTGCATAGCTAAGAATTTCTTCACATGCCTAGCTCATCAGAGGTCTATTCAAATACCTCCCCCACCAAATTCCTTGTCACTGATTTCCCAGTTCTGATTTCTCCAAATCCCTTTACCAACCTGTTAGACTTTGCTCATGAATTTATGTACATCCAAACTTTAGACCACCTCTCCTTCCACTGTTGTGCAAAGTGAGACATACCATAGAATATTCTGCCCACTGGAAGGATTCCTCTATGTTAGTGACTTTCACAGACATTCCTTCTAAGTAGTACTCACATACTATGCAGATCCATCAGTAAATTAGGCCCATGTTTTCCCTCCTCATTAACTACTCATAAAGAACTCCTAATAAAGTAATAGGTGCATTTGAGGGAGAAGTAATAAAGCAGTATAACCAGATACCATGATCACCTGAGATATTTGCTCATAATTTTTAAGACTATTTTTGTAAATCAGTTTTAAGTCCACAGCAAAACTGAGGAGAAAGAAGAAAAATTCACATATACCCCTTTTCCCCACACACACGTACCCTTCCCTACTATCAACATCCAGCATTAGAGGGGTACATTTGTTACAATTGATGAACCTACACTGACACATTTTTATGGTTTATATTAGAGTACACTCATAGTGTTTTACAGTCTGTGGGTTTGGACACCTGTATCCACCATTATACAGACTAATGTAACAGCTCTAAAAATCCTCTGTGCTCTGCCTATTTAGTCTTCCCTCCTAATCCCTGGAAACCACTGATTTGTCACTGTCTCCATAGTTTTATGTTTTCCAGAATGCCAGATAGTTGGAATCATATAGTATGTAGATTTTTCAGATTGGCTTATTTCACTTAGTAATAGGCATTTAATGTTCTTCCATGTCTCTTTATAGTTTGAGAACTCATTTCTTTTAGTGCTGAATAAAATTCAATTGTCTGATGTGCCACAGTTTATTTATTTATTCACATACAGAAGGACATCCTAGTTGCTTCCAAGCTTTGGCAATTATGAATAGAGCTGCTATAAACATCCATGTACAAGTTTTTGTGTGGACATAAGTTTCCAATTGATTTCATTAAATATCAAGGAGGAGGAAGATTGTGTCATCTGCTCATCATTTTTACATTGCCTTCCAGATCTGTTTAGGCCAATTATATACCACTTCCCTTTGATAATGAAATGCTGCTGTGCACATCCAACTTCGTGGTTGTGTGAATCAGATAGTACCAGTTTATGATGAACAAGAAGTCTCTTCTAGGGCCAATTCTTAAGCCAGGAGCGGCTTTTAAAATGGAGAAAGCAGTAGTTCATGACCTTTCTCCTAAACCAAAGTTTTCTGTGCTACTATCTTCCCACTGGGGTTTGCCAGAGGCTCCATATAACATCTATTTCTACCATACCTTTGGCACCTCTGATTCATAAAGTAGGGAAGCATGTTGCACTGCAGCCTGGAACTGATGGACAGCCATTATTTTCTAGAACCCACTTAAATTTAGAAGATATACAGATTACCAAGAACTCCATCAGAGCATCACAAATGTGTTTCATGTTGCTTCCCAAATCCAAAGAGGACCACAAAGCATTATGCCTATTCTTTTGTGTGTATAGTGGACTGTAAAAGGTACAACAATATGTCTCTCATTTTGGAAGGAAATATCCCAGTATACCTAAGACCACTGGACTCCTAGAAGCTTCACTACTATGGCAGGTCCTGAACTATTACATAGTATATCTCCTACTCTCTGGCATTCATATGTCCTACTAAGGCATCTATGGCAGTGCTACTCAAAGTATGGTCCATGGATTCGTGTCAGTTCCTAAACTGTTTACCATTGGTCTGCAACAAAATAAATATGGAAATTAATAGGAATGTTTAAAAAGTTAAAAAATAGGAGACATATTTGTATATAACTTTTTTCTAATAATTTGTTATAATTTACAAAAGTGTCAGTCTTTGATGAAATGAAAATAATTAAATTATTTAAAACTTTTTAAAAATTGGAAATTAAAAAAATAAATGATCCTTCACCAGTGAAGTTTAATAGGATCTGATCTAGGGTGTTTGCTATTTCCTACACAGTAGGTCAATTAGCATAATATCAGCAATCTAATGGGCCAAAATGATAAACTATGAGATGTCAAGACTATCAAAGTCTGATAATCGTGGCAGTATGAGGGGTTCCCCTTGATCTCTCCCCTTGAAGTTACTAGTTGAACAGCTATAATTCAACAAAAAAATCCCTGGGCAACACATGAACACATCTGAGAGATCAGCACATCGAAACAACTGAAGGTGGGTGAATCGGGGCCAACAGAGTTGGAAGGAAGGGAGAGAACAGAGATGGGTGCACGGATGCAGCATGGAGCTCACTGCAGGTCCCAGGAGAGGGGAGGATCCAGGCTGCAGGTGTACTCTCAGTGGTCAGAGCATACCTGCCTGAGTGATCAGCATATAGCTGAACCCAGCGATCAGGGCAGAGACCTCAGAGCAAAATCAGAGTATAAAAGTGCGACAGTTGTGATCTAGCAGCCCTCACTGCCAGGCAGAAAAAAAGTCATGGAGCCAGGCCAATTCCTCCTACCCTCCCAGAGCTCACCTCCCTGCACCCTCCTGGGCTAGCAGCAGGACTTAGAAGAAACTATAGCAGAGTCATTCGGGTTAAAGAGCAGAATACCTACAATCCTGAGAATTGAAGAGACAAATCCCAAGCAATAGATGCACCCTGTAGCTAATCCAGTGACAAGGGAGGAGATATAGAAGTGAGGCATCTGTGGTCTCTAGTCACCATTACTCAAAGGAGAACAAAGACACAAATATACCAGCTGCCCTCCCAGCCCACCCCACCCCCATTCCCCCCCCAGCTGATCCCAGCAGGGGCCCCCAGGGCCACTGAGGTGCACAGCTCTGCATCTGGCTGCAGGAGCAGCACTGGGATTTCAGGGGCTCAGAACCCCATCACCCATCACATTCTCCCATTGTGGTGGTGCCCTGAGACCTGGGCAACCTGGTCACAGAGTTCGAAGCCCACCTCTCCAGGGAATCTTCCACCGGGAGAGGCAGGAACAGAGCAAGAGAAAATAATATGCCCCAGTGCTAGTTATCAGAAAACAAAGACATTTTCATATCAACATACTGCGGAATTCATTCCCATGGATGCTTAGGAAGAGAAGTACTCCACCAATTACTCTAAACCACCAAGGTAACAAAGGCAGCTCAGAAAGAAAATGAAAAAAATCTCCTGAAAATAAATTTTTAAACATGGAACTATGTGACTTAAATGACAGATCGTTCAAGATTGCAGTTCTGAAAAACATTCAATGATATGGGAGAAAACTCAGATAGGTAGTTAAATGAACTCAGAATAAAGTTGACAAATAAAATGAATACTTTACCAAAAATACTGAAATTTTAAAAAAGAGCGAAATGGAAAATATGGAGCTGAAGAATTCAATAAAAGAGATGAATAATGAATTAGCGAGTTTAGGAATAGAGCTGACCAGATAGAGGAAAGAATCAGTGACATCGAAGATAGAAATCTGAAAATGACATAGATAGAAGAAGAGACAGACTTGAGAGTTAAAAGAAATGAAAGAACTCTACAAGAACTATCTGACTCCATCAGAAAGAGCAACATAAGGATAATGGGCAGCTTCAGCTTCACGTGTATACTGCAGTGGGCAGGCATCTATAATTTAATACATGTATAGTCACAGGGTGTGGAGTACAGCATAGGGAATAGATTCAATGGAGTTATAACAGCTATATACAATGTCAGAGGGGTAGTAGATTGAGGGAGGAGGGTTATTTTGTGAGGGGTGTAAATGTCTAACATTGTTTTGTACACCTGAAATGAAGAAGAAGGGGAAGGAAAAGGAGAGGGAGGAGGAGGAGGAGGAGGAGGAGTAGAAGGAGGAGAAGGAGAAAGGGCACACCAGAAGGAGAAGAAAGGGAGAAGGGCACAGAGAGTCTATTCAAACAAATAGTCAATGAGAACTTCCCAAACCTATGGAAAGAACTGGATCGAAGAAGCAAACAGAACTAATTAACTCAATCCTAAAAGGCCTTCTCCAAGGCACATTATATTGAAACTGTCAGAAGTTAATGACAAAGAATTCTCATGGCAGCCAAAAGAAAAGGAATTGTTTTTTTTGTTTGTTAGTTTTGTTTTGTTTTTCATATTTTCCCCTGAAATGTCACTGTTAGTATATATGAATTCAATGGATTTTTGTACATTAATTTTGTATCATGCAACTCTACTGTATTTGTTTATTGTCTCTAATAGGTCTTGGGTTTTTTTGTTGTTGTTGTTTGTTTTTGTATTGGTGGAGTCTTTAGGGTTTCCTATATAAAGAATCATGTCATCTGGAAAAAGTGATAATTCACCTTCTTCATTCCCAATTTGGATGTCTCTTATTTCTTTCTGTTGCCTGATTGCTCTGGCTAGAACTTCCAATACTCTGATAGAGGGCATCCCTCTTTTATTCCTGTTCATAGAGGGAAAGGTTTCAGTTTTTCACCAGTAAGTATGATATTAGGTGAGGGTTCGTCATATATGGCCTTTATTATTTGAGGTATTTTCCTTCTATACCCACTTTATTAAGTGTTTTAATTATAAATGGTTGTTGTGTCTTGTAAGTTGCTTTTCCTGCCTCTAATGATATATGACTTTTATCATTTATTTTGTTTATGTGGTGTATCATATTGATTGATTTGCATATGTTGAACCATTCTTGTGACCCTGGGATGAACCCCACTTGATCATGATATATAATCTTTTAAATGTATTGTTGCATGTGATTTGATAGAATTTTGTTTAGGATTTTTGAATCTGTATTCATCAGAGATATTGGTCTATAATTTTTTTAATGTGTTATCCTTACCAGATTTCAGTATCAGGGTAATGTTGGCCTCATAAAATGAGTTAGGAAGTATTGCCTGTTCTTCAATTTTTTGGAAAAGTTTGAGGAGGACAGCTATTAATTCTTTGAATGTTTGGTAGAATTCACTAGTGAAGAGATCTTGTCCTGGACTTTTGCTTCTGGGGGAGGTTTTGGATGATTGTTTCAATTCCCTTACTGTTAATCAGTCTATTTATATTTTCCACTTCATGACTGAGTCTAGGAAGGTTATATATTCCTAAGAACATGAAGATGTGGTACATATACACAATGCAATATTACTCAGCCATAAGAAAAGATGAAATAGTGCCATTTGTGACAACATGATTGGATCTTGAAATTGTCATGCTAAGTGAAATAAGTGAGACAGAAAAAGTCAAGAACCATATGACTTCACTTATGTGTGGGATATAAAACTGAAAACAACAAACAAACTAGACAAACAAATAAAGAAATAAAAACTCATGGACATAGACAACAGTTTAGTGGCTACAAGAGTGTAAAGGAGGAGGGAGGTGGTAGAAAAGGATAAAGGGGTCAAATATATGGTGATGGAAGGAGAAATGACTCTGGGTGGTGAACACACAATGCAATATATAAATGATGTATTATAGAAATGTACTCTGGAAACCTATATAATTTTACTAACCAATATCACCCCAATAAATTTAATAGAAAAATTTTTTTAAAGATGATCAAAGTCCCTCTGGACTATATATATTATGACTGAAAGCAGTAGAATTCACAGTCCTATTATGATACAATAAATAATATATCATTATCTATGCCATGTAAATGTAAACCGTTTTGATATTCCTTACTGATTGGAAGGTAAAGGAAAGCATTTTATAGGTTAGTAGCTGCATAGTAGATTCCAGGGGCTGAGTTGATTTGTTCCAGTAAATATACTACATTTGAAACCACAGCTGCAGTTGGCATCACCTCCTGATTATTTGCAATAGTATACTGTCATTTTCCATGATCCATCTGGCTTTTGCACCAGCCAAACAAGCTTGATAAATGGAAGTATTATAGGAGTCATTTTCCCTGCATCTCTAACGTCTTTGATGGTAACTAATCTCTGCAAATTCTATGAGGGCTTTTGGTTTGTTGTCTTGGAAGAGGACCCCACTTCACTTTTATACCATAGTATCCCTCCATGAGGCTATTTTTCTACCATAATAGCCCTCTCAGTTGACATATTATTACTTCACAACTCAATCAGTTCTATAAAGCATTTAAATTTAACTCCATAAGACAAGGAGCCATTGTAAAATTCCGCCAGTTACTTAATATATCTATTCCCGTTATATACCCTGCAACCAGGGAAATAACAGAACAGGTGTACATGCCAAATGGATGCATTGTGAAATGGATGTGGGCCAGGACTCCATTTCTCACCTGATTTCACTAAGCCCCTACTTTGACCAGTGGACTACAGTGGCATTTTTTTTCTCTACACATCAGCCTAAATTCCAGGTAAGTAGCTGTGAATCCCTAGGTCAGGGTATTTTCCTTTCCCCAGTGCACAGTTAGTTGGATTAATGGATGCAGGTCTCACTGGAGATGGATTGAAGGAGGAGTCATGGTGTAAGCCTATAGTCACATTACAGGGTCCCTCCTCAAGAATTCACAGTTTGCCCCTCAGTTGAAGGGCTTTAACCTGATTGAAGTTGTGGATTTAGAGAAGAGATCATTGGTCCCCATTGTGGTGACTCAAGTGAGACTTCTAACTTGATTTGGCATTTTTCCACCTGTATTATCCACTAGCAATTTAGTAGCCTGCTTGTGTATTTAATTTCTAGGAACTCTGTGATCAATTGGCCATTGCCACAGTTTGCTTTAGGTCAAAATATTCTGATCATCATTACATTCCTTGGCTTATTAGGAAATTGCACACACTTTCTTTCTGACAGTAAAATACTGCTTACTTGACCTCTATCATACCAGGATCTCATTCACACTGACATCAGGGATCCCAATCTATCACAACAACCCATTGTTATCTCTGATTTACAGAGTTCGCTTCTAGGGAGTTGAGAAGATTACGTGTAATGAGTCCATCCCAACATTCCCATTTCCCTAGGTCTTTGGCCTCTTTCCTCTAAGTGCAGTGGTTCTGAAACATCAATTTTCATCACAGTAACCTGGATGGTTTGTTAAAACACATTGGGTCCTATGCTAAGATTTTCTGAGTAAGTAATTCTGGGGTGGTCTCCCCAAATTTGCAATTCTGACAAGTTCCCAGATTAGGCTGCTGCTGCTGCTCTAGGGACTAGTTTTTGAGAGCCACTGCTCCAGTGTATGCAGGAAAATACGAACATCTTTACCTAATTAATTAACTGTAGGATATCCTTGAGTCCAGAATTCAGTTAGCCAATCGAGCACTGCTAATGCTTCCCTCAGGTTTTCCAGTGAGAATATTACATGCTGAATCCTAAGTGAATACATCCACCTATTCCTTTGAATTTTAAATTTAAGATACCTGGGTTTAATTAACATCCTTATAATTCAGTCCCATAATACACTCCATACTTTCTTATGGGCCTGAAGACACTGATAGGTGGTGACTCACAAGGAGGAAAAGTTCCAGTTTGTGAAGCAACCATTCTTGGAGCTACTACTGGAAGTGTTTCTGTAGAGAGATTGCCTCTGCCAGCAAGAGAGATTAAGGGACTAAGTAAACCTGAACTGACCTCACAGGGAGAGAGCCAAGAGAGTCAGTACTAGGGACTCACTTATTTCCTACTCTGTGATCTCCTTCCCGGGTTCCATTTTGGCAATCCCAACTGGAAGCCAGAGAGCATGGGAGCCTATTGATGTAATCCATAATGGATAGACTCCCAGGACAGAAAGCAAAGCATGGAGAAGTCTGGAGAGTGGAGTTGGTGGGGCAACTAAATATTGAGTAAGGGGATCTATCTGTTGGTAATTGGTCTCCTTCTATAAAAACTTGAGCCCTAATCGGCCTCCTCTCCAATCTGTTCTCAAATCTTGTTCATCTTTTTGTCGAGGTCCTGAGTCCCACTTGACATATCATTACTTCACAACTTGATTGATTATATAAAGTATTTCAACTACCTAGTTGTCTAATGGATTTTTCTTGGCATGGTAGTCATTAGTGTTATACAATAGATATTTATGGTTCTCCTCCCAAGCACATGATAAGATTTCACTTGTCTACCTCCTTGAAATGCAGTCACTATGTCTGCATACCAACACAGATGATCCCTTCAATTCCAGGAGTATTCAAAATTTTCCATAAACAAAAATTAAGAATAACCTTAGCTTTTATGTATAGAAAAATCATTTTCATGTCTACTTTGAACACTCAATTGTCAAAAATGCTTATATACAAATTAGGATTTAGAAAGAACTAATACAAATTGACGGTGGCAGTACAGAGTAGGAAACTTTGAGACTCTCAAGTTTCTCAAAAGGAAACTAGACAAATTAGGAGCATTTAAAGACATTGGAGCTGGGAGATTGAAACTGGAGAACTTAAAACTCTATGTTGAAAAAGAAAATGGAACATTAACAAGAGAAAGGAAAAATATTACAGTCCTGTATATACAATTCCATGTTTTATTTATGAATAAATATACTTCTGATAAAAGTAGAAAGTTATCCAATTGGCTCGTTGGTTAAGAGTTGGCTTGGGAGCACAAGCTTTGAGCAGTAGGGCTGCCAGTTCGGATCCCACATGGGGGCCTATGACGCTACACCCTCTACAGCTAAGATGATGAACAACAGCTCGACTTGGAGCTGGGCTGCTGTGAGTCACCACCGATGGCATAGGCTGCAGTGGGGCTGCAGTGGGCTTCTGTGAGCTACCGTGAGTGGCCGGCAGCCACCGTGAGACACCATAAGTGGCTGTCCAATGGCCATCAACCTATCTGCCTCAGCTGAGAAGAGCACAATGATCACAAAACCAACGTGGGCGAGTGAAGGGAAGTCCTCTGCAACTAGACTGAAGAACAAAAGGACAGCAACTTGTCTGTTCCCCTTCCCCGATTTCCCAATGCTGTTCCCTCCCCTAATTCCCCAATAAAATCTTTAAAAAAAAAAAAAGTAGAAAGTTATGCATGGGAATGATAACCATCAACTTCAGAATATTGACTGTTTCTGAGGGTTCGGAGGGAAAATTGATTGGCAAATATTATCCCAGAGTATCATTGTACTTATAATGGTTTATTTCTTAAGATGGGTGGTGGTACAGTGGTATGTATGTATTGTTCTCTTTACCTATTTATATGTCTAACATATTACATAACAATAAAAGGAAACTGAAATCATGGAAACCCCTTGATATATTTTATTCAATCAAATGATTATAAGTCTTTAAGAACTATTGAACAAAATTTCTGATATTTTGCTGATTAGCAAAATAAACTGTTTCCACTATTGATGCTTGGATAAAGCTGTTGGAGAAATCAAAACCCAGCCATGATGGATATTTTGTTTTGAATTATAGCTACAACTGTCTTTTCATTTTGTACATGACACACTGTGCTATCAACCAGTCAACTGACATTTATAGATATTTATAAAACACTCATATAAAACTAACTTGGACATGACTGGATCATGGGTAATTGTAACAAAATCCATGTCAGAAGTGAAAAATGCTAGAACAGTCATTCCAAATATGTCTTCCAGGACATTCTATATTCATCCTTAACCTAGCCTTATGTCAAACATTTTATTTAAGGGAACATTTTTCAAAATGTGGTGCTCAGATTGCAAGTATCAGAATCACAGGAGTGTTTGTTAAAATAGATTTTGGATCCTCATGCTAGACCATTTAAATCAAACTTTCTAGGTGTAGACCTGAGATTCTTCATTTTAAACAAAGTTCTAGGCCAAAACTTGAACAATGATTTCTAACTGAGAAGTAGTTTATGTAATAAAGAGAAAATTAGTGGTAATGTTTGAGAGTCAGTAAAGCAAAACCTTAATAAAACTGAACTTGACTAGATAGAACATTCATTCAATTCACATTTACAGAGTGCTTACTGTATGTCAGACACTGGACATAGGAACTAAGGAGCTAAGAATAGAGTGGTTATTATGACATGGTCTAGTGGAGATACACATGCACTTTGATCATTAAAATAAATCATTTTTAGTGAGTTTATAGTGACAGTTACAAAAGAGGGACACCTAACCCAGACTGGGGAAGTCAGCAGGGTCTTTTGCAAGTGGTGCCATGTGAGCTGAATCTTAAAGAATGGGTAGAAGGTAACTCTGTGAAGGGAGAGATGTTTGAGCCATCCGCATTCCAGGGATAGATGAAAGAGGTTAGGGAATGTTTGACTTGTAGAAGAGTGAAACTGAAAGCCTTACAAATTCTAGACAATTTTCCTACCACTTTGCTGTCTAACCTTTCCTTCTTTGAAGCTGCAACCTTTTGCTCACACTTTTCCTACACCCATTTTTTTTTAACTAATATCTTGGGCACTCCTCATGTCCTGGAAGGGATTTGGCACTTGACTCAGTTTCCCACTTACTTATTCTCCTATCATCCAGAGTGTCGTGTCTCTGCGCGGCTGGGTCTAGCTTCCTGGAGAGGACCGGCGGCGACTCAGAAAAAGAAATAAAGAGCAAGAGACAGGGATAGTTTAAAAAGCAATGTGAGCCAGGGGACTCTGTCTGATGGACAAGAGCCACGAGTCTGGTCAGCTTGCATCAGGGAAGGGGCTTTGTTCTTTCCGAGGTCTGTAAATCACATGCGTCACCCAAGAATTTAGCCAAATCTCCCTATGCCTCACAGACTCCCTCAGCAGAAAGACCCTTAGTTCAATAGGACCTTGCCTCCTACAGGGACAGATAATGGTTCACGATGAGACTTAGAGGCAAGAATGCAAGGAGGACTGCTGTTATCTTCTTAGGAAGATTTCTCTCTTCTCTGGCAGGCTGCTAGCTCTGCAGATAAGAGTTCACAGGCCCTTAGGCCCCATATGCTTCACCTCCTTGATTCCTCCCAAGTACTCAAGGACAGCGCCAGTCTAGGCCGTCCTATTGGGCATATTTTAGGGTCTTAGCCCGTCATTGGCTGACCTGCTCTCTCTCTTAGGGTCTGATGGGGTTTTGCCATAAACATAGTGAATATCCTGTCCCCGTGAGGCCCTGCCCTTATGGGCGAATGCAGGGAGGCAAACGGTGAGGCTGCTGTGAGGCCACATTTCCCCCCCTCTTTGTTTAGAAGCATGAGAAATACAGACCTCACAGATTCCTGTTTGATAACACATTGGAGGGCTGTTTGTCTGGATCTGAGGACTAAACAAAATAAACACAGTAAAATAAGCATAATGGCAATTGCGCCAGCAAACCCACCACCTAAGATTTTTACCCAATTCAAAGGATCTAAATAAGACAGTCCATCTGCAGCAGCAGAGAGCACGTCTTCTCCTGGCAGCAGCTGAAGATTGGCGTAGGACATTTCATCCTCCTCTTTCTGAAGTTGTAAAATATACACAGTAAGATTAGGAACATGTCACAAAAGATGAGCTCGTACCTCCGTCCAGGGAGTACGAGTTTGATTATAAGAATAAGGAGTAACACAATAAGTAGATACATTCCAATCATATATTAAGGTAATCATAGTATGTAAATTTTTCACTCGATCACCAAGAAATACAACAGTAGTTTCTAAATCAGTTAATCTAACATTAATTTTTTGATCTATTTTTACTTGTTGATTCCATGATTTACTTGCATTCTGATGCCATTGTTGTACGAATTTAGTGGTCTGTACTGTCTGGTGTAGAGCCACTCCTGAAACAGCGGCAACAGTAGTGAGGGCTATAATTCCCAAAATTGTAGCAATCAATAACCCCACGAATCGTTTTACTCTACGTGAAATCTTATGTAATAATTGAGGAACTATATGTAAAGTAGGAGAGCCTTCCCACACCCTAGAAGCTTGGACGGGGATCCATAATCCATGTCTTTTTTTTGAGAATCATTGTTTAATTATGTTCATTATAAAGAGAAGAATTGATACAAGTATATAATCTATATTAATCACATTCTATTATTTTTTTAATTAATATTACTGTCATTGTTCTAACTAGAAAAAGAAGGAATTTTAAGACATGTCTGTAAATAAACTTTTTGTTTTCTTAAATAGAAAACTATATTTTATTTTTATTTATTTGTTTATTGGGTAATAGGATTCAGTATCAATAATCTGAGAAGAATTATAAGTACATACCCACCATCTGAGAAGTTGGTAATTGGAGCAATTAAATTGAGTGCAGTTAAGGACTGTATCCCCATAGGGGCCCCAGTCTATTACTATTCCATAGGAATCAATTAATAACACCCAATTCATACTCCCTCAACACTCTTCCCAATGAATATGGGACTGTCCATCAATCCAGTTACTTTGATTGGTACACGTAGGAATAGGAGGAGGGAAGCTATGAGTGCTTGCCTCCTGTACTTCAAATTTCTTTCCAAAAATCATAAATATATCTTTAACTGTATCATATTCTTTGTCTTGAGGCACAATCCAAGCATATTTTTTTATAGCTAGGCGTGGAGCATCAATTCCAATACAAATTGGGGTATAAGTACAACCTAATGAGGTATATAACCTGAAAGTTTAAAAATGTGACCTTTTTTATCAGGGAATTCAGGTCCCCTTAAATCTTCTTGCCCTGGAAGCCAGGAGCTACCATTAATGTAAATTAAAGGAGGGTTATCATGTCATGAACATATGAGTATCTGTTTTTGGAAATCTCGCTAAGACCAAAGTTTGTTCTGCCATTTGAGACAGTTTTTGTATTTGTGCTCAGGTAAGAACAGGCACATCCGAATCAACATTCATATTAATGAACACAAAAAACACTCCTGTCCGTTGTATAGATACACAGCTTTTAACTAGTGAAGCATCAGCGGGCATTAGCAAAGAATTAGAGACCTCAGGGAAAGGCAGCTTTTCAGTTGCAGGGCGTTTCTTTCCCTGTCTGGATGTCTCCTGCATTATCTTCAAAAGGGGAGTGTGAGTCAGGCCAGTTTTCAGCTGATTGTCATTCATGAGACTTGACACACAGACCCTGTATCCACAAAGGGCGTTCCTGTGGACCTGGAGAAATATAAGCAAAACCTCATTCCTATGTTAATAAAGTTTTTAAATGTCATTGATTGGTTTGGATATCCTTCCACCAGATAGGGACATTTTCCAATGGTTTAGAACTGTTGATTATTAAAATATTTTTTTTGTAGCAGTATGCCCAATGTTAACTTCATTACTTGAACCAGATGAATTAAAAAATTTTAAAGTAAACATGATTTTAGCCAATTGTATCTGTGAGGATTCTGTTTTGTCTTCACCCTTTTTTTATTTTTATTTTTTAACAAAATTTGAAAAGACTGAATAGAATTATTGGAAAGCGGAGTCTGATTTAATATTTATAGGGTTTGAAAACATCTCTAAAGCAGTTAAAACAGCCATTAGTTTAGCTTTTCGAGTTGAGATATAGTTAATCTATATTACTCTATGGCCTTTTTTAGGGTCTAAGTTTTGGAAGACTTTTTTTTTTTTTTTTTAACCCATCCCTCCCTCACTCCCCCCATTCTGGAATACTTTTATGTACATGTCTGGGTTGTCTGAAAACTCCTTAACACTCCTGTATTTGTCTAAAAATCCTGCAGTGAAAAGGGAGATCTAAACTTTAACAGATCTACATTTTTCTGGCATATGTAGGATAATTAACATTTTCACTGGCAAATCTAGGAAGATATTTTGTAACCTTAAAAAGTATAGGTTTGTGATAAAACATAAGATATATTTATTAACAGATTTTAATCTATCTTTGAACATTTCTGTGACAAGAAGCTAAAAATAGGTGAACTCATCAAAACTAAAATCTTACGTTGTTAATAGATGTTGAGAAATTACGTCTACGCATTTTTAATATATGACCATTACTGAAAAGTTTTACTTAAAATCTTACTCGAGTGACCTTTTATCAGTTCCTACTTATGAGATCCCAAAGTGAATTATACAAGCTATTTTTTGACAAACTTTGTAGCAGAGATAACATGATTTTAAAAGTAAGTTAATTTAGAATGTTATCACGCAGAGACTTACGTTATTTCCCTTACAATGAGTCCCACTGTAGGTCGTTCCTACAGGAATTTGAGCAGGGGAGGTGTTTTATTGCAAGCCTGAGCTTGCCCTACCCCCATAATTAATGTCTGATTTCTGTACTTTTTAATTTTGTGGTCTTTTTTGAGAGATAATTATAAAAACATCAATCAATTATAGAAATAAATATTTTGTCTTGTATTTTAATCCGGCAAACAGGACGAATTCCTGAAATCTTTTTTGTTAAAAAATACCGGTTTGACCGATGCTTTTAAATCTTTTACTTTCTAGTAGCAATGTACTAGGCGGGCTCAAGGCCTCTTGGTGTGGTGTTTCTCGCCGTTTTTGAAAGGGAGGGGGGATTTCGCTCCCGTGCCTGGAATAAAGCAAGCTTCGGCAGAGACAGACCATATGGAGCTATTTATTTATTTATTTATTTATTTATTTATTTATTTATTTATTTTTGAAAGTGGATATAAAAATTGGGGAGTAACTGTGGTGACTTTTAGAGATCCATCCTCTCTACTTTCTCCTCTTTGTCTCTTGATTTTAAAACATCCTCTTTTTCTTTTATCTTGCATATCAGTCTGTGGAATTGGAGTTTGTTTAATTTTCTTTAGGTAATATCCAACTGGTTTCTTGTAAAAACTGAAACAACTTATTTTTAGGATAATGGTTATCAACTATTTCATAAAAATTACTACTAGCAATTTGTCATGAATCAGAATGACTATTTAAATGTATTATTTGTTTTTTAAATGGAACTACAATTTTATTAGGCTCTTGACCATTAAGATGTAAAACTCTGGTTGAGCTCGTGACACAAGTTCTGACATTAACTCTACATAACTCGGGAGTGACTTCACAAAGTTGTTAGGCAAAGAGCCACTCTACTAAATCATTTTGTTGAACAATCACCGCCGTGGGCGAATGTGGAGTTGGAAAACTTAAAATTTGTAAGGGCTGTGTTGGATCTATGTGTTGAATTTGAGCTTCCTGTATTTTTTGTTCTACTAATTGCAACTCTTGATTAGCCTGAGGGGTTAAACTGGGAGGATTATCCAATTGAGGAGGCCCTCGTAAAAGACGAAATAGATTACTGAGAGCATATGTAGGAATGCCCAAAGTAGGGCGTATGTAGCCAATTAACATCTCCTAACAATTTTTGTAAGTCATTTAAGGTAGAAATCTGATCTCTTTTTATCTGAACTTTTTGAGGTCTAATAGTCTGTCTATTTACACTTACACCTAAATATTGAACAGGTGTAGTAGTTTGAATTTTATCTGGAGCTATACTGAGTCTTGCAGAGTCAAGTTGCTCTTTTAACAATTTAAAGCACTCTGTTAATTTTTTTGTAGATGAAGCAGCACAAAGGATGTCATCCATATAATGAATTATGTAACAAGCTGGAAAACTGTCTCTGACTGGCTGAATAGCTCTAGCTACAAAAAGTTGACAAATGGTTGGACTATTTAGCATTCCTTGAGGAAGGACCTTTTACTGAAATCTTTTAATTGGTTCCTTATTATTAGTAGAGGGAATAGAAAATGCAAGTCTAGGGCAATTCTGAGGATGTAAAGGAATGTTATAAAAACAATCCTGTAAATCAATTACTATTAAAGGCCAATTTTTTGGAATCATAGACGATTGTGGAAGTTCAGGCTGAAGTGTTCCCATAGTTTCAATTATAGCATTAACAGTTCGCAAATCAGTTAGCATTCGCCATTTCCCTGATTTTTTCCTTAATTACAAATACAGGGGAATTTCAAGAATTAGTAGAAGGTTCTATATGATTTTCTCCTAATTGAACCTGAACTAGATTTATTAAAGCCTCCAATTTTTCTTGGGAAAGGGGCCACTGTTCAATGGTGTTTCATTAGGAATTAACAGAATATTTTGTGTGGAGTAAAGATTTACAGCTGTACTGTCTTTTGTAGCAGGAGTTAATTGCTGTACTGAAAGCTTGGGGGTGGGGAGACAGCCTGATAATTCTTTTGAACTGTGTGATCCATAGAGACCCTGGTTATTGTCTGGGCCTGGGGCTGGCTGCCCTGCCATCCGTTTCCCTGCAACGAAGTGCCATTTTTATGAAATTTTGATTTACATTCTTTGACCCAATGTCTACCTCTTTCACACCTATGGCAGATTTCAGGTTTTCTTTCAGAAGTTACAGTGGGAATAGGTTGGGGTTTAGAATTAGAGTTAATAGGTGGCCATCTACAATCTTTTTTAACATGTCCGGGCTTTTTACAATTAAAGCAAGTACCAGAAAATCCTTTTTGTCCAATATTTACTCCTGCAATTGTATTTGCTAACATAGTGGATCAGTATTGTTCCAAACCAACCTCTTGGCATAATCTTATGTAGCCATTAAGATCTGTTTTTCCTTTTTGATTTCCAATTGCTTTTTGACAATCTCTGTTAGCATTATTATAGGCTAAAATTAACTGAATAATTTCAGCAGCTTGTTCATTTGACACTTGTTGTTTAATTGCGTCCTGAAGACAAGCTACAAACTCAGCATATGATTCCCTAGGTCCTTGTAAGATTTTACTAAAGGAACCTGTTGCTTTTCCTTCAGGTTCAAGTTGTTCCCATGCATTTAAGCAGATCCTCCTTAACTGATCTATAGCCTGAATAGTCATTCCAATCTGTTGTTCATTTCCTTCCCAAACTCCTCTGCCTAACAATTGATCCTGATTAATATTAATATTTGCATGGTGATTACGATGGCCTTGAGCTTCAGCTCCTTCAATCCACCTAGATTTAAAATGTAAAAATTGAGCTGGAGAAAGGCAAGTCTGAGCCATACTTTGCCAATCAAGTGGAGCCAAGCGATGACCCTCAGCCAGATTTTTAACCATGCCTCTAATGTAAGGGGAATTGGGCCCATACTGAATAACAGCTGCTTTAAGTTCCTTAAGAATTGTAAAAGGTATAGACTCATATTGATGTGCAAACACTCCCTGCGGATTTTGAGGATCAACCCCTGGGGCGACTTGTTTATAAATAACCACGGAAAACAATAAAGCTTCCATATCTCTTGCAAGGAAGGCTTATTTAGTGCCAATTTCCACCATGCAAAGAGCTGGCTGGGCGTTGTTGGTAACCGAGCTTTGCTCATTAAGAAAAGGGTTAGTTGATTTACTCTGCGTTTTATGTATGGGGGATGGGCGCGGAGGCGAGCAGCGTTTTAACTTTCCCAAAGGTGGATATAATGAGCCTGAAGCCTGACTTACAGGTTCAGGGTGTTCAATCTCAGTGGATTCCTTAGAGTGTTGTTTCTCATCCTGTTTTTCTAGTAAATTTAATTCTTTCTCTTCATTATTATCTTCTGAATCTGTTTGTAAGGGTTCTAAGATCGACTTAACAAGTCTCCAAGTATCCCAGATTGTAATGGGAATACAGACTCCATTCTTATGTAAAACCTGGAGATCTGAACCTACCCTCTTTCGGGTCTTTAAATTCAAGGTTCCTATATTAGGGAGCCAAGTGCAATGCGTCTCAATGACTATTAAAAGTTCCAATAACTTTTTCTCCGGGACTCGTGCACCTCCTGCCTTCAACAATTGAAGCAGGCTAATATATACAGCTGATATTTACTCTGACTATGGGTGTTTCCCATGTTAGTAGTTTATAAAAGGGATAGCAAGATGTGCATTCACGCTTCGTCACTCTGATGCTCGTCTGGCCGCGCCCCTCGCCGGAACGTTAAGGTCAGCCTCGACAGAAGGTCTGCCTGTAGAAATCCCAGGCCTGGTGAAACACCTTGCGGTCGGTGTCCAGTTACCACATGTCTTTACGGCCTTTGACCAACGGAACCGCAGATTAGAGCCCACTCAAGTTCCGTAACCGAAGCCGTGGAACTATAAAGCATTCACCCACACAATCACACACTGTCACACGAAAAATGTTAGTATTACCCTGGTAATAATGTTACTTCTCGAGGCCTTTCCTACTCCCCCGGAATAGATGTGGCCACAGCACCTCGAGGATCCCTATCGCCGGCAGTACTCACCCTTCGTAGCTGATAGCTGGTGTATCCTCTGGAGCCCCAAGTCTGGGCGCCACCTGTCGCATCTCTGCGCGGCTGGGTCTAGCTTCCTCAAGAGGACCGGCGGGGACTCAGAAAAAGAAATAAAGAGCAAGAGACAGGGATAGTTTAAAAAGCAATGTGAGCCAGGGGACTCTGTCTGATGGACAAGAGCCACGAGTCTGGTCAGCTTGCATCAGGGAAGGGGCTTTGTTCTTTCCGAGGTCTGTAAATCACATGCGTCACCCAAGAATTTAGCCAAATCTCCCTATGCCTCACAGACTCCCTCAGCCGAAAGACCCTTAGTTCAATAGGACCTTGCCTCCTACGGGGACAGATAATGGTTTACTATGAGACTTGGAGGCAAGAATGCAAGGAGGACTGCTGTTATCTTCTTAGGAAGATTTCTCTCTTCTCTGGCAGGCTGCTAGCTCTGCAGATAAGAGTTCACAGGCCCTTAGGCCCCATATGCTTCACCTCCTTGATTCCTCCCAAAGTACCTAAGGACAGCGCCTGTCTTAGGCCGCCCTATTGCGCACATTTTAGGGTCTTAGCCCGTCATTGGCTGACCTGCCCTCTCTCTTAGGGTCTGATGGGGTTTTGCCATAAACATAGTGAATATCCTGTCCCCGTGAGGCCCTGCCCTTATGGGTGAATGCAGGCGAGGCTGCTGTGAGGCCACACCAGAGAAAATTTGTTCTCAGCAAATTCAAAATCATGGTGATGACTCATCTAACAATCTAGCTCTATAGTGCTGATATCTATCTTATATCCCATCAAAGTTCTCACCAACATGCTTGTAATCCCTCTCATGACTATGCCCTAGGCCTTGCAAACATCTGGAAGAGTGCAAGCTCCAAAATCTTGAATTCTGAAACTATTCTCTCTTATCTCTAATATCTTTCTACTTCATCCACTTTCTCATTTTCTGCTCTTCGAACTTCTATACAGGCCATTGATACCTCCCAATTCTCTCATTCTGTCAGGCCCCTCCAGGTTTCACTACCTTCCCATTCTAGCCTAAATATCTTGTCACATGCCTTTAGGCATGAAGCTTTTCAATTTCTATTATTATTCCTCTTCAAACTTATCTATCTTCAAAGGTTCTTGTTTTTGTGCTTTCTCATTCTTATTCTCTACCAGAGGAATCTCATCTACTTATGATATGATGAAGTCTTTACCCTGAAGGAGCTCAGAGTCTAGTTTTAATAGACATATTTAAAGAGATTGGTTTAACATAGCAAGATAAATTGCTTCAGCTATTTATTAGATGTTGATGTTCCCCCAGCTTTACATCTCTAGCCATGATCTCTCTCTCTCCTGAGTTTCACACTATATATCCAAACCCCTGTTGGATAACTTTATTTTCATATTCTCAAGCACTTCTAACTCAGGATGCCCTGACCGAACTCGTTATATACCTACACGATGTTTTGTAGGTTTCAACTTGATGAGTTTATCTGCATAAGTCAATACTTTCCTTGTCTTGAATATTAAAAAAGCTTCTCAAATTAATTAATTTACTTTTAAATACTTCCTTACTTCCTTACTTATATAATTCCCTATAAAAATTAAAACTTTTATGGTAATAGTCATTCACATGCACATCACATATGGCCATGCAGAGGAACAAAAAGGTTAATATATATGTAAAGATCATGGAATAATGCCTTGCATATAGTAAAGACTACACATATATTTTTGTTTTATAAATATTATTTTTAGATTATCAGGTATTTTTAGTATAGCTCGTGACCAAGTTTTTATCTAGGAGTGCGCTATTTTGTTTCTAAGCATTTAGTGTTTCTCAGCATTTCTAATTTTAAGTTTTTTTAAAGATTTGTATTAAAATACATATAGCGAACATACAATATTATATTAGTTCCAGGTGTACACAATAGTTATTCAACATTTGTATACCTCAATAAGTGATCACCATGATAAGTCCAGCAATCATCTGACATCGTACTATGCTGTCATGATATTATTGACTATACTGCCCATGCTGTGCATTACATCCCCATGACTTGTTTTATTCCTGGAAATTTGAACTTTGTATTCCCCTTCACTCCCCCCCACACACCGGCCTTTTTTTCTTTTACAGTTGACATTCAATATTATTTTATATTAATTTCAGGTGTATAGCATAATAGTCAGACATTTATATAATTTAAGAAGTGAAACCCCTGACTAGTCTAGTATCCATCTGGCACTATACATAGTTATTACAATATTATTGACTATATTCCCTATGCTTTACTTTACATCCCTGTGACTATTTTGTAACTACCAGTTAATAGTTCTTAATCCCTTCCCCTTTCTCACCCTGTCCTCCAAACCCCTCCCATCTATCACCCCAATAAATGTAGTGCCCAGCTGACACCATATATAGATTTTATAATATTATTGACTATATTCCTTATGCTATATGCTACATCCCCGTGACTACTGTGTAACAACCAATTTGTACTTCTTAATCCCTTCCCCTTTTTCTGCTATTCCCAGTGCCCCTCCCATCTGGCAACCATCAAAATGTTCTCTGTTTCTATGAGTTTGTTTCTGTTTTGTTTGTTTGTTTATTTTGTTCTTTAGATCTCACATATAAGTGAAATCACATTGCATCTGTCTTTCTCTGTCTGACATACTTCACTCAGCACAATACCCTTTGGATCCATCCATGCCATGACAGATGGCGAGAAACCAATACCTCCCATGGCCAAGGGATATTCCATTGTATATATGTACCACTTCCTCTTTATCCATTCATCCATCAACAGACACCCAGGCTGCCTCCTCATCTTGACCATTGTAAACAATTCTACAATGAACATATGGATGTACACATCCCCTCAAAATAGCATTTTGGGTTTCTTTGGATAAATAACCTGAAGTGGGATTATTGGGTCCTACTATTTTGTCTCTTGTAGCTTTTGTTTTAAAGTCAGTTTTTTCTGGTATAAGTATTGCTACTCCAGCTTTTTTGTTTGTTTGTTTCCATTTTCATGAAATATCTTTTTCTGCCGTTTTACATTCAGTCTGTTTATGCCTTTCAATCTGAAGTGAGTATCTTGTAGGCAGCATATGTAAGGGTCTTGTTTTCTTATCCATTCAGCCACCTTATGTCTTTTGATTGGAGCATTTAATCCATTTACATTTAAAGTAATTGTTGGTAGATATGTAGTTATTGCCATTTTAATGGAATTATATCCTGCAGTTATACAGAAAGCAGAATTTGTAAATGAAAGTCCTGGTCATTTAGAGGAGATTTCCAAGCAAAGTGTTGCAAGTGCAGTCTGGTTTCTTCTTGCTGTTTATAGTAGAATGCAAGAAGACCAGTAAATTAAGGCAAGTACTGTAAAACAAAAGGAATCAGGGCTTAATGACTTGGGAAGTTCTCAACCTATTTAGATGCAAACAGCTCAGAGTTTTCAGTCAGACAAAATGCTCTTTGAAGAGCTTAAGGGTGTGACTCAGATCCTGTCAAACAAATTAGGGAACCTCTAGGAATTATAAGGTTATTATCCTTTAGACATCTCAGCAGAAGCCAAAAATAGAGAAGGGATCATCTCAAAAGTATGTAGAGCTAATTTCTGTCTAATGAGCTGAATCCTTGTGACATCCACATAAGACCCACAAAGTTCTTGAAATTTTATATTAGCAGAAACACTGCCAGCTTGGATCGAAAAGGACAGAGAAAGTACAGAATGAAAGAAGGCTGCTGAACCTCCAAAATGCTACTGGCAGTAAGCAGACTGATAAAACTACTGAACTGCAAAAATGTGCTACCTCTCATGAAAAAGGAAAGATGATTCAGAGGGCAGAGCCAAGAGAGGAAAGAGCTTAGAGCATCCAGGGCAAAGATGAAAGCCACAGAAAATTATTCCTAGTTATTGAACCATAAGGGAGCTTGAATGGCTGAATTTCAAAACTGTTTTGGAGTGGTGATTCTTTTTACTATTCAATAGCCTCTTTTGGAAATGGAATGCCTGTATCTGCTATCATATGCCTGTGCCACAAATGTATGTTGGAAGCAAATAATTTATTTCTTTAGTTTCACATGTCCACAGCTGGTGAGGAATTGGGCCCAGAGTTGAACTTAATGGATTATAGCCAGAGCTTCATCTACACCTGATTTAGATGATGACAGTTGGGATTATTGAGCTGATGAAACTCAGTACATGTGGATTAATTGACCGGAGTCCTGATCCCCAAATGTGTGAGGCATATAAGTAGGTAGTGTTTTACATCTTAACAAAGATTCCAAGTTCCTTCTGCTAGGTTTCCGGTGTTCACGTTCATCCCTGCGTCCTCTTGGGCGCACCACCCCTTCGACAGAGCAGCTCCCACAGACAGCATCTTAGTGACATTTCTTCTTTTCCAACTTGCAATATGACTTTAAATATGAAGAACTGATCTCATGTAGTCAAAAGGATCCAGGAGGAAGTGCTTTCAGAATATTAGAGGGCTTATTTTCTATCTCAGAGTGTCTACTAGGAACAATTCTGAATTCTTTTGGTTAAATGCACATAGCCAATTTTGCCATATGAACAAATACATTATGGAATTCAGTGACATTTAGCTTACTCACAACATTGTGCAATCACCAATCACCTCTATCAAATACGCTCTAATTCCGAACCATAGAAAGGGCACCCCCATACCATTGATCAACCACATCCCATTCTTGAATACCTCTAGGCCATGGCTAACACGAACCTGCTTTCTATGTGGATTTTCCGATATTGGATGTGTCATGGAATTGGATTCACACCATTTGGGGCCATTTGGGGCTAGCTTCTTTCACTTACCATGTTCTCAAGATTCATCCATGTGGTAACAAGTATGAGTGCTTCATTCATTTTTATGACTGAATAATATGTAATTTTATGGATATACCCCAGTTTCTTATTCATTCGTCAGTTGATGGGAATTTGTGTTTCTACCTTTTGGCTATTGTGCATAGTGCTGCTGTGAACTTTTACATACAAATTTCTGAACACCTGTTTTCAGTTCTTTTGGGTAGATATCTATGGTGGCATGGTATTTCTTGTTCAACTTACTGGAGAAACGCCAAAACATTTTCTATAGTAGCTATACCATTTTACATTTCCACCAGCGATGTATGAGCATTCTAGTACCTTCACATCACATCCTCATTAACACTTGATTTTCCGTATTTTGTTGATCATAGCCTTACTTGTGGGTGTGGCATGGTATTTCATTGTGGTTTTGATTTGCAATTCCATGACTAGAAATGTGTTAGTCTATTCAGACATTTATAACAAAATGTTATCGACTGGTGGCTTAAGTAGCAGAAATGTATTGTTTGTGAGGCCTTGAGCAGGAGACCCAGTTGAACCATGTTGTGCATGGGCCTCTGATCCATAAAACTGTGAGATAATAAATGAGTGGTTTTTTTTTAAGATGCTGTCTGTGGTAGTTTGTTGTGACAACAACAACCATTGGTTGCCATCTGGAATGCTTGACCTATACTGTAGTCCAACATGTAGATGCCATCAGTGTAGATTTCTAATGAGACTTGGTTGAGAGGGACCAGCTGAACAGGGTCTGTGGTAGAGGACATCAGTAGGAAGGCCCAGCTTGAGCAGAATCACAGAGCTCACATTCCACACAGACTCACTGTGTGGTGTCTGCCTGGCACTGGGTCTTTTATGCTCTTCCAAAACCCACCTGGCCAATCCCTGCTGAGGCTCTGCTTGTGTCACAATGGGAAATCTGTGACATCATCAGTCACATCTGCAGTGGCTGCCTCTGCAGAAATGCCTCATCTCACTTCCTGCCCCCAATACATGTCCCACAACAGTCTTTCCCTTCCAGCTGTGGCCTCCACATGCACATACTCTCTTCTCTGTGGAAATAGATGCCCCACTCTAAAGAGACACACTTTTGTCTAGGAACAGTGACTTGCCTAGAGTCACACTGTCAATTGGAAGAGAAGAAATGTCACAAAGATGCTGTCTGCGGGAACTGCTATGTCCAAGGTATGGTGTGCCCAAGAGAACGCAGGGATGAACGTGAGCACCGGAAACCAAGCAGAAGGGAACTTGGATTTTTTTGTTAGTGATGTAAAATACTGCCCACTTATATGTCTCATTAATTTGGGGGTGAGGACTCGGGTCAGTTAATCCATGTGTACTGAGGCAGATCATGGGGATATTGGAAGACAGAGAGTCAGGTCGCTCATATGTCTGGCCCTCTGCCAGATCTGATGGGCAAGGAGGGCTCGCCAAGACTTCCAACCAGATAACCCTATGCATGTCCTTACAGTTGGTGATTTCAGAGAGTTGGATTACTCCAGTATAGGTCAAGTATTCCAGATGGCAACCAATGGTTGTTGCTGTCACAACAAACTACCACAGACAACATCTTAAAAAAACACTCATTTATTATCTCACAGTTTTATGGGTCAGAGGCCCATGCACAATGTGGTTCAACTGGGTCTCCTGCTCAAGGCCTCACAAAACCTACCTCAAGGTGTTGACAAAGCCACACTACTGAAAGATCTGGGGAGAATTGGCTTCTGAGCCTATTCAGGTGTTGATCAAACACATTTCCTTTTATCTGGAGCACTAAGTTCCCCATTTCATTTCTGACTGTCAGCTGGGGCCAGTCTTTCCTTCTAGAAGCTGCCCATATTCCTTCTTGTGCTTTCCATGTGCTTCCCTCCATCAACTGCATGTTGAGAGGTCATGCTTTAAATCTCTCTGACTTCTCTTTCCTCTAACTCTGACTCCAGCCATAACCTTAATTACATCTGCACTGTGCCTTTTTTCACACAACATAATATAGTCACAGTTTCCTGGGATTAGTGCAGAAGCATATTTGGGAGTCATTCTACCTACCTCAATATTTTCTTTTTTTTTTAGCTGAGCCATCCTGCCACCTGTTGGCAGCTCAATGGCAACTCAGCTCAGGCTGGCATCAAACCGCTGTTGCTCAGAGCTCAGCTCTCACTCTTGAGCGAGCTCTTAACGAACTGAGCCACTCTGCCAGCCCTTCCCCTCAATATTTTAAATCAGTTAACAGGAGAAAAAAAATGGCTGTTTACCTGTGGGAATTAATTTTAGTATTTTGCCCAGAGGTTTTGGTTGTAATCAGTGGAAGAGATAGTCTATAGTTCACTTTATCTTGGCTGGCACCAGAAGTTCTAATTTTTGATTTTTAATTAGTTAATTAATTTAAAAAAACAAGTGTTTATTGAGTGCCTTCTATGCACTTGGCACTGTAAGATACCAGGCAAAATCATGTAGGATGTTGTTCTTGACCTTAGAGAACAGATATTTTTTTTCAGTAAAGAATAATACCTCATTAAATTCTGAGATTCAAGAAACCTGAGCTATATTTTCAAAGAATAGTTTTTCTACAAGTTATTTGACTCTGTCCTCTCGTAGCTGCAATGCATTAAGAGAATTTCATCAGAATAAGAATAATACAGCTAGTGAAATATCAACATATTCAGGAATAGCTAATTTTGTTTTCTGATTGACCATAAAAGGCTGTACCAATTAGGGAAAAAATCAGTAATTTGAAAATTGCTGCTATAGAAACAGCCTTATTTCAGCATTTCCATAAGGTTATTGTGTGAGTCTGAGGGTGAAGGTTGGAAGAGAGAATGAGAGCTAAAAAATGAAGAGTGTGCACATACACTCTGTATGTTAGAAAGATGGAAAGAAAAGAATGAAAAATCAAATGAATATGTGAGGAATTTTCCCAAGGCTGAGGTAGTGAATTAAGTTGCAGAGTCAATGGTGTAAATGAAATAGTGCTAATTATTTGGTTAACAGTTTACAAAAGGAATTAGCCATTCTCTTTTCAATATTATAGGAGAAAACTGCCGCTGTTTGTGATGAGTGCTTCAGGAAGATTTCTTTGGTATTGAGCTCTTCAGTAATCAGTTCTTTGACATGACAAGAAAGTACTAGTTCACTGTTTAGGAGCCCTGTTTCTGGAGATAGATGGTCTAGATTTGAATCATGGTTCCAAAACATCTCTGAATACATAGGAAAGCTAATTAACCTCTCTGCCTCAGCGTCCTGATCTGTAGAATGGGAAGATTAATGATAGTACTTGTCTCATTAGGTTATATGATAATCACATCAGTTTTTTATTTTTTCATGTAAAAGTTTAGTCTAGTACCTGACACGTAGTGAGCACTATGCTAGTTATTATTATTACTGCAGCCAGCAATAATAACAATCAAGAAGTTACGTATGATTATGTTTTTTTAGTGCACAAGCTGTTGCAAAAGCAGACTTATCTGGCTCTTAAGAGACAATGGACAGCCAGCAGGACCTATCTTCCACCTTAGTCAAGACCTTTTGGAGCTTTGAAGGTAATGCAAAGAAAAGCAAAGACTCTTGGCAAACAGAATGTTAAAATATCTTCTTGATTTCATAATGTCTTTAATGTCTTAGGCTATGAGGCAAAGTCTAGTTCAAGTGTGACTGATAGTGAAAGATTGACAAAACGAAGGAAAGACATTTGTTTTCAACAAGCTCCGTTAGAAGGTAAACTTTTTGAAGACACAGATTTTGTTTTGTTTTGTTTTGGTTATTAGTGTACCACAAGCTCCTAGAACAGTGCCTGGTACATAGTAGATACTCACTAAATATCTGTTGAATGAACTAATGTTATAAGCAGTTCCAAGTTCCTTCCTAGTTCTGCCCCATCTTCAACATAATGCTAACCATACATATGACATTGGGGTAGGGAGAAAGTAGGGGGAACTTACTTATGTGAAGGAACATAATCAGTTAGTAAATTTCCCCCATCATCTCAAGAGATGTCAAATCCTATCTTATCCAAAGGCTTCCTTCTGTCCTTTGCTATCCCAGAAGGGCCCTGACCAGATATCTAGGTGACCCAAACCAGCTATTGAAAATCCTATATTTATCCACTTTTCCCAATATGTAGCCTTTTTTATAAGTGGCTGTGAATGGTGTTCTAACTTAAATAATGTTAATTAAAGGAAAAAAGAAAATTTATTATGCATATGTCTACCTATTCAAAGCAACCAGGCCTTAAGTCCATTAATTCCTGTATTTTTTTACACAGTGGTTTCTGAACTTCATCATGGATCAGACTCTCCTGGAAATGATGTTAAAACACCATTTGTTGGGCTTTACCCACAGCATTTCTGATTCAGCTGTTCTGAGGTGGGGCCCAGCAATCTGCATTTTAACAACTTTCAGGGTGATGCTGCCAAGGCTCATCTAGTGACCATGCTTTGAACGTTACTGATCTAACAAACAAAGTGAGTGCCTACTATATTCCAGGAACTGTTCTGGGTATTGGAGGTACAGTGGTAAACAAAAATAAGGTATGTGCCATCATGGAGATTATAGTATAATGTGGGAAGTCAAAAAAATATAATAATAATCAGATGTGAAACGTGCATGAAGAAAATAAAAGCAGGTTAAGGGGATAGAAAGTGATGGGGTGCTTTTATAGACAGGGTAGTCAGGAAAGATCTCTCTGCTAGGTAGCATTTAAGCAGTCACCTTAATGAATCAGAGTTAATGGGAAAGAACAAATTCCTTAAATAACTCTAAAATTAACTGGTTCTTCTTTTGATTTTTAATATTGTATTTCATAAATGAGTTGCCATTTCAAAAATAGAGTTTTGTGACAGCCCTTTAAAATCTGAGATAATTAGCAGTTGGATAAAATACTTAACATTTTATCCATTCAAAACAAAGGAAAAGCACATTTCCCCTCTGTTTTGAAGATACAAATTGTTCCCTGCATTTCAAAGAGGCTGTGATAATGGCCCTCCCTGTGTACAAAAGAAGGGGCTCTAAAAGGGTCAGACATGATCTTCATTATAAAAGAAACCCAGGCTACTCAGGCACATCTTTAATATTTTGAAGGCTGAAGAAACAACAGCCTTCCTCACGCGGTTCTTCAGCAGCCTTGACAGACAAACTACCGGACCTCTCCTGAGGAGAGAATGGTTGCTGGCCCTGTATGCTATACCAAAATGTAGCTTTCCTCTTGTCTCAGTATGGACTGCTGTCCCTTAGGTTTTCCTTTTTGTGCCTCAGTTTTATCCATTCTTTGAGCCAACCTTCAGTTATGGTTCCTCCGTTGCATACTGTGCAGTTCATTGCCTCAATTCTTCTTTCTTAAAATAAACATAAGTAAACACATGAAATTTATGAAGTATGCCATTAAAAAAACATTTCTGTACTTTGCAAGACACAATGATGTAAAGCAAGCCAACTTTATAAACTTTGAGTCAGACCCGGTGGCATCCCACTTATGCCACTCTGTTGTCCTTTACAAATTATTTTTTTCCATCTGAGCCTATTTCTTAATTTCTGAAATGAGGGTGAAGAGCTACAAGACATTCTCTAAAATTATAACTTTCCTTTTGGGTAAGAAGGTCTATGTGTTTACTCATCCTCCAATGTGTCATGCTTTGTTTCTGGGTTTAACCTTCTGTGTGTAGGAATAACTCACATCGACACCTGGACAAGGCAAAAGGGAGGCATTCTGAATGATTTTTTTTTCTCCCACAGCCCTTCTTTCAAATATTACCTTTCATCTTGATAACAATAGGGAACTTTACTGGATTATCCAGCGTAAGCGTAAGCACTGTTGCCTGAGTCTCCCCTCCTTATATCCCGACATGCTTCTCCTTAGACCATTTCTTCTTAGCATCAACTTATGGGCTCTTCGTTTCTTGCTCTCTGCAAGTATTCTCACACACACACACACACACACACACACACACACACACACACACACACACAATTTTTGCTCAGTTGGAATCCAGCTTTCCCTAGGTTTGTTTTACATACCCAGTTACTGAGCTATGTATTCTTTCACTCATTATGTTATACAAATATAAAAGAAAAATTGTCATCTTAGTTATTTATCAGTTTTCTTTTTAGCTTACTAGTTCCTTATTTTTCTGACTGATACTTTAGGAAGCAACCATCTGGAGTATTGAGCTGTAACAAGTAGCGTTTCTTAACTATGTTCATATCAACAGCAAATTCTGCTTCAAACTGTAATCACATGAAAGAGGAAATCAGTTCTGCTTCTTATGTAGCTAATTTAGCATAGAGAAAAATGTGTTTTAAAAGCAAAAAGTAAGGAACGGTACTTGTTGGAACCCACTGCTAGCTGCAATTGACTGAGGTTTAGAATCATAATTTTTAGCTTTCTGCAAATTGATCATATTAGTTCCCTGAATGAATGGAAGTGACACTGTTTAACTACTTTTAAAGGGAAAAAATGATGCTTTAAATTCTCTCCTTAATTGACTTTCAGAGTTTTGTTTGTTTGCCTTTCTTATTTGTCCTGCCTTAGTAAACAGACATTTATCTAAATTCTCTTAGCTCCAAGATTCTGTGTAGTTTGACAATTATTTGGGCAAGCAAGACACTGCAGGAAGTAAGACTGCTGAAATGAGAAGAGCAGTTCTCAGGGAAAGCTTGAGTAGTTAGACAATGACTTTGTTGTGTACCAAATATGCTGGTATCAGGAGATATAGGAGGAGATTTAAAAATTTGCATTCCTCTATATCAAGCTGCTAACACTATGTTGGAGAGACATACACATAGCTAAAATCAAGTTAGAGACACAAAATGGGTGGCAAAAGCATCTTTAAATAGCACCTGGGGAACAAATGAATATAAAGGAAAGAAAGACCTTAGTCAAGGAAGGTATTCCGGAGCCTCAGAGGGTTCAGGATTCTTTACAATCCTTGTATCAAGCTCCTCTCTTTCTGAGACTGAGTTAAGGATATTATTGGAGCACTCCATTTATACTGAAAGCATGAAAACAGACATTACAGCGAGTGGGGTAGGGTGTGGAGGCAGGACAACTCTTTGATAAGAAGGTTGCTGACCTCCTACCCAAAGAATATCTCAACATATGGCCTCATTCAAATTCCAGTTTTAGCTACATCTTTTCAAGACATTGAAGACTCTTGTTAAGATGCATGAGCCAGATAGGAGTAGAAATCAATAATTAATTAACCCAATATTTATTGAGTACCCAGTATGTGCTAGGTGCTATGCCTGGTGTGGTTGGTACAACATGAACAAAACTGGGTCTCTGACTTCAAGGAATTTCCAGTCTGGTGGAGAAAATGGACAAGTAAATGTTCGATTACAATACTAGGTGAATAGTGTGGCAAGAGGTGATGAGGTAAGTGTAGGCTGGCTCTTAGGATTACAGAGGAGGGCCACCTAACTCTTGGGTCAAGAATGGCTTCTGAGAGGAACTAATGTCTGAGCTGAAACAAACAGTACAGATAAATTTGAAACAGTGAGTAGGAGGTAGCTACAGAAAGGGATTAGAGGCAGAGGGGAATTTTCAATAGAAAATTTCACTAACCAAATTATATATTATATGGGTAAAAACGTAACAGACAAATGGAGAGTAACCCATGAAGTGGTATGCATACACACACATACAAACAAGTAATAGTCATTCAATACTTTGGTTCTTTAGCATAGCTTTTAAGATCAAGCACCATTTTAGCCCTAACCTTCCTTTCTATCTCATTTTTATCATCCCCCTAATCCTAAACCTTCTTAATTTAAACAGTATTTTCATCAGAAAAAAAACAATTTTGGGGTTCTACTTTTGCTTTTGTGTTTTGTTATTGTGTTTTTTTATTTTTAATTTGGGGGGACAAAGTTTGTGATCTATTCCCTCATATGCTTCAGCCTGTCAAATATTAAAAACAAACAAACAAACAAACAAAAACCCTCACATTCTGAAGTAGCATATTGAAGGCTTTAATTGTACACCTATAAATATTTAGGATATAGCATTGCAGTGCTCCAAAAAAAGATGTATTGAAAATCAGTGTATATTTGGGGCTTCAGAGTCATTGCATCATATGGAGAGAGATTTGAAAGAATATTTTTTCAGCAGTATGCTCTGTATTCTGGCTAGCTCTTGTAAGGAAAGAGTGCCTTTAACAATATAAATATGACAACTGTAGTATACAAGCTTACTTTTTATTTCTTTCTCAAATACTATTGTAAAAATAAGACACAAATCCCAAATGAGACAGCACTATGCACAACTAGAATGGATAAAATTAAAAAGACTGCAAATACCAAAGTTTGGTAAGAATATGGAGCAATTAGATCCCTCATTTACTGCTAGTAGGCCTGAAAAATAGTCCATCTACTGTGATAAACACCTCGGCAGTTTCCTAAATTGTTAAGCATACAGCTTTAATATGATCCAGCCATTTTACTCCTAGGCAATTACACAAGAGAAAAAGAAACTCCTATGTTCATACCGAGACGTTACGTGAATGTTCATAGCAACATTATTCATAACAGCCACAACCTGGAAACAGCCCAGATGTCAATCAATAAGAAATTGATAATGGATTAAAAAAATTGTGTTATATCCATACAATGTACTTACTGCCTGTCAGCAATAACATGCAACAACAGAAATGAATCTGAAAAGTATTATGCTAAGTGACAAAAATCAGACATGAAAGATGGCATACTGTATATGCCATTTATATGAGATTCGAGAAAAACTACATATACAGACAAAAAGCAGATCAGTGGTTTCCAGAGCCTAGGGTTCATAAAATGAATTTTAATACAAAGGAGAACAAAGAAGTTTTGAGATGATGAAAACAGTCTGTATCTTGAGTATGATGTTGAGTAGATGACATAAACATTTGCCAAGGGGGTGACCAGTTAGCTCAGTTGGTGGGAGCATCATGCTGACAGCACCAAGTTTGCCAGTTCGATCCCCGCATGGGCCACTGTGAGCTGTGCCCTCCTTAAAAGAGTCAACTATGCCATTGTACTATGAAAGCAATGTGCAACCAATGACCACAGCTGTTCCCCAATAAAGTTTAAAAACAAAAAAACATTTGCCAAAATACTTCGAAATGTGTATTTTAAAAGGACACGTTTTATTTTACATAAATTGTACCTCAAAACTTAAAAATATAGACAACTTTGAACTGTGTATTTTCTTACTATCTAAGTTTATCTGTAAAATATTAGAATCATAGCTCCTAATAATGCTATTGAAGATGGGGTGAAGTAAAACTGTGACAATTAACCTTGTAATTAATACTCCTACCTTTTTGTTCTTCGCATTCCCTAGAAGCAAGTCAGGTAGTTAAAGGCACCTCCAGTATCTTGTCAGGTTATTTGATAGGCAGTGAGCAGGTCTGCTGCAGGATTTAGGACTCAGTAAGAAAGAGAACAAGGAGAACAAGGAAACTTGGAGCTCTTGTTTGGAATACACTTACTTCATATCAGTAATATCAGTGGGTGTTTTTTTTTTTGTTTTTTTACAAATGTGGGTTGAGGTTATTAGTAGGTTTTGATCGAATTAGTAGGTCATGACAATTCTCATTTTATTTTTAAATAGAATAAAAGAGAATTGAAGATAAAGGAGTACATCTCAAGTAATAAGGGTAAGTATTGTTTTGTGGAATATTTGGTTCATATATGCATGTGCATATATATATATATACATATATATATATATATACCGGGGATGCCCCAAAAAATGTGTACAAGTGGACACTTTGGTCAGCGTTACTCAAGCAGTAGTTCGCCATAATCAGAAGTGTCTGGACTCTGATGGTAACCACTTTGAGCACCTCTTGTAAACGGCAGAAGTCAAACGTGACTTGTATTCATCTTTTGTTATCGGTATATATTTTTTTATTTTTTTATTTTTTATTTATTTATTTTTTTTGTTTGTTTGTTTTTTGTTTTTCCATATGTGGGAACCGAACCAGGGCCGCTGGCTTCCCAGGCCAGCGCTTAACCACCGTGCCACTCGGCCGGCTCCTGTTATCGGTATATATTGAGTATTACAATTTTTATAGAGTTTTCCTTTCTTAAAATGCGTATACTTTTTTGGCACCCTCTGTGTGTATATCAAGAATATAAAATGGAGATGCATACATATGTGTATGTATTTAATGAATCAAGATATAAAAATATATTTCTTACTATAGATATCAATAAAAGAAACTTGAAAGTTTGAATGCAAGTGCCTTATATGGCATATGATCCTTTTTTTTTTTTTTTTTTACCAGTTCTTGGTTTTTTTTTAGGCAATAGAACTTTGAGTACTAATATGCCTTCTTCCTAAACAACTGTTGGTCCGAATCCAGAGCTAATGAGGTCACAAGGACTAACCTAAGGACAAAAGGCCAGCTTGATGATGATGTATGGTATGAAAAGCAAGAGGTTAAAACTGGTCCCCCCTCAAAAGTCTTTTGAAGTGCAATTATTTCTAGGAGGGGACTATTAAAAGTACTTGATATATAGAACTTCTTTATTAGTAATTATTACTATAAATAATGCTTTCTTTTTCTGAAATGGAAGAGCAGTAAGTGTAGTAGGAAGGCATTGGTATCTAAAAGATAAAAGGAATAAAAAGTCTGGCAAATATTTTAAAAAATGATAAGAGTGTCTGTATCAAAGTTCACTGTCACATAATTTATATTTTTATGCAGAACTAGCTCTAGAAGCTGTTCAATTTATTTTCCAGATGACCAAGTGACCTTTGCTGTGGCTGATAGTCATACCAACTAGCTACCTTTAAACAAAAATATCTGTTTTTTATTACTAGGGGTATTGTGCAACAGTAGAATATCTAATACCAATCCAATATCCAATATCCGATAGTTCTAGCCAAGCTCCATCCCACTTATCCACTCTGAATCATCAATAACATATACAGAGGGTGCCAAAAAAAGTATACAAATTTTAAGAAAGGAAAAAACTATTAAAATTTTAATACTCAATATATACCAATAACAAAAGATGAATACAAGTCATGTTTGACTTGTACAATTGCAAGAGGTACTCAAAGTGGTTACCGTCAGCATCCAGACACTTCTGATTATGGCAAACTACTGCTTGAGCAACACACCAAAATGTTCACTTGTATACATTTTTTTGGTTCTACACACACACACACACACACACACACACACACACACACACATTACCATTACAGGGAAAGAACGAGCTTCCTAATGATTAAATGCTAAATTGAATCAAATTTTTCCAATGGATACCATAATATTGAGATTTGTGAAAATAATGATTACACTGGCATGGAATAAGAATTATTTGAAATTTTAGTCAGACAAACAACGTGACTGTTTCTGGCTTATCTTATTATAATGATAGTGATTCAATTTATGAAAACTTTATGTTGTTATTAGGTTGGCTTGATGTTTATCTCCTGATTTAAAAGTGAAGCATTCTGGTAATGTGTTCTTCCAGGTGTACCTATCTCTAAATGACCTCCAGATTACCAATTTCACTGACCCCATAATATTAAGTTACCTAACAGATGGCAGCCCGTTTTCCTGAAGCGTGAACTCCTCACAACAGGCAGTGGGTCTCATCCCTCTGAGTATTCAGCACCCAGTGCAGTGTCTAGCACAATGGAAAACAGCAAGAAATGTTTTTGAATTAACTGCTTTAACTGCTTTACATGAGCTTACAGACAGAGAAGGGGATCAAAGGGAATAGTAATATCTAAAAAGCGAGTTATGGCCAGGGAAGTAGTTTTTAGTGAAAAGCTGTCAAGGAAAAGAGGACTACTTTAATTCTTAAGCCAAAAACACACACAGAAGGAGGCTCTGAGACAAGGTGTTGCAAAGGAAAATGCACTTATGGTAAAAAGCAACTGTGCTGCCTTCTCAGCAGGTAGCAGGCCAGGAGAGCAGGAGTTCTGGGACTGCTGACATTGACAGAAGGGATACAGGCTGTTGCTGTTTCTTTATTGTTCAGGCAGTCATAATGCTGGATGATTTACTCATGCTGTAAAATCAGAGAGTGGGCTAGGAAAAGGAAAAGAGACGTGTGCAGGTGGTGTGTGTGTGTTTGCCATAAAGCCCACACTACCCACACACATTTATTTAATATTGATGTGTTTTACTTTTCTCCAAACACTCATAAAGGCAGTTTGGTTTCTCTTTTACATTTCCCTAGAAAACAAACAAACAAAACCCGCAAAAATCCCCTCCCCCATACCTACAAAATCAGTAACTATATCTGGACCTGTGCCTTTCAAGTTGTCTTGCAAAGTGATTGCTCAAAAAAAAATGAGTCCTCACTGTGAGGCTGCAGGCGAATGTGGTCTTGAATTCCTAATGAGAAAACGCTGCAGTTCTTTTTTCAGGCAAAACCTGCCGTGTATGCAGAATGAGGATTAGCATGATTTCTTGTTCAAGTTTCTTACAGCAAAGCAATTGTGGGTGACCGGGAGAAGAGCAATCAATGTAGAGGTTTTAAAAACCATTTAACCCTTTCAGGTCCTGGAAAGCCTTAAAGCCTCGTGTGTGTTTAATAATAGTTTTATTAACATTTTTGGCATACTTTTGTGAGTGTTCGACATAAATAGTTTCTTTTTATGATGGTAACTATTAGTATATTTCTAAACGGAAAACTAAATTTAGGTAGTCTGACTCCAGAGCTGTGGGACTAAAGCCTTGTGTGTATGGCCAGATACATAAGCTTTGGGTTCAGCCAGCTCTGGATTGTTACTTTAGGCAGAGAACCTTATTGAGTTGCATTTCCTCATCTGTATAACAAGGAAAACAATACCTGGTTCACAGAATTGTCGAAAGGTTTAAGTGAAATCAACCTCACACTTAGCATTTTGCACAGTCTAACACCTAGTAAGTGCTCTATACATGGTAATAATTATTATCATCAACTGAGTGCAGTTGATTATATATTTACTACATAAATCTTTACTGAATGTCTGCATAGAGAATAGTGATGAACTTATATTGATAGGCAAATGCTAAATCAGAGAAGACTTTGTTCACTTTGCGCCGCAAGAGGAATCTTATGAATATATTAGACCTTTAAAATGATAATTCTGAGCACAGTGAATGGTTGTATAGAGCGTTACTTATGAACACAAAATGGACTCTAATAACTGATAGCTATGTCAGTCACAAAGTGACCGTCATGCCAGAGCATCCTGTGAAAGGCGTACCCAGTGAACGCCCTAACCAGATAATGCCAGATACAGGGTGGAGTGCGACCATCCAGGTGGCTTTACCGGACTGCAGATGGGTGCACTGCACCCAGTCTTGAGCATAAGATCAGAGCTCTCTGATGGCTCATCGCTCAGGACTCAACTGATGAGCCGACAGCTGCACCTGCACTCCTCCCAGATGGAGCCCGTGAAGCCTCACCTCCTGACCGTCTCACCAGCCCAGCTGATGCCCTGCACCCTAGGGCCCTAGGGACTCTTCGCTGAACACCAGACTCTTGCTCATCCCTATTTCGTAAGACCCTGTTTGCCTTGCCTAACCCTATTGCCTGCAAACCTGTGTGCCCCTCTTATGTGAAACCACTCTACCTCAACCATTGGAGGCTATCTTCTGACCAGAGCCTTGGTTAATGTCCATGGTAAACCGGCTCAGTAGGACGTGATCCATGACTTTATTCTAATAAAGTCTGCCATTGTGGAAAGACACAAACGTGTGTGAGACTGCTACTACAATAGCCACATCCCGCTCACGACAATGGTGACTGACCTTCAACACCAAGAAAATCCATTAAGATACTGCAGCAATAGTACAGGGAAGAAATAAGGACTTAATGTAAGAGAGTAGCAGTAGGAAAGAGATGAGAAAGTAGATATGAAGTATTTCAATTAGGTAGTGTTGAAATGACCTGTGGATTGCTTGGATATGTGGGGTAACAGAGATGAAACTCACAAGGATATCACCCAAATTTCTGGCTTGAACAGATCATGGGATAATTGATTTCATTGCCAGAAATAGGGAACACAGAAAGAGGAGCAGGTTTGTAAAGGAATAGCTTTACTTGAGTAAAGACAAAAGTTATATTTTGGACATGTTGAAATGGAGTTATCTGTGGGACTTCTGGAAAAATATGTCCAGTGGACAACTGAAAATATAGATTATTGCTCGGGGAAAAAAAAGTATAGCTTGGAGAAATAGATTTTGGACTTTTCAGCACCAGGTTGAAATATTAGATGTGACTGGGATAAAACTAAAGACCACATTGTGAGACAAGTAGGCTAAGGACAAAATCCTGGGACACACCTATATGTAAGGGATAGACAGGGAGAGGAAGAGAAGGTGATAAAAAAAATCAAGAAAGAGCAGTCGGGGAGGTCAGAAATATTAAAGACCCCAAATGCATAAATTATTGGAGGGGAGAATTTTAAGATGGTCAAATCAAAGGGATCCACAATGTCAAATGTTGCACAGATCACATAAGTTAAGAATTGAAAGATGGTCATTAGATCTGGGAACATGAATGTGCTATCTTCTGTAGACCTTCTGTAGGTCCACTCTTCACTCTTATCCATTCCATTTTGATATGTGTCTGGGCAGCTCACGTGTATGAACCTGATCAATAGACTTTTATTTAGGTTCAAATGTTGAGGAGGACTTGCTGGAGATCTGAGGGAAGGAGGAGACTGTGGTTTGGATATTTATTCACTTTACTTCCTCCCTGTGGTCAGTGTATGTATGCTAGATTTTTCCTATGACAGAAAGTCACAGCTTCTGTCCAGAGTCCATCTCTAGACAGTTTTCTCTATTTCCAGATTCTAGGAACTATTTCCTTCTTTTGCCTCTTCAGCTTGAAGGGTGGTAAAGCGACCTCACTGTTACTAGACCTAGGATTCTGCACTTGTTTTCCTATACCCTACCCACATTTTTATAAATAATGCCTTTATTAAGTTATCATTAAATTAGCAAATTTTAAGATGCCATCTCTTTCCTGCTGGGGCCTTGGCTGATAGATTGGTTGGTACAGTTTTTCATGTAGAAGTGAGGACAAAAACTAGACTAGATGAAAATGTAAAGCAAAGGCCAGGGAATGGAAATAGTGAGTATAGAAAACTCTTTTAAGGTTAACAGTTAAACAAAGTGAAGAGAGGGACTAGTAGCTAGAAGGGGGCATAGAGGGGCCAAGGGCTTAATATTTTTAATGTGCAGGAGACTTTAAAATATTTAGAGGCCAAAGTAAACCAGCTGAAAAATAGAGAAAGATAGATTGAAGATATAGCAAAGGGAAAAACTAGTGTTAGAGCAAGATTTCAGAGAAGACAAGAAAGGATGTAACCCAGAACACGGGCAGAAACATTCATCTTGGAAAGAAAGAGACTGAACCAAAGAAATATGATTATATACAGATAGAGAAAAGTTTGCAGGTTGGGAACAGGAAATTGCAGTAGTTCTTTTCTGAAGACATCTATTCTGTAAGATGAATAGAGAATTATGATTTCTATTTTCCTCAGAGATGAGTGGAGAGTTGTGAAGACTAGATGATGTGGGAAATAGAAGAGGGATCTTCCAAGGGACACTTGAACAAATTATTCTGCTTTGCTGTGAGTGCAGCTGTGATTGGAATCCATCAATTTATGGTTGTACCAACATTCATATTTATGGGGAGATGGCCAATCTCAGCGACCTAAGGTGGGAGTGAAAGAGTTAATAGGTTGGATTGACCAAGGTTTTGGAATTTGCAGTTCAATGTCAGTACAAATACATAGAGATAAGAAAGTGGAGAATGCTAATTTTGAGAGTAGTTGAAGAGACAAATCTAGGGTCAGAGGGAAGAAAGTGACATTAGAATGGGGCTGATGATTTGAGGAAAAAGGAAAGGATGAAAGGAGAGGTAGGCCAGTAAAGAACAGGTCTAGTGGGAATAAGGAAATAACACCAAAAGTGATATTGGCAGGTTAGTTTTCAGTGTGGCAGCACTGAACAATGATATGGTCTAATGTATGGCAATATGCGGGGGACCAGCCTCCGCTGACCAGGGTTCCAGAAGGTGGACACGGCTTAGGTGATAAAATAAAGACAGAAACGAGTTAACAGTAAAGACAGAAAATGGAGGAAGAGCTCTCCGATTTATTTCTTGCAGGCTTTATATACATTTTCTTAAGTAGGGGGTACGTGTAGGGATGTGTATAACATAGCAAGAAAAATATGCATTACCTCAGTGAATAGTAAATCTTTAACTATTTACCAGAAACTTATAGGTCAGTTAAACCTTAAGGGGTCAGTTTCTCAAGACAATTTTCTTCCATTAACCCTGATAGCCATCTTTCTTTTGTGTCCCAAGGAACTGGCCGTCCTCACCACATACCTCAGTAAGTACTAAGCACCCTCTAGGTACAGAAAGAAACAATGAAAGCAGAAAAACTAGTTTATGCTTCACCAAGCCCACTAAAGCCAGCTTGCAAGCCCCTCAATATTGGGGACCATGGCCCTCAACAGCAATAGGTAAATAAACTTGATTTACAAAACATACAAGTTAGTACTATGTTACCTTATACTTTCTTCATTTCTTCACATTGTTTTGAGACTCCTATTTACCATTTCATATACTGTTACTATTTTCTAATTGAATAAATGTTAATACAAATGCTAGTAATAGGATTTTTTTCTCAGATTCGAGCTATTTATAAAAACTTAGAAACAGTTGTAGGAATATCGATTAATGATATCAAATGCCACTTTTAGTAGTCTGTAAGTGCAAAAGATTTTGCTAATAGATCTTCCTCTCTGAATTTTAAAATTGAGTATATGTTTATTTATTTATCTATTTATCTATCTATTTATTTATTCATTTATTTATTTTTAAAGATTCCATTGGGAAATTGGGGGAGGGGAGCAGCATTGGGGAATCGGGGAAGGGGAACAGACAAGTTGCAGTCCCCTTGTTCTTCAGTCTAGTTGCGGAGGATGTTGCCTCACTGGCCCATGTTGGTATCGTCACTGCACTCTTCTGGACGAGGCAGATGGGTCGCCCGCCTCTGGATGTCACTCACCGCAGCTATTGGCAGCTCACCGCTGACTGCCAGCCGCTCCTGGTGGCTGCCGGCCACTCACTGCAGCCCATGGCAGCCCACTGCAGCAGGGGCTGCAGCCTACACCGTCGCCAGGGCTTGCACAGCCCAGCTCCAGGTGGAGCTGCCGTCAGCTGCGGAGGGCAGCGCTACTGGCCCTCACATGCGGGATCCGAACCGGGGCCGCAGGCGTCCCAAAACCAGATCTTAACCAGTGCGCCACTGGGTCGGCCCTATGTTTATTTATATATATAACATTAGACAGGTTTCTTAACATTTGACCCTGCTCAGGATCAATTATCTCTCTTGATTGTTCATGATTAAAGGCTGAATAATTGGTAGCAAAAAGCTGTGTGGCAAGTCCTATTTGAGATTCTCAAATATTTAATAAGATAGACGTATAATAAATGTCATTTGTGTAATATTTTAGGTAGAAATTAAATTTGCTATTTAGACATGATTTCATATTGTCCAAACATTTGGGCATCCAAACACTAAACTAGATATTTATTTATTAGAGAAAGGTACAGTCAAAGGATTAGAATTTCTGCATAACAATTCAACCTGAAATCACTATAGCTCTTAAGTTTTCCTGAACATCTATGAGGTGTAATTATAATTAACTATGCTTTGACTATTGTGTATGTGTCATTAAAGCTGGAAGACAAAGTGAATCTGTAATATACAAACTCTTATTTAAAAGCTCTGCAAAATGTTTCAATTATTTATTTTATATTTTTCAACTAAGAAAATCCTTATTGATAATTGAGTGTCTCTTACTTTTTCCAGCAAACAAGCAAAAATTCCATAATAACCGAGGGTGCCTGTCACGTCCTGCGTGGCAAGGGCAAGTGGGACACGAGAGGGGCGACGCAGATTAAGGAAAAACAAGAGACAGAAGAAAGATAAGAGCGAGACCAAGGGACTCAGCCAAGGATGACTGAGCCCAAGGGACTCAGCCAAGGAAGACTGAGCCCCGAATCGGGTCAGCGCATAGCTTTTATTGAGAATTTTCAAGGAAGCAAACTGTAACAAATCATTAACGGTGGTTTGTAGTTCTCAGGATTTACACAGTCCTCTACTCCCCTGAAAGTGCTCTTTCCAGGGTGTACTGTGACTTACTCTTCCTTTAAAGGATTACCTTGTCTTTATTATGATAATTGCTATGAAACCCAGACTCGGTTTCTGTAAGACACCTAAAGAATGTTTACTAAAGCTATCTTGACTATCTAGAAATCATCCTAAATTCTAGCAGTTAAACACAATCATAAAACTCACAGTATACTTGAACTATACCAAAAGACTAGGAGTGGCTGTGTTTAAGGTAAAAGCATCTAAAATCTATTCGTTTGTAAATAACAATACCTAGCAACCAAAAGGGTTTCACACCTCTCTTATCCTACAGAGGGCTGCATCCGTTTCTCAGTCAAAGCTTCAGTATCTGTTGCTGCAACAAGGCACTGGGCAAAGGAATTCACACAAGGCTGATTAACAATTCCATGGTCAGCGGATGTCTTAGAGCTGCCTCTTACCCGGAACTCTCATGGCCTGAAGACTTAATCTTCCAGGAGACTATTCACAGTAGGGCCCTTAGGCAAATGCATCAGCTTCTCACAGGCCTGAGTTTTCTGGCCTGAGTTTGTCAGAGGTCTGTGCCTCAGTTTCCAAGGGGCTTGAGTCCTCAATATCTCAGTTCAGGGGTTCCCCACGGAACTACCGCCTGGCTTGGGTTGTCTCCCCTCTTTTAGGAGATCTTATTGGCTGCGTAGTTAGCTCATTGGGGTACCACAGGAACATGTCACAAGTGTAGTGAACATATTGTCTCCTATAGAAGAAAAGGCACATGGGCTCACAGAGGCAGGAGATATTACATGACCAACCATAAGGCAGCACCCCTAATATCCAGTGCTGAGCAGGGCAATGTGTCCTTGTCAGACATTGGGTTGCTATCAGCTTCCCACAGGTGCCAAAAAAATGTATACAAATGGATGCTTTGATCAAGGTTCCTCAAGCAGTAGTTCTCCATAATCAGTGTTTGGATGCTGATGGTAACCACTTTGAACACCTCTTGTAATTGCAGAAGTCAAAAGTGACTTGTATTCATCTTTTGTTATCAGTATAATTGAGTATTACAATTTTAAATTTTATTTTTCTTTCTTAAAATGTGTATACAGTATTTTGGCACCCTCTGTAGATGCTGAAATAAAAAAGTAGATATTTTTGAATTGGGGGTGGTGCTATGTGCCGGTTATTTTCTGCAGTAAAATTATTCCATAGTTTCTCAAAATATTTTTTAAAATGTGTGAACTCCAAATTATATTAATAGATCTTTGAGGAATTACTTATCAGGAGATTTTTTTTAATATATTTTTTTAATTAGCTTCAGGTGTACAACAAAGTGCAATAGTTATACTTTTTACCCCTCAAAGTGACAACCCCCTCCCCCATTCTCCCCCCCACATCATACTATCTATTACAATTCCTTTGACTCCCTTCCACCGTATAATCCACATCCCGTGACTATCTATATATTCAATTACAGTTGGCATACAATATTATACAACATCAATTTTTGGTATACAGTGCAGTGATCAAGCCTCTACTCCATCCATGAAGTGGTCTCCCTAACAAAACATGTGACCTCTGACACCCCACAAAATTTTAACAACATTATATTCCCTGAACTGTCTTTCATATCCCTGTGACAATACTGTAGTTACCTATTTATGCTGTCTAATCCTTTCCCCTTCTCCCTCATCCCCACCCCCCTCACAACTAGCAACCCTGTTTTTCCTCTATATCTATGAGACTGTTTCTGTTTCTTTTGCTGATTCATTCAGTTTTTCAAATTCCACATGTAAGTGAGATCATATGGTATTTGTCTTTCTCCGACTGACTTATTTCACTCAACATAATAGTCTCTAGGTCCATTCAGATCGTTGCAAATATCAGGAGATTTTTATTCACCATATTAGAAAGCTGTGATAACATTTGCACAATTATTTTCCTGAAAATGAAGGACTGAAAACCAGTATTTCAGATTCCATTTTTATTAACTCAAAGACAGATTGATAGTAAATGGTCATTTATTTACAAATAAAACTTATCAATTTACAAAGTGACACTAAAAATGACTGAGAAACACCTACAATTTAAACGAAGAGAATTGTCATGATAGTTAAATATGGATTTGTTAAACTAAACAAAGTAAGGTTGATTTTTGAATTCAGCCTCTTGGAATTGTTACCAGGAAAACGACATTGAACACCTCGGCTCTTCGTCTTCTTGAAGAAATGAACTCAATGAAGAGACAGAAATTTATGCGGCATGAACAGCAGAAATTTATTAGTAAAAGAAAGTCCACTCTGAGACATGGAGTGGGCTGACCCAAGGGAGGGGAGCAGCTCCGCCTTGGGTCTTCACATTATGTGAAGGCTTTTGTTTCTGTGTGTAGAATTCCCTCCCCCTTTCCCTTCCCTTATCTCTCCTCCTGCTGAGGTCCTCTGGAATTTAGCAGTGTATTTGTTTGATTTAAGAGCATGAGTAAACATATCCCTTTGTTTCAGGCTATGGGTAAACACATCCCCTGAATTTTGGAGGGATATGTAACACAAACCTCAGGGGTGTGTGTAAACCTGGAATCCTGTTGGGCTAGTAAGGTATTAGTAATCCTGACAAAAAGAATGTGTCTTCCCGCCTCTTGCACCCCTACACTTCTAACAACACATCTCTGCTTTAGAGGTATGTATAAACCTGGAGTCCTGGGGTCTTGACCCAAGTAGGAGCTGCAGCAAAGGGGCTTTCTAATCTCTCCTTCTCCTGCTTGTTTCTATCTACCTACCTACCCTATCAGAATTTTGCTATTATCTGTTCTATGACCTTTTTTAATTTTAAAATATTGTACAAATTTTAACTACATTGCATGTAATATGGGAATCAAGAAACACTGTAAGTTTAACCTATATTTTTTGTGCAAAACAAAATGGCAATAAATATATTTTCAAGTGGATTATATTTTCAAATGGATATATTTTATATAGACCTTGGTAATATTTGCTTCTTAAAATATATTTTCTGATAAATAAATGGCTCATTATCATACCCTGAAATGCAATATCTATAGTTTATGACAGAGAATATTACCTAAAACTGATGTTGTTTAATTCAGCCTATTATAAATATATTCATATTTACATGTAAGGAATAATGTTGATACATATATTAGATACAATGTTTTAACATTTTTATACATTAGAACCAGTAAATGCTATATGTTATAAAACAATTACCTGATTACTTGTGGTACCTCCAGAGAGTTATATTAGTATATATAGTGAGTTTATGTAGTCAAAATTAAAATCCTTTCCATCAGGTAACATAGTCTTTAATACAGGTAAGGGGTAGACAGTGACAAGAGCCAAAGAAACATGATATGCAAAGAAACATTAGTAAGAAAAATAAAGCATACATTCACTGCTGAATTGGTATATACAGATTGTTAAAGTCTTCCATCTATATGGCCTGATAATGATTTCACATACATTATCTTGTTACCTCTGGTGAGACAGGCTAGCTAGACACATAATATAATCTCCATTTTGCAGAGAAAGAAGTAGAAGCTCAGAGAGGTTAACAGATTTGTCCAGTCATATGGCCAATAAATGGCAGACTAAAGTCAAATTAGGATTATTTAAATTCCAATGTAGTAGATGTTTTCACTATACTGCACTGCATTTCTACAGGCTATCTGATTGTGAAGATGAGATTGTTAACACGGCTTTATTTTATTTATTGAGGACCTGAAAGGGGTATTTTTCTGTCTCCAAAGGAGGGAGTAAGGATGCATTTTACCCTCCTCCTCCTCCAAATTTGAATAATAAAAAAGGCTTATTTCTATTGATAATGACAGCTTGGTGGGTTAAAATCGGATCAGAAACTTTGAGGGGATGTTGTAAATGACAATTAAATACCAACATATTTACATTGTTGCACTGAGAACTCACAATATCTTTCACAGAAAGGAATGGTGGAAGAAGGATGGAGGAAGAGAATGTGCCTATGGTGAGTCAGACACAATGCTAGCCACATATGGATGCTATTTCATATTTTCATTGTTTTCCACAGGCATCAGGAAAAGTTATAGAAAAAGCTTTTGTTCTGTCGGTTTCACAGATGAGCAAATTAAGGCACAGAGGAAAAGTGCCTTGCCTAAGGTCATGCAATGAGTGGAATCAGAACCGAAATTATGATCTGTGACCGCCTAGTCCGATATTCTTTCCAGCACTTATCTTCAAAATTAGTCTTTTACCAGATCTTCCCATACAAAAAGGGCAATGACAAATCACAAGGGAAAATCCAAGGTGCCCAAGCATTTTGGAACACTATGATATGCAGGCTAAGAGTGGAATAATTGAGTATTGGTATTTAGTACAAGTGTTGGTGAAATACTGCATTTTAGAAAGTGAAACATTCCTAATATGCTGGCATAGGATAATTCCTTCAACAAATAGGCATGGGGCTCTGCTGTTGCTGGCGCTATTCTAGACACAGAGAATACAGTACTGAGCACAGCAAAGTTCCCTCTCTCACAGAAGCTAGTCTGGGACATGGAGAGTGTCTGCATACAGTAACCAAGCAAACAACAACAACGAAACTAAATAATTAGCTTTTTACTCACAAAAGGTGATGAAACTATTTAAAAGTAGATAACTAAGGCATTTCTAAACAGCCAAATCAATTTCATATAGTGCAGTTCTCAGATGATATGATTTTTAAAAGCAGTATCTTTATGGAATTGTAAAGGAACACAATTGCACTATAAATAATATATCTTGATACTCTTCTAACAGATGTTTCTTAAAAATCAATCAAAAGGGATCATTGAAATCAGATTCTGGAATAGAAGGTATTCAAACCTTGCCTAAGTGCTACTTGTATTACTCACAGTGTGACAGGATTTTTAATTCTGTATGCTGAACTCACTCTTATTGCAACTTATTTAGATTTATTCATTGTTTATGAACTGTTGGCACCAAACCAATTGTGTAAGGACTTCTTCCCTTACCACCTTATTACTAAATGTTTTTAATTAAAATTCAAGTACGTGCCAGGAAATTTCTCATGCATATAAGATATATTGTCCTAATCCAGTTCATTAAGCAAGTAGAGAAAACACAATGAAGCTACTACAGATTATTTCTTTAATGGGAAAAAATTAATAAACAATCTCAGTTTTCCTTATGAAAAATTTATACACTTGGATGAATGCTTCCTTAGGAGATATATTTTGAAATGTTTTAGACAAATGAATAAAACGATAGTTATAAAATGGAAGTGAAAAAAATAGGAATTTTGAGTTTATGTGTTAATTTGAAAAATGGTCATGTGAACAGGGTGAAATTTCTTAGTTAATACTTATTAAACAAAATAGTTACAAACCATTCCACTTATGTTGCACTGACAAATATCTAAAAAAATAATAGTAATAACAACAACTACACTGACAATACTAATAATAGCAATCATATATTGAACACTACATCTCAGGCACTTTATTACATGGATCAAATGATCTTATCTTCACAACAACCCTATAGATTAGGTATAATATTATTTTTATCTCCATTCCAAAGGTGGGCAAATGGAGACACATAAGTACTGCATCCAACCCTACAAAGCTAACATGTGAAAAGACCACACCTCAGTAGAAATAACTTGGGTCTGTTCTAAGACCTAGGTTTGTATCTTGACTCTACCACTTATTAGTGATGAGGCCTTGGATAACTTTTACTTAATTTCTATGAGACTTAATTTTCGCATTTCTAAAATGGAGTTGGTATCTATTTTACAAGATTGGTGTCAGAATTAAAGTAGGTAAAGTATGTAAATTTCCTAAGAGTGTGCCTGGTATATAGTAGATGTCCAACAAATGTTAGTTTCATTTCCCCTCTCCTCCTCCTACAACACTCTTCCTTCCCCAAGGTTAAAGAAAAGGAGAGATGGAAGAATAAAACAAAAATTTTTTTAAAGTGTAGATGAGGGTAAAAGGGATCAAATATATGGTGATGGAAGGAGAACTGACTATGAATGGTGAACACACAATGTAATATATAGATGATGTATTACAGAATTGTACACTTGAAACCTATATAACTTTACTAACCGTTGTCATCCCAATGAATTTAATTTTAAAAAAAAAGCACTACTGTGTTTTTTAAGACCAGAAACCAATAGGTATGTGAGCTAAATTGGTGGTGAGGCTCCACAGATTACATTAGAAATATCTAAGCAAACATGTTTTGGGAACAATTGACATTTTTTAAATTTCAAATTTCCATTCAGTAAGATGGTATTTTCCCCCATTAATGACTTTCAATTAATTCTGGTGTTCCTTCATACAAGACCAACATATTTCTTGTTTAAATTCTAGATTTTGTGAACATAATCCCACACCCCCATTATAATTTTAAAATGTCTATTTGTGGCAAATATTATTTTGTTCATTTGTGTGATTATTTTGCATTTTGTATGCGGCCACCTTACTAAACTCTATTATTATCTCTTGATTTTTTTCAATTAATGTTCCTGGATATTCTAAGTATACAATATCATCTGCAAAATATTTTGTCTCTTCATTTGCAATAGCCCTACCTCTGCATTTCAACAGTTATGCATAGTTTAATTGTATCTGTTAGAATTTGGCAAGACAGACTCCAGTGTATAAAATGACATAAATGCATGCCTCTAGGTGTTATAATTGTCTTTGATTTTTATCTTTGTAGGCATACTTTTCAATATTTTCTACCATGAGTAAGCATTTCCTTTATAACCAGAAAAAACATTATAGTTAGTTTTTTAAATTCTGTTTAATTTTTAATCTGGTGATGCCAGTTGACATTCATAGTCCTTAAGCCAGATTGCTAGGGTTTACGAAGATATACTTAACCTGTCTCGTTCCTGCTGTGCCAGGTTCTGTCTTCAAAGGGGATGTCAGCTTTTTTTATTTTTTCCCTTCTCTGGGAGATCTGAAACAGTGTGTAGTTCTTTCCTTGTCAGAATGAGCTCACAAAAAACTACAACTCCCAGAGAGCAAAGCTCCCAAATCGTTTCTACCCCTTCCTGCTATTGAATTAATGACTTCACAGTCCAGAATGCAATGTGAGAAATGTAAACTTCCACCAAGGGCGAGGTTGCATTACTGGGAAGTGTAGTCCCAGAATGAAGGTGGACAGTGAGCTACCAACTGCCAGGAGAGGCCCAGGTTAGAGGTGGAGTTAGGGGCAGCTATGGAGTTGGGAGTAAAAGTACTGTTACAGTGAGCTGCACCTGCATAGTAGAGGAGGTGGCTACAGCTCTTCAGGTCAGGAAGGCTAATTAAGAGGTCCTCACACATTTTGCTCACACGTTTCCTAAAAGAACTGTGCAACACCATGTATGCTTTTGCATGTTTTGAAGATGATCTCTTGATATTTTTTTCATCATGAGTTTAAATAGTTGAAAACGATGTGATTTCCAGGTTTCTATCAATACACTATTGTTTTTTAATTTCTTTGTTGTGCTATAAATAAATACAATGAAGTCCAGAGATCTTAAATGTACTGCTGGATGAATATGCATACCACTGTACAGTCCTGCAGCAACTTATTCAGGGTATTCCCATACTCTCTCTCATGTGCCTCTGAGTCAAAACACTCCAGAGATAACCACTATTTTTACTTTTATGACGAATAGTTTTGCCTGTTTTTGAACTATAATACATCTATAACAGTGTATAAGCAAACTTACTGTATCCGTATTATAGATGTACCAAATGGAAATTAAATACTGCACTAAAACCCATTATTATCCATTTAAAATTCATGAAAGAGTCTTCTTTCTTTTTGTTTGTTTTGGGGTTTTTTGTTTGTTTGTTTGTTTGTTTGTTTGAGGGCAGTGTCACTGGCCCTCATATGTGGGACCGAACCGGGGCCGCTGGCTTCCCAAACCAGCGCTTAACCACCGTGCCACTCGGCCGGCCCAAGAGTCTTTTTTTAACAGTTGAAAATTCTACATAGTTTCTTTTTCTCCTTGAACTTCTACTTCCATACTCTTACTCTCACAGAATTTTACTCAAATGTTGTTACATTATACTTTTATGTTGGAAGGTCTTCTGTTGATTATCCTATCATACTTCTGTACAACAAAAATATGGAATTATGTTGACATTTAATTGTTTATATATCCTCTCCTAAGATTCTAGGTTAAAACACTTTTTTCAAGACTGGGTTATTATCATAATTACTGCTCATAGAACCTTGATCAAAAGCAACCTAAAATATATTAGTTTTGATTAGTAGTTATTAAACATTAAAACTAAATGTGTCATTTGAAATGCAGTTCTAACATAATAGATTTTTTTATTAATTTATGTATATGCATTAATATTACTTATTAGTATAATGACATGGTTTACATCAAACCTATATCTCTTGTTTTTATAAATGTAATGAAGAAATTTACTCAGAATGCAAAGAAATTTGTTATAGCATTATTATTCAATTCTTTGTTTTCCTTCAGTATTGTATGCCAAAAATAACATAGTTATTTATCATCAAGAATTATCTGTAAATGACCGATCAGCTGATAATTGGATTGAGTGTGCTTTTAATTTTGTTGAAAGCAAAGAATTAAAAATTACCTGGATTGCAAATGGATTTTTCCCCAAACATTACAGTCCAAGTAGACACCAATATTTCTTTTTCTTTTTTTAGACACCAATATTTCTAATTGTCCCTTTGTTTAGCTTCTTGGAGTTATTTTTTTCCCTAACAGCTTTACTGAGGCATAATTTTCATGTGAAAAATTCACCCATTGTCAGTGTTCTATTTTAGTAAATTTGTAGAGTTGTGCAACCATCATCACAATCTACTTTTAGAGCATTTCTATCATTCCCCAAATTTTTGCTCATGCCTATATGCGATCAATTACTGCTCCTAACCCCAGGCCCAGGCAACCACTGTTCTGCTTTCTGCCTATATAGATTTACCTTTTCTGGAAGTTTTATGTAAATGTAATCATACAATAAGTAGAATTTTGTGTCAGGCTTCTTTAATTGAGCAGTGTTTTTGAGATTCCTTCATATCGTACGTAGCCTTCCTTGGAGGCTGCACTCTCTGAAAGAATCGCGATAAATCAGGTTCTGGATGGTAAGAGGTTTGCTCTTCTTCTGTAAAAATTAAAAGGGGCCTGGGCAAATGATCAATATTAGAACAGAAAAAAAATACATATGGAAGTTGAGATTTTGGAAAGGACTTTTTTAAAGAACCCACACCTGTGGACTCCTTGGAAAGTCTTCATGTATTATCAGGAGTGTACATACTTCACTTTGAAGAAAACTGGGCTATGTTATCTAGGAGTACCTAACCCAACAGAGTGGATTAGATTTTTTTTCTTTTTTTCTAAATAAAAATTTATTGGAGTGACAATTGTTAGTAAAGTTACATAGGTTTCAGGTGTACAGTCTGTAATGCATCATCTATATATTACATTGTGTGCTCACCACCCTGAGTCAGTTCTTTTTCCATCACCATATATTTGATCCCTTTTACCCTTATCTACCACCTCTGTCCCCCCTTACCCTCTGGCAACCACAAAACTATTGTCTGTGTCTATGAGTTTTTGTTTCTTCATTTGTTTGTCTTGTTCTTTTCAAAAGGTGTTTCGGTCACTTGGTCACTCTATGCTTCCATTTCCTGATCTGTAAAATGAGCACAATAATACCTTACACTTTTGTTGTGGGAGTTGGAGAGCCTGAGAATTGTGAAGAAGGAATGAAATGACTCTTAGTATCCATTCCTTTTGTTACCAGTCAGTAACTGATAATGCATAACTTCTGGCTAACAGATTTCATTAGCTTCAGCCTGACTCTTCCACAATGGAAAGGATCTATCTGGGATCTTGCCTGGCATCAGTGTTAGGATCCACAGATCTCCTTCTGCACTAAATGTTCTCAATGTTTACATAAATAGTGGTGTAATAAAGATCTAATTGGAACTTGGAGTTCCTATATACTGAGCCTAAAGATTAAAACCTGTAGTGCATTGAAGATATAAAGGAATTTCATATTTAAAAGACTACAAAGCGGGGCCCGCTGAGTGGCGCAGTGGTTAACTGCTGGCTTGGAATGCCAGCAGCCCCAGTTCGGGTCCCATGTGTGAGGGCCAGTGACACTGCCCTCCAAAAAAAAAATACTACAAAGCCAATTTCATTAATTTGATTTCAAAACTGAATACAATTTAATTGAAAGATGTATATGGTATACTTACAATGCTATAGAAAAACCTAACTTCCCCACTACCCACTCACCCACTCCTAGGCTCTGAAATCAGCAGAATGGAAGGAAATTCTGCCACAATTCTGTTGTTCAACCCAATTGATCAGTCAGTTCTTTTAGGCTTTCAATTTGGGTGTGACCTGATTATTTATCAAGAATAGGGAGCCCTGAACAGACAGAAGTATTGAGTGTCCTTTTTAAAGAGTGGCAATATTTACATTTTCTCAATAAGCCTAAGTTATTCAGGAAATGAATTGGGAAGGAATAGAATCTTCTGGTTTTCTGTAGGCAAACTCATTTTAATTGAATTAATTTTTCAGTTATTTTGGGAAGATGCACTGAAGCTTCAGTAACGATGAAGGCATTGTTGCCTAGCAAAAGGGAGACTTAACTTTTTTCTGCAGCTGGATAGGAATTCAGGACACTCCATTACAGGAGGAGCCCACTGTACTAGCAGAGGCAGAGGAATAAGACAGATGAGTAGTAATTACTGTTGAAAGCCCCAAAGAGTGGAATGGAGCTAAATAAGATACCTGCAGCACATTTTCAGACTCCTGCCTGTGAAATGGTAGATGTACAATATTTATCACTAAAATAAATACTGCTCTGTGATAATGCTAAGATGATACCAGCAAAATGGATCCCTTTTGCTATTACTTAACTTGATTTTACACTCACCATCCCTTAAAGTAATACCAGAAAATCCCTTTCCTCATCCTTCAGCCATAATATCTAGCCCTCAACGACTGTCCATTTAGGGTTCTTCACACCCTAATCAAGCATTCTGGTTGTAGACAGTGTCTGAAAGTTTGTCTGCTCAGATTACGTGTTTTGGGCATTAAAAAGGCTCTGTACCCAGGCCCAGGATGGTCACATAATTCTCCAGAATTCTATATGAGCACATTCTCCAGGATCATTTGTAGTTGTCCCTGCTCCCAAACTCTCCATCCCAGCTAACAGGTTACAATAGGAGTAGAGCGAAATATGAGATTGCTACTGTGTATATTTTCCTGAATCAATTGTATCTAAATTATAGTTCAGTTATTGGACAGTTTCTATTAGGAAAGAATACCAGGGAACACACATAAGATCCATGGGGGAGAAAATGACTCACCCCACACCTAAACATTTTTTTAAACTTTCTATTATGGACTACTTCAAACATATTCAAAAGTAAAGGCAATAGTATAATGAACCTCCATGTATATATCACTCAGCCTCAACAATTATCATTTCATGGCCATGCTTATTGTTTGTATACCACCATCTACTTCCTATCCCCACTCCCAGAAAGATTTGAGGTAAACCTCAGACATCATATAATTTTGTCAATAAATACTTCAGTATTTATCTCTAAAAGGCCTCTCTTAACCCAATGTCATTATCACACTCCCAACAAGTTACAGTAATTCATAATATTATCAAATAATCAGTTCAGATTTCCTTGATTATCTCATAGATCAGTGCTCCTCAAATATTAATGTTCAAAGGAATCATCAGGGGATCTGCTTATAAGACAGACTCTGATTAAGTAGATCGAAAGTGGAGCCTGAGATCCTATATTTCCTTTTTTTAATTGAAATATATATTTTTAATTTTATGTATAAAGAGCTAGCATGGTTTCTGCAGTAAGGTAGATATCTTGAATGATTCATTCATGGAAGTTCATTTAGTCCAACTTAACGAAGCCTATCTATATCCTTCGCACACTGACAGAAATACTGACGACACATATTGAGGCCATATTTCTGGATCAGACTGAGCTGGTTTGAGCAGACATGGCAGAACAAGAACCTTGTTCTGGCCAAATTTTCTTGGATGGCTCCGATAGAGCTGCTGGTGACCGATCTTGCTCTCTTGGATGCAACAAAGGCAAAATGCCTGAGACCATGTATTTCTGACCCAGTGATGCCAATGCTGCTGGTTGTCAGATCACAGTTTAATTAACAAGGTCTTTTTTTTTGCTTTGTTTCTAAACTTTTAATAGGCTAGAAATTTCTCAATTTAGAGATCAATGTGCCCAAAGATGTCAGAGAAATACACAGTACTTTTTCTGATCATTCATTTACTCCAAAACAAACTTTGGTTTATACCTGGCATGATTGGGAATCAGGAAGGTGGGTGGTATATAGGACCTCTTCATCTTTGTGGCCAGCCAACAGCTGTTCTAAAGGGTAGGAAGAAAAGATATATAACCATATTGAATTTCTGCCTATCTCTTTCTTATGCACACATTTATTATATGGTATATATATGTATATTTTCCTTTTTATGAGAAAGTTGGTGTATTGGTTTCCTGTGGCTGCTATAACAAATTAGCACAAACTTGGCTGCTTAAAACCATAGGAACTTGTTCTCTCACACTTTTGGGGTCTGAAGGTCCAAATCAGTTTCACTAATCTGAAATCAAGGTGTCATGTCAGCAATGCTTCAGTCCTTCTGGAAATTCTAGGGGAGTATCCATTTTTTGCCAATTCCAGCTTCTTGTAGGTGCTGGTATTCCTTCTTGTTCCTTGCCTTGTGACCGTATCACCGAAATCTCTGCCTGTCTTCACAGGGCCTTCGATTACTTGTCTCTCTCATTCTCTCACCTCTGGATCACTCTTCTAAAGACACATGTGATTGGATTTATGTCCCATCTGGATAGTCATAATATTGCTATGTCAAGATCCTTAGGTTCCAAGGATTAGGACCTGTTTTTTATCTTTGGATGAATGTTATTCACTCTACTACATTGGATTCTTGACTTGACTAAAAACTTATGAACTATAAAAGCTTTTTCGGGTCAGCTGAGTGGGATGTTGGTTAGGAGTTGGCTTGGGACGCAAGCTCTGAGCAGCAGGACCTCATTCGGGAGCCGCCATCCAATGTTAGGGGAATGCCTGCCTCACGCGGGAAGAGCGCAATGGTAATACCAACATGGGCCAGTGAAGTGATGTCCTCCACAACTAGACTGAAGAGCAAAAGGACGGCAACTTGTCTGTTCCCCTTCCCCAATTCCCCAATAAACTCTTTAAAAAAAAACTTTTTCAAGAGACCTATCCCCTCAAATTTAAGTAAAAGAGATCTGCCATGATTCTCTCATCTAATCCCTGGAAAATGAGGAGAAACCCCCTTGCCGTCCCTACCTGAGATTGGGTAAACCGGGGTTGGGGATACATAGTGTGGCCTGAAGGGTGGGAGTAAGATGAGTGGTGTAGAATCCAATTAGGGGGTACTCATATTTCAAAGAACATGAGTTGAGTGTCACGAGAAAGATAATGCCACCAACATTAATGCTTTCATAAATGAATACAAGTAATAGATGTATAGAATGTAAAATTATATTCATACAGAAAATGCCCAACCTATATTTATAGCACCTGACATGTTAGCTGCAACCTTGCTCTATTAGCTTAATTATTGCAAATTACACACATGGTCAGTGGTTCCTCAACATTTTATTACTTTTTAATTATGACTCTAGATTTGCAAACATCATCATCCTAGATTCATAAGGGAGAAGGAAGTGCAAATTCATGCAACTCTTGGAATTGCTATGATTATCTCTTCTCTTTTTTTTTTTTTTTGAGGGCAGTGTCACTGGCCCTCATATGTGGGACCGAACCGGGGCCGCTGGGTTCCCAAGCCAGCGTTTAACCACCGCGCCACTCGGCCGGCCCCATCTCTTCTCTTAATTGTGAAAGATCTGTAAGAAGAATGTCAATTCTGTTTCTAATTAATAGACATTGTCAATCCACTTTAAAATGGGAAGATTCAAGTATGATTTTTAGATTGCTTTACCATCATGCTCATCAGATGACAAAATATTGTATTGAAGATATAGAATGAAGGCCTGCTCAGGGTCATAGGAGAAAATACAGCTTGGGTATGCACCCACTCCCCCAAGGAACTGGCCGTCCCTTGAGGAACTGGGATAGGTAAATTTTAAAAACAATTTCTGGGCAGTACGCCCAGAAGAGGATAGATAACATGCCACGGCCCCGGCTCCTGGCCAGATCCGGGTCCATACGTGTTTTTTGAGCATACGTCTTTTGGCACTAAGCCTTCTTTGTTCAGACCCCTATAAAAAGGGAGCTGAAAAGTCCCTGAGCAGCCGCCACTGTCGTGAGGCAACTCTGAGTTTCACCCGTGATGCTCTGCTGGTGCTGATGATGATGGGGTCCTGGTGGTATGCTGTAACTATTTACTTTACTTTCCATTTTCCTTAGTTCTTTCTCTGTTAATAATAAACCTTTTATCTACTCTTGAGCGGCTTGTGGTGGTGTGTCTTGCGTATCGATCCTCAATTTAACTAATCAGTCTGTGCACAGCTAATCGATAATTTTCCTTATGGATACAAATTGGCTTAGTCGTCAGGATACGCACGACCACCAAAGCAATGCCCCTTTTTAAGAAAAAGAATGAAGCTCTATGCATCACTTGTGACATTCCGGGATGGGAGGATCCTCAGTTTTCCTCCCTTGCTAAGGAATGGGCTCTGGGGTCTGGTCTTAGTGAAAATTGGGATGGCAAGCTACGAGATGCAGACCCGCCCCAGTTACTTGAGGTTCTTAAAACCGTTCCTGTGGAAAAAGGAGGGGAGTTGATGGCTTTCTTCCGTTGGGGATGGATACTTCTATCTGCTTACCGCCGCATGTGTCAGAGAGTGAATGATTTGATCCAGGAGAAATGTAAGTTTGAAAAAGGAACTGCGGACTTGCAGAGTAAACTTGCTATGTTACAATGCCAGAACTTGATTCTTGGGGATCAAGCCCGAGGATATCAGTCTGTGGCTGAAAAAGCCGCTGTCCGCTGTGCCCAATACAAATATAAGAAAAGGAGAGGAAAGGTTAACCCCCAGAAAGTTCATGCTGTTATTGCTATGGCAAGAGCTGACTGGGACCCTGATAAATGGGACGGAGATATTTGGGATGATACTGATGATGATGATGTTGACTTGGACAAAGGTGGAGGATGAGATAAAAAGGCATGATGAAGAAAAGCAGCCACCTGCTCTGCAAGCTAAACCTCTGCAGCGGCGGCAAGAACGTATAAATGCAGGAGGGCAGCGTGATTTTCTCATAATTAATGAGAATTTCTCCCAGCAAGAGGTCAATGACATACTTTCAAAATTTTCTCAGAGGCAGGGGGAGAAACTTCTAGATTGGATGATTCGCATGGCAGACACTGGAGCGGGAGGCATTAACATTGATAATGTGGATACGCTCCGTTTTGTCACCGTCTCCAACAGTCCCCATGAGCAAACTGCCATTCGTGACCATAGTCTTGCTGGCAACATGACCAATTTATTGGATCTTGCTGCTCGGGGTTGTATAGCTCAATACCCCGTAGATATCTCCTGGCCGGTGGACACTCGCCCATGGTACACTATTCGAGATGGCATTCACCGTCTAAAAGGGGAGGCTATGAAAACGGCCATCATGGCAGGTGATCCTGCTGGCTATTTGACAATGCCTCTCCTGGCAGCCCAACGTAATTTGATTGTTCGTACTGCCTCTTCAACATATAGACATTTGATGATGACACTCCTCCTAGCTGAAACAGGAAATCCTATAGAGCAAGTATTAGAGAAGATGTCAGAAGTAGGAGACATGAGGGAGTGGAATGTATCTGAAAAGCAGAGTAATGATGCCCAGCCTAATAATCGGGCCGGGAATTTTAACCCTAACAGAGTGTCTAGGAAGGAAATGTTTCAGGCCCTATTAAAGACTGGAGTGCCTCCTAAAAAACTAGATGGCATTCCTACTAAAGATATGTGGCAGCTCTATCGGGATAAGGTGAAACGTACAAACAAGGTAAATGTAAAAGATGAAAATAAGGATACTAACCCATTCAATGTGACGACCCCCACTGCTCCATCAGCGGAACTCTACCCTTTGATAAATTATCTCGGTTGACATAGGAAACAGGCCAAGCTCCAGAAGTCCCTATAGTTGGAGAAATCCATAGACGAGATTATCGCCCACATGTCGCTATTACTTTATATTGGAAAAATGGTTCCACCACTGTTGCTAGTGCTTTAGTAGACACTAGAAAAGAGGCCTCATCAATGTATGGCAATCCCGCTAAATTTAAAGGAATTCCTATTACTATTTCAGGTTTGGGAGGTCATGAGGTTCCTGCAAAACAAATTAAAGTCATTACGAACATGGGGAATCTGCCTCGTAAAGAATACTCCGTAGTGGTTGTACCCATTCCTGAATATATAATTGGAATTGACATATTGAGAGGAATGTCATTAAAATTGGAAGATGGTGCTTACCATTTTGTGATTCAAACCTTAAAAATGTTCTCAGTAATAGTAGGGAAAGTTTTAATTGATCCAATACGTTTGCCTGAACCTATAAGGTTATTACCTGTAAACAATATCGAATTCCAGGAGGCCATAATGAAATTACCCAAACTATTAAAGATTGTGTTAATGCTGGAGTTATGATACCTGTCACAACTACTTGGAATAACCCTATATGGCCTGTCAGAAAATCTGATGGTTCCTGGAGGATGACTGTAGATTATAGAGAGTTAAATAAAGTGACTCCTCCTCTTACCGCTGCTGTACCTGATACTGTTACTTTAATTGAACATATCCAATCTCACCCTGGTACTTGGTACACGGTAATAGATATAGCCAATGCTTTCTTTACCATTCTGATCGACCTCGCTCAATGGGAGCATTTTGCCTTTACATGGCAAGGGAGGCAGTATACATTTACTTGCCTCCCGCAGGGTTATAAACAGCACCACCATTTGCCATCGCCTTATTGCTGAACATTTAGATAAATACAGAATTTCTCCATCTGTCTTACTAACCCATTACACAAATGATATTTTAATACAAGGCCCAACAGAAGGATAGTAAGAGGTCAACCTGATCAGATAGTGACTCATTTGAAACAAAAAGGTTGGGAAATTAATCCGGATAAAATTCAGGGCCCTGCTCAAGAGGTAAAATTTTTAGGAATCCATTGGAACTTTAGACATTGAGCCATTTTACCAAAAGCTCGACAAATAATTTTAGATTTTGCAGTCCCACGGAATAAAAAGGAGGCTCAGAAATTCATTGGTCTTTTTGGGTACTGGAGGAATCATATTCCACACTTGGGACAAATTCTACAACCTCTTTACAAGGTGACTAGAAAAAATATGACTTTGATTGGGGGACCAAACAAGCTCAGGCTTTTGAGGCAGCCAAGGCTGTATTCAAGCAGCTCTAGATTTATGGCCCATAAAGGAGGGACCTTTGGAATTGATGGTGACTGTGGATTCAGACTATGTAAATTGGAGTTTATGACAGAAACAGGATTCTAAGAGAGTCCCCCTTGGCTTCTGGGCACGGAAACTGCCCAAGGCTGGGCAAAATTACACTCCTTTTGAACAACAGTTACTTGCCACATACTGGGTACTAACTGAAACTGAACAATTGACTCTGAATCATTCACTTTAAGACCACGAATTCCTATTATACAGTGGATAATGAGTGACCCGGTGTCTCATAAAATTGGACATACCCACGAAGCTAGTATAATTAAATGGAAATGATATATCCAAAACAGAGCAAAAATTGGACCTGCAAGAGTACTAGCTTTGCACGAACAGGTGATAGAGACACCTATTCAAGATGACTTTCAGCCAATTGTAATTGAGCGTGTGAGTTCCCCAGTAGTCTATAATCATGGATATAACTCGCTTTCAGCTAAACAAAAGAGATATGCCTGGTTTACTGATGGTTCTGCTCGATATATAGGGAACACTTGATATAGGAAAGTTGTTGCTTACAATCCAGTCACTAAAATGGTTTTAGAGTCAAGTGGTGAAGACAAGAGTAGTCAATTTGCTGAGCTACAAGCTTCTTACTAGACAATGAATTTTAAAAGAGATAAAGAATGTCATATTTTCACTGATTCTTGGGCTGTGGCAAAGAGCCTCAGAACTTGGATGCCTAGATGGGAAAAAGACAAATGGAAAATTTTTGAAAAGGATCTTTGGGGAGCTGATATCTGGAAAGATATATGGGAAATTGCTAAAATTACTAACTTATCTGTATTCCATGTAGATGCCCATACAAAGAAGACTTCTGTGGAACTTGAGTATAACACTGATGTAAATCGACTGGCTGCCATAGCCGAGGTGAAATGTTCTACTCCTATTAGTAAAGAGACATTAACGTTTGCCCAATGGATCCATCACAAAACAGGACATGCTGGTCCCACCGCTATACACAGGTGGGCACAGGACCGTGACATAGGTGTCCCATTATCTGATTTAAAGACAGTAAAAGAACAATGTACCACATGTCAATTGGATGATAAAAGACCATTACCAAAAATTGTCACTGGAAAGTTAATGCGGGGGATGGCCCCTGCACAAATCTGACAAATAGACTATATTGGACCCTTACCCTATTCTAAAGGATGTAGGTATGTTTGTACCTGTGTTGACACTTATTCATGGGTCCTGGTTGCCTGTACATATAAGCAAGCCACTCAACATAATACCGTCAAGACTCTGGATATTATTGCTTTATACTATGGTGTACCTTTACAAATTCAGAATGATAATGGATCTCATTTTAAAGGAAAAACAATATCTGAGTACTGTGAGAAAAACAACATAAAATGGATTTATCATGTCCCTTACTATCCTCAAACTACAAGATTGATAGAAAACAATGAATGGGTTACTAAAGGACAAGTTGAGGAAGTTAGGAACTTTGGCTGGGTCTCAATCCTATTATAATTGGAAAGACAATCTCTTCTCTGCCTTACAACAATTAAATAATCAAGTGTTGCGGGAAGGTGGAACCCCACTTTCCAGGATGATGACCCCTAATTTACAGATTCACAAGGTAAATGTGTTTCCAACTTTGAGGTGGTGGGCTATCCACCCTAATGCCCAAACACTATACTCAGGTACCACTGCTTCAGCAGGGTATGATTTGCATATGGTGGAAGACATTTGGCTAGACCCTTCCACCACCAAGACTGTTTCAACTGGAATAGGTATTCAGATACCTAATGGCTATTATGGTCAAATAGCCCCTCGCTCCAGCCTAGCACAAAAAGGAATCCAAATTATAGCTGGAGTGATTGATTCTGATTACATGGGAGAGATCAAAATCCTACTCCATAATGTTTCTCAAAAAACTCTACATTTCTTACCTGGTACCAGAATAGCCCAAATACTGATTATTCCTCATGCCACAACTGACCATTGGGAGAAATTGGATACTCCCCCTAATACTACTACCAGATATGGTGGTTTTGGCTCTACTAATTATGTGGCTGACACTAAAGTTTGGGTTAGAAAACATGCCACCGACCCTCCATGAGACGGAGAGGTTATAACACAAGGAGACAACAATGTGGTTGTTGTCATGTTCCCAGGACAAGAACAACCTGAAATGTACCCCACTAATCAATTGTTTTTACGAAATTAGGTATTTTTCTACTGGATCCTGCTATGGTGGACTCTTTGCAAGACTACTACGTGGACTCCTGGTGTTGGTGTCCAATTGAAGAGTCTAGCCCAAAATGAAAGTATCACTTGACACTTCAATAGAAGAAACTACACCGTAATAAATGAATCACCTCTTCGTCACTTAATTGTACCCTCATGAATGGAACATTCACTGGTATCAATTTAACCATGTGGAGGGGACCTCACTCCCCATATCGTGTAATCTTGGAGGGAAGATCACCTATTTCTGTAAATTTTACTTTCACCATTAACATCAGCTGTTACGTTGTAAACTTAACTGCTTGGAGCTCTCCCTCTCGCGAAGAACTTCTACAGAAAGCGGAGTCTTACACTAATGAATCTAAAGATTCCTATACTAATTTTACTATAACAATGTCTCAATTTATTGTATGTACCACTATTGTGAACCAAACCCGCTGGACACAATATATTTGGTTTTCTGTAAAACAAAATGTTGCACAACAAACTCCTCAAATAGTTCGGATTCCTAGAACCTGTACTAATGTGTCTATTGCTGCCCCTTGAAGATTAATTCATTTTAACATATCCTTCCCTATGCTGCCTGAATGTAACCACAGATGTCACACATGGTATGGTACTTTAATAGGAGGTATAGGATCAGGTTTTGGTATAACAAACTCTATAGATTTAGAAGCTTTAGCTTATCGCTTAAAAAATACTGGATCAGATGTGTCACAAGCTGTGGCTATTAATGCTCAATGGTTACCAACTACTATTCTTCCTCATGTTAAGATTTTATCCTATCAGAAAAAAATGTTACAAATATTTGACACATCCAGGCTTAATCAGCTTAAGCTAGATACTAATATTAGCTTATTGTTTAATTGGACCCAATGTTCATTGCAGTTATTATATACACTGATTCAAAAGAAAAATACACAACGCCTATTAATACAAGGAAACCCCAATACCTGGAGGTCTATGTTTTCTATACCCCAAAGTTCTAAAATAGCTACTAATAAACCCAATGTGACTTGTACTCCTTTATGGTGCATTGGCACCATAACATGTTACCTTCCTAAAGATACTAAGATATTATGTTCTTTCCATACTCTACCTATTATAAAAGGGAATTATTTTCTACAACCCCAAATAGAAGGAACTTTTATAGATCATGATAATGTTACTTATAAACTTACTGAGTGTATATCTACAGATGGAGGACCGATATGTAATGGGCTCCTCCGAATAATGGAACCTTGTTTATTATCTCACTCTATCAATATTTGTATTCTGACTGTGTACCCAATAACTAATTTTTCTGTCCTATATGAAGTAAAACCTTAACATGTATGTTTTGCAAAGTCCAATACGACGGAACTCCATGCTATGGGACTGCCTGCTCCGTTCTCGGGATGTCTACAGCATCTCGAGTTGCTTTATTGGAACGGTGATGTTTTTTTTTTTTTAAAGATTTTATTGGGGAATTGGCGGAGGGGAACAGCGTTGGGGAATCGGGGAAGGGGAACAGACAAGTTGCTGTCTTTTTGTTCTTCAGTTTAGTTGCGGAGGATGTTGCTTCACTGTTGGTATCGTCATTGCGCTCTTCCCGGATGAAGCAGATCGGTCGCTGGCCTCTGGATGTCGCTCACCGCGGCTATTGGCAGCTCGTGCTTGGCTGCCAGCTGCTCACGCTGGCTGCGGGCCACTCATGTAGCCTATGGCAGCCCACTGCAGCAGGGGCTGCAGCCCACACCATCACCGGGGCTCGCACAGCCCAGCTCCAGGTGGAGCTGTTGTTAGCTGTAGAGGGCAGTGTCATTGGCCCTCATGTGGGATCCGAACCGGGGCCGCTGGCATCCCAAAACCAGCGCTTAACCAATGCGCCACTCGGCCGGCCCCAGGAACGGTGATGTTTTTTATTTGACTCCTGACATAGAGAATGAAGAAACCCTGACATGGATACCACATCGTTTACAACCCCTGATTGTCTATCTACATTTAGATCTAGCCACCATTTTACAACAATCTACTTTATTGTCCCAGCATTTAACAAATAATCAAAAAAACTTAAATGAACATCGACTAGCTACTACTATAGTTGCCAATCAATTAAAGGAGCTATCACATGTTATCACTCAAGATTCTAACCATAATTGGTATGATTTTCTGTTCCATAGCTCTACTGCTCACAAATATTTTACTGCCATCTTTGCCCCCATTATGACAATCATTGTAATATTAACTTTGTTATGTTTATGTAATTGTTGGATGTATTGATGTATACAAAAACTATATACTGATTTTGTTACACGTCAAATTCATGTGAACTATGCCTATTCCCCCTCGCAGCCCTAGGACCAAATTCTATTAAAGATATAGAATAAAGGCCTGCTCAGGGTCATAGGAGAAGATACAGCTTGGGTATGCACTCACTACCCCAAGGAACTGGCCGTCCCTAGAGGAACTGGGATAGTTAAATTTAAAAAAAAATTCTGGGCAGTACACCCAGAAGAGGATAGATAACACGCCACAGCCCCGGCTCCTGGCCAGATCCGGGTCCATACGTGTTTTTTGAGCATACGTCTTTTGACACCAAGCCCTTGTCTTTTGGCGCTAAGCCTTCTTTGTTCAGACCCCTATAAAAAGGGAGCTGAAAAGTCCCTGAGCAGCCGCCACTGTCCTGAGGCAACTCTGCGTTTTGCCCGTGATGCTCTGCTGGTGCTGATGATTTTGCCCGTGATGCTCTGCCAGTGCTGATGATTTCGCCCGTGATGCTCTGCCGGTGCTGATGATGATGGGGTCCTGGTGGTATGCTGTAACTATTTACTTTCCATTTCCCTTAGTTCTTTCTCTGTTAATAATAAACCTTTTATCTACGCTTGAGTGGCTTGTGGTGGTGTGTCTTGCGTATCGATCCTCAATTTAATTAATCAGTCTGTACACAGCTAATCAATAATTTTCCTTATTGATACAAATATTACCAGCAACCTAGTGGCCACCCATGCATTCCCTTCAAGTTATTACTCTTTGATTTAGAGTAACATTTACCCTGACTTCTAATAGCACAGAATAATTTTTTTCAGTTTTATATTTTTCACAAATGGAATCATATATTTTTGTGTGTGTCTGCATTTTTACATCAGCACTATGTTTGTGAAAATCCATAATTTGGGATTTAGTTGTAGATCACTCACTGTCATTACTGTATAGCATCCCATTGTGTGAATATACCATGATAGATTTATTTATCTGTTCTGTTGATGGATACTCAGATTTTCAGTTTTCTAAATATTACAGTGTTGCTAGGAACATTCTAGTAGATGTCTTTTGGTGAACATATGTCCACATTTCTATTGAGTATATATCTTGGAGTGCATTAGCAGAAACATAGCATATGCATATGTTCAGCATTAATATATACAAGTGTTTGTACAAATTTACATTCCCACCAGCAGTGTGCAAAAGTCCAGGATTCTCCACAAACTTGTAAATACTTGATTAAAAAAATAATTTAACCATTCTCATAGATGTGTGGTGGTATTGCATTATGGTTTTAACTTTATGTTATCCAAATGACAAATGAAGTTGAGCACTTTTTTGTATGTTTATTGGCCATTTGGTTAGCTTCTATATGAGGCATCTGCTGGTCAAGTCTTTTGCTCATTTTTCTACTGGGTTGTCTATTCTTTATATATTCTGGATGAGTACTAAGACAAATACATGTCTACAAGTATCTTTTCCCACTTGGTCATTTACCCTTTTACTCCCTTAGTGGTGTGTTTTGATACAAAGGAAGTTGTGGTACATTTTAATATATGGTAATTACTTTATTGATTACACTTACCTGAAAATACCACGTATTAGCCCATAGGAATTATTGACCCATAGCCTTTGCACATGCTGTTTTCTTTGCCTGGAACTTATTCCTCCTTAATTAGCTACTTCTTATTTATCCTTCCTTTTCACAGTTCAAGCCTCCCCTACAAGTTACATTGTGTCCCCACCCCCTGCACTCCCACCTGCAGCTCTTGCTATGTTTCTCCACAACAGGTACTTATGCTGTCAAAGCTTTATTCATGTTTGTCATTTCTTCCCCTCCTCCTCTTTTCTGGATGGTCCCTAAGAACAAAGACTATTTCATTCTTGTTTGCCATTGTATTTCCAATGCTTAGTTAATAATAATAATAATAATAATATTCATTGAATATTAAGCACTATTTTAAATTCTTTACACAATTTCCCTTTAATTCTTACAACTCTATGAGGTAGGTGCTATAACTATCCTCACTTTACAGATGAGGATACCAAAGCACAGAGAAGTTGAAGTACCTTGTCCATTGACACACACAGCTGATAAAGAAAGGCTACAGAACTCTAACCTAGGTAGATTTCAGAAACATGCTCTTAGCTACTATGATGCACCCTCATAGTGGGCATTTAATAAATGTGTTGAATGAACAATTTGCAACTGGAAAGTACCATACAGATCATCTAATTCAGCTGGTTTATTTTAAGAATGTGTTTACTGGGGTCAAGAGGTGAAATGAGTTACCCAGGATCCCAGAGCTGGTAAGGGCCAAAATTAAGGCGAAATTCCAAGTGTCCTGACTGCCTGAATTTCAGTGTTCTTTCTTGCTCTATTTTCGAATAGAAGCCATCTACTTCTTTGTAAAATCCTGCTGTGCTTCGCTGCTTTCAAAAGATAATCACAGGCACAGACATTTCTAGTGATAAGAACTGTCACATAGGTACATGGCATGACAGCTAAACAAATTGCATGAAATTATAGACTCATGGACTTATCTATAGAATCATATTGTTATAGCTGAGTAAACCTAATATCTTCCTGCAAAGTGAAAATTGCAAAGTCTTTGAAATATCTGAATGTTTTTCATTGAGAGGCTAAAATTTTCACTGTTCATGTGTTTATGGGTTTATTTGGCGCTGTGGCTAGAATGAAGGCAGCCTGGTGTATATTGCCCTCATCTGCTTTGGTGCTGTGCTCTCCTCCCCTTCCCAGGTCAAATACTGCCTCCTGCCATTATCCAGATTGGTGCATTCAGGCTGCTAACTAAGTCTGATTTAAGATAGCTTAAGCACTAACAACTATTTCCTGGGTTTTATTTTTCAGTTTCACCAAACACAAATTTGCACGAGAGAGACCAGATGGAAACAGCTTTGGAAAGGATTGATTCTGGTAAGTGGGCTAAAATTTAACTAATATTTCCCCACTGATTTTACTTTTCTAACACTTTGTTTCTTCTGCTATATTGTGAGGCCAACACAATTCTGGCATTACATTCTATATCTATAATGAAATGCCAGGAAAAAAAGCATTAAATAAGACAGAAGAGGAAAAACAAACCAGTATAGTGAGAAGGCATACATTCAGTTAAAAACAATCCAATTTTCACTGATTTCCAATTTATTATAGTGTGGCAAAAGATCAGAAGCTTACCTTCTGTTTTTATCATAGACTCTAAAATCAAGTCACAATATTTGACTATTGTAATACCTAAATCTTAGAAGTATTCTTCATGAACTTTCAGAACTGAATTGGTTAAGGTAGTCATTTATACATAGGTAAACTTGTATGAATCTTCAAAGCCTTGCAGTACTAAAAAATAATCCTTTATAGACTATGCATCACATAATTGTTCAAAATTAGCTAATCTAGCTTCTAAAGCCATTGTTCTTGAATTTCTTATTTCCTGCTGCTCATTTCCTTATACTCACTGCCCTCTGAAGCCTATGATTTAGTGGTGAAAGTAACAGATATTTTTTTTATTACGAAAAATTTCAACCATGTGCAAAAGTAGAAAGTATAGTATAATGAACCTCTATATACACCTCACCCAGATTCAACCATTATTAACTAATAGCCAATCCTGTTTCACCTGTGATTTTTGTGCTTTCCTTCCTTGGATTATTTGGAAGTAAATCCCAGCCATCATATCAATTTATCCCTAAAATTTTCAGGATGTATCTCTAAACAAAGGAGCGCTTTCTGTACAAAAGAAAAATCTAATACCACTATTACAGCTAAAATAATCAATAAATTACTTGCTACCAATTGTACAATCATTATTCAAATTTCCCCAAATGTTTTAGACTCTTTTTAGTTACCTGAAGCCAGATCCAAACAAATCCATCCAAGCATTGTATTTGTTTTTCATGTCTCTTAAATCTCTTTTAGTCTATTAATTTACCTTCCCACTTTTTTCCCTTGCAGTTTATTTGTTGAAGAAATCAGGGTTATTTGTCTTGTAGAGTTCCTTACATCCTAGATTTTACCAGGTGCAGCCCTATGGTATTAAAAAACAAACATGTCTCCCTATCTCCCATATTGCTTGTAAACTGAGGGTTTAATATAGAGGCTTCATCAGATTAAGGCCTATTTTGCTTTGTTTGTTTGTTAATATCTAGTAGACGGTACTTTAACCTTTGTATTGTATCATGTTAGAAAGCATATAATGTCTAGTTTTGTCACTTAGTCGTGTTAGGATTGATCATTGAAATCAGATGTTGTTAGCTGATTCCTGCAGTATAAAAATTTCCATCAGCTTTTCATTATTTTATTAGGGAATTCAAATTGGTGATATTCTGAGTCTATGGTTACTTCATTTACTAATTGGCATCATTCTAAATTTGTTAAGAAGTTATTTTAAGGAGAACTTTTCTTGTCAACTATTTGGTTACCTGATGTACAGTTCATCAACAACAAAAAAGTCAGGATAAATGCTTAATTCTTTTTTTTTTCACCATTCTTTAGAATGACTAATTTATTTTCTTCCATTATTCAAATATGATCAATATGTTTTTAAAAGGAGATTTTAATTTTTAAAAATCTCATAATAACCCACATAGTTAACATTTCCAGTTCTTTTCATTCCCTTGTAGATGCAGTTTCCCTCTGGCATCGTTTGTCTTCTGCCTGAAGGAATACCTTTATCATTTCTTTTTTTTTTTTAATCTTATTTTTGTTTTGTTTGTTTTTGGTTTTTTTTTTGTGTTTTTTGTGTGTTTTTTTTTTGAGGGCAGTGTCACTGACCCTCATATGTGGGACCCGAACCGGGGCCGCTGGATTCCCAAGCCAGCACTTAACCACCGCGCCACTCGGCCGGCCCTAAAATCTTATTTTAAAGATTTTTATTAAAAATACAGGGCTGGCCGAGTGGCTCAGTTGGTTAAGAGCTCACTCAAGAGTGGAAGCTCTGAGTAACAGGGTCGCCAGTTTGATTCCTGGCCCGAGCTGAGCTGCAGCTGAGCTGCATACAGTTGGCACAGTGGCTCAGCTACTATATATATATATATATAATAGCTATATATATAATATATATTTAGCATATATATATATATAGTTAGCATATATATTCCCCATGCTGTACATTACATCCGCGTGACTTATTTGTTTTATACCTAGAAATTTGGAATACTTATTGCCCTTCACCTTCCTCCCCCTTTTTAATTTTTCAGTTACAGTCAACATTCAATACTATTTTATATTAATTTCAGGTGTACAGCATAATGGTTAGACATTTATATATATATATATTTTAAAATTTTTATTTATATTTATTTTTTAAATTAGTTTCAGGTGTACAACACAATGCAATAGTTACACTTTTTACCTCTCAAAGTGACAATCCCCCTCCCCCAGTTTACCACCCCACTCCCCCCCATATCATACATATCTATTACGATTCCTTTGACTCCCTTCCACAATATAATCCACATCCCGTGACTATCTATATATTCAATTACAGTAGGTATACAATATTATACAACATCAGCTTCAGGTGTACAGTGCAGTTATCAAGCCTCTTCTCCATCCAGGAAGTGGTCTCCCTAACAAGACATGTGACCATCTGACCCCCCACAAAATATTTACAATATTATTAATTATATTCCCTGAACTGTGTTTCATATCCCTGTGGCAATATTTTAGTTACCTATTTATGCTGTCTAATCCCTTCCCCTTCTCCCTCATCCCCACCCCCCTCCCGACTAGCAACCCTCAGTTTCTTGGAAACAATCGAAATGCCCATGGGTAGACGACTGGATTAAGAAACTGTGGTACATTTACACAATGGAGTATTACTCCGCTATAAAGAAGAATGAAATCGTACCATTTGCAACGATATGGATGGACCTAGAGATTATTATGTTAAGTGAAATAAGTCAGTCGGAGAAAGACAAATACCATATGATCTCACTTATATGTGGAATCTGAAAAACTGAATGAATGAGCAAAGTAAACAGAAACAGTCTCATAGACATTTTTATAATTTAAGAAGTGATCCCCCTGACTAGTCTAGTAGCCAACTGGCACTATACATAGTTGTTACCATATTATTGACTATATTCTCTATACTTCACTTTACACCCCCATGGCTATTTTGTAACTACCAATTTGTACTTCTTAATCCCTTCCACGTTTTCACCCAACCCCTGAAACTCCCTCCCATCTGGCAACCATTAAAATGTTCTCTGTATCTGAGTCCGTTGCTGTTTTATTTGATTATTTTGTTTTTTAGAGTCTACATATAAGCAAAATCACATTGCATCTGTGTTTCAGTCTGGCATATTCCATTCAGCACAGGACCTTCCAGGTCCATTCATGCCGCCACAGAGGGCAAGAACCCATTCCCTTCCCTGGGCAAGCAATATTCCATTGTATATATGTACCACTTTCTCTTTATCCATTTTTCTATCGATGGACACCCAGGCTGCCTCCACATCTTGGCCATTGTAAACAATACTGCAATAAACATATGGATGCACATGTCCCTTCAAAGTAGCATTTTGGGTATCTTCAGATAAATATCAGAAAGCGGGGTTACTGCATCTTTCTTTGTCTCTTGTTATAGCCTTTGTTTTAAAGTCTATTTTGTTTGGTATAAGTATTGCTACCCCAGTTTTGTTTTGCTTTTCATGAAACATCTTTTTCCATCCCTTTATTTTCAGTCTGTGTGTGTCTTCCAATCTGAATTGAGTCTCTTATAGGCAGCATATGTAAAGGTTTTGCTTTCTTATTCATTCAGCCACCCTATGTTTTTGATTAGAGCGTTTAATCCATTTACATTTAAAGTAATTATTGATAGATATGTAGTTATTGCCATTTTATTAAACATATTTTAGATTTTTTTTTTTCCATCTTAAAGAAGTTCCGCTAACATTCCTTGTAGTGCTGGTTTGGTGGTGATGAACTCCTTTAGCTTTTTCTTGCCTGGGAAGCTCTTTATCGGTCCTTCAATTGTAAATGATAGCTTTGCTGAGCAGAATGCCTTTGGTTGTAGATCCTTGTTTTTCTTTTTCTTTTTCTTTCTTTCTTTCTTTCTTTCTTTCTTTCTTTCTTTCTTTCTTTCTTTCTTTCTCTCTCTCTCTCTCTCTCTCTCTCTCTCTCTCTCTCTCTCTTTCTTTCTCTCTCTTTTTTTTTTTTTAAAGATTTTATTGTGTAATTGGAGAAGGGAACAGTGTTGGGGAATTGGGGAAGGGAACGTTGTGTTTTTCCAGGACCCATCAGCTCCAAGTCAAGTTGCTGTCTTTCAGTCTTAGTTGTGGAGGGCTGCGCAACTCAGCTCTCAGTCCAGTTACCGCTTTTCTATCTAGTTGCGGGGGTTGTGGGGCGCAGCCCACTATCCCACACAGGAGTCGAACTGGCAACCTTGTTGTTAAGAGCATGTGCTTTCACCAGCTCAGTGGTAGCTCAGCTCAGGCACAGCTCACTGGCCCATGTGGGAATTGAACCGTCCGTCCTGTTGTTCAGGGCTCGTGCTTTAACCAACTGAGCCATTTGGCTAGCTCAGTTCCTTGTTTTTCACCTCTTTGAATATTTTGTCTCAATCCCTTCTGGCTCACAAATTTTTGTTGAGGAATCAGCTGACAGTCTTATGGGAGTTCCCATGTAGGTAACTAACTGCTTTTGCTGCTTTTAGGATTCTCTCTTTTTCTTTAAACCTTGCCATTTTAATTATAACGTATCTTGTGTGGGACTTTTGGGGTTCATCTTTTTGGGGACTCTCTGCACTTCCTGGGCTTGCATGTATCTTTACTTTGCAAGGTTAGGAAAGTTTTCAGTCCTTATTTCTTCAAATACATTCTCAACCTCTTACTTTCTCTCTTCTCTGTTTTGGTTCCCCTTTGATGTGAATGTTGTTATTCTTGATGTTGTCCCAGAGGTCTCTTACATTATCCTCATTGTTTTGGATTGTTTTTTTCTTTTTGTTGTTCTGATTGGGTATTCTATGTTATCTTGTCTTCCAAATAGCTTATTCAGTCCTCTGCTTCATCTAGCCTGCTGGTGATCTTTCTAGTGCAGTCTTCATTTCAGTTAATGTATTCTTCACTTCTGACTGATTCTTTTCCATGGTATCTATGTCCTTTTTTATGCTTGTTATCTCTCTGTTGAAGTTCTCAGTAATTCCTCAAGCATCTTTATATTCATTGTTTTGAACTCTGTCTCTTGTACATTGCTTGCCTACATTTTGTTTAGTTCTTTTCCTGGAGTTTTCTCATGTTCTTTCATTTGGGACATATTTCTTTGTTTCCTCATTTTGGCTCCCTCTCTGTGTTTGTTTCTATGTATTAGGTAGGGCTGTTGTATCTCCCAGTCTTGCCTGTAGCTATATGTAGAAGGGGTCCTGTGGGGCCCAGTGGCACAGTCTTCCTGGTCACCTTTGCTGGATGCTCCTGGATTGTCCCTTGTGTGTGTTGTGGGGCTTATTCCATGGAGCGGGATTCCCCCCAGAGGGCTCTGGTGCCTGTTGAGAATGCCCCTTGTGTTTGCCAATTGTGGGGCTAATTGGGCAGTGCTCTGCTGTGGTCTGAAGTCAATCTCCAAGTATGTTGGTTCTGGGGCCCCTTGGGAGGGACTCCAGATCAGGCCCAGGTCAGCCACTACCTATGACTGGCCAGGGATTACCTGGTAGGAACTAGAAAGTGATCCACAGTTGGTCATTGCCTGTGCTGTACCTGGAGGCACGTGGGATAGGCTATGCTGCAAACCGAGGACAGCTGCCACCAGTACCATCCTGGGGTAGCTGTACAAAAGCCAGAACACTCCCAAGCCTGCTGCACCTGCTGGCTTCCATATGATTCAGCTGCTGATAAAGCCTCCTGCTGTATACACTTGGGTGAGGCAGGGTCTCAGTGAGTCAGCAGGGTGGAGCAGCTGAGCTCATCAGGCCAATCAGATTCAGATTTGGCCTGTGGGGCTGGGCTCAAAACTGGAAGGATGGTGCCTACCTGCTGACTTCACAGGAGGAGGGCCTCACACAGGGAAAATTGGGACTGTCCTTCCGTCCTCAGCCCAAAGTTACACAACTGAATGTCTCCCCATATATCTCCAATGACCCCAGAGCCACCGTGCCTCCCCCAGAGCCCAAGGTGAGTGCTTTGGAGCGAGTCTGTATACAGGCCCTTTAAGAGAATGTCTAGGTTTCCCACAGCCTTCTGCCCCACCTGGATGGTTGGAATCCCCACTTTTTCACAGACAGAAATTGTGGGGACTCCTCTTCCTGGCACCATTACTCTGGGCTGGGGAGCCTGGTGTAGGGGGCTGAGGTCCCTCTCTCCTTCATGGGGAACCTCTGTGGCTGAGATATCTCCTGATTTTCAACCACCACACATGGGTGTGGAACCAGCCCATTTTGCGTCTCCACCCCTATTACCAATCTCGATGTGGCTTGTTATTTATATCCTTAGTTATAAAACTTCTATTCAGTTAGACCAGGGGTTAGCAAACTGGGGCTCGCGAGCCACATGCGGCTCTTTGGGTATAATCCATCTCAAAAGTTTGCCGACCCCTGGAAGAGCCAATCCTGTCCCTCACAACAATTTAAAAATTATTCGAGAGCCATAAATATATTTTTACATAATCACCATTATGTGAATAATATGCTTTAAAAATTTTATAAATGAAACTATGATAGTTTTATTTTCATTTTCAATTTTCCTTCAGAGCCACAGTTCATGAGCCACAGTTTGCTGACCCATGGCGGCTCTTCCATCTCAAAGTTTGCCGACTCCTACGCTATACTTCAGAGGGTACTCCAGGTTGATCGCTCTATAATTTAATTGTAATTTTAATGTGTTCACGGGATTAGGCAAGCACAGCATTTATCTACTTCACCATCTTGGATCTCTTCTCCCTTTATCATTTCTTGTAATGCAGGTATGCTGGTGATGAATTCTTTCAGCTTTCGTGTGTCTGGAAAGAAAGGTCTTTATTTTTCCCTTACTTTTTTTTTTTTTTTTTTGAGGGCAGTGTCACTGGCCCTCATATGTGGGACCTGAACCGGGGCCGCTGGCTTCCCAAGCCAGCGCTTAACCACCACGCCACTCGGCTGGCCCTCCCTTACTCTTGAAAGTTATTTTCACTGGGTAGAGTTTCTCCAATGTCTTCTCGCGTGTATTGTGTACAATGAAAACTCTGTTATTGCCCTCATCTTTGTTTCTGTGTACATGTATCTCTTTTTCCTCTTGCTGTTTGAAAAGGACTTTTCTCTTTATTACTGAGTTGAAAAATATGGTTATGATGTAGTTTTCTTCCTGTTTCTTGTGTTTCATTGAGATTCTGAATATACTGATTTATAGTTTTTATCTAATTTGGAAATCTTCAGCCATTATTTCCTTAAATATTTTTTCTGTCTCCTCATCCCTTTCCCTCAGAGACTCCAAATAGCTGAAGTTATTCCATAGCTCTCTGATTCTTTGTTCATCTATTTATTTTTCTTTCTGTGTGTTTTATTTTGTATAGTTTCCATCTCTGTGCCTTCAGGTTCACTAATATTTTCTTTTGCAATACCTAATCTACCATTAATCCCATCCAGTGTGCTTTTCATCTGACATTGTAATATTTGTTTTTAGAAGTTGACTTGAGTCTCCTTTTTATATTTGCTATGCCTTTACTAATATAATAGTATGAAATAGAGTGTAATAACTTGTTTTAATGTCCTTGTCTGCTAATTCTAAGATCAGGGTCAGTTCTCAGCTTCAATTGATTTATTTTTCTCCTCATGATAGGTCATATTTTCATGTATCTTTGCATGCCTAATAATCTTTGATCAATTAGGCATTTTGAAATTTACCCTATAATGTGCTGGAATTGATCTATTTATTTATTTATTTGTATTTCTACAAATATTCTTGAACTTTGTTCTGGAACATAATTTATTTGGAAATACTTTGATCCTTTCATATTTTGCTGCAAAGATTTGTTGGATCAGGCCACAGTAGTGCTCAGTCTTGGCTAATTATTCCCCACTATTATGGCATAACCCTCTGATACTCTACACAATGCCCTGAAATTTTGAGCTTTGAGCAATCCACCTGATGGGAACAGGAACTGTTCCCCACCATGTGTGAACATTGGACACTGTTCCCTCTAATCAGGTGGTTCTTTCCCTAGACTTTGGTTATTTACTTACATGCATGATCGGTATTCACCTGCATACTCAAGGAGGCGTCCTCTACATATGTCCACAATTTTCTCTCTATGAAGATCTCTCCTCTCCAGTACATTATTCCACCTTGGTAGAAATTAGCTACCTTGGTATCTCCAGTCTCTAACTTCCTTGAGAACTCAGGAAAACCAATGGGATCCCCCTGGGTTCTACTTCATTGCACATGGCCTGGAAACACTGAAGGCAGTAAGCTTGGACGTTTGTAGGGATCACTTTTTGTTTTCTGTCTCTCTGTGATCACTATCATTGCCTGATATCCAGTGTTTGAAAACCAGTATTTCATATCTTTTGTTTGTGTTTTATTTGTTTTAGAAAGGTAGGTAAATATAGTCCCTGTTACAATATCTTGGTTAGAAGATAGTCAGTTCAATATATTGGGTTGTCGGAAAGGTCATGACACATTTTTGCAATGAAAAACATAGAAAAAATCTGTCATGACTTTTCCGACAACTGATATATATATGAAATCATGTACTTTAAACATATTTGATGTGTTTCAATCCATTGTAGATAATAGTGATAATGCTAAAATTGTCTCCTTTTGGTCAGTAAGAGCCTCTTCAAGTTGGCTTCTGAAAGACCCCAAGAGTCCTTCATAGTTTTTTGTTTTCTTGTCAACATGATGTTTCAGACTCATTTTGTATCTTTTTTGCCTTAAATCCATCATTTCTCCAAGGATCCAAGAGGGTTACTTTGAAGAATAGATAGGAAGGAATGTCCAAGGCCTGGGATACTGAAAATGTCCCAAGGAGAACATGAGGAAGGCAAAAGATTGCTGGAGGGCCGGCCAAGAGGCGCGGAAGCCAGTGGCCCCGGTTCGGGTCCCACATATGAGGGCCAGTGACACTGCCCTCAAAATAAACAACAACAAAAAACAAAAGATTGCTGGAGACTAATTGGAACATATCCAGAGAATACCCAACAGTTCAATAAGCAAACCTCAGGCCTATCACCACTTTCAGTATGCCTCTAACTGTCTTCCCTCGTTCCAATACCCCAGTACTTCAATACACACACACATATACACACACACGTGCGCACACACACACACACACACTTACATCAAAAGACAGGAATTCTTTCATGTTGCTTTCTCTGGATTATTGGGAGCAATGTAAATTGATTTCAAATATCAGCAATTCTGATCATTAAATATCCATTCAATTTTTATTGCAGAGAATGAACTCCTAGTTACTTCTCTTTTTTTAAAGATTTTTATTGGGGAATTGGGGGAGGGGAACAGACAAGTTGCTGTCCTTTTGCTCTTCAGTCTAGCTGTGGAGGACGTCATCTCACTGGCCCATGTTAGCACCATCATTGTGCTTTTTCCGGGTGAGGCAGTCACTCACTGGCCTCTGGACGGCCGCTCACAGCGGCTATTAGCAGCTCACTCTGGCTGCTGGCTGCTCACGCTGTCCTAGTTACTTCTTCATGATCAGTATTTTCACGTAAGTGGTTTGGGAATATTCCATAAAATGATACAAAGCCAAAGTAGATACAAATTCTGTGGCGATAAATTAATTTCTCAACTTTTAATATTTTGGAGGAAAAGAACATGAAGGAGTGAAATCCATGAATGATCTAGTTCAACTCTTGTTTTTAAACATTATTTTCAACTTTTCAACTTATATATGCAGCAAAAATTACCACAGTTAGTAAAAGGAAACAGAATTGTCTCATTTTTAATTTCTTTTCTTCTCTAAAGCTCATCAGTTTAGAATAGTTTAGAGGTCAAAAAAGCAAGTGAGGCAAGAAAATAGCACTGATTATTGTGCAAAAAAGCTGATCACTTAATCTTGATAATCAACAAGACATGCAGACTATTTGATCATGCAGGTTCATGTGAATGTTTGAACAGATTTCTTCATGTGGGTTTCTCGTCTTTGTGCCTCATCTTACAATTGGAAGACTATTTGTGTCATAACTATAAAGATCAGATGGGAAGTGGAAAAGCAGTTGTGAGTGTTGAATATTGAGACATAACTAGTGTCCAACTGTATAATACATGAGGTTATAAATCATAAGCCCTTTTCATGTTCAAATTTTGATTAGAACATTTTCCACTTCATCTATAATATATGTTATTCAAAAGCATTGCTATTTAGCAGATAAATCCAAAGTCCTCCCACCTTCCTTACTGCTATCTACTGGGGGTAAAGGTATGGCCAATAAAGGACAAAATATATCCTTTTCTAAATATTAATACCTCTGTGGTAACCAGATTGTTGCTATTCTGGTTATTCTGATACAAGCAACATTAACTTCGAATTGCAACTGGGATTTTAAATCAAAATGAGAGTTCTTGAGCATAATCCAGTCATCATAGTATGGATAAAATTACAATCCTATTTTACCAAATTATTTTACACAAATAATATATATTCAACATAAACATATAAGAAATAGAAACAAGCAATAAGACAATATTAAATTAAAAGCACACAAAAAGCCCCTACCACAAGATGACTACTGGTTTCATATCGGAGATTATCTTTCCAGGCTTTTTGTTTTCTTGGGTTTTTGTTGTTGTTTTGTTGTTTTAAGATTTTATTGGGGAATTGGGGGAGGGGAACAGCCAAGTTGTTATCCTTCAATCTTAGTTGTGGGGGGCGCAGCTAGCTTAGCTCAAAATCTGGTCGCCATCCAGCCACCTGTCAGCAGCTTGTGGCCGCTCCGCTCAAGGTGCCATGTTCAATCTTAGTTGCAGGTGGGCGTAGCCCACCATCCCATGTGGGAGTCTCACCGACAACCTTGTTGTTAGGAGCACATGCTCTCACCAGCTGAGCCATCCTGCCATCTGTTGGCAGCTCAGCTCAGGCACAGCTCACTGGCCCATGTGGAAATTGAACCGGCAACCCTGCTGCTCAGAGCTTACACTCTTAGCCAATTGAGCCACTCGGCCAGCCCTCCAGGCTTTTTCTTATGGAGATATAAGCAGCTGGCTTTTTTCATTTTCAAAAATGGCATCCTCCTGTTTATACTGTTCTGAAACAGTTTTTGGTCTTTTAATTTAAAAATAGACATTATATATATATATATATATATATATATATATATATATATATAATTAAAAATTGAAATAGTATAGTAAGACATAAAATGAAAATTAGAATTCTCTTACTCTGCAGATATAACCGTTAATATTTTTAAAAGTGTTCTTTAAAAATATTTTATACATACAGCATATACACCCTCATACATGCACACATCATTCATGAGAATGGTATAATGGTACACCTATTTTTCTGTACCCAAATTTTAAAAATCAATAATAATATTAATCATCATCATCTTGGACATACTTTTCTGTCAGTACATATTTTCCTTAGTCTCTCCTTACCCTCACAAAGTACCAATATTTATTCTCTTGGATTATAAACAAGGAAAAACTTAAACTCTCATTAAAAAGTGATTTAAACTCAAGTGACTGAAAACTTTTCTGTGTTAAGTAGGGCAAACTGCCATTAATATAATATGGAGAGTGGTTTTTCCAATAAACTCTATTAATGAGAAACACACAGGAAAGTTATAAGAATAATTATAGAGTATTAAAGTGTTGAAGAAACATAAAGGCAGAAAACCAAACGATTATGAATCTTCATGCATTTTCTCTTTTTTAAAGATGTATTGGGGAATTGGGGGAGGGAATTGGCCAAGTTGCTGTTCTTCAATCTTTGTTGTGGAGGGCGCCAGTCGCCATCTGGCTTCCCGTGGGCAGCTCGTGGCCTCTAGGCTCAAGGTGCTGTGTTCAATCTTAGTTGCAGGTGGGCGTAGCCACTATCCCATGTGGGAGTCAAACCAACAGCCTTGTATTTAAGAGCGCACAGCCTATCCACTGAGTCATCTGGGCGGCAACTCAGCTCAAGGTGCTGAATTCAGTCTTAGTTGCCTGCCGATGGGAATAGCCTACCATCAAACAGGTAATTTTGTTGTTACACCAGCTGAGCCATCCTGCCACTTCATGCATTTTCTTAATGAGTAGATTTTATCTTACTTCCATTTATTCTCCATATTACTGTGCTGTTAGTCTTTAGGCATGCATATTCCTAACTCATTAAGTTTCTGTTTTCCCCTTGTCTGTCTGCCTAGCTACCCACATCTACGCCTATATACACCCACACAGTCCCAGAACAATAGAATGTGCTACTCAGGTCAAGTAGGAGGGAAAAAGATCAATGACCCATGTGTGGGTGCAAAATAAGGGTTGCCCACAATTGTACTTTTATTATTTTCTTTGGATCTGATCTGGTGATTATTTATATATCAGGTCAAAATCAGGGTTCTTCTCAGGTGGAAAATGTGTGTGTGTGTGTGTAAGTGTAATATTGTGCACACATAAACCAAAGATTTTGTTCATCACAAGGCCTAATGATTAGACCTAGCCACTTAAAAAAAAAGATTTTTATTAAAATATAGCTAACATACAATATTATATTAGTTTCAGATGTACATCATAGTTATTCAACATTTATATATGTGAAGAAGTGATCACCACGATAAGTCCAGCAACCATCTGACACTGTACCATGCTGTCACAATATAATTGACTATATTCCCCATGCTGCACATTACATCCCAATTTATTTCCAGCAGTGTAGCAAATATCTCTTTTATTGCAAGTAAAAGAAATTATAACCACTCTAATCTCAATTACTTTGCACTGAGCCCTCTTGAATGTTAGATACTTCTAGATCATTATAATTGAACCATGTCTTTTAAATGTTATATGCATTGTTGGTGTAATGACTAAGAGGAAGAATCAATGGCTGACAGCCAATAGGAATAAGGAAAACATCTAGTTTCAGACTTTTATTTCTGTTCCTCAGCTTCCGTTTTGTGAACTACATCTAAAGATATTCAGAGCTCTCATCAGAACGAAAAACACTCAGAAAAGTGTTGTTGAACGTATCTTTAGGCACATTCTTTAGCAATTTTCATGTCATCATCTTCTTTCTTACTCTTGAGGGCTTTGAGCCAAGTGTTTCCTGAAGTGCTTACCCTATTTTATTTTTTTCTAAGACTTTCTCCTGGTGCCAGTCAGCATGTCCCTGATGCTCTTTTTTCACTTTATCCTTATCAAAATGTTTATCTCATTCAAACTGTCAGGATCTGGCTCAGTAATGGGCTTCTCAGTTCTACAGATTACAGATTTTCAGGCATTACTTGAAAATAAGCCTCTACAAATCCTATATTTGGGCTGCTAGCAGATTTACCATCCTTTATAGTCCAAACAATGAGAGATGTCTCTCTTTCTTTGAATCTCTCTCTCTCTCTCTCTCTCTCTCTCTCTCTCTCTCTCCTAAAACAGCTGCTACATGCTCATCCTTGCTCATTTCCTTCAATCCTGTGTTTTATATTGTGAATTTATCAGACTCTAACTTATTAAAAATTTTTTCCCAGGTTTTGTTGCTTAAATTTCCCATAGACTCTGGATAAGGGCCACATAGGTTTTCAATAAACTCATTCTTGCTCTTTTGGTTAATTCGTAAAGCCATGAAACTCTGGAATCTGTAGTTAAATTTCCTTGATTGTTTAAAAGGGTTATAGTGAAGGTCATTCACCTTGTGAGAAGCTTTCAGTGACCAAGAAACTGAAATATGTGCACTCCCAAGGGTAAAGCACAGCTTTATATTCTTAATGCAATGAAATGTTAGTCACATGCTTTGAAATTATGGCTTTCTGGCCAGACTCTGTAAAGTGAGATAGTCACATTTAAGCTATAACGTTTTTAGATGAAGAATAAGAACTGCATAATCAGTTATATTTATGCATGACAAAAGCACTTCTCAATCCATATCTAATAAGAATATGCTAGTATTCTAGTTCTTTTTCCCAAAGAAAAGATTCAGAGGACCTTACATTCACCAAGGAGGCAGTGTTTTGTTTTGTTTTCCTTTGGGGAATGTCAAGGGAGAGGTCATTAAACTGTTCTATTTGGGGAATGATCGATCACTGTACTTGCTTTACATATGATATGTTATTGAACCTCAAATTCCAACTTAGTGGTGTCAGCATTCTCTGGTAATGAAAATATATGATGAGTTTTCTAGTTATGGCTTTAATCTTTAAAATTTTATTTCTTTTTGTCGTTATCCTCTTTAACTTGTTCTAAGAACTTGGAAAAAAAAACCCTTAAGAACATTGAAGTATTTATAGATAATTGATGCAATATCTAGGATTTGCTTTCAATAATTCATAAAAAGGAAAAAGGGAGCATAAATGTAACAAGAATGAACAGAAGCTGATAAATGTTGAAGCAGGGTGTTGGATGTGTGGTATTCCCTTGTAATCTTGGCTCTACTTTTATGTATGTTTGAAAATTTTCATAATAAAGTTTAAAAGTCTTAAGCATTATTCTGCAGATAAACAGAGAATCTCTGGAAGTAGCTGAAATGGCACGTTTAACCTTCTGAAGTAAACCGTTCTTAGTGTCAGAGCCACAGGCATCCTTCTTAATAAGTAAGAGTGCGAAAGCCTGATAAGGGCATTGAGTGGGATTTTCCTCCATGAAATATCCTGCTTAAGTAAATCAATAATTAGAACATGACTAAAATAAAACAGGGACTATAAAATAGCATTCGTACAGCTGGTAGTTCCAAAATGGACCTTGCACTAATTACTATTAAGTGTAATAATAACTAATGTAAGAGTGGAAAGGGGCCCCCTGGTTTATTCTAGTCAGTGTGATCCTGGTCACACTTTGTTTTGTTTTGTTTGGATTGTTTTTTGAGGGCAGTGTCATCTGCCCCCACATGTGGGACCGAACCGAGGCCACTGGCTTCCCAAGCCAGCGCCCAACCACTGCACCACTGAGCCGGCCTCTTTTTTTGTTTTTAAACATGGGAAGGGGCTGACTGAGAGTGAAACCCTAACCATTTTTTCAGGGAAGAGTAAGCACAGGGTATCTGCCTTGAAATACTAGTTACACCTGGGTTATAGTCCTGGTACTGTAAAAGAGTGCGGACCACTAAGGTCTGAAGTTTTCTCTTCAGCATGTTTTAGACTCTGCTGTTTCTCTGTTTCTGTTAAAATATTTTCTCTCTGTCCCTCCCTCACTCTTTCTCATGTCTGTCTTCCTACTAAGATGGGTTGATACATCATTCTCTTTTCAATAATCTTTATTCATATCTGAAGCAGTTCTAATTTCTAGTAATCCAAAATCGTGTTGATGCTGTGGCTGTTATAGAAGAGATTGTTCCAAGCATTTCTTTTGCAGCCTTTGGAGATACGCTAATTGTATTTCCAGAACTTTTCGAAATAGCTTATCTTAAGTCTTCAAACTTGCTGCTTCTGAAGGAACTTGTTTATCCACTTTTTGGTTTCTTTCAGTGATGTCTTATGACCCAGAACAGTTACAAATGCTAAAACCAACCATTGATAGTATTTCATAGACGTGGGAAATTCTTTTGATGGGCTGCATCTAGAAATAACTCCCTTTGGTCTGCGTCCTTACAAGGTATTTTGTCACTAGTCAGGAGTCTGTTATCTCATAGAGTTAACAGCAAGTGACTTTGATTTGCTTTGTCAGGTCAAATAACCAAATGTTTAATCTTATGACTTAGCTGAAATATCTTTGGCATTTCTCCGGCTTTTCACGGAACCACTAGGCTGACCAACTCTATTTTCCACAAATTCAAAGTTCTTTCTTTTATTTTTCCATTTTGTAAAACAAGTCTGTATGCTACAAACTCAAAGATCACCTAGAGAAATCATCCTTTTAAAAATTGATTTTAACCAAATAAATAATGCACAACTTCACTGGAAGGTTTTGATGCTGGGAGAAAAAGACTACAGGGGTGGTTGTCCTCCACATCCTGAATAGAAAAGGACACAGGATTTATCCTGTGATTTTTACTTTTGTTTTCTTCAACTCCACTAGTAGTAAGAGTTTGGGAAACTACCTCTAACTGTTATTTTGTTTTTTACTCTAATGGTTTATTAAATTACAACACAATTCACCAATTTTAATTTTGGTAATGATATAAAAGTATGTAACTACCATGATTAAGATATAAAACTTTCCTTCACCCTAAGAATTTTCCAGGTGCCTTTTTTCACTTGTACACCCAATTTTGGTCCACTCCTCCCTACCCCACCCCAGGTAACTATTGACTTGTTTCATGTCAGTATAGTTTTGCCTTATAAAGGATTTCATATAAATGGAATGGTTGTCTTTTGTGTTTGACTTTTTTCATTTTGTGTAATGACTTTTAGATTCATCTATGTTGTTTCAACTATTTATATTCCTTTTTTTTTGTTATAGTATTTTTTGTAGTCTTTCATTGTAGTAATATACCACAATTTGTTTATCTATTCACCAATTGAGGTTCATTTGGGTAGCTTCCGTTTTGGACTATTATGAATAATGCTGCTATGAACATTCATATACAGGTTGTTGTGTGGACATATTTTTAATTTCCTTTGGTAAATACCGAAGAACGGAATTTCTGGGTAGTATGCTTAACTTTATAAGATGTTATCATACGATTTCCATAGTGGTTGTAGCATTTTCCATTTCCAACAGTAATGCATGAGAGTTCCAGTTTCTCCACATCTTTGCCAAAATTTGGTATTTTCAGTCTTCTTAATTTTAGGCATTCTAGTAAGTGGGTAAATGTATCTCATTGGGGTTTTAATTTGCATTTTTGGATGACTAGTGACATTGAACATCTTTCCATGAGATTATTGGTCATTTATAATTTTCTTTTTTGAAATGCCTATTAAATCTTTTGCCTAATTTTTATTAGAATGTTTGCCTTCTTATCTCTGACTTTTTGATAACAGCATTATATTCCATTGTAAACAGTCGGTCTCCATTTAATGGACACTGAACCTGTTTCCAGTTTTTTTGTGTGTTATAAGCAAGATTTCAATAACTGAATTACCTGTAATTACTTTATATTTTGTTAGACACTGCCAAATTGCTCTCCAAAATAAGATGCAGCATTTTATTAATTTGTTTTTTTTCTTTCACAAGGGCTATGTTAATCTTCTAACAATCATGCATTTCTTTTTTTTCTGATAATACATCATGAACATCTTTTCATTTTAATAAATATATATCTTGATTATAAATTTTGATAGATGCATAGTCTTTCATTGTATGGATATGGTACTATTTATTCAACCAGTTCCTTTCTGATAGATATTTGGATTGTTTCTCCTTTCACACTATTACATACAAGGCTGGGATGAGCATCCTTGTTCATATATATTTTCACGCTTATCTGACTATTTTTTAAAATTAGTTTATTGGAGTGACAATTGTTAATAAAGTTACATAGGTTTCAGGTGTACAATTCTGTAATACATCATCAATATATCACATTGTGTGTTCACCACCCAGAGTCAGTTCTCCTTCCATCACTATATATTTGATCCCGTTTACCCTCATCTACCATCTCCCTCCCCACTTATCCTCTGGTAACCACTAAACTATTGTGTGTGTCTGTGAGTTTCTGTTTCTTCCTTTGTTTGTCTTGTTCCTTTGTTGTCTTCAGTTTTATATCCCACATATCAGTGAAATCATACGGTTCTTGACTTTTTCTGTCTGACTTATTTTGTTTAGCATAATAATCTCAAGATCCATCCATGTTGTTCATTGCAGCTTTATTTACTGTGGCCAAGACATGGAAACAACCAAAGTGTCCTTCGATAGATGATTGGATAAAGAAGATGTGGTATATATACGCAGTAGAATATTATTCTGCCATAAGAAAAAATGAAATAGTACTCTTTGTGAAAACATGGCTGTATCTTTAGATTATTATGCTGACTATTTTTTTCATAATTAATACTTTTTGATACATATTCCCAAACATCCATGAGCAAAGATCATACTAATTTATTTTAACTTTTTATTATAGGAAATTGACAACATATAAAAAACAGAGAATAATATGGACAACTTTATCCCATGCATTTATGTTTCAGTTGCAGCAATTATCAACACACTGGCAATTTTGTTTCACAATTTCAGTCTTGTTTCACCATTATCCACTTTCAACCATCTGCCCAAAATTCACTTTAAAGAAAATCACAAATACAGTATTATTTTTTGATGAAATTATAAATGGGATTGTTTTCTTAATTTCTACTTCTGATAGTTCATTATTGGTGTATAAGAATGCAGCTGATTTCTCAATATTAATTTTGTATTCTGCTATTTACTGAATTAATTTATCAGTTCTAACAGTTTATTGGTGGAATATTTAGAGATCTCGCTATATATTTTCATGTCATCTGTAAAAAATGACAGTTTTACTTCTTCTTTTCCAATTTGGAGGCCTTTTATTTAATTTGTTTTGTCTGATTGCTGTAGTTAGGACTTCCAATACTATGTTGAATAAAAGAGGTGAAATTTGGTATCCTTGTCTTGTTCCTGATCTTAAGGAAAACACTTTTAGCTTTTTCTCATTGAGTATGATGTTAGTCTTGAGTTTGTCATATATGGCCTTTATTATGTTGAGGTATGTTCCCTCTGTTCCCATGTTGCTTAGAGGTTTTGATTTTATTTTCAATCATAAATGGATGTTGGATTGTGTCTAATGCTTTTTCTTCATTTATTGATACGATCATATGATTTTTATTCTTCATTTCGTTTAAGTGGTTTATCACATTAATTTATTGGCAGATATTGAACCAGCCTTGCATCCCAAGAATAAATCCCACTTGATCATGGTGTATGACCTTTTTAATATATTGCTAAATTTGGTTTGCTAATATTTTGTTAAGGATTATGTCACTGCTGCTCACCAGGCATATCAGCCTATAATTTTCCTTTTTCATAATGTCTTTGTCTGTCTTTTGAATCAGGACAATGGAGGTCTTGTAAAATGAGTTTGGGAACCTTCCCTCCTCTTGAACTTTTTTGGAGTATATTGAAAAGGATAGGTGTTAATTCTTCTTTAAATATTTGCTAAAATTCACCTGTAAAGTCATCTGGTCCAGGACTTCTGTTTGATGGGAATATTTTATTACAGATTCGATTTGAATAGTAATAATCAGTCTGTTCAAATTTTCTGTTTCATCTAGGTTCAGTCTTAGAAGAATTGAATGTTTCTAGGAATTTCTCCATTTTTCCCAGATTGTCCAATTTGTTGGCGTATAGTTGTTTGTAGTACTTTTTTGTAATCCCTTGTATCTCTGTGGTGTCCATTGTTACTTCTCTTTCATTTTTTATTTTATTTATTTTGGGTCCTCTCTCTTTTTCCTTTGATGAGTCTGGTTAAAGGTTTATCAATTTTCTTTAACTTTTCAAAAAATGAGCTCTTGGTTTCATTGAACTTTTGTATTGATTTTTAGACTCAATTTCATTTATTTCCACTCTATTTATTATTTCCTTCCTTCTACTCACTTTGGGCTTTGTTTGCTGTTCTCTTTCCAGTTCCCTTAGGTGTAAAGTTAGACTGTTTATTTAAGTGAGACTGTTTATTTGAGAGTTTTCTTGCTTCTTGAGGTAGGCTGTATTGCTATAAATGTCTGTTATAGGACTGCTTTTCTGTGCCCCATAGACTTCGAGTCATTGTCTTTCCTTTTTCATTTGTCTCAGTTATCTTTTGATTTCTTCTTTATACCATTGTTAAAACATTCATTGTTTAGTAGCATGCTATTTAACCTCTATGTGTTTGTGTGTCTTGGTTTTGTTTTTTTTCTTGTAATTGATTTCTAGTTTCATATGATTGTGGTCAGGGAAGGCCTTTGATATAATTTCAGTTTTCTTAAATGTACTGAGACTTATTTTGAGGCCTAACATGTGGTCTATCTTAGAAAACGATACACATGCACTAAAAAGGATATATATTCTTCTGCATTAGACTGAAATGCTCTAAAAATATTAATTAAATCATCTGGCCTACTGTGTCGTTAAAGGCCCCTGTTTCCTTGCTGATTTTTCTGTCTGGAAGATCTATCCATTGATGTCAATGGGATGTTAAAGTCCCCTACTCTGACTGTATTACTGTCCATTTCTCCTTTTATGTCAGTTGATATTCGCTTTATATATTTAGTGCTTCTATGTTGGGTGCATAAATGTTTACAAGGGTTTATACCCTCTTGTTGGATTGATTCATTTATCATTTTGAAATTTTTGTCTCTTATTATAGCTTTCCTTTTAAAGTCTATTTTGTATGATATAATTATTGCTACAGTAGCTTTTTCTTCATTTCCATTTGCAAGAAATACCTTTTTCTATCTTTTCACTTTCAATCTCTGTGTGTCTCTTAACCTGAAGTGGGTCTTTTGTAGATACTATATGTATGGATCTTCTGTCCTTATCCATTCAGCTACCCTATGTCTTTTGATTGAATCGTTTATTCCATTTACATTTAAAGTGATTATTCACAGATACATAATTATTGACATTTTATTATTGATATTTATGGTTCCCCTCCTCCCTCTTCTTCTTAAAGACATCCCTGTACATTTCTTATAATACCTGTTTAGTGGTGATGAATTTCTTTAGCTTTTTCTTGTCTGGGAAGGTCTTTATCTTTCCTTCAGTTTTAAATGATAATCTTGCTGGGTATCTTGGTTGTAGATCCTTGCTTTTCATCACTTTGAATGTTTTGTGCCAATTCCTTCTTGCCTGCAAAGTTTCTGTTGAAAAATCAACTGGCAGTCTATGGGAGCTTCCTTATAGGTAATTAACTGCTTTTCTCTTGCTGCTTTTAAGATCCTCTCTTTGTCTTTAACCTTTGGTATTTTAATTTACAATGTGTCTTGGTGTGGGCCAGTTGAGGTTCATGTTTTTTGGACTGCCTGTGCTGTCTAGACTTGTGTGTTTATTTCCCTCTCCACGTTAGGGAAGTTTTCAGTCATTATTTCTTCAACTAGTTTCTTAATCTCTCTTCTCCTTCTAGTACCCCTATGATGAAAATATTACACTTGGTATTGTCCCAGAAGTCCCTTAAACTACCTCATTTTAAAAATTCTTTTTTCTTTTGGTGTTCCAATTCAGTGTTTTCTGCTACCTTGTATTTTGAATCATTGATTCGGTCCTTTGCTTCATCTAGTCTGCTGGTGATTCCTTCTAGTATATTCTTTATTTCAGTAATTGTGTTCTTCATTTCTGGTTATTTTTTTATGGTTTTATATCCTTTCTTATGCTTACTATTTTCTAGGTGAAGTTCTCACTAAGTTCCTTAAGCATACTTATAGCTAGTGTTTTGAACTCTGTATCTGGTAAATTTCTTCCCTCCATTTTGTTTATTCTTTTTCTTGGATTTTCTCCTGTTCTTTCATATGGGACATGTTTCTTTGTTTCTCCATTTTGGCTGCCTCTCTGTGTTTGTTTCTATGTATTAGGTAGATCTGCTATCTCCCAGTCTTGGTCAGATGGCCTTATATAATAGATGTCTTGTGGGGCCGAGTGGCACAGTCTCCCTGGTCACCTGCGCTAGATGCTGCAGGAGTGTCCCGTGTATGGGTTGTGTGTTTCCTCCTGTTGTAGTTGAGCCTTAATTGCTATTAGCACGTTAGTGATGGGATTGACCCTCACACTTACTGGATATGAGTATTGACCATGACCATAGCATATGAGCAGCTGTGTGGTGGCTGTGTGGCGGCTGACCCCATGGAGCAGGATTCATCCCAGTGGGCTCTAGTACCAGCTGAGACAGCCTTTTGGGTGAGCCTCTTGTGGTACTAATTGGGTTGTGCTGTGTTTTGGTCTGAAGTAGGCTACCAGGTTTGTTGGTTTAGGGGCATCTTGGGAGGGACTCACATACAGGCCAAGATCAACTGTTGCCCGTGACCAGCCCAAGGTTACCTGGTAGGAGCTACAAAGCTATGGACCGTTGGTTTCTGCCTGTGATGGAAGTCATGTTGGGGAGGCCATGCTGCCAACTGAGGATTGGGGCAACTCATCAAAAGGCCCAGGGCACTCTGAGACTTGCTGCCAGCTGTTCCTTGATAGTACTTGAGTTGAGTGGAGCAGGGTCTCATGGAGTCACTAGAGTGGTGTTCCCCAGGTTAGTGCAGATTCAGATTTGGCTCCATTTCTGAGCCTGGGGCCACTTCACAAAATACATGGAGCACACCAAGGCCAGCTGCCACCTGTGTGGGATCCACGAACCCCCCAGAGTTGTTCAAGAAAGACTGAAGTGGAGGCCAACACTAGCTACCCCCAAGCTGCCGAAAAAGCCTCTGGGGCTATGCTACTTGGGTGGGGCAGTATCCCAGGGAGTCACCAGAGAGGAGCAAGTGGAATTCATCAGGCCAATGAAGATTCATATTTAGAGTGTGTGTCTTGGGCGGGGGAGGGTTCAACACAGGAAAGATGGCATTTGCATGACGGCTACACAGGAAAATGGCTCTACAGAGGCATAGTGGTAGTTCTCCCTCAACTCTTGCCCTGAAACCACACTACTCAGTCTCTTCCTATATGTTTCTGCCACCTCCTGAGCCACCATCTCTTTTTGGAGCCCAGGGTGAGTGCCTGTGAATAAGGGAGTCTGAGCATGGGCCCTTTAAGAGGACACCCATGTTTCTAGAAACTTTCTGTCTCACCCAGATGGATTGAATTCCTGCTGATTTTCAGAGCCAGATATTGAGGGGACTCTTCTTTAAAACATTGGTGCTCCAGGCTGGGGAACCTGGTATGGTGATTGGACTCCTTGATATTCAGGGGAGGCCTGTGTAGCTGACATGTCTCTCCCAATTCTTGAGTGCCACACAGGGGTGTGGGGCCAGCCCATTTTGCACATCTGCCCCTCCTACCAGTCTCTACATGGCTTCTTCCATGTATCCTTAGTTATAGGACTTCTGTTCAGGTCGACTTCTGATGGTTCTATAGGTTGACTGTTCTATAATATAGTTGTAAATTTAATATGGTCATGGGAGGAGGCCAGCACAGCCTGTGCAGATTCCACCATCTTGACTGGAACTCCTTTTTCTTATTTATTAAATCACATTTATCCATAATTCATGGAAGTAGACATTATCAAGAATACTTTATCAAAAGACAAAGTTATACTTGTGCTTCAAACTATCAAGCATAAGTGGGAACCTTTTTTTTTTTTTTTTTGGTTTGGTTTTGGTGAAGATATAGTTGTTTTTTTTTTGAATATTTTATTGGAGAATTGGGGAAGGGAACATTGTGTTTTTCCAGACCCATCAGCTCCAAGTCAAGTTGTCATTCAATCTTAGTTGTGGAGGGTGCAGCTCAGCTCCAAGTCTAGTCACTGCTTTCAATCTAGTTGCGGGGAGGATTGGGGGGGCGCAGCCCACCATCCCATACGGGAGTTGAACTGGCAACCTTGTTGTTAAGAGCACATGCTCTCACCAGCTGAGCCATCGGACTGCCTGTTGGCAGCTAAATGGCAGCTCAGCTCAGGCGCAGCTCACTGGCCCGTGTGGGAATTGAACCAGCAACCCTATTGCTCAGAGCTTGCATTCTAAACAACTGAGCCACCCAGCTGGCCCTAAAATTATTTTTGAGAAAGGACACTCCATGAGTAAGTAGAACCAACACTTGATAAAGCAAAAGAGTCTCAAGAACCTTTTTAGCTTTGTTTAACTTCTGTTTGAATTGTAGTCCAGCTATATGGTAGTTGTTTGCGTAGCTGCTGTTTTTGAATTTCTTCTGGTTGTATGACCAAATTGACTTTCTGTGTCCTCTTAGGATACCCTCCCTGCTTGCTGTCTCTTGGCAGCTCTGGGCCCATTTAAAGCTTCAAATGTTCAAATGAGAAAATCATGCTTTTGACCTCCTTTATCCAAGGAAAGTTTACCTAATCCTCTGTTTCTGGTTTCCTCAGAGACTCCCTTAGAATCTTTCACTAAATGACAGTGGGTAAGAGTGGGTTAATCAAATAAATTAGTCTCTGCTGTAGTATTAATGAGCTGGTGGTTTGTCTTACTGAAAGATGATAATGAATGCCTCACAAATTAAAATGTATTAAGATACATGAAAATTGCTTCTTCTAATGGTGGGAATTTAAGACAACTATGGTAGTCTAGTGAAGATAGTTTTATATCCTTTATTGCTTCCTCAGTCATACTACATTGCCACTGTTAAAAGACTGGCTCTGTTCAACTACTTGGTGTCTTCATTGCTAGTTCTATTTTTTAACCTGTAAATCCAGCATAATATAGCAGCTGAATTTATGGTCTGCTATCCACAGGTGAGCAGTTCCAATTTTTTTCTTTCTATTGCAAAATAATTGTTTTATATGTCTAGATGGATCTAGAGAGTGTATTAAAGATATGGTAGGATCAAGTCTCGACTGGGTTTTAACTTAATAGCCATCCAAAACATTTGTTTTCTAGAAATACTCGAATATTATGTAAAAATGTTTTGCTTCTCCTTTTGAGAAAATGCAAAACTTTTGTAAAAACCATACTTTACATTTCCATGGTGCTTGATAGCATAAAGTACTTTCTTAAGCATTATTTAATTTGAAATTCATGAAAGGGCCTATGAGTTAGATAAGACAGAAACTCTCATTCCAATATAAGAGATAAAACCCCTAAAGTGATTGTTCAAGTTCATCCAGCCATTTAGTGACAGAACCTATATCCTTGGTCCATTCAGTATAATTCAACTTGTAAATGAGAAGCAGATGTGAAATCATTGCAATCTGACAGGTAAGGCATTTCTTTTTTTTTTTTTTTTTTTTTTTAAAGATTTTATTGGGGAATTGGTGGAGGGGAACAGCGTTGGGGAATCGGGGAAGGGGAACAGACAAGTTGCCGTCTTCTTGTTCTTCAGTTTTAGTTGCGGAGGATGTTGCTTCACTGTTGGTATCGTCATTGCGCTCTTCCCGGATGAGGCAGATCGGTCGCTGGCCTCTGGATGTCGCTCATCGCGGCTGTTGGCAGCTCACGCTTGGCTGCCAGCCGCTCACGCTGGCTGTGGGCCACTCACTGTAGCCTATGGCAGCCCACTGCAGCAGGGGCTGCAGCCCACACCATCACCGGGGCTCGCACAGCCCAGCTCCAGGTGGAGCTGCCGTCAGCTGTGGAGGGCAGTGTCACTGGCCCTCATGTGGGATCCGAACCGGGGCCGCTGGCATCCCAAAACCAGCGCTTAACCAATGCGCCACTCGGCCGGCCCAGGTAAGGCATTTCTTAAGGGAGGAACCTTGATTGTATTTCCTCTCCCTTGCCTACTCCCAAAGGAAGGCAGTTCTTGATAAGAATCATGTCAGAATTATTACCATCATATCTATGGCATGAAAGTTAAAAAAAATCAACTAGTGATGTGGATGTTTTCTTTCTTTTTGATACTATGTATTCCAAAATTTGAGGACATACAAATTATTGATTTGCTTTTGTTCTTATCCTGTTGTAGATTCTTCATTAGTCTGAGACCTCCACATAGTTATCTGAAAGTGGATGCACTTCAAGAATTACTGTATGTGGTGTTCCTTTATTTCACAAATATTTGTTGAGAATCTTCTGGAAGGAAGAAAATAAAACAAGGTAATGGTAACAGAAAATGATGGGTGGGAGTGGGCAGTATTGGGCTCTATTTTATGTAGGATGGTTTGGGATGGCCTCTTGGAAGTGTTGATATCTGACCTGAGTCTGAAGGATGAAAAATGGGGAGAGCATTTTAGGCAAAGAGAGCAGCAAATACAAAGGCTCTGAGGCAGAGATCAGTTTGATGCTCTCGTGAAACAGAAGGTCAGTGTGACTGGGGAATATTGGACAAGGGGGAGATTAGTAAGATATAACATTGGAAAAGGAGGTGGTGGGAAAATTACAGAGGGATGTGTTTGGACTCTATTTTAAGTGCAATAAGAAATTATGACATTATTTTACAGAAGCAGTGGTTTTGGAGGGAAATGTTATATGGAAACTATCTGCCCTCAGCAACCCTTTATTTTAACTGAGAATACCCTTCCAAATACTTGTAGAATTAATTAGAGCTTAGGTTGTAGAATCTGGTGCCACCAGAAATTGGCTTATTTGACCAAAGGAACATACTTCTCTACCACCATCCATGGTGGTGAACCTAGTGTAGTTTTCTCTGTGAGTGGGATATTTATTTCTGAAGCTTCCTAAAGTATCTAGGTTTATTCAGGTGAACTATTCTTATTGTTATAATTTTCTTCTGAAAGCACAGTGAATCTATGAAATTGGAGGAAGGAAGGGTATACCCACCGAGAGGTGAGAAAGGTATAGTAGATGCTACTTAATTCGTTGGTTCTAGAATTTAAAATTTCAGAAATTCCACATAATTTTGGACAACACCAGAAATATATCTTTATGTGATAACTCTGTGAATACATTTTTTCTAGGCTATCAGGTACAACTGCCTACATAATGTAATATCAACTCCAAACCGCATCACTCAAAGAGTTTTTATAAAACCTGTATCTTAACTTTCACTTTAAATTTTACTAGCTCAGAAACTCTTTTGCCAAAAGGATGAAAGTGTCTAAATATCAGTTATAAAGGACAAAATGTTTCTTTGACTATCTTGAGATAAAAAGATAACCTTCTCCAGCATAAAGGCAACAGTTTTCCTTTCACATTCTTTAAAGATTTGCTTTGTGGAACATTAAACCTATCCCCCCCTAGAACCCAATGCCTACAATGTACTGAGATTTCAAACACACACACACACACACACACACACGCACACACACACACTCACACACTTCTTTCCAATGTGCTTTCAAATTGCTTTTGCCTTTTGATTCAGATCATTAGCAATGGCCATAGAAAAGTCGCAGATAGCTAGAGGGAAATGCAATAATTTAGAAAGAAGTTTTCCCTTTGGGTCTAACTCTACAGTTTGGTCTAATTTTATTTGACTTTTTTGTCCATCATAGTATAAGAGTCTTTTTTTTTTTTCTTTTCATAGAGTGAAAGAACAGTTTACTTCTTTTAGGCTGCTGCCCTGTTCTTTGTGGTTCAAAGGAAACAAAGGTTTTCTTTTTTCCTAGGCTTTGAGTGGAAGGCTTATGAAGGTTGGGGGATTGATAGCAGTAGGAGATTAAGAAATGTCTTTAATTCACACACAGCTCTGGACTTGCAGTTGTTCAACCCTAGTGATAAGCTAGAGTTATGCTTTTCTTACTTCTTATGTGGATAAAGAAATTGCTCACTGATTTTTCCAGTTTCTACTTCAAGGATATTTTAGTTCAAGGGGATAGGATATATTGGCAAGGAGGGAAGGGAAGGCGTACCTCTTACAGAATCAATAACCCTTGCTTCCAACAGGCTGGAGAGAAACATCTCTGTAGTCAGACCATAGCTATCTATGAAATGAGGAAAAGCAGTTGAATATTTCCTGAGTGCTACTAGGTACTGAGACTGTCTAGGCATTTTATATATACTATATCAGTCTCAGAACAATTTTATGAAGTCAATATTACTAAATATTACTTAAATGACTTAGGTGATTTGATCAGCATCATACTGTTATGTGAGTTTCAGACCTTGGATTTTAACATGAGGCTACTCATGCTGTTCTCCATTGCATTATACTTTCTTTTTAAGGCAGGATCAAGAATACAGCAACCAGCATGTCCGTATACTCCCTTATTCCTAATCACCAATGTCTACATTTGGTACTGCACATCTCTGAGTGCATCATACATGACATCTCTTTGAGAACCTTTGTGGTGTATCTTTCCTGATGGGTTAGGAAGGATAGGAAGTCCAGGTTACCCTTGAGCATGTTCATACAAACCATCCCTGACCACACATAAGAGAAATAATAGTAGCTAACATTTAGTGAGCCCTTACCAGGTGCCAGGTACTCTGTTAAGAATTTTTGAAATATCATTTAATGCTCAAAACAACCCCAGGACTGAGACATATAATATTGTCATTAGCATTTCAGAAAATGGAGATTCAAATAGATTAAGTGGCTTGTTCAAGGTTACAGAGCTGTTAAGTAGCAGAGTCAGAATTTGAATTGCATAGGCTGATTCCATAAACTATGACCTTATGCAGTACACTATACTGCTTGTTATATATGTCATGTAGCACAGAATAAAGAAATATCGAAGTATAATTTAATATACCAGGCATTAGTGATTTTCAAATGTCTGAGAAACGTACTAATATTTTTGATCTTAGTCAATGGTGCTTTCAAATTCACTGTTATTATTTTCAGTCTTGACTCTTTTTTTTTTTTTTTGAGGGCAGTGTCACTGGCCCTCATATGTGGGACCTGAACCGGGGCCGCTGGCTTCCCAAGCCAGTGCTTAACCACCACGCCATTTGGCCGGCCCCTGTTATTATTTTCAAAAGATGCAGAATAAAGTGTTGCAATCAAATATTCCAAACCTCATATCACAAACAATTACCTGCTGAGCCCCTACTCTATTCTTGGTATCACTCAAAATTTAGATAGAGTTAAAGTAAGGAAGACCCAGCTCAATCATTACCCTCACAAACTTGCCTGGACTCTGCTTTTAATACCAGTATAATAAACCTATACCTCTTGATGTTCCAATGAACATGCTTTTAAAAATCCATACTATTGGGCATATTGAAAGTAAATGAATTATTCTGTCATATTTGAGATAGCATGTGATTTATTGAATCTGAAAAAAATATGGTTGGCAGTGATTAAGCCTGTGATCCATAGTTGCATTATATTTTCCAGTGAAGCCTGTTGAATCTAGATTACATATACAATGTCTGACAATTAAATTCGAGAACTTGTTGCAGCAATGTTGCTAACCTTTTTTGATAGCAGAGGGATTATTCATTATGCATTTGTACCAAATGGACAAAAAGTTAACCAAGTTTACTATTTGGGAGTGTTGAAAAGGCTGCATGAAAAAGTTAGATGACCTGAACTTTTCACCAACAATTCATGACTCCTGCATCACGACAATGCACCAGCTCACACGGCACTGTCTGTGAGGGAGGTTTTAGCCAGAAAACAAATAACTATGTTGGAACTCCCTCCCTACTCACCTGATATGGCCCCCAATGACTTATTTCTTTGCCCAAAGATAAAGGAAATAATGAAAGGAAGACATTTTGATGACATTCAGGATATCAAGGGTAATGTGATGACAGCTCTGATGGCTGTTCCTGAAAAAGAATTCCAAAATTGCTTTGAAGGGTGGACTATATGCTGGTGTCAGTGCATAGCTTCCCAAGGGGAGTACCTTGAAGGTGACTGTAGTGATATTCAGCAATGAGGTATGTAGTCCTTTTTCTAGGATGAGTCCACAAACTTAATTGTCTCACCTTCGCAAGTGGGCTATGAATGGTATTATATAATATTTCATTAGGAAGAAAAGAATAAAACCAACCAAATCACAGTGTGTTCAACTCAGGGAATTATAAATGTAATGTTTAGATGATATATGTCTCATCAGACATACATGAGACATATATCATCTAAACATTACATTTATAGTTAAACCAGCAATCACTGGTGGAACAGGTTCCATTCTTGACTCACATCCATCTAGAATCAAAAACTACCATATACCATTGGAACATTTCTGGATTTCAGACAATTCAGTGATAAAGTAGAGATAGAAAACAGCATTTGTGAGCTAGTTAGCTAATGATGTAGTAGCAGTGTAGCACAATGGTCAAGTGTGAAGACTGGAGCCAGATTGCCTAGATATAAATTATGGTTCTCTGGCTGGGTGACTTTGGTAAGTTACTTTACCTCTCTGTGCAACCATTTCCTCATTTGTAAAATAGTATTTACCTTATCAGGTTGCTGTAAAGATCAAATTAACTCATACATATACAACAATTACAATGATGCTTGGTAAATGGTAAGGATTTTAATTCTTATGTTAATTTAATTTAACAAAATATAGTCTTTCTAAGATTTGTCTAAGAAACAAAATAATTGAGCTACAGAATTGTGTGACTTTTTTTTCATTTTGAGGGACTTTGTGTGTTTATGAGCAGTGCTTCTTATTCTTTACTTCACATAACATGAAGATGCTCAGAAGCAGTAAAATACGTTTGCATCATTTTGTTGTCATCATCATCACTATGACCTTACAAAACGCATTTATGTCAACAATTTTAAAAAGTTTTGTATTTTCCTGTTTGCACAATAAGTTGAATTTTAAAAAATTATTTTGTATCCTTTTAAAAGACCATGCTGTTGATTTTCTTTTTAAATTTTACTCTGCCTTTGGAAATAAAGAGGTCTGAATGCATAATATATTTTGGTTATGCTTAGCTGGACACACTGCCTGAATGGCTTCATGAATATTAACATTCATATTCAGTAGGTTTTTTCTTTTTAAATAGGGAAAGTAGGACTTTATTACAATTAATTGCAATAGGGTATCATTTGATGTTTATCTCAGAGATGAAACCTTTTAATATTGAGAGAAGAAGGGCTAGTGAATTTGATATGAGGGAATAATATCAATAAAACCAGCAAAGAAAGACCACATGAAGAGTCAGAAAATTATAATTTGGTAAAGAGGGAACATGTAGCTTCTGAGAAACAGTCTGGTCAATTAAAAGCAGACTAGCCCTTGATTATTTCTCTAATACCTTTTGATTAACAGCTGTACAAAAATGGACTTTATAACTTTGAGCCCAGAGGAGCAGATTAGCACTGCAGTTAATGTCCTATTATGCATGTGTGGTTTACTAGCCCTGAGGGATCCTAGTCCAACCTGTGAGCCAGCTGTTCCTTGTCATGAGAACTGGAAGCACTAGAAGCAATCCACCTAACTGAATTTTTTGGCTTGACTGTATGTATGGATTTTAAAGGTTTAAGTTTCTATTCTACACACATGGTCAAACTCTAATAAATATTCTCAGAAATACTGTTATAATTAACACTCGACCCAATTTTCCTTGTTTTTGGAGAGGCTGATTACAATATTTATACCTTTGAAACTTTTGTCCTATCAAATTGATGTGTTTTGAAATGTGTTTATTTTGCTTAGATACATAGCCACTTAGATTCATAACGAATCTGCTGCTTCCTTGGTAGTGCAGTCATGCCTGTGTGTCATATATGTGCTTTGTTGCAGTCAGTTTCGTTACTGAGTATTAGAAAGTAAGAAATGTGTTCTCAGCAGTGATTTGCAGGATGAGCCTCAGCTGGTAAAAATTATTTAGGGAGGACTGAGGGATCCATTGCTAGTACTAGCACAGGACACATTAGGCAGGTTAACATCTAGATGACAGTAAAATAGCAGACATGCTACATACCGAAACTCAGGTTGGGATGGATGCCCATAAGTTTTGCTCTGGTTGGTGAGCAATATTATGCATACTCTACGTACCCCTACTTGGCCCCAAAAGATGGCTGGTTAGTCAATGACGAATAAGATTGCTCAAGGGAGGAACAACCTAAGACGGGCACAGTCGCATGGGAGCGATAGGAGGAATCACGGAGTTGAGGAAAAAGGATGTAGACCCCTTGTTTCAGGTTCTGACACCTTGTGTGTGAAATGACCTATCGATGTGATAATATCTGTCTTCCATGCATTCTTATCAGTAAGTTCCAGCAGAGGAAGTTTCTGTCTCTTAGGAGGTGCATGACAATAACATCATGGGACCTTAGGTAATGGCGGCTTGCAGGCATGGGTGATTTGGCCCTGAGCTAAATTCTCTGGTATGAGACTCACAGACTGCAGAAGACACATTGATCTTTTCTTATTTGTGAGACAACGAAAGGAGCAGTCAGGCCCAATTTGGGGCCCAGTCCATGAGGCTGGTGTCCCCTGGCACCAACTGCATTTTTCTCTTATTTGTGTGTCTCTCTTTCTTAACCTTTCACCATCCCTTCTCCACTCCCACTGCTCTGTTGTGGTGGACGCAACATAGGGTGAGTTCGTGAACAGAATTGTCAGACCTCGTATATCTTCCTGGTTGGAGAGAACTGCACACCTCTGCTCTGCAAGGGTACAACAGCCCAGCTTTGCATTCTGAGACCAGTTAGCTTTCACAGCGAGAGAAGCTACCAGGGATTAAGCTGTACATGCTGAGTTCCTCCTCCTGACATCACTCATCAGATAAAAAACACTTCTCTGTTGAGAGGGAATGAATGAAGTTTCACTGAGCTTGTTCCCATGCTTCTCAGAGCTCACTACCTTAAAACAGACCATTCCATTGCTGGGTAACTCTAAGTGATTTTAAAAATTATTTTCTATCTTAAGCTGAAATCTGCTTCCCTATAATTTAATGGAATACAGCTAAAGACATAACGTGGCACACCTCTAGAAAGTTCCATTCAAGGTTGTGCATCAAAATCATCAACTTTTTTAAAGTTCACAAGCTCAGGTACCTCCCTTAGTGATTTTGATTCAGCTAATCTAGGATAGTTTCTGGATATCTGCATTTATTTTAAATTTCTAATAAGTCTGATAAGCACATGTGGATAAGACCTAGTGTTATAGGTTAAATATAGAGCATTACTGTTCTCGAAATAGACTTATGACCTCACTTTACAGTTTTACATCTCACCTTTCAGTAGTATTGAGCAAGAAACCAACCTCTTCCTCCTTTTATGACAAACAGCATACATGAGAACTTAGCTGAAGCTAACCTATACTGGCATAAATTAAGATAACCAATAGTACAACTTACTTTAGCCTCTGATCTAATATGACCTAATTCACTATTCTTGAGTTTAACTTGGGGAGCTTTCAAAACCGATAATGCGGGCCGACCAAGTGGTGCGGTGGTTAGGCGTTGGCTTGGGAAGCCAGCGACCCCGTTTCATGTCCCACATGTGAGGACCGGTGACACTGTCCTCAAAAAATAAAGACAAGGGCCGGCTGAATGGCTCAGTTGGTTAAGAGCTCTCTCAAGAGTGTGAGCTGAGCTCTGAGCAATGGCGGTTCGATGCCAGCCTGAGCTATGTTGCCGTTGAGCTGCCAACAGGTGGCAGGATGGCTCAGCTAAAACAAAACAAAACAAAAAACAAAACCAAAAACAAAACAAAACAAAAAAAAAACTGATAATGCAAGGGTCCCCCCTCCCCTCTGATCCAGAGATGGTGATGTAATTGGTCACTGTGGCCTTTGCATCATTACCCTTGATCCTAAGATGCAGCAGAGCTTGAGAACCACTAACCTAGTTAACTTTGGGGCCTCAGTTCTTCATCTAGAAAATCATTATTTTTATGAATATAAATACATACAAGGTCAGACAATTAAGTTTGCAAACTCATCCTAGAAAAAGTGTTACATACCACATTGCTAAATATCACTATGGTCACCTTTGAAGCACTCCCCTTGGGAAGCTATGCACCTACACCAGCACCTTGTGCACCCTGCAAAACAATTTTGGGACCCTTTTTCTGGAATGGCCATCAGAGCTGTTGTCGTATTACCCTTGTTCTGAATGTCATCAAAATGTCTCCCTTCCAACTTTTCCTTTATCTTCAGGTAAAGAAAGAATTCACTGGGGACCAGGTCAGGTAAGTAGGGAGGGTGTTCCAATACAGTTATTTGTTTACTGGCTAAAAACTGTTTCACAGAGAGTGCCATGTGAGCTGGTGCATTTTTGTGATGCAAGAGCCATGAATTGTTGGTGAAAAGTTCAGGTCGTCTAACTTTTTCATGCAGGCTTTTCAGCACTTCCAAATAGTAAATTTGGTTAACTTTTTGTCCTTTTGGTACAAATTCATAATAAATAATCCCGCTGATATAAAACAAGGTTAGCAACATCTTTGCAACAAGTTTGAGAACTTAATTGTGTGACCTCATTTATGAAATATTGGAGTTTATGTAGTTGGATAATACTGTTTATTATTTACTTGATACATTTAAAAATAATCAAATTATAAAGAGCAGAGATAATTTGACCTTATGAGACATCCACTTTTCTATCATTGCTCTAGTAATCATACTGATATTTGAAATTTACAGCTATTTCTAGTTGGCAGAACATTTTGAATTTTCTTCTTTTTAATAACTTTATTAAGACATCATAATTCACACACCATACAACTCACCCTTTTGAAGTGTGCAATTCAATATTTTTCATTATATTTATAGAGTTGTGCAACCATTACCATGGTCTACTTCCAGAACATTTCCATCACCCCCAAAACAAACCCTGAAACTCCGAATTCCTCTTTTTGCCATCCCTTGGAAAATGCTAATTTAGTTTCTGTCTCTATGGATTTTCCTGTTCTGGACATTTTGTATAAATGGAATCATATATTATGTGCCCTTTTGTGCCTGACTGTCACTTAATATAATGATTTCAAAGTTCATCCATATTATAGTATATATCAATATTTCATTCCTTTTTATTTTGAATAATATCCTAGTCTATGAATATATCACAGTTTGTTTACCCATTAATTAGTTGATGGACATTTGGGTTGTTTTCACTTCTTGGCTATTATGAATAATGCTGCTATAAACACCCATGTATATACTTTTGTGTGGATATATGTTTTCATTTCCCTTGGGTATATAACTAGGAGTGGAATTGCTGGGTTATGTGATAACTATGTTTAAACTTTACTAGGACTGACAACAGTTTTCCAAATGTTTTTATTCTTTTTCTTTTTTTCTCTTTTTTTTGGAAGATTTTATTGGGTAATTGGGGAGGGGAACAGACAAGTGGCTGTCCTTTTGTTCTTCAGTCTAGTTATGGAGGACACCACTTCACTGGCCCATGTTGGTATTATCATTGCACTCTTCCCGGATGAGGCAGTCACTAGCTGGCCATTGAACTACTGCTCATGGCAGCTCAAGACAGCTCATGAAAATGCACACCAGCTGCCAGCCAGCCCCACTGCAGCCCAAGCTGTCTCCAGCAACTCATGGTAGCCCAGCTCCAGGTCTAGCTGTTGTTCACCATTTTAGCTGTAGAGAGCACAGCATCACTGGCCCTCATATGTGGGATTCGAACCGGGGACCTGCTGCTCAGAGCTGGCATCCCAAGCCAACTCTTAACCAATACGTCACTCAACATGCCCTCATTTTTTTTCTAATATGATTGTTAAAACTTGTTTAAGAATATATGCTAATGAGTTATCATCCTCATTTTAAAAACCATGATATCTAAAATCTGGAACCATTGGGTTACTATCTCATTATGAGAGCTAGTAACTAGGCAAGTTGGGGCTGTGAACCAAGGTTTCTGAACATCCAGTGCAAACTTTAAGATAAATGCCCACATTCTACTTGGAATCTTATTTTCCTTAATTAAATTTGGATCCATTACCATCTAGGAAAATGTGTACAGAACTTAGGGTTCTAAGGGTCAGTTTTGCCATTAACAAGCCACTTGGAAATTCCTACTCTGACAGTGTCCTAGAACTTGATGGTTCTTTGGGCAGCATGGGGTCCTTAAAAGTGACAGATCTGGGATTAGATGTTAGATTCACTATTTACTAGACAACTTGGGTAGAACTGTGTTCTAGTCTCAATTCTACAAATAAGTAGCTGTGTGATTTTCCTAAACTCAATTAAACATTCTGAAGCTCAAAACTCAGTCTTTCATATTTAAAATATGCATCATACCTATCTCACAAGGTGCCTGTGAGGATTTGATGAAGTAACACATGTAATATGTCTGGTATAGTGCTGAACACAAAAAATAGAAAAGTACAAACTCTATATAATACTCAGGAGGTGACATATAGATCTATATATTCACACTTCTCATTTCATTCCCTCCTCCAAACGTGGAGACTGCCTGTCATGTCAACATATGCTTAAAACAGTTTTGAGAATGAAACTAATACTGGAACTTGTGGATTTGACAATTAGTAATGTTTTTCATTAAAGATGAAATGTTATTCCTTATAAAAACAGACAAGCCAGGGCCAGCCGAGTGGTGCGGTGGTTAAGCGCTGGCTTGGGAAGCCAGCGACCCCAGTTCGGTCCCACATATGAAGACCAGTGACACTGCCCTTAAAAAAAAAAAAAAGGACAAGACAATAAGACAATTTGATTACTTGCTTGCTAACTTACATTTATATGCATTCTGTAGCAAGTACTTTACTATCCCTTGGCTGTATTCGTAGGTCTCCACAATTTGTAGCTCAGAAACAACCATTAAATCAAACTTCTTCAGCATCTTTTTTTTTAATTAAATTTATTGGGGTGACAATGGTTAGTAAAATTACATAGGTTTCAAGTATAAAATTCTATAATACATCATCTGTATATCACATTGTGTATTCACCACCCAGAGTTAGTTCTCCTTCCCATACCATGTATTTGACCCCTGTTATCTTGAAAGGTCTACTTTAAAAAAAAAAGTTTATTTCCTTTGAACATGTGCTGCATGTTCAAGTTACTAGTGGTTTTAGTCTAGGTGATTAAATCAGAATCTACATGGGAACATAAGCTGAGGCACTATATCAAATATTTTCCAACCATACTAGATTATTTAGCTTATCTTCTACCACATTTTCTGATACTTACTACATTAGAGCTATATTGATAATGAATTAAAAACAAAACTCTCTCAACTTATTATTTGATTTCACCCAATGCTCCTGAATCATCTTTTTTATTGCAATAAATTTAAATGCATTTACGCATTTGGGTGTATGGGTATCCATCTAGAGATACAGTTGGTCATGTTTACAAAATACTTGAGAACAATTAAAATAAAAAGTTATTATAATAAACACAAATAATCTTATTATAATAAACACAAATAATCTTATTATAATAAACACAAATAATCTGAATAATAGTGAGTACCATTTGCTGAGTACCAATATTTTTCAGCATGTGTTCCTAGTGCTACGTATATATGTTTGAAAAGCAATTCATAAACATTTTGAAATAAGTATTTTCTGGTTATATTTTCTATACAGTTTGGAACTTCTGTACATTACTGCAAAGGTTTCACACTGGAATCATGAAATATTTAGAATTTGAGACCAAATTTAGCCATACAGCAGTCCCCCTTTATCCATAGTTTCACTTTCCATGATTTCAGTTACCCGTGGTCAACTGTGGTCCACAAATACTTAATAGAAAATCCCAGATATAAATAATTCTTAAGTTCTAAATTGCATACCATTCTGAGCAGCATGATGAAATCTCACACTGTTTTGCTCTGTCCTGCCCGGTATGTATATCATCCCTTTGTTCAGGGTCTCCACGCTGTTGATGCTCCCTGACCACTAGCTACTTAGTAGCCATCTTGGTAATCAGATTAACTGTTGCTGCATCTCAGTGCTTGTGTGCAAGTGACTCTTATTTTACTTAATAATGGCCCAAAGCACACGAGTAGTGATATTGGCAATTTGAACATGCCAAAGAGAAGCTAAAAAATGGTTTCTTTAAGTGAAAAGGTAAAAGTTCTCAACTAAATAAGGAAAGATAAAACTTGTATGCTGAAGTTGCTGGGATCTATGGTAAAACAAATCTTCTAGCTATGAAATTGTGAAGAAGGGAAAAGAAAGGTGTGCTAGTTTTGCTCTCGTATCTCAAACTGCAAAAGTTATTGTCATAGTGCATGATAAGTGCTTAGTTAAGATGGAAAAAGCATCAAATTTAGGGGTGGAAGACATGACATTGTCATGACTTGATGATCCTCCTGACATATTGTCAGAAGGTCAATAGCAGTCTAACAATACATCATAATGCCTACATAATTCACCTCTCTTCAACTCATCACATAGGCATTTTATCATCTCACATCATCACAAACAGTGTGATACAGTATAATAAGATGTTTTGAGAGAGATCACATTTACATAACTTTTACTACAGTATATTGTAATAAATGTTCAAGTTTATTTTTGTTGTTAATCTTTCACTGTGCCTAATTTATAAATTAAATTTTATCATAGGTGTGTATGTATAGGTAAAAATGTAGTATATTTAGGGTTCAGTACTATCCATGGTTTCAGGCATCCACTGGGGGTCTTGGAATGGTATCCCTGGCATATAAGGGGGAACCACTGTACTCACTTTTTAAAAATGAGGTCTGTTTGCCTTTATTTTTTAGCTAACTATTCATCTTTGAAATCAAAAGTGAAGTCATTTAAATACTTTCACCTTTTATCAGAAATAGATTATTATAGAGACTAAAAAGCAGCTTGCTATTTCCTAATTAGGTAAAATATTTTATGAAGATTATCAAAATGATTTATGAGAGTTCTTTCATTCTGCAGGGCTTATCAGTTTGAAACTAAAATGTGGCATGGAGGCTATGATTCTTTTCTCCTTATTCTGATAGATGTAAAATTTCGTCAACATAGGAATGACTGAGGCAATGTGATGTAACCCGCTAGTCACTACATTTTAGTGTAAATTACATGTTTGTCTCCGCAGCCATGTGTGCTTGATGGCACAACACTCTTCAAATGTGGGAAGACTCAAATTTCCACCTTTCTCATTAGAACAAGTGATACATTTTTCTAATCCTCAACAAAAGGAGCTTTGAAAATATCTTTACTCTATGAGAATCTTTTCCCTTTTTAATTTTTGTTTCAACTATGCAGAATGAAAATCATCCAATATTATCTTCAGCTCTATGAAAATTCAGTAATTCCTGTATGTGTGATATGATATCATCAGAAGTATTGAAATCTCATATCAGAACAAATGTTACATTAGAATGCAATGTGTAAAAGCAGTAATATAGAAAATAATTTAGGCCAATTTTTGATCTCTCAACACTATCAATTAGAAAAAAATTTATATTCCTAAATAGCAGAAAGAAAACAATGTTTAAAATGAAATCAAAGCAATGAAAGAGAAAGAGTGCACAAAGAGAGCCATTTTAATGTTTTCTGATTCTGACTGCACTTTAGCATTTACTAACACGCTTTCTACCTTACATACCTTCACTTTTACTTTCAGTCTTTTTATCCCTAATGTGTCCCCCCTCAGTTTTTTAAAGCAAACTTCTTACACTTCAGATTTTCTCATTATATGTGTGATTTGAATCCCTGACTCAGGCAATAGTCCCTGAAGTAAATTACCTAGATAATTTTTCAGATTAAATATTGGTATGAGGACTATCAACTGAATGCATATATAAATTCCTTCCCGAGGACTCAAATACTAATTCCTTTTATTATTGTTATTATTAGTCCTTTGGGTGCTCAATATGAAACTAAATTTCATGCTAAATATTCATTAGGCTTCAATTTCTTAATTGCTTTCTTACTTTAAAAAAAATTCAATAACTTTTACTTTTTCTTAATCCTCACATGACTCTAAGTATTTTTAATCTCAAAGGCAAAATATGCTCAAATATATCCAATGCTATTGCCATTTTTGTTTTGCATCCTCCTGAACAAATGAAATTTCATTTAATTTCCTCAGATGTCATATAAACTCATGGGTCCTCCTAATATTAATGTATGCCGTAATTCTATACCTACCCTTAAGGACAAACAATTTATTTCTTATTTAAACAACTGATTCGTATATGTTATAATACAGTTATATCTTTTTTTTTTTAATTTTTATTTTATTTTATTTTTAATTAGTTTCAGGTGTACAACACAGTGCAATAGTTATACATTTTACCCCTCAAAGTGACAACCGCCCACCCCCAATTCACCACCCCACTCCCCCCCATATCATATATATCTATTACTCTTCCTCTGACTCTCTTCCACAGTATAATCCACATCCCGTGACTATCTATATATATATTCAATTACAGTAGGTATACCACCTCCGCTTTAGTAATACAGTGCAGTGATCAAACCTCTACTCCATCCATGAAATGGTCTCCCTAACAAGACCTATGATCATCTGACATTTCACAGAATATTTACAACATTATTAATTATATTCCCCAAACTGTTTTTCCTATCCCAGTGGCAATATTGTAGTTGCCTATTTTTGCTGTCTAATCCTTTCCCCTTCTCCCTCATCCCCATTCCTCTCCCAATTAGCAACCCTGACTTTTCGTCTATATCTGAGACAGTTTCTGTTTACTTTGCTCATTCATACAGTTTTTCAGATTCCACATATGAGTGAGATCATATGGTATTTGTCCTTCTCTGACTGACTTATTTCACTCAACATTATAGACTCTAGGTCCATCCATATCATTGCAAATGGCACGATTTCATTCCTCCTTATAGCGGAGTAATACTCCATTGTATAAATATACCACAGTTTCTTAATCCAGTCATCTACTCTTGGGCATTTTGGTTGTTTCCAAGTCTTAGCTATTGTAAATTGTGCTGCTATGAACATAGGGGTGCATAACTTTTTTTGAATAAGTGTCTTGGTTTTTTCAGGATAAATAGCTAGGAGTGGAATTGCTGGGTCAAACGGTAGCTCTATTTCCAGTTCTTTGAGATACCTCCATACTGACTTCCATAGTGGCTGCACCAATCTGCAGTCCCACCAACAGTGCAGCAGGGTCCCCTTTTCCCCACAGCCCCGCCAGCACTTGTTGTTTGTTGATTTGTTGATGATAGCCATTCTGACTGGAGTGAGGTGGTATCTCATGGTGGTTTTTATTTGCATTTCCCTAATGCCCAGTGAGGTTGAACTTTTTTTCATATGCCTGTTGGCCATCTGTATGTCCTCTTTAGAGAAATGTCTCTTCATATCTTCTGCCCATTTTTTAATTGGGTTGTTTGTTTTTTTGGTGTTGAGTTTCATGAGTGTTTTATAAATTTTGGATATTAACCCCTTATCAGATATATTGTTGGCAAATATAGTCTCCCATTCAGTAGGCTTCCTTTTTGTTTTATTAATGGTTTCCTTTGTTGTGAAAAAACTTTTAAGTCTGATATAATCCCATATGTTCATTTTTTCTTTTACTTCCCTTGCCCGTAGGGATGTATCAGTAAAAATATTGCTCCGGGTAATGTCTGCAAATGTACTCCCTATATTTTCTTTTAGGATTTTTATGGTTTCAGGTCTTACATTTAAGTCTTTAATCCATTTTGAATTTGTTCTTGTATAAGGTGTAAGGAGTGATCCAGTTTCATTTTTTTGCATGTGTCAGTCCAATTTTCCCAGCACCATTTATTGAATAGACTATCTTTACTCCAGTGTAAATTCTTGCTTCCCTTGTCATAGATTAACTGTCCGTAAATGCTTGGATTTATTTCTGGGCTCTCTGTTCTGTTCCACTGATCGATGTGCCTGTTTTTATGCCAATACCAAACTGTCTTGATTACTGTGGCCTTGTAGTAGGTTTTGATGTCTGGTAGCGTGATTCCCCCGACTTTGTTTTTATTTCTCAGAATTGCCGAGGCTATTCTGGGTCTTTTATGATTCCATATAAACTTTAGGATTATATTTTCTATTTCTGTGAAAAATGCCCTTGGTAGTTTGATAGGAATTGCATTGAATCTATATATTGCTTTAGGCAGTATGGACATTTTAACTATATTAATTCTTCCTATCCATGAGCATGGTAGGTGTTTCCATTTATTTGTATCTTCTATGATTTCTTTCTTCAGTGTCTTATAATTTTCTGAGTACAGATCTTTCACTTCTTTGGTTAAATTTATTCCTAGGTATTTTATAGTTCTTGACGCAATTGTAAATGGGACAGTTTTCTTAATTTCTCTTTCCATTAGTTTATTATTGGTATATGCAAATGCCACTGATTTCTGAACATTGATTTTATATCCTGCTACTTTACTGAATTCGTCTATCAGTTCCAATAGTTTTCTGATGGAGTCTTTGGGGTTCTCTATATACAGTATCATGTCATCTGCATATAATGACAATTTCACTTCTTCCTTGCCAATTTGGATGCCTTTTATTTCTTTTTGTTGTCTGATTGCTGTGGCTAGAACTTCCAGCACTATGTTGAATAAAAGAGGAGAAAGTGGACAGCCTTGTCTTGTTCCTGATCTTAAGGGGAATGGTTTTAGCTTTTCCCCATTGAGTATGATGTTAGCTGTAGGTTTATCATATATGGCTTTTATTATGTTGAGATATGATCCCTGTATTCCCACTTTGCTAAGGGTTTTTAACATAAATGACTGTTGGATTTTGTCAAATGCTTTTTCTGCATCTATTGAAATGACCATGTGATCTTTATCCTTCATTTTGTTGATGTGGTGTATCACATTAATTGATTTACGGATGTTGAACCAGCCTTGCGCACTAGGGATGAATCCCACTTGATCATGATGTATGATCTTCTTAATATATTGCTGAATTCTGTTTGCTAATATTTTATTGAGAATTTTTGCATCTATATTCATCAGGGAGATTGGCCTGTAGTTTTCCTTTTTTGTGATGTCTTTATCTGGTTTTGGAATCAGGGAGATAGTAGCTTCATAAAAAGAGTTTGGGAGCCTTCCCTCCTTCTGGATTTTTGGAATAGTTTGAGAAGAATAGGTGCTAGTTCTTTTTTGAATGTTTGATAAAATTCACTTGTGAAGCCGTCTGGTCCAGGGCTTTTGTTTTTTGGGAGCTTGTCAATTACGGATTCAATTTCCTCGGTGGTAATCAGGGTATTTAGATTTTCTGATTCTTCTTGCGTTAGCTTTGGAAGGTTGTATGCTTCTAGAAAATTATCCATTTCTTCCAGATTGTCAAATTTGTTGGCATATAGTTGCTCATAGTAATTTCTTAGAATTTTTTGTATTTCTGTGATGTCTGTAGTCATTTCCCCTCTTTCATTCCTGATTTTGCTAATTTGAGTCCTCTCTCTTTTTTTTTTTTTTTTTTGATGAGCCTGGCTAGAGGTTTGTCAATTTTGTTTATCTTCTCAAGAAACCAGCTCTTGGTTTCATTGATCTTTTGAATTGTTTTTCTGTTCTCTATATTGTTTATTTCTGCTCTGGTCTTTATTATCTCCTTTCTTGTACTCCCCTTGGGCCTCTTTTGCTGTTCTTTTTCCAGTTCCCTTAGGTGTAAGGATAACCTGTTGATTTGAGATTTTTCTTCCTTCTTTAGGTAGGCTTGCACTGCTATAAACTTCCCTCTTAGGACTGCTTTCGCAGCATCCCAGAGATTTTGGGTCGTGGTGTTTTCATTATCGTTTGTCTCAAGGTATCTTTTGATTTCCTCCTTGATCTCATTTGTGACCCACTCACTATTTAATAGCATGTTATTTAGCCTCCATTTATTTGTCAGCTTCCCGGATTTCTTCTTATAATTGATTTCTAGTTTCATAGCATTGTGGTCAGAGAATACAGTTGAAATGATTTCAATCTTCTTAAATTTATTGAGACTTGTTTTGTGGCCTAACATGTGGTCTATCTTAGAAAATGTTCCATGTGCACTTGAAAAGAACGTATATTCTGTAGCTTTGGGATGAAATGCTCTGAAAATGTCTGTTAAATCCAGCTGGTCTAATGTGTCATTTAAGGTCGCTGTTTCCATATTGATTTTCTGTCTGGAGGATCTGTCCATTAGTGACAGCGGGGTGTTGAAGTCCCCTACTATGATAGTGTTACTGTTGATCTCTGTCTTTATGTCTGACAATATCTGTTTTATATATTTAGGGGCTCCTATGTTAGGTGCATAGATGTTTACTAGAGTTATGTCCTCTTGTTGGATTGATCCCTTCATTACTATGAAGTGTCCTTCTTTGTCCTTTGTTATATTCTTCAATTTAAAGTCCATTTTATCTGATATAAGTATCACTACTCCAGCTTTTTTCTCAGTACCATTTGCATGAAATATTTTACTCCATCCCTTTACTTTCAGCCTGTATGAGTCTTTGGATCTGAGGTGAGTCTCTTGTATACAGCATATACTGGGGTCTTGCTTTCTTATCCATTCAGCCACCCTATGTCTTTTTATTGGAGCATTTAATCCATTTACATTTAATGTGATTATTGATAGGTGTGTATTTATTGCCATTTTCTTATTTGTGTTCGTAGTCTTTCATAGGTTGTTTTTCTCTTCTACTTAAAGAAGCCCTTTTAGCATTTCCTGCAAAGCTGGCTTGGTGGTAATGAATTCCCTTAACTTATTATTTTCTGCAAAGCTCCTTATCTCGCCTTCGATTTTAAATGATAACCTTGCTGGATACAGCAATCTTGGTTGTAGGCCTTTATTTTTCATCACTTTGAAAACCTCCTGCCACTCCCTTCTGGCCTGCAAAGTTTCTGTAGAAAAGTCAGGTGATAATCTTATGGGGGTACCCTTGTAATTAACTTGCTGCCTTTCCCTTGCTGCTTTAAGGATTCTGTCTTTGTCCTTAACCCTTGCCATTTTCACTATAATGTGTCTTGGAGTGGGCCTGTTTGGAATCATCCTGGTTGGAACTCTCTGCACTTTCTGGGCTTGTATTTCAATGTCCTTTGCCAGGTTAGGGAAGTTTTCAGACATTATTACTTCAAATATATTCTCAATCCCTTGCTCCCTCTCTTCTCCTTCTGGTACTCCAATGACCCATTGGTTATTGCGTTTGATGTAGTCCCCAGCTCTCTTAAACTATTTTCCATGTTTTTCATTCGTTTTTCTTTTTGTTGTTCCGCATGGGTGATCTCTGCTATTTTGTCTTCTAAGTCACTGATTCGATTTTCTGCTTCATCCAGTCTGCTAGTGATTCCATCAAGTTTGTTATTTAATTCAGTAATTGTGTTCTTAAGTTCTAGCTGGTTGCTTTTCATGATTTCTCTATCCTTCTTTATATTTTCATTAATTTCCTTGAACATTCTAATAATCAGTGTTCTGAACTCTGTCTCCGATAGGTTGGTTACCTCTGTTTCCTCTATTTCCACTGATTCAGGAAGTTTCTTCTGTTCTTTTATTTGTGTTATATTTCTTTGTCTCCCCATTCTGGCTTACTCTTTGTGTTTGCTTCAATATAACAGATAGATCTCCCAGATTTCTCAGTCTTTTCTGGGTAAACTTATACGGTGTGTATCCTTTATATTTGAATTACTCAGTCTCCCTATTCTCCTGCACTTGTATCTGAGGTGTTCCTTGTGTCGTGCATCCTCACTTGTTGAATTTTTAGTTTTGATTACTTTTGGTTTGTCAGTAGGTGGGATTGACTCCCAGATTGATTAGCTGTCAGAATCAGCAGCGTCTGCAGTTTATGAGCTGCTGTGAGAGGATTGACCCCTCTGATGAAACTTGGACCCTATGGGTCCTAGTACCTGTAGCAACTTCCTTTTGGGTGTGACTCTTGTATGTCAAACCCAGAAATGTTCTGGTTTTATCTAAAGTTGGCCTCCGGGTATGATGATTCTTGTGTCTGTTTGTTTGGACCCACTGCTGCAGAGTGATTTTAGAGCATAACAGATCAACAAGAACAACCTCCTCAGCCACCAAAGGAAACCAAATGCTCGCACAAGTAAAAAAAAACAACCATCAAACTACAGTCAACTTGTACAGAAATATCAATCATACTAATGAAGAAAACAAACAGAAACAAAACAAAAACCACACACTCAATAATAACAGAAGAGGAAACAAAATAAAATACAATATCCAAAAATAAAAAATAGAATAAACATGAGAAACCGATTAGCTATACCTAAAAAATAAAAAATAAAAATAAACTAAAATAATAAAAAAAGTAAGAAAAATTAAAAAATAAAATTTGCAGAAAAGAGGAAAAGAGGAAAAGTATAGCAGTGAGAAGAATGAATAAAATAAGAGAGTAAGTGAGGGTGGGGAAAAAAGAAAAAGAAAAGAAAGAAAGAAAGAGAAAAAAGGAAAAAAAAATATATATATATTTGTGTACACACCCATATATATGGACATATATTCACCTATATACACCTATATATATATGCCTATATTAAAAACTACAATATGATTAGAATGAAATAGAAATAAAAACCAAAAACAACCAAGATAAGCAGCCAATAAAGGGAAAACAAAACAGAATAAAACCAAACAAACCAAAAATACCCGTGCCGGTCTAGGCTAAAGTCCACCAAGCTCTCTTCAGTTTGTCTTCTGTACAAAAATTCCTGTGCGTCTTGTGGGAACAGTAGGCCACCTGATGCCTAGCGTGATCCTGGCACTGCAGGTTTGCTGTACTTGAGTGTGGTTGTGATGTGTGATTGGTGGTTTTTACAAAGTCACTGCCTTTTTGCTTTTGCCTGTCCCAAGGCAGGCTGCACCCCCAAAGGCTCAATGAGTGTCTCTGGGCACCCTTTGGGTTGACAGCCGTGGAGAATTAAAGAATTCCTCACTACCAAAAGCCTGCTGCTACGAATCGGTTAATTAGTGCCTCAGCAGGTGAACCTGCCCTGCCTCCCAAGCCTTGCCTAAAGGTGGGGGCGAGGTAGGTAGTCTCACTCTGCAGCCTTTACTGGGTGGAAATTCTCAACCCCCTGCAGGTAAGGATATCTTCCTAGTCTGCCCCTATTGCTCCATTCAGGAGTCAGTTTAAGACTGTCTTGGCGGGGGACAATGTTTGTGGGAGTGGGTGAGTTATTGGTTTGTTTGTTTTTTTGCTTTCTGTTCAAGAGTAGAAAAAGGAAAGAAAAAAACAAAACATAAAAATAAACAAAGCCACAGTTCCAACACTGTTTTAAGCTAAGGCCTTTGCCTCTTATGCTCCAGCGGAGTTCCTGCTGCTCTCCCAAAGGGTCTGCCGGGATTTAGGGAATTGCGCGCACCCTACCGTGTGGCTAAGATCCCCGCTCCGCGTCTCTCGGGGACCTGCGTCTCTGCCCGGTGCGCTGCGTGTCCGAGTGTGTCTTCTTTTTCCCCTGCTCCTGGGTTTCAGGCTTCTGCCTTGGAGCCGGCGCGCGCCCGCGTGGATCTCCTGCTGCTCTCCCAGAAGGTCTGCCGGGGTTTAGGGGACTGCGCGCACCATGCCGCGTGGCTCCGATCCCCACTCCGTCTCTCCGGGACCTGTGACTCCAGCTGACGCGCTGCGTGTCCGCGCGAGTCCTCTGTTTCCCCCTGCTCCCGGGTTTCAGGCTTCTGCGCTCCGTGGGACCCGGTGGGCACAGAGACTGATCCCTGAACCGGGAGGGTGCAGGGTCTGATCTTGCCCTGTCGCTGCGGGGCTCTGCACCCTGCTTTCTGGGGACAGGGCGAGCCGCGGGTGCAGCTCGTACCTCTGCACAGTCGTCTCCTCTCTCTCCTCCCGCACTTGCCCGGCCTGAGGCTTCTGCCTCAGACTGCAAACCAACGCGCTCTTGCTGAACTCTAGGTGGGCCGTGGGCCGCAGGGAGCGAGCCAGGGCAACACTCACCGTGACTCAGCAGCCGCAGGTGCGGGCTGCACCTCACGCGTCTCGCCGCCTTCTTCCCCTACTCGCCCGCCCTGCCCACCTTCCAGCAATCCTTGTGTGGAACTCTTAGTTGCTCTGTGTGATGAATAGATGTCTCTTTGAAGCGTATTAGAAGTTCAAATTGTGGATATTTCCAGGGGAGATTTCATGGAGCCCTCCTCACAGCCGCCATCTTGCCCCACCGAAGTAAGTTTCAATTTTTTAAAAACAAATATGTATTCATTTTGTCTAAGAACTGATATCACTAGCTTCTCTATAGCTCTGTACTGTTCTACAGTTATATCTTAATTAATACAGATCTTAATTATACAGATAATAATGTTAAATATAATACATAATGCAGATGCAGTCAAGAGATATTTCCTAGATTAGATTTAACATACTTTATTCTTGATATATTTGAAATAAGTTGATTTGTGATAATCAGTGTTCCCCTTAAAGCAAAACTTGACCTGGATTTAATGTACAAATAATACTAAAATGCCAATGAGTAGTATGTTGTAACAGAAAAACAGACCAAGGAAATCTGGGGGACTTCAGGCAAATCATTTTACTTTTCTAAATTTCTGTTTTCTCATCTGCAAAATCAAAGAGCAGAATTAGGTAATGAATTTCTATGGTCCTTCTAACCATGACATTCTAAGTAAAATAATAAAGGTATAATATGGATATCAGAGTGCAAAGCAATTGCCTATCTTCATTATTGAATTATTATTTTAATAACTTGTTAATTTTAATTTAATGAAGTATGTTAAAGGAAATTGGATTTTTTATTACTGCAGTTTAAATAAAATTTTCATGATTTTAGAATATAGTAATATCCTGTTTATTTTAAGAAATTTCAAATCTTTAGGATAAAATTGTAAGTAACTGGCAAGTGGCCTTTATATACTTTTCAAAGGAGAGAGACTGTGTTCTCATAAACCTACTTATTTTTTGCCACATTTGCTTCCTCTCCTCTTTCTTTTTATTTATTTATATATATATGTATTTGTTTATTTATAGCTGAGCCATCCTGCCATCTTTTGGCAGCTCAGCTCGGGCTGGGCATCGAACCGCCGTTGCTCAGAGCTCAGCTTGCACTCTTGAGCAAGCTCTTAACCAACTGAGTCACTGGGCCGGCCCTTCTTTCTTTCCCTTTAAATAGAGACAGACACACATACACACACATTTTTGGAAACATTTCAAAGTAAGTTGCTGATATCATGATACTTTACCTAAGTATTTCAGCACTGTGTATCTCCTATGAACATGAACTTTCTCCTACATAACCACAAAATTATTACCACAGCCAAGAAATGTAAATGTGCATAAAATTATGTACTATACCAACCATTTCAAATGTCCCTCATTATTTTAATAATGGTCTTTAGTTATTGTTTTTAACTGATTCAATATCCAACTAAAACATTTTAAAGATTTCAGACCAGTTATATTTTACAAAAATATTATAAACTGGATTTGTATGGGTGTTTTGTCATTATTAAATTCAGATTAAACATTTTTGGTAGGATTACTACATAGGTGATTGTATATTTACAGAACATCAAAAAAAATACAATGACAATTTGACCCATTTTTAGTGATGCTAAATTTGATTGATCATTTAATATCTGCCTTTAAAAGTAATATTCTCTTCTGTAAAGGTAACTTTCCCTTAATAATTAATAAGTAAACTTGGGTGACACTTTGAAATCATATGAATATCTTGCTCCCCCACACCCTTTCACCCAATGGCTTTAGCATGCGTAAAGATCATTAGCATGATCCTTGCCAAAATTATTCATTATATTGTTGCAAAATGGTGATTATCTAATTCCATTATTCCTTTCAAATTTATTAGTATTTTCTTTCAAGAAAGTTTCCTTTTAAAAACCTTATTAAAGAAATTTACAAAGATACACAAAATAAAATAATATAATGAACTCCCATGTATTCATCACCCAGCATCAACAATTATTAACAGTTTGCTAATGTCGTTTCACTCACTTTTGTATGTTGGCATGTTTTCTCGCTGGAGTATTTTAAATCAAATCCCAGACATAATATCATTTTATGCCTACTTAAAAAAGTAAAACAACATTTAAGACAATTCTATTATCTCTTTTTCTACTAGAATCAAAGTAACCAATTTAGAAAATACAGAAAAATTCTGGAGATGAGCAAGATGAGAGCAGAGAGTTTTAACAATCATAGTGAAATATTACAATGAAAATGTAGATCCAGTATATGGTTGTGTGCTAGAGTACAATACTGAATATTTATAATGATAACCGTGAGTTATCCAAAAGAAAGTTGTGTATAATGTTGAATAACTTTTGTATAAGAAGGCAAAGGCATGCATAATGTATTTTATAAGCTTATATAGACAGATAACTATAAAAATACTTACTAATAGGTTTTTAAATAAATACATGGTTTTATACTTGCATGGGTTATCCTCAGTACCTAGAAAATTTATCCATAAGCCAGATATGAATGAGACAGTGCTATGCATTAAAAAGTAATAAATATATCATAGTTTCACACATGTGACAAAACATGTGACTATGTGAATCACAAAAATGATCAGTTAGCTATATATGCTTCTCAGGTATTAGCAGTCAGAGTTAGAGTAGAAGGATATAAGGATGACTGAATCTTTAAGTTGATCTGAATCATTTTGTAGTGTGAATCCCAGAAGCTAACCTACATTGCAGGATAGGTCATGCCAGGACTCAACTGAATGGAAGAGGCATAAATGGGAGTTAAACTCTGTCAGACCAAGCATATGCTTTTTCCTGACCTTCACATAGGGGGCGTTAGGATTCACCTCTCAAAGTGATATGTCTAGTAACATATTAATTAAGATTAGCAAAAGCTCATCATCCTACACTTTGCAACAGATGTGAGTTCTTCCACTGAGACTTCTTTTCTGGACTGATGCCCATTTCCAGGAATGAAGACATGCTGACTTTTTGAAAGTGCTACACTTGGCTTCAAAAGTCCATTTTATGACTAACATAGCAATTTTCTAACCTGACTCCATTTTAGAATAGAAACCTCAGGAAAACACAAAGGTGGCAAAGGATTTGGCATCTGGATTATTAGACACAAATGAGAGATCAAAAGGAAATGGGGAAACCCTATAGTTTACTTCCTAATTAAAAAAAAAAATATATATATATATATATATATGAATATTTTGGCCAAAGGCTTTAAATTTTTTTCCTATTTACAAATAAGTTACTTTAAGGAAATTTCCACCCATAATAATTAGAAGTGAAAGGTAGTTTTAGTTGTTTCTAGTCATCACAAACAAGTATAGTGAATTGGGGGTGATTGACTGTGAAAAGTGGGAGGAGTCAATTAATAAGGTTACTGTGAGGAGACAGGCATTCAATATTTATAATCTTGAAAGTGGAACAGTATTCAATTATGAGGACAGCAATTATACAGTGGCATTATTTGGTGACTGATTAGAACAGATGAGATGGAGGTTGAGGAGCTAAGTGTCATCCTTACAGCTATTGAAATCTGTGACAGCATAGGTAAGAGAAGGATATGTTGGTGTGAGGACTATTGGATACTAAAGTCAGTGAATCTGGTGGAAGAACACCCTGGAGTCTGATAGATGAATGTAATGCAAAATCAGGAAGAGATTTTAAAATATGGCTGAAATTTCAAAAAGTAATACATCTTAAAGTGAAGTTTGCAGAACTGTGGTGGGTAAATATTGAAGAATGAGGATTATGGCAACTGGTACCGGTCAGAAGCAGTAAGCTCTGTTGAAGGAGGTGGTGGTGCATGCAGATTTGGGTAAATGTTTTCATCTGGTTAAAGGCATGCAAAATTGAACTATTTCCTTGATGACATCCTTATTACCTTTAAAAACACAGGTATGTCTTGCTTGTATTCCATACTGTTCTTTTAAAATTAGTGTTTCATTTTCTTAGATTTATGCACCATAGGGAAGAAATGTAATATGCACTTCTGATAAATTGACGAAAATCTCTGTATACATTAAAATCTGTTGTACATTTCACCCAGTCTTTAATTTAGTTTTTCCTAATGATAAATGTAATCTGCAGAGTCACTGTGGAAAATTTGTTAAGCATAAAAAAGTTTTAGAAGTAGAAGAAAAAGACAAGTATATCCCACTCCTAAGAGATATACCAGGCATATTTTGTATCTTCCCTTTTGGCCTTTTTTTCTGCATTTTGAAAGAAACATACTTTAACATACAGGAAAATATAGAGAATAATATAGCAGATATCCATATACTCAACCACCCACTTATAACAAATGTTAACAATTTGCCATAACATCATTGTTTTTAAAAGAAATGACATTTCTGGCACAGTGGTTAAGCGCTGGCTTGGGAAGCCAGCGGCCACGGTTCGGGTCCCACATATGAGGGCCAGTGACACTGCCCTCAAAAAAAAAAAAGAAATGACATTTCATCAAAGACATTAATAGCCTTGTTTGAAGAGATTCAGATTCAGTAGATCTGTGGGAGTTTTCAGGAATCTGCATTTTAACAAGAATCACCATCCCACCTCATGATATCTGATATAAATATTCCGGGACCACATATTGAGAAAAAGTGGTGATGTCATTAAGCCAAGTTTCCACCCAGAAATTTTATACAGAAGGTATAGAGCCAGTGGTAATGCAAGCTCAAACTGCACAGAGGTACAAGTCAGGTAGATTGAAAAGTGTAAATTGGGAGAGCTTGCTCTAAAAGTAGGTGTCAGTGAGATATAAAACTGAAAGCAACAGGGCCGGCAGAATGGCACATTGGTTAAGAACTGGCTTGGGATGCCAGTGGATCCCACATATGAGGGCCAGTGACACTGCCCTCTACAGCTAACAACAGCTCCACCTGGAGCTGGGCTGCCAGCCCCAGCGACGGTGTAGGTTGCAGCCTGTGCTGCAGTGGGCTGCCATAGGCTACAGTGAGTGGCTGGCAGCCAGCGTGAGCTGCCAATAACCGCGATGAGGGACCATCCAGAGGCCAGGGACAGATCTGCCTCCATCTTGGAAGAGCACAATGACGATACCAACATGGGCCAGTGGAGCGGCGTCCTCCATAACTAGACTGAAGAACAAAAGGACAGCAACTTGTCTGTTCCCCTTCCCCCATTTCTCAACGCGATTCCCCTCCCCCAATTCCCCAATAAAATCTTTAAAAACAAACAAACAAATAAACAAAAACTGAAAGCAACAAAGGAACAAGGAAAACAAACAAAAACTTTAGACACAGACAACAGTTTAGTTGTTACCAGTGGGTAAGGAGTGTGAGAGGGGTAGTAGAAGAGAGTAAAGAGGGTCAAATATATGGTGATGGAAGGAGAACTGACTCTGGGTGGTTAGCACACAATGCGATATATAGATAATGTATTCTAGAAATATACACTTGAATCCTATATAATTTTACTCACCAATGTCACCCCAATAAATTTCATTAAACAAACAAACAAACAAGCAAAAAAAGAAAAGAAACACAATTAAGGTAGCTGAGCTACCTCGGATAGTGTTTCCAAAATATTTAAGCAAATCATAATAATTTGGGAGGCTTTAAACATATATACCAGGGGTAAATCTATAGATTCCCAGGCACACCCCAAATATTTAACAAGCTCAGAGAGAAGAAAGGGAGTGGTGGAAAGGATCCCAAGAACTCTGAGGATCAACTAGAAATAGAATTCACTGGGAAATGCAGCCCTTGAAAGGCAGAGGCACAAAGACCTAAGAGTGAGTCTCTCTAAGGTGAAGGAAGGCAACTGTCAGGGTGACCTGAAGCTAAGGCAGAGATCTTTAGAATAGGAGCTCAAGTGCTTAAATAGAACTGAATTGTTTTGAGAAGAAAAATAAAACCACCTGCTGTGATTAGAAGATGCTAAGAGGGAGAACAGGCAAACTAAACCAAAGTGCTTCATTTTTCTTTATGTTTTAGGATGAGCTGAAACATGCTTTTGACTTTTTTTTAATCCATTCATTTGCTGAAAGGAGAAAACATAAAGATGAGAAATATCTCACTTGATTGAAATCTGTAGTTGGTTTCATGTAATCATTATATTGATACATGATAGCCCTGTTCAACAATTCTCTTGATTCTTTCCCTTTGTTTTTATTTGCTGGGTTTTGGGCAGATAAATGGATCAGACAGTGAACACTGCTGGGAAGAGCTTTTATTTTGATACAGCCTGTACTGCATCCTAAAAATGTGGACTCTTTTTTTTTCATCCATATGAATATGATGCAGCCTTTCCCTTCCTTCCTCTGTAGCCCTCTCTCTGATATCTCATTCTTTTTATTTCACTATAACTGGCCTGCTTCTTTCAGTTTATTTAAAGGTTTTCAATGTTCAATATATTGTAGTTATGTCTAGCATACTGTATAAGAATGAAAAAGAAAAATGAATGTGCAAGATATGAAATGGGATATGCTTATAATGCTTGTCAATCTAACAACTAAAAGCAAGAGGTGTTCAAGGGCCAACAAAGGTCAGTTGTGGCTGGTTTTGGAGTCTTGTTAGTGATTTTCCATTGTTGTTTCTTTGAATTGTCATCTGCAATAGTCCCTTTGAAGCAGTTCCAGACTACTGTAAAATGCAACACTTACATGAAAATAATAACCACTTCTCCCTTTTCTTGATTTCCCCTAATGTAGCCTATATCTAGTAGGGTTGAAAGTAATATTTACAACCTAAGATATATTTCAGGACCTTATCTTTAATATAAGTACAATAGAGATTAACATAACCGATTTGATTATTTAAATGATGCCCATGAGCAAATTCCAATATTGAGAATTGTTTTTCCCTAAATTTTAACGAGAAAATCATGCAAAAATATCTTTTATAATGAGAGTTTACCAAAATAATGTTGGTAGGATCCTGAGCCTAACCAGAGTGAAAATCTAAATGTAAAAATCATAGCCTTGTGCTTTCTGCTCAGAGCATGACTCACTCAGCTCTGTGTCCTTTGGTACACATGCTGCCAGCACTGCAGCTTCCCTATTGAATTGTAGGATTATTAAATGGGCAGGTGGCCAGGTAAATGCAGGGGCCCTGATGGCAAGGGGCAGAGGAGAGGCCTCTTGTGGTTAATAGATTGCTCCCTCCATTGTTTCTTCTTTCCCAGAGAAACATATGGCAGCCACGGATTTTTGACCCATTTGCTATCGTACCAAGGGTCTGTGCCAGTAACAAAATCTATTATCCTTCACTCTAAAATTGTCCTTCTCTTGTTTCTAATTTTGATGACTGTTATCAGACAATGACTAGGGGTTCATAGGCAGCTATTTCTATCTACTAGAAATAATAGATTTAAATAATAACTGTATTCCTGATTTAATAATTAGATTATGTAATTCCAAGAAAAGATGTAGACTATTTTATCTATTACTTTAAATACAATTTTATTGATGTATAGTTAACATTCAATAAAAGGCACCCATTTTACGTATACAGTTTAACGTGTTTTGACAAATGTATTCACCCGTGTAACTACCATCCCAATCATGATGTAGAACATTTCCATCTCCTCTGAAACATCCCTCAAGGTCCCTTGCAGTTAATCCCCATCCCATGCTTTCTATCATTCTAGATTAGTTGTACCATTTCTAGATTACAATATCAATAGTAATCATACAGTGTGCACTCTGGCTTCTTTCACTCAATATAATGTCTTGAGCATCATCTATGCTGTTGTATATATACATAGTCTATTTTTAAAAAAAATGCTGAGTAGTATACCATTATATGGCTGTACCACAATTTATTATTCCATTTTCCTGTTGATGAATATTTGATTGTTTTTAGATTTTGCCTATTATGAATAACATTGCTATAAGCATTCACTTAATTCTTCCTGTGGACATATGTTTGCATTTTTCCTTGGGTAAATATCTAAAAGGAGAATTACCAGGTCAATGTTCACATTTATAACAAATGCTAAAACTATTTTCCAAAGAGATTGTACCATTTCATACTCCTACCAGCTATGAATGAGAGTTTTAGTTGCTCTACATCCTTGCCAACACTTGGTATTGCCAGTTTTATTTATTTAATTTTATTTGTATCCATTCCAGTATTGTTTAGTGGTATCTCGTTGTGATTTTAAGTTGAAAGAGACTCATAGATGGTTACTAGATGAGATGGGTTTTGGAGGGCTGGGTGAAAAAGGTAAAGGGATTAAGAAGTACAAATTGGTAGTTTCAAAACAGTCACAGGGATGTAAAGTACAGAATGGGTAATATAGTGAATAATATTGTAAAAACTTTGTATAGTGTCAGGTGGGTAAAATTGGGTTGTTGGAAAAATCATGATGTACTTTTTCCATGTTTTTCGTTGCAAAAATGTGTCATGACTTTTCTGACAACCCAATAGATTAATTGAGGGATCACTTCATAAATTATATAAATGTCTAACCACTGTGCTGAATCCCTGAAACTAAAATAAAATAATATTGACTGTCAACTATAATTAAAATAATAGTCGGGCTGGCCGAGTGGCGCGGTGGTTAAGCGCTGGCTTGGGAAGCCAGCGTCCCCAATTCGGTCCCACATATGAGGGCCAGTGACACTGCCCTCAAAAAAAAAAAAAACAGAACAATAGAGTGTAATACTTAAAGTATGGGGTATGGAGCCACCTACGCTGGGTTGTAATCAAGGCTCTGTCATTTGTTACCTGTGTGATACTGGACAATTTACATAGCTTCTCTGTGTCTGAGATTTCTGATAGAGCAGTTGAGAGATGCCTAGATGCCTAAAGTAGAATACACATAGAAAGCTTAGAATAGTCACTCAATAAGTGCTTAATAAATGTCATCTATATTTCATTGTTGTTATTTTTCATGTAATTACATAGGATCTTATCTCATTCTTTCCAGTGACATCACACTCATAGTGTTCCATTGTGTAGGTGTAGTAAAATTATGTAACTAATCTTCTACTAATGTGGATTACTTTCTTCTTGTTTTAAACTAGATTTCTGAAATTAAAATAATATCTACACATTATTAAAAATAAACAGAAACTCAAATCATACTAAATAATCTAAAAGTAAAACTTTTGCACTCCTCAATGGTAAATATTTTTAAAGTTTCTGTATTTTATTTCTAACAATGGTAACCACTATAAATTTAAATAATATACCTTAATTTCTATTTCTCAGTATATCAGTTTAAGACACCCTATGTTGACTGTCCACTGTGAAAGGTGACAATTGAGTGCATCTACACAGCCTCTCACCTCCCATTATTGAAACCATGGAAAGGGAATGTACTCCTCTGCCCTTAAACCTCTTTCATACAACAATGTTCTGAGCATGTAAAGGGCCCTGGGTTTTCTTTTTCCTTTTTGTTTATTTTCATATTTTTTTTTTGCTTATTCTAGATCATACTGAGCTCCTACTACTTCTTACATTGCTATTACTTGCCATACATGTTATCAAACCACCCTGGAGAAAGGTTGTACCAGTTTATCTTCCAACAGGCAGTTTACAAAATTGTCCATTTCCCCTCACCTCTGTATGTATGTGTGTGTATATATATATATATATATATATATATATATATATATATATATATGCCTTCTTGGCAGCTGAGTGGTGGTACTATATTTACCACTCATCTGATTACTAGTGAGGTTGAACACAATTTTATACTTCAACTGGAAATGCAATATACCATGGTGATTAAAAGCTACAACTCAGGAATAAGAGAGGCCTGAGCTCAAGTACCAGCCCTATCTGACCCAGGCAAGTAAGCTAAACTTTCTGAGACTCAGTTTACTCATATGTCAAATGCATATAATTATAATATGTTTTTCATAGGATTGTTGTGAGGACCAAATAAGAAAATTCTTGTGAAGTTCTGAGTGCAACACTTGGCAAACGTGAGGATTAAGTAGACATTGGCTCTTGTTATTTCATGTGTATCATTTCTTTTTTGTATCACCTTTTATTTTCCTTTTTATACTTTTCATTTTACTGACTTGTAGGAGTTGTTTATAGATGTAGGTTATTAAACCTGCATCATATATGTTGCAATTTTTTCCTGGCTTGTGGTTGCCTTTTATATTTGTTTATAATTTTTGACATAAATATGTTTTAAAACAATGTAACAATAGCTATCACATTTCCTTTTTTTGATTTTTGCCTTTTATGCTGTGCTTAGAATTGCCTTTCCCATTCCAAAATTTTATTTATATATATAAAATATATTAATATACATCATATATAATATATATTATATGATATATATAATATTTATTATAGATAACATATATAGTGTCAAAAATGTATATATATTTTAAGAAATGAAAAAACTATTAAAATTGTAATACTCAAAATATACTGATAACAAAGATGAATACGAGTCATGTTTGACTTCTGCTATTACAAGAGGTGCTCCAAGTGGTTACCGTCAGCATCCAGACACTTCTGATTACGGCAAACTACTGCTTGAGCAATGTTGACCAAAGTGTCTACTTGTATACATTTTTTTGCCACCTCTGTGTGTGTGTGTGTGTGTGTGTGTGTATGTGTATATATATATTCTTATATTTCCTTATATTTATTTAATAGTTTAACTTTTAGCATAAATTTTTAATTCATCTAGAATTTATAAATTAGAAAGTTTAATTGTACGTTTTTTTCAATAGCTAATTTTGCTAATGCTATTTATTGAATAATTGATCCTCATCCCACTGATTAGAAATGTCAATTTTATTATATATGAATTTATAAGAAAGATATGGGTCTTTTCATGATTTTCTATTCTGTTCAGTTCTCCATCTGCTCCTTGCCATAGCCACACTACTTTATTTATTGTATCTATTGTTAAGCAAATGCACCCTTAGTACCATTCTTTCTAATATTTACCTGGCTAATCTGACCTATTTATTTTTCCAAATATATTTGAAAGTCATATGTTAAATTCCCCAAAAAATCTCGTTGGAATTTTGATTGCAATTGCATTAAATGTATACATAAATCTAGGAAGAATTCTCATCTTTACAAAGTTGAGTCTTCCCATCCAGAGACACAGTATTTCTTTTTTGTTGTTGTTCAATTCTACTTGTCTCTTCATCTGAATCTAAATGAAAAGAAAAATGCCCCATACCAGTTGTGAAACACTTCCAGATCCATTTCAAGTTACATTTTCTTAATTAATCTTTCACCAATGTCTCCGACGAAATGGGCTAGTGAAATTCATGAGATACTGAAGTCATTTAGAATTTATAGTCCGTGTGTTGTTTACTTAGTAGGTGTCCAGTAAACTTTATTTTAGTCTGAACTACAATATATCCTGTTCTATTCAATTTACCCTAAATAAAATGCTTTCTTTTGGAAAGTTGTACAAAGGATATTTTATCTATATTCAAGAGCAAAATAGAAACCAGAAAATGTGCATTCAAGATGTGGTGCTGCTTTTGGCTCTCTATGTGATCTTGACAAGTTATTTAACCTCTCTGACTTTCATATACTCATCTACGGAAAATAAGAGGAAAGAGGAAAAAAAAACACCCTACCTCACTTGGCTCTTTAAACTATGATGTCTTATAGAAACATACTCATATGATTTTATCTTAATTTTCCTCTGTTTCTTTTTTTTTTTTTTTAGGGCAGTGTCACTGGTCCTCATATGTGGAACTGAACCGGGGCCGCTGGTTTCCCAAGTCAGTGCTTAACCACCACGCCACTCGGCTGGTCCAATTTTCCTCTATTTCTTATGAACAACTCGTGTGTGTGTGTGTGTGTGTGTGTGTGTGTGTGTGTGTGTGTATGTGTGTATCCCAATAAAACTTAATTTACAAAAACAGTGAGCTGGATTTGGCCCATAGGTCATAGTTTCCTGATCCTTTGTTTAAAGAAGAGTTGTTTTTGTTTTTTAAGATTTCTGCATAACCACCACCTAGGTCAAGAACATAGACAACACCTGGATGTCTGTCTGCTCTTCCTAGATTATGACTCCTCACACCTGTCTAGACACTTGTGATAAACATTTTCTTGATTCTCTTTACAGTTTTGTCACCTATTAATATGTATGCATTCCTAAACAGGATAGCTTATCTTTACCTGTTTTTGAACATTAGATAAATGGCATCCTATGTAATTCTTTTCCTTTTTTCTACTTTTCCTCTTCCAACGCCTTCTTGGTTTGCTTCTTTTATGTTTGTGAGATTCATTCATAAGTGACTATAGTTTGTCATTTTATTACTGTATAGTATTCCATTGTATAAATACACATTTTTCTTTTATCCACTTCACTGTTGATTGCAAATTGGGTTGTTTTCAGTTGGGGGCTGTTAATGAATCATGTTGGTATGAATGTTTCACATATCCTCTGATACACAAGTGTATACCCATAGGAAAGGAATGGGCACTGCAGATCTTTACCTCACAAACTGCTTTCCTGACTGGTTGTATCCATTTATACTCCCAACTTCAGTGCATGAGAGTTCCTATCCATCCATAGTATATGTGAATTCCATTGCTCACATTCTCATCAACACTTGGTGTTGCCAGACTTATTTTGCCTAAATGGTGAATATGTCATGCTATCTTATTGTGGGTTTAATCAGCAACTCTTGATCTCTAAGCATATTTAAGATTTGTAAGGGACAGTGACCTTATCTTTACATTTTTGTATAATACTTGTATTAGTAAATTCTAGTTGATTTAGTTTAGGTAATTCAAATATAAAGCAATTAAAATATTTTCTTTTAGGATAAACTAAATATTCAAGCAAATAAATATGGGTTATATAGCAGAGTAAACTCATTTTCTAAATAAAATATTTGTTACAATATATACAAATTTCATATTTATGCTCTTTAGGTTCAGAAAGCGACTTTCAAAGTGAATATTTGTTTTGCTTTGGGGAACATATGAAATTTCATTTTATCAAAAGCCATGTGTGTTGCAGATCAGTTAAGATGGTGAAATAGATTTCGAGTGAACTGTTGGTCATTAATTTTTCTCCCAACCTATAATATTTCCAGTTATTTAACAATTCTCCTAAAGCTTGAAGGAGTAAATAAGTATGTAGTGGCCAAGATGCAATTATTTAAACATTTCAAATACATTTTTGTTTATTATTTATAAATAAAATTTAATCAATTCAGAGACTATATAAAAAAATTAAAAACAATAAATTACCATTGTAACATGATTATCTTTTCCCATTATTTGCTCCTTAGTATTCTCCTGTACATCTCATCTTCAAATGTAGTGTAGATGCAGTTGTATATACTTTAAACTCATTGAAAGCTTTCAGATATTTGAATGAATTATAATCATGGTAAAAAAAAATAGGTGATATTTAAGTTTCTCACACAATATATAAATACCAGATATTAACAGTATATATCATAAGTGTATTTCTATATTTATACCATACATTTTCATGGCTGAACTCATTGAATCAGTGTATCTTTTCCTCAGTTTTTTCTTTTGAAGATGAACAATGCAGGTTTTTCTTTTTTTGAGCGAAAATTATTTTTATTCTATTTTTTAACAATTTTTATTTTTAATTATAGTTGACATACAATATTACATTAGTTTCAGATGTACAACATTGTCATTAGATATTTATATATATTACAAAGTGATCACTCCATAGAGTGTACTACCCATCTGACACCATACATAGCTATTACAATATTACTGACTATATTCCCTATGCTATAGTTTACATCCCCATGACTGATTTTATAACTGGCTGTTTAAGTATCTTAATCCCTTCCCCATTTTCATTTATTCCCCAAGTCCTCTCCCATTTGGCAACCATCAAAATGTTCTTTGTATATGTAAGTTTGTTTCTATTTTGTTTGTTAATTAGATTCCATATATAAGTGAAATCACATTGCATCTGTCTTTCTCTCTCTGACACATTTCACTTAGCATAATACCTGCTAGGTCCATCCGTGTTGTTGCAAATGGCAAGATTTTATTCTTTTCTATGGGTGAGTAATATTCCATTGTATATATATATACCACCTATTCTTGATCCATTCATCCATTGATAGACACTTAGGTCTCTTGCATATTTTGGCCACTGTAAACAATGCTGTAATGAATATCTGGATGTGTAGGCCTTTTTGAACTAGTGTTTTGAGTTTCCTCACATAAATACCCAGAAATGGAATTCTTGGGTCCTTTTTTGTTTTTTGGTATAGCCTTTATTTTAAAATGTATTTTGTCTGATATAAATATTGTTACCTCAGCTTTTTTTTTTCATTTACATTTATATGAAATATCTTCTTCCATCTTTTTACTTTCAGCCTGTGTGTGTCTTTTATCTGAAGTGGGTCTCTTGTAGGCAACTTATGCATGGATCTTGTTTTCTTATCCATTCAGTCCCTCTCTGTCTTTTTATTGGAGTATTGAATCCGTTTGCATTTAAAGTAATTGTTGACAGCAATGTAGTTATTGTGATTTTATTGTTCATAATTTTAATCTTTTTTTCCCCTTTATAAAGGAGTCCTTTTAACATTTCTAGTAATACTGTTTTGGTGGTGATCAATTCCTTTAGCTTTTTATTTTCTGGGAAACTCTTATTTTGTCCTTTTATTCTAAATGATAGCTTTGCTAGATGGAGTAATCTTGGTTATAGATCCTTACTTTTCATTACTTTGAATGTTTCGTGCCAATTCCTCCTTACCTGCAAAGTTTCTGCTGAGAAATCAGCTGATAATTTTATGGGAGCTCCCTAGTAGATAACTAACTGCTTTTCTCTTGCTGCTTTTAAGATTCTTTCTTTGTCTTTAACCTTTGGCACTTTAATTATGATGTGTCTTGGTGTGGGCCTCCTTAGATTTATCTTATTTGGGACTCTCTTCACTTCCTGGACTTGTATGTCTATTTTCTTAGCCAGATTAGGGAAGTTTTCTGTCATTATTCTTCACATAGGTTTTCAATTCCTGGCTATCTCTCTTTGTTCTTTCTGGTACCTATATGTGGCAAATGTTGTATGCTTGATGTTTTCTCAGAGGTCCATTAAATTATCCTTAGTTTTTTTGGATTCTTTTTCATTTCGTTGTTCTGATTAGGTGTTTTTAGCAGTTATTTCTTTTTTTTATTATTAGTTTCAGGTGTTCAAAAAGTGATAACCTCCACAAGTCTACTATCTGCCTGAAGCCACACATAGCTATTACAATACAATTGACTGTATTCCTTATGCTGTATTTTACATCCTGCAGGGGGAAACACACACACACACACACACACACACACACACACACACACACAGTGCCAAAAAATGTATACACATTTTAAAAAAGGAAAACTATACTAAAATTGTAATATTCAATATATACTGATAGCAAAAGATGAATACAAGTCACATTTGACTTGCAATTACAGGAGATGCACAACGTAGTTACCATCAGCATCCAGATGCTTCTGATTATGACGAACTACTGCTCAAGCAACGTTGACCAAAGTGTTTACTTGTATACATTTTTTTTGACACTCCTGGTATCACACACACACACACACACACACAAACGGTCTGACAATTAAGTTCAAGAACTTGCCACCATTTCCTTACATTAGCAGCACTGTATAAACAGCTTGGTAAGGTTTCATAACCTTGGTATATCAGTGTCTCACAGCTGTGTTTGTGTCAATGTGTGGTGGTGTCTTGTAGAGTGACGTTCATTACTGTTGTGTGTTTTCGTGTGCTGGCACACAATTCAAGCTCAGAATATGAGCTTGAATTAGAGCAACAAACAAACATTACATTTCTTGTTAAACTTGGCAAGAGTGGAAGTGAATTCAGGGACATGTTAGTCTAAGTTTAAGGGGATCATGCTATGAAGTAAACGGCAGTGTACACATGAATTAAATGTTTTTCAGAGGGCAGAGAATGTGTCACTGATGAAGAGAGGTCAGGACAGCCAGTAATTAGCAGAACTGACAAAAACATTGCAGGATTTTGTTGAATTGTGCGTGAAAATCGTCAGCTGACTGTGAGAAGCACAGCCGACCAAGTAAACATCAATAGGGAAATGATTAGGAAAATGTTAACTGAAAATCTTTGGTATCAGAAAGGTGTGTGCAAAAATGGTCCTGAAGGAGCTCTTGCATCATGACAATGCACCGGCTCACACAGCACTGTCTGTGAGCAAGTGTTTAGCCAGTAAACAAATAACTGTATTGGAACACCCTCCCTACTCACCTGCCCTGCCCCCAATGACTTCTTTCTTTACCTGAAGATAAAGGAAATATTGAAAGGAAGACATTTTGATGACATTCAGGACATCAAGGGTAATATGATGACAGCTCTGATGGCCATTCTAGAAAAGGAGGTCCAAAATTGCTTTGAAGCGTGGACTAGGCACTGGTGTCAGTGCATAACTTCCCAAGGGGAGTACTTCAAAGGTGACCATAGTGATATTCAGCAATGAGGTATGTAGCCCTTTTTCTAGGATGAGTTCATGAACTTAATTGCTAGACTTTGTGTACCAGTAAAAATATTACTAAGGGTAATGTCTGAAAGTCTGCTTCCTATATTTTCTTCTAGGAGTTTTATGATTTTGGACCTTACATTTGAGGCTTTGATTTGTTTTGAGTATATTCTTGTATATGGCATAGGAAGGTGGTCCAGTTTTATTTTTTTGCATATGTGTGTACAGTTTTGCCAGCACTATTTATTGAATAGCCTGTCTTCACCCCAATGTATATTCTTCTTTCTTTTGTCATAGAATAAATAACCATATAGGCATGGATTTAATTCTGGCTCTCTATTCTGTCCCATTGATCTGTATGTGATTTTATGTCAATACCATGCTGTTTTGATTACTATGGCCTTGGCATATAGTTTGATATCATGTAGTGTGATACCTTCAGCATTGTTCTTGTTTTTTAAGATTGCCTTGACTATTTGAAGTCTTTTATGAATCCATGTAAATTTCAGGATCATTTATTCTAGTTCTGTGAGAAATGCCATTGGTATTTTTAGAGAGATTGCATTGAATCTATAGATTTCTGTGGGTAGTATGAATATTTTAATGATGTTAATTCTCTGATCCATGACCATGGTATATGTTTCCATTTATTTGTATCTTCTTTAAATTTTCTCTTCAGTGGTTTATTATTTTCTGCATACAGTTGTTTTACTTCCTTGGTTAAATATATTCTTAGGTATTTTATTGGATTTTTGTGATACAATTGTAAATGGGATTGTTTTCTTTTTTTTTTTTTTTTTTTTAACCTTTTAAGGCATCATCACACACACTATTTATTACCTTCTAAGATATAAGTTTGATCCATGATAATTTCAAACAAAACCCTCCATATATATTTCTTTATATCACACTCAACATTAGATTAGTAAGGGCCAAACCACACTCTAGAAAAGTTGGTATTAGTAGCTCCATACATGTAAAATATGATAGTTACATTAATATTTACTGAATTAGTGTTACAATAAATAAGGCTGTGAATTTAAGAGGAAAACAGTACTATTATAGCATGGTAACTTAATGTGCACACATCTGTATAACGTGGGATTGTTTTCTTAATTTCTCTTTAAGATAATTCATTATTTGTGTATAAAAATACAACTGATTTCTGAATATTAATATTGGATCCTGCTACTATATTAAATTCAATTATCTGTTCTAATAGCTTATTAGTGGAATCTTTGGGGTTCTCTATATATTGTTTCATCTCTTCTGTAAATGATGACAGTTTTACTTATTTCTTTTCCATTTGGATGCCTTTTACTTCTTTTTCTTTTCTTATTTTTATTTTCTTTTATAATTAAAATTTATTGGGGTGACAATGGTTAGTAAAATTACATAGGCTTCCGGTGTAGAATTTTGTAATGCATCAGTTATGTAACACATTGTGTGTTCACAATCCAGAGTCAACTCTCCTTCCATCACCATATATTTGATCCTGTTTGCCATCATCTACCACCTTTCTTCTCCCTTACTCTTTGTAACCACTAAACTATAGTCTGTGTCTATGATATTTTGTTTTTTATTTGTTTTGTTCCTTTGTTGCTTTCAGTTTTATATCCCAGATATGAGTGACATCATATGGTTCTCGACTTTTCCAGTCTGACTCATTTCACTTAGCATTGTAATCTCAAGATCCATCCATGTTGTCAAATAATACTATTTCATCTTACGTCAGAGTAATATTCCATTGTGTATATATACCACATCTTCTTTATCCAATCATCTATTGAGGGACACTTTGGTTGTTTCCATGCCTTGGCCACTATAAATAAAGCTGCAATGAACATCAGAGTACATATATCTTTACGGATAAATGTTTTCAAATTTTTGGGGTACATACCCAGGAAAATGATTGCTGGGTCATATGGTAATTCTATTTTTAATTTTTTGAGGAACCTCCACACTGCCTTTCATAGTGGCTGCACCAACCTGCATTCCCACCAACAGTGTATGGGGGGTTCCTTTTTCTCCACAGCCTCTCCAACACTTGTTATTATTTGTCTTGTTGATGATAGCCATTCTAACAGATGTGAGGTGATATTTCATTGTGGTTTTATTCACATTTCTCTGATGATTAGTGATGTTGAGCATCTTTTCATATCTCTATTGACCATCTGTATATCCTCTTTGGGGGGAATGTCTATTCAGGTCTTCTATCCATTTTTTCATTGGATTCTTTTTTGTTGTTGTTGTTGAGTTGTATGAGTTCTTTATATATTTTGGATATTAGCCACTTATCAGAGGCATTGTTTGGAAATATATTCTCCCATTTGATTGGTTGCCTCTTTATTTTGTCTATGGTTCCTTTTGCTGTGCAGAAGCTTTTTGGTTTGATGTAGTCCCATTCATTTATTTTAGCTTTTACTTCTCTTGTGTTTGAGGCCAAATTCATAAAATCCTCTTTACTTCTTTTTCTTTTTGGATTACTGTGGCTAGGACTTCCAGTACTATGTTGAATAAAAATGGTGATAGTGGGCATCCTTGTTTTGTTCTTGATCATCCGGAGAATGCTTTTAGCTTTTCCCCATAGAGTGTGATATTTGCTGTGGGTTTGTCATGTATAGCCTTTATTATATTGAGACATGTTTTCTCTATTCCCACTTTACTGAGAGTTTTTAACATAACTGAATGCTGTATTTTGTAAAACTCTTTTTGCATCTATTGATACGACAATATAATTTTTAGTTTTCATTTTGTTTATGGAGTGTATCATGTTAATTGATTTGTGGATATTGAACCAAACTTGCATGCCTGAATGAAACCCACTTGATTGTTGTGTATGATCTTTTAAATGTATTCCTGAACTCGGTTTTTCTAATTTTTTTTTTAGGGTTTTTGTATATGTTCATTAGGGATGCTTTTCTTTTTTTTGTAATGTCTCTGTCTGGTTTTGGAATAAGTGTGATTGTGGCTTCATAGATTGAGGTTGGGAGCTTTCCCTCCTCTTTAATTTTTTTGAAATAGATTAAGAACAAAAGGTGTTAATTCTTTTTTGAATGCTTGGTAAAATTTACCTGTGAAGCCATCTGGTTCAGGACTTTTGTTTTTTGGGAGCTTGTTGATTACTGATTCAATTATGTTAGTAGTAATCTATCTGTTCAGGGTTTCTGTTTATTTTTGATTAATTTTTGGAATATTTTATGCTTCTAATAATTTATCCACTTCTTCAAGATTTTCCACTTTGTTGTTGATCATATTTCCTAAAATTTTTTGTGTTTCTGTGGTGTCCGTTGTAACTTCTCTTTCATTTCTGGTTTTATTTATTTGGGTCCTCTCACTTTCTTTCTTGATGAGTATGGCAAAAGGATTGCAAATTTTGTTTACATTTTCAAAAAATAGCTCTTTGTTTCATTGATCTTTCATATTGTTTTTTTTCCCCAGCCTGTATTTCTTTTATTTCCACTCTGATATGTATTATTTCCTTCCTTCTACTCACTTTGGGCTTTGTTTGATGTTCTTTTTCCAGTTTTCATAAGTGTAGTTAGACTGTCTATTTGAGATTTTTCTTGTCTCTTAGGAAGGCCTGCATTGCTATGAATTTCTCTCTCATGATGATTTTGCTCTGGACCCTCTATTTTATGTCATTGTGTTTTCATTTTTATTTGTGTCAATTTTTTTTTTTTAGTTTCTTCCTTAATCTCACTGTTGACCCTTCATTATTTAGTAGCATGTTATTAGCTTCCATGTGTTTTTGTATCTTTCAGTTTTATTCTTGTAATCGATTTCCAGTTTCATACTATTGTGGTCAGAGAAAATGCTTGATATGATTTCAATCTTCTTAAATTTAATGAGACTTGTTTTGTGGCCTAGTATGTGGACTATCTTGAAAATGTTCCATGTGCACTTGAAAAGAATGTGTATTCTGCTGCTTTGATGTGAACAGCTCTAAATATATCAATTAAATCCATCTGGTCTAGTGTGTCCTTTAAGGCTGCTGTTTCCATGTTGATTTTCTGACTATAAGATTGGTGCATTGATATCAGTGGAGTATTAAAGTCACCCACTATGATTGTGTTATTATTGATTTCTGTCTTTATGTCAGTGAACATTTTTTGTTTATCTGAGCCATCCTGCCACCTGTTGGCAGCGCAGCTTGGGCCAGGCATCGAACTGTTGTTGCTCAGAGCTTACTCGCACTCTTGAGCGAGCTCTTAACCAACTGAGCCACTCGGCCGGCCTCTGAACATTTGTTTTTATAGTTGGCTCTTTCTATGTAGGGTGCCTAAATTTTTACTAGGATTTTGTCCTCTTTTTGGATTGATCCCTTTATTATTATGTAATATCCTTCTTTTGTTTCTTATTATTAAAGTCTTCATGTTAAAGTTTACTTTGTCCGATACAAGTATTGCTACTCCAACTTTTTTCTTATTTCCATTTGCATGAAATATCTTTTTTTTTTTTTGAGGGCAGTATCACTGGCCCTCTTATGTGGCACCCGAACCGGGGCCGCTGGCTTCCCAAGCCAGCGCTTAACCACCGCGCCACTCAGTGGGCCCTGCATGAAATATCTTTTTATATCTCTTTACTTTCAGTCTATGTGTCTCTTTCAATTGGAGGTGGGTGTCTTACAGACAGCATATGCATTTGTCTTGTTTCTTATCCATTCAGCTACCTATGTCTTTTGATTGGAGCATTTAATCCATTTACATTTAAAGTGATTATTGGCAGGTACATAGTTATTACCATTTTATTATTCATATTTTTTATCTTTAGTGTTTTTTTTTTGTTTTGCCCTTTCCTCTGCTTAAACAAGTCATTTTAACATTCCTTGTAATACTGACTTGGTGGTAAAGAACTCCTTTAACTTTTTATTGTCTGGGAAGCTCTTTATCTCTTCTTCAATTTTAAATGATAGCCTTGCTGGGTTGATTAGTCTTGATTGTAGGCCATTGTCATTCATCACTTTGAATATTTCCAGCTACTCACTTCTGGCCAGCAAAGTTTCTGTTGAGAAATCAGCTTATAGTCTTATGGGAGCTCCCTTGTAATTAACTAGTTGTCTTTCTCTTGCTACTTTTAGGATTATCTCTTTGTCTTTCACTGTTGCCATTCTATTATGATGTGTTTTGGTGTGGGCCCTTTTGGGTTCATCTTATTTGGGACTCTTCACTTCCTGAACTTGAATGTCTATTTCCTTTGCCAGGCTAGGGAAATTTTCAGTCATTATTTCTTGAAATACAGTCTCAATCCCTTGCTCTCTCTCCTCTCTTTCTGGTACTCCTACCATGTTTTCCCAAACATAAGACCTAACTGGAAAATAAGCCCTAGCATGATGTTTCAGGATGCTCGTAATATAAGCCCTACCCCAAACATAGGCCCAGTTAAGGTCATCAGTCAGTCATGACTGTTTGAATTAATGTAGATATTTGTATATGAATAAATGAATAAATGTAGATTGTTGGAGCAAAAATTAATATAAGACCTAGTCTTATTTTGGGAGAAACATGGTGTAATGCAAATGTTGTTACTCTTGATGTTTTCCCAGAGGTCCCTTAAACTCCCTTCATTTTTTTTCTTTTTTTAATTTTTCTTTCTTTCTGTTGTTTTAATTAAGCATTTTCTGCTACCCTGTCTTCTAAATCCGTGATCCAGTCCTTTTTCATCTAATCTGCTATTGACTTCTCATCTATTCTTTATTTCAGATATTGTATTCTTTATTTCTGACTGGGTCTTTTTTTATGGTTTCTACATCCTTTTTTATGATTACTATCTCTTTGTTGAAATTCTCACTAAGTTCCTTAAGCATTCTTAAAACCAGGGTTTTAAACTCTTTCTCTGGTATGTTCATTGCCTCAGTTCATTTTGTTCTCTTTGTGTTTTCTCCTGTTCTTTTATTTGGGGCATCTTTCTCTGTTTCTTCATTCTGGCTGCCTTTCTCTTTGCTTATGTATATTATGTAGATTTCCTATGTCTCTCAGTCTTTTCTGGGTGTCCTGTGTGGTCCCTTGGCACTGTATTCCTGATCACCTGTGCTTGTGTTCCAGGAGTATCCCTTGTGTGCACTTTGTGTGTATTCTCCTATTGTAGTTGAGCCATGATTGCTTCTGGCGCATCAGTGAGTGGGATTGACTCCCGGCCTGACTGACTCTAAGGATTGGCTACACGCACGGTGTATGAGCTGTTGTATGAAGGGTGACCCCTCAGAAGGGTATTCACTTCCTCAGGCCCTTGTGCCTGTTGAGACCACCCTTGGGGGTGCTACATGTGGGTCTAACCAAGTAGTGCTCTGGTGTGGTCTGAAGCTGACCTCTGGGTGTGCTGTTTCTTATATCTCTTTGGAATGGCTCTGGTATAGGCCCATTTCAGCCTTGCCTGTGACTGGCCCAGGGCTACCTAGTAGGAGCTACAAAGCTATATGTGGTTAGCTGCTGCCTGTGTTGGACCTGGAGGCATGTCGGGGTGGCCTTGCTGTGAACCAAGGCCAGTTGCCACCTGTATTGGACTTGAGACAGCTCAGCAACTTGTCCAAGACCCCCTATGCCTGTTGCCTCCTGCTGGCTTCCCATAAGGCTCAGATGTTGAAATAACCTTCTTAGGTGCATCGGCCAAGCTGTTTGACCTGGTGTTAAGAGTATCCCCAGTGATGCAACACTAGGTGGGCGAGGCAGGGTTCCAGGATGTGGGCCTTGGTTTTTACAAAGTTAATGTAATTTTGGCTCTTGCACCTGTGCCGGGCCTGTTCCCACTTCTCAAAAATGCCTTCAAAACATTGGGGCCAGCTACCCCTCACCTCAGTCTTGCAGGTCCCCGAGGTCTGCCCAAGAGAGGTTGTGGCACAGGTTGTGGCTCACTGCCCACCCCCAAAAGTTTCCCAGGCCACTGCGGGCCATCCGCTGCTGTAAAAACCTCCCACAACATGGGGGGTGGGGCTGGCACACAAGAACCAGGAGTGTACCTGATGATATAGTACTAGCAGTGTAGGATGGGAACACAGGGTATCACCAGGTCATTCATATGCATGGATTTTACCAGATCAACACGGTCTCAGTTTTGGCCCTTTGGGAAAGGTTTCAAAATAGAAAAAATGGGGCCCTGTTCTAGGCTACACATGAGGCAGGCTTCACACAGGGACAATGGCTCTGGTTCCTCCAGCCCTCACTCCAAATCCAGGCAGCTCACTCTCGATGTCACCAACACTTCTCGAGTTGCTGCTCCTCCACAGAAGACTAGATGAGTGTTTGCAAGCGAGTCTGTGTGTAAGCCTTTTAAGAGGGTGTCTGGGTTTCAAGCCGCCTTCCATTTCACTGGGCTGGAAGGACAGAGTCCTTGCTAATTTTCCCTGCCAGGTCTTATGGGAACTGCTCTTCCCAGCACAAGATTTCTGAGGTGGAAATCCCAGTGGGGAGGACTGGAGCCCTCGCTCTTCGGGAAGGGAGGAGGGGCTCCATCACTGAGGTGTTCTTCCTGGTGTTCATCCACTACCTGTGGGTTTGGGGTCAACCTGTTTCACACCTCTGCCTCTTTTACTGGCCTCAATGTGGCCTCTTCTTTATATCCTTAATTATAAGGGTTCTGTTTACCTAGTCTTCAGATGATTTTTGAGGTTGATTGTTTTATAATTTATTTGTAATTTTGGTGTGATCCTTGAAGGCAGTAGGCTTACGTTTATCTAATCTGCCATCTTGGACCTTCATGGCCTGCTGTAGTTATCTCTAATGTGTTTTCATAAGCCTTTTCTTTCCCCTATGAAAAAAGCTGAATTTGTGGGGAGGGAGGGGCAAGATGGCGGCTGTGAGGAGGGCTCCATGAAATCTCCCCTGGAAATATCCACAATTTGAACTTCTAATACGCTTCAAAGAGACATCTACTCATCACACAGAGCAACTAAGAGTTCCACACAAGGATTGCTGGAAGGTGGGCAGGGCGGGCGAGACGCGTGAGGTGCAGCCCGCACCACAGCTGCTGAGTCACGGTGAGTGTTGCCCCGGCTCGCTCCCTGCGGCCCGCGGCCCACCTAGAGTTCAGCAAGAGCGAGTTGGTTTGCAGTCTGAGGCAGAAGCCTCAGGCCGGGCAAGTGCGGGAGGAGAGAGAGGAGACGACTGTGCAGAGGTACGAGCTGCACCCGCGGTCCCCAGGAAGCAGGGTGCAGAGCCCCGCAGCGACAGGGCAAGATCAGTCCCTGCACCCTCCCGGTTCAGGGATCAGTCTCTGGGCCCACCGGGTCCCGCGGAGCGCAGAAGCCTGAAACCCGGGAGCAGGGGAAAACAGAGGACTCGCACGCGGAGAAGCAGCGCGCGCTGGGCGGAGACGCAGGTCCCCGAGAGACGGAGCGGGGATCGGAGCCGCGTGGAAAGGTGCGTGCAGTCCCCTGAACCCCGGCGGCAGTCCCTCCAGGAGCGCAGCAGGAGAACGGCGCGGGCGCGCGCTGGCTCCAAGGCAGAAGCCTTATACCCGGGAGCAGGGGAAACACAGGACTCGCCCGCGGAGACGCAGCGCACCGGCCGGAGTCACAGGTCCCGGAGAGACGGAGTGGGGATCGGAGCCACGCGGCACGGTGTGCGCAGTCCCCTAAATCCCGGCAGACCGTTTGGGAGAGCAGCAGGAGATCCGCGCGGGCGCGCCGGCTCCGAGGCAGAAGCCTGGAACCCGGGAGCAGGGGAAAAAGAGGACTCGCTTGGACAAGCAGCGCGCCGGGTGGAGATGCAGGTCCCCGAGAGACGGAACGGGGATCTGAGCCTCGGGGCAGGGGGCTTGCAGTCCCTTAAACCCCGACAGTCTCTTCGGGAGAGCAGCAGGAGCACCGCGGGCGCGCGCCAGCTCCAAGGCAGAAGCCTGAAACCCGGGAGCAGGGGAAAAAGAAGACTCACTCGGACACGCAGCGCGCCGGGCAGAGACGCAGGTCCCCGAGAGACGCGGAGCGGGGATCTTGGCCACACGGTAGGGTGCGCGCAATTCCCTAAATCCCGGCAGACCCTTTGGGAGAGCAGCAGGAACTCCGCTGGAGCATAAGAGGCAAAGGCCTTAGCTTGAAACAGTGTTGGAACTGTGGCTTTGTTTATTTTTATGTTTTTTATTTTTTTTTCCCTTTTTCTACTCTTGAACAGAAAGCAAAAAAAAACAAACCCAATAACTCACCCACTCCCACAAACTTTGTCCCCGACCAAGACAGTCTTAAACTGACTCCTGAAGGGAGCAATAGGGGCAGACTAGGAAGATATCCTTACCTGCAGGGGGTTGAGAATTTCCACCCAGTAAAGGCAGCAGAGTGAGACTACCTACCCCGCCCCCACCTTTAGGCAAGGCTTGGGAGGCAGGGCAGGTTCACCTGCTGAGGCACTAATTAACAGATTCTTAGCAGCAGGCTTTTGGTAGTGAGGAATTCTTTAATTCTCCACGGCTGTCAACCCAAAGGGTGCCCAGAGACACTCATTGAGCCTTTGGGGGTGCAGCCTGCCTTGGGACAGGCAAAAGCAAAAAGGCAGTGACTTTGTAAAAACCACCAATCACACGTCACAACCACACTCAAGTACAGCAAACCTGCAGTGCCAGGATCACGCTAGGCATCAGGTGGCCTACTGTTCCCACAAGACACACAGGAATTTTTGTACAGCAGACAAACTGAAGAGAGCTTGGTGGACTTTAGCCTAGACCGGCACGGGTATTTTTGGTTTGTTTGGTTTTATTCTGTTTTGTTTTCCCTTTATTGGCTGCTTATCTTGGTTGTTTTTGGTTTTTATTTCTATTTCATTCTAATCATATTGTAGTTTTTAAAATAGGCATATATATATATATATATAGGTGTATATAGGTGAATATATGTCCATATATATGGGTGTGTAGACAAATATATATATATATTTTTTTTTCCTTTTTTCTTTTTCTTTTTCTTTCTTTTCTTTTTCTTTTTTCCCCACCCTCACTTTCTCTCTTATTTTATTCATTATTCTCACTGCTATACTTTTCCTCTTTTACTTTTTTCTGCAAATTTTATTTTTTAAATTTTTCTTACTTTTTTTATTATTATTTTAGTTTATTTTTATTTTTTATTTTTTAGGTATAGCTAATCGGTTTCTCATGTTTATTCTATTTTTTATTTTAGGATATTGTATTTTATTTTGTTTCCTCTTCTGTTATTATTGAGTATGTGGTTTTTGTTTTGTTTCTGTTTGTTTTCTTCATTAGTATGATTGATATTTCTGTACAAGTTGACTGTAGTTTGATGGTTGTTTTTTTTTACTTGTGCGAGCATTTGGTTTCCTTTGGTGGCTGTGGAGGTTGGTCTTGTTGATCTGTTATGCTCTAAAACCACTCTGCAGCAGTGGGTCCAAACAAACAGACACAAGAATCATCATACCCGGAGGCCAACTTTAGATAAAACTAGAGCATTTCTGGGTTTGACATACAAGAGTCACACCCAAAAAGAAGTTACTACAGGTACTAAGACCCATAGGGTCCAAGTTTCATCAGAGGGGTCAATCCTCTCACAGCAGCTCATAAACTGCAGAAGCTGCTGATCCTCACAGCTAATCAATCTGGGAGTCAATCCCACCTACTGACAAACCAAAAGTAATCAAAACTAAAACTTCAACAAGTAAGGACGCACGACACAAGGAACACCTCAGATACAAGCGCAGGAGAATAGGGAGACTGAGTAATTCAAATATAAAGGACACACACCATATAAGTTTACCCAGAAAAGACAGAAATCTGGGAGATCTATCTGTTATATTGAAGCAAACACAAAGAGTAAGCCAGAATGGGGAGACAAAGAAACATAACACAAATAAAAGAACAGAAGAAACTTCCTGAATCAGTGGAAATAGAGGAAACAGAGGTAACCAACCTATCGGAGACAGAGTTCAGAACACTGATTATTAGAATGTTCAAGGAAATTAATGAAAATATAAAGAAGGATAGAGAAATCATGAAAAGCAACCATCTAGAACTTAAGAACACAATTACTGAATTAAATAACAAACTTGATGGAATCACTAGCAGACTGGATGAAGCAGAAAATCGAATCAGTGACTTAGAAGACAAAATAGCAGAGATCACCCATGTGGAACAACAAAAAGAAAAAAGAATGAAAAACATGGAAAATAGTTTAAGAGAGCTGGGGGACAACATCAGACGCAATAACCAAGGGGTCATTGGAGTACCAGAAGGAGAAGAGAGGGAGCAAGGGATTGAGAATATATTTGAAGTAATAATGTTTGAAAATTTCCCTAACCTGGCAAAGGACATTGAAATACAAGCTCAGGAAGTGCAGAGAGTTCCAAACAGAATGATTCCAAACTGGCCCACTCCAAGACACATTCTAGTGAAAATGGCAAGGGTTAAGGACAAAGACAGAATCCTTAAAGCAGCAAGGGAAAGGCAGCAAGTTACTTACAAGGGTACCCCCATAAGATTATCAGCTGACTTTTCTACAGAAACTTTGCAGGCCAGAAGAGAGTGGCAGGAGGTTTTCAAAGTGATGAAAAATAAAGGCCTACAACCAAGATTGCTGTATCCAGCAAGGTTATCATTTAAAATCGAAGGCGAGATAAGGAGCTTTGCAGAAAAAAATAAGTTAAGGGAATTCATTACCACCAAGCCAGCTTTGCAGGAAATGCTAAAAGGGCTTCTTTAAGTAGAAGAGAAAAACAACCTATGAAAGACTACGAACACAAATAAGAAAATGGCAATAAATACACACCTATCAATAATCACATTAAATGTAAATGGATTAAATGCTCCAATAAAAAGACATAGGGTGGCTGAATGGATAAGAAAGCAAGACCCCAGCATATGCTGTATACAAGAGACTCACCTCAGATCCAAAGACTCATACAGGCTGAAAGTAAAGGGATGGAGTAAAATATTTCATGCAAATGGTACTGAGAAAAAGCTGGAGTAGTGATACTTATATCAGATAAAATGGACTTTAAATTGAAGAATATAACAAAGGACAAAGAAGGACACTTCATAGTAATGAAGGGATCGATCCAACAAGAGGACATAACTCTAGTAAACATCTATGCACCTAACATAGGAGCCCCTAAATATATAAAACAGATATTGTCAGACATAAAGACAGAGATCAACAGTAACACTATCATAGTAGGGGACTTCAACACCCCGCTGTCACTAATGGACAGATCCTCCAGACAGAAAATCAATGTGGAAACAGCGACCTTAAATGACACATTAGACCAGCTGGATTTAACAGACATTTTCAGAGCATTTCATCCCAAAGCTACAGAATATACGTTCTTTTCAAGTGCACATGGAACATTTTCTAAGATAGACCACATGTTAGGCCACAAAACAAGTCTCAATAAATTTAAGAAGATTGAAATCATTTCAACTGTATTCTCTGACCACAATGCTATGAAACTAGAAACCAATTATAAGAAGAAATCCGGGAAGCTGACAAATAAATGGAGGCTAAACAATATGCTATTAAATAGTGAGTGGGTCACAAATGAGATCAAGGAGGAAATCAAAAGATACCTCGAGACAAAAGAAAATGAAAACACCACGACCCAAAATCTCTGGGATGCTGCGAAAGCAGTCCTAAGAGGGAAGTTTATAGCAGTGCAGGCCTACCTAAAGAAGGAAGAAAAATCTCAAATCAACAGGTTATCCTTACACCTAAGGGAACTGGAAAAAGAACAGCAAAAGAGGCCCAAGGGGAGTATAAGAAAGGAGATAATAAAGACCAGAGCAGAAATAAACAATATAGAGAACAGAAAAACAATTCAAAAGATCAATGAAACCAAGAGCTGGTTTCTTGAGAAGATAAACAAAATTGACAAACCTCTAGCCAGGCTCATCAAAAAAAAAAAGAGAGAGGATTCAAATTAGCAAAATCAGGAATGAAAGAGGGGAAATGACTACAGACATCAGAGAAATACAAAAAATTGTAAGAAATTACTATGAGCAACTATATGCCAACAAATTTGACAATCTGGAAGAAATGGATAATTTTCTAGAAGCATACAACCTTCCAAAGCTAACGCAAGAAGAAACAGAAAATCTAAATACCCTGATTACTACCAAGGAAATTGAATCAGTAATTGACAAGCTCCCAAAAAACAAAAGCCCTGGACCAGACGGCTTCACAAGTGAATTTTATCAAACATTCAAAAAAGAACTATCACCTATTCTTCTCAAACTATTCCAAAAAATCCAGAAGGAGGGAAGGCTCCCAAACTCTTTTTATGAAGCCTCTATCACCCTGATTCCAAAACCAGATAAAGACATCACAAAAAAGGAAAACTACAGGCCAATCTCCCTGATGAATATAGATGCAAAAATTCTCAATAAAATATTAGCAAACAGAATTCAGCAATATATTAAGAAGATCATACATCATGATCAAGTGGGATTCATCCCTAGTGTGCAAGGCTGGTTCAACATCCGTAAATCAATTAATGTGATACACCACATCAACAAAATGAAGGATAAAGATCACATGGTCATTTCAATAGATGCAGAAAAAGCATTTGACAAAATCCAACAGCCATTTATGTTAAAAACCCTTAGCAAAGTGGGAATACAGGGATCATATCTCAACATAATAAAAGCCATATATGATAAACCTACAGCTAACATACTCAATGGGGAAAAGCTAAAACCATTCCCCTTAAGATCAGGAACAAGACAAGGCTGTCCACTTTCTCCTCTTTTATTCAACATAGTGCTGGAAGTTCTAGCCACAGCAATCAGACAACAAAAAGAAATAAAAGGCATCCAAATTGGCAATGAAGAAGTAAAATTGTCATTATATGCAGATGACATGATACTGTATATAGAGAACCCCAAAGACTCCATCAAAAAACTATTGGAACTGATAGACGAATTCAGTAAAGTAGCAGGATATAAAATCAATGTTCAGAAATCAGTGGCATTTGCATATACCAATAATAAACTAATGGAAAGAGAAATTAAGAAAACTGTCCCATTTACAATTGCGTCAAGAACTATAAAATACCTAGGAATAAATTTAACCAAAGAAGTGAAAGATCTGTACTCAGAAAATTATAAGACACTGAAGAAAGAAATCATAGAAGATACAAATAAATGGAAACACCTACCATGCTCATGGATAGGAAGAATTAATATAGTTAAAATGTCCATACTGCCTAAAGCAATATATAGATTCAATGCAATTCCTATCAAACTACCAAGGGCATTTTTCACAGAAATAGAAAATATAATCCTAAAGTTTATATGGAATCATAAAAGACCCAGAATAGCCTCGGCAATTCTGAGGAATAAAAACAAAGTCGGGGGAATCACGCTACCAGACATCAAAACCTACTACAAGGCCACAGTAATCAAGACAGTTTGGTATTGGCATAAAAACAGGCACATCGATCAGTGGAACAGAACAGAGAGCCCAGAAATAAATCCAAGCATTTACGGACAGTTAATCTATGACAAGGGAAGCAAGAATTTACACTGGAGTAAAGATAGTCTATTCAATAAATGGTGCTGGGAAAATTGGACTGACACATGCAAAAAAATGAAACTGGATCATCTCCTTACGCCTTATACAAGAACAAATTCAAAATGGATTAAAGACTTAAATGTAAGACCTGAAACCATAAAAATCCTAAAAGAAAATATAGGGAGTACATTTGCAGACATTACCCGGAGCAATATTTTTACTGATACATCCCTATGGGCAAGGGAAGTAAAAGAAAAATGAACATATGGGATTATATCAGACTTAAAAGTTTTTTCACAACAAAGGAAACCATTAATAAAACAAAAAGGAAGCCTACTGAATGGGAGAATATATTTGCCAACGATATATCTGATAAGGGGTTAATATCCAAAATTTATAAAACACTCATGAAACTCAACACCAAAAAAACAAACAACCCAATTAAAAAATGGGCAGAAGATATGAAGAGACATTTCTCTAAAGAGGACATACAGATGGCCAACAGGCATATGAAAAAAAGTTCAACCTCACTGGTCATTAGGGAAATGCAAATAAAAACCACCATGAGATATCACCTCACTCCAGTCAGAATGGTTATCATCAACAAATCAACAAACAACAAGTGCTGGCGGGGCTGTGGGCAAAAGGGGACCCTGCTGCACTGTTGGTGAGACTGCAGATTGGTGCAGCCACTATGGAAGTCAGTATGGAGGTATCTCAAAGAACTGGAAATAGAGCTACCGTTTGACCCAGCAATTCCACTCCTAGCTATTTATCCTGAAAAAACCAAGACACTTATTCAAAAAAAGTTATGCACCCCGATGTTCATAGCAGCACAATTTACAATAGCTAAGACTTGGAAACAACCAAAATGCCCATCAGTAGATGACTGGATTAAGAAACTGTGGTATATTTATACAATGGAGTATTACTCCGCTATAAAGAAGAATGAAATCGTGCCATTTGCAATGATATGGATGGACCTAGAGACTATAATGTTGAGTGAAATAAGTCAGTCAGAGAAGGACAAATACCATATGATCTCACTTATATGTGGAACATGAAAAACTGTATGAATGAGCAAAGTAAACAGAAACTGTCTCATAGATATAGAGGGAGAAGGGGAAGGGATTAGACAGCAAAAATAGGCAACTACAATATTGCTACTGGGATAGGAAAAACAGTTTGGGGAATATAATTAATAATGTTGTAAATATTCTGTGGAATGTCAGATGATTATAGGTCTTGTTAGGGAGACCATTTCATGGATGGAGTAGAGGTTTGATCACTGCACTTGTATTACTAAAGTGGAGGTGGTATACCTACTGTAATTGAATATATATAGATAGTCACGGGATGTGGATTATACTGTGGAAGAGAGTCAGAGGAAGAGTAATAGATATATATGATATGGGGGGGGAGTGGGGTGGTGTATTGGGGGTGGGGGGTTGTCACTTTGAGGGGTAAAATGTATAACTATTGCACTGTGTTGTACACCTGAAACTAATTTAAAAAAAAACTGAATTTGTACTGATACTGCTAAACTTCCCCATCTTGTTAAAATAAAATGATGAACAAGTACTCAATAAAGTTCTACAATATAATACAAACAAATTACTTATATATGTAAAATTTTATTTGTTAATTTTCACTCTAATGTGAGTTCTTGAAGCCTTCAAATAATATTGATTTAATATGAAATTTTAGTTGGAGTGACTTTGGGAAGAATTTCAGTCAAAAGGGGGAGTTGGTGATGGGCTCTTTGTCTGGCTTGCTAAAATAATTTCAAAAAATCCCTTTGTTATTTTCATTGTGTTGATCTAGCTTGCAAAGCTTGTATGCTAAATCTATATCTGTATGACAGTGGTCTAATTGTATTGGAGCTTTAAATGTTGAACCAAATTGCCAGGGTTTGTCATACAGCTTTGTGCTTCAATATCTTGCAGGACAAGTTGCAGAATTGGAATGGACCAATTGGAATTTTGAGCTTCATTTTCTTTTCTTTTTTTTTTTAAGGGCAGTGTCACTGGCCCTCATATGTGGGACCTGAACTGGGGCCGCTGGCTTCCCAAGCCAGCGCTTAACCACCGCGTCACTCGGTCTGCCCGAGCTTCATTTTCTAATTACTTTATTGTATTGCTCTGGAACTAAATGAAGGAGTAGGGTGTATAAACACAGATGAAGGAGGTGCAGGTGCAGCTATAAATCAGGAAACAAGCAGAAATGAACCATATCATATGGATTTAAAAGTGAGAAAACTTAAAAGGTAAGCTAAAAAGAGACAGTAAGAAGCCAACAAGAGCATAAAATAAAATAAAAATAAAATAACAGGAAAAGGAGGGCATAAAACAAAAAAATCAACCAAACATTGTAACATTATTATTTAGATAGCTGATTATTGCCAAATAATATTTGAAGTATTTTTAAATTAAACAATCCATTTTCAGAACAAAATTCCATTTGATGTGTGATGATTTGTGATGTCTGATCTCACAAAAGTTATTTCTCAGAAGCAACGTAATGTTGGGCTTTGAAAGACTATTGGAAACTATTCTCTGTTTACTCATTTTCATCATGAAGCTACATTTTAATTAGTATTTTTTTTTCACAAATGACTATAATGTCTACATTTTCTCAGTAAAATCAAGAGGGCTCTTCTTTTAAGTATTTTTTACTTAAAAACATCATTTTTATGATGTTCTATATCAAGCTGTTTTACATTTTATATTTAGTGAATCAGTTCTTTATTAATGAAAATACTTTGCTAATTTCAAGCTTGATATGAAGCCTCTTTTTAATTAGCTAGGCTTGCTTTCATGATTTCTGTACAGTAAGTCTACCAACATTATACTGGACCAAAAATAAAACAACTCATAATAGGAAGCTATCTGGTTCACGAAAAAAAAAAAAAGGATGTTTTTTTTCAACAATAAATGTTATTTATAAAGACTGAGCAATGAACAGGTTGCATTGTTGTTCATTATTATATCTGTTTTAGCCTCTGCACTCCCACCTCAGTGTAAGAAGAGACAGGACTTTGTTAGGCCCCATTTCATTTTTATTTGGTTTTCCTTGCTTTTCCTTTGCTAAAAAGAATCGAAAGATCTATCTTGGCCACTTTGCCTGTGTGAGTTTATCTTTTAATCTCTAATACAAGGGGACTACTTGTTCTTTTTGTCCCTACTAACTCTTCTCCATTAACCCTATTTCTCTCTGAATGACACATAAACCTTTTCATCTGGGGTCATGTCCTGATTATTCAATAATTACATCACTTTTCTCTTTTTATCTTTGTTATATTTCCACAGTTCTTTTTGGATTAGTTTATTTAATCCTTATATTGTGCATTTAACACAGAGTGCATATTCTCTCTTGCCTTATTCTTAGCACTTTGCAAATATTAACTCTTGTGCCTTATTTTGAAGGACACTGACTGACTTTGCATTTCATTCTCATTCTGGTATTGATATTCCCTGGTTCCAGCAATAGCTTCTGTGATAGGTCCCTGACTGTTTACCAAGGAAATTATCAGACACATAAAGAAGAGGGGCAGAATATGAAATAGAAGATAATAAGATTGGTTTCTATTTGTTCAGTGAATAATGTCTACTTTTATTTTGCCTGTGGGCGCTAAGGAAGACAATATTGATAATATTGATGGTTAAAATTTATATAGTGCTTCATGTTTTAAACATTTTACATGTGTTATCTTTGATCCTGGCAACAATCACATGCAATTTAGTTATTATCATCTCCAGTTACAAAAGAGATAACTGAGGCTCTAAGAGATTAAATAACTGGATCTGGGATTTTAATCCAGCTGCCCAGTCTCCAAAGCCCATGCTCCTTTCCATTTATGCTAGAATGCATTTCCCAGATATAAAAACTGAGGTACAGAGAAAAACCAACATTTATTAAGTGTGAACCCTAAACATTTTTCTTAATTAACCTTCTTAACAGCTTACATGGTAGACATTAGTGACTTGCCAAGATTACATATTATGGGCTAAAGACAGTTTTCTAAATCAGAAACTTTGTCTGATTTCACATGTTTGTAGCTTTTCAACCATATAAGAGTCTCACAAAGAGTGGTGGTAATAAGAAGAACTTACATGACCTATGGAAAACTTTTTATTTTAAAAGTTATGCATTTATTTTAAAATATATTGAAGTGATATAGCTAGCATATCACATCTGATATTTTGTTGATATAATTTCCTAGGGTAAGTGTGAGGTTTTAAAAGTTAGTCTCTTTAAAGAAAAATGTTGATAAAGTAATTATATAGTGTCAGAGATATGATACAATATGTAAGAGGGCAATAAGATAGTGTAGAGATTGGGCAGAAATTGTGAAGATGCTATTCACATGACTGAAATCTAGAAAACACTAAAGAATATTAGGTCACATTTTATAGATGAATACATGGAAATATGGTTAATGACTTGCCCAAGGTTATGAAGCTGACTTACAAAGACTAAAAGATTTCTACCTAGGTAAGTTCTGAAATGGACACAGAGAAAAGGAGTGGCATAACTCCTAGAGCTATTCTCAAAGTATGGAAAGTGGAGTCGCCTCTCTCTGCGGCCTGAGGTGAGTGAATCTATTGCTGCAGTGGCTGGCAGCAAAGCAAGGTTGTCTCCCTTCCAAAGGGAGGCAATGGCAGGTATGAAAGCTGTTTAAAAACAAAATTCAACTGAGCAAATTTGAAGATCTGATTGCCTTTACTCAATGATTCATAAATTAGGCAGCATCCCATCTAGCAAAGGAGCTAGTGTTACTGAAAAAAACACACAACAACAGCAAAAAAATACATAAGCTCAGCAGCTTGCTGCTGAAAAGCTAATATTCAAGAGACAAGTGTTGAGTGGAAAGAAAAAGTTGCTTTACTCGGAAGATGGCAGCCTGGGAAGATGGCAGATCAATGTCCAAAGTCCATCTCTGAAGTTTGGGACCAAACAGAAGGGTTCCAAAGGGGAGGGAGAGGAGAGGGAGTTCCAGGGAACTAAGAGACAAGTCTGTGTTTCTTTAGTCATAGATAATGCTTTTTCACATCAGACTCCTGGATGCCAGCAGCTCCTTGGAGACATTCTTTCCATCTGCAAAACAAACTCATAAATTCTCCTGGAGACTCTGAAGTTATCTCTTCCTGCTTGACACAGAAGCAGTACATCAGCAACACAAAATTACATTGTGAGAACAAGGGGTGCTGGGATGAAGAACCAAGAATCTGCAAAATATCTCACAATTATGCATCAGTGACGTTATCTTTAAAGCAAAAAGCAGAAATTGGACATCTTGTGACTATCACCATTGTTTAAGCTATCATTGTTTTGGGCTTACTAGTTATATTTTTCTATTATTTCAAGTAAAGTGTACTTTTAAATATTTCCCCTGGAACTTGCTTTACAGGCAGTCCTTCAGAACATGACTAATATACTTTCTTAATCTTTGGCTATAAACTATGTGACAATCCAAGCAATTGAAACATTTAGTTAAGGCCTATAGTTATATTCTAATTAAGAATTAAATTATTTAATTCTAGCGGCCCCCAAATACCAGAGGCATTAAAATCACAAGGGGCTCAGATATACCAGTAAGGAGCTTTGAGGAGCTGTAGAAATGGAAATACGCGGGGGGGGGGGGGGGAACGGGACGGGACGGACTAACAAAGGGCAGATTATTTCAGGCAAGGTCACCTTCCTTTAGGGCCAGGCAGAGGGTCTCTCAGATTACCTCACAAATGCTGACCAGGAAATTTCAAACTGACTGGTTAAGAGTACATTCCTAGGAGAGGCTGAAGCTGCAATAAAGCTGGATATTAAGTCTTGGTTTGGTGATGTGGGTTTAACACAAATGAGTCCTTCATGTTGGCTCTTTTTTTAACAAAGCCATAATTTCTCCCATTCTTTCTCCTCCTTTTCTTTTCCCTTCCCTCCTTTCCCCCACAACTGGCATCGTTGTCTTTTTTAGACTGTTATTGCAATTCAAGGTGACATGATTTCACCTGTGTAAAAATGTTGGCCAAGATCATGAAGGAGGATGAGGCACAAAGTGTCAGTTATCTTGTGGCTATATATACCCCTTTTCTTCTTCCCCTTGGCCATCCTGAACAATGCCTTTCAGGTGATGATTTCTGTGCTATGGAAGAAAGCTACTGCAATTTCTCGCTGAGGCAAAAACAAAATAACCTCACTTAAAAATGACAGGTTACCTATGCAAGAATGTCTCATAGATATAGAGGAAAAATTAGGGTTGCTAATTGGGAGAGGAATGGGGATGAGGGAGAAGGGGAAGGGATTAGACAGCAAAAATAGGCAACTACAATATTGCTACTGGGATAGGAAAAACAGTTTGGGGAATATAATTAATAATGTTGTAAATATTCTGTGGAATGTCAGATGATCATAGGTCTTGGTAGGGAGACCATTTCATGGATGGAGTAGAGGTTTGATCACTGCACTGTATTACTAAAGCGGAGGGGGTATACCTACTGTAATTGAATATATATATAGATAGTCATGGGATGTGGGTTATACTGTGGAAGAGAGTCAGAGGAAGAGTAATAGATATATATGATATGGGGGGGAGTGGGGTGGTGTATTGGGGGTGGGGGGTTGTCACTTTGAGGGGTAACATGTATAACTATTGCACTGTGTTGTACACCTGAAACTAATTTAAAAAATAAATAAATAAAATTAAAAAAACATTTAAAAAAAAAGAAACATTCAAAGTAAATGGGTTTTGAAGATATTTTTTGCAATTAAAAAAGCAAATGTCAATTCAGAATTAAAGCTGGAAACAGCTATGCAAGTTAAAGATGCCTCTGAACCCTTTCTTGGCAGACAACAAAATGTCTGGGTGATTTTTGGCAAAGGAGGAAAGTTAATCTTTATGTAAGGATGAACCATTCCCAACAAAGTTCTCAATCAGTTTTGTTCAAACAGATTTTGCAGTATGGATTTGCAAATCCATTTTTTCTTCTTGGGTGCATCTGGAAAAACAAACAAACCTAGAAAACACAACTTGTGCAAGGGCATTGTTTCATTTGAAAAAATAGCAGCATGTATCAAGACCAGTCAGCCCTTGGCAAAATTAGGAAGCAGGAGTTTATCTTGAGAGGGTGACCTCTCTTTTTGGCAGGATCTTTCTTAGTCCGTGAAAACAAAAACTGACAAATTCAGTCACTTTACGTTGTGAATCACTTAATGTGTTAATTCTCCTTGGGTAATTTGCATTTTAATAGAAAACCCACTGAAAAGAGCAGTGTTTAACACAAAAGTTTGACTGTAATCAGGATCTCAGGCACTATAAGGAGAAGTGTGTGTGTGTGTGTGTGTGTTGGAGGGATGGTAGAGGTGGTGCAGTAGTATTTTTTTTTTGAGGGCAGTGTCACTGGCCCTCATATGTGGGACCCGAACGGGGACTGCTGGCTTCCCAAGCCAGCGCTTAACCACCGCACCACTTGGCCAGCCCTGCAGTAGTATTTTTGAGTGAGAAGTCCCTGCAGTTCCCTCATAACATATATATCTGACCCCTGCAATTGTTACTGTGGAAGTGGTTTGCTCTCCAATTGTTATTGAGGATAAGCACAATGTTGAGTGAATAGGGTTAATTTACAGACTGCCCACACTATTCAAGACCCACTTTAGAAATATATCAGACAGAAAAAATGCCCCAGGCCTCAACGAATTGATAGAGTAGGCAGAAAAATAGAAATGAGCAGGAGGAGGAACTAGTTCTGGCTGGAATTGCCCTTAGGGACCTCTCCAAGGACTCTTACCATTGCCCCAACTTACAATCACCAATATCCTGTTTATCTGGATGTCCAGGACCCCAGGAACTTTCCCATTCCTGGAGCATGCACACAAACCCAGAGACCTGGCCCTCAAGTGACCCCAAATCATTATAATGCCATTATCGTCTCATTTGCATTGCAGTTATGCCCAGTTAGTGGGCTTTTCAAGTGAATTATGGTCAAATCGGTGGGCTTGCACTTGCACCCTGAAGAACAGGTAGGGAGGACAGGACACAAGACATGACAGCAGAAAAAGGGGAGGGACTAAAAAGGGAGGAGGCAATCCTATCCCTGAAGATAAAAGGCCTCACACAATCCAGGGAGAGGCTGCTACCCATCTTTGGGTCAGCAGGGAAGTAAGATGGCACAACGGCTGCAAGTACCAGAAACCCTGATACCAACCAGGAAGTAATAAGAAGTGCCATAAAAAGCATGTGATTGGTACTGGAGGGCTTTGAAGGCTAAAGAGTTTACATGAAAATAGAGGATAGAGGAAGTTTTCATGCAATGGATGGTGTTTAAGCTGGTGGACTATATGGCCAGATCCCACTTCACTTTAGGTATCTTAAGTGAAAAACAGTGTGTAAGATATAATAGATCTGGGAGAGAGGAAGAAAAGTGGAGAGGCCAGTTCTGAAGCTATCAGAGTAGCACATACATGAGTTAACCAGGGACAGTGGGAATATAGGAGAAATATAGGAGAGGTGATGGGGTTGACAGATGTCGCAGAGGACATAAACTATCATTAGTTGGCAAGTGTCTGCTCATAGTGGTGGTGGAAAAGCTGGGACCAAAAATGACCCCTAGATTTTAAATCTGATTGACCATTACCAGAAAAATCATGAGGAAAAGGTAATTTGGAATAAGAGAATATGGGCCCAGTCAATAGTGCATGCAGGACATCTCAGTGGGGAGGGGGTGGTTGGGGGGCTGAAGTCCATAAAGAGACATAAAGCTAGTAGCCAGGGGAAAAGGTAGCATTAGCCACAGAGATTTGGGGACATATTCATAGGAGTGGATGGGATTCCCAAGATGAGGGTAGGGGCTGGACTTGGTGGGAGGAGAGGGTGCTGTGGTGTCAGAGGAAGAAAAAGTGCAAACATAACCTAACATTGGTAAACACAATAATGCTATTTTTGATAATAAACCTAACAGGTTTTTAATGTTTTACACTTTGCGAATCTATCACATGCATGATCTTGTGTACTCCCACAGCTCCCCTCTAACACAGTACTGTCTGAATTTTACAGGTGCAACTAATAAGGGACTGTGACTCCCAAGCCCCTCAATTTAATGATTTCATTACTCAACACTACCAACTAGCTGCTTTTTATATCTTGGCAACCTTGGTAAATCCTTCTCCTTCAATCTGACTACAGTTTAGCATGGGAACCCATCAGTATGGCCCTTTGAATGGTGCCATTAACTCAAGCCAGAACACCTATGTGTTATTCCCAGCCCAGTCATATAACATCATTTATGTCTTCAAGAATTATTTATGGAGAACAAATTAAGGGCCAAGGCTTAGATTCAAATCAGAGATATGGACTTTGAAGTTTTGATTTCTGGATTTTAATGTAATGCAGAATTATTACCTCAGAGTTGAGCATTTGGAATTGAGGTAGTCACATCTCTTCTACCCCATTAAGAGAAGAGGGCCCTGTGCTTTGGTTAGCTCTGCAGAGAAAAAGTCACTTTGCATCTTACACAGTAGACTTGGAGTCAGCCTTTGGCAATGATATAAAATGTAAGTGGCTTCATAGCACTCTCCTCTTTTTTAGCAGAATTCTTTTAATCCTTTGTTCTTTGTGTTTGTTTGCCCAGTATCCATATTGCAGCCCTTGAAAGTGTTGCCTCATCCTGAACTATGAAGGAAATGGAGGCAAATATTTCTTTGCTGTGTAAATTAGAAACAGAATAGGATATTTCAAGGTTATCTGTTCTATGAGATTTAAAGGACATTTTGTTTAGTTTTTAAACTTCAGTTTTTGAAAGAGACTGATTATTACTTGAGGATACGTTGTATCTAATAGGAGAGAAGCAGAGTTAACTTGGTCAGCAATTCCTAGTTGATATGGAAGAAATGGACTGATAAAGAAGACAAAGGGAGCAAAATAAATTAGTTTGAAAATGCCAGTACCCTAATGAAAACAAAAACCTTTCAACTCTCAGGTATATAGTAAAATTGCCGTTTTAGTTGGTGATTGTGTTGTTCATCCTTCTAGTTACATCAAGTATCACTGATATGTAGCTTCAGTATGTATTGATTATATGGTTTGTGATAGATGTTTATGTGCCCAAACAGCCTTTTGGTAGTTAATGAAATCCTAGTTGGGCTTTTTATGTGGGGCAGGAATTTTCTCAGATAAACCAAGGGACATATATGTTAGTTGAACACTGGGAGGGATCAAATAATTCTATACTTGATATGTTTCTTTTTCTGTTTTTATTATTTGAGCGCATTGTCACTGGCTCTCAAATGGGGGACACGAACCAGGGCTGCTGGTGTCCCAAGCCAGCGCTTAACCACCGCACCACTCGGCCGGCCCTTGATATGTTTCTTAACGTAATTTGTAAGGTGATTAAAGTATCTTAAATACCATTTTAAATGTGAAACAAGAAACATGAAATATTTATTTGCTGTGCTAACATAAAATGGCCTCATGCCCAGATTAGAAAAATATTTATTTTGTATGGAAAAGGATATGTAAAATATGAATTGTGAATATAAATAGCAACATTATGATAAGATTAAGGGTGACTAAAAGGAATAACTTTTCTTTTTTTTTTTTAGCTGAGCCATCCTGCCACCTGTTGGCAGCTCAACGGCAACTCAGCTCAGGCTAGCATCAAACCGCAGTTGCTCAGAGCTCCGCTCGCACTCTTGAGTGAGCTCTTAACCAACTGAGCCACTCGGGCTGGCCCAGGAATAACTTTTCAATTTATGAAATACAACTATTTTGATTTTGAATCACAGTATAATTTTATCGTATTACCAGTAATTTACCAAGAGTATGAATTATTTTCAGTTTTCTACAATTATTCACACACTTAATGTGAAATATTAAATACATTATGCTTAAACATTTAATATTACATAATAGATAGGATAAAATGGTATACTTCAGCTAAAGAATGAATTATATAATTACTCAGTTTTCATTAGCTCATGAAATTTGACTTTACCTATTGGGAGTGGAGGTAGGAAAATGGTGACCAAAAGGAAAATCTTTTAATATATGACAACAATGAACATTTAATTTCTATATTTCTTTCTTTTTTATGTTTTGTTTAAAAAGCATGCCACCTGTAAGCATTCAATAAATGTTGGTTGAATTAACAAATAAATGGAAATATTAAATCAATGGTTCTCAACAATTTTCCCACTCCAAATCCTGGAATGATGTTGCAAACTTCCATCAGTAACAGTGAGTTGAAGAGAGATTCTCAAACTAGAGAGTACGGTATGTCCTAAGAGAGGGAGGTCAGAATTTAGGTTGGGGAAATGGAAGGGGTTAGGCAATGTGCAATTTGAGAAGCCCCTCAGGATGAGTCTGATACATGGACTGACCTGTGTCGAAAATCCCTGGTTTAGACAATCCTCTATGACAAATTACAAGGAAGCTAATGTTTTGTGTGTTTTTAGAATCCATATTATTTTAAAATAAGGAAATAGATAGAAACCTATTTAAAATCAGAATGATTTGAATTACTCTGAGATTGTAATTTGATATCCATCTAGCATGGATGCTAGTAGAGGGTTGGCAGCATGTGCAGTGACTTTAGATAACCTAGATAACTAATCCAATAATTTATCTAAAGCCCTACTTGCTCTCAAATTTTTGTTTGTTTGTTTGTTTGTTTTTGAGGGCAGTGTCATTGGCCCTCATATGTGGGATCCAAACCAGGGCTGCTGGCGTCCCAAAACCAGCTCTTAACCAATGTGCCACTCGGCTGGCCCTCTCAAATTTTTTGATGATTCATACAAAGCATATGGAAGTTTTAGAGTGTGCGTTTGTGTGTGTGCATGTGTGTGTGTGTGTGTGTGTGTGTGTGTGTGTGTGTGTGTATTTACTTCAATTCTCTTGATATTCTCAGACGTTTGAAAGTCAGCCTCAAAGCTGTGATACAGGACTTAATCAGTATGCTTGGAACAAGAAAAAATAAGAATAGGTAATCAGTTTGGAGGTGGGGAGCAACCAGAGGTCAAAGCCAGGAGGCACTTACTGAGTTCTCAGAGGTAAAGTCCATCATACAATCTAGGAGAAAGTGAGCAAAGAAAGACCAGGGTCACCTCAGCCCAGCAATCCACGAGACTGACACCTATTTCTTAGTGAGAATTTAAGGGCCTGGCCAATCTAGGGGTGATAAAAAAGTGGTCAGAAGACTGGGGATGAGTGATGTCTAGTTAATGAAAGTTTATTAGTTGATGTTGGTTATTATGGTTATAGTTTTTGATTGTTCAATAAAATAAAAGCCTTTTTCCTTTTTGTTTTATTCATTGAATTTTCAATCCTAAGGCATTATCCAAGTAAGAATCCAAGATTGGGTTCTTGGCTTAACAGTGGGGGAAGAAAGACGTAAGAATGCGCTAGAAACACCCATAACCTTAATTAAAAGGCAGAAGATGGCTGTCTGCCACAATTTTGAGTAAGCAGCTGTGTACCACTTTGGGCTATTGCTGCTCCCTGGTGGTAGGTTTATGCAATTCAATCACCTGCAAATATTTTCTCCATTTTCCCTCCAGGTTTTATTTTGGTTTGTATGACAACACCTTAAGCAAACGTGGGTTTTGCACATATTCATAGAGGGCCCGTTTCTATAGATCACTCTAAAGAATCAGAATGTTTCAGAACTTTCTCATTTATGAGTTGTTGACAGATGGATCAATTGACTGACCATTAAATAGGAGGATGGAGGACCAAGAAGATATATTGTTTGTCCAATTTTTGTGAGCAATAGCTTTCTTGTTTGAGGGAAGAAATGAACCAGTCACCTCTACAATGAGCCAAGAAATGGCAGAGGGGTGCAAAGATGGTTTGGACATTTCATAAACTGTTTTTGAGCTGCTAGGGAAAGCTATTTGGTTTAGGGCATCATATGAGGAGGAGCCGTGGACCATACTGCTTAATGTTGTGTGGAAAAAAAAAAACACTGCTAAAAAATAGCTAATATATTTGAGCAGTTATATTATTTCATTCAATCTTTGCAATATAGGTTATTATCATTTCCATTTTTCAGACTAAGAAAGTGAGCCCTAGAATAATATTAAATAACTTGTTCTCATTATGGAAATATCTAGTAACAAAGCCAGATTTTTCAATTTGAGTTTGTCCAACTCCACATCCAGCATTATTACCCATTACACTGTAGTTATTTTTATGCACCAAAAGAAAACTGAAGCCAAGGTCACCTTGATACAGTAGAGATGACTTACCTTGCCTTCCATGGCTTTCTGAGGTCCACTTGTGGTTGGATGAGTCATGGGGAACAAAAGGAGGTGGTAAAGACTTTCACACCAAGAACAAAGGACTGTACTGTCAATGAGGTGATTGTACCCTGAATATTGCATGTGGGTCCATTTACTAAGTTCTTGCCTTTGTCATAAACAGCAATGACCACCAGGAAAGGTTTTGCATTTTCAGTATGTGACAGTGTTGTTGATGTATTTCCAAATACCGTCTGTGATAAGACTTATAGAATTTTTTGTATGCAGCCAGTGTCCAATCAATCAATGAGTCCATGATGAATTATGAAACACATTTGTTGACAAATAAAACCTTGTATTCAGTGCCAATCAATCCAACTGTGCCACAACTGTTCCAATTGCCAGCTATGAAATATTACTCTGAAACATGGAATTTATTGTTGGAAACAGCCAGTATCAATCTAGTTATCCTGCTGCCTTTCAGCAGGTGCATCTTGCTATTCAGCAAGCATATCCAACTGTATTGATTCCAAGTGTATATCCATCCTAGCCTTAAAATCATTTATACTGCCTACTCTGACTATATTATGTACTATGCCTTTCCCAATTCCAATATCTTTCTTGGAGTGGGAAACTTTTCTAAACTTAAATAGAGCCTACACTTTTCCTTTCATGACACCCTGATCTATCATTTCCATCTTTGTGTACTATATCTTTGTGTCAACTTAAACTTTGTAAAGGGAGGGATCTTAGCTAAAAGAATGAAAACATCACATGCTCAAAAGAAAGCTCTGAATGAAAGAGCTATTTGAACTCACAGCTTAGATGGCAATAATTAAATCGAGGAAGAACTAATCACTTCCATATTTTCAACTCTACCAAATGAATAAGTTTTGAAAATAGTTGATTACCGAAAAGTATAACTATGTCCCTCCCTGAATGTGAGAAAATTCATTGTGTTTCTTATGCCTCCTTTGTAAAATATTTGTTAAATTAACAGTTGTATCTGACAAGAAGTGATAGTAGATGAGTGGTTTATGCTCTATGACCAAGAATATTGGTGCAATTTCTGATGATAGGATGGTATCACATATAACATGCATGGATTTAACTCTCATAAATGGGACTATAAAAAGTGTACAGAATGAAAATTATGCTAATAATTTCATTTTTTTGTAGAGGCTGCAGAAAGTGTAAAACATCTTACAGTGACTCTAGAGCATTATTTTGCACTCCAATGTTTATTGTGGCAGGTAAATAAAGAGGTTTTTTTTTTTTTTTTAAATCATTTTGCTTCTGCTGTGCAATGAATTTCACTAATTTTTGCTGACACTTTGTTTGCAAAACTGACTAATATGAAATAGTTGATAGATTAGTTTTCTTGAGAGACTCACAAAGGACAGAGACACTAATTTTTATGTTATCTGTCTCTCTTAGAGCTGTAGTAGATAGGCCATTGAGATGCATATTTGCCACATAGACCTAGTTTCTGATGATGAATATTATTTTACATTACAAAATCTGCTTGAGTGTTTTACATCTGGAGAGTATGCAAATACCAGGCTTAGAGGAGAGATGCAAATAAGGGTTTCACTGGTATGGTACATAGAAACCATGAGTTCAATAAATATTAGTGAAATAATTTGGTGACTTGAAATAGCTGATTTGGCACACAAAAAGGTATGGTGAGTTGCTTATGTATTATTGTATTCACACAACTTCTAAATCCAGCCCTGATTGTCCACCCGTGCTTTCTTCCTGTATTTTCATTTTCAAACAGAATGTTGCCACCATTTCAAATAAAGAACACTCTACAAGGAGCCCATTATTCTCTCCCAAGTAGCACCTACTTAAAATGTGCTAGTCCTGTTGATTGCACATATTTTTTGATCTTCTAGTTTGAAAATCTTGGAACCATCTTTCAACATCAGACTTTATTGCTCATTTCTATTCTCTAAACCCATCTTACATTCTTAGACATGTATCTTCTATTCTAATTTGCCAGTTGAATCCCCAAATGTTCTTCATTGCTCAGGTCAAACTTTACTTCTCTGGAGTCTTTTCTGATATTCTCCATGCCCATCTCAGTTGGAGGTCTCCTTTTTTTCTCCCAGTGCCTTGAGGATACCTGGATCATAGTACTGTAGTCACTGTGGTATCCCAGCAGTGCATCTGGTAAAAAATTATTGCTCATAAAATGCTTGTTCAATGACAAAATGTGTAAGTCTTTTCCCTTTAACTACATTATAAGGCCAGGAAAAGCCTTACTGTCTTCAATATTTCCCATAGCACTGGGCACAAAGCAGATGCTCACTAAACATTTTATTTTTTAAAAGGCCGTAATTATAATGATGCCTTTGCCTAGAATCAAGATTTCTGTATATGCAATTACATGTGTTAAAAATGTAACCTAATGAAAAGGCTAAGCACAGTGGAAAATAGATGTTTTGTAGCCAGTGTTTTTCTTTATTTTGTCAAGAGTATACATTGCATAAGTGATAATGGAAAACTGATAAAAGTGTTGAAGGAATTTTGATTATTGTTAGGCAAAAGTCATACCCCCTGTATTCTGTGGAGAATAACCTTAATATTGAATGACAGGATCTATGAGAATGGTGGTGATGAAATTTCTAACACTGCATAAAATACCAGAAAGACAAGTCATCCTGTATACATTCAGACATCTGGCATTGTGTATATCCACTGAATCACTATTAACAATACTGTGGATGAAAATCTTCACAATTCATTATCTGTGTCATTGCTTTTGGGCAACAGATCTTTATATACTTTCATCATTCAATCAAAGTCAATAAGTATCGCAGACATTTTCAACCTATAACATTTTTGCCTGGTGTTGTCCAATACAGGATGTTTCTATGTAGCATTTTTGTTTCAGTTGTTTGTTAAGAATGTGACTCTTCATGCTATTGAACTGACATTAGTAGTATCCAGTCTTCTAAGCAATGAACCAACCACTAGAAAGGTAGTGTTAAGTTTATTAACGTAGTTTGAAATGGCAGTCCAAAGGCTTAGTGTTGAATAAGTATCATAAAAGCAGGTCAGTCCAATGACGTATGCTGTCTTCCTTTATGTGAAAAGCCAAGTATTCAGGATAAAGTGATAAAGATAAGTTATATTCAGTATCTCATTGTGGAAGTTAGTGAACTTCATAAACAACAGATCAACAATTTGTCATAAAATGAAGTATTTTCCTACCTGTTATATCAACAGGGAAATATTCCTTTTAACCAAAAAGCAAACAAAAGCAATGTAGGAATTACCTTCCCCTGGCTCCCAGTAGGAAGCAGAGTTATAACGTTTATTTTTTGTGAGATGGAATTAATGTGTTATGTTTGTATGTTTTTCTGATAGGCAGAATACCTCAATAAACTATACATGTTTTTTGAGCCTTGATGCATGAGGACAGGGTAGCCCCAATGGTAGCACCACTTATGAGGGCAATTGCATAGTTATATTGGACACATTTTTTCTAGCCTCTGATATAAATATTTCTCTGGTTTCAATTATGAGATTTTTTTCCCTTTAAAGACACATGGGTACAGATGTGTTTGTGTGGGCATTCACATGTACATTCACATCATATGTGTTCAAAAAGGAGAAATGCCTGGAAACTAACTTATGAAGATGCTGTGCGCTATGCAGAGACTTCAGTGTTGCATGTACAAACACACAAACACAAATGTACTACACAACAAAGCATAAGATGAATATAATTGCAACCTATTTTGCAATGAAAATAGCACATATATGGGAACCTTCAATTATGAATAAATATTCAGGGCAATTGGTTCAGTGAAGAATGATGCTTTCATATTGTCCTCCATAGTCCAAAAAATATAGTTTCAAACACTTTCCAGGTAAATAAAACTTGATATCAAGATATCTTGTCTGTGTCTCTGGAAACAAAGGTAGCCTATAGTTTAAATATTGTCCCTATTCTAAATTATTATAGTTTTAATATACAGAATGGTGACTAGATACCAGGCCCTCTGCTAAGTGCTTAATCTATGATATCTAATTCAGTTTTTATCATGCCCTGGTATTAGGAATGATTACTTCATTTAACAGATGAATAAACTGAGCCAAAATCCATGCTTATAACTATTACACTATACTTTCCACTTTATAGAAAATTCATTTGAATAATTTCCATTTCTGTGTTCTGATATGTTCTCATTTTAAGTAACCATTTTTAAATTATTGAAAGGAAGCATTTGGGACTTTAATTTTTTCTTACCTCACTCTATTTTAGTCCTATTTATAAAGCTATGGTTTGTAAGGCCTGTATTTTCATGTACTTTCATAATAGGCCAGTGCCACTGCCACTGTAGATAAATGAGTTGTCCCTGTTGATATTCCTGCCTGTCATGGGGTATTTTTTTTTTTTTGAGGGCAGTATCACTGGCCCTCATATGTGGGACCGAACCGGGGCCGCTGGCTTCCTAGGCCAGCGCTTAACCACCGTGCCACTCGGCCGGCCCTTGTCATGGGGTATTGAAAGCCCAGCTGAGAGGTATTATAAGCAATATTACTACCTTGGCAGGAACTGTCAAGACTCACATTCCTGGTTGGATGCTGGATATGTGTATGCTGAATGACAGTCACAGAAACAGGACATTTCAAATCATTTTCAGAAAAGAAAGTCATGAAGTTCTAAAAACCTTTGTTTTCATGAAATCTACACAGTGCAAATAGAATATAGTTTTGTGTGTATATGTGTATGTATATATGTACGTGTGTGTATGTGTGTGTATAATATCCTTGTATCCCTGAATAATGATATTATCAGGCTCCAAGAGAATATAATAGATACATGCATTTTAAGCCCAATATAGTAAAATTTCATTTATCCAGGATCTGAAATACCAAAATGGTGAAATAGCCTGAATTAATTTACAGCATGTAGAACAATTGGTACTATTTGTAACAGTACACTTTTAGGTATTCAGATACATTCTAAAACAAAACAAACACGTATGCCCATTATAGTTTTAGTGATAAATATACTTCATGATATTAAAATTCTTACATTTTTATATTTACTGTTCATTAACGGTATTTAAAGAAACTCAATCAAACATGATAGTTAACTACAGTTGACCCTTGAATAACGGAGGTTTGAATTGCACAGGTCCACTTATTATATGCAGATTTTTCAATGAATATACAGTTGGCTCTCCTGATCCCCACATTTCACATCTGTGGATTCAACCAACCATGAGTTGAAACCGTTATTTTCAATTCGAGGTTGGGAATCTGTGGATGAGGAGGGCTGACTGTATGCATTGTTTTATACCATTTTATATAAGGGTTATTGAGCATCCCCAGAATATGGTATTCACAGGGGGCCTGAAACCAATCCCCCACAGATACCGAGGGATGACTGTAGTTAAGTTTTTTTTGTGTTTTTTTTTTGAGGGCAGTGTCACTGGCCCTCATATGGGGGATCCAAACCGGGGCCGCCAGCTTCCCAAGCCAGCGCTTAACCACTGCGCCACTCGGCCGGCCCTGTAGTTAAGTTTTAAGGAAGTCAAAAGTTATACATGGATATTTTTGATTGTGCAGTGTCAGTGCCCCTAACTCCCATGTTGTTTAAGGGTCAACTGTAATTAGAATATTCCATTACTCATTATTTTCTATTAATTCCATTTGTTGGTTCCAAAGGAGTATATTTACTTGATTTCCTTGAAAATGGCTTGTGTAATAAGCCTCCAGAAAAAAAAGTAAATTTTTGGCAATTAGTGAATTAAGATTCTCTTGTGAATGAATGCAAATAAAAATGTTTATTTAGGCAAAGTGAATGTTGTCTTTTATTTTTATATAAGTATAGCATAGATCACAAAGTCCAATTTATCACCAAAAATAGGACATCAGTACCTGAGAGGTTATAGTTTGAACCTGTGGTAAGCTTGGATCAGCAGGAAAATCTGTGGGGAGTTTCAGGTAGACTGGCTGATACAAAAATATGAATGACTTGGGTCCATATTAGGGAGTAGGGGCATGTAACTCTTTCCAAAAAGGTTCTTGAACTATTTCCTAATGGGGTTTTCTTGTGAAGGAGCTGTACTGCATGGTCATAGCACATCTTTCAGACATGTCAGTTGTGTGATCATATGATATGGAGGAGTGCATGGTGACCTCAACCACTTTGGGAAAAGATGTAAATAGCAGTATGTACAAATTATCATTACCTAGAGTCACATAGCATAAATCCAATTATGAAACAAAAATAATAACATGAAAATGTTTCCTTTAGAGTCACTTTAAAAAAAAAGATTTTATTGGGAAATTGGGAGAAGGGAACAGTGTTGGGGAATTGGGGAAGGGGAACAGTTAAGTTGTCCTTTAGTCTTAGTTGTGGAGGGTGCAGCTAGCTCAGCTCCAAGTCCAGTTGCCATCCGGCTGCCCGTCGGCAGCTCAGTTCAAGGTGTCATGTTGAATCTTAGTTGCTGGTGGGCATAGCCCCCCATCCAATTGCAGGAAGTTGAACTGGCAACTTAAGAGCGCTCGCTCTAACCACTGAGTTATCCGGTCACCCGTCGGCAGCTGAGCTCAAGACAGCTCAGCACAAGGTGCGGTGTTCAATCTGAGTTGCTGGGGGTGCAGCCCCTCATCCTGTGTGAGAGTTGAACTGGCAACCTTGTTGTTAGGAGTACGTGCTCTCACCAGCTGAGCCATCATGCCACCTGTTAGCAGATAAGCTAGGGTGCAGCTCACTGGCCCATGTGGAAATAGAACCAACGACCCTATTGCTCAGAGCTATCACTCTTAAGCTAACACTTAACCAACTGAGCCACTCAGTCAGCCCCCTAGAATCACCTTTTAATTGCTGCTTCAAGTATACTGGTATTACCCTCTGCATAGAAGATGTTCCTCACTTTCTTTCAAATGTTAATAAACATCATACTCCTTGTGCATCTAAATCCTTTTTTATAGGGTAAAAATCCGTATTTCCTTGGATAATTCCTCAATTTCTTTCTTTTTAAACATCTGCTTAAACTTCCTCTGGATTTTTTTTTTCATTAAATGGATGTTCAGAGTTGGACACAATTCTAATATATGATTTGACCAAACTATTGTACATTGCAACACGTGATCTGTACACTATATTTTTTCCTATATAAACAGGATATTTTATTAGCTATCTGGTCTCTATTGGTCTGTGGCTGGTTCAAAGTGGAAAACTTAACAGATTGGTTTAATCCCAATATTATAGAATCTTCTCCAGTCTCCATAAAAATTCACTCTGTCCCATCACCTAACAAAAGACAGAGGAAAGAAGATCCACAGACTTGTCTCTTTCTTTAACTTTCTATGCTTTATAGCGACATCAAAGACAACAGTTCTGGGAGTTAAAGATTATTGAAAATGTACCTGTTTTCACACAGTGTCCTTATCTAAAACAAACACACAAAAAAGAGCATAAATCTACTTAAGCAAATATTTGCATTAAAATGACAAAATGGGAAAGATTTTATACAGATGTCTAATAAATCAACTGCATTACACCTTGGGGTGAAATAGATAGATCTCTGGTTTTCAACCCCGTGTACATATTAGAACCATCCAAGTGGCTGTTAAAAATAATAACTGTGATCTTTTAAAAATAATTAACAGCTATATTGAGGTGTAATTGACATACAATATGTGGTCAGACAATTAAGTTCTCAAACTCATCTTAGAAAAAGTGCTACATGTCTCATTGCTGAATATCACTACAGTCACCTTTGAAGTACTCCCCCTGGGAAGCTATGCACTGATGCCAGTGCCTAGTCCAGCCTTCAAAGCACTTTTGGAACTCTTTTTCTGGAATGGCCATCAGAGCTGTCGTCGTATTACCCTTGATATACTAAATGTCATCAAAATGTCTTCCTTTCAATATTTCCATTATCTTCAGGTAAAGGAAGAAGTCACTGGGGGCCAGATCAGGTGAGTAGGGAGAGTGTTCCAGTGCAGTTATTTGTTTCCTGGCTAAAAACTCCCTCACAGACAGTGCCCTGTGAGCTGGTGCATTGTCGTGATGCAAGAGCCATGAATTGTTGACAAAAAGTTCAGATTGTCTAACTTTTTCATGCAGCCTTTCAGCACTTCCAAATAGTAAACATGGCTAACTGTTTGTCCAGTTGGTACAAATTCATAATGAATAATCCTTCTGACATCAAAAAAGGTTAGCAACATCATTGGAACAAATTTGTGAATGTAATTGTCAGATCTCATAAATTGCACATGTCTAAAATACACAATTTTACAGTCTTAACAGATATTTACAATAGTGAAGCCATCACCAAAATCAACATAAAGAATATATCCAATTACCCAAAAAAGTTTCCTAGTACCCCTTGGTAACCCTCACCCCCCAACCTTCATGTGCAACCACTGACCTGTTTTCTGCCATTACAGAATATTTTGCATTTTCTAGAGCTTTAAATAAATGGAATCATACATTAATTATTGTTTTTTCAATTTCTTTCACTAATCATAATTATTTTGAGATTCATTTTGTAACTTGCATTTATAGGTCATTAATTTTTATTGCTGAGCATTACTCCGTTGCATGTATTCCATAGGCTGTTTATCCACCCAGTGCACATTTGAGTTGTTTCTACTTCTTGGATTACAAATAAAGCTGTATGAATATTTGTGTACAAGTCTTTGTATGAACATATGCTCTTATTACCTTTAGGTAAAAACCAAGGAGTGGAATAACCGACGGTATAGAAGGAATACGTTTAATTTTTTAGGTGTGCATAGCTACTTGTTCCTGCTCTATTTACTGGGAAAAACTATTTTTTCTCCACTGAATTGACAAAGTGTGTCAAAATTAAGTTGTCTATGTATGTGTGAGTTTATATCTGGACTCTGTGTTCTGTTCTATGAATCTCGTTTTATATTGATAAGACAATGTCTTGATTACAGTAGCTTTATAAGACTTAAAATAAGGTAGTGGTAGTAATCCAAAATTGTTCTTCTTTTTCTAAGTTGTTTGACTATTATAGATTCTTATCATTTCTGTATGAATTTCAAAATCAGTTGGTCAATTTCTACAAAAAGCAAGCTAGGATTTTAGTTGGGATTACGTTGACTGTATAGACCCACTTGGGGAGAATATCAACAATCTTATCATTAAGCATTGTTAATGGTATTATTAACAACCTTAATTCTGAGTCTTTCTACCCATAAACACAATGTACCTACCTCTCTGTTTATTTAGTTCTTTAATTTCTCTCAGGGATGTATTGATGTTTTCAGTATACCGGTCTATTGTTTTTCTGTTTTCCATTATATTGATTTTCATGCTGACCTTAATACATTTCATTCTTATACATACTTTGGCATGAATTCACTCTTCTTTTTCTAATTTCTAAAGGTGCAAGCAGAGGTTCCTTCAACAGAGAACTTTCTTCTTTTCTAATACGAGCATTTAGTGCTATAAATTTCTCCCTAAGTACTGACTCAGTGGTATCTCACAAATATCAATATGTTTGTTGTATTTTCATTTTTATTTAATTCACATTCCTTCCTAATGTAACTTTTGAAATCAGTACTTGCCCGTGGGTTATATTTAAGTGTGGTGTTTAGTTTTGGTAGAGTTCAGTATACATTACCCGAAAATGTCACCTTGGCATATTGAATATCTTAAACTGAAGGATTCTGAGAAAATGGCAGATGTAAAAAGTCACTCTGACCTCACTCCCACAGCTTGCCCTTCTTTCCTAAAAGCAGGAGATAAATCTCCCACGTGAAGAAAGGAACACAGTCCTATCATCAGTGAAGGAATTTAGGGTGCAACAAATCTGTATAAACAAACCTTGTTAATTTAATACTTATCTTCTTAGTTATTTCTTCACCATTTACTACCCCTAGCCCAAACCCCTTTGTCTTGTCATTCTTCACAAATTTGCTGTTTCCTTGTCTGAAAGGTATAAAACTTCCTGTGCTGGTGTTCATTCTATTCTGAAGACTACCATGTACATGTAAAATTTTAATAAAATATGTATGATTTTCTCTTGTTAATCTGTCTTTGTCAGTTTATTTATTTATTTATTTATTTATTAACATTTTATTGGGGAATCGGGGAAGGGGAACAGACAAGTTGCTGTCCTTTTGTTCTTCATTTTAGTTGTGGAGGATGTCGCTTCACTGGCCCATGTTGGTATTATCATTGCGCTCTTCCCGGGTGAGGCAGTCACTCGCCAGCCATTGGACGGCTGCTCACGGCAGCCCAGCTCCAGATAGAGCTGTTGTTCACCATCTTAGCTGTAGAGGGTGCGGCGTCACTGGCCCCCTCATGTGGGATCTGAACCGGATCCCTGCTGCTCAGAGCTGGCTTCCCAAGCCAACTCTTAACCAATGCTCCATTCGGTTGGCCCTGTCTTTTTCAGTTTAATTTTCAGACCCAGCCAAGGGTCCTAAGAGAATTAAGAAAACCTTTTTCCTACCCTACAGCTTGTAAATACTTCAGGATTTTCTAAATAATTTTTCTGGTATTGATTTCTAATTTAATTCTATGTGGTTAGAAACCATTGTTGACATGACTTGAATTCTTTTAAATTCATTGGGACTTCTTTTATGGCCCAGAAAATGGTCTATCTTGGCCAATATTCATGTATTTCTGTAAAGAATGTGTATTCTGCTGCTGTTGGGTGGAGAATATTATAAATGTTAATAGGGTCATATTGGTTGATAGTGTTGCTTATCTGCTCTATCCTTGTTAATTTTCTGTTACTTGCTCTATCAATTACCAAGAGAAAAGAATTGAAATCTCTGACTATAATTATGGATCTATTTATCGTTCCTGTTCTATCAGTTTTTGCTTCGTGTTAGGTATATAAATGTTTAGAAATTTTATGTTTTCTTTATGGATTGATGACTTTAATATTATAAAATTACCTTCTTTGTCCTTGGTAATATCCTGAAATCTAATTGAACTGTTTCTTTGTTCTTTGTTTTTTTTTAAGATTTTTATTGGGGAATTGGGGGAGGGGAACAGTGTTGGGGAATTGGAGGAGGGGGACAGTGTTAGGAATTGGGGTAGGGGAGCAGTGTTGGGAATTTGGGGAGGGAGGGTAACAGCCACGTTGTTGTCCTTCAGTCTTAGTTGTGGAAGGCACAGCAAGCTCAGCTCCAAATCCAGTCGCACTGCTTAGCTCAAGGTGCTGTGTTCAATTTGTTGCAGGTGGGCATAGCCACCATCCCATGCAAGGGGAAGAACCAGCAGCCTCGTTGTTCAGAGCACATCCGCTCTATCCACTGAGCCATCCGGGCAGCAGCTCAGTTCAAGGTGTTGAGTTCAGTCTTTAGTTGCGGACAGGCATAGCCCACTATCTCAAACAGGCAACCTTGTTGTTAGGAGCTGGTGCTCTCTCCAACTGAGCCATCCTGCCACCTGTTGGCAGCTCAGCAGCAACTCAGCTTGGTCGCAGCTCACTGGAGCATGTGGGAATTGAACTGGCGACCCTGTTGCTCAGAGCTCGCACTCTTGAAGAAGCTCTTAACCAACTGATCCACTCTGCCGGCCCAAATTTGGCTGTTTTAATATAGCCACTTCAGTGTTCTTTTGATTAATGTTAGTATGGTATATCTTTTCCCACATGTTATGGGTTGAGTTGTGTCCTCTTGTAAAGATAGGTTGAACTCTCAAACTCCAGATCACCAGAGTGTGATCTTCTTTGGAAATACGATCTTTGCAGAGTTAAAATGAGGTCCTTACAGTGAGCCCTATTCCAATATGATCAGTGTCCCCATAATAAAGAGAAATTTGGATACAGAGATAGATATGTACAGAGGGAAGATCATGTGAAGACACAGACACAGGGATGGAAGCAGAGATTGGTTTGATGCAGCAATAAGCCAAGAAATTTCAAGGATTTCTAGCTACCACAAGAAGCTAAGAAGAGGCAAGGAAGGATTTTTCTGAGTCTCAGAAGAAGCATGATCCTGTTAACACCTTGTTTACAGACTTCATATCTCCAAAACTCTGAGATAATGCATTGCTGTTGTTTTAAGCCACCCAAATTTTGGTATTTTGTTATAGCAGCTTCAGCAAACGAATATACTTTCTGTTACTTTTAATGTGTGTGTGTTTATTTATGTTTATAGTGGGTTCCGATTTGGCACCATATAGTTATGTTTTGCTTTATTTACCAATATTTAAATCTCTGACATTTAATTAGTTTATTTAGACCATTGCATTTAAGCTGATTATTGGTTGATATGTTTAGGTTAAATCCATCCTGTTGACATTTGTATCGTGTGTTCTTTGTTCTTGTTTTTCTCTTTTTCCAATTTATTTTTGGATTAAGTTAACATTTTAATGATTCTACCTTTTGTTTTCTTGTCTTATTAAATGTAACTCTTCGTTTTATTATTTTAATGGTTATTTTAGATTATATATTAGCCTTTTCTTTTTTTTTTTTTTTTTGAGGGCAGTGTCACTGGCCCTCACATGTGGGACCGAACCGGGGCCACTGGCTTTCCAAGCCAGCGCTTAACCACAGCGCCACTCGGTCGGCCCAGACTTTTCTTTTTAAACATCCACACTACAATATTAGATCGACTAAGCATTGTATAACCAAAGAACAGAACAGAGGTGATTTTGAGTGCAATATCATTATTTGTGTTAGTGAAATTATTACTTTGGCTTAAAATTGTTATTGTTGCATGATAGTTAAAGGTAAGGGATACATATCTTGTGTCTATTTAATGTCTTTATAAGTAGGTGATACTTCTATTAACCAGTTGATTTCGGTTCAGTGATGTTAAACAGCTAATGGACCAAATCCTTTTTCTTGAGTTTGTGTGTGTGTGTGCGCGTGTGTGTGCGCGCGTGCGCATGCATGTGTGTATGTTTTCCCATTTTCAGTTGATGTAGCATGGACCAGGGGTACCCAGATGTTTATATTTCATGAAGAGTTATGAACTTTTCATTTTTCCTAGTAATGATATTTCTAAAATGTCATTTGCTATCACAAATTTCACAAGGAAAGGGTGTGTGAACACCAAAAACATACAAAGGATATTGCTTCAGAAAAAAATCTGCATTTCTTTAAATTGAGTATACTTAGCTTTATGTTGCTAGTAGCACTATAGCTTCCTTTTCTCAGTTTGCTCTGTATAAATATATAAATTCAAATGTAATCATGCGAGCCTTGAATTTGTCATTTAGAGGACAAATCATATAATTGAATTCTATCTTCCGTATTTTAAGAAATATATTTATTCAGCTTGGTGGGATTGCCTGGGAGCAAAAGCCTTATATTTCAGAGAGATCATTATTGTGTCCTTGAACATGTCCTTGGCAGAACCAGAGAAGTGAAATCATGTTTTTCTCTCTGGTCATTTTCAGTGTAGCTATCTCTCCATTTTCATTCAGCCCACTGCCTTGTGTGAAAGAAGGCAGTCTTTTATCTATGTGGTGAAGCTTCAAAGCCAATGGAGAGTCCTAAATAAGGATAAGTACAGCATAGAGACACTGGGCATGTATGGATGAGGGAGGGTTACAAATAGAGAGAAAGGAATGAGACAGAATATAAATCTGACTTGATTTTGATGTTGACTAGATCGTGCTTTGCTGCCCATCCTCAAGTATGATTTAGAAACTATGGTTAATGTTGAACTAGCCCTAGACTTGGACTGCTTAATACAATCAATGAAAAGCAAAGTATTTTGTGTTCTCAATATCTGCATTAATTTTTTAAAACTTTTATGAGTTTCAATAGTAAAAAACTGCAAACCAGCTAGATAGCTTTTTGTTTTTCATTTTCACAGTTGGTTGTCATAGCTAGATTCAAAGCAATATTCCAAGACATTTGAGAAAGACACTCCGAGTTATTTGAATGGGATAGACTAGTAATTCATAGAATTTGGGCGGGAGGGACACTCAAAATCACAAACCCATATACATGATTTCCAGGCTCAAATGGAGAATTTTATCCTTTTTTTTCTAAAATATGGGCAACATTTACATTTAGCTTTTTGTAGCAGCAGTCATTATTTTATGGCCTTTCCAAAGAGCATGGCTTTTTAAGGCTTGCTGTGGTGCTAAAAATACATAACAAAGCAGTTTATGAATGTCAGGAATATAAAATGTTGCAAACTAGGAAAGCAGTTAAAATAAGTTCTGAGTTTTCAGCTGTCAAAAAGCACATAATGTCTGAAGCAGAATTTTGACAATTACTTGGTAGCAGTATGTTACATGTATATATAAACATTAATCTTTTTCAAAATTGAAAAATGGCATTTCTCATAGCATTTAGGCAGATCACTAGAAAACATTTTATACACACATACCCGCACAGTCACTCACATATACACAAGGATCACTTTTGATCAGTTAATTTGACTTTATGTTTATATCTAACAGATATTTTCGCAGTCTGGAAGAATTGGTAGATAAATAGTATATTATTTTAAGTTACATCAGGAATAAACATCAGTGACTGTTAAATTAGTCTGTGTAACTTCCATTGCTGAGGCATAAAGACAACCTGTAGAGAACTTCGAAAATATACAAGGGCCACTGAAATTAAAGTCAGAAAAATAAATGCATCTAAAGGAAAAGCTATCCAGTGGAATTTGCAGGATGTTATTTAGGACAAAAGTTGACAAGTGACAACAGCTTTACACTGAACTTGAAATATTACTTTTTGAGTAGGTCACTGCTTGGTATAATGCTATTTCTATGTATGGGATATTGAGCCACATTCTCATATTGCTTGAGGCAAAAAGGAGTCATTTAGTGCACTGAAGTAGGAATATGCTTTTCCAGTGGCCTGAAAGATTTCTGTACTGTGTGAAACAGTTTAGTCTGCAAAACTACACACAACATTAATACTCACAGTATTAATATAATAATAACACAGTGCTAAGTATTTTGTACATGTTATTTTCTTTATTCCTAGTAATAGCCTTTAGAAATATAGTTGATTCTCATTATCCGTGGTAGTTATGTTCTATAAAATCCCTGCAAATACTGAATTAGTGAATACTGAACTACTGTTCCTAGGCAACAGATAAGGTTAGATTCCTGGTTACAAAATTTTCTTCATGGGCCGGCCGAGTGGCACGGTCGTTAAGAGCTGGCTTGGGAAGCCAGCAGCCCCAGTTCAGGTCCCACATATGAGGGCCAGCGACACTGCCCTCAAAAAAAAAAAATTTCTTCACCTGATCAATACATAATTTTGTTTTATGTGTGTTTCTGTTTAAACATACCTTATTTAATATATATTGCTGATTTATTAACATTGAGCTTCTGGCCAATAGCACTACAACTCACGTCTGAAAAAAGCTTATCTAATACAGTATTTTCTCCCTAATTATTACATATTTTGACTTCTTGTGCTTAAGAACACTAGACATCACTTCACTACTACATTTGGGGGCCATTTTAAATAGTGAAATCACCAACAAAAAGCACACAGATGTGAAAAGTGTAGCACTAAATAGACTGTGAAAAAGACACTTGTTTATATGATGAAAGCTGAAACCAAAAGGCAGATTTTTTTCTTGCTCAACTCCTGGTGTACATGTGCATCAATTTTTGCCACTTTTCACATGTTCACAAATGATTAGGGAAGCACAAGTCTTGATTTTGGGGTTACCAATACATTTTAGTGAGTAGGTGAATTTGAAAATATAGAATCTGTGAATAATGTGGATCAACTGTATTTTAGATACAAATGATTTTCATGAGGAAACAAAGGCTGAGAGAGGATTAATAACTTTCCTATCGTTAATAGCTAGTGGATGATAGATCTGAAATAATTCCAAAGTCTATGCTCTTAAATACCTATCAATTATGCATATCAGTCAAAGATCAATATACCAGTAGTGTGTATAAAAGGGCTTCCAGAAATTGCTTCCTGAACTGGGTGTGGGATATAGTTAACATGCTTTCAAACTTCTTCATGGATTCCATTATTTTAGGAACTAGAGCTCATGGTATTATTGGGAGAGTATATTAGTGACTGTTAGAACATAAAGTATAAGAGGGTAACAAGTAGCATGGCAGAAAACTGGACAGATAGGCAAGGGTCAGATAAACACATATATCTTTGGAAACATGAATCTAGGAGTGGTTAGAAATCTTGAAGTTACATCAAGGATCACTATTTGAAAATACTGATGTCCACACTTTACTCCTAGAAAAGCTGGTTCAGTTGATTTGGAGTGAAAAGCTCCACAAACCTGATGTATAACCCAGGTTGATTTAGAGTGGTCTAGGTCCAATTGAGAGCAATACTTGTATGGCTCAATGGTACTCTTTGTCATACCCTAAGCCATGTTCTTTTTGATGTATGTGATTTACTTCTGGGATCATTCCCATAAAGCTTTATATAGTTCTGTGACTTTACTGATTATTTAAGATACTCTGGAGGGGCTATTTAGAGTTCTTCGTATTCACATGGCTACTTGAACTTTTATTTTGGACTCACCAGTTCCAAAGTGTGCACAAGACATGCTAGAGCACAACAGCAAACTCACAGCGGTGCTGCAGAATATTTTAAATTTTCAAGAGAAACATAGTGAAAATCAACACCAGTTTGACACTGTGTGAACTATCTGCTTGTAGTTCACCATTTTAAGTTTAGATCCTACTGCATTCCTTCCTATGATGTCATATCATCTAAAAGCTGAGTCTTCAGTGGTTGCTCTGATAAACAACAAGTACCACACAAAAATCAATGTGGAACAGAAAATGAAGGTGGTAGTGAGCAATCCAATTTTAAGATTTGAGAAATTGTTCTGTGCCCAACAGAAACACACATCCCATTAGTAAGTAATGTAGTTATTTCAGAGTTAAATAACAATATTATATTTTTTTAAATTATGTGTATTGTTTTATCAAATGGCCAATAAGTTTGAGAATAAACATACTAACTACTTGATATACTTAACATATTATATTATATTAATTGTTTCACATTAACATATATATATATATTAATAAGGAGAATTACAAGATATTTCTTTTTGCCTAAAGGAGTTATCAAAAATTACTGAGATACTAAGGGCAAAAGGAACTAAGAAAGTTTGAGAACCTCTTAGAAACTACTAAAGGTTCCTTTTCTCATTTGGGCAAATTAGTTTCTTAGGGAAACTATTTAATAAACATAGACTCTGTCATAAACTCCATTCTTCTCACAGATGTGTCCTATTAGCGGCAAAAAGGAACAGAAGAAATTGTAAATGCTTTTAGTATAACTCATCAACACTATTTGAAATTCAGCTAATTGAAAATGAACTAGTGGGGGCCGGCCGAGTGGCTCAGTTGGTTAAGTGTTGGCTTAGAGCACGTGCTCTGAGCAACAGGGCCATCAGTTTGATTTCCACAGGGGACAGTGAATGCTGTGCCCTAGCTGAGCTGTCACTGAGCTGCCAACAGGTGGAAGGATAGCTCAGCTGGTGTAACAACAAGATTGCCTGTTTCATGGTTGGCTACACCCACCTACAACTAAAGATTGAACTCGGTACCTTGAGCTGAGCTGCCTCCCAGATGGCTCAGTGGATAGGGCGTGTACTCTTAAAAACAAGGCTGCTGGTTTGACTGCCACATGGGATGTGGCCATGCCTACCTACAACTAAGATTGAACACAACACCTTGAGCCTAGAGGCCAAAAGCTGCCAACGGGAAGCCAGATGGCGACTGGCGCCCTCTACAACGAAGATTGAAGAACAACAACTTGGCTAGTCTCCTCCCCCAATTTCCCAACACTGTTCCCTTCCCAATTCCCCAATAAAATCTTTGAAAAAAAAAGAAAGAAAATGAACTAGTGACTAGGTATCTTAATATATGAAGGTAAAGTCAGGAAGAGGTCATTTATTTTCCCTATATGTCACCAAAGTACCCAAATCCCTCATTAGTAGCCACTTATTCCATCATAGTCATTTAAACTCCTGAGCTGAGGAATAAAATATTTTATGATGAAATAATTCAAATATCATAAAAGTACAGAGAATAAAATACCCATAACCCACAATAACTTGCCATGTTTGTTTCAGATCACTGAAATTTTCTTGATTAACTTGTTTTCAAAATTTAATAAACATTATTGGTTTCAGAAATTTTAATCAGGCAACCATTAAACAGTTTACTGTTTATAAAACATTGTGGCCTTTTACTCTTCTCAACTTTTAGATCATTCTAAGACCAAGATGATATCACATGTTTTTGATTGAACTACAAATGCTCACTGGAGACTTTAACTTTATTTATTTATTTTATTTATTTATTTTTCTTTTCTTCTTTCTTTTTTAAATTATTTTTATTTATTTATCTTTAATTAGTTTCAGGTGTACAACACAGTGCAATAGTTATACCTTTTACCCCTCATAGTGACAACCTCCCTCCCCCATTTAGCCACCCCACTCCTCCCCCCATATCATATATATCTGTTACACTTCCTCTGACTCCCTTCCACATTATAATCCACATCCCGTGACTATCTATATATTCAATTACAGTTAGTATACAATATTATACAACCTCAGCTTCAGGTGTACAGTGCAGTGATCAAGCCTCTACTCCATCCATGAAATGGTCTCCCTAACAAGATATATGACCATCTGACACCCCACAAAATATTTACAACATTATTAATTATATTCCCCGAACTGTCTTTCATATCCCTGTGGCAATATTGTAGTTGCCTATTTTTGCTGTCTAATCCCTTCCCCTTCTCCCTCATCCCCACTCCCCTCCCAACTAGCAACTTTATTTATTTATTTTAGAGCAAGACATCAAGAACAACTAAGATAGTTATGTTACTATTTGATTAATATTTTCCTAAATAAAAGTTAACATCATTTTTGTATCAGCTTGTGGAAAGCAGCTTCTAAAATAGCTTCTATTATTCCCTACCTCCTTGTATTCAGGCCCCTGTGTAATCTCCTCACGTCATTATGGGCTGCACTTTGTGACCTGCTTCTAATAAATAGAATATGGCAAAAGTGGTAAGACGTTACTTCCAAGAGTGGATACAAAAAAATTCTAGTTTCCTTTCCTCTTGCTGTCCCTTACTGCTTTATTGCTGTTTGCTCTGACAAAACCAGGTCCCATCTTTTGAGCTGCCCTATGAAGAGGCCCATATGTCCAGAAATTGAGAGAGGCCTTCAGCCAATTGCCAGGGAAGAACTTAGGCCCTCAGTCTAGCAACTGCAGAAGAACTGAATTCTGCCAACCACCCTGTGAATAAACCTGGCAGCAGACCACCCCAAGCCCCAACCTACCCCAGTCTTGCAATGAGATGACCAGCCCACACTGTACTTTGCAGCCTGGGGAGAGACCCTGAGCCAGAGGCTCAAATTCCTGACCCACAGAAACTGAGACATACCAAATATTTGTTGTTTTAAGTCACTAGGTTTTAGGATGATTTTTTTAAAAAACAGTAAGAGATAATTAACACATAGTTCTACTACAATGTAGAGCAAGATATGAATTTTAGATTTTAGTAAGACAAGGAAGAAATCAATTTAAATTGTTTGACAGTGCCACACAACAAAATATAGTGCTATCTATAAATTCTACAAACTTCTAACTACATCCAAGTTTCTTTTGAACACTTGTCAGTGTTTGAATAATTATTACCTGGGCATGATCTTGTATTGTAAAAAGAATGCCTAATCTTTTCTTTTTTCAAATGGCAGTGTGATTTTAATTCATTGATGTGACATTAAAAACTGAGGGCTTGATGAACATGTTCACATTTCAAATTGAACATATTACTTTTGCTACATTAATACTACATTTGATAATTTCACAGTGCTTGGGCACTGAAGGGGTTACTAAATTATACTGTTTTCTTAATAAATTGTGTTTGTATCATTACTCAATGAAAGAAAAAGCTTTTTTATTTTATCATAATCTAATATAATACATAGCTGTTAAAGGCACCATTGTATGTGCTTTGAACCTTAGCAAATGTGATGTTGCCAATATGATACCTATTATATTTACATTCTGATTAGAAATAGTTTTATTTTTATCATTTTTTTATCACAAGAAACAGAATCTGAAATAGGCTTATTCCAATAAAACTCAGTACATGAAAGGTTTTTGAAAGTTTATGATAGGCCGGCCGAGTGGCACGGTGGTTAAGAACTGGCTTGGGATGCCAGCGGCCCCGGTTCAGTCCCATATATGAGGGCCAGTGACACTGCCCTCAAAAAAAAAAAGTTTATGATAAAGGGGATTGTATAACAATCTTTAGCTACTGCTTTAGCTATTGTTTTAGTCTATTCTTTTGAAAAGAGCTGTTAATAAGAAGTAAAATGGATGGAATTTCATTTCACCTTTTTTGTGCTCCCTCTTTACTATGGTGGAGGTAATGATAACAAGGGAAATGACCAGAAGCAAAGAAACCAGGAGGAAGGTTATTAAGGATTGATAATTACTGATCTGGACAGCACTATCCTGAATAATCAGGAAGTTACTGAGTTTGGGTTGAACTGGTTTTTCCACTTATAGTACAATGATCAGTGATCATATATATCAGAGTTTGCATGCCAATGCTTTTAAAATCATTTTCAATCTACCCAACCATTGTCATTTCCCCGAATTCACCATGAATATTGTTGAAGTCAATTTGAAAGCATTTCTTAAAAGCCTGGCTGTTTGCTATTCTATTACGTATAATCTACATTTGGTACCATTACCTGCATATCATCAATAGACTACATCCTGAAAAGAAAAAGAATGACTATGCTGTATCCTATTTCTTTTCCTCTGTTTCAAATCTCATTTGTTCTGTGATACACTAATATGAGGATCAGAAACTATGGGGCCCGGTATCAGACTTTTTTACATAGATTAGTCAACTTGAGCCCGAGTCCACAGCTGCAACAAGGTAGGACTTCTTCAGAAAAGCCTGGTTCTCATTAATAAACCATCCAAATGGCTGGAGCCTATAACATTCTTGCTCAATTTTGAGCACATACAAGAAGCCTATGACAACGCTACTTGTCACGAGAATGACCTTTAGTAAATAATTCAGACCTTGACATTGGCATCATATTGCAGAATTTTCTTAGCATTTCCCTGAGTTTTTCCTCAGTGTCCATCATTTACCTTACCTTTGGGAAGTCATGTCAGTTGATTCAATATTCTTATACTAGGCAAAATTGAAATATCTATGTGACTACTAATAATCAGCCACATGAATTCAACAAAGTTGTGTAGAGAAAGATGTGGAGGAGGATAGATGATGGGGAAATTATTAATCTAATACCATAAGTTTGGGAAGTCACTTAATTCTATTCCTTTCCCTCACCCCTTTCCCATGTCAGTGCAACCATAAAGGTAAGCATACCAAGTGAAATACCCACCTTCACCATCTACTACAAAAAGGAATATTCCCATAGATATGGTGGCCATGTTCTTATTTCTTGTACCAGAAACTGCTTTCAATCTCACAGTAGAGTGTTTTTCAACCGTTTTTTTTTATCATTATGTTTCCCCTAAAGAAATATTTACACATTTTTTTCATAATTACCATCCTCCCCCATGAAATTCAATACCACAGATGTACTGTATATTTATTTATATGTTGTGGCCCTCTAGAGGACCACAAACCATTGTGATATGAAAAATTTTTTTGCCCCCCCCCAAAAAAAAACAATTTTTGCTTCCTTTGGGGAGATAGGCCCTCTGTGGAGAATGTATGGTAGTGTCTTTCCTGTATTGAACACTGTGATAAATACTTGTACCCTGTAGTTGCAGACATCCTGATACAGGCTTAATGGTTCTGTAGCAAATCTTGGTTCCCATGTGTTCTTATTAAATACCATTAAACCTTTCCTTAACAACTCAAAGCATCACCCAAACCATTACAAATATGCCTATATGCCTGACTCAAGTGTACGTGTACTCATGAATGTATATTCAAACATTTTGGTTACTTAAAATTGCCTATATTGTAGGCAGAAATATTTAAAAGTAAATATATTTGCTGGACAATGTAGATAAACACTTAGATATTTTTAAAATCCTAGTTTATGTTATCATATAACCATGTTTATCATAAGAGCTCATTCTATATGAGAATAAAGTATTGTTTTCTTTATGCTCCCTCCCCTTAACAAATCTGTTTTAGAAGACAACCAAAAGAGCCCAGGACGGTAACCAATCCGAGTATTTCATGTTTGTTTTTGGCCTACCTTATTTCACTCAGCAAAATGATTTTGAGATTTGTCTATGTTGTTCTGTGCATCAATAATTCGTTACCTTTTATTGCTGAGTAGTATCTAGTATAGATATATACTAAAATTTATTTATTCAATCACCTGTTGATGTACATAAGGGTTGTTTCCAGTTTTAAGTTATTACCAATCTGAATAAACATTTAGTAGTATTTGTATTGACATATGCTTTTACTCTTCTTAAGTAAATACCTAGTTGTGGAATGGTTGGATCATATGATAGATGAGTTACTAACTCTTTAAGAAACTGCCACATTGTTTTCCAAAATTATCTTATCATTTTACATGCCCAACAGCAGGATTTGAGGGATCTAGTTGCTGCAAAGCCTCACCAACACTTGGTATGGTAAGTCAGCCAGTCTTTTTAATATTAAGCATTCTAATACATGTGTATCCTATTTTGGTATTTATATATATATGTGCCTAGGGATGAATGAGATTGAGTACATTTTTATGTGCTCATTTGCCATCCTTATATCTTTGCTCAAGTGTCTGTTCATATATTTTGCTTCTTTTACTATTTACTATTATTTTCTTATTTTTAAGTTTTGTGGGTTCTTTATAGTATATCCTAAATTCAAGTCCTTTATTATACATGATTTGTAAATATTTTCTATCATTTTGTGACCTGTCTTTTCATTCTCTAACACTGTTGTTTGAACAGTAGAATTTCTTAGTTCTGATGAAGTCCAATAAATTTTTTCCCACTTATGGGTTATTTTCTTTTGGTGCCACCTGTAAGAACTCTGCCTAACTCAAGGTCAAAAATTTTTTCTCCCGTTTTCTTTTAGAAGTTTAATAGTTTTAGATTTTGCATTTCTTTTTATGATCAATTTTGAGTTAGTTTTTGTATGTGGTGCAAGGTATGTAATTAAAGGTATGGTTTATTTGTTTGTATGTTTGTTTGTTTTAGTATTGGTATGGGGTTGTCACAGCACCATTTAATAAAAAAGACTGTCATTTTTCGCCTGAATTCTTTTTGCACTTTGAAAAAAAAAAGTTTTCTACATATGTAGGCATCTATTTCTGGACTTTATTTGAATCCATTGATCTACTTGTATATCTTTATGCTGAATACACACTGTCTTGCTTACCATATAGCTTTATAATATATACATATAATATATACATATTATATATGTATATATTTTATTTGGTAGTATTTGAATTTCAACTTTATTTTTTTTCAAAATTGATTTGACTATTATAGGTCCTTTGCATTTCCATATAGCTTCTAAAATCTTTTTGTCAATTTCCATGAAAAAAGAGCCTGCTGAAATTTTGGGGGGAATTGTGTTAAATCTATAAATTAATTTGGGAAGGATTGGCACCTTGAAAATAGTGAATCCTCCCACCCATGAGGAAGGTATATCTCTCCATTTATTTAGTTAGGTCCTCTGTAATCGTGCTTTGCACATTTTCTAGTTTATAGTGTACAAATCTTGTTTTTTTCTTCATCAGATTAATCCATAAGTACTTTATATTTTTGGATGCTATTTATGAATGGTATTAATTTTGATATCAATTCCCAATTGTTTGTTGCTAGTATATAAAGATAGAGTTGAAGTTTTTATAGTGATCTAGTGTTCTATTAATGTTGGTTAAACTCGTTTATTAGTTGTAGTAGCTTCTCTGTAGTTTCTGTCTGATTTTCTATATAGCCATTCTATCAATTATTGAGAGAGGGATATTAAAATCTCTGACTATAATTGTGGGTTTTACTAATTCTCTTGCAAGTTCTGTAAGTTTTGCTTCATGTCTTTTAAAACTCTTTTATTAGGTGCATAAATGTTAGGATTATGTATTCATGGATGATTTGACTCTTTTATCATTTTGCATGACATTCTTTATTTCTTATATTATTCATTGTAGTTCTATTTTTAAATTGAAAATCGCAAGCTGATTCTAAATTACTTGGAAATGCAAATGACCTACAAGAGCCAAAACAACTTTGAAAATTAACAACAAAATTGGAAGAGTAATACCACCTGATTTCAAGAATCATTATATAGCTAACGTTATCAAATCTGCTTTGTCTTTTGTTAATCTGGTCACTCCAGCTTTCTTTTGATTACAGTTAGCATGGCTAATCTATTCTCTTCCGTTTATTTTAACTGCTTTGTATCTTCTAATTTAAAGTAGGTTTCTTATAGACAGCATATAGTCAGGTCTTCCATTTTTAATGAAAGTGACATTTTCTAACTTTTATTTGGAGTGTCTTTTTTTCATTTCTATTTAATGAGATTATCGATACAGTTGGGTTTAAAACTCCCTTCTACCTTCTTGCTAGTTTTTTGTTTTTCCCACCCTTTTTTCCTATTTACTATTCAGATCAAGTATTATTATGATTGTGTTTTTTTTCTTATTTTGACTTATTACACAACTTCAGGTATATTATTATGCTATTTTTGTAATATATTTTACTTTTACCTAAGTTATAAACCTCATATTACATTGCTGTAATTTTGTTGAAATAGAGTATTACCTCTTGAATAGAATTTAATAGTAAAAATAATCTTACGTAGTCACCCATGTAGTTACCATTTCCAGTGCTCTTCATGCTTTTGTGTAGAGCCCTATTTTCCTGTGGTATTTTCCTTCTACACAAAGGCCTTGCTTCTACTTGTAGTATGGATCTGTTGTCGGAGAGTGGGCCTTTCTTGGCGCAAAGTCCAGGTCCTTGGCAACTCGAGCAAAGAACTGAACGAGATACCAGAGTAAAGCAGTAGAATAAGTAGTTTATTAGAAGAGATAGTACATTTAGAAGTAAAAGTAGACCTGAGTACTAGAGGATGGCTCAAGGGCCCATTACTAGAAGTTACATTCCAAAGAGTGTGGAGTGGGCCACAAGCAAAGGCGAGGCTCAAAGGGAAGAAGCGGTAAAAAGGAGCAGGGAAGAAGCAGCAGCAGCAGCAGCAGCAGCAGCAGCAGCAGCAGCAGCAGCAGCAGCAGCAGCAGCAGCAGCAGGCTTCCCAGGACTTGGGGTTTTTATCCTTTTTGTCTAGAATGGGCTGTTCTTTCTGGGCGTAGGACCACTTGATTGGCACCTGTGATTGACAAGAGGTCCTGCGTAGGTGTGAGTGACTGGTCTGCTCTAGTTGGATATTTTGTGTCCATTTGCTCTTCCCGCAGGGGTAGGTAATTACAATACAATGGGGAGTTTTGGGTGGAGAGGGGATGTCCCCCGGCGGTTGCACTCTGTGGACGTGTAGGAATGCAGAGACCCAATGCCTGCCTTTAACTGCCTGCCTAGTTTTTCCTTGAGAGACGTGATCCCCATAAAATCTCTATGGGAAGTTGAGGGACAGGAGGTCTCTTCTTCTGTATCTGCTTCCCGCTGGGCAGGGGCGTAGAGCTGTCCCTGCCTATTGGGGTTCACGGAACTCTCACCCTAGCTGGTCTCAGATGAGAGGAAGGGGTCTCGAGCTCCACCTGAAAGACCGTGTTGGCTTCTTTGCTTGTTGGGGTATCCCCTGCATCCTCAAGGCTCCTGAATGAGGACAAAAGTATAAATCTGTTAGTTCTTATGAAACTTGTGGCTATTCAGTCCATCACTCAGGTGGCGTCAGTTGTCTGGACACAGAATGGGTTTGACATTTAATTTCCTGGCCTGGGGGATATTACGAAGTCTCAGGCTTTCAAATAGTTATGGGAAGCAGGGGTTGGAGACTTCTATTGTTTCAGATTCAGAAACTGATTTACAAAGCAATTAAGAAGCAAGGGGGATCTTCCTCCAAGATTCACAAACTGGTTAGAAGAGTTCAGTGGTGGGGGTTGGTGCTGCTCAGTTGGCCAGTAACAGATCTACTCATGATGAATTCGTTCACCTTTTTTTATGTCTGAAAAAGTCATTGTTTTACCTTCATTTTGAAAGGTATTTTCTTTTGTCATAGCATTATATGCTGACAGTATTTTTTTCAGTACTTTAATGATCTTGGTACATATTTTTTTGTTTTTATTGTTTCCACAAATAAATTTGCCATCACCCTTTCTTTTTTCCCTCATTATGTAATGTTTTCCTTGTCAGTCAATGCTTTGAAAATTGTCTCTACCACTAGTTTTGATAAATATAATTATTGTTTTCCTTGGTGTGGTTTTCTTGATGTTTTTTGTGCTTGTGGTTCATTGAACTTAGATCTGTGTGTTTATAGTTGCTATGGGCTGAATTGTGTTCACCAAAAATCATATGTTGAAACACTAACCACCAGAATGTATTTGGAGATAGAGCCTTTAAAGAGGTGAATAAGTAAAAATGAGGCTGTTACAGTGGGCCTTAATCTAATCTGACTGCTATCCTTATAAGAAAAGGAAATTTGGAGATAGGAAGAGACACCAGGGATGTGTGCCCACAGAAGAAAGACCATGTGAGGGCAGAGTGAAAAAGTTGCCAATGTCCTGGCAAAGAAGAGAGGCCTCAGGAGAAACCAAGCCTGATCTTGAGCTTCTAGCATCCATATTCATGAGAAAATAAATTTCTGTTGTTTAAACTACCCTATCTTTGATATTTTGTAATGGAAGCTTGTGATGGTTAATGTTATGTGTCCGCTTGAGTAGCCAGAATAAACTTTATTTGTGGATGTATCTGTGAAGGTGTGTCTGGGTAAAATTAGCTTTTGAATTGTTATACTCAGCAGAGTAGATTGCTTTGTCCAGTGTGGGTAGGCATTATCCAAACTATTGAGGGTTTGAATAGAATAGAAAATGGATGAGGACAAATTCACCCCTTTTGTCCTGCTGCACTGTCTGAACTGGGCCATCTCATCTTATCTTCTACTGCCCTTGGAGTGAGATTTACACCACTGATTCCCTTAATTCTCAGGCTTTCAGATTCAGACTGAATTACACCACAGGCTTTGTTGGATCTCTGGATTGCAGACAGCAGATCATGAGACTTCTTGTTATCAATAATTGTGTGATATTTCTGATAATCTCTCTCTTTCTCTCTCTCTCCATTTATATATCTTAATATATCTTATTGGTCCTGTTTCTCTAAAGAACCCTGACACTAGGATCAGAAAGTTATGGGCTGAGTGTTTGTTTCCCTCTAAAATTAGTATGTTGAAATCCTAACTAAAAATGTGGTGGTATTAGGAGGTGGGACTTTGGGGTGGTAATTAGATCATGAGGGTAGAGCTCTTATGAATGGGATTAATACCATTATAAAAGATACCCCAGAGAGCTCTTTCATCCCTTCCACCATGTGAGGACACAACAAGGAGATAGCCATCTATGAAGCAGGAATTGGGCCCCTGTCAGACACCAAATCTGCTGGTGACTTGATCTGGGCCTTCCAACATCTAGAACTATGAGAAATAAATATCTGTTGTTTAAGCCACTCTGTCTGTGGTATTTTTGTCATAGCAGCCTGAACAGGATGAGACACAGTCTAGCAAACTAACACAATAGTTATCATTAAATTTTCAGAATTTTCTATTATATCTTCAATAGTTTTTCTGCCTCTCATTTCTCTTCTTTCTTTCAGATACTCCTTGATGTTGTCCCATAGCTCACAGATAGCCTGTTTATTTTTTTAAATTCTTTTTACTTTTTTTTTTTTTTGAGGGCAGTGTCACTGGCCCTCATATGTGGTACTGAACTGGGGCCACTGGCTTCCCAAGCCAGCGCTTAACCACTGCGCCACTCGGCCGGCCCTAAATTCTCTTTACTTTTTAATGTTTCTTCTTAGATAGTTTTATTGCTATGCTTTCAAATTCAATGAACTTTTTCTGCAGTGTTGAAAGTGTCATTAATCCCATCTGTGTATTAGTCATCTCACATAGGGTAATTTTCATCCTTATGTGTTTGATTTGGGTGGTTTTTTTTTATCTTCTTTGTCTCAATTTTACTTTTGAACATATGGAATAGATATGATAACTATTTAACTGTACTAATTCCAACACTTGTGTCAGTCTATGATCAGAATATTTTTTCTCCTCTTTTGGGGTTATATTTTTCTACTATTTGCTTGCCTTGTAATTTTTTATTGGATGCCAGACATTATAGTACCTTGTTGGGTGCTGGAATTTTATGTTTCTGTAAATCTTCTAGAATTTTGTTCTTCGTCACAGTTTATTTACTTGGGAGCAGTTTGATTAGGGGTCTTGCTTTTCATAATTGTTGGGTATGACTAGAATAGAAGTTAGGTTAAGTCTAATTATTTTCCACTATTGAGACAATATCATTCTGGGTACTCTACCCAGTGCTCCATGAATGAAGGCATTTTCCAGTTTGGCTGATGAGAATAGTCACTATTGTCAGCCCTATGTGAGCGCCAGCCATCATTACTTCTAATCCTTTCTGATAACTCTTTTTCTGGACATAAGTAGTTTTCTCACACATATGTACTAATTACCATACACATATCTGATTAATTCTTGAGGAGGACTCTGGAGTTTTCCCTGTGTACCAGTTTCTTCTCTCTGGTCTGTCCTATGAAGCCCAGCCACCTTGGTCTTAGTTGCTCTCAACAATGTCTCCACAAATCAGGATGTCTATTGCACTCAGTCTAGTTTCCTCCTCTCTATACCGTGGCCTGGATACTCTCTCAAGGCAATAAGCTCAGACAATTATATATCTCATCTTATTTGTTTCAGGTTTTCTAAGGATTATTGTTCTTTGTTGCTTGATGTGAAGTGTCTTGAAAATTCTTGTTTCATATGTTTTGTCCAACTTTCTGGTTGTTTCAGGTGGATGGGTAAATCTGGATCCTACTACTCCATCTTGGTTGAAGTATAAGTACGGATTTATATTTAGTTTCATTCTTGGCTAAAAATACAATACTTACAGGTGTTTAGAAAATAGGTTTTGAGGGAAAGAATAGCAATATGATCATTTCAGCATATTAAATTTAATCTAATATAATATTGATTTAAAATATTTTCTTCATTATAATCAGGAATATTTTCATATACACATAATTACCTATATAAATTATATACATGCATGTTCACCCAAATGAAATATATTGGAATGGGATTATTTTGATTAAATAATTTAAAACCTTTTTATATTTCTAACCTTAATAAGTGTCTTATAAACTAAGGATTGTTCATTAAAAAAATCTTATTTTTATACATAGTTGAGATGTAAATTACAATACTAAGAAGACATCTAAGTTCTTAAAGATTGTATTACCTATGAATCGTCGCTGTATCCTCACTGATGTGCTAATGACTGAATAAGATGTGACTGAGGAATTTTGTTTGTCTTAATTGTTGCACTGGCTTATGATGCCCCATTCAGCAAAGAAACTAGTACTTTTTAATTTTCTCCATTCTTTGGTCTATGGAAAAACTGACCAATTTTGTGAAAAGCCAGTCATATCAAATAAATTTCATTTCTGTCCACAAGAGATATCCAAGAGACAAATGAGAATGAATGATCCCCTCTCCTTAAATTTATTCAGCATATTTTTTACTGAACACTTAGAAAAGTATGGCCATAATATATTGCTGTTTAGGAAGTAGCTTACACCTAAATATGATCACTAGGATAGAACAATGGGATAGCATCATTCTTGGGAGTGAGAGATGAGCTTTCTAATGTGTCAAGTGGCATCACATAGGTCTCCTGTCTAAATAAAGTCATACCAAGGATATCCAGGAAGTGGATTTTTAAATTACTGTCTTATTTACTTTTTCTTTGTTTTCCTCTCTAAATATATCTGTCAGTTGATCCTATCTGCTGTCAGTACATTAACAAAAAGTATACAAAGAGCTGTAGCCCCATCACTGAGTAGAGCTCATGATCTAGAGGTCCAATCATAAGTGTTGGGCCCCTCTGTGCTTTCCAACCTTCTGTTGCCATCCCCATACCCTGAATATTTTAGCTACCAACTAGTACCTGGAGTCCATGGGAGTGACACTTAGTTATTTGTATAGTCCCTAAGCATCAGTAAAGTTATTCCACTCTTATTTTGACCCAGTTTACAAAGCTAGCTACCTTCAGACTCAAACCTATAATTTCTACCCAACTATCTAAAATTCTAGTCCTCTCTTTAGTCTTGGGCTTGTTTTTCAGCCCGGCAGTAAGCCCAATTAAACGACTCAACCCCTACTAACTTCTGAAATTAGATCCTGTCCATAGGCCATGGGTCTTTGTCTAAATTACAAATATCTTCCAAAGCCTGGACAGAATTGTCATTTTGGTATGATACCTTGTCCGCAACAAATAGAAGCAGCCAATCCAGGGATGAAGAAGAAGAGAAGTGTATGAAAACAAGAGGGCAAATTTTCTTTTGTCACAATTACTCAGATAATAACAATGCTATCCTGTACTATTGATTATACATACTAAAATACTATTTTTCTAAAATCGATATTCCCCTTAGGAACTGCTATGGCATAAATATGTTAATCAGTTGTATGGTACACTTCAACTATTGTGAATAAAAATAACATATTGCTACACTTTTGAAGATTTTGACACTTTTAAGTATTTACTATGTGCCAGGCGTATTGCTATTTTAAATGACAAATCATTTACTCCTCACAATAATTATTTGTGATAAATACAATTACGATGATGAAACTAATGCACAGAAAATGATCACACGTAGCTACTAAATAGAGCAGCCAAGATTGCAATCCAGGTAGCCTAGCTCATGCACTTAACCACTTAGCCAAGTCATCCTTCTACAATTGTATCTATTAAGAAATAAACACTAGTGATATTGATATTCACTTAAAGACTAGTCTTTGAATATTTAACATCCTAAAAATCTATTTTACTATAGTAAAAACAATAATAACAGTATAAAAAATATCACCTACCATTTGTGGAGCACTTACCATGTGTCAGACATTGTTAGGTGCATTTTTGTATGTACTTCATTTAATTAACATAACTCTACAAAATAGCCATTATTATCTTTATTTTATAGATGAGAGTGCAGAGAGGTAAAATGACTAGTTCAAGATTATAATCATAAATGGAGGCAGAGTTGGGCTTCAAATTTAAATATGTGCATAATTCATGTAAGCTAATTTTGAGTTCTCTTCATTTGGAATGATTGAGTATTGGCAATATAACAGTACTTTTTAAAATTCAGAATAGTGTAGTATATCATAAATCTGATTAACATACTTTTATGCTATAGCTATTCCTCAAGAGAATAATGTTTTTAGGTGAATATATCATTAATACTGAAAAATAGTCTTATAACCCAAGGAATGGAGGTTTAATATTTGTGCTTATGTTGTTTTATTTATTTATTTATTTATTTTTAAATACCTTACTTCCTCCTTCTTTGGCATGGAGTGGGGGATGTAATTCTGAGTTTTGTTTTATAGACTTTTTTTTTTTAAAGATTTTATTGGGGAATTGGTGGAGGGGAACAGCGTTGGGGAATTGGGGAAGGGGAACAGACAAGTTGCCGTCTTCTTGTTCTTCAGTTCAGTTGCGGAGGATGTTGCTTCACTGTTGGTATCGTCATTGCGCTCTTCCCAGATGAGGCAGATCGGTCGCTGGTCTCTGGATGTCGCTCACCGCGGCTATTGGCAGCTCACGCTGGCTGCCAGCCGCTCACGCTGGCTGCGGGCCGCTCACGCTGGCTGCGGGCCACTCACTGCAGCCTATGACAGCCCACTGCAGCAGGGGCTGCAGCCCACACCATCACCGGGGCTCGCACAGCCCAGCTCCAGGTGGAGCTGTTGTTAGCTGTAGAGGACAGTGTCACTGGCCCATATAAGTGGGATCCGAACCAGGGCCGCTGGCATCCCCAAACCAGCTCTTAACCAATGCGCCACTCGGCCGGCCCAGTGCTTATGTTGTTTTAAACATTTACACCAGTAATATGTGTATATAGGTTGACATTGATGATACCCTTTTAAGGTATTAGGAGACAATACAGTGAAATTGCCTTAGTTGAATTAAGTTTTGATTCTACATCTAAAATGTGTATGATTATCTAAATGTTAAATTTATTAAAAATGCTTTGAATAATCTCATCTTATCCTTGACATTTTATAGGGAACTTGGCTAGAAATAGAGCTTTTAATAAGAGAAGCAAGAGCTTACTGTCTTATCACCAATGTTATTTTGTCTTTTAATTTTTGTGAGGAGGAGAACCTACCCAAAGAGTCCCTGAAAGTCATCCACAAATGTGGCTAATGATCTGTTTTCCTGAGTGTCTACAGAGGTAGTCAAAATAAGGATTATACAGCTCTCTTTACTGTTGGCTGAGCAGAGACTCTTGCTCACTACAGGCAAGTAGCAATTTCAAAGGTTGGAAAAAGGGATGTTTTTATAAGAATGTTGTCTGCTAATAAAAAAAAATCAGCTTTCCAGGATTTTCCAATAGAAAATATGTTGAAAACAGCAACTTTTGCCATCACCTAACACCTTTCATATAGTTAGTATTCTCAGTCACCTTGTTCTGAAGGGAAGAATGAAATGAGCCTGCTGTGAAAAAAGTTAAATATTCCATTACATATTATCTCTTAAACTATTCGTTTTCTAACTCATGCCATTTAGAGATTTTATTCAACTAAAAGAACAAAACTCACTTTAATCTCATTTTCTTTTAAGATAGCAGCATATCTACATAGTAAAGCTAAGTAATTGTAAACATTTCCCACTAAAGTTTAAAGAAAAGTGCAGATGAGTTTGCTATTAACTCCCTGAGAATGAACTGCCAGTATTTGCCAGTTTTACAGACATTTCTCACACTAGTCTGTTATTTCACTTACAAAAGCCACTATTTGCAATGGTTGCTCTTTCAACTGAAAGTGTTTGTATACCACTAAATTTTTAACAGCTTGCCCTCTTCTGTAATGTAGGAGTACCCTATCATAATGTTATGGTTGTAGCTTTTCTACTTCTAAATATGCTATTTTAGAACAGATATAGAAAATATATTTTAAAAGTTTCTGGGTTTTTTTGGGACAAAAGGTTATCTATACTATTAAAAACTACAAGCTTCCAGTGCCTTATAAATCTATGGGAAAATAAAAATTGCATTAAAGGAAAATGAGAATGAACCCAGCTTTTGAAGGAGGGCACATAACATTAGACATATAAAGTACCTTAAATATAGGAAAATTAATAATTTTGTGCATGATGAACTTTCAACCTAAATAATATTTTTATTGTGGAGAATATTGGAGCCACATTAAAGCATGTCTCATTATAATTGAGGATTTAGAATCCAAAATTTACTTTGCCCCCTATCCAAAGGAGTTTAAATTCAGAGACGTGTTGATAAATATTTAACAACCAGTTCTCTCTTCAAAAAAAATAAAAGCCCTAATTTGTAGTATTTACTGATTTCCATGGTGTAAATACTTCTATTGTGGTTGATTTCAAACTACCAATGTACTGCCACAGAAAATAAGAGTTGGAAAGACATGTGAACAACTGGGCTCTCACAAGCTGATATGAGGCACCTCCAGCGCACTACTGGCACAGTTTTTCTTTCTTTCTTTCTTTCTTTGTTAAGTAGTAGTATCAAAAGTGTCTTGCCAGAACACAATCTTGTTAGAATACAATGGATCCTGAGGGTAGCACTTGAATAAGTCCTACTGCCAATGCTTTCATTCAAACCTCATCATTCCTTGCTTGGACTACTGCAGTAACCTTACTGAGATTGTTTCCAGTCTCTGTCCTCTAATTTATCCTCCACTCTGCTGCTGCTAGAATTGTATTTCTGAAATACAGATTTGTTCATACTGCTCACTTGCTTAAAAACCTCTTTTACTTCCTCAGAGCCTACAGGATTAAGTAAAAAGAATGTCTGGCAATCAGATCCCTTCATGAAAGGCAGAACAAATGTATTCCAAATGTTGGTTTATAGATTAACTGCATCAGAATCCATCAATGAAACTTTGTAAAAGGCAAATTCTAGCTAGCATCCTTCCATATAGCTACTGAATTACTGAATCAGACTCTAGGAGCAGGACTTAGAAACCAGCATTTTTATAGTCCAACAAATGATTCTGTTGTCATAACCAAATTTGGGAATCCAAAAAGGGAAGTGTCTTTGGATTGTTATACAAGTATTTAAAACCTGCTTTAGCAACTTGCTGAGTAGCCTTAGGTAAGTTATCTGACCATTATATGCCCCGGTTTTCTTATTTCTACAATTTATAATGCTGTTGGGATGACTAAATTTTACAACACCTGGCACATAATAGGCACTCAATACATGCTAATCTACCTTTTTCCCATATGTGTCCATTTATGCACTGAGTCAGTCATGCCTTTCCAGTCTTATTTCCAACTGTTCTGCTCTACCATCTATATTAACACACTTTGTCCCACTAGACCAGTGATGAAAAACTCAAATGCTTATAAAGGCCAGGAATCTAACAGGAATTAGTAAATTAAAATTAATTACCCTAGCCAAATATTGCTATGTGGGAAGGTGAATTTACTATTATATTCTTCTATTTTTCAAGAGAAGCGAGGCATTCATTTTTAAATTGGAACCTTTCATTAAAAATATGGAATTAAAAAAAAATCTTTTCTGGACCAAGAAAACCACATCTCTGAGCTGAGTTGAGCTCCTGGGCTTCTAGTTGGTGACATTAAGTCCAGACTCATTGTGTAGTAGTGCTTCCCATATGGTGTATCTGACCATAGTATTGCATCAAAAAGAATGATCTGGGGCCGGCCCACTGGAGTGGTGGTTAAGCACTGGCTTGGGAAGCCAGCGGCCCTGGTTCAGATCCCAGATATGAGGGCCAGTGACACTGCCCTCAAAAAAACAAAACAAAACAAAACAAAACAAAAAAAGAATGATCTGGCTAGTAAGGGTTTCTATAAAACTTACTTTACCCCGCCTTTATTAGGAAATTGTGCCATACCTATTCCTAGTGAATTGCCTGGCATTTTTCTTTATTTAATTCTTGTTTTTCTCTCCTTCTCTTTCCAGTCAGAATGCTGTGTGAGGTTTGACTTGAGTGTTCGTGGTTGTGCTCTTCACGGTTTTTTGTTTGTTTGTTCGTTTGTTTCTTTGTTTTTTTTTTTGTTTTTGGTGGTGGCCACATCATTATTGCCAGATTTTTTTCCCTCATTATCATTGTCATGAACATTCTTTGAAAATTGCTTTATCTCTGTTGGATCTCTATCTCACTTGCAACATCTAAATGAATGTTGCATCAAAGATTTAAACAGGAAAATTTAAAATAGAAAAGAGCACATGCTTCCAGTCAAAATGGAATATCAAGGATTAGATTCACTACCTTACTTTTAACTTTAAACATTAAAAAATGGACAAAATAAGTGAAACAGAGACACTCAAGACATTAAACATCAGGCAAACAAAGGCAGTGATCTCTATAAATGAGGTAAACCTTATGATTTCCCCCAGCTTATTCCTTTGAGAAAGTTTCCAACACAGAGAAGGAAAACACAGGTAGAACCTAACAGCCACCCTGTGCTGAGGAGATAAAGTGTGAGTCCTGAAAGCCAAGACAACTAGAGTTTGCAATGCAGAGTATTGGAGAGGAGAGAGATGCACAGAGAGAGAATGCAAGTGTTCTTTGGAGATCTCCCATGATGTGTTCAGTTGAATACTAATCAGTGCATGGAGCTAACTCTCTGAGACTGGAGAAAGGACCACATCATGAAAAGATTAGCAGGAACAGTGCCAAGTCCCCATACAGTCAGGTAGTGCCTGTTTCTACCAATCAGAGTGGAAAAGCATGTCACTCACGGCATATTGGTTAGAATACAAAGAAATACTTATGTAGTACTTGGAAAAACATAACCCCAGAATAATAATCACAGTCATAATCCTGCCTAATTAAGTATAAAAGTAAGACCCCAAAGCATTAAACTGTGGCTAAGTAATTTAATTTTCCCAGACCAAAGCTCAACAATATTTATAGAAATACAAAAATATACACCACTCTAAGAGAAAAAATTTACAATGTCTGGCATCTAATAAAAATACCACACATGCAAAGAAGTATAAAAGTACAACCTGTAATTAGGAGAAAAATCAATTCTACCTGAAGAATGACTCATGATAAAATTAGAAGACAAGAATATTCATTTAACATGATTGTATTCCATATGTTTAAAAGGCTAGAGGAAAGACTATACCTGTTAAGTGGAGACATGGAAGATCTATTTTAAAAAGACCCAAGTTGACCTGCTAGTGGTAAAAAAATACAATTTGTGAAATGAAAAATATGCTGGATGGGGTTAATGGCAAATTAGATATTTAGAAGAAAATATTAGTGAACCTGTAGACATTGCAATAGAAACTGTCACAAATAAAACAGGAAAAAAATGATGGAAACAATACAGCATCAGTGAGCTGTGATACAATTTCAAGCAGCCAAATAAATGTGTAAATGTAGTCCTTAAAGGAGGTAGTGCAGGAACATTATTTGAAGGATTAATGGCTATAAGTGATGCAAGTTTTAATCCTAGAGATGAAAGAATCTCAACAAACTCTGAACACAAGAAACATGAAGAAAACACACTATGAGGTATCAAACTCAAATTGTTTAAAAGCAGGAGTAGGGAGAAAGTCTTAACAGCTGTCATTGGTTTAGGGTAGCAGGTTTCTCATCAGAAATAATGCAATCAAGAAGACAGTGGAAGGACATCTTTAAAGCAGTAAAGAAAATTTCCTTTCTTTTTTCAGTTTGACAAATATTTATTGAGTATCTGCCATGAACAGGCTAAGCACTAGAGGTACAAAGATGAACAATGCACTGTCCCTGCCCTTTGGAACATTATAGACTAGTAAGAGGGATCAACTCTTAAGCAAATATTTCAATATATGTTTTTTAGAAAACTTTCAACCAATAATTTTAAACTTAATGAAAATAGTTTCAAAAGCAAAGGTGCAATACAACTGTTTCAGACCTATGAAGGCTGAAATAATCTATCACACCAGACTCAGATTTCACTACACGAAATGTTATATGAAGTCCTTTAAGCAAAAGGAAAATGATACCAGATATAACCGTGGATCTAATCAAGGAATCAGCAGCAGCAGAAATGTTAACTATATGAGTAAAAATATATATTTTTTCTCTTTAAGTTTATTTTAAAAGTGATTGTTTGATGCAAAAATAGTGACAATGTACTGTGGGGTTAGAAGTAAAATGTAAGACAACAGTAGCACAAAGTTTAAGAGAAGAGAATTGGAAAATGATTCTTGTAAGTTTCTTATAGTAAATGTGAAGTAGTATAATACTTTCTGAATGTACAGTAAAAGTTAAAGCAGTTCACCATAAAACTTAAGCAACCCCTAAAATAACAATACAAAACAGTATCATTAATGAACTAATAAAGAATATAAAGTAAAATTATAAAACTACTCAGTTAATAAAAATGAAGCAGTAAAAACAGGAATAAAAGAAGAAAAGAAGAGATGAAACAAATAGAAAATAGCAAGAAGGTAGATTTAAATCACCTGCAAAATAAAGTCAGTAGAAAAAGAATATAATTTTTGATAAATGGTGCTGGAACAAATTAAGATTCATTTAGGAAATGTTAAAAAATCCCACTTCAATCCATACCTTATAGTATAACCCAAACTTAACTCAAAATGGATTATAGACCTAATTCTAAAGCCTAAAATTGTAATACTTCTAGAATAAAATAAAAATTGAGAAAATCTTTGTGTTATGGGGTTAGGCAAAAATTTATTTACTATAACACCAAATACACAATGCATAAAATAAAAGAATGATAAATTGGATTACATCAAACTTAAGAATTTCTGGAGCGACGTCAGAAACATGGCAGTGTGACAGGTGTTCCTTGAAATCTCCCCTGGCAATTACAGCAAATTGAGCACCTATAATTCAACAAAAGGTTCCCCACACATCACCCAACACATCTGAGAGATTCACGCATGAAAACATCTGAAGGTGGGCGAATTGGGGCAAACAGGGAAGGAAGGAAAGGGGAAGTACAGAGCTGGGGACCACAGGATGCAGTCCGCAGCCTGGAGCTCACTGCAGTCCCAGGAGAGGGGAAGATTGAGACTGCGGGTGCACTTTCTGTGGCCCCAGCAGTTCTGCCTGAGGAATCAGCATATAATACAGCTGAACCCCAGTGATCGGACCAGAGATCTCAGGGCAAAGACTGAACAGAAGTGTGAGAACTGAGGTTTAAGCCCTCATAACCAGGTAGAAAACAAAGTCATGGAGCCTGGCCATTTTTCTCCACCCTCCCAGAGCTTGCCTCCCCCCACCCTCCCAGTGTTAGTAGTAGGTCAGACAAAAGAAAAAAAATGGCAGGAGTGTCAGATTAAAAGGCAGAATATCTACAGCCCTGAGAACTGGAGAGACAGCTCCTGAGTAGTGGATGCATGGTGAGGCTAATTTCAGTGTTGGGGAATGACTATAGGAATGAGACAGCTATGGTCTGGCAGACGCCATTGCTTAGAGTAGAGCAGAAACACAAAAATGCCTGCCATCTCTCCCAGCTGAACCCACCCCTACCTTTCCCAGCTGATTGAAGATGCACAGCTCTGCATCTGGCTGCAGGGGCAGCACTGAAATTTCAGAGGCTCAGAAACCCATCCTCTATCACATTCTTTCAAGGGGTTTGTGCCCTGAGACCAAGGTCACCTGGACACAGAGGAGAAGCCCACCTGTCAGGTAAACCTACCATTGTATGAGAAGCTAGAAGAGTGCAAGAAAGAAAATAAAATGCTCCAACTCTCCCTACTGGAAAGCAAAAGACCTCTTCATATCAACTTCTGGCAGAATCCACTCCTGTAAATGCCCAGGAAGAGAAATAATTCATTAATTGTCATGAATCAACAAGGTAAAAAAGTAGCTCAGAAAGAAAATAAAAAATCTCTAGAAAATCAACTTAAAGACATGGAAATATGTGACTTAAATGACAGAGAATTCAAGATTGCAGTTCTGGAAAAAACTCAACGAAATGCAAGAAAACTCAAATAGGCAGTCTAATGAACTCAGAAATAAAATCAATGAACAAAATGAATATTTTACCAAAGAGATAGAAATTTTAAAAAAAGACCCAAATACAAATTCTGGAGGTGAAGAACTCAACTAAAGATATGAGGAATGAAATAGCCAGCTTAGAAAATAGACCTGACCAAATGGAAGAAGGAATTAGTGATATTGAAGATAGAAATCTGGAAATGACACAGATAGAAGAAGAGACAGACTTAAGAGGTAAAGTAAATGAAAGAACTCTACAAGAACTATTTGACTCCATGAGAAAGAACAATATAAGAAAAATGGCTATACCAAAAGGAGAAGAGAAGAAGGGCACAGAGTCTACTCAAACAGTCAATGAGCAATTTCCAAACCTATAGAAAGAACTGGATCTTCAAATACAAGAACCAAACAGAACACCTAATTACCTCAATCCTAACAGGCCTTCTCCAAGGCACATTATATTGAAGCTGTTATTTATGGTGGCCAAGACAGAAACAATGAAAATGCCCTTCAATTGATGATTGGATAAAGAAGGTGTGGTACATATACACAATAATACTACTCTGCCATACGAAAAGATGAAATAGTGCCATTTGCAACAATATGGATGGATCTTGAGATGATCATGCTAAGTGAAATAAGTCAGACAGAAAAAGTTGAGAACCATGTGACTTCCCTCATATGTCGGATATAAAACCGAAAGCAACAAAGGAACAAGACATGCAAAGAAAGAAATAAAAACTCATAGACACAGACAACAGTTTAGTGGTTACCAGAAGGAAACTAGTAGAAGAGGGTAAAGGGGGTCAAATATATGGTGACAGAAGGAAAACTGACTGTGGTGAACACACAATGCAACTTATAGGTGACATATTATAGAATTATACACTTGAAATCTATATAATTTTACTAACCAATATCACCCCCAATAAATGTAATCAATAAAGAAAAATAAAAGGGAAAAAAAAAAGAACTTCTGTTTTTTGAAAGACAAATGTAAGAGAATGAAATTACAAGCTGTGGACTCAGAGAAAGTACTTGAAAATCATATAGCTAATGAAGGACTTGTATCCAGAATATGTAAAGTAATCTAAAACTTAATTGAAGAAAACTACCAATGTTTTTTAAATGGGCAAAAAATTAAAAAATAATCATCAAAGAATTATACAAGTGATAATATGCATGTGAAAATAAGCTTTATTTTAAAATATCATTATTCTTTAGAGACATAGAAATTAAACCCACAATATGATATTACTACATACATTCCAAAATTATAAGGAGTGACATACCAAATGCTGGTGAGGATGCAGAGCAACTGGAACTAGTTGGGATATAAAATTCTGTAATAGTTGGGATATAAAATTCTGCAATTACCTTGGAAAATATTTGGGCAGTTTCTTAAATGTTAAATATATACCTACATTATGATTCTGCCATTCCACTTTTAGATATTTATCCAAATAAATGACAGCATATGTCCACAAAGGACTTGTACATTTTACAGATTTCTCTGTAATAACCCAAAATGGAAACAACCCAAATGTGCATCAACAGGTGAATGGACAACCAATTGTTTTACATTCATACAATGGAATGCAACTTAGCAATACAAAGCAATGAACTATTGCTACACAAAACAACTTGGATGAATCTCAAAATAATTGTGCTGAGTGAAAGTATCTAGGCCAAAAAAATAAAGCATATGTTGAAAGTGTTTGTTTATATAAAATTCCAGAAATGCAAATTAATCTATAGTGATAAAGCATATAGTTGCTTTCCTGGGAATGGGAGGTGGAGGGACAGGAAGGATGGATTACCAAGGGTTATTTGGAAAGTTTTATGGGTAATGGATATGTTTACTATTTTGATTGTGGAGATGGTTTCACAGGTGTATACATATTTAAAAACTTATCAAAGTGTATACTTTTCAAATATGCATTTTATTGTAAGTAATTTATACCTCAATAAAGTTGTTAAAATAAAACAAAGTCTACTAGAAGTAAATGTAGACATTTTTCTTTTTAATTTTGCCTGAGGAATGATATCATCAGGTTCAGAAGCCATAAATAAAGTACTAATAAAATCGACTAATAAAAATTAAAAACGTATTTAATTGAAAAATACCATTGAAGTGTCAAATGACAAACTGAAAAATGGTGTACTTCAAGTAAATTTTCCTGAGTGAGCAAAGATCTCTTATAAACTGAAAAATAACAATATAATACAATAGAAAAATGGGGCAAAGGGTATGTTCAAAGAGTTATAGAAAAATAAATACCAACAGACAATAAATATTTGAAAATTTGCTCACCATCAATCATTAGTTAGTTAAATCAAATTAAAACCAATGATGAGATACCATTTTAATTTCAGTGATAAAATAAAAAAAGCTTAAAATACCTAAATTTGTCGAGGATGTATGAAAACAGACACTCATATATTCTTTGTAGAATTACATATTGGTTCAATCTTAGAGGGTAATTTGTCAATATATTTCAATTTAAATTCAAAAATTTCCTATGCTTTTCACCATTACAAAGTTGCTCTGGTTTATCATTGTGAGATAAACTCACAAATGTACATCAATATACCTGTGCAAGTATGATTCCATTACTTGTCATAATAAAAGTTGTAAATAACTTGTCTGTAAATGGGTGATTGATAACATAAGTTATAGTATGCCCATAAAAATGAATACTAATAGCCTTTAAAAAGAATTAGAGTGATCTATACATATTGGTACAGAAATATGTCCACAATACATTATGTAAAAAAAAATCAGTTTATATAATAATCTGGATGGGACAGTCCTTGTTTGATGATATAGATATAGATATAGATACAGATACAGATACAGATATAGATATAGACAGACATATAGATACAGACATATATAATAGAAATAGATATAGATATATATGTATAAATATACACATATATGTATATATAAAGCCTGGGTATCTAGTAAATTTGCATATGGTATGTATATATTTATATTTATATCTATGTTTGCAATATTTATATATTATTTAGCATGATGCACACACAAATTGTTTGCAGTAGATTTCTCTGGGGAGGGACAGGGAAAAGAGTAGAAAATATTTTTTACTTTAAATTTTGTTTATTGTTTGCATTTTCTGCCATAAACTTTATTTTTATTACAAATTTGTTAATATTTTCAGATTTATTTTAGTAAAGGTTTTTCCAGTTTTATTTTATTTTAAACCACTTCATTGATATATGGTTGACATGTAAAAAGCTATACATATTTACTGTATACAACGTATCTATCACCTCCCAAAGTTTCCTCCCACCCTCTATTATTGTGTGTATGTGTGTGTGTTAACATTGTGTGTGTGTGTGAGACTGTTAACATTTAACATAAGATCTACCCTCTTTGCAAATTTTAAGTATATAGTACAGTATTTTTAGCTATAGGCACTATGTTCTATGGTAGATCTCCAGAACATATCTTATATGACTGAAACTTTGTATCCTTTGACCATCACCTCTCCAATTCCCCTCCCGGCAACCACCATTCTATTCTCTGCTTCTAGGAGTTTGACTATTTTAGATTCCACATATAACTAAGATCATACAGTACTTGTCTTTCTGTGTCTAGTTTATTTCATGTAGCTTAATGTCCTCCAGGTTCATCCATGTTGTTACAATTGGCAGGACGGTATGCCTTTTCTAAGTCCTGGAAAGCCAGGCTGAGTACTGAGAGCCTCCCACTTGTTTTAACCTAGGGTGGTGTTGTCTTCAGGGCAGGGCTCAAGTGTTTAAGGTTGTGCATCTTCTCCCAATCCAACAGAGTTGACCTGGCTGCTGATATTAGTATGCTGTCTGTGGTGGCTCACGTGGGCTGTCAATAATGGGAGGAAAATTAGAAAATTCACAAATATGTGGTAATCAAACAGCACACCCCTGAACAACCAATGGGTCAATGAAGAAATGATAAAAGCAAATAAAAATATCTTGAGACAAAGAAAAATAGAAATACATAATACCAAAACTTATGGGATGCACAAAAGCAGTTCTAAAAGGAAAGTTTATACTGATAAGCACCTGCATTAAGAAAAAGAAATTCTTGGGCTGGCCGGGTGGCGTGATGGTTAAGCGCTGGCTTAGGAAGCCAGCGGCCCCGGTTCGGGTCCCACATCTGAGGGCCAGTGACACTGCCCTCAAAAAAAAAAAAGAAAAAGAAATTCTTAAATAAACAACCTAACTTAACATCTTACAGAACTAGAAAGAGAAGAGTAAACTAAGCTTAAACTTAGCAAAAGGAAGAAACTGTTAATTATTAGAGCAAAAATAAATGAAACAAGTGACTAGAAAGACAATGAAAAAGTTCAACAAAACTAAGATTTTTATTTTTGTAAGGATGAACAAAATTGACAAACACTTAGCTAGACTAAGAGGAAAGTAAGAAGATGCAAATCAAATTATAAATGAAAGAATATATATTACAACTGATAGTACACAAGTACAAAGGATCATAAGAGACTACTATGAACAATTATACACCAAACAAGCTGGATAACCTAGAAGAAACAGATAAATTTAATAGTTTTAGATCTGTTACTTGAACATAATAGCAAAACTACAGAGCTTTCCCTCAAGTATGACAGCCAACAGTTTTAATGTACACTTGTGCACTTATTTTACATTTGGAAGGCTACATAATTTTGCTTTTTGTTTGTTTTATATGGCTTTATGTGGTATCTATTTCCTCACGGTCTTGTGTGTCTTAGGTTTATATTTAAGTAAATAACGAATCAATATCATCATCAGGTAGAAACCAATCAATGTCTTACTAATTCTAAAAAGGATGCATCTGCACAATTTTCTGTTAATAATGAGCTACATACCAATCCTAAATTAGGTTTCAAATGAATCAATAAAAAATACAAAAACTAAATGTATTATGTATTCTACCTATGTGACCAGTAAGAAACTATCAAAAATAACAAATGGCACCTCAGTTGTATTACAGTGATGAATGAACCAGTGGGTAAACCTCCTTAAAAGTAAAATTGACCACAAAATAACTTGATTATCATTGAACTTGACTTGGTAAAGCAACAGAATCATGGCTAGGTGAATGGGTCATTTTCATGATTTATAAAATAGAGTTTATTAATTGAAATGAATCAAATCATTGCTTCTGCCTAGCTGAAGAACCAGCCAGAAGAACTTGAAAGGGAACCTAAAAGTGTGGGAAGAATATAGGCAGTTATCCAGATAATATTAGAAGGATACTTAGATAGCTATCTCAGTTCTCCACTGCACCTACTTGTTTGATAGACACCCTGCATAAGAAAGAAATGTCATTACATCATCAGAGGCACACATCTGTTTCATAGATCATGGAAAAAGAATACAGAACAGAAGCCTCTGGTACAGAATGGAAACAGAATCCTTAGAATAAAAGCAAGAAGAGAATATATACAGTTTTGACAGACTACTAAAGATACTTTTCTGTCCACATCAGTAATGAGTCACAAGTTGGAAATTACATGAACCAAAATGGATGCTCTAGGGAAAAGGAAATAAATTAGTGGATTAAATATGGAACTACTTAAATGTTGATCTTAAATTTTAATCACTGCTTCAACTGTTAATTATTGATCTTAACTCCAGAGCTCTGGAAAATTTTAGATTCACCTCTGTTTATGCTCTGTTCTTACATTAGCCTTTCAAAAACTTTAAAAATGCAATATTACTGTGTGAATGTGTTAATTTTAGAAGTGTAATTTGTGAATAATATATTAATTATCTCCATATGGTGGCAAAATGTATTTGAATGCAAATATTAATCACTATCTTTTGCAGTAATAGACATGTGACTCTTCAGATAATATTTAGATAGCTAAATTGAAATTCTGTTTGAACTGGATAACATTTCCTTTGATTTTAGTTGGAATTTTTAAAATAATAAACAACCCAATAAGGTTGGCTAAATTTTTATTCAATTCTTTTATAATGACTTAAGTTTTAGTTATTAAAAAGGATGACTCTCTAGCAAAAAATAAATAAATGATGATATATTGAATATATAGTTATTGGTAATTTAATTTAGAGATGGCTTCTGGTCACCTCTCTATTAGGTACAAAATGCTCATAACAGTCATTGGAGTCCACTATGCAACTGTTTATTTGAAAAGAATGTGAAGTTTCACAGGAAACTATGGTCACACATTGTAGGATTTTATTGTACCTGTGCCGTTTGTTCTAAGAAATGGAAGAGGTTACAGATACATATTTAAGAGTAAAGTTTTCACTGATATGCTTTCAAATGTTATTGCCTTTTATGATAAATAACATTTTTTTTCTAGTTCTTGGGAAACAATTTCTATGGGAGTATTGGGAATAATTTTTCCTTTTCTTTTTGATTTTTATTGGAATTTTCCCCATGGCATTACAGAGAAGGCAAAGTGTCACTGTGGCTAAAACACACTATATATCTATGTTGAAACTGTCACATTATACCCTTTGGTCCAGTGATTCTAGGACCCGATGATAGTTGGACCCTCTATTTGTCATTAATGTATTGTCAGAGGGTCTCTAATCAGACAAGAAACAGCTACACAAAGAAGAAGTAGAAGACCACTAATTAACTTATTGAAAATGATGGTTTAATAAAAAATTAAGGGCCAGCCAAGTGGCTCAATTGGTTAAGAGCTCACTCAAGAGTGCAAGCTCTGAGCAACAGGATCGCCAATTCAATTTCCAGCCCCAGCTGAGCTGCCAACAGGTGACAGGATGGCTCAGCTAAAAAATAAATAAATAAATAAATAATAAATAAATAAATAAATAAATAAATAAATATAAAAATTTAAGGCAAATATAGTTTTCTAAAAAATGTGCAATATCTTTGTATGCTAGCAGTGATAATACAGGTACCGTGTTAATTTCCAAGCCCATTTCTTATAGTTTCTTTGTTTGCCTGGCCTGAGTCATTAAGATGAATCATCTTCTAATCTATTTAATGGGCTACATTTTTCAGTTTTGATCCTGGTTTCTATTTTTATGTCACATCCCCTAGAACTTGATTGAGGTTTCTCCCAATGGTACTCAGAACAGCCTTGAACATAACTGGTGAATCCAAATGAGGAAAATTTTGGATTTCTCTCCCTTCTTCTTTTGCCTCATGTTCACCTTACAATTTGTCAAGTCTTGCAGGATTTACCCTAACAAAGTCTGTGTTAACTTTCTTGAACATTTTTTTTTTTTTTTTTTTTTTTATTTATTTATTTATTTTTAATTAGTTTCAGGTGTACAACACAGTGCAATAGTTATACATTTTACCCCTCAAAGTGACAAACCCCCCACCCCCAATACACCACCCCACACACCCCCATATCATATATATCTATTACTCTTCCTCTGACTCTCTTCCACAGTATAATCCACATCCCGTGACTATCTATATATATTCAATTACAGTAGGTATACCACCTCCACTTTAGTAATACAGTGCAGTGATCAAACCTCTACTCCATCCATGAAATGGTCTCCCTAACAAGACCTATGATCATCTGACATTCCACAGAATATTTACAACATTATTAATTATATTCCCCAAACTGTTTTTCCTATCCCAGTAGCAATATTGTAGTTGCCTATTTTTGCTGTCTAATCCCTTCCCCTTCTCCCTCATCCCCATTCCTCTCCAAATTAGCAACCCTGGTTTTTCCTCTATATCTATGAGACAGTTTGTTTACTTTGCTCATTCATACAGTTTTTCATATTCCACATATGAGTGAGATCATATGGTATTTGTCCTTCTCTGACTGACTTATTTCACTCAACATTATAGTCTCTAGGTCCATCCATATCATTGCAAATGGCACGATTTCATTCTTCTTTATAGCGGAGTAATACTCCATTGTATAAATATACCACAGTTTCTTAATCCAGTCATCTACTGACGGGCATTTTGGTTGTTTCCAAGTCTTAGCTATTGTAAATTGTGCTGCTATGAACATCGGGGTGCATAACTTTTTTTGAATAAGTGTCTTGGTTTTTTCAGGATAAATACCTAGGAGTGGAATTGCTGGGTCAAAAGGTAGCTCTATTTCCAGTTCTTTAAGATACCTCCATACTGACTTCCATAGTGGCTGCACCAATCTGCAGTCCCACCAACAGTGCAGCAGGGTCCCCTTTTCCCCACAGCCCCGCCAGCACTTGTTGTTTGTTGATTTGTTGATGATAGCCATTCTGACTGGAGTGAGGTGGTATCTCATGGTGGTTTTTATTTGCATTTCCCTAATGACCAGTGAGGCTGAACTTTTTTCATATGCCTGTTGGCCATCTGTATGTCCTCTTTAGAGAAATGTCTCTTCATATCTTCTGCCCATTTTTTAATTGGGTTGTTTGTTTTGGTGTTGAGTTTCATGAGTGTTTTATAAATTTTGGATATTAACCCCTTATCAGATATATCGTTGGCAAATATATTCTCCCATTCAGTAGGCTTCCTTTTTGTTTTATTAATGGTTTCCTTTGTTGTGAAAAACTTTTAAGTCTGATATAATCCCATATGTTCATTTTTTCTTTTACTTCTCTTGCCCGTAGGGATGTATCAGTAAAAATATTGCTCCGGGTAATGTCTGCAAATGTACTCCCTATATTTTCATTTAGGATTTTTATGGTTTCAGGTCTTACATTTAAGTCTTTAATCCATTTTGAATTTGTTCTTGTATAAGGCGTAAGGAGATGATCCAGTTTCATTTTTTTGCATGTGTCAGTCCAATTTTCCCAGCACCATTTATTGAATAGACTATCTTTACTCCAGTGTAAATTCTTGCTTCCCTTGTCATAGATTAACTGTCCGTAAATGCTTGGATTTATTTCTGGGCTCTCTATTCTGTTCCACTGATCGATGTGCCTGTTTTTATGCCAATACCAAACTGTCTTGATTACTGTGGCCTTGTAGTAGGTTTTGATGTCTGGTAGCGTGATCCCCCCGACTTTGTTTTTATTCCTCAGAATTGCCGAGGCTATTCTGGGTCTTTTATGATTCCATATAAACTTTAGGATTATATTTTCTATTTCTGTGAAAAATGCCCTTGGTAGTTTGATAGGAATTGCATTGAATCTATATATTGCTTTAGGCAGTATGGACATTTTAACTATATTAATTCTTCCTATCCATGAGCATGGTAGGTGTTTCCATTTATTTGTATCTTCTATGATTTCTTTCTTCAGTGTCTTATAATTTTCTGAGTACAGATCTTTCACTTCTTTGGTTAAATTTATTCCTAGGTATTTTATAGTTCTTGACGCAATTGTAAATGGGACAGTTTTCTTAATTTCTCTTTCCATTAGTTTATTATTGGTATATGCAAATGCCACCGATTTCTGAACATTGATTTTATATCCTGCTACTTTACTGAATTCGTCTATCAGTTCCAATAGTTTTTTGATGGAGTCTTTGGGGTTCTCTATATACAGTATCATGTCATCTGCATATAATGACAATTTTACTTCTTCCTTGCCAATTTGGATGCCTTTTATTTCTTTTTTGTTGTCTGATTGCTGTGGCTAGAACTTCCAGCACTATGTTGAATAAAAGAGGAGAAAGTGGACAGCCTTGTCTTGTTCCTGATCTTAAGGGGAATGGTTTTAGCTTTTCCCCATTGAGTATGATGTTAGCTGTAGGTTTATCATATATGGCTTTTATTATGTTCAGATATGATCCCTGTATTCCCACTTTGCTAAGGGTTTTTAACATAAATGGCTGTTGGATTTTGTCAAATGCTTTTTCTGCATCTATTGAAATGACCATGTGATCTTTATCCTTCATTTTGTTGATGTGGTGTATCACATTAATTGATTTACGGATGTTGAACCAGCCTTGCGCACTAGGGATGAATCCCACTTGATCATGATGTATGATCTTCTTAATATATTGCTGAATTCTGTTTGCTAATATTTTATTGAGAATTTTTGCATCTATATTCATCAGGGAGATTGGCCTGTAGTTTTCCTTTTTTGTGATGTCTTTATCTGGTTTTGGAATCAGGGTGATAGAGGCTTCATAAAAAGAGTTTGGGAGCCTTCCCTCCTTCTGGAATTTTTGGAATAGTTTGAGAAGAATAGGTGATAGTTCTTTTTTGAATGTTTGATAAAATTCACTTGTGAAGCCGTCTGGTCCAGGGCTTTTGTTTTTTGGGAGCTTGTCAATTACTGATTCAATTTCCTTGGTAGTAATCAGGGTATTTAGATTTTCTGTTTCTTCTTGCGTTAGCTTTGGAAGGTTGTATGCTTCTAGAAAATTATCCATTTCATCCAGATTGTCAAATTTGTTGGCATATAGTTGCTCATAGTAATTTCTTAGAATTTTTTGTATTTCTGTGATGTCTGTAGTCATTTCCCCTCTTTCATTCCTGATTTTGCTAATTTGAGTCCTCTCTCTTTTTTTTTTTGATGAGCCTGGCTAGAGGTTTGTCAATTTTGTTTATCTTCTCAAGAAACCAACTCTTGGTTTCATTGATCTTTTGAATTGTTTTTCTGTTCTCTATATTGTTTATTTCTGCTCTGGTCTTTATTATCTCCTTTCTTGTACTCCCCTTGGGCCTCTTTTGCTGTTCTTTTTCCAGTTCCCTTAGGTGTAAGGATAACCTGTTGATTTGAGATTTTTCTTCCTTCTTTAGGTAGGCCTGCACTGCTATAAACTTCCCTCTTAGGACTGCTTTCGCAGCATCCCAGAGATTTTGGGTCGTTGTGTTTTCATTTTCGTTTGTCTCGAGGTATCTTTTGATTTCCTCCTTGATCTCATTTGTGACCCACTCACTATTTAATAGCATATTGTTTAGCCTCCATTTATTTGTCAGCTTCCCAGATTTCTTCTTATAATTGATTTCTAGTTTCATAGCATTGTGGTCAGAGAATACAGTTGAAATGATTTCAATCTTCTTAAATTTATTGAGACTTGTTTTGTGGCCTAACATGTGGTCTATCTTAGAAAATGTTCCATGTGCACTTGAAAAGAACGTATATTCTGTAGCTTTGGGATGAAATGCTCTGAAAATGTCTGTTAAATCCAGCTGGTCTAATGTGTCATTTAAGGTCGCTGTTTCCACACTGATTTTCTGTCTGGAGGATCTGTCCATTAGTGACAGCGGGGTGTTGAAGTCCCCTACTATGATAGTGTTACTGTTGATCTCTGTCTTTATGTCTGACAATATCTGTTTTATATATTTAGGGGCTCCTATGTTAGGTGCATAGATGTTTACTAGAGTTATGTCCTCTTGTTGGATCGGTCCCTTCATTACTATGAAGTGTCCTTCTTTGTCCTTTGTTATATTCTTCAATTTAAAGTCCATTTTATCTGATATAAGTATCGCTACTCCAGCTTTTTTCTCAGTACCATTTGCATGAAATATTTTACTCCATCCCTTTACTTTCAGCCTGTATGAGTCTTTGGATCTGAGGTGAGTCTCTTGTATACAGCATATACTGGGGTCTTGCTTTCTTATCCATTCAGCCACCCTATGTCTTTTTATTGGAGCATTTAATCCATTTACATTTAATGTGATTATTGATATGTGTGTATTTATTGCCATTTTCTTATTTGTGTTCGTAGTCTTTCATAGGTTGTTTTTCTCTTCTACTTAAAGAAGCCCTTTTAGCATTTCCTGCAAAGCTGGCTTGGTGGTAATGAATTCTCTTAACTTATTTTTTTCTGCAAAGCTCCTTATCTCGCCTTCGATTTTAAATGATAACCTTGCTGGATACAGCAATCTTGGTTGTAGGCCTTTATTTTTCATCACTTTGAAAACCTCCTGCCACTCTCTTCTGGCCTGCAAAGTTTCTGTAGAAAAGTCAGCTGATAATCTTATGGGGGTACCCTTGTAAGTAACTTGCTGCCTTTCCCTTGCTGCTTTAAGGATTCTGTCTTTGTCCTTAACCCTTGCCATTTTCACTATAATGTGTCTTGGAGTGGGCCTGTTTGGAATCATCCTGTTTGGAACTCTCTGCACTTCCTGGGCTTGTATTTCAATGTCCTTTGCCAGGTTAGGGAAGTTTTCAGACATTATTACTTCAAATATATTCTCAATCCCTTGCTCCCTCTCTTCTCCTTCTGGTACTCCAATGACCCTTAGGTTATTGCGTCTGATGTTGTCCCCCAGCTCTCTTAAACTATTTTCCATGTTTTTCATTCTTTTTCTTTTTGTTGTACCGCATGGGTGATCTCTGCTATTTTGTCTTCTAAGTCACTGATTCGATTTTCTGCTTCATCCAGTCTGCTAGTGATTCCATCAAGTTTGTTATTTAATTCAGTAATTGTGTTCTTAAGTTCTAGCTGGTTGCTTTTCATGATTTCTCTATCCTTCTTTATATTTTCATTAATTTCCTTGAACATTCTAATAATCAGTGTTCTGAACTCTGTCTCCGATAGGTTGGTTACCTCTATTTCCTCTATTTCCACTGATTCAGGAAGTTTCTTCTGTTCTTTTATTTGTGTTATGTTTCTTTGTCTCCCCATTCTGGCTTACTCTTTGTGTTTGCTTCAATATAACAGATAGACCCCAGATTTCTCAGTCTTTTCTGGGTAAACTTATATGGTGTGTGTCCTTTATATTTGAATTACTCAGTCTCCCTATTCTCCTGTGCTTGTATCTGAGGTGTTCCTTGTGTCGTGCGTCCTCACTTGTTGAAGTTTTAGTTTTGATTACTTTTGGTTTGTCAGTAGGTGGGATTGACTCCCAGATTGATTAGCTGTGAGGATCAGCAGCTTCTGCAGTTTATGAGCTGCTGTGAGAGGATTGACCCCTCTGATGAAACTTGGACCCTATGGGTCTTAGTACCTGTAGTAACTTCTTTTTGGGTGTGACTCTTGTATGTCAAACCCAGAAATGCTCTGGTTTTATCTAAAGTTGGCCTCTGGGTATGATGATTCTTGTGTCTGTTTGTTTGGACCCACTGCTGCAGAGTGATTTTAGAGCATAACAGATCAACAAGAACAACCTCCGCAGCCACCAAAGGAAACCAAATGCTCGCACAAGTAAAAACAACCAACCATCAAACTACAGTCAACTTGTACAGAAATATCAATCATACTAATGAAGAAAACAAACAGAAACAAAACAAAAACCACATACTCAATAATAACAGAAGAGGAAACAAAATAAAATACAATATCCTAAAATAAAAAATAGAATAAACATGAGAAACCGATTAGCTATACCTAAAAAATAAAAATAAACTAAAATAATAAAAAAAGTAAGAAAAATTTAAAAAATAAAATTTGCAGAAAAAAGGAAAAGAGGAAAAGTATAGCAGTGAGAAGAATGAATAAAATAAGAGAGAAAGTGAGGGTGGGGAAAAAAAAAAGAAAAGAAAGAAAAAGAAAAAGAAAAAAGGAAAAAGAAATATATATATCTATATTTGTCTACATACCCATATATATGGACATATATTCACCTATATACACCTATATATATATGCCTATATTAAAAACTACAATATGATTAGAATGAAATAGAAATAAAAACCAAAAACAACCAAGATAAGCAGCCAATAAAGGGAAAACAAAACAGAATAAAACCAAACAAACCAAAAATACCCGTGCTGGTCTAGGCTAAAGTCCACCAAGCTCTCTTCAGTTTGTCTGCTGTACAAAAATTCCTGTGCGTCTTGTGGGAACAGTAGGCCACCTGATGCCTAGCGTAATCCTGGCACTGTAGGTTTGCTGTACTTGAGTGTGGTTGTGACGTGTGATTGGTGGTTTTTACAAAGTCACTGCCTTTTTGCTTTTGCCTGTCCCAAGGCAGGCTGCACCCCCAAAGGCTCAATGAGTGTCTCTGGGCACCCTTTGGGTTGACAGCCGTGGAGAATTAAAGAATTCCTCACTACCAAAAGCCTGCTGCTAAGAATCTGTTAATTAGTGCCTCAGCAGATGAACCTGCCCTGCCTCCCAAGCCTTGCCCAAAGGTGGGGACGGGGTGGGTAGTCTCACTCTGCTGCCTTTACTGGGTGGAAATTCTCAACCCCCTGCAGGTAAGGATATCTTCCTAGTCTGCCCCTATTGCTCCCTTCAGGAGTCAGTTTAAGACTGTCTTGGCAGGGGACAAAGTTTGTGGGAGTGGGTGAGTTATTGGGTTTTTTTTTTTTTTTGGCTTTCTGTTCAAGAGTAGAAAAAGGGAAAAAAAAAATAAAAAACATAAAAATAAACAAAGCCACAGTTCCAACACTGTTTCAAGCTAAGGCCTTTGCCTCTTATGCTCCAGCGGAGTTCCTGCTGCTCTCCCAAAGGGTCTGCCGGGATTTAGGGAATTGCGCGCACCCTACCGTGTGGCCAAGATCCCCGCTCCGCGTCTCTCGGGGACCTGCGTCTCCACCCGGCGCGCTGCTTGTCTGAGCGAGTCCTCTTTTTCCCCTGCTCCCAGGTTCCAGGCTTCTGCCTCGGAGCCGGCGCGCCCGCGCGGATCTCCTGCTGCTCTCCCAAACGGTCTGCCGGGATTTAGGGGACTGCGCGCACCGTGCCGCGTGGCTCCGATCCCCACTCCGTCTCTCCGGGACCTGTGACTCCGGCCGGCGCGCTGCGTCTCCGCGGGCGAGTCCTGTGTTTCCCCTGCTCCCGGGTTTAAGGCTTCTGCCTTGGAGCCGGCGCGCGCCCGTGCCGTTCTCCTGCTGCGCTCCTGGAGGGACTGCCGCCGGGGTTCAGGGGGCTGCGCGCACCTTTCCACGCGGCTCCGATCCCCGCTCCGTCTCTCCGGGACCTGCGTCTCCGCCCAGCGCGCGCTGCTTCTCCGCGGGCGAGTCCTCTGTTTTCCCCTGCTCCCGGGTTTCAGGCTTCTGCGCTCCGCGGGACCCGGTGGGCACAGAGACTGATCCCTGAGCCGGGAGGGTGCAGGGACTGATCTTGCCCTGCCGCTGCGGGGCTCTGCACCCTGCTTCCTGGGGACCTGGCGAGCCGTGGGTGCAGCTCGTACCTCTGCACAGTCGTCTCCTCTCTCTCCTCCCGCACTTGCCCGGCCTGAGGCTTCTGCCTCAGACCGCAAACCAACGCGCTCTTGCTGAACGCTAGGTGGGCCGCGGGCCGCAGGGAGCGAGCCGGGGAACACTCACCGTGACTCAGCAGCCGCGGGTGCGGGCTGCACCTCACGCGTCTCGCTGCCTTCTTCCCCTACTCGCCCAGCCTGCCCACCTTCCAGCAATCCTTGTGTGGAACTCTTAGTCGCTCTGTGTGATGAGTAGATGTCTCTTTGAAGCGTATTAGAAGTTCAAATTGTGGATATTTCCAGGGGAGATTTCATGGAGCCCTCCTCACAGCCGCCATCTTGCCCCTCCCCCCTTTCTTGAACATTTTATTCCCACTACCAATTTTGTTACTCAGACCCTTGTTTCCTGTCTGTAATAGACCATTGCAATAGCTTTTATAATACATGATCTCCTACTTTTTATCTACCTCAGTAATTTCTGTATTGATCATAGGACTCCCTTGCTCAGCACTCTTCTGAAGCTTCTGCATTGCATACCAAATGAAACCTAGATGCCTGTGATTTGAATTGAAGCCACTGCACAATATTAACTCATTCTACCTCTTCTTTTCCTTCTCTCATTACTAACCAGGAATCCAACCAAAATGGAACATTTATGACTTCCCACTTACACTATGTATATTTCACTTCTGAACTCTGCTCTTTCCTGTTCTCTCTACCTAGAAATGGCCCTGCACCTTTTTATTACCACCTGTCAGACCCTTCTACATTCCTAATGGATTTTATGGAATTAAAATACAAATTGAATATATTAAAAATATGAAAAATTGTGTTTTTTTTTCAATCCTACAACTGGTCACAACTCTTTTTCCCTTGAGTCCCCTAGAACTTCGTACATGTTTTGGCAGTACTCATCATATTCTACTTTATATTTGTGCTATTTTACTAAATAGAATAACAGTAACAATAGATAACATTTATTGAGCGATTATATGCCAAGCACTGTACTGAGAGAGCTTTCCAAGGATTAATTTACTTAATTTCACCAAATTTCTCTTAGGTAGGCCTTATTATTCTCACCATTTTACAAATGATAAAACTGAGGATGACAGATATTTTGTAATTTACCCAAGTTCAGTCACCTGGTAAGTAGCAATGTCAGGATTTCAACTCAGGCATTCTAATTTCAGAGTCCTCTGAAAAGGACTGTGTTTTCCTTTTCTTTTTGTAGAGCAATGTGTTACCTATATTGGATTCTAAATAAATATTTATTGAAATAAATCTGGGTGATTATTTCATTTACTTGGCATAATAATTGATGTCAGTCTATTGGGTTGTTGGAAAAGTCATGAAGTATGTTTGTAACAGATGGCACTAGTTCACTCTTGGAAGCACTAGAGTCATTTGTATCTGTTATTGCTATGTCATTTGACAGCTGACAGTTCTAGCTTCATTCAGAAAAAAAGTTGAGTGATTTGGTTGAGTTTTGAAGATTTTACAACAGTTGAATGGAAGACCAAACTGTGCATTTTTGCCATGTTTTACTGTTTTACTGCCATAAAGGGAAGAACGAGCGTCAAGCTTGTGAAAAGTTGCATAAAGTTTAAGGTGACAATGCTCTACAAGAACGTCAGTGCCAACGATGGTTCACGAAATTCCATGCTGGTGATTTTGATCTCAATGACGCTCCTGGGTCAGGGAGGCCCACCGAAGCTGATGACAACAAATTAAAGGCATCGATTGAGTTAAATCCACATTACACGACACGAGAGATTGCAGAAATATTGAACATCCATCATTCGTGTTCACAACCACCTGAAGAACCTGGGATACGTAAGCAAGCTCAATATTTGGGTTCTGCATGAACTCAAAGAAGTTCATTTGATGGCACGTATAAACATCTGCAATATGCACATTAAACGTCAGGAAAACGATCCTTTTTTTAAAGTGACTGCTAACTGGTAATGAGAAGTGGATTGTTTACAACAATGTGATGTGCAAACGGTCTTGGTCCCGATGTGATGATTTGCCTCAAATGACATCAAAAGCAGACATTCATCAGGGAAAGGTTAGGTTCTCAGTGTGGTGGGATTTTAAATGTGTCGTGTTTTTCGAGCTCCTACCTAGGAACCAAACAATCATTTCGAATGTGTACTGTTGGCAATTGGACAGTGTGAACGAATCCATCATCCAGAAACATCCAGAGCTTGTTAATTGTAAAGGAGTTGTGTTCCATCGCAACAACGTGAGACCACACACAAGTTTGATCACCTGTCAAAAATTATTGGAGCTTGGATGACCATACTCACCTGACCTTGCACTGTCAGACTTTCACTTATCTCGTTCTCTTCAAAACTTGTGCATGGTATAACGTTCAATTCAGATGAGGCTGTAAATCAGCACCTTGTTCAGGTTTTCACAAATAAAGACAGGTCCTTCTAGGAAAGAGGAATTATGAAGCTCACTGAAAGATGGCAAAAGGTTATCGAACAAAATGGGCAGTATATCACTGATTGATCTTTGTTCTTTACATAAATAAATGACCTTTGAAAAACACAGACAAAATACATCATGACTGTTCCTACAGCCCAATATTTCCTATGAGTATGCTCCTACCAGGATGAATAAACTGATGGAAACATGAGGTATGTTGGTAAATACACTTATATTGTCTTACAGAGAAATTTTGAGGTGGAAATTCCCTTTGTGATTCTTAAGAGTATCATGAACTGTAATTTTACATTAGATGCCCTGTGAGGCTGTGTACTTCTAAATGGGCACTGCATATTTTCCATATCCCTTGTAGCAAATATGACTATGGGGAACAGATATATGCTTTCGTTTATATATTCATGTACAACCTATTAAAGTCAAAAGGAAATGAATATATCTGAATGAAAATCAACCTAATGTGCCTTCAATATGTATATTATGTTTCATTTTTAACATTTCTCTATACCTTTATTCTGTTCTTGTTACTTGAAAAGATGAAATACCTCTTTTATTTATAAGTGAGCATCTTTTGTAATGAGGATATATCCTGAAATTCTGATGATTGTTCCACATTATAATTCAAACCAAATAGTATAAAAGAATAAATTTTAAAACATTGCAACTTAAATACGGTCAAATTAAATAAGATATTTGTCCCTAGGTAGTAGTGTGAAGAACAATACTCTTAATATTATAAATTATGCTTTTATTTTGTCAAACAATCTGTATACCAAGGCACTGAATTCAAACAAAATAATCATGAAAACGTATAAAAATGTGTGTTGTCAGTGCTAAACATGTTTTGATAGAAAGGTATCATTGTTGGTAATTTTGTCACCCTACTTAAAAATTATCCATTGATATACATTTACAGCTAATCAAAATAAGATGTTCATGTTTTATTAGTAATTTTTTAGGATCTGTGTTACATTTTTGACAGCATGAGAAATTTTAAGCTGTTAGAATATTAGAATTGTGGGGAAACTTATAAAATGATAATTCAAGCTAGGAGTTGGAATGGAAAAATTTGGAGGCATATTTTTTCTTCCTTTATTCAGTTTGCTGAATACTTCTGAAAGCCATATTTTACAAATGGGAGAATAGGGACCTCCAGAGGTACAGTGGGAGGTCAAATGGAGGAGGGATTAGTTGGAGTGGGTGTGCTTTGTAGCAACTGTTGGAAGTTTCAATTATTCATTTTGATTGTGAGAAGTTTCATGACCATAAATAAAGCTGGCCTACTGTGTCACCTAAGTCTGTATTTGTCTTTTTTTTTTGTCTTGGATTTAAGATCATTTTGACTATTTCAGTAATTTTGGAGGTTTTGATGTTTTCAAAACAATTATTGAGCAGTGTGAAGAGAAGCCTGGATTCATAGAAATTCTCAAGGGTCACGAATACACAAAATTTAAGAAAGACATTTCTTTTTTTTTCTTCTTTTTTTATTTTATTATTATTATTAGTTACAGATGTACAAAACAATGCAATAGTTCTTTTTTTCACCCCTTACAAAGTGACTCCCCCTCCTCCCTCCCCTGCCCTCCCATCCCCGATATCATACATATCTATTACAATTCCATTGACTCCATCCCCACACTACACTCCACATCCCATGACCACACATGTGTCAAATTACAGCTGACATATAATATTGTTCAGCAGCAGCTTCAGATGTACAGTGCAGTGGTAAGGCCACTACACCATCCATGAAGTGGTCTCCCTAAAAGGACATGCATCCATCTGTTCCCCTAAAAAAATATATTTACAACCTTATTGATTATATTCCCTAAACTGTCTCTTCTGTCTCTGCAGTAGTATTGTAGTTATCAGTTTATGTTGCCTCGTCCCTTCCCCTTCTCCCATCTCCATCCCTTCTAGCCCTCATCAGTTTTTTTCTTTGTGTCTCTAAGACTATTTAAGAAAGACATTTCTTATATTAAATGAGTAAATTTGCTTAATTTTAATAAATGTGCCACTAAGGATAAATTTCCTTATATTAACAAAAATAATTACTTCCACTTTCTTGGTGTTTTCTCTCTCTGTGCTTCAGTTTCATCAGTAAAATTGGATTAACATAATGCCTACCTCAGATCACTGTTTTGAGGATCATTAAAGGCAAACATTTATTGAAGTGTCTGGTGCATAGCAAGTACTCATTATTGTGCTTTTTATAATAATAATAAACTAATAACAACAACAATAAAAAGCATTTGGGTGGGGCCGGCCGAGTGGCGTGGTGGTTAAGCATTGGCTTGGGAAGCCAGCAGCCCCAGTTCGGGTCCCACATATGAGAGGGCCAGTGACACTGCCTTCAAAAAAAAAAAAGCATTTGGGTGGATGCTTCAGTTTGTGATTATTTGACAAGTCAGTATTATTTACTATTTTTCCCCTTAGTTGGAAATCTGCTTTCATTTGAATCTCTCAGTCCCTCAGACCCATATACTGTCCCTTACACTCATCCCTATATACAGAATCTGTTCCAGGCCCTTGTCATATCCCTCCATATTAGCTGAAAACCCCCTCCACTCGGTCTCCCTGGAATTTGTTGTTCTCCAAAAGCCTCTCATTCCCCAATTGTCTCCACTTGGGAGAATTGGGTTGCAGATTTATGTGATTATCTGGCCTTGGTTCTGACACTGTGCTAAGTAAGCTCTGGCTGCCTGCCCCTTGAAAGTTAAAAATCGAGAGACATGGTTGGTGGAAAGAAAAGCAGGTTTATTCAGAAGGCTGGCATTCTGGCAGGATAGCAAACTCCTATCCAAAGGCCACCTCCCAGTTCCTAGACTGGTCACAAGGTTTTATAGGGACACAAGAAGGAGAACAAAGGAAAGGGGGAGTTCATCAGGCAGGTCTGAGGGCTGATGTCGCTTCCTGGGGTCTGGTCTATTTTAAGATAATGTTATCTCTGGACTCTGGACTTGGACTGGCCACAACAGCCTTAGGCTTTATGTGTATTCTGGTGTCTGGGTGGCTGATAATTTTAAAAAATTGCCCTTTCCAGGTTAGGATTTTGTTAATTAAATGGATTAATGAGGTATGGGTCATCTTGAAAAAGGGAACAAAACAGGGTTCTTTAGTTAATCAGTGAGGGGAGAAACAAAGAGAAAACAGCTGAATATTAGGGTGGATTTAACTGCCAACTAGCTAAGTTTCGAGCTATGCAGTGAGTCAAACTGCAAACTAGCTGTCTAATTACGTCATTGATTTACCGAATTTCACCCTTACAGTTCAAGATGAATTTTAGTCATTTCCTGACCATCTTTCTAACCTCTCCGGGCTCCTTTGAGATACTCTCTTGGATGATTCTGAACAGCTTTGATTTAAGCTCATGTGTGGATTTCATATATACTCTCCTAGCATTTTCCAAATTTAAAATGAATTTGTTCATCGGGACTGAACATTTTACAGGGGCTGGTTAGTTCACTTGCTGTGAGTTTTGTTTTAACGAAGCAGAAGTTCAGGATCCAGTCCCCAGAAGGGCTAGTTAGCTTCTCTGTGCTCCTGGCCAAAGCCTGACTTCCCAACCCCTGGAGGCAGACTTAGTTGTAAAATTGGTCACAGTCTTAGGCCTAGACCCTGGTCATTGACAGAACTCTGAAATATTTAGTTTGAAGCTTTCTGTTTCTTTCATTTTAGCTATATATGCTTGAGCCATGAAGAAATGAAGGCCAGGTATCAATCTGAAGTTGTTGAGACTATTACTGCCAAATAGAATTAAGAACACACCCACCTCTCTTAATATGGAAGGAGCCAATTTTTATTTAGTTAAAGAAAATCCCATGTTAAAACATGAACGCATGTATCTGCATCTACCTGTTAATTCCCTTACAATACATATTTTACTCCTGCGCAGATATCACTTTAACCCTAATTGAGTATGTAAGGTATGACAGATCCTATATCGGCTTTAATAATGGATACATGTAGTAATAACTAGGTTGTTGACATTCTTTAATTTTTCAGTTCCAGCTACTGCTTCAACCTTTTTCAAATTAATCTTTGACTTTTATAGTGTTTTACTTATATACAATTCTTGTAATGATATTGCAGTCTAAATACCAGAATCAGGTGGGTAGTTATAAATTTTAATGATTAATGAATTGTCATTAAATTGTTAACAATTTAAATTGTCTTTAAATTGTTAAAGAATTGAAGCTTTAAGCTTTTTTGGGGGGGGGGAATATATTTTTACAGTATTACATATTACATGTATTTTTGTATCAGATATTTACTTAGATTTTAAAAAGCCAGGATCTTTTTTCTAATATATATATTATAATAATTGTTGTATTTTTCATTACAGTTGACATACAATATTATATTAGTTTCAGGTATACAACATAGTGATTAGACATTTATATAACTTACAAAGTGATCACCTGATTAATCTAGTACCCATTTGACACCATGTATAATTATTATAATATTGTTGACTGTATTCCTTATGCTGTACTTTAAATCCCCAAGGCTTTTTTGTAACTACAAATTTGTATTTCTTAATCCCTGTCCCTCTTTCATCTACACCCCAACACTTTCCCAGATGGAGTTTTCTGTATCTATGAGTTTGTTTCTGTTTTGTTTGTTTATTTTGTTTGGATTCCACATATAAGAGAAATTATATGTCATTTGTCTTTCTCTGTCTGACTAACTCCACTGGGCAAAATACCCTCTAGGTCCATCCACGTTGTTGCAGATGGCAAGATTTCATTCTTTTTTATTGCTGAGTAATATTCCATTGTATATATGAACCACTTATTATTTATCCATTCATCCATTGATAGACACGCAAGTTGACTGTATATGTTGACTATAGTAAATAATGCTATAGTTAACATTGTGGATGCACAAGTCCCTTTTGGGTTTCTTTGGATAAATACCAGGAAATGGGATTACTGAGTCCTTCTTTGTCTCATGTTATAGCTTTTGTTTTAACATCTATTTTGTCTGGTATAAGTATTGCTACCCCAGCTTTTTTGTTTGTTTTGTTTTTTTTCCATTTTCATGAAATATCTTTTTCCATCCCTTTACTTTCAGTCTGTGTGTGTTTTTCAATCTGAAGTGAGACTCAATCTGCAGAATATGTAAGGGTCTTGTTTTCTTATCCATTCACCCACCCTATCTTTTGTTTGGAACATTTAATCCATTTACCTTTAAAGTAATTGTTGCTAGATATGTAGTTATTCCCATTTTATAATTCATATTTTTTATCATTTTTCTCCTCCTCCTGCCTCCCCCGTCCCCTCCTCCTCCTCCTCTTCTTTCCTAAAGAAGCTTCTCTAACATTTCTTGAAATACTGGTTTCATGGTAATGAACTCCTTTAGCTTTTTCTTGTCTGGGAAGCTCTTTATCTGTCCTTGGATTCTAAATGATAGCTTTGGGGGCCAGCCGAGTGGCGTGGTAGTTAAGCGCTGGCTTGGGAAGCCAGCGGCCCCGGTTCGGTCCCACATATGAGGGCCAGTGACACTGCTCTCAAAAAAAAAAAAAGTAAATGATAGCTTTGCTAGGTAGAGTAACCTTGGTTGTAGGTCCTTGCTTTTCACCACTTTGAATAAATATCTCATGGTATCCCTTCTGGTCTGCAAAGGTTCTGTTGAGAAATCAGCTGATGGTCTTATGGGAGCTCCCCTTTAGGTAACTAACTGCTTTCTCTTGATGTTTTTGAGATTTTCTTTTTGTCTTTATCCTTTGGAATTTTAATTATGATTATCTTGATGTGGGCTTTTTTGAGTTCATTTTGTTTGGGACTCTCTGCACTTCCTGGGCCTGTTTGTCTATTGCCTTCACCAGGTTAGGAAAGTTTTCTGTTATCATTTCTTCAAATAGGTTTTCAATTCCTTGCTCTCCTTCTTCTCTTCTGGTACCCCAATGATGCAAATGTTGGTACACTTGATGTTTTCCCAGAAGCCAGAATCTTTTTTAGTGTATCACAGACTCCCTATGTCTGTTTATAATTTTCTTACCAAAAAGTGACATTTTGATACTTTAATAAAAAGTGAAAAAAATTATTTGTGAAAACTTTAAAATAAATATCAGCTTTTTATTATAATTTTTTTCAATATTAATATTGAGTTTGTCCAACTAGAAGATTATGTAGATTCTCCACACAGGTAATGCTCTACTTTCATTACTGACCTCCTAAAGTATATTATCTCTTCAGAAGACAATCAAGAGCAATGTATTTACTGTGTTTTCCTTGCCATTCATGAACAAAAATGAATAGTCCTCTTTCCTTCCTTACATTCCTGGTGAGCTGGTTGGAATGACCTAGAGGAAGCACTGATGTTACAACTCATTTTTCTCCACTTAGTTGAGAGCATAAAGAAAGTGGTGACTAAGCATCTCCCTATTGTCTCCTTGTCTAGATTGCACCCTATCTCCTCTAGGACTTTGAGTCTAGGTTATGAGATTTAAAGGCCCTTAATCTCCCAATTCCCTGTTTTTCTAGAACTCTGCTTTCAATATTCTTTCATTTTTCTGCCAAAAGCTCCAGCCTCACTCTACCACTCTTCCTTGTGATATGGGAACCTGGTGCAAGGTAGAGTTGATGAGTGTTGGCAGTGAGGAATGATAGAAGCCTTAGGTTGTTTATTTTTTCACATGAAAACCTTATTGTTTCTTTCTCTTACAACATGCAGATAGATGATCAAAACAAGAAGCATTTTGGTGAGCATTTTCAGTAATATTCTATGGCTTAGTTAAACTAATTATTTCTTAAATTTAAATGTTTCATTTATTTTGTTACTTTATTTTCCTATGTAACTTGCTCTTAGGGAAAACAGAAACAAAATACAGGATTTCTCTAAGAAATGGGAGAATAAAGTGTCTTTTTGTAATACTTTTTCATTATGATAGTCATTCAAGGCAAATGGAGTGATCTCTTATATTGCTTTGCCTGGAGAGACGGTACTGTACATGATATGAAAGTATATGGAAGCTTAGAGTGTGGAATCTTGATGTTTTGAATTTCTTAGATTGGGTCTATAATGATAATATACCAACTTTTCTTTTTATAACTTCCGAAGAGAAAAAACAAAATGTACCATATCTTCTTTATCCAATCATCTGTGAAAGGGCACTTCATTTGTTCCAATGTCTTGGCCACTGTGAATAATGCTTCAATGAACATAGGGGTACATACACCTTTAGGGACAAAAGATTTCAGATTTTCTGGGTAGATACCCAGAAGAGGGATTGTTGGGTTGTATGGTAATTCTCTTCTTAGCTTTTTGAGGAACCTCCATACTGTTTTCCATAGTGGCTGTACTAATATACATTCCTATCAGCAGTGTATGAAGGTTCCTTTTTCTCCACAGCCTTTCCAACACTTGTTATCACTTTTCTTGTTGATAATAACCATTATAACAGGTGTGAGGTGGTATCTCATTGTGGTTTTTATTTGTATTTCCCTAACAACTGGTGAAGTTGAACGTCTTTTTATATATCTGTTGGCCGCTTATATGTCCTCTTGGGAGAAGTGTTTGTTCAGGTCCTCTGCCCATTTTTGAATTGGATTGTTTGTTTGTTTTTTGTTGTTGTTGAGTTGTATGAGTACTTTATATGTTTTGGATATTAGTCCCTTATGGGAGGTGTTTTTTGCAAATATCTCCTTCCATTCGGTTGGTAGCCTCTTTGTTTTACTGATGGTTTTTTTTTTCTTGGATAAAGAAGATATGATACATATATATACTGGAATATTACTTGACCATAAGAAAATATGAAATACTGCCATTTGCAACAACATGGATGGATCTTGAGATTATCATGCTAAGTGAAATAAGTCAGATTAAAAAATCTGAGAACCATCTGATACCATTCATATGTGGAATATAGAAGACAAGACAACAAATGAACAAAAACTCATAGACACAGACAACAGTTTAGTGGTTACCAGAAAGCAGGTGGGGAGAAGGGGTGGTAGATGAAGGTAAAGGGGCTCAAATATATGGTGACAAAAGGAGAGTTGACTTTGGATAGTGAACACACAATGCAATATATAGACGATATAGTATAGAATTGTACACTTGAAACCAATATTATTTTACTAACCAATGTCAACCCAATAAATTTAATAAAAAATATATAAAAAATGGAAGCAATAATGAAAAATATGGGATTAAACAATTTAAATGCACATTGGATTTAACCATGGCATGCTCTAGTTTTTTTTCCATATTGAAAAAAAGATCTTTGACCCTGCGTGCATTTTTCCAGTTACCTTGTCTTCCCTTCAAACCGGTGAACTAAGAAGAGTAGTATACAATCTTCTGTCTGTACTTGTTTATGGTTTTTGTTTTTTTCCACAAGAAACTGGCATTCGAGCTGGACCTTAATATGAAGAAGGAAACCTAATATGATAAAATCATTGGCATAGCATTCTAGGAAGAAGTAACAGCAACTGCAATGGCTATAAAGTGGAAACAAACTAAAGAACAAGAAGACCAATATGGTTAGAGATGTGTGAACAAAGGGGTGAATGGAAGAAGCTAATATTGAAAACGTAGGTTGAGACCAGGTCATATGATATAATGGAAAGTCATTAGAGGGAATTCAAATAGAAAGGACACGATCTATTCTGTATTTTAAGAGATGACTCTGAGTACTAAGGGAGAATGAATTGGAGGAGGGTAAGGAGTGTAATCAAGGAGCCCAGATGGGAGATGCTACAGCTACCCAGGTAAGAGATGATAACATTTCAGACTAGAGTGGTAGTGGTGGCAGTGGAGAGAAGGGGATGGAATTGGGTTATATTTTAGAAGTCAGGTTGATAGGATTGCTGGCATATTGGATGTGAGGCAAAAAGAGAGAGGTATAAGGAAAAAAGAGAAATATTGTAGTGTGGCTTGAATCAGGTGGATGGGGGTGCCATTTACTGAGATGGGGAAAACTGGGAGAATCCTGTTGTTGACACTTAAGTTAAATACATATACAGCATTTAGTACATTGCTTGGTGCAGAATGGGTGCTCAATTATTTATGTGCATCCTTGGCTTTCTTCTCTGAGTCTTTTATTAATTACTTGAGAGATATCAATCTCTACCATGCTTTCAAATACCACCTGCATACTTTATTATAAATGTCTATTTAGATGTTTGTTACCTTTCTGGACTGTGAGTTACAGGACAGCAAAGACCTTCAAGGTTATTCTGTTTTGTATTTCTAGTACCTTTCACAGTGTCTGGATATAGCTGGAAAGGAAGGAAAGAAGGGAGAAAGAAACAAAGGGAGTAAGAGTGGGAGGGAGGAAATGAAAGAGAGAGGGAGGGGAAATAAAATGTTGCCTGTACATTAAATGTTTCTAATTGTTAACAATAGTTGTGGGCACACAAAAACCACTCCAATTAAAACCTGTAAAATAACATCAGATCACATTGAGAGAAAGAGCTTTCATCAGAAAGATCATAAAGTTCCCATAAACATTTTTATTCCTTTTTAAAATAACCATTTAAGATTATAGAAATATTACATGAACATTGTAGAAAATGATATACAAATAAAAACATTAAGATGAAAACAAAAATAACAGAATCCTAACATCCAAATATAACCAATATTAACATTTTGATATAGGTTTATACAATCTTAAGCCTATGCATATATAAATAATTTTAAGTAAAAAACTGGGCTAGGATTATATAGATTATAACCTGCCTTTTATAATAAATATATTGAGATTTTTCTATTTTTAAACATATTTCTAATTTGTTGTTACTCTAAACAAGAAAATATGTATAAATATGCATCTATATAAAGCTATGTAAAGCTCTGATTATTTTGAAGATTTGTCTTACAGAAATATTCAATAGTGGAATTACTAGGTAAAATTTCATGCCCATTTTTAATTCAGAGAGATATTGCCAAAATGAATTATTGTAAATTGAACTAATTTACACTCTATCAGTGGTATAAGAACATACCCATTTCCTTACACCCTCACTAACCTTAGATATTATAATTTAAAAATATATCTTCTAATTTTCTATATGGTTACTATTATAACAATTATATAATACAAAGAGATTAATTATATTAAAATAGCCTCATGGCTATTGTGATAAGCATAATAAGCATTTTCATAATCGTATTGAGGGTTGAATATGTTTATATATTTAGTGATCATTTTTGCTTTTCCATTAATGAGTTGCCTGCTCATGCCCTTTTCTAATTCAAAAAATGGATAATTATAATTTTAGTAATATATAAGAGCTTTTTACTTACTAAGTGTATTTACCTTTTTGTCTATTACACACAAGTCATCCTAATCTGTTATTTGGGTTTTAACTCTCATTGTGTTAATTTTCAATATATACTTTTTTTGTAATCTAATGTAGTCATATGTGCACATGCATATAATTTTATGCATTCTTTAATTTTTAGTAGGGTACATTCCCATTATGACATCAGATTCAAATATCAAGGTGTATTTCCATTAAGTTATTTTCATGGATTAATGCTCTTTATATTTACATTGTTATTCTATGTGTATGCTAATTCATCTCTCTGCCTTCAGGAAAGTTCTATATTCAAACTGTGTGAAGCAGAATAAAGCACTTCAGGAAGGTTTTCATCTTTTCTTTCCAACATTTGATGCTTATTTTTCCTGATACACCTATTTTCTCTCTGTAATATAATATAATATAATAAACATAGTACTGTAATATCTGGGTATGCATCACATTCACACACAGACCAATCAATTTCTGGCCAATGCAACCATACTAAACATGAAGAAGTATTTAAAGAACTGATAAAGACTAATTTAATACTGTCCATTTTTATGCCACTTTAAGACTCACAAAGCAGTTTATTCACTATTATCTCAGCTGTGAAATAGACAGGGAAAGTATTATCATCCTTGTTTTTAGAGATGAGAAATCTGAGGTTCAGAGAGGCTAAGTGAATTCCCCAAGATCCCACAGCTAATTGGTGGTCAAACTAACATTGGAGCCAAGGTCCATTTAATTTCTAATCCTACATTTTTTTTACAATGCACATAATTTATTAATCCTTACTCTTCATTTAATTCCTAATGTTTGTAATTCAATTTTCTGATGATTTTAGGGCTTAGGGTTTTTTTTTGTCATTTATGCCAGAAATGTACATTTCACCCTTTCACTTTCTTGAAGTTATTAAGAACTTTCCTTCTACTTCAATTTTAACTTTATTTCTTCAAGTGAGGTGATTTCATGGTTTAAAGGGAATTTAAATAGCAGTTAGACTATTCTTTTATTTGGTGGGTAAGGAGACACAAACTCATGGAGTTTAGTACTTGCCCCAAATCATACAGCTTGATAATGTGATTTGAGTAAGACTTGTTAATTTTCATTCATGTATTATCTCTACCCTACCTTTTTTAAAAAACTGATAGACAATTTTTTAGAGTAATTTTAGGTTTACAAAAAAATTGATTGGGAAGTACAGAGAGTTCCCACATACCCCTTCCCCAGTTTTTCCTATTATTTATATCTTGTATTAGTGTGGTAAATCATTACCAGTTCGATATCATTATTGATGCAACCAAATGATGATGCATTGGTATTAATTAAAATCCATAGTTTACATTAGGGTTCACTCGTTGTTTTGCACATTCTATGTGATTTGACAAATATATGATGACATGTGTCTCCTATAACAGAAATGTTTCACTGACCTAAATATCCCTTGTGCTCCTCTTATTTACCCCTCCCTCCCCTGAAACTTTGCCATCCACTGATCTTTTTATTGTATCCATAGATTTGCTTTTCTCCAGAATGTCATATAGTTGAAATCATACAGTATGTAGCCTTTTCATAATAGTTTCACCTAGCAATATGTTTTGACTGTTTCGCCTTGGGTTTTGTTTTTGTTTTTGTTTTTTTTTTGTGGCTTGATAGCTCATTTATTTTCTTTTATCACTAAGAAATATTTAATTATATGGATGTGGGCTGGCCGAGTGGCGCATTGGTTAAGAGCTGGCTTGGGATGCCAGCGGCCCCGGTTCGGATCCCACATATGAGGGCAAGTGACACTGCGCTGTAAAAAAAAAAAATACTTAATTAGATGGATGTACCACACCTTGTTTATCCATTCAATGATTGAAGGACATCTTGGTTGCTTTTAAGTTTTGGCAATTATGAATAAAGCTGTTATAAACATCTGTGTGCAGATTTTTTTTTTCTGAACAGAAATTTTCAACTCATTTGGGGAATACCAACTCATTTGAAATTGCTAGGTCATATGGTTAAGAAATTTAGTTTTTTAAGAAACTGCCAGGCTGTCTTCAAAGATAGTTGTACCATTTTGCCTTCCCACCAGCAATAAATGTGTGTATTCCTCTTCTACGTCCTCACTGATATTTGTTAATTATTTGGATTTTAGCCACTTTAGTAGATAGTGATACCATGTTGTTGTTTTAATTTTCAGTTCTCTAATTGCATATGATATGGAACATGTTTTCATGTGCTCATTTCACACCTATATATCTTTTCTAGTGAGGTTTCCAGATCTTTTGCCCATTTATTTATTGAGTTCTTTGTTTCCTTATTGTTGAGCTTTAAGAGTTCTTTGTATATTTTGATACACGTTCAATATAGTTTTGATATGCATTCGCCTAATGACTAAATTAGGTTTTGAATTTTAGCCATATACCCTTCCTTTTTATGTCCACACCTTCTATATATTCTCATAAAAAAGTGGAAGTCAGTTGTCAAAGCAAGCATCGTTAAATATCTCTATCATTAACAATCAACATCAAGAAAACAATCATTTTATTAGTCATAACTCAGGTGCTATAGTAGTGGTTCTTATCATTCTTCCAGTATTTAATCTAGCCTTGACTATTTAAAGTTTTACATGTGTGAGGTGCCTTTATTAATAAATGTCATTTGGAAATGCTTGGAGTAAAAGTCATGATATCAGATGTTTATGATATTTTTACTGGTGAAAATCACTGAAATTGAGTCATGTAGTTCTGTATTTTTAAAGACTATAACTGAGGCCTCAAGGATGCTACCATGAAATAATTATAATAAAAAGATTTTGACCACCAAGTAACACTTAAGAACTGGTTATATTGTTGTGGATTTGGAATGACAAATGTTAAACATATTTTAAAGTGTTTTGAGTGATAAAACACAAAACCACTGACATTTGGAAACCTGCTATCTCATGCTTTTTATTCTTCACAGAATAAAGATGAATTGAAAATATATGTTTATCACCATAGCAATTCTAATGTTCATAACAACGGACTTACCAAGGATATCACCGTGACTACATTATCTCTGATGACAAAAGCACCAGTTTTCTATGGTGGTCCATTACACTGGCATTCAGGAAAAACAAATCCAAAACAACAAAAGGATACTTCTTCAGTGTAGCTTTATATTGGACTGGCCTCTGATGGATCCTCTTCATTTCTGTACACTCAAATATGGCACAGAACTACCCTAGATTATACCAATAGAATTGACCTGCATGGCTGATGAAGAAAGCTTCAAAAGTATGAGCAGCCCCAGAAAAGGATAACTGAAAACATGTTTTAGAACACATAATTTTGGCTGGCTGTCTCTCAAAGTTGCTTTTTGTTGGACTCTTTAAATCAGACGTTATTGAGCAAAAATCAGGATCACATTTACATGTTCAATGTTGGCCAGGAGAAAGACATTGTATTATTATATACATTGAATTTCAAGAGTACACACACACATAGACATGACGATTTATTTAGGATTTGAGTCGTGGGACTATTATTCACCACTTGGTTTAAAGTTGACTTACCTTTACTGAGGAAATTGTAGAAATACCCCACATAGTTTCTGAAAGATACTACATTAAAAAGGTAGTCAGGACATATTTTCATTATGCTTCTTAATCCCGAAAACTGTAAAGCCATTAAAATATCTTAGGATAGTACTTTATTATAAGAAAGGAAAAACAAAGAATGCTGGCATTTGTAGCAAAATTTGAAGAAGTATGTATAAGATAAATAACACACATTTTAGAAAATTATGGATTTAAAATACCTCAGTAAATTAAACTATTTTTCTTCTAGCTTCTCTTTCCTGACTTGGATGATCTTATTCTATACATATCAATATTTTATAATATGATTTCAGTACTGGATACACATTGCAGTTTTTACTGGGTTATAACATCTTTTATTCTTGCCTGTTATATTCAGTGTTTTGAGAGAGCACATTTCAAACAATTTTCTTCAGTAATGTATGCCCTGCTAGACTTGGAAAAGTTTAGAGGGTACCTACGCTATCTTTATTTTACCATCTGATAGACTGCCATGAAAAATTTGGCATCCCAATGGCTGGCTCATAATAACTGATCATAGATTTTTTGATCATAGATCTTTCAGAATGCATAAATAAATGAGTAACTGAATAGATGCATGAATAAATCACTGCAGGTAAGGTCATAAGAGAAGCTGAAGTGCTATTTTCAGAAATGATTCTTCAGGAAACCATTTAAGCATATGAGATAGTCTTGAAGTGAGGCAAAGGCAATATTGATATTTCAATATGAGTATGAAGTTTACCAGTATAAAGTTAATGTTTTCATGAGTCACACAGATATATGAAAAATTTTCTCGATCATATTGGAGTGAAACAGCTACTTGAAGCAGTGCTGTTTATTTCTTTCACATCTTCTGAACGTCTTCTTTCTTCCTTTAAGTGACCTTGAAAGAAGGTTAAAAGTGCACAAGCTTTGGAGACAAAGAGGCCTGACTTAAAATACCAGCTTTTACTGGTTGTGTGATCTTGTTATAGAACTTTTCGGAGCCTCTGTTTCTCCATTATTTTAATTAAGTATAAGATTAGCAACCATAGGATTGTTATAAGGAACAAAATGCAATAATGTATGCACACATGATAAGCACTTAATGCATATTAGCTGCTCTTATTTTTGTGGTGCTTATTTATTTTCCTATAACCCCCACCCCTTTTCCCTCTTAACCACAACACCACTCTATCGTATGTCCCAGTCTATCTCCATATATTTGATATTTTCCTATGAATCATTACTTAGCCCTTGACCCCTTTCTCATCTGAGGATCAAGTCCTAAATCTTTCATTCATCTTTCCCATGTAATTCCATGAAGCTTTTGAAGAAATGATCTGTTTGGGTATATCTAATTTTTAGCTTCTTAGGTTATTTCCTAGGCTGGAGTGGAAACACTATTGGTGCAGATATTAACATTTCCTAAGTAATTATGAGTTTGAAGTGACCTATTCCAACTGTTCTCAAATAGTGGTTCTGAGGGGGCTGTACCAAGATCATTAAAGCTTGTTGTAAATAAATTCTTGGGCTGACCCTCAGATATTTTAATTCAGTGGGTCTATAGCATGGTTAGGGAATCCTGCTTTAAAAGAAAGAAAAATAAAAATACCACTCCAGGTGATTTTGATGCATAGCAAGGTTTGGAAACCAAGTGTCTATTCTACTCATTCAGCCTAGATATATGCATCCAATAAATATCATGCAATGTAGGTGCTCTCTGCACCTCATAATACTTCTAAATGATTGGATTCATGTTTTTGGTACTATTACAGTTTTTTGCATTATGAAGGCAGCAAGGTAGAGTGAAAAACACATGTGAGTTTTGGCATCAGACAGACGAGGATTCAAATCCCAGCATGAAGTGAATATACGAGGTTGGACAATTATGTTCGGAAACTTGTCCTAGAAAAAGTGCTACATACCTCATTATTGAATATCACTTCAGTCACCTTTGAAGTCCTCCCCTTGGGAAGCTATGCACCCATGCCAGCGTCTAGTCCATCCTTCAAATAAATTTTGAATTCTTTTTCTGGAATGGCCATCAGAGCTGTTGTCGCATTACCCTTGATGTCCTGAATGTCATCAAAATGTCTTCCTTTCAATATTTCCTTTTTCAGGTAAAGAAAGAAGTCACTGGGGACCAGATCAGGTGAGTAGGGAGGGTGTACCAATACAGGTATTTGTTTACTAGCCAATAACTCTGTCACAGACAGTGCCGTGTGAGCTGGTGCATTGTGATGCAAGAGCCATGAATTGTTGGCAAAAAGTTCAGGTGGTTTTCATCTAATGTTTTCATGCAGCCTTCTCAGCACTTCCAAGTATTTAGTAAACTTGGTTAACTGTTTGTCCAGTTGGTACAAATTCATACTGAATAATCCCTTTGATATCAAAAAAGGTTAGCAACATTGTTGCAATAAGTTCACCAACTTCATTGTCAGACCTTGTACTATATTCTACATTACACAATCCTTGAGGAGTTAATTTAAGTTAGATCATTTGTGTAATGTGTTTGATACATAAGATATTCCAGATCTGGTTGCTATTATGTACTATTCTTTGTTTCTAAACCAACTTTTGATTTGCCAGATATAGGATGCTGTGGTATATTGACTTGTTGGATTCAATTTTTCACCTGCCCCTGAATCTAAATATTGGTCATTGCTTTATTTTGCTTTCAATGTGTTTCCCTGCTCCTTGACTTTGGGCTTGGCCTTGTGATTCACTTTGATGTTAGAATGCATGATGTAAGCAAGAGTTTGTACTGTGTTTGCATGAATCAGTATACATTCATATGCCTCCTCAACATGATGAAGATGACATGTCCCACCTGACCTATTACACCAAGGAAGACGAGGGACACTCGTGTCAGCGTTACACAATGGACGTGGTAAGCTGCAGCTTAAATAAGCGGTACCTCACTGAGTTCAGGCAATACCAGTCTAGATTTTTTTTTTTTGAGGGCAGTGTCACTGGCCCTCATATGCGGGACCCGAACCAGAGCTGCCAGCTTCCTAAGCCAGCACTTAACCACCGCGCCACTCGGCCGGCCCCAGGCAGTACCAGTCTAAATCAGCTAATTCCAGCTGACCCACAGACATGGAGAGCCCAGGTGACATCAGCAGTGCTGTCTTGGCCATTGCAGCCTGAAGCAAAAGCCACCTCAGATGACTTGCAGATTTATGGGAATAAAATATTTTCGTTTTAAAATACTGAGTTTGGGGATCGTTTGTTAAGCAGAGTAATTGTGGTAAATAGCCAGCTTCTTTACAGATGCTTTTTTTCTCTTTTTAATGAAAATCTAATCAACCTACCAAACACACTGTCATGCCAAGTGTCATGCTGGAGCTCAGCTCCCTGAATGCAGGATTCCATGAGGTGGAAAAGGAACAACAGAGCCACAGATAGGAGGTTCATACCAATATATTCTCGATGGTGGCCAGTCAAGACATGAGAAGCAAACATCCAACAATACCCCAACAAAGGGTCTTCCTGCTGTCACAGTCTCGCTGGCGGCCGGGCGAGACACAGGAAGTAGGATCAGCACAACCCACGACATCCGCACTTGCTATCTAAGCCGCCGCAGTTATACACAGAACAACAGCGGCTAATGGACAACTGGCTACAGCTGGCTAGAGCCAATGGCCAACCAGTCACAGCTGACAGCCATCCAATAATCGAGCCAGCACCCTTCCAGGGGAGGCCAAGAGCCTGGAAGCTGCTCTCCTGGCACTCTGTCCCAACACCACACACACACACACACACACACACACACACACACACACACACACACACACAGAAGACAAATCAGCAAAAAAACCCCAATACCAGTTGTTTTTCAACCAGGGTGTCTGCCATTTTTGACTATTCAGGAGCATTAGTACAGTTATGTTATTGTAAAGCATTCCTAGAACACTGCATAGGCTTATTTCCCAGTTTTTAAGTGTAAAGATCTTGCAGGAGATACTTGGGCTATCAATGCCCATTAAAGACTTTTGTCTAAGACGTGTACAGACAAATGAGAGGCTGCTCATGTATAGGAAGAAGGGAGTGCAGAGGGTCAAGAGGATATTACCCAGGATTGGTTGCAAGAAATTAGCAACAAAAGAAAAATAAAAACATAATTATTAATTGTCCATTAATAATTAAGTTGTTGCTAACTCTTTGTTATTACAAGCAGTGCTATGATGAATATCCTCACTGATGCTTTTCTCTACTAACCTTTATGTAAGAGTTTCTTTTGGATATATGCCCAGGAATGCTTAACTTCCCTAAATGCATACAGATTGCTCCCTAGAATGACTGCATGAGTTTATACTCCCACTATCAGTGCATAAAGGTCCCTATTCCCCACATTTCCACCAATACTTGATAGTGCCTGAATGTTTTATTGTTGTTGTATGATGAGTATAGAGTGCTCTCTCATTGTTTTAAGTTGCATTTCTTTGATTTTTTGTGAAATTTAGTGACTCCTCTTCTTAGCCATTTAGGTTTCTCCTTTAGGGAACTGCCTATTTATATTGTTTGCCCATTTTTATTGACAAATATTGTTCTTGCTGATTTGTTCCCTATATGTTTTACAGATTATGTTTTTGTTTGCTAAAGATTTGAACAATATCTTTTCCCAGTATTTTTATCTCCCTATTAACCTTAATTTATAGTGTTTTGCATTGAACAAAAATATTTCATTTTGATTAGGTTAAATCAATCAAATCTCCCCATAAATCTCTGTGCTTTGTACATCTCATTTAAGAAATGATTTTCCATGCCAATGTTAAAAAAATAAATCACCTATTGTATTTTAATAATTTCATAGTGTTGCCTTTCACAGGGTAGTTCTTTCTCCATCTGGAGTTTATTTTATATATGATACAATGTATATATCTTAATTTTTCTCTTTTGTAAGGCAATTATACTGACACCATTTATTAATTAATTTCCACACTGATGTGACCCAATATACTAATTTCTGTCTCTCTTTTTTTTTTTTTTTTTTTTAGCTGAGCCATCCTGATACCTGTTGGCAGCTCAGCTCAGGCTGGGCATCGAACTGCTCTTGCTCAGAGCTCAGCTCGCACTCTTGAGCGAGCTCTTAACCAACTGAGCCACTCAGCCGGCCCTCTCATTTATTTTAAGGGTATGTTTTTCTACTCCCAAATCGGTTTCATTAGTCTGTTTTTCAATTTCTGTGTCAGTACCACAGACTTTCATTTTTTTAAAAAAAATTTTATTTTTTGTTTTTCATTTTTGGAGCATTTAATACCTTGTTTTATTTAGGAAACATAAAATGACTCAATATCCTTGTCCTAGAGAATCTTACCTTTTTTTTATTGACATTCAATATTATTTGATGTTAATTTTAGGTGTACAGCATAGTGGTTAGTGAAATAAGTCAGTTGGAGAAAAACAAATACCAATTTATACTTCATAATCCCTTCCCTTTTTTCACCCACCTCTCTATTCCCCTCTCATTGGGTGGGGCTGGCTGCTCATGAGAAAGTGCTTCCCACAGTGCATGAGTTGGCTGGGGAGGGGTCCTAGCTGAGTCAGCAGGGCAGAGCTGGGGAGCTCACCAGGCCAGTCAGATTCAGATTTGGCCTGTGGGGGCGGGGGGTGGGCTTAACACAGGCAAGTTGGTACTCATCTGCCAGCTGCATGAAAAGAGGACCCCTCACTGGGAAAATGCCGGACTGTCCTCCAGTCCTCCAGCTGAAGCTACACACCTCAGTCTGCCTCCCGTATATCTCTGAGGTCCCCGAGTCACTGTCCCTGCACTGGAGCCCAAGGTGAGTGCTGGCGAGCCAGTGAGTATGTGTGCGGGGCGTTTAAGATGACGGCTGGGTTTCCCACAGCATCCCTGTCCCACCAGAATGGTCAGAATCTCCACTGTTTTTCACAGCCAGATGTGGGGCTTCTCTTCCCGATACCAGTATTCTGGGCTGGGGAGACTGGGCTGGGGGCTGTGGTCTTTTGCTTCCCTGGGGTGGGGGAAACCTCCACAGCTGAGATATCCCTACTGATTCTCAACTGCCACACTCAGGTGTGGAGTCTGTTCCGCATCTATGCCCCTCCTACCACTCTCGATATGGCTTCTTTATATTTTTAGTTACAGGACTTCTGTTCAGTTAGATTCCAGAAGGTTCTCCTGGTTGATTGTTCTATAATTTAGTTGTAATTTTAATGTGTTCACGGAAGGACACAGGCACAGTATTTATCTACTCCACCATTTTGGATAAAAAACACCACAGTTTTTAAAATAATTATTATTGTAATATTATTATATTGTTCCTAAACTAGAAGCATTGCTTTCCAGTATGAGTATGCTAATAATAACATTTGAGGGTTGGCAACTGTTATTTCATTGTCTTAAATTGAAAAATTCAGATAAAGCTGTTAATGAGTAACATTCACAGTGCGTATGGCATAAAAACTGCTTTATGTTTTATCATAATGAATATGAGATGTGTGATTATATAGTATATATTCAGGTTGTCAATAGGGCTGATAAGCCACCTGAAACTTAATACTCAAACTGTTTATTAGTCAGAATTGAAACTGCCAAGAAAATATTTGTTCAGCTATATCTATGTAGAACATCCAGATGTAGGTTATTGAAATCAGTTCTATAGGGCCGGCCGAGTGGCGCGGTGGTTAAGAGCTGGCTTGGGACACCAGCGGCCCCAGTTCGGGTCCCACGTATGAGGGCCAGTGACACTGCCCTCAAAAAAAAACAAAAAAAAACTTGAAATCAGTTATATATTCTCTTTAGAGACTTAAGGTCTTATATTCAACTAAATCATATAGCAGGTGATAATCAGAATTCAGATCAGATAGCATCTACTCAATGAGTTTCTTAAAATTCTATTTATCCATTCCAATTTTGACCCTTTTTGTTGCCACCAGCCTAATATTCCTGCACAGTTAGGAAAGTGCCAACAGTATAATGAGTGCAAATCCTTGAAATATTGTCCTCTTTATGTTAACATTGGAAGTTCAAATAAAAATAACTCAATGGTTTTAATACTGTAGTCAGTGAGTCTGTAACTATCAAGGCAGACTGCACATTTCCCAACCATCTCTCCTGCCCATGAAAGCTTATGACAAACTGCTGGATTTGGGGGAAATACATACAATACTGCCTCTAATGAATTGGGTGCAGTGCTGCAATCATAGCCCCTCTCTGTGTGTATCTACACACACAAATAAACACATTTTTATTCTCATAAAGGAATACAAATACCTCAAGAACATTAAAGTTTAATAAATATCCTCATTGACTAGCAGCTATTCACTCTGTTGAATAACAAAATAAATTCAATACACTTAATCAACTATTAATCAACCATTGCCATATTTTCTAAAACGGATTTATATGTTAATGTAGTACTTTATCTCCATTTGTGCTCACTCCAAAAAAATAAAAAGGTAATATTAAATCATTGTCGAGCCTTCCAAAATCAATGACATGGTAGAATTCAGGAAATACAGTATAAGTAGAGGGTCTCCTGCATTCAAGGGACCTAGAAATATAAACAAAAAAAGTATGAGACATGGTTTTGTCCTCAAGGAACTTTAAATCTAGATGAAGAGACAAATAATGAATACAAGAAAAAAAATTAAATGGCAAAATTATATCATAAGGTACTAATAATTAATTACCAAGAAAATAATAGGGTCAGTATTTTATTTGTTTAATTATTTATGATGAATCTGCATTCTGGTCCTAAAAACTAGTAACCAGCTTGCAATATCCTAATTTTGCTTTTTAATTGGGGGAGGGGAACAGTGTTGGGGAACCGGGGAAGGGGAACAGACAAGCTGCCGTCCTTTTGCTCTTCAGTCTAGCTGTGGAGGACATTGCTTCACTAGCCCATGTTGTCATCATCACTGCGCTCTTCTCAGGTGAGGCAGATTGGCCACTGACCTCCGGACAGCTGCTCACAGCTGCTCTTGGTAGCTCACATCGGCTGCCAGCCACTCACTGCAGCCCATTGCAGCCCACTGCAGCAGGGGCTGCAGCCACGCTGTCCTGCGGACTCACAGCAGCCCAGCTCCAGGTGGAGCTGTTGTTCACCATCTTAAGCCGCAGAGGGCAGCGTCACTGGCCCTCATGTGGGATCCGAACTGGGGCCGCTGGCATCCCAAGCCAGCTCTTAACCAACGTGCCACTTGACCGGCCTTGCCATATCATACTGTATTTCTTCAAAGTATTTTGAAACTACCAATTTGTACTTCTTAATGTCTTCACCATTTTCTTTCAGCGCCTGAACCCTCCTCCCATCTGGCAACCATCAAAATGTTATCTGTATCTTTGAGTTTGTTTTTGTTTTGTGTGTTCATTTGTTTTGCTCTTTAGATTCCACATATAAGTGAAATCATATGGTATCTGTCTTTCTCTGTCTGATTTATTTCACTTAGCATACAATACCCTCTAGGTCATCCATGTTGTTGTCAATAATAATGTAATAACTATGTATGATGCCAGGTGGGTTCTAGACTTAATGGGGGGACCACTGCATAAATTACAGAAATGTCTAACCACTATGTGGTACACCTGAAACTAATATAAAATAAACTTTAATTAAAAAATTAATATTGAATGTCAAGTATAATTTTTTAAAAAAAGAGTAACTAGGTGCTCAGTGGCATTCATCACCCATTAAAGCACCCCACCCATGAATCTAAACTACTACTTGACTTTCCATTGATATAAACCAATAAATCCTCTTTATTATTTAAAAATATATATTGGGGTACATAACCTGTGCTAGATACTATTGAGGGTAATGGGGTTATAACAGTAAATATAACAGATAAAATCCCTGCCTTCATTGAACTTATTTCCGGAGGACAGCAAACAATAAACAAATGGATATAATGTCAGATAAGTGCTATGAAGGAAAATAAAGTTGGGTTAAGGAAATGAGCCAGTGTTTGAGTAGAGACCTAAATGGGTTAAGGGAGCTAGCCAAGGGTCTCTCTGGCCAGAGTTTTCCAAACATAGAGATAAGCAAGTACAAAGGCCCTGAGGCAGGATTTTGCCTGTGTGTTCCAAACAGCAAAGAAGGCTAGTATGGCTGAACCAGTGAGCAATAGGGAAGAGTGGAGAGAAGTGAGTTCAGAGAGGTAGGTACCCAGGGACTTGTTGGTCATGACAAGGATCTGGGGTGTTATTCTAAAGGTGATAATAAATATTTGGAGGTTTTAAAGCAGGAAATGGCATGATAAAACTGAGGCTCTAGCTTCTGCCTCTACTTCAGCTACTGTGAAAAGACCAGATTACAAGAGACAACAGTAGAAGGTGATATATTGCCAAAATATAGGTAAGAGCTGATAGTAGTAGTGAATGTGATGAGAAGTGATCAGATTCGGGATACATTTTAAATTCAAAGCTAACAGGAATTGTTGAGTATGGGGTGAGAGAATTAAATCAAGGAAATTAATTAAGGTTTCAGGCCTGAGCAACTAAGTGAATTGTGGTGGTATTTACTAACATGGAACAAGACTGGGAGAGTAGCAGATTTTGGGGGCGGAGCAAGCAAAGGGCAGAAAATAAAAGTTTAACTTTGGAGATTATGTTTTAGAAAACTATTAGAGATCCAAGTAGCAATATTGATTAAGCAGTCGGTTGTACAATCTGGAGTTCAGAAATTAAATATGGGCCAAAACATACACCTGTGTCACTAGCATATACATGGTGTTTAGAGCCACAGGTTTAGATGAGGTCATCTGGAAAGGAGTACAGTTAGTAAAGAGAACAGTCTAGGACTGAGCATTAAGGTACTTCATTATTTTTAGTTTGGGAAGAAGAGAAACCATCATAGTTGCCTGATTAGTAGTGGCTAGTGCAACAGTTGTTAGTGAAGTACGATAAGGATAGTGTCCTGAAAGCCATGTGAAGAAAATGTTCCAAGAAAGAAGAAATGAGGAATGGGAAAAAGCTGCTGAGAGGTCCATTAGAATAGGACAGAAAGCCAACCATCACATTTAGAAGTTGTAGTGCTTTGAATTTTTAATTTCCTTCGCCATGTTTCTTGATTCATATATACGAATATATATATCCATTACTGTATTCTCTGACTTCACCTGGTGAGCTACTTCAAGTCCTTACTGAAATGAAGGAGAGCATATATAAATGCACTTTGATGATCCAAGTATTTGCTTTTAGAATCTGCAAATTCATTCAACAGTGCTTTGATGACTTATGTGCCACACATTGTATAGGGATTCAAAAAAAATTATATACTTCACACAGAACTGATTAAAAGCATGTAACTAACTACATACCAGTCATACTCTGGATCTCTGTATGACCTATGGAAATAATTTCATATTATCTTGACTGAAAACCTTCCTTCCATATTGTCTCCTTATGTTCTAGAAATTATTGTTCCTGTGCACAGAAAATTGAATTTCCACTAACCCTTTAACTTCTATTCTCCAACAGAGCTTGCCTTATTCCCCTGAGGTGACAGTGGCCGAATGGAAGGAAACCTGTTTTCCCAAATTTCAAAATAATTACCAGAGAGAATTCAAAAGTTATCATATACCTAAGATGGAAATCCAGTTTAAGTAGACTAGTCAGCTGTTCATTAAATAAACCAATCTACAACCAACCAACCATTTTGACCTTTGCACCCAGCAGACAAAAGAGGTAAACCCCAAATGGAGCCTTATGGGCTGAAAAAATTGTGAAATGGTGTTGGCTTGAATTGTATGGCACATCATAAGGCATTTCCAATTTTACTGGATTTAATATATATGTTATGTATTATATAATACATATAATATACACATATGTATGTATATAATGCATATTTACATATTTATTATATAGTATATATATACACATATATATTTAATCAGTATACACACACATGTGTATGTGTATTTTAAAAAGCTTTATTAAGACATAATTTACATACCATGCAATTCACTTATTTAAAGTATACAATTCAATAGCTTTTCATTTATTCAAAGATTTATACCACCATGACCACAATCAACTTTAGAATATTTTCATCACTTCAAAAAGAAACTGAGGACTCCTTATTCATCAACCCTCCAACTTCTTATATCCTGCAGGCTCTAGGCAACTACTAATATACTTTCTGTCTCTATAAATTTTGAGAAATTTCATATAAATAGAAACATACAATATGTTGCCCTTTGTGTCTGGCTTTTTTCATTCAGCATAGTGTTTACAAGATTCTTCCAAGTTGTAAGCATGTATAAGTGTTTAATTCATTTTTATTGCCTCATAATATCCAATTGTATGGATATATTTTGTTTATCCACTCATCAATTGATCAACATTTGGGTCATTTCCAAAATTGCCTATTATACATAATGATTCTATGAATATTCATGTACAAGTATCAGGCATAAGTATCATTTTTCTTGGATATAAACCTAATCTATGTGTGTATTTATATATTTTTTTTCAAGAGAGAGAGATACATGCAAAAAAAAAAAACAATTGTAAAGGATTTGAGAAAAGTACATAACCAAAACTGCAGTTGATTCCAGAGGTAATGGTGGACTGGGTGGTGGTAGTAATGTGCATTATGGATGGGAGACTGGTCGAAATGAAAAGTGGCAGTTAAGAAGCTAAAAAAGTAATGAGCTGGTAATTACTATCCCTGTTATGAAAGTCTCTGTTATAGCATGCCATCTTTGCAAACGCAGCTGAAAACATTGAAAAGAATTCTATTCTCAAATCTTGGATCAAGTCATTTGATTATATGGGCAGGGACGCAGTCTAGGTTTTTCTTTCTTTTTTTTTTTTTTGAGGGCAGTGTCACTGGCCCTCGTATGTGGGACCCGAACCGGGGCCGCTGGCTTCCCAAGCCAGCGCTTAACCACTGTGCCACTCGGCCAGCCCTAGGTTTTTCTATTCTCCATATTTCACTCTTCCCAGCCCCCCACCTCTCACCAAAAAATTTAAAAGAATTGCTAGCCTGTTATTCCAAAACACCCCAGCTCAGACTATAACTGAAAAAAAAAGTTTTTTAATGTGCTAGGAAAATATTAATATTATCCCATATCAATAGCTTTTATTTACTTATTTATTTTTAATTTTTAATACTTTTTATTTGATCTGTATACAGAAATCATATTTCTTTTGAATGAAACAGTTGAAATTTATTTATTTATTTTAATTTTTAGCTGAGCCATCCTGCCACCTGTTAGCAGCATAGTGGCAGCTCAGCTCAGCTCAGCTCAGGCTGGGCATCGAACTGCTGTTGCTCAGAGCTCAGCTCACACTGTTGAGCGAGCTCTTAACCAACTGAGCCACTTGGCCGGCCCCATAGTTGAAATTTAAATAGTCTATGTGACTTTTCCCCTTTTTATTATTTATTTATTTATTTATTTATTTATTTATTTATTTAATTATTTTTAAATTTTAATTAAATTTATTGGGGTGACAATGGTTAGTAAAATTACATAAATTTCAAGTGTACAATTCTATAATACATCATCTATGTATTACATTGTGTGCTCACCACTCAGAGTCAATTCTTTCATCACCATCTATTTGACTCCCTTTACCCTATTCTGTAATAATCCGCCCCCACCCTGCTTACCCTCTGGTAACCGACAATGTGTTGTCTCTGTCTATGAGTTTTTGTTTGTTTGTTTGTTTGTTTGTTTTATTCATTTGTTGCATTGAGTTGTTTTTTTTTTAAAGATTTTATTGGGGAATTGGCGGAGGGGAACAGCGTTGGGGAATCGGGGAAGGGGAACAGACAAGTTGCTGTCTTTTTGTTCTTCAGTTTAGTTGCGGAGGATGTTGCTTCACTGTTGGTATCGTCATTGCGCTCTTCCCGGATGAAGCAGATCGGTCGCTGGCCTCTGGATGTCGCTCACCGCGGCTATTGGCAGCTCACGCTTGGCTGCCAGCCGCTCACGCTGGCTGCGGGCCACTCACTGTAGCCTATGGCAGCCCACTGCAGCAGGGGCTGCAGCCCACACCATCACTGGGGCTCGCACAGCCCAGCTCCAGGTGGAGCTGTTGTTAGCCGTAGAGGGCAGTGTCACTGGCCCTCATGTGGGATCCGAACTGGGGCCGCTGGCATCCCCAAACCAGCGCTTAACCAATGCGCCACTCGGCTGGCCCTGCATTGAGTTTTATATCATACATATCAGTGAAGTCATATGGTTTTTGGCTTTTTCTGTCTGACTTCACTTAGCATGATAATCTCAAAATCCATCCGTACTGTCACAAATGGCAGTATTTCATCTTTTCTTATGGCCGGGTAATATTCCATTGTGTATCTGTACCACATCTTTTTTATCTAATCATCTATGGAAGGACACTTTGGTTGTTTCCATTTCTTAGCCACCATGAATAATGCTGCAATGGACATAGGGGTACCTATATCTTTACAGATAAATGTTTTCAGATTGTTTGAAGATACCCAGAAGAAGAATTTTTGGGTTGTATGGTAATTCTATTCTTAATTTTTTTAAGAACCCCTGTACTGTTTTCCATAGTGGCTGTTACAATTTACATTCCCACCAGCAGTGTATGAGGGTTCCATTTTTTCCACAGTCTCTTCAGCACTTATTATCACTTGTCTTGTTAGTAGTAGCCATTTTAACAGGTGTGAAGTGATGTCTTATTGTGGTTTTTGATTTGCGTTTCCCTAATAGCTAGTGAAGTTGGGCATTTTTTCATATATCTGTTGGCTGTTTGTATGTTTTCTTGGGGGAAGTGTCTCTTCAGATCTTCTGCCCATTTTTTAATTGGATTGTTTTTTTGTTGAGTTGTATAAGTTTTTACATATTTTGGATACTAGCCCCTTATTGGATGGGTTGTTTGCAAATACTTCTCCCATTCTGTTGGCTTCCTCTTTGTTTTGTTGATGGTTTCTTTTGCTGTATGAGCATAGTTTGATGCAATCCCATTCATTTATTTTTGCTTTTACTCCCATTATCTTAGAGTCCAAATTCATAAAAATCATCTCCTAACCCAAAGTCCATAAGGTTTAGTGCCTACGCTTTCTTCTATGCAATTTATTGTTTCAGGTCTTAGGTTTAGGTAAGATCCATTTTGACTTAATTTTGTTGTTAATTATGGTGACAGATATTGGTCTAGTTTCTTTCTCTTTTCCACGTGGTTTTCCAATTTTTCCAGTACCATTTATTGAAGAGGCTTTCTTTTCTTCATTGTATGATTTTGGGTGCTTTGTTGAAAACTACATATGTTTATTTCTGAATTTTCAATTCTCTTCCATTGGTCTGTGTGTCTGTTTTTCTGCCAATACGATGCTATTTTAATTTCAATAGCTTTTTTTTTAACTTTCCTGAAATACCTAAAATGTACTGTCATATTATTTCTTTGTTGTTTGGTATGATAGTTTTAATTTTAAAAAATTCCAAAATTCATAAATAACACAAAAAAATCATTATTGACTAAGGTTCTTATTTATGACATGGAATGTCTTTTCTGCCAGCATATTTGTAGAAACTATATTATGAAAGTAATGGATGTATTTTTCTTGATTCTTACCTGTTTGACTTACATTTACATACTGACTTGGCATTGTAACTCTAAGGGAGGGGCATTTTACTTTAAAAGACAAAATCTACTTATAAAATGAAATTCATAAACTTGGTGTTGGAGAATGGGTTGGGTGGGGTCAGATGTTGCATAATTTATTAATTTCAAAGGATAGCCCAATGTTTAAACAGATGATGTATATTCTGTATTCTTATTTTTATTTGTAGATGATGTGCAGCTCAGCTAGTATGGTAAAATACAAATATTTTATTCTTGTAGTGCCCTAAAATATACTTAAAAAGAGAGGTTATATACAGAGTATGCCAAAGAAAGGCATACACAGTTGAAGAAAGGAAAAAACTGTATTAAAATTGTAATACTCAATATATACCGATAACAAAAGATGAATACAAGTCATGTTTGACTTTTGCAGTTACAAGAGGTGCTCAAAGTGGTTGCCATCAGCATAACTTTAATACAGTTTTTTTCCTTTCTTAAAATCTGTATAAATTTTTTGGCACTGTGTGTGTGTGTGTGTGCGCGCGCGTGTGTGTGTTTGTTTATAAAATGGGGAGTGTAATCAACCAACACTTATTTCACCAACAAAGGCTATTTTTACAGAACCTGGAGGGTTAAAAATAGACACTTAGAAAAATGAGATGGATAGTTACTAATCCACGTTTATCACTAACCATATAGGAAGATAAACAGTTCCTTTATTCCTGCTCAAAAATCTGTCCTTTCTGTTCTCATCAACTCTGCCAATTCCATTTAAAATGTAGTAATTCCTTGAAATTAACACATTTCTGACTCATCCCCTTAAATTTGGTTGCTATTACATAATCAACATCTGCCCCAATGTCTTTAGTTAAATTAGAATAAAAAAAAGAAGGAAGAGGAGGAAGAAAGAGGAGGAGGAGGAAGGAGGAGGAGGAGGAGGAGGAAGAGGAGAAAAAGAAGAAAGAGGGAAAAAAAAGAGGAGGACAAAGATGCAAATCACCAATCAGAGTAGTTTACTTTCCCAGGACCTTCCTCAGCTCTTGGCCCCTTCTAGCTCTTCCACTTTAATCATAATAGGTTTTAGTTTATAATCTATTGCTAAAAATCTCAAAGGCTTGCCATCTTTCTTATTGGACTTGTTTCATTATCATCCTCTATCCAGCTTCTCAGTAGCAGCTTAAGAATTTCTGAAGTAAAGTTTTACATAATTGCACTACCAATTATTCTGATTCAACAAACAGGCTAATTTCTGTTGAAGAAAAAGAGTGCAGCGGACTTCAAACATAAAGTGCATCCAAGTCACCTGGAAAGCTTATTAAATTCAGATTCTCAGACTTCACCCAAAGAGATTTTCTACCTGTAATGGGGATCAGGAATCTGATTAATGATGGAAATTGTTCTTGGACCACATTTTGTAATACACTGATATAAAGCATGTAGAGCTAAAAAGAGATGTTGGCAGTTTTTCTTTGGGAAGATTATTCTAGTAGCATTGTGAAATGAGAATTGAATAGAAGAGACTACACAGGTGGAACTATTGTTACCTGGTTCCAATAGTCTATACAACAGATAACTAATTTAAGATTTTCTGGTGACTCTGGGGTTTCAGGGAAGAGAATGTACACAAGAGCTATTGTATAAGTAGAATAAGAGAGATCTGATGATCTATTGAATGTACAGAGACAGTAGGGTAAGGAGTCATGGATTACTCTAGGTAATACGGAGAATGATGGTCCTATGAACAATAATCAGAAAGTAAGAAAGAGGAGTAGGTAAGGAAGAGTGGTTTCCTAAAATAATATAGAAGAAACAGAGATTAAAAAGGGAGAAAAGACTAGTGTCTTGGAGGCCAGGTGAAGGAGGAATGGTTAAACATGTCAAATGCTATAATAAAGTCAAAGAGAATAAAGACTGAGACAGACCCGATGGGAAAATTTAGAGGTACCAAAATCAAAATTACTTAAACTCAAAAATATCCATTTCCAAAGCATATATTCTGTAGCATAAGCCTATGAGATATATACATTTAATCTTATAAAAAAGGTGGTTGGTATTCTTTCTTTAGACTGCTTCTCCAAGTTACCAAAAATGTAGACTGGGTTCTGCTTTGTGAGATTGTTAAAAGTGACAGCCTTATGTCTTTTCTGTAGCTATAGAAATAAAGATCCCACTCTTTATTTCTCTTCATTGGTAAATGAAAACTGAATATATAGCTTCTCTTCTCTTTATAGAGAACATTACTGATCCACAAGCTCGACAAGCCCAAGTTGGAGACTCTCCAATCTTTGCACATTTAGCACCAATGTGTTGCTGCTATGTAGCATAGAAGAAGCAAATGTTGATTTAATTTCCTAAACAATGTCTTATCTCTTAGTTTTGCCCCACTTGGTTAAAACATTTTGATAACTTAATTAGTTTGTAACAACAGAACATTAAATTGTTTGATTCTGAGTCTTAGTTGTCCAATATGGTAGCCATTAGACATGTGCGGCAATTTAAATTAAAATTACATTAATTAAAATTTCAGTAGTTTGTTTATTAGTCACATTAGCCACATTTCAAATGCTCACAAGACACATGTGTCTAGTGGTTACCTGACTGAACAGCACAGATATAAAACATTTACAACAATGTGAGAATTTCTATTGGATAGTGGTGCTCCAAATATTTGTCTCTGTCTTTATTATTATTTGTTTAGAAGGATGATGATGAACACTGTACTTAGTGCACAGGAGCCTAGCATATTCAGTATGTATGGGCACTTCTGAAACAGGAGTTATCTAACTATGTTTTAAAGACTTCCAAAGATCACCAAGTCTTAGATTTTTTTTTTTATTATTATTAAAGGCTGAACCAAACTTAATCATCGTCTCTTTATATTGTAAATTCTACTCAAAAACTTTATATAAGCCTTCATAATTTACAGGAGTTTCCTTTAAGATCTGTTTATTAGCTGAACCAACTCATTTTTATTAACTTTACAATATTTTTTTAGAAGTTTATGGTAGCTAAAATACACTTAGCTATTTGAGAAATTTTGATGATGGTAATGTCCAACTTATTCATTATTTATTTCCAAGCAATTTTTTAAAATGTCCCACAAATATTTCTAGGTAGAGAATGATATTCTTTTAAATGTCCAAGTGGGGGACTTCCCTGGTTCACCATTAAACCACATGTCCCAAATTGTAAATCTTTGTTGTTCTCAAATAAAGCCATTGTGCTGGAGAAAATAATAAAAAATAAATAAATGTCCAAGTGGAATGTAAAAAATTTTAATGACTCAGGATTGCCAGAAGCAGGCAATTTGACAAGATCAACCAATCTCAAGTGCCTTTGAACTCTAAAACTAACACTTCACAGCAGCTCCAGTTATAGCTGCATGTGTGTGTTTGTGAGTGTGATCATGTGCATATGTCAGACTTATACAGCTTTATTCTTTTCTCCTAAAGATATTCTAACACTGTTTTTTTGTGTCAGTTTTGTGAGTATTTTATTGAATAGATTATTTTGGAGATGTTTTGGAGAGACTAATCAAGTAATCAGTTGGGTTTAGCAGGGATTTGGGCTTTGGATATGATCTTCCTAACTTAAAACCTCAGAATTTATATTTCTCATTGAAGAAAGTCAGTAGCCATTGATATATCTGAAATGAGAGTTATTTTATATATTTACAAAATGAATCTTAAGATTGTCCATTGAGTCATTTTCCAGTGATGACTGGATGGACAGCAAATCTGTTATTTCAAGTGATCATGTGTATTGCAAATCTCCAAATTAGATTAGGTAGCATGGGCCAGGGGCATCTCACAGGATTAATGTGCCACAGAATACCTTTGGAGAAATTTTAGAGCACGGCCTGAAATGATGACAAAAGAAAGAGATAAGCATACTCGTATGCATTCATTGTGTCTAACTTTGAAGTTATATTTTGAAATGGAAAATTTTTTAAAAATGACAAAAAATATGTGAGAAATTGGTAGCAACCTCATAAAGATAAATAGAAGAAAAGAAGGACAGAAGAAGAAAATAAGTAAGGAAAGAAAGAAGGAAGGAAGGAAGGAAGGAAGGAAGGAAGGAAGGAAGGAAGGAAGGAAGGAAGAAAGGGAGGGAGGGAGGGAGGGAAAGGAAAGGAAGGAAGATAGGACGGAGCTAACTACCTACTACCACACCAGATTATTTTCTACTAACAACAAGCTAAGGAAAAAGGAATGACAATTTATTCTTTTTCTTGCAGTACTTCTGTGTCAATAGCTTTATTAATGGCTCCCAATAGTCTAAATAAGAGAAGCTACTATATAAGACATAAAAATAATCAGAGGCCCAGGAGCCCAAAGCCAAAAAGAAATCAGGGCAGGCCTAGAAATTGAAAGCAGGTCTAGAATAAACTGTAATATTTACTTTTTCATTTAATTTTCCAAATACATTATGCTTATCTTCCCTCCAGGTATATGTTATCTATTGTTTCATCTGTGGATTATAGTTATAAATTCTCTGTGAATCATCAAAATGCTCTTTGGAAATGCCACTAGTAGAAAGAAACTCTCTTTGTTTAGTAAAAAAATAAAATAAAATAAAACTATGTCATACTTTAAACCAAAATGAAGGGATTGTTTGAAAAGATATATCAAACAGATACAGCCAAGCTACATTTACTGTAGGCAAGGACTTGACTCATTAGCCAATTACCATGTTTCCCAAAATGTGTTCCATAGAAGTTAATTCTTAAAACTACTGATTTTTTTTGAGAGAAAGGGGTGGTACAGTGATGTAAAGTTTGGGGACTACTGTTTTGAACAGTGTCAAACATGTTTCATTGCTGCATGACATCTGAAAACCTTTATAATGCAGTGGTTAGTAATCACCTAGTGATATAGAGAATGATTTAATATGACAAAGGTGATTTGTCAGTGTGGGGACAAAACTAGGCCTTTATATTATTGGCAAAATAAAGCATATTTCTCATGTCTTCAATAAAATACATACATTTAAACATAATTGAATGTGAGAAAAGAAGGCTCTTTTGGAATGTATGTTTTCTTTCAGTCCAACATATCTTTTCATTGAAAATGTGATGTCTTTGTGGGTGAATTCCAGGAGGACATATTAGTACTGTCTACCTCCGTATTATCATATCCCCCTCTTTTGAATAATAGCAGTTAAATTTGTTTTCTCCAGAGAGAACTTATGTTGAACCTGAAAGCCTGTTTTTTTTTTTTTTTGCTCTTGTGTTTACTTTCCCCAAATCTCAATGTAACATATATGTATTATATGATATTTGGAAAAGACAGCAAAGTATGAATCAGAAAAAAAAATGTTTTTCTTTCCTATGACTGATAACATTACTATGAACATCTTTTGTCCTAAATGTTTTAGATAATCTCTCATTACTTCTTCAAATTTACCACAAGAGAGATTATTGGGTCAGAGGATATAAATATTTTTAAGACAATATATTTTGATAAATTGCTTTTGTGGACCCTGAAAAAGAAGATACCTACTAAGAAGGGCTACTGGTAGTCCTGGTGGCTAACTAGGCAAGAAAACAAACAACAACAACAACAACAACAACAAAAATGAAAAACAGAGCCTAGCAGCCTTTTCTACAAGAGGTATCTCATGCAAACCACACTTCAGAGAGAAGCCTGCACTAAACTACCTGCCTCCCCACTGAACTGCCTGCCTGCACTGTGTTCCTGCCATCTGAGTCAGTCCTTATAAAGGAGTCCCTGGAATAGTATTTTAACTAATAGGACTGAAGTTTTCCTTGTCCAATCAGAACAGTGCAGAGCCATATCCCCATCAGAGTCTTCATCAACCTTTCAGAGCAGTTCCGTTCTTCCAGTCAGGACACTGCCTTTTGGACCAATCAAACTGTAGGGATTTGGAGTCCTCATTTACATGAGGATAGAGCAATTGACAGGGAGCAGAGACTTCTGTTTATATGAGTTAGCTCTTCTCTGGCTCAAAGAGGGTATTTTCCTTTTCCACTAAGGACTGAAGGCTGCGTTTCCCCAGCTGGAGCTGAAACACCAAAGATGTCTCCCGGGAGCACAGGGCAGTGTGAACTGGGCCATGGCAGAACAGAGTTGTCTAGTCAGAGAGGGGCTGGCCCAGGGCTGCCTGGCCCCAGGGCTGCCTCGCAGCCATGCTGCTTCATAATTGAGCTATAACACTATTGAATTGTTCCACTGCCAAGCTGTTCTCATAGCCATGCTATATCACAATTGAGCTGTTTTCACTGAATAAACTTTCCCTCTTCACTGCACCGCAAATTGGAGATTCCTGTTAGCATTGAGTTGGTACCAACAATGATTAGTTGACACTTTCAAGAAAGGTTGTCTAATTTTCCATTCTTACCAGCAGTAAATGAGAGTGAGTGCCTCTTCACATCCTTATCAGCACTACGTTGTTTTTATTTTAAAAGTATATTAATTTGATAGATATAGTATCTATTTTTTAGTTTGGTACACATTTCTTTGATTATATGTAAAAGTGCATGTTTATTCACATTATTTAAAAAGTAATGATTTCTGAATTAGAAGACCATTACTACCTTGGAAGTAGATAATTTAAGGGTCAAACTTTGGTTTTCTGCATTGCTTCTAAGCATCTCAAGGAAACCAAAACTATATCAACCAGTAAAAACCAGTCAGTCCAGCTACCTACTATTTGAGGATTCTTTTCAGAGTTAACAGATGAATATTGAAACCAAATAATGTTAAAACCTGGGTATGGTTAAAACTCATGCCCAAATGGAAAATGATTTCAATTTTATATTTATTAAAAAATAAATACTTTATAAAGGATATCCAATGAGTCTTCACTTTGAAGATTAGAATGCTTGGACTCTTGGCAGGAAATAACCCTAAGACCATAACCTACGTTCTGTTCCCCTCATTTTGAAGGCTCATTTAATTCTTACCTTTTGACATTTCACAAAACTAGTGTAAGCCTATATTGGACAACCAATGATTCATAGACAATGATGCAGAATTCTGAATTCCTTGGGAGTCTGAAGAAGGCAATTATATATATCATTATCAGTGACTTAACATTGATGGTACATTTTAATTCATCTGATGTGCTAATTCTATTTCTAATTTCCCAAGTCATTAACCTCTTTTTTCATGGGTTATCATAAAACACTGAAATTATTCGATCCTGTGAAAATAATTCTGATCGTAACCACTGCTGAAGCATAATTAAAGAGAGCCAGTTATTATTGCTAATTTGCACCCAGGTTTTTTTCAATGACATTGAAAGTGTAAAATGTTAATATAGAGTATAAAACTGCTTATTTGATGTGATAATTTCTACTGAACATTTGCATAATGTTTATTGAACAAAAGTGATTGCCTGAGTAGAAGAAAGTAATACCTACAATACTCCGCTTGATGGTTTTAGAATGTGGCAAAACTGAAGCAACATTGATATTGTCAATTAATTTCCATTCAGTAATGCAGTGTATTTGTTCCAGGAGGCCCACAGGAGTGCCTAAGAGAGGCCATCCTGGATCAGTGGTGACCAGTTTCTTGTCTCCACACAAGAAAGAATTCAAGAGCGAGACAGATGCAGGAAAGCCAAAGTAATTTACTGAAAACAAAAGGATACAAGTCAAAGGAAAGTGGGGGTCTGACTCAGAAAATGAGTGGCACCAAGGAAATCCAGATTAGGGATATTTCTCTCTCCCAGGGCAGGGATTGGTGATATCCCATTGATATGGTTCATTCATCTCCCTTTGGGCAGTACACTCCGTTTTCTGGTTTTTCTTCCTTATTTGGTTTCTCCAGAACTGCCATGGCCTCAGATGCAGGATAGGAGTCACAGTAACTGCAATGCATATGACATTATAATGACATTAAAATTAGCTAAAGGTCAGGTCCCCAGTTGTAGGGATTAACCTTGCTAGATGAAACTGGTTCTTGTTGATCTCCAGCTGCAGGTGCCCATTACAATCACTTGTTTCTTGTGTAGCCAGTGAGACACCTCCTGTTTTACCCTCGAGGGAGTTGTCATCCCAGGGTATCTATCCTGCCTCATTTAATTTTCCAAGGTTAGTAAATAATGTAGGATGATACTGTAAAAGCAGCTGTGCTTTTTATGTATATAGTACAGCATCTGGTACATAGTCATGTTTGGGAAAGTTTTGTTTTTTTAAATCAAATTATATTAAGATCCTCTATTAGAGTTCTCTCTCTCTAATTAATATATAAAAATTAATATACTAATAATTATATAATGTTATTAATATATTAATGTAACTATATCACTAAAATATAAATATATTATACATGATATATAAATATATTATAGATGAGTCTATATATCTATATACACACAAGTACTATATATATATATATATATCCTTCAGAGTAGTAACTATTATTGATTAGCATTTTGAAATTTCTATTTACTTTAAATTTACATAAATTCCCTTTTGGTGTGGAGTTCTATAGTTTTGACAAATGCAGAGTTGTGAGGAGTACAGCATGGGGAATAGAGTCAGTGGAAATGTTACAGCTATAAACGATGTCAGAGGGGTAGTAGATTGGGGGAGGGGGTTATCACATTGTGAGGGGTATAAATGTCTAAATATTACATCTAAATATTATATATATATATATATATATGGAGAGAGAGAGAGAGAGAGAGAGAGAGAGAGAGAGAGAGATTTTAAGGAATTGCTTAAAGTAGGTGTAAACGTAAGGGCTGACAAGTTTTAAAGGCTGATGGGTAAGCCAACAGGCTGGAAATTCAGGTAGGAGCTGATATGATAATCTTGAGTCCAAAGGCTGGAAACTCAGCAGAATTTCTATACAGTAAAACCTTGGTTTGCGAGCACAATTCGTTCTGGAAACAAACTACTCATATTGCAAGACATCACTCATTTACCACGTTAAAATGTATTAGAAATGTTTTCTCATCTTGTGGAACACTCACAATCCAAGGTTTTACTGTATTGCAGTCTGGAAGGTGTTTCTTCTTAGCCGTCAACTGATTGGATGAGGCCCACCCACATTATGGACAATAATCTACTTAAAGTCAACTGATTATAAATATTAGTCACATCTAAAAAATACATTTGCAGCAACATTTAGACTAGTGTTTGACCAAACAACTGCTCACATAAGTTAGCCAAGTTGACAAATAAAATTAACCATCACAGATGTCTCCCGGTTACAATAATATTCCACATTGGCTGGACAACATGGCTAATTCAGTAAAGGCCCCATTTCAAAATAGATTTATGCCAAAACATTAACTGTACTGCTCATGGTTATGCTCTCTAAATACACATGACAATTTGCCTCTTCCTCTATTTTTATTGTCTCCATGCATACAGTAAGTTACTTAGGTCTTACGTCCAAATTTTCAGCGGTATAGAAAAAGCTACAAATTATTTTGTTCTTATTTAAGACAGATGTTAAATGGCTTATTAATCTTCATCATATGGCTTGTTTGGCCCAGATTACATCATTAAAATTTTATTAATATTTTGCTTTCATCTGCTAATTCTGGTTTGAGCCAGATAATATTTTTTACCAGTTTATAATTCTTTACTCTTTTCTGATATCTCATACAGTTGAATTAAGTGCAGTTTGAAAGAAAATGATAAAATGCAAACTAGATAAAAATACATAAATCAATTATTTAATTATCCTAATTATTTGCAAATCATAAATGAGCTTGCAAATAATTGTACTCATAAAATGTTTTTCTTTTAATTAGCCCTTTGTATATCCAGATTAACTTTATAACATATCAGTGCCAGATATGCCTTCTCCATTCTCCACTAAAATACTGAAGTAAATATGCAGAAAGACCAAAACATGAAACATTTAATGAAAATAATGACAGGAAAAAAATATGGTGGAGGGAGTTAACATGGTAAATTGGGTTGAATTGAAAAAAAAAGCTCTTCCAAATTTGGAAGCAGAATAACCCATTAAGGCAAAAAAGGAAGTTAGAAATAGACTTTGCCTCTCTCACATTGTGCACATAGACCTATGGCTGCTCCATTGGCCAGAAAACTAGGCAGCCACTTCTCTGTGACACGTGTCTTGCTTAACATTCCTTCGTCCCTGGCACCATTCAGGTTTCTCTCTTTCTACATCCACTGGAACAGTGGTTCCCACACCTACCTAATATGGGAATAAATATTCAATAAGTATTTACTGAGCACCTACTATAGCTAGGCAATATTCTAGGTGTTGAGGATATAGCATTGAAAAATATTTATTCGTGGTGCTTACATACTACTAGCAGGAGACAGATAATAAACTAAAAACAACAAATGAATAAACTACACAGTATATGTCTTAGTCAGCTTGGGTTGCTATAACAAAAATACCAGATAGGGGGCTTAAATGATAGAAATTGATTTGCTTTCTCACAGTCCTGGGGGCTGTAAGTCTGAGATGAGGGTGCCAGTAAGGTCAGGTTCTTGGTGAGTGCCCCTCTTCTTGTTCACAGGTAGTTGTCTTCTCATCGTATTCTCACATGGTAGAGAAAGAGAGAGACATAAACATTCTTCACGCAGCAGTATGTTAGAAAGTGGTAAGTTATATGTTAAAAATGAAAAGTAGAAAGATGTGAGAGCAATCTAGCTATGACATCTATCAACCTATTGATCTTTAGGGTTGATTTGGCTACTCCAGCTGGCTAGATGGGTGTCACCTTCCTCCCTCATCATTCCTTGTGCACCCCTCCTGAAGCTGCATGCTGGGTTGAAGAGGACTATCTTCCCTGATAAAAGAGGCCTATTCTTCCTGCATGGGTATATGAGTAGTTATGCTCCCCTGCTAGAACCTCCAGACAAGTTCTCAAGGTTCATTTATAGGAGAACATAGGGTAGTGAAACTTCTAAGACTCCAGACACATCCAAATGAAGTGCTGAATGTGGCTGTCTGCCTTTATTAAAAATAAAAAAAAGAAGGAAAAGAAAAGGAAAGGAAAGGAAAGGAACGGAAAGGAAAGGAAAGGAAAGGAAAGGAAAGCAGAGGACAAGATGGGTTGAATGTGATAGGATGAGCAATAATATAGTCAGGGTAGGACTTTTCATGTCAACAGAATCATGCAAGAGCTGCAATCAAAAATACATGTTTAAATTTAAAAAAATTTATTACAGTAAAAGACACATTGACATTAATCCCCCTCAAAATACTCCCCCTTTCTTAGAACACACTTATCCCATCGTTCTTGCCACTTTCTGAAGCAGTTCTGGAAGTCCTCTTTGTGAGTGTCTTTAGTTGTGCTCTCGTGGCTGCCTCGACTTCCTGAAATGATTCAAAATGTTTTCCTTTCATGGTCAGGTTGACTTTGGGGAAGAGCCAGAAGTAACATGGTGCCAGATCCAGCGAATAAGGTGGATGAGGACACACTGTAATGTTTTTATTTGACAGAAATTGCCGTATACCAAAAGCAATGTGTGACATGCAGCATTGTCATGATGGAGGATGAAGTAAAGACATTCATGAAAGAGGACTTCCAGAACTGCTTCAGAAAGTGGCAATAATGATGGGATAAGTGTGTTCAAAGTGAGAGGGAATATTTTGAGGGGGATTTATAGCAATGTGTCTTTTACTGTAATATATTTTTTAAACATTGACTGTATCTTTTGATCACACCTTGTATATGAATTGTGGACCTCATCAGAATTTCAAATTTAGTATCTCTGAGTGGGGCCTAGGAATCTGTACCTCTGTCCATTGACTTACTCATTCTGGCTTATAAATCTATGTCTATATCCAATCTTGAAATAAAAATCAAACAAAAATAAAATAAAGCATAATCTCTGTAATTTCCTTACCTCTAGCCCCAAAACCCTATGTCTTTTTCCTTTCCTTGTAGATTTCTAGAAATAACAGTCTATACTTAAGATCTCCAATAAGCATGATTTTTATTTATTAAACACACACATAGTACTTATTAAATGTGAGGGATTTTTCTAGATATGAGGTAGGTGCTATTATTGTAATTCTTATTTTATCTCTACACTCTACTGCCTTGGCCATTTGAGTCATCCAGCTCATCCCCTTTTCCTTATCTGCTAGGGTGATTTAGTACAGAGACAATTTGCCTGTCAGAACCCAAGAAAATTTTGTTGGCATTGGGCAAATCATAATTTGTGGAAATCCAGCAATATTCTGGTTCATGTTAGCCACAGAAAAAGAAACTTTCATAACCATTATACAAAGTTCTCTGTATGCAATAACTCCCTAAAGTTTCTTCCAATTCCTCCCACTCACACAGTACATCTTTTTATATCATATTTTTATTATTATAATTAATAGTTACAGATGTACAAAACTATGCAATAGTTATCTTTTTCAGCCCTTACAAAGTGACTCTTAACCACCTGAAGAAGAGGCAGTAGGGGCACATTTAGGACGAGAGAGATAGGATAAAGGAGCTTATTGTTGCAACCTATACCCTTTGTCTGGGGAGGTTCCAGGTCCTACATCTTCTTAGTCTTGACTCATTCTTGGATTTTTTTCAGATGGTTCATAACTAGACTTCTTGGTGTCTTGGCCAAATCTCAAAATTCTTATATTTATATACTCTGTGCTCGTGTGTGTGTGTGTGTGTGTTGGGGGATATGGATGGGGGTTATAATGCATCCTAAGCAAATGTTTTCCCTTTCTCCAGAACTTAACACAAGTAACATTTTTACTGTACAAGAAAGCAATAAGGGACATCTATTATACAGATGCCAGCTATTCAAAGCCATTCCATCTTAAGTATCAGTAAGTAGGGTTTCGGATAAGTAGGACGACTTCTGAATATATAGATATATATATATATATAGATATATCGATATCTATATATATATATATATTATAAAGCCTCTAAGTACTGGTAATGTCTTTACTTCAACCTCTCCATTTCTCACATTGCCTGTGTTTCCTCATGTAAGATCTCTCTTTTCCTCCCCTTTAATAACAGATGGTCTTTACACTGGACTCCACGTACATTGCAGTGTTAGTTATTCCCCAACCCTACTCAATGCCTCAGTGAAGAGAACCCCATCATTGAAATTTATTTCCTTCCCCTACATATTTTTTCCTGATTCTCACTGTTAATTTAATGGCAGTTTCTGTGCTGTATCTTGTTCATTACAGGGAATTCAATTTGCAATTCCATAGACACTCCTGTCTCCATGCTTTTATAATTCCTTCTCAGTCAACTTTGGTTTAGTTCCAGTTTTTCTAAATACAAGTAACACTGGAAATTCAAATAGTGGCAGTTATTTCAATTTTAATTCAAATATCTGAACTTTGTGTGGATTAAAAAAATACGCCAAAGATTGACACCTTGCTACATTTAATGATTTTAAGCCTATCGTCTAAAAATACCAGTAATTAAAATAACCTCAATACAAGTGTATCCCTGTTCTAATTAAGTTTGTCAGGTTAATGAAAAACAAAAAGAAGTAAAAAATATCTCCCAGGACTGAAAAATATTAAATTTCTCATTATACTACATATTCATCTTCACTTTTTCCATGAGTTGACAAATCAACAATTTAATTCAGATCTTCCAAAGCATCAGCCAAATCTTTTTAGCACTAAAATCTAAACACTGCTCTTCTTGTCCTGACCTTCAGGCAGCTTTCTTGTGTTTTTTTCATCCCTTTTAACCAATGGGTTACAAACTGACAGCTAGATTGGTAAATATGGCCAGAAAATCCATTTTGTTTGGACTCTAGATTGCTTTACTAACTGAATTAATAATGAAGGCTTAAAAATTGGGCAATGACACATGCAAAAAATATCCATATTTTGGTACGTGGCTTTCCGTGCCCCCTAGATCAGCTGTATTTATTTTTCCCATTTTATTGAGATAGAATTGACATAAAACATTTTATTAGTTTAAAGTGTACAGTATAATGATTTATATTTCTATGTAATGTGAAATGATTACCATAATAAATTTAGTTAACATCCATCACCTCACATGGTTACATTTTTCTTGTGATGAGAACTTTTAAGATCTACTCGCTTATCAAATTTCCAACATATAATACAGTATTGTTAACTGTAGTTACCATGTTGTACACTATGTCTCAGAATCATTAAGCTAATACTGCAAGTCTGTACATTTTGACCACCTTTACCCATTTTCCCCTCACTCCACTACCTGCTTCTGGCAACCACCAATCTCTTTTCTATTTCTATTACATTTTTTTTTAAGATTCCACATATAAGTGAGACCATACAGTATTTGTCTTTCTCTGTCTGACTTACTTAATGTAGCATAATGCCCTCAAGGTCAATCACTATTATTGCAAGTGCCAGGATTTTATTTGTTTTTATGGGTAAAAAATATTCCATTTTATATACAGAGGGTGCCAAAAAATGTATATATATTTTAAGAAGGGCAAAAACTGTATTAAAATTGTAATACTCAATATATATCAAAAACAAAAGATGAATATGTCACATTTGACTTCTGCAATTACAAGAGGTGCTCAAAGTGGTTACCATCAGCATAATTGTAATAGTTTTTTCTTTTATTAAAATGTGTTTATATATTTTTGGCACTATCTGTATATATATATATATATATATATATATATATATATATATATATATAAAATATATATACATATATTTTATCCATCCATCCTCCAATGGACACTTAGGTCATTTCCATGTCTTGGCTAGTGTAAATAATGCTGCAGTTAACATGGGGGTGCAGATATCTTTTCAAGATAGTGATTTTGCTTCCTTTGGCTATATACCCAGAAATGGGATTGCTGAAATATGCAGTATTCCAGTTTTTAATTTATTGATGAGTTGTCATAATGTTTTTCATAACAGCTACACCATTTTAGATTATCTCCAACAGTGTGTAAGGATTCCAGTTTCTCCATATCCTCACCACCACTTATCTTTTGTTTCTTTGATAACACCCATCCTAACAGGTATGAAGTGATAGCTCATTGTAGTTTTCATTAGCATTTCCCTGATTAGTGATGTTGAGCATTTTTTCATACACCTGTTGGCCATTTATATTTCTTCAGAGAAACATAGCTTCTGAAGAGTAAAGGAAACAATCAACAGAGTAAAAAAGCCAGCTGCAGAATGGTAGAAAATATTTACAAACCACATATCTCATCAAAGATTATTATCCAAAATATATAAGTACTTTTACAACTCAATCATAATAAATAAATAAGTATATAAATAAATAACTGACAGTGGACTTGCATAAAATGAATTTTAAAAGTAACAATATTCCTATAAAAATAATTTAATGCAAACCTATACATGACCGAACATTACCCATTCAAGCCCTGAGTCCCTTTTACTCACTTGTATGATATTTAAAAAAAAAAAAATGTAGTAATAGTCTTTCATCCAAATAAGGACCTACTTCACAGCATTCAAATGGCACATATCGTAACCCTCCAAAATTACAAAACTAGCCACTCATGAAAGAATATTTTATAATCATTTTCACTTTTGAAATGTATATTTCTACGTTTCCTAAGGTTTGCAAAATTTGAGCAGCTTTTTCCAATCCAAAGATACAATTTTTTTTTCTTTTTTAGTATGCAAACAGGGTTTATTTGTGATATGTTCTCAGGGAAGAGAACAGCCTAGCCAAGGTGGAAGAGTGGGGCCTAGCTGAGGTAGGAGAGATGGGAAGGGAGGAGAAGGAGGAGGTGGTGGTGGAGGAGGAGGAGGAGAAGGAGGAGGAGAAGAAAGAAGAAGAAAGAAGGAAGAAGAAGAAGAAGGAAGAAGAAGAAGAAGAAGAAGAAGAAGAAGAAGAAGAAGAAGGAGGAGGAGGAGGAGGAGGAGGAGGAGGAGGAGGAGGAGGAGGAGGAGGAGGAGGAGGAGGAGGAGGAAGACGAAGAAAGAAAGGGATGGAGCGAGAAAGAGAGCTCGAAGTTATAATTATTTAAGGCAGGGGTTAATTCTACAAATAAGCCATTTTAAATGTCGAAGGATTGAATATATCTTTACCTTTCAGTCAAATACAAATTTTCAAGTTTAGCCTACCCACTTCTCCACACTCACAGCTCTTGGGAAGATTTTTCAAGATTCCTTGATAACTCATAAAGGAAACCTTCGATGAGCCCAATTCACAATGCCCAGACCCAGGGCATTATTTCCACTCTCAAGTGATCCCAGAAGTTTTTGTTTTGTTTTGTTTTGTTTTGTTTTGTTTTGTTTTAAATCAGACCCATTAATAATACTCACCTTAGTGGTTTTTTGCCTCTGAATCAACTTGCGAGCCTTTCAACTAAACTGCAGTTCTCCAAACCCCCAAAGCCACTGTCTCTTTGACTAATTCATGCATGTGTAAACACAGAATGTGTTTCCTTTTATTCCTAAGGGTTAGAGGCTGCCTTAGTCACTTATTTCTGGTGAGAACACAGTTGATGTAATTGTCTCACAAACTATTTTGGCGTGGATCCCCTCCTCCATACTAGAATTAAAAGACAATTCATAAGATGTCCTGAACAGCCGTTCTCCAACACAAACACTTTCACACATTCACAGGTGCTCTCACGCGCACACGCGTGCACACACTTCTACACTTCTAGGCTGGCTTTGACTGTTTAAAGCCTTTTTGGCTATGAGCACTTGGAGTTCAGAGTCACAATCCCTCAGATCCTACCTATCCATCCTGGGAAACCTGGTGGGATTCTTCCCTTAGCAACTGAAATCACCTTTCAATAAGTGATTTCAAAGAGAGAATTTAGCAAGTCCCTCTGTGGGAGCTCAAGGCATATCACAGATCACTCACTGACCCTATAGATTCAGCCAGCTTCCCAGCCCATTCTCTACTACTGGTGGAGTACTGCCTGCCCACTCACCTACATCTTATTTTAACAGCTCCTAGGATTCAGTCCCATTTCTACACATGATTCCTAGAGGCCTGAAGTAATGTGTATTAAACCAGAGACTATCTGGCAGGTAAAATTTTATATTTTGTTGCACATATGGCATGGCCATATGCTGTGGAAGTCAGGGAATGTGCTGGCCCAGGCCTGACTCAGAGAGAAGGTTTTCTATAGATTATATATGCTCCAATAACTTTAGAAACATTTATTTCCAAATATCACCCCTCTTCACTACCTCTTAGATCACCAATGAGGAGAAAGAGACAGAGGAGGAAAGCTTTTAGACAAACAATAAATTGGGTCCTTGCTACAAACAACCCCTGCCTTTTTAATTTTGAGGGATCTCTGCCTTGCCTCATCCTTCCATAACACAAGTAAGCTATCACCAGATTCCTTAGTGTCCCAGGACAAAACAAACCATTGCCACCACCACCACCACAATATTATGTACCAGATAGGTGAAAATTCTTATTCTTCACTTTCCCCAATTAGTGTGTGTGTGTGTGTGTGTGTTGTGTTGCTGTGGTTGTAGGTGCTATAACTTGCTCTAAGCAAATTTTTTCCAGCACCTAATGCAGGTATTTTACCTTAATTGACACAAACAAAGGAAAAACATGAATCCATGATGAAACTGTCAAACAATTAAAACGTCAAATAGTAGGGAGTGGGAGAAAATTTATCAAAGTTCCCAGGCCCCTTTAATTTCCTATCAGGTCCCCATAGAGTAATTAATATTAGGACTCATCTGTCTCTACTTCATCTAGTCCTTTCAAAACTCAGCACAATGCAGCTTCTATCTGTCTCACTCCATTAAAACTACTCTTACTACAGTTAGCTATGAGTCTTGGATTCTGAACCAAAAATAAGCACTTTTTAACTACTTAATTTACCTGAACAAATGCAGCTTTTGACCTGCATGACTACTTTCTGCTCCTTGAAACTCTCTTAATCAGTTGATTTTCATGACTTTGCTCTCTGCTGGTTCTTCTTCTGCCTCTCCACATACCCCCTTATAGGCTCTTCTAACCTACCTGTAAATGTTGGCATTCCCCAGGCAACCACCAAATATCGAGAAATCTCTTCTGGTTCAATGGTGAATAAACAATAATGAGTCATCTTCTACTTACTGATTCCTGTTTATAGGAATAAACCAGTATAGGCACACTAAATTATGTCAAATTAGGTTAAATCAGTTGTATCACATGGTGCTAAATCAAATAATTACTACAATATTACAAGATTACAAGCAATCATCCACCTAGAAACTTGAAGGTTATCCTTAACTCCTTTCTCTTCCTCATTGCCACATCCATAGGGACACAACATCCTTTTAAATGTACCTTCCAAATATTTCTCAAATTCATTTCCTCCGCTCCATCCCCACTACTACTCTTTTAGATGTGCCCTGCTACATCTCTTTCCTATACTATTATATAGCATCTTAATTAATTTATCAGCCATTAATCTTTTTCTCTTTAATTTGTCTTCTCTACTGTTCATCTTTGTAAAAAATGTCTAAGCACGTCTCTGACCTATTTAATATTCTTTACTCACTACTACCTCTGTAAGAAAAAGTCCAAACTCTTGAACAACTCTTGGATTGATTGCTAGACTTAATCTTCAGCCCTATTACCACTGCTTCTCTATACTGTATCCTTTAGCTCTTGATATTTCTTTACATCTGATTGTTCTGCAATGCCCTACCCACTAGTTCATCAGAAAAGTCCTATTCATCCGATGGTCTATAAGAGTTGGATTGTTCTGGATCACCAGAGCTGGCTATGTGCATCTCCTCTTAGTGACTTCACAGTGGTAGTTTGAAATCAGCCATGGTGGGAGTATTTATACAACAGAAATTAGCAAACAATGCAAGTCATATTTGTTTGTTTTGTTTTGTCCCTGGGCAACATATAATCATTCAATATTTATTGAGAACCTACTAAGTGCCAGACATTATTTTATGAGTCATTGCCATTCTTTTGCTATTACAAATAGTGCTATAATAAACAACCTTCACATGGAAATTCAATTTCAGGGATTTCTGTAAACAAAACAAAAAACAGCTAACTAACCAACCAATAAATAATAACAAAGCATTTTTGCACTTGTATTTGATGAAATGATACTCACGCATTTGGGCAAATATTTATCAATTGTTTAACACTAACTAAAATAATTATTTTACTAGTTATTAGGTTATCATATGCCTAACTTGAAAGGCTGGAGGATCTTTCTAAACTTGAACTAATGTGGAATAAGTATTTCTTTAAAATGTTTACATGAAAATAATTTTCTTAAAATTCCTAAAGTCAAGGTTCTCTACCCAAGACCCCATATCTTCATACAAAATACATTGAATGGGAGAAATCTAAAACAAGTTAAAACAGGCTATAACTATATAAAGCAAACAAAATGAGCTATTTGATAACCTAAAGATCTGGAAAAATGTTCAGCTTACAGAAATACAGCAGTTCCACTAAGAAAATGGGTCAATAGGCATATTTCCAGTTGTAGGCAAAAAAATATTTGTAAGAGTACATCAGTGAAAAAGACTAAGAAATGCTATTTGGCCCACGTAACTATAAAATGTCTCCATACTAATTGGTCTATATATTGGACTAGGAGTTCTCTTCTGACAGGATAGCTCTTGCCTCAATATTGGAAATGTTGTTGTGAGTATTATAAGATTAGGGCAGAAGAGGTTAAACCAAAAATGGAGCAGTAATAAATGTATTTGAGAGCTAAATAATTAAAAAGAAAAACTTTATTTGAAAAAGCTGGGAAGGGAGAGATAAAAGGTGATCTAGTATGTTTGGACTTACCTGATAAATCTTGGTAAGATTTTGTCTTAACAGGAATAATTCTTATCGCTCTAATATTCTAGTTTATTACTATTTCTGAACTTTTAGCTATTTCACTGCTTATCAGCCCTTCCACTGAAAACCTTAATTTGTCTTTTTTTCTTCTTAATATTACCCCTGTACAATGCTTGGTGGAGAAGAAAAAAAATCCTGAAAGAAATGTTTCTGAATTATCAGTGAATCTTACGTTTTGATAACAGCCAGAAAGGTAAAGGAGAGCCTACAGTAATCAAGAGTAGCAAAAGAGAAGTGAAGAAATAAGAAGTTCAAACAAAGGTAATGATGACATAAAATTGAATTACAGTCATGTGCTGTTTAAAGACAGTGATATGTTCTGAGAAATGCATTTTTTTTGATCGACAACTAAAGATATAGCAAGGCAGTTTAATACTCACACAGAGGTTCCAGCTCTTGACTCTGTTCCCACAACAAAAAAGGCAATGCCGATATAACAGGAGCTGATGATGGCAATGCTCATTGTGAGGTACCCCATTGCTGAGAAGTCAATGCAAGACTGTAGCTAAGTGGTTGTTTTTAATGGATAGAAATGTTTTATTTGATTTTATATGTGTGCATTTGATCTATTTGCATTTTCCCATTGTTTTGAGACATCACTCCTCAAGCACCTCATTTATTTTTTTATTAAATTTATTGGGGTGACATTGCTTAATAAAATTATATAGATTTCAAGTGTACAATTCTATAATACATCATTTTATATTGCATTGTGTGTTCATCACCCAATGTTTAGTCTCCTTCTGTCACCATATATTTGACCCCCTTTAGTCTCTTCACCTTTCCCCTCTGATAACCACCATATTGTTCTTCGAATCAATGTTTTCTTCTTGTTATTTTGTTTGTTCATTTGTTGCTTTCTGTTTTATATTCCACATATGAGTGAAATTATATGGTTCTTGTCCTTTCCCTCTGACTTATTTCACTTAGCATGATGCCTGAGAAATGCATCTTTAGGTGATTTTGTCACTGTGCTAACATCATAGAGTGCACTTACACAAATCTAGATAGAATAGCCTACCATACACCTTGGCTATACAGTATGGCCTATTACTCCTAGTCTACAAACCTGTATAGCATGTTGCTTTACTGAATATTATAGGCAATTGTAATGCAATGTTAATTATTTGTGTATCTAAACATAGAAAGTTACAGTAAAAATATGGTATAAAAAATGGTACAACTGTATAGGGCACTTACCATGAGTGGAGCTTGCAGGACTGGAAGTTGCTCCGGGTGAGTGAGTCAGTAAGTGAGTGGTGAGTAAATGTGAAGGCCTGGGACATGACTGTACACTATTGTACATTTTATAAACACTACCTTTAGGGTACACTAAATTTATAAAACAAGAGGGGTTTAAATCAAACATAAGAGAAAATAATGCAATCAAGAGATGCAGTAAAGATTTATGAGGCTGCTGGTGGTGTAACAAGGCATACTGGTTTACAGCAAAATTTTTATTACATAAGTAGAAAGAGTACTCTCTAAAATAACGATAAAAAGTATAGTATAATAAAAACATAAACCCATAATGGAGTCATTTATTATCATTATCAAGTATTATGTACTACACATAATTATATGTGCTATACTTTTATGACAGGCAGTGCAGTAGGCTTGTTTACACCAGCATCAGCACAAAACATGTGGGTAATGTGTTGCACTATGATATTATGATGGCTACGACATCACTAGATGATAGGAATTGTTCAGCTCCCTTATAATCTGTGGGACCACCATTGTATATGTGGTCTGTTGTAAACTGAAATGTCATTATTTGGTTCATGACTGTAGTCAAACTGTCAGACTATGACAAAAAGTGCTATGTGGACCTTTGTTACACTGAACACTTAAAAAAATGTTGATACTGTTCAATGCCTCTTTCCTCCACCAACGAGCATGAATAAGGCTTGTGGCCTTCATTAAAAATACAGTAGTTCAGCCATGGTGACCTATTAGAAAGTTTACTTCTGAATCAAGTGCTCAGTAAAAAGAATGTTATTTATAGCCTCTTTGCATTAAATTTGGCATTGCTTTAATGCTCCTTCAATAATGGAATGTGTGAATATTATCTAAGTAATGTGGAAACTACATCTGGGGAAAAAATCCACACCTAGTTGAAAATGAAATTGATAAAAACGGCTCAGGATTCAACTTTCCATAAAACTACTCTTCACCTAGTTCCCTCTACCCTAGTTACACTGACCTTGCTTTTTGTCCAGTGTGCCAAGTTCCTTCCTTTCTAAAGGCCTTTTGCACTTACTCTTCATTTTGGATAAAACACCCTCTCCCAAGGTCACCCATGGCTTGCTCAAATATCCACATCTTCTAAGAACCCGTTCCTGACTACTCTTTCTAAAAATAGGACTTCTACCACTTTCTATCCCCTATCGTGTTTTCTTTTTCTTCATAGCACATAATAATGCCCATTATTTTATATTTTATTGCTTTATATTACAGTCTTTCCTCATTGTACTGTAATGTTCCCTAGGCAGGAATTATGTCTTTTTGTTGTTGTTGTTCACTGCTGTATTTCTATCCCTCCAAACAGTGCTTGGCACATAGTAAAATAAAATTTATCATGTATAGAGTGCTTACAAAATGTCAGGTAATTTTTCTAAACCTTTCATTCATTAGCTCATTTAATCCCCACAACTATTATTATTTCTACTTTAGAGATAAGGAAAAATGAGGCAAAATTAGTTAACTCGTCCAAACTCAAAACTAGTAATTAAAGAATCCAAGATTCAAAAACAGACCACTATACTATATTGTCTCTCACTGGTAGTAGATGTCAATATTTATCAAATGAAAACCTTTTGTCTTAAGTGATATACTGACATTAATATTTCAAATAGTTTCTTATCTGCCAAAGGACTGCAATGTAATTCATAATTTTGTATTTGCATTCAGAACACTGAATGAAATATAATAAAAAGTACCTGTAAGGCAGTAAATCTTCTGCCATGCTAAAGTGAGTTCCTACTTGTTGGCAGGCATTTTCCATATATAATCTGATTTAATCCTCACAATAACCCCACAAGGTTAGATATTACCTGCTCTGTTTTACAAATGATGAAACTGAGGCCAAGTTCAGTGCCATATAGGGTCATACAACAAGGGCCATTTTTCATTGATTCTAAGATACACAAATGTTTGAACATCTCTGAAATTGCTATACTTTAAAATCTTTGGCTTTCAACAAACATAATTGCTCATTTTATTCCTTTCTTATTGGTACATAAAATAATGATGCATCTTGAAATGGATGGCATCTTAGGTATAGCATATTATAAGGAGTAAAGGTCATACTCAGACTAATGCAGATGTGATATACAAATCTAAACTCTTAACCATTATGCTATATGGTGACAGTTGTCGTGTTTGATTTCTAATTATTTATTTATTTATTCTTTTTATTTTTTTTATTTTTTTTTTGAGGGCAGTATCACTGGCCTTCATACGTGGAACCTGAACCGGGGCCGCTGGCGTCCCAAGCCAGTACTTAACCACCATGCCACTTAGCCGGCCCTGATTTCTAATTTTTTCATTAGTTACATTTTCTTTAAGGTAGGCAATAAAATTAACTGCAGTAGAGCTTCAGTTGTAGAGAAATGCAGAAATACTTAACCTCTCTGCCTACCTCCTCAGGACTACTATTGAGCATCTGTGGTCTCAGTAATTTGGATCAAACTTTGGATCAATCTTTGATCTTTTGTACAGAGTTCAATTTATGATCCAAGACATCTCTGAGCTATAGAGAGACATCGTTAGAGCTAGCAGAAGGAAATCACAAAATCAAGTGGATTTGCTATGTTGCCACTGAGACTGTTAGAAGTTGTTGATAGTTGTTTATCACATGTTCTAAGGATGGCATGCACCAGTGGGTCAGTGCGTTATTCCATGTTCTATGGGTGGTGTGAGGGTTTAAATTATTCAATTTAGAAGTTATTTAGCACCTTAATTCTTTCCATTCAAATTTTGGAATTCATTTAAAAATAAGATTTTCAATTCACTTTTAAACTTGAACAGTGAAAAATTAGGCTGTTGAAGATAACCATTTTTGTTTTACATTATATTAGAATAATGAAGGTAATTACACAACTACTCTTTCCATCTCGAAGTGCCAAATTAAATTGGAAAAAGCAAAATATATTCAACTCACAAGTGGACTATCTGATCAAGTGATTGTTCAGCAACCAGTTTTTTAAAAATATATCTGATTTCTGACAAAGTCAGTTTAAATAATGATGCCTTTATATTTCATATATATGTGTTATGAAATTTGGAAATGAATATCTGCCTGAGAGAAAAAGGAGCCAATATGGCAAATCTGCAAAGAATATTATGATTTTCTATTCTTCCCTCAACCAAGACAATTGGAGCTTTACTTTCTTGAGTAAAATTGGCATTCCATTGCTGCTGTCCTTTCCTTTAGGGAGAAAATTAATTGAAGAGGTGTGATCAAAACATACAGTGAATGTTTAAATAAAAAAAAATTATCACAGTAAAGGACACATTGCCATTAATCCCCCTCAAAATAATCCCCCTCGCTTAGAAAACACTTATCCCATAGTTCTTGCCACTTTCTGAAGCAGTTCTGGAAGTTCTCTTTCATGGGTGTCTTTAGTTGGCTGCTATGGATGCCTTGATGTCCTGAATCAATTCAAAATGTTTACCTTTCATGGTCATTTTGACTTTGGGGAAGAGTCAGAAGTTGCATGGTGCCAGACCTGGTGAATAAGGTAGATGAGGGCACAGCATAATGTTATTATTTGACAGAAATGGCCATACCAGAAGTGATGTGTGACACAGAGCCTTTCTGTTGTGATCACAAAATATGGTGAATGCTGCTGTTGAGAGCTATCCAACAAAAAGGTAGGGATCTTCAATATTGGAAATGGTGTGTGGTACCTTAGTAATAGTATGTGACAAGTTTCAACTTGTTTGGTGAAGTCAGTCAGGTGTGAGCTATGGTTGAGAGAAGGTGTGTTTTGAAGTATGCCATAAATCATCCTCCATCATAACAATGATCCCTGTCACACCTCGCCTCTGGTATATGAAGATATGACAATTAAGGTCACGTACTCATCCTAAAAAAAGTGCTACATACCTCATTGGTGAATATCACTATGAGCACCTTTGAAGTACTCCCCTTAGGAAGCTCTGCACCTATACCAGCACCTAGTGCCACCCTTCGAAGCAATTTTGGAACTTCTTTTCTGGAATGGCCATCAGAGCTGTCATCGTATTACCCTTGATGTCCTGAATGTCATCAAAATGTCTTCCTTTCAATTTTTCCTTTATCTTTGGGTAAAGAAGGAAGTCATTGGGGGCCAGATCAGGTGAGTAGGGAGGGTGTTTCAATACAGTTATTTATTTACTGCCTAAAAACTCCCTCACAGACAGTGCCTGTGAGCTGGTGCATTGTCATGATGCAAGAGTCATGAATTGTTGGCAAAAAGCTCAGGCTGTCTAACTTTTCCATGAAGTCTTTCCAGCGCTTCCAAATAGTAAACTTGGTTAACAGTTTGTCCAGTTGGTACAAATTCATAATGAACAATCCATCTAATATAAAAAAAAACGGTTAGCAATATCATTGCAACAAGTTCGCAAACTTAATTGTCAGACTTCGTATGGCAATTTCTGTCAAATAAAACATTACAGTGTGTCCTCATCCACCAACCTGGCACCGTGCGACTTCTGGCACTCCCCCAAAGTAAAAATTATTCAGGATATCGAGACAGCCATGACAGAGCAACTAAAGACACACAAAAGAGGACTTATAGAACTGCTTCAGAAAGTGGCATGAATGAGAGGATAAGTATGTTCAAAGCAAGGGGGAGTATTCTGAGGGGGATTAAAGGCAATGTGTCTTTTACTCTAATAAATTGTTTTAATTTAAACATTCACTGTATTGTTTGATCACACCTCATAGCTACATTCAAGGCTCATTTGTATCTTAAATCTGTCAATTTTGAGCTTTTAACTTTTTTTTTTTTTGAGGGCAGTGTCATATGTGGGACCTGAACTGGGGCCGCTGGCTTCCCAAGCCAGCGCTTAACCACCATGCCACTTGGTGGGCCCTCAATTTTGAGCTTTTAAAAAATTACTAATCTTTTTTTCTTAACTAAAATATGTTCACTTTTTCAAAACTGTGATCATGTTAGTTAATGGTATCTATTAATACCATTAGCCTTTGGCCAATAAAGTTCAGAACATTTTTAGTAGCCTTATTTTGCAAAAAGTTGTCAATTAAAGGGTCTGTTAGAATTTATGATATGATTGGAGGTTGGCATTGTCAAAGGGAATACATTGATATTTTCTATGTAAATATAAAGCACGATTAGAATGGATAATTCTAAAAATACTGATAAATAGTATTTAATGTTGGCCATATAAAATATTTTTTCATAGAATTAAGTAGATGGTAGATAATATTATAACATCACTGGTGCTCTGTATCCTAACCAGTGGTATGCTGGCAAACAGTTGACAATTACCTCCTGGGTGGCAGGGTAACATCCTGATTGTAGTGTTCACTGATTTTTGCCATGTAAATACTCTTCACACAGACAATTTCAGGATAGTAATGTGATATCAATTAGTGCATAAAATTCCTGAAAATTAAAGTCACCTCCAACCAGTACCAGTGGCTCTAGAACACTGCTTACTGTTTCTAATTCAGGCACAACTTGGCTATCGAGACATCTGGGTTTAATTGTTTATTTTAATATTAGTGGTACCAAACAGTAGTCTATAGTAGAGATTGCTTTCCATTGTTTGCATTTTGATTTATAATTTGAAAACATCTGTATATAGAATGGCCAATGGCCAATTAATTTTCAATAACTAGCACTTCAGATAATATTCTTCGTTGTTGGGCCTGCCCTATGCATTATAGGTTATTTATCAACATTCCTGGTCTCTATTGCTTGAAGCCAGTAGTAGCAAAATGTCTCCAAATATTGCCAAATGTCCCCCAGGAGGGTATTGCTCCATATATCCATATATATATATATGATGTTTGTGAATAATAGGGAACATCAGTACTTAAGGAAGGCTCGAAGACTGTTTATATGCCACAAAGCAGTTGCAAGAAAGCTAAAGAATATAGTTAATCATCTGGATGCTTCCAAATATCTAGATGTGTATCATTAAATATGCAAAACATCTGTGAGTCAGACTGAATTTTTCCAGCTTTCATCTGGAAGTTTATCAGTCTGTGAATACAAGTTTCATATCTCATTGGTCTAATGACTATGTCTATATGATGAATAACACTGGTTCAGAAATATGTTGGTCTGGTGTTTTGGACTGTCTAACTATCTGATTTGGATCATAGCCCAGTTGCTCTGACTCAGTGTGTAATCTGAGATGATGCACAAGGAAAAAAAAGAATGTATCAATTTATTAGCTACATTTTAAAGCTTCAGCTCAAGATCACTGTTTTCCCCCATTCTATATATTTCATTATTTTGCATAAGTGGAGATTTAAGTATAGGACACACTGCATTAATTTAACAATAAAAGTCTAAAAGTTGTAAATCTTAGACACAATACTATTTTTCTCTATTATTATTATTATTATTATTATTATTATTATTTAGTAAGTTTACCTTATCCCTTGTCACTGAGTGACACACATTTCCAAAGCATAAACTTCCTTCATTAGACATTTTCATTTTTGATATCTTCTCTAAAGCTTATACTTAAACTGGGGAAATGAAAATTATGTATGCCTCCCCATTAGAGCTGCATTTTCATAGTGGTCAACTGGAGGCCCTTCCCAAAACCTTTGAGTGTGTGTCTACCTGGAGACAACCTTCCAAATCTAGGAAATAATAAATAAGCACATAACACCCACCTTAACTACAATGGAAGGATCAACTTCTAGTTACCTTTTTTGTATCTGTGGTGGCGGTGGTGGTAGTTATGGCAGTTGCTGCTATTTTAGGGTAAGGGAATAAAAATAAACGCACATTTATTATTATTATATTTTACTTTTACCTCATGTAAAAGAACATTTTCTTTGCCAGAGAAAAGTTCAATTCAGAATTAAGCTTATTTTCCTCACAGGATTGTCAAGTGAATTGACATTATTTTAATCTATGACATTTAATGACATCAGCAATAAATTATGATCTGGAAAAAAAGTGCTTTCTGACGTATTCAATTACTAAACACATTTACTTTTTTCATAATTAATGATACTAGCACAACAAAATGAACCTGGATTTTGAGGGGGAAAATCCTATATAAATATAAAACGAATATGTAAATTCTTAAATGTGATATAATAGATATAATACATATTTATTAAATTATATATTATTATACTGTATGTAATAAAGAAACAAATAAATAATACATTTAAATATACAGAACTGCTTTCTTTCTTTTTTTATTTATTAGTTTCAGGTGTACAACACAACGCAATAGTTATATTCTTTATGCCCCAAAGTGAAAACCCCCCTCCCCCAGTTCGCCACCCCACTCCCCCCCATATCACACACATCCATCACAACTCCCCTGACTCCCCTCCACAGTATACTCCACATCCCGTGACCATCCACATATTCAGTTGCAGTTGAAATACAATACTATACAACATCAGCTTCAGGTGTAGAGTGCAGTGATCAAGCCTCTACTCCATCCATGAAGTGGTCTCCCTAACAAGACATGTGACTATCTGACATGCTACAACATTTTACAACATTATTATATTCCCCGAACTGTGTTTCATATCCCTGTGGCAATATTGTAGTTGTCTATTTATGCTGTCTAATCCCTTCCCCTTCCCCACCAACCCCACCCCCGCCCAACTAGCAACCCTCAGTATTTCCTCTACATCTACGAGTCTGTTTACTTTGATTGTTCACTCAGCTCTTCAGACTCCACATACAAGTGAGATCACATGGTACCTGTCCTTCTCCGACTGACTTATTTCTCGCAACATAATAGTCTCTTCACAACATTATCAGTTACATTCCCAGAACTGCCCCCATATCCCTGCGGCAACATTGTAGTCCCACATACACTGTCCAAAACCTTCCCCCTCTCCCTCTTCCCCACTCCCTCCCAGCCAGCAACCATCAGTTTTTCCTTTATATCTGCTTGATACGACTTCAATCTTCTTAAATTGTCTCTCTGGGTTAGCTTGTTTACCCCTTTCTTTTGTTTACAAAAGCCCTTTGAACATTTCTTGCAATGCTGGCTTGGTGGTAATGAATTCCTTAAGCTTATTCTTTTCTGAGAAGCTCTTTATTTCTCCTTCAATTTTAAGTGATAGCCGTGCTGGGTAGAGCAATCTTGGTTGTAGGCCTTTATTTTGGGTCACTTTGAGTATCTCCTGCCACTCCCTTCTGGCCTGCAGAGTTTCTGTAGACAAGTCAGCTGTTAGTCTAACAGGAGTTCCTTTGTATGTAAGCTGCTGTCTTTCTCTTGCAGCCTCTAGGATTCTGTTTCTGTCTTTAAGCTTTGCCATTTTAACTATGATGTGTCTTGGTGTGGACCTGTTTGGGTTCAGCTTGTTTGGAACCCTCTGCACTTCCTGGGCATGTATGTTGATTTCGTTCACCAGGGTAGGGAAGTTTTCAATCATTATTTTTTCAAATATATTCTCAACCCCTTGCTTCTTCTCTTCTCCTTCTGGTATCCCTATGATTCGAAAGTTGGTTGCGCTTCACCTTGTCCCATAGGGCTCTTAAACTATTTTCACTGTTTTTTATTCTTTGGTCTTTTTGCTGTGCCAACTGGGTGAGTTCAGCTATTTTATCTTCCAAATCGCTGATCTGCTCCTCTGCTTCATCTGCTCTACTGGTGATTCCTTCGAGTGTGTTCTTCATTTCAGTTATTGTGTTCTTTAGTTCTAACTGGGTTTTTTTTATGGTTTCTCTATCCTTCTTTATGTCCTCGCTAAGTTCCTTAAACATTCTTATCATCAGTGTTCTAAACTCTGTCTCTGAAAGGTTGGATCCCTCTGTTTCATTTGGTTCCATTTCTGGAGGTTTCTTCTGATCTTTTACTTGTGTCATGTTTCTTTATTTCCCCATTCTGGCTGTTGCTCTGGGATTGCTTTGATGTATTAGATAGATCACCAGGAGAGCCCTGGCTGGATCACGCAGGCACACAGCTCACAGGCCAACACTCCCAGGAAAACTCCCAGTCTCAGCCTGTCCCAATCAGCTGCTAGTCGATCTGGCCGAGCAGCCCAACAACCAATCACCAGCCTGGCAACTCTGCAAGCGCAGTGCGGAGAGCGGGGACTGAGGCGGCTTGCGCACTCCTGCGTCTCAGTGAGTAGCTTTTTGGAGCCAGATCACTCCCACTAGGTGTTTCCCTGGCAACGCAGCACAAGCCGAGTGGAGGATGGGGATCCGAGGTGGCTCCTGCACTCCCAGGTCTCAGTGAGCAGCCTGTTGGAGCCAGAGGGCACCTGCCCTGCGTTTCCCTGGCAACGCAGTATAAGCCGGGCAGAGGGTGGGGATCCAAGGCCGCAGGCGCACTCATGCACGCATACACGGACTTCTGCGCCAATTCCACCAGACCAATTAGGTCTCGGACCTGATCCTTTGTGGGAGGGCCCAAGCCCGACAAAATGGCGTCCTCCCTACACCACTCACGTGCAGGCTCCACACCACGAGAACAACAGTTCAAAAACCTCCATCCTTTGCACCAGAGGTGCTCAGTTCAGTCCGTCCCGCAGGCTCCCGGCTCACACAGCCACTCCCTCCACCAGGAACCAGGTAAGTGCTCACCGGCGAGCAAGCCTGGGCGCCGGCCCCACTGACTCTCCGACCGCTCTTAGCCTCATCGAGCTGAGCAAAGACAGTCCTCACTAATTTACTGCCGGCTATATTAGAACTCCTCTTCCTGGCAAAGGAACTCTGGGCTGGTGAGTTTGGAGTGCAGCCGGAGGGTCTCTCCCCCAGCCAGAGAAGCTTCCCACGGTTGGGGCTTCCCTCACGGGGCTCGCCCTCTCTCGTCTCCGCCCAACCTACCAGACCCGACGTGGCTTCCTCTTTAAGTTCTTTGTTTAGTGGTTCTGTTCATCTAGTGCTCCGGGGACCTCCAGGGTTGAATGCTGTATAATTTGCTTGTAATTTTGGTGTGATCCTGGGAGGCAGTTAGCACAGCGTCTGTCTATTGCGCCATTTTACCGGAAGTCCCCAGAACTGCTTTCTTAATGTAAATATTAGGTTTAATTACAATAGTATATCCTTCATTTCAAATTGTTTTTTATTCCACAAAGAGAAAAAGAGTTAATGACAGAAAGATGGAGTCATAACTTTTTCACAACAGGTTTGCTGCCAGAACACAGGTGTAGTGAAAACCACCACCAAGTCTAACCCAAAATGGGAAAGGAAAAGGTACACATCAACATCGTTGTCAATGGACATATAGATTCCAGCAAGTCTACCACTACTGGTTATCTGCTGTATAAATGTGGTGGGATCGACAAAAGAACCATCGAAAAATTTGAGAAGGAGGCTGATGAGATGGGAAAGGGCTCCTTCCAGTATGCTGGGTCTTGGATAAACTGAAAGCTGGACGTGAGCGTGGGACCACCATTGATATCTCCCTGTGGAAATTCAGGACCAGCAAGTATTATGTGACCATCATGCATGCCCCAGGACACAGAGACTTTATCAAAAACATGATTACAGGCACATCTCAGGCTGACTATGCTGTCCTGATTGTTGCTGCTGGTGTTGGTGAATTTGAAGCAGGTGTCTCCAAGAATGGGCAGACCCATGAGCAGCCCTTCTGGCTTACACACTGGGGGTTAAACAACTAATTGTGGGTGTTAACAAAATGGATTCCACTGAACCGCCTTACAGCCAGAAGAGATATGAGAAAATTAAGGAAGTCAGCAGCTACATTAAGAAAATTGGCTACAACCCTAACACAGTAGCATTTGTGCCAATTTCTGGTTGGAATGGTGACAACATGCTGGAGCCAAGTGGTAACATGCCTGGGTTCAAGGGATGGAAAGTCACCCGTAAAAATGGCAATGCCAGTTGGAAATATGCTGCTTGAAGTTCTGGATTGTGTCCTGCCTCCAACTCATCCAACTGACAAATCTTTGTGTCTGCCCCTCCAGGGTGTCTACAAAATTGGTGGTATTGATACTGTCTCAAACTCAGCATGGCAGTCACCTTTGTTCCAGTCAATGTTACAGTTGAACTAAAGTCTGTTGAAATGCATCATGAAGCTTAGAGTGAAGCTCTTCCTGGGGACAACATGGGCTTCAATGTCAAGAATGTGTCAAAGATGTTCATTGTGGCAATGTAGCTGGTGACAGCAAAAATGACCCACCAATGGCAGCAGCTGGCTTCATGGCTCAGGTGATTATCCTGAACCATCCAGGCCAAATCAGTGCCAGGTAACACCTGTACTTGATTGTCACACAGCTCACATTGCTTGCAAATTTGCTGAGCTGAAGGAGAAGATTGATCATCATTCAGGGAATAAGCTGGAAGTTGGCCTGAAGGTTTTGAAACCTGGTGATGCTGCCATCGCTGATATAGTTCCTGGCAAGCCCACTTGTGTTGAGAGCTTCTCTGACTACCCTCCTCTGGGCTGTTGTGCTATTCATGATATGAGACAGACAGTTCCGTGGGTGTCATCAAAGCAGCAGACAAGAAGGCAGTTGGAGCTGGCAAGGTCACCAAGTCTGCCCAGAAAGCTCAGAAGGCTAAATGAGTACTATCTCCAATACCTACCACCCCTATCTTAATCAGTGGTGGAAGAATGTCCTCAGAACTATTTGTCTCAATTGGCCATTTAAGTTTAGTAGTAAAAGACTGGTTATGATTATAATGCATTGTAAAACCTTCAGAAGGAAAGGAGGAACTTTGTGGATCATTTGTTTTTAGCATGTGGCAGTTCTTAAGTCACTACTTTTTGAAATCAGTACTTTTTAATGGAAACAGCTTGAACAAAAATCTATCATGGAATTTTGAGACCCATTAAAATAAAGTTTAATGAGAAACCTGTGTGTTCTTTTGGTCAACACTGTAACTTCCTATTAGACACTTCAGATTTTGATAATTTTCAGTTAACGTTTTTTTCTGGGTGTGAACTTTGGGTTTTTTCACCTTGTCTCAAGGAGAGGAATCATCTGTTTACATAGTAAAAAGCTATGGGAGGGGATCTGATGGTGCATCACTTCATAGCTTAGGATAGATAAACAAAGAGGAGCTTTGTTGATGTGTAAGCTAGTTTACAAAGGCCAAATTCTGTAAAAATGGTCCACATGTTGTATATAAAATTTTGTAGAGTTATGTCAATATTAAGTAAATTTGTCGGTATGTCAAATTTTAGTTTTCCAGTTACTGGAATGTGAATTCTCACTTTTACCAATACTGAGGTAGTTCAAAGAACCTAAAATAAAGCTTCAAGAGTATTGAGCACTGTCTTGCTACAATTAATTGTATCCTGAGTCTAGGAAAAATAAATGATACTGGAAGTTGAAAAATAGAGAAGAAGAAAGATACAATCACAATTTACATTTTTCCTTTTGAAACTAAATTAAGGTATCTAATGTGTCTTTTAGAATAAAGCCCTATCTATTATATGTTTATCTTTACTTAAGAGATTTTTGATATTTCCCTATCGGTTCTTTCACTGAACTTGGCAGAGCACCAAATTAATTACAATCTGTATTGTGGGCTCTATTCTCTTTTGTCTATTTTTGGGCCATCCTGTTTTATTCCTTTCCATGGGAGATTGAATTTTCTTTACTTTAGAAGACTGTTACAGACTTTATATTTTGCTTGATACTTCACAAATGACTCACTGTATATACCATTTGAAATGCATGGCCAGAAATTTAATGAGTAAAGGCCAGAAATGTCAAACTTAATTCTAAATGTTGATGTCTGGCAGGTTTTCAGCAAACTTTGCAAGATTTTTATGGTTCACTGGGTTCTAGGGAACAGATGAATTTATGATTTAATCTCTTTTGCATTTTAGATGCTACTACAATAAACTTGGCAGTCAAGTAATTGCTACCTATTGACAATGGATATAATGCACATTTGAGTTGCAGTTAAAGAATAACACATACATAAAATAAAATCACTGACTAAAGAATGTATCACTGAGTCCAATATAAATATGCTCCCTAGAAGAGAATTCCTTTTGGCATGGATATTTCTAATGAATATGGTCAACCACAGGAACAAATAAGCATACTGATTTTTCAGATTTATAATTAATCTTGTATTACTAGTGAGAAGAAAATGAGTAACTCTCTCCCAAAATTATTCTATGGATTTAAAAAAAAGATGTGATTAATATATTCTCAATCTATGTTTTCAGATAAATTCATTGTTATAGCCTCTAAAAGCAAAAGAAAATTAACTGTATACTGGTCAATATTAAATTTGACCTTTTATCATTGACATATTTTCTAGGAAGGAAGAAATTCATTCATGGCCCTAACAAACATTTTGGTATTTTTTAAAGTCACTTCCACTGGTTTACCAGTAAAATTTAAATATGAATTATAAATTACAGTTGCAGAAGTTTTTGACAATTATATAACATTACACCTTGAAAAGAGGGAGTTTGTGTTTAATCATCCTTTACAGGGAGTAGGCAGAGTCCCATTTTATAAATATTTGATTTGTCTCTCCAAAAGAACATACAGTACCTTGAAAAGACTAGGCATCAGCTGCTCTCAGCAGTCTGTTCACACACAAAAAAGCTCTTTCACAAGGGGTGTCACCTCTTCTCATCTTTTACAAAGAGGTAGGGGTTACTTTCAGTCCTCTTTTTTCAGTATCTATTTCTTAATCACATACTGTATGTCAGACACCGTAGTAAGCAATGGAGAACTTTTTCTTCTTTCCATTCTTTTTCCATGTTAGGTCCCACAAAGCATGATCATAAATGTGCTATTTACTGTTTACCACTTCATTATAAATTAAAATGTTTCATTTGCATTCATGATGTGTTACTTAGGAAAATTATAGCCAAGAATATGTGGAGTGAATGCATGACATTATATTTCATTATGTGGTGTTAAACTTTTATTATTTTTATTGCTCTTTTTGAAGCGGTGCCTACAAAAAGTGTGAAAGCAAATGATGAGCCTACATTCCTAGCCTCACATAAAGTTTCTCTAAAGCAGACAAGATGTGTATTTGTTTTGTCTTCACTTCTGATGTCATCCATGGTGCTGGTTCCCTACTTAGTTGCAGAAATCTCCTGAATCCATTTCTTTCAGCAGTATTTCAAGTTAAGTTCTCTGATTTAGCTGGAAGGATTCCCCAGCTTATCTTTTAAGGAACTTTTCATTTGGGTTAAGGGAAAGTTCCTAGGCTGGGTTCAGGGACACAATAATGAAAATCCAGGGTTAAACAGATGTTGTAAACAGGAAAAAATACCAGGACTAAGATAGCTCAGGCAGGCTCTGTAACCAAAGTTGGGTGCTCTGAAAATCGGAACCAAAGTATTGTTTCCATTTGGGTTATTACAAATAGTCTTTGGTAAATTTATGGAAACATTTCTGATGGTATATAACTAGGAGTAGAATTATTGCATTATAGAGTATGTGTATGTTCAGTTTTACTGAACATTTTCCAGAGTGATTGTGCCAATTTACCCTTCTATGGCAGTAAATTGAAGCTCTAGTTGCTCCAACCCCTGCAAATAGTTGCTATTGTCTCTCTTTTTCATTTTATCCATTCCAGTGGGTATATAATGGTATCACATTGTGATTTTGATTTACATAAACTGAAATGGTAATGAAATAGGGAAAGTTTTTATATGTTTTTCCCCACCTTGGGTATCCTCTTTGTGAAGTACAGTAATACCTGGTTTGTAAGCATAATTTGATCCAGAAACATACCACTCGTATTGCAAGAAATTGCTCATTCACCATGTTAAAATCTATTAGAAATGTTTGCTCGTCTTGAGGAACACTCACAAACCACTTTACTCATAATCCAAGGTTTTACTGTACATTCCAATATTTTGTTCATTTTCCCTCTGGATTGTCTGATTTTTCTTTACAGATTTTTAGTAGTTTTATTTAAATGCTGGGTATGAGTTATTTATCATTTTTTTCAATAAAATTTTTATTTTAGAATAATTTAAATTAACAGGAAAATTGAAAAGATAGTACAGAGAATTCCCACATTTAGGTTATCCTATTATGAAAAACTTAGTATGGTACATTTCTTATAATTAATGAACCTATATTGATACTATTGTTATTAATAATTTATATTATTATTAACTAAATATTGTAGTATATTCATGTTTTCTTAGTCTTTCCCCCTATGTACTTCTTCTGTTCTAGTGTCCCATTCAGGATACCACCTTACATTAGTCATCACATCTCCTTAGACTCCTTTTGGCTATGATAGTTTCTCAGACTTTTCTTGTTTTTGATGAATTTGACTGTTGTGAGGAATAACGGTCAGGTATTTGCAGAATATCCCTCAAAAGTGGAATTTTGGACTGACTTTTTATTATTATGCAATGTCCATTTATTCCTCCAGTGAAGTGTCTTACCATAAAGTCTTTTTATCTTACATTATTATAGCCATTCCAATTTTTCTTTTAATTACTGCTTACATAGTATTTTGTTCACCATTGTTTTTATTTTCAGACATCTGTGTCCTTATATTTAATAAGAGTTCTTTGATTTCCATTAAAAGAATATATATTTTTGAACCTACTCTAACAACTTTAGTATTTTAATTATATTATCAATTACATTCAAAGTGATTATTGATATATTTAGCTTCTATTTACTGCCTTATTAATAGTTTTATATTTACCCCCAACCATTTCACCTTCCTTTTTCTCTTCATTCTTGTCTTTTTGTATTAGTCACCTCAATTCTGTTATTTGTTTTCTTCCCTTAAATATGTAATATTTCATTAATGTTCATGTCTTCCTTTAGTAGTGACCTTCTTAATCTTTTATCGTATTAATTTTAGTATGTGCATTGCTGAAGTGAAAATGGCATTTTGTAAGCAAAAAGTTTTGCTTTAGTGTAACTTTGTGGTTTAACAAAATGTGGTTTAACATTATTTTGGAGAATAAACTACGTACACAAAAATTTGGAAAACTTCACATTCATGTAAAATATTTGTTCCCCTAAGTAGCCAAATCATATTATACTATAAAGAATCAAAGCAAAGTGATGATTTTTTAATGTTCACCATATTTGTAAACAACATGATGTGTGCCCATATGAATCAAATGCTAAATGTATAAATATTTAAATGATGCAAATTATTTAAAAATAATAAGTACTATGAGGGTTCTGGGATTTTACTGTACTTGCAAGCTCACGAATATTTTTTTTTTTATTATGAGTTTCGGGTGTAAAAAAACAACATCATGATTAGATATTTACACACCTCACAAAGTGATAACCACAAGTCTACTACCCATCTGACATCATATATAGCTGTTACAATACCGTTGACTATATTCTCCTAAGCTGTACTTTATATCCCGTGACTATGTATGAGGTATGATCTAAAAATGTGAATGTTTAAATTAAAAATATTTATTACATTTAATGACACATTCTCCTTAATCACCCTCAAAATGCTTCCTCTTGCTTTGAACACACTTATCCCATCATTCTTGACACTTAGTGAAGCAGTTCTAGAAGTCCTCATTTGTGAATGACTTTAGTTGTGCTGCCCTGGATGCCTCAATGTCCTGAATCAATTCAAAACGCTTCCCTTTCATGGTCATTTTGACTTTGGGGAAGAGCCAGAAGTTGCATGGTGCCAGATCCGATGAATAAGATGGATGAGGAGACACCTTACTGTTTTTATGTGACAAAAATTCCCATACCAGAAGCGACGTGTGACACGGAGCCTTTCCGATGTGATGATGAAATACAGAGAATGCCGCTGCTGCGTGCCATCCAATGGAAAGGCAGGGGTCTTCAATACAAGTAGTGGCGCATCAAACCTTAGGAACAGTATGTGACAAGTTTCCACTTGTTCGGTGCAGTCAGTTGGGTGTGAGCTATGGTTGAGAGAAGGTGTGTTTTAAAGTGTGCCGTAAATTATCCTCCATCATGACAACACTCTGTGTCACACATTGCTTCTGGTATATGGCAATTTCTGTCAAATAAAAACATTACAGGGCCCACCGAGTGGCGCGGTGGTTAAGCGCTGGCTTGGGAAGCCAGCAGCCCTGGTTCGGGTCCCACATATGAAGGCCAGTGACACTGACCTAAAAAAAACACACACAAAAAAAAACCAACCAAAAAAAACCATTACAGTGTGTTCTCATCCACCTTATTCACCAGATCTGGCACAGTGCAACATCTGCTCTTTCCCAAAGTCAAAGTGATTCAGAACATCGAGGCAGCCACGACAGTGCAACTAAAGACACTCATGACAGAGGGCTTCCAGAACTGCTTCAGAAAGTGACAACAAGGATGGGATAAGTGTGTTCAAAGTGAGAGGGAGTATTTTGAGGGGGTTTAATGAGAATGTGTCTTTTAATGTAATAAATTTTTTAATGTAAACATTGACCGTATTGTTTGATATATATATATATTTGGCAATTAATATTATTTTATATTAGTTAGTTTTGGTTGTACAGTGCAGTGGGTAGTCATTTATATCATGTAAAAAATGATCTTGATAAGTCTAGTACTCATTTGGCACCATACATAGTTTTTTCAACGTTATTGACTCTCTTTCCCATATTGTATTTCATATCCCCATGACTGTTTTGTGACTACCAATTCATTCTTCCTAGTCCCTTTACCTTTCTCACCATCTCCCCAAACCCTCTCCCATCTATCAACCATCAGTTTGTTCTGTGTATCTATGAGTCTATTTCTGTTTTATTTGTTCATTTATTCTGTTCTTTAGAGTCCGCATATAAGTGAGATCATATGGTATTTGTCTTTCTCAGTCTGATGTATTGCACTTAGCATAATATCGTCTACATTCATCCATATGGATGCAAGTGGTAATGTTTCATTCTTTTTAATGGCAGAGTAATGCTCCATTGTATAAATGTACCACCATTTCTTTATTCAATCATATGTTTATGGGCATTTTGTTTTTTACCATATCTTGGCTACTGTGAATAGTGCTGCTGTAAACATAGGAGTGAATATATCTTTTTGAATTAGTGTTTTGGATTTCTTTGAATAAATACCCAGGAGTGGAATTTCTGGGTCATAAAGTAGTTCTGTTTTTAATTTTCTGAGCCTCTTCCATACTGTTTTCCATAGTGGCTGCACCAATTTGTTGTCTCACCAACAGTGCACATGGGTTCCCTTTTCTCCAAATCCTTGTCAACACTTGTTGTTTATTGATTTATTGATGATGGCCATGCTGATAGGAGTGAGGTAGTTCTTATTGTGTTTTTTATTTGCATTTCTCTAATGATTAGTGACATTGAGCATTTTTTAATATGGCTACAAGGTGTGATCAAACAATATGATGACTGTTTATATTTTTAAAAATGTATTAAAGTAAAAAACACATTGCCATTAATACCCCTCAAAATAATTCCCCTTGCTTTGAACAGACTTGTACCATTCTTGCCACTTTCTGAAGCAATTCTGGAAGTCCTCTTTCTTTTTTTTTTTATTTTATTTTATTTTATTAGTTTTTGGTGTACAACACAATACAATAGTTATACTCTTTACCCCCCAAAGTGAAAACCCCCCTCCCCCAGTTCACCACCCCACTCCCCCCCATATCATACATATCCATCACAACTCCCCTGACTCCCCTCCACAGTATACTCCACATCCCGTGACCACCCACATATTCAGTTGCAGTTGGCATACAATACTATACAACACCAGCTTCAGTTGTACAGTGCAGTGATCAAGCCGAAGTCCTCTTTCTTGAGTGCCTTTAGTTGTGCTGTCATGGTGCCTTGATGCTATTATCAATGGGATTATTTTTTAAATTTCTCCTTCTGATAGTTCCTTATTGGTGTATAAAAATGCAACCAATTCCTAAAATTAATTTTGTGTCCTGGTATTTTACTAAATTCATTTATCAATTCTCATAGTTTTTTGATGGAATCTTTGGGGTTCTCTCTATATAGCATCATGTCATCTGCAAATAATGACCATTTGACTTCTTTCTTTCCCTTGGGTTCCTTTTTTTTCCTAGTCCAATTACTGTTGCTAATACTTCCAGTGCTATGTTGAATAAAAGTGGTGAAAGTAGGCATCCTTTTCCTGTTCCTGATCTTAAGGAGAATGCTTTTCTCTTTTCCCCATTAGGTATAATATTAGTGGGTTTGTCATATATGACCTGCATTATGTTGAGTTATGTTCCCTCTATTCCCACTTTGCTGAGAGTTTTTATCATAAATGGATGCTGGATTTTGTCAAATGCTTTTTTTGCATCTATTGATAGGACCATAGGATTTTTATTTTTCATTTTGTTTATGTGGTGTATCATGTTAACTGATTTGTGGATTATGAACTAATCTTGCTTACCAGGAATGAATCCCTCTTGATTGCGATGTATGATTTCTTTAATGTATTGCTGAATTATGTTTGCCAATATTCTGTTGAGGGGTTTTGCATCTATATTCATTAGGGATATTAGCCTATAGATTTTGTTTTTGTTTTAGTAGTGTCTTTGTCTGATTTTGGAATCAGGGTAATGGTGGTCTCATACAATGAGATTGGGAGCCTTCCCTCCTCTTGGATTTTTTGGAATAGTTTAGAAGGATAGGTGTTACTTCTTTTTTGAATGTTTGGTAACATTCACCAGTGAAGCCATCTGGTCTAAGACATTTATTTGTTGCAAGTTTGTTGGTTGATTAATGATTTGATTTAGTTAGTTGTAATTTGTTCAGATTTTCAATTTCTTCTTGATTCATTCTTGGAAGATTGTATGCTTCTAGGAATTTATCCATTTCTTCCAGAATGTTTAATTGGTTGGCATATAATTGCTCTTAGTATTTTCTTAAAATTTTTTGTATTTCTGTGGTGTCTGTTTTCACTTCTCATTCATTTCTGATTTTATTTATTTAGGTCCTCTGTCTTTTTTCTTGATGAGTCTGGTTAAAGGTTTGTCAATTTTGTTTGTATTTTCAAAAAAATACACAGAAAACTTCATTATTATTACTTTTTCTTTCTGTTTTTCCAATAGGGTGTTTTTTTCTACCTTGTCTCCTAAATCACTGATTCAATCCTCTGCTTCATCTATTCTACTGTTGATTTTCTCTAGTGTATTCTTCTCATTTATTGTATTTTTTATTTCTGGCTGGTTCATTTTTATGGTTTATATGTCCTTCTTAATGCTTTCTATCACCTTGTTGAAATTCTCACTATGTTCCTTAAGCATTCTTATAATCAGTATTTTAAACTCTGTCTCTGGTAGGCTGGTTGCCTCCATTTCATTTAATTCTATTTCTGGAGGTTTCTCCTGTATTTTTTGTCTTGGGTATGTTTCTTGGCTTCCTCATTCTAGGTGTCACTCTGTGTTTTCTCTATGTATTAGGTGGGTGTCTGATGTCTTTCAGTCTTTGCTGGGTGGTCTTATGTGGTATCCTGTGTAGCCCAAATGCACAGTCTCCCTGATCTCCTGTGTGTGTTTTCCAGGAGTTTCCCTTGTGTGTATTGTGTATATTCTTCTGTTGTAGTTGAGACCTGATTGCTTTTGGTGTGTCAGTGTATGGGATTGACTCCAGGCTGACAAACTGTGAGGAATGGCTATGCTCACAGTGTATGAGCTGCTGTATGGGGGCTGAGCCCTCAGAGGAGGATTTGCCCCTGCAAACTCTTCTGCCTGTTGAGGCTACCCTTTGGGTGTGCCGCTTGTGGGGCTAACCAGGTAATACCCTGGTATGGTCCGAAGGTGGACTCTGAGTGTGTTATTTCTGGTGTCTTTTGGGAGGGTCTCCAATGCAGGCCAATTTAGGCCTTGCCTATGACTGGCCTGGTGCTACCTGGTAGGAACTACAAAGTTACATGTGCTTGGTTGCATTTCTCTAAAGAAGACATACAGATGGCCAACAGTCATATGAAAAAAATGTTCAACCTCACTAATCATCAGAGAAATGCAAATAAAAACCACAATGAGATACCACCTCACTCTGGTCAGAATGGCTATCATCAATAAATCAACAAACAATAAGTGCTGGCAAGGGTGTGGAGAAAAGGGAACCCTGGTGCACTGTTGGTGGGACTGCAAATTGGTGCCGCCATTATGGAAATCAGTATGGAGGTATCTCAAAACACTGGAAATGGAACTGCCATATGACCCAGCAATTCCACTCATGGGTATCTATCCAGAAGAATCCAAGATGCTAATTTGAAAAAATATATGCACCCCTGTGTTTATTGCAGCGCTATTTACAATAGCTAAGACTTGGAAACAACCGAAATGGCCATCGGTAGATGACTGGATTAAGAAACTGTGGTACATTTATACAATGGAGTTTTACTTCACTATAAAGAAGAATGAAATCGTACCATTTGCAATGATATGGATGGCCCTAGAGACTATTACTTTAAGAGAAATAAGTCAGTCGGAGAAAGACAAATAACATATGATCTCACTTATATGTGGAATCTGAAAAACTGAATGAATGAGCAAAGTAAACAGAAACAGTCTCATAGATATAGAGGAAAATCTGATGGTTGCTAGTTGGGAGAGGGGTGGGGATGAGGGAGAAGGGGAAAGGATTAGACAGCATAGATAGGTAACTGCAGTATTGCCATAGGGATATGAAACACAGTTTGGGGAAATAAAATGTTGTAAATATTTTGTGGGGTGTCAGATGGTCACATGTCTTGTTAGGGAGACCACTTCATGGATGGAGAAGAGGCTTGATCATTGCACTGTATATCTGAAACTGATGTTGTGTGTTATTGTATGCGAACTGTAATTGAATATATAGATAGTCATGGGATGTAGAGTATACTGTAGAAGGGAGTCAAAGGAATTGTAATAGATATGTATGATATGGGGGTGAGGAGTGTGGTGGCAAATTGGGGGAGGGGGGCTGTCACTTTGAGGGGTTAAAAGTATAACTATTGCACGTTTTATATCTGAAACTAATTTTTTTTAAATGTTTATTTCATGATAAAATAATTTTTAAAAAAAAGGGTTGGCTTGGGATGCCAGCTCTGAGCAGCAGGGCCCTGGTTTGGATCCCACATGAGGGCCAGTGACTCTGTGCCCTCTACAGCTAAGATTGTGAACAACAGCTCCACCTGGAGATGGACTGCCGTGAGTCACCGGCAATGTTGTAGGCTGCAGTGGGGCCAGCCGGCAGCTGGCATGAGCTTTTGTGAGCTGCCGTGAGTCACAATGAGTGGCAGTCCATAGACTTGCAACTGACTGCCTCAACTAGGAAGATCACAGTGATCATAATACCAACACGGGCCAGTAAAGCTGCATCCTCCACAACTATACTGAAGAACAAAAGGACAACAACTTGGCTGTTCCCCTTTCCTGATTCCCCAACACTGTTCTCCTCCCCAATTCCCCAATAAAATCTTTTTTAAAAATAAATAAAAATAAAATAAAATAAAAGTCAAAAATAAATAAATAAATAAATAAAAAATAAAAATGGAATTTTCAGTGTTAAAAATCTCCATTTTTATTCCATTCTATTATGTTGTTTCACAATATTGATCCAGAGTCATAAATGACATAAAAAAGTAGAAAATCAGATTATTTAAATGGAAAGCTGTTCTCATTGAAAGACACATGGATACGAAGAGATTATTAATTCTTGGTTTATGCTGAACCACTTGGGAGAGTTGGTCATTTATTTCTAGCCCAGAGAGCTAGCTGGCAAAGATTTCTGATCTTTTCTTGGTAGCCTGCAGTTGTAGATTATTTGCAAAAATGGCTGTATCTATGCCCCTTTGCAATGTGATTTTGCAACTCCTTCCATTAAGAGTCAGAGTTTATTTCTCCAGTCCTTAAATATGAGTTATTCTTGGACTGTCTTTGAACAATAGAATGTGGCTGAACTGATATATCTGTTCCCAGCCTAGGTCTTGAGAGGCCTTCCCCATTTCTACTGTCTCTCGGAACCCTGTCTATGTAACAGGTGAACAGCTTGGAATAGTTTTCTCAATGGTGACAGGCATATGGCCAAGTTGCCAATGTTTCCTTCATTTGCAGTGAGATAAATCTGAGAAGGAAAACTACCTAGCTGACCTGCAGCTGACTAAAATGCATTAGTTAGCCCATTCAGGACCAAAACTGTCTAGTTAGAGTTCAGACAAAACTGTTGCTAAATAAAATCATGAGCTAAATAAATGTTGTTGTTGTTGTTGTTGTTGTTTTAAAAAAAACAAATAATTTTAATAGAGGAAATGAAGACAGTATTTTGCAAATGTATTGCTATTTGCAGAAATCAGTGTTACACTTTGAAAGATGAAATGTTACAGCTTGTACACCAAAATTTAAAAATTAAATTAAAAAAATTAAATGGTTACCAAGGTAATGTAGGTTAGGAGATCAAAGGTAAAGGGTCACACATTAAAAAACCCCAAAAGACGGCTGTGTTATGATCTCTCATTAGTGTTCCAAGGGTGCCTCTTTTTAGGTAAACGTGAACATTTCAGCAGACATTCAAGCAGCTTTTTTGGTAAAAAGATTTTTACATGACTACTATTGCTGTTCCCATGATCATCTTCTAGAGGTGGCACAGTGTGGAAAATATGGTAGGTGCTAGTTCCGCAGCATACACTTTGGGAAATGTTTTTCTGGCTTGTTTTCGGCAGCCATTTCCCCTCTGTGTGCCACATCCTTTTCCTCCTCACCCCTGGACCCAGAGTTCATGTCTTGTACTGTTGCTGCCCCCGCGCACCCAATAAGTGTTTTAAACCACTAACTTTTGGAGCGGTTTATTATGTAGCAGGAGCTAATTGCTGCATTATATAAAATACTAGTTTGCTATTACCCAAAAATTCATTTATCCAATCACTCACTCAATATGAATAAGCACTCCTTTGTGCCAAGAGTAGACACAATAGAAACAATATCTCTAACTTGCTGAGCCTAGTGGAAAGAGACAGAAAATAAACTACATAATATTAAAATATATAGTATTCAAGATGGCAATAAGTGCAGAGGGAGAAAATGTTAAGTTTACAATTTTTTATCAGGTTGCCAGAAAAGGTCTCTGAAAAGTTGACTGTTGACTAGAGACATGAATGAAGTATGGGAGTGAATTACATAGATATTTGAACGAAGAGTTTCCCAGGTAGAGAAAATAATAAGTGCAAAGCCATTAGGCAGATCCATACCTGGTGCACAGTTTTGGAAACAGTTGGAGTAGAGTGAGAAATAGGGAGAGTAGTAGGAGATGATGTCATATAGGTTACGGGGCTAGGTCATTTATCAATTTACTTTGGCATTTATTTGGAGTAGTATCAAAAGTCTTTAAAAATATCTTAAAATTTTCCCCTCTTTCACTGGAAGACTCTAAAGTAAGGTCATGACATGAGTTGGCTTCAGTTTTGGCAGGTTCATTCAGACTGCTGTGCTGAGAAGAGATGGAAAGGAGACAAAGACAGCAGCAGGCACTTCAGTTAGGATGCTCAGCAATAATAAAGGACAGACTATAGGCAGTGGAGGTGATGAAGATAGTAAGATTCTGGATGTACTATATTTTGAAGGTAGAGCACAGAGGATTTACTTGCTTATAGATTTGGATTTTAGTGTGTGAAAGAAACACGGTAAAACATGACTCTAAGGATTTGTTCTTAAGAAACTGGAAGGATGGGGCCGGCCGAGTGGCACGGTGGTTAAGCGCTGGGAAGCCAGCGGCTCCGGTTCGGGTCCCACATATGAGGGCCAGTGACACTGCCCTCAAAAAAAAACAAAAAAAAACTGGAAGGATGACCTAGCCACTAACTGAAATGAGGAAGACTTCTGAAATAGCAGATTTAGGGGAATTTATTAGGGCATTGGTTTCAAATATGAAGATTTTGAGATTGTTTATTAAATATCCAGGAGAGGCATAGAATATACAGCTGACTATATTAGCCTGAGTTTCAGAGGAGGGTCCTGAGTTGGATATACTCAACTGGAACTTATTCAATATATGGAATGTGTTTAGAGACATGAGTTTAGATGGAAGAAAAAGACCAAGTATTGAGCCCTTTGTCACTTCAGTGTTTTAAGATCTGCTGATGAAGAGGGACAAGCAAAGGAGATGGAGAACAAGTGGGCAGTAAGATAGGAAGAAAATTAAAAGTGTATGAAGTCAGACAATTAAGTTCATGAACTCATCCTAGAAAAAGTGCTACATACTTCACTGCTGAATATCACTATGGTCGCCTTCAAAGTACTCCCTTTGGGAAGCTATGCACTGACGCCAGTGCCCAGTCCACCCTTCAAAACAATTTAGGAACTCTTTTTCTGGAATGGCCATCAAAGCTATAGTCATATTACCCTTGATGTCCTGAACGTCATCAAAATGTCTTCCTTTCGGTCCGGCTGAGTGGTGCGGTGGTTAAGCGCTGGCTTGGGAAGCCAGTGGCCCCGGTTCGGGTACCACATGTGAGGGTCAGTGACACTACCCTCCAAAAAAAAAATGTCTTCCTTTCAATATTTCCTTTATCTTTGAGTAAAGAAAGAAGTCATTGAGGGCCAGATGAGGTGAGTAGGGAGGGGTGTCCCAAAACAGTTATTTGTTTACTGGCTAAAAAATCCCTCACAGACAGTGCCCTGTGAGCTGGTGCATTGTCATGATGCAAGAGCCATGAATTGGCAAAAAGTTTAGGTTGTCTAACTTTTTCATGCAGCCTTTTTAGCACTTCCGAATAGTAAACTTGGTTAACTGTTTGTCCAGTTGATACACACTGATAATGAACAATCCCTCTGATATAAAAAAAAAGTTAGCAACATCATTGCAACAAGTTCACGAACTTAATTGTTAGACCACATATGGCATCCTGAATACAAATTGAGAAACAAAATTTGGAGGAGGAGGGGCTACCATCTGTGTCAAATGCTGCTGAAAGGTCAATTAAAATGAGCACTGAATACTGCTCACTGAATTTGGGCCTTATTGGTAACCTTGACACATCCAATTTAATGAACAAATCATGATGAAGCCCGCCTGAAATGAGTTCAAGATAAAATGAAAAGAAACTGGAAAAGGCTGATATGAATCACACTTTTGAGGAGTTTACTATAAAAGGAAAGAGAAAAAGTAGGTATTGTTGGAGTAGAAAGTAGGGTCAAGATTTCTCTTTCTTAATATCATGTTGAAATATTGGCAAGACTCAGTAGAGAGAGGAAAAATTGATGACAGGGGAACATGATACTCATGTCTCTGTAATAAGAATGCAAAAGCAAAAAAGCTTCCATATTCTGCTACAAATTTTATTTCCTTCATTCAGGATTGAAAAGCCAAGAGGTGAAGTGGGAATGAAGTGAATATTATAGCATAGTAATAGGAGAAGCTCTTTTGTGGATAGGTCACAATGGCCCACAGCAGCTTGCTTTGTGTTTCAACTGACCTCGTGCATAAAGAAAAAGTTAAAAAAAAAAGTGGCCAGTGGAGAAGAAAATGAAGGAACATTGTGTAGCTGTTTTCCTTGCCCCTCACACACTGGTCTTTCATTCTGCATGGCAGTTGCAGTGTACGTGCTCTGGCTGTGTGCTGCCTTTAGAGTTTGTGTGTTTAAAGAAGCTATAAATTACATGGCAGATGATTATATGAATATGCATCTTCATGACCTTATTCCCATTTTCACTTATTTTCAGGATTACTAATATGTAATTATAGACAGCAAATACATTGAGGCAGCAGGGGTTACCAGAGCTGCAACAATTCAGAATACTATTGTCACCTTATCCAAGCTGCCCCACCAGTGCCAAGGGACCTAAGATAAATGCATAAGCCTGGGCAGTAAGACCACCATCCTGTTAATTAGGAAACCAGGACTTTGTTTCTGACTATGCTGCTGACTCACTGTGCCCTCAGCAAGTCATTCTTTCTCCCTTGGCATTATCATCATTACAAAGGAGATAATGATCCCCACTTCCTTGGATATATTGAAATTTAATACATATTCAAAAGCTCCAAAAAAAGTGGGAGAAATGATTTAAATTCAAGACAAATACCATATGATCTCACTTATATGTGGAATCTAAAGAACTGAATAAATGAGCAATGTAAACAGGAATAGTCTTAGTGACACAAAGGAAAAACTGATAAGGGCTAGATGGGACTGGGATGGGCATGAGGGAGAAGGGGAAGGGATGAGGCAACATAAACTGGTAATACAATACTACCACAGAGACAGAAGAGACAGTTTAGGGGATATAATCAATAATGTAAATATTTTTTTAGGGGACCAGATGGACTCATGTCTTGTTAGGGAGACAACTTCATGGACGGTGTAGTGGCCTGACTACTGCACTGTACATCTGAAGCTGCCGCTGAAAATATTAGATGTTAACTATAATTTAACACATATGTAGTCATGGGATGTGGAATATAGTGTGGGGATGGAGTCAATGGAATTGTAATAGATATGTATGATATCGGGGGAGGGGGGCAATGGATGAGGGAGAGGGGGTAGTCACTTTGTAAGGGGTGAAAAAGATAACTATTGCATTTTTTTGTACCTCTGTAACTAATAATAATAATAAAAATAAAATAAAATAAAATTCATGGTATAACAAAGACAGTGTTTCTGTTGAAGTAATCAGAGTTTGTTTTCAACTTCGGATAAAATCCTACTTTTTCCAGGAGAGCATCAAACATCAAAATATAAAACTCTCAAGTACTAATTTCAAAGTTTTCTCTTTTAGTGGATGGGTACATAAGTTTAATGAGGGGAACATTGGCCTAAAAAGCTTTTCCTCTTTTTATTTTGTCAAGGAAACATCAGCCAGGTACATTGAAAATTATTCACAGCACAAGAAAGAACTTTGGGGTATTACATTTCTGATGAGAGGACTTAATTGTTAATCAGCTATAAATGCCACTACAAACTATGAGCTTTATTTTAATCAAATTGATTTCTCCACAGTACCACAGAACACAGACATGTCAGTTCAGAGAAGAAACAAACTGCCATCAAGTAGACCCAGGTCGCTCATTCTATGTCTGAGCCCTGCTTTAGCTTTACGGAGCCTTTCACCAATTCATGGGTACATTCCTTGTATCCTTCCAAACAAAAATGAAATATGCTATTAATTCAGGCTATTTCAGCTGATTCCTTCATTCATTCATTAAACAATATTTTTTGAGCAGCTACAAAAAAAGAAAGAAAGAAAGAAAGAAAGAAAGAAAGAAAGAAAGAAAGAAGAAAGAAAGAAAAAGAAAGAAAGAAAGAAAGAAAGAAAGAAAGAAAGAAAGAAAGAAAGAAAGAAAGAAAGAAAGAAAGAAAGAAAGGAAAAGAAAGAAGAAAGAAAGAAACAAGTTACTCCAAGCAGAAACATAAATTCCTCCTCTAGGTTTATTACTGTTTCTTACCAAGGTGATGCAAACAAGATTTCACTGGTTTTGTTTTTATTTTTATAAAAATGCAATACATTCATAAATAAGTTTAAAAAAACCAAAGCCATATAAAGTGAGAAGTCTTATTTTCATTCCAGTCCCTATCCATTCCCCCTACTCTGTAGGTCAGGAATTGGCAAACTTTTTCTGTAAAGGGCCAAGTAATAAATATTTCAGGCTTGCAGGCCACATGGTCTCTGTTGTTACTGCTAAATTCTGCCATTTTAATGCCAAAGTAGCCATAGAAAACACAGAAACAAATGTTATGGTTATATTCCAATAAAATGTTATTTATAAAAATAAGCAGTATGGGGCTGGCCGAGTGGCTCAGTTGGTTAGGAGCTCGCTCAAGAGTGCGAGCTGAGCTCTGAGCAACAGCGGTTCGATGCCAGCCCGAGCTGAGTTGCCGTTGAGCTGCCAAAAGGTGGCAGGATGGCTCAGCTTAAAAAAATAAATAAATAAGCAGCAGGTCTGCTGGCCATAATTTTCTATCCCTGCTATAGGTAATAATTTTTGTTAGTTTATTTTGTTTATTTATGCAAATACAAGCTAATGTGAATATATATTCTAGTGCCCTCCTTTTTTATACAAAAGTTAACTGAAGATACACCATTGTTCCATACCTTGAAGCAGTGTTTTTATTGTATATTTTGGATATCTTTTTATATCAATACATCAAGAATATACTTATTTTTTTCTGTCTGCATTACAATCCATTGTATAGATATAACAGTTTATTTAATCTGTCTCCACTTGATAGACTTTTGTATTTTTCTAATCCTTTGGGATCACAAACAATGTCTGGTGAAAAACTTTGTAAATACATCACTTCATATGTGTGAAAGTATATCTGAAAGATATATTTTTAGACTTGGGATTGCTGCACCAAGGGGTAAATACATTTGTAATTTTTTTTATTTATATATATTTTAATTAGCTTCAGGTGTACAACAAAGTGCAATAGTTACACTTTTTACCCCTCAAAGTGACAACACCCCTCCCCCAATTCTCCCCTCCCACTCCTCCCCCCCATATCATACTATCTATTACAATTCCTTTGACTCCCTTCCACCATATAATCCACATCCTGTGACTGTCTATATATTCAATTACAGTTGGCATACAATATTATACAACATCAATTTCAGGTATACAGTGCCGTGATCAAGCCTCTACTCCATCCATGAAGTGGTCTCCCTAACAAAACATGTGACCATCTGACACCCCACAAAATTTTAACAACATTATATTTCCCGAACTGTCTTTCATATCCCTGTGACAATACTGTAGTTACCTATTTATGCTGTCTAATCCATTTGTAATTTTGAAGATAATGCTGGACTCACCATTATAGGATTTTACCATTTTCACTTTCAGCACAACGTATGAAAGTGCCTGTTTCAAATTATGAAATGCTTCATGAATTGGTGTGTCATCCTCGTGCAGAGGCCATGTTAGTCTTCTCAGAATTATTCTAATTATAGCATATATCCTACTGAAGTTATCATCATGAAGTCACTTTTTAAATTAAATTTATTGGGGGTGACAATGGTTAGTAAAATTACATGGGCTTCATGTGAACAATTCTATTATAAATCATGTATACAAATATGTCACATTGTGTGTTCACCACCCAAAGTCACTTTTCCTTCCATCACCAAATATTTGACCCCCTTTACCCTTTTCTACCACTTTTAATTTAGTAATACATGAATGCTTTGGGATAGCATGCACCCAAAGACAGGGCAAACTAGGAATCTCTTCTTTCCCTTGAGACTGGAGTCCAGAGAGAAAAACGGTTTTTCTGGACAGCAACAGGCTTTTTTTCCCCCCAAAGTGCTGATTGGAGGGGAGCAAATCACCTTAAGTTCCAACAATACATGAATCTGTACACTAGCTACTGGGGACATAAATGACCATAGAAAGAGCTAATGAAAACCCTGACATTAGAGTGATTGTACACAAAGACAGAGTTCTTTGCTGATTGTAACCAACACAAACTATACTAGGATTCAGCAAAGGACAAGAAATTATGCAGAGCTGGTTGACCAACAAGGAGATCTGGATGTGATCAAGTAACAAATAATTTAAAAGAAATAAAAAGAGTCAACATTTATTAAGTAGAGTTTTATGGGCCAGACTTTGTCAAGTTACATGTACATGATTTATTGTCAAAACTCTATGAAATAGGTATTGTTATTATATTCACTCTACAGAGTTTTAAACCAAGGCAACTTGCCCAATGTTATAAGCCTGGTAAGTGCAGAGTTGGGATCTAATCCCTGCATCATGGGATCTTTTCTATTTGGCTATGTTGACTTGCTGTATGGGTGGAAGAATAATTTTAGAATTAGTTGAGAAAAGAAAACAGTAGAATCTTGACATGACGTAGACTCAGGAAAATATAATTTTTCTTGTCTCTGTGAAGAAATTGATCAGATATCATGAAAGAGGTTTCTAAAACAATAATTGCAGTTAACATTCTGGTGCCTGAAGTGGTCAAAGTAGAGATTTAGCACCCCTTGAATGATGGGTCCCTGTCAGCTGCAGGTACTTCTGGGTATGGCTGACCTTAGGATTCTGGAAGAAATACTTGAGAGTCTTTTCAAGGAAAAACTTCCCAGAGTTCAGAGGTTGTTGCTGACCTGGCTTAGAGATTCACATTTTGGATTCTTAGGCAGAAAATTTTGTTCTTTGATTTGCTATGTTGGTTCAGCTGTGTTTGGCTGCTGAGCAGTAGTATTATAGATAGAGGCTGGGCATCTATGCCACCTTAGCTGAGGATAACCCAAGCCCAAAGTCCTGCTCCCTGCTTTACAGCAGTTGCTTTACCAGATGGTGAGGAAAAGTTACTTGTAATCTTACAAGGTCAGTTTATATACCGTGATATACAACCCACTAAAAATAATGCTAAATGTTTCTCCTCTCCACAGAGAAAATAATGACTCCTGAATGCAGTTTGAGGGTGGGGAAACTCTCCTCTATTCTATCATCCACTCTCTACTTCAATTGGCTCTGTAACCACTAGGACTGAAAGGCAAGTACAGGTGTTGGCCAAAATGTGGAATCACTGGGCCCCTTCATAGCAAATCTAGAGCAAAAAAATTTCTCTGCTTTTTCCCACCCCAACTTGCAAAAGGTTGCCATTTTGCAATTCTGGTTTCCATGTTCTAAATCATGATTAGGGTATTAGACTAAAGGAACAAGAAATTTTTTTAAGAAACTATAAAACTAGTTTTATTTTATTTTATTATTTTATTGGGAAATTAGGGAAGGGAACAGCATTGGGGAATTGTTTAATTGAGTGTTTATTATGTGTCTGTCTGCATTAAGTACATTTTGTACGTATTATCTCGCTGAATGATCCTGATAATACTATAAGGAAGGTCCAATTCTTACCTTACTTTGCAGGTGAGGGCACTGACTAAAATTTACTCAAGGATTTGAACTTGTCAGACTCCAACTTTTGTAGCAATAGTGGCTAAGCTATAGTGTAGGCTCTGTAAATATTACAGTTTATACAATAAATTTGATGAGCCCCTTCATTTTCTAGATTGATGCAGAGGTCATGGCATCATCTTTTAAATACACACAGTTAAGGCTTGCTACTATTCCTCAAAAACATGTCTGAAAAATGTCTTTTTTGAATAGTATTCAACTGAATACCATTTTCTCCCATCTTCTTCCCTTATGAGATGGCCATGTAGATAAGTGACATGCTGAAAATGAAGTGTAAAATTAGAGCATGTTATTCTGTCAGAATTTAGAAGAAAATATGCAGATGTATTAGGGTTGTTACTGGAGCCAATTGCTCATGTCAGTTCCTGTCTCCTTTATAGCATGTACAACATAGATAGCAGAGGGGAGGGATATTTGTCTTGGTGTGTCAAAAAAAGCAACAACATTGATGGACCTAAAGGGTATTGTATTGAATGGAGTAAGCCAGACAGAGAAAGACAAATTGCATATAATTTCACTTATATGTGGAATCTAAAGAACAAAATAAACAAACAAACAAAACAGAAACAAATTCATAGATACAGAAAACATTTTGATAGTTGCTAGCTGGGAGGGGGTTTGGGGGTGGGTGAAAAAGGAGAAGAGATCACGAAGTACAAATTGGTAATTACAAAAGAGTCATGGGTGTGTAGAGTATAGCATTAGGAATAGAGTCAATAATATTTTAATAACTATGTATGGTGTTACACGGGTATTAGATTTATCAGGGTTATCACTTCGTAAATTATACAAATGTCTAATCACTATGCTGTATACCTGAAACTAATAAAATAGTGTATGTCAACTGTAATTAAATAAACATATGAAAAACTGCTCAACATCACTAATCAACAGAGAAATGCAAATAAAAACCACAATGAGAAAACGCCTCGCACAAGTTAAAATGGCTATCATCAATAAGACAAATAACAAGTGTTGGAGAGGCTGTGGAGAAAAGGAAACCTTGTACACTGTTGGTGGGAATGGAGATTGGTGTAGCCATTATGGAAGGCAGTGTGGAGGTTCCTCAAAAATTTAAAAATATAATTAACATATGACCCAGCAATCCCTCTCCTGTGTATCTACCTAAAAATTCTGAAAACATTTATCCTTAAAGATATATATGCTCCAATGTTCATTGCAGCTTTATTTATGGTGGCCAAGACATGGAAATCACCAAAGCGACCTTCAATAGATGATTGGCTAAAGAAGATGTGATATATATATATATACACAATGGAATACTATTCTGCCATAAGAAAAGATGAAATAGTGCCATTTGTGACAACATGGATGGATCTTGAGATTATAATGCTAAGCGAAATAAGTCAGAGAGAAAAAGTTGAGAACCATATGACTTCACTGATATGTGGTATATAAAACTAAAAACGACAAAACAAAAACCAGAAAAAGAAATGAAGAAACAGAACTCATAAACACAGACAATAGTTTAGTGGTTACCAGAGGGTAAGGGGGCGAGAGGGGATGGTAGAAGAGAAAAGGGGATCAAATATATGGTGATGGAAGGAGAACTGACTCTGGGTGGTGAACACACCATGTGATATATAGATGATGTGTTACAGAATTGTACACCTGAAATCTATGTAACTTTGCTAACAATTGTCACCCGAAAAAACTTTAATAAAAAAAATAGATAAAATAAAGAAAAAATAAAATTATTTTAAAAATTTAAAAAGTAGTTCATGGTATAGGCATGGATATAGGCATGATATAGGAATTTCTTTTATGGTAAGTTGAACATGTTGAAATTGTCATTTTAATCAGTTAAAAATATTTGGATATCAGCAATTTCATGTTTCCATATACTAGAACGTGATCCTCTGCAAGTAATCAGAGATCAGTATAGAGCAGGAGTCGGCAAACTTAAGATGGAAGAGCCCCGAGGGGTCAACAAACTGCGGCTTGCCAGCCGTGTGTGGCTCTTTTGGTACCTACACGTGGCTCTGAAGTAAAATTGAAAATGAAAATAAAACTATCATAGCTACATTTATAAAAATTTTAAAAGATATTATTCACATAATGGTGATAATGTAAAAATATATTTTTGGCTCTCACATAATTTTTAAATTGCTGAGGGACAGGATTGGCTTTTCCAAGGGTCGGCAGTCTTTTAAGACAGAACATAGCCAAAGAGCCGCATGTGGCTCGCGAGCCGCAGTCTGCCACCCCTGGAGAGGGAGAGACCAGGTGAAGAGCCTGAGGAGGTCCATGTCACAACCCAGAGAGAGCAGTACTAGAGTAGAACTCACATGGCCTGAATATTCAACAGAGTGGTGGTTATACCTCTGTTGATTACAGGACAAAGTCTGAATTCTCTACCCTTTTGGAAAGACACTTTTTGACTCGCATGTAGGCTCTGCTCTCTAGACACTAAGAAAGATCATAAAAAGTTTGATTGATTTTAGTACATATTAAGCATGGCTTGAAACAAATTTGAATATGCCATGTAGTTGAATCTTTGACTCGTGTCTACTGGGGGCAAGGGGAAGTTAAGGCCTGCATATAAATAAGTATGGATCTAGGTCCTTCCGTTAACCCCTCTCAACTTCTTTTATATTTCACCAAGTTCTTATTACATGTTGCAATTATTTTATTTGTCTGTTTTCTATTTAATTTACTTTCTATATAGATAGTAGCTGTATGAGGCTAAATATATAGCCAGTCTTGTACACTAATCTAACCCCAGCAACTAGTAATATGCCTGCCATTCAATAAATATTTGATGAATGGATAATTGAATTAATAAATTCTTTTTAATGGCTATATAGTATCACATTGCAAAGATGTGTCATAATTTATGTAACTAATCCCAGTGGATAGATATTAAGTCATTCTTCTTTATATGCTACTATAAGCAGTACTACAATGAACATTTTGTGTGTGTGTGTGTGTGCGTGTGTGTGCATAAAATGTATATTTTAAGATTATTTCCCTATGATACATTCTTAAAAGGAGATCTTTCAATCAAAAATATACATTTTAAAGCTTTTGATTAGTATTGTCAAAATGGCTTCACATGTTTTACTGTTTTTATACTCCCACCAACCTATGTATGAAAGGGCCCATTTTCTCCATACAATTATCAACACTAGGTATTATATTAACAATTTTTTCTATTCTTTATTAATCTGCTTCAAGAAAAATGGCATTTTGTTTAATTTTGCATAATTTTGTCACTATTGGAGGTATGACATTTTGCCCATATGTTTTTAGCCATTTGCACTTCTTTGAAGTGCTTATTAATGTCCTTTGTCCATTTTTTTATTATGAAGTTAAGATATGTCCTATTAATTTTTGAGCACTTTTACATATTTAGGTCATTAACCATGCCTCATCTGTTTTGCAAATATTTTCCCTATTTATACTTGTTTTAATTTTTTTTTGTTGTTGTGATGTTTTAAGTTGCAGATAAGTTGTTTTTAATGCAGTCATATTTATTCATCTTTATTTACGGCTTCTAGCTTTTGTGTCATGTTTAGAATGTCCATCTTTACTCCTCATATGTGTTTTCATTTATGTTTTTTGCCAAAGTTTACATTTAAACTATTTATTCATTAAAAATTTATTCTAGAGTGAAGGATAAATTTTGATCTAATTTTTTTTTGTCAATGCTCAGCCAGTTGCTCCAAAATGTTTTCGCCCAGTCAATGATATTGCCACATTGATCATATGAAAGTATGCAATGTTAAAATATGGACTTTAGAATCTGAGCTGAATTTAAATCACAGCCCCATCAATTACCAGTTGTGATACTTTCAGTGAATTACGTAAGTGTTCCAACCTTTAATTCTAGTCTCACCAACCCTCCCAGTTTTCCAGGGATTGAGGAGTATCCAAGAGTTTTGGATTTTAAGTGCTAAAATTGGAACAATCATGAGGAAATCAGGATAGGTGGGCATGCTAGGTTTTTCTTTTGGAAAAATTGAAGTAATGTCATTATCTGCCTGAAATAATTGTGAGCATTAAAAGAGACAATGAATGTAAAGGAGTTAGTAGAATACACTGTTGGTAGCAAGTACTTAAAATAGCCAATGCTCTTAATACATTATTATAGGTTCCCAGTATCTTCCTACAGTTGTATCCCACTGCATCAATAATTGTAGCTTTCCAATAGGATGTAATATCTATCTGGTGGGGCAAGTTCCTCTTCATTAACAATTTCTTCCAAGATTTTCTTTTTTTTTTTTTAAAGATTTTATTGGGGAATTGGGGGAGAGGAACAGCATTGGGGAATTGGGGAAGGGGAACAGACAAGTTGTTGTCTTTTTGTTTTTCAGTCTAGTTGCGGAGGACGTTGCTTCACTGGCCCATGTTGGTATCATCACTGTGCTCTTCCCAGATGAGGCAGATTGGGCGCCGGCCTCTGGATGGTCACTCACCGTGGCTATTGGCAGCTCACGCTGGCTGCCGCCACTCACTGTAGCCTATGGCAGCCCACTGCAGCAGGGGCTGCATCTATGCTATCCCAGGGACTCACAGCAGCCCAGCTCCAGGTGGAGCTGTTGTTAGCTGTAGAAGACAGTGTCACTGGCACTCATATATGGGATCCGAACCAGGGCCGCTGGCGTCCCAAGCCAGCTCTTAACCAATGCGCCACTCGGCCAGCCCCCAAGATTTTCTTGATAGGCAAACTTAATAATCATTCTTTGAGACAAAGTTTAGGGACATTTAGTTTAGTTCCAAAATTGTGGTGAGATTGTAATTGGGATTGCATTAAATTTATAGAATAGTTCAAAGAACATGTAGTGTCTCTTCATTAATGCAAGATTTAAAAAATTTCAGTAAAGCATATAGATTTCTTCATAAAATTTGAATAGTTTCTACATATATCTTATTAAGTTTATTGTTAGGTATTTCATATTTTGAATTGCTATTATTAATATAATTATTTTAATTTATATTTTTCTGATTAATGGTGGTATAGAGGAAAGGTATTGATTTTTAAAATTTTGCTTAGTTTTATAAATTCAATTTTTTTAAATTAAAATATTGCAGTTTCCAGAAATATAACAACTAAACAGAATATTATTAAAGATAATGATCATAATATGAACACCCATGAGCCTATCCCACTGCTCTGGAGGTAGAACTATATCAATACCTTTGGCATTCCTACTGCCTCTTCTGGGTTGGATCTCACTTCCAGGAACAAAGGAAATCATTATCCTTAGAATTGATCCAGTCATTTCCTTACTTTTTTTATAAATTTGCCATATGCAGGTATATCCCTGAACAATGTATAATTTGTTTTGATCTTTGTGTAACTGGAAAAACTGTAGGTATTCTGACTTGCTTTTTCTGCTCAATATTTTATTTCTGATGTCAAAATACTGTAATAGGAAAAATGACAGGCTTCCAAAATCCTTTCCCCCAAAATGGTTGATATGGAACACAAGATGATTTATTCTAAGTTCATCTGAAAAAATTGAGCTATATAAATAATAAAGAAAAAGTCTGAAAAATCAAAGGTATTGGAGAGGGGTTGCTGTTTAACATGTTAAAATGTACTATAACATTACAATAATTAAATGATATAGTTCTGGTGCTGGAAAAGCTTACTGGACAAGGAAAACCAGAAAAATAACTGAAAGCTATAATAATTTATACATGACAAAGATGGTATTTCAAACAACTAGGACAGTAGGAATTATTTTATAAGTAGTGATTGGATGATTGAATAATTTGGGGAAAAGAAATAGATCCCTCCTTCATATCATGCACCAAAACAAATACCAGGTGGGTTCATTAATTAGGTGTAATAAATTAAACTATATATGAATAGATGGAAATAAAGAGGCTATTTATCTGATTGTTAGTGAAAGGAGTTTCTTCTAAAAAGAAAAACAAAAGAAAATACTAATAGATCTAACATGATGAAAATTTAAAGCTGCTAAGTTTTTTTAAAGAAAAAAAGTGGTAAAAAAGTTGCCAGACATATATATGTGACAAACAGTGACTTCCTTAATATATCTTAATAAATAAAGAGCTTTTATAAGTCAATCACAATATGAAAATATTGATACATGAAAAATTGGTATGAAAGTAAACAAATCAGAAACATAAAAATAAGTTAAAATCACTAATACTGATACAAACAGTAATTAAATAACAACCCAATACCATTTACATATATTAAAATGGTAATAAATTTTAGTTAGTTGTGAAGATATGTAGAAAATGGGAACACTTATATACTGCTTGTGAAAGTGTAGACTGGTTTAACCTTACTGGAAGGTAATTTAACAGTATGTATCTAAAATCTTCCTTATTGCTTTATCCCCTAAATTCTATTTCTAAGAAATTATCCTAAACAAATAATAAAAGTTGTGCACAAAGATGTATATGAATATTCATCTGTCTTGTTTATACTAGCAGAAATTTGGAAAGTACATATGTGTGTAACACAGGAAATGGCTAAATAGCCTATAATACATCCATATTGCAAAATCCTATGTAGCCATTTAAATAAAGGTTTTAAAAAAATATTCAATAACAAGGAAAATTTTTACAATATATAAATAATTTTAAAAGAAAATTGTAAAAATTATGTACAGTATGACTCCAATTTTGTGTAATACATATACATATTTTGTATATATACATGTATAGTAAACTTTATATAATGGTATATATATGTACACATTGAGTAATAAAAAGTGGATGTACACAAAGTGTCAACATTGATCATCTGTGGGTTGTGTTATTACAGGTGATGTTTCTTCATTGTGTCTTTATTTTAAAAATTAATATTGTAATCAGAATGTAGTATTCAAAATGTCTGAAAGCCCATGTTGTTCATTTTTCTTTTCCTTAGAAAGAATCAGCATTTTCAAAGTGTGTACTCCCACCTTCTATATTCTCCCTTCTCGCTTTCCTCCTCTCTCGTCTCTCTCTCTCCCTCCCCCTTCTTCATTTTCTCCTAATAAGCCTGTGTATGTGCTTATCTGCGATGACAATTACAACCACAGTCCAAAAATAAAATCTCTCCTAATTTTAACTTCTCTTATTAGCTGGTAGCCCATTTCTCTTATTCAACATACACATTCCTTGAAAAAGTGGCCTGTGCTCACTATTCTAAACGCTACCCTAGTTGCTCCTCATCTTATTGTATTGTGGTTTCTGCCATTATCACTCCATCCAAAATACTCTTAAATAGAGACATGTATTTAATAATTATTTATAATGTATCAGGCACCATTTAGGTACTGGTGGTGATAGAGCCATGAATAAGACCAACTCCCTTTTTACATCAGATTTTACATTCTGATAGAGGGAGACAAACAATAAGCAAGTAAACAAATAAATTCACAATGCTTTACTTGTGTGCCACAGCCAAATGCAAGGAGGGAAAAAAATAACATAAGATGTGACAGAGAATGACTAGGAGAGGTCAGCTTAGATTGAATGATACAATAAGGCCTCTTTGAGATGACATTTGAGTTGAACCCTGAATGATGAAAAGGAAGTAGTCATGTGAAAATCTGGGAGAAAAATATTCTGAAGTGAGGAATAGCCAAGAGACATACCAGTATAACTATGGCATAAGAAGCCAGGGCAAGAGTGGTAGGAAATGATGTTGGAAATGTAGGTAAAGATCAGATTAAGAGGGTCCTGAGGGTCTGGTAAATACTTTGGATAGTTCTAAGTATGATGAGAAACTATTAGAGAATTGAGAGCAGGGTAATTACATGATCTGACTTACCTTTGTGAAAAAGATCACTCTGGCTGCTTATGGATAATTGACCATAGGGACCAATTAGTAGGCTGTTGTAGTGGTATGGGTGAGAGGTGGTGGTATACCAGGTAACTTCTCAACTCTGTGCCTTTGCTCATGCAGTGCTTTCTGTCTAGTGAATTCCAATTCATAATTCAAAATTCAATTCAAGCATGAACTCCTTGAAAAGCCTCCTCCAACCCCCAACCACTGTCCTCCTGACAGACTTAATTGCTTCTTTATTGGGGTTCATATACTTGTTTAGGACATGTATTATAGTACATGCCTAGCAGAGTGATTACATGTACAAATTTTGGAGCTAGAGTGTTTGAAATAAAATCCTGCCTTTACCCCTACTGTGAGTTGAATTGTGTCGCCTCAAAATTCATATGTTGAAATTCTGACTGCCAGTACCTCAAATTATGATGTTATCTGATAATACTGTCATTACAGAAATAATTAAGATAAAGTCATACTACAGTAAGGTGGTTTCCCAATATGATTAATTTCCTTATATAAAAGAAGGGATAGTTGGACAAGAACAGGCTCATGAGGAAAATACCACGTGAAGATAAAGACAGAAATTGGGGTGAGGCTTCTATAGAACAAGGAATGCCAAAGATTTCCAGCAAACTATCAGAAGATAGGAGAGCAGCATGGAACAGATTTCTCCCTCACAGCCCTCAGCAAGAATCAACACCTTGATCTCAGACTTCTAACCTTCAGACCTATGAGACAATAAATTCTGTTTTTCTAAATGACCACTTTGTGGTACTTTGTTACTGCAGCCCTAGAAAACTAATAGATTTTGGTACTGGAGTAGTGCATTGCTCTAACAAGAATCTAAAAATATGGAAGTGGCTTTGGAACTGGGTAATGGGTAGAGATGAGAAGAGTTTTGAGGTGCTTGCCAGAAGAAAGCCTAGATTGCCTTAAAGAAAGTATTGATAGAAATATGGATGCTAAAGGAGATTTTGGAAGGAACTCAGAAAAGAAATTTAGAGAAAGCTCCTATTGTCTTGGAGAATACATACGAAGTATGACAATTAAGTTCACATACTCATCCTAGAAAAAATGCTACATACCTCATTGCTGAGTATTACTTTGGTCACCTTCGAAGTACTCCCTTTGGGAAGCTATACACCGATGCCAGTGCCTAGACCACCCTTCAAAGCAATTTTGGAACTCTTTTTCTGGAATGGCTCAGAGCTGCCACTGTACTACGCTTTATGTCCTGAATGTCATCAACATGTCTTGCTTTCAATCTTTCCTTTATTTTTGGGTAAAGAAGGAAGCCATTGGGTGCCAGATCAGGTGAGTAGGGAGGTGTTCCAATACAGTTATTTGTTTACTGGCTAAAAACTCTCTCACAGACAGTGCCCTGTGGGCTGGTGCATTGTTGTGATGCAAGAGCCATGAATTGTTGGTGGAAAGTTCAGGTCATCTACCTTTTTCATGCAGCCTTTTCAGCACTTCCAAACAGTCAACTTGGTTAACTGTTTGTCCAGTTGGTACAAATTCATGATGAATAATCCCTTTGATATCAAAAAAGGTTAGCAACATCATTGCAACAAGTTCACGAACTTAATTGTCACACCTCTTATCATCATGAACAGAATGTTGCTATACAAATGAATGTCAAAGTTGCTTCTGGTGAAATCTGAGACAGAAATGAGGAACATGTTATTGGAAACTGGAGAGAAGGCAATCATTATAAAGTGACACAATACTTGGCTGAATTTTATTTTGTTGGATGGAAAATAGAACTTATAAGTGATAAACTTAGATATTTAGCTGATGAGATTTCTAAGCAGCATTGAAGGCATTGCCTGATTTCTTCTTGCCACTTATTCTAAAATGTAAGAGGAAAGATATTGAAAAAAAATTAAGCTAGAAGAAGTCAGAACTTGAAGATTTGAAAAATTCCAGCCTATCTATATTACCAAAATATGAGAAAGTGAGCTGTGGAAAGAACACAAAAGGTGTGGCTGAACAATCATTTGTTAAAGAGATTAGACATGTGACTTAGGTATCCAAACACCATCTCAGGAGAAATGTTGTCAGCTTTGACTGAAAGGGACAGAGATGGGAGAAAATGAATGAAGTTTGTTGGACTTCTGGGATTCTACAGGAAGGAAATGGAGCTATAGAGAAATTTGGCTGAAAACTGTATTATCCTTCAACAAAAGAAAGACACCAAAAGTGGTTCAGAAGCTAGCTACTCCTTGGTCCTGAGGGGCAGGTCTGCCACCTAGGACTGAGGAACCGTGGTCTGTGTTCAGCATCAACAGTGCAGGGCTGCAACCCTAGTAGGCCCAGAGGACAGAAGATCAAGCCAAAAAGGATTATTCCTAAGACTTAAAATGTAATGGAATTTACCCAGGTACTTTTTGTACTTGCTAGGGACCTGCGACTCTTTTTTAAATTTATTTATTTATATATGTTTTTAATTAGCTTCAGGTGTACAACAAAGTGCAATAGTTATACTTTTTACCCCTCAAAGTGACAACCCCCCTCCCCCAATTCTCCCCTCACTCCTCCCCCCCATATCATACTATCTATTACAATTCCTTTGACTCCCTTCCACCATGTAATCCACATCCCGTGACTGTCTATATATTCAATTACAGTTGTGGTACATTTATACAATGGAGTATTACTCTGCTATAAAGAAGAATGAAATTGTACCATTTGCAACGATATGGATGGACCTAGAGACTATTATATTGAGTGAAATAAGTCAGTCGGAGAAAGACAAATACCACATGATCTCACTGATATGTGGAATTTGAAAAACTAAATGAATGAGCATAAGAAACAGTAATAGTCTCATAGATATAGAGGAAAAACAGGGTTGCTAGTTGGGATGGGTGTGGGGATGAGGGAGAAGGGGAAAGGATTAGATAGCATAAATAGGTAACTACAGTATTGTCACAGGGATATGAAAGACAGTTCGAGGAATATAATGTTAAAATTTTGTGGGGTGTCAGATGGTCACATGTTTTGTTAGGGAGACCACTTCATGGATGGAGTAGAGGCTTGATCACTGCACTGTATACCTGAAATTGATGTTGTATAATATTGTATGCCTGCGACTCTTTTTGCCGTCTGACTTATCCCTTTTGGAATGGGATGGTCTATTCTGGGCCCGTCCCACCACTGCATTTTGGGAATAGACAACTTTTTATCTGGTTTTATGGGTTGATAGATGGAGATGATTTCTACTCCAGGATGTATCATACCCCAAATTTCACCCATACCTATTTAGATGATATTTGGATGAGTTTTTTCAACTTTCAGTTGATACCAGAATGGGTTAAGACTTGGGGATGCAGGAATGTGGTGTAAGTATTTTGCATATGAGAAGAGCATGAGTATTTGAGGGCTAGAGGGTAGATTGTTATAAGTTAAATTGTGCCCCCCAAATTTATATGTTGAAGTGCTGACTCCTGGTACCTGAGAAAATGACCTTATTTGGTAATAGAGTCATTGCAGATGGAGTTAGTTAAGGTGAGGTCTTACAGAAGCAGAGTGTTCCCCTCTTCTTGAAGAAGATCACCAAGAAGACATGACTGCTGGTTGACCTGTGAGCTAGAACCAAGCAATCAAAAGCTCTTTACCCCCTTCCCTGTCCTTGGATTATAGGTTTTGCCCACCATTACCATACTAGGGGCTGTTTCAAGGACACAGCCTTGAGAGAACAATGGGTTGTTGAGACTATCTGTACTGGACATGTGACTGAACCCCATTAAGTCCTCTATATAAATGATTTTTTTAAATTAAAGTTTATTGGGGTGACAATGGTTAGTAAAATTATATAGGTTTCAGGTGTACAATTCGATAATGCATCATCTATATATCACATTGTATGCTCACCACCCAGAGTCAGTTCTCCTTTCATCACCATATATTTGATCCCCTTTACCCTCATCTACCACCCTTCTTCCCTCTCCCCCTCTGGTAACCACTAAACTATTGTTTATGACTATCGGTTTTTATTTACTTGTTTCTCTTGTTCCTTTGTTGCTTTCAGTTTCATATCCCACATATCAGTGAAGTCATATGGTTCTTGACTTTTTCTGTCTGACTTATTTCGCTTAGCATAATCTCAAGATCCATCTATGTTGTCGCAAATGGCACTATTTCATCTTTTTCTAATGGCAGAATAGTATTCCATTGTGTATATATAAACATTTTATATTTTGGTGAACGGGTGTGGAGATCTTCTCATTTTGTGGTTGCCCAAGAGAAGTCTTATCTGGCGTGTTATGCTTTTTTCTTGGGTCTTTCTTTACCCTTCATGTATGTGGGCCCAGGGAGCTTTCAAGGTTGCAAACCAATGGCCCCCAAATTAAATATGACTAATATCTTTATAAAAAAGGGAAAATTTTGACATAGACATGCACACAAGGAGAATGCCATGTGAAGATAAAGGCAGATATTGGAGTGCTGCAGCAGAAGCCAACCAACCTTGAGTTCTCAGAGGGCAGGAATTATCTTTTATTTTTCTTTATGTGCTAAAGGATTAACAAAGTACCTGGCACAGAGTAGAAGCTCAATACTTGTATGCTGAATGAATTCAGATTTCTGATTTGATCTAGTGGAATAAAGCTTTTTAGTACTTTGCGTTCTAGAGACCCCAGACTTTTAGTTCTAGTGCTCTGTTATACAAAATATTTTTTAAAAAATCAGAATATTGGATGCCTCTAGGAATGGGGACAAGGAAACTTTTGGGTGTGATGGATATATTCATATCTTGATCATGATGACAGTTTTCCAGGTGCATATATATGTCAAGAGTTATCAAATTGTAGACTTTATTTACATTTAGTCTGTGTCAATTTGAACTCAATAAAGCTATTAATATATAAAAATATTTTACCAGTATTATTCAGAAGAATTTGGTAGCTAGTCCACAGCTAAACTATTATTCTCTCCAAATCTCAGCTTGTTCTTCTATTAGATGAGATTGTTTTGATGATCTCTAAGTTCCCTTCTAATTTCAATTTTCTGCAAACCTAGGTCCCTGACTATAATTTAGGAGGGCAGTGCATCTGAAGAATGATTTATATTGAATCATTAAAGATATAATGAAATATGTCACAAATCAACAAGAAGGCACTTTCAGGAAATGAGGACTTAATTTGCCAGGGCTCATAGTGCACTTTGCTAGGTCATTAAAATGGATAGGACCTGATGCACATATCTAAGTAATTTAATGGTTCCAGCTTTCCACAAATCATTGAAAAATTTGCAGGTCTCTCCCTCTGTCACAAGCTTCCTAAAACTGTTCCTCTTTCAGCCCCTCCAGAGATTATCAAGAACAATTACAAGACCCATGATTTCTATCTGTAAGCAGAATTTTATGTTTTACAACATTACGTATGCTGATTCAACTGTCAAGATGTTTTCTAGTCAAAACAACTGAAATTGCACTGAGGATGAAATCGGTATAGTTGAGTTCACTAATACCAATTTGAGCAATAACAGGGAAATTAAAACAGTGATTTTCAAACTCCAGTTTGCATTAGAAATACTGCAGAGCTTCTTAAAAATGTGGCTTTTTGCCCACTCTCTGTCAGATTCTGATTCAACAAGTCTGAGGGGAGGGGTGGCTGTGAAGTTGCATTTTTATTAAGCATCTCCAGTGATTCCTATGTAGGTGGTCTTTCAACCATACACTGAGAAACACTGCTGTAGTCAATGTACTTATAGGCTTTCTATACTGGACATACAATTATTATTTTTTAAATCTTAAATTAGCAAAATTAAATATTTGAATTTATTATAGAATATAATTATTTATTGTATAATATCAAAATACTGAATTTTTAAAGAAAACACAGGAGTTGATTTAACTTGGAAAGCTAAAAAGTCATTAAATAACTATCTATTCCTAATAATAATCTTATTCAAAGACCTTGAATAACATGAATCACATGGCTACTTTATTTATTTTTTTTTTTTTTTTGAATTTTATTTTATTTTATTTTATTTTTTATTTTTTTTATTTTTTTAAATTAGTTTCAGGTGTACAACACAGTGCAATAGTTATACATTTTACCCCTCAAAGTGACAACCCCCCACCCCCAATACACCACCCCACTCCCCCCCCATATCATATATATCTATTACTCTTCCTCTGACTCTCTTCCACAGTATAATCCACATCCCGTGACTATCTATATATATTCAATTACAGTAGGTATACCACCTCCACTTTAGTAATACAGTGCAGTGATCAAACCTCTACTCCATCCATGAAATGGTCTCCCTAACAAGACCTATGATCATCTGACATTCCACAGAATATTTACAACATTATTAATTATATTCCCCAAACTGTTTTTCCTATCCCAGTAGCAATATTGTAGTTGCCTATTTTTGCTGTCTCATCCCTTCCCCTTCTCCCTCATCCCCATTCCCCTCCCAATTAGCAACCCTGATTTTTCCTCTATATCTATGAGACAGTTTCTGTTTACTTTGCTCATTCATACAGTTTTTCATATTCCACATATAAGTGAGATCATATGGTATTTGTCCTTCTCTGACTGACTTATTTCACTCAACATTATAGTCTCTAGGTCCATCCATATCATTGCAAATGGCACGATTTCATTCTTCTTTATAGCAGAGTAATACTCCATTGTATAAATATACCACAGTTTCTTAATCCAGTCATCTACTGACGGGCATTTTGGTTGTTTCCAAGTCTTAGCTATTGTAAATTGTGCTGCTATGAACATCGGGGTGCATAACTTTTTTTGAATAAGTGTCTTGGTTTTTTCAGGATAAATAGCTAGGAGTGGAATTGCTGGGTCAAACGGTAGCTCTATTTCCAGTTCTTTGAGATACCTCCATACTGACTTCCATAGTGGCTGCACCAATCTGCAGTCCCACCAACAGTGCAGCAGGGTCCCCTTTTCCCCACAGCCCCGCCAGCACTTGTTGTTTGTTGATTTGTTGATGATAGCCATTCTGACTGGAGTGAGGTGGTATCTCATGGTGGTTTTTATTTGCATTTCCCTAATGCCCAGTGAGGTTGAACTTTTTTTCATATGCCTGTTGGCCATCTGTATGTCCTCTTTAGAGAAATGTCTCTTCATATCTTCTGCCCATTTTTTAATTGGGTGGTTTGTTTTTTTGGTGTTGAGTTTCATGAGTGTTTTATAAATTTTGGATATTAACCCCTTATCAGATATATCGTTGGCAAATATATTCTCCCATTCAGTAGGCTTCCTTTTTGTTTTATTAATGGTTTCCTTTGTTGTGAAAAAACTTTTAAGTCTGATATAATCCCATATGTTCATTTTTTCTTTTACTTCCCTTGCCCGTAGGGATGTATCAGTAAAAATATTGCTCCGGGTAATGTCTGCAAATGTACTCCCTATATTTTCATTTAGGATTTTTATGGTTTCAGGTCTTACATTTAAGTCTTTAATCCATTTTGAATTTGTTCTTGTATAAGGCGTAAGGAGATGATCCAGTTTCATTTTTTTGCATGTGTCAGTCCATTTTCCCAGCACCATTTATTGAATAGACTATCTTTACTCCAGTGTAAATTCTTGCTTCCCTTGTCATAGATTAACTGTCCGTAAATGCTTGGATTTATTTCTGGGCTCTCTGTTCTGTTCCACTGATCGATGTGCCTGTTTTTATGCCAATACCAAACTGTCTTGATTACTGTGGCCTTGTAGTAGGTTTTGATGTCTGGTAGCGTGATCCCCCCGACTTTGTTTTTATTCCTCAGAATTGCCGAGGCTATTCTGGGTCTTTATGATTCCATATAAACTTTAGGATTATATTTTCTATTTCTGTGAAAAATGCCCTTGGTAGTTTGATAGGAATTGCATTGAATCTATATATTGCTTTAGGCAGTATGGACATTTTAACTATATTAATTCTTCCTATCCATGAGCATGGTAGGTGTTTCCATTTATTTGTATCTTCTATGATTTCTTTCTTCAGTGTCTTATAATTTTCTGAGTACAGATCTTTCACTTCTTTGGTTAAATTTATTCCTAGGTATTTTATAGTTCTTGACGCAATTGTAAATGGGACAGTTTTCTTAATTTCTCTTTCCATTAGTTTATTATTGGTATATGCAAATGCCACCGATTTCTGAACATTGATTTTATATCCTGCTACTTTACTGAATTCATCTATCAGTTCCAATAGTTTTTTGATGGAGTCTTTGGGGTTCTCTATATACAGTATCATGTCATCTGCATATAATGACAATTTTACTTCTTCATTGCCAATTTGGATGCCTTTTATTTCTTTTTGTTGTCTGATTGCTGTGGCTAGAACTTCCAGCACTATGTTGAATAAAAGAGGAGAAAGTGGACAGCCTTGTCTTGTTCCTGATCTTAAGGGGAATGGTTTTAGCTTTTCCCCATTGAGTATGATGTTAGCTGTAGGTTTATCATATATGGCTTTTATTATGTTGAGATATGATCCCTGTATTCCCACTTTGCTAAGGGTTTTTAACATAAATGGCTGTTGGATTTTGTCAAATGCTTTTTCTGCATCTATTGAAATGACCATGTGATCTTTATCCTTCATTTTGTTGATGTGGTGTATCACATTAATTGATTTACGGATGTTGTACCAGCCTTGCGCACTAGGGATGAATCCCACTTGATCATGATGTATGATCTTCTTAATATATTGCTGAATTCTGTTTGCTAACATTTTATTGAGAATTTTTGCATCTCTATTCATCAGGGAGATTGGCCTGTAGTTTTCCTTTTTTGTGATGTCTTTATCTGGTTTTGGAATCAGGGTGATCACATGGCTACTTTAAATTTCATTTGTTTTGTTTTGTTTTTTTGTCTGCTAATCCTTTTGGAAGAACAATGAGGTTTTCTCCCCTCTCTACCTCTACCTTGACATGTTAACTTGTGAAACTATAATACTATGATTTATGCCAGGTGAAATTTAAGTAAATGTCAGGTATTAGTCAGCTTTACTGTAGTAAGAAAGAACCCCAAGATTATAAGCAGGGGCTTATAATAGTAGACATTTCTTTCTTTTTTTTTTTCTTGAGGGCAGTGTCACTGGCCCTCACATGTGGGACCCGAACTGGGGCCGCTGGCTTCCCAAGCCAGGGCTTAACCACTGCGCCACTCAGCCGGCCCTAGACATTTATTTCTTGTTCATGTTATATTTTGGCTGTAGGTCAGCATGGCTCTGCTTCACTCTACTGCATACATTTTTAATTCTCATACCTTATCCAGAAGAGCAGTCCCTGTCTTATGCATACCATTCTCATGGCAAGGGCATTGGCAAGAAGCAGAGCCATTTGGAGACTCTTCTAGGACACAGCATATATCATAGCTACTCACATTCCATTGTCCAATGCAAGTCATATGTCCAACCCCGATAACTGGGTGGGAAAGTGTACTTCACCTCCAAGTAAGCCTTTCAAGTTCCATGGTAAGCATAGGAATGTATGACTCTGTTACAGTGGAGGAAATGAGTGGTTCTGAACAGTTTGATTATCTAACAGCTGGTTCAATTAACAGTGTTGGTTTCAGCTACTGTTGCTTTTTAAACGAATCATCCATTTCCATAGGATAAAGCTCAAACAAAATCTATTTAGATAATATAATCAAGTTTAAAATTGAAATTGAAAATTTTAAAGGCCAAGGGATAATAATTTTTTTAAATTAAAGTTTATTGGGGTGACAATTGTTAGCAAAGTTACATAGATTTCAGTTGTACAATTCTGTAACACATCATCTATATATCACATTGTGTGTTCACCACCCAGAGTCAGTTCTTCCAGAACCATATATTTGACCCCCTTTTCCCTCTTCTACCTCCCCCCTTTGCCCCCTTACCCTCTGGTAACCACTAAACTATTGTCTGTATCTACGAGTTTAGTGTTTTCATTTGTTTTTCTTGTTCTTTTGTTGTTTTCAGTTTTATATACCAAATATCAGTGAAATCGTATGGTTCTCTACTTTTTCTGTCTGACTTATTTTGCTTAGCATTATATTCTCAAGATCCATCCTTGTTCCAAATGGCATTATTTCATCTTTTCTTATGGCAGAATAGTATTCCATTGTGTATATATACCACATCTTCTTTATACAATCATTTATTGAAGGACACTTTGGTTGTTTCCATGCCTTGACCACCATAAATAAAGCTGCAGTGAACATCAGAGCACATATATCTTTACAGATCAATGTTTTCAGATTTTTTGGGTAGATACCCAAGAGAGGAATTGCTGGGTCATATGTTAATTCTATTTTTAATTTTTTCAGGAATCTCCACACTGCCTTCCATAGCAACTGCACCAATCTGCATTCCCACCAACAGTGTATGAGGGTTCCTTTTTCTCCACAGCCTCTCCAACACTTGTTATTATTTTTCATGTTGATGATAGCCATTCTAACTAGCATGAGGTGATAGCTCATTGTGTTTTTTATTTGCATTTCTCTGATGATTAGTGGTGTTGAGCATCTTTTCATATGTCTATTGGCCATCTGTATGTCCTCGTTGGAGAAATATCTATTCAGGTCTTCTGCCCATTTTTTTTTTGAGGACAGTATCACTGACCCTCATATGTGGGACCGAACCGGGGCCGCTGGCTTCCCAAGCCAGCGCTTAACCACCATGCCATTCGGCCGGCCCAAGGATGAGAGTTTTGAGGAACTGACTTTTTGCTTCACTTTGTGCAGGTATTTTCCTTCCCAAGAGGCTCTTGCAAAGCAGGAACTGTCGCAGGTTGACTTCCCAGCTAGAAATACCCAACATCTGTCTGAATTTGCAGTGAACACATGATTTAGAATTATCGCTGGGACATCCAGGACAAAGTCAACATACAGGTTTTCTAGACACAGGACTTCTGGGAAAGTTACAAATAATTGCTCACTTTATCTTTCTTCCCAATTTATTAATCTTTATTTTAAAAGGACTCTTGCAGAGTTAGACATAGTAACTTTGCATTGACTTTAAAGGCTTATTAGCTACTCATATTTCTTCCAAACTAGCTTTTCTTATTTGTTTATTTAGTTAAGGGGCTCAGGTCTGGTTCGAATTGCTATTTGTTTCAAATGTAATCTTATAGAGGAATGGTTGTTTTTCTGTTTGTAAACTTGCTATTATCTGTTAGGGATGGTGTCTGAGTAAAAATATTATGAAAGAAATGAGGTCTCTGTTCTTGGAATTATACAATTTTCTTCTGTTTTTTTCTTTCCAAACTGTATGCAGCTTTATTAAAGATACTTTTCATAAAAACCCATGGTATTTCAGGCAGGACATGGGCAGACAATCGTTAACAGTATACAACTTTCACACTCTCTTCTTCAATGGACTACCAAAATCAAGCGCCACTATAAAAACCCAATGGAGTCTCCATTTGATGCTCTGAACAGGTCAAGTTTAGAGTGAGGGCTGCCATCTCCCATTAAGAATTGTTGTTTAACAACTTTTCACAAGCCGACCCTGACTTTCAGGAAATGAAACGAAAATGGCAGAATTATCAATCTGTAGGTCCACAATCTAAAAATGGAACTTCTAGGGCCGGCCGAGTGGTGCGGTGGTTAAGCGCTGGCCTTGGAAGCCAGCGGCCCCGGTTCGGTCCCACATATGAGGGCCAGTGACACTGCCCACAAAAATAAATAAATAAATAAATAAATAAATAAATAAATAAATAAATAATAAAAATAAAATAAAAATGGAACTTCTGCTCTTTTGAGGGATGCCATATCAATGGTGACACTATCAGTCTGGATTGCCTGACATACTGGTAGCCAATTTTTCTGGGTCAGGTCCCAACAGGTCTCTGGGTTTAAGGGAGTCAAGTCTATGCTTAAGGTGGAGAGGGAGAAAAGGACATAAAAATGAATTTGGGTTTTTCCACACCAAAAGGTGTTTGTGCCAAGGTGGTTAATGTGTATCAACATCAAGGGATCCCTCCACCCAGGAACCAAGAGGAAGTCTCTCAAAACTAGAAGGGAAAGGTATTTTTCCCATGTCAATCCAGCTTTGGAGATATTCTATCAGTAATATATGTCCTTCCCCAAAAAACAACAATGAAGTGTTCTGTGTGCTAACAACATAGTTTAAAAAAAAAAAAGGAAAACAAAATTCTGCATTTTTATAAAACTGGATAAAAAATAGTATTTCAAACTGTACAGCCACCAGAAGTACACAGTTATCAAAAATGCACACACTTCACTTGGCGTCTCCAGCACCTTCAGCTTTCTGTGCCTGGTCTGTTTTGGCATCTCCATTTTCTGCAGGGTTATTCCCATCCTTGCTGGCATCAGCTTTCCCCACTTTTTCCCTTTGGGTATCTTTTCTCCCTTCTTTGCTGGGGCCTTTTTAGGTTTGGGCTCTGGCTTTGGAGGAGCAGGTTTAGCAGATAACCTTGCAGGTTTAGCAGATCTTCTCTGTGGTTCATCCTTCACCTTGGCTTTATCTCCTTTAGCATTCCCTTCAGCCTTTCTCGTGGGCATGAAGGCGACAGCGGTGGAACGTAGACGCTGGACACGGGGATGCAGCAGCAGGCGAGCTTTAGTCTGTCCGTGGGTGGTTCTCGCCTCTGCTTCACCCTGCTCTGGAATTATACAATTTTCTAAATGCTGTGTAAATTACTTTCAGAAGAAACAATGTTCTGTTTCTCAGTAGGCCTCTGGTTTCTCTTCCCACTGCAAAATCTGGAAAATACTTGCTTTGAATCTCCAATCTCAAAAGATAGACCATATTCAATAATTATGTATACATTATATGTATGTATTAACTGTATTAGTTTCCTAGGGCTGCCATAACAAAATGCCACAGACTTGATGGCTTAAGGAAAACAAATTTAAGTCCTCGCACTTATGGAGGCTGAAAGTCCAAGATCAAGGTACTGGCAGGTTTGGTTTCCTCTGAGGCCTGTCTCCTTGACTGACAGATGGTACCCATCTTTCTTCTTCATTACATGGTAGTTCCTCTGCATACACACACACCATGTATTTCTGTTTTATAAAAACAACAGACATAGTGAATTAGGGTTTCACTCTAATGGCCTCATTTTAACTGAATCTTCTCTTTAAAGACTATTTTTTTTTAGAGGGTCAGTGTCACTGGCCCTCATATGTGGCATCCAAACCGGGGCTGCTGGCGTCCCAAGCCAGCTCTTAACCACTGCACCACTTGGCCGGCCCAAGACTATTTTTCAAAACAGTCACATTCTAAGGTACTGGGATTCAGAGTTTCGACGTAATGAATTTTGAGGGAACACAGTTCAGCCCATAACATTACCCAAGGCTATAAGGCAGGCATATAGTATTTGATTTTTCTTCAAAACATACTGGTGAGGTACGAGGGATGATTATATGATTTCATATGTAAAATCTGAGCTGCCTATTGTTACCTCAAAGATTCCAGATTACTAATCTTACATGTTTTAATAATAGTTAAAAATGGTATAATTTTAATAATAATAAAAGAGAAAAAAGACCATTGCAAATTAATGCAAAGTATAAAGAGTTGACATTACAGCAATTCAAAAATATTCTTTGTTACATTATTTTCCCTACATGCCTTCCATTCTTTCAAGTGAATACGTCCACGTTTTAAAACATAAAATCAGGATCATATTATACTTAATGTCTTGAAAATCTCCTGTCTATTTCACAATAAATCACAAACACTTTCCCATGGTAAGCATGGTAATGTACAACATCAACTATTTTTCTAAAACAGAAATATTTAATATTTGCATAGGATTATATTGAATAGGTGCTTGATAATTTTATAAATCTCATTTCAAGGAATAAAAACAATACTATTGGCCTTTTAGTTTTCATTCATCATTTATTTAATCAATAGTTTGAATACTTTTCATATATTTATTGGCTTTTTATATTTCTGTTAATTGCTTATCAATGCCCTTCTCAGGAGGCCTCTGATTTCTCCTCCCAACTGAAGGATCTGGAAGATACTTGCTTTCAATTTCCAACCTCAAAAGATGAATCATTATGTATAACCCTTTGTTCTATCTGTGTATTCATACTTTTCTTATTGAATTTTAATAGTTCTTGGTAAAGTAGGGATATTAACACATTGTAATATATGCTGTAAATATTTTTGCAGTTAGTTCATTGCTCTGTAATTTTATTGTGGAAAGAATTTATTAATATTTCACTTTGTCTTGCATATAGTAACCCCAAAAATATCTATTATAGTGAACCAATTAGTGTTCTTTTGCCACTCACTCTACCTTGTGGTGATTTCACATGAAGTTATATTAAGAAAATTAATTAAAGTAATACATTACCATACCATGTCTGTAGCTAGTATTTGAAGTTGGCAAGACGTCTTCATTAGCCTGCCAGATTCCTGGTCTTTTATATGCCCCCCCCCCATATCCCTTACAATGGTTAAAATAAGAGGTATCATTCCACTGGGACTGCATTACCTCTGGAGTGTGGATTATTAACATTCCACCATTTGCCTCTTCATCCTCATGGGTTATCTACTTCTTGTCCTTCTGAGATTGCTGAGATAAATAGGTTATTTAAAGGCCTCCCTTAATTATCCTGAAACCCAGAGATCAAATATAGAGCATCCAGGGCCAGCCGAGTGGTACATTGGTTAAGAGTTGAATTGGGATGCCAGCCCTGAGCAGCAGGGCCTGGGTTCAGATCCCACATATGATGGTCAGTGACAGTGCACCCTCTACAGCTAAGATGGTGAACAACAGCTTGACCTGGAGCTGGGCTGCCGTGAATTACTGGTGATGGCATAGGCTGCAGCCGGGCTGGCTGGTAACTGGCTTGCGCTTTCCTGAGCTGCCTTGAGACACCATGAGCGGCAGTCCAATGGCTGGCGAGCAACTGCCTCAGCCGGGAAGAGCACAATGATAATACCAACATGGGCCAGTGAAGCAACGTCCTCCACAACTAGACTGAAGAACAAAAGGACAGCAACTTGTCTGTTCCCTTTCCCCGATTCCCCAATAAAGTCTTTAAAAACATATAGAGAGAGAGCACCCAGAGACCTTTTTTTGAGAGAAAAAGGATGCCTTAATTACTTCATCTCAAGGTTGCCATCTTTCTTTTCTCTTCCAGATGTAATCTCTCTGCCATACCACACAGCTTTAATTTTTAGTTGGAAAGATCACTTTTTTTAAAAATTTATTTATTTATTTATTTTTAATTAGTTTCAGGTGTACAACACAGTGCAATAGTTATACATTTTACCCCTCAAAGTGACAACACCCTACCCCCAATTCGCCACCCTACTCCTCCCCCCCATATCATATATATCTATTACTCTTCCTCTGACTTTCTTCCACAGTATAATCCACATCCCGTGACTATCTCTATATATTCAATTACAGTAGGTATACCACCTCCTCTTCAGTTATACAGTGCAGTGATCAAACCTCTACTCCATCCATGAAATGGTCTGCCTAACAAGACCTATGACCATCTGACATCCCACAAAATATTTACAACATTATTAATTATACTCCCCAAACTGTTTTTCATATCCCAGTGGCAATGTTGTAGTTGCCTATTTTTGCTTCTAATCCCTTCCCTTTCTCCCTCATCCCCATCCCCCTCCCAATTAGCAACCCTGATTTTTCCTCTATATCTATGAGACAGTTTCTGTTTACTTTGCCCATTCATACAGTTTTTCAGATTCCACATATGAGTGAGTGGAAAGATCACTTTTGAGGCTTTCAATTTCTCATGAATCTATAGACTCCTTTCTCTACCTCACATCACATACTTACATTGTCTACTACATTGTTGCATCATAATAATTTATTGTCATGTAGCAAAGGCAAACATTATTTTAAATTCTACCATCATAGATTAGTTTTACCTGTTCTTCACCTTCATATAAATGTAGTCATAGGGTGCATACCCTCTTGTGTCTGGCTTATTTTGCTCAACATAATTTTAAAATATCCATTCATGTTGCTTTGTGTTGGTCACTTCTTATTATTGTTGAAGAGTAATCCATGGCATGAATAAAAATATAGTTTTTAAACCATATAATTATATTTGCGTTATTTTTAGTTTCTGGCTTTTATGAATGAATAAAGATGCTATGAACATTCTTGTACAAACTTTTCTTTTAGACATATATGTTCCTTTTGTTGGAGATATAAACCTAGGAGTAGAATTCATGGATCACAGGGTAGATATATGTTTATTTTATTACAAGCTGCCAGTCAGTTTTCCAGAGTGGTTGTACCATTTTACACCAACAGTTGGGGGTTCCTGTTGCTTTACTTCTTAGCATCGATTACTATCTTAACTTGCCTCATGAAATTTTTTCTAAGAAATATCCTTCCTTTTAAGGAAAACACATGTGAAAGTACAATTAAATAAATTCTATTAACTCCTGTCATTTAAACAATGAAAGTTGATATGGGTAATCTTTTTCTCTCACTCTGTGTAATTTAAGCTTTTCAAGTTAATGTTATCATTTGCTCACATCTTGTGCATTAACACTCCTCTCAGTTCTTTCATTCTCCCTTCCTCTGTAAAACTATAAAATCAGGAGTACTAGATTTAAGCTAATTTCATTCTAAATATCCTTAGTATGATGCAAAATCACATATAATGTTAAGCCCAGCTGATGGAATAACAGTGTATATTAAGAAAAAGCTGCATATAAAATAAGAATGAACCATTGACAATCCACATTTTTTCTGAGACTTTCTTTTATATTTTCTTTTATTAAATTTATTGGGGTGACATTGGTTAGTAAAAATACATAGGTTTCAAGTGTACAATTCTGTAATACATCATCTACATATCACATTGTGGGTTCACCACCTAGAGTCAGTTCTGTTTCCATCACCATATATTTGACCCCGTTTATCTTCTTCTACCACCCCCCTCCCACTTATCCTCTGCTAACCACTAAACTGTTGTCTGTGTTTATGAGTTTTTGTTCCCTTGTCTTATTCCTTTGCTGCTTTCAGTTTTATATCCCACATATGAGTGAAGTCATGTGGTTCTTGACTGTTTCTGTCTGATTTATTTTGCTTAGTATAATAATCTCAAGATCCATCCATGTTGTCAAAAACAGGATTATTTAATCTTTTCTTATGGCCAAGTAATATTCCATTGTGTATATGCACCATATCTTCTTTATCCAATCATTTAATGAAGGACGCTTTTGTTGTTTCCATGTCTTGGTCACCATGAATAATGCTGCATTAAACGTCTGAGTACATATATCTTTATGGATAAAGGTTTTCAGATTTTTGAGGTAGACACCCAGAAGAAGGAATGCTGGGTTGTATGGTAATTCTATTCTTAAAATTTTGAGGAATTCCATTCTGTTTTCCATAGGGGCTGTACCAATTATCATTCCCACCAGCAGTGTTTGAGGGTTCTCTTTTCTCCATAGTTTTTCCAACACTTGTCTTGTTGATAATAGCCATTCTAACAGGTGTGAGGTAGTATCTCATTGTGGTTTGATTTGCATTTCCCTAACAGCTAGTCAAGTTGAGCATTTTTTCTTTTCTATTTTCTTATTTTTCAGAGTGCCTGTGGAACAATTTGGATTAAGGTATATACCACTCTATGTCAATAGAATGTCACTTACTTGGTAATAAATCAGAAGAGAAATGTTTGGGTCATTCTACTTTAATGATAATATCTATTCAGTAGCCACCTGGATACTCTAGTTATAAGAAAATAGGGACCTTTTTGTTCATTCAAATTTATGTTGATTATTTCAAAAGAAGAGATTAATGGATGAAAAAGCATGTTAGATTTGGAATCCTTGGATAAGGAAAGGAGGTCGTTTTTCCTGGGTGGATATATCATATACATGTAAAGGAGATTTTGTTATAATGCTTATTTTGAAAACATTAATTACTTCCATTACATGTGTTCCTACAAATCACTGCACTATACATATGCACTAAAAACTACAAGGCTCATAGGAAAAATAAAGATAGCTACACAACACTTAAAAACTTCATCCTAACCCAATGTTTTTCCATGGGTCCTGCAGTTTTTATTGCACAATTTTTATGATGCAGTGATTTTTTGGATACATACATGCTGTTATAGTATTGTAGCAGAACTTATTTTATATACACATATAGTATGTATAATATGTGTATGTAATGCTTATATTAGTTTAAGGAATATCCATGTTTTAAGTCAGCAAAACAAACCTAGATAAAAAGAACAGCAAAGTTATAGCAATAGAAAAAATGACAGTTGGTTGTTAGTTTTCATCTTATCCCTGTTCTTTTATCAAAGGTAGATTGGAGTAGAAGAGAATTTGGCTAACACCCTCCTTTCAACCTATCTTTTGGGGTTGCCTTTGAAAATATGTATAGCCATTCTTTGCCAACATGTTAAGTATCAATAAAAGTACCTTTAGAAATCTTTGCTATGTCTATTGATCTTTTTTGCCATTCAATATTATTTTATAGTAGTTTCAGGTATACAGCATAGTGATTAGACATTTATATAATTTATGAAGCAATTCCCCTGATTAGTCTAGCACCCACCTGGCACTATACATAGTTATTACAATATTATTGACTATATTCCATATGCTGTATTAATCTTTAATATACAGTGAGGTAGCAGCAGTCAACATTGAACATATAATGTAAGTAAAAGAGAGTGATTACTATGCAAAATCAGCTCTAAGAAAATCTCCCACAATGCTTTTAATCCAATAATTCTTCTTATATCCCTGAATCTTTACTGATTTGTTTCTTAGTTGCAAGCAATGCACAGTTGATTCGGCTGACAGAGTCTGGTGAGTGGTTGTATATTTACATTTTTAGACCTTATTTTCTCAATTCCTCGTTTTTTTTTATAGCAGTTGAATAGCTTGTTTTTAATCACACAAAGCAAAAAACAACTCATATGTCCTTGGTTGGTTTCTTTCTTCCCTCTCTTCCTCCCTCCCTCCCTTCCTTCCTTCCTTCCTTTTTTTCTTTTACTTTTTTTCCCTTTTTTTCTTCCATCATTCCTTCATTTTAAAATTCAAAACTTGCATTTTTCTATTTAATATTCTAGAATACATACTGCAGCCTTGATTGCAACTGCCAAATGCTATCTGTATCCAATAAGTAGACAGTTGCAATCAATTTTAGAATACTAGCAATACAACTTGAGATGATCTCTACCCATTTTTTGGAGGATCACAATTCAGATAATCTTGTTCCCTGCAGGGGACAGTTTATTGTCAAATGTATAGTGAGTAGGAGGTGTTTACAATTTTAAATATGTTTCCATCATGATTCCTTCCCTGCTGTTTTTCTGACAGCCTCAGTAGTTGCTTCTGTCTTTCCTGTGCTGAAAATAAACCCCGCATGGTGAGAAGCCTCTGTGTCTTTGGCAGCCCACTGAGGAGGGGGGATTACTTTAGCTATAGCCCCAGATTCTTACATTAAAAGGAAGATTTCCCAAAATTTGCAGGCTACACCAAAGCTCCAAACCACTTGTAGCCTGTCATTGGAAACATCAATTATTCGCAAAATTTGGCTTGCATTTTGCTAAAATCTATCCATTTACAAGATTTATAGTTTAGGATTAAATCTCCTATGTAATAACTTTATATGCCCTAGTTTTCTTAAATCAAAGCACAGTATATTGTTATGTCACTCTACAATCAACAGATGAAGGTGTTTGTTTGCAGCAGCTCCTTATAGCGTTGATGATAATGAGAGCCATAAACTTGAAAGCCCTTCTATATGGATAAACGCTTTACTTCTATACATAAGTATATGTTCTTTCATATTTTACCACAGACTCAAATACCCTTATGAGTCATGCAGATTATATTAAGCAGACTGTTCTGCAGGAAGTAGATAGAAGTGATGATTAATACCTAATGCCTTTCAAAATCACTAATGAGATCTGCTGGGCATTGCTGTTGGACATGTTTGTTTTATAGGATGTGTAAGTGGATAGTCTGAAATGGTTCACTGACTACCTTCAGGCTTCTGGAACAATCTCTACTTCCTGAACTCTCCTCTCCTGCTCCCTGTCCTAGCAACAGACAGAAAAGAACAATCTCTCTCTCTCTTTCTCTCTCTCTCTCTCTCTCTCCCTCTGTCTCTCTCATTATCTGCCATTTATACTTGGATATATCTTAATTAAAATTAATGCCAGGAGCATAAATTACCCCTGTTGTTAATTGAAATAATTTATGTGCTACACTTGGTAGTTATTAAATAGATCTCATTTGGGTTTCATAGAATTAACTTTTTTCTGTTTGCATTTGTATTTTTCCTTGCTCCACCAATCACATCTTGACATTACTTTTGCTTCTGTGACATTAACCTGTTATTTATATTTTAAAGATGTTATTTTATATAGCTACTTATATTTAAAGCCATTTTCATTCAGTATTAACTCAATTGTATATTTGCTTCCCAAAAGATATTATCTTTTCTTAAAATCTTTATTTTTAGAGCAGTTTTAGGTTTGCAACACAATTGAAAGGGACATACAGGTGTTTCCCATGTACCTCCTACCTTCACACATGCTTAGCCTTCCCCATTATCAATATCACTCACAACAATGGTCTTTTTCATTTTTCCAGGGATGAACCTACAATGATACATCATAATCACTCAAAGTCCATTGTTTACTTTGGGATTCACTCTTGGTGTTGTGCATTCCAGGAAGCAGCTAATATGTCCTTCAGTGGGTGAATGGGCAAATAAACTGAGGTACATCCAGACAATAGAATATTATTCAGCACTAAAAATAAATTATCTATCAAGTCATGAAAAGAAATGGAGGATTAAATGCATATTACTAATTGAAAGAAGCCAGTATGAAAAGGTTACATACTTTGTGGTTCCAATATGGCATCTGGAAAAGGCAAAAATGTGAGGACAATAAAAAATCAGTGGTTGCCAAGGATGGGGAGAGAGGGGAGATGAATAGACAGAGCCCAGACAATTTTTATGGCTGTGAAAATACTCTGTATGATATTATCATAATGGATATAGGTCATTATATATTTGTTCAAACCTCTAAGTTATTACCATTTTTATTATATTCTACCTATACTGTAGATATATTTCTTTATTAAGAAAAAAAGGAAAAAGTGCATTACATGTTCATAGCAGAAAAAGTAGATGATGTAAAGGTTTGGATATAAAGGTTTGCTACTGGACTTATAATCAGCATTAAGACTCTTAGATTTAGTTTCACCACTGTTTGGCCTTTGAAAGGTTGTATGACCTTACTTTGTTTCAGTTTTCTCAATTTAAAACAAAGAAAGAAAATCACACTTGCCTTCCAGGGAAAAGAAAGTTTATGTGAAATGTTTAGCGTTCTGTGTCTTTTGGTGGGAGGTAGGGTAGGAAGGAGGTGGGGTACACACATACACATACACACACCTATATATATAGTCCTTATATAGTGTCTTAGTGTCTTATGATTATATTTTGAAAAAAAAGTTATAAATAATGGATTGAAGCTTAAAATTAAAATTTTGATTAGACAAAGAGAACTATTTCAGTATGAAAATAAAAATAGTAAACTCATTTGAGGCATGTGCAAGTATTTGTGTCTGTGGCTATATGTGAGAAAACTGACTAAAATACCAATAGGTATGCAATGTGCTTTGAGATCTCAGCTATGTTTTCCAAATTTCTCTATGTCACCATTACTCATTAAAATGGAAAGAGCACAGCCAGTGATTGCATTATAGTTTTACTACTTACTAGGGTACATGATTTTGCACAAGTTATTTAACCCCTAGGGCCTCGGTTTTGACTATTGTGGAATGGGAATAAAAATTTAAATATACAAAGTGTCTATCCAGCACAGTGCTTACCTTCTTGAATATACATAAATAAATAGGCAATAATATTATTGTGGCTTTAGTTGAATCTCAAAAACAAGGTATTTCCAGGGACCAAAAGGGGTCAAGTAAAACGGACCTTTCTTATTTCTCCAGCTTTTTGTTCAGTATTTCCAGATTTAACAAGTAGTAGGAAAATGGTCATCAATGAGGAAGAAGAAAATGAAAAATCAAGCTCTGTAGGTGCTCCTCTAATATTTGTGGGCAGCTTGTTTTGACCCTGCACTCTATCTTAAATGGGCCTTCACAATCCAAGTAGATCACTGAGTTTAGACCTGTTACGAAGAAGACATGTTATTAAGAAGTCTGCGTTTTCTGAACATCTCATATTCCTGAACTTCTGCTATGCAGATTACATTTTCTTTGTATTTTTGACAGTGAGATTAAATTCTAACAGTTGTTAGTAAATTTCAGAAGAACTAAATGTCAGGACAAAATCGTGAGTGTTGGAGAAAAGGTCAAATTTATGGCTAAGAAAACAGAAATAGAAAGAATCTAGAAGCTTACAGAGAAAATAAGCAATGCAAATGGTAGTTTAGTGGCTAGCATTCGTGCTTACAAATTCAACTGATGACACTATTTTCACAGAGAAAAGTTATGCACATTTTACTCCTCAAATAAAAATGGATTAAAAGAGTTAACTTCTAGACCTTATTAATCATGCCGACCTATAAGTAAATCAAATAAAACAAAACAAACAAAAATAACACAAAAAAATAAAAAGTATCAAAACTATAGAAAACTGACATCTAATATGAGTTTGTTCTAGATGCTCCCAGACTTGAGAATTAAGGTTTTTTTAAAAAAAATTTCAGAAACCAAAATTGTGATTTCGAAAGTGTGCTAGTGCCAATACTTAATGTCGCACTTATTCTGTGACACATTCTGTTCAGAAAGCTTTATGCTTATTAATTCATTTAATCCTCATTTAACAAGTCAAGAAGTATATATGATCATTTACTCCATTTTACAGATGAGTATGCTGAGGCAAGGAGAGGTTAAATAATGTCTCCAAGGTCACACAGCAAAGCAGCAGACCTGAAGCCAGCCAAGCTAGCTTCAATGCCCATTCTCTTAACGTCCATAAGATGATGACTTTTTAGCCAACTTAAAAAGTATAGTTTCATAATTTGATATTCAATAAACTGCAAAGAAACATAGTTCAAACTTATACTATTATAAATATATTTTTAAATAAATAACATGAAATATACGTATTGAGAATATAGCTTATAATGTTCCTTGGAATAGTGAAAATCTGTAGGATAAAAGTCTTTAACCATCCTTCCCACAAATTAATTATTTTAACATACAAGATTTTTAGGTTCCACAGATATAAGTGTTAATCTTATTGCATAACAGCCAAGTGATAAATAACTCATCATTACAAATTATCTAATATGATAGTTGATGACTAAGTAACGTTAAATATTTTGTTACTTGAAGATAGTAGCAGACACCAAACTTTATTTCTTTACAAGATTATCCTAATTGACTACAATGTAACATCATATTTGATAAAGTCTAAAAGTAAATTCACACATTAGAGTCCTTGTCGAGTTTTAAAAACTATAAAAGAAGAAAAAGGCTGTTAAATCCTAGGGGGCCCGAGTTTAGGGTACAAATATACTTTTTGCCCTATTTTTGTGAATCTAGAGTATGGTTTATTCAAATTACATCAATAAGGAATTAATATTTTCTTGTTTAAAAATTTTATCATGTCAGGGCAGCTGTTCAAAAGTTATTACTTCATCACAACCCAGCAAAACTCAGGCTACCTCTGTGAAAATGATCAACCTTACCAGTACTTCCTCCTTTACTTTTAATTTCCCTCTCAACTCACTGCTACCCCTCCTCCACTTATAAGGCATTAATTGGCACAGGATGACATGATCTGAGAGGCCGGGTAGATATAGGTATGGTGTAAGAGGTGATGCCATATGTGAGAAGAAAAATTCTCAACAAAAACTGAGTGTCACATTGGACCTTGAAACTTTACTAAGAACGGGGGTGAGACTGGGGTAGAATTCAAAATGGATCGGTAAGGGCAGTTCTCATTTTGCTTTTGTTATTAGGTTATTAAAATAGATTCCCACCATTCGGAGTTGGAAAGCCATTATGAGTCAAGCATAGTTTCTCAAGTTGAAAACATGAGATGTGTCTTGACTATAGATCTATCTGGAGATGTAATATTTATAATATTTCACTGCAATATAAGAACATCCTTCTGTATGAATATTTCACTCTCAAATATCAATAGGAATATTTTCCCCAGAGGAAAAATAATACCACACAGAACCTAAAGGACATTATGTCTCTATCTATATAATGCTACATATTATAATAAAAAAGAAAGGGGTGTTGGTATTAATTATCTAGATATTTTGTTGACATAAGATTTTATATACATATATCCTACTCAATGGGGAAAAGCTAAAAGCATTCTCCTTAAGAACAGGAACAAGAAAAGCATGCCCACTTTTACCACTTTTATTCAAAATAGTACTGGAAATCCTGCCACAGCAGTCAGATAAGGAAAACAAATAACAGGTATCCAGATGGGAAAGAAAGAATTCAAACCATGATTATTTGCAGATCACATGATACTATATATAGATAACCACAAGAATTCCACCAAAAAACTATTAGAACTGATAAATTTAGTAAAGTCACAGGGAACAAAATTAATATTCAGAAATCAGTTGCGGGAGTTCCGGTAAGATGGCGGAATAGACGGACGCTCTCCGAACTGCCTCCCAGGAGCACATCAAAATTACAAATAATTTATGCAACATTTAACCTCGGGAGTCCCCTGAACATTAGATGAACAGAACCTCTAAACGAAGGACCTAAAGAGGAGGCCACGTCAAGTCTGGTAGGAGGGGCGCTGATGAGTGAGGGCGAGCTCCGTGAGGGATGCCCCAGCTGTGTGGGGAGGCTTCTCCGGTTGGGGGAGAGACCCTCCAGCCCCACACCGAGCTCACTAGCCCAGAGTTGCTTTGCCAGGAAGAGGAATTCCACGATAGTGGGCAGTAGAAATTAGTGAGGACCCTCTTTGCTCGACTCGGTGAGGCTGGGGGCAGCTGGAGAACCAGTGGGGCTGGCGCACGGGTTCGCTCGCCGGCGAGCACTCACCCGGTTCTTGTCGGAGGGAGTGGCTGCATGAGCCGGGCCCAGAAACCTGTTGGGAGGGACTGCACTGAGCACCTTTGGTGCAGAAGCTGGAGGTTTTGGGATTGTTGTTCCACTGGTGCGGAGCTTGCACACGAGCGGCGTACAGGAGACCTCAATTTTTTCAGGGTTGGGCCCTCCCACGGAGGGTCAGAGCCGGGATCCCATTGGTCTGGTGAACTTGGCGCAGGAGTGCGTGCGTGCATGCATGTGTGCGCATGTGGCCTTGGATTCCCACCCTCCGCCCTGCTTGTGCTGCGTTTCCAAAGAAACACCGGGCGGGTGCCCTCCGGCTGCATCAGATTGCTCACTGAAACGTGTGTGAGCCACCTTGGGTCCCCACCCTCTGCCCTGTTTGTGCCGCGTTTCCAAGGAAACGCCAGATGGGTGCCCTCAGGCTCCATCAGGCTGCTCACTGAGATGCAGGAGTGCATAAGCCACCTTGGATCCCCACCCTCCACCCTGCTTCAGCTGCATTGCCAGGGAAACGCAGGGCGGGTGTTCTCCAGCTGCATCACTCTGTTCACAGGGACTCAGTAGCAGACAACCTGCAACAACCTGTGAAGATTTTTTTTTTTTGGGGGGGAGTGAGCACGATTCCAGAGCACACAGCAGCTTATTGTGGAAAGCTCACTGCAACCCTAAGAAAGTGGTCTGCAGATTAAAGAAGACAGAGAGCCCCCCCACCTCTTTCCTTTTTTTTTTTCTTTTTTCTTTTTTCTTTTCTCTGCTTTCTAGGTGATCTATTTAATACATAGAAGCATTCACAGAATGACAGCCAGAATGAAAAAACAAAGAAACATGTCCCAAGTAAAAGATCAGAAGAAAACTCTAGAAATGGAACTAAATGAAACAGAGGTATCCAAACTTTCAGAGACAGAGTTTAGAACACTGATGATAAGAATGTTTAAGGAACTTAGCGAGGACATAAAACAAGATAGGGAAACCATAAAAAACAACCTGCTAGAACTAAAGAATACAATAACTGAAATGAAGAACACACTCGAAGGAATCACCAGTAGAGTAGATGAAGCAGAGGAGCGGATCAGTGAATTAGAAGACAAAATAGCAGGAATCACCCAGCTGGAACAACAAAAAGAAAAAAGAATAAAAAAGAATGAAAATAGTTTAAGAGACCTCTGGGACAACATGAAACACAGCAATCTTCGTGTCATAGGAATACCAGAAGGAGAAGAGAAGAAGCAAGGGATTGAGAATGTATTTAAAGAAATAATGACTGAAAACTTCCCTACCATGATGAAGGAAATTGACATACAAGCCCAGGACGTACAGAGAGTTCCTAACAGGCTGAATCCAAACAGGCCCACACCAAGACACATCATAGTAAAAATGGCAAAGGTTACAGACAAAGACAGAATCCTAAAAGCAGCAAGAGAAAGACAGCAGGTTACATATAAAGGAACTCCTATAAGACTAACTTTTCTTCAGAAACTCTGCAGGCCAGAAGGGAATGGCAAGAGATATTCAAAGTGACACAAAATAAAGGTCTACAACCAAGATTGCTCTACCAAGCACGGCTATCACTTAAAATCGAAGGAGAGATAAAGAGCTTCTCAGAAAAGAATAAGCTTAAGGAGTTCATTACCACCAAGCCAGCATTGCAGGAAATGTTAAAAGGGCTTTTTTAAACAGAAGAAAGGGGAAAACAAGCTAACCCAGGAAGACAAGAAATACAAATAACAAAATGGCAATAAATATACACCTCAGTAATTACCTTAAATGTGATGGGCTAAATGCTCCAATCAAAAGACACAGAGTGGCTGAGTGGATAAGAAAACAGGACCCATGCATATGCTGTCTACAAGAAACTTATCTCAGATCAAAAGACACACATAGACTGAAAGTAAAGGGATGGAATAAGATATTTCATGCAAATGGAAATGAGAAAAAAGCTGGAGTAGCAATACTTATTTTGGACAAAATAGACTTTAAAATGAAGACTACAATAAAAGACAAAGGAGGGCATGACATAATAATAAAGGGATCAATTCAACAAGAGGACATAACCCTAGTAAACATCTATGCACCCAATATAGGAGCTCCTAAATATATAAAACAGATTCTGTCAGACATAAAGGCAGACATCAACAGTAACACTATCACAGTAGGGGACTTCAACACCCCGTTGTCACCAATGGACAGATCCTCCAGACAGAAACTCAACACGGATATAGTGGCCTTAAATGACACTTTAGACCAGCTGGATTTAATTGATATTTTTAGAGCATTTCACCCAATGCTACAGAATATACATTCTTCTCAAGTACCCATGGAACATTCTCCAAGATAGACCACAGGTTAGGCCACAAAACAAGTCTCAACAAATTTAAGAAGATTGAAATCATATCAAGTATCTTCTCTGACCACAATGCTATGAAACTAGAAATCAATTATAAGAAGAAATCTGGAAAGCTTACAAATACATGGAAGCTAAATAACATGCTTCTAAATAGTGAGTGGGTCAAAAATGAGATCAAGGAGGAAATCAAAAGATACCTCAAGACAAATGAAAATGAAAACATCACCACCCAAAATCTCTGGGATGCAGCGAAAGCAGTCCTAAGAGGGAAGTTCATAGCAGTACAGGCCTACCTAAAGAAGGAAGAAAAATCTCAAATCAACAGACTTTCTCTATACCTAAGGGATCTCAAAAAAAAAAAAACAGCAAAACAAGTCTAATGGGAGCATAAGGAAGGAAATAATAAAGACCAGAGCAGAAATAAATGAAATAGAAAACAAAAAAACAATACAAAAGATCAATGAAACCAAGAGTTGGTTTTTTGAAAAGATAAAAACAATAAACCCTTAGCAGGACTAACCAAGAAAAACATAGAGAGGACCCAAATTAATAAAATCAGAAATGAAAGAGGAGAAGTGACAACAGATACCACAGAAATACAGAAAATTTTAAAACAATACTATGAGCAACTATATGCTAACAAATTTGACAATCTGGAAGAAATGGATAAATTTCTAGAAGCATACAATCTACCAAGTCTGAACCAAAAAGAAACAGAAACTCTGAATAGACTGATTACTGCCAAAGAAATTGAATCAGTAATCAACAATCTTCCAACAAACAAAAGCCCTGGACCAGATGGCTACACAGGTGAAGTTTACAAAACATTCAAAAAAGAATTAGTACCTATTCTCCTCAAACTATTCCAAAAAATACAGAAGGAGGGAAGGCTCCCAAACTCTTTCTATGAAGCCACTATCACCCTGATTCCTAAGTCAGACAAAGATATTACAAAAAAGGAAAACTATAGGCCAATATCACTAACGAACATAGATGCAAAAATTCTCAACAAAATACTAGCAAACCGAATTCAACATCTCATTAAAAAGATCATACACCACGATCAAGTGGGATTCATTCCTGGTATGCAAGGCTGGTTCAATATCCGCAAATCAATTAACGTAATACATCACATTAACAAAAGGAAAAATAAAAATCATATGATCATATCAATAGATGCAGAAAAGGCATTTGACAAAATCCAGCAGCCATTTATGATAAAGACTCTTAACAAAGTGGGAATAGTGGGATCATACCTCAGCATAATAAAGGCCATATATGATAAGCCCACAGCAAACATCGTTCTCAATGGGGAAAGGCTGAAAGCTTTCCCCTTAAGATCAGGAACAAGACAAGGCTGCCCGCTTTCACCACTTCTATTTAACATAGTTCTGGAAGTTCTAGCCACAGCAATCAGACAAGGTAATGAAATAAAAGGCATCCAAATTGGAAAAGAGGAAGCAAAAATTGTCATTATATGCAGATGACATGATACTATTTATAGAGAATCCCAAAGACTCCACCAAAAAAATGCTAGAACTGATACACGAATTTGGTAAGGTAGCAGGATACAAAATTAATATTCAGAAATCAGTGGCATTTCTATACACCAATAATAAACTATCAGAAGAAGAAATCAGGAAATCAATCCCTTTTACAATTGCTTCAAAAACAATAAAATATCTAGGAATCAATTTAACTAAAGAAGTAAAAGACCTGTACTCACAAAATTATGAGACACTGAAGAGAGAAATCAAAGAAGATAAAATAAATGGAAATACATACCATGCTCATGGATAGGAAGAACTAATATAGTTAAAATGTCAATACTTCCTAAAGCAATATATAGATTCAATGCAATTCCAATCAAACTACCAAGGACATTTTTCTCTGAAATAGAACATAGAATCCTAAAATTTATATGGAGTCACAAAAGACCCCGAATAGCTACAGCAATGTTGAGAAATAAGAACAAAGTGGGAGGCATCACACTACCTGACATCAAAACATACTACAAGGCTACAGTAATCAAAACAGTATGGTACTGGCATAAAAACAGACACATAGACCAATGGAATAGAATCTAGAGCCGAGGAATAAACCCATCTATATACGGTCATTTAATCTATGACAATGGAAGCAAGAATTTACACTGGAATAAAGATAGTCTATTTAATAAATGGTGCTGGGAAAATTGGACTGATACGTGCAAAAAAAATGAAAATAGACCATCTACTTACACCATATACGAGAACAAACTCAAAATGGATTAAAGACTTAAATGTAAGACCTGAAACTATAAAACTCCTAGAAGAAAATATAGGGAGTAAGTTTGCAGACATTACCCTGAGTAATATTTTTACCGATATATCCCCTCGGGCAAGGGAAATGAAAGAAAAAAATGAACATATGGGATTACATCAAACTTAACAGTTTTTTCACAGCAAAGGAAATCATCAATAAAACAAAAAGGCAGCCTACTGAATGGGAGAAGATATTTGCCAATGATATATCTGATAAGGGGTTGATATCCAAAATTTATAAAACACTCATGCAATTCAACACCAAAAAAACAAATAACCCAATTAAAAAAATGGGCAGAGGATATGAGGAGGCATTTCTCTAAAGAGGACATACAGATGGCCAACAGGCATATGAAAAAATGTTCAACCTCACTAATCATCAGAGAAATGCAAATAAAAACCACAATGAGATACCACCTCACTCTGGTCAGAATGGCTATCATCAATAAATCAACAAACAACAAGTGGTGGCGAGGGTGTGGAGAAAAGGGAATCCTGGTGCACTGTTGGTGGGACTGCAAATTGGTGCAGCCATTATGGAAATCAGTATGGAGGTATCTCAAAACACTGGAAATGGAACTGCCATATGACCCAGCAATTCCACTCTTGGGAATCTACCCAGAGGAATCCAAGATGCTAATTCGAAAAAATATATGCACCCCTATGTTTATTGCAGCGTTATTTACAATAGCCAAGACTTGGAAACAACCAAAATGCCCATCGGTGGATGACTGGCTTAAGAAACTGTGGTACATTTATACAATGGAGTATTACTCCGCTATAAAGAAGAATGAAATTGTACCATTTGCAACAATATGGATGGACCTAGAGACTATTATGTTGAGTGAAATAAGTCAGTCAGAGAAAGACAAATACCACATGATCTCACTTATATGTGGAATTTGAAAAACTGAATGAATGAGCATAAGAAACAGAAATAGTTTCATAGATATAGAGGAAAAACAGGGTTGCTAGTTGGGATAGGGGTGGGGATGAGGGAGAAGGGGAAGGGATTAGACAGCATAAATAGGTAACTACAGTATTGTCACAGGGATATGAAAGACAGTTCAGGGAATATAATGTTGTTAAAATTTTGTGGTGTGTCAGATGGTCACATGTTTTGTTAGGGAGACCACTTCATGGATGGAGTAGAGGCTTGATCACGGCACTGTATACCTGAAATTGATGTTGTATAATATTGTATGCTAACTGCAATTGAATATATAGACAATCACGGGATGTGGATTATATGGTGGAAGGGAGTCAAAGGAATTGTAATGGATAGTATGATATGGGGGGAGGAGTGGGAGGGGAGAATTGGGGGAGGGGTTGTCACTTTGAGGGGTAAAAAGTATAACTATTGCACTTTGTTGTACACCTGAAGCTAATTAAAAGTATATATATATATATATATATATATATATATATATATATATATATAAAAGAAATCAGTTGCATTTTTATATGCAAATGATGAACTATCAGAAAGAGAAATTAAGAAAGCAATCCCACTTACAATTGCATCAAAAAAATACTTAGGAATACATTTAACCAAGGAAGAGACCTGTACTCAGAAAATCATAAGACATTGAAGAGAAAAATTAAAGATGATACAAATAAATGGAAACATATACTATGCTCATGCATAGAAAAAATTAACGTGGTTAAAATATTACCCAAAGTAATTGATAGATTAAATGCAATCCTTATCAAAATACCAATGGCATTTTTCACAGAACTAGAACAAATAGTCCTAAAATTTATATGGAACCATAATAGAAACTGAATAGCCATGGCAATCATGAGAAAGAGGAATAAAGCTGGAGGTATCAAGCTACCTGATATTAAATTATACTACAAGGCCATAGTAATCAAAACAGCATGATACTGTCATAAAAACAGACATATAGACCAATGGAACAGAATGGAGACCCCAGAAATAAATCCATACTTATGTGGTCATTGAATCTATGACAAAGAAAGCAAGAATTTACACTGGGTTAATGATAGTCAATTCAATAAATAGTGCTGGGAAAACTGGACAGATACATGCAAAAAAATGAAACTGGTCTACCTTCTTACACCATATACAAGAATAGACTCAAAATAGATTCAAGGCTTAAATGTAAGACCCAAAACCTTAAAACTCCTAGTAGAAAATACAGGAAATAAATTCTCAGACATTAACTTTAGTAATATTTTTACTGATATATCTCCTTGGGCAAGGGAAACAAACGGAAAAATAAACAAACGGGACTACATGAAACTAAAAACTTTCTTCACAGTGAAGGAAACCATCAAGAACATGAATAGACATCCTCCTGAATGGGAGAAGCTATTGGCCAATGATACACCTGATAAGGGGTTAATATCCAAAATTTGTACAAAATTTATACAACACAACACACACACACACACACACACATACACACACACACACACACACACACACCAAAAATCCAATTAAAAAATGGGCAGGGGATCTGAATAGACATTTCTCCAAAAAGGACAAACAGATGGACAGAAGACATATAAAAAGATGTTCAATGTCACTAAGCATCAGAGAAATGCAAATAAAAAGCACAATGAGATACCACCTCACTCCTGTCAATATGGGCATCATCAATAAATCAACGAAGAGCAAGTGTTGGAAAGGGTGTGGAGAGAAGGGAACCCTCGAGCACTTTTGGAGGGATTGCAAAGTGGTGCAGCCACTGTGGAAAATCATAGGGAGAATCCTAAAATAATTAAAAATATAACTACCTGATAACCCAACAATTCCAATCCTGAGTATTTATCCATAGAAATCCAAAACACTAATTTGAAAAAAAATATATAGGCACCCCTATGTTTACTGCAGCACTATTCACAATAGCAAAGATATGGAAACAACCAAAATGCCCATGATTGGATAAATTAATTGTGATACATTTATACAATGCAGTATTACTCTGCTATGAAAAGGAATGAAATTTTACCATTTGCAATGACATGGATGGACCTAGAGGAAATTATGCTAAGTGAAATAAGTCAGATTGAGAAAGACAAATACCATATGATCTCACTTATATGTGGAATCTAAAGAACAGAGTAAACAAACAAAACACAAGTAGACTCAGATACAGAGAACAAACTGATGGTTGCTAGATGGGAAGGGAGTTGAAGGATGGATGAGAAAGGTAAAGGGATTAAGAAGTACAAATTGGTAGTCTCAAAATAGTCAGTGGGATGTAAAATACAGTATGGGAAACATAGCCAATGTAAAAACTATGTATGGTGTCAGATGCATACTAGATATAACAAGGGATCACTTTATAAATTATGTAAACATCTAACCATTATGCTGTACACCTGAAACTTACAAAATAATATTGAGTGTCAGCTCAGCTATAATTTCAAAAGTATATAGTCATGGGATGTAAAGTACAAGCTAGTGAATATGGTCAATGGTATTGTAATAGCTATGTACCATGTCAGATAGAGAGCAGACTTGTTGGGGTGATCACTTTGTGAGGTGTGTGAATGTCTAATCATTATGTTGTTTCATACACTTGAAACTAATAATAAAAATACAATGAAATAAGAAAATGCTTCAATAAATGACAAAGAAGAATAAGAGAATGAGGATTGAAACAGATGTTAAAAGTTGAAAATATCTTTTCTATTTTCCAATACCGTGCTACAAACAACCCATTTTCCCAAACACTTGCTTTTATCCAATAGATATAATTATATTGAATTGTATTGACACTTAGTTAATAAAATAAATTATCAAAAAAGTTAATACATGCTTACTATAGAAATTAAGCAATGCAGATATGTATAAATAAGAAAAAACGTCCATTGACATTTCATCATTTAAAGATATGATTGCTAATATTTTAGGATATGTGTTCCCAGTCTTCCAGAATAGTTTGGGGTATGTATTATTTTATTTTTGACAAAATTGAGATCATACTATTTGGGTTCTGCTTTTATCACTTAATATATTGTGACCATATCTTCCCAAAAGCAGGAAATAGTTCCCTTAACATCATTTTTAATGGATATATAGTATTTCATCATATGGATGTACTATACATTATTTAACTAATCTCCCATTGTAGTCCTATTTTACTTTTCTATATCAAAAGCAACATTGTGTGAACATTGAGACTATAACTGAACAGTCCTCAAATCTACTTTTAGGTCAAATAATATGAATGAAATTACTATGTCAAAGGGTATGGGCATTTAAAGTCTTCTTGAACATATTGCTGAGTCCAGAAGTGTTTGGATTGTTGTCAGCTGTATTTTCGTATCTGTCAGGGTTTGGAAACTTGATGGATAATCTCATTTTAATTTGCATTTCTTTGGTACTAGTCCTTGAGTTTAATCAGAATGCAAAGACGAATTAGACGTGGTGTCTCTTTGTGAGAAGTTTACCCAGATGACTCAAGTGCAAGTTAGTAAATGTTAGGATAAACATATAATTTCAATGTAATATAATTTATACTAATTTATGCTGCTGCCCTTCTTGCTTCTGGATGAGAAAGGGTCACAAAGATACTATAAAACAGACCCATCCCAATCTGACAGTGAAATGTTAATTGAAAATCCATTTGCTAAAGAATTCCAAGAGATGTGCAAATGCTAAACATGACCCCATTAACATTTCAACATGACTTTTTTTCACTGTTTGTTTTTGGGTTTAAGTCCCCTGGGTATAGTTTCCCTGATGCATCCTGATTAAACCCTGGTGAAGGGTGGTTTGTGGGGGGATTGGGAATAGCAGCCAAGTGGGAAACAGCAGATAGTGAGGCTAAGGCTGTAAGCAGGCATCAACCACCTGGACTTAGGAAGCGAGCAGCAGACAGTGACAGTGGCAGTTGCAGCAGCTGTAGATTATCCCACACTTTGAAGTGTTAGTTATTAGAACAGTCTCTAATACCAGCTGCCTTGTATTAAGTAATCTATCATGGCATTTTCTCTACATTCGTTTCCCCATTTCATTCATACAACTCTGTGATGTAGTGATTATTATTCCCATTATGAGATATGACAAAACAATAGCTCAGAGAGATTAAGTATTTTGCCTATGCTGCTTAGTAAGCAACTTATAAAATGAGGATTTTAAAGGACATTTGATTGACTACACAGCCCCTTTTTGCCATGTTGTATGTACTAGTATAGTACAATAGGTAACAGGTAAACCAGGCTGTCATCTTAGCCCAAACTATAAGAATAGAACCTCAGTATGCCTCTCCTTTTCCTAGCTGTCAAAATATGAATTTTGTTTTTAATGAATTTGAAGACAAATCTTTGATTTTTCACAAAGACTTTTGACTGACTATGAGTTCCAAAATGTTTTATTTTTGTGGTGCCTATGAAGTTAAAATTGAAGTCATGAGATCTGAGTTAATCAGAGCAGGTCCCCACCCCCATCCCCTTATTAATTCAATCATTGTTCATAAGAAGATCTGCACCTCTGCTTCTTACATTAAAGCCATTTCTGTGGCATTGAACTGAAATGACAGTTTGCAATGTGTACTCTGCTACACGTTGCCTAGCAATAATTCGTTAGAGATAATATAAAATGATATTGCCCCCTTTAAAAAGTATTCAGGGCCAGCCGAGTGTGGCGGTGGTTAAGCACTGGCTTGGGAAGCCAGCGGCCCCCGGTTCGGTCCCACAAATGAGGGCCAGTGACACTGCCCTCAAAAAAAAAAAAAGTATTCAGGTTTCCAGACGAGAATAAACATAATTAAAGGTAGACTGGTTTTAAAGTAAACTGATACTGGCCCCACCCTGAGACATTCTCCTGGCATCATTATTTGGTTTTCAAAGCACTCCAGATGACGTTAATGCAGTCAGGGTGAGGAACTCCGCAATAACGCACATAAAGCGTTATGTAAGATTTAGACGTCAGTGGATGCTGCCTAATTCTGGGCTGTAAGGCCGGGCAGACTCATTTGCAATGCGGAACAATCTGAACTGTTGCCTGAAAAAGCCTTGACCATCTGAGGCTTTGAATAAGAGAGAAGCCCCAGCTAGGGCTGGAGAAACTGCCCCATCGCGTGGTAGCTTTTAAAATAACAACAGAAAGGGGTGCAGCTAGTCTAACAGTTTTTGGAGAAGAATGCTTAGTTTTAAAATGCCAACTTTTAAGTCCTAATAGGATTTTCTAGTTAGCATTGTTATTTAAGCTTCATTTTAATTTCAGCATGATTATATCACAAACTCAGGTCAATTGTTTAAAAGTACAGTATGTAATTCCTGTTGTCAAAATAGCTGATGGTTCTCTCCTTCAAGAGACAAACCTGTCAAACTTTTGTTGTAATCGGTCTGGAGCAACTCACCTTTGTCTTTGTCTTGTATGACAGGATATCATATTTTAGGGGTGAATTGAACTTGGTATTACACTTTCCTCCTTGATATTTTTGCCTCTTCTTTCCCCTCTCTTTTTTGTTTCATTTTTACTTTGGCACTGGAATGTACTCCCATGTTACCCTATTTGAAAATGAATTTCAAAATAAATTGGGCCAAGTGAGTTCATTTATTAAAGTAGCAGCCATTTTTTGTTCTAGTTACTTTTGTCACATAGCCCAGGCCAAAGTCAATTTCCAAACAGAAACAGATACATACAAGTGCAGGTTTTGGGTCCATTATATTTTCTGCAGATTCACGATACTGAAGCACAATTAGAAACATTCTTATTTAATGGTGGTATTACTGCTTTGAACATAATCTGAGCATATAATCCAAGTGGGCATTTCAGGTTCTTTGAAATGACTTTTCTGGTGGGTGAACATCTGGCAAGTTTCTCATGTTAATCAGGCCCCTATCCACCAGACTGTGGAGAAGATAGAATATGCATAGGGGTCTAAAAGTGACATCATAATCTGTCATTTTGTTAGTATATTCTGCCTGCCTTGAATTTCCCATTACTTCAGCTGAAATCTTTACACACTTCATATTCATTTCTTTTAACCTTAAAATTTATGATACTGATGGACCCTGTTAATTAGCTGCTCGATTCTGCATGAAAGATGGGTCTGTTTAAAAGCAGGTGTAAACAGTAGATCCAACACACAAAAAGGTGGCTACAAGAATATGCAGGGTGATAGAAACTGGTTGCAGGGATTCCCCAGACAAACTGCTGTACTGTGGGTTTAGGGAACATTCAAGATTCCTGCAGAAGATCAAAAGGCTCTGGGAAAGAAGTCTTTGGGACAATGAAAATAATAGAATATAAAATGTGTCTGAATGTATTGAGAGAATATTTATATAATCAAGGAAGAGTGCTGGTTGAGGTGAAGAAAAATATAACATATAGAAATCAAGACATTAACTCAAACAAAACCTAAACCCCCTGCTCAGGGAAATAAACATAATAAAAGACTAGACTATCAGGTTGGGTTGAGACCAGGTTTTAGCATAGTCAAAATAATAAACACTGAAATGATTTATGATACAATAGTAATAGAATGTAACTAATATCGGGGATAAGGAGAAATATGCTTATGTGTAGGGGATGTGGTGCAGGGTTGGTGAAATAAAGTTGAATTCTCATCACCCAAAAGAGATCATTATATAATGCTGTCATCCCAATTAAGAGAGAGAAATACCATTTATTTGAACAGAGAGAATTTGAAATACTTTAAAAAAAATGAAGTATAAAGTTGTTAACCAATTAACTGACTGAAGGGGTCCAAAGAGAATTCTAAGGTGTCATGGCAGTAGTAATAAAGGAAGTAGCTCTCACCTCTTGGGCAAGTGGAACAGAAGGAAAGAGGCTGAATGATTAAAACTTCAAAGCTTAGAGGAAGATTTCCCCACCCCCACAACTGAAACTGAAACCTAAGGATGAGGCACTTCTCTGCCATTATTGATGTCTCTGAACTCAAAGTTACAGCCTTGTGGGTGCTGTGTAAGTGGGCCAATCAAATCTCCCTTCAAGACTGTACCTGCCATAAGGATACATTTAGCTGACAGGCTCCTGCTTGGGTTGCCTTCAGTAGAAAGCCACCTCAGACTGGGGTGCAGCCCTGAGAAAGTTCTTGGCCAGCCCTATGGGGAGCTCTAGTGCAAAGAGGGGTCTTGCACTGGTCAGCTGGTCAGAAATGAGTTTTTGTACCACTGTCATGTTCACTCATGGGTTGGGGACTGTATAGGAAGTCCATATTCTGCAGCACTACATTAAAATTCCTTCCCAGATAGAGTAGGCAAGTAGATATAGGAGTCTGGTGTTCATAGAGGATATGTCAAGCGGAGATATAAATTTGGGAGTTGTTAGGACACTGATGATATTTAGCACCATTAGAATAGAGGTAGATATATATAGAGAGAGTATTGAACTTTGAAATGGTACAACCATTGAAATAGGAGGGACATCAGGACAGTGTGATGTCAGAAAGCTAGGGAAGAATGGAGTGGCCCATTCTGTCAAGTGCTGATAAAAAGTGCAGTAATGACCACTGAGGAAGTTGAGAAGAGACTGGAAGAAAACATAGACCACTCTTTGGAGAAGCTTTGCTGTCAAGATAATTGAGACCTATCTAGGGAGGGACATGGGGTCCAAAGTATTTTTTATTTCAAGGATTTCTATTTTTTAATTTAAGAGACATCCTAGAACATAACAACAAGTTTGTTGATGGGAAAGATCCAGTAGGAGGGAGAAATATGTGATACAGGAAAGAAGAGGATAACTGTAGGGCCAGAAACCTTGAGAAAGTACCAGACACTCAGGATCCAGAGTACAAATGGAGTAGTTGATCTTATTTTGAACTCATATCTTTCACTATAATAGGAAAGAAGCCACAATATATGAGCGTAGATGTAGGCGCATGAGGGATGCTGTGTTGGAAACGTGTGGATGTTTTCTTAGTGAAATAAGAAGTAAAAAAGAGGTGTTAGGGATTTGAGTAGAGAGGAAAGAGGGGTAATGACTAGTCTGGGGAAACCTAGAATATTGCAGAGCTGTTCCAGTGCACCTGTTTTATGCTCAAATATTTTATTGTCTTTGGAGAATCATTTTAAAGAGGTAAAAATCAAAGCTTGGAAGGTCAAATGCCTTATCCAGGATTGAACATCAAGGCAGTAACTGTATTTGAACTCAAGTTCAGGTCCTTTGACTCGTATTCCAGTACTCTTTCTCATCAAACATTCTGTGTATTTCACTTGTGTGTTCATAATGGTATTTACTTTCCAGATGCTCAAACTCCTGCTTAGACTATACCTTTTAGTGTGAGGAGGCTTTCCCCCAATGCACTGCTCTGAAGCATAGGTAGTCTTGCAAAAAACAATTCTCTTTCTCTAAGGAGTGGTTCCGTGGGCAGAATCCCTACAATAACTTACCCCTCAAATCTATTACAAACATGAAGTAAGCAATAGACATCAGAATTGGACTGCATCCTGAAACAAAGGAGTGGACTGAAATATTTTAGGGGTGGTGAGTTTGACAGTTTATTGACTAGTATTAAATCATGAATGAGGACAACAGGATGTAAGACAAAAAAAATTAAATAAATAAGGGGAGAGAAACATTCACTATCTGAGTTATTCTGTGTTTGGGAAGGACATGTTCTAAAAATGCCAACTAGTATATGCAATATAGTTTATACTGGGCTTGCAATAATTAAGAGGAATAGAGGAAGCGAAGGTATTCTAGAGTGACAAGAGACTTAAACATCCCATCATATCACATCCTTATTTAACAGATAAGAAATATGGGCCCAGAAAATTTAAAAATGTTCACAAAGGTCACAAAAGCTAATTAGGGGAAGAACTAAAGCTAGAAACCTGAGTCCAGAACTCTTATTTCAGAGTTCTTTCCACTACAATATGTGCTGTTTAGGGGGAAACAATGAAATGCATGTTTAGCACTCTGTGTATGCATGCATGTGTATGTAGTTCAGCAGCTAGGACTGCCAGGGTGTGGTCCTGAATCTAGGTCAATGACAACAGTCTTTGAATCTCTTTTCCACGCCTCATTAGCTGTACCATTGTGAGTGGATTCCTATTCCTCTTTGAGTATTGATTCCCTCATCCATAAATTGGGGTCATTCATATAGAATTTGTAGACTTGTTAGAAAAATCAGATGAGATTATACAAAAGATTCTAGCCTATTTTTTGGCAAATTTTGGGGGTGTTCAGTAAATGTTAGCTCCTTTGACCATTTTCTTTTCCTATTTTATATTGAAGGGATGGACTAAGATAGGCAAGAGTTTTCACATGTATACTGAAGGAGAGCTGTTTCTTTTGCCAAGAGTATATCTGTGGGAAGAGATTTTTTTTTCCCCAGAATAAAGGTTCTTCCAAAGAGTAGGAGAATGCAGAGTTCCTACTTTTTGAACTCTTCCCTCAGTAGGCATCCAGACAGAAATATCAGAGGGAGCTGATATTCCAAAAGTTTAGCAAAGAACCAGTGGCTTCTTTATACCACAAGAAGTGAAACCTGATTGACCATGAAAATAGTGTGGAAAATGAAAAGATGAGATTATCGGCATCTAATTTCAGATGTATTGGCTTCATATCTCTGAGGGGGATGCCAAGAAATGTTTTGAAGTTTTATATAACTCTCCAGGTTAACACATGATCTAAGACAGGGGTTGGCAAACTTTTGAGATGGAAGGGCCAATTTTGTCCCTCACAACAATTTAAAAATTATTGAAGAAGCATAAAACAAATGAAATCACCATTATGTGATTAGTGTTCTTTAAAATTTTTATAAATGAAACTATGATAGTTTTATTTTCATTTTCAATTTTACTTCAGAGCCACACATACCCAAAGAGCCACATGTGGCTCGTGAGCCACAGTTTGCCAACCTCTGACCTAAGGGGATGTTCTTATTCAAACTGACATGTATTTGTGAGCACCATTTGATAATTACCTTTTGTACTTCAAATCACTGTGTGTGTGTGCGTGTGTGCATGTGTGTGTGTGTGTGTGTGAATGTGTGTGTGTAGAGCAATTGGGCCAGACAGAGATTGAGGCAGCAAGAAATTGAGCTGGAGATAAAGAGATATAGATGAAGATAGAGCTTGAGAAAATTACTGTGTTAGAGAGACAGAGAGAATGCCCTTAGTCTGTTTCTCAGAGAAATAGAATTAAGTGGATACTTGTGAATATAAAGAAGATTTTCTCAATAAAGAAATGAATTTGACTCCTTCATAATATAAAAACCAGCCAGTCCTTAGGAGATGAATTTTGTGGCTACCAAACTAATTTTCTGTTGTGCATACAAAATGGAGACTTGTATATTGGATGTTACGTCACCAGGGACCTTTCCTTACCCTCATTGTAATATCTTGGCCATGCCAACGTGCTCAGAGAGATGACACGGCTGGTAGTTAGCAGAGAAAATCTCGAGGGGCATTTACTGAAAGTTATATTTCCTTCCGTTTCTGGAAGTACACTGTGGAAATATAGCACATGATTTTCAGTAATTCTGGAGAAAGCCTGTTTCTTCTGCGGTGGATAAACATGCAAATATGCTTATTGACAGCCAATTGTGATTGGGTAAGGACTGTTGAACTCAATTTATTTCAGAAGTTGTAGGGTTTTCAGAAGCTTATGGAGAGCAAATTACAAATGCTTTGTCTCTTTTCTCATGTTCAGACCAAAGCATTTCATCAAATGGCACACTGTGTTATTTTTCCCTATTTTCATTAAGTATAAATAATGTGTTCTTTTCAAGGCAAGTTAGGACTAATTAATATGTTCCCTGAAAATTGCATTTAAATGAATGACATTTTCCTCATAATATGCTAACTTGAATACATTTAGCATGTCATTAATTCTTCAAGTATAATGCATCTTATAAAAAAAAATAAATATATATATATATATATATATATATATATATATATATATATATATATTTCTTTTAGGAATTCTTGTTGCAGGGTTCAGACACATACATTACATTTACTACTTGTTTGCAATCAAAGTGATAGTTAATAAATAATGAACAGTTTAGATTTAGAAGAAAGGTTTGTTTGTTTCCAGCATTTGTCTTCATGGCATGTCTGAAAACTGAAGGCATATGTTTATCACTCAAGCCCCTTCATCCCCCACCCCACCAATTTTAGTCTATTCTATCAGCCAGTTTATGGCTTTATTTACACCCTTTGCCTATCTGGACCCTATGTTTCATTGCTTTATAAACACTCTCTGGAATGCCTTTAATTATCTGTCCCTTTCTCCTGTTGCCCACTTTCTGAAAGAGTCTAAGATGCTGATTGAATAAATTTAATTACTTATTCACAACCCTGATTCAAGATCTTTAGGTGTTTGTTTGTTTTTAATCACATACCCTTGAATCACTGGGCAATTGCTGTATTAAAATTCACCCCGAAATTCAATGACTTATAACAATGACCTTTTATTTAGTTAATGATTCTGAATGTTGGCAATTTAGTCTAGACTCAGCTGAGAGCTTCTTCTGTCCTTGCCTGGGCTCTCTCATGCATCTGATGTCAGCTTCAGGTCAGTGAGGTACCCCTGCTTCTGGGGACTGGCTGGAGCAATGGAGTAATGGAGGGTGAAGGGCAGTTAGACCTCAGGTCTCTCATTGCTTATTAGAGTAGCCTGGGCCTTTTCACTTGGCAGCTTTCCAGGAGGGTGAGTGGAATTCTGCAAGGTCTCTTCAAGTGGAGAAATAGACTCCACCTTTTGATGGGAGGAGCTACACTGTCACATTGCCAGGGGAGTGGGTATAAATAGGAATGGAGTTTTGGGGCCTTTTTGCAATTTGACTCAGTACTAAAAATTGGAATCACTACCAATAGGTGGTCTTTAAACTCAGCTTGTTTTTCCCTGCTGCTTATTGATCCTTTTGCTTATTCCTAGACAGCTCCTGATCACACTTCCCATGGAGGCTTGTTCAAAGCTTTACCGTTCTCTCTTAACCTCTATGTCTCTGACTCACAGTGTATGGCTGCAAACTCCTTATATCACAGAGAAAACAATAGTGCTCAGTCGGGAACCCCATCAACTTATCTCTACTTCTAAATTTAATTATAATATAGTTACTCTATTTAATTATAATGCAGTCAGTGCTCTCTGGCCTCAGAGGAAAAAGATTATATCCTATTATCTGAAACTAAGTCTGCTTGTGGTCCACATCCCAAAGCTTCCTGAATTCTCTATCAATAATCTCCGTATTTCTGTGTATTCAAATGGATCCACTGCGCCTTTCTCCCTAATTTACCAATGTGCTTAAATCTCCTTCATCTTAAATTTACCCATGAACCTACATTTCTTTAACTGCTACCCTTTCTATCTCAGTACAAGTACAAAAGATCTTGAATAATCAGTAAACTGGAAACACAATAGGGTGAAATGGGAAGAGCATAATTTTTGAAGACCGAAAGAGAGATTCGGAGAGAAAAAGTGTGAGTTTATTCCTCATACTTCTATCTGAAGGATAAAAATAGACTGATGTTTGTGAACACCATAAAGGCTTTCTCAATAAAAAAATTGGTTTGTCCCCAGGGTTCCCTAACTGAATGACCTTGTGTTCGTTTAAAAGATTTTTTAAATCAAAATATAAGTAACATGCAATATTATATTAATTTCAGATGTGCACAATTGTTCAACATTTTTATACCTAAAGAAGTGATCGCCATGATAACTCCAGCAACCATCTGACCTTGTACTATGCTATCACAATATTATTGACTGTATTCCCCATGCTGTACATTACATCCCCATCCCCATGACATGCTTGTTTTATACCTGGAAATTGGGGCTTCTTATTCTCCTTCACCTTTTTCCTCACTTTTTGAATTTTTCTATTATGTTTGACATTCAATACTATTTTATATTAATTTCAGGTGTACAGCATAGCGGTTAGACATTTATATAATTTAAGTAGTGATCCTGAATAGTTTCATATCCACCTTGCACTATACATAGTTGTTACCATGCTATTGACTATATTCCCTATACTTTACTTTACATCCCCATGACTATTTGTAACTGCCAATTTGTATTTCTTAATACCTTTACCTTTTTTCACCTGCCCCCTAAGTCCCCTCCCATCTATCACCCCAATAAATCTAATACCCATCTGACACCATACATAGTTATTGCAATATTATTGACTATATTCCTTATGCTATACCTTACATCCCCATGACTACATTGTAACACCCAATTTGTACTTCTTAATCCCTTCCCCATTTTTACCTACCCCCAAACCCTCTCCTATCTGGCAACCATCAAAATGTACTCTGTGTATCTGTGAGTTTGTTTCTGTTTCATTTGGTTGTTTATTTTGTTCTTTAGATCCCACTTATAAGTGAATTCATGTGACACTTTTTTTCTCTGACTTACTACACACAACACAGTAAACTCTAGGTCCATCCATGTTGTTACAGATGGCAAGATTTCATTCTTTTCTATCTATGGCTGAGTAATATTCCATTGTATGTATGTACCACCTATTCTTTATCCATTCATCCACTGATAGACACCCAGGCTGCCTCCACATCTTGGCCATTGTAAACGATGCTGCAATGGACATATGAATGCATGTGTACCCTTGTATTAGCATTTTGGGGTTTTTTTGATAAATACCAGGAAGTTGGATTACTGGGTCCTTCTTTGTCTCTTCTTATAGCCTTTGTTTTAAAGTCTATTTTGTCTCGCATAAGTATTGCTACCCTAGCTTTTATTTTATTTTATTTTTCATTTTCATAAGATATATTTTCCATACCTTTACTTTCAGTCTGTGTGTGCCTTTCAGTCTGAAGTGAGTCTCTTGTAGGCAGCATGTGTAAGGCTCTTGTTTTCTTATCCATTTAGTCCCCCTATGTCTTTTGATTGGAGCATTTGATTCATTTACATTTAAAGTAGTTGTTGGTAAATATGTAGTTATTGCCATTTTATTATTCATATTTTTTATTTTTTTTTAAATTTTTCTTGTTCTTAAAGAAGTCCCTCACAGATTCCTTGTAATATTGTTTTGGTGGTGATGAACTCCTTTAACTTTTCTTGTCTGAGAAGCTCTTTATCTGTCCTTTAATCATAAATGGTAGTTTTGCTGGGTAGGGTAATCTTGGTTGTAAGGTTCTTGCTTTTCCTCACTTTAAGTATTTCATGACATCTTCTGACCTGCAAAGTTTCTGTTGAGAAATCGCTGACCATCTGTTTTATTTTTAATTAAAGTTTATTGGGATAACAATGGTTAGTACAGTTACATAGGTTTCAGGTATACAAGTCTATATTATTGGGTTGTTGGAAAAATCATGACACATTTTGCAACAAACAACATAGGAAAAAATGCATCATGATTTTTCCAACAACTCAATACATCATCTATATATCGCATTGTGTGTTCACCACCCAGAGTCAGTTCTCCTTCCATCACCATATGTTTGACCCTGTTTACCGTCATCTACCACTCTTCTTCCCCCTTATCCTGTGGGGCCCAGTAGCACAGTCTCCCTGGTCATCTGAGGCTAGTGCTCCAGGTGTGTACCTTGTGTGGGTTGTGTGTGCCCTCCTGTTGTACTTGTGCCTTGGCTGTGGTTTGCATGTCAATGGAAGGGATTGACCCTTGGGCTGATTAATTGTGATGACTAGCCTTGACTATAGTTGAGGAGCAGTTGTGCAGTGGCTGCTCTTGCAAAGGAGGATTAGCTGTATGAGGCTCTAGTGCCCACCCAGTCTGCCTTTTTGGTGTGTGTTATCCTTGGAGGAGGCAGGGTGATGCTCCAGCTCGGTCTAAAGCTGACCACTGGGTGTTCCAGCCCCAGGGCCTTTTGGGAGGGGACTCACTGCAGGCCAAGTGTAGCTGCAGTCTGTGCCCAGCCCAGGGCCTCCTGGAATGAGCCACAAAGCAATTGACAGATGGCCCCCAGCTGCAACATGTGTGGAGGTGTCTCAAGATGCCAAGCCAAAAACCAAGGATGGCTGTCACTAGTGCCAGGCTTAGAAGTGCTCAGCCAGAGGTATGGGCCATGCCAAAGCCAGATGCTGCTTGTTTGGGTTTTATGAAACTTTGAGAGATTTTTAGGAAAGTCTGCACCATAAGCCAAGGCAGGCGATTTGTATGGAAAATCCACCGGAAGCAGCTTGGGTGTGCCTGAAAGATGGTTGGGGCAGGGTCTCAGAAACACCAGGGCATGGCATAAAATAGGTGTTAGCCAGGTTGATGAAGACTCAGATATAGCAGTCAACTGGGTCTGCATGCCCAGAGAGGGTAGGGCTCAACAAAGAAAGAATGGATTCTGCCCCCTCCTCTGTCCAGGAGAAAGCTGCCCCTCCAGCCCTTGTCCTGCAGCCAGACAATTCAGTTCCTCCTCATATGTCCCTGTCACCTTTCTAGCTTTTGCCCCAGTGCTGGAGCTCACAGACAGTGAGTCCATCAGCAAGTAAGTCCTTGTATGGGCCCTTTAAGAGGAGCACCTGGGAGTGCAGCTATCCTCTGTCTCACTCAGCCAGAATCTCTGCTGTTTTTCACAGCCAGAAATTTGGGAACTTCTCTCCCCAGCACTAAAACCTTGGGCTGTGGGACCTGATATGGGGGCTGGGTCCCTTCGCTACTCTGGGGGGGACCTCTGCAGCTGAGATATCCCTGTGGATTTTTTTTTTGAGGGCAATGTCACTGGCCTTCATATGTGGGACCTGAACCGAGGCCACTGGTGTCCCAAGCCAGTGCCCAACCACAGCTCCACTCGGCCAGCCCTCCCTGTGGATTTTTAATGGTCACATGTGGGTATGGGACCAACCCGTTTTGTGGCTCTGTCCCTCCTACCAGTCTTTAGGTGGCTACTTCTGTATTTCCTCAGTTGTAGAGCTTCAGTTCAGCTAGACATCAGAAAATTCTCAATGATGGTCATTCTGTAGTTTAGTTGTAACTTTCATGTGGCACGGAGAAGATGCAAACACAGTGCTCCATCTTTACCAGAAAATCCTCTTGTGCATTTTTTTAACCTCTCTGAGACATACTTTCAATATCTGTGAATTTCTGTTAGTAATATAACTCACAGATCTATTACAAATATATATACTTGGGAAGCACATGACAGGCACATGATATATGAGACTTAACTTCTACATGATTATTATTCTACAGTATTAACTTCTACATGATTATTAGGATATGGCCTTTTCTTCAAGTACTGTATGTAAATTGTTCTTAAGAAGGCTATTGGTACCAGCTAATTGTCAAAGCCAGTGGCTGATTTTTATTTCTCATTCAACTTGACCTCTCTACAGAATTTAACACTGATTCCCTTTTGCAAAAAATTCTCCCCTCATTTTCCATATGTGGCACTGTTTTTGGTTTTCCTCTAATCACTCTGACCATACTTTTGAATTAACATTGCTTGTTACTTCTCATTGCCAATTCCTCAACTTTTAGAATTTCCCAGGATTCATGACTGGGTTCTCTAATCACACATACATATACTCAATCCAGGTTATCTGTATTTTTCTCATGGCTTCAGCTATCATCAATAAGGTGATGGCTCTCCAAACACCAGTTCACCTTATTCTACCTTCCAGACTCATACATCCAAATGTCTACTTTACATCTCCAACTAAATATTTCAAGATATATTTTGACTTAATATATCTAAAATAGAATAAATTATCTTCTATTCAAAATATGAAATTCTTCCTATATTATCAAACTTAATTAATAGTGTCATTTATTCTTTCAGCTTCTCAAGCTACAAACCTCAGACTAACCTCCACTTAGTTTTCTTTCATTGTGCCTCATACCACCAATTCCTGTGTCTTCTACCTGAAATGTTACACAGATTTGACCTTTACTTTCCCTCATTTCTAATGCCATGGTCATGCAGACCTACAGAATATATAAAAGTTTATTTATTTTTTATTCTTTTCAAATGTTCTTGTCATTGCCAAACTTTCTCCTCCAAGTTAAATGTTAGCATTATTTTACAGACTTCTTTCCACTACTCCTCCCACCACCACCACCAACTGCTGTTGTGATTTGGATTAGAATTAATTTTAACAAATTACTTTGTTAAAACAGGCAAATTTTAAATATTCTTTCTTCAGGTCAAGAAAATTATCTTTTCTTAAAATTCAACAATTTTGTTGTCTCCATCTAATAAATTATTGCCTTTTGAACTTCCTATTATATTACATTTTGTCTCCTGAAGCAATCCTTCATGCCTCACCATCTCTTTCATCATATATATCTATACTTTTTGTTTGATTTCTTAGGAAAAATCTCAGGGTAGTTCTCTAATTCAATGTTTAGTTTTATGAAGCATACAATTTGCTGTTCATTGTATCAACCATTGTTTAAATTCTTGGAATTACAGAGCTCACTTTGGTCATGCCCTCAGATGACAACTGGTCTAATGACTGTCTGAATGGCAGGTATATATTAATCTTCTTGAAGCTGCTCTTTCATAGCTGTAGCAATCCACTGATCCACTCTCTTGGATGTGTCTCAGCTTAAGACATTTAGGAACATTTTCCAAACCCCACCTTTCCTCTCTTCAGATATCTACTTTCATTTACCCCTCAAAAAGGTATTAAAGGGCCGGCCGAGTGGCTCAGTTGGTTAAGAGCTCGCTCAAGAGTGCGAGCTGAGCTCTGAGCAACAGCTGTTCGAGGCCAGCCCGAGCTGAGTTGCCGTTGAGCTGCCAACAGGTGGCAGGATGGCTCAGCTAAAAAAAAAAAAGGTATTAAATCACTAATGCAAAATGATATATATATGATATTATTTTCCAAATTTAAAATATAGCATAATTGTATATATAATGATGAACAGAACAATCAATTGGCAATTGGTACTGAAAAATAAGTTTAGATATACAGTTAAATCAGTGGGAGAAAGCAATGGCAACATTGAGTATGTATCAAAATGCATTACAGATAGATTGGAGGTTTAAATCATAGAAATTAAGGTCGCAAAAAAGCACTAAGAATATATAGGTGAATATTATCTTGAGATAGAGTTGTGATTTCTGAGCATAAAGCCAAAGGAAAATATTGCTAGAATTGTAATGTAAACATTTGAAGCTATTATTGGTGAGAATCACTAAAGGAAAATTAAATGGTATTAAAAGTGAAAATATGTGCTACTTGTAAGACAGACATATTGTTGATATACCAATCTATACCTAAAAGATGAGTTATTAGAAAACATTATTAGAAAACATGGTACAAAGATCATGAAGAAGATAAGACATCTAAATAAGGAACAAACAGAAAAATTCTATATTTCGTTAGTTATGTAAGATATTGCTAGCTGCTTACTAAAGTCTATTCCCTTTTTTATTTCTTGCGTACAAATCTAGACAAAGCTAGCTTACATTCCCAGCATTATCTGAAGTTAGGCATGTTCATGTGGCAAAGTTCTTCTGTGGAACATGAGGAAAAATAATATTTGACTCTTTAAATCCAAATCTACAAGTACAAACAATTAAGTTCATGAAATTTTCTCTGTGTAAGTGCAGAGTGGAAAGTTTGCGAAGTTAAATGTCTGACCTCAGTATGTGGGATAGTAGCAGTTTTATATCAGTGTCAAAATCCAGTTTATTTGCATATATTTTGTTTTGCTTAAAGGATGCTTAGCTCATAAACAATTTTTGTTCCATAATCTTTTCCCCTTTTGGCTGATTGAAATGGCAGCACCAAGGATAGCCTTGGAAGCTGTGTATGAAGGATGGCAGAACCATAAGACTGTAGGAGCCTGGGTCCCTGAAACCATACATAAAGATGTACCCCCTGACTAGTAACACCCACTTTGTACATTTTTGTGAATAAAAAATAACTTATTTTATCTTTTTTTTTGTTTTAAAGTGTACACATTTTGATTTTTATTGGGGAATTGGGGAAGGGGAGCAGACAAGTTGCTGTCCTTTTCGTCTTCAGTCTATTGCAGAGGACATTGCTTCCTAGCCCATGTTGGTATCATCATTGTGCTCTTTGCAGATGAGGCAGATTGGTTGCCGGCCTCTGGACAGCCACTCACTGCAGCTATTGGCAGCTCACACCGGCTGCCAGCCACTCACTGTAGCTTAAGGAAGCCCACTGCAGCAGGGGCTGCAGCCTACACTGTTGCCAGGACTCACAGCAGCCCAGCTCCAGGTGGAGCTGTTGGTCACCATCTTAGTTGTAGAGGGCAGTTTCATTGGCCCTCATATGTGGGATCCAAACCAGGGCCACTTGGAGTCCCAAGCCAGTTCTTAATCAACGTGCCACTTGGCTGGCCCTAGACTTATTTTATCTTTGAAATTTCAGACATTATGAATTCTGAGTTTTTCTCCTGAAGTCTAAATGATAGGATAATATGCAATCATTGAACATTATGTTTTTTGAGGAAATAAGGATATTGATTAACATAAAAATGCAATAAAAATCTTAAGTTCTGGGCCGGCCCAGTGGCGCGTTGGTTAAGAGCTGGCTTGAGACTCCAGTAGCCCCAGTTCGGATCCCACATATGAGGGCCAGTGATACTGCCCTCTACAGCTAACAACAGCTCCACGTGGAGCTGGGCTTCTGTGAGCCCCAGTGATGGAGCAGGCTGCAGCCCCTGCTGCAGTGGGCTGCCATAGGCTACAGTGAGTGTCCAGCAGCCAGTGTGAGTGGCTGGCAGCTGGTGTGAGCTACCTATAGCCATGGTGAGCGGCCGTCCAGAGGCTGGCGACTGATCTGCCTCACCTGGGAAGAGCGAAATGATGATACCAATATGGGCCAGTGAAGCAATATCCTCCATAACTAGACTGAAGAACAAAAGGACAGTAACTTGTCTGTTCCCCTTCCCCGGTTCCCCAGTGCTGTTCCCTTCCTCCAATTCCCCAATAAAATATTTTTTTTAAAAAAAAGATCTTAAGTTCTAAAGCTGTATGCAGAAGTAAAAAATGACCCCAGACTTACAGGAATAAAGATCAGAAGAAATACCAAAATACAAGAAATGCTTGTCTTTGAATGGTGGGATTGGGTAATTTTATTCTTTTACTCTTTTTATTATTATTATTAGCTTCAGGTGTAAAAACTAAAATAGCAATTATACATTTTTATACCACTCAAAGTGATAACTTCAATAACTCTAATACCCATCTGACACTGTACATAATTATTACAATATTATTGACTATATTCCCTATGCTTTACTTTATACACCATGACAATTTTTGAAAATTTTAGTTGACATTCAATATTATTTTTATTAACTTCAGGGGTACAGCATAGTGTTTAGACATTTGTGTAAGTTGTGAAGTGAACCTCCTGATTAGTCTAATACCCACCTGGCACTATACATAATTTTCACAATATTTGTTACTGTATTCCCCATACTGTATTTTACATACCTATGACTATTTTGTAATTACCAATTTGTACTTCTTAATCCTTTCATCCTTCTCACATAGCCCCTGAACACCCCTCCCATATAATAACCATCAGTTTGTTCTCTGTATCTATAAGTGTATTTCTGTTTTGATTGTTTGTTTATTCTGTTCTTTAAATTCCACATACAAGTGAGATCATATGGTATTTGTCTTTCTCAGTCTGACTTATTTCACTTAGCAAACCACCCTCAGATTCCATCCATGTTGTTGCAAATGGTAAGATTCCATTCTTTTTATGGCAAAGTAATACTCCATTGTATAAATGTACTACAATTCCTTTATCCAACCATCTATTGATGAGCGTTTCGGTTGTTTCCATATCTTGGCAATTGTGAATACCACTACAGTAAATATAGGGATGTGTATTTCTTTTCGAATTAGTGTTTTGGATTTCTTTGAATAAAAATCAAGGAGTAGAGTTGCTTGGTCATAAGATAGTTCTATTTTTAATTATTTGAGGAATCTCCATACTATTTTCCAGAGTTGGTGCAATAATTTGCAATACCACCAACAGTGAACAAGGGTTCCATTTTCTCCACATCCTCTCCAACACTTGTTTGTTGATTTATTGATGATAGTCATTCTGACAGGAGTGAGATAGTATCCCATTGTGCTTTTTAATTGCATTTCTCTGATGATTAGTGATGTTGAACATCTTTTCATATGTCTATTGGGCATTTGCATGTCCTCTTTGGAGAAATGTCTGTTCAGGTCCTCTGCCCATTTTCTAATTGGATTTTTTTTTGGGGGGGGGTATTGTATGAGTTTTTAAATAAATTTTGGATATGAAACTCTTATCAGATGTATCAATGGCAATTCAGTAGGATGTCCCTTCATGTTGTTGATGGTTTCCATCACTGTGAAGAATCTTTTTAGTGTGAGATAGTTCCATTTGTTTATGTTTTCTTTTGTTTCCCTTGCCTGAGGAGATATATCAGTAAAAATATTACTAAGGGTAATATCTGAGAGTTTATTTCCTATATTTTCTTGTAGGAGTTTTATGGTTTCGGGTCTTACATTGAAGTCTTTAATCCATTTTGAGTTTATTCTTGTGTGTGGCATAAGAAGTTGGCCCAGTTTAATTTTTTTCATGTATCTGTCCAGTTTTCCTCGCACCACTGATCAAATAGACTGTCTTTACACCAGTGTAAATTCATGCTTCCTTTTTCATTAACTAAATGACCATATAGGTAAGGATTTATTTCTGGGCTCTCCATTCTGTTCCATTGAACTATGTGTCTGTTTTCATGCCAATACCATGCTGTTTTTATTCCTATGGCCTTGTAGTATAATTTGATATCAAGTAGTATGATACCTCCAGCTTTATTCTTCTTTCTCAGGATTGAAATGGCTATTCAGGTTTTTTTAAATGGTTCCATATATATTTTAGGATTATTTATTCTAGTTCTGTGAAAATGTCATTGGTATTTTGATAAGGATTGCATTGACTCTATAGATTGCTGTGCATAGTATGGATATATTAATTATATCGATTTTTTCTATGGATGAGCACAGTATATGTTTCCATTTATTTGTACCTTCTTTAATTTCTCTCTTCAATATTTTAAAATTATCTGAGTACAAGTCTTTTACTTCCATGCTTAAATTTTTCTTTGGTATTTTTTTGATGCAATTATAAATGGGATTGTTTTCTTAATATCTCTTTCTGATTGTGCATTATTTGTGTATAAAAATGCAACTGGGGGACAGCCGAGTGGCACGTTGGTTGGAAGCTGGCTTGGAACTCCAGTGGCCTTGGTTCGGATCCCACATATGAGGGCCAGTGACATTGCCCTCTACAGCTAAGATGGTGAACAGCAGCTCGACCTGGAGCTGGTCTGTTGTAATTTCCCGAGGTTGGCATACCTGCAGCCCCTGCTGCAACGGGTTGCCATAGGCTACAGTGAGTGGCTGGCAGCCAGCATGAGCAGCTGGCAGCTGGTGTGAGCTGCCAAGAGCCACTGTGAGCGGCCGTCCAGAGGCAGGCAACCGATCTGCCTCACCTAAGAAGAGTGCAATGATGATACCAACATGGGCCAGTGAAGCAATGTCCTCGACGACTAGACTGAAGAACAGAAGAACAACAACTTTTCTGTTCCCCTTCCCCAGTTCCCCAATGCTGTTCCCCTCCCCAAATTCCCCAATAGAATCTTTAAAAAAAATAAAAACTGCAACCTATTTCTGACTATTAATTTTGAATCATGCTATGTTACTTAATTTGTTTGTCAGTTCCAATAGTTTTTTCGTGGAATCTTTCAGGTTCTCTATACATAGCATCATGCCATCTGCACATAATGACAGTTTTCTTCTTCCTTTCCAATTTGGATTTTTTCCTTTCTTTTTCTTGTCTGATTGCTCTGGCTATGATTTCCAGTACTATGTTGAATAAAAGTGCATATCCTTGTCTTGTCCCTTATCTTAAGAAGAATACTTTTAAGTTTTCTTCATTTAGTATGATATTAGCCGTGGGTTTGTCATATATGGCCTTTATTATGTTGAGATATGTTCCCTCTATTCCCACTTAGCTGAGAGTTTTTATCATAAGCAGATACTGGATTTTGTCAAATTCTTTGTCTGTATCTATTGATTTTTATTTTTCATTTTGTTTATGTGGTGTATCACATTAATTGGTTTGTGGATATTGAACCAACTTTGCATGTCAGGAATGAAACCCACTTGATTTAAGTATATGATCTTTTTAATTTATTGCTGAATTTGGTTTGCTAATATTATGTTGAGGATTTTTGCCTCTAAATTCATTAGAAATATCAACCTATAATTTTCTTTTTTTGTAATATCTTTGGTTTTGGAATCAGGATACTAGTGGCCTTGTAAGATGAGCTTGGTAGCCTTCTCTCCTCTTGAAATTTTTGGAGTAGATTGAGAAGAATAGGTGTTAATTCTTTTTTTGAATGTTTGGTAAAATTCACTTGTTAAGCCATCTAGTCCAGGACTTTTGCTTGTTGGGAGCTTGTTGATTACTGATTCAATTTCATTGGTAGTAATTGGTCTATTCAGATTTCTGTTTCTTATTGATTCAATCTTGGAAAATTGTATGCTTCTAGGAATTTGTCCATTTCTTCCAGATTGTCCAGTTGGTTATGTATAATTGCTCTTAGTGTTTTTTTTTTTTTTTTTAATTTTTGTATTTCTGTGGTCATTTTCACTTCTCGTCTTTCATTCATGATTCTATTTATTTGGGTCTTCTCCCTTTTTTCTTAATGAGTTGGGTTAAAGGTTTGTCAATTTTGTTTATCTTTTCAAAATACCAGCCCTTGGTTGTATTGATCTTTTGTATTGTTTATTTAGCCTGTATTTCATTTATTTCTATCCTGATCTTTATTATTTCCTTCATTATACTCACTTTGGGCTTTGTTTGCTGTTGTTTTTCCAGTTCCCTAAAGTGTAAAGTTAGACTGATTATTTGAAATTTTTCTTATTTCTTGAGGTAGGCCTGCATTGCAATGAATTTCCCTTTTAGGACTGCTTTCGCTGTGTCATGTATAGATTTGGGGTTGCTGCGTTTTCATTTTTGTGTGTCTTAAGGTATCTTTTAGCTTCTTCCTTGATTCATTGTTGACCCATTCATTATTTAGTAGCATGTCTTTGTATATCTCCATGTCTTGGTATGTTTTCCAGTTTTTTTCTTGTAATTGATTTCTAGTTTCATACCATTGTGGTCAGAGACGACACTTGATATGATTTCATTCTTCTTAAATTTAGTGAGACTTGTTTTGTGGTCTAACTATTGGTCTATCTTATATAATATTACTTGTGCACTTGGAAAGAATATATATTCTGCTTCTTTCAGGTGGATTGCTGTAAAAATATCAATTAAATCCATCTGCTCTAGTGTGTTATTTAAGGATGCTTTTTCTGTGTTGATCTTCTGTCTGGAATGTCTGTCCATTGGTACCAGTGGTGTGTTAAAATTCCCTATTATGATTGTGTTACTGTTCATCTTTCTTTTTGTCAGTCAATATTTGTTTTATACATTTAGGTGCTCCTGGTTGAGTACATCAATGTTTACTAGGTTTATGTACTCTTGTTAGATTGATCCCTTTATCATTATGTAATATCCTTCTTTGTATCTTATTATAGTCTTTGTTTTAAAGTCTATTTTCTCTGATATAAATATTGCTACCTCAGCTTTTTTCTCATTTCTATTTGTGTGAAATATCTTTTTTGATCCCTTTTCTTTCAGTCTGTGTGTGTCTCTCGATCTAAAGTGGGTTTCTTGTAGGCAGCATATGCATGGGTCTTGTCTTCTTATCCATTCAGCTACCCTATGTGTTTTGATTAGAGCATTTCATATTTAAAGTGACTATCAATAGGTATATAATTATTGCCATTTTATTATTCATATTTTTTTATCTTCATTTGTTTTCTCCTTTGTTCTGCCTAAAGAAGTCCTTTTAACTTTTCTTATAATACTGGTTTGGTGGTGATGAACTCCTTTAGCTTTTTGTTGTCTGGGAAGCTCTTAATCTGTCCTTCAGTTTTAAAAGATAGCTTTTCTTGGTAGAGTAGTCTTGGCTTTAGACCCTCAGTTTTCATCATGTTGAATATTTCTTTCCACCCTCTTCTGGCCTATACAGTTTCTGATGAGAAATCAGCTGACAGTCGTATGGGAGCTCCCTTATAAGTAACTAGGTGTCTTTCTCTTGCTGCTTTTAGGATTCTCTCTTTGTCTTTAACATTTACTATTCTAATTATAATGTGTCTCTGTGTGGGCCTATTTGAGTTCATCTTGTTTGGGACTCTCTGTACTTCCTGGACATGTATGTCTATTCCTTTACCAGGTTAGGGAAGTTTTCAGTCATTATTTCTTCAAATAGGTTCTCGATCCCTTGCTCCCTCTCTTCTCCTTCTAGTACTCCTATGATACAAATGTTGTTATGCTTGATGTTGTCCCAAAGTTCTGTAAACTATCTTTGTTTTTTTCTTATTGTTTTTCTGATTGGTTATTTTCTGCTATGTTGCCTTTTAAATCACTCATTTGATCTTCTGCTTCATCTAATTTGCTGTTGATTCCTACCAGTGTATTCTTTATTTCAGTTATTGTATTCTTTATTTCTCACTGGTTCTTTTTTACGGTTTCTATGTCCTTCCTTATGCTTATTATCTTTTTGTTGAAGTTCTCACTAAGTTCCTTAGGCATTCTTATAGCCAATGTTTAACCTCTGTCTCTGTTATGCTGCCTGCCTCCATTTCGCTTAGTTCTTTTTCTGGAGTTTTCTGTTCTTTTATTTGGCACATGTTTTCTTGTTTCCTCATTCTGGCTGCCTCTCTGTCTTTGCTTGTATGTATTGGATAGATTTCCTGAGTCTCTCAGTTTTTGCAGGTGGTCTTATGTAGTATGTGTCCTGTGCAGGCCAGGAGCACAATCTCCCTGGTCATCTGTGTGTTTGGTCCAGGAGTGTTCCTTTTATGTGCTGTGTATATTTTCCTGTGGTAGTTGAGCCTTGACTGCTTTTGGCACATCATTGGATGGGACTGACTCTCAGGCTGACTGCCTGTGAGGACTGGCAATGCCCACAGTTTATGAGCTGCTGTGTGTGGGCTGAACCCTCAGTGAAGGAATTTACCTTAGTGGGCTCTTGTGCCTGTTGAGTCCACCCTTTGGGTGTGCTGTTTGTGGGGCTAATCACATAGTGCTCTGGTATGCTCTGAAACTAGACTCTGGGTTTGTTTTTTCTGGTGTCTTTTGTGAGAGGCTTCCATGAATGCCAGTTTCAGCCTTGCCTGTGTCCAACCCGGAGCTACTGTAGGAGCTACAGAGCTATATGTGGTTGGTTGCTGCCTGTGCTGGACCTGGATGTATGTGTGGGCAGCCTTGCTCTGAACTGAGGCTGGCTGCCACCAGTATTGGGCCTGGGGCAGCTTATCAAAAGGTCCAGTGTCCTCCTAGTCCTTTTGCCACCTCTGGCTGTCTCTAAGGCTCAGCCACTGAAAGAACCTCCTTAGGTGCATGGGGTGGGCTGGTTGACTTAGGGTTGAGCAGGCCCTCGATGCAGCACTATTTGGGTGGGGCAGATACCCAGGGAGTCACAGGTTGTTGGTGATGGTTTTTACAAAATTAATGCAAATTCAGTTCTTGTGCCAGTGCCAAGCCTGGTATTATTCTGCAAAATGCCCTGAGAACTTCAAGGATAGCCACTGCCTCGAGCCCACATATCCTGAAGAGCCACCCAACAGAGACTGCAATGCCAGCTGTGGCTGACTCTCTGCCACCGAAAGTTCCCTAGGCTGCTGCAGGTCATCCGTTGCTATAAAAGACTCCAGCAGCTTGTGGGGCAGGGCCAGCAAGCCAGGAACCAAGAGTGCCCCCTGATGATGCAGCTCTAGCTGGGTGGGGTTGGGACTCAGGTTGTCACAAACGTGGTGTGCACACACGGATTTTACCAGACCAATACAGTTTCAGAATTGGCAACCTACTGTAGGCTGCACATGAGGCTGAGAACATCCCTCCAGTCCTCATCCTGAGTCTTTTCCTGTATGTCTGTGGTGCCTCTCAAGTTGCCACTCCTCCACTGGAGCCAAGGTGAGTGTTTGCAAGCAAGTGATTCTGTGCACAGGCCCTTTAACAGAATGTCTGAGTTTCCAGCTGCCTTCTGTCTTACCAGGGTGGATAGACAGAGTTTTCGCTTTTTTTTTTCACTGCCAGATGTTGTGGGGACTCTTCTTCCCAGCACAGGACCCCTGGGCTGGAGAACCCACTGTGGGGCTAGGACCCCTCCCTCTTCAGGGGTAACATCCACTGCCAATATATCCTTCCCAGCATTCCACCACTACCTGTGGGTTTGAGAGCCCATTTCTCGTTTCTGCCCCTCCTACCAGTCTTGATGTGTCTTCTTTATATCTTTAGTTATAGGCGTTCTGTCCCACTAGTCTTCAGATGATTCTTGAGGTTAATTGTTCTACAACTTAGTTGTCATTTTAATGTGATCCTGGGAGGCAGTAGGCAAAATGTTTACCTATTATGTCATCTTGGACCTTCTCTCTTTTACTCTTCTACATTTTATAAATGGTTTGCAAATGTGTTTAAATCATAGACATTAATTCATTGAAATTTATAAACAGCACATTATGAAAGAGAGGTAGACAATTAACTTTTGTAAACATAGCATTCTATATTTCCTCATTCAAGGGAAAAATTTTAAAACACAAATAAGGAAGAACACCAAAAATATTGATTCAATCTTTGGTATTTGCAGAAATAAATACCAATTGTTTATATTGTATTTGTGCAAACATTTCATCATTTGTGCTGCTGCTTGAACATCTCCAGTGTTTTGTTTATAGACATACTAGAATATTTATTAATGTCTTTCTTTGATAAACTAAATGTGTAATACATTTTTGACTTCATGGGATTCAAAATGAGAGGAAGTGTTTCTGAAAATGAAAGTGCAAGAAGGAAAAATGGGAAGCATAGCATAAAAGCCACCTAACTAAATTATAATGACAAAATACAGCATTAGTTAAAAACTATTGGCATGCTGTCCTCCTGGCAATTATGGGGCTTGGGCATGTGTCAAAATAATGTCTTTCAGCACACTCACTTCATTAAAATTAGAGTATGCAATGAAGTTATTAATATTTTTGAAGGCTCAGTTCCGTTCAGCACCAAGAAGCATTGTTCTGAAATATACAATGGCTTATGAAAGTTACTTAACCAGAGACACTACATCATTGTAGTAAAAGAACAAAAATTTCTGTTTGCAGTCACATGACATCCACTATAGGTAGAGGTCACTTTGCTATCAATGGAAACACAATATAAAAAACACTCCACAGAGGTTGTGGTATATCCCCCGTGTCAGACATAGAAGATTATGTGAGTATCTGATCTACAGATTCAAAGATGTGATATGCTGATTCTGCAAGAGGCCATCTTGTCAAATAATGAGATTCAAATTGCATTAGAATGAAATCCAGAAACCCCTGTAAATACTCTTGTTATTTGTCATTGAATGATCTTGATTTTTCATACATCAGTGTAAACCAGAACTTGTATGATTCATTCTTGCATTCAACACAATTATTTTGGTTGTGTTATGTACATCCACTCTGCTAAGTAGTGAAGATGCAAAAATAAATAACACTTTAAAACTAAAATACATTTTTAAAGTAAAATATTAAACCAATACAAGAAAATGCATAAAGTAGAATTTTAATTTGCTACACTTTTAAAGTTTAAATTGAAAACATTTTAAAATAGATCCATACAACATCATACACACTATCAGCATACATACACCAAAATTTTAAATCCAAACCTATAGGTGTTGTTACCAGTCTTCTAACAGTGTCAACATCCAGTTTATGTGTGTATATTTACTTTTCTTAAAAGTTATTTAGACAATCCTCATGTACACATATAAGTTGTAACAATGGTTAACACCCTGATCTGGAAACTTAAAGGTCTCAAAATTGACTCTCTAACTATTTAAAGATAGGATGTCATAGTTGTTAAGAGCATAGATATTTTAGCAGAGTGATTAAGTGTTTTTGAATACTTAAGACAGTAGCTGATACATAATAAATACTTGATACATGTTATCATTATCATTATTATGTGTAATAATAACCTGCAGTTTCTATCATACTTATTTCATCTACAAACAACCTCAAAAACGGCTAAAACCAAGTATAATATAGCATTATTATGACAAGTCTTACATTTATGTTTAACTGCACAACAATTATATGTAATGAGAGCATTACCCTATGCCCAGAAGATGAACTGAGCCTTTCTTGGCCTTTAGCTGTATATGGCCTTTAGCTGTATGATGCCCGTATTTTATAATAATTCACCCGCTTGAACAATTTTATGATAAATGGATATTCAAGGATTGGATTTAGAAAAAAAATAGTGCAGAGCTATTGCCTTTCTAATTAATAACATGTTTATAAGACTTTTCAGTGTATTCCAAGGGATAGTAGAATTATACAAAGGAATTGACCAAAGACTGTTATTAATGCATTGTTAATTTCTAATGCATTCCAATCAGGTACACACAAACAACTCATTCAAGTGTGCTTCTTAGTGTGGTTTTCAAATAAATAAAATATTGTTTTTTTAAAAACCACATTAGAATAAAATGTTTATAAGACCTCTGATGTGGAATCAGTATGAAAATCATTGATGTGCTCAAATAAGGTAACAACAAGCCCATTGGTACAGAACAAGCATTCAATAGATGCTTGTTGGGTGAATTGCTTTTTCTCAACTAGTCAACTTTCATCTTGACTCAAATTTTCAGTACTTTAAAGTGAAGCTTCACAGAATCTGTGAGTGTTTTAGGTAAAAAGGGAATAAATTGACTAATGTTGCTGAAACTTGCGAGGAAGGCAGAAGCTGAGTTTAAGGTACAGAATTATAATTAACATTGAATTCTTTTCCAATGCAGCCTTTGGCTGTTTTAGCATCATCTCAGGTTTCAGGTGGTGGGAAGATCACCACCAATAGTTCTGGACCTCGAGTCTTATTCTTCCAGCTTCAAATCTCATGGACAAAGAGCCTACCTTTGTCTTAGAAGCCCTAACAAAAATCTCATTGACTTTGATGGAATTTCATGGCCATATATGAACCAAGAACTCTGGCCAGGGGTATGGGAAGATCTTGTAGGAGAGGATTGTGTCACATGCAAACCCTAAAGCCAAGGAAGGAATCAAATCATTTGGAAGCATGAGGACTGAGCAGGGTTGTTGCATGGAGTAAAAGTGGGCTATAGTTAGTGGAATGAGAGTGAATAAGTGCTGGACAGCCAAAACAACAACTATTTGTTAAAGCTAGAAATTCAGACGAATTTTGTAGAACAATTTCCAGGGAAGAATTTCTGGATTTTTGTAGCCTGCATGAAATGGTTCAAAGTGCTCATAATTCTGTCTCGTATATCTGCCATAAGTACAATTTCACAATAGCAAAGCACATAGACTGCAGATGTCTTTGTTTTTGATAGTGCGATTCCATTATCACTGTCAAGTTTAAAAATATTTGTGACTACAGACCCTATTTAATCTCTTGCCATTGAGCTGTCTTGCCCTCAACATGAGAGTAAGAATGGTTCACTCTCTTAAGGATGCCCTAAGGCAAATTGTAGGAGGAGATTGTTCAAGAACTTTTGATAGGTTTTCTAGAGGTAAGAGTAATTTTTCAAGTTTTAAGTGATGGGAATCAGTCTTGTTGAATTACTAAAGTGGAAATATCTGAAGACTTGCTTAAACCATCTCCGTACAACCTCAAATTGAGATGAACAATATAATCAGTAATGCATTCTAGACATTGCTTTATCTACTTTTTTCTCATTTCTTAAACCACAAGCCAGTTTTGTCTAAAATTTGACATAATTGAAATCATGATGCCTATGATTTATAAAAACTAGAGTGCAAAGCGATCCATGGCAGGTAATTTCTTTCAGGTATGACTTGACCCTAGTAAGTTCATTAGAAAATTCACATAGAGAACTATCTAGGTTTGAAAATTCCACTCCTGACACAGAACTTGCCACCAATGATCCTGATTCTGTCTTCTGGTTAAGAATATTCCCTAGTAGACCACTTCATGTATGGAGTAGAGGCTTGATCACTGCACTGTACACCTGAAGCTGATGTTGTATAGTATTGTATGCCAACTGCAACTGAATATGTGGATGATCACGGGATGTGGAGTATACTGTGGAGGGGAGTCAGGGGAGTTGTGATGGATATGTATGATATGGGGGGGAGTGGGGTGGTGAGCTGGGGGAGAGGGGTTTTCACTTTGGGGGGTAAAGAGTATAACTATTGCATTGTGTTGTACACCTGAAACTAATAAAAAGAAAAAAGTTTTCATCACAAGAAAAAAAAAAGGAATATTCCCTAGAGAAGTGATTCCAAAAGATGTCATGCATAAGAATCAACTGATGGCTTGTAAAACACATATATATTAATCTGGACCCAACTCCCAGAGGTGATTTCAGTAAATTTGGGGTGAGGTCCAGGAATCTTCATGTTTCTACGAGTATCTCAGGTGATTATGAAACAGATAGTCCAATGATATTTCTTGGAAAAATACTGCTCTGGAGATATCTGATGCTAAATCTTCTCTGGGGAATGTGAACCAAGCACCAGTTTTTCGCTGACCACAGCAATTATAGGACAGGAGTTACCTAATGTTCCTGCTCTCTTGAGCATAAGAGAATTTTATGGTTATGTGTTTGCTAGTTAAACAAGCAATTTGATGAAGAGTGAGAAGGTGGCAAGGAAGAATAATGCTATGAATACACTGTTGTGCTATGGTTTAACCTTGGCAAATGTTTTTTGAGAGTTCTTGATGTTGAATGTTGCACAAATTTTGGGTAAGATTATTTCCCAATAGTTTAGGCTTCAATACAATTGTTTCCCAGGTGGCATGCTGGGTGCTTTCAGATTTATTATGTAATTTGTCACAACTCTGGGAATTAGGAATCATTATTATGCCCATTTTACAGAGGAGAAAAGTGAGTCACAGTACAGTCAAGTAATTTTCCCAAGGTCCTAATGTCTATATTTATGGCACACTAGAGAGCTCTTTGATGTGCAACATGCTTTGGGTTCCCAGCAGGGAAGGAGAAGGTGACTGGGGTTGGCATTGCTTAGGAGCTGAGATAGCAATGACAGTAATGAATTCCTGCTGGGCACAAGTCACCTCAAGTTTGATCCAGTATTAACATCTGAAGGCTGACCTGAGCCAGGCATAACAGGAGACAATCTCAGTAATTACTACTCTTAACATTTGATGTATATTAGGGAGGTTTGTTTTTAACGAGGACACTAAAGATTGCTAAAGTTAAATTCAAAACTTTGCTTTGCCTTTGATAATCATGAGGATGAAAACCAAACCAAGATATCTGCCTTAGCTCATACCACTGTCATAGGAAGTAGCAATGCTTTGACATTGTTTTGTTTGTTTGCTTATTTGATGGCTACAGCTGTAACTTCATTTTACTGATAGATTGTGAAGAGCACAGGTGGGTAGACAAAGACAAGAGCATATGCTTAATGAAATGCTGAAAAGTACTGGAAATGTACTTCCCATTGATTTAAGACCAAAAGATATTGGGAATCATGCTATTTGGAATAAAAGACACATTTCTAGATAATTTTATGTTTTAGGTCTTTGGGATGATCAGAAATGGTAACGCAAGCTTCACACAGCTCTCATCTGTAAAATGGGGTTTATAAGAGTACATACCTCATAAGACAGTTGTAAGGCCAAATGTCATAATACATTGAGTCAAGGGCCCAGGATAGTGCCTTGTAAGTAGGAAATAATCATTAAATGCTAGCCAAAAAAATACAAAGCCTAAAGCAAAGCTAAAGCTAAGAAACACTGAATAAAACTCCTCTGTTTTGGATTTTCATTCTTTTTCCTTTCACAGATATGGAGAAACATGTATATCCTCATATACTGAAGTAGGTGCCAAGGAATTTTAGGGGAGTCTAGTGAAAGAGTGAAGGGGATAGTCAGGGTAATGGTTCTCACTCAGTTATATTTATCCCAAAGTTTATTTGAAGATCTCTTACGTACCTAAATACCTCACTACATGTAACTTTGATGATAGCCAAGCAGGTGGATGTGTAAAAAAATTATTAAAGGGAAACACCTCACAAGGGGATGTACTTAAAGAACTGTGATTTGATGACAGAGTGAGTGAACATATGAGACGTGTAAGCACTACTATAAATAACTACATTGAACAAATTATTAAATAACAGAAAAACATTATTCTTCACTCCTTTGCAGAAGTGATTTGAGTTTAAGTTTTTCTTTGTAAATGTATTCTTCTAATCCAATGTCCAATTTGGCTGCCACAAAAAAGATTCTTTATTTATTTTTTATTTTTATACCACTAGTCTGCAGTGTCAAAATTGAATAATAAAGTTATTTTAATTAATGTATCCGGCTACTTTTCTCCACAGGAAAATATTGGGTTAATTATATTCCACAAATTAAAATAAACTTAATTACATGACATAATAACCACCAAACTCTCTAAAAGAGTGACTTCTTTCACAGCTCTATTGAGTATTAAACACTCTTAAAGATAAGGCTGGCTCAAGAGCCCTTGAGTTTGACACTTGATTTTCCCAAATGTTTACAGTAACCATTCAAAATAACTTTGAGATGTTGGTACTTTCATTTTAGTTTAGTTTGTCTTCATCTTAATGATTTTTTAACCTGGCAAATGATAATAGAGCATCCACCATGACAGTTACATGCTTGTTTAAGTAATGTGGCAGATGTCTCTGCTTAAAATAGAAAATTCTAAGCTTAGACTTTAATTACCATGTTGCAAAATATTTACAAAATTATCTTTGCTTAAATTTATAGTATAAGAGGATAGTAACTGATCTTTAGCTTTTAGGAAAAGTATATATATATATTTGGGATACTTGAACCCTGGAGCCCAGGCACAGACAATATGTATTCATAGTCCATATGTATTACACTTGGCAATGCTATCCTAGTCTGTATTACTCACTGTAATAATCAATGAGGATCCAAAAAATAATTGTTTCCTTCATTTTTAACAAACATCGGCATGAATGATTTGTTATAACACAACTAATGATAAAGTACAGATATATTTCATCCTGACTTTTTAAGAAAATAATTATTAGCTTTCCATAATGAATAATGTCAGAATAACACAAAATACATTACAACAATATCTTACAGCTATTTAAAACATCAAATTTTATAATACCCTAAAAATATTTCTATTCAATTGAAAAATATTGCTGGTTAAAATAAAATCATGTGTAAAAGGTAAAGGCATCACTTAATCTGGTAACTCAACTAGATAACAACAAAATGTATCAAAGAATAATACTTAGTAAATAATCTAGATATTCTCCTGATAATTATGGTACAAACTGTTCATTATTTCTTGGATATTGCAAAAACCAGGACTGGACTGATTTTTCAGTGGAAAATTTCCATTGACAATTAACTCATAATAAAGATTCAAGCTGTTGGGGCTGCTGAGATTAATGTAGCATTTTGAAACATTATTGATTCATTTGACTAAAATAATAGATTATAATTTCAATGCAAATGGCATATGAGGAGACAGTGATACAGTCTTTATGTTAGGTGAATATTACTTGTTTTATTTTGGTTTATTTCACCAAAAACATGAAAAACTGTTTGATGGAAACAAAATTTTTTATGTATGTTTTAATATAATTAGTAACTTGCCTCATCTGAGTTTAAAATCCATAGATTAACATTTCTGATTTAGTTTGAATTTAACAGAAACATTTTATATTTTTCTAGTCACAACAAAAAATATAAATTATATACAATTATTATCTAAAGATAAGGACGCCTTCCACACCATGTGCAAGAATATATAAGATCCTCAGATTTCTGGTCAAGATGGCAGAATAGGTAAACATTGTGCTTGCCGTCTCTCATGACCACATCAAAATTACAACTAAACTACAGAGCAACAGTCATTGAGAATCACCTAAAGTCTAGCTGAACAGAAGTCCTACAACTGAAGCCATCTCCAGACTGGTAGGCGGGACAGAGAAGTGGAACAAGCTGGTTCCACACCCACATATGGTAGTTAAAAATCGGGAGAACCGTCTCGGCTGCCGAGGTCCCTCTGGAAGAGTGAGGGGTCTCAGCCCCACACTAGGCTCCCCAGCCCAGGGTTTCAGTCCTGAGAAGAGAACTCCTGACAACTTCTGGCTATGAAAACCAGTGGAGATAGTGGTTGAGTGAGATGGAGGTTGGCTGGAGTCCCAGGTGTCCCTCTTAAAGGGCCCATATATGGACTCACTAGCTGATGGACTCACTTGCTCTGAGCTCCAGCACTGGGGCAGCAGCTCAAAAGATGCCAGGGACACACAGAGGTGGAACTGAATTGTCTGGCTTTAGTATGAGGGCTTGAGGAGCAGCTTTCTCCCCAACAGAAGTGCTGGCAGAATCCATTATTTCTTTGTTGAGCCCACCCCCTTCTCAGAGGGCAGACACAGATGGCCACCATATCTAAATTTCTGTCAACCTAACACTCTTTGCCTTGTCCTGGTGATTCCCTGAAACCCCTCCGCACAACTTGTGGGCCCACCTAAGCTGCTTCCAGTGGTTTTTCCAAACAAACAGCTTGCATTGGCTCATGCTACAGAGTTTTCTAAAATCTCTGAAAGGTTCACAAAACCCAAACAAGCAGCATCTGGACTTGGCATGCCCCATATATCTTGCTGAGCAGTCCCAAGCCTGGCACTAGTGGCAGCTGGACTCGGCCTGCAGCTTGGCCTCTTCCCAGACACCTCCAAGCCCAATCTGGGTGGCTGCTACCTGTGAATTGCTTTGGGGCTCATACCAGGTGGCCCTGGGCAGGGTACAGTTTGCAGCTGAACTTTGACTGCAGCGGGGTCCCTCCCAGGAGGTCGAGGGCCAACACCCTCAGTGGCTGACTTCAAACAGTGCTGGAGTATCACCCAACTTACTCTGTGGGTGACACACCCAAAAGGTAGACTCGTCAGGCACCAGAGTCCTGTTAAAGCGAATCCTCCACAGAGGATTAGGCCCTGCACAACAGAGGTTAGCCCCTGCACAACAGCTCCTGCACTGTGGTCATGACCATTCCTATAACAAATCAGCCCCAATGTCAATCTGTCTCACTGATGTGAAAATAGTAACCAAGGATCAACCACAACATGAGGGCACACACAACCCACACAAGGTACACATCTGAAGCATGCAGTTCAAGTGAACAGGGAGACTGTGCCAGTGGGCCCTACAGAAAACCTACTACGTAAGACCACTCTACTAAGACTGGGAGACATAGCAGCCCCTCCTAATACACAGAAACAAACACAGGAGGGCAGCCAAAATTGGGAGCAAAGAAACATGTTTCAAATGAAAGAACAGAACAAAACCCCAGAAAAACAACTAAACAAAGTGGGGACAAGTGATCTACCAGATGCAGAGTTTAAAGTACTGGTTATAATGATGCTCAGTTGACTTCAGAGAAGTATAGATGAACTCAGTGAGAACTTTAACAGAGAAATAGGAAACACAAAAATTGAGATAAAAGGCATTAAAAAGAATAAGTTCGAAATGCAGAATACAATAACTAAAATAAAGAATACATTAGAGGGAATCAACAGTAGGTTAGATAAAGCAGAGGATCTAATCAGTGATTTAGAAGTTAAGGTAGTAGAAAACACCCAATCACAACAGCAAAAAGAAAAAGAATCCAAAAAAATGAAGACAATTTAAGGGGCCTCTGGGACAGCATCAGGCATACAACCATTCACATCATTGGGGTACCAGAAAGAGAAGAGAGGGAGCAAGGAATTGAAAACCTGTTTGAAGAAATAATGACAGAAAACTACCCTAACCTGGCAAAGGAAAGTGAAATAAAAGCCCAGGAAGTGCAGAAAGTTCCAAACAAGAAGGATACAAAGATGCCCACACCAAGACACATCATAATTAAAATGCCAAAGGTTAAAAACAAAGAATTTTAAAGCCAGAAAAAGAAAAGCAGTTAGATAAAGAGCTTCCTAGAAAAGGAAAAGCTAAAGGAGTTCATCACCACCAAACCAATATTACAAAAAGTGTTAGAGGTATTTCTTTAAGAACAAAAAAAAGATAAAAAATATGAACGATAAAATGGCAATAGTTACATATCTATCAACAATTACTTTAAATGTAAATGGATTAAATGCTCCAATCAAAAGACATAGGGTAGCTGAATGGATAAGAAAACAAGACCATTACATATAATGTCTATAGAGATTCATTTCATTTTGATAGACACACTTCATTTTGATAGACACACACAGGCTGAGAGGAAAAGGACGGAGAAATGTATTTCATGAAAAGGTAAACAGAACAAAACAAAAGAGCTGGGGTAGCAATACTTATGCCAGATAAAATAGACTGTACAACAAAGGCTATCAGAAGGGACAAAGAAGGACCCAGTAATCCCACCTCTGTATTTACCCGAAGAAACCCAAAATACTACTTTGAAGGGACATATCATCCACATATTAACTGCAGCATTATTTCAATAGTCAAGATATACAGGCAACCTGGGTGTCCGTCAATGGATAAATAGATAAAGAAGAGGTGGTACATATGTAGAGTAGACCATAAAAAAGAATGAAATCTTGCTATTTGCAATAACATGGATGGACCTAGAGGTTATTGTGCTGAGTGTAGTAAGTCAGACAGAGAAAGACAAGTGTCATATGATTTCACTTATATGTGGAATCTAAGGAACAAAAATAAATGAACAAACAAAACAGAAATAAACTTATAGATACAGAGAACATTTTGATGGCTGCCAGCTGGGAGGGGGATTAGGGGTTGGATGAGAAAGAGAAAATTACTAAGAAATATAAATTGGTAATTACAAAATAGTCATGGGTATGTAAAGTATAGCATATGGAATATAGTCAATAATAGTGTAATAACTATATATGGTGTCAGATGGGTACTAGATTTATTGAGGTGATCCCTTCATAAGTTATATAAATATCTAATTACTATGTTGTATACCTGAAACTAATATATTATTGTATGTCATCTTTTTTTATTATGTTTCTCAATGTCCTCTTTTATTTTTTTTTATATTTTAACATCACTGGAAACCTTAAACCATTACTTGCTCTTTTTTTATTTTTTATTTTTTTATTATATTAGTGTTTCAGGTGTACAAAACAATATAATGATTAGATATTTATACCCCTCATAAAGTGATACCCCCCTGCAAGTCTGCTATCCCTCTGACATTGTATTTAGCTGTTATAGTACCATTGACTATATTCCCTATGCTGTACTTTACATTCCATGAATATATATATATATATATATATATATATATATTCATGGAATGTATATATATATAATATATATATAATATATATATTAAATATATATATATAATATATATATAAATGTATATATATAATATATATATAATATATATATTAAATATATATATATTAAAGATATATATATATCTATATATTTATATATAGATATATCTTTAATTAAAAAATAAAACAATTATTTTAAAAAGATGCATATATTAGCCTGCTTGTTGCAAACTATGTCAATGCCACAAAATTACAATATAATTTAAAGGTTTGAATAGTCTGAGTTATTTTTACATGGATTTGACCTGTGCATAAGAAAGAAAAAAATTTATTTAATCATTTTAATAATCTGATTCATAATCGAGTTTCTCCCAGTTTGTTTCAGAACCCTAAAGAAACAAACTTTCTTTTCACACATCTATGACTATTCTCAAACTGAGTTTTATATACCAGATTTAACAAATATTCTATGATACAGCTGGTTTCATCTCATTCTTTGTTTTATTTTACTCTCCCCTTTCTGTACTGAAATCCTGAAATGTACTGAAATTTTATTTCCATTGATTTAAGACTGAGGGATATTGAGCATGATTTTTGTGGTAAAAATACACATTTCTAGACAATTTTTTGGTTTGGGACTTTGGAATATTCAGATAGGGTAAGATAAGCTTTAGCTTCATTCTCATCTATCAAACAGAACTTATAATAGCATACAATGCATAATATGGTTGTGAAGATTAAATGTGATGATGTATGTAATCAATGACCTAGCATGATGCCTTGCAAATAATAAGTAGCCATTAACTGTTAACCAAGCAGAGCCGGCCAAGTGGCGCGGTGGTTAAGTGCTGGCTTGGGAAGCCAGCGGCCCCAGTTCGGTCCCACATATGAGGGCTAGTGACACTGCCCTCAAAAAAAAAATGTTAACCAAGCAATCAAACAAAGAACAACATCTAAAGCCCAAACCAAAACCAAAGCTAATAAACAAATAAAAACAATATAGTTCATTTGTGATTTTTTTCTTTTTGTTCTATTTTGTTCAAATAAAAGAAAAATCAGGGTAGTAGAGGAGCATGTATTCCTTCATACATTAAAGTGGTTACCAGTCAATTCTACAGAAGTATAATATAAGTGAAAGCATGATAAGGGCTTATAAGATTAATATGTGTGTGTATTTGCTTTCTTGAACTTGGCATGCTTTAGAGATAGATTTTTTTAAAGTATGGTTTCTCAAAGATTTTCCCTTGTATTAATTGCTTTCTTGTATTCAAATCATTTTAGAGCTGCCTATTAAAATGCAGATTTCTTAAACTGAGCCTGAATTGGAGTCAAAGTTCTTGGTGACTGGTATCAGAAATCTGAATTTAACAAGATTTCCAGGTAGTTTACGCAAACACTAAAACATGAGACCACTGCTTTAATAATTTAAGTTTATCTGTTCATGAGGATCTTGTCTACAATTCATAAATTAGAAGAAATGGATAAAAGAAGAAATACTTAAGTGTGTAGCTGCTGTCAGATTTGCCCGGTAGCCAAAAATCTGAATATAAAATAATCCTCAAAAATATGTTGGCTCTAGCAAAAACAAAGGAAAAATAAATGAAATTCAGTCAGAAGTTTTAGGTAATAGAAGATCAAAAAGCAAAGCATAAGGAAAGTAGTTGGGAAATGTATTAAAGGAAACATTGCAGGGTAAAACGAGTAGTGAAAAGATTTCAGATGTTTGGATGGGAAGAAAGAATATTAAATGATACATTTCTGTCTTCAAGTATAGATTTTTTTGTTTGTTTGTTTGGAGGGCAGTATCACTGGCCTTCATATGTGGGACCGAACCGGGGCAGCTGGCTTCCCAGGCCAGCGCTTAACCACCGCGCCACTCAGCCAACCCTTCAAGTATAGATTTTAACAAAACCATCTTAATTGGCAGGGATCACCAACACTGAACAAGCTTGTAAGCTTGTAAATGAGATTGTCAGATCCTTCACATGAGAAAGGTTTACAGTAAGATGGGTGTACATGCATGTTGGAAGACTAGAGAAGATCCATTTCAGTTGAGTTGGTCTGGAAAGTTTTCGTCTTTTGAATTGAATTCCAAGACTATCACAGTACACTAGGACCTGGTTGTGATGCCTCTATTGTGTGTCTAGCATGTTTCTTAAGATGCTTCTTACAGACTAGAAAAGAGACATACATAAATTACTCAAGTAGAGAACAATACAAGTTGTGAATAATCATTTCTGGGGTTGTATGGTTCAAGATCTGTAAGATATAGGAATTCAGAGAATTGGTGTAGATTTATTTCAAAGTGGAGCTATTTCCTGCTAATCAGTTCCAATACTGATATGATCACATTATATAGTTTGAAAGTATTATATCCATATTCCTCTTTACTTATAATAATAATAGTTAACATTAAGTAAGCAAAACATTTTGGCTAGGTGCTATGCTTTGTATGTACTATTATATACATTGCCCCATTAATCTTTACAATAGACTTTGGAGGTAGGTCCTATTACTTATATAAATGATAAATAAGAAATCTTAGGCACATTTTATAGATAAGTAACTGCCAAAGGTCAGGTAGTTAGGAGGTGGTGGAGCCTGGACTAAAACTCAAATATTTCAACTCCAAATTCCATGCTCCTAAACACTACCCTACCATTTTTCATGGAGTTGTGCATTTTATTGAGGCTTCTACTCATATTTGTCTTTACCGAATTTACACATGCTCTCTAAACTTCAAACATCCTGTTGTGTTCCTTTCTGGTGTTTATCCCTGGCACATTCTCAATAAATGCATTTTATGATGATAGGGTGCCCTGTTATCTTGAGACGCCTATTAAACTAAGGTATATCCCTCAATATAATGAATATAATTGACTATTGTTCTGAGGGTAATAGAATGAAATATAACACGAAGAAGAGTAAACTGTTCAGCTATGTTATTATATGTTGTAACCCCACTGAGAAAGGAAGAGTGTAAGGACTCAATTTAAAACAATTACTGTCTCCTTTTCATAATTACTGTGTTAAATTTGTAATTAGGCAAAACAGCATGACCTAATCATGGCATAACTGAAAGAACAATCAACTCTCTGTCATAAACCAGAAAAATCAAGGCTGGCTTAGGGATCAGAACTCTTCTGTAGTGAGAGTGAATTTAAAGTTTCAGCTTCCCTGTTAAAAATCTCCAGTACCCAACTGAAGTTGTTAAGATATGTGCCTTCCTGCCTTGCTTTTGCTGACTAGTGGTAACTGAATGTTCCACAAATAGATGAAAAGGCTTATGCTCTGAAAAGTAGCCCACGATGAAGAGTATAAAGTTATTACAAAATTCATAAGAGAGTCTAATGAATACCATCTCAGCTAATCATGCCCACACAGGCTTAGACTGAGAAAAAAAAATAGATGAAAGCACTGGTCATGAAATTACCACTACATCAACACCAGAAATAAAATTCTATAAGATATATATCATATTTCAGTCATAGTACTGTCCAATAGAAATATAACACAAAGCATATATGTAATTTTACATTTTTAGTAGATACTTTAAAAGACATAAAATGAAACTTGTCAAGTTAACTTTAAGAATATACTTTATTTAACTGAATATATCCAAAATATTATTATTTCAATGGTGGTGCTAGCCACATTTCAAATGCTCAATAGTCAGATGTTCCTAATGCTACAATATTGGATAGCACAGTTTTAGTGCCTTAAAGGAAAACAAATATTTGAGAAATGTTTCCAAAGGTTTTCACTCAGTAGAATTGGTTGAATTTATACAAACAGGTACAAACTGTGTTTATACTTTCTTTATTCACTCCCACATGGTTAATTATAGGGCTGTGAATAGAGTGAGTACTCAATACATGGTTTTATCTGTGTGATAGAATCTGCTTCTGCCCTCAAAGATACCAGACACACAAACTTATTGAAACTCTTTTGTGTAAAAAGCACACCACTGGGGACAATCAGAACCTATTAAAAATGAAAAACATGCATCTTTTTATTTCAACATTAATGTTATCCTATCTCAGGAGAGAAATTGGGAGTGGTTGTCACTTTAGATTATAATAGACCTTCTTAAACATGATTTGAAAAAGTTGGCTATCATTAGACTTCTTGGCTTGACTTGATTCAGAGGTCACACGGGCAGGAGTTCATGTTATATATTCAGGCTGACAATCAAATTTTATGATCCTGGGCATGCTATTAAAGTTCTTTATGCGTCAGTTTCTTTATCTGTAAAATGGCATTAATAATTGGACCAACCTCATTGAGTTTCATTGTATTAAATGACATAATGTATATGTCTTAGTCAGTTTTGGCTGCTGTAACAGAATCACCATAATCTGAGTGGCTAAAACAACAAACATTAATTTCTCATAGTTCTGGAAGCTGGCAAGTCCAAGATCAAGACATCAGGAGATTCTGTGTCTGGTGAAAGCTCTCTTCCTGGTTGCGCGTCTCATTTCTGTGTTCTCACATGGTGGAGAGCAGAGAGAGAGAGGAAGCAAGCTCTCTTCTGTCTTTTTTATAAGGGCACTAATCCCATCACGAGGGTTCTACTCACATGACCTAATTACATCCCAAAGCTCCCATCTCCATCACATTGGCAATTAGAGTTTCAATATATGAATTTTGGGGGAACACAAACTTTCAGTATATAGGAGTATGTGAAAGGCTTACCATCATACTTGGTAGAATAAGCACTTATTAAGTGGTAGTGCTTTGTTTATTTAATACTCCAACTCAAAACCCTTTCTAGATATATTTAGGAAAATTACACGGGTGGAGTGTTTGAGGGTAAATAACAATGTTACGAGGCATTTGCTTTCTATATGAATCATCTAGTAAAACATGTGTTAGCTTAAGGCTGTATAAGATGTATAAAAGTAAAAATAAGGGCCGGCCGAGTGGCGCATTGGTTAAGTGCTGGTTTTGGGATGCCAGCGGCCCCGGTTCGGATCCCACATGAGGGCCAGTGACACTGCCCTCTACAGCTAACAACAGCTCCACCTGGAGCTGGGCTGTGTGAGCCCCGGTGATGGTGTGGGCTGCAGCCCCTGCTGCAGTGGGCTGCCATAGGCTACAGTGAGTGGCCCGCAGCCAGCGTGAGCGGCTGGCAGCCAGCGTGAGCTGCCAATAGCCGCGGTGAGCGACATCCAGAGGCCAGCGACCGATCTGCCTCATCCGGGAAGAGCGCAATGACGATACCAACAGTGAAGCAACATCCTCCGCAACTAAACTGAAAAACAAAAAGACAGCAACTTGTCTGTTCCCCTTCCCCGATTCCCCAACGCTGTTCCCCTCTGCCAATTCCCCAATAAAATCTTTAAAAAAAAAAAAAAGTAAAAATAAGTAAAATTTGTTGATCACCTACTATGTTTCACACATTATAGTTGGAACTATATGCTTATACATGTTTTACATTTTAATAAGCAAAATGAGCAATGTGATGAGGAGTGTTGAAATAAATATTGGGTATTCCTATATGAGACATAAATTGATACGGCTCATGTACCAAGATAGGATAGTTAGTGAAACAAAAATTTCAAAGTTTTGTTCTGATCTGAATCTTTCAAAGTCTCTCTTTAAGAATACATGAATATTCGTTGGTTAAGCACTGGCTTGGGAAGCCAGTGGCCCCAGTTCTGTCCCACATATGAGGGCCAGTGACACTGCCCTCAAAGAAAAAAAAAAAGAATACATGAATATTTAAGTACTAACCCAATTTTCTAATATAATCTTATCACACATCTGTAGTTAAAAGGAGAAAGGTAACAAAATCCAAATACTTATTAGATAAATCACAGATGACTAAACGGAAACCATTAAATCAATGAAATATCAAGATTTATTTTCCACTACAGCTTATATGTTTGATAAAGCAGCAAATATCTAATAAGGAGAAAATGTGTATCAACTTATTTTTAAATAGATACATCACAGAGCAACTGTGTGAAAATCAGACCTATTCAGGCAACAGTATCAGTCCTTTGTTCTGTCTTTTTTTAAAAGGTTCTAATCTGAGGGTAACTGGTAATTGGACACTTGCTATTGAAGTAAGTTGGCAGGCAGTGCCATTTGAGAGTTACACATTTATTTCCTACAATGGAGACTACCTCATAAATTTTTGGCCCTTAGCCTTAAACCTATCTCTGAGCTAACACCAATGATTACAGAAATGATTTGGTTCAGTGAAGACTTGTTCCAGAAAGATCAGAAGTTGGTCACTCACATGGCCTTAACAAACCTACTAATATCTCTCGAAGGCCGCTCTGACAGAATGGATGACACCAATGTCATACTGTCTAGCCAAAGTATGAACAACTTGCTGCTAACATAATTGTTCAAAGATAGAAATATTGAATTACATAAAGTCACAGTCTCCTGAAGCAGTGATTGTTGAAGTGCTTTTATTTTAGTTTGAAAATGCCTTAGATAATCTTTGACACTGACAGTATGATAAACACTAGCATAGGTCATATGTCCAACACCAATTATATTAGATAATGAAGTGTGCATGTTTTCTTCCAACATGTTCCTAACCACTGGATTCAGTGTATGTATAAAGAGCAGATGCTATAAAAGTATCTATCAATACTGTCACTTATGCCTTGTTAAGTATTCTCTATTACCAAAAAAATACTCTAGCCACCAAATTCCCTATAAATAAAAGTAAATCAAGTCATAAACCTTTATGAGTACTATGTCTCTTTACTAATGTGAGTGAATTAAGAGGTTTGTGAAGATACATGCCAAATAAACTTTTGACACTAATACCATAGCTATGATTTTGTTTACATCTCTGCTGATGACAAATTTATTTTGGTCTGAGTTTATGATAGTACCTGGTTTTTTCAGGCAACCATTTTTATTTCATAAGACTCAAAATAGCTTACAAAAGAACCCATGAAAACTCTTCTTAGTGATTGTTTCTTATGGAATCAAGGTCAAAAAGTCATCCTTAAAAGTTTGAGTTGTCCTTTCAGACAGAAAAATGGTTAAATAGTAAGAACTGTCACTTCATCCATTTTGTAGTGATTCTTTGAGTAACAGGGCAAATTAACACCTAAGAACCTTTCTTTCTCCTGAACCTAGAGAATTTATTTTTAGTCTGGTAATTTTTGTACTGAGATAACTCAATAACTTACCTACCAATAATGACCATCCTGAGGCATCTGGTGTTGGATTATCTAATGTGTAAAATGAAGAAAATTGCATATAGACCTGGCACCCGGTAGAAGTAAGAGTCATTTTACACCACAGACATTTCTTTGCCTCTCTGATATTTTTATTATGATTACAGATGTCAGTCAGTAACAGATGACTTTTTCCCTTAGTGGAAACATCTTTGTAATATTTTCAGGTCCACAGAGACCAATATAACAGGAAGAGATTTTACAGGGATTATTTCCAGAAATATAAAGCAGCCCAGAGGGATTTTTCAGGTTGTATCAACCTTCCTAATGTGATGAACTTAGACAAGCCCATATGAGAGAGATCGAGAAAAAAAAGTTATAATAGCAGAAGCAAATTTTAGAACAAAATAGGGGACCAAGTTCAAAAGTTGAAGACAGTTTCTAACTACAACATGATGTAGAGACTGGATCTGCACTATTCATTCACTGGGACTTTATGAGTAAGGTACAGTGTGTATCGCCTTGTAAGAAAGACTTGATTGGATTTACATTACAACCAAGGAGTTAATCAGATCAAGGATGATACATTGGTGTTTGACTATAATATCAAAACAGCTAATTAAGCCTGAGCTTGCTGAATACAGACTACTGGTCTCTTATGCTCATTAGTAAATGCTAAATCTTCTATTTCACTTTTCTGTGAATATTGTGATTGGCAGAATAATGTCCCTTCCAAAGATGTCCATGCCCTAATTCCCTGAACCTATGAATATGTGACCTTTCATGGTAAAGGGGAATTAACTGAGTGGCCCCAATGTAATCACAGTGAAAAAGACAGAATGATGCTATGCGAAAAGGACTTGCCTTTGTTGGCTTGGGAGACGGAGAAAAAGGGCCATGAGCCAAAGGATGTGGCTGGTCTCTAGAACCTGGAAAAGGCAAGGATAGATTTTCCCCCAGAGCCTTTAGGAAGGAATACAGCTCTGCTAAAACCTTGATTTTAGCACAGTGAGACTGGGTCAGACTTCTGACCTGCAGAGCTGTAAGAAATGTGTTGTTTTAAGCCACATAGACCGTGGGAAACCGATATAGGTAAATTATGGAAAGGCCAAAATCAGCTGATTCTCTTTTCATTTTAGTTCTTCATTTATTTAACATGCCTCCCAACTTCTGCCATGGAGTTGAACATTTTTATCTAACAGTTTTCGTAGTAGTGACTTTTATTTGCCCTTTTAATCTATAGATTACTTGGAAGCTAAATTACTAAAGCTCAATTGAGAATAAGCTTTGCTTTCAGACTTGCTTTTAAAAGCAGCTTAAATAATGTATTTAGACTCTTTAATTCAGGGTTGCTCAACCCAGGGGCAGTTGACATTTTGGACCAGATAATTCTTTGTTGTGGGGGGTTGTCTTGTGCCTTTTAAAATGTTTAGCAGTATCTTTGTCCTCCACCTACTAGGTGATAGTAGCACTCCCTCCCCAGCTATGACAACCAAACCATACCTGCAGATACTGACTAATGTGCCCAGATAGAAAAATGCAACTCTGCACTGAGGACCACTGTTTAAGGTGAAATGGCTAACTTAAGAATACAAATGGCAGAGCTTCCGGGCCGGCCAAGTGGCGTGTGGTTAAGGACCGGCTTCGGAAGCCAGCGGCCCCGGTTCGGTCCCACATATGAGGGCCAGTGACACTGCCCTCAAAAAAAAAAAAAAAAGAAATGGTTTGACAAATGGCAGAGCTTCCATAAATTGGTAATGACTCCTAGTCATTCAGAACTATTTTAAAACATTCATTAAAGTGTCAGCAATTTATATCAATTATACTAAAATTGTGATTTTTAAATTTAGATGTTTTGCATTGTTGCTGATAATTTCAGTGTTCTTTGTAGATAGCAACAGCCAATTCTGAGTGTGAAATATGACTTTTTTTCCGTGGACATATAAAAGTTTTAGTGTGATAGCTATATGGGAAGGGCACTAAAGTATCCCAACCAAAGGTTAGTGGTGAAGACTGCTGAAATCCATTTTCCAGCTTACCTCTGGCTGTCAAAGAAATTTAGTTTCACTCTCTCTCCCTCTACCGTCCTAAGACTATATAATATACCTTCTTCTTTAAACTATCATTTCTTACTGACATGTTTTACTGATAGTGCATTGGTTCCTAAGAAATCAATAATACATGATCATTACTGGAAATCCAGAGTACACTCTTTAAATAATTGTAAGGTAACAGGGCCTGAGGCTTAATGGGAAATCACATATAGAAATACTTATAACATATCTTTCATTAAGATTTTTTAAAGTCCACAATTGTAATATTTAAATTTTACGAGACTATTTTAACAGTATCCGTTAACCTCATTAATGGAGCACTGAATTTTGGATTAGCCTATGGACTTTACCTCATAACCACAGTATAACTTTGAACTGATCTTCTCTCCTCCTAGTCATGAAAAAGAAAATATATTCATGGCCATTTGTTTTTCGTTGAGGACATTGATTTATATCACTTTTATAAGGAGTATCTCGCCTCAAGGTGTGTATTAGTTATTTATTGGATGCATAACAGATGACTCCTAAATTTAGCAGCTTAAAATAATGAAAATATTTATTGTTGCACACAGTTTCTAGGTGTCAGGAATTTGAGAGTGGTTTACTTGGGTATTTCTGGCTCAGGCTCTCTCATGAAGCTACAGTCAAGATGTCGGCTGGGGATGCAGGACTGAAGAATGCTCTTCCAAGATGGCTTACTCACATGGCTGGCAAATCAATGCTAGCTGTGGACAAGAGAATTTAGTTCTTCCCGACATGGATCTCTTTTAATATTGCTAGGTTATCCTCATGAAATGAAAACTGGATTCTTTGGAATCAAAGACCCAATAGAGTGAGAGGTGGAAGCCACAATGCCGGGTTTGACCGTGTTTCAGGTGTTACCCTCCATCATTTCTGCAACATACTATTGGTTGTACAGTGTGATACTACTGGTCCTCCAAGAAATTGACAACAAAATGGAATCAATCATGCAAGAAATTGATCATGGGAAGCACTGCTTAAGAAAAGGAGCTGGGAGCTGGTAGAGGTGGAGAGAATTGACAGTCCATAAGAGCACTGACAGGCTATGCAAGACTGACTCTGAGTGAAAGAAAGAGGGAAGGAAAGGAGAGAGGTCAGATGGAAGCATCTGAAACTGTAGTGCAGTTCTAAGGAAAGGTTGGCAACATTGTCAAGAAATCCTGAGGCCAAAGCAGCCTATTAGAAGAGGCCTACATCTCAGGAACATACCTGCTTTAGTATTTCAGTGGCCCTTAGTCATTAGCTAGGAGCAGCCTGTGGGAAGTGTGGCTTTGGCATAAACACTGTGACGAATTTCAGGGCACAGCATGTAGTAGATGGAGTTCTCAATCAATAATGCACCCTGTAGTAAGAGGTCTACAATATGTCTTCTCAAGGCTACTGCAGTCAACCCTTTGCCCCACTCAGCTTTGCTTCTCCACACAATACCAGGAAGTAGGTCATCTATGGTTCGTATGGGCCTTTCTTTCTAGGGGAAAAAGAATAACGAAGTTAGTGAGATGAAGTACAGGGGCCAACTCTGCATTTGATTTTGGGACCAAAACTGAGACTCATTGTCTCCCTTCTCTACCTCCTATTCTAAATTCCTTTCACTCTCAGCTATCACTTTGGCAGGTCTTAGGGGTGGAATGCAAACCTTCATTCTCAAGAGGTCTGAGCCCTTGATGATCATGCTTTCCTCAGCCTTCAGTTTCTGTATTTATCTGTTCACAGTTACAATGGATCTAGGATGTGAAAGGAGTCACTGAGTGTGTTACCTGTATTCTGTTTTGCACAGTTTATGAGCTAAGAATGATTTTTAGATTTTTAAATGGTTGAGAAAAAATATTTAGTGACAGATGTGAAATTATATAAAATTTAAATTTAAGTATCTATAAATAAAGTTTTATTGGAACATTGCCCCTCTCATTCATTTTCATATTGTCTGTTTGTTTTTTGTTGTTGTTGTTTTGAGGGCAGTGTCACTGGCCCTCATATGTGGGACCGAACCGGGGCTGCTGGCTTCCCAGGCCAGCGCTTAACCACCACGCCACTCCGCCAGCCCCATTTTCATATTGTCTATGGCAGTTTTCATGCTGCAGTGGCAGAGTGGAGTAGTGACACAGACTGAATGGCCACAAGCCTAACTTATTTACTAACTGGCCCTTTACAGAAGAAAAAAAACAAACAACTGCTGATCACTGGACTAGATATTCATTTACTGGGTCACTTGGCTCCAGCAAAACTGTCTGTTTCTCTAACATCATTGCCTCAGAGCCCTGGGCCCGGCTATCTCTTCTGCTTGGAATATTCTTTCTCCCAGTATCAGCATGGCTCCCTTTCTCACCTCCTATATGCCTTTGTTCAACTGCTGCCTTCTCATTGATACCTACCTGGACCATTTATTCAAAATGAAAACGTACCCTGCCGGTATTCACTGCCAATCCCCTTTACTCTGCTCTATCTATTTTTTTCCCCATAGCACTTGTCACTATCTAAAATATTAGTCATTAACTTATTTATTATGTTCCCTTTCATTGCCTATCTCTCCTCACTGGAATGTAAGCACCATGAGGTAAAAACCTTTGTTTTGTTCACTGATACATCCCCGGCTCCTAGAAGAATGTCTGATATACAATACATGCTCAATTAAATTTGATGAATGGAGAATAAGGAGCCTGGCAAAGTGAGTCAGACTCTGTAACAATAGGGCCTGAGATTTAGAGTGAAGTGGTGGTAGTGCTACACCAGGGATACCCCTTTTAAAGATGAGATGACCAAGGCAGAGGAAGTTCTTAGAAATCAGGACCCTGTCAACTTTAGTCTGAAAAGACTAAATTAATACTAATTTTCATCTTAGATTTACTTTAAACTATTTAGGTGAGTTAGATTTGAGGGGATTAACTGGAACCAAGTTGCATTCCTTACTTTTTCAGTACAGTCAGTTAATTTGAGTAGAGGCATTCTAGAAAATCTTTTAATAAACAATGCACATACCAGGCACAGCTCTGTGATTCTAACACAATTCATTCCTTTGGTTGAAGACATACTGAGTGCTTCTTTCAAAGTGTAACTATTGCAGGGAATAATAACATTAAACATTTATTAGTCATACACAACTTACTATGAATTAGTTTTTCTTCCTAGTATCATTCTCAGAACTGGGTATTGAAAGAAAGAATTTTCGATGGTTAGAATGAGATGAGTGGAGTGGGCAGATAGTCCAGGCAAATAAATTTATGGAATCTGAACCATTAATCATAGAGAGAAGTTTGAGAGATGTACTTTGCTTGGCTCTGAACAATCAGGACACCTGAAAAATTAAGGATAATGGGTCCTTGAAAGTAAAGACACTGAGAAAGGCAACTGACTGGAAAATAACAAGAAAGGACAATGAAATATACTTCAATTTAGACCACATCTTTTGGATTTTCTATTTTTGACCAAAACTATGAATGAAAATTTCAATAACTTATTTTGATGCAGAAAAGGATAAACTATTTCTAATAATCTCTATCCATATTGGGTGGAGATTTGCTCAGGTGTGAATAGAAGTGTCGCAGTCAGAGAGGTAGTTTCAAATTCCCTTTTTGCTCTTATCTATATGGCCTCAAAGCAGATGACACCCTTGAGTGTATCTGAGCCTCAGTTTTATCTATAAAATTGGATTACAAATACTTACCTTGCAGGGTTATTCTATTAGATGAGATCAGAAATGCTTATAAAACATTAAGCACATAGCACTTTCATTATAGTGGTTAAGTGTTGAAAGACTGTTTGGATTCAAATTCTGTGTCTTCCACTTAGATCTTGTATGACCTTGGGGACGTTTCCTAACCTCTCAGCCAGTTTTCTCATCTGTAGAATGGAGATAGAAATACCACCTATGTTTATTATTTGTTTTAAGGATTAACTTAGATAATGCACTAGAACCTTAATATATTGTCTGTCACATAGTATATGCTTGATAAATGTTAGCAGTTATTTGGTGCTTTAAAGAAAGAGCTGTTATTAGTTTCCTCAACACCATTATAAGATCCTTCTAGGCTATTCCCTGTAGCCAATAAACCATCAAGATGGTCAAATAAGAATGAACTTGTAAAGTTCAGATTCTAAGAAGGAGAATGACACTAATTCCAATGAGAGGAGCCTTAGGAAACTTTCTTTAGGAAATAACTTCCTAAATTTATATTGAAGCTATCAGCTTTCATATAATCTTAAAGATGGTGTCACTTTAATAGGGCACAGAGTTCCCTATCTACATAGACGCTATATAGTTGTTAAATAAGAAACATAGTTTAGCTGTTTTAAAATGGTATTGAACTATGAGTCAGAAACCATGGTGCTGGCCCTAGCTCTGTTATTTATTAGTCACGCAATCTTTTATAAGTAACGTAATATCTGAGCTTGTTTCCTTGTTTATAAAAGAGAAAACAATTATCCTTCCCTTACCTAAGATCATATGAAGTATTTATGAAAACACATTGAGAATGTAAGATAATGTTTGAAGTATTATTAATCAGTGCATAATGTTGAGAAAAACAAACAATAAGAAAGAAAGAAAGAAAGAGAAAGAAAGAAACAAAGAAACAAAGAAAGAAACAAAGAAAGAAAGAAAGAAAGAAAGAAAGAAAAATATGATTTTGTATGTCAATGTAACACAGCAGACTGAAAATGCGTTAAGAATTCAAATCTTCCAGGTATTAAAGTGCTGAAATTTGAGAATTTTGTTTATCAGTATTTACAAAACTCAGTTCTGGCTTCTGAATTCCACTGAGAAGAAGGTTGTTGCAACAGAGAGAGGCTTCTCTGGCCTCTCTCTTCTGTACGTCACTTCTAAATACCAGACAAAAGAAAAGGAAAAAAAAAGCCACTTGCAGCATTTTCTGTGGAAATAATGCAAGTGAAAAACAACTTTTGCATTTGATGTGTGGAAAATATGAATTGGGAAAGTCGAGGAAAGAAACAGGATTGTGGCTGTTTGCCCTCTTCCCAGGCTGATGGCACCAAGAGAGTTTTGTTCTCCATCACCTTGACACCTTTGAGCTTAAACTGGTCTACTATGAGCTTGTGGCCGACACAAAGTACCTCTAGGCAATTTCCTAATGCAATACATTGTATTTTTTTCTCTCCCTTGATCATAAAAATGATTTCCCAAGTGACACTATTCAAACATATAGCCCCCCTTTCAAGCATATAGAGATCACATTTTTTTTCCAGTAACCAAAACTTATATGAAATTAAAATACGTTATATAAGAGGATCAGTTGTTTATTAAAACAGCACAGAAACACATTTTTCTTGAATTCAAGTAACATTTGATGCCTGCTGTCAATTTCCTGGATGCTGCCTATCATTGTCTGAGGGTTTGCAGTTCAAAATCAAGTGCAAATGAAATCCATCTTCATTCTGCCATTGGCACACAATGACAGGTGTCTTTCTGACAGGTGTCATCTGCCCTTCTTATATAATGATATTTCTTATTGCTTCTGGGCATTTTGCCTCTGGCATGTTTCACCAGTAACTTCTCTTTCCTTCTATGGCCAATTGTTTGAAAACTTTATTATTTCTGATCAGCTTTTTCTCTGAGGGCAAAGTAGGGGAAGAGTGACCTGTAGGAACATCATTTGTATTAGATAAGGACATGCCATCTGTAGGTCAAGGATAGATTATAGAGGACAGTATCTCTGCCTGGACTTGAAGAAAGAGGCACTGATGGAATGAGGAAGAGAAACATGCCCCTATCCCTTTAGAAGTAGCTCCCCTTCAATATGGAAGCAGCAGCCAGGTTTCCTGGCTGGTATGGTTTTCTAGGATTGGACTTCCTGGGGTTTGCTTCTTGAGGGGTAGGCTAAGACCTCCCCCTGTCATTTCCAAAATTACCATGTCATTCTGGAACAGAAGCTGGGATATGTTGGGGCAACCAATGTTGTTTCTTAATCCAAGTTCATCGGCACTGCTATAAGTAGAAATTCTTCTGTGAGTCCAGTGGTAGTGTTGTAATTTTGCTTAGTATTTATTTTTTTCTGTATCTACATAGGTATTTGAATGGGGAAATCAGAGAGGACATATCAATCATTGTATTGTTTTTTCAAAAAAAAATCCTCTTTATTTAAAAATAAACCACATTCATAGCATACAGTCATTATATCTTGCCATCTTAACCTGGCATTAACAATTACGTAAGTGTCAGTTTCCTCTTTTTCCTCTCCTTACTTTTTAGAAATTCTGGTGCTTATCAATACCTATTCTGTATGTCCCCTGGGGTAATGTGTTTTCACTCCTGATCAGAATTGATCTTGTCGTATGAGCAGCTGCTTACTAGTGTATAACCACACTCAGCTACTTTTACTTACCTAGGAGAATTTCATCACCACTTGCTGAAAAGTAAGGACAGAGGCTATTAGAATTTAGGTTCAGTAATTTGGCCTCCCAGTTATAGGATCTGTGAGAACTGGCACCCTGTATTTCAGCTTATCACTGTTTTGCATAACATTAGCATAAGTAGCAGCCAACATTAGCATAATGGCTGATATATAATAGGCACTTAATAACTGTATTGAATGAATTCCTTATGTTTCTGAAAAATGTGTCTCAAGGCCAAATATTATAGTGAAGCTCTAGAATCAGTGTGTATTTCTGGGAAAAAAAAAAGATAAACATAAAAAGAGGTTTTTATTAAATGCTAGAATGCAGGTATGTGTGGTATGTGTGTATACCTATCTTTAATCTATTTATCTGTTGATCTATTATCTATCTGTCTATCTATCTATCTATCTATCTATCTATCTATCTATCATCTATCATCTATCTGTCTACCTATCCATCTGTCTTCCTTTCTAAAACATTTCTATCTTTAAAAGCTTCAGGTCTGTGAATTTGAGAAGCAGGACTGTATGACTTGACAGTTTAGCTTCAGCTTACTGTTTCACTCTCTTCAAAAGTCTGTTGGTGTGATTTGAAACCTGCCTTAGCCTAAACTGCCTCCAAAACCAAAGCCAGTATGCCATGGACTTTTGTCCAGATAGTTTATTTTTGGAAGTGATTCTAAGGAAGAAGAGTAGGGGATTGAGACAAGTGGAACAGGGCATCTTGTTTCAAAGAAAAGCAAGATGAACAGAGAACAAAATATGTAGAGTAACACTGTCTTTTTAAATTTTGTGCTTGTATATTTAGTGGTAGTGGAGTAAATACAACACATTTGGATATTTTAAGTGACCAAAGTAAAGAAGATGCAACTCATAAAAGTCAGTTTTGTTATTGGTAAATATCATTGATTCTGGGGAGAAAGGTTAAAACGTGGACTAAACTTAATTATGATTTAATTTTCTTGGTGGAACTTATTCTCCACCCATTTCACCCTTTACTTCATCTCTCCTCCACATCAACTTCCTCTTCAAAACCACACACATACATACACATACACACACACTCACACACACACACATACTTTCGCAAGTATTCACGAAAACTTAATTAAAAATCAAATCCATTTCTCATTAAGATCTCCCTACTTGATCTCCCTTGAATCAGCCTGAATTTTTTCCATGTCAGGATTTGGGACATTACCTTTCCTGTTATTGGTTAAATTAGCCCTCGAATTTTAAGGCAAACATTTCTGCTTTGTTCTATACTCTAAGTCATTAAGGTATGGGTGCATTTTCAAATCTTGCCCAACGTTTAGAGACTCCCTTCTCATTATTTTGAACAAAGACTTGTGAATGATACTTAAAATTTCCACAATTCAGTCAACAAACATTCAATAAGAGCCTACTATGATTCATGCACTAACCTGGGGGAAAATGATAAATAAAGCATGGCCCCTGTTCTTTAGGGAACTCAGAGAAGCTAATAACCATACACCAGTGAAAGGTTTGTGAGGCCAGGAAAGAAAATAAGGCTGGTTTTGAGTTTTCTAATTTGGGTTACTATGTGGATGGAGATCACATTAAAATATGGAGTTGTCTCTGACTGTTTGGGCCACTACAGCAAAACACCAGAGACACAGTAACTAATAAACAACACAAATTTATTTCTCACAGTCTTGGAGGCTGGGAGTCTAAGATCAATTCACCTACAATATCAGTGTCTGGTGAGGACTCAATTCCTGGTTTATAGATTGTCTTCTAACTAAAATATCACACGATGGAAGGAAGAGGGGAGCTTTCTCTGGGGTCTCTCCTATAAAGCACTAATATCATTCATGTGGGCTCTGCCTTTATGATGTAATCACCCTTGACAAAGTCCTCACCTCCTAATACCATCACCTTGGAGGTTAGGATTCCAAGATATAAATTTTAGGGAAGCACAAACATTTGGTCGATAGCAGGAGTAAAGAGGAGAAGATTTATTAACAGAAAAGAATGTGTTTGATTTGGGGCTTACTCTGAGGTGCCTGCAAGACAGCAGAGATGCCTGTCTTGCTGGTATTGGTAGATATGGTGCCAGTCTTGAGTCTCATGAAGAAATGTAATGGTTGGAGATTTAAGAGGCATTGGTATATACATATAGATGATAGTTCTAATTATAGACATGGGTGAGAGGTCCTAGAGAGATTTATAGAATTAAGAGAAAAGAGGCCTGAGGTTGGACCTTTGGGGAACTGCAGTCCTTGTGGGACAGTAAGAGAAAGAAGAATAAATAAAGGAGACCAAGGAACCTGTTGCAAATGTATGAGGGAAATCATAGCCTAGTGGTCTAATGGAAGCCAAAGAAAGCAAGCTTCTCTAAGAGAACAAAGTCAACAGGATAAAATGCCAGTGAGGGGGATAAAATAGGGAGAAAACTAAAAAGACACCATTTAATTTGGATACGAGATCAATGGTTTCAGTAAAGCTGTGACAGTGGCAGTCAGATTTCTGTGGGTTGACAAGTGAGTGAGAGGTAAGCTTATCTTTCAAAAAAGCTTGGTGGAAAGGACCAACTGAGAGGCTCAGTTGGTTAATAGCTCACACTGGAGTGCGAGATCTGAGCAACAGCAGTTAGATGCCCAGCCTGAGCTGAGCTGCCGCTGAGCTGCCAACAGGTGGCAGGATGGCTCAGCTAAAACAAAGAAAAAAAAAAAAAAGCTTGGTGGTTATGTTAAGGTGGTATGTTCAACAGGGCAATAGAGTTGAAGAAATATTTTGTTGTGATGTTGTTATTCTTTATAGTTTTGTTTTACGATAAAGAATACTTGATCATGTTAGCATACAGACGGAAAAGGGATGGAAAAGAGGAGAGAAAATAAATTTTTTGGTGTGTAGAAGAAAACATGATGAGCAACAAGATGGAGGAGTTTGTTTTGGTAAAGTCAGGGGGACATTTACCACTGGAATAGGAAAGGAAGTAAGGTTTTCAATGAATTTAATAATCATAGGAGGTACAGAGAAAGAAAGTTGACACAGGCACATACATAATTCGCTCTCTCTCTTTCTTTTGTATTAGTGGGAAGGCATGAGCCAATAAGAATTGAGGCTAGTGAATAGGTTTTTCAATTTTTTTAAAGTTTTCTTCTAAAAGTCACTGAGAAAGTTTATAATTAATTTTATTAAGAAAACATAGAAACAGTAGACTCCTATATTATAGGCTGTTTCACATTTCAGTGACTTTTCTTTAAAAAGATTTTATTGGGGATTTGGAGGAGGGGAACAGTGTTAGGGAATTGGGGAAGGGGACCAGCCAAGTTGTTGTTCTTCAATCTTTGTTGTGGTGGGCATCTGGCTTCCCATTGGCAGCTCATGGCCTCTAAGCTTAAGGTGCTGTGTTCAGTCTTAGTTGCGGGTGGGCGTAGCCACCATCCCATGTGGGAGTGAAACCAACAGCCTTGTTGTTAAGAGCGCACACCCTATCCGCTGAGCCATCCGGGCGGCAGCTCAGCTCAAGGTTCCAAGTTCAATCTTTAGTTGTAGGTGGGCATAGCCCACCATTGAACAGGCAATCTTGTTATTACACCAGCTGAGCCATCCTGCTACCTGTTGGGAGCTCAGTGACAGCTCAGCTAGGGTGCAGCATTCACTGGTCCATGTGGGAATCAAACCGGTGGCCCGGTTGCTCAGAGCACGCACTCTAAGCCAACTCTTAACCAACTGAGTCACTCGGCTGGCCCCACACATTTCAGTGACTTTTAATTTGTCTTTATTTCTGATACTTTTTTGAAAGTGCAGATTTTCTCAATATTTTCTCATAATGCTGCTATATCTTAAAGTGATTAAATGAAACTGGACTTAAAGTCTACTATATTTAAAACTTTCAATAAATGAAACTGATTACAGAAAATTTACCATGGCAAAAATGAAGTAAAAGCATACTGTTGACACTCTATATGTTATGCTCTTCATTTAAAAGCAAAGTTTTAAAATTTACAGGAGGAATATGTGGCAAAAAAGGATTTTAATGCTTCAAGAAAATCAACATAAGATTTAAAGTAATATTTTTCAGCCAAATCAATTTATTTTGAATTAATTGGTCCCATCAGAGCCCCAAAGACAGAATTTCACTAATCTTCCTTCTCAGGTATCTGGTGCTTTCTTCTTAAGACTCTTATTTGAACAGCTGTCTTAATAACTTTCTTGTCACCCATTACATGTGTACCCATAATGTTTCTCAGACTACTCACAAAACTTTCAAAATGTCTTCTTCCGTAACATCTGTTCTTGACAATATAAGTCCAACCAATAAATGATTTCTAACACACTTTGACTTTCACAAAAATGAAATGTCAGGTGAGGCCTCTGGCTTTTAACCGGAAAAAAATAGATGGAAAGACTGGATAGAAATACTATGCGTTTTCAGAAAAGAACATTATTATACCAAGGTGGTTGTCTTTTTATACATCGGTTTAACTATTTCCTTCTCCAAATTACTTTTGTGCTTGTTTATTTTGCAGCAACTTATTACAGCACATGTTTTTCAATTGCAACATTCACTGCATGAATGAAAATTGATGATCCATGAGTAGAAGCAATCAATTGCATTTACTGGAAGGATATTTTTAAAAGGCATACACATTCTAATTTAGAAATAAAAACAAAATGCAGGTTTTTTGAATTTTTTGGTATTGGAGAATATTCTACTATGGCAGAAATTGCTTATTTTAAGTAATATATGTTGCTATCAGTTGACCTCTACCTGAAATCATATGTGTAAAGTGAAGTAATCACATTTTGGATTGATATGGTGAGTATTGACAAACCAGGCCTTCTTTCACAAAAACTTATTATAATTATTATTCCATAGGAAATAATAAAATAAATGAATAAAATAATCCTGTTGGGAATTTGGTTCACAAAGATTCTCTTTTATTTATTTTCATTTACTTTTTTATTGAGTACTGTGTTAATTTAGTACTGTGTATTTAGTACTTAGTACTGTACTAACAATTAATTACATTTACCTGGCACAGTTCTGAAGAGTCTACAAATATTCATTTTTTAATTTTCACAGCAATCTTAATGAGGTAGGTAATGTTATCAGCCCAATTTTACAGATGAGGAAAATGATGCACAAAGAGGCTGATCAATTTGTTCAACCTTACATAGTTACTAAATAGTGGAGCTGAGGTGTGGACTCACGCAATCCGGCTTCAGAGTCTGTGTTCCTAACCACTGTGCTATAATATATTTAAATTGGAGAGCATCCCATCCACTGAAGTAAACTGTATTTTTATATGTTATAAAAGATACTTGACTGACTTGCTTTTAATCTCCAAATTCAATGCAACATGAAAGTATGGAGGCAAGTTTTAATGAGCTCGGCAGCACGCATATTCATACCTCTCTAATACTGATGTTTTAACACAAAAAAGTTTAGACTGTAATAAAGAATAATAAACATTTATTTGAGCAAAGGAGGCCTTGCAATCAGGGGCACAGATTCAGGTAGCAACCTAAATTGTGTTCTGAAAGGAATAAAGAAAGGCAGGGTTTACAAAGAGTGAAAATATAAGCTGTTCTCATTAAGGTCCTCCATGTAAATGAAGGATGTAGGCCAGTTCAGTTGGGATTGGTTAGGTCCATAATGTAAATGGAGGATGCTGGTTGTTGACATGGATTGGTTCTTTTCAAGGTGAAAAAGCAGATGTCTGGTCACCATGATGAGAAGGAAGTAAAGTCCATACATGATCATGTAGCAATCATTGATCAAGGACACTTACTATTCAGCCTTGAGCTGAATTTAGCAACAGGTCAGCAATTCAACAATAGTTTCAAGAATAGGTCCCATTTCCTCAATAGCCTCCCCACACCATTTCAAGTGACTCTCTTAGCAGTGCTTATTCTATTTTCTACATTATCAACATTCTGTACTTGGTCTTTTTCTCTCTTCTTACACTTCCTGTCTGTGCAATCACCTCCATGTCTTTGGCTTCACCTACCATTTGTGCATTGATGAATGTCTTCTGCCTAGCTTTTTCTCCTATGCTCCAAATTCACATGTCTGTCCCACTGTTACCACCATTATCACATGATAAAGCTTCAGATTAGGAGGATATGTTATTTGCACACTCACTAGAACAACAAAGAATGGGGGAGGAACTGTTCCTCTCACACAAGAAATGCTTTTGCAGAAGGAAGAAAGTGAGTATCAAAAAAAGAGAAAGAAAGAAAGAAAGAAAGAAAGAAAGAAAGAAAGAAAGAAAGAAAGAAAGAAAGAAAGAAAGAAAGAAAGAAAGAGAAAGAAAGAAGAAAGAAAGAGATACTCATTATACACTTCAAGATTATGGATGAAAAGGGGATTCTATGGAAAGTAAACTCACAGGGTGATCTGATCATAAATTCCTACCTGGGCAGGTCATGGTGAGACGTCATGCCCCAAGCCTATGACTTCTTTAATAAAAGGTTTATCTTTGCCTTATGCAAGCCCTGTCCATTTTTTCTGTGCATATCAGTTAACACAACTTTGACATAAGCCATAGCCACCTTCAAGAGAGCATACAATCTAGTTAACCACCCTGTAATCCAATCCCTGCCTTGCTTTTCCCCTCTCCTTGTAGCCTTCCTTATAGTCCCTCCTTAATTTCAAATGCATAAAAGGAGCTGCAAACTGTTACTCTTTGGAGGATTTGGGATCTTGCTCCCCTGACATCTGTGGTCAGTTTAGCTCAAATAAACTCTTAAAAAATTCTCTACAGGTTTTGATGTTTCTTACATTGACAAGATCAACATTTCAACTACAGTATTTGGTGAACATAATTTAATTAGTTAATCAATTAATTAATTCATGTTTATTGAGTACCTAGAGGAGATACCATTTTAAAGCAGGGCTTAATATATTTCTTGTTCTTGTTCCTTTGACGGTCAGTTTGCCCTTTCATTGGAAAGACAAGCTGTAGTTTATTCATTATTTCCAAGTCTAAAAAAATATTTTCTCTTAAAAGATATCTTTTAGTATTTCCTTAGTTTTGTACAAAATACACAGCAGCATTTTGAATAAGTTGCTTTGTTTCAGCAAACGAGTCTTGATTTTCCTATTGAAGGACCCCCCTTTGACAATTTCTCTAATATACAATGACAAATTTACTTAAATATAATTTTCTAAAGGGCACATGCTCAGTTGCATCACCAAAATTCTATTTTTTCTGCATAATAAATCTCCACACCTTGTTTTGAATTTTTTTTTTATATATGAGAGTTCCACTCAAAATCATGAAGGAGAGGCCTATTAAGTGTAGATAATACTGCAGTGATTATCCCATATTGATAGGCTAAGTAGTATTCAGTTCAAAATAAAGACATGTCTGTACCCTTCAGAACTAATATGGTGATCACTAGGGACTTACCTGAATGAATTTTGAGGAGGGAGACTTCCTAAGAAAGAATTTAACCCCTCCAAAACAAAGCTTTGACAACTTTACCATGTGTTTAAGGAGAATTGCCCATTGTGAAAAGGAAAGAGGATTTTGACCTAAGAATGGTGTCTGCACACAAATTTTCATATAGCCCTGTTCCCACAAGTTCATGTTCAATTATCATAGAAAAAGCCTGCTGTAAAAAGAGAATCAATTATAAAGGACTTGCTTTACTAACATGTTTGTAGGAAATGAGCAACACAAGCCTGAATAAGGAGTTGGACCAGAGAAAAATTAGGATAGCCATTGCACTGCAGTGTTTGTGGTTTTAGCATTGGCAGTTGGCAGCCACAGAAGAGAGGAAGGAAGTGGGGAGTGACAATTGGCAGACAGAGAGTTATTTTATAAATGCATAGGAGATGCCTTCTGAGAACCCAGATTTAGCTGGGAGGAACTTGGAAAACCTAACACTTTCACAAGAATGGGGATGTGGGCCAGAACAGACATTGTTATTCTTATTGGGTCTTGCAAAAATCTAAAGATAATTACTTCTGTTGGCTCCTTTTCTATCCTACAAAAGTTTTGTTAAAAATCATGTAGATATTTGTTAATCTTTATAGACTAAACTTTTATTCTGAATAAGTAAAATTAATAGAAAACATTAAGACTCATTTTAGCCACAAACTTAAATTTCTACAAATGCAAAACATGCACACACACACAGACACACACACACACACACAAATAAGTGTGTGCACTGGAACAAGCTTGGTGATATCTGTAAGCGAAAATTTAACAGTATCTGAAGAAGCTAGGTGGAGTTGTTAACCTCTTTTAGTGCAATTGTCTACTGTTTTTTTTTTTTTGTTTTTTTTTTAAAGATTTTATTGGGGAATTGGGGAGGGGAACAGCGTTGGGGAATTGGGGAAGGGGAACAGACAAGTTGCTGGTTTTTGTTCTTCAGTCTAGTTGTGGAGAACGTCGCTTCACTGGCCCATGTTGGTATCATCATTGTGCTCTTCCCGGGTGAGGCAGATCGGTCGCTGGCCTCTGGATGTCGCTCACTGCGGCTATTGGCAGCTCACGCTTGGCTGCCAGCCGCTCACGCTGGCTGCGGGCCACTCACTGTAGCCTATGGCAGCCTACTGCAGCAGGGGCTGCAGCCCACACCATCCCCGGGGCTCGCACAGCCCAGCTCCAGGTGGAGCTGTTGTTAGCTGTAGAGGGCAGTGTCACTGGCCCTCATGTGGGATCCGAACCGGGGCCGCTGGCATCCCAAAACCAGCGCTTAACCAATGCTCCACTCGGCCGGCCCTGTCTACTGTTTTTGAATGAATATGTGCAAGCCAACATCCAGTTTTTCTAATTTCAGTTAGATTCTTATAACTAGTTATGATATTAAAGAGAAGAAAAAAACCCATAATATCCCATTTCTTTACTTTTCCCTTAAAACAAAAAGCCCCCCACCCCTTTTTGCTTTAGTTGTAAAGAAAGGCATACATGATGAGTAACTGGTTTTATTTTTCTTTCATTGTACACTACTTCAGAATATTTAATTGTTTTAGTTGTCTAAATAAAAATCTAAAACAAAGTAAAACAGGAAAACGAGCAAACAAAATATCCCCAGAAACTGAAAGAGTACTAATTAATTAACTAATTAAGTAAGTAAGTAATGAAAACCTCAGTTCCCTGCCATGTTATCTTCTTTTTTTTTTTTTAGCTGAGCCATCCTGCCACTTGTCAGCAGCTCAGCTCAGGCTCGGAATTGAACCAGTGACCCTGTTGTTCACAGCTCACACTCTTGAGCAAGCTCTTAACTAACTGAGCCACTCAGCTGCCCAGCTATCTTCTGTTCACAAATCACCAGATGCTGCTCTAAATCCCGTAGGGATTATATTTTAGCAAATTGTGCTTTTTTCCCCATTTCTTTTCAGTTAGTTCCAGTCCTTTTGGATCGCTCTGTTACTATGCCTTTTTAAAAATTACTTTCAGGGCCTGCTGAGTGATGCATTGGTTAAGAGTTGGTTTGGGATGGCAGCAGCCCCGGTTCGGATCCCACATATGAGGGCCAGTGACACTGCCCTCTACAGCTAACAACAGCTCCACCTGGAGCTGGGCTGTACGAGCCCCGGCAACGGTGTAGGCTGCAGCGCCTGCTGCAGTGGGCTGCCATAGGCTACAGTGAGTGGCTGGCAGCCAGCGTGAGCTGCCAATAGCTGCGGTGAGCGACCATCCAGAGGCCGGCGACCGATCTCATCCAGGAAGAGTGCAATGATGATACCAACATGGGCCAGTGAAGCAACGTCCTCCGCAACTAGACTGAAGAACAAAAAGCAACTTGTCTGTTCCCCTTCCCCAATTCCTCAACGCTGTTCCCCTCCCCCAACTCCCCCAATTTAAAATAAAAAAATTACTTTCAGTTGTACAAAATAGCATAGTGATTAGACACCAATAAGTCTATCGCCCATCTGACAATGTACATAGTTATTACAATATTGTTGATTATATTCCCTATATATCCCCGTGAGTATTTTTTTAAATGATAGTTGACATTCAAGATTATTTTATAGTAGTTTCAAGTGTACAGCATAGTGGTTAGACATTTACATCCAAGCCTTTTAAAAAAGTTCTTGCCATCATTTGCTTCTAGGATATTGTTTCTTTTCTTCTATTTCTCAGTCTGGTGCATTCTTGATGTCTGCTAGCCTCTTTTCCTGCTTCTGCCCTTTAATTCCGAAGGTCCTTCAAGGTCTAATCTTTGATCTTTTAACACTTTCACAGACTTCCTCTCTCAAAAAGTTTTAAACTACCACTTGTCAACCAAAATCTAAACTTTGGCTTTGATCATTGACACTTGTTCCAAATAGCTGGCTTACTCTAAATGTTTTGCAGCTCTTCAACATGTATATTTATTTGCATCACATTAATGTGTACCTGGGTTGATTTTTGTACCTTTTCTTAAGTAAACCTGTATTTTAAAGACCACTGTCATCTTTAGGGCCGAGATAGTTTTACATTTCTTTTACATCTTCCCAAAGTTCCTAGTAAAATGCTTTAAATATAATGAACATTTAGTAATAACATGCTGAACAGTAGTCAAGCTGCTTGAGCTTAGTTTCACTCCATCATTCTTGAGTTTCAACCATTTGCTTAGCACTGTTAATATGGAGACGGATAAGACATTATTTCTCCTGGAATTCACAGTTTGAGGATGGGGAGACAGATATGTAAACAAATCCACTCAACTTGGTAAGGGGCATAATAGAAGTACAAGGTACAAAGTTAGCTCAGAGAATGTGAATGATTATAAGGAAAGTAATATATTCGTTTGATAGGCAGTTGGATGGTAAAAAAAAGTGCAGACAAAAGGCCTGGATAATACATTTCTGAATAATTGAGAGCTGCCTGTAATATATTTTTGACATGAAGCAGTACTGGAGACTAATGGTAAAGTTCCCCTCTCAGGTGGACTTGGAATATATTAGGGTCTTTGAGAGGTGATTTTTTTTTTCCCCTTGCAAATATGTTTTAGCTGAGACTCACGGAGTACAATAAACTGAGATGAAAATTAAAAATTTATAATGAAAATTGTTTTTTAGTAATTTTTATTCTAAGGAGTTAGTTTATCTTTGAGTATATTAAAAACATCAGTAATAGTTTTGTGCCTGAAGTCAGATTTTGTAGCATTATAGCCTAATTAATGTGAATTGCCTGGTGAATATAGTACTATTTAGCTTTAGAAGGAACTGAAAACTAGCTCCCATTACCACGGCACTCTTTGACGTTTATACTTAAATGGAAGTATAAGGCTTACTGAAATATTGCGTATTTTGGTTCTCATATCATTGGCAAGTTTAAAAAGTATATGGATATGTTAATAAATTTTGGTAAATCTTACATAAATGCACAAGAAGAAAATTATAACTATGAAACCAAAGCTGGGTTTGCTGCTTAAAGAGACTTTTTTTATTATTAATGTTTGCCTGAAAAGAGACTAAAGATTTTCTAGGGTTGCTGGGCTTAAAATGACAGTTCTACCTTTAGACATTTAATTGCTGCTTGGAGTAATTGTGCAAATAAAATTTCTGTGCCAGTCTGCAAGTCTTTGCTGCCATCTTTTGGCTATCTGAGAAATCTGTAAACTGCCTTCTAATGATAAAGGCAAAATAAGCTTCAGTAGAACTGAATTAGAATTTTAGGACTCACCCAGTGCAATACCTGGCCTCCCCTTCCCGATCACTTACACTTACAAATTACTTAAAAACAAACAAACAAACAAAAACTACCCAAAAGCAGAGTTGTTTGTGTGTAGAGGATTTCTGCATTTTTAGAATGTTGGCGATGGTCTTGGCATCCATTTTAAAGCAAGATAGAAGAGGGAAAAGGGGATCTAATATATATATCATGATGGAAGGAGAACTGACTCTGGGTGGTGAACACACAATGCAATATATAGATGATGTATTACAGAAATGTGCACTTAAATCTATCTAATTTTACTAACCGTTGTCACCCCAATAAATTTTTTTAAAAAAGAAAAGTTTCAGAAAATAAACAATAGAAGAAATCAGAATGCATTATTTTTTTTCAAAGTTTAAACGCTCCAGAATACATGGAAATCATCCCTGAACATATGTATAGAAACTAACCTCTCATACTTAAAAAAAAAAAAAAATCCATCTATTGCTGCTGAGGGAGTGAGGGTAAAACAAAGGAATCAACGGTCCTTTTGTGAGACTTGGCATATATTAAGTGATGGGCAGGATTGCTCCTTCACAAATTGGTCTTTGTGCTCCTTGCCATCCCTTCTATACTCTGCTTGTATTTTTACCGGGAATAAGATAAGGAAATGTGCTTTGTGCATTATAGGGATGCCGAATATGCTTCGGAGAAAATGAGAGGTCAGAGAGCCTGCAGCAAGGGACATTTCTGATGGCCTCATCGTTCCCAGGTTGTGTTTAGAGCACAGACAAGCTGCCCCTCCCCCACTTTTGTCACTCCTCCCCCACTCACCTCTTTGGAACGCTGTGCTTTATAATTAAAGCCATGCTTTTGGCTTTCTTAGTCACTTGCCGTTTCTGAAAGATTTCTTTCAACAAGTAAAGTCCTCAAGTAAAAGTTTTTCCTATAAAAATCTCTCTGAGATATAAAAATGCTTTGGAAATCCTATACAAATTGAAAAATCTGAACTACCTCCAATAAATGTGCAAATGTAACTAGAGAAATTCATGATCTTCTACAATCATTATCTCTGCTTTAAAGCCTCTGAGCAAAATGAAACAGTCTGCAGGCAAATGGCTTTCAGACCAGACACACTGTCCCTCCTACTGTACTGTTATATGGATTTTTCACATAATAGCTTAGAAATATTATAGCAATTCAGAGCAGTAAACTCTTGTGCTGTTTGCACTATGATTGCACTAAGAAAAGGAGACGATAAAATATTCACATGCAGATAAAAATTGGTATGCCAAAATTTTGCTCAGAATTGGACTGTCATGTTTGATTTCTACTCTTATTTTAACCTTGAAGAAAAGAAATAGAAAAAAATAGTGATGCTCTGTGTGTTGAATGGCAATGACTGTTTCTATACTGTAAGATATATTTGTTAAATAATTCGATTCCACAAAAGCAATATTTGCTTTATTTATATTGTTCATCTATTGAGTTTAAATATGCCTTCATTTTTATGTGTAGTGGTTTCTACAGATAAGCAGAAGTGAGATACATAAAGGAAGAAAAAGCTGAATAGTTGGGAGAGCCCCAAGACAGCAGCAATTTTATGGTATGAATGGGAAACTTGAAGATATCAAAACAGGTGATTAGAAGCCTTGAATAAGAGTGGGTTAAAATCATGATGTTTTAAATCCATGAATTTTAGAAATATGTTTAGATAAGCTTCTGAGGAAGAAACTAGGAGGAAAAAAAATGAAACCCTACCTGCCCTTAGAACATTTCTGTTTTAATTAGTGCCCAATGATACAACCACTGAGAATGGATAAAAGCAAAACATGCTATTGGCCTCATGATGAAATGTGCTAGGCAAATGATTCAACTTAATCTCATTAATATTATGCCAATTACTATAACCACAACCTAGAAGAGAACTGAGAATTCCAACGTCATTTGTTCAAAAGATTTATAATTGTGTAAGACAGTGGGAACATAGAACATCTATTGATATGATTAAAAAAATAATTTTCATCTGCTACTTTGCTTAAAGGAGTAATAAGAGTAGATTCAGAAACAAAATAAGCATCAAAGCAAATCTTCATCAACTATGTGCCATTGAAAATTCAAAGAAATATCTCCTAAACAAAAGAGAATTTTTTAATTGTCTGATGGAATTTTCAGGTATTTCAGGTTATACTATTTGGGAAAACAAAATAATGGATAGTCTGCCTGAACTCATTAAATAAGAACAGCAATTCTGAAGATTTTATTAGTTCCTTGGTTCTATTCCTGAGCATTTCTTTTATGTATTTATCCATACTTTCATAGGTTTACTGAGCTGAGGCTATATGTAAAAGATGCATCTATGTAAATAAATATAAAGCTATACCCAGGTGGACATACACTCCCTTAAAGACCAAGGGAAAAACCACATAAAAAGGCGTCATTTATAGGGATATTTACAAATAACTTCTGTCAGTTAAATAATTTTAGTTACAAAAATAATACATGATTTTTTCAAAATAATTCAAACTACAAATTTATGAAATAAAAAATATACAAAGTCATCGGTCACCTCCACTCCTCACCTCCATCCATCCTACTTTCCTTTCCAGAAGTAGTTACTATTTGTGTTTTGGTGTGTATCCTTCCAAATCTCTCTCACATATTAAATTAGGGATGTGTGTTTCTCTCTCTCTCTCTCTCTCTCTCTCTCTCTCTCTCTCTCTCTCTCTCTGACTCTATGCACACCAAAAATGTATACAACTTTTTTGAAGAGAAAATAATGGATTAGTTGAGTTTGGCTGTCTCTATGAATACTATATAGTCTTACTTTATCTATACCAGTAATATATATGTGTTGTTTTCATGACAAAAGGACTGTTAAATTGAATTTGGCTGTCCCTGTGCATATTGTATAGTTCTTCACCCTAAGTGTTATGTTTTTTCTTTAGCTGTCTTAGCCATGGGATGAATGCAATAATTTCTAGTCTGGTTGTGTCTAGGTTCTTTTTTTTTCAAGGAACTGATGATTTTTTTACTGAGTTGCATGTAATTCTTGTCATACTGGGATTGTTATGTCCTTGTATCGAGGCCTTTAATCTCAGTTTCTACGAATGAATTTGCATAAAGCTTTCTTTAAATCAAATTTTTATCCAATTCCTTCTATCTGAGGCTCTGGTTCCGTCAAGCATGCTGTGCCCAATATTAGCTTTTACTCTAGTCATTCACCTAGGAATGGCAGTTTGGCTGTAGCTCTGTTTACTTGAGCATTTCGTGTTGTGTCTATGTTCTGTATGCCATCAGTAGTTTGGTACTGCGTTGATGGGAGAAGTATTTTGAACACTTTTGGACTGAAACACAGAGGGGACTTCTACTTATTGGGGTATGAGTGGTGCCACAACACATTTTGTGTAATACCATTAGCAAATCTCTACATGTAACTATCTGCCACCTTGTCTTATCCCTATGTGCACCACCATCTCACACCCATGACCCCAAATTAGCGAGTAAAGTGTATACAGATAATAGTCACTCAAATGTTTGTTTAATGAATGAATTATTTAATCCTACTGCCAGGTTATTTATTGTACAGTGAAGTTTGTTAAAAGGCCAAAGTCTGCCATTTTGTCACTTCACTTCAGAGCATGTGGATCGATTTGATAGAAATCAAAAGTGCTCCCTCAGATCTTAATATGCCATAAATCTGTCACATAACCTTACTTTTCTTCCACAAGTATGTAGTGCTGGAGGCCATTGTAGGCCATTAAGACACCATTAAGAAGAGTCCTGCCATTGTTGTGCATTGTGCTTTTGATATGTCCTTAGTGCTTTGTTGTCAGTGAAATGAAATGTTGGTATTTTAACACAGTGGTCATAATCATTAGTATTAGGCATTTAGCACCATTAATCACTTTCAATGTTCTGTTGCCCATTTAAAATATGTGAGAATTATATTCTGTAGAAAATATCAACAACTAAAACATTGACCTTTTCAATCTTCTGATATAGCACATCCATTCCACTTTTTCCTGAGTGCCTACTCTCCATAACCTATGGGGACCAGGTGAAATAGCCAGTCATTCTAAATGCAAAATATTTGAAAGGTCAGCTATAAAAATATCCAATTAATGATGGATCATAAATTGTGATAAGCAGAGAGCACTAGTTATCAAGAAAGAATTCATCCTCAGTCACTTTAATAGGAACAGAAAATGGCAGGGATGTAACCTCTTCTGATTTTATGTAGTGCCTACAGATTTGTGGATTGCCTCAGGTTGCATTGGAGCTTTGAATGTTGCCTGCTGCAGATGAATAATGATGCTTTAGATCCTGGATTTCTGTGTGGCATTTCTATTTTCTTTCTTTTCTATCAAATCTCTCTTTGATTAAAGCCATAGCATCATTTGGGTAAGAATGTTCAGTGTCCCCATGTATGTGGATGTAAAAGAATGTTGACTAATCTCATTACAGTTGGCAAGTTTTCACAGATGAAATCAGACACAAAAAATGTGAAACCAGATTCTAAGGCCTTCTGTAAGTGCGGACCCTTTTTAAAGCAGTTTCCTACACTTGGGATGCCCTTATTCATCTTTGAAGTCCAGTATGAGAGTCCTCTCTTACATGTTGCTAATGGCTGATCATGGCCAAATTAGAAAATTTTAAAGAAAATGTTCATATTATTACCAATTATCTATAATTTGAAATAAGCAACATGATAATCAGAAAACTATACTGTGAAGTGGGTGATTCTTCTCCTTTTATTGTCCCCACTGTTAGATATGTTAAAAGTAACGTAGAGGAGATATACAATTTCTGACAATTAAGTTCGCGAACTTATCCTAGAAAAAGTGCTACATACTTCATTGCTGAATATCATTATGATCACCTTCGAAGTACTCCCCTTGAGAAGCTATTCACTGACACCAGTGCCTAGTCTACCCTTCAAAGGAATTTTGGAGCTCTTTTTCTGGAATGGCCATCAGAGCTGTTGTCGTATTACTCTTGATGTCTTGAATGTCATCAAAATGTCTTCATTTCAATACTGCCTTTATCTTTGGGTAAAGAAAGGAGTCACTGGGGGCCAGATGAAGTGAGGAGGGAGAGTGTTTCAATACAGTTACTAGTTGACTGGCTAAAAACTCCCTCACAGACAGTACTGTGCATTGTTGTAATGCAAGAGCCATGAATTGTTAACAAAAAAGTCAGGTTGTCTACCTTTTTTTCATGCAGCCTTTTCAGCACATCCAAATAGTAAACATGGTTAACTGTTTGTCCAGTTGGTACAAATTCATAATGAATAATCTCTCTGATATCAAAATAGGTTAGCAACACTGTTGCAACAAGTTTGCAAACTTAAATTGTCAGACCTTGTACAAATCCTCAAATTCTAAATGTTTATATCCATGGTAACTATTTAATTCATCAAGTTGTTCAGAGTATTATATACCAAGAATAGCACAGGCCAATGGTTAGGCCTCCAAATCTCAATTTTGTCTTCACTCCTTTGATGAGCTCTCACCTATCTGTTTAGCATTTGACCTAATTTGGGGCCTGCCCTCCCTTTTTTCTATGATATCTCTTTGAGTCTCACTTAATTTTCCAGAGGTAGGATTTAAAAAGCAAGTAAGACAGACCTTTCTTCCCTAATATCTAAGATAAGCTACTCATTTCATGCTTTCTTTTATTAGACTTTACTTTAATCTGCTAATTTAATCAAGGTGGGGCCAATCTCTTCTCCTACTTGGTATGTGACTACATGACTCATATGAGAATAAAGACAGATAAGGAAAAAAATGATAAAAAACAGAAGAGAAGGGCCGGCCAAGTGGCGCAGTGGTTAAGCGCTGGCTTGGGACGCCAGCGTCCCTGGTTCAGATCCCACATATGAGGGCCACTGATATTGCCCACAAAAAAAAAAAAAAAAAAAAAAAAAGAGAAGAGAAAATAAAGAGAGAAAGACTTCCCCTATCCATTCTGTTGACAATACATGTTCTTTTCCCAGAAAAAATTATATTTCATCCTTTGATGGATGAATGCGTATTTTGGATGTCTAGGCCATTTCTTTTTCATTGACCTTTGTGAGCATTGCTAATTGCCTATGTAATATCTATTCTCCTTTCTTCCTTATTAACGGAGCTCTAATTCTAGGGGGAAGTGGCATAGTGCCTTTGTCATTTTCATCAGATAAAGCTACATTGTCCAGACCCACTTGCCACCAGGCATGACATGTAACTTTGCTTTGGCCAGTGAGATATCAGTAGAATTTTACTGTGAGGTTTCCAGGATAGCTATTGTGTTTCTCATAAGGAGATGAAAGAGAGAAAGAGAGAGAGAGAGAGAGAGAGAGAGACAGAGAGACAGAGAGAGACAGAGAGAGACAGAGAGAGATACGCAGAGGTGAAAGAAAACCTTTGATTCTCCCTAGGATATGCAGAAGTATGATTAAAAACTACTTTATGATACTATCATGAGTGGGTGATATTTCACATAAGCAATAGAATTATAATAGTTGAGATGCTTATTAGCTCTTCGGACAATTCCCTTCCTAATGAGTATGAGGTGGCTGAGTTAAGGTTTAGACAAAGAGAAGTATAAGAGTAACAACAGACTGGGGAAAGGATGAAGAAATGTAGATGGAATGAAAAAGGAGAAAATTGTAAACCTGACAATTGTTTAAACTTCTAAGTGTAATAAAAGTCCAGACTGATTCAAAATTGTTGCAAATGAATGAAACGGTACAAGGAGGAGTGAATACACTTTGTACACAGAAGTACTCCCAAGTTATCATTTATGCCAATATAACATTCATCCCCAAGAGAAAATTTTTTTTGAGAATATGTAGCTTAGACTAAAGAAAATAAGCATCAATCATATTGGTGCAATTTAAATCTTGACATGCATATGTCATTTACTACCTATTATTTTTTGTTCTGTGGATAAAAAGAAACTTTGAAGCATTTGGAGAACTGTTATTTGTACTATATCTGGGAAAAACTTTTGTGATATTTCTTTGTGTACACCATTAAGATACTGTTCTAAATTAGGCTTTTCTCGTATGTGGCTTATGGCTTGCTTGTTTCTGCTAAATGAACCAGATAACCTTAGACAGAATTTTGCCATTTTATGTATAGGGATATTACATAGGAATTCATGAAGCAAATTTATCTTGTCACTGAGGACAGATGTTTTTGCATTGTTAAGTTCTAGGCCTATTAGTTGGGGTTTGAATGAAGATAGAAATTTAAAACTGCCATGTTTAGACTGCCTATATTCAGCTCCAAAGACTGTGGACTGGAAACCTGACTAACTAAAGATAGTTTAAATTGTAATTTTTACTTCTCTGGGGCTTCTGATGACAAGGATTAAGTACTGTCTCCCAGGAATTTTAAGAGCATGATTCTGCCTCAAGGCAGCTAAAAGAACTAAATTATCTCTTTTAGGAACCCTTCTAAGTTCACATGATTTTGTGAATACAAGAGGGATGAATTTATCATATGGTTCATTCCTCATAAAATAGGGAAACAAAAATTTTACCAAAAGAAGATTGTTTACACTAGAGAAGGAACAGGAGTCTAAAAAGAATGCTGTATATTTGTTAAGGTGTTTTTGGTGGCATGTGACAACTCAAACTAGAGTAAAGAGGAAGGGGAATACATTGGTTCATAACTGGGAATTTCAAGGGGTTAATTGATGTCAGGCATGTTAGGATCATGTTAGGATCCAGCGTTGCAACCAATGTCATTAGAAATCTGTTCTTTTTGTTTGCTTCATATGTCAGCTTTATTCTCAGCCAGGCCCTTGCTATGATGTAAGCATAGATATTAACATTCTTTATGTCATCTATACTTGAAAATCAAGTATAAGAAAATTTCTCTTCCCCAATAATTCCAGCAAAACTCCCAGTGAGGCCTTGCTTTGGCCCAGCTTGGGTCATGGACCCAACACTGAATTAACCACTGTGCTTAAGTGTATGTGCTGCCCTAATTTTTCATGTCTTGGCCATATCCTACACCCATTAGTTTAGGTTTGAATCAGACACAAAACTATAGAATGAATGGTGTCAACCAACTCAATCTATATGAATACTGATAGCTAACAGAAGGAAAATCTTCAAAGGAAAGTCAGATGCTATTACTAAAAAAAGAAAGAATGAATTCAACAAGTGTTCATGATATGCTACAATGCAACACTGTAATTGTAAGTAAAAAGACAAAATCATTATAGATGAGAAACATGGAACTATATACATTATTGGGCACTAGAGAGTTTTCACATCATAATAAATTAAAAGTTCATTTCTCTTGTGTGTGTGTGTGTGTGTGTGTGTGTGTGTGTGTGCATGTGTATATCCCAGATATCTTTTAATATAATAGATTCAGACTTACTTTAATGAAAAATATATTTCAGTGTCTTAATAGGTCTAGCACTAAAACATTTGATAGATGGACAGGGAACAAAACGCAGTTTCAAGGTAGATCATGTGGCATTCTTTTACATTGTATTAAATGTGTTGTATCTCAATTTCACATGGTGCTTCTTTTTTAAATTTTAGAATCAGGCTTTTAGAATGGATTAAATATTGAAGCTTAGGGAAAAATCATAGTGAATTTTCACTGTAAAAGCAAGGTATTATACACCCATTGAGTCCAACTCATAAGCCACAGTGAAACTAGATGCCTATCCTTTACAAACCATGGTATGTAAAAGTTAAAACCATACCTGTTAACACATGGATGTTTTCTAAAAACTCCAAAATATAATGGGGGACTCGATGGTGTCTTTCTTTCCCCACACAAACTAAATGCTCTGAGCTGTATTCAGATTCAGAATACTAGATTACACTGGCAGAGTGATTGTAATTTACTGAAAAATACCTTATTGATCTGAACATTTTAGCAATTGCAAATAATATTACATGTACTAATATTACTTATCCATGGGATCCTATCTAATATATTTTTCTAAATCATTGCAGAAAATATGCATGAGAATCGTGACAGAAATCCTCATTGTTTTGAGCCTTTTATTAATACTCTGATCTTAATCGCTTTTCATTTACAAAGCAAGAATTATCTTTATCTGACTTAGAAGACTTTCTGAATCTTGATCAGTTGGTATATCCTTGATTTTTAAAAATTCTTTGATAAAGATCATTGGAGACTCCGGATGGGGAATTATCATCAAACATAATTACTATGGCAGATATTTCGAAAGCATCTTAGTTTTTACATAATTTAGAAGATAGGCAAATGCTGCTGCATTTAAATGAATGTTTTAAGGCATTGTTTTATATATATATATATATATATATATATATATATATATATATTATAATTTTTAAATTTAAGTCATCATGCTGCATTCATTAGGTGTACACAGCATCCCAGAATCATTTGGGCTTATTACAATTCTGTGTGTTTAGTATTCAAGTTTTCTTAGGAAAATTTGGATAGAAATGATTTTATATCAACAAATGCAAAATTTTTCCTTGGTGACTTAGTTCATGGCAGGGTTCAAACAAGATATATCTGGTAAAAATGTGTAAAATGCAAATCAGCAAACTAGCTCTATACCTCAAAGTACATAAAACAACCAGGTAATAGGTTTTTATACTTTCAACTTTTACTTTGTCAATTCTTAGAGATATGTACTTTAAGAACAAAAAGTCAACGTTGATGTTAGGGTGGCAGTATAGCCTTAAAGGTAAGAGCATGATCTTTGGAGTCAGACAAACGTGTATTCAAATATAGACTGCACCACTAAGAATCATGTTGCTTTGAGTATATTATTGTAAAATGAACATAATTGCAGGTTGTGTGAAGATCAGATGACACAACGTTTATAAGGCTTTAGCAGAATGCCTTAAATATATATTAGCTAACAGATGTAGAATTTGAAGAATAAAAAGGTAGCCAGAGTGTAGAAGGGGTCACAGTTTTTCTCTAACCTATTATAACGTATCTTTGCATGAATTAGAAAAATGTTTTCTCTCTAGGTGGATACAACCTCAAGAGTGCAGGCTTGGCAACTGGATGGAACCTTGTGCAAAGCCAAAGGAACCTCTCCAGGTTGTGGCAGCTTTGCACTGGAATGCAGAAATTGGCAAACCATGTGTAGACTGAATTATAGCCTTCATTTGTTCCATCTCTCAGATGTTCTTACAGTTAACAACTTATGTAACAAAACTCTGCCTCAACTTATCTATCAAATATGTTTGTCAATGAATTTATTCTAGACAAATAAAGCCCTTTCCCTAATGTGAGTGCCATTGACTATATTTTTCTCTATCTCATTACAAAATTAGATGAAGAAAACTTGTCCTAAAATAAAGGAATTCCCCAACAATTCTCTATTTTGTTAATACTTGGCCATCTGTCCTACTATAATGTCCTAATGGGTCAAAGAAGTGTAGTCCAACATTCTGATGTTACTTCTGGCAGAAGGACTTCAAAAACATGCCAATTAAAGGGTTGGACTGGTTCTTCCAATTGTGATCACAATACTGTCTGCAAACATAATTTAAGAGTGCTTTGAGTTATCAAGAGATGGAATCATTCTTCAATTGGGCAGAACCCAGACAAGGAGGTAATAGAGCATACTGGTTAGGAATGTGGGTTTTGGATCTAATAGGGTTGGTTTTAATCCTGCTATTTCATACTGGTTATTTGGCCTTGATCAAATTCCTAGATCTTTTGGAGTCTTAGGGTTTTCACATATAAAGGAGGATAATACTACCTTTGTGGAGTAGTTGTGAGGATTACCTAAGAATCTATATAGAAAATTGGCATATTGCAGTCACTCAATAAATGGCAGTTATTTTCATTGACTGCTGATGAATGTTCCTAAATGCCCAGTGTTATGTTCTGCAATGCCCAGCATGAGTCAGATTAGGTCAACCTAGGGATGAATAGCCTCATTTGTACTGTATCTGCACACTGGAAGAATATTCAGACCATTTCTGCACATGATTGGGTGAAGCTTTTTCATGATCTTGAAAGAGATACTGACAGAAGGCAAATGTCAGTTTCCTTGAAGAGAAGCAGGTAACTGATTCTAGGCAGCATGAAATCAATTTGACCATTGGCCATTAGAGAGTGTAAGACATGTAATTTTACATCGAACTTCAAATATGATGCTCTCATGCGGGCACTGAGAGTCTATGAAATTGCAGCTAAAATTTAAAACGTATCTTTTCTGAGTCTTCTGCAGCTGTTTGAGCTGCAGCTGATGCTCATTTTGTTGTGGGTGGGAGGCCATGGGGCACCTGGGGCCCAGCGAAGTGATAGGCTCAGACGTATGGCGCCTGGACCAGCAACTGGTGGTCACCATGGGCTTCACAGGGTTTGGAAAAAATGCTCACACATTTGTTTTGGAAGCAGCGTTTGAACAAACTCGAAGAACTGCTGTGGAAAGAAATTGGAAAACACTGGTGAAACCAGCATTTTGAAGGCTGGGAGAGAGGCGGTTCGGAGAGCCGTGCACACCACTCACCATTGACCGGGGCAATATGGAAAATTGAGACACATAGTGAAAGTGGCTGCTGCTATTGAATCCCTGCATTAATGAATTGTATCAGACATTTAATGAAGGCCTTAATTTCATATTGTCTGGCTTGATACCAGGAGGCTGGCAATTCTAGGTACCACCTCAGGGACTCAGGGGAGACTGACTCCTCCACTGCTTTTTTTTTTGGATTTGCTTCAGAGCATTCTTACACCAGAGAAGGGATAGGTGCAACCTAACAGAGCAGAAGGAGCTAGAAATCAGAGACAGGACTCCTGGAAAAATTTTAAGTGAATGTTGTTTTAGTATTTGCATTGTTGGTTTTAGAATGATAAATATATAGCAGTAATAGCTAATATTTGGGAAGTGAGCTTCTCATGAAATAATTTTGGTCTCTGGAAGAATAACAGTTATTTTTGTGTGAAAAGGTAGATCTCTACATGTATTATTTATTATGTGAAATTTCAAACTCATACAAAAGGAACAATAATGAACTCCTATGTACCTATCACAAATTTAACTACTATAACAATTTATGGCTAGTGTTACTTCCATTCACTTCCCCCTCAGATTATTTTGACACGAAATTTAGATACACTGTTTCACCTGTAAATATTTTAGTTTGTATCTTTAAGAATTAAGGATTCTTTTTAAAAATTTAAATTACTTTCCAATTAAAGTTGGCATACAATATTATTAGTTTCAGGTGCACAGCATAGTGAGTAGATATTTATACAACTTACAAAATGATCACTTCGATAACTCTAGTAGAGATAAAGATTTTTTTTTTAAAAACCTAACCCAAATACGATTACCACACCCAAAAGTATTAAATAATTTAATATCATCAAACGAGATACAATGACATGCTATCTGAGGCATATTTACAAATGGTTTAAACACTTAATTTTTAAACATTTTAGTGAAAGAATAGTATACTATACTACTATAGTATAGCTTTCTTGTATTTACCTCTTTTACCATATGATACAAAACGTTTTGAACAAGGATTGTCTTATTCACCTAAGGAAGTTTTATAGTCCCCAGTACCACGCCTTGCAAGATAGGTTCTCAATATATATTTGAGAAGATTGAATTGAATATAGAACTGTGTCCCCAGACATCAGAAACACGGCAGTGTGTGTGGTTCTCCTTGATCTCTCCCCTTGAAGTTACAACAAGTTGAAAAGCTATAATTCAACACAGGATTCCCTGTGCAACACACACACACACACATCTGAGAGATCCACACATCAAAACATCTGAAGGTGGGTGAATTGGGACAAACAGGAGAAAGGAAAGGACAAGAGGAGAGACAGGTGCCATGGACACAGCCCAGAGCTAACTGCAGTCCCCAGAGAGGGAAGGATTCAAACTGCAGGTGCACTCTGTGTGATCCCAAGTATTCCTGCCTGAGATATGAGTATATAATATGGCTGAACCCAGTGATTGGAGCACAGACCTTGGGGCAAAGACTAAATACAAAAATGCAACACCTGTGGTCTAACAGCCCTCATTGCCATGCAGAAAACTAAGACACAGAGCCTGGCCACCTCCCCCTACTCTCCCAGAGCTCGCCTCCCCTGTACTCTCCCAGTGCTGGCTATGGGCCCCAGAAGAAACAGTAGCCATTTTGGGTTAAAGAACAGGAAATCTATAGCCTTAAAAACTTGAGAGACAGTTTCAGAGCAGAGATGCACACTCTGGTGAATCCCAGTGACAATAATGAAGATACAGAAGCAAAGGAGCTGAGGTCTGGCAGTCATAATTACTGGCAAGAGAACAAAGACACAAACACACCAACCACCTCTCCCATCCACCCTCCCCCCCCCCACACATATATATATATACACTTTCCCCAGCTGATGCCACCAGGGGCAACCAGGGCTGTTGAGGTGCACAGCTCTGCATCTGGCTGCAGGGGCATCACTGGGATTCCAGCGGATCCCCATCACCCACCACATTCTCCCACAAGGGTGGTGCCCAGAGGCTGAGGCCACATGGGCACAGAGGAGATGGCAACCTCCCCAGGGAATCTTCCACTGAAAAATCACAAATGGAAAGAGAAAATAACTCTCCAGTGCTACCTACTGGAAAACAAAAGAAAGACCTGTCCCTATCAATCTGCTGCAGAATTCATTCCTGTAGATGCCCAGTAAGAGAAATAATCCATCAATTAGTAGGAATAACCAAGGTAACAATGCAGCTCAAAAACAAACTGAAAATTCTCCAGAACATAAACTTAAAGACATGGAACTATGTGACTTAAATGGCAGAGAATTCAAGATTGCAGTTCTGAAAAAACTCAATGAGGTGTGAGGAAACACAAACAGGTAGTTTAATGAACTCAGAAATAAAATTAACAAACAAAATAAATATTTTACCAAAGAGATTGAAATTTTAAAAAAAGAACCAAATAGAAATTCTGGAGCTGAACGACTCAATAAAAGAGATGAAGAATGAAATAGTCAGCTTAGGAAGAAGAGCTGACCAGGTGGACGACAGAATTGGTGATATCAAAAATAGAAATCTGGAAATGGCACAGATGGAAAAACAAAGAGACTTGAGAGCTGCAGGAAATGAAACAACTCTACAAGAACTATCTGACTTTATCAGAAAGAGCAATATAAGAATAATGGGTATACCAGAAGGAGGAGAGAGAGAGAGAGAGAGAGAGAGAGAGAGAGAGAGAGAGAGAGAGAGAGAGAGAGAAGGGCACAGAGAGCCTATTCAAACAAATAGTCAATGAGAACTTCCCAAACCTATGGAAAGAAATGGATCCTTAAATCCTAGAAGCAAACAGAACACCTAATTTTCTCAATCCTAGATGGCCTTCTTCAAGGCACATTATCCCGAAACTGTCAAAAATTAATGACAAAGAAAAAATTATCAAGGCAGCTAGGGAAAAGAATATGGTAACCTACAAAGAGAAGGCCATTAATTATCATCAGATTTTTCAGCAGAAACTCTAAAAGCTAGGAGGGAGAGGAATCAAGTATTCAAACTATTGAAAGAGAGAAATTACCAGCCAGGAATAATATATGCAATAAAGTTATCCTTTAGATATAAAGGAGGAATACAGATCTTTCCAAATACACAGAAACAGAGGGAACTTTCCACCGCAAGCCTGCGTTAGAGGAAACACTGAAGGAGGTTATTCTACCTGAAACAAAAAGACAAAAGGATACAAAACTATGAGTAAACTATGAGTAAGATTACTGACAGACGGAAATAGGAAATGGCAACCCCTGCAGAGAATAGGGCACTATACACTTAAAAATAATGTAAACAGTAAAGGAGACAAAAACATTAAAAAAAAAAGGAAACAAAGAGAAGACAATTTGCTACTGCAACTCAAATGAATGCACAGCATAAATAGGGATAATTTGTGATAACAAACACATAAAAGGGGAGGCAGTAAAGGGTTGAATTTGCAAAGGGGAAAGGAGATAAGAGGTGTGTTGAAGAAAAAGGACTACTGTATATATGAAACTCTTTTCTATAAACTTAATAGTAAACACTCAAAAGAAAGAAACAAACAAACAAAGATGAGACAAATAACATAAAAAAGAGGAAACAGAGGGGGGAAAATCATAAAACAACACCAAACTAAAATAACAGACAGAAACACAAAGTCAAAGAAACAATGGAGACACTAAGCTACCAGAAAACAAAAGATAAAATGGCTGTTGAAAATCCTCATATATCAATAATAACCTTAAATGTAAATGGACTGAAATCACTAATAAAAAGGCACAGAGTAGCAGATTGGATCAAAAAATAAAAGCCAACCATATGCTGCCTTCAAGAGACACATCTCAGCTGCAAGGACAAGTATAGACTCAAAGAGAAAGCATGGAAAATGATACTCTAAGTGAATGGAATCCAGAGAAAAGTGGGTATAGCAATACTTATATGTTACAAAACAAGTTTCAGGATAAGAAAGTTACCAAGAGACAAAGACAGACATTCCATAATGATAAAGGGGACAATACAACAAGACATAACACTTATCAATATCTATGCTCCCAATCAGGGAGCACCGAAATAGACAAAGCAACAGCTAATGGAACTAAAGGGAGAAACTGACAAAAACACAATAATAGCAAGGGGCCTAAATACACCATTGACAACTATGGATAGATCATCCAAACAAAAAATCAATAAGGGGATATCAGCCTTAAAAGACACATTAGACCAAATGACATAATTGACATTTACAGAGCATTTCATCCTAGAACACCATACTACACGTTCTTTTCTAGTGTACATGGAACATTCTCAAGGATAGACTATATGCTAGGACACAAAAACAGCCTCAGCAAATTTAAGAAGACTGAAATCTTACCAAGCATATTCTCTGCTCACAGTGCTTTGAAATTGGAGATCAACTGCAAAAAGAAGGCATAAAATAACCACGAATATGTGGAGATTAAATAACATGCTATTAAAAAATGACTGGGTCAAAAGAGAAAAAAAATGGAGAGATCAGAAAATACATAGAAACAAATGAGAATGAAAATACATCATATCAAAATTATTAGGGTTCAGAGAAAGCAGGATTAAGAGGTAAATTTATATCATTACAGGCCTATCTCAAGAAACAAGAAAAAAAATCCCAAATAAACAACCTAACATTGCATCTTACAAAACTACAAAAAGAAGAACAAATGAAACCCAAAGTCAGCAGAAGGAAGGAGATAATAAACATTAGAGCAGAATTAAATGAAATGGAGAACAAAAAGACAAGGGAAAATTAATGTAACATAGAGATGGTTCTTTGGAAAGATTAATAAAATTGACAACTCCCTAGCTAGACTCACTAAGAAAAAAAGAGAAAAGACACAAAATCAGAAATGAAAGTGAGGAAGTTACAACAGATACCACAGAAATACAAAGGATCACACAAGAATACTATGAAGGACTATATGTCACCAAATTCCATAACTTGGAAGAAATGGACAAGTTCTTGGAAATAGTACATAACCTTCCTAGATTGAGTTATGAAGAACTGGAAAATCTAAATAGATTGATCAACCATAAGGAAATTGAAGTAATCATCCCAAAACTCCCTAAAAGCAAAAGTCCAGGACCAGATGGCTTCACTAGTGAATTTTACCTAAAATAATTTAATACCTGTCTTCCTCACATTATTCCCAAAAATGAAGAAAAGGCAATATTTCCTAACTCATTTTATGAGGGCAACATTACCCTGATAGGAAAACCTGGTAAGGATAACACAAAAAACAAAAACTACAGATCAATATCTCTGATGAACACAGATGCAAAAATCCTAAACAAGATACTAGCAAATTGAAAACAATATATTAAAAATATTATACATCATTATCAAGTGGGGTTCATTCCAGGGTACAAACAGTGTTAAATATATGCATATCAATCAATATGATACACCACATAAAAAAAATAAAGGACAAGAATCATATCAATAGATGCACAAAAAGCATTTGACAAGATACAACATCCCTTTATGATTAAAACACTTAATAAAATGGGTATAGAAGGAAAGTACCTCAACATAATAAATTATATATATATATCCTCAGCTATTATCATACTTAACGGTGAAAAACTGAAAACTTTCTTCTATGATCAGAAAGAAGACAGGGATGCCCCCTCTAAGCACAACAAAGTATTGGAAGTCCTCGCCAGAGCAATCAGGCAAAAGAAATAAAAGGCATCCCAATGGGGAATGAAGAAGATAAATTGTCACTTTTTACAGATGACATGACTCTTTATATAGAGAATCCTAAAGACTCCATCAAAAAACTATTAGAAGGGCCGGCCGAGTAGCTTAGTTGGTTAAGAGCTCGCTCAAGAGTGCGAGCTGAGCTCTGAGCAACAGCTGTTCGAGGCCAGCCCGAGCTGAGTTGCCGTTGAGCTGCCAACAGGTGGCAGGATGGCTCAGCTAAAAAAAAAAAAAAAAACTATTAGAAACCATAAACAATAACAGTAAAGTTGCAGGATACAAAATCCTATATACTAACAATAAAATTTCAGAAAAAGACACGGAAAAAAATTTTCTTTTGAAATTGTAACAAAAAGAAAAAAATACCTAGGAATAAACTTAACAAAGGATGTGAAGGACCTATACACTGAAAACTGCAAGACGTTGTAAAAAGCAATTGAAGAAGACTCCAAGAAATGCAGGGCCAGCCGAGTGGCGCAGTGGTTAAGCGCTGGCTTGGGAAACCAGCGGCCCCGGTTCCAGTCCTACATATGAGGGCCAGTGACACTGCCCTCAAAAAGAAAAAAAAAAGAAATGGAAAGACATCCCGCGTTCACAGATTGGAAGAATCAACATAGTTCAAATGGCCATATTACCCAAAGAAATATACAGATTTAATGCAGTCTCCATCAAAATCCCAGTGGCATGTTTTAAAGAAATAGAACAAAAAAAATCATCAGATTTGTATGGAACTACAAAACACCCCGAATAGCCAAAGCAATCGTAATAATGCTGGAGGTATCACACTCCCTGACTTCAGCTTGTACTACAGGGCAACAATAATTAAAACAGCACAGTATTGGAAGAATAACAGACTCACAGACAAATGGAATAGAATCAAGAACCCAGAAATAAACCCATAAAAATATGGCCAGATAATTTTCAACAAAGGAGTCAAAAACATACAATGGAGAAAAGACAGCATCTTCAATAAATGGTGCTGGGAGAATTGGAAAGCCACGTGCAGAACGATGAAACTAGATTGCTATCTGTCTGAACTAGATCTAAACTAGACTGCTAGATGTACTAAAATGAACTCAAAATGGATCAAAGATCTAAACATAAGACCTGAAAAAATAAACTGCATAGAAGAAAACATAGGTATCAAATTTATGGACCTTGGGTTCAAAGAGCATTTTGTGAATTTGACCTCAAAGGCAAGGGAAGTAAAAGCTTAAATAAATTAATGGGACTGTATCAATCTAAAAAGCTCCTGCTGGGCCGGCTGAGTGGCGTGGTGGTTGGGCGCTGGCTTGGGAGGCCAGCGGCCCCGGTTCGGGTTCCACATGTGAGGGCCAGTGATACTGCCCTCAAAAAAATAAAATATCCAAAATATATAAGGTACTCATACAACTCAACAACCAAAAAAACAAATAATCCAATTAAAAAATGGGCAGAGGACCTGAATAGACATTTCTCCAAAGAGGACATACAGATGGCCAATATACATATGAAAAGATGCTCAACATCACTAATCATCAGAGAAATGCAAATAAAAACCACAAAGAGATATCACCTCACACCAGTTAGAATGGCTATCATCAACAAGACTACACTGTTGGTGGGAATGCAGATTGGTGCAGCCGCTATGGGCGGCAGTGTGGAGATTCTTCAAAAAATTAAGAATAGAATTACCTCTCTTGGGTATCTACTTAAAAAAATCTGAAAACATTTATCCTTAAAGATATATGTACTCCAGTGTTGAGCATTCTTGATTTAGCATTACATCCTTTATCTTGGACTGGTGCTTTTGTCCCTGATCTAAACACATCAATTGAAAATTTGACTCACTTTCTTAAAAGAAAATTTCCAAAACTCTCATATGGACATTAGTTATATCATGATTGGTATTGAAGCCTTTCCCTGGGTATTGGTATCAGACTTGAGGAAAATAAGAACTTTGGTTCCTTTTAATAGCAAGTTTGTCTGGGTATATAAATATGAACTGTTTTGGTTTTTAAATGCTCTAGTAAAAAGGATGAATTACTATGAAACCTCATAGTAATGTAAAATGTCAGGAAATAATAATGTCACACATTGCTGTTTAAAGCTTTTTTATTTTTTTTATGTTCCTGAAAGCTGTAAGTGTATCTTGGACATATGAAATACCCTTTTGTAGAACTATTATACTGTGATGAGATAAATGGGAAAGAAAAATTTCTTTTATTCAAATACTTATTTTGGGTCTGGCCATTCTTTGGATGGATTATGAACCTTCTTTGTTATATGACTGGAAACAAACTTCCTTGAAAAAAAATGATTAAGATAGGATTAAATATTATTCCAATGGATGATTTAATGATACTGAACTGAAATATTATCCCAGAAATTTTAGAAATTAGAAAAGCTTTCAAATTTTTTTTTTTAACATGAAACACTCTTCCTACCTAGTTAAATTCTACATCATCCTCTAAAACCTTGATCATTTTTACCTTTTCTAGCTATTATTTCAAAACCCCTCTGGACATAATTATTGTTTCCTGCCTCCTGCCTTTGTTTCAATAACTTTTTTTTTTTGAGGGCAGTGTCACTGGCCCTCATATGTGGGACCGAACTGGGGCCGCTGGCTTTCCTAGCCAGCGCTTAACCACTGCGCCACTCGGCCAGCCCTGTTTCAATAACTTTTTTAAAATGTTATAAATTTATTTTGATATTTGCTCATGTCTTGAGGTTAAGACCCTTGTTCTTCATTTTTATACATATAACACATAGCACAGAGCTTGGTACATACTAGTTATATTTCTACATATTTAGTAGAGAAATGTAACTAATGTAGTTAAGGTGTTGTCTTTTTACTTCCTAGAATTTTGACACTAAGCATTTTAAATTAAATGTCAATTTTTATGAAATTGATAGGCTACTGAATTGTTTAAATTCTAACAACCAGAACGTCTAGATAAATAATGTTTAATAATATGTAAAATGTGTAATTTAGATGCAAAGAATTTCATGATTAAAAAACATTTATTCTAGCTTATATTTATAATAATTTTATTTCTTTTGTATTTTGTTTATCTTACCTCTTCCTTTAAGTTAAGTGGGTGCTATAATGATTGGCTCTAAGATTTTCAGGTGCCAAATTACATTCATTTGAATCTGCAAATATATATGTATGTTTTCTTATCTCTACCATCAATACACTGTAGCATTATGCTTCCAGGGGACCTAAGTATTCCATAAACATTAAAACTGTGTCATTGCTTAATTCTCTTTACAGAAAGTCAAGCACACAAGGAGGTTAAATGATTTGCCCAAGGCAGTGTGTTGTGTCAATAACAGAACTGGGAATTGAACCAGAAGTCAGGCTCCCAGGTAATGTAAAATCTAGATGAGAAAGTTTTTTTGTTGTTGCTGGTTCTGTTGCTCATCCTATTTTTCTTTATTCTAACACATCAACTATATTCTCTCCCTTTGTGATCTTGTTCAGTGTTTGTGTGGCTGTACTAAATCACTGGTGCTTGTTTTAGATGAGAAGCTATGATAAGGTAGGGACGACATGCATACTACAAATGAAATTAGCAGTCAGCTCTACAATAAACCTACAATTTTTTTATAATTTGACAAAACCTGCAATAAATGTGATTAAGAAATCAATATATGAGGGAAGACTGGGGCTTTTTTTCAACAAGTAATTATCTTTGCACTTACCTTTTCAGAACTACTATTTTGAGAAGGCATTAGGGATATCATGATAGAACAATGGTTTCTCTCAACCAGCAGCAGAAAATAGAAAGATGTTGAGATTTCTGTTGCTCACTCTGATTAAGAAAGAAAATTGTCATGGATTGAGTATACTTTATTTTTACAATGCCAATAATTATTGAAAAAGTTCATTAGTCATTACTAATTTTACCATCCTGCCCCTAATGAAACAGAAATTCATTTGGCAGATAATCTGGTAGTAAAATGAATCAAGGATCGTAAAGTCACAGCCTCATCATATTAATAATGTAAATAGCATGCTAAGGTTTATAAAAGATATTCCAATACACCATCATCTTTAATTCTCACATAAAGTTGTATCCATTTTACTTGTGATCTATCTTGACACCTGACTAGAAAACGACAGATTTAAGGCTAGAGAGGAGTATCTTCTTATCTCTAGCCCAGGGTACTGTTCAATATATGGTGCTTCCAGAAATACCTTCAAAAGCATCAGATCTCGATTACTGACTTTAATCAAGAAAAATAATATTTCCATTTACAAGACGGGTTACCATGCTCCTTTATCTTTAAATAAATTCTTACTCCTTTCCAGACCCCATATAGTTAAGTTGTCTAACACAAACAAATCACAATTGTTTTTTTAAAACATATTTTTAAAAATATATTCAAATTATAGAAAGCCAATAGTTTTCACAACTAATGGCTCTTATGATTTAATGGACAGCCAAAGTACATTCTCTTTGTCACAGGTTATGTAAATTCCAGTCATTATCATCTCTGCTGTTTTTCCTATCCATTGTCATATTGCTGTATACAAGTCAGGTGGATAGTGGTGTGCTGATAAACTGATTTGGGAGGAGAAGGGAAAGCCTGATTTGTAGCATTTGATTATTTCTATTGCGTAAATACCATCACCATTGCTGACTTCAAGCTAACAATGAGACAGTATTGAACACAGAATTGAAAGGAGTTGTGCACAATCAGCTCTTATAAGCTGGTATGAGCTGGCTTTAGAACAAGAATAGGCAAACTTCTGAGACGGAAGAGCCGCCAGGGGTCAGCAAACTGCAGCTCGCGAACTGTGGCTCTGAAGTAAAATTGAAAATGAAAACTATCATAGTTTCATTTATAAAATTTTTAAAAGATATTATTCACATAATGGTGATTATGTAAAACTATATTTATGGCTCTTGAATAATTTTTAAATAGTGAGGGACAGGATTGGCTCTTCCAGGAGTTGACAACCTTTTGAGATGGAACGTACCCAAAGAGCCGCATGTGGCTCGCGAGCCACAATTTGCCGACCCCTGCACTAGAACATCATGGAGAGGGAGATCCAGAACATGAAATTGCGAGGACATGGACAGACTGGGTGAAGCATTTATTCATTGATTTAAGCATTTATTCATTGATTCAAGCATATACTAAGCACCTAGTCTATAACTGGGGTCCTGTTAAGTGCTTTTGGAGAGAGATAACATTTATACTTTTTGAGGGTGTACCATATATTGAGCAAAATGCTAGGCTCTTTATGTATACATCCTAATTTCACCTTCATAATTTCCATATAAAACATGAATAATCACCCACTGTTTTTAAGATGGTGAAACTGATGGTCACTGAAATTAAGGGATTTGTCCAGTGAACAATTGGCTAGTCCAGCATTCTATAGCTTATTTCTCAGTATTTTCAAAACACTTTATATTATACCCTCCTAGAAGAAAACATAAGCGATAAATTCTGACATAGGTCTTAGCCATATATTTTTGGATATGTCTCTTAGGGCAGAGACAACAAAAGCAAAAATTAAAGGAACTACATCAAACTAAAAAGCTTTTGCACCATAAAGGAAATGATTAACAAAACAAAAAGGTGACCTACCGAATGGGAGAAGATATTTGTAAATGATACACCTGATAAGGAATTAATATCCATAATATACACAGGGGTGCCTTAAAAGTGGACACTGGTCAACATTGCTACAGCAGTAGTTCACTGTAATCAAAAGTGTCTGGAAGCTATACACTTACGCCAGCGCTTAGTCCACCCTTCAAAGCAATTTTGGCACTCTTTCTAGAATGGTCATCAGAGCTGTCATCGTATTACGCTTGATGTCCTGAATGTTATCAAAATGTCTTTCTTTCAATATTTCCTTTATCTTTGGTAAAGAAGGAAGTCATTGGGGGCCAGACCAGGTGAGTAGGGAGGGTGTTCTAACACAGTTATTTGTTTACAGTGCCCTGGGAGCTGGTGCATTGTCAGGATGTAAGAGCCATGAGTGATTGGTGAAAAGTTCAGGTCATCTGACTTTTTCATGAAGCCTTTCAGCACTTCCAAATAGTAAACTTGGTTAACTATTTGTCCAGTTGGTACAAATTCATAATGAACCATCTCTCTGATATCAAAAAATGTTAGCAACATCGTTGAAAAAAGTTCATGAACTTAATTGTCCAACCAATATATATATGACTATTATTCAGCCTTAAAAAAGAAGGAAATCCTGCTATTTCAGACAATATGGATAAACCTGGGGGACATTATGTTAAGTGAAATAAGCCGGGTACAAAAAGCACAAAAACTATATTATATCACTTATATGAAGAATCTAAACTAGTCAAACTCATGGAAACAGAGTAGACTGGTGGGTGCCAGGAGCTGGGAGAGAAGAAAATGGTGAGACATTAGTCAAAGGGTACAAAATGTCAGTTTAATCAAGATGAAATAGAGCTTGAGATATAGTGTACAACATAGTGCCTTAGTTAACAATACTGTATTGCATACTTAAACATTTACTAAGAGGGTAGGTCTCATATTAAGAGTGATGATGATGATGTTGATGACAATGATAAGGAGGAGGAGGAAGAGAAAGAGGAGAACAACAGTGAACCAATTAGCGAGGCTATTTACAAATCTGCCTTAGCCTTCATTTCCTGCTTGAATTGAGCTTACAGATCAGCCAGAGGTAAAAATGTAGGGTCTTCTCAGGTCTTTCTGAGCATGAGTCCTGCACTGACTCATGTGTGTGGCTTTCTAAATTCTTTGGTATCACACAGACACTTTCAAATACCCTAATTTCCCAAATAACTTCTCTCTCCAGCTTCTCTTGGAGTGTTTTAGGCAGTCCATTGTCTCAACCACAATCTTTGCCCAACATAGCCACTGGTTTTTGGTTCACCTTACAATGTTTTGAGCAATGCACACAAGTAAAAATGTTGGCATTTTTCAGCCCTGAATGAGTTCTGAGTTATGCAAAATACAAAGTGCCTTCTGTCAGTCTTCAGGTAGCCTCTTGACAAGTTTGAACAGACAAACACAATAATTTGTGAATAAGGCATTACCTGCTTCCTTTGGAACCAGGGACCAGGATTCTACACTGGGAATGTGGTCTGCTGTCTTCAAGATTATCTCTGAGCTGAGGAGAGAGTGAAGCAAAAGCAAGTAAAAATGCCACAAATCTTTCTCACCATTTTAAGTTGCCTATTTCTTGATTCAGCATTCACTTGGTTACTGTAAATCTTTGACTGTTTCCAGAGTTCTAACAAAGTTGGTTCTGACAGTTTCTGCTTTATAAAAAAAAAAAATTTGTGGATGGTCTAGACTTCGGTGCTGTCTATTCCACTATTTTACTTATGTTACTCCCCACAAGAGAGTTTATTTTGAAATGGAAAAAAAGTTGAGATATTTTAAGGGTAAAGGAAAGAGCCATTGAAGAGGTAACAATTGAATATATAAATGAATATAAAATAATTGATGGAGCAAGTTCCCAGAAGGGGTGATAGCTACAATGTGAAAAGTTATTAGGCAGAAAGAAATGCAACTCTTTTTATTCACATGTCATTTAAATACACCTTTTTTTTCACTTAATGGATAAATTAGACTGAGGCATGAAGAAGTGTAAAGCATTGCTGACATAAGTTACTATTGTTTTGAGAATTCTCAGGGGAAAGGTTAAAGATTCATGGGATTGAAGATTCAATAAATGGTGGCAAGAGCTTGAACTAACAATTGATTCATCAATACATCTTATATAAAATATTTAAAATTTATTGAAATTCCATTTTCAATGAAAACAGCAAAAAATAAAACCAAAGTTGGTTGCATTTGAATTTGGGCACTGACAGGGCCCCGGCACATTCAGGCGCGCGCCTTGGAAATCCTGGGACGGGGCCCGGGAATGTCCAGCTGCGTACAAGCTGATTTACGGAGCTGGACCCCTGGCCTGACAGCCTTGACTTCAGAGCCTGCTTCACAGGAGCTGGGCTCTGGTTACATAAGCCCTTTGGGTAAACATGCTTTGCACCTGCAGGAGGGAGCATGCGCACCCTGTGCCCTCTCCTCCCCCCAAACCGCTGTATAATGGTTGCTACTGCTGATTCAAGATGCTGATTCCTCCTCATGTCGGCTCCATGTGCCTTCTTTACTTTGGGCATCTCACCGCCGAAACCACACTCCCAAACCCCTGGCAATGACAGGGAGAGAGTAGAATAAAAGGTACAGTTATAAACTCTTTGTGGGGTGTACATATTTAGAAATCAATTCAGCAGTTTCAATCCTCATTTAAAATGCATTCTCCCTTTGACTCAGCAATTATATTCTAGAATCTCTGTTCTTAGAACTTTTCAAAAGTATATATGTATAAGGATGTTCATTCCAGCCTTGTTTATAAGTCAACAATTCTGAGACTAATAAACACCCAGAAATATATTAATAGGACAAACAATTGCCAACAAATAAGATGTGTAATTGGGTCCTACACACTACTATTGTGTGTATGTCTCTGTGTGTGTGTTTGTATAAGCACAAAAGGCCTGGAAAGATCCATGTCAAACCTTTAATTGTGACTCACCCTGGGGGTTAAGATAAGGGAGGAGTGCTTTCACTTCTTACTTTATACATATTTACACACTTTTATTTTTACAATGACCATGGCTTACTTCATAATTAAAAATATTTTATGATTGCAAATATAATTATCACAATGAAGAGCATAATATCTTTATGCTATCTATCACCAACCCTAAAAGGATATATGAATTGTCAAGGTTTCTGATAAGTGTAATATGGCAAGGTACCTGACCCAAGCTTATATTCAGCAGCTATAGCTAAAAATTGGACTTAAAAAACAAAACTTTATAGTTTCTATTTAGTGAGAAATTTATCTTCATCTTTTTTTTTCTATTTATTTCATCCCCCCTGACCACCACCACTACCACCACCAAACAGAATGAAAGGATAAAGTTTGTTTGGTATGTATAAAGTTCTTTTTCAAAATAGCTCAGAATTTTCATACCACTTTGAAATAGTTTTCCACTTTCTTAAATAAATGTTCTGTGTTTCTGGCATGTGATTTTTCCTTCAGCTGTGTTAACACATGATCTCCGAAACTGAGCTTATAAACCATGCCATCTTCTATTTCTGGTAGCTTTCTCATATATACTGTGGGAGTCTCTATATTAATTAAGAAATAAAACATATAATTTAGGATTCATTTATATCAGTATGATTTGCTCCCTGTATTCTGGTTCAAAACTCACCGTGCCTACATTGTTCTAGAAATCATTGCTTTCTGTCAATAGTCTGAACACTTTTTCTGGTAATGTCTTTCTGATGGTGTCATCCTATATCCAACTAATCTGGTATTTTGAAGCAGTTCTTCTGTTGAATACACCAATTAAAGAGGCTTATATCATTTTCTGCAGTAATGGGAGAATAGTTTTATTTTTACTTCTCTAAATTTCTTTAAGTATGATTTGCAGATCAAATTATTTCACTTTCCCAGCTTTCTTGTTGCCATCTTCATACAGTATACATTGCTTATGGTACAAATCACTCTCAGTTCTCATTTCATTTGCACAGTTTTTGGCAATGAAGGATCATGATTTCAGAGTCATTGAGAGAAGCAGCTTTAGTCATTTAAATTAGTTGAAGATTTGAAGTGTGCTTTGTTGCCAAGGGATTAAATGACTTCTTGATTTTATTTCATTTTTTATAAATTACATTTTATTTATTTATTATTTTTTATTTATTAAGTGTATTGGAGTGACACTGGTTAGTAAAATTCTGTTGGTTTCAAGTGTACATTTCCATAATACATCATCTATATATTGCATTGTGTATTCACCATCAGTTCTCCTTCCATCACCATATATTTGATCCTCTTTACCCTCTTTTACCACCCCATTTCCACCCTTCCCCTCTGGTAACCACTAAACTGTTGCCTGTATCTATGAGATCTTATTTGTTAGTGCATTTGTCTTGTTTGATTGTCATATTTATGTAAATATGACTGTAATCATATGGTTCTTGACTTTTTCTGACTTATTTCGTTTAACATGATAATCTCAAGGTCCATTCATGTTGTCAAAATGGCAGTATTTCATCTTTTCTTATGGCAGAGTAGTATTCCACTGTGTATATATACCATATCTTCTTTATCCAATCATGTATAGAAGGACACTTTTGTTGTTTCCATATCTTGGCCACCGTGAATAATGCTACAATGAACATTGGGGTACATATATCTTTATGGGTAAATGTTTTTATATTTTTGGGGTAGATACCCAGAATAGGGATTACTGGGTCATATGGTAATTCTCTTCTTAAATTTCTAAGGAATCTCCATACTGTTTTCCATAGTGGCTGCACCAATTTACATTCCCACCAGCAGTGTATGAGGGTTCCTTTTTTTTCAACAGGCTCTCCAACACTTGTTATCACTTGTCTTGTTGATAATAACCATTATCACAAGTGTGAGGTGGTATCTCATTTTGATTTTGTTTTGCATTTCCTTAATAGCTAGTGACGTTGAGCATTTTTCATATATCTGTTGGCGTTTGTATGTTTTCTTGGGAGCAATTTTGATTAAAATCTCTAATAGACAATAATAATGAAGCAACTTAACTTAAAAATGCCCCAATTGCCTCTCTATTCCAGAAATAGCCCAAATAAAACCCTTTTTTAATTAAACATTCTCATTTTAATATATTTGTACACATAAATCTTGAACTTTCAGATAATTTCAGAAGCACATTCTATGAATAGACAAATGAGCATTTATTCCAGAAAGTATGTACGATTTATGTGCACATAAGTAATTACCTCACAATACTTACTTCAGAAATCTGCTCTTTGAAAACAGAGTTATAGCCTCAGGCACTGTCATAGATAAATGCCCTGCAAATTATTCTATAGTGAAATTGGGAAATGTCAAAATGAGAATATGATATTAGATGTTATAAAAATAACCATGAAATCCCTACAAATGCTCAAGCACACCTATATTTCTTTGGTGCAGGCATTTTTGACTTATAATTTATATATAAGCCCAGGCAAATTCTTGTCAGAGCTAAAATAGTAGATTGGTCTAATATGACTTTTGCCATGCAAATTGTTATGGCAATAGCATAACTAAAACTTACATAATGCCACCAGAGTACAAGGTATTACTATTAGATAACTATAAAAATACTCATATACTCAGCTCAGAAGCCATTTTTAACTATGCTGTCCCAGCTATAATATGCTACAAATTTTCATTTTTTGACCAAGATGAGTGAATATGCATGCACTGTAAAGACCATACCTTTTACAAGAGATACACTTTTAATATATATGAATTAGATTTCTGTATAAAAGTTATTGATGATAATTAGGTTATTGGCCCTCAGTCTACCATCTTCCAAGTTCCACTAAACTACCCAAAAAAAGACAAAACTCACGAAATCACTGAAAACCAAGGATGTGGAATAATCCACTGAAGAAAAACAGCACAGACAGCAAAAGTGTAGCCATGAAGAAGTTTGGCCCCTCTTATATCATCTGCCCATGATAGCAGCCATCTGTTCAGATAGTTCCTAAAGTAACCAGGACAGCCTCATTTTCTCAAGCCCTAAGTTGACTATTTCCCTCCATTCAATTGGAAAGAACAATATACAACACAGATGAGGGCCATAGAAGCAGAGCACACAGGGGACCACAGTCTTTCTACCAACTGGATGTAGTCAAAGTAGAATGACATACTGCCTGAGACATAAATTGTTCTCTTCACAGGAAACAAACAAACAAGCAAATTAAAAATCTCCACAGTGAAGACAGAATAGTCAGTCTTTCCCTCAGTTCAATAGAGTTGTGCCTTTTGGTAGCCTATTGCTTTGTCACTCACTAGCTAAGTGAACTGGAGCAAATTTAACCCTTTTGAGCCTCAGTTTCATCTTTAATATGGATATAAAATTACACCCAGTTTCATATGAATAATGAGTAATATATCTTAAGGTACCCGATATAGAATTTGGCTCATATTCAGTACCCACTAAATATTATTTTTCCTTCTTGTGACATGTATTAAGCATGTTTACAACATTGCTGTGTAGATAGTATATGTTGGACCTACATTCCTAGAACTGTGATCTAATAATCATCTTCCTAGAAATGTAGTGTAAGGAAATAATCAGATTTTGGAAACTCTTAACTCACTTGGCTGCTTTCTGCAATGTTATTTGGAATAGTAAAACTGTAAATATTAAAAATGTGCAAAAATAGACAAATATGATGAAATGTAACAAGATCATTAAAATATGGTTATGAGAAGTTTACAGTAGCATGGAAAACTGTTAAATTTATAATGTTTAAAAGGAAGACAAATACTTTAAATAAGTAAAAAATGTAAAACAAGTGGAAAAGAAAATAGTAAAATGTTAATATTTGCTTTGAATGACAGGAAGTAGGGTGATTGTATTTAGATAAAAAATTTCCTGTGATATTCAAATTTTTTACAAGAAATATATATGTATTACATATTACATATATAATATATGTCACATATATTATATATAACAAATATATGTATAATATGTATGTAATATATATAACATATGTATGTAATACATCTATATATCTTTTATAATTAAACACTATTAAGAATAAATACAGGAGAGTACAAACTGTTTGTCTCTGTGATTTTACCTGAATGTTCTAATACCTGTATTAGTAGTCTGCTAGGGCTGCCATAAGAAAGTACCATAGACTGGGTGCTTTAATTATAAATTTATTTTCTCACAGTCCTAGAGACTAGAAGTACGAAATCAAGGTGTTGGTCAGGTTGGTTCCTTTCTGAGGCCTCTTTTTTTGGCTTGTGGATGGGTTTTCTCTCTGTGACTTCACATGGTCTTCCCTCTGTACATGTACATATATGTATCCTAATTTCCTCTTCTTACAAGGACACCATTTATATTGAATTAGGGCTTACCCTAATGATCTCATTTTAACTTCATATCACTTTAAATACCCTATTTCCAAACACAGTTACATTCTATGGTATGGGCATTTAGGAATTCAACATATGAATTTAGAAGATCACAATTCAGTTCATAGAAACAACCCTTACTAGATTATTTTTAATCACTTACCTGATCTAGCTTCTTATTTCATAAAGAAGTGAATTATCTTGAACAAAGTACAACTAACATAATTTACTGAAATAAACTTATTTGCTTTTTTATCCCAACTCTGCCACTTAGTACCTATATGACCTTGGTCAAGGTAGTCAAACACTCAGAACCTCAGTTTCCTAACCTGAGAAATGGGGATGATACTATCTGTCTCATAGAAATTATTATGAACAAAAGAGTGTGCTAAATATTTTACATATCTTATTTGATTAAACTTTTAAAAAACCGTATCAAGTCAATGAATTCTCCTTATTTTGCATAAGCTATAGCAACTTGGCCTTCTTCATCATGTAAACAAAGAACTGTTATTAATAAAGTAGTCAATTTTTTAAAATTAAAGTTTATTGGGGTGACAATCGTTAGCAAAGTTACATAGATTTCAGATGTACAATTCTGTAATATCATCTATATATCACATTGTGATTTTGCATCATTCAGACAGGAATATAATTTGTGATAAAATGTCCACCAACTAAAGTATAATGTTTCTTGATATATAATTTATTCCCATTTTTAATCTAATGCATAAAAGAGTTTTCTTGTGTGAGTAAAGAGCACCATTAATTGTATATGGTATAAAAACCACAGTACATAACCCTGATGTCCTCACCTATCACAAAAGAACAAGAGGCAGCCTGAGGTGATGGGAGATCGGCATCAAAAGATTAAAAAGTCAAAAAACATGCTGAAGAAATGAATCATTCTTTGTTCATTGAAAGATGAATTACACCACAATGAAATAAATGTCACTTAACACTGGTTAGAATGGTTATCATCAAAAAGACAAAAAATAACAAGTGCTGAAGAGGATGTGGAAAAAAGGTCACCTTCATACGCTGTTGCAATTGTAAATTGGTGCAGCCACTATGGAAAATAGTATGAAGGTTCCTTTAAAAATTAAGAATAGAACTACCATATGATCCAGGAATTCCTCTTCTGGCTATTTATCTGAAGAATTTGAAAACACTATTCTGTAAAGATATATGTACTCCTATGTTCATGTAGCATTATTTGCAACAGCCAAAATGTGGAAACAACCTAAGTCCATCAACAGATATGGATAAAGATGATATACACATGCGCACACACACAATGGACTACTACTCAGCCATAAAAAAGATAAAATATTACCATTTGCAACAACATGGATGGATCTTGAAGGTATTATGCTTATGTGACAGAAGTCAGACAGAAAAGGACAAAAACCATATGATTTCACTCACATGTGTATGTGAAATATAAAATAAAAACGTAACAAACTAACTGGCAAAACAAAACAAAAACAAACTCATAGATACAGACAACAGAATTGTGGTTATCAGAGGGGAAGCAGGGTTAGGTGAGGGCAAATTGGGTAAAGGGGGTCAAATATATGGTAACTAGATTGTTGGTGGTCAGAACACAATAGTGTATACAGATATCAATGTTTTTCACCTGAAATGTATATAATGTTATTAACCAATACTACATCAATAAATTTAACTTAAAAAATGAAATGTCAGACAGAAAATGTCGAGAACCATGTGATTTCACTGGTACGTTGTATATAAAACTGAAAACAACAAAAGAACAAGAAAAACCAATGAACAAACAAAACTCGTAGTCACAGGCAATGGTTTAGTGGTTACCAGAGGGTAAGGGGGGAGGGGGATGGTAGATGAGGGTAAAGGGGGTCAAATATATGGTTCTGGAAGGAGAACTGACTCTGGGTGGTGAACACACAATGCAATATGTAGATGATGTGTTATAGAATTGTACACCTGAAACCTATGTAACTTTACTAACAATTGTCACCCCAATAAACTTTAATTAAAACAAAAACAAAGATGAGTTACATTCAAAGAGAGAGAGACACACACACACACAAAGAGAGAGAGAGAGAGAGAGAGAGAGAGAGAGAGAGAGACAAAAGGTATCATTTCATTGTTGTTACAAATTTATTTTTTCCTATATTTTTATGGCTTCTATTTTTCCTTCATTAAAATATTCTAGTTTGCCTTCTGGATGAGGCCCTTTCCCCAAAATAAATGATGTGAATATAGTATACCAAATTGAATTTGACCAAAGTTAATGTTTCGATCTAAATAAGAAGAGATGTATAACCCACATACGTATTAAATACCATCCAAATGACATTTGTTGTCAGATCCTACTCCTTCTCATCTCTTCCTACACAGTGTAAATGTTTGAAGACTAAGACTGACCACAGGAACATTTTAAGGAAAATCAGTTTGCCTTTGCTGCTCACCATCCTCTATCCTTCTTTGAGCTTATATTAATACCCTCAATAACACATTTCTTCCACAGTGACTCATTTATTTAACTTCTTAAACATCTTTTATAGATTCTCTTCTCTACTCACAATATGCTCCATGCTTCAACCACAATGATATCTCTAAAATTCAAACCTGACCACATATGTATCCCCATTTAAAACCTATTAAATACCCTCCACCATTGTCTTCAGGATCAAGTTCAAATTTTTCAGCTGGAAAGCAAAGCTCTCCATGTTCTCACTCCTGCATATCACCTGTCTTTCCTCTGTCTCACCATACTCTCACAAAAACTCTGCCTGAGAGCTTTGTAACTTGCCGGAGTGCTCCCCTTCAGATGTCAGACTGGCATGCATCTTCATCTAGTTTTCTGGTCAAATGTCACTTGCCAGGACACAGGACAGCAATTAGGGTAAGTCAGTCAAGGTACCCAGTACACAAAATTTAAAGACACTCACTCTCAGGCTTGTGCATGTTAAGAGTCGGCAACTAAGAGTGAGTGCCTCCCTAAATTTTAGACCCTGGGTGCCTCCTATGCCCCATCCTGCTCCCAGCCTTCCCAGGCTACACCCCTTAATAATGCAACCGCCTCCCTGACAAAAACTACTCCTCCTTTCTTGTTTTATTATTCCCCAGCATTAATGACCACCACCACCACCACCAAACACACACACACACACACACACACACACACACACACACACACATCCAAGGTCTGACAATTAAGTTAGCAAACTTGCCACTGTGTGCTTACATTGGCAGCACTGTGCAAACAGCTCAGTAAAGGTTTCATAACCTTGATATATCAGTGTCTCACAGCTATGTTCATGTTGACGTGTGGTAGTGTCTTGCTGAGTGGTGTTCATTACTGTTGCGTGTTTTTGTGCGCCATCATGAGAATGTTTGAGCTTGAATTAGAGCAACAAACAAACATTAAATTTCTTGTTAACTTTGGCAAGAGTGCAAGTGAAATCAGGGACATGTTGGTCCAAGTTTATGGGGATAATGTCATGAAGAAAATGGCACCGTAGAAAAATGTTTTTCTCAGGGGAGATAAGGCATCACTGATGAAGAGAGGTCAGGGCGGCCAGTAACAAGCAAAACTGATGAAAACATTGTAAAAATTCATTGAATTCTCCATCAAAATCATTGGCTGACTGTGAGAAGCATAGCAGACCAAGTAAACACTGACAGAGAAATAGTTAGGAAAATCTTAACTGAAAATCTTGGCATAAGAAAGGTGTGTGCAAAATGGTCCCAAAGGAGCACACCAATGAACAAAAGCAAAGAAGGGTAGAAGTTTGCCGAGACCTTTTGGAGAAGAAAGACTATGTTCTGGGCCGTGTTATCACTGGTGATAAAACATGGGGGTACCAATATGACCCTGAAACAAAGCATCCAAGTACACAATGGAAGTCAGCCAATTTTCCACAACCAAAGTTCCATCAGTGCAAGAACAAAATGATGTTGCTAACCTTTTTTGATATCAGAGAGATTATTAATTATGAATTTGTACCAACCGGACAGTTAACCAGTTCACTATTTGGAAGTGCTGAAAAGGCTGTGTGAAAAAGGTAGATGACTTGAACTTTTTGCCAACAATTCATGGCTCTTGCATCACGACAATGCACCAGCTGACATGGCACTGTCTGTGAGGGAGTTTTTAGCCAGGAAACAAATAACTGCATTGAAACACCTTCCCTATGTGATCAGGCACCCAATGACTCCTTTCTTTACCTGAAGATAAAGGAAATATTGAAAGGAAGACATTTTTATAACATTCAGGACATTAAGGGTAGTAGGATGATAGCTCTGATGGCCATTCCAGAAAGAGTTCCAAAATTACTTTGAAGGGTGGACTAGGTGTTGGCATCAGTGCATAGCATCCCAAGGTGAGTACTTCAATGGTGACCATAGTGATATTCAACAAAGAGGTATGTAGCACTTTTTCTAGGATGAAATCGTGAACTAAATCATCAGACCTCGTATATATCACATTTTCTTTAGCCATTTATCTGTTGATAGACATTTAGTTTATTTATACCTCTTGGCTATTGTAAATAATGCTCCAATGAACATGGAAGTATAGATATCTTTTGGGGATCCTAATTACAGGTCTTTTGAAGTGGGATTGCTGGATCATATGGTAGTTCTGTTCTTAATTTTATGAGGAACCTCCACACTGTTGTCCATAGAGGCTGCACCAATTTACAATCTTAACAACAGTGCACAAGGGATCCTTTTCTCCTATTACATATCCAAGAAATCCTTGCCAAGACCAATGTCAAGAAGATTTGCCCTTATGTTTTCCTCTAAGAGTTTTACAGTTTCAGGTTACAGTTAAATCATCAATCCATTTAGAGTTGTTTTGGGGTATGGCATAAGATAAAAGTCCAATTTTTATTCTTTTGTATGTGGATATCAGTTTTCCCAGCACCATTTGTTGAAGAGACTGTCTTTTGGTGATTGGGGGTTAGGGTTACGGTTAGGGGGATCACTTCATAAATTATATAAATGTTTAGCCAATATGCTGTACACCTGAAACTAATATAAAAAATAAAATAAAATAATATTGATAGTAAATTATAAAAATAGTTACATGAATATAAGTACAGCTTAGGGAATATAATCGATAATATTGTAATAACTATGTACTGTGTCAGATGGGTACTAGACTCATTGGAGTTATCACTTCATGACATATGTAATTCTTCTACCTTTGTTCTTCTTTCTCAAGATTATTTTAGCTATTCAGGGTCCTCTGTGTGCTATATAAATTTTAGGATTTTTTTTTCTATTACTGTAAAAAATGCTACTGGGATTGTGATACAGATTGCATTGATTATGTAGATCATTTTGAGTAGTATGGAAATATTAATAGTACTAAAACTTTCAATCCATGAACATGGTTGTCTTTTCATTTATTGTGTTTTTAGTTTCTTTCATCAGTATTTTGTAGTTTTCAATATACAACTTTTTCACTTTTCTTGATTAAGTTTATTCCTTTTGTTTGATGCTATTATAAATGTGACTGTTTTCTTAATTTCCTTTTTGGATAATTCTTTGTTAGTGTTTGATATGCAACTGATTTTGTACATTGATATTGTATCCCAAAAATTTACTAAATTTATTCATTTGTCCTAACAGGCTATTTGTGGGATTGTTATGGTTCTCTGTATAAAAGATCATGTCATCTGCAAACAGAAATTATTTTATTTTTTTTCTGTCCAATTTGGAGAGCAGTGGCAGTTCCTCAAAACTTAAACATAGAATTACCATATGACCCTACATACTACCCCTAGGTATATATCCTAAAGGCAATTTTAAAAGCACTCAATCACATACAAAATATGTACACTCATGGCAGTACTATTCATAAGAGACAAAAGGTGGACATAGGCTAAATGTCCATTAGTGGATGGATGGATAAACAAATCATGGTATATACATACAATGGAATATTATTTGGCCATAAAAATGAAATCCTGATAGATGCAACAACATAGATGAACCTCAAAAATGTTGTTAAGAAGCCAGGCACAAGAGGTCACATAATGTATGATTCCATTTATAGTAAATATTAAAAAATAGATAAATCAATAGTGAGAGAATGCAGATCGGTGGTCATCAAGGGTTTAGAGACAGAGGAATAGAGCAAAACTGCTTAATGGTTGAGAGATTTTGCTTTACAGTGATTGTAATGTTTTGGAACTAGGTACAGGTGGTGATTGCACAACACTGTAAATGTACTAAATGCCAATGAATTGTTCATTCAAATTGATGAATTTTATGTCACGTAAATTTCACCTCAAAAATACTTTTTAAAAATAACCCTCTTGAGACCCTGTATGCATCTCTAGCTATCATGATATTGCTCCTTTTCTTCTTAGTCAAATTTCTCAAAGAGTCGTCTACACACACTTTTTAAAGCCTCACTTTCCATCACTTCTCAAACCACAGCAATCTGACTTCAACTTCAACAACTTTACTGAAAACTGCTCTTGCAAAGGTTTCCAGTGACTGCCATAGTGCCCAAGTGGATATTTTCCATTATCTTGCTAGACGTATCTTGTATTTTGGTCTGCTCCTCTGTTCTCATTAACTCTCCATTTCCCTGTTTCTTCTTGTACTTTTCTTGTCATTTCCTGTTGTTCACCTTCATGGGACTTGCCCAGTGCTGCATGCTTAGTAATGCTTTTCTCTCTCAATCTTATTTACTTCCATGATTTTAAAGAGAATCTGCCTGGATAACCCCTAAATCTCTATTCCCAGCATCAATCTCACTCCTGAGCTTAATTATATATAACCAATTGCCTGTTGATCATATATACTTTCCTATATGTTATAGGTTCCTCAAATTCCAAATATCCAAAACTGAAAATCTCATACCACTGCTTATACCTACTCCTGCTCCTGCATTCTAGACTACTGTAAATGGTGTCACTATCCACCTGGCTACCAATATCAGAAACCCTGGGTTCATCCTAGGCATCTCTTTGACATTCAATTAATATCCAGTCTGCTTGTTTTTCCTTCTCAGTGTATCTCAAATTCTTATCATCCTCCTCACCCTTACTTCCATTAGCATAATTGAGTTGTTTCTCCTATGGACTATTATGATAACCTACTAGCCATTTTCCTGCTTCCTCTCCAATCCATCCATCAACCATCATTCATAGGAACATAAGTAAATACAAAACAGATCATAGTACTTCGGTGTTTAGGATACTCTTTCGCTTCTTTGTTGCTTACAAAATGAAGCCTCACATCCATTGTTTGCTACTCCAAGATGTACAAAATCTGATTCCCTATTTTACCAGTCTCATCCCTCACTCTTCCTTGTCTTACCTTTGATGATGTGTATCAAACTACTTATAGTTCTTCAACATGTTATGCGGTTTCTCACCTCCCTTCCTTTGCTCATGCTCCTTTCTCTTGTACTCCTTCCTCTTCCTGTAGATGTGCTTCCTATCTTTCATTTAGTTTCTGAAGTACTCTTAGTCATCTTTCAATATTCAACTAAGGTATTACCTACTCCAGAAAGCTTTTGCTGAACTGCAAGCTCAGGGAAAAATATATCTTTTTGTGTTCCTATAGGACTGTATACATATATCTGTCTTAGTACTTAGGTTACTTGAAACCATGCAATACTGATCAACTCCCTCATTTGACTATAAGATCCTTGAGGCAGACACCATAGCTCACTCACCTGTGTCCCAAGTGCCTTTTACATTCGGTGAATGTTTGTTGTATCAGAAGGTGAAAAAGCCTCTTAAAGACAAAGGTAGTATCCTTAAATATGTGTAGTGCAGAACTTACATATATTTTTGTTATTTGTAGTCCCACATCTTTCTTGAGACTTTTGCTTGTCTTGCCTGCATTTTCTTTGCTGGCTGTTTTCTGACTCATGTTTTAGACAAGAAAATGTTCCTTTAGTAACTTCCTTTGGTGGGAAGCTATTTCTCTAGGAAGGCCCTGACAAAAGTTAAGTCGCCAGTTTTGTAGCACAATAATGTCAGTTTACTTTGCAAACATCATCCCTCTGGCAGAAGTATTAACTAAGGAACACTACTGTGGGTCTGTTTTTTTCTCCCCTGTCCTGTAATCTATATAGACAGGCTACATCCTGCCATTTTTTTTTTTGAGGGCGGTGTCACTGGCCCTCACATGTGGGACTGAACTGGGGCCGCTGTCTTCCCAAGCCAGCACTTAACCACTGCGCCACTCGGCTGGCCCATACATCCTGCCATTTTGTTATAGGAGATATGTCGTTGGCCTTTTCTGAAGACACCAACCTGTGTGCTATCCTTGTCAAACATGTAACAATTATGCCAAAAGACATCCAGCTAGCATGCCACATACGTGGAGAACGTGTATAAGAAACTACTATGATGGAAAACATTTCATTCTTTAAAATAATTTTTTTTCTCTTCTTTCTGTTATTGGTAGTTCTGAACATCAGTAATTTTTTTCCCAGGAGTCAGAAGGTACCTAAGTATATGATTGCAAGTGGAGAAAATAGGGAATAGAAATCAGGTGTTGGCAGTTTTTCCATTTTCATTTGGGTGTGAATTTTTAATATAAATTCAGGAATATAAAGCATTAATGCAAGTCAAAGTGTTTCGGTGAACAAGTTTCAGTAGTTCAACTATATAAGAATTATAAATAAACCTGTTAAATTTTTCTGGACAATACCAGCATTTGAATTTTTTAAAAAACAAGTAAGTCTCTTATTAGTGGCAACTAAATGATGTTTGTGGCATTTTTATCACACAGTAGTTTTCATTCATTCGCTATACTTTTCTAACTGAGTTGTCCTACATGCAAGTACATGTTTTTAATGTTGTCTGTATACTGTGCTATGACTGTAAGGTTCCTATTAAAATTCATCAAACTGTAAAACAAATTGTATAAGTAAAACATGGTAAATTTGAGTTGTTTCAATTCATTTGAAGAAACATATTTTCTTATGTTTATTGTCAGCTATATTTCTTCTGGAAATTGTCCTTTTCTGTCCCTTGTCTATTTTATTATAGTGTTGTTAAAAGATCTTCATATGACAATTACATATAACCTTTGTGGCTTTTGTGGAAAACATTCCTACGGTTTCCCATTTGACTTTTAATTTTATTCAAAACTCATTGAATTTGGGCTGGCCGAGTGGCTCATTCAGTTAAGAGCTCGCTCAAGAGTGCGAGCTGAGCTCTGAGCAACAGCAGTTTGATGCCCAGCCCGAGCTGAGCTGCCGCTAACTGCCAACAGGTGGCAGGATGGCTCAGCTAAAAGACACAAAACAAAAACAAAACAAAACAAAAACTCATTAAATTAGGAGTTACATATGTGCAGCTTTATTTTTGTGACTTCTTCCATTGAGATTATCTAACATTATTCTACTTGATTCAGAGTTCAGTTAAAATTTATTTCATTACATATTTTGCTTAGCATGATAATCACAAGATCCATCCATGTTGCAAATGGCAGTATTTCATCTTTTCTTATGATTGAGCAGTATTCCATTTTATATACAGAGGATGCCTAAAAAATGTATACACATTTTCAGACAGGAAAAAACTGTATTAAAATTGTAATACTCAATATATACCAATAACAAAAGATGAATACAAGTTACGTTTGACTTCGGCAGTTACAAGAGGTGTTCAAAGTGATTAACATCAGCATAATTTTAATACAGTTTTTTCCTTTCTTAAAATGTGTATATTTTTTCTTGGCACCCTTTGTATGTACCAAATGTTTATCCAATCACCTAAAGAAGGGCACTTTGGTTGTTTCCATGTCTTGGCCACTGTGGATAATGCTGCAGTGAACAGTGGGGTACATATATCTTTACAGATGAATGTTTTCAGATTTTTTTGGGTAGACACCCAGAAGAGGGATTGCTGGGTCATATGGTAATTCTATTTTTAATTTTTTTGAGAAATCTCCATACAGTTTTCCATAGTGGCTGTACCAATTTACATTACCACCAGCAGTGTATGAGGGTTCTATTTTCTCCACAACCTCTCCAACATTTTTTATTACTTGTCTTGTTGATGACAGCCATTTTAACAAGTATGAGGTACATTACAAATATTTAAAAATAGTTTTTCTTCATCTATTTTGGAAAACATGGATCACATTCTTAAATAATATGAGTAGAATAAATTTTCAACACATTACATAAAGCAATAAGAAAGACTAAAATAACAAGCTATTTTAACTGATCTCATTTGAACAACTCACCAGATTAGATAATTCTCTTCATTTCCCATATTAAACATACCAATTTGTGTACCTGGTATGCTGTATGGTCAATAAATTACTCTTTAGTATTGAGAGAATAAAGAAATACCACTGATCTGCTGCTGCTGGGAATGTAAATCAGTGTAAACTATTTTAGAATGCAATATGGCAACAAGCATCTTTTTAAAATACATACTTTTTGCTCTGTAAGAATTTATTATATATATATATGTATTTGCCAACATATACATAAAAAGGTTTTCATCATGGTACTTCTGTATTTGTAAATGTTTTAAAAAAACTGACAAAAATTAATGTCCATTAGTACAGGACAGATTTAGTAAATCTACAGTGCAAGCATAAAATGGGATACCATTAAAATGAATGGAAGTAAATGCATATTTTATGATATGAAAGTTGGCCAATAAATATTGCCATTAAGTGAAAATAGACAACTTATAGAGCAGAATGCATTGTAGGAATTTATTTATAAAAGGAAAATTTCTGAAAGGATATGTAAGAGCCTTGATAATGGATATTTCTAATGGATACTTCTAGTGAGTAGGACTAGTGGGAAAAATCTTTTAATTTCTATTCTTATATTATGCACCAACTGTATTATATTATGAGCATGTAATTTAGATATTTGTTTATGTTAAATAATCCATTTTTAAATATTCAGTTTCTTTTTCTTTTTTGTGAAAGTTTTTCCAAAGACAAATATATGGTAAGAGAGAGAAATTAGTCCTCATTCCTCTGTGAACCTGTCCTGGTAATCTGTGTGACTACACAGGCCTCAATTATACTCATACATCAGTGGGGGAAATATATGTTTTAAGTTGAAAAAAAAAATTCTGGGAGGGAGGGGCAAAATGGCGGCTGTGAGGAGGGCTCCATGAAATCTCCCCTGGAAATATCCACAATTTGAACTTCTAATACGCTTCAAAGAGACATCTACTCATCACACAGAGCAACTAAGAGTTCCACACAAGGATTGCTGGAAGGTGGGCAGGCCGGGCGAGTAGGGGAAGAAGGCGGAGAGACGCGTGAGGTGCAGCCCGCACCTGCGGCTGCTGAGTCACGGTGAGTGTTGCCCCGGCTCGCTCCCTGCGGCCCACGGCCCACCTAGAGTTCAGCAAGAGAGCATTGGTTTGCAGTCTGAGGCAGAAGCCTCAGGTCGGGCAAGTGCGGGAGGAGAGAGAGGAGACGACTGTGCAGAGGTACGAGCTGCACCCGCGGCTCGCCCCGTCCCCAGGAAGCAGGGTGCAGAGCCCCGCAGCGACAGGGCAAGATCAGTCCCTGCACCCTCCCGGTTCAGGGATCAGTCTCTGTGCCCACCGGGTCCCGCGGAGCGCAGAAGCCTGAAACCCGGGAGCAGGGGAAAACAGAGGACTCACGCGCGGAGAAGCAGCGCGCGCTGGGTGGAGACGCAGGTCCCCGAGAGATGGAGCGGGGATCAGAGCCGCATGGAAAGGTGCGCGCAGTCCCCTAAACCCCGGTGGCAGTCCCTCCAGGAGCGCAGCAGGAGAACGGCGTGGCCGCGCGCCGGCTCCAAGGCGGAAGCCTTAAACCCGGGAGCAGGGGAAACACAGGACTCGCCCGTGGAGACGCAGCGCACCGGCCGGAGTCACAGGTCCCGGAGAGACGGAGTGGGGATCGGAGCCACGCGGCACGGTGCGCGCAGTCCCCTAAATCCCGGCAGACCGTCTGGGAGAGCAGCAGGAGATCCGCGCGGGCGTGCGCCGGCTCCGAGGTAGAAGCCTGAAACCCGGGAGCAGGGGAAAAAGAAGACTCGCTCGGACATGCAGCGCGCCGGGCAGAGACGCAGGTCCCCGAGAGACGCAGAGCGGGGATCTTAGCCACACGGTAGGGTGCGCGCAATTCCCTAAATCCCGGCAGACCCTTTGGGAGAGCAGCAGGAACTCCGCTGGAGCATAAGAGGCAAAGGCCTTAGCTTAAAACAGTGTTGGAACTGTGGCTTTGTTTATTTTTATGTTTGTTTTTTTTTTTCCTTTTTCTACTCTTGAACAGAAAGCAAAAAAAACCCAATAACTCACCCACTCCCACAAACTTTGGCCCCCGCCAAGACAGTCTTAAACTGACTCCTGAATGGAGCAATAGGGGCAGACTAGGAAGATATCCTTACCTGCAGGGGGTTGAGAATTTCCACCCCAGTAAAGGCTGCAGAGTGAGACTACCTACCCCGCCCCCACCTTTAGGCAAGGCTTGGGAGGCAGGGCAGGTTCATCTGCTGAGGCACTAATTAACAGATTCTTAGCAGCTGGCTTTTGGTAGTGAGGAATTCTTTAATTCTCCACGGCTGTCAACCCAAAGGGTGCCCAGAGACACTCATTGAGCCTTTGGGGGTGCAGCCTGCCTTGGGACAGGCAAAAGTAAAAAGGCAGTGACTTTGTAAAAACCACCAATCACACGTCACAACCACACTCAAGTACAGCAAACCTGCAGGGCCAGGATCACGCTAGGCATCAGGTGGCCTACTGTTCCCACAAGACGCACAGGAATTTTTGTACAGCAGACAAACTGAAGAGAGCTTGGTGGACTTTAGCCTAGACCGGCACGGGTATTTTTGGTTTGTTTGGTTTTATTCTGTTTTGTTTTCCCTTTATTGGCTGCTTATCTTGGTTGTTTTTGGTTTTTATTTCTATTTCATTCTAATCATATTGTAGTTTTTAATATAGGCATATATATAGGTGTATATAGGTGAATATATGTCCATATATATGGGTGTGTAGACAATTATATATATATTTTTTTCCTTTTTTCTTTTTCTTTTTCTTTCTTTTCTTTTTCTTTTTTCCCCACCCTCACTTTCTCTCTTATTTTATTCATTCTTCTCACTGCTATACTTTTCCTCTTTTCCTTTTTTCTGCAAATTTTATTTTTTTAATTTTTCTTACTTTTTTATTATTATTTTAGTTTATTTTTATTTTTTATTTTTTAGGTATAGCTAATTGGTTTCTCATGTTTATTCTATTATTTATTTTAGGATATTGTATTTTATTTTGTTTCCTCTTCTGTTATTATTGAGTGTGTGGTTTTTGTTTTGTTTCTGTTTGTTTTCTACATTAGTATGATTGATATTTCTTTACAAGTTGACTGTAGTTTGATGGTTGGTTTTTTTTACTTGTGCGAGCATTTGGTTTCCTTTGGTGGCTGCGGAGGTTGTTCTTGTTGATCTGTTATGCTCTAAAATCACTCTGCAGCAGTGGGTCCAAACAAACAGACACAAGAATCATCATACCCGGAGGCCAACTTTAGATAAAACCAGAGCATTTCTGGGTTTGACATACAACAGTCATACCCAAAAGGAAGTTGCTACAGGTACTAGGACCCATAGGGTCCAAGTTTCATCAGAGGGGTCAGTCCTCTCACAGCAGCTCATAAACTGAAGACGCTGCTGATTCTCACAGCTAATCAATCTGGGAGTCAATCCCACCTACTGACAAACCAAAAGTAATCCAAACTAAAACTTCAACAAGTGAGGATGCACGACACAAGGAACACCTCAGATACAAGCACAGGAGAATAAGGAGACTGAGTAATTCAAATATAAAGGACACACACCATATAAGTTTATCCAGAAAAGACTGAGAAATCTGGGGGATCTATCTGTTATATTGAAGCAAACACAAAGAGTAAGCCAGAATGGGGAGACAAAGAAACATAACACAAATAAAAGAACAGAAGAAACTTCCTGAATCAGTGGAAATAGAGGAAATAGAGGTAACCAACCTATTGGAGACAGAGTTCAGAACACTGATTATTAGAATGTTCAAGGAAATTAATGAAAATATAAAGAAGGATAGAGAAATCATGAAAAGCAACCAGCTAGAACTTAAGGACACAATTACTGAATTAAATAACAAACTTGATGGAATCACTAGCAGATTGGATGAAGCAGAAAATCGAATCAGTGACTTAGAAGACAAAATAGCAGAGATCACCCATGCGGAACAACAAAAAGAAAAAAGAATGAAAAACATGGAAAATAGTTTAAGAGAGCTGGGGGAAAACATCAGATGCAATAACCCAAGGGTCATTGGAGTACCAGAAGGAGAAGAGAGGGAGCAAGGGATTGAGAATATATTTGAAGTAATGATGTCTGAAAACTTCCCTAACCTGGCAAAGGACATTGAAATACAAGCCCAGGAAGTGCAGAGAGTTCCAACCAGGGTGATTCCAAACAGGCCCACTCCAAGACACATTGTAGTGAAAATGGCAAGGGTTAAGGACAAAGACAGAATCCTTAAAGCAGCAAGGGAAAGGCAGCAAGTTACTTACAAGGGTACCCCCATAAGATTATCAGCTGACTTTTCTACAGAAACTTTGCAGGCCAGAAGGGAGTGGCAGGAGGTTTTCAAAGTGATGAAAAATAAAGGCCTACAACCAAGATTGCTGTATCCAGCAAGGTTATCATTTAAAATCGAAGGCAAGATAAGGAGCTTTGCAGAAAAGAATAAGTTAAGGGAATTCATTACCAACAAGCCAGCTTTTCAGGAAATGCTAAAAGGGCTTCTTTAAGTAGAAGAGAAAAGCAACCTATGAAAGACTACGAACACAAATAAGAAAATGGCAATAAATACACACCTATCAATAATCACATTAAATGTAAATGGATTAAATGCTCCAATAAAAAGACATAGGGTGGCTGAATGGATAAGAAAGCAAGACCCCAGCATATGCTGTATACAAGAGACTCACCTCAGATCCAAAGACTCATACAGGCTGAAAGTAAAGGGATGGAGCAAAATATTTCATGCAAATGGTACTGAGAATAAAGCTGGAGTAGCGATACTTATATCAGATAAAATGGACTTTAAATTGAAGAATATAACAAAGGACAAAGAAGGACACTTCATAGTAATGAAGGGACCGATCCAACAAGAGGACATAACTCTAGTAAACATCTATGCACCTAACATAGGAGCCCCTAAATATATAAAACAGATATTGTCAGACATAAAGACAGAGATCAACAGTAACACTATCATAGTAGGGGACTTCAACACCCCGCTGTCACTAATGGACAGATCCTCCAGACAGAAAATCAATGTGGAAACAGCGACCTTAAATGACACATTAGACCAGCTGGATTTAACAGACATTTTCAGAACATTTCATCCCAAAGCTGCAGCATATACGTTCTTTTCAAATGCACATGGAACATTTTCTAAGCTAGACCACATGTTAGGCCACAAAACAAGTCTCAATAAATTTAAGAAGATTGAAATCATTTCAACTGTATTCTCTGACCACAATGCTATGAAACTAGAAATCAATTATAAGAAGAAATCCGGGAAGCTGACAAATAAATGGAGGCTAAACAATATGCTATTAAATAGTGAGTGGGTCACAAATGAGATCAAGGAGGAAATCAAAAGATACCTTGAGACAAACGATAATGAAAACACCACGACCCAAAATCTCTGGGATGCTGCGAAAGCAGTCCTAAGAAGGAAGTTTATAGCAGTGCAAGCCTACCTCAAGAAGGAAGAAAAATCTCAAATCAACAGGTTATCCTTACACCTAAGGGAACTGGAAAAAGAACAGCAAAAGAGGCCCAAGGGGAGTACAAGAAAGGAGATAATAAAGACCAGAGCAGAAATAAACAATATAGAGAACAGAAAAACAATTCAAAAGATCAATGAAACCAAGAGCTGGTTTCTTGAGAAGATAAACAAAATTGACAAACGTCTAGCCAGGCTCAACAAAAAAAAAAGAGAGAGGACTCAAATTAGCAAAATCAGGAATGAAAGAGGGGAAATAACTACAGACATCACAGAAATACAAAAAATTCTAAGAAATTACTATGAGCAACTATATGCCAACAAATTTGACAATCTGGAAGAAATGGATACTTTTCTAGAAGCATACAACCTTCCAAAGCTAACGCAAGAAGAAACAGAAAATCTAAATACCCTGATTACTACCAAGGAAATTGAATCAGTAATTGACAAGCTCCCAAAAAACAAAAGCCCTGGACCAGACGGCTTCACAAGTGAATTTTATCAAACATTCAAAAAAGAACTATCACCTATTCTTCTCAAACTATTCCAAAAAATCCAAAAGGAGGGAAGGCTCCCAAACTCTTTTTATGAAGCCACTATCACCCTGATTCCAAAACCAGATAAAGACAGCACAAAAAAGGAAAACTACAGGCCAATCTCCCTGATGAATAGAGATGCAAAAATTCTCAATAAAATATTAGCAAACAGAATTCAGCAATATATTAAGAAGATCATACATCATGATCAAGTGGGATTCATCCCTAGTGCACAAGGCTGGTTCAACATCCGTAAATCAATTAATGTGATACACCACATCAACAAAATGAAGGATAAAGATCACATGGTCATTTCAATAGATGCAGAAAAAGCATTTGACAAAATCCAACAGCCATTTATGTTAAAAACCCTTAGCAAAGTGGAAATACAGGGATCATATCTCAACATAATAAAAGCCATATATGATAAACCTACAGCTAACATTATACTCAATGGGGAAAAGCTAAAACCATTCCCCTTAAGATCAGGAACAAGACAAGGCTGTCCACTTTCTCCTCTTTTATTCAACATAGTGCTGGAAGTTCTAGCCACAGCAATCAGACAACAAAAAGAAATAAAAGGCATCCAAATTGGCAAGGAAGAAGTAAAATTGTCATTATATGCAGATGACATGATACTGTATATAGAGAACCCCAAAGACTCCATCAAAAAACTATTGGAACTGATAGACGAATTCAGTAAAGTAGCAGGATATAAAATCAATGTTCAGAAATCAGTGGCATTTGCATATACCAATAATAAACTAATGGAAAGAGAAATTAAGAAAACTGTCCCATTTACAATTGCGTCAAGATCTATAAAATACCTAGGAATAAATTTAACCAAAGAAGTGAAAGATCTGTACTCAGAAAATTATAAGACACTGAAGAAAGAAATCATAGAAGATACAAATAAGTGGAAACACCTACCATGCTCATGGATAGGAAGAATTAATATAGTTAAAATGTCCATACTGCCTAAAGCAATATATAAATTCAATGCAATTCCTATCAAACTACCAAGGGCATTTTTCACAGAAATAGAAAATATAATCCTAAAATTTATATGGAATCATAAAAGACCCAGAATAGCTTTGGAAATTCTGAGAAATAAAAACAAAGTCGGGGGGATCACGCTAGCAGACATCAAAATCTACTACAAGGCCACAGTAATCAAGACAGTTTGGTATTGGCATAAAAACAGGCACATCGATCAGTGGAACAGAACAGAGAGCCCAGAAATAAATCCAAGCATTTACGGACAGTTAATCTATGACAAGGGAAGCAAGAATTTACACTGGAGTAAAGATAGTCTATTCAATAAATGGTGCTGGGAAAATTGGACTGACACATGCAAAAAAATGAAACTGGATCATCTCCTTACGCCTTATACAAGAACAAATTCAAAATGGATTAAAGACTTAAATGTAAGACCTGAAACCATAAAAATCCTAAAAGAGAATATAGGGAGTACATTTGCAGACATTACCTGGAGCAATATTTTTACTGATACATCCCTACGGGCAAGGGAAGTAAAAGAAAAAAATGAACATATGGGATTATATCAGATTTAAAAGTTTTTTCACAACAAAGGAAACCATTAATAAAACAAAAAGGAAGCCTACTGAATGGGAGAATATATTTGCCAACGATATATCTGATAAGGGGTTAATATCCAAAATTTATAAAACACTCATGAAACTCAACACCAAAAAAACAAACAACCCAATTAAAAATTGGGCAGAAGATATGAAGAGACATTTCTCTAAAGAGGACATACAGATGTCCAACAGGCATATGGAAAAAAGTTCAACCTCACTGGTCATTAGGGAAATGCAAATAAAAACCACCATGAGATACCACCTCACTCCAGTCAGAACGGCTATGATCAACAAATCAACAAACAACAAGTGCTGGCGGGGCTGTGGGGAAAAGGGGACCCTGCTGCGCTGTTGGTGGGACTTCAGATTGGTGCAGCCACTATGGAAATCAGTATGGAGGTATCTCAAAGAACTGGAAATAGAGCTACCGTTTGACCCAGCAATTCCACTCCTAGGTATTTATCCTGAAAAAACCAAGACACTTATTCAAAAAAAGTTATGCACCCCGATGTTCATAGCAGCACAATTTGCAATAGCTAAGACTTGGAAACAACCAAAATGCCCATCAGTAGATGACTGGATTAAGAAACTGTGGTATATTTATACAATGGAGTATTACTCCGCTATAAGGAAGAATGAAATCGTGCCATTTGCAATGATATGGATGGACCTAGAGACTATAATGTTGAGTGAAATAAGTCAGTCAGAGAAGGACAAATACCATATGATCTCACTCATATGTGGAATCTGAAAAACTGTATGAATGAGCAAAGTAAACAGAAACTGTCTCATAGATATAGAGGAAAAATCAGGGTTGCTAATTGGGAGAGGAATGGGGATGAGGGAGAAGGGAAGGGATTAGACAGCAAAAATAGGCAACTACAATATTGCTACTGGGATAGGAAAAACAGTTTGGGGAATATAATTAATAATGTTGTAAATATTCTGTGGAATGTCAGATGATCATAGGTCTTGTTAGGGAGACCATTTCATGGATGGAGTAGAGGTTTGATCACTGCACTGTATGACTAAAGTGGAGGTGGTATACCTACTGTAATTGAATATATATAGATAGTCACGGGATGTGGATTATACTGTGGAAGAGAGTCAGAGGAAGAGTAATAGATATATATGATATGGGGCGGGGGAGTGGGGTGGTGTATTGGGGGTGGGGGGTTGTCACTTTGAGGGGTAAAATGTATAACTATTGCACTGTGTTGTACACCTGAAACTAATTAAAAATAAAATTAAAAAAAAAGAGAGAGAAAAAAAAATTCTGAATGTATATTAAAAATTTAAATTCTCTCATGGGTTCAATCTGGCCCATAGGCATGTTTTCTTTGACACAAATATTTGTAAAATTAATTTTAAACACTAAACCGTTGTCTATGAGTGTTGGTTTGTTTATTGTCTTCTTTGTTGCTTTCAGTTTTATATTCCACATATGAGTGAAGTCATATGGTTTTCAACTTTTTCTATCTGCCTTATTTTGCTTAACGTGATGATGTATTACAGCATTGTACACTTGAAACTTATATAAAGATTTACTAGCAATGTCACCAAAATAAATTTAATTTAAAATCATATGAGATTTTCGGGGGTTATACATTATGCATCAACATTTAAATAAACTATATATTTTACCAAAAATTTTTAAGCAATTGAAATATTATGGTTTTAAATTTAAAAATTGCACTTTTTGCTTCTGTTGAAAAATTAAGATGTTATAATACTAAGACTTATGGAAACAATCAGCTTGAACTGAGTAGTAGTTGCCACCTTTATATGGGGCATGTGACTCAATTTGTTACAGTCCCACCACTCATAATTGTCATATAACTGGATAACTGAAACCTTCATGGTCCCTGTAGATAGTATGAGTTGACTCGTGCTCTAGAACTTGTGGGACAATCATGTTTTAAAAGTACATTTCCTTTTTCCTTGTTAAGTTAATAAGAGGATAACAAATCATTTTTAAAAATTTAAGCCCGAGCAATGGCACCTTTTGTATAAATTCAAAATGGTCTGCTCTGGAGTTTGATTAAGGTGCAATAAACTCACAACAGCTCATCAGGCTCTTGAGATTTATGCCATACCTCAAATTGATTTTGTAAAGAAGCAGGGAAAAAATAGATAAATGAGACACCAGCTTATAGTTAGAATAATAGAAAGACCTATTTATACTGCAAAAAAAACCACAATAAAACTAAGACTAAAGCAAGATTGCAAATTACTTAAGACTATTCACGTCACTACAAAGTTTATTTTGAAGAGCACTACAGAGAGAAAAGTTATGAAGCAGACACTAATTACTAACACATGGTATTTGTATTTTCCAGAAGGTTAGAAACAGAATAAAAGTTCCTTGTCCAAGGTTACTGAGATCATTTGTAGAAAGATCAAGAATGAAAACAAAGCCTTTCAATTCTGTGTCATAGTCCAAAGCATGCCTTTTTTTCATCACGGCTTTGTTAATTGGGAAAAAAAAAAGCGAATACAAAAAAAAAAAGTGAATAGTAATCAGGTGAATCCTGTATAGGCTTTAAATAGTAAGCAATGATTATGTGAGACAGAATGAATAAACAAAAGGAAAAGTGGACAGATGTACCAGTTATTTTTGTCCATCTCACAGTTGATTTGAATGACATAAAATACAGAGCTAGAGGTGGAGAGAACAACAGTGTAACTTCATTTAAAATATAAAAGCAGAGCAAAATAAACAGAGAGGGCAAAACACTATTGATTATTATAAAGCTTTTACGTGGATTTCAGGTTTGTCAGGACTTGCCATATTGGCTGATGGAAGATTACAGACAGCTACACCAAGAGGCTGATGAAGTAGAAACATCAGGTTTAAAGTGGTTGGTGGACTCAAAACTAGAATGAATCAAAAAGAAAAAAAAAACTCTCTCCCAAAGTTTAGGATAAATCATAGCTAACCTTTTAAAGAAGCTAAAAAATTAAGAAAGATAGATTTTTAAAAATTTTAGAGCAGTTTCAGGTTTACAAAAATATAATCGAGCATAAAGTACAGAGAGTTCCTGTATGCCACCCCTTCTCCTCACCCAGTTTTCCTGTTATTAACATCTTGCATTAGTGTGGTGCATTTGTTACAATGGATGGGATTGTTGTTTTTATTTTTATTTATTTTTTATTAATTTCAGCTGTATACAACACCATAATGATAACCCCAACAAGTCTACAAACCACCTGTCACCATACATAACTGTTATAATACCATTGACTATACTCATTATGCTGTACTTTACATCCCACGATTTTATGTGTATATATACGTGTGTGTATACATATATATGTATGTATATATCCATATAGATTATATGGTGCCAAAAAAGTATACATATTTTAAGTAAGGAAAACTGTATTAAAATTGTAATACTCAATATATACTGATAACAGAAGATGAATACAAGTCATGTTTGACTCCTGCAATTACAAGAGGTGCTCAAAATGGTTACCATCAGCATCCAGACACTTCTGATTACGGCGAACTACTGCTTGAGCAACGCTGACCAAAGTGTCCACTTGTATACATTTTTTGGCACCCCTGGTATATTAGTTATAGTTTTTTTATATTAATTTCAAGTATACAACACAGTGGTTAGGCATTTATATAACTTATGAATTGATCCCTCCAATAAGTCAGGTATCCATCTGACACCATACATAGTTTTTACAACATTGTTGACTATATTCCCTATACTATATTTCACATCCCCATGACTATTTTATGACTACTAATTTGTACCTCCAGGTCCCTTGACCTTTCTCACCGCCCCCCAACCTCCTTCCATCTATCAACCATCAGTTCGTTCTCTGTATCTATGAGTCTATTTCTGTTTTGTTTGTTTGTTTATTCTGTTCTTTAGATGCCACATATAAGTGGGATAATGTGGTATTTGTCTTTCTCAGTCTGACTTATTTCACTTAGCATAATATTCTCTAGGTCCATCCATGTTGTTGCAAATGGTAAGATTTCATTCTTTTTTATAGCAGAGTAATACTCCATTGTATACATGTATCACATTTTCTTTATCCAATAGTTTATTGATGGGCATTTTGGCTGTTTCCATATCTTAGCTATTATGAATATGCTGCAGTAAACATAGGGGTGCATATATTTTTTTTGAAATAATATTTTGGATTTCTTTGGATAAATACCCAGGAGTGACATTGCTGGGTCATATGGTAGTTCTATTTTTCATTTTTTGACGAACCTCCATACTGTTTTCCATTGTGGCTGCCTCAATTTGCAATCCAATGAACATTGCACAAGGATTCCCTTTTCTCCACATCTTCACCAACAATTGTTTGTTGATTTATGGATGATAACCATTCTGATAGAAGTGAGGAGCTATCTTATTGTGGGTTTTATTTGTATTTCTCTCATGATCAGTGATTTTTGAGCATCTTTTCATATGTCTATTGGCCATCTGTTGTTCCTCTTTAGAGAAATGTCTATTCAAAGCTTCTGCCCATTTTTTTAATTTGATTATTTGTTTTCTTGGTGTTGAGGTGTATACATTTTTTTCATAAATTTTGAATTTTAACCTCTTATCAGATGTATCCTCGGAAAATATCTTCTCCCATTCAGTAGGACGTCTTTTTGTTTTGTTGATGGTTTCTTTTGCTGTGCAAAAACCTTTTAGTTTGGGGCCGGCCAAGTGGCTCGTTGGTTAAGAGTATGCTTGGGAGTGCGAGCTCTGAGCAGCAGGGCCACCAGTTTGGATCCCACATGGGCCAGTGATGCTGCACCCTCTACAGCTGAAATGGTGAACAGCACCTCAACCTGGAGCTGGGCTGTGGTGACGCAATAGCATCGGCTGCAGTGGGGCTGCGGTGGGCTGCTGTAAGCTACCGTGAGTGACCGGCAGCCAGTGTGAGTGGCCAGCAGCTGGCGTGAACTGCTGTGAGTCACAGTGAGCAGCCATCCAATGGCTGGTGACCGATCTGCCTCAGCCGGGAAGAGCACAATGATCACAATACCAACATGGGCCAGTGAAGCGACATCCTCCACAACTACACTGAAGAACAAAAGGATAGCAATTTGTCTGTTCCCGTTCCCCGAATCCCCAATGCTGTTCCCTCCCCCAATTCCCCAATAAAATCTTTAAAAAAATAAAAATTCTTTAGTTAGATGAAGTCCCCTTTGTTTCTTTTTTTCTTTTTTTGCCCATTGCCAGCGGAGATATATCAGCAAAAATATTACTAAGGTTAATGTCTGAGAGTTTACTTCCTATATTTTCCTCCAGGAGTTTTATGGTTTGGGGGGGTCTTACATTTAAGTCTTAATTCTATTTTGAGTTTATTCTTGTATATGGTGTGAGAAGGTGGTTCAGTTTCACTTTATTTTGCAAGTGTCTGTCCAGTTTTCCCAGCACCTTTTGTTGAATAGATTGTCTTTACACCGATGTAAATTCCTGCTCCCTTTGTCATAGATTCAATGACCAGATAGGCATGAATTTATTTCTGGGCTCTTTGGTTTCTTTTATGCATAGCAAATTAACTAAGATTAGGAGCGGACACTATATTTACAAATGTGGTGCCAGAAATCAATAATTTATGTTGTGATGGCTATGATTTTTATAAATAATGAAACTGACAGGCAAAGAGTTTAATTACTGTTAAATATTGTTATTTGGGATATGCCCAAGCATCTTTGATGCTTTGAAGCAAAGCAATTTTATGGTAAATGTTCTTAATCTGTATGATCAGGGCATAAATGGGATTTGGCAGGGCTTATATTTCCCCCAAAATATTATGAAAAATTGTGTGTATATTTGCATACGTTATTTTCCTGTGGAAAGAGCTTATATCTCTTAGATTCTCAAAATGGTCCATGGGTGTGTATGTCTGTGTGGAGGAAGGAGTTTAGGGACTACTTCTTTGAGAGAACAAGAATCATTCATACAGCATCTGCAGATGAATCCCAGTGTCCACTTTATTACATATTCTATCCATCAACATAGCTCCAGAAGGTATAAGGGACCCATTGGGTCCTTCTTATATCAATGGTTTCATAGTTAAAATACGAAACGGAACCTTTTCTTTATTTACTTTGTTCAGCTCTAGCTATGTGTCTTATAATATACATAAAATGAACCATAATTAGAATTATCTGGATACATCCAAGGATCATATGCACCCACTGAACCTATGCTTTTATACAATGCTATGAATATTTGTTAAATGAATGAAACACTGGCTGTATCACATTGTAGCTACTTTGTAAATAAACATGGTTTTCAAATTCAACACCATGCGTTATCCCTGTTTGGGGATTTCTTTGATTTAGATTATGCTTAAGCAGAATGCTACAGTGTGGCATAGTTGCAAAAGCAAAGGCTTTGTATGTAAACATGGATTCATATCACCTCTCTGTCAGTTAGAAATTGTAAAATAGGGATAATAATATCCACCATATAGGACTTACACAATTTTAGAAATAAGATGTGGAAAATGCCTAGTGTCTTACCTGGCACATAGTAAATATTCTATAATTGGTAATGATTACATCCTAGATAGCAAGTATTTTGTCTTTATTGTCAACAGTGACTAGTATATGTTGTCTTCCAGTCACATATTTTAAGCAGCAAGTACCTGGATTCAGGCAGATCGTGGCCAAAAGAAGTTAACTAACCTTCAGAAAGGTTTATTTATAATTCCTGTCTTAAGAGGACAGCTGAATGTTTCAGGGATATAAGATCCTAAATTTATTGAAATATTCAAATTCTATAAAACTCATGTGGTTTTGTGTGGGCCTACATTTCAAAAGCGCAGTTCATATTCTACAAGCTAGTGTTTATGTTTTAATATATGCACTGTACCTCTTACACTGAAATGAGGATTTGTCTTTCAAGACAAATAAAAAACATGAATTTCAAGTATTGTTACAAGCCTGGCAAACATATTCGTAAAATGCTACTTGTCACAAATGCATGTTGCATAAATAGCCATTTCCTGACTTTTATGATGTGATTTTTAACCCACAGAGTTTAATACCATGCTAGGATGAGCAGAGAATAAATAAGATTTTGTATTATAAGTCTAAATCTTTTGAATAATAATATTTCATTTGACACAAACTTATGATTATGCCCATCTCAATAATACTCAAACTATAAGACAAATGTCTGAAGCTATTATTAAGTGTACTATAGCAATTTGTTATATGAAAGGTTATTTGGAGTTTGTTGTAAACATTGAAAGTTAAAAATACGGATATATTAGTTTATACAGAAAAATAAACTACTTTTGTTTTAGAGCCCTTAAATTTGAAATGCAATTTTAAAAAAAAGGTAATTAACCAATTTATCACAAATTACCAAATAGGCCAATGATTTTGGTAATTATCAAGACAACTCAATTTTTGCTTTACTCTGCAGAAATTATTTGCTGAACTGAATTGGCGATCATCAAAATTACTTACAATATACTGCTTACTGAAGCATGACAGAATCCGACTCTTATAACCAATTAATTGAACCTAATAAAGCTATTAAATTATTTTTGTTTACTAGCATTCCTTTGAGATTAATGATGTGATCTCTCTTTAGGCTAAGAGGAATAACTAAAAATTTTTGAGGAAATTTAATTTCTCTGTTTTGAAATAACCAAGACTGCCTAACAGCTAAATGATAAATTATTGTTCTTCCCAAATCTGAAAGAAAATCTCACCACAAATTAATTTATTTGTACTCTTTGTTAAACATTTTTTTCAGCCAACACTTTTTGTATGTTAAATAAGTTGGAAGTTCAAGGTATCTGCGTTGGTTTGATTTTCTGCTACTGCCACGGAGATGTATAGAAGAAATCATTGCTTTCTAGACCAGTTCAATTTCCTGACTAGGGCAGATATAGCACCATCTGTTGTACACTCTCTGGTGCTTGTGAATGTAATTTTATCTCTTTTGTCTGGAGAGAAACTCTGCTTAGAGTCATCTATGAAATGAGGTGTTGCTCTTTGCCCTTTGACTTGCATTTGAAAAGGTGATTATATTAGTAAGGCTATTCCATACTTTTCATTATATTTGAGAAGAAAGTTGTGTGGGTAATTGAGATGTCCCCAGGAGTAGTTAACTGGTTGCCTTGCATGACCTTATGAAATAGCGTTTATTTTGGTCAGTTCGTCCATTCTATGTTCTAAGACTAGTGGGTCTAGAATATTGATTTGTTAATATCCTGGAATTGCTGTGCACTCAAACAAATTCTCAGTATTTAAACCATAGAGCGAACATATTAATAATAATTTATAATTGATATGTAGACTTTATTGTTCTCATTGACCTGACCAGCATGTTCTTTGGAGTTAGCACCTGGGCTCAAACCTCAAGTTTGCTATTTCCTATCTCTGATGTCTCTGTTAAGTTATTCTCTGTAATTGTGATCTCAGCTTCTTCGACTGCAACTGAGAATGATTGTATCTGTCTCATAAAATGGTTGTAAGGTTTGTATAAAATGAAGTCTATAAAGAGTATAACAAAGTGCACAGCATATAGTAAGAAAATGTTATTCTCTCCCTACAAGAAAACAGACAAAATTATTAAATGATTGCTTGTTGAATTATCAGTTCAATGATCCTTCCACTACAAAATAATACAAAAAATACTTTGTGAATGAGCAGAGTTCATTTATTCGCATCTTACAGAATGTAGCTACAAGAAATACTTAAAACCAAACTTCTTTTCCAAAGTTCAAGCCATCTTAAATGTGACTTATGATCCTTTGTATAGTGTTACAGCCTTACAGAAACCAACTAACACCTTTGCGTCTTTTTTCCTTATCTCCTCTCCCAAAGTCTTATAGCATATGATTTATTTTTCCAGTTACTTTTTTTAAAATATAGGAGTAATTAGAGGCCAAATATGAAATCATACATCAAGAAAAATATTAAAGATCTGCAAGAACACTTAGAAATCAAGGGATAAAAAATACATACCAAAATATCTTACAATAATGTACCTAAAATAATCTAAACAACAAATTCTATAAACTTCTCATCTCTGGAAAGATACAGTAAGTACTCAGATAATGTCATTGATAGGTTCTTGGAGCTCTGGCAAAATGACATATAATGAATACAGTTTTACCATATGCTAATTGATATAAATAAGAAATAATTAAGTTCCTAAGGCATCTCATCAATGATTTGTATTTATTTATTTAATGTTTTGCACCAGTATTATAATTGCCTTGTATTATAATTATCTTATACAACTGTTGTTGAAATGGTAGTAAAATACCTGTCTACTGGCATAGTTAAACACACTTAACAAATTCATACTGTACTTATATGCTATTTCATTATCAGTTAGGTTTCTATTTTATTTCATTTTTATTCCCATCCCTCCACCCTTCTCGCCTTTGGAAACCATTAGCTTATTCTCTATATCTATGTGTAGGTTTCTGTTTTGTTCATTCATTTGTTTTGTTTTGTTTTTAGATTTCACATACAAGTGGAATCATATGATATTTGTTTTTCTCTGTATGACTTATTTCACTTAGCATAATGCCCTTTAGGCCCATCCATGTTATCTCAAATGGCAAGATTTCATTCCTTTTCATTGCTAAATTATATCTATATCTATATCTATATCTATCTATATATATTTATATATAGATAGATAGATATATCACATCTTCTTTATCCATTCATCTATCGATGGACACCAGGTAGCTTCCATATCTTGGCTATTGTAAATCATGATGCAATGAACATAGGGGTGCATAAATCTTTTTTTTTTTTTTGAGGGCAGCTTCACTAGCCCTCATATGTGGGTCCCCGAACCGGGGCCGCTGGCATCCCAAGCCAGCTCTTAATCACTGCGCCACTCGGCCGGCCCGTGCATATATCTTTTTGAGTTAGTGTTTTTGTTTTCTTCAGATAAATACCCAGAAGTGGAATGGCTGGGTCATATGGCAACTCTATTTTTAATATTTTGGAAACTCCCCATAGTTTTTTCCAAAGTGGCTTCACCAATTTACAATCCCACCATCAGTGTACAAGGATTTCATTTTCTCCACATCCTTATCAGCACTTGTTATTTGCTGATTTATTGGTGATAGCCGTTCTCACAGGTATGAGATGATATCTCATTGTGGTTTTAATATTTACTTCACTGGTGATTAGTGATGTTGAACATGTTTTCATATGTCTGTCTGTTGCCCATCTGTATGATCATTTTAGAGAAATGTCTATTCAGGTCCTCTGTCCATTTTATAATTGGATTATTATTATTATTATTATTATTATTATTATTATTATTATTTTGGCAATAAGCTGCATGAATTCCTTATGTATTTTGCATATTAACCTTTTATCAGATGGATCATTTGAGAATATCTTCTCCCATTCAATAGGTTCTCTTTTCATTTTGTTGATCTTTTCCTTCGCTGTGCAAAAACTCTTTGTTTTGATGTAATCCCATTTGTTTATTTTTCTTTTGTTTTTCTTGCCAGAGGGGACATATCAAAAAAGACATTGAAAAGAGTTACGTCAAAAAGTTTAAGGCCTATGTTTTCTTCTAGGAGTTTTATGGTTTCAGATCTTACATTGAAGACTTTAATCTATTTTGAGTTTATTTCTGTATATGGTGTAAGAAAATGTTCGCATTTTTTTGCAAGTATCTGTCCCATTTTTCCAACACTACTTATTGAAGAGACTGTCTTTACCCCACTGTATATCCTTGCCTTCTTTGTTTTAGGTTAATTGACCATATATGTGAGGGTTTATTTCTAGGCTCTTTATTGTATTCCTTTGATCTATATATCTGTATATATACCAGTACCATATTATTTCCATTATTGTAGTTTTATAGTATACTTTCATATCAGATAGTGTGATACCTCCCACTTTGTTCTTTCTCAAGATTTCTTTACCTATTCAGGGTCTTTTGTAGGTTCCATATAAATTTTTTTTTTTAATTGGGGAATTGGTGGAGGGGAACAGACAAGTTGCTGTCTTTTTGTTCTTCAGTTTAGTTGCAGAGGATGTTGCTTCACTGTTGGTATCGTCATTGCGCTCTTCCCGGATGAGGCAGATCGGTCGCTGGCCTCTGGATGTCGCTCACCGCGGCTATTGGCAGCTCACGCTTGGCTGCCAGCCGCTCGCGCTGGCTGCGGGCCACTCACTGTAGCCTATGGCAGCCCACTGCAGCAGGGGCTGCAGCCCACACCATCACCGGGGCTCGCACAGCCCAGCTCCAGGTGGAGCTGTTGTTAGCTGTAGAGGGCAGTGTCACTGGCCATCATGTGGGATCCGAACCGGGGCAGCTGGCATCCCAAAACCAGCGCTTAACCAATGCGCCACTCGGCCGGCCCTCCATATAAATTTTTGGATTAGTTGTTCTCTCATCAATGTTATAACAAATTGACATTGAACAAAATGATGTTATTGGAGGACCTGCTGTATAAAGTCAACAATGACAATAGCAAGTCCAAAGATAGTGTTTTAATGCAGAGAGGAACAATAAAACAATCCTGAATAAATTGTATAGATAAATTTATTAGCAGAAATAAATGAAGGGTAATTTTTTAAAAAAATTATCTGCGACCATCCAGAGGCCGGCAACCGATCTGCCTCATCCGGGAAGAGCGCAATGACGATACCAACATGGGCCAGTGAAGCAACATCCTCCACAACTAGACTGAAGAACGAAAGGACAGCAACTTGTCAGTTCCCCTTCCACAATTCCCCAACGCTGTTCCCCTCCCCCAATTCCCCAATAAAAAATCTTAAAAAAATTATCTTTGTCATAACTTATAACAGTAAAAAATAGAAGCATTTTGAATACCCAAATATGAGGAGATTAAATAAATTATACATACTATATTAATATGAAATATTAAGACCTTAAAAATCATCATAAATATCTCTTTTTGAAAATGCTTAGTTACATAAAATATATTTATTAAAAGAAAATACGGGTTCGGGTCCCACATATGAGGGCCAGTGATACTGCCCTCAAAAAAAAAAAAGCAAAAAAGAAAATACGTTATTCCTCTTAGTTCAAGATGTTGAAGTAGGTAAAAGGGACCAGCCAGTTCCACATCTCCACCCCTCCTACCAGTCTTGAGGTGGCTTTTTCTCCCAATATGTATTTCTTAAGCTTGCTATATTTACAGTACATAAGAGGATTTTTCAATGTGCTTGAATTAAACAAGATTTAAGAATTAACATTAGCTCTGGTAATTGACCTCTGAAACATTTTATCAAGCCTGGGATCCTTATTATTTCTCAAAATACTGGTAAGAGATTGGAAAATCCCCAAAATTTACAATGGAACTTATTCTATTATCTCTTTATAAAATGTATACAAGTGGTGTGTATCCTGTCCCATATGACAGAGTTAAATCCCAATGTCCCAACTTTTAAATTTTATTTTTTTCTCTTAATAACTTTGGCTATGTGTATATATCTCACAAACTACTCAACATTTTGACAAAGAAATATCGTTGCTTCTTTGACAAAGGCTTTCAATGAAATACTCAAATGGCATATTGATTCAATTTAATTCAGTTGACATTTACTTAGTATCTACCATGTGTCTGGCACAGATTTTACATATTGGGGTTCTTGCAGACCACAAAGTCCAATGTAAAGACACATGTGTAAATAGCTAGCGAAATACGAGTAGTAAAACCAATAGTGAATTCTCAGTCTTCTTGATGTATCAGCAGCATTTCACCATTGGTGATCTCCTTTCTGAAACACTTTTTTTTTTCATTTGAATGAACATCTAGAAAATAATGATTCCTTCTTCCTAAAATCCCATACCGTCTTCACTCTGTATTATTTATTTCTATAAAAATTATCATCAGATGACATATTTGTTTGTCTGTATCTCCTTAAGGATAATGGAGGAGACTTTGTTGTGATCAATATAACTCCAGCCCTAGAGCAACTCCTGGCATGTAATTAGCACTCAATAAATATTAGTTGAATGGATTTTAGAGGAATATGTAAACTACTATTAGAGAAAATGAAAATGAAATAGCAATTCATTCTGTTTCAGAGTGAGGGTGGAATAAATTAGTTGAGTTTATAGATAGTAGGTAGCACTGGAAGTGAACCTTTAATGATAGATAAGTGTTTTCAGGTGAAATTCTAGAAAAGTAGATATTTTGTCCAGAGACTGTCAAGTAATTTAGTGTGGCTAGAATGTAGACTGTTTGGTAGCTAGATATAAAACTGGAATCTATCAACTGGGGATATTTTGTGAAATGTCTAGTATACCATACTAAGGAAAGTTGACCTAGACAATGAGGCAACATCAAGAATATTTAAGCAGGAGAATAATAAGTTCAGACAGGTTTTAATACTATTGCTACTATCACAAGTTCATACATATGCAACATTTGTTATGTTCCAGGCACTGTTCTAAGTGCTATACATATTTTCATACTTAGAGTAATCCAGTGAAGTAGATACTATTATGTTTCCCATTTTTTCAGTTAAGGAAAATGATGTACAGGGAGGTTAAATAATGCGTCTAATATCACACAGCTGCTAAATGGCAAAACCAGGGTAACAATCCCAGGCATTCTGGTTCCAGAGTCCACACACTTTACCATTATATTATGAAGGATGAGTTTGTTTGGTGAGTTTCAAGTACGATAACAAATTAGAAAATCATTCAAGAAATGATAAAGGCCTGTAATAGGACAGTAATTATGGGGTTGGAGGAGAAGGAATTATTTGGTATAATTGACAGGACATTATGAAGTCTCACATTCAGTGAGATGTGAGAGAAAAATAAGTCAAGTGTAATTTTGAGGTTTCCATAGTTTAAATGATGGTGTCATTGACCAGAAATAGTAAGATAGGAAGTAGAATAGGTTGGGACGAAGAAGAAAATGATGGATTTATCTATGACAGTTGAATACACATCTAACTCGTGTTAGTGAAATACCAGTATTAAGCTATTATTCAATTGTGTCATCCCCCAGTGACATAAGTAGAAATTTTCTAAGTAAACATCAAGACTCTATACAACCTTATCCTAATTCTTTCTCTGCCAGCCTCAAACATGTTAAAATTGGTAACAACCCAATCAATACTTCATTCTTCAGGGTAGGATGATGGGCTATTAGCTAAATCTTCAAAATTCTATTCTTTATTTCTTCCTTTGAGACTCAACCTCTTTCGTAAAAGGGAACAAAATAATTAGTATGCTTTTTTCTCACTGGAGAAGTCTATATTTAAATCAACATTTTTGACTTAATGGTATTGGAAGACACTATCAGGAAGCTAAATTCAATTACGTAACAATGTGAAATTTAAATAAACACTTAAGGGCCGGCCGAGTGGCGCTGTGGTTAAGCGCTGGCTTGGGAAGCCAGCAGCCCTGGTTCGGATCCCACATATGAGGGCCAGTGACACTGCCCTCAAAAAAAAAAATACAATATAAATAAACACTTAAAACAAGTGCTTTCAGTGTAAGAAATATAGAGTGCTATCCTTTGTCTTTAGTTGAAACACACATTATGATTGTCATACCTCTCAAATAATTATTAAACTTACATAATTCACAGACCATTTCAATAGGGTACAATAGTGACAATGATGGGGAGGTTTACAAAGAATGTCATGAAAGTACTTTTGAAGAACACTTAGCCTAGTCTTAGAGATAATGAAAAGTTACCCTGAAAAAAAATGACATCTTAGAAAAGAACATTGGGAGAAAGATTCAAAATGGTGGATTAGGTAAATACAATGCCTGCTGCCTTCCAGGATCACACCAAAATTACAAATAAATTATAGAATAATTAATCTCACAAATCATCTGAAGACTAGCTGAATGAAATCCCTATAACTAAGGATCTAAAGAAGAGGTCACATTGAGACTTGTAGGACGGATGGACATGCAAAATGGGCTGACTCAAACCCACAGATAGTGGTTGATCACCAGAATGGACACTTCGGTGGCAGAGATCCCCCTAAAGGAGGGAAGGATCCCAGCCCCACTCCAGGATCCCCAGGCCAGCGCTTCTATATCAGGAGGAGGAATTCCCATAACATCTGGCAGTGAAAATCGGTGAGGATTCTGTCTGTCAGTCCCGGTGAGACTGAAGTCTCTGATGGAGGGGCAGCAACTTGAAAGGCACCAGAAACATAGAGGGAAAGACTGAGTTGTGTGGCATCGGGCAAGGGCTGGAGGGATGAGCCATTGTCCCTCTTGTGGAGCCTGCCTCACTTGTAGCCTATAGTAGGGTGCCATATTTTCTATGTTGAACCTACCTCCAAAGGGCAAATGTGAAACCACATTGGTGTGGTAAAATCTGCACAGTAGTACCACCTTGCTGACACCCTAGGTCCCCACCCCGCATAGCTAGGACTGCATCACCAAGGGAACTCTCAGCTATGGAGTGGCCAGACCTGCCCCATGAACTGCAGAAGGCTTCCTCAACAGCAAATGGTCCACTGTGGCCCAGTGACCCAAAACCTTCACTGCAGTGACTCTTGGGTACCTCTCAGGGATTTATGAGCTTGAGGTAAGCGGTGGCTTGCCACAGTGTTTTCAAGGCATATTTAAGAAGGGGTTGTAGGCCTAGCACCAGTGCAAGAATCAAAACTGCATTAGCTTTGTAAAAACTACTGCCCACACCCCATTACTCCCTGGAACCCAGCCAGGATGACCTAGGGCTGTATTGCCAGGGCCCACTCAACAACAGTTCAACTAACCTGGCCTGTGCACCTAAAGAGGTTCTTTTAATGACTGAGGCTCACAGGCAGCTGGCAGGTGGTAGCAGGCATAGGGATCCATGGGTCTCTTTGTAAGCTGCCACAGGTCCAATATTGGTAGCAGCCAGCCTCAGTTCACAGTGAGGCCACCCCTATATGCCTTCAGGTCCAGCACAGGCAGCAAACAATCACACATAGCTGTGTAGCTCCTACCGGGTAGCCCCAGGCTGGTCACAGGCAAAGCTGAAATAGGCATGCATGGGAGTCCGTCCCAAGAGACACCAAAGACAACAGCCCCAGGGACAGGCTTTGGACTACACCAGAGCACTACCTGGCTACCCTCAAAAGTAGTACAATCAAAGGGAGGACTTAACAGGCACAAGATCCCATGTGGGTGAACCCCACTCAAAAGGGTCAGCACCCACACAGCAGCCAATACACTGTGTGTGAGGCCAACCCTCACAGTCAGTCAGCTTGGGACTTGGTCCTACCCAGTGACCCACCAAAAGCAATACAGTCTCAACTACAACAGAACAAAAACAACACACTCAAGGGACACTCTAGAATACACACATAGAAGATCAGGGAGACTGCCCCATTGGACCACATACTACATAAAGCCACCCAACAGAGACTGAGAACATAGGAGACCTACCTAATACATAGAAGCAAACACAGAGAGGTAGCCAAAATGAGGAAACAGGGAAACATGTCCCAAATAAAAGAACAGAAGAAACCTCCAGAAATAGAGCTAAATGAAATGGAGGCAACCAACCTACAAGAGAAAAAGTTTATAACACTGGTCATAAGGACGCTTAAGGAACTTAGTGAGAATTTCAAAAAAAGGAGCTAGCAAGCATAAAGAAGGACATAGAAACCATTTTATTTTGTTTTATTTTATTTTTTTATTTTTTTGAGGGCAGTGTCACTGGCCCTCATATGTGGGACCCGAACCGGGGCTGCTGGCTTCCCAAGCCAGCACTTAACCACCATGCCACTCGGCCGGCCCTAGAAACCATTTTAAAAGAGTTAGAAATAAAGAATACAGTAATGGAAATGAAGAAAACACTTGAAGGAATCAACAGCAGATTAGATGAAGCAGAAGATCAAACCAGTGGTTTAGAAGGCAACATAGAAGAAAATAACCAATCAGAATAGCAAAAAGAACAAAGAATTTTTAAGAAATGAAGATAGTTTAAGGGACAACACCATGCATAACAACAGAGGCATCATAGGAGTACCACAACAAGAGAGGGAGCAAGTCATACTGCAAACTTCCTTAACCTGGCAAAGGAAATAGACATACAAGGCCAGGAAATGCAGAGAGTCTCAAATAAGATGAACCCAAACAGGTCCACACCAAAACACATAATTAGAATGACAAAAGGTAAAGAAAAATAGAGAATTCTAAAGCAGCAAGAAAAAGATAACTACTTACTTACAAGGGAGCTGCCTGCCATAAAATTATCAGTGGATTTCTCAACAGAAACTTTGCAGACCAGAAAAGAGTGGCAGGAAGTACTCAAAGTGATGAAAAGTTAGGGCCTACAACCAAGACTACTCTACCCAGAAAGGTTATTATTTAAAATCAAAGGAGAGAAGTGAGGTTCCCAGACAAGAAAAAGCTAAAGGAATTCATTACCACCAAGCCAGTATTACAAGAAATTAAAAAGATTCATTTAAGCAGCAAAAAGGAGAAAACAAACAATCAAACAAACACAGATCAAAAATATGAATAATAAAATGGCAATGACTATATAACTATCAATAATCTATTTAAATATAAATGGAATAAATGTTCCAATCAAAAGACATAGGGTAGTTGAATGGATAGGAAAACAAGACCCATACATATGCTGTCTAGAAGAGACCCACCTCAGAATGATAGACACATGCAGACTGAAAGTAAAGGGATGGAAACAGATATTTCATGCAAATGAAAACAAAACAAAACAAACAAACACAAAAACAAAAGCTGGATTAGCAATACTTATATCAGAAAAAATAGACTTTAAAACAAAGACTATAATAAGAGACAAAAAAGGACATTACATAAAAATAAAGAGATCAGTCTCATAAAAATAAAGAGATTAATCCAACAAGATCATATAACTCTACTAAACATTTATGTACCCAACATAGGAGCACCTAAATATATGAAAACATATTGACCGACATAAAGGCAGAGATCAATAGTTAGTAACACAATCACAGTAGGGGACTTTAACACACCACTGACACCAAAGGATAGATCTTCCAGACAGAAAATCCACAGGGAAACCACGGCCTTAAATGACACTATACTAGAGGGACTTAAGCAATGTTTTTAGAGCATTTCACTGCAAACAGTAAAATATAGATTCTTTTCAAGTGCACACGAAAGATTTTCCAAGATAGACCACATCTTAGGCCACTAAATGAGTATCAAAAAATTAAAGAAGATTGAAATCATATCTAGCATCTTCTCTGACCACAGTGGTATGAAACTAGAAATCAATTACAGGAAAAAACTGAAAAACACACAAAGACATGGAGACTAAATAACAAGCTACTAAATAATGAATAGGTCAACAATGAGATCAAGGAAGAAATAAAAAAATACCTTAACACAAAGTAAAATGAAAACACAATGCAAAAGCAATCCTAAAAGGGAAATTCATAGCAATGCAGGCTACCTAAAGAAACAAGAAAAATCTGAAATCAACAGTGTATCTTTATACCTAAGGAAACAGCAAATAAAGCCCAAAGTGAGTAAAAAAAAGAAAATTATAAAGATCAAAGTGGAAATAAATGAAAGAGAGATAAAAAAATAGAAAAGATCAATGAAACCAAGAACTGGTTTTTGTAAAAGATAAACAAAATTGACAGAACTTTAACCAGGGTCATCAAGAAAAAAAGAGAGAGGACCCAATAAATAAAATGAGAAATAAAAGAGGACAAGTGATAACTGACACCACAGAACTATAAAAAATTTGAAGAAAATACTATGAGCAACTATATACCCACAAATTGGACAATCTGGAAGAAATGGACAAATTCCTAGAAGCATAAAGTTTTCCAAGTTTGAATGAAAAAAAAAAGAAAATCTGAACAGACAGATTACTACCAATTAAATTGAATCAGTAATCAACAAGCTCCCAACAAACAAACGTTCTAGACCAGATAGCATCACAGGTGAATTTTATCAAACATTCAAAAAAGAATGAACACTTATTCTTCTCAAACTGATCCAAAAAATTCAAAAAGAGGGTAGGCTCCCAAGTTCATTTTATGAGGCCACAATTACACTGATTCCAAAACCAGACCAAAACATTACAAAAAACAGAAGACTATAGGCCAATATCCCTGATGAACATAGATGCAAAAATCATTATCAAAATCTTACCAAACTGAATTCAACAATATATTAAAATGATTATACACCACTATTAAGTGGGATTTATTCCTGGTATGCAAGGTTGGTTCAATATCCACGAATCAATTCACGTGGCACACCACATAAACAAAATGAAAAATAAAAATCATATGGTCATATCAATAGATGCAGAAAAATCATTTAACAAAATCCAGGATTTATTTGTGATTAAAAACTCTCAACAAATTTGGAATAGAGGGAACATATCTCAATATAATAAGCATCATATATGACAAACTCACAGCTAATATCATACTCAATGGCGAAAAGCTAAAAGCACCCCCCTTAAGATCAGGAACAAGACAAAGATGTCCACTCTCACTGCTTTTATTTAAATAATAGTTCTGGAAGTCCTAGCCATAGCTATCAGACAAGAAAAATAAATAAAAACCATCCAAATGGGAAAGGAGAAAGTAGAACCATCATTATTTGCAGATTATATAATACTATATATAGAGAATCTCAAAGATTTCACCAATATCTGTTAGAACTGATATTTGAATTTAGTAATGTAGCAGGATACAAAATTAATATTCAGAAATTGGTTGCATTTTTATATACCAATAATGAGCTATCAGAAAAAACTTTAAAAAGACATTTACAAATGCATCAAAATAAATAAATTAATTAAATACTTAGGAATAAATTTAACCAAGAAAGTAAAGGATCTGTACTCAGAAAACTATAAGACATTCAAGAGAAAAATCAAAGAAGATAAAAATAAATGAAAACATATATAATGCTCATGGATAAGAACAATTAATATAGTTAAAATGTCTATATCACCCAAAGTAATGTATAGATTCAACACAACCTCTCAAAATACCAGTGGCATTTTTCACAGAACTAGAACAAACAATCCTAAAGTTTATGTGGAACCATAAAAGACCCCAAATAGCCATTGCAATCTAGAGAGAAAGAAAAAAAAAAGCTGGAGGAATCATGCTACCTGATATCAAATTCACTACAAGGCCATAGTAACCAAAGCAGCATGGTTTTGGCATAAAAACAGAGACATAGACTAATGGAAGAGCATAGAGAGCCCAGAAATAAATCTGGAAGCAAAAATTTACACTGGGGTAAAGACAGTCTATTCAATAAATGATGCTGCAAAAACTGCACACATACATGCAAAAGAAAAAGAAAATAAATGAAAAGAAACTGGACCACCTTCTTATGCCATAACAAGAATAAACTCAAAGTGGGTTAAAGACCAAAATGTAAGACCCAAAGCCATAAAATTCCTAGAAGAAAATAAAGGAAGTAAACTCTCAGACATTACCCATAGTAATATTTTTACTGATATATCTCCTTGCACAAAGGAAACAAAAGAAAATATAAACAAATGGGACTACATCAAACTGAAAAGGGTTTGCACAGCAAAGGAAACCATCAACAAAGCAAAAAGACATCCTAGTGAATGGGAGAAGATGTTCACCAATGATACATCTGATAAGTGGTTAGTTTCCAAAAATTATTAAAAAACTCATACAATTCAACACCAAAGAAACAATCAAATTAACAAATGGGCAGAGCACCTGAACAGACCCTTTTCCAAAAAGGACATACAGATGCCCAATAGATATATGAGGAGATGTTCAACATTACTAATCTTCAGAGAAGTGCAAATAAAAATCACAATGAGATATCAACTCACACCTGTCAGAATGGCTATTATCAATACATCAACAAAAAACAAGTGTTGGTGATGATATGGAGAAAAGGGAACCCTTGTGTATTGTTGGTGGGACTGCAAAGTGGTACTGCCACTATGGAAAACAGTATGGAGATTCCTCAAAAAATTAAAAATAAAACTACATTATGAAACAACAATTCCACTTCTGGGTATTTATTAAAGAAATCCATAACGCTATTTCAAAAATATATATCTGCACTCGTATGTTTACTGCAGTGTTATTCATAATAGCCAGAATATGGAAACAACCAAGATACCCATCAATAGATGATTGGATAAAGAAATGTGGTATGTTTATATACAATGGAGTATTACTCTGCCATAAAAAAGAATGAATTCTTACCATTTGTAAAACATGGATGGACCTAGAGGATATTATGTTAAGTGAAATAAGTCAGACTGAGAAAAACAAATAACATATGATCTCACTGATATGTGGAATCTAAAGAACAGAATAAATGAACAAACAAAATAAAAATAGACTCATAGATACAGAGAACAAACTGATGGTTGGCTAGATGGGAGTAGAGTCGGGGAAATGGGTGAGAAAGATGAAGGAACTAGGCAGTATAAATGGGTAGTCACAAAATACTCACAGGGATGTAAAATACAGTATGGGGAATATAGTCAATAATGTGTAAAAACTGTGTATGGTGTCACATGGGTACTAGACTTATTGGGAGGGTCACGTCATAAATTATATAAATGTTAAAAACTGCTCTGTACACCTGAAATTAATATAAATTAATATAAATTAATGTCCATTCTGAATATATATATGGTCATGGGATGTAAAGTACAGCATAGGAAGTATAGTCAATGGTATTTTAACAGCTATATACAGTGTCAGAGAGGTAGTAGGCTTGTTGGGGTTAGGTGTGTAAATGTCTAATCATTATCTTGTTTTGCAACCCAAAACTAATAAACAAAGGAGAATACTGAATATGGGCTAACCAGATGAAAAGAAGATAGTCACGGTGAGCAAAAGTGAGAGCTTACAGAACATAGACGGGACTGCATACACTTCGGTGTAGCCAAAGCAAAGCAAGCAAGTGTGGAGTGGTAAGAGATGAAGCTAAAGAGGAAGATAGGACCAAGCTAAGTAGGATCTTGTAGACAAGGTTAAGAGTTTGGACATCATTATGTGGATAATGGGAGGGGCACTAGAATGTTTTAATTAGAAGTATTACATAGACTAAAATTTTCAAAAGCTGCCTTGGGCTGAAGGTTGGAAAATAGGTTAGAGAGAGTCTAGGTTGGGAAGAGAGATATAAACTTCTGCCTTCTTTTGAAGTCAGTTTTTCTTTAAAAAGGCATATGAGTAGTTAAATGGTATTTATGCCTATACGAAGGTCAATATATTGATGTGAAAATTAATCAGCCAGCTAAACTTTTTTAAGAAGGACAAATTAATTTAATGGTAGGAAAGATAATAGTAATAAATTTCCTAAAAGAATGAACCCAAGACATGGAACCAACAGAGACTTGAATTAATCTATTTTATAAGTCAATATTTATTATATTCTGGCATAAGCCCAGTATAGACTGGCCAGCACATTTTAGCCCCTATGGGCAGCTGATTTAAAGAATAATTGATACATTCATCCAGTACACGGAAGATTTATTTTCTGTAAAGGAATTATAACCGTTCAAACAGCAAATTAATTACTTTTAGAGTTCTCCAAAACACTATAGCAAAAGCCTAGGTAATCTTAAAATTGGGGTCAAGCTATTTTAGTAATTAACAGTCCCTGACTTTGTGCTACAGCTAATGGATTTTAGGTCTCTCTCTCTCTCTCTTTCTCTCTCTCTCTCTCTCTCTCTCTCTCTCTCTCTCTCTCTCTCTCTCTCACACACACACACACACACACACACACACACACACACACACTGCACAATTGGCCTATGATAACTGTCCTGATAGGCAGGACAGAAAAAGAGACTTTATTGACATCAATATTTTCCAAACTAGTGTATACTCTTTTTCTTTATGCTACAGTAAAGCCTATAAGTCACACAAATCTAAGTATTTCTTCATTGCTTACAGGAACTGAATGTTTTCATCAAATAAATACTTTGTGGGCCTATTTTTTTTAAAAGATTTTTATTGGGTAATTGGAGGAAGGGAACAGCTTTGGGGAATCGGGGAAGGGAAACAGACAAGTTGCTGTCTTTTTGTTCTTCAGTCTAGTTGCGGAGGACGTTGCTTCACTGGCCCATGTTGGTATCATCATTGCACTCTTCCTGGATGAGGCATATCGGTTGCCGGCCTTTGGGTGGTTGCTCACCACGGCTATTGGCAGCTCACTCTGGCTGCCAGCAGCTCACTGTAGCCTATGGCAGCCCACTGCAGCAGGGGCTGCAGTCTACACCATTGCCGGGGCTCGTGCAGCCCAGCTCCAAGTGGAGCTGTTGTTAGCTGTAGAGGGCAGTGTCCCTGGCCCTCATATGTGGGATCCAAGCCAGGGCGGCTGGCATCCCAAAACCAGCTCTTAACCAATGCGCCACTCGGCCGTACGGGCCTATTTTCAAGGTACTACCCAAATTTGGAGAATCCCTGAATGTTCTTTCCACCAAAACTCTTCTTAATGCATTGTTTCATGTCCATTTACATGTATGTTTCCCCCACTAGAGTATGAATTTCTTGCAGGTAACAACCTATATGTTAACTTATACCTTATTTTTCTACCCACTAGGATTTGATACAATGTGTAACATATAATGGTTTTCAATAAATGCCCCTTAAATGTTCCAGTGATGAGGTGGGGAATAACTCATTTCCAGTATTGCCTTATTACATAAATATCATTTATTCAGTTTTTACATCTTCCTAAAGAGGGAGCAAATTAGAAATGCTAGGGCAGCCATTTTAGAACACATCAGATCATGATACTTCAGTGCTAAAAACTAAATAAAAACAAAAATATGTAATGTCAAACTAGGGTACATGTGCCCTTGGAAGTACATGAAGACTCTCCAAGAGGTACTCTGGCATCAATAGTTTCAAAAGAATCAAACTCCAGATTTCAACTGACATAATTTCTTTTTGTTAAAATTGTTATGCCTAGAAAGATGTGATAGAGGCTTTTCTTTCTCACCATCCCTCTTGCATTTACAAAAAAAAGATATAGCTCTTACGTACCTAGAATCTTGCTTTGGGACACTGCCTCAGGTTATAAAGTATTTGGGTTTGCCAATAAAGGAATCATTTTAAATATTTCTGTTCAGAATGTAAACAACAATAAAGACAAAAAAATAAATTATTTTGTAAACCAAATGGACTCCAATTTTTTTATTTTAATTAAATTGAAGTTGGACATAGTCAAGTTATCTCTCAGTGGATAGATCATTACAATTTTTGATGGTACATTTATTTTTTTAATTAAATTTATTGGGGTGACATTGGTTAGTAAAATTATATAGGTTTCAGGTATACAATTCTGCAATACATCATCTATATATCAGAATGTGTGCTCACCACCCAGAGTCAGTTCTCCTTCCATCACCATATATTTGATCCCATCTACTCTCTTCTACCACTCTCCCTCCCCTCTTAACCTTTGGTAACCACTAAACTGTTGTCTGTGTCTATGAGCTTTTGTTTCTTTGTTTGTTTGTCTTATTTGTTTGTTGCTTTCAGTTTTATATCCCACTTGTGAATGAAGTCATATAGTTCTTGACTTTTTCTATCTGACTTATTTTGCTTAATATGATAATCTCAAGACCCAACCATGTTGTTGCAAATGGCAGTCTTTCATCTTTTCTTATGGCTGAGTAATATTCCATTGTGTATATATACCACATCTTCTTTATCCAATCATCTATCGAAGGACACTTCAGTTGTTCCCATGTCTTGGCCACAATAAATAATGCTTCAATGAACATAGGGGTACAAATACCTTTACAGATAAATGTTTTCAGGTTTTTTGGGTAGATACCCAAAAGAGGGATTGCTGGGTCATATGGTAATTTTATTCTTAATTTTTTGAGAAACCTTTATACAATTTTCCATAGTGGCTATACTAATTTATATTTTCACCAACAGTATATGAGGGTTCCTTTTTCTCCACAGCCTCTACTTGTTATTACATGCCTTGTTGATGATAGCCATTATAATAAGTGTGAGGTAGTATCTCATTGTGGTTTTGATTTGCATTTCCCTAATAACTAGGGAAGTTGCACAGTTTTAAAATATATCTGTAGGCCATTTGTATGTCCTCTTGGGAGAAGTGTCTTTTCAGGTCTTCTGCCCATTTCTTCTTTGTTTGTTTTTTTAGAGGGCAGTGTCACTGACCCTCATATGTGGGATCCGAACTGGGGCCAATGGCATCCCAAGCCAGCTCTTAACCTACACGCCACTCACCTGGTTTCTGCCCATTTTTTAACTGGATTGTTTGCTCTGTTGTTGTTGAGTTGCATAAGTTCTTTATGTATTTTCGATATTAATCTTTTATTGGAGGTGTTGTTCGTGAATATCTTCTCCCATTCGGTTGGTTGGCTCTTTGTTTTGTTGATGGTTTCTTTTGCTGAGCGGAAGCTTTCTAGTTTGTTATATCAGTCCCATTCATTTATTTTTGCATTTGCTTTCCTTGCCTTTGATGGAAAATTCATAAAATCCTCTCTAAACCCAGTTCCATAAGTTTATTACCTATGCTTTCTTCTATGCAATTTACTGTTTCAGGTTTTACGAGTATGTTTAAGTCTTTCATCCATTTTGAGGTAATTTTGGTATATAGTGACAGATTGCAATCTAATATCATTCTTTTGAACGTGGCTTTCCAATTTTCCCAAGACCATTCATTGAAGAGGCTTTCTTTTCTCTATCATATGTGTTTCGCTCCTTTGTTGAAAATTATCTGACCACATATATGTGGGTTTATTCCTAGGTTTTAAATTGTATTCTATTGGTCTCTGTGTCTGTTTTTCTGCCAATACCATGCTGTTTTGATTATTGTCACTTCGTAGTATAAATTGAAGTCAGGGAGTGTGATAGATACCTACAGCCTTGTTTCTTTTTGTCAGGATTGCGTTGGTTATTGAGAAATTTAAATAACTGAGTAATAGTGCTATCACAAACTTATTTCCATCCCCATCTACTTATATAAATTAACAAGGTTTCTCATTGCTTATATTTATAAAGGAAATTTTTAAAAAATAATTTATTCTGAATGTTATGTCGGTTTACCAATAAGTAATATTCATCCACAAATACATGTAGTAATTGAAAATATTCTTCAGGATTAGACAGCAAAAATAGGCAACTACAATATTGCTACTGGGATAGGAAAAACAGTTTGGGGAATATAATTAATAATGTTGTAAATATTCTGTGGAATGTCAGATGATCATAGGTCTTGTTAGGGAGACCATTTCATGGATGGAGTAGAGGTTTGATCACTGCACTGTATTACTAAAGCGGAGGTGGTATACCTACTGTAATTGAATATATATAGATAGTCACGGGATGTGGATTATACTGTGGAAGAGAGTCAGAGGAAGAGTAATAGATATATATGATATGGGGGGGAGTGGGGTGGTGTATTGGGGGTGGGGGGTTGTCATTTTGAGGGGTAAAATGTATAACTATTGCACTGTGTTGTACACCTGAAACTAATTAAATAAATAAATAAAAAAGAAAATATTCTTCATTGATTTAAGAGAGACACTTCCAATAAAATTTTACTGGTATTTAATATTTTTTTTTTTAAATTGGGGAACAGTGTGTTTTTCCAGGACCCATCAGCTCCAAGTCAAATTTCAATCTAGCTGTGGAAGGCACAGCTCTGTGACCCCTGTGGAAATTGAACTGGCAACCTTGGTATTATGAGCACTGTGTTCTAACCATCTGACTAACCAGCTGCCCCGATAATTATTTTTTTAAAAACTGTTAGGTATTTAGTTATTTTAATAAATTGCATATCTCTAATAAGTTTTATCATAACTCAGTCTAGAAGACAAATTTTAACACTTAGAACCTCATGATTATTTTAAGTGAAAATAAATATCAATTTATATTCACATGTAATAGAATAAAAAAGACTTTCAAGTATAAAATACATTTCATTAAGTTATAATTCAGTGAATGAAGTGGAAAGGAATATTAATTCAGGAAAAAAATAAATGATATAGATTTTGCTGACTTAAAAAGTTGTTAATGTGTTTTTAAAAAATAGACATCAGATGGCTGTGCTAGTAAGATCCATCACATACCTTTCAAAGAGGGCTGTAACTTTTATTTGGAAATACAATCATTTATAATATTTTGGAAATTATATTTTTGTTGCTATTTAAATACATGGTGAAAAATTGTAGGTGTCAACTTAAAAATATGCAAGGAGGTATGCCTATTTTCAAAACGCATAGAGGATAGGTGAGCAAAAACAAAAATGGTATATCACACTGTGTGTTCACCACCCAGAGTCAGTGATGTATTACACAATTGTACACTTGAAACCTATGTAACTTTACTAAGATTGTCACCCCAATAAACTTTAGTTAAAAACAATAATGGTATAGGGCCGGCTGAGTGGTGCGGTGGTTAAGTGCTGGCTTGGGAAGCCAGCGGCCCTGGTTCAGATCCCACATATGAGGGCCATTTACACTGCCCTCAAAAAAAACAAATAAATAAATAAAAAATAATGGTATAAAGAGGAGTGTATTTTCAGTTTCTTGTTGTGGACTCAGGTAGCAACTAATAAAGCCAAGTACATCTCACTGACTGTGCCACCATATCAATTGTAATGGACTTGATGGAGTGCTTTGTTTTTATATGTACAGTAAATCAGTTTGACCATGACAGCCAAATTCATTTAATCAGATGCCATAATGGTTGAATGTTAACTAACAAGTTGGCAAATATCTGATTAAGTTGAATCATTAAGATAACAGAAACAGTCAAACCAAACTTCTGTGCTTTGAGCATTTCAGCCCTTTCAATGAGTATGTGAACTGGATTGACAAGCCACTTCCAATCATTTTTGTAGCAAGGTAGGAAATTAAGTAATATAGTTTTGACTGTTTATCCAGATATATGCTTCCATTTTTATTAAATCTGGTCACAGATACTATTGAATTTTGACTACTCAAAATTAGCTCTTTAAATGCAACTTCTTCTGATTACCATAAAGCAAATCTCAATTTCAAAAACTGAGTCCAACTTTTAATCCCAGAGGATAAATCACTGAAGAAATATCACTTCTTCCTCCTTTTTTCCTTTAATCTTTTAATGGACTTTCTATTAAATATCAATTTCAAATTAGGCACTTCAACAGATGTTAGAATAAGGGCATGAGGACATAATCAGAGGAGATACCGAAACACAATCAGAGAGTTACTGCACTCGAGGGGTTAATAGATATTGAGTGGGAGTTAGGAGACAAATAAAAAGATAACTCCAATCCAATATGAAAGTGATAATGGAGATAAAATAGGCTTTAGATGGTTACTCACTCTATGAAAGTTTTATATTACCAGACCAGTAGTTCTCAAACCCAGCTGGCTGACCTGTGAAATGCCAGCTTCATCAAAATTATTTAAGGCAGTTTTAAAAATATAGATTTCTGGTCTCCACTTCCATGAGTTCTGATTCTGTATGTCTAGAGTAGGCTATTCAATTTTGTAATACTACTGCTAAGACAAGTTTAGCAACCTCGTACCTCAAGAGAATAACCACCATTTTCCACAATATATTTGACATTTATATCACAGGATGCATTGCATTGGGGGTAGTATTCACTGAATTACTTTTTCTATCAGGTAAGTACTATAGAATTAGTGACTTGAGAAGAAAAAAATGCATGTTTTGGGACCATGTGATGATAGCTACCACTTCTCATTTACTGTGAGCCAAGTGCTGCTCTTAGCATTTTATATTCATTAATTCATTTGAGTTTGATAACCTCATTTGAGGAAATCAGGGTACATCGAGATTAATTAACCTTTCCAAGGTTACAAAGCTGGTAAATAGTGGAGCTGGGATCTGAAACCAGGCCTTCTGGCTCCAGAGACCATACAACTATACTAAACTGCCTCTCATTTATCATGGTACTTTCTTGAAGGCCCTTTGTCATCCTTTGGCAAGCATTATTACAAAACAAAAACCAAGTGCATTCATATAGATCCAATGAAATTGCTGAGATTGTTTTTATGCTCTCGTCTCTTTTGTAAACTTCTATCTCTAATTTATTAGACTGCACTCATTTATTAGACTGTTGTTACACTTCAAAAGCATCATTAACAATCTTTCTTCATTTTTTTAAGATCAGAACTGTAATGATTTCATTTCATTAAAGTTTACCTTCATGAAGCTTTGAAAACTTAACATTTAAAAAACTTAAATCATATACAAAATCCATTGCTCAAAGCCATTAAGTACATCTATGCACATACTCGCATCAGCTTATGATAGTGACTGTTTTGTGTAGCAGTATTTTATGTTCTGAATATGTTCATTCCAAGTGAGAAGGTCTGACCTAGGGCCTGAAGGGTAGAAAAATAATTTGTTGAATTTCAACATTATATGCACCATGTAAACCATGTCGACAAATATCAATACCCTGTATAGCATATAAGAAAGTTGAAATTGTACAATTCTCCCTGGAGAACCTTATGAATACCAAAAGGATCAAAAAGGTATCAACTTATAGAGAATAGGAATTAAAATGGTACTGGGCAGTAACCAAAAGTCAGTATTTGAAACAAATTGGCTCGATACTGTCATTTATACCAAGGAACAAACAATAGCAAGCAAGTGGGGGTAAGATAGATGAGTGGATGGCACTTACTTGCTTCTTTCTCTCCAACTCTCTCAATAGTGTAGGTTTATGATTAGCTTTGGATAGAGAACTGTCTTCCCTGAACTGAGATTCTATGGCTAGGGGTTACCTCTAACACTTTTTTCCTCATGTTTCTCTCAGAGTAGTACAACAAATTGGAGTTGTGGGTCTTTAAAACAAAAGTGTTAAAAATTTCCAGTAATACTTAGGAACACACTTAGTTCTATGTAATACATGAGAATGGAGTGTGATGATTCGTATAAGAAGACAAAATATATGATATCATCTGTCTTCACTATCTCCCTATACAGAAGACAGATACAAGGGATTCAATATGGGTACCTGAGTTAAGATTCCTGTCTTAAAGCTTACAGAATGTAGTCTCAGCGTTTTTTCTTGGTTATATGTGAGCTTTTGCAGTTTTATTTTCTTTTTTTCTATGCTGTGTAACTTGGAGAACTAATTTGAGAAAAATATATATTATTCACAAATTGCTTCTATTTATTTACAAAGCATGTATTTAGTACCTTCTGGGTGATACAACAATGTTACACGTGAAAGTAGGCATATAATTAAACAGAGGGGGTAGTTTCTGGGAGAAGGCTGGCTAGTTTCAACCTTGCAGACTTAGAGAAATGATTTGGTAGTAACATTGAGAGGGAGATCAAACTCTGGGAAATATATCTATATTGGTCAGGTTCACACACATACCGGAATTCTAATTTATCAATTTACAATGAGAATTAAACTGTCAGGTAAAGTTAATGTTCATATTAGCTCACCAGAGCATTCTGTACCTGTGCGAAAGTTACAGACGATGCCAAATTATTATCAGAAATTTGCTTCATGAGCACAAAACAAAGGGAATTTGTAGATCCTCGGAAACACCGGATAAGTTGACTTGAGGTACTCTGACCCACTGTAGGGACACATTGCCAAAGGAACATGAATGCCAGTGCTCTGAGCCAAGAATCTCTCTCTTTTGGGTAGTGAGTGGAAGGTTCTGCCAAACACTTGCTTCTGTGAATCTTCATTTTTATGTTCTACGGCCACTGGTTCAAAATAGTTCCCCCAAATTTGTATGACATGATTATGAAGCCTTTACTTCCAAAATTACAGTCATGTTTTAGTTTTCTGTTCCTGAGATTACTCCCAAGTTTCCTTGATTGGAATGTTATTTTTTCTACACTGTTATATCACATATTTGCAATTTCTTGGTTTTTGCTTAGCATGGTTCACCATATCTATTGTGAATGGATTTTAATATGTTAAATTTAGAGGGCAAACCTATTTCCAAGTTATTAGAGAGTGCCACACTGTACTACTATAAACTCTTGATGCAGGGTCCACTGCATACCACAGTACTAACATAATGCCTGACATATAGTAGATGTTCTAAACATGTGTTAAATGAAACCTCACCCTCCATGAACTAATAAAGACTAATACCTCACTTATTAATAAGCCATAGTTCTGTATTCCAGATTTTCTGCCACATAGTTGAAAACCTGATCCTAAGCAAAAATAGGTTGAAATGAGTGGAAATCATCTACCATAAAAGCTCATGTAAAATATCCAGTAAGAGATCATCTCAGGTATTTACTTTGAGTTTATTATATACAGAATCCCAGCAACACTAGCTATCTCATTTCACGGCAATGTTTTGGAAAATTGGAATTGGGAGAGAGTTAGGAGGAAGCTGCTAAAGGCAATCACTCTGACAATAGTAAAATATAGTAGTTGAACATAAGGAGGAAACAGAGAAAAGATTATATGGGCAACAGAGCATTTTGTTTTGTGGATTGTTTTGACACAAGTTTCTCCTCCCTATTGTCCGGTGTAATTCCAAATTCAAGTAGGAACTTTTCTTTGTGCACATTTTCAAGTATAAGTGATTACAGTATATAGGGAAGATTGATACAAAGAAAGAAAAGACTAAAACTTCAACTTTCTGTTAGTTCTTTGAGGAAGGAGACCTTGTTTTATTTTTCTGCCATTCTTTGTGCCCTATAGGTTCCTTTTTTAAAATTGAAGTATAATTGACATACAACATTATATTAGTTTCAGGTGTACAACATAGTGATTCAATGTTTATATGCATCATGGAGCGATGTTATCACAATAAGTCTAGTTACGACCTGTCACCATATAAAGTTGACACAACATTATTGACTATACTCTCCATGCTGTATGCTACATCCCCATAACTTATTTACTTTATAACTGATTCTTAATAAACATGTGCTAAGCAATCAAAGAACAAAACCACAACAAAAAAGTAAGCAAGATTGGCTGGGTCATTAAATAGTATATATAGGGACCAATGTATCTCAACATACCATGCAGATATTTGCAACAAAATAAATAATCTTGGTAATAGTAATATTACATCCTTAACAACATCTAATTATATTCAAGGAAAGTTTTCATCCAGTGTTAGTACACACCTGGGTTCCTAGGCTGGGGTAGGGGTTATTCTGTGTATTATTATTATTTTAATTTTGACCAATTTTATTAAAATATGAGGCAATTTACTAAATTATTCGAAAAAGTGATTGTGGAAATAAGTAGGTGACTGAACTTAGTTTCAGTATCTTGTTTTAAAAAAGAGATAGAGGGCCAGCTGAGTGGCTCAGTTGGTTAAGAGCTCGCTCAAGAGCGCAAGCTGAGCTCTGAGCGACAGCAGTTCAATGCCCGGCCCAAGCTGAGCAGCCGCTGAGCTCCCAAAAGGTAGCAGGACGGCTCAGCTAAAAAAAAAAAAAAAAAAAAAAAAAACAGACAGAAATTTCTACCATTCACTCAATACAGATTTCCATCTCAAATGACCAGAACTGTAAAGAAAGTCATACCATGAATTTGTAGCTTCAAGTATATGAAAAGTTCACCTCTGTCAGGATCTTAAATATTGCAAGGTAGAAAGACACATGAAATTTCCTTCAATGATGAAGGTTGTTTCAAAGATCAAGGGAATGTAATCTAGTCTTGTATCATCAAGAATTAGATGAGAAATCTGAACTGTTCAAGTTCTATTCAAGAGGCTCATTTCTGCAGAGCTCTGATCTTATTACATAACAGAGGGAAGCACTATATAAACTAAATTTTTAAAAACTTATTATATAAACTAGTTAAAATCACTCAAATTGTGAGTGATTGATAGCACCCATAGGATGACCAGTTCAAAATATTTTTATTTTAAAAGTTAAGGATTGAAAATAAATGTTTTGCTCAAAGAAATAAACCTCAATTTTATTAGGTGGAAAGAAAAACTGATTCTGCTTAGAGGCAGTAGAAGTCATTTCAGTGTTGACCAAACAATGTGTTCTAGGCAACTACTTCTCTGTGCCTTGGATGTACACCCAAAAGACACAGCACTGTGGCCCATGCTTTATCTACACAGGGACAGATGGAAGCTGTATCTTGTTTTGGTGTATTAGCATAGATAAATAACTCTGTGTCCTCAATTCCATAGTTAACCCTATTTGAATAATTAGTAAATAGCCTTAAGATTTTAATGAATTTGGTTAAAGCTCTATTTTTAAAAAAAAGAATTATTCTTATCTCTGACATCAATCTATAAGAGCACTGACTGAAAACTTTCTTCGAATATGATTAGATGTTGTAGAAATGTAAGAAGTACTATTTATGAAAGCAAATGACAGTGCACATTTCATTGGTGATCAAGAATATTTTACTTCTATGAGTCAAAGACATTTTCACAAAATAGTTGAGCTATGAAAAGATATTCTGCAACATGTGTAAGGCATTGATTTTCTAGTTGAATATAATAAAATAGAATTTGAACCATTTTCTTTCTCTATAAGTGTGATGCATAAAAATTATACCCAGGACAAACTTTCCAGCACAAAATCAATAATACTCTGATATTACTGCATTCCATTAAGTATAAATGATTACTTGGAATATTATTAGGGAAAGTATAAGGATGCAAACAATGGAAATGTAATTTGATTAATTCATATTTAATGGCTTACATCATATAGTTTTACTATCCAGTTCTAATATTCTTAGCTCTATTTATTATAAAACAAACAGTTGTATATTGTTTAAGTAATATCTTTTTAAAAATATTTGAACCTGGAAAAATGCAATACACCCCTGCCATCTGAATAAGGTACAGGTATAATGGCTAATTCACCTTCATTTTCAATTATTAGTCACTATTTTCTTTTTCACAGTGGATAATTAGATATTGTAGTCTACTTCTTTGTCTATAAAAATCCTCATAATAATGGAAGAAACACTGGCGCTTTCACTTTAAAAAAGCATTTCAATTCAATCACCTATGTAATTTTAATCAGGAACAATAATTGTTTCTTAAAAAAACTATTTTTAGATTAACAACTTACTAAAACTTTATTGTACAGTTTGTCTATTTTTAAACTGAAAACATTGCAAATGTGCTTTACATGTTTTTGGAGGCAAAAAACTGGTTCTGACAAGTATAGTTTTCTGTTTCTTCTCATATTTTTAATAGAACCTGAATTTCAGTATTTAGGGAGAAGTAGGGGTTTGGGGTGGTGTTGAAGGATGTCTGGTCAGAATGTTTTGTGATTAACTAGCTGTGTTCTATGTGACAATGATTAATAAGGTGACAGACTCTGGATTAAAACGCTGATTCAGCTTGCATGCCCTTGTTAGGTTTTCTTTGTGAAGACAGCAGATTGATCTTTCTGCCTAGGTATTGCCAGCTGCAACACCTGATGGCAACATCGATGTCCCTGTGAATCCCCACCCGCCAACACACGGCGAAGACTCAGATGACTGATGGAGTTGACTAGTCTGTATTGATTCTGGACTTCTTATTTATGAGGTTTAGAGGAGGTGCTATTAGGCTCTTTCAAGTGCACTGCTTCAATACTGTCTTCCCTCATGCCCAATAACTTGTCTTTTGTCTTTTGTCTTCTTACCCAGTTATAATGAAGCTAAGGAATTTTGTTGAGAAACATATTTTCAATCTATATATAAAAATAATATGGCTTACCTCATGACATTGAAAGGAGACAGCTCAGGTTTATTTCAATAGAGGCGTGTCATAGTGATATGCCTGTTAACAGTTTTAACTCTCCGCTGAATAAAAGAGGAATTAAGACATTAACTTTCGTGGCAGGATTATCTGTTTGATATTTCCTAATTAGATAGTAGGACAGTTTAAGGAAATTATAGTATGTTGACTTTCAATTGAATGTCTACAAGTATTTATTAAAGTCAGTTAAAGCACAGAATAATAGTACGGGGGTATATATTTGCTTACTATATTAAAGGGACTATAGAAATTAACTAAAAAAGAGAATATGTCTTGTGCAAGGCTATGTAGAGGGTAACTAGGATGACAAAAAATATGCAAAAGTTAAATTTAATCATTAGATTACAAGCCAACAAAATTATTGGCTATGCTATTGGGTTGTCGGAAAAGTTATGACATATTTTGTCTATGTTTTTCAAAGGTCATGTATTTATGTAAAGAATAAAGATCAATCAATGATATACTGCCTATTTCGTTTGATAACCTTTTGCCATCTTTCAGCGAGCTTCATAATTCCTCGTTCATAGAAGGACCTGTCTTTATTTGTGAAAAACTGAACAAGGTGCTGATTTACAGCCTCATGTGAATTGAATGTTATAGCACACAAGGAGTTTTGAAGACAGCGAAACAAGTGGCAGTCTGACAGCTCAAGGTCACATCAGTATGATGGGTGTGGCAACACATCCCATCCAAGCTCCAATAATTTTTGACGGGTGATCAAACTTGTGTGTGGTCTTGCATTGATGTGATGGAACACAACTCCTTTACAATTAACAAGCTTTGGACATTTCTGGATGATGAATTCATTCAAATTATCCAATTGTCGACAGTACATATTCGAATTGATTGTTTGGTTCCTTGGCTTGAAAAACACGACACCTTTAAAATCCCACCATACCAAGAGCATAACCTTCCTCTGATGACTGTCTGTTTTTCATGTCGTTTGAGGTGAATCATCAAGTCGGGACCAAGACCGTTTGTGTCCCACATTGTTGTAAATAATCCACTTCTCATCACCAGTTATCAGACTCTTCAAAAAAGGATCGTTTTCCTCGTTTAATGGGCATATTGAAGATGTTTATACGTGCCGTCAAATGAACTTCTTTGAGTTCATGTGGAACCCAAATATCGAGCTTGCTTACGTATCCCAGCTTCTTCAGGTGGTCATGAACACTTAAATGATGGATGTTCAATTTTCTACAATCTCTTGTGTCATGTAACATGGGTTTGACTCGATCAATGCCTTTATTTTGTCATCATCAACCTTGGTGGGCCTCCCTGACCAAGGAGTGTTATTGAGATCAAAATCACCAGCATAGAATTTCGTGAACCATCATTGGCACTGACGTCCTTGTAGAGCATTGTGACCATAAACTTTATGCAACTTTTCACAAGCTTGAAGAGCGTTCTTCCCTTTATGGAAGTAAAACAGTAAAATATGGCAAAAATGCAGTTTGGCCTTCCATCTTCAGCTTGTTGTAAAATCTCCAAAACTCAACCAAATCACTCATTTTTTTTTAGAATGAAGCTAGAACTGTCAGCTGTCAAATGACACAGCAATAATATAGATGCAAATGACTCTAGTACTTCCAAAAATGAACTAGTGCCATCTGTCACAAACATGCATCATGACTTTTCCGACAACCCAATATACAGCTACCAGTAGAGAATGCAATGTTCACTTGATGATATAGCCAAATTTTGGAGATATAAAAAGGGAAGAGAACATAAGTTTGTATAAAGAGAAGGGGTCATGCAAAAATATAAAAGAATAAAAACAGAGACTGACAACTATGAATAGATTGATAGCAAACATACTTCAATGGTATTAGTCTTCAACCACACTTTATACTATATACTTCTCCAAGGTGGGTCTTCATATTTTTTGCATGAATTTGCATAGGCTGAATGGGCCATATTATGGAGGGCCTTCAAATCATCACAGTGATGGTGAGACTTGATGTAGTAGCAAACTAATAGTTAGAATTAAGGAAAGCAGTGAGTAAACTAGTGAGAGATAATTAACAGAAGCCTGCAAGGCAGTTTGGGAGAAGAGAGTAGGAGAAGGGGAATAACAGCTCAGAGATAATTTTATAAGATTGAACAATTCTTCTGATGGAGGGACACAACACAAGTACATGAAATGTAGAACTCTTTGTTACTTACCGTTTCATAAGAAGGAATGCTACCATGAAGGGATGCTTAAGGGGTCACACTAAGGGACAGATAAAGGGCAAGATGGAGCTGTAGGAGCTGTGTGGCTTTTGTATGGGAAGCAGCGGTGGGGTAGCTAGGTTTCACTAGCTTCCTGGGGGTTGACTTTATTTGAATAATTTACCTGGCTTGATGTCAAGGGGCTGTTCCCAGTTGTTTGGTACCTGGAAGCAGAGCGAGAGCCTGATAAATGAAGAGTTTGAGTGGGAACTTAGTAAACTGCCAGCAAAGGGGAATTGAGAGATTTAGCCATGATTTAAACATTGTGTCAAGATAGCTCTTGTGAAATATTATATTACAGAGATTAAGACAGCAATCCAGGCATAAGGGATTGATAAACAGAACCAGGATTGTAGCAGTGGGGAGTGTATACAAATATAGGGGACATTTAAAAAGAAGGACAGAACTAGGTAAATAATCCTTCCCAGAGCTTGGCACGTCTCACATATAGTAGGTGTTCAATAGATATTAGTTGAAAGAAAGAATGAAAGAAAGATATCAAGAGTCCCAATCTGAATAAATGAATAAATGGTGGTGCTAATTTACAGACATACAAGGAGACCTCTTTTACATGGCAGATTGGGGATGTTAGTAGCAATGATTCATTTAGACCTGTACATATCAAATTTAATCTGATATTAGAACATCTGTGCAGAAAATTGTTTTATGAGAATGGGTGTATAATATACAGTATCATTTAGAGAGGAAAAATTGGCAAAGAGCTGAAATCTTGAGAAATGATTTTTGGATGACAGAGAGTAATAGACTGTGAGGAGTTCCAGGCTTTTCTCTGATAACTGGTTACTTGATGCTACCTAGAATTGGTATGATTGGAACAAAGGCATTTTTAAACCAATGGGATTTTATTTCTTCCCACCTTAAAAGAATCTTTAAAATACCAGAAAGATAAAAAATTAGAAAAGGCAAAGTTAATGTGATTAGCAATTTCCTAGTCTAATTAGTCCCAGGAGACTCAGATTGGTCCCTCTGGCAAGCACAAGCAGCATCAGTGTGGGAGGATGAATGTAGTGCAGTTAGCTTTTCAGCCTAGTTTGACTCTGTGTGTGTGAGAGAGAGAGGGAGAGAGAGAGAGAAAGAGAAAAGTGTGCGGTGGTATATGTGTGTATTCTGTATACATGTGTGCATGTTATATTGTTTTTAGAAACCTAGAAAATTAAGCACCTGGAATTTTGACTCATTCTAAACCCTAAAATTCAGCCTCTAACTGAGAAATGAGCTTTTTAAAACTCTTCTTAATGTGAAGAACAATGTGGAGCTGAGAATATTTCCTCAAACAACTTAAAAATGCACACCCACAAATAGGAACATTAGCTTACTTGGAGAAAAAAATAGTTTTCAGTTTTATAGAGGAATAAAGAAAAAATATAAGGCCAATTCAACACTTTTTTGAGATGACTATAAGAAAAGATATTTGACTTATATGTCTTGTTTGATTTACACACGTTGGAATGCAAAGTAAAAGGCATTACATACATGGTATTCACTTGGGGAAATACTACCACTACGACTATTGCCCACAGGTGGAAAAAGAGCAATTTCTAAAATCCCGTCAAGGTAGGTAGGTCAAGATTTGCCTCAACTCAAGTGTCATCAAACAAGACTAAAATTTTTTAAATGGAAAGGAGGGAAAAAGTCTATTTTGTTTATAAATATGGTTACATGGTTAATTATTTGTGAAGTAATGTTTGTTTTTTAGTAAGGACTTATAAAAAACATAGTGGTGATGAAACTAGGGTTTGTAGTTACACAGGTCTAGGTTCAAACCCAGGGGGGAAAAAATAAAACAAAACCCAGGCATAGCAAATTACAACTTCTCTGATTTTGGCCATGTTACTTGATTTATTCCCTTTGGGTTGCCTTAACAAAATCTCACAGGTTGGGTAACTTATAAACAGTGGAAATTTATTTCTCACAGATCTGGAGGCTAGAAGTCCAAGATCAGGGTGCCAACACGGTCAGGTCCTGGTGAAAATCCTCTTGCAGGTTGTAGACTATGGAATTCTCACTGTGTCCTCCCATGGTGGTAAGTGCAAGGACACTTCCTCCAGCATCTTTTATAAAGGCATTAACCCAATTCATGAGGACCCCACCCATGGCCTAATCACCTCCAAAGCCCTTTCTCCTTGGTACCATAACATTAGACTTTAAGATTTCAGCATATGAATTTGGAGGGACATAAAAATTCAGACAATAGCATGACTTAATTTCTCTGAGGCCCAGTTTTCTCATCTATTAAATGAGGATGATATTATCTACTTCATAAGATTATTGTATAGTTAAGTTAAATGTTTTATTCAATAAATATTTATTTTGCTTCTACTAAGAGCCAGGTACTGTCCTAGACAGTGAGAAAAAAGCAGTTATCAAAACCAAGGCCCTGTCCTTACAAAATATATATTCTAATAGTGATAGAGGAGAATAAACAAATAAACAAGTAAATATAAAATATGCTGGATGGTGCTAAGTGCTGCAGAAAAAAAATAAAGCTGAGTAAGAAGGATAAGAGATGTGTAAGTTGCATGTCAGTGAGATTACTATTTTGTATTTGGTGATTAAGGAAATCATCTGTGGTGTAGTAATATTAGAAAATATATTTGGAGAAAGTGAGAGAGAAAACTATGTTCTTATCTGGGAAAGAGCATTTTAGGCAGAAAGCACACAATGTACAGCAAAGTACAGTAGCCCTGAGGCCTGCATGGCATTTTAAATGAATAGTGAGTGATGAGGCCAGAATGGAGAAGAGTTCATAGAGAGATTTGGGAGCCAGTTCAGACAGGACAATTCACCATGTTGTAACATGATTTGACTTATATTTTACAATTTAGCTGGATCACTCAGGCTACTATATTGAGGATAAGATGAATGGATCAAGGGTAGAACCAGGAAGATCTAAGAGAAGACTACTACAACCATCCAGGTGATAAATGACAGCAGTTTGGAAAAATAGCAGTAAATGTGGTGAGAAGTGGTTAGATTCTGGATATAAACTGAAGGTAGAGTCAAGAGGATTTGTCAATGGATTTGATAAGGAATGAGAAAGAAAAGGAGGTATTAAAGATGACTCCAAGTTTTTTGGTTTGAGTGAGAAGAAAGGAGTTGTTATTTACTGAGATTGAGTAAAATATGGCTATCTGTCTTCTTGTCTTTCAGGAGTTTTGTCTTAAATATATTACACTTGAGATGCCCATTAGACATCTAAAAGGAAACACAAGGAAGGAGTTAGGATACACATGCCAGAAATTGAGAGGTAAGAATAAGAAACACATAATTTACAGATATAGTCTTAAAGGTGGTCTTTAAAGCCATAAGACTAGAAGACATCACCTATAGATAGTCACGGGATGTGGATTATACTGTGGAAGGGAGTCAAAGGAATTGTAATAGATACGTATGCTATGGGGCAGGCAGTGGGTTCGCCAACTGGGAGAGGGGGATTGTCACTTTGGGGGGTAAAACGTATAACTATTGCATTGTGTTATACACCTGAAACTAATTTAAAAAAATGGAAAAAAAATGGAGTAGAAAAATAATGAAGATTTTTGTAGAATAATGGGCTAATATCCAAAATATATAAGGAGCTCATACAACTCAACAGAAAAACCATACAATTCAATTTAAAAATGGGCAGAGGACATGAATAGACATTTCTCCAAAGAGTACATACAGATGGCCAATAGACATATGAACAGATGCTCAATATCACTAATCATCAGGGAAATGCAAATAAAAACCACAATAAAATATCACTTCATGCCTGTAGAATAGCTATCATCACAGAGAAAGTAATAACAAGAGTTGGAGAGGCTATGAAGAAAAAGGAACTCTCATAAACTGTTGATGGGAATGCAGATTGGTGCAGTTGCTATGGAAGGCAGTGTAGAGGTTCTTCAAACAATTAAGAATAGAATTACCATATGACCCAGCAAATCCCTCTCCTGAGTATGTATCCAAAAAATCTGAGAACATTTACCTGTAAAGGTATATGTGCTCCAATGTTCATTGCAGCTTTATTTATGGTGGCCCAAACATGGAAAGTGTCCTTTGATAGATGATTGGATAAAGAAGATGTGGTACATATACACAATGGAATACTTCTCTACTATAAGAAAAGATGAAATAGTGCTATCTGCGACAACATGGATGGATCTTGAGATTATTATACTAAGAAAAGTAAGTTAGACAGAAAAAGTTGAGAACCATATTATTTCACTGATATGTGGGATATAAAGCAACAAAGGAACAAGACAAACAAATAAAGAAGAAAACACTCATAAACACAGACAATAGTTTAGTGGTTACCAGAGGGTAAGAGGGGAGGAGGTTGGTAGATGTGGGTAAATGGGATCAAATATATGGTGATGGACAGAGAACTGACTCTGGGTGGTGAACACACAATGTGATATATAGATGATGTATTACAGAATTGTACACTTGAAACCTATGTAACTTTACTAACAATTGTCATCCCAATAAACTTGAATTAAAAAAAAAACCTGGGAAAATGTAACAAAGGTAGTAAAAGGCCTGTTCACAGAAATTTATAAGACATTGAAGAGAGAAATTAAAGAAGATACCAATAAATGGACATATTACCATGCATAGATAGGAAGAATTAATATAGCTAAAATGTCCATACTACCCAAAGCAATCTAAAGATTTAATGCAATCCTTATCAAATCACCAGTGGCATTTTTCAAGAAAGTACAAAAAATAATCTTAAAATTTATATGGAACCATGAAGATCAGAACAGCCACAGCAATCTTGAGAAAAAAGAACAAAACTGGAGGTTTCACACTACCTGATATCAAACTATACTACAAGTTCATAGTAATAAAAACAGCATGGTATTGGCATAAAAACAGACACATCGATCAATGGAACAGAATGGAGACCCCAGAAATAAATCCATTCCTATATGCTCATTTAATCTATGACAATAGAAGCAAGAATATATTGGAGTAAAGACAGTCTATTCAATAAGTGGTGTTCAGAAAACTGGACAGATAAATGCAAAAAATGAAACTGGATGACTTTCTTACTTCATATACATGTATAAACTAAAAATGGATTAAAGGCTTAAATGTAAGACCTGAAACCATATCTCTCAGACATTACCATTAGTAACATTTCATATCTGATAGTAACTATTTATATCTGTGAGGGAAACAAAATTAAAAACACAAACAAATGGGAATACATGAAACTGAAATGTTTTTGCACAGCAAAGAAAACCCTCAATAAATCAAAAAGACATCTTAATGAATGGGAAAATATATTCGCCAGTGATACATCTGATAAGTGGTTAATGTCCAAAATTTATACATAAAAAAGCCTCATACAATTCCACACCAGAAAAACAAAAAATCCAATTAACAAATAGGCAGAGGACCTGAATAAATCAACAAAAACAAGTGTTGACAAGAATGTAGAGAAAAGGGATCTTTTGTGCATTGTTGATGGTATTGCAAAGTGGTGCAGCCACTATGGAAAACAGTATGGGATTTTCTCAAAAATTTTTTTATCTTTTTTTATTAGTTTCAGGTGTACAACACAATTGCAATAGTTATACTCTTTACCCCCCAAAGTGAAAACCCCCCTCCCCCAGTTCGCCACCCCACTCCCCCAAATAGAACTACCTTAGGTCCCAGCAATTCCTTTCACAGGTATTTATCCAAAAAGAAATCCAAAACACTGATTAGAAAATATATATGCACACCTATGTTTACTGCAGCTCTATTTACAGTTGCCAATATATGACAAGACAAAGAAACAAAAACTCATAGACAGAGACAACAGTGCACTGTTATCAGCGGTAAGGGGTAAAGGGTTGGTAGAAGAGGGAAAAGTGGGTCAAATATATGGTGACGGAAGGAGAACTTACTCAGGGTGGTGAATATACGATACAATACAATACAATACAATACAATACAATACATAGATAATGTATTAGAGAAGTGTAAAATTAAAATCCATTTAATTTTACTAACTAATGTCACCTAATAAATTTAATACAAATTTAAAAAATACAAGATATGGAAACAACTGAAATGCCCATTAACAGACGATTGGATAAAGAAATTGTGATACATACTTACAATGGAATATTACTCTGCCATAAAAAGAATGAAATCTTACCATTTGAGACAACACAGACAGACCTAGAGGGTATTATGCTTAAAGAAATAAGTCAGACTGAGAAAGACAAATACCATATGATCTCACTTATATGTGGAATCTAAAGAACAAAATAAATGAACCAACATATCAGAAACAGGCTCATAGATACAGAGAACAAACTGATGGCTACTAGATGGGAGGAGAGTTGGGGGACTGGGTAAGAAGAGTGAAGAGATTAAGTACCAATTGGCAATTACAAAATAGTAACAGGATGTAAATTATATTGTAGTATGGGGAATATAGTCAATAATATTCAAAAAATTTGAAAACTGTAAAAAATGCATTTATAGAGGATTTTCAAAAAATAGATCTATAAGTGTTTGAATTTAACCTTAAGAAATGTGTTTTTAGGGCCGGCCAAGTGGCGCGGCGGTTAAGCGCTGGCTTGGGAAGCCAGCGGCCCCGGTTTGGGTCCCACATATGAGGGACAGTGACACTGCCCTCAAAAAAAAAAAAAAACAAAAACAGAAATGTGTTTTTAGCTATAAAGATGTGAATTTTGTAAGTTCATCTTTCTCATCCAAACACACACAAAAAAAAGTGAATTAAAGACTTAATTATCAGACTCAAAACCATAAAACTCCTAGAAGAAAACATAGGCAGTAAACTCTTTGGCTTTTTTCTTTTTTTTTTTTTTAAGGATATATCTCCTCAGACAAGGGCAACAAAATTTTAAAAAGTAAACAAATGGGAGTATATCTAACCAAACTATTTTTGCACCAGAAGTGAAACCATCAACGAAACAAAAAGACAACCTACCAAACGGGAGAACGTATTCACTAATGAAACATCAGTTATTTACTTTTAGTGAATATCCCAAACCTCACATTTTATGAGGCAATAATTTGGTTAGGGTTGTCGCAGATTTGTATGTTCCTAAGTCAGAATTTCTCTTAATAATGTGTCATTCAAGCTGTATTTCTTTACCATTGAGATAGACTAACTGAAGTTCTGCTTCCTCACAACATTCCGCAACTGAGCACAAGTGATTTGGCCATTAGTTTTGCCAAGGTCTTCTCCATCAGCACGTATATTTAAAAGTTTTTTTGAAGCTATTGAGAACTGATCACCCTGAGGTGGTTCAGGAAATATTTGTTCTAAATTGTCAATCTGAAACCTAAGTTGAATCCTGAAAAAATCATTACTTTTTCAATGAATTTATTTTCTTCATTGAGGACCTGTTATGGAAAATAAATTTCCTTTAAGGAATTAATTAGCTTACAGGGAAACCTTCCAGCATAAATATTAATCTATGCATATTGATGCCGATAAAGGCCCCTTGAAATTGAAGTAAAGCCTTGAAGGAACTAAACATTTTCAGTTCATGGCTTTGCTAAATATTCTGTTCCGCTTTTATAGAAGCTACATGTAGGAAAATGGAAACATTAATAAAATATTAGACTTTACCTTCCCAATAATATACATTCCCTGAATATTAAAAAGGACTCGCCAAGATTCATCTAAATGTCATTATGTCAGCATAATATAGTAAAAAAATACACTGAAACTTTTTTGGATATATGTCTGAGTCCTAACTCAGACAACCTAGTTATAGTCCAACTCTGCCAGTGCTGGGAAACCTTAGATGAAATTCTAAATATAGTTATATTGTAATTTGGGTTTGATTAATATTCAGTTCATGTTTTACCAAGGCTATGCCAACCCTAGAACTAAGGCATATAGAAAACTATGACTACTTTTTCTTCCTGAAAATCTCATATTCTGTGCCAATTTAAAAAGTCTCTTTTCCAGGTATTGAGACATCTGGTGTTTGATTTATTTCATCTTTGCAGAGAACCCTCTCTTCTAGTCTTCCCATGTGCCCCAATCTAGACTGGGTTGCCCTCTCCACCGTTGCCAACTGGTCATCCTGCGATCTCCTTTCACCATCTTCCTTTGAGTTTTCCTTCATCTCTCTTTTGCTTTGGATCGCCTATGTCTTGCATCCTATTTCTTTCTCTTTTTGAAAAAAGAAATTCCTTCATTTTGATGGAACATATTGTCCAGTAGATTCCTGAGAAATTTCTTGTGGAGGATAGTCATTCATGATAGTGAATGTCTGAAAATGACCTTTTTTTCTAACCTCAACTAATAGTTTGTTTGAGTGGCAGATAACCACATTGTCTTCTAGTTTCTGATGTTACTGATAAGAAATTAAATGGCAATCTAAATCTTGATAATTTGTGTATAACTTTTTTCCCCTTTCTGGAAGCTTGTAAAATCTTTTCTTTGCTCTCAGTGTTTTGAAATTTTTAAATGATGTGCCTCACTGTTTTTGTATTTTATCTTAAACATGTGGCATAGTTGGCAGCCTCTTCTGATTATGTCCTTCATTTATGGAAAATACTTTGAATTTACTCATTAATAATTATTTCTCTTGCATTGTCTCACTTTCTTCATTGTGGAATTCCTATATTACAGATATTTGACTTCCTGGCTTTTCTTAAATGTCCGGTAGTCCTTGGTTGTTCATAATGCACAATGGAAAATAAAAAATCTGCTTCAAGTTCTGAGTTCAACTGAGAGTTAACTGGGCTGATTTCCTGTAACTACTGATGTCATTATCTTGTCTTTGTTCTTGGTCCAGTGACTTCAACAAAGAGGACATTCAAATTTCCTGCCTGAACATGAATATAGAGGCCAATCTCTGGGGGGCCAAACATGGGTTAAAGGGGCTGGGAGGGAGTTTCAGCACCTAGAAGGCAAATTTTCATTGTTGTTTTTAGTTTTATTATGCTAACACCACACAACTGTGCCTGATATTCTCTAGTCCAGAAGACCTGTTTTAACTGTTGCCAAAACAAACTTCTTGTGCTAGGCTGGGGAATGCAATTGTGGATTGGATTCTATTTAAACAAATTTTCAAATTATCCTTCTTATTTTATAATCATCATTTTCTTCATTTCCAGATGCATTTGCTGCTGCCAATCCCTGAATGTTTTAGGGTTCTGCAGTGTTTGAGTTGGCTCTAGGCTTTTGTCACCTGTAAGTTTAAATTCAGTTTTCTCTGGTTTACTGTCACTTTTATCACCCATCCACCTCCCTTCTAGTTTTGTGAGTTTATGACTTAGAAAATTATACTTTACAGTTTGTGAGTAGGTGGAGGAGAGTGGGGGCTGGGAGAAAGTAAAAGTAGCGGCAAGTCCAACAATATGTTTTCCTTTTTCTGTTTTTGTTTGTAATTTACTAAGATTTTCTTTGTTGCTTATTACATGGAGATACACACACACACATATATTCCATATTTACTTGAAAAGTAGGTATATTCTCTGTTTTCTGGTTGTAGCCATATATACTTGAATATATATATATATATATATATATATATATATATATATATATTGTGTTCAGTGGTACTCAATAACTCAATATATGTTCTGTGGTACTCAAGATGGCTCATAAAAATATTTTAAAAAAAGCTTTTCAAATATATGTGGGCAACACTGCCTCTTCAGTCTAACTCATGGTATTTTACAATACATATTAGTACATTAAAGGCCTCTGAATTCCTGTAATTATGAAATCATTTAACTTTGTAATGTTTACCAAATTTATTTGACCATGAAGTTCTTTTGATTTATTGCAGCAGCTTTTCACACCCCACACCATCAGAGAAAAGTTGGATGAGATCCTTATTTCGGTTTTCAGTTCTGCTGTTACCTTATTTAATTTCTAAATCTTTTATCTATCAAATATTGAGAATAATATGTTAGCCTCCTTAAATTGATTCTTAGTGTGTTTCTTGCTTTGTGTTCACACACAAATCAAATTCATGGGTGGCAAACTTAGTTTATTGTTATTCTAAATATATTCCTTTTTAAAAGAAGTTGGTTGAAGTTAGTTGATAATATGAATATTCTAGCAGGCATTTCAAACTATTCAATACCTGTTAGCTATTATTGATGTTACTGTTGTTTAAGTTTATATTAGTCAGGTTTTCATAGCTATACTCTTCTAAATATTTGCTTTCTGTACTTAAATGAATACTGACTAGAAAGTAGCTGTTAGAGTCTTAATATTCTTGCATAAACCTACAATATATATAGGCAAAGAGTACAGGGTCTGGATTTAGAGACTACGGGGGGGTGACAAAAAAGTGTATACACATGACTTGTATTCATCTTTTGTTATCAGTATATATTGCATACTATAATTTTAATGCAGTTTTTTTTCTTTTCTTAAAATGTGTATACATTTTTTGGGCACCCTCTGTATATTGCAGGTCTTGCTCCACCACTTACTACATAATCACCGAAACTCTCTAACCTTCAATTCCTCATGTGTAAAATAGGAATAATGATGGCACAGCATCACAGGGTTGTTTTGAAGATTGAATGAGAATATATATAAACTGTCATATAGCAATAAATGCTTAGTGCTGACACTTATTGTTAGTATATATTCTGGCCATTTTTTTAATTAATGAGAATCTTTGATGAATTAATGAGTTAAATAACTTGGAGCCACACATTTTTATAGTCACTAACTCCTGTACTGACATTGGTTCACTTTGCACAAAGAATTTCTTGGGCTGGCCGAGTGGCTTGGTGGTTAAGTGCTGGCTTGGGAACCCAGCGGCCCCAGTTCAGTCCACATATGAGGGCCAGTGACACTGCCCTCAAAAAAAAATAAAAAAATAATTTCTCTTTTTCATACTCTTTTCCTGTCTTTACTAGTAGTCCATAAGACTGCTTTAAATGTTGAACAGACTAATTTTCACAGAGTGGGCAAGAAACTCAGATTGTCTGTCTCATCAGATGTCCTGCTAAATACAAGTGTAAGACCATCAAGTTTCAAAAATAATAAAGGCTTTTATACAGCAAAAGGGTTACAGTGCTTTCATTGTGATTTTAACAAGGAGACACTCTGATGTTCAACCTGCTGAGGAATAATAATGACAACAAATATGGAAAACATCAAACAACTTTTCAGTATCAATATTTCTAGCAACTCCATAAACCAGACCCCAAGTTTTACTATAAAGGAAAAAACAAAAACAAAACTAGCATAACAATTAAACAGTGATCATCAATCGTGGGTATATAAGAGGGGCACTACACATATGCTTAATGCTGGGTCCAACTGCTATGGTTATTTAGTTGAAGTTATCCTTTCCAGCAGTTTAACACTCCAGAAGACAGCATGTGTTTATCTCAATAGGGCTCTTTATTTTATGGGTGTTTTCTTCAAATGTCGACATAACTATAAAAGGAGGATTAAGGCTTTTAGACATGTTACAACTGAAAATTTTTTTGACACTACATATTCTATGGTTGATGAATGTCAACTGAAGCTTCCTGTGGTGTGCTCAATTAAATACAATAAATCAACTAAAAATAAAACTAGAAATATTTTGAAAAATACAAGGGTCACAGCAGAATAACTAGCTGTTCTATCTACGTCAATTACACGTTAGCCATTTGATAAGTATAGTCTTCAGATTCAGCTGAGTAGACATTGACATTTATGTATTACCACAACCAGCAAAAGATTCTTCTGATGGTCTTAAAAGTACTTCTTTACCACATAAACAGTGGTGCCTGTCAGCTTTCTTCACTATAGAGATAACTTGTTCACATTTTTAATTAACTAATTAGTAATTTATAGGCAGATATTTTGGGAGTCTGTATCCTTCTCTGTAGCATACTCACAAAATCAAAAAATTACAATCCATTGATAACATTTCCTGATCGGTTATTAATATGATGATTATAAAAATGACAAGTTCCTATCAATCCTCCATTTCTTAGTTGACATTCTACTGTTTTATTTTGTATTTATTTATTTTTTAAAGATTTTATTGGGGAATTGGGGGAGGGGAACAGCATTGGGGAACCGGGGAAGGGGAACAGACAAGTTGCTGTCCTTTTGTTCTTCAGTCTAGTTGTGGAGGACGTCCCTTCACTGGCCCATGTTGATATTATCGTTGCACTCTTCCTGGGTGAAGCAGTCGCTCACTGGCCGTTGAGCGGCTGGCTCCTCATGGCTGCTCATGGCAGTTCCCAAAAGATCACACTCACTGCTGGCCAGGCTCACTGCAGCCTACGCCGTCGCCGGTGACTCACAGCAACCCAGCTCCAGGTCGACAGGTCGAGCTGTTGTTCACCATCTTAGCTATAGAGGGCAGTGACACTGGCCCTCATATGTGGGATCCAAACCGGGGCCCTGAGCCAACTCCTAACAAATGTGCCACTCAGCCAGCCCTGGTTTTATTTTTAATAAGTCAGAATTGCCAAGAAATTGTAATGGACCCCACTTTTGTGATGTCAATCACACATTACAACTTGCTCACTAGCAATATTTAGGCTCCAGTTCTTTTTGTTGTTGTTTTGTTTTCTATATATTTTATTTTAAAATGTCACCTCCTAATTGGACAACTGGATTAGTCAATGGATCAATTATTTTGACTTGCTTAGGAAGAAAAGAGATAATTAATATAAGCCAGGGTGGAAGTTATTTAGAACACTGATGTATTAATTAGAATTATGGATCTTGGAGTTCCAAAACATTTTGTGCCCTTTCTATAATGTTTTACAGAGAAGCTTATTATCATTATCACAATTATTGCCTTCCTTTTGCCAACCAGAGGATGCTATTTGTGAAGTACGTTGACTACCTTGAAATAAAGATGCGTTTTCACCCCATGTCCCAATTATTAGACTTAAAAAAGATTTCATTGTGAGGATTAACCCCTGACTGATGTGGCTTTTCAATCTATTTCTGCACAGAAGCTCCAAATGGACTTGCAGCAGCCCTGATGGACATGACACACCTATTGTCATCATGGGTAAAAAGAAAAGGATAAAAAAAACAAAAACCCTCTTTTTCTCAGGAGGAACTGACCTTAGAGATAAGCTCTTTATCCTTTGACAATCTGCAAACCAAAGTTAATGGAGATTTATTGGTACATTATAGCAATGTACAGAAGAATGGGAAATCATCATAACAGTCACAATATAATGGCTTATGGAAAACTGAAGTTAAGATTCACAAAAAACTCTCCACAGAGCTACATTGTAATTCATCCCTCCATATTTCAGTACTTCACCAAAGGTGGGGGCTTTGGATATTTATCTTGTTTGGGGTTTGCTGAGCTTCCTGGACATGTGGGTTGTTCTAGTTTCATACCATTATAGTCAGAGAGTGTGCTTGATATGATCTCAATCTTCTTAAACCTATTGAGACTTGTTTTGTGGTCTAATATGTGGCCTATAATGAAAAAGTTCCATGTATACCTAAAAATAATGTATATTCTGCTACTTTGGCATGAAATGATCTAAAAATATCAGTTAAATCCATCTGGTCCGGTGTGTTTTTAAGTCCACTCTTTACCTGTTGATTTTCTGTCTGGAAGTTCTGTCCATTGGGGTCAATGAGGTTTCAAAGCCCACTACTATTATTGTGTTACTGTTGATCTCTCCCTTTATGTTGGTCAATATGTGCTTTATATATTTACTATGTACTCCATGTTGGATGCATAGAAGTTTACTAGGGTTATCTCTTCTTGTTGGAATAATCCTTTTATCGTTATGCAATGTCCTTCTGTGTCTCTTAACAGAGTTTTCATTTTAAAGTCTATTTTTTCTGATATAAGTTTTGCTATCTCAACTTTTTTTTCCACTCCATTTGCATGGAATATCTTTTTCAATGTCTTTACTTTCAGCCTATGTTTGTCTTAGATCTGAAGTAGGTCGCTTATAGACAGCATATTTATGGGTCTTGGTTTTTAGTCCATTCAGCTACTCTATGTATTTTTATTTAATCCATTTACATTTAAAGTGATTCTTGATAAGTACATAGTTAATGCCATTTTATTATTCATATTTTTATTTTCCTGTGTTTGTTTTAGCCGTTCATCTTTTTAAAAAGTACATTTAACATTTCTTGTAATATTGGCATGGTGGTTATGAATTCCTTTAGCTTCTAGTTGTGTGTGTACCTTTTTATCTCTCCAATTTTAAATGATAGCTTTGCTGGGTAGAGTAGTCATGGTTGTAGGCCCTTACTGTTCATCATTTTGAATATTTCCTGCCACTTCCTTCTGGCCTACAGTTTTTCTGTTGAGAAATCAGCTGATAGTCACATGGGAGCTCCTTTGTAAGTCACTAGTTGTCTTTCTCTTGCTGCTTTTAGGATTCTGTATTTGTCTTTAAGTCATTTCCATTTTTATTATGATGTGTCTTTGTGTGGGCCTGTTTGGGTTCATCTTCCTTGGGACTCTGCATTTCCTGGCCTTGTATGTCTATTTCCTCTGCCAGGTTAGGGAAATTTTCAGTCATTATTCCTTTAAATAGGTTCTCAATCCCTTGCTCCTTTTCTTTTCCTTCTGGTACCCCTATGATGCAAATGTGATTACATTTGATGTTGTCCCAGATGTCCCTTAAACTATCTTCATTTATTTTTATTCTTTTGACTTTTTGTTGCTCCAATTGGGTGTTTTTTTCTACCTTTTACAAATCATGTATTCAGTTCTCTGCTTCATCTAATCTGCCATTCATTCCTTCTAGTGTATACTTCATTTCAGTTCTTGTTTTATTCCTGACTGGTTCTTTTTTATGGTGTCTAAGTACTTTATGCTTACTATCTTTTTGTTGAAGTTCTCACTAAGTTCCTTAAGCATTGTTGTAACCAGTGTTTTGAATCCTGTCTATTGTAGTTTGGTTGAGTCCATTTCATTTAGTTCTTTTCCTGGAGTTTTCTCCTGTTATTTTATTTGGGAGGTGTTTCTTTATTTCCTCATTTTAGCTGCCCTTCTGTTTTCATTTCTATGTATTAGGCAAATCTCCTATGTCTCTGAATCTTCACAGAGTGATTCTAAGTAGTAGGCGTCTTGTGTGCTACAGTGGAACAATCTCCCTGGTCACCTGTGTGTGTGTTCCAGGGGTGTTACTTGTGTGTGTTGTGTGTGCCTTCCTGTTTTAGTTGAACCTTGATTGCTTTTGGCATGTCAGTGGGTGTGATTCACTCTCACACTGACTGGCTATGAGAATTGGCTATGCTTACAATGTATGTGTTGCTGTGTGGGAACTGACCTCTCAGATGGGGATTCACCTCAGTGAGCTCTTATGCCTGTTGAGACCACCTTTTTAGGGCCGGCCAAGTGGCATGGTGGTTAAGCGCTGGCCTTGGAAACCAGCGGCCCCGGTTCGGTCCCACATATGAGGGCCAGTGACACTGCCCTAAAAAAAAAAAAAAAAAAAAAGAGACCACCTTTTTAGTGTGCTGCTCATGGGCTAATCAGGTGATGTTATGTTCAGGTCTGAAGCTGGTATCTGGGTGTATTGTTTCGGTGCCTCTTAGGAGGAGCTTCCATGCATGGGCAGTCCAGCCATTGCCTGTGTCTGGCACGGGGCTACCTTATAGGTACTACAAAGCTATATGCAGTTGGTTGTTGACTCTACTGGACTTGGAGGCATGTGGGAATGGTATTGCTATGAACAGAGGATAACATTTGGGCCTGGACCACCTTAGCCAAAGTCCCAGGATACCCCTAGGCCTGTCGCCACCTGTTGGCTGCCCATGAGGCTCAGCTGTTGAAAGAGCCTCCTTTGGAAAAGCCATTGAAGTGTATTCACCATTTTATGGCCAGTACCTAGAAAAATGTCTGGTGCATAATACTGGCAAAATAAATATTTGTTGAATTGGGTTGAACATATCACATACAGGTAATTTATATTTGAGTTATAAGAGCTTCTGAGGCATTCAATGGCTTTTCCTTTTCAGGTGTTGAAGTAGTCATTGGCCAAGTGATAGAACTAATAGTCACTCCATTGGCACCATTTGATTTTACCTTAAGATTGTCATAAAAAAATGTCAAAAATTTCTTTAAATTTTGGTAGCTAATAAATGTAAATTAATATACAATTTAAAACTCCACTGCAAACATATCATATTCCATATTTTTCCTTAATTTTCAGCCTAATTCTTGTCCTTCTGACACTACAGGTTATAGTTACATTTCATCACAAGCCACAGACTGGAAAAATACACCCAAGGAGAGGGAATATATTTTTCACTGCTATATCAATCTTTGGAGATTTATAAATAGGTTCCAAAAACTTACAGACAGCCTGTCCTCTAGTCTGTTAACCTAACAACCAATTTAATCAAAATACAGTAAAGTCACCCCAATAAATTTTAATAAAAAATATTTCAAAAATAGTAAATTTCCAAATGTTTTTTAAAAAGACTAAATTTAGACTTAAGTAAATACACTAGCAGATTAGCAATGAACTGCCTGACAGACAATATACTTTTAGATGAGAGATTTGACTCATTTTGATTAATAACTTTTTTCTATTAGATTGCATTTAAATATATTTTTCACTAGATAATTCATTTTATAATTAAAATACACATCAATAAAGTATATCTAATCTGTTTATAAAACTAAAAAATGCAATAAATATGAGTTCCAAAAATAGAAATCTGTTTTCTATGTTCTATGTTATATATGAATATAATTCCATACAGAAAATTTACATTTTCACTGTGATTTAGTCAATGCTAGTGACAACTGACTCTTACTTATTATTAGGGTAGTAGAAACCAAGAAGAATATATTTAATGTTTGCTCAGACCATAACTAATATGAAATTTGTATCTCCTATGTTTTAAATCATAACTGTCATACTTGATACCGAGTAATAATTTCAGAATTTGGATAAGGAACATAATGTTCACAGAAACCATCTTAAATGAGCCAAAGAAAAAAATATTTCATCAGTCAAAGAACACAATAGAAATTATTTTATCTAAGGAAACATTAGTTTAGGTCAACAAACATTATTTGATTCAGGACAAATGAATTAGTTCTCCCCCCGCCCCCCCAAAAACAAAAACAAAAACCATAAAACAAATAATATTGAAATTATTTTATCAGTCACAAAATAAATCATTCTAGTTATTAAGTTACAGTTCTGGGTGTTTCAAATTCATTGGTAAACTCTCATGTCTATAATTTAGATTTGACAGCAATCAGTGTTTACATTCTTCTTTACCAAGATAAGAGTTATGGTTTGGCTTTAACTTTTCTAATTGCATTTGTCATTATTTTATTAAACCAATTTCCTTTGATTTCTCCATCTAAGCACTGTTGATAATTTGGGCCGGATAAGTCTTCGTGTTGGCTGTTGGTGGCTATTTAGTGCATTATAGGATGTTCCTCAGTTTTGACAATCAATGATATCCCAGATATTGTATAATATCCCCCAGGAAGGAGAAAGGTATCTTCTTTATGACAGAAAAATCAAACATGAACCAGGGTACCACATATATATATGTTGGACTGAAAGCTTTTCCCCTAAGATCAGGAATGAGAGAGGCATGTCCATTCTCATCACTTCTATTCAATACTGTATCAGAAGATGTAGTCAGTATAGTCAGGTAAGAAAAATAAATAAAAGTTAAACTTATCCAAGTTGGAAATGAGTAAGTAAAAACTGCCTTTATTTGCAGATGACTTTATCATGAAAGTAATAAATCTGATAAAATATATAAAAACTCTACTAGACTAATAACTGAGGTTAGAAAGGTTGAAGAATACCTGATCAATTTACAAAAACTAAGTTGTATTTCTGTACGCTAGAAATATACAGTACAAAGATGATTTTTTAGTTCCCATTTTTAATAGCTGCCAAAAGAATAAAATACTTACAAATAAATTTAACTATGAAGTATAAGAATTGAGAACTGAAAACTAATAAAAAGTGTTGAAAGAAATGAAAGTTGATCTAAATATAAATGGAAGACATCCCTTTTTCATGGACTGAAAAACTTAACATTGTTGATATAACAATTCTCCCTAAATTGATCTAGAGATTCAATGCAATGTGTATCAAAATTGCAGAAATTAACAAGCTACTCCTCAAATTCATATGGAAATGCACTGGGCCAAAAAAGAACCAAAACAATCTTGAAAAAGTAGAACAAAATTAGAAAACTCACAATTGTCCATTTCAAACCATTATGCAATAACAATAATGAAGATAACATGATACTGGCACAAGGACAGCCATACAGATTAGTGGAAAAGAATATGAGTCAAGAAGTGAATCCTAATATTTATGGTCAATAAATTTTTGACAAGGATACTAAGTTCTATGGTTTGAATATTAGTGCCCCTGCCAAAAAATTTCTTACGTGGAAATCCTAACCCTTAAGGTGATGATATTAGAATGTGAGGGCTTTGAGAGCTGACTAAACCATGAGGGTAAAGTCCTCATGAATGGAATTAGTGCTTTTATAAAAGGAAGGCCAAGAGAGATAGATACTTTGCCCCTTCTGCCATGTAAGTATACAATGAGAGGTATGTGACCTAGAAGAGGCTATCACCTGACCATGCTGGCACTTTGATCTTGAACTTCCAGGCTCCAGAACTATGAGAAATACATTTCTGTTGTTTTTAAGATACCCGGGCAACAGTATTTTGTTACAGCAGCCCAATCAAAGATATCAAGCAACTCAATGAAAGAAAGGATAGTCTTTTCATCTAATGATATTAGAGCAAATGAATAACCACATGCAAAAGAATGAAGATGACCTCCTTTACTGCACTATACACAAAAATTAGCTCCAGGGCGGGCCGAGTGGCGCATTGATTAAGAGCTGGCTGTGAACAACAGCTCCACTTGGAGCTGGGCTGCTGTGAGTCCCCTGGATGGCGTGGCTGCAGCCCCTGCTGCAGTGGGCTGCCATAGGCTACAGTGAGCAGCTGGCAGCCAGAGTGAGCGGCTGGCAGCCAGTGTGAGCTGCCAAGAGCTGCTGTGAGCGGCTGCCCAGAGGCCAGCGACCAATCTGCCTCACCCGGGAAGAGCTCAATGACAATACCAACATAGGCCAGTGAAGCAATGTCCTCCACAACTAGACTGAAGAACAAAAAAAAGGAAGCAACTTGTCTGTTCCCCTTCCCCGGTTCCCCAAGGCTATTCCCCTCCCCCAATTCTCCAATAAAATCTTTTTTAAAAAAATTAGCTCCAAATGAACCATTAGATCTAAAAGTAAAAGGCAAAACTATAAAATTCTTAAAAGAAAACGGAAGTAAATCTCCCTGGCCTTGGGTTAGTCAGACTTTTTATATACAATTCCAAAGACAGTAAGTGTCAAAAAAAAAAAAGTTAAATTGATCTTCATCAAAATGAAAAACAGCTCTTCAAAAAATAGTGTTAAGAGAATGAAATGATATAACCCAGACTAGGAGAAAATATTTACAAATATCATATCTCATAAATTATTTTTATTTAGAATATTAAGAACTCTCAAAACCCAACAGTAAAAACAACAAAACAACAACAAAAAACAAATTATCCAATTAGAAAATTAGCCAAAGATATGAAGAGACAGTTTATTGAAATGGATATACATGTGGCAAGTAAGCATATAAAAATATATTCAACCATTAAGAAATGCAAATGATAAGCAGTGAAATACCACTGCACACTTTATACCATGGCTACAGTAAAAAAAAGACAGGCAATATCAAGTACTAGTATGTATGTGAAGCAATTTAATCTCTAATACACAGCTGGCGGGGCATGTTAAATGGTACAACCACTTTGGTAAACAGTTTGGAGGTTTCTTAAATAGTTAAGCACTCAACTGCTATTTGACCAAGCCATTCCATGCCTAGATATATACCTAAAATAAAAGGAAGTATATGTCCATTAGAAGATTTGAATGCTTATAGCAGCTTTATTATAATAACCCTAAACAGAAAGCAACCCAAATGTTAATTAACAGATGAAAGAATGAACAAACTGGTAAATCTATACAATAGAATAATAATTATCAGTAAAAAGGAAGAGAATATTGATACATGAAACAGCATGGAGAAATCTCAAAAAATTATGATGAGTGAAAGAAAACAAAGAAAACACAACATATGTTATGATTTCATTTTTATCAAACTCTGGAAAATACAAAGTATTTTACAATGATAGAACTCAATAAATCTTTTATTACATATTAAATATTTTATATATAAATAAAATTATAAAGATATAATGGGCATACAATAAGATACACATATTTCAAGGGAAATGTATTTTATTTAAATATATAAAACTGAAAATTTAAATAAAATACATTGTATGTCAATTATACTTTTATATATATGTATGTATTAATTGTATTTTAATTATAATTTTATATATATATGTATGATTTGTTAAGATTGCCTGAATTTCCAAAGTAAAACAATTTAGAACAGCATTAGCTATTATTATTATTATTACAAACGCAAACTGTGTGGAGTTAATTAAGCATGGACTATTTATTGACCATAGGCTAGTGTTGTTAGATATATTTTGATTGAAAGGGTTACAATAATGCTGCGGTAGGTGAAAAGTTGAAGCCAAACTGCTATTTAAATGAATACTAGGCTAATAATTCCTTTAAATTTTTCTTACTAGGTTGAACTCCGTCTGTTTTATTCATGATGGACAATAACAGACATTAATGTTCTACTATTAAAAGTATTTTTAGGGAATTGGGTGCAATTTGTGAAACAATGAAAGCATTTCTAATGCATTATAAATTTTTTTTTTTGAGGGCAGTGTCACTGGCCCTCATATATGGGACCCGAACCGGGGCCGCTGGTGTCCCAAGCCAGCACTTAACTACCACCCCACTCGGCCGGCCTCTCTAATGCATTATAAATTATATGGTAACTAAAAAAAAAAAAGTTTATAAAAATTACCAAGTTTTTAAGAAAAGCAAATATAAGTAATAAATTCACAGAACTAGATTAGTAATTGATGTTCTTTTTTTAACATTGACATTAGAAGTATTTCTGATTTGCTGGTAATTAGTTATATATTATTCTAAATAGTGAAATACGGTTTTTAAGATTGGAACAGTTGTTTTGCTTAGAGTGTTTATAGTCAGCCCACTGAAGGATTTTTTTCTCCCTCAATGGAACTATTTCTAATCATGATCACTGGGATACTGTTACATTTAGGATATATAAATAAATAATGAACAAACCCAAATAATAAAAAACAGGGCACTGCAGGCTTCTGGACCAAGATCGCAGTGTAGGAAACCCTGAATTCACCTCCTTCCATGAACACATCGAATCTATACCTATAGACAGAGTAATTCCCTCTGAAGAACTGAGGGTTGACTGAACAGCTTCTGTACAACAAACAAGAAAGAGATCATATAGGAACAGATAGGAAAGATGGAGACAAGGTACCAAGGGAACCCCACCCCCAATGCACCAACCTGCAGTAGGGAGGGATCGCTGAAGGGCCTGCACACAGACCCACCTGCCCTGCAGCACATGGGTAGTGAAAAACCAATGGACTAAAGGGCACCTATTATAGAATGTACAGGAAGGAAATTCATTTACTAATTCTAGAGTATCTGCCAAACAGGGGAGAAACTGTACTCTCTTCAGTGTTGTTGGCACTGGAGAGTGGCATTTGTGGCCCTCTCCCTCCCTCTTGACCACATGATCAGGAGCATGACACAGGCTCTAGTCAGCAAGCAAAGGCTGTCAGTATGCATGCACCACAACCCAGGCCCACACCAGCTCTGCAGCTTGTTCCTGGGAATCCACGTGATTGTGTCTACTCCAACTACAGTGGCAGGCCCCAACACGGCTCACCCCAGGGTTTTCCTGTGGCCTGCTCCAGCTATAGCTTCCAGCTGGTCTGCCAAGGTGGTCCTGGTTTGGCTTGCCCCCAGGTCTCCCCACAGCTTCAGCTCCAGCGGCGAATCCAATTGGCCTGCCAAGGCAGTCCAGGTACAGACTGTACCTGGGACTTCCCACGGATCACTTTTTCTTCAGCTACAGCTCAAACCAGACTGCCAAGGAAGCCCGAGCAGGGCTTGCCCCCTGGACTACCCATGACTCACATATGCCCCAGCTACAGTTTTGGGACAAGGTGCAGCTTGCCCTGGGACTCTCCAAGGCCTGAGCCAGCTTCAATTAAAACTCTAACAAGCATCCAAACCTCAGTCTGATTTGCCCCTGGGTCTTCTCACAGCTTGTGCCTACTCCAGGTACAGTTTCAGCCATCTTGCAAGGCAACGTTGGTATGGCTTGCCTCCTGGACTTCCTACAGCCCATGTCCACTTGGGCTATAGCACTGGGTCTCAGCACACCTTTCCCTAGGGAATGCTGGTGGCAGCAGCTTGCGCCAATTATATCCCCCAGGCCTGCCGATGTGACCCCAGAGAGGCTTGCCCCCAGGATCCCACATGCTCGGCGCCCACACCATCTCCAGCTCCAACAGAACTGACAGAGAAATTGAGCACACATAGTCTACAAAGGGTAAGCTCCTACCCAAAGCCTCTCCTTCAAGACATGGAGAGGCTGCTGTTTTGCCTAATTCATAGAAACAAACACAGAGAGAGAGTCAAAATGAGGAGATAGAGAAATATATCCAAAATGAAAGAACAGAACAAAACCCCAGAAAAAAACTAAATGAAATTGAGACAAGCAATTTACCAGATAAAGAGTTGAAAACACTGGTTATGAGGATGTTCAGAAACTCGGGAGATGAATAGATGAACACAGTGACAACTTCAACAAAGAGATACAAAATATGAAACAGAACCAATCAGAACTGAAGAATATGATAACCAAAATGAAAAATATGCTAGAGGGAATCAACAGCACATTAGTTGATATAGAAGAAAGAGTCAGTCAGCTGAAAGTCAAGGTAGTGGAAATCACCCAATCAGAAGAGCAAAAAGAAAAAAATAAATAAATTAAATAATGAAGGTAGTTTAAGGGACTTCTGGGACAACATTAAGCATACCCACATTCAAATCTCAGGGGTTCCAGGAGGAGAAGAGAGAGGAAAGGTACAGAAAACCTATTTAAAGAAATAACAGCTAAAAACTTCCCTAACCTGGTGAAACAGACATTCCAAGTCCAGGAAGCACAGAGAATACCACCACACAAGATGAAGCCAAAGACAACCACAGCAAGACACACCATCATTAAAACATCAGAAGTTAAAGATGAAGAGAGAATCTTAAAAGAAGCAAGAGAGGGCCGGCAGAGTGGCGCTGTGGTTAAGCGCTGGCTTGGGAAGCGAGCGACCCCGGTTCGGATCCCACATAAGAGGGCCAGTGACACTGCCCTAAAAAAAAAAAAAAAAAAAAGAAGCAAGAGAAAGGCAGTTAGTTACACACAAGGGGTTCCCCCATAAGACCATCAGAAGCTGCATATATATGCAATGGAATATTATTGTGCCATATAAAGAATGAAATCTTACAATTTGTGACAACACGGTTGGACCTAGAAGATATGCTAAGTGAGATAAGTCAGACAGAGAAAGACAAATACCATATGATCTCACTTATATGTGGAATCTAAAAAACATAGCAAAAACAAACAAACAAAACAGAAGCAGACAACAAACTGAATGTTACTTGGGGGGGGCAGTTGGGAGGCTGGGTGGAAAAGGGGAAGGGATTAAGAAGTGCAAATTGGCAATTACAAAATAATCATGGGAATGTACAGTATACTAAATATGGTCAATAATATTGTAAGAACTATATATAGTGTCAGGTGAGCACTAGACTTATTGGGAGGATCACATCATAAATTATATAAATGTCTAATCACTATGCTATACACAAGAAACTAATATGAAATAATATTGAATGTCAGATATAATGGAAAAAAGTAATAGGGGTATAAAATACAGCTTAAGGAATATAATCAATAATATTGTAATAACTATGTACAATGTCACATGGGTAATAGATTTATTGGGATGATCACTTTTTGAAGTATATAAATGTCTAATCACTATGTTGTTTTGTATACCTGAAAGTAATATATTTTATGTCAATGGAAATTGAAAACTAAATGTTTAAAAAAGGAAAATTCCAGCAATAAACAATTGATAAGTTTTAAATCACATGCTATTCTGAAGAGTGTGATGAAATTTCTGGCTTTTCATCTCTGCTCTACCTGGAAAATGAATCATCCCATTGTCCAGCTTATCGACACTGTATACACCACCCATTAGTCACCTTGTAGCTGTCTCTGTTATCAGATCAACTGTTGTGGTACCACAGAGCTGTGTTCAAGTAACACTTATTGTAGTCTAAGGCTATGTCTCAATGCTTAAGTCATCCACGTCACTTCATCTCATCACATAGGCATTGTACAATCTCACATCATCACAAGAAAAAAGGTAAGTACAGTACAATAAGATATTTTGAGAGAGAGATCACATTCACATAATTTTTATTGCACTATATTGTTATAATTATTCTATTTTCTTATTAGTTATTGTTAAGTTCTTATTGTGCCTAATTTATAAGTTAAGCTTTATTATATGTATGCATGTATAGGGAATAACATAGTACATATAGGGTTTTGGTAATATCTATAGTTTCAGGGATCCAAATGGGAATCTTGGAACTCATACCCCACAGATACCAGGGGACTACTATTAGTATATATTAACAATGAAATTTCAGAAAAATAATGGGAAAAAAATCAATTCCTTTTGCAAGTGCAACAAAAATAATAAAATACCTAGGAATAAATTTAACAAAGGATGTAAAGGACTTACACACTGAAAACTAGAAGACATTATTTAAAAAATTGAAGTATGAGGTGGCTGGTTAGCTCAGTTGGTTAGAGCGTTGGTGGTGGTTCGATCCCAACATGGGCCACTGTGTGCTGTGCCATCCTAAAATAAACAAACAAACAAAAAAAAGTGACCTCTAAAAAAAATGAAAGAAATTGAAGTAGACACAAAGAAATGGAAAGATTACATGTTCATGTATTAAAAGAATCAACATAGTTAAAATGGCCATATTACCGAAAGCAATATACAGATTTAACTTATCCCCATCAAAATCCCAATGGCATTTTTCAAGAAATAAAACAAAAGATCGTCAGATTTGTATGGTATCACAAAAGACCCGAAATAACCAAAGCAATTCTACAAAAAAATTATAAGGCTGGAGGTATCACACTCCCTGACTTCAATTTGTACTGCATACAAAACAACAATAATCAAAACAGCATGGTATTGGCAGAAAAACAGACACAGAGACCAATGGAATAGAATTCAAAATGCAGAAATAAACTCATGTATATATGGGCAGATAATTTTTGACAAAGGAGTCAAAGAAAACATTACGACAAAGAAAAGAAAGCCTCTTCAATAATTGGTGCTGAGAACATTCGGAAGCCACATGCGAAAGAATGAAATTAGACTGCTATCAGTCACAATATACCAAAATTAACTCACAATGGATCAAAGACCTAAACATAAGATGTGAAACAATAAATTGCATAAACGAAAGCATAGGCACTAAACTACGGACCTTGGGTTCAGAGAGGATTTTATGAATTTGACCTCAAAGGCAAGGGAAGTAATAGCAAAAATAAATGAATGGGACTGTATCAAATAAAAAAGCTTCTGCACAGCACAAGAAACAAAGAGGCAACCAACCAAATGGGAGAAGATGTTTGCAAAAAAACAACTCCCAAAGAGGCTAATATCTCAAATTAATAAAGAACTCATACAACTCAGCAACAAAAAGACAAACAATCCAATTTTAAAAGGATCAGAAGATGTGAACAGACACCTTTCCCAAAAAGACATACAAATGGCCAACAGATATTTGAAAAAAAAGTGCTCAATTACACTAGCTATTGGGGAAATGCAAATCAAAATCGCAATGAGATATACCTCACACCTGTTACAATGGCTATCATCAAGACAAATTGAGTGTTGGAGAGGCTGTGGAGAAAAAGGAACCCTCATACACTGCTGTTGGGAATGTAAATTAGTTCAGCCACTGTGGAAAACAGTATGGAGGTTCCCAAAAATTTAAGAATAGAATTACAATGTGACCCAGAAATCCCTCTTCTGGGTACAAAAATCTGAAAACACTTATCTGTAAAGATGTACGAGGTCTGACAATTAAGTCCTAGAACTTTGTTGCAATGATGTTGCTAACTTTGATATCAGAGGGATTACTCATTATGAATTTGTATGAACTGGACAAACAATTAACCAAGTTTACTATTTGGAAGTGCTGAAAAGGCTGCTGAAAAAGCTAGATGACCTGAACTTTTTGCCAACAATTCATGGCTCTTGCATCACAACAATGCACCAGTTCCCACAGCACTCTCTGTGAGGGAGTTTTTGGCCAGTAAACAAAATAACTATATTGAAACACCGCCACCCCCCCTACTCAGCTCATCTGGCCCTCAATGACGTCTTTCTTTACCTGAAGATAAAGGAAATCTTGAAAGAAAGACATTTTGATGACATTTGGGACATCAAGGGTAATATGATGACAGCTCTGATGGCCATTCCAGAAAAAGAATTCCAAAATTGCTTTGAAGGATGGACTAGGTGCTGGCATCGGTGCATAGCTTCCCAAGGAGAATACTTTGAAGGTGACCATAGTGATATTCAGCAATGAGGTATGTAGCACTCTTTCTAGGATGAGTTTGTGAACTTAATTGTCAGACCTCATATATACCCCTATGTTCACTACAGCATGATTCCTGGTGACCAAGACTTAGAAACAACCAAAGTGTCCTTTCACAGATGATTAGAGAAAGAAGATGTGGTATATATACACAATGGTATATTACTCAGCAATAAGAAAACATGAAATAGTGCCATTTGTGACAACGTGGACGGATCTTGAAATTATCGTGCTAAGTAAATGAAATAAGTCAGCCAGAAAAGTAAAAAACCATATGACTTCATTCATACGTGGGATATAAAACTGAAAGCAACAAAGGAACAAGACAAACAAACAAAGAAACAAAAACTCATAGACACAGACAACAATTTGGTGGTTACCAGAGGGTAAGGGGGAGGATGGTGGTAGAAGAGGGTAAAAGGGGTGAAATATATGGTGATAGAAGGAGAACTGACTCTGGTAGGTGAACGCATAATGCAATATATAGATGACATATTATAGAAATGTACACTTGAAGCCTCTATAATTTTACTAACCAATGTCACCCCAATAAATTTTATAAATTAATTAATTAATTAATTTTAAAGAGTGAATATAAAGTTTTGTTAGTACCTATACAGGTATTAGAAAAATAGGGTAAGCCTAGTCATGAAGGTTTAAGCAATATCCCTTCTTGTAGTTATTTTGATAATAATTTATATTTAGTTTAGACACCTTTTCTTTCATTCGTTTCCTATGTACACCTTTGTAGAACATATTCAAGAATATATTTGGGGCTGGCCGACTGGCTCAGTTGGTTAAGAGCTCGCTCAAGAGTGCAAGCTTGAGCTCTGAGCAACAGCAGTTCGATGCCCAGCCCAAGCTGAGCTGCCGCTGAGCTGCCAACAGGTGACAGGATGGCTCAGCTGGAAAAAACAAAAGAATATATGTGTAATTTTATATTCTGCTTTTATCTTTTAACATGGTACTATTAGGATTTACTTACATCAAAGTTACTCATGGACTTCATTAATGGATATGTGGTACTTCATTGTAAGGATCCACCATTATATACATAACCAATTTCCTACTTTACAACATCATTACTAGTGTTTAGTTTCCCTATATACTCATGGAAATTTAAAATTTCATCTATTACTTGTTCACTTCCCTATGCTGAACACTTGAGAATAATTATATAGGAGACTGGGTCTTATGAATTAACGTGAATTGCCTGAACTATGTATTTTTTTACTGTAGACTTTAGAATTCTATTCTAACCCTATCATTTTTGTTTTAAAGTTTACAAAATTGGTTACTATTCAATTTATTCAGGTTTCTGTAACACTCCCAACTATAAAATGATAATGATATAATCCATCCAACCAAATTTAGAGTTGTTATGAAAGAAGTCAGATGGCATTGTAAAAGCGTTTTGAAAGATAATCACATACAAATGTATATATAATATTGCTATAAATAATATGCAACATGGGGTACAGTTAATATAAGAACTTCTCAAGTTTTGCCAGCTATATCAGATGCTAAAGAGCTCAACTTAAAATTTTGTGAAACAGGAAATTACAGGTGCCAGAAAATAGCATAATGTAGGTAGGTCTCTAAAGAGAGATGTGTAAGGCTGTAATGATGGCAATAGCCATGTTTAGTGCCTGGGATATAAACACCTGTTGAATCTTCCTACTACTTCCAAACTACAACTTTTCCTAACCATCCTCTAATCGTGTGGTATGAATAAATCATCTTTGTTGGCAAGTTGAGACCCAAATCTTATAGGGACTGCTGAGTAGCTAAGCTTCTTTGGATGTTATTAAAACTCATCACAGGAAAACAAATGAGAAAAGTGGATTCTTTGTAAACCATCCAAGCCTGAAAAATGGCTCATTTCTCTGCATTTTTTGTCAAACTTTTCAAAATCTACCCTGTAACCTAACTCAGAGAGGAATTTTTCAGCATGTAATAACATGTTCTGTAAAGAGATTTTAACTATTAAGCTGGACTTCAAGGGATGTTTATAAAAATGTGAATAAATTAATATTGATTAGACTTGAAATTTCATTGGGAAAGAATATTAAAAATAATAAATACTTTTTGAATAAATGTTTCCTTTATGTGACCACATTTTCCACCCATTAGAAATTACATTGCATTTGACTATTCCTTAATAAGAGTTGTGTTAATCGTGATAAAGTTACAGTTGATCTAAATTTCCAAATTTAATGCATGCATTGTTCTTCCAAATTTTTTGGCATTTGAATCCAATATAAGCAAATCTTTAAAATGTTATAATTTAAAGTAGTCTTTATTAATCATCAAATAATTTCTGTAATTATAATAGTATTGAATTATAAAATATTTGTTTTTAAGACCAAAATGCAGGTTTCTTGGAGATTTTAATAAAAAATATGCTTGTAACATTCCTTGTAAATTTTACTTGGAAAAGTAGCTACATATGCTTTTATTGTTAGTAAATTTTGCACCTTTTTTCCAAATTTTGTATAACTGTTTAAAATCTGTATATATTAATGATCAGGACAAATGTCAATAATATAACCGTAAGGGTGCTGGATCTAATCTGGGTAACATTCTTAAATTTAAGTCACCAAGTGCTCCAATTTAAGTAGAGAGTTAAACTAAGAACAAATTAATAGCAGGTTCAAAATGAGTGACCAAATTGAAGGTTGAACAGTAAGAACTGTTTGCACAAAATATAATCTTGATACAAATGTAGAGATTGGTGGGCAGTAAAGAAGACTGTTAAATAAGTGTTTAGGATCAGGGCAAGAAAGTTGGGAGAATGGGGCAAGTCTTCAGCAATTCCTGAACTGAAAATCAGCTCTTCAAAGGTGACTTTATTATTTTGGCATGGGTTTTTGAAACATGTATAGTGCCAAATAAGTACTAAACTAATCAGGGGCATCACTGCATAAATTATATAAATATCTAACTACTATGCTGTACACCTATAACTAATATAAAATAATATTGAAAGTCAACTGTAACTGAAAAGAATATTTTTTTAAAAGAAACAATGGAAAGGGTAAGCAATATTGGTCTCAATGCAAGTCAACATTTTCAAGTGTTATTCATTTTGTGGAAATACAAAAATTTTTTACCTTAATTGAGGCAGGCCCTCAAAATAATTTATGAAATAAATATAGTATCCATAATGGCCTGCTTAATTTTAGTATAGTATCATTGGTGCTATTAGAAAAACATTTTTGCTAGTGAGGTTGCATAGAGAATATACTGTGAACCCTTGCTAGTATCTTAACAAACAGATCTCTAAAGTTCATATAACTTACTAAGAAAGAAGAATGTAACGTATTTTGAAATATAATGCAATACACATTTATTTCTACTACCTGAATATAATATATTGTGAACCTTACTACAATACTACCATTGCTTCTACTGGTTACCACTTGTTTAGCTCTTATACCAGAAACAATACGTGCATTCTGTCATTCTTATAACAATCTCATAAGGTAGATATTATTTGCATTTTACAAATGAGAGAAATAGGGCTCAAAATGTTTGAGCAATTTACCCAAGACCTCACTGCTATCAGGATATTTGAACTCAGGCCTCTCCTTCCTTGAATTTTAATCTATTATCTTCACCACTGTTACTGTAATGGGTCAGTAGTGGCATCTTAGTATATGAAGTTGAGACATCATTTATTATTAGAAAAATTATAATCAGTATTTTTTAAAGAGAGAGAGGATGGTAGCGATAGGTACATATAAAGGAAAGGAAGGTAATAAAAAGAAAAAGAAAAGGAAGAAAACCGGAGAGTATAAAAATAATTACCAAATAAAAAGGATGTACTAAAATGGGGCCAAGTACTGACAAAAAAATTTAAATAAACAGAAAATATTTGTTTTCTGCTCATGCAGTTGATAAAAATGCTAGTGAATTATGTGAAAGCCAGCACCACTTGAACAAACTTCCAAAATCAAGCCAAATTATATAGTTCCATATGATTTGTGACATCAAATAGAAAGTACTACTCAGGCTTTGAAAGAAAAAAAAGCAAGTTCAGATGAGTATTTCAAAAGGACATGCATTTATTTGTTTGTTGCTTTCAGTTTTATATCCCATGTATAAGGGGAATCATATGGTTCTAAACTTTTTCTGTCTGACTTATTTTGCTTATCATGATAATCTCAAGATCCATCCATGGTGTCGCAAATGGCAGTATTTCATCTTTTCTTATGACCCAGTAATATTCCATTGTGTATGAGTACCACATCTTCTTTATCCAATCATCTATTGAAGGACACTTCAGTTGTGCCCATGTCTTGGCCACCAAGAATAGTGCTGAAATGAACATAAAAACTCATAAACACACAGACAGCATTTTAGTGGATACCAGAGGGTAAGGGGGAGGGGGTGGTAGAAGAGGGTAAAGGGAGTTAAATATATGGTGATGGAAGGAGAATTGACTTTGGATGGTGAACACACAGTGCAATATATAGATGATATATTATAGAAATGTACACTTGAAACTTATATAATTTTACTAACCAATGTCACCCCAATAAATTTAATTTAAAAAGGGAATGTTAAAAGGTCTTTAATGACCTTCAAAGACAGGAAGTCTGAATACAAAAGAAATGCTAGGAACCAGTAAAATTTCATCTCCAAGTAAATTAAAGTGAAATTAGTGCAGGTTGTGATAAGAGCTCAATTAGATGGAAAGAAGACAATTGCAAAGATGATCAATAGCTTAACAAACTGCCACATGACCACTATCTGCTGGCTGCCATTATTCAAGGACTACCTAGATTCAGTAGTGATCACTTTGATCCTGAGGTATGCTGGAGCCAAAATAGCGGCTCTTGAGAGCCAACTGCACTCATCTCTTTCCAACTCTGTGTTTAATGACTGGTGATATACTGGTAGCTTGGAATTAGCCATGAAGAAAGTATTTGAACCACAGAAATCATAAACCACTACAAACCAGAACTATATTTCTGGCAAGCCATTTTAGTTAAATGTTTACCAGCATATCTCTGCTTTGGGTTAAATCAACTTTGGAACTCTCAGTTCCATGATTCTCTGAGTATGTCTGTAGTTTCTAACTATAAAATCTACGCAGGCAGCTCTAATTTGTGAAACAATTTTAGTGGGTAAAGGAGAGATTACAGAGCTGTGGGGGTAGAATGGGTACTGTATGTAATAGAGGTAGTTATCACAGAATTAGCTACATGGAGAGTTGGTAGATATAAGTCTCATTGAAAAGACTGAAATAATTAAGAAGACTGAAAATTATGAGCTTGGTCTCATTATTTCAACCATTGATTTAATTATTTAATAATTGTTACCTTACCTTTCACTCCAACCCTCACTCTCTGTTTCTCCAAATTCAAATCTGAATTAAATGTACCACATATAAATTCAATCTATCTTCAAATATTTAATATATAATATTTAATATCTTCAATATATATTTTTGTTGCTATTATTCATATTCTGCTCACTTACAAAATTTGAAATGTGTCAGGTTATATACCTCTTATTAGCCAGTAAAATGAAGCATAACACTAGACTAAGATAAAGAACTTTTTTCTTTCTGCCAGTGAACTTAACAATATATTTATTGCATGTGTACATTATAAGAGCATTAAATAATGCAATGGGCATGCCATCAATTCTGTTTTTCAAAAACTGTAGAAAGGAATGTCAAATAGACACATCTTTTAGTGACTCTAAATAAAAACTCTGGTAATAATATTAAATTGCAAGTCAATGTAATCATTTCTATGGGGGGATTATAGCATTAAGGTTCAAGTATATAGATTTCTGGTGATTTACCTGATAACAGGGTTAAATATTAGAGAAGTCAGGCTAAAGGAAATAATATTTTGAAAGCCCCATACACCATTTAGAATATCAGTTGTCTCAAGAACTCTTGTACCAGGAGTTCTGGCAATTTTAGTTGTTTCTACTAAAATGATATTTATTACAAGATGGTATTTTATGCATAAAATATATTCTGAAAGACAATACAAAATTACCACTTATTAATAAGCCACACAAGTTTCTTAAACAAATGTAAAACTTCTGTATGTTAAGCTTGATGCTCTATGAACTTTGGATTGTACAGATAAAGATAAATATACTTTTGTAAAGGTTAAGCTGGCACTATTGTTTAAATGTGTTTACTGTAAGGAGTCTATGCCCTTTAAATATGTTGCCACTTTCCTGTTGTTTGTTTCCTTTAAAACATAACGTATTATTAGTTGATCTTTTAATCTAAATAGAACACTGGGGCTAATTACATGAAAAATGTTAACTCACTGGAAAATAAGATACTAAAGTCAGCAGTTGTTCCTTTTCACAGGACCAGCACATGCCAAGTTTGGCATCTCTTGAGCAGCAATTAACTTTGGCAGGGCAACTGAATTCAAACGCACAGAGATTTCATTTTCTCTACGTTAAGAATCATAATAAAGAAATTTTAATATGTTGTCACAGACTATCCAATTTCTGTGATAACATTCCTTTTCTTTGAAAGCTCAGGGGAAAGACTTTTAAAGCACTCAGGTGGAAGTAGAAAATGCTTTCCCATACATCACAGAATTAAAATAGAGTCAGAATGTCTATTGTTGCATATATGAAGGTAATTATAAAATTTCTATTTCTTAAAATATCCTCTTATTCCAAATGGATATTTTCTTATCTACATAGATAGAATGTTGAATTCAAAATAATACTACAAAAATGCTTTTAATGATAAGTATTTTAGTGCTACATAATAAAACTATAAAAAATGTTGTGCCATAATTATAATGTAGCAAGTGACATTTAAGCCACAGGCAGGTTTCTATCAGGATGTAATTTCCACAGGATTTTCAACCATTTTTAAAGTTAATTAGGAAATATATGCAGAGGGTACTGGACTAACTGATCTTAGTGTTGTTTATATTTCTCCATGTGAGCAATAACATATTAATTTAAGGCATAACGAAGTGAATGGAAAATTGGAAACATCCTCTCTTCCAGGGAGATGATGAGAAGATAGAAAAGGAGGAGGAGGTAAAAGAGGAGGAGGAAGTAGAAGAAAAGAAGGACCAGTGAGAAGGATTAGAAACCTGAAATGTGTATGACATTCTGGGGCAGAGGCCAGGAGTAGAAGGTCAGAGGGTGGGATAGCTTGATGTTCCCAAGCTTTGCTAAGTTGGAAGCATCCATATCCTTACTTATTTCAGTGATTTCACTAGCCTAAGGGGCAAACACAGGACTAATATACTTTGGTAATTGGTAAAATTGAAGATATAGATTTTGTTCTAGGTGTGTCCCATAATTTCAGGGCTTCATATGTCCATTTTATTAGTACTTATTCCAGAAACTTAAAACTACTGTTAAACAACTGTATTGTCTTGAAACAGATAATTCAAGCATTCCTGGGTTTGAATGGGTGCCTCATTATATCCTGAAGAGCTTGAAGAAGAGAGCTGCACAGAAAATACATGCAGAATATGAAATAAAGGCCACTGTACCATCTGGTGTCTCTATAATGCACAACTTGATAAAATGCAAATCAAGAGACATGATGTGCACACATTTTTACTCATGATAAGTAAATTGAGAGTAGAAAGACTCAAAACCATGAGAGCAAGAAAAAAATGTAACTTAGAACAAGCTTAACCTATTACCCTACTTTATAAATCATATTGAAGAAAATAATGTTTACTTAAAAAACAAGTAGATATATTTATCTATAGGATAAAATACGAGGTCTGACAATTAAGTTCGTGAACTTGTTGCACTGATGTTGCTAATCTTTTTTGATATTCAAGGGATTATTCATTATGAATTTGTACCAACTGGGCAAACAATTAACCAAGTTTACTATTTGGAAGTTCTGAAAAGGCTGCTGAAAAAGTTAAATGACCTGAACTTTTCGCCAACAATTCATGGCTCTTGCATCATGACAATGCACCTGCTCACAGGGCACTGCTTGTGAGGGAGTTTTCAGCCAGTAAACAAATAACTGTATTGGAACACCCTCCCTACTCACCTGATCTGGCCCCCAGTGACTTCTTTCTTTACCCAAAGATAAAGGAAATATTGAAAGGAAGACATTTTGATGATATTCAGGACATCAAGGGTGATACAACAAAAGCTCTGATGGCCATTCCAGAAAAAGAGTTCCAAAATTGCTTTGAAGGATGGACTAGGTGCTGGCATCGGTGCATAGCTTCCCAAGGGGAGTACTTCAAAGGTGACCATAGTGATATTCAGCAATGAGGTATGTAGCACTTTTTCTAGGATGAGTTCGTGAACTTAATTGTCTGACCTCATATGTTCCACCAATGAAGACTTAATTCCACCCTCTGCTATGTTCCCACAGTACCTTTTATACACCATTCTTATAGACATTATAGGGTTTGTTTTTTTTTTTTTTTACTTAGTTCTCTGCCTTCGCACTTAGCCCAGTGCTATAGGAGATCAAGAAATATTTTCATTTTTTTAAAATTTTCATTCAATTTAAATAATCAAGGGTTGAGCCAGAAAATACCTGAACACCTTTTTCATCATTTTTATAATTGAATCCTGGGAAGATAAGAAAGGCTAATTGTGCAGGATTTCTTGTCCCTCAATCTCACTTCAACTAGGGCAATTTCTTTTCTTTCTTTCTCTCTTTCTTTATTTTTTTTTTTTCAGTTTTTATATTGGGTTCCAGGTTAGGCTTTGTTTGAAGAAACGTTTTACTCAATGAATGGTCTAAATCATTATTTTGATATAGTAGCAAAAGCACTGGCTAGCGTAAGCAGTGTCTAACTCTAAAAAAGCAAATCACTCTGTCTCTATTATATATATGCACACAAACTGAATTTTGCAAACATAATATTTACCTTAAAGTTTTAAAAAAGAGTAAAGTTGTCTTAGTGCTTTTAAATCTTATAGTCTAAGTGAGTTATTTTTAGGTATAGTGTAATTAAACAAAAAAAATTTTATAAAAACAACATTTTATTAAGGTACAGGCTCATAATTACACAGATAGAATAATAAGTATGATACTTTACATATTTATTCTTAACATATAGTGTGTACTCATAATAAATAATTCAAGAAAATGGAAAGATGTACAATAACAAATTAAAGGCAAAATTCCCCCTGTACTCTCCATATCAACTGTTACTTACCAAAAAAATAAACATTTTCTTGTTTATCATTCCAATAAAATCCTTTTATTTTTTTAAAAACTTTATTGGGGAACAGTGTGGTTTTTCCAGGCCCCATCAGCTCCAAGTCAAGTCATTGTTTCCCATCTAGTTGTGGAGGGCGCAGGTCACTGGCCCATGTGGGAATCGAACTGGCAACCTTGGTGCTAAAAGCCTGCACTCTAACCACCTGAGCTAACCGGCCACCCCAATAGGATCTTTCTATACATGGATCTCTGACTTTACTATTTTATTCAACAATATATTCTGATAATATTTCTGTTTCAGTGAGAACATTGAGATTTTTCTTATTTTCTTTATTTATTGCATAGTAGTCTATTTTATAGATGTATCATAATTTATTTACTCAATCTTATTGATTTTTTTTTTAGTTGAGCCATCCTGCCACCTGTTGGCAGCTTAGCAGCAGCTCAACTCGGGCTGGCATCGAACCGCCGTTGCTCAGAGCTCAGCTCACACTATTGAGTGAGCTCTTAACCAGCTGAGCCACTCTGCTGGCCTACTCAACCTTATTGATGGACATTTATATTGTTTTCACTATTTTCAAAATAAATTTTTTAGACATACAATAAATTGGGTAAAAGTTATATACTCTTTATTTTATTAAACATTGACAAATTGCTTTCCTATAAAGCTTTCCCAATTTATGCTCTTCTCAAAAAAGTGTTTCAAGAGAACCTGTTTCTCCTACCTTCTACCTGGAAATCTCTTCTACATGCTCTCTTCTTGGTTAACTTCACATATTTTCAAGTCTTCTCTCTAATGAGCTCTGACATTAGCACCTTATATAACATTGCAATTCTGTTTATTTAAATGACATCCAGGGGCCAGCTGAGTGGCTCAGTTGGTTTACAGCATGAGCTCTGAGCAACAGGGTCACCGTTTCAATTCCCGCATGGGCCAGTGAGCTGCGCCCAAGCTAAGCTGCCACTGAGCTGCCAACAGGTGGCAGGATAGCTCAGCTGGTGAGAGCACGTGCTCCTAACAACAAGGTTTGGGGGGAGGCTACAGAATTGCTCTCAGGAAATGTAGGCTGGGGATGCCATCTTTGTGATCTCCCTCTGCTTGCTACAACTCACCAGTATCTCCCAGAAAGGAGCTTATATACTCATCTGGAGCCCCAATTTTTACAGATGCCAGGGGACACCTCCAGATTGCCTGGATGTCGTGGTCAGCAGGGCTTATGCTTTCAATCCCTCAGGATTGTGTATATTTGTATTATTTAAAAGCTGCTGCTTGAGGGTTTGGCTTTTAATAATCCTGAATGTAGACTGAGATCCTCCCCTTTGGGACATTGAATGGTCTTGGTACATCCTCAACTACTGGGAATTTTTAAAAATAAGATAGACTGCTTTGACAATCACAAAGGTTTGAGAGACAACAAGCACTAGGAAAGGGTTAAATGATAAAGGTTGAATGATGATGTTCATCTCCTACACAGGGCCAACCTCTCAATACTGAGATAGATGGTTATTTCACCTGATGTATAAAAACCAGCACAGAGAATCAAGCAAATAAAAAAATAGAATAATATGTCCTAAATGAAAAATAAAACAAACTTCAGAAAAACACTTTAATGAAATGGAGATGTTATTTACCTGAAAAACAGTTCAAAGTAATGGTTATAAAAATGCTCACCAAAATCAGGAGAATAGATGAATACAGTGAAAATTTCAACAAAGAGAAAATATAAGAAAGTACCAAACAAAAGTCAGAGTGCAGAGTGCAGAAGAATACAATAACTGAACTACAAATTATAGAAAAGGTTTCAACAACACACTAGATGATGCAGAAAAAAGGATTGGTGAGCTCAAAGACAGGTCATAGGGACTCAGACTAATAGATTTTTTTTTTGGAAGAAACCTTGCAGGCCAGAAGGGACTGGCACAATATATGCCAAGTACTAAGAAAACAAACAAACAAAAAACTTCCAACCAAAAATACTCTAGCCAGCAAAGTTATTCAGAGTTGAAGGAGAGATATTGTTTTCCAGACATGAAAAAACTAAAAGAGTTCATCATCACTAAATTGGTATTACATAAAATGTTAAAGGAATTTCATTAAGGTAAAAACAAAGAGCATGAATTAGTAACAAGAAAACATGAAAGTAAAAATCTAACTGGTCAAGGTGAGTATATAGTAAAGGTAATGGATTAATCACCTATAAAACTGCTACAATGGTTCAAAGACAAAAAGACAAAAGTATTAAAAATAATTGTTCCTATGGTAATTGGTAAAGGGATACAAAGATAAAAAGATGGAAAACATGACATCAAAATCATAATACATGGAGAGGTAGAGTAAAAATGTAGAGCTTTAGAATGTGTTCAATCTTGTTATTATCAACTTGAAATAGACTGTTACAAATATGTATCATTATATGTAAGCCTCATGGTAACCACAAAGTAAAAACCTATAATAGATACACAAAAGATAATGAGAAACAATTCCAAGCACACCTCTAAAGAAAGTTATCAAACCACAAAGGAAGTAAAAAAGAGCAAAAGAAAGGAACAGAAGAACTACAAAAGAGCAGGAAAACAATTTACAATATGTACGTATTTATCCATAATTCATTTAAAGATAAATGGACTAAATTCTCCAATTAAAAGACATAGAGTGGCTGAATAGATTAAAACAACAACAACAACAACAAGACCTATCTATATCTGCCTGCAAGAGACTCATTTCAGACACAAGGACACATAAAAACTTAAAATGAAAGGATGGCAAAAGATATTCCATGTAAATGAAAACCAAAAGTAAGAGAAAGCTGGGGTAGGTATATTTATTTCTGACAAAAAAGACTTTAAAGCAAAGACAGGGGGCTGGCCGAGTGGCGCGGTGGTTAAGTGCTGGCTTGGGAAGCCAGCGGCCCCAGTTTGGTCCCACATATGAGGGCCAGTGACACTGCACTCAAAAATAAAATAAAATAAAATAAAAAAATAAAGCAAAGACAGTAATAAGAGACAAAGAAAGTTATTACATAATGATAAAGGAGTTGATCCAACAGGAAGCTGCATCATTTGCAAATATTATGCACTCAACATAGAAGAATATATATAAAACAAATGTTAACAGATTTAAAAGGAAAAATAGACAGCAATACAATAATAGTAGGGGACTGTAATACCCCAATTACACCAGTGGATAGATAATCTAGACAGAAAATCAATATGAAAATACAGATCTTCAGATGAGTTAACAAATATATGCAGAATATTTCATTCAGAAGTAACAGAATGCACATTTTTCTCAAGTGCACATAAAAAGATGCTCAAGATCACAAATCATCAGAGAAATGGAAAATAATTCATCATGAAATATCACCTCACATCTGTTAGAATAGCTATTATCAAAATGACAAGAAATAACAAATGTTGGCACAGAAAGGGAACCAACATGCACTGTTGATGGGAACGTAAATTGGTCCAGAAACTATGGAAAACAGTATGAAGGTTCCTCAGAAGTTAGAAACATCCAGCAATTTCACTTCTGGGTAGTTATCCAAGGAATATGAAAACACTAATTCAAAAAGACGTGTGTACCTCCATGTTTATTGCAGCATTATTTACAATAGTCAAGATATGTAAAACACCTGTGCACATTGATGGATAAAATGGATAAAGATAAATATATATATTTCTTTATAGACACACACACACACACACACACACACACACACACACACACACACCCAAATGGTGCCCAAAAAATGTATACACATGTTTAAGAAAGAAAAAACACTGTATTAAAATTACACTGATGATAACCACTTTGAGCACCTCTTGTAATTGCAGAGGTCAATCATGACTTGTATTTATCTTTTGTTACCAGTATATATTGAGTATTACAATTTTAATACCATTTTTTCCTTTCTTAAAATGTGTATACATCGGGCCGGCCGAGTGGCACAGTGGTTAAGCGCTGGCTTGGGAAGCCAGCGGCCCTGGTTCAGGTCCCACATATGAGGGCCAGTGACACTGCCCTCAAAAAAAAAATGTGTATACATCTTTTTGGCACCCTCTGTATACAATGGAATACTACTCAACCACGAGAAAAGATGAAATAATGCCATTTTTGACAACATGGATGGATCTTGAGGTTATCATTCTGATTGAAATAAGCAAAAAAGAAAAAGTTGAGAACTATATGACTCCATTCATATGTGGGCTATAAAAATGAAAGCAACAAAGGAGCAAGACAAACAAACAAACAAACAGAAAGTCAGACACAGGGCTGGCTGAGTGGTTCAGTTGGTTAAGAGCTCACTCAAGAGTGTGAGCTGAGCTCTGAGCAACAGCAGTTCGATGCCCAGCCCAAGCTGAGCTGCCACTGAGCTGCCAACAGGTGGCAGGATGGCTCAGCTAAAAAAAAAAAAAAAAACCTCAGACACAGACACAGTTTAATGGTTACCACAGGATGAGGGGGAAGGAGGGAGGTAGAAGAAGAAAAAGGAGGTCAAATATATGGTGATGGAAGGAGAACTGACTCCAGGTCGTGAACACACAATGCAATACATAAAGGATGTATTATAAACTTTTACACTTGAATCCTATACAAATTTACTAACCAATGTTACCCCAATAAATTTAATTTAAAAAATTGCCTCAAGCTGGAAACTATCTTAATGTTCTTCAAAATGATGATCAATAAACAAACTGTTATGTATTTAAACTATTACTCAGCAATATATCAGAATAAACCACTGAAACACTGTAACAACATGTATGAATCTTTAAAACATTATGCAGAGTTAATAAAGCCAGACACAAAGGTTTGGTGTCTTAGTGCATTAGGGCTGCTATAACAAAATTACCATAGGATGGATATCTGATAAACAATAGAAATTTATTTCTCACAGTTCTCAAGGCTGGGAAATCAAAAATTAAAGTGCCCATATATTCAGTGTCTGGTGAGAAACTGCTTCCTGGTTCATAGATAGCAGTATTTTCATTGCAAACTCACAAGGTGGTTGAGGGAGTCCTCTGGGACTGTTTTTATAATGGGTCACACCCACATGGCCTAATCATCTTCCAAAGACCTCACCCTCATATGTCATCATATTGGGCATTCGATTTCAACATATGAATTTTGAGGGAACATTTGCTACAGACACTCAGTCTATAGCAGGTACATACAGCAGGTTCCACTTCTATAAATTTTAATACTATGCAAAGCACATTTAAATTAATAGAAATCAGAAGTGTTGTTGCCTACGGGTGAGAGAGGCTTGACTAGAAGGGAGCTGGAGGAAATTTCCTAAGGTAATGGAAATGTTCAGTTTCTTGAATGGGGTGGTGATGACATGACTGTATGAGTTTGTCAGAACTCATCAAATTGTATACTTAAGATTTGTACATTTTCCTATCTGAAAACTTTACCTCAGTAAAATAGAAAATAGGAAGTGATAAATAGAATTCCATCTACAGCTTTTTCAAAAGTTTTGCTGTAACAGAAAATTGAGAAGTGGGACAGCACGTGGAGAAACATTTGTCTTCTATCACTGCAGTAGAAGTTTTGTTTTCTTCATATAGTTTTAATATATTTGTTGTTAAGTTTATTCTTTTCCTGTTACTATTAGAAATAGTATATGCTTGTATTCCCTATTTTAAGTGGTTACTGTTGTTATGTAGGAAAGTTAGTGATATTTATATATTACTTTGATAACCTGACACCTCTGTCAGGGGACAAATGAACCTTTGTCATTTTTTTCCAGGTATTTAGTCTTTATATTTGTTTATCTTGTTTAATTGTGTGGGCTATTGCTTAGAGAATGATATGAAATACAATTGTGCATTTGTTCTTTTTTTGACTTTCGGGATAACACTTCTTATGTTTCACCATTAAACATCATGATATTATGTATAATATCAATGAAATATCTGTCTATTACTATTTACTCTCCTTTCATTTATGACTATAGTTAATTGTTTTGATAGTTTTCTCAACATTTAAGCTTCCTCACAATTCTTGAATGAATGCAATTTGGTTGTATTTAATTATTTTAATGGATTATAGAATTTACATTCTATATATATAATTAATATTTATGCATTAATATTTTAAAGTAAGATTGATTTCTATTTTCTTTGTCACCAGTGTCATGTGTTGAAAGTGGTGATATCCACATTTTTTGAAAACAATTTGGATACTCTATAGTGTTATATATTTATATTTGTTCTTTACATTTAAAATATATATAATTTATATTATGTTATATGCCAAATTTTATCCAATCACATTCACTGATGTATTCATTTCTGTTATATTTAAATTTTGTATTATAAATTATTATAAAACTTAGAGACTATAGACATATTTCTACCTTTATCTAGTATGGAGTCATAGATATGGTAACCACCTCCAAAGTTTTATTGTTTAATTTGTAATTATTGTTTTTGTAATGTTTATACTCATGGCTTAATAGGGTTTTTTATGGAGTATAGTTTTTTGCAATATGTTTGTGTACTGTTTCTTAAACACTTGTGTATCTGAGAGTGTCTGTACTTTGACTTTATATTAGGTTGTCAGAAAAGTCACGACACATGTTTACAACAGATGGCACTAGTTCATTTTTGGAAGTACTAGAGTCATTCGCATCTATGTTATTGCTATGTCATTAGACAGCTGACAGTTCTAGCTTCATTCTTTAAAAAAATTGAGTAATTTGGTTGAGTTTTGGAGATTTTACAAGTTGAAGATGGAAGACCAAACTGCATTTTTGCCATGTTTTACTGTTTTACTTCCATAAAGGGAAGAACACACGTCAAGCTTATGAAAAGTTGCATAAAGTTTATGGTGACAATGCTCTACAAGAACGTCAGTGCCAACTATGGTTCACGAGATTCTGTCCTGGTGATTTTGATCTCAATGATGCTCCTCAGTCAGGGAGGCCCAGCAAGGTTGATGACGACAAAATAAAGGCATTGATCGAATCAAACCCACGTTACATGACACGAGAGATTGCAGAAACATTGAACATCCATCAGGCAAGCATTCACTACTACCTGAAGAAGTTGGGATACTTCAAATAAACTCGATATTTGGGCTCCACATGAACTCAAAGAAGTTCACTTGACAGCGCATATAAACATCTGCAATATGCTCATTAAACATGAGGAAAGTGATCCTTTTTTGAAGCAACTGACAACTGGTGATGAGAAGTGGATTGTTTACAACAATGTGGTGTGCAAACAGTCTTGGTCCTGACGTGATGATTCACCTCAAATGACATCAAAGCAGACATTCATCAGAGGAAGATTATGATCTCAGTGTAGTGGTATTTTAAAGGTGTCGTGTTTTTCAAGCTCCTACCAAGGAACCAAACAATCAATTCGAATGTATATCTTCAGCAATTGGACAGTTTGAATGAATCCATCATCCAGAAACGTCCAGAGCTTGTTAATTGTAAAGGAGTTGTGTTCCATCACAACAATGCAAGACCACACACAAGTCTGATCACCCGTCAAAAAGTATTGGAGCTTGGATGGGATGTGATGCCACACCCACCATACTCACCTGACCTTGTGCCATCAGACTTCCATTTGTTTTGCTCTCTTCAAAACTCCTTGTGTGGTATAACGTTCAATTCAGATGAAGCTGTAAATCAGCACCTTGTTCCGTTTTTTCACAAATAAAGACAGGTCCTTCTATGAACAAGGAATTATGAAGCTCACTGAAAAATGGTAAAAGGTTATTGAATAAAACGGGCAATATAGCATTGATTGATCTTTGTTCTTTATATAAATAAAAGACCTTTGAAAAACATAGACAAAATATTTCATGACTTTTCCGACAACCCAATAGTTGAATAACAACTTGGATAGGAAAAAAATATCAGATCACATGTTTCTTTCCTTAGAACTTTATAGATAGTAATCGATTTACTCCTAAGTTGGTTTGATGTTGTACAGAAGTCTAAAACCAGCTTGGTTCTCTTCCTCTTTTAAGATGAATTTTTGTGCTTGGATGTCTGAATAATTCTTTCTTCATCCTTGAAGTTTAGTGACTTTATCATTATATATATTAACCTATATATAATAATAATATATAATAAATATATATACAATTAATATATATATGTCAATCATACAGTCATATTTTCTACTACACAGTGTATTCTTTCAGATTTGCATATTAACTCCATCTTTTATTTAAGAAGTACTTCATCCTATTATATCGTTTAATATTTTTCCACTTGTTACGTCCTTTATTGCTGCACAATTACCCACATGTTGGATGTTTGTCCATTTCCTTTATATTTTTTTCTCCATAAGCACCTTAAAATCTCTATTTTTTTTTGTGCTGCCACATTTGTGATATTATCTCCTATCATAAAGTAAGTTTTAATTTGTATGTATCCCTTTCCTTTTTAAAAATATTCTGTATATTATATCAAAAAAGTAAACATTACTATTTCTTAAGCTTGATATAGACACACAGCATATATGCAAATGAAAGTCATTTTGTTCATGAAGTTTTTTTTTGTAGGGATGTAAATTGTGGGAAGCAAGAATAAAGACCCAATTATTTCATTATCTTTGCTAAGAATATCTTAAATTTAGACTAATAGATAACACAGTTCTTTGTGAAGTTTTTTATAGGAATGTAAATTGTGGGAAGCAAGAATAAAGACTCAATTATTTCATTATCTTTGCTAAGAATATCATAAATCTAGACTAATAGATAACAGTTCTCTATGAATAAAAATCAATAATTTTCCATTTTCCTGGAATATATTTTGCTACCACAAAGAGATAGGTCATAGCACTTTTGTTCTATAAAAGTATGTTGGATTGTGAATCCTTGAAATAAACTAGCTATTTGCTAGGGACATGAGCTTAATATAGTTAAGACAGTATTGAATGTTTATATGGTTTTTAATATTTAAACAAGGGTCTGTTTAAAGAAGGGTCTGTTCTTTCCAAAATCTATTGTAATGTATTCCCTCCGGCATCTATGGTAAAAGCCAATACTCACAGTATAAACCTCTGCATCCTCCCAACATATGAAAACATTCTATGGATTCAGTCTACAATCATCAAAGAGAGAATATGATATATTTCAACTGCATCTAGAAATTAAAAACAATTATTCATAATGAATATGTATTTTCTACACTGCAAATGATTTAACTATATCTACAATTCAAAATAAAATATATAAGGTCCATTCTTCCAAGAGGGAAAAATGATCATTTATTAAACACTTAACACGTTGCATACGGATCACGAGAATCTTGCAACTGGAGGTACGAGGGATTTAAACCCCATTGTATGCAACGTGTTAAGATGCTGTACTAAGAACTCAAATGTATTAAACTAGTCCTTACAGCAATCTCATGTAGTACTATTATTCAAATTTTACAAATGACAAACAAATGATTAAATGAGACCCAGAGAGTTAGATGTCTTTCTGAAGTTACTCCACACCTAATAAGGATACAATCATACTGTATTCCAAGGTCAACAGAGAAGAATTTCAGGTGCTAATAATGTTCAAGATTTTCATTGATATGTTTTTTAAAGACAAAAAGCTAGTAGCACCTGTAAACTTATTTATAGTATTGTCAGAGGTAATATTCTCTAAGGATTTATCTTATCTTCCAGTGGGAAGCATTTTTAAATAATATACTAGGTATTTCCCTCTGGTTCACATATCACCACAGTGTTTTCCAATGGTTTCCAATACTGATCGCAAATCAGATTCATCTGTGAAATTTTATAATCATCCATAGAATCAGGCTCAATCAGAATTTCTAAGGTTGAGGTTCTGTTTTTTTCCCTAAAATGTCTTTAAGTGAATCTGAAGTACACCAATTTAAATAGCTCACATATATACCAAGGAAGCTTTAAGCCATACAAGTGGTGGCATCACTCTGTTGGCAATGGACCCAGAAATATTATTTTTTTGAATTTAAACAGAGTAATGGAAATGGCTATCCCTTCTCTCTTTCTGAGACAGTCTCCTTGTAAAAGCATTAGGAAGCATCCTGGGTTCTTACTTTAACCATTTAACATAAATACATCTCTATGGGGGAAGATCAGTTCTTGAAATATAATATCTTAGGACTATAATGCTCTAAACTCCTCTGGAAGTTTCTGTTTTATGCAAACATCTTTCTGTCAATTCAGGTGTGACCCAGGAATGTAACCATTTAGCTCTTGGGGAGATAAGAAAAGGTTTATTATCTTTTGGTTGGAAGCAGTTACTTCCACTATTATGGAAACAACATGGCAGCAGATATAATCCTAATGCTATGTAAAAAGCAATTGGGCTTAATCTCCATTTAAAGATCCACATTGAAAAAAAACCTTAAAATATCTCTCACATCATGAACAAAAATCAATTTGAAATGGATTATAGAACTATATGTGAATAATAAAAATATAAAGCATTCTGATGAAAACACAGAGTAATATTTTCATGATTTGAGGCTAACAAAGGTTTCTAAAATAAGAAACAAAAAGCATCAATCTCAAAATAAAGAAATTGAAAATTAGATTTCACTAAAATTAAAAACTTCCGTTTATCAAACAACAAGGTTAAAACATGAATAGGTAAGAGGTAAAACTGGAAAAATCCCCCCTCTCCACATGTGAGTGTGTGTGTGTGTGTGTGTGTGTGTGTGTGGTGTGTGTGTGTATTTGTCGGAAAAGTGATGACATATTTTTTCTGTTTTACATTGCAAAAATACATCATGACTTTTGCGACAACTCAATATGTATGTGTGTGTGTGTGTGTGTGTGTGTACATGCAGGGGGGATACATACACACACACACACACACACACACACACACACGAGGTCTGACAATTATGTTTGCAAACTTGCCACCGTGCACTTACATTGGCAGCACTGTACAAACAGCTCGGTAAGGTTTTATAACCTTGTATATCAGTGTCTCACAGCTGTGTTGGTGTCGACGTGTGATGGTGTCTCGCTGAGTGATATTCATTATTGTTGTTACATGATTTTGTGTGCCATTGCGAGAATGCCTGAGCTTGAATTAGAGCAACAGATATTCAATTTCTCGTCAAACTTGACAAGAGTGGAAATGAAATCAGGGACATGTTAGTCCAAGTTCATAGGGATAATGCCATAAAGAAAATGGCAGTGTGCAAATGGATTAAATGCTTTCCTGAAGAGAGAGAACATGTCATGATGAAAAGAGGTCAGGGCAGCCAGGAATGAGCAGGACTGATGAAAACAACGCAAAAATGCATCAAATTCTGCGTCAAAATCTTCGGCTGACTGGGAGAAGAATAGCAGACCAAGTAAACATTGATAGAGAAACAGTTAGGAAAATCTTAACTGATAATCTTGGCATGAGAAAGGTGTGTGCAAAAATGGTCCCGAAGGAGCTCACCAATGAATGAAAGCAAAGAAGAATCAAAGTTTGCCGAGACCTTTTGGAGAGGAAAGACGATGTTTTAGGCTGTGTTATCACTGGTGATGAAACATGAGTGTACCAGTATGACCCTGAAATAAAGCATCAAAGTGAACAATGGGAGTCAGCCAATTCTCCATGAACAAAAAAGTTCTGTCAGTCCAAATCAAGAGTCAAAATGATGTTGCTAACCTTTTTTGATATCAGAGGGATTATTCATTATGAATTTGTACCAACTGGACAAACAGTTCACCAAGTTTACTACTTGGAATTGCTGAAAAGGCTGCGTAAAAAAATTAGAGGACCTGAACTTTTCTCCAACAATTCATGGCTCTTGCATCAGAACAATACACAGTGCTGTCTGTGAGGGAGTTTTTAGCCAGTAAACAAAGAACTGTATTGGAACACCCTCCCTACTCACCTGATCTGGCCCCTAATGACTTCTTTCTTTACCCAAATATAAGGGAAATATTGAACGGAAGACATTTTGATGACATTCAAGACATCACGGGTAATATGATGACAGCTCTGATGGCTATTGCAGAAAAAGAGTTCCAAAATCACTTTGAAAGGTGGACTAGGCTCTGGTGTAAGTAAATAGCTTCCAAAGAGGAGTACTTTGAAGGTGACCATATTGATATTCAGCAATGAGTTATGTAGCACTTTCTCTAGGATGAGTCCATGACCTTAATTGTCAGTCCGTGCATGTGTGTGTGTGTGTGTGTGTGTGTGTGTGTGTGTGTAAATCTCCACACACACTTACCACACATAGACACACAGCAAATAATTTTTCTGGAATTTATAGAGAACTACTAAACAGTAAGGAAAAAAGACAAAGCAACCAGTTAATAATGGACAAGTGATTTGAACAGGCATTTCAAATATATCCATATGGCCAATAGGCATATGAAAAGGTAACATCGCTCTTCATCAGAAAACTTGACACTGAAACTATACACTTAACACCATCAAGAGTGGCTAAAATTAAAGATCAACAAGACAAGTTTTGCAAAAATGTAGAGGAACTATATTTTTCACATATCATTGTTGGGAGTGTAAAATGGTACAACCACTTTGGAAAACTTTTTAACAGTGCCTACTAAAATTAACCATATGACTGCACTATGGATTAGCAGTTCTACTTGCAGGCATATACCAAATAACAATGACTACAGAAGTCTACTGAAACACATTTATAAATGTGTCCATAGCAGTTTATTCATATAGCAAAACTTGGAAACTGAAATGTCCACTAGCTGAGGATGGATAAACATATTGTGGCATATCCATAGAATACAGTAATAAAGAGAAATGAACTACTAATAAATGACAACATGAATGAATCTCACAGATATTGTATGCAGTGAAAGAATGACATCAGACACAAAAACACATGCATCATGATTTCCTTTATATTATGGTCAAGAACAGGAAAAAATAATCTATAGTGATGGATGTCAGAATAGTGGTTAACTCTGTGAGAAACTGACTGACAAGGGGCATGAAAGAACCATCTGGGATTTTGAAAATAATCTATGTCTTTATCTAGTTGATAATTACGTAGGTGTGGTCATTTATCCAAAATCATCAAGCTGTACACTTAATATTTGTGTGCTTTACTGTATGTATGTTATAACTCAATAAAAAAGGGAAAAGCAAATAGTTTTTTAAATATTTCTCTCCAAGGTCATTATAACAAATGTATGCTAAAAAAAAATCAGAAATCTCTCATGTATAAGGTGAAGGGCATTCAATAGCAGGTTTAGAAGATACAAGTTCTGCCTCATCTTTATAATATTATAGTTATTGGTCAAAACAAACTTGTCAAAAAAAGTAACTCTGAGCATATTTCCTAAAAAACAAATTTGTTCTTCCTGGTAATAAATGAATAATAGAATATGGCTAACATGGTAGAGAAGAATATAGAAAGAAAGCTATATTTTGAAGCTCGGGCAAGACAAAGGATTTGGACTTGCTAAATTGATTAACTACATTAAGCAATCAATTTGAAATAAAAAACAATTATTTTATTCTATAAATAGCTTGTTTAAATGATCAGGCTACTTTTATAATGATTAAGCACCTTTTTACGTAGGTGTGTGTGTATTTAGAGAGAAGGCAGTGATTACAGATAATATTTATTCCAGATCACAGACATACTTTCATACTAGATTTTTAGGATATAAATATTTAAATAGAGCCTTTGTTATTTGATTATTTATTTCAGATACTTCTATAAATCCAGACATCTACAGTACTCACAAATACTCAAGTCCCTTCCAAAAGCTCTTTCTAGTAGTTTCTGCAGAATATGATATTGCATACTATTGAAAACATTACTCACTTCCACCATGAAACACTAATTACTGGTAATTCTTCCTCCTCTGAGAAAATGCCAAATGGTGCTGTAATGGGCAATGTAATTTTCCTCACAAGGTTGCTAGATGAAGCAATGAATGAAAATAAATAGCATCAATTTGTCAGTAAACTACAGTACATTTGTCATAACTGTGAGCAACAAACTTTGCTGATGCCGACAGTCTCAACACCATTACTACATATTTTGTCATATGTTTGGAGAAAAAAATAGAACACTAAAAAATACTATAATAGATAAAGATTTGAAAGATGTTTCATACATCCATTAGACTTTGTAATAATGTTTCAATGGCCACCAAAATTGGTAAGAAGTGATTGCGATATTTTTTATCAAATGCTATTTCAAAGTTAGTATTTGCTTCCTTATTTAAAAGCAGATCGAGGGTAGTAATTAGACCCTTATTATGCCAATTGAAAATTACTTTTCAAGTACAAATCCCCTTTAGGAAGTTAAGAGATTGAGAAGAGTTAATAAACTTCATGATAGGGTCTCTCAAAAATCTGGTTTGTTATCCATGTTTTTAAAGACCCAGCTGCAAGGAAAGCAAAATGGCACTATCCTCCTTCAGGTTCACATAGATCGATTTCTTTGTGTGTTTTCTACAGTGCTCCAAGATAAGTTCACATGATGGGAGAGGTGAAAATACTAAAAGATGCACCAGGTAAAGTCCAAGAGTATTGTTATTTTAGTTTCAATTCCTAGAAGCTATTCATTATTCTCATGATGTGAGTCAGGCTGAGAGGCAGTGCAGCAAGAATCTATAATTTGCCAGCCTCCCTTGGGACAGGGACTGAACTGTTTAGATCTGCAGTATGAGAACAGCATCTTGGTTTATTTGTAGGAGTTGCTACAGGATGGTTCTTCAGCAGAATAAATTCGTAGACAAAACAAAGCACTTTTCAGATTCTTTTTTCAAAACAATGTCTAGTTTTCAAAATATTAATGTACTTCTTTAAATATATAAACTTTAGCACATGACTGAAATAAATTCTCAGGTTATAATTTTGAATATGAAACTTCTGGAGCAACAAAATTACTTAGAGCAAATGAGTGGTTCTAGCTATCCAATTTGTTGTCCCACTCAAAAATGATTCGGTGCTGTGTTTTAGATACTTACTGGTTCAAAGCAAATCTCCATTACACAGTGATCAGTAGGTATCACATATACCAGATCTCTAAGATGCACACGGAACAGGCAGTAACTGTCTCCTGTATCTGCTGATCCGGGTTCAGGGACTGTCAGATAAGGTTTCCAAAATGCTGCTCTTCTTAAGCAGGATTCTCAGTGTACATTTATCAAATTCCATGTTTAACTGTAAATCAACAGAATGCCTTAAGATAAATATTAAATTAGTCACTCACATAAATCTTATCTTTAAAACCAACCATTCAAAGAAAACAGCATAGAAATTTATGTAGCATTTTTAATTTAAATGATGAAACTTGAGGCTGATAATGCTATAACTGAGAATACAGTTAGTGACTCAGTTCAATAAACCTTCCCTGCAAAATTTTGCCCAAAGCCTAGAATATGTGCTGAGAGAAATAGTGCAATACTATAATTAGAGTATAAGCCAATCAGCATTGTGATTGCGTTGAGTATCATGGAAAAAGAGTTGCTTGATTATGAAAACAGAATGTGGTATAATGTGGCTACTTATTCTACAGCATGAGGAAAAGTATTCCTGGCAATGAGTTTTATGCCATTTCAAAACTGCTGGAGTGATTAGATGGTAGCCAAAGGAAAGCAACTAGTTATGCATATTTTAGACAGATATGATTTTTAGCAATGTAGACTCTGAAGTTATACAAATAATGAGCAGCTCAAATCCCTTGACACATTCCTGTGAGGCATTCCAAACACTGTCTGTTTCATCTCATTGAATTAGCATCATTCTACGGCTTTCTGTTTTAGGTCTTTTACTGGTAGTTCACTTAGCTGTCATTCACTCCCCTTATGTAGTGTTCATGGTAAGTATACTGCAAATCAAATATCCATATCCTTACATGGCAACAATTAAGTGATAAAGATGCATATGAAGTGAGCAATAAGCTGTTTAGAATGTGTTAAAAATAATGCAACCAAATGTTTCTGTAATTAAGAGTAGCTGTCAAAGCAGGGTAATATGTGACCACATTTACTCTGTAAAATAGAAGTGTACTAATGGTTTAAACTCATAGAATTTTAGAAAAAGAAAAAAGAACAAAGGAGTTACTGCTACCTAAATCCTCAAAGGATTTTTGTTCTTTTCAAAGCCCGGTTTTCCTTCAAGTCTGTGAACTACCTCCATATGCTATAAAGTAATTATTCATCCCCCCTTAACTTTTGTTATTTCTGCTCTGTTGCTTGCAATCAAATAAATTTATCTGATACATGCATTTTTTACACATCAGTGAAATAATTCTCATATTAATCTTTGTGAGATCACCTGGATAAGGGAAACTGAAATGGTCAATTGAATCAGATCCTTTGAATATCTTTGCTATTCTCCTAATAAAAGAGAACCAGAAGCTTTGCCACCTGATACGAGAAGTAAGTAATTGGATTAAAAATGTAACTCTAGTCATGCCTTCCCACAAGCAGAGAAATAAAATCTGATAAAAAGGTAGGATCCAACACAAGGAGTACATGTTTTCTTTCCAATACCCTTATACTCAATCTCCCCTAAACACAACCTCATCTTTGGCTGGCTTAAAAATTCACAATGTAGTCCCATTCATTTATTTACAGTTTTATATAGTCCCATTCATTTACTTTAGCTTTTACTTCTCTTGCCTTTGAAGTCAAATTCATAAAATCCTCTTTGAACTCAAGGTCCATAAGTTTAGTACCTATGTTTTCCTCTATACAGTTTATTGTTTCAGGTCTTATGTTTAGGTCTTTGATCCATTTTGAGTTAATTTTGGTATATGATGACAGAGAGCAGTCTAGATTTATTCTTTTGCATGTGGCTTTACAATTCTCCCAGAACCATTTATTGAAGATGCTATCTTTTCTCCATTGTATGTTTTTGGCTTCTTTGTCGAAAATTATCTGTCCATATTTATGTGTGTTTATTTCTGGGTTTTCAATTGTATTCCATTGGTCTCTGTGTCTGTTTTTCTGCTAATATCATACCGTTTTGATTATTGTTGCCCTGTAGTGCAAGCTAATGACAGAGAATATGATACCTCCAGCATTGTTCTTTCTTCTTAGGACTGCTTTGGCTATTGGGGTCTTTTGTGGTTCCATACAAGTAACTTTACTAACAATTGTTACCCCAATAAACTTTAACTTAAAAAAAATTAACAATGGCCTTATATTTAATTGTTGCTATGGCTTCAAAAGCAAATGAAACTTCTTTACACAAAGATGGGATTTTTATTTCTAATTCTAGTTTTGGCAACTTAAAATTACAATGTTTTTTTTTTTTCATGTTCAATTATGTGCCAGGTATTATGCTAGATTCTTAATTTTCTGTCTCTGACTTGATCTCTTCCTCTTAATACTGTGAAGATTAGTCTTGTGATCCAGCTACAGGCACTGTAGTTTTAAGATGTTTTCCAATATATATCACCTAATGCAATATGTTTTTGAAACACATACATAAAAACTTCATACCTGAATTCTGAAGTTCCTAATGAAAAGTTTATGATAAAAATAATGTGGGAAAATTCTGCTGTAAAGCAAAAGTTGATAGTATAATTTATCTTTTTTGTAAATCTAGACTGTTCTCCTTCAGTTTACTTAAAATAAAGACTATCTGTAGTTAAGTGAAGGTTTCAGATGTTTTTTGAGAACCTGCCATGTTCAGGCACTGTTAGAGAATCTGGGATTAGAGTAGTGTTAAAAAATAAAAAGGTTTCTGCTTTCATAGACTTACAATCTAATGGGAGATGGTTTATACCAATCAAGGACTCCTGAGGTAGACATCACAAGAATGAGAAATAAATTTTTATTATATTAATCAAATGATTTTTCAGTGTTTATCCTTTATAGCAGTTAGTATCACACAATATAGTCCCTATTTTAGAAATACTCTCAACACCTATGCCCTCTGTTTTTCACTGTGCTCACCTGGCAAAAATTCAACCCTGGATAAATTTAGCTCCACTAACTCTATGCCAATCTGCAAGGCAGCACATGAGAGTTAGTGGAGAAAAATACACAACCATGATGTCTGGCCTTGCTTTCTTATATTAACGACCATTCAGCTAAAGTGGGAAATTAATGATGCCCAGCAATTTTATATTTTGCTAGTTAAACCACTCTCCTACCTGATGACTATTTCACATCTCTTCCTCCCTTTTTATTGTCCATTGATAACCTTTCTGTTTCTCTACTAAAATATTGTAGAAGCAATTAGAAAATAATAGAACTCTGCATTCCTCCAACATCGGTTGTACCAAACTTCCTACATCTCTATATACCCTGCCTTTCTTCCTGTTGTATGGGTGAGTCATTGATGTGGCCCCTCTACACCAACTACTCCTCTTATTTTCTAGACTGCAATTCATTTACTTTCTCATACAATATGGCTCCTAAAGTTGTCTCTTCTCTCTGCAGAATCATTCACTTTTGTCATTTCTATTGAGTTATTTACATCAGCATATAATCAGGTTATAATTTCTCTCATCATTAAAAGATACTTCCTTGACCTCAGATCTCCTTGTAGGTAGCTGCCACCATATCTCTCTGCTTCCCTCACAGCGAAACTCTTAGATAGACTTGTCTATATGTGCTTTATTTTTCTTAAATAATCTCACATGACCTCATTCAAATCAGATTTTTTGCCTATCATTTCCCTGAAACTACTGCTGTCACAGACTCTAATGAGTTTTGCCCAATCCAAGATTCATTGTTTGGTCTATTCAGGCTTTTAGCACCGATTGACCAAGTTGAACCCTTGCTTCTTGAAATACGTGTCTCCTTGGACATCATGAACACTTTTACTTATCTTCCTGCCACACTGAATGGTCATTCTTTCTCATCTTTCAGATCTATAAATATTGAAGTGTTCTAGGGTTTAGACACTGGATGGTCTTTCTTCTTTGTCTACATTCATTTCTTATGTTTTCATCCAGCATATGATTTTAAATACCATCTATATGCTAATGACACATACATTTTTATGTTCAGCCCTACATATACTCTGAAATTTAGACTTTTATTTAACTATATTTTTACAATATATTTTTTAATTTTTCTAAACATTTAATTTATTTATTATTTTTTAATTAAAGTTTATTGGGGTGACAATTGTTAGTAAAATTATATAAGTTTCAGGTGTACAATTCTGTAATACCTCATCTATATATCACATTGCGTGTTCACCACCCAGAGTCACACCATGGAATACTATTCTGCCATAAGAAAAGATAAAATAATGTCATTTGTGACAACATGGGTGGATCTTGAGATTATTATGTTAAGTGAAATAAGTCAGATGGAAAAAGTAGAGAACCATATGATTTCACTGACATGAGGTATATAAAATTCAAAGTAACAAAGGAACAACACAAACAAATGAAACAAAAACTCATAGACACAGACAATTAGCGGTTACCAGCGGGTAAGGGGGGTGGGGGGTGGTAGATGAGGGTAAACGGGGTCAAATATATGGTGATGGAAGGAGAACTGACTCTGGGTGATGAACTTTTTTTTTTAATATTTTACTCGGGATGTGTAATAAGGCACCTTAAACTTGACACATACTCAAATGAATTATTGAGTCCTCCCCTCTAAAATTGCAATCTTAGTCTCTTCTCCTTTCTCAGGAAGTGGTAATTCTGTTCTACCATCGTCCAGGCCAAAAGTTTACAGCTATCCAGAACTCCTCTTTTACTTCAGATTCCTCTGTGATCTGGCTGTCATCTCCACTATTTTTCTGACCTCATTTGTCTTTCTGAAATACACCAAGCGTGTTCATACCGTAGAGCTTTTGCATTTTATCACAATATCTCCCAAGATGTCTCTCTCCCTCACTCCATTTGGGATTCTACATACCTGTCACCTCCTCAGAGATGCCTTCCTATATAACATAACATTTCTTTCCTTTTAGCATTCATCACTGCCTGACACATTATATATTTGCTTATTATCTGTCTTTCCCTAATAAAATGAAGCTATGTTAGGACACCTATTACACATTTTTTTTCATTGCTGTGTTACCAATACTTGGCAAATGGTAGACACAATAAGTATCTATTAAAAGAATGAGTGACTGAATAAATAAGCAATGGGAAAAGATGACTATATCTGGAATGTAGTAAGCAAAGAAAGCATAATAAAAGAGGATAGAGAGACAGGACAGGATCAGATTTATATAGGTCCCTTTTAGGCCATTATAAGGTCTTTGGATTTTTTCTAAGTACAATATTAAATATTTAATATTTTCAGGAACTGTGTGAGAAGTGTGTGTGTGTGTGTGTGTGTGTGTGTGTGTGTGTGTGTGAAGAGTTACAAAGAGTAGTAAATCATGATTTTCCCTTAAAAAATCCCCACATAACAGAAGGGTGAACTGGTTTGTAAGGAAAACAATAACCAATACTTTCTTTAAGGAACAAAGAAAACTGGAAGAACAAAAGAGTTCTTCTCACATGGTTGTTACACGGATAAACTGAGAATGGGTATGTTAAATAATTTTGTAAATTGTAAGGGCAGTGCTGATTGTATTTGTTCTTTTTTTTTTTTTTACTCACAAGAAAGTTTAATTTTTAAATGAAGGCTTAAAATTTAAATCTTCAAATTAATTTATTTTCTCTATGGAAAATACTTTTAGAATAAATGGGACAGTGGATGTCATTATTACTATTACTAGAAATGGTTTAAAATAATAATGAGTAAGAAGTAGTTAGAAGTAAATAAAAAGCACACTGCTTCCTAATATGTATTGTATCCATCCCATAAATTTTTTCATTAAGACATTTCTGCTTCAATCCTTATCCCATAAGGACATTCAGCTAGAACTAGAGACTATGACCGGCCACAATCACTCTGAGCTACCTAAAATGATTCAGTAGGCGATCACTTGAATATCGTCTTTAAAACGCCACGATTCCAGGCCTTACATCAGATGTACAGTTTTACTTCAGATCTGAGTCAAGATGGAGGAGAGAAGTATTTCCCAGGATTTTGCATTTTTAAAACAATCTTCTAGGTAATTATTATGGACTTGGCAGAAGAATTGAAAAACATGACTGATTAGAAGATTTATTCCTAAAAACATTATAGGCAATGGAAGAAAATGCTTAACTTTCCTGTTGGTACGGCTCTTTGTTCACTTTGTGACATTTGAGTAGAATTTGAGGATTGAATGCTCACTCCTTTCTGGCAGAAAATAAAGAACAGTGGTGACACACACATGCAAACACACAATGATTGCCCTCAGCCAAACACAAATCAAGTAGAAGAAAGAAAAAAATATCAAGACTGATTACACCCATTTAACACTTGACATTTTAATCAGAGTTGTTAGCAGTGCAACATTTGTGTATCCACACTGTTCTCCTGCAGAATCCTGCATACCTATGATTTCCTGAACACAGTTTTTGTTTTTTGGGTTTTTTTTGCAAATATATGTATATGTTTTCTAGAAGCTTTGACAAATCGGTATGTTTATTTATAAAACTGCATTGGCATTACTTAGTAACTTAATAAGCTGTAGAGGCTCTTATGACCTACGTGGTGTCTTTAATATTTGGGTTAAAATTATCATGAATGTGTTAATATTGATAACATTAGTTTTACATATTTATGTCTATAATTACAATCTATTTCATATATGTTAATCAGGTATTACAATCTTTCAGTTTGATGTTATAAGACAATATTCTTTCTTTCTTTCTTTCTTTTTTTTTTTTTTTTGAGTGCAGTGTCAGGGGCCCTCATATGTGGGACCCAAACCGGGGCCACTGGCTTCCTAAGCCAGCGCTTAACCACTGCGCCACTCAGCCGGCCCAAGACAATATAATATTCTCCCTAAAGGAAAGGCCTTGCTTCATACCTCTTTTATATCTTCCACAATATAATAAAGATTAAAACTCAGTAAATACTTGCTGAGTTGACCTTATATCATTTGACTAAATGGGGACAGCATTGTTGTTTTTTTCCTTAAAAACTATGCTGGTGAAATAACTGTAAAAAATATGTGGGAAAGATAGTAACACATTAATATAAAAACACCATTGGTTCTACTTTTGAAATTAATGAGTTATTGCTATTTTCATTTTCTTAGCAGAATGTCTATAGCAAAATCAAGGACTCACCAGGAACTAAGACTTAAAAGTCCTAAAGGTTGACAAAGAAATACAGAGTTCCAAAGGAATCACAAATTAATTCTGCTTATATAACCAGCAAGGGGTTAATGAATGTGTTATGATCTAAATTGGCAATATTACCAGTTTACATAACACCTTTCTGATCAATAGTATTGAGAGGAATCATGAAATTACAGGAAATGGCAGAAACCATGTTGTACGGTAGATGGGGAGTGAATCAAGAGCAGATGTGCTACTAGCTTGTTGCATATTAACAAGTAAATTACCTTAGTTTCTAATCTGTATTTTTTCAGTTGATTGACTGAAGCAGAAGATGCAAATATGTCTTTTCCAGGTTAAACCTCATATACATTATCTTCATTAACTTAGATAAAAACTATTAATCTAAAAATGAAAAAATAATTAGATGAGGAAATAATAGACATGTATTGTTTTTTGCCATGCCCACTTCTTGTGGGGGCTAACCCTAATGTTAGGCTACCAAAAACAGTATTATGCTCCTCGGAAAACATGATGGACATACAGACCTAGTGTATCATATTACTTCATACCCATAGAGTGAATCATGTCCCCCAATATTCATGTTCACTCTGAACTTTAGAATGTGACCTTATTTGAAATCAGTCTTTGCAAAGGTAACCAGTTAAGATGAGGTCATACTGGATTAGAATGGGCCATAAATCCAATAAGACTGATATTCTCAGGGGAATGAGAAGAGACATACAGACATAGTAGGAGAATGTCAAGTGACAATGGAGGTGGAGATTGGAGTGGTATGGCTATCAGCCAAGGAACATTAAGGACTTCTGACAATCACCAGAAACTAAGAGGAGGCAAGGACGGATTCTCCACTAGAGTCTTAATAGAGAGCATGGCCCTACTGATTCCTTGATTTCAAAATTCTGACCTCCAGAATGATAAATGAATAAATTTTTGTTGTTTTAAGATATCCAATTGTGGTAATTTGTTATGGCAGCCTCAGCAAATTAATATAGATCCTGAACTCATATCATGCACAAAATTAATTTAAAGTGGATTGCAGATGTAAATGTAAAAGCTAAAATTATAGAGCACCTAGAAAACTTATAAGAGCCGACTGAGTGGCGTGGTGGTTAAGCACTGGGTTGGGAAGCCAGCGGCCCCGGTTCGGGTCCCACATATGAGGGCCAGTGACACTACCCTCAAAAAAAAAAAAAAAGAATGAGGATAGAAAAACCCATAAGAGAATGTCCTCATGACCATGAGATAGTAAAAGTTTTTTATTGAGGACAGGAAGAGCATTCATGATAAAAAATATAAAGATAAATTAGACTTTGTCAAAAATGTTAAAAAAAAAACTGATGTTCACCAAATGGTACCATTAAAAATGCAAGATCAAGTCACAGAGTAAAAGAAAATATTTTCAAGACATATCTGACAAGAATCTTCTATCTAATATATGTAAAGAATGCTTACAACTGAGTAATTAAGAAACAATTCAGAGATTTCTGGCCAAGGGCAGAAAAGGTAAATGCTGTGTTTCCATCCTCTCACAACCACATAAATTACAACTAAACTACAGAACAACTATCATTGAGAATTGCCTGAAGTCTTGCTGAAAAGAACACCTATTGCTGAGAATATACAGAAGAAGCCACAACGACACTGGTAGGAGGGGCAGAGAAGCAGAATGAGCTGCTTTCACACCCACAAGTAGCAGTTAAAACTTGGGAAGGATATCTAGGCTGCAGAGTTCTCCTCTGAGGACTAAGGGGTCCCAGTCCCACACCAAGACCCAAGCTCAGGATTCCAGTACATGGAAGAGAAGTCCCCACAACTTCTGGCTGTGAAAACCAGCAGAGATTGTAGCTGAGTGAGGCAGAGGGCTGCTGGAGTCCCAGGTGTTCCTCTTAAAGGGCCCTGCACATGGACTTACTCAGTGGCAGACTCACTTACTCTGAGCTCCAGTGCTGGGGCAGCAGCTCAAAAGCCACCAGGGACATACAGGGAGTAACTGAATTGTCTAACTTCAGGCTTTGAGAGCTGGAGGGGCAGCTTTCTCCCAGACAGAAGTGATGACAGAAGCCATTGTTCCTTTGTTGGACCTTCCCCTGACCCAGTATGCACACATAGGTAGGCGCCATATCTGTGTCTCCACCAACATGGCTAACACTTTTCACCCTAGCCTGGTGATTCCCTGAGACTCCTCTTGACCCAAATTCTAGGCCAACCTAAACCACTTCCAGTGGATTTCCATACAAACAGCCTCTGTTGCCTCATGCTGTGGACTTTCCTAAAATGTCCCAATAGTTCACAAACCCTAAACAGGCAGCATTTGGCCTTGGCATGACCTGTACCATTGGCTGAGTAGCCCCAAGCATGGCATGGGAGAAAGCCAGCCTCAATTTGGAGGTTGGCTTCTCCCAGGCACCTCCAAACCCAGTACAGGAGACAGCCATTTGCAGATTGCTAAGTAGTTCATTCCAGGTGGCTCTGGACAGGGCACAGGCTGCAGCTGAACTTGGCCTGCAGCAGAGCCCCTCCCAGGGAGCCTTGGGGAGGGATGCCTGGTGTCTGGCTTCTGAACAAGCTGAAGCACCACCCGGCTGCCTCCATGGACAACACACCCAAAGGGCAGACTGGGCAGGCACCAAAGCCCTGCTAAAGGGCATCTTGCTCTGTAGGGTCAGCTCCTGCATGAAAGCTCCTCCACTGTAGTCACAGCCAGTCCTCACAACCAATCATCATGAAGGTCAATCCCTCCAATTGATGTGTAAACAGGAACCAAGGTTCAACTTTAACAAGAGGGCCCACACAACACACGCAAGGGACACATCTGGTGCACCCAGCTCAGGTGGCCAGGGAGACTCCACCACTGGGCCCAACAGGACATGTATGCATACTACATAAGGCCATTCTACTAAGACCTGGAGACATAGGAGCTCTACCTAATTCATAGAAACAAACACAGGGAGGCAGACCAAATGGAGAGGAAAATAAATATATTCCAAATGAGAGGATAGAACAAAGTTCCATAAAAGGAAATAAACAACATGGAGACAAGTAATATATCAGATGCAGGTTCAAAACACTGGTTATAGGGATGCTCAGTAATCTTAATAACAACTTTAACAAACAGACAAGACACATAAAATTGGAGATAGAAAACATAAGAACGAACTAGTCAGAAATGAAAAATACAATAACTGAAATGAAGAATACATAGAGAGGGAATCAACAGTATATTGCATGAAACAGAGCACTGAACCAGTGATTTAGAAAATAAGGTGGCATAAAACACACAATCAGAACTGTAAAAAGAAACCAGAATCTGAAAAAATGAGGATAGTTTAAGGGGTCTCTGGGACAATATCAAGAATACCAACATTCGCATCATACGGGTACCAGAAGGAGAACAGAGACAGTCAGGAATTGAAAAGCTATTTGAAGGAATAATGATGGAAAATTTCCTTAACCTGGCAAAGGAAATAGACATACAATCCCAGGAAGTGCAGAGAATCCAAACAAGAGGAACCCAAAGAAGCCCATACCAAGACACATCATGATTAAAATGCCAAAGGTTAAAGATAAAGAGAGAATCTTAAAAGCAGCAAAAGAAAAGCAGTTCATTATGTACAAGGGAGCTCCCATAAGACTGGCAGCTGATTTCTCAACAGAAACTTTGCAGGCCAGAAGGGATTAGCAGGAAATATTCAAAGTGATGAAAAGTAAGGACCTACAACAAAGATTACTCTACCCAGCAAAGCTATCATTTAGAATCAAAGGACAGATAAAGAGCTTTTCAGACAAGAAAAAGCTAAAGGAGTTCATCATCATCAAACCAGTATTACAAGAAATGTTAAAGGGAATTCTTTAAGAAAAAAATAGATAAAAAATATGAATAATAAAGTGGCAATAACTATATGTCTGTCGATAAATTACTCTAAATGTAAATGGATTAAATGCTTTAATCAAAGACATAGAATGGCTGAATGGATAAGAAAACAAAACCCTTACATATTTTGCCTACAACAGACTTACTTCAGATCTAAAGAAATACACAGACTGAAAATAAATGAATGGAAAAAGATATTTTAAGAAAATGGAAATAAAAAAAAGTGTGGTGCATATCGATACTTATACCAGACAAAATAGACTTTTAAAAAGGCTATATAACAAAAGACAAAGAAGGAACCAGTAATCCAACTCTGGGTATTTTTCTGAAGAAACTCTAAACACTGTTTTGTTTGCACGGGGCTTTCCAATTTAACCAGAATCATTTATTGAAGAGCCTTTCTTTTCTCCATTGCATGTTTTTGGCACCTTTGTTGAAAATTATTGGTCCATATTTATGTGGGTTCATTTCTGGATTTTCAATTGTATTCCATTGGTCTGTCTGTCTGTTTTTCTGCCAATACCATGTTGTTTTGATTATTATTGCTCTGTAGTACAAGCTGAAATCAGGGAGTGTGATACCTCCAGCCTTGTTTTTTCTTAGGATTGCTTTGGCTATTCAGGGTCTTTTGTGATGCCATACTAACCTGATGATTTTTTTGTTCCATTTCTTTAAAAAATGCCATTGGGGTTTTGATGAAGATTCCATAAAATCTGTATATTGCTTTGGGTAATATGGCCATTTTAATTATGCTGATTCTTCCAATCCATGATCACTGAATGTCTTTCCATTTCTGTGTGTCTTCTTCAAATTCTTTTGATAATGTCTTATAGTTTTCAGCGTATAGGTCCTTCACATCCTTTGTTAAGTTAATTCTTAGGTATGTAGTTCTTTTTGTTGCAATTGCAAAAAGATTTGTGTTTTTTTTTCATTTTTTTGGAAATTTCATTGTTAGGATATAGGAATGTAATGGATTTTTGCACTTTGATTTTGCAGTTGGCAACTTTACTGTATTCATTTATTGTTTCTAATAGCTTTTTGGTAGAGTCTTTAGGGTTTCTCTATAAAGAATCATGTCATCTGCAAAAAGTGACAATTTAATTTCTTCATTCCCAGTTCAGATGTCTTTCATTTCTTTCTCCTGCCTGATTGTTCTGGCTAGGACTTGCAATAATATGTTGAGTAACACATGATAGGGAACAACCCTGTCTTTTTCCTGAAGGCAGAGTAAAAGGCTTCAGTTTTTCCTTATTAATTATATTAGTTGAAGTTTTGTCATATATAGCCTTTATTATGTTAAGATATTTTCCTTCTATACCCATTTTATCAAGTATTTTAATCATAAATGGATGTTGTATCTTGTCAAAACCACAAGGAGGTATCATCTCACACCGGTTAGAATGGCTGCCATCAACAAGACAAATAATAATAAGTGTTGGAGAGTCTGTGGAGAAAAAGGAACCCTCATACACTGTTGATGGGAATGCAGATTGGTGCAGTTGCTATGGAAGGCAGTGTGGATACTCCTCAAAAAATTAAGAACAGAATTACCATAGGTCCCAGCAATCCCTCTCCTGGGTATTTACCCAAAAATCTGAAAACATTTATCCATAAAGATATATGTGCTCTGATGTTCATTGCAGCTTTATTTACTGTGGCCAAGACATGGAAACAACCAAGGCATCCTTTAATAGTTGATTGGATAAAGAAGATGTGGTATATATACACAATGGAATACTATCCTGCCATAAGAAAAGATAAAATACTATGACATCATGGATGGATCTTGAGATTATGCTAAGCGAAATAAGTCGACAGAAAAATCAAGAATTATATGACTTCACTCAAATGTGGGATATAAAACTGAAAGCAACAAAGGAATAAGACAAACAAAGAAAGAAAAAAACTCATAGACACAGACAAGAGTCTGGTGGTTACCAGAGCATAAGGGGGGAGGGGATAATAGAAGAGGGTAAAGGGGGTCTAATATATGGTAATGGAAGGGGAACTGATTTTGGGTGATGAGCACACAATGTGATATATAGACGATGTTTTATAGAATTGTACAGTTGAAACCTATGTAATTTTATTAACCATTGTCATCCCAATTAATTTAATTAAAAAAAATACTTCAAAGGGACATGTGCATCCATATGTTCATTGCAATATTGTTTATAATGGCCAAGATCTGGAGGCAGTCTACTTGTCTATCAATGGATGAATAGATAATGGGTAGGTGGTACATATATACAATGGAATATTATTCAGCCATAAAAAAGAATGAAATCTTGCCATCTGCAACAACAACCTAGAGGGTATTTTGTTGACTGGGATACCTCAGACAAAGAAAGACAAATGCCATATGATTTCACTTATATATGGAATCTAAAGAACAAAATAAACAGAAGAGAAACACTCATATATACAGAGAACATTTTGATGGTTGCTGTATGGGAGGGGGTTTGGGAGATGGGTAAAAAAAGGGAAGGGATTAAGAAGTACACATTTGTGGTTACAAAATAGTCATGGGGATGTAAAGTATAGTGTAAGTAATACAGTCAATAACATTGTAATAACCATGTATGGTGTCAGAGGTGTGGTACAGTTATTGGGGTGATTGATCACTTTGTAAGTTATAGAAATGTCTAATCACTATGTTGTACACCTGAAAGTAATATAATATTGTATGTCAACAGTAATTGAAAAATAAAAAAATATTAAAAGGGGCAATTCAATAAAAGTAGACAAAACCTGTGTATATATATAGAACAAAATAAATTAATGTCAATAAGCACATGGAAAAATGTTCAGCATCATTATTTGTCAGGGAAATACACATTGAACCATAAAGAAATACCACCATACATTTAGCATTAAAATAGCTAAAATTTAAGTGTTCATAAGTCTCAAAATTTCATGATGATGTGGAACAACTGCAATTCTCACGAATTTTAGTTAGTAGTATAAAATAGTGTAGCCACATTGGAAAACCATTTATTGAGTTCTTATGTAATTAAACATACCTTTATTACATAATCCAGCAATTCCATTTCTAGGTATTCACTCAAGAAAAATGAAAATATATATATCTATGAGAAGATTTTAATAAGAATGTTTATAACAATGTTATTCATAATTACTCTCAAATAGACACAATACACATGTCTTTCAACTGGAAAGTAGATAAACAAACTGCAGTATATTCATGCATTAAAATATTATTCAGTATTAAAATATATATATAACATAAAATACAACATGATTTTGATGAATATTAGAAATTTTGTTGTAAGAAATAAGACATCAAAGAGTACATACTGCATGATTCTATTTATATTAAGTTCAAAAACAGACAAAAACTATCTCTTTTAATAAAAATCAGAATACAATCATGTGCCACTTAATGAGTGAGAAATGCATCATCAGTTGATTTTGTCATTGTGCAAACACCATAGAGCATACTTACACAAACTTAAATGGTATTGCCTACTACACAACTTGGCTATCTGGTTTAGTTCAAGGTTTTGGCAAATTGCAGCTCACGAGCCACATGCGGCTCTTTGGATATGTTCTTTCTCAAAAGTTTGCCAACCCCTGGAAGAGCCAATCCTGTCCCTCACAACAATTTAAAAATTATTCAAGAGCCATAAATATAGTTTTACATAACCACCATTATTGAATAATATCCTTTAAAAATTTTATAAATGAAACTATGATAGTTTCATTTTCATTTTCAATTTTACTTCAGAGCCTGCAGCTCGAGAGCCACAGTTTGCTGACCTCTTGTGGCTCTTCCTTCTCAAAAGTTTGCCAACCCCTGGTATAGTTTATTGCTTGTTGGCTACAAGCCTGTATAGCATGTTACTGTATAAAACAACATGAGATTAAATCAAGCACAAGAAAAAAGTGATTCATTCAAGAGAAGGTAAACATGAGATATATGAGGCTGCTGTCAGCATAACAGTTCCTACTGTTTTACAGCAAACTTTTTTTTAATAAGCAGAAAAAGTACACTCTAACATCACAATAAAAAAGTTATAGTATAGTAAATACATAAACCATAGTCATTTATTATCATTATCAATACTCTGTATTGTACATAATTGTATGCTATACTTTTATATGATTGGTAGGACAATAGGTTTGTTTACACCAGCATCATGAAAAACTCATGAGTAATGTGTTGTGTTCTGACTTTATGATGGCTGTGATGTCACTAGATGATAGGAAATTTTCAACTCCATTATATTATGGGACCATCATTGTATCTGTGATCCATCATTGATGAAACATCATTATGTACCACATGACTGTATATATTTTTTCCTAGTATGTTTTGGTATCTGTCAGACTAAGTCTAATACCATTCTTCAGCTTTATCAAAAATGTTACTCTTACAGAAGAAATAATAAAGTGTTTTCAGAAAGGAACGTTTTTCTTAGAGTTTTGCAATTAATCCTTTATATTCATTCTTGATTTAGAAAGAGATCACCTGGGACATAAAGACAGTCAAAAGAGTTTTTTATATATATTGGATCAAATTAAATCATACTATATTGCTATCATACTTAACTATTTCTTTCTATTAAAGTATGTAGTAGAGAGAGCAGATGTCTTTTGAGTTTTTCTAAGGAAGAGTTAGAGGCTTTCTGTACCATAGGACACCCCTCAGATCTCAGTCCCACACTCCAATACTAATCAAGTGTTATTTTTCAGAACATCTTTATATAACATATGTTTTGGAATGGGCTTTGTAAAAGAAACATACATGTAGGTTAATAAGAAGGAGAAATCCAATGGCAATCACAGTTACCTGCCTGCCAAAGAAAGGATGTCAGTAGAGGAAGTTGTAGGCAATTTGACTTATCAAGTATTTCACATTTCTCTCATTAAACACCCACCCTTCTTTATACTGTGGATGAGATTAGGTGACTTGAAGTGTAGCAATAAAACCAAATGATTATAGGATTTTAAAAATGAACTCTCCCAGATGTTCAAAGATTCAAATGAGCAGAAGTAAGCACATAAAGTAAACTGCATGTAGAAGCAGCAATGATTCAAAATGAACTCCTCTGGATGGAGATGTAAAGAAGATCAAATACAAAAAGACTGTCAAAGAAAGTTCCACAAAAGCACTCAAAGGAGGTATTTTTTTTTTTTTTTTTTTTTTTAAAGATTTTATTGGGGAATTGGTGGAGGGGAACAGCGTTGGGGAATCGGGGAAGGGAAACAGACAAGTTGCTGTCTTTTTGTTCTTCAGTTTAGTTGCGGAGGATGTTGCTTCACTGTTGGTATCGTCATTGCGCTCTTCCCGGATGAGGCAGATCAGTCGCTGGCCTCTGGATGTCGCTCACTGCGGCTATTGGCAGCTCACGCTTGGCTGCCAGCCGCTCACGTTGGCTGCCGACCACTCACTGTAGCCTATGGCAGCCCACTGCAGCAGGGGCTGCAGCCCACACCATCACCGGGGCTCGCACAGCCCAGCTCCAGGTGGAGCTGTTGTTAGCTGTAGAGGGCAGTGTCACTGGCCCTCATGTGGGATCCGAACCGGGGCCGCTGGCATCCCAAAGCCAGCGCTTAACCATTGCGCCACTCGGCCGGCCCCAAAGGAGGTATTTTTGATGGTGAAACTAAGAATACAGTTGCCTAAATAGTGAATCTGATTAATCCACTATCCTATAACCTCATCTTTTTGGCACAATTAATAATCTATTAGATTTCAAGTTCTAAGTAAAGTGGAGTAATTTTTGAAGCTTTGAGTCTCATACATTGAACTAATAGTAAAGTTTCATAGGTTTACTGTTATTTTACATATGTCCTAGACATTTCCCAAAGATTTTTTAAAGTAATTTTATAACATAAGAGGATTAAGTGTGGAGATAAATTAACAGTGCTTAGGCAAAACAAAACAAAGTGGGCATTAATGCTGCCTATAAATTCTATTTAATTAGACCTCTCCTGAGTTATTTAGATCTTCAAATACTTCATACCAAAATAAGCAGTAAGACAAATAGACAAAAAAACACAAGATTAAAATGAAGTAAGAGGAGATATAGTATCTTCATGCCCTGTTAGTAATGAGCAGACTGCTCCCTGATATAGTACTGTTGGAGAAATAGTAATGTATCTTCTAAGAAAAAAACAGAGGAAGAATTGCATGCCATGTTTTATGACTCTCTTCAAAATATTCAGTAGCGCTCTAAATGCTTTAAAAAGCCTTGTGCTAAAGAATTGTTTAACTTTATCATGCGATGTTTCTCCTTTTTGAGAAACACATATTATTAGCCCTCAGAGCCAAGTTCGAGAAATCTTGTCAGGGAGGCATGTATTATCTATATTTAAAGAGGCATTCTTTTTATTCATCTCTTGAAGGGAAAGAATTAAAGCACTAATCTAAATAAATAAATAAAGCTCTAGAGGAAATATGGGCTGATTATTAACCTGTATCAAGAAAATATTTTGGGGTTAATTGAGGAAATCATTTGAGTCCTATGTGATTCTAAGGCAAAGTGGGCGGTATAATGAAAGAGTGAAGGGCTATCTATTTTAAAAGTGGATATCAATCTAAACCAGAAAAAAACACATATGAGAGATGGGTTCTTATTATCTCATCTCATGTAGCTTAAATACTATTTCTCATCATTCTTAAGGAGGTGCATTTTCTTCAAGATCCCTGACTGCATGAGCCACCCTTTCTTGCACTACAAGCAAAAACATTTTAAACAAATATCACTCCTCCTAACATAGGTATAGGTGCAAGTATACTAAACTCTTAGGTGTTAGCTAGTAGTAAAATACTTTCTCATTATAAGCCCACTTAAAACACAGACAGAGTTTTCCACAACTATGATGTTAGTCAATTAGCTGGAGGAAAAGGCCTTAATGCACCTTTACAAAAGCACCTTTAGTGATTATTTGAAAAAAAAATGTTAATTACAAAATATATAGACTGGAAAATATCCACTGAGTTCTAAATACAGCTGCATTCAAAGTATATGCTACATTTCAAGTAAAAGCAAGATTCTGGGTAGAAAAAGAGGAGATAGAACAAGGCTTGTATCCGTGCTTTGAATTTAAGAATGCAGGGGGTGGGGTTGCTGAAGAAGATGCCATATTATTCAATCAAATACAAATTACAGGCTTAAATGAAATGAGAATTATTACACCATTTTCTGACACTAGGCACAAGATAGTTATTTTAGTTTTATACCTAATCTACCATGCTCTAAAACTCCGACAGTGCTGGCACCTCATGAGTTCCCCAAGCAAATCATTCTTCTGCAACAATGTCCTTGCTCTTAAGAATCATTGTCTAGGGCTGGCAGAGTGGCGCAGTGGTTAAGTGCTGGCTTGGGAAGCCAGCAGCCCCGGTTCGGGTCCCACATATGAGGGCCAGTGACACTGTCCTCAAAAAAAAAAAAAAATAGAATCATTGTCTAATAAAACCCTTTTCTCCAAAGTCAAAAACAAAGATTCCTGAGGTAAAATTGATGCAAACAATCATAGAACTACTTTAAAGAACGCATAAAAACCTTGGTGTAATTGATACAAAAAGATTTTAGTGGATTCCTGAATTTCAACATACCTATTTAAGTGGTATCCTGCATTTTCAAATTTCCTTTTGGAATTCCAGGAAAGAAACTTTTACTGCATATGCATAATACTCTTTCCATCCCCATTACTAGACATCAATCACAGTGTCTGTCTTGAGGAAAAATTTCACTTAAGTAATTGTTCCTTCTTCCTTCTTTTGTATACAATGTTTAATTTTTAAAACACACATAAATAAAGGCATAATAGATTTCAGAAATTATCTCTAGAGAAAGCAAAATGTAGATGAAAGTAAATTAAACCACGGGTAATTTTGTGAAGAGTCAAGTGAAATGTTTTCTATGTATACACATTTCCTAGCCTTACCTAGATTTATAAAATTAAATGTCATCTGCTAGTCTCCCCAGAATCATCTACTGCAATATGCTAAAACATTCATCTGGATTCTGAGGTAACAACTCATTAATGATTGCCAAATAATACAACTGAAACAAGAACGTAAAGCACTATATTTCTCAATACAGGCAGTTTCAGTCAATTTGCCTATATTCAGAAAGTACAGGTTTGGAGTTAAAGGTTCTTTTAATAGAGTCCCCTGATCTCTGAGACATCTGAGCAAAAATTCCTGTTGGCTCCCTTCTGAATAAAAACCACAGGAAATATTTGTGGTTAAAGCAATTTGCATTGCTAATTACAGATGGTGTTTTAGGGAAGTTGTTCAAAAAAGGAAACAAACCTAAATTCTTTATTAACCAATTGATTGAGTTAGAATAAAAGTAGGTTAACTAAATATTGTGTCTTATAGAACATAATAAAATGATGCCAGGACATAAACTACATGTTATGTTTTTCTGAACTGGTGAAGAATTTTCAGTGAGCATATCTGATGTTGAAACAAGGCCCTTATTTGTGACTTAGTCAAGGGTAGGACAAAAGTTGTGAAACAGTTTTTGGAAAAAGCAGTTGAATTATATGGTACTCAAATTTGTAAAATTTGCTTTATAAACCCTATACTCTAAGCACAGCCTGACTAAAAACAATTTAAAAAAAAAGGAAACATAAAAGGCACATCAATAGTTATGAAAAATAAACATTAACAAAAAGGAAGAACAGAAACTCAAGCAAGAAGCACTGAGGGGCTCTGGTCAAGATGACACAGTTTGTAAATGCTATACTCACCTTCTCTCAAGACCACATCTGGGCCGGCCGAGTGGTGCGGTGGTTAAGCGCTGGCTTGGGAAGCCAGCAGCCCAGGTTCGGTCCTACATATGAGGGCCAGTGACACTGCCCTCAAAAAAACAAAAAAAAAACAAAAGCAAAAAAACCAAAAAAACAAAATTATAGCTCAACTACAAAACAACCATCATTGAGAATCACCTAAAATCTAGCTGAACCAAATTCCTACAACTAAAGAACATGCAGCAAAAGCCCTGAGATTAGCAGAAAGGGAAGAAACATGGAATGGGCTGGTCCCACACGAGTGTGTAACCATTAAAAATCAGGAGGGATATCTCAGCTGTGGAGGCCTTTGCCCCCCTACCTCCTCCCCTCTGCCCCGAGGAGCAAGAGGTCCCAGGCCCTGCCCAGCCCAGGGTTCCAGTGCTGGAGAGAGAAGTCCGAAAAACCAGTAGTAATTGTGGCCTGACGTAGTGAGGCTGGAGTCCGAGGTGCTCCTCCTAAAGGGACCACACAGGGACTTACCGATGCAATCACTGGCTCTGACCACCGCTGGGGCAGAAGCTGGAGAGGCAACAGGGAACTGAGTTGTCTGGCTTGAGACAGGAGCTGGATGGGCAGCTTTGTCCTGGATGGAGTAGCTGGTGGGGGCCATTGTTTCTTTGTTGAGCCCTCCCCTTCCTAGAATGCAGACACAGAAGGCTGAACATTTGCCACGCCCTGCTAATTTGAAACCCAGCTCTGCCCAACTTTCAGGCACGCCCAAGCCCCTTCCAGTGGTTTTTTCCTACAAACTGCCTGCCTTGGCTTACACTGCAGACTTTCCTAGGGCCTCTCAAAGGTTCACAGAACCCAAACAAGCAGCATCTGGCTTAAGCGTGTCCCAGGCTCTGGCTGAGCAGCTCTGATCCAGCGCTAGTGGCAGCCGGCCTTGGTTCTAGACTTGGCCTCTTGAGGCACTTCCAAGCACATAGGAGGCAGCCATCTGCGGATTTCTTTGTGACTCCTGCCAGGTGACCCCGGGTGGAGCACAGGCTGTGGCTGAATTTGCAGGAGATCCCTTTCAAGGTAGTCCTGGGGCTGGCACCCTCAATGATCAGCTTCAAAATGAGCTGAAGCATCACCCAGCTGTCTCCAAAAATGACACCCAAGGAGCACACTAGGCAGGCTCCAGTGCCCTACTGAGGCAGATCCTACTCTGCAGAGTCAGCCTCTGCACAACAACTCTTCCATTATAGTCATGGCCAGTCCCTACAATCAATGAGCCCAGGAGTCAATCCCTCCAATTCATGTGCAAATAGCAACCAAGGCTCAACTATAAGATGAGGGCACAAACAACCCACACAAGGTATTCACCTGGAGTGCATGGCTCAAGTGACCAGGAAGACTGTGCCACTGGGCCCCACATCACACCTACTACATAAGGCCACACTGCTAAGACCAGGAGGCATAGCAGCCCTACCTAACACATAGAAACACACATAGGGAGGCAGCCAAATGGGGAGACAAAGAAACATGTCCCCCAAAAAGGAATAGAACAAAGCTTCAGAAAAATAATTAAACAAAATGGACACAAGCAAACTACCAGACACAGAATTACAAACACTGGTTATAAAAATGCTCAATTATCTCAGGGAGAACTTCCACGAAGAGATAGCAAACATAAAAATGGAGATAGGAAACATAAAAAAAGAACCAATCAGAAATAAAGAATACAATAACAGAAATTAATAATACATTACAGGGAATCAACAGTAGATTAGATGAAGTAGAGGATCAAACCAGCAATATAGAAAGTAAGGTAGCATAAAACACCCAATCAGAACAGCAAAAAGAAAAAAAGAATTCAAATTCAAATAACTGAGGAGAGTTTAAGAGGCCTCTGGGACAAAATCAAGCATACCAACATTTGCATCCTAGGGATACCAGAAGGAGGAGAGAGAGCAAGAACTTGAAAATCTACTTGAAGAAATAATGACAGAAAACTTCCCTTGGGCTTGCTGAGTGGCTCAGTTGTTTGAGTTGGCTTAAGAGCGCATGCTCTGAGCAACAGGGCTGCCAGTTTGATTCCCAAATGGGCCAGCGATGCTGCGCCCAAGCTGAGCTAGCACTGAGCTGCCAACAGGTAGCAGGATGGCTCAGCCGGTGTAACAACAAGATTGCCTGTTTGATGGTGGGCTACGCTCACCCCCAACTAAGACTGAACTTGGCACCTTGAGCTGAGCTGCCACCTGGATGGGTTAGTGGATAGAGCATGCGCTCTTAACAATAAGGCTGCTGGTTCGACTCCCGCATGGGATGGCTACACCCACCTGCAAGTAAGATTGAACACAGCACCTTGAGCTTAGAGGCCACAAGCTGCCGATGGGCAGCCAGATGGTGACTGGTGCCCCCCACAACAAAGACTGAAGAACAACAACTTGGCTGGTCCCCTTCCTCAATTCCCCAACACTGTTCCCCTACCCCAATTCCAGAATAAAATCTTGATTAAAAAAAACAACACTTACCTTAACCTGGTGAAGGAAATAGATATATAAGCCCAGGGAGTGCAGGGAGTCCCAAACAAGATGAACCCAAAGAGGCCAACACCAGGATACATCATAATTAAAATGCCAAAGGTTAAAGACAAAGAGAAATCTTAAAAGCAGCACGAGGAAAGCAGTTAGTTACCTACAAGGGAGCCCCCATAAGAATGTCAGCTGATTTCTCAATAGAAACTTTGCAGGCCAGAAGGGATTGGCAGGAGATATTCAAAGTGATAAAAACATAGGGCCTATAACCAAAATTACTGTACCCTGCAAAGCTATATATCATTTAAAATCGAAGGACAGGCCAGTCGAGTGGCGCATTAAGAGCTGGCTTGGGAGTGCCAGCTCTGAGCAGCAGGGCCCCAGTTTGGATCCCACATGAGAGCCAGTGATGCTGAACCCTCTGCAGCTAAGATAGTGAACAACATATTGACCTGGAGCTGGGCTGCCATGAGTCACCAGCGACAGTGTAGGCTGCAGCCCCTGCTGCAGTGGGCTGCTGTGAGCTACCCTGAGTGGCAATGATAATAACAACATGGGCCAGTGAAGTGATGTCCTCCACAACTAAACTGAAGAACAAAAGCACAGCAACTTGTCTGTTCCCTTTTTCTGATTCCCCAAAGCTATTCCCCTCCCCCAATTCCCCAATAAAATCTTAAAAAAAAAAATGAAGGACAGATAAAGAGCTTCCCAGCAAAGAAAAGCTAAAGAATTTCATCAACACCAAACAAGTATTACAAAGAAGCTTAGAGGGACTTCTTTAAGATGAAAAAACATAAAATAAAAATACGAATAATAAAATGGCAATAACATACCTATCAACAATTACTTTCAATGTAAATGGACTAAATCTCCAATCAAAAGATAGGGGGGCTGAATAGATAAGAAAACAAGACCCTTACATATGCTGCTTACAAGACACCTACTTCACATCAAAAGACACACACAGACTGGAAGTCAAGGGATGGAAAAACATATTTCATGAAAATGGAAACAAACGAACAAAGGCTAGAGTAGCAATACTTATACCAGACAAATAGACTTTAACATAAAGATGATAACAAGAGACAGAAGGACCTAGTAATCCCACTTCCGGGTATTGATCCAAACAAACCCAAACTGCTACTGTTATATTTAGAATTCAGCAAACTTAACAGAAGACAGTGTAGTCAGTAAGCCAAATTGGAAGTCTTTATTCTAAAAGCCGGCTACCGTGAGAGGTCTCATGTCTCTCCAAACCTCATGGCCCCGAGTAAGCTCAGGGGTTTGCTTATAAAGGCAAAAACCGCATCCTGTTTGGCAGAGTTCAAGCAGCTGGTAGCAATTGAAGCATATTACAGAAGCCGAAAACAAGCGTTAGCCGATCTTATCAGTTAGCAACACCTGGGGAAGTGGTAATGGTTGTTTCTTGGAATTTACAGTTAACAAGATGGGGCTGTGGACAAAATGGCAAGCCATTCTTCACTGCTTCTAGGGCACGTGCTCATCTATCTGTTCATTGCAGCAGTATGAATCTGACAATTACGTTTGCAAACTCATCTTGGAAAATGCTACATAACTCATTGCTGAATATCACTACAGTCACCTTTAAAGTACTCCCCTTGGGAAGCTAGGCATGGATGCCAGTGCCTACTCCACCCTTCAAAGCAATTTTGGGACTCTTTCTGGAATGGCCATTAGAGCTGTCATCGTATTACCCTTGATGTCCCGAATGTCATCAAAATGTTTCCCTTTCAATACTTCTTTTATCTTCAGGTAAAGAAAGAAGTGATTGGGTGAGTAGGGAGGGTATTCCAAAATAGTTATTTGTTTACCGGCTAAAAACTCCCTCATAGACAGTGCTGTGTAAGCTGGTGCATTGTCATGATGCAAGAGCCATTAATTGTTGGTGAAAAGTTCATGTCGTTTTCGTCTAACTTTTTCAAGCAGGCTTCTCAGCACTGCCAAATAGTAAACTTGGCTAACTGTTTGTCCAGTTGGTATAAATGTATAATGAATCATTCCTCTGATATCAAAAATGATTAGCAACACAGTTTTGACTCTTGATTTGCACTAACGGATTTTTTTGCTGGTGGAGAATTGGCTGACTTCAATTGTGCATTTTGATGGTTCATTTCAGGGTTGTATAGGTACCCCCGTGTTTCATCAACAGTAATAACATGGTCCAAAACATCATCTTGCCTCTCCAAAATGTCTTGGCAAACTTTGATTCTTCTTTGCTTTCATTCATTGGTGAGCTCTTTCGGGCTCATTTTTGCACACGTCTTTCTCATGCCAAGATTTTTAGTTAAGATTTTCCTTACCATTTCTCTATCGATGTTTACTTTGTCTGCTATGCTTGTCACAGTCAGCCGATGATGTTGTCACATAATTTGATGAATTTTTGCAAAGTTTTCATCAGTTCTGTTCGTTACTGGCTGCCCTGACCTCTCTTCATCAGTGACCGGTTCTCTCCCCTCAGAAAAATGGTTAATCCATTTGTACACTGCCATTTTCTTCATGGCATTATCCCCATAAACTTGAACTAACATGGCCCCGTTTTCACTTCCACTCTTGCCAAGTGTAACAACAAATTTAATTTTTGTTCATTGATCTAATTCAAGCTCAGACATTCTCGCGGCAGCACACCAAAACACCTAACAACAATAATGGAATGTCACTCAGCAAGACACTGCCACAGGTTAACACAAACACAGCTGTAAGACACTTATATACTAAGGTTATGAAACCTCACTGAGCTACTTGTACAGTGCTACCAATGTAAGCACATGGTTGCAAGTTCGCAAACGTAATTGTCAGACCTGGTATTTACAACAGCCAAGATATGAAGGCAACCTGGGTGTCCTTGAATGAATGAACGGATAAAGAAGAAGTGGTACATATACAGTAAGTCCCCGACTTATGAACAAGTTCTCTTCCAGGAGAACATTCCTAAGTCGGTTTCATTTGTAAGTCAGACAAAGTGAGTCTTATACACCTTTGACACAAGTATACAATGTAAAGCATAAAAAAACTAAACACACACAAAAATACTATAAATAAATTATTTTTACTTTTACAGTTACCTTAAAATGGTGGTACAGTACAACAACTGGCATATAGGGGACTGCATGGAGTGAACTGACAAGAGCAGACACATGAGCTACGTCCGCGTTTTGTTCGCATCTATGAATGTTTGTAATGTGAGGTCCGTTAGTATCTGTGAAAGTTCGCAACCCAAATGTTCATAAGTCAGAGGCTTACTATATTTGTAAAACCAGAATTTTAGGGGGGAAAAATCTAAAAGTCCAGAAATACAACTGATTAAATCAATTTTGACGAAAACCTACATGAGTTTTTTAAAAATGATTTTTATGTTGTACATTGCTGGTGGGAGCATAAGTTGGTTGATCTCTAAGGAGGGCATACTGGCACTATCCATAAATGCTCATACCTTTTGAACCAGCATTTCAATTTCTCACATTTCTTCCCCACATGTGCAAAATGACATATGTGCAAGTTTATTTATGGCAGCGTTGTTTGTAATAGTCAAGGTTTATAAATAACCTAAGTGTCCATCAATAAGAAGCTGGTTTGACTAATTACAAAACATCCATACAATGAAATCCTATGTGCCATGAGACAAAATGAGGAAGTTCTTTTTGTCTAACCTGAAATCATTTCTAAAATACATCATTAAGTGAAAAGGAAACGTGCAGAAAAGTGTATATAGATTGGTATTATTTGTGTAAGGGGAGGAACATATTTAAATATATACATATTTATGCAGGTACTTGTATTTGCATAAAATATTAATGACATTATAATTACAAAAACAATGTTAATCATTTAAAAGGAATTCTATAGATTACTAATGAATAAAAACATTGTTCCCCATCCAGGAATTGAACCTGGGCCATGGTGGTGAGAATGCCAAATCCTAACCACTAGACCATCAGGGAAGCTGATGATACTCTTCATAGAGTGCAGTGGAATATTTCTCAGCCATAAAAAAGAAGGAAATATTGCCACCTGTGACAACATGGATAACCTAGAGGGTATTGTCCTGAGTTGAGTATGTCAGACAGTGAAAGACAAATATCATATCATTTCACTTAAGTGGAATTTAAGGAACAAAATAAACAAACAAATGAAACAGAAACAAACTCATAAATACAGAGAACATTTTGTTGGTTTCCAGATGGGAGGGGGTTTGGGGTATGTGAAAAGGTAAAGGGATTAAGAAGTACAAATTGGTTGTTGCACAGTAGTCATGGGGATGTAGGTATAACAAAAGGAATATAGTCAATAATATAATAACTATGTGTGTTGTCAGATGGGTACTAGATCTATTGGGGTGATAGATAGGAGGGGGTTCGGGGCAGGATGAAAAAGGTGAAGGGATTAAGAAATGCAAATTGGTAGTTACAAAATAGTCATGGGGATGTAAATTGCAGGACATATAATCAATAATATGGTAATAACTATGTATAGTGCCAGGTGTTACTAGTCAGGGGGATCACTTCCTAAATTATATAACTGTCTAACCACTATGCTATACACTTGAAACTACTATAAAATAATATTCAATATCAACTCTAATTGAAAATTTTAAAAAGGGGAGAAAATATCAGTAATATTGTGATAGTATGGTACAGTGTCAGATGGTTGCTGGACTTATCATGGTAATCACTTCTTTAGCACAGGGAATATAATGAATAATGTGGCAATAACTCTGTGTTAGGTGGGTACTGTTGAATAACTGATGTACACCTGAAACTAATATAACATTGTATGTTAGCTATATTTTAATAAAAATCTTTTAAAAATGAAAATCAAACATATTGAGCTAAAGCATTACTTCAATTGTTTTTATTAAAGTTAATTGGGGTGACAATTGTTAGTAAAGTTACATAGATTTCAGGTGTACAATTCTGTACTATGTCGTCTATATATCACATTGTATGTTCACCACCCAGAGTCAGTTCTTCTTCCATTTTTAACAGATTAGTAGGAAAATACAAATGTGTATGCAGGTACATGTGTACTTCCCCTCACTGCACTTTGTTCTTCTTTGTTACTGATTTATATTTTCTTTTTTCTTGTTCAAATGTAAAACAAAATGTGCCAGAATTTTTGTATGCTTTGCCTATTCAAAACATGCAAGTAATTGAGAAATATAAACACAAGAGTCAGAGGAATATCAAATTGTTAAACAAATAAAGGCTGGTAAAACAGGTTTTGAAAATGCAGTTGAGGCCAGAATCAGGCTTCCTGCCAGAATTAAATTTGTCTTCACTGTCACTAGAAACTACAACTGCTTATCACATGCATGAGAATTTCAGTTCCCAAAGGTAGTCTACTCCAAATGAGAAAGACAAATGAATCTTAGTGTTGACAAGTATGTGAGAATTCGTTTTCCAGTCTCATCAATAAAATCCATAACTCTTTCTTGGGATGGTCTACCTAAAGAGATTGAAAGGAAGGAAGGAAGTTACCTTCTATTACTATAATTCTACTGGAAATGGACACTACCACATGGAATCAGGAAGAAGAGGGGATTAATGAGAGCAAAGATCCAAGTTCTGCCAATTAACGCTGATGTCTGAAATCTATACATAATGCTGTAGGCTTTTACTATTTCAAGCGTGGTCAATAGACCAGCAGATTGGCATCATAAGGGAGGTTGTTAGAAATGAAAAATATCAGTTTTCACCCAGGACCTACTGAATCAGGATCAGAATTTTAAGATCTTGAATTTGTGGAAGACTTCCTTAGTTAGAATATGATTCTCAAAGTTTACTGTGCATAATAATCACTTCAAGATTTAAAAAAATACGAAATTGATATCTAGGTCTCACCTCTATGTATATAGTCCCTAGTGTATTTCAGATGAAAGTCAGTATATTATTTGAAATAATTTTAGGTTTTAAATCCTGTCAATAATGTTAATAACTTTCATCACATGTAGCAAAAGTTACAAAGTGAAATACAAATCTTATATGTAATAGGCTCATTGCAGGATTCTAGGAGGAAGTGAGGATGATAACCAACAGAGACAGGTGGGTCTTGGCTGTGATCTAGGTATACTTCAGGAGGGTTATTGGACGGATACCACAGATAATTAGATATTGGTCCTCTGGCCAACCCCCTAGAGACTCACGTTTGATTATTCAGAAAATAGGAGGATGGAATAGAAGCAGAAATGTTGTGTTTGCACAAAATATCATAAAATCTTTGGGACTATTAGGGAGTAGCTGAGATATGTGTGTTATTAAAGAGTTTCTCCCTACCTTAGTAAGCCTGTTTCAGCACATGGTGGCCTTTTCATAGTGTGTTTTTCAGTCAGCATCATGAGGAAGCAATGTTAAAGGCAGGAGGCATCACCTACAGCAGTGACCAAAGCAAGATCACATTCATTTCTACTGGGGATATTAAAGGTGTGGGAAAACTGGAGAGCCTCCATTAGAGCAGGGAATGTGACAAACATTGTGTCACTTTTAAAACTAAAATTCACCAAAAGAGAAATAAGCTGTGGAATATCAAACTATAAATAGATTTATTTTATGGAGTATTATTTTCTGATTCAAACTTAACCTAACTATGGATCAGACTAGCACAGTCTCTCTCTACCAAACCTTGTTTAGTTACTAAACAATGATAATCTAGCTTCTGGAATGAAATTAGTCTGTACTCTCCTCTATACTAACCCATTGTACTTATGATCTTTGTCTCTCTGATGACAACATAATTTTAATGATTGGTATAATATAGACCTAGAATGGCATCAAGCCTGAAGCAAGTCTTTTTCTGTTTTAAGGCTGAGATTTTCTTTGTTCCATTCTCTGAAATATGCACCCCACTGCACCCCCCACCTCCCTGAGGGACTTTATTCATTTATTGACATAACTGACTGATATACACTGAATTCACTGCAACCTCAACTCAGTTCAAGTTGTTTTCTATTCCTTTGTTAGTTCTCTTTGATGACATCACTGCTATCCAGGGAAAGTAGTTTTCCAGGTAGAATCATTAATATTTAATCAAATAAAAAACATTTCCAATGTATCAAGCATGAAATAAATACTAAGGGGTTAGAAACATTTTATCTCATAGGACTCTTAAGGGATTGTGAATTGATGTGGCTCAGTAGATAAGAATTGAGAGAAAATATAAAGTAAATGAAAAATTCTGTTAACTTATCAGTTTGGCCTGCTGTTTAAAAGTACTGTGAGCACAAAGGTAAAGAGCTAAAGAGTGAAAGGGCTGAAATAAATGTCTATAGCTAATTAGATCTTCGTTGTACTTTGAAACTGTAATAAAAGATAACTAGTTGTAATAGTGTCCTATCTGCCATAACAAATTATCTACAAATTCAGCGGTTCAAAACAACTCTGATTTTAAACTTGCTATCCTGTAAATCAGGTGTCTGATCCAGCATGGCTGAATTTTCTCCTCAGAACTCACAATGTTGAAATCAAGGTGTTTTCTAGGGCTGCAGCTCATATCTGAGGCTCAGAGTCTTCTCGGCTTACTGGCTCTTGGCCGAATTCATTTCCTTCTCATATTTTCCACATGGTATCCTTACCCTCAAGTCAGTAATGACATATTGAATGCTTCTCATGCTTTAAATATTCTAATTTCTCTTCTGCTTGTAATGGCTCATGTGATTGCATTGGGCTCACTTGGATAACCCAAAATAATCTCCCTTTTTAATATCAACTGATGAGTAATTTGAATAATATCTTCAAAGTCCCTTGTGCATGAAATATACCATAACCATTGGAATAACACAAAGGAATAGAGGTCAAGGGGGCCAAAATTCTACCTACCACACTGGATAAATCTAGGTGCTGACAAATGTATCATAACAGTAGTATAATGTAATGGTTGACAGCTTAAGCTCTACAGTATAGGTTTGAGTCCTGGCTATGCCACTTCTTAGCTATGTTCTCTAAGCTTCATTTCCCTGACCTATAAAAAAAGATAATAATAGAAACTAACTCATAATATTACTCAGAGGATTGAATCATAAATATATTTAAACATCCGCCACATAGTGCATGCTCAATAAATGTTAGTTATCATTATTATCACTTCTATTTTATTTTCCATATATTTTATTTTTAATTTTTATGAAAAGTAGTAAGTGTGTGTTGCAAAAACACATATAGTACAGATCAGGTTGTAATGGAAAATCAGTTCACAATCTCTGTTCTAACTCCCCAAACTGTTTTAATCAATTTTGTTTTTAGTTGTTTTGGTAGTTACTTCAATACTCTAAATGTGTATACATAATTATTTTTTGACACTATCTGTTGACTCCATGCAATAGAAAATCGAGGTTTAGATCAATGGCAGTACTCCCAACTCTTGATAGTTGTATTGTTTGTATTTCTTTCTATTGGTTGATTTTGTAAATTTTTTTTTGAAATTTTTATTTATTTGTTCTTTGACTCATTTTGTCTGTTTCCGTACTGGCTTGGAAAGATTGAATCTGTCATGTTCACTGTTGTATTTCAGCATACAACATAGTGCTGAACACAGTTGGGCTTACAATGGCCACAAATATTTTCTTCTTATTATTTTCACTTTAGACAGTTCTTTTAACTCCCTACAATGTAAGAAAGGATATCAAAGCCCTACCTAATCTCCTCTCCATCGCTTCTTCCTACCTCAGATCTCAAATTTCTGTCAACTATAATTTACTTTTCATTGTCAACATTGATATTCATATTGATATCATTTACATTCTACTCTGTAGTCATAATTAAATATTTCATTCTCTGTCTGAAGCTGGATTCCAACTGAGAACTAATAAACAACCTTTATGATATCCAAGTTATATAATTATTATTCACTAGAGATGCAAAAAATGTGGTAAAATTATATTTTCTTGTCTGTGGGCTCAATGTCATGATCTCTGTGCAACTCAAAGCAGCATATTATTTTTGCCTTAATTGAAGGGAGTTTACTATTCATAGTGTGAAATTATCATTTTGAGATGGTATGTAATATGTAATGCAGTAAACACCATAAACAAACTTAATACTTTAATTATTAGATTGACAAAGATTTGTTTTGTTTTGTTTTTTTTAGATTTTTAAAAAAGGATTTTATTGAGGAATTGGGGGAGGGGAACAGTGTTGGGGAATTGGGGAAGGGAACCAGCCAAGTTGTTGTTCTTCAATCTTAGTTGTAGAGGGCACCAGTCACCAACTGGCTTTCTGTCGGCAACTCGGGGCCTCTAAGCTCAAGGTGCTGTGTTCAGTCTTAGTTGCGGGTGGGTATAGCCACCATCGCATGCGGGAGTCAAACCAGCAGCCTTATTGTTAAGAGTGCCCGCCCTATCCACTGAGCCATCCAGTTGGCAGCTCACCTCAAGGTGCCCAGTTCAGTCATAGTTGCAGGTGGGCATAGCCCACCATCAAACAGGCAATCTTGTTGTTACACCAGCTGAGCCATTCTGCCACCTGTTGGCAGCTCAGCGACAGCTCAGCTTGGGCGCAGGGTCACTGGCCCATGTGGGAATTGAACCAGCAGCCCTGTTGCTCAGAGCTCACGCTCTTAAGCCAACTCTTAACCAACTGAGACACTCGGCCGGCCCAGACAGACAATGGTTTTTTGTTTTGTTTTGTTTTGTTTTGTTTTGTTTTAGGGCAGTGTCACTGGCCCTCATATGTGGGACCTAAACCGGGGCCGCTGGCTTCCCAAGCCAGCGCTTAACCACCATGTCACTCGGCGGGCCCAATGGTTTGTTTTTTAAATAACTATACTATGAAACAAAACTCATGAAATACTATGAAAAAATAGAATCCAATATTTTTTTATTTAATGATAAAGAAGTTTAAACTTTGATAAAAGCAGTTAAAATTATACTCATTTTTTTAGCTACCATTTGAATTCAGAAATGATGATTGCCATTTGCCATTTTGATTAAATGAAGAACAAATGGCAGCATTTATATGAAGTACTTTTTTGAAAGTGGATTTCTTCCTATTCTGTCCATTCTTTGATTTCATTTGAATGTTCTTTTTTTTACAGCAATTATTTTTGTCCAAGCTCTGAGCGTATTATAAAATAGAATGTCAGCTTTTAATTTATGCAGTGACTTGTGCAATGAATTATTTAATATTGTAGAATTACTTTGTAGTGTCACAGTAATGTACACAATGTTTCTTATGAAAATACATGTGGGTGAGGAAACAAGTTACAAACTACTAACTAAATTAAAGGGTTATTGGTTATATTTGTCATAGACTTCAGAAAATAACAAAAGCAAAAACAAACTTGTTTCCCCAAAACACAATTTTCATCAAAGTAAAAGTAATTTTGTTATGGTAAACTATATTTGTTTATTTCAAGGAACAAGTGAATCCAAATTCCTATATGTATTATAAGAAATGCATATTAAAAAATGATGGGAAAGGGCCGGCCAAGTGGTGCGGTGGTTAAGCACTGGCTTGGGAATTCAGCGGTCCTGGTTCAGGTCCCACATATGAGGGCCAGTGACACTGCCTTCAAGAAAAAAAAAAGGTAATAATAATTTTTAAAAAATGATGTGACCAAAAGAGGAGTTCTCACATAATCTCTATATGACTCCATGGAAAATAATTGAGCACGTGAACACTTTGTAGTGCTCAGTAAAAATTAACCTTAGAAAATAATTTAGTAATATCCAATTCTGTGGTGGTTACATGGACTATGATATATAATCAACTTTTTGTTAATACATAAAAAATGGCAAACACCTCAATAATAAATTTACTTGTTATTTTATTTGCATCAAGTGATATATATTTTATATGATAAAATATTACATATTTTATATATAATAATTTAGAGTCAGCAAAGTCAGTTACCTCTTCTGAATATGATAATAGTTTCTGAAACCAAACCAACCAACCAAGCAAACATTCAGATGATGAAAGAGTGTTAAACACCATTCTAGTAGCTACTTTATTTCCTTACATTTTGTACAAAATCAAAATAATGACTTTTGAAACAGATATACAGAAAACTCTTGTCTTAAATAAAAGTAATGATTTCAAGCAATGGATCCACAACTTGAGAAAGAAGATTGTATCATCATTATGTGGAAAATAGAAAGCAACAATATCATTCTATGTTTTTTATTTCTAGTTATAACCATGTAACTGAAGTAAAACAATGGAAGACCCAAAGTAGCTCTTAAAATAGAGCTATAGCAATCACAAATTAACTGATAAACCTCTACCTTTATTATATTTTCAGATTAAGGATTAGATATCAACTTTAAAGGTGCCATCCAAATCTCTGCTAGAATAATGCTGCTAATATTGCATAAATGATCTTGAATTTTATAAATAAATGGATACCTCATTTTCTGTTTTCTATTTAGTGCCTAAAAGCTAGGATGCTCCATTTCTAAGAAGAGATACTCTCAGATCTACATAGTCGGAGTGATTTCAAGGAAAAGAACGACTAGTGTTGCCACAGATGTTTGTAGAAGGTTAAATGTTGCTAATTAATGAAGAGAATAAGACCAATGCTGTGAACAAAAACACAAAACAAAACTCCCACTGTGATTGTTTCACCATTTATTACCCCAGGACACCAACATCTCTTCCACAAGTTGTATTCCAGCATGGTGGAGATGGTGATTAAAGGATCCATATGGTAGCAATATGGATACCCTGCTGTGAAACAGAGGGGTGATTTCTACAGGTCAAGTAAAGAGTTGATTTTGGGATGGTGAATAGCTTCAAACTTTGGAGTTTTCAAAACATTTGAATGACTGAAGTCATATACTATTAAAAAATATAGTCAAGGTGTTTTATTTATTATTTCAGGAAAAAAATGTGAAAAAACAATGCATTCATAAATTGAAGCCACCCTAATCTTGACGACTTGGTAATAAGTTTTTAATTAAAACCTTCAGTTTAACACCTGACTGGGCAGATCTCCATCCAAGTGATTTATATACATTACCAACACCAACACCATTATAATCAAAAGAAAATTGAAAATAGAATGTGTTCCCTAAGTTTCAGAAAGTTTGCAGACTATTTTCGAAGCACACACAATGAAATTAGACCAGATAAAGTAACATATCTACAAGAACAAAGAAGCCACTGCAAACTTACTATAAATACTGAGGGGAAGTATAGTAATGAAATGGGATAACATGAACACGTTTATCTTTTCCATGGCCCTCTCTCTGGTACAACTCTCAAATCTCCATTTGTCCTCCTGACTTCTCACCCTTTTTCTGTTCCCTTACGTCCTATTGCTCAAATAATCTTACTACTTTTGTTTTCCTTTGATACCAGTACAATGCATCTGTATAGCCCTAAATAGAAAAGAACATTACTCATTTTCTTCATTCCACTTACTTGCATTGCATTCATTTTTCTTTCTCAGACTCACAATCTGGGAGGATTTCTTTTATAAACTTTCCTTTCTTCCTTCTAACTGAGAACAAATCCCTTTTTTATTATTATTTTTTTTTTACATATTAACATTTCTCTCTTTGTGATATCTCTTAAATTCATTCCATACTTTACATTTTCGCATTTACCATGCTAATCCTGTCTTTCAGAGTTGCAGTAACTCAAGTCTTTATCTTCCTCAGATAATATCACATCACTCTCTCATCCTCAATTTAAGAATTTATACTGATTTCAAATTTCCTAGGAGGGGTTCCAACATAGCTGAGTAGGTAAACATTCTGCCTGCCTCCTCTTGTGACCACTTAAAATTATAACTAAATTATAGGACAATCAACCTGGAGAACCATCTGAAGTGTTGCTAAACAGAAATACTATAACTAAGGATAAAAATAAGAAGTCACATCTAGACTGGGAGGAGGGATGGAGACATGAAACAGGGAGCCCCATACCTGCATGTGGCAGTTGAGAACTGAGAGGCATATCTCTGCCATGGAGGTTTCCCCTAGAGGTGATAGAGATCCCAGCACGACACCGGCCACCCCAACTCAGAGTTGAAGAAGAGCCAGGAAAAGAGCCCCTAGAACATCTGGCTGTGAAACATAGTGGGGCTGCCTATGATCTGGATGGCCTAGAAGCCTGCAGGAAACCCAGATATTCTCTTAAATAGCCTGCCCACAGACTCTTGTCACTTGCAGTCACTCACCTTGTGCTCCCACAGAAGGACAGTAACTCGGTGGCATACGGGAGGCAGACTGAGGAGTGTAGATTTGAAGCAAGGGCTGGAGGACAGTCACCATTTATCTTGTGTGGGGTCTTCCTTCGTTGTAACAGGCTGGCAGGCAACATCTTTCCTGTGTTGAGCCCTCCCCCACAAGCCAAATCTGAATGATTGGTCTGGTGAGCTTCTATGCTAGACCCTGCTGACTCACTGGGACCCTGCCCCACCCAACTCACCCAACACCAGAGACAATTTCGCTAAGAGCAGCCAGCCCCACCTACATTGTACACTTTCTTGAAAAACTATGAGTCTGGAGGACCCAGGCAGGCAGTAGCTGCCTCAGTGTACTCTGAGACTTTTCTTGAGTAGCCGCAGGATCAGAACTGGCACCAAACCAGAGTCTACATTAATCTGTTGACTACAGTCTTTCCACTCTAGTGATTCCCTGAGACCCTGCCTCACCCAACTCATGTGCCTCACGAAGCTTTATCTGGGGTTGAACCTTAAGAGAGCCAACAGGTGTCAGCAGGCGCTGGGGTGTCCTGGTTCTTTGCAGAGCTACTGCAGGACCAGTACCGGTGGCAACCATCCTTAGTTCACAGCATGGCCTCTCCCACACACTTCCAGGGGTAGCACAGACAGCAAACAATTACACATTGCTTTGTAGCTCATACCAGGTAGTTCCCAGTGAGTCACAGCAGTGAACAACCTGAGCCAAAAACAGAGCCCCTCTCAAGAAGCCCCAGAACCAACATACTTGGAGGTTGGCTTCAGATCACAGCAGAGCACTACCCAACTAGCCCCACAAGTGGCACACGAAAAGAACAGTCTCAACAGGCACCAGTGCCTGTTGGGGAAAATCCCACCGTATGGGGTAAGCCCCCCTACACACACGCACACACACAAACACAGCAGAGGTGGCCAAACCCCACAGCCAATCAGCCAAAGGGTAAATCCCACCCATTCACCTGCCAAAAGTAATCAAGGCTCAAATATAACAAAAGGGTACACACAAGGGCTGGCTGAGTGGCTCAGTTGGATAAGAGTTAGCTTAAGGGCACAAGCTCTGAGCAACAGGGCTGCAGGTTTGATTCCCACATGGGCCATTGATGCTGTGCCTGTGCTGAGCTACCGCTGAGCTGCCAACAGGTAACAGGATGGCTCAGCTGGTGAGAGCACGTGCTCCTAACAACAAGACTGCCTGTTTGATGGTGGGCTATACCCACCCACAACTAAGACTGAACTCGACACCTTGAACTGAGCTGCCACCCAGATGGCTCAGTGGATAGAGTGTGCACTCTTAACAACAAGGCTGCTGGTTTGACTCCCGCATGGGATGGTGGCTATGCCCACCCGTAACTAAGATTAAACATAGCACCTTGAGCTTAGAGGCTACGAGCTGCTGCCGGGCAGCCAGATGGTGACTGGTACCCTCCACAATGAAGACTGAAGAACAAACAACTTGGCTGATCGCCTTCCCCAATTCCCCAACACTGTTCCCCTCCCCCAATTCCCCAATTAAAAAAAAGTGGGTACACACAATCCACACAAGTGACACTCCTGGAGCACATGACCAGGGAGACTGTGCCAGAGCTTCACAGGGCACCTACTACATAAGGCCACGCAAGACTGGGAGACATAACATATCTACCTAATACATAGAAAAAAACAGAAAGGCAGCCAAAATGAGGAAACAAAGAAATATGTCTCAAATAAAAGAACAGGAGAAAACTCAAGAAACAGAACTGAACAAAACAGAGGCAAGCAACCTACCAGATACAGATTTCAAACCCATGGTTATAAGGATGCTCAAGGAGCTTAGTGAGAACTTTAACAAAGATATAGCAAGCATAAAACAGGACATAGAAACCATACAAAAGAACCAGTCAGAAGTGAATAATACGATATCTGAATACTAGAAGGAATCACCAGTAGACTAGGTGAAGCAGAGAATCAAATCAGCAATTTGGAAGACAAGGTAGCAAAACACACCCAATTGAAACAGCAAGAAGCAAAAATAACCCCCAAAATGAAGATATTTTAATAGACCTCTGGGACAACATCAAGTGTAACAATATTCACATCACAGGGCTACCAGAAGGGGAAAAGAGAAAGTAAGGGATTGAGAACATTTTTGAAGAAATGATGACTGAAAACTTTTCTAACCTGAGGAAGGAAATAGACATACAAGCCCAGAAAATGCAGAGAGTCCCAAACAAGATGAACCCAAAGAGGCCCACACCTAGACACATTATAATTAAAATACCAAAGATTAATGACAAATAAAGAATCCTAAAAGCAGCAAGAGACAGACAACTAGTAACTTATTAGGGAGCTCCCATAAGATTGTCAGCTGATTTCTCAACAAAAACTTGGCTGGCCAGAAGGGATTGGCAGGAACTATTCAAGATGAAAAGCAAAGATCTACAACCAAGATTTCTCTACCCTGCAAAACTATCATTTATAATTGAAGGACAGATAAAGAGCTTCCCAGACAAGAAAAAGCTGAAAGAATTGATCAGCACACCAGTATTACAAGGAATGTTAGAGGGACTTCTTTAAGATAGGAAAAAAAGATGAAAGTTATGAATAATGAAATGTCAATAGCTACAATATCAACAATTACTTTCAATGTAAATGAATTAAATGCTCCACTCAAAAGACATAGGAAGACTGAATGGATAAGAAAACAGAACATATGCTGTCTACAAGAGACTCACTTCAGATTGAAAAACATACACAGATGGAAGGTAAAGTGGTGGAAAAAGACATTTAATGGAAATGGAAATGAAAAAAACAAACAAAAAAAGGTGGAGTAGCAATACTTACACCAACACAATAGACTTTAAAACAAAGGGTATAACAGGAGACAAAGAAGGACCCAGTAATCACACCTCAGAGTATTTATTTGAAGAAACCCACACCATACTTTGAGGTGACATGTGCATCCATATGTTCATTGCAGCTTTGTTTACAATGGCCAAGATGTGGAGGCAGCCTGAGTGTTTGTTGATATATGAATGGATAAAGAGGAGGTGGTACATATATACAATGGAATATTGCTCAGCTATGGAAGAGAATTGGTTCTTGCCATCTGTGACGGATAGACCTGGAGGGTACTATGCTGAGTGGAGTGAAGACAGAGGAAAAACAGATGCAATGTGATTTTGCTTATATGTGGAATACAAAGAACAAAATAAACAAACAAAAGAAAAACAGACTCATAGATACAGAGAACATATTGAGAGTTCCAGATGAGAGGGGAGTTGGGAAGATGAGTGAAAAAGGGGAAGAGACTAAGAAGTACAAATTGGTTGTTACACAGTAGTCATGGGGATGTTGGGTATAGCATAACGAATATAGTCAATAATATTTTAATAACTATGTATGGTGTCAGATGGGTACTAGATTAGCTGGAGAAGGGCAGGAGTTGGGGGCAGGGTGAAAAAGTTGAGGGGATTAAGAAGTACAAACTTCTAATTACAAAATAGTCATGGGGATATAAAGTAAAACACAGGGAATATAGTCAATAATATGGTAATAACTATGTATAGTTCCAGGTGAGTATTAGACCAGTGAGAGGGATTACTTCTCAAATTATATAAATTTCTAACCACTATGCTGTACATCTGAAATTAATATAAAATAATATTGAATGCAACTGTAATTGAAAAGTTAAAAAATGGGGGGAAAGGTGAAGGGGAATAAGAGGTCCAAAGTTCCAGGTATAAAACAAATAAGTCATGGGGATGTAATGTACAGCATAGGGAATATAGTCAATAATATTGTGATAGTGTGGTGTCACTTGGTCAGATGGTTGCTGGACTTATCATGGCGATCACTTCTTTAGGTATATAAATGTTGAATAACTATGGCATACACCTGAAACTAATATAATATTGTATATTAGCTATATTTTTAAAACAATCTTTGAAAAACATCATAGTATTGGCATAAAAATAGACATATAAATCAATGGATCAGAAAAGAGACCCCAGAAAGAAATTCATGCCTATATGGTCATTTACTCTATGACAAAGGAAGCAAGAATATAAGTGGGGTAAAGACAGTCTAATTAATAAGTGGTACTTGCAAAACTGGACAGATACATGCAAATATAAAATTGGACCACCTTCTTACTCCATGTACAAGAATAAACTCAAAATGGATTAAAGGCTTAAATGTAAGACCTGAAACCACAAAACTCCTAGAAGAGAACATAGGCAATAAACTCTCAAACATTATTATCCTTAGTAATACATTTTTACTGATCTATCTCCTCGGGGAAGGGAAACAAAAGAAGAAAATAAACAAATGGGACTACATCAAACTGAAAAGTTTTTTCACAGCAGAAGAAACCATTCACAAAACAAAAAGACATCCTACTGAATGGGGGATGATATTCGCCAGTGATACATCTGATACTTAATAACCAAAACTTATAAAAACTCATAAAACTCAACTCCAAAAAGAACAAAAAATCCAATTGAAAAATGAATAGAGGACCTGAATAGACATTTCTCCAAAGAGGACATACAGATGGTCAATAGACATATGCAAAGATAGTCAACATCATTAATCATCAGAGAAATGTAAATAAAAACCACAATGAGATAGCAGCTCACACCTGTCAGAATGGCTATCATCAATAAATCAATAAACAAGTGTTAGTGAGAATGCAGATAAAAGGGAAGCCTTGTGCACTATTGATGGGATTGCAAATTGGTGCAGCCACTGTGGAAAACAGTATGGAGGTTCCTCAAAAAAATAAAAACAGAACTATCATATGACCCACCAATTCCACTCCTGGGTATTTATCCAAAGAATTCCAAAATGCCAATTCAAAAATATATGCACCCCTGTGTTTACTGCAGTGCCAAGATATGGGAACAACCCAAGTGCTTATCAATAGATGATTGAATAAAGGAGAAATGATACATATATAATGGAATATTACTTAGCTATAAAGAAGATTGAAATCTTAGCATTTGCAACAACATAGATGAATCTAGTGGGTATTATGCTAAGTGAAATAAGTCAGATAGAGAAAGACAAATACCATATGATCTCACTTACATGTGGAATCTAATGAACAACATAAATGAACAAATAAACAAGCAGATTCACAGATACAAAGAACAAACTGATGGTTGCCAAAGGGGCAGGGGCTTAGGGAGCTGGATGTAAAAGGTGAAGAGATTAAGAAATATAAGTTGTTGGTTACAAAATCATTACAGGGATATAAAGTACAGCATAGGGAATATAGTCAATAATGTTGCACCAAATGGGTATAGTGCCAGGTGGGTACTAGATCGGTCAGGGGGATCACTCCATAAATTATGTAAATGCCTAACCACTGTGCTACACACATGAAACTAATATAAAATAATATTGAATGCCAGATGTAATTGCAAAAATATATAAATAATTGGGGAAAAAAAGAATTTATACTGATTCCCTCGTGCTTATACTACCAAACAGAAATTTTGTAGCCTGATATTTGAGGTCTTCCATTCCTGCCACATTTGCCTCTCTCTTGTTTTTAAAATTACTTTGCAGTCAAATAATTCCTCTAATCTTGATTTATGAATTCCTTCACACTTACACCAGGTGCTTCACATAAATTTGTGTTTGCACTTAGGGTTCTCCTGGCTTAGAGTCTCCTGCCTGCTAATTTATGTCCTCTTAACTAAACTAGTTCATTTTTATCAAGATTTGGCTGCCATTACACAGGGCTTTTTTCCTCAATAAAACTTCATGCCCCAGCACACTCTAAACATTCTTGTTTTTCATGTTCTTGAATCTAGTTATGCAGTTTATAGGCTGATTTTCCATATTTCTGGGGACTGTCTTATAAATCCCAGGAAGAGGGAAATCTTCTAATGATGTACTGGGGCATAGTGACTAAACTAAAGAGAGAGGAAACAAGGGATGTGTATGTCTTCTTTTCCTTTGATCTTTTTCTTTCTTGCTCCTTTCTCCTCTCCAAGTAGATTGTGGCCCAGATGGATAGGTGACACCATCACCTGTCTGCCACTATACACTAATAGTAATAGACCAATGGAGAAGCCAAAATGGGAAGCCTGGTGGTGATACTACTTTGCCTGGAGAAAGCTGAGTTTCAAATATTTCAACACAAATCATTTTAATTTTTAATTAAATGTATTGGGGTGACAGTGGTTAGTAAAATTTGTTCAGCATTCTGAATTCAGTTTTTTCCAAAGTTTCAATGATATGTAGATTGTTGACACTGCAAAGTAGATATTTGTCTTTGTCACTCACACACTGTGTGGCTCTCTTCAATCCAAAACTTCAGTGCCTGTATGCTGCTTTCTAACTATTCTCCAGGCTTGCCCTGCATAGCACCTCTACCACACAAACAATGCCCCCGCCATTTTTTCTGTGCCAACCAGAGATCCAATTTCTTTTTCAGAGCTACGAAGCCCTCAGCAAGGTATTACCATTGACTAAGATATGAATGAGGCATAAACTTCCATTTATATATTATTATTTTTATTAAATTTATTGGGATGACATTGGTGAGTAAAATTATATAGGTTTCAAGTGTGCATTTCTATAATACATCATCTGTATATTGCATTGTGTGTTCATTGCCCAAAGTCAAATCTCCTTCTGTCACCATATATTTGACCATATATCCTCATCTACTATCCTCCCTCTCCCCTTACCTTCTGGTAACCACTAAACTGTTGTCTGTGTCTATGAGTTTTTGTTTGTTTGTCTTGTTCATTTGTTGCTTTCAGTTTTATATCCCACCTATGAGTGAAATAATATGGTTCTCGCCTTTGTCTGTCTTATTTCCATTTACATTCTATAATAGAAGCTTGTTAACCCTAATGAGTCTGTAATTAGTAAAATGTGAAAGAGAGTTTCTTTCAAACAAGTTCACAAAGGGAGTCTTCAACTAAATCTTTGCCTGTACGTTCCTTCTCCTTTCCCTTAGAAGATTAAAGAACAATGTTCATGGGATCTCTGCAGGCACATAGGACCTATTCTCACCTCTATCCAAATGTTTGATGTGGTTTTATTCCTTCTTGGGCATAATAAAGTCCTTATTTTGAGAGTAATTATGGGTTAAACTGCAAACATTCCAATAAATGGACATATATGTGCATAAATATTAATGTCTTTTATTTTGAAGTTATTAATGATGTTTTGTGTTCTTCAATTAATTCATGTGTTTTTCTTACTCTCCCCTATGACAGGATAAGGATACCAAGAGGGAGAACTAGTCTATAAGTACACGTGTGGTAGCATGTTAAGGGAAAGATTTAGAATCAAACATTCCTGGATTGGAATCGTAGGCTCTGTCTCTTGCTATCAGTGTGAAGTGGTGACTTACTTAAGCCCCATGAGCTTTATATTATCAATCCATAAGATGGTGATAATATATACATCAAGTAAAATAGTGTTAAAAAATAAAGCTTAACAAGGTAACTTGCCCTTATCAGGGATTCAATAATTAGTATTCTCCATGCTTCCCCTCCCCAAACAGTCATCATGTCTCAACAATTCCCTTCCAAAATACCTCCTGCACTTTTGTAACCCTTCCCCCCTCTTCTTTCTTGTGGAGACAGTGTGGTACAGAAGAGAATATGTTGAGTTTAGAAACAAATACACCAGAGTCTAAATTCTAGGTATGCCATTTACTATTTGGGAACTTTGGCTAGCTGTAATCATGAGTTTATTTCTTCATTGGCAAAATAGAAATAATGATTCTACCTAACAGGGTTACTATAAGAAACACACACACACACACACACACACACACACACACACACACACACATTTCCTGGCATAAAAGTGAAGTTCACAAATGCTAGCTATGATCATTGACATTTTTCTAACTGCAGTCCCTCTCTCCTTTGTGCCTAGATTTCTTCGACAGTTTCTAATGCAGACTTCTGACACCATTCTTTTCCCTTTCTGATCATCCTGCTCAAAAATCTTCACTGACTTTCTATAACCCCTAGAAAAAAATTACAAACTCTGTATCATGGCCTACAAATCACTGCATGACCTAAGCTTCACCTTCTTCTCCCAGACCATCTCTCGCCACTCTTTTTCAGTCTTTATGCTCCAGTCACGCAGGTATTTTAGCTTCAGCAACACACTAAGCTATTTCTTTCCTTAGGGCTGTTGTAGATTACTGTTCCTTTTGGCTGTAACTCTATTCTTCCTCTTCGTTACAAACCTTTGTGCATTGCTGATGCTTCATCTTTCTGGTCTCATTGTAAACACCCTCTTCAGAGAAGTTTACCTGATTGCTTAAACTATATTAATGTCTCTGTTATTTATTTTTTCAAATCAAAATATTATTTAATGTTATGGCAATTTAATGTATAGCAATATATTTTTGTTTTCTGTTTATAATGTTTTCAGTCCATCTCTCTTTTAATAAAATATATCACAAATTTATTCTTAGAAGTTACATATCTACATGATGATTAATCAACAGCCCTATAAGAGTACACAGAAATACCTCAATTTCACAAATGAAAGAGTGGAAAAAGCAATAAAAGGACTTTATTGATGAGTGACATTTTGTGTAAGCCAAACTCAAATGGTTTAATCCTGCAGTTGAGAAAAACCCACAGACAGCCACCGGGGAAGCACAGCAGAGAACAAGGCAAATGTTTTACAGCTAAATCAAGCATCTCAAGTAAGTCACAGCAACACTAGCAAAATCAGCTTAGCAATTACTGTTCAATGTGGAAATCTGCTAAAGAAGCAAAATTTAGAGCTCTGTATTTATTACATTAAGTCTTTGTGCCTCATCAGGCTTATTCCACCTCTGAATTTCCATAAATAAGATTGATTGTTATTTTTCAAGGTAAGAAAATCCATTCTACTTCCTTCAGCTTTATCCTCAGCTATTGAAAGGATCTGGGCATTACTCATATGAGCTTTAAGAAGGTGTTTAGTATTATTATCTTATTTTAGAGTGGAGTAAACAGAGGTTAATCAGAATCTAAAGTCACAGATCTATGCAGGCAATTACTTTTTAAATTTTATTAAACTTATTGGGGTCACACACATTAGTAAAATTATATAGGTCTCAAGTGTACAATTCTATAATACATCATCTGTATATCCCATTTTGTGCTCACCACCCTAATTCAAATCTACTTCCATCACCATATATTTGACCCCCTTTACCCTTTTCTACCTCCACCCACGCCTCTTATCCACTGGTAACCACTAAACTATTGTCTGTGTCTGTGAGCTTTTGTTTTGTTCATTTGTTTGCTTTCAGTTTTATATTCCACGTATGAAATCATATGGTTCTCAACTTTTTCCATCTGACTTATAACATTTAGCATGATAGTCTCAAGATCCATTTTGAAAGAGTTTTCTCCTCGTATAACCCTACTGTGGCAGTTAATTTTATGCGTCCACATGGATGGGCCACAGTGTGCCCAGGTATTTAGTCAGTATTACTCTCGGTGTTTCTGTGAGGGTCTTTAGGATGAGAATAACATATAAATGGGTGAAGTTTAAGTAAAACAGCCTGTCCTCCACAATATAGGTGGGGCATCCAGTTATAATAGTTGAGGGTCTGAATAGAACAAAAAGACCAGCCTCTGGAGGGGAAAAGAGAATTCTCCAGCAGACTGCCTTTAGACATCATCTGCAATTCTGGCTGTTTCTTAATCTACAACAGATGGCCTACACATTGGAACGGGAACATTGGTTTTCCTAGGTCTCCAGGTTACCAGCTTGCAGACTAGAACTACAGCACCAACGCTATTGAGTCTCCAGCCTGTTGACCCGCCCTTCAGATTTTGGACTTGCCAGGCTCCATAGAAGAGTGAGCAAGCATATCTATATTAACCCTTGAGACTAACATCTACTCTCTACCAAGTAGACCAGGGTACAAATCCTGTATGGGCACTAGCTCAGTGATTGGATGACTCTAAAAACCCATCCAAATCAGGTTTGTTTTCCTGTCCTTTTGGTTTTGACAATTCTATTTTTGAATCTTATAGTTATCAGGGTTCACTAAGCTTGCTATTTACTATCCTTTGCAGTGTCTTGGCCCATACCATCCAACATTTTGTAAATGTGTTTGTTTCCCCCTTCAAGTACCTAAAATGTAGCTAATGGTATTATTACTTGGGTTTGTAACAATTGCTATTAATCTTTAGATCATTGTGTTTCTTTTTCTTCTTTCTACTTTTCTATCATGTGCCTTCTTTAAACTTTTCCTATGTGTCTGTGCATTAATTAATAAGTGCTATGTTACCATCTGTTCCTCTTCTCTCTCTATCTTTTTGCCATTAAACTTAACATTCTTATTCTCATTTTGCACTTATCTCTTTAGACATAGGAAATTCTATGAGGGGATTAGCCTGGTTTACATAAGGAAAACAAAGTAAAACTGTCACAGAAACCAAGGCTTCCCTCTCCAATACTTCCTGTGTCTTCACTTGAAAAATGTCCATTGTTTCAAGATCTCAATAGTATTGCTATGTCGGTACTTTTTCTTTTGATTGTTTAATGGCCACTTTGTGGGTTACCTATGTGCAATATCAGGTCAAAAATTAGGGTATAATTTTTTTTTAACTGGCAAAGCTGTTTCATTTTTCTGGGTCTTAGTTTATCTGTGAAATGAAAAGGTTGGCTTAAATGTTCTCTAAGGAACCTTTCAAGTCTGACATTCTTTGGTTTCATGATTTTTCCATACAGAGAGAGAGAGAGAGACAGACAGACAAAAAATGCACACACATTTTAAGAAAGGAAAAAAAACTGTATTAAAATTGTAATACTTAATATATACTGATAATAAAAAATGAATACAAGTCATGCTTGACTTCTGCAATTACAAGAGGTGCTCAAAGTGGTTACCATCAGTGACCAGACACTTCTGATTATGGCAAGTTACTGTTTGAGCATAGGTAACATCTCTTAAAATGTGTATACATTTTTTTGGCACCCCCGTGTGTGTGTGTGTGTGTGTGTGTGTGTGTGTGTGTGTGTGATGCAGAAAATTAATTTTGCATTAAGTATTACAGGTTTTCATCCAGACAATTATCATTGTTAAAATTTATCTATATTTCATGAAGGTATATGCCTGATTGTATACTAAAAGTAAACATCATAAATGGGAGAGCAGAGCTGAAAAATAGTAACATAAAATGCATTAGCTTTCAGTTTAAATTTGTTTGCACATCCCTGAGTTGACATATTTTACAGGAGCAAAATAAACTATTTTCCTCCATAGTGTTACAAGGAGGACATTTTCTAAGTATAATCTGAAATGCCAACTCTAGTTCTAATATCTATTTGTTACAGGTCATAAGGACATAACTCAATATATAGGCTGATTTTGCATTTTCCATAGTCACAATGATTTTTACACTCAGAACATATTCATTTCCTCAAGGCATTCCACCCATGCTTGCACATCTTCATGATAAACATATATTACTCAAAAAAAGATGCATGAGTGATTTTGTGTTTTAAGCTTATATATATCATATGGACTAGGAACACAATAAAATGTACTTCAAGTAATTTTTAATTTTGGAGACCTCTTGAAAAAGATATGAAAACAGCATACATTATGTTCATAACTTAGTATAACCATACACAACAATTGCAGCAACATTCCCATATTATTTTTTTTTAAATCCTCAGATGCAGAGCTTGGCATATGACACCAAATCTTCTGCCAGTTTACTGCAACCAATAAAGATTAATGGTAAACTATGAAAATGCATTTTATGTTAGCGAATAAGTGAAGCTTTGAAAAACGACTAGAATAATTTTCTCCCCCAAATTATTCTTTTGCAATGTGACCTTGAAATCTTAATCATCAAGGACTCTTGCACACAGAAGCACTAATTATTTTTAGTCACACAGCTTAACTGTGCGCTTAACATTTCTATGGCATGCTAAGCAAAATAAGTCAGACAGAAAAAGTCAAGAACCATATGACTTCACTCATATGTGGGATATAAACTGAAAGCAACAAAGGAACATGACAAACAAACAAAAACTCATAGACACAGACAACAGTTTAGTGGTTACCAGAGAGGAGGAGGGGGATGATAGAAGAGGGTAAAGGGGGTCAAATATATGGTGATGGAAAGAGAGTTGACTCTGGGTGGTGAACACACAATGTGATATATAGATGATGTATTACAGACTTGTACACCTGAAACCTATGTAATTTTACTAACAATTGTCACCCCAATAAATTTAATAAAAATTTAAAAATAAAAAAATAAATCAAGGAATGGTAAATCCTGTGAAAATTAAAAATGTACCCATTGGCTTTTTTTTTAATTGAAGTTTATTGGGGTGACAATGGTTAGTAAAGTTACATAGGTTTCAAGTGTACAATTCTATAATACATCATCTATATATTGCATTGTATGTTCACCATGCAGTCAGTTCTCCTTCCATCACCATATATTTGATCCCCTTTTACCTTCTTCTACCATTCCCCTTCCCCCCTTACCCTCTGGTATCCACTAAACTATCTGTGTTGACTCTGAGGAAGCCATATTCTTGCCTAGCAAGTTTCTAGATGTGCTCTGAATTAATAGAGATATTTCAAAGTGTCTACAGATTGGTGAATGCCTCATCTTAACTGTCTTTACCAGGCCTTCTGAACTCCTGTGAGATGATTAGCATCTAGTTGAAGGTAAGTGGTGAATGCCCACTATTTGACATCACTAGTCAATTCCCTCTATTGAGTGATCAGTCACCTACTGGATCAATATGGTGCCCCTGACAGTGAAATATGAAGTTGATAAAAATAATTATCTCATAACCTATTGATCAACTCTATTCATTTAGATCAGTTGTTCGCAGAGGGGAAGAGAGTGACTTTGCCCCCAGAAGCATTTGATAATGTCTGGAGACATTTGGTGCTCATAGCTGGGAAGGGTTTGTTATTGCCACCTACTGCGTAGAGCTCAGGAATGCTGCTAAACATCTTACAATGCAAAGGACAGCCTCCTACAACAAAGAATTATCCTTCCTAAAGTATCAATAGTGCCAAGGCTGAGAAACCCTGTCTTAGAAAAATGCTCACTTTACCAATTTAATGTGATTTGGTGCCTACTATGTGAAAACACTGTATTTATTGAGCACAACTAAGTACCTGGAAATACACTAAGTAATTTACAAAATTCAGTTCATTTAATCCTCACATTAAATCTGGAAGGAAACCCAACTTAAAGAGTTGTATCAGTTACCGTGTATCATTCATTTCACAGGTGGTCTGAGTCTAGGATTTGTGATTTTAACACTGAGCTGTTCAAAATTCAAAGTATGATAGAGGCAATTCCTGTGGCACATGACCCTTTTTGAAAATCTGATGAAGGCTATTGAATCTCTGTCCAAAAAATGAACATGTGTTCAAGTACATAAAATGCTGCATACAGACTCAGGAGGTTTCATCATACACCCCCATTCATTCATGTATCCCTGGGTAAGAACAGGTCTAGTGGGAGAGAAAGACAAGCAAACACATAATTTCAAATAGTTTGGCAAGTGTTATGAATCCCAGTATTATACCTGACATAAAATAGACACTCATTAATTATTTACTGGGTGAATAAGAAAAGGTGTGTCAAGAATGAGAAGAGTGGAGAGAAGAAGGAGTACACATAACTACTACTCCCTAAGGAAATAATAGCCAGTTAGATAGTATTTTGCTTGGTTAGGGACTAATACAAAGAGAGGCCATCTACAATTTTAACTGGGCATATGCCAAGAGTTCAACTACAGAGAAAATTTCTATCACACTGAATGCTTTCCTGTAGTATCATCCTTTATCTTATTTACTGGTGTTTCAGACATTGTTTTATTTAAACCATACACTTCTGTACTCAAGGAGTCTTCTATTCATTCTCATTTTGCTGTATCGTGCTACATTTTAGAATAGGTTCGTGCACATAGTAGACACTGGATAATGTTTGTTGAATTGTTTAAGGACTAGATAAAATCTTATGAATAATTAAATTCAAAGGTTTACACACCTTTTTTCTTAAGTATTAGAACCTTCTTTAAAAATGGGATATTTCATGGAAGAAAAGCATAAAGATTAAATTAGAGAAAGGGAGAGAAATAAAAGAGACAGAAGAGATACAAGAGAGGGAGGGAAGAAAAGAAAGAAGAGAGATGGGAGACAGAGAGAGAAAGAGACAGAGAGAAAGTAGGGACATGAAGATGTGAGAATAAAAGAGAGAGAGAGATAAGAGAGGGTTTGAATCCCAGCTCTGTGAAAGCTTGAACTAGTTAACTTTTCTGTTTTTCAGTTTCCTTATTTTAAGATGGAGATGATGATAATATTAGTACCTCACACAATTGTGGAAGTTTTTTAATATGTTAATACTTGTGAAGTGCTTGGAACAGTGCCGGCCTACAGGAAATACTTGTCATTATTACTACTATTCAGTTCTTTCCCAGCTGTACTCATTTAGATGCTATGAGTAAAAAGCCTAAGACCTACCTTAGCCCCACCCACAGAGAGCTTATGATCTAGCCTTCTGGGGATCTGAAAAAAAACTAACTCTTCCCTGCTAGTCATTCTTTTAATTATTGCCTGTCAGGGATATGATTTTAGTTATAATGAACATGTGTCCCAGTTTGCCTGGGGCCATTCTGGTTTTTGCATGTTATCCTACCATTATGATTAATTAAATCTCTTTTCACTCTTAAAAGTGTTCTATTTTGGACAATATATTTGGCTATAATTCTACTTATGTGTATGTTAAAAACAGGGTAAGCCTGATACCATAAGATAATATTATTATACTCCAAAAACTCAGAGAAGCAAAACCAACAAGCACATAGTAATAAATTGCTCTGTCTTCTTGAATGTTTAGTAGAGGTTGGTATGCCTTTAAACTATTTCCATTCGGATATTCCTTTCATGCAATCTTCAGAACAAAAGTGATAGTCACAGGCCTTTTCCCGGCTTTTAAGAAGGACTGTACCTAAAGGCAACCCAAGGGTTATTGAAACGTATACAGCATCTATGAAACATTTCTCATTTTTCTTGATATAGCATGTATTTATTCACACACACACACACACACACACACACAGGAATTTAAATCCATTTAATATTTTACCATCACAAGATACAAATTATTTTCCCTAGTGATTATCACTCAACACATATGGCAATATTGTTAATAAGGCCACCCATTCGTGTTAACATTCTCTTTCCTGTAATGAGTACCTGCAATCTTACTTTTCTTGCAGAATTTATTTCCAATCCCTTTAATCATTTTTGTTGTTTTCTTTTGGGCATCTTCCTCCATCTTGCTTAAGTTACATGCCCCCAAAATAGACTCCACATTCCTATAAAGGTCTGAGCAAAGCTGAAGATAGATCAGGATTAACGTGTGATTCATGAGAGGAAAAAAAATGTTGCCAGCTTTTCAAAGGATCTCACTATTTCTCATGGTGGGGAGGTGGAATAAAGAACACATATAAACTTTATTTTAAAAAATATAAAACTTTGCGATGTTTCAGCAAATGTTTCAATAAATAATTATTAAAATTACTTAAAAAGCACACATTTTTAGGTAAACAGGCTCTAAGATGGCTCCATGATTCCTGCCTCATGGGGTCTATACCTCTGTGTAATCCTCTCCCACTGAGTGAGGACAGGGCCTGTAATAGGTTATAGGCTTTAGAATATGGCAGAAATGATGACATGCCACTTTTGTGATTACTCAGGTTACATGAGATTCTGTTTTGCTAGCAGACTTACTCTAGAGTTTCTCTACCTTATTAGCTTTGAAGAAATAAGCATTTTAGGGGGCTTATGTGGAATAGACTCTAGGATCTGAGAGTGGCTTTAAGCCAAGATCCAGGAAGAAGCCTCTATGGCTGCAATAAAATGAAACATGCCAACAATCTGAATGAGCTTGGAAGCATATTATTCCCCAGTTGAAGCTGTAGACGAGAATGCAGCCCTAGACACCTTGATTTACAGTCTTGTGAAACCCTAAGCAGAAGGCATAGTTTAGTCCTACCCGGACTCCATGGCACAGAAACTGTGAGAAAATATGTTATTTTTAGCCTCTGAAGTTGTAATATTTTTTTAACTAAGCAATAGATAACAGTGAATGATACTGCCTGAGTCATAGTTATTAGTCAAATTATTAACGCCCATCAACACATCAACAATTAGCAAATTTCTAGATTATGGCTGTGTTGGCACCTGTATTCTGAATTTTTTATGAGACTGTTCTTTTTAGGAGTCTAAGCACACCTAAAAGATGTTAAATTTAAGAAGAGAAATATTGATTGGCAAAATGTTGAAAGACTCAATCCATTATGCAACATTCTATCAGTTTGGCTGAAATAGTCATTAGGTGCCAGAGAAAATTCATAAAGAGATCACTAAGAATTTTAGACTCCTGTAGCTATTGCATGTATCTCTGGTTGGTAAATACCACATGGGTTTCAGCCCGAGGGTAGAGCTGCCTAGGTTTAGACCTGCTCCCTAAATTATCCTTTGTCTACTAACTAGTCTGTTTCTTGAATTCTTAAACAGTATCTACTATACTGATTGGCTTTTGCCTTGCCCAAGTCTCTCCCTCTCCCTTTCCCTCTCCCCTCCCCTTCCCCTCCTCCTTCCTTCCCTCCCCCTCCCTCTGGCTCTCCTACCTTGGTTATGCAAAAACAAAATAAAGATCCTCATCAGGACAAGGTTTCTTTGCTATAATTTTCATATTAAGGGAACTTAGAGCTACTTAGACAAGAGTGAACTCGGAGTTCCTGGCTGTGATGACATTTTATATGGTGCCAGTTGGGGTTGGTGCTTGTAATCTTGCAGTGCCAGTGTTTGACTATGTTGCTAAAGATGAACCCATCCTCTTGCCCCACCCCCATATTTGGGGCACAGCAGTGAGAAAGGAGCAAAAGGTTACAATGGAAGGCAAAATGAGAGAAGAGCCTGTTACATGATGAAGGAGATGAAAAAGGAAAGATAAAGGGATCTCATCTTCTATAATTTCTGACTGTCCTATTTTTTTTTTGTTCTTGAGCTATCCATATGCCATAAAATTCACCCTTCTAAAGTGTATAATTTAGTGTTGTTTTGTACATTCACGAAGTTAAGTAAAGATCATCACTATCTAGTTATGAATCAATTTTAGCACCTCAAAAAGAGACACCATACCTATCAGCAGTAGCTCTATAAACACCTCCCCTTCCCTTAATCCTTGGCAACCACTAATCTACTTTCTGTCTATGAATTTGCCTTTCAAAGATATTTCATATAAATAATATTACACAACATATGGCTATTCTGTCTAGCTTCTTTCACTCTGCATAATGATTCGAGTCATCCATGTTGTAGCATGTATCATAACTTCATTCATTTTTATTGGCAAATAATATCCCATGATATGGATATGCATTCTATTTATCCATTAACCAGTTGATGGATATTTGGATTGCTTCCACCTTTTAACTTTTATGAATAGTGCTATTATAAACATTTCTGTATGGATATTTGTTTGAATACCTGTTTACAATTCTTTTGGGTATATACTCAGGAGTGGAATTGATGGGCCATATGCTAACTCTGTATTTAAATCATCTTTCTGAGGAACTGTCTGATGGCTTTCTGAGATGGCGAATGAAAAGCCCCTTGGGTTCTCTCCATTTTTTTAGGGTTCCAGCACACTAAATCTTTTCCCTCTCACTAATTTAGTGAGATTCATATAGCCCCTTTTTCATGATCCCCTCCCCCACACCAACTTCCCAAGGCTGCAGGATAAAAAAACAAATGATAAGCCTATTTTCCTCCTGGAACAATTAGCACTGCTGAGAAACTTATTTTGGGTATAATGCCCTTTTCCTTAACATTCATTCTACCTATTGTGACCATATAATTTATTACACAAACCAAGACATCTTGGGAGTGAAAGTTGGAGCTATTAAAAGAGTTTCTAGAACAATGGTTGCAAATTAGGACTATCCTGAGAAAATAGGAAGTGTGATATTTGCTTTACTGCATGTGTGCAATTGGTGTGGTGGGTTGGCTCACTGAGGAAAAGGGAAGCACTTGGTAATAATTTCCTTACCAAATCTTAGATGTGGAGCTTTTCATGGTGTTTTTGTATTTCAATTAAGCATTTACAAATATTTTAGAGCTGTTCTTGTTCAAAAATAAATTATTCTTAGACAAGTACTAAGTCACCTTTCTCCTTGTACAAGGTAGGAATTGAAAACTGGTTTCCTATTGTAAGATGATAAATTTTGAGCATCTGTTTTTTGTTTGTTTTGTTTTGGTTCTGAAATCTTGGGTAACCCCTCACTTCTCTAAACTGGATTTAAAAAATAATATTTCCAGAACTTTAATAAAATGAAATCCAGGATGTTTTTATTTTTCTCTAATAATTAGCCATATAATTACCATATAGATATATTCATACACTTGAGCCAATATCTGTTTGTCCTTGGGACATATAGTTATTATATATGTGTGTATATATCAATTCCTTATGAACCTGGAGGCAGGAGTATCAGTTTCCCATTTTGCATTTCAGGAACAAAAAGTTCACATTATTGAATTTCTGTAGTCCTTATTTAAACCATGTGATTAGAATATATACATATATAATCTTTTTTCCCCAGTGTAAGGGAGAACTAATTCAGGAATCAGTAACTCAGACTTAACTCGTTTGCAGTTTCACTCAACACCTGGCTCGCTATCTAACCACTTGCAATTAAACTTAGCTGTTTTGCAGTATGGTTTGCCCTGATATTCAGCTGTTTCTTCTTTGGTTTTCCCCTTACTGATTTACTGAAGTACTGTTTTGTTCCCTTTCTCAAGGTAAACATACCTTGTTAATCCATTTAATTAACAGAATACTAACCTGGAAAGAGCAATTTCTTAATCCTCAGGACACTGGAATCCAATTTACAACACCCTTTCACTATTTACTGGTGACACATTGAAGTCCCAGGCCGCTATGGCCGAGTCTGAGTTCAGAGTCCGGAGATAACAGTCTTCAACACAGACCAGACCCCACAAAGGATGTCAGGCCTCAGACCTGTCAGAGCAACTCCTCCTTTCCTTCTTTCTTCTTGTGTACCCGTAACACCTTCTGACTGGTCTAGGAATGAGGTGGCCTTGGACAGGAGTCTGCCATCCTCCAGGAATGCCAGCATTCTGAATAAACCTGCTTTTCTTTCCACCAACCATGTCTCTTGATTTTTAACTTTTGCAAGTGGCAGGCAGCCCGACCGTAGCACAGTATCACCAGGATTATAAAACAATCACTTAAATTCAATTATTGCCACAAAATATTTCATAGTATGAAGCAAATATTTTCTTTCATTAGGGAGACAATGAGAATGTCGAATCTGAAAGGAGAAGCATTTCTGATGCCTTTATATAAATCCGGTAGCCTTAATATCTTTAAGCAGAAAAATATATTATGGAGGTTATTACTGTCATTATGTAGCATGGCTCCTAGAAGCCTTAAGACATTTTTTTGTTGTTGTTGTTTCTATATAACTATTAGGCTAATTGGACAGTAAGTGAATCCATAAGTGAGAAATTACCATCCTTTTCTGCAAGCCAGAAGGCGCCACTGGTAAGGGATACAGAAAATGCATTTCAACTCACTGCCTTCCCTAACAACAAGAGTTTTAGCAAAAGTATATGAAACTGACCTCATTTAAGGAAAGAATGCACTCTTCAGGAATATGACAGTATTTCATCAGTCCACAACGGATAGGCAGACTCAGAGCATTCAGCGAACACTATATGAAGGTATAGAAAAATATATATGATATTTTTCCTTATTATCAATGCCTTATTTTCCTAGTTATTGCCTCTAAATTTTAGAGATACTGCCATTTGTTCTAATATAGGTTAATTAAGAGTTTATACCAGTAACTTTGGTTAGCTGTTTATATGAACAATCAATTAACAAAATATTCCAGAAAGAGAAATACATATTAGTTAAGCTGATAATGGTAATAATGGTTATATTCATTCATATCATCTGAAGAACTATGCATACATAATTTCATTTAGAACTTACATCAAATCTCTAAGAGTGTGTCATCTCAAAAATTTATCCATTTGACAATTTAGGAAACTGAAGACTAGAGAGATTAAGTAATTTGCTCATGTCCACCCAGCTTTTTAGTGGTAGAGTTGAGATTCAAATTCAGATCGATTTTATTCCATGCACTGGAACCATACAGTGAAAAAGCATAGAAATATCTGAGACAATCCAATGTAAGCGTTCCTTCCAGACATAAAATTGAATATACTAATATTTGTTTTTCCATTTGAGGAATCTTGGTTATAATGTTGGAAAATGATTAAGAAAGCACCAAAGAAACCACGAGTGTTATTTGTGGGGTATGAGATCAAGCAAAATTTAAAAGCACCCCTTGAGGTAAATTCACCTCAGGCTAAATCATGCTAACTAAGTCTTCAGCCAAGACTGGGTTTCAGATGACAATAAAGAAGGGTGAAACTAATTTGTGGTCTGAGACTTCGCATTTAGATATTGGAGTAAAACTTCTGAAACTGATTTTTAGTGCACGATATTGTCAAATCAACTGAAGCATAAGTTTCACATATTCATGATGATACCAAGTAAGCTCACTATTTTTAACATTCTCATTCTGTCACCATCTTTGTTCAAAGTTCTTCTTTGCTGACTTTTAGCTGTTAAAATTGGCAATACTTAGGCTGTCTAGTGTGTTATTTTGCATCAGTACTTCCTATTTTATCACTAGCCTTTATACATATTATTAGTGAGGACTGCCATCCAGTGTTCAACTTGATTAATAACAACTAGCTCTTCTAGATTCGAGCAGCTACAACTTCCAAATACTGCACTTTCCTTTTAACATAACACCAAAGTACACTTAATTAACCCACCTGCTCTACTAATGGTAGGGTAGGTACATAGACAGATAGAAATGAGCAGGAGGAGGAAAGATTTAGCCTTGGTTAGAAAGCCCCTTGCTGCAGCTCCTACTTGGGTCAAGACCCCTGGCAGCTGCCTAGCAGGCTCCAAGCTTACACACACTTCTAAATCAGAGATGTGTGCTTAAAAGTCAGAGAAGGGAGGAAAACATCCTGTTTGTCAGGGCCACCAATACCTCACTAGCCCACAGGATTCCAGATTTTCACACACCCCTAATCGATGTGCTTACATATCCCCCAAAATCAAGGGGATGTGTCTATTCAGCCCCTGAACCAAAAGGATATGTTTACTCATGCTCTTAAATCAAAGAAATGCATTGCTAAGTGCCAGAGGACCAGGCATCTCAGGGGGAGAAAGAGATAAGGAGAAGGGGAGGGGCAATTTTACCCATTGAAATAAAAGCCTTCATACAGTGGAAGGTAGAGTTGCTTCCCTCTCTTGGGTCAACTTCTCCATGTCTCAGGGTATACTCTCTGTTTTACTAATAAACTTCTGCTGTTCATGCTGCACAAATTACCATCTCTTGACAGCTAAGTATCTTTTTTTTTTTTTTTCTGAGGGCAGTATCACTGGCCCTCATATTTGGGACCCAAACCAGGGCCGCTGGCTTCCAAAGCCAGCGCTCAACCACTGCGCCACTCTGCCGGCCCCAAATTACCATCTCTTGATGGAAAGCTTTCCTTCAAGAAGACAAGTACCAAGGTGTTCAAAGTCATTTTCCTGGTAACATTAAAAGATAGAATATATAAGTGACAATGAGAAATTCCAAAGTCTATAAATAAATACAGTCTTCAAAAGTCCTTGATAGTGTTATTTTATCCCTTGATGTTATATACCAAAAAGGGCTAAAAAGAGGACTATGAGAAAAAGCAATGCAAATACAGTGGTTTATGTAGCCTCCATTTTAATGGTTGGACAACATTTGAGAAAATTAGGTTTAATAATACCTCTACAATTCCAAATAAACTCACAGCCAAGATATTATAAGACTTAGACATGTGGATGGAAAAGGCGCCACAAGTTAAACCTGATAAGCTCAGGAGACTGAAAATAATCACATAGGATGGCATGAACATAAAAATTCCTAACTAAGGTGGGTCATGGCAGGAAGTCACATCTTTAGCCTGAAGCTTCCTTGACAAAGGTCAATCTTTAACTTAAGTGAGCCTTTCTATTGTCTTTTTGCATCTAAGATAACATGCTTGGAATATTAGTAGTCCCTTTTTCCAGACAAGGCCAGGAAACTACAGAATCCCTCATTATTGTTCTTGTCCCCTGATTATCATCTCTATGTGCTGTAAAAAATGAAATATTAATTGCCTGTACCCACCTATGTAAAAGAAGTACCTGTCTCTCCAGTTTACTGTTATCCAATCCCAGAGATTCCAACCCCCACACTTTGCTTTCTCCCACCCCCTTTCTCTACCACCAATGGATTTCATGTAACCCTCCTCCTTTGATTCTACATATAAAATAAACTGCAAACCACTATTTTGGGGAGCATTTTCTCAATCTGTTTAGATTTTGCTTCCAAGCAATTGTCTTCAGTTTGGCTCAAATGAACTCTTATAAGCTTTCTCTTAGGCTGGATGTTTTTTCATCAATAGATATAAACCAAGGCAAGTGTCTTTTCTTGGAAAGAGTTAGCTCTTTCTTCATTATAATCTTGAGGATTGTTGATGCAGATAAGGAACAGATTCAAAGGTTTAACATTACAATAAAAGCTTTGTGAATCTGAGTGACTGCTGGGTTGGACCACTTTGGATTTTGAAAGAAATGTGGTTATTACAATGCACCTTCAGAAACTAGAATTGCTTGAGATTTAATTTAAACTGCATGCAAAGAAATGTAGCACACTTGGAGGAAGCATCATCTCATGGATTTACCTAAACAACAAACATCTCTTTGTAGAAGGGAATTTAACAAGATCTTTTTAGGTCTTCTTCAAAGCAAAAATATTTTGCATTTAAAATGAGCTTTTAGAGAGGGTTTGAATTATAAGGCTTACAAAGCAGGGTAGTTTAGTAAACTAGAATTTCAGATAAGCAGTCATCTTATTATACTTCGAGTTCATATAACAATTTAAGTTAGCTCTTTATAAATACAGTCCTTGCTCGAATGAATAGATAACATTTATATGTAATAAAAAAGCATCTGCTTTCAGGCTATTTTTACTAAAAAGCTAAATATCTTTAAATATTTGTTCTTTTGAATTGGTTAAACATGCCATGTAATAGTTTAAAAAATTTTAATGGGTTTGATAAACTGTTAAAGAGAGACAATGGAGTATAGTAATTAAGAGTGTTGGATCTAGAGTCAGATGCATTGCCAAGGTTCAAATTCTGGCTCTATACTTTACTGTGCATTATTAGAAAAATTTCTTACCTTTTCTGTGCTTCTGTTTACTTGTCAGATATACGGACCTTACCTCATAAGGTTGCTGAGAAATTCTAAAGCTCTTAAAAGAGTTCATGGCATACAGCGAGTATTCAATAAATGCTACTGGTTATTATCCATTTTTGCAGAGCAAAGAACCACTTCAGCCCAAGTCAGAGCATGTAGTGTCATGAGAAGTGTAAATGAACACCATGCAAATTGAGTTTTTCTGAATACAATCGATTTGAAGGAAATGGATTCATTCTTTCTCAGGACACAAGATCTGTACAGAAAAATATGCATAACACTAAAACCTACATTCACACGTGGAGCCAAATGTTTTCTGAAGCATTACTGATGCTTTCTTTCCATGTATTGTCTCATTTAATTGTAACAATACCCCATATGAGGTAGGTACTACTGTTATTCTCAATGTACAGATAAACTGAGGTTCAAGGAAGTTAATTAAAAATGCCCAAGCTCACATATAATTAATGACAGAGAAAGAAATTTAAACCCAGCAGGCTGACTCCAGAAGCTGCCCTATTAACCACTTGGCTTTAAAAGTAGCTATCATCATTATTATCAGTATGTCCTCATACTATAAACTGAAACATTAAATAGCCATCATCCTGGTTGCTATCTCTCTGCCTTCTAACTCTTACTGACTTGACAACATGAATCACAGTTCTATTCAGATAATGAAGGCTTAAGCAATTTCATTGCATTCTCTTAAAATATAAATCTATCTGGGCATTCCATTAAAATTGACTCTGTCTAAGGATATAGTGCATTTCCTGGAAGTCAGTACTGGGCTTTCGTTGAGAACTTTCACTCCTTAATCCAATTCATTTTCTTGGCCAGAATTGTCAGTAGAAAATAGCAAATTTTCAAGAGATTATTCAACCATAGAAATATTTAACTGTAATTTTTTGTTTCCTTCCTTAAGTGTCTTATTTTGGGGATGTTTAGTTGTTCGAGATAATTTTGCTTGTAGATCTACAGTATATATATATATATGTAAGCAGAGATTACTCCTATAATATTCTTCCTCAAAGCCTCCCCTCTAGCTGCCTTTCTTTTTGCTTCTTTCCTTCTTTTTCTTTCTTCCTTTCTTGCATTCTCTCTCTCTCTCTCTCTCTCTCTCTCTCTCTCTCTCTCTCTCTCTCTCTCTCTCTCTCTCTCTCTCTCTCACCTTCAGGGATCCATCATTTTCCTAGTAACCTTAACCTAAAACCTCAGAATCATTTTATTTCTCCCTTTTTAATCACCCTACAGCCAAACAGTTATCAGATCCTGTAGTTTCTACTATTGTAAAATTTCTCAAATGTACCTTCTTTCTTTCCAATCTCACCGCAACCATTCTATTTTATGTATTCTTTGTCTCTTGACTAAACTATTGCTTTACTTGCCTATACTGGACCCTTCATTTGGAATGTCTCTCTGTCAGTCGACTTTACTCATTCCTTGTCAATTAATTGTTCTTAAATACACTTTGAAAACATTTCTCCAGTTTTACCAACAAAACAAATATTTTCAGTGGCTTCCCATATTCTTTCCAATCATTATAAACTTCTAACTCTGGCATTCAAAATCTAGCACAAAGTGGTCTGAATGTACTTTATTTATTTATTTATTTTTTAAAGATTTTATTGGGGAATTGGTGGAGGGGAACAGCGTTGGGGAATCGGGGAAGGGGAACAGACAAGTTGCTGTCTTTTTTTTTGTTCTTCAGTTTAGTTGCGGAGGATGTTGCTTCACTGTTGGTATCGTCATTGCGCTCTTCCGGTCGCTGGCCTCTGGATGTCGCTCACCGCGGCTATTGGCAGCTCATGCTTGGCTGCCAGCTGCTCACGCTGGCTGTGGGCCACTCACTGTAGCCTATGGCAACCCACTGCAGCCCACACCATCACCGGGGCTCACACAGCCCAGCTCCAGGTGGAGCTGTTGTTAGCTGTAGAGGGCAGTGTCACTGGCCCTCATGTGGGATCCGAACCAGGGCCGCTGGCATCCCAAAACCAGCGCTTATCCAATGCGCCACTCGGCCGGCCCCTGAATGTACTTTAAATAATCTCTTCCTACAAAACTTTATTACATAAAGTTGCTGACCATTCACCATGGTTTCACTCTTCCAAACTTTTTCTTCTGTGTGAAATGTCCCTCTCTATTTCTGCATATCAATTGTCAATGCACCCTTCAAAATTCATCTAAAAAGAAACTTCCACCATGAAATGTTTCTATTCGTCTAACTGAATGTGACTTATCTATCTTCTGAATCTTTATAGCACATTATATAGAGAGAGCTTATGATACTTGTTATACTTTGTGATCATTATTTTTATCTTTACATTCCTCTCTGTATAGAGCGTTACTTATGAACACAAAATGGACTCTAATAACTGATAGCTATGTCAGTCACAAAGTGACCGTCATGCCAGAGCATCCCGTGAAAGGCGTACCCAGTGAACGCCTTAACCAGGTAACGCCAGATGCAGGGTGGAGTGTGACCATCCAGGTGGCTTTACCGGACTGCAGATGGGTGCACTGCACCCAGTCTTGAGTATAAGATCAGAGCTCTCTGATGGCTCACCGCTCAGGCCTCAACTGACAGCTGACAGCCACACCTGCACTCGTCCCAGATGGAGCCCGTGAAGCCTCGCCTCCTGACAATCTCACCAGCCTGGCCTGACACCTGACGCTCCACACCCCAACACCGAAGGGACTGTCGCTGAACACCGGACTCTCTCATCCTTCTTTCATAAGACTCTGTTTCCCTTTCCTAACCCTATTGCTTGCAAACGTGTGAGACCCTCCTGTGTGAAACCGCTCTACCTCAACTACTGAAGACTATCCTCTGGCCTGAGCCTTGGTTAATGCCCATGGGAAACCGAGTCAGCAGGACTAGATCCATGGCTTTATTCTACTAAAGTCTGCCATTGTGGAAAGACACAAACATGTGTAAGACTGCTACTTTGATAGCCACGTCCCACTCACAACACTTTCACAAAGTATTCAGGAAATATTTGTTGAATTGACTAAGTCTCAAAACACTAGGCAGGGCCGGCCGAGTGGCTTATTTGGTTAAGAGTTAGCTTAAGAGCGCGAGCTCTGAGCAATGGAATCACCGGTACAATTCCCAAGTGGGCCATTGATGCTGCTCCTGAACTGAGCTGCGGCTGAGCTGCCAACAGGTGGCAGGATGGCTCAGCTGGAGAGAACATGTACTCCTAAGAACAAGACTGCCTGTTTGATGGTGGGCTATGCCCGCCCCCAATTAAGACTGAACTCGGCACCTTTAGCTGAGCTGCCACCCGGATGGCTCAGTGGATAGAGTGTGCACTCTTAACAACAAGGCTGCTGGTTTGACTCCCGCATGAGATGATGGGTACGCCCACCCACAACTAAGACTGAACACAGCACCTTGAGCTTAGAGGCCAGGAGCTGCCGACGGGAAGCCAGATAGTGACTGGTGCCCTCCACAACTAAGATTGAAGAACAACAGTTAGGCTGGTCCCCTTCCCCAATTCCCTAACGTTGCTCCCCTCCCCCAATTCCCCAATTTAAAAAAAAAAAAAACAGCAAAAGAAAATATTAGGCAAAGATGACCAACTTCTTACAACAGTTATTTGTGCAAATTATGCAGAGATAATTTTGTAGCACTTTGATATTATTTTATATCTGATTATATAAACAGTAATATTCTTTTAAAGAATTAAACTATGAAGTTTATAAACTACATTGATGACAATATACTTATAATGTAGTAAGTATATATATAATATATTGCAAATTTAATTAATATGCATCAAGAAATGCCAACCAGTGCCATCTGATTTAGAGCTTAGTACATTTATAATATATTTTTTCTCAAAGGCTAATTAAGGCACTTTCTCCAATGGAAAAAAATATGCAAGTTTGTTAATAAAATGTGAAAGGATGACATCTAAAATATGTGCAATATAATTCAATTTATTATGGGATGCTCTTAAAAAAGTAGAAGACAAAAAGAGACCAGAAAGAAAGAAAGAAAGAAAGAAAGAAAGAAAGAAAGAAAGAAAGAAAGAAAGAAAGAAAGAAAGAAAGAAAGAAAGAAAGAAATAGAAAGAAATAAAACCCACCATTTAGTATTAGGGAAAATTCTAAAACTCTAAATGACATATTGTGTTGATCATAATAGAATTTCAGGCTGCTAACTTTATCACTAAGTTACCCTCCTCAGTATTTAGTTGAGAATAGGTTTCTGCTCAAAGACTTGGCGAATTAAATCCATGAGCTCTATCTATTAATTATTTTTGCTGTTTGATTATAATGAGAGCTAGGTGAGCTCTGCAGAACCACATCTAAAATTCCTTCACTGCAATGGTAATCACCAGGCTCTCCTAGAAGCGAAAGTAGACTGAGTTTGATTGGCTTTTCAAGCTGTGCCTAATTACCAGGCTCCTGTCTGAAAAATTTTCAGTGGTTATACATTTCTGACCAAGGCCAAAAGGGTCTGGAGAAGTATATTTTATGCTATTTAAAGAAAACATGAATTTTAATCAGAAACAGAAATGCCAGCAACCCTGCAATGATGATACTGCTGTAACCCTGCATAGAAGATGTTCAACTCCAGGCTTCAAGGGCTGTTTCAAGAAAAGTATAATGGAATTTTTAAAATAAATAAATAAGAAATGATAAAATTCACTAATGATCTCCCTCAGGTTGTGATCTTAACTAAAGACCTTATTTAGTACATAAATATAATCAATATTGTGTTCCTTCTTCTTAAAGAAATAAGGAACTCAGGCATCTTGTAAAGGTCAGGTGGGCCACGACCTTTGTAATTTTAAATTTGGCTACGGCTTCAAAAACTCATTCATGAGGAAATATACTTGACAAGTAAAGTAGTGTGGTTCCATTTGAGAACTTCATTGCTCTCTGGTTCTATTAAAGGTTTCTTTTGCTTTAATGTTCTCTCTTAATAAGACGGTTGTGAAAATGAATTAAGTCAAGTCATCTGGGACTTGTGATATAAAAGTTCATTTTAGGACTCAGGTGTATGTCATAGAATCTTGTAATATAGAGCTCATAGAAGTTGTCTCAGAGTAAGCAATGTCCTCTGGATGTGCACAGCAGTTATATGGAATATAGCAATGCAAGTTATAGAGTCATTTATTAAATCTACAATTTAAGGGAGAATAGCACTAAAGGGTTTTATGCTATTTAAATGACTAGATTTTCCACCAGTCCTGCATAGGGGTTTTAGATATGGTGGTCAAACTTAGAGGGTATCAAAGCAAAATAACTTACCTCAATTTAATCTATTTTAGGGGGTAACAAAAGCTTAAAAGAACAATGCATATAAGTGACCTTGTTTTTAATTGATCAAACCCAAATTATTTATATATGAAATTATAGCTTTGTTTGGCTTTAAAAGCACTGTAGAAAAAAAAAAGAATGTTGTGTTCCTTCTGAGTACATGATAAAATAATAAAGAACTCTTACTTATTTTTTAAGAAAATACCTAATCTTCATGTCACAAAATTTCCAGATGTACCATTTCATATTTATTGTAGATTACGTATAAGTAAACAGTATTCATATAGGCTTTGGACAATAATGAATTTTAATATATTTTGACATTCATTTATCTCTACTGAAATTCTATTAAAAGTGCCAACATCAGTGAAATATAAGATTAGCTTCAGATTGAACTGGTGTAGTCCTTTCTAGTCCAACCAAAAGAAAATATTTAATTTGATCACAAATTAATCAACCACTGACCACAGGCATAAAAATTCCATATTTATTCATTTTCACTTTTATAAGCAGATGAAATGGTATATAACAAAGCACATTTAACTGAAAACCTTCTGCACAAAATTAAAGACTTTGTTTATATTTATTTAGAGCAAGAGAAAAATACAAATTAAATATTGCACATGATGAGACTTTTTTCCCTTTGTGTTTACTTAACAATCTACCAGAATCATGACAGATCAGATTACATTCTCCAATTAATCTTATGTATCTCTAGCATATTTTAACAATCTAGTTTATGGATTATCACTAACATATCTATTTGTGTGCAATACAAGCAGTAGACTAATAAAAGACAAAAATTGTCATGTCTTTCAAATATAAAAATATTCCCATTGGGAATAATGTGAGTGTGTTTTGTAATAGGCTAAGGGGCTCAAAAAATGGGAAACAGGAAGAAAAAAATTTCAAGCAAAATTGTAATAGTAGAAATGTATGACAGACCCTGCTTTCTTTTTTTTTTTTTTTTTTAAAGATTTTATTGGGGAATTGGTGGAGGGGAGCAGCGTTGGGGAATCGGGGAAGGGGAACAGACAAGTTGCCGTCTTCTTGTTCTTCAGTTTAGTTGCGGAGGATGTTGCTTCACTGTTGGTATCGTCATTGCGCTCTTCCCGGATGAGGCAGATCAGTCGCTGGCCTCTGGATGTCGCTCACCGCGGCTATTGGCAGCTCACGCTTGGCTGCCAGCCGCTCACGCTGGCTGTGGGCCACTCACTGCAGCCTATGGCAGCCCACTGCAGCAGGGGCTGCAGCCCACACCATCACCGGGGTTCGCACAGCCCAGCTCCAGGTGGAGCTGTTGTTAGCTGTAGAGGGCAGTGTCACTGGCCCTCATGTGGGATCCGAACCGGGGCCGCTGGCATCCCAAAACCAGCGCTTAACCAATGCGCCACTCGGCCGGCCCAAGACCATGCTTTCATTTATCTCTGTTTCTTTGAATGGAACAATTTCCCTACCTGCTCTATTCCCCACCCTCTTTCCCTTTAACCGGGAAACTCTTGCTCCTCAGGGTCAATTTGGAAAGCACGTGTTGGGAAGGCCTGGCCCTGTCATTTGGTCTTGGGGATGTTCGGATACTGCTGTTCATGTACTTTGCCTTAAGAAATATGATCTATAAATATTCATAATAAATATTACTGGTGCTATTAAACAATAAAAAATAAAATTGACAAGAGCTAAAATAGTCACTTTGAATAGTAAAATTTATTATTGAATATAAACTGAATTCTGAAAACCTCAAATGTTAATTCATGGGAAATTAAACTTGGTAGAAATCAAGACTGAATACTACCAACAAAGGCTGAAACTGCGCATAGTTTAGCTGCACTATATAAACAATGTTTCAGGACCTTAATATAGTTAATGGAGTTAATTTTTGAAATCACTTTCCTATTGAAAATGCATGCATGTGAACATAATTTTGATTCAAATTGTAAGTTTTATAAATTTGAAGTCAAAATATCCATTTGTCAAAGCAATAAGGTCTAAACATCTACTCAATAGAAATATGACAGGATCCACGCTTTTATATCATCACCTCTTTGCTCCCATAACACCTTTTGTTGTCCTATGATAGAATTTATCAAATGATACTGCAGTTGGTTGTTATCTGTATACCATACTCAAATGTAAGCTTCTTGAAAGGAGGGACAATGTCACCATTTCCCCCTACTGTATCTTCAGCATTCTAGCAAAGTACTTGGCACATAAAAAACATTCAGTAAATATTTTCTAAATAAGTGACAGAATGAATTAATTAAAGGAAATTTTAGGGAATGTTTGTAGCAAGACAAAAATTCAAAAGAGTTCAAGTGTAATAGGTATAGTGAATAGGAGTAGAGAGGGGACTGGACAAAAGGCATGTACCAGGGCACAAGATTGGAAAACAGGTTGGAAACAGAGTATGGTGGGGCTTGAATATCATTATCAGGAGTTTGAACATAATTTTGTATGTCTTGAATTTGGTTTTTGTTTCTTAAGTAGAGAGAAAAATGTTCATAAGCATTATAGTAAAGACTGACAAACTATGGCCTATGGGCTAAATCCAGCCTACTGGCTTTTGTAAATAAACTTTTATTGGAAAACAGCCATGCATATGTTTTTGCATTGCTATTGCTGCTTTGGCATCTGAATGGCAGAGGTGAGTAGTTGCAACTGAGACTGTGTGGCCCACCAAGTTGAAAATATTTATTATCTGGCCTTTTATAGAAAAAGCTTATCAACTCTTGATCTGTAGATGATTCCTTCCAAAACAAATAGTTGAAAAGACAGACACATAATCTGAAATACTGATCCTGTAATTTTTTCAGTCTAAAAGTGATATTTGACTTGTCTTTTAATATTAAAAAGTTGCATAAAGTTAAGCTATCATAAACTTGGATGTCAGTGACAGATATGCCTGATTGCTGGTGTTCAATATTCTATAGTTTCCTCCATTTATTTGTTTATACTTTATATTGGCTAAGTTTATGTTTATACATTTTTTAGCCTTGTTCTTTTTTTTTTAATTTGTAAGTTATATAAATTTTATTATAAAACATTTCAAACATATGCAAAAGAAGATAAAATAGTGTAACGAACCTCTCTGTGTTTATTTTACTTCACCCTCACGGGGTCAGTCTTCCTCACTGACATCTACTTCACCTCATTATTTTGAAGCAAATCCCAGACATCATGTCATTTCATCTGTACATCTTTCAATGTGTTTCTAAGAGATAAGGATTCTTTAAAATTAAATAACCATGATACCTAAAAGCATTAACAACAATACCTAATATCAAATATACAGTCAGTGTTTACCTATCCCCAACTGTCTTACAATCCTTTTTAAACAATCTGTTTAAATCCAGATCCACACAAAGTCCATACATTCTAATGGCTTGATGTGCCTTTAAGGTGTCTTTAAATCTGTAGGTCCCTCCTTCATCTCTAATTATTTTCTTTTAATTTTTGGTTAAAGAAATGGGATTGTTCACCCTGAAGTTTTTCTAACAGTTGGAATTTATTTTATTCCATTTCCTGAGATGTTCTCAAATATATGTGTCCTCTTGTTCCTTGTACTTCCTATACATTTACAGTTAGAGCTAGAGATGTTATCAGATTCTTGTTCAATATTTCTGGGTTTTGGTAAGACTACATCATAAGTATTGGTATATATTTCCATAAGAGGAAATGTGTGTGTGTGTGTGTGTGTGTGTGTGTGTGTGTGTGTGTAATGTTATCAACTATTGAGAATATTTGCATGGATTATTCATTTTTTTAGCTATTGCAAAGTTGTGATATACTAATTCTATTTTTTAAAAATAATTTTTGGTGCCATTCTTGATTGTGATCTTTTTAATTCCTATTTAACTTTCCCTTTATTGATTTTGGAAAGAAAATAGAAAGCTGATGATTTTTGTACTCCTGTATCTGGCCAAAAAAGTTTAACTCTTTTATTAAAAATACATGTTAATTAATGTTCTTAAATTTTCTACTTAAAACTTCATATTATCCAAAACAATGACAGTTAAGTGCTTTCTTTTCTCATCTTTATACCTGTCTTTTCTGTTTTGAAGTGTATAACCTTAAAGTTACCAGAAGAAAGATTGGGGAAAGTGGGCTGTTTCAACAAAAGAAGCTGGGAAAATACTTTAAAAAAATTAGCAAAATAAATTAAAAACCAATTATTAATGAAAAACAAGAAATTAAAATTTAAACTATAACCCTTAAGTTTAGATATGCTTTTTCATTCATTTTCAAATACATTCTAGGGTCACTTGAGTGGCGCGGTGGTTAAGAGCTGGCTTGTGACACCAGCAGCCCGGTTCGGGTCCCACATATGAGGGACAGTGACAGTGCCCTCAAAAAAAAAAAAAAGGACAAATACGTTCTTATTTCCATCCAGATTTACTCTTTTACTCTTGAATTATGTAAATGTGTATGTGCATGTATATGTGTTTATGTGTATTTCATTTACAGTTGCATAGCTTAATTTTTACCAGGTATGCTATTAATATATACATTTATTTTATTATGTTCAGCAATATTATCATGCTTAACAGCATATTTCATTTAAAAATGTGTATAGGTGTGGGATTTTAAAACGTAATTTATCAAGCTTAGCACTCAGCAGTTTCTTCTTTTAGTTCTGGGAAATTCTTGACCATTATTCTTTCAAATGGTGTGTCATTTCCATTCTTATTATTCTCCTCTCTACTATACTTCCTTTTACATAAATATTAAAACTTATCGAGCTGGCCTTCATGTCTCTTTATTTTTATTACATATTTTCAATCTTTCCACTCCTTTCTGACATATTACAGAAGAATTTCTCAGTATAATAATGCAGCTTATTTTATTTATTTATCTTTTGCTTTTCACATATCTTTTGCCTGCTATTCAGCCCATCTATTGGTACTTTTAATTCAGATGTTTCTCAAGGTGTCTAATTTTTTTTGTTTGTTTTCAAAGACACTTGTTTTTGTCTCAAAAATTTACTCCTTCATTTTGTTGGGGATATTAAGTTCACTAATTTTAAGGCCCTTGAGCTTAGTGACATTATTTCATAGAGTTAATTTTCCTTAGATGTTTGTTGTTAGAGTTTGGATCACTTTTCTGTGACATAATCTTCAGGTACATGTTCTAGGCTATGTTGGTGTTTTAGTGTCTATGCTTGTTTCCCATAGTATTTGTCATGATGATGGCTATATAGCATCCGCTATGCTTCCTTCTGTTAGGGATGGCTCACAGTGTCTGCTCCACAAAGATTTTACTTTTTATTTTCAGGTGTAGAAATATTTTTATTGATTTTTTTAATGATATCTAATCATTTACTTGGTTTTCATGTGGGTGCCAGATGACATATTTCACTGTGTACTAAGTAGTCTGCCATCTTGAAAATTTATGTCTTGGAGTCTCCATTCACTTTTTGATAGGACCGCATACTCAATGTAAGAGGATATTTTTTGTTTGTATATTTAACATGAGTCACCATCTTCAAACTCAGGAAGGTGAGACACATAACCTTATTTTTCTATAATTAACATAATTATTTTTAATGATCTAGTTTCCTGGATGATCATAATGTAATCTTGGTCATTTATTTAAAAATTCTCTCCACTACTTTTGTCAGTAATATGTAAGTTCTATGGAGCTAACATTTCTATGAAATATACGTATAGGGGAAAGTCTTTGCTATTATATCTCCATGTTGGCATATGTTGAGACATCCAGTATCACTATTAGAACACATAGATCACAGCTGCATTCTCTAAAGTTTTCACCACAAAGCTTGTTCAAATCTGTTAGCTCTCTGTGCCATATGTGTGATGCTCAGGTTGTTTCTTGTCATATCTTGGCACAGATATTCTAAGACTATCTTAGGCTATTCTCCCTAAAACAGAGATCACTCACTAGTGAATACAAGTCACATCTAATCCATGTAGCTATTTGTTTAGCTTACATTTATTTTGTTCAAAAAGTTGAGACATTTAAAATGTGAAATCAAATTTCAGGCTTCTTTTATAAAATTGCAAGAGCAGGCAACAGTGAGTGTATATTCTTATCTGATAACAGCTGACCGAATCTGAGTAGTTACTTTTTTAACCCTCCGTCAGGTGCAACTGATCTCACAGATTAATTGCACACAAATTTTCAAATATCTTACAGTTAATATTGCGATGATACGCTTTCGTATCATCCTCCTTTACTGTAACCTATCGCCAGTCATGTTTGTGATTTAGTACAGTAAAGATTTATTTCATATTTGAAAATTTGTGTGCAATGAATCTGTGAGATCAGTTGTGCCCGACGGAGGGTTGAATGGAGCATAGAGAAATATTACTCAGCCCTAAGAAAGGATGAAATAACTGCCATTTGCAATAACATGGATGGAGCTTGAGTTAGCATGCTAAGCAGAATAAATCAGACAGAAAAAGTTGAGAATCATATGATTTCACTCATGTGTGGCATATAAAACTGTAAGCAACAAAGGAACAAGACAAACAAACAAACAAAAACTCATAGACACAGACAACAGTTTAGTGGTTACCAGAGGGAAAGAGGGGAGGAGGGTGGTAGATGAGGGTAAAGAGGGTCAAATATATGGTGATGGAAGGAGAAATGACTCCGGTGGTAGGCACACAATGTAATATATAGATGATATATTATAGAATTGTGCACTTGAAACCTATATAATTTTACTAACCAATGTCACTCTAATAAATTTAATAAAATTTTTTAAAAATAAATGGAGCAGGACCGGCTGAGTGGTGTGGTGGTTAAGTGCTGGCTTGGGAAGCCAGGGGCCCCGGTTCAGTCCCACATATGAGGGCCAGTGACACTGCCCTCAAAATAAATAAATAAATAAATAAATAAATGGAGCATATGCTTTAACTTGAACAGTGTCACCACACTTTATTGTCTTAGGCAAGCTCACCTCACACATTTTTATTATGCTACATGTCCATGTATGTATTTGATTTTGTGAAAACTGGTCCAAATTAACAGCGCTGATGTACATCACTCCTCTTATACAGTGTAAATCATACAAAACATTGGTGTCTTGTTGCCTTTTCAAAATTTAACTGAGAATAGTTGCATATATTTTCTCTGCTCTTGTACTCCACAAATCTATGTGAAGTTTTGATTATTTACCTCCCATCCTGATCCAAATTTGTCAGGAGAATAACAAGGAACAAAGATCCACCCCAAGAATCACCTTGTGTCTTTCCCTCTGACTTGTACCTCATTCCCCTATTCTCAGAAATCTTTTCTGATATGGACAGCAAAATAGTAGATTAGCAATCTTAATCTTCTGTGTCTCGAGTCCTATTAAAGTCTAGAATTTTAAATCTTAAAAAGTTGAGTATTGCCTCTTTTCTTTCTTTCTCCATTCCGGCTGTGCCATTGCATTCCCTGAGGCAATGAAGATAGAATGTTTACCTAGAAGCACCAGAATTAGAGAGGAAAACGATTACCTAATGTTAGTACTTCAAGAATGAACAAGCATTCAAAAAAAATGTTCATTTATTATTACAAAAACTTTCCCTGCAGCACCTGAGTAAAATGCAGAAGCAGCACACAGTTATAATCAAATTTAAATTGAATTCAACTACTAATATTGGACAATAGTAAAAGCAAGAGATCAAATTATATGGACTCAAAGTACATAAATGCAACTTGATATTGAAGTCCTTTGACTTTATGTGATAGGGGCTACTAGAGGACTACTGAGATTTCAAGAGACAAGAAAAAAGATTGTGTTTCATGTAGGAACAGTGATCTAAACAGGTACTGAACTTGGATATCAGTCCATCTTTCACACTTAGAACGACTCTTGAGCAATTGATTAAAAAAATCAATGTACAAACACCTAGAGGATTTCAAGTTGCTAAGCGGCAAACAAAATGGATTTATTTCCAAAGTCAAACCATGCTAAAGAGCACTGTTATTCTTTGACCTTTTACATAAGGAAACGATGCTGCAAGTTTATTTCTGAAGTGCATTCAAAAGATATGCGCACAATATGGTAGCTATGACAGTAGTCTTTATGCTGAACGCCTAAAGATGATTTTTGACAGTACTGCTTTGCAAGAATGCTGATATGACTTTTTTGACAAAAGATGAAGTCCAACTGTATTTTATGTCAGATGAATCAATAATAGTTAAGCTTTACAATATTTCTATCTAGTATTTCATAAGAAAACAGTGAAGATAAACATAAAAAATGATTTTTCAGCAATGAGGATTGTTTACACAAAGTTCAAAAAGAAGACTGCAGAATCACTCTATTGGATAGTATTTCTATAATGTGATCCTGCTTTTTTGAGAAAGAGGGACTGGAATATAGAAGACGATTTTTTTTTTTTTTGAGGGCAGTGTCACTGGCTCTCATATGTGGGACCCGAACTGGGGCTGCTGGCTTCTGAAGCCAGTGCTCAACCACCGTGCCACTCGGCCGGCCCTAGAAGATGAATTTTTTTAGTCTTATTTCACCTCTCTTAGTGTTGAAAAGCAACCAGTCATGGGATATAACGATGGTTTAAGAAAATAAAGATGAGGGTCGGCGGAGTGGCGCGTTGGTTAAGAACTGGCTTGGGATGCCAGCAGCCCAAGTTCGGATCCCACATATGAGGGCCAGTGACGCTGCACCCTCTACAGCTAAGATGGTGAACAACAGCTTGACCTTGAGCTGGGCTGCACAAGTCCCTGCGACGGTATAGGCTGCAGCCCCTGCTGCAGTGGGCTGCCATAGGCTACAGTGAGTGGCTGGCAGCTGGTGTGAGCTGCCAATAGCTGCCGTGAGCGGCTGTCCAGAGGCCGGCGACTGATCTGCCTCATCCGGGAAGAGCACAATGATGATACCAACATGGGCCAGTGAAGCAACGTCCTCCACAACTAGACTGAAGAACAAACGGACAGCAACTTGTCTGTTCCCTTTCCCCAATTCCCCAATAAAAATCTTTAAAAAAAAAAAAAAAGAAAGGAAAGATGAAAATTGCAGGGTATCTCACTGCTCTCATCACACGAGTATCAAGAGCAATGGTGTAGATTATTTGCTTCCTCTCTTTGGCCCTATCACATGGCCCTTCTATACTCTAAGGAGAACCAAGATAAGTATAGAAGACTGAAGACAGAATCAAACTTAATAAAATGAGTGAAGTAGGTAGTTTGCTGACACCCTCCCTGTGTCATTTCCTTTCTTTTTTTTCTCACTTTTCTCACCCAAGTTCACAAGGTATTCAGGCTATCCTGTCTTGGAGAAAATCATATGCTAAATTTATTTAGAGTGAAAAATTAGTGGCCTGCTATTTTTGCCTAACTAAAGATATTAATGTTTTAAAAGAAGACCTTAAACAAGATGAACTCTGATTGGAGAGATATCCATGGGCTAGGTTGCCTATTATGTCTTACGACATGATAAAGTGTGTACCTGTTGATGGAAAACAGTTTTGACATCATTCCCTGTACTTCCATTACTGCCATATCTCAAAATACACATGTATCTTTCTAAGCTATAATCTAAAGGTGAGATAAAGGCAGATTAGGTTTCAAGATACAATTTAAAAAACTACCCAAATATTTAGATCCAGTGATGTAAGTATTATGTAGTCTTGTAAATCATTCATTTTGAAAATATTTCAGGTCATGGGAAATATTAAAAATATTATGTGAAAATGTAGCCTACAAAAGTATATTCAGTAAAATTCCAATTTTGATAAAACAATGAAAATGAGAAGAAATTTACATGTGCAAATATAGTCTAGACTGAAACATAGCAATCGAAGTGTTTAGCAATGAAACTCTGCTATGTTATCAGATAATGAGTGGACAGCTACAAGCAAGACACTGCTTTTAACATGTTTCTGCTATTCATGGAGATGAAAATAATGGGGTTTCTTCTGAGTTCATGAACTGATAAATGTTGTATTTTCAATACACCATAGCTTATGCCACTTTACTAGATATAGGCTATTATTTTTGTCCTTGGCATCAAATAGTTGAATCCAAAAAGTTACCAGGTTTAAATAGTTGTTTTTCTTTAAAACTTTTCATATTATGCTTTCTTATTAAAAAGGTAACATGTGGGGCCGGCCAAGTGGCACGGTCGTTAAGCCCTGGTTTGGGAAGCCAGTGGCCCCAGTTCGGGTCCCACATATGAGGGCTAGTGACACTGCCCTCAAAAAAAAAAAAAAAAAACTACAAAAAAAAAAACCCAGAAATTTTGAGGTTGTCAGTGCTGCTCCATTAACAGAGATGTGGGCTAGGTTGATTGGAAATATGGAGAAGAAATTGGCTGCGTAAGGCGTACATCACCATAATAATTCTGTCAGAAGTAAGTGGGGGTGGCCTGTGGATCGGTAGGAATCAGAAATAAAGATGGAGAGATATAGGAACATAAGAGACTGTCATGGCAATGTTGATTGGCTACTGCATATTGGAGCAGTGGTGAAGTTAAAGAACTTTGTGCTATTCATAAAAAAAGAAGGTGTTTAGCATAGAGAGGGTGTAGAACTGAAGACTCAATATTTTGACTGGGGAAATTTGTTTTTGGTTCCATGCACCATATCTGGCACAAAGGGCTCTCTCTGGCATTGAACTGGTGGAAGAAATGAAACTTATTTATGCTTTACATCATTATAACCTAAAAATATTTCCAAAGTACAGGGATAGGTTGGCTCCACACTACCACAGAGAGCTTTTACGAAAGTGGCAGTGGCAGTTAATACTCACTAAGGTAGCTCCTGTGGACCTGTGTCCTTGCACAGGATCTTTGGTCCTCAACAACAAATTTAAAGCAATATACTATGAAGACCATTAAGCTAGATCTGGGAGGACTGTAGTAGCCAAAGTAGGGGGACAGGTTCCTCTGTGCTGAAACAAGAGACTGACTGATTGGAATGTAATCTGTGCACTCAAAGTTGAGGTGCTGTGACTGATAGGGACTCTACTGCCAAGTTCCACAGACATTGCTCGTGTCTTAGAATGAAATCCTCCTGAACCACAAACCTTTCCACTTCTTCAGGAAATTCAGCTGCATTATAATCTTATGGAACCACCATTGTATATATGGTTCATCATTGACCAAAATGTCATTTTGTGGTGCATGACTATATATTTTTCAATTTGTTTAATTTGTATTTATTTTTATTTTATGTACTTATTAAATATACAAAACTTTTAAATTTCTGTGTAGCCAAAGCTATTACTCAAGATGCTTTGTTCTCTTTCACATAGATGAGCCATGAAAGATTAACCTAGCACAAAGAAAGGTTTGCACAAAGAGGTTTGATCTTTGCTCCTGGGAGTTACCCTCTAAAACCTTCCAATGTTCTGCCTGATAAGGGTGTTTTTGCTTATGTGATAGCCCAGGGCCACACCACATAATCTATGCTAATAATGTGATTTATGATGTGTGTGCGTGAGGGTGCTCATGCCATGTGGTATCAACTCAACCTCTGGAGGGTCAGAAGACTAAGGTCATCCATGAAGGCAGTCAAATATGTCTATGTGACTGGGGCCCCAGAAAAATTTCTGAACACCAAGGCTTGAGTGAGCTTCCCTGATTGGCAATTCTCCATACATACTGTTTCACCTCATTGCTTGGAGACAATGTTCACAGGGCTCACTGGGAGATGACAATGAGAATCTAATGTCTGGAACTCTCTTGGACCCTGCCCTATGTGGCTTTTCTTACTGCTGATTTTTTTCTTTTTTCTTTTCTTTTTTTAGCTGAGCCATCCTACCACCTGTTGGCAGCTCAGCAGCAGCTCATCTCGGGCTGGGCATCGAACTGCTGTTGCTCAGAGCTCAGCTCGCACTCTTGAGCGAGTTCTTAACTAACTGAGCCACTCTGCTGGCCCTACTGCTGATCTAATCAGTAACTTTTTACGGAAATAAACTATAACCACTATTATAAGAGCTTTTACAAGTTCTATGAATCCTTCTAGCAAATTTTGAATGTGAAGGTAGTCTTGGGGAACCTCAGTATTATAGTTGTAAAGTTGATAGCAGAAGTAAGGGTGGTCTTGGGCATACCCGAATTTGGAGTAGAAAAATACCTTCTCCACTCTGAGACAAATACATTTGCACATATATCTGGTGGTAGGCTTTTTGTCTTCATTAATTATATTTAGCACTTTAAGTCATCTGCTATTTAGTTTCATACATTTTGTGAAGTAGAGACCTAAATTTGTTTTTGTTTACATATACTTAATCAGTTTGCAAGCCCCATCAATTGACTAAATCATTCTTTACTCACTGATATGAGATGCTCCAATTATCAAATACTAAAATATCTAGGCTTTCTTTTTTTATTTTTTATTAAATTTATTGGGATGACATTTGTTAGTAAAATTGTATAGGTCTCAAATATACATTATTATAATATGTCATCTATATATCACATTGTGTGTTCACGACCCAGAGTCAGTTCTCCTTTTGTCACCATGTATTTGACCCCTTTTACCCTCTGCTACCACCTCCCCGGTTTATCCTCTGGTAACCACTAAACTGTTTTCTGTTTCAATGAGTTTTTGTCTCTTTGTCTTATTCCTTTGTTGCATTCAGTTTTATATCCCACATATGAATGAAGTCATGGTTCTCAACTTTTCTGTCTGACTTATTCCACCTAGCATGATAATCCCAAGGTCCATTCATGTTGTTGCAAATGGCAGTATTTTATCTTTTCTTATAGCTGACTAGTGTTCTATTGCCTATATATACCACATCTTCTTTATCCAATCATCTATCGAAAGACACTTTGGTTGTTTCTATGCCTTGGCCACTGGGAATAATGCTGTAATGAACATAGGGGAACATATATTTTTATCAACAAATGTTTTCTGATTTTTTTGGTAGATACCCAGCAGAGGGATTGCTGCGTCATATGGTAATTTTATTCTTTTTTTTTTGTTGTTAAAGATTTTATTGGGGAATTGGCGGAGGGGAACAGCATTGGGGAATCGGGGAAGGGGAACAGACAAGTTGCTGTCTTTTTGTTCTTCAGTTTAGTTGCGGAGGATGTTGCTTCACTGTTGGTATCGTCATTGCGCTCTTTCTGGATGAGGCAGATCGGTCGCTGGCCTCTGGATGTCGCTCACTGCGGCTATTGGCAGCTCACGCTTGGCTGCCAGCCACTCGCGCTGGCTGCGGGCCACTCACTGTAGCCTATGGCAGCCCACTGCAGCAGGGGCTGCAGCCCACACCATCACCGGGGCTCGCACAGCCCAGCTCCATGTGGAGCTGTTGTTAGCTGTAGAGGGCAGTGTCACTGGCCCTCATGTGGGATCCGAACCGGGGCCGCTGGCATCCCAAAACCAGCGCTTAACCAATGCGCCACTCGGCAGGCCTGGTAATTTTATTCTTAATTTTTGAAGAACCGCATACAGTTTTCCATAGTGGCTGTACCAACGTATTATATATACCCCCAGCAGTGTCTGCTTTTTATACTATTTCATTGACCTGTCTTTGTGCTGATCTCGTATTATTTTACTTAGTGTTAATTTATAATATACATTATCTTTTGGTAATACAGAACACTTCTTAACATTGGTTTTGTAGACACTCATGATGCTGATGTGGATGATTATAATAATATGAATGCTAACTTATAGTATTTATTGGCTTCTGAGGGCCCTGTACTTCTATAAGTACCATATATGTATTAATATATCACATGTCCTCAAAATAGCATAATGAAGTAGATACTACGTTTTTCCCTCTTTCACAGATGAAGAAATACAGGCATAGAGAGAACTGATTTGGCAAAGAACACACAATTAATTATTGCTAAAACAGATTCAAACACCAGCAGTCAGCCTTCTGAATTTTGCTTTGCATTGTCCTTAGATTTTCGTGATTACTAATCTTTCCAGATGAACTTCATTCCATGGCTCTTAGGGGCTTCAATGCAAATGTACTTCTTGAGTTGAATTATCTCTACTAAAAGCCACCCATATTTGGCCAGTCTCTGACATCCAAAGGAACTGAATACTATTTACTTTGACTTAGATATTTTGTTTTTCTATGCACACACCCTTTCATATGTTTAACTATTAGAATTTGAGCTAACCAGCTGCGGAATGTTTACCAGTTTGGGATGGTGGCTCTCCCCAACCCTATTACCTAAGAAAAAATGGTCTCTATTTTTTTCTCCTGTGTTTAAATAATTAAACTAAAACTCAAAAACAACATAGCTACATATTCCCTAGCATTATAATTATATCAGAAAAGTCCAAACCCCATGTCCCTGGCCATAAAGTTATGAAATGTTAGGATACATAGCTTCTATGCCTAGAGAATGGCATTAAATAGAAAGTGCCATGGTAGTGTGCAAATGTGTGTGCATGGCCTCAGTGTGCTTTTTTATGGGGTGGAAGATGTTGCATATCAATTAAAACTTCTAGTAGAATAATACTTTTTTCATAAAAGGATAGGGTGGTTAAAACTGTTGCTATCTTTACAGCATAAAGAGAGAATGCATGTGTCAGAGCTGTATAAAGCTGATCCCTATAGAGAGAGCAGAGACAGGGTTGGGTTACAAGGAGCTGTAGTATTCCATACTCATTCTCAGATTTCACAAATAAAGACTAAATCCTTAAGAATACCCTCCAATAAATTTCATAAAGTGAGACCAAGACTTAATATTAAGGGTTGTCTATGTAGTGAAATGTGGAAAATATCAATGCAAGCAAAGCTACATGGGACTAGCAACATTCAGGACACAGAAAAGGATTTCAAGCAGACCTGAGCCAGACACTTCCTACTTACATTAGTAAGGGCTATCACCACAGAGATTCCTAAATCAGAATGTGCTGCACATCCTCCTTTCTGCATAGAGTGTTGTATATAAGTATTCACAGAAGTTCACATTTACAATTGTTCTTATTAAATGAATGTGGGGCTATTAGGTACTGAAGAACACTTCTAGCTGTTGTGATGTATAAAGAACTCCTTTAGCCAGTAAAGATATCAGGACAAGGAAATAGAATCAAAATGCTACTTCCAGGGTTGGCTGAATGGCTCAGTTGGTTAAGAGCTCGCTCAAGAGTGCAAGCTGAGCTCTGAGCAACAGCAGTTCAAGGCCAGCCCGAGCTGAGTTGCCGTTGAGCTGCCAACAGGTGGCAGGATGCCTCAGCTAAAAAAAAATTTTTAAAAAATGCTACTTCCTAGATTGTTAAAAAGCATGTGATTAGTCCTCTTTTCTCTCTGCCTTCCTTACAAAATGTCGAATGAAAGTACTACACATTGAACTAAACATGCCTAATACATGTCACAAGGGTAGGTGTCCCTTTGTGAGGCAAAATTTCCCTGATTTCTGCTCCTTCATCATTAAAATATTCCTCTTTCTCTTTGGATACACAGATATTTATTCTTTGGGGTCCATGCTTCCAGTTACAAATCCAATTTTATTCCTCTTAAAATGGTCATTGGAGAACTGACTCTGGGTGGTGGACACACAATGCAATATATAGATGATGTATTACAGAAATACACACTTGAAATCTATATAATTTTATTAACTAATGTCACTACAATAAATTTAATAAGTTTTTTAAAAGAGTCATTTATCTACATTCTCTTGTGAGCTTTTATGCACTTTGCAATAAAATTAATTCCCTTGATCCACTTCTTCTCTGCCAGATCTAATGTTTCTATTGGTGCAAGATACCAATTTTTGGCAAATTTTCTAATAGAATAGGCATTGTAGTACTCCCATTACAAATTCATGAGGCTACAGTAAGCAGACTTATTACTAGTTTCTTAATATCCTCTTTTGCTCTCTTCAAATCCATTTCCCATACTTGTAGTCACAGTAAAGGTTTTTTAGTTTCTTCCATTGTGTTAAAATATACATAACAAAAAATTATCATTTCAACCATTCTTAAGTATACAGAATGGCATTAGTGCATTCTCCTTATTGTGCTAACATCACCACCATCCATCACCAAAACATTTTCATATTCCCCAAACTGAAAATCTGTACCTATAACCCCTAGCCCATGGCAACCACCATTCCACTTTGTGCCTTTATGAGTTGATTATTCTAGACAGTTTATATAAATAGAATTATATATTTTTCCTCTTGTGTTTGGTTTATTTCACTTAGCATATTTTCTTGAAGATTTATCCATGTTGTAACATGTGTCAAAATTTCATTCCTTGATCTCACTTATATGTGGAATCCAAAGAACTCAAAAATGAGCAAATAAAAAAAACAAATAGATGGGCCGGCCGAGTGGCACAGTGGTTAAGCGCTGGCTTGGGAAGCCAGCGGCCCTGGTTCGGATCCCACATGTGGGGGCCAGTCATACTGCCCTCAAAAAAAAAAAAACAACAAAAAGCAAATAGACTCAGAAATACAGAGAAAAAATTGATGGTTGCTGGATGGGAGGGAGGTTGGAAGATGGGGAAGAGGGTAAAAAGATTAGAAAACACAAATTTGTAGTAACAAAATAGTCATGGGGATGTGAAACACAGTATGGAAATATAATCAATAATATTGTAAAACTATATAAGGTGCAAGATGGGTACTGGATTCATCAGGGGGATCACTTCATAGACTGTGTAGATGCATGACCACTGCACTGTACACCTAAAGCTGAAGCAGAATAATATTGAATGTCAACTATAATTAAATAAACACACACACAGACAATTAAGTTCACGAACTCATCCTATAAAAAGGGCTACATACTTCATAGCTGAATATCATTATGGTCACCTTTGAAGTATTTCCCTTGGGAAGCTATGCACCAATGCTAATGTCTAGTCCACATTCAAAGCAATTTTGGAACTCTTTTTCTGGAATGGCCATCAGAGCTGTAATTGTATTATCCTTAACGTCATGAATGTCATCAAAATGTCTTCAATATTTCCTTTATCTTTGGGTAAAGAAACAAGTCATTGGGGTCCAGATGAGGTGAGTAGGGAGGGTGTTCCAATATAGTTATTTATTGGGTTGTTGGAAGAGTCATTATATATTTTGTCTATGTTTTCCAAAGGTCATTTATTTATATAAAGAACAAAGATCAATCAAGGATATATTGCCCATTTTGTTCGATAACCTTTTGCTATCTTACAATGAGCTTCATAATTCCTTGTTCATAGAAGGACCAGTCTTTATTTGCGAAAAACACTGAACAAGGTGCTGATTTACAGCCTCATCTGAATTGAACATTATACCACGCAAGGAGTTTTAAAGAGAGTGAAATAAGTGGAAGTCTGACAGCACAAGGTCAGGTGAGTATGGTGGGTGTAACAACACATCCCATCCAAGCTCCAATAATTTTTGACGGGTGATCAAACTTGTGTGTGGTCTTGCGTTGTTGTGATGGAACACAACTCTTTTTCAATTAACAAGCTCTGGACATTTCTGGATGATGGATTCATTCAAAATATCCAATTGCTGACAGTACACATTTGAATTGATTATGTGGTTCCTTGGTAGGAGCTTGAAAAACACGACACCTTTAAAATCCTACCACACTGAGAGCATAAACTTCCTCTGATGAATGTCTGCTTTCAATGTCGTTTGAGGAGAGTCATCATGTTGGGACCAAGACTGTTTGCACACCACATTGTTGTAAACAATCCACTTCTCATCACCAGTTATCAGACTCTTCAAAAAAGTATCATTTTTCTCACGTTTAATGAGCATATTGCAGATGTTTATATGCGCTGTCAAATGAACTTCTTTGAGTTCATGTGGAACCCAAATATCAAGTTTGGCTTACATACCCCAGCTTCTTCGGGTGGTCGTGCACACTTGAATGATGGATGTTCAATGTTTCTGCAATCTTTCTTGTTGTCTAACATGGGTTTGACTAGATCAATGCCTTTATTTTGTCATCATCAACCTCGGTGGGCCTCCTTGACCGAGGAGTGTAGTTGAGATCAAAATCACCAGCATCAAATTTCGTGAACTATTGTTGGCACCGATGTTCTTGTAGAACATTGTCACCATAAACTTTATGCAGCTTTACACAAGCTTGACACACATTCTTCCCTTTATGGAAGTAAAACAGTAAACCATGGCCAAAATGCACAGTTTGGTCTTTCATCTTCAATTTGTTGTAAAATCTCCAAAATTCAACCAAATCGCTCTTTTTTTTTTTTAGAATGAAGCTAGAACTGTCAGCTGTCAAATGACAGCAATAACATAGATGTGAATTACTCTAGTACTTCAAAAAATGAACCAGTGCCATCTGTCGCTAATATGCATCATGACTTTTCCAACAACTCAATAATTGCTGGTTAAAAACTCCCTCAATGACAGTGCTGTGGGGTCTGGTACATTGTCGTGATGCAAAAGCCATGAATTGTTGGTGAAAAGTTCAGGTCATTTTCATCTAACTGTTTCACTCAGCCTTTTCAGCACTTACAAATAGTAAACTTGGTTAACTGTCCAGTTAATTGTTTGTCCAAAATCATAATGAATAATCCCTCTGATATCCAAGAGGTTTAGGGCCGGCCGAGTGGCACAGTGGTTGGGTGCTGGCTTGGGAGGCCAGCGGCCCCAGTTCGGGTCCCATATGTGAGGGCCAGTGACACTTCCCTTGGAAAAAAAACAACAAACAGTTAGAACTAAAGAATACAATAACTGAAATGAAGAACACACTTGAAGTAATCACCAGTAGAGTAGATGAAGCAGAGGAGCGGATCAGCGATTTGGAAGACAAAATAGCAGAAATCACCCAGTTGGCACAACAAAAAGACCAAAGAATAAAAAACAATGAAAATAGTTTAAGAGCCCTATGGGACAAGATGCAGTGCAACCACCCTCGACTCATAGGAATACCAGATGGAGAAGAGAAGAAGCAAGGGGTTGAGAAGGTATTTGAAAAAATAATGACTGAAAACTTCCCTACCCTGGTGAAGGAAATCAACATACATGCCCAGGAAGTGCAGAGGGTTCCAAACAAGCTGAACCCAAACAGGTCCACACCAAGACACATCATAGTTAAAAATGGCAAAGGTTAAAGACAGAGAAAGGATCCTAGAGGCAGCAAGACAAAGAGAGCAGGTTACACACAAAGGAACTCCTGTTAGACAAACAGCTGACTTGTCTACAGAAACTCTGCAGACCAGAAGGGAGTGGCAGGAGATATTCAAAGTGACACAAAATAAAGGCCTACAACCAAGGTTGCTCTACCCAGCATGGCTATCACTTAAAATTGAAGGAGAAATAAAGAGTTTCTCAGAAAAGAATAAGCTTAAGGAATTCATTACCACCAAGCCAGCATTGCAAGAAATGTTAAAAGGGCTTTTTTAAATAAAAGAAAGGGGTAAACAAGCTAACCCAGGAAGACCAGGAATACAAATAACAAAATGGCAATACATTTGCACCTATCAATAATCATTTTAAAAGTGAATGGGCTAAATGCTCCAGTCAAAAGACAGAGAGTGGCTGAGTGGATAAGAAAACAGGGGCCGGCCGAGTGGCGCATTGGTTAAGCGCTGGTTTTGGGATGCCAGCGGCCCCGGTTCGGATCCCACGTGAGGGCCGGTGACGCTGCCCTCCACAGCTAACAGCGGCTCCGCCTGGAGCTGGGATGTGCGAGCCCCGGCGATGGTGTGGGCTGCGGCCCCTGCTGCAGTGGGCTGCCGTGGGCTGCAGTGGGTGGCCCGCAGCCGGCGTGGGTGGCTGGCAGCCTGGCGTGGGCTGCCAATAGCCGCGATGAGCGACATCCAGAGGCCGGCGACCGATCTGCCTCATCCGGGAGGAGCACGGTGACGGTACCAACGGTGAGGCAACATCCTCCGCAACTAAACTGAGGAGCAAAGGGACAGCAACTTGTCTGTTCCCCTTCCCCGGTTCCCCGACGCTGTTCCCCTCCGCCAATTCCCCAGTAAAATCTTTAAAAAAAAAAAAAAAAAAGAAAACAGGACACATGTATATGCTGTTTACAGATGGAATACGATATTTCATGCAAATGGAAATGAGAAGAAAAAAAAAGCTGGAGTACCAATACTTATTTTGGACAAAATAGACTTTAAAATGACTATAATAAAATACAAAGAAGGGCACTATAACCCTAATAAACATCTATGCACCCCACATAGGAATTCCTAATTACATATAACAGATTTTGACAGACATAAAGACAGAAATCAACAGTAACACTATCATAGTAGGGGACTTCAACACCCCATTGTCACCAATGGACAGACCCTTTAGACAGAAAATCAACACAGAAAGAGGGGCCTTAAATGACACTTTAGACCAGCTGGACTTCATTGATATTTTTAGAGCATTTCATCCTGAAACAACAGAATATACATTCTTATCAAGTACACATGGGACATTTTCCAAGATAGACCACATTAGGCCACAAAACAAGTCTCAGTAAATTTAAGAAGATTGAAGTCATATCAAGCAGATATAAAGAAAAAACTGATGGTTGCTGGCTGGGAGGGAGTGGGGAAGAGGGAGTGGGGAAGGTTTTGGACAGTGTAGGTGGGACTACAATGTTGCTGCAGGGATATGGGGGCAGTTCTGGGAATGTAGTTAATAATGTTGTGAAGAGACTATTATGTTAAGTGAAATAAGTCAATCGGAGAAAGACAAGTACCATATGATCTCATTTATATCTGGAATCTGAAAAACTGAATGAACGATCAAAGTAAACAGACTCATAGAGGAAAAACTGAGGGTTGCTAGTTGGGAGTGGGGTGGGTATAAGGAGGAAGGGGAAGGGATTAGACAGCATAAATAGACAACTACAATATTGCCACAGTCATATGAAACAGAGTTTGGGGAATATAATAATGTAAAAATTTTGTGGCATGTCAGATAGTCACATGTCTTGTTAGAGAGACTACTTCATGGATGGAGTAGAGGCTTGATCACTGCCCCGTGCACCTAAAGCTGATGTTGTGTAATATTGTATGTCAACTGTAACTGAATATATAGATAGTCATGGAATGTGGAGTATACTGTGGAAGGGAGTCAAAGGAATTGTAATAGATATGTATGATATGGCGGGGAGTGGGGTGGCGAACTGGAGGAGGGGGGTTGTCACGTTGGGGGGTAAAGAGTATAACTATTGCATTGTGTTGTACACCTGAAACTAAAAAAAAGAAAAGAACTATAAATTGGTAGTCATGGGGATATAGCATAAGGATTATAGTCAATAATATTGTAATAACTATGTCTGGTGTCAGATGGACGCGAGATTTATCAGAGTAATCACTTTGTAGGTTATATCGATGTCTAATCATTATGTCGTACACCTGAAACTAATATAATATTGTATGTCAACTGTAATTGAAAAATAAAAAATTATTTTTAAAAAAATGATGTGTGTATTCAAAGAAGGAAGGTATAAGATATAGAAATACATTCTTTTTTTTTTTTGAGGGCAGTGTCACTGGCCCTCACATTTGAAGTCTGAACCTGGGCCACTGGCTTCCCAAGCCAGTGCTTAACCATCACGCCACTCGGCCGACCCTAGAAATACATTCTTGAAGGAACTGAAAGACAGTAGTTTGTCCCAAGAATGGTTATTTTCGAATGAGTGAAAAGAGACAAAGAGGGACTGGGAAAGTTGTAGGTTTGTGAAGAAAAATCTGAGAACGTTTTATATATGGTTAAGCTAAATAAGATTAAAGTAAATTAAATAGATAAATTTAAATATCAAAAGTAAACTGGTGCAAAATTAAAGTTTTCTTTCTGCTAAATAAGCAAAAGTTTCTTAGACTATTTGTCTGCTATTGATATTATGAAAAAGGTTTCTGCCTAAAAAGCAAAGGTTATATGTGTCATCAGAATAATTTTCTATGGTCTTAACTAGGCCCTTGGTTACTTAAGAAAACTATTGGGTTGTCGGAAAAGTCATGACGCAGTTTTGCAACAAAAAACATAGAAAAAATATGTCATGACTTTTCTGACAACCCAATAAATCTCCACAATAGTAAGAACTAAATTTTGCTAATAATTATGTAAACTTCTGTATTCCAGGACTGCTAAAGATCATGTGCCCTCCTCAATGTCAGATATAGGTCAGTGTAAGGAAGCTTGGCCTGATATATTCCCTAAACTGACAGGATATTATGGTAATTTTGACCCATTGCTGCATCTTGATAAGAAGGCTCAGATCCTAGAGTAGGCCAGGGAATTTGTTTCAATGTCTTTAACAACTGAGACAGGGAAAACAAGGAAAAAAAGGAACAGCGAGACTAGAGATAAAGCGAGAGGCAGGCCAGAATTCTGGCTGCAGTTATAGACAGGCTGAGGCCAAAGCCGCCTCAGGGACACCCCAGCAATCCCAGAAGAGGAACACCGGGTGAAGGAGCCTGCTTTGGATGTTAAGCTCAGACCACTGGAGTAAGGAGTATCCTAATGCTCCAAAACAGCCGTGTCCCCTGTGCAAATGAGGAGAGCACTGGAAAAGGAATTGTCCCCGGCTCCAAAGAGAGCAGGGACCAACTCCTTCCCTGCAAATGGCTGTGATTGCTGCTGGGGCCCAAGTATACCAGCGGCTCCCAAGAAAAAGGTCATACTCATCACAAGGGAAGAACAGTGGGTGACTCTGGACATAGCAGGTAAGCCTATTAATTTCCTGATTGATATGGGAGCCATTTATTCTGTCTTGATGGCTCACTCTGGACTTATTTCCTCTAAAACCTGTTGTTAACTTGGGGGAGGCTCAGCATGCACTCAGGAAATATGGGGACCAGCACCTCCCCCAGGCTGACCCCTTTACACATTGTAGCCCCAGAAAGCCAGGGGACCAGGTACTGTTAGAAGACAAGATGGAGTGGGGAGGGGTCCCTGATAGACCTAAATGGAAAGGGTCCTTTAGAGTTCTTCCAAGTACCCCAACTGCTGTGGAGCTGTAGAGAGTCATCAGCTGGGTCCATTTCCCTCAAACCAAACCTGTTTTATTTAAATCTCCACAGGACTCCTCCAGGAGGACTGTCACTTCTGTTTCTGTGAAACAATTGAAGACCTTAAGCTCCTCTTCAAACAGACAAGCAAATCAATCTCCCAAGACTGGTAAGTGCTGATGACCGCTGGAGCTGCCCATTATTGCATTTTTCTTAGGCCCTATTTTGGGTCCAGCTTTCCTCTTTACTTGTGCCCCACCAGGGATCCTCCTTGAATGCATCACCATGATTTTAGTCCCTTTGGCTCACTTCTTCCCCAGGCTCCTCCGGGGAGAGTGGGACAGTAATTTTATTGTCAATTCTTCTCAGACTGCTGATCTTTGATCCTTGTCTTTTGGACTCTTTGTCAGGCTCTTGTTATCATCTCCAGAGGGTCATCCACCAGGATTCCAACTCCTCCCTTCTAAGGATGACAAGCCATGCCAGCAGCCACTTGACCAAGCAGCTCATTTTTCTTCTCTCTCTCGCAGTTCCTCCATGGCCCCCTCCCCACTATAATAGAATAGCAAAGAACTCTGGGGCCCATAGGCAGGGACTATGCCCACTCTCAGCAGGAAGTAGCAAGAGTGGTCAGGGCCCATATCCCTGGATTTAAATACTGTCTCAATCTGTTTATAAACAGACTAATGTGGTTGTTTTGTTTCCTTTCTAATCCAACCTTATTCATTTTATAGAAATAAAATGAACACAATACAGGGAAGAATGTAAGGGTGACATTTTATCTTCCATTTTGAGATTTAAATCTCTAATGTAATTAAATTTAACAGTACAGTTTAGCTTGAAACTTTTTAAACTTTTCTTCTTTTCTTTTCTTTGCTTCTCATTCCTTCTGCCAAACCTTAATGACTCTGTTTACTATATCTTTATTATGCATACTCATTTCAATGATTCTGTTTCCTCCAGACCTGATGCATACCAGGCTCAATGACCCTGTTTCCTTAAGAAAACCTCCAGGATACTGACTTGAAAGTTTTTACATCTGCATAAGATCCACTCCTATCCCTGAAACAAACCAACCTCTACAAAGTGTCTTTCCAATAACTCTGTTTACTCTGGGTCAAGCCCACCTCCTGCCCCCTTTTTCTTTGTTCTGCCTCTTCTTACCTGACTATAAAACCTTTAGGCCACACTGAGAGTGGGGGGATGGCCTTTGGAGAAGAGTCCATCATCCTCCCAGAATGCCATCATTTTGAATAAACTTACTTTTCTTTAAAAAACAAAACAGCAAACAAAAAACTTGCTAAAATATTGCTAACACTGGTGTCTGATACATTCAAAGCTTTATATGTCACATGCAATGTAATCGGTTTCATGTGTAATTTAATCAGTTATTTTATCATAGGTTACCTTATGTTTATCTACACAATGAAATAGGCTTGCTTTGTTTGACAGTCACTCCTTATCATTTAAAAAAAAAGAATACTGTTTTACCATTTTAAAAAATTTTATATGTGCTTTACATCAATTGCTGGGCCAAATACTCTATGTCAACTTTTTGATATAGTCATATTCTGGAAAACTGTGCAGTCATTAATCATGTATTTTTTATTAAAGTATAGTGGGCATATAATATTTTCTTAGTTTCAGGTGAATGACATGGTGATTCGCCATATATATATATATATATATATATATATATATATATATATATTTTATTTTTTTAAAGATTTTTTATTGGGGAATTGGGGGAGGGGAACAGTATTGGGGAATCGGGAAAGGGAAACAGACAAGTTGGTGTCCTTTTGTTCTTTAGTCTAGTTGTGGAGGACGTCACTTCACTGGCCCATGTTGGTATTATCATTGTGCTCTTCCCAGGTGAGGCAGTCCCTCACCAGCCATTGGATGGCCATTCATGGCGGCTCACAGCAGCTCACTCAGGCTGCTGGCCACTCCGGTAGCTCACAGCCACCCACTGCAGCAGGGGCTGCAGCCTACACGGTTGCTGGCGATTCATGGCAGCCCAGCTCCAGGTTGAGCTGCTGTTCACCATCTTAGCTGTAGAGGGCGCAGCGCCACTGGCCCTCATGTGGGATCCAAACCAGGGCCCTGCTGCTCAGAGCTGATGTCCCAAGCCAGCTCTTAAGCAACACACCACTCGGCCAGCCCCAGAATTTGTTTTTTAATTGTAGTTCTGGGTGTTACAATATCTCCACAATGAGATGAGAAAGCATGAAGACAGTGCCTGTCTGAGTATGAAAATGTTGGCATTACCTATAAGCTAAACTCTTAGTCTGGCACCAGGATACTTCACTATTTAATTGCTGTTTCTTCCTAATATCTGACAGAAACTTATATTTATTTATTTAAAAACTATTTATGTCATAATGTATCTTACATTGTTCATCAAACATAAACTGTTTTATGGCTTTGCATTTAATCACTATGTTCCCTATGCATAGAATGCCTTTGCTGTATCTAATTCACCTGGTGAAGTCTCCCCCTATTCACAAAACTCTATTCAAACATAACTGCTATCATAGCTTCAAGTAGAATGTCTTAGTTTGGGTTCTTCCAAAAGAAGATCCTGAGACAAGGTTTCAAGTGCAAGTAGTTTATTTTGGTGGTGATCCCCAGAAATTCTGGTAAGGAAGCAAAGAAATAAGATACGGAAGGGAAAAAACGTAGGGAAAGAAGTCATTAAACATGCATTTTCAAGCAAGTTATCGATGATGGCAACTGGAGCTTCATGGCACCAGGTAAGCCTGAGAGCCAGTGTAGAATTTCAGAGTTATTCTACCCAAGGGGAAAGGAAGGTAGGTTTCTTTTTTATTTACAACCTTTCACCAGTTATTGTTTGAGACCTACTTCTGGGGGCTGTTAATTCTCTAGAAATGATGGCTTTCTCTGCATGCTGCCAAAGCCATCTGGAGAAGCCAGAGAAAGTCCCCAGCAACCAGTCATAGTGTAAGGGTGAAACTCGGGGAATCAATAACTTGGTTAGACATTGCAAGTTTACAGTTAGATCTACCCTGATATTCAGCTGTTTTCTTTGTTTTTCCCCTCACTGATTAAAACCTCTGTTTTGCTCCCTTTCTTAAGGCTACACATACCTCATTAATCCATTTGATCAGCAGAATCCCAACCTGAAAAAGAACTATTTCTTAATCCTCAGGAGCCCAGACTCCTGAATCCATTTTATAATATTTTTGCAGTATTTACTGGTGACACATAAGCCCCCCAGCCACGATGGCTGAGTCTAGAGATAACATTATCCTGAAACAGACCAGACCCCGGGAAGCAATGTCAGCCCTCACAACTACCTGACTGACTCCCCCTTTCCTTTGTTCTCCTTCTTGTGTCTCTATAAAACCTTCTGACCAGTCTAGGAATGGGGAGGTGACCTTCGACAGGAGTCCACCATCCTCCCAGAATGCCAGCCTTCTGAATAAACCTGCTTTTCTTTCCACCAATCTTGTCTATCGATTTTTAACTTTTTCAAGAGGTAGACAGGCAGACCTTAGCACGGTACCAATACTTCCTGGTTGTTAGAAGTCTGGCTGGTACGCACAGAAATAATAAGTGCAGGAAGGGAGCATTGACAGGTTATGCAGCACAGCAGTTTTTACAGGTGCTCCTTTTGAACTGAAAATAACCATCTATGGTTTTCTTTCAACTATTCCAACACAGGAAGCCTCTGTGATACTTATGAAGATACGTTTAATAGATTTTGTAAAAATACGAAAATTGCCAATATATATTCATCAATATATTTATAGATATATGAGTTTTTAAACTAATATTCCTGCCTTCTATGTTACTATTCTATACTCTGTGAATTGACTGATACTTCTTTCTTTGATAATAGTCTCTTTTTTCTTCTTCTTTTTTTAAGATGTTATTGGGGAACTGGGGAAGGGGAACAGTGTTGGGGAATTGGGGAAGGAAAACAGCCAAGTTGTTGTCCTTCAATCTTAATTGTGGAGGACACAGCTAGCTCAGCTCCTAGGCCAGTTGCCATCTGGCCAGCCCGTTGGCAGCTCAGCTCAAGGTGCTGTATTCAGTCTTACTTGCAGGAGGGCATAGCCCACCATCTCCAACAGGCAACCTTGTTGTTAGGAGCACGCGCTCTCACCAGCTGAGCCATCCTGCCACCCGTTGGCAGCTCAGTGGCAGCTCAGCTCTGGAGCAGCTCACTGGCTCATGTGGCAATCGAACAGGTGACCCTGTTGCTCAGAGCTCGTGTTCTTAACCAACTGTGACACTTGTCTGGCTCTCTTTATTCTTCTTGATTCTTCTTACATTGAATTTTCTATTTAAAGTCTGACCAGAATTCAAAATTCTTGCGATATAGTCCATGGGCTAATTTTTCTAAAAACTGCATTATTTCCTGAGTAATATATATATATATATATATATATATATATATATATATATATTCAAATCACTGAGTATGTACAGATAAATTCATTATACCTGCTTTGAAGGAACATACACTTTTGCCATGCTCTAGAATAGTTAAAATTTCTATTAACATTAATTAACCCACCATAATTGTTTAACAAATATCTCAAATACTTATTAGGGATTAGGAACTATACTAGGTACAAAGGATACAATGGTAAATAAAAACACAGTTCCTGTTGTCATAGCACATACATGATACAGAGGATATGGACATTAATCAAGTACTCATACAACTTTTCTTGAAAAATTGTATTAGAAACCAAGAACTGGCAGTAGGTGTGCTCATTGCTATTATAGTGTCATTGCTAGGACATTTATGTGTGTATGCTAACCTATGTATATACACATATGTATAAATACTTCTGTATGTAGCTATATTAAACTAAACATGAATTCATACTTAGGCCTCTAAATCTAATCCATTCTCACATGAATGATTCTAGGTCTTTTCTTCTCTTTGCTTATCTATAAACTTCCACTTCAATAGTGAGAACCAAACTCTTGTCATCTGCAGTGTAATTGGTTACTTGTTCAATTCCAGTATCATGTATAGCAGGATCAGGATTGTTAACTCATTCTCTTAGTGAGAAACATCTTTATCTATAGGAGTACAGTGCTTATATCCAGTTCTTTTGCTTTTAGCCTTACAGACTATTCATTTCCAAAGTTACTTAGGTTAGTGCTTTTCCCACAATCTGCTTTAGTGAGTTTTTTTACACTTTGGTACATTTAGGGTTTGTTTATTTATTTATCTATTTATATATCTTTTCTTACTAATTCATTTATTTAACCTTTAGAGTTTTTAAAAATTTTTATTAAATTTATTGGGGTGACTTTGGTTAGTAAAATTATATAGGTCTCAAATGTATAGTTCTATACTACATCATCTATATATTGCATTGTGTGTTTGCCACCCAAAGTCAATTCTCCTTCCTTCATCATATATAATATTTGACCCCTTTACCATCTTCTATCATGCTCCTTCCCCCCTTCCCTTCTGGTAACCACTAAACTGCTGTCTGTCTATGATTTGTTTATTTGTTTGTTTTTCTTGCTCATTTGTTGCTTTCAGTTTTGTGTCCCATATATGAGTGAAATGATATAATTCTTGACTTTTTCTGTCTGACTTATTTCACTTAGCATGATAATCTCAAGATCTATCCATCTTGTCACAAATGACAGTATTTCATCTTTTCTTATGGCCGAGTAGTTCCATTGTATGTATGTACCACATCTTTATCCAAAAACCTATCGAAGGATATTTATCTTTAAACTTGACATTCCACCTTAGAATTCTCCAACCTCCAAAATGATTTTTAAAATTTGCATATATTGTGTTACTTTTGTACTGTTGAATATTTAATTTTATTAAATTATATTTATTTATCTATTGAATTAATCCTGTGATATTTTTCTTTTGCTTGATAATATGGTGAATTATATTGTTTCTGTATACATTAAATCACTAAAATTTGAATTCCTGGGTTAAATTTAACTATTGTGATATATTATCTTTTTATGCACTGTACAATTCAGTTTGAATATGTATATTTTTTTCCAAATTTTTACGTCTATTTTTATAAGATTAGCCAATAATTTCTTTTCAGTGCTGTTCTTTTCAGATTTCTTAAACATGTGATCTTAGCTTCATAAAATGAACTAGGAATGTTCCTTCTTTTTCGCTTCTTGCTGAAATTTGTGAAAGGTTAGATTTATTTGTTCTTGAATGTTTTATAGATTTCATGGATAAAACTGAATGAGCTTGGTGTTATGTTTCTTGGAAAATTTTAAATTTTTCATTCAAAATCTTTACTTCATGGTTACAAATTCACTTTGTTGTTTTTATTTTTTAATTGAGACAAAAATTCATCTACCAAAATTTTACCCTTTTAAAGTGTACAATCCATTGATTTGTAGCATAGTCACAAAGCTGTGTAATCATCACTGGTCTCTAATTTTAGAATAAATTCAACACCCAACAAAAAACTTGTATGAATTTCCAGTCACTCCCAATCCATTTCACCCCAGTTACTGGAAACCACTATAAATATTTTCTGTGTCCATTAATTGGCCTAACCTAATCTGCACATTTCATTTAAATGGCATCATAAAATAAGCAATCATTTGTGTCTGGCTTCTTTCACTTAGTATGATTTCAAGTTTCATCCTTGTTGTAACATGAATCAGAGTTTTATGTCTTTCAGAGGCAGAATAATATTCCATTGTATTCCATAAATGTGGTACTTACATACCACATTTTGGTTATCCTTTCAGCAGTTGATGACACTTAGTTATTTTTCTCTAATACATAGAACTCTTTTATGAAAATATAACCATAATATTTTCACACTCAAATTTTATAATAATTTTTCCTTTCTTTTTTTTAAAGAGCAGTGTCACTGGCCCTCATATGTGGGATCTGAACCGGGGCCACTGGCGTCTCGAGCCAGATCTTAACCACCGGCCAGCCCTATAATAATTTTTCAATATGATTAAATATCCAGTGAGTGTAAGACTTTCTCAGATTATACTTAAAATGAGCTTTTTCTTTTAAAATGTTTGTTTCAAGTGTCATCAATTAGCATCCATACATTATAATTAGTCGATATGTTTCTTTTTTTTTTTTTTTTTGAGGGCAGTGTCACTGGCCCTCATATGCGGGACCGAACCGGGGCCAAGCCAGTGCTTAACCACCGTGCCACTCGGCCGGCCCAGTCGATAAGTTTCTTAAGTTGTTATAAATATATGTCTCTCTTCTACATTTTTTAAATTTTTCTTACAATTTACCTGTTAAATAAACCAGGTTGTTTGTATTTAGAGTTTTCCATAGTCTGAATCGTATGTTTTTTAAAATTATATTTAGGATTCATTGGGCTACCTAAATCTGTAGATGATTGTCTTTTATCAGTCTGGGAAAATACCAACCAATATCTCTTTAAATATTCCCTTTTCTACACCCTCTCTTTCCTCACCTTCTAAAACTCTGACATTTTTATATTAATCTCTATGTTAGAAGCCTCTCATCCTTCCAAAGAGGATTTGAAATCGATTCTGCCAGGCATCAAGGAGCATTACCAATTAGACACAATTTTAATTAAACTCCAAACTTGATATTTTCTAGATCACCCAGCTAGAGAAAAACCTAGGCTGCAAGGCCATATGAGGGCAGGCTTTTAAATTACCAGAAAAAATACAATTTTTCCTTCCAATCAGAATGATTGTTCAAGACAGGCAAGTTTCCTTTGTAGTTCCCAGAAGGTAGACATTTATTTCTAGTCCACACTTAATACTAACAGTGGAACACTTGGAAGCGCCAACTTTATTTGGAATGGGTATAAATATACTATTAGACTCCAATCTCTGGTGGTCCCTGGGCTTTTTTCCTATACCTTTTTCCCTATGAGTTGGTGAAAACTGAAGCACAAGTTCATCTGGCATGTTAAATATCCCAATAGCAGTTTCAGTTCTCTGCTTATCTCTCTGGTTTTCTGCTTTCAATTATTTTTTTTTAGGTTTTGAATACTCTCACTTTCTTACCAGCTCATGGGTGAATTTAGTTTTTTAAAGCATATTTCATTCAGTTTAGTTATTTTCAGAAAAAGGTAGGTCAGAGTGTAAGAGACTATGCGTGTATGTGTATGTGTGTGTGTGTGTGTGTGTGCATGTATGTATGTTTTTGGTGACTTCTTAAATCTTGTGTGCAAAACCTACGGCTCTGATTCTCCAAGTCCCCTTCTATCATTATTACTGGCTGTTAGTTCATTTGGTTCATCAATATTATCAAGCCAATATAAAGGAATTTATGCATGTTAAAAAGATTATCTATTTCAAAAGGTTCACATTGCTTCATAGACTTCTCACATGTGATCTTGGGTAAGTAATTTAATCGCTGTGAGATTTATTTTCCATTTTTTTCAATTGGAAATATTAATCCCAACTGACAAACTTTGAAAAGTGTGAAGAACAAATGATAATAAAATAGTATATGAAAACATGTTTTGTAAACTGCAAAGTATTATGGTAACGCAAGATGTTAGAATTAACAAACAGATCACCTTGCTATCATCTCTTGGGCACCCTATTTAACAAGGTGTTTGTTTTTTGTATTAAGTTGCTTTTGGCAACATTTTAAAAATGAGTGATGGTTAACTTATTTTTTCCACAATGGTCTGTATTCTTTCTTACTTAACTAATATTATGGCCTTGTTTTATATCATTACTCCTTCATGTAAAATTATTGATAATTGTCTGTATGAATTTTACAACAAGTTATAATCTACTGTATTTGACTACATTCCATAAAGTAATGAATCACAATTACCTTCTTTGAACATATGAAGTACATAAAGACAACCAAATACCTACCCTGCAGATCTTGGGAAGTTTATATTATTATTTACCAATCCTTTCATTCAGGGTAATATTTCTGGATCTCCAGTTTACCTGTGACATATCATGAATTACCTTGGGTTTTTTTTGATGAATATATTAATGTATCACTCTTAAAATATCAACCTTAAAAATTAAATTGTTATGCTTCATAGTCATTCTAATACCCTCATATGCTCACTGTGACAGATTATGCAAAATGTTTTCTAATGATAAGGCACATTTGTAATTAACTACACAACTTTATTTACAGAGCAGAACGGATGAGCTTGATGAAGCAAAAATGAAGAATATTACAATTATAAGTTTAATTGAAACTATGTTATTTATTTATTGTGCCATACATAATAAACATTCATAAAAATAAGAGCTTAAACTGAAATGGGAATTTAAGGTTTGTTCTCCTCATTGTGTTCCCATTTTCAAAATGCAATACCCATAGGGCAATTTCCCATTTTAAATAATTTCACTTTTTCTTCTAAGTCTTTGAAAGTATGAATACAGTTCTGAAGTCTACCAATATTCCCAACTAAAAAATCATCAGATATCTAAAGAATGAAATGTAGCTTTCAGAAATGACAAGATAAGAATATTTACTATGATACTTTATTAAGCTCAAAACTTATATGTTAAGAAAGGCAGAAGCAAAGGGCCGGCCGAATGGCTCAGTTGGTTAAGAGCTCGCTCAAGAGTGCAAGCTGAGCTCTGAGCAACAGCGGTTCGAGGCCAGCCCGAGCTGAGTTGCCATTGAGCTGCCAACAGGTGGCAGGATGGCTCAGTTAAAAAAAAAAAAAAAAAAAAAAGAAAGGCAGAAGCAGATTTGATGTATGTATTATACATGATAGTAGTTAAAAACATAAAAAAGTATAGACCCTTAAATAATAATCATAGCTTCAAGCTATATAGGTAAATAAAATACTGCATTGTCGGAAAAGTCATGAAGTATTTTTCTATTTTTTTCATTGCAAAAATGCATCATGAGTTTTCCAACAACCCAATAAAAAGGAATGGAATTGCATTTGAACATAATCTGAAGAGAGAACGCTTTTTTTTTTCTTTTTGAGGGCAGTGTCACTGGCCCTCATACGTGGAATCTGAACCAGGGCCGCTGGCTTCCCAAGGAAGCGCTTAATCACCATGCCACTCGGCCAGCCCAAGAACACTTTTACTGAATCCTGTCTTTAATGATGGTTCACTCAATAAAATCTTCCAAGTAAGAAAAAAACAAAAAAAACCATGTATGGCCTCAGCCAATTAAGTTTGAATCAAATCAATTCAAGACATTTACTGAGAGTTTACTATGTATACTGAGCCATTCCAGGAGTTGAGTGGTCCAGTGATGAACATGAGATAATTCTATTCTCCAGGACTTTAAAGTAGTATGGAAGTCAGACATATACAGAAATATCTCCAATGTATGAAAAAATAAAATGAATACAATAATAGAGGCACATAATACCATGGGGATATGGTAGATGGAGAAATAAGTTCCAACTTAAGAGAAATAAACAGTGACTAATATAACGTTACTTCTCTGAAATATAAATATCCTAAACAAAATGATCAGGACCTAATATTTCAAACTGGAAACACAATTAATACTTGCAATTTTCCCATATGTAGTTGCTCTGCATGTGTTATGAACATGTTATGTTACTTGAGGGATCATACATCTCTGTATGTGAAAAATATATAATAAAGCTGGATCCGAGTTGTGGAATGCTGGAAAAGACCTATTTTTTATACTGTCATTTCAGCAGTAGTTTATATTTCTAGAAAATTAGACATGAAAGAAAACTTAGAGGTTATGTAGTCAACTTCCTCTTTCTTACATGAGGATCTGAGACCAAGAGTTGAATTGATTTACTGAAGGTCTCACAGTGGGTTAGTGGGTTAAAACTAGATTTATTATTCCCAGTTGGGTGCTGCCCACCAAACTGTTTTACATGAGCAGGGCAAGTTTGGTTCATAAAAAAAAGGATTTCACAATTCATGTTAAAGACAAAATTAAAAAAAGAAACATGAAAGACTATTTCATGTAAATGAGTTCTTAGCATTTAACTCATATGTTAATGTCTGTGGAGCTAAAAACTGAAATTCTGAGACAATACCAAAAAGTTATCTTAGGGTTGTCATGGCAACTTGGTAGGAGATTTTTTTTTTTTTTTTGGAAAATTTTATTAGCATTTTTTAATATATGTTAGCAGCTGTCTGATTCAATTGTCAGAAGGAAGACAGCTCAAAAAAGTCTACAGAACTAGAGTTTCTGAAAAACTTGTAAAGGAATCTACAGCTTTAAATGCAGTTAACTTCACCTAGCCCTATCATTTAAAAATATGTATTTATTTAAAATCTAGATATTTATATTTTCTGAATAAGAATAGCTACTGTCTAGTAAAGCATAAAAATTACATGTTTAAGGTCAACCTTGTAAAAGAAGATGATGCTGTTATGACTAGATCAAGCAGGGGTTACCAATATAGACAAGCTCTAAGCTCTCACATACTAACAAAGAGAAATAGACAATAAGCAAACAAATACAAATATATTAGGTGGTGATAATATTATGCAGAAAATTAAAACATATTGTTAAAGAGAGTGGGTGTTTTACTTGAGCTGGTCAGAAAAAGTTTCTTTAGGAGTAGTATTTGCATTAAGATCTGAATGACAAGAAGGATACAGATTTGCAAAGATCAGAAAGAATTAGGAAAGATAGAGGACATACTGCTGGGAGCCCTAACCTGCTTTAAATAAATGAAAAGTAAACATAAGCAGTGCAATATGGTTGCAAATAGATATTTTAATACCACCTAAGAATATGCTCATTCTGTTTTATCAGGGTATGTTAAAATGAGTCAGCCACTGAACATCTGTGAAGTGTCATCATTGGTCAACATGATTTTTGAAATAAAAAGTTATATGAACTAAGTTTTGGTGGAAACAAGGCATAATATTTAAAAATGGAACTTAATCTTATCAGAAAAAAATTTAAATGTTTATTAAACATATTACTATAGGGGACTATCCATTTTATTAATGATCTATAGGAAATAATTTTTGAAAGAGAAAATACAATTATCTAGTCCTGAATTTTTCAATATTGACTCCATTTTGTTTTATATATGCTAAAGACATTGAAATATTCATAGATAAAAATAAACAGGCTTTTTTGAAATGCAGGACTGCTCAGTCTTTGTTATAGTAAAATTTTACCAAATTTATTTGACCACTTGACACACATATATTTTCAAATCTGATCATTAATATCTCCCAAAATAGTGTTCCATGGAACCCCAGATTACTTGAGACTAATGTAGTCCAACTATTTCACTTAGCAGAAGTGCAAATGGAGATCCACAGAACTTAAAAACTCACTTCACCTCTTAGCAGCTGCAATGTTTTCTATTGCTGCTGTAGCAAATTTATAAGCTTAAAATAGCACCCATTATTTATATCATAGTTTCTGTGAGTCAGAAGACCAGGTGAGTTCAACTGGGTTCTCTGCTTAGGTCTTAGAAGAATGAAATCAATATGTGGGCAGGTCTGGGCTCTTATCTAAAGCACCAGAGGAAAAATAAACTTCCAAGTTCATTTAGGTCAATGGTAGAATTCATTTCCTGTGTTTGTACAGCTAAGGCCATTGTTTCCTTACTGGCTGCTGGCTGGGACTGGCTCTCTACTACTAGAGACTTCACACATTCCTTCTAATATCTTCATCTTCAAAGCTACAATGGCACACCACTCCTCACGATTTGAGTCTTTATCACCTCCTCTCCTGCCATAAAATGCTCTCTGATTTTAAGGATTAATGTGATAACATTTGGTCTACCTGAATAATCAAGGACATTCTCCCTATATCTCAAGGTCAACTGTGCCAAAACAATTACTGGAGTGATATCCCATGATATCCAGATGTCTCAAGGATGAGGGCAGGAAATTTTTTGGAGGCCATTTTAGAGCTCTGCCTATCACAACAGTAGAGCTGAAACTAGAATCACAGTGTTTTTACTGTGAATCCAGTATTTGCTCCTATTATATTTGAAATCAGTAAATGGGCTTTTATTAATATTTAAGAATCATTGAATTGCTATTGAAAGCATAGTTTATGTTATATTTAATGCATGCTTAATATTTGCATATTTAATATGAAGAATTGTGATCAACAACATATTTTCTTTCAACAAGTCTTGTTCTTTCATTATAAATAGATTTCTAAACAGATTATCAGTTTGTCATTTTTAATAATTATGTTTTGTTTTCTTTGTTTTTTATTTTAAGGGAAATTAAATGACATATAATTTGCATTACTATAAGGAAAAGCAATTGCAATAATAACCAGAATGTATTATATTCTTTTGTAGGTGTGAATATTTAAAGTAATTATGTTTTTATCTGTACCAATTGAATTGCTAATGGATTAATTATTGTAAAATAAAAAGTAACACAATGTGTTAATTAAGCACCGAAATGCTGTTCTATGATCATTTGCCAGACCACAGTAATTTTTGTAATTCTCTTAATTAACAGTATTATTTTTGGATATAGTATTGCAGTCATTATAAATTATTTCTTTCATTAAAAATAATCAAGTTTTTATTAAAGGTATGATAATTTTCTTAACTGGAAAACAGCTTACAAAAGAAGTTGAAGGATAATTTTGCTAATATACCAGCATAATACTCACTCTCAAACTGAGGTCTAGTGAACAACTCATGGTTTTTATCTGCTCAGCATTACTTCCACTTTTTCTGGTAACCTCAACCTCATTTGGTGGGTAATGATGTTACCACAATATAACCCATTATCCTGGTCATAAGGCTGACCATATGACTCACCCTGTCCTGACCATTTATAATAACCTATTTTCTCAGCTTTAATGATTCCCCCAAAGAAAGGCACCCAGGACAATCAATATCATTTTCTCAAGTTTTATATGTAAATACAGGGAAAGAAGACTTTCTTCTTTGTCTAGGGTTGCAGATTAGAAATATATTAGGTTGATGCAAACGTATTTGCTGTTTTTGCATTGTTGAAATTTGCCTTTGATACTGAAATACATCCTTAAATAAATGTGGTTATGTTATATATCATTTTTTATATCATTTTAATACACATTTCTCTCTTTGTTTTTTTTCCTAAAGATTTATTACTTGCTGTTTACTTCATATGTATTTTAGACTATGGAAATGATGTTAGACAAAATGCAAATTCAAGCAGTTTTCTTATTTGAGTTTAAAATGGGTCATAAAGCAGGGGAGACAACTCAAAACATCAACAACACATTTGGCCCAGGAACTGCTAACAAACGTACAGTGCAATGGTGATTCAAGAAGTTTTGCAAAGGAGACGAGAGCCTTGACGATGAGGAGCATAGTGACCACCATTGGAAGTTGACAATGACCAATTGAGAGCAATCATCGAAGCTGATCCTCTTACAACTACATGAGAAGTTGCTGAGGAACTCAGCAACAACCATTCTACAGTCACTCGGCATTTGAAGCAAATTGGAAAGGTGAAAAAGCTCGATAAGTGGGTGCCTCATGAGCTGACCGCAAATCAAAAAAAAATCGTAGTTTGGAAGTGTCATCTTCTCTTATTCTATGCAACAACAACGAACCATTTCTTGATTGGATTGTGATGTGCTACAACAAGTGGATTGTATACAACAACCGGCGATGACCAGCTCAGTGGTTGGACCCAGAAGAAGCTACAAAGCATTTCCCAAAGCCAAACTTGCACCAAAAAGGGGTTATGGTAATAGTTGGTGGTCTGCTGCCAGTCTGATCCACTAGAGCTTTCTGAATCCCAGTGAAACCATTAACCTGAGAAGTATGCTCAGCAAATTAATGAGATTCACTGAAAACTACAATGTCTACAGCTGGCATTGGGCAACAGAAAGGGCTCAATTCTTCTCCAGGACCACGCCTGACCGCATGTCACACAACCAATGCTTCAAAAGTTGAATGAATTGGGCTATGAAGTTTTGCCTCATCCACCATATTCACTGGACCTCTCACCACCCAACTACCACTTCTTCAAGCATCTCAGCAACTTTTGAAGGGAAAACACTTCCACAACCAGCAGGATGCAGAAAATGCTTTCCAAGAATTGGTTGAATTCCAAAGCATGAATTTTTATACTACAGGAATAAACACTTATTTCTAGTTGGCAAAAATGTGTTGATTGCAATGGTTCCTATTTTGATTAATAAAGATGTGTTTGAGCCTAGTTATAATGATTTAAAACTCATGGTCCATAACTAAAATTATATTTGCACAAATCTAATATAATATTAGAGCTACATTGAGATATATTATCTCCCAACTCCCACTACCAAACTGAGAAACCCTGTATTAAGTAGGAAAGAGGTGGGTCAACAACAACAACAACAACGAGGTAGAACTATGATATAGAAATAAATATAAAATGAGCAAGAGATAAAAGAGCTAATATGAGATATAAGATATAGAATGAGCAAGAGTTAGACATAAAGGAACTTGACAACATGGTTTAATTCCTGAAAAATTCACTATTTGACTTCTAAGTTGCATGAACCAATAAGTTACTTTTTTTGTTGTTTATGCTAATTTATAACATGTGACCAAAAGTTCATTGGCTAGTACCTTTGGGAGCACTTCTCTTGGTAAATTGAGTTGGGTGACTAGTTTGATTTCAAGCCAAGAAAGACAATACCACTACTGTTACCTCCTTTGTCAATCCACCATCATTTCTCACTTTGATTACTGCGGTAGCTTCCAAATTGCTCTCATTATTTCCACCCTTGCCCAGACAGACTATTTTCAACATGGGAGTGATAAGCCTGATTATGTCATTCTTCTGTTCTTACCTTTTTGATGGATGTTCATCTCTACTGCAGTCTAAATAAAGCACATTAAGGAGACTTACAGCAGCAGATCTCTAAACTTTAGTATGCATCAGAGTTGTGAAGAGATTTGTTGAAATGCAGATTCCTGGACCTGTGCCCAGAAATTTTAGAATAAGAGACTTGGCATGTTTTTCATATTCTATCCTTTGGGCAACATTGAGCTATATGGATGGAGATGCTTAGAAGTATTTTACCAGCAAGAGTGGTAAATATTTACAAAAGCAATTCAAAGCTTTGGAAATTACCTACATTTTTCTAACGATTTATTCTTCATAACTCAATCTTTGTTCTGTGCAGAGGAATGTAGACTAAAATTTTTATTCCTTATACTTTACCTTATTCTTTGATCTTCACCTTCAGTATTTCTCGGTTTTACATGTAGTTCTGTTATGTATCCGTTTAACTCATCCTTATTTACTTGACCTCCTAATACAACTACATGTACAGTTGACTTTGCCCTTCATTGCATCATGACTTCATAGCTCAGGACTGAACTGAATCAGCTTGTTGATTGATTTTCCTCTTACATCGCTTTCTGTAAGGTATTTAACTTCCACATTTGGGTGTCTCATTCACACTTCTTGCTTTGTAACCTACCACTTGTTTACCAATCCTCTTGGTTTTTGATCTGCTGCTATTCCATCTATATTTAGAATCCACACTAATAATTCTTCTTTTACTCTCAATTTTTATTGAAAAAAAGCAATGTCGAAGAGTTAGGCTCTTTGGCCTGTTTAAAAACATGAGAAATAATTGTTCATTTGCATCTTTGTTTTTAATTTGTTAGTTTTATATAATTTTTAAACACAAATCTAGCTCTTTGGTGAATTTTACTCACTTTCTGCTGAGTTGACATTTGGACAGCCTGTTTGCTTGCTGTAACCAAGACCATCCCGTGTTTCAGAATGTAAATGCACACATAATTTTATTTAGTTTACTAATGAGTATATTTCAGCACACCCTCCCATGACTTTTGTGCAATTTAGCTTTCAGTATGCAAATTACATGTAGACTATTATACACAAATAAATCATGTCTACATGATGAAAATTACTCAAAGTGATGCTACATAGTTATGTATTGATGTCCCCAAAAGTCATTCTGACCATATCTGCCAAAATAAGTTGTATGAAAAGATCCTCAATATAAAAGACTGAAAAATGGTCAGTTTGGTATATGCAAATAAAACTGTTCTGAGAGAGGTTTTTCAAATACTCAAAAAAGTTGCTCAAGGTAAGGCTGGATGGGAATCAGACTCATTGAAAACAAATCAGGAGACTTATTCTATGAGTAGATACATGGCATGAGTGCCTATCCATCTATTATGATTCCAGGAAGCTTTCTAGAAAATGAAAAATATATCTAATCTAATCCTGAAGATGTTGTTCTTTCAGGGATATATAAAAAACTATATTCCTAACCAAAGCATTGTGTTGTGGGTAGAGCCCTATTTACAGCAAGAGATACTCTAAAGTGAGTGCTCATTTTTTTTATAAATACCTGAAAAATGCAAGCTTTCAAAGACTTTTCGCTGCTAATTTGGAAGGACAGAGACAAGTCAGAGCTAAGAGATTAGAATACTACACAATGTTGTGTAGCAGATGTAAGGGCAGGTCCACAAATTGTTGATGCTGTGAACATTACTCCACATGCTGTGCTTTCAGATTACACATTTCCACGTTGAAGATTAGTGGAATTTTATCATTGAGAGGTGAGAACAATGACATTGATAAATTATTGACAAGGAATATACTAAATGGTTGCATCAGCTGTCATAATGAGTCATATAGGTCTTGAAATCTTTTTATTCCCTACTTTTGAAATGGAGATTTTTTTTCCTGGGTTTATATTTAATGATAGATTCCTCCTTATATTGTGTTAGTTGCCAATGTATATGGAGATACTGGAACTGTTTTTGAGTTACACTTTTCTATTGGCTGTAAGTATACTCCAATTTTTTTTGGGAGCATTATTATGTGATAAGTGTTATATGCAAATCTACATCATGAAGTTGGCTAATTATCATTGTGTCAGAAAGTGAATCTTATGAAGATATCTGAATTAGATTCTTGTACTTGCCGTTTTATCAATTAAAACATATATTGCAAAACTTACAGCATCTCTCTGATTTTAAAGTCACTATATATGTAGAAATATTAGTATACATGTATTTTAAAGAAAAGAGTCCATGTAGAAAAGCATTGTCTTTTTTCTAGATAATACCACCTAGGTAACATTAGGATTAAACAAGTCACCAAGTTAATGCTTAAGTTTTCCTAAGGATGGTGTTTGTTGGCTTCCTTTCTTCTTTTGTAAAAATTCCATAATATAGTTAATAAATGGTATTGAGTTTTTTTTTGCCTGGTTAATTCAAATTTATACCCCATTTTAAATCTATAATTATCTGAATTATAATTATATTCTTTTTTCTTAGTTGTCTTATTTCTTTTAGTAATTATTTTTTTAGTTACAGTTGACAATCAATATTATTTTATATTAGTGTCAGGTGTACAGCACAGTGATTAGACATTTATATAACTTATGCAGTGACCCCCCTGATTAGTCCAGTACCCACCTGGCACTGTACATAGGTGTTGGAACATTATAGACTATGTTTTCTGTGCTATACTTTACATCCCTGTGACTATTTTGTAACTACCAATTTGTAATAAATGTTTTTATTACACATATTGCCAAGGAACTATTTCTACTTCCTAATTTTTCTTTCGCTGCAATCTGCTGACTTTATTATAGCAGTTCTTTTTTTGGGGGGATGGTGGTGGAAGGGGGAACAGCCATGGTCATTGGTTATACATTGCTTCCATACTGCAATGGCATAATTGACTCTTTTAGGGAGGGCACAGCTCAGTAGCCCATGCAGGAACGGAACCGGTAACCTTGGTATTACCAGCACCACACTCTAACTAACTGAGCTAACCAGTCATCCACAGCAGTTCTTATTTCAGAGCCATCCACTTCATAAAGATACAACATTAACAATGCTTTGCCTATTATACACATTTTGCTATTACTGAATTTATAACAGAAAGCACACAAAGTATATTCATCTAGCTTTCACATACTATCTTCTCCTTTTAGAGAATAGTTAATCTTTTCCTTCTCTTGGCTATGACTGGATCCCAGCCTTTTGCACATTACTGTATTAAATTCTGCTGTACTGAGAAGCCACAATTCTTCTCTAATTGATTATCATTCCTTTATAAATCACTTATATAAGTCATATTAAATCAAAATTACTTTATTCATTGTTGAATTAATTTACTTAAAAATATTTTTGACTAAGCACTAGGTACATAGTACTGTGCTAAGTACTACTTATACAAAATAAGACAAATGAAGCCTCTGCTTTTGTAGACTTTACATTTCAATTTACATTTACATGAACAAACATAAATAAAATTCTGAAAGCTTTATGCCATGTGAAATAAATGCATATAATTTTTAGTTTATTTAATATGCAAACATGCACTGGATTTATAAATTTTCTCTCTCATCCCTCTGTAACTCTTTCTTTACAAATAAATGAAAGTGAACTTCATAACATGTAAATCAGATTATGTCACTTTCCCTCATCAAACCCAACAATGCCAAATGTTGCATTTAAAATAAAACCTTAGTGGCCTATAGGAACCCATGCAGTTTGGTACTGCTGCCTTTCCAACCTCATTAGTGCCACTCCTTTATTTTATCTTTATGCCTGAGCCACAGTGATTTTTCTGTTCTTTGAATATATGCATTGTAAGCCCTTCTGTCTGGAAGGTTCTTTCATAGGTTTTTCACAACTTTCTCTCCTATCAATAATCACCCTCTATAAGAAACCTTCTTTCTCTGGGGCAGCTTAGCTTGCTTCCATTATCAATGTCACTTTCAGCTCCTTTTATTTCATAGCAAATAGCAATTTATAATTCTACATTTATTTGTTTGTTTGCTTGTTTATGGTCTGCCTTCCCCACTAGACTAGACTCTATGTGGGCAGGAACAAAGTCTGTTTCATCCATCTTTGTATATTTACCACTCAACACAGCACTGACCCAGAAAAAGATTGTTTAATAAATAAATGAGTGAATGGTTGAATGAATGAAAGCCTATGGCTAAGGATGAAAACTTTCATTATAACATTTTTTCCACGCTGTGGAACGATCTTCTTAGACCCATATCATTTTTATTTCAACACCTCTCTCAGCAACACAATTCACTTGAAGTTAATGAAATACCCACTTCAAAATGTACATGAATTTTATAAAAGTTTCATGAACCTGAATCCAAAATCAAGGCTGATATGTTGTAAAAATATCTTTAAGTACATGGATATTATTTATTAGGCTGAAAATACAGAGTGAGTATATTTTCTTCAACAGAAAGATTAAAATTAATCAGTATATTGTAAACTATTTTTATACATACAAAACTTATGCTATCCACTAGGGTTTCAGAAATAACATGTTGCATGTAATTTAAATTTCTGTGTACTAAGTGGGCCATTTTCCATATAAAGACTCATATTGAAGTGACTACCTAGCATGCTCACCCCTAAATTTCTGAAGATGCAAGTAAGGTCAACAGTAACTTCTTTCACATTTTTGGCTTTAAGACACATCTCTTGTAACATTCCTAACTAGCCATGCCTTAAATCATATCCCTCCTTTCATGAATTTATAATCTGCTCTGTGCATGAATTATGAGCTGGTTTATATTTTTATCTATTGATTTTTTGTGTGTAGTTGCTAGTCTGATCTCCACAACTAGATTGGAAGCCCTTTAAGGGTAGGAAACTATCATATCATATTTCTTCTGTATACCCCAAAGTTTCTATGATAATATTGAGTAAACAGAGAGTGCAAAATAAATACTTGATTACTATTTGTGTTGCTTGTGAACATTAATATTTCATGTACAGTCTTTTTAACTTCATGCTCTATAATATTTTAAGAATGCCCTATGAGAAGAAAAGTTATATGTAAAATGGCAACGATTTATATTTTGTAATTTGGATCAAATATAATTTTTCTGAGTTTAATTAAATAGAACCCTAGTAGATGGCCCCTATTGGGATTTCAGGACCTGGCCTTTACAGGAAATTATTTCCTATAGTCTATCCTGTAATTTCTATTTCTTTGTAATGTCAGAAATCTTCTGCGTGTGTTTCTGTAGGAAGTGTTCAGAAAAATAAATTGAATCTCCTGGAAATTTTGACCTCTCATATTTTCAAGTTTTCTTATTGTCTTACAGAAAGGGACACAGTAAACACTGAAATGTTTGCCTTAAATATGAAATTTTTAGAAGTCAGACTAAATTAATTTATGTGCTACTTTCAGGGGCTACCCTACAGGGACTTTCAGCAACAAATCTTATAGTATTTCCAGTCTACAGATCACTGCAACAGTGTAGCCAAAGTTCACTTTGATTCTTGTTATAATTTTTTTTAAAGGTTATTTTTTCACATACGTTATTTAATTTAGTTCTCACATAAGCACTCTGAGGCAGACATTATTGTCTTTATCTCAGAAAAAAAGGAAACTGCAGGTCAGAGAAGTTCAGAAATTTGCCTCGGGTAACACAGTAATGGAGTTATGTGAGCACCTAGATCTACTTAGCTACAATCCCTGTGTTTTTTTCTAATATTTTGTGTGTCATTCTAAAGCATACACAGAAAGAAAAAAATTGTTAGGGGAAGAAATCTGAGATTGGGTATTTCAGACAAAGGTAGACATAAAATTGTCACTGGGAAGGAGAAGGGAGATAAATCTTCTTGAAAGCTCAGCTAATAAAACAAGTTTGTTGTACCTCTGAATGTAATCTCCTTCCACTTTCCTAGTGGTCAGGAGAATTTGTTATATGATCAGAATTTTCCCAGTCTTGTCTATGGTTGAATTTATCGGCTGCTTTGCTCTATCACAACTTGTTTTGCTTCCTGCAGCAAATTTGTAAATGTATCACGGAATATATAGGGTTGAAAAGTACTACTCTTATCACTCAAGAGAACTAAGCAAGACCAAATGAGCCCAAATGAGTTCTGAGGAATTACTTAGTCACTTTTCAGTTCTGGTTGAAAAATAAAATCCTCACTAAAAGAAAGCTCTACAAAGAAGGAAGGTCAGAGTTTTTGTTGTTTTCTTTTTTTCTCTTTGACCCTGTATTTTTCTCCCCAGGACCTAAAAGGTACATAAGAAGAAATAGCATTGTATTAAAGTGTGCCCAGAATTAGCACGACATGGAAGAGATTAACACACTGATGAACAACCTTCATCTAATCCCATTCCAAACACATAAAACCAGGCCATGGACAGCTTTCTACCAAAATTTTAAGCATTAGAAGGATCTTTAAAACCATTGTGTAATTAAAATGTCAGTAGTTAATGCCAACCTTGGGGAGGAAATTGATTAGTTTAATAGTTTCCCAAGGTGACAACAGTTATTTGCAATCCAGTAGTGAACCCTAATGTGAACTGCCTGGAAGAGACAGGAAACAACCTAATAGAGGTCATTTGGTAATTGCTTTCTAACTTAAAGTGACAGTAAAAACAAGCACAATGTAAATCTTTTGCAACATAAAGAGTCCTTTGGACTATTTAAGCTAATGGAGAACATAAGATATGTCAATTATAAGGATATTTAAGAATACAGAATTAAGAATTTTAGCGATTTCCTCATATTCTTTTTAGGTGTTAATCAAACGATGTCTAAGTATAATCAATTAAATATTTGCTAGGACACTGTCTTCAAAGCCCTTTCCAGTAAACCAGGAAGAGAGTTATATAAATAAATCCCACATCCAAATGAGTATAAAAGCTTGAGAGTCTATACAGTTTTTCTGGACCTAAATTCTATTTGTGCATTTAACCATCAGAAAGTATCACCAAGTTTCAATGTTACATTTAACCTAACTTTAACCTGAAGCCCTGCATTTTGGAATGAGAGAGTATGGTGGCATGGTGCTGTGCAGAGCAACTTCTGCTGACTCTCTTCTTTTCAGCTAATGTGGCATAATGGTCAAAAGCCCAGGCTTCTGATCAAATACATTAGGGTTTTGGTCTCACCTCTAGTATTTATTCCTCTAGTATTTATTAGCTATGTGCCAGGCACTGTATAAAGCAACTCATTGGTGTTATTCCAATTTTTCTATCAAATTCTAAATTCTATTAATGTATAAATTATGGCTCATACAGATTAAGGAATGGTCCAAGATCACATAGAGTTGTTAACAAATAAAGTCAGGATTTTAATCAAGATGTATTTAAATTCACTACTCATAATTTAGCCTTTGACATTTGTAGCAGATGTGGTCAGTGTCCTGTCTAAATCCCCTGCAAACAATTTCTGAACATATTAAGGGCTCTCTTTTATTTCTCTGCTTGAGGGTATTTTTTGGTCAAGTGGGTCGTTCAAGGGGCAATAGTCATACCCACACAGTGAATTATGCAGACTAGGGTCCATGTAGAGAACTAAAGGATTCTTCACTGTAAATGAAGTGGAGGTATCTGAACTATCTTGCCAGCACATTGAAGAAGGAATTAGAAGCCTGAGAAAGATGGGCATGCTGGAATGGATTAACTATGGAAGACCATAAAACCGATCATCTGATATCATCCTCAGGAGGCCTTAGAGGACACTCTTTTCACCAAAGTAGGAAGGCTTAATTTGGCTGATAATCAGGACAAGTCTGGAAGGAACAAGACATGAAGACTAAAGACAACAAAGTTTGAGGGAGATGGATGTGTCTGAGCTGATAAGAGTAGGTACAAAATGTATTGATCTTTGTCTCACGTCAATGCCCACCTGACAGCATCCACTGCAGAGGGGGCATTTAACAAGCAGCTGGATAGAATGGCTGTTTTAGTGGATTTCTTCTAGCTTATCTTCTCTGCCACCCCATTTCTCATACAATGAAATCATGAATATGCTACTCATGCCATCTTAGTTTCCTAGGCCTGCCTTAAAATGTCACTACAAATTTGGCTGCTTAAAACAACAGAAATTTATTGTCTGATAGTTAAGGAGGCCAGGAGTCTAAAATCAAGATGTTACTCTATCCCAAGACTCTGGGGAAAAATTCATTGTATGCCTTTCTCATAGCTTCTGGAGGCACTGGCAATCATTTGCTTTCTTGGTTTGTTGATATTAATACATTACTCCAATTGCTGCCACCTTCTTCACATTGCCCCCTCCTCTTCTGTTTTTGTGCTTTTTCTCTGTGTGTCTCTTATAGGCACACTTGTCATTTGATTAGGGACTACACAGGTCATTCATAATGATCTCACGCAGAGAACCTTTTTCCAAATAATGTAACACTCACAGGTTCTAGGGATTTGATGTGGATATATATATTTGGGGGCATCATGCAACAACTACACATGGTAACATAATTGGTAATTATGCATAGGGCTCAATAGCATGCATTTCTTCATACTAAACCTGGTCTACATACTTCTGCTTCTAAACATCTGCTGTGTAAATAGCAAAGACTGATACTAGGCCCTTGATATCGTATCACCTCTCAAAACCCAGGGAGCCACATGCTGGGAGGTTGATTGAATATGATTCCTTCCACACAGGGAGATTAGATTAGTCTTTATTAAGAATGACATGAAGCGCCAGCCAAATGACTCATTGGTTAAGCATTGGCTTGGGAGCCAGAGCGCTTAGCAACAGGGCCGCCGATTTGGATTCCACATGGGCCAGTGACACTTCGCCCTCTACAGCTAAGATGGTGAACAACAGCTCGACCTCGAGCTGGGCTGCTGTGAGTCGCTGGCAATAATGTAGGCGGCAGTGGGGCTGCAGTGGGCTGCCATAAGCTACCGTGAATGGCTGGCAGCCCGTGTGAGCTGCCGTGAGCCGCCATGAGCAGCCGTCCAATGGCCGATGACTGATCTGCCTCAGCCAGGAAGAGCGTAATGATCACAATACCAACACGGGTCAGTGAAGTGACGTCCTCCACAACTAGACTGAAGAACAAAAGGACAGCAACTTGTCTGTTCCCCCTTGATTCCCCAACACTGTTCCCTCCCCCAATTCCCCAATAAAATGTTTTTAAAAAAAAGAATGACAAGAATTCTTGTGGTTGTGCCTTTTGAAATTCACATCTGTTCTGCTAACACCACTAATCGGGGGCTCTCAGAGTGGCAGATCTACCCACACTTGATTCCAAAAAATATCATCTTGGAGCAAGGGACCCACTTTTTAGTAAAAGGTTGTCACAATTAGCACACAGACACAGGATTCGTTCATATATTACATCACTCAGAAGCTGCATCCATTTATGATTAAAACAATTAATAAAATGGGTATAGAAGGAAAATACCTCAACATAATAAAGGCTATTACAACAAATCCTTAGCTATTATCATACTTAATGGTGAAAAACTGAAAGCTTTTCCTCCAAGATCAGGAACAAGATAGGAATGTATTCTGTCACCAATGTTATTCAACATAGTATTGGAAATCCTAGCCAGAGCACTCAGGCAATAGAAAGAAACAAAAAGCATCCAAATTGGGAATGAAGCACGCAAATTGTCACTTTTTTCAGATGACCTGATTCTTTATACAAGGTCTGACATTTAAGCTCTCAATCTTGTTGCAATAATGTTGCTAACCTTTTTTGATATCAGAGGAATTATTCATTATGAATTTGTACCAATTGGACAAACAGTTAACAAAGTTTGCTATTTGGAAGTGCTGAAAAGGCTGCATGAAAAAATTAGATGACCTGAACTTTTCGCCAACAATTCACGGCTCTTGCATCATGACAATGCACCAGCTCCCACGGCACTGTTTGTGAGGGAGTTTTTAGCCTTTAAACAAATAACTGTATTGGAACACCCTCCCTACTCACTTTGTCTGCCCCCAGTGACTTCTTTCTTTAGCTGAATATAAAGGAAATATTGAAAGGAAGACATTTGGATGACATTCAAGACATCAAGGATAATACGATGACAACTCTGATGGCCATTCCAGAAAAAGAGTTCCAAAATTGCTTTGAAAAGTGGACTAGGCACTGGCATTGATACATAGCTTCCCAAGGGGAGTACTTCGAAGGTGACCATAGTGATATTCAGCAAGGAGATATGTAGCACTTTTTCTACAATGAGTTCACAAACTTGTTGTATAGAAAACCCTGAAGACCCCACCAAAAGACTATTAGAAACAATAAATGAATACAATAAAGTTGCAGGATACAAAAAAAGTGATGCACAAAAATCCATTGTGTTCCTATATGTTAACAATGAAATTTCAGAAAAAAAATGGAAACAAAATTTCTTTTGCAATTTCATCAAAAAGAATAAAATACTTAGGAATAAACTTAACAAAGGATGTGATGGACCTATGCACTGAAAACTATAAGACATTGAAGAAGACACAAAGAAATGGAAAAATATTCTGTGCTTATGGGTTTGAAGAATCAACAGAGTTAAAATAGCCATGTTATCTAAAACAATACACAGATTTAATGCAATCCTTATTAAAATCCCAATAGCATTTTTTCAAGAAGAAATAGAACAAAAAGGTCATCAGATTTGTATGGAATCACAAAAGGCCCCAAATATTTAAAGCAATCATGATACAAAAAGGAAAAGGCTGGAGGTATCACACTCCCTGGATTCAATTTATACTACAAAGTGACAATAATCAAAACAGCATAGTATTGGCAGGATAAAAGACACACAGACCAATGGAATAGAATAGAGAACCCAGAAATAAACAGATATACATGGGCAGATAATTTTTAACAAAGGAGCAAAAAATAAACAATGGAGAAGAGAAAGTCTCTTCAATAAATGGTGCGGGGAAAATTGGAAAGCCACGTGCAAAAGAATGAAACTAGACTGCTATCTGTAACCACATACCAAAATTAAATCAAAATGGATCAAAGACCTAAACATAAGACCTGAAACAATAAATTACATAGAAGAAAGTATAGGTACTAAACTTATGGATCTTGTGGTCAGAGAGGATTTTATGAATTTGATCTCAAAAGCACAGGCAGTAAAATCTAAAATAAATGAATGGGACTATATCAAACTAAAAAGCCTCTGCACAACAAAAGAAACCATCAACAAAACAAAGAGGCAACCAACCAAATGGGTGAAGATATTTGTAAACAATTCTTCCAATAAGGGGTTAATATACAAAATATACAAAAAGCTCATACAACTCAAAAAAAAACCCAAAACAATGTAATGAAAAAGTGGGAAGAGGACCTGAACAAACATTTTTCCCAAGAAAACAAACACATTGCCAACAGATATATGGAAAGATGCTCAACTTTCTTAGCTCTTAGGGAAATGCAAATCAGAACTACAATGGCATATCATCTCACACCTGTTAGAATGGCTACCATCAACAGACAAGGAATAACAAGTGTTGGAGAGGCTGTGGAGAAAAAGGAACTCTCATACACTGCTGGTGGGAATGTTAATAGGTACAGCCTCCCAGCTTTGGAAAGCAGGGTGGAGACTCCTCTAAAAATTATGAATAGAATTACCATACAACCCAGGAATCTCTGTTCTGAGTATCTACTCAAAAAGTATGAGAATATTTATTTGTAAAGATATGTATACCCCTATATTCATTGCAGCATTATATTGGTGGTCAAGTAATGTTAACAACCAAGGTGTCCTTTGACAGAAGACTGTATAAAGAAGATGCGGTACATATATACAGTGAAATATTACTCAGCCATAAGGAAAGATGAAATACTACAATTTGCTACAACATGGATTGATCTTGAGATTATCATGCGAAGCAAAATCAGTCAGACAGGAAAAGTTGAGAACCATATGACTTCACTCATATGTGGGATATATAACTGAATGCAACAAAGGAACAAGACAAACAAACAAAACTCATACCCAGACATTTTAGTGGTTACCAGGTGGTAAGGCGGAAGGGGGGTTGTAGAAGAAGGGAAAGTGGGTCAAGTATATGGTGATCACGGAAGGAGAACTGACTCTGGGTGGTGAACAAACAATGCAATATATTGATGATGTATTATAGAAATGTACATTTGAAACCTATATAATTTTACTAATCAATGTCACCCAATAAGTTTAATAAAAAAAATTTAAAAACAAAAAAAAACCAAAGCTGCCCACATGATGAAACACTGGTACAGCTAAAGTGCTAGCTTGGAAATAACAATCTCAGAAGTTAGGATGCTCTCATTCAGTATGTACTATATCCCTTAAGCAAATGTAAATTGTGCTATTGTGCTATTCCCCAAAAGATAGAAGACAAGGGTCCAGGATCAAAGTTGTAGAATTAGAAATGGCATACTTACCATCACTCCCAGTGACCTGCTTGAGGAATTTGTGATTCTTTTTCCAGTAACTTTAGATTCTATGTCTCCTGCTTACCACAAAAAGGGGTTTCTATGGAACATAAGAAAAGAACCATGATATCTAAATCTGTGTGCGTAATGGATCTCTTTGGGTTTCTTCTCCCAGTGAACTGTAGGGAACGTGTTACAATACCAGTAGTGGTAATGGAACCTAATTTTACAAAGAGCTAGGATTGCAGCTCTGTAATGGGGACATTCACTCAGATTCTTCTTTGTGTTTCCATGCTGGATATTAATAATGAAAAAGAAATTAGAGCAATGATGGACTGACAAGTGCAAGGTAACCTGAAGGCTTAGATCCTTCAGAGATGAAGGTCTAGGTCACTCATCTTGGCAAACAACTCAGACTAGTAGAAATGCATGCTGAAGGGAAGAGAAATCATATTGAGAATTCATGGTAAAGCAGAATATTAATATCAGGAAGAATTACATCAAGTTCTAATGCTTGTACAATTAACCCTCTGTTGTCTTTTTTTTTTTAACGCAAGGAATTGCAAGTGGACACCACCATAAAGGATCAGTAATAGGAGGACCAAGTGGACTTTAGGGGAGGTATGAGTGGATATGAGGGGTACAATGGTAGGACTCTAGCAAATGCTATTTTTACCCCTTCTATGAATCTTCTCCTAGAGATTGCCTGAAGCCAACAGAAGATGACTTCCTTCATTTCTCTGCTTAAGGACACTCTGTGGTTCTGGGAGTATACTATGCTCTAAAAGCAATCAGACCAGAAATGTCAGAGAGTTTACCCCCTTGATGTAATACTCAGTGAGTGACAGGTGAGGAATTCTCAGGCATGTTCTCACAGTCTACCAGATGTTCTCCAGCAGGATTGAGACAGAGTTGCCAGCAGTCAAAACCTATGCATTAGCACAACCTGTCTTTTCTTTCTTACCTTACACCCCTTCATAGTGTTTCCTCTGATCACTTCCTAAGACAATCACTTGCAATCCTGGTTAGGGGTTTTGCTTTTGGAAAAAACAAAATGAGATAAACTAAACTTTTTCTTTGCATTTTCTAAATTACCTATAATGAACATTTATTATTTTTAAAGTTTTTTATTTCAATTGAAAAATGTGTCAATTGTTCAAAACACTGTGTTAAAAAATATACAAGATAAGGCTGGCCCAGTGGCTCAGTTGGTTAAGAGTTGGCTTAGAGCACGAGCTCTGAGCAACAGGGCTGCTGGTTTGATTCTCACATGGGCCAATGAAAGCTGCCCTCTAGCTGAGCTGTCGCTGAGCTGTGACAGGATGGCTCAGCTGGTGTAACAAGATTGCTATGCCCACTCTCAACAAAAGACTGAACTCAGCACCTTGAGCTGAGCTGCCGCCCAGATGGCTCAGAGGATAGAACATGCACTCTTTTTTTTTTTTTTTTTTGAGGGCAGTGTCACTGGCCCTCATGTGTGGGACCTGAACTGGGGCCGCTGGCTTCCCAAGCCAGCACTTAACCACCACTCCACTCAGCTGGTCCTGAGCATGCACTCTTAACAACAAGGCTGCTGGTTCAACTCCTGCATGGGATGGTGGCTACGACCACCCACAACTAAGATTGAACACAGCACCTTGAGCTTAGAGGATGTGAGCTGCAAATTAGAAGCCAGATGGCGACCGGTGCCCTCCACAACAAAGACTGAAGAACAACAACTTGGCTAGTCCCCTCCCCCAATTCCCCAATACTATTGCCCTCTCCCAATTCCCCAACAAAATCTTAAAATATATATGTATGTATATATATATATATATATATATATATATATATATATATATATATACACACACACACACTTATATATACAAGATAGAAGGGATTTCCCATCCTACCTAAATGGAGTACCCTCATTCCTCACAGATCTTCTTTTAAACTAAATATACCTGGACATAAAACAACAAATAAGCATAAGAAAACTCTAAGCAATAGAAAGAAGAAGGTGATTTTTCCCAGGGACCTCTGTCCTTGAGGAATAACATGGTGATAAATTACCTGGGTTTCTTTTTTTTTTTTTTAGCTGAGCCATCCTGCCACCTGTTGGCAGCTCAACAGCAACTACAGCTCGGGCTGGCATCAAACCACCATTGCTCAGAGCTCAGCTCACACTCTTGAGTGAACTTTTAACCAACTGAGCCACTCAGCCAGCCCTTCCCTGGGTTTCTTATTGTCTCTGATATATCCCAGAGAGAGCACTGCAGAAGCATCCACCTTCCCCAAGTGCCAATGGAAACAAATAAGAACAGCTCCTATAAAAGCCCATACCCTCTAACCAAAAGAACTAGAAAAGGGTAGCCTAAAAACAAAAAAATATATATTTTTTAAAGCAATGTCCAACGTAATCTAGCCAAATACAAATGGAAGAAAATCATACCCTCTATCTTGAGATTTCAGCTGGGCTGAGTAAAGAGATAATTTCCACTCCTCCCCTGGCCTCAAAGAAAGCAGGCAGCAGTGTTTAGAGTCCCTGTTGGATAGTGTCAGCAAATCCATGCTTTCCCTTGGTTTTCTATTCCATGCCCAACAAAGCAGTATGCTCTGATTCCCCTGCAGTGAATGTCAGCAGGAAAAAAGGGGTAGCTGAAATTTTCTCCACCTATCTGCAATGAAGCAGTATGATTCAAAGCCCGACTTTTGTCTAGGTAGTGTCATGGGCCCAGTAGGAGGACAAATATATACATCCACATGGCCCTTGCACTAAGCTTCAACAGGAAGGAAACCTGCTAAAACAGAAGATTAAATAAGATCTAGAGACTGATAATATAATAAGCAAAATGTCCAGGATAACATAAAATATCACTCCTTTTACTAGGAAACAGGGAAATTACAAAATTTATGAGAAGAGATAATCAACGTATGAATACATCAAGGTGAGTCAAATGTTGGAATTATTTGACAAGGACTTAAAAAAATCCATCATAAAATGTTTCAACAAGCAATTATGAGTTCTCTTAAAACATATGAAAACACAGACATTCTCAAAATATAAGTAGAAATTAGAAAAAATAATCAAATGGAAATAATGGAACTGACAAATACAATAGCAGATATAAAACTCACTGGATGGGTTCAATAATAGAGTAGAGATCAGAGGATAGAATCACAAATCTTGAGGCTGATTAATAGAATTTATATAATCTGAACAATAGAGAGAAAATACACTAAAGAACAAAATAAAGGACAGCATCTCAGGGACCTGTGGTCCAAAAGAAGTTACATTCTTATCAAAATCCCAGAAAGAAAGGTGATAGAGAATAGGACTGAAACATATTTTTGAAGAAATAATTACTGAAAACTTTCCAAATTTGGCAAAAGACATAAACCTAGAGATTCAGGAAGCTAGGTATACCCTCAGAAAGATAAATGTCAAAATATTCATGCCAAGACACATCATCATAATAAACTTCTAAAAATGAAAGACAAAAATAAAACAGAACCTTGAAAGGAGCCAGAGAGAAAAAAGATAACCATTACTTACAGGAGAAGACCAATTGTAACGACATAAGATTTCTCATCTGAAACAATGGAGTGAAACCATGGAATCCAGAAGGAAGTGGCACGATATATTTTCAAGTACTGAAAGAAAAGAGTACTGTCAAATGCAATTTCTATATGCAGTTAAAATATCCGTTAGTAATTAAGGAGAAATGAAGGAGAAATGAAGACATCCTTAGATGCAGAAAAACTAAGAGAAGTTGTTGCAAACAGACTTACCCAAAAGAATGGCTAAAGGGATTTCTCTAAACAAAGAGGAAATTATAAAAGAAGGAACCTTGGAACATCAGAAAGGAAATAAGGACACTATAAGCAAAATATAGGTAAATACTTTCCTTATCCTGTTAAGTTTTCTAAATTATATTTGATGGTTAAAGCAAAAATTGGATCACCTGATATGGTTCTAAATATAGAGGTGAAATAGTTAACACTATTATATTATAAATGGGAAGGTGGAGACATAAAAACAGATGAGGTTTCTATAATTCACTTAAACTGATAAAATGACATGACTAGACATTGATAAGTTTGGTATATATCATGTCATATCTATAGGAACAATTAAGAAAACTATGAAAAAAATGATACACACAAAAACACTACAGATAATTCAAAATGTATATTTAAATGTTCAAATAATCCACAGGAAGGCAAGGAAAAGGAAATAAATAAAAAGCAGAGAGAACAAATAGGAAAAAATAAAAGGACAGATTTGATCCATAATATATAAATAACTACATTAAATATATAAACAGTATAAGCATAAAACTGCAAATTCTTTATCCAGTGAATATATCCTTCAGGAATGAAGGGGAAGCCACATTAACAGGCAAAGGAAAGCTAAGACAACTTGTTTCCAGCAAATATACACTTAAATAACAGCTATAGGATGTTCTCTTAAACAAAAGGAAAATGATAACTAAAGAAGGCTTGGAAAAGAATGATTTTAGGATAGATACAATTATATAATAGCATGTCCTTCTCATGAGTTTTAAACATTGTATTTGGAGCTTAAAAAATTTATGGCACCTCTGATATAGTGCTCAATGCATTTAAGGAAAATATTCAAAACAATAGTATTTTAAAAGTGAGGAGTGTGAAGGGACTTTAGTGGAACAAAGGTTTCCACTCTTTACTAAATGTAGATTATGATAAGTTAGTATGTATATTGTATTACCTACAGCAACAGCAAAGAAAACTATATAAGCAATATACTTGGATACACTATCAATCAATCAATCAATCAATTAATCCCGGTGGAAACCTAAAACATGTTCTATTTATTGATCAGAAGGCAAGAAAAGACAAACAAAGGAACAAACAGAAAAAAAAACTAATGCAAAGCTAGTCTTAACCCATAACATATCAATGATTTTTTTTAAAAAATTTTTTTCTTTTTGAGGACAGTGTCACTGGCCCTCATATGTGGGACTGAACCCGGGCTGCTGGCCTCCCAAGGCAGCGCTTAACCACTGTGCCACTCGGACGGCCATCAATGATTACTTTAATATATGCAGGCTAAATACATGAATTGAAAGACAGAGATTTGCAGAATGGATAAAAATACATGACCAACAATATGCTGTCTAAAAGAAACTCACTTCAAAGTAATGGACATAGATAGGTTGAATGAAAAAGGATGGAAAAAGATATACCATGTAAACATCAATCAAAACAAAGCAGAAGTGGCTATATTAATATCAGATAAAGTAGACACCAAAGCAAAGAAAATTATGAAGACAAACATTATATAATGATAAAAGGATCAATATACCAGGACACAACAATCTGAAATGTGAGTGTACACAGCAAACATGAAGCCTCACAATTGATAAAGCAAAAATTGATAGAACTGAAAGCACAAATAGACACATTAGCAATTATAATTGATGACTTCAACAACACCCCAGTCTCTGCTATTAATAAAAGTACTAGAGAATAAATCAGCAAGAATATAAGTCAGCAACACCATCAAATACCAGGATGTAATCGATGTTTATAGAACAGCAGAATATACATTTGTGGCTTTTTTTTTTGAAGGCAGTATCACTGGCCCTCATATGTGGGATCCGAACCGGGGCCACTGGTGTCCCAAGCCAGCTCTTAACCAATGCGCCACTCACCCGGCCCGGCAAAATATACATTTGTATATGATTTCTCTCTCCACAATAGAATCGAACTAAAAATCAATATCAGAAAGGCAAAAAAAAAAAAAAAAAATCCCTGAACACTTGGAATTTAAACAACACAATCTTATATAATACATGGGTGAAAGGGTCTCAAAGGAGATTTGAAAAATACATAGAATTGAATAAAAATGAAAATACAAAATATGAAATATGTGGAAAGCAGCTAAACTAGTAATGAGAGTATAATCTATAGTAATAAAGATTTACATTACAAAATAAGAATGGTCTTGAACCAATATTCTAAATTCTTACCTTAAAAATCAAGAAAAAGCAAAGCAAAATAAACCCAAAACAAACAGAATGAAAGAAATAATAAAGACAAGAGGAGAAATAAATGAAATTGAAAACTGGAAAACAACAGAGAAAACAATGCAACAAAAGCTGATTCTTGAAACAAAATTAAAAAACCTCTAGCAACAATGAGAAAGATAAAGAGAGAAGATGCAAATCATAAATATCAATAATGAAACAGAGGATATCACTATAGATCCTGTAGCTATTAAAAGAATAACAAGGATGGGCCGGCCGAGTGGCACAGTTGTTAAGCGCTGGCTCGGGAAGCCAGTGGCCCCGGTTCGGGTCCCACATATGAGGGCCAGTGACACTGCCCTCTAAAAAATAATTAGTAATTAAAACAATAAAATACTGTGGGGATGCATTTAAAAAAAAAAAAGAATAACAAGGAAAACTACAAACAACATTGCTTTCACACAATGGACAGCTTTGAATTCCTTGAAAACTACAAACTATCAAATTCCACCAAGATAACATAGACAACCTAAATAGTCTTGTAACCATTATTAAAATTAAAATTGTAATTTAAAAGTTCTCAAAAAAAGAAATATCCAGACCCAAATGATTTCACTGGAGAATTTTATCAAATATTTTTTTTTTATTAAATTTATTGGGGTGACAATAGTTAGTAAAATTACATAGGTTTCAAGTGTACAATTCTCTAATACATCATCTATATATCATGCTGTGTGTTCACAAGCCAGAATCAGTTCTCCTTCTATCACCATATATTTGACCCTCTTTATCCTCTTCTACTATTCTTCCTCCCCCCTTCCCCTCTGGTAACCACTAAACAATTGTCTGTGTCTATGAGTTTTTGTTTCTTTATTGGTTTGTCTTGTTCCTTTGTCGCTTTCAGTTTTATATCTCACATGTCAATGAAGTCATATGATTCTCAGCTTTTTCTGTCTGACTTATTTTGCTTAGCATAATAATTTCAAGATCCATCCATGTTGTCACAAATGGCAATATTTCATCCTATGGCATATTTTTTAAAATTATCACTTATTATACATAAACTGTTCCAGAAAATAGAAGAGAAGGAAACATTTCCCAAAATATTTTATGACCCTGATTCCAAAACAATACAAGTACAGTGTAAAAACAGGAAACTATAGACCAATATTCCTAAATTAATACCATAACCTCTATAATCATTCCAAAGACAATGAAACACTTAGATATACATTTGAAAAATATTTACAGTATCTGTAGGCTTAAAATGATACATTCCAATTAAAACAATCAAAGCAGGCCTAAATAAATGGAGAGACAGACATACCATTTTTACATGTTGGACGACTCAATATTGTAGAGATGTCAAATTTCCCCAGACTTATCTACGAATTTATGCAATTCCTATCATAACCTCAGAATTTTTTCTTATAAAATATTGTATGGAAGAGCATATTCTCTAGAATTGCTAAAACTATTTTTTTTTTTTTAAGGGCAGTGTCACTGGCCCTCAGATGTGGGATCCGAACCTGGGCCGCTGGCATCCCAAGCCAGCTCTTAACCACCACGCTACTCGGCCGGCCCTGATAAAACTATTTTGAACAAAAGGGAAAATGTGGGCGAACACATTCACTTGATATTACGATTGATTGTATAGTTACGAAAATTAAGATAGTGTGGTATGATGGAGGGATATATGCATAGAACAATGGAACAGAACAGAATATCCAGAAGTAGACACACACAAATACACCCAACCCATCCCCCTTTTGCAAAATACTGCAGTTCCATGGAAGAAGGATACCCTTTTCTACAATTGGTGCTGGAGAAATTGAACATCAATAGGGAAAAAAAAAGAACATCTACCTAAACCTCACATCTTATACAAAACTAACTCAACATGGATCATGAACTTAAATAAAAAACAAAATTTTAGAATGTTTAGAAGAATAATATGGGAAAATCTTCAGGATCTAGGGATAGCAAAGCATTCTTAGAATTAACAATAAAAGCACAATCCATAAAAAGATAAATTTATAAGTTGGATCTCATCAAAATTAAAAACTGACATTTCACCTACTTGAATATACTGTTATAAATAAGCACATTCAAAAGATGTTAAACACCATTAGCCGTTAGGGGAATGCAAATTAAAACCACAATTAGATATCAAGACCCACCTATTAAAATGGCAAAAATTAAAAAAATAATAATATTAATAAATAGAAGAGAAAAATCTGTGCAAAAGAATTCCAAATATTTATTTTGATACTCTGCCCTACATGAATACATAAGAACCTCTTTAAAACACTTAACAAATTGCTGTTGGCAACCCACTGGTAAATAGTTCAAACAATTGAGTTTGTAGTAACTATAATTTTTAAATGAAATTGAGTAGAATAGAATATATCAAAGTGCATTGTTCATAGAAAGTGTAAGTACTATCTGGTAAAATTTTGTGGGTTTTGATATATGTGTAAAATACGTTTCTCACTCAGGATTTTGGTCAGCTAATGTTGAAAACCACTCCTTGAAGAAGTTCTACCATCAAAGGATAGACATAGAAACAAATGATGAATAGACATCATGCTCTGAAATCATATATAACTACCAAGAGAGATGTCAAGTTAGCAGTTCATATCAGGATTTTTATTTTAGTGCTGCTCATTGCAGGAATTGCCTGAAAATTGCTGATGGATATAAAGAGCTCATCTGTAGTGATTTCTCACTCATCATCCAAACTTGCTGGTGACTGCAGTTTTTCTCTTTTTTTATTTCTAGATATCTGGAAAGAATTATGTCAACAAACATTTACTGAAACACTTCTCATGATTACTCACAGTTATCTTGGCAACATAATCCTGGCATCTCCATTTATTGTTCCTAAGAAAAAATGTGACTGCTCAGATATGCAGAAAGTAACTACATATGTATGAAAATATTTAGATCAGATTGAAGCTTAGGAGCCTGTTGTTGAAGGAAAAAAACCTATGCTGGGGGATTAAAATATCGACTTCAATTAGTCCTGTAACCTTCATATTTGATCATCCTCAGAAGCAGAATTAGAGACCTATTTATCTAAGAACAGATATGGTGACAGAAGGAGATTTGACTTTGGGTGGTGAATCCATAATGCAATATATAGCTGATGTATTATAGAAATGTACACCTGAAATCTATATAATTTTATTAACCACTGACACCCCCAATAAATTGAATTTAAAAGATCTGTATATCATACAGTAGAATTAATAGTTAAAAATGTTAAAGAATCATCTATGCTGAGCTCTGACAACTTTTAAAATTATTTAATGTGAGCAAACTAGAAAGCATCATAGATAGAGAACTTTTCTTTATTCTTTTTTCCTTTTTTTCTTTTAGAGGAATAAGGGCAATATTTATAGGAAGCCAGTTGTGCCCAACTAGCTTATGAGTTTGACAGAAAGTTAAGACCTAATTTCACAATTAAGAGTCAGAAGTTAGCAACCATCAGATGACTAGAATAGTCTTAAAATAGAGATGCTTTTCATGTTGAGGAGATAAGCTGATACCGTTTGGAGGGGAGAAAAGTGAGGAAAAGACCAACGAAGATATAGAGATGGCAAATCAGCATATGAAAAGATGCTGCACATCATATGTCAATTGGGGATTGCAAATTAAAACAACAATGAGATACCACCCCATACCTATTAGAATGGCCAAAATCCAGAACAATGAAAACACCAAATGCTAGAGGGGATGTGAAGCAAAAGGAACTCTCATTCACTTCTGGTGGGAATGCAAAATGGCACGGCCACCTTAAGAAGTCATTTTGGCAGTTACTTACAAAACTAAACATACTCTTGTGTATATGATCTAACAACCATACTCCTTGGCATTTACCAAATTAGTTGTAAATTTATGTCCACAGAAAAACCCACACATCAATGTTTATAGCAACTTTATTCAAAGTTGCCAAAACCTGGAAAATATCAAGGTGTCCTTCAGTAGGTACATGGATAAATAAACCATGATACATACAGACAACCACATATTATTCAGCACTAAGAAAAAATGAGCTAGCAAACCATGAAAAGATATTGCCAACTGAAAGAAACCAACCTGAAAAGGTTACATACTCCACATTGCCAACTATATGACATTCTGGAAAAAAGCAAAACTATGGGGACAATAAAAGAATTTTTGGTCCCAGGGATTGGTGGGGTTGCAGGAGGGATGAATAGGTAAAGCAGATTTTTAGGTATGTGAAACCATTCTGTGTGTCACTATAATGGTAGACACATGTCACTATATATTTGTCCAAACCCATGGAATGTACATTAAGAGTGAACCCTAATATAATCTATGGACTTTGGGAGATAATGATGTGTACATATATGTTTATTAGTTGTAACAAATGTACCACTCAGGTGCAGGATGGTGATAGTGAGGGAAGCTGTGCATGTGTGAAGACAGACGTTATATAGGAACTCTCTATACTTTCTTATGTTTAATTTTTCTGTGAACCTAAAATGGCTCTAAAAATAAAGTATATATAGTTTAGTAGTTACCAGAGGGTAAGCGGGGAGGAGGGTGGTAAATGAGGGTGAAGGGGATGAAATATGTGGTGATGGAAGGAGAACTGACTCTGGGTGGTGAGCACACAATGTGATGCATAGATGATGTAGTACGGAATTGTACACCTGAAATCTATGTAACTTTGCTAACAATTCTTACCCCAATAAACTTTAATTTAAATAAATAAAGAAAGAAGTCTTTTTAAAAGGAAAAGAGTAAAAGAAGAGAAATATATATTGCATATATAATATCACTGAATGCATTGAATATCATTGGAAATATATATATATTTAAACCCAGGGTCCAATGAGGGTATCAGATGTTAAAAAAAAAACACAACAAAAATACTTCAGAGTATACTTGTGCTCAGATAGTGTTGTTTGCAAGAAAATATAGAGGCTACAGGGTGTAATAGAGTGGATGCAGGGCTTGTTTGACAAAATATGCAAGGGTTCTCAAGCAAGTGCGTTTATAATAACTTGTAGTGGGAGCAGTAACTCCCTCATAGTATAATAAATAAAATTGAGTTAATTATGTAGGCAGCTTATGAATCCCCATGAGACACACTTAGAGCCCAGAAGAATAAGGTACAGAATAAATGAAGATATGATCTCATCATCCCTGGTTACAGAGCTATCACAAGTACTAACTACTTAGTGAGGAGTAATTAGCAGTCAAACTAAATTCTGTATTACACTGTACATCTGCAATTTGCTGTTTATGCTTAATTCTCCTTCTTAGAAATTTTGTTTTTAACTTGATCCACCCTGTGATCATGTTACATCCCCCAAATATCTATATACTTTTTTTTTCTTTTCTTTTTCCCACGTTAATTTTCTTTTTTTTCTTTTTATTTTTTTAAATTAGTTTCAGGTGTACAACACAGTGCAATAGTTATACTCTTTAACCCTCAAAATGAGAACTCCTCTCCCCCAATTCTCCAACCCACACCTCCCCCCATATCATACGTATCTATTACAATTCCTTTGACTCCCTTCCACAGTATAATCCACATCCCGTGACTATCTATATATTCAATTACAGTTGATATACAATATTATACAACATCAGCTTCAGGTGTACAGTGCAGTGATCAAGCCTCTACTCCATCCATGAAATGGTCTCCCTAACAAGACATGTGACCATCTGACACCCCACAAAATATTTACAACATTATTAATTATATTCCCCAAACTGTCTTTCATATCCCTGTGGCAATATTGTAGTTACCTATTTATGCTGTCTAATCATTTCCCCTTTCCCCTTCTCCCTCAGTCCAAGCCTCTCCCAACTAGCAACCCTCAGTTTTTACTCTATATGTATGAGACTGTTTCTGTTTACTTTGCTCATTCATTCAGTTTTTCAGATTCCACATATAAGTGAGATCATGTGGTATTTGTCTTTCTCCAACTGACTTATTTCACTTACCATAATAGTCTCTAGGTCCATCCATATCGTTGCAAATGGTACGATTTCATTCTTCTTTATAGCCGAGTAATACTCCACTGTGTAAATGTACCACAGTTTCTTAATCCAGTCATCTACCGATAGGCATTTTGATTGTTTCCAAGTGTTGGCTATTGTAAATAGCGCTGCAATGAACATAGGGGTGCATATATTTTTTTGAATTAGTGTCTTGGGTTTTTCAGGATAAATACCTAGGAGTGGAATTGCTGGGTCAAACGGTAGCTCTATTTCCAGTTCTTTGAGATACCTCCATACTGACTTCCATAGTGGCTGCACCAATCTGCAATCCCACCAACAGTACAGCAGGGTCCCCTTTTCCCCACAGCCCCGCCAGCACTTGTTTGTTGATTTATTGATGATAGCCATTCTGACTGGAGTGAGGTGGTATCTCATTGTGGTTTTTATGTGCATTTCCCTAATGGTCAGTGAGGTTGAACATTTTTTCATATGCCTGTTGGTCTTCTGTATGTGCTCTTTAGAGAAATGTCTCTTCATATCCTCTGCCCATTTTTAAATTGGGTTGTTGTTTTTTTGGTGTTGAGTTGCCTGAGTGTTTTATAAATTTTGGATATTAACCTCTTATCAGATATATCGTTGGCAAATATATTCTCCCATTCAGTAGGCTTCCTTTTTGTTTTATTGATGGTTTCCTTTGTTGTAAAAAATCTTTTAAGTCTGATATAATCCCATGTGTTCATTTTTTCTTTTACTTCCCTTGACCGCGGGGATGTAGTATGTATACTTTAAGTTTTAAATAAGAACGCAATCAAGTATTAGCAAAAGTCAGAAATGCCTGAATATGGGTGAGCCCTATAACCAGCTGATGACTAGATTGACACAGTAACAAGCCTGTCTGTCCTCCGGACTACTGATGAAGGAGGTGAGTGGAGGCTATAAAACTGGTGTCCTGCATGCAGGCACTCACATCTGCAGCATTCATTTCAACCGTGGATTAATGTTTTGCTTAGAAATCTTAGCATATCATTAGATAGTGCTGAAGAAAAGGCTCATGTCAGAAAAAATGCAGTAATTTTTATATGGACTACCAGATTCAGTGGGATATACATAAGGCTATCAATGATGTTTGAAGATGTTTCCGTTATTTCCAAACAAGAGACTACATGGAGCATAAAATAAGGTCAATCATCATACTGCAACACAGCACACAATACATGTCAATGAATCCCCAAATATGTAACATTAAATCAGATATTTATTTAATTATGATAGCTATTAACAAGGAAGAGTAGGTATCATTATGCCTTTGCCTAGATCCTTTCATCTGGGAAAATATAATATTAAATTCCGTTTAACAACCACCATGTATCCTGGTTCCTAGAGAGCATTACGCAAAGGGTCGTGAAGGGAATACAAAGATGGATAAACCACAGTCCCTACAGTTCATCAAAGATATCATGATGCAGGGGCTTGGCAAATGATCCTTATTTTCAGTTGTTCTAGGAGAGGAACTAATGCGTTTCTATTTTGGAAAAGGAGTGTTGCTACCCTTTGTAATGTATCATTTCTAATGTATCATTCTGGAAATAACTCTCAAAGCTATGGAAGTATTTTTGGCCTATGTAAGGAGAACTGATGTTAAACTATAGCATGTGTGTTTGTGATGTCTATCCTTTGGATACTGTATTTTTCTAGTAGCTAGCTATGATTCATAGTACACCATTTTTCTGTTGCCCAGTTACTGACTCATGGCATCCAACATATAAACACTTATATTAGCTTGTCAAAAATCCAGAAATAGCAAAATTTAAGCCACCAAATCAATACATAGTATCCAGTAAGAGTTTATTGTACATGTAAAAATAATTAGTGAGCTAGGAGCTTTCAAATTCAAAACAGATATGAAGCTCAAGAGGGTGATGTTATAGAATGGCTTATAAAGTGAAAATGAGGAATTTGTTTTGCTTTACAATGATTGGTTATTATAGTGGGGGTTTCCAGAGGACAGGGGATTGCTTAAAAGTAATTATCTTATACCATTTTTAGGAAGATGACTCAAGTTTTCTTTTATGATTATCAGAAGCATTCACAAGAAATAATCTAAGTTTCACTTATGTTCATAAAATATGCTAAATTTACTTTTGATCACATGGTTTTAATTGTTTTGTCTGCTCAGGGAATTTTCAAGTCTGATCTTTACTTTATATTAATTTTAACAAGCTCAGAAGACTCAATTTTTGCTTTATTCTTGATATTAAGTCATTTTTGTTTGAGAATTTTCAAACCTTGTCTTCTTAAGGAAAAGTTTGCATGTGCTGAGGTAATGTGATTATCAACATTAGCAAGAGTATAACTTAAGAATGTAAATATAACTTCTGGAATGATAGAATTAGGAACTAGGTAGACTTCCTTCCCAGCAAAACTATAATCTCACTAATAAAAATTATGGAAAATAGTCATTTAAATTCCTTGAGAGCTGTTCTAAGGGCATACAGCAAATGGAGAAACATTCATTCAAGAAAATCTAATAAATCTCAGTAATAAAAACATAAACCTATGGGCTGGCCACGTGGCTCAGTTGGTTAAGATCTCACTCAAGAGTGCGAGCTGAGCTCTGAGTAACAGCAGTTCGATGCTGGGCCCAAGCTGAGCCGTCGCTGAGCTGCCAACAGGTGGCAGGATGGCTCAGATAAGAAAAAAAAAACAAAAACAAAAACAAAAACATAAACCTGTGATATCTGAGCCATGACCTGGTCCACTGCCACCCCATGTCTAGCTGTCAGGTGTTTAGCTTATCAGTTAGGATGGGGAGCCAAACTGAAAGTAACAATCAAGCCTTTCTTCACTTACTGAGAGTGCAAGCAACAGGCAAAGGGGAAAAAAAAAAGTGCCGGTTCCCTAATATTCTATTTCTCCTCAAGGAATGGTATAGGATAAGCCCCAGTCACATGGCATGCAGTATGGGTGGTGGTGGTGGTGAGGGGGTCATTTCACTGCCAAGGTGCTCTGAACAAAATGTTCCGATTCTTTTATGGACCCTGAAAACTAGGGGTCTGGAGAACGGGGTGGGTGGGGGGGAAGTCTAGGTGTAAGTCAGATGTCAAATGTGCTGAATCAGAGAAGGGGAAAAGTACCTTGGTCAAAACTCCCTTATAAGGAGGTTTTAGCAGATGTTCCTGAAAAGCGCCTGTGGAGTCTCCCAAGATAAGGAAGCCTCTGAATTGGTTGGGTATGCAGATGTATGTATATATAAGCATGGCTTGTCCAGCGGTCACCTTAGTCCTTGACTGAAACTCCCTCCAGAGACTGCAATGAACTGGCTGTGTACCAAATCTGCAGTGGGGTGGGTATCTTTCTCCCATTAGGTCTTCTAGGTAAAGCCTTTGTAATTGCCAAAATTTGGGTCTAAAAGATTGTACATAGAATTTTTTTTAAAGCTTTATTGGAGAACACTGTGTTTTTTCCAGGACCCATCAGCTCCAAGTCAAGTTGTCCTTCAATCTTAGTTTCGGAGGGTGCAGCTCAACTCCAAGTCCAGTACACTGTTTTAGATCTAGTTGCCAGCAACCTTGTTAAGAGCACACTCTCTAACCAACTGAGCCATCTGGCTGCCCACCAGCAGCTCAGTGGCAGCTCAGCTCAAGTTGTTGTCTTCAATCTAGTTGCAGAGGGTACAGCTCACTGGCCCATGTGGGAATTGAATGTGCAACCCTGTTGCTCAGAGCACGTGATCTAACCAACTGAGCCACCCAGGCACCCCAGCACATAGGATTTTGTTATGCAGCTGGACTCCTCAATCCCCTGCTCTGTATTTGACCTATGACCCTGCTCTGGACATGTGCAGTCATAAAGACAGGCTATCTCTGCTAATTCCCTGTCAGGAGCTATAGTTTAACCCTGGGAGAGGCAAGCTGTCAGCATTTTTCATCCCCTGTTTCCTAGCCCCAAACTGCAGGAACTGTTTTTCAAGCAGGTAAAGGTGGCAAGCTGAGACTATTGTAAGCCTCTGCCCCAGCTGACTTATAGGACAAAGCTTACATGCCAGAAGGGGCAAGCCAAGAAGATAAGGGGCTGCATCCACTCCCCACCAGGACTACCTGTAGAGCAGGGTTGTCATTCCTGAAAGTGAGGGACTTCAATCACAGTTCCTGGGTTGGGGTACAGGATTTATGTCCAAGAGGAAGGGTGGATCAGAAGGCCAAAGAGCTCTAAATCTCTGCCTGAGAGGATCGGCCTTATTTGGACCACAGAGAACTCCATGTCTAAGGGCATTATTTAAAACAGAGAAGATTTTGGTGGATAGCCATCATTACCATGGAGATTTCTAACTCCATTTCTGTGAGCCAAACCAAAGAGCAACCAGAAGTTTAATATTTAATAGGTGCCCTTTTATTTTTAAAAGTGTTCAATTTTGAAAAATAAACTGTATGATAACCGTAATGTTAAAGCTAATAAGTGTTTTATATATGGGCTTCTATCTTGTCTGTTATTGTATCTCAGTCTAAAGCTAGGCATTACAGGTTCAATGCAGAGAACCTGGGCAGAATGGGAAACATCAGGACCTTGACCTGCCCTTAGCTCAGGGGTAATGCAGTCACATGGGATATGGAGCCAGCCATAGATATTACAGAGATGATAGAATATTAGAGGTGCTAATTTGACACAAAAGTCAACCTTGGCTTCTAGGGTGAAACTTAAGTTCATAAAACTTAATAATTGAAAGTGACAACCTCTGGGCTCTATATTAAGGCCCGTGAAAGTGAAATGTTTCAACAGTAATAAATATAGTCATTGGCTAATATATTTAAAACTAACTGCTATGGCCACTCAACACAATACCCTCTAGGTCCATCCATCTTGTTGCAGATGGCAAGATTTCATTCATTTTTATAGCTGAGTAGAGTAAGTCAAACAGAGAAAGACAAATGCCATATGATTGCACTTGCATGTGGACTCTAAAGAACAAAATAAATGAACAAATGAAACAGAAAAAAATTCATAGATACAGAGAACATTTTGATGGTCGCCAACTGGGAGGGGTTTGGGGGAGTGACTGAAAAAGGGGAAGAGATTAAGAAGTACAAATTGGTAATTACAAAAAAGTCAAAAAAGTCATGGGGATGTAAAGTATAGCATAAGGAATATAGTCAATAATATGGTAATAACTGTGCATGGTGTCAGATGGGTACTTATTTATCAGGGTCATAATTCCATATGTTATATAAATGTCTAATCATTATGTTGTACACATGAAGCTAATATAATATTGTATGTCAACTGTAATTGAAAAATAAAAAAAACTGAGTGTTATGTCAATACCAAGCAAAATTGTTCAGAAGATACCTTTGGCAGAATTTTTTTAAAATTCTTGTTAAAAATACCATGGTTTGGTCATACATAATTTAATATTATCCCAGGCAATCCTAATTATAAAGTGGATAGAATGATAAATATTTGATTTATTCAAGACCATTCCAAATGACATTAAACAAAAAATTTGTATGCTATAAAAAGTCTTTATCTGTGCAAATATGGTGAGTTAACTTTGAAGCAGTTTAAACAGAGTTCTTAAGCTGCAGGACTTCTCAGTGTGTTAACATGCTAATGTAATATATCATGAATCCCCAAGAGAAGGGCTTAATGAACACCATTTCCCATTTAACAAAACAACCCTTTCTTTGTTCTTTTATTTCTTTGCCCCGCATAGTAATAAAATATCCTGTCAGCTACAATAAAAAATTAAATCTCGGGCCGGCAGAGTGGCGCGGTGGTTAAGCGCTGGCTTGGGAAGCCAGCGGCCCCGGTTCGGTCCCACATGTGAGGGCCAGTGACACTGCCCTCAAAAAAAAAATTACATTTCATATTTCTAATCCCAAATTGGCAAAACTGCTATGAAACCTAATTTCAATAAGCAATGAAAATATATACACAAATAATTACAAACTCTATTACAACATATGACTATTTGTCAAATTTACCTTATGTAAGTAATCCTTTCTCTATTTGTCCCAACCTCACTTCTTGTACAAACCTCTTACTCAAAACCAGTCATGGCAATAATGTTTATGTATTTTGATTTTTATAAGATGCATAAAATGTATGCATACATTTCATCAAGCCTCAGAAGGAGGTATTAGGCTTTGTGTCAGGGCCCATTTTTCCTACTTTAGTCATTCATTAGGTCAGTGCAAGTAGGCACTTCATTATCCTGACAGGTGGGCAGAACATAGCGACAAAGAATTTATGAGCTCACCATGCTTAGAAATCCAGTTAGGTTAGCAGTTGAAATCAGAGAAGTTGTTAGTAGATAGTCTAGCCAATCTCTCAGACTAAATTTGTTTCAAATCATTACCCGGGACCACTGTGACTGCTGAATACTGAGTTTGTTCAGAAGAGCTGCTAGTATAACCTAATTGGCCACAGAAAGGATATGCCTCCCTGCACATTAAAACATTTCTTTTGTTCTTCTTGTTTTCAACCATTCTACTGTATTCTGACATCAAATAGCTGTTTGAAGATCATTCACCTTCTTGGAACGTATATGTTTTGAAGGAGTATTGACTCATGTCGGTAGATTGGCTGAAGTGCTTTTTTTTTTTTTCCTTCTATTTTTTTTTATTTGTTTTTAAGCCTCAAGCTCCAAGCCTCCTCCCTGATGATCAAGTCCTATTTGTTAAGATTAAGGAGGGCTCACATATAATATTGATCAGATTGTTCCTGAGCTTTAGTGGTCTATGGTCAAATAAGAAAGAAGTCAGAAAACAGGACTATATCCTTGTTTGTTCTGGGTTATAATGCAAAATTGCAGACAATCACTGTGCTTTCCTAAAGAGCTGATTCATTGCGAATTTATTCTCAATTTCTCCTTGAAAAAAATAATAAAATAATTATTTCCCCCTGTATTTATTTATGTGCATTTTCACTGTAGTTGTGTGTATTATCTGCTCTGTTCTTCATGCTAAATTAAACCATGCAAATTTGACTTCATAAAAATGTCTGTTCAGTCCTCCACAGAAATTTAAATGGGAGAAAACCCTCATAATCTGTGATTTCTTATCCAATGGCATGTCATTGCAAAACTACATGTTTAGAATATGTAATCTTTTGAAATGGATTGATAGATCTTTAACATTTTTATTGTCATATGATCCTCACTTTCAGCATTAGCATATTGAATTCTTTCAAATTGTAATACACAAAGGAAGTTCAAATGCCTCTAAAATTAAGAGGCATCTTTTGAAGCCATCCTTTCATTCTGTATTACCATTTAGTTTCCTTTCTAACTTTCTAAAACACACGTTATATAACTAAAGCATTAACTAATTTGGTGTAATACTGATAACAATTTTAAGAGGAGCTATACATTTGTTTCATGAGAAGTTGTAACGTGTTCAATCGAATTATGAATCCAAATATAAAAAACAATTATTAAATAAAATTAATTTTTTTAAGGATGTCCTTTCAAAAGTTTCATAATATTTGACAGAAAGATGCACCAATTTTCAGTTAAAAAGTTATGAAGTGCAGTCATCTGAAATGAGACTAGTGATAAATGTATTATTTTAAAGGGGATTATTTTGTCAAATTACACTTAATAACAGTTTTTTTTTTTTAAATGAGTTGCTCAAGACATAAAATGTATGCAAATTTCTAGTTAATGTGGCAGCTCAAACATGCCCTTATCAAACACTACAATAAAGATATAAAAAGGTTTAATTCACAAGGCCAAACAGAATGAGAAAGGAGGCAACAGCTTTTTAGGAGTATTGACAGAGTTTTGGTGGATGAAATATAACTATATGAATGCTAAGTGCCCCAACAGAGTGAGGAAAGCTGAGACCTAAGTGCTAGAGGAAAGATAGTAACCAGAAACACAGGTAGCTGTGCCTTGTTGACCAACAATGCTGCTCTCTGAGAAAAGCTCTTCCCATGTATTGCCTCATCCTTTAAAGTATTTAGCTAAAGCAGGTGTCCATGTGGGGTCAGAAAAATAATTTTCCTGATACCTTTCTAAGTTCTTCTGACTAGACTAGTAATCAAATTAACATGTGAAGGATTAACAGGAGAAAATTACCAAATTTATTACATATGTACATGTGGGAATTCCATAAGAATATATGACGTGTGGACAGATAGGGCAGTTAAGACTTATATGCCATACTGAGTTAAGGAGAAGTGGAGGTTGTGGTTCCGGACTTCAAAGGACAGAAAGACAATTGACATGGAGAAGGAAAAGAAAATGTTTGGCAAAGAAATGTTAGTTGGCCCATATTTAACAACGGGACACAGTGAAGACTTTGATCAAATGGGCCTTGACAGGTTTTGCCCTCTCTATCACACTTAGTTCATATTAAACCATAGTGAACTATGATTGTATCTCTCTTCCTAGAGCAGGTCCTGTATCTAAATTCTTTTAGGCATTTAGAGAGAAGGTCAAGGGTTATTTCTCTTTCTTTTCTTAAAAATAACCAGCTTAAAATAATCAATATCTCAAAAGGTGGCAAACTGTTGCTATATATATATATATATATATATATATATATATATATATATACTGGCGACTTTGTTCTAGAGACAAAATCAGGATATGTCTGCAATTTTGAACTTTTGTTGTGTGGACTATTCTTTGTTATTTTAAACAAAATCACAGTTAATCAGACTGATTCAATTCTGAGTGAAGAACTGATTATTTTAAGTCTAATCAAAGATGATGCCTTTCCTGCAACTCAAAAAATAGGGATCACATGATTTCTGGAACACACAGTACAAAGCCGAGAACCTTTCCAACTGTCATTGCACAAAGAGAAGCATTACCTCTTTTCTAGTAACCTCCAAGCTCTTGTAGATTGGAAAGGTATTTAAATATCTAAATTTTGGGGGAAAATAAATTGCATGAGAGTTTAACAGAGAAAATTTCAACAGCAAAAATTCTGTCACAAGCAGAGATGCATGAATGTGGACAATGCGGTAAGAAGTCATAAGAGCATACATTGGTAAAACGAAGGATATCTGAAATGTGCAGTCTCAAGAGATGAGGTTTCAGAATGAGAAACTTTGCCTACGTAAAAACAATCTCTCTTAATTCCACATGCCCTCCAGCTACCACCCTATCTCTCGCCACTGATTCACAGCTAAAGACTTCCACACTCCTAAAGTGAATCTAGTTTGATTTCTGCCCTCATCATTTTGTTGAAAACTCTCTTCCTGAGATCACCAGTGGCTTTGTGTCACTAATTCTAATAGACATTTTTCAGTCTTCATTTTGCTTGACTTCTCAGCAGTATTGATCCTTCTGATCTCACTTTAAATTATGAAAGATTGATTTCCCTTGGCTTTCTCACATAAAGCAAACAACAACCCATCTTTCGGAACTTCAGCAATTTTTCTTTTCCCCTACTTGCCACCCCTTTTCTATCTCTTTGTGGAATCATTTCCTCTATCCACTAGTTAAATATTTCAGGTTGTCCACTTTGAATCCCAGGATCTCTTATTTTCTCATTTTATAGTCTTTTCTTAGGCAAACATATCCAGATATGAAACTGTATTGACTATTTCCATGGTGTCGACTCTCAAATCTTTATCTCCATCATAGGACTTCCTTCTGAGTCTATAACGATGAATTTTTAATTGGCGTATTCTCTGGGTTATTTCCAAGGAAATCCAAACACTACAGGACCAAGATGAAATTTGGGGATCCTCTCTTCCTGAACCTGATCATTGACTGTTCTGTATTTCATTTAATGAACACCACCATAAATTTAGAAACTCAGGAGTCAGCTTTGACTACTCCTTTTCCCTCACTATTCCACCTTCCATAATCAGTCATCAAATCTTATTTACTTTACCTCCCATTATCTTTCAAACCCATCCATTTCTCTTATGATTCACTGCCACATTCCTTTCTAATTCTAAGATACTAGCAACTATCTGTTGGACTGGTACCGCAAGAACCTCCTAACTCTTGGTTTCCCTTCAGAACCTCTCTAAATTTTTCATAACACTGCATCCAAAATGATATTTACAAAATGCAAATGCTATTAGTAACCCTCTATCTAAAATCCTTGAATGGTTTCAAAATACTATTAGAATAGCGACAAAACTTAACATGGCTTATAGTGTTATGCATGGTCTGGACTCTACTCATTCTTTCATCCTCATTTCAAACCACACTCTCTTGTTGTGCTCACTCCAAATTTTCAGTTATTTAAATGTGTGCTTCTACTCAGTCCTAAAATAGGGCATTTACATATGCTACTAGCTCATTCTACAGCTTTCATCTTCCTGGTCCCCAATTCTCATTTGTAAACATATTTTCACCTTCAGAGCTCAGCTCAAATATATCTTTGTAAATTCCCCATGACTGCTTTTCATTTTTACCCTCAAATCAACTCCCCTCAAATCTAGGTCAGATTACTTCACTGTAAGTTCTAATGGTGTTATATTTATTTAGATCACTTTTTCATCTGTTTGTGATTAGACATTTATTAGTGTGATAAGTTTATCTCACTAGACTGTAAGCTCATTAGGGCAGCAACTATACCTCATTAGCTCACTAATGTCTAATACCTAGTACAGTACCTGATAGTGGAAGCTTAATAAATATTTGCTAAAGAATGAAGCAAATGATAAATAGATGTGTTTTGAGAAAAGGCTTTATGTATCATAAACAGGGAGACTAAGATCAATGCAAAACCATTCTATGGTAAGCCCCCAAATCTTCTGACTAGTTAATTAGATTCTCAGGCATCCCAGAATTATAATAAACAAATCTAAATTAAAGTTTCCATCTAATAAATAATACAGAAATGTTTATGTTTGCTATCGAATAACATAGCAAGTGTAGTGAGAACTGAATTGGGAAGTTATGTCCTATCTCTACCACTAAATATCTGAATAATTTTGAGCAAGTCAGTTCATCTCTCTGAGCCTTAGTTAACCTTTCCATAAATTTAAATTGAAAATTGAAATTTAAAGAGTTGGAATAGATTATCTTTCTGAACTCTTCCAATTTGAATACTTTGATATTTTAGGGTGTTAAAAATCACTGATTGTCCTAGAAATCATGGTTTGGATTAGATGATTATGTTAAGTAATTGGAGGTGATGTCTAATTCACCAAAACATACCCATAAAATGTCATACCAGATTAATTATTGCCTCCACTAAAATATAATGGGGGAATTCTTTTTCTACCTATAATACAGAAATCTGGAAAGTGTTGCTGCTACATAAACAATACTTAAAAAGTCACATAAACTATGGAATCATAAGTCTTATTTAATGCCTCAAAGAGCTGAAGTCATAGAGTAATACACATCCTGATATATGAAGAATTCAAGTACATCTGAGTAAAGAGGGGACATAATTGGACTTCCAGTAAAATGGCAGAATACACAGAAGCTGTGCTAACTACCTCCCAGGATCATACAAAAATTACAAAAAGTTTATACAGCATTCAACTCTGGAGGTCCCCGGAACACTAGATGAACAGAACCACTAAACAAAGAACTTAAAGAGGAGGCCACGTTGGGTCTGGTAGGACGGGTGGAGACGAGAGAGGGCGAGCCCTGTGAGGGAAGCCCCAGCCCTGAGGAGGCTTCTCTGGTTGTGGGAGAGACCCTCCGGCCGCACACCAAGCTCACCAGCCCAGAGTTCCTTTGCCGGGTAGAGAAGTTCCAAGATAGCTGGCAGTAAATTAGTGAGGACTCTCTTTGCCCAGCTCAGTGAGGCTAAGAGCGGCTGGAGAATCAGTGGGGCCGGCGCCCGGGCTTGCTCGCTGGTGAGCACTTACCTGGTTCCTGGTGGAGGGAGTGGCTGTGTGAGCCAGGAGCCTGCAGGGACAGACTGAACTGAGTACCTTTGGTGCAAAGGCTGGAGGTTTTTGGACTATTGTTCCCCTGGTGTGGAGCCTGCACGCAAGTGGTGTAAGGAGGACACCATTTTGTCAAGGCTGGGCCCTCCCACAGAGGGTCAGGTCCGGGACCTCATAGGTCTGGTGGCATTGGCACAGAAGTGCGTGTGTGTGCGTACGCGCGCATGTGGCCTTGGACCCCACCCTCCCCCTGGCTTATACTGCGTTGCCAGGGAAACGCTGGGCGAGTGCCCTCCGGCTCCAACAGGCTGCTCACTGAGATGCAAGAGTGCACCAGCCGCCTCGGGTCCCCACTCTCCACACTGTGCTTGCAGAGTTGCCAGGCTGGTGATTGTTTGTCAGGCTGCTCGGCCTGATCTGCGAGTGGCTGATTGGGAAAGGCTGAGACTGGGAGTTTTCCTGGGAGTGTTGGGCCGTGAGCTGTGTGCCTGCGTGATCCAGCCAGGGCTCTCCTAGTGATCTATCTAATACATCAAAGCAATCCCAGAGCGACAGCCAGAATGGGGAAACAAAGGAACATGTCACAAGTAAAAGATCAGAAGAAGACTCTAGAAATGGAACTAAATGAAACAGAGGGATCCAACCTTTCAGAGACAGAGTTTAGAACACTGATGATAAGAATGTTTAACAAACTTAGTGAGGACATAAGGAAGGAAAGAGAAATCATAAAAACCAACCAGTTAGAACTAAAGAATACAATAACTGAAATGAAGAACACACTTGAAGGAATCACCAGTAAAGTGATGAAGCAGAGGAGAGGATCAGCGATTTGGAAGACAAAATAGCAGAAATCACCCAGTTGGCACAACAAAAAGACCAAAGAATAAAAAACAATGAAAATAGTTTAAGAGCCCTATGGGACAAGAGGCAGCTCAACCACCTTCAATTCATAGGAATACCAGAAAGAGAAGAGAAGTAGCAAGGGGTCGAGAATATATTTGAAAAAATAATGACTGAAAACTTCCCTACCCTGGTGAAGGAAATCAATATACATGCCCAGGAAGTGCAGAGGATACCAAACAAGCTGAACCCAAACAGGTCCACACCAAGATACATCATAGTTAAAATGGCAAAGGTTAAAGACAGAGACAGAATCCTAGAGGCAGCAAGAGAAAGACAGCAGTTTACATACAAAGGAACTCCTGTTAGACTAACAGCTGACTTGTCTACAGAAACTCTGCAGGCCAGAAGGGAGTGGCAGGAGATATTCAAAGTGACACAAAATAAAGGCCTATAACCAAGATTGCTCTACCCAGCATGGGTATCACTGAAAATTGAAGGAGAAATAAAGAGCTCAGAAAAGAATAAGCTTAAGGCATTCATTACCACCAAGCCAGCATTGCAAGAAATGTTAAAAGGGCTTTTTTAAACAAAAGAAAGGGGTAAGCAAGCTAACCCAGAAAGACCAGGAATACAAATAAAAAAAATGGCAATAAATATGCACCTATCAATAATCATTTTAAATGTGAATGGGCTAAATGCTCCAATCAAAAGACAGAGAGTGGCTGAGTGGATAAGAAAATAGGACACATATATGTGCTGTTTACAGATGGAATAAGATTTTTCTTTTTTGAGGGCAGTGTCACTGGCCCTGATATGTCGGACCGAACCAGGGCTGCTGGGAATAAGATATTTCATGCAAATGGAAATGAAAAAAAAAAAGCTGGAGTAGCAGTACTTATTTTGGACAAAATATACTTTAAAATGACTACAATAAAAGACACAGAAGGACACGATAACCCTAATAAACATCTATGACCCAACATAGGGACTCCTAGTTACATATAACAGATTTTGACAGACATAAAGACAGAGATCAACAGTAACACTATCATAGTAGGGGATTAAACACCCCATTGTCACCCATGGACAGACCCTTTAGACAGAAAGTCAACACAGAAAGAGTGGCCTTAAATGACACGTTAGACCAGCTGGACTTCGTCGGTATTTTTAGAGCATTTCACCCTGAAAAAAACAGAATATACATTCTTCTCAAGTGTATATGGGACATTTTCCAAGATAGACCATGTTAGGCCTCAAAACAAGTCTCAGTAAATTTAAGAAGATCGAAGTCATATCAAGCAAATATAAAGGAAAAACTGATGGTTGCTGGCTGGGAGGAAGTGGGAATGAGGGAGAGGGGCAAGGTTTTGGAAAGCGTAGGTGGGTGACTACAATGTTGCCACAGGGATATGGGGGGGCAGGTCTGGGAATTGATAATGTTGTGAAGACACTATTATGTTAAGTGAAATAAGTCAGTCGGAGAAAGACAAGTACCATATGATCTCACTTATATGTGGAATCTGAAAAACTGAATGAACGAGCAAAGTAAACAGACTCATAGATATAGAGGAAAAACTGAGCGTTGCTAGTTGGGAGCAGGGTGGGGTAAGGGAGAAGGGGAAGGGATTAGACAGCATAAATAGACAACTACAATATTGCCACAGGGATATGAAACACAGTTCGGGGAATATAATAATGTTGTAAAAATTTTGTGGCATGTCAGATAGTCACATGTCTTGTTAGGGAGACCACTTCGTGGACTTCGTGGATGGAGTAGAGGCTTGATCACTGCACTGTACACCTGAAGCTGATTTTGTATAATATTATATGCCAACTGTAACTGAATATATAGATAGTCATGGGATGTGGAGTATACTGTGGAAGGGAGTCAAGGGAATTGTAATAGATATGTATCATATGGGGGGGAGGAGTGAGGTGGCGAACTGGGGGAGGGAGGTTTTCACTTTCAGGGGGTAAAAAGCATAACTATTGCATTGTGTTGTAGACCTGAAACTAATTTTTTTTAATGTTTATTTCACAATAAAAGATTATAAAAAAAAATAAAAGAGGGGACATAGTTACTGAATCACCTTTGACAGAGCACAGGATGAAGACATCACAATAATCATAAAATAACTAAGAAGAGTTCTGCTAGAAGTTAAAACAAATAGCTAAAGACTGAATTGGGATAATATGAAAGTATATAATCCATAGTAGCTGCAGGCAAAAGAAGAAATTTCACTCTTTCACAAGCTCTACTCTATTAGACTTACACTTCGTGTTGAAAAGAAAGATTAGGGACATAGTAGAGGACCACAGAAAGTCTTCCATAATAGTACAGCTCTGGAGGAAAGAAGTGGTCATAGCTGCATGAAATTTATGAAACTCCACTCAGACTCTACCCCCTTAAGGTACAAAAACTTTGAGTTATTTGGGAAAGGGCAAGAAACTGTCATCTCCAGTGAGGAGGTGAAGATGCATTGTGGCTGGAGGAAAGGTTAAAAAATTTTTTTTAAAATACTCTACCCGTGGGGCAGGAGAAGGACATTATTCTAGCTTTAGATCATTAGATATCTCCTAATAATGAGGAAGGAGTAGAAAACTCTTCTGCAAAGGACCACCAAAGATACAAGTCAGAATTTGACTTCCCCTGGAAAAATGAGCATGGTCACTGAGAAATCCCCACTGTTGAGATCCGAGGACATGGGCCTGCTTATGACAGGGGCTGGACCAGGACAAAAGAGGATCTCCCATGCAATTTACTACCAGGCTAGCATAAGCACCTAGTGACAAGAGACAGACTACAGAAGGAGAGACATTTCCAGTTCTAGGGATAAATACTATTTACCCTAGTATGTACTACACAGTATATTGAACATTCAACTTAAAAAAGTGAGACACACAAAACCCAAGAAAAATATAAATAACACTGTCATAATAAAAAGTAATTGGATAAGAATAGAAAAAGATTCAGATGGTGGAAATATCAGGCAGGAAATTTATTACAACTAAGATTATTATGTTCAAGGCACTAGTGGAAAAGATTATCCACATGCATGAACACATGGGAAATTTTAGTAGAGAGATGGAAACTTTAAGAAAAAAAAAAGAGCTGGAGATGTTAGAAACAAATAAACAAAAAGTACAGTGACAGAGATAAGAATGCCTTCAATGAACTCCTCAGTATACTTTACACAACCAGGGATGGAATCAGTGAATTTGATGATGGGTCAACAGAAATGACCCAAACTATAACTTAAAAAGAAAAGAGTAAAGAGCAAGTGTGTGTGTGTGTGTGTGTGTGTGTGTGTGTGTGTGTGTGTGTGAGAGAGAGAGAGAGAGAGAGAGAGAGAGAGAGAGAGAGAGAGAGAGAGAGAGAAGAAAGCATTTAAGCGGTGTAAGACAGTTAACAAATGATCTGACATACAAATACTTGTAATTCAAGAGGAGAAATGAGGGCAAATGAGCTGAAAGAAATATTTGAAGATATGCTGGCCAAGAAGTTCCCCAAAATAATGAAAATATTCAAACCACAGTTGCAAAGTAAAATCAAATAAAAAATAAAAGCTCAGATATGTCTTCTTCAAGGAAGTAGTTGATATTTTAAGGAAAAAATGTAGCAATATGTTGTAGGTTCATGGCCCATATAAAAATAAAATGTATGACAATAAGAGCACAGAATATGGGAGGGAGGAATTGGAAACATACTGGTGAAATGTCCATACACTATATGTAAGAAAATATAATATGATATTTTTAAAGTAGTTGTAATTAATTAAATATGTATATTGTAACTATTAGGAAAATTCCTTAAAACTTAAAAAGCAGTATAAATAATGAGCCACCATTGGAGATGAAATGCAATAATGAAAATGATCAATTCAAAAATAGACATAAAAAGAGGGAAATAATAAACATAGAACAGATGCAAAAAAGATAACAAATAGGATATTGTAACTTTAATGCTAACTATATTAATAATGACATTAACAGTAAATGGTCTAAATCTGGGATTAGTAAACTACAGCCTACAGGACAAAGCTGCATTGTCATTTTGTTTCATAAATAAAGTTTCATTGGAAAACAGCAATGATCAGACCTTTACCTATTTCTCTTGGCTGCTTTTATGCTACAACAGTAAAGTACTTGGGAAAGAGACCATAAGGCCTGCAAAGCTCAAACATTTAATATCTTGTCTCTTATGAAAAATGTTTTCCAAACTATGGTCTAAACACATAAATTAATGAGATTATCAGATAGAATATTTTTTAAAAATGAGATCCAATTAAAAGCTTCCTACAAGAAACTCTTTTAAATATGAAGAGATAGGTTAAAATTAGAGAGAAAAAGGTATGCCTTGTATGCATTAATCAAAAGAAAAACTACTATAGAGCTTTCTGTCAAGATGGCAGAGTAAGTCATCTCTGTGCTTGCCTCTTTCCACAATTGCATCAAAATTACAATTAAACTGGGCTGGCCGAGTGGTGCAGTGGTTAAGAGCTGGCTTGGGACACCAGTGGCCCCAGTTCGGATCCCACATATGAGGGCTAGTAACACTGCCTTCAAAAAAAAAATTACAATTAAACTATAGAACAACCATCATTGAGAATTCCCTGAAGTCTAGCTGAACAAAACTCCTATATAAGGATATACAGAAGAAGTCACATGGAGACTGGTAGGAGGGGCATTGATGAGGAAAGAACTGGTCAACTTGTCCCTTACCCATATAGAGAAGCTAAAAATCGCAAAGGATACGAGGTATGATAAAAAACTACAGTGAGTTTTTAAAAAGATTTTGTTACAGTAAAACACATATTGCCATTAATCCCCTCACAATACTCCCTCTCCCTTCAAACACACATCCCATCGTTCTTGCACTTTCTGAAGCAGTTCTGGAAGTCCTCTTTCATGAGTATCTTTAGTAGTGCTGTTGTGGCTGCCTCAATGTCTGGAATCAATTCAAAACATTTACCTCCATGGTCATTTTGACTTTGGGGAGGAGCCAGAAGTCGCACAGTGCCAGATCTGGTGAATCAGATGGATGAGGACACACTGTAATGTTTTTATTTGACATAAACTGCCATACCAGAAGCAATGTGTGACAGAGAGCATTGTCATGAGAGAGACTGATTTTCGGCACACTTTAAAACACGCCTTCTCTCAACTGTAGCTCACACCTGACTGGCTGCACCAAACAAGTTGAAACTTGTCACACACTGTTACTAAGGTTTGATATGCCACTTCACATATTGAAGAATGCTGCCTTTCCATTGGATGGCACTTGGCAGCAGCATTCACTTATTTTTTCATCACACCTCATATACCCCTGAGGAGTGAGGAGGTCCCAGCCCCACTCAAGGCTCCCCATAATTAATGGCTGTGGCTGAGTGAGACAGAAGCTGAGATTGTGGCTGAGTGAGATGGAGGCTGGCTGCAATCCCAGTCTCTCCTCTTAAAGGGCCTGTGCATGGACTTATTCACTGACGAACTCACTTGCTCTGAGCTCCTACAATGGGGCAGCAGCTCCAAAGTCACCAGGGACATATGGGAAGGAGCTAAATTGCTTGGCTTCAGGGCAAATGCTGGAGGGGCAGCTTTCTCTCAGACAGAAGTGCTAGCAGCAGCCATTGTTCTTTGTTGATCCCTCCCCCCACCCAACTGAACACAGTCCGGCAACATATCTGAATCTCCATCTACCTGGCTAACACTTTTCTTTCTGTTCTGGTGATTTCCTAATACATCCCCCCCCACCCAACTTGAGGCCATCACAAGCCACTTCCAGTGGCTTTTCCATACAAATGGCCTGTCTTGGCTCATGCTGCAGATTGGCCTAACATCTCTCAAAGATTCACAAACCTTAGACAAGCAGCATCTAACTTGGCATGTCCCCTACCTCTTGCTAAGCAGCCCCAAGGCTGACACTAACAGCATCCAGCCTCAGTTCATGGCTTAGTCTCTCACAGTCACCTCTAAGCCTGTAACACAAGTGGCAACCATCTGCAGATCACTTTGTAGCTCATACCAAGTGGCCCTGGGTAGGGCAGCTGTACTTGGCCTGAACCAGAGCCTGTCCCGAGAGGCCCCAGAACCAACACACCCCATCACCAGCTTCAGATCATAGCAGAGTACCACCTAACCACTTACAAAAATGACACACCAAAAGGGCAAACTTGGTAAAAGCACAAGAGCCCCTGCACAACAGCTCCTCCATTGTAGTCATGACCACTCCTCACAATCAGCCTGAGGGTCAATCCCTCCAATTGACGCATCAACAGCAATCAAGCTCAACTACAACAGAAAGGCACACACAATCCACACAAGGGACACCCCTGGAACACCCATATCAGATGACCAGGGAGACTGTGACATTGGGCCCCACTGGCCAATCAACCTGCAGAACCATCTGAAATCTAGCTGAACAGAAGTCCTATAACTAAGGATATAAAGAAGAAGCCTTGTTGAGACTGGTAGGGGTGGAGATACCAAACAAGCTGGCCTCAAATCTACATGTGGTGGCTGAGAATCAGGAGAGGTATCTTGGCTATGGAGGTTTCCCCCTGGATCAGTGATGGTCTCCAACCCACACAAAGCTCCGAAGCCTGGAGTACTAATGCTCGGAAGAGGAGTCCCACAACATCTGGTTGTCTAAAACAGTGGGGATTTTGCCTGTCCTGATGGGACAGGAGTATATGGGAAACCCAGACATCCTCTTAAAGTACCCACACACAGACTCACTCACTCGCAGGCATTCACCCTGGGCTCTGGTGGAGGGACAATGACTCGTGGGTGTTGGAGACATACAGGGAGAGACTGAGTTTTGTGGCTTTAGGGTGAGGACTGGAAGGAGAATTGCCATTTTCCCTGTGTGGGATCTTTCTTTCCTGCAGCTGTCAGACAGATGCCATATTTCCTGTGTTAAGTGCTCCCCAGGCACCCATGGCCAAATCCGAATCTGAATTGGTCTAATGAACTTGGCTCACTCCACCCTGGTGATTCCCTGGGATCCTGCCCCTTCCAACTCAACCCTATGTTACAGGCACTTTCTCAATGAGCAGCCAACCCCACCCTCATTGCACTCTTTCTTGGATAACTATTGGGGGTTCTTAGGCCCCAGGTGGGTGGTGGCTGGCCTCAGTGTGCTCTGCAACTTTTGATGAGTAGCTCAGGGTCAGCACTGTCAGCAAATCAGAATCTACATTAACCAGCTGAACACAACTTGTCCTACCTGGGTGACTCCCTGAGACCCCATCTTACTCAACTCACATACCACAGCATGCATTATCAGCAGCTGAAACTTATGGGAGTTGGGGGGTGGCAGTAGGCCTCATGGTGTCCTAGCTTTTAGTGAAGCTACTCCAGGTCTGGTAATGGTGGCAGCCAACCCTGGTTCATAGTGTGACCTCTCCCATGTGTCTTCAGGTTTAACACAGGCAGTGACCAATTATGGGTTGCTTTGTAGCACCTACCAGGTAGTCCCTGGCCTGTCACAGGCTGTGGTTGCCCTGTGCTTGCACTGGAGCCCCTCAAAGAGGCCCCAGATCCAACATACTTGGAGGTTGGCTGCAGACCATAGCAGAGTACCACCCAATTAGTCCTGGAAGTGGCACACCCAAGGGTGGTCTCAACAGGCACCAGAGACCTCTAGGGCAAATCTTTTCCAATAGGGCAAGCCACTGCCATCGCAGCCCATAAGCTGTGGACATGGCCAAACCCTGCAGCCAGTCAGCCTGATGGTCAACCCTACCCACTAATGAGCCAATAGCAATCAAGACTCAACAATAACATATGGGCACACACAATCCACACAAGGTCACTCCTGGAGCACCCAACACAGGTGACCAGGGAGACTATGCCACTGAGCTCCACAGAACACCTACTATATAAGGCCACCTGGCCAAGACTGGAAGGTATGGCAGATCTACTTAATACATAGAAACAAACTCAGAGATATAGTCAAAACAAGGAAACAAAACAATACATCCCAAATGAAAGAACAGGAGACAACTCCAGAGAAAACACAAAACAAAATGGAAGCAAGCAACCTACCAGAGACAGAGTTCAAAGCAATGCTTATAAGGATGCTTAAGGAATGTAGTGAGAACTTCAACAGAGAGATAGCAAGCATAAATAGGACATATAAACCATAAAAAGAACCAGTCAGAAGTGAATAATACAATAACTGAAATAAAGGATGCACTAGAAGGAATCACCAGAATACTAGATGAAGCACAGGATTGAATCAGTGATTTGGAAGACAAGGTAGCAGAAATACCAAATTGGAACAGGAAGAACTTAAAAATATCATAAAATGTGAGGATAGTCTAAGAGATCTCTGGGACATCATCAAGCATAACATTTGCATCATAGGGGCACCAGAAGGAGAAAAGAGAAAGCAAGGCACTGAGAATCAATTTGAAGAAATCATGACTGAAAACTTTCCTAACCTGGTGAAGGAAATAGATATACAAGCCCAAGAAGTGCAGAGAGACCCAAACAAGGTGAACCCAAACAGACCCACACCAAGCCACATCATAATTAAAATGGCAAAAGTTAAAGTTAAAATCAGCCAGAGAAAGGCAACAAGTTACTTCCAAGGGAGCTCCCATAAGATTGTCAACTGATTTCTCAAAAACTTTGCAGGCCAGAAGGGATTGGCACAAAATATTGAAAACAATGAAATGCTAGGACCTACAATCAAGGGCACTCTACCAAGCAAGGATATCATTTTGAATTTGAATTGAAGGACACAGATGAAGAGCTTCTCAGACACGAAAAACTAAAGGAGTTCATCACCACCAAACCAGTATTACAAGTAATGTTAGAGAGACATCTTTAAGTAAAAAAAAAAAAGAAAAAAGATAAAAAATGTGAACGATAAAATGGCAATAACTACATACCTATCAACAGTTACTTTCAATGTAAATGGATTAAATGCTTCAGTCAAAAGATATAGGGTGACTGAATGGATAAGAAATCAAGAGACTCACTTCAGATTGAAAGATACATATAGACTGAAAGTAAAAGGATGGAAAAATTTTTCATGAAAATGGAAACAAAGCAAATGCTCAGGTAGCAACACTTATACCAGACAATATACACTTTAAAACAAAGGCTATAACAAGATACAAAGAAGGACTTAGTTATCCCACTTTTGGGTATTTATCTGAAGAAATCTAAAAATTTACTTCATGTAAATGAATGTGCATCAATACATTCATTGCAGCATAGTTCACAATGGCCAAGATGTGGAGGCAGCCTGGGTGTCTGTTGATGGATGAATGGATAAAGAGGAGGTGGTACATGTTTATAATTGAATATTGCTCAGACATTAAAAAAAAAGAATTAAATCTTTCCATCTGCAACAACATGGATGGACTTAGAGGGCATTGTGCTGAGTGGAGTAAGTCAAACAGAGAAAGTCAAATGGCATATGATTTTACTTATACAAGTTTGTGGACTCTAAATGACAAAATAAATGAACAAACAAAACAGAAACAAACTCACAGATACAGAGAAAAGTTTGATGGTTGCCAGATGGGAGGGGACATGGGGGAATGTGTGAATAAGAAGGTATTAAGAAGTACAAATCATTGTTACAAAATCATCATGGGGGTGTAAGGTATAGCATAGGGAATATAGTTAATAAATTGTAATAACCATGCATCATGTCAGATGGGTACTAGATTTATTGAGTTGATCACTTCATGAGTTGCAAATGTCTAATCAGTATATTGTACACCTGAAACTAATATAATATTGCATATCAACTATCATTGAAAAAAATTTAAAGATAATCAAAAGAAACCAGGTATGGCTATCTTAGGCAAACTAAACTTCAGAACAATAAAAATATCAGAGATGAAGAGAACCCTGGAAGTCCTATCCAGTTCAATAAGGATAGGTAGGTAGGTAGGTAGGTAGGTAGGTAGGTAGGTAGATAGATAGATAGATAGATAGATAGATAGATAGATAGATAGATAGATAGATAGATAGATAGATTGATAAGATAGATAAAGTTTATGAGATAGGAACAGAAGATAAAATTCTCGCTTAACAGAATGTGTGATTGTCTACTTAGACAATTCTAAAATGATTACAAAAGAGTTATTAGAACTATTAAACATCTTCAGCCAGGTTGCAGGATACAGGTCAATTTACAAAAATCAACTGTATTTCCATATACTTGGAATGAAAATCTAAAGTTCCATTGACCTACCATATAATAGCAACAGAACACAGTCTTTTCAATCACACATGGACAATTTTCTGGGGTCGATTATATGTTGGGTCACAAAACAAGTCTTAGTAAATTAAAGAAGACTGAAATCATGCCAAATATGTTTACTGACCACATGATATGAAACTAGAAATGAATAACAGAAGAAAAACCGGAAAATTCACAAATACATGGAAATTAAAACACATCCCTGAAGAACCAATGAATCAATGTAGAAATCAAAGAGTAAATAAAAATATATTATGAGATAAATGCAAATAGAAACACACATGGAACTTATGGGATGTGGCAAAAACAGTTCTAAGAGGGATGTTTATAGTGATAAACATATATGTCAAGAAAAAAGAAAGCATGTAAAAACATTCTCACCTTCTCCTTTTAGTCTATTTTCTTACATAGAATAGAAATAATATTTCAAAAGCAGCAAGTGGTTTAAATATAAAAGTAATTTCTTCTCAAATAAAAATCAAATACTGTGGATACTACACAATATAATAGGCAGGCATATCTTTATGAATTGTGCTGACAAATATTTGGTAACTTACTAAAAGTGTTCATGGATGCTCCAAATGAGTGATTTCATTTATAAAATAAGGTGAGCAGAATTTGCAGTCTCTTTCCTATGCATTTCAAATAGATTTATTGCTGTTTGGATAAACACACCTTTGCCCTCATAGGGTCATTTCTGTTTGGTCTCTATGGGTTACAGACAACATACTTCATTTTCCCAGAAAACCATGACCTGTTTTAAAAACAGTCAATAAGAAATGTCATTTAATCTCATTTCTTCCACACCAGTCTTACCATTTTTCCTCTCTTTCATATGATTAAAAGATTTCTCTTGATGCAGTTAAAAATAATACAGTAGCAAGTAAATAATATAATTTTAACATATGAAAACAAATCCCATGAAGATAAAATTTATAAACATCTTTGTAAAGTCTCAGGAAATGAATTATCTGTATATCATAGAATTTCCAAATGATTTCCTGGAAAGAAATTTAAATCAATAGATCTCCTCTGAGAATTTAATGTGTAAAAGGCTTTGCACTAGGAGTTTTGGGAAACAAAGAGAAGTGGTACATTTTTTAACTCAATATGGGCTATTATAACAGAGAAACAATCCTGACATAATTATTATTACAAAAATGTCTCTTCTGTTTCAAAATCTCCACATATTATATTTTCTTTTAGTGCCCTATACTTTCTCTTCCTTACTCCTATTATAACCATAACTAAATTTCTTTAAGTTTTGAAAACGTGATGTACTCGTTTTGCAAAACAGCCTTCATGTAAATGGTTATCTCTGGTTACGAGACCTCAGCTCCCTGCTCCCACCTTCAGTCTCAGCTTTATTTTGCTCATTTCTACTGAAATTTTACTCCTACTCACTTGCTAACATGTGGCCTCTTGAGGGAAATCTTTCATCCTGAGTAGGTTAGCTTCCTTTTTATATATTTTTATAGCTAACCCTTCCCTTTCTTTTAAACACACATTGCACTTGTAATGATTTTTAAATGATTATATTTCCCATTTGAGTTTTTACTTTATGAGGAATATCTCTAGTGTTTACAGCTGAACACTCACATAGTAATTGTTGATAAGTATTTGTTGAATAAAATAAATTATTGAGTGTATGAAAAGGAATATTCTAGTAATTGATGTGGAAGTTTAAAGAGTGGGAATATGTCAGTTAAGAAACTGAAAATGGATGAGATGTAAGAAGAAAATTATGAGCAAAGGCAAAGCAAAAAACAAATATAAGAGGTGTTTAGAAAATAGCTACCAGCAAAAATTGCCCAGTGCAGAGAGCTTTAATTAGAAAAATGGTGAAATCTAAAGGTGAAATTTAGATTAGTGGCAAAGTCTGTATGACCTTGAATGCTGTGATAAACCTCTAAGTTTGTCACCTAGTCTGAAAAGAAATGGGAGGCCACATCATGATTTGAGGTAGGGAGTGATATGATCAAGGTTGCAAATTAGCAAAAAAAAATATTGCAGGATCAATTAGATCAATTAGAAAATGTCAAAGCTGTTATCCTGTTATTGTGTCATTCACTTTTGCTTTATAACTCAGATTATAACCAGGCTATAGAGATTAGGAACAGACCAGGGCATCAGTCATTAAATGATGTTGCTGCTAATGCTGTTAATTATAGCTAACATTCATTAAGCATGTACTTGGGTGTCCAGCATTATTTTATAAGCTGTATGTATAGTACAAAACTTAATCTTTAAAACAATCCTTTGAGGTATAATCTATTATTATCCACATGTTTCAGATGAGAAAACTGAGGTTCTGAGAGGTTATTCAACTTGCCCAAGGTATGCAGGAGATATGAGGGTCTATTGAAATTCCTTGCTCCTTTCATTGGGAAATTCACATGATTAGGTAAAGATTAATGTTATTTGATAGGCACAGGGTAAACAAGCTTTATCCTGGGGATGGGTGGTTACCACTATTCCATACTTCCAGAATAACTGACACTCTTTATTTACCTTAGATCCAATTAGGATGTTCTAGAATGTATAGAATATTGATAGTGAGGACTTATTTATTATTTCATTTTCCCTTGGCTGCTTCCTGGGTATATAATAGGGAGTACCAAAGATAGTTTATGCATTTTTCTTATAATCCACAGGTACTCCAGGTGTCTAAGCATTACATAATCCTGACTGAATACCAATAATTAATCACATGTTTATTTCTAATTAGCTATGTTTCATAACCAAGGACTTATATTCACTTGCTGATATAATAACCTTTAGATCAGTGTTCCTGAAATGCACTGGAAATATTAATGGGTCTCTGCTGTGTGTTTGTGTGAAGAATCTAATTGGTTTAACAAACACTGGATAAAATAAAAATGAATGAGAATTCTTTACAGCATAACTTTTCAGAAATCTTTAACACTTAAATATATATTTATATGCATGTATGTATGTGTATATGCTCATGTGTATGCACATGCACACATGCCTGTGAATAAGTGAAATGATGGTGAGAGAGTGTTTAGAAAGACCAAGAAAATGTTGTGAAATTTGGCATTTTCAGGTCATTGGTACTTGCTGTGTCCAGCGCGGCCAGTAGAACGGTGCAGAGTGGGGGCGATGAAGGATTAAGAAAGACAGACAGGGCCAGCCGAGTGGCTCAGTTGGTTAAGAGCTCGCTCAAGACTGCGAGCTGAGCTCTGAGCAACAACAGTTCGATGCCCAGCCCAAGCTGAGCAGCCACTAAGCTGCCAACAGATGGCAGGATGGCTCAGCTTAAAAAAAAAAAAAAAAGAGGGCCGGCCGAGTTCCGAGGCGGTTAAGTGCTGGCTTGGGAAGCCAGCGGCCTCGGTTCGGGTCCCACTTATGAGGGCCAGTGACAGTGCCCTCAAGGAAAAAAAAAAAAAGGAAGACAGATGAAGAAATACTTGAAAGCGGGGTCTAGGTGGACAGCTGTCTCCTGATGGGAGGACAGTGACCCAGTCTAGCAGCCGTGGTTTATTGATATAGCTTTCCTAAAGAGCAGGGAGGAAAGGGGAGGAAATGGCCTTGGGCAGGGAATGTTGGGAGTGTCAGCTGCAGGAGGTTTGCAACCAATGTTGTGACCAATGTATCGGACTCAGGATGATTTGTAACCAGTGCACTGAAACCACCTCCCTATGCTGAGGTGCTGTGTCAGCCTTGCAAAAACACAATCAGAAAGTGTGCCTTACACTAGCCTTTCCTTTACAGCTCTGGAAGGTGGCCTTGGTCCCCACAACTGGTGATCCTCGAAGAAACACTTTGATAGATTGAGAAGTAAATAGAAGCAGTAATATAGCATGATTTGGAAAAATAACTGAAAGCAGAAACAATAACATTTTGCTGCTATTGCAGGTATTGATGTTGTTTTAAGACTAAAGAGACATTATCATATTTGAAGAACAAGGGAAGGTATTGTTTGAGGAGAAACAAAAATACAGTGGGTGGATGAATAGGCAAGCAGATATTTTGCAGACTATACTTAGCAAGTAATAATAGGAATGTGGTCAAGAGCACACAAAAAAGCATGGATATAGAGTTTCTAAAGACAATAAAAGCTAACATTTATTTACTACTTATTATAAGTTAAATATTGTGCTAATAATTAGATATCATTTCATACCTTTATATTTTATCTAATTTTATTTTCCTGGCATCCTTATTGGATAGTGTGTCAGTTGAATCTTTGGCAAACAGAAACAGATATAGTGATGTAGTTAGGAATGCAGAAGATTTATTGGATGATAAGGCCTATGAAAGATCAAGGAGGAAAAGTAGAATTGGGCAGGAAAAGTTTTCAGAGTATAATGTTAATTGCAATACAGATATGAGACCTATGAAAGAAACAGAAGAGGAGGGAGGAAGCTGGATTAGGTAAGGGGAATCTCAGATAAGATGTAGGTCTGACAAATTACTGACTGACCCAACGAGGGGCTCTAGATCAAAGATTGCCTACTGGACAATTATAACTCTGAATAAAATGGCCAGAAGTTAGTACCTTGCCACACTTGGTCATTGGCTAGAGGGTGCTCACAAAGAATGTGGCCTCACCTAAAAATCTGAGGCATATCCCAAAGGCATTAATAGCTGGAGGATGTCAATAAAATGTACTCATAGTCAGCAGAGGAAGGGTATAATAAAAATGAGACAAGAACTAAATGAAATAGAGAATAAAAAGACAACAGAAAAACTTAATGCAACAAAGAGCTGGTTCTTTGAAAAGGTTAATAAAATTGACAAACCCTTGGCTATACTCAGTAAGGTAAAAATAGAAAAGACACAAATAAATGAAATCAAAAATGAAAGAGGAGGAGTTACCACAGAGGCCACAGAAATATAAAGGATCATACAAGAATACTGTGAAAGACTATATGACATCAAATTCAATTATCTTGAAGAAATGGACAAGTTTTTAGAAATATATATCCTTCCTAGACTAAATCACAAAGAACTAGAAAATCTCAATAGACTTGATCAACAGTAAGGAAATTGAAGCAATCATCTGAAACCTCCCCCAAAGCAAAAGTGCAGAACCAGATGGCTTCACTAGTGAATTGTACTAAACATTCCAAGAGGATTTAATACCTGTGCTCCTCAAACTCTTCAAACAAATAAAAAAAAAAAATTCTTCCTAACTTATTTTATAAGGCAAACTTTACCCTGACACCAAAACCTTGTAAGGATAACACACAAAAAAGAAAACTACACACCAATATCTCTGATAAATACCGATGCAAAAATCCTAAACAAATTTCTAGCAAACCAAATATGGCAATACATTAAAAATACATCACGATTAAGTGTACTTCATGCCAAGGGCACGAGGATGGTTTAACATACACAAATTGATCAATGTGATACACCACACAGACAAAATAAAAGATAAAAGTCATATGATTATATCAATAGATGCAGAAAAAGCATTTGACAAGATTCAGCAAACATTTATAGTTAAAACACTTAATAAAATGGTTAAAGAAGGAAAGTATCTCAACATGATAAACGTTATACATGACAAACCCTTAGATAATAACCATACTTAATGGTAAAAAACTAAAAGCTTTTCTTCTAAAATCAGGAACAAAACAAGGATGCCACCTGTTACCACTGTTATTCAACCTAGTTGGAAATCTTAGCCAGAGTAATTAGGCAAGAGAAAGAAATAAAAGGCATCCAAACTGGGAATGAAGACGTTAAATTGTCACCTTTTGCAGATGACATGATTCTTTATATAGAAAACTCTAAAGACTACACACACACACACACAAAAAAAAAAAAAAACTATTAGAAACAATAAACGAATACAGTTCATTGGATGCAAAATCAATGTACAAAAATCCATTGTTCTCCTATATACTAACAATAAAATTTCAGAAAAAGAAAATGAAGAAAAAACAAAAAACAAAAAAACAATTCCTTTTGCAAATGCAGCAAAAAGAATAAAATACCTAGGAATAAACTAATCAAGGATGTGAAGGACCTGTACACTGAAAACTATGAGACATTATTAAAAGAAATTGAAGAAGACACAAAGAAATAGAAAGATATTCCATGTTCATGGATTGGAAGAATGAACATAGTTAAAATGGCCATATTTCCCAAAGCAATATACAGATTTAATACAATCCTCATCAAAACCCCAATGGCATTTTTAAAAGAAATAGAGTAAAAAATGTTCAGATTTGTATGGAACTACAAAAGACCCTGAATAGCCAAAGCAATCCTAAGGTAAAAGAATAATGTTGGAGGTATCACACTCCCTGACTTCAACTTATACTACAGGGCAACAATAATCAAAACAGCATGGCATTGGCAGGAAAACAGACACATAGATCAATGGAATAGAATTGAAAACCCAGAAATAAACCCACATAAACATGGACAGATAATATTTGACAAAGAAGCCAAAAACATATAATTGAGAAAATAAAGCCCTTCAATAAATGGTGCTGGGAAAATTCGAAAGCCATATGCAAAAGAAAGAAACTAGACTGCTACCTGTCACCATATACCAAAATTAAATCAAAATGGATCAAAGACCTAAACATAAGATGTGAAATAATAAATTGCACAGAAGAAAGCATGTATCTTTGGTTCAGAGAGGACTTCATGAATTTAACCTCAAAGACAAGGGATGTAAAAGCAAAAATAAATGAATAGAACTATATCAAATTAAAATGCTTCTGTACAGCAAAACAAACCATCAACAAAACAAAGAGACAACTAATCCAATGGGAGAAGATATTTGCAAACAATGCTTCTATAAGGGGCTAATATTAAAAATATATAAATAACTTGTACAACTCAACAACAACAAGAAGAAACAAACAATCCAATTTAAAAATGTGCAGAGGACCTGAACAGACACTTCCCCCAAGAAGACATACAAATGGACAACAGATATAATGAAAAAATGCTCAATTTCACTAGCTATTAGAGAAATGCAAATCAAAACCACAATGAGATATCATCTCTCACCTGTCAGAATGGCTGTTATCAACAAGACAAATAATAATAAGTGTTGGAGAGGCTGTGGAGGAAAAGGAACCCTCATACACTGCTGGTGGGAATGTAAATTGGTACAGCCACTATTGAAAACATTACGGAGGTTCCTCAAAATTAAGAACAGTAACCCCTGTTCTGAGTAACTACCCTAAAGACCTGAAAACATTATCCAAAAAGGTATATGTACCTCTATGTTCACTGCAGTATATACCATGGTGACCAAGACATGGTAACAACCAAAGTGTTTTTTGATGGATAAGGAATATGTGGTACATATGCACAATTGAATATAGTCAGCCATAGGAGATTAAATATTGCCATTTATGACAACATGGATGGATCCTCAGATTATCATGCTAAGCGAAATAAGTCAGACAGAAAAAATAAAAAACCATAATATTTTCACTCATACGTGGGATATAAAACTGAAAGAACAAAGGAACAATGAAAACAAATAAACAAAAACTCATACACACAGACGACAGTTTAGGGGTTACCACAGTTTAAGGGAGAAGGGGTGGTAGAAGAGAGTAAAGGGAGTCAAATATGTGGTGATGTATTATATAGAAATGTACACTTTAAACCTACATAATTTTACTAACCAATGTCACACCAATAAATTTAATAAATTTTAAAAAATGCTCTTACCTTCTGAAGAGAATAGACAAATCCAGAAGTATAATTGTGCTGCAGTAAAATGTAAGTAAAACTAAAGCAGCAAACTATAATGATGTCAGAAAGTCAGTGATTAATAACCCTGCTTTTGGGTTTAATCCAATTACAATTTCACCAGAGAAATTTACCACCAAAGCAGTAATTATCATTGAGCACATAGTCTGTGGTAATTACACCTTGATTGAACAATGTCAACTTTCAGCTAAAAAGCTTTTCTAAACCTATTAATGCAAGTACATTCACAGAGGCTTGTAGTTAAGTAATTAAAGTACTCTTTAACCTTTGAATGCTTTGTTGTTGTGGGTATACTGATTATAAAACATCAAATTCCAAGGACACCTAATAAAGACCCCTTTATAATGCTACAGAATTCCTTTTTCCACCTCTTTTTATTTGCACAAAGCAATAAATAACATGCTGTTTTCCAAAGTGCTCACTGAAAAAGAAGACAGATCATCAATCAAATGTTTACATGCTGTTCATAGGATTGTAGGATTATCCATTGGAGCTCAGAGGAGGCTGGGAGAATTATCACTATGTAAGGCTGCTTAGAGGAGCTTGCAGAACAGAGACTTGTATACAATTGGGCAAATTGATCAAAGAACATTGGCACCACATTTAAGGCTGGGCACCATGGACATTGCAGACATCAAATATTATTTATAACAACACTTATGGAAGATGGAAATGTGATGTCTTGAAGAATGTTTACTATTACGTAATTCACAAAATGCATCATTTGGGATGATATTGGCTCGATTAAAAGAGGTAATGTTTTTGGAAGTAAAACATCTGTAGGTCTATCATTCAGAATAACAAATAAAAGACAAGCTGTATTAGTCAGGATTTTTTTGGGGGGTGGTACATACAAATAATAGAAATTGAATAGACTTGGACTTGCTTAATCAATATGGAACTTGGTTAGAAAGATATGGGGTGGATCACATATTTCAAGGCTTAGTATACGGGCTTAGCTTGGTTTATCTACCTGTCTTATGGACAGGCCAAGCAGGCCATATTAATTAATAGTCATCCAAAGACTATCAGAGTGAAATCTGCATAAGTAAATTTCTATTACTGGAAGAAAGAGGAATAGATGAGGCCAAAGAAACCATGTGTCCATCACACTAGATTAGCAGATTATTTTAGAAAGCCTGTTGAATTAAGATTCACTGTCTTCTGTGTGAATGATGCTTTTCCCCTTAAAGAGTAGCCACATTCATCTTATAGTTTGACTTCTCTCACTTGACACTGCTGTTTTCTTCATGGCATTATCTTCATGAACTTGGACTAACATGTCCCTGATTTCACTTCCGCTTTTGCCAGATTTAACAAGAAATTGCATGTTTGTTCATTGCTCTAATTCAAGCTCAGACATTCTAACGATGGCCCACAAAAACATCCACAAAAATAATGAACGCCACTCAGCAGAGACATCGCCACATGTCAACATGAACACAGCTATGAGACACTGATATACCAAGGTTATGAAACCTTACCAAGTTATCTGTATGGTGCTGCAAATGTAAGCACACGGTGGCAATTTCATGAACTTAATTATCATTTCATATTATATATTTTATTTAAGATTCCAGCAACTGAAATAACATACACTTTTTGAAAATAAAATTACGGTATGGATACATCTTATATCTATTACTATCTTTCTTTGATTACGATACTGCTGCCCACTTCCCATCCCCTTGTGGACATTGAGTCAATTCTACAAATGCATTGTTTAAACTAAAATTTTGTCTCTATAAAAATATAGGAACAACGTAGTCATTTAGGGATTTTAAACTCAAATGTAACTTTTTTTGATATTCACTTTTTTGATATGAAAATATTTCTTTATTATGGAAGAGTTTATGAAGATTTTAGAACCTTGGAATCTTTTAAATTGTACATTCAATTGCCTCTTCCTGGGCGTCCTGCCTTTCTTGAATATCTTTTTCTTAATCTGTTTCTTAATCTGTATAGAGAACATATGCTTACTTATGATCTTTAAACTGTTCTAAGCATTTTAGATATAATATTCCACTAATACTTTTGACAATATCATAGGGCAGGTTGGATTTTTATCCCGTTTTTAATAGAAGAAGAAACTAAGTTAAGGGTGTTAATTTGCTCAAGGTGACAGAGTCAGTAAATGGTTGAGCCAGTATTTCAACTCAAGCCATCTGGCTTCAGTTGAAACTCTCTTAACCACTGCAACATTTTCCCTTCAAACTGACTTTTAAATTCTCGGCTTTAGTTTTGTTAATGAAAACTCCAACCCTACGAGATGCAAGATATATATAGTGTTCCAAAACTAAGATGGGATAGTAAGAATCAGTCTTGCTGTGTGGCATCTTTCAGTGATTTTTCAGTAAGTGTCTTAAGATCATTGGTTAGCACGAATATCCTGTTTAAGTATTTCTTGACAATTTGTTTTAAAAAGTTCCAATTTTAAGTGCTTGGTTTCCTAGCAAATGAAGACATTTCAGAGGAGTTCCTTTCATTTCTGACTACACATTAGAATCATCTGGAGAACGTTAAAAAAATATAACTTACTTGGCCCAATACCCAGTAATTCTAATTCAATAGGTCTGGGATGGGGCCCAGGAAGAAGTATTTTTTAAAAGTTCCTAAGTTGATTTCAATATGTAGCCAGGGTTTGAAAGCAGTGGTTTGAGAGCCTTTATTTCATCTTGGAAGACCTGGAACAGACGTGTGTACAATCTTTACTTTCAGTCTCAAGAATAGTCAAATGATCAAAATTGTGATATTTAGTGTGTTAAGTTCTCTGTATGTGCAATTTCCTCAAAATGTAAAAAAAGTAAAAATTGAGGACCTCACAGAAGGGCAAAATCTTATTGTTCTTACTCTTTGGCACAACGTTAGCTCTTAACGAAAGTTTGCATTTTTCTTTCTCTTTTTTTTTTCTTCTTTTTAAAGATTTTTATTAAAATATAGCTAACATACAATGTTATGTTAGTTTCAGGAGTATGCCATAGTGATTAAACATTTACATACCTAAAGAAGTGATCACCATGATAAGTCCAGCAACCATCTGACACTGCACCACGCTGTCACAATATTATTGACTATATTCCCTATGCTGTACATTACATCCCCATGACTTATTTGTTTTATACCTGGAAATTTATACCTCTTATTCCCCTTCACCTTTCCCCCCATTTTTAAACTTTTCAATTACAGTTACATTCAATGTTATTTTATATTAATTTCAGTGTACAGCACAGTGGTTAGACATTTATATCATTTAAGAAGTGATCCCCCTTACTGGTCTAGTACCCACCTGGAATTATACATAGTTATTATCATATTAATGACTATATTCCCTATGCTTTACTTTACATCTTCAGGACTATTTCATAACTGCCAGTTTGTACTTCTTAATGCCTTCAGCTTTTTCACCCTGCCCCCAAGCCATCTCCCATCTATCACCCCAATAAATTTAGTACCCATCTAACACTATACATAGTTATTACAATAGTATTGACTACATTTCTTATAATATACCCTACATCCCCATGACTACTTTGTAACAACCAATTTATACTTCTTAACCCCTTCACCTTTTTTACCCACCCCTCCCATCTGGCAACCATTAAAATGTTCTCTGCATCTATGAATTTGTTTCTGTTTTGACTGTTTTTTTCTATAGATTATATATATATATATATATATATATATATATATATATATATATATATGAAATCACATTGCATCTGTGTTTCTGTCTGACATACTCTACACTCTACTCAGCACATAACCCTACATATCCATTCGTGCCAGATGGCAAGAACCCATTCCCTTCCATGACCAAGCAATATTCCATTGTACATATGTACGACTTCCTCTTTATCCATTCTTTCATCAGACACCCAGGCTGTCTCCATATCTTAGCCATTATAAACAATGTTGCAATGAATATATATGGAGGCACACATTCCCTCAAATTAGCATTTTGGGATAAATACCCTGAAGTGGGATTACTGGGACCTTCTTTGTCTCTTGTTATAGCCTTAGCTTTAAAGTCTATTTTGTCTGGTATAAGTACTGCTACCCCAACTTCCAGCTTTTTTTTTTCATGAAATATATTTTTCCATCCCTCTACCTTCAGTCTGTGTCTTTTCATCTGAAGTGAATCCCTTGTAGGCAGCATATACATGGGTCTTGTTTTTTATCCATTCACCCACCCTATCTTTTGATTGGAGAACTTATTTCATTTACATAGAAAGTAATTATTAGACATGTAGTTATTGCCATTTTATTATTCATATTTTTATCTTTGTTGTTGTTCTCCCTCCTCCTCTTTCTCCTCCTCCTGCTTCTCTTTCTTCTCCTTCTTCTCTTTCTTCTAGAAGTCCCTCAAAAATTTCTTGTAATTCTGGTTTGGTGGTGATGAACACCTTTAGCTTTTTTTTGTTTGGGGAGCTCTTTATCTGTCCTTCGATTCTAAATAATAGCTTTGCTCAGTAGAATAATCTTGGTTTTAGGTCATTGCTTTTCATAACTTTGAATATTTCCCGCCAATCCTTTCTGGCCTGCAAAATTTCTGTTTAGATTCATCTAATAGTTTAATGGGAGCTCTCTTATAAATTACTGGTTGCCTTTCTCTTGCTGCTTTTAGGGTTTTGTCTTCGTCTTTAACCTTTGCCATTCTAATTATAATGTGTCTTGGTGGGGGTTTGTTTGGGTTCCTCTTGTTTGGGACTCTGCATTTCCTGGGCTTGTATATTTATTTCTCTCATTACGTTAGGGAAGTTTTCCATCATTATTTCTTCAAATAGGTTTTTAATTTTTCCTGTCTCTTTTCTCCCTCTGGTACCCTTATGATGCGGATGTTGGTACACTTGGTATTATCCCACTGGCCCCTTAAACTATCTTCATTTTCTTAAAATTATTTTTTCTGTTTGCTGTTCCATTGGCATTTTCTGCTACCTTAACGTCTAATTTGCTGATTCTATCTTCTGCCTCATCTAATCTACTTTGATACCCTCTAATGTATCCTTTATTTCAATTATTGTATTTTTCATTGATGACTGGTTCTCTTTTATGTTCTCTATCTCCATTTTTATGTTTTGTATCTCTTTGTTGAAGTCCTCACTGAGTTCATTTATTATTTACCAAAGTTCATTGATCACTCTTATAACCAGTTTTTTTTTTTAATTAAAGTTTTTTTGGGTGACAATTGTTAGTAAAGTTACATACTTTTCAGGTGTACAATCCTGTAATATATCATCTATATGTCACATTGTGTGTTCACCACCCAGAGTCAGTTCTTCTTCCATCACCATATATTTGATCTTTTTTTTCCCTCATCTAACACCTCCCTTCCCCCTTACCCCCTAGTAACCACTAAATAATTTTCTGTGTCTATGAGTTTTTGTTTCATTTGTTTGTCTTGTTCTTTTGTTGTTTTCAGTTTTATATACACATATGAGTGAAATAATATGGTTCTCAACTTTTTCTGTGTGATTTATTTTGCTTGGCATGATAATCTCAACATGCATGCATGTTGCCACAAATGGCACTATTTCATCTTTTCTTATGGCAGGGTAGTATTCCATTGTGTATGTACACCACATCTTCTTTATCCAATCAACTATCAAAGGAAATTTTGTTTTTTTCCATGTCTTGGTGAACTTAAATAAAGTTTCAATGAACACCAGAGTATATATACTCTATTACCCAGATTATTTATTATTATCCAGATTACTTTTTATTTACCTGATTATTTATTATCCAGATTAATTCAGATTTTTGGGGTAGCTACCCAAGAGAGGGATTGCTGGGTTGTATAGGAATTCTATTCTTAATTTTTGGAGGAAATTCTGCAATGCCTTCCATAGCAGGTACACCAATCTGCATTCCCACCAACAGTGTATGAGGGTTTCTTTTTCTCCACAGCAGCTCTAACACTTATTATTTGTTTTATTGATGATAGCCTTTCTAAATGGTGTGGGGTGATATCTCACTTGCATTTCTCTGATGGTTAGTGGTGTAGAGCATTTTTTCACATGTTTTTTGACCATTTGTAAGTCCTTTTTGGAGAAATGTCTATCAGGTCCTCTGCCCACTTTTTAATTAGATTGTTTGTCTCTTTGTTGTTGAGTTGTATGAATTCCTTATATATTTTTTATCTTAGCGCCTTATTGGAGGAGTTGTGTACAAATATCTTCTCCCATTCAGTTGGTTGCCTCTTTATTCTTTCGATGGTTTCTTTTGCTGTACAAGGGCTTGTTAGTTTGATATAGTCCCATTCATTTACTTTAGCTTTTTTTTTTTTTTTTTTTTTTTGAGGGCAGTGTCACCGGCCCTCACATGCGGGACTGAACCGGGGCCGCTGGCTTCCTAAGCCAGCGCTTAACCACCGCACCACTCCGCCAGCCCCATTTACTTTAGCTTTTACTTCCTATGTCTTTGAAGTCAAATCCATAAAATCCTCTTTGAACCCAAGGTCCATAAGTTTAGTACCTATGTTTTCTTCTATGCAGTTTATTGTTTCAGATCTTATGTTTAGGTTTGATCCATTTTGAGTTAATTTTGGTACACTGTGACAGCAATATTGTTTCATTCTTTGGGATGTGGCTTTCCAATTCTCCCAGCACCATTTATTGAAGAAGCTGTTTTTTCTTCATTGTATGTTTTTGGTTTCTTTGTTAAAAATTATCTGTCCATATTTATGTGGGTTTATTTCTGGGTTCTCAATTCTATTCCTTTGGCCTGTGTGGTTTTTTTCCTGCCAACACCACACTATTTTGATTATTGTTGCCCTGTAGTACTAGCTGAAGTCAGGGAGCATAACACCTCAGGCATTGATTTTTTTTTTTTCTTAAGGTTGCTTTGGCTATTAGGAGTCTTTGGTGGTTTCATACAAATCTGATGATTTTTTTTGTTGTATTTCTTTAAAAAAATTCCATTCGGATTTTGATGGGGATTGCATTAAATCTGTATACAGTAAGTCCCCGACTTACCAACATTCGAGTTGTGAACTTTTACAGATATGAGCGGACCTCGCATTACAAACATTCATAGATGCAAACAAATCGCGGAAGTAGCTCACGTGTCTGCTGGACATTGTCACAGTAGTGCCGCTGTGTGCTTACTGTGCAGTGCGATAGTGTGCAGTAGTACAGTGCTCAACCAGAGCCCAGGATGTCTGGAAGCAAGAGGAAAAGCAGTGGTGATGTGGAGGGGACTGCTAGGAAGTGCAAAGCAATAAGCATGGAAACAAAAGTGAAAATAATTGAGAGATTGGACCGAGGCAAAAAGATGGTAGCCGTCACTCGTTCTTATAACATGAATCATTCAACCATTGGTCTTACATTGTATATTTGTGTCAGAGGTGTATAAGACTCACTTTGTCGAACTTACTAACAAATCCGACTTACGAACGCTCTCCTGGAACGGAACTCATTTGTAAGTCGGGGACTTACTGTATTGCTTTGGGTAATATGGCCATTTTAACTATGTTGATTCTTCCAATCCATTAACACAGAATGTCTTTCCATTTTTTTGTGTCTTCTTCAATTTCTTTTAAAAACGACTTATAGTTTACTGCCTATAGGTATTTCACATCCTTGATTAAGTTTATTCTTAGGTATTTTATTCTTTTTGTTGTAATTGCAAAAGGAATTGGTTTTTTTATTGTTTTGTTTCTTTTTCTGAGATTCAATTGTTAGTGGATAGGAATGCAATAGACTTTTGTACATTGATTTTGTAGCTGGTAACTTTACTGTATTGGTTTATTATTTCAAATAGCTTTTTGGTGGAGTCTAGGGTTTTTTATATATAGTATCATGACATCTGCAAAAAGTGACAATTTAACTTCTTCATTCCCAATTCGGATGCCTTTTATTTCTTTCTCTTGCCTGATTGCTCTAGCTAGGACCTCCAATACTATGTTGAAAAGCAGAGGTGATAGGGGACAGCCCTGTCGTGTTCCTGAATGTAGAGTGAAAGGCTTCAGTTTTACACTGTTAATTATGATATTAGCTGAGGTTTTGTCATATATGGCCTTTATTATGTTATTTTCCTTCTATACCCATTTTATTAAGTGTTTTAATCATAAATGGATGTTGTATCTTGTCAAATGCTTTTTCTGCATCTATTGATATAAGTTTTCTGTCCTTTATTTTGTTTATGTGGTATATCAAATTGATCGATTTGCATATGTTGAACCATCCTTGTGCCCTGGAATGAACTCCATTTGGCCATGATGCATAATCTTTTTAATGCATTGTTTCATTCAATTTGTTAGAAGTTTGTTTAGGATTTTTGCATCTGTATTCATCAGAGATATTGGTCTGTAATATTTTGTGTGTGTGTTATCCTTACCAGGTTTTGGTATCAGGATAATGTTGGCCCCATAAAATGAGTTAGGGAGTACTGTCTCTTCTTCAGTTTTTTTGGAAGAGTTTGAGTAGTGCAGGTATTAGATCCTTTTGGAATATTTGATAGAATTCACTAATGAAGCCATCTGGTCCTAGACTTTTGCTTTGGGAAGGTTTCAGATGACTGATTCAATCTCTTTACTGTTAATGGGTCTATTTAGATTTTCCAATTCTTCGTGATTCGGGCTGGGAAGGCTATATGTTTCTAAGAACATGCCATGTCTTCTAGGTTTTTGAATTTGGTGGCATATAGTCCTTCATAGTATTCTTGGATGATCCTTTGTATTTCCGTGGCATCCATAGTAACTTCTCCTCTTTCATTTCTGATTTTGTTTATTGTGTCTTTTCTCTTTTTATTTTAGTGAGCCTAGCCATGGGTTTGTCCATTTTATTAATCTTTTCAAAGAACCAGCTCTTTGTTGCATTAATTTTTTTCTATGTTTTTTTTTGTTCTCTATTTCTTTTAGTTCTGCTCTGATTTTTGTGATTTCCTCTGCTGACTTTGGGTTTCATTTGTTCTTCTTTTTCTAGTTCTTTTAGGTGTAACGTGAGGTTATTTATCTGGGATTTTTCTTCTTTTTTGAGATAGGCCTGTAATGATATAAATTTCCCTCTTCAAACTGCTTTCACTGCATCCCAAAAATTTTGGTAGATTTTATTTCCATTCTCATTTGTTTCCATGTATCTTTTCATCTCTCCTCTTATTTCTTTTTTCGCCCAGTCATTCTTTAAAAGTATGTTGTTTAATCTCCACATATTTGTGGTTTTTCCTGTTTTCTTTTTGTGGGTGATATCCAGTTTCAAAGCCTTGTGGTCAGAGGATATGCTTGGTATGATGTAAATCTTCTTAAGTTTGCTGAAGCTAGTTTTATGTCCCAATATATGGTCTATCATTGAGAATGTTCCATGTACATTAGTAAAGAATGTATAGTCTCATGTTCTAGGATGAAGCACTCTATAAATGTCAATTATGTCCATGTCATTTAGGGCTAATATTTCTTTATTGATTTTGTATTTGGATGATCGATCCATAGCTGTCAATGATGTATTTAGTTCCCCAACTATAACGGTTTTGGTCAATTTCTCTGTTTAGTTCTGTTTGTAGTTGCTTTGTATATTTTGGTGCTCCCTGATTTGGGGCATAAATATTGATGACTGTTATGTCTTCTTGTTGTTAGTCCCCTATATCATTATTAAATGCCCATCTTTGTCCTCTTTACCTTTTTTATCCTGAAGTCTGTTTCATCTGACATCAATGTAGGTACACCTGCTTTTCTCTGAATACCATTTGCTTGGAGTGTCAATTTGCACCCATTCACTTTGAGTCTATATTTGTTGTTGTAGCTGATATGTGTCTCTTGGAGGCAGCATATGGTTGGGTTTAGTTCTTTGATCCAATCTGCTCTGTGTCTTTTTTTTTTTTTTTTTTTTTTTTGGTGATTTCAGTCCATTTACATTTAGGGCGATTATTGATATAGGAGGATTTCCTATCATTCTATCTTTGGTTTTCTGGTAGGTCAGCATCTCCATTGTTCCTTTTGTTGCTGTCTCTTATTTGAGCTTGGTGGTATTCTATAATTTTTCCCTCTGTTTCTTCTTTTTTTATGTTATATATTTCAGTTCTGGATTTTTTTTTTGAGTGGTTCCCATTAAGTTTATGTAAAAGAAAGTTTCATATTTAGAGCATTCCATTTTCTTCATCATGCTTCCTTTCCCACTCCTTTTTGCTGGTTCAGACCTTTACATTCTCCCATTTTATGTTTTCATTGTCACAAATTATCCCTATTTATGTTGTGAGTTGACTTCTGTGCCACAGTAACAAGTTGTCTTTTCCTCTTCTTTTTTTATTTTTATTTTTTCTACCCTGTATGTTATGTTTAAATATATAGTGTCCTATTTGGTGCAGGGGTTGCCATTTCCTGCCTCTGTCTGTCCGTAATATCACTCATGGTTTTCCATTCTTTTGCTTTTTTGTTTCAGGTCGAATAGCCTCCTTCAGTGTTTCTTGTAGTCCAGGTCGTGTGTTAGAAAATCCCTGCAGCTTTTGTATGTTTGGAGAGTTCTTTATTCCTGCTTCATATCTAAAGGATACCTTTTCTGGATATATTATTCTTGGCTTATAATTTCTCTTTTCCAATAGTTTGAATATTTGATTCTACTCCCTCCTGGCTTGTAGAGTTTCTGCTGAAAAAAATCTGATGATAATCTAATGGGCTTTCCTTTGTAGGTTACTATATTATTTTCCCTTGCTGCCTTAAAAAGTTATTTCATTAATTTTTGACAGCTTCATATACAATGTGCCTTGAAGAAGGCCTGTTGGGGGTTGAGGTAATTAGGTGTTCTATTTACCTCTTAGATTCAAGGGTCCAGCTCTTTCTACAAGTTTGGGAAGTTCTCATCGACTATTTGTTGGAATATACTCTGTTTCCTCTCCTTTTCTTCTCCTTCTGATATACCCAGGCTTATGTTGCTCTTTCTGATGGAGTCAGAAAGTTCTCATAGAGTTCATTCATTTCTTTTAATTCTCAAGTCTCTCTCTTCTTTGATCTGTGTCATTTTCATTTTTCCATCTTCAATGTTGATGATTCTTTCCTCCATCTGGTCAGCTCTTTACCTAAGATGACTATTTAATTCTTCTTTTCTTAAGTTCTTAATCTCCAGAAATTCTATTTCTTTTAATTTCAATCTCTTTGGTAAAATGTTTAGTTTGTTTTTTGATTGTGTTTCTGAGTTCATCAAACTGTCCGTGTTTTCTTGCATCTCGTTGAGTTTTTTCAGAACTGCATTCTTGAATAATGTCACTTAAGTCACATATTTCCATGTCTTTAAATTAATTTTCAGGAATCTTTTCATTTTTTTTTCTGAGCTGCCTCTTTACCTTGGTTATTCATGGCAATTAGTGAATTTTTATTTCTCTACTTGGTACCTACAGGGATGGGTTCTGCAACAGGTTGATAGGAAGAGGTCTTTCTTTTGCTTTCCAGTAGGTATTGGAGGAATGTTTTATTTTCTCTCCCCCTGCAGCATTTTATTCTCTCTCATGCTGTAGTGTTATATTTTCTCTGCATCAGTCTGGTTTCTCACATGATGGAGGGGGTTTCCCTGGATGGTGGGCTTCTTCTCTGTGAACAGGTCCCCTGGATTTCAGGACACCGCCCCTCTCAAGAGATGTGGAGAGCTTCTGAAGTTCGGAAGCTCTTCCTGCACCAGTTCAGGACCTGTGTATTTCAGCAACTCTGTTTGCCCTTGCAGGGATCCACCAAGGCAGGAGTGGGGTGGGTTGTGGGAGGTGTCTCTGAGCAATGGCTGCAACTACCAGCACAGCCAATCCTGCACTCAAGGCTCCCTTCCCTTTGCCAAAACTAGTTGAACTGAGAATCCATGGCTGCGTGGCCACAGTTCTCAGAACTGAAAATATTCTGTTCCTTTGATCTGAAACTGCTACCATTCTGCTTCTAGCACTGAGAGGGTGGGTTGGGGCGAGCTCTGGGAGGATGGGGAGGGGGCGGCTAGGCTCTGTGCCTATGCCTTCCATCCTCTGCTTGGCAGTGAGAGCTTAAACTGCCATTTTTACCCTTCTTCCCTCTGTCTTTGCTCCAAGGTCTCTGCTGTGAGCAGTGAGCTCAGTCATGTTATATGCTGATCCCTCATATGGGACTGTGGGCCATAAGGGGAGTGCTATCAGTCCAAATTATTCCCTCTCACATGACTGCTGAAGCTCTGGAATGTAGGGAGCTCAGAACTCCAGGTGACCCATGTCTCCGCACTTTCCCCATCCCTCCTCCCCCTCTCACTCAATTTTCGCACCTTCAGATGATTTCAATTGTATGTCTCTTAGTATTGCTTGTCTGTACCACAGGGCGTTTCTGTGGATTATAGCTGTTCAATTTGTTGTAAATTCCGGGGGAGATTTCAAGAGGTTCAACTCACACTGCCATTTTTGTGACATCTCTTCTTATAACCAGTTTTGAACTCTGTGTCTGGTTGATTGCTTGTTCAAATTATGTTTAGTTATTATTCTGGAGCTTTGTTCTATTCTCTTGTTTGGGACATACTTCTTTATCTCCCCATTTTGGCTGCCTCCCTTGTCTGTTTCTATGGATTAGATAGGACTGCTATGTCTTCTGGTCTTAGTAGAGTGGCTTTATGTAATAGGTGTCCTGAGCTGGTTGCTCCAGATGTGTCCCTTGTGTGGGATGTGTGTGCCCTCCTGTTGTAGTTGAGCCTTGGTTGCTGTTGGTGCATGATGGGAGGGATTAACCCTCAGGGTGACTGGCTGTGAGGACTGGCCATGACTACAGTGGAGGAGCTGTTGTGCAGGGGCTGACCCTATGGAGGAGAATTTGCCTTATCAGGGCTCTGTTGCCTGCCCAGTCTGTTTTTTGGGTATGTCATCTGTGGAAACTGTCACAGGGTGACAGGTCTTGGAGGTTTCTGGGAGAGGCTAAGCTATGAACTGAGGCTGGATGCTGTTAGTGTCAGCCTTGGGGCTGCTTAGCAAGTGGTATGGGGTGTGCCAAGGCCAGATGCTGCTTGCTTGGGGTTTGTGGACCTTTAAGAGATTTTAGGAACATCTGCAGCATGAACCGAAACAGGCCATTTGTATGGAAAAGCCACTGGAATTGTCTTGGGTGGACCCACAATTTGGGTGGAGCAGGATCTCAGGGACTCACCACGGTGTGGTGTACAGTGTTAGCCAGGTTTATGGAGACTCAGATATGGCAGCTGCCTGCATCTGAACACTGGAAGGAAGTATGGCTTAACAAAGAAACAATAACATCTGCCAGCTCCTCTGTCTGGGAGAAAGCTCCTCCTCTAGTCCTAACCCTAAGCCAGACAATTCAGTTCCTCCCTGCATATCCTTGTTGCCTCTGGAGCTGCTGCCCTAGTACTAGAGCTTAAGCAAATGAGTCTGTCAGTGAGTGTGTACATGTGTGGGCCCTTTAAGAGGAATGCCTGGGACTCCAGCTGCCCTCTGTCTCACTCATCCACAGTCCCCACTGGTTTTTACAGCCAGAAGTTATGAGGACTTCTCACCCCAGCACTGGAACCCTGGCCTGGGGAGCCGGTGTGGGACCGTGACCCTTCTTTCCTCCCAGTGGACCTCTGCAGCCAACATATCCCTCCAGTTTTTTAACCACCATGCCTGTGTGGGACCAGCCTGTTCCATGTCTTGACCCCTCCTACCAGTCTCAATATAGCTTATACTATATTTCCTTAGTTATAGGACTTCTGCTCTTCTAGACTTCAGGCAATTCTCAGTGATGGTTTTTCCATGGTTTAGTTGTAATTTTGATGTGGTCATTAGAGGAGACAAAAATAGCATTTACCTACTCTTCCATATTGACTAGAAATTCATCTCATCTGTTTTTATGTTATCTTAGCAAACTTGGAAAAATAATATCAATCTAATTTCTATTACATTTATGGCTTCTTTCAATAATTTATATGGATGGCATGCTCCCTCTCTCTGTGCTTCAAATTCTGGCTCAAGGGTTACCTAATGAGTAGTTCTTTCACATTTCCTCTCACCTTTTGACCTAGGCTTCAACCTGTTTTCATCACTTTAATAAGCTGTGGAAACATATTAGCAAACGTTTTCAAGTACTGTTGGTAAAGGAAGAGAAGATGATAGAGAGAAAGAGTGGTGGAAAGAAGTTATATCAAGTCATTTTGGTGCTTAGAAAGTTCACCTAGTTAGAAATACCAATGAATTAAAGATTTTTATAGTGTATCCAAAGTAAAATAAAGGGGTTTTGAAATACAACATTTGGTGCAGAGTATTCTTTTAATAAGTGTTACATTTGTGCATTGCTTCCACTTTTATCCCAGACTTATGTACAGTCATAATAATGCATAAGGAATCATAAGGTCTGTGTGGTAATCTGCTTCAATAGAATATAAAAATGATGAACTTAATGAACATCTAGATAATTAAATAAAAATGTGTATATTTAGGTTGATTTAAGAGAATACTTTTATTATTATTATTATCTGTGAGAATTGGGATGCAAATTACTTAGACAATTACCTGAACACTTTCTTTTATTTTCTGTTTGGACATAAATCATACAAAGTAAAAACTTCAAAGAAAAAATTCTTATTTTCCATTTAACCTAAATTTTATTTTTTAGTGGGCTTTCTGACATTAACCCTTAAAAATATATCACACCTTGTGTTTATTTTATACTATTAAAACAAATGATCCTCTGTATTGCACAATGAACAGGTGTGTTCCTTTCCCCTATCCACTTTGACCATTCAAAGAAAAATAAGCCAGATTTTAATTAATCTTTAATTTTATAAAATTTCAAATTAATGTAACTTCATATAATATATAGTTTACCTTAAGATAGGAGTGGGACATATTTATTTAATACAACTGAATATGTAAAAATTTTCACTTTAAACAAATTATAGTGAAGACGGGCTAAATAAATATAAATTGGAGGGTAACAAACCCCCAACCAGATAAAAGATAAGCCAAGTGTAAATGCAGAAAGGAAAATACATGGTGTCAAAATAACTTCTGTCTAGTATGGCCTTTTAATTTAAGAAGTGCAAAGAGCTAAATATAAACACTGACACCCTATTCTGTTAGTGGGAAATTACTACATGATAACATCTGTTATTAATGCAACCACTGAAGTTTCCAAACAACAGAAAGTAAGTGAGATAAAGTGCCCAGAAATATTAAATTTGTTTTTGCAGTCCAAACTCTAGCTGTGAAAAGTAAATTTTATAAATCAATAGAAAAAAACCAACTGTAAAATACTTCATACTCTTTCTGTTTAACACAGCCCATCAATAGATGAGGCAGGTCATTTCAATTGATCCGGTGGTCAGCATACTGAATACTACGATTGCCTATAATTTATCAGAACTCTTATTCAGCTTTCCCCAAACTAAATCCCTTGTATAGTAACTGCTACAGATATTTGTGTATGAAAACCATTATTAGAAAGTTCCAGGGACAACTAAGATTGAGGAATTTGGATAGTCACTGGCAAGCAGCTTAATGTTTTACATTCTTCAACATAGGGCTTAGCAAGCTTTCTAATATAATTTCTTTAAAAGTCAGGATAATTATATTGATTCACAGGTGCTGCAAATATATCTATAATTGCTTATATCATTATATATTTTATTTCCAAACATGGATTTTCAACCAGTGTTTTTGTTGTTATTGTGTTGAACTTTTAGATGGCATTACAGCCAGCAGGTTTAACTGTTATAAAGAATAATACCTGACTTACCAATTTCGTTTTATCCTAAATTAAAAGTTACACCAAGTGACTTTCTTTCTTTATTAGAGAGAGAGAGAGGTAGAGATTGAGATGGGAATTTTCTTTATTTGTATTTCCTATTCTTACTCAGGAAGTACAGCAAATGGCTCTCGAATTAGTTTTATTTCTTTCCCCCTTTTACCCAGTAATGTAAATGTAAGCCAAATGGTGCAGAGTATCACCTCTAGTTATACTGATTGGTTTAAATTGTTCAAACACAGTGAAGAAGAGTAGTTTGTTGATATAGAGAAACAAAGAAGTCCTTGCTCAGGATGACATGAAGTGAAAATGTTAAGCCTAGAACTGTTGCAGCCATTGTGTTACCATGAGTAAATTCAAAAGAAAAAGCACGTGAAGGAAGGAAGGTAATCATATCACAAAATAAATAGTTCCAGAACTCTGTATATACTATGAAAGAGGTATACCCATCTCTAGACTTTTTCTGTTATGTGAGCCAATAAATTAACTTTATTTTATAAAGCCCTTTGAATTGGGTTTTCTATAACTTGTAACTGAATGTATTTTTTTTTTTGAGGGCAGTGTCACTGGCTCTCACATGTGGAACCGAACCGGGACCGCTGGCTTCCCAAGCCAGTGCTTAACCACCGCACCACTCGGCCGGCCCGTAACTGAATGTATTTAAACATATACTCTTTGTATATGAGATGCCAATTGCGATCTGTGCCACCTTCACTCTCTTTATTAAAGAAATTGTCTCACAAACAGCCTCTTCCAAATGGGTAGACAGATCATTTATATTCAGTCCCAACAACACATGGCTGGATGAGAACTGAGCAGCTGGTAAAAATCTGTGCCCAAAGCTGTTATGATATCTATAACCTGCATGGCTTGGTACAGAAAGATAAAATGGTTATATCAAAACCCTCTGTCAGGAACCTGTAAATTAGAAACGTAGGTGTTGAAGAAGTTAAAAAGTGGAACCAACATCATAAAAACATGTAGTAGAGTCAGTGCTAAAGAGGCCTTATAGTTCACTAGTAAGCTGCAGTTATGAAGGAACATAAACTACATATTAGCAAAAGAAGCCAGCATGTGGAAAGTAAAATGAAGTCAAAGAGCTGAGAGCAAGTGAGTGGCTGATAGAGAAAAAGAGGGAGAGACAGATAACTAGTAGATTACCTCACTGGTCTCCTGCCACCAGCTTTTCTGACAAATAATTCATCTACAACATTTCCATGAGAGACTTACTTTGAAAATATAGCTGGCCATTTTTTCCCTCTTACTCAAAATCCTCTAATGCATCCCATGTATGCCAAGACGGTTCAACATTTGCAAATCAAAGAACAAGATACATCACATTAACAAAATAAAGGACAGAAATCATGTGATAACTTTAATAGATACAGAAAGCATTTGACAAAATTCAATATCCACTTATGATAAAAAAAATGCTCTCAACAAAGTGGGTATAGAGAGAATGTACCTCAACATAAAAAAGGCAATATATGACAAGCCTACAGCTAACATCATACTGAATGTTAAAGTGCTGAACAAGACAAGTATGTCAACTCTCATCACTTTTATTCAACATAATATTAGAAGTCCCAACCAGAGCAATAAGGCAAGAAAAAAGGGCATCCAAAACAAAAGAAGGAAAACTGTCATTATTTGTGAATTACATTGTTTTATATATGGAAAAGCTTAAAGACTCCACCAGAAAACTGGTAGAACTAATAAATAAAGTTGCAGGAATGAAAGCCAATATACAAAACTTGTTGCATTTCTATATACTAACAACAATCAGAAACATAAATGAAGAAAATAATCCTATTCACAATTGTATTAAAAAGGACAAAATACCTTGAAAAAAGTTTAACCAAAGAGATGAAAGACTTGTATACTGAAAACCATAAGACATTGATGAAAGAAATGAAGAAGACACAAATAAATGGGACAATATTCTGTGTTCATGGATTGAAAGAATTAATATTATTAAAATGTCTACAGTATCCAAAGAATCTACAGATTAAATGAAATCCCCATTAAAATACCAATGGCATTTTTCACAGAACTAGAACAAATAAGGCTAAATTTATATGGAACCACAAAAGACCCTCAATAGCCAAAGCAATCTTGAGCGAGAACAAAGCAGGAGGCACCACACTCCCTGATTTAAAACTCTACAATGCTATAGTAGTCAAAACAATATGGCATTGCATCAAAAGAGACCCATAAATCAATGAAACAAAAAAGAGAGCCCAAGAATAAATCAACACATGTATGGTTAATTAGTCTACTATAATACCAGGTGTGCCAAAAAAATGTATACACATGACTTGTATTCATTATTTGCTATTGGTATATATTGAGTATTACAATTTAATAGTTTTTTCCTTTCTTAAAATGTGTATATATTTTTTTTGGCACCGTGTGTGTGTGTGTGTGTGTGTCTGTGTATGCTATATGTGTATATATATACATATACATGCTATTGAGTTGTGTGAGTTTTTTTATATATATATTTTGGATATTAATCATTATTGGATATACTATTTGCAAATATTTTTCCATTCATTGGCTGACTTTTTATTTTGCTGATGATTTCCTTTCATGTGAAGAAGATTTTTATTTTGAGGTCATCCCACTTGATTATTTTTATTTTGGTTGCCTTTACTTTTTGCATCAGATTCAAAAAATACTTTCCAAGATAATGTCAAGGAGCTTACTGCCTACGTTTTCTTCTAAGAATTTTATGATTGTAGGTCTTATACTCAAGTCTTTAATGCATTTTGATTTAATTTTTGATGTATGGTGTGAAGTAGTGGTCTAACTTCATTCTTTTGCACATTTTCCCAACAGCATTTGTTGAACAGGCTGCTCTTTCCCAATTGTATACTCTTGCTTCTACAGAGGGCACCAACAAAATGTATACACATTTTTAAGAAAGGAAAAAAACACATTAAAATTTTAATACTCGATATATACCAATAACAAGATATGAATACAGGTCACGTTTGACTTCTGCAATGACAAGAGGTGCTCAAAGTGGTTACCATCAGCATCCAGACACTTCTGATTATGGCAAACTACTGCTTGAGCAACGTTGACCAAAGTATCCACTTGTATACATTTTTTTGGCACCCTTGGTATACATTTTTTTGGCACCCTTGGTATATATATATATATATATATATATATATATATATATATATATATATATAGAGAGAGAGAGAGAGAGAGAGAGAGAGAGAGAGATTCAGCTATTCAAAATGCCAGAATCTTGTGAAAACAAAGATGGACCTTGAGGGCATTATATTAAATGAAGTAATATTTCACTTATATGTAGATATAATCAAAGCAAAACAAGTAATGCGAAACAAAACAAAGAAAACACCAAGCTTATAGATAAAGAGAACAGGTTTGTGGGTGCCAGAGGAGGGGGAAAGGGGATGGTTGAAATAGATGAAGGGTGTCAAACTGTACATAATTTCCGTTATAAAATAAATAAATCATGGGGATGTAATGTACAGCATGGTGACTATAGTTAATAATATGGTATTGCATATTTGAAAATTGCTTAGAGTGTAAATCTTAAAAGTTCTCATTAGAAGAAAAATCTTGTAACTGTATAGTGAAGAGTTCTGACTATGCTTACTATGGTGCTCATTTCACAGTGTATCCAAATATGGAATCATTATGTTGTACACCTGAAACTAATATAATGTTATATGTCAATTATACCTCAATAAAAATATGAAAAAAATAACCTCTAATGAATAAGGATAAGACCCACTACTTATCAAGTCAATGTCCTCCGTGATCTGACTTCTGTCTACATCTCCTAAAAAATCTCTGGTACCATGTGTTCCATAACTCCAAGTTCTTAATGATTTCTTAAACATAATATATATATTTCAAATAATAAAAAAATATAGTTAATGATATTGTAATAACTATGTATATTGCAAGCGGGTACAAGACTTATTGCAGGATCACTTCATAAATTATATAAATGTCTAACCACTAGCTGTACACCTGAAACTAATATAAAATAATTGAATGTCAACTATAATTGAAAAATAAATAAATATAAATAATAAAAAATTTAAAAATATATAGTTTTGCTTTAGCCATATAATTTATTCTTAATGAAATAGTTTAATTATTGCTAAAATGTTCTAACCATTTTTTTCAAAAAAATTTCATATTTTTAAATTATATATTATATGGCAGTCACTGATGGAAAATGGTGATATAATGTATATAAGAGATTCTGCTTACTTATAGTTGGAATGGAAAATAGTAACAAGTAAATAAATAAATATATAATTACAACTTTTAATAAATGCTATTAGTGAAATGAATAGGCTTCCATAATAGAAAGAAATGGAAAGCCACAGAATGTTTTAAACTGGAAAGTATGATTTTTTTAAATTAAATTTATTGGAGTAACATTCATTAATAAAATTGTATAGGTTTTAAGTGTACAATTCTATAATACATCATCTATGTATTGCATTGTGTGTTCATCACCCAAAGTCAAATCTCCTTCATCACCTATATTTGATCCCCTTTATCCTCTTCTACCATCCCCGCTCTTCCCTTACCCTCTGGTAACCATTAAACTGTTGTCTGTGTCTATGACTTTTTGTTGTCTTGTTCATTTGCTGCTTTCAGTTTTATATCCCACATATGAGTGAAACCATATGGTTCTTGACTTTTTCTGTCTGACTTGTTTTGCTTAGCATGATAATCTCAGGATACATCCGTGTTGCTGCAAATGCAGTATTTCATATTTTCTTATGGTTGGGAAATATTCCATTGTATACATACCACAGCTTTATCCAATCCTCTATTGACAGACACTTTGGTTATTTCCATGTTTTGAATAATGCTGCAAAGAACATAGGGGTAGATATATCTATATAGATAAATGTTTTCAGATTTTTGGGGTAGAAACAAGAAGAGGGATTGCTGGGTTATATGGTAATTCTATCCTTAATTTTTTGAGGAACCTCCATACTGTTTTCCATAATGGCTGTACCAATTTACATTCCCACCAACAGTGTATGAGGGTTCCTTTTTCTCCACAGCCTCTCCAACACTTGTTATTACTTGTCATTTCCCTAATAGCTTGTGAAGTGGAACATATCTGTTGGCCATTAATATATATATATATATATATATATATATATATATATATATATATATATTTCATTCATGAAGTTTTTACTGTGTTATAGTAACCTAATAAAACCTTTCATTTTCCATCTTTCCTTGCATCTAGCTGAGGCCATAAGTACAGTCCTATGAAAAGGGGGAAGTAATGTAGGTTATTTCTAATATTTCCTCTTAGAAGGATTGGGCATTCACTTTCCTGGGCTCTTTATTTCCTTTCCAATGTCCAGCAGATGATAAAAACTTAAAGATGCTGTTTTGAATCCAGAGATGGAAGCTAAGTGCTGAGTATGTCAGATCTGCTATGCCAATCTTGGACGGCTTACCTCTGAACTCTTACACAAAAGAGAAATACAGGCATATCTTACTAAATCCACTGTACTTTAGAATCCTTTTTTCATAGCAGATTTCTTTGTATCATAAATATTAGTTTCTTTGTGGAGAAGGATTTGTTAGTGGCCAAAAGTGGAAATGGGAAAATCCATTTTGTGGCTACTGGAATAATTAAGAAGATAAATGATGGTGTTTGAAATAGGGTGGTAGTAATAGATATGGAGAGAAGTACACGGATTTGAAAGATAAAGATGACATGACTTGCTGAAAGGTTGGATCTGGGATTGAAGGAGAATAATGAATTAAGGATCATTCTAAGGTTTCTAGCTTTTGAGTGCGATAGCAAAATATAGGTGTGGAGAACACAGGTTTTTGTAGGTGGGTTGAGTAGGCAATAAAATCATAAGCACACGAATCAAAGGAAGCACAGGAGAGAAAATTGATCAACAAGTTATCCTCTCATCTGTAATGTGTTCCTCAAATTTTTCCGAGAAGAATTAATCATAAGGCCTATATGTTTCTGTGGCATTTTGTGCATGCTTTCATAAGAACATTTATCATATTAAATTACTTTTTTTTCAGCTGTATATTCCTTGAGTGCAACAGGGCTTGTCAACGTTTATCTTTATATGTCTAGTTTCCATCAAAATTCCCAGGGACATATTAGCTGCTCAAAGATTTTCTTTCATTTGTTTTGAAGCAGTGTTAACAGAAACGTTAAACTAATTATTTTATGTTCTATGGCTATTTTTGTTGATTTTGCTGTGTTTTTCCTTGTTGAACTTTTGGGAAGATTTGGAATATGCACAGACGTTAAAAGAATTGTATGGTAGAGAGGATTATAATGACACATTTCCTCATTCAAGCGCTTGCATTTAGAATATGATATTTCATTACAACTTTTAATAAGTAGCAAGAATTAACTTGGAAAATGTCAAGAGAGTCATTGTTTCATGTGTATCGCTATCATGAAACAAAACAAACCTAGGATTTGAAGTAATTACTAATATATATATGGCTATATTAATTTGAATAAACCAGAGAGCATGTTAAATTGTATCATTGGGAAAGCTCATGCAAAGCAGAAGTATGGAAAATCTTGAACTCTACTGAGTTTGAACCTGATATTTTAAAAGAGGATGAAAAATTAGTAGTGGATTTTGTAGTAGATTTATATGATAAGAGAAGCATATTAGAAATACTTTGAAGCAACTTTAATCAACTTTATTCAGTCAATAAGAGGATCAAGTCTGAGAAGCCAAAACACAAGTTTATAACTACAAATGTGGTTATTTGGTAAGCAAAAGTGAAATTTTTCAGAAATAACTTGGAATATAAATACTAAAATTAGGTTCATAGTGAAAGCAAATAAGCTGGTTTATTTTTTGAGTAATATTCTCCATTCTTTTGCTCAATTCCTTTATAAGATAGTTTCCAACATATTGTGAAATTGTGGGACTTAAATTATTTTTGAAGTAACTGTCAAAAACAAAAAAAATTCATTCTTTTATATGTGAATTGTATTTTCAATACAGGTAGAATAATCCTTATTTGTAACTTTAATTATCCACAAGAACTTCACAGTTTCCTCAAATATAGAGGGTAGTAGGTTGTTTTCTTTTCTCTAAGTTTACACATCTCTGCAGCCAACATTCAGCATAAGCTAAAAATAATAATATATGATTGTTTTTTTAAATTTATTTTTTATTTAAGCATAGTTGCCATACCATTTTATATTGGTTATATTAACTTCAGGTGCACAATAAAGTGATTTGACATTTTTACACTTTACAATGTGGCTACCCAACTAATTCTAGTAATCATCTGTTACCTTGTAAACATCACAATAGTATTGACTATATTGCCCTTTCCCTTTCACCCATCTCCCCATCCTCTCCCTTCTGGTCACCATCACTTTGGTCTCTGTTTCTATGAGCCTGTTTTTGTTTTGTTTTGTTTTGTTTTGTTTTGTTTTGTTTTTAGATTCCACATGTAAGTGAAACCATACTGTGTTTGTCTCTCTACCTGACTTATTTCACTTAGAATAAGGTCCACCTATGTTGTCACAAACAGTAAGATTCCATTTTTTTAATGCTGCACAGTGTTCTAATATATATCTTTCTCCATTCATCTCTTGATGGCCATCTAGATTGTTTCCATATCTTCGTTATTGTAAACAATGCTGCAATGAACATAAGGGTGTACATACCGGGGGTGCAAAAAAAATGTGTACACATGACTTGTATTCATCTTTTGTTGTCGGTATATATTATTACAATTTTAATAGTTTTTTCCTTTCTTAAAATGTGTATGCATTTCCGTGGCACCCTCTGTACATTTGCAAGTTACTGTTTTTATTTTCTTTGAGTAAATATCCAGAAGTGGAATTGCTAGATCATATGGTATATCTATATTTAGTTTTTGAGGAATCTCCATACTGTTTTCCACAGGGGCAAAACCAGTTTGCAGCTTCACCAACAGTACACAAGTGTTCCCTTTTCCCACATCCTTGCCAGCACATATTATTTATTGACTTTGTGATAATAGCCATTCTGACTGGTATGAGGTGGCATGTCATTGTGTGTTTTTTGTTGTTGTTGTTTTTTTATCTTTTATTTTTTTTTTTTCAGGGCAGTGTCACCGGCCCTCACACGTGGGATCCGAACCGGGGCCGCCAGCCTCCCAAGCCAGCGCCCAACCACCGCGCCATTCGGCCGGCCCCATGTCATTGTGGTTTTGATTTGCATTTTCCTGATGATTAATGATGGTGTTTGTTGGCCATCTGTATGTCTTCTTTGGAGAAATGTCTTTTCATGTCCTCTGTCCATTTTTTGAACAGATTCTTTATTTTTTTGTTATTGAGTTGTATGAGTTTCTTTCTTTCTTTTTTTTTTAATCAATCACGTGTAAAAAACAACATAATAGTTAGACATTTCACCCCTCACAAAGGTGTATATTTTAGATATCAACCCCTTGGATATATCATTTGAAAATATATTCTCCCATTCAATAGGTTGCTTTTTTGTTTTGTTGAAGGTTTTCGTCAACAAAAAAGTTTCAACTGTGTAGAAGCTTTTTAGTTTAATGTAGTCCCATTTGTTTATTTTTGCTTTTGTTTTCCTTGCTCGAGGGGACATGTCCAAAATCATATTACTCAGATTGATGTCAAATAGTTTACTATCTATGTTTTCTTCTAGGAGTTTTATGATTTCAGGCCTTATGTTTAAGTCTTTAACTAATTTTGAGTTCATTTTTCATATGATGTAAAAGAGTTGTCCAGTTTCATTTTTTTTTTTTGCATGTATCTGTCCAGTTTTTTTAAACACCATTCATTGAAGAGACTGTCAGTACTCTATTGGAAATTTTTACCTCCATATAAGTGAGGGTTTATTTCTGGGCTCTATATTCTGTTCCATTGATCTATGTGTCTGCTTTTGTGTTAGTAACTTACTGTTTTGATTACATAGTTTCGTAGTATAGCTTGAGAGAAAGGAGCATGATACCTCCAACTTTTTCTTTTTTCTCAAGAGTGCTTTGGCTATTTGAGGTCTTTCGGGGTTCCATATAAATTTTAGCATTATTTTTTCTAGTTCTAAGAAGAATTACATTGGTATATTGCTAAGATTTGCATTGAATCTGTAAATAAGATTTTAACAATATAATCATTCTAATACATGAGCATGGTATATCCTTCCATTTATTTGTGTCCTCTTTAATTTCTGTCTTCAGTGTCATATAGTTTTCAGAATATAGGTCTTCCACCTTTTTGGTTAAGTTTATTCCTTGGTATTTTAATCTTTTTGATGCAATTGTGAATGGGATTGTTTTCTTCTTTTCTCCTGATTGTTTGTTATTAGTGTATAAGAATGTGACATATTTCTGTACATTAATTTTTGTATCCTGCTAATTTACTGAATTATGTTATAAATTCTATTAATTTTTTATAGGTTCTTTAAGTTTTTCTATATATAGTATCATGTCATCTGCCAATAGTGACAGTTTTACATCTCCCTTTCCTATTTGGATGCATTTTATTTATTTAGTTAGTTATTTAGGTAGTTAGTTGTTTTTCAAAATCTGATTTATGTGGCTAGACCTTCTAGTACTGTGTTGAAAAACATAGTGAGAGTGGGCATCCTTGCTTTTTTCCTGATCATAGAGGAAAAGTTTTCAGCTTTTCACCATTGAGTATTATGTTAGCTGTTGGCCTGTCATAAATATCCTTTAACAATTTGACGTACGTGTCTTCTATAATCACTTTGTTGAGATTTGTTTTCATAAAAGGATGTCGAATTTTGTCAAATGCTTTTTCTACATCTAATATACTATTTCTTTTAAGCAATGACTATCTAGTTACTTGTTACTGTAGCATCACTAACGAAAACTAAATAAATGAAAATATAGCCTCATACAACTCAACACCAAAATAAACAAACACCCCAATTAAAAAATGGGCAGAGGACCTGAATAGGCATTTCTCCAAAGGGGACATACAAATGGCCAATAGACATATGAAAAGATGCTCAACATCTTTAATTACCAGAGAAATGCAAATAAAAACCATAATGAGATAATACCTCACACCATTTAGAATGGCTATCATCAACAAGACAAATAATAACAAGTGTTGCAGACTCTGTGGAGAAAAGGAACCCTTATACACTCTTGGTGGGAATGCATATTGGTGGAGTTGCTATGGAAGGCAGTGTGGAGGTTCCTCAAAAAATTAAGAATAGAATTACCATATGACCCAGCAATCCTTCTCTTGAGTATATACTAAAAAAATCTGAAAACATTTATCTATAAGGATAAATGTGCTCCAATGTTCATTGCAGCTTGATTTACGGTGACCAAGACATGGAAACAACCAAAGTGCCCTTTGATAGATGATTGGATAAAAATGTGGTATTTATACACAGTGGACTACTACTCTGCCATAAGAAAAGATGAAATAGTGCCATTTGTGACAACATGGATGGATGTTGAGATTATTATGTTAAGTGAAAGAAATCAAGCAGAAAAAGTCAAAACCATATGACTTCATTGATATGTGGGATATAAAACTGAAAGCAACAAAAGAGCAAGAAAAACAAAGAAACAAAAACTCATAGACACAGACAATTGTTTAGTGGTTACCACAGGATAAGTGGGGGAGATAGTAGAAAAGATAAAGGGGGTAAATATATGGTGATAGAAGGAGAACTGACTCTGGGTGGTGAACATACAATGCAATACATAGATGACATATTATAGAAATGTGCACTTGAAACCTATATAATTTTACTAACCATTGTCACCCCCAATAAAATTTAATAATAATAAAAAAAGAAAATATAGACTCAGTTTAGAAAGCAACAAGAAAGATTAACAGACTTTATTCCCCTTTCCAGATTTTTAACATATGAACTAGAATATGAAAGTATCAGAATTAAATTGCAGGCAAATTTTTGGTATATTAGGATGGAATAGCTAGAATATAGGGAAGACCCCTCACATTCCTGAGATGTTCGCAAATTTTTAAATTTGCTAATATTGTTATTGCATATAATTCACACCATTAAAAATCCATTAAGGGGCCGGCCGAGTGGCGCGGTGGTTAAGCGCTGGCTTGGGAAGCCAGCGGCCCCGGTTCGGTCCCACATATGAGGGCCAATGACACTGCCCTCAAAAAAAAAAAAAAGATCCATTAAGTAGTAGAAGTAGCTCTTAAAATTCTCATTACAAAAATATATAATTATGTATGCTGATGGATATGAATTACACTTATTGTGGTAGTTATTTCACAACATATACAAATATAAAATCATGTTCTTGTACACCTGAAACTAATATATTGTATGTCAATTATATTTCAATAAAATGCATATAGAATAAAATTAGAATTCAATAGAATTCAACAAAAATCAACAATAGAAAGATAGCTAGAAAACCCCAAAATTCTTGTAACTTAAAAACAACAACTTTGAAATAACACATGGGTCAAGAAGAAGTCTCAAGAGAAATAAAAAATGATTTGAAAGATGAAAATAAAAATGCAGTGCTTAAAAAGAAATATATAGCATTGAGTTTATACATTAGAAAGAAAGAATGATCTTAAATTAGTAATCTAAGCTTCTACCTTAGAAAGCCAGATAAAGAGCAAATTAAATCCAAAGTGGAAAAAAAAAGTTAAAATTGAATTAATTCAGGGGCCAGCTGAGTGGTTCAGTTGGTTAAGAGTTAGCTTAAGAGAGTGAGCTCTGAGCAACAGGGCCATCAGTTTGATTCCCATATGGGCCAGTGTGCTGCACCCAAGCTGAGCTGTCAACAGGTGGCAGGATGGCTCAGCTGGTAAGAGCATGTGCTCCTAACAAAAAGACTGCCTGTTCGATGGTGGGTTAAGCCCGCTCGCAACTAAGACTAAACTCAGCACCTTGAGCTGTGCTGCCGCCCAGATGGCTCAGTGGACAGAGCATGTGCTCTTAACAACTAGGTTGCCGGTTCAACTCACGCATAGGATGGTGGCTACACCCACCCATATAACTAAGACTGAACTTGACATCTTAAGTTGAGCTGCCACCCAGATGGCTCAGTGGATAGAGTGTATGCTCTTAACAACAAAGCTTCTGGTTTGACTCCTGCATGGGATGGTGGTTATGCCTACCTGCAACTAAGATTGTAACACAGCACCTTGCACTTAGAGGCTAAGAGCTGCTGTCGTGCAGCCAGATGGAGATTGGCACCCTCTACAACTAAGATTGAAGAACAACAACTTGGCTGGTCCCCCTCCCCAATTCCCCAACACTGTTCTCCCTCAATGCCCCGATTTAAAAAAAAAATTGAATTAAATCAGAAATACATTGGCTCATAAGGAATTATTATGAACAATTACATGCTAAAAATTAGAAAGCCTAGAAGAAATTGATAAATTTCTAGAAACATTCAACTTACCAAGACTGAATCAGGAACAAATAGGATATATGAACAAACCATAGCAAGTAAAGTGATTGAATCAATAATCAGAAACCTCGCAACACAGAAAAGCCCAGGATCAGATGAAATCACTGGCAAATTCTATGAAATATTTAAAGAATGATTAATTCCAGTCTTTCTCAAATTCTTCCAAAAAAATTGAAAAGGAGGGAACATTCTCAAACTCATTCTACAAGGCCAGTATTATCCTGCTAACAAGGGCAGATAAGGGCACTGGGGGAAGAGAAATACATAGACCAATAATCTGATGAAATATGGATGAAAAATTTCTCAAAAAATCTTGGCAAACTTAACTTAAAAAAAAAAACAATTTAAAGAATTATACACTGTTACCAAGTAGGAGTATTCCCTGGGATACCGGATGCTTCAACATATGCAAATCAATAAATGTTATACATCACATTAATAGAATGAAAGATACATATCACACGATTATCTCAACAGGTGCTGGAAAGCCATTTGAGAAAATAAAAATCCTTTCATAACACAAACCTTCAACAGACTGGGTATAGAAGAAACATACCTCAACTTAAAGATAGCATATCTGATAAACCCACAGCTAACATTGTACTCAATGGAGAAAAATTGAAAGCTTATCCTCAAAGATGAGAACTACTCAAGGATGCCCACTCTAATTACTCTTATTCAGTATCATACTGAAAATCCTAGCTAAGGCAAATAGCAACACAAAGAAATAAAAGACATCAAAATTGGAAAGTAAAAAATAAAATTGTCACTATTTTGCAGATGGTATGATTTTGTATATAAAAACTTTCAAAGACTCAACTGAAAAACTGTTGTAACTAATCAAAATGTTTAGTGAATATATAGAATACAATCAGTATATAGAAATAAGTTGCATTTCTAATCGTTAATAATGACAAAATCTAAAAAAGAAATAAAGGAAAATGCTCTATTCACAGTTGCATCAAAAACAATAAAATACCTAGGAATAAATTTAACCAAGTCAGAGATCTGTATAACAAAAATTACAAGGCATTGCTGAAGAAATCAAAGGAGACAAATAAATGGAAAGACATCTCATGTCAATGGATTGGAAGAATTAATAGTGTTAAAATGTCCATACTATCCATAGCCATCTATAGATTCAACACAAGACTCATAAAAATTTCAGTGGCATTCTACACAGTTTATATGAAACCACAAAAGACCCCAAATAGCCAAAAAAATTCAGATATAGAATAACAAAGTTGGAGCATCACACTTCTTGATTTCAAATTTTACTACTAAGCTACTGAAGTAAAAAACTGTATGGTACTGCCTTGAAAATAGACCATGAGTGAATGGAACAGCACAGAGAGCCTAGAACTAAACACTTGCATATATGATCAACTAATATTTGACAAGGGAGCCCCAAAAACCCAGTGGAGAAAGAATAGTCTCTTCAACAAATGGTGTTGAGAAAAACAAGATAAACACATGCTGAACAAGGAAATTGGATCCCTTTCTTACACCACTCACAAAAAATAACTTAGGATGGATCAAAGACTTAACCATAAGAACTGATACCATAAAATTCCTAGAAAAAAAAAACACAAAGGGAATAAACACTTTGACATTGGTCTTGGCAATGATTTTTCTGGATATGACACCAAAGGTACAAACAACCAAAAAAAAAAATCAACAAATAGGACTACATCAAACTTAAAAGCTTCTGCACAGTAAAAGAAACTATCAACAAAATAAAAAAGGAACCTATGGAATGGAAAAAAAATATTTGCAAATTGTATATCAGATAAGGATTAATATTCAAAATATATAAAGAACTCGTACAACTCAATCACAATAACAACAAACAAACATTCTGATTAAACAATGGGCAGAGGAACTAAATAAACCTCTTTTATCCCAAAGAAGACATACAAATGGCCAACAGATACATGAAAAAGCAATCACTAATCATTAGAGAAATAAAAATCAAAATCGTCGTGAGATATCAATTCATACCTGTTATAATGGTTATCATCAAGAAGACAAGATATAACCAGTTTTGGCAAAGGGTGTGGAGAAAAGGGAACCCTTGCATACTGTTGGTGAAAACATAAATTGGTCCAGCTACTATGGAAAAAAATATGGTTGTTTCTGAAAAAAATTAAAATTAGAACTACTATATGATTCAGAAATCCCACTTCTGTGTATATACCAAAAGTAAATGGAAACATGTTTATTGAAACATTTTTCACAATATGGAAACAACCTAAGTTCCTATCTCTGAATGGATACAGAAGGTGTGGTATATATATCTGGGGTGCCAAAAATATGTATACAAGAGGACACTTTGGTCAATGTTGCTCAAACAGTAGTTCACCATAATCAGAAGTGTTTGGACGCTGATGGTAACCACTTTGAGCACCTCTTGCAATTGCAGAAGTCAAACGTGACTTATTTTCATCTTTCGTTATTGGTATATATTGAGTATTACAATTTTTTTTTTCTTTTTGAGGGCAGTGTCACTGGCTCTCTCATGTGGGACCTGAACCGGGGCCGCCGGCTTCCCAATCCAGCACTCAACCACTGCGCCACTCAGCTGGCCCAAGTATTACAATTTTAATAGTTTTTTTTTTTCCTTTCTTAAAATGTGTATACATTTTTGGCACCCTCTGTACAACTGAATATTATTTATACATGAGAAAGAAGAACATCCTGCCATTTATGTCAACATGGATGGACCTTGAGCATGTTATATTAATGAGATAAGTCAGACAAAGACAAGTACTGTATGATATCACTTATATGTGAAATATAAAAATGCCAAGTTCATAAAAACAGAGAGTGATTTGATGGTTACAAAGGGGTGGGGTATGTGGGGATGGCACAGATATTGTTGAAGGATACTAAATTGAAATGAAGTACATAAGCCCTAAAGATCTGATGCACAGCATAGTAGATAAAAACAAAAATATTGTATAATAGGCATCAAAATTAAGAGGCTAGAACTTAATTATTCTAACCACTTAAAATGATAAAAAATAATTATGTAATGTGATAGAGGTGATAATTATTGCTACAATGTCAATCATATTACAATATATACATCCATCAAATTAGTATTCTGTATAACGTAAATTTATACAATGTTATATGTTAAATGTATTTCATTAAAAAATGGTGTGGAATAACATGAACACTTATTCATTGATGGTGGAAATTACAAATAGTACAGATACTTTGCAGGATAGTTTGGTAGTTTCTTATAAAACTAAACAAACTCCTACAATACAATGCAGCAATCATGCTCTCTGGTATTTACCTAAAGAAGCTGAAAATTTATGTCTATACAAAAACTTGCATATGCATGTTTATAGCAGTTATATCATGTCTATATCAAATACAACTACAATCAAATACAACTCATCCTTAGAAAGAAATAAGCCATCAGAGATCCAAGATGGTGGAGTAGATAACCACTGTGCCTGTTTCCTTACATCAACAAATTAAAAATAAACTAAATTATAGAACAATCAACCTGGAGAACCATCTGAATTGTGGCTAAACAGAAGTTTTATAACTAAAGATATAAAGAAGAAGCCACATTTAGACTGGTAGGAGGGGCGGAGATGCAGAACTGGCTAATCCCAAACCTCTGTGTGGTGGTTGAAAACTAGGAGGGATATCTCAGCCACGGAGGTTCCCCACAGAGGAGCAAGGAACCCTAGCCCCACACTGGCCTCCCCAACCCAGAGTACTGGTGCTGGTAAGAGGAGCACCACAACATCTAGCTGTGAAAAACTGTGGGGATTCCGACCATCCAGCTGGAATGGTAGGCTGTAGGAAACCTAGGCATCTTCTAAAGGGCCTGCACACAGACTCTCTAACTCACTGGCACTCACCTTGGGCTCCAGCAGTGGGACAGTAACTCAGGGGCTGTTGAAAATATACGGGGAGAGACTGAGTTGTGTTGCTTCGGGTTGAGGGCTGGAGGACAGTCCCCATTTCCTTGTGAGGAGGCCCTCTTCCCATGCAGCTGGCAGGCGGGCACCATCTTTCCTGTGTTGAGCCCACCCTCACACAGCCAAATTTGAACCTGATTGGCCTGGTGAGCTCTGCAGCTCCGTCCTGCTGGTTCACTGAGACCCCACCCAAATCCCCCAAATTGGAGGCACTTTCTCCAAGAGCAGTCAGCCTCACTCACATTATAATATTTCTTGGGAAACTATCAGAGTCCTACAGGCCTGGGGGGGGGGGGACGGTGAGGAGGGCCAACTAGCCTCAGTGTGCTATAAGACTTTTGCTGAGTATTTGAAGTGTGATAAAAAAAATATGATGAATATTTGAATTAAGAAAAAAAATATTATAGTAAAACACACATTGTCATTAATCCCTCTCAAAATATTCTCCCTCACTTCGAGAACACTTATCTCATTGTTCTTGCCACTTTCTGAAGCAGTTCTGGAAGTTCTCTTTCATGAGTGTCTTTAGTTGTGCTGCTGTGGCTAGCTGCCTCAATGTCCTGAATCAATTCAAAACATTTACCTTTCATGGTCATTTTGACTTTGGAGAAAAGACAGAAGGCACACGGTGCCAGATCCGGTGAATAAGGTGGATAAGGACACACTGCAACATTTTTTTTTTTTTGAGGGCAGTGTCACTGGCCCTCATCTGTGGGTCCGAACTGGGGCCGCTGGCTTCCCAGGCCAGCGCTTAACCACCGCGCCACTCGGCCGGCCCTGAAACATTTTTATTTGACACAAATTGCCATATACCAGAAGCAATGTGTGACATGGAGTGTTGTAGTGATGGAGGATGATTTATAGCACACTTGAAGACACACCTTTTCTCAACCATAGCTCACACCTGACTGACTGCACCAAACAAATTGAAACTTGTCACACATTGTTATTAAGGTTCATTCACCTCTTCTGGTATTGGAATGTCCCTGCCTTTTCATTGGATGGCACTCAGCAGCAGCATTCACCGTATTTTTGGATCATACCTCATATGTGAATGTAATATGATACCACTCTCAATGCTAGGTTATTAATCAGTTGACTATGAGTTAATCAAAAGGGAAGTTGCCTTACTGGGCTTCCCCAAATGAGGAGAACCCTTATTAGGGGATCAAGAGTTCAAAGGAATGCTCTTCTAATGACTCTGAAGAAGTAAATTGCCATGCTGTGATAGGACCACATGGCAAGGACTAGGAAGTGACCTCTGTGAGTTGAGAGTGGTCTTCTGCTGACAATCTACAAGAAATGGTGACCCCTGTTTTACAACCCCAAGGAACTGATTTATGCCAACAACTTATATGAGCTTGAAAGAGGCTTGTGCATTTCAGGTGAGAACGTATACCATTCTACTCCTTGATTTCTTTCAGCTTTGTGTGTCCCTGAACTCCAAACTCTGCTATACCAGGCTCAGATTTCTGACCTAAAGAACTATAATACATGTCTGATTGTTTTAAACCATTAAGTCTATATTAAGCTGCAATAGACAACTAATACAATCCATCTTAACAGATGAGGAATTTGAGGCTGAGATCACACCGGTAGTTAAGAGGCAAAGATGGAATTTGAGTAAGTCTTTTCAACTTCTCTTCATTATCATGCTATTTTTATCTCTCTATTCACTTTGAAACTTAATGTGTATACTGCTTTCACTAACAAACAAAAATGTGCAATAAAGGAGCTGGTAATACCCACTGAGCAGTATTTTGGTGACCAACAGTTGAATAATATGCCAAAAAAATCATGAAGCAAATACTATGGAAGTGGATTTAAGTAATACAGAATTCCTAGCTTAGCAAGTAATTACTGCTGACAGAAGGGAAATGTTGCTCCCTTGGTCAATCTCAAAGCAAATGGGAATAAAATCCTTTCAAACTTTCCTACATCAATGTACAGAATCCATTAGAGAGTGTAACTACTGGGAAAGATGTGTGGATGACCAAGACATTTAATGAATATACTTACAATTATTTCCCCCATACTTGAATTAGTAGAGAATAGTGGTTAATACTTGTTTTTTTCTTGTTTGATTTGAATTCTGGCATATATAGTTACCAGCTGTGTGGTTGTGAACAATTCTATTAAGTCTCAATTTCTTTATCTATAAAAAGGAGTTAAAATAATTGTTTTGTGAGTTAAACAACTAATGCATTTAAAAACACTTAGTATGTTGATTCATATAGAAAGTAATGTGTTCATCATTTTATTAGTTTGTACTGGGTTTGTGTAAGAATAGCAACATGTCTAAAGTTTATTTTTCTCTCACATAAATAAGTGTAGAGGAAGGAGTAATGGCTGGAGATGATGTTACATCAATAAGTCATGAGTGACATAGCTTCTGTCTTTCTTGTTGGCATGCTTATTCAGAGTGTGGCTTTTACATCATATTCCAATATGATTTCCTGAACTCCTATTGTCTGATTTCAAGTCAGCAGTAAGTGCAAAGATGGGGATATCCATTCCTTTCTGGCATTATCCTGAATTTGCACACACGTGTACTTCCCGATCTTTCACCAGAAATTGATATTATGAACATACTAATTTGCAAGAATAAAATCACATATATTGAAAACAACCATATATCCAGCTAAAACCTAGGATTATCAGTTAAGAAGGGAAGAATAAATAATAGTGTACAATTAGTCATTATCAATATTATTATCAGAATTTACTCAACTATTCACTGCGGAAAGTCCTGCTTGTAAATATATTCAGACCCTATCAGAGAGGCCAAATGGGTACATGGAAGCATGAACTCTAAGTACTTACAATTCTACAAGTGAGCCTGCACCTAAGAATGGTAAAGTCAATTTAAATATTAAGTAATTATCCAGATAAGTTAACCAAAGTCATTTTCTATTTTGGTGCTCTAGAAATAAACTTTCCTTTTGCCTGTTGAATAAGAACCAAAAGAAAATTATTTTAATGACTGGTTTTCCGTAGTAAAAAAAAAATCTCTTTTTATTGTTAGTTATGTTATTTACCATTTAACGTTAATTGCATATCCAAAATGTGAAATTCTGTTTCATTTTTCCTGATGAAAAAAATATTAATAATAAAGAAATTTTGATATTTTCGTCCACTAATGCAAGCCAGGATTAGGTGTGCAATAAATTTAGTAGGGGAGGTAACTGGAATAGCTGGAAAGAGCTATTACATTTTCAATGTAATGCAGGTCTGACATCTATGGAAGGAGACTAGGAAGGAAGCAAGATCATTAGACAGTCTCCTACCACTATTTCAGAAAAGCTGATGAGGCGTTCCCAAACCAAATTCACCTGTTAGAGAAGTCTCATATACTGCCTTAGTACCCCAGTACCCCTTCATGCTCAGTCATTGGCTACGAGCAGCCCATGGGAAGTATGACCTTGGTACAAACATGGTGATGTATACAGCACAACACAGGTTGGACCAATAGTCAGTTATACTCTCCATGTAGGAGATCTGCAGGGTGTATTTTTATGACTGCTGTATTCCATCCTTTGCACCACACAGATCTACTTCTCCATACAGGTTGAGGAAGCAGCTTATCCCTGGTCCTTTTGAAGCATGCTTCCTGAGAAGAAAGTTAGAAGAAGGGGAATAATGGGATCAACTACAGGCACTATAGGCAGCATTAGTCTTGGTGACACGGCTGGTACTCATCTTCTTCCTCTTCCACAATTTATTCTAAATTTCACCCACTCTAAGCTGTCACCTTAGTAAGTCTTGGTGTCCCAGTGGTGGTGTGGGGATCCACACCCTCATTTCTTAGAGTGCCAAGTCCTTGGTAATCATGCCATTCTCAGAGTGGGATGGCTATACTTGTCCATTCAATCATAGTTACAATGGGGCAAAGAAGTACCAAAAACGATGCAGATGAATCACCTGGGTTCCACACATATCCCTCCCTGCCACTATTGTGACTGCTTTTGTTTCCTCTTTGTTCCTCCACACAGAGTCCAAAGTGTTAGCCTTGCCATGTTCCCTGGACCAGGACCACTAGCTTTGAAGAACCTAAAGTTGCAGGTACACCACAAAATCCTCCACTAGGTCATTGATAGGATGACTCCACTTGCTGTTACTCCTTGATTCCAAGACTTATACAGTCTTCCTTTTGAGACACAACTTCATACAAAGGTCTCTTATTTAATGTATTGTGTTGCTGGAAAAGTCAGGACGTATTTTTTTCTGTTTTTCATTGCAAAAATGTGTCATGACTTTTCCAACAACCCAGTATATACCCCATCCCTTCAGAGTTTTCTTTCCAAGCTTTACCTCGGCTGCACTTTAGAAGTACTATTAGTCCTCTATGAGGCTGGCTGCTTCTGGATGATGTAGTATATGATATGACCAGTAGATCCTACACACATCGGCCCACTCCTGTACCTCTTCTGTTGTGATTTGGTTCTCCTGGTTGGAAGTTAAGTTATTTGGGATTCTATGATTGTGGATGAGGTTTCTGTAAGTTCCCAGATAGTGGTGCTTGCTGAGGCTTAGCAGGTAGGAAAGGCAGACTCATAACCAGAAAGCATGTCTATCCCCATGACAATGAATCTCCGTTCCTTCCTGGATAATAACAGCTTGGTTTAGTGAACTTGATACAAAATGGTTGGCTTGTTTTCTTGAAGAACAGTGCCATTCAGAGGACTCATCATTGCTCCCTGTTGTCTACAGGTTGGTTATTCAGAGGCAGCAATAGCTAAATCAGCAAATATTGAGAGTCAGTTATTGTTGGATCCTTATGCATTTCCCATCTCTGCAGTCATGGCCACTCTGTAAATAAGCTCATTGTGCCAGTTCTAGGGTGTCCAATGATAAAGGCTGATGAATATCCACTGGCCAAAGCACATTATGTACTTTGCTGCACAGTACCTCTTTCATGATGGGCATTAATGTGTGTTATAAGTATCTTTACACTATGTGCCCATTCCCACATGTCTATTCATGTGCCTCTACCTCAGACACCCTTTCTCTGACCTTCCAGTCATTTTATTGCTAGACCTCTGACCAGAAGATCAGTTCTCTATTTTTAATTCAATCACCTATAGAACTAATCAGGATGCACAAAATATATCATTTTCCCTGCCATCCTAATGGAAATATCCTTTGTGGGTGTTGGTCATTAAAATTACATTGCTGTTATATATTTCAGTGAGGATGTGACTAATATTATTTGATGTCAGTAGTGGGTAAAATTGATCATTGCATTACCTTTACATATGTATCCAAGATAACATTTTTTAGATAGTGGTCATTCATTAGAGTCCATCTTGGCTCTGCCTTGACTCTTTTGTAGCCATGTACAAACTGAGCTCTATCACAATGATTGTTATGCATTATTTCCAAAAAAAAATGAGTCCAACTGAAATGAAAGTACACAGCACTTTTTCAAATTAATGTAGGTTCCAAAACATGACTGGGTGCAATATATTTCACATTTTCCTATTTTGTGCAAAATTCTCTGGGTTTGATATTAACATTTTTGGCACTATACAGACTGTACACATGATATAATTCCAAAGAAGCAATGTCAATTTAAAAACGTGCAAAAATGTTATTGGTTCTTCATAAGCATTCACAAATAACAACAACTTGAAAATATACAAGTAGGAGACTGGTTATCAGGACAGCATCAAGCTTTTCACTTCACACAGTCATAATTAACTGAAGCTTCTTTGAAAAGTTTCCCTCACTAGATTAACCAACATTCACATCAGTGAAAACTTGACATTCTGTATCAGAAAATATTCAGGGCAAATTGCTTTCTATTCTCTTGTGGAAAGTCCATCATTCCTTCTTCTATTTATCTGACATATGTGGAGGCCCATTGAAACATGTGCCAAGCATTCTTTAAAAGAAGTGAATATCTGTTTTATGTGAATGCATATAAAAATTTATACATCCTACTTTTATATTTGTATTAGTTTTAAACAAAAATATTATAACCAAAAATTTGTGATAACAATATTTAAACTTTACATGCTTTTAAACTTATTTTAAATTGTATTTCATGACTGATAATTGCTTATCTCCCTACAATGTCTCATGTATAATTTGATTATATTAAATCTTGATGAGAAGTAAACTTTTCTTCAACCCCCTTACACAAAATCTAGAAAATACACTCAGAAATAATTAAGCCTCATAAAGATATAAAATATCTTTTTCCATATAACATTTGAACTGCAAGTACGGTATCTGACTTGCAGTAAAAGGAGATAGTAAATATGCTTTTAAAAAAGGACATGTAAAACTGTCTTGAAAATCCTTCAATAAAATTCTTTAGCTTTGGATGGCTTACTTCAAGTCCAGTAAACTAGATTAAGTCTTTAGAGACACTTTCATAATTAATTATGAAATAAAATACAAATGTTACCAATTTAGTTTTAATTTATTTAATTTTTTTAAAGATTTTTATTGGGGGGCCGGCCGAGTGGCATGGTGGTTGGGCGCTGGCTTGGGAGGGCAGCGGCCCTGGTTCGGGTCCCACATGTGAGGGCCAGTGACACTGCTCTCAAAAAAATTTAAAAAAATAAAATAAAATAAAAAAAGATTTTTATTGGGGAATTGGGGGAAGGGACAGCGTTGGGGAATCGGGGAAGGGGAACAGACAAGTTGTTGTCTTTTTGTTCTTCAGTCTAGTTGCATAGGATGTTGCTTCACTGGCCCATGTTGGTATCCTCATTGTGCTCTTCCTGGATGAGGCAGATGGGTTCCAGCCTCTGGATGATCACTCATCGCGGCTACTGGTAGCTCACGCTGGCTGCCGGCCACTCACTGTGGCACATGGCAGCCCACTGCAGCAGGGGCTGCAGCCTATACTGTCGCCGGGGCTCGCAGCCCAGCTCCAGGTGGAGCTGTTGTTAGCTGTAGAGGGCAGTGTCACTGGCCCTCATATGTGGGATCCAAACCAGGGCCACGGGTGTCCCAAGCCAGCTCTTAACCAATGTGCCACTCGGCCGGCCCTGTTACCAATTTATTATGTAAAAGCCAATGATTACTTTCTTTTAAAGATGCCAATAGATTGTCTAGTCATATTGATATATATTAATTCAATCAACTGCATTTAATTTTAATATTTATTTTTATTATAAATGAACATAATTAAAATAATTTTAAAATAAATTCAAAGATTTATTTGTGCCAAACAGATGCAAATCAATCATTTAGCCAAATTAGTAGTTAACAGCTTAGAGTACTAGATTGGATCTTTAAAATCTGGTATTTTGTTATATGTATACTACATATATTAGCCTTTTTTTCTAATTTAAATTCAGTTCACAGGTTGTTTTTTCTTTGTTTTTTTAAAGATTTTATTGGGGATTTGGGGGAGGGGAACAGACAAGTTACTATCCTTTTGTTCTTCAGTCTAGTTGTGGAGGACGTTGCTTCACTGGCCCATGTTGGTATTATCATTGCGCACTTCCCAGGTGAGGCAGATCAGTCACCAGCCTCTGGAGGGCAGCTCACAGCAGCTCTTGGCAGTTCACGCTGGCTGCTGGCCACTCACTGTAGCCTTTGGCAGCCCACTGCAGCAGGGGCTGCAGCTAAGCTGTTGCCAGCGACTCACAGCAGCCCAGCTCCAACTGGAGCTGTTGTTCACCATCTTAGCTGTGGAGGGCAGTGTCACTGGCCCTCATATGTGGGATCTGAACCAGAACTCTGCTGCTCAGAGCTGGTATCCCAAGCCAGCTCTTAACCAACCCGCCACTCAGCCAGCCCTAGCCTTATTTTTCCTATATTATGTACATAATTTTGTTTAGAGAAAGAAAAATGGACTACCTCCCATAAAAGCTGTACTGTATTAGTTTCTTATAGAAACAAAGAAAAATGCTCTCTATTATATTTTAAATAACTTTGAAATAAACCATGCACAAATAATTAGTAAACAGACATGGAGGTCATCGGAACTAACACTGGTATATGACAGTCTTCCATGGGTCATTTGCAGGGTGGGGGGACCTCCTGATCTATGTAGGGGTGTATGGTAGTTTTAGAGAGACACCCTTTGATAGGAAACCTTAATGCCTAGAGTGCTTTCTGCTTCTAAAGTGAGCACTTCCCACCAGTACTTCAAATCTATTGATACACACTTATTTTTAACAGAACCTTCCATTATTTGTCCATGGAATAAATTCTATTGATATCAATTCAAATGCCCTGCTCCTAGTCATGTAAAATTAAGTGAGGTAAGCCCAGCTCAACTAACTGGAGCTTTTCTTCTACCAAAGGACCCAAATTTATATAGTTCCTCATATATACACTGAAAGATTTCTAAGAAAGAAATAGTATGAATAGTATAGTTAACAATGAAATAAAAGTATTTTCAAAGCTGCTTCCAGTAGATTTTCCATACAAACAACCAGCATTGGCTCATGCTTTGGACTTTCCTAAAATCTTTCAAAGGTTCACAAACACCAAACCATCAGCATTTGGCCTTGATGTGCCTCATGCCATTTGCTAAGAAGCCTCAAGCACACTAGTGGCACCCAGCCATCATTTGCAGCTTAGCGTCTCCCAGGCACCTCTAAGCATAGCATGGGTAGAAGACATCTGCAGATCTCCTTGTGGCTCATGCCAGGTGCCCTGGGCAGGGCAAAGGTGACAGGTGGTGGCTGAACTTTGCCTGAGGCATGGCCCATACCAAGAGGTTCCAGGGCAAGCACACCAGGTGGCTTGGTTTAGACCTCACCAGAGCACTGTTAGTCGGCCTCTATAGACTACACACAGAAAGGGCAGAATGGGCAGGCACCAAAGCCCTGCTAAAGCAAATCCTGCTCTGTAGGTTCAGTCTGTGCACAACAGCTCCTCCACTGTAGTCACAGCCAGTCCTCACAACCAGTCAGCCCAAAGGTCAATGCCTCCCACTAGCATGAAAACAGCAATGAAGGCTCAATTGCAACAGGAGGGCACACACATCCAGACAAGGGGCATGAATGCAGCACCGGTCTCAGGTTACCAGGGAGACTGCACCACTGAGCCCCACAGGACACCTCCTACATAAGGACATTCCACTAAGACCAAGAGAAGTGGCAGCTCTACCTAATACATAGAAACAAACACAGTGAGGCAGCCAAAATGGGGAGACAAAGAAACATGTCCCAAATGAGAGAACAAAACAAAGCTCCAGAAAAAAAGAATTAAACACAATGGAAACAAGCAACTGTTTATAAGGATGTTCAATGATCTTGGGAAGAATTTCAACAAAGAGATAGGAAATATAACAATGGAGAGAGAAAACATAAAAAAGAACCTGTCAGAAGAATACAATGACTGAAATAAAGAATATACTTGAGGGGATAAACAATAGATTAGATGAAGGAGAGGTTTTAATCAGTGATTTAGAAGATAAGGTAGCGGGCCGGCCGAGTGGCGCATTGGTTAAGAACTAGTTTGGGGATGCCAGCGGCCCCGGTTCTGATTGCACATATGAGGGCCAGTGACACTGCCCTCTACAGCTAACAACAGCTCCACCTGGAGCTGGGCTGCACGAGCCCCGGCAAGGGTGTAGACTGCAGCCCCTGCTGCAGTGGGCTGCCATAGGCTACAGTGAGTGGCCGGCAGCCAGCGTGAGCTGCCAATAGCCACGGTAAACAACCATCCAGAGGCCAGGGACCAATCTGCCTCATCCGGGAAGAACGCAATGACGATACCAACATGGGCCAGTGAAGCAACGTCCTCCACAACTAGACTGAAGAACAAAAAGACAGCAACTTGTCTGTTCCCCTTCCCCAATTCCCCAATGCTGTTCCCCTCCCCCAATTCCCCAATAAAAATCTTAAAAAAAAAAAAAAAAAAAGACAAGGTAGCAGAAAGCACCCAATCAGAACAGCAAAAAGACAAAAAAAAAAAAAAAAGAGATTCGAAAAACATGAGGATAGCTTAAGGGGCCTCTGGGATAACATCAAGCATACCAACATTCAGTTAATTGAGGTACCAGAAGGAGAAGAGAGAGAGAAAGAAATTGAAAACCTATTTGAAGAGGGGTTCTAGGCAAGATGGCAGAGTAGGTAAATGCTGGGCTTAATGCCTCCCTTGACCACAATAAAATTACAACTCAATTATAGAACAATTAACCACAAGAACCATCTGAATAGCTGAACAGAACTCTTATAACTAAGGATATAAGGAAGAGGCCACATGAAGGCTGGTAGGAAGTGTGACACTGGCTGGTCCCACACCCATGTGTTGTGGTTGAGCCTCAGGAGGGCTATCTCAGCAATGGAGGACCCCACCCCAAGGAGAGAGGGGTCCTAGACCCACATCAGACTCCCCAGCCCAGGGTTCCAGTGCCAGGAAGAGTCTCCACAACATCTGGCTGTGAAAATCAGCAAGGATTTCACCTGTCCAGGTGAAAAGGAAGGCTGTTGGAAACCCAGATATCCTCTTAAAAGACTTGCACACAGACTTATTCGTTTGCAGGAATGAACTCTGGGCTCTGGCAGAGGGGAAGCTGCTTGAGAGGTGATAAAGGCATACAGGGAAGAAATGGGTTGTGTGGCTGCAGGACAAGGGCTAGAGGGACAGCCAGCATTATGCCTGCGTTGAACCCTCCACCTGTGTAGCCTACAGGCAGGCATCATCTTTCCTGTGTTAAGCCCTCCTACACAAAGCAAAATCTGACACTGCATTGGCCTGGTGAACTTTGCTCACTCCACACCATTGACTCCCTGTAACACTTCACCTCCCATCTTGTGTAGCACTGCCGGAAGCACTTTTGGTGGCCAAGCAACCAGCCACAAATTGTGCTGCAGTCTTTCTTGGACAACTCTCAGTGGTCTTTGGGTCTGAGATTTTGCTCAAGATCCATAAGGCTGGTGTCAGTTTGCTCAAAACTTTTGCTATGGGGCACAGCTCAACAGTCGCGCCAACCCTGCATCTGCATTAACCTGGTGAACAACATTCACTCCAACCTGGTGACTTCCTGAGACCCTGCCCCGCTCAACTTGTGTAGCACCTGAGACACACACAGTGGCCTAGCAACCAGCCCTGCCCCGCATACTGCATGAAGCTATTTTGGCAGCAAACATCAGGCTTAGGCTTGCAGACCACCATGAGGCAATTTGGATAGGGTACAACAAATCCCAAACCATGCTCTATTCTTTCTTACACAACTCTTGGGGGTCTGCAGTCCCAAGACTGGAGATGGCTAGCCTCAGGGTGATCTGAGACTTTTTCGAGGGGCCCCCGGCTCAGCAATGGTGTCAAACCTGAATCTGCATTAACCTGGTGAATAATTGCCACACTCTGGTTACTACCTGGAACTTACTACTTACTGCCTAACCCAACTAGCACACCACCTGAGGCTCTTTCAGCTGCTGAGCCTTACTGGCAGCTGGCAGATGGTGTCAAGTCTGGGGGTGCCCTGGGCCTTTTGCTAAGGTGACATAGCCCTGGTACTGATGGTAGCTGGCATCAGCTCTTAGCATGGCCTCTCTCACCTGTCCAGATCTGGCACAGGCAGCAACCAACTGTGGATAGTTTTGTAGTTCCTACCAGATAACCTTGGGCCAGTCACAGGCAGCAGCTGACAATGGACTGCATGGGAGCTCTTCCCCAGGAGGCCCTCAAACCAACATTTATAGGGGCCAGCTTTAGACCACAGCAGAGCATTACCTGATTATCCCCATAGCAGCATTCACAAAGGGTGATCTCAATAGGCACATGAGCTGGCTGGGGCAAATCCCCCTCAGTGGTGTCAGCCCCCACCCAGCAGCTCATATGCTGTGGACATGGCCAGTCCTCACAACCAGTCAGCCTGAAAGTCAATCCCACCCAATGATGTCTTAATAGAAATCCAGACTCAACTATAACAGGAGGGCACACACAACCCACAAAGGGACACCTCAGGAGCACACTGCATGGGTGATCAGGGAGACTGCACCACTGGGCCATACAGGACACCTATTACATAAAACCACCCAGCAAATACTGAGAGACATAAAAAAATCTACCTAATATATAGAAACAACCACAGAGGGGCATCCAAAATAAGGGGGAAAATTAACATATCACTAATGAAAGAACTGGAGAAAACTCCAGAAAAAGAACTAAGTGAAATTAAGACAAACAACCTGTGAGAGACAGAGTTCAAAACACTGTTAATAAAGATGCTCAAGGAACTTAATGAGAACTTTTATAAAGAGATAGTAAGCATTAAAACGGACATGGAAAAAAACATTAAAAAGAACAAGCCAGAAATAAATAATAGAATAACTGAAATAAAGAATACACTGGAAGGTATCAATTGCAGATTAGATAAAGCAGAGGATAGAATCAGCAATTTGGAAGACAAGGTAGCAGAAAACACCCGAACAGAACAACAATGATAAAAGAATAAAAAAATGAGGGTAACTTAAGGGACCTCTGGGACAAAATCAAGTGTAACATTTGTATCAGAAATTGAAGACAGAGAGCAAGGGATTCAGAACCTATATGAAGAAATGATGACTGGAAACTTCTCTGACGTAGCAAAGATATAGACATACAAGTGCAAGTGTAGAGAGTACCAAGCAAGATGAAGCAAAAGAGGCCCACACCAAGACACATCATAATTAAAATGCCAAAGGTTAAAGACAAATAAATAATCCATAGAGAAGCTAGAGAAGGGCAGCTAGTAACTTATATGGGAGCTTCCATAAGATTGTCAGCTGATTTCTCAACAGAAACAACAGGCCAGAAGGGATTGTCATGAAATATTCAATGTGATGGAAAGCAAGGACTGACAACCAAGTGTACTCTACCAGCAAAGCTATCATTTAGAATTGAAGGAGAGATAAAGAGCACCCAGACAAGAAAAAGATAAATGAGTGCATCACCACCAAACCAGTATTACAAGGAACGTAAGAGGGACCTCAGTAAGTCAATAATTATTAATAATAATAATAATATAGAAAAAACTATATATCTATCAGCAATTACTTTCAATGTGAATGGATTAAGTGCTCCAATCACAAGACACAGGTAGCTGAATGGATAAGAAAACAAAACCCTTACATATGGTGCCTACAAGAAACTCATGTCAGATTTAAAGACACACACAGTATGAAAGAAAAGGGATGAAAAATGTTATTTCATTAAAATGGAAACAAGCAAACATAGAAGCTGAGTACCAATAATTACACAGAGGAGCCAAAAACATACAATGGAGAGAAGACAGCTTCTTCAATAAATGGTGCTGGGAGGATTGAAAAGCCACATGTGAAAGAATTAAACTAGACTGCTATCTGTCAATGTACCAAAATTAACTCAAAATGGATCAATACCAGAATATAAGAACCGAAACAATAAAATGAATAGAAAAAAAACATAGGTACTATACTTATGGACCTTGAGTTCAAAGAGGATTTTATAAATTTGACTTCAAAAGCAAGAGAAGTAAAAGCTAAAATAAATGAATGAGACTATATCAAACTAAAAAGCTTCTGCACAGCAAAAGAAATTATCAACAAAACAAAGAGGCAACCAACCAAATGGGAGAGGATATTTGCAAACAATGCCACCAATAAGGGACTAATATCCAAAATTTGTAAAGAACTCTTAACTCAACAACAAAAAAACCCTAAAAATTCAATTAGAAAATAGGCAGAAAAGCTGAACAGACATGTCTCACAAGAAGATATACAAATGGCCAACAGATATATGAAACAATGTGCAACATCACTAGCTATTAAGGAAATGCAAATCAAAATCACAATGACATACCACCTCACACCTATTAGAATGGTTATTATCAACAAGACAAATAATAACAGGTGTTAGAGAGGTTGTTGAGAAAAAGGAACCCTCATACATTGTTGGTGGGAATGTAAATTGGTACAGCCACTATGGAAAGCAGTATGGAGGTGCCTAAAAAAATTAAGAATAGAATTACCATATAACCCAGCAACTTCTGTTCTGGGTTTTTACTCCAAAAACCTGAAAACATTTATCTGTAAAGCTATATATATATCCCTATGTTCATTGCACCAATATTCACTGTGGCCAAGGCATGCTAACAACAGAAGTTCCTCCCAAAGAAGATTGGATAAAGAAGATGTGGTACAGATATACAATGAAATATTACTTGGCCATAAGAAAAGATGAAACACTGCCATTTGCAACAACTTGGATGCATTTTGAGATTATTATGCTAAGTGAAATAAGTTAGAAAAAGTTGAGAATCATACGACTTCACTCATATGTGGGATATAAAACTGAAAACAACAAATAAACAAGAGAAACAGAGAAATAAAACTCAGACACAGATGTCTAAGAGTTTACTCGTTACCAGAAGGGAAGGGGGATGGGGAGTTGTAGGAGAGGGAAAAGTGAATCAAATACATGTTGATGGAAGGATAACGGACGCTTGGTGTTGAACACACAATGCAATATATAGATGATGTATTATAGAAATGTACAATTAAAACCTATGAAATTTTACTAACCATTGTCACCACAATAAATAATAATAAAAAAAGAAAATCATAAAGAAGAGAAAATACATTTAAAATACTTTTGAGAAAAAATTCATATACTTGTATGTCAGCTTGACATTGGCATCTGTTATTTATTGTCTCTTTCCAATAACTTGAGATTTTTCTGAATCTTTGTATGCCGTTATTTTTGAAATGTTATGAATGTTGATATTTTTGTTTTAGCAAGCAATGGGCCCAGTTGGGTTCATACAGAAAGTTCCAATTAGACTTCCATTATTGTGGGGCTATTTTATTTTATTTTATTTTATTTTATTTTATTTTATTTTATTTTAAGAGGGCAGTGTCACTCACTGGCCCTCATATGTGGGATCCGAATCCGGGCTGCTGGCATCCCAAGCCAGCTCTCAACCACCGCGCCACTTGGCTGGCCCTCATTATTTTGGTTTTAATGCGAACTTTTTTCTTTTCTTATTTATTTAAATTTTTAATTAAATTTATTGGGGTGACAATGGTTAGTAAAATTACATGGGTTTTAAGTGTACAATTCTGTAATACAACATCTATATATCACATTGTGTATTCACCACTCCGAGTCAGTTCTCCTTCTATCACTGTATCTTTGACCTCCTTTATCCTCTTCTAACATCCCTCCTCCCCCTATATATATCTTCCTTAGTATAAAATGAGCACAGAAACTATATAATGCAGGACAAAAAGGTTATGCTAAAGTTACAAAGGCAGGAGAAATTGTAATGCTAAAGATGGAACTGCCTTTTGTGAAAAAGTTGATACAGTCATTGAAAGGCAATAGGCTGAAATGAAGTGATGAGGAAACTTCCCTGTATTTATACTTGCTATGAACAGGGAAAATAGTCTCACTGAAAATTTGAAGAATAGGTCTGATATTATTTGGTCCTAGAGTTTGAACCTAAACTGTCCCCATGATCAGGAATCCTCAGTACTAGACATTAAATTATAGTGCTTTATGGCTTATAGCACTCCATGGTGCATGGCAAAAGTAAATTCCTCTGCAGGAAAATATCTGCTGTCATGGTCCTTCAGGATTCTAATGACTAAATTTAAGCAAATATGTCACAATAAAAAACCAGAAAACATACAAGAAAACATGGCAGTATGAGCAATAGTCATAAAAAAAATAGTGAAATTACATTCCTAAATACTTCAAGTATTGGCATTATCAGATACAGGATATTTTTTTTTTTTGAGGCCAATGTCACTGGCCCTCATATGTGGGACCTGAACTGGGGCCGCTGGCTTCCCAAGCCAGCGCTTAACCACCGCGCCACTCAGCCGGCCCAAGATACAGGATATTTTTAATGTATGAAATGTTTAAGGAAATTAAAAATGATATTGAAAAATTAAGGTACCTTAAATGTGTCCTAGTAAGCAGATTTATAAAATAACAAAATTAAATATTAGAAAAAAATGTAAATTATCATTAAAGACAATGAATACATAATGATGACTTTAAATTAGATTAAAAACAACTGAAGAGGGAATTTGGGAAGTGTCAGAGAGATTAGAAGAAAATATCTAGAATGTAGCAGGAATAAAGACAATGACATGGTAAATGTGAAACATAGGTAAGGGACTTGAAAAATGTATAAGAATGTCTAATATATAAATACATTTCATCAGAGTTCCTGAAAAAGAGAATAGAAAAAATTGAGAAGATGAGATATTTGGAGAGTCAATTACTGAGAATTTTCTGGAACTGGTTAATGACATAAATCCACAAATACAGTAAGTCCAACATACATCAAACAACATAAGTAGAAACAAATTTGCATCTTGATACATGTAGTGAAACTTCAAAAAGGCAAAGATAAAGACATCTTAAACATATCATTTGTGGAAATTTTCATTAGGAAAAGAAGTTGAGATACAGAGAAAACGAATTCTTGATCCCTGATGAATTTGGCCAAATTTTGAGCTCTAACTTTCTATTCTAGAAATAGAAAGGTCGAATCAAACTGACCGAAACAAAGTCTGGCTGAAACGAAACCATGAATAAATTATCTCAAATCAAATAGTACACTAGTGTGGTACTAGGTGTGAGGTCTTACAGTCTTTAGGCTGCTGTAAACATCTCATGCAGGTTCCTTGGGGGTACAAACTTGCATCAGGATAAAGTACAAAAATGTTTTCCATATCTCTGGGAAACACAGAAAGAGCCGATTGAAGTGTCCTGCAATTCTGTAGCCATATCGAATCAAAGCAGACTGCAATAATCAACTTTACCCTTTACAACAGTTATTTAGATTTTTCTACTTCTATTCCTTGTTCTCTATGAGAAATTAAACCTGTTTTTCCTTGCTCTCTGGAAGGTAATTCTATGTAACCACTCACTGGGGCTTCAAAAGTTATCCCAGATTCCCCTTATTCCATGTCTTTACCCTTTCCTTCCTCCCAGAGTCACTTGTTTTCATCCCATTTTATCTTCATACATATATCTCTTTCTTTTACCTCCACCCAATCTATTGGCTTCTTTTTTGACTATGAGTTGAGGAAGGGAGGGCAACAGATGAATCATAGTTACTAGTTGTAGCTTCCTTGTAAAAGAATAATACCTAGGGGTGGCTGAGTGGCACATTGGTTAAGAGTTGATTTGGGATGCCAACTCTGAACAGCAGGGCCCCAGTTCAGATCCCACATGAGGGCCAGCGACTCTGTGCCCTCTACGTGGTGAACAACAGCTCAACCTGGAGCTGGGCTGCCATGAGTCACCAGTGATAGCCTAGACTACAGCCCCTGCTGCAGTGGGCTGCTGTGAGCTACCATGAGTGGCCGGCAGCCAGTGTGAGCAGCTGGCAGCCAGTGAGAGCTGCTGTGAGCTGCCGTGAGTGGCCGTCCAATGACTGGCGACCAATCTGCCTCAGCCGGGAAGAGCACAATCATCACAATACCAACATGGGCCAGTGAAGCGACGTCCTCCACAACTAGACTGAGGAACAAAAGCACAGTAACTTGTCTGTTCCCCTTCCCCAATTTCCCAACCCTGTTCCCCTTCCCCAATTCGCCAATAAAATCTTAAAAAAAAAAAAGAATAAAATACCTAGACTTTGTAAACATGTTTTCATGTCACAGTTAGCTCATTTGTTCATAGAGTTCAAGGATAATATAAGCTTACTACTTTTGTGGTTAATTTTAGAATGTCATTAAACACGTGTGTGCTCATGCACATACATGACTCATAAATATTCAAAGTTTAGATCATTTCCAGTGATTAAACAGAATTAATATAAAATAAAAAACAAAACTTTTTCCTAAACTTCAAAATGGTAGCATGCGCATGCATGCATGCACCTATACACACACACACACACACACACACACACACACACATGCACGCACACACTATCAGCAGTCATGACTAACTGCACTTAAATAAAGTAGCTTCTTTATCTGTAACTTCTGCCTAGCTCCAGCATAGCAACTATTTTGCAGGTTTATCAACACTTCACACCCAGGGCCATAGCCCCCATCTACTCAATCATGACATTCTTTCCTAGTGAGAGTTGGTACGTGTCACATTTCTTCTCTGCACAGCACTCCAGGCAGCCACTACCAGGTGATCAGAGTTGGCAAGGAAGGTGAAATATATTTATTATTTTCAGTCTATCAGCGTCAGCCAAGCAGTTTGGAATACAGATATTTTGGCGCAGATTGTTCCTAGCTTCCAATTCACTGTGGCACAGATGGTTTGCAGGTGTTTGCTTTCTAGGCACCATCTGTTTAGATGTCACAGCACACTGATCTGTGCTTGCTGGTATGCTCTGTTCTATTATTAGCAAATCAGATGTATGAATTATTTGATTTCTTTATTAATTAAACAATTAATTAATTTATGAGAAAAAGGGGATAAAATAAATGATGGGAAAATGTACTAAAACTGAGTCACAAATCTGGATTCCTGTCTGTTGGGGGTGGGGATAAAGTTAGAATTTACAGAAAGGATAATGATGTTAAATCAACTTATTTAGGTCCTTCTCATTTTTTCTGTGCCTTTTATAGGGTTGTTGAAGAAAAAGCTGAAGCTCAATAATCCTGTGTATAGAATGAAAGTTTAAAGGAATGACCCTGATAATACATGGAGAGTATCTCTAGTTATTCCGAGATAAATATTTTAATAAAGGTGACACCAAATGCTTTTGTACAACATCTTAACTAATCCTTGTATTTTTTTTTCATTAAATATTATTCTGGTTAGTAAGATTGCATAGGCTTCAAGTGTACAAGTCTGTAATACATCATCTATATATCACATTGTGTGTTCACCACCCAGGGTCAGTTCTCCTTCCATCACCACATACTTCACCCCCTTTACCCTCTTCTACCATACCACCTCCCTCCTTAATCTCTGGTACCACTAAACTATTGTCTGTGTCTATGACTTTTTGTTTATTTGTTTGTCTTGTTGCTTTCACTATTATATCCTACAATCAGTGAAGCAATATATTTCTCGACTTTTTCTGTGTGACTTATTTTGCTTAGCATAATAATCTCCAATTCAATCCATGTTGCCACAAATGGCACTGTTTCATCTTATGGCAGAGTAATATTCCATTTGTATATATAACACATCTTCTTTATCCAATCATCTATCGAAGGACACTTTGGTTGTTTCCATGTCTTGGCCACCATAATAAAGCTGCAATGAACATCAGAGCACATATATCTTTATGGATAAATGTTTTCAGATTTTTGTGGTAGATACCCAGGAGAGGGATTGCTGGGTCATATGGTAAGTCTATTCTTAATTTTTTGAGGAACCTCCACACTGCCTTGCATAGCAGCTGCACCAATCTGCATTCCCACCAACAGTGTATGAGGGTTCCTTTTCTCCACGGCCTCTCCCACTCTTGCTATTATTTGTATTGTTGATAGCCATTCTAAATGGTGTGTGGTGTTATCTCATTGTGGTTTTAATTCACATTTCTCCAATGATTAATGATATTGAGCATTTTTCCATCACTAATCATTTCCATATGTCTATTGGCCATCTGTATATCCTCTTTGGAGAAAAGCCTATTCAGGTCCTCTGCCTATTTTTTAATTGGATTGTTTGTCTTTTGCTCTTGAGTTGTATGAGTTCCTTATATATTTTGTATAGTACCTTCTTATCAGAGGTGTTGTGTGCAAATATCTTGTCCCATTCAGTTGGTTCCCTCTTTATTCTGTTGATGGTTTCTTTTGCTGTGCAGAAGCTTTGTAGTCTGATATACTCCCATTCATTTATTTTAGCTTTTACGTCCTTCCCTTTGGGGTCAAATTCATAAAAGCCTCTTTGAACCCAAGGTCCATAAATTTAGTATCTATGTTTTGTCTAAGTCTATTGTTTCAGGTCTTATGTTTAGGTCTTTGGTCCATTTTAAGTTAATTTTGGTACATGGTGACAAGCAGCAGTCTAGTTTCATTCTTTGACACTTGGCTTTCCAATTCTCCTAGCACCATTTATTGAAGAAGTGGTCTTTTTCCATTGTATGTTTTTGGCTTCTTTGTAGAAAATTATTTGTCCATATTTATGTGGGTTTATTTCTGGGTTTTCAATTTTATTCCATTGGTTTGTGTGTCTGTTTTTCTGCCAATATGATACTAATTTGATTATTGTTGCTCTGTAGTACAAGCTGATGTCAAGAATTGTGATATCTCTAGTATTATTCTTTTTTCTTATGATTGCTTTGGCTATTCAGGGCCTTTGTGGTTCCATACAAATCTGATGATTTTTTGTTCTATTTCCTTAAAAAATGCAATTGGGATTTTGATGAGGATAGCATTAAACCTGTATATTACTATGTGATATGGCCATTTAAACTATGTTGATTCTCCCAATCAATGAACATGGAATTTTTTCCATTACTTTATGTCTTCCTCAATTTCTTTTAAAAATGTCTTATAGTTGTCAGTGTATAGGATCTTCACACCCTTGGTTAAGTTTATTCCTAGGTATTTTATTCTTCTTGTTGCAATTGCGAAAGGAATTTTTTTTTAAAATTATTTTTCTCAGATTTCTTTGTTAGTGTATAGGAATGCAATGGATTTTTCTACACTGATTTTATAGCTGGCAACTTTATTCATTTATTGTTTCTGATAGCTTTTTGGTGGAGTCTTAGGGTTTTCTATAAATTGGGTTGTCGGAAAAGTCATGACTCAATTTTGCAATGAAAAACATAGAAAAATTACGTCATGACTATTCGGACAACCCAATAAAGCATCATGTCATCTGTAAAAAGTGACAATTTAACTTCTTCATTCCCAATTCAGATGCCTTTTGTTTCTTTCCCTTGCCTGATAGCTCTGCTAGGACTTCCAATGCTGTGTTGAATAACAGTGGTGATAGGGGACAACCCTGTCTTGTTCCTGAATGTAGAGCAAAGGGCTTCAGTTTTTCACCATTAATTATGATATTAGCTGAGGGTTTGTCATATATGGCCTTTATTATATTAAGGTATTTTCCTTCTATACCCATTTTATTAAGTGTTTTAATCATAAATAGATGTATCTTGTCAAATGCTTTTTTTGCATCTATTAATATAATCATGTGATTTTTGTCCTTTATTTTGTTTATGTGGTGTATCATGTTGCTCGATTTGCATAGGTTGAAACATTCTTGTGTCCCTGGGATTAACCCCACTTCATCATTATGTACACTCTTTCTAATACATTGTTGTATCGATTTACTAGAATTTTGTTTAGGATTCTTGCATCTGTATTCATCAGAGATATTGGTCTGTAATTTTCTTTTTTTGTGTTATCCTTACTTGGTTTTGGTATCAGGGTAATATTGGCCTCATAATATGAGTTAGGGTTATTGCCTCTTCTTCAATTTTTTGGAAGATTTTGAGTAACAGGTATTAGACCCTCTTTGAATGTTTGGTAGAATTCACTAGTGAAGCCATCTGGTCTGGACTTTTGCTTTTGGGAAGGTTTCAGATGACTGGTTCAATTTCCTTACTGTTTATTAGTCTGTTTAGATTTTCCAGCTCCTCATAATTCAGCCTAGGAAAGCTATGTGTTTCTAAGAACTTGTCATTTTCTTCTAGGTTATTGAATATTGTGTCATATAGTCTTTCACAGTATTCTTGGATGATCCTTTGTATTTCTGTGACATCCGTGGTAACTTCTATTTCATTGCTGATTTTGTTTGTGTCTTTTCTTTTTATCTTAGTCAGTTTAGCCAAGGGTGTGTCAACTTTATTAATCTTTTCAAAGAACCAGCTCTTTGTTGCATTAATTTTTTTCTATTGTCTTTTTGTTCTCCATTTCATTTAGTTCTCTGATTTTTATTGTTTCCTTTTACTGACTTTGGGTTTCATTTGCTCTTCTTTTTCTAGTTCTTTAAGGTGTAATGTGAGTTTTTTTATCTGGAAGTTTTCTTCTTTCTTGAGATAGGCCTATAATGATATAAATTTCCCTCATAAAACAGCTTTCGCTGCATCCCAATAATTTTGATAGAATGTGTTTTCATTCTCATTTGCGTCTATGTATCTTTTGATCTCTGCTCTTATTTCTTCTTGGACCCAGTTCTTTAAAAGCATGTTGTTGAATCTCCACATATTTATGTTTTTTACTGCTTTCTTTTTGCAGTTGATTTCCAATTTCAAAGCCTTGTGATCAGAGAATATGGTTGATATGATTTCAATCTTCTTAAATTTGCTGAGGCTAGTTTTATTTCCCAATATATGGTCTATCCTTGAGAATGTTCCATGTACACAAGAGAAGAATGTATATAGTCTGATGCTCTATGATGAAGGGCTCTATAAATGTAATCATGTCCATTTGGTCTACTGTGTCAGTTAGGGCTGATATTTCTTTACTGATTTCCTGTTTGGATGATCTATCCATAGCTATAAATGATGTATTTATGTCCCCTACTATAATTGTGTTTTGGTCAATTTCTCCCTTTAGTTCTGTTAGTAGTTGCTTTTAACATTTTGGTGCTCCCTGATTGGGGCATAAATACTGATGATTATTATGTCTTCTTGTTGTATATCCCCCTTTATCATTATGAAATGTTTGTCTTTGTCTCTTGGTACAGTTTTTATCCCGAAGTCTGTTTCATCTGATATAAGTATGAAATACATGTGTTTTTCTCTGAATGTCATTTGCTTGGAGTATCAATTTCCACCCTTTGATTCTGAGTCTATATTTGTCATTGTAGCTGAGACGTGTCTCTTGGAGTCAGCATTTAGTTGGGTTTTGTTCTTTTATCCAATCTGCCACTTTGTGCCTTTTTATTGGTGAGGTCAGTCCATTTACATTTAGGGTGATTATTGATATAGGAGGATTTTCTATCATTCTTTTGTTTGTGGGTGGCTTCGTGTCTCCATTGTCTCTTTATTTTTCTTTCTTTTTTTCTTTCTTTCTTTCTTTCTTTCTTTCTTCTTTTTTTGCTCTCTGTTATTTCAGTGTGGTGGTATTCTATGATTTTTTTTCTCTCTGTTTCTTCTTTTTTAATGTTATATATTTTGGTTCTGTATTTTTTTTGAGTGGATTCCATTAAGTTCATGTAAAAGAAACTTTCATATTTACAGTAGTCCTTTTACTTGAGCATGCTTCTTATCTCCATTCCCCTTTGCAGGTTCAGACATCTACACTCTTTCCGTTTATATTTTTGTTGTCACAAGTTATCCCTTCTTATGCTGTGAGTTGATTTCTGAGTTGCAGTAGCAAGTTGTCTTTTTCTTCTTTTTCCCTTTTTTTAAATTTTTTTTTCTTCTTTACCCTGTATGTTATGTTTAAGTGTCTAGTGTCCTATTTGGTGTGGGGGTTGCCATTTCCTGCTTCTATCTGTCTGTTCATAATACTACTCATGATTTTGTATTCTTTTGATTTTTGTTTCAGGTCAAATAACCTCATTCAGTATTTCTTGTAATGCAGGTCGTTTGTTAGAAAATTCCTTCAGCTTCTGTATGTCTGGAAAGGTCTTTATTCCTCCTTCACATCAAAAGGCTATCTTTGCTGAATATATTATTCTTGGCTCTTAATTTTTCTCTTTCAACAGTTTAAATATTTGATTCCACTCTTTTCTGGCTTGCAGAGTTTCTGCTGAAAAATCTGATGATAATCTAATGGGCTTTCCTTTGTAGGTTACTGTCTTCTTTTCCCTGGTTGCCTTAAGAATTCCTTCATTAATTTCTGAAAGCTTCAATACAGCGTGCCTTGGAGAAGGCCTATTGAAATTGAAATAATTAGGTGTTGTATTTGCTTTTTGGATTTGAGGATCCAGTTCTTTCCACAAGTTTGGGAAGTCCTCATCGACTATTTGTTGGAATATAGTCTCTGTTTCCTCTCCTTTTCTTCTCCTTCTGATATACCCATTATTCTCATGTTGCTCTTCCTGATGGAGTCAGAAAGTTCTTTTATTGTTCTTTCATTTCTTTTAACTTGGAAGTCTCTCAATTCTTCTATCTGTGTCATTTCCAGTTTTCTATCTTTGATATCACTGATTCTTTCCTCCATCTGGTCAGCTCTATTTCCTAAGCTGGCTGTTTCATTCTTCTTTTTTTTTTTTAATTGAGTTCTTAATCTCCAGAAATTCTATTTGGTTCTTTTTCAAACTTTCAATCTCTTTGTTAAAATGTTCATTTTGTTCTTTGATTGTGTTTCTGAATTCTTTAAACTGTCTGTATTTTCGTGCATCTCATTGAGGTTTTACAGAACTGCAGTCTTGAATTCTGTCAGTTAAGTCACATATTTCCATGTCTTTAAGTTAATTTTGGGGAAACTTTTCATTTTCTTTCTGAGCTGCCTTGTTACCTTGGTTATTTATGGCAATTAATGAATTATTATCTCTCTTCCTAGGCATCTACATGAGTGGGTTCTGCAACAGGTCGATAGAAAGAGGTCTTTCCTTTGCTTTCCAGTCAGTGTTGGTGGAAACTGTTTTATTTTCTTTCCCACTGCAGCCTTTTATTCTTTCTCATACTGTAGTATTATATTTTCTCTTGCACTATTCTGGCTTCTCACATGATGGGTGGTTCCCTGGAAGGTTGACTTCTCATCTGTGAGCAGGTTGCCTTATTCTCAGGGTACTACCTCTTTGTGGGATATGGAGGGCGATAGAGTACTGAGCTTCTAAGTCAAAATGATCCCTCTGCAGCCCGATGCAGAGCCCATATGTCTCAGTAGCTCTGGTTGCCCCTGTGGCAGTGGGGTGGGCTGTGAGAGGTGGCTCTGAGCAATAGTAGTTACCAGCCCACCTTTCTCTTGCCCGTACAGTTTCTTCCCTTTCACCAGATTATTTGCACTATGAGTCTGTGGCTGTAACACTGTAGTTCTCAGGGTTGTAGATATTCTGTTCTTCAATATGACACGTTACTGTTTCCTCTGGAGCCTGCTTCTAACCCGGAGAGAGTTGGCAGAGGGAGGCAGCCAGGGTCCATGTCTTTGTTTTCTGCCTGGCAATGAGCTTTAAACCACTGTTCTCACCCTTCTGTATTTAGTCTTTGCTCCGAGGTCTCTGCCGCAAGCACTGGGTTCAGTGGTATTATATGCTGATCCCCCAGGCAGGACTGTGAGTATGGGGCGTGAACTTGCAGCCTGGATTCTTCCCTCTCCCATGACTGTTCTGGAATGCAGTGAACCTCGGTCTGTGTCCTGTGGCTCACGGCCTGCTCTCTGTACTTCCCCCTTCCTTCCTATCCCACTCACCTAATTTGCCCGCCTTCTGGTGACTTGATTTGCGGGTCTCTCAGACATTCCTGTGTTCCGCACAGGGACTCCTTTGTTGAATTATAGTTGTTCAATTTGTTGTATCTTCCAGGGTAGACTTCAAGAAGCACTTCTCATGCCACCATTTCTGTAATGTAATCTAATCCTTGTGTTTTGAAGCTACATCTACAATATGAAATGGAAATTGACATCCAAAACTACAAAGTAAATTTCTTTTGGTCAGAGAATTTCCTTAATAATTGGGAACAATCCCTTCCCTCCTCCCTGAACCAACTACAATGCTCTATCCATGAGAAGAAAACATTAATTGTTTTCTGGCTACTGTGCATATGTCATTGGCCTTAAATATTCCAAGAAACTATTTCAAGGATTGCTATCAACACAGTTAATGGACCTGTAAGAAGAATCAGTTTTATTCAGTTAACATGTCCAAGATTACTGGGATAATGGATTAGTTTGCTAATGTCCTTATGGAGACAAGTCCGTGGCTTCAAAGTTCTTTGGAAGAAAGGTGCTTATAATAGTTTTATTTTTATTTTGAATGAGAGTTATGATGCAGACATAGATATACATTATCCATGACAATGAGAAAGGGGATTTTCATAGGCAAATATGGCTGCTAGAAACCATACTCTGACCTCAAGTGTGAAAAAAAATTTAACCTTCCCTTTATCAAAAGCATAAGATAATTGAGATAGTTTCATCAATTTTAATGAAATCTAAGTAGGAAAGAGAGATCAGAGTTTCATTTACTCTTATCCATTGACTAAGATTATATAATGAAAATGTTATCTAACATGTAACCCACATTACAATTTAAGCACATAATGCTTTCTATATAAGAGGTAAATTAATAATATACACACACATATATCATTCTTAATATATAATGCACATACATATATATTATTTCAAAAATAATTGAATATTATTACCAAAAGAATTTTAAGCAATATCTGTAAAGGAAACATTGAGAGAAATATATTAATTTTTATATCAGCTGTTTATATAATACATATCATATTATGAAAATATGTGTTTTTTTAAGGGGAGAGAGTAAGACAGAACTTCATTCTTCTGTAGGCATTATTTAATTTTTTAAAGAATATTTGAAGAACACATGGAAGTGAGGAATAACTTGCTTCAGGCTAACAAATTTACAGATATAAAAGGAAATATAAATTTAGCAATGAGAAATATCTGGGGAAATTAGAAGAAAATATATTTCTATTCACTTGGTTTTCTCTCTCAGAGTACACCAAGAGACAGGCCCTTAATTTATTTCTTCTTAGGATTTAGCAAAGAGGTAAATATCAATTAGGTTTGATATTATATTTCACCAATTCCATGGGACACCCAAGACCTTATCATCACAATATTGGTTAAAGTATGGCAGCAGTAAATGTCATGTCTGTCATCCTGAGCTGTACTGAGCCAATCCATGTTAGATTTACTCCGAGTAAATGTCAGTGCCATTGAGAGTGTCTAGAGAATGTAGACTTTTTTTTCTACTGACAAGTGCATGACAATAAATTGTCTGGCTGGTACAACAGCAGCAAGCTAATGACTGGGTCTTACATCTTGTAAAGATATGAAGACTATCATGTAGTTCATTTGATTTGTCAGGAAGGATCACAGTACTGCTTCTATATGCATATTTTAAGTAGGAGAATTGGGATGGCACTTCAGTTTAAGAATTTCATTAGAAACGTTTTTTAGTCTGATACCTTTGTTTGTGATATGATAAATAATTTTATCTAATACCATCTCTTTTCCTGCTTTTGTAATAAAAAAGACAGGCTGCCCTTTACAATCTTGATAGCCTTCCATGCATAGGGCATAAAAAACCCACCAATTCAATTCCCATCACATCACTCGCACCTGCAAGATTACTGCTGTCTTTAACCATGCTTTCATTCTTTGAAAGAATTTCTGGAGGCTACTGTAAGTATCACTTCTGTCAGATAACACACAAGAAACTAGGCAGGGTGTTTTATAATGCCAGGATACAGGGCATTGAAGGAAGGCCCCTTTCCTTCATATTAGGAAATCACATAGCTAGTATTATTTAACCCAGAAAGAGATAAGAAAGTTTATTGGATATAAAATATTGAATAGAATAATAAACTTTCCTCTATCTCTCCCTCCAAAAAATGTTAATATTTTTACACATCTCTTGACATCCACACTATGGTAAATAAGAGTGTGGGCTTTGGAGGCATTCAGGCCTGGCTCTGTCACTTTCTAGCCATGAAACTTTGAATGTTATTTAATCTCATTGAGTCTCAAGTTTCTGATTTGTAAAATAAGAAAAATGATAGTTTATCCAAGAAATGTATTTTGAAACTTAAATGATAGAATGCCTATGTGAAACACAGTAATTACCCAATAATGCTAGGCTTCACAAAAATACTAATAAATATTTCTTCTTTCTCATCAAATTTCAGTACCATTTGAAAGACACGGGAGTCACACAGATGGTGATTAAAATATGAACTTTATGACCAAGTAAATAAAATAATGTGGTGTGGATTCACAGCCAAATGAACTTTCTAAATACTCTCCTCTCTACTAATTCTAATAGTGACAAACAGGAAGTATTGAATTGCAGGACAAAGTTTACCATACTGAGCTTATCATGCTGTAAGAGTATAGCAGATTGTACTTTGTCTGTAGTGAGGCATGTAAAAGAGAGAAAGGGACTGAGCTCAGTTCCTTTGTCCAAACTAAATAATGAGGAAAATCATTCCTTTGGCTCTGTTATCTTTTTGAGTAAAGAGTGGTTATAAAGGTCAGTAGGATTATTCCAACCAAATTGCCTCTACATGGACATATGATGCCAGGGGAAAGGAGGTTCCTGACCACCAAGAATTATTATGTTAGTAATTGTGTTTTGTTTGTCTTGCTGATCTGAAAAATCTGAAAAACCCAAAAATAGGACAGATGACCAATGTATTCAGGTACTATCTTGGAGAAATGTCTAGAACTCAGCATGTTCTAATCATGAACATATTCTATTTTACTCCTTGTCTCTTATTTGTGTTTCATTATAAAGCCCTAAAGATGTTTATGGTATCATTAGTTTCTCTTTTCTTCTTTTACATATATATGTATATATGTAAAAATTTATTGGGGTGACAATGATTAGTAAAATTACATAGGTTTCAAGTATACAGTTCTGTAAAACATCATCTATATATTACATTGTGTGTTCACCACCTAGAGTCAGTTTTCCTTCCATCAACATATATTTCAAATATGTACACAGCCTTGGATTTTCTCTTCCTTACATGTGGCTCTTTTGTCATGAGCAATGGAGGCATTTGCTCAGATAGCTTTTTCCCATAGCAGCTTGGAGGCAAAAAGTAAACCTTTTTTTTCTTTTCAGACCCCTTACTCCTGTCGATTCTAATGGATGCCTTTAAGGGCACTATGAGAAACTAGTCTTAAAAGCAAAGAGCATAAAAGTAGAATGCTCTGTGATGGACATATCAGAACAAAAGGTGAATGGTTCCCTGTAGCAATACAGCTTGCACAGTGTTAACATAGGGCTCAATTTGCTGCTACCTTCAAGTGAGTGACCGTGAAATCAAGAGTGATTTTTTCCAAAATTAAAGGACAAACATCAATCTTGGAACAGTTTCTGTGAGATCACATTTCTGGAATGCTAGAAGTACCTATTATTTTCAAGAATGAGTACTCTGGGCAGTGTCATCTATTAAAGCATACAAGCTCTCATTGACACTTAAAATACATCTTTGTTGCCAAAGAAGTTCAATAGTGTAAAAACGTTTACAAAGACTTTGTTCTCAAAACACAGTTTCAGTACACCAAAAATCAGTTTTAAGTGTCTGATGGATTCTTCAAGTTCTATTAATATTTGATATTTTACTTAAGTTAAAATTAAAAACAATGATTAAATTAAATGAATGCTTGACTAAACTGTAAACAGATACTATGACCTTGTTTTTTTTTGTTTTTTTTTGCAGGCAGTGTCACTGGCCCTCACATGTGGGACCGAACCGGGGCCACTGGCTTCCCAAGCCAGTGCTTAACCACTGTGCCACTCGGCTGGCCCTGATCTTGTTAAAAAGTTACAGTTCATGGGACGAAATAATCCACTAAATGACTATGTTTATATTTTGAATAATATAAAACATAGTAATTAGCATTATAAAATCAATCTATTTAGAATACATACCTATTTTTAAATAGTACGTATGCGTTAATTAATTATCACTTGATTAAAGTGGTATATACTGAATTAAAGTCCCTTTGGCATGCTGAAAAAGAAATTAGCTGAAATAGTATATATACTGACATTATATATATTTTAATGATAAAAAATTCTCAATTGATATTTATTAAGTAATAAATATTAACACAAAGGCAGCAGAGTCCATGGGGGCTGGTTTTGGGGGAATCAGACGACACAAGCAAAATAACTAAGCACGAACTAATACCTTAAACCTTATATCAAAACTGAGCTTAGAAGAACAATTGTGAAATCACCAAAATATGAAAAGAGAGTTCAAACAAAAGGATATCTATTCAAAGTAGTCTTTTCATAAAGTCAGCTAGATTAAAGTTCTAAGTGCTAGTCAGATCAAAATTCAATAAAGAATATCAGGAAATGAGAGTGGAGTTCCAATATGAATGCCCAGGATGCTAGGTTGGCCATAGCTCTTAAATTTAATTGCTCTGGCTTTGATGTGAATATCTTAAAGAGTCTGTAATCCCATTTAACATCAAGAGCTGTGTAGCCATGATGTTATAAACTCTGATGCTCTAAGGCCCTATCTCCAGCATAGTGCATAAAAGGAATCTAGCTGTAAGAATTATATATGAATAGAATACATCCATTTCATTTCATCTATTCTTTAATCTGTTTTAATATTTTCTTTCTTTTTTTCTTTTTCTTTTTTATTAAAGTTTATTGGGGTGACAATGGTTCGTAAAGTTACATAGGTTTCAAGTGTACAATTTTGTAATACATCATCTATATATCACACTGTGTGTTTACCAAGCTCTGCTTTAATATTTTCATATCCGACTTTGTCCCTTTACTCTCTCCAGAATGAGTTAGTTGGTCATAAGTTTGGTATCAATTTCTCTATGTGTTTTCCCAGTTTAACAACCACTTTGACACTCCTCATTTCACCTTGTCTTTTGGAAAAACTGGTCTTTTAAGCATGGCCTCAGTGCTTTCTCAGAAACACATTTACAGGCAACTCATTTAAGACAAACCTATGTCACTATGATGCTAATGTAATAAAAATACTTGAATTTAGATGAAGTTTCATAATTTCATATATTTTATTTGTCTTCTTTCAAAGGCAACAATGTAAATCCAATGTAGAAAGAATGGAACATAAGGGAAATTATAAATAAAAACTTTTAAAACTATGGAAAATTTTAGAACACACAGGTAAACACTGTTAATTAATATATTAGTGTATTTATATAAAATTATTTTAGGCACCATCAAATGATATCTGCAAATAATTTTTAAACTAGTTTTCCCCAATTGTAAATGGCAAAGGTCACTTAATATGAGTTTTAAAGATGAACATACATAACTATTCAAGTTCCCTGGCAATTCAAATAGAGCATATTATTCTAGCTGACTCTTTTGTGGAGGAATATAAAGGCTTGTTTAGTATTTCTTTTGTCATAGTATTTAATGTATGGAAATTTTCACCATTAATAACAAGTGATGGAGGGGCTGGCCAAGTGGCGTGGTGGTTGGGAATTGGCTTGGGATGCCAGCTACCCTGGTTCGAATCCCACATATGAGGGCCAGTGACACTGCCCTCAAAAAAAAAATGATGGAGCAAAACTGCACCAGTTGTTTTTTAAATAATCATCACATGTAGAAGGAATTTTCATTTAAAATATTTTTAAGAACTTCCATTTAAAATCACAGTTAGAAAAAGGTGTTTTATTCTCTTCTCCTTCTAAAAATCCCATTAACATGACAATATAAGTTGTATCTATCTATCTATCTATCTATCTCTCTATCTATCTATCTATCTATCTACCTATCATCAATCTATCCAACCTCTAATTGGACTAAAAATAGGAAGAAGATAGAAGGGTAGATTCAGCTGTGAAATTTGTGAATGACTTAGTAGAGGAAAGAAAATATAAGGGTAAATGCCTGCAGAGATGATATGATATTGAGAAGTGAGCCATTTCACTTTATAGACTCCTTCAAAGACACGGTTTTAAAGGTATCAGGTACCAAAAAAGGTACAACTAAGAAGTGGAGATAAAATTGAAAAATTGTTGAGAAGTCTCTGAATACAGATGTATCTTATTTTATTTCATTTCACTTTATTGTGCTTCACAGATATTGTGTTTTTTACAAATGAATGTTTCATTTGCTCACTTTATGTTTCTGTCACATTTTCATAATTCTCACAATATTTCAAACTTTCTCATTATTATTATATTTGTTACAGTGTTCTGAGATCAGTGATCTTTGATATTACTATTATAATGATTTGGGCGTGCACAAACCATGCCCATATACGATGGCAAACTTAATTAATAAATGTTGATTGTGTTCTGAGTGCTCCACTGACTTTTCCCCCACCTATTTCCTTCTCAGGCCTCTCTATTCACTGAGACACAACAATATTGGGATTAGTACAATTGAAATACAAACTCTACAATGGCCTCTAACTTTGAAAGTGAGAGAAAGAGTTGTACATTTTTCATTTTAAATCAAAAGCTAGACGTGATTAAGCTCAGCGAGGAAGACATGTCAAAAGTTGTAATAGGCCAAAATCTAGACTTTTCGTTCCAGTTAGCCAAGTTATGAATGCAAATGAAAAGCTCTTAAAGGAAATTAAAAGTGCTATCCCAGTGAACACATGAATGACAAGAAAGTGAAACAACCTTATTGCTGATATGGAGAAAGCTTTAGTAGTCTGGATAGAAGATCAAATCAACCATAACAATTGTTTAAGTCAAAACTTAACCCAAAGCAAGGCCCTAACTCTCTTCAACTCTGTGAAGGCTGAGAGAGGTGCGAAAGCTGCAGAAGAAAAGTTTGCAGCTAGCAGAGTTTGGTTCATGAGGTATAAGGAAAGAAGCCATCTCCATAACATAAAATTGCAAGGTGAAGCAGGAGGTGCTGATGTAGAAACTTCAGCAAGATATCCAGAAAATCTAACTAAGAAAACTAATGCAGGCAGCTACACTAAACAATGGATTTTCAATGCAGACAAATCAGTCTCATATTAGAAGCAGGTGCCATCTAGGACTTTCATAGCTAGAGAGGAGAAGTAATGTGCCTGGCTTCGAAGTTTCAAAGGACAGGCTGACTCTTTTGTTAGTAGCTAATCTAGTTGATGACTTTATTTTTTTTTTTTCTTTTTTTAGCTGAGCCATCCTGCCACCTGTTGGCAGCTCAACGGCAACTCAGCTCGGGCTGGCCTCGAACAGCTGTTGCTCAGAGCTCAGCTCGCACTCTTGAGCGAGCTCTTAACCAACTGAGCCACTCGGTCGGCCCTTAGTTGATGACTTTAAATTGGAGCCAATGCTCATTAACTATTCTGAAATTTTTAGGGCCCTTAAGAATTATGCTAAATCTACACTGTGTATTCTTTATAAATGGAATGACAAAGCTTGGGTGACAGCTCATCTGTTTACAACATGGTTGACTGCATATTTTAAGCCCACTATTGAGACCCAAGGCTCAGAAAAAAAAGATTCCTTTCAAAATATTACTAATAATTGACAGTGCACTTGGTGGCTCAAGAGCTCTGATGGAGATGTACAACAATATTAATATTGTTTTCATGCCTGTTAACACAGCATCCATTCTGCTGCCCATGGATCAAGGAGTAATTTTGACTTTCAAGTTTTATTACTTAAGAAATACATTTTGGGGCCAGCCAAGTGGCACGGTGGTTCCTAGTTTTCTTGCCCCTATAAAAACCTAGTCCCCCTTCCTTCTGTTTGAAGTGTTCCTCAAAAGTGAATATTCTTATTGCAATTGCGTGAATAAAATCACGTTCTAAATTCCCCAGTACACTTTGTTTTTCACATACTTATACATGTTATGTACTCAAATAAACCTTATATGCTCTCAATGCATCTTGCTATTCTCCTTGATAACAATCATCTCAATGTAATATAACCTCTGTCTTCTACTTGAGATTGTAAACTCCACAGTGACACAGCTTATTTATCATATTTTGCCATCCCATTACCACATTTTTTAATTGTCAAAAGTGTAAATAAAAGTACATTTTTAATTGGTTCTCACCTCACTGTGGAAGCAAAAATTCCCTTTACATAATTTTCAGAATTAGTTAAATAAAATGTTTTCTTTACATTCTGTATTACTCACTACAAAAATATCAATAAATCTCGGTTTCAATATAAAAATCATTATTTATTGAAAAAACATTATATTATAATATATGCTAAAGTTTTTCATTTTTTTGTGCATGTGCTGCTAAATTGGAAGCAATTAATAATGCCACTATAGTCTATTTCATGGCAAACAGGTTATTACAAAAATATAAAGTTGTAGCTAATTAGCTACCTGACACAGGCTTAAGTAAATACAAATTATAAATGTAGGAGGAACAAATAAAACTGATGACCCTATTGGCCTTTTACAAGTACTGAGAAAATTTGTAGCACAATTGATTGCTGGTCCTACATATTTGTTCAAGAAGCCAGAACCTCTTATTGGTATGCTGTTAAAGGGTTATTAGCAAAAGAGTTAGACCTTTTTCTGTTTGAATCTATCTTCTGTGCAAACCTGACTACATATTAAATTTGGTTTAGCCTGAAATAACAAGCCAAAGCAAAGTAGTGGGAAATAAGGTCCATTTGGAAACATATATGAGTATTGCACCCATATCTTTATAAGTTATAAAATGATTTTTCAAACCCATCTTCTTTTTGATATCCTTACCACTATTCAGGTTACATGGACATAACAGCTTTTTTCTAGTCAAATGAGTAATAAATTATCACATTTTTCAGCATTAGTCTGTAAAAAAAAAAAATGAACCTAACAAATAAAACAGTACCAGCTTACATCATGAGACATTCCCTCCCCTTCCCAACAAAAATTATTTGTATATGGATGGATTTGCTGTCTCATTTGATTCACTATGGTATTTTATCATTTTTAAGTACTTGAAATTTCCTACTCAAATAAAAATGTCCCATTGCATCATATAAATCTATAGGCTTAAAAGGAAAGCTGCACCTCTCTATTTCCATTTGGCTAAAAGTCTTAAGAAACCTCCCCATTCACATGTTGAGTAAATGAATATTATATCATGGTGGTGGATTAAAAGTTGCTGAAAGTGTAAAACCCTTTACATATTGATGGAAATGCATTGCTATTCTTCATCAGCATTGCATTCAATTGTATTATAGAATTGATCTAATCTATTGAGATGAAAAGATTATTCCCCATTATTAATGTCCTATTAGAATCTTATTGCTCATTTATTTTATAAGGTGACATATTACTTTAACATTCTTTAAAAGTTACAGGCTACCCGAATTCAAGACTTGAGTTGACCGGAATTCCAAAACTTTTTTTAAAATCAATATCCATTATGCTTTTTAGCTAGATAGTGGTACCCTGCATGTCATAGAGATCAGGTTGCTAAAATCAGTAGAACACAAGAGGAAGTTGATGCTTCCAAAATCATTTTAATTCCTTTAACTCACTCCAAATATTGATGCCATTATACCATTTTTCTATAAAATAACTTTACCTTTTAAAATATGAAAACATTTAAATGGAATCTTTTTTTTTACAAATAAATAATGCTACTGAACTAAGGGCATAGATGATATTTTCAAAATAATCAGTTCTATCTGTCAGTCAAAATACTTCAGAGAGTTATATTACACAAACTGAAGAACTAAGGTCTAAGTGAGAATATTAGTTTCTGAAGTATTTCTCCTTGTAACTAATATTGCACATATTATAATTATTATATTTTAGCATATTCTATTATAATTCTTGAATTTTTTTTCTATTTATTGTGATTTATTTATTTAAATGTTTATTAAGCACCATTGAATTTTCAGGCTTTGTAGGGGCTGGAAATATAATGATAAGCAAAATAGACACATTTTACTCTCACAAAGCTTAAATGATATAATAGAAGGGAAAGATGCAATAAAAACATTAATAAATACAATTATTTCTAATTGTAATATATTATACATAAAATAAACAGTGATATTATAAAGAGTAATGGGTAGGGAAGGGCAAAATTACTTTAGGTAAAATTGTAAAAGAAGATCATCTAATAAGGTGACATTTAAGGTAATAACTGAAAGATGTGAACTAGAAACCATATGAAGAAAGAGGACTTGTGAATTAGAAGAACAGACCTATTTTATGTCTTCATGGGGCTTAGTGCCATGAAGATGAGTCTTCAAGAGAGGATCAAGTTGAAATCTAATTCTCAGAGGTGTCTTGGAATATATAAGATGGGAAATGGTGTTATCTATTCCTCCCAACCTTCATTTTTGCCTTTTGTCACCTCTACATTGCCCTTCTCCCTTCAGTGGCAACATTGTTCAGTTGTAGTCCGTTTATTCTGCAAGATGGGAAATAAACTATATTTGTATTAATGACTGCACTTAAAACTGATTTCTCCATGAAGGTAACTTTTCCACAGAAAGGTAACTTCAGCTACTCCCTGTCTTTTCCTTTTTCATATATACAATTTCATGCTGGGGGGGGGGGGAGTGTCAGCCATTATAAACATTGCTTAAACCAATAATATGTTTAGCAAAACTAACTAGGTTATTCCCATCATATTGTATTTTCTGAAAGTCATCCTCCATTTTAATGTACAGATAACTGTTGGGGTCACTATGTACCTGTGAATACTAAAGAAGTCTCCAGCACATGTCTGACACAGATCAGGCACTCAATAAATGTGTTAAATGAATGGCCACATGTATAAGCAAATGAAGAGATGAAAGATGAATTGAGTGAAAACATGTCCTTGACCATGTTGTCTGTGTGCTTAACATAGTGATGGATTCCCAGATTCTAAGATAGTTCTCCTTAAATAGGGAAGAACACACCACCATTAAAGAAGACACATAAGAGTATGAGGGCTGTCCAAGGGAGGGAACAGTTATAATTTCAGAAATAATTTTGTTTTTAAATTTAATCTGAAAATTTAAATAATATTAAAAGTGGATTCAAGTTAGGGATATGTCCAAGAGGAATGAAAACATGAGTCCACACAAAAACTTACAAACAAATGTTTATAGCAGCATTATTCATAATAACAAAGAAATGGAAACAACAGAAATGTCTATCAACTGACAAATGAATACACACAACTTGCTATGTCCATAAAATGTAATATTATTCAACCATTAAAAGAAATGGAGTACTGAATCAAGCTACAAAATGAATGAACTTTTGAAAACATTATGCTAAGTGAAAGAAGCCAGTCACAAAAAAACTGCATATTGTATATAATTCCTTTTATATGAAATGTGAAAAATAAGAAAATCTATAGACAGAAAGTAGGTTAATTGCTGCTTATGGATGGAGAAGGAATTAATAAGTTGTGGTGACTAATGGAGTGAAGAAAATGTTCCAAAGTTAAATCATAGTGGTGGTAAAACAACTGCGTATATACTAAAAATGATCAAATCATACATTTTAAATAGGTGTATTTTATGATATGTGAATTATACTTCAGTAAGACAGTTTCAAATAAAAAAGTAAATACAACAGCACTTTTATTTTTTTATTTTTTATTTTTTTTATTGGGGAATTGGTGGAGGGCAACAGCGTTGGGGAATCGGGGAAGGGGAACAGACAAGTTGCCGTCTTCTTGTTCTTCAGTTTAGTTGCGGAGGATGTTGCTTCACTTTTGGTATCGTCATTGCGCTCTTCCCAGATGAGGCACATCGGTCGCTGGCCTCTGGATGTCGCTCATCGCGGCTATTGGCAGCTCATGCTTGGCTGCCAGCCGCTCACGCTGGCTGCGGGCCACTCACTGCAGCCTATGGCAGCCCACTGCAGTAGGGGCGGCAGCCCACACCATCACTGGGGCTCGCACAGCCCAGCTCCAGGTGGAGCTGTTGTTAGCTGTAGAGGGCAGTGTCACTGGCCCTCATGTGGGATCCGAACCGGGGCCGCTGGCATCCCAAAACCAGCGCTTAACCAATGTGCCACTCGGCCGGCCCACAACAGCACTTTTACACTTATCAGAAGGTGATTTTTTAAAAACTATTTGGGAAAATTATATACTATATAAAAAAAAGAATATAAGCTGACACTTCAGAGAACTGAATTCTAAATGAATATATACCTGCTTAAATGGCTTCTTTTCTTGTCACTTCCTATTTTTTACATTCCTTTGTAAATTTAGAGGGACTAGAAAAAACTTACACTGAGTAATTCAGGCTATTTGAAATACTTTCTTGGAGTCTTTTTTTAAATTAATTTATTGAATCACTTTACTTCTGAAATACTTAATTTCTTTATCTTAACTGATATTCATACTTCTTTAAAACTAAACAATATAAGATTCTAAATTCCATCTTCCCAGTAAAATACAAAATAAATTAAAGAGGTACATTGTCAGCCAATAACAGAGTACTGGGAAACTTTCAGTGTTGGGCAGTCAGCCATGATTGTGCTGCACTCCTTCTTGGGTGACTCTCAGGGTACTGTGAGCTCAAGGCAAGTGGTGGGAGGCTGGCTGCAGCATTCTCTGGATGTTTTGTGGAGTGGCCACAGGCTCAGCACTGGTGCAAAACTGACTGTGCATCAACTTTGCAAAAATCAACAGCTATACCCCATGTCCTTCAACCCTGTCCTTCCCAGTTAGCATGGCATTGACAGGGCACTCTTGGCTCCTGGGCAGATGGCTTCACCCCACTATCTGCTTGAGGCTTGTATAGCAGCACACAGTCTGCAGCAGTAGCCAGGAAACCTTTTGGTGGCAAACTGTCAGTCCCAGTTCATGCTGCAGTCTTTCTTGGGCGGCTTTTAGAAATCTGCAAACCCAACATGAGTAGTGGCTGGCCATGATTTTCTCAAGGCATTTTGCAGAGTGGCCAAAGGCACCTCACTAGCTCAAGGACTGAAACTACATTAATTTTGTGAAAACCAACAGCCACATCCCATGACTCCATAGGACCCAGCCCAATCAACTCTGTAGGTATCGAGGAAGGCCTTGTCAACACTGAGTCGACAGCACCAGTCTGTGAGCCTAAGGATTCTCTTTCAGCAGCTAAGCATCATGGGCAGTTTGAAGGTAGCAACAGGGCTCCCTTAGGCCTTTTGCAAAGCTGTCTCAGGCTCGATACTAGTGATTGGTTCACTGTGAGGGCCCCCCTACCCATCTCCAGGCCTGACACAGGCAGCAACCAATTGCATATAGCTTTGTAGGTATTACCAGGTAGCCCCATGCCAGTCACAGGCAAGGCTGTGGTTGGCTTGTACAGGAGCACCTCCCATGAGGCACCAGAAACAACATACCCAGAGGCAGCCTTAGACTGCACTGGAGCACTGCTTAGTTGGCCCCACAGACAGCACAACCAATGGATGATCTCAACAGGCACAAGAGCCCACTCAGGTGAATCCAACTCTGGGGGGTCAGCTCCCACAGAGCAGCTTATATACACTGTGAGCCAATCCTCACAGCCAGTCAGCCTGAGAGTCAGTCCACCCACTGACCCACCAAAAGCAATCGAGGCTCAAGTATAACAGGAGATACACACAACACACACAGGGACACTCCTGGAACACACACACAGGTGATCAGAGAGTCTGCAGTGCTTGAACACAAAGAACACCTACTATATAAGGCCATGCAACAAAGACTGAGAAACATAGGAAATCTACCTAATACATATAAGCAAACATAGAGAAGCAGCCAGAATGAAAAAAAAAAAAGTCCCAAATAAAAGAGCAGGAGAAAACTGAAAAGAAAGAATTAAATGAATGGAGGCAACCAATGTACCAGAGAAAGAATTTAAAACATTGGTTATAAGAATGCCTAAAAAACTTAGTAATCATAAAGAAGGGCACAGAAACTATAAATGAGAACCATCAGAAAAAAAGAACACAATAACTGAAATGAAGAACATACTAAAAGTAATCAACAGCAGGCTAGATGAAGCAGAGGATCAAATCAGCCATTTAAAAGACAAGGCAGCATAAAACACCCAATCAGAACAACAAAAAGAAAAAAGAATAATATTTTTTAAAAATGAAGATAGTCTGTGAGATGTCTGAGATAACTTCAAGCATAGCCACATTCACATCATAAGAGTACCAAAAGGAGAAGAGAGATCAAGGGATTGAAAACCTGTTTGCAGAAATAATGACTGAAAACTTCCCTAACATGGTGAAGGAAACAGACATATAAGCCCGGAAGGTTAGAGAGTCTCATACAACATGAACCCAAACAGGCCGACACCAAGACACATTATAATTAAAATGGCAAGGTTAAAGACAAAAAGAGAGGGCCGGCCGAGTGGCGCATTGGTTAAGCGCTGGTTTTGGGATGCCAGCGGCCCCGGTTCGGATCCCACATGAGGGCCAGTCACACTGCCCTCTACAGCTAACAACAGCTCCACCTGGAGCTGGGCTGTGCGAGCACCGGTGATGGTGTGGGCTGCAGCCCCTGCTGCAGTGGGCTGCCATAGGCTACAGTGAGTGGCCCGCAGCCAGCGTGAGCGGCTGGCAGCCAAGCGTGAGCTGCCAATAGCTGCGGTGAGCGACATCCAGAGGCCAGCGACCGATTTGCCTCATCCGGGAAAAGCGCAATGACGATACCAACAGTGAAGCAACATCCTCCGCAACTAAACTGAAGAACAAAAAGACAGCAACTTGTCTGTTCCCCTTCCCCGATTCCCCAACACTGTTCCCCTCCACCAATTCCCCAATAAAATCTTAAAAAAAAAAAAAACAAAAACAAAAACAAAAAGAGAATCCTAAAAGCAGTAAGGGAAAGACAACTAATTACAAAGGAGTTCCTATAATGCTATCATCTGCTTTTTGTTTTTTTAAACAGAAACTTTGCGGGCTAGAAGGGCGTGACAGGAAATATACACAGTGATGAAAAGCAAGGGCTTACAACCAAGGCTAAAGACTACTCTCCCCAGCAAGACTATCATTTAAAATGGAAGGAGACATAGAGAACTTCCCAGACAAGAAAAAGCTAAAAAAAAAAAAAAAAAAAAAAAAAAAAAATCATTGTCAAGCTAGTATTACAAGAAATGTCACAGGGACTTCTTTAAGTGGACAAAGGAGAAAGACAAACAAATAAAAAAAATCAAAAATGTAAATAATAAAATGGAATAACTATGTATCTATAAATAATCACTCTAAATGTAAATGGATTAAATGCTCCAATCAAAAGACATAAGGTAGCTGAATGGATAAGAAAACAATACCCATGCATATACTGTTTACAATACACCCACCACAGACTGAAAGACACACATAGACTGAAAGGAAAGCAATGGAAAAAGATATTTTATGCAATGGAAATGAGAAACAAGCTGAAGTAGCAATATTTACATCAGACAAAATAGACTTTAAAATGAAGACTATAATAAGAGACAAAGAAGGATATTACATAATGATAAAGGAATCAGTCCAAGAAGACATAACCCTAGTAAACATCTATGCACCCAACATAGGAGCACCTAAGTATATAAAAGAAATATTGACCAATATAAATTCAGAGTTCAACAGTAACACTATCATAGTAGGGGACTTCAACACTCTGTTGTCACCAATGGACAGATTCTCCAGACAGAAAATCAACATGGAAACAGTGGCCTTAAATAATAGTCTAGATTATATGGATTTAATTGATAATTTTAGAACATTTCACCCAAAAGCAGCAAAATATACATTCTTTTCAAGTGCACATGGAACATTTTCTAAGATAGACCACATGTTAGGTCACGAAACATATCTCAATAAATTTAAGATTGAAATCATATCAAACATCTTCTCTGATCACGTAGTATGAAACTGGAAATCAATTACAAGAAAAAAATCCTGAAAAATATACAAACGCATGGAGGCTAAATAACATGCATCTGAACAATGAATGGGTTAGTGAAGAGATAAAGGAAGAAATGAAAAGGTACCTTGAGACAAATAAAAATGAAAATACAACCCAAAATCTATAAAGTACAGCAAAAGCATTTCTCAGAGGGAAATTCATAGCAATGTAGGTAGGCCTACCTCAAGAAACAAGCAAATTATCAAATAAACAATCTAAATTTACACCTAAAGAAACTGCAAAAAGGACAACAAACAAAGCCCAAAGTGAGTACAAAAAAAGAAATAATAAAGATTAGTGTAGAAATAAACAAAATAGAGGTTAAAAAACAATACAATAGATCACTGAAATCCAGAACTGGTTCTTTGAAAATATAAACTAAATTAATAAACCTTGAGCCAGGTTCATCAAGAAAAAAGGAGAGAGGACCCAAAGAAATAAAATGATAAATGAAAGAAAAGTGACAATGGACATCACAGAAATACAACCAAAAAGAAAAAAAAATTAAGAAAGTACTACAAGCAATTATACACTAACAAATTGCACGAACTGGAAGAAATGGATAAGTTCCTAGAAGTATTCAATGTTCCAAGGATGAATCAAGAAGAAACAGAGAATCTGAACTGACCAATTACTACTAATGAAATCAAATCAGTAATCAACAATCTCCAAACAAATAAAAGTCCTGGACCAAATGGCTTCACTAGTGAATCTTACCAAACATTCAAAAGAGAATTGACACCTATACTTCTCAAACTACTCCAAAAAAATTCAAGAAGAGAGAAGGCTCCCAAGCACATTTTAGGAGACCATAATTGCCCTGGTCCAAAATCATACCAAGACATTACAGAAAAAGAAATTTATAGGCTGATATCCCTAATGAACATAGATTAAAAAATCCTCAACAAAATATTAGCAAACTGAATTCAGCAATACATTAAAAAGATCATCAACCACGATCAAGTGAGATTCATTCTTGGAATACAAGATTGATTCAATATCTGTAAACGAATTAACATGATACACCATGTAAACAGAATGAAAAGCAAAAGTTGTATAAAATCATCAAATAGATGCAGATAAAGTGTTTAACAAAAGCAAACATTCATTTATGATGAAAACCCTCAGCAATGTATAACAGGGAACATATATCAACATAATAAAGGCAATATATGACAAACTCACATCCAATATCATACTAAATGGAGAAAAGCTAAAAGTGTTACCTTTAAGATCAGGAACAGAACAAGGATGTCTACTTTCACCACTTCTATTCAACACAGTACTGCAAGTTCCAGCCACAGTAATCAGACAAGAAAAAGAGATAAAAGCCATACAAATTGGAAGGAAGAAGGAAAACTGTCATTATTGCAGATGACATGATATTATATACAGAGGGTGCCAAAACAATGCATACATATTTTAAGAAAGGAAAACTGTATTAAATTGTAATACTCAATATATACCAATAACAAAATATGAATACAAGTCACCTTTGACTTCTACAATTACAAGAGGTGCTCAAAGTGGTTACCATCAGGGTCCAGATGCTTCTAATTATGGTGAATTACTGCTTGAGCAACGTTGACAAAAGTGTCCATTTGTATACATTTTTTTGGCACCTCTGGTACAGAGAATCCCAAATATTGCACCAAAAAATTTTAGAACTGATAAATAAATTTAGTAAAGTAGCAGGATGCAAAATTAATATTCAAAAATCAGTTGCATTTTCATATATTAATAACAAACTATCAGAAAGAGAAATTAAGTAAACATTCCCATTTACAATTGTATCAAAAAAAATAGCTAGAAATAAATTTACCCAAGTAAAACACTTGTACTCAGAAAATTATAAGACATTTAAGACACAAACAAAAGAAGATACAAATAAATGGAAGCATATACCATGATCATGAGTAGTAAGAATTAACATAGTTAAAATGAACTACAAAGCCAATGCAATCTCTATCAACATACCAATGGAATTTTTCACAGAACTAGAACAAATAACCTTAAAATTTATATGGAACCATAAGAGACCAGAAATATTGGGTTGTCAGAAAAGTCATGACACATTTTTGCAACGAAAAATACGTCATGACTTTTCCAACAACACAATAGCTGCAGCAATCTTGAGAAAGAAGAACAAAGCTGGAGGTATCACACAACCTGCTATCAAACTATACTACAAGACCATAGTAATCAAAACAGCATGGCATTGCCATAAAAGCAGACACATAGATAAATGGAACAGAATAGAGACCCCAGAAATAAATTCATGTCTATATGGTCATTTAATCTATGACAAAGAAAGCAAGAATATACATTGGGGTAAGGATAGTCTATTCAATAAATGGTGCTGGGAGAACTGGATAGATACATGCAAAAAAACCTGGACCACCTTCTTATGCCATATACAATAATAAACTCAAAATGGATTAAAGACTTATTGTAAGACCCCAAAACATGAAACTCCGAGAGAGAAAATGTAGGCAGTAAACAAGCAGACATTACCCTTAGTAATATTGTTACTGATATATCTCCCCAGGCAAGGGAAACATAAGAAAAAATAAACAAATGAGACTACATGAAACTAAAAAGATTTTGCACAGAAAAGGAATCCATGAACAAAACATAAAGACATCCTACTGAATAGGAGATAATTGCTAATGATACATCTGATATAGGATTAATATCCTAAATCTATAAAAATAAACCTCATACAACTCCACACCAAAAAAACCCAAACAATCCCATTAACAAATGGGCAGAGGATTTGGGTAGGCATTTCTCCAAAGAGAACATACAGATGGCCAATAGAAATACAAAAAGATGCTCACCAATCATTTGAGAAATGCAAAGAAAAAAACACAATGAGATATCACCTCACACCTGTCAGAACTGCATAATCAATAAATCAACAAACAACAAGTATTGGCAAGAGTATGGAGACTAGGGAATGCTTGTGCACTATTGGTGGGATTGCAGATTGGTGCAGCCACTATGGAAAACAGTAGGGAAATTCATCAAAAATTAAAAATAGAACTACCCGATGACCCTACAATTCCACTCCTGGGTATTTTTCCAAAGAAATCCAACCCACTAATTCAAAAAGACATGTGCACCCCTATGTTCACTGAAGCACTATTTACAAAAGCCAAGATATGGAACTAACAGAAATGCCACTCAGTAGATGATTGGATAAAGAAAATGTTGTACATACGTATACACAATGGCATGTTACTCTGCCATAAAAAGAATGAAATCTTACCATTTGCAACAACATGGATGGACCTACAGGGGAATATGCAAAATGAAGTAAGCCAGACTGAGAAAGACAAATACATGATCTCACTTATATGTGGAATCTAAAGAACAAAATAAACAATAAAAAAAATACTGAAACAGACCCATAGATACAGCGAACAAACTGATGGTTACTAGATGGGAGGGGGTTTTGAGGGTTTAAATGATCTAGGTGATGATACTGGGAAGTACAAATTGGTAGTTGTAGGGGACTCATGGGGATGTGGAGTGTGGTATGGTGAGTATAGGCAATGATATTGTCAAAACTGCGTGGTTTCAGATGGGTGCTGGACTATTGGGGGTTCACTTTATAAATTGTGTGGATGTCTAACCACTGCACTGTACACCTGAAACTAATGGAAAATAATACTGAACGTCAACCATAATAAAAAAATATTAGTCACAGGGATATATAGTACAGCATAGGAAATACAGTCAATGATATTGTAATAGCTATGTATGGTGTCAGACGGGTAGTACACATGGGGATATCATTTTGTGAGGTGTGTAAAATCTAATCGCTATGTTGTTTTGTACACCTGAAACTAATTTTTTTAAAAAGAGTGTCACACTTAAAGAAAATCCTTTACATGTATAATGCTAATAGCTTCTTGAAGATCGGTACAAATATAATTTAGATTTTTCCCAATGAAAATTACTTATTAAAATTATATTGAGCACTGACTGAGAATCACACACTGATCTATGTACTGAGTAGAATGATTAATAAGACACAGTCCCTTCTATACAGACATAACTGTGAAATAGTTTAAAATATGCTAGCTTTGTAGATTTGAAATATACCTAACTCCAATCAGATGATCAAAGATTACTCTTAAGATATGTACAGAGGGTGCCAAAAAATATATATACACATTTTAAGAAAGGAAAAAAAACTGTATTAAAATTGTAATATGCAATATATACCAACAATAAGAGATTAATTACAAGAGGTGTTCAAAGTGGTTACCATCAGCATAATTTTAATACAGTTTTTTCCTTTCTTAAAATGTTTATACATTTTTTTGGCACCCTCTGTATATGTAGAAAGTTATAATATAATCAAACAGATCATCACATCTCTGAAAAATGTTTAGTAATGGATTGGTGGTATAGTTATATGATAGCATTTGAACATGAGCATGAACCTTATGATACTTTATGACTACAAATTACCAATGCTCAAGAATTAAAAGCCTCAGTGAATTTATTTAAGGAACAATATTAATATTTAGCTAGTATTATTTCCAATACAGGCACTTGGCTACAAAGACAATTTTATACCTGAGTTCTTTCAAATATTAAAGGAATAAATCAATCTTAAGTTACTTAAACATTTTTGGAGTATAAAAAAAATGCTTTCTGTTCATATTACAAAGGTAGTAGAATTCTTATCCTGAAATTCAAACAAATCTATATAGTATAACAAAGTAATACAATATAAAACAAGACTGAAAGTCACTTATAAAGAGTAGCTGTGGTAAAATGGATTTTCATTTCCAATAGTTCACTCTCTCCCTGTTATAGAATTGTAAATCTATGTCCTTTGCCATGTGACTTTCCGGTACATTATATTAAAGTGTGCATGTTTTATTTTTTCACCCCATTGACGTTAGGCTTAGCCTTGTGAGTTGCTTGGGTCAAAGACATAAATAAAAATTGACTTTTATTCTGCTTGTTTGACTTGCTTGACTTCTCCTATATTGTGCTCCTGTGATCTGCTAAAAGAAGATCATATCCCAGTAGCTTCTGCCACCTTCAGGCTTGGCCTGAGAATGAAGACATATAGCTGACGTGAATCTGACCATAAGCCGGGAGTCCAGCCTGGCCTTGCCAAACCCATGAGCATCAGAATAAGTATGTTTGTTTCAGTGCATGAAGATCTGAAGGTTGTTTGTTAAATGGATGAAACTTTTGTTTTGTTTTGTTTTAGTTGAGCCATCCTGCCACCTGTTGGCAGCTCAGTGACAGCTCAGCTCAGGCTGAGAATCAAACCAGCGACCCCTTTGCTCAGAGTTTGCATCTTGAGTGAACTCTTAACTGAGTCACTGGGCCGGCACCTAAATGGATGAAACTTTTTTTTTTTTAAGATTTTATTGAGGAATTGGAAGAGGGGAACAGCGTTGTGGAATCAGGGAAGAACAGACAAGTTGCTGTCCTTTTGTTCTTCAATCTAGTTGTGGAGGACATTGCTTCACTGGTCCCTGTTGGTATCATCTTGCACTCTTCTCAGGTGAGGCAGATTGGTTACCGGCCACTGGATGGCTGCTCACAGCGGCTCTTGGCAGCTCACACCGGCTGCCAGCCACTCACGCTGGCTGCCGGCCACTCACTGTAGCCTATGGCAGCCCACTGCAGCAGGGGCTGCAGCTGTGATGTCCAGGAGAGCTGTTCTTCACCATCTTAGCTGAAGAGGGCAGTGTCACTGGCCCTCATATGTGGGATCCGAACTGGGGCCACTGGCATCCCAAGCCAGCTCTTAACCAACACGCCGCTAGGCCAGCCCTGGATGAAACTTTTTAATGCATTATGATAATGCTCTCTTCCGCTCCCCACTATTGATATAATTCCTTGCCCCAAATCAAATAGATGCATCATATTAAGAATAATATAATCTAAAATGATGCCAGTAATTCCCACTATAAGGTGGTGTCCATATTTTAATTTGATTTCTTATTTCTCCCTTGAAGAGATAATTACACATTTTGTAGCTTATGCCTCATTGGCTGAATGACTTTGGGGAAGTAATTTGAATTTCAGTGCCCCGGTTTTCTCATCCATAAAATGGGAACTGTAATACTACTTGTTTCCTCATATGGAAGAACTTTGACTCCCAGAGTTCTTGTTCTGACCTGCTATAGATTGCTGCCATGTTTGGTGCTTCACTTTTATTATTCGTTTGAATATTTTGAGATTCTCCCTTTGCTATTTTGTGAAAGCTTTGACTTTAGCGTCCATCTGGGACAATGACAAATGTATCTGGCTAGGCATGCATCAATGAACAGCATTTGGTTTATGGTTCCTCACCATTCTTTCTGCATGTCAACAGCTATCAAGAACATTTGTTCTTCTCCCTGGGGCTGCATGTTCTAACTTTGCTCCCATATATGGGTTAAATATCTTGGCAACTCCTTACTTGGAAGAAAAGGAGGTTGCCTTGGCTCATCTGACTAAATCAAGACTGTTTTAACTACACAAAAGTTCACAATTCCTTAATGAAAACATGCACTATAAATTAAATTGACTAATAAATAGTAAATGAGGAAATACACTTTTAACACATATGTATAATTAAAATTGAATAGCCTTAATACAAAAGACCATACAAGTCCATAGAAAATGGCAAACATCAAAGTAGAAAAATGGTAAAAGTTTGTGAGAAGGAAATGAAACCAAAAAAAGTCCTTGAAAATATTTTGTATTTCTTCTATATATAGTATAAAAAACATCATATTTGCAAACATAAAAAGTTAGCAGTCTCTGCTATTGATTCAGATGTAAGGAAATGGACACTTTCACACCATGTTGCTGGGGAGGCAAAATGGTACAACTTTTCAGTATTACCATCTGGGCATATGTACTTGAATCAGTTAAAATTAAGTTTAGTCGTAACAGAGACCCCAAAATAAAACAGCATTTAAATATAGTAGTTTATTTTTCACATAAGAATTTTTAAGCCAAAACTAAATATACAATTAAAAAGATAACTTATTACAATGATATAAATGGAGAGTGACATCAGCATCATGGCAGTATAAGTAGCTCCTCTTTTATCTCCCTTTTTAAAACTATTGGGTTGTCAGAAAAGTCATGACGCATATTTGCAACAGATGGCACTAGTTCATTTTTGGAAGTACTAGAGTCATTTGCGTCTATATTATTGCTATGTCATTTGACAGCTGACAGTTCTAGCTTCATTCTAAAAAAAATTGAGCGATTTGATTGAGTTTCAGAGATTTTACAAGTTGAAGATGGAAGGCCAAACTGTGCATTTTGGCCATATTTTGCTATTTTACTTCCATAAAGGGAAGAATGCGCATCAAGCTTGTGAAAAGTTGCATAAAGTTTACAGTGACAATGCTCTATAAGAACGTCAGTGCTAACGATGGTTCACGAAATTCCGTGCTGGTGATTTTGACCTCAACGACACTCCGCAGTCAGGGAGACACACCGAGGTTGATGACGACAAAATAAAGGCATTGATCTAGTCAAACCCACGTTATACAACATGAGAGATTGCAGAAACATTGAACATCCATCATTCAAGCATTCATGACCACCTAAAGAAGCTGGGATATGTAAGCAAGCTCCATATTTGGGTTCGCATGAACTCAAAGAAGTTCATTTGACAGCGCATATAAAGATCTGCAATATGCTCATTAAACGGGAGGAAAATGATCCTTTTTTGAAGCGACTGATAACTGGTGATGAGAAGTGGATTGTTTACAACAATGTGGTGCACAAATGGTCTTGGTCCTAATGTGATGATTCGCCTCAAACAACATTGAAAGAAGACATTCATCAGAGGAAGGTTATGCTCTCAATGCGGTGGGATTTTAAAGGAGTCATGTTTTTGAGCTCCTACCAAGGAACCAAATAATCAATTCAAATGACTACTGTCAGCAATTGCACAGTTTTAATGAATCCGTCATCCAGAAACGTCCAGAGGTTGTTGTAAAAGAGTTGTGGTCCATTGCAACAACACGAGACCACACACAAGTTTGACCACCTGTCAAAAATTATTGGAGCTTGGATGGGATGTGTTGCCACACCCACCATACTCGTCTAACCTTGCACCATCAGACTTCCACTTGTCTCGCTCTCTTCAAAACTTTTGCGTGGTATAACGTTCAATTCAGATGAGGCTTTAAATCAGCTCCTTGTTCAGTTTTTCGCAAATAAAGATAGGTTCTTCTATGAACGGGAAATTATGAAGCTCACTGAAAGTTGGCAAAGAGTTATTGAACAAAATGGGCAATTGATCTTTGTTCTTTATATAAATAAATGATCTTTGAAAAACATAGACAAAATACATCATGACTTTTCCAACAACCCAATAATTAGACTCCCATAAAGGAACAAAAGTGTGTCTGTACCTTATACAAAGGGACCTGGGAAGTTTTGACCTACCTGTGAATCCAAAAATAAACAAACCTTTGGTGAGAGATTCAGATCCAAATGAGTTGACAAACTCCTTTGGGGGCCCCACTCCCACTCCCCAAGATGTGAGGTGTGGGGCTGGATAGTGAAAAACTGGGGAGACACCCATGGGTGAAAGAGAATTTGTAGAAGTCCAGCTTGCCTGCCTAAGGAGAGATCCCAGAATGCCATGTGATCAGGATAGAGATGAGTTTCAACACAGAAGAGAGGGAAGAATTTGCCAGGTATGCCCCCCTCCCTGGAGGTGACACTGAAAGGCGCTAAGTTTTTGGTGGCAGCAGGGCCGCCATCTCTGAGAGAAGAAGTAAAAAGCAGGGATCTCTTACCAGGAATAGGTGGAAAACAAAAGTGGTTAGTAACTTCCCAGCTATTCCAGTTGTATAGTCTACAACTGCAGAAGTGTATTTCTCTCCAGCAGTGCCTGGGTTTCTGAGAAGGGACTTCCGTGACTAAGTGGAAGGAGAAGAAAAGGAAGGAAGCAGATAAGAATGTCAAAGGGCTTTAAAGGACTACATTTTGTGCTTCTTGCTCAGCAGGAAGTTTGCCAATAATCCTCTGGGAATACCTGGCTCAAGAACACCAGGCACATGGCCACCCTCAAAGCTTCAAATGTAAAACCCAAACCACCCCCACACTGCTGCTGGCTCCTTGTGTGTGATCTTGAGTACACCCAAGAGAACCAGTTCAGGTAGACATAGAAGGGTCTCAGATAATAGGCCAAGATTGGTGGGCATGGGAGAAACCACAAACTTGGGCTATAGCACCACCTTTTGAAACATAAAAGAAAGGTTATTAATAGCTAGACTATTGAACTATAAGAACCAAATAAGATATAAAAGCTTAGATAAGGAGGTTCAAATGCAAAACCAGAAGTGCACACCTACAGACATTATTAAAAATCAAGGAAATATGATATCACAAAAATAAAATAATAATTCCCAGTCAACAAAGCTCAAAGGCATAGAATATTACAAGCTAATTGATAGAGTTCTTTCAATCAATTGATAGAGAATATAAATAAATGTGGTATCTGAAAGAAACAAATAATGAACAAACAAAATAAAATAAACCCATGTTCATAGAAATGGATGTCAAACTGATGGTTAACAGAGGGGAAGGGGCTGGAGGGATGGGTGAAAAAGGTGAAGGGGTAGTCAATAATGTGATAAGTTTGCATGGTTACAGATGATTTCTAGACCTAGTGTGGTAATCACATTGTAAGATATATAAATGTTGAATCATTATGATGTACACCCGAAACTAATATAATATTGTATACCAACTATATTTATATTTAAAAAGCTAAAATAATTTGAAATAGCTGTTATAAAGAAATTCAATGAGCTAAAAGAAAACTCAGAAAGACAACTGAATAAAAACATGAATAGAATTAATAAACAGAGGGCCAGCCGAGTGGCGCATTGGTTAAGCGCTGGTTTTGGGATGCCAGCGGCCCTGGTTCGGATCCCACATGAGGGCCAGTGACACTGCCCTCTACAGTTAACAACAGCTCCACCTGGCGCTGGGCTGTGCGAGCCCCGGTGATGGTGTGGGCTGCAGCCCCTGCTGCAGTGGGCTGCCATAGGCTACAGTGAGTGGCCCGCAGCCAACGTGAGCGGCTGGCAGCCAGCATGAGCTGCCAATAGCCGCGGTGAGCGACATCCAGAGGCCAGCGACCGATCTGCCTCATCCGGGAAGAGCGCAATGACGATACCAACAGTGAAGCAACATCCTCCGCAACTAAACTGAAGAACAAAAAGACAGCAACTTGTCTGTTCCCCTTCCCCGATTCCCCAACGCTGTTCCCCTCCGCCAATTCCCCAATAAAATCTTTAAGAAAAAAAAAAAAAAGAATTAATAAACAGAGAAATTCTTTTACCAAAGAGATTGAAATTATAGAAAAGAACCAAGCAAAAATTCTGGAACTAAAGAATTGATTGAATGAGTTGAAGACTGCAATAGAGAGCATTGTAACAGGAAAGCCCAGATGGAAGAAAGAATCAATGACTTGAAGGATACGAGTACAGAAATAATTCAGTTAGAACGGGAGATAAAACTAAGATTTAAAAAAGTGAAGACACACTTGGAGAGCTATTGGACTCCATCAAAAAAAAAATATGTTGGAATAATTGGTGTTTCAAATTGAAAAAAGAGGGAGAAGGGGAAATAGAGTATATTTAAAGAAATAATAGCTCAGAACTTCCAAAACCTGGGGAATGACTTAGACATACAAGCTGATGAAACTAACAGAGAACCCTATTATCTCAATACAAAAAGACGTTCTCCTAGACACATTATAATGAAACTCTCAAAAAATCAATGAAAACGAAAGAACCTTAAATGACAAAATAAAGTAACCTACAAAGAAACCCTAATAGGCTATCAGTGGATTTCTCAAATGGCAGTCAACAGGCTAGGAGAGAATGGAATGACACATTCAAACTGTTGAAATATAAATATGACAGCCAAGAATACTTTATCCAGTAAAATTGTCCTAGAGATTTTGAAGAAGAAATAAAAGCTTTCCCAAACAAAAGCTGAGGGAGTTCACCACTACTAGACCTGCTTTGCAAGAAATTTTGAAAAGAGATCTAGCTGAAATGAAAACATGCTTACCAGCAACAGAAAACATATAAAAGTACACGAAACACTGGTAAAGATAAAAAAGAGGCCGTCAGAATTACAAAACCATAACTATATTAGGGTAGTGTGTTAACCATTTAACTATAGTATAAAGGTTAAAGGAAAGACTATTAAATGTAGCTACTATAATTTAACACACAGAACGTTGTTTCAGCTCTAAGACACATATAGATTCAAAATGAAGAGATAGAAGAAAATATTCCTTGCAAATGGAAACCAAGGAAAGTTGAAGTAGCCATACTTATATCAACTAAAATAGATTAAGCCAAAAATGGTAAAAAGAGACAAAAAAGGTCATTATATAATGATAAAGGGGTCAACTCATCGAGAAAATATGTCATAAATATGCATGCATCTAACATCAGAGCACACAGATATATTAAGCAATTACAAACATATATGAAGGGAGATATAGACAAAAAATACAATGATAGTTGAAGACTTGAATAATCCATTTTCAACAATAGATAGATCACCCAGACAGAAAATCAACAAAGAAAGTTGGAATTGCATCTTACTTTAGAATAAATGATATTGACAGACATATATACAACATTCCATTCCAGAGCAGCAGAATACACATTCTTCTCAGGGGCACACAGAACATTCCCCAGGATAGAAAATATTATAGGACAAAAAACGAGCCTTAGCAAATTAAGAAGAATTAGATCATACATACTATCTTTTCTGATGACAGTGGTATGAAATGAGAAACAACAAGAGAAAACCTGGAAAAACTACAAATTTGTGGAAATTAAGCAACACACTCCTGAACAACCAATGGGTCAAAGAAGAAATGAAAAGGGAAATAAAAAATATCTCAAAACAAATGAAAATGAAAGCACAACACACCAAAACCTATGGTATGGTGGGAAAGTAGTTTATGAGGGGAAAATTTATATCAATAAATGTATATACTAATAAATTAGAAAGATCTCAAATAAACAACCTCATAAAACTAGAGAAAGAAGAACAAATTAAGCCCAACGTTAGCAGAAGGAAGGATATAATACAGATCAGAGTGGAAATAAATAAAATGGAGACTAGAACAACAATAAAAAGGATCAACAGAGCTAAGATCTAGTTTGCTTTTTTGAAAAGATAAACAAAATTGGAAAACCCTTACCTAGACTTAGAAAAAAAAAGTCTCAAATATATGTATTTACAAATGAAAGAGGAGAGATTCCAATGAATACTACAGAAATACACAGGATCATAGAGACTACCATGAACAATTACAATATATATCACTAAAATGGATAACTTAGAACAGGGGTCAGCAAACTGCGGCTCATGAGCCACATGTGGCTCTTTGGGAACATACCTGTGGCTCTGAAGTAAAATTGAAAATGAAAGTAAAACTATCATAGTTTCATTTATAAAATGTTTAAAGGATATTATTCACATAATGGTGATTTCATTTGTTTTATGGCTCTCAAATAATTTTTAAATTGTTGTGAGGGACAGGATTGGCTCTTCCATCTCAAAAGTTTGCTGACCCCTGACCTAGAAGTAATTAATAAATTCCTAAAAACACACAATCTACCAAGACCGAATCAGGAAGAAATAGGAAATCTGAAAAGACAAAAAATGAGTGAACAGATTAAATCAGTAATCATAACTTACCACCAATATAAACAATAATATTGTGTGATAACCATTAAACTTTCTATGAAGCTAGAACTTATTCTAATGACTAAAAATAAATGATAATTATATAATATGATAGAAGTGCTAATTATCACTACAATGACAATCATATTACATATACAAATGTATCAAATTAACATGTTGTACACCTTAAATTTACAGAATGTTATATGTCAAATATATTTCATTTAAAAAGTAACACAATATCCTTAGAAGGATGAGAATGTCCCATGATATTCCCAAAATCCCTTGAAACAGGAATATACTGCTATGAAAATAGGAAAAAACAAAACAGATATTAGGGCTCTTTCAAAATATCAGAAGTCCAGTAAATACTGAACCAGCATTTCTAAATGATATTAGTCTGTGGAACAGAGTAGCAACTATCAGCTTTAGAATGGGATTGCGATCAATAATAATATAATGATTGAAGAATTCATGTTATATCCATTTAATGAGAAAAGATGAGATACAAATAACTGTGTTGATATTTTAAAAGTCAATAAAAAACAAGTCATATCAAGAAAAATTAGGTTATAGAAGAGTGTATATAGAGCATGTGTATATTTATAAATATATCACATATATGTAAAAATAATCAAAGATATATATATTTGATTGGTTTTCTCTCAGACTTGGGGGATTTATTTTTATTTACATTTTGGGGTGATATTTTGTTTTTATATTTCTATGCACTTATTATTTCTTTTATCAGTTAAAAGGGATCAAATATATGGTGATGGAAGGAGAACTGACTCTGGGTGATGAACACACAATGTGATATATAGATGATATATTACAGAATTATACACCTGAAACCTATGTAACTTTGCTAATCATTATTATCCCAGTAAACTTTAATTTAAAAAAAAGAGGAAAAATTGAGCACCTACTGTATCCCAGGCAAAACAATTTTTAAATGAATACATATTAAAGATTTTATTTACTTCATTATTAATGAGGAAAACATATGGATATTACAAACATTAAAAGGAAAAAGAGAATCACAGATTTATAAATGTTATATTTTCACAAATAAATAAAATGAAAATATTTCTGTTAATATACAATAAAATACAAAAGGCAAAAATAAATGAAAAGTCCAGGTCAGGATTTTCTGGGAAAACTCTTACATGAAATAAAACTTGGGGAAAAGATAAAATATTATTCAATGAAGCCTACTATGATAAAGCATTAATACTCACTCTCCAAAGTCTACTTTGTAGCTAAGAACTATTTTATTTGTTCTGTGACTTTTAGTATTGTAGTGCATTTTGAGAAAATAAAGAAATAGAACTATCCATTTCTGCAAAATCATATTTCATTTTAATTAAAATGAATGGAACCTGTTAAAATGGTTTCTATTTAATGACAATTTCTAAAATATGGTTTCCAGGAATTTGAATGGCTCTTTTTAATGTGTTCATAAATCTTGACAAGGTAAAGTGGATTAATGTGACAGCTGTAGCAAGCTGAGTGATGACAAATTATAGAGAAGCTGTGAGAGAACCGATCTTTTTAAGGCTAATTATGGGATGTACCAATATTAAAGTGAATATTATATGTTAACTGCTGTTTTCCACAAATCATGAAAAACTTTTCTGTCAAATACACTTCCAGAAGGAGAGGTCTATTTTATATCATTTTCTTGTGTTTTAACTAAAGCAGAGATTCTTAAGTTTTGAGAATCTTTTGGAAAATTGAGAATCCTCAACAAAAGTTTGATTTATGACATTTATAAATAAACAAATATTTTATATAATAAGCATATATTACAAAATATGTATATATAAGCTCAAAGTAGGAAGGGAACAGATGAAATGATTCAAACTATAATTTATTATTATTTTTTTAATTTTCCAATTACAGTTGACATTCAATATTATTTTATATTAGTTTCAGGTGTACAGAATAGTGGTTAGACATTTATATAATTTACTAGGTGATCCCTCCCGATTAGTCTAGTACCTACCTGGCTATAAGTAGTTATTACAATATGATTGACTATATTTCCTATACTGTACTGTACATTCCTGTGACGATCTTGTAACTACCAATTTGTACTTAATCCCTTCACCTTTTTCACCTAGCCCCCCCAACCACCCACTGATCTGGTAACCATCAGTTTAACCATCAGTTTGTTCTCTGTATCTATGAGCCTCTTTTTGTTTTGTTGTTGTTGTCTATTTTGTTCTTTAGATTCCACATATAAGTGAAATCATATGATATTTGTCTTTCTCTGACATTTCACTTAACATAATACCCTCTAGGTCCATCCATGCTATAGCAAATGATAAGATTTCATTTTTTATGGTTGAGTAATATATATATATAATCACATCTTCTTTATCCAGTTGTCTATTGAAGGCATTTAGGTTGCTTCCATATCTTGGTTATTGTAAATAGTGCTGCAGTGAATACAGCCATGATTGTATCCTTTCAAACTAGTGTTTTCAATTCCAAATATAATTTAATTTTCAAGTTTGTCTTTCATTTTCTTGCAGGACTAAGGGAAGAATTTTTTTTCTACATTTGTCTTTCTACCAAAAGAGACTTCATTTAAACCTGTCAATTTTGAAAGTAGCTAATAATGATGATGATAATAAATAAAAACAGTTAGTAAACAATAATAGCAAATAAATTCTGTGCAAATGATGTAGTAGGCCCCAGGCAAGTGGTTTCTATAATGATCTCTTACACCTCATCACAGCCCTGTAAAGTAAATTTGTCATTATAAAATAAGGTTAGGCAACTTTTACTTCATACAGACAGTTACAGGTTTGGGAGTAGAACTGGAACCTGTCTAATCTAAAGCCTCATGTTCTTCATCACTTTTATTCCTAGTAAATAACTGTAGTAAAACAAGTATAAGATGTTTAAAAGTATTAGCTAAGTATCAGTCAGTGGCTAACTTCTAAGGTGTTACACTTATTAACAAGGTAGAGTCACTCCTTGTCCTTATGGAACTTGCTTCTTAGAGGGAGAACCACTCAGTATGGAAGTAAACAAGTGTAACAACAATCACAACAAAAATACCTCTAAAATTGTGATACTTATTATGAACTAATGAATAAGGTGTTGTGATACAGAAAATAGGGGCAATAAGGACATACATGACAGTTATGGCATTAAATCCCCTCTGAAGAGGTAGCATTTAAATTAAAACTAAAACTGTCACATGTAGGCCGGCCGAGTGGTGCGCTGGTTAAGAGTTGGCTTGGGACGCCAGCTCTGAGCAGCAGGGTCCCGGTTCAGATCCCACATATGAGGTCCAGTGACACTGTGCCCTCTACAGCTAAGATGGTCAACAACAGCTCGACCTAGAGCTGGGCTGCCGTGAGTCACCAGTGGTGGCCTAGGCTGCAGTGGGGCTGGCTGGCAGCAGGCGTGAGCTTTCGTGAGCCACCGTGAAAGCCGCAGTGAGTAGCTGTCCAATGGCCAGCAAGCGACTGCCTCACCTAGGAAGAGCACAATGATAATACCAACATGGGCCAGTGAAGCAATGTCCTCCGCAACTAGACTGAAGAACAAAAGGACAGCAACCTCTCTGCTCCCCTTCCCCGATTCCCCAAAGCTGTTTCCCTCTCCCAATTCCCCAACAAAATCTTAAAAAAAAAAAAAAAAGGCAGTCACATGAATAGAGGTTATTGGAGACTGAGAATTGCAGGAAGAAGCAAAATTATTGCCAGATACAATAATATACAGAGGAATTGGAATACTTGAGGCATAAATGAAAGAAGGTCATCTGGCTGGTGCATAGTGAGTAAGGGAAGAATGCTAAGAGGTAAAGTGAAAGAGAGCATAGTGAAGTTTAGATTGTACGGCATGTGCAACAGGAAAGACAAAAAGTCATAGCCCTCAAGGGATGTTACATTCTATCTAGTGGGAAAACTAGAAAATAAACAAAGCAAATATTAAAATACATATGGTACCTTAGAAGTTAATAACTGGTACAGGAGAAAAGAAAGCAAAAAGATGGAATGAGGAACTATGCTGGTGTTGGAGGTAATGATGGTGGTGGAGGAGGAATTAAAATTTGGACAGTGTAGCCCTAGTTCAGAAAGTGACAGTTGATTGAAGGTTTGAAGGAGATGGGGAAGCAAGTGTTGTAGGTATAGAGAAGAATATTCCAGGTAGAAGGAATAGTTAATGCAAAAGCCATAACTTGGGCTCTTATAAAGCCATGTGTGGTGGCCATCCAAATATGCTGCTGATACTTGCCTGCGGGTTCTACCTAATGAATCTTTAGATTCACAAAGGTGTTGATACCAAGCCCATGCTCTCCATTGTCTGTTACCAGGCAAGAACTGAGAATGGTGGAGCACTAAGCCAGGCCCATTTGGGCAAGTCATGGGGCTCCTCCAACATGCAACTTTGAATTGAAGACTCCTCTTCAACATGGCTGAAATGATCAGAGTTGCACTGTAGTCTGAGACATTTCCTACCAATCTTCCTTCTTTCCTTCTATCCTTCCAAGGGGTCAGAGCTGCACCACACTGTTTACTCTCTGTGACTTCTGATCCTTCCTCCAATAAATATCTTGCACATCTAATCCTGCCATGTCTAATTCTCAGTGGACACAAACTAATGTCTAAGATAAAGTACATAGATATAGGAGAGTGAGTGGGGGGAAGGATACTAAAGAGTGGTGGGAAAAAGATAACAGAGTCACATACAGCATGGTAAGGACTGCAAATTTTTCTGAGTGAGATGGGTAACACTGGAGGGCTTTTAAGATTCACTTTGTTACATCATCTGATTTCTGTCTTAGCAGGGTCATTTTGGGTGCTACATTGAGAACAGACAGAAGCAGAAAAGGAAAACACAAGAGAGACTATTTAGGATGCTTTTGCAATAATCAAATTGAGAGTCCATATTGGTTTATTACATTCATATATAAGTGGTCAGATCCTGGAAATATATTTGAAGATAGATCTTATAAATTTCAATGATGTGGTATATGATAAAATGAATACCTAGGAATAGATATTTGAATTAAGGTATGTTAAATTTCAGATGATTAGTGGGCATCTAAGTATGATGAATAAACAGATATATTAGTCTGGAGTCCAGAGAATTAGTTTTGGTTAAAGAACCAAATGTGGGGTTCATCTGTATATAAATGGTAATCAAAATATAAGAATAGATGAGATCACCAAGGGGATGAGGGTAGATAGAAAAGAAAAGAAATCCAAAAGATTAAGGACTACACTTATCATGGTGATCACTTAGTAAGGTATATAAATTGTTGAATCACTATGTTGTATACCTGAAACTAACAATATTGTATGCCAACTATAGTTTAATTAAAATATTTTAAAAAATAACTAGTTACTTTTGGGTGGCCAAATAATGTATCTTCCAACCTACAACACTTGTGAGAGTGAAAGGGGATATTTAAATAGTTATAACTAAACTGCAGGTCTAATCCAGAACTGCTCTGAGCAAACCGATATATGTATGTATGAAGGGAAGAATTATGGGGACTATTTCTTTGAGTAGGTGTGTCATTTGAGTTCTCCAATATGCAGATGTTGAGATGGATTTAGGAGCAGAAGCAGTTGGGGTGGGGCTGTAATGCCTGCGAAAATTAACAAGGATGAGGGAAGCAGGATTCAATAAGAAAAGCTTGCAGAATATGATGAAGATTTGACACTAATGAAAACAAAGGAAGGAGGATGAAAGACTTGGAAGGGAGAGTCTCAGATTGCTATACAGTTCTAATAAAGTCTTCTCCAAGCCAACAGGAAGATCCAGAGCAAATATTGAATGACATATGAGCCCCCCTTGCACTGGGCAGAATTGGCGAGGCCTTCTCTTGCACTACAGCTCAGCCATTATTAACTGTGAGCTTCCCAGGAAGAGCATAGGCTTGGTTTAAAGGCTGAAGTGAATTTTCAAGTCGCTAACAGCCGGAGGCTGTCAGCTAATTGTACTCCTCACAGTTAAACATCAAGTTCTTTCTTGAAGGGAGATTCAAGCAGCACATCTCCATGCATGTAACAGTAGGTGAGAGAGGATGGGAATTAGTACACAAGTGGAAAAGTTTACCTTAGCCATAAGTATGCAAAGGTCACACAAAATGATGGGGATTACAGCACAACATGAGAGCAAAGATACAGGTAGTGTTTAGCTATATCTGGGAGTTTATGACAGTTCTCTTCTAATGGATGCCATTTTTTCAGTGAAATAAGAAATGAGGTCATCCACAGAGAGCGAGGATGAGGGAAGAAGTATTTTAGATCAAAGAAATAGGAGAATATAAGAAAAAAAATCATTGAAGAAAGAGGGATAATAAATAGCTTAGGGAAATATGTGCAGCATTTTCAGCTGTGGTTTAATGATATCAAATTTAAAATGAGACCAATCAACATGTCTCTGTGTTCTTCTACAGCCATTTGCAATAACATGAGTGCAGGCACCAAGTAGAAAGCTGGATATTATAAGGTTTGGTTTAGATAGAAGAGCATAAAGAAACAAAAGAGGAGCAAGGGAGGTAAAGATGAATACAAAGTCATGAATATAATGACAGATGATTGGTTTAAAGAGGGTATGGAAGAAGTATCCAAGAGGGCAGAGTATACAAAAGCCATCTTGTTTGATCACGCCATATATATATTTAAGACTTTATATTTTACAGGAATTTTAGGTTCACAGCAAAATTGAGGGAAAAGCACAGAAATTTTCCACATACCTTCTACCATCACACATATATGGCCTCCCCCATAATCAGCATTCCCCACCAGAGTGATGCATTTGTTCACAATTGATGAACCTCTATGGACACATCATAATCACCCAAAGTCCATCGTTTATACTACAATTCACTCTATGGATTTGGACAAATACATAATGACATGTATCCATCATTATGACATCATACAGAATATTTTCACTGCTCTAAAAATTCTATTTTATTCCTATTTGTCCTTCCCCCTGCATTCAACTTCTGGTAACTACTGATCATTTTACTGTCTCCATAGTTTTGCCTTTTCTAAAATGTCATATAGCAGAACTAATTCAGTATGTATTAGATACTTTTACTTAGAGATATGCATTTAAGTTTCATTTTTTGATAGCTCATTTCTTTTTAGTGCTGAAAAATATTCCATTGTCTGAATGTACCAAAGTATCCACTCACTTATTGAAAGATATCTTGGCTACTTCCAAGTTTTGGCAATTATGAATAAAGCTGCTATAAATATCCTTGTGCAGGTTTTTATGTGAATATAAATTTTCAACTCCTTTGGATAAATATCAAAGAGCACAACTGCTGGATCATATGGTAAGAGTATATTGAGTTATGTGAGAAACTGCCCAACTGCCTTTTACAGTAGCTGTATCATTTTGCATTCCCACCAGGAATGAATGAGAGTTCTAGCTACTCTGCATCTTCACCAGTGTTTGGTGTTGTCAGTGTTTCATATTTTGGCCATTTTAATAAGTACATACTGGGACATCACTGTTGTTTTAATTTGCATTTTATTGATGACATGATATGGAGTATCCTTTTTTTTTTTTTTTTTTTTTTTGAGGGCAGTGTCACTGGCCCTCCTCAAATGTGAGACCGAACCGGGGCCGCTGGCTTCCCAAGCTAGCGCTTAACCACCGCGCTACTCGGCCGGACCCTGGAGTATCTTTTAATATGCTTAGTTGCTATCTGTATATCTTCTCTGGTGAGGTTATCTGTTAAGGTATTTGGCCAATTTTTTATTGTGCTTTTTTACTTATTGTTGAGTTTTAAGAGTTCTTCATATATTTTGTGCAATGGTCCTTTATCAAATGTGTCTTTTGTAAATATGTTCTCCCAGTCTGTGGCTTGTTTTCTAATTTTCCTGACATTTATTTTTGCAGAACAGAAGATTTAATTTTAATAAAGTCCAGCTTATTAAATATTTCTTTCATGGATCACGATGGTATTTATCAGAAAAGGTATCATCACACCCAATGTTCTATAGGTTTTCTCCAATGTTATTTTCTAGGAAATATATAGTTTTGAATTTTATATTTAAATATGTCATTCATTCATATGTATACTTTTATTGATTACTCCAACTCATTTCTATGTTTTTCCATAACTGATTTGTTCCCTCAGTTTTGTTTCAGTTATAGTTATTTATGCAGATACAGATTAATAGTGTATAATGGAGTCAACCTTTTGAACCAAGAATGTCACTTCTGGGGCATATGACATACAGAAAATCTCATACAGGTGCACAATTATGTTTGGTTAAACACTGTTTAGAGGAGGCAAAAATTGGAAGTGACACAACTATTGATCAGGAGAAAACTGGGTCATTTAAGTATGATATATTTTCTAAAATATAATAATTCACACAGCAGTAAAATTAAATTAATTATCTCAACCTTGATATAAAAAATAATTATGGGTGAAGAAAAGCAGATTATATAACAATTATAAAAGTTTGATACTGTTATTATATGAAATTAGTAATGATTCATCAAACATACATTCTTTTAAATGCCTGCTATGTGCCAAACTCTAAGAGAGAAATCAGGTTTTATATACATCTAAATAAAATATAACTTTTCCAGGTATACAAATTTATATTCCTGAAATATATATAATGTTATTAACCAATGTTACACCGAAACATTTATAAAAATAAAATCAGAAAACTTATAAATAAAAAATTTTAAAAAACATAACACTTGCCTTTTATGAGAACATAGGGTATACAAAGAGATGGACATGCAGATAAATGATAATAAAATAACAGGATAACTGGATAAATGCCACAATGAAGTATTCATAGTGAGTGTAAGATAACAGGGGAATCATCCACTTTGCCTGGGGTGTTTTGGAAAAGCTTCATGGTAAAGTATGCTCTTTTTTTTGAGCTGACTCTTCAATGGTCACCTCACTTAATCTGTCTTTGCTTTTTACAAATGTCATTCCTTTCTTTACTATTTTACCAACAGAAGATGGAACTGTTAGTATTTAGAAGTCAAATATAGAAAAAATAGTGTTTACATCATTTAATCTTTGTAAATTAAAACCACTTGCACCTACTTGACTGCAACACAGTCTGAACTTAAGAACCAACAAAAGAAAATAATAAATGTTATCCAGATCTATGTTCTTTTCAGAGAGGAACAGATATTTAGGATAGAGTCTCAATGTTAGGAGTTTGTGATAAAATAGTGATAGCCAGGGCTTCATGCATCAGGGTCACATCTCTGGATTGTTTTTGTGGACTATAGACTATAACATATAGTCACATTGTAATATGTTCTTTGTTCTTCTGAATATTAAAAAAAGTAACCATAACCAACTTAAGTTGCACTATAAGTAGTATGGATTATTTTATGTTCTTATTTTTGTATTAATGAGAATCCCAGCAAAGTTAATAGATTTTTAAGGCAGTTTGTATAGGCATATAAAAACTAAATTTGTGTAAGTGTGTCTTTAAGTTCAGCTAGAAATATTTTATGTAAAAAAAAAAAAAGAAAAACATGATTGAATGATTCCTGCATTCTTAGAGAAAATCAATTATGTTCTTTTGACATTGTGAAAGTGAATCAATCAACCAATGCTTCATTCTTAACTAAATGAAACACTTCAGGTCTATTTCTCCTTGATATATTACAAAACCTGTGGCAAAGTGTGAGGTGTTCATTTGAATAAACAAAACCGACATCCCATCTAGCTGATATCTGCCATCTATAGTGAGATTCTTCTCTCTCTCTCTTTCACTGTGTTCTTCCTTCCCTTTCCTTCCTATTCTTTGTTTCTACCTCAGATGCACACAATTAGATTTATTAAAATTCTTTAACAATTAGATTTATTAAAATTCTTGGTTCATCACATATTTTCATCACTGGTTCATGGATTGTCTACTTTTAGCTATCCCTTTATTTGTTTTTGTTTTTGTTTTTGAGGGCAGTGTCACTATCTCATATGTGTGGGACCAAACCAGTGCTTAACCACCGCGCCACTCGGCCGGCCCGCACTTTGTTTTTAATAATGCATTAAGTACCAATCTACTCACCTATCAACACCAAAATCTAACACTTTGAGAAAACCCTCATCTAACTACATGGTCCCTTAAAGCATCTTCCCAATCATAAAATAACCACAAGACCAAAGTCCATGTTCATAATTTCCTTACTATCATTTTTATACAGTTTTATTGCATTTGTGTAACGTGCATTTTCAAATTTTATTTTAACTGTATTAAAAACATGTACTCTTCTGTATATAATCTTTTGAGACTTATTTTTTTCACATGTTATTTCCAAGTTTTGTCCATATTGTATGTGCTTTAAAACATTATTTAAATTTTACAAAGTCACCAAAGCATTATTATATCAATGAAAACCTATTATATTATCTACATGAAAGCAGTTAAGTACTGAATGAGTATTGGTGAGAGAGTATAGAATATACTGCAGTTGTATTGCTGGTATTATCCAGATAGGGTCATGTCTGTGCTCACATTGTTGTTGTTTTTTGTTTGTTGTTTTTTTTTAAAGATTTTATTGGGAATTGGCGGAGGGGAAGAGTGTTGGGGAATCAGGGAAGGGGAACAGACAAGTTGCTGTCTTTTTGTTCCTCAGTCTAGTTGCGGAGGATGTTGCTTCACTGTTGGTATCGTCATTGCGCTCCTCCCGGATGAGGCAGATCGGTCGCTGGCCTCCGGATGTCGCTCACCGCGGCTATTGGCAGCTCACGCCTGGCCTCCAGCCGCTCACGCTGGCTGCAGGCCACTCACTGTAGCCTATGGCAGGCCACTGCAGCCGGGGCTGCAGCCCACACCATCACCGGGGCTTGCACAGCCCAGCTCCAGGTGGAGCTGTTGTTAGCTGTAGAGGGCAGCGTCTCTGGCCCTCATGTGGGATCCGAACCGGGGCCGCTGGCATCCCAAAACCAGCGCTTAACCAATGCGCCACTCGGCCGGCCCCTGTGCTCACATTGTTTAAATGTGTTACTTGTTATCACATTTATCTTCCCCAAACTTTCCCTGACTTTTGACCCTTCAGGAACCCAAGTCTTCACTTTTTCCAGGAGCTTGTGGTCACTACAAACAAACTTTTAATTTAGAAAGTATCTTCTGTTGTACTGGGAAAGGAAATTTAATTTTCATCTGATAGTCCATATTATTGTTGAGTAACTGCACACAAATATACCCACTAAATAGTTGACTAAGCATTAAATAATTAGGTAACTTGTGTTGTGAATATTTTATATTACATTGAAATTCTTGCTGGATTGCTATATAGGTATTTCAAACTATTTTAATAATGGCTGGGAAAATTGGTTGAATGTTTTAATGAGTTAGGAAATATTATTTTCCATTTAATATAATGGAACATGGGTGTCTATCATACACACACCCACATACACACACACACACACACACGCACAGACACAAACACACACACCTATAGTAAAAGTATAAAGAATACACACAGAAACACATACACACATATACACATGCATGCATTGGAATAATATACGCTAAATTCAAGATAAATGGTTGGGGAATGCAGGAAGTGGAAAAAATGAGTATCTGTGATGATTTATTTATTTAAAACAAAGAAATATGAAGCAAATATGAAAAAAATGTTAATATCTATTTTAGCATAATTGTAGAGACATAGGTGTTTATTATGTTATCATTTGTAATTTCCCCTAAGATTTAACAATTTCATAAACAAAACTAAAGGTAAAGAATTTTGAGTATCATGTCTCTGGCCAGAAATATTATAACATGGTTTCTCTGGAATTGTCACTTATTTGAAAATTCTTTAGTAGATTTGAAACTAATAGGCTTACTAGCCCATTTAAAACCTCAGAAAATATTTTCTATAAGATAATGTGTGTAAGCTCTTTCTATTAATCTTTTAAAATATAATTCAAATATGAATCACCTTCACACATCTTGATAATGCACAAGTTTTGCGGTTCTAATCAAAATTAACATTAGTATATTATTTAAATGACTCTTTGATAATATTTATGTAATTTCTCTAGAAAAGAACTCAGATGATGTAGTGTTTCCTCACATATTTAAAATGGGTGCCTCAAATTAAACAAATATAAGCAGTTAGTAGAATCATGACCTGAATGCTTAACTCTCATTCGGGCTAGTCATGCTTTGCTAGTGTACAGAAGACTCAGTTATGCAGTAATGATCTGTAAAAGTGGGGATCGCTGTAGTATCACCCAGTTACAATATCGCTTTGGATCATTACTGCAGAATGCAATAATAGTTTTTCATAAGTAGCACTGTGGTAAAGATGAGACAAAAGTAGCCAAGATAAGTTTTGCCACATTGTATGTAAACTACATAGAGCATTCAAGACTTTTATACTTACTTTTTAAACTAACACATTATTCCATTAAGATTTTTATTTAACTGCCATGGAACTTTGAGTTTGGGTTAACTGAAAATTCTCCAGTTTACTTTTTCAACTATATCTTTATAGCTGAAGGGATTTCCATTGGAAATGAATGTGCATACAGCCTTGTAGAATGGTCTCATTCCTCTTTTTCATTAAAGTGCTGATTATTGCGATATATATATGATTATATATCGATTATATATTGTCTCCTTGATATTGTATGATAACCAAAAACTAAACTTGGATCATGAATAATTTTATGCCGAATAAATTCTTGAATTTTTACTTTTAGCATCTCCTAAATTCATAGAATAAGTCTAAACACAGCCACATTAAGTAAGTCTGAAGAAAAACGTGGTATAGTAGAATGGAATCATTAGAAGTAAAAAATAAAAAAAAGTTGCTATGTTCCTTAATGGGTCATAAAATATGTAATTATAGGGGAGAGATCCAAGACAGCAAAGTAGATAAACACTGTGCCTGCTTCCTTCCATGAACACATTAAAATTACAACTTAATTATAGAATAATCAACCTGGAAACCCATCTGAATTCTAGCTGAACAGAACCCCTGTAATTAACAATATAAAGAAGAACCTACATTGAGACTGGTAGGAGGGGCAGAGACACAGAACAGGGCCCCACACCTGCATGTGGTGGTTGAGAATCAGGAGGGATGTCTCAGCCCCCTTGGTTTCCTGTGGAGGAGTGAGAGACCCCAGCACCCCCACACACAACAGGCTCCCCAGCCCAGATTACTGGTGCTGAGAAAAGTTGCCCCCCACAACTTCTGGCTGTGTAAAACAATGGGGATTAAAACTGTCTGGGTGGGAAGGAAGGCAGCGGGGAAACCCAGACATCCTCTTAAATGGTCTGCACACAGACTCACTTGCTCGCAGGCACTCACCTTGGGCTCCAGCGAAAGAACGGTGACTTGTGGGGCCTTGAGACATATGGGTGGGCAGACTGAGGTGTGTGGCCTTGCAGGAATGACTGGAGGACAGTCAGCATTTTCCCTGTCTGGTGTTCTTCTGAGCATCTGGCAAGGGGAAGCCATCTTTCCTGTGTTGAGCCCGTCCCCACAGGCCAAATGTGAATCTGATTGGTCTGGTGAGCTCTGATGCTCCACCCTGCTGACTCACTGGGACCCTGCCCCACCCAACTCACCCAACACCAGGGGCACTTTCTCTACCAGAAGCCAGCCCCACCCACACTGCACTTGTTCTTGGAAAACTATAAGAATCCACAGACCCAGGTGGGCAGCAACTGGCTTCGGTGTGCTCTGAGACTTGCTGAGTTGCTCCAGGCTGAGCACTGGCACCAAAAGAGAATTATAGGAATGTTAGAGGAACTTCTTTAAGACAGAAAAAATATCAAAATTATGAGTAATAAAATATCAATAGCGGGCCAGCCGAGTGGTGCGGTGGTTGGGCACTGGCTTGGGAAACCAGCGGCCCCAGTTCCGGTCCCACATATGAGGACCAGTGACACTGCCCTCAAAAAAAAAATATCAATAGCTACATATCTATCAACAATTACTTTTAATGTAAATGGATTAAATGCTCCAATCAAAAGACATAGGAGGGCTGAATAGATAAGAAAATAAAACCCTTACATATGTTGCCTTTCACTTCAGATTGAAAGACACACAGACAGAAAGTAAAAGGATGGAAAAAGATATTTCATGAAAATGGAAATTTAAAAAGTTTACAAAGCAGGGGTAGCAAATAGCAATACTTATACTAGACAAAATAGACTTTATAACAAAGGCTATAAAAAGAGACAAATGAAGGACCCAATAATCCCACTTCAGGGTATTCAAGCAAAGAAAACCAAAACTCTACTTAGAGAGGTATGTGCATCTATATGTTCACTGCAGCATTGTTTACAATGACCAAGATGTGGAGTCAGCCTGGGTGTCCATCAATGGAAGAATGGATAAAGAGTATGTACATATATACAATGGAATATTGCTTGACAATGGAGAAGAATGGGTTCTTGCCATCTGCAGCAGCATGGATGGACCTGGAGAATATTGTGCTGAGTAAAGTATGTCTGATATGATTTGTGGAATCTAAGAACAAAATTAACAATAAAACAGAAACAAACTCATAGATACAGAAAACATTTTGATGGCTGTTAGATAGATGGGAGGGGGGTTGGGGATGTGGGTGAAAGAAGGGGAAAGGTTTAAAAAGTACAAATTAATTGTTACAAAGTAGTCATGGCTATGTAGGATATAGCATAAGGATATAGCATAAGTCAATAATATGGTAATAACTATGTATAGTACCAAGTGGGCACTAGACTAGTCAGGGAGAGCGCTTCTTAAATTATTTATATAAATGTCTAGCCACTATGCTATATACCTGAAATTAATATGAAATAATATGAATGTCAAAAAATATATCTAATTATACCTTTAGAAATCAAGTGAAAAGGTTGCAACTTCTCTAGTATGTGAAGCACATGTTTATTCCCTTATTCTATGACAGAGGGATTGGGAACATATGGTGTATTTATAGCTGGAGAGCATTCAATTGTGGGATGGGAAATTAGGGGAAAGCAACCCTCATCACACAAATTTTAGTGTAGGGCCATATATATTTTGCTAATGAGAAAGGAAATGTTATATTTCAGAAATCTAAGGTTATGCAATAATCTTCTAAATAATGTTGGAAGAGTTTGGTTAGAGAGGATTAACATTTAGTGAGCAATTCCAGGTAATTCCTGACTAAATACTTCGACAATTTTAAGTCATTTAATTTTTTTTTCTTCAAAACAACCTTATAAAGTATTGTTCCAATTTTGTCTGAGTTTCACCCTAGTTAAATTTCTTGTCCAGTGTTACAAGCTTGATAAAAAAGTAGATCTGAATTCAAAATGAATTTTGTTAACTCCCAACTAGCCTCATTTTTGTGATATGAGGGAATTATCATGATGGAAGCTGACTCAGCAGGAAGTTAGACAGTATTGTAACAGAGGTCTACACATTTCTATGTCATGTACTACTTTTAGTTGTAGCCATAAACTAATTAAAGAACTAAATAGGGTGAGGGTAACATTATCTTTTCTCTGGCTTGACTTTGTTATAGAAACATTCATAGAAAGTGAAAATATGCAAGTATTGTTCTCACAACTCAGTGAATAGATACAAACCTATTTTAATAGCAAAAACTATTAGAGAACTCTCTCCTTTCTAGGTTGGAGAGAACTCAAGTAAAGCAACAATGACAGTTCTTTGTTTAAGCTCAGAGAGTAAATGTGGTACAAGGCCAAAAATTAAGGCTCAATATTATATGCTGCCATCATCTGGGGTAAATAAGGTGAGCCTCAAATGGCCGAAATACAAGTTGCCCTTCTGACTCTGCACCCACAGAAAAGGTCTTCTAGTTAAACAACACTCTTTTATCAAAAGGACTAGGTACAGTTCTTGCTTATTTCTCAGCAATGGGTTTCAGTCCCTTGCCAGCCCATGGAATTTAAGAAGCCAATCACATCTTCCTGTGGCAATCAGGAGCACCCAATTATCTTGATAGTATAAAGCCTGCCTATAACATACCCTGTAGATATCCACTGATATGGAGTGCAACCACCATGTGGACTGCGTATATGTGATAAACTGCTGTCAATACATTTGTCCAGTGTTAGGTGTCATGTGTCTGGTCATTTCCATAAACCTAAGGCAGAAATCCTTTCTCCAACAAGATGAATAGGAAATAATTAAAATAATAACACAGAAGGCTCACTTATGGTGAAGAAATAGAGGTTTCAAATGATGAGAAATGCCAAATGAACATATTCATTTAGTATGTATCCATGCATTTATTAAAAAAAAAATTTATTGAGTGACTGTTATTTACCAGGCACTGTGCTATTACTAGGGAGATAGTGGGAAAGAGAAAGTCAAAGTCCTTGACTCAGAGAGTTAATAATTGTCAATACCACAAATTTAGTAATTCCTTGTTCTTTAATCATGTCACATGATTTAGTTTTTGTACTCTCACTACATTTTAAGCTCCACAAGGACTTCTATTAATCACTCAGTATATCCATCATAGAGTTTGTACTCAATATATCTATTATAGTTGATTGATTAATGTGTACTATATCTATTTATACGTATGTATAAAATATGGCCAGTGACCTCATAAAGAAATACCCTGAAAGGCCGGCCGAGTGACTCAGTTGGTTAAGAGCTCACTCAAGAGTGCAAGCTGAGCTCTGAGCAACAGCTGTTCGAGGCCAGCCCGAGCTGAGTTGCCGTTGAGCTGCCAACAGGTGGCAGGATGGCTCAGCTAAAAAAAAAAAAAAAAAAAAAAAAAAAAAGAAATACCCTGGACTTTACTACCATAAGAATTTAAATTATGGAGTTTAATTGCATTTCATATTTCCTCACTATTAAGTTATATTCATTTAATTTTAATAATAAATGGGAATAAGCATTGTGGCTTGAATAACAACATGTTTTTAACATTTTTTAGGTAAGCTTGTTTGAGAGGTCTTTTTCATTTCTTCCCCTCTCTTTTCAAATCAATATATCCTAAAGGTATTTGAAATATTTCAAATAATTTAACACAATAGTAAACATACAAGAAAATCATTAGTATTCTGACTGTCAGCATACCAATAGTAATTAATGTTACTGTTTGATTATAGATAAATATAAAAGAGATGGATGGCCCAGTCTCTGACATTGAAGACTTTATAGATGCTGAAATTATCTCAGGCTCTGTCCCACCGGATCTTGGAACACTTAGTTTAGCAAAGGCAATGTATTAACTTGAGTACTACCTGTTAATTTAGAATTGGGTCAAATTAACATTTTACTCAGCATATTTCTTTCCTCAGTTTCATAGCAATTCAACTGACAATTTTTCCTGCCTTTTAGTTCCTCAAAATCTCTTTATATGGTTTCTCTTAGCTTTGATGTGAATTTTATTAGGTAAACATTACTTTCCTAACTATGAGTCTGACAATTAAGTTCAAGAACTCATCCTAAAAAAAGTACTACATACTTCATTGCTGAATATCACTATGGTTACCTTTGAAGTACTCCCCTTGGGAAGGTATGCACCGATGCCAGCAATGCCAGCACAGCACCTAGTCCACCCTTCAAAGCAATTCTGTGACTCATTTTCTGGAATGGCCATCAGAGCTGTTGTCGTATTACCCTGGATGTCCTGAATGTCAACAAAATGTCTTCCTTTCAATATTTGCTTTATCTTTGGGTAAAAAAGATCAGGTGAGTAGGAAGGGTATTCCAATACAGTCATTTGTTTACTGGCTAAAAACTCCCTCACAGACAGTGCCATGTGACCTGGTACATTGTTGTGATGCAAGAGCCATGAATTGTTGGCAAAAAGTTCAGGTTGTCTAATTTTTTCATGCAGCCTTTTCAGCACTTCCAAATAGTAAACTTGGTTAACTGTTTGTGCAGGTACAAATTCATCATGAATAATCCTTTTGATATCAAAAAAGGTTAGCAACATTGCTGCAACTAGTTCACAAACTTAATTGTCAGACCTTGTATAAACAGGGAAAATAAAGATACATATCACCAAGAAAATTATAAAACATGTGCTTTTCTTAAATAATTTCCCGTTTAGGATCTAATCTAGATATCCCCTGACAAATCTCTACAACATATATTCCTTGGCCAGATTCCCCGAAATTCAGAACTTAAGAAATTTATCATCTCTCCTTTTTTATTTGGGCAATCTATAATATAACCCTTTGAAATTTAAGTAGATGATATTCCTTTATTATAGTTGCAATTACAGAATTAACTGAAAAGAAATAATTGTCAGTTTTGTCTCAAGTTGCTCATCTTGAATTCAAACTATAATTTGGATTTCAATGACTATTGTCCTAAAGACACCAAATCTCAGCCAGACTTATGTTTAATAGATTTTCAGAAACTTTAAATATTCCACACCCTCATCAGCTCAAGGCAATATATCTGTCTTAATTGAAAGTTTAATACAAATTCATTTTCAGAATAAAATATTTTCATACTTTTAAGTGCCATTCCCGTTGGAGTTTAATTGGTAATGAGAAAGGAGAAAAAATATATTTATTTCCCATAAAAACATGTGTCTCTAAATGTTCACTACCCACCACTTAATAAAATGGAACTTTGAACTTATTTTTATAATTTAAATTGTTTAAAGAAAGTATTGTTGAGTAATCCAAATGTGTCATTCAGTGGCTTATGTAAATGCCAATGTAACTATTGTAAAAGTTTCATCTGCACCATTCTGGAAATTTAATTTCTAATATTCTAGGATTTTACTATGTATTAGTTAAAGGACTGACAAAACAGATTTTACACAATTATCAAAAAGTTTTTTCACAATAATCATTTCAAAATGCTCCAAATTCTAAACGTTTTTACAACAGCATTGCAGACTAGAATGTACATAGTATTTTACTTCAGTGTAACAAGAATCCCATTATTTCATCAGAATATAAGTATTTCATGTATATTTTTTCATAGTATCCCATTAGTCAATTGAATTTTTGAAAATATTCTTATAAAATAAATTAGACTCTCTTTTGAAAGTACTTATCAAAAAATTAATTTTATATTTGATTGATAGTGTATTTAATACATAAATATACATTATGTTAAAATGAACAATATCTATCACTGAGTGATAATTCATGGTTAAACAATTTAAGATATAGACAGCTTAATGAAGCAAACATTTTGACAATCATTTCATTTTATAATTATTTAAGTAATAAAAAATGAAATTAGAACAACATTATATCAAAATGTACCAGTTTTATAATATTATCTATGTTGTGTCCCATTATCATCAAATGGAAAAACTCAGTTTTATTATAAGCAAAGTTTGGTACCATATGAAAAAAAATAAAGATCTGTCACATTTGTAAAATATGAGAAGGGAAAAGTAGAATTCTTATGTTATACTTTTTTTATGTTACATATGAGTAATATAATGTTATTTAAAGGTAAAATGGAATAAATTAAAGATAAATATTGAAAACTCTACAGCAACTATTGAAAAACAACAAAGACGCTTAGCTACTATGCTAATAATATGGACAAAATTGTGTATCAGTTTTTTTCCAATATCATTCTTAGGTTTGATGATTCACTGAAAGAGCTCACAGGACTCAGAAGTTGTTATACTCATAACTATGATTTATTACAATGAAAGAAAATATATTAGGGATAATAGATGAAAAAAGGCCACCAGGCAGTATCTGGAGGATACCAAGTGTGAGTTTCCAAAAGGCATTGGAATAATAAGTTTGAAGTGTTTCCTGCCAGGAAGTTCTTTTGAACCTGAGTCCAGAGTTTTTATTGAGGGTTGGCCAAGTGAGCACATGGTCTCTTAGTGACTGATCCTGCTTACAGAAACTCCAGACTCTTAGGACAGCACATATTTATCATAGATCACATTGTTTGCACAAACTCTGTAGACAAACTGTTACAACATGGTTCCAGATTGTAAGAGAAATAGATTCTTATCAGTTAGTACAATAGTATAGGGAACAGTCACAAGACCTCAATTCCTAGGAACTTGACCATGAGCAATCATGTACATAGGTCCATCTGAGAATATGAAAGATTTAAGCAACTCAGGCCTACTGGGTTAATATCTTCCAGACATATTAATTAATAAAAAATCCCCAAATGATCCAAAAAAAGGCAGGAAAAGATGGAAAATGGAACAAATAAAAGATAGGAATATGAGACAAATATAAAGATAACAGATAAACACAGAAATGTTGACAATTATATTAAACATGATTAAAAAGCAGAGTTTGTCACACTGGTATAAAGGTAAGACTAAACATATTATCTGTAAACAACACATTTAAATATGACCTCACAAATACGTTCAAATTAACATGAAAGAAAAAAGATAGCATTCAAACACTAATCATAAGAGAGCTGGAGTTGCTATTTTAGTGTAAAGCTAAGTGTAGCTTGGGGCATGGAATATTACCAGGGATATTTTATAATGATAAAAAGGGTCAATTCATAAGGAAGATCTGAAATCTTAAATGTGTATGCACATAACAGAGCTTCAAGGCAGATTAAGCAAAAGGATCTGAACAATAAATAAATAAATAAATACACAACTGTAATTGGGGCTTTCAGCACTGTCCTATCAGTAATAGATCGAACAAAAACAAGTAGATAGAGTCGTTAAAGATATAGAAACTTCAATACTATTATCCATAATGAGTAGTTGACATTTATAAAACAATAAACCCAACAACAGAAGAATAAATGATTTTTTAAGTGCACAAGAAACATTTCCCAGGATTAACCATGTGCTGGGACAAGTGTCACTGAACTTAAGAGGTTTCAAGTCATACAGAGTATGATCTCTGACCATAGTGGAATTAGAATAGAAATCAATAACAATAAGACGTCTGGATAATCCACAAGTATTTGGAAATGAAACAACACTTCTAAAAAACCCATGGGTCAAAGAAGAAATCATAAGATAAATATTTTGAATGAGCACTGAATGAAAATGAAAACCCAAGAAATTAAAATTTGTCATATGAAATGCAAAAGAAGCTTGAAGGAAAATTTATAGCTTTAAATGCTCTCATCAGAATAGAAGAATTGGGGCCAGCTAAGTGGCTCAGTTGGTTAAGAGTTCGCTCAAGAGTGTGAGCTGAGCTCTGAGCAACGGCTGTTCGATGCCAGCCTCAGCTGAGTTGCTGTTGAGCTGCCAACAGGTGGCAGGATGGCTCAGCTAGGAAAAAAAAAAAAGAATAGAAAAATTGTTGGGCCGGCCAAGTGGTGTGGTGGTTAAGAGCTGGCTTGGGACGCCAGCGGCCCCAGTTTGGGTACCACATATGAGGGCCAGTGACACTGCCCTCAAAAAAAAAAAAAAAAAAAAGAATAGAAGAATTGTTGAAAATCAATTATCTAAAAATAACTTCATAAATCTAGAAAGAGATGCAAATTGAATCCAAAATTCCAAAACAAGTACAAGGAAAGGAATAATAATGAGTGAAAATCAACAAAATATAAGAGACATGGGAGAGAGAGAGAGACCTTATGTAAACAAAAGAGGGTTTAAAATATTAATAATATTGATAAAATTCAAGCCCATCTAATTACTTTAAAAGGGTGAATCAACTTAGTGATATTAGTAAAAAAAATAATAAATATTATAAAAACTGCATATCAATACTCAAAACTATACAATTAAAATAGGTGTATTTATTATACGTAAAATGTGCTTCTATAACATTAGTTTAAAAACTAAAAGTAAATATTCAAGACATGATGATTTTAAATAATATCTAGCATAGACTAGCTGGATGTATAGGTAAGTCCATTGTGTAGGTAAGCTCACTTATAGACTCAAGGTAGTATCTAGATTCCTTAACATTAAAATGAAGACAACCAATTGTATAGTGCAAATATTGTCAATCAGCGGCATTAGATATTCGTTTCCACTGGCATAACAAACCCATATTGTTGTATCTAATTAAAGCACTAATGTGGATTTTTGGGAGATATGAAATATTATGTGCTCAAAGTTGGAAGTAGGAGTAAATGAAGGCAGAATAGCACTGAACAGAGGACATAAAGAAATGTTAATTTTAAAATCTAAGCCAGCACTGGGTATACATTTTTTTTTTTCTTTTAGCTGAGCCATCCTGCCACCTGTTGGCAGCTCAGCAGCAGCTCATCTCGGGCTGGGCATCGAACTACTGTTGCTCAGAGCTCAGCTCACACTCTTGAGCGAGTTCTTAACCAACTGAGCCACTCGGCCAGCCCTAAATTCTTAAATTTAAAGGAAAATCATTGTTATTCATCTCACCATTAACACACTTTTTATCTATAATCTCTTTTATATTAACCCATCCCCATACCAGGGAACTAATATTTGCCAGGTATCTCCAAAAAAATCTTGGAGCGGCCGGCCGAGTTGCCCAGTGGTTAAGCGCTGGCCTGGGAAGCCAGCGGCCCCGGTTCGGTCCCACATATGAGGGCCAGTGACACTGCCCTCAAAAAAAAAAAAAAAAAAAAAAGTTTGGGGGCCGGCCAAGTGGCTCAGTTGGTTAAGAGCTCGCTCAAGAGTGTGAGCTGAGCTCTGAGCAACAGCTGTTTGAGGCCAGCCCTGAGTTGCCGTTGAGTTGCCAACAGGTGGCAGGATGGCTCAGCTAAAAAAAAAAAAAAATTAATTAATTAATTAATTAATTAATTTAAAAAAAAAATCTTGGAGCTGTGCTGGTACTCAACTGCCAATCAGAAGATGGATTCAGCTGTGAGAAACTTTTACTATGCAAATCTATTTCACTGAGCCTTGTTTGTTCCAAAGTAGAACCAGAAAGAAAGGAGTAAGTTGTGTGGGATATAGGATATAATAGAATCAGCATCTTCAGAGCTATTTATTTCCTGATAAAATTTGTCCTGATATCTGTCAAGGGAGACTTCCATTTGAAATTATAAAAACATATTATTCACATATAAGACTTTGGAGCCATGAATGGGTGAACTGGATGAGTGAAAGATTGAAGGGTTATTTTCTCCTATTGAATACCATTAGTCACTACCATAGAATGCAAAGTGATATATAGATAATGTATTATAGAATTGTACACTTGATCTATGTAACTTTACTAACAATTGCCACCCCAATAAATTTAATTAACAAAAAAAAAAGAATGCAAAGAGATGTTGATCAGCTCTCCTTCTAGAAAGAATCAAATTTAGTATTAATTTCTTTAGGTTATAATGAATTATTAATTTTGAAGTAAAAAAACGAGGAAAAAATTATACAAGTGTTAATTTTTGTGGGTGGAATAGAGTGGGCAGAATGCTACTTGGCATTGTAAAATTTAGGGGCTAATAGTTTCACACATCTTCATGTTATAGCTGCAACTATGTTCATTTGGGTATTAATTTGAAAAATAACCCAATAGATAAATTTGAACAAAGAAAAATGAGGATGAGTTGAATTTTTATTTTATTTTCTGTGGGCAAAACTTTGTATTGATTGATCATGTATTACCTATATGTGAATTAAAACTAATTTTCCTGATCATTTTACTTGTTTCCTAAAATAAAACGTATTTTCTGTTGGGTGTGAGTAGAGGAGGTGGATATTATATAATATTGAAAGACTGTTTCTTTTGTAAAGATAAAAAGTAGTTTATGGTCTGATTTCCTTTTGTATGTCTAACCATTTAAAAATTTTCCTACTGTTGTAAAGAATATTGATGTTTCAGATAATGGTTATTTTATTTTATTTTATTTTATTTTATTTTGAGGGCAGTGTCACTGGCCCTCATATGTGGGACCCGAACCGGGCCTCTGGCTTCCTAAGCCAGCGCTTAACCACCACACCACTCGGCTGGGCCCAGATAATGGTTATTTTAAATTTAGACACAACCTCAGCATAAGTAGTCAGTTTCAAAAGTATAAGAATAATTACACCATTCTAAAATATATTATATAATTTGTATTTAAATAAAAATGTGTAATAACTTAAACATTTTTTTCAAAGTGAGGGTCCCTTAAATTCATTTATATGTATTCTTTCAAGTAAGTTCCCAAAGCCAAAATGAAGATTCATCTGAGCTTTTCCGATTGTTGGAATATTACTATGTTTACAACAGGTTAGGAATGGGAAGTAAAACTGAGTTTTCAGGACTGCAATGAAATTGTTTTCCCATTAATCAGGCCTCATCTATAATAGTAATATTTTAAAAGACAGTTTACTTTGGAAAATAATGATCAAAAGAATTTTCTTAAAAGCTATATTCTAATAAGAGCATTTCTTAAACAATTGGGGATGAAGGGGAGTTTGATGTTGCAAACATTGCTTTAAATCATAGTTATTTGCATCTGCTTTTTGGTTTTTCAGATTTTATTGCACACACATACCCAAACCATAAATTGGATAAATGAGATGTCTAAACTCCATAGGCAGAATACATGAAAAATGCATCAAAATAAGTTTACAAAATCCAAGTTTTAAATCAGCTTTAGTACTCCTTTATCCTATCACCATTACTATAGACAAGAGTTCAACTATTAGGAAATGTTTATTGTTTTCCCATGCAAACATCTACTCCTATAAAACATGATACTATGCAATAAACAAATCATAGAAAAGGAGCTAAGGGAGTATGATTTAAGAGAAGAAAAACGTTCACCACACACAATGCAATATATAAGTGATGTATTATAGAAATGTACACTTGAAACCTGTATAATTTTACTGACCAATGTCACCCCAATAAATTTTAAAAAGAAAAGAAAAATGTACAAGACAACAAGAAATTTTTTACTCTGGGATAACATAAATGCTATCCTTTTTTATTTTAATATTGACTTGTTTTTCAGTGATTGGTTAAGAGAAAAATGATTTGAATTTTACTTCATTTAGTGATTGTTTTTCACAAAGGGGTGAATTACAAATAAACCATAATGGAGATTGGAGTCTTTGGCTGCCATTGCTCACTATTTGCTATAGGCAATATCTTGGATTTTTAGCTATGAGCATCAAAGAGTATGAATCAGGAGCAACTATATACTACAAAACGGGAGAAAATAATTGGGGACTTTACCACATTTCTTGTCCTCTAAGTTATGATTGATAATGACTTCATCTTTATGAGGCATTCTATTTCTGATGTATATTTGCTTAGTCTCATGCTGTCCTTCATTGTTTCTTATGTTTACTTGGGTAAGACTTGAAAGTGTACTTTCCAAAAACTTGGCTAAGATCTATTTTAGACGTTATTTACACATTCCAAATACAATTGTCATTTTATTTCCAGAAACATATGTCTCATCAATGATATAATCTTACATCTAAGCAATTCATTTAAAACTGTAATATAACACTTTGTACTCCATATTGACCTTTTATAATGGAACAAACTTATATTCCTGAAAATGTTGCTCTGTTTATTAGAGATAGTCATTAATGCAATTTTCACTCTTGTGGAATTAGTTTTATCACAATTGCTTCTGATTTCTGCATTTAAATTTCTAAATAGAGATGTTTTCTTGCTTTCTATGGTTGCTATTTTACAACTGAGATTTTTCTTAGTTGCAGTCGCTTCCCAGGAGTGCTGGCCACAGTGCTTAGTTTCCACCTTATTTTGTCCCAGAATATCTGTGCTAACCCTCAGGCTCACCTGATGGAGTGCTGGCACAGGGTCAAATGTAGCCTCCAGTTCTTCAGGGCCTCTCCTGAGAAGCAGCCTCGGGTCCTATTTGAAAATTTTGGGTCCTTGGGCCAAGCTGTATCCATGGTTTGATGTATAAATTTTAAAAATGTAGACTTATGATACATGCACATTTATACTGTTTGTTTAATATTGAAAATATTATTTTCTAATATTGGGAGGGGACTTCTGATTTTCTTCTCTTTATTTTGCTCACAGTTTCTGGAAATCCTTCTTTCAAATTGTACCATGAAATACGCAATATATCTAACTGAAATTTAAACTAACACATATAGCTCAACTGAAATATTCTCTTCCAAGTTAAGAGAATTATATCTGTTAGAGTACATAATTAAGAATTTAATAAATGCATCCTAATGAAAATCATGCTATAAGGTAAAAAGACTAAAGATTTTAATCCAGAGTAAAAAAGCTAATCATAATTTTAATATTATCTGTGCATAATTTTGCTAGAACTTAATCTAATTCTAACATAATTTTATTGGGTTAGGATTATTTAAAGTATTTGTTTCCATTCATATAGCCAAAATACCCTTTGCAATTTTAAAAATTTATTTTTAAATTAAATTTATTGGGGTGACATTGGGTAATAAAATTGATAAGCTTCAAGTATACAATTCTACAATACGACATCTACATATTGCATTGTGTGTTCACCACCCAAATGCAAATATCCTTCTGTCACCATGTATTTAACTCCCTTAACCCTCTTCTACCTCTCCCTGTCCCCATACACTCTGATAACCACTAAACTGTATGAGATTTTGCTTGTTTGCTAGTCTTGTTCATTTGTTGTTTACCATTTTATATCCCACAAATGAGTGAAATCATATGGTTTTTGACTTTTCTGTCTGACTTATTTCATTTAGTATGATAATTTCAATCCTTCCATGTTGTTGCAAATGGAAGTATTTCAGTTTTTCTTTTGGTTGAGTAATATTCCATTGTATATACATACCACATCTTCTTTATCCAATCATGTATTGAAAAATCACTTTGGTTGTTTCCATGTCTTGGCCACCATGAATAATGCTACAATGAACATACGGGTACATATATCTTTAGGGGGAAAATGTTTTAAGGTTTTGGGGGTAGGTACACAGAAGAGGGATTGCTGAGTCACATGGTAATTCTATTCTTAATTTCTTGAGGAACCTCCATATTATTTTCTATAGTGGCTGTACCAATTAACATTCCCACCAACAGTGTATAAGGGTTCCTTTTTCTCCACGGCCTCTCCAACACTTGTTATTATTTGTATTGATGATAGCCATTCTAACAGATGTGAGGTGATATCTCATTATGGTTTTGATTTGCGTTTCCCTAATAGTTAGTGAAGTTGAGCATTTTTTCATATATCTGTTGGCTGTTTGTATGTCTTCTTAGAAGTGTCTGTTCAGGTTTTCTGCCCATTTTTTAATTGGATTCTTTGGTTTCTGTTATTGAGTTGTATGAGTTCTTTATGTATTTTGGATATAAGCACCTCATCAGAGGTATTATTTCCAAATATATGCTCCCATTTCATTGGTTGCCTTGTGTTTTGTTGATGGTTTCTTTTGCTGTGCAAAAGCTATTTAGTTTTATATAGTCCCATTCATTTATTTTTACTTCCCTTGCCTTTGAGGTCAAATTCATAAAATCCTCTCTGAACCCAAGGTCCATAACTTTAGTACCTATGCTTCCTTTTATGCAATTTATTGTTTCAGGTCTTATGTTTAGATCTTTGACCCATTTTGATGTAATTTTGGTATATGGTGACAGATAGCAGTCTGGTGTCATTCTTTTGCATTTGTCTTTCCAATTTTCCCAGAACCTTTTATTAAAGGGGCTTTCTTTTCTCCATTGTATGCTTCTGGCTATTTTGTTGAAAATTATATATATATTTCGGTGTTTTCAATTCTGTTCCATTGAACTGTGTGTCTGCTTTTCTGCCAATACCATGCTGTTTTTATTATTGTCACTTTGCAGTATAATTTGAAGTCAGGGCCTTGTTCTTTTTTCTCAGGATTGCTTTGGCTATTCAGGATCTTTTGTGATTCCATACAAATCTGATGTTCTTTTGTTCTACTTTTTTAGTAAATGCCTTTGGGATTGTGGTGGGGATTGCATTATATCTTTATATTGCTTTGTATAATATGCCCATTTTAACTGTTTATTCTTACAATTAATGAACATGGAACATCTTTCCATTTCTTTGTGTACTTAATTTAATGGATGTAATAGTGGATAAAGATGCCTCACAATAATATGCAGATTTAAAATTCTACAATCTAGAGATCATTATTAACTGGATTTAACTAAATTATGATCATCATTTTGTAGTTCTATCCAACAATTAATGCACAAAATTTAGTTGAAACTTGACTAATTTTATTATCATTAGCATTATCTTTAATCCATCTTTTTTTTTTTAATTGAGGAATTGAGGGAGGGGAACAGACATGTTGCTGTCCTTTTATTCTTCAGTCTAGTTGTGGAGGGCATCACTTCACTGGCTCACGTTGGCACCACCATCACGCTCTTCCTGGGCAAGGCAGATCAGTTGCCGGCCTCTGCATGGCCGTTCACCACGGCTATTGGCAGCTCACTCCGGCTGCTGGCCTCTCGCTGTAGCTTATGGCAGCCCATAGCAGCACGGGCTGCAGCCTAAACCATCACGGGGACTCACGCAGCCCAGCTCCAGGTCGAGCTGCCATTCACCATCCTAGCTGCAGAAGGTAGTGTCATCGGCCCTCATATGTGAGATCTGAACAGGGGTCACTGGCATCCCAAGCCAGCTCTTAACCAACACACCACTCGGCCGGCCCCGTATATAAATAATTTAATTTAAAAATCTAATTTATTTTTCCTATAAACTGAATGATTATGCAGTACAGGCGTACCTTGAATATATTGCATGTTCGGTTCCAGACTACGATCATAAAGTGAGTATTTCAATAAAATGAGTCTTAATCTTTTTACTAGTGGAAGGTCTTACCTTCAGTTTGTAAAAAAAAAAAAAAAAAAATGCAAGACCTGTAAAAAAAAAATGCAAATCCTGCAAAGCACAATAAAGCAAAGCAAGATAAAATGTATACGTGTGGTTCATGCAACGTCAACATGCAGAAATCTATGCTAAAGATTAGGAAATGTGTCTATGGGATTTTGTTTGTTTACTTGTCTTGTTTGTTGCTTTCAGTTTTATATTCCCACATATGAGTAAAATCAGATGGTTCTAGATTTTTTCTGTCTAACTTATTTGCTTAGCATGACAATCCTAAAATCTACCATGTTGTCACAAATGGCAATATTTCATCTTTTCTTATGGCAGAGTAATATTCCATTATATATATATATATATATATATATATATATATATATATATATATATTCAACAATTAAAGATGATTGGACTAAGAATTAAAAGATTTATTTCAAGATATAGCTCAAGAACTTACTAATGGTTTATACTTGTACAATTAATTTATCTTCTTTAAGACTCAATGGCCTCATCTAGGTATGAAAGAAATAATAGTACTAGATCTTCCCATCATGTGGTGCTCTTAAGAAATTCAAGTGATAATGTATGTCAAAGTGCACCTACAAATGTAAGATGCTAAATTGATAAAATATAAATCTATATGTAACACCATATAGATTAACTGTATACTATTTTTATAATGTATTAAAAATGAAGATAATAATAGTATTTACCTCTTGAGGTTTTTTCATAGTAAACAAAAAATGTATTACTAATGCCCTAAGCAAATGACTATCATGTATTCAGTAATTCTTAGCAGTTAATATTAACATTAATTATTATTATGGAAAGGTTGCTGGACTTGAATTAAGGATTGCTGGATTTAAATATTTTATACTTTATTTTCCAAATATGTTATCAACTTAATCTAATTTTTAAAGCCTCGGTTTTCTTAGCTGTACTAAACTATATTACTACCTCCCTAGATTGTTGACATGTTTAAATGAGATACAACATGTGAAATCACCTAGCTCACTCTGTTCTCAGTAAATGTTATTTGAATTTAAATCTGAAATCCATAAAGGAATTTTGAAACTATATTTAAAATTTTACCGTATTCCCTGAGTAGTCAACTTACGACTTCCCTAACATTGAAAAGATCTTCAATGCTTATATTTTTGCTAACTCATTCTACATTTTAAATTGTCAGATTTTCCTCAGAATTTACATTCAGAGACCACAAACTTACCCACTTTTGCACCTTTAGTATAACTGTAAGAAAGTTGACATACATTTCCAAATTTAATTACTCAATTATGCAGATTTACTATTAAAATTATTTCCATTATTGGGATAAAATATATTCTGACAGTCTGAATATGGGAATGGAAAGTTTAAAAAATGTGTTGAATTTTATTTAACATAAATTCTTGTTTCCAAATATTCAATTTTTTTCCTTTTTTCCTTTTTGGACTTCAGTTGAAAGACCAGTTCAACAACAGCCATCCTTCAAATTTATTATGTAGTTTCATGTTTTGGCATAATTCAGATTACTAGCTAATATCAGAAAAGAGTTACAGAAGAGCAAAAAGTAAATTAAGTATATACAAATATAAAATATTTTGATTTATTTCCTGTAGCATTTTTTATGAACTTGCAAATGCAATTTTACATTTGACCACAAAGTTGCATTTAATACAGTAACTTTCTCCATTTTAAATGTGCAATTGTTCAAAAATATTCAATTGCATTTTTGTACCCGATGTAGAACAAGGTCAGGAGTCCGTACGTTCCTACATAGTACTAAGCAATCTAGTGTTTTGGAGATTTGTTTGTTTGTTTGTTTGCTTTTTGCTAATTTGATTCTTCATAATACCCCTATATTTATGTCAAGCTGGAAGTGTGTTAAGGAATTACAAAGGTCCCTGCATTTATACCAGTCAGGTTAGTGGGGGTCCTGTTTAGTGCAAACCAGGAAAAAAATATCTAATTAGAAAAAGAGAAACAAAAGCAGCTAAGATTGCACTGGTAAAGGGCTATTTGCTTGCAATTTATGTTCTTAGCAAAATTCCGTGTTTACAATCAATGCTGATTTTGAAGAAACTTGAGAATTGTGTCAGGGGTGAGGAAGATCTATAGTCGTAAAGTTTATTTAAGATCAGTGATTAATTTTTAGAGGAAGCCAAGTAGCAAAACGGATCATGAATACATGCCACCCTTTCCCAAAATGAAAGGGGAAAATAAAGAAAATATTGAGTCTTTCCGCCATGCACATACAAACACTTTATGAAAAGTTTATGTCCTATTTTATCCATATTAGCAGGCAATGTAAAAATAACTTTCATACTTTATATCACTTACAGTGATTTTTAAATATGCGTTGGGTCACTGATCCCTTATAAGTGTTACAAATAGACACCTCCCTCAAATTCTATCATCTATCTATCTATCTATCTATCTATCTATCTATCTATCTATCTATCATCTATCTATCATCTATCTATCTATCATCTATCATCATCTATCATTTCTCATAAAATTTCTGAGACTCCATAGACCATCTTACAGCCTATTTGGGAAACCAATTTAGGTATTCCTGCTCTAGTATAGCTTTTATTAAGAAATTTCAGGGCCGGCTGAGTGGCTCAGTTGGTTAAAAGCGCAAGCTCTGAGCAACAGAGTCACCAGTTTGATTCCCACATGGACCAATGGTTAGAGCATGTGCTCTTAGCAACAAGGTTTCCGGTTCGACTCCCACATGGGATGGTGGGCTATGCCCACCCACAGCTAAGACTGACCATGACACTTTGAGCTGAGCTGCCGCGAGCTGCCGACGGGTGGCCGCATGGCGACTGAACTTGGTGCTGAGCTAGCTGCGCCCTCCGCAACTAAGATTGAAGGACAAAAACTTGGCTGTTCCCCTTCCCCAATTCCCCAACACTGTTCCCCTTCCCTAATTCCCCAATAAAATCTTAAAAACAAAAAGTTGTATAATATCACTTTTTTTTTTTTACATCCCCATGATTTATTTATTTTATAATTAGAAGTTTGTACCTTTAGACCACCTTCACCCATTTTGCCTAGCCCACATCTCCTGCCACTGACAACCATCAATCCCTTCCTGGTATCTTTGAGCTCAATTTTTGTTTTTCATTTTTAAAACATATAAGTGAGATCATACAAGATTTGTCTTTCTCTGTCTGGCTTTTTTCACTTATTGTAATGCCCTCAAGGTCCATTCATGTTGGTGCAGATGGCAAGATTTTATTCTTTTTATGGCTGAATGGAATTCCATTGTATATGTATATATACCATATTTTTATCCATATATCCATCAATGGACACTTAAATTGTTTCTATATCTTGGCTTTTGTAAATAATCCTCCAATGAACATGGAGGTGCAAAGGTTTCTCTAAATTAATGTTTTTATTTTCTTTGAATAAAAGCCCAGACATAAAATTGCTGGGTCGTAAAGTAGTTATATTTTTAATTTTTTGAGGAAATATCATATTGTCATCCATAGTAACTGCACCAATTTACATCCCCAATAACAATGCACAAGGGTTGCCTTTTCTCCAAATTCTTGCCAGTATATATTTCTTGTCTTTTTATAATAGCCACTCTAACAGGTATGAGGTCATATCTCATTGTGGTTTTGATTGGCATTTCCCTGATGATTAGTGATGTTGAGCAGCTTTTCATGTATATGGTACATTTCTTCAGTGTGTGTGTGTGCGTTTGTATGTTTTAGGAGTCTTTTCAACACTTAAGTTTTATTCTCATATTTTATTTTCTTTAATAATATTTTCTATTGTTTTTTGTCTACTCTTTTCTATTTATTCTGCTAATGTCTTATTTCTTAAAGGCCAGCAATAGGAGTCAGGAGTAAAATGTTCGTGTGCTTTCTTGTTTTCTTAGTTCTCCATCCTAAGGGGTGTGTTGAAATGCAGTTTATTTATTTTTTTGGAATATATCTTTTTTCTGTATTTTATGCATTTTTGTTGAGATATCAGATACACATTTTTAAAGATTTTTATTAAAGGATTGCTAGCACACTATTGCAGTCATTTCAGGTGTACACCATAGTTATTCAACATTTATATAGCTAAAGAAGTGATCGCCATTGGGCCAGCCGAGTGGTGCGAAGGTTAAGCGCTGGCCTGGGAAGCCAGTGGCCCCGGTTCAGGTCCCACATATGAGGGCCAGTGATACTGCCCTCAAAAAAAAAAAAAGTAATCACCATAAAAAGTCCAGCAACCATTTTACACCGTACCACAATATCATGTTACAAAGTAGTCATGAGGATGTAGGGTATAGCATAAGGAATATAGTCAATGATATTGTAATAACTCTGTATAGTGCCAGATGCGTACTGATTTATCAGGGTGATAAGTGGCAGGGGTTTAGGGGTCAGGGTGAAAAAGGTGAAGGGATTAAGAAGCACAAATTGGTAGTTACATAATAGTCATGGGGATATAAAGTAAAGCATAGGGAATATAGTCGATAATATGGTAAAAACTATGCATGGTGTCAGATGGGGTAGTAGACTAATCACGGAGATCACTTCTTAAATTATATAAATGTCTAACCACTACGCTGTATACCTAAAATTAATATAAAATAACATTGAATGTCAACTACAATTGAAAAATTTTAAAAGGGAGGAGAAAACGTGAAGGGGAATAAGAGGTCCAAATTTCCACGTATAAAAGAAATGCAGTTTATTTTGATTAGTATTTTCAATTTGTCAATGGGAAAGAACTGATGTGTCTTTTGATTTTGATTCAACTTTGTTTTTGTAGACCTTTAATTTCCATTGTATGCTTACTTTACCCCTTTACTACCAATCTACCAAAAGATGTCTCCTCCTTTCAAGGTGTCCTGGTCTTTCCCTGAAAGTTTGTTCCCCTAAAACGTTTCCATACCTCTCAAGTCTTTTCTTTTTTATTACATTTCAATGTCTTTTCTTGATCTTAACCAACAAGTCTCACCTGAATTTAGCATGTATTTCCTTAACCACGTTGAGACTCTCTTTCTCTAGTATGATTTTATCCAAGTTCTGCCACAGATAATATTTGAACTCTCTACTTTTCTGTTTTCTATGCCTACGTCATCTATAACAGGGATGCTGGAACTGAGTGGTTTCAAAAAGTTTATTGCCCACTGAATTAGCTTCCCAATACTGCTGTAACAAATTGACACAAACTGGGTAGCTGAAAACAAAATAAATGTATTCTCTCACAGTTCATGAAGCTAAATGTCTGAAATCAAAGCGGCAGCAGGACCATAACTACCTGTAAAAGCTTTAGAAAAGAATCTTCTCTTGCCTCTTCCTTCCTTTTGGCCCTTGGCATTCCATGGCTTGCAGCAGCATCATTTCAATTTTTGCCTCTGCCTTCGCATGGCTGACTTTCCTCTGTGTATCTGTATCTGTGCGTCTCCTCCTCCCCTTATAAGGACACTAGTCATTTTGAAATTAAGGATCAACTTAATGCAGTATGAACTCATCTTAACTAGTTATACATGCAAAGACTCTTTTTCCAAATTATGTCACATCCTGAATTTCAGGGTGAACATGAATTTGGGGAGAATACTATTCAATCCATAACACTTACTTATACATAAGCTATGCTGCAGGTATTGGTTATAGTGATTTTATTTGCTCTGCTTGTATATAATATACTTTTTAGAAGAATGTACACAGAAATTTACACTTAGTTAGGTTTTATTACCCTATAGGAAACTAGATCATCAAAACACTCTGAAAAATGTCATACCATTAAACAATTTTAACTAATGCTTATAAAGTTTCCTCTTGATTCTGTTTACACCTGTCAAAAGTGTTTTATCTCAGAAAATTGTTACAACATTTTATTGAGAATTAGCTCACTTAATTATTTTCTCTTCCAGAGAAAAAGCTCAGACTGGTATAAGAACACCGAATCTTTTCATGAGAGGGGAGAGGCTAAAAATCAGGTTGTGAATGGAAAAACAACAGCAAAGTGATTTCTGGAAACACCTATTTAATAATTTTGCCAAAGGATATTTCTGATCAGAACAACACAGAAATCAGTTGACTTAATCCACCTGGGAGGTTATCTTGATCACCACAATAAATTAAACTTTAACCTTTGTTTAACCTGACATTTTTAATAAGCTATGTCTATATCTGATCTACAAGTTAAGTTCAAATTAAGTTCTTCCCCATCATCCCTTATTTCTCTGCACTCTATGTAATCAAAAGAATTTTATCAAAACATATGTTTTCTGGCTTAGGTTTCCCATCCACTGAAAATGTTCCTTTATTTCTAAATTCCTGTATGATTGCCATCATAACATTTTTTCCAGCTGGCCTCAGGAAGGATTGTGGAGAGGCCAGTTATCCTAGAGAAATTACATGGGATTCTCAATGAATAAAAAAATAAAAATTTTAATAACTCTTATTGTTCCTTTATCAGGAATTTTAAAGTTATTGCATGTTTACTGAGCACTTAGAGCTATGTCAAAGAATGGATGGTGGCAGGATAAACAAGGAAGGGATGGTATGAGAGAGAATCGAAAGAAAAACTTTACATTTGCCAATTAATTGTATAAAAGGGTCAAAAACAAGCATGAGCAGATGATTCCAAGGCTTTGATCTCTTGGACAAAGAATAATTATTCTATCATTCCCATTAATGCTGGCATTAAGAGTTTCAAGTCACTTTGGAAATAATTTGAGCCATCTGAAGTTTTCATTCTTTAGTACATGATTTATGTGTTCGAATTGCATATGTTCTTATTGTAGGTATATTAAGGTGAGATATATGTGATTCCTTTTAATGAGTTATCTAGTTGAGAAACACTTGTTTTTCAGCACCTAAGTATGGCATTGGGATAAAATGATAGATGATTCTTGATATGAACATGTTTGCAAAACAGGGATCAAAGGCAGGGAAGATAAACCTAATGTCTGTTAGTTGGAGCTTAAATCTTTCAAGTAAAATGATTGATGTAAATCCATTATATTAAAATAATGCTGCAAGATGTCCTTGTCAAACTGAAGTGGTGGTGTGTACATATGTAATATACATATTGTATAAATATGTATATTCAATATATCTATGTCTGTATCTATATCTATTTTTATATCTATCCATCTATATGCTTATCAAACTATAAAAACATAAAAGCTGAATTAGAACTGCCTTGTCTAGGAGTTTTTCCTCCATATTTATTCTCAGGAAGATTGCAGCAAAAGTTCCCTCACCCTTTAATATAATAGGTATATTGTGCGCAATGAATCTGCCAATTGTCATGCATTTGTGGACCTATTACCAAGTGTCTTTGATTTATTGAGTGCAGGAGGAATAGCATGTTGTATATGGTCCATATTTTCCTAAGCTGATTTTCAACCTACTTTCCCTTACATTCATTTCTACCCCTTCCCCTGCTCTGTTCTACCGGGGGTGCCAAAAAAATGTATCCACATGACTTGTATTCATATTTTGTTATCAGTATATATTGAGTATTACAATTTTAATACAGTTTTTTTCTTTCTTAAAACGTGTATGCCTTTTTTTTTTTTTTGCACCCTCTGTATACAGAACGTGGCTTGACCACTTATAGACTGTTACCCAGGTTCCCCTGTCAGTTGATTTCAGCCTAAGGGAAGTCAAGTTTAGAGACTGGGGTTTAGGACAACTACTGTTTTCCTCGATGGGTCCAGTCACTTCCAGATAGGGTTGCCATCACTTAGCTTTCACCTAGTGAAAGTACAACATCTCTCTAGGCTAGGATTGGCAGGGGCTTCTTGCTACTGCTAATATATTGGTTACTTCTCTGTCACGTTCCTGCACTACAGAGCAGGTGGTAGTGGAGAAGGGAGGGCGAAAGGTTAAGGAAGAGAGAGACACAAAATAAGAGAGAAAACAGTTCGGGGCCAGGGGACCCCAGCCTCATGGACTGGAGCCCCAAATCGGGCCTGACTGATCCTTTTATTATCTTACACATAAGCAAGGGTCAAGGCAGCTTCTGCCTTCTGTGAGTCTCACACCCAAGAATTAACTTCCAGGCCTAATTTCCCATGCCTGCAAATTGCCATTACTAGAGGCCCCATGAGGTTATTGTCATGCACCTCTTAAGAGACAGAAGCTTCCTCTGCCAAGGCTTACTGGTAAGAATGCAGGGAGGACAGGTATTATCACATCAATAGATCATTTCACAGACAGGCTGCCAGAACCTGAAGCAAGGGGTTTAGGCCCCTTTTCTCCTCTCCCTGATTTCTCCCATGGCACTCAATTGCACCCACGCGACCATCTCTGGTTTGGGTTGTCCCTCTCATGGGGACTTAGTAGTCTCTGACTAACCGGCCGTCCTTCGGTGCCAAACAGGGATATATACAGTAAGCATCATATTGAAGTTATGATCTGTCTTTATGGAGAGGTGCATGGAGGCAGACAAGCAGGGTATAATGTGACACTTCTCTGTACCATCTTTGGCTTTTCAGCTCTTCCATCATCTGTGGGGGGAAAAAAAATCACCTGCATTAAAGTTCATGTACTTTAAATTCTTAGGGTTCTCTTTCCTGGTTTTATCTTTTTTTTTTGTTTTTGTTTTTTTTTGAGGGCAGTATCACTGGCCCTCATATGTGGGACCCGAACTGGGGCCGCTGGCTTCCCAAGCCAGCGCTTAACCACCACACCACTCCTGGTTTTATCTTGATTGATTTGATCAAAACAAGGTTTACACAAGACACTTATTCAAAAAAAGTTATGCACCCCGATGTTCATAGCAGCACAATTTACAATAGCTAAGAGTTGGAAACAACCAAAATGCCCGTCAGTAGATGACTGGATTAAGAAACTGTGGTATATTTATACAATGGAGTATTACTCTGCTATAAAGAAGAATGAAATCGTGCCATTTGCAATGATATGGATGGACCTAGAGACTATAATGTTGAGTGAAATAAGTCAGTCAGAGAAGGACAAATACCATATGATCTCACTTATATGTGGAATCTGAAAAACTGTATGAATGAGCAAAGTAAACAGAAACTGTCTCATAGATATAGAGGAAAAATCAGGGTTGCTAATTTGGAGAGGAATGGGGATGAGGGAGAAGGGGAAGGGATTAGACAGCAAAAATAGGCAACTACAATATTGCTACTGGGATAGGAAAAACAGTTTGGGGAATATAATTAATAATGTTGTAAATATTCTGTGGGATGTCAGATGGTCATAGGTCTTGTTAGGGAGACCATTTCATGGATGGAGTAGAGGTTTGATCACTGCACTGTATTACTAAAGTGGAGGTGGTATACCTACTGTAATTGAATATATATAGATAGTCACGGGATGTGGATTATACTGTGGAAGAGAGTCAGAGGAAGAGTAATAGATATATATGATATGGGGGGGAGTGGGGTGGTGTATTGGGGGTGGGGGGTTGTCACTTTGAGGGGTAAAATGTATAACTATTGCACTGTGTTGTACACCTGAAACTAATTAAAAATAAAATAAAATAAAATAAAATAAAACAACAACAACAACAAAAAAAATATTGTATAGCAGAACAGTGGTGACCAAAGAGGAAGGGAGCAGGGGAGGATAAAAGGGGTCAAATTTTTGGTGACATAGGGAGACTAGACTCTGGGTGGTAAGCGCACAATGCAATATACAGATGACATGTTACTGAGTTGTACACTTGAAACTTACATAATGTATTATCCCATGTCACCCCAATAAACTTAATACATAAAAAAAGCAAAAAAAAACAAAAAAAAAAAAACAAGGTTTACATACAAGTGATGAGGCATTCCAGTGGAATGGTTGGAGATTAAGGAAGCTTGCAAAACACAGCACACAATTCAGAGTTTTTACTTTCTTCTGAGTAAACAGATTCCCTTCGTGATAATCTTGGATTTTAAAGAAATATAAAAAGGCATAGTCTTCTTGTATATTTTGATAATAGTAACTATTAGTATAAAAAAATCTCATTCTATTTTAGTTTTGTAGCTTTCTTTCTTCAAACGAGAGAAATATATTCATTGGATGAGATTTAATTGGTCCCTGTCACAATAGTGAATCAACCAATCACCACATATTTGTTGATTTTTTTGCTGTGTGCAAAGCATGGATAAAGACAGACAAAGACATAGAAATGCATGTAGAACGAAGAAGGTGGAGGTGAATAACTAAAATGTATCAATCACCTTACTCTGAAATGTTTACTGACTTCTAAAACAAAGTTCTGGGCTTTGAATTTTGAAACTTGGGTGTGACAAATTTAATTCCCACAGATGGGTAAAAATAGATTTTCTTATTTTTACAAGCATAGAAAAACCATTATTTACATTCTTCATTACAGCTCCTAAACCACTCCTTATCATTTTCATGACAGATATTTGTAGATCACTGACAGTTGACTTTGAGTATCTCATTCTACTAACTTTTTGTATGAGGAAAAAAACTGAAGCTGCAGAATCAATTTGAAGAGAACTCTAATTTATATCCTGATCAGAAAATACCATGGTTTACTTGATCACTGTATTCTTTTAAAATTCAGAGTTTGATTTATATCTGTCTTAGCCAATTCCTGTAGCCAATTAGTGTAGATTATGTGTAATTTACAATTTGTTGATTATGGATCATATTTCATAAAAAGGACCACTCTGACCACATACATGTAGGACTAGTTTTTGACACAGGACTACTTTATCTTATTGAAACAGAAAGATAATGATAATTTTCTGATGAGAAATTGTTTAAACACTCCCCCAATGCAACATGAGCTGAAGAGCGATGGTTTAATAGGACTTAATGTGTAATATTGGATTCTTACAGTTTCTAATTTTATTTATAAGAAAACAATCTTATGAAGTGATTCAAATGTAGTAATTACTAATCAGATATGCTAGAGGGAAAATATTGTAATTTACCATAGTTTGAAATTATTTTCCCTTCATACATACAATTTGCAATTTTAAACTTGAATGGATTTGTAATCAAATTATAGTTTCTTCATTTGAAAATGTAATCATTCTTAGATAAAAATGTATAATTTGCATGTATATTTTAATAAAATCCACCTATCTTATTTTAAAAATGAAAACAGATAAAATTAGGTTGAACAAAGGAAAGTCAAATGAAAAAGCAGATGTTTTCTAGACAAAGGAATAAGAGTTTAACTTTCTCCAATGGTGAGACTGGAAATGAGAAATTAATTGGGTGAACTAAAGCACAGGAAATTTTACAAAAGCTATTGTAATAAAACACTCAAATCACAGTCAAAGGAGAAATTATTTATGAACACAGCTATTTATAGAGATTTTTTTTCCAAATTAATCTAATAAAATGTGATTTTTATTGTATAATAATTTCCCAAGCTTTGATAATTTGGAAATACAAAACATTACTTTAACATTAATGCAAACAAAAGTGGATTTTTGTCATAACATTGGGTTCAACTTATTTTTATTTCTTTGCTATTTGTAATTAGCACAGGGGTTTGGAATTTTTTTTATTTGAAGTACGGGATGTAATCATAACGAACAGTGAAAAGAAAATTACAATATCAAAATGACAATTATCAAGACTGAGGTATGTTTCAGTTTGTACTAGAAGTTTCTGTATGAAATTCTAACTTTAATTAAAAATTTTCTCCTCTTTTGGTTCTCCAATGTCTGGAGCATTTCTAATGTTCTCTGTTGGAAATCATTTATCAGTTTAATGAACACATTCAAGGAAAGATAACCATAGGGGAGAAGGAGGGAAGATCTTATTCTTTTGGAGCACAAATAATATAACTACCCATCTCTCATTGTATCTGACAGACTCCAAACATTAAATTAACTGAAATGAAAACCTCATTCTGAACTGTGATTTCCCATACATACCAAACAGCCTGTGAAAAGCCTTAGATTTTATGTCCAAATCCATTAAATGCACTGCAGAGAAAAGTATAGCAAATGCATGGTTGAATATATGCTCATAGAAAGCTTCCATACTTTGTTAACTTCGTAGCTGAATTGATCCACAGGGTGCAAAGCAAGGCACTGAGTATACTAAATGGCCTGGCATAGTTGGGGATGGAATTGCATCTGAATGAAATTGCAACATTGGGAAGAAGCTCAAAATCAAAATCATTTCCTATTCTGTGATCTTTCTACTGTTCATGTAAATTTAAGTATGTGGAAATAGAGCTTGTAAGTTATTGCTGCTCAAAGGCAATGCCAGTTGTTGGAATGATGAGGCTTTAGTGAAGACCCGTTTGATGGAAATCTTTTCAAGCATCCTTCCCTTGATTGTTTGTGTATTTCTTATGGACCTTTAAGAGTTGCACTAGATCACTGACAGGAGTTATTTAGCTTTTCATGGTATTTTTTTGTTATTATCTTCATCGTTGAACATGTTTCATTGGCATACAGAAAAGAGTTTTTTTTCTTTCTTGATTAAGGACCATGATTTAGGACAACGATCTAAAAGTCAGCAGCAGGAGGTTAATGACAATGGACTAGAATAAAACTAAATGTCACCTCATCTTACTTTTGTCTGAAACCCTCTAAGTAGATAAGACATGTTCAGAAAGCTGTAAAATGTGCCCTTTGCTTACAAGAAAAAAAGGTCTCTTCAGGCGCCAACAAATTCTAATAGGTTACTCATAAATGATCACATCAGTGACTGAAATATGGTGCTGAGCACTCTTTTAATATTGGTACAATTACCTTGGCCATAATTAGTAATTTTTTATTTTTTATTTGTTTTAGAGGGCAGTGTCACTGGCCCTCATATGTGGGATCTGAACCGGGGCCACTGGCGTCTCAAGCCAGCTCTTAACCACGGCGCCACTCGGCCGGCCCAGTAATTCTTTTTTTTTTTTTCTTTCACCTGATAGGAAGTAAGTTAGAGCTTTTGAAAGACTACAGAATTTAATATAAATTCATGTACCAAATGAAATACATCTTTATGTCACTATAATCATATTTGTTTTGTCACCCACACAGCTTATCTTTCAAGTCTGTGTACTTAATTCTGCATGACCATGGACCAACCAATTATTATACCGAGGACACATATAAAAACTTTTTGGACTACAACAGACATATGAGCAGTTCAAACGTATATATTTAAAGGATATAAGGGCATGCTCTCTAGTTTTTTGAAAAAAATAGTGTATAGCAGCTGTCACAAAGGGCAAGTGAAACCGCATAAACAGTGATTCATCTAAACAATGGAATATTATTCAGTACTCAAAAGAAATGAACTATTATGGCATGAAAAGACATAGAGGAACCGTAAATGCATATTCCGAAGCAAAAGAAGCCGATCTGCAATGGCTACATCCTGATTCCTACTCTATGACAATCTGGAAGAGGCAAAAGTATGGAGACAATAAAAAGATTAGTGGTTACCCGGGGTTGAGAACAGAGAGGAATGAATAGGCAGAGCACAGAGGACTTTAGGGCAGTGAAACTATTCTGTATGATACCACAATGGTAGATTCATGTCATTATACCTTTGACAAAAATCATAGAATGTACACCAAGGATGAATACTAATATAAACTATGGACTTTGAGTGACAGTTATGTGTCAGTGTAGGTTCGTTGATTGTAACAAATGCACCACTGTGGTGGGGGATGTCAATAAGGAGGGCCACACAGCATATTTAATGACAGGTAACATATGGCAGCTTTCTGACTTTTTCACTGAATTTTGCTGTGGCTATCAAATTGCTTTAAAAAATAAAGTTTAACAATTAACAAAGAGTCAGTTTAGCGAGTATATCTCTGAGAAAAAGGTGCTGCACACACAAAAAAAGGAGAGGCAAAATATCTAGTATATACAAAATATCTAGAATATGCAAAAAGTCTCTTGTCATGGGGAGACAAGAAGGCACAAAACAATAGAAGAAAAGAGATAAAGTCTATGAAGAATTATTAATCTTCCCGCCCATTAGTTGTTAGATCAATATTTTCTCTCTTTAAATGCAGGGAAGCTGAAGTTGTGTGCACTACTGACTACTGGTAATATTATAGCCTGAAATTTTGTTGTTGTTGTTGTTTTGTTTTGTTTTTTGTTTTTTTTTGAGGGCAGTGTCACTGGCCCTCATTTGTGGGACCCGAACCGGGGCCACTGGCTTCCCAAGCCAGCACTTAACCACCGTGCCACTCGGCCAGCCCTATAGCCTGAAATTTTGAGTGATCAGGTCTAGATAGACAGCTTATATTAGTTGCCCCAAATTTCACTCTTAATTTAGGCCTAAGAAAGAAGGGTTTATGAAACGGCCTAATATCCATTTTTCTCTTATTTCAGAAAGAAGGCCCAGGAAAAAAATGGAGGTAAGTGACCAGATCTTATTCTTGTATAAGTTGTACTATGATATTAATAGCTGAGTAGAAACTAATAAGTGCCATCAGCAGAATTTCCAGGTAGAATTAATTGTAATTGTTTAATAAGTGGCTTACTTATTCCAACATTTAGCTATTTGATTTATTCTGCTTTTATCTGTAAAGACACAAGAACTTTTTGTAATGATAGGCTTTGGTACTTTTTTTTTCTTTTTTTTTTTTTTTTTGAGGGCAGTGTCACTGGCGCTCATATGTGGGACCCGAACCGGGGCTGCTGGCGTCCCAAGCCAGCTCTTAACCACCGCGCCACTCGGCCGGCCCGGCTTTGGTATTTTTTTAAATTCATAAATTTTATTTTTTGAAATAGTTTTTGGCACAAAGAATAAAATCCATTGACACACAGAGACACACATGCAAATATACACACACACACCCAAGCATATGAATACATACATGTATACATACATACCTACATATGCTCTTGAAGGTCTGTGTATGTGACAGAAATAATCTGAAACATTAAAAAATCATACCGTTATTTTAAAATCTGGAAATTTAAAAAATGGTTAATGTTTGCATTAAGCAAGCATTGAATGGATATGAGCTGATGTTTTCTATTGCTTAAACTTAAGTAATGCTATATATGAAAGAAAGTGACCCATAAATTATATTCTAAATTTTACAATTATGTATTTTCTTCATAATGTCTTAATCCATGTTTTATTTTAAAGTTTCACCAGTTTCTCAAGGCAAATTCTTATGACTTCTCACATATTCCACTAATTTTTAGGACTTTTTTTATGCTCCACAGTTTTCTTTATCACTGCTTTATGATATATCCTTTAATACAATACACACTTAGAATAACATACCTCTGCTCTGATTATTTATTCAGATAACTGTTCTTCAAGGCATACCAGAATGATGTTTTTGAAAGGACTTGAGCATCTAAAAATGAGTGGGTAAATATTATCTTTCTGGAGATATCTGTTTGATTCCCTTGGTCTCCTATTTACAATATAATGCTAAAGTTACAGGAAAAGAAAAATGCACAAAAATCTGACAACTAATTTTTTTTAATCAAGTCTCAAAATAGAAGAAAGAGAAACAAATCTTGGATTATTATTTCAATTTAAAATATTCAAATCAGAGTGACATGAGAAATATAATTAGGTCACTTTTAATATACTAGATCTCCTTCACCTTCAAAACAAAGGGAGCTCTCAAGTCAACATACGGTAACTTATTCTCATCTTTCAATATTTGATTTTATTTTCCCCTTCAGCCACAAATTGATAGAGCAGAATTCAAAATATTATACATATATATTCCTCCATTAAATTGCATGAGAAAAAACTTCCCTTAAAAACCTGAAATGGAAACTCTAAGAATAGCACATTTCACAAGAAATATTTAAAATTTTTGTTTAATAGTCAGTGGCATAACATATATTTGCAGATTTTTAGTGGTTTGATTTAATTGAGGTGAAATGATGATTTCACTTTTTATGTGTGATAGCTGAAGTGACAACTCCACACACAGAGCAATGATGATCTATAGGCTTCATTGTTAAAAAAATATAAAGTAGCAGAGAAGGAAGCTGCACATTCATATCTAGATAATTCTAAACCTTCACAGAAAGGATTTATTTTCCTTTTGAGGTTATTTAGTTTATATACACCAATAAATGTTTACCTAATTAAAATCTGTTAATAAGACTTTAATAATCATGAGAAGAGATTCTTAACCAGAGCTACATGCTGTTACATTCTTCAGGAGTAGGCACACTGAGCATGTTGAAAGTCAAAAAGCAAGAAAAACAAATGACTTACATGATCACATGGTGCCATAAGAACAGAAAGTCGGGCATACATACAAAATACAGAATCATCAGAAGTTCAGGACAAACCAAACCACTGAACTCCGATTGAAACCCAAGCTTCAAGAGAAATTTATGCCTGCCTAATTCACCAGCTGAGGAGAAAAATATAAAGCATTTTGTTTCACCCCTATGAGCTGTCAGAAGTGGGAGAATGATGGGGCATGAGAATGACAAAGCACATCAAACTGGGTTCTAAAATAAAACTAGCTGGATTACACAAATATTAGTGTTTGACACTTGACAGAATAGGTTTCATCATGAAAGGCATGTGAAAAATGATAACAGTGAAAACAGTTATGCAGTATGCCAATCAAATTTTGCAAATAGGATTTCACATCTTCCTTGGAATAAGTTCAGTACACAGTTGTATTTAAAATATAGCAAATAATTTTTCTTTATTGCAATGAGTGAGGTGCCAAACTGAAATAGCAAGATGCAAAATGTGAGTGCCTAGCAATATGGCAGTGCAAATGGAGAGAATGGAGACATAATTCAATGAGAGGGTTGGTTCAATTTACATGCAAATCAAAAGAAAAATTCAGTTTTCAGAAATAATATACAAATTTATTCAAACAGCCCCATTACAAAACACATTATTTTTGCTAAGGATCAAACTAAAACTATTTTGATGATTAACAATATATTAATATAACTTTTTATATTCAAAAGGGAAAATGCCATTTTCAAAAAAATCATGAAAAAATACCAACTAAATTTTTTTATAAGTAAAACATAGTTATGCCGTTGTACTAATATGCTACATATCTCAAATTTGAAGAATAAAAAAGAATTGCACACACACAAAAAAGTCGAACAGACAAAAAAAAAACTACTTGCATAGTTTCAATCATCAGATTGGTCTAATTGGCTCTGAACCACTGCAAACAGTAAAATTGCCAGAGAAATTCAGACAGAGTTTTGTGGAATTCTGTGAAGTTAAATAAAAAAATCCAAGCAAGTTTGAAACATGCTTACAGTGGTAGGATTTTTCAATGATGAGATGTTAAATGTCTACACCACTAATCTGAAAGATAAAATTTAAAAAGTATATTTAAAAATGTATGCCCTTATACTAGAAAGAGGGGACCAAATTAAATGGAAGATAAATAGTGGAAAAGAAATAATAAGGATATGTGAAAACCAATAAAATCGAAAAACAGAGAAAGGATATAGAATATCAATGAAATAAAAGCTGCATTTTAAGAAGATAAATCATACACTGCTCATAGGAATGCAAATTAGTACAGTTACTATGGAAAACAGTATGGAGCTTCCCCAAAAAATTGAGAATAGAAAAACCAGCAATCCCTCTTCTAGGTATTTATCTTCCTTAAAAAATCTGAAACAGTTATCTGTAAAAATATTGTCCTTCTATGTTCATTGCAGCATTATTCACAGTGGCCAAGACATGGAAACAACCAGTGTCCTTCACCAGATGATTGGATAAAGAAGATATAGTAAATATATACAGTGGAATATTACTTGGCCAAAGATGAAGTACTGCCTCTTGTGACAACATGGATGCATCTTAAGATAATCAGAAAAAGTCAAGAGTCATATGACTTCACTCATATGTAGGATATAAAACTGAAATCAACAAAGGAACAAGACAAACAAAGAAACGAAAACTTATAGACATACACAACAGTTTAATGGTTACCAGAGGGTAAGGCGGGAGGGGAGATTGTAGGAGAGTGAAAAGGGTGTCAAGTATATAGTGATAGAAGAACTGGCTCTGGTTGGTGAACACATAATGCAGTGTATAGATGATGTATTATAGAATTGTACATTTGAAACCTATATAATTTTACTCACCAATGTCACCCCAATAAATTTATAAACAAATAAAATTTTGCATATTATTCTTTTATCAAATGTATCATTTGTAAATATCTTCCCCCAATTCAGTAGGTTGCCTTTCTGTTTTGTTGCAGGTATCCTTTTCTGTGCAAAAACATTTTAGTTTGATGTAGTCCCATTTGTCTATTTTTTCTTTTGTTTCCCTTACCCAAGATGATGTATCAGAAAAAAAATATATATATATATTACTATGAGGAATGTCAGAGATTTTACAGCCTAGGTTTTCTTCTAGTTTTATGGTTTGGGGGTCTTACTTTAAGTCTTTAATCCATTTTGAGTTTATTCTTGTATATAGTGTAAGAGATGGTCTAGTTTTTGTTTGCATGTTTTCCTAACACCATTTATTGAATAAATGACTGTCTGTACCACATTGTATATTCTCACTTTCATTGTCATTGATTAAATGATCATGTAGGCATGGATTTATTTCTGGGCTCTCTATTCTGTTCCATTGATCTGTGTCTGTTTTTATATCAATACCATGCTGTTTTGATTACCACAGCCTTGTAGTATAGTTTGCTATCAGGTATTGTGATACCTCCAACTATGTTCTTAAGATTGCTGTGGCTATCAGGGTCTTTTGTGGCTCCATATAAATTTTAAGATTATTTTTCTCGCTCTGTAAAAAATGCTATTGATATTTTGATAGGGATTGTATTGAATCTGTATATTGCTTTGGGTAGTATGGACATTTTAACAATGTTAATTCTTCCTATCCAGGAGTATGGGTGTGTGTATTCATTTATTTGTACCTTAATTTCTTTCTTCAGTGTGTAATAATTTTCCAAGTACAAGTCTTGTACCCCTTTGGTTAAATTTATTCCTAGGTATTATTTTGATGCAATTGCAAATGAAATTATTTTCTTGTTTTCTCTTTCTGATAACTCATTAATGATGTATACAAACGCAACTGATTTCTGTGTACTAATTTTGTTTCCTGCTACTTTTCTGAGTTCATTTATCAGTTCTAATAATTTTTTTTTTTGGTGGAATCGTTGGAGCTCTCTATATATACGATATATGTATAGTATTATGTCTTCTGCAAATAATGAAAGTTTTACTTCTTCCTTTCTAATTTGGATGACTTTATTTTTTTTTTCTTGTCTGATTGTTGTGGCTCAGACTTATAATACTATTTGTGAAACTGAACATCCTTTTCTTGTTCCTGATCTTAAGGAGAATGCTTTTTAGCTTTAAGCTTTTCTCCATTAAATACGATGTTAGCTGTGGGTTTGCCATTTATAGCCTTTATTATTATGTTGAGATACGTTCCCTCTATTCCCACTTTCCTCAGACTTTTTATCATAAATGGGTGCTGGATTTTGTCAAACACACGTTCTGCATCTATTGATATGATCACATGATTTTTATCCTTCATTTCATGTATCCTTCATTCACATTGGTTAAATGATTTGTAGATAGATGAACCAGCCTTGCATCCCAGGAGTAAATCCCACTTATCATGATGTAAGATCATTTTAATGTATTGCTGAATTCATTTTGTTAATATTTTGTTGAGAATTTTTGCATCTATCTTTATCAGGAATATTGTTACACACACACACAAGTGACACGTGTGTGTGTTTGTGTGTGTGTGTGTGTTCCTGTAATGTTTTTGTCTAGCTTGAAATCGGGGTAATGGTGGCCTCCTAAAGTGAGCTCTTCAATTTTTATAGTTTGTGAAGGATTGGTGTTAATTCTCCTTTGAATGTTTCATAAAATTCAATTCACCTGTGGAGACATCCAATCAAGGACTTCTGTTTTTTGGGATTTTTTGATTACTGATTCAATTTCTTTAGTAGTAATCCATCACTTCAGGTTTTCTATTTCATCTTGATTCATTCTTAAAAGATTGCATGTTTCAGGAATTTATCCATCTCTTTCAGATTGTTGAATTTGTTGGCATGTGATTATTCATACTATTTTTTTTTTTATAATTCTTTGTACTTCTGTATAGTGTCAGTTTTCAGTTCTCTTTCATTTCTGATTTTATTTATTTGGGTTTTCTCTCTTTTTTTCTTGAGTCTGGTTAAAGGTTTAACAGTTTTGTTTATCTTTTCAAATAACCAGCTTTTGATTTCATTGGCCTTTCATATTGATTTATTTAAACTCAATTTTTTATAATTTCCCCTCTGACCTTTATTATTTTCATCTTTTGGGCTTTGTTTGCTGTTCTTTTTTTAGTGACTTCAGGTATAGGGTTAAATTATTTATTTGAGGTTTTTCTTGTTTATTAAGTTAGGCCTGTATTGCTCTTAATTTCTCTCTTTGGACTGCTTTTGCTGAGTCCCATAGATTTAGGGTCTTTGTGTTTTCATTTTCATTTGTCTCAAGATATCTTTTGATTTCTTCCTTGATCTCATTGTTGACCCATTCATTATTTAGTAGTAAGTTATTTACCCTCCCTGTGCTTGTGTGTTTTTCAGTCTGTTTTTCTTTCTAGTAGTTGATTTCTAGTTCTATACCATTGTGGTCAGAGAAGGTGCTTGGTATGATTTCAATTTCTTCAATTTATTGAAGCCTGTTTTGTATGTTGGAAAATGTTCCATGTGCACATGAAAAAAATGTATACTCTACTGCTTTGGGGTAAAATCCTTTGAAAATATCAGTCAAATTCATCTGATCTAGTGTGTTATTTAAGGCCACTGTTTCCTTCCTGATTTTCTGTCTGGAAGATCCCTTGATATCGGTGTGGTGTTAATGTCCCCTACTATGGTTATATTACTTTCAATCTCTCCCTTTATGTCAGTTAATATTTACTTTATGTATTTATGTGATCCTTTGTTGAGTACATAAATGTTTACAAGGGTTACATTCTCTTGTTTTATTGATCCCTTTTTCATTATAAAATGTTTTCTTTGCCTCTTATTATTACTATTGCCTTAAAGTCTATTTTGTCTGATATAAGTAATAATACCCCAGGGTTTTTTAATTCGTTTGTTTCCATTGCATGGAATATGTTTTTCCATCCCTTTATTTTCAGTCTCTGTCTGTGCTCAATCTGAAGTTGGTCTCTTGTAAACAACATACGTAGGGGTCCTGTTTTCTTTTCCATTCAGCTACCATATGTCTTTTTTTTTAAAGATTTTATTGGGGAATTGGGGGAGGGGAACAGACAAGTTGCTGTCTTTTTATTCTTCAGTCTAGTTTGCGGAGGACATTGCTTCACTGGCCCATGTTGGTATCATCACTGCGCTCTTCCCAGATGAGGCAGATCGGTCGCCAGCCTCTGGATGGTTGCTCACAGAGGCTCTTGGCAGCTCACACTGGCTGCCAGCCACTCACGCTGGCTACAGGCCACTCACTGTAGCCTATGGCAGCCCACTGGAGCAGGGGCTACAGCCTACACCGTCACCGGGGCTCGCATAGCCCAGCTTCAGGTGGAGCTGTTGTTAGCTGTAGAGGGCAGTGTCACTGGCACTCATATGTGGGATCCGAACTGGGGCCACTGGCATCCCAAGCCAGCTCTTAACCAATGTGCCACTCGGCTGGCCCTACCATATGTATTTTGATTGGAGCATTTAATCCATTTATATTTAAAGTGATTATTTACTGGTACATAGTTATTGTCATTTTATCATTCATATTTATGTTCTTTGTTTTGTTTTCCCTCTTCTTCTTAAAGTTGTTCTTTAACATTTACTGTCATACTGGTTTGGTGGTAATGAATTCCTTCAGCTTTTTCTCATCTGGGAAGCAATTATCTGTCCTTTGATTCTAAATGATAGCCTTGCTGGGTAGCATAGTCTTGCTTTTCATCACTTTGAATATTTCCTGCCAGTCCCTTCTGGACTGCAAAGTTTCTGTTGAGAAATCAGCAGACAGTTCAATGGGAGCTACCTTGTGGTTACTTACTGCATTTTTATTGCTGCTTTTAAGATTATCTCTTTGTCTTTAACCTTTGGCATCTTAATTATAATGTGCTTGGTGTTAGCCTCTTTGTGTTCATCTTGTTTCAGACTCTGTGCTCCCTGGACTTGTGTGTCTATTTTGTTCACAAGCTTAGGGAAGTTTTCAGTCATATTTTCTTCAAATAGTTTCTCAATCTTGTGTTCTTCTTCTCCTTCTCGTACCTTTATGAAGCAAATATTCTCATGCTTGATGTTGTCCAAGAAGTCTCTTAAACTATCCTCATTTTTAAAAATTTTCTTTGCTTTTTGTTGTTCTGATTGGATGTTTTTAGCTACTTTGTCTTCAAATCACTGATTCAATCCTCTGCTTTATCTATTCTGCTGTTGATTCCATCTAGTGTATTCTTCATTTCTGACTTGTTCTTTTTCATGGTTTCCATGTCCTATTTTTTATATTTACTATCTTTTTGTTGAAGTTCTCATTAATTTCCTTAAGCATTCTTATATCCAGTGTTTTGAACTCTGTAACTAGTATTGAATAGATTGCTTGCCTCTGTTTTGTTTAGTTCTTTTCTGGAGTTTTCTCCAGCTCTTTCATTTGGGATATATTTTTTGTTTAGTCATTTTGGCTGCCTCTCTTTGTTTCTATGTGGTAGGTAGATCTGCTACATCTCCCAGTAATTGTAGGATGGCCTTATGTAGTAGGTGTCTTGTGGGGCCCAGTGGCACATTCTCCCTTTTCTCCTGCCTTGGATGCAGAGCGTCATCAGCATGGGCCAACTTGTTTTCAATGGGTTAATGCAGATTCGCATTTGATGCCAGTCCTGAGCCTGGGGCCACTCTGCAAAAGGCTCAGAGTACACCAATGCCAGTCGCTGCCTACCTGGGGACTGCAGACCCCAGAGAGTTGTCTAAGAAATACTGCAGTGCAGGCCAACACTGGCTGCCTGCACTCAGCAAAAAAGCCTCTGGCGTTGCCTAATTTGGGTGGAGTGGGATCCCGGGAAGTCACCAGAGTGGAGTGAGTGGAGCTCACCAGGCCAATGAAAATTCATATTTAACTCTGTGGGTGGAGGGCTCAACACAGGAAAGACGGTGTCTGCCCACTGGCTACCTGGGAGGAGAGCTCAACACTGGGACAATGGTAGCTTTTCCTCCAGCCCTCGCCCTAAAGCTATACAACTCATTCTCTTCCTGTATGTCTCTGGCATGTCCTGGGTTTTCAGTCACCTTCTGTCTCACCTGGATGGATGGAATCTTCACTTATTTTCACAGCCAGATGTCATGGGAGTTCCTCCTTCTGGCTCTGGTGCCCTGGTATGGGGCTAGGACCACTCACTCTGTGCAGAGGGAGGATCTCTGCAGCCAAGATATCCCTGCCAAATTGCAACCACCACACCTGGGTGTGGAGCCAGCCCATTTCATTTCTCCACTCTTCCTACCAGTCTCAAGGTGGCTTTTCTGTATATCCTTAGTTACAGGATTTCTGTTCACTTAGTCTTTGGATGGTTCTACAGGTTGATAGCTCTATAATGTAGTTGCAATTTTAATGCGGTCATGGGAGAAGGCAAGCCCAGCATTCCCATACTCTGCCATCTTGACTGGAACCTCAATACCTCTTTCTTTTTAATGGCTGAATAATATTTCGTTGTATGTATATACCATCATTTGTTTATCCCTTCATACAATAATGGAGATTGGGTTATTTCCATGTTTTGGCTTCATAAATAATGCTGCTATAAACATTTTGTACAACTTTTTGTGAGGACATTTATTTTCATTTCTCTTAGATACACAGTAGGAGTAGAATTGCTGAGTCATATGGTAATTTTATGATTAAACAGCTGAAGGAAATGCCAAATTGTTTCAACAGTGGCTGCACCATTTTTTCTTCCCTTCAGCAATGTGCAAGGATCCCAATTTCTCCACTCCATTTACTTTATGTTTTCTTCCTCAAAGACATCCTAGTGGTCATGGAGTGGTATCTCATTGTGCTTCTGAGTTTCATATTCTTTATCATCAACGATAATGAGTATCTTTTCATGTATATGTTGGCCATTTACATACAATCTTTGAAGAAACATCTATTCAATACTTTGCATATATTTATTTATTCATTTTAATAATTATTTTTCAATTACAGTTGACATTCAATATTATATTAGTTTCAGGTGTACCACATAGTGATTAGACATTACATAACTTACAGAGTGATCACCCTGATAAATCTAGTACCCTCCTGACACCTTACATAGTTATTATAATATTGACTATATTCCTTATGTTATACTTTACATCCCCATGACTATTTTGTAACTACCAATTTGTACTTTTTTTTTTTTTTTGAGGGCAGTGTTACTGGCCCTCATATGTGGGACCTGAACCGAGGCTGCTGGTGTCCCAAGCCAGCGCTTAACCACAGTGTATTGTGCCATCTTGACCAGATCATGTTTGCCTATATTCCATTGGCTTTTTGTTCTTTCTCCTTCTCCTCCTCCTCCTCCTCCTCCTCCTCCATTGAGTAGTAAGAATTCTTTATATTCTGTATATTATCATTTATCAGATATATGATTTACAAATATTTTCTCCCGTTCTTTGTATGTTTTCACATATGTGTATTTAATAATGTCCTTTGATGCACAAAAGTTTTTAATTTTTATGAAGTCCAATGTATCTATGTTTTCTTTCTTTCTTTCTTTCTTTTTTTTTTTTTTTTAAATTTTATTTTATTTTTAATTAGTTTCAGGTGTACAACACAGTGCAATAGTTATACATTTTACCCCTCAAAGTGACAACCCCCCCCACCCCCAATAGTTTCAGGTGTACAACACAGTGCAATAGTTATACATTTTACCCCCAAAGTGACAAACCCCCACCCCCAATACACCCCCACACTCCCCCATATCATACATATCTATTACTCTTCCTCTGACTCTCTTCCACAGTATAATCCACATCCCGTGACTATCTATATATATTCAATTACAGTAGGTATACCACCTCCACTTTAGTAATACAGTGCAGTGATCAAACCTCTACTCCATCCATGAAATGGTCTCCCTAACAAGACCTATGATCATCTGACATTCCACAGAATATTTACAACATTATTAGTTATATTCCCCAAACTGTTTTTCCTATCCCAGTAGCAATATTGTAGTTGCCTATTTTTGCTGTCTAATCCCTTCCCCTTCTCCATCATTCCCATTCCTCTCCAAATTAGCAACCCTGATTTTTCCTCTATATCTATGAGACAGTTTCTGTTTACTTTGCTCATTCATACAGTTTTTCAGATTCCACATATAAGTGAGATCATATGGTATTTGTCCTTCTCTGACTGACTTATTTCACTCAACATTATAGTCTCTAGGTCCATCCATATCATTGCAAATGGCACGATTTCATTCTTCTTTATAGCAGAGTAATACTCCATTGTATAAATATACCACAGTTTCTTAATCCAGTCATTTACTGACGGGCATTTTGGTTGTTTCCAAGTCTTAGCTATTGTAAATTGTGCTGCTATGAACATCGGGGTGCATAACTTTTTTTGAATAAGTGTCTTGGTTTTTTCAGGATAAATACCTAGGAGTGGAATTGCTGGGTCAAAAGGTAGCTCTATTTCCAGTTCTTTGAGATACCTCCATACTGACTTCCATAGTGGCTGCACCAATCTGCAGTCCCACCAACAGTGCAGCAGGGTCCCCTTTTCCCCACAGCCCCGCCAGCACTTGTTGTTTGTTGATTTATTGATGATAGCCATTCTAACTGGAGTGAGGTGGTATCTCATGGTGGTTTTTATTTGCATTTCCCTAATGACCAGTGAGGTTGAACTTTTTTTCATATGCCTGTTGGCCATCTGTATGTCCTCTTTAGAGAAATGTCTCTTCATATCTTCTGCCCATTTTTTAATTGGGTTGTTTGTTTTTTTGGTGTTGAGTTTCATGAGTGTTTTATAAATTTTGGATATTAACCCCTTATCAGATATATCGTTGGCAAATATATTCTCCCATTCAGTAGGCTTCCTTTTTGTTTTATTAATGGTTTCCTTTGTTGTGAAAAAACTTTTAAGTCTGATATAATCCCATATGTTCATTTTTTCTTTTACTTCCCTTGCCCGTAGGGATGTATCAGTAAAAATATTGCTCCGGGTAATGTCTGCAAATGTACTCCCTATATTTTCTTTTAGGATTTTTATGGTTTCAGGTCTTACATTTAAGTCTTTAATCCATTTTGAATTTGTTCTTGTATAAGGCGTAAGGAGATGATCCAGTTTCATTTTTTTGCATGTGTCAGTCCAATTTTCCCAGCACCATTTATTGAATAGACTATCTTTACTCCAGTGTAAATTCTTGCTTCCCTTGTCATAGATTAACTGTCCGTAAATGCTTGGATTTATTTCTGGGCTCTCTGTTCTGTTCCACTGATCGATGTGCCTGTTTTTATGCCAATACCAAACTGTCTTGATTACTGTGGCCTTGTAGTAGGTTTTGATGTCTGGTAGCGTGATCCCCCCGACTTTGTTTTTATTCCTCAGAATTGCCGAGGCTATTCTGGGTCTTTTATGATTCCATATAAACTTTAGGATTATATTTTCTATTTCTGTGAAAAATGCCCTTGGTAGTTTGATAGGAATTGCATTGAATCTATATATTGCTTTAGGCAGTATGGACATTTTAACTATATTAATTCTTCCTATCCATGAGCATGGTAGGTGTTTCCATTTATTTGTATCTTCTATGATTTCTTTCTTCAATGTCTTATAATTTTCTGAGTACAGATCTTTCACTTCTTTGGTTAAATTTATTCCTAGGTATTTTATAGTTCTTGACGCAATTGTAAATGGGACAGTTTTCTTAATTTCGCTTTCCATTAGTTTATTATTGGTATATGCAAATGCCACTGATTTCTGAACATTGATTTTATATCCTGCTACTTTACTGAATTCGTCTATCAGTTCCAATAGTTTTTTGATGGAGTCTTTGGGGTTCTCTATATACAGTATCATGTCATCTGCATATAGTGACAATTTTACTTCTTCCTTGCCAATTTGGATGCCTTTTATTTCTTTTTGTTGTCTGATTGCTGTGGCTAGAACTTCCAGCACTATGTTGAATAAAAGAGGAGAAAGTGGACAGCCTTGTCTTGTTCCTGATCTTAAGGGGAATGGTTTTAGCTTTTCCCCATTGAGTATGATGTTAGCTGTAGGTTTATCATATATGGCTTTTATTATGTTGAGATATGATCCCTGTATTCCCACTTTGCTAAGGGTTTTTAACATAAATGGCTGTTGGATTTTGTCAAATGCTTTTTCTGCATCTATTGAAATGACCATGTAATTTTTATCCTTCATTTTGTTGATGTGGTGTATCACATTAATTGATTTACGGATGTTGAACCAGCCTTGCGCACTAGGGATGAATCCCACTTGATCATGATGTATGATCTTCTTAATATATTGCTGAATTCTGTTTGCTAATATTTTATTGAGAATTTTTGCATCTATATTCATCAGGGAGATTGGCCTGTAGTTTTCCTTTTTTGTGATGTCTTTATCTGGTTTTGGAATCAGAGTGATAGAGGCTTCATAAAAAGAGTTTGGGAGCCTTCCCTCCTTCTGGATTTTTTGAAATAGTTTGAGAAGAATAGGTGATAGTTCTTTTTTGAATGTTTGATAAAATTCACTTGTGAAGCCGTCTGGTCCAGGGCTTTTGTTTTTTGGGAGCTTGTCTATTACTGATTCAATTTCCTTGGTAGTAATCAGGGTATTTAGATTTTCTGTTTCTTCTGGCGTTAGCTTTGGAAGGTTGTATGCTTCTAGAAAATTATCCATTTCATCCAGATTGTCAAATTTGTTGGCATATAGTTGCTCATAGTAATTTCTTAGAATTTTTTGTATTTCTGTGATGTCTGTAGTCATTTCCCCTCTTTCATTCCTGATTTTGCTAATTTGAGTCCTCTCTCTTTTTTTTTTTTGATGAGCCTGGCTAGAGGTTTGTCAATTTTGTTTATCTTCTCAAGAAACCAGCTCTGGGTTTCATTGATCTTGTGAATTGTTTTTCTGTTCTCTATATTGTTTATTTCTGCTCTGGTCTTTATTATCTCCTTTCTTGTACTCCCCTTGGGCCTCTTTTGCTGTTCTTTTTCCAGTTCCCTTAGGTGTAAGGATAACCTGTTGATTTGAGATTTTTCTTCCTTCTTTAGGTAGGCCTGCACTGCTATAAACTTCCCTCTTAGGACTGCTTTCGCAGTATCCCAGAGATTTTGGGTCGTGGTGTTTTCATTTTCGTTTGTCTCGAGGTATCTTTTGATTTCCTCCTTGATCTCATTTGTGACCCACTCACTATTTAATAGCATATTGTTTAGCCTCCATTTATTTGTCATCTTCCCGGATTTCTTCTTATAATTGATTTCTAGTTTCATAGCATTGTGGTCAGAGAATACAGTTGAAATGATTTCAATCTTCTTAAATTTATTGAGACTTGTTTTGTGGCCTAACATGTGGTCTATCTTAGAAAATGTTCCATGTGCACTTGAAAAGAACGTATATTCTGTAGCTTTGGGATGAAATGCTCTGAAAATGTCTGTTAAATCCAGCTGGTCTAATGTGTCATTTAAGGTCGCTGTTTCCACATTGATTTTCTGTCTGGAGGATCTGTCCATTAGTGACAGCGGGGTGTTGAAGTCCCCTACTATGATAGTGTTACTGTTGATCTCTGTCTTTATGTCTGACAATATCTGTTTTATATATTTAGGGGCTCCTATGTTAGGTGCATAGATGTTTACTAGAGTTATGTCCTCTTGTTGGATCGATCCCTTCATTACTATGAAGTGTCCTTCTTTGTCCTTTGTTATATTCTTCAATTTAAAGTCCATTTTATCTGATATAAGTATCGCTACTCCAGCTTTTTTCTCAGTACCATTTGCATGGAATATTTTACTCCATCCCTTTACTTTCAGCCTGTATGAGTCTTTGGATCTGAGGTGAGTCTCTTGTATACAGCATATACTGGGGTCTTGCTTTCTTATCCATTCAGCCACCCTATGTCTTTTTATTGGAGCATTTAATCCATTTACATTTAATGTGATTATTGATAGGTGTGTATTTATTGCCATTTTCTTATTTGTGTTCGTAGTCTTTCATAGGTTGTTTTTCTCTTCTACTTAAAGAAGCCCTTTTAGCATTTCCTGCAAAGCTGGCTTGGTGGTAATGAATTCCCTTAACTTATTTTTTTCTGCAAAGCTCCTTATCTCGCCTTCGATTTTAAATGATAACCTTGCTGGATACAGCAATCTTGGTTGTAGGCCTTTATTTTTCATCACTTTGAAAACCTCCTGCCACTCTCTTCTGGCCTGCAAAGTTTCTGTAGAAAAGTCAGCTGATAATCTTATGGGGGTACCCTTGTAAGTAACTTGCTGCCTTTCCCTTGCTGCTTTAAGGATTCTGTCTTTGTCCTTAACCCTTGCCATTTTCACTAGAATGTGTCTTGGAGTGGGCCTGTTTGGAATCATCCTGTTTGGAACTCTCTGCACTTCCTGGGCTTGTATTTCAATGTCCTTTGCCAGGTTAGGGAAGTTTTCAGACATTATTACTTCAAATATATTCTCAATCCCTTGCTCTCTCTCTTCTCCTTCTGGTACTCCAATGACCCTTAGGTTATTGCGTCTGATGTTGTCCCCAGCTCTCTTAAACCATTTTCCATGTTTTTCATTCTTTTTGCTTTTTGTTGTACCGCATGGGTGATCTCTGCTATTTTGTCTTCTAAGTCACTGATTCGATTTTCTGCTTCATCCAGTCTGCTAGTGATTCCATCAAGTTTGTTATTTAATTCAGTAATTGTGTTCTTAAGTTCTAGCTGGTTGCTTTTCATGATTTCTCTATCCTTCTTTATATTTTCATTAATCTCCTTGAACATTCTAATAATCAGTGTTCTGAACTCTGTCTCCGATAGGTTGGTTACCTCTATTTCCTCTATTTCCACTGATTCAGGAAGTTTCTTCTGTTCTTTTATTTGTGTTATGTTTCTTTGTCTCCCCATTCTGGCTTACTCTTTGTGTTTGCTTCAATATAACAGATAGATCCCCCAGATTTCTCAGTCTTTTCTGGGTAAACTTATATGGTGTGTGTCCTTTATATTTGAATTACTCAGTCTCCCTATTCTCCTGTGCTTGTATCTGAGGTGTTCCTTGTGTCGTGCGTCCTCACTTGTTGAAGTTTTAGTTTTGATTACTTTTGGTTTGTCAGTAGGTGGGATTGACTCCCAGATTGATTAGCTGTGAGGATCAGCAGCTTCTGCAGTTTATGAGCTGCTGTGAGAGGATTGACCCCTCTGATGAAACTTGGACCCTATGGGTCTTAGTACCTGTAGTAACTTCTTTTTGGGTGTGACTCTTGTATGTCAAACCCAGAAATGCTCTGGTTTTATCTAAAGTTGGCCTCCGGGTATGATGATTCTTGTGTCTGTTTGTTTGGACCCACTGCTGCAGAGTGATTTTAGAGCATAACAGATCAACAAGAACAACCTCCGCAGCCACCAAAGGAAACCAAATGCTCGCACAATTAAAAAAACCAACCATCAAACTACAGTCAACTTGTACAGAAATATCAATCATACTAATGAAGAAACCAAACAGAAACAAAACAAAAACCACATACTCAATAATAACAGAAGAGGAAACAAAATAAAATACAATATCCTAAAATAAAAAATAGAATAAACATGAGAAACCGATTAGCTATACCTAAAAAATAAAAAAAAACTAAAATAATAATAAAAAAAGTAAGAAAAATTTAAAAAAATAAAATTTGCAGAAAAAAGGAAAAGAGGAAAAGTATAGCAGTGAGAAGAATGAATAAAATAAGAGAGAAAGTGAGGGTGGGGAAAAAAGAAAAAGAAAAGAAAGAAAAAGAAAAAGAAAAAAGGAAAAAATATATATATATATATATTTGTCTACACACCCATATATATGGACATATATTCACCTATATACACCTATATATATATGCCTATATTAAAAACTACAATATGATTATAATGAAATAGAAATAAAAACCAAAAACAACCAAGATAAGCAGCCAATAAAGGGAAAACAAAACAGAATAAAACCAAACAAACCAAAAATACCCGTGCTGGTCTAGGCTAAAGTCCACCAAGCTCTCTTCAGATTGTCTGCTGTACAAAAATTCCTGTGCGTCTTGTGGGAACAGTAGGCCACCTGATGCCTAGCGTGATCCTGGCACTGCAGGTTTGCTGTACTTGAGTGTGGTTGTGACGTGTGATTGGTGGTTTTTACAAAGTCACTGCCTTTTTGCTTTTGCCTGTCCCAAGGCAGGCTGCACCCCCAAAGGCTCAATGAGTGTCTCTGGGCACCCTTTGGGTTGACAGCCGTGGAGAATTAAAGAATTCCTCACTACCAAAAGCCTGCTGCTAAGAATCTGTTAATTAGTGCCTCAGCAGATGAACCTGCCCTGCCTCCCAAGCCTTGCCTAAAGGTGGGGGCGGGGTGGGTAGTCTCACTCTGCTGCCTTTACTGGGTGGAAATTCTCAACCCCCTGCAGGTAAGGATATCTTCTTAGTCTGCCCCTATTGCTCCCTTCAGGAGTCAGTTTAAGACTGTCTTGGCGGGGGACAAAGTTTGTGGGAGTGGGTGAGTTATTGGGTTGTGTTTTTTTTTGCTTTCTGTTCAAGAGTAGAAAAAGGGGAAAAAAATAAAAAACATAAAAATAAACAAAGCCACAGTTCCAACACTGTTTCAAGCTAAGGCCTTTGCCTCTTATGCTCCAGCGGAGTTCCTGCTGCTCTCCCAAAGGGTCTGCCGGGATTTAGGGAATTGCGCGCACCCTACCGTGTGGCCAAGATCCCCGCTCCGCGTCTCTCGGGGACCTGCGTCTCCACCCGGCGCACTGCTTGTCCGAGTGAGTCTTCTTTTTCCCCTGCTCCCGGGTTCCAGGCTTCTGCCTCGGAGCCGGCGCGCCCGCGCGGATCTCCTGCTGCTCTCCCAAACGGTCTGCCGGGATTTAGGGGACTGCGCGCACCGTGCCGCGTGGCTCCGATCCCCGCTCTGTCTCTCCGGGATCTGTGACTCCGGCGCGCTGCGTCTCCGCGGGCGAGTCCTGTGTTTCCCCTGCTCTCGGGTTTAAGGCTTCTGCCTTGGAGCCGGCGCGCGCCCGCGCCGTTCTCCTGCTGCGCTCCTGGAGGGACTGCCGCCGGGGTTCAGGGGACTGCGCGCAGCTTTCCACGCGGCTCCGATCCCCGCTCCGTCTCTCCGGGACCTGTGTCTCCGCCCAGCGCGCGCTGCTTCTCCGCGGGCGAGTCCTCTGTTTTCCCCTGCTCCCGGGTTTCAGGCTTCTGCGCTCCGCGGGACCCGGTGGGCACAGAGACTGATCCCTGAACCGGGCGGGTGCAGGGACTGATCTTGCCCTGTCGCTGCGGGGCTCTGCACCCTGCTTCCTGGGGAACGCGGGTGCAGCTCGTACCTCTGCACAGTCGTCTCCTCTCTCTCCTCCCGCACTTGCCCGGCCTGAGCTTCTGCCTCAGACTGCCTTTTTTTTTTTTTTTTTTTTTTTTGAGGACTGTGTCACTGGCCCTCATATGTGGGAGCCGAACTGGGGCCGCTGGCTTCCCAAGCCAGCACTTAACCACTGCACCACTCGGCCGGCCCTGTATCTATGTTTTCTTTTGCTGCTTATACTTTTAGTGTCAAATCTAAGAATCCATTACTAAATCTGAGGTCATAAAGATTTAACAAGTGTTTTCTTCTAAGAATTTTATTAGTATTACCTCTTATAAAAATTTAAGTTGTTGACTTATTTGAGTTAATTTTTATATACAGAATGTGGTAGGAGCCCAGCTTTATTATTTGCATGTGGTTATCCAGTTGTCCCAGCACCATTTGTTGAAGAGACTATTCTTTATTCATTGCATGACCTGGCATCATTGGCATAAATCAAGTGGCCATAGATGTTTGTATATATTTCTGAACATGTTACTATATTGGTCTATATGTACATTTTTATTCACACTGTTTGAAATACTATAGCTTTGTAGTATGTATTGAAATCAAGAAGTGTGAGTCTTCTTTTTCTTCATCAATATTATTTTGGTAATTTGGGGCCAACTTGCAATTCCATATGAATTTGTGGATCACCTTTTAGAATTATTTGGGGGCGGGGGGGAGAATGCTATTGCTATTTTGGTAAGGATTGTATTGAGTCTTTCAATTGCTTTGGGGAATATTTTTCAATAATAATGTTATCCAATTCATGAACTTGGGATGTTACTCAATTTATTCAGGAGTTTAGTTTTTTTTCCAGCAATGTTCAGCAATGTTTTGTAGTTCAGTGTAAAAGTCTTACACCTGCTTGGCTAAATTTATTTTTAGGTATTTAATTTTTTCTTATGAGATTGTTAATGTAATTGTTTTCTTACTTTCCTTTCAAATTGTTCATTGCTATCTATAGGAATACATCTGATCTTTGCAAGTTGATTTTTGTATCCTGCAACTTTGCTGAATTTGTTCACTCAATTTCTCTGTAGCTTCTTTAGTATTTTCTACTTATAAGATCATGACATCTGCAAATAGAGATGGTTTTGATTCTTCCTTTATAAATTTAGATGGCTTTTATGTTTCTTAGATGGTTTTGATTTCTATTTCTTGCCTAATTTCTCTGGCTAGGACTTTCTGTGCAATGTTGAATAGCAGTGGTAGAAGTAGACATCCTTGTCTTGTTCCTGATCTAAGGGAGTATGCTCTTGATTATATAACAATTGAGCATAATTTAAACTGTGAGTTTTACATAAATGAACTTTATCATGTTGAGAAATTTCCATTTTATTCCTAACTTGCTGAATGTTTTTAATCATAAAGCAGTGTTAAAACTTATGAAACAAATTTTCTGTGTCTATTAAAATCATCATGTATTTTTTCCCCTTCATTCCATTAATGGGATGAGTCTATACTTCCTCTAGGACAGTTTCTGTCATTTTGTTTTTTCATTTTTCTATAAATTTGGTTTACTTTCTTCTTCTTCTTCTTCTTCTTCTTCTTCTTCTTCTTCTTCTTCTTCTTCTTCTTCTTCGCAAATCTCACAATTTTGTGTTGAAAACTGGACATTTTGTATATCACAATGCTGTTAATTTGCAGATCAGATTCTCACCCCCCCTCCCTGAGATTTTTTATGCTCTTTGTTGTTGGAATAATTTCTTATTAGTGACTTTTCTAAACTATTTTTGTAAATATTGTATGCTTTTTCATGTATGGTCACTGAATTCTATCTTCTGTTAGCTTTTGGATCAGCTAGTAATTTGACAGAGCTTGTTTTTAAACTCCTGGGGCCTGTAAGAAAATTTAAAATACAGCAAACAAAACAAGAAATATATTTTTCCTATCTTTGCAGGTTGACTCAGAGTGGATCACTCCTTCTATTCTTATCTAGGACTTTAAAATTCTACTTTAGCTTTCAGTTTCTGCCTATGTGAACCTTAACCATTAGCCACAGTAAAAACTTAGGTTTTTCTTAAGTCTTTTTCGAGAATGTGCTAGCTAGCTCTGGGCATAGGTGTGGTTTTCTGCATTCCCCAGTACACACTGGAGTTTTTTGTGTTTTTTTTAAGGTTTTATTGGGGAATAGGGGAGGGGAAAAGTGTTGGGGAAATGCGGAAAGGGAAAAGCCAAGTTGTTGTCCTTTTGTTCGTCAGTCTAGTTGTGGAGGATGTTGCTGCACTGGCCCATGTTGGTATTGTGATCATTGCGCTCTTCCTGGCTGAGGCAGATCGGTTGCCAGCCATTAGACGGCCACTCACAGCGACTCACAGCAGCTCACTGCAGCCTACACAGTCGCCCACCACACACGGCAGCCCAGCTCCAGGTCAAGCCATTGTTCACAATCTTAGCTGTAGAGGGCGCAGCTTACTGGCCCTTGTGGGAATCGAACAGGCAGCCCTGTTGTTCAGAGCTTGTGCTCTTACCAACTGAGCCACTTGGCCAGCCAGCACACTGAAGCTTTTTAAATCACTATTTCCAACATATTTCTTCCCCAGACTCTTTATTCCTAGGCTTTTTTGATTTATCTGCTGCTTGCCCCATCTGTTGTCCCTTGCCCAGTCAGTTTCTGCTAGTATATGCCTTTAAACACTTTCAACATATGATTCCCAGATAGCTTCTCTAGCCATGAAAGAATCTGGAGGGGTGTCAAACAATGTTAAGTCACTTAACTGATTCTTCAGACAGGTACAGCACAGGCAGAAATTCACAACAAGAATTCTTTTAGAACAAGGGCCATATTCCTCCTCTGGCACCAGCAAACTACACCAGAAACATGAGTTGCCATCCCCATGGTTGCCTCTGACCTGGGGATCAGGGGAGAATAGTTGAGTAAACAAAAATGTGTGATACACTCTTACTGAAATTTAATAGCTTTTATCTTCATAAAGCACGCCATTTGGGGCTATAAATTTTGTTTTGTTTTGTTTTTTGTTTGTTTGTTTGCTTGCTTGCTTGTTTGTTTAATCAAGACTCATGATTAGAGGCCCAAGTCTCCAAAAGTTGACTGATAATTTTTTTTTAAAGATTTTATTGGGGAATTGGGGGAGGGGAACAGCATTGGGGAATCGGGGAAGGGGAACAGACAAGTTGCTGTCTTTTTGTTCTTCAGTCTAGTTGTAGAGGACATAGTGTCACTGGCCCATATTGGTATTGTGATCATTGTGCTCTTCCTGGGTGAGGCAAATCAGTTGTCGACCACTGGATGGCCACTCATGGCAGCTCTTGGCATCTCATGCTGGCTGCTAGCTGCTCACAGTAGCTTTAAGGCAGCCTACTGCAGCTCCTCTGCAGCCTAAGCTTTAGCCGGCGACTCACGGCAGCCCAGCTCCAGGTTGAGTTATTGTTCACCATCTTAACTGTAGAGGGCACAGCGTCACTGGCCCTAATGTGGGATTCAAACTGGGACCCGTCTGGTTAGAGCTGGCATCCCAAGCCAACTCTTAACCAATGCGCCACTCAGCCAGCCCAGACTGATAATTTTTGCCAGCTTAATTGCTTTACTGGAGAGACACATCCTTGGAGATTCCTACTCAGACATTCTCAGATCTAAATGCCTTTTCAAATCCCATCTCTCAGTTGTATTTTTTATTTTTGCAAATCTCCAATCTTCTGGATTTTCTACAGTCTTTTATTCTTGTTTGCAAAGCATCCCAATAATTTCCAAGATAATCTCCTTTTCAATATACATTGTTAAATGCAGGCAGTAATATGTAACGTTCTAATAATAGCTAAGAGGCTAATGTTCTGAGTCTTTCAAACTCAGCCTAGAGCTATAAATTGATCAGGCACCTCATAAACCTTCAATGTTTAACCAGGTGACAGTTTTACCAAATGCTCTGCTATGGTATATCTCCATGTTTCCAGCCTCAGATATATTTTTTCTCATTTCCCACTGCCTGAACACTAAGCTAATGATACATAAAGTTTTATTATAGAAACATACCACCTGAATATCGCAATTTTTGCATTATTAGAGCAATTACAGTTGTAATAAGCAATTCAATCTGTGTCTTAATAATTTTTTTTTACAATACAAATAATATTTTATTGCAGATATGCCAGATATCTTAGAGGTTCTACCCCAGGAGGAATTCAGGGTTATAATATACTTTAATATCTGACTGCCTTTGCAGTGTTATTGTTTTAGGCTTAGAGATCTGAGAAAGCTATTGAAAGAATAATCTCTAAGGAGGTTTTATGGGGCAGGCCTAGAAATGGCATACAGTACTTCTACCCACAATCCTTTGGTAAAAACTAGTCACATGGCCCCAATTTAAATTCAAGAGAAAGTATATAATATGATATTCCTGTGACATCAAAAGAGAAAATGTGACTGGTCAGTAATTGATCTCTGTTACACATTATACATATAGTTTTTGGGTTTTTTTGACAAAATTTCTTTTTCTTTTCTTTTAATAAGATTTTTTTTTAATTGGCAAATTGGGGGAGGGGAACAACCATGCTGTTGTCCTTCGATCTTAGTTGTGGAGGATGCAACAAGCTCAGCCCCAAGTCTAGTCACGATACTCAGCTCAAGGTATTGTGTTCAATTAGTTGTGGGTGGGTGTAGCCACAAACCCATGTGGGAATCAAACCAGCATCCTCATTGTTAGGAGCATGTACTCTATCCCCTGCCACTAGGGTGGCAGCTCAGCTCAAGGTGTTCGGTCTTTAGTTGTGTGTGGGCATAGCCCACCATTCAAACTGGTAGCCTTGATGTTAGAAGCATGTGCTTTCACCAGATGAGCCATCCTGCCACCTGGTGGCAGCTCAGCGGCAGCTCAACTAGGGCACAGTGTCACTAGCCCATGTGCGAATCAAACCAGTGACCCTGTTGCTCAGAGCTTACACTCTTTGGCAAGTTCTTAACCAACTGAGCCACTCAGCAGACACTACATATTGTTGTTTTAAAATGTGTGTTCAGTAATCACAGTATCTGAGGTTGCTTGGGCCTGTCCCTGGTCTCTGGGTATCTGTCAGATCTTGCTCATATTGACTTATTTTCTTATTTTTCTGTTAATCTTATTTCTATTTTTTGCCCCTCAAGATTATGTGTGAGGATTTCTTACAGTCTAGGTTACATATTTTTATGGAGATATTTGTTTGTTTGCTTTTGTTTGTTTTTCTTTTTAAAAAATTATTTAAGGCTACTGGGAACACTGCCATAGTGCTTCAATATCCTCCTCACCTCTCTTGAAGGCTTGCATTCAAAAATTGGCCTGGGAAATTCTGTGTGTACTTTTACATATTCAATAGTTTAAGGGATTTTTAAATGTTTTATTCAGATTTATTTTTATTGTTATTCATTGGGAAGGTTGATCTGAGTTATCTAACCTGCTTTTATTGGAAACAAGAAATAGAGTTAAACTTGAAACAAGAATAAATCTAAGAGCTTTCTTCATTTTCCAATCAACCAATCCTCAGCCACTGTAAATTCTCCAATGACTTCTGGTTGTAAAATGCAATCAATAAATTTTTCTCACTTTATGATTGTGTCAGACACACCTGAAGTGACCATTAGTAAGTCATACTTTTGTATAATCCTCTCCTCATGAGTACAGGCATAGCCTGTGACTTAACGTACAACTAATAGAAAATGGCTAACGTAAAAGGATAATCACCCTGTGACTATATTACATAATATATAACTCTCTAATCAGACTGGACTGAAAGATTCTCCAGCTGGCTTTCAAGAAATGAGTTGCTGTTTTGTGAGAGGGCATGTGAACAACTGTAGAATCTGAGAGCAGCCCTAAGCTGACAACTAGTAAGAAAATAAGGATCTCAGTGCTACAACTCAAAGGAATTGAATACTGCCAACAATCTGAGGGAGTTTGGGAGAGGGCCTCTCATCAGAGGAATCAGCTAAGCCATGCCAGAAATCCTGATCAATCAAAACTGAGAGATAATAAATGTATGTTCTTTTAAGCTGCTAAATTTGTGGTAATTGGTTAGACTGCAGGAAAAAAAATGATATAATGTCCTCTTTAAAAATTTGATTATATTTAATCATATACATATATTTTACAGAACACAAAATATAATTACATTATACATGCCATATTTTTCCTTTTAAATCAGTCTACATTTTATTTGATTGTCTTGTTTTCTTTTTGACTTGGCACCTTCCTGCATATTTCTCCATTAATCTACATCAGACCCACTCCAAGTGGCATTCTAAATTATTATTTTTAATAACTGTATAATATTGTATAATACGGATATAATATACTCAGTGATCCCTCTGTTATTGAATATTTGCTTTGTTCCTGATTTTTTGCCACCATGAACAATGCTAAATATATAATTCCATACAGTCTATTTATTTTATTTTCATTTGTTGTTTCTAAAAACTGTGATTGATGGATCAAAAAGTTTATGCATTTTAATTTAATACATGCTTTTAGATGACTCTCAAAAATGACTGCAGCTTTCATATGACTACCAACAATTTATAAGATTAAACATTTATCAACATGTTCAGCTGTAATAGGTAATATATCTATTTCACTTTTTGCTGGTGAGACAAAAAGATAGAGAGAAAGAGAGATTACTTTTACTTTAACTTGCATTTCCCAGGACATTAGTCAGCTTGGACATCTTTTCATTTGTTCTTCCAACCATTTAGATTTTTCCATCTACAGTATCCTCATTTATATAATTTTTTAATTTTTCTATAAAATTTTTTCTTAGTGGATCTCTAAGACTCAATTTTTGATAGATATTATATGTTTTTCATGTGCAGAACAGATATAATCTTCCAAATCCAGTGTTTATTTATTATAACATTCACTACACAACCATTTTAAGTTTTATATAATTAAATGTGTATTTTTTTTTTTGAAGCTTCTGTCCAGTGTTGATTAAGAAATATCTCAGGCCGGCCCAGTGGCTCAGTTGGTTAAGAGTTGGCTTAGAGCGCTAGCTCTGAGCAACTGGGCCACCAGTTTGATTCCCACATGGGCCAGTGATGCTGCACCTGAGCTGAGCTGTCGCTGAGCTACCACCAGGTGGCAGGATGGCTCAACTGGTGTAACAACAAGATTGTCTGTTCAATGGTGGGCTACGCCCACCCGCAACTAAGACTGAACTCGGCACCTTGAGCGGAACTGCCGCCTGGATGGCTCAGTGAATAGAGCGTCTGCTCTTAACAATAAGGCTGCTGGTTTGACTCCCACATGGGATGGTGTCTACGCCCACCCGCAACTAAGATTGAGCATAGCACCTTGAGCTTAGAGTCCACGAGCTGCTGACAGGAAGCCAGATGGCGACTGGCGCCCTCCACAATGAAGATTGAAGAACAACAACTTGGCCCCTTCCCCAATTCCCCATCACTGTTTCCCTCCCCCAATTTCCCAATAAAATCTTTAAAAGAAAAAGAAATCTCTCCAACATCTCTCCCAGTTTGTACATGTGTATTCTTATATCTATTTTTTAAATAGTGATTTTTTTTAAAAAAATAATTTTTTTCTCCATTTATAATTTATTTGAGTATGATATATTCACTAAAAGCTTCAGTGCAACATTAAATAATACTGACAAGCTTTGCCATCTCTATGCTAGTACTAGTGTTATAACTGAAAAGTTTAAACTCTTATTTTATTAGAGCTGTTATTAGGAATGACTAGTGTATTTTCTCCAACACTGTTTCAACAATATTCAAATGTTTATATGGAGATATATGTCAGATTTTGTAATATGTCATGATAAAGAATATATATCCCGCCAGCCGAGTGGCACGGTGGTTAAGCGCTGGCTTGGGAAGCCAGCGGCCCCGGTTCGGTCCCACATATGAGAGCCAGTGACACTGCCCTCAAAAAAAACAAAAAAGAATATATATCCCTTGTATGACCAGGGGAGGGCAGGAGAAGCTTAAGCTTATTTGATCTCTGATTTTTTTTCTTTTAATATTGTGCTAAAGCATGTTTGGTATATATATATATTCTTGTACATTCAAAAATAAAACATACTTACAGGTTTTTACACAACCTTAATATTTTGATATTAATGTTATTCTGTCTTTACAAGCCAAATTGAAGGGCCTTCTGTTTTATTTTTTGTTCTTAGTCAGAACATTTTTAATAACATTGAAATTATTTTCCTTTTAAAGATTGGGTAGCACTATATATGGGATCTATATGGTCTTGGAGTATTTTTCAGTGGAAGGTATTAAAATTCTTTTAAAATTTATTTTATGGTAATGTGTCTAAACAAATGTTTTACAGTATTGTACTGTATGTTTGAAAGTTGCTAAAAGAGTAAATCTTGGGGCTGACCGAGTGGCTCAGTTGGTTAAGAGTTGGCTTAGAGCGTGTGCTCTGAGTAATGGGGCTGCTGGTTCAGTTCCCACATGGGCCAGTGAACACTGTGCCCTAGCTGAGCTGCTGCTGAGCTGCCACCAGGTGGCAGGATGGCTCAGCTGGTGTAATAACAAGATTGCCTGTTCAATGGTGGGCTATGCCCACTTGCAACTAAAGATTGAACTCAGCACCTTGAGCTGAGCTGCAGCCTGGATGGCTCAGAGGATAGAGTGTGCGCTCTTAACAACAAGGCTGCTGGTTCGACTCCTGCATCGTATGGTGGCTACGCCCACCTGCAACTAAAACTGAACACAGCACCTTGAGCTTAGAGGCCACAAGCTGCCAACAGGAGACCAGAGGGCGACTGGCACCCTCCACAACGAAGATTGAAGAACAACAACTTGGCTGGTCCCCTTCCCCAATTCCCCAACACTGTTCCCCTCCCCCAATTCCCCAATAAAATCTTTTAAAAAAAAGTAAATCTTAAATATTCTCACCACACACACACACAAAAACGTGGTAACTATGTTATGCAATGAATGTATGAACTAACTTTATTGTAGTAATCATTTTGCAATGTATATGTATATCAAATTATCATATTGAACACCTAAAATTTACACAATTTATATGTTAACCATTTCTCAATAAAGCTCGAGGAATTTTTTTTATAAATATAAAACAGAGAAAGAAATATTTCACATCTCCTTGGATAAATTTTAGAAACTATATTCTGCTAGGAATTATTGTTTCCTCTAGATACTGTAGTTTATTTATACATAGTAGCATGTGATAGTTCCTTGCCATTATTTTAATCTTTCCTAGTAAATACATTATAAACACTTTGTCATTGTTTACCCTTATATGTTTTGCTCTATTTTTTTCTTTGATAGGGATCATAGAGATTTAACTGTATTTTTGAATGCACAAATGAGTATTCCCTCTCATCTATATAGCATCTCATCACAATGACACCCAAGAAAGTATTAGTAATAATTCCAGTTGTCAAAGATGCTAAATTAGTAAAGATGCTAAATGTATAATAACCAGGAATATCATAACTTGGAAATTAAAATTCAACTTAAAATTATATGATTTAGTGGCTGCATATTTACATGGTATCATAAAAAATGACATTTCTCAAAATTCCTGATCCCATTCTTAGAAACACACAAAGTTTTCATGAGAAGGTCTTACTCAAAGTATTTTTTCACTAGAATTTACTTCTTAATAAACATGAATACCTACACAAATATTAAAGATATTGCCATCTACTCCCTCTAAATTATAACAAGCTTACAAAAAGAAACTGGCCATATTACAATACAAGCCAACAGATTATGTAGTTTGCAATTATTACTGAAAAATTTAGCACACAGAAGGTAAGAAAACACAACTTGCCATCCCAAAATGTGTCTCTCTGTCATGAGAAACAAGGGGCAAACTAAAGTGTACATAGAAAGTTGTAGAAGGTTTGTGAAAGAGGAATCTTAAGAAAGGAATTTTGTGTGTGATCAAGCATAATCTTTCTAAAAAGCAAAGATTTTGTGTCTTACCAATTCTGCTTTATACTGTCTTCATCTGGATTTATTTTAAAAACCTGTTTTACTTATAACTAACATTCTGTGTTTGCCTGCAAAGTCTTTAATCATCACCATGATTAAATGGATAACTAAATATTGTTTCATGGTGATCTATGAACATATTTTACCAGGTGTCTTAAAACCTTTTCATATTTTTGACGAACATTCTATACACAAAACAGAATTAGACTTAGAGATACAGAGAAAAAAACAAATGGTTACTAGATGGGAGTGGAGTGGGGAGATTGGGGAGAAAGTGAAGGGATAAGAAAGTACAAATTGTTAGTCACAAAATAATAATGGGGATGTGAAATACAGTATGGGGAATATAATCAATAATGTTGTAAAGATTATGTAGGAGGGCCGGCCGAGTGGCTCAGTTGGTTAAGAGCTCGCTCAAGAGTGCGAGCTGAGCTCTCAGCAACAGCGGCTCGAGGCCAGCCTGAGCTGAGTTGCCGTTGAACTGCCAATAGGTGGCAGGATGGCTCAGCTAAAAAAAAAAAAAAAATACTATGTAGGGTGCCAGATGGACACTGGACTCATCGGGGGAATCACTTCATAGATGGTGTAGCTGCCTGACCGCTGTGCTGTACACCCGAAGCTGAAGCAGAATAATATTGAATGTCAACTATAAATATACATATATATGTATATAGTCACGGGATATACAGTACACCATACAGAATATAGTCAATGGTACTGTAACAGCTATATATGAGGCCTGGCAATTAAATTTGAGAACTGGCAACTGTACATTGGCAGCAGTGTACAAAGAGCCTGTATAGTTTCATAACCTTGGTATATCAGTGTCTCACAGCTGTGTTTGTGTCAGTGTGTGGCAGTGTCTTGCTGAGTGGCGTTCATTATTGTTGTTGCATGTTTTTGTGTGCCATCGCAAAAATGTCTGAGCTTGAACTAGAGCAACAAACAAACATCAAATTTCTTGTTCAACTTGGCAAGAGTAGAAGTGAATCAGGGACATGTTAGTCCAAGTTTATGGGGACAATGCCATGAAGAAAACGGCACTGTACAAATGGATTAAACATTTTTCTGAGGGGAGAGAACACGTCACTGATGAAGAGAGGTAAGGGCAGCCAGTAATCAACAGAACTGATGATAACATTGCAAAAATTCATTGAATCGTGAGTCAAAATCATTGGCTGAATGTGAGAAGCACAGCAGACCAAGTAAACATCGAGAGAGAAACAGTTAGGAAAATGTTAACTGAAAATCTTGGGATGAGAAAGGTGTGTGCAAAAATGGTCCCAAAGGAGCTCACCGATGAACAAAAACTAAGGGAGTTTTTAGCCAGTTAACAAAATAACTGTATTGAAACACCCTTCCTACTCACCTGATCTGGCCCCCAATGACTTCTTTCTTTACCCGAAGATAAAGGAAATATTGAAAGGAAGACATTTGGATGACATTCAGGACAGCAAGGGTAATACGATGACAGCCCTGGTGGCCATTCCAAAAAAAAGAGTTCCAAAATTGCTTTGAAGGGTGAGCTAGGTGCTGGCATCGATGCATTGCTTCCCAAGGGGAGTACTTGGAAGGTGACTGTGGTGATATTCAGCAATGAGGGATGTAGCACTTTTTCTAGGATAAGTTTGCCAACTTAATTGTCAGGCCTTGTACAACAACGCCAGAAGGGTAGTAGACTTGGGCAGGGGGGAGGGTGGTGGTTATTATTTTGTGAGGGGGGTAAATTCCTAATCATTATGTTACTGTGTACACCTGAAACTAATATAATTTTTTCTTTAATTACAATTCCACCAAGTTTTATGAAGTTAAATAAAAATTTGGGGAGGGTGGAAACCTTTTTTTTTTTTTGAGGGCAGTGTTACTGGCCCTCATATGTGGGACTCGAACTGGGGCCACTGGCATCCCAAGCCAGCGCTTAACCACTGCGCCACTCGGCCAACCCAGGGGTGGTGGAAAAATAAAGTCTTTTTGACCTCAACTAACTTTGAAAATTCCCAGATGGCCTTGAAACATTTCAAAGGACTTGTTCTCTTTTCCTATGAAAGAGAGATATTAGTTGTTAAATTACATGGGATGAATTATCAAATAAATGATGCTAATCCTACTAGATTATATTTATATAAATATATGTTATTAATATAAGTGTTATAAAATTTATATGAAATTCCTAAAAATCGGATATGTCATAAAAACAGGTTTCAATCATAATTCTAGTTATCTTAGAATGCTGTATTTTACAAAATAACCAAATTTGTCTATGAAATACATGATAATGAGCTATCATCAGATCTTTAACCAAGCAAATTTGAGGTCTTTTCTCATATATATATACAGTTATCGTTTTACTGTGATGCTTTTGCAAATGAGTTTCATCAAAGACGCATGGAATGTATTCTAAAACATGGGCATCTAATAACTTTAAGATCATAAAACTGAACTGGATAAGAACTTAACAGAACTCTAAGAAAAAACTGGATTCATAAAATTGCCAAAAAAATAAAAAGATCAAGAATCAATTACATCAGAGTGAGTTAAAATGTCAAACTAGGTATTAATAAATGCTATTTTCACATCCTCCCATGCCACATCAAAATTACGAATAAACTACAGAACAACCATCATTGAGAATCACCTGATGTCTAGCTGAACAGAAGTCTTATAACTAAGGATATGCAGGAACACCACTTTGAGATTTGTAGGAGAGGCTGAGACACAGAACGGGGTGGTCCCAAACTCACGTGTGGCAGTTAAAAACTGGGAGGGATATTCCAGCTGCAGAGGTCCGCCCTGAGGAGTGAGGGGGGTCCCAGCACCATACCAGGCTCCCCAGCCCAGGGTTACAGTGCCTAAGAGAGAAGTCCCCATATCTTATGACTGTGAAAATCGGCAGAGATTGTCACTGAGTGAGACAGAAAACTACTGGAGTCCCAGGTGTTCCTCTTAAAAAGCCCACACATGGACTAACTTGCTGATGGACTCGCTCTCTCTGAGCTGCAGTGCTTGGACAGCAGATCAAAAGGTGCCAGAGACATATGTAGAGAACCTGAATTGTCTAGCTTCATCATGAGGGTTGGAGGGATGGCATTGTCCCAGATAGAAGTGCTGGCAGAAGCCATTGTTCCTTTGTTGAACCATCCCCCTTCCAGCATGGAAAGGCAGGTCAGTGCTATATATATATATATATATATGAGTCTCCATCAATGTGGCTAACACAAGTCACCCTAACTTGATGATTCCGCAAGACCCTGCCCCATCCAATTTGCAGGCCCACACAAGCTGCTTACAATGGACTTTCATTAAATTGGACTGTCTTAAATCATGCTGCAGACTTTCCCAAAATTCTCAAAGGTTCACAAACCCCAAACAAGCAGGATCTTGCCTCAGAGTGCCCCGTACCACTTGCTTAGCAACCCTAAGCCTGTAACTTGTGGCAGCCAGTCTCAGTTCACCGCTTAGCCTCTCCCAGCCACCTCTAAGCCCAGTACAAATAGAAACCATCTGCAGATCACTTTGCAGCTCATACCAAGTGGCCCTGGGCAGGGCACAGGGTGCAGCTAACTTTGGCTTGCACCAGAGCCCCTCCCAAGAGATCTCAGAACCAACGTACTCATGGCTATTATGACACTACATGAGAGCACCACTGAACCACTTCCACAAATTACACACCCTAAAGGGAGACTAGGCAGGTACCACAGCCCCATTAAAGCAAATCCTGCTTTATAGAGTCGGCCCCTGCACAAAAGCTCCTCCACTGTAGTCACAGCCAGTCCTCCCACTGACATGCCAAATGCAATCCAGGTTCAACTACAACAGATGGGCACACACAACATACAGAAGGGAGCACCCCGCTCAGGTGACCAGGAACACTGCACCACTGGGGCCCACAGGACACCTACTACATAAAGTCACTTAACTAAGACTGGGAGACATAGCAGCTCGACCTAATATAATACATAAAAACAAACAAAGGGAGGCAGAAAAATTGAGGAGACAAAGAAACATGTCCCAAATGAAAGAACACAACAGAACTCCAGAAAAATAAGTAAACAAAATGGAACAAGCAATCTACCAAATGCAGAAATCAGTACACTGGATATAAGGATGCTCAATGATCTCAGTCACAACTTCAACAAGAAGATAGGAATTATAAAAAAGGACATAGGAACCATAAAAAAGAACCAGTCCGAAATGAAGAATACAATAACTGAAATAAAGAATACATTAGAGGGAATCAACAGTAGATCAAATGGAGTATCAAATCAGCGATTTGGAAGACAAGGTGGCAAAAAACACCAATTCAGAACAGCAAGAAGAAAAAGAAGCCCCAAAAATGAACACCCAATCAGAACAGCAAGAAGAAAAAAGAACCCCCAAAAAAACTAGTTTAAGGGGCCTCTGGGGCAACATCAAGCATACCAACATTTGCATTATACCAGAAAGAGAAGAGGAAGGTCAAGAATTGAAAACCTACTTGTATTTGAAGAAATAACGACGTAATAATGGAAAACTTCCATAACCTGGAGAAGGAAACAGACATACAAGTCTAGGAAGTGCAGAGTGTCTGAAACGAGATGACCCTAAGAGGCCCACAACAAGTCCCACATCATAATTCAAATGTCAAAGGTTAAAGACAAAGAGATAATCTGAAAAGCAGCAAGAGAAATGCAGTTAGTTACTTACAAATGAGCTCCCATAAAACTGTCAGCTGACTTCTCAACAGAAACTTTACAGACCAGAAGGGATTGGCATGAGATATTCAAAGTGATGAAAACCCAGGACTTACCAGAAAGATTACTCATTACCCAGCAAAGCTATCATTTAGAATTGAAGGAGACATAGAGCTTCCCAGACAAGAAAAAGCTAGAAGTGTTCATTATGGTGGTAATGAAACCAGTAATACAAGAAATGTTGGAATTCTTTAAGAAGAGAAAAAAGATAAAAAAATATGAATAATAAAATGTTAAAAACATTACAGTGTGTCTTCATTCATCTTATTCACCTGGTCTGGCATCATGAGACTTCTGGCTCTTCCCCAAAGTCAAAATGACTACGAAAGGTAAACCTTTTTAATCGATTCAGGAGATTGAGGCAGTCATGACAGCATAACTAAAGATAATTATGAAACAGGACTTCCAGAACTGCTTCAGAAAGTGGCAAGAATGATGGGATAAGTGTTCGAAGTGAAGGGGAATATTTTGTGGGGGATTAATGGCAATGTGTCTTTTACTGTAATAATTTTTTAAAAATATAAACATTCACCATATCTTTTGATCACACCTCGTATATACCTCATTTTGCCTTACTGTTTTTGGAATTTTCATGCTTATGTGAATTTCCCATGTGTATGTATTAAAACTTGATTTTCTCCTGTTAATCTGCCTTATGTCATTTAAATTATTTGACCAGGCATAAGAAAAGAGGGGAAGGGAGGAATAACCCCTTTCCCACAAAGGAAATAATAGTGATAAATAAATAACAAATAATTAACAAATCTTTTATCAGTTCACATAATATTTTGAAGCTTTTTAAAACTCTAAAGAAAAAGAATGTGATTTCTAAAATTTCTTCCTTTAATATACATTTGTATTAACAAAAAATAGTTTCAAGGATATAATCACTAGTAAATTCCATTAAATGAAATCTCATGTATAGCATTTGAAGTTATCAGAAGGGAATTATTCATATTTCTTCATATGGGAATGCATATTCTATCTAGGACTTAGGAACTTGGAAAAGATCTAACAACTGAAAACATTTTCAAAGATGTGCTAATTTCCTTTTTCTTACCACTTCTCTTAGTAAAATCTAATATAAGTAATCTTTTTTGACAGTTATATCACAAGATTGATAAGTTTCAATTTTAAATTTAAGGTCAAATAATACCACTCTGTCATTTTCATGGTACTGTTAAAAGAATTTAATGTATTTGACTAAGACTCAGACAAACTTGGTATATAATCTTGGCTCGGTTACTGCCTAGTTACAGGACCTTAGATAAAATAAAGTCGCAGGAGCTGGCCGAGTGGCACGGTGGTTAAGCGCTGGCTTGGAAAGCCAGCAGTCCCAGTTCGGTTCCACATATGAGGGCCAGTGACACTGCCCTCAAAAAACAAAAAAATAAAAATAAAGTTGCAGAAAGTTGCTGTGAGGATTAAATGTGAAATATCTAACAAAATACCTGACATATATAAGAAACAAAAACACTTTATTTTTTTCATTTTTCTTCTCTTCACAGCTTCCAAGAGTGATTAGTATTTGACCACTGGCATTGTTTTTGCATGATTTCCATTAGTTCTTGAAACTCTCTGGTACCACTACATGCATTATTCTTTTTGGATCTGTTAATTCCGGTTCAGTAACTTTGAAAAAAATTAAAATGTAAGTTAAAATTATTTCTCATCATTCCCACTTTCCATACCATATGTTAAAGAATGGTGAAACTATCCATTACTCATTATCTGAAAACAAAACCAAGCTGAATTTATTGTTTACTGTAGTAAGAGAGAAATATGCTCATCATATCTCTTCTGGCAAAGAAGGTAGCCAATATTATATAGGGCTTCTAGAAAGCATGGAGTGCAATAATTGATGGGTAATCAGTGATGTGATGAGGTTGTCATCATCTTTATTAATGTGCTTACTCTGGTAAAACTGTTATTGATGTGTTGATATCCCAAGGCATGTTTATTAGATTGAGGCTATCCTGATTGACTGCCTATCAGTAGAGAGGAATAGACACTGATTAGTTGGCTTAGAAAAGTGTGTCCACTCTAAGATCAGATATAAATTAAAAATAAGTGGCTTAGGGCCGGCCGAGTGGCTCAGTTGGTTAAGAGCTCGCTCAAGAGTGTGAGCTGAGCTCTGAGCAATGGCGGTTCGATGCCAGCCCGAGCTGAGTTGCCGTTGAGCTGCCAACAGGTGGCAGGATGGCTCAGCTAAAAAAAAAAAAATAAGTGGCTTAATACACCCTGTTGAAAGCAAGAGAGGAGACTTCAGCCCCCACTTCTTTTTGTTTCAGGAATTATTTCTCTGTCCTTTTCAAATGTGTGTATATCTTTAAAATTATTAAATAAGCCTCTTGCCAGTGTCTGAACTCAAGAATCTTTTCTCAAGAACCTGGGAGTCACCTTGTTGAAATGCAAATATCAAGGGGGAAAGAGCACCTCTCTCCCAATTCCTGTGAGAGAGTAACAGCCTGTCTTTAGTGGGCACCTTACCCCAATTTGCAGTGAGCTTTTGTTTTTCTTCTGGAGTGGTCTCCCCAATTACCATGATAAAGCTAGGAGGAACTGTATGTCAAAAGGTGTCAAGTCCTCTTATTTGAGAACTATTTATTGTTTATCTTGAAAATATGTGTGTATTAGGTTGTATCTGCTTGGCTATATAAGTGAGTGAGATTCATTTCATTACTGTCTTTGCAATCCCTGTGGTATTGCCTATGTTGCACATCAAATTCTGGTTCAAGGCTTATTCAATGATAAACTGTTAGGAAAATATTTTGTTTTTGGTTATATTTCTCCAACACCACTGAGGTAGAGTTTTTGTTAACATTTTGTAACTGTAAAACCAGCTCAAAATCATCATATCCTATTTCTAACAAGATGCTGAGTTGCTTTTCAGAGGCAACAGACCAAAACCACAAGTCACGCAGCCTAAGCATGCGCAGAAGAGAGAACTTTGACCTCCAGCTGCAGCTGGACCCAAAGTCTTGTGCCCGTCCCCCCCCCCCCACACACACACAGAACCAAAGGATCAGGACATAAACAAAACTTGAACACCAGAATTTGTTCAGAAGCCAAGGATCCATTGTCCAGGAAGATCTGGTGTTGATGTCCCTTTACCATAAATGACCAAGTTCCAATGTCTTCCTATTAAAACTTGCCCCACCAACAATTTTGCATACCTGTGCCCCCAGCCCCTTAAAAGCCTCTTAAGCTAATCCAGCAAGAAAGATGGATTTGAAGCACAGTAAGGTCTCCCATCGTCTCATGGTGCCTTCCCAATCAACAAACCTTTCCTTACTTCAAACTCCAAAGCTTTGAGTTTTGGCCTTTTGAAGCATCGGGCACACAAACTTTGGTTTCAGTAACATTTTGAACAGATGTAAAACTGGTTCTGTTAGCTAATTATTACCATGGCTACAGAATAATCAGTCTTTTCCTAAGTTTATGGAAGATTTTAAATTCTCACATGCTTTCTCTTGCCCCTATATAGCATCATAGGCATTGATTGCTGCTTAATCAGCAACCTTTGTGTAGGTACACAGCCCACCAATGAAGCACACAACCATCAATCCACATTTTCTGAGTTTGATTTTCAGGCAACCACTTACTAGCTTTGTGATTATGGGCAGATTACTTCCCTCTCTATACATCAGTTTCCTTATTTGTAAAAAATATATACTAATAGCATATACTGCATAGGTTTCTTCTGGGGAATTGACATGTAACCAAATACAACATAGTTGCATTAATTACTTTTATAATTAAATATTGTATAAAATACATATAATTTATACAATTATTTATTAAATTATAATATTTTAATTAAAATAGTTTCTGGTACTTAGTAAGGAGTATATATTGTTTATTAAATTTAAAAAGTACTCTTATGCTATAAGATTCTTGAAATTGGGATGCACAATTGATTATTTTTATATCCCAATAGCACCTGATATTAATCAAAGTCATACTTTATTTATAGCACAAGTACACTTTAAACTTAGTTCTTCCTGATTCTCCATCTAGAATGATGAACACTGAGTACAGAGTGCATCATGTACAGCCATTCAAAATTGTTTAGCATAAATGAATAACTATTTATCTATAAATATAATACCAGACAGCAGAAAGAGAAATAGTTCAAATGCAATAAAAAGATGGTAGAACCAGGTTGTCATGATGATATCTCAATATATCCAAAAAAATTCTGCATCAGACTCTATGGAAACTGTTGCAAAATGGAAAGAGCTATGATTTTAGCTTTCAGCTGAACCTGGGTTCAAGGTATAAGCTATATTGTGTGTCAGTTGTGTTACTTGGAGAGATTCATTTAATCCTTCTGAGTTGCTCCATTGTGAAATGGAAATAATGACATTTATAATTTATAGAATTATTAAAACTACATGAGATACTTTACTTGAAATGCTTTGTACATGGAAGACACATGGTAATTTATAGCCATTGTTATTAATAAGCATTAGTAGTATAACTAATAGTAGTAGTAGTAGTAGTAGTAGTAGTAGTAGTAGTAGTAGTATTTTGATAGTCTGCTTTTTTGGTACCCATTTCCCTCCCCTTTTGCAGGTGCTACCATTACACTTCAGGCAGTTGATGATGCCCTTCCACCTGTGTCCAGAAAGGCTCGACTAGTCATTTGCATTTTAGAGGTATTTCCAATTAAATTCTTTCTGTTTATAACAGCAGACTAGAAAAGGTGGGTCAAAAGATATTTTTCTATGTTATTGTAAGAGTGTGTATATATGAAAATTTTAGTTCTTCAAATATATTTCATTAGCAGCTCCCTATTTGTAAGGCTTATGTTGCCTATATAGAGTTTTTGCAGCTTACCACATTTATCTTCTAACTAACCAGATAATCTGATGAAAATAGATTTTGCAAGTTCAATTGGTAAACAGTACCATTATGCAACTCTCAGAATGAATTAAGATGTTCAATGAAATATATATTTTTATACTAATAAAATTTTTATTCAGCCAAATATCTGTTATTTATCACAGAAACAATGCATATTAAATATAAAAAATTTAAAAATACATATATTCATAAGGAAGAAAATACCAAAAATCTACTCAAAATTTATGACAGAAATTCAGTTAAAATGTGAATAGATTTCATTTCAGAGTATTTTTCCTGCATGTATTTATATACTTTTTCTTATAACAGGTTATATTTTTCATTACTTAATACTTTCTATGGGAAGAATTATATTTTTCTAGTAGCTTTCTTATTAGCTGAATATTATTCCTTTACATAAATGTATCACAATTTGCTTATGCAGTCTCCTATTATTAATCATTTCCTCACATGGTCGGGAACAATGGGTATTGTGCCTGTGCGTGTGCATGCATGTTGGGTTATTAATTGTATCTGATTAAATGATTGGCAATTTTAAACAAATGAATTAAGTCAGATAAAAACCTGGAAAGTTATCAGTTCCTTCTTAAAAAACAATAATTTTGCTTCATGAAACAGAAAATTGAAAGAAAAATGTCTTTAGGTATTGGTAAAACCGTTAGTTTTGCAGGTTAAGTTCATGAAATTTAGGGCTACAGAGCCTGTGAAAGAAATCTGGACCATTTATATATATGTGCATCTTTCAACTCTTCATCTTGGATCTCAGCATCAAATGGCAGGTGCTTTTTTCATTGAAATGGAAAGAAATTATTTCCTGCAACAACAACAAATCTACTTAATTCACAGAGAAAGGAAAAATCCTGTTTTGTTGCCATCATGAATAGTTAAGTGCTGACTAATCTATCTACCACCTAGGACAACGGAAGTACATCTATGCTCCTATAAATTATAACTTTTATTTGTCTCAACCAAAATTAAGTGAAATAAGCAGTTTTACTAAATTAAAAATAACAAACCCTAACAATTTTCAGAAATAAATATTATTATGCTAAATTCCAAATTCTTGAAAGTTTTCCTTACAGAGCATCAATTCTATTTGAGTTGAAATTACAGACTAATGAGACTTGGGCTTTCTTGACATGTATAAATTGTATTTCTTTGAAATTTATTTGTAATTTAAATTGAATTTTTTGACCTTTTGAGCTTCTTTTGCTCAGCCTGCTCCAAACTCTTTGGAGTGTAATTTCTCTTCCAATAATGGCCCTTGAGCCATTCTCTACTGCTCGGGCCTGCTTCTATTTCTTTGAAGTATACTACCTCTTCTAATAAACTGCTTTTTCACTAAAAAAAATAAAAATAAAAATAAAAACAAATCAATAAATAAATTGCATTTTTTTTTACTAGTCAGTAAATGATTAGTATTTATTTTCCCGAATAACAGGCTCTATTATAACTGGTCCCTGCTCATCTTCCATCCCCCAAACTTGTCTTATTCTGAAGCTGCTGATCAGCTTTAGCCTTTCTGCCTTTCTTTTCAAGATACTAAAACATTTGGATGAAAGTTGCTAATATGCAGTCAAAAACTCAGATGTTCTAATTATATATTTGCAGATGTTTACTGAGAGGAAAAGGAAAGTTTCTGTTTATCCTTAAGGGGAAATAATGAACATTTGATTGTGATGTTATTGGAATGTGTTTACAAATGAGTAGAGGCATTATATTTAAATAAACCTGGGCAGGATTTTCTGTGAAGACTTATAACTCCTCTCTTTCTCCCTCTCTGTCTCCCTCTCCTTCTCTCCTTCTCTCTCTTTCTCCCTCTCTCCCTCCCTCTCTTCCTCTCCCCACTCCTCCCTCTCTCCCTCTCCCTCTCTTTCCCCAAATTCCTGCCTAAATGTGTTCACCATTGTTTTTTGTGCTCCTGCATAATATGTCTCACCAGAAAATAGCAGAGTACAAGCTTTAGATTTACACTTACAGTTAAGCAGAATAAAAACCCTACTGGAATCTTATGCCTAAACTGCCTTGGGCCAGATGATGGATATTATTGGGGACTACCCTAGATAAGAATAAATATGTACCTTATTTCTCATTGGCTATATGCTGCATTTCTGTATATAGGTTTAGAAATTTCCCAAAAAAGCAGGATGATTTGGGCACATTCTTTTACATGACTGTAATTACATCTTCATACTCTCACAACATTACAATAAATTTTCACAGCAATCAAGATGTACATATAATATACAGATCACTGATTTTTATTTCACCTATTATCTGGATAATTTATTTCATATGACTATAATCTAAAATTTGTAGGCTGGCCGAACAGTTGGTTAAGAGTTGGCTTAGAGTGCGAGCTCTGAGCAACAGGCCCGCCGGTTCAATTCCCACATGGGCTAGTGAGTGCTGCACCCGAGCTGAGCTGTCACTGAGCTGCCAACAGATGGCAGGATAGCGCAGCTGGTGTAACAACAAGATTGCCTGTTTGTTGGTGAGCTACGCCCACCTGCAACTAAGATTGAACACAGAACCTTGAGCTTAGAGGACACGAGCTGCTGCCTGCCGACAGGAAGCTAGATGGTGACTGGCGCTCTCTACAATGATGATTGAAGAACAGCAACTTGGCTGGTCCCTTCCCCAATTCCCCAACACTGTTCCCCTCCCTCAACTCCCCAATAAAATATTTAAAAATAAATAAATAAAATGTGTATGAAAAAATCTTTAGTTCATAAAATGTATGTATTTTAAAATACCAATTCAACAGGACAAATGACTTGATGTTTTAAAAATAAAGCCGATCTCTTATCATGAAGCAGCTTGATAATATAACTATCACCATGTAAATGTCTTTTAATTGATCTTTAGTAATAATTAAATTTATCCTGGGCTGAATGAGTCACCAATGAGGGATCCTTATTTTTAAAGCAGATTTAGAATGAAAAACCAAAAAGGAGCACATTCCAACTTGGAAATTATTAGCATATAAAGTTTAAAATCCATTAGAATCATGATTTTTACCCTCATACATGTGGACATATATAAAGGGATAGGTTCCTAAAGAGATATGATTAGCATAGAAATGGTAGAACGGTTTACTGAAGTTTGTGAATTTTCTTTTAATTAAAGTGCTGAGGCTTCTTTAAATAGGAAATCTTTTCCAAATTAAATTCAAATGCTTCTTGTTTTGGCTTGAACTGTGAGGACCTCAGAACCAGTTTGATTGGTTCTAGCTTTATTTAATTGTGATGGAACACTATTTATGTTTGCTTTTATCCTTTTACATTATTAATATAAAGCTATTTTCCCCAAAATTTATTTTTCTGCAATGTATTGTTCTTTCTTTGAAGCACCACTCATCTAAACCAATAATAAATTACTTATTTTATGTCAATAAAAATTCTACTTGCAGATGATCACCTACTAGTTCTGTGTGTTTATAACAATCTTACCTAAATAATGCCTCATATTTTTCTCTTTTTTTCATTCTCACTATTATTCACTAAATCAGACATTCATAATCTCTCACTTAGACCAACAACAGTATCTTAAATAAGCGTGCTGTTCATAGTATTTCCACCGCCCAATCAATCTACACAGTGCCACTAGGGTTTTCTTCTAAAACCAAGTCAGCTCATATTGCTCAAAAATATTCAATAGCTCTCTAACTACCTTCGTGTATATGCACAGGCATAGATGCCCACTTTATATTATTGAAGAAAGAAAAAGATTGAATACATTTAGGAATTTATATCATGCTTTGATTAGAAAACACTTATTTTTCTCAAAAAAGAAAAAAAAAAAAAAACAAGAACAAAACCGTGATTAAGGTGCTTTTTTCTCTATGTATACAATGAGGTATCAAACTAAGGAAATATTCACACTATTATTTCTAATGTAGCCTCTTCCAGAATGTCAATCTTTTCAAGAGCCTCAAGGTAATTAATATATAATCAGCCATAAACCTTTAGATAAGTGCTCATAATTGGCACGGATTTTTTTCTAATATCTTTCTTCCTCATTTAGTTACAAGTTTTGTCTGCCTCATCTATTAATCAGTTTGCTAGATATCATGTTATGCCCCAAATGTATACTTATGCCTTTAAAATTTGACCACACAAGGATAACGCTTTGTCTCTACAAAATTATGGCGCCTTCCCTTGAGTGCTCTCTCAAATTAAAAATTAAAAAAGATAACTTTATTAACTTCCCAATGGTAACTATGGCACTCTTATTACACTCTCTACTATTTACTCTATAAAACCTTCAAAATAATACAAGCTCTGAAACTGACTTGTGTGTGTACCAAACAAGACTGTGAGTTAGTTTCAGTTTAGCTTCAGTTTCTTTAGAGTCTAGTGATAACTTAAGTAGGTTTGAAGTGAGTTGCTTTATTTTCTCTTTTAGTTGTACTAAGAATTAATGTTTTAAAATACCCATTACAGCTCTATGGCATTATTTAAGCTATTCGTATTTTTCTGATCAGTTGAATAAAATGTGTCTGTGTAATGATTTCTAAGGAGAAACAGCTCCATCTAATGGCTACTATGAGCCATATCATTCCTTTTTTCACATCCAAGTTTTCTAAAAGCTGTTGTAAAAATGATTTTCCTGGTAGGAACAAAAAGCTCCTTTACCTTCAGTATAAAAGTAGACTACACACACACACACATACACACACACACACACACACAGTGCCAAAAAAGTGTAAACACATTTTAAGAACGGAAAAACTGTATTAAAATTCTAATAATATATACCAATAACAAAAGATGAACACAAGTCACGTTTGACTTCTGCAAATACATGAGGTGCTCAAAGTGGTTACCATAAGCATCCAGACACTTCTGATTACGGCAAACTACTGCTTGAGCAACGTTGACCAAAGTGTCCACTTGTATACATTTTCATGGCACCCCCGGTACCCCAGGTATACTTAAACAGTATATACATATATACTGGGGATAAACACACACACACAACACACACACACACACACACACACACACACACAGAGGCATGACATACCTCAGAGATATTGTGGATTTGGTTCCAGACTACTGTAATAATGCAAATATCACATTAAAGTGAATCATATGAATTTTTTGGTTTCCTAGTGCATATAAAAGTTATGTTTACACTATACTGTAGTTTATTAAGTGTGCAATAGCATTATGTCTAAAAAAAAACAGTGTACATACCTTAATTTAAAAAACAACAACACTTCATTGCCAAAAAATGCTAACCATTGTCTGATCCTCCAGCAGGTTGTAATCTTATTGCTGGTGGAAGGTCTTATGTTCAGTTTCTAAAAATTGCAATATCTGCTGGAGGGGACCAAAGTTTTACCATCCTAAAGCTACCTTTTGGGATACTGATTTTAAACTGGCTATTAAGAAACGAAAGAATCAGAAAGAACCCTTGACCACCCCCAGGCTCTTTTTCTGCCTAAGAGATTCAGATGGAAATACCTGCTTCAGAAAAGGAACATTAACATAATCATGTTAGCATTAGTGAAGGAATCCAATCCTATTGACTAGACTCCACCCTGCCCCGCCCCCCCACCCTCCCCCAACACACTTATCTTCCCACTGCTTTCTGGGTTGTCTAGCAAAACTACCTGTTATTTGTGTTCCCTTTTCATCGATTACCTGCAAATCACCATTTGCACTTTTAAAATTTAAGACCCCTGTCTCCTCTTTTCTCCTTTGTCCAAAATGTCATGTATACCCAGTTTTGCCTCACTGTCTTTGAAATGTTCATGCTTATATAAATTCTCCATGCACAGGAATTAACAATTTGATTTTCTCCTGTTAATCTGTCTCTGTTAATTTGATTATTAGCCCAGCTAGAAGAACTTAGAAAGTAGGAGGAAAAGTATTAATTTTTTAGCCCCACACTGCCAAGCCTAATAAAACAAAGCACAATAAAATGAGGTATATCTGCATGTATATATATATTTCTTTTAAAATAATCCAACGAGCCTTTAGATTCAGGTAGCCCTCATGCCATGGCATCCTACATAAGCAAACCAAAATCTAATTCTATAAATGACTCAAGGTTTAAAAAACCTAGAGGAAACCAATCACAAAAGTCAATTAGGCTTTAAACTGGTATAGCCAAATGATAATTTCCCTACTGTGCTTCTGCCTTTTCTCTGTAAGTTTCCCTTCAAGCTCCTAATGGAGGAGCACTCCTTACCACTTCCAGTTTGTTCCTGCCCAATTCAAATGTATTTTAAATGTTTAATATGCCTCTGTTTATCTTTTACCAGTTCTGCTTAGATGAGGGACTTCTGGTCAGAAAAGGAAACAGAATAATCCCCTGGTGGCCTCCAGGAGCAATGAGCAACCTGGGAAGGTAACCTGCTGAGCCCCTTGAGCTCACTGTTTTTAGGTGCTTTTTAGGATACTAGCTCTGCAATTTTTGTGTGCTGAGCTGTCAGACTGTACTGGAGAATTTCTTCTTCCAGGCTGGGTTCAGAAACCAGCCAGAGTTGGATTGGGACCCACTTAGATACCAGTCTGGGTCTGGGGTTGCACTGGGTATGACTTCAACTAAACAAAGTCCAGTGTGAAGCTTCAGGTCAATACATTTTTTTTAAAAGGCTGGACAGGCAGGTTAACCTCATCAAAGATAATCTTGAATTACAGTGGGCACAGTGGAGAATTTTTAACTTATCTAAGTTTATCTATTCCCAAAGTGCCTTAGACCAGGGGTCAGCAAACTGCGGCACGTGAGCTACATGTCGCTCTTTGGGTCCATTCCGTCTCAAAAGTTTGCCGACCCCTGGAAGAGCCAATCCTGTCCCTCACAAAAATTAAAAAATTATTCGAAAGCCATAAATATATTTTTACATAATCACCATTATGTGAATAATATCCATTAAAAATTTTATAAATGAAAGTATGATATTTTATTTTCATTTTCGATTTTACTTCAGAGCCACATGTATGCACGCAAAGAGCCTCATGTGGCTCGTGAGCCACAGTTTGCTGACCGCTGGTGGCTCTTCCATTTCAAAAGTTTGCTGACCCCTGCCTTACAGAAAAAGGGGTATCTGCCTAGCAATCACTATAAAGGGTAGAAGAAAAATTATTTTTCTCCTCTACATTTTCTGGTGATCAGGACACTCCACTCACCCCAGATTCTGCAGACAAGATCTTGGGAAAACTGGCAGGAGCCTGCAAATGGTGAGAATTCTTACCAAAGTCAGTTCTTTAGATTTTTATCTGTGGTCCCTGGTTGAGAGAGAAAGGTAAAATTTCATGTTGTCCTTTCCTTTCTAAATTCAGATTGGCAGGACAAACAAAAAATATATATATTTGTAAGAATTAGATCTATGAACTGTGATTCATGAATTTGCTTTTGGGTACCTATTTGTTATTGTTAGGCATGGCCAGAGGGATGAGTCATGAGAGACCAAAGTTGATCTATTAGGCTTTTATTTGGCATGTTTTAGCTGTGGGAGGTCAGGCTAGAAAAGACCATAACCTCTCAGAGCAAAAAGGGGTATGGAGTTTTATTGGGGGGAGGGTAACCGAGGCTGTTCCCCCTTCAATGCTTCAGGGGCTTTTTCATTGCATTGTCTCTCGCAACAAAGGGTTTGGCGGCATGAGCAAGCCTTCTGCATCCATATCCTGGCCCCCAGGCTGCCGTCTGGACTGCCCAGGCCCACTGATTACAAGCGCCTAAGAGGCAAACACAAGCCAGCAGGTACAAAATACAAAGCAAGACAAGATGGCTTTTAAGATAAGGTTTCTGCTCCTGACCTAAATATGGCCTAACAGTTGTTGATTCTTTTTCTCCCAGGGACAGTTATTACCTTCTTGTCTGTCTCATTTTGTGTCCTGAGAATTGGGTGTAGCAACCATCAAGTTTGGGGGCCCCCAAAATATTGGCTGGACAGAAATATGGGTTGCACCCCATTTGTGGGTAGATAGGGATAAACAGAAATATGAGTTGCAGTCCATTAGCAGCTAGGGGCCTACCAAATATTTCTAGCTCTCAAAAGGAATTTCTAAGGCTTTCTTTCTTTTGATTACCTTTGGGAGTGGCTTTGCATCTTGGAAAGGTGTTATCTTTTGGATCCTCTTTGGAGATGCCTCTTGCATCTATGGTAGTTGTTCAATGCTGCCGGGAATGTTTACTGTTTATCCCAGCTGAAAACTGAAATGACGTTAGGAAGGGTTTTTTCTTTAAGTAGCAATATGGTCAAAAGTTGCCCACATTGGAAGTTGATATTTAGAGCCTGATAGAAACTTTAAAAAAAAGTTTAGGTCTTTTTTAGTTTCTCTCCTAAACTGCAATAAAACTATGTACCCAGAAGGAAAGAAAATCGTTCTGAAGCTGTTATGGAAGGATTTACTGAAACATTCCAAAGTCACACAGGTCTAAATCGAGAATATAAGAACCACTTGTTTTTCGTCTTAATTGAAGATCTTCTCCCTGACACAAAGAAGTAAATGGAAAATTATTTTGTTGGATGAGTGGGTCGGACTCTGGATATCATTCAGGTTGCAAATCAGTTGTTTGAGAAATGAAATGTAACTGTACTTTTCATACAAATGAAGTCTTTATAAGAACAGAAATATGGCTCTAAAAACAGTTCAAAGCCCATCTGTCCTTTTTACCAATCCCAAAACGTCTTGTGATGGGCTAAAAAAAAAGTCATTTTTCCTCCCACCTTCTAAGTTCCTCTGGCTGGGATAATGATGAATTTAACAGAGACAGAGAAACAGGAGAAAATCAAATGTTAAAACATGCACATGGGGAATTCACATAAGCATGAGAATTCTAAAGACACTGAGTAAAAGTGGCTATATATGTCCTTTTGGACAAACAAGAAAAGGAGGGTAGGAGTCTGAGATTTCCAAGGAAGTAGGCAATTTACAGGTACTTGAGGAACAGTGAAACATACATGGCTACATGGCAGGTAAATTTTTGCTAGGCAACCCAGAAACAATAAGATATAGGGGTAATCTAGTAAACATGCTCCTGCTTAGAGTTTTCCTTTCTAATGCTAAGATGATTATGTTAAGGTTCCTTTCTTTAAACAGGTTTTGCCCTCTGAATCTCTTAGGCAACAAAGAGGGAGGGTCAAAGGTTCTTTCTGAGTCCTTTGTTTCCTAACAACCAGCTTAAAAATCAATATCCCAAAAGGCAGCTTTAGGGTGGCAATCCTTTAATCACCTTCACTCCCCTATTTATTTCAAAAGGCTTGCAGATATTGTCAAATGCCTGGATTGAAGAAACAAAACTTTTCTTGGAGAAATTTATACCCTTTTCTGTTCCTTTCAGATATAAATGTTCTTCCAGGTCTCATAACCAAGAGCCAAATCTTGAAATGCAAACTTTAGAAGTGTAATACGTATGAGAAAAAAAAAAAGCTATTTGGAAATTAGGTGAATGAAAAATCTTAAAAATCTTTCCCACAAATATTAGTAAAAAGCTTTAGCTATCCTAACAGGTAATTAATTTATTCCATCTGCCAGAAACACAATTTGGATCCAATTGTTATTTTCCAAACTAGAGGGGTTTGCATTAACATACCTCTCATATGTCTAAAATTTTAAAATAAAAGCTATAAGATCTGTTTGTAGAATCAGCTGAATGTGTATGTATATTTATATATGTATGTTATAGATGTGTAATATTTTTTATCTCCAGATAGTATCACCAAAATTAATTTGTAAACAGCTCTACTTAATTGGCCTAAAGAAAAATAAACAGGGCCAGCAGAGTGGCGCATTGGTTAAGAGCTGGCTTGGGATGCCAGAGGCCCTGGTTCGGATCCCACATATGAGGGCCAGTGACACTGCCCTCTACAGCTAAGATGGTGAACAACAGCTCGACCTGGAGCTGGGCTGCTGTGAGTCGCCGGCGATGGTGCAGGCTGCAGCCCCTGCTGCAGTGGGCTGCCATAGGATACAGTGAAATGCTGGCAGCCAGCGTGAGCGGCTGACAGCTGGTGTGAGCCGCCAAGAGCCGCTGTGAGCAGCTGTCCAGAGGCCGGTGACCAATCTGCCTCACCCGAGAAGAGTGCAATGATGATACCAACATGGGCCAGTGAAGCAATGTCCTCCACAACTAGACTGAAGAACAAAAGGATAGCAACTTGTCTGTTCCCCAATGCTGTTTCCCTCCCCCAATTCCCCAATAAAAATCTTTAAAAAAAGAAAAATAAACAATTACATAAATACTGGTCAAGATGGCAGAATAGGAAAATGGTGTGCTTGCCTTCTTCCATGGCCACATTAAAATTACAATCAATTATAGAACAATCAATATAGAAAACCATCTGAACTCTAGCTGAACAAAAGTCCTATAATTAATAATATAACAAAGAAGCTACTTTGAGACTGGTAGGAGGGGTGGAGACACAAAACAAGCTGGTTCCACACCCATGTGTGGCAATCAAGAATCAGGAGGGATATCTCAGCTGCAGAGGGCCCACCAAAAGAGCGAGGGGTCACAGCCCTACACCAGGCTCCCTAACCCAGTGCATCAGTACTGGGAAAAGGAAATCACACAATAGCTGGCTATGAATATCAGTGGAAAGTCTGTGTACTCAGGTGAGACAAACGGCTGTGGGAAACAAAAGCATCCTCCTAAGGTGTCCGTGCCCAAACACTCTCACTCCCAGGCACTCACCCTGGGCTCTGGCAGAGTGAAAGTGAATCCGGAGGTGCCAGAGAAATACAAGGAGAGAGAGGGTTGGGTGGCCTCAGGGTGAGGGATGGAGGGAGAGCCGCCACTGTCTCTGTGTTGACACCTCTTCCCATGTAGCCAGCAGGTGGATGCCATCTTTCCTGTGTTGAGCACTCTCCCCATGCAGCCAGATCTGGATTTTCATGGGCCTGATGAAATCTGTTTTCTCCATCCTCGTGACAGCCTGGGACACTGTTAGAGGCTGTTTTGGCAGCTGGCCAGCAGCTGATGTTGGCCAGCACTACGGTCTTTCTTGGACAAATGTTGACGATCCATGGGATGCAAGCCAGTGGCAACTGCCTTGGTATGCCCTGACCATTCTGCTGAGTGAATCTGAATCTGCATTAAACTGGTGAACACCACTCATTCCACCATGGTGACTCCCTGAGATCCCATTTCACCCAAACATGCCATACTACACAAGGCTCTATCAGTGGCTGAACCTAGTAAGCAGCCAGCAAGTGAAAGCAGGCCCCAGGGTACCCTGAACCTTTTGCTGAGCTGCCCTAGGCCTGGTGATGGTGGCAGCCAGCCTCAGTTCATAGTGTGGCCTTTCCTACATATGTCTAGATCCAGCTCAGGGAGTGACCAATGTGGATCACTTTGTAGCTCCTACCAGATAGACCCAGGCCTGTCACAGGCAGTGGCTGATCTTGGTCTGCACAGAAGCCCCTCCCAAGAGACTCAGGAACCAACAAAATTGGTGGCCAGCTTCAGACCTCAAGAGAGCACCACCCAATCAGCCCCAGAAGGGGTATACTCAAAAGGTGGTCTCGGCAGAACCAGAGCATACTGGGGTGAATCCAGCTCCATGGGGTCAACCTCCACACAGCAGCTTGTATGTGGTGGTTGTGTTCACTCCTCACAGCCAGTCAGTCTGCAGGTCAAACCCATCCACTAACATACCAACAGCAATTAAGGCTCAACTGTAACAGAAGGGCACACACAACCCACACAAGGGATACCCCTGGAACACCCAACTCAGGTGATCAAGGAAATGTGCCACTGGGACCCACAGGACACTTACTATATAAAGCTACCCTGCCATGACAAGGAGATGTAGCAGATTTACCTAACACTTAGCAACAAACAAAGGGAAGCAGCCAAAATGAAGAAACAAAAACATATCTTTCTCTAGAGGAGAAAACTCTAGAAAAAGAAAAAAACAAAATAGAAGCAAGCAATCTACCAGATACCCATTTCAAAACACTGGTTATAAGGGTATTTTAGAAATTTAATGAGAACTTCAACAAAGAGATAGTAAGCATAAAAAATGGACATAGAACCATAAAAAGTACCAATCAGAAAAAAAAATACAATTCTAAAATGAAGAATACACTAGAAGGAATAAATGGCAGAGTAGATGAAGCAGAGGATCTAATCAGTGACTTGATAAAGTAGCAGAAAACACCCAATCAGAACAGCAAAATGAAAAAAGACTTTTTAATAATGAGGATAATTAAGGAGCCTCTGGGACAATATCAATGTAACAACATTCACATCGAAGGAGTATATGAAGGAGAAAAGAGAGAATGCATGATTGACAGCCTATTTGAAGAAATAATGACTGAAAACTTTCCTAAGCTGATGAAGGAATTAGACGTACAAGTCCAAGAAGTACAGAGGCTGAAACAAGATGAACCCAAAAAGGCCTACCCCACAGCACATTGTAATTAAAATGCCAAAGGTTAAAGACTATCTGAAATGCAGCAAGAGAAAGGCAGTTAGTTACATACAAGTGAGTTCCCATTAGGCTCTCAGCTGATTTCTCAATAGAAACGTTGCAAGCCAGGAAGGAGTGACATTAAATATTCAAAGTGATGAAAAGCTAGGATCTATAAGAAAGATTACTCATTACCCAGCAAAGCTATCATTTAGAATTGAAGGAGAGATTAAGAGTTTCCCAGACAAGAAAGCTAAAGGAGTTCATCGCCACCAAACCAGTATTACAAAAAATGTTAAAGGGAATTCTATAAGAAGAAGAACAAAAAAGATGAAAACTATGAATAATAAAATGTTAATAAATACATATCTATCAACAATTACATAATTGAAAATAGATTAAATATTACAATCAAAAGACAAAGTAGATGGAATGGGTAAGTTAACAAACAAGAAACTCATTTCAGAATGAAATACAAACACAGACTGAAAGAAAAAGAAATGGAAAAAGATATTTCAGGCAAAAAAAAAAAGCTGGGGTAACAGTACTTATGTCAGACAAAGTAGACATTAAAATAAAAGCTATAATAAGAGACAAAGAAGGACATTTCATAATGAAGTGATCAATCCAACAAGAGGATATATCCCTTGTAAACATTTATGCACCCAACATAGGAGCACCTAAATACATAAAGCAAATATTAACCGACATAAAGAGAGAGATTGACAGTAATAAAGTCATACTAGGGAACTTTATAACACCCCATTGACATCAATAGACAGATCTTCCACAGAGAAAATTAACAAGGAAAGAATAGACTTAAATGACACATTTAATCAGATGAATATAATGTAATGTTATTTTTAAGCATTTCAACCCAAAGCAGAAGAATATACATTCTTTCCAAGAGCACATGGAACATTTTCCATGTGCTCTTGGAAAGAGCAGGTGGCAGGATGGCTCAGCTAAAAAAAAAAAAAAAATACACCACATATTAAGCCACAAAACATGTATCAATAAGTTAAAATGACTGAAATCGCATCAAGCATCTTCTCTTACACAAATGTCAGGAAATTAGAAATCAATTACAAAAACACCCTGAAAACCACAGAAATGCATGGAGTCTAAATAACATACTACTAAATAATGAATGAGTTAACAATGAGATCAAGGAAGAAATCAAAGATACCTTGAGACAAATTCAAGTGAATACACAACAACCCAAAATGTACAGGACACAGCGAAAGCAGTTCAAAGAGGGAAATTCGTAGCAATACAGGCCTACTTCCAGAAAAAAAAAAGAAAAATCTCAAATAAACAATCAAATATTACACCTAAAGGAACTAGAAAAAGAATAGGAAACAAACCCCAAGTGAGTAGAAGGAAGGAAATATTAAGATCAAAGTGGAAATAAACCAAATAGTGTCTAAAAAATAAAAAAAAAGATCAATAAAACCAAGACCTGGTTCTTTGAAATGATAAACAAAATTAATAAAACTCTAAATAGACTCATCATGAAAAAGCAAGAGGACCAATTAAATAAAATGAGAAATGAAATGGAAGTGAAAATTGACACCACAGAAATATAGAGGATTATAAGAAAATGCTAGCAGCAATTATATACCAACAAATTGGACAGTCTGGAAGAAATAGATAAATTGCTAGAAACATATGACATTCCAAGAATGAATTTAAAAATATCTAAACAGACCAATTATATTAAAGAAATTGAATTAGTAATCAAAAATCTCACAAGAAACAAAGTTGTGGACCAGATGGAATCATAGGCAAATTTTACCAAACATTCAAAGCAGAAGCTATCCTTCTCAATCTATTCCTAAAATTTCAAGAGGAGAGAAAGCTCCCAAACTCATTTCATGAGACCACTATTACCCTGATTTCAAATGCAGACAAAGATATTACAAAAAAGAAAAAAACATAAAGGCCAATATTCCTGATGAACATAGATGCAAAAATCCTCAACAAAATATTAGCAAACTGATTTCAGTAATACATTAAAAAGATCATACACCCTGATCAAGTGGGATTTATTCCTGGTATGCAAGTTTGGTTCCATATCCACAAATCAATTAATGTGATACACTACATAAGGAAAATGAAAGCTAATCATATGATCATATTAATAGATGCAGAAAAAGAATTTGACAAAATCCAGCATCAATTTATTATAAAAACTCTTAGCAAAGTGAAAATAGAGGGAACATATCTCAACATAATAAAGGACATATGCGTATACCACAAATCCACAGGTAACATGATACTCAATAGGGAAAAGCTAAAAGCATTCTCCTAGGGCCAGCCGAGTGGCTCAGTTGGTTAAAAGTTAGCTTAAGAGTACGAGATCTGAGCAACAGGATCACCAGTTCAATTCCAACATGGGCCAGTGATGCTGTTCCTGGGCTGAGATGCTGCTGAGCTGCCAACATGTAGCAGGATGGCTCAGCTAGTGAGAGCACGTGCTCTTAACAACAAGACTACCTGTTCCATGGTGGGCTATGCCTGCCCACAACTAAGACTGAACTTGGCACCTTGAGCTGAGCTGTCGCCTGGATGGCTCAGTGGATAGAGCGTGTGCGCTTAACAATAAAGCTGCCAGTTCGACTCCCACATGGGATGGTGGCTATGCCCTCTGGCAATGAAGATTGAACACAGCACCTTGAGCTCAGAGGCCACAAGCTGTTGACGAGCAGCCAGATGGCGACTGGGGCTCTCCACAACTAAGCCTTGGCTGGTCCGCCTCCACAATTCCCCAACACTGTTCCCCTCCCCCAATTCCCCAATTTAAAAATAAATAAATTAAGTAAAAGCATTCTCCTTAAGATCAGGACATGCCCACTTCCACCACTTTTATTCAACATAGCATTGGAAGTCCAAGCCACTGCAATCAGACAAGAAAAAATAATAGTTATTTAAATTGGAAACGAAGATGTAAAACTGCCTTTATTTTTAGGTGACATGATACTATACAGAGAGAACTCTAAATATTCCACACACATAAACAAAACAAAACAAAACAAAACCTATTAGATGAATTCAGTAAAGGAGCAGGATACAATGTTAATATTCAGAAATCAGTTGCATTCTAATATACCAATAACAAACTATCAGAAACAAAAATTAAGAAAACAATCCCATTTCCAAATGCATCAAAAATAAAATAGCTAGGAATAAATTTAACCAAGGAAGTAAAATATCTGTATTCAGAAAATTACAAGACACAAAAGAAATAGAAGATATAAATAAATGGAAGCATACGCCGTGCTCAAGAAAAGGAAGAATTAACATCATTAAAATGTCAATACTGGGCCGGCCGAGTGGCACATTGGTTAAGAGCTGGTTTTGGAATACCAGCAGCCCCGGTTCGGATCCTACATATGAGGGCCAGTGACACTGCCTTCTACAGCTAACAACAGCTCCACCTGGAGCTGGGCTGTGCGAGCCCCGGCGATGGTGTAGGCTGCAGCCCCTGATGCAGTGGGCTGCCATAGGCTACAGTGAGTGGCCAGCAGCCAGTGGGAGAGGCTGGCAGCCAGAGTGAGCTGCCAACAGCCGCGCTGAGCAACCATCCAGAGGCCGGCGACCGATCTGCCTCATCCGGGAAGAGCACAATGACGATACCAACAGTGAAGCAACGTCCTCCGCAACTAGGCTGAAGAACAAAAAGACAGCAACTTGTCTGTTCCCCTTCCCCGATTCCCCAACGCTGCTACCCTCCCCCAATTCCCCATTAAAATCTTTTTTTTAAAAAAGTCAATACTACCCAAAACAATATATAGATTCAATGCAATCCCTATTAAAATACCAATGACATTTTTCAAGAAATAGAAGAAATTATCTTAAAATTTATATGGAATGACAAAATACTATGAATAGCCACAACAATCTTGAGAAAGAACAAAGTTAAAGGTATCAAAATACCTGATATCAAACAAATGGCTATAGTAATCAAAACAGCATGGTATTGGCATAAAAACTGACACATTTATGAATGTATCAGAATAGGGAGCCCAGAAACAAACACATGCCTGTATGGTAATTTAATCCATGATGAAAGAAGCAAGAATATGCAGTGGGGTAAAGACAGTCTATTCAATAAATGTTGCTGGGAAAATTGGGCAGATACATGCAAGAAATGAAATTAGAGCACCTTTTCATACCATACACAAGAATAAACTCAAATGGATTAAAAGCTTAAATGTAAGATCCCAAACCATAAAACTCCTAGTAGAAAACATAAGCAGCAAACTCTCTGATATTGCTCTTAGTGTATTTTTTTCTGATATAACTCCTTGGGCAGGGGAAACAAACAAACAAAAATAAACAAATGGGAAATATTTTTGCACAGCAAGGAAATCAACAAAATGAAAAAATAGTCTACTGAATAGGAGAAGATATTTGCAAATGATACACCTGATAAGGGGTAAATATCCAAAATTTATTTTAAAAACCTCATGAAACTCAACACACACGAACACACATACACACACACTCAATTAAAAAATGGGCGGGAGGACCTGAATAGACATTTCTCCAAAGAGGACATAGAGATGGCCAATAGACATATGAAAAGATGTTCAACATCAGAGAAATGCAAATTAAAACCACAATGAGATATCACCTCATATCTGTTAGGATAGCTATCATCAATAAATCAACAAATAAGTGTTAGCTAGGATGCAGAGAAAAGTGAACTGTGGTACATTGTTGGTGGGATTGCAAATTGGTGCAGCCACTATGGAAAACAGTTTGGAGGTTCTCAAAAAGTTTAAAATAAAACTATTTTATGACCCAGCAATTCCACTCCTGGGTATTTATCCAAAGAAATCCAAAACACTAATTCGAAATATGCACCCCTATGTTTACTGTAACACTGTTTACAATAGCCAAGATATGGAAGGAACCCAAGTGCCCGACAATAGACAATTGGATAATGAAAATATTGTACACATATATAATGGAATATTGATCTCCCATAAAAAAGAATGCATGTTACTATTCCCAAAAACATGGATGGACTTAGAGGTCATTATGCTAAAAAAAAACAAGTGAGACTTAGAAAGACAGATACCATACAATCTCTTATATGTGGACTCTGAAGTACAAAATAAATGAACAAACAAAACAGAAAGAGGCTCATTGATACGGAGAACAAACTGATACTTGCCAGATGTGAGTGGGGTCGGGGCTGGTCAAAAAAGGTGAATAGATTAAGAAGTACAAATTGGTAGTTTTAAAATGTCATGGAGGGCCAGCCGAGTGGCACGGCGGTTAAGCGCTGGCTTGGGAAGCCAGCGGCCCCAGTTTGGTCCCACATATGAGGGCCAGTGACACTGCCCTCAAAAATAAAATTAAAAAAATATAAAAAAATAAATAAATAAAAAGTAAATAAAATAAAATAAAATGTCATGGGGATGTGAAGTGCAGTATAGAGAATATAGTCAGTAATATTGCAATAACTACATATAGTGCCAGGTGGGTATTAGACTAATCAGAGAAGATCACTTCATAAATTATACAGATGTCTTACCACTATGCTGTATACCTGGAACTCATATAAAATAATATTGAATGTCAACTCTAAGTGATAAATTAAAAATGTGGGCAAATGTGAAGTGGAATAAGAGTTTCATATTTCCAGTTATACAATAATTAAGTCATGGCAATGTAATGAACAGCATAGGGAATATAGTCAGTCATATTGTAATAACACTATATGGTGTCAGATGGTTACTAGACTTATAGAGATCACTTCATTAAATATATAGATGTTGAGTAACTATGGTGCACACTTGGAACTAATAAAATATTGTATGTTAGCTATATTTTAATAAAAAACTTTTTAAAGAAAAAATATAAGGCACCTACGTGATCTGGCCAGGGCATTACTGGCATGTTTGTGCGGGCTGGTTGCCGGTGCAGGAATGCATGCTGCTCTAACTTGGTGGGGGCCACTGACCACATCCTGTGGTGCCTTGGGGGCCTGCCCCGCCCACTAGAGCTGTGTTGCTGGGGGCACCTGGAGCCCCTGGTGCCTGATTACCATCTCCGCAGGACATAGAGGCTTATTTATAGCAGCAGACAACACACAGCAACCTGTGAGGATTTTTGGTAATGAGCACGGTTCCAGAGCACACAGCAGCTAATTGCGGAAAGCTCTCTGCAAGCCTGAGAGGGAGGCCAGTGCATAACATGTTAAGCCCTTCCCCACCAAAAGCTGGTGCTGAGTCGCTCAAAGACTATTGCTAAGCAAGTGGTCTGCAGATTAAAGAGGGTGGAGAGCCCCCCTTTGTTTTCTTTTCTTTTTTCTATTCTTCTTTTTATCTTTTTTTTTCCCCCTAGGTGATTTAATACATCGAAGCAATCAGAGAGTGACAGCCAGCATGAAGAAACAAAGAAACATGTCACAAATAAAAGATCAGAAGAAACCTCTAGAAATGGAACCAAATGAAACAGAGGGATCCAACCTTTCTGAGACAGAGTTTAGAACACTGATGATAAGAATGTTTAACAAACTTAGTGAGGACACAGGAAGGTTAGAGAACTCATAAATAACAACCAGTTAGAACTAAAGAATGCAATAACTGAAATGAAGAACACACTCGAAGGAATCACCAGTAGAGTAGATGAAGCAGAGGAGCAGATCAGCGATTTGGAAGACAAAATAGCAGAAATCACCCAGTTGGCACAACAAAAAAACGAAAGAATAAAAAACAATGAAAATAGTTTAAGAGCCCTATGGGACAAGATGAAGCAAAACACCTTCGACTCATAGGAATACCAGAAGGAGAAGAGAAGAAGCAAGGGATCGAGAATGTATTTGAAAAAATAATGACTGAAAACTTCCCTACCCTGGTGAAGGAAATCAACATACATGCCCAGGAAATGCAGAGGGTTCCAAACAAGCTGAACCCAAACAGGTCCACACCAAGACACATCATAGTGAAAATGGCAAAGGTTAAAGACAGAGAAAGGATCCTAGAGGCAGCAAGAAAAAGACAGCAGGTTACATACAAAGGAACTCCTGTTAGACTAACAGCTGACTTGTCTACAGAAACTCTGCAGGCCAGAAGGGAGTGGCAGGAGATATTCAAAGTGACACAAAATAAAGGTCTTCAACCAAGATTGCTCTACACAGCATGGCTATCACTTAAAATTGAAGGAGAAATAAAGAGCTTCTCAGAAAAGAATAAGCTTAAGGAATTCATTACCACCAAGCCAGCATTGCAAGAAATGTTAAAAGGGATTTTGTAAACAAAAGAAAGGGGTAAACAAACTAACCCAGAGAGACCAGGAATACAAATAACAAAATGGCTATACATATGCACCTATCAATAATCATTTTAAATGTGAATGGGCTAAATGCTCCAATCAAAAGACAGAGAGTGGCTGAGTGGATAAGAAAATAGGACACATGTATATGCTGTTTACAGATGGAATAAGATATTTCATGCAAATGGAAATGGTAAAAAAAAAAAGCTGGAGTACCAGTACTTATTTTGGACAAAATAGACTTTAAAATGACTACAATAAAAGACAAAGAAGGGCACTATAAGACTAATAAACATCTATGCACCCAACATAGGAACTCCTAACCACATATAACAGATTTTGACAGACATAAAGACAGAGATGAACAGTAACACTATCATAGTAGAGGACTTCAACACCCCATTGTCACCCATGGACAGACCCTTTAGACAGAAAATCAACACAGAAAGAGGGGCCTTAAATGGCACTTTAGACCAGCTGGACGTCGTTGATATTTTTAGACCATTTCACCCTGAAAAAGCAGAATATACATTCTTCTCAAGTGCACATGGGACATTTTTCAAGATAGACCACGTTAGGCCACAAAACAAGTCTCAGTAAATTTAAGAAGATTGAAGTCATATGAAGCAGATATAAAGAAAAAAATGATGGTTGCTGGCTGGGAGGGAGTGGGGATGAGGGAGAGGGGGAAGGTTTTGGACAGTGTAGGTGGGTGACTACAATGTTGCCGCAGGGATATGGGGGGCAGTTCTGGGAATGTAATTAATAATGTTGTGAAGACACTATTATGTTAAGTGAAATAAGTCAGTCGGAGAAAGACAAGCACCATATGATCTCACTTATATGTGGAATCTGAAAAACTGAATGAACGATCAAAGTAAACAGACTCATAGATATAGAGGCAAAACTGAGGGTTGCTAGGTGGGAGGGGAGTGGGGATAAGAGGGAAGAGGAAGGTATTAGACAGCATAAATAGACAACTACAATATTGCCACAGGGATATGAAACACAGTTCGGGGAATATAATAATGTTGTGAAAATTTTGGATGGAGTAGAGGCTTGATCACTGCACTGTACACCTGAAGCTGATGTTGTATAATATTGTATACCAACAGTAACTGAATATATAGATAGTCATGGGATGTGGAGTATACTGTGGAAGGGAGTCAAAGGAATTGTAATAGATATGTATGATATGGGGGGGAGTGGGGTGGCAAACTGGGGGAGGTGGGGTTGTCACTTTGCGGGGTAAAGAGTATAACTATTGCATTGTGTTGTACACCTGAAACTAATAAAAGAAAAGAAATGGAAAAAAAAAAGAAAAAAAAAAGAATATATGTTTGGGTGCCAAGTTGACAAGGGGTACAGTTGTTGTGGTTAATTCTATGTATCAACTTGACTAGGCCATGGAATGCCCAGATATTTGATTATACATGGATAATCAATTAACCTACCTTTTTTCCAATTAACTACTTTGTTATTAATCAGCTGACAATACAATATGTAGATATCTTTCTTGACTATATTGTGTTCATTAGCTTAATTGTCTATCCTTGCAATAATACTACACTCTATATTTATAATGTCTTGATATCTGGTGATACTATTCCAACCAAATTGTCCTTCACTGAGGTTATCTTGGCTGTTTTAGCCCTTTACATGCTCATATAAATTTTAAAATTCTCTTGTAAATTTCCTTTTTAGCTTTTAGCATTCCCTTGGTGATTGCAACATAAAGAGGACAGTTGTTCTAAAGTCTTTATGTAGTAAATCTGACATGTTGTAGTTCAAATTAAGTTTATGGAGAAATGTCAATAGGACTTTCCCTTTTCAAAATTATCTAAACATGGAAAAAACGTATGTATACCAAGTCATCATACCATACAACTTTGTTTTTGTGCTTTGTCATGCCTTTGATAAAATATCTAAATAAGACCCTTATAGATATATTTTGATTAGAAATATGTGGAAAATCAGATGGTTTGTATTTTTTTTTCATTTTAAGTATAGTAAATTTAATATTTATGATTTTGGAATCACCAAAATATTCTACCAAGAAGCAAGTTTCACAAGATCATTTGGGAATGTAAAAAATGTTAATAAAATGTTACATGGTTTATAATCCTGTTTTCTGAAATAGATTAAGGTTAAGTAAAAACTCCAATTTATACAATAATTTGATGTGGAATATTATTTTCCATTTGAATGATTATGGATATAAAATTAAAATTTTCTTTCATTTTTCCTTTATTTTGGAATGAATAGATACTTCAAACAAAATTTGAAATTGGCATAAATATCCTATAATGTCTTGCAAACAGTTTTCTTACAGGCATCAATCACTTTGTTCTCACTTAGCTCTAATTTATATCTGAATGACATTGTGAAAAACAATTTACTGAATATTATCATGAATAGATAATCTGTTCATTCTGTTTTTCTGGAACATCATTAATACAGAACAGGATTGCTTGCTCACTAATTCCAATTAATTGTCAAAAAAATTTTTTTGATCTGGTCAAATTCTATCTGTTAAAGAAAAATAAATACATAGACATGATTTATATTAAAGCCAAAAATCAATGTCTATCTAAATATTTAAGTACATTTCCTGCTTCTATGTTGCCCATTACTGCAGTATTAAAAGTATCGTAAAATGATTGAAAACCAACCAAATAACCTTGTTATATACAACTTAAAATACAAGTCAAAACAAAAAAATAAATATTTTTGAGTGAGATCAAGCTTATCAGGTTTTAAGACTTGTTAAACCAACTTCTTCCCACAAGGAATTATTTGGCAGGTGGTGGTGATAAAAGTTCATTAAATGTCTTATATGTCCTTTGCTCAAATTGTTGAGTTCCAACTATAAAACTACTAAATTTGATGGTAAAAGGACACAGGTAGAATGTACATTTAGTTGTTGTTATGGAACTTTATAAAGAATATGTGACTAAAGATAAATCAATATATATAATTTAACAAAACTCTTTTTTGGCATATGGAATTTTATATTCCTAGACTGATGTAGTAAAAGCAAACTTATAATTCTTTATTGCAAAAGAGAAACAATGTTTTTGAAAAAATGTTTTTTAATGGAAATATAATAAAACCTCAAGGAAAGGCTCTAGTTTATATATACTAGTAATGTTTATGATATATTTTAATCAAAAACTATTTTGTTAATTAAAAAAAGACTGTGGAAGAAATATAAGTAGTACTTATAATGTATTAAGTGCTTAAAATATATCAGATACTGTGATAAGCACCTAAAGCAAGATAGTGTATTTAATCCTCAAGAGAACCCTATGAATTAGGTTCCATCTTTATCTCCACTTTACAGATAAATACTCTGTGTTTCAGGGAACTAATTTACTAAAAGCAACATATCTAGTAAGTGGCAGAACTGGGCCCTAAACAAAGACCCATGTGATTTCATGCCCCTGTTTTTTTTGAAAACATAAAATAAAATTTTAAGCAAACAATGGAGGTTTAAGTCTTTACTGTCATGTAGATGTGTGACATTTATGTTATCATGCCTATCCATATCATGCCTAGCACTCTTTTTAGCCATAGTGAGTGCCTATGTATAGCTTAACTCATATTTCACAGAGCTGTTATGATAATTAAGTCAGATAATGTATGTAATTTGGATGTAAAATTCAAAACACAATATAAATGCTAATTCTTTTTAATATCACAAACTGTGTAATCCTAACATATAAAGGAACAAATTTGCACTTTGAATGGAAGAAAAGAAAAATCAAATAAACATAATCAGCACATTTTCACCATATCTCCTTGGCTTAATACAAACCCTATCATAGAACATTCTAAATTTCTCAAACCTTGGACTATTTATTATGGAAGTAACTATGAAAGTTTACACAAACTAACTACAAATACAATATAGCGGGTTTTGATTATATTTAAATCCAACATCTATTACCAAGACCTGATTAAAGCTCTTAGCTCAAAAACAAGGAATGGTCTCTGAATTGGCTTTTTTTTCCTATTAAGATTCTAGCTTGGCAAATCCTCTTATTCTATTCCAAATTATTTTTGTTCCATTATGGTGACCATTGAGATGATTACAATTGGCAGAAAATCTTTGATTTCTATATTTGCAGTATCTTAAAGTTTATATTTTATTTTAAATGCAGAATATGTGTTTCAATGTATAGTTAAGTATGAAGGATGAAGGAATTGGGCAGATGCTTCCTCCAATGTGCTTCTGTCAAACATGTTGCATAGGCCTTGCTTTAAAATGTTGCTTAGGGAGAGATTCAAGATGGTGAAGTAGATAAATACTGTGTGTGCTTCCTTCTGTGAACACATTAAAATTAAAACCAAATTATAGAACAATCAATCTAGAGAACCATCTGAAATATGGCTAAACAGAAGTTTTATTACTAAGGATATAAAGAAGAAGCCATGTCAAGACTGGTAGGAGGGGCAGAGATGTGAAACAGGCCTGAAACCTCCATGTGGCTGGTTGAAAATCAGGAGGGATATCTCAGCTGCAGAGGTTCTCCCCAGAGAATTGAGGGACCCAGTCTCACACCAGGCTCCATAGCTTGGAGTACTGGTGCCAGGAATAAGAGCCCCCTCAACATCTGGCTGTGAAAAACAGTGGGGATTCCATCCGTGTGGGTGGGGCAGAAGGCTGCAGGAAACCCAGAGATCCTCTTAAGTGAATCATGCACAGACTCTAAATCTCAGGCACTAACCCTGAGATCAAATGGAGGGACAGTGACTCAGGGGGCATTGGAAGCATATGGGAGGTGAACTGAGGTGTGTCGAGTTGAAGCAAGACCTGGAGGACAATCACCATTTTTCCTGAGTGGGATCCTTGTTCCATGTAGTCAGCAGGTGAGTGCCATCTTTTCTGTGTTGACCACTCCCCCACACAGCCAAATCTGAATCTGAATGTCCTGGTGAGCTTTGCTGGGAACCCACCCCATCCACCTCCTTCAATAATAGAGGCACTTCCTAGCAAGCTAGTCCCATCCACATTGCACTCTTTCTTGAAAAACTATCAGAGTGTGAAATCCATGGGACCCAGGGAGACTGCGATTGGCCTCGGTGTGCTCTGAGATTTTTGCTGACTAACTCCAGGCAGAGCACTGGCACCAAAGCAGAGTCTACATTAACCTGATGACCACAACTCTTTTCACTATAGTGACTCCCTGAGACACTGCCTCACCCAAATCACATACTGCATGAGGCTTTATCAGTAGTTAAACCATAGGGAGCCAGGAGGTGGCAGCAGGCCTCAAGGTATTCTGGATTTTTGTGGCACTGCCCCAGGCCCAGTACTGGTGGTAGTCATCCTAGGTTTGCAGCTTGGGCTCTCCCATATGCCTCCTACTTTAGCACAGGGAGCAAACAACCATGAATCACTTGGTAGCTCTTATTAGTAAGTCCCTGCTCAGTCACAGGGAGTGGGTGACATGAGCCTGTACCAGAGCCCCTCTCGAGAGGCCCCAGAACCAACATACTTACAGATTGGCTTCAGACCACAGCAGAGCACCACCCAATTGGCCCCACAAGTAGCATACCCAAAGGGTGGTCTCAACAGGCACCAGAGCCCACTGGAACAAATCCCACTCAGTGGGGTAAGTCCCCAGCACAGCAGCCTGTAAGTTGTGGATGTGGCCAAAGTCCATAGCCAGTCAGCCTGAGGGTCAGTCCCACCCACTGACATGCCAATAGCAATCAAGGCTCAACTATAACAGAAGGGCACACACATCCCCACAAGGGACACTCCTGGAGCACGTGGAGAAAGTGACCAGGGAGACTGTGCAAGGGCCCCACAGGGCACCTGCTACATAAGGCCTCCTGGATAAGGCTGGGAGACATAGCAGCCCTACCTAATGTATAGAAACAAACACAGAGAGGCAGCCAAAATGAGGTAACAAAGAAATATTATATGCCCCAAATGAAAGAACAGGAGAAAACTCCAGGAAAAGAACTAAATGAAATGGTGGCAAGCAATCTACCAGAGACAGAGTTCAAAACAGTGATTATAAGGATGCTCGAGGAACTTAGTGAGAACTTCAACAGAGAGATAGCAAGTATAAAAATGGACACAGAAACCGTAAAATAGAACCAGTCAGAAGTGAAGAATACAATAACTCAAATGAAGAATGCACTAGAAGGAACCACTAGCAGACTACCTGAAGCAGAGGATTGAATCATCAATTTGGAAGACAAGGTAGCAGAAAATACCCAACCAGAACAACAAAAAGAAAAAGAATTTTTAAAAAATTGAGGATAGTTTAAGAGACCTCTAGGACAATATCAAGCATAACATTTGCATCATTGGGATACCAGGAGAAGAAAGAAAGCAAGGGATTGAGAACCTATTTGAAAAAATAATGAGTTACATCTTTCCTAACCTCACAAAGGAAATAGACATACAAGTCCAGGGGGTGCAAAGAGTCCCACACAGGCCTACCCCTAAACACATCATAATTAAAATGTCAAATATTAAAGACAAAGAGAGAATCCTAAAAGCAGCAAGAGAAAGGCAACTAGACTTATAAGGGAGATCCCGTAGGATTGCCAGTTGATTTCTCAACAGAAGCTTTGCAGGCTAGAAGGGATTGGCAGGAAATATTTAATGTGATGAAAAGCAAGGACCTACAAACAAGGGTACTCTACCCAGCAAGGCTATCATTTAAAATCAAAGGGCAGATAGCTTCCCATAGAGAAAAAGCTAAAAGAGTTCATCACCATCAAACCAGTATTACAATGAATGTTAGAGAGGCTTCTTTAAGATGGAAAAAATGATATCAAAATTATTGTATGAATAATAAGAGTGGCAGTAGCTACATATCTATTAACAGTTACTTTCAATGTAAATGGATTAAATGTTCCAATCAAAAGATGTAGGAGGGCTGAATGGATAAGAAAACAAAACCCTTACCTATGCTGCCTACAAGAGACTCACTTCAGGTTGAAAGATCCATGCAGAAGGAAAGCAAAGGGATGAAAAAAGTTATTTCATGAAAATGGAAATGAAACAAAATTAAAAATATCTGGGGTAGCAATACTTATACCAGACAAAACAGACTTTACAACAAAGGCTATAACAAGAGATAAAGAAAGACCCGGTAATCCCACTTCTGGTTATTTATTCAAAGAAACCCAAAATACTACTTAAGGAGACTTGTGCATCCATATTCGTATGTTCATTGTAGCATTGCTCACTATGGCCAAGATGTGGAGGCACCCTGGGTATCTGTCGATGGATAATGGATAATGATAAGGTAGTACATATATACAATGTAATATTGCTGAGCCAGCAAAGAGAATGGGTTTTTGCCATCTGTGGCAGTATGGAGGGTACTGTGCTGAGTGGAATGTCAGACAGAGAAAGACAGATGCAATTTGATTTTGCTTATATATGGAATCTAAAGAACAAACTAAGCAAAGAAACAAACAAGAAACAGGAACAAACTGATAGATACAGAGAACATTTTGATGGTTCCCAGATGGCAGGAGGGTTGGGGGTTTGGGTGAGAAAGGGGAAGAGATTAGGAAGTAATAATTGGTTGTTACAAAGTAGTTATAGGGATGTAGGGTGCAGCATAAAGAATATAGTCAATAATATAATAACTATGTATGGTATCAGATTGGTGTTAGATTTATTAGGGTGATAGATGGGAGGGTTTTGGGGACAGGGTAAAAAAGGTGAAGGGATTAAGAAGTACAAATTGGTAGTTACAAAATAGTCTCAGGGATGTAAAGTGAAGCATAAGGAATATAGTCAATAATAGGGTAATAACTATGTAGAGTGCCAGGTGGGTACTAGACTAGTCAAGGGGATCATTTCTTAAATTATATAAATGTCTAACCATTATGCTATACACCTGAAATTAATATATAATAATATTGAATTAAACTATAAGTGAAAATTTTAAAAATGAGGGAAGAGGTGAAAGGGAATAAGAGGCCCAAATTTCCAGGTATAAAACAAATAATTCATGAGAATGTAATATACAGTATAGGGAATATTGTCAGTAATATTGTGATAGCATAGTATGGTATCAGATGATTGCTAGACTTATCATGGTGATCACTTCTTTAGGTATATAAATGTTGAATAACTATGGTGTATACCTGAAACTGATATAATATTGTTTTAATACATTAGCTATACCTTTAATAAAAATCTTTAAAAATGAAATAATAACCATATATATAATAATAAATAATAATAAATAATAATAACACTTGTGAATTTGCAAACAAAAAAATGATGCTTAAAATTGGAGTTGTGTTGCTGTGTACTAGTAATTCAGAAAAATTGTATAGCCTGTTACTAATGTATACTACCAAATAAAAAGCACTCTACTGTCCAAATTATTAATTTGTTTTATTTATTTAGAATAAGTGATTTACCATTTTCACACTTTTTCCATAATAATGTTATAACCAAAACTATTCTTGTGATCAACCAGATTACTTCAAGTTACTGAAGTAATTTTAGCTAAGTAAAACAATTCAGGAGTGGTTCACTCACTTTCATTGTAAAAGTGATTAAACCAATGAGATCAAATCTAAAAGAAGTTTACTTCCATGGACAAGTATTTGAAAATCATAATGAACAAAATAAACCTTCTTCTTGGTTAGTCTTTCAAGGAGGATCAAAATCAAAGACAATAATAAAGAATTCCTGAATGTTCAATGTATAAAATTATTTTCCCTCTGTCAGAAAACAAACCCTTGCCTTCAAGAACAAAAGAAGACACTAATGTTTGAAATCTGAAAATCAGTACACATATGACATAAAAAGAAATGGTATGCACAATCTTGAATTTTGTTATCTTTATCAGCAGGAATGCAAGAAGTGGACTAGCATCAAAATCTGAAATTCAAGATATAAAATGAGTGGAAGAGCAAAAACCTCTAAAGTCTTTTGTTAGTATTTTAGCTGAAACACTGACAGTGTGACTGATTATTCCTCCCTACCAATAATAATAAATACAAAACAAAAAAACAAAATGAATGATGAGTAAATATTCTCAACTTTGTAGGCAGCTTGAGTCTTTTTGAAAAACCGGCATTTGATAAACAAATTTTTAGAGCATCAGTGTTTAGAAATGAACCACTGAAACTAAGAAAATATTTTCCAGTATCTACTGAAGCTATAAATTCAATCATTTTCTTTTAATCAATGCTAAGTTGGCAATGCTAACTTTGATTTTAGATGGGAAGGAATTGGGCCATTTGAGATGTTCATAAGAATATGCTTCTTAAGTAACAAGCCTAATAAAAAAAATTTAGTTAGGATTAGGGTAATGGAAAGTCAATTTTTTTTTTTTTTTAAAGATTTTATTGGGGAATTGGCGGAGGGGAACAGCGTTGAGGAATCAGGGGAGGGAAACAGACAAGTTGCTGTCTTTTTGTTCTTCAGTTTAGTTGCGGAGGATGTTGCTTCACTGTTGGCATCGTCATTGCGCTCTTCTCGGATGAGGCAGATCGGTCGCTGGCCTCTGGATGTCGCTCACCGCGGCTATTCGCAGCTCATGCTTGGCTGCCAGCCGCTCACGCTGGCTGCGGGCCACTCACTGTAGCCTATGGCAGCCCACTGCAGCAGGGACTGCAGCCCACAGCATCACCGGGGCTCGCACAGCCCAGCTCCAGGTGGAGCTGTTGTTAGCTGTAGAGGGCAGTGTCACTGGCCCTCATGTGGGATCCGAACCGGGGCCGCTGGCATCCCAAAACCAGCGCTTAACCAATGCGCCACTCGGCCGGCCCTGGAAAGTCAATTTGATATCCATACAGCTTCATGGAAAAATTAAAAATTTTAATCATGAATTATAATAATTTATTCATTCTAAAATCTAATACTATAATTTTAAGACTATCAAAAATAAAACTTTATGAAAAGAGAAAATATTTAGTAGATAGAATATTTTAAAAACTACTTCATAAAATATAATCTACAGATATCTGGACAATCTCCTATAATATGAATATAGACAACTACCAAATAGGAAACCTCTAAGAAGTCGAGTAAATAATCTTTTATTGATTTGTGTCACATACATTTTAAGATCATTTTACCTTTTTGACTTTGTTGAACCAGATCAAAACAAAACAAACAAATAAGCACACAGCAAAAGTAAAACAACAATCATAAAACACTCTTACTACCCCTGCTTAAATCTGATTTCTGTCCAATTTGCCAGCTGGCACTGTGACATCTTAGTAGATTTAAATTTCAGTTCAGTATGCCATTATTTCAAAAAGTTTTCTTTTCTTGATGTTTTTGCCCACTGCATATGGCACACAAGCCAGTTATTGAAAATTTAGACCTACAAATTTAGCAATGGAATTTATTCAATATCTGCAGGGAGTTATTCATAAATGATGCATATCTCCTGGCAGAATTGACTATGCATATACTATTTTTCTTAATGATTTCTGACATTTCGAACAACATACCTTTTTTTCCAGGTGACAGAAATAATTATAGGGATGTCGTCTTTTAGAATTTATATCCATTTTAAAGTAAACTAGTTAAAAATTTTGGTTCTCTCAAAATGTAAAGTGGAGCTGTAATGGGAAAAAACATCAAAAATAATTAAGAAAAATGAGTCTCTAGATCACAAAAAGAAAATAATTCATTTTATAAAGATTGTCCCATCTTATTTTAAAGCTCTATGTATACATTCAGTCCAGAGTTGAAGTGCTAACCTGGTAATAAGCAGTGTAATAAATTTTCTGTTCATGTAAAAAGTGTAATAGAAATTTTATTAGAAATAGAGCAGCAATAAGTATGATATGTCAGAATCCTGGCATCCAAATTAAAATCAAGTAAATTATAACCTTATAAATAATACAGGCACAAGACAATAGCACAATAGGAAAAAGTATAGCTGTTAAGATTTGCTTAGCAGTGTCTATTACTCATCCTGCCAAATCACCCTTTAACTGAGGTTATTCAGGCTCCAGTTATGTACTTCCTTCATACACACAAAAATTACCACATCTCAGATTATTAAAATTAAGCTCATTTTAGTAGTAACAAATAGAAGGAGAAAAATATAGTTTTAAAACATAGACTTTCAAAAGGAATGTTCAAATACCTTATTATTTTTGCGTTCTTTAAAAAATTAAAGTTTATTGGGGTGACAATTGTTAGTAAAGTTACATAGGTTTCATGTGTACAATTCTATAATAAATCATCTATATATCACATTGTGTGTTCATCACCCAGAGTCAGTTCTCCTTCTATCACCATATATTTAACCCCATTTACCCTCATCTAACACTCTCCTCCCTCCTTACCCTCTGGTAACCACTAAACTATTGTCTGTGTCTATGAGTTTTTTTTTATTATTTGTTTGTCTTATTCTTTGTTGTTTTCAGTTTTATATCCCACATAGTAGTGAAATCATATGGTTCTCAACTTTTTCTGTCTGACTTATTTTGCTTAGCATAACTTCAAGATCCATCCATGGGCCAGCTGAGTGGCGCGGTGGTTAAGCGCGCTGGCTTGGGAAGCCAGTGGCCCCGGTTCGGTCCCACATAAGAGGGCCAGAGACACTGCCCTCAAAAAAAAAAAAAAAGAAAAGAAAAGAAAGGATCCATCCATGTTGTTGCAAATGACACTATTTCGACTTTTCTTATGGCAGAATAGTATTCCATTGTGTATATGTACCACATATTCTGTATCTATCCAAGTGTGGCAAATGGTAGCAATCACTCACCTCTCTCCAGCCTCACCTATTATTTTCCCACATAAAGGAGGACAGATATATAATCTGAAGGTGATATTCTATCCAGAGACTGAAAGAAACTATTATCTCTAACTCTTAAAAATGCATTTTCTATAGTAATTAGAAGTACACACTATAAGTAATATTATTTATAAATTTCAATTTGTTTTCTGTACATTTATTTATCTGATTTAAAGAAGTACTCTAGATAATTATATCTGAGAGACTACTGCATTCTGAACCAGTCATAAATGATCCCTCTCATTTTAGACATCATGATAATAGATTTAAGATCTTTTAAAATTAAACATGAAAATCGGAAACCCATTTCTGTATATCATACATAAAACCTGGTATCTATGAAGAGGGAGAGGATAAAGTAAGAGGAAGAGGAAGAAGTAGAGGACGGGCCGGCAGAGTGGCATGTTGGTTAAGAGTTGGCTTGGGATGCCAGCTCTGAGCAGCAAGGCCCAGGTTTGGATCCCACATGAGGACCAGTGACGCTGGGCCCTCTACAGCTAGGATGGTGAACAACAGCTTGCCCTGGAGCTAGGCTGCCGTGAGTCGCCGGCAACGGCTTAGCCCGCAGTGGGGCTGGCTGGCAGTGGGCGTGAGCTTTCATGAGCTGCTGTGAGCCGCAGTGAGCGGCCGTCTAATGGCCGGTGAGCGACTGCCTCACCCGGGAAGAGTGTAATGACGATACCAACATGGGCCAGTCAAGCGATGCCCTCCACAACTAGACTGAAGAACAAAAGGACAGCAATTATCTGTTCCCATTCCCAAATTCCCCAACTCTGTTCCCCTTCCCCAATTCCCCAATAAAATCTTAAAATAAAAAAAAAAGTATAGAGGAAGAGTTTAGAGAGAGATCTTATTAGATGCTGATTTGCCTTGTGGTAAAACTTCTTTCTTTAAGCATATCTATCCCCAGAGAGACTGAACAGGATATGATGAATGGTCTAGATGTTTACAAGTATGTAACAGAAATGTTAAAAGAAAAAAAATAATATAGGATCTGGATGACAGAAGAAATAAGGGTTGTTATGGAGGTCCAAAGGATGGATATTTTAACAAACAGAAAATGAATTTGTTCAAAGATTCTACATTTATCGGCTACACTAACTGAAGAAGATTAGAAATATATTGTTTTTCATTTTTTACATAATTTAATATAGTTTGACCTGTTGCTAAATGCCTTTTCTCTGACCATAATAAAAAGATTTCCTTACTCATTACTTCCTCCTCTCAGAAAGGAATGTATTTTATTTATTTATTTATTTATTTATTTATTTAGATTTTTATTGGGGAATTGGGGGAGGGGAACAGCATTGGGGAATTCGAAAAGGGGAACAGCCAAGTTGTTGTTCTTTCTGTTCTTCAGTTTAGTTGTGGAGGATGCCACTTCACTGGCTTGTGTTGGTATTATGATCATTGTGCTCTTCCCGGCTGAGGCAGTCGGTTGCCTCCCATTGGACAGCAGATCACGGCAGCTCAAGGCAGCTCACAGCAGCCCACTGCAGCCTATGCCGTCGCTGGTGACTCACAGCAGCCCAGCTCCAGGTTGAGCTGCTGTTCACCATCTTAGCTATAGAGCAGCATCACTGGCCCAAGTGGGAATCGAACTGGCAGCCCTGTTGTTCAGAGCTCCCACTCTTACCAACTTAGCCACTCGGCCTGCCCAGGAATGTATTTTAGATGTTGTAATTGTGTCATAGGTTTGATAGTCAAGAGACATCTCAAGGTTACTGTAAGAAAAAAATCATAATCTTTACTCCAAATTCTGATTCCAGGGAATCAATGTAGGAACATGAACTCTTCTAAGGAAAATCATGCAATCAATAAAGGAGTTAAGACTATACATATTGTATAGGTAAAGTTATTAAGGCATAGAAAATTAAGAAACATGTCCAAGTTCAGCTTTACAAAGGTGTTTTGGGGTTGACCTGAATTAACATATGTAAAATGCTTAAGACGGTGTAAGAATTAGATCTACAGAAATTCACTATTTTTATTTTTTGTTAATACCACAGCCTGCTCCGATGCCTAGAACAATACTTGTTCCATAGTAGAAAATTACAACATACATTCATTGATAGTTTTTATATAATTTGTATCTCTTGAACTTAATGGTTTTCTGGTATACCTTTTATTCAGAACAAAATCACAAAAATAAATAATCAGTTAGCTATAGATTTCATGAGGAAGATGTATTGATTGGCAACAAAGCTAATGCATGATTTTAAAAATACTAAATGTGCAGATGATAAAAATATTTGCAAGACTTAATATTTAAAATATTTTGATTATTATGTCACGTAGAAATGATTTGGATATCTAAGAAAAGAAAAGTCAGTGGGAGATTATTTTTATTACATGTCATGTTAATTTAAAATTTTGTAGATTATTTTAATTAAAACATTTTATAATAATCAATGAAAAGACTGGTAATTAAAATTTTGGCTTATGGGAGAGCCATACTGTCTGGCACTTTTAAGTTAACTTTGAAGATTGTGTATTTGTTTTGTTTTTTTATCCAATAAATCTTCATTGTTCTGAAATAATCATATCATATCATGATCTATCAATATGATACAATTTATTCAACAAATAAAGACAAAAATTAATGACACCCCATTAAAATTATTTAATAAGAATTTTTATGTGTCTCTATCACTTGTACATGATATAAAAACAGTCTACATTGTCAATTCAAGCATTTGCTATCATTTGTTTCCACTATTATGATTGATTTGGAAGTCTTTTTTAGAAGGAACTGGATATAAGTAAATAAATTTAATATTTGTACTATAGCCTGACTATACTTTTCTGATTTCTGAAAGAATATTACTTCCAGATTTCAAGAAATATATATGTATTTCTTGAAATTCCTATATATACATCTCCAAAAAATGTATACACATTTTAAGAAAGGAAAACTGTATAAAAATTGTAATACACAATATAAACCTATAACAAAAGATGAATACAAGTCATGTTTGACTTCTGCAATTACAAGAGGCAAGTGGTTACCATCAGCGTCTAGACACTTCTGATTAAGGTGAACTACTGCTTGAGCAATGTTGACCAAAGTGTCCACTTGTATATATATATTTTTGGCACCTCCCTCCCGGTATGTGTGTGTATATGTTTATGTGTTTTCTGTATATATATCATTTATTTGGCAAACTTTTTCTGTAAAGGGTCAGATAGTAAGTATTTTAGCCATTAGTCTTTGCCAGTCACATATTATTACTGCTATACTTTTTTTTATTTTTATTTTTGAAAATTCTTAAAATAAAAAATATTCTTAGGGCTAGCCGAGTGGCGCAGTGGTTAAGCTCTGGCCTTGGAAGCCAGTGGCCCCAGTTCGGTCCCACATATGAGGGCCAGTAACACTGTCCTCAAAACAAACAAACAAACAAACAAATAAACAAAAAACAAAAAAAAATATTCTTGGCTAAAAAGCCATGCAAAAACAGACTTGGATTTGACCCACAGACTATAGTATGCGTTTGCTGACCAACATGCTTCTGTCTTGCATTTTGCTTATGTTCATTGCAGTCCTTCTAGAGTAACGCCCAATGAGTACTGTTCAGGATCAATACCCAACTTCAAATAGAAATAGTTATTTCCCTTTCTTCTAAACATAAACAAATCAACACTAGACATCCATAATAATTGTCTTTAGAATGAAGCTACATTTTACCCCACTTGTACCTTGAGCCAGGTTCGCAGCATAACAGTATCCATTCTCATGAATCAATATGTGAACTCAGATGACTTTTCATACACTGCCAAATTTTGTTTCAAATTGGTTCTCATGATTTTGAAATCTTGGAAATTAAAATATGTTATCACTTCTGTTTCAGCCCAGAGATGAAGAGAAATGGAAAAAGTGTCACTCTCACAATTACAACATGAAAAAAACTGAACATTTGGGAAATTAACATTTTTTATTTAACCCATCAGAGAAGTGAGTTTGCAGGGCAATCAAATAACCACAAATATAGAGAAACACAGGTGTCTACAAACAGAAACAGGCAATTAGTATTTGCACAGCTGGGGCAGAAGCCATGAAAAGATTTAGCTAGAAAAATGTTAACAATATATTGAATGCTGGGTGGGCTAGTGTGCATGACAGTGTGAAGCCCCTGGTGGCCATTGAAGTAGGGAGATTGATTCTGTCTTGCAGTTTTTTCTCCAGCAACCCCATTAGGTGCTGTTAGGGAAGTTAGAGAAAATTCCAAGAATAATTTCCAAGAGATGTCTAGGAAAGGAAAGCAGCAGCCATTTCCAGTATTCAGCCCAGATCTATAATCTATCCCCTCCATTTTCCTTATAAAACAAAAACCTTAATCTGTAAGAGGAAGGAAAAACAAAACAAAACAGAACTGTAGCCTAAGGGAACTGGTGGGAATCCACTTCAGTAAGGAGAGAACAGAAAAAGAAAAAAAAAAAAAAAAGCTTTACCCCAGGAGGAAGAGCAGGGATATATGTTCACCTGAGCATTATAATATTAGCATATGAAGCAGGAACACTTTCCTGAAGACCACACTCCCAAGATCCAGCTTTGCAGTGCCTGACTAAACCTGATTAAGATTGAGGCTTAACCAGAACATCAAAGAAAACCTCTTTCTCCACTCTTACCTCCAATGCTAATAAACATACAGAAAAAAATACCAGTGGAATGGGAATACCAACCAAGATGGTGCAGTAGGTAAATGTTGTGCTTATTTTCTCTCATGACCACATCAAAATGACAACTAAAGTACAAAACAACCATCATTGAGAATCGCCTGAGATCTTGCTGAACTGAAGCCCTACAACTAAGAACATGCAGAAGAAGCCACAAGACTGGTAGGAGGAACAGGGATGTGGAGCAGGCTTGTCACACACCCACATGTGACCATTAAAGATTGGGAGGGATATTTTGGTTGTGGGGGTCCCTCCTACCCCCTGGAGGAGTTAGAGGTCCCAGCCCCACACCAGCCCTGGGTTTCAGTGCTGGGGAGAGAAGTCCCCCACTGGCTTCCCAAGCCAGCGCTTAACCACCGTGCCACTCGGCCGGCCCCCAGAATCACTTGTTTTGAGCTCCAGTGCTGGGGCAGCAGCTGGAAAGATGGCAGGAACATATGGTGGGGAACTGAGTCATCTGGCTTTGGAAAGGGACTGGAGAGGTGGCTTTCTCCTGGAAGGAGGAGCTGGCAGATGCCAGTTTCTTTGTTGAGCCTTCCCCCTTCCTGGCATGCAGAAAAAGACAGCCTCATGTTCCCTATGCCCTGGTGATTAGAGACCCCACCCCTGCCCAACTTTCAGGCACACCGAAGCCACTTGCAGTGACTTTTTCATACAAACCACCTGCCTTGGCTGATGTTGCAGAATTCCTAGGGTCTCTTGAAGGTTTGCAGAACCCAGACAAGTAGTATCTGGCTTGAACATGTCCTGTACCTCTGGCTGAGCAGCTCTAAGTTCAGCACTAGCAGCAGAAAGTCTTGATTCATGGCTTGGCCTTTCAAGGCACATCCAATCACAGCAGGGGCAGCAGCCATCTGCGGATTTCTTTGTGGCTCCTGCCAAGTGGGGCATGGGCTGTGGCTGAACTTGACCTATAGCAGATCCTCTCCAAGGTGGTCTTGGGGCTGGCATCCCCAGTGGTCAGCTTCAAAACAAGCTGGAGTATCACCCAACCACCTCCAAGGAAGACACACCCAAGGGCAGATTGGGAAGGCTCCAGAGTCCTGCTGAGGCAGATCCTGCTCTGTAGGGTCAGCCCCCACACATTAACTCTTCCACTGTTGTCATGGCCCGTCCTAACAACCAATCAGCCTGAGGGTAAATCCCTCCTACTGATGTGCAAACAGCAACCAAGCAGTCAATTACAACAGGAGGGCATGCACAACCCACACAAGGGACACACCTAGAGCACCCGGCTCAGGTGACCAGGAAGACTGTGTCACTGAGCTCCACAGCACATCTAAAATATAAGGCCACTCTACTAAGACCTGGATACATAGCAGCCCTACCTAACACATAGAAAAAACACAGGGGAACAGCCAAAATGGGGAGACAAAGAAACATGTCTCAAATGAAAGAACATTACAAAGCTCCAGGAAAAGAACTAAACCAAATGAAGACAAGCAATCTACCAGATACAGAGTGCAAAACACTGATTATAAGGATGCTCAATGATATCAGAGAGAACTTCAACAAAAAGATAGGAAACATTAAAATGGAGATAGAAAACATAAAAAAGAACCACTCAGAAATAAAGAATACAATAATGGAAATGAAGAATACATTACAGGGAATTAACAGTAAATTAGATGAAGCAGAGGATCGAACCCAGTGATGTAGAAAATAAGGTAGCAGAAAACACCCAACAAGAATAGCAAAAAGAAAAAATAATCCAAAAAACTGAGGGGAGTTTAAGGGACCTTTTGGACAACATAAAGTAAACCAACATTTGCATTATAGGGGTACCAGAAGAAGAGAGACAGCATGGAACTGAAAATTTATTTGAAGAAATAATGACAGAAAACTTCCCTAATATAGTGAAGGAAATAGATATACAAGCCCAGAAGGTGCAGAGAGTCCCAAACAAGATGAACACAAACAGGCCCACACCAAGACACCTCATAATTAAAATGCCAAAGATTAAAGACAAAGAAAAAATTCAAAAGCAGCAAGAGAAAAGCAGTTAGTTACCTCAAGGGAGCCCCCATAAGACTGTCAGCTGATTTCTCAACAGTAACTGCACGCCAGAAGGGATTGGCAGATAATATTCAAAGTGATGAAAAGCCAGGACATACAACCAAGAATACTCTATCCAGCAAAGCTATTATTTAGAATTGAAGGACAGAAAAAGAGCTTTTAAGACAAGAAAAAGCTAAAGGAATTCACTATCACCAAACCAGTATTACAAGGAATCTTAGAGGGACTTCTTTAAGATGGGAGGGTATTAGGGATGGGTGAAAGGGGAAGGTATTAAGAAGCACAAATTGGTTTTTACACAGTAGTCATGGAGATGTAGTGCATAGCATAAGGAATACAGTCAATAATATTATAGTAACTATGTATGGTTCCAGATAGGCATTAGATCTATCAGAGTGATAGGTTGCAATGGGGTTGGGGGCAGGGTGGAAAAGATAGAGGTATTAAGAAATACAAATCTATAGTTACAAAATAGCCATGGGGCTGCAAAAATATGGAATATAGTCAATAATATGGTAAAAAAAAAAAAAACCCCAAAAAAAACTATGTATAGTGCCGAGGATACAAGTTAGGGAGATCATTTCTTAAATTATATAAATGTCTAACCACTACGTAGTACCCCTGAAACTAAAATAAAATAATGTTGAGTGGCAACTTTAATTGAAAATGTTAAAAAGTGGGGAAGATCAATAACATTGTGACAGCGTGGTGCAGTGTCAGATGGTTGCTGGACTTTTCATGGTGATCTCTTCTTTAGCATAGGGAATAAAATCAATAATGTGGTAATAACAATGTACAGAGCTAGGTGGGTACTGTTAAATAACTATGATGTATGCCTGAAACTAGATGTATTTCAATTAAAAATCTGAAAAAAAATACCAGTGGAATGTAGCAGGAAGAGATTAAAGAGACAAATTATACCTGGGCATTAGTGAAAGGGGAATAAATGTGAAAGCGAAATGGGGAGAACCAGAAACAATGTGGAAGCAGTCATCGAGAAAACTCCACTGGCAAATTACCCACACTCTTATCACAACTGATCAGAAGAGGAATTTGAAGCCTCCTGCTGGACTGCTGGACCCTAGGTTAAGTACAGCAAGAATTCACTTCAAACCCAGCCCAATTACTGACTACATTAACATAAAAACAAACAAACAAGCAAACTAAAAAACTTCACTAAAGCCCTAGCAAAAGGAAGGCATGCTCATATTAAACCATGAAATTTATTTACCTGAATATTTATTGTCCTGAACAACATATCACACTTTCAATGATAACAAAAACTACTGGGAAGCATATAAAATGATAAGGCTCATTCGGATGAAACAAAGCATCATCAAAGCCAGACTCACCTCTGAAACAGATGTTGAAACTATTGAACGAGAAATTGAAAATAACTATGATAAATATGTAAAAGGTTCTAATGGAAAAGTTCAACATCATGTCATATCACATAGGTAATTACAAAAGAGAGATAAAAAACTATAAGAATCAAATAGAAATGCTAAAAAAATATTTTCACAATTGTTTTCTAATAAGAACACAATTATAAATAAGATCAATTCAGATACAGAAAACATCACAGCAAAGATCTCCCAATAAATTTGTATAAACACTTTTGTCATATATATTCAAAATATTCTCCATTTTATCTTCCCTTTTAACTTTGTCATGTTTCTTTTTTTTTTTTTTTTTTTTTTTAAAGATTTTTTTTTATTGGGGAATTGGCGGAGGGGAACAGCGTTGGGGAATCGGGGAAGGGGAACAGACAAGTTGCTGTCTTTTTGTTCTTCAGTTTTTTAGTTGCGGAGGATGTTGCTTCACTGTTGGTATCGTCATTGCGCTCTTCCCGGATGAGGCAGATCGGTCGCTGGCCTCTGGATGTCGCTCACCGCGGCTATTGGCAGCTCACGCTGGCTGCCAGCCGCTCACGCTGGCTGCCGGCCACTCACTGCAGCCTATGGCAACCCACACCATCACCGGGGCTCGCACAGCCCAGCTCCAGGTGGAGCTGTTGTTAGCTGTAGAGGGCAGTGTCACTGGCCCTCATGTGGGATCCGAACCGGGGCCGCTGGCATCCCCAAACCAGCGCTTAACCAATGCGCCACTTGGCCGGCCCTGTCATGTTTCTTGTTTTTTCATGAGTGATCCCTTCATTGTTTTTTTTTTCTTATTTTTTAATTGAGGTAATATTATTTAATAACATTATATATGTTTTAGGTGTACATTATGACTTGACATCTGTATACCCTATTACATGTGTACCACCCAAAGTATAATTTCCTTTCTTTACCATATATTTGACCCCCTTTACCCACTTCATCCTCCCCCCACCCTTCTTCCCTTCTGGTAACCACCATTCTATTGTCTGTATTGATGACAATTTTTATGTATTGTTTGTGTCTTTTTGTTTGTTTGTTTTATATTCCACATGAGTGCAATCATACATTTTTTTTGTCTTTCTCCATCTGACTTATTTCAGTTAGTATACTCCCCTCAAGATCCATCAATATTGTTGCAAATAGCAATATTTCAACCTTTTTATGGCTGATTAGTATTTAATTGCGTGTTTATATATATATATATATATAACACATATATTATTCACTTATCTGTTGATGGACACAAGTTGTTTCCATAGCTTGGCTACAGTGAACATAGGGGTACATAGACATTTTTAAATTTATCTTTTTGTATTCTTAGGATAAATTTCCAGAAAAGGAATTGCAGAATCATATGGTAGGTCTATTTTTAATTATTTGAGGAACCACCATACTGTTTTCCATATAGCTGCACTAATTTGCATTTCTGCCAACAGTGTATGATGGTTTCCTTTCCTCCACATCCTCTCCAAAACTTATTTCTTCTCATTTTGATAAGAGCCATTTTAATAGGTGTGAGGTGATATCTTATTGTGGTTTTGATTTGCATTTCCATAATATTAGTGACCTTGAACAGCTTTTCGTGTGCCTGTTGGCCATCTCATGTGTTTCTTAGAAAAATGTCTGTTCATATCCTATGTGCATTTTTTAACTGGGTTGTTTGCTTTTTGTTGTTGAATTGTATGAGTGCTTCATATATTTTGGATGTTATCCCTTATTGGAAATATTATTTGCAAATATCTTTTCCTATTGGTTGATTGCCTTTTGTTTTGTTGATAATTTCTTTTGCCTTTGTTGTTTCTGCTTTTGGTGTCATATCTAAAAACTCTTTGCCAAGTGCTACGTCAAAGAATTTCTTCCCTATGTTTTCTTCTAGGACTTTTACAGTTATGGTTATTATATTTAAGTTTTTAAACCATTTCAAATTATTTTTTTGTGAATGGTGTAAGATAGTGGTTCAATTTCATTTTTTCTGCATGTGTTTATCCAGTTTTTCCAGCACCATTTATTGAAGAGTCTATACTTTCCCCACTTAGTATTTTGTCTTCCTTGTCAAATATCAGTCAACCATATATTCAGGATTTATCTCAGGATGCTTGATTCTCTTCCATTGGTCTCTACTTTTATTTTTATGTGGGACCATACTGTTTAAATGCCCACAGATTTGTAGTATAGTTTGAATCATAAAGTGTGATGCATCCAGCTTTTTTTTTTCCCCTGCTCAGGATTACTTTGACTATTCCAATTTTATTTGTTTTGAGATAATTTTCAATATCTTGTTTGATTTTTTTCTTTGACCCTTTGGTTGTACCGGGGGATATTGTTTAACTTCTACATATTCATTGAGTTTCCAATTTTCCTGATGTAGATGTGTCATACCATTTTCTAGTGTCATACCATTGTGGTCAGAAAAGACATTTAGTATGATTTCAGTCTTCTTAAATTTGCTAAGATTTGTTTTGTGGCCTATCATATGATTTCTTCTGGAGAATCTTCTGTGCATACTTTAGAATAATGTGTATTTTGCTATTTTGGAATGAAATGTTCTATATACAGGGTGTGCCAAAAAATGTATACACATTTTAAGAAGGAAAACTATTAAAATTGTAATACTCATTATATACTGATAACAAAAGATGAATACAAATCATGTTTGATTTCTGCAATTACAAAAGGTGCTCAAAGTGGTTACCATCAGTGTCCAGGCACTTCTGATTATGGTGAACTACTGCTTGAGTAATGTTGATAAAAGTGTCCACTTGTATACCTCTTTTTGGCACCACTGGAATGTATGTTAGGTCAATTTGCCCCGAAGTATGGTTCAAGTCCAATGTTTTCTTCTTAATTTTCTGTCTATATGATCTACCCATTGGGGTATTAAAGTCCCCCACTAATATTCTAATTTTGTCTTTATCTCCTTCAGGTCTTGCAGTATTTGCTTAATATATTTAGTTGTGCCAATGTTGGGTACATATATAGTTATAATTGTTAAGTCTTCTTGATGAGTTGACCCTTTTTATCATTATGTAATGAACTTTGTCTCTTGTTACAATTTTGAATTATGGTCTATGTTGTGCGATCTAATTGTAGTGAACCCCACTCTCTTGGTTTCAAATTGCATAGAATGTAATTTTTCATCCCTTCTCTTTAAGCATATATGTGATTTTAAAACTTAAATAAGTTTCTTATAACAATGTATACAGTCATGCATCATTTAACAAGGGTACAATCTTAGACATTCATTGTTAGATGATTTCATTATTGTACAAACATCTTAGAATTCACTTAGACAAACCTAGATGGTAAAGCCTACTACACACCTAGGCTATATTGCTCCTAAAGCCTATTGCTCCTAGGCTGCAAACCTGTGCATCATGTTACTGTACTGAATTCTGTAGGAAACTGTAACACAATGGTACCTATTTGTGTATCTAAACATATGTAAACATAGAAAAGGTACAGAAAATATGGTATAATTGATAAAAATGGTTTATCTCTATAAGGCACTTATCATTCATGGAGTTTATACGACAGGAAGTTGTTCTGGGTGTCAGTGAGTAAATGAATGTGAAGGTCTAGAACATTACTGTAAAACTACTGTAAGCTTTATAAACAATTACACTTAAGCTACATTAAATTTATTAAAAAATATTTTCTTTCTTCAATAAAAAGTAGGTTACTGTAAATTTTTATATTATCAACTTTTTAATTTTTAACTTTTCAACTGTTTTGCAATAACATTTAAAACACAAACACGTTGTACAGCTGTACAAAAATATTTTATTTTTATACCATTATTCTATAAGTTTTTTTTTCCTTTTTAAACATTTGTTAGAAACTAAGACCCAAACACACACATTAGACTAGGCCTACATAGGATCAGGATCATCACTGTCTCCCACTGGAGGGCCTTCAGGGACAATAACATGCATGGAGCTGTCATCTCCTATGATAACAATGCCTTCTTCTGGAATTCTCCTGAAGGACATGCCTGAGGCTTTCCTTGAGGAGGTGTCACTCTTTTCAGAAATATGTCCATGTTAGTTCACTTGATTTCTTCCTTTTTTTTTTTCATCATAGATTTGCTTTTTGGCAGGTAATGCACTGTGAACATTCCTCTCTAGTAATGGAATCCTTTCAGTGTTGGGGTCCATGTTTTCAAACTTATTAAAAAGCATGTTGAAGTCTGTAAAAGCACCTACAAAACTCTTTACTGTGAAATTTCTGGGGGTTCTTCTTCTTTTCTATTCCTACAGTTTCCTGTTCTCTTGCCGCTTCTTCATCTGTGTTCCTGTTCCAGTTCCAAAATCTCTCATTAGTCAGTTCCTCAGGAACCACTTCAAGGGCAACTAAATGTCATTCTCATCGACAGCCAGTTGTTTGCCATCTCAACCACAGCCTTGTTGATTTGTGCAACCTCCTCATCCTGGGCAAACCCTTTCAAATCATGGATGAACCTCTTAAGTGTCTTCTTCCAGGTGCCATTCATACTTGTATATGAATTTCAAGTGTACACCATAGTTATTCAACATTTATATACATAAAGTAGTGATCACTATGATAATTCCAGAAACCATCTAACATCATACCATGCTATCACAATATTATTGACTATATTCCCCATGCTGTATATTATATTCCCATGACTTATTTGTTTTATACCTAGAAATTCAAACTTCTTATTCCCCTTCATCTTTCCCTCCCTTTAAAATGTTTCAATTACAGTTGACATTCAATATTATTTTATATTAATTTCAGGTGTATGGTGTAATGGTTAGACCTTGATATAATTTAAGAAGTGATCCCCCAGACTAATCCAGTATCTACCTGGCACCATACATAGTTATTACATATTATTGATGATATTCTTTATGCTTTACATCCACATGATTATTTTGTAACAACCAGTTTGTACTTCTTAATCCCTTCTACTTTTTCGCCCACACCTCCAAATCTCTTCCCATTTAGCAACCATCAAAATGTTCTCTGTATCTATAAGTTTGTTTCTGTGGGGTTTTTTTTTTTTTGTTTTTTAAAGATTTTATTGTGGAATTGGGGGAGGGGAACAGTGTTGGGGAATCGGGGAAGGGGAACAGAGAAGTTGCTGTCCTTTTGTTCTTCAGTCTAGTTGCGGAGGATGTTGCTTCAGTGGCCCATGTTGGTATTATCATTGCGCTCTTACCGGATGAGGCAGATCGGTCGTCGCCCTCTGGATGGTCGCTCACCGCGGCTATTGGCAGCTCACGCTGGCTGCCAGCTGCTCATGCTGGCTGCCGGCCACTCACTGTAGCCTATGGCAGCCCACTGCAGCAGGGGCTGCAGCCTACACCGTGGCCGGGGCTCGCACAGCCCAGCTCCAGGTGGAGCTGTTGTTAGCTGTAGAAGGCAGTGTCACTGGCCCTCATATGTGGGATCCGTACTGGGGCCGCTGGCATCCCAAAACCAGCTCTTAACCAATGCACCACTCGGCCGGCCCTTGTTTCTGTTTTGGCTTTGTTTTTTTTCTTTAGATAACAAATATAAGTGAAATCACATTGCATCTCTCTATCTCTGTCTGACATATTCCACTCAGCACAATACTCTGCAGGTATTCTCAGATTTAAGTCACATAAAACTTAATTAACACTAAACACACATGTAAATATTTCCATTGTATAAAAACGATAGTGCTATTTAGTGCTACAAAGGGTTCAGTTAGGGGAATGCCCTATAAATTCTTCCAGGTTAGTATAAATGAATTTAAGATTTCAGCTTGCTGAGATGAATGCATCAAGAGTATCTCCATATAGATTCATCAAGAAATGCAATTCCCATCTCTAATATGGTATGTAAGCATAAATCTGGTACCTAAGTGTGAAATCTTAGTGACCACTAAAGAGGACACAATTCTGCATCCTGAATTTGGGGAAAGGCCAGGCTAGTTCCTGACTTGTACAATCTGAGCAGGTACCATTCACATATACTAGGAGATATATATATCTCCTCTACTAGCAGAATATATAAATGAAAGACCCTGATATTGTGCAAGTCTTAGTTGCCCATCCCCACTTAATATTCTGAAAAATATTCTGACCGAGTACTTCAGTATTGTTAGAAGGATATCGTTCCCTTATTCATGACATCTGCCTTTTTATGCTTAGCAACACCTCACCTCTTCTTTTGGTACTGATTTTCTTTGAGAAATTATTTTCCCTTTTTCCTTGCTCACTTTTGTGAATATCATCAATTAAGAGGCCCCTGACGACAATCTCCTTGACCAGAAGTCGACCCAGCTGAGTCATATGCCCATAAGACTCTTTCCTGGGACGCCTCCTGGAAATGACAGCATCCAAAAGTGGCCCAGTCAGAAGTATACATTAACCATCCTGACAGTGGATTCCAGGAGCATTCTTGTCGAGATCCATGACTCTTTGTTTCTGACCTAACTCAGGTTCAGATACTTTATTATTTCTATTTATTAACTTATTTTTAGCTGAGCCATCCTGCCACCTGTTGGCAGCTCAGCGGCAGCTCAGCTCGGGCTGGGCATCAAACTGCTGTTGCTCAGAGCTCAGCTCGCACTCTTGAGCAAGCTCTTAACTAACTGAGCCACTCGGCTGGCCCTAGGTTCAGCTATTTTAGCCCTCCCTTCCACTTACTTCCATTTTTGCTAAGTTAGCAGATATAACACAAAACTGAAAAGAAAAATCCAAAGAAAGTAGCGAAAGCAGAAGCTTGGTTGATGTTGGAGACCTGACTTCCAGTCTTATCTCCATTACTTATTAGCTGTTTGACTCTGTCCTTGGTCAGGTCATGGCTGAGCATTACACTACTGATCATTAAAATATTTCATATTTAAAAATTTAAAACACTAATTTTAAATGATATATGCACCCCTATGTTCACTGCAGCATTATTTACAAAAGCCAAGATACAGAAGCAACCTAAGTGCATAGTGATAGAGGGTTGGATAAAGTATATGTGGTACATATATACAATGGAGTATTAGTTTGCCATATAAAAAAGTGAAATCTTACCATTTGTGACAACATGGATGGACTTAGAGAGTATTATAGTAAGTGAAATAAATCAGACAGTGAAAGACAAAAAATATATAGTGTCACTTATATGAAGACTCTAAAGAACAAAATAAATCAACCAACAAAACCAAAATAGACTCATAGATACAGAGAAAAACAATGATGGTTGCCAGATTAGAAGGAGGTTGGGGGGCTGGATGCAAAAGGTAAGGGGATTAAAAAGTACAAATTGGTAATTACAAAATAGTCATGGGGATGTACAGTACAGCATAAGAAATATAATCAGTAATATTGTAATAACTAGTATGATGCCAAGTGTGTATTAAACTTATAGAGAGATCACTTTGTAAATTATATAAATGTATAACCACTATGCTTTATACCTGAAACTTATATAAAATAATATTGAATGTCAGCTTTAATTGAAAAAAGTAAAAAGTATTATATAAGAGAAAATATAAAATGACATTAAACTAAAAAGCTTTGCACAGTGAAGGAAACCTTCAACAAAATGAAAAGGCAATCTACTGAATGGGAGAACATATCTGCAAATGATGTATTTGTTAAGGAATTCATAACCAAAATAAAGAATGCACACAACTTAATATTAAAAAAATACAATTAAAACATGGGTAAAGGATTTGAATAGACATTTTTTCTAAAGAAGAATCATGGATGCCAAACAGGTACACGAAAAAATGCTCAGCATCATTATGTTACCGGAGATTGAAAAGGTCCTGGGTAAACATCATGGGAAGGAATTCCAGGACGCACCAAAATATTAGTCCATGGAAACAAACACAAGCAAGCCGAGGATATATTCAAAGAAAAGAGATAGTAAAGTATACTCTCAAAATGGCATGAGAGTGGACAGGATGAAGAAAAGTGACAATGCTCTGAAAACAAAGAAATTTGGGGTTATATTTGAATGAGAGTGTGAAATATTCAGGGATGGTGTTTCAGGCATTCCCAGGGTGCGTCTTCACTGACCACTCCTTCCTGTAGGGAGGTGGGATTCCCCTGTAGGAACTGTCATGGCAAAACAGGGGGTGGAAATTTTTCCCTGCCTGCAATGCTATCAGTGTTATAGCCCATTACAATTAGCTGTAGCTGCACATTTTCTTGGGAACGTTTCTCATCTCCTTTTTTTGTTTTCTGCACTTCCTCCTTCCTATCTGCCCACAGCCCTGTTCTTTCTGCCTATGGTAACAATGAATTATCAGGGAAATGCAAATCAAAACAAATATGAAATATTGCCTCATACCTATCAGGATGGCTATTATCAAAATGCCAAAAAGTATTAAATATCTATATTTAAAAAATGAAATCTTGTTATGTGACAACATGGATTGACCTAGATGGTATTATACTAAGTGAAAGAAGTCTGAGAAAAATATATACCTATATGATTTCACTTATATGTGAATCTAAAAAAATTAATAAATGATCAAAAACAAAACAGACCCATAGATGCAAGAAACAAACTGGAAGAAACTTGTTATACAATAAAGAATTTGTCTGGTCTTTGTTCCTGCTTCCTGGAATGGGAGCTTCTTAACTTTGGAATTTCCTGAGTGACAGGAAGTGTTTGTTATTCATGTTAAGGCCTGAGAAGCCTGGGCTTCTGTGTTTATGCTAATGATGTTAATCTAAAAGCATTCTGGGCTTCTAGATAGTTTCAGAATGGGGGCTGGCCATGCTGGGAAGACCAGTCATAGGATTTGAGGATTGGGACTTTGAGGACATCCTGACCTCCCAAACTTCAGAAAGGAAAGGGGGAATAAAAATTGAGTTCAATCGCATGGATAATGATTCAAGCAATCATTGCCATGTAGAAAACTCCAATAAAAACCTTGAACACCTGAAGTTTGGGTCAACTTCTTGATATGTGGTATATAGCAATGTGCCTGGAGTTCTGTGATACAGTTAGCAAATTACCAAAATTTAAAGGGCAGTGGGAATCCCCAAATTTGTAGACAGTTTGGTAGAAGTTCAGGAAATATGGAAACCCTGTAGCTTGTGCCTGGGTCTGAAGTGAGAAGGGTCTTGTGGAAGGCTGTGTCTTTAATATGTGAGACTTGACCTAATTCTAGGCACTGTCAGAATTACACTTCAAAACCTGTAACCAGCGACCTCACATAATAAATACTACACTAGAGTAATATATCAAATGAACAGTAACTGAAGCACTAGCCAATAGACAGAGTGAGAAAATTATATAGAGTAGATTTGAAATAGTTACCCCTGTATTTTAATATAATGGATACAAGAACTAGTCCCTTGGTGAGCTTATCCACAGTTTAATGATTGTTTCCTTACAAGACACCTGTTGTTCAATACAATCTTGTCTATATAGTATTAAATACATGAGTGATTAATGGTGATGAAACCAACTTTTTAAACTTGATTTAGAAAACACAGTATCTCCCAACCAAGTAAATTAAATAGAATAAGCAATGATTGACTCTGAAATAAAGGAATTCAATGACAATAAAATGACTAAGAACATTTTTGCAAGGAAAAAATCTACATTATATTTTTCTATTCTATTTAGACTAGCTGTGATATTATATAATATCAGTAGAAAAACATAAGGGAACAGGATTTGGGGATCTTCATTCACCTCCATGGAAAGCTTACCATTTGAGTAATTAATCTTTGAAGCAGTGATATATTTTGAAAAGCCTTAAGGTTTCAAAACAAAGAACTAGATATTCTGAACATGGAACACAAAAGCACTATGTTGTAAATGCTAGAAAAAAAAATTCTACTTCAGGATAAATAATAATAGTAATTCTTGAGCCATATAGCAAACATAGTGATCTATCTGGCTTTTCTGAAATATATCATCTGCAACAACATTTTTTTTTTAAATTTTTTATGTCCATATACCATAGCTTTTCTCTGAAGCCTGAAAAAAATATAGATAAAAATGGCATGACAGGGCTGGCCGAGTGGCGCGGTGGTTAAGTGCTGGCTTGGGAAGACAGCGGCCCTGGTTCAGGTCCCACATATGAGGGTCAGTGATACTGCCCCCCCCAAAAAAAAATAGCGTGACAAACAGATTTAGCATACATACTCAATCTCTTTAAAAGAATTTCTTCAAAAGACTTTGTTAATCTGATGAGTTGTTCCATACAGGAAAACTATTGCTATATTGTAGTATTCGTAATCAACAATTTTTACCTGTGAAATGGGTGATTCTTTTTTTATTTATTTTGGCTTCACTATTACTTAAAGTAATTTCTTTTGATTTAAGTTGAGGAATGCATAAAACATATTATAACATGCAAAATGGCACTGATACAGAAATTCAAGTTAAGAATATTTATGATATTTTCATCTAATACTTAAAGATACATTGCCTTTTTGGATTGCATTTTACTACATGATAATGGAGAGTGAAATAAAAATTCTGTGTAATGTATAGCAGTATTTAGTTGGTTCAAAATTTTAATACAATTTCTCCCTCAATGGAACAATTTATGACTGAATAATATTATCATCTGTAGGGTAGATACTTAAGTAGCCTATTAAATATTCAAAACTAATAAGTTAAACAACCCTAACTTTAAAAAATACAATTACGCAGTATTACCCTAGGAGAGTAAAAATGAGAAGGCAGGTGCTTTTGAGAATAATCATATAAAAGAGTACTTGCAATTTTAAGATCTAACCAATAGATGACACCAGAGGGTAAGAATTGCAAACTTTGTTTTTAACCATGGAAACTGGGCAGATGCTTTATTATAGGATGGCTATTAAATGATACATAATACCTGCTGAGCATAAGAGTAGAGAATAAAGAAAATCTGTAAAGACTATTATATATATATATTTTTATTTTTAAATTAAGATTACTTTTGCAACACAGGTGGACCTACTATAAAAGAAGCAGAACAAGAATTTAGAATGAACTGAAATATCTGGTTACAAAAAAAAATGTCTTTCCCTTCAAGCTTTCTTCATTTTTCACTCATGTGTATCTATTATCACACAAAATTACAGCACAAAAATAAAAGAGAATAGTGGGTAACATTCACAGGACAGGTAGTCCAATTATCGAACACACAAAGTAGAATTCTAATCATATATGTATTATGAAGAGAATTCATTTGTTAGCTTAAAATAATTTTAGGTGTTGCATACAGAAAGTAGTGAAATGTGAAACATCAACAACAAAAATAATCTCATGGAATTCCCTGCACATTGCTATTTATTGATGTATCTGAATTACTTGTATATAGACAAAACACAATGTTAAGTTTGATAAGCATAGATATACGAGGTCTGACAAGTTTGCAAACTTGTTGCCACAATGTTGCTAACCTTTTTTGATATCTGAGGGATTATTCATTATGAATTTGTACCAACTGGACAAACAGTGAACCAAGTTTACTATTTGGAAGTGCTGAAAAGGCTGCTGAAAAAGATAGACAACCTGAACTTTTCATGAACAATTCATGGCTCTTGCATCATGACAATGCACCAGCTCACATGGCACTGTCTGTGAGGGAGTTTTTAGTCAGTAAACAAATAACTGTATTGGAACAGCCTCCCTACACACCTGATCTGGCCCCCAATGACACCTTTCTTTACCCAAAGATAAAAGAAATATTGAAAGCAAGACACTTTTATGACACTCAGGACATCAAGGGTAATATGATGACAGCTCTGATGGCTATTCCAGAAAAAGAGTTCCAAAATTGCTTTGAAGGGAGGACTAGGCGTTGGCATGGGTGCATAACTTCCCAAATGGAGTACTTCGAAGGTGACCGTAGTGATATTCAGCAATGAGGTATGTAGCACTTTTTCTAGGATGAGTTCTCCAACTTAATTGTCAGATTCATATTTATGAAACATAGATCTGTAAACTCATGTAAATACAAATGCAAAAGAGATGGGAAAGAATTGAAAGAAAAGTTATACTTATTGACAACCAGCTCTGTACAGACACTATTGCTGGGTAACTTTGTATATTTCATTTAGTTCTCCAAGCAACCCCATTTGGAAGATGATATTATTATTCTCATTTTCCAGATGAGTAAAATGAAGCTCAAAAACTTTAATTATTGTGCTTCAGTTATAGAACTAGTAAATAGTGGAATTGGGACTCAAACTTGTTGAAGACCAAAGTTTATATTTCTTTTGATTTGCCGAGATGCATTCTAAAATTCAGAGCAATACACATAGGTCTATAGGTTTTGTTGGTTGGTTGAAAGCCTGAGGAGTCATGATTAGTTCATTTAAATTAATTGTTCACATGCAACTGAACTTATCTTCTTAACTAGAGAACTAAAATTAGAATGGCTTAAGAATGAAATACCAATCCATTGCTGGGTAAAGTAGCCAGCCTGAAGTTGCTGGGAGTCAGATTATCTGTGTTCTTGGTTCTAGTTCTGGCACTAACTATGTGGGTGTCCTTGTTAAAGTAATTTTGCCTCACGAAGAATCAGCATCCTTACAACTGAAATAAAGGGTGTTGAAATAGATTAGTATTTTTGAAAACCTTTAGCACTAGAAAATCATTTTTAAATTAAAAGAAAAAGTACATGGGATTCCAGTATATAAAATAGATGAAAGTAGGGTCAGTGTTTCCAGGTTTGGAGTTCCTAAGCTCCACTTTATCAGAGTGTTTCTCAAAACTCCTTCCAGTAGTTCCTGACGCAAGTCCATAAAGTCTGAAAACCACTCTACTAGATTGCCTCTAAAGCTACTTCTAACTTTTATGATTTCATGATATTTGATTTATATGATTCAAAAAATAAGTCAACCTGATAATAGTAGAATTGGCAGACCTTACAGTTGTAATTCCTATGAAATATGAATGCAAAATGGACACACTTTTCAAAAAGGAGGTTACAGAGCTATAAGTATGTTTATTAAAAAAATCTGAACTGATAATACATAAAAAGCTCTATGGCATATATCTAATTTTTAATGGTGAATGAAAGCAGATATGTTTCCTGTCATCATGGATTTTTATGGTCTGGTGAAAGATACAGACGTTATGCAAACAATCAAAACCACCAACATAAAAATTGTAAATTTTATTTCATTTTTTGGATTTCTTCCTTTAATTTTATTAATATATAATTGACATGTAGCACTGTATAAGTTTAATGTGTATAGCATATGACTTGACTTACATATTTTGTGAAGTGATTACCACCATAAGTTTAGTTAACATCCATCATCTCATATAGATACAAAAAAAAAAAAGGTTGCTTTCCTTGTGATAAAATTTTTTAGGATATACTCTTCTAGTGGCTTTCAAATATACCATACTTTAATGGCATATATGTATACCATGCTATACGTATATAGTCATCATGTTGTACATTACTTATCTTGTAACTAGAAGTTTGTACCTTCTGGACAAATTTTAATAAATGTTACAGAAAAAAGAGATATATGGAGCCTGAAGATCAAATAAGGGAATAAAATTGACTTTACTAGGGAGATATAAAATATTTCCTTAAGCAAATGATACTGAGTTGAAAGGTGTGGTATGAATGGGAGGGAAAGAGGGAAGGAAGACAGAAAAGCTCTGTATGGAAGAGAGCAGAGTGAGTAAAAAGAACTTAAAGGAGGCCAGTATCGAGTGGAAAAAATGAACAGGAGTGTGAGGTAAGATGTGAGTGAAGAGGTAGGCAAGGGCTGAATTATTTAGAGTAATGTAGACCATTTTAGGGAATTTTAAATTAATCTAATCAAATGTAGAATCTGGTGAAGGGGTTTATAGTGAAAACAGTAGAGAGAAATCAACATCTTATAAAATAAAGAAAAATAAATTACCTCAGAAGTTAAAATGTCTGGGCCGGCCAAGTGGCGCAGTGGTTAAGAGTTGGCTTGGGATGCCAGCGGCCCTGGTTCGGATCCCACATGTGAGGGCCAGTGACACTGCCCTCTTAAAAAGAAAAAAAAAAAGAAAAAAAAAAAGAAGTTAAAATGTCTGCTCTACAACAATCATAAGTAAGTTTTGTGGGCTTACAGGAAATGAGTGGGAGCTGAATAAAGGCAGCCCAGAGAAACTATGTAAGACATGTTTCTGTGTGGTAACCTTGATCTTTCACTACTATCAGAACACTGTGGGGAAGAAATCCCAAGGGTTTCATCTGTAAACCAGGTTTAAATGAGTAAGGCATCATCAGCAGAAGCCAGTATGTCAGGTTCCCTTAATGCCATTATGACTTCCCCTTTGGGATGTATATCTCTCAGACCCTGCCCCATTCCAATCTGTGCATCAAAATCGTGTGGCTCCTGCTACTACTCTTCACTGTTGTCCTGTACTCTTGTTGACCTTGCAATTGACTTTGCTCTCATGTAGTCTGAACATCATTGTAGGTTTACTGCATCCACAGTCACCCATGAAAAGAACATTTTGAACCATTGTGTATTTTACACAGCATTTTTTTAAAAATTTCATGCCACATTTAGTATATTCGTTTGTCAAGGCTGCTGCAACAAGAATGACAAAACAGGTGGTTTAAACAATACAAATTTATTGTCTCAGTTCTGGTTGCCAGAAACCTGAAATCAAGGTGTCTGCCAGATTGGTTGTTTGAGGTCTATGTATGGAGAAAGAATCTGTTTCAAGCCTCTTTCCTTGGCTTGTAGATGGCCATCTTCTCCCTGTGTTTCTTTATATTATCTTCCTCCTATAAGAGCCTATGTCTATTTCTGTGACCAACTTCCCCCACCTTTTTTATAAGGATACCAGTCATTGGATTAGGGACCATCTTAATGACCTCATCTTAGCTAACTATATCTGCAAATATTCTGTTTCAAAGTAAGGTCATATTTTGAGATACTGAGGGTTAAGAGTTCAACATATAAATTTAAAAGAAGACACATTTCAACTGATGGTGAATATACTTTGTGTATATTTTGTTACAACAATGTATATTTATAGGAAATACTTTATGTTTCAAAATATTTTAAAAATTCTAGTCTTATGAACCATCCTTTTTCTTGCTTTCATATAATAGTCATTACATGAAAGAATCCATTGTTCCAACTACCCTTATAAGAAATCCAAAGTGGATGAAATACAGAGAACTGTAGCTACTGGCACATTATAACTTTTTAGGTAGTCTGTGTTTCTGTGGCGAAGCCAGAACTTCATTCACACAGCAAATGATTACTGTTGAAAAAAAAAAGATATAAACTAATCCCAAATTGATATATTTACTAATTGTGGACATTAGCAAAATTTCATTATTTTATGAAAATTATTTATTACACCTTAAATCCATAAAATTATTTGCTTGTAAATATGAAACCATCCTCCCTTATTTTATTTTATTAAGTTCTACATACATATTATTTATTTAAAATGTCTTAGGTAGTTAGTATTTTTGTTTCTATTATAAATATGATTTTTCTATCATATTTTATAACAGTTTATTGCTGGTTTGTAGGAAGGTTATTGATTTTTATATACTAACATTATATCTAGTCAACTTGCTAAGATCCTTTACTCTAATTTATTAAACTTATTAATCTTAGGTTTACTAAGCATAAATCTCTATCTGTTCTGCATTCAAATCCTTTACCAGAATATATGTCTTGCTGTCCAACAGGGACAGAAACACATATATCCAAGAATTACACATTTTTTTCTGTTTTCTACTTATTATGTACTGACTAATGTCCAGGACAATGATAAATGATTGGTTATTATTCACTTTTTTGTCTTTTTATTCTAATTTTAATGGCCACAAATGGCTTCTAATATAATTTTCTTATTGTTTTGTCTTTTTATTTAAAGGGATCTTAACATATGTATTCTTAGCAACTGACATCAATGTATATTGGTTGGTACTCCATTGACGTTCAGTAGCTTTTAATTATTTGACTAACCAGTCCTTATATGTCTGCTGTAATCAAGATGATATGGCATAGGGCTAAGACCAGACAAGGTGGAATATCCATTGGGATATAATAAAGTCTAGCACCATACTTGCACATTTAGAGTCAATGTATATTCATATTCAACAAAAATGCTAAAAGTATTCAAAGGGAGAAAGGGTAGCCTTTAAAAAACTATGATGAAATCAATAATCACCTGGTAAAAATGAACCTAGCACTTCTCCTTACATCATACACAAAAATAATTCAAGAAGAATCTTATTGCTAAACCTAGAAGTTAAAACTATTATTCTTCTAGAGGGATACATAAGAGCACAATTTTTCCACCTTGGGGTAGGCCAGAACTTATATAGGACACAAAAATCAATACCTATAAGGGAAAACTGATAAATTGTAAACCATCAAAAGTAACTGGTAAGAAAATGAAAAGGCAAGTCACGAATAAATTTCTTTATAGTATGTGTGTGTTTGTGTGTTGTGCCTGTACATAGAGAGAAATTATTACAACTGAAAAAAAAAAAAAGACAAACCAATAAAAATTGGCAAAATAATTGAAAAGGTACAGGCAGTATATGAATGCCTAATAAACACAGGAATAGATGTTCAACATCTTTAGTTATCAGGAAAAATGAAAATTAATTCTACAATAAAAATACAGCTACCCATCTATCAGAACTACTAAACAATAACAATAACAACAGCAACAACGACAACAACAAAACAGATTGACATACTAAATGCTGGTGGAGGTGTGGAGCAAATGAACTCTCACATATCACTGGTGACCATGTAAAACTGTTCATCCCCTTTGGGAAAACTGATTAGCAATGTCTTAAAAATTTAAAACATACATCTAGCATATGATGTGGACATTCTATTTTTAGGAATTTACCCAAATTCCTAAAAACACATGCTTAAAAAAAGACTTTTAAAGCATTTTCATAAAACTTTATTTACAATAGGAAAACATTTGAAACAACCCAAATGCTCATACAAAGGAAAATGGAATTGCAAATTATGGTATTTTTATACAATAAAATATTACTCAACAGAAATAACAAAATAATAAACTACTATGTGCAATAACATATATGTATCTCACAAACATGCTGAACAAAAGAAGCTGGTCACAAAATAGCAGATATTGTATTATTCCATTATATGAGTTTCTAGAACAGGCAAAATAGTTTAAGGTAACTAAAATCAGAACAGTGTTTTCCTATGGGTGGGTAAGGATTAACTAGACAGAACATGAAGAGACTTTCTGCAGTTATTGATGTGTTCTATATTTTCAGGGGGTTCTGCTGGTTACATGGGTGTATACTTTTGTAAAATTTTGCCAATTTATGTGGTTCAAATCTATTCATTTGACAGTATATAAATTTTATCTTAATAAAAACAGAATAAATAAAAGTTTTAAGTAAAAAAGAGAGAGCTAATATCCTGAGAATAATATATAAACATGAATCTACATTTAGTAGAATTATATGATAGTTAACTCGTTTATTTAAAGTGACCAATACAACATAGAATATCTTCGTAGAATATGTACAAAAAAACCAGCACTAGACTGAACATCATATAAACCATTAGGCTGATCATCAGACTTCTTATAATAAATAAAAGATGCCAGAAGACAATGGAGTAATATCTCAGTGCAGAGAGAAAAATGATTGTTAATGATTTGGTATCTAGATAAATTATCAACCAATAGTGAGGTAAACTAAGCACATTTTCACATCTCAGTGAAAACTCAAGGAAGAATATATTTCAGTAAGAAGGAAGATAAAGTTGTAGGAAAGAATGTGTGCAAAAAGCAATACAAACCAAAGAAAATTCTAACACATTTTGGCAAACCTTAATAATAGTGATTGCACATAAACATACTCAAACACACACAGAGGCATGTATTTATGTACATTATTTTGTTAAAGAAAGAAACAAAGTAGGACTAAAATAATGAACAGCTGCATGAAAGATGGCAGGTGAGATAGAGGCAAGTTAAAGTGTTCCACAGTTCCAACAAAGAATATTAAAATGTTGATAAATGGAGAATTTTCAAAGAAAAACAGCATAGTTAGTCAAATATACATGTTATATATTAAGAATTATAACTTAAATGATGGAAATATAATGTATATACACCAAGAATATAATTGCATGGGATTGGGAAGAAAGAAGGAGAGGTAAGCTCAAAATATTTAAGGAAAATAGAAAATACTAAACATATTCTAGAAACGTGAAGAGGTATATAATAAACATGACAAATGTAAAAAGAGAAGAATCACATGTTAAAAGACAGAGGCACTTGAGGTTGGCCAAGTGGCTCAGTTGGTTAAGACTTGGCTTGGGAAAGCTAGTTCTGAGCATCAGGACTGTTGGTTCAGATTCCACATGGGGGCCAGTGATGCTGCGCCCTCTACAGCTAAGATGGTGAACAATAGCTCGACCTGGAGCTGGGCTGCCGTGAGTCGCCGGCAATGGTATAGGCTGCAGTGGGGCTGCAGTGGGCTGCCATGAGCTACTGTGAGCGACCAGCGGCCACGAGAGCTGCAGTCCAATGGCCAGTGGCTGACTGCCTCACCCAGGAAGAGCGAAATGATCACAATACCAACATGAGCCAGTGAAGCAACATTCTCCACAACTAGACTGAGGAGCAAAAAGATAGCAACTTCTCTGTTCCCCTTCCCCGATTACCCAATAAAATCTTAAAAAAAAAAAAAAAAGACAGAGGCACTTGGACTAGATTTTAAAAATCAGATATATGCTGTTTACAATAAACACACCTAAACTATAATAGCATAGTAGAAAAGAAGAAAAAGCAATAGGAAATATCATATTTATATATAATATATTTACATATATGATTTATATCATGTTATAATACATTGTATTACATACATTCATGTATATATATGCAGACAATCCCCAACTTACAATGGTTTGACTTACAATTTTTTGACTTTACAATGCTGTGAAAGCAATACTCTTTCTGTTGAAACTACTTTGTTGAATTTTGATCTTTCTTGGGGTAGCAGTATATGAAAGGATACTCTCTTGTGATGTTGGGCAGGAGTAGCAAAAAGATTTTACCCAACTGTAGGCTAACATAAGTGTTCTGAGCATGTTTATGATAGACTAGGCTATGTTGTTTGGTACATTAGGTATATTGACTACTTTTATAAAATTTGTTGGGGTGACATTGGTTAGTAGGATTACATAGAATTTCAAGTGTGCAGTTCTGTAATACATCATCTATATATCACATTGTGGGTTTACCATCCAGAGCCAGTTCTCCTTCCATCACCATATATTTTATCCCTTTCACCCTCATCTACCAACCACCCCCCACCCCTTACCCTCTGGAAACCACTAAACTATTTTCTGTGTCTATGATTTCTGGTGGTTTGTTTGTCTTTTTCATTTGTTACTTTCATTTTATATCCCACATATGAGTGAAGTTATATGGTTCTCAACTTCTAATGTCTGACTTACTTAGCTTAACATGCTAATCTCAAGATCCATCCATGTTGTTGCAAATAGCAGTATTTCATCTTTTCTTATGGCCAAATAATATTCAATTGTGTATATGTACCATATTTTCTTTATCTAATCATCTATGGAAGGACACTATGGTTGTTTCAATGTCTTAGCCATCATGAATAATGCTGCAGTGAAAACAGAGGTACATATAACTTTAGGGATAAATGCTTCAGATTTTTTGGGTAAACATACAGAAGAGAAACTGCTGAGTCATATGATAATTCTAGTCTTATTTTTTTGGGGAACCTCCATACTGTTTTCCATAGTGGCTGCACCAATTTGCGTTCCCACCAATAGTGTATGAGAGTTCCTTTTTCCCCACAACCTCTCCAACACTTGTTATTATTTGCCTGTTTGATAAAAGTCATTCTAACAGGTGTGAGGTGGTATCTTATTGTGGTTTTGATTTGCATTTCTCTAATACTTAGTGAAGTTGATCATCTTTTCATATATCTGTTGGCCATTTGTATGTCTTCTTGGGAGACATGTCTGTTCAGGTCCTTTGTCCATTTTTAAATTGCATTGTTTTGTTTTATTTTTTTTGAGTTGTATGATATCTTTCTATATTTTGGATATGAACCCCTTGTTAGAGGTATTGTTTGCAAATATCTTCTCCCATTCGGTTAATTGTCTCCTTGTTTTATTGATAGCTTCTTTTGTTGTACAGAAACTATTAAGTCTGAAATAGTCTCATTCATTTATTTTAATTTATTTATTTTTTTAAAAGATTTTATTGGGGAATTGGGGGAAGGGAATAGTGTTGGGGAATTGGGGAATTGGGGAAGGGGAATAGCCAAGTTGTCCTTTTGTTCTTCAATCTAGTTGTGGAGGACATTGCTTCACTGGCCCATGTTGGTTATTGTGATCATTGAACTCTTCCCGGCTGAGGAAGTTGGTTGCTGGCCTCTAGACAGCTGCTCATTGTGGCTCCCAGCAGCTCACAGCAGCTGTCGGCCGCTCACACTGGCTGCCAGCTGCTGAAGGTAGCTCATGGCAGCCCATGGCAGCCCAGTACAGACTAGGCCATTGCTGGCCACTCACAGCAGCCCAGCTCCAGGTCAAGCTGTTGTTCACAATCTTGGCTGTAGAGGGCACAGCTTACTGGCACATGTGGGAATTGAACCAGCAGCTCTCTTGTTCAGAGGTCGTGTTCTTACCAACTGAGATACTGGGCCAGCCCCTCATTCATTTATTTTTGCTTTTAATTCCTTTGCCTTTGAGGTCAAATTTATAAAATCCTCTGTGAACCCAATGTCCATAAAATTAACACCTATGCTTTCTTTTATGCATTTTTTTTGTTTTGTTTCAGGGCTTATGTTTAGTCCTTTGATCCATTTGTGGTTAATTTTGGTATACGGTGACAGATAACAGTCTCGTGTCATTCTTTTGCATGTGGCTTACCAATTTTCCCATGTACATTTATTGAAGAGGCTTTCTTTTCTCCATTGTATGTTTTTGGCTCTTTTCTCAAAAATTATCGGCCCATATATATGTGGGTATATATCTGGTTTCTCAGTTCTATTATATTGGTTTGTCTATCTGTTTTGCTACCAATACCATGCTGTTTTCAATATTGTCACTTCGTAGTATAAATTGAAGGCAGGAAGTATGATACCTCTGGCCTGGTTCTTTTTACTCATGGTTGCTTTGGCTATTTCGGGTCATTTGTTGTTCCATGCCAATCTGATGATTTTTTGTTCTATTTCTTGGAAAAAATGAATTGGAATTTTGATGGGGGTTACATTAAATCTGTATATCACTTTGGGTAATATGGCCATTTTAACTACGTTGATTTTTCCCATCCATAAATGTGGCATACCTTTCCATTTCTTTGTGTCTTTTTCAATTTCTTTTAATAATGTCTTATAGTTTTCAATGAACAGGTCCTTCACATCCTTTGTTAAGTTCATTCCTAAGTATCTTATTTTTTTGTTGTTGTTGCAATTACAAAAGGAATTTTTCTTTTTAAATCTCTTTTTCTAAAATTTCATTATTTGTATACAGAAATGCAATGTTTGTACATTGATCTTGTGTTCTGCAACTTTACTGTATTTGTTTATTGTTTCTAATAGCTTTTTGGTGGAGTCTTCAGAATTTTCTATATAAAGAATCATGTCATCTGCAAAAAGTGACAACTTGACTTCTTCATCCCCAATTTGGATGTCTTTTATTTCTTTCTCTTGCCTGATTTTTCTGGCTAGGACTGTCAGTACTATTAATATGTTGAATAACAGTGGTGAGAGGAGGCATCCTTGACTTCTTCCTCACCTTAGATGATTTTTAACTTTTATTTTGTTTATGTAATGTATCACATTGATCAATTTGCATATGTTGAATCACCCTTGTATCCCTGGAATGAACCCCACCTGATCATGATGTATAATCTTCTTAATGTATTATCATATTTGATTTGCTAATATTTTATTTAAGATTTTTACATCTGTATTCATCAATGATATTCGTCTGTAGTTTTCCTTTTTGTGTGTGTTATTTTTACCAGGTTTTGGTATCAGAGTAATGTTGATCTAATACAATGAATTTTTGGAGGAATTTCAGGAGGACAGGTATTTAATCATTTTTGAATGTTTGGTAGAATTCACTAGTAAAACCATCTCATCCCAGACTTTTGCTTTTGGGGAGGTTTTGGATGATTGTTTCAATTTCATTACCTCTGATTGGTCTATTTAGATTTTCCAGTTCTTCATGCTTTAGTCCAGGAAAGTTATATATTTCTAAGTACTTGACCATTTCTTCTAGGTTATTGAATTGGTGGCATATAGTCCTTCATAGTATCGTTTTATGATCCTTTGTATTTCTGTGGTATTTGTCATAACTTCTCCTTTTTCATTCCTGATTTTGTTTCTTTTCTCTTTTTTATTCAGTGAGTCTATCCAAGGTTTTGTCAATTTTATTAATTTTTTCAAAGAACCAGCTCTCTGTTGCATTAACTTTTTCTATTGTCTTTTTGTTCTCTATTTTTTTAATTCTTCTCTAATTTTTATTATTCCCCTTCATCCTGCTTACTATGGGTTTCATTTGTTCTTTTTCTCCTAGTTCTTTAAGATGTGGTTTACTTGGGATTTTTCTTGTTTCTTGAGCGAGGCCTGTAATGATATAAATTTTCCTAAATACTGTTTTCACAGCATCCCAATAATTTTAATATGATGTATTTTCACTCTCATTGTTTCTATGTATCTTTTGATATCTCCTACTATTTCTTCTTTGGCCCAGTCATCCTTTAGTAGCATGTGGTTTAATCTACACGTATTTGTGGTTTTCCCTGCTTTCTTTTTGCAGTTGATCTCAAATTTCACAACAATGTGGTTGGAGAACATGTTTGGTATGACTTGAAACTTTTTAAATTTTCTGAGGTAGTTTGGTATCCTACCATATAATCTATCCTTGATAATGTTTTATGTGCACTAGAAAATAATGTATAGCCTGGTGTTCTAGGATGAAAAGCTCTGTAAATGCCAGATGTTTGATACATGGATGGCTTAGATGTGTTTGTGTGTTTTGCAGGGAATTCTTTGTTGAATTATAGCTGTTCAACTTGTAACTTTGAACCAAAAGATCAAGGGTGACCCCCTCATACGGCCATGTTTCTGATGTCATTTTTTGACTGACAATATTTTCAATTTGCAGTGGACTTCTGAGAACACCCACACACACACATGCACACACACACTGAGGGTGCCAAAAATATATACATATTGAGAAAGGAAAAATCTGTATTAAAATTATGCTGATGGTAACCATTTTGAGCATCTCTTGTAATTGCAGAAGGCAAATATGACTTATATTCACCTTTGGTTATCAGAATATATTGAGTGTTACAATTTTAATAGTTTTTTCTTTTCTTAAAATGTGTATACATTTTTTGATACCCTCTGTATATATGTCAAAGGAAAACTGATAATAGAAATATTCACATGAGACAAAATATAAGAAAAGGTGAAAAACATTAATACAGAAAAGAGAGAAGCATTACATAATGACAGAAGAAAAATATGCTAAGAAAATGAAGAATCTGAAATTTTTATGCTTTAAAAGTTGCAAGTAAAAATTGGTAGAATTAAAACATATCACTACAGTAAGAGATTTTAATACAATCCCCTTAAAACATATCAAAGATAAAATATTACTAAGAATTTAGATATTTTAAATATAATAAGCTCAATCTAACATATTTCTATAGACAGATAATTCTCTATCCAAAATATAGAGAATACATATTATTTTCAAGCACACTCAAGTCATTTGCAAATATTGACCATAATGCTATATGTGAATAATCTTAATTTAGCTAAGTGTACACAGAAAATAAAGGGGGCAAAGGAGAAGGGAGTAATCAGTCTGAAGAAGATTTAATAAGATTATAGGTGATAACTTTGATTATTTATATATCCACATATTTCCTAGAAATTATCTAATTAAGTCTCATTAGATAAGTCTTTGCCTTACTTCTGTAATCATATAAAGTTATAAATGATGTTTTAAAATAAGTTAATGCTTTAAAATTATGGAATGTTAAAAAAACTGCAGATGCTCAATTTTGCTTCAATAACTTTAATGGGTGATAAAAGGCAATTTGGGGAAAGGCTTTTTTATTTAATGTTATTAATGTATGTGAACTATTTGTTATACTGAAAAAGTCTTAACTGGGTCTTCCTTTATAAATGGTATTTTACTATGTGGATTAAGAGTTTTTATGCCTATAAACAAAGACTAAATTAATTCATTACACATAAGATGTGATATATAATATTTATTACTTCAGTTGAAATCTATCTGTTTTCAATTGCAATTATTACCTTCAGTTACCACTCTTACCTTCTCTGCTACTTTTCAATAGTAATAATATACTTGAATTTTCACATGTATCACTTGTATTTCAAAACAAAAACTAGGCTCAGTTACTCTTCACAAAAAGAAATCAAATATATGCAAAAGTTATACTTGAGCTTAACCAAAATTTTTATTTCTTCTTTCCTGACAAGGGTCATTAATGGTTATTTGTTTTGTTTTATGTATACACACACACACACACACACACCCCACACAACTATGAATCTATGGGTGATTCATTTTAAAAGAAGTTTTAAAATTGGCATTCCTACTTTAATCCAACAAATAAAAAGCATAAGTATTTTGCCTTTGTCGCACTGCTATCTTTTCTGCTCAGCAAAGGCTCATGTTAAAAGTGTTACTATAAGCAGAAAGAATAGGGCCACAGGGAGACAGTGGGGAGTAAGTGAGGAAAACAGAAAAAAAGAGGAGATGAGATCATTCTTAAGAAAAGGTACAGCTACAGCTAATTTAAATTGATTATAACATTAGCATTACAGGCAGGGAAAAAGCTCCACCTCCTGTGTCACTGTGACAGTTCCTACAAGGGAATCCCACCTCCCAACAGGGAGAAGTGGTCAGTGAAGACCCATCCTGGGAACACCCTAGGAACCTGTAACACCATCCCTGAATATTTTGCACACTCATTCAAATATAATCCTAAATGTCTTTGTTCTTTGGGGAAATTGCCCTTTTGCCTGGGCTTGTCCACTCTCATGCCATCTTGAGAGTATACTGTACTATCTCCTTTCTTTTAATAAATCCTTGGCTTGCTTGGCTTTGTTTGCATGGATTAATATTTTGGTAAGTCTCAAAATTCCTTTCTGTGACGTTTACCAAGGACCTTTCACTCTATTCATTTTTCTCATATCAAGTTGATCAAATCGAGCTCACAACAGCACTTAAAAGCAGAAGTTCGATACAGTCAAGGTCCATCCATGTTGTCATAATCGGCAATATTTTATCCTTTCTTATGGCTGAGTAGTATTCCATTGTATATATGTACCATATATTCAGAGTGTCATGCTAAGCAAAATGAGTTAGACAGAAAAGAACAAAAACCATATCATTTCACTCATATGTGGGATGAAAAACAGAAAGCAACAAACAAACAAACAAAGCCAACAAACTCATAGACACAGAACAAAACGGTGGTAGCCAGAGGGGAAGGAAGGCATGAGGAGGGTGAAGAGGATAAAGGAGGTCAAATTTACGGTGACAGAAGGAAACTAGACTTTAGGTGGTGAACAATGCAATGTACAGATGACGAATTACAAAACTGCATATTTAATACTTATGTTATTAACCAATGTCATCCCAATAAACTTAATTTTTAAAAATCAGTGAAAAAAAGTAAAAGCATATTTTGGAAGGCTTTTCCCCCCCCTTTCAATTTTAGATTCAATTCACTGTTGGGTTCTAAAAATAAAATAAAGTATTTATGAACATATTTTTTGTTGAATTCCATTAACAAGAAGGCTCAAATTTTCAAATGTGTAAAAAAATGAATTTATTTTGGAGAGAACAACTCTGTGTATTACATGTACAGATAGATCTTGATACTTAAAAATATTAAGATATTAATGTATTTCATTCCTTCTGCTATTTTGGTCCAGATAACATCTGCACAAAAGCAAATAAGTAAATAAGCCCATGATATTCTTTATTGAGAAATTAAATTAGTCTTGGCCTGATTGCACTAATTACAAAAATCATGGTAGTCAAATATACATTCTGTTTATCATTTTAAAGATTTTAAAGTGATTGTTTTTGAACTGGATAACTTTAAGCTAGTTTGCGTCATCTCTGGAACATCACAGTGACATGTTTTCATAGTCATAGCTTAAGTACTGTATTTTGCAGACCTGTTGATAAAGCCTACAAGAATTCTAATTAGCTGTGATTCTGCCTTGCTCTCTCTGCTGTACAATCCACTGTTCTCAGCTTGTGGGCTTCAGTACTATGTCTTGCTCAGCCAAGGATGAATACAGCTGCTGGCCTTCTGGCTTACATCCAAGCTGAAAAACCTACCAAATTTTTTAATCAAGTCTGCTTACTAACCTTTCCCTTTATTGTTTTCTAGTTCAAATCTTAGCATGAGAAGATTTAAATTTGGCCTATAAAAGAATGAATCTTATTTCTAGGAGTAGGCATTGTTTCACATTGCCCTTTAAATGTGTTAATAATTTAAAATATAACTTCTTGATGTAAACAATAAATAAATACAGTGAAATTTCCCCAATTTTGGGTAATGAAATTCAGCAAAGGGAATCATTTTTAGAACTAAGTGTGGGTGCATGCTTTTAGTGACTCCTCAATTAGAAATCTGAATTTCATTGTAACAACTCTTAAATTTTAATATGGTGTCAAATGAAATAGAGCCAATGTGGCAAACAAAATTTATAATGGATGATATATTAAAGGAGTTATTAACTTGATATCATGGCTGAAAGTCAAATAATAATGCAAATGACAGGAAAGAAAGTAGAATTTCTCATATGTTTTACTTCCAATTTTTAAAATATTTAAACATAGATGAAGACCTTTTCTTAGATACATAATTAATGACAAACATCATTATACTATCACTTCTTCTACCTGGCGGACTGTGCTCCTTAAGAGAATATTAACTTCTATATTCCTATGAAATCTCAAACTTCAAGAGACAAATTTCGGAGGTGATACCAAGGGAGCATATCCATAATTTCATTAATTCATGTACTAATCATATTTGACAACTTTTGCTTATTTATATTTTAACTTTCAACTTTAATCAGACTCTATGTTTTAAGTACAAGGTACGAAAATTATATTCTACTCATAAAATATGTGAGCATCTTTACTGTTATTTTTAAGTTGTCAAAACCAGTAGTCCATTAATAATACCAGTCTAGATTGGTCAATGTGGTCATTGAAGTATGTTTCACATGGATTCTTTGTATTTCAACCTACTCTAAACAACATGCAAGCAGAGTCCAAATGACTGAATTGATTGATAAATAACTGAACTGATATCATAAAAAAATGTTGATTAATGTCTTTAATAGAAAATTATAAAAGGAAATGTGATTATTTGTCCTTATACTTAAATATCAACTCTAAGTTGGTACAAGTTGACTTACAACATTATGCTGAAAATGACCATTCTGCTTCCCTGTCTTTATTGTCCTGTAATCTTTTTTTTTTGAGGGCAGTGTCACTGGCCCTCATATGTGGGACCGAACCGGGGCCGCTGGCTTCCCAAGCCAGCGCTTAACCACTGTGCCACTCAGCCGGCCCAAACAATTTTATTTATTTATTTATTTATTTATTTATTTATTTATTTATTTATTTATATTTATTGTGTGTGAGGGCAGTGTCACTGACCTTCATATGTGGGACCCGAACCGGGGCCGCTGGCTTCCGAGGTCAGCGCTTAACCACCGTGCCACTCGGCCGGCCCTTACCCTGTACTCTTTAGCTCTGGAGCTATTTAGTCGTTACCTATAACTTTATTTTAGGCTTTCTGACTAACGCAGCCCCTATAATTCCATAATTATTTTATTTTCTATGTATACAAGCATATCATACAAATATAATACTTTTATTTCTTCCATTCTAAACATGATCATTTTTATGTATTTATGCTTGTCTTAGCATAATGGGTTGTACTTCCAGAAAAATATTAGACAAAAGTGGAGGTATTGAACATCTTCCTCTCATTCTAAATGTCAGTTCAGTATCTTTCATCATTTCACCATTTAGTATGCTATTTGCTGTAGGCTAATGTGTAGATATATCTTAATATTAGATTAAGAAATTTCCATTCTATTTCTAGTTTAAGTACATTTTTATCATTAATGGATGTTGGATTTTATCAAATGCATTTTCTGGATTTGTTGAAGTGATCATATTTTTTTATGCTAATGTGGCAAAATATATAGTGATTTTCAATTGTTAAACCAACCTTTTATTCCTGGAATAAACTGACATTAAATATATTATCCTTTTTTATGTTGTTCACTTTGTTTTGCTAAGATTTTATTTATATATTTTTTTTGCATTTACCTTCATTTATTCCTAAAACGTTTGGTAGATTTAAGTATTAAAGCCATCTTGGGGGCTGGCTGAGTGGCACGGTGGTTAAGCACTGACTTGGGACGCCAGTGGCCCCGGTTCGCGTCCCACATATGAGGGCCAGTGACACTGCCCTCAAAAAAAAACAAAAAACGAAAAGCCATCTTGGCCTGGAGTTACTTTCTCTGAAGATTTTTATTACCAATTTAATGTTTTTAATAGTTATAAAACATATCACAATTTACGTTTTCTCTTATGCTATTTTTATTAGAAAGTTTTCTACTTTATTCATATTTCTAATTGTATGGCATAGTTCTTCATAATAATTCCTGGGAAACGTTTTCATATATATAAAATTTTTAGTAATTATCCCCTATTTTAATCAGAGACTTGTTTCTTCTGCCTTTACATTTTTTATGTTTTCATTATTTTGGCTATAGGCATATTGATATTATTTCAAAGACCTAACTGTTGGGTAAGTTGATTGTTTTCATTTGTTTCCTTCTTCATCTGTATCTGCCAATGTCTTTCTTTGTTTTGTGTGTTTAATTTGCTGTTTTTCTCTAACATTTTTAGGTGGTTGCTAATTTTTTAGACTTTCTTTTAAACAATGTGCAGAGAGGGTTAATGTGATATGTCTAGGACTGCTGTCCTTAAAAAAGACTTGCTTGCTAGATTGGTTATTTGTTGGCATATGAGAAATTGACTGTACACAGTATCATCCTACAGTAACATAAAATTTATTCAAAAAAATTAGAGTGGTTCACTGTGTCTACAAAATTTTGACATGCTGTAGTGTACACATTGCCAAATTATAATGTTATCCACCTGAAACATATGTTATAAACCAATATTACCTCAATAAAAATTATTTAGAAGATAATAATAAACCGAAATCTTCCATTTATTTTTAAAGAAACAATGTGCGTCATGTTGACCAGCTGCTTTCCTTCTGGAAGTATGGAATTTGGTATGTGCTAGGCAATGAGTGCTAACACGACTGAACTTTAATTAAAATCCGAAGTCTATAACTAACATCAAACTCAATGGTGAAAAGCTGAAAGTGTTTTTTCTAACATGAGGAACACAACAAGAATGACTACTCTCACCAATTTTATTTAACACAATACTAGAGGTCCTAGCCAGACCAATCAGAAAAGAAAACAAAAAGTATTCAAATCAGAAAGGAAGAAGTAAAACTGTTTCTATTTGCATATGATATAATATTATATAGAGAAACCCTAAATAACCCACAAAAAAACTGAGAAATAATTTTAAAAATTCAGTATAGTTGTAGGATAAAAAAATCAATACATTAAAAATTGCTTGCATTTCTATACATTAACAACTAATTATAAGAAAGAAATTTAATAAACAGTTCCATTTACAATTGCATCAAAAAGAAAAAAATATCTAGGAATAAATTTAACAAAAGAGGAGAAACATCTATATGTTCAAATATAAACAAAAAATGTGATATATAGATGATGTATTACTGAATATGACACCTGAAATCTATGTGATTTTACTAATCATTGTCACCCCAATAAATTTTAATTAAAAAAAAGACTTTCAAAAGAAAGAAAGAAAGAAAGAAAGAAAGAAAGAAAGAAAGAAATTGGTGAAAGAATTTGAAGATACAAGTAAATAAAGTGTATTCTGTGCTCAAGAATTAGAAGAATTGGGCTGGCCAAGTGGTGCATTGATTAAGAGCTGGTTTGGGACACCGGCAGCCCCAGTTTGGATCCCACATATGAGGGCCAGTGACACTGCCCTCTACAGCTAAGATGGTGAATAACAGCTCCACCTGGAGCTGGGCTGCTGTGAGTCCCCGGGACAGCATAGCTGTAGCCCCTGCTGCAGTGGGCTGCCATAAGCTACAGTGAGTGTCTGGCAGCCAGTGTGAGCTGCCAAGAGCCGCTGTGAGTGGCTGTCTGGAGGCCGGCAACCAATCTGCCTCACCTGAGAAGAGCACAATGACGATACCAACATGGGCCAGTGAAGCAATGTCCTCCACAACTAGACTGAAGAACAAAAGGAAAACAATTTGTCTGTTCCCCTCCCCCAATTCCCCAATAATTTTTAAAAAAAGGAATTAGAATTAATATAGTGAAAATTTCCATCTTTCCCAAAGCAATCTACATATTCAATGCAATTCCTATCAAAATTGCAATGGCACTTCTACCAAAAATAAAATAAACAATCCAAAAATTTGTATAAACTATAAAAGACTCCAAGAGCTAAAGCAATTTTGAAAAAGAACAAAGTTGGAAGTGCCACACTTTCTGATTTGAAACTAGATTACAAAACTATAGTAATCAAACAATATAGTGTTGGCATAAAAACAAAGAACTATCAACATAACAAAAAGGCAACCTATTGAGTGAAAGAAGACATTTGCAAATGGTACCACCAATAAGGGACTAATATCCAAAATATATTAGAAACTCATCCAACTTATCAAGAAAAAACAAAAAAAAATCCAATTAAAAAAATGGGCAGAGGACCTGAATAGACATTTCTCCAAAGAGGATATATAGATGGACAATAGACATATGAAAAGATTTTCAACATCACTAATCATCAGAGAAATGCAAATAAAAACCACAATGAGATATCACTTCGCACCAGTTAAAATGGCTATCATCAACAAGATAAATAATAACAACTTTTGGAGAGGCTTTGGAGCAAAAAGAACTCTCATACACTATTGGTGGGAATGCTGATCGGTGCAGACACTATGGAAGGCAGTGTGGAGGTTCCTCAAAAAATTAAGAATAGAATTATCATAGGACCCAGCAATCCCTCTCCTGGGTATATACCTCAAAAATCTGAAAACATTTATCCATAAGGATTTATGTGCTCCAATGTTCATTGTAGCTTTATTTATGATGGCCAAGACATGGAAACAACAAAAATGTCCTTTGATAGATGATTGGATAAAGATGTGGTATATATACTCAATGGAATACTACTCTGCCATAAGAAAAGATGAAATAGTGCCATTTGCAACAACATGGATAGATCTCGAAATTATTACGCTAAGCAAAATACGTCAGACAGAAAAAGTCAAGAACCATATGATTTCACTGATATGTGGGATATAAAACTTAAAGCAACAAAGGAACAAAGCAAACAAATAAAAAAAACAAAAACTCATAGATACAGACAATAGTTTAGTGGTTACCAGTGGGTAACGGGGAAGGGGAGGTGGTAGATGAGGGTAAAAGGGATCAAATGTATGGTGATGGAAGGAGAACTGACTCTGGGTGGTGAACACACAATGTGATATACAGTGGTGTATTACAGAATTGTACACTTGAAACCTCTGTAATTTTACTAACCATTGCACCCCAATAAATTTTAATTAAAAAAATGAGCAGAGAATATGAATAGATATTTCTCCAAAGAGGACATAGAGATGGGCAACAGACATATGAAAAAAATGTCCATTAGTATCAGGGAAATGCAAATTAAAACCACAGTGAGGTATTACCTCTCTGATTTCTAAGATTTCTCTTATTAGGTAAAAGTTGAAGTCTGAAACAGAAACCAAATGGTGGACTAATAGTTTTTTCAACTTGGCTCAGGACAAGTTTTACAATGATAATAATTAAGCAGTTGAAAAGTTGTATAAAATATAGAACTAAATCATAAGTGAAGTTTTATTCTACACAAGTGGCAGGTAAAGAAATCATGTTAGACAAAAACCTAGCAATAGAAAATAAAACATTTGGCATAGAGAGTGACACCTGCATCAAGCCTAAGGTGGATAAATGAAGTCAATAAACTCAAATATAAACATAAATATTTCTGGCTGGTTCTTTTTTGCATTTTCTATCACCATTTTTAAGTTTCCTTTGTCTTCATTGAACTTTTCCCTGAAATCAATGAGCATCTTACAACCAGTGTTTTGAATTCGTCTGGTAGATTGTCTCCATTTTTAGTTTAGTTCTTTTTCTGGAACTTTGGTCTGTTCTTTTATCTGGGACATGTTTCTTTTTTATTTCTTTTTATTTTTTTTAGCTGAGCCATCCTGCCACCTGTTGGCAGCTCAACGGCAGCTCAGCTCGGGCTGAGCATCGAACTGCTGTTGCTCAGAGCTCAGCTCGCACTCTTGAGCGAGCTCTTAACCAACTGAGCCACTTGGCCGGCCCATGGGACGTTTCTTTGTCTCTCCATTTTGGTTTCCTCCCTGTGTTTGTTTCTATGTATTAGGTAGGGCTGTTATCCTGGTTGCAAGAGTAGCATTATGTAGTAGGTGTTCTATGGGGTCAAGTGATGCAATCTACATGGTAACCAGAGCCAGCTGCTCCAGGTGTGTCCCTTGTGTGTGTTGGGTGTGCCCTCCTCTTGTAGTTGAGCCTTGGTTACTGTTTGCATGTCAATGGGAGGTATTGACCTTGGTTACTGTTTGCATGTCAATAGGTTGTGAGGACTAGCCACGATGGCAGTGGAGGAACTGTGGTTCCGTGGCTGATCCTATAGAGAAGGATTCACTTTAGAAGGGCTCTGGTGCCTGCTCAGTTTGCGCTTTAGTAGTATTGTCCTTGCAGGTGGCTGAGTGATGCTCAGGTTCAGTCCAAAGCTGGCCACTGGGCGTGCCAGCACCAGGGCCTCCGGGGAGGAAATCTACTGCAGACCAATTTCAGCAGCAGCCTATGCCCTCCCTGGGGACACCTGGCATGATTCACCATGCAATCTGCAGATTTGGGTTTCACAAAGCAAGACCATCCACAGTGGGCTTGGAGGTGCCTAGAGAGGCCAAGCCATGAACAAAGACTGGATGTTGCTAGTGCCAGAATTAAGGCTGCTCATCAAGATATACAGGACACACTGAAGTCAGATGATGCTTGTTTGGGTTTAATGAACCTTTGAGAGATTTTAGAAAAGTCTGCAGAATGAATCAAGACAGGCCATTTGTATGGAAAAGCCACTGGAAGTGGTTGGGTAGACGCACAAATCGGGTGGAGCAGGTTCTCAGGGAATCACCAGGGCAGTACGAATGACCCATGTTAGCCAGGTAGATGGAGACACAGATATGGCAGCCACCTGTGTCTGGATGCTGGGAGGAGGGAGGGCTCAACAAGAAAACAATGGCTTCTACCATCTCTGTGTCCAGGAGAAAGCTGACTATCTAGCCCTTGCCTGGAAGCCAGACAATTGAGTTCCTCCCCCTATGTCCATGGTGCCTTTTGAGCTGCTACCCCAGTGCTGAAGCTCACAGCAAGTGAGTCTGCCAGCGAATAAGTCTGTGCACAGGTTCTACAAGAGGAGCTGCTGGGACTACAGTTTCCCTCATCTCACTAAGCCATAGTCTCCACTGATATTCACAGCCAGAAGTTCTGGGGAGTTCTCTTCCTGGCACTGGAACCTTGGGCTGGGGAGCATCAAACAGAACCAATCACAAATAAAGAATACATAACTGAAATGAAGAATTCATTAGAGGGAATCAAGAGTAGATTAGATGAGGCAGGTGATCAAATCAGTGATTTAGAAGTTAAGGTAGCAGAAAACATCAAATCAGAACAGCAAAAAGAAAAAAGAATCTAGAAAAATGAAAATAGTTTAAGGGGGCTCTGAGACAATCCAAGTGCACCAACATTCACTTCATAGGGGTAACAGAAGTAGAAAAGAGAGAGCAAGGAATTTAAAGTGTATTTGAAGAAGTAATGAAGGAAAGCTTCCCTAACCTGGTGAAGCAAATAGATATACAAGCTCAAGAAGTGCAGAGAATACCAAACAAAATAAAACCAAAATGGCTCATGACAAGATACACCATAATTAAAATGCCAAAGCATAAAGACAAAGAGGATCTTAAAAGCAGCAAGAGAAAAGCAGTTAGTTATCTACAAGGGAGCTCCCAAAGGCTGTCTGATGACTTCTCAGCAGAAACTTTGCAGGCCAGAAGGGATTGGCAGACTGATGAAAAGCAAGGACTTACAACCAAGATTACTATACCCAGAAAAGCTATCATTTAGAATCGAAGAACAGATACAGGGCTTCCCAAACAATAAAAAGCTAAAGGAGTTCATCACCACCAAACTGGTATTACAAGGTATCTTAGAGAGACTATTTTAAAGAAAAAAAAAGATTAAAAATATGAATACCTAAATGGCAATAACTATGTATCTATGAACAATTACTTTCAATGTAAATGGATTAAATGCTCCAATCAAAATAAAGGGGTGCTGAATGGATCAGAAAATAAGACCCTTATATACACTTCCTACAAGAGACTTACTTCCTATTAAAAGACACATATAGACTGAGTAAAGGGATGGGGAAAAGATATTTCAGGAAAATAGAAATGGAAAAAAAAGATGGGACAACACTTTTACCAGACAAAGTAGACTTTAAAACAAAGGCTATAACAAGAGACCAAAAGGACACAGTAATTCTACTTCTGGGCATTTATCCGAAGAAACCCAAAATGCTACTTTGAGAGGACATGTGCATCCATATGTTCACTGCAGCATTGTTTACAATAGCCAAGATGTGGAGGTAGCCTGGGTGTCCACTGATGGATGAATGGGTAAACAGTAGAAGGTGGTATGTACATACAGTGGAATATTGCTTGGCCATGGAAGGGAATGTGTTCTTGATACATGCAGCAGCATGATGGACCTGGAGTGTACTGTGCTGAGTGGAGTACGTCAGACAGGGAAAGACAGATGCAATGTAATTTTGCTTATAAGTGGAATCTAAAGAACAAAATAAACAAACAAAACAGAAATAACCTCATAGATACAGAGAACATATTGATGGTTGCCAAACAGAAGACGTTTGGGTCAAAAAGGAGAAGGTATTAAGAAGTACAAATTGGTTCTTGCACAGTAGTCATAAGGATGTAGGGTATAGCATAAAGAATATAGTCAATAATATTGTAATAACTGTGTGGTGTCAGATGGGTACTAGATTTATCAGGGTGATAGATAAGAGGGATTTGGGGGGAAGGTTGAAAAAGGTGAAGGGAATAAGAAGTACAAATTGGTAGCTACAAAATAGTCATGTAAAGTAAAGCATAGGGAATATAGTGGTAATGGCTATGTATAGTGCCAGGTAGTTAGTTACTAGACTAGTCAGGAGGATCAATTCTTACATTATATAAATGTCTAACCACTATGATATACACCTGAAATTTATAAAATAATACTGAACATCAGAAAAGTAATTATTAATTTACAAAATAATAATAAAAATAAATGCAAATAAGTAAATTAAATATAAACATAAATAAAGACACTAAACATAATGAAGCATGTTCTGTTAAGATTACATTTTTTTTAATGAATAAGCCCATAGAAGCAGTCTTTGTTGTATTTATATAAAAATTTAGCAAGACTCAGGCAAAGACCTTTATAGGAAACAAAAAAACCCACCAATTTTAAAAATTATGATTTAACAGCAATCAGACAAGAAAATGAAATAAAAAGCATCCAAATTGGAAAAGAGGAAGTAAAATTGTCATTATATGCAGATGACATGATACTATATAGAGAGAATCCCAAAGACTCCACCAAAAAACTGCTAGAACTGATACACGAATTTGGTAAGGTAGAAGGATACAAAATTAATATTCAGAAATCAGTGGCATTTTTATACACCAATAATAAACTATCAGGAAATCAATCCCTTTTACAATTGCTTCAAAAACAATAAAATATCTAGGAATCAATTTAACTGAAGAAGTAAAAGACCAGTACTCACAAAATTATGAGACACTGAAGAGAGAAATCAAAGAAGATACAAATAAGTAGAAATACATACCATGCTCATGGATAGGAAGAATTAATATAGTTAAAATGTCAATACTTCCTAAAGCAATATATAGATTCAATGCAATTCCAATCAAACTACCAAGGACATTTTTCTCTGAAATAGAACATAGAATCCTAAAATTTATATGGAGTCACAAAAGACCCCGAATAGCTACAGCAATGTTGAGAAATAAGAACAAAGTGGGAGGCATCACACTACCTGACATCAAAACATACTACAGGGCTACAGTAATCAAAACAGTATGGTACTGGCATAAAAACAGACACATAGACCAATGTAATAGAATAGAGAGCCCAGGAATAAACCCATCTATATATGGTCATTTAATCTATGACAATGGAAGCAAAAATTTACACTGGAGTAAAGATAGTCCATTTAATAAATGGTGCTAGGAAAATTGGACTGACACGTGCAAAAAAATGAAAATAGACCATCTACTTACACCATATACGAGAACAAACTCAAAATGGATTAAAGAACTTAAATGTAAGACCTGAAACTATAAAACTCCTAGAAGAAAATATAGGGAGTAAGTTTGCAGACATTACCCTGAGTAATATTTTTACCGATATATCCCCTCGGGCAAGGGAAATGAAAGAAAAAATGAACATATGGGATTACATCAAACTTAACAGTTTTTTCACAGCAAAGGAAATCATCAATAAAACAAAAAGGCAGCCTATTGAATGGGAGAAGATATTTGCCAATGATATATCTGATAAGGGGTTGATATCCAAAATTTATAAAACACTCATGCAATTCAACACCAAAAAAAAAAAAAACCCAATTAAAAAAATGGGCAGAGGATATGAGGAGGCATTTCTCTAAAGAGGACATACAGATGGCCAACAGGCATATGAAAAAATGTTCAACCTCACTAATCATCAGAGAAATGCAAATAAAAACCACAATGAGATACCACCTCACTCCAGTCAGAATGGCTATCATCAACAAATCAACAAACAACAAGTGGTGGCGAGGGTGTGGAGAAAAGGGAACCCTGGTGCACTGTTGGTGGGACTGCAAATTGGTGCAGCCATTATGGAAATCAGTATGGAGGTATCTCAAAACACTGGAAATGGAACTGCCGTATGACCCAGCAATTCCACTCTTGGGAATCTATCCAGAGGAATCCAAGACGCTAATTCAAAAAAATATATGCACCCCTATGTTTATTGCAGCACTATTTACAATAGCCAAGACTTGGAAACAACCGAAATGCCCATCGGTAGATGACTGGCTTAAGAAACTGTGGTACATTTATACAATGGAGTATTACTTCGCTATAAAGAAGAATGAAATTGTACCATTTGCAACAATATGGATGGACCTAGAGACTATTATGTTGAGTGAAATAAGTCAGTCAGAGAAAGACAAATACCACATGATCTCACTTATATGTGGAATTTGAAAAACTGAATGAATGAGCATAAAAAAACAGAAATAGTTTCATAGATATAGAGGAAAAACAGGGTTGCTAGTTGGGAGAGGGGTGAGGATGAGGGAAAAGGGGAAAGGATTAGACAGCATAAATAGGTAACTACAGTATTGTCACAGGGATATGAAAGACAGTTCGGGGAATATAATGTTAAAATTTTGTGGTGTGTCAGATGGTCACATGTTTTGTTAGGGAGACCACTTCATGGATGGAGTAGAGGCTTGATCACGGCACTGTATACCTGAAATTGATGTTGTATAATATTGTATGCCAACTGTAATTGAATATATAGACAGTCATGGAATGTGGATTATATGGTGGAAGGGAGTCAAAGGAATTGTAATAGATAGTATGATATGGGGGAGAGGAGTGGGAGGGGAGAATTGGGGGAGGGGGGTTTTCACTTTGAGGGGTAAAAAGTATAACTATTGCACTTTGTTGTACACCTGAAGCTAATTAAAAGTATATATCAATAAAATAAAAAAATAAATAAATAAAAAATAAAACAGAAAAAAAAATTATGGTTTAAAAAATGTATTAATGCTTAAGGAATATGAGAGAAAATGGAGCAGGAAGTACAAATAAAAAATCAGTATGTAATGAGACTGTACACATTAGCATAGTTAGTAACAGTAGCATAGAAGAAAAGACGAATTTTGAAAAAGTCAGTGCTTTCCATGTTTCAGCATAACCTAAGAAATTATTTTGCTGCTGAATTATACAGCTTAAGAATTAAACAAAAACAATTTTTTTTCCTGTCTAGCAAAAATTTGGACTAAGGCAGTTTGGGAACCAGCATGCTCTTGTCTATGTTGCTTTTCTGCATAAGTTCCCACCCTTTGAAATGCATTCTTACTCATCCCAAATCCTTTTGGTAGACCAGTGTAACTACTATTCAGCTTAGAAGATTCATTTCAAATTTCCTACCTCTTTCTGCTCTGCCTTCTTCTTTGCTCTCCTCTAGCACTCAGTTTTTATATCTGAATCCTTTGCTAAACTATGAAATAGTGTAGAAAAGGGAGAGTGTATAATGATTTTGTAGGACCAACAACTAAGTAATTCTTGGCTGGCAAATAGCTCTGAAAAAATATTTGTTGAATAACATTTAAATTATTTAGTGCATAAATTTATTCTATTTGATGAAGCTTATGTTGCAAAAAAATGATACAAAGCAATAATTCTAGAGGAAGAATAAGAAAAAATACTTTGAAGAAGTTATCAATTCACTCAAATCTTGCAACTGAACAACTCTTCTGGAACTTCCTTTTCCACACATGGCCCAATTAATTGCTAATATTCCTGCTTAAATACAATCTTTGGAACAAACACTCAATTGAAATTTATGAATTTTATCTGACTTATGACTTATTTTCCAGATGCCCCTTTATTTATCAATATAGTGGGACAAGTTTTTTATTTATTTTCCTTTTTAAAAATATTTTATTTGAAATCATTGAGCCAAACTGATTACAGTGCTGGGAATCAAGATCTCAAATGCTCCCTCATTTTCTTTTTTTGAAATGTTTGAAATCATATGGCCAAAAAATACTTTTATTAAGTCGTTTTTACTCAAGTACTCCTGCACATGGAAGTTTTGGGTTCAGCATTTCAGAAAAAGATGACAAGCCCTCATTTTTACTTCTTCAAATAATAAAATACACCATTTAAAAACCCCAGATCTATATCCTTCATTTATTAAAAAATATGAGCTCCTACCACCCCATAACCTCCAATCAAGACACCATTGACAGGGCTGGCCAAGTGGCTCAGTTGGTTAAGAGCTCACTCAAGAATGCAAGCTGAGCTCTGAGCAACAGCCGTTTGATGCCCAGCCCGAGCTGAGCTGCCACTGAGCTGCCAACAGGTGGCAGGATGGCTCAGCTAAAAAAAAAAAAAAAAAAAAAAAATGACACCATTGACAGAGGCATTAGTACTAATTGGTATATCATTTTATGTAGCAAAAGATGAAACATTAGAATTGTACAACACTGTTTCTCTTTTACTAATAATTTTAATAACCATGATGATTTGTAATCAAATGATGTATGTAAAGCAAAATATTGCCTCTTTGCAAAGTCTCGAGGGTACTTTTACAAATCTCTGCATAGGGATTTTGTGCATTGAGTCTATTAATGTGAGTCATGTGACTAAATTCTTGTACACTGCTCTTAAAAATTATGTCACTTCATGAAGTTGAGAATGATTTCTTTAAATCACTGTTTTCCCTCCTAGAACAATGCTCCTAATAACAGCAACACTCACTATTGCCGTATTTTGAGCAGTGACTGCTGGACAGACAAATGCCTGTTCAGTCACTAAAAATATCATGGCCTAGGGGATATTTTTACCAGTTCTCATCTCAGCTGATCATGTTTTGCTTGGTTATACAGGTAACAATACTGTATAATGAACTTATTTCATCATCCATTGTAATGGAGTCTTATTAGAAAGTTTATTAGAAGTTTATTGCTAAACAATGTGCTTTCCATTCTGTCCTGAAGAGAGTTGTAAACAAACGAAAAGCTCAGTCATTCCTAGTAATTTAGCAAGAAGAGAGTTTCTCTTAAGCCTGCCTGGGTAAGCAGTAAGTTGCCTTATGTCTATCATTTCCAACATTCCCTATTTATTAACTCCTGGATCTTTGAATATGTTCTCTTTTGAGGGATTTTGAAATTTAGATGGGTATTGCTTTTGAGTCAGAACATGCTGAAAAGACCTTCAGTAGGAAAGAAAAGTCAGTAGGAAAAAAGAAAAAGGAAATTGCTGCAGGATGACTATTATGCGTTTGTGTCCACACACAAATTTATATGCAGAAGACCTCACCTCCAACATGACTGTATTTGGAAACAGGACCTTTTAGATGATAAAGATTACATGATATTGTAAAGCTGGGTCCCTAATTCAATAGGCCTCTTTCACTTATAAGAATAAGAAAAGATGCCAGAACTCTCCCTCTGTCAATAATAATATATATATATAATTTATATATATAATTTATATATATAATTATATATATAAGTTATATATATAATTTATATATATAATTATATATATATATATATATATATATATATATATATATATATATATATAAATATATATATAATTTAAGCTACCCAGTGTATTGTATTGTGTTATGGTAGACTGAAAAGACTATTACAATGACAGAACAAAGGAATGTAAAATGTCAGTTTGGGGAGGTAGGTCCAAGATGAAGGCATAGAAAGATGCTGAATTCACCCCTCCCCATGACACACTAAATATACATCTACATGTAGAGCAATTCTTCCAAAGAGACATTTGAGAGAGTTGAGTATACAGCTTCTGCACAAAAAATGAGAGAGAGACAGAGAGAGAAAGAGAGAGAGAGAGAGAGAGAGAGAGTCAGAGAGAGAGAGAGCGACAGAGAGAGATCATAGACAAGGTTGGGAAACTACAGGATCTCTCTGGGATCTGTGGGAACTCTGAGTCAAAGATGCCAGTGAGTACCATTTTTTTTACATTTCTGTTCAACCAAGATAGGGTGGGCAGGAGTTCTATCAAATGTTCTGGTGAACCTGTAAGGCCCATCATAACATTCCCAGTTGCACTTTCCTAGAACTACTCCAGCCCCCAACAGTTAGGGTGCTGCCATGTGCACTGAGCCATCCCCCCTGGAGCCAGCACTGGCCTCAGGCAGCTGGGACACTGTAGTACATGTGAACACCAGGCTGCCTTGCCCAGAATCAGTTTTGGCTCTGGATAGCTGGTACACCACAGAACATGTGTGCACCAGGTTGTTCCACTAGGCGCCTGAATGGCCCCAAACAGCCAGACCAACAGGACACTGCCACATATGTGCATGTACCAGGCCACCATACAGGGACCTGCTCATGCTCCAGAAAGCCATATAAAGAGGGTGCTGCTGCACATGTGCTTACAGCAGGGTAGCCCACCCCAAACCCTAGCCAGTTGGCACTCCAGGCACCACACAAGCCCTCCCCTGCTCCAACAAGCTTGCCAAAATCACCTAGCACACACAGTCTACACAGAGATTGCTTTTACACAAGGCCACTTTTTCAAGATTGGAACAGATAGCTATTATGTCTAAACCATAGAAACAAATACAGAAAGTGAAAGAAAATGAGAAGATGGAAGACTATGTTCCAAATTAAGGAACAACAAATGAACAAACAACAACAGCAACAAAAAGCTCTAATGAATCAGAGATAAGTAATTTTTCTGATAAAGAATAAAAAGTAGCTGGGCCTGCCGAGTGGTGCGGTGGTTAAGCACTGGCTTGGGAAGCTAGTGGCCCCGGTTCGGGTCCCACATATGAGGGCCAGTGACACTGCCCTCAAACAAAACAAAACAAAACAACAACAACAAAAAAGAATAAAAAGTAGCAGTCATGAAGATGCTTACCAAACTTGAAAGTAGAATAGAGGATTTCAGTGAGAACTTCAATAAAGAGTTACAAAATGATCTAAAGAACCAATCAGAGCTGAAAAATAAAAATGAAAAATGCACTAAAAGAAATCAAAAACAGATTATATAATACAGCATGGATTACCAAGCTGGAAGACAGAATAGTGGAAATCACTCAATCAGAAGAGTAAAAAGAAAAAAAGGATATCCTTTTGTTACAAAAGGATATAAAAAAAAGTTTAAGGGACTTCTGGAATAATATCAAGAGCATTAATATTCACATAATATGGATGCTAGAAGGGCAAGAGAAAAAGATAGGGGCAGAAATTTGTATTTGAAGAAATAATAGTTGAAAACTTTCCTAACCTGAAGAAGAAAACAGACATCCAGGTCCAGGAAACACAGAGTTTCAAACAAAATGAACCCAAAGAGATTCACACCAAGATATATTGTAATTAAAATGGGAAAGTTAAAGAGACAACCTTGAAGACAACTAGAGGAAAACAACTAGTCACATAAAAGAGAAACACCGGGCCAGCTGAGTGGCACAGTGGTTAAGCGCTGGCTTGGGAAGCCAGCGGCCCTGGTTCTGGTCCCACATATGAAGGCCAGTGACACAGACCTCAAAAAGAAAAACAAACAAACAAACAAACAAACAAAAAGAGAAACACCATAAAGCTATCAGCTGATTTCTCAACAGAAACTTTATCAGCAAGAAAGTAGTTGCAGAATATATTGAAAGTGCTTAAAGAAAGAAACCTACAACCTAGAATATTCTTCCCAGCAAAGTTATAATTTAGAATTGAAGGAGAGAGAATAATTTTCTAGACAAACAAAACCAAAAGGAGTTAATCACCACTAACTGACGTTACAGAAATGTTTAGAGGTGTTCTTTAAGCAGAAAATAACATAGCTTAATCACAAATAAGAAATTTTGAAAGAAAAAACATCATACTCTTTAAGGAAAATATTTAACACAGTGAATCAGCAACTTAAAAAGCTAGCGTGAAAAACAGACACATAGACCAATGGAACAGAATAGAGAGCCCAGGAATAAACCAATCAATATATGGTCATTTAATCAATGACAATGGAAGCAAGAATTTACATTGGAGTAAAGATAGTCTATTTAATAAATGGTGCTGGGAAAATAGGACTGACACATGCAAAAACAATGAAAATGGACCACGTACTTACACCATATATGATCACAAACTCAAAATGGATTAAAGACTTAAATGTAAGACCTGAAACCATAAAACTCCTAGAAGAAAACATAGGGAGTAAATTTGCAGTAATATTTTTACTGATATATCCCCTTAGGCAAGGGAAATAAAAGAAAAAATGAACATATGGGATTACATCAAACTTAACAGTTTTTTCACAGCAAAGGAAATCATCAATAAAACAAAAAGGCAGCCTACTGAATGGGAGAAAATATTTGCCAATGATATATCTGATAAGGGATTAATATCCAAAATTTATAAAACACTCATGCAACTCAACACCAAAAAACAAACAACCCAATTAAAAAATGGGCAGAGGATATGAAGGGGCATTTCTCTAAAGAGGACATAAGATGGCCAACAGGCATATGAAAAAATGTACAACCTCACTAATCATTAGAAAAATGCAAATAAAACCCACAATGAGACACCACCTCACTCTGGTCAGAATGGCTATCATCAATAAATCAACAAACAACAAGTGCTGGTGAAATTGTGGAGAAAAGGGAACCCTGTTGCACTGTTGGTGGGACTGCAGATTGGTGCAGCCATTATGGAAATCAGTATGGAGGTATCTCAAAAAACTGGAAATGGAACTACTGTATGATCCAGCAATTCCACTCTTGGGTGGAATTCTACCCAGAAGAATCCAAGACACTAATTCGAAAAAATATATGTACCCCTATGTTTATTGCAGTGCTATTTACAATAGCCAAGACATGGAAATAACTGAAATGCACATCGGTAGACGACTGGATTAAGAAACTGTGGTACATTTATACAGTAGAGTATTACTCGGCTATAAAGAAGAATGAAATCGTACCATTTGCAACGATATGGATAGACCTAGGGACTATTAGGTTAAGTGAAACAAGTGAGTCGGAGAAAGACAAATACCATATGATATCACTTATATGTGGAATATGAAAAACTGAATGAACAAGCAAAGTAAACAGAAACAGACTCATGGATATAGAGGAAAAACTGATGGTTGCTAGTTGGGAGGGGTATGGGGATGAGGGAAAAGGGGAAGGGATTAGACAGCATAAATAGGTAACTACAATATTGCCAGAGGGATATGAAAGACAGTTTAGGGATTATAATTAATAATGTTGTAAATATTTTGTGGGGTGTCAGATCGTTACATGTGTTGTTAGGGAGACCATGTCATGGATGAGGTAAAGGCTTTATCACTGCACTATACACCTGAAGCTGATGTTGTATAATATTGTATGTCAACTGTAATTGAATATATACATAGTCACAGGATGTGGAGTATACTGTGGAAGGGAGTCAAGGGAATTGTAATAGAGATGTATGATATGGGGTGGGGGAGTAGGTTGATGAATTGGGGAAGGGGGGTTGTTACTTTGAGGGGTGAAAAATATAACTATTGCACTGTGTTGTATACCTGAAACTAATTTTTTTTAATGTATATTTCACAATAAAAGAATTTTTTAAAAAAGCTAGTATGAAGTCTAAAAGACAAAAGTTGCAAAATCAACTTAATAACAATAACTAGTTAGGAGATACAAAAAACAGAAAGATCTAAAATATACATCAAAGCATAAAGCATGGAAGGGGAGTACAAATAAAATGATCCTATAATGTGTACAAACTTGAATGCCTGTCAGTTTAAATTAGACTGCTATAGGTATAGATGGGTATACTTGAACCTCATGGTAACCACAAACCAAAAAACTTACAAAATATAAATAAATAATAAATAGAAAGGAACCCAAATAAAACACTAAAGAAAACCAACTCACAAGGGAAGCAATCAAAAGAAGAAAAAAGGAACAGAAAAAAAAAATTAACAAAATGGTAGTACATACATACTTATCAATAATTATTTAAAATAGAAATGGACTAAATTCTCCAATCAAAAGACATGGTGGCTGAATGAATAAAAAACAAGACCCATCTAAATGCTGCCTAGAAGAGTCTTCAGATTGAAAGGCACACACAGACTAGAAGTGAAGGGGTGGAAAAAGATATTGCAAGCCAATATAAATGAAAAGAAAGCTGGGATAGCAACACTCATATCAGACAAAGGGAACTTTAAAAAACTCAAAAGGTACAAAGAAGGTCATTATATGATGATACAAAGGTCAATCAAAGAAGAGGATATAACATTCACAACATAAAAGAACATAAATACCAGGGGTGCCAAAAACATGTATACATATTTTAAGAGGTGTTATGTATGTATTACTTTTTTTTTGTTTTGAGGGCAGTGTCACTGGCCCTCATATGTGGGACCGAACTGGGGCCGCTGGCTTCCCAAGCCAGTGCTTAACCACTGCGCCACTTGGCCGGACCTATGTATTACTTTTTGAAGTTGAATTGAATTATGGTAGCCATTACAGTATGATGTTCGCTCAAAAGATGCCATTAATCAAATGAATGCTGGCATCACCATGTCACAGGCAGGACAGTCAAAGAAAATGGCGGAAGCACGGTTGTCGTTTGAGGAGCCCAAGCCCAATTTGAAGTGGGATTTAAAATTCAAAAATGTGAAAGTATAAGAACAGTGGCGGCATGAGGATGGAACAGAACCCCCAACACGCCTAACAACTGCACGCATGCGTGATAAGTCTGAGACACACCGCACTGTGTGTGACGCGCACAAGGGAGGACCGGGAAGGTGTCGCCCAGCACCAAGGCCTGCCTCTCCTGCTGTGGGGCTGGGACAGGTTCCAGGCTTGCCACAGGGTCTACCAAACAATGTTCGTTGTCATCAGAAGTTACACCACTTGGAGCACCTCTAATTGCAGAAGTCAAACCTGACTTGTATTCATGTTTTGTCATTGGTATATATTGAGTATTACAATTTTAATACAGTTTTTTCCTTTCTTAAAATGTGTATACTGCTGCCCGAGTGACTCAGTTGGTTAAGAGCACGAGCTCTGAGCACCAGGGTCACCGATTTGATTTCCACATGGGCCAGTGAGCTGCACCTGAGCTGAGCTGCAGCTGAGCTGCCAACAGGTGGCAGGATGGCTCACCTGGTGAGAGCACGTGCTCCTAACAACAAGGTTGCCGGTTGGACTCCTTCATGGAATAGTGGGTTACGCCCACCCGCAACTAAGATTGAACATGGCACCTTGAGCTGAGCAGCCACAAGCTGCTGACAGGTGGCCAGATGGCAACTGGATTTGGGAGATGAGGTAGCTGCGCCCTCCACAACTAAGATTGAATGACAACAACTTGTCTGTCCCCCTTCCCCAGTTCCCCAACACTGTTCCCTTTCCCCAGTTCCCCAACACTGTTCCCCTTCCCCAATTTCCCAATAAAATCTTAAAAAAAAAAAAAAAGGAAGGAGTGTTTAAAAAAACGAGTATACATTTTTTGGCACCCTCTGTATATAATGCAAATATTAACAGACACAAAGGGAGATAGTTACAGTATATAACATTAGTAGAGGACTTTAATATCTCACTTACATCAATGGATAGATTATACAGACAGAAAATCAATAAGGAAACAATGACCTTAACCATCAAATTAGACCAGGCACACTTAATAGATATTTACAAATCATTTCATTTGCAAATCATTCAGTGTGATACACCACATTAACAAAAACAAGAATAAAATCATATGATCATCTCAATAGATGCTGACAAAACACGTGACAAAATTCAATATCTGCTGATGATAATTACCCTCATCAGAGTGGGTTTGTAGAGTACATACCTCAAATAATATAGCCTATATATAACAAACCCACAGTTAACATAATCAACAGTAAAAATCTAAAAGTTTTTCCTTTAAGATTAGGAACCAGACAAAGATACCCATTCTCACCACTTTTATTCAACATGGAATTGGAAGTCCTAGCTGTAGCAATCAGACAAGAAAAGAAAAATGCATCTAAATTGAAAGGAAAAGGGAAAACTGTGACTAACTGCAGGTGACATGATGCTATACATATTGCAGAAAACCCTAAAGAATCCACCAAAAAAACTACTAGAACTAACACATGAGTTCAATAAAGTTGTAAAATACAAAATTAATGTACAGAAATTTGTTGCATTCCTTCATACTAGAAATGAGAATGAGAAATTAAGGAAACAATCATATTTACAATTGTATCAAAAAGAATAAAATACTTAGAAATGTTTAATCAAGGAGATGAAAGACTGCTACTTCGAAAACTATAAGATGCTGAACAAAGAAACTGAAGAGGGCACAAATAAATGGAAGGATATATTGTGCTCATTGATTGGAAGGATTAATATTAAAATACTACCAAAATCAATCTACAGATTCAATGTAATGCCTATCAAAATACCAAGGGCATTTCTCTCAGAAGTAGAACACATAATCCTGAAATTTATATATAACCACAATATACTCCAAATAGACAAAGCAATCTTAAGAAAGAACAAAATTGCAGGTTTCATGCTCCCTGATTTCAATCCGTAATACAAAGCTAGAATAATCAAGATACTGGCAAAAACAAAAACAAAGCAGATACATCAACGGAACAGAATAGAGAGTCCAGATATAAATCCTCACTTATATGGTCAATTAATCTATGACAAAGGAGACAAGACTATACCATGGGGAAATGTCAGTCTCTCCAATAAGTTGTTAAAAAACACCAGACAGATAAAATGAAAAAAAAAAAAAAGAAATTGGACCACGCTCTTACACCATATAAAAAAATAAACTCAAAATGGATTAAATACTTCAGTGTAAGACCTGAAACCATAAAACTCTCAGAAAAGAACATAGGCAGTAAATTCTTTGACATCAGTCTGAGCAATATTATTTTACTTTTTTTATTTTCTTATTTTTTTTATTGTTTTTTTTTGAGGGCAGTGTCACTGGCCCTCATATGTGGGACTGAACTGGGGCCGCTGGCTTCCAAGTCAGCGCTTAACCACCCCGCCACTTGGCCGGCCCTGAGCAATATTATTTTAGTCTCTTCAAGCAAGGGCAACAAAATAAACAATTGGGATTACATAAAATTTAGAAGTTTTTGCATAATAAAGGGAACCATCAACAAAATGAAAAGACAACCTTCTGAATGGGAGAAAACTTTTGCAATGATATATCTGATAAGGGATTAATATTCAAAAAATATAAGGAACACATAAACTCAACATCAAAACAACAAACAATACAATTTAAAAATGGGCAACAAACCTGAATAGACATTTCTCCAAAGACAACATATATATAGATGGCTAACAGACATATGAAAAGATGCTCAATATCACTAATGCTCAGGGTATTGCAAATGAACACTACAGTGAGATACCACATCACACTTGTCAGAATGGCTATTATCAAAAAGTCAATAAATAATAAGTGTTGGCGAGGATGTGGAAAAAAGGGAACCCTTGTGCACTGTTGGTGGGATTATAAATTGATGCAGTCACTATGGAAAAAGTATGGACATTCCTCAAAAAATTAAAAATAGAACTACCATAAAACCCAGCAATTCCACTTCAAGGTATTTATACGAAGAAAATAAAAATACTAATTCAAAAAGATACATTTGCTCCTATTTCATTTGTTCATTACAGCATTATTTTCAATAGCCAAGATATGGCAACAGCCTAAGTGTCCATCAATAGATAAATAAATGGATAGTTGTAAGAATACACACACACACACACACACACACACTCACAGAAAGTCAAATACAGTATGATTTTACTTATATGTGTTATGTAAAGAAACAAAACAGAAAGAGACTCATAGGTACAGAAAACAAATTGATGGTTGTCAGAGGTGAGGGAGGTGGGAGATGAGCGAAAAAGGTGAAGGGGAATAAGTAGTACAAACTTACATTTATAGAAAAGCCACAGTAATATAGTGTACAACACAGGGAACGTAGTCTCTCAAATCTAATCACTTTGCTCTATTACAGATGGTTACTAGATTATCATGGTGATCACATTGTAAGGTATATAAATGTTGCATCACTATGTTGTACACTTGAAACTAATATAATATTGTATGCCAACTATACTTTAATAAAAAAATTTTAAAGAAAGCAAAATAGCTCAATAATATTTTTTATTTCAAGTAAATGTTGAAACAATATTTAGACATACTGGGTTAAATATATTATTAAAATTTTTAAAAATTAAAATAAAATATCAGTTTGCATTTGTCCTCCATTTGGAATGCAAAAAAGCATATGAAGGATTTATTTTATTACAGAGTATGTCTAACACTTGGACATGATTCTGAGAAAGCACTTACCATTTATAATAAAACTTAATTGCAAATAGATCAAGCAAGGTCTGGTTTTGGGGTCATTGTCTAGGTCAAATTGCTTTCTTAGACTAATTACATTTATTATTGTTGCTTCAATCAGAATTTTAGTTTTATAAAATTGAAATTATTTATGGAATTTCTTTTCTTTAGTTCCTTTTAATTTTTCTCTACACACTTCATTTTCTATTTTGAAAGAAAGTGAGATTGCAACTGTTTATTTTCATGTGTTCATTCATAGAGGCTCACAACCTACCCAAGAATAGGAAAAAGAGTTCTACTAGCATTTTTGTCCCTCAGGTACTGCAACAGCATACATTAGCCCTAACATTTCTTTGCAAAACTAGTATATATATATAGCAATTCTTTGTGATATACTTAGAGTCAATCCTTTTTAGATATCTATTACTTTCTCAGAAACTCTTCCTTCTTCCCAGAGCCACCTTGATATTTATTCACTTTTTTTTCAGCCATCGAAATTTATTATCTTGTGTTGCATGGGGACTGGGTAGGTAAATATGCTCATTAAAGTTAAAGGGTAAGTGAATGCTCTCATCACAACATATCACTTTGGTTCTAGTTATCAAGTGGACATTTCAACAAGAGTATTTGGTAATCTTAGTTTAAGAATTGATCTACGTGAAAATTTCAGACAATATTTAATGGCATGCAAAAATATATTTTTGGACAGGATTTCCAGGATTCTCTAATTTGTACCATGTGAGTCTATTATTTATTGTTTTTCCTAATATTACTAAAAACACAAATCATTAATGCATAATTTACATACTAACCAAAAGGGACATTTCAAATACGTTCAAGAGTTAAAACAAGGCCCCAATCTATTCCTGAATAGATTTTAAATAAACAGGACAACTTTTAGCTACCCTACAATTATTTAATAAGAATATAGTTGCATGCAGTGACAAAAATATGCTACTTGAATCTCTATCCCTTAAACCTTTCTATTTCCCACAAGGATATTACCAAACAAAATAATTTTCCTGTGATTAAATTTTATGCACGCCCCCCACCCCCCATGATTTTTCAATGAGGAAGGCAGCTTCTTATCTGATAAGAATACAAGAAAATATTGTAACATTTTTTTCTCTCAGATATATGCTTGAAATGATCATCCTAACAATGAACCAATACTATTGCTAGTTCTTTTCAATTTGGTTCTGATAATACAGACATATTTCTAGAAAACTCCAACAGCAAGCGAAGGAAAAAAACAAACTAAACAATACAATAAACCCAAGAGTATTTAGAATATTGTGTTGTTTTTGTCTTTAGGTTATACCCTAAACAAATGATTTAGTATTTCTGAGACAATAGAAATGTGTATTTTTGTCTCAATCAGTATAATTTTATTTCTATGTATGTAGAAACTGTCCTCATAACGATTACCTCTGCACCCATACCCTTGGTCCCCTACAACTCGCATAGTACTTTATATGTAGTAGCCATTTTGTAGAAAATTGTTGAGAAATTGATTTTTTTCCAAAATAATAGACCAAAACAAGACTATTTTCCAGTAATATAAAACATTAAAAATTCTAAAATTGTATTTATGTTATTGTATTTTAATTACAGAAACAGTAAAGTCTCATAATAAAAAGTCAAACAGAAAATGTATAAGGGGGCCGGCCGAGTGGCGCGGTGGTTAAGCGCTAGCTTGGGAAGCCAGCGGCCCCGGTTCGGGTCCCACATATGAGGGCCAGTGACACTGCCTTCAAAAAAAAAACGTAGAAGGAAAGAATGTGTGGATGAAAAAAGGAGATTCTATGGAAAGTAACCTCAGAGGGTTATCTGATCATAAATTCCTAACTGGGTAGGTCATGGTGGGTGGTCATGGCCCAGGCATATAAGTTCTTTAGTGAAAGTTTTATCTTTTCCTTAAGCAAGCCCTGTCCATTGCTTCTGTGCATTTGGGTTAATCCACCTTTGAAATAAGCCATAACCACCTATAATGGAGCACATGATCTTTTTAACCATCCTGTAATCCAATCCCCACCTTGCTTTCTCCCACTTCTATGTAATCTCGTTTATGGTTCCCTCCTTAATCTGAAATGCATAAAAGAAGCTTCAAAACTGTTATTTTCTGGAGCATTTGAGATCTTGTTTCTTAGCATATGTCATAAGCTTGGCTCAAATAAACTCTTATAAAAATTCTCTACAGGTTTGAACAATTTTTTACATTGACAAAGGTAAATAATTTCCCTTTCTTTATCTAATTTCACAGAGACTTTTTCCACATCTTTTCTACATTCAAAAAACATACTTGTATATGATCATATGTTTCCTTTTATTTTGTACAAAATAATATAATAACATACATTTTTTTTACATTTTTACAATAAAAATTGTATCATAGGTACCTTCTGTTGGCCAATTCATTCATATTTAGTACGCAATTTGTATTAGCTGCAAAATATTCCATTGTTTAAGTCTACTATAATATTTTCAACTTTTCCCCTACTGGGATATTCAGGCTGTTTCCAGTTTTTATATCTTCAAGTAATTATACAAGAAATACTGTTCTATGTATTAATTCATTGATTTTTACATAGTATATTCTTAAAACCTAAGATTTGGGGGTCAAAGGAAGTGTTACTTTCAATTATAGGTGCTTTTCAATTATTTTCCCCCCAAAATACATTACTTATTTACAGGCCCTCCTACAATGCATGGGGGTACCTGTTTTCCAACAACTTTGTGAATATTAGGGGTTGTCAATATTTTTAATTTTTGCTAATCTGAGAAAATGAAATAATATCTTGTTATTTTGGCTGGTATTTTATTGACTATACAGTGAGGCTGGTAATCTTTCCATATATTTGTTGTGAATTTGAATGTGCTGTTCTGTGAATTATATGCTCTTACATTTAATCAATTTTTCTACTGGTTGTCTGTTTCTTATCAACCATAACACCTTTTTTATGTTCTAAAGACCTCAAACCTTTGTTTACTCATATGGGCTAGAAATGTTTTCTCCTAACCTATTCTTCCCCTTTAACCTTCTTTATGATCTCCCTTGACATACATTTTAACAATAATTATGCAGATGAACCTGTTCATTTTCTCCTCTATGGAACATATACTTTCTATATACATAAGAAAGTATTCTTTCACTCGATCCTGAAACTGTATAAATATTCTTTTAAATTGTGGTGATATTTTCATTCACTATTTTATCAATTTATAATTTAAGTTTGCATACTCTTTCACTTAGATTTCTAACTGCTTTCTTTCTGACAGTCAATTCTTTCAGATCCGTTTGTTAAATAAACCACCCATTTGCCACTATATTAAAGTGTCATCTTGGTCAGTTAATAGGTATTTGTTGAGGGCCTATTATAATCCAGTTCTGTTGTATGGATAAGGCAATGCAATACAGTTGCTGCTCTCCAGGAATTTACATTCTAGCCTAGGGAGACAGGCATTAAACACACAAACAAATTGATGGATTAAGTTCTGGTAGAGATAAGTGTATGAAAAAGATAAAATAAGATAATATGATAAAAATGGGACAGGGAAAAGCCATGAGGTTAGTTGGGGCAGGATTCTCTGAGGAAGTGATATTTGAGATCTTCATAGTAAGAAGGAGGAAGTCATAAGACCATCTGGGGGGAATGTATTCCATGGAGAAGGAGCAAAGACTATGCAGCCTTCCGGGGAAAAGATTAGTATATGTGAAAGAGGTCAATGTGGTTGAAGTGTGGAAAATTAGTGGCAGGACATTTAGTAACAGATATGTTGGGGACAGATGCTGCTGAGATTTTAAGACATGACTTTTTTTCTGGTTGTATGAAGAGGTGATTTGAGAAAGCAGTTCATGCTGGAGCCGAGTGAAGGCAGCGGCTGTGGAGTCCTGCCTTTGTGAGGAACACTGAGGAAAAGCTACCACCAGGCAGCCACCATCTGTCACATGGGTAAAGGAGACCCCAACAAGCCGAGGGGCAAGATGTCCTCATCTTCGTGCAAACCTGCCAAGAAGAGCATGCGAAGAAACACCTCGACTCTCGTCAATTTTGCTGACTTCTCCAAGAAATATTGGGAGAGATGGAAAGCCATGTCTGCAAAGGAAAGGTCAAAGTTTGAAGATATGGCAAAAAGTAACAAAGCTCGCTATGACAGGGAGATGAAAAATTATGTTCCTCCCACAGGTGATAAAAAAGGAAAAAAACAAGATCCCAATGCTCCTAAAAGGCCTCCATCTGCCTTCTTCCTGTTTTGCTCTGAACATTGCGCAAAGATCAAAAGTGAACATCCTGGTTTACCCATCCGGGATACTGCAAAAAACATTGGGTGAAATGTGGTCTGAACAGTCAGCCACACATAAGCAACCATATGAACAGAAAGCAGCTAAGTTAAAGAAGAAATATGAAAAGGATATTGCTGCATACTGTGCCAAGGGCAAAAATGAAGCAGAAAGGAAGGGCCCTGGTAGGTCAACAGGCTCAAAGAAGAATGAACCAGATGCGAAAGGGGAGGAAGAGGAGGTAAATTAAGAATAAATGGCTGTCCTGTAATGTGTGTTGAGTGGATATATGTGTGCTCAGGCAATGTTTTTGCTAAGAATGTGAATTCAAGTGCAGCTCAATAGTAGCTTCAGTATAAAAACCGTACAGATTTTTATATAGCTGATAAGATTCTTTGTAGAGAAAACACTTTTTTGAAAATGCAGGTTGTGGCTTATTGAGGGGCTACTACATACAGTTAGATTTTAAGGCTTCTGATGTTAACTGTTTCCAAATATTTAATGGTTTCTTTAATTTCTTATGTATGGTAGCACAGCAAACTTATAGGAATTAGTATCAATAGTAAATTTCAAGTTTTTTAGAATGTTGCATTTTGTTTTTTAAAAAAGATTTTGTAATAAAATTATGTATATTTTAAAAAAGGTGATTTGAAGGTTTTAAACATAAATAGGTGAAGTGGTATGATCTGTCCTTTGTTTTAATTAGATCACTCTGGTAGCTATACGGAGGATGTTCAAATACTCTCAGTGTTTTTTCCTCAGGTGATTTGCCAGTTCTCATCAGAAGTAATAAAGACTGGGTAGAAAGCAGGGGGCTTGCAGGCTTTCATGGCTTAGGTGAAGAATTTATAGTTCGGGAACTGCCAAGGATAATAATATTTGAAGTGAAGGAGTGCCATACAGAAAAATAAACATGGAATTCTGCTTGCAATGTTTACCTAAAGGAGTTTGCCCACTCCTGAGCTGTCTGTCGATAGGAAGGAATTCCCATAAACCATGTTTAAAGCAGTAGCTAGTACCATAAAATCCTGAGCAAACCTTTCTCTCCATTATCTAGTTGTTCAGGTCCTGTAGCGCTGAAAAAGGGGGTATTTCAGTTCAGGACCATCAAATAGGAGGTCCAAGGTAAATATTTAAGGTTTTTAGTTCAGATCACCAATGTAAAAAGAAAACCAGAAAAAAAACAAAAAACACTTAAAACCTAAGCCCCCTCCCCAACAGGATTCAAGGTGATTTCCTAGTACTTTATTGGCTTACTAGAACAAAATTAAATTTCCTCAGATAAAAATAAAATTAACCAAACCCCTTACACTTATTTATATCACCATTAGTAAAACATTCCCAGGTATTCTTTTTTTTAAAGGTTTTTATTAAATTATACCTAACATAAAATATATCAGTTTCAGGTATACATAATAGCTATTCATCATATGTATACCTAAAGAAGTGATTACTGTGATAAATCCAGCAACCATCTGACATGGTACCACACTATCACAATATTATTGACTATATTCCCCATGTTGCGCAGTACATCTCCATGAACTATTCGTTTTATACCTGGAAATGTGGACCTCTTATTTCCCTTCACTTTTTCCCTCCTTTTTAAAAATTTTCAATTACAGTTGACATTCAACATTATTTTAGATTAATTTCAGGTATAGTACAGTGGTTAGATATTTATATAGTTTAAGAACCAATCATCCTGACTAGTATAGTACCTCCCTGGCACTGCACATAGTTATTACCATATTATTGACTATATTCTCTGTGCTTTACTTTATATCTCTATGACTATTTTGTAACTATCAATTTGTATTTCTTAATCTCGTCACCTTTTTCATACCCATCCGACACCATATACAGTTATTACAATATTACTGGCTCTATTCCTTATGCTTTAATCTACATCTCCATGACTACTTTGTGACAACCAATTTGGACTTCTTAATCCCTTCCCCCATTTCACCCACCCCTCTCTCATCTGGCAACTATTAAAATGTTCTCTGTATCTATGAATTTGTTTCTGTTTTGGTTGTTTTGTTCTTTAGATCCCACATACTAGTGAAAATGCATTGCATCTATATTTCTGTCTGACATACTCCACTCAGCACAACACCCTCCAGGACTATCCACAGTGCTGCAGATGGCAAGAACCTATTCCCTTCCATGGTCAAGCAATATTCCATTGTATATATACCAAGGGTGCTAAAAAATACATATAAGTGGACACTTTGGTCAACATTGCTCAAACAGTAGTTTGCTGTATTCAGAAGTGTCTTGACCTGATGGTAACCACTTTGAGCATTTCTTGTAACTGCAGAAGTCAAATGTGACTTGTACTCATCTTTGGTTATCGGTAGATATTGAGTATTACAATTTTAATAGTTTTTTCATTTCTTAAAATGTGTATACTTTTTTTTGCATGCTCTGTATATACTACCTAGTCTTTATCTACTCATCCATTGATGGACACCCAGGCTGCCTCCACATCTTGGCCATTGCAAACAATGCTGCAACAAACATATGGATGCACATGTCCCCTTACAGTAGTGTTTTGGATTTCTTCAGGTAAATACCTAGAAGTGGGATTACTAGGTCTTTCCCTGTCTCTGGTTATAGGCATTGTTTTAAAGTCTATTTTGTTTTGTATAAATATTACTACCCCAGCTTTTTTTGTTGTTTGTTTCCATTTTCATGAAATATTTTTCTCATCACTTTACTTTCAGTCTGTGTGTATCTTTCAATCTGAAGTGAGTCAGATAGGCAGAAGGGTCTTGTTTTCTTTCCATTCAGACAGCTATGTCTTCTGGTTGGAGGATTTGGTCCATTTACACTTAAAGTAATGTTGAAAGATATGTAGTTATTGCCATTTTATTATTCACAGCTTGAAACTTTATTTTTCTTCTTCTTCTTAAAGAAGGCCCCCTAAGATTTCTCGTAATACTGGTTTGGTGGTAATGAACTCCTTTAGCTATTTTTTGTCTGGGAAGCTCTTTATCTGTCCTTTGATTCTAAATGATAGCTTTCCTGTGTAGAGGATTCTTGGTTGTACATCCTTGATTTTCATCACTTTGAGTATTTTCTGCCAATCCCTTCTGGCCTGCAAAGTTTCTGTTGAGAAATCATCTGACAGTCTAATGGGATCGCCCTTGTAGGTAACCAACTTCTTTTAACATTGGGCATTTTAATTATAATGTGTCTTGGTGTGGGCCTCTTTGGGTTCATCTTGTTTGGGACACCATGTGCTTCCTGGGCTTATATATTTATTTCCTTCACCAGGTTAGGGAAGTTTTATGGCATTATTTCTTCAAATACATTTTCAATTCCTTGCTCTCTCTCTTCTCCTTCTGGTACCCCTATGATGTGAATGTTGGTATGCTTGATGTTGTCCCAGAGGTTTCTTAAATTATCATCATTTTATGGTGGATTCTTCTTTCATTTTGTTCTGCTTGGGGGTTTTCTGCTACCTTATCTTCTAAATTACTGATTCAATCTTCTGCTTCATCTAATCTACTATTGATTCTCTGTAACATAGTCTTCATTTCAGTTATTGTATTCTTTATTTCTGACTGGTTCTTTTTTATATTTTCTATCTCCATTTTTATGTTTCCTATCAATTTGTTGCGGTTTTCACTGAGATCATTGAGATTCCTTATAACCAGTGTTTTGAACTCCGCATCTGGTAGATTGCTTGTTGTGATTTTGTTTTAGTTTTTTTTTTTTTTCCTGGTACTTTGTTTTATTCCTTTATTTGGGACATGTCTTTTGTCTCCCCATTTTGACTCCCAGCCCCCTCCCCCTCCCCCAGAGTGTGTTTCTATGTATTAGGTGGGGCTGCTATGTCTCCAGGTCTTTGTAGAGTGGCCTTATGTAGTAGGTGTGCTGTGGTACTCAGTAGCACAGTCTTTTTGGTCACCTGAACTGGGTACTTCAGGTATGTCCCTTGTGTGGGTTGTGTGTGCCCTCCTGTTGTAGTTGAGTTTTGGTTGCTGTTTGCAAATCAATGGGAGGGATTGACCCTCACGCTGATTTGTTGTGAGGACTGTGTTGTAAAGGGGCTGACCTTACAGAGGAGGATTTGCTTTATAAGGGCTCTGGTGGCTTCCCAGTGTGCTATTTCGGTGTGTTGTCTCTGGAGGTGGTCGGGTGATACTCCAGCTTGGTCCAAAGGTGGCCAATGTGCATGCCAGCCCCTGGGACTTTTAGGAGGGAACCCACCCCAGGTGTAGTTCAGCCACAGCCTCTGCTCTTCCTAGGGCCACTTGGCATGAGCCACAAGGCAATCCACAGATGGCCATCACCTGCATTGGGCTTGGGGGTGCCTCGAGAGGCCACGCTGCAAACCAAGGCCTGCTGTCATTAGTGTAAGGCTTAGGGATGCTCAGCCAGAGGTACAGGACATACCAAAGCCAGATGACCCATGTTTGGGTTTTGTGAACTTTCTAGAGATTTTAGGAAAGTCCACTTCATGTGCCAACGCAGGGCTTTTATACAGAAAAGCCACTGGAAGCAGTTTAGGTGGCCCCAAAATTGGCTGTGGCAGGATCTCAGGGAATCAGGGCAAAAAAAAAGTTTTAGCCAGTTTGATGGAGATTCAGATATGGTGGCAACCTGCATCTGCACAACAGAAGTGGGGACAGCTCAACAAAGAAACATTGGCTTCCATCAATCAGCTCCTCTGTCTGGGCTAAAGCTGCCTTTCCTACCCTCACTCTGAAGCCAGACAGTTCATCTCCTCCCTGTATGTCCCTGACACTTTTTAAGCTTCTGACCCATTATTGGAGCTCAAAACTAGTGAATCTGTCAGTAAGTATGTCCATGTGTGGGCCCTTTAAGAGGAACTCCTGGGACCCCAGCAGCCCTCCACCTCACTCAGCCACAATCTTAGTTAGTTTTCACAGCCAGAAGTTATGGGAACTTCTCTCCCTGGCACTGAATCCCTGGGCTGGGGATTCTGCTGTGGGTCTGGAACCTGTCGCCCTTCCAAGGGGGTCCTCTGCAGCGAAGATATCCCTTTTAATTTTTAATAGTCACACGTTGGTGTGGGGCCAGTTTGTTCTGTGTCTCTGCTCCTCCTGTCCATCTCAAGGTGGCTTCTTCTGTACAGCCTTAGTTGTAGCCTCAGTTAAGCTATATTTCAGGTGATTCTCAATAATGGTTGTTCTGTAGTTTGTTGTAATTTTGATATGGTCTTGACAGGCAGTTAGCACAGCATTTGCTTACTCTGCCATCTTAAATGGATCCCCCAAACACTCCCAGGCATTCTAAGAAACAGGGGCAATTACTGACATTGAAGGGAAAAGGTAAAAAAGAAAAAAAATTTTAATTCATAAATTGGAGTAATTATGAATATTAAAATACATACAATTAATGTACCAATGAAATAGAAATCAAAATCAAAATTCACCAAAGACCTAGAATCTCTATAAAACAGAAACATACAAATTATATAAGGGGAAACTATAAAAACTGAAAACTGAAAATTCAAAAGATGTGTCTCATGAACAAATTAGTGTGGTAGAAGCACTGATTAGCAAGCTGGAAAATGGAGGAAAAAGTTAGTACTGATGCACAGAAAGGAAAAACAACTTAAAATGGAACCATGAAAATAAGAAATATATAGAACATAGTGAATAAATTGTATTATTCATAACTGGCATTCCAGAAGAAAGAAGAGAATAAAACAGAATAATATTTTAAAAAATACTGGCTTAGAATTTTCCGAAACTGGTGAATGATATCAAGGCATAAATTAAAGAAGATCAAATGGCCCAGAGCAGGATAATTACAAGGAAAACTAAATTAGACACATGTTTATCGACTACTGAAAACCAAAATGAGGAAATCTTAAAGGCAATCAGAGTTAAAAGAAAGACACATAACCTTTAAAGGAGAGACAGGGGCCGGCCAAGTGGCTCAGTTGGTTAAGAGCTTGCTCAAGAGTGCGAGCTGAGCTTTGAGCAACAGCAGTTCAATGCCCAGCCTGAGCTGAGTTGCCGCTGAGCTGCCAACAGGTGGCAGGCTGACTCAGCTATAAATAAATAAATAAATAAATAAATAAATAAATAAATAAATAAATAAGAGACAATAAAATTGACAGGTGAATCTTCAATAGTAACAACGAAAGCGAAAATGCAAGATAATGGGCTTTTTTTTTTTAAGGGCATTGTCACTGTCCCTCATATGTGGGACCCGAACCGGGGCCGCTGGCTTCCCAAGCCAGCGCTTAACCACCACGCCACTCGGCCGGCAAGAGAATGGGGTTTTTAATGAACTAAAAGAAAATAACGGGCAAGTTGAAATTCTACACCCAATGGTCACCTGATTTCTGGAAAAGGTCTACTCCAGTGCAAAGGGAGCAAGAAAATAACTTTCAATAAATAGTACTAGGTGAGTTTAATATCATATTAAGGAAAACAATGAATCTTGACCTATACTTCATACCATGTGCAAAAATAAATTAAATGTAGATTTACATGAAAATTAAACAATAAATCTGTAAGAATTATTAAAATATTTTCATTAATAAAATATTTTCATCAATCTAGGTTAGAGAGAAGACAGAAAATAAAGCCATAAAGAAAAATAATCGCAAAATTGAAAAACACCATAGAAAATTTGGAAAAAGTATCCAGTGAATAGGAGAAGGTATATGAAATAACTGTATTTGACAGAAGTAGTTCATCCATAATATATAAGTAATTTATTCAAATCATTAACAAAAACACATAAAGAACCCCAGACCAATGCAAATATTAAAATGCTGTCAATTGTATTAGACAGCATGACAATTCAAACTGAAATTATAATGAGATACCACTATATACTTTTAAAATAATGCTAAAATAAAGATGATAGATGTTGCCAAGGGTAAGCAAGCATATGGATTATCTGACATTCATGTGAACATCTGTTGAGATTGTATATTGGTACAACTACTTTGGAAAATTGTTTGGCGGTATCACTAAAGTTTAATATACCCATACCTTACGACCCTTAATTTCACTCATAGGTATACACTAACAAAACCCCCAAAAAACATGTTCATATATTCATCAAGAGATATGTACAAAAATGTTCATAGTGGCAATAGTCAATATAGCCCCAAACTGTGAGTAATCCAAATGTTTATAAACACTAGAATTAATAAATAGGATAAATAAACTAATAAATTTATGTAATGAAGTATTATAGAGTATGAAGGATCTATTACTATTGGCAAAACCTTGGATAAATCTCACTTATCTAATGATGAGTAAAAGAAGCCAGATATAAAACAATACATAGTATATGAGTTCATATATATAAATTTGAAAAACAAGAAAATCTAGAAGTTGATGATAGAAATCAGGATAGTGATAACCTTTGAGCAGGTGTTGGCTAACAGAGAGCAAATGAGAGGAGTCTGGATGTTGCTAAAATTCCCTATTTTGATCTGGGTATGGTTATGAATGTACAAATTTGGAAACATTCATTTACTATTCACAAGATCTGTGAATTTCAATAAATGTGAGTTTTAGGTAATGCTACATTTCAATAAAAAGGTAAGACTTCCAAAGAACAAAAATGATAAGACAAGTCAAATGTTTCCTTTATATCACATTGTGTGTTCACCACCCAGAGTCAGTTCTCCTGCCATCATAATATATTTGACTCCTCCCCATTTACAATTTGTATGGAAACACAAAAATACCCCAAATAGCCAAAGCAATCCTAACAGAAAAGAACAATGCTGGAGGTATCACACTCCCTGACTTCAGCTTGTACTACAGAGCAACAGAAATCAAAACAGCATGGTACTGGCAGAAAAACATACGCAGAAACCAATAAAATAGAATTGAAAACCCAGAAATGAACCCATATAAATATGGACAGACAAATTTTGACAAAGGAGCCAAAAACATACCGTGGAGAAAAGACAGCCTCTTCAATAAATGGTGCTGGGAGAATTGGAAAAACCACATGCAAAAGAATGAAACTAGACTGCTATCTGTCACCATGTGCCAAAATTAACTCAAAATGGATCAAAGACCTAAACATAAGATCTGAAACAATAAACAACATAGAAGAAAGCATAGGTACTAAATTTATGGACCTTGGGTTCAAAGAGGATTTTATGAATTTGACCTCAAAGTCAAGGAAAGTAAAAGCTAAAATAAATGAATGGGACTATATCAAACTAAAAAGCTTCTGCACAGAAAAATAAATCATCAACAAAATAAAGAGGCAACCAACTGAATGGGGAAGATATTTACAAACAACACCTTCAATAAGGAGCTAATATCCAAAATATATAAGGTACTCATACAACTCAACAACAAAAAGAGAAACAAGCCAATTAAAAAATGGGAGGGCCGGCCGAGTGGCGTGGTGGTTAAGCGCTGGCTTGGGAAGCCAGCGGCCCCGGTTCGGTCCCACATGTGAGGGCCAGTGACACTGCCCTCAAAATAAAAAATAAAAAAATGGGCAGAGGACCTGAATAGACTTCTCCAAAGAGGACATACAGTTGAGATATTATTAACATATAACATGCTTAAGGTATACAATGTGATTATTTGATACATGTATATATTGCAAAATCATTACTACAATAAGGTTAATAAACACCTGTATCCCTTCACATAATTACCATTTTTGTGGCAATAATATTGGGTTGTTGGAAAATTCATGACGCAATTTTGCAATGGAAAACAGAAAACATACCTTATGACTTTTCCAACAACCTAATATCTAAGATTTATTCTCCTAACAATCAATGTTAGCTGAAGCTATTGTGATAAAAAAAAATTCACAACATATATAAATCAAACCATCTTGCTGTATGCCTTAAACTTATATAATGATGTATGTCAATTACTTTTCAATAAAACTGAAAAAGACTTACTCTCTTAATAACTTGCAAGTATATAATAGAGTATCATTAATTTTAGTCACCATGCAGGACATTACATTCCTAAAACTTATTCATCTTATAGTTGGGAGTCAATACCCTTGGACCAACATCTCCCTATTTTGTCCAATTCTCAACACCAGCCAACTATCATTCTACTCTCCATGTCTATGAATTTTATTTTGTTTTTAGATTACCCATATAAGTGTAAATGTATAGTATGTATCTATGTCTGACTTAATTCACTTACCACAATGCCCTCAAGATCCATTCATGTTCAAAAAGACAGGATTTCCTTTTTTATGACTGAAAAATCTCTCTCTCTCTCTCTCTCTCTCTCTCTCTCTCTCTCTCTCTCTCTCTCTGTCTCTCTGTATCACATTTTCTTCATCCATTCATCTGTCAGTGCACACTTAGGTTGTTTTCATGTCTTGACTATTGTGAATATTGCTGCAATAAACATGGGGGTGCAGATACCACATCAAGATAGTGTTTTCATTACCTTCAGATATATACCCATAAGTGGGACTACTATTGGACAACATGATAGTTCTATTTTTAATTTTTGAAGAACCTTCATATTATTTTTCTAAGTGGCTGTACAAATTTACATTCCCACAAAGAGTACAGAAGGGTTCCCTTTTCTCCATATTCTCATCAACACTTGGCTATTTATTGTCTTTTTGATAATACTCATTCTAATAGGTGGGAGGTCATATTGCACTGTTGTTTTGATTTGCATTTCCTGATGATTAGTGATGTCGAGCTGTTTATGTACCTACTGCCCATTTAAATCTCTTCTTCAGAAAAATGTCTGTTTAATTTCTTGCCTATTTTATAATCAGATTTTTTTTTTTTTGGTTTTTGCAATTGAGTTTTATGGGTTCCTTACATATTTTGTATATTAACCCTTTGTCAGACAGATGGTTTGCAAATATTTTCTCCTATTCTGTAGATGAAGTTTTATTGTGTTGATGTTTCTTTTGTTGTACAAAAGATATTTAGTGTGATATAGTTCCACTTATTTATTTTTGCTTTTGTTGCTTGTGTTTTTAATGGTGTATCGAAAAAATTCTTGAACAAGACATATGCCAAGGAACTTTTTTTGTATGTTTCCTTCTAGTAATTTTACAGTTTCAGGTATCACATTTAGGTCATTAATCATTTTAAGTTACATTTTGTGACTTGTGTAAGATAGGGATCCAATTTTATTCATCTTCATGTAGTTATTCAGGGTTGCCAACATCATTTATTCAAGAGAGTATCCTATCCCCGCTGAGTCTTGTTGGTTCTCTTGTCAAATACAAGTTGACTATATCTGTGTGAGTTTATTTCTGGGCTGTTAATTCTGTTCCATTGGTCTATGTGTCTATTTTTATGTCAGTACCATAGAGTTTTGATTACTATAGATTGTAATGAAGTTTGAAATCAGTAATCATGATACCTTTGGTTTTGTTCTTCTTTCTGAAGAATGCTTTGGCAATTTGGACTCTTACAGTTCCCTAAAAATTTAGGATTTTTTTTTTCCTATTTCTATGAAAAAACATTAAAATTTTGGTAGTGATTGCATTGGAAGTATAGATGGTTATGTGTAGTATAAATATTTTAACAATATTAATTCTTCTGACCCATGAACATAGAATATCATTATATTTTATTTGTGTCTTCTTCAATTTGTTTCATTAACGTCTTGTAGTTTACAGTGTACAAATTTTCACTTTCTTAGTTAAATTTATTACTAGGGATTTTGTTGTTGTTGGTTCTATTGTAAATTAGGGTATGTTCCTTATTTTTTTATAGATAATTTATTGTTAATGCATAGAAATGTAACTGATTTTTATACATTTATTTTTATTCTGCAACTTTACTGAATTCCCTTATTAGGTCTAATATTTTTTGTGGATTTTTATGGTTTTCTATATATAACATCAAATCATCTGCTAAGAGACAGTTTTATTTTTTCTTTCAAATTTTCATGGCTTTTATTTCTTTTTCTTATCTAATTTCTCTGGCTAGGGCTTCTAGTATTATGTTGAATAAGAGTGGTGAGAGTTGGCAGCTATGTCTTGTTTCTGACTTTAGCAGGGAAGATTCCAACCTTTTATCATTGAGTATAATGTTTGCTGTGGGTTTGAATATATGACTTTTGTTATGTTAAGGTATATTCCTTCTATATACAATTTTTTGAGTGTTTTTATCATGAAAGGATGTTGAATTTTGTCAAATGCTTTTTCTACATTTACTGAGACTGTCATATAAATTTTATTATTCATTTTATTAATGTAGTGTATCACATTTATTAATTTACATTCATTGAACCATCCCTATGCCCCTGGGTTAAATCCCACTTGATCACAGTGTATGTATTGTTGAATTTAGTTTACTGGTATTTTCTTGAGAATTTTTCTATCTATATTCATCAGCAATATTTGCCTGTAATTTTCTTTTCTTGTAGTGTCCTTATCTGGCTTCAGGAGTCAGTGTAATGCTGGCTTTTTGAAATGAATTTGGAAATATTCTCCCCTCTTCAGTAATTTTTGAAGAGTTTGGGAGAGATTGATGTTAATTATTCTTTATATGTTTGGTAGAATTAACCAGTAAAACCACCTGGTCCTGGTTTTTTAAAATTACTCTTTCAATTTCTTCCACTCGTTATTTAACTGTTCAAATTTTGTATTTCTTCATAATTTGGATTTGGTAGCTCAGATGTTTTTAAGAATTTTTCTGTTTTTTTCTGTTATGCAATTTGTTGGCATACAATTTTTCACAATAATCTCTTATAATCCTTTGTATTTGTCTTATATCAGTTGCAAGTTCTTCTCTTTCATTTCTGATTTTATTTGAGTCTTCTCTCTTTTTTCTGAGTTAGTCTAGCTAAAGGTCCATCAATTTTAATAAAAAAAACCCAACAGCCTAGTTTCATTGATTGTTTTTCTATTGTTTTCCTGGTCTCTATTTTATTCATTTATGCTCTGATCCTTGTTAAGTCCTTACTTCTGCTAACTTTGGGCTTTGTTTAGGAAAGTTATTACCCCTATTCATTTCTGAAAGGCAACTGTGTTAGGAAGAATATTCTAGGTTGGCATTTATTTTGTTTTTGTTTTTGGCACTTTGTATATATCATCTCATTCATTCCTTACCTTCAAGGTTTCAGCCAAGAAATCTACAGGGAGCCTGTGACTGTTCCTTTATATGTGAGTTTTTTTTTTTCTCTTTCTGGTTTTAAAATTCTATTTTCTTTTATATCAGATAGTTTTATTATAATTTGTCTTATAGAAGATTGAGTTGAAATTTTGGGGTAATCAATTGGATTCATTAACTTGGATATCTAAATCTCCCTTCAGAATTGTGAAGTTCTCAGCCATAACCTTATTTATTTTATTTATTTTTATTTTTTATTAGTTTCAGGTGTACAAAACAACATGGAGATTAGACATTTACACACCTCACAAAGTGATAACCCCAACAAGTCTACTAGCCATCTGGCACCATGCATAACTATTACAATGCCTTTGACCATATTCCTATATAGAACTTTACATTCTGTGATTGTATATATATTTATTATATATTTATATAAATATATATTATATATTATATATAATGGTATTCCCTGCCTTTCCCTGCACCTCCTGCAGTCAGACTCCTGCTAACACAGTGAGAGACTGGGATCTCAAAGCCCATTCTTTCCTCTAGACTAGGATTTCTCAACCTTGGCAATATTGATATATGGAGTCAGATAATTCCTTGTCAGGTGAAAGCCTGTCCAGAGCACTGTAGGTCTCTACACACTAGATGCCTGTAGCACCCCTTCCTTTTCATCCTAAGTGATGACAAAAAAGAATGTCTCCAGACATGGCCATATATCACCTGGGGGCATAAGTCTTCCCTGTTGAGAACAACTGCTAACACCACACAGGTGACCACAGGGCACACTGGCATTAAGAGCTTTCTTCTAGCACTGTCTCTCACAAGGCTCTTACCCACCCACAGTTTCCAAGGCAGAACAGTCTGCACTCTTCTGTGAATCAACTTCTTGTACCTTCTGCTTTTGTTGCTGTTCCTGATCCAAACCTGCAATGCCCTCCCTCCATTGTTCAAATCCTGCCTTTCCCTCAAAGGGCCAGTCCAGGTTCCCTACACCCTCAGGACCACCCAGCCCACAGAAAGCATCATCTCAAAGTTAACAACACTCACTATCATCAGAAAGGCCACCTAACCCTCAACACTAAATCACACTTCAGCTAGAAGTGCTCTTGGAAATCATCTAGCCACTTACTCAATGTGCATTTATTAAGCACTTTTGTATACCTAGCATTGGGGATAGAAACATGTAATTGATAAAATCCCCACTCTTATTTTATCTTATCATAAAACCAGGTTTAAAGGAGCAAATGTTCTTTTTCAGATTTCACTTGTCCAGGAAAGAGGTTCCATATTCTGCCTTTACTGTTCTCAGGGGGTAGCCTCTCTGGGGGCAGCAGCCACATCAGGGTAGAGCTGGTGCTCCACTGTAGTACCTGACCCCTCTTAATCTCTCCAGCTAATATGGACAATTCAGCGTACTGCTTAAAATTGTGTATTCAGAGTGAGAAAGATCTGGGATCAAATCCTGGCTCCTCTAGTTACTATCATGACTCTAACTGGGCCTCAGTTTCCCTAATTGATAAAGGATAAAATCAAGTGCCTCCTAGGAGGGGAGTCAATGGCGTCAGGTACAGCAGTTCATGCTGGCTCATGGTAGGGGCTTACCCCCCCTCCTTCATAGTGCAACTTCCCCAGCCTGTCCCCACCGCTCCACTGAGTCATCACACCCTCCTCCTCATTGCCCCTTCAAAGGCCAAGTCTCTATTCTCATCAACATCTTACATAACCCACCACTTTCGCCTCCTGGGAAAACCTCTTGGATGCCACACCACACTCTCTTGGGTTTTCTTCTGCTTTTCCGGACTCCTTCTTGGTCTCTGATGATGGATCCTCCTTGTCAACCCAACCTCTGCTGCAGGCATATATTTTTTAAATCAATATGATTTTTCATTAGCTTCAGGTGTACAGCATAGTGGTTAGACAGTTAAATTATATAACAGTTATATATAATTTTGGAAGTGATTCCACCTGATAAGTCTAATGCCCATATGACACTATACATAGTTTTTACAATATTATTCACTATATTCCCCATACTGTACTTTACATCCCTGTGAATATTTCATAACTACCAATTTGTCTTCCTAATCCCTTCACCTTTCTCACCCATCTCCCCACCCCATCCCTTTTGGCAACCATCCGCTTGTTTTCTGTATCCATAAGTCTGTTTCTGTTTTGTTTGTTAATTTATTTTGTTCTTTAGATTCCACATATAAGTGAGATCTTGTGGTATTTGTCTTTCTCAGTCTGACTTATTTCACTTAGCATTATAGCATCTAGGTCCACCCATATTGTTGCAAATGGTAAAATTTCATTCTTTTTTTAGGGCAGAGTAATACTCTATTGTATAAATGTACCACAGTTTCTTGATCCAGTCATCAACTGATGGGCATTTCAATTGTTTCCATATCTTGGCTATTGTGAATAGTGCTGCAGTAAACATGGGGGTACATATATCTTTTTGAACTAGTGTTTTGGATTTCTTTGGATAAATACCCAGGAGTGGAAATGCTTGGTCATAAGGTAGTTTAATGTTAACTTGTTGAGGAACCTCCATACTGTTTTCCATAGTGGCTGCACCAATTTGCAATGCCATAAGCAGTGCACGAGGGCGTCCTTTACTTCATAATCTTGACAACACTTGTTTGTTGCTTTATTGATGATGGCTGTTCTGACAGGTCTGAGGAGATATCTTGTTGTGGTTTTTATTTGCATTTCTCTGATCATTAGCAATGTTGAGCATCTTTTCATATGTCTATTGGCCATCTCTATGTCCTCTTTGGAGAAATGTCTATTCAGGTCTTCTGCCCATTTGTTAATGTGTGTGTTTGTGTGTGTGTGTTTAGTTGTATGAGTTTTTTATAGATTCTGGATATTAACTCCTTATCAGATGTATCACTGGTGAATATCTTATCCCATTCAGTAGGACATTATCAGATGTATCACTGGTGAATATCTTCTCCCATTCAGTAGGATGTTATCATATGTATCATTGGTGAATATCTTCTCCCATTCAGTCTTTGTTTTGTTGATGGTTTCCTTTGCTATGTAAAATTGTTTTAGTTTGATGTAGTCTCATTTGTTTATTTTTTCGTTTGTTCCCCTTGCCTGAGGAGATGTATCAGTGTTAATATTACTAAGGATAATATCTGAGAATTTACTTCCTATGTTTTCTTCTAGGAGTTTTATGGTTTTGGGTCTTCCATTTAAGTATTTAATTCATTTTAGTTTATCCTTGTATATAGAGTAAGAAATTGGTCCAGTTTCATTTTTTGCATGCATCTATCCAGTTTTCCCAGCACCATTTATTGAACAGACAGTCTTTACCTCAATGTATATTCATCCTTCCTTTGTCATGTTACCTGATATCAGTCATAACTTTTAAAATAAACTTTCTGCTCCTTCTCCTTCTCGTCTCCTTCTGGAATCACAAATAATACATAGATTGTTTTTTTTAATGGTATCACATAATCCATGTAGGGTTTCTTCGCTTCTTTCATTTTTTTTTTTATGTCCCTCTGACTGTTTGATTTCAAAAGTCCTGTCTTTGAATTCACCAATTCTGTCTTCTGCTTGGTCCATTCTGAGGTTGAAGTTCACTATTTTTTAAAATTAGTTTCAGGTGTACAAAACAATATAATATTTAGACATCTACACCTCTCACAAAATAATAACCCCCCTCCCCCAATCTACTACCCCTCTGACATTGTATATAGCTGTTACAGTGGTATTCACAATAGCCAAGACATGGAAATAGGCGAAATGCCCATTGGTAGACGACTGGATTAAGAAACTGTGGTACAGGGGCCGGCCGAGTGGCGCGGTGCTTAAGCGCTGGCTTGGGAAGCCAGCGAGCGGCCCTGGTTCGGGTCCCACATATGAGGGCCAGTGACACTGCCCTGAAAAAAAAAAAATAAACTGTGGTACATTTACACAATGGAGTATTAGTCCACTATAAAGAAAAATGAAATCGTACCATTTGCAATGATATGGATGGACCTAAAGAACATTATGCCAAGTGAAATAAGTCAGATGGAGAAAGACAAATACCATATGATCTCACTTATATGTGGAATCTAAAGAATAGAATAAATGAGAAAACTAATCAGAAACAGTTTCAGAGATACAGAGAAAAAACAGCATTGCTAGATGGGAGGGGGTGGGATGAGGGAGAAGGTGAGGGGATTAGAAAGCATGAATAGGTAACCACAAGATTGCCATGGGCTACAAAAGACAGTTTGTGGAATATTACAATCAATAACGTTGTAAAGATTTTGTAGGGTATCCAATGAAGCTCACTATTGAATTCTTTCATTCATTCAATCATTGTTCAATCATTGCAGTCTTCAACTCAAGGATTTTGGTAGCCAAATATGTTGCTTTTCTTTTGTTGTTGACTTTCACTCATAGTAGCTTCTCTTCTCAAGGACCTTTCTTTTGAGTTGTGAGTTTTAACCTGTGGGACTACTGCAGACATAAAAGGGAAGATTTTCCTTAAGATATAGTTTTTTTTTCTAATTCTACCAGTAGTTGGGGAGGGGGTGTCACTCTTATGTGACTGTTAAAACATTCCCCACAGTGTCCTGGCTTAGCATTTTCCCATAAAAACATAATTTTGAGTAATTTTCATTATAACAAACGTAAATCTAATTCATTAATTTTGTCACTATAGAATATTTTTTTGGAATAAAGTTTGCATATGCATTCTATGATTGAAAAAGTGTTAGGTTATTTACATTCTTTAAAAAACACTGCTCCTAGGGCCGGCTGAGTGGCTCAGTTGGTTAAGAGCTTGCTCAAGAGTGCAAGCTGAGCTCTGATCAACAGCAGTTTGAGGCCAGCCCGAGCTGAGTTGCCGTTGAGCTGCCAACAGGTGGCAAGATGGCTCAGCTAAAAAACAAATAAATAAATAAAAAACACTGCTCCTAATGAATATCATTTTCTTTGGGAATATATGTGACATGTAGATCTGTTAAATGTTGGATTCTAGGGTATGCTTAATTTCAACTATACTAGGTGCAGCTAAATTATATTGTAATGTGGTTCCACAAAACTAAACTTGGAGTTCTCATATTCCTCTGCCATGTGAAATGTATGTTATCTTATCTCATTAGTATTTTAATACAAATTTAAATTTCCTTAAATCAGATATTTAGTGGACATGCAGGATTTCTCCTCAGTGAATTGCCTGTTCACATGTTTTACTCATTTTTCTATTTGTTTGACTCTTAGCTTTCATTGAGTACATAGGTAACAAATAGGTCTTTCCATCTGTGTCTTGCTTTTTCACATTTGTATGGTGTATATTCCCATCACATTTTAAATGGTAATGAAATCTAATTTACCAATATTTACTTTCAGAGTCAGTGTACTTTTTGGTCTTGGTTAAGAAAATCCTCCCTATTTCATAGTCATGCATTTATAGTCTTATATATTTTTCCAATGATTTGAAAGTTTTTAACTTTGCATTATGTTCTTTATCTGAAATTTAATTTTGCTTGTAGCATGAGTTTAAAATCAAATTTCACTATTTTAATGTATGCTATTTATATAATTGTCCTGGTACAATTAAATAAATGGTCATTAGTTAGTTCCCTTGTCATTTGTAAAGCTAACTGTGATACAGCAATTCCCCATGTACATGAAACTTTTTCTAAGCTCTTTATTTTATATGATTCATCTATTTGTCTCTCCCTGCATAATTTCCGCACTAAAACAACCTTTAAGTTCTTATAATATTAAGGTTTTGAAACTTTAATTATTAAGTATCATTTACATTTATATTGCTTTTGTTTTTTTTTTGAATACCCATTTGGTTTCTTCAACTTTTAATTTGCAAAATTAGTCTATTTAAAAGTCTTATGTAAATATGTCTTGTTAGGGCTTCTTTTATGTCCTACAATAGTTTCATAATTTTCATCTTAATGGTCTTGCACAACATTTGTTATTGTTTTAGTTTATTTTTTGGCTGATATTGTAAATAGCATTTTTAAAAATGCTACATGTTCTAATTATTATCAGTTGTTAACTGATATGTATCATTTTATTATTTTCTTGTTTCTATTCACTATAGATTTTCCTTTTTTTCTAACTACTAATGGAGTTACTTATTGTGCTCTCTGATTTGAAAGATATACATTCTAATTATATTGTCTTAGTGATCCTCTAAACATTTTAACACACATACATGACAAAGACTAAAATTAAACAATTTTTTATCCTCATTCAGAAATAATGTAATTATAGTTGTTCAGATCTACCTAAATATTTGTCAGCTTTCTGCTGTCCAATTCTCTTTATATCTCACTCTTTCCTTTCTAAAATAGTAGTTTTAGTAGTTCTTTGAGAAATGATGTGAAATGGGTAAATTATCTGTGTGTTTCTATCAGAAAATATTTTTGTCCTCACTTTTATGTAATTGTTACTTAAGTATAGCAATATAGGTTAATGGCTATTATCTCAGCATTTTAAATATGTTACTCCACTGTTGTTTTGTGGAGTTTTTGCTGTTGTTGCATTGTATATGTTCACTTTTGCTTTGATATTCTACAAATTCACTACAGAGTTTCTAGATGTAGATTTATTATGCTAATCATGATTAAGATAATCCTTCTTGAATACGAGGATTTATATCTTTAACAAATTCTAGGAAACTCAGCCATGTGTCTTTGACTATTGCCTATCCCCCATTGCCTCCATCATCTCCATCTGAAACATCAATTATGTGCACATCTCATGATATTATTCTTTTTTTTTTCATGCTACTTGGATCTGCATTGTTTATTCATCCCTTTGTCCTTCTGTGTTTACTCTTCAGATCTATCATCCAGCTCAGTAATATTATTTTCAGATGTACGTACTTTGCTGTTAACGTCAACTACTAATTTTTTTTAAAAACCCAATTATTATATTTTTATTTCAAAATTTGGTCCTTTTACCAGTATCTAAATATCAAAAATAGCTTGTTTGACATTTATGGAATTAAGCTTAACATGTTTTCTTTTGTTTCTGATTATTTAAAAATATATATTATTCCTTTTCTGATTGCTTTTCTATTTTCTCAAATTATTTGGGATTCTGATACTCCTGTTTGTTATTTCTGACATTATCGCTGCAATGCTTGGATTTTCTTTATAGAGCTCATGTGTTCTAAGTTTTGAACATACTGTCAAAAAACTTTTGCATTTATTTTTGCCAAATACTCCATGGGTGGCACAGGACCAATTTTATATCAATGTCTTTTCTTGGTGTTTGTTAAGCCTAGTGGGTGGTGTACATTTGAATCCTAAAACTGTATTTCTTAAAACTAGGGTCTTGTTTGCCCAGAGAAGCTTTATTTTGGACAAGAACTTAAGGTAGTTTTTGTTGTTATTGTTTGTTTGTTTGTTTGTTTGTTTGTTTGTTATACCTATCCATGCTACGAGGTGGCTTTTTTCCAAACTTTTTAAAATAAAGGTGCGTCCTTTATTGATTCTCAACCATGGAGGAGTATTTGAAAGTATGAAGGACTATGAGGTTATTACAATGACTGGAGTGTATTTCTCATATTTAGTGGGCAGGAACTAAGGATACCAAGCATCTTACAAATTTCAGGAACATCCTGCACAACTAATCATTAGATCATCCAAAATATCAATAGCACCTATTGATGAACACTGACTTAGAAGATCCCGGATTTCTGCATAGGTCTTCCTAATCCCTGTCTCTTCATCAACCTAATCTCTGGATTCAAGTTTCTAAATTCTCTAGGACTAACAACCACATTTATAGAAGCTGTAATATCATCTCAAGAGTTTATCTTTCTGGCTTTTGGTTCCCAATTTGTTTGGTGACTGGACATTTCTCTTTCTTACAAGTTCTTCTATGCAATAAATTATTTAATTATATTTCTCCAGGTGTTTGTTGCAATTTTCTCAGATGTCATCATCTTTTATGAACTATAAAACATCTATCTAATCTAAGTGGTAATATTAAGCCAGTATTGCTTTATACTATTTTTTTAATTATAAGAAGTAAAGCATTACTGCTTGAGTTGTAATCCTTTAGTTCTCCCTGAAAGTCATATTTCCTGCATTCATTGCTAGAGTAAACCACTATTTTGAATATGTATATGTATTTTGGGTCCATATTTTATATTTCATTGACCACACACAAATTTCTATGAAATGCATTTATTTAATATGTACAATATATTCTTCTAAGTACTCTATGTTAAATGGTTAATCTAATTTTATCTTCATAAAACTCCATTAGGTATTCCCATATTTTCCTCACTCTATTGATATGGAGATGGGGGCATCAAAAGATTAGGTAGCATGTCAAGAGTCAGAGAGGTAGAAAATATCACAGTGACAGAGTTGGGATTACAAGAAAAGCAATTTTATTCCAGGATTCCTGATCTGTCTAAACACTAATAAGCAACATATAATTCTATGTTTTAAATAGTTACAAAAATGGTATCAAACTGCGCACATTTTTCAACTTCATTTTTTTCATTTAACATTATGATTTTGAAACTTAATTATGTGACTAAATTTAGAAGTTCATTTAGAGTACTATAAAGCATTTTACTTCATGAAGCTTGGACATCATTTATTTAATTTTAAGATATATTCACATTATTTCTTTTATATTACCCTGATAAACAACACTGGAATTAACATTCTTGTGCATGTGAAGGCATTTCTCTAGGTCATATACTAAAAAGTGGAATTGCTGTGTTGTGGGATATGTATACTTTAAATATTATAGTTTTGATATTATCTCCAAAGTTGTACCACTTAAGAGTCCCAACAAAAATATAGGCAAGTTCTCTTTTCTTTATAATTACTATGTCAGACTTTGTTTCCTCTGTCAATTTTTCTTTAGAGTTTTCTCTTAACAACTTGTAGAACTTATAACATATTTGAGAATATAATATTTGCCTTTTGTATATATTTTAGGCATCTTTTTAACCTTTCTATGACTACATGTGGTGACATTTGACAATCCAATTATTTTAATATAATTGAATATACTTCTTTTATGAGTTATGTTTATGCAACTACTTAAGAAATATAATACCTAGTTGGAGATCATAAAAATGCTCTGATTTATTTTTGCTCAGTGATTCAAAGTTATCTTTTAACATTTAAGTTCTTAAAAAAATTTCTTGTTGTTTGTTTAGTTTTTGCGTATAATTTGAGAAAAAAGATCTAATGGTAATTCTCCCATATAGAAAGTCAATTGTCTGAACAGCATTTATTGAATAGTTCATTTTTTTCAAATGGATTTTAATGTAATTTCTCACTTGTTATGTATAAATTTTTTAAACACTTTTTAAATTATTATTATTATTACTATTAATTACAGATGTACAAAACAATGCAATAGTTATCTTTTTCACCTTTACAAAGTGACTACCCCCTCCCCTGCCCCCCTGTATCATACATATCTATTACAATTCCATTGACTCCATCCCCACACTATACTCCACATCCCATGACTATATATGTGTTAAATTATAGTTGACATATAATATTATTCAGCAGCAGCTTCAGATGTACAGTGCAGTGGTAAGGCCACTACACCATCCATGAAGTGGTCTCCCTAAAAAGACATGAGTCCTTCTGATCCCCTAAAAAAAATACTTACAACCTTATTGATTATATTCCCTAAACTGTTTTTTAATATGTGTGTTTTATATTTCTGGATTCTTTTTTCTACTCCATTGAATCTTTATGTCTATTACTGCAGTAATACCACACTCACCCACTATGTTCAATTAAAATAACTCTGTGATTAAACTTGATATATGGTGGGGCATGTCCTTCTATTTTGTTCTTTTTTTTAAATTAAAGTTTATTGGGGTGACAATTGTAAGTAAAGTTACATAGGTTTTAGGTGTAAAATTCTGTAATACATCTTCTATATATCAGGTTGTGTGTTCACCGCCCTGAGTCAGTTCTCCTTCCATCACCATATATTTGATTCCTTTTACTTTACTACAACCCCCCTCCCATTTTGTTCTTCATTGTCAAAATGGTATTGACAATTCCTGTAATTTGACTTTTTTATATGAATTTTTAAATTATTTATTTTATGATTTTACACGTATTTGTTCCATGATTTGGATACAAGTTGCAAATAATTGAGGTATTGTTTAGAGGAGAATTTATTTCATTCAGTATAAGATTTCCCCATACGTGAACTTTGACAATGCCTCTATTTATTCAAGTAAAATTTCTGCTTTCTTTCAATTCTGCTTTAGCTGTATTTCACAAATTTGATATAAATTTGATATAAAGTATATTTGTAATCATTTATGTTTAAGAATTATGTAATTTCCTTTATGATTTCTTCTCACAAATCCTCAAATTAAGTCCAAACCATAAGCCACTGGGAGATTTGGGGAAATAAATTAAGACAAGAAATTATGACTGTGAATGATGGCACATTAAAATCTAAGTAGGCACAAGTTGGACTATTAATAGCTAATAGAACACCTGCCACTATAAAGAAATCTTCCCTTGAAAGTAATCTATTACTAATAGGAATCTTGGAAACCAAAAATCTGTACAATTGGCAGGCACAGGTTAAGCACTTAAAAGCTGTTACAGTGCTCACTACCTAAATCCAGTGCTAGGATAAGTTGCTTACAGAATAGATTAGATTGACACTAGTTCACCTACTCACCTCAAGAAAATTTCCATGCAATTAGGTGCAACGTAAAACACCCAAAAATCCCCAATTCAGTGTCAATCTTTTTTAGGTATTATTAATTTGGTTCTGAGGGACCTAAAACTTAGCTAAAATAATGGGATCCTCAAGTTTTAAAGAATTTAGCATCTACCTTTCAACACTTGCTGATTTTATATCTAAGATTGGTGGTCCCAGAAACTTTAGATATCTACAAAAGTGGCAAAATCTTACTAAAACAGCCTAGAATTACAATTGACATTATGGGGAATGTTCCAGTTAGACAAGATTGTTCATTTAAGAAGGGCACTTGAAAGCAAATGTTTCCATTTCAACAAATAGAATGGGATACCTATTTTATTGGCATACAAAAGCCTCCAAAAGAACTCAAGATTCCAAAATAGCTTCATGGAAAGATTAACTGCAAAGGGCTAATAAAAAAATTAGGGCTGGCTGAGTGGCGCATTGGTTAAGAGCTGGCTTGGGATACCAGCTCTGAGCAGCAGGGCCCCGGTTCAGATCCCACATATGAGGGCCAGTGACATTGCCCTCTACAGTTAAGATGGTGAACAACAGCTCCACCTGGAGCTGGGCTGCCTTGAGTCGCCGCTGGCTTCTGCGTAGGCTGCAGCCTCGGTTGCAGTGGGCTGCCATGGACTACAGTGAGTGGCCGGCAGTCAGCGTGAGCTGCCAAGAGGTGCCATGAGTGGCCGTCCAGAGGCCGGCTACCAATCTGCCTCATCCGGGAAGAGTGCAATGATAATACCAACATGGGCCAGTGAAGCAATGTCCTCCGCAACTAGACTGAAGAACAAAAAGGACAGCAACTTGTCTGTTCCCTTTCCCCGATTTCCCAATGCTGTTCCACTCCTCCAATTCTCCAATAAAATCTTTAAAAAAAAATTAGACACAAGAGGAACCTAAACAAAAGATGTACCTGAAACCTACTTCTCCCCTATATCTCCTTTTACCTGATTATTCACAAAGTATTATCTTCTATCTGAATTGCCTTTCAACTCTGAAGAGATTACAAGACCTTAAACAAAAAATCCATCAAATTAGTGGCTTTACAACTTACAGGTCCAAGACCAGAAATCTAAAACACCTGGGCCTCCCCCAATGCACCTTCTCAGGGGTCCATCATCAAATCACTGGTCCATAAATCAGTGTCTCATTTGCAATTGTGGGAGAGGAACTTACCTTCCACTATATTCAAGGTTCTCTTGGCAGGTCTACTAATCAAATAAACATGAGACATATTAGCAAGACAAGACAACCAAATTTAATGCATACATATGTATGGGAACCTCACGTACACGAGAGAGTCAGAGACCTCACATGCACAATAGGTTCACAATAGAAATGGATTTTTTATTTAAGATACTCTGAGCTAGGGATTAGGGTAGTTGCCCTGGTGGCTTCAAAGGGTAATTGCAGAATAATAAGAAGAGCAGATGCTTAGTAAATAGAAGGTTGCCCTGCCATATAGGTAATAAAAGGGAAGGACAGAAGTTTCTCTTGACCCTGGAGTTCAAGTTGTCCTTAGATCAAAACAACCCACGTACCACACAGGCTCATCTTGGGGTAACTAGCTCTGAACCCCCATACAATCAATTGGGACTGGAAAAAGATTGTACTTGAGGTTTTCTGTAAATCCTGCAATACCAGCTCAAATGCCCCCATATCTATTTTTTTAATAAGGGCCTCATATTAGACCAGCCCAGGGTTGCAAGAACTAGTGATTCTCTGATAAGTGGCTACCGGTTTCTCACTAAAACAGTCAAGGAGAAATCAAAATGGAAACTAATGGAAAACTGATTTGAGTCTCCATCAATTGAGCTAACACCATTTACCCTACACTGGTGATTCCCTGGGACCTGCCCACCTAACTTGCCCACCCACCCAAGCAACTTCCAATGCCTTTTCCATACAAATGGCCTGTTTTGGCTCATGCTGCAGATCTCTTAAAGGTTCACAAACCTCCAAAAGAAGCAGCTGGCCTCAGCATGCCCCATACCTCTTGAGAAGCAGACCCAAGCCCAGCACTTGTGGCAGCCAGGATTAGTTTACAGCTTAGCCTGTTCCAGGCACCTGCAAGCCCAGTACAAGTGGCAACCATCTACAGAGATCATGTAGTAGCTCATAACAAGTGGCCCTGGGCAGGGCACAGGCAGTGACTGATCTTTCCCTACACCAGAGTCATACCCTCAAAATGCCCCAGAAGCTGCACACCCAGTGGCCAGCTTCAGGCCACCCCAGAGAACCACTCAACCACCCCCCAAAAGACAGACAAGGTATGTACTATAGCCACACTAGAGTGAATCCAGCTCCATAGTGTCAGCCCCTGCACAATAACTACTCCACTGTATCACCGTTAGGCATAACAACCAATCAGGCTGAGGGTCAATCCCTCCCATTTACATGCCAATAGTGATTAAGGCTCAACTAAAACAGGAGGGACCACACAATCCACACAGGGACACACCTAGAGCACCCAACTCAGGTGAACAGGAGACTCTGCCACTGAGCCCCACAGGACACCTACTACATAAGGCCACTCTATTATCACCTGGAGACACAGCAGCTCTGCCTAATACAGAGAAACAAGCACAGGGAGGCAACCAAAATGAGGAGACAAAGAGGCATGTCCCAAATAAAAAACAGAACAAAGCTCCAGAAAAAGAACTAAACCAAATGGGGACAAGCAATCTACCAGATGCAGAGTTCCAAACACTGGTTATAAAGATGCTCAAGGATCTCAGAGAGAACTTCAACAAAGAGACAGGAAACAAAAATGGAGACAGAAAACATAAAAAGAAACCAGTCAGAAATGAAGAATGTATTAACTGAAATAAAGAATACATTACAGGGAATCAAAAATAGATTGGATAAAGCAGATTATCGAATCAGCAACTTAGAATATAAGGTAGCAGAAAACAACCAATCACAACAGCAAAAAGAATCCAGAAAAAGAGGATAGTTTAAGGGGCCCCTGGGACAACATCAAGCATACCAACATTCGCTCATTGGAGCATTCAGAGAAGAGAGAGAGAAAGGAATTGAAAACATCTTTGAAAAAATAATGATGGAATACTTCCCTAACCTGGCAAAGGAAATAGACATACAAGCTCAGGAAGTGCAGAGAGTCCTAAGCAACCTGAACCCAAAGAGGCCCACATCAAGACACATCATAATTAAAATGCTAGAGGTTAAGGACAAAGAGAGAATCTTAAAAGCAGCAAGAGAAAAGCAGTTAGTTACCTACAAGGGAGCACCCATAAACTGCCAGCTGATTTTTCAACAGAAAACTTGTAGACCACAAGAAATTGGCAGAAAATATTCAAAGTGATGAAAAGCAAGGAACTACAACCAATATTACCCAGCAAGGCTATCATTTAAAATTGAAGGAGAAATAAAGAGCTTCCTGGACAATAAAAAGCTAAAGGAGTTCATCACCACCAAACCAATATTGTAAGAAAGGTTAATGGGACTTCGGTAAGAAGAAGAAGAGATAAAAAGGAACAAAAATATACATAATAAAAAGCCAATAACTACCTGTCAATAATTACTTTAAATGTAAATCAATGAAATGCTCCAATCAAAAGACATAGGGTAGCTGAATGGAGAAGAGAACAAGACCCATACAAATGCTGCCTACAATAGAACCACTTCAGATTGAAACACACATACAGACTAAATTTAAAGGGAAGGGAAAAGGTATTTCCTGCAAATGGAAAGAAAAAAAAAAGCTGGGGCTGCAATATTTATATCAGACAAAATAGGCTTTAAAATAAAATCAGTAACAAGAGACAAAGAAGGACATTTCATATACAATATCTAAGATATGCAGGCAACCTAAGTGTCCATTGATAGACAATTGAATAAAGAAAATGTAATATATACAATAAAATACTATTCAGCCATAAAAAATTGAAATCTTATTATTCATAACAACATGGATGGATCTGCAGGGTATTATGCTAAGTGAAATAAATCAAAGCCAAATGCCACATAATTTCACTTATATGTGGAATCTAAAAAGTAAAAAAAAAAAAAATCAAAACCAAAACAATCTCATAGATACAGATAACAAACTGATGGTTGCCAGATGGGAGGGGCATTAGGGAGCTGGTTGAAAAAGGTGAAGGATTAAGTGGTACAAATTGGTACTTACAAATTAGTACAGCTTACGGAATATAGTCAATAGTATTTTAATAAGTATGTATGCTGCCTGGTGGGTACTAGACTTATTGGGCAGATCACTTTGTAAGTTATATAAATACCCAACTACTATGCTATAAACCTGAAACTAATATAATGTTGAATGTCAACTGCAATTGAAAAAAATAAAATGAAATTTTGGAAACAAAATAGAAGAAAGAAACACTTTAAAACAAAAGGCAAAAAAATTCTTATTCTAATCATTGAAAAAACTCAGAAATACCCTTATAAAAAAGCATTCTGCAAAATATTCCACCAGTATTCTTTTGAAAAATGTCAAGTTATAAAAGACAAAGGAAGACTGAGGGATTAACCAAGATTGAAGGAGACTAAATAAACATAACTACAAATAGATATGGACTGTGGAATCCTGGATCAGATCTTAAACCAGGTAAAGAGTATTAGGAAGAAAATTGGTAATATAAAGTTTGCAGATTAGTTAACAATACTATACAAAATTTAGTTTCCTTGTTTTTGTAAGTGTACTGTGTGAAGGGAAACTACAAGGTATGGGCATAAGGAAATCTCTGTGCTATTTTTGCTACTTTTCTGTAAGTGTAAAATGATTTCCAAATAGTAGTTGAAAACATCTGAATAAAGGTAGTTAAATTATCTTAAAAATATACATAAGTTTTTCAATCAGAAATATCTCAATTATTTCATAAAGTTCATTTCAGAATTAGAAACTGAATCACATTAACTTTATAGTAATAAGCACTTACTACTTACTGTTGAATTCCTCGAAGAACATTCCAGTAAATTGTCTCACTTGCCATTTACATCAATCCTGTACAGAAAACATGAGATCCATGTTACAGATTAGGAACAAATGTTCAATGAAGTAACAGTGTTTTGTCAAAGAGCATATACTCATTTGTAATGGAGCTGTGTCTCAGTACATTGCCCTTTACCATGATCTCATGCTGCTTCCAAATGCCTACTGTGTGCATGATTCTCTGCTGGATTCTCCGACAAAACATATTTGATATTTTGTTAAAATAGTAATAATAAAGAACTACGGACTTTTGAAAAAGCATATTCAAAAACTGAAATGCCTGGTGGTAGTTTATTGGGAGCATTACACATGGATTAAAGATGTGATATCATACGATGATAAAGAAGCATTCAATAGAGCAGCCTTCTTTGATCAGAAAACCAGAAAAAGTGGAATTAATTTTCTAGTATTCTTTGCCTCAAGCTCCTCAGATTTTAGACACACTGTATTTGATTGCCAGAAACACTAAGCCATTCTAGGATTTTTCTGAGCAACCGTGTTGCTTTACTTATAGACAACACAGCATCAATGTCTGAGAGAAAAACAATTTGTCCTGTCAAAATTCACTTACTGTGCACTGTGGGTGTTTCTCCATTTGGCAGATTTATGCCTTGCATTAAAACTAAAAGCAATGCCATTGCCATTTGAGGTACTTATCTTTGACATTTACTGTCACTCTTCTCACTTCTCAGAGGACAACAAACAGCTTAATATTACCATTTTGTTGTGAAATTACTACCCCACTACCAAATCTTGCTCCCTGAAGATATTGAGAATCACAATGTTAATCATCAGAGCGGCAGAAGCAGATGGGAGGCTGGTAACGCTATCTTTTGTAAAACATATAATCCCTAGTTGAAATAGATGAAAGAAGAAAGGTGATTATTTTTGGAGATTTTTTTTTTAGTAAAATTATTACAAGAGAAGGTGACCAATTTGACAATGTAGGCAAAGCCACTTTTTAATCACTCCAGAGTTACAGCCTGGAAACTGTCAGAGAAAACTGCCCCACATTGTGTTTTCCAAATGTTACAGGTCATTCTTGAAAAATGTTTTCTTTTGACCACGGGAACTTGATTCCTTTAATAGTCAGGATGAAATAAAGTCAGTGAATTGTAGCTTTGTTTTAAGAGATGCAAATATTTTAGGAACTGTATTGAAAAACTCAGCTCACATTAATTGGGTATTCTTTATTGAAATAGCCTCACAAGCCTTGGCAATATAGAGGAGGTTAAGACCATTTCCTCTAGTGCCTTCACTCATGCAACATGATTCTTTCAATGCATATTTATTGACTGTCTTTCATATGCCATGTACTTTTCTAGGTACTGGAAAAAAGGCAGTGAATGAAATAAGCAAAATTTACCCTAGCAGAAGCCCACATACTTGTGTGAAAATAATAGCTAAAGGTTTGTAAGCTAGTGTTCTCAGTGTTTTATATACTTTTACTCATTTAACTATCACAGCAACCCCATGATATAATTTTTTAAGGAACCACCATAACATTAGCTTTATTAACAATTCCACAAAATTCAATATGATTAAGTGGTTTAAATGTAATAATACAATGCCTGACACAATTGGAGATATTTATTAAAGTGTATAGTATTATTACAAGCAATTTGCTATTTTATATAATATTCAGGTTGATTTTTAAAATGCTGACTTAAAAACTTTTCCAACTGGAATTTTTCCCTAAAATCTATCTTTTTTGAGACTCTTCATAGCACAGCTCACACATATAAATGCATTTAAAATAATGATTTTATATCAAAACTTAATTGAGATTAGTATGGTTAATTAATGATTCTACATGCTATTGTGACTTTTATCTCCATACTAAAAATGGAATGAATATAATACAAACATTACTAAGATATTACAAAAAGTCAAAACCCATAAAAAGCACCTCATTGTGAAATTTATCCCTTGCCTTATAAAATTAATAAATATAAAGGTGATGATGTTGACCATACATCAAATGCTGACTGTGGAAATGGGGAGCTGTTATCACAGGTAGACACGTGTACATGTAAAAATTAATATAACTTCATATAAATGAAATTTGACTTTGAAAAAAGTAATTTATCACATATCTGACAGTTTAGATCTGATAAAGAAAATTGTTCCAGAAAAAAATTAAAGAACTTTTGAATAGGGTTATCTCTGAATTTCCTGTTATCTTAAGTTTTGAGATATAATTCATACCATAAAATTCACATTATAAAGTGCAAAACTCAGTGGTTTTCACTAAGTTCAGTAGACTAAAATGTAACCACTATCTAATTCTAGAACATTTTCATCACACTCAAAAAAAAAAAAAATCCCATGGTAGTCAGTTTCCATTTGTCCAATCTCCCACCCACTGGCAATCACTAATCTACTTTCTTTCTTTATGGATTTTTCTATCTTGACAATTTCATATAAATACAAAAAAACATTATGTGGTATTTTCTGTCTGGCTTTTTAATAAGACTTTTAATTAAAATATAGCTAAATACAACATTATGTCAGTTTCAGATATACACAATAGTTGTTCAACATTTATATACCTAAAGAAGTGATCACCATGATAAGTTCAGCAACCATCTGACACCATACTATGCTATCAAAATATTATTGACTATATATTCCCTATCCTGTATATTGCACCCCCATGACTTGTTTTATACCTAAACTTTTGAACCTCTTATTCCCCTTCATGTTACCCAACCTCGCATTTAATTTTAAAATTACAGTTGACATTTGATATTATTTTATATTAATTTCAGTTGTACAGCATAGTGATTAGACATTTATAGTTTAATAAGTGATCCTCCTGACTAGTCTAGTACCTACCTGGCACTATACATAATTATTACCTTATTATTGACTCTATTTCCTATGCTTTACTTTTTATCTTCGTGACAAATTTGTAATTACCAATTTGTACTTCTTAATCCCTTCACCTTTTACATACTGCCCCCCACTCCCCTTCTATCTATCACCCTGATAAATCTAGTACTCATCTGACACCATACAAAGTTATTACAATATTATTAACTATAGTCCTTATGTTATACCCTACTTCCATATGGCTACTGTGTAACAACCAATTTATACTTCTTAATTTTTTCTCCTTTTTCAGCCATCCCCAAACCCGTCCCATCTGGGAACCCTCAAAATGTTCTCTGTATCCATGAGTTTGTTTCTGTTTTGTTTGTTATTTTGTTCTTTAGATTCCACATATAAGCAAAATCACATTGTGTCTGTCTGACATAGTTAACTCAGCACAATACCCTCCATCCATACTGCTGCAGTTGGTAAGAACCCACTCTCTTCCATGGCCAAGCAATATTCCATAGTATATATGTGTGACCTCCTTGTTATCCATTGATCCAATGATGGACACCCAGGCTGCCTTAACATCTTGGCCACTGTAAACAATGCTGCAATGAACATATGGATGCAAATGTCCCCTCGAAGTAGCATTTTGGATTTCTTTGGATAAATACCCAGAAGTGGGATCACTGTGTTTTTCTTTTTCTCTTGTTATAGCCATTGTTTTAAAGTCTATTATGTCTGGTATAAGTACTGTTACCCCAGTCTTTTATTTTTCATTTCCATATTCATGAAACATTTGTTTTCCATCCCTTTACTTTGTGTCTGTGTGTGTGTCTTTCAATCGGAAGTGAGTCTCCTGTAGGCAGCATATGTAAGGGTTTTATTTCTTTATTCATTCAGCCACCCTATGTCTTTTTTTAAAATTTTTTTAGCTGAGCCATCCTGCCACCTGTTGGCAGCTCAGTGGCAGCTCAGCTCAGGCTGGGCATCGAACTGCTGTTGCTCAGAGCTCAGCTCACACTCCTGATGGAGTTCTTAACCAACTGAGCCACTCAGCTGGCCCCATCCTATGTCTTTTGATTGGAGCATTTTATCCATTTAGATTGAGAGTAACTGTTGATAGCTATGTAGTTTTTGCCATTTTATTAAACATATTTTTAATCATTTTTTCTTGTTAAGGATGTCCATTTAACATTTTGTAATACTGGTTTTTTGGGGATGAACTCTTTTAGCTTTTTCTTATCTGGGAAGCTCTTTTATTGTCCTTTGATTCTAAATGATAGCTTTGCTGGGTAGAGTAACCTTATTTGTAGATCCTTGCTTTCCATCACTTTCAATATTTCATGCAAATCTCTTCCTGTCTGCAAAGCTTCTGTTGAAATCAGCTGACAATCTTATGGGAGTTCTGTTGTAAGTGACTAGTTGCTTTTCCTTGCTGCTTTCAGGATTTTCTTTGTATTTAACTTTTGCCATTTTAATCATAATGTGTCTTGGTGTGTGCCTTTTTGGTTCCTCTTGTTTGGGACTCTGCACTTCCTGGGCTTGTATGTCTATTTCCTTCACAGGTTAAGAAAGCTTTCAGTCATTATTTCTTCAAATAGATTCTTAATCCCTTGTTTTCTCTCTTTTCCTTCTGGTACCTTTATGCGGAAAATATTGTTACACTTGATGTTGTCCCAGAGGTCTCTTAAACTATCTTCAGTTTCTTAATCTTTTTTCTTTTTCCTATTCTGATTGGGTGCTTTCTGTTACCTTGTTTTCCAAATCACTGATTTAATCCTCTTCTTCATCTAGTCTGCTGGTGATTTCTTCTAGTTTATTCTTTATTCCAGTTATTGTATTCTTCACTTCTGACTGCTTCTTTTTTATGGTTTCTGTTTTTTATTTTATGCTTGCTATCTCTTTGTTAAAGTTCTCATTAAGTCCTTGAGCATGCTTATAATCACTGTTTTGAATTGTGTATCTGGTAGATTGCTTGCCTCCATTTCTTTTAGTTATTTTTCTTGAGTTGTCTTCTGTTCTTTCATTTGGGATGTAGTTTCTTTTCCCCTTATTTTGGCTGCCTCTCTGTGTTTGTTTCTACATAGTAGATTTGTTCTGTCTCACAGTCTTAGTTGGCTGGACTTATGTAGTAGGACCTTTATGTGGCTCTGTGGCAGTCTCCCTGGTCACCTGAGCTGGGTGTTCCAGGAGTGTCCCTTGTGTGATTTGTGTGTGCCCTCCTGTTATAATTGAGTCTTGATTGCCATTGCCATGTCAGTAAGGTGGGACTGACCCTTAGGCTCACTGGCTGTGTGATTTGACCATATCCACAGCTTACAGGCTTCTGTGCTGGGGGTTACCCCAAAGAGCAGGATTTACTCCCAACATGCTCTGGTGCCAGGTGAGATTGCCCTTTGTGTGTACCACTTGTGGGGCTAGTTGGGCAGTGTTCTGCTGTGCTCTAAAGCCAATCTCCAAATATGTTTTCTTCTGGGGTTTCTTGGATAGGTTCCAGTAAAGGCCACTGCCTGTGACTGACACAGGCTAACCACTGACTGTGGCTGACCGGGGATTACCCAATAGGGGTTACAAAGTGATCTGTGGTTGGTCAGTGCTGGACCTGGAGACTCATAAGAGAGGTCACACTGCATTCTGAGGATGATCGCCACCAGTGCCAGTCCTGGGGCAGCTCCCGATATCTCCTGAAAAAGCTAGCACATTCCAAGCCTTGCTGCCACATGTTGGCTCCTGTAAGGTTCAGCCACTGATAAATCCTTGTGTGGTATGTAAATTGTGTGAGGCGGGGTCTCAGGGAGCCACCAGGGTGGGACAAGTGGTGTTCTCCAAGTTATTTTAGATTCTGGTTTGGTGCCAATGCTGAGAGCCTAGAACTACTCAGCAAAAGTCTCAAAACACAGAGGCCAGCTGCTGCCCACCTGGGGCCCACAGACTCCAGAGATTTCTCCAAAAAAAGAGTGCATTGTGGGCGGGGATGGCTGTTTCAGGAGAAAGTGCTTTAGGAGTTGAGGGAGTTGGGTGGGCAGGGTCCTAGGGAGTCACCAGGGTGGAGTGAACAAGTGGAGCAAGTGGAGTTTACCAGACTTGGCTCTGTGTGTGTGTGTGTGTGGGGGGGTGCACTCAACATAGGAAAGGTGGCGCCTGCCTGTTGGCTGCACTGGAAGAGGGTTCTATACAAGGAAAATGACAGCTGTCCCTCCAGTCCTAAAGATAAAGCCACACAACTCAGTCTCTCCTTGTATGTCTCTGATGCCTCCTGAGTCACTGTCCCTCTGCCAGAACACAGGGTGAGTGCCTACAGGCAAGTGAGCCTATGTGCAGGCTCTTTAAGAGGATATTTGGGTTTCCCACAGACTTCTGTCCCACCTAGGAGGCAAGAATTCCCACTGTTTTTCCCAGTACGATGTTTGTGGGGGCGCTACTTCCCAATATCAACACTACAGGCTGGGGAGCCTGGTGTGGGGCTGAGGTCCCTTGCTCCTCCAGGGGGAATCTCTGTGGCCAAGATATCCCTCCTGATTCTTAACTGCCACACGGAGGTTTGGGACAAGCCCGTTCTGTTTGTCCGCCCCTCCTACCAGTCTCAATGTGGCTTCTTATTTATATTCTTAGTTATAAAACTTCTATTTAGCTAGACTTAAGATGGTTTTCCAGGTTGACTGTTCCATAATTGATTGTAATTTTAATGTGATCTCAGAAGGATGTAGGCACATCATTTACATACTTCATTGCCTTGGTTCTTTCTCCTATGTCTGAGTTCTTTTATTTAGTATGCTAAGGCTCATGCATGTTGTAGCATGTATAAGCACTTCATTCATTTCTATGGCTTAAATATTCTACAATATGTGTATGCCACATTTTGTTTCTTAAGTCGTCAGTTGATGGATATTTGGGTTATTTCAAACTTTTGATTATTCTGAATAATGCTGCTATAAATATTCATGTACAAATTTTTGTAGAGATGTACATTTTCAATTTTCTTTGGTATATACCTAGAAGTGGAATTGCTGAATAATATAGTAACTCTATGGTTAACTTTTTTAGGAACTGCCAGCCTGTTTGCTAAAAAGGTTGAACTATTTTATATTCCTACCATTAATACATAAGGGTTCCCATGTTTTTACATCCTTTCAAAACGTATTATCTGATTTCTTCTAATCAGCTATCATAGGGGTTATAAAGTGGTATCCCATTGTGGTTTGATTTGCATTTTCCTAATGAATAATCGTGAACATTTACCATGTGCTTATTGACCATTTGCATATGTAATTTGAAGAATATCTATTCAAAAGTTTTGTGCTTTTAAATTGTGCTATTTTTAATTATTGAATTGCAAGTGTTATTTTTTATATTCTATATAACATATGCTTATCAGATATATGATTTGGAAATTTTTTCTCTATTCTGTGGGTTGACTATCATCATTTGTGCATGTAAAGCACAAAAGTTTTAAAATCTTAAAGCATAAATTTTAAATTTTTGAGGAGTTCCAACTTATGCTATTTTTCTATTGCCTGCTTCTGCTTTAGGTGTCCTTTCCAAAAACAAAATTATTGCTTAATTCAAGGACACAAAGATTAACACTATATTTTGTATGTGTTTTATACATGTAGATTATTATATTAAGGTTATCCATTGTTAATTTTTGTGTACATGAGATAAAATGGACCAACTTTATTCTTGTACATACAGATATTCGGTTGTCATAGAATCACTTGTTTAAAAGACTATCCTTTTCCCCGTTGAAATTTATTGACACTCTTGTCAAAAATTAATTGACTGTCAATGTGAGGGTTTATATCTGACAATTTAATTATAGTTTATTGATATATGTGTGTACCTTTATACCAGTACCACACAGTCTTGATTATTATACTTTGTAATAAGGTTTGAAGAGGGGAAGGCATGAGCTTTCCAAATTTTTGTTCATTTTCAAAACTGTTTTTGTTATCTGGGTTCATTAGATATCCATATATCGGGTTGTTAGAAAAGTCATGATGTATTTTGTCTATGTTTTCCAAAGGTCATTTATTTATATAAGGAACAAAGAACAATCAATGATACATTGACCGTTTTGCTTGATAACCTTTTGCCATCTTTCAGTGAGCTTCATAATTCCTCGTTCATAGAAGGACCTGTCTTTATTTGTGAAAAACTGAACAAGGTGCTGATTTACAGCCTCATCTGAATTGAACATTATACCACACAAAGAGTTTTGAAGAGAGAGAGACAAGTGGAAGTTGGACAGCACAAGGTCAGGTAGTATGGTGGGTATGGCAACACATCCCATCCAAGCTCCAATAATTTTTGATGGGTGATCAAACGTGTGTGTGGTCTAATGTTGTTGCCATGGAACACAACTCCTTTACAATTAACAAGCTCTGGATGTTTCTGCATGATGGATTCATTCAAACTATCCAATTGCCAACAGCACACATTTGAATTGATTGTTTGGTTCTTTGGTAGGAGCTCGAAAATCACGATATCTTTAACATCCCACCACACTGAGGGCATAACCTTCCTCTGATGAATGTCTGCTTTCAATGTCGTTTGAGGCAAATCATCATGTCGGGACCAAGACCGTTTGTGCACCACATTGTCGTAAACAATCCATTTCTCATCACCAGTTATCAGTTCCTTCAAAAAAGGATCGTTTTCTTCATGTTTCATGTGAATATTGCAGATGTTTCTATGCGCCGTCAAATGAACTTCTTTGAGTTCATGCGGAACCCAAATATCGAGCTTGCTTACGTGTCCCAGCTTCTTCAGGTGGTCGTGAATGCTTGAATGATGGATGGTCAATGTTTCTGCAATCTCTCCTGTCGTGTAACGTGGGTTGGACTAGATCAATGTCTTTATCATCAACCTCAGTGGGCCTCCCTGATCCAGGAGCGTCATTGAAACAAAATCACCAGCATGGAATTTCATAAACCATCGTTGGGACTGATTTTCCTGTAGAGCATAGTCACCCTAAACCTCCTGCAACTTTTCACAAGCTCAATGCATGTTCTTCCCTTTATGGTAGTAAAATAGTAAAATATGGCAAAAATGCACAGTTTGGTCTTCCATCTTCAACTTGTAAAATCTCCAAAACTCAACCAAATTGCCCAATTTTTTTTAGAATGAAGCTAGAACTGTCAGCTGTCAAATGACATAGCAATAGCATAGATGCAAATCACTCTAGTACTTCCAAAAATGAACTAGTGCCATTTGTCACAAACATGAGTCATGACTTTTCCTGCAAACCAATAAATTTCAGGATCATATTTTTAATTTCTACAAAAACGTCAGCTGGGATTTTGACAGGAATGACTGATTCTGCAGATAAATTTGAAGAGTATTTCCATCTTATAAATGTTAGTCTTTCCCATTCATAATCATAGAATATCTGGTGAAATACTACCTATATATATCAATGTAACACATACATATATGGGAAATTGATCTTCAGCAATGATATCAAGGTAAGTCAATGGGAAAGGTGGTCTATGCAAGAAATGGTGCCATAACAATTAAGTATACACACACAGAAGAACCTTCAATTCTATATCATATCATATACAAAAATTAACAGAAAATGGATCACAGATGAAAAAACAAGTTAAAATTATTTAAAAATATAAGGGAAAACAAAATATTTAACACATTAGGGGGGACAAAGATAACTAACAATAGGACACAATTAGATAGTGATGTAGGATAATGCTGAGTCCGCTCACTCCCAAGAACACATCCACTGTGCACCTATATTTAGAGCAATTTTTCCCGAGAGAAAACTGAGTCAATTTAACAGCTCTTCACACAACAAAAAAAGAGACATACTGCATAGATGAAGGTAGGGGATCTGCAAGAGCTCTACAGGAACTAAGGGAACTCTCCAGGAACAGAGGAACAAATAAGTGCTATTGATTACATTTCACCTGACCCTGCATAGCAGGCAGGGGCTCTATCTCGGTTCTCTGGCTGACCTGCAGGGCCACTGTAGGCTATTCTCAGCCAACCATCCTGGTACTAGTTCCAGCAGGAAAAGGGCATCACCACAGCCCATGCATATAGGCATCTCCACCCAGAGACTGATCTAGCTCAGGGTCTGCAAAATGCGGCTCTCCAGCCACATGTGGCTCTTTGGGTACATACATGTGGCTCGGCTCTGAAGTAAAATTGAAAATGAAAATAAAACTATCATAGTTCCATTTATAAAAGTTTTATTTTTATTTTTAGTTTTTTTTTTGAGGGCAGTGTCACTGGCCCTCATATGTGGGACCTGAACCGGGGCCGCTGGCTTCCCAAGCCAGCACTTAACCACCGTGCCACTGGGCCAGCCTAGATTCTAAATTGTTTTTTTTGTGTGTGTGGGTTTTTTTTGGCTGAGCCATCCTGCCACCTGTTGGCAGCTCAGTGGCAGGTCAGCTCGGGCTGGGCATTGAACTGCTATTGCTCAGAGCTCAGCTCGCACTCTTGAGCGAGCTCTTTACCAACTGAGCCATTCAGCCAGCCTAAAAAAATTTTTTAAAGGATATTATTCACATAATGGTGATTTCATTTCTTTTATAGGTCTCACAAAACTTTGAGGGACAGGATTGGCTCTTTCATCTTAAAAGTTTGCTGACCCCGATCTAGCTGGTACTGCAGGACACCTCTCCTTTCATCCACTGGGTTGTTCGTGCACTTGGGGCTCCCCTCCCTGGATATAGTGTGGAACTAGCAAAGTTTTGTGGTACCCACATGCAAGGCTGCCCTGTCCAGAGAAAGTGTGGAACTAGTGGGGCACTGCTGTAAGAACATACAGGGCTGTGCCACCTGAAGAGGGTACAGAACTGGTGGGGCACTGCTATGAAAGCACGTAGGGCTGCCTCACCCAGATTAAGGGTGAAACTAGCAAAGTACTGCCTTGTTCAGGAAATGTGCAAACTAGTAGGCACTGTGAAGTGCTCTTTCAGGGTAGTACCACTTAGACCTGGCATGGGCAACAGACAATTAAGCAACAGGGCATGCCACAAACACACAGGACAGCGCTGTCCAGGTCAGAAGGGCAAGGAAGTATATCCACAATCAGGTTGACCTTAACCAACTCCATTCTTGTTGTGGACAGACAGAGGAGAGAGCTACCACACACATGTGTACACCAGGCTGTACTGCTCAGAACCCACTCCTCTGGACAGGCAGTGCACCAGGCACCACATGTGCCCATCCCAACTACAACCAGCCTGCTGAAACCATCTGGCACATGGTCTCCACACAGGCCACTTTTTAAGATTGGGAGAGATAGTTATCTTTTTTTAACACATAGGAACAAACACAGAAAGTGAAACAAAATGGGAAGACAGAAAATACGCCCCAAATGAAGAAATAAGGAAAAACACCAGAAAACAAAAAAAAGCTCTAATGAAATGGAGATAAGTAATTTGCCTGATTAAGCACTTAAAGGAGACTGTGTCAGATTCATTGCAGAGTGAAGGGTCCCCATTGATCTCTCCCTTTGAAGTTACAACATGCTGAACAGCTATCATTCAACAAAGGATTCCTTATGCAACACACAAACACATCTGAGAGACTCATGCATTGAAACATCTGAAGATGGGTGAATTGGGGCAAACAGGGGAACAGGGAAGGCAAATGTACAGAGATGGGGGCCACTGCCACAGCCCAAAGCTCACTGCAGTCCCAGGAGAGGGGAGGATTGAGACTGCAGATGCACTCTCTGTGGCCCCAATTAATCCTGCTTAAATGATCAGCATATAATACAGCTAAAGTCAGTGATCAGAGTAGAGGCCTCGTAGCAAAGACTGAATATAAAAACGTGTCAACTATGGTCTAACAGCTCTCAGGCCAGGCAGAAAACAAACCCATGGAGCCTACTTGCCTCCCCCGATCCTCTCAGAACTCACCTCGCCCAAACCCTCCCAGTGTTAGCAGCAGGTCCCAGAAAAATCTATAGCAGTGTCTGAATAAAAAGCAGAGTACCTACAGCCCTGAGAACCAGAGAGACAGTTCTGAGTGGCAGACACACACTGCGGCTAATTCCAGTGACAAGGGGGGAGATATAGGGGTGAGCAGCTGGGATCTGGCAGTAACCATTGCTCAGAGGAAAACAAAGCCACAACCCACCAGCTGACTCCCCCAACCCACCCTACTCCCACCTTTCCCTGCTGATCCCGGGGAGACCATATAGGGCTACCGAGGTGCACAGCTCTGCAGAGCAAGCACTGGGATTTCAAGGGCTCAGAACACTATCTCCCACCACATCTTCCCATGAGGGTGGTGCCCTGAGACTGAGGCAATCTGTTCATAGATGAGATGCCCAACTTCCTAGGTAATCTTCCACTGCAAGAAGCCAGAACCTGGCAAGAGAAACTAAACCAAAATGCTATAGCACTACCTAACAGAAAACAAAAGAAAGGCCTTTTCATATCAACCTGCTGCAGAATCCATTTCCATAATTTATCAATTACCTTGAGTAACCAAGATAACAAGGAAGCTCAGAATGAACATGAAAAATGCCCAGAACATAAACTTAAATACATGGAAATATGTGACTTAAATGACAGGGAATTCAAGATTACGTTTCTGAAAAAACAAGATGCAAGAAAACTCACATAGGCAGTTTAATGAACTCAGAAGCAAAAACTAACAAACAAAATGAAAACTTTACCAAGGAGATTGAAATTTTCAAAAGAATCAAATAGCAATTCTGGAGCTGAGAAACTCAATAAAAATATGAAGAATGAAATAGTGACCTTATGAAATGGATGGAGTAGAGAATTAGTAATATCTAGGATAGAAATAAATGAAATATAGTCTAAAAAAATAATACAAAAGCATCATGAAACCAAGAGCTGTTTTTTTGAAAATATAAACAAAATTGATAAACCTTAATAAAATTGATAAAACCAAATTCATCAAGAAAAAAAGAGAGATGACCCAAATAAATAAAATCAGAAACAAATGTGGAGAAGTGACAACTGACACCAAAGAAATACAAAGGATTATAAGAAAATATTATGAACAATTATATGCCAACAAATTGGACAATCTGGAAGAAATGAATAAATTCCTAGAAACATACAATCTTCCATGGCTCGATCAAGAAGAAACAGAGAAGTTTAGTCTGGCCCTTTGCATCTACTTCCATTAGTTCTTAGGGTCACTCTTCAGACCTCAGGCGCCAAAATGGCAAAGCAGATCAAGAGCAAGTAGGCTTTTGAGGAAGCTTTGAACAGTGTAGGAAATAAGCTCATACTAGTTGACTTCTCAGCCAAGTGGTGTGGGCCTCGCAAAATGATCAACCATTCTCTCATTACCTATCTGAAAAGTATTCCAATGTGATGTTCCTTGAAGTAGGTGTGGACGACTGTCAGGATATTGCTTCAGAGTATAAAGTCAAATGCATGCCAACTTTCCAGTTTTTTGTAAATGGACAAAAGGTGAGTGAATTTTCTGGAGCCAATAAGGAAAAAGTTGAATCCATTATCAATGAATTAACCTAATTATATTTTCTGAAAATATAACCAGCCATTGACTCTTTAAAACTTGTAATTTTTCTGCTTGCTTTGGCAGCACATGTACTAAAATTGGAACGATACAGAGAAGATTAGCATGGCCCCTGTGCAAGGACGACATGCAAATTCATGAAGAGTTCCATATTTTTAAAAAACAAAAATAAAAAATAAAAAAATAAAACTTGTAATTTTTTTAATTTACAAGAAGGAAAGATCAAGTAGAAGATTATACTCAACTGCCATCTAAATATAAGTGAGAATAAAATATTAATTCTAATTTTTTTTTAAGAAGAAAAAATCTAAACAGACCAATTACTACTAATGAATCAAATTGGTAGTCAAAAACTCTCATTAAACAAAAGTCCTGGACTGGATAGTTTCACAGGTGAATTTTACCAAACATTCAAAGAAGAATTAATACTTAGTCTTTTCAAACTATTTCAAAAAATTAAGAGACGGGAAAGATCCCAAACTCATCCTATGAGGCCACCATTACTCTGATTCCAAAACGTGATAAAGACATAACAAAACAAAAATCAATATCCGTGAGAAACACAGATGAAAATCCTCAACAAAATGTTAGCAAACCAAATTTTGATACATTAAAAAGATCATACACCATGATCAAGTGGTATTTGTTCCTTAGATGAAAGGTTAGTTCAATATCTGCAAATCAATTCACATGATACTCTATATAAACAAGGTTAAATATAAAAATCACATGACATATCAATAGATACAGAAAAAGCATTTAAGGGCCGGCTGAGTGGCACATTGGTTAAGAGCTGGCTTGGGACGACAGCAGCCCCGGTTCGGATCCCACATATGAGGGCCAGTGACACTGCCCTCTACAGCTAATAGCAGCTCCACCTGGAGCTGGGCTGTGCGAGCCACAGCAATGGTGTAAGCTGCAGCCCCTGCTGCAGTGGGCTGCTATAGGCTACAGTAAGTGGCCAGCAGCCAGCGTGAGCAGCTGGAAGCCAGTGTGAGCTGCCAATAGCCGTGGTGAGCGACTATCCAGAGGCCAGCGACCGATCTGCCTCATCTAGGAGCACAATGACCATACCAACATGGGCCAGTGAAGCAACGTCCTCCGCAACTGAAGAAAAAAAGACAGCAACTTATCTGTTCCCCTCCTCCAATTCCCCAACGCTGTTCCCCCGCCCCCAATTCCCCAATAAAATATTTTTTGAAAAAAGAAAAAGCATTTGACAAAAACCAGCATCTATGTATGATAAAAAGTCTCAATAAAATGGGAATAGAGAGAAAATACCTCAACATAATAAAGGCCATAAGTGATAAACCTAACTTCATACTCAATGGGAAAAACTAAAAGCATTTTCCTTAAGATCAGGAACAAGACAAGGATGTCCACTTTCACCACTTTTATTCAACATAGTATTGAAAGTCCTAGCCACAGCAATCAGACAAGAAAAATAAAAAGAAAGCCTCCCTCCAGAAGGGAAATGAAGAAGTAAAACTATCATTATTTACAGATGACATGATACTATATATAGATACCCAAAAGATTGAACCAAAAAATATTAGAACTGATAAATGAATTCAGTAAAGTACCAGGATATAACATTAATATTCAAAAATTGTGCAGTTTTATACATCATGAATGAAATAGCAGAAAGAGAAATTAAGAAAACAATCTCACTTGCAATTGGGTTAAAAAAGTACTTAGGAATAAATTTACCCAAGGAAGTAAAAGACATGTACTCAGAAAATTATAAGACATTGAAGAATGTAATTGAAGAAGATACAAATAAATGAAAGCATATATCATGCTCATGGATAGGAACAAATAACATTGTTAAAATATCCATTCTACTCAAATCAATCTATAGATTCAGTGCTATTTCTATAAAAGTATCAATGACATTTTGACAGAACTAGAACAAAAATCTTAAAATTTATATGGAAACATAAAAAACCCTGAATAGCTAGCTACAGCAGTCTTGAGAAAGCACAAAGTTGGAGGTCTCATGCTATCTGATATCAAACTATATACTACAAGGCCCTATAATCATAATGGCATGGTAGTGGCATAAAAACAGACAGATAGAACAATGTAGCAGAATAGAGAGCCCAGAAATAAATCCACGCTTATATGGTCATTTAATCTATGACAAACAAGGCAGGAATATACAATAGGGTAAGGACAGTTTATTCAACAAATGGTGCTGGGAAAACTGGACAGATATATGCAAAAACCTAAAACTGAACCACCTTCTTACTACATATGCAAGTATAAACCCCAAATATATTAAACACTTAAATGTAGGAGCGGAAACCATAACTCTTAGAAGAAAACATAGGCAGTACACTTTCGGATATTACTCTTATTAATTATTTTATGATATATCTCTTTGGACAATGTAAACAAAACAAAAAAATAAGCAAATGGGACTACAACAAACCAAAAAAAGAAAGCACAACAGAGGAAACCATCAACAAAATGAAAAGACTACCTACCTATTAAATGGGAGAATGTATTTGCCAATAATATATTTGATAAGTGGTTCATATCCAAAATTTAGAAAGAACTCATACAACTCATCACCAAAAAAAAAACACAAAAAAACCCCCAAACAAATCCAATTAAAAAATGGGCAGAGGACCTTAATAGATATTTCTCCAAACAGGACATACAGATGGCCAATAGACATGAAAAGATGCTCAATATCACTAATCATCAAAGAAATATAAATTTAAACTACAGTGAGATACTGCCTCACAACTGTCAGAATGGCTATCATCAATAAATCAAGAAACAACAGGTCTTTCAAATCTGTAGTTACGGCCGGCCAAGTGGCACAGTGGTTAAGTGCTGGTTTGAGAAGCCAGCGGCCTTGGTTCAGGTCCCACATGTGAGGGCCAGTGATACTGCCCTCAAAAAAAAAATGTGTAGTTACAAAATATTGGGTCTTCAGAAAGTCATGACGCATGTTTGTGAAAGATGGCACTAGTTTGTTTTTGGAAGTACTAGAGTCATTCGCATCTCTGTTATTGCTATGTTATTTGACAGCTGACAGTTTTAGCTTCATTCTAAAAAAAATTGGGCAATTTGGTTGAGTTTTGGAGATTTTACAAGTTGAAGATGGAAGACCAAACTGTGCATTTTTGCCATATTTTACTCTTTTACCTCCATAAAGGGAAGAACGCGCATCAAGCTTGTGAAAAGTTGCATAAAGTTTATGGTGACAATGCTCTACAAGAATGTCAGTGCCAACAATGGCTCATGGAATTCCGTGCTGGTGATTTTGATCTCAAAGACGCTCCTGGATCAGGGAGGCCCACCAAGGTTGATGACAACAAAATAAAGGCACTGATTGAGTCAAACCCACATTACACATGAGAGATTGGAGAAACACTGAATATCCATCATTCAAGCGTTTACGACCACCTGAAGAAGCTGGGATACATAAGCAAGCCCGATATTTGGGTTCCGCATGAACTCAAAGAAGTTCATTTGATGGCATGTATACACATCTGCAATATGCTCATTAAACATGAGGAAAAAGATCCTTTTGTGATGCGACTGATAACTGGTGATGAGAAGTGGATTGTTTACAACAATGTGATGAGCAAATGGTTTTGGTTTCGACATGATGATTTGCCTCAAATGACATCAAAAGCAGACATTCATCAGAGGAAGGTTATGCTCTCAGTGTGGTGGGATTTTAAAGGTGTTTTGTTTTTAGAGCTCCTACCAAGGAACCAAACAATCAATTCGAATGTGTACTGTCAGCAATTAGAGAGTTTGAATTAATCCATCATCCAGAAATGCCCAGAGCTTGTTAATTGTAAAGGAGTTGTGGTCCATCATGACAACGCAAGACGACACACAAGTTTGATCACCAATCAAAGATGATTGGAGCTTGGAGGGCTGGCCGAGTGGTGCGGTGGTTAAGCGCTGGCTTGGGATGACAGCGACCTAGGTTCGGATCCCACATATGAGGGTCAGTGACACTGCCCTCTAAAAAAAAAAAAATTATTGGAGCTTGGATGGGATGTGTTGCCACGTCCACCATACTCGCCTGACCTTGTGCTGTCAGACTTCCACTTATTTTGCTCTCTTCAAAACTCTTCGGGCCGGCCGAGTGGCATGGTGGTTAACCGCTGGTTTGGGAAGCCAGCAGCCCGGTTCGGGTCCCACATATGAGGGCCAGTGACACTGCCCTTAATAAAAAAAAAAAAAAAAAAAAAATTTCTTTGCGTGTTATAACAGTCAATTCAGATGAGGCTGTAAATCAGCACCTTCTTCAGTTTTTCGCCAATAAAGACAAGTCCTTCTATGAACGAGGAAATATGAAGCTCACTGAAAGATGGCAAAGGTTATTGAACAAAATGGTCAATATATCATTGATTGGTCTTTGTTCTTTATATAAATAAATGACCTTTGAAAAACATAGACAAAATACGTCATGACTTTTCCGAAGACCCAATTAGTCACAGGGATGTAAAGTACAGCATACAGAATATAGTCAATGATGTTCCAACAAGTATATATAGTGCCAGGTCGGTAGTAGACTAATAAAGACATAATTATATAAATGTCTAACCACTATGATGGACACCTGGAACTAATATAAAGTAATACTGATTGTCAACTGTCACTGAAAAATAAATAACACTAATAATAACAAAAACAAGCGTTGGTGAGGATTTGGAGAAAAGGGAACACTCATGCACTGTTGATGAGATTGCAAATTTGTGCAGCCAGTATGGAAAACAATTTGCAGATTCCTCAAAAATTAAAAATAGAACTGCCTTATGGCCCATCAATTCTACATCTGCATTTTTATCCAAGAAATGCAAAACATTAAATCAAAAATTATATGCACCTTTGTGTTCACTGCAGTGCTATTTACCATCGCGACGATATGGAAGCCACCCAAGTGCGCATCAATAGACAATTGGATACAGAAGATATGTTGCATATCTCAGCATAAAAAAGAATGAAATCTTACCTTTGGTGACAGCATGGATGGACCTAGAGTGTATTATGCTAAGTGAAATATGTCACACAGAGAAATACAAATACCATATGATCTCATTTATATGTGGAATCTAAACAATAAAACAAACAAATAAACAAACAAAAAAACCAGAATCAGACTGACAGATATGGAGAACAAACTGATGGTTACCAGATGGGAGGGGGTTTGGGAGCTGGATGAAAAAGTTAAAGGGATTAAGGAGTACAAATTGGTAGTTACAAAATAGGTAGATATGAAGTACAGCATAGGCATTACAGTCGATAATATTGTAATAACTATGTGTACTGCCAGGTGGGTACTAGACTACCGAGGGGATCACTTCACAAATTCTATAAATGTCTAACCACTATCCTGTAGCCCTGAAACTTATATAAAATAATATTGAACGTCAACTGTAATTGAAAAATAAAAAAATTAAAAAGGATAAAATAACAGTAATTAAAAAATAAAGATTATACACCATGATCAAGAAGAATTTATTCCAGGGATGTAATGATGATTCAATATCCAAAAAACAATTAGTGTGATACACTATATCAACACCAATGATAAAAATCATATGATCATCTCAATACATGTAGTAAAAACATTTGACAAAACTCAACATCCATTTGTAATAAAAACTCAACAAGGGTTAGCCGAGTGGCTCATTTGGTTAAGAGCTCACTCAAGAGTGCGATCTGAGCTCTGAGCAACAGCAGTTCGATGCCCAGCCTGAGCTGAGCTTCTGCTGAGCTGCCATAGGTGGCAGGATGGTTCAACTATACAAACAAACAAACAAACAACAACCCAACGGTGTGTGAATAGAAGGCATTTAACTCAACAAGATGATGCACACTGCTAACATCATACTCAATACTTACTAGTTGAAAGATTTCCCTCTAAGATCAGTAAAATGACAAGGATGTCCATTCTCACTATTATTTAATACAGCATTGGAAGTCATATTCAGAGTCAAGATCAAGAAATAAAGGTTATACAAATTGGAAAGAAAAAAGTAAAACTGTCATTATTTGTAGATGACATGATGAGATATATATATATATATATATATATATATATATATATATATATATATATCTCCAGAAAGAATCCACCAAAATTAATAGAAATGATAAATGAATTCAGTAAAGTAGTAGGATGCAAAGTTTACACATAGGAAATCTTTCCCATTTCTATACACTAATAACACACAAACAGAAGGAGAAATTAACAAAAAGTCCCACTTACAATTACATCAAAAAGAATAAAATACCTAGGAATGAACTTAACCAAGGTGTTGAAAGATGTGAAAAGTATGACATCAAAGAAAGAAATTGAAGGGGACACAACAAATGCAAGAATATACTGTGCTCATGGATGGGAAAGATTAATATTGTTAAAATATCCATACTATCCAAAGAAATCTACAGATTTAAAGGAATCCCTATCAAAGTACCAATGGCATATTCTCAGAACTGAAACAAGTAATCCAAATTTATAGGGAATCACAAAAGATCATGAACATCCAAGAAACCTTGAGAAAGAAGATCAATGTTAGAGGTATAATGCTCTCTGATTTCAAACTATAATACAAAGCTATAATAATCAAAACAGTATGGTACTGGCACAAAACAGACAAATAGATCAACAGAACAGAACAGGGAGCCCAGATATAAACCATCACTCATGTGGTCAGTTAAGCTATGACAAAGGAGTCAAGAATATGTAATGGAAAAATGACAATCTCTCCACAAGTGGGTAGTGAAAACTGGACAGATACATGCAACAAAATAAATAAATAAAACTGGATCACTCTCTTACACCATATACAAAAATAAACTCAAAAATGGATCAAAGGCTTAAATGTGAGACCTGAAACCATGAAACTTCTGGAAGAAATCATAGGTAGTAAACTGCCTGACAACAGTTTTAGTCAAACAAAAGCAAAAATAAACAAATAGAACTTAATCAAACTAAAAACCTTCCACACATCAAAGGAAACCATCCATTACACAAAAAGACAACCTGTTGAATGGTAGAATATATTTGCAAATGATGTATGCAATAAAGAGTTGATATCCAAAATATATAAGGGACTCATACAATTCAGTAACAAAAAAATAAACAATCCAAACAAAAAATGGGCAGAAGAGATGAAGAAACATTTCTTTAAAGAAGGCATACAGAGGGCCAACAGACATATGAAAAGATGCTCAACATCACTAACCATCAGGAAAATGCAAATTAAAACCAAAATGAGATAACACTTCACACCTGTCAGAATGGTTATTATCAAAAAGTCAACAAATAACAAGTGTTGGCAAGAATATGGAGCAAAGGGAACCCTCGTGCACTGTTGGTGGGACTGAAAATTAGTATAGCCACTATAGAAAACAGTACAGCGTTTCCTTGAGAAACTAAAAATAGAACTACCATACGACCCAGCATTTCCATTTCTAGGTATTTATTTGAAGAAAATGAAAACACTTATTCTTATAGATATATGTGCCCCAATATTCATTATAGTATGGTTTACTATAGCCAAGGTGTGGAAGCAACTTAAGTATCCCTATATATATATATATAAATGGATGTACACACACACACATACACACACACACACACTCACAAAATGGAATATAACTGAGCAATAAAAAATAATAAAATTCTGCCATCTGCAATGAAATGGATGAACCTTATTATGTTAAGTGAAATATGTCATACAGAAAAAGACATATGCTGCATGATTTGACTTCTATGTGGAATTAAAAAATCAAAACAATCGAACAAAACAAAAACAGACTCACCGAAACAAAGAACAAATTGATAGTTGCCAGAGGGGAGGGTAATGGAGGGATGGGTGAAAAATGTGCAGGGGAACATAGTCAATAATAGTGTGATAACTTTGCAAGCTGACAATTAGACTGTGTGGTGAGCACATTGTTTTATATATAATCACTATATTGTACTCTTGAAATTAATATATTGTATGACAACTATATTTTAATAAAAAGAACCAAATGATTGTTAAAAAAAAAGCTGTAGGCTCATTAATAAAAACTTACATAACAAAAGCTTTTTGGCTCCAAAAGTTTCTTTTCAATAATTGGATCATGTCCATGAGAAAAACCATTGCTATTTTAGTGAGTAATGTTACTGCAGAAGAGTCCCAGCATACTAAAATAAGAAAGGAGCACAAGGGATTCACTACCTTCTTCAGTCCTCAGAATATGTGGTCATTATTTTTTGTCAATGATCCCCAGGTTTGGATTTGGCCAAAGTCTTTGGGTAATCTGTAACTTATTTAGAGCTATCAAGCAATAGAACTCTAATAAACTAAATATTTCCATGGATATTTTAAAGTATTTAATATTGTTCAAAATAATTTTAGATAAAAGGGTAACTTTAATTAGCAAAAGAACCCAACCCGAGATCATTATTAAATTTGTAGATATAGCTTCGTTGTATAAGGAACTGTATTTTTCTTGTTCACTATTGTATCTCTTGCTTTAGAATGATTCTTAACACATATCCAGTATTCATTAAATATTCATTGCATACATGAATAAGTTAACTATATAGTCTTTAATTTACAGATATTCTCTACCCTGAGAAGAAAGGTTTAGGCAAGTTAACAGTAAATACAAAGCTTCAGTTGGTTATCAGGGTAAAAGAAAAATTATTTTCCTAAGGGAATGTATAAAATTTAGTTGTAATAAAAATAAAGATCATATTTATTGTTACATTTTGAGTTTCCTAAGGTCAGTATTACAAATAAATTGTGGAGTGATGTCTTTGCCACAGGTATGATGATAATCGCACAAATGGGTAAAGATAGCCTAAGTATATCATGGGGGAAATGAAGATAGTAAAAACTTAGCTTCTTAGTTTCATAACTAGTTCAAAAAGAAGGAGGGTGGTAGAGAGATGGGCTCCCATGCATTATGACTTAAAAAAAAAGAAAAAACTGAATATGTCAAAAAAAGAACAAACTCTTATTTGCCAGAGGAGAGGGTATTGGAGGGATACCCTGGCTAGGTTAACAGGGATTGGTTAGTTCCAATATACAAACAAGGGAGGCAAAAACCACATGAGTGGAAGTAAAGTCCACATACATGTGTGTTCATATAGCAATTTTTCTTCCAGGATGTTTATGTCTCCAGGATGTTTTGAGCTGAGTTTAGCAACAAATTTGGCAACTTCATTGAAGTTCTGAGAACAAAGGTGCAAGATGCGCATAGGCCCCTAGCTTCTCTATTTATTTTAAGTGATTCTCTTAGCAATGCTTATTCCATTTTATTTTCTCCATTAACATTTTAGTTCTTGTGTCTTGAGATGATTTCTCTTGGAACTTAAAGACAATGATGTGAAGAAGCCCAAGCCAAAGGAGAGAGCTACATAGAAAGGAACCAACAGCCATCATCAGCGTGCCAGCATATTTGTGATCCAGCTTGGAAAATGATCCTCTGTTTTGGAGATGTCCTAGCTCAGGGGTTGGCAAACAGCGGCTCGCAAGCCACATGCAGCTCTTTGGATACGTTCTGTCTCAAAAGTTTACCAACTCCTGGAAGAGCCAATCCTGTTCCTCACAACAATTTAAAAATTATTAGAGAGCCATAAATATATTTTTACATAATCAGCGTTATGTGAATAATATCCTTTAAAAATTTATAAATGAAATTATGGTAGTTTTATTTTCATTTTCAATTTTACTTCAGAGCCACAGTTTGCAAGCCAGTTTGCTGACCCCTGGCAGCTCTTCCGTCTCAAATTTTGCCAAGCTGTCCTAGCTAATGCCACATATAATAGAAATGAGTGGTCCCAAGCAAGCCCTGACCAATTTGCACACTCATAAGAAAAAATAAATGATTGTATTATTTTAAGACACTGTTTTGGGGTATTGTTATGCAACAATAATAATTTGAACAATCTTTTTTTTTTAAGAATTACTTCAAGAATGTATGAAACAATTCAAAATGTAAACATTTATCAATAAACACAAAAAGAAAAAAATGGAATAAAACAGTTTTCTATATAGATACAATGTATATAATTAAAATGTCTTCTGTGCCTGTCATGTACTTTTTTCTGATATGTTTTGGTTTTTAAAGTGAAATCATAGACAGTCTTCTATTCATCTTGAGAAAAAAGACAAAAGTAACTTTTTTTGTGAAGTAAACTATTTTCATCACTCATTCTTCTAATACTCTCTTCAACTATCTTTCATTGAACTTTTAATATTGGAGAAATAAAGTCATTTTATTTTAGTCAGTAACAAATTTTATTGTAGGGTCTGTTTCATTAAAAAATATATTAACAGAAGAAATTTAATCTCCTTCATCTTCCAAGTCCAAAAAAGAAAAGTATGTTGCTCATATAACACTCTCAGAATTTTTAAACTAGGGATTCATCTGCAATTTATTTCAGCAGATGATACCAGAATCATTTTTTGTGTCTAAACATTCAAGTGAAGAAAACCACTAAATACCCAGTCAAGGATTTCAAAGACTTTTATACAAATTGAAATATGGAATACTTGTGATAAAGGCAAAGATCCTTCAAAGGAAATTAATGCTAACTTTTGACACTGTAATCTATTCCTCTGTTAAGAAAAAAAGTAAAAAAATGTTCAAGGACTTCTAACTGAATAAGATATTTTATAATATTCAAAAGAATACTAACTTTTTCTTTAAGTTCTTTCTTTCCTGAGAATTGAGCTAAAATAATACCAAGTTAAAATGAATTAACCGACATTTCCATATGAGGATTTATAACAGTCCATGCACTTAGGTGTAAATAATCATATTCTTTAGATATAAACTGATTGCCATACATGTCTGGCTGAATGCAAGGCAGTAGATCAATGATTTTTTTCACTTAATTCCTGTTACTGTGGTTTAATCTACAAGTGAAGAGCTATCACTTCGAGCCCTACTTGCTACAGCTCCCCAACCGAAACTTCCAACCTGTACTATCTCTGCAAACTCATTCTTCATGCCAATTCTTTCTCCCATTTACCGCTAAACTTAAATCCGCATACATACATACAATCTCTTACAAAAACTTCAAGTACATAATGCCGGGAATATTCCATTCTACCTTAGTGTCTGTCATGGGTCTTGCTTTCCTGCCTCATTCCTAAACTTCCTTATACAATCTAAATATTTCCCTTTGCAAAGATCATTTCAAAAATAATTTAAAAAACCTGCCTGCTAATTTTTTTTTTAATTTTAAGGTAAAATTAAAGTTCCTATACCAATTATGTATCAAGTAATTATTCACATTTTCTGTTCCTCACAAGCAAATCTGTTTCAAAAAATCTTTAATGAGGGCTGGCCGAGTGGCGTGGTGGTTAAGAGCTGGCTTGGGACACCAGCAGCCCCAGTTCGGGTCCCACATATGAGGGCCAGTGACACTGCCCTCAAAAAAAAAATAAAATAAAATAAAATAAATTAAAAAAATAAAAAAAGAAACATTTAAAAAAAAATCTTTAATGAATAAATGTTTTAAAATAATATAATAACTGGTTATTGAATATTATTATGCATCATTTTTAGATGCACAATATGTAAATATAGTTTCTATATAAAATTAGTATCCATTAATAACCCAACACAACACTTCATTTCTTTTTTTTTTTTTTTTTAAAGAGGGCAGTGTCACTGGCCCTCATATGTGGGATCCGAACCAGGGCTGCTGGCGTCGCAAGCCAGCTCTTAACCACCGCGCCACTCAGCTGGCCCAGCACTTCACTTCTTCAATACAGGTTAGATTTATCTCCTTTAAGTAACCTCTTATCTATATTTCTTACTAGTTAACTATCAAAGACCGTTATTAATTTAGGCATTCCTTACTTCCCACAGTTCTTATATGAACAAATTTCTATTACCATGGTGTTATGTGTGTGTAGCTTTATTAAAATATAATTCAAATTTCACAGAATTCACTGATTTAAAGTGTATAAATCAATAGTTTTTAGTATATTCAAGTTGCACAACTATCACCACAATCTGATTTTAGAATATCTTCATCAACCCCCTCAAAACTCTATATCATTTAGCAGTCACTCCTTATTTCCCCCAAACCTTCCAGCTCTAGGTAATCATTAATCAATTTTTTATCTCTATACAATCATACAATATGTGGTTCTTTGTGAATTGCTTAATTCACTTAACCTAATGTTTTTCAATGTATCATAGTTCATCACTTTTATTGCCAAGCAATGTTACATTAAAAAAATACGTTATTTTGAAGGGGCCAGCTGAATGGCTCAGTTGGTTAAGAGATCGCTGAAAAGTGCGAGCTAAGCTCTGAGCAACAGCAGTTCAATGCCCAGCCTGAGCTGAGCTGCCCTTGAGCTGCCAACAGGTGGCAGGATGGCTCAGCTAAAAAAACAAAAAACAAAAAGGGGGGGTAAAAATAAAATAAATTCCTTATTTTGTATATCCATTTATCAGTTGATGGACATTCTGTTGTTTTTCCACATTTGCCTATTGTGAATATTGTTGTTGTGAAAATTATTGTACAAGTTTTTGTGTTTTACCATGATATATTAACTGTAACTGCATAAAGTACAAACTTTGTAGCTAGCTTTTCAGTCCACAAATAACTACATATATTACAGAGGCATATCATGGTCAGTGACCAATCACAACACTTCTTTTAAAGTGTCGATTGTTGCTCACTGCCCATGTTTTCAGTTCATGCAGAGCAGCAAGGCATGTAGTTGTATTGACTCCTGTCTCCAAAAGATACTCTAGTGACATTTTGCAAAAATCAATAATCAATAGAGGAAATTGGCCAATAAAGATGAAAGTGCAGCAAAGAAACAAAAGCTAACACTGAAAGTGATATTAGAATCAAATATAATGGAATTATAGAAGAAATAGCTGAGCATGAGAATGTTAACACTGCCACTGCCAGAAAGATTCTAGATATGAAGGGAAGAATGTAGTGAAGGTAAAACTTATAGACATAAATGAGGAATGTGGTTGTAACCAAAAGGATGAGGATGAGCCAGAGAAAATGACACCACTCAAAATTTCACATTAAAGGAACTCTCAGAGATATTTCATAACATTGAAAGCACAAAAGATAAAATGTTGGAAGCTGATCTAAACTTAGAAAGGAATAGACAATTCACCAAAGCATAGAAAACATGGTAAATCTGTATCACTATTTATACAATAAGATGGAGGCATGCTCAGTTGAAACCACTTTTGATAAATTTTGTTACAGGGATATAAAACACTTCAATTCTCAATGTTTCTAATGTTCTAAATAAATGACAGTGAAATAAATAGTACTTTTACTTTTTTTATTTTCATATACATTTATAATTGATAGTAAGGGAGTTTTTATGTTTTGACAAACATGTAAGAGGTCATGGAACAATTGTAAATGTTTCCATTAATTATTAAAGTTGCTTTTCATGGCTTCAGCTTGCAGTCATTTCAGAGTTCCACACTATCATATAAAGTGAGTACTGCCTGGATATTAAAATATGTATTATTTCTTACCATATATGTCTTCAGTGTGCAATAAACTTTTTAAGGCAAGGACTAAATCAAGCTTAATTTTTTTAATGTTAAACTTTTTATCATAGGAAATTTAGATATACAGAAATGTTACAAAGATAGTTTGTATACCCATTTCCCCTAATGTTAACATCTTACATAACCATGGGACATTTACCAAAACTAAGAAATTCACATTGGCACCAGACAATTAATTTAACTACAGACTTCATTTGGATATCAATAGCTTTTTCGCTAATGTCTTTTTTCTACTAATGGCTTTATTACTTCAATTCTATGTAAAACAGCTGACATTCCAAGTAAGCCCTCCAGAAAATTAGTACTCATTTCTTTGTTCCTTCCTTCTTTCCTTCATTTACTTAAGAAATATTTTAAATGTCTGTATGCCAGTATACATTGATTGATAAACAAGATATTTTACTAGCCCACATGCATCCTTTATTAATTTAAGCATAAAGTTGAATTTAGATAATTTCTTTTTCATTATAAGAATGGGCAAAAATGGCTATAAATGGAAAAAATATTTTCTTTAGAAAAATATCACTTAAAGTTTCTGGCCTTTATTCCTGAAGGTTAATCACATCATTGACCATGACTATCTCTTATTCCAACTGCCTTTAAAAAGTGCTTTTTGTGAATTATCAAATATAATAATCCCAAACTTTTTAAATTTCCTTCAGCATTTCTCTATTGTTTGCCTCACAAATTTGTAAAAAAGGAAAAAAAAATATTTCTTTATTCATCTTTCCCCTGAAACCAACTTCTGTGGAATATCTGATGTAAAATTTCACATATGTTCTGTTGTAGTTGTACTCATTCACAAGTTGAGGCATTTGTTGAAAGAAAAATGGCCCAAATCTGACATTTACCTTTAACTTCAAAATTATTAAGAGGTAGCTTATAGCTATTTTTTTTTTAAATTGTTGATGATGACTTCGTTTTTTTTATAGACAATAAGAACCAGCAATGCACATTAGGGGTGGGGACAGGGAGAAAATATATAAGCATTTGATTTCTTTTTAGTTAGAAAAATCTCTTACATAGTAATGTTGCTAATAGCAATCTAAATCAATCTTAATTGATGCTGGTGCTAAAACCATTCAAATGTTGAAATAGAATTTCTCTATTTTTTTTTTAGCTGAGCCATCCTGCCACCTGTTGGCAGCTCAACAGCAGCTCATCTCGGGCTGGGCATCGAACTGCTGTTGCTCAGAACTCAGCTCGCACTCTTGAGTGAGCTCTTAACCAACTGAGCTATTTGGCCGGCCTGACTTTATCTTTTTTCACAATGCTATGCGTTTTTAGTTTTTATTAGTTTCAGGTGTACAAAGCAACATAATAGTTAGACATTTACACTTCTCACAAAGTGATAACCCCCCAGTCTACTACTCCTCTGACATCTTATATAACTGTTACAATACCATTGACTATATTCCATATACTGTACTCCACATCCTGTGACCATATATACAGAGGGTGCCAAAAAACAAATGTATACACATTTTAAGAAAGGAAAAAAAACCATTAAAATTGTAATACTCAATATATATTGATAAAAAACAAGATGAATACAAGTCACGTTTGACTTCTGCAATTACAAGAGGTGCTCAAAGTGGTTACCATCCGTGTCCAGACACTTCTGATTATGGGAAACTACTTCTTAAGCAACGTTGACCATCTCTTAAAATGTGTATACCTTCTTTTGGCACCCCGGTCTATATAATTATAGTTGACATTCAACGTTATTTAACTTTAGCTTCAGGTGTACAGTGCAGTGGTCAGGCATCTACACAGTCCATGAAGTGATCCTCCCATAAGTCCAGTACACATCTGGCACCCCACATAATCTTTACAACATTATTGATTATATTCTCCATACTGTATTTCATATCCCCATGGCTATATTGTAACTGCCATTATGTACTATAGCTATCCTAAAGTCATAGGTACTATTAGCTTCTGAAACTAGAGGGCTTTTTGTGGTTGAATCTACCATTATTCATAAAAAGCAGTTATGATCAAGGCTTCTCAATTTCTGTCTGTTAAGAAGAACAAATAGTTCATTGCTAAGTCAACTTATCATGCAGGGTCTCTTCCCATTTTCTGTTTGTGAGAATGAAGGCTTCTTATACTTCACTTTGGTTTTAAATGTATTAAATCACAGAATAAACCCAGGTTGTTTGCTTGGTCTTCAATGACCTGCATGGAAATGGAATGCAAAGCAGTTACTAACATCTGCCCATGAAAAAAGCAGTTAATAATTTATATTAGTCAAATAATTTGAGATGTGAATAAAAACGCATGTCCTTAAAGGGTTGCCATTATGTCAAGGCTGTTATGTATATACTCAGACTTGAGGAATTCTGGGAAATAAATTCAGTCCTAAAGATATGCCCTTCTCCACGTTCTCCATCCCCTGATCTTGGAAGAGAGGTAGGGGAAACAATGCTGTTGAACATAGGACACCATGGTGGACAACAGTGGGCAGCCACATTTGTGCTTGCATTGACTATGGCATTGGGGAAGAAAGATACCCAAATAAGAAAAAGGTTAAAGGTAAAAATGAATGACAGATGTATTCAAGAGAAATTTTGAGTCATGTCAAAAGTTATCCAATGTGTCATACTACCTCATTTAGAAAATAATGAAATTAAGCTTCAGGGAAGTAATGTTAATTATTGTATGGTGAGACAAAATATGACCTGGCACTAGAATAAAGATCTAAGACGTACAATCCAGTTCCATTTTTGTAACAGCACATTACCATTTCCTAAGTTTTCTGAGAGTTGTCATCATGACCCAACAAAATTCATAGTGAACAGACGATAAAATGATGAAACAGAAAACATTATTAAATCATGTAGGTATCTGGGTTGGTTAATATGCTAGGAATTTTTTAAATGTAGTTTTTCCATATATTCTAAAAATACAATACTGTCATTCAAAATCCTATTGGAATAAACAACCTCTTTAACGTACATCTTTCAATTTTAAGCCAAACTAATCTGATATCATTGAAATAAAATGTTAAGCTTTGAAGGCTAGTACATACATTTAAACTTACAAGTAAACTACCTAAAATGGTTGGAATAATTTATTGAAGGCACTTACATTATAAGCTACTACCTTGCTAACCATTTTTAAAAAAATTTATTCTAATATCAATAGACCATTCAAGTAATTGCTTTCTTCATAGCTGTCAGCATTGATAGTGATATAGCTTATGCTACGAAAGGATGAGGCGACTTCCGTGTAATGCGTTTGTGCATCAAAGGAAGACAATTATGACACATTTATCTTAACTAGACAAACAAGTTAATTTTTTACTTTATGATTAATATTGCTGTGCTTTCAACTGTTCCATAGAAGAATGTGCCAGTGACTTTTTAAAATTATATTTTCATTTACCAGACTGTCACCTCGGTATCAAATCACTTCATTTTTCTAGCTGACTTCAATATTCATATGGATTTTTACCCCACCTCAATCACCTTACCCCATAGCCACACCTAAATCTAAACAAACTTCAAACTGTAACATGTAACCTCCTTCATTTATAGATTGTTAGCTTTACTGTTATTATTATATTTGTTCTTGACCTTATAGGGACCTCCAGTCTGTTGACACTTGAATGTTTTTCCCAAATATAAGTTTTCTTCTTTTTTTAATTCCCACACAATGAAGTTTAGATTTAACCATCTTTAATTAACTTTATTCCACTTGCTCATCTTCTACTTACTCCTTCAGCCACTTCTAATGTGAAAATTGCTAATGAGACAACCCAGTTCTGCCATCATCAAATTTGCTAAACTTATCTTTTTTCTATTTCCAGATACAGGCCTTCTAGTGTTAGTCCAAGATGTTCAGGGAGAAAGGTAATCTGGAAGATGTTATTAGGGAAGATTCCTGTGGTTGAGCTCAAAAACACCCCACCCCAATTCCTGATGTAGTGTTCTATCTAAATTAACATCAGACTACACTCAATAATGAAAGAAAGCAGTGTATGGAAATTCTTTCTGCAAACAAAGAAGTTATATCTATTCTGTGGATCAATTGACAGTTTTTGTAAATTTATACACAACTGCCTTTCATATAGAATAACAAAATGAATTAAGAATGCACTGAAAGTTACAACCCACTTCTGGATCAAGATGGCAGAGTACGTGAATACTGTGCTTGCCTCCTCCCACAACCACATAAAAATCACTATTAAACTGCAGAATAACTATCATTGAAAATTGCCTGAAGTCTAGCTAAACAGAAGTCCTACAACCAAGGACATACTACAGAAGCCATGTTGACATTTCTAGGAGGGACAGAGACATGTAAGAGGCTGGTTCTACACCCACACATTGCAGTTAAAAATCAGGAGGGATATCTCAGCAGCAGAGGTCTGCCTTGAAAAGCAACGGGTCCCAGCCCCACACCAGGCGCCCCAGCCCACGGTTTCAGTGCCAGGAAGAGAAGTCCCCATAACTTTTGGCTGTGAAAACCAGCAGAGATTGTAGCTGAGTGACATGGAGGGTTGCTGGAGTCCCAGGTGTTCCTCGTGAAGTGCCCACACACATATTCGTTCACTGATGGACTTACTCTGAGCTCCAATGCTGGGGTAGCAGCTCAAAAGGCGTCAGGGATATGCAGGGAGGAACTGAATTGTCTGGCGTCAAGGTGAGTGCTGGAGGGGCAGCTTTCTGTCAACAGAAGTGCAGGCAGAGATCATGATTCCTTTTTTGAACCCACCCTCCACACAGTGTACAGACTCAGGTAGCTGCTATATCTGAGTCTCCATCAAGGGGTTTATACCTAGCTAACATTGTTCACCCTGCTCTGGTGATTCCCTGAGAACCCAATCCATCCAACTTGTGTGCCTACCCAAACTGCTTCTAGTGGCTTTTCCATACAAATGGCCAACCTCAGTGTGCCCCATACCTCTTGCTAATGAGCCTCAAGTTCAGCATTAGTAACAGTAGGCCTCAGTTCACAGCAAGGCCTCTCTGAGGCACCTCCAAGCCCAGAACAAGTGGAAATTATCTGCAGATCACTTTGATTCTCAAACCAAGTGATCTCTGGTAGGGCATAGGCAGCAGCTGACCTTGGCCTGCACCAGAGCACCTTCCAAGTGGCCTCAGAACGAACACATCTGATGGCAAAGCTTCTGACCACACCAGACCACCACCCAAACACTTCCACAAATGACACACCCCAAAGGTAGACTGGGCAGCACCAGAGCCCCACTAAAGTAAATCCTGCCCCGTAGGGTCAGCCCCTGCATATCTCCTTCACTGTAGTCACAGCCAGTCCTCACCAACATTCAGCCTGAGGGTTAATACCTCCCACTGATGTGCCAACAGCAATCAAGGTTCAACTACAGTAGGAGGGCATGTACAACACACATGAAAGACATCCCTGAAGTACCCAGCTCAGGTGACCAGGGAGACTGCACCACTGGGTCCCACAGGACACCTACTATATAAGGCCACTCTACTAAGACTGGGAGATGTTACAGTTCTACGTAATACATAGAAACACACACAGGGAAGCAGCAAAAATGAGAAGACAAAAAAAATATGTTCCAAATGAAAGAACATAATGTAGCTCCAGAAAAATGATGAAACAAAATTGAAGTAAGGAATCTACCAAACACAGAATTCAAAACATTGGTTATGAGGATGCTCATTGATCTCAGGAAGAGCTTCAACAAAGAGATAGAAAACATAAAAATGGAGATAGAAAACATAAAAAGGAACCACTCAGAAGTGAAACATACAATAAGTAAAATAAAGAATACATTAGAGGGAATCAGCATGAGATTAGATGAAGCAGAGGATTGAATCAGAGATTTGGAAGGTAAGGTAACAAAAAAAAAATCCACCTAATCAGAACAGAAGGAAAAAAATTCTGAAAAAATGAGGATAGTTTAAGGAGCCTATGGGACAACATCAAGCGTACCAACATTCACATCATTTACCAGAAAGACAAGAGAGAGACAACAAGGAATTGAACACCTATTTGAAGAAGTAATGATGGAAACCTTCCTTAACCTGTTGAAGGAAATAGAAATACAAGCCCTAGAATCACAAAAAGTTCCAAACAAAATACATCCTAAGAGCTCCACACCAAGACACATCATAACTAAACATGCCAAATGTTAAAGGAAAAGAGAATCTTAGCAGCCAGAGAGAAGCAGTTAGTTACCTACAAGGGAGCTCCCAAAAACTGTCAGCTGATTTCTCAACATAAACTTTGCAGGAGAGAAGGGATTCCATGAAATATTCAAAGTGATGAAAAGCAGGGTCCTACAACCAAGATTCCTCTACCCAGGAAAGCTAGCATTTAGAATCAAAGAAGAGATAAAGAACTTCCCAGATAAGAAATAGCTAAAGGAGTTCATCACCACCAACCAGCATTATGAGGAATCTTAGAGAGACTTCTTTAAGAAGAAGGAGAAAAAAAATAAAGTTCCAAACTATGAATAAGAAAATGTCAATAACTACATATCTATCAACAATTATTTTAAATGCAAATGGATCGATTTCTCCAATCAAAAACCATAGGGTGGCATGGGCCGGCCAAGTGGCGCGGTGGTTAAGCTTAGGCCTGGGAAGCCAGTGGCCCCGGTTTGGTCCCACATATGAGGGCCAGTGATACTGTCCTCAAAAAAAAAAACAACAAAAAAAACCCCACCAAACATAAGGTGGCTGAATGGATAAGAAAGCCAGTCTGTTACATATGTTGCCTATAAGACTCACTTCAAACTGAAATAAAAACACAGACTGAAAGTAAAGGGATGGAAAGTGATATTCCATGAAAATGGAAAAAAAAAGCTGCAGTAGCAATACTTATGACCGACAAAACAGATTTTAAAACAAAGGTTATAACAAGAGACAAAGAAAGTCTCAGTAATTCCACTTCTACGTATTTATCACAAAACTCATATGTATCCCTATGTTCATTACAGCATTATTCTAAATAGCTAAGATATGGAAGGAACCTAAATGTTCATCAATAGATGAATGGATAAAGAAAAAGTGGTACATATGTACAATGGAGTATTACTCAGCCATAAAAACAATGAAATCTTGGGGCTGGCTGAGTGGCCCAGTTGGTCAAGAGCGCAAGCTCTGTGCAACAGGGTCGCCAGTTCGATTCCCACATAGGCCAGTGAGCTGCGCCCGAGCAGAGCTGCCACTGAGTTGTCAACAGGTTCAGCTAGTGAGGGCACGTACTCCTAACAACAAGGTTGCTGGTTCAACTCTTGCATGGGATGGTGGACTATGCCCACCTGCACCTAAGATTGAACATGGCACCTTGAGCTGAGTGGCTGCAAGCTGCTGATGGGCAGTGAGATGGCGACTGGACTTGGAGCTGAGCTAGCGGCACCCTCCACAACTAAGATTGAACGACAACAACTTGGCTGTTCCCCTTCCCCAATTCACCAACACTGTTCCCCTTCCTCAATTCTCCAATAAAATCTTTAAAAAAAAAAAAAGAAATCTTGCCATCTGCAATAACATGGATGGACCCAGAGGTTATTATGCTGAGTGAAATTAATCAGACAGAGAAAGACAAATACTATATGATATGTGGAATCTAAAAAATAAAAATAAAATAAACAAAACAAAACAAAAATAAATAAATAAATAAAATAAACAAGCAAACAAAACAGAAACAAACTCAGATACAGAGAACTTTTTCATATTTGCCAGATGGGAAGGGGTTGGTGAGGGAAATGACTAAGAGGTATAAGTTGGCAATTACAAAATAGTCATGGGGATGCAAAGTATAGCATAAGGTATATAGTCAATATTATGGTAATAACTATGTATGGTGTCAGATGGGTACTTGATTTTTCTGGTTGTCACTTCATAGGTTATATAAATATCTATTCACTATGCTGTACACCTGAAACTAATATAATAGTATATCAACTTTAAATGAAAATTAAAACAATTATTTAAAAAAGAACACATTGAGAAACATCTTACCATGTATTGAGAAAGCTAACTGAAAAATCAGTTAAATCTGCATACTAGTGGTCTAAAGTGTACTAATACAGTAACCAATGTTTTTAAATGTTTGCATTCACACCTCCATTAGTAATATAATCAATTATATTACAACATTAAAAGACAAAGGTGAACATGCAAAATTTAATGAGTAAATGAAATTTTTGATGCACTGAAATTCAGCACACCACCTTAAACAGGTTCATAAATTGAAAACTATAAAATCTTAAAAATAGTACTGATAAATATTGAAAACAATTGCTATTTTAGGTCAAATAATTGCTTCATTTATGCTTACTTTTATTAAAGTAATATTTCCTATGGTAATAATGCTGATTTTAACATTTTAGTGATTTCACTAAAGAGCAATATTTTAGATTGGTCATGTCATTTCTGAATACAGTAACAGAATCATTTGAGTTGTGAATAATTACAATATTAGCAGATGCTTTAAATTCTTAAATTCATGCATTAGTATTGTGGCAGAAATGACAACACATTGGTGAAGACTTAGTTTCCCCAAATAGACAGATATATTTATATCTACAGAAATATTTACATCCATATCTATGTCTATATGGTATGCATAAAATGATAAATATTCTGAAAATAATTTGTTCTTTAAATACAGCAAAATTTTCCATTGTAGTTTTCAAAAACATCTTTATGTCTGCATAACAATGCAAAACAAATCTGATTTTTTTAAAAAACTGTTAAGAAACAATCACTACAAAGAAGTTTTGAATTGTCATAACAAAAAGGACATGTCTTCTCAATCTTATATACATATATTATATTTTATGATATGGACAAAATATTTTCCCAAAGGTAACTTATTTTTTTGCATCTAAAATTCTGTTTTATTAACATTTTAGATTAAAGATCTGGATGATTATAAACAAAAATTCTATATAATACTGAAATTATAGATAATTTATCTCAAGAGTCTACAATGTCCACATTAGTCGTAAATATAATGTCATGTTAAAAATAAGGATAAATTGAGTATAAGTGTTAGCGGAAGAATAAAGCTAAGCAAACAAATCTTGTTATTTGATTTAAATTTCTGATTCTAACTTTGCCGCTTTACTTAATTGTTTCATGCAAACTGGTGAGTCAAGAGAGCTTAACTGTTTCAGTGCAGCTGTAGTTTACCACTTTCTCAAGTCACACTAAGTACCTTGAACTCTGGAAATTTTTCTTTCAAATTGACTTAGCTTCTATTTTTTAACTTGGAAAAAATATATACTTATCTTAGAGAAAGTTGATGTTTATCTACCCTGAGCAAGTTTTATAAGTTTTATTTTATTTTTTAAATTCTTTTATTCTGAAATAAACATTTAAAAAAAATTAGTTTCAGGTGTACAACACAGTGCAATAGTTATACTTTTTACCCCTCAAAGTGACAACACGCCTCCCTCAATTCGCCACCCCAGTCCTCCACCCATATCATACGTACCTATTATAATTCCTTTGATTCCCTTCCACAGTATAATCCACATCCTGTGACTATCTATATATTCAATTACAGTTGGCATACAATATTATACAACATCAGCTTCAGGTGTACAGTGCAGTGATCAAGCCTCTACTCCATCCATGAAGTGATCTGCCTACCTAGACATGTGACCATCTGACACCCACAAAATATTTACATTATTAATTGTAATCGCTGAACTGTCTTTCATATCCCAGTGGCAATATTGTAGTTACCTATTTATGCTGTCTAATCCCTTCCCCTTCTCCCTCATCCCCACCCCCCTCCTAACTAGCAACCGTCAGTTTTTTCTCTCTATGAGACTGTTTCTGTTTATATAAGTTTTATTTTCAATCAACTTAGCTATATTTGAAGCCAAAATTTTTGATTTAAATTACATGATGTTTTCTTTTTTTCAGAAATCGATTAAGGTGACGACTTATATGGACACACTCACATCTTTTTTTGCATTAAGATCTCAAGTTTCCTCTGCAAATGTCCCTTATGTCTAGGTTACATTTAGTCTAGAATAATTCCTTCAATGAACACATAATAGATGTTGCCAAGGTATGTACATAAATAGGTGAAAGTACCAATCAGCAAGTACTTTATAATTTACAAGGTCAAAAGCATTAACTATAATAAAACCCAATAAAATAAGTACTGGGTTATCACAAAAGAGAGGACGGTTAACTTTTATTAGACCAAATGGAAAATGCTTTAGTGTGCTCTCATTTTAACTAACGTTTAAAATATGATTAAATTTTAAATGATTAGAAAATTAGATAAAAGTCATTCTAGGCTAAAATGATTAAAATATAGAAAGTAGGCCTAAAAATGTATGACATATTCAGAGAAGTTTGGCGTGGGTTGTGGGATGGGTATAGGGCATTGGACCTCACTTATTAGGCAACAGAAAAACATTGGAGCTTTTCCCATGGGGTATTTATAGAAGTGATTTAACAAGATAATGGTAATGCCAAAGTACAGATATAGTGGAGAAACGAGAGGCCAGTGGCAAGGAGACCAATTAGGAAGTTACTGTAATAGTGCAAGTAATGTGGGATTGAGGCCAGAACTGTGTTTGGACCACCATTATACAGAGTATGAGTTGCAAAGAAAGGCCACATGAGATGGGTGAGGTAAAAACATGAACATGTTTGTTAATCAAGGCTACATTTTTATTCTCCAATTTAAGACATAAAATTACCAAAATACATTTCTCTGTAATCCTTATGTTATATAGGTGAAAACTAATACTAGAAATTAGATATGTAGTTTCTATGAATTTAATATCCTTCAAACTGCACAGACTAGGAGACACAAAAAAACCCAAGATACACACACACACACACACACACACACACACACACACACACACACACGAGGTCTCACATTAAGTTCGCAAACTTTGTTGCAATGATGTTGCTAACATTTTTTGATATCAGAGGGATTATTCATTATGAATTTGTACCAACTGGACAAACAGTTCACCAAGTTTATTCTTTGGAAGTGCTGAAAAGGCTTTACTTAGACGACCTGAACTTTTTGCCAACAATTCACAGCTCTTGCATCATGACAATGCACCAGCTCACACGGCACTGTCTGTGAGGGAGTTTTTAGCCAGTAAACAAATAACTGTATTAAAACACCCTCGCTACTCACCTGATCTGGTCCCCAATGACTTCTTTCTTTACCCGAACATAAAGGAAATACTGGAAGGCAGACATTTTGATGACATTCAGGACATCAAGGGTAATATGACAACAGCTCTGATAACCATTGCAGAGAAAGAATTCCAAAATTGATTTGAAGGGTGGGTTAGGTGGTGGCATGGCTGCATAGCTTCCCAAGGGGAGTACTTCAAAGGTGACCATAGTGATGTTCAGCAGTGAGGTATGTAGCACTTGTTCTAGGATGAGTTCGCAAAATTAATTGTCAGAACGTGTGTGTGTGTGTGTGTGTGTGTGTGTGTGGTTTGATCATGTTTTAAATGTACTATATTTTATATTAAAGATGTCAGATTCATACTTTAAAATATTTTAGAGCATTTTTGTATTTTTTCTATGTTTCAGCTGAGAAGAGAGAGAGTGGGAGAGAGAGACAGAAGAGACAGAAACAGAGAAAGAACATGATAACCCAATAACATTGATCATGTCCTATAAGAAATAATATTTTATGAGAATTTTGAATAGAAGGACAAGGAAGTTGCCTAGAAAAGGATTCTTTCCTATTATAAGAGAAGCGTGGAGGCTTATTGTGCTACTTTCTTGAGAATCCTATATTTTCACTTCTAATCATCTATTCACAAGTCCTTGGAGTAGTTGTTTTCAAAACTGAGTGCACATTAGAAACATGTTTGGAATCAGTTTAAAAATCAGTTGTCTTACTCAGCCATAAAAAAGAATGAATCTTACCATTTGCAACAACATGGATGGACGTAAATGGTATTATGCTAACTGAAATAAGTCAGACTGAGAAAGACAAATACCATATGATCTCACTTATAGGCAGAATCTAAAGAACAAAATAAACAAACAAAATAGAAACAGTCTCATAGATACAGAGAACAAACTGATGGTTGCCATATGGGAGGGGTATTGGGGGATGGATGAAAAAGGTGAAGGGATTAAAAAGTACAAATTGGTAGTTACAGAATAGTCACAGGGATATAAAACACAGTATAAGGAATACAATCTATAATATTGTGACAACTATGTACAGTGCCAGGTGGGTACTGGACTGACCCAAGGATCACTTCTTAAATTATGTGGATGTCTGATCCCTATGCTGTACACCTGAAACTAATATAAAATAATGTTTGATGTCAACTGTAATAGAAAAGTAAAATGAAAAATCAATTGTCTGTACACTACCCTCAAAAGACTGACTCAATAGCTCTGGGTACAAGGTCTGGAATCTGTATTTTTAACAAACCTTACAAGTCATCCTGATTCTGCTCATCCATCACCCACAATCAGAAACACTGACTTTGACAATGGTAAAAAGGGGGAATATGTAAAGACAATAATTTGGTGGGTTTGTCAGAGATTTAAGGGGTAAAATTAAGTAACAAAAGTAAACCAGTCATACTAAATGATTTTAAAATTGATAAGCTAAGAATGAAGATTTCATGTAGTAAATAGGACCATAAAAACCATTAACTAGCATTGATTAAGCACTTGCTATGTGTGAGGCACTATTCTAAAAGTAACATGTATTAGCTAATTTAATCCTCACAACATCTGAGTTAGGTTTATTACCATTTTCACTTTACAAATGTAGAAACTGAAAAATAGAAAACTTGAATAGATTTGCCAGAGATCATACAGCAAGAGATAGGGTAAGATTATCTGAGAAAGGAACTTCATCATTTCTATAGTATTTGATGCCCATATTTTCTTTCTCTGTGAGCTCCGTTTCTTTCCCTTTTAAAATTAAATGAAAAAGATCAAATTTATAGGGATGAACTGAGAAAGGACTTACTGCTAATCATTGTAAATACGCAATGATGTTAATACAATGAGTATTACTCTGCCATAAAAAAGAATGGAATTTTACCATTCATGACAACATGGATGGACCTAGAGGATATTATGCTAAGGGAAAACGTCAGACTGGGAAACACAAATGCCATATGATGTCACTTACATGTAGAATCTAAAGAACAGATTAAATGAGCAAACAAAACAGAAATAGACTCATAGATACAGAGAAAAAAACTGATGGTTGCTAGATGGGAGAGGGTTTGGGGGATGGGGAGAAGGGGAAGGGATTAGAAAGTGCAAATTGGTAGTCACAACATAGTCATGGGGATATGAAATACAGTATGGGGAATACAGTCAATAATATAAAAACTATATATGGTGTCAGATGGGTACTAGACTTATATGGGGGATCAATTCACAAATTATGTAAATGCCTAACCACCATGCTTTACACCTGAAATTAATATAAAATAATATTGAATGTGAAAACGAGTGAGCTAGTTTAGCTGTGTTAAAAAAAATTAAAGTGCAGCATAGGGAATACAGTCAATGATATTAGAATAGCTATGTATGATGTCAGATAGCTATTAGACTTGTTGGGGTTATCATTTTGTGAGGGGTGTAAATGTCTGATCATTATGTTGTTTTGTACACCTGAAACTAATAATAAAAAAGTGTAAAAAAAGAAACTATTTTAACCAGAGCTAATATTTTTTTTTAAAAGAAGAGCATTCAGATTCCAAGCAAATTTCAAAGAATACCCATTATATCACTAGTAAAAAATAATGTCTTATCTCTTCCTCTGAGGAGTAGATTGGATGCAAAGAACTATATAACTTTTTACAAATTTTAAGTCCTTCCATTTTGATTCTTTGTCTCTTTCCTGTGGGAAAGCAGGGTTTATGATCAATGAAGTCATTCTAATAAATGACATTAAATACAGCAGTGTTTTTGCTCTCAATAGTGATCATTAATATGTTTTATTGTATGGACCTCATGTGCAATAAAACAATGTCTCCATTAAAAATAAATGTATTAAGTAAAAAAAAATGAAGTACAATATGTACAATTTTGTTCCTAAAATATGTATTGAGTACTTTTCTAAAAGGACTAGGAAATATGAATCTAATGCAATGATATGCAAAGTTATTTTTATATTTTATTTTATTTTATTTTTAATTAGTTCAGGTGTACAACACAGTGCAATAGTTATACATTTTACCCCTCAAAGTGACAACCCCCCACCCCCAATACACCACCCCACTCCCCCCCATATCATATATATCTATTACTCTTCCTCTGACTCTCTTCCACAGTATAATCCACATCCCGTGACTATCTATATATATTCAATTACAGTAGGCATACCACCTCCGCTTTAGTAATACAGTGCAGTGATCAAACCTCTACTCCATCCATGAAATGGTCTCCCTAACAAGACTTATGATCATCTGACATTCCACAGAATATTTACAACATTATTAATTATATTCCCCAAACTGTTTTTCCTATCCCAGTAGCAATATTGTAGTTGCCTATTTTTGCTGTCTAATCCCTTCCCCTTCTCCCTCATCCCCATTCCTCTCCCAATTAGCAACCCTGACTTTTCCTCTATATCTATGAGACAGTTTCTGTTTACTTTGCTCATTCATACAGTTTTTCAGATTCCACATATGAGTGAGATCATATGGTATTTGTCCTTCTCTGACTGACTTATTTCACTCAACATTATGGTCTCTAGGTCCATCCATATCATTGCAAATGGCACGATTTCATTCTTCCTTATAGCGGAGTAATACTCCATTGTATAAATATACCACAGTTTCTTAATCCAGTCATCTACTGACGGGCATTTTGATTGTTTCCAAGTCTTAGCTATTGTAAATTGTGCTGCTATGAACATAGGGGTGCATAACTTTTTTTGTATAAGTGTCTTAATTTTTTCAGGATAAATACCTAGGAGTGGAATTGCTGGGTCAAACGGTAGCTCTATTTCCAGTTCTTTGAGATACCTCCATACTGACTTCCATAGTGGCTGCACCAATCTGCAGTCCCACCAACAGTGCAGCAGGGTCCCCTTTTCCCCACAGCCCCGCCAGCACTTGTTGTTTGTTGATTTGTTGATGATAGCCATTCTGACTGGAGTGAGGTGGTATCTCACGGTGGTTTTTATTTGCATTTCCCTAATGACCCGTGAGGTTGAACTTTTTTTCATAGATATGCAAAGTTTTTTAAATGGGCAAAATAGTATTCCTTTTCATTTTGTGAGCCATATGGTCTCTGTCACTACTGATCAACTCTACCATTGTAGTATGAAAGCATCCATATACAGTATGTAAATTGATCAGTATGGTAGTATTACAGTCAAACCTCATTTACAGAAACAAGGGTCAAGCCAGATTTCTTCTGTGGGTTGTAGATTTCTGAGCCTGTTCTATTATTCTTCATTGACTCATTGTGTCTCTGTGATATACTGAAATACAGAGTAAATGGTATGTCTGCAGTAGTTGAAAAGGGTGAACATGGAAAGGATTCACTCCACTTGGAACTAGATTAGACAACTGGGTTGCAGTTATCCCCAAATCAGAAAGAATCATAAAAATGGAGTTAGATTGAACCATCAGGGAAGAGGTAGAGATGTGATAAATGACCCCAGGGAAATGAAAAGGAGAGGCAGCTTACTACGGAGATTAGGAGTAGGAGGAGTTCAGAGTCAGAAAGACCTAAATTCTATTAATATTTCTTGCTCTAATCCCTACAGGCTTTGCTACAGTGCCTCATTTTCTATGCCTCAGTTTTGTCAATTGCAAAATGAGCTGAAATAGTTCCTACCTCAGGTTTTAATGTTGATTAAATGAGATAATACATGCAGAGAATATGGCCCAGTATCTGGCATATAATTCCTTTATAAATTGTATCTGTTAGCTACTATAAAGGCTAAGATTCAGGCAGGGCCTGACATTTATAGGTTATGCATACAGTATTTATTCATTATTTCTAATATTTCTCTATTCTTTCTGGATCATGGGGTCTTGAACATGAAGTAAAACTTAAACACATTCAGTGAAACAATAAAAATGCCTGATAACAATGTAGAACTCCTACCTCTGGGGAGTTTATGCATCCATGCGATAGACACATGTTCAATTTTCTGACTCAGAGACTTAGTTAATAATGTTAATTGGTACTTACAAGAGGGTGGGGTGTGAAATACATCCCTGCATATTCTAGAGGTAATAATCTCTAGGTATAACCTGATATTTAATATTTAGAAGGATCATTTTGTTCTTAGATATGAATAACCTCAAATACTCTTAAAGATTTAATAATGAGAACATGGACATTATTAATCATTACCGTAACTTGTCAGAATAATGAGAGGGAGGCAGATTCTTGAGTGTGTAGAAACTACATGAAAAGAAGGAAATTATGGGAGAGATGAAATGCAGACAGGTTTGGAATGAAATCCTAAAGTTGGATTTTGAATCTCCCAGGAGTATCTGAGATCAGAGTTTGAAGTTACTTATGGGGTAATAGGAGGGGTTATTAATTTATAACAGTGCAAAGAAAAGAAAAAGATTGGCTGATGGCAGATTTTCTGTTAGGGAGGCAAAATACAATATAGGTCATTTTGTTGTTGAAGAACTGATAGGGCATGATTACTATTGACCAAAGCAGCCAAAAGAAGAGCCCAATTTCTCTGCATAATAAAAAGGAAGCAGTTATGATTTGCTGATATTTGAGAAGGTCTTGAGATGAGACGAAGAAGGAAGGAAAGAAGACTAACAACACGGTAGGAAGCTGTGGGGCTGGAGGTACAAAATTAACTATAGAAATATTCTTTGTGGCGAGATAAAAACAAAAATCTATGATACTCAATTGCTTTGTGTGATAGTTGAGGGAAATCAAGGAACGGAATCTTTATTACACATTAGGATACATGTAAGAGTCAAATAAAAAGTCTACTATAAGATGGAGCAAGAAATAGGTTGAACATCCAGCAAAAACGGAACCTGAAATTTCTAAGAGTTCATTAGAGGGCCGGCCGAGTGGCGCGGTGGTTAAGTGCTGGCTTGGGACGCCAGCGGCCCCAGTTTGGTCCCACATATGAGGGCCAGTGACATTGCCCTCAAAAAAATTAAAAATTAAAAAATAAATAAGAGTTCATTAGAAGATGAAGGGATTCTGGAATGGCAGCTGGAGGAGCTCTGTGGGTTCTCAACCTAGTGAAACAACCATAACTGGTAAAAATAATTAAAACAAAACAAATGAACTACAACAAAGAAAATACGTAAAACCTCTGGAAATTGTCCTTAGCACAAACAACAAATAGAATAATTTTTATTTAAGAATATTTGTGATAAGAAGTGAAGCGTCTGTGGCAAATGAGCTGTGACCACTCCCCCTTGTTGCCCTGGCTTAACATATGGAAGTTCCAATTTGGGTGTGTGTGGCCAAGATGAGGCTCACTGCCTCCAGCACCCAGTCATGGTCAATAATATCTCTAGGAAAAGGTCAGGCTACAGCATTGCTTACCCCATCCAGCTCTGTTCATATTATTATGAATAATAAAATACAGTAGCTACATATTTATCAACAATTACTTTCAATGTAAATGGATTAAATGCACCAATCAAAAGACATGGGAAGGCTGAATTGATAAGAAAATAAAGTTATTACAAATCCTTACATATGCTGCCTACAAGAGATTCACTTCAGATGGAAAGACACACACAGACAGAAAGTAAAGGGATGGAAAAAGATATCTCATGAAAATGGAAATGAAAACAAAACAAAACAAAAGCTTGCGTAGCAATATTTTTACCAGACAAAATGGTGTTTAAAACCAAGGCTATAACAAGAGACAATGAAAAACCCAGTGTTCCCACTTCAGGGTAGTTATGCAAAGAAACCCCAAATGCTATTTTAAGGGTACATGCACATACCCACATGTTCATTGCAGCATTGTTTACAATGGCAGAGATGTGGAGGCAGCCTGGGTTTCCTTGGATGGGTGAATGGATAAAGAGGAATTGGTACATATATACAATGGGCTATTGTTTGGCCATGGAAGGGAATGGGCTCTTGCCATCTGCAGCTGCATGGATGGACCTGGAGGGTATTGTGCTGAGTGGAGTGTCATACAGAGGAAGACAAATGTAATGTGATTTTGATGATATCTGAAATCAAAAAAAGAAGAAAATAAAAGTAGAAAACAAAGAAACTCATAGATACATAAAACATTTTAATGGTTGCCAGATGGGATGGGGGTTGTGGGTGTGGGTGAAAAAAGGGGAATGGGTTAAGAAGTACAAATTGGTTGTTACAAAGTAGTTATTGGGATGTAGAGTACGGCATAAGGAATATGGTCAATAATATTATAATAACTACGTATGGTGTCAGATACTAAATTTGTTGGGGTGAGAGATGAGACCACGTTGGGGCACAGAGTGGCAAAGGTGAAGGGATTAAGAAATACAAATCGGGGCCGGCTAAGTGGCGCATTGGTTAAGAGCTCTCTTGGGACGCCAGTGGTCCTGGTTCAGATCCCATATATGAGTGCCAATGACACTGTCCTCTACAGCTAATAACAGCTCCACCTGGGCTGGGCTGCGAGCCCTGGAGATGGCGTGGCTGCAGCCCCTGCTGCACTGGGCTGCCATAGGCTACAGTGAGTGGCCGGCAGCCAGCGTGAGCTGCCAATAGCTGCAGTGAGCAGCTGTCCAAAGAATGGCGACCGATCTGCCTCACCCGGGAACAGCGCAATGACGATACCAACATGGGCCAGTGAAGCAACGTCCTCCGCAACTAGACTGAAGAACAAAAAGACAGCAACTTGTCTGTTCCCCTTCCCCTATTTCCCAACACTGTTCCCCTACCCCAATTCCCCAATAAAATCTTTTAAAAAAAAGAAATACAAATCGACTCTGCCATAAGAAAAGATGAAATAGTGCCATTTGCAACAACATAGATGGATCTTGAGATTATTATGCTAAGTGAAATAAGTCAGACAGAAAAAGTTGAGAACCATATGACTTCATTGATATGTGGGATATAAAACTGAAAGCAACAAGGGAACAAGAAAAATAAATAAAGAACCAAAAATTCATAGACACAGACAATAGTTTAGTGGTCACCAGAGGGTAAGCGGGGAGGAGAGTGGTAGAAGAGGGTAAACAGGGTCAAATACATGATGATAAAAGGAGAACTGACTCTGGATGGTGAACACACAATACAATATATAGATGATATATTATAGAGGTGTACACTTGAAGCCTCTATAATTTTACTAACCAATGTCACCCCAATAAATTTAATTTTAAAAAACAAGAACGAAATAAGTAGCTGTAGCTAGCATATTCTTGGACTAGAGAAGGGAGGTTGGACAAAGCAACTGTGGTTGGAGAGAACAGATTGAATTTTCTCTACTTGATAGTTTCTCAAATTCCCTCTATTCTCTCTCTCTCTCTCTCTCTCTCTCTCTCTCTCTCTCTCTCTCTCTCTCTCTCTGCAATGGTTTGAACATCTTTGATTATAGTGATGTTCAGGTATAGTTCCTAGGGAATTCACATAATATTTACCACACATAAGCTTTTTTGAAACATTCATATTCTAACAGAAACAAAGCAACCTGTCACTGATGGTTAAACTATTTCCCATCTTAGGATTTTTCTTGTAGAATTCTTTTAGTTACAGAGACATGTATTACTTAATTGAAATTAGGAGGGATTTTTCTTTCCAAAGAATGATTTTAGGAAAGTAATTTTTGTGGGGCAAGATAGGTAATGTATATACCAGTCCTCTTTAAAAAAAATGAAGATTACTGAAATGTAGAACCGTATAGAACAAACACAGATTAAAAAATAACAGTAGTAAATGGATTATCACCAGTGAAGAGTACCTCATTACTAAGGCTGTAAATTTGTACTGGGGAACAATGAATTTAACATCTCCTATAGTATAGAGGAAAAAGCAGCAGAATCTTATTGATGTTTGGAGTGAGCATGAAAACATGAATGTTCTCATGATTTGTTCTCTTTTTAAATTACTAATGGAAAAATTAATCTGATTGATTTATCTACAGAACTGAAGAGAGAGAGTAGCACAACAGCTGGAGTTATATTGAAAAATGCAGAGAGAATAGAGAATGTGTTCTAACATGCATTTGCAGAGAAATGTGGTAAACACAAACCTAGATAAAGCACTATTTAAATACTGTTTGTGATATTTTCGCTGCCTTTCCTTAATTTAGTATTGAATAATTTTGAAGTTGTAATCCCTTTTCAGGGATGGTATTTCTCTTTTGCTCTCTTATAAGGCAGACCTTGCCTGCCTGCCCATGATGTCAGACTATGTGTTAGAATGTTAGATTGACTTTTATTTTATTATTAAAAAATAATTAGCAAAGTAACATGACACACCAGTTAAGAAAAGAACCTTTCCTCAACCACTGCCTGGAGTGGGAGACAGCTCTTACTTAGGGAAATAATGAGAGTTTTCAGTTTCACATTTTAATGCTGTCTAATGTTCCATGTGAATGATTTCAATTTGATTGATAAATCAGATTGTGATTCAAAAGAAACTACCATGCAAATTTCAAACTTAGAAAAGCATGTGGGACGACAAGTGTAATGAAATTCAGTTAGAAAAATGGACATTTGACAGATGGTTGTATAGTTTCTGCAGGGTAATTTTCACTTTCCTCCCTGTCTGCTGTTTAAATTTTATACTTTATGAAAGCCCCAGTGTGACAGCTCTACTCACGTATACTGTTCTTTAAATAAATCTTTCTGTTTAGTGTACAGCCTTGCAAGAGTAGACAATGAGAGCTCTGTTTAATATTCGCCATTAAAAAATGCAACCCTGAAAGCAATGATTATTATATTACTTTTTGACACCAAATTACCCCCATTTATCATTAATTGTACAAAAAATATTTGAGGAGATTATTCATATAAAAATAATGAAGATTCATCATTATTGACAACATAATCATTTATTTAGTAAAGTGGCTGCAGGTGGAAATACAAACTAGTTGGTATTCAGTCCTAACACGTTTGTCATTACTGGTTATTGTGTTTAGATAATGAACAACAACACAAAGTAAGCTAGAAAATAAGAAAATTAAATTATTTACTTGAATACACTGCATTGTTAGATGTTTTCCTTTAGCAAGAAGGTTAATTGAAAATTTTTACTTTCACTCTATTTCCACTATAGTCATTACTGGGACAAAATAACTAGGGGTATTTTATCTAATTAATAACCTAGATGAGCAAATAGAACTATCACATAGAATGTGATTTTAGGTGTAAAACATGATTGTTTTCTATCATTCAGTTATTTTTATATAAATACCCTAAAATCTCAATTGGTTTTGCAGGGCTATTAAATATTCTACCATCAAACAAAATGACAAAGACATAATCCAGGTGGGTATTCGATCATATACTCACAGGAAAGGGCCATGCTCTTACATCTTCTTCTTTTATGATCTATTAACATTGTTTGAATTAAAATGCCTGCATATAGAGACAGAAACACTCAGTATGCACTGGGAAATTGTTATTGTTGACATCATGGGAGGAATGATTCAAGGATTGTAGGTTGGTGATTGCCCTAGCTGCTTGTACTTATTACCAATAAAAGCTTTCAGATATATATTGTATGCGGTATGTGAAGAAACATTTGAAGTTGCTCTATTTTCAAATATAATTTTGGTTATATGGTGAGCAGACTTTAATTCAGGTTTGCCTGTCAGGGGAAGACTGCTTTATTTTATAACTTCACAAGAAGTTGAATTGAAGTTAGAGGGTGATTATTACAACTTGTGCTAGTTTCCCTTCTCTAAATGACGGGTAAAATACTCACTGAAGCCTACCTGAAGTCAGAAAGACATCACATGAAATTTCATCATTGGGAGTGTGATGATAAAAAGCTGTTCTCAAAAATGTACTTCATTGTAGTAAGTTCCGGGAGTGTTTTATTCTTTTAATAGACCAAACAATTTATTAAATGAAAACACAGGGAAGGTGGGAGTAGGCAGGTTGTCCTATGTTTGATCACCTGGATGATAATAAACATCATAAAACCTTGGTAGGAGTAATAAGAAAATTTCCCTTTTCTTGGATTTTGTGTCTCTGCCTCTTATGAATAAAAGTAATTTAAGTATAGTTGGTATAAAGTATTACATTGATTATATTAGTTTCAGGTGTACAATATAGTGATTAGACATTTTTTATAGCTTACAATGTGATCACTGAGAGATGACTACTAGGAGTGTTTTATTCTTAAAATTATTCTTAAAATGTTTTGCACAATTGTAAAAAGACAAACAAAATATCCAGATTTGGTATCTCTAAATCCTTCACCCTGAAAGGCAGAAATGTCCCTTGAACAGGGCAATGAGGATAGAAAATTTTGGCACTGTATTTAGTGTGGTTGTAAACATAACACCTGAAAACTCTTATCTGAACATAATTAGAAATCAATTTCATGTATTTTCAAATGTCAAATTGTGTCATTAATGATATTCTAAGGGCCTGATTCAGGTATAACTATTTAGGGCCATCCCAAACTCATTAAGTTTTCCCAGGTTCATACCCTTCTAAGAAAATCCCAACTTACTGAATTACCTTGATTGCGCTTTGTTAAATATTTAAATAAAATTGTTCTACCTCCAAACTCTACTACAGAGGAACTATTTCCCTTGATACAGATTATCCTAGGATTCTTGCACAAGGTAAATATCTTCTCATTCATTCTTTTTAACTGATTTATTAAGATTACTTCACATACCACAAAATACACCCCCTTAAAAGTGTACAATTCAAAGTTTTAAAAAATATTTCAAAGTGTATGCAGCATATCACCAAAATCTAATGATGTTATGCATATTTCCATGTGGTTATTAGCTATTTGTACAAATTTTTAAAGAAATCTCAAATTAACAAAACTTTACCTAGACACATTAAGAAAAAAAAAAAAGAGGGCTCGAATGAATAAAACCACAAATGAAAGAGAAGTTATAAATGATAACACAGAAATACTAAAGATCATAAGAGACTACTATGTACAATTAATTACATACCAACAAATTACACAACCTAAAATAAATGAATACATTTCTAGGAATACACATTTTTCTAAGACTAAGTCACGAAGAAATAGGAAGCTAGTTAAATTAAAGAGATTAAATTAGTAATCAAAAACTGAAAGTGCAAAACCAGATGGCTTCACTGGTGAATTCTACCAAACATTCAAAAATGATTTAATACCTATCTTTCTCAAACTCTTCAAACTAAATTGAAGAGGAGAGAATGCTTCCAAACTCATTTTAGCAGGACAGCATTACTCTGACACCAAAACCATACAAGGACACCACACAAAAGAATATTACAGGCTAATAACCCTGATAAGCATAGATGCAAAAATCCTCAGCAAAATATTAGCAAACCATATATAACAATACATTAAAAGGAACATACATCACGATCAAGTAGAATGTATTCCTGAGTTGCAACTATGGTTCAATATTCATAAACTGATCAACATGATACACCTCATTAACAGAACGAAGGATAAAAATATTATATGATCATCTCAATAGAAACAGAAAAAGCATTTGACAAAGTTCAACACCCATTTATCACAAAAAAAATCTCAGTAATGTGGGCATAAAGGAAACATACATCAATGTACAATAATAAAGGCCATATATGACAAACTGACAGTTGATATTACACATAATGGTGAAAAGCTGAAAGCTTTTTCCTTTCTTACCTTGACATCAGCCATGGCGATGATTGTTTGGATCTGACTCTAAAAAGCAGAGGTAACAAAAGCAAAAATAAACAAATGGAACTCCATCAAACTAAATAGCTTCTCCACAGCAAAGGAAACCAACAGAATGAACGACAACCTACTGAATGGCAAAAAATATTTGCAAATCATATTTCTGATAAGTGGTTAATATCCAAAATGTATAAATAATTCATATAACTCAGTAGCAAAAAAAATAAAAAATAAGAATAAAAAAAATAAATAAATAATGGGCAGAGGATCTGAATAGACATTTTTCCAAAGACATACAGATGGCCAGAAAACATGAAATAATGCTCAGCATCACTAATTATCAGGGACATGTGAATAAAAACCACAATGTGGGGCTGGCTGAGTGGCTCAGTTGGTTAAGGGCTCGCTCAAGAGTGCGAGCTCTGAGCAACAGGTTCACCAGTTCAATTCCCAGCCCAAGCTGAGCTGCTGCTCAGCTGCCGACAGGTGGCAGGATGGTTCAGCTAAAAAAAAAAAGCACAAAGTGATGTGGTATCACCTCACACCTGTCAGAATGGCTATAATAAAAAAGACTAGAAATAACAATGATAGGTGAGGATGTGCATTTTTCTGGTGGGAATATATACTGGTAAAGTAACTATGGAAAACTGTATGGAGTTTCCTCACAAAATTAAAAATAAAACTACTATATTATCCAATAATTCCACTTTGGGATATTTATCTGAAGAAAACAAAAACACTAATTTGAAAAGATATATGCAACCCTATGTTCATTGCAGCGTTATTTACAATGGCCAAGATATGGAAACAACCTAACTGTACATCAATGGATGAATGAAGAAAGAAAATGCAATACATATACTTCACATATATGTAATATATGAATACTACTAGCCATAAACAAAAAATGAAATCTTGTCATTTGCAACAACATGGATGGAGCTAGAGGGTATTATACTAAGTGAAATAAGTCAGACAGAGAAAGACAAATACCATATGATTTCACTTATATGTGGAATCCAAAACATAAAACAAACAAAACAAAACAAAATCAAACTCAGGTACAGAGATTAGATTTGTGGTTGCCTGAGGGCAGGGGTTTGGGAGTGGGTGAGATGTGTAAAGGAGTCAAGAGGTACAAACTTCTAGTTATGAAATAAGTCATAGGCATGTAAGGTACTGCATGTGGACTATAGTCAATAAAATCCTATTACATATTTGAAAGTTACTAAGAGAATAAATCTTAAAAGTCCTCATTACAAGAGGAAAAAGCATTTATAATTTTATATGGTGATAAATGGTAGCTAGAATTTTTGTGCTGTTCATTTCACAGTGTATACAAATATTGAATCATTATGGTGTACACCTGCAACTAATATTATATATCTATTATTCCTCAATATAAAAGAGACAAAATAAACTCCAAAAAGGTTAGGAAGTATACAGGCATGCATACTTTTGTCATGTGAATAAAGGAATATCAGTATTATACTATTGTATCCTTTTCCCTTCTGAAGACAAAACAAAGCAAAAAACAACTTAGAAGATTCCTGGGTCTGAGTAGATATTGTCACAATTAGGTTCCAAGTTTTTCATTAAGGCCCAGCCTCTTATATATCTTATTAAAATCAGACCGACCTGATCCAATTCAATGGAACTCCAAAAGGAAACAACCTGAAGAAGCGCTAGGCCAGGGGTCGGCAAACTTTTGAGATGGAAGAGCCACCAGAGGTCGGCAAACTGCGGCTCGCGAGCCACATGCGGCTCTTTGGGTACGTACATGTGGCTCTGAATTAAAATTGAAAATGAAAATAAAACTATCATAGTTTCATTCATAAAATTCTAAAATAATATTATTCACATAGTGGTGATTATATAAAAATATATTTATGGCCCTCGAATAATTTTTTAAATTGTTATGAGGAACAGGATTGGCTCTTCCAGGGGTTGGCAAACTTTTGAGACAGAATGTAACCAAAGAGCTGCATGTGGCTCATGAGCAATTTGCCATCCCCTGTTCTAGACAATTAAACTCAATAAAGAGCTCTCTCCCTGCATGACAGTCATCTCTGCTACAGTCATGTTATGCAAACAAACAAAATAAATGTTATAAGTGCTCCTTTATTTATGTTCCTCATTCTGTTGAATCTCCACCGAACTCCCATCACACTCAACACTTCTGTCAGTCAACTGGCTTCTTATAAAGTATTCTTGCTTTCTGCACCTAATATTACATTAATTCCATGTAACAGTCTTAACCGAGCAATTTTATTACCTCTTGACAGGATGAAGACATCCACAATTGTGTTTTGCTTACTGACCACCTTCTTGCTCCAAGGAATGATTTGCAGGAAAACCTTATTGATAATGCTGACTCTTAACTGAAAGATGAATAGGGACATTACCTAGCTGGATATGCAATAGCTTCCATAGTGAACATAAATTAAAGGTTCTTGTTTACCTGAATAAGATCTGCCCAACAAACAGGACCATGTCAATGAGCTAAAGATCAAATAGCCAGTATTTACACTGATAGCTGCTATACCTTTTGTGTAGCTCACAACATCAAAATGTTGTGGAAGCAGTAAGGCTTCTTAACTTCCTCAGGTCAGCCCATGAAGAATGGAAAACAGGTTGCGGAATTATTGGATGTCATACAGCAACCGGAACAATTGGCAATTATAAAAAATTCCAGGACATTCTAAAGCTGCCACCATGGAAACAAAAGAAAATAATTTAGTTGATACTGCAGCTAGACCAGCAGCGATAAACAGCCAAATTATCCAGGCCTAGGAATGTTTCTTCTCCCTATTAAATCAATAAAAGACTCTTTTACAGTTCCAATGGACAGCTGCTGAAGAAGAAAAAAAATATGACAACAAAAAGGGGGAAACTTTGACTCAAACAGATATAGCTTGGACCTAAGCAGAAACCAATCTTGTACTTAAACATGTACATGAACTAACACATTAGGGGAATTGAGAAGATGATTTCATAGAGTAAAGAATATTATTTGAAGCCTTCTCCTACTGTAGCTCATGAAGTGTATAGATGTTCTGTCTAAAATATAACCCTGGAAAATCACTCCATGGGTTCGAAGGACATTTCCCACTTCCTTTAGGTACATTTGTGGTGTGGTAATTGGATTTTATCCAAAAGCCACTATCTCAGGGATACAAATATATGTTAATCATGATTTGTGTGTTATCTTACTGCATTCACACATTCCCTTCAGGAGAGCAAGACTTAATGGTAAGCAAGTTGTTATTGGAAAAAAATAATCTCTAGTGGGGAATTCCCTGTGTTACATAGTGATTGAAGGACTCATTTCACTGGGCAATAATACAATCCATTTGAAATATTTGGCCTATTCTATAGCATTTTCATTGTGCTTATCACCCCAGTCCTCTGGATTGGAGGAATGTACAAATGGTACAATTAAAACTCAATTAGTTCATTTTTCAGAAGCTTTTAACCTCTCTTGGTCAAAAGCTCTCCTTATAGCATTTCTCATCCTGAGATGTACTCCTTTGGGTAAACAGCCTTTCTCCTCATTACTCATTGTTAAACCTATGTGTCTGGATGAAGGGACATATGAACCAACCTTACTAAATGGAAACATTCTACATTATTATCAAGGACTTATCAACCAGCTTAAAGGAAGTGATAAATTGATTCACTTAAACGTGGTCATGGGAGATGAAGACTTCAAAGACCATGACTCACAACAAAGAAATTTTGTCCGCTGGACAAGACATCAATTAAAGACTCTCCAACCTCATTGGAAGGGACATATCAGTGGACATCAAAGACTCCTCAAGGATAATAAGCTGCCAACATCAGGGGTAGACAGCTATCCCAAGACATTGAGAAGAACTGTATACCTACAAAATTCATATTGAAATTAAAATAACCATTTGCTTGATTGTGTTTACCTGCCTGCTAATAATATTAGTCATAATGACAGTTACACTTGTTCTTTAGGCTCTTCTCAAACCCTGTACTTATATAGCCCAAGTGTTCATAATTGCTGAAGGTACATAAGATAACTTTTATATTACAATAATACTTTTTTATGGTTTGTCTTTTGAAATTTAGAAGGAATGTTACTGTAAAAGAAAAAAAGGGATGTATGTGTATTTTTGAGAGTAGTTAAAAGGAAGCAGTTTGTCCTAATCAGTTGATTATTTCTTAATGAGGAAAAGGAGACAAACTGAGAACAAGTAAAGTTGTAGAAGGTTAGTAGAAAAAATATATTGAAAAAATAATTTTATATATAAATACTAAAACCCAATTTTGCTTATCCCCTAACTCAACAAAGACTGCTAACTATATTAATTCGGATAGAAGCTGACATGGACATATATAATGGCCCTCTATAATGGCTGCTGAGGCACAGGAAATTTACTTATGAAACTCTTATTGTTCTCTTGGTCTCTCGAAAAATTTTAGATGGTAATTATAGTTTACATCATTATGTTTTTACAGCCTTAGCCCCTATTAAACCTTAAAGTTACAGTTCCCAGTTGCACAACTAGCAGAAATCAGAATAATAATGAATGACACTTGAGTGCTTCCAATCACTGTCTTGATAACCATAGCTTTATAGTAAGTGTTGAAACTGAGTAGTGTCAGTCCTCTGACTTTGTTTTTCTTCAAAATTGTGTTGACTATTCCAGGTCTGTGGCCTCTCTATATAGACTTCAGAATCAATTTGTCAATAACCACAAAATAATTTGCTGGCATTTTGATTTGGATCATGGAATCTATAGGTCATTTTGGGGAAAACTGACATCTTGAATTTATTGTCCTCCTGTCGGTTATGTACTAAATGTTTTTGTACCCCCATAACACATATGTTAAAACCCTACAGGCCAATATGATGGAAGTTGGAGGTAGGATCTTTGGGATATAATTGGGATTAAAAAAGTTAATGAGGATGGAGCCCTCATAAATGGAATTAGTGCCCTTGTAAGAGCCATAAGAGTGTTAACGTCCCATTTCTCTGCACTCTACCATGTGGGGATACAATGAGAAGTTGTCAGTCTGCAACTAGAAGGGAGCTTTCAGCATAATTAAATGATGCTGGCACTCTGGCCTCAAATTTCCAGGATCCAGAACTGTGAGAAATAAATTTTTGTTGTTTATAAGTCACCCTAGTCTACATTACTTTGATATAGCAGCCTGAACTGACAAAGACAGAAATCGGTACTGAGAAATGGGGATGCTGCTATAACAATACATAAAAATTTGAGAGTAGCTTTGGACCTGGAAGAGTTTGGGGTGCATGCTGGAAAAAGCTTACATTGCCATGAATAGACCTTGAATGATGCTTCTGGTGAGGATTCAGGAAGAAAAGAAGAGAGCTGTAGAGAAATCCTCAGTCTTCTTAGAGAATAGCAAAGTGGTCATCTACATAATGTTGGTAGAAAAATGTAAAGTCCCTTCTGATGAGGTCTCAGACAGAAATAAATGAGGAATATGCCATTGAAAAGTTAAGGAAAGGTAATTCTTTTTATAAAGTGGAAAATAACTTGTCTGACTTGTGTTTCTGTCCAGTGTTTTGTGGAAGGTAGAATTTGCAAGAGATGAAATTGGACATTTAACTGAAGAGATTTCTAAGCAAAGTGTTGAAGGTATGGCTTGCCTCCACCTGACTGCTTATAGTAAAATGCAAGGAGAGAGAAATGACTTAAAGATGCAATTATTAAGCAAAAGCAAAAGCAGAAGTTAATGATTTGGAAATTCTTAGCAGGTCTACATGACAAAAAATGAGAAAGTATGTTTGGAAGAGAGCACCCAAGGTGTGGCTGAGTGACAATTTGATTAGATTAATATGAATGTGATTCATGGACTTAATCAACCATCTTCGCAAAAGCCAGGAATAGAGATGAAATTATAGGACTAGAAACACTTCCAGGTGAAAATAAATAAAATGGAGGGAACAGGACAAAAGGAAGGAAGACTTTGGACTTCTTAGACCCTAAAGGACAGGGCCATCAAACTATTCTGCTGCCATAAGGTTGTAAATATTTTTTTTTAGGGGAACAGACAAATGCATGTCCTTTTAGGGAGACCACTTCATGGACGGTGTAGAGGCCTGACCACTGCACTGTACATCTGAAGCTGCACTGAACAATATTATATGTCAACTATAATTTAACACATATATAGTCATGGGATGTGGAATATAGTGTAGGGATGGAGTTAATGGAATTGTAATAGATATGTATGATATTGGGTGTGGGAGGGCAAGGGATGGGGAGGGGGAGTCACTTTGTAAGGGGTGGAAAAAATAACTATTGCATTGATTTGTATATCTGTAACTAATAATAATAATAATATAATTAAATTAAAAAATACCATTCTGTTGCCAATATGTAATATTCTTCAAAACAAGGGAGGAAAGAATTATGCCTAGTGTGCACAGGCCCAGAGAGCATGGATGCCTCCACCTCAAAGTGTGGTTTCAATACCACACTTAAGCATTTCCTTATGTTTAAAATGGGTTCTTTTGTAAACAACATATATGAGTTGCCTCTTGCCTTTGAGCCACTCTAACAATCTCTGACTTATATATAATTATTCATCTGTTAATGCTTTACTTAGATCATTGACTTATTCTTGTTCTGTGATAACATGCTTTCTATTTTATTTTATTATGATTTTTTATTAGTTTCAGGTGTACAAAGCAATGTAATAGGTAGACTTTTACACCTCTCACAAAGCGATAATGCCCCCAATCTACTACCCCTCTAACATTGTATATAGCTGTTACAATTCCATTGACTATCTTCACTATGCTGTACTCTACATCCCATGGCCATATAAATATATACAGAGAGTGCCCCCAAAAAATGTATACACACTTTAAGAAAGTAAAACTGTAATACTCAATATATACTAATAACATAAGATGAACACAAGTCACATTTGACTTCTGCAATTACAAGAGCTTCTCAAAGTGGTTACCAGCAGCATCCAGACACTTCTGATTACGGCAAACTACTGCTTGAGCAACGTTGACCAAAATGTCCACTTGTGGACATTTTTTGGCACCCCTGGTATATTTAATTGTATTTGACATTCAACATTATTCTACTTCAGCTTCAGATGTATAGCGCATTGGTTAGGCATCTATTCCATCTATGAAATGATTCCCCTGATAAGTCCAGTGTCCATCTGGCACCCTACATAACCTTTACAACATTATTGATTATATTCCCCATACTGTATTTCATATCCCCATGACTATGCTATTACTACTAATTTGAAATTTCTAATCCTTTCACCTACTCCCCCATCCCCACCCTCCTCACTCCTGTCAGAATGCCTACTACCAATAAATCAACAAACAACAAGTGTTGCGGAGGATGTAGAGAAAAGGGAACCATCGTGTACTGTTGGTGGGATTGCAGATTGGTGCAGCCACTATGGAAAACAGTATGGAGGCTCCTCAAAAAATTGAAAATGGAACTACCTTATGTCTCAGAAATTCCACTCCTGCGTATCTATCCAAAGAAATCCAAAACACTGATTTGAAAAAATGTATGCACCCCTATCTTTATTGCAGTGCTATTCACAACAACCAAGATATGGAAACAACCGAAATATCCACTGATAGACGATTGGATATAGAAACTGTGATACATTTATACAATGGAGTATTACTTGGCCATAAAAAATGAAATCTTACCATTTTTCTTAAAGGTTTTGTTGGGGAAATAGGGGAGGGAACAGCATTGGGGAATCAGGGAAGGGGAACAGACAAGTTGCTGTCCTTTTGTTCTTCAGTCTAGTTGTGGAGGATGTCGCTTCACTGGCCCATGTTGGTATCATCATTGCGCTCTTCCCGGATGAGGCAGATCAGTCGCCGGCTTCTGGATGGCCAGTCACAGTGGCTCATGGCAGCTCATGGGGGCTGCCAGCCACTCATGTTGGCTGCCAGCCACTCATGGTAGCTTATGGCAGCCCACTGCAGCTTTTGCCGTCACAGGCGACTCACAGCAGCCCAGCTCCAGGTCGAGCTGTTGTTCACCATCTTAGCTGTAGAGGGCGCAGAGTCACTGGCCCATGTGGGATCTGAACCGGGGCCCTGCAGCTCAGAGCTAGCATCCCAAGCCAGCTCTTAACCAATGCGCCACTAAGCCGGCGCTAGGTTAACTTTTTAAAATTTATTACCACACACTGTAAAAAATTGAAACAAAAATTTGTGTCTACAAAACTTTTGTCTTATTAAGGTAGAATTTAAAAAAAAATTTATCTTGTAGATACTTACTATGGAGGCTGACTACCTTAAACCCATCAGGTATTGTGCTGACTAGAGCCTAGAATTTAACTTTTGTATGAACTAGTTTATTTCCAATTCTCCCCTACTTGAAGGATGTAGCCCACTGTGGTTTGTAATTGAAAGCCATCTTTCCTATAGTTCCTCCTTCTTGGTTGGTCCTGAAATCTGATTCAATCTGCCACCTCTAGGACTCTTGGAAGCAAGCTCTATTACTATTCTCAGCCTCTTAGCTAGTCTTAAGAATTGTCAATGCCTTGAGCAGAAATGTGGCACAGATTTGAGGTTCACCTCTCTGAATTTCCCTTCTATCTAGAATCTTGACTGCTCAAGTACTTAAATTTTGCTAGTTCTCTAAATGCCATCAATATACATTGTCCTTGGGCCGGCCAAGTGGCACATTGGTTAAGAGCTGGTTTGGGGATCCCACATATGAGGGCCAGTGACACCGCCCTCTACAGCTAACAACAGCTCCATCTGGAGCTGGGCTGCGTGAGCCCTGGCGACGGTGTAGGTTGCAGCCCCTGATGCAGTGGGCTGCCATAGGCTACAGTGAGTGGCCAGCAGCCAGCGTGAGTGGCTGCAGCCAGCGTGAGCCGCCAATAGCCGTGGTGAGCGACCATCCAGAGGCTGGCGACCGATCTGCCTCATCTAGGAAGAATGGAATGATGATACCAACATGGGCCAGTGAAGCAATGTCATCCGCAACTAGACTGAAGAACAAAAAGATAACAACTTGTCTGTTCCCCTTCCCTGATTCCTCAACGCTGTTCCCCTCCCCCAATTCCCCAATAAAATCTTTAAAATATATATCTATATTTAAATATAGATATATATTTTATATATATATATATATATATATATATATATATATATATATTTGTGTTTTTTTTAAAGATTTTATTGGGGAATTGGGGGAGGGGAACAGCATTGGGGAATGGGGGAAGGGGAACATAGAAGTTGCTCTCCTTTTATTCTTCAGTCTAGTTGCAGAGGATGTTGCTTCACTGGCCCATGTTGTTATCGTCATTGCGTTCTTCCCAGATGAGTTAGATCAGTCCACGCCCTCTGGATGTCGCTCACTGCGGCTATTGGCAGCTCACGCTGGCTGCCGGCCCCTCACTGTAGCCTATGGCAGCCCACTGCAGCAGGGGCTGCAACCTACACCGTCGCCAGGGCTCACGCAGCCCAGCTCCAGATGGAGCTGTTGTTAGCTGTAGAGGGCAGTGTCACTGGCCCTCATATGTGGGATCCGAACCGGGGCCGCTTGGCATCCCAAAACCAGCTCTTAACCAATGCGCCACTCGGCCGGCCCCTATAGATATATATGTTGTTCTTGTTTTTATGCTTCATACAACGTTTCTGGTTTTTCTGGCGTATGTAGTATTCCACAACAAAAAAGTTGAACAGTACTAGAAAGAAGCATTTCCCATTGTACTTTTAAGAACATGTTCTTTCAAAAAGCCAAGAAATTTCACATAGTAAGAGAAAATGCCATAGTTTCTTCCATCAACATGTATGCGTCTTTTTTTTATCTCCTTCAATTTTATAATTTTCTCAATTCTGATTTTACATAATCTTTGACCAATTTTTTTCACTAAATCTGTTTTTGGAAAACATTTATTCCTTGTTATATGTATTTTGCATTTACTATTATACCTTGAAATAACTTCAGAGCTTCTTATTTACCTCCACATCGCTCTTTTTTGAATATCTCTTTAAAATATTTTTCCCATGGTGATTTTGATAAAATAATATTTTAAAATGTACATACTATTAATATAGACCTCTGTAGCATCATATTTTCTCTTCATCTGATTTTCTAAGAGATACTGTTTTATGTGGAATTTTTATTACAGTCTTGGTGGCAAGTGTATATTCTTGCTGAAGAAAAAAGTACTAAGTAACCTGTATTTATGTTTCTCCACTAATTAAAATTCCATTACAAATCATTAGTATAGATTTAAATTTCTAATTAATACTGTTTCAAAATTAATGTTTTTAATGCATTTATTTCCAAAGTTTTGCATACTTTTGCAATTTATCCTCCCATTAGTTAGATATAGTATTTACATATTTTAACATAAACACAAAGGTCAGGTGGACATGATTTGATCAAAAAAACAATATGAATACATTCTATAAAAGCATCAGTTTTGAGTTATTAAGAAGGTTTGTCCAGTAGTAATATAAGAGAATCTGCATATTGCATATGCCTTAAAATTAAGTCCAAGTAGGCAAAATGCAATCTAGTCCCCCAACAGTTTGCATATGTGAGTCAGATACCTCATCACTTAATTTAGTACACACACACACACACACACACACACACACACACACACACACACACACATTTTTGCTGAAAATGGTGGTCGACAGCTGCCAAAATTGATTAGCTCCCTCAACACATGCAGAGAAGTAGTTGCCAAATATGAGTGACCATTTTTTAAAATATCAATGCAAATGATACTCAATAGAACAATTAGCTCTTTTATACTATTTAAGTTTTGTAATACAGGCTTTGAAAAATTCTTAAGTGACCTCTTTCCTTTCAAGTTTGATAGAAAGTAATTTTTGCTAGAACCAAATTGAATGGATTGACTAATATTAGTAAAAGCTGGATCAATTTATCCATTGCTCTATTTATGTATTTTCATACACCAATGGCATGACATGAATACAGTTGGGCATAGTATTTAATAGTTTTCTATCTGGATTTGTTTAATAGTTCAATTACAATGTAGATCAATCATATGATGCTAATAATTTCAATAAAAATAAGAAAAGTATATGATGTCTAAAAATATAATTTATTTACTTATGCTTGTTGTCAAAGTTCAGTTTGTGATTTAATCAAATTATTATTTCACCAAGAGAGAAATGGAAATGGCAACATGATTTCTTTGTAATCAACTATTTCAATTATTTTCCAAATTTATGGATAAACCATTTGTGATTTTGAATTAACAGTTTAATTAATTTGTAGTTTTTAATTTACTCTACAAATGCTTCCAGTTTTTGTGAAGAGTATACATATTTATTTTACATGTCAATACACAGAGGATAAACTACATGAAGAAAATGCAAAATTTCTTATGCTAACTGTCTCTATTAACTTCACAGATTCATCCTGGTTTCAGTGTTTTAGAGATTAAGAACAGTTTTAATTTTTAGAAGAGTCATAACCAATTGAAAAGCCACACATAAAATGTAGTTGATGAGACATTTAGATTTCAAGTACAATCCATCATTTTAACATAAAGGGCAAGCATTGCTAAAAGACAGGACAGCTTCAACTTGATAAATAGATAATGAATGTTTACAGGAATAGAAATGACTAAAGGATAGGGAGATGCTAAATTTTACACCAAGTGTCATGCTGCATATAAAACATACTTTCTTGGAGTAGATTTTCTGTCAACCATATCTTTCTTATATTTCTCCCAGTAGTCTACTATCTGCTGAAAAGTAATTACACACATTAGAGAGGAGAAATAAAAAGACCAAAGTAGAGAAGCAGTGAAGGGATAGTTCCTCAAAAGACTGTTGTAAAGTTAAGTAATTATTATTGTTGTTTTTTTTTGTTGTTGCTGGAAGCCTCGTTGCAAACCATTACAAACACACACACACACACACACACACACACACACACACACACACACATGCACACGCACACACACTAAAGTTGATTAAGTCAACAGGGTGATTTTCTTTTGTTAATGAGTCTGTTAAGATTTATTCCACCATTTTCAATGCAAGAAAAAAATGCTATGACATTAGAAAATCAAAGTTTACCTTCATCTTTAAAGTGTCCCTCTTTTTCTTCCGTTTTTTTTTTAAAAAAATGAAGAGCATACAACTTCCCAATAGGTTCCCCTAAAAATGACAGAAAAATGGAGTTTTTGAAAGCCAGTCTGTAGCAATTTCTCAATTAGAATCTGTCATCAGATCCATCTCTAAACTCAGAAAATCAGGGTTATTTCTGCTTCCCTAAATTGGGGAAGGCACAATGCCATACAGATCAGAGAGGGGCAGCTGCAAGATGGTGGTGGTAAACAAGGAGAGTACCATGCAGAGGTAACAACAATGAAATGATGAGTTTCTGAGTCAAGGCTGAATTAAGTTTGAATCCTGAGTCCGGAATTTATTTTCCATGTAACCTAGGGCAATTAACTTGCCTCTCAACCCCAATCCTCATCATCCATCAAATGGGAACAAGAATGTCATTTTATGGGGCTGATGTTAGTATCTGCTAAAATTTGCAGGCATAAAAACCTAATACAATTCCTGCCCTATAAACTAGAACTCATTGAGTGTTACATTGATTCTATTCCACTTTACCCTGAAAACTATATTAGGCTCTGTATACATTCAAAAGCAGTCAGGAAGTAAAAGAATGGAGGATGAAGGTGGACAGCTATTTCCCAGACCAAAATGTTTTTAACCTTAATACCCAACTCAATCTTATTATTTTCCTCAAGTCCAGTTTGTGAGATTTTGTTCTACAAATCACTGCCCTTTCTAGAATACCCATACTTTTTCACTTTAATCTGATTTCATATGGATGAATATGTTGGGAGAAACAATCCTTTTTTCAGGGCCCTTCATTTCCTATTGAAAACCTTGTCTCTTGATTCCATAAAAACTGTGTTTATATAAGTTATTGCTTATTTTCATAGCTGAAGAGTCTATGCAAAATACAGTCTTTATTACTGTGGTGATCGATGCAAGTTTTAAAAGTTCCTAATCCTTATTTGTGCTTAGTAGACAAAGACAAAAGATTTACAGACTATGTACAAATTCTTCAGACTTTAAAGCTTAGAGTCTGAAGCTTAAGCACATCACTACAATTTCAAAAAGGAAAATATACATGAGAAAGAAAGCAAATCTAACTTTTAAAACAAGTGATTAATCTTATTTAGAGTATAGTCAAGATTCTGTTTTAAATCTCTTTGGTCACAATGATTCATAAAATAATCACATTTTGTTGCAATGTGGCAAGCTGATTCGATCACCCAATGTAAATAATGCCTGATTAACTAATGTAATTTGACTGAAATAATCAGCCAGGAAGGTTCAAAAGAAAAAGAAATAATTTGTGGTAAACCTTAATATATAAATAGCATTTCTCCAAATAGACCATTGTTGAAAACTCTTTTTTGAATGTTTGCTATGGGTCTTGATATGAAATGGAAGGGATTATATTAAAATTGATGATATATACTCTTTTGGTTTTTTTTTTTTTTTTTTTTTTTTTTAGCTGAGCCATCCTGCCACCTGTTGGCAGCTGAACGGCAACTCAGCTCGGGCTGGCATCGAACCGCCATTGCTCAGAGCTCAGCTTGCACTCTTGAGCGAGCTCTTAACCAACTGAGCCACTCGGCCAGCCCTATAATATATACTCTTACATGTTCATATTTCACAAACTTATACTAGAAAGAGGCATGTGCTCCTTAAGGACAATATTAAGAATTCAGAAGCTTTTTGGAAGAAACTCGTGGGAGTTGCAATGCACCAACACATGAATCTCCTATAAGAACTGAAACGGTTAATTTCTTCAGTGGCTAGAAGTGTTGCTGGCCAGTACTTCTCTGCTGTCACTACTTTGAAGAGAATTGCCTAGGCTATAAAAAGCTGCTTCACCCTCTTTTCAGGGGTAGCTCACATCTAATACTGAACACATAGGCTTAAAAAGGTTTGGTATCTTTGTCCCACCTTGGGGCAATTTTGAAATCATCTTAGTTTAAGAGATTCCCATTGGGTCAGTTGAGGCCTTTGTGAGCCTACATTTGTTGAGCCAAATATTTCCTTGCCCAGTCTTGCTTTTTTCCTTCCTCCACAGGTATTGATCCAGAGGGCACTCTATAATCAAATTTGCATGCTAATGTATATTTCAGAATCCTTGCTCTCACCAAACCCAATCTACTATACCACTTATCTTAAAAGTTTTTTGTGGAATGACAAAAAAAATGTCCTTAAATAGGAGTAAGGAAGTTCATATATTTCTAAGGTCCAAAGATTTTTGCATAAAAGTAATATCCATAAGAGTACCAATGTACTATATTCATATCGATTTTTTCATCTTATAAAGTAGTATCAAAATGCTTGAATTCATTTAATCCTCAAAATATCTCTGTGAAGATGGTAGGGCAGGTATGATCAATACCATTTTATATGTAAGAAAACTGAAACTTGCCCAAGATTAGGCAAAAAGAGGCAGATCTAATAATTCAAGCTCAATTTTTTTAATCATTACAAAATCAAAACTATTTTCATGAAATATATACACATTTACATATACTATATATACAAAACATACAGCTCTACATTAATCTGAATAATTTATTAAGAAATTATTGGGACAATTTCTACATAATTTCATTCAGGTAACGATGTTATTTAAATACTTAAGTTGTTAAAAGTCTTTAGAATTTTTGAATGTTTAAATCACAGTAACTCAGCCAAGCAAATGTCAGTATGTTTGGGGGCACGGTCAATGCAGGGGTTGACTAGAGGCTGTATTCCTCTCCAGAACATTCAGAACTGTATTTTGCTCTTCAGAGTAGTAATTCATAAAGTCACTCTCAGATTTTGTTACACCAGTAAAATGAGAATGGGAGATAAGCCAAACAATCAACGAAGACTTTTATTACCTAGGTCTGTTGCCTTTTGGTAAACTCACTCTATCTGGAGGATTCCATTGATCAGAGCAGGGTGTTAATTTAATGCAGCCACAGTCATGTTTCTGAGGATAAGTTACTTATTCTTACTCTGTTCTATGTTACAGAATGTAATACAGTCAGACATCTTAGTGTCAATGAAGAAAAATCCAGCCTAAAAAAAAGCTTATAAGAGTTTATTTCAGCCAAACTGATGACAATTGCCAGGAAGCAAAATCTTAATGGATTGAGAAAATGCTCTGGAAAATGGTAGTTTTGCAACATATTTCATACATTAGAATCAAAAGAGGAGGGTTACATTAAATACATTGGCGATAGATTAAGGGGGTTGGAGAAAGCAAAGTGGGGAAATCTCTGGGATTGGGTAAAAAGTAAAATGGAGAGACACACACTTCTTTTACATTGGTGGGATAATTAATAGCATTTTACAGCACATAGAGGTGATATTCAGGGAACAAGATAGCAACCAGGGATTCTTAAATTTCCTATTCTGGTGTGGTGGGTTGTGCCCTTGGGGGGTCTGGAAAAAGGGGTTTCTCTGTCATTCCAAGAGTCTGTTATCTTAGATGCAAAAAAGACAATAGACAGGCTCACTTAAGGTATAGATTGACCTTTGTCAAGGAAGCTACTGGCCAAGGATATAAATACTGGTAAGTCATGACTCACTTTTAGTTAGGAATTTTTATGTTCTGATCATCTTACTGTGGTTATTTTCAGTCTCCTGAGCTTGTCACGTTTAACCTGTGGACAAATTTCCATCCTTATTAGAAATACCAGCAATGCCCCAAATAAAATCAAGATGAGAAGGTTAAATTTATTATTATAATTTAAAAAAACAATGAAAAAAAAATTACAGTCAACTTAGTGGTAACAAGTTCACATCGCAAAGACACAAAGTTTATAATTTCAACTGAACTGGTATTTGCTTATATTGGTTGGGAGTTCCATTCTCATACCATGTACACCTGAAGCTCTATTGAAGTATAATTTTATGTGGGAGCTAGAAAAAAAAAAAACAAATACTTTTTCTCCCAACTTCTAACTTCTTCTAGCTGAGGTAATAATCAAATTAACAGAGATAGATTAACAGGAGAAAATCAAATGTTTTAATAAGTGAACATGGGGAATTCACATAAGCATGAAAATTCCAAAGATAGTGAGGCAACATTGGGTATATGAGACATATTTAGGACACAGGAGAAAAAGGGGGTTGGGGTTTGGGATATCAGAAGTGAGAATGGACAATTTGCAGGTACTTCAGGAAAAGGGGAACACACATGACACTTCTTGCTGGGCAAGTCAGAGACAGTGGGACACAGAGGGTATCTATAATAGATAACAGGTCCCTGACTGATGTCCTCTTATTTACCATACTGAAATCAAATTAGGCTCAGGAAGCATTCCAAAATTTCCTTCCTGAAGCAGGTTTTTCTGTCTGAATCTCCTAGACAGGAAAAGAAGGAGAGTCAAATATTCTTTCTGAGTCTCGTTACTTTTAAACAGCTTAAAATCAATATCCCCAAAAGCAGCTTCAGGGTGTCAAAATTTTGGTTCTCTTCAGTTTCTTCTACATGAATATTCCATAGGGGCTAAAAAATAATAATAATAACTTTTCTTCCCATTTCTAAGTCCTTCAAGCTGGGCTAATAGTCAAATTAACAGATTAACAGGAGAAAATCAAATTTCAATATGTGTACATGGGGAATTCACATAGCATGACAATTCCAAAAACAGTCAGGCAACGTTGCATATGTATATTTTGGACAAAGGACGAAAGGGAGAAACAGGGTTTTAGATTTTAAAAGTGAAAATGGGTGATTGGCAAGTAATTGAGGAAGAGCAAAATACATATGGCAGGTAAATTTTTGCTAGGCACCCCAGATAACAATGGGAAGCAGGAGGGGGGGAGGATGAATATAGTCAATTGACTCCTGCTTGGGGTCTTTCTGTCTAATGCTAAAGTGATTATGCTAAGATCATTGTCCTGAAGGAAGTTTATCCACCTGAATCTCTTAGGAAGGAAAAGGGGGAAAGTCAAAAGATTTTCTGAGTCTTTCTTTTCTAAACAACCAGCTTAAAATCAACATCCTGAAAGGCAGGTTTAGGGTGGCAAAACCTTGGTCCCCATCACTCCCTGCCCACAATGGGCAATGTTTTCCTTTACAAATCTTTTTTTTTTCATTTCTTAAAATTCTGGATTCAGAATAACTAATTCTAATTTGAAATCAATTTAGATTAATAAATTGTTCACTAACTTTTTTTTTTTTGAGGGCAGTGTCACTGGCCCTCATATGTGGGTCTGAACCGGGGCCGCTGGCTTCCCAAGCCAGCGCTTAACCACCACGCCACTCGGCAGGCCTAACTTTTTTTTAAAAGTTTATTAGGGTGACAGTTGTTAGCAAAGTTACATAGATTTCAGGTGCACAATTCTGTACTACATCACCTATATATCACATTGTGTGCTCACTACCCAGAGTCAGTTCTCTTTCCATCACCATATATTTGATCCCCTTTACCCTATTCTGCATTGTCAGCTTGTCCACTTGGGATGACAATGTAAGATTGGTATTACAATCATAAATTACTATAACTACTAGGAATTAATTTTACTTTTTACTACTTCAGAAATTTTTCCTAAGTATTACATAGCAGTAAACTCAAAATGAATCTTATTATAGGAACTTAATTTCCAGAACTTTCAAAAGGTTTATTCCATCTGTAAAGACAAGTCACACAAATATTTGCTACAAGAAAACAACTTGCATTGTTATACATTTTTTAAAGATTTTATTGGGGAATCGGGGAAGGGGAACAGACAAGATGGTGTCCTTTTGTTCTTCAGTCTAGTTGCGGAGGACATTGCTTCACTGGCCCATGTTGGTATTATCATTGCGCTCTTCCCGGGTGAGGCAGATCAGTCGACAGCCTCTGGACGGCACTCACAGCGGCTCTTGGCAGCTCACACCAGCTGCCAGCCACTCACGCTGGCTGCCTGCCACTCACTGTAGCCTATGGCAGCCCACTGCAGCAGGGGCTGCAGCTATGCCATCCCCAGGGATTCACAGCCGCCCAGCTCCAGGTGGAGCTGTTGTTCACCATCTTAGCTGTAGAGGGCAGTGTCACTGGCCCTCATATGTGGGATCTGAACAGGGGCCCTGCTGCTCAGAGCTGACCTCCCAAGCCAGCTCCTAATCAATGTGCCACTGGGCCAGCCCCACTGTTATACATTTTAAATAAGTTCTTTCTTTATTTTCTACCTGTACTTAATAGGTACTATTTAACACATGTGTACATTTAGTATATACTCGTATATGAAAACCTATGTGGTGTTTGTCTTTTAAGACCATTCGTCCACTAGGAAAAATTTATTGGAAATAAATGATTTTTGCTTTGCTTTCTACTCTGTCTACTTACTAATTCTGACTAAAATAGCTAGGAAATTTGCCCTCATTATGTTCTGAGTAGCAGCAATTTATGGATAAATAATATCAGCTACAAAAATTAAAAACAACAGCAATGAAAAAAGCTAACATTTATGTTTTGCTTACTATTAGGTTGGTGTGAAAGTAATTGCGGTTTGGGACTGTGAATGCCATAATATATGGTGTCAGACTCTCCTTTAAACAGTTCTCATTTACTAACTTATTTAATCCGCACAACAATTACAGCAGATACATACTACTATTATCCTTATATTACAGTTTGGAAAACTGGGGCACAGAGAAGAAGGAACATGGCCAACATCATAAAACTAGCAACTGCTGAGGCTGGGATTGGAAACCAGGCAGGCTGTCTTTAGAGCCTGTAGCCTTAACTGCTATGTATATTGCTTTTCATAAACCATAAAAGACCTATGGCCTCCACGCATCCAGCTAACACTTTAAAAAAAGTAATGGCTGGGCCGGCCGAGTGGCGTGGTGGTTAAGCGCTGGGTTGGGAAGCCAGCGGCCCCGGTTCGGTCCCACATATGAGGGCCAGTGACACTGCCCTCAAAAAAAAAAAAAAAAAAAGTAATGGCCATCTTTTATTTAATACATTAATGTGATTTTGTTACCATAGGCAGAAAGAACAGGGTTGCATGGAGAGAGGGAGGATGGAGAGGAGGATATGAGGGGAAACAAAGGAAGGAGGAGAAGAGATCATTCTTAAGAAAAGTTAGCTACAGCTAATTGTAATGGATTATAATACTATTAGCATTACAGTCATTCTTAAGAACAGGTGCAGCTACAGATAATTGTAATATAATAGATTATTAGTATTGTGGGCAGGGAAAACTCTCCATCCCCAGTGTGTTCAGGACAGTTCTGACAAGGGCCAAGTAAGAACAAGGGAATCCCACCTCCTAATGGGACGGAGTGGTCAGCAGGGACCCACCCTAAGAACACCTGTGAGCCACTCCTAGAATTTGAATAGTTTGTGCCCTCTTTTGAATAAAATCCTAACCTTCTTTGTTCTTTGGAGCATTTGCCCTCCTGCCTGCCCACTCCCACTATTTTGGGAGGGTACTCTTTTCCTTTAATAAATTTACTGTTTCCTTGACTATATATTTTCACATGGCTTAATTCGTATGTCTTTGAATTCCTTCCTGCGAAAATACAAGAACCCCTTTTTTCCAGTAACAATTTAAAACTAAAATGCAAAGGCTTATATTGAGAAAAGAATTAAAAACAACAACACAAACAAACAAACAAAAATGGTTCAATGCCTCATCTTTCTCCATACCAGTGTTACTCCCAGAAACAACTGCTTTTAAATATTTTAGCTATTTTTCTGAAATGTACCCTTCTGTTTCAAAACAATAAACTTAAAATATTTTACTTAATTAATCAATGCTAGACATTATTTTTCTGATGTTTTGTGATAGCAAAGGAAGATTTATTTTTAGTATATGACATCTTCCTTTTCCTCCTCCCCATCCTTTTAATTTATTTATATACATTATTTTTTTCTTAAATGGATAGTTTTTAATATTTGCATTATTAAACTAAGTTAATGTTGCTCACTGCAGAGCCATAGAAGTATACTATGACTGTAGTTTCCTTTGCTGTGTGACAATTTTCTCTATGTTGCCTTGTTGCAATTTTTTAAATTGCTTAGTTTTCTATGTATCTATCCATAATTATTTTCACATAGTCTTTCAGATCTGTAACCATACACCTTTAACATTATTTCTTTAATCATCAAAACTGTCAGACAATCTAGTACTTTTTTTTTTTCTTTCTCTGAAAAACTAATTTCTGGAGTTTCTTTGTCCACCTGTCTCATTCCCAACTCATTCTTCTGTAGGCTTGCTGCACAGTGATGACCTATTTTTACCTTATACTTGATTATCTGGTCTGATACAGAATTCCACATGGAAAATTATTTCTCCTCGGAATGTTGAAGGCATTGTTCTATTATTTCTATATTGCAGTGCTGCTTTTAGAATGTCTAGTATATTTTAATCACTTAAATTTTATGGATGTGACCTTCTCTTCCCAATTATTTTGAGTCTTCCCCTTGTCTCTAGGTATGGGACATTTTTTGATCATATGCCGTGGTAAGCATTTTGGTTTTGGTTTTGTCTTGTTTTTAAATCAGTGTCCAAGGACTAGACTATTTCCCCTTTTCTTTCTTTCTTCTTTTTTTCCCTCTCATTTTTAAAATATATAATTGCATCTACCGTGTTTCCCCCAAAACAAGACTGGATCTTGTATTAATTTTTGCTCCAATAATCTACATTTATTCATTTATTCATATTCAAAAATCTACATTATTCAAAGAGTCATATCTGGCTGACGATCTTACTGAGGCTTATGTTTGGGGTAGGGCTTATATTACGAGCATCCTGAAAAATCATGCTAGGGCTTATTTTCCAGTTAGGTCTTATTTTCCGGGAAAGATGGTATTGTCTTTTCTCTGTTCTCTTTCTGAAAGTAGTCATATGTGAAACCTCATGCTTTTATCCTCTCCAACTTTTGCAGAGAATAATCTTCTGCCTGGAGGAAAAAAGAGTTGTCACAATTCTGTATGGGACAGAAATCATAAGTGATGTAATAATTGCATGTAACAATATTTAACTAATGCCCCAGGATTCAGCCATAACCTTCTCATCTTCCCCTCCACATTACCCCTCCCCCACATTCGCTAATACTTCAAATTTTTAAATCCTGAGGCTTTCAGAGGTTCTGTGAACAGGAATGATCCACTTAAATTTATCATTTACTTCTGAAAGCATTTTATATTATAGCTTTCTCCACCCTGCAAAGACTGTGACCATTCTCATTTACTTCCTGCTTTCAATAACATGTACAACAATCTCTTTCCATTGACGTTTCCTTCCTATTCACTTTGTTGTTATCAATGTATACCTTCAAAGTCATTATATTAGGGTTTCAGATGGAAGAGTAGATAAACACATGAGATTAATCTGTTGTATTTAGCCAAAAATCCAACAAACCATTCCCGCCCCTACAAATGCAACCTTCCCCTACCCTAAGAATGTTCCTACATGCAGTTCTAACTAGTTGTGAACATTTTATTGAAGCAATCCTGTCAAAAATGTGGTGTACACTTACAAAGTGTTTATTGAATGTAAGGGTCACAAGATATACTTTTCAACAACTCTCCTATCTGCACAGCTAGGTAAAAATTTCTATCATTTTCCCTGTCACTGGGCATTAAAGACATTTCTGCCAATAGGAGAAAGGCTAATCCACATGAGTCCCCAAGTTTATCCCAGAACTATAACTTTACTAATTGGCCTAAGATAATATGTGGCTAATAAATCTCTTAATTTTTTTTCCTCTTTATTTCATTTACGGCTCTTGATAATTTCCCTTTTCCACCCATCATCTTTAAAATTCCCATACAATATATGATTACATTTTAAAATTCCCAGAAAATTACATCTTCTTCAGATAGAAGTCATCTTTCCACCAAAAAGTAATGTCCCTAAAATATCCTAAAATATAATAAAATGCATGTTGTATTCTACAATTTTAGTTTAAAATTGAGCCTTTAGAGTGAGATATGAAAGGAAATGATAAAAAAAGTACTAGTTCATTTAATTCCCTACACTGACTAGGCAGCTTTATTCATTCAAGGACAGAAGAAAAAAAAGAAGAAAGAAGAGGGCTTCTGTTCTCCCTAAATGTAAATTACTGACACGATTGCAGATACTTATGCCAACATAAAGCTGAATTTAACAGGGCCCTCTGGAGTTTTAAATCGTCTGAACAGTGAATCTAATGGCTGGTATGCACTTTCTCTCAGAGAAGTTGTCAGTATTAAAATGAGAAATATGAAGATAGGGAAATAGTCACCTTAGTGAACTATTTGCTTAATAAAAATTAATGGTCAGTTTCTTGTTTATGTCCAGTTCACTGACTATCAATAAAAAATATTGGACAAGGAATCCATTATCCACATTTATTAAAATTACCCTCAGAGCCTATTACAGAGTATTTGTAAGGTAACAAACACTGAAAAGGCTTTCTGGCATCTGATAATAATTAGTCTGAAGTTAAAGGAACTCTTAGCCACTCATATCTTAATAGTTGTCTTCTGTAATATACAAACTTTTCTTGGCCATATGTCTGAGCCCTAAGAATCCTGAAATAATTTTCTTAAGAACTTTGATTCCATGGTAAAGTAATTTAACTAAAGTCATAATTCAATCAAATGCTTACTTAATGCAATGGACAGTATAATCAGTGTTTTAGAAATAATTGAAATGCCCACTATGTTCCAATACAAATAAAGAAATTGCTATTTTATGCCTAGATAACTCAAGAGAAAAATGTGGTGAAAATGGAAAGGATGTTCTATATAAGAGTTGTATATTAGTACACAGGCTTTCTGATAGTTTGAGATCTTAAATATTCAGATTTTAGGTCAGGTTAAAGGATTAGGGTGGTACTTTGAGTAAGAGTTTAATTGTTATAAAACTAGTTGAAAATTAACCACTTTATTTCTTTTTAAAAAGATTTTTATTAAAATATAGCTAATATACAATATTATATTAGTTTCAGGTGTACACCAAAGTTATTCAACATTTATATACCTAAAAAAGTGACCACCAGAAATCCAGAAACCATCTGACACTGTACCATGCTATCACAATATTATTGATGATATTACCTATGATATGTTACATCCACATGACTTATTTGCTTTATACCTGGAAATTTGAATCTCTAATTCCCCTTTACTCTTTTCCCCCTTTTTTAAATTTTCAATTATACAAATTGGTAGTTACAAAATAGTCATGGGGATGTAAAGTAAAATATAACGAACGTAGTTAATAATCCATCCGGTGCTAACTATGTATAGTGCCCGGTGGGTGCTAGACTAGTCAGGGGATCACTTCTTAAATTGTATAAATATCTAACCACTATGCCATATACCTGAAATATAAAATAATATTGAATGTCAACTGTAATTAACCACTTTATTTCCAATCACACTAAATATAAATACAGAATTCACTGATATATACATATATACATATTATAGTTGGAAGAAACAAAGCCTAATATTAACAAGACTATAAGAGCTTTGTGGGCAAGATATCTTGCTTTCATTTTATTTATTTATTTATTTATTTATTTATTTATTTATTTATTTATTTATTTTAGCTGAGCCATCCTGCCATCTGTTGGCAGCTTAGTGGAAGCTCAGCTTGGGCTGGGCATCGAACTGCTGTTGCTCAGAGCTCAGCTCGCACTCTTGAGCAAGCTCTTAACCAAACTGAGCCACTCGGCCAGCCCTTTGCTTTCATTTTATACTATGGTACTCCCTAGCATATAGTTAGGCATGGCTCAACAAATATCCCTAATCATTACAGTACTAGCTGTATACACTTCAACTATGCAACTGAGGAAATTAATATGTTGAACCAAGAGCTCTAAAATCACTACTAATGCATACAAATTATCACCAATCTGAAAAATGTTTTCTTAAACCTTTCCACAGGGTAGTTTCTCTATAATATCACAGTAAGATTAATATTTTGGATTTAATAAAATGGATCATAAGATATCAGACCAATAAGTCACCATAGAGTATATACACTTCAAATCCCATAATATTCAGTTGAGGGAATTTGTAATGAGAATTGTCTTCCTATGTTCTGCAGGTTAGGCACCCATACATTACCATTCTTTGTATTAGCCTCACACTCTTAATTTAAAAAAAAAATAAACATACACATATATTTGTATATTATCAAAAGAATTATTCTCATTATTAATGGGTAAATAATCAGATTTCTAAAAATAGAAGTTCCTTATCTTTATAGCTACAAACTCCCCGACATTTAGTGAGCATTTAGATGGTGCTCAGCCAAGGTAGGAGTACTAATATGAGTAATAGAATATTGACCAAGTTGAATTATCTTAGGGAGATGCTAGAATTCCCCCCCCAACCAAAACCTATTTATTTATAAACTGAAAACCAACTGTACTAAGAGAACATGCATAGCCAAAGCCTTGATTCTTTACCCTAAAATAGTTGTCTGTTTTCCTTACCAAAACTAGGCTACATGAATTAGAAGACTGTTTATTAAACTTACAATATAAGAAAATCATGAAATCTCATCTATGCCTGTTCAGTCTTTGGATATAGGCATATACTGAAAGAACTGGAAAGATTAGTTATAGAAGATACTGTTTTTATTTCTATTTTTGTAAAAACCATTCAACATCTCTGACTTAAACGTCTTTTCAACCCCAGTTCACTGTGCAAAAACTAATCTTAAACTTCCAAATATATTACTTGACATTTTATAGCCGTCAGAGCTGAATATCAATTTTTTAAATGTTAGTGGAAATTGGATAAGAAACCACATCTCAAAGGAGAATCACCAGAGTATGGAAGAAGGCTATTAATTTACTTCCCATTACCACCTGGAATCCCCTTTCACTGTTCGCATCTATCATCTGCTCAGCTTGGACTATACCCATAAAAATAATTTCCTGAGTAAGGGACTGAAAAATACCATCTTGTGATTTATATTTGATCACTAACCTGTGATTCAGACCTTAACTATTTTAAATAGTATTTAATTTTGATATAACATGATAGTTACTAGTGAAGATTATGTTCAATAACTTTTAAAGGCTAAAGATTATTTGAATAGATTTCACAATCATTTCAGTGTACATCTTTTGGTCTTTGATGTGCAAGACAATAACTAAAAAAATCATGGACTCCTGAGATCATAAATAACTACAGGCTACTACTTGTTCTGCTGTTTCAGCTTTAGGCAGGATCACATTTAACCTTCTTTGAAGCTCTTTCTTTTTTACAAAACGAAAGCACTTTCCTTTTTTCATATACACAAAAATACGTATTCATGAAGACATGCTATCATTAATTCTTACAGAGTATCAAATTACATGGATGCACTATAATTTATTTAGCCACACCCCAATTGTTGGTCAATTTGATTCTTTTAAAAACATTTTTTTCCTATTTTATATACTGGTGCAATGAGCATTCTAGTGCATATGTTTTGTGGATTTGTCCAATTTTTAATTTTTGGTTAAACTTGTAGAGACAGTATTTCATATCATGATTTGGGAATTTTGTTAATACTGATCAATTATACACCAAAAAAGTGTGCCAATTTACACCTTATCAGCAATATATGATAGTGCCTATTTCCCCATGCTTAGCCAAAACTGTAAACAATAATATTCTTTAATTTTATGGGTAGAATAAATGAAGCCTTATTATTTCTGTATATGATCCTTTGATTTTGATTAAGGTAAAACAGTTTTTACATAATAATCCACCATTTTGAATTCGTTTGTTATTTGACCATTCACATCCTTCCTAATTTTCTGTGGTCTATCATTTTATTATGGATCTGTAATGCCATGTTTCCTAACCTGAAGAGTAAAGAAATTCAGTTTTGGAACAAATTTTTTTTGTTGTTTCATCTGGGAATCTTTCACTTTTTTGAACAGCAGTACATAATTTTAAGACAAACTCAATTAACAGAGATTCCATTCAATTAAGATGGATTAATTAACAGACAATAAACGTGTTAAAAATAGATTTTCTTTTTTGAGAACTAATCATTTCCCAAAATACAGAGCAAAGTTTTTAATATATTTATATATAATTGTCATGGGGTAAAACATTGAAATCACACTACAAATAAGTATACAGAGAATATAAATTAATTTCTTATTTATCTATAGCTAATATTGTGTTCTCCTGAGCAGCAACTCACTGGTTAGCACAAGACAAAAAAAAAGTCAAATCTGGTCTCATCTTCTATGAAATTGCTCACTGTTTCAAATAGCCTTCCTATCCTCATGGATCTCACTATTTTAGTGAGTTTGGATGCAGACTGCTTCAGTTTATATGCCATTTAGTGTAGTTAGTCCCCTAGTTTCATCACCTGTAAAATGGGGACAATGATAATAACTGCCTCACATGGTTACTTGTAGAGACTAAATGACATCATGCATGTAAAATGCTTATAATGGTACCTGGCCCGTGATAAGCACTCAGTAAATGCTTGTTACTACTTTACTAATAAATAATTTATGAGAGTAAGTGTGATGTTTCATTTTATTTATCAACTTAGCTATGCCATGGTACCCAGATATTTGGTCAAACATTATTCAAGATGTTTCTGTGAAGGTGTTTTTTAGATGATATTGAGATTTAAATTGGTAGACCTTGAGTAAAGCAGATTACTCTCCATTATGTAGGTGAACTTCATTCAATCAGTTGAAGACCCTAGAGAAAAAAGACTTTGGTCCCCTTAGGAAGAGTAAACCTGCCTATAGACTGCCTTTGACCTTGGAGTACACCATCACGTCTTCCCTAGGTAACCAGTCTGTGGGTCTACCCTGTAGATTTTGGATTTGTTAGCCTACACAATCATATAAGCCAATTTCTTAAAATCTCTCTCTCTTTCTCTCTCTCTCTCTCATATACATATATACATATATATACATATATATTATATATACACACACATATATATTATATAATATTTATATATGTAAATATTATATAATAAATATATATATTTATATATAAAATATTTGCATATATATATATATATATATATATATATATATATATATATATATATTTGCTGTTGTTTTGTCCCCCTCTGGAGAATGCTGTAAGGTACAGCTTAAGGGACCTCTGAGCAGAGAAAAGAACTTGAGGTCCATGCATCCTCTGATACATGGGTGATGTATGTCACTTGTCCACCTAGGTCCTCCTTGCTTAGCAGAAACTAATGGATGAATTCCATTGTTGGCATATTTTCTGGTCTCTTGACTTAGTCATGGCTCAGTGGTGTGCCCTGGTTCTGTCAGCATCATCTTGGTTCTTGTGGCAGTATAGTTCTCTTTGGAGCCTGAAATTCATTTACATATCCCTTGGTTGGACTTTCAACTGTATTACCCATTAATCAGAGACAATTTGATTCTACTTCAGTGGCTATATTTCACAGATTCTCAAGCCAAACACTTAACTATAACTAGGTCCTGTTTATGCTTTGTAGGAGACAAAAGAAAGGTAAATGTCAAGCTATTTCTTTGACCATACTTTGTTACCAGGTTTTCTTTGACAGCCATGCCCAGATTGGTAGGGACTCCATACTAACTTCATATTCATTCTATCAATTAGTCATTTTTTGCAACAAACAAGTGGCTTGAAACCAAACCATTTATTATTGCCATGCATATGCAAGTTTACTGTGGGTTAGCTAATCTAAACTTGGATCAACTGAGTGGCTCTGCTTCAAGTTGCAGCAGTTTAGGCAGGTCTGCTTCTCTTTATAGGGCTATGGATCAGCTGGGCCTTTCTATTCTATGTGTGTCTCATCCTTCTTGGCCCAGCTATGTGGGGCAAAACCTTCTCATGGTGATAGCAGAAGAATAAAAGGCTAAACAAATACGTGAAGTCACTTAAGACCCAGACTTAGAGCAGGTCCATTGTTTCTGTCTATATGGCCGATCTAAAAGTAAAGACACAGGGAAATACATTCCGCTCACAATATAGGTATGGTAAGAGTGTAAATGCAGGGAGGTATGAAGAATTGAGTCTAATCATTTAATCTACCACAATTATCCTCCTACATTATTATGAGACAAAGTTAGGAGATGAGAAATTATGACACCCGTCTGCCTTGTTTCATACTTTCCTTTCCTACAATGTTCAGGGCTAGAGCTGAGATAAGTGTCTTCTCTCTTAACATCTCATATATCTCCTTTACATAAGACCCAAAGATATGGCCTGTCAATCTTGTTTCTTCACATGATAAATCGGGGACAAAAGTAATCAGAAAATAATTTCTGAACAAAATAGCCTGCCTCAAAAATTTAATGATTTGCTGCAAAATCCTTTCTATTATAATTTTTAAAATTTTATTCACAAAACCACCTTCTATCTGTTACACCTCACCATCCCTAACTCATGGCAGTCACCAATATATCATCTACTACTATAATTTTGTCATTTTAAGAATGTTATATAGGAGCCTTGTCAAGATAGTGGAATAGATAAATGCTGTGCTTGCCTCCTCCGAAGATCACATTAAAATTACAACCACATTATAGAAAAATGAATGTGGAGAAGCACCAGAAGACTAGCTGAACAAAAGGCCAATAGCAAGGATATAAAGAAGAAACTATGTCAAGACTGTAGGAGGGGTAGAGATGGGAAATGGACCAGCCCCATACCTACATGTAGTGGTTGAAAATCGGGAGGGATATGTCAGCTGCAAAGGTCTACCTGGAGGAGCAAAGGGTCCCAGCCCCACTGGGCTCCCCAGCCCAGAGCACCAGTGCAGGGAAGAGGAGCCCCCACAATATCTGTTTGTGAGAAACAGTCTGTCTGTCTGGGTGGGATGGAAGGCTGCTGGAAACTCAGGTATCCTCTTAAAAGGTCCAAATTCTCTCTCTCCCAAGCACTCACCCTTGGATCTGGTGGAAGGACGGTGGCTTTCAAAGCACCAGAGACATAAAAGGAGAGATTGAGTTGTGTGTCCTCAGGGTGAAGACTGAAGGGACAGCCACAATTGTCCCTATGTTAAGCCCTCTTTGGGCTGGCCGAGTGGTGCTGCAGTTAAGCGCTGGCTTGAGAAGACAGCGGCCCCAGTTCGGGTCCCACTTATGAGGGCCAGTGACAGTGCCCTCAAAAAAAAAAAAAAAAAGCCCTCTTTCCATACAGCCAAGGGGCAGGTGTCATCGTTCCTGTGTTGAGACTTCCCCACACATGACAGATCTGAATCTGCATTGCCCTGGTGAATTTTGCTCACTATAGCCTGTTGACTCCCTTGTACCCCGCCCCACCAAAGTCTCCCACAATCTCAGGCACTTGTGTAGGTGCCAGCCAGCCCTGGCTCATGCTGCAGTTTTTCTTGCACAAATCTCAGTTGTCTATGGGCCACAGGTGGGTGGAGGCTGGCCTTGGTGTGCTCTGAAGTTTTGCTGAGTGGCCCCAGGCATATATCACTAGCAGAAACCTGAATCTGCATTAAACCAGTGAACACCACTTGCCCTACTCTGAGATCCTGCCTCACCTAACTCACATACGCCCAAGGCTATTTCAGCAGTTAAGTCTTATGGGCAGCCAGCAGGCAACAGCAGGCCACGGTGTGCCCTGTGCCTTTTGCTAAGCTGCCTCAGGCCCAGGACTGGAGGTGGTCCACATTGGTTCACAGCATGGCCTCTCCTATGTGCCCCCCAGGTCCAGCACAGGCAGCAACCAACCACAGATTACTTAGTAGCTTACCAGGTAGTGCTGGGCCAGTCACAGGCAACGGCTGACCTTGGCCTGCAAGGGAGCCCCTCCCAAGAGGCCCCAGAAGTAACAAACCCAATGGCCACCTTCAGACCATAACAGAGCACCATTTGATTAGCCCCACAAGCTACACATCCAAAGGGTGGCCTCAGCAAGCTCGGGAGCCCACCGGAGCAAGTCCCACCCTGTGCAGTCAGCCCCCACACAGCAGCTCAGACACTGTGGGCATAGTCAATCCTCACAGCTAATACACGTGAGGGTTAATCCCACTGATGTTTGTGCCAACAGCCATCAAGTCTCAATTATAAGAGGGTGCACGAAAGGAACACTCCTGGAAAACACACATAAGTGATCAGGAATACTGTGCCACTTGGCGCTATAGGACATTTACTACATAAGGCCAACTGGCCAAGATTGGAGGAAAAGTATATCTATCTAAGATATAGAAACAAGAACAGAGAGCCAAAAATGAGGAAACATAGAAACACATGTCAAATGAAAGAACAGAAGAAAACGAGAGAGAAATAAATAAATTAAATGGAGGCAAGCAACCTACCAGAGACAGAATTCAAAACACTGGTTATAAAGATGCTTAAGTAACTTAGTGAGAACTTTAAAAAGAGAAAGTAAAAATAAAAACAGATTTAGAAAATATTAAAAACGTCAGAAATGTAAATAACAATAACTAAAATGAAGCATACACCAGAAGAAATCAACAAATCAACAGCAGTTTAGATAAAGCAGAGGATTCAATCAGTGATTAGTCAGACAAGGTAGAACATACCCAATCAGAACAGCAAAAAAAAATCCAAAAAAATGAAGGACAGTTTAAGGGGCCTCTGGCACAACATCAAGCATACCAACATTCACATCATAGGGGTAACAGAAGGAGAAGAAAGAGTAAAAGATATTGAGACCCATTTTGAAGGAATAATGACTGTAAACTTTCCTAACCTGGCAAAGGAAATAGACATACAAGCCCAGGAAGCACACAGAGTCCAAAACAAAATGAACCCAAATAGGCCCCACACAAAGACACATCACAATGAAAATGCCAAAGGTTAAACACAAAGAGAGAATCTTCAAAGCAGCAAGCAAAAAGCAGTTAGTTATTTGCAAGGGAGTTCCCATAAGACTGTCAGCTGATTAAAATTTCAGGTCAGAAGGCATTAGCATGAAATACTCAAAGTGATGAAAAGACCTACAACCAAGGTTACTCTACCCAGCGAGAATATTCCCAGACAAGAGAAAGATAAAGGAGTTCATCACCAGCAAACCAATATTACAGAAATGTTAAAGGGACTTCTTTAAAAAGAAGGGGGAAAAATAAAGAACATAAAGATGAAAAATAAAATGGCAATAACTATGTATCTATCAAATAATAACTTTAAATGTAAATAGATTAAATGTTCCAATCAAAAGATATGGTAGCTGAATGGATAAGAAAGCAAGACCCATGCATAGGCTGCCTATAAGAGACACACTTCATATCAAAAGACAGACACGTACTGAAAGTAAAGGTACAGAAAAACATATTTTATGCAAATGAAAACCAAAAAAAGCTGGGAAAGCAATATTTATATGAGAAAAATACACATAAATACAATCTATAGTATGAGACAAAGAAGAATATTACGTAATGATAAAGGGGTCAATATAACAAGAGGATATAACCCTTATAAACATTTATGAACCCAACATAGTAGCACGTAAATACATAAAGCAAATGTTAAATGACGTAAAGGGAGAGACTGACAATTATATAATCATACTAGTGGACTTTAACACTCATTTGGCATCAAAGGATAGATCTCCCAGACAAAACCTCAACAAGAAAACAGTGTCCTTAAATGACCATAAGATGAAAGGGATTTAGTTGACATTTTTAGAGCATTTCACCCAAAAGCAGCAAAATATATATTCTTTTCAAGTGCACATAGAACATATTCCAAGATAGATCACATCTTAAGCCACAAAACAAGTCTCAATAAATTCAATAAGATTAAAATCACATCAAGCATTTTCTCTGAATGGAAGGATATGAAATTAGAAATCAATTACAAAAGAAAAACTGAAAAGCATATGGAGGCTAAATAACATCCTACTAAACAATGAGTGGGTTAACAGTGAGATCAAAGAAGAAATTAAAAAGTACCTTGAGATAAATGGAAATCAAAACACAACAACCCAAAACACCATGGGACACAGAGAGAGCCTTCATAAGATGGAAAGGCATAGCAATACAGGCGTACCTCAAGAAGCAAGAAAAATCTCAGATAAACAATCTAACCTTACATATAAAAAAGCTAGAAAAAGAACAGCAAATAAAGCCCAAAATGAGGAGAAAGATGGAAATGATAAAAATTGGAGAGGAAATAAATGAAATAAAGTCTAAAAAACAATTCAAAAGATCAATAAGACTAAGAACAGATTCTTTGAAAAGATAAACAAAATTGATAAACCTTTAACCAGACTTATTAAGAAAAAAAAGGACACAAATAAATAAAATGAGAAATAAAGTGAAGTGACAACTGATACCACAGAAATGCAAAGGATTTCAAGAAAATACTATGAGCAATTATATACCAACAAATTGGACAATCTGGAAGAAATGGAGTAAATCCTAGAAACATTCAATCTTTCAAGACTGAATAAAGAAGAAATAGAAAATCTGAACAGACCAATTACTACAAATGAAATTGAATCAGTTCAGTAATCAACAAGTTCCCAACAAACAAAAGTCCTGGACCAGATGGCTTCATGGGTGAATTTTACCAAACATTCAAAGAAGAAATAAAGCTTATCCTTCTCAAACTATCCCAAAAAAATTAAAAAGGAGGAAATCTCCCACTCTCATTTTATGATTCCACCCCCAAATCTCCCACCCTCATTATCCTGAATCCAAAACCAGAAAAAAAATTACAGAAAAAGAAAACTATAGGCGAGTATCCCTGATAAAACCTGATGCGAAAATCCTCAAGAAAATATTAGCAAACAGAGTTCAGTGATACATTAAAAATATTATACACCATGATCGAGTGGGACTTATTCCTGGGGTGCAGGGTGGGTTCAATATCCACCAATCAATTAACATGATACACTACACAGACAAAATGAAGGCTAAAAGTTACATGGTCATATCAATAGATGCAGAAAAAGCATTGACAAAATCCACCATCAATTTATGATAAAAACTCTCAGCAAAGTAGAATAGAGAGAACATACCTCAAAATAACAAAGGCTATATATGATAAACCCACAGCTAGCATCATACTCAATAAGGAAAAGTTAAAAGCATTTTACCTAAGATCAGGAACAAGACAGGGATGCCCACTTTCATCACTTTTATTCAACACGGTTTAGGAAATCCTACCTACAGCAATCAGACAAAAAAAGAAATTAAAGCTTCTAAATTGGAAAACAAGAAGTGAAACTGTCATTATTTGCAGATAACATATTATATAGAGAGAACCCTAAAGATTCCACCAAAACACTATTAGAACTGATAAATGAATTCAGTAATATAGCAGGATACAAAATTAATATTCAGAAATTGGTTTTATTTCTATATAGCCATAACAAACTATCAGAAAGAAAAATTGAGAAAACAATCCCATTTACAATTGCATCAAAAAAAATTACCTAAGAATAAATTACCCAAGGAGGTAAAATACCTGTACCTGGAAAATTATAAGAAACTGAAGGAAGAAATTGAAGACACTAAAATGGAAGCATATACTGTGTTCATGGATAGGATGAATTAACATCATTAATATGTCCATATTACCCAGAGCAATCAATAGATTCAATGCAATCCCTAACAAAATACCAATGGAATATTTCACACCTAGAACAAATAATCCGAAAATTCATATGGAAGCACAAATGACTCAGAATAGCTCCAAGAATATTGAGAGAGAAGAACAAAGTTGGAGGTATCACAGTACCTGATGTCAAACTATACTACAAGACTATATTAATCAAAACAAGATGGTACTGATATAAAAACCAACATCAAAATAAGCTGAACAGATTAGAGAACCCAGAAGTAAACCCACATCTATATGGTCATTAATCTATGACTAAGAAGGGAAGATTATACAGTGTGGTGAAGACAGTCTTTTCAATAAATGGTGTTGGGAAAACTGGACATACACATGCAAAAAATAAAAATGGATTACCTTCTTACTCCATATACAAAGATAAACTCAAAATGGATTATAGATTTAAAAGTAAGACCCAAAACCATAATACTCCTAAATGAAAACATAAGCACTTAGTAATATATGTTCTTCTCTATCTTCTCAAGCAAGGGAAACAAAGAAATAATAAATAAATGTGACTACATCAAACTAAAAAGTTTTTGCACAGCAGAGGAAACCATCAAGAAAACAAAAAGACAACCTACTGAATGGGAGAAAATATTCAGCAATGATATATCTAATACAGAGTTAATGTTCAACATTTATAAAGAACTAATACAACACAACACTAAAAAAAAAAAAAATCCAATTGAAAAATGAGCAGAGGACATGATTCAATATTTCACCAAAGAGCACATACACGTGACCAATAGATATATAAAAAGATGCTAACATCACTAATCATCAGAGAAATGGAAATTAAAACCACAATGAGATGTCCCCTCACTCTGGTCAGAATGGCTAGTATCAATAAATCAACAAACAACAAGTGCTGGGGAGGATGTGAAGTAAAGGGAAGCCTCATGTATTGTTGGAGGGATAGCAAATTGGTACAACCACTATGGAAAACAGTATGGAAGCTCCTCAAAAAATTAAAAATATAAGTACCTTGTGACCCAGCAATTCCACTTCTGTGTATTTATCCAAAGAAACCCATAACATTAATTTGAAAAGATATATACACACCTATATTCACTGCAACACTGTTTACAATAGCTAAGATGTGAAAACAACCTAAGCTCCCATCAATAGAGAATTGCATAAAGAAGATGAGATACATATATACAATGGAATATTACTTGGTCATAAAAAAGAATGAAATCTTACCATTTGTGACAATATGGATGGACCTAGAGAGTATTATGCTAATTGAAATAAGTCAGACAGAGAAAGCCAAATATCACATGATCTCACTTATATGTGGAATTTAAAGAACAGAATGAATGACCAAACAAAACAGAAACAGACTCATAGATACAGAGAACCAACTAATGGTTGCAAGATGGGAGGGGTGTTGGGTGGCTGGGTTAAAATGATGAAGGGATTAAGAAGTACAAATTGATAATTTCCAAATAGTCACAGGGATGTAAGGTAAAGATAGGAAATATAGTCAATAATATTGTAATAAGTATGTATAATGCCAGGAGGGTACTGGCTAATCTGGGGGAGCACTTTGGAAATTATATAAATCTATAACCACTATGCCATTCACCTAAAACTAATATAAAATACTATTGAATGGCAACTGTAATTGAAAAATAAAAATAATTGAAAATAAGAATGTTATATAAATGGGATCAGTATATATATCCTTTTGGGATTGGTGTTTTTCCACAGAGCATATTTCCTCTTAGATCCATCCAAGTTATTACATGTTTCAGTAGTTTCTTTTTATAACTCAACAGTATTTTATGATATGAATGTACCACAATTTGTTTAACTATTGACCTTGTAAAGAGTATCTGAGTGGTTTCCAATTTTTTGGCTGTCACAAGTGAATCTGCTATAAATATTAATGGATAGGTTTCTGTGTGAACATACATTCTAATTCTCTACAATATACTTTTTATTTCTCTACAATAAATTGCCAAAGAGTATAACAGCTGGTCATATGGCAGTGGCATGTTTAACTTTATAAGAAATTGCCAAACCCTTTTCAGTTGCTGCACCATTTTTCGTTCTCACAAGCAGTAATGAGTGACAGTTTCTTTACATCTTTCCCAGCATTTGGGGTTGTCATTATTATTATTTTGTTTTATTTTAGCCATTCTGGTAGGTGCAGAGTAATCTCATTGTGCTTTTTTTTTTTTCTTTAGGGCAGTGTCATTGGCCCTCACATGCGGGACCCAAACCGGGGCCGCTGGCTTCCCAAGCCAGCACCCAACCACCGCGCCACTCGTCCGGCCCTCATTGTGCTTTTAATATTTATTTCCCTGATAGCTAATGACGTTGAAAATCTTTCAATGTGCATATGTGACATCTGCATATTATTTTTGGTGTAATGTCTGTTCATGTTTTTTGCCCATATTCTAACTGCTTTTTTTTCTCAAGGGGTTTGGGAGTTCTTTATACATTATAGATACTAATCCTTTGTCAGGTATGTGGTTCAGTAATATTTTCTCCCAGTCTGTTATATTTTTTATCCTTATAACAGGATCTTAGAGCAAATTTTTAACTTTGGTGAGGGAGATTTTATCGAGTTTTCTTTTTCCTTTTCAACAACTACCACTAGAGCAATTGAACATTCAAAGACAAAGAAAAATCAAGCTTTTCAAAAAATATTTCAAAAAATATTTCAGACAAAAATTATTAGAACATTATATAGGAGAAAATCTACAGGATTCATGGCTAGGTAAAACTCATTTTTTTCTTTAAAAATAAAGAAATTATCTGGTTTTATTTAGAAGCTGCTGATCATGTGATAGAAAAGCAGATATGGTACAAAATTACAGTAATTTAGGTCATTATAAAATGCAAATCCTTAAGTCTTTACAATTCATTACAGAGTCTTTGAATTCCTATTTCATATGTAGCAAATCAATATACTACCCCAATCAAAATCACCTCTTTATATGTGAACCATCCATATTTATAGAAGTATGCATAGAGAGATGTTCTAAGATTCTCCCAACACAGTGTTAGCTGCCTGTCAGAGGCACAATGGACTTCTCTGAATGAAAGATGCATGTTGGTACAATTGAGTAAGTGTCTCAGGCATAAAATACAGGCTGCATTACCAGTCCCCAGAGGTAAGGTACAGATAGCTGCTGTCCTGGGCACTGCCTGTCTGATGAGGCCCTGGGAGGTGATGGCACCTTGAGATGCTGGCCCTCTGGCCAGACCTGGGTACCCAGGGGACAGCCACCTCCCATTACCCACTGCAGTCCCTTGGGTTGGGGCCGAGTGGTGACTGTGTATGTGTAAAGGGGGAAGTAGGGGGCCAGAAGGGTCCCTACCCAGTCTATGATACATTTGTGTATCTGTTATGGCCCCTCCTATCCTTGAACTGCCCAGGGTATTTGTGTGGCACCTGAAGCCACAGACAAAACTGCTGACATGTCCCACATCTGGCCCCAGCTTCTAGGCTGTCCATCCCCTCTTGCTTTCATACTAAATCACAGAGCCTGGGATCTTCTAGGAACTGCATCAAGCATCCAAATGCAGATATTTCATTTCAAATTAGGTCTGTTTATTAGCAAGCTGTAAACCATTTCCTGCCCTCACACTTATAGTAGTCCCCAGTTTCGTTATGCAGTTTCAGTTCCTGAGCTCAACAGTGGTCTGAAAACATTAAATGGAAAATTCCAGAAATAAGTAATTCATAAGTTTTCAATTGTATATTATTCTGAGCAGTGTGATAAAATCTCTCACTGTCTAGCTCTGTTCTGCCTGGGATGTGAATCATCCCTTTGTCTGGCATCCCCCAGTGGATGCCTGAAATCATAGATAGTACCAAACCCTACATATACTGTTTTTTTCCTACATATACATACCTATGACAAAGGTATGCTGTTCTTCCAAAGGCTGCCTCACCTGCCTTTGTGGGTCATGGGATGTTGATGGGGCCAGAGCTCAGTCGAGAGCCAAGTCAGCTGCACTGAATTCTGACAGAATTGCTGAAGAAAAGGGATGCACAGGCTGGGCAGACCAGCCTCTCTCAGCACAGGGCAGGCCTCCTAGCCACAGTAACTCACAAAGAACAACAAGGGCACAAATGTCTCCTTCTCTCTAACATGCAACCAGGACAGAACCCCAAATATGCTTCATTCTAAAAAAAAAAAAAAACAAACAAGCAAGCTGAGAGCTTTGATACTTGAGGGCAGCAGTAATGCTTTCCTTCCACAAGAAATGACTGCTTTTCCACTCAATGGGCAGGATTGCCTTCCCCCTGAAAGAACAGCTGAAAGCTATGAGAAAAGGTGACGTTAGAAGAAAGAGAAGCAGGTGGTATGAAACCTCTTCAGATAACAGGGCTGGCCTGAACGAAATTATTCAAGACCCTTCCATTGTTCCAGCAAGCTCCAGCTAATAAGAACCTGCTCAATTTGATAATTCCATTATTGTCTACTCCGTTTTAATTAAGCCAAATGATAAAGAGTTTGACACTACTAATCCCCCAACTGACTTTCCCAAGATAGTTCTTTGGAAGGTTGTTGAACAGCCTGTCCACAAGATGGGCTCCACAAGGACTTCGCTAAGTAAACAGGGATCAGAAATACCCAAAGACCTTCATTTCTCCAGTGTCTTCTCTCCAACAAGCTTAGTGCATGACTTTCTGCCCACAGACAAATCATCTGAAGTTGTGGGAGCAAGAGCTGCTCTCCTCAGCAAACAGGGTGATGGTGTTGCTAAATGCAAAACATGAATTTGAAAAAATATATGCACCCCTATGCTTACTGCAGCGCTATTCACAATAGCCAAGATATGGAAACAACCAAAATGCCCATCAATAGATGATTGGATAAAGAAGCTGTGATACATTTATACAATGGAGTATTATTCAACCATAAAAACAATGAAATCTTAATTTGCAACAACATGGATGGACCTAGAGAATGTTGTTCTAAGTGATGTAAGTCAGACAGAGAAAGACAAATACCATATGATCTCACCAACTGGACAAACACTTAACCAAGTTTACTATTTGGAAGTGTTCAAAAGGATGCGTGGAAGTTAGATGACCTGAACTTTTCCCCAACAATTCATGTCCCTTGCATCATGATAATACACCAGCTCACATGGCATTGTGTGTGAGGGACTTTTTAGCCAGTAAACAAATAACTATATTGGAACACCCTCCCTACTCACCTGATCTGGCCCCCAATGGATTCTTTGTTTACCCAAAGATAAAGGAAATATTGAAAGGAACACATTTTTATAACATTCAGGACATCAAGGATAATACAATGACAGCTCTGATGGCCATTCCAGAAAAAGAGTTCCTAAATTTCTTTGAAGGGTGGACTAGGCACTGGCATCAGTGCATAGCTTCCCAAGGGGAGTACTTCAAAGGTGACTGTAGTGATATTCAGCAGTGAAGTATGTAGCACTTTTTCTAGGATGAGTTTGTGAACTTAATTGTCAGACCTCATATATGTGGAATTTAAAGAAAAGAATAAATGAACAAACAAAACAGAAATAGACTCAGAGATATAGGGGGAAAACAACCTGATGGTTACTAGACAGGAGAGGGGTGGGGATGGGAGAGAAGGTGAAGAGATTAGAAAGTACAAATCAGTAGTCACAATATAGTCACAGGGATATGAAATACAGTATGGGGAATATAATCAATAATGTTATAAAGATTATGTAGGGTGCCAGATGGACACTGGACTTACCAGGGAAACCACTTCATGGGCTGTGTAGACACCTGACCACTGCTCTGTACACCTGAAGCTGAAGATGAATAATGTTTTTTGTTTTTTTTTGAGGGCAGTGTCACTGGCTCTCATATGTGGGACCCGAACCAGGGCCACTGGCTTCCGAAGCCAGGGCTTAACCACCGCGGCACTTGGCCAGCCCTGAAGATGAATAATGTTGAATGTCAACTATAGTTTTATATATATATATATATATATATATATATATATATATATATATACATCTCGTCCTCATGGGATGTGTAGTACAACATAAGGAATACAGTCAATGGTATAATAACAGCTATATATGATGTCAGAGGGATAATAGATTAGAAGGGTTATCACTTTGTGAGGGGTGTAAATGTCTAACTGTTATATTACTTTGTACAACTAAAACTAAAAAAAAATTAATTAAAAATAAATAAGAAAGGCCTTTCAAAATGAGAGGCAATAATACTTATTTGAGATCAATAACAGTAGCCATTCAGATGCACTGGTTCAGGCAGAAGCCCAAATAGTGTTCCAGTTAGGAGACAAAGACAATGGGTATTTATTAGAAGGAAAAGAGGGAACAATTACATCAGCAGAAGGAAGGCATTCCTATTGGCGCAGATAACATCACATAGTGACGTTAATTCTATACAATGGTTTCAGATTTAGTCCAGTGGTCATCAGTCCAGAGTCCAGTAGTCATAATTATTGCTTTCTTGTTACCTTTACAAACAGTACTTTGGGGCACAAAGTTGCTTTAGTCTCAGTCCCAGGCTTATTTTGCTCTGTTTTTACCTTCCAAAGGTTTGACATAAAATGCATAAGGCAGTTCCTCTGGCATGACAGCTCTGCCTCCATTTTACATTGGCTCAATTTATGTTAATTTTTGACAGTGTACACAGAGAAAACTGTCTAACTGAACAATTTTAAAGAGGTTCTGTGCTGGGAAGGAGGTTAAGTAGAAAAGCTGGCACTGAATTGATAACATTTAATTCAGGGATGCATGCGCAGCAGGTGTTCCCCAAAATGTCAGCTGAAGACAGGTAGGAATACAAATTAGTGCCTGCCTCCAGAGGGGTGGAGGTCCCCACAGACCTGGGGCTCCCAGAAGGCCCAGGCCTCGCCCTCACATGAAGGAGACAGGACTCTCCTGGGCAACCATCTAGTGCGCAAACCACCAGCGCTCCTCACCCTTGTGTCTGGTAGCTAGGACTGGAGAAATAGAAAGACACCTATCATCCAGGCAAGGGGTGCTGTTTGGACAAAAACAGGACACTGCAGGCAGCTGTCACAGTGGAATGCTGACTGCTAGGAATCCCTGCCAGGGAGATCCAGGTCAGCCATCTGCTGGGTGCTGGGTCAGCAGATCCTCATGAGAGCACTGGGTTAAATGACTAAAACCTGATGGATTCTCTGAGGCTCTGGGTCTGGTTGCTCCCGGTGCTGGGGCAGAGGCTGAGGCCGGCCAGAAGGCAGCCATAGTGCTCTGAGGAGTGAGTGATCCGCAGGAGACTGGCTGGTGCTTCGTGGGGACAATAGAGAAACTCTCAGGCTGGAAGTCAGAAGCTCAGGTTTCTGTAAGCTGGAAGAAAAATCCCTGAACTTTTCCTTGGTTTAGCCTGTTCCTGAGAAGATCCCTTCCAGCTCTAAAGCTATAAATATTTGCTGACGGAACGCTAAAAGAAGGGTGTGCTCTTAAACTCCTGGACCTGTCTGGAACCCCTTTCATTACAATGGAGGAGGAAATGTCTTTGTGGCAGTTCTGGGAAGGCTGAGTTCTTATTAAGGGCCATTGAGCCCCAAAGTGAGATTGGGCCTGGCCCAGCACAAGCTAAGTGTGAATGATTCCATACCATCCTGATGATTATCCAACCATGGGGACCAGCAGGAGGGCAGAGAAACAGCTAATCACCTGGCAAACAGCTGACTGTTAGTAATTGTTAGCTGAATTTTTAGAAAAAAAAAAAAAAAAAAACTAGACTAAAAAAATTTAGGGCTAAGGAACCACCTAATTTTTAATGTCAAAAACTGAACATTATCTAGCTTATTCTTTGTGCTCCTTCTGTTGCAAACTCTAATTTCTCTTCAGACCTGGCTGCCTCAAGCAGATTAGATTTATAACTGTGTGTCTGGAAGGACAAAAGAGAAAAGTACATCCTTGTTTTTCAAAATATTACCTTGTTTACTCATGTTAATATGAAATTGACCAAAGTGTTCATGGTGTTACACTAATTGGTCAGTAAAAATACCCATGAATCTGCCTCCAGTGTAGTGTATTTTACTAGAGCATATAATTTTTTTATTTTCCAAGGATAATGTATTCTAAACTCCATGACACTGTATCTCACTAGATATATCATAGATAAGAAAGCATATCAATGTATCTCTTATCTCTCTGATTTTCCTGTGTCCATGCCTCTGTTGAAATTTGGTGTGCACAAAAGGTAGCTTACCAACAATTCACCATGTTTAATCAAATACCCAAGAAAGTCAGTACATTTTGCTGTGTTAACAAGACAAAACAAACAAACTTTAAACAAGTGTGACAGCTCAGAGTGAAAATGAAAAGTGACTTCATAGGTCACACCATTCATGATCAGTTTGCCACTTTATATAGAAGCACATATTTAAGTTAAAGCAAGTAATTCTTTTCCCTAGGAATCAACATGTATCACACTTAAATCCTATTTCAGTTAGTAATTAAAAGCTGCATACCAATTAAATGCTTCCTGAACTTTATCAGAAGACTCAGCCTTCTGGGATGGCAGGGTGGCTCAGTTGGTTAGAGCACATGCTCTGAACAACAAAGTTGCCAGTTCGATTCCCACATGGGGTGGTGGGCTGTGCACCCCTGCAACTAGATTGAAAATGGCGACTGGACTTGGAGCTGAGCTGCACCCTCCACAACTAGATTGAAGGACAATGACTTGACTTAGAACTGATGGGTCCTGGAAAAAGCACACTGTTCCCCAATAAAAAAATAATAAATAAATAAAAAGACTTAGCCTTCTTAAAATGTAAATATTCCAGAAAAAATATAGGCTTTAAGCTTATTAATAAATATTTTAAGTTAAGTGAGGGTGAAGGAAGTGGAAATGGTAAAGTTTGGTGGAGGTTGGAGAAGCTCACAAATAGGAAAACTTAAATGCAAGAAGGATGGAAATATCATACTTGCTTTACCTCATACATTTACAACAATATGGCAATAGCTGGCAAAGGCTACACTGTTGTGTAGCCAGAGCTCGCTGATCTCTTTTAGCACCAATATATGGTGAGAACAGATCTCCACAGGTTCAAGTGTTAGCTTGTAGTTTCTGTGGAAACCATGCCCAAAATCAGTAAAGCACATTCAACTAACGCACAATCTAGAGGCAGCCTGAGCTACTCACACCATAGAGCAATCAACACTTTCCCAAAGTGGCCCATCACTGACCATATTAGCTGGGACTTAAAATTTATTTAAGTAGTTCATTGTCAGTTGGCTTCATTTAGTGAAAAAATAAAAAATAAAAAAACCCTGAGCAGCTAGCTTTATAAAGTTATATATTTAAAAAATAAATGAGGGTTACTTGATAATACTTTAGAATATTTTTTTCCAGCTCTCATTTCTCAGTATCTGCCCCTTTAAAGATGTGGTATATATCAACACTCTCACTAAATGTTAATGTTTGGTCTTTTCATATGTGGTTTAAAAAGGACTAAACAGTATATTCTTAACTTGTATTTTTATGACATTCTGAGGACAAATTCTCCCATATGAACACATTAGGTGCTTAATATTGGAAGTCAAGGGGAAAATATTATTCAATATATTGCACACATTTCTATTTTACACATCTTTATGGCATGGCTGAAGGAATAGCAATTAAAACAACTTTACTAATTCAGGCATACCTATTGGATGCTGACTACTGGACTATAGTCTCCCATTGTTGTTTGTCTATTACCCCAAACAGAAAGAAAACTCTGTAAGCAATTTCTTTCATTAGCATATTTTAAAATGTTCACTTAATCTCCCCAATCACCACCTGTGAAGTAAACACGAGGAAACTTAAATCGAATGTCAGACATTTCCTGAGCAGTTGTTAAGGAACTGATTTCTGAAGAGACAATGTAGAAAGCTCCATGCCTAATAATTTTTACTAATCATCTCCAAAAACAATTGTTTCTTCTTCAGGTTAAATGTATTATCAGGAGGATATAGCCTAGGATCATAGCCAAGGAAATGACACATTAAACTGTGAAATGAAACTATTTTTGTCTTTAAAATTTTATTTCTACTATCAAAGCATGGTATAATTTGTACTACAAAAATTAATTGATAATAATCATGTGACAACTGAGGCAGATTCTTTAAGGGACTACACAGAACTTATGAATACATGCAGTTAGCAACTTATAAATGCTTTTTTTAGAGTTTATGTGTAAGTCAATTTTATGGTGTGCTAGACAGAAAACATATTTATAAACCTCACCTATATATGGACAACAGTTCCTAGGCTAGCCCACAAGCACCTATTTAATTAATGTAGTTTATATGGTGTATATATAAAGTGAACAAGTAAAATAATTTAAAATAAAAAACATGTAGGGCCGGCCGAGTGGTGCGTTGGTTAAGCGCTGGCTTGGGAAGCCAGTGGCCCTGGTTTGGTCCCACATGTGAGGGCCAGTGACACTGCCCTCAACAAAACAAAACAAAACAAAAACATGTATAATTGATGTCCTCATATAAAATGATATTTATGTGATTAAATTTTTAAAAAGTATTCATCTATTGAACTATACTTGACATACAAAGAAAAAAATAATAGTATATTAGTTTCAGGTGATTTGCCATTTATAAACCTTACGAAATAGTCATCACGATAAGTTTAGTAATTATGTGTCATCATACAAAGTTAATACAGTATTATTGACTATATTCCCTATGCTGTACATTATATTCCCATGAGTTATTCATCTTATACCTGGAAGTTTGTACCTGTTAATACCCTTCAACTATTTTACTGGATCTTTTTTTTTTTTAAGATTTTATTGGGGAATTGGCAGAGGGGAACAGCGTTGGGGAATCGGGGAAGGGGAACAGACAAGTTGTTGTCTTTTTGTTCTTCAGTTTAGTTGCGGAGGATGTTGCTTCACTGTTGGTATCATCATTGCGCTCTTCCCGGATGAGGCAGATCGGTCGCTGGCCTCTGGATGTCGCTCACCGCGGTTATTGGCAGCTCACACTTGGCTGCCAGCCGCTCACGCTGGCTGTGGGCCACTCACTGTAGCCTATGGCATCCCACTGCAGCAGGGGCTGCAGCTCACACCATCACCGGGGTTCGCACAGCCCAGCTCCAGGTGGAGCTGTTGTTAGGTGTAGAGGGCAGTGTCACTGGCCCTCATGTGGGATCTGAACCGGGGCCGCTGGCATCCCAAAACCAGCGCTTAACCAATGCGTCACTCGTCCGGCCCTTTACTGGATCTTATGGTAGCTCTATTTTTACCTTTTTTGAGGAATCTCCATACTGTTTTCCATAGTGGCTGTACCAATTTACAATCCCACTAACAGGTCATGGAGGTTTGCTTTTCTCTACATCCTCACCAATACTTCTTGTTTGCTGATTTATTGATTATAACCATCCTGATAGGAGTGAAGGGATATATCATCGTGGTTTTGATTTGCATTTCCCTGATGATTCATGATGTTGAGCATCATTTTATGTGTCTGTTGGCCATTTTTATGTCTTCTTCAGAAAATTAGACATTATTCAGGTCCTTTGCCCATTTTTTTGATCAGGTTTCTTGTTGTTGTTTTTTTATGTTGAGTTGTATGACTTATATATATGTTGAGATATTAACCCCCTATTCTTACATCATTTAGAAACATCTTCTCCCATTCACTAGGTTGCCTTTCATTTTGTTCATGATTTCCTTCACTGTGCAAAAGCATTTTAGTTTACTGTAGTCCCATTTGTTTACTTGTGCTTTTGTTGCCCTTGCCTGAGGAGAGAGATTAAAAAAAAAAATTGCTAGGACTTATGTCAAAGAATTTATTGCCTATATTTTCTTCTAGGAATTTTATTGCTTCAGGTCTTACATTTAAGTCTTTGAGTTTATTTTTGTATATGGTGTAAGGAAATTGTATATTTTTTATTTTTTTGCATGTAGCTGTCCAGTTTTCCTAACACCATTTATTAAAGAGACTGTCTTTCCCCTGCTGTATATATTTGCCTCCTTTGTCACAGATTAATTGACCATAAAAGTGTGGATTTATTTCTTGGTTCTTTGTTATGTTTCATTAAGCTATGTGTCTCTTTATGTTCCAGCACCATACTGTTTTTATTACTATAGCTTGGCACTATAGTTTGAAATCAGGAAGCGTGATACCTCCAGATTTGTTCTTCCTTCTCAAGATTGATTTGGCTCTTCAGGATCTTTTGTGGTTCAATGCAAATTTTAGGATTATTTGTTTTAGTTCTGTGAAAAATGCCATTGGTATTTTGATAGAGATTGCATTGAATCTATAGATTGCTTTGGGTAGCATGGAGATTTTTTAATTCTTCCTATCCATAAGCATGGTATATTTATGCATTTAGTTGTGCTGTCTTCAATTTCTTTCAATAATGTCTTATAGTTTTAATAGTGCAAGTCTTTCACCTTGTTTAAATTTATTACTAGGTATTTTATTCTTTTTGATGCAATTTTAAATGAGATTATTGCTTAATTTCTCTTTCTGTTAGTTTATTAGTATATTGAAATGAAATACATTACTATATATTTATTTTGTCTCCTGCAAATATACTGACTTAATTTATTAGTTCTAATAGTTTTTAGGTTGAATGTTTAGGGTTTCCTATATATAGTATGTCATCTGCAAATAATAACAGTTTTACTCCTTCCTTTCCAATTTGGATGCCTTTTATTTCTTTTTCCTTCTCTGATTGCTGTGGCTAGGCCTTCCAATATGATGTTGAATAAAAGTGGCAGGAGTGGGAAACCTTGTCTTGCTCCTGAATTAGAGGAAAACTTTCAGTTTTTTACTACTGAATATGATGTTAACAGTGGGTTTGTCATATATGGCTTTTATTATATTGAGTTACTAGGTTCCCTCTATAACCACTTTGTTGAGATAAGTAGATGTTGAATTTTGTCAGATGCTGTTTCTGCATATATTGAGATCATCATATGATTTTCTCTTGATTTTGTTAATGTGGTGTATCACATTGATTGATTTGTGGATGTTGGACCATCCTTGCATCCCTGGACTAAATCCCACTTGATCACGGTGTATGATTCTTCTAATGTATTTTTGAATTTGGTTTGCTGATATTTTGTTGAGTATTTTTGCATCTATGTTTATAAGGGATATTGCCCTATAGTATTCTTTTTTTGTGTCTTTGTCTGGTTTTGATATCAAGGTAATGCTGGTCTCTTGGAAATGGCTCAGAAGCTTTGCCTTCTTTTCAATATTTTGGAATAGTTTGAAAAGAATAGATGTTAACTCTTCTTAAAATGTTTAGTAGAATATACTTATGAAGCCATATGGTCCTGGACTCTTGTTTGTTGGGAGTTTTGTTTTTGTTTTTGTTTTTAACTAATCCAATATCATCACTAGTAATCAGTCTGTTTATATTTTACATTTCTTCCTGATTCAGTCATGAAACTTTGTATATTTTTAGGAATTTATCCATTTCTTATAGGTTGTCCTTTTTATTTTTGGTGTATAATTGTAGTAATCTATTATGATCCTTTGTATGTCCGTGGTGTCAGTTCTAACTGCTCCTTCATTTCTGATTTAATTTATTGGGCCATCTCTCTTTGTTATTAGTCTAGCTAAAAGTTTATCAATTTTCTTTATTTTTTTTGAAGAAGCAACTCTTAATTTCATTGACTTTTTCTGTTTCTTTAAGCCTCTATTTTGCTTATTTCCACTCTGATCTTTATCATTTCCTTCCTCCTACTAATTTTGAGCTTCATTTTTTTTTCTAGTTTCTTTAGGTATAAAATTAGATTGTTTATTTGAGATTTTTATTGTTTCTTGAGGTTGGCCTTTATGACTATATACTTCCCACTTGTTGTTGCTTTTGCTGCATCCCATAGATTTTGGAATGCTATGTTTTTGTTTTCCTTGTGTTGAGGTATTTTTTTATTTCCTTTTTGATTTCTTTGTCGACCCATTGGTTGTTTAATAGCATGTTGTGTAGCCTACATGTTTTTTCTTTTTCTAGATTTCACTCTTGTAATTGATTTCTACTTTCATACTGTTTGATCAGAAGATACTTGATACGATTTCAATCTTTCTAAATTTACTGAGACTTCTTTTGTGTTTTAACATGTGATCTATCCTGGAGAATATTGCACGTACACTTGAAAAGAAAGTGTATTCTGTCAAATGAAATCTACTTCACAGAACACCTACCTAGTTCTGGTTATTCATCCAGTTGGGCAAAGCCTGAAACTCTCCTTAGGAATCATGGTGCTTGAACATTACTACTGGGTACATGGAAATTATCCTCAAATTTATAATGAATTGAAAAGGGGAATATTCTGTATTCTAAGAAACTCTCCTTTATCTAGTTTTAATTGATGTGTTCCAAGCACATTGCAGCCACTTCAAGAAATTTTGGAGATAGTTAGGTATGGTCATATTTCACTGACACATAGTTTTAAACATCCTTTCTACATATAAGGAAAATTGGCCTCAGAAAAAAATATTTGAGTCTTCAAAGGGAGTTCAACTTTCCAGTCTATTTTCTATCATTTGGCTTTTATTCTCATTTTCCTTTGGGCTGCTTTGTGCAATCATATTTTTCTTCTGTGTTTTGCATAACCTAGATATGACTGAGTTAATTAATGCTATTTTAACAAAATCGTATTTTGTCATATCTGGAAAGGAACTTAAAGCCATCTGGTCCTACCTTCGCATTTTACAACGGAGGATACAGGGGCCTATAGTCAAACAGTAGAAGATCTAATTCAAGGATTCAGGGCTCAAACCTCTAGCATGTGTTCTTTGGACTGCCCCAAATCCTCTAGTTCATCTGAATTCTTGGATTTTACCATCTTGTGTTTAATATTTAAAAAATCTTATTGCCAATATAAGAGTCCTGAAATGCAACTGACATGACAGAAAAAGTACAGAAAAATGAATAGAACAATTGTTTAAAGATGCAAGTCAGATCACATTACTCCTCGGTTGAAAACTCAATAGTGCCACCTCACCTCATTCAGGATGTTAGCTAAGGTCCTCATAATGGCTTGCAAGAGTTTTTATGATCTAGTTCCCTGTTGTTTCTCTGACCTCTTTACTTGTTTCTCTCACCCTCATTGACTCTGGTCCACCCATACTGGCCTCTACTGTTCTTTAAATCACCAATTTGTTTTCTTCCTTAGGGCCTCTCCACTTGCTACCTCTTCTCCCTAGAATGCTCTTCTTTCAGTTATCTACGTGGCTTGCTCCCTCACTTTACTTGGGTCCCTGAGGTCTTTCCTTGCCATAATACTTAAAATAGGGATAGTCCTTCATCAGTGAGCACTCCCCTTTTCCTCTCTGTTTTTTTTCTATAGTACTTATTACCATATAATATGATCTGCTAAAATAGGCTTCCTAGCTTAAGGTTGTTTTTGTTGTTTGCAAAGGAAAATTTTTAACGACATAGTCTCATAGGCTGTTAACAGATATATAAACCCAATCAAGATCTTGTATATATATGTTGGTGTGCAGCATCAAATCAAGTTTTTCAGTCCTTTCTGTCTGAAATTGACTATTTTCACGTAGCTAAGGCTTGGGAATTTGAGCTGATATTCTAGTACTCATTCTCATTTGTGGAACGACATCTACATAGAGACAATAATTCCAAGGTTATCCTTTAGACAAAACAATTTATGGAGGGATAAACATGGATATTCCCTTCTTCTATATTTGCAGTCCCTCCATAAATAGTCTCTTCCCATATCCAGACAAAACTCAAATCCAAAAGAAGAGATATTGCCTAGTTACAGTCAGGCTAGGTACTCACAAGACAGGAACATTCCTAGGTATTAACAATGAGCAAGGAGGATGTAATGAATGTTTTGCTGTGGTTGCAACATTAAACACTCCGTCTATAAAAGCGAGTCTGCTTCTCCAAAATCTCTAGAATCCCTATAGAATCACGTGTTAACAAAAATGTTCTTCTCTGCCTCATTAGAAAAAAACGAGACTCAGTTTTTCACTTATCATGATACTAAACAGGTCAAACAAATTTTAAAAAACGGATCCATATGCTTCGAGTCAAATTGTAAATAAATATAAACTTTCTGGAAACCCATACAGCAATACTTATAAGAATTTATCATAAAAAAAATTAAATGACTGCAGCACAGATTTATTTACCAGGATACTCATATTGCATTATTTGTAATAGTAAAAATATTATAAAGATATACTTAAATGTCCAACAACGCAATCTTGATATTTTGCATTTTTCACAATGAGCATTTACTACTTATGTACTTTATTCTATAGGCCATCCTATTCCTTTTTCCATGTGTTAGGATTATGGCATAAAGGATATGCCAATATGAATAATGCAATAAGTAAAACTTGAGTCCCATTGAAAGTCGCAATAAAAGTACCAAAGTTAATCATCAATAGTTTACAAAAGTTTACAAAATTTACAAATACCTTTTTTGTATTTTTAAGTTGACAATACAGCTGTGAAACTAAATGTTTCCTAACAACATATAAATGTGCGTTTGGATAGCAAGGGATGTCTGTATTTAATGTGGATTAACTCAGCATTTTCTTAATATGTTTGGCCATGGGATCCTTTCTTTTTGGTGAAACCATTAACATCTTAATAAAAGAGGTTTCTTTGATAATAATTTAAGAAACACTGACCCCATCTCATCTCCTCATTTACATATTAAGAATCCAAAGCCCAAAGTGGTGATGTGAATCAACAAAATTTGTATATCCTAAGTATTTACAAAATTGAAGTTAGAACTCAGATCATTAGACATGGAGTCCAGTATTGTATTGCTTTTGTCAACTCTTACTCAGTAGACATGCCTTCCACATAACTAAATTCTATGAGTTGCTGTTCATGTACCCATTTATTTTTTTGAGGGAGCAAATGTGAAATTAACAAGAACTTTATATGAGATGTTTCATTTAGGGAACAAAAAATTAATAAACACATTGTAAAGTACTACACATAAAATAATGTTTAAATTTTGATGACTGAAACAAACAAACCAGAAACAGACTCAGGTACAGAGAACAAACTGATAGTTGCCAGATGGGAAGATGATTGGAGAGCTGGGTAAAAAAAGTGAAGGGATTAAGAAGTGCAAATTGGGGGCTGGCCGAGTAGCGCATTGGTTAAGAGCTGGTTTGGGACACCAGCAGCCCCAGTTTGGATCCCACATGAGGGCCAGTGACACTGCCCTGTACAGCTAAGATGGTGAACAACAGCTCTACCTGGAACTGGGCTGCTGTGAGTCCCTGGGATGGCATAGCTGTAGCCCCTGCTGCAGTGGGATGCCATAGGCTACAGTGAGTGGCCGGCAGCCAGTGTGAGCGGCCGGCAGCCATTGCGAGCTGCCAAGAGCTGCCGTGAGCGGCCGTCCAGAGGCTGGCAACCGATCTGCCTCACCCGGGAAGAGCGCAATGATGATACCAACATGGGTCAGTGAAGCAACGTCCTCCGCAACTAGACTGAAAAATAAAAGGACAGCAAGTTGTCTGTTCCCCTGCCCCGGTTCCCCAACGCTGTTCTTCTCCCCCAATTCCCCAATAAAAATCTTAAAAAAAAATAGAAGTGCAAATTGATAGTTATAAAACAGTCGTGGGGATGTAAAGCATAGAGAATATAGTCAATAATATGGTAATAACTATGTATATTGCCAGGTGGGTACTAGACTAATTGGAAAGGGGATCACTGCATAAATTATATGAACATCTACCCTGTGCTGTACACCTGAAACGAATATAAAAGAATATTGAATGTCAACTGTAACTGAAAAAAAGAAATAATTTTAAAAAGAATTAAGAAAAAAAGAGAATTAGGTTGCATAATCCACTATGTGGTGCTGTTCAGTCTTTCCAGATTTCTGAACCTTGATGCTTCCTCAGTTTCTCAATCTGTATCCCTGTTTATTAATCTGTATCCCTCGCTGAGGCTACCTGAATTGCTCCCTGTCTTCAGTTTTGTACTTCTCTTCTCCAGAGCTAGAAATAAAAATCTAGCCACTGTGCTGTACACCTGAAACTAATATAAGATAATATTGAATGTCAACTATAATTGAAAAATAAAAAAACAATAAAATTAAGATAAAATATACCTGAGAATCCGCACAAACACAGATGAGTGATATACTTTTAAATAGTTCATATTTACAATACTAGTAAAAATTTATATTTATATAGTGATTCATAGCTATAAAGGAACATTCATGGTCATTGTATCAATTAAATGTTCTGAAATATGATGAACTTGAGACTCATCTCTCCTCATTGGAGTCAGCATGACCTGATGTGCACATAAACTTTCAAAGAGCACTGTCTTTTTGATGAGCTTGCTTGATTTTCAGTCAGTAGGTCTTTCCAAAAACTTGATTTCAGGGATGCTCCTGAGATTTATATTGGATTGGGCTTTCAAGTTTTAAATAATTTGGGATCCCTGACGTAAGGATATTTTCTTTTCCAATGAACTAATGGTTCTCAGGCCACACTTCTGTGAACTCCCTCATCTTCTTCAGGTATTTGCCCAAATGTCACCTTTTCAAGTGAGGTCTACAGTAACCACCCTAATAAAAACTGAACCAGCCACCTTTACACCATTCCAGGTTTTTTTGTTCTCCATTACACAGCTTTATATAGTACAAATAGTACTTACGACCTGCTAACACTCTGTATGATTTAGTAATTGGTCTCTTTTCTAACTCATCTCCCTTCCTTTGCTAGAATTTACATTTCATGGGGGAAGAGCTTTTTAATTTCCGTTTTGTTCATTGATGTGTGTTTATTCAGTGCTTACTATATACCGGGGCCCTTCTCTAGGTTAGCATATAGTAATCACTCAATATACATTAGCTGAAAGAAATCATAAACTCATTCCTGCTCAAGGATTTTTAGTGACTCCCTCCTACATAATCAGATAGGCTAAAGTTCTCTTCATTTTCTAAACCCTTCAAAATCTGTTCACACACTACTTTCATAATACCCTTCCTCCTCAATTTGCATCCTTCAGTGTAATCAATCAAATCTTTTCAGAGTCCCACACTATTAACCTTTACAAAAGAAAGGCTAAAGGGTCATCGAGTGGCTCAGATGGTTAAGAGCTTCTTCAAGAATGCGAGCTCTGAGCAACAAGGTTACCAGTTGGATTCCCAGCCCAAGCTGAGCAGCCGCTGAGATGCCAACAGATGGCAGGATGGCTCAGCTAAAAAAAGAAAAAAAAAGAAAGGCTATGGCAGGCTGGGTGGCTCAGTTGGTTAGGGAATGAGCTCTGAGCAACAGGGTTGCGGGCTCAAGTCCCACATGAGCCAGTGAGCTGCACCCGAATTGAGTGAGCTGCAGCTGAGCTGCCAACGGGCGGCCAGATCGTTCAGCTGGTGAGAGTAGTTGCTCACAACAACAATGTTGCTGGTTCGAATGCCGCATGCTATGGTGGGCTACGTCTTCCCCCAACCCCCTCCCATGCTATTGAAAGTGGCGACTGGACTTAGAGCCAAGCTTGTGCCCTCCACAACTAAGATTGAAGGACAACAACTTAACTTGGAGCTGATGGGCCCTGGAAAAACACAATGTTCCCTTTTCCCAATTCCCCAACATTGTTCCTTTCCCCAATTCCCCAATAAACTTTTTTTAAATAAAAGGCTACATTTGTGAACATCATATGATAATCCTTCATCATCTGCCCTCATTATGCCTTTTCAGTCTCTTCCTCTGACATTCATCTTTCCTTGCATCCTGTGACACATAGAAGACACATGACTACCTTTCTTTCTTCCAGGACTCATTTAAATGTCACTTCCTCATTGAAAACTTTCCAATATTCCTACCTCCACTGTCTTCCCCTTTCATTCAGATTTGAGTTCTATACATACATCAATGTAGACATATTGGTTTCCCAACTAGCCTATTATTTTTCAACATCTGGGTAATTGTCCTATGTATTCTTGTAGCGCTGTGTATGACACATACTAAATCCTTAAAAAATATTTGCTGAAAGAATGACTGCCATGTCAAATTGTACCTTGGCATGTTCATCCATGTCATTCTTCTCATTTGGATAGTCATTCATTTGCCCATCCAGTTGACTCCTAACCATTTGTTATTGCTAAGTTCAATTTTTCCTTCATCTGCCTAAATCACTTGAGTCTTTTTTATCGAATAATGCTTACTTCTCAGAAATAACCCTTATGGTATAGATTCATGTTACAGTATACATTGTCATTTATTGTTAGCTGTTGTTTATTTGTGCCCAATATTTCTAAGGCTAATTATGATGTCTTATGATGTTGGATATCCCCCCCCAACCCCGCCCAAGTTTAAACACTAAGTAGCTAGTCAATATACAAATTGATGATAACGATTCTGGATCCTTTTTGTGTAGGAATACAGGAGTGTCTTGAACTTTTAATTCTCATGGAATCTCTCATGGATATTATGTCTTCAGTTGTAGAAATCCATAGGAACTAAGTTTATCTTCTGATTAGACCAGGATTCTAATTATGTCCCCAGATATCCCTTTCTCAATTCTTCTAACCTAAATATTTCTCTTTTAATATGAGGTAATCTCTTGGTTCCCTAGTTTCTTAAATAGGAAACAAGGAAACACGACTTCACTAAAAGTGATTTTCAAAGATATATTCTTTTGGTGTAGCAGTCCCTTGGTCAATAATTTTGGGAAATACTGCATTACCTAGCCCTTATCTTGGAGAGTCACAACATATATTAGCATATTAAAGGCTCTGAGGAGTTTTGTAGATATGATTATTGCTTTTCATGTAATTTAATTTAATCTTCATAGTATTCCTGTAATGAAAGTACTCCTTTATTCTCATTTTATAATAGAGAAAACTAAGGCACAAAGAGATTAACTAATTTGCTCAAGGTCACACAGCTAATTAGCTGTGAATCCAGGATAAATACAGTGAACCACATGTATTGAATGCTTGTGTTCTATACAATTACACCTGCTCCGTCAATAAACCATTCCATAGAAATAGCTTTTATTACAAGAGTTAAGACAGGATTGTAATGGTGGCACTAACTCTTCTATTTTTGAGATTTGGATCTCTGGTAAAACTCAAATTAATAAGGGTAATTTAGCTTGGGATTTTTTAAAGCTTTCTTTGGCTCAGCTTGTTGTACATTTACTATAGATACCAGTTTCAATATTTCTATTTACTCTGGCCTCGTGCAGGCCCTGTGACTTGGGAGAGGTTTTTGCTTCTGTATAGGATCCACTCCTGGCTCCAACTGAATTCTACATAACATATGCAAAGGTTGCAATAACCAGCTTAACGGCACCTTCCTCCACTGCCAACTACAGTTCGAGGAAATTTACAAACTGATTGGAAAATAGAAAACTTGAGACCAAACAAAGACTCGATGCACTGGTTTTCAGTAGTTTCCTACAGGATCTGCCCAGCCGACCCTCCTCTTACTTTAATAAATTTCCCTTCTATATTTCTACCTGACTCATGAATTCTTTTACGGCCCGCGAGCAAGCAGACACGATAATAATAAAACATTCCATTAGTGTTCTCTATGTGCCATGTTCTCACTGGGCTAAAAATGTTTACATGCATCAATTCTCAAAATAACACTATGAGATAGATGGGAGATATAATAATACACCTGGAGAAATAAAGACTTAGAGAGGATATGCAATTTGCCCAAGTGTTCACAAAGTTAATTGGTAGAGCTGAAGTTCAAAATTTGTAAGGGAGATACACTTAAGATTAAGGTATCTCTTAAACAGGAATTTATCTGCTTTAAAAAAGGCAGTGTCACCCAAATGGAATCATTGCCCCTCTCTGAATGGCAGTGCTACATGATTAATCCAAAGCAATTTAGAATAAAACACTCTTTTGTGTTCTAAAAGCAATAAATAAAACACGTTTCTAGAAGTCCAAATAACTGGTAAAAATTTTCTTACTCATGAAGTAATTACTTTTTAAAAAGTTTATTTGCTTAACTGTTTCTATACCTTGGATAATTTTGTACTTGAAGACATTGTAAAGTTGATTGATTAGGAGAAAGTGTTCACAAATGATTTTATGAACTTTATAAAAACTAACATATTTTTAAGTTAAAGTTAAAATGTTTATATTTTTTAAAGAAAAGGTGAATTAAAATCAGAATGTCAAAAAGCTCAATATAATGTAGATTATGGCTACATACATTTTAAAAACTATTATGTATATATAAAACTTTATTTTAGATGTATGAGGTATTACATATAATGAGCACAGGAAAGGTACTGTGTATATAGAGATCTGATTCCCAGTTTCATATATCCATCTCTGTGATGGATGTCCCACCAATGGAGTTTTTTTCAGGTGCCTACCCTAAGATGAAGGTGAGTGGACGCTTGTGATATAGTGGAATGAATATTGGTCTTGGAATCATAAAATTTAGATCTGCACTTCATATTGTAGATGTACATGTAGGGCAGTATCTGACATACAGTGGGTGGTTCTTATTTGAAATGAAGTGAATGAATAAATGAATACCATGTACTGGCTCTCTGACCTTGTGAAACTTACTCTCTTATATTCCATAATTTCTTCATCTGAAAGAGTAGAATACAGCTGCCATTTACCCAGGTTACCCAGGTTAGTTTTGAGAAACAAATGTCGTGATAGGTAGGGAAACATTTTAAAAGCTATTTTTTTGCAGAATAATTTCTGAACTAGCAGCAATTATTTACAGATAGCCTATTTCAGTTCTCCTTAGCCCTCCTGCATGCTTTAACTGATGTGGTGACATATACAGAGCCACTGATAAAAAGTCTATCGGTAACCACAAGATTGCCACGGGGATTCGTAAGACAGTTTGGGGAATATAATCAACAATGTTGTAAACATTTTGTAGTGTATCCGATGGATACTTGTCTTATTGGGGAGACCACTTCATGGATGGCCTGACCACTGCAGTGTATACCTGAAGCTGAAGCTAAATAATAATGAATGTCAACTATAATTTAATATATATACATAGTCACAGGATGTGGAGTACAGCATAGGGAATAGAGTCGGGGGAACTGTAACAGCTATATATGATGTTAGAGGGGTAGTAGATTGGGGGAGGGGGGTTATCACTTTGTGAGGGGGTAAATGTCTAACTACTACATTGTTTTATACACCTGCAACTAATAAAAAAAAAAAAGGAAAGACATGGAAGAAATCAGAAAGTCAAACTATCTTCATGGAAAAAAATCCAGTGTCAATCTCTTGTTGTACCATTGATGGGTTACGTATTTCTCCATGAGATCTCTTTAGTTGTTTTTATTTTGTTTCTGGTATACAAATGGGTTAAAGACGGTTCCCTTCCCACCAAAAAAAAGTCTATGGGAGGGGGCGGGGGGAATGCGGACAAAAAGAAAGTAGTATCAGTTACCCTTCACACACCCCTGTTAAAGATCATCCAGCCCAAAGAAAGAGAAAAAAGAAAAGCAAGATCTAAGATAATGTGTCAATGAGAAGGAGCCCAGTGCCCTACCTCTGACCTAGTGTAAGTCACAGTGAAAGGAGAAGAAAGCATACAATCCTCAGATAGCTTTGGCGAGGGTAGGTATGAGAATATAGATATGGGGTGTCTTTCTTCCATATTGGACCAGCAACGAGTCTCACTGAGTTCTGCATTCAGATGGCTCTGCAGTAATAGTGATGGTTGCTTCAGGCATCCTGACAGTTGGGCCCGAGCGAGCCTTACATAGTGCCTGCACACACTTGCATGAGACAGAGAGAAGCTGAATGTTTTCTCATGAGACGGAGAGCATCACGGTTATGGTACAGAGAAGCAACTGATGTCAGACACCTTGTAGTTGAGACGAGGAAGATACTGTTAGTACCTATATGGAGAGCCAACTAGAGAGCAGATGGGGTAGGATGTCACAGTAAATGATGGGGAGGACAAATGCTGACAAAGGGCAAAATTTGCACCTTCTATCAGATATTTTGGGGCACTATTGCTTCCTAAAACTTAGAAGAAAGCAGAGAGAATAAGAAGAGAAATGGCACCTTTAAGTGACAGAAAAAACCTTGGGTTGATTAACGTTATCCTGATCTGACTGTTTTTAAAAAGTTTTGTGTTCTATTTAAATACAGTAATACCTTGGTTTGCAAGCATAATTCATTCTGGAAACAAACTACTCATATTGCAAGACACCGCTCGTTTACCAAGTTAAAATTACTCATAATAGCAAAAACCGCTATTACTTTTGCACCAATCTAACAGAAATGTTTGCTCGTCTTGCGGAACACTCACAAAGCAAGTTACTCGCAATTGAAGGATTTACTGTATTTGCATTCAGGTGCTCATGGTTGCTTTAAACTTGCTGATGAAGTCTATAATAGAGAACAAAGGAACAGTCTCCCCAAAGGTTCAGGCACAGAGTTGCTTTGCCAAAGGTCAGGCCTAAACAGGCTAGATCTAATATTATTTTTATAGAAGATGGCAATTTGTATTTTTATATTAAACCTTTTTAAAATTGTGCAAGCTAGATTCAGCCTCTGGACCACCTGTTTACAGATTCTGATTTAACTGGTCTATAGAAGGAATCGTGCTTATTGCATGGTCTTGTTAAGATGCTTATATGAGAACTATGTGGTTAGCCATACAGTGCCATACAAGCAATTGGACATTTGGGGCTTGTATTTGCCTCATAGAGCAGATGACTTGCTTACTATCCAAGCACTGTTCTTCTTTTTTTTTTTTTTGAGGACAGTATCACTGGCCCTCATGTGTGGGACCGAACCGGGGACGCTGGCTTCCCAAGCCAGTGCTTAACCACCGCGCCACTCGGCCGGCCAAAGCACTGTTCTTTTACATTGAGCTGAGTAGACATAATTTTAGAACAAATGAGAAAACAAAAAAGGTTTTGACACTTGGTAGGATTGGTAACCCAAATAAAAACTCAGTTGATATGGAAATAGAATTACACCCTTTGCCCATCCAAGATTATGGACTGAGAATCATGTTGCTACAAGTAGAACTCAAACTTGAACAAAATTAAAATTTATCTCTAATTTTTAAATTATTTTTATTGGGGTGACTTTGGTAATTAAATTATATATCAAGTATACAATTCTATAATACATCATCTATATATTGCACCAAATCTCCTTCCATCACCATATATTTAACCCCGTTTACCCTCTTGCACCTCCCCCTTCCACCTTACCTTCGGTAACCACTGAGTGCCTCTGAGTTTTTGCTTGTTTTTTTTGTCTTGTTCATTTGTTACTTTTAGTTTTATTTCCCACATGTAAGTGAAATCATATGGTCTCGACTTTTTCTGCCTGAATTATTTCACTTAGCATAATTTATCCCTCATTTTAAAGCAAGAATTGCTTGCTATTTGAACCCTAAATGTAGTATGAGTTTGAGAAAATTTCCAACAATAATTCTCTGAATAAAATTTCCCAGTGCATAGACAGACAATTGCTAAACTTTACCATTTTCTTTTCCTCCAAGTTTAGATAATAACAAGTATAGGTTTAAGGAATTTCATATCTACATACTTTAGATATATTTTTCTGAAAGGAATACAGAAAGCTATTTCCCTTTGTATTTGGGAGAGGATAGAAGCTCTCATGTCTAATTTTGCACTTTTCTGAACAGTTTCATGTTTTCAATCATGTATACGTATAGCATGCATTTATTTAACTTCTTTTTTTCGAAAGTCATTATCTAGGCAATGAGATTATAAATAATTTTAAATTTTCCTTTATATTTATGTTTACTAGCAACAAATGGAAGTAATTTTTTAAATATCCAGTACAATTGTAAAGCAATAAAAGAAATAAGGCATTGTTTTGGTTGTTGATAGGGAAGGCAATTTCAGCTTCAATGCTGATTTTAAATATTCTAATCCCTGACAGAAAAACTGAAGAATGTTAGAATCTAGAAAAGATCATAGCATTTTCTCAAATACTCCAAAACTGTATTCATTGGCAGAATAATGATTCCAACAGATTCCTGATCATAAGAACCTCTGAAAATAAGTGTCTTCTTTAAAATTGAAGTCCAATTTATAAAGGGGGCCATGACACAAAAGATGCACACTGTGACTGAGGGAAAGAAGGGAAACTTACAGCTGTAAACAGACTTAGCCATGTTGAGAAATTTTGAAATATTTAAGAGAGATTCTGGAAATCCTGGGCATCAAAGAGCAAGCAAACAAAAATTGGAAGTTAAATAGGGTTTTAGAAACACAGGTTAGCACTAGCCAAAAAATACATTTTTGTTGTTGTTGCTCTTCTTACAGGATTTACACTGTAATGGAGGAGTCAAAAAATAAGCAAGGTAGTAAATAATTACAGTTTAAGGTAAGTGTAATGAAGAAAAAATATGGTGCCATTAGAATGGATATTGGAAGGAGTTACATTAGATTGGGCAGTCAGAGAAGGTAGTCCTGAGGTGACATTTGAACTGAGACCTGAATGACTAGAAGCTATATACTGTGGTGAAGATCTGACTGCTGAATATTCCAGGTAGCAAGTATGCAGGTACTGAAATGGAAAGAAACTTGAAGTGGTTTGCAATAGAAAGAATGTCAGTTTGACTGAAGGATAGTACATAAAAGGGAGAGGGTGATAGATGAGGAGGTCTTATTAGAGAATGAATAGAAGGAACAGATCATGTAAGATCTCGTAGGTTTGTCAACCATACAACTTATCATCTAAATCTAAACACTGTTTTAAAATTTCAGCTTTATCAAAGTATAGTCAGCATATAAAATCGTAAGATATTTAAAGTGTACATCATGGTGGTTTGATACAAACATACGTTGTGAAAGTATCCCAACCTCTAATTAATTACCACATCCATTACTTTACCAATTTACTTTTTGTGTGAAAAAATTTAAGTTCTACTCTTTTAGCAAATTTTAATTAAAGAATATGTTAACAGTTATAGTCACCATAATTTGCACCCTCAGACCATACTCATCTTATAGGTAAAAGTTTACCTTTTTATCAACCTTTCCCTACTCCCCCAGACCCTGGCAACCTTTTTTCTAATCTGTTTCTATGAGTTTGTGTCTTTTTCCAGCTTTATTGAGATATAATTGACATGTAACATTGTATAAATTTAAGGTATACAATGTGTTGAATTGCTACATTTATATATTGTGAAATGATTATCATCATTGCATTAGCTAACACCTCCATCCCATCACATAATTACCATTTCTTTTTCATGGTGAGAATATTGAAGATCTACTCTCTTGGCAACATTAAAATATACAATACAGTATTATCAGCCAGAATCACTATACTATACATTAGATCCCCAGAACTTGTTAATTTTATGACTGGATGTTGTATACTTTGACCAATATTTCTCCATTTCCTCCACCCCTAGACCCTGATAATCAGCACTCTCCTTTTTGTTTCTCAGATTTGGCTTTTCTAGATTCCAATACAAGTGATATTGTATGGTATTTGTCTTTCTCTACCTGAGTTATTTCACTTAATTTAACTCAAGGTCCATCCATGTTGTTGAAAATGTCAGGATTTCTTTGTGTCATGTATTGGGTTCCCGGAAAAGGCATGACGTATTTTTTTCTATGTTTTTCATTGCAAAAATGAGTCATGACTTTTCCAAAAATCATATATATATATATATATATATATATATATATATATATATCCTTTATCCATTTATCCAATGACAGACATGTAACTTGTTCATATCTTCCTATTGTAAATAATGCTTTGGTGAACATGGGAATGCAGATATCTCTTCAAGATCCTGTTCCTGCTTTCATCTCTTTTGGATGTATACCCAGGAGTGATATTGGTGAATCATGTGGTACTTCTATTTTTAATTTTTTGAGAAACCTCCATACTGTTTTCCATAGTGGCTGCACCAATTATATGTTCATCAGCAGTGCACAAGGGTTCTCCTTTCCCACATCCTTGCCAACAATTTTTATGTCTTATAGTTTTTATCATAGACATTCTAATAAGTGTGAGGTGACATCTCCTTTGTGTTTTTTATTTTTCATTAAAATACAGTTAATATACAATATTATATTAATTTCAGGTGTACAACATAGTTATCCAGCTATTCCCCATGTTTTGATTTGCATTTCCCTGATAATGAGTGATGTTTTCCTATACTTGTTGGCCATTTGTGTGTCTTCTTTAGAAAAATGTCTTTTCAGTTCCTCTGCCCATTTTTAAATTAGATTACTTGTTATTTGTTTTGTTTTGTTTTTTACTATTGATCTATAGGGGTTCTTTATGTATATTTTGGACATTAACACCTTGTCAGATATATGCTTTGCAAATATTTTCTCACATTCTGTATGTTGCTTTTCATGTTGTTAATAGTTTCTTTTGCAGAAGCTTTTTTTTTAAAGAGTTTTTATTGGGGAATTGGGGGAGGGGAACAGTGTTGGGGAATTGGGGAAGGGGAACAGTCTACTTGTTGTCCTTTTGTTCCTCAGTTAATTGTACAAGACACTGCTTCACTGACCCATGTTGGTATTATGATCATTGCACTCTTCCCAGCTGAGGCAGATTGGTCTCTGACCATTGAACGGCCACTCACAGTAGCTGCCAGCCACTCACAGTAGTTCATGGCAGCCCACTGCAGCCCCGCTGCAGCCTACACCTTCACCGGCGACTCACGACAGCCCAGCTCCAGGTCAAGCTGTTGTTCACCATCTTAGCTGCAGACGGCACAGCGTCACTGGCCCATGTGGGAATCGAACCAGTGGCCCTGATGCTCAGAGCTCTTGCTCTTAAGCTAACTCTTAACCAACGAAGCTACTCGGCTGGGCCCGGCAGAAGCTTCTTAATTGGATATAGTCCCACTTATATAGTTGTGCTCCTGTGGGCTCTGCTTTTGATGTCAAATCCAACATTTAGTTTTTCACTTCATCTAAAACAAGTTCATTAGACAATTATCTGTTTCTCAATTTATCAAAGGTGAAACTTATAAAAATATTTGTCTTTGCATATACGAGCTTCCATTTTTCCATTTTCTTTTTTTAACATGAATTTATTTTATCGTTTACCACATCTAATTGGACTCAGCTTCATTTTCATAGGCAATATTTAATTATTGGTATTTTTAATTTAAAAAATTAAATTTATTGGGATGACAATGGTTAGTAAAGTTACATAGGTTTCAAGTGTACAGTTCTGTAATATGTCATTTATATATCACAATGTGATGGTCATTTCCTTTCCACTTATGACCTGCCCCCAAAATAACTGACATATATATTAGGTGTTTTGCTATGTCAGCACCCTAGATATTGATATCTGTTAGTCATCTTTGCTGTGGTAACAACCAGGCCTAAATTTTCAGGGGCTTATCACAACAGAGATTAATTTTTGTTCACATTTTATGTTGGTTGTAGTTCAGCTGTAGCTTGTTTTCTATTTCTTTTTTCCAACACTCAATCTCCTAGAGCAGCCCTTACCTGGAAAATGCACTGATAACATGTTATTATGATAGATTGGGGAAAAAAAAGAAACAGAGTTGGCAAAAACATGAATGACTTTTAAGGCAACTAGTTATACTCATACATTGTGTCTGCTCATTTTATTGCTCAAACATCAATGAGGTGAGGAAATGTCCTCCTTCCTCAAGAGGCTTTGAAATACCCTTTGCAATAGCTACAGATCCTGTAGATCCTCTTGCAGGAAGAGACAGTATATAGTTCACAATAATAGGCTACCACAGCTTGTTAGGAAAGCTCATGAAAACTAGAAATTTTTAATACAAAGAAGAGAACAGTGAATCAACATTCACTTTATAGTTACTTCCATCATCTCCTTACAGGTCTTTACTAACTTTTTATTTTGAACACGAAGGAGTGTCAATAGATGTGACCATACTTTTCCGAATTTTTGAAGATTTTGAGTAAATTCAGTAGGCTATTGAGACCAATTGTCAACTATTGTGGCTATTGATGAAAATATGTAATATTGAAATTCTGGATAGAGAATAAAAATGTTCTTTTCACTAACTTCAAGTAATTTTAAACCAGTAACAATATGATTGTAGAAAGCTAGATAGTGAGATGGAGGAGGAGGCATGTAAAGGAAAGAGATAAATGAAAGTAAATGTGTTGCAGAGAGTGAACCTGACAATCTGATCCCGATGAAGGGAACCACCTAATATTAAATACCTTACTCTTTGCTTGTCATTTTGTGCTTGGCATTTTGCATAATTCTCCTAATCAATTATCACAATAATGTGTTATTACTTTCAGTTTGTCACCAGGAAATCATGATTAAAAAGTGTAATTTTTCCAAATTTCAAACCCAGATTTGCCTCTCTTTACCATATCTCCTGCTAAATATCTCAAACATATTTATTTGCATTGTGGTAGTACTTTTATGGGTGTGGGAAGAATTTATTATATTTCTGGTAATCCTCAGTCACACTTGCCTTAATAATTTCCCAGATTTAAGATATGGCAATCATCTCAGCACTATAAAAGAGCTCTGAATTAGAGATAGCTTTCAAAGAAGTAAGAGAGATTTACTGTGAAGACTAACAAGGGAGTTCCAGCTATCAGTTCAATTTAGCGAATATATAGAAAGTATCTACTATGTTCTAGTCACTGATGAAATGGGTAGATACAGGCTCTGTCCTCAAATTGTTTAGAGACTTTGGAACAGGAAGAAAGATAATTTTCCAGGATATGTTGCTGAACTTCTTAATACTTACATAGAGAAAACAAATAAAAGTATTAGCACAATGACTCAAAGAAACACGAGGTCTGACAATTAGTTCGTGAACTTGTTGCAACAATGTTGCTAGCCTTTGTTGATATCAGAGGGATTATTCATGATGAATTTGTACCAACTGGGAAAAAATTAACCAAGTTTGCCATCTGGAAGTGCTGAAAAGGCTGCATGAAAAAGTTACACGACCTAAAATTTTCAGCAACAATTCATGGCTCTTGCCTCACAACAATGCACCAGCTCACAAGGCACCGTCTGTGAGGGAGATTTTAGCCATTAAACAAATAGCTGTATTGGAACACCCTCCCTACTCACCTGATCTGGTCCCCAGTGACTTCTTTCTTTACCCGAAGATCAAGGAAATATTGAAAGGAAAACATTTTGATGACATTCAGGACATTAAGGGTAATACAATGACAGCTCTGATGGCCATTCTAGAAAAAGAGTTCCAAAATTGCTTTGAAGGGTGGACTAGGCAATGGTGTTGGTGCATAGCCTCCCAAGAGGAGTACTTTGAAGGTGACCATAGTGATATTCAGCAATGAAGTATGTAGCACTTTTTCTAGGATGAGTTCGCAAACTTAATTGTCAGACCTCATATACACCCATTTCACATTTTATCAGAACCCAAGGAATAAATCAAGAAATGAGGTCTCAAAAAAGACATGAAAAGGCTAGTCTCACTTCATTTGTGTTTCAATAAAAAGAAAATTTATATGCATTACCCTACTTACAAACAGTAAGTTTGCCTCAAGTCCAAAATGATATTATACAAGGGGACACTTTCACTAACTATCAGTATCAGACGTGGTTGATGTGCTTTTGCCCTAACGTGCAGCTTTTTCTATAAAATATTTCAGGTTAAAATATTAAAAATAGAGTAATTTCTGTATCAAAAGAAACCCTGAGAGGAATGAAAAACAACAACAACAAAAAACATAAATCATAAATTTACTGTGTGCTGGTAACAACAATAATCATTTAAAAATTAGGAGAAATTTCTGTGATTGTTTCAGAACAGTAAGTTTGGAAACTTGAAGTATTAGAATATTAGGTATTAGAAAACTGTGGAAGACGTAATCTGATGCTGAGCCTACTTGAAAAGAAAAACTGAAGCAGGACATAGGGAGGTGAAAATCTCTCAAACCTGAAGAGAGGGACATAAAAAACAATTGGATGACCTGATCAGAAAGATACTGTGACAAGGAATTGAGTAAAGCTTGGTCCTGACCTAATATATTATAATTAATAAATAATATTTGGCACAAGCCTAAATTCCTAGACATATATATGAATGGTAATTCTCATTTTATTGATCTAAGTTCCATGTTCAGAGTGATTTAGTCAATAGTTTCAGGTATTTCATTTCTTGGGCCATTCAGAATATGACTCTAAGGCAACAGTAAGTTAGGTGCTATAAAGAAAGTAGTTTTTTAAAATTTATAGTCATGCCTAAACTACTGGTAGGTAAGTGATAAAGATACCATAAGTAACTGTCCAGATTAAAGCCATGTGATACATTTAATTATAACAATAATATGGAGATTGCAACTTTGAGTTTCAGTCAATCACTAAGACCAGAAAGAGAATTCTCAGAATGGCTCATCCTAGACACTGACAAAAATATGTAATCTTCTCAGCTACATCTTGACTATCACTTATATAATAACCAAACCAATATTTACAAATATCAGATTATAAAATAACTATCTCTTCCTTGGCTTTCATGTTAACACACTCTCCTGATCTTCCTTTTTATTTTAAATTTCATTGTAGGCTCAAGCATTGCTATTTGGTCACTAAATATTGGCATTCATTAAGGAAATTTATATGTATTTCTTCTCACTTCACAGTTTTCCAAAGGAAATCTCATTGATATTATTGAGATATTATATTATATTATTGAAATATTATATTATATAATATTGAGATATTATATTATACATCAGTAACCATTCTTGACTCCCAAAATCATATCTCTAGCCCAGACCTCTCTTCTGAACTCCAAATCCTATTATCCATCTAATATTATGAAAACTTGCAACCTTAGGAAAAGTGCCTGAATGTACCTAAATATACTGCGTCTAGTTAAAATTACATTTTTTATTTTTAGACTTAAAATTATTAATCATTACCCTCATCTAGCTGAATATGTTTTTAAAAAAAATGAAGCTCAAAAAAGGACACACTAGACCAGGATCAATCATCTCTTGGAAGATATGATCAGAGGCAAGTCATATTAAGTGAATTTAAAAATCTCCCAATATGATGATGAAATGGGATATTTCTTCTCATGGTTATATCTTTATTTTAAAAAAAGATTTTTTATTGGGGATTGGGGGAGGGGAACAGACAAGTTGCTGTCCTTTTGTTCTTCAGTCTAGTTGTGGAGAACGTTGCTTCACTGGCCCATTTTGGTATTATCATTGCGCTCTTCCCTGGTGAGGCAGTCACTCGCCGGCCATTGGACGGCTACTTATGGTGGCTCACAAAAGCGCATGCCAGCTGCCAGCCACCCCTACTGTAGCCTACACTGTTGCCGGTCACTCACTGCAGCCCAGTTCCAGGTCGAGCTGTTGTTCACCATCTTAGCTATAGGGGGAGCAGCGTCACTGGCCCTAGTGCGGGATCTGAACCGGGGCCCTGCTGCTCAGACCTGGCGTCCCAAGCTAACTCTAATCAACGCGCCACTCGGCCGGCCCTATCATTTCTTTTGCATCATATATTTTAATCTATGCAATTAGATGAATGTAAGTTTAACTTTGGTGTGTCTGTTTGTGAGTGAATTATACCTTTTATATAGTATCTCTAACAATTAATTTTGACCCTAAAGTCTATATTGTCTGATGTTAAACTAACTGCATACACTTCCATTTTGTTATTGCCTGAGAGAAATGATAGCTGATAGTTATCTAGCTAGATCCATTTCTTTTACTTTTAATATGTATCACTTGAAAACATCATACTGCTAGATCTTGTTTTCTACCAGGAGTGCCAAAAAAACATATATAAGTGGACACTTTTGTATACAAAAATGTATACAAGTGGTCAATGTTGCTCAAGCAGTAGTTCACCATAATCAGAAGTGTCTGGACACTGATGGTAACCACTTTGAGTACCTCTTGTAATTGCAGAAGTCACATGTGACTTTTATTCATCTTTTGTTACTGGTATATATTACTACAGTTTTTTTGTTTGTTTGTTTTTTTGTTTTTAAAGATTCTATTGGGGAATTGGGGTAGGGGAACAGACAAGTTGCTGTCTTTTTGTTCTTCAGTCTAGTTACAGAGGACCTTGCTTCACTGGCCCATGTTGGTATCGTCATTGCGTTCTTCCCAGATGAGGCAGATCGGTCGCCGTCCTCCGGATGGTCGCTCACCGTGGCTATTAGCAGCTCAGGCTGGCTGGCAACCACTCGCTGTAGCCTATGGCAGCCCATTGCAGCAGGGGCTGCAGCCTTCACCATCGCCTGGGCTCGCAGCCCAGCTCCAGGTGGAGCTGTTGTTAGCTGTAGAGGGCAGTGTCACTGGCCCTCATATATGGGATCCGAACTGGGGCTGCTGGCGTCCCAAGCCAGCTCTTAACCAATGCGCGACTCGGCCGGCCCACTAGTTTTTTTTGTTTGTTTGTGTTTTTTTTTTAGCTGAGCCACCCTGCCACCTGTTGGCAGCTCAGCAGCAGCTCAGCTCGGACTGGGTGTTGAAATGCTGTTGCTCAGAGCTCAGCTCGCACTGTTGAGCGAGCTCTTAATATTACTACAGTTTTAATACAATTTTCCTGGGCTGCCCGAGTGGCTCAGTTGGTGAAGAGTTGGCTTGGGAGCACGAGCTCTGAGCAGCAGGGCACCTGTTCCGATCCCACATGGGCCAGTGACGCTGCGCCCTCTACAGTTAAGATAGTGAACAACAGCTTGACCTGGAGGCGGGCTGCCGTGAGTGGCCAGCGATGACATAGGCTGCAGCCCCTGCTGCAGTGGGCTGCCATGAGCTACTGTAAGTGGCCAGCAGCCACATGAGAAGTCAGCAGCCGGTGAGAGCCACTGTGAGTGGCCATCCAACTGCCTCAGCTAGGAAGAGAACAATGATCATAATACCAAATGGGCCAGTGAAGCGATGTCCTCCACAATTAGACTGAAGAACAAATGGACAGCAGCTTCTCTGTTCCCCTCCCCCAATTCCCCAATAAAATCTTTAAAAAAAATAATTTTCCTTTCTTAAAATGTGTATACCTATTTTTGGCACTCTCTGTGCAAAATAAATATAATTATATTATATTTTTATCCAGACTAACAAAAATTGTCTTTTAATTGAAATATTTAGTCCATTTATACTTATTCAATATGTAATATATATATTTCTACCATCTGATTTTGTGTTTTCTATTATATCTTAAACTATTTTTGTTTCTATTTCTCTCCTTTCTTGTCTTAATTTGGATTTATTTTTAATTTTAATTTTCTTTCCAATATTTTTTAATTTATTCACTGTGTTATTTATTCTTTTACACATTACCCTATAAAAATCCTAATATGGCTCCTCAAATTAGTTTACTCTTTGTATCTTTTTTTTTTTTTTTTTACTTTTTTGGTGTAAGAACACTTAACATGAGATCTACTCTCTTAACAGATTTTTAAGCATAAAATAGAGAATTGTTATCTATAAGGATATTGTTGTACAGCAGATCTCTAGGTTTCATTTATCTTGCATAACTAAAACATTATATCCATTGAATAGCTTACTCTCGATTTTCTAAGCCCTCAGCCCCTGGCAAGCACCACCCTATACTCTGCTTCTTAGAGTTTAACTCGTTTAGATACCTCATATAAGTCGAATCATGCAGAATTTATTCTTCCATCACTGGCTTATTTCACTAAGCATACAGAGGGTGCCAAAAAAATGTATATGCATTTTAAGAAAGGAAAACTGTATTAAAATTGTAATAGTCAATATCTACCAATAACAAAAGATGAATGCACATACATTTGACTTCTGCAATTACAAGAGGTACTCAAAGTAGTAACCATCAGCATCCAGACACTTCTGGTTACGGCAAACTACTGCTTGAGCAACGGTTGACCAAAGTGTCCATTTGTTTACATTTTTTTGGCACTCCTGGTATGGAACAGGTGTGCGGTACTATATAATTGTGGTTTTGATCTGTATTTCCTTGATAATTAGTAAAGTTTAACAGTTTTTGATATTCCTGGTATATATATATATATATATATATATATATATATATATATATATATATATATTCTCTTTGTATAAATATATAGTTTTGTTGAGGCTGTTATTATTATCACTGTTTGCTTTTCAATTATAAGAGTTCCTTATATATTTTGGAAATTAACCTTTTATCTCACATATGATTTGCAAATATTTTCTCCCATTCCATGGGTTGCCTTTTCACTGTGTTGACTGCTTTGCTGTGCAGAAGCTTTTTAGTTTGATGTAGTCCCATTTGTATATTTTTATGTTTGTAATCTGTGCTTTTGGTGTCATATCAATGAAATCATTGCCGAGACCAATGCATGATATTTTTTCTGTTTTCTTCTAAAACTTTTATAGTTTCAAGTCTTCCATTTAAGTCTTTAATCCTTTTTGAGTTGAATTTCATGCGTGGTGTAAGATAAGGTCCAATTTCCTTCTTTTGTATGTGGATATCAAATTTTCACAGCACTCATTCCAGTCAAAATGGCGAAATAGGTGAATGCTGTGCTTGCCTCCTCCGATGACCCATTAAAATTATTATGTCCTTCAGCTGCAGGATTTCTGTTTATTTTAAAATTTTTTCTCCTTTAAAAATTTTTACTTTGATCATGTATTTTTTTCTCTTGATCTCATTGAGCATTTTTATAGTGGATATAATTTATGGATGATTTCTAGAATTTTATTTTGTTATTTTTCTGGCTTGTGTTTCCCCTTTTTAAAGTTAAAAAAAATCATTTTTCTTGATTCTGTGGTGGTATCTACATGTTAGAAATACAGTCATTTCTCCCAGTCTTCGCAGATTGTCTTGTATAGAAGAAGACCCTCACCAATCAATCTGACCGAGTTTCTGGGGCCTCTCAAACCTTTGTGCTACTCCAAACCACCATCTTTGTTTTTAGCAGTCCCCATGTGTGTAGAGTATGTCAGGTTCCATCAGTGCTCTAAGACTGGTGAGACAAATGCCAGACCCTCAGGTAGCACCTGGAAAAGCTGGAATATTGGATTTGCAGTACAAACCTTGTCTACCATAGGGAGAAGCTGAGCACTTGGGGTTTTTACCTCTTACTGTATGCTGAGTTTCCAGAGAAGCTGTTTTGAGTGCATCCTCACTAGTTAAAACTATGATTTCTTTCTCTGTAGCCACCATGGGTCTAGCATATGCCAGGTCCCACCCACACTCCAAGACATGTGAGATAAGTCATTCCCTCAGTTGCCATCCAAAAGAATTAGGACATTGGATTTGTTGTCCAACTCTTTCCCTACTCAGGAAGAACCTGGGTATTGATTTCCTCTTGATCCCATGATGCTTTCTCTGGTATGAGCGTTCTGGCCAGAAGGTGTTTTCAATTTTCCTACTAGTTTTCATGTGGCTGGTTTTGCATTCAATTGGGGTGCAGAAGCCTCACATCTAGTTCAGGATTTCTCACAAAGGGAATTGATCCAGGTGTTGCAGTTGAAATCAGTGAGTCCATGGGTGAGAGTCCAGGGCTGCCTCTCTCATCATCTTGCTGATGTCATTCCATACATTACTGAACTTTAAGGCTAATCAATATTTTTACCTTTCTCCTGAAAAATACAAGGACCACTGAACTCTTTTTGGTGATAACCCATTTCTTGCATATATACTATTGTTGTTTTACATTTTATATCTACTTAGTTTTTACTTTGATTGTTTACTTCATGAGAGGTTACTGTTATTGCTTTATAAAAACATTTTTTTTTAATTTTAATTTAAAAAAATTACCAATATATTAACCACTTTGTTTTTTTATTCCCCTTGCATTATAGAATTTCTACCTGAGAACACCTTCCTTTTTCCCAAAGAACATACTTTGAGATCACCTTTAATAAGAATCTGTTTTAGTTTTCCTTAAAATGTACTTCCCCCTAATTATTAAAGGATATTATTGGTATATATTCAGTTTTATGAATTGTATTTTATTTTTCTTTAGTACACTGAAGACATTATTTCACTCTCGTATGGTTCTCCACTGAAAAAGTGTACATGTTTCAGATTATTTTTTCTTCCTTTTTTTTTTGATTTTTGTTTTTTTGGTTTTTTTTTTAGCTGAGCCATGCTGCCACCTGTTGGCAGCTCAGCGGCAGCTCAGCTCGGGCTGGGCATCAAACAGCTGTTGCTCAGAGCTCAGCTCGCACTCTTGAGTGAGCTCTTAACCAACTGAGCCACTCAGCCGGCTCTATTTTTTCTTCCTTTTCAAAGTAATCTATCTCTTATCTTGGGTTGTTTTTAAAATTTTATATTTGGTTACCTGAATTTTTCTTATCTTGGATATAAATACAGATATATTTTTAATTAACCTGCTTGGGATTTATTTGGTTTCCTAAACCAGTGTACTGCTACCTTTCATAAGTTTAGTAAAAATGTTTATGCAAATAAAAGTTCTTCCCCATTATTACTACCCTTCCCTTTCAAATTTTTAAATATATTCATTTTAGAGCTTTTCACACTATCACCCAAGTGTGTTAAAATATTGCTCATAATTTTTCACCTTTTAATTTCTCCGTATTCTTTTCTAGGTGTTTTCTTTTGATCAGTCTTCCAACTAACTGATTCTCATATCACCTGTCTCTATTATGCTTTAATCCATTCGCTACTTTTTGTAAATATTATTTTCCTTTAGAATAGTTCAAGATTTACAGAAAATTTGCAAACATAGTACAGTCTTCATATACCCCATAGCCATTTTTCCTAGTGTTATTATACTGCTTATTACACTGCTTTTAAAACTTTAATTATATTTTTATTTGTTCCTCTCTGCCTGAGGTATTTGATTAAAATCTGTGGCCAAAGCAGCTGCCCACACGTCTGTTTCCCCACGTTGACTCCTTAAAAGATAGGAAGTGCCTCAAACCCCATGAGGCCAGGAGGAATAACTCCTGTAAAGCATCCTCTGGGGGCGACCTGGAACGCTGGGACCCGGTGGCAATGATACAGGCTGACTCTGTCTCCCTAGATCAGGTGGTTAGGAAAAAGATAATTATCTACTAGTGAGATTAGTGTTAGGGACTCCTGGGGTCTATGTGTGGTATGCAAAGGCCTAGCATTTGCTGACACATCCTGGAACTGTCGGTTACCCGCAGTTTGCAAGGGCTTGGGTAATTTGGCCCTGAGCTAAATTCTCAGGTATGAGACTCACAGACTGTGGAAGATACATTGTTCCTTTCTTGTGTGTGAGACAATAAAAGTAGCACTCAGGCCTGATTCGAGGCTCAGTCCATGAGACTTGAGTTCCCTGGCCCCACATGCATTTTTGCTCTCATTTGTGTCTCTCTTTCTTAACCTTTCACCATCCCTTCTTGCTCTCCCACTGCTCTGTTGTGCAGGTCGTGACAAAAATCCATAACTATGACATATCTTTTGTTTTTCTCCAGCCTCCCACTCTTATCCCTCACCCTTTAGAATCACGAAAATAATAGTTCCTAGGGTTAGCAAATATCTTTAAGATGATAGGTACCGTTAGTGCCCAGATATCCTCTTTGGATTTCTATTTTTACTATATACTGTTTAATCTCTGAATATACCTTACTTTCACTGATACATTTAATTTTTATTATTATTTTTTTAATTCAGCATTTTTAGATATTTTCAGTTTGAGGATTATTCAGGATAGGAAATAAATCATGCCTCTGTAAAGACTTGGAGTTTGATTCTAAAGCCTCTTCCAAATAATTATGTGTATATTACTTAACTATCCTCAAAGCAAGAAATTTTTAGTTCTTGTATGTAGAAATTACTGATACCTCCCATAGGGATAAGAGAAACCAGCAGTCACAAATCTATTATTGATGCTCAGCTATTCTAAATGGCACTACTTGCATACTATTAAAGCAGAAACTTTTGATGTGGTAATTTTCATGGGCTGTGCATTTTGAATTAATACCCAGCATAAGCTATCATCAACAACAAAATGGTCTGTTATTCAACTATTATTTTAAGAAGACAAAGCAGGACACTGTGACATTTATTCTGATCTTATTTTTGTTCTAAGAAACAAAATCTTGATTTAAAACTTGACAAGTTAGAATGATTTAAATTTCAGCTTATTTTCCAGATATATGCAAGTACTCTCCCACAGTCCATTGCTGCTATCATTTACCCACAAGGTGGCATTGCAGGCCTCCAAAATCAACCAATTTCATGCAGTAAAACATAAAGTGATTGTGTTGAGATTTTGATCAGATTTGAAAGAGATAGTCAGATAGGTACAGAAACAAAAGTACACTTGCCTCTTCAAACACCAATTTTCTTAGAAGTGAAAAATTACAAGAAATAATAAAGAATGAAACTGTAAATTGTTAAAACATCATAAAAACAAAGAGAACCATACTGCAATTATCCCAAATCATTTAGACTGCTTTTAATTTTTTTTTTAATATTTATAAGATGCCCTTCCTGGTTATATTTAGTAAAGTATTACCTTACGGGCATTTACTGAATAGGTATTGGTGGCAACTGACTCAGAATACTGTGATGCAGCAGGATGTTAGCCAGTTTGAGATTTGCAAATCTGCAGTGGATTATCCACAAGCACTGACTCTTATCAGATACAATTATCAAAAACCCCCTCAAGGGGTTGTTGACAAGTAATTCATTTTATCATTCTCAACTAGTCCAGGGCTTTAATTTCTCTCCTTTCTCTGAAAAGACAAGCAAAACCTTGTAATCATAAAATTTAGATTGGAAGAGCCTTAAAGATTATATAATCCAATACTCTTATTTAGAATTTAGATAACTGTAATCAACATAGTTTAAGTAACTTCTTCAAGATGACATGCTTTATCAGGGTTATAGTCTTCCCCTCAGATGCAGCACTTGAAAATTCTTGATGAGCACAATGGTGATGTGAGACTTTAAAGAAAAATAATCAGTTATTGAATCAAGGGAGAAAAAAATAAAGCTATGTCAAAATGACATTAGAAAAATAACAGGCTGTGACCTGTCCAATTCACACAGCTATTAAGTGGCAGTACAGGCACTCAAGCAAAGAAGCTTGTGGTCTTAAGGAAGCTGAAGTAGCTTTTATTCCAATGCCTAAATCAGGGCCTGGGTAGTGAACAGAAGGCACACTTTAAATATTTGTCAAACCAATAAACTAAACAGGATGGACATTATCTTCAAGAGCTTTTGTGGAAGTGCCTACAGTCAGGGTGAGGTCTCTCCATACCGCCTTTCAAGAAAATAAAAGCTGTGGGGGAGGGGGGGAAGGGGTGCTGGGATGAAAGGAGGAGATTATCAGACATCAGATCTGATGGATAGGTGGATTGTTATTATTATGCAAATAACACACAGGTGGATTATTTAAATGATTAAATATCTAATTACATAAGTATACATAAAATGGGAATGCATGACTGAACCATAAACTCCTCACACAGAAATAACGACAGATATTTGAGATTGTTCCAGACTTTTTTTTTTTTACAGAATTAGTATAATATTGGGCATAACTTTGTCACCTCCTTTTTCAATTAACAATATATAAGCATTTTTCTATGTCAATAAACATACCTTTGCATATATTCAGTGGCTTTAATTCAACTTGTTCTCTATTGTTGGACATTTAGATTTGCTTTTTGCTATTTTAAACATCACAATAAATCTTACATTTAAAATAAAGAAATGGTTTATGAAGCAATGCAGTAAACGGACCTCCCATGGGGGGCGGGGGAAGGGAGGCGGAATTAAGCTAGTTGCCTAGCATACAATTTGTAAAACTAATCTTTGGCATTGCTTCTTATTGAATAAATTCAAGATACCTAACTACTTTCCACATAGTTTTTACCTACTTTTTTTTTTTTTGAGGGCAGTGTTACAGGCCCACATATTTGGGACCTGAACCGGGGCCACTGGCTTCCCAAGCCAGCGCTTAACCATCGCGCCACTCGGCCGGCCTTAGTTTTTACCTACTTTTTAACCTGCTTGATTTTGAACTCTAAAAACAGCACTATGTATTCCTTACTTGCTAATGTATCCATAACATCTTAGCACAGGCTAGCACATAGCAGGTGAACTTCACATAATTAAATCTGTATGTTGCCTATTAACTTGTAAAATAGTTGACTGATTTTGACTAAAATGTATACATTACTAAAGAGCATCAACTATGAATTGTATCTGCTTTGTGGTTAGTATAACTAGAAAGAAAATAATGTACCATACAATTTTCAAATGTATTAATATTTTATTTTTGTTTAAGTGAGGAATATGTCTTACAGAACCACTCATTAGACCTAAGACAGTTTAAAAATCATTCTTATCTCCTTTCTCTATTACACCCCAGTTACTGTGTCAAAAAATTCTGCTGAAAAGTCAACAAATAAGATAGTACTTGTTTAACACCTTCGGTAGCAGGGTGAAAATCTGCAAGGGTTGTAGACAATATCATCTTCCCCTGAAGAGATTTACAATCTAACACGGGAAGCAGACATATCAATAAAGATAGACTAGATTATGCTGCAATACCAAACAAGTCCCAAAATTCATTGTTTTAACATCATAAATGTTTATTGTTGACTCATATTACATGTCTGTTAGGTAACAGTCACGTGTTATCCATGGTAATACTTCAGAGATTCAAACTGACAAAATAGCCTTCATCTTGAATTTTCTGGTAGCTATGCTAAAGACAAACCTACAATGTTTATGGAGGATTTCACAATGGTAAATGATGTTATGGCTCAGAAGTGACACATATCACTTCAGCTTACAGAAAATTTTACAGAAGTTCTAATTTACAGGAGTTAGTCACACTGTTCCACTCAACCACAAGGGTGCCAGGAAAAGCTCAGAAGAGAGAGTACCAGGAATACTTGGTGATCAGTGATAACGACTAACACAGTAGAAAATTCAGAAATTACAAAATTGTCATCTGGTAAGGCAGAAATTGACCTATGAAATCATCCACAAATCCCTTATTTTATGGATAAGGACTGAGGACCAGAAAAGAAGATGTGATTGATAAAAGACCATATAGCTAATTATCAACACAACTAGGTCAAAACTCAGATCCCAATCTAATCGCACTCTTTCCATTCACTAAAATTCAAAAAACCAATATACACCACTAGTCAACCTCAATGTTTTATCAATTCTGCTAGCAAAATCTATTTTTAATAGGAACTTTTCTTCCTTAAGAATTGCAAAACTCCATTTCAACCTCTAATTAAACAAACTTTATTTATCCAATCCAAAATATTAACTTCAAAGTTTTCTGTTCAAACCTATCATCCCTTTAATAGCTCTACTCTTCTTTTAGCTTCCAATAAGCTGTTTGCAAATTTATACTGTCATAAAAATGATCACTGGCTCTTTCTCCCTCCCACTGAAGTAAAATATTAGAAGGATCTTAAAGCAAAGGCAGTTCTCCACATGGAACAGAAATTCCTACAGTGAAGTGCTAGCAACTTCATTTCCCTTACTGAACAACAGGAACTACAAAGGCAAAGGGTCACAATGTATGGATGAAGATGCTGAGCCCACAGCAGGAAAAGCCAGTGAAGGATCACAAATAATAAGAGGGGAACTGTTGGTTGTGCAGTAGATTGTCTGAATGTGAATATAATCTCTGCACATCTCAGGAGTTGGCATTTGGGACTGAAATAAATTCAAACGAACTCTTTGTTTTAATTTGCCACTCATATAGAGATAAATAAAAAGGTATATTCTCCTGGGGCCTAAAAAGGTACTGTTCGGCAGTACATCAGGGAGTTATTCCCATTTTCAGGTTCCCAGGGTATGACTTATTAAGCAACCCTGTCAGCAGAAGTTAAAAGCCTGAAAAAGTAAGTGCTTAATGTACCACTTACCCAGGAATAGCTCAGGCCTTGGGAGAAGCTGGCCCAGCATGTTTAAAGCTGGGCTCAGGAGTTGTTTTTTCATTACCTGACTTGAACAAAAATTAAAATAGAACAAAGCAAGTTCAATAGGATAGTTACCCTTATAGGAAATCCTACTCCCTGAAAAGTACAGGTTTTATTTTTGATATGTTGTCCACCTAAGAGACCAGTAGTTTTTACAGCACTGTCCATTGTACTTTCACTGACATAAGATGCAAAGAATAGTCAATGGTTTTTATTGCACCCATCCCCTTGACCATCATTGAAGAGATACTCTTTGGAGCAAAGTTATGAGTCAGTTTTCTCACTGTCTGTCTAGAACTTGAGAGGATATTGTTTTGGATTTAATGGGAAGGTCATATGTGTAAAAATAATACTCTGAATAGGTACATTCATAGCATCCCCTGCAAATTCTATCTTCTTATCTCCATAGTAACCGCATCTTTACACAAGTGTCAAAGAGACAGGCAGACTGAGGTGGCCTTGACTGCTCTTTGGTAATCAGCTCTTACACAGCAAGCTTCAGGAAACATCCTTTTGATAGATGGTGTTCCTGTGAGAGTGATTGCAAAAGTGGAGGCAAAATGTCTTCCCACCTCAGGCTTTCCTGATGAACTGTAACAATCTGGCATAGCTAGAGTGGGATCCCCAGGCCTAATCATAGCCAACTGGCTCCTTTGTGACTTGCTTCATTTTCATTTTGTTTGACAGCTCTGAAGCTGTGCTTTCTTACAGCTGAGTGGCCTCTGGCAGCTGGCTGCTGAGAGTAGTTTTCCCTCACAGAGACAAAACACACACACAAGAATAGAGGGAGAGAGAGAGAGAGAGAGAGAGAGAGAGAGAGAGAGAGAGAGAGAGAGAGAAAACAAACGTGTGAATAATTGAAATGACAAAGACTGTTAGTGGCTTGTCTCATCATCACAGATAAACCGAAATGGCTACAGGCAATCCGAGCATTTGAGAGGTGGCAGGATAGAAGATGTGGCTATCAAAGCTTACTTTCCCTGCTGGAATTCCACAAAGGTCAGATTCAGAGGAACTTTGGTTCTCTTCTAAATCTATATGGCTTAAGATATCTCAGTAAGGATACTACGAAAGGATGTGTCTTTCACTGTTTGACAAATTGAAAATTATTTAATTCTTCAGAACTGATTTTGCATAACTACAAGTTTGGGCACTGCTAATAGTAGCTTCACAGATTTAGGAAAATTCAGAATAATACTAAGAAAAAAAAGCCATTCAAATTGTCATTGAACAAAATTCAATGAATGTTTTTGGGGGTGGGATGTGAATTCAGAATCTAAAAGAGGCAACTGAAGTAAATAGTATATGGAAAGTGATGAATAAATAAAGAAGAGGGCACAGAAACGAAGTTGCTAATAATAATTGAAGAGCAGGGCAGCTAAGCCTTCATCATTATCACATATTACAATAAAAACTTTACTCTAACACAGGATCATGGATCAAGGAATTTGCCAAGTTATGGACTTTTCTGCAATACTGCCATGGAAAAGATTTTGAAAAAGAACTCTAAATCACACATTTTCATCTCAGTGGTGGCTGAAATTAATTGTTGGGAGCCGACAGCACCCCAATGTTTGACAAGGTCACATTGAAATAAAGATCCACGCTCAGCGCTGGATGTTTAGGGTGCTGCCTTATGGTTGGTCATATAATATCTCCTGCCTCTATGAACCCATGTGTCTTTCCTCTACATCAGATCCTATAGGAGACAGTACTTTCACTGCATTTCTGTCAAGTTCCTGTGGTACCCCAATGAGAGATGGCTATGCAGTCAATGACGGGCACGATATCCTAAAGAGAAGGAGACAACCCAAGCCAGGCTGTAGCCCCATGGGGACCCCAGGACTGAGAAAGAGGGGACTGAAGCCTCTTGGAAACACAGGCTCAGACCTCTGGTCACGTAGACCAACAGCCTGTCTGAGAGAAACTGATGATAATATCAGTCTCTTGAGCTCACTTGCCTAGAGTCATTGCTGTGAGAATCTCCTTGAAGACTAAAGTCTCCAGGCCATGAGAGTTCCAATAAGAGGCAACTTACTGACCATGGGGTATGTTAATCAACAGCCTTAATTGGATTCTTTGCCTGATACATTGTTGTAGCAACAGATACTGAAGCTTTGACTGAGAAACAGATGCTACCCTCTATTGTAATAACAGTAGAAGAGAGGTTTGAGACCCCCTTTGGCTACTAAGCATTGTAATAGACTTTAGATAATTTTACCCTAAACACAGCCTCTTAGTAATAGCTCAAGTATACACCCTGTGAGTCTTACTGCTGGAATTTGGAATAATTACTAGATAGTCTAGGTAGTCATGGTAACCATTCTTTCAAGAGGCCCTATAAAAGGGGACATGCTGTAACAATAAGGTGTGACACTTCTCTGAAACTCCCCCGTGTCTCCACTCCCTTCTTTCCCCTCGCTGACTCAGTCTCCACCTGAAGGAAGCCCTGGACTCCGCGGGAGCTGGACTCCCGCAAATAATGATGCAGGAAATATGGCAGCCGTATCCACTGAGAGTTTATTGTAGTTATAGTATTAGCAGGGATACTAGGTATTTTGGTGCAAAGAAGCATAACCAACCTCCACTTCATTCTTAGGTATAGAGAAAGAAAGCTGAAATGTGATGAACTCAAACTATGGATCAGACATCAATGTCTACACTCATAATCTTAAAAATACTTACTATCAACAATAACAAAAATAAATAAATTACCACCACCACTTACTGAGTTTCTACTATGTACAAGGCACTTATTTGACATACATTATCTTATAAAAACCTTCAATGAAAATCTTTTATTCCTGTTTTCAAGGGTTGAGAAAGTGAATCTCAAAGAGGTTAAGTACCTTTACCTTTCCAAAAGTCTCACCTATGTAGTTATTTACTGAATATGAACATGAAAAGCCCAATGTTCTTTCCAATAAACAATTTTCCCCAAACTTGTATTTTATAAGATGTTTCATAGGTATTCCATGAAATGTTTCATAGGTATTCCATGAAAAAAGATCCAAGAGAGAAATATCTATAGGAAAAAAAATTACAGTTTCATGACTTTTGATCTAATTCATCATACATTAGAATAGTGATGTTTCTAAGGAGTCCCACTGTAAATAACTGGCTTAACTTATAATTCCCAACTTATCTGAATGTAGAATTCATTCTCAAGAACATTTATTAATATTCTTGAAATTGTTCTGGGAACCACTGGTTTAGGAAATCTCAGTAATTAAGTGAAATTTAAGATACAAACTGACCACACCATGGTTTTATATTTGTATTTCAGTACATACTTTTAAAAGCACTTTCAAAACAATTACTTATTTAATCCTTATAACAACCTAAGGCGTCCCTGGTCATGTTATCTCCATTTCACCAATCAAACATTATCAAGCTCAATGAGGCTATCAGTTGATCAAGATCACAACTAATAAGTGGTAAAGTTTGGACAAGAAGTTTGGACTTCCAACTCCTAGTATAGGATGTATGCTACATTGCTAATGTATTCTCTTTCCTCTAAGTCTCAAAAATAATGTTAATTTACATGTTTGAATGCATAGTGAATCAAAGTTTGGTGACAAGTTTTGAAACAATGCATAGATATTTTAAAAAATTTAAAATTCCTAGTATCTCTGTAAGCTAAATATAAAAAAAATCTTAAGACTCTCAAAATACAAACTTCAAGACAAAATTTGATGGGTTGACTATATCAACTTAAGGATTTTTGTGTAGTGAAAGACTCCAGTCAATTTATTGATAGAAGATATTTGCAATGTCTATAACTGATGAGGGACTAATATTTAAAATAAACAGTTAAACCGCATACAAAACAACAAGATAAATAAAACAATGAAAATGGGCAAAGGATAAAAACAGACAATTTAGAGAAAGGAAACTTCCATGTATAGTAAGTATAGGAAAGCATGCTCAAAATCATTATAATCAGAGAAATGTACATTAAAACACTGCTGTGCTATGCTACTTTATATTCATATTTGCAAAAGTTAGAAAATATTATAATGTTACATATCATCAGAAGTGGGGGGAACATATGCAGTAAAACCTTGGATTGTGAGTAACTTGTTTTGCTAGTGTTCCACAAGACGAGCAAACATTTCTATTAGATTGGTGCAAAAGCCGCTATTATTTTTGCACCAGCCTAATAATACATTTTAATTTGGTAAACAAGCGATGTCTTCCAATATGAGTAGTTTATTTCCGGAATGAATTATGCTCGCAAACCGAGGTATTACTGTATTTCATTCACTATTGGTGGGCACGTAGACATGTGCAGCCATTCTGGTGAGCAAGATTGCAACAACTGGCCAAATTAAGTACACATATATACTATGACCTAGTAATCCCTCTCCTGGATCTGTAACCCAGGAAAATTCTCATATAGTAACATAGGGGAATGTATAATATGCTATTTATTGCGGCATCGTTTGTGGTAACAGAGACAATCTAGGGCTCTCTCACTAAAAATATATATATCTCTATATAAAATCACAGGTGGCATCCCCCACATTTTACAGATGCCACTTGTGATTTTTACTTAGAAATAGAGAGAGGTGGAAAGGTGAAAAGAGCATTACTCCAATGCTCACTCTCTCTCTCTCTCTCTGTCTCTGTCTCTCTCTGTCTCTCTCTGTCTCTGTCTCTCTGTCTCTCTGTCTCTCTCTCTCTCTCTCTCTCTCACACACACACACACACACACACAAATGTTGGAGACACTGAAAATTGAGTTTCTTCTTGAACGAATCAGAGAACGAAAGCCAAAAGTCAAATAATTAACTCAAAATCTAGGGAGAGATTGGCACTTACAATAAGAAAATAGGTTTTAGCATTGGCTTACCTGGAGAAGATGCCACTGGATTTTATAAAGACAGTAAGAAGATTCAGCTAAAAATATTACCATAATTATTAAAGGGTAAGAGTGTGAAGACTTTAGGAATGGCAAATATATTAGGGTTAGTACTCTCTAGAAAACTTTTCCTGCATGAACACCACAAGGTGCTCACAAGAAAGGCAGAGGGACTCCTTACAGTTATCTCCACGGTGCTGTCCCCGGGAAAGGGAACAGCAGCTTCAGATAAACTTTCACACAGATGCACCATCTCTAAGTCTCTTATGAAAGAAAAGTCTAAATCTTCAGGGAGACAAACAAATAAACAAAGCAAAAACTGTCCCCTTAGGTCTTCAGAACAAATAATATTATCAGGTATAATCAGGGATATTAGATAATGATGAAAAAGTAAATTCACCAAGAAGGAATAACAATCCTAAATATCATGCCTCAAACAAGAGAGCCTCAAAATCGATGAAGCAAAAGCTTACAGAGCTGAAAAGAGAAGAAAGCACATCCATGATTAAAATTGGGCATTTCAACAATTCTTTCTCAGGTATTGATAGAATATGGAGGCAGAAAAACAGTAAGAATGGTAGATAATCTGAACAATGACATCATTGATATTTACAGAACAACAACAGGAGAATACACATTCTTCTCAAATGTAGACAGACCATATTCTGGACCATAAATGAAACTTTCAGAAATTCAAAGCAATATAATTTATACAAGTATATTCTAAGACAAGAATTAAACTAAAAATCAATAGCAGAATATCTGTAGATTCCTCATATATTTGAAATTAAACACCACATTTCTAAATAACCCATATGTCAAAGAGGATGTCTTAGGGGTAATTAAAGTACATTCTGAACTCAATGAAAATAAAAATACAACATAAATAAATTTGTGAAATGCTGCCAAAGTGGTGCTTAGGGGAACAGTAACCATTGTTCCCCTAAGTAAATAGAAAAGAAGAGAAAATTAAAGGTGAGCAGAACAAGGTAAATAAAGATTATAGCAAAAATAAATCAAAACCAAAAAAGCTATAAGGAAAATTAATCAACACAAAAGATATTTCTTTGAAAATATCAATAAAATTGATAAATCTCTAACCAGAGAGACCAAGATAAAAAGACAGAAAACCAAATTACCACCATCAGTTATGAAAGAGTGGACACTCCCTCTGGTCCCATAGACATTAAAGTATATTAAGAAAATACTGTGAACAATTTTATAATAGTAAATTAAGAAACCCAAATGAAATGGACCAATTCCTCTAAATATACCGTGGTAGGTAGAATAATGGTTTCACAAAAAAGTCCAGGCCAGAACCCCCAAAACCCATGAATATGTTATCGTACTTGGCAAAAAGCTTTGAAATTAGGGATCTTGAAATGGTGAGAGTATCCTTGAGTACATAGGTAGGCCTCATCTAATCACAAGAATCCTTAAAAGCAAGAACCTTTTCTGGTCAAGTCAGAAAGGAATGTAGAAAGAAAGAATAGTGCCATTCCCCCCCAAAAAAGATGTTCACATTCTAATCCCTGTAATTTATTAGTATGTGACTTTGCAAGGCAAGGAAGACGTTACCAAATGGAATAAATTGAGGATTTTGCAATAGTAGATTATCCTAGATTTTCTATGTACGCCCAATGTAATCACAGGGGTCCTTATAAAAGGGAGGCAGGAGTGTTCCATTCACAGAAGGAGAAGTAACAATGGAAACAGAGGTTGGAGTGATACAGAACTATGAGGCCAATAACACAGGCAACCTCTAGAAGCTGGAAAAGATAAGATAATGGGTTCTCCTTTAGAACTTCCAAAATGAATTTAACTCTGAAGACCCAGTTTGGACATCTAACCACTAGAACTGTGAGATAATAGATTTATGTTGTTTGAGGTTACTATGTTTGTGGTAATTTGTTATAACAGCAATAAAATTTTTTCTATAAGATATGATCACAGAAGAAAGGTCCGAGAAAGATTTGACTAGCTGGACTTGAAGGCAGAGAAGAGGGCCACAAACCAGGGAAGGCAAGAGGCCTCAAGAAGTTGAAAAAAGTAAGGAAACAGATTATCCCCTAGAGCCTCCAGAAAGGAATGCCGGTTTACTAACACATTAATTTCAGCACAGTGAGACAAATGTCATACTTCTGACTTCAAAAGTATAAGATAAGTTGTTTAAAACACTAAGATTGTGGTGATTTGTTACATCAGCCATAGAAAACTAATATAGACATAAACTACCAAATTGTATTTAAAAAGTAATAGATAATCATGAATAGTCCAGAATCTATTAAAAAATAGAAATTATAATGAAAAACCTTCCAAAAAATAAAATTCTAGGCTCAGATAGTTTCAACTACAAATTCTACCAAACATCTGAGGAAGAAATAATATTATAATGGTTAATTCTATGTGTCAAATTAACTGGGCTACAGGATGCCCAGATAACTGGTAAAACATTATTTCTCCATGAGGGTATTTTTGGAAGAGATTCGCTTTTGATTCAGTACACTGAGAATTGAGATTCACCCACACCAGTGTGGGCAGGTATCATCCAATCTGTTAAAGGCTCAAATGGAACAAAAGAGCAAAGGAAGTGCAAATTTGCTCTCTCTTGAGCTGAGATTTTTATCCTTTCTTGCCTTCAGACATCAGAGCTCCTTGTTCTTAGGCTTTCATCAGACTTGGACTGGATTATACTACCAGCATTCCTGATTCTCCAAGTTAGCAGACAGCAGACTATGTGATTTTTCAGCCTCCATTACCACATGAGTGCTTTCCTATAATAAATCTATCTATATACATACTTTTACCTATCTATAGCTCTATCTGTATCTAATCTAGACCTATATCTCCCTCACCCTATTAGCTCTGTTTCTCTGGAGAACCCTGACTGACTAATACAAAACTAAACAAAACAAAAAAACAAACAATTGCTCCAGAAAAGAGAGGAGGGAGAAATACATCCCAACTCATTTCATGAGGAAAGCAATATTTTAAAACCAAAACCAGATAAGACATTATATAAAAGGAAAGTATTTTCCAATGATTTTAAATGAAAAAAAATAGAAAAAACTCCTCAATAAAATATTAGCAAATCAAATCCAGAAATACATAAAAAAGGATAATACGATGTCTGACAATTAAGTCTGTGAACTTTTTAAAATGATGTTGCTAACCTTTTTATTGATCTCAGAAGGATTATTCATTATGAAATGGACCAATTTCATAATGGATCAACCGGACAAACAGTTAATCAAGTTTACTATTTGGAAGTGCTGAAAAGGCTGTGTGAAAAAGTTAGACAACCTGAACTTTTTGCCAACATTTCATGGCTCTTGCATCATGACAATGTACCAGCTCACATGACATTGTCTGTGAGGGAGTTTTATGCCAGTAAACAAATAACTGTATTGGAACACCCTTCCTACTCACCTGATCTGGCCCCCAATGACTTCTTTCTTTACCCGAAGATCAAGGAAATGTTGAAAGGAAGACATTTTGGTGACATTCAGGACATCAAGGGTAATACGATGACAGCTCTGATGGACATTCCAGGAGAAGAGTTCCAAAATTGCTTTGAAGGGTGGACTACGTGCTGGTATCAGTGCATAGCTTCCCAAGGGGATACTTCAAAGGTGACTGTAGTGATATTTAGCAGTGAGGTATATAGCACTTTTTCTAGGATGCGTTCGCTAACTTAATTGTCAGACCTCATATTCCTCCTTTTTCATCCCCATTTTAAAACAATGATTAGACATCCATTCATGAACAAAAGTGCCATTATTGGTGTTGTGGGATTCAGCACCATATGCCAAGGGTCCCAGGAGGAGTCTTGTCCACCTGTGCATCTGGTGATAGGCAGACAGACCTCTAAGGTCTGCAGAGTCACCAGAGCAGTGAGCCTGCTCAGACCCCTCTCACCTTGGTTGGGAAAGAACTTGGAGAGTGCTGACCTTGGAAGATCTAAATTGAAAAGGAAGAAGTAAAATGATCTCTGTTCACACACAACATGATCTTATACGTAGAATGTCCTAAAGATTCCATAAAAGTATCTGTTAGAACTAGTAAACATAATAAGGAAAGATACAAAATACAAAATCAATGCACAAAAATCAGTTGCATTTTGTACAGTAACAACAAATGTCTAGAGAGCTGCTTTGACATCCATTTTTTTGACAAAGGTATACAAGGACTTTAAAATGATACTAGTTCCATCATGCAAGCATATGCCCTGGATCAGGGGTCGGCAAACTTGTGAGATGGAAGAGCTGCCAGGGTTCAGCAAACTGTGGCTCTAGAGCCACAGGCTCTGAAGTAAAATTGGAAATGAAAATAAAACTATTACAGTTTCATTTATAACATTTTTAAAGGGCATTATTCACATAATTGTGATTATGTAAAAATATATTTATGGCTCTTGAATAATTTTTAAATTGTTGTGAGGGACAGGATTTGGCTCTTCCAGGGGTCAGCAAACTTTTGAGATGGAAGGTACCCAAAGAGCTGCAGTGGCTCGTGAGCTGCAGTTTGCCGACCCCTGCCCTAGATAACAGCCCACAGAGTCACAAGCAAATTTAAATTACTGATATGACTTCAACAACAGCCCTTGTGACCACAAGACAGCCTCCCCTGGGGCCAGTCGAGTGGCACATTGGTTAAGCACTGGCTTGGGACGCCAGCGGCCCCGGTTCAGGTCCCACATATGAGGGCCAGTGACACTGCCCTCAAAAAAAAAAAAAAGACAGCCTCCCCTGCCTTCCAGTGACTTACCCTTGTATATCCCTTAGATAAACTCACTGTGGGGCTTACCAAATCCCTACTCTTCTGGTTTGTATTGTTCGATGCAGCCTTATTCCAGGAGTCTCAAAGCACTCTACTATCCACAGACCTTAATAGAACATGTGCTCCAGGTCCTATCTCTCTGTGTCTGCACTCTGCCCTGACACCACGGTGTGGGCCCCTCCAGGCACACCAGGTACTTCCTCCAGGACCTGTAAACAATAAACTTTTCTATTTCTATTTCTCTTGTGGTCTGTTGTTGAACAGCTCACCATCTGGCATCCTGTGCTCCACTTAACAAGTGTTAATTTGACAGATTCATAACAATTGATGTCACAAACAGGATGGTATTGTTGTGCTGCAATGGAGCAATTGACTATAGAAAATGCCTTTTAGCTGCAAATGGCTGACTCACTGGCTCTCCCAGGTGGGTAATTCTATTGGGGCTGAGTCAACTGCTTGCTGGCATTTGTTTGCACTGCTTTGTGCTGAAGAATACTGCCAAAGTTTTCTATCCTAAAGTGTAATCTCAAAAAACAAACACAGAAATGATTAAACAAACAAACAAGAAACAACCAGAGTCCTGATCCTCAGAGCCTGTTCATCAGGCCTGGTTGGAAGTACCACAGATGTGTTTTCCACCTGTTAATGCCCCACAGAGGGTGTGTTCCCCAACAGCTGTTAAACATTGGGTGTATTTTTCTACTCTAAGCATGGACATTGCTGCCAACTGTTTAGGTGAATTGGCTAACATTTTAATAAAGGTGCCATTGCATTAATTAACAGCTGGGACCTGCGAATGGCAACTGTGCTCAAGTGTGGGCTACTGAATGAAGGTGCCAGGCAGTGCCCTTAGAAGGAAGAGACAGAGAGTTCCCCCCCTGACCAATGTGTCTACAGATGTGGCATTTAGGACTCCAAGTCCTAAGCAATATAATGGAGATATCCTCACTGGGAAAGACTTGACTCTTAGCAAAAAAAAAAAAAAAAAAGTGCAGATGGGGCCAGTGGTTCCCCTTTTGTAGCATACATATCTTACTGCTATCACATCTTGTTTCCCAACCCTATTAGATAATGTGGGTTCCACGCCTGGAGTGTGGTGGCACAAGATCAAATGACTCAAATAAATGGCCTGAGCACTTAATGCCATGCCACCTAAAATGCCCAAGAAAGTTATTGTGCCCCTCATGAAGTGTAAAACACCCACAGATGTAGTGTGGATGGAAAAGGGGCCACATGTGAAAACTGACAAGCTCAGGAGACTGAAAATAACCAAATAGGATGGCGTGAACATAAAAATTCCTAATGAAGGTGGGTCATGGTGGGGAGTCACATCTTTAACCTGAAGCTTCCTTGATGAGGTCAATCTTTACCTTAAGTGAGCCCATCTATTGTCTTTTTCACCTAAAATAACATCACTGGAATAGCAGTAGTTCCTTTTACTGGACCAGAGCAGGAAACTATTGAATCTCTCATTATTATTCTTGTCCCCTGGTTAACATCCTTATGTGCTATAAAAAGCAAACTATTAACTATCCTGCATCTGCCTATGTAAAGGAAGTACCTGTCTCTCCAATTTACTTTTATACATTCCCAGATATTTCTCCGCTTTGCTTTCTCCTACCTCCTTAATCTACCACCAATGGATGTCAGGTAACCCCCATCCTTTGATTCTACGTATGAAATAAGCAACAACCCTCCATTTTGCAGAGCATTTTCTCAATCTGTTGAGACTTTGCTTCCTAGAAATTGTCAGTTTGGCAATGTCAGTTTGGCAAATAAACTCTTATAAGCTTTTTCCTAGGCTGGATGTTTTTTTGTTGACAGTAGACTGGGCACTTTTCAGCACTGCAGCATATCAACATGTCAAAGCCCTGATTCTATGCTCTTGGGGTATTGAGGCCAGCCCCAATGATCATGCCACACTGTGTGAGTGGAGATCACCCCCAATCCTAGAGAGGTTGATTGGGACACCCTGGAGAAGGAAACAGCCACCTACAAGTCTGACCCTCAGGGATGTCCACTACAGATCTTTCTGGTAACCATTCCTAAGTTTAAATCAGTGGGAGATAATAGAGAAATAAAAATTGAATCTCAAAATTTTACATATCTCAGTATTCAAAATATTTTAAAAGATTTGGCAGAAGGGACAAAAAGGAACTGACTGGCTATTGAGAGCGTGTACTATGGGCTCTAAGCTACTGCTCAATGCCAAAGGGATAAGGCAGCTACCCAGTATTTCAAAAGATCCCCAAATACATAACCTTATAAAAAAACACAGAGCCCAAAGGCCAAATTCTTTAGCGACATGGGTGACCCTGACACCCTCACACATGAAGGGCTACCCCAAGACCCATACCACTACTAGGTCAACCAGAATCAAAGCAAAGGCTGCCACTGTGGATAAACCCAGCATAATAATCTAACATTCCAATGGCAAGGGAGAGTCTAAACCCAAAGGCACCAGCCCTAAAGATACACAAAAAGATTCCCTTCCCCTGCTTACTTGGATTTTTGTAGCATGGTGCCATGCTCACTTGTTTATTGGACTTATTACCTCAGAGTCCCAGAGTCAATGGAAGATACTGGAAAAGCGACTCCTTCTCCATAACATTGATATGATCCAATGGGTCTATCACTTCTTTGAACATAACAATCAAAGTGATCTGGATTTTATCTTCAGTCCTGAAGAAGCCCCAGTTGACCCCAAACCCAGAAAATACTTCTTATAAAAAGTTCCCCCAATTACAGGGCCATACTCCTTCTGTCTGTGGGGAACCTCCCATACTATTCAAGAGGTCCTGGAGAAAGTAGATGTGGTAGCCTTCCATGAAAGAGATGCTCACCCAGATTCCCTAATTTTTCAGTACCAAGAGGGCCCACATTCCTCACACCAGTCCTTGGGTGCCAGGGCCCAACTCTCCTTCCCACCTCCTTGTCTTGCAGCATCTACGTTAACCCTACTGAGAAACTATGCCTGGGATGATTCTAAACAGCAGAGGGTCTTGTATTGGCAGCTCCAACAGTTGGAGGTTCACAATTATCTTATATTCAGACAGCCCTGGCATTCCCTTCTCTCTCTTTTTTTTAAAGATTTATTGGGGAATTGAGGGAGGGGAACAGTGTTGCGGAATTGGGGGAGGGAGGGGACCAGCCAAATTGTTGTTCTTCAATCTTAGTTGTGGAGGGTGCCAGTCACCATCTGGCTTCCAGTCGGCAGCTTGTGGCCTCCAAGCTCAAGGTGCTGTGTTCAATCTTAGTTGCAGGTGTGTGTAGCCACCATCCCATGTGGGAGTGGAACCCGGCAGCCTTGTTGTTAAGAGCGCACGCTCTATCCACTGAGCCTTCCAGGAGGCAGCTCAGATCAAGGTGCCGAGTTCAATCTTTAGTTGCGGGTGGGCGTAGCCTAGCACTGAACAATCTTGGTGTTACACCAGCAGAGCCATCCTGCCACCTGTTGGCAGCTCAGCAACAGCTCAGCCAGGGCACAGCATTCACTGGCCCATGTGGGAATCGAACCACATGCTCTAAGCACGTGCTCTAAGCCAACTGAGCCTCTTGGCCAGCCCACGAGCTTCTCTTTTTAATACAAGCGATTACCTCACTACAAAGCCCAATATCAATATCAGAGAGTCTTGAGGCTCACTTTGCCTCAAACAACTTCTCTGACCTGTGGCTTGGCAGGTCCCCAGAGCATATTTTAAGGACTTGGCAGCTCTCCAGAGCCTATCCTACATACTGGGGACAGTTGCCCCTTTATAACTGCATTAGTCTCCTTGGACAAAAGCAATAACCAGATTTTCTTGGCTCTATTAGACACAAAAGCCCAAGTCACGGTAATTCCAGGTAACCCTTATAAATTCCTCAAAGGAACCTAATTCACCCTATAAGGCAGAGCAGGTAAAACTATAAAGGGAGTACAAATTAAGCTAGATGTTTCTATAGGCACCATATTTCTGAAACCGCTGCCAAGGGTGGCAGCCCCCTGGCTCTCTCTTTTCTTATTATAGGTATGGATGCCCTCATCCAGCAACACATCTAGTAGTGTCAAAAATTCAGCTTTCTGTAAAACAACTCCTCATAATCAAGCCTCCCATGACACTATGGCAGATACAACATATATTAGGTAACTTTGGGAGGTAACACAGTCCACACTTAGCTATTCTTCTCAGGCCTGTTTATGTCACTACATGCAAATTGGCTTCTTTCCATTATGGAGAACCTCAATAAACTGCCTTGTGATGGCTGGCCCAGCAGGCCCTACCCTTAGACCATCTGGGCTCAGACTTCCAAGTCTAGTCACTGGTGATGTCTGATTACACCTTGTCGAGTAACTTGACTAAGCATGGCTCTACCTGTCAGCCCATGGGGTTCTGGGCCAAACATCTACCCCTGACAGCAGCCTGGAACATGTCATTCAAGTGCCAAATATTGGCAGCCTAGTGTACCTTCTTGGAGACAGAGGCATTAACAGGCACACAGCACATACAGCCTTATACACAAATCCCCACCTTGCCTTGGGTCAGGGATTCAACCCAGCAAAGGCTTGGCATGGCCACTGATGCCTCACTAATAAAGTGAAATTGGTACTTTCAGGAGAGGGATACACCTGATATCAAGGGTCTTTACAAATTACAGAGGATGTAGCTATCCCTTTGCTCAGCCTCTTCTCCACTGACAGGGATGTGCAGCTAGTAGCACAGCCACTTCCAGCCCCTCTAGCCATTTGGGGAGTTCCTTGGGACCAACTGTCTGACATGGAAAGGGAGTTGGTATTCTTCACCGATAGCAGTAGCACCATCGCATGCAATACAGCCTTCTAGGAGGCCATATCATCCCACCAGCTGCATATCCCTAGTTGAGGAGGATCTCTCCTGGATCAGTCCAACTGGTGGAATTGGTGACAGTACACTTCGCTGTACGACAGGACATAAAAATGAGACTCCCAAGTGCACATATTTTTACTGAGTCCTGGGTGGTAGCCAATGGGCTTGCAGTCCGGTTTGGACAATGGCAAAAGGATCATTTCACTATTCATGGAAAGGCTATCTGGGGCGCCTTGTTTGGAAAGAAATAGCCAACTCACACATGCCTTTTATGCTCACTCATTTCTGTGCGTGCATGCACACAAATACACACATCAACAAATACTAGAAACACATTATAATAACATTGCAGACTCCTTATCCAAATTACACACCTGCTCCAAGGCCCTACATGAACCACATCCCAAAGATATATGCAGCCCTATGTTCATTGCAGTAGTATTTACAATAGCCAAGATATGGAAACAACCGAACTGACCATCAATAGGCGAATGGATAAAAAATATTTGGTACATATATACAATGGAATATCCCTTGGCCATAGAGGGAATGAGATCTTACCATTTGCAACAACATGGATGGATCTGGAGGATATTATGCTAAGTGAAATAAGTGAGACTGAGAAAGATAAATATCATATGATCTCACTTATATGTGGAATCTAAAGAACAAAATAAACGCACAAACACAACAGAAACTGACTCATAGATACAGAGAACACACTGATGGTTGCCAGGTGGGATGAGGGTTGAGAGGTGGAGTGAAAAGGTGAAGGGATTAAGAAGTACAAATTGGGGCCGGCCGAGTGGCGTGGTGGTTAAGTGCTGGCTTGGGAAGTAAGCGGCCCCGGTTTGGTCCCACATATGAGGGCCAGTGACACTGCCCTCAAAAAAAAAGAAGTACAAATTGGTAGTTAGAAAATGTAAAGTACAGCATAGGAATATAGTCAATAATATAGTAATAACTATTAATAGTTCCAGGTGGATCCTAGACAAATCAGGGGATCACTTCCTAAATTACATAAATGTCCACCTGAAACTAATACGAAACAATATTGAATGTCAATTGTAATTGAAAAAAAGAATTAAAGGGGGAAGAGGTTCAAATTTCCAGTTATAAAATAAATAAGTTATGAGGATGTAATGCACAGCTTAGGGAATAAAATCAATAATATTGTAATGACATTGTATGGTGTCAGATGGTTACTAGAATTATCATGATCACTTCTTTAGGTATATAAATGATAAATAGCTATGGTGTACACCTGAAACTAATATAATATTGTATGTTAGCTATATTTCAATAAACATTGTTTTAAGAGAAAAAAAAAGGTTACTTGGCAGCACGAGAAATCATTTTACCTTAATGGCAAACCACACACTGTGTTCTAAACCAGGGGTCGGCAAACTTTTGAGACGGAACATACCCAAAGAGCCACAGTTTGCCAACCCCTGTTCTAAACAATACTAGTCACAAAAAGGCACTTCCTTGCAACACCTCTAGTTTGACCTCCCTAACCCGCATAGCCATTGAACTTTGGATACTGTGTTCACTGTGCATTATACTAGATTACAGTTTTTGCTTTCCACCCAATGCATCCATACAGGCCCTACTCCACTCATTACTCCTAGCATCACCATCAGCATTTCCTCCTTACATGAAATTGCCAGCTCCACTCCATACCACATCTTATCCACAAGCCCTTCCCCATTGCACATCACTACCCTGCCCCAGATTATAACCCAGTGGCCTAGATCTGACACAACAAAGAGATTCATACAAACTTCCAAGGCAGTAGCCTAACAACCTTGAAAATAAAATTATGTTGGATCTGTCGTCACACAGGACCAGAGACCTACAGTATCATGGAAGGTAGGAATTTTTTATGATATTGATCCATGTTCCATTCTCATGTAAATAATCATGATTACCTAATTCCCACTTCTTGTGATTTTTATCAGATGAAATTTGAATAATATTGTCTGTCCATGTGCCCTTGACTTTTGAAGACCATGTATTTCAAATCCTTGATTCAATAAACAGAATTTTTGTAAAAAATCTCTACCACAGAGGTTGACATGTCTTGACTTAACATATTCTGGATAATAAAGGTCTATGACAACACTTTTCTCCTGAGATATAATATTATCCTTTACTAAAATCTACCTCTTTAAAGTCTGAGGTATGTATTGGGATAGATTCACTAATTAAACATCACTTTCCCATTGGGAAATTTAAAATGCCAAATTTAGTTCAGTCATTTGGTGCCATAAAATGAGTAGACAATTTTTTAAATTGGTAAACAGCATTTTAGGCAGAGAGAAGGTATATTTAGGGATTGGTGAGCATATTGGCATGACTCAAGCATAAGATATAAGAGGATTAGTAGCAGGAAATAAAATTAGTATGGTAAATTGGAATTTTACTTGGTAGGCAATGAGAATATAGATATTTTAAAGAGTGTGATATGATTAGCTCCGTATCTTGAAAATCCAGGAAACTACTATTATAAGTCACATGAAGCATATCTTCAATATGAGCTATGATAGCCACACCAGACTGTTATCTTAATTTGTGAAACTGAAATTTCTGGACAGTCACTAATGTGTTAGTGAGAAGTATAACTTTAATAATTCAATTCAAAATTACTGAGTTAGGTAAAAAAGGAAAGGTGAGAGGCTTTATCATAACATAGACAGCAATATTAGTCCCATTTATGTAAACAGATACTCCCCTGAAACCTCAAAGTTCTTCAATAAAGAACTTAGAATAAAATTTTTAACCTAAGAAATAACAAGAGTAAGAATGAAAGGTTGCATTCTACAATTCTAAAATAACCTCAAATTAACTCCTGTAATGTGTCTAATTTTAAGTAGTACTGACTCTTAAGAAGACTTCTAGAATGAGAAAGTAACAGAACTGAAAATCTTACTACATGTATTTTCTTAGAATCATTTAGAGAATAGGAAGTTTCTACTCTAAAAAAATCATTTTGATTTTGGAAGAATTGATATTGAGCTATTCTTTCTGGTAGTGATTAGACATGGGGATGGCTGCTTTCCTAAGAGTATAAAAAGTTTATGATTTTAACAAAGGAAAGAAAAAGAAGTCATCAGTTTAGAGCCATTCCCACTTTGGGCAAGCAGCCTGTCTTTTATAAGATCCACTAACCAAGAGTGTGGGTCTTTTTTTCTTACCTAATTGAAGGGTTAGGAAAAAATGGAAAGGAGGAGGAGGAAGAGAAGAAGGAGGTGAAAGAGGAGGAAGAGAGGGTTAAGTAGAGATTGCATGTGACCCACAAAAACAAAAAAATTACTGACTTTACGGAAATTTTTTGCCTCAGAGTCTTCTTACGTTTTGCCATGACAGGAAACTCTGTGTCAAGATCAACTATACATTTTATAGGGTTATTTACGAGAGAGTTTATAACAAGCATTAGGATTCCACACACTATTTTTAGGTCTTTTGCTCCAGTTTGCTTCGAGATAGAATAAAAGCTTTTCAACACATGAATCTCTGACATAAATTATCTCAAAAGACTCTCAAAGCATTCATTTGTAAGTAGAAAGAGTACTCAAGTTTTAGGATGAATTTTTTATTAAATTGTTTAACTCTATAACTTAAATAATGGATTCTCTGCTCTTCTACAGTTTTCAACGACATCACAGCCATCATGGGAAGATGATATATTTAGAGGATAGAAAACAAGGTGAAATGTTTTTCATCAAATGAGTCCTATTGAGGCAAAAAAAAAAAAATTGCATAAATTTACCTAGAATCTCTGAAGTACATAGCTGCAAAAATTTAAAAGGAATAAAATAGTAGCACTTAACCACAGTGCCCCCACCACACTTAATAGCACTCTCACAAAGATAGGTGATTTACTCCATTAATATGCAAAGTATAGTATCTCTAAATGTGGCATAGAGTAGTAGAAAGAGAATTATCTTTGGAATTATACAACCCCAGGTCTGATCTTGGCACCACCAATTTTTAGCTATATGATACCAAATAATGTATTTTAAATTCTCAAAGATTCAGTTTTCTATTCTTTGTGATGGATTTTGTAACACCTATTTGACGTAGTTATTTTGAGGATTAACTGAGTTACTTTTTGTAACAAATACAAGTCTTGGCACACAGTAGGTGCGGATGCTTACACAAGATTACTCTCTCATGTTTTCTTTTTTCTGTATATAGGTGTTGGTTATCCATTTTTAATAATTTGTGAAATAAAATACAAAGTTGCAAATTTTAAAGGAAGAAGCTAAGAGAAAAAATATAATAGCATTAATTCAGTTTTAAGTCTAGTATCCTGTATATTCAGACCCTAATACAGTAATCTGGTTCATGGTATGATGATCGAGACACAATACACATAAGAGTTAATAAGGGGAAAAACAATCTCAGTATTCCATTAACAAAAAGATTAGTATCCCAGAGGAAATATCTTAAGGTCTCTCTACTGCATGAATCCTCACCAATGACTTGAACATTCTGCAAATGCAGAAGCTGGGCAGCACCATGTTTCCTGGTGAATGATAATGAGAAATTCATTTGTATTCTGAGTGGAAGATTGAATTAGATTTTCCTTTCATAATATGTAGTAGTCATTTTATGATAGGAGTTTTCAACCATATTGTCTCCCCTCCATAGGAAAATTCAAAACATTTTAAATTAAAGTTGTGTTTATCCATATTTTATCTATATTTCTTTTCCATCAAAAATTGAAATACATGTATTGACAAGTTACAATGTCACTTTTAACAAAATTTTGGTCTCTGCTTCATTCTAAAAGCAACTCAGTGGTTTTGTATTTTCTATTATATCATGATTTTATATGGATGAGCTTCAATGAGACCATTTTAGAAATGTCACAGAAATGAATCTACTGAAGGTTGAGAGATAAAAACAGTGATGTAGGATTAAGATGAACACTAAAATTATAAGTACCTTGGATCTTATAATATTATTATGAAAGAGTCAAATTTTCTAAAGGATATCCTTCTTCTAGAATTAACATCTACCATAGTTTAATGACAATTTGCCAAGCCCCCAAAAAATTCTTAAAAAAATTTTTTTACTGAATAAATTTAATGTGTAACATTGTATTAATTACATGTTACTTTGATACATTTATATATTGTAATACGATTGCCAATATTGATTACATTATACAATTATAGTACAGTGTTATTGTGCATATTCATTATACTGTGCAGCAGATCTCTATGGCTTATTTACTACTTGTTACAATTTGTGTTCTTAAACACCATCACTCTTATTCCCCTTATCCCTTAGTAACCACAATTTTACTCTCTGTTTTTCAGAGGTTTAGCTTTTTCAGATTCCATACATACTTGTCTTTCTGTGTCTGAGTTATCTCATTTAGCATAAAGTGCTTGAGATTTATCCCTATTGTCACAAATGGGAAAATACATTCCTTTCTCATGGCTGAATGATATTCTATTGTGTCTGTATCACATCTTTTTTATTCATTCAGACATTTATGGGCATTTGGGTTGTTTCCACATCTTGGCTGTTGTGAATGATGTTGCAATAAACATGGGAGTATTTATATGTCATCAAAATCTTGCTTTTATTTCCTTTGGGTATATGCCCAGAAGTGGAATTGCTGGATTGCATGGCAGATCTATTTTTTTGTTTTGTTTTGTTTTGATTTGCATTTCCCTCATGATTAGTAAGGTTGAATATCTATGTCTGTATCTGTTGGCCATTTTTTGTCCTCTTTGGAGAAATGTCTATTTAGTTTTGCCCATTTTTTAATTGAATTGCTTGGTGTTTGTTATTGAGTTGACTGTTCTTTATATATTTTGGATATTAACACCATATCTGTTACATGATTTCCAAAATTTTTCTCCCATTTCATAGGTTGCCTTTTCATTTCCTTAATTGTCTCTTTTGCTGTACAGAAGCTTTGGGTTTGATGTACTTCCATTTGTTGTGTTTCTCTTTTGCTGTTTGTACTTTTGATGTCATGCCCAAAAAATTATTGCCAAGACTAATTTTGATGAGGTTCTTCCCTACATTTTCTTCTAGGAGTTTTATATTTAAGTCTTTGATCCATTTCAAGGTAATTTTTCTTAGTGGTGTGAGGTGTCCAATTTTGTTCTGCATATGTTTCTCCAATTTTCCCAGCATCATTTGTTGAGGAGACTGTGCTTTCTCCATTGGGTATTCTTGGCTCCCTTGTCAAATATTAGATGACCATATACATCAGGATTTAATCCCTGGCTGTCTGTCTGTTCCAGTGGACATTGTGTCTAATTTTGTGCCAGCACCATACTGTTTCTTACTATGGCTTTACAGTATAGTTTGAAATCAAGAAGCATGATACCTCCTTCATTGCTTTTTTTTTTTTTTCTTCCTTAGGATTACTTTGGCTATTTGAGGTTTTTTTGTGGTTCCTCACAAATATTAAGATTGTTTCTTCTATTTCTGTGAAGAATGCCTTTGGTATATTGGTGAGAATTGCGTTGAACCTGTAGATGGCTTTGGGTAGTCTGGCCATTTTAACAATATGAATTCTTCCAATTCATAAACATGAGATGTCTTTCTATTTTGTTTGTCTTCTTTCATTTATTTCAGCAAAATATGTAGCTTTTATTCTTTAGATTTTTCACTTCCTTAAATTTATTCCTGAAATCTTGTTTTTTATGATATTGTGAATGGAATGGCTTTATTTATTTTTCAGATGTTTTATCATTACTGTAAAGGAATGTAATTGATTCTGTTTTTTAAAATTAATTAATTAATCTTATTATAAGTTTCAGGTGTACAAAACAATGCAATACTTATCCTTTTCATCCCTCACAAAGTGACAACCCCCTTCCCCCAATCCACTACCCCCCAACCCCGATATCATACATATCTATTACAATTCCATTGATTCTATTTCTTGACTGTGTTTCTTGCCACTTTACCGAAATCTTTTTTCCAACAGTCTTTTTTTTTTTAATGATTCTTTGGGATTTTTTATATATAGGGTCATATCATAAGCAAATAACAACAATTTTACTTCTTTACAATTTGAATGCCTTTTATTTCTTTGTCTTGTTTAATTTCTACAACTGGGACTTCCTGTACTATATTGAAAAGGAGTGGTGAGACTGGGCATTCTTACCCTGTTCGTGATCTTAGAGGAAACACATTCAATTTATCTCCAATCAGAGTAATGTTAGCTATGGACTTGTTGTATATGGCCTTTATTATGTTGAGGTGTGTTCCTTCTATACCTAGTCTGTTAAGGGTCTTTATTACGAAAGGATGTTATATTTTGTCACATGCATTTTCTGTGTCTGTTGAGATGATCATGTGACTATTATCTTCAATTTTATTGATGTGATGTATTACATTTATTGATTTGCATATGTTGAACCATCTTGCATCCCAGGGATAAGTTCCACTTGATCATGGTATATAATTCTTTTTTTTTATGATTTTATTGGGGAATTTGGGGAGGGGAACAGACAAGTTGCCGTCTTTTTGTTCTTCAGTCTAGTTGCAGAAGATGTTGCTTCAGTGGCCCATGTTGGTATCGTCATTGCGTTCTTCCTGGATGAGGAAGATCAGTTGCCGGCCTCCGGATGGTGGCTCACCGTGGCTATTGGCAGCTCACGCTGGCTGCCGGCCACTCACTGTTGCCTATGGCAGCCCACTGCAGCAGGGGCTGCAGCCTACACCGTCACCGGGGCTCACACAGCCCAGCTCCAGGTGGAGTTGTTGTTAGCTGTGGAGGGCCGTGTCACTGACCCTCATATGTGGGATCCGAACCGTGGCTGCTGACATCCCCAAACCAGTTCTTAACCAATGTGCCAATTGGCCGGCCCTATAATTCTTTTAATGAATTCAGTTTGCTTATATTTTGTTGAGAATTTTTGCACGGATATTTATCAGGGATATTGGTCTATAGTTTTCTTTTTCTTTTTTTTGTGGGATCCGTATTTGGCTTTGGTATCAAAATAAGCTGCCTTGTAGAATGTATTTGGAAGTATTATCTTCTGGAAATTTTTGAAGAGCTTGAGGAGGATTGGTGTTAATTCCTTTTTAAATGTTTGGTAGCATTCTCCAGTGAAGTCTTCTGGTCTTGGAGATTTCTGTGCTGGGAGCTTTTTGATTACTGATTCAATTTCTTTACTCATTATTGGCTTGTTCACATTTTGTATTTCTTCCTGATTTAGTCTTAATAGGTTGTGTGCTTTCAAAATGTATTAATTTCCTCTAGGTTATGAAATTTGTTGAATATAATTGTTCATAGTAGTCGCCTAATTCTGTGTATGTCTGTAGTATCAGCTGTAATGACTCCTCTTTTATTTCTGATTTTCTTTATTTGAGTCTTGTCTCCTTATTTTAATTAGTCTAGCTAAAGGTTTGTCAATTTTATCTTTTCAAGGAATCAACTCTTAATTTTGTTGATCCTTTATATAGTATTTATGGTCTGTATTTCATTTACTTCCACTTTTGATATTTATTATTTCCTTTCTTCTGCCAAACTTAGGCTTAGTTTGTTCATGTTTTCTAATTTCTTGAGGTACAAATTTAGGTTGTTTACTTGAAAATTTTTTTGATTTCTTAATATATGTGTTCATTGCTATAATCTTTCCTCTCAGAACTGCTTTTGCTGTATCCTCATGCATTCTGTTTTGATTTCCATTTGTTTATAGTTCATTTTTTATTTCCTTTTGATTTTTTCTTTGACCTAATAGTGTTCAGAAATGTATTGTTTAGTTTCCACATATTTGCAGATTTTCTCACTTTCTTCTTGTTCATTTCTACTTTCATACATAGTGGTCAGAGGAGATAATTGGTATGATGTCAGTCTTCTTAAATTTGCTAAGATTTATTTTGTGGCATATAATGTGATCTACCCTAGAGAATATTCCATGTGCACTTGAGAAGAATGTGTATTTTGTGGTTGGATGGAATGTTCTGTATATATCTATTAAGTTTATTTGTTCAAAAATGTGCTACTATTCCAACATTTCCATGTTGATTTTTCTTTCTGAACTATTTATTATTTATTTATTTATCTATTTATTCATTTTTTTTAAAAGATTTTATTGGGGAATTGGGGGAGGGGAACAGCGTTGGGGAATCGGGGAAGGGGAACGGACAAGTTGCTGTCTTTTTGTTCTTCAGTCTAGTTGCGGAGCATGTTGCTTCACTGGCCCATGTTGGTATCGTCATTGAGCTCTTCCCAGAGGAGGCAGATCAGTCGCCGGCCTCTGGATGTTGCTCACCGTGGCTATTGGCAGCTCACAGCTGGCTGCCAGCCATTCACGCTGGCTGCCGGCCACTCACGGTAGCCTATGGCAGCCCACTGCAGCAGGGGTTGCAGCCTACACCATCGCCGGGGCTCGCACAGCCCAGCTCCAGGTGGAGCTGTTGTTAGTTGTAGAGGGCAGTGTCACTGGCCCTCATATGTGGGATCTGAACCGGGGCCGCTTGCATCCCAAAACCAGCTCTTAACCAATGCGCCACTCGGCCGGCCCTCTGAACAATTTATTTATTGGTGATAGTGGGGTATTGAAATCCCCCACAATTATTGTATAATTGTCTATTTCTCCCTTACAATCTGTTATTAATTGTTTAATATATTTTGGTGCTCAGATGTTGGAAGTGTGTGTATTTATGATTGTCATATATATATTTAACTAAAGTTTATTGGGGTGACAATTGTTAGTAAAGTTACATAGATTTAAGGTGTACAATTCTGTAATACATATATATCACATTGTGTGTTCACTACCCAGAGTCAGTTCTCCTTCCATCACCATATGTTTGATCCCTTTTACCCTCATCTACCACCTCCCATTGTTATATTTTTCTATATAATGACTACTTTATCATTATATAATGATGTTGTTTATCTCTGGTTATTAGTTTTGGCTTGAAGTTTATTTTTATTCTGATATAAATAGCACTATGTCTACCATCTTTTCATTTCTGTTTGATTGGAATATCATCTTCCATCCTTTCACTTTGAACCTATGTGTGTCTTTAGAGTTCAAATAAACCTCCTGTAGGCAGCATATGGTTGGCTCTTGTTTTTTTATTCATCCAGTCACTCTGCATTTTGATTGGTCAGTTCAATTTATTGACATTTAGGGTGATTACTGATATGTGAGGGTTTAGTCTCAGTCTCTCTCTCTCTCTCTCTCTCTCTCTGTGTGTATATATATATATATATATATAGTCACTGCTCTAGATTTGTTCTTTGTAGTTACCATGAGGCTTACATAAAAATCCATAGATAAAACAATTTTTTTCTGTTGATAATGCTTTATTTTCATTTGCCTATAAAGGTTGCATCCTTTTACTCTTCCCCTTTTATGTTTTTGATGTCATAAATTATTTTTTTTATGTTGTGATTTCATTGCAAAGCTATCGTAGCTACAGTTATTTTTTCATACACTTTTACTTGAATCTTCATGCTACAGTTAAAACTTTAATATTCCATTCCAAAAATATTTATAGTATTCTAATTTTCAATGACTATTTATCACCTAAAACAGAATTTTGTGTACTTTTGTTTTTCCATTTCAGCTTGAAGAGCTCCTTTTAACATTTCTTGTATTACAGGTCTGGTGGTGGTGAAATCCCTCAGCTTTTGTTTTTCTGGGAAAGCCTTTGTTTTTCCTTCCTATCTCAAGGATAGCTTTCCTGTATAGAGTATTCTTGATTGGCAGTTTCTATTTTCAGTACTGAATGTGTCATTCCACTCTCTCCTAGACTAGAGTTTTTGCTGAGAAATCTGCTGATAGCTTAAGAGGGGTGCCTTTATAGGTTACTATCATTCCCCCCCCCAGATGCCTTTAAAGTTATTTATTTACTGTTGATGTTTGACCATTTTAATATAATGTATCTTGGAAAAGCCTTTTTGCTTGAGATAATAAAGTGTTCAATTAGCCTCATGGATATATATATATATATATATATATATATATATATATATATATATCCAGTACCTTCTGCAGTTTGAGAAGTTCTTAGCTATTATTTCTTTAAATACACTCTGTGCTCCCTTCTCTGTCTTTTTCTGGGATACCCATTATTCTTATGTTGGCTTTTCTAATGGAGTCAGGTTGTTTTCATAGGTTTTCTTCACTTTTTAAAAATTAGTTTCAGGTATACAAAACAACATAGTTATTAGACATTTATATAGCTCACAAAGTCATAACCCCAATAAGTCTAATACCCATATGATATTGTACTTATTTATTACAACACTATTGACTATATTCCCTATGCTGTACTTTATACCCCATGACTATTTTTTTATTGTTGGCATTCAATATTATTTTATATTAGTTTTAGGTTCACAGTGTATCAGTTAGACATTTATATAACTTATGAAGTGATCCCCCCGATAAGTCCAACACCCATCAGACATTATACATAGTTTTTACAATATTAATGGTTATATTCTCCATACTGTACTGTACATTCCTGTGACTATCAATTTGTACTTGTTAATCCCTTCAACTTTCTCACCTATTCCCCAAACCCCCTCCATTCTAGCAACCCTCAGTTTGTTCTCCATATCTCTGAGTCTATTTCTGTTTTGTTTGAACATTTATTCTGTTCTTTAGATTTCACATATAAGTGATATCATATGGTATTTGTCTTTCTCAGTCTGACTTATTTCACTTAGCATAATATCCTCTAGGTACATCCATGTTGTTACAAATAGTGAGATTTCATTCTTTTTAATGACAGAGTAATGCTCCATTGTATAAGTGCACCAAAATTTCATTATCCAATTGTCAATTGATGGGCATTTTGGTTGTTTCCATATCTTAACTATTGTGAATAGCACTTCAGTAAGCATAGGGGGTGCATACATTCTTTTAAAATTAGTGCTTTGGATTTCTTTGGATAAATACCCAGGAGTGAAATTTCTGGATCATAAGATAGTTCTACTTTTAATTTTTTGAGGGAACTCCATATTGTTTTCCATAGTGGATGCACCAATTTTCAATCCCACCAACAGTGCACAAGGGTTCCTTTTACTTCACATACTCATCAGCACTTGTATGTTGATTTATTGATTCAGCCATTCTTACAGGAGTGAGGTGGCATCTCATTGTGGTTTTTATTTGCATTTCTCTGATGATTAGTAAAGTTGAGCATCTTTTCATATGTCTATTGCCCATCTGTATGTCCCCTTTGGAGAAATGTCTGTTCAGGTCCTCTGCTTATTTTTTTAATTGGGTTGTTTTTTTGGTGTTTAGTTGTATGAGTTTTTTTTATAATTTTGGATATTAACCCCTTATCAGATGTATCATTGGCAAATATCTTCTCTTATTTAGTAAGATGTCTTTTTCTTTTGTTAATGGTCTCCTTTGCTGTGAAAAAACTTCTTAGATTGATGTATCGCCACTTGCTTATTTTTTTCTTTTGTTTCCTTTACCCGAGGTGATATATCAGTAAAAATATTACTAAGGATAATGTCTGAGAGTTTATTTCTTATATTTTGTTCTAGGAGCTTTATGATTTCAGGTCTTACATTTAAGACTTTAATCCATTTTGAGTTTATTCTTGTATATGGTATAAGAAGGTGGCCCAGTTTTTTTTTTCATGTATCTGTCCAGTTTTCCCAGCACCATTTATTAAATAGACTGTCTTTATTGTAGTGTAAATTCTGCTTCCTTTGTGACAGATTAAATAACCATGTAGGCATTGATTTATTTCTGGGCTCTTAATTCTGTTCCATTGATTTATATGTCTGTTTCTATGCCAATACCATCCTGTTTTGATTGTAGTATAATTTGATATCAGATATCATGATACCTCCAGCTTTCTTCTTTATTCTCAGAATTGCCTTGGCTATTCAAGGTCTTTTATGATTCTATATAAATTTTAGGATTATTTGTTCTAGTTCTGTGAAAAATGCAGTTGATATTTTGATAGGGATTGTGTTGAATTTATATATTGCTTTGGGTATTATGGATATTATAACTATATTAATTCTTCCTATCCATGAGCATGTTTTATGTTTCTGTTTCTGTTTATTTTTATCTTCTTTAACTTCTCTCTTCAATGTATTATAATTTTCTGAGTACAGGACTTTAGCTTCTGTGGTTAAATTTATCCCTAGGTATTTTACTTTATTTTTAGATGCAATTATAAATGAAATTGTTTTCTTAATTTCTTTTTCTGATAGTTTGTTATTGGTATATGAAAATGCAACAGAATTTTTAAATATTAATTTTGTATCCTGCCACCTTACTGAATTCATTTATCAGTTCTAATGTTTTTTTTGGTGGAATCTTTGGTATTCCCTATATGTAGTATCATGTCATCTGCAAATAATGACAATTTTATTTACTCTTTTCCAATTTATATGTCTTTTATTTATCTTTCTTGTCTGATTGCTGTGGCTAGAGCTTCCAGTACTATGTTGAATAAAAGTGGTGAAAGTTGGCATCCTTTTCTTGTTCCTGATCTTAAGGGGAATGCTTTTAGCTTATTCCCATTGAGTGTAATATTAGCTGTGGGTTTGTCATATATGGCCTTCATTATGTTGAGATATATTCCCTCCATTCCCACTTTGCAGAGAGTTCTTATCATAATGCATGCTGGATTTTGTCAAATACTTTTTCATATCTATTATATGGCCACATGATTTTTACTTTTCATTTTGTTTATGTGGTGTATCATGTTAATTGATTTGCAGATATTGAACCAACCTTCCACAACAGGAATGAATCTTTCTTGACTGTGGTATATAATCTTATTAACCTATTGTTGAATTTGGTTTGCTATTATTTTGTTGAGGATTTTTACATCTATGTTCATTAGGGATAGCAGTCTATAGTTTTAGTTTTGAAATGCCTTTGTCTGGTTTTGGAATTAGAATAATGGTGGACTTGTAAAATGAGCCTGGGAATCTTTAATCCTTTTGGATTTGTTGGAATAATTTGAGGAGAATAGGTGTTAATATATTTTTGAAAGTTTGGTAAAATTCATCTCTCAAGCCATCTGTTCCAGGACTTTTGCTTATTAGAAGCTTGTTGATTACTGATCCAATTTTGTTGGTAGTAATCTGTTCAGATTTTCTGTTTCTTCTTGTTCAGCATTGGAAGATCATATGCTTCTAGGATTTTATCCATTTCTTAAAAATTGTCCAATTTGTTGGTGTATAGTTGCTTGGAGTATTTTCTTAAACTTTTTTTGTATTTCTGTGGTGTCTGTTGTCACTTCTCTTTCATTTATGATTTTATTTGTTTGGGTCCTCTCTTTTTTTCTTGAAGAGTCTTGTTAAATATTTATCAATTTTTTTATCTTTGCAAAAAAAGAGTAAACAGTTCTTTGTTTCATTGCTTTTTTGTATTTTTTTTTTTTAGTCTCTATTTTGTTTATTTCTGCTTTGATCTGTATTATTTCCTTCCTTGTATTCAATTTGGGTTTTGTTTGCTGTTCTTTTTCCAGTTCCCTTAGCTATAAAGATAGACTGTTGATTTGAGATTTTTGTTGTTTCTTGAGGTAGGCCTGTGTTGCAACAAATTTCCCTCTTAAGACTGCTTTCATTTTGTTCTATAAATTTTAGGTCATTGTGTTTTCATTTTCATTTGCCTCAGGTATCTTTTGATTTCTTCCTTGATGTCATTTTTGACCCATTAATTATTTAGTATCATGTTATTTGCCTCCATGTGTATTTCTTGTAATTGATTTCTAGTTTCTTACCCCTATGGTCAGAGAATACGGTTGATATGATTTAAATTTTCCTAAATTTATTGAGATTTGTTTTGTGTCCTAACATGTGGTGTATCTTGGAAAAGGTTCCTTGTGCATTTTCAAAGAATATATGTTCTTCTTCTTTAGAGTGAAATGCTCTAAGAATATCAATTCAAGTTATCTAATCTAATATGCCATTTAAGGCCACTGTTTCCATGTTGATTTTCTGTCTTGAAGATCTATCCACTGATGTCAGTGGGGTATTAAAGTCCCCTACTACGATTGTGTTACTGTGGATCTATGCTTTTATGTCAGTCAATATTTGCTTTATATATTTAGGTGCTCCTATGTTAGGTGAATAAGTATTTAATAGGGTGATGTCCTCTGGTTGGATTAGTCCCTTTATTATTATATAATGTCCTTCTTTGTCTCTTATAAGACTCTTTGTTTTACAGACTATTTTGTCCCATATATATTGTGTTGCTACACCAGCTTTTTTCTCATTTCCATTTGCATGAAATATCTTTTTCCATACCTTCACTTTCAGTCTGTGTATTTTGATTTGAGCTGGGTCTCTCTTTTTTTTTTAATTTAATTGTATTTATTTATTTATAATTAGGTTCAGGTGTACAACACAGTGCAATAGTTATACTTTTTACCCCTCAAAGTGACAACTGTCCTCCTCCAATTCACCACCCCACTCCTCCCCCGCATATCATATATATCTATTACACTTCCTCTGACTCTCTTCCACAGTACGGGATGTGGATTATACTGAGGTGGGTCTCTTCTAGACAGCATATGCATGGGTCTTGTTTACTTATCCACTATATCTTTTGATTGGAGCACTTAATACATTTACATTTTAAGTCATTATTGATAGGTACATAGTTATTGCCATTTTACTCATATTTTTAAATTTTCTTTTCTTTTGCTTGTGTGTTTGTCCCTGCTCCCCTTTTTCTTAAAAAAAAGTCCACTTAACATTTATTGTAATATTGGCTTGGTGGTAATGAACTCATTTAGATTTTACTTGTGTGGGAAGCTCTTTCTCTCTCCTTCGGTTTTAAATGATAGCCAAATAATCTTTAAAAATAAAACGTAACAAACAAACAAAAGGCTGCCAGGCTGTAGAACAGAGAAGAGTTAATGTAGTAGCTCGAGTCTGGGGGCAGTATTTGTTCTTCCTTAGGGAACCTGTCTTTTTTTCTCCTAAGGTCTTCAACTGATTGGATGAAGCCCACCCACATATTTTACTTAAAGTCTACTAATTTAAATGTTAATTTCATATAAAAATATCTTCACAGTAACAGCTGGACTGATATTTGACCAAACATCTGGGTACTGTGGCCTAGCCAAGTTGACACAAAAACTATTACAAATCAGTATTAGTTTGCTAAGAATGCCATAACAAAGTACTGTAGACTGGTGACTTAAACAAAAGAAATTTATTTTCTCATAGTTCTGGAGGCTGGAAGTCTGAGATCAACATTGGCTTATTCTGAGAGTAAAGAGGGAATTATCTGTTCCAGGCCTATCTCCCTGGTTTATAGAGGGCAATCTTTTCCCTGTATCTTCACATTGTCTTCCCTCTGTATGTGTCTTTTCATCTTCTTATTAGAACACCAATTATTTTGGAATAAGGGCAACTCAAAAACTCTATTTCCAAGTATGAACTCATTCTGAGGAACTGGGCGTTAAGATTTCAACATACAAGTTTTTGTGGGGATAAAATTCAGCCCATACAGAATGAAAGGATGTAGCACACAACTTTGTATAATTTTTAAAATCACTTACCCATTCAAAAACATCTGGGTTGTTTCTAGTTCTTATGAATAAGGCTGCTGTAAACATTATTCATGTATAGGGTTTGTGTGAACATTTTTCTTTGTTCCTATAGGATAAATGCTCAGGAGTATGTGGCTGAGTTGTGTGGTAGCTGATGTATACGTTTTAAAAAGAAACTGTCAAGCTGTTTTCCAGAGTGGCTGTACCATTTTATATTCCTACTAGTTATGCATAACAATCTGTTTTCTTCAATCCTCACCAGTATTTGGTATTGTCACTAATTTCTAATGTAGCCATTCAGATACGTGTGCAATAGTATCTCACTGTACTTTAATTTGCATTTTCTTAATGGTTAATGATAGTGAACGAAATTTTATGTGCTTAGTTGCCATCTGTTCATTTTTGGTGAATGTCTGTCTTTGCTTTTGCCCATGTTCTAATTGGTTTGTTTACTTCTTAACTATTGAGTTTTGAGAGTTATTTATATGTACTGGGTGGCAGTCCTTTGTCAAACATGTGATTTACAAATATTTCCTCCCACTCTGTACCTAGCCATTTTATCCTCTTAATAGTCTTTCACAGCACAAATGCATTTCATTTTGATGAAGCCGAATGTATCAATTTTTATTTTTATGGATTGTACTTTTGATGTCAAGTCTAAAATCTCTTTTCTTAGTCTTAAATCTCAAAGCTTTTCTCCTATTTTTTACATTTTATTATGTATGCTTAATATACAAAAAATTGCACATACTTAATTTATACATTTTGATGATTTTGGACATATCATATATCAGTGATACCATCACCACAATCAAAGTAGTAAACATAGGGGGCCGGCCAAGTGGCTCAGCTCAGTTGGGTAAGAGCTCAAGCTATGAGCAACAGTGTCGCTGGTTCGATTCCCACATGGGCCAATTAACTGCACCTGAGCTGAGCTGCTGCTGAGCTGCCAACAAGTGGCAGGATGGCTCAGCTGGTGAGAGCACAAGGTTGCTGGTTTGACTCCTGCATGGGATGATGGGCTACACCCACCTGCCACTAAGATTGAACAAGGCACCTTGAGCTAAGCTGCCCTGAGCTGCTAACGGGCGACTGGATTTCTCAGTGGTTAGAGCGTGCGCTCTTAGCAACAAGGTTTCTGGTTCGACTCCCACATGGGATGGTGGGCTACACCCACCTGCAACTAAGATTGAACATGGCACCTTAAGCTGAGCAGCTGCAAGTTGCCCACGGGTGACCGGATGGTGACTGGACTTGGAGCTGAGCTTGCTATGCCCTCCACAACTAAGATTGAAGGACAACAACTTGGCTATTCCCCTTCCCCAATTCCCCAATAAAATCTTTAACAACAACAACAACAAAATAGTAAACATATCTATTACCTCCTAAAGATTTCCTGTGTCCCCTTGCTGCGTGTGTGTGTGTGTCTGTGTGTTAAGAACACTTAGCACAAGATCTTTTCTCTTAAATTTTTAAGTGCACAGCATTGTATTGTTAATGATAGGCAATATACATCAAGGTTCTGAACTTATTCATCTTATGTAACTGTAACTTTTCATAATTTTCTAATAGTTTAATAGTTCCATGGTTTATATTTAAGTCCATAATCGATTTTGAGTCATTTTTTATAAGGTGTGAGATGTAGGTTGAGATTCATATTGTTGCCTAATCCAATTGTTGCAGCACCATTTGTTGTCTTTTACACTGGCTAGAACATCAGCACTATTTTGAATAAGAGTGATGTGAGTGGGTATCCTTTGCTTGGTCCTGATTATAAAGAGAAAACATTTAATATAACATTAGCTTAGAATGTCTGTAGATTCTCCATCAAGGAAGGAAATCCCCTCTACTTATAATATTCAGAGAGTGGTTACCTTGTTGAATTTTGTTAAAAGCTTTTCTGTATCAATTGACATTAGCATGCGATTTTTCTTCTTTAGCTTATCAATATGATGAATTACATTGATTAACTTTACTGAAACACCCTTACACCACTCAGTCATAGTGTACAATTATTTTTACATATTGCTGAATTCTGTTTGCTAATGTTTTGTTTAGAATTTTTTTCACATATATTCATAAAGGATATTGGTCTGCAGATTTTCTTTCTTATTGTCTGGTTTTTGTATTAAGGTAGTACTAGCTTTGTAAAATGGATTGAAAACTATGTCCTCCTCTTATATTGTTTGGAAGAAATGATGAGAATTCTTTTTAAAATGTATGACAGAAATCATCAATGAAACCATCTGGGCATAAATTTTTTTTTCTGGGAGATTTAAGTTACTAAATAAATTTTCTTAATATTTACAGGAGTATTCAAATTATCCATTTTACTTTATGTAAATTGTGGTGTTTTTAATATATTCTGCCTTCTGCTTGCTTTTGGTTTGTTTTGTTCTTCTTTTTAAAAGTTTTTGAAGTGGAAATTTTAACTACTGATTTGGGACTTCTCTTTTTTTAATTTAAATATTTAATGCTAATGATAGCCATCTGAGTGCTGCTTTCACTGTGTCTCCTTAATTCAGATATATTGTATTTTCATTTTCACCCATTTCAATATATTTTTTTTACTTCCTTTGAGACTACCTCCTCTATCCATGAATCATTTGAAAGAGTATAATTGTTTCCAAGTATTTGAAGTTACTCTTTTTGTTTTTCTTAGTGATTTCTAATTTGATTCTTCTGTGATCTGAGAATACACTCTGAATGATTTCAATTCTTTTAAAATTGTTAAGACTTGTTTTGTGGCCCAGGATATGGTCTATCATGCACATGTATATGGCAATTAGATGTTAGTTAATGGTGTTGCTGAGTTCTACATCTTTGCTGATTATCTGTTCAATTCCTCCATCAAGAGATGTTTTCAAGTCTCCAACTATAATTTCGAATTTGTCTATTTCTCCTTTTAGTTATATCAGTTTTTGCTTCATATATTTTTCAGGTCTGTTGTATGGTTAATACACATTCAGGATTCCTATGACTTCTCAGTAGACTGAAATTTTTATAATTTCATAATCTCTCTCTATTGTCTGTGGGAATTCTTTGTTCTGAAATCTACCTTATCTGCTAAATAGCCACTTTTGTTTTCCTTTGATTAATATTTGCATGATACATCTTTTTCCATCCTTTGATTTTTAGTTTGCCTGTATCATTCTAATTGAAATAAGTTTCTTATAGACATCAAACATTTGGCTCATGTTTTCTAATCCACTCTGCTAATCTCTATATTTTAACTATTAATTCCTGTCTTTTAGACAATTTACATTTAATATAATTATTGTTATATTAACACTTTTCTACCATTTTCTTTTCTGTTTTGTTTTTCCTTCTTTATTTGCATTTTTCTGTTTCCTATAGGTTATTTGAACATGTTTTAGAAAGCAATTTTTATTTGTATTAGTATTTTTGAGTATATACCTTTGTATGTATTATTTTGGTGGTTCTCTTGGCATTATATTATACAGTTAATCCCTAAACAACATGGATTTGAACTGCGTAGGTCCACTTATATGTGGACTTTTTTCAATAAATATACAGCCGGCCCTCCATATTCCCAGGTTTTGCATCTGCAAATTCAACCAATTGCAGATTCAAAACAGTATATTCTATCCACAGACGCAGAGAGCCAACTGTATGCTTTGTTGTATACCATTTTACATAAGGGACTTGAGGACCCATGGATTTTTACATTCTCACCAGCAATGAATGGACGTCCCTGTTGCTCTACGTTCTCCTAGCATTAGGTAATATGAGTGTTTGGGATTGAATTTTTTTTTTTTTGAGGGCAGTGTCACTGGCCCTCACATGTGGGACTGAACCGGGGCCACTGGCTTCCCAAGCCAGTGCTTAACCACTGCGCCACTCGGCCGGCCCGAATATTTTTTATAGGTGTGTAATGGTATCTCATTGTTATTTTAATTTGGACATTCCCTAAGGCATATCATGTGTAGCATAGTTTCATATGTTTATTTTTCATCTGTATATCTTCTCTGGTATGATGTCTGTTAAAGTCTTTGTCCCATTTTTAATCAGGTTACTTTTTTTTTCTTGTTAAATTTTAAGAGTTCTTTGTATATTTAATTAATTAATTAATTAATTATTTTGAGGGCAGTGTCACTGGCCCTCATATATGGGACCCGAACCGGGGCTGCTAGCGTCCCAAACCAGCTCTCAGCCACTGCACCACTTGGCCGGCCCTCTTTGTATATTTTAAATAACAGTTCTTTATCATGTACATCTTTTATAAATATTTCCTCCAAGGTAGTGGTTGTCTTCTTATTCTACTGACCTCGTCTTTCTTACAGCAAAGTTTTTAATTTTACTGAAATCCAGCTTATTTATTATTTCTTTCATGGAGTGTGCCTTTGGTATTGTATCAAAAATATCACAATAGGTTTTCTCCTATTATCATCTAGGAGGTTTTTTGTTTTTGTTTTGTTTTTTAAAGATTTTATTGGGGAATTGGGGGAGGAGAACAGCGTCGGGGAATTGGGGAAGGGGAACAGACAAGTTGCAGTCCTTTTGTTCTTCAGTCTAGTTGTGGAGGACGTTGCTTCACTGGCCCATGTTGGTATCGTCATTGCACTCTTCCCGGATGAGGAAGATCAGTCACCGGCCTCTGGATGGTCGATCATCAAGGCTATTGGCAGCTCACGCTGGCTGCCAGCCACTCACTGTAGCCTATGGCAGCCCACTGCAGCAGGGGCTGCAGCCTACACCATCGCCGGGGCTTGCACAGCCCAGCTCCAGGTGGAGCTGTTGTTAGCTGGAGAGGGCAGTGTCACTGGCACTCATATGGGGGATCCGAACCAGGGCTGCTGACGTCCCAAGCCAGCTCTTAACCAATGCGACACTGGGCCGGCCCCATCTAGGAGTTTTTTTAGTTTCACATTTTACATTTAGGTCTTTGACCCATGTTGAGTTGACTTTTCCTGGATCTGTTTATTTCTGATACACAGATCTCGAAGTCTCCAACTATGATAGTGGATTCACCTATTTCTCCTTATAGTTCTAAGTTTTTTGCCTCATCTAGTTTGATGCTCTGTTTTTAGGTGCACACACATTAAGGAATTCTCTATTTAATTGAAGAATTGATGCCTTTATGATTATGGAATATCCTTCTTTATTCCTGATAACTTTCCTTTCTTAGAAGTCTGCCCTGTATGTAATTAATGTGTCTATTGCTTTCTTTTGATTGATGTTAGCATGGTATAATTTAATCTATCCATTTACTTTTTGTCACATTATAGCCTGCCTGTCTGCCCCCATGCACCTCGCCATAAAGACAGATCATAACTTCAATATTATACTTACTGTGTATATCCCTGTTTGGCACCAAAGGATGGCCAGTTAGTCAAAGACAAGTAAGATCCCATGGTCGTGTGGGTGCCCGTGGGTGCCAGTGGGTACCAGTGGGTGCAATAGGAGTTGACAGAAATAAGACGTGAACCCCTTGCTTCAGGGTCTGACAGCATGCCTTTGAAATGACCTATTGATATGATAACATCTGTCCTCCATGTAATCCTATCAGTGAGTTTCAGCATTAGAGGTTTCTGTCTCTTAGGGAGGTGCATGTAAGCAGATCATGGGACTTTCAGTAATGGCAGCCTGCAGGCATGCGTGATTTGGCCTGGAGATTAATTCTTGGGTGTGAGACAAACAGACCTGGAAGATACATTGATCCTTTCATGTGTAAAAGAATAAAAGGAACAGTCTGGCCCGATTTGGGGCTCTTGTCCTAGAGGCACTGAGTCCCCTGGCTAGCATTGCTTTTGAACTATCCTTTGTCTCTTGTCTATATTTTTCTGTTTCTCAACCCCCTCTGTCCCTTCTGAACTCCTAGGGACACGACAACTTTTAATGTATATATATTTATATTAAAGTGGGTTTTTTTGTAGATCATATATTGTTAGTTCTTGCTTTCTGATCCAATCTAACACTGTTTCAATTGCTGCATTTAGACTATTCACATTCAAAGTGAGTGATGATACAGTTGGATTAATATCTACCAGATTCATTACTGCTTTGTAGTTGTTCTTGTTCTCTCTCTTTTTTTTTAAGATTTTATTGGGGAATTGGGAGAGGGGAACAGTGTTGAGGAATTGAGGAAGAGGGACAGACAAGTTGTTGTCCTTCAATCTTAGTTGTGGAGGGTGCAGCTAGCTCAGCTCCAAGTCCAGTCACCATCTGGCCACCCATAGGCCACTCAGCTCAAGGTGCTGTGTTCGATCTTACTTGCGGGGGGCATGGCCCACCATCCCATGTGGGAATCTAACCGGCAACCTTGTTGTTAGGATCACATGCTTTCACCAGCTGAGACATCCTGCCGCCTGTTGGCAGCCCAGTGGCAGCTGAGCTCTGGCGCAGCTTACTGGCCCATGTGGGAAGTGAACCGGTGACCCTGTTGCTCAGAGCTCGAGGTCTTAACCGACTGAGCCACTTGGCTGGCCCCTCTCGTTCTTTGTTTATATTCTTATCTTCCACCTTTTTGCCTTTTATCATGATTGAGCATTTTGTATGTTCCATTTTCTCTCCTTCATTAGCATCTCAGTTATAAGTCTTCGTTTACTTTTTTTGGTGGTTGCCCTCATGTTTGGAATACACATTTACAGTTAATCCAAGCTCACTTTCAAACAACACTATATCATTCCATAAGTAGTATGAGTACCTTATGATAATAAATAATCTTAATTCTGCTCTCTTATTCCTAGTATCATTGATGTCATTCATTTTACTTATATGTAAGCATACATACTCAAATATATAATGTTGCTATTATTATTTTGAACAAACTGTTATCTGTTGTATCAATGGAGAATAAGAAAAATAAAAGTTTATATTTTACCTTCATTTTTCCTTCTTTGATGCTCTTCCTTATTTTATATAAGTCTGAATTCCTGACCTATATTACTTTTCTTCTCCCTAAAATAACTTCTTTAACATTCTTTCCCAGGTTGATCTACTTGCAACAAATTCCCTCAGTGTGTGTGTGTTTTTCTAAGACAGGCTTTACTATTTTTCTTCACTTTTGAAGGATAATTTCACAAGGTACAGAATTCAAGGTTGGTGATTTATTTCCCTCAATACTTTAAATACTTCACTCTCTGTGTTCTAGCTTGCATGGTTTCTAAGGAGAAATCCTATAGAAATCTTATATTTGTTCCTCTATAGGTAAATTGTCTCCTCCCCACCCCCAGCTTCTTTCAGGACTTTTTCTTTATCTTTGATTTTCTGTTGCTTAAAAATGATATGTTTAGATATAGATTTTTGGCATTTATTCTGTTTGGTGTTCCCTGAGCTTCCTGAACATGTGGTTTGCTGTCTGACATTAATTTGGGGATATTTCTCAGTCATATTTCAAATATTTCCTCTGCTCCTTTCCCTTTCTTCGCCTTCTGGTATTCCCATTATGTGTATGTTACATCTTTTATAGTTGTCCCAGAGACCTTGGATTTCCTGTTCTGCTTTTTTTTTGTTTTTGTTCTCTTTGATTTTTAGTTTTCAAGATCTTTTTTTTATATGTCCTTTAGTATATAGTTTATTTTCTCAGCTATATCCAGTCTAATAATAAAACAATCAAATACATTTTTTATTTGTTACAATGCTTTTTATTTCAAACATTCCTTTTTGGTGCTTTCTTAGGATTTCCATATTTGCTTTTATATTGCTCATCTGTTCTTGCATGATGACTACTGAATCCATTAGATCCCTTAGCATATTAATCATTGTTTTAAATTTACTGTCTGAGAATTCCAACATCTCTGCCATATCTAGTTCTGATGTTTGTTCTGTCTCTTAAAATTATGTTTGATTTTCTTTTGGTAAGGCTTATAACTTTTTTCAATAGCTGGACATGTTGTATTGAGTAAAAGGACTGGCGGTAAGTAGGCATTTTGGTAATGTAGTGGTGAAGTGTGGGAGGAGGGAAAGCTTTCTATAATGCTATGATTTGGCCTCAGTCTTTTAGGAAGATTATTTTCATACTCTGAACTTCACAAGTGTTTCTTAGATTTTTCTCACTCCTTGGTGGGATAGGATGTCTATAGTGGGCTTGAGTTTGGTATTTCCCTTCTCCTATGTGGAAGGCTATACAAATTGACTTCATAAAATATTTTTAAATTTTGCATCAAAAGAGACTATCAAAAGAGTAAAAAACAACCCACATGTTGCCCTATGTTTTCTTCTGAGAGATTTATAGTTTTAGGTCTTATAGTTAGGTCATGGATCCATTATTGAAAAGTGGGGTATTAAAATCTCATCCTATTATTGTAATTGCTGTTATTTCTGCCTTGACTTCTTTCAGTATTTGATTTGTATATTTATATGCTTTGATGTTGGGTGCATATATATTATAATTGTTATATCTTTTGAGTGGTTTGACCCTTTTATCATTGAATAATATCCTTTCTTGTCTCTTGAGTTTTTTATTTAAAATCAATCACATATATCTATATTGATACATAGAGATTATAAATACATATATATAGAGAGATAGATATCCATCTTTCTTGCCTTTCATTTGCATGGAATGTTTTTCATCTCTTCACTTTCAGTCTATGTGTGTCCTTATATCTAAAGTAAGTCTCTTGTAGACAGCATACAATTGGATGTTGATTTTTAAAAAATTCTTTGATTTACTTCCTCAGAAATTTGTAGTTTTTCTCATATAGATCTGGTACATGTTCTGTTAGATTTATATCTAACTATATCATTTTTGAGGGGTGTTGATATAAATGTGTTTTTTTTGTTTTAATTTCAAATTCCACTTGTTCATTGCTGGTATATAGGGAAATAATTGACTTTTGTATATTAACCTTGTGCACTGCAACTATCATATAATCACTTATTATTTTCGGTATTTTTGCTTTCAATTCTGTCAGATTTTCTAGATAAACAATATGCTATCTGCTAACAAAAAAAGTTTTATTTCTCCCTTTCCAGTATGTAAACTTTTCTTTCTTTTTCCTGTTGTATTAGCATGATCTTCCTGTATTAATGTTGAAAAACACTGGTGAAAGGGGACACACTTTCCTTGTTCCTAATCTTAGTGGGAAATCTTCAAGTTTCTCACCATTAAATATGATGTTGACTGTAGTTTTCCTATAAATATTACTTATTAACTTGTGGCAATCTCCCTCTATTTTTATTTTACTAAGAGTTTTTACCATGAATGGGTGCTAAGTTTTGTCAAACGCATTTTCTAAATCTATTGATATAATCACGTGACTTTTCTTTTTTTTTTCTTCTTTTGTTTTTTTTAGCTGAGCCATCCTGCCACCTGTTGGCAGCTCAACGGCAACTCAGCTTGGGCTGGCATCGAATCGCCATTGCTCAGAGCTCAGCTCGCACTCTTGAGCAAGCTCTTAACCAACTGAACCACTCGCCTGGCCCTCTTCTTTTTAAAATTAAAGTGTATTGGGGTGACAATTGTTAGTAAAGTTACATACGTTTTAGGTGTACAGTTCTGTAATACATCATCTATATAACACATTGTGTGTTCACCACTCATTCCATTACCATATATTTGATTCTTTTACTTCTTTATTTTGTTGATATATTCATTTGCTCTGATTGATTTTTGGATGTTAATCCAGCCATACATATCTGGGAAAAATCTCACTTGGTTGTTGTCATTATTTTTTAAATAGTCTTTCTGGTCTTTTTTCCCTTCCTTTTCTCCTTCTGAAACTACTATAATGTGTATATTAATTCCAGGTTCCTTCAGTTTTTTTTCACTCTTTCATTCTTTTTTTTCTATTTGCTGCTATGATTGTATAATTTCCAATGACCTGTCTTAAATTCACTCATCCATTCTTCTTGATTTAGTGTGTCATTGAACCCATCTGGTGAATTTCTCAGTTCAATTATTGTATTCTTTTTTTTTTTTTTTTGAGGGCAGTGTCACTGGCCCTCATCTGTGGGACCGAACCAGGGCCGCTGGCTTCCCAAGCCAGCGCTTAACCACCACGACACTCGGCCAGCCCCAATTATTGTATTCTTTAGCTTCATGATTTCTCTTTGATATTTTTTTTAAATATTCTGTTTGTTGAAATTTTCACTTTGTTCATGCATTGTTCTTCTGACCTCAGTGAGCATCTGTGATGCTTATTTTGAATTCTCTGTCAGGTAAATCATATATGTCCATTTCATTACGGTCAGTTTCTGATTGATCTTGTTCCTTTGTTCGGAATACACTTTCTTGTTTCTTCATCTCCTTTGACTCTCTGTGTAGGTGCTACACTAGAGAAAACAGCAACCTTTCCCATTCCTCATGGACTGGCCTTGTACAAGAGGGCATCCTCACCAATCAGCCAACTTTCTTTGTTCTCAGCAGCCTCAAGGCATCTACAGTATGCTGGGTCCCATAAGCACTCCATGACAACTGAGACTGAAGTCAGTTCCTCAGGCATCCCCCAGAAATGTGGATTGTTGGATGCCTTGTCTGTTTCCCTCCCCAAAGAGAAGCTGTGATTTTTTTTGCCTATTTTCTCTGCACTAAGCTTGGAGGAGCAGCTGTTGTGACTTAAGTACTAGATAAAACTGTTTCCTCATTTCTCACTAGCCCACAGGCAGCTATATTATGTTGCTTCTCTTTATTGCTCTGAGACTGACTAGAGAGAAGGCAGTCCTCTAGGCAGATCCCATAAAAGTTGGGTCTGTACATGTGTGGTCTATCTCTTTCTGTCCTGAGGGAGAAACTGAACTGGGGCTTTCTGTCTGTTGCCTCTGTGATAAATTAGGAGAGGGGCTATGGTGCTATGGCAACTGCCAGCCCGAAGTGTTGTATATGTTCTCACTGGTACTCAGGGGACTATATGATTATTATGGCAGGCCCCACCATCTTTCAGAGATATGTTAGGTAGAAGCCAGCCCGCTGTATAGCCCTTATAAGAGCTGGGATAGTGAATGTGTAGGTCACATTTTCTCCCTCCAGGGAAGAGCTGGGATCTGGGATTTTTGTTGGCTCACTCTGTGCTGAGCTTAGGGGGAAGGGTGTATAGGGCTCTGGTGACTGCCAATTCAAACTGCCAGCCCCGTTCTCACTGACCCCATGTGTCTAAATTATGCGGGGTCTCATCAGTGTTCTGAGATAGGCCAGATAGAAGCCATTCCTCTGGGTTGCCCTTGAAAAAGTTGGGGCATTGGTTATGCAATTTGCCTCTTTCCTTCCCTAGGAATAAGCTCGCAACTGAGGAATTCCCTCCTGATTAAATGACATTGTGACAGGGCTAGGGATTGTGACAAGAGGGTGTCTCAAGTTTTCCTACTGGCTTTGTTATTGGTAGTTTCATGTTCATCCAGGGTGCAGGAACCTCTTGACTAGTTTTCTGGATTTTTCTCAAAGGAAATTAGTCCATTAATTGTTGTTAAATTGGTATGTTCATGGGAAGGAGGGCCCAAGGCTTCCTCTTCTGCCATCTTCCTGATATCACTCAGGAACTCCCTAAACTTCCTTCTCAATTTTTCTTTTTCTTTTTATTTATTTATTTTTTTGAAGGCAGTGTCACTGGCCCTCATATGTGGGACCCAAACCGGGGCCGCTGGCTTCCCAAGCCAGCGCTTAACCACCATGCCACTCGGTAAAACTACTCTGAAAAATAAAGTCTATTAATTCAAACAATACAGGAGGAAAAATAGTCATTTGATTATCATGAAGTTGTTGTTTATGGAGAAAAGAGAAGGCTCAGTCCCTATAAAAAAAATTAATATGTTACTTTTACTTTTCTTTTTTTCACTATCATTAACATTAATCTTTTATCAGGACTGCTGACCAGCAGCTAAAAATATATTTCAAATATCAGCTTCATGATGAGAATTTATTCATGATTTGGTCTTCAGTTATTGTCTACTTAGTAGCCCTTCAAAAATCTTAGGAAGATAAAAGGCATAGAGTGTCCAGTAGAAACAAGAAACAGCAGGATGAAAAGATATTACTAAATCCATTTTTTGTAATTACCTGAATTGAGTCTAAGATTCTGTAAGAAATGTGATCAAAAATAAAGTAGTTGAAATAATTTCAGAGCCTGAATTTAAGGTAATTTGCACAAGCCAGCAAGCAGGGTTATCTTATTCTTCTGTTTGTTTATTTTCAGTATGTTTCAGCATAATGACTAATAGCAAAACCTTAAATATAAAGAGTAGCTTTTTTTAAGGCAGTCAATAAGCTCAAGGGCAGCATTCTTGGGAATTTATTGTAAGTAAATAAGTCATGAGGGAGCAGTTGATAATCTTATCTAAGGACATCTAATCACAGGGAAACCTCCCTCAACTAAAATCTTACTAATTAATATTTCTATACTTACCTTTTAGCTGAAGTAGCTAAATAGCATGACAAGACAATATCAACGTTCTATTTTAAAAATCAAACTTCTAATCATGCCTTGCAATCGGACAATTTAGTCAAATGTCATAAACATATTTTCAGAGTGTATCAATACTTCATGACCAGAATAGTGGCCCCTCAAAGTACTGGTTAGTCTACAAGAAATACTAAAAATAACGTATAAATAGCAACAGTATGTACAGAGCATGAAAAATGTAGATATGTTTTCTTGAAAGATATTAGACTTCAAAAAGGTGAAACTATAATTTTCTATCAATAATCTATTATGCATGTATTTCAGTATGTTGCATCTTATTCAAAACAGGTATGTGACATGTTAATCTATTAAATTGGACATGCACTCAAAAACCAAACACAAAAAATGATCTCATTTTAAACTCTATTTCCCAATAATCTAGAAAACAGTGTTCACATGTTACAGAAATTTTCTAAATGAATTTTAACAAAGGTTTAAAAGAATCTGTAGGGCCGGCCGAGTGGCGCAGTGGCTAAGCGCTGGCTTGGGAAGCCAGCGGCCCCGGTTCGGGTCCCACATATGAGGGCCAGTGACACTGCCCTCAAAAAAAAAAAAAAAAAAAGAATCTGTATTGTAATAGTGTGAACATACTGGGCATTCTGTGAAGATGGTGGTGCTGTTTATTTAAAAGGTTAGCCCAGTGGAAAAACTGGAGAAAAAATGTTCCAAAAATGTTTGAACTGAATCTTAATTGGGTTAATAATTATTATTAAAGAAATATCTGAAAAGGAAAAATGGATTTTTAAAATCTACTTAATCTACCTAGCACCAAAAAGTAAAACAGGAAAAATAAGAGTAAAGTGGTTATTTTCACAAAATATTTCCCAATAGCAAGTGAAATTTACTAAATTTAACTTCCCATTGGTCTTAATTCACATTGTAGTTCTTTCTGGAGCTCACTGTTATATTAATCACTACATATATTACTATTATAACATATTACATATAAATATAAAAAAGTAGAAGTTTTCTGACTAGGAAGAATTGAGACTTTTATTGTGCATTTAATACTGAAGCAGTATGAAGTAGCAGAAAAAACATAGGGAATACAATATATATGTTCTAGTACAGTATGCCTACGAGTATGTTTTTCACCCTGGAAAAGTCACATAACTTCTCTGGCATTCAGTTTCCTCAATAGTAAATGGGGTACTCAGATTAGATTATAACCAAGGTTAAATCCATTTATTCTCCTATGAACCAAACACTCTAAAACCAATAATACTATATATCTATACTTCTATAAGTTATATTCCAAAATAGTGTGATAATATCTTATATTTCACAAAGCTAATTTTCCTTGGCTCATTAGTGTATTTTATCACAAAATCAAAATTTAAATTTTAGAAGGAATATTTGAATTATGTTCAAGTAGGATAAATGTGATTTCACCCCTTTGTATTTCTTGGCTCAAATAGGTGACTAAGAACTAAATCGGAACATTTCAGAAAATCTGAGAAGGTGTCACTAGGACTACGAAAAAAAAAAAAAAGGATGGGAAAACAAACACTTCCCAGTTCAGGCTCGAAACTCTCATTTGCACCAAGTATGTATCAAGTTTTGTGTCTTAAGAGAGACAATTTTACTTAAGGAGGAGCTCTCTTTCTAGACCAGGGGTTGGCAAACTTTTGAGACAGAAGACCCAATCCTGTCCCTCACAACAAAATCGAGAGCCATAAGACAAATGAAATCACCATTATGTGAATAATCCTTTAAAAATTTTATAAATGAAACTATGATAGTTTTATTTTCATTTTCAATTTTACTTCAGAGACACATGTATGCACCCAAAGAGCCGCACAAGGTTCGCGAGCCTCAGTTTGCCGATTCTTGAGGCATGTAATGGGGACATATTTTACTTCAGCAACTTTGGCACCAGAGGAAGGAGGTTCTGAGATGTGGAAAGTGTTTGGGTTTCCTAAAATCTACAATTTCATTAGTATAAAAAATGTTAGAACCATCCTGATCATAATTCTTTCTAACTTTTTTGGGGGCGAGCATGAATTTTTAAGGTTTTTTTTTTTTTTTTCAGAGAAGTTTTAAGTTTACAGCAAAATTGAGAGGAAGTTAAAGTGATTTCCCATATATCCCATGCCTCCATGCATGTGTAGCCTCTTCCATTATCAACATTCCCCAGCAGGGTGTTACATTTGTTACAACTGATGAACCTACGTGGACCAAACACATTCACCCAAAGTCCATAGTTTGCATCAAGGTTCACTTTTGGTGTTGCACATTCTGTGGGTTTGGACAAATGTATAATTACATGTATCCACCATTATGGTATCATACAGCGTCTTTTCACTGCCCCCAAAATCCTTTGTGATCTGCTTATTCATCCCTTTATTCTGCACCCCTGGAAACCACTGATCTTTTTATTGTCCCCATAGTTTTGCCTTTTCCAGAATGTCACAAGGTTGGATTCATACAGTGTTGTAGCCTTTTTGGTTGGCTTCTTTCACTTAATCATATGCATTTAAGATTCCTTTGTGTACTTTCATGGCTTGATAGCTCATTTCTTTGTGGTGCTGTGTAATATTCCATTGTATGAATGTGCCAGTTTATTTATCCATTCACTTCCTGAGGACGTTTTGGTTGCTTCTGAGTTTTGACAGTTGTGGATAAAGCTGCTGTGAACACCTGTATGCAGTTTTTGTGTAGACATAAGTTTTCAACTCCTTTCAGAAAATATCAAGGAGTGCGATTGTTGAATCATACAGTAAGAGTATGTTTAGTATTGTAAGAAGTGGCCAAACTGTCTTCCAAAGTGGCTGTACCATTTTGCATTCTCATCAGCAATGAATGAGAGTTCCTGTTGTTCTACAACCTCACCAGCATTCTTTTTCAAAAAAAAAAAAAAAATATATATATATATATATATATATATATATATATATATATATATATATATAAAAGGTTTTATTGGGGAATTGGGGGAGGGGAACAGCATTGGGGAACCGGGGAAGGGGAACAGACAAGTTGCTGTCTTTTTGTTCTTCAGTTTAGTTGCGGAGGACGTTGCTTCACTGGCCCATGTTGGTACCGTCATCACGCTCTTCCCGGATGAGGCGGATCGGTCACCGGCCTCTGGATGGTCGCTCACAGCGGCTATTGGCAGCTCACGCTGGCTGCTGGCCGCTCACTGTAGCCTATGGCAGCCCACTGCAGCAGGGGTTGCAGCCTACACCGTCGCGGGGGCTCGCCACCCAGCTCCCAGGTGGAGCTGTTGTTAGCTGTAGAGGGCAGTGTCACTGGCCCTCACATGTGGGATCCGAACCTGGGCTGCTGGCATCCAAAACCAACTCTTAACCAATGCGCCACTCGGCCGGCCCCCAAATTATATTTTTAATATAAAACTTGGGACTCATGCTTACTCTTATACTTCAGGCTAGGCAATATGATTTCAGCAGTTCACTCTCCTGACCGTAAGAATATTGGGTTGTCGGAAAAGTCATGATGCATTTTTTTCTATGTTTTTCATTGCAAAAATGCGTCATGACTTTACCGACAACCCAATACATAGGTAGAGAAGGTTGACAAGCACTGTGCAAGATGATATCCTCATCATACTGACTCCACCTAAGAAAATATATTCTGTCTCTTTGAATATGTGTGTGTGTGCACATATGTATACACAGTTTATTTATGTGCTTATTGTTGGCTTTGGGGTGCTTAGAATTGGATTGGTTTCTGGTCTTCTTGTTAATTTGACCATAAACTTGTCACTTGACCCAGAGCTAGTAGACACATCTGCTTCTATGCTCTTCCTCTATCTGATCTTCTTGCCTCCTCCCTAGAGTTAATGTTTTCATATATGTTTTGTTGATTACTTATTTCATTTTATTTTAAAAAAACTTTATTAAGGTACAATTGATATACAAATAACTGCATACATTTAATAAATGCATCTTGATGAGTTGGGACATATACAAACAACTATGATACCATCACCACAATGAAAGTACTAAATATAGCCATCACCTCCAAAAATTTCCTTGTGAGTTTTTGCAGTGTGTGTGTGTGTGTGTGTGTGTGTGTGTGTTACAGACAATTACCATGAGATCTACTCTGTCAACATATTTTAAAGTGCACAATACCACATTGTTCTACGTATCTGTAAATTAGTTATCTTGCATAAATAAAACTTTATGTCCTTTGAGCAATAATTCCCATTTTCTTTCAATTCTCTTACAACCACAATTCTATTCTCTACTTATATGAGTTTGACTATTTTAGATATCTCATATAAGTGGAATCATGTAATATTTGTTCTTCTGTGATTGGCTTATTTAACTTAGCATAATATCCTTTATGTTCATCCATATTGTTGCAAATGGCAGGATCTCCTCATTTTGAAAGAACTATTAAAGTAATATTCCTTTCTGTGTACCATATATTTTTTTTATCTATTAATCTGTTGATGGACATTTAGGTTGTTTCAGATTTTGGACATTGTAAATAATACTGCAATGAACATGGGAGTGCAGATATTTTCTTGCAATCCATATTTGAATTCCTTCCAATATATACACAGAAGTGGGGGTTGCTTGACCATATGATAGTTTTATTTTCAATTTTTTGAAGAACCTTCAGAGTGATTTCTAACATGGCAACACCATTCTACACTCCCAGCAACAATGTATAAGACTTACAATTTATCCACATCCTTATCAACATTTATTTTCCTTTTTAAAAAATAATAGCCATCCTAACAGGTATGAGGTTTTAATTTGTGTTCCCTTTATGATTAGTGATGTTTAACACCTTTTCACATACCTGATGGCCACTTGAATTTTCTCTTTGGATAAACGTCTGTTCAAGTCCTTCAACCATTTAAAAATATGTTATTTGTGGGTGCTTTTTTTCTTATTGAGTTGTAGGAGACACATATATTTTATAAATTAACTTCTTATTAGATATATGGTTTGCAAATATTTTCCCCCATTCCATAGTTGCCCCTTTACTCTAGTGATTGATTCCTTTGCTGTGCAAAAGATTTTTAGTTTAATGTAGTCCCAGTTGTCTACTTTTGGTTTTGTTGCTGTACTTTTAGCATCAGATCCAAGGACTCATTGTCAACACCCATGTCAAGAAGCTTTCCGGCTTTTTTTTTTTTGAGGAGTTTTAGAGTTTCAAGTGTTACATTTGTCTTTAATCAATTTTAGTTAATTTTTGTTAAAATGTCCATACTATTCAAAGCACTCCATGGATTCAATGCACCCTCTATTAAAATCCCAATTACATCTTTTATAGAAATAGATATAAAGCAACCATAAAACTCTTTCTATGTTTTTCTTCCAATAGAATTTAGGCCTAGAAAATATAAGCAACATAGGGAATATGTTACTGTGTCCAAAGAATGGGTCAATTGAAAAGGAGCTTGAGGGTTAGACCAGATTCTTAGAACAAAGTTTATGCTTTGACCTTCATTACTTTACCAAGACAATGAAAATACAATATATTTTATTAGATCAACTGTCACCAATTAGAGGATCACAATGCCAACTTTTACTTCTCTGAGGCTCTTCCTAAATTTTTCTTTATTTTTCCAGGAACTGTAGCAGAGAAAAAAATCTCTACTTATTCTGTGCCTTAGACCAGTGTACATGAACACCAGTACATATATTTGCAGGGTCTCAAAAACACACATACACACACATGCACACATGTGTGCATGCACACACACACATACACACTTAACTAAGTTTCATCTACTCCACAAGTTCCATGATGAGCCTAAGAATTTTGGAAAAATTGAAAATAAAAGCTCCTTTTTGAAATAAAAAGATTGAATATTCCTGCCATAAGTAAAAGCTAGGAAGTTAACACACCGAAAATTATTTTTAGTAGAATCACATTTTAAGATCAGAGGCCTATTAAATTACAGCCATAAAATTTTCAACATATCATTTAGTTTATCTACTTTGCTCTACACTTGTGAAAATGTAACATATATTTCTACAAAGTTTCAAAGATTATTTATGAGTAAATACTATATTTTCACCTTTTTTGAAAATATCATTGGCCTTATCAGAAAACTATAGCAAAATGTACATAGAAAATTCAGATCATATTTCATACTTGACCATGCACAGGAGTTTATCAACCATCTTTTTTTTCCCCTTTCAGTCTAATTCTGACTAGTTGCCTGCAGTGCTATGAGACAATCAGAATTCACTAAATACTAATCATATATTTTTTTCAGTGTTAATAACCTCCAAATTAGAACAGTAGTTGACATGAATAGTAAGTGCATCACAAGAACAAAACGTCTAAAAAATGGCTATAATTATCATGTGCAATTTTAATGATTTAAAATTATAACTATTTCAAATCTTTCATTTTTCACTATCAAACTTACCAGAAAAGTTATCTTGTCCTAAAATACCACAAGCCTATAAAGAAATATTTGATCAACCACTGAGGTTTTGAAACTATTTTAAAATTAGAGTATACTTTCTGGGAATTTTCGGCTTATATGTTTTCCATATTCTAGGCTTATATTAAACATAATGTCTCATGGTACATAATTTACTTTGTTCTTTTTCCTGCCAGAAGATCATCAATGAAAGGATAGCCTAATTATATTGAAGAAAACACAAAACAACCCCTGATGACTAATATGCATGAAAAGTTCTGTTTTTGTGGATTCGAGGAAAAAAGGAAATTGATCTCTTTTACGTGGTTATATTACATGGAAAATATTCAGAAAAGTAACTTATTTGAAAAGCAATACCAAACAAATAAATGGAGAATTATTTGAATCTCTGACTAAAAGTAAAAAATCAAGTATTAACACAGACATAAAACTCACATCAATTTTACTCATACTGTCTTGCTAGAAATATTGTTAGGCATAAATATAATTAAGTAGTTTTAGGGATATTGCTTTCCTAAAATTAAAAATATGATTGGTACAGAACATATTATGAATAATTCTGTATAGAGTAATGTATGTCTACTTCCAAAGTCAAAGTTATTGAAATGTAAAGATATGTGCTAAATAGATGTGAACATACCTGTGTGTATATTTATGTGAATGTGTGTGTATACATAAACTTGAATGAGCCATAAATAGAGTATGGCATATTTTAAATTATTTCAGATATTTTTTAAAAGTTCTTCTATGATGATTAATGGCAAGCAGAGAATTTGGTTGCAGTCTAACTAAAGCCAGCATACATGGATGTTAGTGAGGTTTCTTTGTGGTCATTTAAAAACACAATAGTCAAGGGCCAGCTGAGTGGCGTGTTGGTTAGGAGCTGGCTTGGGACACCAACACTGAGCTGCAGGACCCTGGTTCGGATCCCACATATGAGTGCCAGTAAAACTGCCCTCTACAGCTAAGATGATGAACAACAGCAACACCTGGAGCTGGGCTGCCATGAGTCGCCAGCGACAATGTAGGCTGCAGTGAGCTGCCATAAGCTACTGTGAGTGGCTGGCAGCTGGTGTGAGATGTCAAGAGCCACTGTGAGCGGCTGCCCAGAGGCCAGCGACCGATCTGCATCACCAGGAAGAGGGCATGATAATACCAACATGGGCCAGTGAAGCAACGTCCTCCACAACTAGATTGAAGAACAAAAGGACAGGAACTTGTCTGTTCCCCTTCCCTGATTCCCCAATGCTGTTCCCTCCCCCAATTCACCAATAAAATCTTAAAAAAACAAAAACAAAAAAAAACCCACATTAGTCAAGTAACAGTATTGTAAACTAAATCAAGCATCTTTAGTGTGAATCAAAACTTCTAAAGTAGTTATGTTACCATTCACTTTGAAAATGGAAAGATTCATCTATTGCATGGCTTGAATCAAGTAGCAGCTTAACATGCTCTTACAATATATTGCACTAACAACCCCTTCCAGTCTCATCAAGCTCAGGTAGAACTTTTCTAAGTACTAAGACTACCACATTAGTCACCCTTTCAGCATTAATCATAAATTCAGTTCTCACTCTAGAGCCATTCAAAGACAGACTACTTTATGAGTCATTTATTTTTATTGGTGGCTTCCTTTCAACCTACCTTACACATGTTTGGTTTGTTAGAATTTGGTTCCATGTAATTTTACCAACATCAAGTCTCACTCTATAAGATGGCCTCACAACAGACATATCCTTGGAGAAAATCCCGTTTTAGTGGATTGTTACTAATTCACTCCCTAGATCTCTAACATAATACTACTCTCCTCCCATCCCCACCCATCATACACAGCTGCCAAAAATAAACAGAAAAACGAAGAAGAAAAAATAAAAAGATCCCCTTTTTCCTTTTAAAGTTAGGTCCACAGCATTTTGCTATATACACATTATTTCAAAAAGCATTGCAAAATCATAGCATTATTAAGTGCTAACAAATCTGGGTAATTCCCTGAAAACTGGTTCCTGGGGATCATACTGATCCTGTGGTTTCATAAAAATTACATGCAATGTAGATTACATGTCAAGTTAGTCTTCCTTTTTAATCTCTAACAATCTGTAAGAATAAGAAAAAGATCCCTTACTTTTACATCTTTGAAAATTTATCGTGACACTTTTAACTATTTTTGGCAATGCTTACCTGGTTGAAAACAGCATTCATACTTTGCCACATCATCCGCAGTGACCTTGATTTTCTCTGTGCACTGAGTTCTTGATTTCACCTCTGAGACCTTCTGCAGTTGGGTCAATTCATACTCTTGTTTGGTGCTTTTACTCATTTATTCCTGATACTCCACTGGGTCACACTTCTTGGTAAAAATTACATTTAACATTTCTTATTGATACTCAAAGGCTGTTCACCGAAGCAAAGGATTTTGCATCTTATAATGAGTTGTACATTATAAAGTAAAATGCTAAAATAGAGTTTGTGACTTGGGAGATGAAATTTAGTATCAAGAAAATGAGAGCAGCATAGACAAGAAACATTTCCAAAATTAGATTTGCAGTCACAATGCAGTCTGAGCTGCTTTCTCATGTGTAAACTTTTGCCTTCAATTCAACCAAGTTGCAAAATATCAATTTAGCACTCTGGCCATGGAATACAATTAAGATCTTATAGTTAGGTATGATGGCTTTCATCTCAAAGGATTGCAAAAAACTTTACATTGATAAAGTCAGCATTGGAAAATATTAGAGTTGCAACCTCAACATCTTGGGCAAAATAGTGATATATGGATAAAAATGTCACTGAACTTAAAACCTTAAGCTGTGCAATTCGTATTTTCAAAATTGCCGGCAGTCATTACACTGTATAAAACACGTTTTCTGGATTAAAAATCCCTACTTCCTGAAGTAATTAAATGCAAATCAAGGCTGAGGCAATGATCCTTCTTATAAGGCAATGAAAATTCCTGTTGTTAACTATGTAATCTTTTTAAATGGGGCCTGAAAATCAGGGTTACTAAAGACTCAAAAGATGAAGCACTCCACAAAATAATCATTGAGCTAAAAGGGCCATAAAGATTCAGATACAAGTTGAAGTAAGCCAATGTTCATAAAGGAAGAGGAAAAGCAAGGGCTTAGAAATTGCACATGACCTTTATTTTTGTGGCCTCTTACAATATTAGTGTCACATAATACATGTTGCTTGCCCTTCTGTCACAGTGCCATATATAGAGGTGTCTCTGTGTATCTATCTTAAGTACAAAGACTGTGGTGACACATACCCAGCATTCAATAAGTCTGTAAATTTTATGAAGGCAGAAACTGTAACTATAAACATTAACAACTAGTAAACACTGGCACACAGTAGGTGCTTAATAAATATCTTTTAATTGAATAAAATTAACAACTATTTCCAAAATGTTGTTAATTTCTCAGGGGATTTCCTAAAGTGGTCTTTTCAGGCACGTTTCCTTCAGCTCCAAAATTGACCTGTTGACTAGTAAGTAGTGTCATATCTGAATAGTATAACCAGAGTGTTGGATTTACTTTAGATACAGAGAAGAAACTAATGAAAGTATATCCTACATAATATATGTACTAATGTTTCTTATGAAAATATATAGATTATAAAACACAAAAGTGATTTCATTTTGTTTTAAAACATTGATCATCCATAGCTACATAAATAAACATTTTTAAGTGCATCTGCTATTAATTAATGCTTTATTGAAGAATTGCTTTATTTCTTCACTAAGCACTCAAACATGACCACTTTCCTCTCCTACAGTCTTCCCCATGCCATTTATTTACCTTTGGCTGACACTTTCAGGTTTTCTGCAGGTTAAATTGTAGATGATAAATACATCATTAACATCTTTCTGCCACTCATTCTGAGCCACAAATATCCTCAAAACTTGACCCAGCATAATTCTACCTTTTATGGCCTTGTAGTTCTAAAGCCACGGCATCATTTCATTTATTTCCTTTAATTAAGAAGAGGGGTCAACCCAACAGTACCTAATTCACTCTGGATTACCCCTCAAGTATGCAATATCACTTGGCTGTTTAAGGAGAGAAGTGTCTTATTTTTCTGCACATATAAACAAAACAAAATATCTTAAAAATGGTAGCCTTTCTCACACTTTACAAGAACTAATGGTCCTCTTTGAAAGTGGCAAAGTAGGGCCGGCCGAGTGGCGCATTGGTTAAGAGCTGGTTTTGAGATGCCAGCGGCCCTGGTTCGGATCCCACATGAGGGCCAGTGACACTGCCCTCTACAGCTAACAACAGCTCCACCTGGAGCTGGGTTGTGCGAGCCCCGGTGATGGTGTGGGCTGCAGCCCCTGCTGCAGTGGGCTGCCATAGGCTACAGTGAGTGGCCCGCAGCCAGCGTGAGTGGCTGGCAGCCAAGCGTGAGCTGCCAATAGCTGCGGTGAGCGACATCCAGAGGCTAGCGACCGATCTGCCTCATCCGGGAAGAGCGCAATGACGATACCAACAGTGAAGCAACATCCTCCGCAACTAAACTGAAGAACAAAAAGACAGCAACTTATCGGTTCCCCTTCCCGGATTCCCCAACGCTGTTCCCCTCCGCCAATTCCACAATAAAATCTTTAAAAAAAAAAAAAGTGGCAAAGTATTGAAAGTCTCAAATTCCGCTGGTGCGACAAGTGTAAGTGACAGCCTAAAATAGTCTTTATATACTGCTAGCTAAACCACAATGAGGACTAATTTGCCACATACAAATGCTGGTTATTTAGGTGGTATGGCACTTCCTTTATTATGAGAAAACCGTAGTCTTTTATCAAATTGTTGGCTGTAAAATTTGAAAAATTTCAAAACACTTTCTAATCTCTCCAAGTCCAATATTTGGCATTGAAGATATTAAGGAAAATAGCATTTTGCATAAAACTATTTTTTAAAACTGCTTTTCAACTAAATCACATAACAGATAGGGGTGGGAAAGTGTTTGCACTAGTGAAGAAAATAATAGAAACGAGCACAGAAAATGAAAGACAAATGATTTATCAAGAGTCTATGCATTATTTTAGATTTCCAAAACAACAAGGGGAGCATCCTAAAATTCCAAATGGTATGATTATAAAGCAATAAGAAAATTCTCTTAAAATAGTATTTTCTGACTTTTGTATTCAGCAGAGCCACTTTAGCTAACAGAAATCATTGTCAGAAACCCACAATCTAAACCTCCTCTTCCAAAATAGGTTCTGCTCTAATTCAAGTAAAGAGGAGAAACTGTCTTCCTACTGGCTTTATCTCACCAGCAAATGGCACCTATATCTTTTCCTATGAACTCAGAAATTCAGAAGGGCATTTAGCAGAACTCCTAGCATACTACTACAGATCTATTTTTGATGCATGAACAAACTCATGCTTCTGCACATTTATTTGTCTATATTTTATATAATTTTCTAAGATAACTGATATGGAAACTTATTAGCACATAACTCAGTTTGATTTCTAGTATGAATTCTGCTTTCTCACAAAAAAACAACAACACTGTATGTTTAATTTATTTTTTCTTTTTAAATTTTTATCCAAGTTAATCAGGCATAGTGTTTAGGGCATCAGTTGGTTTATAAAGTTTGTTTAACAAAGCAATCCACTGCTACTTCCTTCACCAAAGATATTTCTCTTTTAACTATTTGGCTGATTCTTTAGGTATTTAAATTAATATACAAAATAACATGGATATATTACTACTTATGGTTTTTTTAGTTTTAAACATTATATAATAAATTCTCAACTAAAGAAGATGATACTTTAATTCTCTTCCTCCTCTATCTCCCCAAACACAACCATTATTATATTCTCCCATTGTGGTTAGAAACAAACAAAGTTGGTTGAGAGGATTTCTGGTCAACATGGTGGAGTAGGTAAATGCTGTGCTTGCATCCTCTCATGACTACATTAAAATTACAACTAAAGAACAACCATCATTGATAATCGCCTGAAGTCTAGCTGAACAGAAGTCCTACAACTAAAGATACACAAAAGAAGCCATGTCAAGACTGGTAGGAGATGTGGAGATGCAGAAAGGGCTTGTCCCCATATCCACTTGTGGCTGTTAAAAATCGGGAGGCATATCTTGGCTGCAGAACTCCCCACTGAGGAGTGAGGAGTATCTAGCCCCACACCAGGCTCCCCATCCCAGGGTTCCGGGGCCAGGGAGAGAAGTCCCCATAACTTCTGGCTGTGAAAACCAATGGCTGAGTTAGGCAGATTGTGGCCAGAGTCCCAGGTATTTCTCTTAAAGGGCCCACACTTGGACTTACTCACTGAGGGATTCACTTGTTCTGAGATCCAACGCTGGGGCAGCACCTTAAAAGGTACCAGAAACATACGGGGAGGAACTGAACTGTCTGGTTTCAGAGTGAGAGCTATAGGGACAGCCTTCTCCCAGATAGGAATTCCGGCAGAAGCCATTGTTTTTTTGTTGAGTCCTCCTCCTTCCCATTGTACAGACACAGGAGGTCTCCATCAACCTGGGTAACACTGTCTGGTCCACCCTGGTGATTCCCTGAGACCCCACCCAAGTTGTGGACATACCCAAGCCATTTCCAGTGACTTTTTCATACAAATAGTAAGTCTTACCTAATGCTGCATAATTTCTTTTTTTTTTTTTTTTTTTGAGGGCAGTGTCACTGGCCCTCATATGTGGGACCCGAACCGGGGCCGCTGGCTTCCCAAACCAGCGCTTAACCACTGCGCCACTCGGCCGGCCCCTAATGCTGCATAATTTCTTAAAAATCTCTCAAAAGTTCACAAACCCCATACAAGCAGCCATCTGCCTTTGGTGTGCCCTGTACCGCTTGCTAAGCAGCCTCAAGCACAGCACTAGTGGAAGCTGGGCTCTGCTCACAGCTTAGCCTCTACTAGGCATCTCCTAGCCCAGAGTGGATGGAACACTTCTGTGGATTGCTTTGTGGTTCATACCAAATGGCCCTGGGCAGGGCAGAGGCAAAGACGGAACTTGGCCTGTGGTGGGGCCCCTTCCAGGAAGCCCTAGGGCTGGCATGCCTGGCACTGGCTTCAGATCATGCTGGAGCACCACCAGGCCACCTCCACAAATAACACAACCAAAGGGGAGATGGGGCAGGCACCAGAGCCCTGATAAACTGAATCCTGCTCTATAGGGTCAGCCCCTGCACCACAGCTCCTCCACTGTAGCCATGGCCAGTGCTCACAACCAATCAGCCTGAGGTTCAACCCCTCACACTGACCTGTAAAGAACAACCAAGGCTCAATTACAACAAGAGGCCACATACAACACACACAATGGACATACCTGGAGTACTTAGCTCAGACGACCAGGGAGACTGTGCCACTGGGCCCCACAGGACATGTACTATACAAGGCCACTCTATCAAGACCAGACACATAGCAGGTCTATCTAATATATAGAAACAAACACAGGGAGGCAGCCAAAATCAGGACACAAAGAAACATGTCCCAAATGAAAGAACACAACACATCTAAAGAAAAAGAACTAAACAAAATGGAGAAGCTATCTGCCAGATGCAGAGTGCAAAGTACTGGTTATAAAGATGCTCAGTGACCTCAGGGAGAACTTCAACAAAGAGATAGGAAACATTAAAATGGCAATAGAAAACATAAAAAAAGCCAGTCAGAAATGAAGAATATAATAACAGAAATAAAGAATACATTAGAGGGCTGGCCAAGTGGCTCAGTTGGTTAAGAGTTTGCTCAAGAGTGTGAGCTGAGCTCTGAGCAATGGTAGTTCGATGCCAACCCGAGCTGAGTTGCCATTGAGCCGCCAACAGGTGGCAAGATGGCTCAGCTAAAAAAAAAAAAAAAGAAGAATACATTAGAGGGAATCAACAGTAGATTAGATTCAATCAGAGGTTTTAATCAGCAATTTGGAAGATAAGGTAGCAAAAAACACTCAATCAGAAGAGCAAAAGAAAAAAGAATTTAAAAAAATGAGGATACTTTAAGGGGTCTCTGGGACAATATCAAGTGTATCAACATTCACATCACAGAGGTACCTGAAGGAGAAGAGAGAAGGCAAGGAATTGAAACCTATTTGAAGAAATAATAATGGAAAACATCTATAACCTGGCAAAGAAAATAGATATACAAGCACAGAAAGTGCAGAGTCCCAAACAAGATGAACCCAAAGAGGCCCACACCGAGACATATCATAATTAAAATGCCAAAGGTTAAACACAGAGAGAATTTAAAAGCAGCAGCAAGAGAAAAGCAGTCAGTTACCTACAAGGGAACTCCCATGAGACTGTCAGCTGATTTCTCAACAGAAATTCTGCAAGCCAGAAGGGATTTGGTACGAAATATTCAAAGAGATGAAAAGTAAAAACAGAAACGCAAGATTACTGTACCCACAAAACTTATCATTTAAAATTGAAGGACGGTAGACGACTGGATTAAGAAACTGTGGTACATTTATACAATGGAATATTACTCCGCTATAAAGAAGAATGAAATTGTACCATTTGCAATGATATGGATGGACCTAGAGACTATTATGTTAAGCGAAATAAGTCAGTTGGAGAAAGACAAATACCATATGATCTCACTTATATGTGGAATCTGAAAAACTGAACGAACGAGCAAAGTAAACAGAAACAGACTCATAGATATAGAGGAAAAACTGATGGTTGCTAGTTGGGAGGGGGGTGGGGATGAGGGAGAAGGGGAAGGGATTAGACAGCATAAATAGGTTAACTACAATATTGCCACAGGGATATGAAAGACAGTTCGGGGAATATAATAATGTTGTAAATATTTTGTGGGATGTCAGATGGTCACATGTCTTGTTAGGCAGACCACTTCATGGATGGAGTAGAGGCATTATCACTGCATTGTACACCTGAAGCTGATGTTGTATAATATTGTATGCCAACTGTAATTGAATATATAGATAGTCACGGGATGTGGAGTATACTGTGGAAGGGAGTCAAGGGAATTGTAATAGATATGTATGATATAGGGGGGAGGAGTGGGGTGGCAAACTGGGGGAGGGGGTTGTCACTTTGAGGGGTAAAAAGTAAAACTATTGCACTGTGTTGTTCACCTGAAACTAATTTTAAAAAGAAAAAAAATGTTTATTTCAACATAAAAGAATTAAAAAAATAACAATGATAAAAAATAAAATTGAAGGAGACAAGGAAAGCTACCAGAATTCATCACTCCCAAAGCAGTATTACAAGAAATGTTAAAGGGACTTCTTTAAGAAGAAGAAGAAAAAAAGATAAAAGATATGAATAATAAAGTGACACTACTTTAAATGGATTAAATGCTTTAAACAAAGGACATGGGGGGCTGAATGGATAAGAAAACAAAACCCTTATATATGCTGCCTACAGGAGACTTGCTTCAGATTGACAGACTGAAAGTAAGCAGATGGAAAAAGATATTTCATAAAAATGTAAATGAAAGAAAAAGCTGGGGTAGCAACACTTATATCAGACAAAACAGACTGCAAAACAAAGTCTGTAACATGAGAAAAAGAAGGCCCCAGTAATCCCAATTCCGGGTATTCATTCAAAGAAAACCAAAATACTACATCAAAGGGACATATGCATCCATACAGTCATTGCAACATTGTTTACAATGGCCAAGATGTGGAGGCAGCCTGGGTGTCCATCAGTGGATGAATGGATAAAGAAGAGGTGTTACATATATACAATGGAATATTACTCAGCCACACACAAAAAAACAATGAAACCTTGCCATATGCAAGAATATGGATGGACCTAGAGGGTGTTGTGCTTAGTGGAGTAGGTCAGACAGGAAAATACAAATGCCTTATGATTTCACTTATATGTGGAATCTAAAGAACAAAATAAACAGAAAAAAAACAGACTCATAGATACAGAGGACATTTTGATAGTTTCCAGATGGGAGATAGATTGGGGGAAAGGGAGAAAAATGAGAAGGAATTAATAAATACAAATTGGTAGTTATTAAATAGTTATTAAATGGGGATGTAAAACACAACATAAGGAATAAAATCAATAATATTGCAATAGTTATGTATGGTGTAGGGTGGGTGCTGGATTTATCAGGGTGATCATTTCATAAGTTTTATAAATGTCCAATCTATATGTTGTACACCCGAAACGAATATAATATTGTATGTCAAGTGTAATTGAAAAATTTAAAACAATATTTTTAAAAATTACACAAGCAGAGTTAACTCCAAAAATGAATAAAATCAAATGTCATTGGCTAAGCCCCAAAGTGGCCATACCAGAAGTAGTTTATTCCTTTTCAAGGTATCTACCATCCATATAATCTCCAAGGAAGTAGCTTGCAGTAGTGTCAACTCAAAGGACTTGATGCAGTGATTCTATTCACAAGGGTGCGAGCAAAAAGGGAACCCCTTGTCTGTAAAGATTAATCACAGGCACGCTAGGTGAAAGCATCCATATTAGTCCTACATGGCCATCCCCTTCATGCCGTGGTGGCCAAAAAGCAACATGATGGTTATTGTTTGCTGGTAATATTCAAATGTCAAAGATCTTTACTTACTTGAGCTCTTTAAAGGATGAAAAGTTATGTGTAAGTAACACTCAGGATTCTGGCTTGATATTCAGGGAAGAAAAACAGTGACAAAAACAACCCCCACAAAACTGATTCTAAAACTTCTGGTTTGGTGGGGTGAGAACTGCAGAGAGAGAAACAGACAGAAAATGGACAAATACGTAATGTGATGACTGAAACACTACTTAATGATGATCCAGGAATTTTAAAAAATCACTTGTTCTCAAAAGGATTGTACTGCTCCTTAAGGCAGTTTTGGAAATGGAAAGGCTTTTAAGGTGCCAATGATGGGGATAGCCATTAATTGCATAACAGATGGAGCATGGATAATACATAAGTCCTATGGGTTAGACCTCTCACAACAAAGAAGTCCCCCATCAACACAACTTTCAGTTGCCCCACTAAATACTCATGTAGATGAAAATCCAGTTTAGAATTTCTTGAGGCTCTAAATTTTATTTCATTTATAAATACACAGGGAATTCTTAGTCCAGTTTTGATATGTATTGGATTTTCCAGGGATGCACTTATAGTATTCTATATGTTGAAGTGGAAAGTGATTATGAGGAAGGACAATAGAGCTACACCGCTTACGATTCAATCCCATCTCTGCTGATATCAGCTGCCTATCCTTGGATAACTTCTAGTGTATGAAATGGGAATGATAGTGGCACCCACCTCCTAAAGCTGTATTTAGAATAATGCCACGCATCCGGGAAGCACTCTATGTGTGTTGCTATTATAGACTTGTTTTGTCTAGAGCTTTATCAATAATTGTCCACATTTTAGAAAACCATATTGCTAATGTCAATCTGTTCCTGATGGTGAGATGACAACAGAGCAGGTCCGTATTGGTCTGCATTTGTAGCTGTCACATTCATGGTGATTTTATATATAGATACAAGTATGAGCCCTGTTTTATTATTTTACTACATGTTGTAATATAATCATCTTAGAGCATTTACATATTAAAATAATTATTTCATCATTTTTTTTTTGAGGGCAGTGTCACTGGCCCTCATATGTGGGCCCCAAACCAGGGCCGCTGGCTTCCCAAGCCAGCGCTTAACCTCTGCGCCACTTGGCGAGCCCAGAATGGGTTAATATATGAAAAGTGTTTAGAACAGTGACTGACGTGGAATAAGCACTCAATAAATGTTAATAGTTACTATTGGGATGGATGTATTTCTGAAAGTTGTGCTAGAACTTGATGTACCCTGTGAATCTAAAAACTCATATACTTTAGAGTGGATAAAATTACCTAATTTTTAAAAAATTTTCTCCACTCTATTTTCTGTGTTCTTTCTCTATGGAATTGGACTGAACTTTCATTGATTTATCTTCTTATGTTTCCCATTTCTTTGTCTGCTCTATTTTCTGCGATATATCTTCAAGTTTATCTCGCAACCACTTACTTTAGTCTTTTTTTTTTTTTCCATTTTCATAACACAGTTTTAATTTCCAGGTATTATATTATTTTCTGGGTATTCCACTCTTGTATAATTACATAATGTGTTCTTATTTCATTCCTGCATACACACACACACACACACACACACACACACACACTCACACACGTATGCTTATGTGTGTGTTTACATTTCTTCTCTATTCGTGGTTTCTGTTTCTACCAATTTGTTTACTTTCTATTTGTTTGTTTTGTTGTCTTTCAACCTCTGTTTTCCCCAAGTTCCTATTAATGCTCACTACATGCTTATATTTAAGGGTGGAACACTGAAAAGCTGACTACAAGTTCCATACACAAGAACAGCTGTTTTAGATTGTGTTCTCCAGTGTAGGTTCTTCTGTTTGAGCAAAGTTTATATAAGAAAACCCAGTGTCTATATCTGTTAGTCTCTTTTCTTGGGCAATCAGATCCTCCAGAGAACTACATTCAGTCTTTGTCTTCTGGCAGTATGTTGGCTGCCATAATTCTGGGTGTCTTAACATTAAGTCAGTATTTACCTCTCTCTATTCAAAATTATACCAATTCAACTATACTAGGTGGACTTCAGTCCAAATACCCTCTATTCCATCCTTTTCAAAGGATAAAACTTCTAAAAAAAAAGAAGAATAAAAAGTTCAGTCTTCTGCTGGACTGGGGAGAGGAAATTTTTACCTGTGGCAGTAGGGGTAGGCCTTTTTGTTTTAATTTTCCTATCTACCCTTTTGTTTCTTAGCTCAACCCTTCTTCCCTCTAGCAATGCTACTGTTAGCTGTTCCTAAAGCTTTGAACGGTATCTCAACTTTTCCTACTTCTACCTTAGGACTCAGATTTCTTGGGTCCTCTAAGTCAGTTATCAATCACTCATCTGATTTTCAGTTTCCAAATTTGTCTCTCTTTAGTCCTCTTTCATTCTCTTTGACTATGGGTCTATGACTAAAAGTTCCCTAAACATTATAGTGAGGTTTTAGGAGAGAGTAGAGATTAAGGCATATGTTCTGTTTACCATCTTTATTTGTAAGTCTCCCAATACAACTTTCACATCAATATTTCCTCTGTAATTTTATTTTCAGTTGTATTCCATATATGAATAGAGGTATAAGCACATGTTTCATATAGGAAACTATGATTCAGTATGTGATTTAAAGACAAAATGAACCCAGTTCTTGTGACTTGTATGATAGGTAATACTTAAACTTTTTCTTGGTTGATGTGTATGATGAATGGCATTACTCAAAACTGAAAACTCTAGGTGACAGCAACAATATTATAGAGAACTATTCATGTAGGTAAAACAGTCCTAGATTTAACAAATTAAACATAATTAATGCTCACAATCTCTTTAGCATAAATGCCTCACAGGCAGAAATGTTCACACCATCACACTTTAAAATTATAGTTTAATCTGCTTATTATGTTTTGCACATTAACTACTGTAGTAATACTCTACTATTGTTTCTATGTTTTGTATTTTTGATAAGTAAAATAAAATCGTAGAAAGATTAACAGATTATTGGAAGGCAGATACATGGCAAAGTATAAATGATATGATTAACAACGTTACAGTTTCTTAAAAGGACAAATGAAGTGACCAGGTAAAGAAAAAGCAGTTTCTAAGGTTTGAAATATATTGCAGTAGCCATTAGTATATTATCTTTTCACTCTTTGTTTTAAAGTAACCAATTTCACCAAAGCTCTTAGGGACTTCAAATGGCATAGAAAATATATAACATTAATTGAAACCTCTGCAAATGAATCAAGTCTTAAAACCAAAAATTATTTTAATGTCATATTTTCCCTCATATTAAATTTCCTTGAAAAGCAATCCTATCTGACAGGTTTCTTTTTTGCTAATGTTTAATAACATTCAGCAATATAGATATTTTTTTCCAAGTCAGAATTTTAAAAGTCACTGATTTGTGGCGAATAATACTGTTCCCTTGTAATGGGTTATCATGATTAAATATTAGCAATGCAGATAATAATAACCATCTTTACATTTTTCTATCAGTATTAATGATAAGATCACTAACAAAGAGTAAAAATCTGAAATAGTTATTAATATAGAACAATTTTTATGGTCTAATCTATTGCACAAATTAAAAAATCATGTGCAAAGAACATATTAACTTATTAACAGTAAGAGCTACAAGGTTAATTTCCCATGAACTGTACAAAAAATTCAGCCCTTTTAAATTCACTATGGTTTAAAAATGCAATTTAGTATCACTCATAACCTGTTGGGTATACTGCTGTATAAGCAGGTGGAAAATGTGTTGAAATAATGCATAATATTCTGTCTCACTCTCTCTCATTGTCCAAATTTCAACTCTGCACATTTTCTGTAAATAGTTTACATTTGAAAGTTTATACAGAGCCTATTTAGAGCCTTTGCATTCTGTGTTCCAAATTGCGGCTGAAATATTTTAACAACTTAACTGTGACTAACTAATTGCCAATTAGCTGAGAACTCTATTTGTATTTCAAAATTGAGGACAATAGAATATACCACTGAGTTCCTTTGAACATGTTGTCTTGACCTCTAGTTGTCCGTATTAGGCTTTTCATTGGCTTTACTACTCGTTAAGGAGCCCTGGGTTTGGAGAGACGTTTAATTCTTTTATTTATTTAGTTATTTTTAAAACAAAACACATTTTTTTTTGCTGGATTCAGGAAGTACTTTTTTTTTTAAACTGTTAAGAAAATTTTTGTGGTTTTATTGTATCATGAGGCATTGAAACATCTGAACAAATCAACATCTGGGCGGTGAGGCAGCTGCTTTCTCCTTCACTTCTTTGGGTTACTAGAGCAACTTGTCAGTAGATTAAAAAAAAAAGACAACGTTTTGCATTACTTAAGTCTTTCCAAGGCATGCGCTGGTACAACACAAACTTCTCCTGTCAGATGCAACTAGTCTAGCATCCAAACATCATGCACAATACCTGGGTAGCAGCAGCGCACTGCGCCTACTCCCACCGCAGCCCTGCTCATTTGTGTATGATATTTGGAGCATCTGGAGGAGTGTGAATAGTATCGGGAAGAGGAGGGAGGAGGAAACAGCATGAGTGCCTGGCTGGGAGGAGGTCAGCCGAAGTTGTGCAGGGCAAGCCTGAACATGTCGTTGGTGCAAACCCAAGCATTGTTGATGTTCTTTAATAGGAACATCTGATGGAACCCCATGATGGGGTCTTCATCAGCCTTAAGCTGGCCCACAACCATGCTGATGATGCAACTGTCTGGTGTGGGCTGATGGTCCTGCGCCGTGATGCTGTGCTGTATTTTCTGGAACGGAAGGCTAGACAACTTCTCCACAATGGCAGCTTTCCCCTGGAATTGCTGTCCTTCCCACGTAAGGCATGATGCATCAATGTAAATTGCGCCTAGTTGGGTTCTGTCATTATCAAATAACTGGTAGTAATGTTGAATGAAGCTGGATCCGATCTGCTCCCAAATTGGCTTGTCTCCCATTCTGGAGCGTCACCTGGCCTCGTCGAGACCCAAGGGGCTGGCACGATGGCGGCAGCAGCGATGGCAAACCAGAGCGATCTGCGAGGAAGTACTTTTATAGACAAAGGTGCTGGTTTATATAGTTTGGCTTAGACACCCATGCTCAAAAGTTTTCCAACCTCTGAATTTAAGCAATCAAGGGCTCAGGGGGTAATAAGTTTGTCTTTCCTCCAAAATTATAACTTGAAAGATCAAAGAAGTAATCCTGATATTTGGGAACATATTATGTCGATTTAATTGTTTTCATAATGAAAAAGATTTACCTGACTTTGTTTATTGGTTAAAGTACCCCAATTCAGTGTTGTGTAATTTTAAGCTCTTTACTAGCAATAACTGAGGACATTCATAGGTACAAAGGGAAAGAAAAGGATAACAAAGAGATTAGGAGATCAAAAAGCTGGGATAAATTTATGATTCTGATTATGAACTAAATTAGGAAAAAGCCAAGGGCCAAGGGAAAAAAATCTGTATTTCAACTCACCAATAACTTTGATCAGGGCTTCTCCATGTTTTTCTTGCTTTTCTCTGATTCTCCAGGATACCAACACTTTTCAAACATACTACTTGTTTGCTCCCAAGTCCTTCTTCACTTAACCCTTGAAAAATGTAGAAGGAGGTGTTCAGTTCCATGGTTATGTTTAATTACATATTAAAATACAAATAATATGTTGATCTAAGAAAATATTCCACACAACTATACATGGCACAGTTATTAATGAAAGTAAAGCCATAGAGTGCTGAATACAATCATTTTATCATAAGTTGAATACACCCACTAGTTTAAAAGTTTATTATTCCTCAGTACAGTGCAATTATGTGATAATCATACTTGATTGAATACTCAATAAGTGGTACAGAATATGTTAAATGCTTTCAACAAATTATGTCTTTAAACCTGCTAATGCATTACTCATTTAGATTTAGAGAAAATTAAGCAACTTGTCCAAGGCCACTTGCCTGACAAGTGACAGAGGCAGGATTTGAACACGGTATATCTAATTAAAAATTCATGTTTTTTGAATCATGCTCTATAAAATAAGCACCAACACAACAGCTCTTCTGCTGTAGTCATGGCCAATCTTCACAACCAATAAGCCTGAGGGTCAGTCCCTTACACTGGTGTGACAACAGCAATCAAGGCTCAACTACAACAAAAGGGCACATCCAATCCATACAAGGGACACACCTGGAGCACCCAGCTCAGGTGCCCGGCAAGACTGTGCCACTGGGTCCCACAGCACACCTACTACATAAGGCCACTCTACCAAGACCAGGTAACATAGCAGCCCACCTAATACATAGAAACAAACACAGGGAAACAGCGAAAATGAGGAGACAAAGAAATATGTCCCAAATGAAAGAACAGAACAAAGCTCTAGAAAAAGAACTAAACAAAATGGAAACAAACAATTGACCAGGTGCAGAGTTCAAAACATTGGTTATAAGGATGCTCAATGATCTCAGTGAGAACTTCAACAAAGAGACAGGAAACATAAAAATGGAGATAGAAACCACAAAAAAGAACAATATCTCTGATAAATATAGGTGCAAAAATTCTCAACAAAATATTAGCCAATAAAATGCAACAAAACATTAAAAGGATCATATACCATGATGAAGCAAGATTTATCCTTGGAATGCAAAACTGATTCAAAAATTGCAAATCAATAAATATGATATACCATATTAATGAATAAAAGATAAGCATCATATGTTCATCTTAGTAATGCAGAAAAAGCATTTTACAAAATATAATATTTTCTCATGATAACAATGCTAAACAAATTGAGTACAGAAGAAATATACCTCAACATAATAAAGGCCATATGTGACAAAGCAAGAGTTATCATTATAATCAATGATGAAAGGTTGAAAAAAATTCCCCTAAGATCAGGAATAAGACAAAGGTGACCATTCCTCACCACTGTGTTGAACATAGTACTGGGAGTCCTAGCCAGTGTAGTCAGGCAAGAGAAAGAAATGAATGGCATCCAAATCAGAAAGAAAAAATAAAATTGTCTTTGTTTGCAGATGGTATGATTTTATAGAGAGAAAATTCTAAAGACGCTACCAAAAACAGAACTAATCAACAAATTTGTAAAGTTGCAGGAAGCAAAATCATCTACTGAAATCAGTTGCATGTCTATATATTGACAACAAAATATCTAAAAAAGGAGAAAAACCATCCTATTCTCAACAGAATCAAAATAATATAATACTTGGGAATAAGTTTAACTAAGGAGGTGACAGATATATACCCAGAAAACTAAAAGTCTTTGATGAAAGCAATTGAAGACACAAACAAATGGAAAGATATCTGATGTTCATGAATAGGATAGAAAGAATTAATATTGTTAGAATATTCACAGTAACCAGAGCCTTCTATACACTCAATATAGTCTCTATCAAAATCACACAGGCATTTTTCACAGAAATTGAAAAATAATCCTAAAATTTGTAAGGAACCACAAACGTCCCTAAATAGCTGAAGCAATTTTGAAAAGAAAGAACTAAGCTGGAGGCATCACACTTACTGAATTCAAACTATACCACAAAGCTACAGTAATCAAAACAGTATGGTACTGGCATAGAAATAGACACATAGGCCAGAGGAAGAGAAATCAGCGACCAAAAATGAACCTTAGCTTATATGATCAACTAATATGTGACAAGGGAAGCAAAAATACTCAATGGGGAATGGATAGTCTCTTCAATAAATGGTTTTGGGAAAACTGGATAACCACATGCAGAAAATGAACTTGGACCCCTATCATATACCACTCACAAAAATTAACTCAAAATAGATTAAAGACTTAGAAGAGTTAAAACTTGAAAACTCCTAGAAGAATACATGGAAATATCTCCTTGACATTGTTCTTGGCAATATTTTGGAGGTTATACTAAAACCACAAGCTATAAAAGAACAAATCAATAAGTGGCACTATATCAAACTAAAAAGTTTCTTCACAGCAAAGGAAATAATAATAAAAATAAAAAGGCAGTGTATGGAGTGGGAGAAAATATTTAAAACCACTTATCTGATAAGGAATTAATGTCTAAAATATATAAATAACTCATACCATGCAATAGCAACAACAAACAAAAAATAATAATCAGGTTAGAAAAAAAAGGAAGAGGAATTTAAGAGGTATTATCCCACAAAAGACATACAATGACCAACAGGCACCTGAAAAGGTACTCAACATCACTAATAGTCATGGAAATGTAAATTGAATACACACAATGATATATCACCTTACACCTGTTGTAATGGCTATTATAAAAAAGACAAGAAATAACAAGTGTTGGTGAGAATATACAGAACGGGAACCATTGTACACTTTTGGTGGGAATGTAAATTGGTACAGCTACTGTAGAAAACAATATGGAGGTTCCTCAGAAAGTTAAAAATGGAATTACTATATGATCCATCAATCTTACTTCTGGGTATATATCCAAAGAAAATGAAAAAAGGATCTCAAAGAGAAATTTGTATTCTCAAGTTTACTGATATTCACAATAGCCAAGATATGGAAACAACCTAAGTATCCATCAATAGATGAATGGATAAAGAAATACATATATGCAAAGGAAGGGGGCAGCTATTTGACATAAGAGTTTTGCTGTAGCAGTATCCCAAGATAATAACCATAGAGTGTCCAAATAATATATATATATATATATATATATATATATATATATATATATATATATATAATGAAAAATTATTCATCCATGGGAATGAAAAAAATCCTGCCATTTGTGACAACATGGATGGACCTTGAGGGCATTATGCTAAGTGACATAAGTCAGATAAAGACAAAGTATGATATACTCTACATGTGGAATCTGAAAACATCAAACTCCTAGAAACAGAGAGTAGAACACATATTACCAGAGGCTGGATGGTGGGTGCATGGGAAGATTTTTGGTCAAAGTGTACAACCTCTAGTTAGAAGATGTATCCATTGTTGGGATCTAATGCAGAACATTGTGATTATAGTTAGCAATAATGTATTATGTACTTGAATATTCTGAAGAGAGTAGATCTCAAATTCTTTCACCACAAAAAAGTCATGGTAATTATATCACACGATGGAGGCATTAGCTCATTCTATGGTGGTAATCATTTTGTAATATGTAAATATATCAAGTCAATACAGTGTACATTTTAAACTTACACAATATTTTATGTCAATTATATGCCAATAAAGCTGTAAAAGTGAAGACGAATAGTTAAAAAACAATGTGAATTTTTATCTTGTTCTGAGATTTAGGGAAAAAGCTTTCTTCATTCAGCATGATGTTATATGTGGGTTATTCATATGTGGTTTTTATTATATTGTGAAACTTTTCTTCTATACCCAGTTGAGTGTTGTTGTTTTTTTATCACAAAAGAGCATTGGGTTTGTCAAATGCTTTACCAATTAAGATGGTTATGTCCTTTTTAAAACATGTTCATTCTGTTATGTAGTATGTAACACAGATTATTTATGCATTTTGAATCATCTTGCATACCAGAAATCCCACTTGATCATGGTTCATGATTGCTGAGTTTGACTTACGAGTATTTTGTTGAGAATTTTTAGATCAATACTGATAAGTGTATTGCTCTATAATTTTCTTAGAATGCCTCTGTCCAGCTTTAGTATCAGTGTCATTTAGGCCTCCTAGAATGAGATATTAAGTCTTCCCTCATCTTAAAATTTTGGAATATTTTGAGAAAGCTTGGTGTGGATTCTTCTTTAAATGTTACGTAGAGGGCGGGCGGCGTGGCTCAGTTGGTTAAGAGCTCGCTCAAGAGGGCAAGCTGAGCTCTGAGCAACAGCTTTCATTTCTGATTTAAGTAATTTGAATCTTTTCTCCTTTTTTCATGGTCACTCTAGCTAAGGTTTATCAATTATTTTTCCTTTTTATTTTTATTTTAAAAGTATTTTCCACTTGAAAAAATTTTTTCTATTCTCTATTTTATCTCCACTTATAATCTTTATTGTTTCCTCCTTTCTGCTAGGTTTGGTGTCACTTCGTTCTTGTGTTTCTTGTTCCTCAAGATGTAAAGTTCAGTTATTGATTTGGGATGTTCTTTTATATTGTAAGCATTTACAGCTATCAATTTCCCTCTTTGCAATGCTCTCACTGCATCCCATTGTTTTGGTATGTTGTGTTTTTATTTTCATTTGTTTCACATTGATTTCTTATTTCCCTTGTGATTTCCTAATTGATACAAGAAATTTTTAAGTGTGTGTTGTTTGACTTTCACACAATTGTAAGTTTTCATTTTCCTTCTGTTGTTGATTTCTACTTTATTTCCATGTGATGGGAAAAGATATTTAGTATGAATTAAACCTTTTTAAAATTTATCAAGACTTGTTTCATGGCCTAACATATGGCTAATTCCTGAGAGTGTTTTATGTGCACTTGAGAAAAATATGTATTTCGTTATTGTTTGGTGTTTCTATATATTTTTGTTATGTTCTATTGCTTGACAGTGTTTTCTAGTCCTCTATTTCCTAATTCATTCTCTGCGTGTATTTTATTATTTATTTATTTTAGATGAGCCATCCTGCCACCTGTTGGCAGCTCAGCGGCAGCTCAGCTCGGGCTGGGCATCAAACTGCTGTTGCGAGCTGTTAACCAACTGAGCCACTCGGTCGACCCTCTCTCTGTGTTTATTTTTAAATCTGTTTTTGAAAATATGATTTTGTGGTCTCCAATTATTATGGTAGCACTATCTATTTCTATAATAAATTTTGTCACTTTGCTTCATATATTTCAGAACTCTCATGTTTGGTGAATACATGTTTAGAATTGTTATATCTTCTTGGTGAACTGATCTTTTGGCTGATGTGAAATATCCTTTTTTGTCTCTTATAATAGTATTATACTTAACATATATTTTGTCTGGTATTTGTATAGCCAATTCAGCTCTTACTTAGTTACCATTTGTATAGAATATCTTTTTTTATACTTTCACATTCAATCTATGTGTATCTTTAGACCAAAAACAGGTGTCATGTAGACAGCATATCATTGGATCATTTTTTTTTAAAATCACTTCTGCCAATCTATTCCTTTTAATTGGAGAGTTTAATCTACTTGCATTTAAAGCAGTTATTGATAAGATCAGACAGACTTACTTTGGCTTTTTGGTTCTTTGTTTTCTGACTGTCTTATACATTAGGAGCCCCTCATTTTCTCCATTACAAACTTATTTTGTGTATACTTGATTTCTTTTTGTATTGACACATTCTAATTTTGCTCTCATCTCCTTTTGTATATATTGCATTGAATATTTGTGTGTATGGTTACAATTGGGATGAGATATAACATCTTAAATTATAGCAATATAAATTGAATTGATACCAACTTTACTTCAACTGTATGAAAACTCTATTTCTATATACTTCTTTTTACTTATCTGATAGAAACAGGAGGGCCCAGACATATTAGATATTTGTCTACTACTTTCAATCATTCAGTATGTTGTGGTGGTGATTGGTTAGCTGTTTTATAGAAATCATGTAGATAACTGGGTTATATAATGGTAGCACTAATTTTAAAAAGCTGGAATACTTATAGCAATTTCAGACAAAGCAGACTTTAGAACAAGGAAAATAATCAAGGACAAATAGCATCATTATATAATAATAAAGGAGTCAATTCTTCAAGAAGACTCAATGACCCTGAATAAATGTGTGCCTAACAACAGAGCATCAGAATAATTGAGGCAAAACCGACTGAACTATAAGGAGAAGAAGACATATTCACTATTATATTTAGAGAATTCAATAATCCTCTATTTGTAATCAAAATATCCAACAAGTGGAAAATCAGTAAGGATACAGTTGAATTGAACAGTACCATCAATCTGGTTCTAATTGACATTTAAAGAACACTTCAGGGCTTGGCCAAGTGGTACATTGGTTAAGAGCTGGCTTGGGACACCAGCGGCCCTGGTTCAGATCCCACATATGAGGGCCAGTGACACTGCCCTCTACAGCTAACAACAGCTCCACCTGGAGCTGGGCTGCGGAGCCCCTGGCGACGGTGTAGGCTGCAGCCCCTGCTGCAGTGGGCTGCCATAGGGGCTGCCATAGGCTACAGTGAGTGGCCGGCAGCCAGCATGAGTTGCCAATAGCCATGATGAGCAACCATCCAGAGGCCGGCTACTGATCTGCCTCATCCGGGAAGAGCGCAATACCAACATGGGCAAGTGAAAAAACGTCCTCTGCAACTAGACTTAAGAACAAAAAGACAGCAACTTGTCTGTCCTCCTCCCCCAATTCCCCAATAAAATCTTAAAAAACAAAAACAAAAAAACACTTCATCCAACCAAAGCTGAATATTCTTTCTTCTCTAGCTAACATGAAACGTTTACCTAGATAGATCACATCCTGGACAATAAAACACAGTTTAACAAGTTGAAAAGAGTAAAAATCATACAAAATATGCTCACAGACCACAATGGTATTAATCTAGAAAACTTAATAGAAAGATATTTGAAAATCCCGAAATATTTGGAAATTTAACTACATACTTTTAAATAATATGAGTTGAATAGGTCTCAAGAAAAATTTAAAAAATATTTTAACTAAATAAAAATGAACATACAACCTACCAAAATTTGCAAGATGCTGTGAAAGCAGCACTTGGAGCAAAATTTAGAACACTGACTGCTTACTGCATATATTAGAAAATAAGAGCAATCTGAAATCAATAATTTAAACTTCCAATTAAGAAAAGTAAAGGGGAGTAAATTAATTCCAATGTAAATTGAAGCAAATAATAAATATCAGAGCAGAAACCAATGAACTAAAAACAGAAAAAAAGAGAAAATCAATGAACTCAAACATTATTATTGAAAAGAGAAATAGTATTTATAGATCCTTATCCAATCCACCCAAGAAAATGAGAGCAAAGACAAAATCTTAAATATCTGAAATGAAATAGAGGCCATCTTTAATGAGCCCACATATATGACTATAAAAAATTATTATGACAAAAATCACCAAAAATTTCATAATTTAGATGAAATGGAATAATTTCTTGAAAGGAATCATCAAGAAGAACTCAAACAAGGAGAAATAGATAATAAGCCTATGTCAACTAAAGAAATTTAATGACTAAGTATTAACCTTCTAAAACAGAAAGCACCAGGTCCAATGTTTTCACTGATGAATTCTATCAAATGTTAAAAGGACAAATTATGTAAATACTTTTCAATGTGTTCCAGAAAATAGAAACAGAGGGAACACTTCCTAACTCATTTTAAGAGATTGCCATTAGCCTAATACCAGTGACAAAGACATAAAAGAAATTTACAGATCACCACCTCTCATGAAAAGAGATGAAAAATCCTCAGTAAAATATTAGCACATTAAATCTAACAATGTATAAAAAAAATTTACTCCCCAATCAAGTGGAATTTATTTCAGGTATGCAATGCTGATCCAACATTTGAAAATCAACTAATGTAATCAAACAAATCAAGAGGCTAAAGAAATCACATGATCATATCAGTAAATATAGAAAAAGCATTTGACAAAACCCAACATCTATTCACAATAAGCGCTCTTAGCTAAATAGGAACAGTGGGGACTTCCTCAAATTGATAAAGAACATCTATAAAAAACCTACAGTTAAAATCATACTTAATGGTGAGAAACTAGAAGCTTTCCCCCTAAAATCAGGAATAATTCAAAGATATCTCCTCTCACCACTCTTATTGAACATTGTACTGGAAAGCCCTAGAAAATGTATTAATATATGAAAAGGAAATAAAAGGTATATAAGATTGGGAAGAAGGATATAAAACTGTCTGTGTTCACTGATGATATGTCTTTCTATGTAAAAATATCTCGAAGAATTGGGAAAAAATCTGTAATTTATATGAGTAATTATAGCAAGGTTATAGAATATAAAAGCAACAATATACAAAATCAATTGCCTTCTTACATACCAGCAATGAGCAACTGGAATTTGAAATTGCAAACACAATACCATTTATATTAGCACCACCACAAAGCAAAACCTGATCTATATTAGAAAACTACAAATCTCTGATGAAACAAATAAAAGAAGATCTAAGTACCTGGAGAGATATTTCATGTTTATGGATAGGATGACTCAATGTTGTTAAGATTCCACTTCTTCCCAGTTTGATCTAAAAATTTAATGCAAGCCCAGTAAAATTCCCAACAGTCATTTTTATTGATATCAATAAATTGATTTTAACATTTCTATTGTACAAAAAGGTAACACATCCATAAGACAACATTGAAGATGAATAAATTTGGGAGGACTGCCAATACCTAACCTCAGGACTTATTATAAAGCTAAGGAAATCAACACAGTGTGGTTTGGTTGGAAAAATTAACAAATAGATCATGGAACAGAGTAGAGAGCCTAGAAATAAGCCCACACATATATGGTCAACTGATCTTGGATAAAAAAGTAACAATCATTGAAGAGAGAATGGATAGTTTTCTAAACAAATGTAATGGAATAACTGGAAAACCACAAGCAAAAAATAAATCTAGACACTGACTTTACACTTTTCACAAAAATCAACTCAAATCATATACCTAAGTATAAAATGCAACACTATAAATCTTGCAAAGCATGACATGGGGAATCTACATAACTATGCATTTATTAATGATAAGTTGGACTTCATTAATTAAAAACTTCTGTTCTGAAAAGTTCACTATTAAGAAAATAAAAGAAGACCCTTATCTTACACCATATACACAAATCAATTCAAAATGCATTAAAGACTTAAATGTAAGACATGAAACTGTAGAACTCCTAGAAGAAAACATAGGGGAAAAAGTCTTGACATTGGCCTTGGCAATATTTTTTTAGATATGAGACTGAAATCACTGGCAACAAAAGCAAACATGGACAAACGGGACTATATCAAACTAAAAAATCTTCTGTACCAACAAAGGAAATAATCAACATATAAAAAGGCAACCTTCAGAATGGGAGAAAATATTAGCAAAACATATATTTGAGGAAGTGTTAATATCCCAAAATATATAAGGAAACATACAATTCAATAGCAAGGAAACAAATAATCCAATTAAAATGGGCAAAAGACTTGAATATACATTTCTCCAAAGAACACATATGAATGGTCAATAGGTATATGTCAAAAGTACTCAGCATCACTAATCATCAAGGAAATTCAAATCAAACCCACAATGAGATATCAACTCATACCTATTAGGATGGCTATGATCAAAATGAACAAACAAAAGATGACATATGTTAGTGAGTTTGTAGAGAAATTAGAATCCTTGTACTCAGTGGGAATCAACAATGGTGCAGCTGTTATAGAAAACAATATGAATGTTCCCCCAACAAATTAAAAATAAAACTACCATATGGTCCAGCAATCTTCTGGTATTTATCCAAAGGAATTAAAAATAGGATCTTGAAGAGATACATTCACTACGTTCATTGTGACATTATTCACAATAACCAAGATACAGAAACATCCTAAATGTCCATCAGTGGATGAATGGATAAATAAAATCGGATATTTAGAGGACATCAGCAAGATGGCAGACTAGGAGGTCTCCCACTCATATGCCTCATCAACAACAATAATTTGGTATCCATCCATGAACAAAAGTGCCCTTTGGGAACTTTGTGACCCAAGTATGAGATTGTGAATTCCTGGTGCAGCCCAAGACCAGAAAAGGCCATTTTGGGAAGGCAGACCCATGCCCTAGTGGCTGACTTCCTGACCATGATTTCAGATACTGAACCCAACACAGCCCCGTCCCCTGGTGGACTCAGCTACTGCTACCAGCACCATCATTCAAGGGACCCAGCAGAAGTAATACCTGCCCATGTCTTGGGTAACAGGATCCCAAAGTGGCCTGTGACCAGGCTCCAGACCCTCTTAGCTACTAGTCCTGTTCACTCAGGGATTGGGCAAGAGACACATCTGTTTATGACCTGAGGCAGGCTCTCTCCCTCTCTGTCCAGCTGAGATCCTGAAATGGCCCTAAAACCTGACTCCAGCTTCTTCTAGCCATGGTTCAGGCACAGGTCTTCCTGCCCAGGGATCCACCAGGAGACAAGCCCTTCTGAGCCCACAAATGTAGGTCTTTGGACCTTTGTCCAGCTGAGGATCTTGAAGCAACCACATAACCTGTGTCCAGTCCTTTGAAGACATGGCCCAAGAATGGTTCTGCCTACTGAAAGACCCAGTGGGACACATGCCTATCTGTGCTCCTGCAGACAGGCCAGTCTAGTTCAGTCCTATTGCAAATCCTAATGCAGCCTCATTATTCAGTTCCAGCCCCACTCAGCCATGGTCTGGAGGCTGTCCTGCTTACCAAGGAACCTGGTAGGAGGCAGGCCTATCTGTGCCCAAAGAGGAAGGCCTACAGACCTTGATCCTGGCTGTGGGCTCTGAACTAGCCCTGTGACTAGGTTCTAGCACCTCTCAGCTGTGGTTTGGGACCAATAATGCCCACCCAGGGAACTGTCCAGTAACTTCTTGGGAGCCATCCCAAGGACCTGGAGGGAAACAAAACCATCCAAGCATCATTAATAGGCCCACTATCAGCAGACCTTGAAGTGGACCCATGCCCCATCACCAGTAAAACTGACCAAGGTCTTGGAGGTAATCTAGTTCAATCAGGGACCAGACAAAAGGCACATCCATCTGAGACCCTGGCAATAGGTCTGCCAACCACAGAATCCATTTCAGAACCAGCAATAGCCATGTGACCTGGCTGCAATTCCACTTGATGGCAAACCCAGAGACAATATTATCAGCACAGGAACCCCATAGGAGGAGGTATTTACCTACCATAACCTATCTGTGAAGTCTGAAAGAGGTGTTTGCTTTTTGAAACACATAGAAACCAATGCAAAGTCACATGAATCACAAAGAACCTGGCAAACATGACGACACCAAAGGAAATTAATAAAATCTAGTAATCAACAACAAAGTAATTAAGCTCTATGAATTGCCTAAGAGAGAATTCAAAATAATCTTCTTAAGGAAACTCAATGAGATGCAAGTGAACAAAGATAGACAACTAAACAAAATCAGGAGAACAATGGAAGAACATCATGAGAAGTGAAATAAAGAAACAGGCCATAACAGGGAACTAAACAGAAATCCTGGGGCTGAAGAATAAAAACCCAGAATGAAAAAACTCAATACAGAACTTAAACAATTCAATCAGACAGGAGAAAGAATATGTGAATTTGAAATTAGCCAATTAGAAAAAAGAATAAAAAGGAGTGGAGGAAGTTTAAGGAACCTAGGAGATGCCATCAAGTGAATGAATATACACACTATAGGAGTTTCAGAAGAAGTTAGAAAGGGAGCAGAAAGCATATTTAAATAAATACAGTTGACTCTTGAACAACATGGGGGTTAGGGATGCCTACCCACTGTGCAGTTGAAAATTGACATGTAACTTAAATTGGCAGTCTGCATACACAGATTCCCAACTGAAGATTGAAAATACAGTTGGCCCTTGAACAACATGGATTTGAACTGGACAGGTCCACTTGTACATGGATTTAAAATCAATTCAGAATACTTTAATACTATAAAATCACTTTTAACTCAAAGTGTAAAACTTTTAAAAAGTATTAAAATAATTAAGCTACAATAATTTGTTAAAGGATACACAATATAAACAGATATAATGTGTAACATAAATACCATAAAACGTGGGAGAAGGGGAAAAGTAAAAGTTTAGAGTTTTTGTATGCAGTTGAAATTAAGTTGGTATCGAGTTAAAGAAGACTGTTATACTGATGTTTTATGTAAACCTAATGGTATTAACAAAGAAGAAACTGCTAGTAGATACACAAAGGATAGAGGAATGAATCAAAGCATACTATCGCAAAAAAAAAAAAAGTCAGAAAACAATGAACAACATGGCAGTAGTATTTTCCTATCAATAATTAAATGTAAATTGACTAAATTCTCCATTCAAAAGACACAGAGTGGCTGAATGGATAAAAAAGTAGGATCCAATAACGTGCTATCTATAAGAGAATCACTTTAACTTTAAGGGCACACATAGGCTAAAAATGAAGAGATAGAAAAAAAAATTGTTCCATGCAAATGGTAACCAAAAAAGAGCAGGGGGGTTATACCTACCTAATCAGTCAAAAATAGACTTAAAATTGGTCACCAGAGACAAAGAAAGTCACTAAAGTGATTAAAGTACCAATTCATCAAGAGAATAGCAGATATATACTGGGTGTGCCAAAAAAATGTATACAAGTGGACATTTTGGTCAATGTTACTCAAGCGGTAGCTCGCTGTAGTCAGAAGTATCTGGACGCTGATGGTAACCACTTTGAGCACTTCTTGTAATTGCAGAAGTCAAACATGACTTGTATTCATCTTTTGTTATTGATATATATTGAGTATTACAATTTTAATAGTTTTCCTTTCTTAAAATGTGTATACAGAAGGTTGCCAAAAAAAATACAATTATAACTATGTATAGGTGGTACTAGTAAGGGGGATCACTTTCTAAATTATATAAATGTCTCAGCAGTATGCTGTCCACTTGAAACTAATATAAAATAATATTGAATGTCAACTGCAATTGAAAAATTAAAATATGGGAGGAAAAAAGAAGAAGGGGCTCAAAGTTCCTGATATAAAACAAAGAAGTCTTAGGGATGTTACAGCACAGAAAACACAGTCAATAATATTGTGATAGCATGGTACAGTGTCAGATGGTTGCTGGACTTATCATGGTGATCACTTCTTAACAGGGAATGTAATCAATAATGTGCTAATAACTCTGTATAGTGCCTGGTGGGTACTGTTGAATAACTATGATGTACACTTCAAATTCATATAATATTTTATGTTAGCTACATTTTAATAAAAATCTTCAAAAAGAAAAAAAAGAAATCCTGCCATATGTGACAATATAAATGAACCTGGAGTATATTATGCTAAGTGAAATAAGCCAAAGAAGGACAAATATGGCATGATTCTAGTTATATGAAGTATTTAAAATAATCATACTCATAGAAACATAGGGTAAAGTGGTACTTTCCAGGGGCTTGGGGGAAAGGAAGTAATGGGGAGTTGTTTGTAACAGATATAAAATTTCACTTATGCAAAATTAACAAATTCTATAAATCTACTCTGCATCATAGTGCCTATAGGTAACAAATCAGTATGTATACTTAAAGCATTGTCAAAAAGTCAGATCTCATTGTAAATGTTCTTAACACACACACACACACACACACACACACACACACACACACACAGGCAGGAGCAAACTTTTGGAGGTGATCGATACATTTGTTACCTTGATTGTGGTAATGATGTCACAGATGTATGCATATCTCCAAAGTCATCTAGTTGTATACATAAAATATGTCTATTTTGTCTCTATATAACAGTTATACCTCAATAAAGCTGTTAATAAACAAAAGAAGGGCCACTGAATGGGATAAAATATTTGGAAAATGGGTATCTGATAAATGACCTGTATTTGAGGTCTCAAATACAGAACTCAACAATTCTTAGAACTCAAAAATAAAAAAATATACAACCTAATTAAAAAGTGGGCAAAGAAAATCTGAATAGACACCATATTGAAGAAGATAATACAGATGGATAATAAACATTTTAAAATGTGCTAAATATCATGTCATAAGCAATTGCAAATTAAAACAAAAATTAGATACTACCACACACCTAGGAAAAATGCTAAACCCCAAACACTGACAACACCAAATCCTGGTGACTATATGGAGCAACAGGCACTCTCCCTTGTTGCTGGTGGGAATACACAGCGGAAGTCACTTTGGAAGATGGTGTGGCAGTTTCTTACAAAGCTACATATAATCTTATTGTTCCATCCAGCAATTGTGCTCTCAGATATTTACCAAAATGTGTTGAAAACTTGTGTCAACACGAAAACCTACAAGTAAAAGTTGATAGCAGCTTCATACATCATTGTCAAAAAACAGAACAACCGAGATGTGCTTCAAGAGGTGAATGGTTAAACACGCTGTGGTACATCCAGACCAGGGGTGTGCAAACTGTGACTCGTGAGCCACTTGCAGCTTTTTGGGCACGTTCCGTCTCAAAAGTTTGCCGCCCCCTGGAAGAGCCAATCCTGTCCCTCACAACAATTCAAATTTTTTTTTACATAATCACCATTATGTGAATAATATCCTTTAAAAATGTTATAAATGAAACTGTGATAGTTTTATTTTCATTTTCAATTTACTTCAGAGCAACACTCTGGCGAGCCACAATTTGTTGATCCCTGGCAGCTCATCTGTCTCAAACGTTTGCTGACCCCTGATCCAGACAATAACGTATTATTCAACTGTGAAAAGAAATGAGCTATCTAGACACAGAAAGAGATGGAAGAAACTTAAATGAATATTGCTAAGTGGAAGAAGCCAGTCTGAAAAGTCTATATACTGTATGATTCCAATTATAAGATAATCTGGAAAAAGTAAAACTAGAGACATTAAGTTGCCTGGGGTTTGTGTTTCAGAGAGAGAAGGGCAGAAATAAATTGATGATTTATTAAAAATGGGATTTTTAGGGCAGTGAAATATTTCTATATGATAGATTCATGATATTATGCATTTATCAGAATTCATAAAACTGTAAAAAACAAAGAGCAAACCCTAATGTAAACTATGAACTTTAGTTAATAATAATGTGTCAATATTGGTTTATCACTTGTAACAAATGTATCACACCAATGCAATATGCTAGTAATAGGGGAAAATTGTGGGAGAGAGGAGAGTATAATGGGAATGCTCAGAACTTTCTGTTGAAATTTTCTGTAAACCTAAAACTACTCTAAGGAATCAAATTATGAATTTTAAATAATGGCCTTTCTGAACTGGTACATATGAAGAAAAATGAAAATAATGCTATCAATAATAATAGCACAAAACAATGTTTTTACTTTAAATTTCTCTCCTTCCTATTCCCTGCCTGCTAAGAATTTGTAAAACCTTACAATTCTGATTATGAAATATTTTAACAGTAAAAATTCTGGAATATGGGTAACCAATATTACTAGGTAATTTTTTTTTTTTTGAGGGCAGTGTCACTGGCCCTCACATGTGGGACCAAACCGGGGCCGCTGGCTTCCTAAGCCAGCGCTTAACCACCGCACCACTCGGCCGGCCCACTAGGTAATTCTTTAAGCAATATAATCATGTCTAAATGAGTCCTATGTGTACCTCTCATCCTATAAACAATGATTGATCACTGTTAATTTTCATTCTATTTTCAGATACATTGACAATAAAGTCCATTTTTTGTAATACTTACAGCTGAAACTATATTAACCCAATGAATTTATTTAATTCATTTTTCTTTAAGAGAAAAAAAAAAGCAAAATAAATCCAGAAAGTCTCCTTATAGCATACATATTCAACTTGAATGCATTCCATTCAGGTCCATTTAATGAAAGGTAATTCTGTTGACATCAACACCAATGTTCCTTATCAGTAGATTAAATTTTATCTCCTTAAAGTACATTGCCATCTATAAATAATGTAATAATGTATTTAAAAGCATAAATTCTGTTTTAATATTTTCTTTTATTTTTCAGTTGCAATTGATACACAATATTATATTAGTTACAGGTGTACAACATAATGATTAGACATTTATATAACTTAGAAGTGATCACACCATTAAATCTAGTACCTATCTGATATCATACATAGTTATTAGAATTGTTGACTATATTCCCTATGCTATACTTTACATCCCCATGACTATTTTGTAACTACCAATTTGTTCCTCTTCACCACTACCCCATTCACCCATACCCCCACCCTCCCTGTCCATCTGACAACCATCAAAATGTTCTTTGTACCTATGAGTTTGTTTTGGTTTTGCTTGTTCATTTATTTTGTTCTCTTAGCTAGTGGAAATAATTCTGCAAAGAATATATGGATGCATATGTCTTTAAAAATTAGTGTTTTGGGTTTCTTTGGATAATTATCCAGAAGTGGGTTTACTGGGTCCTTCTTTGTCTCTCATATAACCCCTATTTTAAAGTCTATTTTGTCTGGTGTAAGCATTGCTATGCCAGCTTTTTTTTTCTTCATCTTTTCCTATCCCCTTAATTTCAGTCTGTGTGTGTCTTTTGATCTGAAGTGAGTCTCTTGTAGGCAGCATATATAAAGGTCTTGTTTTCTAATCTATTCAGCCATGCTGTGTCTTTTGATTAGAGCACTTAATGCATTTACATTTAAAGTAATTGTTGATAGATATGTAGTGACTGCCATTGTATTATCTGTATTTTTGATATGAATAATATCCTTTTTCCTAAAGAAATCCCCCTAACATTTCTTGTAATACTGGTTTGGTAGTGATGAACTCCTTTAGCTTTTTCTTGTCTTGGAAGCTCTTTATCTGCCCCTAGATTCTAAATGATAGCTTTGATGTGCAGAATAATCTTGGTTGTAGTTTCTTGCCTTTCATCAATTTGAATATTTTGTGCCAATCCCTTCTGGCCTGCAAAGTTTCTGATGAGAAATCAGCTGACAGTATTATGAGAGCTCTGTTGTAGGTAACCACTTTTCTCTTGCTGCTTTTAAGATTCTCTCCTTGTGTTTAACTTTCAGCATTTTAATTATGATGATTCCTGGTATGGGCTTCCGTGGGTTCTTCTTGTTTGGGACTTTTCACTTCCTGGACTTGTATATTTATTTCCTTCACCAGGTTAGGGAAATTTTTCATCATTATTTATTCAAATAGGTTTTCAATTCCTTGCTGTCTCTCTTCTCCTTCTGGTACCCCTATGATGCCAATCTTGGTATGCCTGACAGTGTCCCAGAGCCCCCTTAAACTATCCTTATTTTTTTGCATTATTTTTTCTCTCTACTGTTTTGATTGGGTGTTTTCTGCTACCTTATCTTCTAAATTCCTGACTTGATCCTCTGCTTCATCTAATCTACTATTGATTCTTTCTAATGTATTCTTCATTTCAGTTATTGTAGTCTTTATTTCTGACTGATCCTTTTGTAGGTTTACTCTTTTCATTTTTTTCTGTCCTATCTCTTTGTTGAAGTTCTCCCTGAGTTCATTGAGCATCCATAAACCAGTGTTTTGAACTCTGCATCGGGTAGATTGCTTGTATGAATTTTGTTTAGTTCTTTTTCTGGAGCTGTGTTCTCTGCTTTTATTTGAGTAATGTTTCTTTGTCTCCCCATTTTGGCTGCCTCCTTGCATTTGTTTCTATTTATTAGGTAGGGCTGCTATGTATCCTGGCTTTGGCAGAATAGTCTTATAGAAGCTGTCCTGTGGGGCCCAGTGGCACAGTCACCTGAACCAGGAACTCCAGGACTGTCCCTTGTGTGGCTTGTGTGTGCCTTCCTCTTGTAGTTGTGCTTTGGTTTCACAGCTATGGGAGGGATTTTGGTTTGCACATCTATGAGAGGGATTGATCCTTGGGCTGATTTTTTTGTGAGGACTGGTCATGACTGCAGTGGAGGAGCTGTTGTGCAAGGGCTGATCCTCCAGAGACAGATTCACTTTAGCAGGACTCTGGTGCCTGCCCAGTGTTTCCTTTGGTCATCCCCAGAGGCAGCTGGGTGATGCTCTGGCTGGGTTTGAAGCTGGCCACTGGGTATGCCAGCCTTCAAACCTCTTGATAGGGTCCCCACCGCAGGACAACTTCAGCCGCAGCCTGTGCCCTGCCTGAGGCCACCTGGTATGAGCCACAAAGCACTGCACAGATGGCTGCCATCCATGCTGGGCTTGGAGGTGCTTCAAGATGCCAAGCCATGAATCCAGGCTGGCTGCTGCTAGTGCCAGGCTTAGGGCTGTTCAGCCAGAGGTACTGCACACGCTCAAGTCAGATGCTGTTTTGGGGAAGTTTTTGTGATCCTTTGAAAGGTTTTAGGAAAGTCTGCAGCATGAGCCAAGGCGGGCCATTTATACAGAGACACCACTGGAAGTGGTTTGGGTGGGATAAAAAGCTGGGTGTGGTGTGGTCTCAGTGAATCAGGGTGAACAAACAGTGTTAACCTGGTTGATGGAGACACAGATGTGGCAGTTGCCTATGTCAGCACGCCGGGAGCAGAGAGGGCTCAACAAAGAAACAATGGCTTATGCCAACTCCTCCATCTGGGAGAAAGTCGCCCCTCTAAGCCTCCCTGTATGTCCCTGGCTCCTTTAGAGCTGCTGCCCCAGCACTGGAGCTCAGAGCAAGTGAGTCCATAAGCGAGGAAGTTTGTGCACATGCCATTTAAGTGGAACACCTGGAACTGCATTAGCCCTTGTCTCATTCAGCCACAATCTCCACTGATTTTTACAGCCAGAAGTTATGGAGACGTCTCTCTTTAGCAATGCAGCCCTGGGCTGGGGAGCCTGGTGTGGGGCTGGGACCCATTGTTCCTCCAGGGGGACCTCACAGCCAAGAGATTCCTCTTGATTTTTAATGATCGCACACAAGTGTGGTACAAGCTTGCCTGTCCCTTCTACCAGTTTCTCCATGCTTTCTTCTATATGTCCTTAGTCGTAGGGCTTCAGTTCAAGGAGACTTTAGGCGATTCTCAATGATGGTTGCTTTGTAGTTTAGTTGTAATTTTGATGTGATCATGACAGGAGGTAAGCACAGCATTTTCCTACTCAAACATCTTGACCAGATCTCTCTATTTGTGTATTGTTCTATTTCTCCTTTCAGCTCTAGCAGTTATTACTTCACATGTTTTACATTTCTGATGTTTGGTGCATACATATTTAGGATTGTTATGCCTTCTTGGTGTATTGGCCCTTCAGTCTTTAGATGATGTTTCTCTTTGTCTCTGGTAATTTTCTTTGTTTTGCTTGCTATTTTGTTTGCTATTAATAAAGCTACCACAGCTTTCTTTTGATTGGTGTTTGAATAGTATATATACAAGGTGTGATCAAACAATATGGTGAATGCTCAAATTTAAAAAATTGATTACAGTAAAAGACACATTGCCGTTAATCCACCTCAGAATACATCCCCTTGCTTCAAATACACTTATCCCATCGTTCTTGCTACTTTCTGAAGCAGTTCTGGAAGTTCTCTTTTGTGAGTGTCTTCAGTTGTGTTGTCATGGCTGCTCAATGTCCTGAATCATTTTGACTTTGGGGAAGAGCCACAAGTCGCATGGTGCCAGATCCAGTGAATAAGGTGGATGAGAACACACTGTAATATTTGTATTTGACAGAAACTGTCATACCACAAATGATGTGTGACATGGATCACAAAATACAGTGCATGCTGTCGCTGAGTACCATCCAACGGAAAGGCAGGGATTTTTAATATGGGAAGCGGTGCATCAAACCTTAGTAACAGCGTGTGACAAGTTTCAACTTGTTTGGTACAGTCAGTCGGATGTGAGCTATGGTTGAGAGAAGTTGTGTTTTAAAGTGTTCTGTAAATCATCTTCCATCATGACAATGCTCCGTGTCACACATAGCTTCTGATACATCAATTTGTATCAAATAAAACCATTATGGTGTGAGTTCATCCACACTATTCACTGGATTTGGCACTATGTGACTTCTGGCTCTTCCCCAAAGTCAAAATGACCATGAAAGGAAAACATTTTGAATCATTTCAGGATGTCTAGGCAGCCACGACAGCACAACTAAAGCCACTCATGAAAGAGGACTTATAGGACTGCTTCAGAAAGTGGCAAGAATGATGGGATAAGTTTTTTCAAAGTGAGGGGGATTATTTTGAGGGGGATTGATGGTAATGTATCTTTTACTGTAATAATTTTTAAAAATGTACACATTAACCATATCTGTTGATCACACTTTGTGTTTTTATTATTTTGCTTTTACTCAACTGTTTTAGTCTGCTTTAACAAAAATACAATAGACTGGGTGGCTTAAACAACAGACATTTATTTCTCAAAATTCTGCAGGATGGGAAGTCCAAGATCAGGGCACTAGCAGAAGTAGTATCCGGTGAAGGCATGTGTCCTCGTTCATATTTTTTAGGCTGTGTCCTCATATGGCAGAAGGATGAAGAAGCCCCCTGGGGCACCCTTTTATAAGGGCACTAATCACACTCATGAAGGCTTTACTCTTGTGATCTAATCACCATTCAAAGACCCCACTTCCAAATTCCATCACATTGGGAATTAGATTTCAACATGAATTTTGAGGGGACACAAACATTTAGATTACAGCATCGAACATATTGTTATGTTTAAGGTGAGTTTTTTATAAACAGCACGTAGTTAGGTTATATGTTTTCTTATTGATTCTGCCAATCTCTGCATTTTAATTGTTTTATTTAGACCATTTACATTTAACAAAAATTATTGGTATATTAATGTGCATTTTATTTTTTCATGCTTAAATGTGCATTTTATTTTTTCTGTTTGTTCTGTTTTTATTTTCTGTTCTACATTTTTTGCATTCCTGTGGCTTGCTTATATTTAGAATTTCATTTTGATTTATTTCTCATATGCTTTTTAAGTGTATTTCTTTTTATAGTTTTATCAATGATTGTTGAAGGTATTACAATATGCATAGATAATATTACAGTTACTGGTATGGACATTTTAGCAATATGCCTTTTTGAGTGAAGTACAGAATCCTTACTTTTCTTTATTCTACTTTACCTTCCCTCATATGTGATATAAATGACAAAATTTCCTTTAATACTTTTAGAACCATATCAAACAGTGTTGTAATGTTTGCTTCAACCATAAGATACACATTAAAAAATGCATGAGATCAATGTCTATTGAATTTACCCATATTTTCACTTCTTCTGTCATTCTTTGTTTCATATGTTCTAAGATTTCTTTATCATTTCTTTTCTGTTTCAAGCATGTCCTTTATTGATGCTTTAAAAGTAGGTATACTGAGGGCCAGCAGAGTGACACGAGTCCCAGCAACGGCGTAGGCTGCAGCCCCTGCTGCAGTGGGCTGCCATTAGCTATAGTGAGTGGCCGGCAGCCAGGGTGAGTGGCTGGCAGCCAGAGTGAACTGCCATGAGCCGCCGTGAGCAGCCCTCCAAGGACAGGCGACCTATCTGCTTCACATGGGAAGAGCGCAATAACGATACCAACATGGGCCAGTGAAGCAACGTTCTCCACAACTATACTGAAGAACAAAACGACAGCAACTTGTCTGTTCCCCTTCCCAGGTTCCCCAATGTTGTTCCCCTCCCCCAATTCCCCAATAAAAATCTTTAAAAAAAAATAGGTATACTGACAACACATTCTCTTAATTTTCCATTATCTGAGAGTTTCTTGATTTTCTTTTATTATGAAGGAAAGTTTTGTTGAATAGAGAATTTTTGGCCAACAGTTATTTCCTTTCAGCACATGAAACATATTAATCCCATCTGGCCTCCATGGTGTTTAATGAGAAATATGCTATCATTTGAATTGTTCTTCAGCTATAGGTAAAATTTCATTTCTTTCTGCTTTCAGGACTTTTATTCTTATCTTCATTTTTTAGAAGTTTGACTATCTGTGTCTTGACATGGATCTTTTTGGATGTATCCAGCTCGGGGTTCATTCAATATCTTTAATATGTAGATTTATGTCTTATACAAATTTGAGAAAATTTCAGTCATTATTACTTCATATACTCTTTCATCCATATCCTCTTTCTACTCTCCTTAAAACTCCATGCCATACTTGCTAATATGCTCATAATCATTCATTGAAGCATTTTTATGATGGTTGCTTTAAACTCATCAGATAATTCTAACATTTCTGTCATCTAGGTGCTGGTATGTATTGACAGTCTTTTCTCATTCAAGTTTTGATTTTCCTATTAATTAGTCTAAGTGATTTTTTTTTGTTGATACCTAAACATTTTGGGTATTATATTACAAGACTGGATCTTATTTAACATTCTCTCTTTGCTGTCTTCCACTGACACTGCTTCTTCATTGGAAGAAGTGGGTGTTGACTTACTACTCTCAGGGGTAAAAAGTCCAAGTTTCCAACTTGGCTTCCATTGACACCAATGAGGAAGGGACTCCTTATTATTGTTGGCTAAAGATGGGAGAGTTACATCTCCCTAGTAGGTCTTCACTGACAACACATTAGCTGAGAATAGGTGGGGTAATTCATTACTGCTCTCCATGTGGTCTCCAATGATATTGTGATGGATTACACGGGGGGGGGGGGGGAGGTTGATTCTTGCTGAGCCAGACTGAAAGTCTCAGCATTATTTTTTTTTAATTCTTTTATTGTGAAATAAACATTTTTTTAAAAAAATAGTTTCAGATGTACAACACAGTGCAATAGTTGTACTTTTTACCCCTCAAAGTGACAACCCCATTCACCCAGTTTGCCACCCCACTTCCCCCCCCCCCATCATACATATCTATTACAATTCCTTTGACTCCCTTCCACAGTATACTCCACCACAACAGCAGGGGAGAGGAAGAGGAAGGATGACTCATTGCATCCAGCTGAGGGGAAATCTAGGTTCTCCCCTTGGCCTTTGCTGGTGGGGTGGGGATGGGGCCACAGTTTTTTACAAGGTTGTTTTGGGGGATAGAATGATTGTTTTTTTCTAAAAATTTTTTGTCTTCCTAGACTGGTCCTTTGGCTAGTGAAGACACCTTCTTCTTGTTGCTCTTTTTGTCTGTATTTGTGGGCCTTTCCAGGTTGCCAACATCTCTAGAACCCTTTCTAGAATATATGAAGGAAAAACAACAACACTACAACACAAACTTGGAACTCACTGCTGTGCCAATTCTTCAGGCCCCAAGGTCCCTAGACAGTCTTCTTTTTCTCTTTGCCTTTCAGAATCGTCATATACTTGTTTTATGTGTAATATCCATGGTCTTCAAGTGCACGTACTAGAAGAGATAGATAGAATTGTGTCTACTCATCTTATTCTGGAACAGGAAGTCACTGCAACATCCTGGAATTTTATGAGCATTAAATGGGTTAATGTGCACTTAGAAGAGTGCTGACACATATTAAGTGTTTGATTAACATTTTGTATGACTTAAATTCTAAGAATTGAAAACCTGTAAACATTTTCTTTTTATCTTTGGAAAAGTTATGTATCAAATAATAAATATCAATGGAAACATACTTTTATAATCTGAATGGACATAAGAATTACAGAACACATTCTTGTAAATCCTTCAAAGAGATTTAGATCTTCTTTGGAAAGATGAGATATGATATTTCAAAGGCAATTCGAAGTTACATATAATTAAGCCCCTAAGGTATGCCAAACAAAAGGTCAGTCTTGCTGTGAATTGAGCCTGTGTTTATAGGGAATCTGGCTATTGAACAGCTGCTACTAATGCCATTAATCTATCCTATCTGGCTCTATCACTTGCACTAGGGAGTTATATTTGCTATGGTCATTGATTTCAAAACATTTTGCAGTCATTTATATCAATGTAAAATACTGCAGCTACTTAAGTCTCACATCAAAAATGTTATAGAAGGACAGTGAAAGCCAATGTGCATGAACGTTGCAGTATTTATTAAGGTTACTTCCAAATCTCAGTCCACCAATATAGAACTAAGAATCCTTCAAAGGGAAGGGAATTTTGTAATAAGTAGTAGAAATACAATATGATCTCCTAGAAAATGGAATCTAAGGTTTATAATTAATACATTTTTTTTGCTAGAATCATTAGCATACAAGCCAATTTTTTGGGAGTTGTGTTAGAAGAAGGGGGTGGAATTCTTCAGAGACATTATTCTGTCACAATGCAAATAAGAAGGAGAATTCAAGGGTAGAATCATTAATACTGCTGTTTTTGGCTTTCAGTCACTTGGGTTGCATTACTTAGCTAAAAATAAATAAACAAAATAAAAATAAATCCCACTGGGAGGAACAGAGTATAAATGAAAAATGGGAGAACTGAAGAAGGAAACATATGTATAGGCTTCTGTGATTGAAACTTGACAGAGAATGACTTAGACAAAGTGCACACTGAAAATATAGAAATAAAAAAAAATAAAGCTCTATTGAAAGTATTTCAGTGCAGCAATGCTTCTTTGATCATGCACACTCACTCCATCACCCCACAGGGCAAGAAAGTCATCAACTGGAAGATGGGGACTGTGGATGAAACTATTGTGAGAGATTGGGGTCCTGACATTTTCCCTCCCCACATGGCTTTAAAAATTAGATAGTATAAACTAATTGATTTCATGAGACAGCAGATCTGTCTTAATCTCACCACATTCAATGTAATAATTGTATAAAATGATGCAAAAATTAAGCAAGTCATATGGCGTTCATTGGTAACCTAGTGAAGTCACTCAAAGTAACTAATTCCATATCTAGAACAGGAAGGTTAGGGAGCCCCTAAGATTCTAAAGTGTTATAAATAGTTTCTTTTCCTGATACTTGTACTTCCGAATCTTCTAATTTTGCTGGTTTATCATATTAAGATACTAACGAGGGATTAGGTATCTGCAATTATAAGTAAAACTCAGCATAGTATTGTAGACTAAACACTGGTTCACAAATCAAAACATTTGGATATTGGCCCTGATGCTGTCATTAATTTGCTGTGTGTCCATGGGTAAATCATTTCAACTTATCTACATCTCAGTTTTTAAATCAGTTATCCAAAGACAATGAAATATGCCCTATCATAGGATTGATGTATCAAATGAGATGATGGATATGAAAATTCTTTGAAAGAATTAAGCACTGTGGTTTTCTCCCTTTTAATATATTCTGGCTTTACGGAAAATAGAAACACATCCAAAATATATTGCCATGAAAAACTATAGATTTTGGAACAGAAATAACTTTCTCAATAGTTAGAAAACAGTGTATATATAGAATCGTTTGAATAACCAAGGTTTTTGGCCTGAACATTAATTTAGCTTCTTTAGGAATGAAGAGAAAATTGAGGCCATTTTCAGTAAACTTTTATCATTTGGAACCTTGATAAAGTTGAGTGACTTCAATACCTACTCAGGGGCCCCCAAGATATGTTTTGGAATTGAGCACCCGAATTTCCAGAACAGACTGCATTTTCTTTCATTTAACATAAACCATCATTTAACCTAAACCACATAGAAGATGATCAGTTGTATTTGTACAATAATACTAGATGAAAATACTTGTTTTACATCAAAAGTCATGACACATTTTTTTTTTTTTGAAAAGTTTTCAATTAGCAATAATCGCGCCTCGGATAAACCTCATTGGCTACGATACTGCCACTGCGCAAAGCTATGACACATTATTTTTAACATGATTTGTAGATAAAGTACATAATGGCTGCTATGTCCTCCCTTAAGAAATTAACCCACCCATGAAAGTAATCTTTTAATCAAAGATAATCAAGAGAAATCTAGGTACACCATAATTGGACTATTCTTCTATGCTTCTAGCAATATAATGATGCTCTGAAACACAATGCCATTGGATCCTAATTTGAGTCATTAGAAATATACAGAGAAAAAAAATTGATGGTTGCTAGATGGGAGTGGGATCGTGGAAGGGGGAGAAGGTGAAGGAATTAGAAAGTGCAAATTGGTAGTCACAAAATAATCATGGGGATATGAAATACAATATGGGGAATATAATCAATAATGTAAGGATCATGTAGAGTGCCAGATAGGTACTGGACTTATTGGGGGGATCACTTCATAGATTATGTAGATGTCTGACAACTGTGCTGTACACTTTAAGCTGAAGTAGAATAATACTGAATGTCAATAATAATTATATATATATATATATATATATACATATATGTAGGTATATGTGTACATATATATGTGTGTATAAATATATATATAAATATATATATACACACACACACACATACGGGATATAAAGTATAGCATAGGGAATATAGTCAATGGTATTGTAGCAGCTATAAATGATGTCAGAGGGGTAGTAGACTTGGGGGAGGGGGGTTATCACTTTGGAAGGGGTATAAATGTCTAATCATTATGTTGTTTTGCACACCTGAAACTAATGTAATAAAAAAAGAAATATATCTTAAATCAACTTTAACTGTGATTTCAATATATGATACTTCAACCTAACTATAGAATATTTGAGGATTATGGTTGCTAGATTTGTTTTAATTTTCATTTAATTTTTTTGTATTGGTTTGTATTGTTCATTTATAAATAAATAATTTTCTTTACAGTGTCGTAAAGTACATATCATCTTTGTAGATATCCAACGAAGGAACGTCTATATGAACCCATTCCCTAATCTTGTGGGCATGTAAGAAGTGCTACAATGTTAATTTTCCCCTTTCCCACAAGATAGTAAGGCTCTCCAAGGGAGGCTATACTGATATAAACATAGCATAGCAAGGAGAGTACTGAAGTAGTAGTCAGAAGACAAGGGACTTATCTAGTTTTAATGCAATCATAAAGCCGTTGATCTTATGCCTGTTACCTCATCTATTCAATGGAAAAAAATTACTTATTCTATAGCCTACCTTCCTAGAAAATATAAGCAAAAATGATGTAAGCTGACTGAGATATTTTTAAATAATCACATCAAAGATATCCATGTTTTTAATGTTCACTGAAAGAATTTTAAATAAAACCTAGCTGGTAGCCATCAGGGCTTACTGATGAAAATCAGCAAATTGAAAGAACCATAAGAGAAGGAAGGTATAACTGGTCCAACTTAAAGATTCCATTTCCAGGTGATCCCTATCCAGAAGAGCATAGTCAGGCATGGCAATTTGTAGAAGGATTCAAAAAATGCAGTAATTTATCATGTCACTAAGAAGGCATCAATAAAAAAAAGAGAAAGAAAGAAAGAAAGAGAGAGAGAGAAAGAAAAAAGAAAGAAAGAAAGAAAGAGAAAGAAAGAAAGAAAGGAAGAAAGAAAGAAAGAAAGAAAGAAAGAAAGAAAGAAAGAAAGAAAGAAGCAAAGAAAAAAAGCAAAGAAAAAAAGAAAGAAAGAAAGGGAGGGAGGGAAAGAAAATTGGTATATGGATTATGAGTTATATTTATCTCCCTGTCTTGGGCAGCCACCAATGATCCATGATATAAATCCAAGTCAGTATTACACAATAATTAAAAATAATATATATAAATAACTTCAATGACAAGGAAAAATACCTATGACATATTACTAACTGAAAAGCCTAGAAACAAAAGTGTATATACAGTTTGATAATATCTCAACTAAGTTAAATGTATGTGTGTATATGTGTGTGTATATATATATAGATAGATAGATAGATAGATAGATAGATAAAACACATGCATATATCTTTAATGAAATGTGCTAAATTGCTATAGTTGTTTTTGAACAGTGAGATTATAGGCAATTTTTATTTCCTTATTTATACTTTTCTCTGTTTTATAAATTTTTCACAGTGAATATGTGCTACTTTTCTAATAATAAAGTATTAAAAAAGCAAGCTGACAAATTTGCAAAATAACAAAAATTGCCAACTTCTCAACTGAACTCTGGAGATGCTTCTAGAAATAAGAGTAAAGTTGAGGTATCTTAGACTCTAGCACAAAGCCTGTGAGAAACAGCAGTGCAGGTGAGGAAATGGCAGCTTAGAGAATTTTTCTTGAATATGGATCTAAGAATAGAGAGTAGACTTTTCTAATTGTATCTGTTCTGTCTGCAACTTTGTCAGAGATGGGTCTTTCCCTGCTGTGCCATCATTCTGGTTAAGAGAAAGAACAACACCAGTCAAGCAACCACTGGCGGCAGGAGGGTTGTATAAGAGAGTACAGAAAGCAGCCTGGATGTACAAGCAGTAACTAGGATGTGCTGGCACACAGATTAGGCAATGGGCATCCCTTCATCTCCTCCAGATTTCCCACTGCTATACCTCAGTTTAGTCAGAAGGATCCAAGAGTGGCATACTGTGGAATGGAAAGAGAGAAGCTAAATATATTATAAGCCCATATTATACAATAAGATCTCTCCCTAAAATCTCTGCTCTGGGGCATGTTCCTGGCCTTTCCCTTTCCTCTATCCATGGGGAAGGATGTCTGAGGACCTCTAAAGAAACACAACAAATTGAATACATACCAGAAGTGGAATTGATATGACAGATATTACAGTAACATAAAGCAAGTTATAATGAATATTCCCATAAAGGTAAGGCAGAATATAAGAAAATGAAGAAGGAAGCATCAGTAAAGAACAAACTGGAGTTACTGTATGTGAAAAATATAATGTTAGAAATACAGAACTTAATAGAAGGGTTGAATAGCAGAATGGATACAGCCAGGAACAACAACAACAAAAAAAGGAGTTACAAGGGTGAGGAACACTTCTAAAAGGCATCAGGCAGAGATAGAAAACACAAAATAAATAATAAAAGATATGGTAGACAGAAGTAGAATTGTACTTATTCACATAATAGTGGTCAATAAAGGGATGAGTTTTAGCCAGTGAAGATGGTGGAGTAGGTAAATGCTGTGCTTACCTCCTCTCATGACCACATCAAAATTACAAGGAAACTACAGAACAAGTATCATTGAGAATCACCTGAAGTCTAGCTGAACGGAAGTCCTATAACTAAGGATATATAGAAGAAGCTACCTGGAAACTGGCAGGAGGGGCAGAAATGCAGAACAGGCTGGTCCCTTACCCTTGTCTGGTGGTTGAAAAACAGGATAACTATCTTGGTTTTGCAAGTGCCCCCTGAGTAATGAGGGGTCCCAGTCCCACACCAGGCTTCCCAGCCCAGGGTTCCAGTGCCAGGACACAAGTCCCAACAACTTCTCACTGTGAAAATCAACAAAGATTGTGGCAGAGTGAGCCAGAGGGCTGCTCGAGTTCCAGGTGTTCCTCTTAAAGGCCCATGTATAAACAAACTTGCTGATGGATTCATTAGCTCTGAGTTCCAGTGCAGGGGCAACAGCTCAAAACACTCTAGGGACCTACAGGGAGGAACTGAATTGTCTGGCTTTAGGATGAGTGCTAAAGGGGCAGCTTCCTCACAGAGAGAAGTGCCGGCAGAAGTCATTGTTCCTTTGTTGAGCCTTTCCCCCATTTGAGTCACCATCAATCTGGCTAACACCATTTGCCATGCCCTAGTGATTCCCTTGGGCATACCCAAGCCATTTCCAGTGGCTTTTCCATACAAATGGCCTGTCTCAAATCATGTAGCAAACTTTCCTAAAACCTCGCAAAGGTTCACAAACCCCAAACAAGCAGCATCTCGCCTCGAAGTGCCCTGTACATATTGCTAAGTGGCCCCAAGTCCGGCACTAGCAGCAGCTGGACTTGATTTGCTGCTTAGTCTGTCCCAGGCACCTCCAAGCCCATCATAAGCAAAAACCATCTGCAGATCAATGTGTAGCTCATACCAAGTGGCCCCATGGAGAGCACAAGCAGCAGGTGACCTTAGATTGCATCAAAGCCCTTCCCAGAGGCCCCAGAAACAAAAACTCCAGTCGCCAGCTTCAGACCACACCAGAGCACCACCCACTCAACTCCACAAATGACACATCCAAAGGGCATACTTGGCATACACCAGAGCCCTGCTAAAGTGAGTCCTGCTCTGTAAGGTCAGCCGCTGCACAACAGCTCCTCCAATATAGACACAGCCAGTCCTCACAACCAGCTAGCCTGAGGATCATCCCTCCCATTGATGTGCCAACAGCAATCAATGCTCAACTATAATAGGAGGGCACACACAACCCACACAAAAGGCATACCTGCAGCACCCAGCTCAGGTGACCAGGGAGACTGCACCACAGGGCCACACATGACACCTACTACATAAGGCCACTCTACTAAGACTGGGAGATGTTACAGCTCTACCTAATACACAGAAACAAACACAGAGAGGCAGCTAAAATGAGGAGACAAAGAAACACATCCCAAAGGAGAGAACACAAAAAATATGTTCCAAATGAAAGAATAGAACAAAACTCTAGAAAAAAGAACTAAACAAAATGGAGACAAGCAATCTACCAGATGCAGAGTTCAAAACACTGCTTGTAAGGATGCTCAATGATCTTAATGAATTTCAAAAAGATTTAGGAAACATAAAAATGGAGATAGAAACCGTAAAACAGAACCAGTCAGAAATGAAAACTACAGTAACTCAAATAAAGAATACATTAGAGGAAATTAACAGTAGATTAGATGAAGCAGAGGATTGAATCAGCAATTTGGAAAATAAGGTAGCAGAAAACACCCAATCAGAACAATAAAGAGAAAAAAAAAATTTAAATGAGGATACTTTAAGGGGCCTCTGGGTAAACATCAAGCCTATCAACTTTTGCATCATAGAGGTATCAGAAAGAGAAGAGAAAGCAGGAATTAAATACCAATTTGAAGAACTAATGATGGAAAAATTCCCTAACGTGTTGAAGGAAATAGACATACAAGCTCAGGTAGCACAGAGAGTCCCCAAAAAGATAAACCCTAAGAGGCACACACTAAAACACATGATAATTAAAATATTAAAGTATAAAGACAAAGAGAGAACCTTATAAGCAGCAAGAGCACGGCAGTTAGCTAGCTATAGGGGAGCTCCCATAAGTCTGTCAGTTGATTTCTCAACAGACACTTTGCAGGCCAAAAGGGGCTGGCACAAAATATTCAGTGATGAAAGCAAGAACTGACAACCAAGATTACTCTACCCAGCAAAACTATCATTGAGAATCAAGGACAGATAAAGAGCTTCCAGAAAAGAAAAAGCTAAAGGAGTTCAGTACCACTAAATCAGTATTACAAGAAATGTTAAAGTGACTTTTACAAGAACAAGAAGGAAAAAAAAGGATAAAAAATATGAATAAAATGTCAATAATTATATTATCTACCAACAATTACTTTAAATATAAATGGAAGAAGTGCTCCAATCAAAACATTGTGGTAGCAATACTTATACCAGACAAAATAGACTTTAAAACAAAAGCTATAACCGAAACAAAGAAAGGCCCAGTAATCTCACTTCTAGGTATCCATCCACAGAAACCCAAAACACTCCTATGTTCACTGCAGTGATATTTACAATAGCCAAGATATGGAAGAAACCTAAATGTCCATCAATAGATGAATGGATAAAGAAGTAGTTCTTATATGCAATGGAACATTACTCAGTCCTTAAAAAAGAATGAAATCTTGTCATCTGCAACAACATGGATGGACCTGGAAAATATTATGCTGAGGGAAATAAGTCAGACAGAGAAAGACAAATACCATATGATTTCACTTTGTATGTGGAATCTAAAAAATAAAATAAATGAAGAAACAAAACAGAAACAAACTCATAGATACAGAGAAAATTTCAATGGTTGCTACATAGGAGGGGCATGGTGGGGGTTGCTGACAAAAGTGAAGGGATTGAGAGGTACAAATAGGTAGTTACACAGTAGTCATGGGGATGTAAAGTGTAGCTAAGGAATATTGTCAATAACATTGTAATAACTATTTATGGTGTCAGACAGGTACTAGGTTTATTGGGGTGATTATTTCATAAGTTATACAATTGTTTAATCACTATACTGTACACCTGAAGCTAATATAATATTGTATGTCAACTGTAATTGAAAAATAAAAAAATTTAAAAATAATAGTGGTCTTAAAGAGAGATAAGTAAATAGAACCAAATGAAACCAAAAATTTCCAAGAATAAAAGAAGCAAAGTTCTGAAATCTCAGATTAAAAGGGCATTTAGAGTATAATGACAGAAATAAAATTACACTTAATGCTTAGAAAGATAGATGAATTAAAGACATGGAAATTAAAGTTAAACTCTAAAAGCTTGCATAAATTTAAATCAGATCATTTACAAATGAGAAAACAATCAGGTAGACATCACATAACATACATACACCCAAACTACATCTCTCTATATCTATCTATCAATGAGGTCTGACAATTAAGTTTGCGAACTTGCCACCATGCGCTTATATTGGCAGCACTGTACAACAGCTCGGTAAGGTTTCATAACCTTGGTATATCAGTGTCTCACAGGTATGTTCATGTCCACATGTGGCAGTTTCTTACTGAGTGGCGTTCATTATTGTTGTGTGGTTTTGTGGGCTGTTGCAATAATGTCGGAGCTTGAATTAGAGCAACAAACATTAAATTTCTTGTTAAATTTGGCAAGACTGGAAGTGAAATCAGGGACATGTTAGTCCAAGTTTATGGAGATAATGCCAAGAAGAAAACGGCAGTGTACAAATGGATTAAACGTTTTTCTGAGGGGAGAGAAGCCGTCACTGATGAAGAGAGGTCAGGGTGGCCAGTAACAAGCAGAACTGATGATAACATTGCAAAAATTCATTGAATTGTGCATCAAAATCATTGGCCGCCTGTGAGAAGCAAAGCAGACAAAGTACACATCGATAGAGAAATGGTTAGGAAAATCTTAACTCAGAATCTTGGCATGAGAAAGGTGTGTGCAAAAATGGTCCTGAAGGTGCTCACCAATGAACAAAAGCAAGAGAGTTGAAGTTTGCCAAGAACTTTAGAGAGGCATGATAATGTTTGGGGCTGTGTTATCACTGGTGATGAAACATGGGTGTACCAATACGATCCTGAAAAAAGCGTCAAAGTGCACAGTGGAATTCAGCCAATTCTCCATGATGAAAAAAGTTCAGTCAGTCCAAATCAAGAGTCAAAATGATGTTGTTAATCTTTTTTGACATTAGAGAGATTATTCATTATGTATTTGTACCAACTGGACAAAACAGTTAACCAAGTTTACTATTTAGAAGTGCTGAAAAGGTTGTGTGAAAAAGTTAGACAAAAATGACCTAAACTTTTTGTCAGCTTTTCATGGCTCTAGCATCACGACAATGCACCAGCTCACACGGCACTGTCTGTGAGGGAGTTTTTAGCCAGTAAACAAACAACTGTATTGGAACACCCTCCCTACTCACCTTATCTGGCCTCCAATGACTTCTTTACCCGAAGATTAAGAAAATATTAAAAGGAAGGCATTTTGATGACATTCAGAACATCAAGGGTAATATGACCACAGCTCTGATGGTTATTGCAGAAAAAGAGTTCCAAAATTGCTTTGAAGGGTGGACTAGGTGCTTGCATGAGTGTATAGCTTCCCAAGGGGAGTATTTTTAAAGTGACCATAATGATATTCAGCAATGAGGTACGTAGTACTTTTCCTAGGATGTGTTCGTGAACTTAATTGTCAAAACTGTGTGTGTGTGTGTGTGTGTGTGTGTGTGTGTGTGTGAAGGATACACAAAATTTCATGGGCATACATTAAACACATGATATTAAGTTCCTATGGAAGGCAATGGAAGTGGGATTTTGAATGGAGCACAGAGAGAAAGAGATAGTTACAAACAAAAGGATACAGAATGTGTGTTGTGGAAAGTAACAATTGGAATTATTAACCTATTAGGTATGCAGAATAGAGACAAAGATTATTATGGTAAACTCTCATAGTCTTCACCTAGAATTTGGAGATATTATAACAATAACTACCATGATACCATGGAGAAAGATATATAATTTGATCTGAGGTCAAAATATTTATTCTGGGATTTTCTTGTTTTCTGTTTTTTGTTTGTTTGTTTGTTTTTTAAGGACTTTATTTTCTTTAGAGAAGTCGTAGATTCACAAAACAATTGTGAGGTTCTGGTCTAGGAGATTAGGCTCTGGTTAAATAGTTTCACCCAAGAACAGGTCTTATTATGAAGAACAGCATGCTGTGGAGTGTTTCAAAATGGTTACTTTCCCCCCTCCCCCCACTGCTACAAGGGGATTTTTCTTTGATATTTACTGTGGGGACCTAGTCGAGCTTCTGGAGGTACATCTTATGAAACTGTGGGGGACTCCAATGACTGAGTCATCATGAAGTTTTTAACTTTCAGACTTTTTCACACTGAACCTCCAGCAACTTGTCAGTTATAATTCAGGTTTCCTCATTCCTGCACTGGTTCTCATAGCAGTTTCCACTCATGAGTCTCTGCTGTGGTAAATTGATGTTCTGTGTATGCACCTGTTGATGTCTTCAATCTTGGGGACAGCAGTTTTCCCTGTGTCCTCCCCTCTCTTATGTATCCTAGAAGATTTGTTCAATTTTTTTAGTCTGTTAAGCTCTTAGCTTGTTGTTAGGACAGAGCAGTGACTTCCATACCCCTTACATGTAAAACCAAAATCAGAAACCCCTGGGATTTTTTTGGAACAATATGTTAGGGCTCTCTTTTCACACCAAATCAGGATCACTTTAAGATCCTGAGGGCTGAGTGTACATGCAAGCTCACCATCATATCTATGTATACTAGGCCCACAGGTTATAAGTTCTTAGGTGGTTCTGAGTGATTATTGTCCTCATGTATCTTTTTGTCCTCTTTTGTACTCATTTCTACTTCATACCCAACATTCAATCCTGGGTTCTGGCTCCTGAGCTCATTTCTCTTTCAGTGCTCAGCTCAGTTTATTTCTCAGCTGTTTCTGGCTTTTAAATCTTGGTTCAACATATCGCCCAATGTTTCTTCTTTTTTTGTATTCCTGGTATCCCAGATCACTTGTTGTTTTTTTTTGGAAATCCTTATTGTTGATGAATACTGAATCCAGCTGATCCAGAACTAATTTAATAGAGTCTGATAATAAATTTTAAGTACATAGATCTAAACATTAGATTTACCCTCTTAGATGAAATGTGGCTTTCTGAGTCATCCACACAGATATAGAAAATGAAACATTTGGAGATATATATATATTTCCCCTGTGGAGAAATAACAAAGCATTTTAAAATTAAGGGGACCTTAATAAGGCCAACATTGTAATACATGGGGTGACTTTAAAATAGTCAAAAATCAATTTTGAAAGAAAACCCTTCTAAGATGCATTAAACTCTACTTAGACACTAATATGAACAACCTTAGATTTTATCATTTCAGTTCTCAGACCTGCTCTGAATATTTTCCTAATTCTTATTCATCCAATTACTAACCATTAAGAGATAGTGTCTGTACATTAGTACAAACCAGTAGGTGATTCTGCGCATTTTCTGAAAATTTGAAAGCACACTTTCTACCGAAATAGCTGATCATTATTGGAAATAAATATGCTACAGTAAGTCAGTGCTTTATAGCCAAAGTAATCCTGTTAGAATTCACTTAATTGAAACTTACTAAAAACAATATATTATGTCCATCAGAAGCATGTAGGCTTATACGTACCTGACCGTTTCCCATCTAAACATTTTGACCCTATAAATTCCTCTTCATGCAATACTTATTAAATACAAACTTTGCTTTCTGTGAATGTACTGTATGTTTGAAAAGAATTATTTGCTCTTTTTATGTTCTAAGGATGCTTACACTCGTTCAGAACAGTCAAGTATGCTATTATGTAGCTTTAATTGTTGGAAAGTTATTAATATATACCAAATCCAAATGTACTTTTTTGTATTGATAATCCACTAATTCTAGTTATGCCTTCTGTGGCTATGAAAACAAGTCTAATGCCTCTTTTTCATGAATGTCTTTAAAATATTTGATTGTAATTTTGGTCTCCATTCCAATCATCTTTGTGAGGCAGAACATCCCTATAATTTCTTCAATTGTTCCTCCTGTTATAAGGACCTGGTCTCGTGCGCAAGAAGCACAAGTGTGTTCTCACTACTTTTTTCCAAACATTGACTGTTATATTAATGCAGCGTATGATAACACTAGCTCTCCCTGTCTCAGCTCTCATGTCTTAGGTTGACTTCACTTGGGCAGAAATGGGCTTTCTGTTGAAATGACTACTAATATAGTATGTTAGGCCCTACTCTTGTACAATTGCCTTCTCTAAACTAAGAGTGGGATATATATGTATCTTTCAATTTCACCTTATGATCTGGAGCTCCTCATTCTAGCCGTAAGATCCTTTAGAAATTTATTTAATTTTATTCTTCAAAATATTATGATATCTCTATATTTAAAGGCTTGCCTTTAAATTTTTATTCAAATAGAATTTTTAAATGGTCACTGAAACAAAATCAAAAACAAATTTCTTTGAACCATCACTAGAAGTCAATACAGGTTGAAATGTATCTATTAATGAATGCTCTTATTGCAAAACTTCTTAGACTGGCTGCATATTATAACCACCTGGGGAGCTTTTAAAAACAAATACCTATACATGGATACACTTCAGACCAATTAAATAAAAATCCCTGTGGGTGGAACCATCGCATGTAATTTTTTTTCAAGGTTCCCCAGATTACTCTAATATATAGCTTGGGTTAAGATGAACTGAGCAAGCCAATTTTATTCAGTTCTTTTTTCTTCTCCTTTCTTGACCATCTTATAAGGGCCACTAGAGCCAAGAATATACAAATCAGAAAGGACAGACTCTTCAATAAATAGTGATATGAAAACTAACAGCCACATGCAAAAGAATGAAATGACCAATATCTTACATCATATGCAAAAATCAATTCAAAATGAATTAAATACTTGAATGAAAAACCCCAAACCATAAGACTCCTAGAAGAAAACTATAGTGTAAGCTCTTTGACATAGTCTTGGTGAGAATATTTTGGATTTGACAACAAAAGTAAAAATACTCAAGTGGGACATTATCAAACTAAAATGCTTCTGCACAGCAAAGAAAACCATCAACAAAATGAAAAGGCAAGCTTCAGAGTGGATGTAATATTTGCAAATCATATATCTCATAATGGGTTAATAACCAAAATTTATAAAGAACTCATACAACTAAATAGCAAAAAAAAAAATTGATTAAAAAATGGTCAGGAGACCTAGTCCTACCGAACTCTGGGCCCACCCAAGCTGCTCCCAGTGGCTTTTCCATACAAATGACCTGCCTTGGATCGTGCTGTTGCTTTTCCTAAAAGTTCTCAAAGGTTCACAAACTCCAAACAAGCAGCATCTGGCCTCAGCATGCCTTGTAGGTGTTGCTAAGCAGGTCCCAAGCCCAACATTAGTGGCAACCAGCCTCAGTTTATAGCTTAGCCTCTCCAAGCTGTGCATAGATGGAAGACATCTGTGGATAAATTTGTGGCTCAAGCTAGATGGCCCAGGGCAGGGCACAGGTGGAGGCTGAACTTGGATTGTGGCAGGGTACCCCTAGGAGGCCCCATGGCCAACATGCTTGGGGGCTAGATTCTGACACTGCCGGACAACTACCAGGCACACTCCACAGACAACACACCCAAAGGGCAGCCTGGGCAGGCACCAAAGCCCTGCTAAAGCGAATCCTGCTCTGTAGGGTCAACCCTGCATGACAGCTCCTCCACTGTAGTCATAGCCAGTCCTTACAACCAATCAGCCTGAGGGTCAATCCCTTACGCTGATGCGCCAACAGTAACCAAGGCTCAACTACAACAGGAGGGCACACATAACCCACCCAAGAGACACACCAGCAGCACCCAGATCAGGTGACAGGGAGACAGCACCACTGGGCCCCAAAGGACACCTACTACATAAGGCCAGTCTACTAAGACCGGGAGACATAGCAGCCCTACCTAATACATAGAAACAAACACAAGGAAGCAGCCAAAATGAAAAGACAAATAAATATGTTCCAAATGAAAGAACAGAACAAAACTCTAGAAAAAGAATTAAACAAAATGGAGACAAGCAATCTACCAGAAGCAGAGTTCCAAACATTGGTTATAAACAAAACAGAAACAAAATCATAGATAGAGAACATTTTGATGGTTGCAAGATGGGAGGTGCATGACAAAGGGTAAGGGATTAAGAAGTACAAATTGGTAGTTACAAAACAGTCATGGGGATGAAAACTATAGCATAATGAATATAGTCAATAATGTAGTAGTATTTATGTATATTTTCAGATGGGTATTAGAAATTTGGGGTTGATCAGGTCATAAGTTATATAAATGTCTAATCACTGTGTTGTACACCTGAAACTAATATATTATATGTCAAGTATAACTGACAAATAAAAAATTATTAAAAAAAGAAAATGAAGGAAATGCTGCCACTTGTAACAACATAAGTGAAACTTCAGAACCTTATTCTAAGTGAAATAAGTCAAACAGAGAAAAAAGAGAAATGCTATTCGATCTCATTTATATGTGGAATTAAAAAAAAATTCATGGGGCTGGCAGAGTGGCACGGTGGTTAGGCGCTGGCCTGGGAAGCCAGTGGCCCCAGTTTGGTCCCACATATGAGGGCCAGTGACACTGCCCAAGAAAGAAAAGAAAGAAAGGAAGAAAGAAAGAAAGAAAGAAAGAAAGAAAGAAAGAAAGAAAGAAAGAAAGAAAGAAAGAAAGAAAGAAAGGAAGGAAGGAAGGAAGGAAGGAAGGAAGGAAGGAAGGAAGGAATATGTACAAAATATTTTTTTTGTGGTTTTTAAAATCTCCATGTGGTACCTGATATTTCTCTGCTAAAGGTAGGTAAACTGATAAAGGATTTGTTTAGGACCATTTTATTATGCTATGATATCAAAGCTTGCTTTTTATAAATTATCATTATGTTTCAAAAAGTCCTCCATATTCCCTACCTCTCAATTTGTGGTAATAATGTTGGCATTTGCACTTTCTTTGTGGATTCCAACATTAAACATATAGCATAACAAGAACACCAACAAAATAAAGTTATTAATTTCCCAGAAAATAGCTTCAACATAGTTGACATGTAACCAATAATTAATATTAGATATTTGTATAAGAAATTCATAGTCAAATCCAGTAATGTGATAAAGGTCTTAAGGTCTATATCCACATGAAAAAATAACTACACAAGGATATCTTAATAAATACTCATTTTTGTGCTATTTTATATAAAGCAACTAGCCTGGCTATACATTGTCTTTGTCTTCCAGAAGCTTACTCAAAAATGGTTGACATATATACAACAATGTAATGTATTAAGTTTAACTGTCATTATCAAAAGCAGAGAAACACCAAACATGGATAGGCAGAGAAAAACTCTTGTTTCCCAAACATGTTCCCTCTGAAATTGCAGTATCATGTATTGTTGACTACTACTGGATACTTCTTCATTGACTACTAGTGGCAAAATTGTAAGAAAGTCCAGAAAGACTCTGCATCATTTTTCCTGTATATAACAGGACCTACTTGCATCTACAGTGTTTTAACTTTGTCTCTCATTTTAATGATACTTACTGCCCCCACATGCGGGAGGGCATATGAAAGAAACCAGAGCTCAAAGCACTTGTGCCCTAGCACCACACTTATATTAGGGCTTCCTGTTTTGTAGCACATCTACCTCAGAAATTGTAAACTTTGAACCTCGTCAGTGAAGTCTGTAAAAACCATCCAGACTTCAAAGATGTTGTGAGCTCAATCTGTAGCCAATCTGTGCCTGAGTTTTCTAGCCTCATCTCTCTCTGAGTCAGCAAAGAAATGGAACTAATTTTTATTGATTTCTTCAAGGCACTTTCACATATTTTCTCTCATTTTATCCTTACTATTACACTACAAGAAATGGATATTATTTTGTTTATTTTATAGAAAAACTGAAGTTCAGAGAAGTGAAATCGTGTGCCCAGGTCATTCTGCTATATCAGTGGGCAATCTAATTCCAACTCAGATCTCTCTGACTTCAGAACTACATGCAACTCATTGCCAACCATATGTGAAATACCTTTTTAAACTCTATAATCTAGCTGAAATCTCTATGTTGAACAGTTATTTTCAAAATTTCCCTGATTCCACCCTCATCTCACTGGAAAAAACACTGGATTTAAATTTGGGAGACAAAAGTTTCAATTCCTTTGTGCCCTTAAGCAAATCATTGATCCACTCCGAGTCTCTGTTTACTTCTCTCTAAGATGGGACAGTTTATTTGTCCTAATTACCTGTTAGATATACTGTGAAGATAAAAACAGACAACGCATATGAAAATGCTTTGTAAATGGTAAAGCACACAAATACCCATGTGGTCATCATCCTCGTCATCATCAGATAGATGTTACACAGTCTTTCCCCAGGTCCAGCATACTCTTCCTTACTTCTAAACACCAGTTCACAATATGCAAACTACTGGGACTAGAGGACAAGAAGGGTAATAGAGTCTCTTTTTATGAATTCTTGCATTTCCTCAGACTGTACTAAAAACCTCTAGCAGATAAGTCTCCCAGAGTTTCTGACAACCTATTTTCTCCCACTGCACAGAGGGAGAATGAGATTTACTGGCATAAAAGCAAAATAGACTTGTTTGAGGTAAAGCATTTCCCAAAGAAATGTCTTTGGAATTAGATTTTATAAGCAGTACTCTATGACTTTTATTGAGGCTCTTTTTTTTTCTCTCCAACCTCTGCAGATATACGGCCCATCCTCTGCATTATTACACATCTTCTCTAATAAAGAGTTAGTTTCAGGTTCTTTTTGTTCTCTAGCTTTCTGACCAGATCATAAAAACATGTGCAGAGAGGGCATACTAGTTCCCTGAGGTAAGTGCACATATTGCTACTCACATTGTACTTTCAATTTTAAAGCATTTCTGGAATCCTGCTGCTTAATATAATGTGTCTAGAAATGCAGCCAGTACAATATACTGCCCTCAAGATTCTACTCCTAAAAAATAAAATCACCTTAAAATATATATTTAAGCCAATTTCTTCAGTTGCTCTTAGTGTACTCAAGGAGCTGGAGGTTCCTGTGCAATTCCCATGAACACATAATATGAAAGAAATATTTTTTCAATGTACTTCAATTAATTCAACATTACATTACAAATACATATACCTTTTGTCTTCCAATGATCATAAGTGCCTTTAAAACATTATGGCTAGAGTCCTTGAATTTTATTCACCAAAAAATGATTACAGTAATACCTTGGTTTGCGAGCATAATTCGTTCTGGAAACAAACTACTTGTACTGCAGGACATCGCTCGTTTACCCAGTTAAAATGTATTAGAAATGTTTGCTTGTCTTGCAGAACACTCGCAAATCAAGTTACTCACAATCCAAGGTTTTACTGTACATGTTTTTATAGGAATGTCAGTGAATTCCTTATTGCAGATAAAGCTATATTACCTTGGTACTTTTCAATCTTATCTTTTCTTGTGTACAAGTGGTACATAGCTTTGTACTTAATTGCTACCGTGTCTCCCCAAAAATAAGACCTATCTGGAAACTAAGCCCTAGCATGATTTTTCAGGATGTTCGTAATATAAGTCCTACCCCAAACATACGGTCCAGTTAAGATCGTCAGACAGATGTTACTGTTTGAATAAATATAGATTTTTGTACATGAATAAATGAATAAATGTAGATTATTGGAGCAAAAATTAATATAAAACCCAGTCTTATTTTCAGGGAAACACGGTAATGAGAAGTCTTGAGTCCAAATATCAAAGTTGTTCTCTTGTTTATTGAAATACATGTCTGTGTGGCCTACCAATGATCCATCTAGCCCTTTATTCTGCTCAACGACTGTCTTCTGGGAAAGAACAATAGCGCAGTACAATTCAATATATTCATTGAAATTCAAATATATAAACACTGTAGCAGACACTTCAGTGGATACACATAAGTATTAGTGAAAGAGGCACAATCTTTGTACCTATGAAGCTTAAACCACAACAGTGGTAAATGACACAATGATTTATGAATATAAAACAAAGTAGGAGGGCAAATTATTAAAAGGAATCTTGCCGTCTTAAAAGGTGGGAAAATACTCTAATTTACCCATATTTCCTTAATAGTTATACAAATCAAATATCCATGAATTTATCTAAACACTCCTTTAAACTATTTACTGTGTTTAGTACATATTACCTTCTAATACATTGGTTCTCTTATGACACTTTTTTCATAGTTTCTTTTAAGCTACAAAGAATATCCACCAATGTATCATTTGATTTTATAGATTTCAATTACATCTTACTTCTACCCTAACCTTTCCCGGCTGAATAGTGCAAGATTTGTATTCACATATGGAAGGCATTCCATCTTTCTGCTTCTAGTTTCTTAATTTATTATTACAAACATACAAGAATTATGTCTCTAAATATAAAGGTATCATAGTCACAAAGTGGACAATTTAGATATTAATGCCCACATGGAAATTTATAGAAGTAATGTTGAATAATGCCAAAAATAATATTTTAAGTTTAGAAGCTCTTTCACCCCAAAAGATCAAAATCAATCTTAAGCATTATTCATTTTCTCAGAAAATAGAGGGGAGTGCAAAATATCATCACCCATATTTAGAGAAGTTTTCTCTTCTTTGGCCATGGACATTTAAAAATGGCTTGCAAGTCAGGGTAAGAATCAAATATATGTAAACAGAAGGAGACTAGACTTTGGGTGGTGAGCACACAATGCAACATATAGATGATATATTAATATTATAGAATTGTACACTTGGAATTTACATAATCTTATTAACAAATGTCACTCCAATATATTTAATTTGAAAAGAAACAATTTTGCCAATATTCTAAGTGAATAACATTTCTTATTATAACTTATCATAGGTACATTGCAGAAAATTTGAAAATACAGGCAAGCATAATGAAAATGGTAATACCATTCATGTTACCACATACAGAAATATCATTACAATTTTTGGCCCATATTTTGCAACTTGTGTGTATGTGTGTGCAGATGTGTGTGTGTGCATGTGTTCTGTGTGCATTAAAGAATGTTATAATTCTGCATATATTATGGTATACTGCTTTTTATTTTGCATAATACAAATTTTATCATTTAATAAATATTCTTCAAAAGCCTGAATTAAATTTGGCTAATAGTCTGCCATGTGAACATACCTCAGTGTACATAAGTATTTTCTTACTGTTTGGCATGTCTTTTTTTCCCAATTTTTTGCTCATATAGTGAGATCTATGTTCCTGTATATAAACATAGGTGTTATTCGCTGATTATTTACTGAGTATGAATTTCTATATGTGATTTATTGGTCAAAGGGCATAAACATCTTTTGGATCCTTATCTATACTGCCAAGTACCTCTCTGGAAAGGTTGTACCAGCTTATACTCCCACTGGCCCAAAAGCAGTGGGCCCATCTCACGACACTGTACATTGAGTAAGATGATTGTTTTCATTCCTGCCACACTGATAAGCAAAGACAAAATTACTTTCTTATTTATACAAATATATGAAACATGTTGTCAAAATTATCCATTTCCAGGGCTGACAGGATGTTAAATTATAAAACAAGCTAAATGTCTTTAATGATGCCATCATCTCTGTTTCTGCCATGTTTCCCTCTACATTCAGAATTCCATCCCTTATTTCCCCAAACATAAATCAAGTTATCTTATTATACTTCAGTTTTTTTACTACCTCTGGAAAGGATAATATTTATGTGCAATATTCAAGAATGCTAAAATTTCTCTCATCAGTGTGGGAGAGAATATTTGGTAAGAGGCCTCTCTGATGAATACTCAAATTACAACTAGATCAGCTATTATTTCTTTGAGTATGGCTAAAGCTGCCTTGTGTTTTTCTACATGGAAGGGTAAGTACCTACCACCTGCCATGCACCATGCTAGGATCATTATGCTGCCTCACTGAAACCTCAGCATAATCCTTGGATGTGGGTAGTGTTCTCTTTACATTATATAGATTAGAAAAGTAAGGTACAGTGAGGTGAAGTAATTTGCTTAAGGCCACATAGTCCTTAGAAAAAAACTTTTACTATAGAAATGATATTATGTAGTCCATTTACCTCTTTGTCATCTCTCACAGTTCTTTTCCTAATCTAAATCCAACCACATTTTTATAATTTTCTCAATATTCAGTGCTCTCTTTTGCTTTAACCATTTGCATTTTGAATTACCAATGAATGCATAACTCCCAATATCTACTCCCCCAACTCTTCATTCTACAGGTCTCATTTTAGAGGTCGATGTTTTGGGGGAAACTTCCCTGAGCATCCTCAATCTAGACCACAATCTGTGTGGTCTTAGAGTATATTTGCATGGACCCTACTAAAGCACATATCACAAAGGGTCATTGATGATGTATTGAACTGCTTAGCTCTCCATCATAAATGAAGCACTCATTCTCCCAGCTGCTTCAGAATATTGTTAGATGATGGCTCTAAGCTGAGTCCCTCCTTCTAGAATTACCTCCAAAAAAGAAAGAATCCTTATGGTAAGACCATGCCCCTTCCCTGAAATAGGCCACATCCAATGACTGGTAAGTGCAGGTATACAAAGCCCAGGGTCCTTATTTCAAGATGATATAACATTGAAGGTCATCTGAGCTCTAGAGTACTCACAGGGAGCTTCTAAGGCCTTTCTTAACAGTTCACCTCACTTCTCTGCCTTCTCATCCTCACAGGTGTTATTCCTGAGAACATTTCAGCCACCCCCCACACCCCAGCCAAAAAAAAAAAATTTGTCATGCATACTGACACCTCATGGTCTATTCTTGAAGTCACAATCTAAAGCCCTTTATATTTTAATATCTTTCTTTCTTGGTTGTCTACCTCAATAACTTAAAAATATCCAGAGGGCAAGAGAAAGGTTTCTCTTCCTCCACACAATCTCCAAAATACATAGGGCAATGCTTGACAAAAAATACTCACTGAATGAATGAAGTAATGAATGAGTGCAAAAAGAGAGGATTCAAACTTAGACCTCCTGGACTCAAAAGTTTAAAACCCTTCCATTATGGAATATAACACTACCCTCTTGGAAAAACTAAACATAAAATAGGAGGGAAAAGATACACTTCTGTCAAGATTACTCAGCCTCATGCTGTGTCAATCCAGAAAACTTCAAGTGAAGAAAAAAACTTTTTAGGAAACATGGAGGATTTCATTATTTAAGGAAAGTGAGGTGAATTAATTTCCTTAAGGTCACATAGTGTCAGTGAAATATATAATTTCCTACCTAATTAAGCCAACCCATCAAATCATGTAGCACAAAATAATGTATTCTACATTAGTCATTGTTTTAATTAAAACAAAGAACTCAATTCTGCCTCCAGGTATATTAGACTATACCTAATTTCTTTCTGCTTCTAACTTCAGTTCTGCTATACAACTTGAACTGATGGGAATATTTGCCTAATGTGAATCTATAAAACACTAAACATAGTAAATATCATAATTTCACACCTATAATACATTTCCATAACAATCACCAAATAGACTTCAAAGTAATTCATAACTAGTTAGGATAATATAGCAGTACACTTTATAATGGATTGCCAAAAACCTGCAGCTAAATTTCAGAGGAAACATAATATATAAAACTGTACTTCATTATGAAGCCAAACTAGAGATAACTACAATAAAAGATGCATAAATGCACCACTTTTCAAATTCTGACATATCTAGGAATACAAATTAAATTCAATTGTTATCTCCAGGTAAACTAACATTAAGATGCAAATTTCAATAAGGTTTTGAAATTCAACATTTCTATGTATAACACATGTATATGCATGCATGTTAATACCTATATGTATTTATGTGCACTTGAGTTAACTGAAAATTCCACTTTTTGCACTCAGGAATAAAATAAGATCATTCAAAATCATCTTAGAAACCTTAGCCAGCAGCAACTATAAAATCACCTTCTTAAGGACAATAGTAGATGCCATAGTGTATAGTCCTGAAGAAGCAACAGTGGGTACCATAGTCCTTAAGAAGATTTTTGGCAACAGAATGAAGGACAGTATAAGCAGTTTCCCAAATGTCATAACTCAGTTTTACTTCATTTTATGATTGGATATGGATTAAATACGATGAATAATTGAAATAACTGACATACCAATAGCATTTAAGGCTCAACTATAACAGGAGGGCACACACAAGTCACACAGGGGATACTCGTGGACACCTGGTCCAAATGATCAGTGAGACTGTGCCACAGGATCCCACAGGGCGCCTACTATGTAAGGCCAAATGGCCGAAACTGGGAGATGTAACATATCTACTTAATACATATAAACAAACACAGAGAGGCAGCCCAAATGAAGAAACAAAGAAATATGTCCCAAGTAAGAGAACAAGAGAAAAATCTAGAAAAAGAATTAAATGAAATGGAGGCAAGCAATCTATCAGATACAGAGTCCAAAACAATGGTCATAACTACTCTAGGAACTTAGTGAGAACTTCAACAAAGAGATAGCAAGCATTAAAATTGACGTAGGGCCGGCCAAGTGGCTCAGTTGGTTAAGAGCTCACTCAAGAGTGCAAGCTGAGCTCTGAGCAACAGTGGTTCGATGCCAACCCAAGCTGAGTTGCTGTTGAGCTGCCAACAGGTGGCAGAATGGCTCAGCTAAAAGTAAAAAATAAAAAAATAAAAAAATAAAAAATAAAATGGGCATAGAAACCCTGAAAAAGAGCTAGTAAGAAGTGAGGAATATAATAACTGAAATGAAGAATGCATTACAAAGAATCACCAGCAGACTAAATTGCTGTTCAATTAGCAATTTAGAATCAGCAATTTAGAACACAAGATAGCAGAAAATAACCAATTGGAACAGCAAAAAAGAAAAAGGAATAAACAACAATGAAGATAGTTTAAGAGACCTCTGTGACAACATTAAGCATAACAACATTCACATCATAGGGCTACCAGAAAGAGAAGCAGAGAGCAAAGGGTTGAGAATGTATTTGAATAAATAATGACTGAAAACTTGCCTAACCTGGCAAAGAAAGAGATATACAAGTCCAGGAAGCAGGGAGTGTCACAAAAAGGTGAACCCAAACACACCCCAAGACACATTATAATTAAGGTGGTAAAGTTTAAAGACAAAGAGAGAATCCTAAAAGCAGCAAGAGAAAGGCCAGTAGTTACTCACTAGGGAGCTCTCATAAGAATGTCAGGTTATTTCTCAAAAGAAACTTTGCAGGTCAAAAGGGATTGGCACAAAATATTCAGAGAGATGAAAACCAAGGATCTATAACCAAGAATAGTCTATACGGCAAGGTCATCAAATAAAATTAAAAGAGAGATAAAGAGCTTTCAAGTCAATAAAAAGTTAAAGCAGTTCATCACCACCAAACCAATACCATAAAAAAATGTTAAAGAGACTTTAAGAAAAAGAAGGGAAGGAAAAAAGAACATAAATATGAATAATAAAATGGCAATAACTATGTACCTATCAACAATCACTTTAAATGAAATGGATGAAATGGTCCAATCAAAAGACACAGGGTACCTGAATGGATAAGAAAACAAGACCCATACATTTGCAGTCCACAAGAGATCCAACTCAGATCAAAAGACACAGACTGAAAATAAAGGGGTGGAAAAAGATATTTGATACAAATAGAAGTGAAGAAAAAGTACAATAGCAAAAATTTTATCAGATAAAATAGACTTTAAAAGAAAGGCTATAATGAGAGACAAACAGGGACATTACATAATGATAATGGAATCAATATTACAAAATGATGTAACCCTTGTAAACATGTATACACCCAATATCAGAGTACCTAAATATATACAACAAATACTGACACATAAAAAGAGAGATCGACAGTAACATGAACCTAGTAGGGAACTTTAAATCCCCGTTGACTCCAATGGACAGATCTTCCACACAAAATATCAGCAAAAAAACAGCAGCCTAAAATGACACACTAGAATAGATGGATTTAATTGATATTTTCAGAGTACTTCACCCCAAACCAGCAGAACAAACATTCTTTTCAAGTGCAAATGGAACATTTTCCATGACAGACCACATGGTAGGCCACAAAACAAGTTTCAATAAATTTTAAAAGACCGAAATCATACCAAGCAACTTCTCCGACCATAATGGCATGAAACTAGAAATCAATTACAAGAAAAAAACTGAAAAACACATAAACACATGGAGCTAAATAACGTGCTACTAAATAATGAATGGATCAACAATGACATGAAGGAAGAAATAAAAAAAATACCTTGAGTCAAATGAAAATCCATGGCACAGAGCAAATGCAGACATAATTGAGATATTCATAGCAATACAGGCCTACTTCAAAAAAAAAAGAAAAATCTTAAAAGTAAATAATTTCACCTTACACTTAAAGGAACTAGAAAAAGAACATCACACAAAGCCCAAAGTGAGAAGGAAGGAAATAATAAAGATCAGAGTAGAGATAAATGAAAACAAGTCTAAAAAAATCATAGAAAAGATAGATGAAACCAAGAGCTAGTTCTTTGAAAAGATAAACAAAATTCATAAACCTTTAACTAAACTCATCAAGAAAAAAAGAGAGAGGATGCAAACAAATAAAATCAGAAATGAAAGTAGAGAAGTAGCAGGACTTCCGGTAAAATGGCGGAATAGACAGACGCTGTGCTAACTACCTCACAGGATCACACCAAAATTACAAACAAATTATACAGCATTCAACCCCGGAGGTCCCCGGAACACTACATGAACAGAACCATTAAGCGAAGAACTTAAAGAGGAGGCCACGTCAAGTCTGGTAGAATGGGCGGAGACGAGAGAGGGCGAACCGCGTGAGGGAAGCCCCAGCCCTGGGGAGCCTTCTCCGGTTGGGGGAGAGACCCTCCGGCCGCACATCAAGCTCACCAGCCTAGAGTTCCTTTGCTGGGAAGAGGAGTTCCAAGATAACTGGCAGTAAATTAGTGAGGACTCTCTTTGCTCAGAAAGGTGAGGCTAAGAGCGGCTAGAGAATCAGTGGGGCCCGTGCATGGGCTTGCTCCCTGGTGAGCACTGACCTGGTTCCAGGGGGAGGGAGTGGCTCTGTGAGCCTGGCCCAGGAGTCTGCGGGGACGGACTGAACTGAGCACCTTTGGTGCAAAGGCTGGAGGTTTTTGGACTGTTGTTCCCGTGGTGTGGAGCCTGCATGCGAGAGGTGTGCAGGAGGGCACCATTTTGTCAGGGTTGGGCCCTCCCATGGAGGATCAGGTCCGAGACCTCATTGGCTTGGTGGAATTGGCGCAGAAGTGCGTGTGTGCGTACACGCACGCCTATGGCCTTGGGTCCCCGGCCTCCATGAGGCTTATACTGCGTTGCCAGGGAAACGCTGGGCGGGTGCCCTCCGGCTCCAACAGCCGGCTCACTGAGACGCCGGAGTGCGCGAGACGTCTCGGGTCCCCGCTGTCCGCACTGCGCTTGCAGAGTTGCAAGGCTGGTGATTGGTTGTCGGGCTGCTCAGCCTGATCTGCGAGCGGCTGATTGGGACAGGCTGAGACTGGGACTTTTCCTGGGAGTGTTGGGCTGTGAGCTGTGTGCCTGTGTGATCCAACCAGGGCTCTCCTGGTGATCTAATACATCAAAGCAATCTCAGAGCGACAGCCAGAATGAGGAAACAAAGAAACATGTCACCAGTAAAAGATGAGAAGAAACCCTAGAAATGGAACTAAATGAAGCAGAGGGATCCAAACTTTCAGAGACACAGTTTAGAACACTGATGATAAGAATGTTTAACAAACTTAGTGAGGACATAAGGAAGGATAGAAAAATCATAAAAAACAACCAGTTAGAACTAAAGAATACAATAACTGAAATGAAGAACACACTCGAAGGAATGACCCATAGAGTAGATGAAGCAGAGGAGCGGATCAGCGATTTGGAAGACAAAATAGCAGAAATCACCCAGTTGGCACAACAAAAAGACCAAAGAATAAAAAACAATGAAAATAGTTTAAGAGCACTATGGGACATAGGAATACCAGAAGGAGAAGAGAAGAAGCAATGGGTCGAGAATGTATTTGAAAAAATAATGACAGAAAACTTCCCTACCCTGGTGAAGGAAATCAACATACATGCCCAGGAAATGCAGAGGGTTCCAAACAAGCTGAACCCAAACAGGTCCATACCAAGACACATCATAGTTACAACAGCAAAGGTTAAAGACAGAGACAGAATACTAGAGGCTGCAAGAGAAAGACAGCAGTTTACATACAAAGGAACTCCTATTTGACTAACAGCTGACTTGTCTACAGAAACTCTGCAGGCCAGAAGGGAGTGGCAGGAGATATTCAAAGTGACACAAAATAAAGGCCTACAACCAAGATTGCTCTACCCAGCACAGCTATCACTTAAAATTGAAGGAGAAATAAAGAGCTTCTCAGAAAAGAATAAGCTTAAGGAATTCATTAACACCAAGCCAGCATTGCAACAAATGTTAAAAGGGCTTTTTTAAACAAAAGAAAGGGGTAAACAAGCTAACCCAGGAAGACCAGGAATACAAATAACAAAATGGCAATACATATGCACCTATCAATAATCATTTTAAGTGTGAATGGGCTAGATGCTCCAATCAAAAAACAGAGAGTGGCTGAGTGGATAAGAAAATAGGACACATGTATATGCTGTTTACAGATGGTATAAGATATTTCATGCAAATGGAAATGAGAAAAAAAAGCTGGAGGACCAATACTTATTTTGGACAAAATAGACTTTAAAATGATTACAATTAAAGACAAAGAAGGGCACTATAACCCTAATAAATATCTATGCACCCAACATAGGAAGACCTAATTACATATAACAGATTTTGACAGACATAAAGACAGAGATCAACAGTAACACTATCATAGTAGGGGACTTCAACACCCCATTGTCACCAATGGACAGACCCTTTAGACAGAAAATCAACACAGAAAGAGGGGCCTTAAATGACACTTTAGACCAGCTGGACTTCGTTGATATTTTTAGAGCATTTCACCTTGAAAAAACAGAATATACATTTTTCTCAAGTGCACATGGGACATTTTCCAAGATAGACCATGTTAGGCCACAAAACAAGTCTCAGTAAATTTAAGAAGATTGAAATCATATCAAGCAGATATAAAGGAAAAACTGATGGTTGATGGCTGGGAAGGAGTGGGGATGAGGGAGAGGGGGAAGGTTTTGGACAGCGTAGGTGGGTGATTACAATGTTGCCGCAGGGAAATGGGGGCAGTTCTGGGAATGTAATTGATAATGTTGTGAAGAGACTATTATGTTAAGTGAAATAAGTACCATATGATCTCACTTATATGTGGAATCTGAAAAACTGAATGAACAATCAAAGTAAACAGTCTCAGAGATATAGAAGAAAAACTGAGAGTTGCTAGTTGGGAGGGAGGTGGGATAAGGGGAAAGGGGAAGGGATTAGACGGCATAAATATACAACTACAATATTGCCACAGGGTTATGAAACAGTTCGGGGAATATAATAACACTGTAAAAATTTTGTGGCATGTCAGATGGTCATATGTCTTGTTAGGGAGACCACTTCATGGATGGAGTAGAGGCATTATCACTGCACTGTACACCTGAAGCTGATGTTGTATAATATTGTATTCCAACTGTAACTGAATATATAGATAGTCATGGGATGTGGAGTATACTGTGGAAGGGAGTCAAAGGAATTGTAATGGATATGTATGATATGGGGGGAGGAGTGGGGTGGCGAACTGGGGGTGGGGGGTTGTCACTTTGGGGGGTTAATAGTATAACTATTGCATTGTGTTGTACACCTGAAACTAATTTAAAAAACAAACAAAACAAAAAGAAAGTGGAGAAGTAGCAACTGACACAACAGAAATGCTAAAAATTATAACAAAATACTATAAACAATTATAAGCCAATAAATTGGACAATATGCAAGAAATGGAGAAACTCCTAGAAACATTCAATCTTCTAAGACTGAATCAAGAAGAAATAGAAAATCTGAACAGAGCAATTACCATAAACGAAATTGAATCAGCAATCAACAAGTTCCCAAGAAAACAAAAGTCCTGGACCACATGACTTGATAGGTGAATTTTACCAAACATTCAAAGAAGAATTAACATCTGTCCTTTTCAAATTATTCCAAAAAATTACAGAGACTGAAAGCCCCTAACCTCATTTTATGAGGACATCATTAAACTGTTTCTAAAATCAAACAAATGTGTTATTCAAAAAACAAAATATAGGTGGATATTCCTGATAAATATAGATGCAAAAATCCTCAACAAAACATTAGCAAACTGAATTCAGCAATACATTTTTAAAACATCATACACCATGATCAAGTGGGATTTATTCCTGGGATGTAAGGATGGTTCAATATCTGCAAATCATTTAACATGATGCACCACATAAACAAATGAAAAGTAAAAATCATATGATATAGCAATAGATGCAGAAAATGCTTTTCACAAAATCCAGCATTCATTTATGATAAAAACTTTTAGCAAACTGGGAATAGAGGGAATACATCTCATCATAATAAAGGCCATATATGATAAGCCCACAGTTAACATCGTACTCAATGGGGAAAAGGTAAAAGCATTCTCCTTAATATCAGGAACCAATTGAGGATGTCCACTTTTACCACTTTGATTTAATATAATACTGGTAGTCCTTGCCACAGTAATTCGGCAAGAAAAAAATAAGTCATCCAAATGGGAAAGGAAGAAGTAAAACTGTCATTATTTGCAGATGACATAGTACTATATGTAGAGATCCTGGAAGATTCCACCAAAAAACTTAGAACTAATAAATAAGCTGCCAACAGGTGGCAGGATGGCTCAGGTAAAGAAAAACAGACAAACAAACAAACAAACAAACAAAAAACCAATAAATTAATTCAGTAAAGTAGCAGGATACAAAATTAATATACAGACATCATTTGCATTTTATACACCAATATAGAACTGTCAGAAAGGGAAATTAAGAAAACAATCCCATTTACAACTCTATCCAAAAATTAATAAAATTCTTAGGAATAAGTTTAACCAAGGAGGTAAAAAAAACCTGTACTAAGAAAACTGTAAGACACTGAAGAAAATAATTGAAGAAGATATAAATAAATGAAAGCATATACCATAATCATGGATAGGAAGAATTAACATTGCTAAGATGTCCATACTACCCAAAGCAATCTGTAGATTCAATGCAATCCCTATCAACACACCAATGGCATTTTTCACAGAACTAGAACAAATAATCTTAAAATTTATATGGAACCACAGAAGACACCAAAGACCCACAGCAATCTTGAGAAAGAAGAACAAAATTAGAGGCATCACATGACCTGATATCAAATTATACTAAAATGAGATAGTAATCAAAACAGCATGGCACTGACATGAAAACAGACACATAGATCAATGGAAAAGAATAGAGAGCCCAGAAATAAAATCCATGCCAAATGGTCATTTATTCTATGACAAAGGAAGCAAGGATATAGATTAGGATAAAGACAGTTTATTTAAGAAGTAGTGCTAGGAAAACAGAACAGATACATGCAAAAAATGAAACTGGACCACCTTCTTACACCATATACAGGAATAAACTCAAAATGGATTAAAGACTTAAATGTAAGAACTGAAACCATAAAACTCCTTGAAGGCAGTAAACTCTTTGGCATGTCGCTTGCAATTTTTTTTTTTTTGTATGTCTCCTTGGTCAATAGAAACAAAAGGAAAAAGACTAAAAGGTTTTTGTACAGCAAGAGAAACCACCAACAAAACAAAAAAGTCTACTGAAAGGGAGAAAAATGCAAATTAAAACCACTGAGATATTACCTCACATCTGTCAGAATGGATATTAGCAATAAATCAAGGAATAACAAGTTTTGGGGGGGATTGGAGAATAGGGCACCCTCTGTATTTCTGCTAGATGCTTGTACTTGCTTCTATATTCATTCTGTTGGATTAATTGCTTTGGTTGAAGCACATGTAGAAAATATGACCTCACAAAGATTTTTATTTGGAAAAGAAAGGGCATTTTAATAACACTTTTCAGATAATTATAAATATTCATCTTTGATATTACATCAGAATGCTTCAAGTGGCAGTTTCTTAAAGGATGCTTATAATGTGAAATCAAATCACATAGTTACACTACAATCCATTAGCGCACTTTTGCAATATGAATGGATCTTTATTTTACAATATCATGCAATGTTCATTTGGAAAACACTAGGCCAATGAGTTATGCAGAATATCCAAATATTGACACATCATTATGTCATATCTAAAAAGTCACATTCAGGAGCATCATCACCAGTCTCATAAGAAAAGTCTTTAGATATTGAGATGCTTTCAAGCTCAGTGGTGGATATATTTGCCCAAATTCTAATTTTCACTTGAAAGCTCAAATTTCATCATTGACAACAAATAATTTGAGTTGCTTTCCTTAAAACCACAGGGTTATTTGGGTAATTTTTAATAAAATGGGATCCAATCGACCATGCCTAAATAAGCATAGTTTTTCTGACAATTTTTTTTTTTAAGTAAAAATAGTGACCCTAGAAGACTCACTAGTTAAGCTCATAACTCCAACAATATCAATTGCATAATTAGCTTCCCTCAAGACAACTATGTAATTTCAGTATTGAAAAATTGGGATTTTATGCAAACTTCTAATTTTGTCACACAGAATATTAAAGACATGATTCTAGGGTTGAGATTTTATAAAGTGAGTAGTTTTTACTGCTTAATCAAGGAAATTATTTGTTGTTGTTTTTTCCCCCCTGTAAGTATATACACACTTTGATGCCACTAACTATGGTGCCAGCAGTTATATTCCACATTGGTTTTGCACTACTGGTACAAGTATCCACCCAGTAAAAATAAAACGGTGTCTTAATATTGTTATGAGAACAGTTTTGACCTTACAGACTCATAAAGAATTTCAGTGACATCCAGTTCTCCACAGACCACACTGTGGGAAGTCATGATCTACACAATGTTTGTTAGTTTTCTGTTACACCAGGATAAATTACCAATATAACAGCAGCTTAAAACAAAACAAATTTATGATCTTAAAGTTTCTGCATGTCAGAAGCCTTGGTGGGTGTACATGGATCCTCAACAATGCTGAAATTAAGGTATTGGTAAGGCTGCGTTCCTTTCTGAAGGATGTGAGGAAAAACAAGCTCCCAAGATCATTCAGGCTGTTAGCGGAATTCAGTTTCTTCTGAATTTATATCACTGTCTGCTTGCTGGTTGACAGCTGTTACCAATCTTTGCTCCTAGAGACTACTTGCATTCATTTGCACGTCTGCGATGTGGCCCTCTGTAACAATATGGAGTCTAGTCCCTCTTCCTCTTGCATTTTATCAGCCATATTTCTCTTACTCTAGCCAGAGGAATTTTTGTGCTTTTAATAGCTTATATCATAGGTTGGTTCCACCTGGATAATCCAAGGCAATCTGCCCATTTTAAGATCTAAATTATTAAAGAATATCTGCAAAGTTCCTTGTATGGTGGAAATAACATATTAAGAGGTTCCAGGGTTTAGAGCACGGACATCTTTGGATCATTCTGCCTACCAGTGTTCCCTCTGGCTCCCAGAAGTTTACATCTTTCCCAAATACAGAATACAGTCACCATATCTTAAGGTCTCCAAATTCCTGATCTCATTACCGTATCAACTCAAAGTGCAGGATCTCTTCTAAATCTCATCAGCTCAAAAGACCCAAGTGCTATCATATAAATCATCTATTTAAACTCTTGATTTATTCTGGGGCACAGTTACTCTCCATGTTTGAACCTACGAAACTAAAGAAATAAGTCATCTGCCCTTAAAATGCAAAGATAGGACACATGTGATAACAGTTATATATATTCTGATTAAAGGCTTAAACAGAAGGGAAATAGGTAAAATAAAATCACTGGTCCAAAACCATTTTGAAATTCAGCTGTGCATATTCCTTTAGGTTTCAAGGCCTTGAAATGATTCTTTACATGTCTGGATTCTCTGAGAGTCATCCTCCCTTTATTATGAAAGGTAGCATGTATTTACAACTGAATAGTCTTATCAGCTTGTTTCCTTCCAGTTGAATTTTTTTAAAATCCTACAGACATTTCTCATTTTTGTCCCTCTGCATCATTTAATCCAAGCTGGCAGTGTTTCTGTGATATATTGGGTTGTCGGAAAAGTCATGACATATTTTTTCTATGTTTTTCATTGCAAAAATGTGTCATGACTTTTCCAACAACCCAATAATATTCTCAAGAACTCTGTGGGTCTCTCATATATGTCACAGAAATTCACTCCATTAAACCAAAAATTATTTTCATAGATGTTTTTGATATAGTCCCTTTCTATATTTGGTTTCCACTGAGATGGCTGAGCGACTATACCCTTCAGCTTCCTATAGACATTCTGGTTTGATTGAGAGAAATCTGTGGGAGATACTGTTAATCTCTTGAAAGAGCCTTTTGTATAACTAAACCACTCTGATGTTTGGATATTTCTTAGATTTCATAAAATGTTTGTAGAGTCACCCCCAGCCTTTTCTCTAGGGTACCCTTTTCCTGACAGTGAATTTATAAATTTTTACCTCTTTTGCCATATGTTTAGGCTCAGAGTTCCCAAATCATACAGTCTGGGTTCCTTTTTGTTTAACAACTCTTGCCTCTCACTTATAATCAAAGGACAGATAACCAGCTTCCAAGACAAGGTAAAGCTAAAGGAGTTCATCAACACCAAACCAGTATTATAAGAAATGTTATAAGAACTTCTTTAAGAAGAAGGAAAAAAAAATCAAAACTATGGATAATAAAATGGCAATAACTACATATCTATCAACAATTACTTTAAATGTAAATGGATTAAATGCTCAAATCAAAAGACATGGAGTGGCTGAATGAATAAGAAAAAGAGACCCTTACATATGCTGTCTACAAGAGACTCACTTCAGATTGAAAGACACAAAGAGACGGAAAGTAAAGGAATGGAAAAGAAAAAAAAAGCTGGTGCAACAATACTTATACCAGACAAAATAGACTTTAAAACAAAAGTCATAACAAGAGGCAAAGACCCAGTAATCCCACTTCTGGGTATTTATCTGAAGAAACCCAAAACACCACCTCAAGGGGTTGTGTGCATCCATATGTTCACTGCAGCATTATTTACAATAACCAAAATATGGAGGCATCCTGGGTGTTCATCAATGGGTGAATAAAGAGGTGGTATATATATATATATATATATATATATATATATATATATATATATATATATATATATATATATATAATGGAATATTATTCAGCCAAAAAAAAAAAACAACAAATGAAATCTTGCCACCTGCATCAACATGGATGGACTTACAGGGTATTGTGCTAAGTCGAGTAAGTCAGACAGAGAAAGACAAATGCCTTATGATTTCACTTATATCTGGAATCTAAAGAAAAAAATAAATGAACACACAAAACAGAGAAACACTCACAGATACAGAGAACATTTTGATAGTTGTCAGATAAGAGGAGATTGGGAAAAATGGGTGAAAATGGTGAAGGGATTAAATAGTACAACTTGGTATTTACAAAATAGTGGGGATATAAATTATAGCATAAGGATATATGTTGAGGGCCGTGTAGCCTAATATTGAGGGGCACGCAGTGTTGAGGACTGTGTAGCCCAATATTGAGGGGCATGCAGGCTGACTTTAGTGGGCTTGGTGAATCATAAACTTGTTTATCTGCTCCTATTGTTTCCTTGCTGCACCTGGAGGGTGCTTACTATTTACTAAGGAATGTGGTGAGGATGGCCGGATCCTTCGGACACAAAAGAAAGATGGCTATCTGGGTTAATGGAAGAAAACGGCTTAAGAAACTAACCAAGGTTTCACTGACCTTTAGACTATTGGTAAACAGTTAATGATCTACTTTTCACTGAGGTAATGCATATTTTTCCTACGCGTACCCTTGCACGTACCTCCTACCTAAAAAATGTATATAAAGCCTGCAACAAATAAACTGGAGATCTATCTCTCCATTTTCTGTCTTTTACTGCAACAAACAGTTTCTGTCTTTCCTTAACCGCCGACGCCGTGTCCACCTTCTTGAACCCTGGTCAGCGGGGGCTGGTCCCCCGCAGATATAAACAATAATATTGTAATAACTATGCATGGTGTTAGATGGATACTAGATTTATTGGTGTGGTCATTTTATAAGTTATATAAAAGTCTAATCACTATGTTGTACACTTGAATCTAATATAATATTGTATGTCAACTGTAACTGAAAAATAAAAAAGTATGAAAAAATAATACACACATTTATACACTGTGCTTCAACTTACTTAAAGTTTAAGAATAGATAATAATAAGGAATATTTTATTCAGAGGTATTTACATTATGGGTTAAACTACAAAAATCAAGATAAAGATTAATAAGAAAAAAATCAGGGACTGGTTAACTGTGGAAAGGGGGTGCATTGCCAATGGGCCACATAGAATGTTGTTTCTAAGAGACTGTTATGATATTGTGGTAGGTGGAAAAATGTTTGCTTTTCATTATTCTTAATTTGTGCATATGTGTTTGATTCACACATGCGTCATACATTTCCAAGAAAAATGTGGAAAGGTCTACCTCAACAGGTAGACAAGGGCCATGTATTTGACTTCTGATATCATCAGATACTGACTAGAACAAGATGAACATACTTATTGAAGGACCAGTTCTAAAATCAAACATCAATAATTGATGCTTTCTTCAATTCTCTTTAACAACTTACTTTGTAATTAATTAAAGAAATGCTATGCATCCACACCTAGCCAACATATAACTCACTCTACATACATTCCAAAATTGGTAGTAGTTAGGTCAATATTCTACTAAATATATACGAGATATGACAATTAAGTTCATGAACTTGTTGCAACGATATTGCTAAAGTTTTTTAATATCAGAGGGATTATCCATTATGAATTTGTAACACCTGGACAGTCAATCAAGTTTACTATTAGGAAGTGCTGAAAAGGCTGCAAGAAAAAGTTAGATGACCTGAACTTTTCGCCAACAATTCATGGCTTTAGCTTCAAAACAATGTACCAGCTCACGCAGAACTGTCTGTGAGGGAGTTTTCAGCCAGTAAACAAATAACTGCATTGGAACAGCCTCCCGACTCACCTGATCTGGCCCCCAATGACTTCTTTCTTTACCCAAAGATAAAGGAAATATCAAAAGGAAGACATTTTGATGATATTCAGGACATCAACAATAATATGACAACAGCTCTGATGGCTATTCCAGAAAAAGAGTCCCAAAATTGCTTTGAAGGGTGGACTAGGCACTGGCGTCGGTGCATAGCTTCCCAAGGGGAGTACTACAAAGGTGACCATAGTGATATTCAGCAATGAGGTATGTAGCACTTTATCTAGGATGAGTTTGCTAACTTAATAGGCCAGAACCTCTACATTATGTCCTTTAGTCACTGACATTAGTTTTCGTTTTGACCTTTTTGCTGAAACACTGAGAAGTTTTGTTTTTTTTTTTCCATAAATGGAAAAGTTAGGAAGTACAGTTAAGGAAAAAAACAGCAGAAGTAAAAATTTTGGATTTCTGTCATTGACACTGCTTTGGACTTCACCTGTGATGCAAGTTATTACCCAGAAAATAAGTTTGATAGCATTTCTCCACTTCCATAAATTGAATAATTTAATAAATAATTATAAAGGGTTTACATGTACAACATGTCTCTATTGATATATTAATGCTGATGTTATGCATAATACAAACTCTTAGTTCTTTTGCCATGTTTTAGTTTTACCACCAACTTGGAAATGAGTTGACAATTTGCTTTTAAAACTTACTTCTGTTTCTTTGAACCTGACCTTAGCATCATTTAACAAAGCATAAAGAAAAAATATTAAATCATAGCTATGTAATCCTTACTGAATTTCAGTAGATGTTTCTGAATCTGCAAAGCCAGAGGAAATAACAACAACGATGGTAGAATTTTCTCATGTAAATAAGATTTCCATCTTTTTATTATGTATGAGAGTTTTCTTCCAGAATACAGGATTCTAAATTCATGTACAGAATAAATGAGGCCACTGAGAAATAAAGCCTGCTGGTCCTCAGTATAACAAATGAGTTAACAATCAACAAAAATTGAAAAAGTGCTCAATTTCTTCATAAGATTTCAAAAACATATCTCTAGAGAATAATCTTATCTTTCAATATAACAGAAAAATACTAATACTTCACAGTCGCATAGCATTTTATGTACAAACTATTTCCACATTTTTATCTTACTTCATCCTCATTAAAATCTTGCAAGCTATATATTTCACAGCTGATAAGATATCTGAGAGATGTTATGTGCCTTGTCTAATATCACACAGCTAATGACTCAGAACACGATATTTAAGGCCGTGTTTTTTTTTTTTTTTATCCTAATAGCAATCTACCATATTCCATACCTTAAAGGGCACAAGCCTAGTCACTTCCAATAGGAGAGAAACCATAAGCTCATTCAGAGAAAAGGGTTACAATGAGGACAGATTTTGATTAGCCAGATGACCAATACCACCACTAGGTATAATTTAACAACATTGATTTTAAATTCACTGAATGACTGAGCTTTTCAGTAAATGGTTTTGACTTTGTACCCAAATTCCAATGAAAAATTTAGAGAAATAACTATTAGCCACCTAATGATCTGCAAAGAGAAAAAAAAAACATGAAAAATGACAGACCAACCTTGTCAGTTCTTATAGGATCAGCTACCTGTCTTTTAACTGAAGCACATTTAGAATGTGTAAGTGTGTACATGCATGTGGGTATGTATGAGAGAGAGAGACAAAGGAGAGAGAATGTTGTGTAAATTATCGTATTAATGTGTCATTTTCTGACACATATTTTTATCTATCAATCCATAACTCAAATGAATGATTAATATATAAGCATCCTTCAACAAATAAATAATTTCCTAATCATATATTACCACTCTGAGTAATTATACCCAATATCTTATTACAGCCTCTGTGCTAGGAAAAGCATACTTCAGAATGGTATGTACTTAGGAATCCATAGGAAATATCCAAACATTTCATGTATATTTCACTTCTAGCCTTTAAAAAATTGTTCCCCTGGAATAATCACATACAATAATTCAACATCAACAGTAGTGCCAGTGTTAGTTTTTCCCCTTGAGTAGCGGTATTTCTTTGGGAAGACTGAAGGAAATTCAAGACAAATATTCTTATAAAAATATGGGGAAATGATGAGTATCAGACATTATTGCTCAAAGGCAATAAGAAATGTATATGCACACATGTATATATATCATCATGGAAAAAGCTACAGTTTAGAAGCAAATGTATGGGATTTGGGAAAATAAAATGAGATGCTATTGCCATTTGATAAAAAAGACAATGTTTGTTAAGAGTACTCTGGCCCGCCGAGAGGCGCGGTGGTTAAGCGCTGGCTTGGGAAGTCAGCGGCCCCGGTTCGGGTCCCACGTATGAGGGCCAGTGACACTGTCCTCAAAAAAAAAAAAAAAGAGTACTCTGGACCACTTTCTAGTTCCATATGTAAGGAGATTGGAAGTTACCACTTCATCCTAAAAGCAAGTATAATAAAAAAATGACTAGACTAAAAATTAACAATTATTCTTGGGTCCCTAAGACAGAGGAGGGCACAGGGCAAACCACTGCCCTCAAGATTGGGAATACCAATAGGTGAACACAGGGAGTCATTGCTTACCAGGTCTGACTCAGGAGCAGAGACCACCACAGAAACCTGTGTTGGAGTAGGAAAACCTAAACTGTAATTGACACATCTCTGGAAGCTTAGTGTTCACAATGCAGAGAGCTATAATTCCAAGGGGGCTCAGTCATAAGGGGTCACCCACAATATTGTGAGGTTTACCTCCAGCAGTTTGACCAGATCCCCACAGTAAATTCTGAAGAAAACTATCTTTGCATCTGGCAGGGGGAGGACCATTTTGAAATGCATTTTTATTAACATATTCTTATTAACAAGGCCTGCTCTTAGAGGAAAAGAGTTAAAAAGAACATAACCTGCTAGGGTATTATTAGAGACTGACTGACTGGGGAAAGGGAAACACTCAACTCCAGCTACCTCTATTCTTCCATGTGGGAGAAAGGGAATACCCAACTCCAGCCCACTCTAGCCAGGTTAATATCTCAACTAACTGAGGAGGGAAAAAAAACCGAGAAACTCTTGTAGAGTTTACAGAACAGGAGCAAAGGCTCACTAAATGTTTGAGACCTAATCATTCAACTACAGAATACTTTGTCCCCCCTATACACACACACCACTACATTACAAAGCTTTATTTATAGCATTTTTTTTTATCCAGTACATCATGCCCAGCTATCAAGAAAAATTTACAAGGCATACAGAAGGAAAAAAAAAAGACAAAGGAAAAAAAAATAACTTGAAGACTTGAAGAGGTATTATAAGCCTCAGAATCAGAGATATCAGGAAACTGGAATTATCACACAGGGAATTTAAAACACCTATGATTAATATACTAGGAGTCTAAGGGATAAAGTAGCATGCAAGAACAGATAGCAATGTGAGCTGGAAAATGGAAATCTGAAGAAACAATGAAAAAGAAATGCTAGAGATCAAAAACACTGCAGGAGAAGTGAAAAGTGTCTTTGGTGAGCTTATTAGTAGACTGGATACAGTTGAGGAAAGAGTCTCTGAACTTGGGAATATCTCAACAGAAACCTCCAAAACTGAAAAGCAGAGAGAACAAAGACTGAAAAGAAAACATGACAGAATATCCAAGTATTGTGGAATAACTACAAGAGGTATATCATACTCATAAGGAGAATACCAGAAAGAGGAAAAAGAAAGGAATGAAATATTTGAAACAACATCTGAGAATTTTCCCAAATTAATGTCAGGCATCAACCACAGATGCCGGAATCTCACAGAACACCAAGCAGGAAAAATGCCAAAATAAGTACACTTAGGCATATTATTTTCAAGCCACATAAAATCGAAGATAAATTAAAAAAAAAAACCTTCAAATAAACCAGAGGGAGAAAAACAGCTTATCTATATAGGAAAAAATATAAGAATTGTATCTGACATTCCAGAAACCATGGAAGCAAGAAGAGTTGAGTGAAATATTTAAAGTGTTGATAGAAATAAAAACATCAAACTAGAAGTCTGTACTCTGCAAAATTATCTTTCAAAAGTGATGGAGACACTATATTAGAAACTCAGATCTGAATAAAGTAAGGAAGAGCATCAAAGAAGGAATAAGTCAAGGTAAAATAGAAACATTTAGTTTTCTCATTCTTAATTGGTCTAACAGATAACGATTTTTTCAAAATAGTAACACTGACAGTCTATTTGATTGTGCATGCTTGTACATGCTTATATATAAGTGAAATGAATGCTAGCAATGATAGAAGGGACAGGAGGGAGGAATTAGGATAATATTATTATTATAAGGGACTCAACACTATAGTGAAGTGGTATAACATCATTTGAAAATAGACTTGCATTAGCTATAAATGCTTATTACAAACTCTAAGGCAATCACTAAAAAGAAGTAACAAAAATGTATAACTGATATGCCAAAAATAGGAGAGAAATAGGAATCATATAAAATACTCAATTAAAACCACATAAGGCAAGAAAAGAGGAGAGATAAGAATAATAACAAAGAACAGGGCAACACACAGAAAACAATAATAAACATAGCAGATATTAATCTAACAATGAGCAATAATTACTCTATAGTAAAGGTCTAAATGCAACAATTAAAAGACAAATTGTCAAAGTGGATCAAAAAACAAGACCCAGCTCTAGCTTGTCTATAGGAAATCCACTTTAAATATAAAGACACATATACATCAAAGTAAACTGATGGAGAAAAAATATACCATGGTAAAAATTATGAAAAGAAAGCAGAAGTAGGTATATTAATCTCAGACAGAGTAGATGTCAGGGCAAGAAAAATTACCGATGAGAAATAAGGGCATTGCATAACAATAAAGGGATCAGTTCTACAGGAATACATAACAATTCTTAATACATATGTACCTAACAACAAAGCATCAAACTATGTGAAGCAAAAACAATACAATTGCAAAGAGAAATAGATTAATCCACTATCATAGTTGGGAACATCAACACTCCTCTATTAGAAATGGACAGATTAAGCAAGAGGAAAATCAGTGGGGATATAGTTGAATTGAACAACACCATCAATCAAATGGATATAATTGATACCTATATACTGCTTCATCTAATAAGAGCAGAAAACACATTTTTTTTCAAGTTCACATGGAACATTCACCAAGATAGACCACATTCTGGGTCATAAAGCAAGCTTCAATACATTTTAAAGAATAGAAATCATAGAATGTCTGATCTCAGATCACAATAAAGCTAGGGACCAATTACAGAAAAATAATTGAAAAACCCCAAAGCACACAGAGATTAAATAACAACCTTCTAAATAGCACATGGGGAAAAGAAGAAATCTGGAGAAAGACAAAAAATATTTTAAACCAGTTAGTGTACTCGAAGATGGCAGAGCAGATAAACACTGTGCCTACATCCTTCCATGAACACATTAAAATTACAGCTAAATTCTAGAATAACCAACTTGGAGACCCATCTGGAGTCTAACCAAACAAAAGTTCTATGACTAAAAATATAAATAAGAAGCCATGTCGAGACTGGTAGGAGAGACGGACATGCGGAACAGGTCCTAGTCCTCTGTGTGATGGTTGAGAATCAGGAGGGATATGTTGGAGGGATATGTTGGTTATCCCCAGAGGAGTGAGGAACCTCTGCCCTTCACACCAGACTTCCCAGCCAAGTACTAGAGGTTGGAAGAGGAGCCCCCACGACCTCTGGCTATGAAAAACAATGGGGATTCCAACTGTCTGGGTGGGATGGAAAGCTGCGGGACACCCAGACACCCTCTTAAATGGCCCGCACAGATTCACTTACTCACAGGCACTCACTTTGGGCTCTTCGCAGAGGGACAGTGACTCGGGAAGCATCAGAGACATATGGGGGGAAGAGGGGCAAACTGGGATGTGTGGCTTCAGGGGCAGTACTGAAAGTCAGCAGTTTCCTTATGTGAGGTTTTCCTCCCATGCAGTCAGCAGGCAGGCACCATCTTACCTATGTAGAGCCCCTCTGAACAGCCAAATGTGAATCTGACTGGCCTGGTGATCTCTGCTGCTCCACCCTGCTGATTCATTAGGACCCTACCCCACCCAACTCCCCCAACGCTGGAGAGGTCCAAATTTCCATGTATAAAACAAATAAGTCATGGGGATGTAATGTACAGCCTGGGGAATACAGTCAATAACATTGTGATAGTGTGGCACAGTGTCAAGTGGTTGCTGGACTTATCATGGTTATCACTTCTTTAGGCATATAAATGTTGAATAACTATGGTGTACCCCTAAAATGAATATAACACTGTATGTTAGCTATATATTTTTTTATTGTTTTTTGAGGGCAGTATCACTGGCCCTCATATGTGGGACCGAACCAGGGCCGCTGGCTTCCCAAGCCAGCGCTTAACCACCATGCCACTCGGCCAGCCCAGCTATATTTTTAATAAAACTTTAATAAAAGAAAGGAAAACAGGATAAAAATAAAGCTTCAGTCATTAAGGAAATGAAGTATTAGGACAGGATAAGAACATATACTGCTGGGAAAAAAATAGGTCCACACACATATGGAACATTGATATGTGTGAGAAGTGGCAGTATAGGACAGTGAAAGAAGGATCTCAAAATCATTGCATACACAAGGAATTAATTACAGGTATATTAAAGACTTTAATGTAAAAAACACAACTTAGAGGGAAGGGAGAGATGAATAGGTATAGCACAGAAGATTTTTAGGGCAATACCCTAAAAATTTTTAGGAAAATACCCTGTATGGTATTATAATGATGGCTATATGTTATTTCTATTTGGCTAAATCCATAGAATGTACAACACCAAGAGTAAAGCCTAATGTCAAGTGTGGACTTTGGTACTAATGGTGTGTCAATGTACTATATTTTGCCATGTAGAATAAAAATTTGGACATTTTTGTCCAAATTTGAGGGAAAAATAAGGATGCACATTACACATGGGTAGTACTAATTCTGTATCTATATACATGTTTTTAATTCTTTTACTTATGCTTATGAGTTAAAAATGTATAACTATTACATTGTTTTGTACACCTGAAACTAATAAAAAAAAAAAAAGAGGTGAGATTAAGGTAGAAGAAAAAAAAATGTAACTCTAGAAATCAATAGCGATATCCATATGCAAAATAATACCCTGGAAAATGATAATCAGTTTTGTTGAACTTATGACGAACTTGCAATGACAAAGAGTTCTTAGCCTTCTGTGATGCATAAATATCGCAAATTTGTTACCGGTATATAAAATTTCTTGTACCTTGTATCTGTTCTTGTGTTTTGTAATTATTTGTTAAATAAAATTTCTTGTACGATAATATGTTAAAAAAGAAATGCTAAAATTCCTTTATAACACAAAAAACAAGTACCTAAATGTAAACAAATGAAAAACTTGAATTAAAAAATTAAAATGAAAGATTGTTTTCCCTGAAAGTTTGGGCCAAAATCGTGGGTGCACATTTTTGCATGGGAGCACATGATATTCAACAAAATCTGGTAATTTCTTAGGTTGTTACAAATGTACCCCTCTGTGAGGTATGATGATAGTGGGGAGGCTATGGATGTGTAGATAGTGGGTGTACATGGGAAATCTCTGTATCTTCCTCTCAATTTTTCTGTAAACCTAAATCTGCTCTAAAAAAAAGTCTTTAAATTAGGAAAAAAAAAACACAACTTGGGAAAAATATTTTAAAGTAAATAAATATTTAAAATATTTTGAACTACATAAAACTTAAAACAAAACTGATGAAATTTGTGAGATACAGTGTAAGTAGTAGTCAATGGGGAATTTATAGCACTGATTGCATATATTAGAAAAGAAGAAAGATTTAAAATCAATAACTAAGTTTCCATCTTAGAAAATTCGAAAAAGAAGAGCAAATTAAATCCAAAGTAAGCCAAGTAAAATAAATGATAAGAATTAGAGTAGAAATCAATATAATCAAAAGAGAAATTTATAGAGGAAATTAATGAAACCAAAAGCTGGTTCTTTGAGAAGATTAATAAAATTAATGTATCCCTAGCCAGTCTAAGAAAAGAAGAGAGAGTACACAAGTTACTATGTCAGAAATAAAAGAAAAAAGACAGAGGAAACACATTTCTAATATCAAAAATAAAAGAGGAGACATAATTATAGATACCATGGGCATTCAAAGATAATAAAGGAATATTGTGACAACTATTCCCACAGATTTGATAACCTACATGAAACTTTCCAACTCTTTAAAAGATACAATTTGCCAAAACTCACATAAGAAAAAAATAGACACTCTGAATATGTCTATATCTGTTAGAGAAATTGAATCAATAATTAATAACCTCTCAAAACAAAAAGCACCAGACTTACATGGGTTCACTGGTGAAATTCAACAAACATTTAAGAAATACTTGTGCATCCCTACAACCTCTTTCAGAGGATAGAAGTGAGGGGAATACTTCATAACTCATTTAATGAGGCCCACATTACCCTAATATGAAAACCAGAAAAAGACATTAAAATAAAACAGTACTAGAAAATGATATTTTTCATGTACATAGATGCAGAAATCCTCAATAAATATCATCAAATTAAATTCAACAATATATAATAAGAATTATACACCACAACAAACTGGGATTTATTTCAAGTATGCAAGGCTGACTCAACATATGAAAATCAATTAATGTAATCCATCATATCAACAGGCTAAAGAAGAAAAATACTGTGATCATATCAATAGATGCAGAAAAAGCATTTGATGAAATAAAGACCCATTTTTAAACAAAACAAAACAAAAACCTCTCAGTAAACTAGAATTAGAGTGGAAACTTTAGCTTGATAAAGAGTATCTATAAAAAACCTTACAGCTAATATAATTTATGGTAGGAAACTAAAAGTTTTCCCAGTAAGATCAAGGACAAGGCAAGATGTCCCTTCTCAACACTCCTTTTTAACATTGTACTTGAGTCCCAGCTAATACAATAAGGCAAGAAAAGGAAATAAAATTTATGCATATTGGGAAAGAAGATATAAAACCATCAGTGTTCACTGATGACATGATTGTGAGTGTGGAAAATATGAAGAATCAACCAAAACACAACAATGACAACAACAAAAAACTCCTGGAACTAATAAGTGATTACAGTAAGGTTGCAGAATACAAGGTCAATATACAATTCAATTGTTTTGTATATACCACCAATGAACAAGCAGAATTTGAAATTAAAAACACAATACCATTTACATTAGTACCTAAAAATACATGGAAATACATAGAAATCTAAAAAGTTTTTTTGCATGCATAATATATACAAGGCACACTACCAAACTCAAATGAATGAAATTAAAATTATAAAAAAAAAATAAATGGAGAGATATTACATGCTCATGGATAAGAACACTCAATATTGTCAAAATGTCAGTTCAACTTGATCTATAGGTTCAGTGCAATGTTAATCAAAAGACCAGTGAGTCATTTTGTAGATATGGACAAACTGATTCTAAAACTTATATGGAGAAACAAAAGTCCAACAATAGTGAAAACAATATTGAAGGAGAAAAAAATAAGTTGAAGGAATGACTCTTCTTTATTTGAAGACTTACTATAAAGCTACAGGAATAAATATAATTTGGTAGTGACAAAAGAATAGAAAAACAGATCAATGGAACAAAATAGATGGCCAAGAAAGACACACATAACTACAGTCAACTGATCATTGAGCAAAGGCAATACAATAGAGCCTAGACAGTCTTTTCAATAATTAGTGCTAGAACAGGATATCCACATACAAAAGAATGAATCTAAACACAGACCTTTACCTTTTACAAATACTAACTCCAAATAAACCATAGGCCTAAAGGTAAAATGCAAAAGTATAAAACTCTAGATAATAACATAGGAGAAAATGTGGATAACCTTGAGTATGGTGATGACTTTTTACATATAATACCAAAGGCACAATCCATTAAGAAAATAATGGATAACTTAAACTTCATTAAAACTTAAAATTTCTGCTCGACCAAAACCAATATCTAGAGAATTGGAAGACAAGACACAGATTGGGAGGAAAATATTTGCAAAAGACACATCTGATAAAGGACTATTATTCAAAATACAGAAAGGACTGTTAAAATACAATAATAAGAAAACAAACATCCCAAATAAAAAATGGGCCAAAGACTAACAGATATCTCACCAGAGAAGAGATAGAGATGCAAATCAAGCATATAAAAAGATTCTCCACATCATATGTCATCAAAGAATGCAAATTAAAATGAGACAACTACACACCTATTAGAATGGCCAAAATCTGAACACTGACAGCAGCAAATGCTGGTGAAATGTGGATCAACAGGTATAGCTGTTAGAAATGCATAATGGTGCCACCACTTCGGAAGAGAGTTTGGCAGTTTCTTACACAACTAAACACACCCTTACCATATGACTCCACCATCACACTCCTTAGTATTTATCCAAAGAAAGTGAAAACTTATATCCACACAAGAACCTGCACATGGATGTTTATAGAAGCTTTATTCATAATTGCCAAAGCTTGGAAGCAACTAAGATGTCCTTCAGGAGGTGAATAGGTAAATAAACTGTGGCACATCTAGACAATGGAATATTGTTTAATGCTGAAAAGAAATGAACTTTCAAGCCATGAAAAGACATGAAACAACCCTAAACCTATATTACTAAGTGAAAGAAACCAATCTGAAAAGGCTACATACTATATGATTCCAACTATTGGATATTCTGAAGGCAAAGGCAAAACTATGGAGAAAGTAAAAACATGAGTGGTTTCCAGGGTTTGATTGGGTGGAAGAATGCAGAGAACAAAGAACTTTTAAATACTCTGGTATTTAAAATATCTGTGTTTTATCATAATGACAAAAACATGTCCTTATACACGTGTCCAAACCCATAGAATGTACAAGACCAAGAGTGAACTGCATTGTAAACTACCGACTTTGTAGGATGATAATGTGTTCATGTAGGTTCATCGATTGTAACAAATGTACCTCTCCAGTGGGGGTTACTGATAATGGAGGTGCTATGCATGTGTGGATTCTATAGAGTTATATGAGAAATCTCTCAGTTTTCTGTGAATCTAAAATTGCTCTAAAACAATAAAATTGTAATTTTAATTAAAAAGTACTCTGACCATTCTCTTCCCAATGGTACCACTAACATGTTCATTGTAGGGAAAGACTAAATGTCTTATTCAACACAGCTCTACCCCCTAATGTGTGAATAAATAAAATGTGGACATTCTATCTTGCCTTTGCTTTGGCTATTGGATGAATATTTTCCCACTCTAAGTTCTTGTCCTCTGCCACCTTTTCTTGAGACCTCCATAAAACTGCCTGTCAATTTCTTTCTTCCTAATGCCACTGTGCTCAGATCATTATTAAGCACTTTTCCACTTCCTGCCATCTACCTGATTGTGCCTCTCAACTAGTTCATGGGCCCCAGAAGGTACCTGTAAGAATCACCACCACTAATGGCACCTCTTAAATACCAGGGGTGTCCAAAAAATGCATACACATGACTTATATTCATATCTTTTGTTATAGGTATATATTGACTATTACAATTTTAATACAGATTTTTTCTTTCTTAAATTGTGTACACATGTTGTTGGCACCCTCTGTAGACCCCAAGGGTGAGAACTGCAGGTTTGTTCTTCCAAGTACTAAAGAAGAATAGGAATTAAAGCCCTAGAAACAAGACAGCTTTGCCTTTCTTAACGAGCACATGACATTTAGTCAACTGACCGGAAGGAAAGTCATCCTTTGCTATGACACAATAGATTGATTTACATAACATAATCATTTTTGAAAACCACAATTGTTTAGAAAGAAATGGCTTGACTTACAGGCTATATCATGAAAAACCATAGTCCCATTTTATTTCTCATCAAATTGGTTGATTTTTACTGTGCGAATGTATACATATATGGGCATTTTGTCTTGCATATACCCTCATTAAAACTATCTCTTGAAGAAGGAAGTGAGAAAGAACATTCTTGTGAGCAATTACCTTAAAAGCTGATCAAATTGATATTATAGACAAGATAAACTCACGTTCACATTTGAAATATACTGTTAAAATTAAATTAAATTTAGTGTTTTAAAATGTATTTTTTTATATTTTGAATTGATTCTTTCAGGATGTTTCTACACAAGCACATCAATGTAGCTAGTGTGACTAAGTATGATTATTGATTCATTTATTAAAACGCTATTGGAACTGACCAATAAATCCAGGCAAACCAATGAAAACAATGGAACTTTTAAAACTTGGTTTTGTGAAACCAGCCAACAGTTTTCTACTATTTGCTTCAGTATTCCCACTAGATGGCAAGCTTTAGTCATAAATACAAAAGTTATTTTTAAAACAATATAAGAATCTTTTTTTTGTTATAATGCGACAAAAAAATGGCTAGTAAGATATCATTAATTTTTATCATAATCATTATTTTATCATGCTTAAGATAAAGAGATTAACAAGATATGTGGAGGAGTAGCTCTAAATATTAAATTGGAGAAAGCAAAGATAATCTCCAAAGTAAGGCATAATATAAAAGGTGTGGTAATACCAAGAAAGCATTCAAATCCTTGATAAATCTAGCAATGCTGATTTCAGGGAAATCTTCAGGGGAAAAAAAATGATCTTATGCAGAGAATAGAAAGAAAGCTAGTTCTTTGACTCCTTCAAATTTAATTTCTATAACATTTGTTATAATTTTCATATTAGTGATATTTGCCAGAAACTCAGGAAGTTGATAATTGGTTTAAAAGAAGAAAAAAATGCTAATGGTCAAGCTTCAAGTGTGAGTCCTAAATAAAAGAACCTAGTTTTTGGAGGAAGTTTAAGGTAAGATGTATATGAGAGTTTTTTTGTTTACTTTTTCATTTTGTAAGATACTATTCAATGCAAATACAACCAGATAAATCTTGGGGGAGGGGAATGGCTGTTAATACCCAGGCATCTGAAAATATGGCTGATTTTTGTATTAGATTCTGTTATATTAATACAAAGTCTTTGACAGGGTTTGAAAGTCTTTCAAGTAGAGATTTTCTATCACGGTTCAAAGGATAAATCAAGAAATAGAACATTTATGTGTTTAAAAATCATGTACTGATTTTGAGCATGATTGCCTATGGAAAAATCACAAGCTTTCCTTCCAGGACTGTCTCACGAACTGAAAGTTAATATTCTGTGTTTAGATGAATTTTCATTGATTTCTATTATGAAAATGTAAACAAGATCAATGGAAAAGGGAACCTGGTTTAATTGTTACTCAGAAATGTCCACTGACAAAGTTGTTGGTTGGCAGTTTATTATATTTTCACTGGAAAATAGTTTAACCTCTGATTTTGCAGCTTTGAGACAAATTGTGCTACCTTATCAGTTACTATATTTACAGTCCTCTATTCAGCAGATACTGAAAGCATTAATAAGAGAACAGGCAACAGAACTATAGAAACTCACATTCACAGTTAGGTACAAAAGTCTTTAATGGTAATCACTCACAAGAAGATTGACAATTTATGGCTTCTTACAACATGCAATATAATTCCTGGGATGTTGCACATTGATGTGTATGCCCAAGAGTTATGAAAAGCCATAAATCATTGGTGTTGCTGGATTCTCATTAGGACCTCATGAACTGCATCATACCAGAAGATCAGTTCCTCAATGGAAGCAGACTCCTATAACCATACAATCACACACACACACACACACACACACACACACACACACAGACACACACACACACACACACACACGAAAAATATAATCTGTGTTTCTTGTAATTTTATATAAGGGAGTTCAGTTAAAAATGTTAAATTCTACAATGATTTATAAGTGTGTTGTACAACATAACAGAAAAAGAAGCACTTAGCTATTAAATAAAGAAAACTTTTATTAAGGTTTATTATTATTAGGGGAATACATAGAAAGGATTTTATTTGATAGGTAGTACACTTAATCATACCACACACTAAAAAATCTGTTAAATTATGTCAACAGAAAGTGTAACTACATTCATCCACCAATGCTGACCCAAAGTATTGATTTCCAATGCTATCATTGCTACACACATAAAACAAATTTCACAATTTTCATTTAATTAATATGAAAAACAAATTTAGGACTAAAGATTAATGGTGCCAATGTCTTTATCTTCCATTCTTCACTTCGTTTTCATGTGCCTCAAATGAACTACCGACTCCACACTGCCGTTTGAATGAACATTAAATTGTTTGTTAGGCCCAAATGCTGATTCACGATTGAAAAATAAATATTTTTTTTCTCATTAGTTATTTATTCCTTCTGGCTTTCAGCCATTAACAACAAAAATTATTTTCGACCTAACCTAGTCTAAAACAGCTTCCATAGGATTAGTTACCTCAGAAAATTATTTGTGCAACTGTGAGAAATAATTTGCTCTAGTGCACATTTACTGATTTACTGTTCAAGGAAGGTGAAAAAGATTGGAATATATTCAAAGGCAATGTATTGACCTTTTTTGGTGACAGGTGATAGGTATAAAACGTGAAGCCTTCCCATGGGTACCTGATGGTGGCTTCCTTTCCTTTCTGTGTACTCTGTTTTCTAAGTTACTTTGTATTTTATTTCTAATTCGACTCAGGTTTTTGTTAATGGGGGGAGTAATCTTTTTGCTTTGCTTTATCTTTCTTTTTTTTTTCAAATCTAGTCTCTCTTCTTTACTCTTCATTGGAATTTTAAAAAATGGAGAAGAGTGTAATTATGACTGATTTGCCAGGCAAATCAGAGAAACAGAGGAGCAAGTAGTTATAGATTGGATTCTCTACATCATCTGCTCTTTAGCCATTTCTTTCATTCCTATACATAAGAAATGTTTTTGAACATTTGTTCCACTTTCAGAAAAACTCATATCTGTCATTTGTTGGGAATACAAAAAAGACTCAAAGTATACTATAAATGTTCATATATCACAGCAGATCAGATTAAGTTTCTGTGTTTATGTGACTGTCCTCCACACTCTGCCCTCTTCTGCTAAAAAAAAATGGTGATAAATAAATCTCAGAATGACACTACTACATAGATTGCTACATAGCCAAAATATTAAGCAGAACCCCTGTTTGACTGCTAAGAAAAATGGTGGTAATCCTAAAGTACCAGATTCAAATCTATTTCGACCAGTTTAAACTGCCTCCCTAATACATGCACATATTTTTCTATATGTAAATATAATACAAGGGAAATCAGTTAGATGTCTCATATATAAATACAGACTCAATGTCATATGTATTGGTGTTGGTAATTGCTGATAAAGCAGCATGCGAGGAGGAAAGAGCACTGGACTAGAAGTATAGGGGGAAAGTTAACTTTATATTTTGATATGATACATGCAAGTTAATCAGAATATTGACTAATAATTTATCCCTATTGAGTTGTTAAGGTCTTATGTAGACAGAGCCATAAACATATATCAGAAAGAGCTCATGTTCCCAAGGACCCAATCTCTTTACCCTAGCATGAGTCATATTAACCCCATTTTCCTGTTTCTTCTTCATGAGGCAAAAGGATAATATTTTACTCCCAATTTGTTCACTGCCAGTCCTACTGCTAAAACTCTCTGAGAAATACAAAATAAGCATCCCTTCTGCTTTATAACATTGAACAAACATAGCTTCCAAAAACTAAAATTTGTTAAATCCCAGGAAGATTTCTATATTTTTCCTTTAATGTAGCAATTAAATGGTCATTTATAAGATGTTGTTTAAAATATACATATCAGGGCCCGCCGAGTGGTGCGGTGGTTAAGCACTGGCTTCGGAAGCCAGTGGCCCCGGTTCGGGTCCCACATATGAGGGCCAGTGACACTGCCCTCAAAAAACAAACAAAAAAACAAAATATACATATCAAGCACATTATAACAGTTAACTCTCCAAGGAAATCAAGAAAAACTCAACTCACTAGAATGAAACAGACCGGAAAGATGCAGCCTCACTTTTTCTTTCAGTTTGAAACAGCAAGGAATCATCTGAAAGCAAAGCTTTCCTAGGAATATATGCCTCTGTTTAGCTCCAATTAAAATCAGAGGAACAGAGCGGGGGCATCTTGGCTGGTCTTAATTGCTATGCAGATGTGAAGTGATACTTGGAAAGAGCTTCAGATCCACACACTATGGCTTAAAGGAATGAATAAACAAGCTTATGCTGGGAAGACACAGCACAGCTTATCCTCTTAGGCCATCTCAGGTGGATCTATCATGTGGCCTTCAAGTTAGGTGTCATTCTTCTGCTGCTGTCTGTCTGACAGAATGGTATAGATTGCTAAGAAAGATGCCAGGGAAATGGTTGCAACCTTCTTCTCAACACACCTGGATGACACCTCTCCACAGCTGTCAGTCACATGGATGTCAAGCAGCAGCTGTAAATCTAGGAATATTCTAAGATGATGAACTTCCATGCCAAGGGGTATACCAGGTGCCTCAATTGAGGGAGCACAAATCAAGGCTGTCATGGGCGTCTTATCCTCTTTACCTCTCAGGGTCCCATCTGTGTGGGGATTATGCTTACATTAGGGTTATTGGAAACTTTTAAATGAAACCCTCTCCAAGCAGTCTTTACCAACATCTATTTATTTGGACAATTGTTATGCAAAGTCAATAGGATTTTTCAATCAAAATAGAAGATTTGTAGTTTAGGTCATTATCAGACTCCAAACCATGCCATATATCCCTTTGGGGGATGTGGACTATTTCTTTGTCTCACTCAGTATGAATACTGTAACTTAAATTTCAGTTAGAAGCAGTTCTTGAGATAAATATTGTACATTTGCACACTGCACATACGGTGTTCTTATCCATTTTTGGTTTACAGACATCTTTGAAAATCTGATAAAAAATTATGAATCTTTTCTCTAGATAATAAATAGTTTCATATGTAATATATTGAATGCAAATATAAATGCTTCCTGAATTTTTAGGCTCATGGACCTATATTAAGAACTGTTGGGCCGGCTGAGTGGCGCGGTGGTTAAGCGCTGGCTTAAGAAGCCAGCGGCCCCGGTTCGGTCCCACATATGAGGGCCAGTGACACTGCCCTCAAAAAAAAAAAAGAACTGCTGCTCCCATTAAGATGGGGTGGGTGAAAAAGGTGAAGGGATTAACAAGTACAAATTGGTAGTTACAGAATACTCATGGGGATGTAAAGCACAAGGAATGTAGACAGTAATATTGTATTAACTATGTATGGTGTCAGATGGTGCAGATTTATTGGGGTGATCCCTTTGTAAGTTATATAAATGTCTAATCACTATATTGTACACCTGAAAGTAATAGAATATTGTCAGTCAACTGTAATTGAAAAATAAAAAATATATATATTTAAAAAAGACCAAAAAACCTGCTTCTCCCCAAGACCAAATGTGAAAATGAAACATTCAGATTTCAAAGAAAGTAATTAAAAATTGCTGACTTCCTTTATGCAAACTGTTCTGAGAGAGTGGATGTTGACAATGATGTGAAATCTAAAGTTAAAGCATCTATATAATTCCACAGCTCAAACTATATAATTTGATAAATTCTTTGGAGAGCATATGAATTGAGTGATAAATCTTGTGCAAACAAGCTCAGAATGTCCAACCATTTGCTTGAATCAAACACAACTAAAGAAGACAAACAATTATTTTGTGGTTCAGAGAATTAACATATTCCCCAAAGTGTATTTAACATACATAATTATATGTAGTGAGAAACTTACTCTCTATGAGTATTTGAATTAGGAGAGTGTGCAATAAATGTATAGGACTAGTTGTTACCTTGGGAATTTCAGCTTCAACTTAACAAAATTATTCTCTTCATCTTGTATTCCTCAGAAGTCTCTGGTTTCAGGTTCCCTCAAGCACTTCAATCTGCATGATGATGATAAAAGTTTGAATTCCTGAGGTTTTAAAAATAATTAACTCCACTCAGTATTACCAGTTGTAAAATTAAAAATTATGGCTCTAACCAAGCCCTAACTTGGATAGACTGTTTTACTATGAAACTTATTATAGTACTAAGGTAGATATTTGATTTAAACTTTCCTTTTAAATCTCTGTTTAATCCCAAATATAATTATACTAAGTGCCCTCAGGAGTATCTTATTCAGAAATGCATATAGCCTATAAAATGAGGGACAGTATAGCCTCTTTTCTTATAGTGCCTTTATAATAAAACTCTGTGGTCAAATGTTCTGTTTTCTACTTCTTAAACCTACACGCTATCCAGATGACATAATTCTTATATTGTTTTTATATATATTATATTCACTTTAAATAAGTGAAATAATTCCCCCAATCCAACCCTGCTTCTATTTGAAACTGTACTTGATTAATATAACACTCAGCTATGACCTAGATAAATCAAATGTGATTGGTTACTTAACTGAACTGTGGAAGAACTCCAATAGCAATGTATGTATGAAACTGATATTTTTCTGTGTAATACTTATCATGTTCAACACCCACAGCAAGTCAATGCTGTGTATAATTCTTCCCCTATTTAAGTGATTAGCTCTTCTAAAGTATATAAGACATAAAAGATACTAAAAGAATTGAAATGAAATGAGATTCAGATCAAAGTGTTTTCTTTTGCTTTATTTTTCCTGGGCATTTATGCAGAGGGTTAAGAAGTCTAGGCTAAGTGGAATGCAAGCAAGCCTTATTAGTTTCTTCTCGATTTCCAAATAACATAGTTCAGCCCAACTCAGCTTGATTCACTGATGCCTATGACATGCAAGCCTAATGAAAATTCCAAAATCATCAAAACCCGACAACTTCAATTGTCCTATATCCCTGACCTCTGACCATCATAATGACTGAATAGAAATTGGATGTTCATAAGCTGAGGTAATATGTTCGCCCACTATCCTGTTCTGTCACCTTTAAGTATATTGACTTTTTGGCTGCTACTCATTTGGATTTTGCTTTGTTTTCAGTCTACAGGACATGTTTTCCAGATGGATCACTTTACTATTAGACTCACTGATTTATTGAACTTGGTCTTTGTTTTAATGACACTCTTTTGGCTTTTCTGAACTTTATTTCATATTCATAGCACAGCATCACAGTTGCATGGTGGCTGCTAAGAGATACTCCATGGCACAGCTGGTTGTTTGGTTACCACCTATGCAAAAAATTCCTACCATTTGACTGAAAAACCAAAGTAATTTTTAATGGAACAGGAACTAACCCTGCTACCACAGACTGAGGCTTTTGTGTCTCTAGCACAAAAATACCTTCCTTGCTGTAACCTGATGTTTGTGTACCCCCAAAATATGTATGTTGAATTCCTAACCCCTGAAGGTGAGGGTATTAGGAGGTATGACTTTTGGGAGGGGATTAGGGCATGAGAGCAGAAACCTCATGAATGAGCTTAGGGTCCTTATGAAATAGGCCCAAGAAAACTCCCTTGTTCCTTCTACCATGTGACAAGACAGCAAAAAGGAGGCCTCTATAAACCAGGGAAAGGGAGCTCACCGGACACCGGGTTTACCAGCATCTTGATCTTGGATTTCCCAGCCTTCGGAACTATGAGAAACAAATTTCTGTTGTTTTACCCAGTCTATGGTATTTTGTTATAGTAGCCTGAATGGACCAAAATATTCCTCTATTTTGAAACCACACAACTGGGACTCTGCCTGCATTCAACATGACTTGTGTTCTAATATTCTATAGGAACTAAGCCCTAGTCTACTGGACCATTTGTAATACTTTGTTAAATACACTGGAGAAGGGATGTGAAGATCAAATGTATTGTCTGTCCCCTCTCTCGGTAGATGGCATCATGATATAAATATCCTGATTACTCATTCAAGTAATGTCTGCCTCTTGTAATACCAATGCCACCGTCCTCACACCACATTAGATTCTTTTGGATACTGATGCCTGTCTTTGCCAATGTAAGTTTAAAATGCATCATGGGATACTGGGGCAGCCTTCTTCTGCCCTTCCCTGGACAAGCTTTCTCCCCCTCCTCTGAGGCCTAGGTATTAGAAATTCTCAACATGTTTTAGGTAAGAATCCATCCCAATTATGCCACAGGTGATATTTCTTCTGGTGCTATTCACCTTCCTTCCATTCATTATCCAAACTGTTCTTAGGCTTATTGCCTGTGTTGGTCTATCTTCTAATCAATCTCCTTCCTTCATGAACTTTCCCTGTATCCCTTTAGAAAACTGATGCTCCAATTTTAATGACACAATCTCCAAAACAGAAAAAAAATTAATAAACTATGCTGCATTTCTGATTTGCATTATTTATTAGAATTAATTCAGGCATCTAGAGGGAAACTATGCAATCTATTGACCTTAAAAAATAGACAAGCAGATATTTCTCCAGCAAAATGGGCTTACTCAGGAAAAAAATAATTGCAATTAAGGGTATGTGGTCTAATGGTGAACCATGCAAAGTCCAGAGAGCAAAGGAGAAGAGCATTATTTTTTTAGAGGAAAAGAGAACTTCAGAGGGGCTGTTGTAAACAAAGCCTATCGAAGAACTCTAGAAGTTTGAAGTGTAGTGGCTTTACACTGAGTTGTAATGGTCTTTCATTGGCTGAGTGGTTGCTCAGGGAGGAGATTGTCCTTCTTGCTGGAGTAGTAGAGTAGAAAAAAAACCTCTTTCTGTTAGAGATAGAAATGACTCTTTCTGCTTGGGATAATTGCTGATGAGTGGTAGGGCATGAGAGCTCCCCATCCAGGCCCTCCTGACTCCAATTTAAATGAGGTTTCTGTTTATTAATCTTCACAAATTCAAATTATATAAACTACCTTCAATATTTGACCAAAATACCTTATTACAATCAAATCTGTTTGAGAAAATTCAAACAGCATGATAAGCAGTGTTATAGCTAAAAATAGCTAAAAATCTCTGCTCTGAACATCTGTGTTAAAAAAAAAAAGTAATGATGGTATCTAGATTTTAAAAACTGTGTTCAATTTCTTCTCTATTTAAATTTTCATAAATATATTTTTAAAAAGGACACTGCTGTCTGGTTTACTTTTGCCAATACCTGTACCTAAATACACATCATAATAACTACAAAATGTGTACATTTGGGGGTCAGGGGTTCTGGTCAAGATGATGGAGGAGGAAAACACTGTGTTTGCCTCCTCCCATGACAAATTTAAAATTACAACTAAATTATAGAAATATCAACTTGGAAAACTCTTTCAATTTTAGCTGAACAGAAGTCCTATAACTAAGGATATAAAGAGGAAGCCACCTTGAGGTTCACAGGAGGGGCAGAAAAGCAAAATGGGCTAGCCCCACAACCATGTGAGGCAGTTGAGAATCAGGGGTAAGCAGAGGACCCTCTAAGGAGCAACAGGTCCCAGCCCTACACAGGGCTCCCCAGTCCTCAGGACCAATGCCAGGCAGAGGAGCACCCACAACATATGGCTGTGAAAATCAGCGGGGATTCTGTGTCTGGGTGAGACAGAAGGCTGCTAGAAACCCAGGCATCCTTTTCAAGGGACCATGCACAGACTGTGTCAATCCAAGGCATTCACCCTGGGCTCTGCAAGGCGGAAGGCAGCTAGGGAGAAACCAGAGAAACACAAGGAGAGACTGAGTTGTGTGGCTTCAAGGCAAGTGCCAGAAGTGCAGCTGTTATTGTCATTGTGTTGAGTGCTACCCACTCCATGGCCAAATCTGAATCTGCTTTGGCCTGGTGAATTCTGGTAGCTCTACTCTGATGAATCCATGGAATCCCAACCCACTCAACTTATGCACCACCTGAGGTTCTTTTGGCAGCAGGCAACTAGCTCTGTCCTGTGAAGGAGACTTTCTTGGAACTCTCAGGGATCTCTGGGTCCCAGGTGGGTGGCAGCTGGCTTCAGTGTGCTCTGAGTCTGTGGCTGAGTGGCCTCAGGTTCAGCACTGGCATTAAATCTGAATCTGCATTCATCTGGTGAACAACACTCATCCCACCTTGGTGACTCCCTGAGACCCTGCCTCATCCAACTTGCATACCATCTGAGCCTCTTTCAGCAGCTGAGTCTTATGGGCAGTCAGCAGGTGACAATAGGCACAGTGGTGCCCTGAGCCTTTTGATGAGCTTTCCCAGGCCTGGTAGTGGTTGGAGCCAGCTTTGGTTCACAACATGACCTCTCCCACACAAGTCCAGACCCAGCACATGCAGTTACTAAATACAAACCACTTTGTAGCTCCTACCAGGTAGCCCCAGGATGGTCACAGGCAGTGGGTGAACTTGGCTTGCAAGAAAGCCCCTCACTGGTCCGGCCAAGTGGCGTGGTGGTTAAGAGCTGGTTTGGGATGCTGGTGGCCCCGGTTTGGGTCCCACATATGAGGACCAGTGACACTGCCCTCAAAAAAAACAAAAAAACGAAACAAAACAAAGAAAGCCCCTCACAAGATGCATCATAAACAATACACACAGTGGCCAGATTCAGACCACAACAGAGCACCACAAATTTGCCCCACAAGTGACACACACAAAAGGTGGTCTCAGTGGGCACCAGGCACCACTGGGCTGAATCCTGCTCCATAGGATCACCTCAGCACAGCAGCTTGTAAGCTGTTGACAGGGAGAATCCTCACAGACAATCAGCCTGAGCATCAATCCCACTGACTGATGTGCCAAGAGCAATCCAGGCTCAACTATAATACAAAAGGAGGGCAACACAACCCACACAAAGACACTTCTGAAGCACTCCTGGCTGAGGTTATCAGTGAGACCACACACTGGGTTCCATAGGACACTCTGCCCAGACTGGGAGAAATAGGAGATCTAAGTTATATATAGAAAAAAGAGGGCTGGCCGAGTGGCTCAGTTGGTTAAGAGCTCGCTTAAGAGCGCAAGCTGAGCTCTGAGCAGCAGCAGTTCGATGCCCAGCCTGAGGTGAGCTGCCGCTGAGCTGCCAACAGGTGGCAGGATGGCTTAACTAAAAAAAAAAAAAAAAAAAAAAAAAGACATAGAGAGGCAGCCAAAATGAGGAGACATATAAACATGTACAAATAAAAGAACGGAAGAAAATGCCAGAAAAAAAAAGACAGGAAAAACAATCTACCAGATACAGAGTTCCAAACCCTTGCTATAAGAATGCTGAAGGAACTCAGTGAGAAATTCAACAAACAATTGTAAGCATAAAAAAGGACATAGAAACAATAAAAAAAACAAGTCAGAAAAAAAGAATACAATAACTGAAATGAAGAATAAACTGGAATGAATCAACAGCAGATTACATGAAGCAGAGGAAGGAATCAGAAATTTGGAAGACAAGGTCGCAGAAAACACCCAATCGGAACAGCAAAAAGAATAAAGAATTAAAAAAGCAAAAAACGAAATAAAACAAAAAAAAAAAACCTGTGAAGATAATTTAAGGGAACTCTGAAACAACATCAAGCATACAATATGCCACCATAAGGGCAACAGAAAGAGAAGAGAGAGAGCAAGAGATTGAGAACCTACTTAAATAAATAATGAGAAAAAAGTTCCCTAATCTGGTGAAGGAAATAAACATACAATCCCAGGATGCAGAGAGAGTCCCAAACAAATAGAATCTAAATAGATCCACACCAAGAAACATCATAATTAAAATTCCAATGATTAAAGACAAAAAGAGAATCTTAAAAGCAGCCAGAGAAAGGCAATTAGCTACAAGGGAGCTTCTATAAGACTGTTAACTGATTTCTCAACAGAAACTGTGCAGGCCAGAAGGGACTGGCATGAAATATTCAAAGGGATGAAACGCAAGAAACTACAACTAAAACTACTCTACCCAGCAAGGCTATCATTTGAAATTGAAGGAGGGATAAAGAGCCACCCTGCCAAGAAAAAGCTAAAGGAGTTCACCTGAAACCTATGTAACTTTACTACCAATTATAACCCCAATAAACCTTAATTAAAAAAAAATGTTAATGGGACTTTTTTAAGAAGGGGGTAGACTATAAATATGAATAATAAAATGTCAATAACTAGGTACCTATCAATAATCACTTTAAAAATATGTATATTAAATGCTCCAGTCAAAAGACATAGAGTACCTGAATGAATAAGAAAAAAGACCCACGCATATGCTGTTTACAAAAGACGAACTTCAGATTGAAGGACAAACACAGACTGAATGAAATTAAAGGGATGGAAAAAGGCATTTCATGCAAATGGAAATGAAAGAAAGAGACAGAGAGAGAGGGGGGGAGAGAGAGAGAGAGAGAGAGAGAGAGAGAGAGAGAGAGAGAGAGAGAGAGAGAAAGGAAGAAAGAAAGGAAGAGAGAGAGAGAAAGGAAGGAAGGAAGGAAGGAAGGAAGGGAGGAAGGAAGGAAGGAAGGAAGGAAGGAAGAAAGAAAGAAAGACAGAAAGAGAGAGAGACAGAGAGAGAGAAGGAAGGAAGGAAGGAAGGAAGGAAAGAAGGAAGGAAGGAAAGAAGGAAGGAAAGAAGAAAGAATGAACAAAAGAAAAAAAAGAAAGAAAGATCAACCTTGGGTAGCAATACTTATATCAGACAAAATAGACTTTCAAACAAAGGCTAAAATAAGAGACAAAGTCATTTTATAATGATAAAGATATGAATCCAACAAGAAGATATAATCCTTGTTAACATTTATGCATCCAATATAGGAGCACCTAAATTATGTAAAGCAAATATTAACCAACACAAAGGGAGCGATCAATAATAATACGGTCATAGCAGGGGACTTTAATACCCCATTGAAATAAAGGATAAGACTTTCCATACAGAAAATCAAAAAGGAAAGAGTAGCCTTAAAAGACATTAAATCAGATGGATTTAATTAATGTTTTTAGAGCATTTCACCCCAAAGCAGCAGAATATACATTCATTTCAAGTGCACATTATTATTTTTATAGAACATTTTCCAAGATATACCACATGGTAGGCCACAAAACAAGTTTCAATAAACTTAAAAAGATTGAAATCATATCCAGCATCTTTTCTGAACACAATGGTATGAAACTAGAAAACAATTACAAAAAAAACCCAAAAAACTGAAAAATACACAAATACTTGGAGCCTAAAAAAACATGCTGCTAAGGGCCAGCTGAGTGGCTCAGTTGGTTAAGAGCTCGCTCAAGAGTGCCAGCTGAGCTCTGAGCAACAGCAGTTCAATGCCCAGCCCGAGCTGAGCTGCCAACAGGTGGCAGGATGACTCAGCTAAAATAAATAAATAAATAAATAAATACAAAAACATGCTGCTAAACAATGAATGGGTTAAGAATGAGATCAAGGAAGAAATCAAAAGATACCTTGAGAGATAAATTACAATGAAAACACAATGACCCTGGGCCTGCTGAGATTTACAGTGTGTAGGTGCTGGCTTGGGAAGCTAGCAGCCCCGGTTCGGGTCCCACATATGAGGGCCAGTGACACTGCCCTCAAAGAAAACAAACAAACAAACAAAAAACCCACAATGACCTACAATGACCGAAAATACAGACGGTGCAAAAAAACTGTATACACATTTTAAGGAAAAAATGTATTAATTGTAATACTCAATATATACCAATAACAAAAGATGAATACAAGTCACGTTTGACTTCTGCAATTACAAGAGGTGCTAAAAGTGTTACCATCAGTTTCCAGACATTTCCAGTTATGGCAAATTACTGCTTGAGTATAGATAACATCTCTTAGAATATGTATACAGTTTTTTTGGCACCCATGGTATGTGGGACACAATAAAAGCAGTCCTAATAGGAAAAATTATAGCAATACAGGCCTACCTCAAGAAACAAGAAAAATATCAAATAAACATTCTAACTCTACACCTAAATGAATTAGAACACGAAGTGAAAACAAAGCCCAAACTCAGTAAAATAAAAGAAATAATAACGATCGAAGTGCAAATAAATGAAATAGAGTAAAAAAAAAAAAGATCAATGAAACTAAGAGCTGGTTCTTTGAAAAGATAAACAAAATTGATAAATCTTTAACTAGACTCATCAAGATAAAAAGAGAGGACCTAAATAATTAAAATCAGAAATGAAAGAGAAGTGATAATGACACCACAGAAATACAAAGGATTATAAGAAAATATGACAGGGCCGGCAGAGTGGCTCTTTGGTTGGGAGTTGGCTTGGGATGCCGGCTCTGAGAGGCAGGTCCCCAGTTCGGATCCCATATGCAGGCCAGTGACGCTGCGTCCTCTACAGCTAGGATGGTGAACAGCAGCTCAACCTGGAGCTGGGCTGCCGTGAAGCTGGCAGGCAGCTGGCGTGTGCTTTCGTGAGCTGCCATATGCTGTCATGAGCAGCCATCCAATTCTGGAGGACAGCTGCCTTAGGCGGGGTGGAGGTGGCAGGGGGTGTAATGATAATACCAACATGGGCCAGTGAGGTGATGTCCTCCATAGCTAGACTGAAGAACAAAAAGGATAGCAACTTGTCTGTTCCCCTTCCCCGATTCCCCAGTGCTGTTCCCCTCCCCCAATTCCCCAATAGAATCCTAAAAAAAATATATATATATATATATGAAAAACAATCATATGCCAACAAACTGGACAATCTGCAACAAATGGTGAAATTCCTAGAAACAGGTACTCTTCCAAGGCTGAAACAATAAGAAAAAGAATATCTGAACGGACTAATTAGTACAAAGGAAATCAAATCAGTAATCAAAAAATTCCCAAAAAACAAAAGTCTTGGACCAGATGACTTCACAGGTGAATTTCACCAAACATTCTAAGAAGAATTAACACCTATTCTTCTCAAGCTATTCCACAAAATTTAAGAGAAGGAGAAGCAACCATGCTCATTTTACAGGACCACCTTTACCTTGATTCCAAAACCAGACAAAAACATTATAAACAAATATATATATATATTTATATTTGTTTATATATATATATACAAATATATATACATATATATAAATATATAATATATATTATATATAAATATATTTATATATATATAATATATATTATATATATACAAATATATATACAAATATATATATATTTATATTTATCAGGGATATATATATATATATATATATATATATATATCCCTGATAAAAATAGATGCAAAAATCCTCAACAAAATATCATCAAAGAGTAGTCAGCAATATATTAAAAAGATCATACACCATGATCAAGTGGGATTTATTCCTGGAATGAAAAGTTGTTTCAATATCTGCAAATTAACTAATGTGATACATCACATAAATAAAATGAAAGATAAAAATCACATGGTCATATGAATAGATAGACAAAAAGCATTTAAAAAAATCCTGCATCCATTTACTATAAAAAACAACAACAACCAAACAACACACACATACACACAAACAAAAACTCTCAGCAACGTGGGAATAGAGAAAGACATATCTCAGCATAATAAAGGCCATACATGACAAACCCACAGTTAATATCATACTCAACAGTGAAAAGTTAAAACATCAGGAATGAGTCAGGGATGTCCACTTTCACCACTTTTATTCAACATAATATTGGCAGTCCTGTCCACAACAATCAGACAAGAAAAATAAATAAAAGGCATCTGAATTGGAAAGGAGGAAGTAAAACTGTCATTATTTGCAGATCCTACATATAGATAATCCTAGAGTCCAGCAACAAGCTATTAGACATGATAAATGAATTTTAAAAAGTATCAGGATAAAAAATTAATATTCAGAAATCAGTTGCATTTTACACATCAACAACAAACTATTAGAAATAGAAATTAAGAAACAATTCTATTTACAATTGCATAAAAAAATACCTAGGAATAAATTTAACCAAGGAAATAAAAGGCCTGTCCTCAGAAAATTATAAGACATTGAAGAAAGTAACTGAAGAAGATACAAATAAATGGAAGCATATACTGTGCTCATGGACAGGAAGAATTACCATGGTTAAAATGACCGTACTACCCAAAGCAATCTATAGATTCAATGCAATCCTTAGCAAAATACCAACAGCATATTTCACAAAATTAGATCAAACAATCTTAAATTTTATATGCAACAACAAAAGTCCCCAAAGAGCCACAGCAATCTTGAGAAAGAAGAACAAAATTCGAGGTATCACACTACCTGATATCAAACTATATTACAAGGCTTTAGTAATCAATACATCATGGTACTTGCATAAAAACAGATACATAGAACATGGAACAGAATAGAGACCCCAGAAATAAACCCACACCTATACTGTCTAGTAGTCTATGACAAACGAGGCAAGGATATATGAGATCAAAAAATTAACTTCGCACACTCATCCTAGAAAAAGTGCTGCATACCTCATTCACTGCGGAGTATCACTATGTCCCCCTTCGAAGTACTCCCCTTGGGAAGCTATGCACCGATGCCATCCTTCAAAGCAATTTTGGGACTCTTTCTGGAATGGCCATCAGAGCTGTTGTCTTACTGCCCTTGATGTCCTGAGTGTCATAAAAATGTCTTGCTTTCAATATTTCCTACATCCTCAGGTAAAGAAAGAAGTCATTGGGGGCCAGATCAGGTGAGTAGGGAGGGTGTTCCATTACAGTTATTTGTTTACTAAAAACTCCCTCACAGACAGTGCTGTGTGAGCTGGTGCATTGTTGTGATGCAAGAGCCATGAATTGTTGGCGAAGAATTCAGGTTGTCTAACTTTCTCATGCAGCCTTTTCAGCACTTTCAGATAGTACACTTGGTTAACTGCTTGTCCAGTTGATACAAATTCATAATGAAGAATCCTTCTGATATCAAAAATGGTTAGCAACATTGCTGCAACAAGTTCCTGAACTTAATTGTCAGACTATGTATATTGCAAAATGATTACTATAATAAGTTTAGTTAACATCCATAACCACACATAGCTACATTTTTGTGTGTGTGATGAGAACTTCAAGATTACTGTACTACATATTTGAGAGCTGCAGATATCTTTTTGAGATAGGGATTTTGTTCCCTTTAGATATATACCTGGAAGTGGAACTGATGTACCATGTGGTAGTTCCTTTTTTAATTTATTGAGGAATGTTTTCCATAGAGGCTGCACCAATTTCCATAGTGGCTGCACTTAATCTCCATGTGCTTACCAGCACTTGTTATAGCTTGTCTTTTTGATAATAACCATTCTAATAGGTGTGAGGTAATATCTCATTATGATTTAATTTGCATTTCTCTGATTACTAGTGATGTTAAGCACCTTTTTCATGTACCTGTTAGCCATTTGTATGTCTTATTTGAAAAAATTGTCTATTGGGTTCTTCTGCCAATATTTAATCTGATTTTTTTTTTCCAATTGAGTTGCATGTGTTCTTTATATCTTTTGGATAGTAATACTTTATCAGATATATGGTTGGTAAACAATTTCTCCCATTCTCTAAGTTGCTTTTTCATTTTTTTTTTGTAGTTTCCTTTGTTGTACAAAAGCTTTTTAGCCCCACCTGTTTATTTTTGCTACTGGTGTCAAAAAAAAAATCATTACCAAGACCTATGTTAAGGAGTTTTCCTCCTGCGTTTTCTTCTAGTAGTTTTACAGTGTTCAGTCTCTTATGCAAATGTTTTTTTTCCATTAGTGTTTTATGTGGCTATGATTCAATTTGTGCTTTATAACCTGCTATAATAGATAGCTTTTAACTATTTCCAAATCAGTGCTTGCAGAGGATGAAAATAAAGTCAAAGGCACTTCCTCCTTCAGAGGTTCAAAATTGTTAGATTTTGATGTAGATTTAAATTTAACGAGTTGCAGTCACTGAATTTAGATGATCATGTAGGTTCATAAAAACAATGAATTGTTGGTTTAACTTCTCTTCCTTTCTCAAAGTTTATAATAAAGAGGCTAATCTCTGTTTTTGGACTAATTGATATAAGTTCCGATTTGTTCAGAATTGTTGGTAAGGAACACGTAAGGCCAGTCTGAAAATAACTGAACAGGCTTCTCATTAAGTGCCATGACTCACAACTAAGATACTGGCTACTAATCCTGGAGGGCCACTGTCTGAATTAAACTTGAAGGCACAGTTTTTTTCCTAAAGGGAATGTCTCTGCCAAAGAAGTTTCCAGAGAGTTACTTGGAGTTCCTGGGGAAAACTGTTCTTTTTGACCTGCTTCCTTTAGGGTCACTTGAAAAAGTAATTCAAAAAAGTCTTTACTGCCCATCTTCAACTGATCTAAGGTCTCTCCTCCAGGTGGTGTGAACACAGGGCATTCTGCCTCAGCCATTGCCCTTAGCTCATTCTGCACCCTGCCTTCTGCAGCCTTGTATTTTTTTCTTGAAGTCTTGAATTGTACTTTCCTGTCATATCTTTGCAAAATGTGCTCTTCTCCAAAATCCCATGCATGGTCTGCTTTGTCCTCATGAGATCACTGGAGAAAACATGATTTAACTTCATATTAGTAAGAAAGATACCAGCAGCAGCTGCTTGTTTAAATCTAGTTTCTGAAAGAGGCTCATCTACTCTTTGTCCTTGAAGTATTTTCTCCTTGTTCAATCTTGTTTCTCCAAGCTGAACAACTGTCAGAGTGAAGTGTGTCATCTTCCTGGTACTCAGAGGGAGAGGAAGCAATGGCCAGAGCTTGGCTGGTGCTCCCTGCATGGCACTCATCACTTCTCCTTACATTCAAGCCTTCAATTCACTGTGAGTTGATTTTTGAGCATGCTGTGAGATGGGGTTCCAGCTTCACTTTTTTGCATGTGGATATCCAGTTTTCCCAGCACCATTTATTAAAGAGACACAACTTCCTATTAGTCTGTCTTTCCAAACAAACAAATTGCACTTTTCCCAAGTACTAACTTTAAATTGCCAAAGTTTGTGTATGCAAAATTGAGGTCATATTCTGGTTTATTGGCTAGTGGTATTTTTATCTGAGGATGGCCAGTGACCACTTTAGTTGATCATTAATATAGCAGCTGCCACCCAGCCAGCAGTCATGATTCTGTATTTAGTTTTCTTTGCAACAAAAGTACTATTTGGCATATGAGAATATCTTTAGGACCCCACCACTCTCCTTGGAAATGCTATTGCTCAGAAAGGACATTCTAAGCCAAATTACCCTCTGTAAATAGTCAAAGTTCAATTATCAGTTAAGTGGTCTTATATTCTTTTTTTTTTTTTTTGAAATTAGGGTGACATTCATGGAAATTGAAAGGCCAAGAGGCAAAAATATCTCATATATTACCCAAAGTGTCTACATCTATGAGAATTTTGTCTCAAAAACTAGAAACTGTGAACATTGTATAAACAATGTTTAGTGTTATGAACAATGTAGAAATAGTTTTCATACAGATTACTTTTACAACTGTTCTATCATCACTGACCATTTAGTCAATATGCATTCCAATATACAAAGGAATAATACTATGTCGAGTCAATACTGTAAATTGCTTAAATTAAACTAAAAGCTTTGAAACACTGAAAATAAATTGAGGCTTGATTACAAGTTTATGGAATATTTATCATAAGTCACTGTGTCATCTTCAAGACACTTGCTTTCTTCCTTTATTTTACTTTCTGGCATCCTTCTCTATGGTAATAGAAAGTAAAATGCTGTCACAGAGTTGTTAATGGGGGAAGAACTTTGACTACGTTCTAAAAATAAAGCAGGGAAGAAAAGATGAAGAGAATAAATGACTATGATTGTGTTCATAAAGTGAGCACTGTGTTCATAATGATAAATACAGATCAGATGTTTATGTTTTACAATGTAGAGACAATTTCCCCTACGTCTAATACAATATATCTATTATTTCTATGTGGCTGATTATTTTAAATTATGAGCAGCCACTTTATTTCTTTGTGTTGTTTTCTGAAGGAGTTAACTACCATATGCCCACCATATCTGCCTAAGGAGAACAGACTAAAACTTGAACCGCATACTTTGCCAGCTGAAGCTGTACTCCTACACTTTCATCCACAAGTACACCAGGCACATTTATCATCTCTACCATAGTCACACAAGGAAGAAAATTGTATCAGTTTTCTAATACTATGTAATTTATTACCACAAATTTAGATTTCTTTGTGGGAAGTTGATAGGAGATGTATATATAAGCTTTGGAATGTGGTCTTGAGCAAGACCATTATCAGTCTCTTAATTTCATCATCAGAAATTTTGGATAAAATCTATGTTCAGAGTTTTCTGAGGATTAAATGAGAATAGCATGGTAAATACTTAGTGCATTTCCTGGAATACTGTAATAGCTCAATAAATATTATTTATCTTTCTTCCCTCTTAACCTGCTAAGGTAGGGAAACAACTGCAATGGCACTAGCACTTCTAGCCCACACTTTCAAATCATTATGTCTGGGATATTGACCAAAAAATTAAATTCAATACATATATGCATATGTATATGTGTGTGTGTGTATTTTTAAATACTAGATCATGAGCACCATGGTCTCAATAAACAAGTTTCAATATAAAATGGGCAAAGAAAATCAATAGACAATTTTTCAAAGAAAATATAGAAATCAAATGGTCAACATGTATATGAAAGAGTGCTCAACATCACTAATCATCAGCAAAATGCAAATCAGAACCACAATGAGATATTGCCTCACTCCTGTCAGAATGGCTATCATCAAAAAGTCAAGAAATAGTAAGTGTTGGTGAGGATGTGGAAAAAATAGAACTCTTGTTCACTGTTGGTGGGAATGTATATTGGTACAGCCACTCTGGAAAACAGTATGGAGGTTCCTCAAGAAGTTAAAAATAGAACTACTATATATGATCCAGCAATTCACCTTCTGGGTATTTATCTGAAGAGAACAAAATCACTATCTAGAAGAGGTATATGCACCCCCATGTTCATTGCAGCATTATTTACAAGAGCCAAGAAATGGAAACAACCTAAGTGTCCACTGAAAGATGAGTGGATAAAGAAAATGTCATATATATATATATATATATATATATATATATATATATATATATATAATTAAAACAAAGATAATCCTGCCATTTGATACAATATGGATGGACCTTGAGGGCATTATGCTAAGTGAAATAAGCCAGGCAGAGAAAGACAAATACTGTAGGATCTCATTTAAATGTGGAATCTAAAACAAATAAACAAACTCATCAAACTCAAAGATGGAGAACAAATTGGTGGTTGCCAGAGGTGGGGCGGTTGGGGGATGGGCTTAAAATGAGTGAAGATGGTCAAAATGCACAAACTTACAGTCATAAGATAAATATGCCCTGGACACACGATGTACACCATGGTGACTATAGTTATCAATACTGTATTGTATGTTTGAGAGCTGCTAAGAGAGTAAATCTTAAAAGTTCTCATCACAGCAAAAAATGTAACTATGTGTGGTAATAGATATTAACTAAATTTATTGTGGTAATCATTTTGCAATATAGACATATAGCAAATCATTTTATTGTGCACCTTAAAAATACAATATTATATATCAATTCTATCTAAATAAAACTGGAAAGATAATTGAATAAAAAATAAAATATAGCATTTTACATTTAAAAAATTATCAATGAGTCCATTCATAAAGAAAAGCACGCCTGTTTCACATTACACTTTTCAAAATAGGCATGGAAACAAACTGTGAACAAGCTTTGAGATATCAATTTCAGGTAATTAGACAGTATTGCTTTTGCCTTCATTTAGGATACACTGGTAAACATGATGTTTTAGGGATTTTATTTCTGTTTGATTGTCTCTTTTGTGTTACTTAATTGGTCACTATGGATGAAATCTGCTCTAACAAGTAACTGTTAATTAATCTATCATTTTATATATGGCCATTAATTCCAAATACTGTCCTTTTTGTATAATGGGACATTTCCTCTTTGCTTCTAATTTACTGTGGAAATTGTTCTCCATTGGGGACATAAGGAACTCTGCTATTTTATCAGTTCTTCAGTTTTACAAAGTCCAGTCTGTGTGGATGGTTCATTAAGCTTTATAGAAAAAAAAACACTTCTTTTGTTCTTGTCAAGAGGTAGGTGAGAAATTCAACTATGGTTTTTCTGCCTATTATTTCATCTTTCTCTGATCTTTCTAGGTTTTTAAATCAAATAAGGCTTCATAAGAAAGCGTTAGTATAAAAATTCATCTCTAAATGCTCTTAGAAAAGGTTACTATTGACTAATCATCTCATTAGTGAACTCTGCTTAGTTCTCTCATGTTCTAAGGGACATATACCATTTTTTGGTTTCAGTTATTCACCAAAATGTTTTAATAGATTTTATTTTTCAGGCAAAATACTTTTAGAGTTATTAAAAGGTTTTGTTGATGAAAAGATTGGAGGTAGATGACCCCAGTTCTTTGATCTTTGAACAAACAGATTCTGGCAGCATACCTAGGAATAGTCAGTCACAACTTAAATAGTGTTTTTATATCCAACATAATATTGGGTGTCGGAAAAGTCATGACGTATTTTTCCTGTTTTTCATTATAAAAATGCATCATGCCTTTTCTGATAACCCAATATATGAACTTAGAGACGTATTGTTGAGGCAGTTATAAGTTTTCTGCCCATTCTGCAAATGAGGAAATTAAGACATAGCACAAGACAAATGACGTCTTAAAGGTCAAAGCATATGTAGCACAGAACTGGAATTTGAACTACAGTTTTCTGATTCAAAAATCTTGTATTTGCTACTATATCTTGCTATCTCCCTCAAAAGTTGTGGCTCTGAATTTTTATTGTTACATTTATCTGGCTTTACTCAATTAGGTAAGATCCTACAAGAGAGAAATTAAAACAAGGTTTCCCTGTTAATATAACTCAATTCCCTCATTTACATATGGGGAGAGGAAAAAATAGCAGAGTTTAGTAAATTTGATCAAGGGTAAAATTGAATATGTACAAATGGATTTCCAGTCAATATGCAGAATAGGTAAATGCTGTGCTTGCCTTTTCTAATGAGCAAAGCAAAATTACAACTAATCTACAAAACAACCATCATTGAGAACACCTGAAGTCTAGCTGAACTGAAATCCTTAAACTACAGAAATACACAAGGAGCAGCTTTGAGACTGATAGGAGGGACAGAGACATGAAACAGGCTGGTGCCACACCTGCATGTGAAGGGTGAATATCGGGAGAGATATCTCGGCTTTGGAGCTCCCCTCAGAAGAGCAATGGGTTCAAGTCCCACACTAGGCTTCCCAGCCCAGGGTTCCCGTTCTGAGGAGAGAAGTCCCCACAACTTCTGGCTGTGAAAACCAGAGAAGATTGTGGCTGGGTGAGACAGAGGGCTATGGGAGTCCCAGGTGTTCCTCTTAAAGGGCCCATGCACAGATTTACTAGCTTATGGACTCACTCACTCTGAGCTCTAGCATTGTGGTAGCAGCTTGAATGGTGACAGGTACATATGGGAAAGAACTGAGTGGTCTGACCTCAGGGCAATGGTTGGAGGGGCAGCTTTCTATCATACAGAAGTGCTAGCAGAATCCATTGGTTCTTTATTGAGCCTGCCATCCCCCACCCAGCATGCAGATGCAGGCAGCCACCACATCTGATTCTCCATCAATCAAGCTAATACTGTTTGCCGGCCATCTCTGGTGATTCCCTGAGACCTCAACCCAACTTGTTGACACAACCAAGCTGTTTCCAGTGGCTTATGCTTTGGGCTTTCTTAAAATCTCAGGTTCACAAACCCCAAACCAGAACCATATGGCCTCAGCATGTCCTGTGCCCCTCGCTAAGCAGCCCAAACCCAGCACTAGCAGCACCCAGACTGGGTTCACAACTTAGCCTCTCCCAGGAACTTCTAAGCCCAGCATGAGTGGAAAAAATCTACAGATCTCTTTGTGGCTCATGCTAGGTGGCCCCGGGCAGGGCACAAGCAGAAGCTAAACTTGGCCTGCCATGTAGCCCCTCCAAGGAGGTCCCAGGGCTCTCATGACTGGTGTCCAGCATCAGACCAAGCTGGAGCATCACCCAGCAGCCAACACAAACTACACACCAAAAGAGCCAACTGGGCAGGCACCACAACACTGCTAACGTGAATCCTGCCCCATAGGGTCAGCCCCTGCACAACAGCTCCTTCACTATAGTCACAGCCAATCCTCAAAACCAATTAGCCTGAGGGTCAATCCCTCCCACTGACATGCAAACAGTAACCAAGACTCAACTATTGGGTTGTTGGAAAAGTCATGATGTATTTTTTCTATAGTTTTCATTGCAAAAATGCGTCATGACTTTTCTGACAACCCAGTACAACAGGAAAGCACACACAATCCACAAAAGGGACACACCTGGAATACCTGGCTCAGGTGATCAGGGAGACTGTGCCATTGGGCCCCAGAGGATGCCAATTACATAGGCCACTCTACTATGAGCAGGATGCAGTGCAGCTCTAATATACAGAAAAAAATACAGCGAGGCAACCTAATTAGGAGACAAAGAAACATTTCCCCAATGAAAGAATAAACCAGAGCTCCATAAAAGGAATTAAAGTGAAGACAAAAAAATTTACCTGACACAGAGTTCAAGACACTGGTTATAAGGATACTCATTGATCTCAGCAAGAACTTCAACAAAGAGAAATGTAACATAAAAGTGGAGATAGAAAATGTAAAAAAGAACCAGTCAGAAGTAAAGAATACAATAACGGAAATGAAAAATACATTACAAGGAATCAATAGATTAGATTAAACAAAGAATTGAATCAGTGATTTAGAAGATAATGTTGCAAAATCACCCAATCGGAACAGCAAAAATAAAAAAGAATCCAAAAAAATGACGATCGTTTAAGATGCCTCTGGAACAATAGCAAGTACACAAACATTTGAATCACAGAGGTATCAGGAGAAGAGAGAGACCAAGAAATTGAAAATTTATTAGAAAAAAAATGAAGTAAAGCTTCCATAACATGGGAAAGGAAAAGGATTGTCAAGCCCAGGAAGTGCAGACTTCCAAACAAGATGAACCCAAAGAAACTGACACCAAGACACATCATAATGAAAATGCCAAAGGTTAAAGACAAAGAGAAAATCCTCAAAGCAGTAAAAGAAAGACAACTAGTTATTTACAAGGGAGCTACCAAAAGACTGTTAGCTGATTTCTCAACAGAAACTTTACAGGCCAGAAGGGATTGGCATGAAATAGTCAAAATGATGAAAAGCAAGCACCTCCAACCAACATTACTCTACCCAGCAAAGCTATCATTTAGAATCACAGGACAGATAAGAGCTTCCCAGACCAAAAAAAAGCTAAAAGAGTTCATCACCACCAAACCAGTATTACAAGGAATCTTATTGGGACTTCTGTAAGATGAAAAAATAAAAAATAAAAAAATGAATAATAATAACATGGCAATAACTACATACCTATCAACAATTACTTTCATGTAAATGGATTAAATGCTCCAATAAAAAGATAGGGGGATGAATGGATAAGAAAACAAGACCCTTACATATGCTGCCTACAAGAGACTCACTTCAGTTCAAAAGATACACACTAGACTGAAAAGAAAGAGATGGAAAAACATATTTCATAAAAATGGAAATGAAGAAAAACCTGGGGTAGCAATACTTACACCAGACAAAATAGACTTTAAAACAAAGGCCATAGCTCTGGATGGTGAGCACACAATGTGATCTATAGATGACATATTATAGAAATGTACACTTAAACCCTGTGTAATTTTACTAACCATTGTTGCCCCAATAAATTTAATAAAAACACTTTTTTTTTCTTGAGGACAGTGACACTGGCCCTCATATGTGGGACCTGAACCAGGGCAACTGGCTTCCCAAACCAGCGCTTAACCACCACGCCACTTGGCCAGCCCCAATAAAAACACTTTTTAAAAGGTTATAACAAAAGACAAAGAAAGTCCAGTAATTCCATTTCTGGCTATTTATCCAAAGAAACCCAAAACACTAGTTTGATGGGCCATGTGTATCCATATATCCATTGCAGCATTGTTTATAATGGCCAAGATGTGGAGGTAGCCTGGGTGTCTGTTGGATGGATAATGATGATGTCATACATATGTACAATAGAATATTGCTTGGCCATGGAAGGAAATGGGGTCTTGCCATCTGGGGGTGGCATGGATGGACCTGGAGGGTATTGTGCTGAGTGGAGTGTCAAACACAGAAAGACAGATGCAATGTGATTTTGTTTATATGTGGAATCTAAAAAAGAAAATAAACAAGCAAAACACAAACAAACTCATAGATACAGAGAACCTTTTGATGGTTGTCCACATGGGAGGACATGTGTGTGTTGAAAAGGTGAAGGGATTAAGTAGTACAAATTGATTGTTACAAAGTAGTCACAGTTACATAGGGTACAGCATAAGGTATGTAGCCAATATTATAATAACTATGCATGGTATTATATGGGTAGTAGATTTATCGGGGTGATAGCTAGAAGGGGAGTTGGAGGACAGGGTGAAAAAGGTGAAGGATTAAGAAGCATAAATTGGCAAGTACAAAAAAGTCACGAGGATTTAGGATAAAGCATGGGGTATATAGTCAATAACATGATAATAACTATGTATGGTGCCAGGTGGGTACTAGACCAGTCATGGGGATCACTTCTTAAATGATATAAATGTCTAACCACTATGCTATACACCTGAAATTAATGTAAAATAGTATTGAATGTCAACTGTAATTGAACAATTTTAAAAAGGGCGGGAAGATGAAGGAGAATAAGAGATTCAAATTTCCAGGTATAAAACTAATAATTCATGGGGATGTAATGTACAGTATAAGGGGAATACAGTCAATAATATTGTGATACCATAGAACAGTATCAGATGGTTGGCTGGACTTATCATGGTGATCACTTCTTTAGGTATATAAATGTTGAATAACGATGGTGTACATATGAAAATAATATAATATTTTATGTTAGTTATATTTTAATAAAATATTTTTAAAAATTGGATATGTATAGCTTTCATAAAAGGCAATTCATTTATTTCTTCTCCTCAATCTCTCTACATCCTCAGGTTGTAAATAATTAAATATCTATATTCAGTAGTCCCTAAGATAAAATGCAACAGAATAGTGCCTGGCTAGTTCAATTTGTAGAGCAGGAGCTTCTTAAAATTCAACAGAATACAGAAACTGTTCTGACATTGCTGTGAACACCTTTTAAGAACTTCTGCCCCACTGCCACCCAGAATCCTTCATACACACTACATCATCCTGTTAAATACAAGGAGTTGTATCAATAAAGACCAACTTACCAAAAGCAACAGAAGCAAAATCTAGAGTGAGAAAAGAAGAGAAAAAAATCCCTGAATGACATGGTTTAAACAGCAAAAATAAACTATGCTGTTAGACTGAATTTCATTTGCTAAAGGCAACATTAGTTGCAAACACAAGTTTAGTTTTTCTATAACACATTCAGTCTCCCAATCAATTGGTATTTATTAATGTCTAAATTCTTCTTATCTGCCTCCTTGTATATTAGCTCTCTACTGACCAAATATTGACCTAAGTGACAGAAAAATGCAGAGAATTATATTTTTATTTAAAACAGGCGCAACATCTATTATGACTGCCCTAATTAAATTTTCTTTGAGGTCAATATTTTTAAACAAGTTTAGCAGTTTCTACTTTATAATTATGCGAAATATGGAAATATTTGTCATCTTTAGGATATATCAAAGTTATCCTACACCGGAAAAATAAAGTAAAATAAAGAAGATCAATGCTGAAATGCCACCAAATATTTGGGATTGAAGAACACAGGAGACAGATCAGAACATTGCAGTAGCTATCATTAAAACAGATTTCCGGGCTGGCCGAGTGGTGTGGTGGTTAAGCACTGGCTTCGGGTCCCACATATGAGGGCCAGTGACACTGCCCTCAAAAAAAAAAAACAACACAAAAAAAAAACACAGCATCTCTTCTTTAAATAAATAAATAAATAAACAAACATTTTAAAAATAAAACAGATTTCCAAGTACATTCTGACACACTGCAGCAAAGGGTCCAGGTAATTAAAACACCATATTTCTTAAAATTAAAATTTATTGGGGTGCCAGTGATCAACAAAACTACATAGGTTTCAACTGTACAATTCTATAATACGTCACCTATATATTGCATTATGTGCTCACCACCCAGAGTTGGTTCTCCTTCCATTGCCACATATTTGACCCCCTTTCCTGTGTTCTATCATCCCTCCCCCCTTACCCTCTGGTAACCACTAAACAGTTGTCTGTGTCTATGGGTTTTTGCTTCTTCATTTTCTTGTCTTGTTTCTTTGTTGCCTTCATTTTTATTTCCCATATATGAGTGAAGTCATATGGAACTCAACTTTTTCTGTCAGACTTATAGGGACTCCAATGTTCATTGCAGTATTATTTACGGTGGCCAAAGCATGGAAACAACCAACATATCCTTCAATAGATGACTGAATTAAGTAGATGTGGTATATATACACAATGGAATACTGCTCTGCCATAATAAAAAAAATACTGCTATTTGTGACAATATGGATGGATTTTGAGATTATGCTAAAACACCATTTTTAAAAAATATGCTTGGAGATTATAATAACTCCATTGTGAATGAAACCTAAAGTAAATGAGATTTTTGAAGGGATCCAGCAGTACGTGGCCATATTATTATATTTATAGCCATTTCCATTCATAGGTAAGTGCTAAAGTGCACTTAAATATAAATACTTTTCACATAAAAAATTTAGATATAATAAAAAATGTGTTGTTTTAAGCCACAAAAGTTTGGTGTAGTTGTACCACAGCAGTGGATGACTAAGGCACAGTAAATATCACATATACCAAGCATTTTGCTCCACTGTTATCTCTATAAACATCAAATACCGGGTGCCAAAAAAAATGTATATAAGTGGACACTTTGGTCAATGTTGCCCAAGCAGTAGTTCGCCATACTCAGAAGTGTCTGGATGCTGATGGTAACCACTTTGAGCACCTGTTGTAATTGCAGCAATCAAACGTGACTTGTTTTCATCTTTTGTTATTGGTATATATTGAGTATTATAATTTTAATAGTTTTCCTTGCTTAAAATGTGTATACATTTTTTGGCACCCTCTGTATTTAATGAGATTTATTTTCCAAGATTTACTCTCTTAGGAGTTTGAACATTTAAAACTAAAAACATGTTCATAATCAATAGTATCTGTGGGGCAAAAAAGGAACTTCAGTGCCCCAGTGTTGGACAACAGTTGTATTTATGACAAAATGCTTTGTAAATGAGAAATATGTGGTCTAAAATAATAAGAAAATCCTAAAAGCAGACGTTAAAGTTAAAATGACATATCTGTTATTACTCATGGTTATTTAGATGAAGTAACATCATGTCTTATGACTGAAATTACATTTACCAGTCATATATAGTCATTAGTATGCATGCCAAGTGTCAAAGAACTCTTACTTGGATAAGGATGTCTACTTCCATTGGGAAATTCATTACTCGATTTATAAACTAGCCAGGAAGCTCTCAGGAAAAATAAGAGATAGAAGATAGTATCTGCAAAAGAAAAACAAAGACCACAATATCAACTATATCACACTATTTCTGAAAATAAGAGATAGTTCATTTTTGGAGGATTAAAACTGTAAAACAAAAAAAAATCACATGTGCCACTGAATAGGTGTAGGTTTTGAGAACACATAAAGTTAGGTAATATGCCTAGTTTCTTCATATAGGATATTATGCCTTTATTGTAAATTGTATGTAGGTATTGTACAACAGAAGACTTTTCATTAGGAATCCTAAGTCCTTTAGAAGCACATACCATTAACTTGAGCAAGGGAACATGTGGTCTTACAAAAAGTATATTCTAAAATTAAAATTACTTTGATTTTCTTTTAGAAGTGGTATTTATTTATTCTTACCTTCAAATAACATTAAAGGAAAATGAGAGCTGATGTTTGGTGGATGGAAATTACATTTGAAATATTTTTGAATCACTTTTACAGAAATTTTTCAAGCACTGGATAGTATAAATGACTACAAAATACAGTGAAACTTATTAAAGGGAGCAGATTAAAGGGGCTTGTAGATTGAATGCCCTTCTAGATACTGATGTCATTATTACGAAAAGGCTTTCCTTCTTCAATGCGGTGAGGTATAAAGAGCTCTTTAGTAGATCTGATATCTAGTCTTTGATTTTCCACTAACAAGTACTTAAAATACAAGCAAGTGACTTTTTCCTCTCTGGCCTTCATTTCCTCAGTTTTGAAATAGGGCATTTGCCTAAGAAGATTTCCAAGGTCCATTCCAGCTGTAATATTCTATATATTTCCCATTAGTCTTAGTAAAGTTCCCATATTATTTGCTTCTTTGGATTCAAACAATGATTGCTTTATTAAAAAGGCAAATATTCTCTGAAAAAGAGTTGCACATTAAGTCATTATTAGCCATTAAAACCTCAACTTGAGTCAGTTTATTAGATTAGCTAACAGGGACCAGGGGGAATAGAAGTAAGAAAGGCAAATTTGAAATGTAGGGAAAAGGGCAGAGAAACAATGGCCGGGTGTCCCAAGGAGAGAAGAACTTGTATATACTTATTGGGCACAAAGAGAGACAATGTCTGTGTTTGCCTAGGAGAGTTCTTAGTGATATGTCCATGGGTATTATGAATATTATGTAATACCCTAAACAGGGCCACATTATATATGAAAAAAGGACTACTTAGGCAAGTTGGGTCTCAAATTTTATTCTGGATCTGATGTCTCAAAGATAGCAAGTATCTTGCCATCATTTTGTGGTGCAGCAAAATGTTGAACTGAAAGAGAAAAATACTGGTTCCCTGCTCCATGACAAGGTGAACTATATAATAAGAATTCATTTTGTAACTCTGTCACAATAAAGAAAGCCCATCCAGGGTGTGGCAGGTATATGCTTCTGTGGAATAATATGAGGGTTTTCACCAGCCCTAAATTACATCTACACTCAAGAATGAGAAGGGGAAGTCGGAGTGCTCTCCCTCTTGTTTAAGGAGACTTTCCAAAATACTCACACAAAATGTATGGCTTAATCTAATTGATCAGATGTTAGTCATGTAGCTACACATAACTGCAAGAGATTCTGGGAAATGATATATTTTATTCTGAGTGTCAATGTGCCGTGATAAAAATTAGGATCTGCTTACTCTGGATAAAAGGAAAGATATATATTGGAGACCAGTGGCAGTCTTGGTCACAAAATGCATTATCATGGAGTCTGAGGCACCTACATATCTTATTCTTTTGATTAACAGTAGAGAGTCTTCAGTTAAAAAAAAATTCAGTTCCAGAGAAGAAGCCTTAAACTTTGCCCCATGGTACTACCATAATTATTTAAATAAAGAACAAATGCTGACCAGAAACCCAGAAGAGTATAAATATTATTAGAAGATAAAACCTCTATTGCTAATAGCCATGATATAATAAAAATAGAAGCAATAATAAACAGCATGTAAAAGTACACTCTCTATCTTAGATTGTACATAATTACTCCTTTGAAGGACCAGAAAACATTCAAGTTAGGGAATTACTGATTAGATATATCTTTCACTATAATGACCCTTACAGAATGTACAGGTTTAATGTCTGCCAAAATTCAGGAAATAAGATGCTTTCCAAATAATTAAGTAGTAACTGGGATAAAAATATATTTTTAACTAACCTTTTTCTAAAACTTTCTATAACTTTCCCAATAGTGTATATAAAAACTTTTAAGTTCAAAACTATATTTCATTAAAGGATTAATTGTTTTTGCATCTTAACTAAAAATATAGGTTTTACATGTCTTTTTTACCTATTGAAGAGATGTCAAAGAGAACTATCCTTCATCCAAAAATTGTAGCTCATATGGTAATCAAAAATACTTTATATTAATTTGTTAATTTGTTTATCTATTCTGTCTCTTAGCTTAATGAGAAAAGTATATGCAAATAATTCAGAGTTGAGGAGGATGTATTTTTTTTAAATAAGCATTCTAAGACCATAAAAATCATGGGCCACTCAAAAACAACAACTAAGAGGTCTACTAGTATGCTGCAATCAGAGGTGACTCACTTTGAACAAAAGCTTCACAAAAGCTGTGAGTCAGAGGCTGAGCTGCAGCAGTGACAAGCCTGAATACAGGTAATTACAACTATACAACAAACCAATTGACAGTGTCACAGCAGCAGATATTGCAAGTTACCCACATAGTGCCATTTCACAGACAACAGACAAACATATCTTCCCTACTAGCCTAGACATGAAGCCTGAATTTCCAAGATCAATCAAATGCTATATGAATTAACAAGCAAGAATAACATAATAGCCTGCGATCAGTCATTAATGCCAAAACACAGATTTATTTATCATGCTATCACTCATCTAGGAGGATTCTGTGGAAGAGCTACTGGATAGGAAAGGTTGATGTTAAGAAGGTAGGAAGTTAGGAAAAGTCTGAAGCAAAGGAGGGTGGCAGGGTTAGATGGGGGGCTGGCAGGAATCAGATCACAGTAACATTCTCTAGACAGCAGGAGATAAGACTTTGGGAAGTTAGTGGGATATATAGGATTAACAAGTAAACAATAAAGGATATGAAAATTATGCTTCCATTATGTTTACACAATAAATATTGTGATCTATAAAGTATGTTATATATTAATAAGGGATATGAAAAAAATGTGAAATATTTACTAAAAAGACTATTAATCTACACTAATGACAAAATCAGAATGCTCCAACTATCAATCTTTATGTCAGTCAACATATATTTATTGAATTCCTACCATCAGGTTAGCAGGCGCTGGTGATCCAAAGATGAGGAAGGTACAGTCCCAATTTTCTGGTAGATGGCAGAGTAGGTAAATGCTGTGCTTGTCTTCTCTCACAACCATATCAAAATTACAATTAAACTACAGAACAATCATCATTGAGAATCACCTAAACTCTAGAAGTCTTACAACTAAAAACTTACAGAAGAAGCCACCTCAAGACTGGTAAAAGGGGTAGAGACTCAGAATGAGCTGGTCCCAAACACTTATGTGGCAGTTAAAAGTTGTAAGGGAGGGCTGGCCAAGTGGCTCAGGTGGTTAAGAACTCGCTCAAGAGTGCGAGCTGAGCTCTGAGCAACAGCAGTTCGATGCCCAGCCCCAGCTGAACTGCCACTAAGCTGCCAACAGGTGGCAGGAGGGCTCAGTTGGAGAAAAAAAAGTAGGGAGGTATATCTCAGCTTCAGAGCTCCCCCTGGGACAGTGAGGGGTCCCAGCCCCACACCAGACTCCCAAACCTAGGGTTCCAGTGCTGGGAAGAGAAGTACCCACAACCTGTGGCTGTGAAAACCAGCAGAGATTGTGACTGAATAAGACAGATGGTGGCTGGAGTCCCAGGCATTCCTTCTAAAGGGCTCAAGCACAGACATACTCGCTGATGGACTCACTGGTTCTGAGCTCCAGTGTTGGGGCAGCAGCACGGGGGGCGGGGCGCACCAGTGACATACAGGGGAGAAACGAATTGCCTGGATTCAAGGTGAGGGCTGGAGGGGCAGCTTTCTCACAGCACACCTACGACATAAGGCCACTCTACTAAGACCAGAAGACATAGTAGCCCTACCTAATACATAGAAACAAACACAGGGAGGCAGTCAAAATGATAAAGATACTTGACCCAAATAAAACAACAAAACAAAACTCCAGAAAAAGAAGTAAACAAAATGGAGTCAAGCAATCTACCAGATGCAGAGTTCCAAGCACTGGTTATAAGGATGCTCAATGATCTCAGGGAGAACGTCAACAAAGAGATAGGAAACATAAAAATGGAGATAGAAGGCACAAAAAAAGAAACAGTCAGAAATGAAGAAAGCAATAACTGAAATAAAGACTATATTAGAGGAAAACAACAGTAGATTAGATGAAGCAGAGGATCAAAATAGTGATTTAGAAGATAAGGTAGCAGAAAAAAAAGAATTAAAAAAATGAGATAGTCTAAGGGGCCTTTGGGATAACATTAAGTGTACCAACATTTGCATAATTGAGATACCAGAAGAAGAAGAGAGACAGCAAGGAATTGTAAGGATGGAAAACTTCCCTAACCTGGTAAAGGAAATAGACATACAAGCCCAGGAAGCACAGAGAGTCCCAAACAAGATGAACCCAAAGAGCCCCACACCAAGACACATCATAATTAAAATGTCAAAATTTAAAGACAAAGAGAGAATCTTAAAAGCAACAAAAGAAAAGCAGATAGTTACCTACAAGAGAGCTCTCATAAGACTGATAGCTGATTTCTGAACAGAAACTTTGCAGGCCAGAAAGGATTGGCACAAAATATTCAACATGATGAAAAGCAAGGACCTATAATAAAGATTACTGAACCCAGCAAAGCTATCATTTAGCATGAAAGGACAGATAAAGAGCTTCCTAGACAAGAAAAAGCTAAAGGAGTTCATCAACACCAATCCGGTAGTAAGGAATATTTGAGGAGGAGGAGGAGGAGGAGGAGGGAGAGGAGGAAGAGGAGGAGGAGGAGGAGGAGGAGGAAGAGGAGGAAGAGGAGGAGGAGGAGGAGATAAAAAATATGAATAACAAAATGGGAACAACTACATATCTGTCAATAGTTACTTAAAATGTAAATGGATTAAATGCTCAAATCCAAAGACATAGGGTGGCTGAATGGATAGGAAAACAAGACACATATGCTGCCTACAAGAGACTCACTTCAGACCAAAAGACACACACAGACTGAAAGTAAAGGAATGGAAAAAATATTTCATGAAAGTGGAGATGAAAGAAAGAAAGAAAGAAAGAAAGAAAGAAAGAAAGAAAGAAAGAAAGAAAGAAAGAAAGAAAGAAAGAAAGAAAGAAAGCTGTGATAGCAATACTTATACCAGATAAAATAGACTTTTAAACAAAGGCTATAATAGAGACAAAGAAGGACCCAGTAATCCTACTTCTGGGTATTTATCTGAAGAAATTCAAAATGCTGCATCAAGGGGGCATGTTTATCCAAATGATCATTGCAGCATTATTTACAATAGCCATGATATGAAGGAAACCTGGGTGTCCCTGAATGGATGAATGGACAAAGAAGAGGTGGTACACAATTGAATATTACTCAGCCATAAAAAGGAATGAAACCTTTCCATCTGCAACAACGTGGATGGACCTGGAGTGTACTATGCTGAGTGGAGTAAGTCAGACAGAGAAAGACAAATGCCATATGATCTCACTTATATGTGAAATCTAAAGAAAAAAATAAACAAACAAGACAGAAACAAACTCATAGATACAGAGAATATTTTGATGGTTTCTAGGTGGGAGGAGGTTTGGGGGGCTGGGTGAAAAAGGTGAGAGGATTAAGAAGTACAAATTGATTGTTACAAAATAGTCATGGGGATGTAGGGTATAGCATAATGAATATAATCAATAATATTGTAATAACTATGCATGGTGTCAGATGGGTACTGGGTTTATTGGGGGAACACTTCATAAGTTATTGTATATTATTATTGTATTTCAACTCTAATTGAAAAATTAAAAAATAATTTAGAAAAAAGTTACAGTCCCTGACTTTCTGAAGTTCAGAAAGTAGATTATCTAGGCATATGAAGGTACTTAAACATAAAAATTTCCATGAAGCTAAGAAATAGCATTACCATTAAATTATGGCCACATGAATTTCTCCATATTTAAGTCGTTCTCAAACTTTAATTCCATTTTTATCTCTAGGAGAGATCATAAAGACACTGTAGAGCTCCAAGAAAAAAATCGAGTTCTAAAAGCAATATCGATTATAGTGACCCCACCCCATTTCATTGAGTGCCACTTGGCATAACATGTAATAGCTGAAGCACTGGAGTAAAATCCTTCATTTCTCAAAGCATGTTCTTTTGTAGTCAGTACGTTATCTTTTGTTCAGCAGTAAGTCTTTTAGTTATCAAACATGTCTTTGCTTATATAGCTTTGGATATACTGCCAGAACTCTGCAAATAACAAAATTGTGATAATTAAACAGTTACTCATGTGTGAACATACTTAACCCAAGAGGGTTCCAGTAGAAAGGGCAGGAATAGCTAATATATCAGTCAGCAACACACAGACCAGATGGAAGGGTGATTTTAAAAAAAGTAATTTGAAACAAATGATACAGGAACAATCTGAGAGTCAGATTCCTAAAATCCAGGTTTCTGGGACAGGACACAATGAAGAAAAACAGAATTTTATGCATACAGATATTTAATTACGGTTCAAGTAATAATGTATACCAAGTGCTATTTCATTTTCCTTTATCTCAGGAAGCCAGAGAGCTAAAAAATCAGTGAAGTGTGTGGTTGATAGCCCCTCACTTAACAGCTTACCATGAGAAAACCCAAAGTTCACATCATTTTATTAAAATGTACTGCACACTCACTTTTTAAAAATTTTGTTTGCATTTTATTTAAATATTTTCTTTAAATTAAAGTTTATTGGGATGACAACTGTTGGTAAAGTAACATAGGTTTCAGGTGTACAATTCTGTAATACATCATCTATATATCACATTGCGTGCTCACCACCCAGAGTCAGTTCTTCTTCCATCACCATATATTTGATCCCTTTTACCCTCATCTACCACTCCCCTCCCCACTTACCCTCTGGTAACCACTAAGCTATTGTGAGTTTTTGTTTCTTCATTTGTTTGTCTTGTTCTTTTTGTTTTCAGTTTTATACACCATAAATTGGTGAAGTCATATGGTTCTCTACTTTTTCTGTCTGGCTTATTTTGCTTAGCATAATAATCTGAAGATCCATCCATATTGTCACAAATGGCATGATTTCATTTTTTCTTATGGCAGAATAGTATTCCATTGTGGTGTCAAGACAAAAATAGTCAATCCCACTAATAACTTCTATTTACAAAATGTTAGTGAATTCTTCATAATGTTTACTCTCATATCTCTCTCTCCCCACCACACACGGAATCATTCTTTATACACCGTTTTAGAATTCTTTTCACACCTAGCATTATAAGCTTGATATTTTCCCACGTATTAAGAATTCTGTGAAAAATATTTTTATAGTTTTTATATTGAGGTATAATTTACATAGAAGGACATGCACAGATCTTAAGTGTACAGTTCAAAACCCCTATTGAGATAGATACAGATTATTTGCATCAACTCAAAGACTTCAATGCCTCTCCTTCCTGTGGTGGTTTCCACTCAGGAGTCTCTGCTCTACTAAGACTTGACTCCTTGAATTGGATGTCTCTCCAATCTTAAGACAGTGGTATGCTCTGTGCCCTCCCTTCTTTTAGGGATCTGAAAGCAGTTGTTGATTTTTTAATCTTGTCAGCTTTTTACTTAAGTTTTGGATGCAGTGGTGACTTTGAAGCTCCTTACATGTAACCAGAAACCAGAAGTCTATGTTGCCTTTTCTCTTGATTGTTTCCTTTGCTGTACAGAGCTTTTTAGCACAAACAATACATGATAAACAGATATACATAATCTATTTATAATGTAAGAAATATTTATCTGTATTTATATTTCCATAACATACATCTTTATCACAGATTGTTCAGATAAACTATGCAAACTAATTTTCTCTGTGAAGACTGTAATGAGATGTATTGTGTCACATTTATTCATGGGTACCTGCATCTTATTCTAACCTTGCCATGTATTTTTGTAAGCCAAGAAAACTCTAAATTGGAGAAGGTTCTGATTTGGCTAATATGTCCTGAAATTCATGTGATTCCAAAATATTTTTTACCATTATTTTTTAGCAGACTAGTTTTGCTATTTGGGCTTTATTACTAAGACTATGATGAGTTATGTACATTAAAAAGATTTATAGAGACTTTTCAAATTATTTTCCAGATATTTTGCATAAAGTGTAAGAAGACTGACTTCTGGATAAACTCAATAGATTGACGCCCAAACTTTTAAACATAGAATATTAGCATCTCCATTTTTGTCCCTGTCATACTCTTCAGCCATATCTTCCCACCCTCAAATCTGACTGACAATATATACTTCTAATCCGTTGAGGCTGAACTGCATGCAGTTCTGTCATACGCACCCACCATGTATTTTCTTATCTCTATGCCTTTGCTCCTTCTTTCACCTGATAAATTCCCTCTTGATTTACTCTAATTTGTTCATTGGCTTCCAACTTGTATATCATTATCTGTAGGGTTATTTACCTGGCAGCACATCCCACCTAAAGCTATGTAAGTAACCTCCTGTACTCCATCCTACTGCATATCACTATCATTGCAATATAGCACAGAAAAAAATGACCTTTTTATACATGTATCTTCCTTTCTAGCCCATAAGAGACTTAAGATTTCTTATTTGTGTTTGTATCCCAGTGCCTCATTCCATTCCTGGCACATACAAAATATTCACTATATAATGACTGAATAGACAGATGGATGGACAGATAGACAGATGAATTTATGATAGTTGCTTCAACTATGGCCTTGGACAAACAAGTCATCAATCTAACATCTCTGGACCAGTGGGTCTTAACTTATCAACTGAGGAAGACTAAATGCTCTGTTTCTTTCCAGGTCAAAATTTATCCATCCCCTACTCCTATAATTTTGGATCTCTATTGTGTCACTTTTTAGAATTCCTATTTATCTAAATAGTAGATATTTGAGGAACAGACAATAGTGATGTTTTATTATTAACACTGATGATATGATATGCAAAGAAATGTTAAGGGCTTGAGAAAGCGTTTTCGTACCCCATCCTTGCTTACATACCATAAGCACTATAGAAAAAATCAAATAAATATCCATCAATTTGCTCCCTGTATCCCACATAGGAAAACTTATGTGTAAAATACTACATGGCATGATTTAGGGGCCATTAACATATCCATTCAAACCAAAAATAAGTTGAAGTTGTAATTTCCTTTTTTTTTTTAACTTATACCAATTCCAGTGTATGGAGAGAGAGAGAGAGAGAGAGAGAGAGAGAGAGAGAGAGAGAGAGAGAGAGAGAGACTGCACTCATTGAGAATTAGACCAAGAGTGAACTATTTTCATCCTTTAGTCAGTGGCTTTGTATGCCTTGGATCTAACTTTCTTGACATCCCAAATGCAATCTAAGTATTTAAGGATACATTACTTTATAGTATATGGTCCTTGACAATAAACCTATAACTTCATCTATGCTTAAGCAAGAAAATTGTTATCTGTTCCAATACCTGGCAGAGAAACTGGCCATATAGGATTTATTAAGATTCTACTTATTATTCTTCAACATGAGGCCATCCTATGGTATTTCAAGAGTAATTTGACCATATACCTCTTTCTCTTTACACACTGACTTTACAATCCATCCCTAGGTGAGGTGCATTTTCATTGTCTCTCTCATCTACCTGCCAAAGTTCTGAAAATCAACTCAGTTAGTATTACTCAGTAAGAGGTGATAGAGAAATTTGCATATGACCTCCCTTGGTATTCAGGGTCCCCCCCACAAATATGAAAATTCCTGGATGCTCAAGTCCCTGACATAAAATGTCATAATATTTGCATATGACCTACACAAATCCTCCTGTATACTTTAAATAATCTCTAGACTACTTATAATACCCAACACAATGTGAATGCTATGTAAATAGTTATTACACGATATTGTTTAGGATATAATGACAAGAAAACAAGTCTCTACATGTTCAGTACAGAAACAACCATCATCGTTCTAACTAGATAATATATGTCAACAACAATGTTAACTGTTTTTTTTCTCAAATATTTTTGATCTTCAGATGTGGAACGCACAGATACGGAGAGCGGACTTCAAATTGTATACAAGTCATGAGGAATGCAGATGAATTTCGGAAGTGTAATATGTTGTGGAAGAGCAGTTGTGGGCAACTAAAAATGTAGGCCACAGTTGGTAATTGCTGAAACCATGCTTTTGTACAAATGAAAAACTAAGATGTTACTTTTCCTTAGGAAACATATTTTCTCTCTCTCGGGGAAAAAAAGAAAAAAAAATACACACACACACACACACACACTGATTTGTTTAGACCAAGAAAGTTTAGTGCTATCTTTCAGAAAATTGTAGAAAATGTACAAATCTATGATGTATACAATGCAACTGATAACCCCTTTATGTGCTGTGCCCTTGTAAAGCATACAATCTACACAGCTACACACAGCAGCGCTGGTTGGGGACATAAGGAGTCATCAAAAAGTTATGGCAAAAAGACTACAAGTGGGGGAGAAACAAAATAAAAATGTGGAAAAGCAGCAAACACCAACTTGTCAACCTTATCAGTTGCTGAGAACCTCTTACTGGTCCACGATACAGAATCATACATCCTGTTACTCAAGAGATCAGTTATTAGCACAAGGTTATCCATTTTCAGTCCTGTTATACCCACTGATGAGAAATATCAACTAGAGTTAGAACAAGTTATCTATCAAAGGTCACATAAGAATTCAGAACACTGCTTCCAATGTCAGTGTGCATCACTAATAAATTATTTGGTGTCTCTCACCAAATCCATTTGGTGTAACTGAAATACAACTGAATTGGCTTTCCAGGAAGATATTCAGTATCTTATACAAATTACATTTGTCTTGGCCAGTGATAACATCAACTGGCATCTTTCTAATGTATATTTTTCCAGCAACCAGAATTAATAACTTCACTTATCATTTATTAATTAAAAAAACAGAAAATGACCTTTCACAGATAATTTGAAACACATGCTTGGACTCCTACACCACACACAGACACACAAACACAGACACACAAACACACACCCCACACACAAAGCTACTGGTTTATAGGGATTTTTTTCAGTTCCTTTAATCCCTGCAGAATTTCAGAAGTGATGCATTGGCTAAGACAGACCTATAGTCACAAGAGAAAATCCAGCAACTGTGTTACAGTTGTATTTTCCTTTTTATGGAAACTCTTCCTTGTTCCCAGATAAATATCTCTGCAGTCTAGCCACAGGGTTTTCAGGCCCTATGACATTTTATTTGGATGCTTTAACAATATGAAGCATTATGCTTTCATGGGATAAAGGTACAAAAAATAAAAGATGTTATTCTTCACATGATAAGGCTGAAACTATAAGCATTTAAAAATGCTTTTCCAGGAGTGGTGATGATTTATAGGGAGACGGTTGCACTCCTCTCATCCAAGGCACAACCCATAAGACACCAGCCTCCCATGATAGAGTGCTTTCTGGGGTCAACGTTCTACATTAAGTAGGGTCATGTGAGTAAGAAGATATGTTGGCAATAATACTTCACAACATTACTGAGATGATTAAATGAGATAATCCATATTAAATGCTTGGCACACAATAACCAGTTAATAAACAAAAGCTATTGTACTGCTGTTTTAGGAGGATCTAGCCTGTGATATCTGCCTAATTAGCATTACAATACACAGCATTATAATAGCTATATTAGCATAGATATATCACTGATTAGAAATGAGGGCAAAAGTGAACCTGTTTAATGCAGTAAAGCTTAGTTCCCTTGAAGCCAACCTTAGAAGGACCCTAATAGACCTCTTTTTAAGGAAGAGCCAAAAATAAATTAAGTGAAGAAGTTAACAGAAATTACTCAACTAGAGGCAGCATCCTACTTGTCATTGTACTTTATCCCCTAGAATTAGCTCCCTTTTTCACTATTACCTCCATTCATTGGATTTCATTATCTATTCGTTATAGGATAATTATAGGTGTAAGTGAATATGTAAAAAGAGAACTTTTGAATCAAGTTACCTATTGATGGAGAACAGCTTGAGGTCATTCCTCAAAAACATAAAAGAGGAGATGATATATTAGATTATCTAGCACAATGACAAAAAAAAATATATGCTTCCCTTCCAAGGCTGAGATTGTTTTATTGGAAAGCTCTTCAATGCCTTGCACAGACCAGGTTAATAAGTTTCAAGGGGAACAAACTCAATTTGAAAGTGTCCCAGCTATTGGCTCCCCTACTTACTTTAAAAGCTGTCACTTCTCTAGTGGGGGGAAAGGAGTTCACAGATTCACAGATAAGTGCAAAAGGCTCCCTGAATTTAGCTCTAATTACATACTTCTTTCTCTTTTCTTTCCACTAGGATCTAGAGCATTTTTTCAATAACCTACTTTAGAATCACCAAGATGCAGAGTGGATCAGCCTCATAATTAGAGCTAAGCCTCAAAAGAGATGGTCAAAATGCTATCTTTCCAGTAAAAAGAACCTGTCTGGTAGGCAATGGTCAGGAGAAAAGTGGATGCCCTATTTGATACAGGAAGATTTCCTAATGATAAGACACTTTCAGTAAGTCTTGTCCTCTTATTACATTATGGGAAATAAACAAAATACTAAAATAAAATTCATTCCCATTCATTCAATAAACATCTACTGATCACCTACTATATCCCAAACATAAGGTAGAGGGTAATAATGTGTGGATAATGGAACAAATGGCAGTGGGAGAAAAGGGGAAAGATAAATGAGATTGATTCCAAACGAGAGAGAAGTAGGAAAACCTTTTAGAGATAGTGGACTTAAGTAGTGACTTGTCATCTTTCCTTAAAATTTTTTTTTGGGTATCAGTGGGGTGCCAGACAGTGTTCTAGCTGTTCCCAAACGCACATTGTCTGGAGCTACCTCTTACCAATAAACAGTACGAGCCTAGTCTCATCCCACCAATGACACTCCAAATAATATCCTAAACACTAATACTGAGGGAAAGGCTTATCTAAAGATAGAAGAAACATCTAACTTTAGGGCACACACTACATTCCTATATCCTTCAGAACATATAAACAGTTCTACCAGAGTGTTCAAAACTCCCAGCTCACTCATTCAGATAGAGCTGACACCTTCCAAGTAGAATGCATGCCTAAAGTTAAAAGATAAAATGATTTTAACCTGAAAAATGACTTAGCTTTGGGGAGATGCAGTAGATAATGTACAGAAGAGAGAATAAGATATGATAAAGTCTGTATATGACATATAGTGCAGAAATGGAAGTTACAGATACAGTAGCTCAACCTACATTTGCTGAATTATTTATCACTCATATGCTTTATACCCAAACCATATTATTGGATTGTCGGGAAAGTTATGACGTATTTTTTCTATGTTTTTCATTGCAAAAATATGTCATGACTCTTCTGACAACCCAATAGACTGCTTTTTTAATTAACTTACTTTCTATTTCCATTACTTTGCTCAAGCTACTAATCTTTTTGCCTTGGATGTCTTCCTTTCCATATCCCCGTTGAAGTTTTATCAATCCTCGAAAAGGGCAAGTTCAAAGACAACACCTTCTATGAAGCTTTCCCAGGTCTGCCTGGGAATTAATCACTCCCTTATAGATCTAAGCCACTTGCCTGTGCTTCCATTATGACTTTTATCAAGTTTATGCTAAAATGGCATGTGTTTGGTAATTGCTCTCCTAAAAGACTGTAAGTACTTAAAGGGAGGAAAATTCTATTTTATTTCTTTTGGTGAGCTGACATAGTAGCTTAACATTGTGCCATAAGTAACCAATAAGTGAAATTGACTTTAATATGAACAACAAAAAGAGGAGACAAGGAGATTTTAGTCATGTACGAAAATGAGCCGATACAGTTGATTTTTAAACCTGAGTGAACATACACACAAACACACAGGCACACAGAAACACACACAATAATAATGGCAGTGTACCTGTTTTAGTTGCACCTTTCAGCTAGTTTCCTTGGGAACAGATTCCATTATTTCTTTGGCATAATTTAACTAATGGTACAACACATACATTTATAATGATATACAAATATTATATAATAATAATGGTGGCAGTAGTGGAGCTGATGATTTTTGATGGTCAACCAACATTTGACTTTACTACATTTCATCCCTTTACTCCTATAGATACCCTCTTTTACCATCATAACTATTCTTCCATGTCCATGGAGGCTATAATCCTATGTTTAACGCCTGTATTAGTCAAGGTTCTCCAGAGAAACAGAACCAATGGTATAGTACCAGGCTCGGCAAACTGCTGCTCATGAGACACATGTGGCTTTTTGGGTCCATTCCATCTCAAAAGTTTGCCAACCCCTGAAAGAGCCAATCCTGTCCCATACAACAATTTAAAAATTACTTCAGAGCCATAAATATATTTTACATAATCACCATTCTGTGAATAATATCCTGTAAAATTTTTATAAATAAACTATGATAGTTTGATTTTCATTTTCAATTTTACTTCAGAGCCACATGTACGTACCCAAAGAGCTGCATGTGGCTCGTGAGCCGCAGTTTGCTGACCGTTGGCGGTTCTTCCATCTCAAAAGTTTGCTGACTCCTGGTACAGTATTTACTCATGGGACTGTATAGACTGGCAAGTCCAAAATCTGCAGGGTAGTCCAGCAAACCAGAGACCAGGGAAGAGTTGATGTTGCAGCTCAAGTCCACAAACAGTATGAAAACAGAATTTGCTCTTCCTCCAGTGATCTCTGTCTGTTTTCTCTTAAGGCTCCCAACTGATTGGATGAGATCCACCCACATTATGGAGAGGAATCTGTTCTTAAAGTATACTGATTTAAATATTAATCTCATCTAAAAATAGCTTAGGAGTAACACCAAGACTGGTGTTCGACCAAATATGTGGATAAAATGGCCTAGCCACGTTAACACAAAATTAAACATCACACCTCTCTAAGGTATTATTTAGCCAAATAAAATGTATTCAGACTTTTAATTTTTTACATGAGTCAATCCCATTAGCCTTTCATAATTTTTGTTGTTCTTCTCTGAATTTGTTCTAATACTTTCATGATTAATGCCAATTCATAAAAAATCCATTAGACAGGAACAACTTCTCAGCTATAAATATACGGCTAAGTGCTCAAACCATTGCTCTTTTACCAAGAAGGAAAAAAGCTGTATTCCCTGCTCTTAGTGTACATTACTCTAGCACTATGACTTTTAAATGAATTCCTATATTCATTATGCTGCCCCCAAAGCAAAGAATATCCAGCATCTCAGCATAACTCTAGAAATGACCCATAATGCACCTTAGTGAACTGCATGCTGTGTGCCAATCTTGGAATAGGGTCATGAACTACAGAATAATATGTTGACATAACAGTTGGGTATCTCACAATTCATTTATCATTTAGAATGTGCTTAATGGGCCCTAAGTCTGATATTGAAAGGTACATTTTTGGTGAAGAATAAATGCCTATTTACAGTTTAAAAAAATTGCTTTGTTATCTAAAAAAAGTTAACACATCTGGATGTTTTGAGGAAACAAAAAATGAAAATCTACATGAAAGTTCTTGACTATTAAAAATTGGTTATATTTGAGTGTGCCACAAATAGGTATATTTCAAGTATGTAACTCAAGGGACAGATGCTGGGCATTTAGAAAAAAAAATCAATGTTCAAAAATATTTATTCCACTTTCCAAGTGGATTTCCTCATGCCAGAACAATTAACAAGTGCTGAAATCATCTCAGTTTAGTTTATTAGCTCAAACTGGAAATATTTCCTTTAAGTAAAAGCATAATTCACATACCCACTCAAAGCAATAAATTTTAATTGGAATCAAATTACATGAGACTGCAGATTTATACACTGAAAAATTTAAAAAAGAACTAGGCTTCAGTCTTACATTAGTTAACATTAATAATTAGCTTTGTCCAGTATTATTTTACTGGCATGAACTGCTGATTTCAACTGTCCTTCCTGTACCACTTCCTCCAGAACCCTACAGCTATTGAGGTACATACAACTCTACTTGCCACTAATGTTATAACAACTACATTGTCATTTCAGCCTAGCCTAAGTATGACTGCATTGTTTTTTCTGATCCAGCTCCTTCTTTTTATATTTTATTCTTGCTTTCACGCATTAAGAAAAGTCAGAATGTGTTACATGCTTATTATACTTCATCAAATGTAAAGTATGGTATAAAACAAAAACTTAAACAAAAAACACCTCATTAAGCAGAACCCAATGGACTGAAACAATCAGTTAATTCTAATTTTTATTAAAAAAAAACCTCAAGTCACAAGCAAACAATACAACAATGTAGAGTTGTTTACAGCCACTATGGGCTCAAGTTATGGGATTACAGAATCCTGAAAATTCAATTAATTACACATTCCTTTCTGTTTCCATAGCACTTTTTTCATATACAAATATGTAATGACATTCTGCCTTGAAGACAACACAAAGTTGTCAATACTCAGTTCAAAAAGAAAGCTAGAGAGCAAGCAGAGTACCAAAGCCCAAACATGCAGCAGAATGATAACTAAAAGTGGGAAGAAAACAGGATGAGTTATTAGAAATGTAAATTGGAAAATCTTATGTCTACTGAGTCAAGGGTCAGAAACTAGGATCCAACTGGAAATAATGTTGTATGCTGTGTCTGTGAGTGTTTGCTGCCTGGGTTCCTGATGCTTTGTTGAGAGTAGAACTCTGCGTCTACTATCTCATAATCACTGAATGGAAGAAGGTATTCTTAAATCTTTTTTTTTTTTTTTTTTGAGGGCAGTGTCACTGGCCCTCACATGTGAGACCGAACCGGGGCCGCTGGCTTCCCAAGCCAGCGCTTAACCACCACGCCACTCGGCCGGGCCTGGAAGAAGGTATTCTTAATGTGGCTCTCCCACTAGTTTATGAGCTCCCAGAGGGCAAAAATTATGACATACTTGTGTATGTTCACCAATCTTGGCAAACAGAAGATCCGTGTGTGTATAATATATATATATTATATATATATATAATATATATATATATATAAAATATATATGTAATATAAATAATATATATGTATATATTTACCAGGGGTGCCAAAAATATGTATAATATGTATATACATTCTAAGAGATGTTAACACTTTGGTCAACGTTGCCCAAGCAGTAGTTTGCCATAATCAGAAGTATCTGGGGCCACCGGAGTGGCTCAGCTGATTAAGAGTGGCTTAGGCTGGTGGTTTGACACCATGGGATGGTGGCTACGCCCACCCGCAACTAAAATTGAACACAGCTTCTTGAGCTTAGAGGCCATGAGCTGCCGATGGGAAGCCAGATGGCGACTGGCGCCATCTACAACAAAGATTGTAGAACAACAACTTGGCTAGTCTCCTCCCCCAATTCCCCAATAAAAATCTTAAAAAAAAAAAAAAAGAAGTGTCTGGATGCTGATGGTAACTACTTTGAGCACCTCTTGTAAAATTGCAGAAGTCAAACGTGACTTGTATTCATCTGTTGTTATTGGTATATACTAACAGTTTTTTTTTCCTATCTTAAAATGTGTATATATATATTTTTGGCACCTCTGGTAAATGTGTGTGACTTAGAACATAAGAACATATTTAGTCCAATTTCTTCCATTTTCTACAAGAATGCTTTACTCTGTGAATTTGTTTAAAATAGAAAGAACATTCATATTATAGAAAACTTGCATTTATGCTCTTTTTAATGTAAATATAAATATGTCAGAAAACTTTTGAACAGCGAAAATTAAAGCAAAGATATTTTATTTAGGCCTAGCTTAATAAAAACCATTAAATAAATCAGATCACCACACTCACAAACCCCTTCTATAATCTTTCTATAGTTCATTAAACTTTAGTATGCTGACATATAGCCTATTTATCCAAACTAACAGAGTTAAAAATTTCTCAAAATATTTAATAGTAGGCATAATTGGCATTGCCTTCAAAATTAATTCCTACCATCAGAATCTGTGGAATGAGAACTAAATTAGATACAAGCAGCAGATTACACCTAAATACTGAGTAGGATTTGGACTACTGAGCAGAAATATGAAGCATTTATCTAAAGTTGTCTACCATGGGCAGCTCAGGATTTATTGCTACATAATTACTCCTGATTGATTTATATTTATTCATTTTCATTCATGAGAAACCATGAGGAAATTTTTAGAGCATCTATTATAATTTAGACAGTACTCTGCAGTAACATGGATTAGGCATTCAAGGGACAGCACAAAGTTCTGAGTAACAAATGAATTGGGAGAAAGAGAAGCACGTGTTAGAAGAGTGTTTCCTTTGCTGTTTTCAGTTTTATATCCCACATATCAGTGAAGTCATATGGTTCTTGACTTTTTCTGTCTGATTTATTTTGCTGAGCATAATAATCTCAAGATCTATCCATGTTGTCACAAGTGGCACTATTTCATCTTTTCTTATGGCAGAGTAGTATTCCATTGTGTATACATATCACACCTTCTTTAGCCAATCATCTATCAAACTTTGGTTGCTTCCATGTCTTGGCCACCATAAATAATGCTGCAATGAACATTGGAGCACATATATCTTTACAGATAAATGTTTTCAGATTTTTTGGGTAGATACCCAGGAAAGGGATTTCTGGGTCATATGGTAATTCTATTATTAATTTTTTGAAGAACATCCACACTGCCTTCCATAGTGGCTGTACCATATAAAACTGAAAACAACAAAAGTAACAAGACAAACAAATGAAGAAACAAAACTCATAGACACAGACAACAGTTTAGTGGTTAGCAGAGGGAAAGGGGGGAAAGGGGTGGTACATGAGGGTAAAAGGGATCAAATATATAGTTATGGAAGGAGAACTGACTCTGGGTGATGAACACACAATGTGATATATAGATGATGTATTACAGAATTGTACACCTGAAACCTATGTAACTTTACAAACTGTTACCCCAATTTACTTTAATTAAAAAAAATAAAAGAAAGAAGAATAGAAAATTATAAGTCACTGAAGAAAGAAATAAAAGAAGGTACAAATAAATGGAAACACCTACTATGCTCATGGATAGGAAGAAGTAATATAGTTAAAATGTCCATACTGCCTAAAGCAACATGTAGATTCAATGCAATTCCTATCAAACTACCAAGGGCATTTTTCACAGAAATAGAAAATATAACCCTAAAATTTATATGGAACCATAAAGGACCCCAAATAGCCTCAGCAATCCTGAGAAATAAGAACAAAGTTGGGGGGATCATGCTACCAGACATCAAAACATACTACAAGGCTACAGTAATCAAAACAGTATGGTACTGGCATAAAAACAGGCACATAGATCAGTGGAACAGAATAGAGAGCCCAGAAATAAATCCATGCATATTTGAACAGTTAATCTATGACAATGGAAGCAAGAATTTACAGTGGGCTAAAGATAGTATCTTTAATAAATGGTACTGGGAAAATTGGACTGACACATGCAAAAAAATGAAACTAGACCACCTTCTTACGCCATATACAAGAACAAATTCAAAATGTATTAGACTTAAATATAAGAACTGAAATCATAAAACTCTTAGAAGAAAATATAGGGAGTAAATTTGCAGACATTACCTTGAGCAATATTTTTACTTTTACATCCCTGCGGGCAAGGGAAGTAAAAGAAAAAATGAACATATGGGATTATATCAAACTAAAATTATTTTCACAACAAAGGAAACCATCAATAAAACACAAAGGAAGCCTACTGAATGGGAGAAGATACTTGTCAACGATATATCTGATAAGGGGTTAATATCCAAAATTTATAACACATTCATGCAACTCAACACCAAAAAACAAACCAATTAAAAAATGGGCAGAGGATATGAAGAGGCATTTCTCTAAAGAGGACATACAGATGGCCAACAGGCATATGAAAAAATGTTCAACCTCACTAATCATTAGAGAAATGCAAATAAAAACCACAATGGGATACCACCTCACTCCGGTCAGAATGGCTATCATCAATAAATCAACAAACAACAAGTGCTGTCGAGGCTGTGGGGAAAAGGGAACCTGCTGCCCTGTTGGTGGGATTGCAGATTGGTGCAGCCACTATGGAAGTCAGTATGGAGGTATCTCAAAAAACTGGAAATGGAACTACCTTTTGACCCAGCAATTCCACTCCTAGGTATTTATCATGAAAAACCCAAGACATTAATTCAAAAAAATATATGCACCCCTATGTTCATTGCAGCGCTGTTTACAATAGCAAAGTTTGGAAACAATCAAAATGCCCATCGGTAGATGACTGGATTAAGAAACTGTGGTATATTTACACAATGGAGTATTATGCAGCTATAAAGAAGAAAGAAATTGCACCTTTCCAATGATTTGGATGGACCCAGAGAACATTATGCAAAGTGAAATAAATCAGTCAGAGAAAGACAAATACCATATGATCTCACTTATATGTGGAATCTAAGGAAATGAATAAATGAGCAATGTAAACAGAAATAGTCTTAGAGACAGAAGAAAAACTGATGATTGCTAGATGGGATGGGGGTGGGCATAAGGGAGAAGGGGAAGGGACGAGGCAAAATAAACTGGTAACAATATTGCCACAGGGATAGAAGAGACAGTTTGGGGAATATAGTCAATAATGCTGTAAATAATTTTTAGGGGACCAGGTGGACTCATGTCTTGTTAGGGAGATCACTTCATGGATGGTGTAGAGGTCTGACCACTGCACTGTACATCTAAAGCTGCCGCTGAATAATATCAGATATTAACTATAATTTAACACATATATAGTCATGGGATGTGGAGTATAGTATGGGGATGGAGTCAATGGAATTGTAATAGATGGGGGGACAGGGAAGGGGGGAGGAGGGAGTCACTTTGTAAGGGGTGAAAAGGATAATTATTGCATTGTTTTGTACATCTGTAACTAATAACAATAAAAAATAATAAAAAATAAAAAATAAAAACAAATTAAAATTAAATTTTAAAAAAAGTAAAGAAGAGGGCCGGCCGAGTGGCGCATTGGTTAAGCGCTGGTTTTGGGATGCCAGCGGCCCCGGTTCGGATCCCACATGAGGGCCAGTGACACTGCCCTCTACAGCTAACAACAGCTCCACCTGGAGCTGGGCTGTGCGAGCCCCGGTGATGGTGTGGGCTGCCATAGGCTACAGTGAGTGGCCCGCAGCCAGCGTGAGCGGCTGGCAGCCAAGAGTGAGCTGCCAATAGCCGCGGTGAGCGACATCCAGAGGCCAGCGACCGATCTGTCTCATCCGGGAAGAGCGCAATGACGATACCAACAGTGAAGCAACATCCTCCGCAACTAAACTGAAGAACAAAAGACAGCAACTTGTCTGTTCCCCTTCCCCGATTTCCCAACGCTGTTCCCCTCCGCCAATTCCCCAATAAAAAAAAAAAAAAAAAAAAAGTAAAGAAGAATGTTTCCAGGAAGAGAAGTGTGAATATTCAAATCTTTAATGATTATGTTTATCATTCTGATTTGAATCTAATGGTTACATCCAGATTTAATAGTATCCATCAAAACACTTGGGTCTGAATTTATTCCCTTGGACTGTATTAAAATTTTTCAGGAAACTAGTCTCACCAATTTGTACCACTGGAAAGACTTTCATAGTGGGTATATTTGTTATACACATGAATGCTTGTCTCTCACATATAAAACAGTGATTAAAAAGAAATGAATTTCTAATGGTAAATGTTTGGCTACTAGCAACAGGCTAATACAAGAGAAACTTGTTTTGAAAATCAGGAACTTCTTAAAGTTGAAGACCAATTATTATATTTATTCAATAGAAAAGCCTGAGAAAGAAGGGCAAGAATAATATATATTAACATTGTTACTGCTTTATGGGACCAGTAGTAATATTAACCAACTGAAAGTTATGTTAACATAAATTCAGGGATGATTTAAAATAATTAAAATATGATTTTTGAAAAGATTAAAATAAGTATTTAAGTACTTGGAAACAGCAAGACATTACTATTAGACTTTGATAAAAATGAGTTTTCATACTTCCACCTTCAACTTAGGATGCAGAAAGCTGTGAAGAATACTAGCTACACACTCACAAAAAGGAAAAATACCAGGCAATCAGCAAATTCATAAAAATATTGGAATGCATTAGAGTTATAATGACACAAAATCTAAGGAAAGAGAGATGCCTTCAAAAGAGGTGATATGTAAGCACTTGTTTACCTGGAGGAAATGAAAATTTCCTTCACTGAAAATGATACTAGCCAGTATGAAAAATTCACCTAAAATTTTAAATGAATACATAAAGTCTAAGTGAGAACTATCTTGAGAATATCATCTGGGAAGTTCAGAAACAAGCTGAATTTGCACCCACTTGCAAATTCTTTGCCATGGACTTGCAGAAAAACTGGGGTCAGAGCAAGATTCATTAGAAAGCGTCCCTCATGGTGCCAATCTACGATAAGGAAACATCAACCACTGTGGAAAAGTCATGACATTCAAACTGTGTCATTTTTCCTATCCTCCCTATGAAACAAGAGCCTTCAGTCACTAGGGAAAAAGATGTAAATCTTTTTTTTTTTTGAGGGCAGTGTCACTGGCCCTCATATGTGGGACCCGAAATGGGGCCACTGGCTTCCCAAGCCAGTGCTTAACCACCGTGCCACTTGGCCAGCCCAAAAGGCTGTAAATCTTATTGTACTAAAGATATTGGTAAAGACACATTGCAGAAGGAATGGAACAGAAAACAAAAACTGTATCTTGAAGAGGGGTAGGAATGTATCTTGGACCCAGACCATTAAAGGTCTGCTACAGATGGGGGCAAAGCAAGATCACAGAGAAGGCACTTACCCCTGAGACTCAGGGACATAGGATCTGCTTAGAAAAAGGATAAATGTGAGCAACAGACAGTCCATAAAAATACCCTACCATCAGGTCTTTAAGTGTCAAGTTACAAGTGACAGTAATATATGTCTGGAAAATGGGCAAATGTGTGAAGAGATACCCTCCCTGAAATACAGGAACAAATAGAAGACATAAGTTGATCATGAAGCAGACAATGAGGAAAATCACTGGCAAACAAGCATCCATCTTAATACAAGGTAATGATAGAGAAATTTAAAGTCTGTGGTATGTCGAGGTTAATTTAGCAACCACTAGATTCAAACTTAGTATGGTATTCTAAAGGTGTCCCTCTAAGATTCCCACATCATGGTTATTAGGTTAAAACCTACTCTAGGTACTTCTGTGATGAAACTTTACAGAAATGATTAATATGATAGATTTTAAAATTGGTAGATCATCCTGGCTAACCCAGATATATCCAATCTAATAACTTGAGCCCCTTAAATCAGTTAAATTTATTTGTCTGGAGGCAAAGAGGTGTAGCAGAGTAGGTAATCAGGGGGAAATGAGGCAGACAGGGAGTTCAGAAAGATTCAAATAGTATGAAGTATTTGACCTACCACTGCTAACTTTGAAGCTGGAGCAACAGAACGATGGGAATGATCCCTGGCTGAGAGGTAGCCATCAAGGAATTAGGACCCTGGTCCTACCAACATGTGGAAATAAATTCTTCCAACAATTTGGATGAGCTGGGAAGTGAAATGTATGCCACTGCCTCCAGATAGGAGCTAAAGCCACCTGATACCTTGACTTCAGCTTTGTGAGACTCTGAGTAGAAAGCCTAGTCAAGTTAACTGAACTTCTCACCTACAACAGAGTAAGATTATAAATATGTTTGTAATAACTTTTTATGGCAGCAATAGATAACTAATGCTCTGAACTCAACTTCTGAATATATTGAGTTAGACTCCTGATGAAAAGCCTGGAAAAAGAAAAGGTGTATACATTTCCAACCATAAAGTCTATAATATTTACCTGAGTCTTTACTGTGTTATGTAAAGTGTCCAACATTTAACAAAAAAGTTACAAGACATAGAAAGAAAAAATAATAAAACAAAACACTATCAGAAGACAAGGAAATCAACAGAACAACTCAGAAATCACACAGATATTCAAATTATTGGGCAGGAAATTTTAAATAACTATAATGAATGTGTTAAAGGCCAGTGGAAAATATGGACTCCATGAATGATTGTTGGGTAATTTAAGCAGAGATAATAATCTAGGGAGATTTGGGTAAACAGTATGCCTTCTGTATCCCAGGATCACACCAAAATTACAAATAAATTCTAGAACTATCAGCCTTGAGACAAGCTGAAAACTAGCTGAACAGAACTCCTATAAGTAAGGATATAAAGAAGAGGCTATATCAAGACTGGTAGGAGGGGGCCGGCCAAGTGGCTCAGTTGGTTAAGAGCGCAAGTTCTGAGCAACAGGTCACCAGTTCAATTCCCACATGGGCCAGGGAGCTGCACCTGAGCTGAGCTGCTACTGAGCTGCCAACAGGTGACAGGATAGCTCAGTGGTTAGAGCGTGTGCTCTTAGCAACAAGGTTTCTGGTTCGACACCCACATGGCATGGTGGGCTTCGCCCACCCACAACTAAGATTGAACATGGCACCTTGATCTGAGCTGAGCAGCTGCAAGCTGTTGACTGGCAGCCGGATGGCAACTGGACTTAGAGCTGAGCTAGCTGTGCCCTTCATAACTAACACTGAAAAACAACAACTTGGCTTTTCCCCTTCCCCAATTTCCCAATAAAATATAAAAAAAATCTTAAAAAAATGGGTAGGAGGGGTGGAGACATGAAACAGGCTGACCTGAAACCCACAGATAGTGTTTGAACACCAGGAGGGACAACTTCATGGAAGAGGTCCCCCCAGAAGAGACAGGGGTCCCAGACCTACACTCTGCTCCCCAGTTCAAGGGTCCTGTGCTAGTGAAAATCATCGGGGATTCTGTCTGCCTGTCCTGGTGAGACGAAAGGTGGCTGGAAACCCAGATGCCCTCTTAAAGGGACCGCACACAGACTCAATCAATTGCAAACACTCAGCTGGGCTCTGGTGGAGGGACAGCAACTCAAGAAGTGCCAGAGACATATGGGGAAAGATTTAATTGTGTGGCCTTCAGGCAAGGGCTAGAGAGACAGCACCCATTATATACCACCCAGCTCTGTGTGGAGCCTGCCTCAGGTGTAACCTACAGGAGGGCACCAGCCATAATTTCTATGTCAAAATCTCCCCGGGTCTTAAGGAAACAAACTTTAACTATGAAGTTACAAATAGGTTGAAAAGAGAAATATTTTATACATATATATTTATATATAATATATATTACATATATACATATATTTACATATTACATTATATATATTTCAATCAATAACCAAAGGAAATTTCTGGTAGTTTATTAATAACAAACAAAATAGATTCCTGAAAAATGAATATTATCAAGGATAAGGAAAGGCATTACATAATAATTAAGTAGCAAATTCTGAAATAAAATATAACAATCCTAAATATGTATATATCTAACAACATAGCTTCAAAATAAATTTATTAATGGAACTAATAGGGTAACTGAACAAATCCACAATTATAGTTAGATACTTTAACACTCCTCTCTTAGTCATTGATGAACAAGTCGACATAAAATCAGTCAGTATATAGATTTGAATGACACTATCCACGAAATAACCTAATTGACATTTCAGAATACTCCATTCAATAACAGCAGAATATGCACTATTTTTTAGGGCACATGGGACATTAACCAAAATAGACCAAATTCTGAGCCATGAAACAAATTTTTTAAATTAAAAAATAAGAACAGGGCCGGCTGAGTGGCGTGGTGATTAAGCTCTGGCCTTGGAAGTCAGCGGCCTCGGTTTGGTCCCACATATGAGGGCCAGTGATACTGCCCTCAAAAAAAATAAAAATAAAATAAAATAAATAAGAACAGAAATCAATGAAATTGATAACGAAAAAAATGACAAAAATCACAGAAACTAAAAGCTAATTCTTAGTGAAAAAAAAAAGTTAATGAGCCAAATTGACCAAGAAAAAAAGGAAAAAAATGCAAATATTCAGGTATAGAAATGAACAAGAAGACTCAATGCAGACTTTACAGACATTAAAAGGATAATAATGAGAAAATGCATGAAACATAAGTTTGACTACTTAGATAGAATATACAAATTATTTGAAAGACACCCCCTGTTAAAGCTCACTCTGGAATTAATAGACAACTGGAATATGAAGTCTGACAATTAAGTTCACTAACTCATCCTAGGAAATGTGCTATATACCTCATTGCTGAATATCACTATGGTCACCTTTGAAGTACTCCCCTTGGGAAGCTATGCACCCACGCCAGTGCCTCGTCCGCCCTTCAAAGCAATTTTGGAACTCTTTCCGGAATGGCCATAAGAGCTGTCGTCATATTACCCCTGAAGTGCCGAATGTCATCAAAATGTCTTCTTTTCAATATTTCCCTTATCTTTGGGTAAAGAAAGAAGTCATTGGGGGCCAGATCATGTGAGTAGGGAGGGTGTTCCAATACAGTTATTTGTTTACTGGCTAAAAACTCCCTCACAGACAGTGCCTTGTGAAATGGTGCATGGTCATGATGCAAGAGCCGTGAATTGTTGGCGAAAAGTTCAGGTCGTCTAACTTTTTCATAAAACCTTTTCAGCACTTTCAAAGAGTAAACTTGGTGAACTGTTTTTCCAGTTGGTACAAATTCATAATGAATAATCCCTCTGATATCAAAAAAGATTAGCAACATCATTGCAACAAGCTTGTGAACTTAATTGTAACACCTCATAGTCTTAAACTATAAAGTAAATTCATTTTCTAGTTTAAAAATTTCTAAAAAACAAAACTTGAGGCCCAAGTGGCTTTACTGGTCAATTCTACCAAACATTTAAGGAATACACATTATAGATTCTACACAAACTAGTCTAGAATATAGAAGAGGAGAAACATTTTTTACCTATTTTCATGAGATAAGTATTACACTGAAAATTACAAGAAAATAAAACTACAAGCCAATATCCCTCATGAAAAAAAAAGTAAAAACTCTAAACCAAATATCGCCAAAAATTGGTTTAAAATATATAATATACTATGACAATGTGGAATTTATTCTGAGAATTTAATGCTGGTCCAACATTCAAACTTCAATCAATATAATTCATGATATCAACAGATTACAATAAAATTATATGGTCATTTAAATAGATACAGGAAAATCACTTTAAAAATCCAACAGTTTCTCCTGATTTAGAACAACAAAAACAAAACTTTCAGCAAACTAGGAATAGAAGGGAATTTTTTTCCATCTGAAGGGAATTTTTTCCATCTGATAAAGGGCTCATGCAAAAATGTCACAGCTAGCACCTTACTTAATGATGACAATACTGAATGTTTGCCATTCTACAGTTGGGAAAAAGAAAAGAATATTTACTCTTACTATTTCTTTCCATCATGGTCCTGGCACAGTACAATAAAACAAGGAAAAGATAAAAAGTATAGAGATTAGAAGGGATGAAATAAATCTCTATTTACAGATATGATCAGCTATGTAAAAAAATCTCATCCCGGGCCCGCCGAGTGGCGTGGTGGTTAAGCGCTGGCTTAGGAAGCCAGCGGCCCTGGTTCGGGTCCCACATATGAGGGCCAGTGACACTGCCCTTAAAAATAAATAAATAAATAAATAAATAAATAAAAGGCAAAAAAACAAAAAAAATCTCATCCCAAGAAATCGATAAATAAGATACCGGAAAGTGAATTTAGCAACGTCATGGGTCAGTAAACTCATACAAAGCATTTCTATACAATAGTAACATACTATTGAAAAGGGGAATAAAACACAATACCAACTATAATAGCAACACAAAACATAAAATACTTAGGTATAAATATTTCAAAATATATACAAGATCTGCATGATGGAAAGTAGAAAATTAATGAAAGAAATCAAGTCTATATGAATGTAGAAATAGATTGTGCTAGTGAATTATAAGATTCAGCATTGTTAAGCTGTTAATTCTCTCCAAAATTATAATTTTGAACATTGCATTTCCAATCAAAATCCCTGAAGGAATTTTTTGTAGAATTTGACAAGCAAATTTTAAAAGTTATATGGGAATGCAATGGAACTAGAATATACAGAGGGATTTTGAAAAGGAAGAATGAAGTTTTTGGACTCAAACTATCTGATATCTGGATGTATTATAAAAACTGTAATAGTCCAGAAAGAAAGATATTAGGTAAAGGGTATACATATGGAACTATAAAACTGGAAAATAAGTCCAGAAATTGACCCATAAAATCATATCAATTGATTTTTGACAAAGGTGCATAGGCATTTCAATGGAGAAAGGATAATCTTTTAAACAAATAGATATCCATATAAAAAAAATGAACCCTGATCCATTCTTCACATCCTATATAAAAATTTGCTTTAAATGGATTATAGATTTAGATATAAAACCATAAAATTTTTCTATAAAAACATAGAAGAAAATTTTCATAAACTTGGATTAAAAGTGAATGTTTTTAGTGACAATTCAGTTTTTTGTAAAAGAAACTATTCCATAAAAGAAAAAAAATTAATTGGATGCTGTAATAATTAAGAACTTATATTCTTCAAAAGACAATATTAAGAGAAAAAAAAGAAGCCACAGTCTATGAGAAAATATTTTCATATCAAATATCTGATAAAGTACTGGCATCCAGAATATATATAAAGAACTCTCAAAGTCAATAATAAAAAGAAGTATCATACCAAACAAATTGGGCAAAATATTTTAACAGACAGATAACTGAAGATATAAAGATGGAAAATTAGCGCATGAGAAAATGATCAACATCATTAGTGAAATGTAAATAACAACCACAATAAAATAGTATTATAAATATATTTAAATGTCTAAATTTTTTTATTTTATTTTATTTTTTTACTGAGAATACAGTAAAAGATGAGGAGTACAGTTGAAGATGAGGAGTAACTGGCACTCTCATATAGTACTGGTTGGAATGTACAAAGGTACAACCACTTTGAAAAAGCATTTGGCATTTTTTTTAAGAGTTAAATACGTACTTACCAGTAATATCTCTTTTAGGTATTAACCAACGTGAACTGAAAGCAAAAATTCCACATTTAGGGTATTACTCACATAAAGTAGTAGTAAATATTCACATTAAAATCTATGTGCAAATGTTCAGAGCAGCTGTATTCACAATCACCCAAAACTGGAAACAGCCCAAATATTCCTCAACTGGGGAATGCATAAACACACTGTGGTAAATCCACACAATGAAATTCTACTTGACATTTAAAAGAAATGAATTAGTGGCACACAAAATGCAGATGAACCTCAAATGCATTCATTTCAAAAGAAGTCATACTCAAAAGGTTGCATATTGTGTGACTGTATTTTTACAACAGTTTTGCCAATCCAAAACTAAAGGGACAGAAATCAATTCAGCTGTTGCTAGAGGAAAGGAGTGGAGTGTGGGGTGATTACAAAGAGACATGGGAGTATTTGGCGAGCTGATAATATCGCTTTAGGTCTTGTGGTGTTGGTTATATGAGTGTATGCACTTGCAAAAGCTTACAAGAGCTACACACTTAGAAAGGCTGAATTTTCCTATATGTAAATTATATCTAATAAAATATAAGGAAAATAATCTATTGAGTAAAATTAACCACTAGGGATTGAAATCAAATAAGTGGCACATCTGATAGTGGGGAGAGAAGCAGTGATTAACTGGAAACGGGTATGTGAGATATCTCCAAATTGATGGCACTCTTCTGTATCTTGATATGTACATCTAAAGACTGAACTGTACACTAAAGATTGGAATCGTCAGCATACATAAATTATATCTCATTTTCAACATCTTAAAAATATAAACTTCCTTTAATTGTTTATCTAATAAATAAGAACAATTTAAAACTGTACAATTAAGGAGTTCTATCTATTCTTATTCTGAACTGTTGTGCAAATTTTCAAATGCAGCGATGCAAGAAAAACAGGGCATATGTAAAGAATATAAAGTTTTATTTTTACATTTCAACAGCTCCTCCACCCCGGCCTCACCAGATTCTTGAAGAAAAAGGAATGTGGATGCCAGAACAAGGGTTTTTGAATAATAACAAATAAGTAAGAAAATTTTAAATTGACAGATTCATGCTGATTCTTCTATATTCTTATCTATTCCTCAAAACGTAATTTGCAGAGTCATGCCCTAAAAACAATTTTGGAAACTTGTAGATGTTAGGTTAATACTGAGTTTCAGATATCTAGCATGACTTCTGAAATTCAATGTACTATTAAAACATACCATTTAAAATACTTGGAGTTAATCTTTGAATTATTTCTAAAATAAAACGAGATATACATATATATATATAATATATATATTCTTAGAAAATAAACCAAATGAAACAAGAATAACATATAGGAAATTTTAATAATGTTTTTTGTGAAGTTATAAAATATTTGAGAGCACTATATTTATTGGTCCATTACGGATTTTTAAAAATGAACACACAAACGAAAACTTGATAGGAAAGTACAAAGAGAAAAGTAAAACAAAACCATTCTGAAAACCAAAATGTTATGAGGGTCTAAGAAGGAAGGGCAATTACGTTAAATGTTGGCATCTTCAAATAAATTTTGCACCAAGTTTTTCACCATTTACTCTTAAGGGCCTGTCCTCTGCACTGTCACATAGTTGACAGAGCCTGCAGGTTGGGTCTTGTTTGCATCCCACATGAATGTACTCTCTATTCCAGTGAAATTAAGGGATCTCTTCACTGAAGATGGAAAAAAGGCCGCTTAACATTAAGTATTTCACCATTTTTTGCAGCCTGACTTAGTTTCCATTAAACGTTTAATGAATATATTCAAGCTCCAGGGGAAACCACAGCCAACCAAGCAAACCACAGCCAACCAAGCAATTTGAGTCAGAATCAGAGTAACTACTTGTGTCTCCTCTCTGCATGGGATGACCAGTTCAGAGCATTTTTATTTTCTTCTAAAAAAAAAAAATAAGGTCTATCTTCTTGCAAATAAAAATAAAACCTTCACTTGACTGATTTTGCTTTTGCCCTTTGTTTTTACATTTGTCCTCTATTTTGCATTTATATTTGAATTTATTACACAGAATTTTATTTTTTAGATAAATATTCAAATGTACAAGACAGAACTGGATAAGTTTTGTGGTTGTGGCTTCAACTATGCTTTGCTTATGAATATGAAATTCAATTCTTCTTGCTTACATTTTAAATTAATACTGGGCCAGCTGAATGGCGCGGTGGTTAAGCGCTGGTTTGGGAAGCCAGCAGCCCCGGATCAGTCCCACATGTGAGGGCCAGTGACACTGCCCTCAAAAAAAAAAAAAAAAAAATTAATCCTACAGTGGTTCATATTGCATAGCAGAGGATTCCTAGTACTGTGTTGTGGGCTAATGTTACTCACACCATGATGGTGTTGTGTCAAACAAGCCCCAAAATGATCAGACCTAGAAACTTATGTCCAAATAGTCCAGAAAAAAAACCTTGAAATCTAGACCTTAGGATCATTTTTATAGAGTGTCAGACATTTAGATGAAAATGGAAAATTGGGTCATGAAAATGGCAATGTAGGAGACTGCAGCCTTCATACCCACACAATGATCAATGATTCTATAGCTACCCATGAACAAAAACACATCTGGACGGCCCAGCTGAGTGGCTCAGTTGGTTAAGTGCTTGCTCAAGAGTGCAAGCTCTGAGCAACAGGGTTGCCGGTTTGATTCTCACATGGGCTGGTGAGCTGTGCCTCAGCTGAGCTGCCAACAGGTGGCAGGATAGCTCAGCTGGTGAGAGAATGTACTCTTAACAACAATGTTTGCAGTTTGACTCCCACATGGGATGGTGGGCTACGCCCACCCACAACTAGAATTGAATGAGCGGCAATGAACTGTCCATGGGCAGCTGGATGTTGACTGGACTTGGAGCTGAGCTAGCTGCGCCCTCCACAACTAAGATTGAAGGACAACAACTTGGCTGTTCCCCTTCCCCAAATCCCTAATAAATTAAAAAAAAAAAAAAAAACCTCTGAAAATACCCTAGGGTCCACTTAAGTTTTAGCAACACAGTACAACAAAACACCTGAGTATAGGTGCACGAGAAGGAAGACAGCTTTATTTTGTAGCATCGTCCCATCCCTCAAGCTGACATTGCTCAGCACCAAGAGGACAATTCCCAGCTGGAAAGAATTCCCCTCACCAGGAAAAAAAAGACTGGGTTCAACAACCAGTTTCCCCAGACTTTTGGGGGCACTGCATGAAGATCCCACTTCGGTTTCACCCTGCCCAGACCCGCAGAGCTGACACATATAAAAGATGGCTAGAAACAAGGAAGAAAAGCAGGGCTACCAAGAGCTGCTATGCAGTGGGGTCAACCAGGGTTCACAGTGACTGCTCTACAGACAAACCCAGCAGATTTGGTCTGAAGTAAGACCCAAGAGCCGGCACAGTTCCCACAGGGCACTGGAGCCTTCACATGTTTTCACATAAGGTGCCTGAGTCCCTATTCACTTCCTCTCCACCCCACCCCATGCCTGCCTTCAACAGAGCCCAGTATCTGCAACAGCAGCTAGCTTAGGCCTCTGTGGTTATGGATAGACACCAGCCTAGACCCCCATGGCTGACCCTCCATCACCCAGTAGGTGCTCTGTGCGGGTCACTCCATCTGTGTACTTGTATGACATTTGTCTCACATTGTAACCAGACCTCCCCATCACACCCAGTGGGAGACTGTGCAGGCAAAGGAAAGCATGCTGATAGCCAGGGCCCCAGAGGTGTTTGTAGGCTGGGATCAGGCTCTATCTTGTGTCCCCATCCCTTTCTGTCTACCCTTGAACTCACCACTATGTATGTATATACATACATACTATATAAGCACCTGTAGCTGGCCCTCAGAGCCACCACCTCTGCCTGATCTGCTCCCTCGCTGCTGAACAGGGAAGCACCACTGAGAACCTTAACAACACATGCAGCCACTGTGGACCCCGCATAATGTTCACCAAGCACCACATAGTTGATTTACACTCCAGAAGCCTGAGCCAAAGAGAAATTACATTCCCCCGACCCAGTGCTGCCAAACAGTTCTGCACTTGGCACCTTGCACCACTAAACCCAGGATCAGCATGCTCAACTGTGCCTTCAATCTCAGGTAAAAGTCTTCCCTTACCAAAGTCAGTCCATAAAGTCTGAAAGAGGTGACTGTTTCTTTAAAAACAAAACAACAAACAAACAAACCACTATACAAGGCTACAGGGATCATGAAGAATCAGGTAAACATAACTCTAACAAAGGAATACAGTAAAACTCCAGTAACAAATCCCCAGAGATGGAGATCCAGGAAATGCCTGAGAAAGAATTAAAAATATTTGTTCTAAAGATGTTCAGAGAGCTCCAGTAAAACACATAAAAATAATTTAATTATAATGGAAAACAATATAAAAACAAAATGAGAAGTTTAACAAAGATAAAAACATAAAAAAGGACCAAACAGAAATTTTGGAGCTGAAGAATACAATAACTAAGATGAAGAACTCAACAGAGATCCTCAACAGAAGAGCTGACCAAATATATGAGTAAGAATGAATAAGTGAGCTAGAAGACATCAACAGAAATTATCCAGTCAGAAGAGAGAGAGAGAAAAAAATGAAGAAACCCTATGGGGCTTATGAGAAATGGTCAAGTGACACAATGTACTCATCATTGGAGACTTAGAGGGAAAAGGGAGGGAGAAAAAAATAGAAAGCTGATTTAAAGAAATAAATGTTCAGAACTCCCTAAAACTGGGGAGAGATTTGGACATCCAAGTTGATAAAGCTGATAGGTCACCACAAAACTTCAAACCAAAATAATCTTCTCCAGGAGATATTCTGGAGAAACATCCAGGACACGGTCTAAAATCAAAGACAGACAACTTCAAAAGCAGCAAGAGAAAAAGAGAGAAAAAAGTATCTTATACAAGGGAATGTTCATAAGGCCATAGTGGATTTCTTAGCAGAAAACTGCAGACTTCAAGGGACTGGGATGATACTTTCAAACTGCTGAAAAAAAGGAACTGCAACTAAAAATATTCTCCCAGCAAAGTGATCCTTTAGAAATAAAGGTGATATAAACACTTTCCCTAACAAACAAAAGCCAATAGAATCATCACCACTAAACCAGTCTTACAAGAAATGCAGAAAGTAATTAAAACATATAAAAATATACAAAACACTAGTAAAGGTAAGTATATGTCAGATTCAAATTAACATTGTAATTTGGTGGTATGTTAACTATTTGACTCAAATAAAAGGTAAAATGATAAAATGTTACAAAATAGACATAACTAAAGCAATTTGTTAATAACTATAAATATAAAAAGTAAATGCTGATAACAATTTGTTAATGACTGCAAATATAAAAAGATGTAACAGTAATATCATAAAAGGGGAAGAAATAAAAGGGTTGATTTTATTGTATGTAATCAAAGTTAAAATTTTATCAGTATACAGTATACTGTATACTGTATATAAATAAAATGTTTTATGTAAGCCATAAAGCAAAACCAGTAGTATCACAAAAGATAAAGAAAAGGGAATCAAAGCATACCAATAGAGAAAATTATCATTTCCAAAAAGGAAGAAAGAGAGGAAGAAAGGAACAAGAGAATTGCAAAACAATCATAAAACAATAAGATGGTATCAGTGAGTCCTTACCAATCAATAATTACTCTAAATAGAAATGGATTGATTTCTCCAATCAAAAGAAACAGAGTGGCTATGTGGATAATACAAAAGAACCAACTATATTCGTATAGTCTCTACAAGAAATTCACCTCACTTTAATGACTCTCATAGGCTCAGAACAAAGGGGAGGAAAACGATATTTCAGGTAGTGAAAAACAAAAGAAAGCAGGAGTAGTTACACATATATCAGACAAAATAGACTAAATAAAAATTGCATTAAGAGTTTATTTCTGTTTTGTTTGCTCATTCATTCAGTTTTTCAGATTCCACATATAAGTGAGATTATATGGTATTTGTCTTTCTCAGTCTTATCTATTTCACTTTTCATAACATTCTCTAGGTCCATCCATGTGGTTGCAAATGGTAACATTTCATTCTTTTTTATAGCAGAGTAATACTCTATTGTATATATGCACCACAATTTCTTTACCCAATTGTCTATTGATGGGCCTTTTGGTTGTTTCCATATCTTGGCCATAGTGAATAACATTGCAGTAAACATTTGGATGCATATATTTTTTCAAATTAGTGTTTTGGATTTTTTTTGATAAATACTCCGAAGTGGAATTGCTAGGTCATAATGTGTTCTATTTTTAATTTTTTGAGGAACCTCCATACTGTTTTCTATAGTGGCTGCACCAATTTGCAGTCCCACCAACAGTGCACCAGGGTTCCCTTTTCTCCACATCCTCATCAATGCTTGTTGTTTGTTGATTTCTTAATGATAACCATTCTGATAGGAGTGAGGTGGTATCTCATTGTGGTTTTTATTTGCATTTCTCTATTGATTAGTGACGTCCAGCATCTTTTCATATGTCTATAGGCTATCTGTATGCCCTCTTTAGAGAAATGTCTCTTCATGTCCTCTGCCCATTTTTTAATTGGGTTATTTGTTTTTTGCTGTTGAGTTGTATGAGTATTTTTTTAAATAAATTTTTATATTAACCCCTTATCAGATGTATCATTGGTAAATATCTTCTCCCACTCAGCAGGATGTCTTTTTGTTTTGTTGGTGGTTTCCTTTGGAAAAAACTGATGGTTGCCAGATGGGAGGGAGTTTGGGAGATGGGTGAGAAGGTGAAGGGATTAGAAAGTACAAATTGGTAGTCACAAAATAGTCATGGAGATATGAAATACGTATGGAGAATATTATCAATAATATAGTAAAGATAATGTACATCTCCAGATGGGTACTGGATTTATGAGGGGGATCTCTTCACAGATTATGTAAATGCCTAACCACTATGCTGTTCACCTGAAACTAATATAAAATAATATTGAGTATCAACTATTATATATATATATATATATATATAACATACATTATAATATTTATATTATACACAAGATGTAAAGTACAGCATAGGGAATATAGTCAATGATACTGTAACAGCTATATATGATATCAGGGGGGTAGTAGACTTGGTGGGGTTTCACTTTGTGAGGGGTGCAAATGTCTAATCATTATGTTGTTTTGTATACCTGAGACTACTATAATACTACTATAATAAACAAATTAAATTAAATTTTAAAAATGGCAATGAGACAAACATGATCATTATATAATGATAAAGGGATCAATTCAATAAGACTATGTCATAATTGTAAATATAAATGCATCCAACATCATAACACCTAAATGTATTAAGCAAATAGTAACAGGACGGGTGGAACTAGACAAAAATGCAATAATGTTAAGGGACTATAATGTCCCACTTTCAACAATGGATAGATCATCCAGACAGAAAATTAGGAACAAAACTTTGAACTGAACCAAACTTTAGACCAAATGGAACTAACAGGTATGTACAGAATATTACTTGGAATAGTCTCCAGAATAGGTCACAAAAAAAGTTGTAGCAAATTTAAGGAAATTCAAGTCTTTTTTGACCATAATGGTATGAAACTGGAAATTAATAACAGCAGAAAAACTGAAAAATTAACAATTATGTGAAAATTAAACACACATTCCTAAACACCCAATAGCTCAATGAAGAAATCAAAAAAAAAAAAATCTTTAAACAAATAAAAGTGGAAACTCAACATATGAAAACCTGCCAAAGCAGTTCTAAGAGGGACAGTTATAGCGATAAACACCTATATTAAGTAAAATGAAAGATTCTAAAAAAACGAAAAACCTAAATTTACAGCTCAAAGAACTAGAAAAAGGAGAACAAACAAAGCCCAAAGTTAGAAGGAAAGAAATAACTAATATCAGAGCAAAAATAAATGAAATAGAGAACAGAAAAACAATGGAAATTATTTTTCTTAACACAGCCTTTTTTTGGGGGGTGGGGCAGCGAGTGGTTCAGTTGGGTAAGAGTTGGCATGGGAGAGCGAGCTCTGAGCAGCAGAGCCGCCAGTTTGGGTCCCACATGGGCCAGTGACGCTGAGCCCTCTACAGCTGAAATGGTGAACAACCGCTTGACCTGGAGCTGGGCTTCCATGAGTGGCTGGTGATGGCATAGGCTGCAGTGGGGCTGCAGTGGGCTGCCAAAGCTATGGAGAGCAGCTGGCAGCCAGCCTGAGTGGCCGTCCAACGACGGGCGACCAACTGCCTCAGCCGGGAAGAGTGCAGTGATCACAATACCAACATGGGCCAGTGAAGCGGCGTCCTCCACAGCTAGACTGAAGAACAAGAGGAAAGCAACTTCTCTGTTCCCCTTCCCCAGTAGGGAATTGGGGGAGGAGAACAGCGTTGGGGAACTGGGATAGGGGAGCAGACAAGTTGCTGTCCTTTTGTTCTTCAGTCTAGTTGTGGAGGACGTTGCTTCAGTGGCCCATGTTGGTATCGTCATTGCACTCTTCCCGGGTGAGGCAGATCGGTCACCGGCCTCTGGATGTTGCTCACCGCGGCTCTTGGCAGCTCACGCTGGCTGCGGGCCACTCACTGTAGCCTACAGCAGCCCACTGCAGCAGGGGCTGCAGCTATGCTGCCCTGGGGACTCACAGCAGCCCAGCTCCATGTGGAGCTGATATTCACCATCTTAGCTGTAGAGAGCAGTGTCACTGACCCTCAGGTGGGATCTGAATCAGGGCCACTGGTGTCCTAAGCCAGCTCTTAACCAATGCGCCACTTGGCCGGCCCTCCCCAATAAAATCTTTTAAAAATAAAAATTACAGTTTCTTTTTTTAAAGATCAAAAAATTGATAAACTTTTAGCTACACTAACTCAGGAAAAAGAGAGAGGACTCAAATAAATAAAATCAGAAATGAAAAAGGAGACACTAAAACTAATACAAAATACAAAATATCCTTGGAGAATACTGTGAACAATTATACACCAACAAACTGGATAACCTAGAAGAAATGGATACATTCCTAGAAACATACAACTTACCAATACTGAATCATAAAAAAAAATTAAAATCTGAACATACCAATAAAGAATATGGAGATTGAATCACTAGTCAAAAACCTCCTAAAACTTAAAACCCCAGAACCAGATTGTTATACTGATTAATTCTACCTAACATCTAAAAAATTAATACCAATATTTCTCAAACTCTTCCTAAAATTGAAGAGGAGTGATCATTCCCAAACTCATTTTACAAGGGCAGCATTGCTCTGATATTAAAGTCTTATAAGGATACCACAGGAGAACCTGTAGACCAATACGTCTGATTAATATAGATGTGAAAATTGTCAACAAAATATTACAAAACCAAATTTAGCAGCACATTAAAAGGATCATACATCTTGATCAAGTAGGATATATCCCTGGGATGCAAGGATGTTTCAACATATGCAAATTAATAAATGTGAAATACCACATTAATAGAATGAAAGATAAAAATCATATAATAATTTCAATAGGTGCAGAAAAAAACATTTGACACAATGGCACATGCTTTCATGATAAAAAATACTTAACAATTTGGGTATAGAAGGAATGTACTTCAACATAATAAAAGCCATATATGACAAATTGACAGGCAATATCATATTCAATGGTGAAGGTTGAAAGCTTTCCCACCAAGATTATGACCCAGAGTGCCCATACTCACCACTCCTATTCATCATAACACTCGAAGTCCTAGCCAGAGCAAGAAAAAGGAAGAAAAGGTATTCAAATTGGAAAGGAAGAAGTAAAATTTTCTTTTTTTTGTACAGATGATATAAACTTATATGTAGAAAATCTAAAAGACTCCACCAAAAATCTGTTAGAGCTAATCAACAAATTCAGTAATGTTGGAGGGTACAAAATCACAATACAGAAATCAGTTGTGTGTTTTTTGTTTTTTTGTTTGTTTGTTTTTATGAGGAGCAAGACAAGGAGGTCTTCTCTTTTTTTAAAGAAGATTTTATTGGAGAATTGGGGGAGGGGAACAGACAAGTTGCTGTCCTTTTGTTCTTCAGTCTAGTTTTGGAGGCCTTTGCTTCACTGGCCCATGTTGGTATCATCATTGCGCTCTTCCTGGATGAGGCAGATCGGTCGCCGGCCTCTGGATGGTCGCTCACCGTGGCTATTGGCAGCTCACGCTGGCTGCCAGCCACTCACGCTGGCTGCCTGCCACTCACTGTAGCCTATGGCAGCCCACTGCAGCAGGGGATGCAGCCTACACCGACGCAGGGACTCGCACAGCCCAGCTCCAGGTGGAGCTGTTGTTCACCATCTTAGCTGTAGAGGGCAGTGTCACTGGCCCTCAAAAGTGGGATCCGAACTGGGGCCACTGGCATCCTAAACCAGCTCTTAACCAATGCGCCACTCGGCCGGCCCTCAGTTGTGTTTTTATACTTAACAATGAAACATCTGAAAAAGAAATTAAAAAATCTCATTTGCAATAGTATCAAAAATATAAAATATTGAGGAATAAATTTAATTAAGGAGGTAAGAGACCTGTACACTGAAAAATACAAGACATTGACAAAAGAAATTAAAAGACTCAAACAAATGAAAAGATATTCCATAGTCATGAATTGTAATAGTTAATAATATTAAATGGCCATACTACGCAAATCCATCTATAGATTCAATGCATTCCCTATCAAAATCCTAATGTCATTTTTCACAGCAATAGAAAAACAATCCTAAAATTTGTATAAAACTACAAAAGACCACACATAGCCAAAGCAACCCTGGAATGAAGAGCAAAGCTGGAGGCATCACAATTCCCGATTTTAAACTACCAAGGTATAGTAACTGAAACAATTTGGTACTAGTATAAATGCATACTCATATACCCATGCAATAGAATCGAGCACCTAGAATTAAATCCTTGCATATATGGTCAACTAATATTTGACAAAAAAGTCAAGAAGACTCAATGGGGAAATGATAGTTTCTTCAATAATCGCTGTTGGGAAAACTGGAAAAACACATATAGAAGAATAAATCGGACAATTATTTTATACCACTCACAACAATTAACTTAAAATGGATTAAAGACTTAAACATAAGAGTTGAATTCATAAAATTCCTAGAAGAAAACAAAGGGAAAAAAGTTCCTTAGTATTGGTCTTGGCAATGAATTTTTTTGGATATGACACCAAAACTCAAGCAACAAAAGCAGATATTAACAAGTAGGACTACAACAAACAAAAAAGATATGGATAAAGTGCATCAATGGATGAACAAATAAGGAAAATGTGTTATATCTATATATACAACGGAGTACTAGTCAGCCATGAGAAAGAATTCTGCCATTTGTGACAACATGGGTGGACCCTGAGGACATTATATTAAAATGAACTGTCAGAGAAAAACAAATAGTGTATGATATCACATATATGTGGAATCTAAAACAGCTGAGCTCATAAAAAAAGGGGAGTAGAATGGTGCTTACCAGGGGCTAGGGGGTGGCGGAAATGGGAAGACATTGGTTAAAGGGGAGAAACTTACTTTTAAAAAATGAATAAGTTCTGAGGATCTAATATAGACCATGGTGATTATAGTTAATTATACTGAATTATATACTTGAAAACTGTTATGAGAGTAGATCTTAAATGTTCTCACCACAAAAACGAAATGGTAATTATGTGACACGATGGAGGTGTTAGCTAACACTATGGTGGTAATTATTTTGCAATATATAATTGTATCAACTCAACACATTATACACCTTAAACCTACACAATTTTACATGCCAATTATATCTCAATAAAGCTGGAAAAATTAAGTGAAAAAAATTTAAATGGAAAATTGCTGTCAACTCTACATTTATTTGAAAATTACCTGGACTTTTATCTCATGCTTTGTACATGCAAGATGCCTAGCATTGTGTGACTAGAATCTAATTATTGATCCAGTGCCACCTTGATTATTACTTTTGTCTAAAACTGATAACAATTTCTTAAAATCAAGGTTAATACTTCTCTTTCTAGAGTTCTGTTTGAAAGCTCCTCTTTGCATTATAGAAAGTCAGTGGAAGAGGAACTTTTTTTTTTCTTTTTTTTTTTTTCCTCTTTTTTGGGAGGAACTTTTTTTTTAATTAACGGTTATTGGGGTGACAATAGTTAGTAAAGTTACATAGGTTAAAAGTGTACAATTCTGTAATACATCATCTATATATCACATGGTGTGCTCACCACCCAGAGTCAGTTCTCGTTCCATTTTTAAAAAGGATCCCATCCTCTCCCACGTTCCTTAAAGGACACAAGTAAAACGTCTATGTCATTTTAACCCTAGTAGGGTCCTTTGACTGTTTTCTCTCCACTAATCCATATTCAGAAATGAATGTTTTACTGAAGTCAAGGAAATGTTTTGGATTGGGGTAATAGAATGCAGCAACTGTGCAGACCGGGAAAAGTCTGTTTGTGTAGGCGAACGGGGTTGGCGGAGGTGAGGGATGGATTATGGGGTAGGAATCCAGTTTGACTAGAACAGTTTTACAAATTATAAGCAGCTCTGATCAGAGTAATCCAGAAGATAAACACAATCATATAGGTGAAGAACAAATTTTCAAACTATAAAATTAGCAAAGCAAATAAGAGAGGAGTCATTTCTCAGTGTTTATAAACATAGTTTTCAGGGTCAGGAAATGGATTGGAAAATAGACCAGGTTCTGTTTATCATGTCTGGGGCAGTAATAACTATCTTGTGAGGCAGGCAGCAATGTCCTAAAGTAATATGTATATGAAGACCTGACTTTTATTCTGAGTCACTACTATATGGTATTTATTCAAGAAAGACTATCAAGCTCCCCTATTGTGCTCAGTCTGTAATAGATATGGTAGCCCTGTATTCTATGCCCACTGGGGCAGGTAGCCTCAGCCCCCAGGCCCTGCATTACAACCCAATCCCTGAAGCCTGGCCCAATAAAACTGATGAAATGAAGAGGGAGCCTCTCTCTGTGTGAAATTAAGGAAGAGATGGCTTTACCCTCCCTGATTCTCAGCCCCTGGCCTGTGCCCTCTGGGTCTGTGGTGGGGGTGGCAGCCCTGCTGATGTCTGAATCATCTTCTGCATCAGTCTTCCTTTACTTGAAAGATGACACTCTTTTGCAACTTGATAGCTCTATAATCCCATTTTGTAGGATCTCAGAAGTCTGACATCCTTCCTTTACAGTAAGTACCTGACTTAGGAATATTCAAATTGCGAACAAATCGCAGAAGTAGCTCACGTGTCCGCTAGACATTGTCAGTTGTGCCGCTGTGTGCTTACTGTGCAGTGCGATAGTGTACAGTAGTGCAGTGCCCAATCAGAGCCCAGGATGTTTGGAAGCAAGAGGAAAGGCAGTGGGGATGTGGAGGGGGCTGGTAGGAAGCACAAAGCAATAACCATGGAAACAAAAGTGAAAATAACTGAGAGATTGGACAGAGTCAAAAAGATGGTAGATGTCACTCATTCTTATAATGTGAATCGTTCAACCATTGGCCTTACATTGTATATTTGTGTCAAAGGTGTATAAAACTCACTTTGACAGACTTGCGAACGAATACAACTTATGAATGTTCTCCTGTAATGGAATTCATTCATAAGTCGGAAACTTACTGTGTTTTGTCCTGTCTTTGTCCCCTTTAGTCCAAGATGGCAGTGTTTTTGCTAGTGTAACTCTATGTGTCTATTCCAGGCGTCTGCTGAACTGGTGGATAAGCTCCATGAGTAACATGCATAATCTCTCTTTTTTTAAAATTCTTTTATTGTGAAATAAACATTTAAAAAAAAAAATAGTTTCAGGTACACCCATAATCTCCTCATGGAGTGATTGTTCAGCTCTACCTTTGGTGTTCTCTCCAGAACATGCTTTCTTATCTTTTTTTTTTTTTTTAGCCATATGTACAGGTTAAGAACTTTCCAAATCTTCAAGTTCTAGTTGCTTTTTGCTTAACAATTTCTCCTTCAGTTTATCTCTCTCCTCTTATATTTAACTATAAATACCAAGGAGAAACTAGGCTACCTGTTCAACATTGCTTAGATGTCTCCTCAGGTAAATATCTATTGTATGTTGATCATTTATAATCTCTGCTTTCCACAAACACTAGAACAAAATACAGGGAAGTTATTTGCCATTTTATAATAAGGAAGGCCTTTCTTTCAGTTTCCAATAACATGTTTCTCATTTGCATCTGAAATCTCAACAGAATAACAGAATCACCTTTAATGTCCATTTTCCTCCCAACAGTTTATTTAAATCAATCTACAGTTTTTCTAACATGCACCTCAAAACTCTTCCAATGTCTGCCTATTACCTATTACCAAAGCAACTTCCACAGGTTTAGAAATGTATTACAGAAGCACTTCACTTCTCAGTAGCAAAATCTGTGTTAGTAAGGTGCTCCAAAGACAAACAGAATGTGTGTGTGTGTGTGTGTGTGTATTTATTTCTTTCAAGGATTTGGCTTATTTGATTGTAGAAGTGCAAGTCCAAGTCCAATATCTACACGGTAGTCCAGCAGGCTGGAGACTGAGGGAAGACTTGCTGTCTGAGTTCAAAGGTAGTCTTGCTCAGGAAAAGTTAGTCTTTGTTCTATTAAGACCTTCAACTGATTTGATGAGGCCCACTCCGCACATTATGGAGAGTAATCTGCTTTATTCAAAGTCCACCAATATGTTAATCTCATCCAAAAAAATACCTTCACAGAAACATCCAGAATAACATTTGACCAAGTGTCTGGATATAGTGACTTGGCAATTTCACATGAAAACTAACACTATCCCTCGAAACCTCATGTCCATCCTGAACCTCAGAATGTTACCTTACTTGAAAATAGGCTCTTTGAAAATGTAATTAGTTAAGTCGAGGCCATGATGAATTAGGGTAGGCCCTAAACCTAATATAACCATTTTCCTTATAAGAAGGAAGGACATACAGACACACAGTGAAGAAGACAACGTGACAATGGAGGCAGAAATAGAAATGATGCAGCTACAAGTCAAGGATTGCCAAGGATTGTTGTCCATCACCAAAAAATTGGCAGAGGCAAGGAAGGATCCTCCCATACAGCTTTCAGGGTCAGAGCACGGCCCTGCTGACACCTTGATTTCAGACTTCTAGACTTCAGAACTGAGATAAAATAAATTTCTGTTATTTTAAGGGACCAAACTTGTGGTAATTTGTTTTTGGAGACCTAGAAAACTAATAAACATATTATCTTTTCTATCTTCTTGGCATATTGTGTAGTTAGGGCAAATGATCTATACTAGTCACTACAATTTCTTAGAGGAGGAATAATGCCAATTCTTGATTGTGACTTACTATGAGGAATCACACTCATGGACAGAAAAATTTTCTGGAGCTTTCCATGTGTCATAAAGAAAGTAGATGACTGGGCTGGCTGAGTGGCGTGTTGGTTAGGAGCTGGCTTGGGACGCCATCTCTGAGCAGTGGGGCCCCACTTCTGATCTCACATATGAGGGCCAGTGACACTGCCCTTTACAGCTAAGGTGGTGAACAACAACTCCACCTAGAGCTGGGCTGCTCTGAGTCCCCAGGATGGCATAGCTGCAGCCCCTGCTGCAGTGGGCTGCCATGGGCTACAGTGAGTGGTCGGCAGCCAGCATGAGCTGCCAAGAGCCGCCGTGAGCGGCCGTCCAGAGGCCGGCGACTGATCTGCCTCACCCAAGAAGAGCGCAATGACGATACCAATGTGGGCCAGAGAACTAATGTCCTCCACAACTAGACTGAACAGCAATCTGTCTGTTCCCCTTCCTCGATTCCCCAACGCTGTTCCCCTCCCCCAATTCCCCAATAAAATCTTTAAAAAAAATTAAAAAAAGGAAGTAGGTGACTGTATTATGAGAAGTTTGCCAAAGTTTAAAACCCTGAGGTCATATTCCTCAGCTGCTATCCTTGGAACTGAAGTCCCAATGTAAACTTACATCTCCTCTTTCCAAGCTAAGAATTGTAAAAAGAAAGTAGGTGACTGTATTATGAGAAGTTTGCCAAAGTTTAAAACCCTGAGGTCATATTCCTCAGCTGCTATCCTTGGAACTGAAGAAGTCCCAATGTAAACTTACATCTCCTCTCTCCAAGCTAAGAATTGTAAAATGCAAGGTTTGTCTCCAGTTAAAGAAATTTTAGGCATTAATTATCTTTAAATCTCTGGTTTGTTAAATTAGAAAATGAATAAAATATCTTTCAAATGGACAGGTTATGGGCAAAGCACAGAAATAAATCTTAACCTGAAGCATAAGCATGAGGTGGAGATGTAGCAGGCATTCCTCAATTGTTGGGGAAAAAATAATCATGTGAATTTGGTCTTTAAACTTCTGTGAGTATTGCTATGCATATGTGTGTGGGCCTATGTAATGAGGATAATGATTAAAAGATGTATGATATGAGGGAAAATTGTCAGTGTTGACATGGATTATAAACTCTAGCCAACTAGCAAGTTGAGAAAAAAAATAAAATTCTGATTTGACTTTATATAAGTGTTAGTAATTAAAGTCATTTATTTGAAGTGTCTACTATTGATGCCTAATTATCACACAGCTCAACAATAATTATGAGTATTATGAATTATAGCCTTGACCATTAACTTTGTGAAACAGTGTGTTTAGTTAGGGCACTCAATTCCATACATGGATACTCCAGCCTTCCTACTTCACCTCTCTGGTTATCTATGAGTATTCAGTTCAGGAAACATGAGAGGGAACAACAGTGGACATACATTGTAAGGTATAGTATTTTGGTTTGTTTTTTTGTAAGCTGAGCCATTCTGCCACCTGTTGGCAGTTTAGTGGCAGCTCAGCTCGGGCTGGGCATCAAACTGCTGTTGCTCAGAGCTCAACTCGCATTCTTGAGCAAGCTCTTAACCAACTGAGCCACTCGGCTGGCCCTGTAAGGTATAGTTTTATGACCCCAACTGATAATTGAGAAGGTCCATCAGATGCATATTTTCAGGCAGAAGAAGGCAGAGGTTTGCAGGTGCCAATTTCATCAGAGGTTAACTGCTAGGCTTTGCAGGTACTCCTCAGACTTCATTTTGGTAAGCTGACTTAGTAGATGCCAAGAGTGACAGCACCACACTGGAGTAGTGAAACACTAAAGAAACACGTACTTGCATTACTTAACTTTCTCTGCAATATGCCTTCACCTCCAATGCCATCCCCCCACCACATTTGGCTATAGGCCTAGTCATATTAATACCCAATAAACTCCTTCTAGGTCAATTTCAAGACTGAAATGAATTGACTAGATTGGTTCATCTCTGAAAACTTTCTTTTGACTGAATGAAACACCCAATAAGTTTCTAAAGAGAAATGAAGATAAAGGTCTGGCTAGTTTGCATTATTTGGTGTCACTGATAGAAAACAATACACTGAGTTCCCTCAGATGGTCTCTTATGATAACCCTGAAAATCTAGGAAAGTGGTAACAGCCTCCTGCACTGTCATTTCCATACTAGGCATCATAGTCATTGTCCAGGTAATAGTTTAGAGAGAAGTGAGCCTATGCATTGATTCAAGGGCATCCTTTTTAAATCACAAACATGCATTCAACTCCAATTATGACAGACAGGCACTTGGCTGTTTTCCATTTGGAAGTCTATAACACCATCATATTTCATTTGATTAAATAGCTGAGCCTAGGCTCCCATTATACAGAATATCCTAGTTCTTGTACCTCCCTCGAGCATATCCATTTTGAATTAGACTGAGTTGAACAAGAATAATTTCAGACTTTTGAAAATACCATTTTCATTTTTCCTTCTTCCAGACACCTTCTTGTGCTCTAATTAATTTTCATAGCCTCTAGCTTCACTTGAAACATTACTTCCAATGTGCCAAGTACATGTTGTTGGTATTCATTCTGCCTTTAGTACAGAGCGATTGGTAGTACCAGCTAGAATGTATGTTAACGCAGATAATTCTCAACATTATCCAGTGACGTGAACATTTATATAAGAAAAAAAAAATCTCTGAAACACAATGGGACTGATCTAAAATTTTTGATGATGGTGAATTATTAAAGAACATTTTTGGACTCTATTCTTTGGAAATCCTCACTCGCATTGGCAATATTAGCAAGACCTTAGCCTTCCAAGCAATTTATATTTATCAAATTAAACCATTTAATAAGTAATAACTAAATTTAATAGTGGTAAGCTCCCATCTCCAGTATTTCAAATGAATATTAAATTATTTCTAAGTGGAAGTCCATATAATTTTTAAGTAATATTTCAAGGAGCTCAGGTTTCTATGTACTCTCTATGCCAAATGAAGAGAGACTAAAATATTTCTATCTACCAAGAACATTCTGAGGATTTTCCCAGAACTGTAAAAGCAACAATCAACAGTTCGTTTGCAAACCATGCTCTGAAATTTCTAAATGACATCATTTGTACTCTTGTGTTCTATGTTCTCCAAGAAATATACCTTAATATATTTTTTGCAACATTTCCTACACCTGACACATGCTGTTTTGTTTTGTTTTTTCAAATGAAAAATGTGCTAAAATCAGAGGACTTGCTTATTGAACCAGCCCGCAGCTTCTAAAGAAATTGACCAAGGTCCTAGTTAATGGGAGCTACTAATTACCTGCAAAGATCTGGGATGTATGTTCATTACTGGAATTAATTTACTACACAATAAAGACTGCCTGTTCACTTCAAGTAAGCCAAAGATGTTTGTTTTAAATAGTTCTTCCTGGGGCATTTGATTCAACAGTGAAGAAGCTATAACTCTCCCAACATGAATGGGAAGGAAAGGAAAGAAAGAAATACCAAACAAAAAAGTAGAAAAATCGAAGAAGGATAATGGTAGGGAGATGAGCATTACTAGAAGAAAGCAACTGCTTAACAGATTCACTAACCTAGCTTTACTATGAAAGTGCTGTGGCACCTTTTCCCCTGTCATCATCAAAGAAACAGATATATGACAGATGTTTCAGCACATGCTGGTAATATCACAAATATTTGTAGACCTACCTTGATTATATTTTTACTATATTAAACTAGTTTGTCCAAGGAGAGTGGAGAGTTATAATTACTAATTGGATGTTAATTAGGCAATGATAATTTGTCCTACCGTTATTGTATTTTGTAATTTAATGTTATATTTATTAGTATAAACTGAGGGAAACTGGCTTAAATTCTTGGGAGTAAAAAGGTATAAGCATTTTTGATCTGCGATGTATTTTGAACTCAGTGTGTTAGCTACTTCATCACTTGCCAAAGTCACATGGACAATGAACATAGGCAAGTACATGGCATTAAAATCAGGGGTAATATAACATCAAACTCCATAGTAGCATAAAATGACTAGTCTATACTAAAGAGACATGTCTTTTTAGAAGAAGCTGGAAATATTTCAGGGCACAATATAGCTGTTTCCAAAATACAGGTCAAATGTCACCTTCTCTGTAATTGGATGAATGAATAACAATATTCAATCCAAAATGAAGAATAGCTTATGTTTTCTTTGTACATACATTTATTTTTCAATTTAATACACTATAATTTAAGTATCCTTTTATCTTTCTTTCTTTTGTATTAGGCTTTGTTTTATTCAACTTACATCCTTAGTACCCAGCACGGTAACTGGACCATAGTAGACAGTAAATACATATTTGGTGAAATAATCTGATTTTCTTGTCTATGCTGAATTAATTGACAAATATTCATCTCATTTATTATACCTAGAACTTCCTATACCAACTATGAAGTGTGTTAAAAAAATATGGTGCATATTTAAGTAAAAAATATATTACAGTAAGAGACACATTGCCATTAATCTTCCTCAGAAAACTCCTCCTCTCTTGGAACACACTTATCCCACCTTTCTTGCCACTTTCTGAAGCAGTTCTAGAAGTCCTCTTTCATGAGTGTCTTTAGTTGCACTATCGTGGCTGCCTTTAATCGATTCAAAACATTTACCTTTCATAGTCATTTTGACTTTGGGGAAGAGCCAGAAGTGGCATGGTAACAGAGTGGGTAAATAAGGTGGATGAGGACACACCTTAATGTTTTTATTTGACAGACATTGCCATATACCAGAAATGATGTGTGACATGAAACATTGTCACAATGGAGGATGATTTATGGCACACTTTAAAACATACCTTGCAGGCCAGCCGAGTGGCGCGGTGGTTAAGCACTGGCTTGGGAAGCCAGTGGCCCCGGTTCGGGTCCCACATATGAGGGCCAGTGACACTGCCCTCAAAACAAAACAAAACAAAAAACATACCCTGTCTCAACTGTAGCTCACATCCAACTGACTGCACTGAACAAGTTGAAACTTGTCACACACTGTTACTAAGGTTCGATGTGCCACTTCCTGTATTGAAGATCCCTGCCTTTCCATTGGATGGCACTCTGCAGCAGCATTCACTGAATTTTTTGATCATACCTTGTATGTATTCAAGTCTGTACTTTCAGTTATTGTGCATCTATGTCTAGAAGTAGAATTGCTGGATAGTTGTTCTATCCTTAAATTTCTGAGGAACCATCTCCTCAAAACTGTTTTCCACAGAGGCTACACCATTTCACATTCCCACCAGCAGTGCATAATGGTTTTAATTTTGCATCCTCCCTAACACTATTTATTTCTCAGTTGTGGTTTTAATTTGTATTTCCTAATAATAAGTGATGACAAGAATCTTTTCAAGGGTTTATTCACCATTTGTATATCTTCTTTGTAAAAATGTCCATTCAAGTACATTGCTTGTTTTAAAATTGGGCTGTTGTTGTTGTCATTGAATTGTAGGACTTCATATATTCTGGACATTCATCTCTTATCAGATATGTCATTTGCAAATATTTTCTCCCGTTCTGTGGTTTGTCTTTTCACTCTGTTGATAGTGCTCCTTGATGTGCAAAAATTTTTAATTTTGATGAAATTCAATTTCTCTACTTTTTCTTTCATTGCTTGTGTTTTTGGTGTCATAGCTAAGAAATCATTGCCATATCCAATGTCATGAAGCTTTCCCCTGTATATTTTGTGTATATTCAGAGTTTTGTGCAACCATCACAACCATCCACCACAAACTTTTCATCTTCCCAAACTGAAATACCATTCCCATTAAACAATAACTACTCATTTGTCCCCTGTCCCAACACCTAGAAACCACCATTCAGGGTCTTTTAAAATTCCATATTAATTTTAGGATGTTTTCCTATTTCTGAAAAAACTATTATTGGTATTTTGACTGGAATTCATTGAATCTGTAGATTGTTTTGGGTAAGTATTTTCATCTTTTTATCAATTTTTCCAATCAATAAACAATGGATATATTTCCATTTATGCATTAAATTTATTTCAGATTTTTTTTGTAGTATTCAGAATAAAAGTCTTTTCATTCAGGGCTGGCCGAGTGGCACGGTGGTTAAGCACTGGCTTGGGAAGCCAGTGGCCCCGGTTCGGTCCCACATATGAGGACCAGTGACACTGCCCTCAAAAAAAAAAAAAGTCTTTTCATTCATTGTTTGAGTTTATTCCTAAGTATTTTATTCTTTTTTTGATTATATGATAAATAGAATCTATTCTTCATTTCATTTCTGGATTGCTCATTGTTAGTGTAAGAAATGCAACTGATATTTATGTTTTTATTTTTTACCTTGCAACTTTGCTAAATTTGTTTATTAGTTCTAATACTTTTTGAGTATTAGGGATTAAACTAAAACACAACACACCAAAACCTATGATATGTGGTTAAAACAGTATTCAAGGGCAGTTTATAGAGGTAATGCTTACATTAAAGAAGAAAAATCTCAAAATAACATTAACTTTATATCTCAAAGAACTAGAAAAAGAAGAATGAAGTAAATTCAAAGTTATCAGGATGAAAGGAAATAAAGATTAGAGCAGAGATAAATAAAATAGAGAACCCAAAAACAATAGAAAAAAATCAACAAAATTATCAATTGATTTTTTAATAGATTTTAAAAATTGACAAACTCTTTGCTAGGTCAGCTAAGAAAAAATGAGAAAAGATTCAACTAACTGAAATTACAAATCAGAGAGGAGACATTACAACTGCTACCACAGAAATAAAGAGGACCATAACATAATCCTATGAAAAATCATATGCCAACAAACTGGATTGGCTAGAGAAATGAATGAATTCCTAGAAATGTAGAACTATCAAGATTGAATAATGAAGAAAATACTAAGCAAATCTATAATTAGTAGGGAGATTAATTACAAAACACAAAGAAAAATTAGTGCCAACAATCTCAGCACCAGATGACTTAACAAAAGAATTCTTCTAAACATACAAAGAAGCATTAATATCAATCCTCATCAAACTCTTCCAAAAATCTGAAGAGGATGAAATACTTGCAAACTCATTCTAACAGGTCAGCATTACCATGATACCTGAGTCATACAAAGATACTTCAAGAAAAGGAAACTACAAGCCAATGGCCCTGATGAATATTGATGCAAAAATTCTCAACAAAATATTAGTAAACTGATCACTTTGTGAGGTATATAAATGTCTAATCCTTATGCTCTTTTGTACACCTGAACTAATATAATATTGTATGTCAATGGTGTTTAAAAAGTAAATTTTTAAAAATTAAAAGAAAATAAATTAAAAATTAAAAAGGAATCCTAAAATTCAACAACAAAATAAGTCAGATTAAAACATAGATAAATACTTTAATAGTCATTTCACCAAAGAAGAAAATGTCCAACAACCATATGAAAATGCTCAACATCACTCATCATTAGAGAAATGTAAATCAAAGCCACAATGAGGTATCATATCACATCGTTTAGGATAAACACCATCAAAAGAATAGAAAATAACAAGTGTTGGTGAATATGTGAATAAATTGGAACCCTATGCTCTGCTGTTGAGAATGTCAAATGGAGCAGTCACTATGGAAAACAGTGTGGAGGGTCCTCAAAAAATTACAAGTAAAAGTACGATACGATCCAGCAAACCCACTTCTGGGTGTATATCCAAAAGAATCTTAAGTAAGATCTCAAAAAATATTTGCACACCCATGTTTATTGAAGCCTTGTTCAGAACAGCCAAGTGAGGAAAGCAAATCAAATGAAGTACCATTTACATATAAGTACATAAAATGCGGTATACTCATACAATGGAATATTATTCAGCCTTAAAAAAAGAAGGGAATCCTGTCACATGCTACAACATAGAGGATTTTTGAAGACATTATGCTAAGTAAAAGATATCAGTCACAAAAACAGAAATACTTCTATGATTTCACTTATATGAGGTACCTAAAGTAACCAAAGTCAGAAACAGAAAGCAAAATGGTGGTTAGCAGGTATTTGCAGGGAGGGAGAAATGGGGTGATATTCAATGAGTTTAAAATTTCAGTTTTTTGAGATGAAAAAGTTATAGAAATATGTTGCATAACACTGTGAATATACTTAAGACTTACTTGTACATTTAAAAATAGTTATGATAATTTTTAGTTTATTTGGTCTGACATTGGTATAGCCACTCCAGCCGGCTGAGTGGCACAGTGGTTAAGAGCTGGCTTGGAATGCCAGCAGCCCCAGTTCGGATCCCACGTATGAGGGCCAGTGATACCGCCCTCTAAAAAAAAAAAAATTGAGAAATATAGCCATTCCACCTCATTTTGTTAATATTTGCATGGTATATACATATGTATTTGCATATTTTTTGTTCAACCTATTTGTGTCTTTAGATCTTAAGTCTCTCATATACAACATATAGTTGAATATTTTGCCAATCTATTTCTTTTAATTGGGGATTTAATTCATTTGTATTTAAAAAATTACTGATAAGGGAGGACATACTTTTTCCATTTTGTTATTTGTTCTCAGTATGTCTTACAACCTTTCAGTCTCTCATTTCTTTCATTACTGGCTCTTTTTTGTTTAGTTGTTTTTTTTGTAGTGACATGTTTTGATTCTCTTCTCATTTCCTTTTGTGTATATGCTATAGATATTTTCATTGTGGTAAATGTGGAGATTACATATAATATTTTAAAGTTATAAAAATATAATTTTAATTGATACCAACTTAACTTCAATTCCACACCAAAACTCTTTTCCTACATAGCTCTGTCCCCTTCCCAATTTTGTGTTATTGATGTCACAAATTACATTGTCATACATCATTTATCCACTAAGACCCAATAATCATCTTTATAATTATTTTTATGCATGACTTTAAATCCTGTAGAAAATAAAAAGTTAGAAACCAAAATTACAATACTATTGGCTTTTATATTTTCCAATTTATTTACCTTCACCAGATATCTTTATATCTTCATCCAGCTTCAAGTTACTGTCTAACGTCTTTCATTTCAACCTAAATGACTCCCTTTAGCAGTACTTGCAGCACATCTAGTGGCGATGAACTCTCTCAGCTTTTCTTTTTCTGGGAATGTTTTCATTTTTTCCTTTTTTTTGAAGTAAAATTTTGTTGGATATAGAATTCTCAGTTGCTGGTTTTTTGGGTTTTTGTTTTTGTTTTTTTTTTGAGGGCAGTGTCACTGGCCCTCATATGTGGGACCGAACCTTGTTTTTTTGTTTTGTTTTGTTTTGTTTTGTTTAGCACTTAGCTAAATCTTCCCACTGCTTTCTTACAACAAAGGTTTCTTCTGGGTAAATGGATGATAATCTTATTGAGGATTCCTTATACCTGGCATATTACCAGGCACTACTCTGTTGCTGTTTTCAAGATTAGACTCTTTGGCTTTGGATTTTGAAAGTTTGATTATAATATGTCTCAGTATAGGTCTCTCTTACTTTATTATACTCACTGTTCATGTAGTTTCTTGGATTTTTAATTTCATGTCTTTCCTCAAGCATAGGGTGTATTTGATCATTATTTTTCATATAATCTCTCTTTCCTCTTCTCTATGCTTTCTCTTTCTGGGACACCCATAATCCATGTTTTTCCACTTGATGATGTCCCACAAGTTCCTTAGGTGCTATTCGTAATTCCACATTCTTTTTCTTTTTTTTTCTTTTTCTTTTTCTTTCTACATCTTGTATTCAATAATTTTAATCGTCTTGTCTTCAAGTTCCCTGATTATTTTCTGCCTGCTTAAATTTGCTTTTGAAACTCCCTAGTGAATTTTTCAATTCATTTTTTGTATTTTTTTCAGCTCTGGAATTTTCATTTAGTTCTTTATAATTTCTTTGTTGATATTGTCACCTTGTTCATATATCATTTTCCTAATTTCTTTTACTTTTTGTTTGTATTTTTCTTTAGTTCTTTGAGAATATTTAAAGCAATTATTTTAAAGTATTTTTTCTAGTAAGACTGATGTTTATGTTTCTTCAGAAAAGGTATCTGCAAATTTAATTTTTTCCTTTGAATTGGCTATGTTTTTCTGTTTCTTGGTATGTTATGATTTTTTTTGTTGAAAATTGGGCATTTGAAAAATGGCCACCTCTCCCAGTCTTTTTTAGACTTGCTCTATGCCAAGGCAGTTCTTCACTGATTAGCTGGGTGTGGTTGGAGCCAAAGGATTGGCTCAAAGCAAAAGCTTAAGGGCTTCTCTGGTCCATTCTGAATGTGTTTTACCTAGGCCTATGAATAGCTTTCTCAATCTCCCCATATTCATAACTGTATAAAATGTTTTATTTTCCAAAGATTCTCACCCTGCATTTTTCAGGGCCTTTGATGTTCCATTGTATGTCTTTACTCATAATTTCTATCCCTGTGCATTTGTGGTTCTCTAGTCCTCTTACAAGTTTCATGACCAATGGCCACTGCTTTTTCCTGCTTCAGATCACACATATAAGAATATTGCAAATAAGGTATGCTCTGTTTCTACTGGTCTGAGAGAAGACATTGGGAACTGGCTGCCACCAGCCCCAGACCAAGACAATGACACATCAGGGACCATTTGGGACATAGGTAACTTAAAGTGCCACAGAATGTTCTATCATTTTAAATGTGGCTTTTTCTATGATTGGACATTGACTCAGTTATTTGCTGTAGACTTGTGGTTGGTTTTTGATTGCTCCTATAAGGCTGTTTGGTCAATTTCTGTTTTCGGGGGCGGGGGTTGTTTGTTTTGTTTTGTTTTATGTTTCCATGAGGTGATAAGGGGTCTGTGCTTCCTTAATCAATATTTTGCTTACGTCAGCTTCACAGAGTTTTGAAACCAAAAGGATAAGTGGGACCTTTGAAGTATTACTAAATAAAAGTTTGACAATTTCTTTTTAAGGTCGACCTCCATTTCACTTCCTATAAGAACCACCATTCCTAAATCTCACAAGAAACATTAATCTGTGGTGGCCAAGAGTGCCAGCAATGCCACAGCGGGTACATTTGTATTGCCTAAGCAGACACAGGTATGGCTACAGTAGTACATATCTATGGCTCTTTCAAAGAAAACTAATATTTCAAATAAAAACAAAGGTATTATGGGCTGAATCATGTTCCCCCAAAATTCATGTTGAAAACTTTACCTGCCCCCCCCAGCACCTCAGAATGAGACTATATTCAGAGACAGAGTTTTTAAAGAGGTAATTAAGATTAAATGAAGTTGGGGCAGCCAGTTCGCTCAGGTGGTTAGAGCGCAGGCTCATAACACCGAGTTTGCTGGTTCGATTCCCACATGGGCTGTGGAGCTGCACTGTCCACAACTAGATGGGAAGGTAACTACTTGACTGGTAGCCAATGGGTCCTGGAAAAACATCCTCCACAACTAGATTGAAACAACTACTTGACTTGGAGCTAATGGGTCCTGGAAAAACACACTGTTCCCCAATTAGAAAAAAAAAAAGATTAAATGAAGTCACTGGGGTGGGCTCTAATTCCTCTAATTCAATATAACTGGTGTCCTTATGAGAAAATTTGCCACCAGACAGGTGTGCACACAGAGATACTATCATGCAAACACACACTGAGAAAGTGGCCATCTACAAGCCAAGTAGAGACGTTTCAGAAGAACCCAAATCTGCCAACACCTTGATTTTGGACTTCTAGCTTCCAGAACAGTGAGACATTAAATCTCTGTTGTAAAAGCCACCCAGTCTGTGGTATTTTGTTATGGCATCCCTAGTACACTAATACAGAAGGTATATGTGTCAGAATTAAATTAAAAAAGAGAAGAAAATGGCTTTGTCCTTTTTAAAAATGTAAAACATTTTTGCCTATACTTGCAAATCAGTTTCCCAAAAACTAATCTAACAGTATATTCTATTTATATATCGGACATGTGTACTTGATCAGCCTTTTTTTTTCTTCATATTTAACAGTATCTGTTTGGTAAGAGAAGATAAAAAACAGTTTTACTTTGCACTTTGCTAAATTCTATTTGTGTTCAAGTACTATTGGCTGAAAGACTCACACCTCTATTAACAGCAGCTTATGAGTTGTTTTGCAGAATTCAGAGCATTATTAGTTGTTGAAACATTTTTATAAACCATCAGGGACATCAATGCAACTCATTAAAAGTGGAAATCAATAGCAATTCATAATCAATTTCTTCTAATTCTCTCCAGCTAGATGCTCTTTTTTTCCAAGAGAAGACTTTTTCTACAAGAATACCCCAAAGGAAGAAAATATTTTCTAATAATACATCTGATAAGGGGTTAATATCCAAAATTTATTTAAAAACTCAGACAATGCAACACCAAAAAAAACAAAAAACAAAACAAAATCCCAAACAAAAAAATCAGAAGAGCAAACTCAAATAATCTAATTAAAAAATGGGCAGAGGACCTAACCAGACAATTTTTCCAAAGAGGTCATACAGATAGCCAATAGCATATGAAAAGATGCTCAACAGCACTAATAATCAGGGAATACAAATCAAAACCACAATAAAATATCAACTCACACCTGTCAAAATGGCTATTATAAAAAGACAACAAAGAATAAGTATTGGCAAGGATGTGGACAAAAAGGAACCCTTTTGCACTGTTGGTGGGTTTGTAAACCAGTGCAGCCACTATGGAAAATAGTTTAGAGATTCCTTTAAAAAATTAAAAATAGAATTACCATATGACCCACTATTTCCATGTCTGGATATTTATCCAAAGATATGCGAAACACATTTGAAAACATATATGCACCCATCTATTCATTGCAGCATTATTTACAATATCCAAGATATGGAAACAACCTAAGTGGCCATAGATACACGAATGGTGGAAGAAGATGTTGTACATATATATACAACGGAATATTACTCAGCCATAAAAACACAATGCCTAAAATATTTACTATCTGGCCCTTTACAGAAAACATCTGTTGACCTTTTGCTTAGCACTGGCAAGAGATACAACAGGGAATATGGAGAATACAAATAGAAATCACTTGTAAATAATTGGGGTGGAAACTGAATTTGCCCTGCTCAAGGACTTCAATTTTCTTGCAAGTAGAAGGAAAGAGAATTTTCATGAATTAGAAAGGAAGGGATGGGGTTAGGTATCTATGGAAAGAAGTACAAGTTTGAGATAGTTGCAGTGTTGATATCATAGTTGAGCTTTTAGGTCACGTATTTAAAATGTTACCAATCTTCACTCTTATGGAAGATTCATTCAATTTTCAGAAATCAATGAACTATTAGACTAGAGTTTTAGATGTTTTCTGCATAGACACTGATGATATCCAGAACAATTTTGAGACCTTGGGTAGAGAGAATCAGTGAGTACTCAATTAACTCTCTTCTTTTATTCAAAATTTTATTTCCTCCAAACTTTCCCCAACTAGTCAACTCTTGTTGATCCTTTAAGACTCAGCTTGGGTAGTACTTCCACATTTAAATTTGTTCTTCCATCCTTCTATCCCAACATATACAATCAATGCTTAGGGAGCCCATGATGCCCTATTCATACTAACACATTTGTATTTAATTTATTGTATTTTAATTTTCAATTTCATGTCTCCTTTACCAGACTTTAAGTACCTTGAGTTCAGGGACCATTTTAATTCAGTATTTTATTGATGGGACTTGATAGTAAGCACTCAATGCATGTATATAGGCAGGCAGGAAGGATCAATATTCCATATTGCTAAGTAAATATGTAGAAAGAGAACTATGTCAGAAAAATAACAACATGGTGCAAGTGTAAGTCTACAAATATTCAATGAGAAATATATGCCACTACATAATTAGTTTTCATTTTCAAGTGGTTAGTTTTAACAACTATTCCTAGCATGGCCCCGGAGTCAAAATAGTTACATTAGTTACATAGTTTAATTACACAATTATTAGGCAATAATTGGCATTTATTGTAGAGCAAGGAGAACATAATTTGCCAATGAAGTCATGTAATAACAGCCTGTCAGGGAATTTCTGAAGATATGACAGTGACCTTCAATGAAGTAAAATAAATTCCCTTTCTCTTCCTCTACCTCACTTTTCAATGATTATCCTATATTTAACTAATACAAAAATGAGGGATGGAGCTGACCTGATTGTGTTATAGTGTTGCCAAGAGCCAACATTATTTTTAAGAGTGGAGTTTTAAAATCCCTAAAGACTCAATGCTTTCAGAATTATCATTCGTAGTAACTCTATAAATATTTGTTGAATGAAAGAATCTTTGCTTTTTCCATCAAAGGCCATTGCCTAGAGACAGGTTTATTCTCAAAAAAGTGGGAAGTTGGACCTTCCTTATCTGATTCTTTGCTTTTTAATTTCCAAGAAACATCAATTCAAAGACCAAATATTTTGAAATATATCTATGTATTTTGTATATATAATATATGCATATGAGTATATGTGTAATATGTTTTGAAAAATATAATTCAATTTAAAGCAGAAGTTTTGTGACTTCTGAGAATCCTGAATTTAATTACTTTTCTTGAGATATTGGCTATTACTTGTCTCTATAAACTGTTTAACATAACATCAGCTATTCTGACATGGTGCTATACTTAGGGTTGTATCGCTCATTCTATCTGTCTCCTATGTGAATTGAAGATCTAAAGTGATATATAAGCCTGAGATTATATTTCAACAAAAAATGACAGAAGACAAACTCAGCATCAGTAGTAGTAATATAATTCATTACCTAAGCTAAGTATTGCTGATATTTCCCTGTCTCAAAACATATTGGGGTGTCGGAAAAGTCATGAGGTATTTTTCTATGTTTTATGTTGCAAAAATGCGTCACAACTTTTCTGACAACCCAATATTTCCACTTGCTCTCCTACATAACTAATTTTTATTCTCTTCAGTGTGACCTGGTTGGTGTTTTATCCCCACTCATGACTTTAATTTTTTTTGTATTTATTTTTAATTAGTTTCAGCAATAGTTATACATTTTACCCCTCAAAGTGACTTTAATTTTTATGTCTTCCTCACAACGCTCTAATTTTGTTTACCCACTTTCCTCAAAGATTCAGCTGCTCTCTTAATGGTCAAACACATGATGGTGATAACTCCTCTAATGATAGGAGTGCCCTTAAAGGAGTTCTATAGGAAATTTCAAAAAATAGCATTATACCTCCCATACCACCATGCCCATAATTTAAGGCTGACACAAGCAAAAATGTAGTTATAACAAATATTAAGTGTTAAAATCAACGAAGCAAATGAATTGCATTCCATCAAACATTTTTGACATAGAAGTTGTATACAAAGATGCAAGATCTAATAGGCTGTTGGATTTAAAATCAATAGAACTATTAGATTCAAAATTAAGAGCTGTGTTTGCAATGCCCAACCAAAATAATGAATTGAATTATATAGAAACTAACATATCTTCTAAAATAAAGCCACAGGGTTTTGTACTCAGAGATACCGAAACAAGAAAATTCATGGGAAAGTAAGAGAGATTGGGGAGAAATGATGAAGCAAGCATTGGGAAATTAGACAATTGGAATTATTCATAAATTGGTGAAATCCAGCAGCCAGCAGAGCAGCTTGAAGATTTAGGCAAATAATAGTTTGGATGCCATGTAAGTACTGATCAACCAACTGGCTGAAAAAAGCCCTAATGCAATAAAACAAAACAAAACAATTTATCAAAGCAGGAGGTTCAAACATTTTACCAGAAGCATATTGTTTTAGTTATTAAAACCCCTGGCGAGAAAAAAAAAAAAAAAAAAAAAAAAATATATATATATATATATATATATAGAGAGAGAGAGAGAGAGAGAGAGAGAGAGAGATCTATATATTTATATATAGAGAGATATAGATATATAGGTTTATAGATATATATGTGTATATTTATACACAGAGGGTGCCAAAAAATGTATACACATTTTAAGAAAGGAAAACTGTATTAAAATTGTAATACTGAATATATACTGATAACAAAAGATGAATACAAGTCATGTTTGACTTCTGCAATTACAAGTGCGCAAAGTGGTTCCCATCAGCATCCAGACACTTCTGATAATTGTGACATACTGTTGAGCAAACTTGACCAAAGCGTCCACTTGTATACATTGTCCCCGTGTGTGTGTGTGTGTGTGTGTGTGTGTGTGTGTGTGTGTGTGTAGTTTTAAACATGGTTTTAGATTTTTTAAAAGGTTTCTTCTTTTTGGAGTCAACATAGTTTCAAAAATTCCAGATATAACCAAATAAAATAGACACTTTTTGGAACTCGGTTTTATTCTGACAGTTTAGGTGCAGATTAAGGTAAAAATATCAAATATAATGCTAATACAAACTCTAATTGGGGAAAAATACTATCTATCTTCCTCAAATAATTTATGCCTATTGTCCTAAAGGGGTCATTCCTAATTGTTCTTGATTCCCTAAACATTACACCGGACGCTTTTTCTGATAAGGAAAAAAAATTTTGTAAAGCACTTAACTCTCAACAGGTCTTAACAGATTTGTTCCTCTTACTCCATGCCTCAAGAAGGACACAGCCATTTACTCCTATGTAACGGCAATGTCTGGGATACTGGGGAGGATCTGGGAGAGATGGAAGCAAGAACCCCAAATTTAAACACAAAATTAAGAAAGCTAATATACACTGGCAAATTTAGAATAAGTCCCAAAGTAGTGTTTTATATGTTCAGATATCATTTCACAAGTAATTAGAATAAATTCAATTTTAATTTTTAAAAAAATACATGACAGGGTCCTCAAGGGAATCAATAAACTAAATAAATACTCACAACTCGTGTGTTTTGCAATACATAATCTTAAGTCTAAAAGTGTAGAAATAGGTCATAGTGAAAGAGTCAGGGGATCTATGCAGCTTATATTGGGGTTTTAATTACAAACTTCCGTAGGAAAGTGGAGATAATGAGCTTCAGGGAGTTGTAAAGAACAGAGAGAAAAGCTATCAACCTAACATGAAAAGAACTTCCGAAGCACCAGTTTAAATTGCTTGTTTTTACCCAGTTTGAAGTGGTCCCTGCCATCCCCTTACCAGTACCCCTTCTCTTACACTATTTCCTTCCTACCCTACCATCCACCCCAACAGAGGCATACATAAACCACTACAGGGATACACACATTCATAAAATTTCTTGTCATTTGGCAATAGTTAAAAGGAAAGAGAGAAAAATTAAAAGGTGGGTATAAGATTGTCTATACAGTGCTGAATATCTAGATAGGGGTCAGCAAACTGCGGCTTGTGAGCCACATGCAGCTCTTTGGGTACGTTTCATGTGGCTTACAAGTAAAATTGAAAATGAAAATAAAACTATCATAGGCTCATTTATCAAAATTTTAGAGGCTATTATTCACATAATGGTGATTTCATTTCCTTTATACGTCTCGCAAAACTTCAAGGGATAGGATTGGATGTTCCTTCTCAAAAGTTTGCCAACCCCTGATCTAGATGAATCTGAAATGTGCAGTTCAAAATAAATGTCCTAGTTCAAAACAGTTAGATATTTGGTATCACTGTCACATAGTCATAGCCAGCAGCACAGTATCTTCTTTGAATGAGTGCACAAACCATGAAATAATTTTTTAAATGAACGCTGAGCAAGGTCACACATCATAAAACTGGAAAGACAAAACACCTTTAGTGTATATTCTTTAATAAGCACAGGCTTATCTTGAGCCTCTGAATTGGCCCTTAGATATTATTCAAGACATTTCTACAAAACAGATGGTGAGGAAAACAATAACAAAAATACACTATTTGTGCCCAGATTTCTATATGCCTAACTTGAGAGAAGTTTGATATTTAAAGAAATAACCTGAGCCCATTGAAATTTGATTAGGCAATATTCTATCTGTCAGTATTCCACTCCCAGGGTTTGTTCTGTTAGAGTTTTCTGAAGCTGACACAACTTGGCAGGAAGTCATGAGAGAGACCTGAGAATGTGAAATATTGGTATGTGTCACCACTCCCCTAACAGCATAATCAATTTGTCCACTGCTTAAAGACTATAGTTCAAAAGGAAGAATTAAAAAAAATGACTTTCTGGACTTTGTTATCTCAGCCAAGATCATCTCTTTTAGTATTTTTTCCCTTTTCAAATGACTACATTAGAATAAGTAAAAGTCCAGAGTAGCTCCGTAGTTTTCTGTGGCATGTCAATAATGTCCTTTCTCTTAAACAACATGGATGCTGGTTACAAAAATATATGAACTTAGTGAAAATTAACTGTTGTATACTTATGACTTGTGCATAATTCTGTATGTATGTGACACTTCAATAAAACAATTTAAAAAATAATTTCAGCACTTAAGAAATGAAGTAACATATGTAAGGTACCTAGTACTTTGTGGTTAGAGGAAAGATGCATTAAATAGTCAGCAATCATTCCACAGAGCTGCAAATATATAGCTATTGTGTATACTTTAAGTAAGAACAGAAAATAAATTTGAATACTATCTATTAATAAGTAATTCTCCCTCTTTATTTTACAGACTGGGGAAACTCAGGTCCAGAGTGGGGAAAGAACTCACTTGATCACAGATAGTTATTAGAAGAATCAGATTATCTGATTTTAAGTCCAGTGATTGTTCTGCTACATGACATTCCCATTCTAAACATTCCCAATTTTTCTCAAGGCAAATATCATATGTGGATAAAACCAAACTGGTTAAATACTATGTATTCTAATAATAGGACATTAAAGAATCCTTAGCAAAGTGCTTTCAGAAGTATTTTACAGATAAGGAAACTGAGGCTCAGAGAGATAAACTAATTTGCCCAATATCATACAGTATTAAGGAATAGTTAAGTGGGAATGAATCCCACAGTGTAGAGACTTCAAAACCTGAACACTTTCCTCTGCAACATACTGTCTAATAATGCTCTAATTTTGTCAATTAAAACTTGATCTGCGGGCCGGCCAAGTGGCTCAGTTGGTTGAGTTGGCTTGGGGATGCGAACTCTGAGCAGCAGGGCTGCCGGTTTGTTTCCCATATGGGCCAGTGATGCTGTGCCCTCTACAGCTAAGAGGATGAAAAACAGCTTGACCTGGAGCTGGGCTGCAGTGAGTGGCTGTCCAATGGCTGGCGACCGACCGCCTCACCCGGGAAGAGCGCAATGACCATAATACCAACATGGGCAAGTGAAGCAATATCCTCCACAAAGAGACTGAAGAACAAAAGGACAGCAACTTTTCTGTTCCCCTTCCCCGATTCCCCAACGCTGTTCCCCTCTCCCACTTCCCCAATAAAATCTTTAAATAAAACAAACAAAAATAAAACTTGATCTATATCCACAGAAAAGTTGAAACAACTTACTAAATTTTTAAAATCCAATTAGTTGGTTGTTAAACAGTTTGTTTGACCAATGTTAGCTTGACACCGGAGATAAGAATGCTTCATCTACCTAGATATTTTTCAACGGTTCTTGGTTTGCCTTGCATTTTCATGAATAGTTCTATTCATATTTGAATCTATCCTTTATTGAGAGCAATATTAAAACTGTATTCAAATGTTTATATCCATATGGGAATTCTTTCACTGAAATTTTCATACTTCTGTCAAACACTGGTAATATTTACTGTCTTATAGCATTACAAAGATGTTACTACTATATGTATTTTCCTTGGATACTTCCAATCCACATTCACTGACATCAAGCTTCAATGACTGTGTCAGCATTATCATTTGATAAGTTAGAATTGAGTTTCTATATATAACAAACTATGGAACTAAAATGGAGATATTTAGAATGATAATATTTTGGTTTAACTCTAAAGTTTCCATTTTTGTTTAATTAATATTATACTTCAACATGTATATTAAAGTCACAGAGTCTATTCTTCAATAGCACAATGAACAAATCATCTCCGTATCTACTATGGGACTACAAGGTACAAGTTCATCACCATGATCAAATATTCATTAATTTATTATGTTTTCCTACTCATTTAAAAGACATTAGCAAATTGGTATGTCATTCCAGTTACCCTCCTGATATTGTACTGTGCTAAAGGCAAAGGAAGAATATTTGTTTCCACATACAAAGATTACCTTAAAATTTAAGCTGTCAAAAATTTTCAATCTGCCTAATTGGGAGCAGAACATGATATATCCCTGAGGATTTTAACAATATGGGAACATTGTAATTATCATGTAAAAATAAATCATTTAATTATTGTTCATATTTTGATTCCAAAGACAGGGCCAACATCCATAATCAGGAGGAAATAGAGACTTCTGAAGCTAATCTAGTCTATTGAAATATATAGTAAAGAATGAATTAACAAATTCCTTAATTTCAAACATCATATTACCAATGGGCAATTTAAATATCAATAATTCTCCCTTGGAATGTATGTCTTCACTTTTTTTCCAGCATACTTTGCTATCTAGCATTTCATTTGATACACTTCCCTGTGAGATAAAGAGATAATCATATATATTTTATATATCGAGAAGATAAGGTAACAAGATATCAAATGATTTAGCTGAATATAAGTACAATTAAAATTTGAAACTCAATTATCCCCACAGCACCAAATTTTTTTTCCTATTTGCTTTTCCTATCAAGAAATCAGTGATATAGAAACATGGTGGTGTGAGTGGTCCCCCTTTGATCTCTCCCCTTGAATTTACAACAAGTTTAGCACCTATAATTCAACAAAGGATTCCCTGCACAATACACAAACACATCTGAGAAATCCGCACATAGAAACATCTGAAGGTGGATTAATCTGGGTGAAAAGGGGAGGAGGGAAGGGAGAAGTCAGAGACAGGGGCCATGGGCACAGGCCGGAGCTCACTGTGGTCCTGGGAGAGGGGAGCAGAATGTGGGTGCACTCTCTGTGGACTATAGTCCTGCCAGAGGGATCAGCATGTAATACAGCTGAATCCAGTGATCAGGACAGAGACTTTGGGGTAAAGACCAAATACAGAAGTGTGACAGCTGTGCTCTAGCAGCCCTCACAGCCAGGTGGAAAACAAAGCCATGGAGCCTGGCCACTTCCTTCCACCCTCCCAGAGCTTACCTTCCCTGAACCCTCCCAGTGCTAGCAGTGAGGCCCCAGAAGGAACTGTAGCAGTGTCAGGTTAAAGAGCAGAATATCTATAGCTATGAGAACTGGACAGTTCCTGAACAGCAGATGCGCACTCAGGCTAACTCCAGTGACACGGGAGGAGCAATAAAGGTGAGGCAGCTGTGGTCTGGCAGTCGCCATTATTCAGAGCAAAGCAAAGACACAAACACACGGGCTGCCTCTCCCAGCCCACCCCTCCCCCACTTTCCATGTCTGATCCCACTGGGGGCACCCAGGGCTTCTGAGGCACACAGCTCTGCATGTGAATGCAGCGGCAGTACCGGAATTTCAGGGGCTTAGAACCCCATTGCCAACCACATCCTCCCACAGGGGTGGTGCCCTGAGACGGAGGTGATCTGGTTGCAGAGGAGATGAACACTTCGCCAAGAAATCTTCCAGTCACAAAGGAGGAGCTATGGGGGCAAGAAGAGGGAACAGGGTAAGAGAAAAAACACTGCAGCACCACCTACTGGAAAACAAAAGAAAGACCTCTTCTTCTCGCCTGATGCAGAGATCACTCCCATATGCTTAGTCAGTGAAAGAATACATCAAACTCCATGAACTACCAAAGTAACAAGGCAGCTATATCGATAAGGAAAATTATCGATTAGCTGTGCACAGACTGACTGATTATACTGAGGCTCGATACGCAGGACACTCCACCACAAGCCGTTTAAGAATAGATAAAAGGTTTATTATTAACAGGGAAAGAACTAAGGAAAATGGAAAGTAAAGTAAATAGTTACAGCATACCACCAGGACCCCATCAACATCAGTACCGGCAGAGCATCACAGGCATCAACACCGGCAAAACAGCATGGGTGAAACGCAGAGTTGCATCAGGGCAATGGTGGCTCTTGCTGCTGCTGCGGCTGCTGCTCAGGGACTTTTCAGCTCCCTTCTTATAGGGGTCTGGACAAAGAAAGCTTAGTGCCAAAAGACTAAAGCTTGGTGCCAAATGACGTAAGCTCAAGCATGTACGGGCCCGGATCTGGCCAGGATCCGGGGCCGTAGTGTGTTACTTTTATCTCCTTCCGGGCTACTGCCCAGAAGTTGTTTCTAAAATTTATCTTATCGCAGTTGCCCAAGGGACGGCCAGTTCCTTGAGGGAGTGGGTGCATACCCAAGCTGTATCTTCTCGTATGACCCTGAGCAGGCCTTCATTCTATATCATACAGCAGCACAGAAAGAAAATGAAAAATCTCCAGAAAATGAACTTAAAGACATGGAAATATGTGACTTAAATGACAGAGAATACAAGATTGCAGTTCTGAAGAAACTCATTCAGATGCAAGAAAACTTGGATAGGCAGTTTAATGAACTCAGAAATAAAATCAATGAACCAATGAATATTTTACCAAAGACATTGAAATTCTGAAAAAGAACCAAACAGAAATTCTGGATCAGAAGAACTCAATAAAAGAGATGAAGAATGAAATAGTAAGCTTAGGAAATTGAGCTGATCAGTTGGAGGAAAAAATTAGTGATATTGACGATAGAAAACTGGAAATGACACAGATGGACGAAAAGAGAGACTTAAAATATTTTTTAAAAAATGAAAGAACTTTATAAAAACTATCTGATTTCATCAGAAAGAGCAATATAAAAATAACGGATATACCAGAAGGAGAAGAAACGGAGAAGGGGCATAGAGAGCCTATTCAAACAAATGGTCAGTGAGAACTTCCCAAACCTATGGAACAAACTGGATCCTCCAATCCAAGGAGCAAACAGAACACCTAATTACCTGAATCCTAACAGGCCTTCTCTAAGACACATTATATTGTAATTGTCAAAAATTAATGACAAAGAAAGAATCCTCAAGGCAGCCAGGAAAAAATGGCTGTAACCTACAAAGGAAATCCCATTAGATCATCATTAGACTTTTCAGCAGAAACTCTACAAGCCAGGAGGGAGTGGAATCAAATATTCAAACTACAGAAATAGAGAAATTAGCAGCCAAGAATAATATACCCAGCAAAGTTATCCTTTAGATATGAAGGAGGATTAAAGGCCTTTCCAGATACAGGAGCTGAGGGAATTTTTCCACCACAAGGCCTGCATTACAGGATACTGAAGGAGATTATTTGATCTGAAACAAAAACAGAAAAGGATACAAACCTGACAGTAAGACGACTAATAGACAGAAGCAGAAAATGGCAATCCCTACACAAAATAAGGCACTATACACTTAAACATCACATAAGGAGTAAAGGAGACAAAAACATAAAATAGAGAAAAAGAAGAAAACAATTTGCTACTGCAACTCAGAAATCAACTCACGGCATAAATAGGGATAATTTGTGACAACAAAAACATAAAGGGAAGGAGCAAAGGTCTGACTTTGCAGAGGGGAATAGAGATAAGTTTCATGCTGAGGAAAAAGGACTACTGTATGTATGAAATTTTCTTTTACATAAACTCAATGGTAACCACTCAGAAAAAAACCAAATTCTAGAACTGGGACACATAACATAAAAAAAAGGAAACAAAGGGAAAAAAATCATAAAATACCACCAAACTAAAATAACAGACAGAAACACAAAGGCAAAGAAACAATGGAGGCACCAAGCTATCAGAAAACAAAAGATAAAATGACCAGGAAAAATCCTCATATATCAATAATCACCATAAATGTAAATGGACTGAAATCACCAATAAAAAGGCAATGAGTAGCAAAATGAATAGAAAACCAAAACTAAACCATGTGCTGCCTCCAAGACACACATCTCAGCTACAAGGAAAAACACAGACTCAAAGTAAAAGGGAGGAAAATGATACTACAAGGAAATGGTACTCAGGGAAAAGCAGGTGTACTGTACTTATATCTGAGGAAGCTGACTTCAGGATCACAAGAGTGACAAAGACAAAGATAAACATTTCATAATAACAAAGAGGACAATACAATAAGAAATAAGACATATAAATATATATGCTCCCAATCATGGAATACCAAAATATAGAAAGCAACTACTAACAGGACTAAAGGAAAAAAACTGACAAAACACAAATATAGTAGGGGACCTAAGTACATCATTGACAACTATGGATAGATCATCAAAACAGAAAATCAATAAGGAAATATCCACCTTAAATGACACATTACCCAATGGGCATACATGACATTTATGGAGCCTTTAATTTTAGAACACCAGACTACATTTTTCTCTAAGGCACATGCAACATTCTCAAGGCGATATATTGGAACACAAAACTAGCCTCAGCAAACTTAAGAAGACTGAAATCATACCAAGTATATTCTCTGATCACAGGGATTTGAAACTGGAGATCAACTGGAAAAAGAAAGTAGCAAGAACCACAAATACGTAGAGATTAAACATGCTATTAATGAATGACTGGGTTGAAGACTATATAAAAAGAGAACAAAAGATACATAGAAAAAAATGGGAATGATAATATGTCATATCAAAATTGTTAGAATGCAGGGCCGGCCGAGTGGTGCAGTGGTTAAGCACTGGCTTGGGAAGTCAGTGGCCCCGGTTCAGGTCCACCATATGAGGGCCAGTGACACTGACCTGAAAAATAAAATCATTTAGCCCCAAAGAAGCCAGAAAATGAAGGAAAAGGAATACAAGGAAAGGATGGGACAAACAGAAAACAAACTGAAAGGTTATAGACTTAAACCTATGGACAATAAGCATGTTAAACGCATATATCTAGACACCCACCCCCCAATTAAAAGAGACTGTCAAGTTGGGTGAAAAACATAAACTCAACGATATGTTGCCTACATAAAACATCCCTCAAGAGACTAGAAATAGAAGAGCAAATTAAACTTAAAATAAGTACAAGAAAGGAAATAAAGATCACGGCAGTAATCAATGACAGGAAAAAAAAAAACAACAACTAGAGAAAGCCATGCATACAAAAACTGGTTCTCGAAGGAGGGAAGGCTCCCAAATTCTTTTTATGAAGCCACTGTCACCCTGATTCCAAAACCAGATAAAGACAGCACAAAAAAGGAAAACTACAGGCCAATATCACTAATGAATATAGATGCAAAAATTCTCAATAAAACATTAGCAATATATTCAGAAGATCATACATCATGATCAAGTGGGTTTCATCCCTAGTACACAAGGCTGGTTCAACATCCGTAAATCAATTAATGTGATACATCACATTAACAAAATGAAAAATAAAAATCATATGATCATATCAATAGATGCAGAAAAGACATTTGACAAAACCCAGCAGCCATTTATGATAAAAAGTCTTAGCAAAGTGGGAATAGTGGGATCATATCTCAACATAATAAAGGCCATATATGATAAGCCCACAGCAAACATCGTACTCAATGGGGAAAGGCTAAAAGCTTTCCCCTTAAGATCAGGAACAAGACAAGGCTGCTCATTTTCACCATTTCTATTTAACATAGTTCTGGAAGTTCTAGCCACAGCAATCAGACAAGAAAATGAAATAAAAGGCATCCAAATTGGAAAAGAGGAAGTAAAATTGTCATTATATGCAGATAACATGATACTTTATATAGACAATCCCAATGCAGATAACATGATACTTTATATAGACAATCCCAAAGACTCTACCAAAAAATTGCTAGAACGATAAATGAATTTGATAAGGTAGCAAGATACAAAATTAATATTCAGAAATCAGTTGCATTTCTATACACCAATAATACACCCTCAGAAGAAGAAATCAGGAAATCAATCCCTTTTACAATTGCTTAAAAACAATAAAATATCTAGGAATAAATTTAACTAAAGAAGTAAAAGACCTGTACTCAGAAAATTATGAGACACTGAAGAGAGAAATCAAAGAAGATACAAATAAATGGAAATACATACCATGCTCATAGATAGGAAGAATTAATATAGTTAAGATGTCAATCCTACCTAAGGCAATATATAGATTCAATGCAATTCCAATCAAACTACCAAGGACATTTTTCTCAGAAATAGAACATAGAATCCTAAAATTTATATGGAACCACAAAAGACCCCGAATAGCCATGGCAATCCTGAGAAATAAGAACAAAGTGGGAGGCATCACACTACCTGACATCAAACATACTACAAGTCTACAGTAATCAAAACTGTATGGTACTGGCATTAAAACAAACACATAGACCAATGGAACAGAATAGAGACCCCAGGAATAAACCCATCCATATATGGTCATTTAATCTATGACAATGGAAGCAAGAATTTACATTGGAGTAAAGATAGTCTATTTAATAAATGGTGCTTGGAAAATTGGACTGACACGTGCAAAAAAAATGAAAATGGACCACCTACTTACACAATATACGAGAACAAACTCAAAATGGATTAAAGACTTAAATGTAAGACCTGAAACCATAAAACTCCTAGAAGAAAACATAGGTAGTAAGTTTGCAGATATTACCCTGAGTATTATTTTTACTGATATATCCCCTCGGGTAAGGGAAATAAAAGAAAAAAATGAACATATGGGATTACGTCAAACTTAAAAGTTTTTTCACAGCAAAGGAAATCATCAATAAAACAAAAAGGCAGCCTACTGAATGGGAGAAGATATTTGCCAATGATATATCTGATAAGGGGTTGATATCCAAAATTTATAAAACACTCATGCAACTCAACACCAAAAAAACAAACAACCCAATTAAAAAACGGGTAGAGGACATGAAGAGGCATTTCTCTAAAGAAGACATACAGATGGCCAACAGGCATATGAAAAAATGTTCAATCTCACTAATCATCAGAGAAATGCAAATTAAAACCACAATGAGATACCACCTCACTCCAGTCAGAATGGCTATCATCAATAAATCAACAAACAACAAGTGCTGGGGAGGGTGTGAAGAAAAGGGAACCCTGTTACACTGTTGGTGGGACTGCAAATTGGTGCTGCCATTATAGAAATCAGTATGGAGGTATCTCAAAAACCTGGAAATGGAACTGCCGTATGACCCAGCAATTCCACTCTTTGGTATCTACCCAGAGGAATCCAAGACACTAATTCGAAAAAATATATGCACCCCTATGTTTATTGCAGCACTATTTACAATAGCCAAGAGTTGGAAACAAGGGAAATGCCCATCAGTAGATGACTGGATTAAGAAACTGTGGTACATTTACACAATGGAGTATTACTCCTCTATAAAGAAAAATGAAATCATACCATTTGCAACAATATGGATGGACCTAGAGACTATCATGTTAAGTGAAATAAGTCAGTCGGAGAAAGACAAATGCCATATGATCTCACTTATATGTGGAATCTGAAAAACTGAATGAATGAGCAAAGTAAACAGAAACAGTCTCATAAATATAGAGGTAAAACAGGGTTGCTAGTTGGGAGTGGGGTGGGGATGAGGGAGAAGGGGAAGGGATTAGACAGCATAAATAGGTAACTACAATATTGCCACAGAGATATGAAAGACAGTTTGGGGAATATATTAATGTAAGTATTTTGTGGGGTGTCAGATGGTCACATGGCTTGTTAGGGAGACCACTTCATGGATGGAGTAGAGGCTTGATCACTGCACTGTATACCTGAAACTGATGTTGTATAATATTGTATGCCAATTGTAATTGAATATATAGATAGTCACGGGATGTGGATTATACGGTGGGAGTCAAAGGAACTGTAATAGATAGTATGATATGGGGGTAGGAGTGGGGTGGAGAATTGGGGGAGGGTGGTTGTCACTTTGAGGGGTCAAAAGTATAATTATTGCACTGTGTTGTACACCTGAAGTTAATTAAAATAAATAAATAAATAAATAAATAAATAAATAAACAAATAAAATTTAAAAAAAGTGGAAGAGATTAAGAAGTACAAATTGGTTGTTACACTGTATTCATGGGAATTTGGGTTATAGCATAAAAAATACAGTCAACAATATTGTAATAACTATGTATGGTGTCAGATGGGTACTAGATCTATTGAGTTGATAGATGGGAGCGGGTTGGGGGACAAGATGAAAAAGGTGAAGGGATTAAGAAATACCAATTGGTATTTATAAAACATTCATGGGGATATAAAGCATAGGGAATATAATCAATAATAACTAACTATAGTGCCAGGTGGTTACTAGTTAGGGAGATCACTTTATAAATTATATAAATGTTTAACCACTATGCTGTGCACCTGAAATTAATATAAAATAATATTGAATGTCAACTGTAATTGAAAAATTTTAAAATGGGGGAAAGATAAAGGGGAATAAGAGGTACAAATTTCCAGGTATAAAACAAATAAGTCTTGGGGATGTAATATAGAGCATAGAAAATATAGTCAATAATATTGTGATAGCGCAGTAGTGTCAGATGGTTGCTGGACTCATCATGGTGATCACTTCTTCAGCATAAGGAATATACTCAGTAATATAGTAATAACTATGTATAGCACTAGGTGGGTACTGTTGAATAACTATGATATACACTGGAAACTAATATAATACTGTATGTTAGCTATATTTTAATAAAAATATTTTTAAAAATACATGTGAATCATCTAGTGATGGCCATTTCAATTGTGTCCTTATCTTGTTTATTATGAATAGCACTGTGGTAAAGTGATCCACATATACAAAATTACTCTGTCATAAAAAAATGAAATCTTACCATTTGCAATGACATCAATGGACTTAGAGAGCATTATGTTAAGTGAAATAAGTCAGAATGAGAAAGACAAGTACTGCATGATCTTACTTAAATGTGAAATTTAATGAATGGAATAAATGAACAAACAAAACACAAATAGACTCTTAGAGATCAAACTGATGTTTGCTAGGGAGGTGTGTTGGGGGATGGGTAAGAAAGGTGAAAGGACCAGGAAGTACAAATATGTAGTCACGGAATAGTCATGGGGATGTGAAATACAATATGGGGAATACAGTCAATAATGTTGTAAAGGCTATGCAGGGCGTCAGATGGTTACAGGACTTATGGGGGGATCACTTCTTAGATTATATAAATGCCTAACCACTACACTGCACACCTGAAACTAATATAAAATAATATTGAATGTCAACTAATATATATTGGGTTGTCAGAAAAGTCATGATGCATGTTTGCAACAGATGGCACTAGTTCATTTTTGGAAGTACTAGAGTCATTCATATCTATGTTATTGCTGTCATTTGACAGCTGACAGGTCCAGCTTTATTCTAAAAAAAAAATTGAGCGATTTGGTTGAGTTTTGTAGATTTTACAACAAGTTGAAGATGGAAGACCAAACTGTGCATTTTTGCCATACCTTACTGTTTTACCTCCATAAAGAGAAGAATGCGCGCCAAGCTTGTGAGAAGTTGTGTAAAGTTTAAGGTGACAATGCTCTACAAGAATGTCAGTGCCAACGATGGCTCACAAAATTCCATGCTGGTGATTTTGATCTCAACGACACTCCTCGGTCAGGGAGGCTCACCGAGGTTGATGACGTCAAAATAAAGGCATTGATTGAGTCAAACCCACGTTACATGACAAGAGATATTGCAGAAACATTGTACATCTATCATTCAAGCATTCATGACCACCTGAAGAACCTGGGATATGTAAGCAAACTCGATATTTGGGTTTCACATGAACTCAAAGTTCATTTGACTGTGCGTATAAACATTTGCAATATGCTCATTAAACGTGAGGAAAGCGATCCTTTTTTGAAGCGACTGATAACTGGTGATGAGAAGTGGATTATTTACAACAATGTGGTGCACAAATGGTCTTGGTCCCAACACGACGATTCGCCTCAAACGACATTGAAAACAGACATTCATCAGAGGAAGGTTATGCTCTCAGTGTGGTGCGACTTTAAAGGTGTCATGTTTTTCAAGCTCCTACCAAGGAACCAAACAACCAATTCAAATGTGTACTGTCGGCAATTGGACAGTTTGAACGACTCCGTTGTTCAGAAACATCCAGAGCTTGTTTATTATAAAGGAGTTGTGTTCCATTGTGACAATGCAAGACCAAACACAAGTTTGTCAAAAATTATTGGAGCTTGGATGGGATGTATTTCCACACCCACCATACTCACCTGACCTTGCGCCATCAGACTTCCACTTGTTTCACTCTCTTTAAAAATCCTTGTGTGGTATAACATTCAATTCAGATGAGGCTGTAAATCAGCACCTTGTTCAGTTTTACACAAATAAAGACAGGTCCTTTGTGAACGAGGAATTATGAAGCTGACTGAAAGATGGCAAAAGTTTATTGAATAAAACAGTCCATATATCATTGATTGATTTTTGTTCTTTATATAAATAAATAACAAAAACATAGACAAATTACGTCATAACTTTTCTGACAACCCAACACACACACACACACACACACACACACACACACACACACACACACACACACATACACACACACGCCCAGGATGAAAAGTACAGCATAGGGAATATAGCCAGTGGTATTGTAATAGCTATGTATGTCATATGGTGTCAGACTTGGGGGGATTATCACTTTGTGAGGAGTGTAAATGTCTAATCATTATGTTGTTTTTTACACCTGAAACTAAAAAAAATACACATGATTCAAATTAGAGTTTGAGTGAAATTACAAATTACTGCATAGTATTAATTTTTTAGGCTACTGAAAACCATAAATGTTAAATTTGCTGATATCAAAGTATGCTGTTAAAAAAGTTGGCTATCTGTCTTGGAATAGATGTTATTTTTCAATGCCAAGTATAGTTAGAATACAGGGTTCCAGTAAAAAATTACAGTTGCTAAAAGGATTGTAATCTGAAGATCAGGCTATTAAAACAATTGGTTCATATTCACTAGTCAGTTTACTTATTTTTAATATTTTTAGAGCAGTTTTCAGTTTACAATGAAATTGAGAAGGCAGTAAACAAATTTCCCATATATCTCCTGCCTCACATATGTATAGCTTTCCTTTTCACCAACATTCCTCCTCACCTCACCAGAATGGACTTTTATTTTTTTAAATCGAGGATGAACCTACTTTGACACGTCATAATCACCCACAGCCCATAGTTTATTTTAATGTTCCTTTCTAGTAATGTATAAAATGTATAATGACATGCATCCACCATTATAACATCATACAGAGTTTTTTCACTGCCCTAAAAATCTTCTGTATTCTGACTATTTATATCTACCCTTCCCCAACCCCAAGTAACCACTGATCTTTTTATCATCTCCACAGTTTTACCCTTTCCAGATTGACATATAGTTGGAATCATATAGTCTGTAGCCTTCCAGGTTGGCTTCTTTCACTTAGTAAGATACATTTAAGGTTCTTCCATGCCTTTTCATGGTTTGAAAGCTCATGTCTTTTTAGAACTGAATAATATCCCATTGTCTGGATGTATAATAATTTATTTATGCTTTCACTTGTAAAGGACATCTTGGTTGTTTCCAAGTTTTGGCAATTATGAATAAAGCTGCTGTAAACATCCATGTACACATTTTTGTGTAGATGTGTTTTCCAACTCTTTTGGGTAAACACCAAGGAATATGATTGCTGGATCATATGATAAGAGCTATGCTTAGTTTTGTAGGAAACCACCAAACTTTCTTCCAAAGTAGTTGCACCATTTTGGATTCCCATGAGCAAAATGAGAGAAACTATTGGCCCACAACCTCATCAGCATTTGGTGTTGTCAGTGTTTTAGATTTGGGGCATTCTCATAGGTGTGTAGTGATATCTCATTTTTATTTTAATCTGCATTCTCTGGAGACATATGATGTGCAGCATCTTTGTGTAGGTTTACTTGCAATCTGTATATCTTTGGTGGGGTGTCTGTTCAAAGTTCTTTAGGCCATTTTTTAATTGGGTTATTTGTTTTCTTATTGTTAAATTTTAAGCACTTATTGTTGAATTTTTAGTATATTTTGGATAATAGTTCTTTATCTGATGTGTCTTTTGCAAATACTTTTTCCCAGTCTGTGGCTTAACTGTGAGAAAACAAAAGTTGTTTATGTATTAGATAGATGTGTCATGGCCAGTACAATTTCTTTAAGACACAAGAGGGAAATATGATGCTGAAGTATGGAAAGGCATTAAAATGTGCTACTTAGAATTACTGCCTCAGCTGTTTATTCATTATTGCATGTGGTAAATTGGTACTGGGTTATATGCAGTACCTGTAAAGACACTGATCCCCTCTTCATTACAGTATAGGCTGCTCTAGGATTCATAGACTTACCATAAAAGGAAGACTTTTGTCCACACTATAACTTATTCAATGAACTCCCAATATTCCAGACACATCTGATAACATATTAGTACCTTCAGATCAGCTCCAGACCACCATCATGGAATCTCTAGGGATCATGTGGGTTTTCTAATTTTTCCCAGGTTTAACTCAATCTTTCTAATAATCTCTGTGGGATAAACCATGAAATCCAAAGACATGTTTAATTGGTAGAATCACTACATAGATGTTATGTTTTTCCAAGACTAGAAAGATTTGGTTAATTTATTTTCAAATGATATTTATATTATTAATGACATATTAAACTTAGAATAAAATGAAATAGTCTACATTCACTGAATAGTAATAATTATGATTTATTATTAGTTTTCTTCCACACTCCAAACTAATTCTGATTGGAAATTTATGAAAGTCGGAAGTATAAAATGGGATCAAACAATAAATTAACAAAGTATTAAAATACCTGACTTATTGGGATTTTTCCAGGACATATTTTTTCAATGGGATGCTAAATCCACTGAGTATAACACGTAGGCTTAGAGGAAGTATTCATTTGCTACTAACATATGATAATATGTTTTTTTCTCAAATGACATTATATTCAATTGACAGACATATAAAATTGGTCATAATTTTTCTATCTCTCCAATGAAATTATATTATCATTAAATATGTAATAAAAGGAAAAAGAGAATCTACTCAGTATGTTATCCGTGCATTCTATGAAAATTTTGCGCTAATCTTCACTTAATAACAAATATGGAAACAAAAAATCATTCCATTTTTTTGTCTGAATATCCAAAAGATGAAGAAGTTAAAAATGAAAAAATAGATATGATTAAAATGAAACTTTGAAGACTTATACACTCCCTGAAATCCTGTGAACCTTACTTAAATATCTAAAATAAGACTGCCTTTCATGACAAAAATGACCTCCTCATTTATGAAATCTATAACTCAGTAGGTAATTGAAACTAGTTTTCTTATAACTGTAGATAAAGTTCATAAGTTTATGTAAATGAAGGATGAAATCATGTTTTCCAAACACTTTCTTCATCTAAAATACTCTACTTGCTGGATGATAATTGCATTTTTTTTAAAAAAGGGAGAGAGAATACACATTCTGAAAAAGAGGCACAACCTGCCTCTTACTGGAGAGTTATAGAGGACAAAGACCAAAAAAATTGCTTTTGAAAGCCTCCCTCCCAAAACCTATTCATTGAAGATTTTCATGCTTGGCTCAGTGTCTTCCTATCTAACTCAGCTCTTTCCACAATCTTGAGAGACTTCAAAGTCCATTTAGAATGCTCATCCAAAAGCCCGATCTTGAAATACCTGGAATTTCACACCAGTGAAGTCTTCCATTATACTTCATTAACATCTCTCCCATGGCCAATCCCTATTTAGTTAATACCATTCTTAAATCTTAATAATCCCCTCATTCACAACAACCTCCTAACCTTCTGTATCTCCCACGCATTCATTCTATCTACACATGATTTTTGGCCTCATATACCCTTAATCTCTTTATTCTTTCCTAATTGATACCACGTATTTATTGAGTGCTTGCTATGTGGCAGACATCGTGCTAAGTAATTTATATACATTATTGTATTAAATCCTCATAGAAACCTTATGGAATACGTTCTAACATTATCCTATTTTATAGACAGAGAAAGTAAGTCACAGAGAGGTCACACAGTCAGTAAGAGGCCAATGTTGGGTGTATTGACTTTCTAACCAGAAATCCTGAGTGTTTATGATGGATACTACCTTATCCATCTATGTTTTCCTTCCTATACCTTTTCACTTTTATTCATTCCTCTCAGAAAGCATTTTGAAATATTCACCATTTTCTACAAGACCACAATTCAACTTCTATGCCTAACTATAAGAGAAGACATCCTCCTATTTCACTGAAAAATATACAGTGTTAAAGCGTGATTTTCTCAGGCTCTTATTTCTCTATCTACACATTTACCCATATCTACAACCACTGTAATTAATATACATTCCTTCAGACTCAAAGAATAATGATTTCTCTACTTCTGTCCAAGGCCAACACACCTATTAAAAATTGCCCAAAATAAATGTTAAAGGATTGATGGACACCTCTTGATCCTTGACCTCCTTTTGTGCAACTACCCAAACTTGTTTGCCCTTCCTAACTAAGCTCTTTAAAAAAATAATCTGCATTAAATGCCTACACTTTCTTATACTTTCCTGACTTCTCAGTCTACTGTAAGTTTTTCTGTTTTCACCATTCTAAGTGAACTCATTAATAACCCCCCTAAATGCCAAATCCAATGGCATTTTCTAGTATTTATCCTGATGGTTCTCTCTGTTGTACTTGACATTGATGATATGTACATTGTTCTTTTTCCCTTGGCTTCTGTGACCTAAGATCACCTAATTCTGCTCATATTTCTCTAATCGCTACTTGTTTTTTTCATAAGTTCCTCTTCTTCTTCTAATCTTTAAAAGCTGTGTCAGAGATAAATGCGGGGGTCCAGCCTCCGCGGAGTCCTGGGATTCCCTCTGCTGGGATGGCATCGGTGAGGAAAAAGAAGAGAGAAGAAAGAAGGGAGAGAGAGGAGATACCGGGGGAGTTTCAGAGAAGTGTCACACTTTATTGTTACAGCATGTCCCTTTTATAGAGACTCCTTATGAAAATCACAAGTCACAAGTTATGTTTCACATGAGTTTGGTGTTTTCTATTTCCCAGGATTTTCACAGTCTTTACTTCCCTGTAAGTGTTCTCTCCAGGGTGCACTGTGGCACACTCTTCCGTTAAAGGATTATCTTGTCTTTTACTATGATAATATCTATGAGACCCAGACTTAGTTTCTGCATATCATCTAAAGAATGTTTATCATGACTATATTATGTTAAGGATTGAGTTATTTCTACATATTGCCTAAAGAATGTTTACTATAGCTATCTTGACTATCTAGAAATTATCCTAAATCCTAACAGCTAAACACAATCATAAGACTCACAGGGCTTATACTTGAGCTATTACTAAGAGACTAGCAGTGGCTATGTTTAAGGTAAAAGTATCTAAAGTCTATTCCTATGTAAATACAATACCTAGTAACCAAAGGGGATTTCACACCTCTCTTATCCTACCTGGGTAGCATCTGTTTCTCGGTCAAAGCTTCAGTATCTGTTGCTGCAACAAGGTACGAGGCAAAGAATTCAAATAAGGTTATTGATTAACATACCCCATGGTCAGTAAATCACCTCTTATCAAAACTCTCATGGCCTGGAGACTTTTAGTCTTCAAGAAGACTTCTCACAGCAGTGGCCATAGGCAAGTGTGCTCAAGGACTGTTGTTATTATCAGTTTCTCACAGACAGGCTGTTGGCCTATGTGGCCAGAGGTCTGAGAATCTGTTTCCAAGGGGCTTGAGTCCCCAATTTCTCAGTCTTGGGGTCCCCATGGAACTACCGCCTGGCTTGCATTGTTTCCTTCTTTTAGGAAATCTTGCCCATCTCTGGCTGTGTAGTTAGTTCATTGGGGTACCACAGGAACTTGCCATAAATGCAGTGAGAGTACTGTCTCCTATAGGATCCGATGTAGAGGAAAGGCACATTGGTTCATATAGGCAGGAGATATTACATGACCAACCATAAGGCAGCACCCCTAACATCCAGTGCTGAGCGTGGCAATGTGACCTTGTCAGACACTGGGGTCTGTCAGCCCCCAACAGATAAATATATGCAGAGAATATGATGTCATTATAAAGGATTGGCATCCAATCAAGGGATTTCATATATTTCATTATTCAAGTCTGTGAACTCCTTTACAGAAGGTCTGTGTCTGATTCCTGCAGTGTCTAGAAAACAGTAATGCATTAAAAATACTTATTAAGATAATTAATTTGTTTTCAAATCTTCATGTAAATTAGAATATGTGTTTTTTTCTGAGTTTATATGTCAAGTGGCATTTCCCATTTTCATTGTCTTAAACTGTATTAACCTTTCACTTATTTTAAGTTTGTTTGTTTTTTGTTTTGGTTTTTGTGGGGTTTTTTTGAGGGCAGTGTCACTGGCCTTCACATGTGGGACCCAAACCAGGCCTGCTGGCTTCCCAAGCCAGCGCTTAACCACCGTGCCACTCGGCTGGCCCCAACCTTTCACTTATTTTAACACTGTTAGTCCTTACAAGACCCCTGTCAGGCAAGAAAGATATAATCTTTCTTGTTCTACAAATAAAGAAACAAAGATTCCGGGGGTTGAATAATTTATCTAAATAATTTACCTGGCTATATAAATACTGGATTGAGACGTACAATCTAGGTGATTTTCTTTGCATGTTTTTCTAATCCTCATTTGTTAATTCTTGCATCACTACATTATTCATTGTTATTATTCAAACTATAGTACTCACAAGAGCAAGGCATTTCGGTCATTTTCTGTATTTGAACTCATTAGGAAAGATAAATAAGGGCAGGAGGTGAAAGAAACAGGCTAACTACATATTAAATTATATATATCTTGGGAAAAAAAAACTAAAGTACATGCATTTGACTATGCTTTTAACAACAAAGTTTAATATAGAACATGAGAAAATAAGTGCAGAATGTACAAAACTTTAAAATCAACCTCAACCAAATATTTCAAAAAGCACCACCAAAAATAGTAGATACCAATATGTTACTATGAAATAAATATATGTCTTCATAAAATTATTTAGCTCTAAAAATGTCCGAAGCACAGTTTAGAATATTAAATTGCCAAGCACATAAGCAAAAGTAATTGCATATTAAAGATCACTGACAGCTACTAAACCATGCATTCACTTTAAGAGGTACCACATAAATGTACTTTAGATTTTTCAATTCAAGCTCCAGGGAGTTGCCATATAGAACCTAAACAAAGTATCTTATCATTTCTAATTCCCTGTTGAGTTAACTTTATAACTCACTGAAAAGAAAATATTTTTAGACATAGTGATAGTTCACTTAAACTTTGAGGAATGAATTTTCTTATCTATAAAAAGTGTCCAGTTTAAATGACTTAAGCATGAGTACACAAACACTGACCACAATCTATGCAAGTTTTAAATTGCATAGGAAAATAGGGATGGGGAAGAAGAAGCCTGAGATACAAGTGCCACATTATAACCTGCCTGTCTGCCTCCATGCACCTCTCCATAAAGACAGATCATAACTTCAATATTATGCTTACTGTATATATTCTTGTTTGGCACCAAAGGATGGCTGGCTAGTCAGAGACGGGTTAGATCCCATGAGAGGGATAATCCAAGCCAGACACAGTCGTGTGGGTGCCTGTGGGTGCCCATGGATGCCTGTGGGTACCAGTGGGTACCAACAGGAGGAATCACGAGTTGACAGAAATAGGGCGAGAACCCTTTGCCTCAGGGTCTGGCTGCCTGCCTGTGAAATGACCCATTGATATGAAAATATCTGTCCTCCTTGCATTCTTTTTTTTTTTTTTTTTAAAGATTTTATTGGGGAATCGGGGAAGGGGAACAGACAAGTTGCTGTCCTCTTGTTCTTCAGTTTAGTTGCGGAGGATGTTGCTTCACTGTTGGTATCGTCATTGCGCTCTTCCCGGATGAGGCAGATCGGTCGCTGGCCTCTGGATGTCGCTCACCGTGGCTATTAGCAGCTCTCGCTGGCTGCCAGCCGCTCACGCTGGCTGCGGGCCACTCACGCTGGCTGCGGGCCACTCACTGTAGCCCATGGCACACACTGCAGCAGGGGCTGCAGCCCACACCATCACCGGGGCTCGCACAGCCCAGCTCCAGGTGGAGCTGTTGTAAGCTGTAAAGGGCAGTGTCAGTGGCCCTCATGTGGGATCCGAACCGGGGCCGCTGGCATCCCAAAACCAGCGCTTAACCAATGCGCCACTCGGCAGGCCCCTCCTTGCATTCTTATCAGTAAGCCTTGGCAGAAGGAGTTCTGTCTCTTAAGACTTGCATGACAATAACCTCTGGTAATGGCAGCTTGCAGGTGTGGGTGATTTGGCCTTGAGCTATGATTTTGGGCATGAGACACACAGACCTCTGAAGCTACATTGACACTTGCTTATGTGTAAGATAATAAAAGGAACGGTCAGGCCCGATTTGGGGCTCCATTCCACGAGGCTGGGGTCCCTTGACCCCAAACTGTTTTCTCTATTTTGTGTGTCTCTTTCTTTTTTCCTTAACCTTTCACCGTCCCTTCTCCATACCCACCTAGCCCAATCGTGCTGGACGTGACATACAAGCATTACTAAAGCAGAGTTGAATTGCTCAATACAGCCTTTTAGATGCTGATGAATCCAGCAGTTTATATATCTCCGACCAGGTCCCTAGATCATCCGTTTTACTCTTCAGGCAACAATGATAGTGAAAATAGATATTCAATCTTCATTCAACTCTACATTCATTCCACATTTTTCTTTTACTTAATGTGTACCATATGCCAGGCATTTTTCTAGGAATCTAGAGGTACAGTGATGAACATAATGATGCCCTCAAATAAATAATAAAAATTCTATACACACACATACACAGGTATGTATACATACACAGATATATGTATACATAAGCAAATATATAAGCATATACATATATAGGGGTGTGGTGTGTGTGTGTGTGTGTGTGTGTGTGTGTGTGTGTGTGTGTATCAGGTGATGATAAGTGCTATGAAAGTACAGAGTTGGGTAATAGGATAGGGATTGCCTGGGAGCTGTTTTACACAAAGTCCTCAGAATGGCTCCTCTGAGGAGGAAGTACTTTAGCAGAAATGTGAACAAAGTGAAGCAGCAATGAGGTCTGAGAGCAGTGTTCCAGGTATAGGGAATAGCATGTATAAAAGCCCAGGGGTATGATTTGCATATAATAGGGAAAGCAAGAAAGTAAAAGATGGAGTAACAAAGATGATGCAGAAGTTGGTAAGGGCTAGGTCAAATTGGACACTGTAAACTAATGTACAGATTTGGATTTTGTTCTAAATGAAATGGAAAACAAATATAGGGTTTTGAGTATAGGAATAACATTATTAGACTACTCAACATAGCCAGATTTTTACTTTACAAGTCAATCAAAATATGCATTAATAGATTCATATAAACATAAGTAAGACTTATTTTTTTTTTAAAGATTTTATTGGGGAATTGGTGGAGGGGAACAGCGTTGGGGAATCGGGGAAGGGGAACAGACAAGTTGCCGTCCTCTTGTTCTTCAGTCTAGTTGCGGAGGACGTTGCTTCACTGTTGGTATCGTCATTGCGCTCTTCCTGGATGAGGCAGATCGGTCTCTGGCCTCTGGATGTCGCTCATCGCGGCTATTGGCAGCTCACGCTTGGCTGCCAGCCGCTCACGCTGGCTGCGGGCCACTCACTGCAGCCTATGGCAGCCCACTGCAGCAGGGGCTGCAGCCCACACCATCACCGGGACTCGCACAGCCCAGCTCCAGGTGGAGCTGTTGTTAGCTGTAGAGGGCAGTGTCACTGGCCCTCATGTGGGATCCGAACCGGGGCCGCTGGCATCCCAAAACCAGCGCTTAACCAATGCGCCACTTGGCCGGCCCATAATAAGTAAGACTTTAAAAGAACTATTATAGGATGCAAATATATTTCACCTCAAGAATTTAAGAATAATAATTGCTAAGGCATTTTAAGCTATTCTATCTTAAAAATGTAAGATGTTAATATTTTCTTTATAGTTTTTCTTTACTCTCAAGTGCTACTTATTTTGATCTTAGATTATTAACCTCTTCTAACTCTTCTGTCTTTACCTAAATATGTTCAAGATGTTTACATGATGGCATAGTTTTTAAAAGCTTTATCTTCCAATTCAGCTTATCTCTTTCCCCTTTGAAGACTGAATCCTTAGGAAGTATGAAACAGTCTTATGTCTGTTGAAATAAATACCAGCTTGTCAGTACTAACAAAACAAAACACTATTTCTTTATAATACACATACTGTCTCATCCCAAAAGTAAAATTTTTCCATAAATATGGCTTATTAGTAAAATTTATATGTATTGCATGGCTATGATGTACTAGGTACTTAGGTAAATGCTTTACATGCTTTATCTCATTTTGTTTCGCATAAATCCTATTAGGTGGTTAGTATTTTTATCCCCTAGAAGCAACCTACATGACAATAAGAATGTTGTCTTCTTTACCACAGAATCTGTATCAATAAGAGTGCCTGGAACACAATAGGTGTTTATAAACATGTGTAAAATGAATTATTGAATATATGACTGAATTTCTATTATACAGATAAAGAAGCTGAGGCATACAAATTTTAAGACACTTATTTAAGTTTACACAGCTGGTATGTAGCACAGTCAGGACTCAACTAAGTTCTACCTGTCTCCAAAGTCCTTTCTCATAACTGCTATTTGTTTTGCCTCTGCAAAATCTGTCATCCTCACCTTGTGCTATTTTCCCCAGGCTGGATAAACCCGTAATACTGACCTCACTCCTGATTTCAACTTTCCATAGTCACTTTTCTTTTTTTTTTTTGTTTTTTAGAGCGCAGTGTCACTGGCTTTTATATGTGGGATCCGAACCAGGGCCGCTGGCGTCCCAAGCCAGCTCTTAACCAATGCGCCACTCGGCAGGCCCCATAGTCACTTTTCTTATCTAACTGTTCTTAAATTTCTGGTCCTTTAGTTAGGCAGAGTCTTTAGTTTAATGAGGCCTTTTTTTTTCTTGCCTTAGACGTTTAATCATTTTTACAGGTATTCTTTACCAGATTTTTTTTATTTTTTTAAATTTGGAATCCTGGTAACCCCCCCCGGAGTCATTTTGCAACAAATTTCTAGAACATGAGCCAAGAGTCCATATTATAGATACATACCTGAACTCAACATAAAATGCTACCTGATAACAATAAGTAGCACATCTAGAGAAAATAAACTAGTTTTTGGAAACGTAATATGACATAACAAGTTTCTTTAGAAGTTTAGTCAAACTTTGATAATTTTTAGTTCAAAAAAAATGAAAGGCTTAAGATTTTAAAACAGCAAGAACAGTAGACAATAACTACAGACATTTGTATTCTGAGGAACTATTTGGAAATTTTTCTCATAAAATTTTAACATTGGTTCTGACAATGCTACTACAAATATTTTGTAATATGATATTCTTACTCCAAATCTGATATGAATTCCTCCTAAAGACGAAGAAATATTCACCACAAAAATATTTTCATGCTTTTCTATTGAAGTTCTCTAGGCTCTGTATAGCTACCTCTATAGTGCGATTTCATGGGGATCAGATAGTTCCTGTTAAGCAAAATACATTTCCATCCACCAGAAGCTGGTTCTTTATATACATCATACCTAGAGCTTTGATACCTATTGACAGTGAAAATATTCCTGAAAATATCTATCCATTTCTCTCCATTTCTAGTGCTACCATCTGAGTTACAGGGTCCCAAAATCTCCCACTGAGGTTGCAATAGCATCCTCACAAGACTGTGCTTCTACTATTGCATTGATTCTCCACACAGTAGAAACAATAATCTTTTAAAATGATAATCTAATATTATTTACATGGAAAAATCTTCCAAAAGATTATTAACAAGGTTTAACATAATCTGGGCCCTATTTCTCTAACTTCCTTTATATTCCTCCATTTTACTTTCTTCACTCTAGCCACAATGGCATTCTCAAAGGCTATAAATATGCTAATCATTCCAGCACCAGGGTCTTTCCCTTTCGGTCTTACTTCCTGGAAAAAATCTTCTCAGAATTTCATCTGACTAGCTCCTGAGCACCATTCAGGCTTCAGCCAACAAGCCTTGTTTGACCAGCCTAAATGAGGTTGACTGCGACCTCCAATCACTCTTCCATTTGCTTTATAACACATTTTTCTCTTTGAATTTTTAAAAATTTATATGTATGTGTGTGTCTGTGTGTGTATATAAATATGTATAAAATTTTATGTCACCCCCCTCATACATTAGTATGTAAGATTTAATATGTTTGGGGTTTTCTCTATTTGCTCAGTGTTGTAGTCCTGGCACATAGAAATCCATTACAAAGTAGGTGCCCAAGTAAATATGTGTTGAAAGAAGAAAGGAAGGATCAAGTTCCTTCTTGGGGGACAAAGGAAAAGGTGGCTTAAATGACAATGTGTACCTGAGAGTAAGGTGTGAGGAAGGATAGGATAGGGATTCCCTATTCTCGAGATAGAGAACTGATGCAAAAATTGGGTGCTGGTAATATTTTCCTTGCTTTATCATTTTGAATAAGACTGGTCCTGTACAGTTCAGAAATGGAAAGATATAGTCATCTTTCAATGACATATTTATGTATACAACAGATTTTGTTAATGAGGTTTATAGGCTAAATGCTTATATTTTATTTTATTCATTTGTATTAGTAGGCACTCTGCCTCATACTCACCTTAATGGAGATATGTTGAATTATTGCAGATGTAGTATGTCATTGAGACCCTCCCTATCAGTACTGAAATACTCATTCTCCCATCTCTCCTCCTGAACATTATGACAATTATTAGTACTAAGTCACAGCATGATTCTGCCAGGGAAGTACTGTGCCTATGAGGGTGTGAGGAAAACAGAGCATATAACCCAAAGGAGGTGCAGTACCTAGGTGACATATGTGTAAACTGGCAGTGTCCAGGACAGTATATATGGCTCTGGATTCTCAGGATACTGGATCCAGGAGGATAGAACATAAATTTGAATCAGAGAGAATTTATCAATATTAGAACACTATTCCAGAATACATTCTATATCCAAGAGTCAACAAACTGCAGCACACTCCTGTTTTTGTAAATAAAGTTTTCTCTAACCAGAGATAGTATGGCCTGAAGAGCCTAAAATATTAACTATCTGACCCTTTACAGAGGAAAAACAAAATTGATGACTCCTGATCTATAAAAAGGACACCCAATAATTATTAGCAGTCTACTAGAATGGCCCTTAGAAATGTGGAGAATGCAATTAACATCACTAAGTGAAGTAGAAATGGGAAAACAGCTAAGGACAAACATGAAATAATGGATCAAAAGGTTTAGAGAATTAAGCGTGTTAGGGTAGATATATTAGGTGAGGCCAGAAAACCTATGAGATGATTATGCTCCATTGGAGGGCCTAGAAGAAACATCATTTATCAGACAATAAAGAAGTTTCCAGTGAGAGGGCATCACCATGACTGAGAAGCTCAGTCATGACAGTGGGAAATGCTATTACAGAATGGACTCCCTGCTTTCCCATCAGAAGCAAGGCAAGTATAATTATTATGAGCAGCAGGAGCAGAGTAGCATGGGATGGGGTGTGACCTACATAGAGCCATGAAGATGGTTAATAGAATATAGTGCCCTGAACTGCTCAAACTACAAAGTTGAAAAAAATTAAGGTTGGCTGAGGGCAGTTTCCTCAATAAAAATGATCATTTGTTCAGTTTCTATAGCTAAGCCTGTAATCCACTCTCTAAAAAAGAGGCAAGGTCCCCATAATAAAGAAACTATCAGAGCCATGCCAAGTGTACATAATAATGATTCTCCCAATCTTCCCTCAAATATGGCCATTTTCCATTTTCCTATGGCAATTTTCTTGTATAAGAGTATACTATAGACAGGGGAACACCACCAAACATTTTGAAGGGTGTTAGACATAGGTGTGAATTAACATTGATACCCAGAAACACAAAGTGTCATTTATGCCCTCCTACCCCCCGCCCCAATGGAGTTGGGGTATATGGGAACCAGGTAATAAACGGAGGAGTCTTGGTCCATGTCTGGTTCACAGTGAGTCCACTGTGGACCTGCATCCAGCCGGTGGTCATCTCCATGATCCATGAATGTATAACTGGAATGGATATACTTGGTAATTGGTAAGTCATTCCATATTGGTTCCTTGGGTTACAGCAATTGTAGTAGAGAAGGCCAATTGAAAGTCTCTAAAACTGTCCACTTCCCCACACAAGACAAGATAATAAAACTATTGTTTCCTGGGGAGTGGTACAGATTAACGCCAACCATATAGACCTAAAGGATAGGGGTAGAGATGCCCATTATATGTTCATTTATTCACCAGTCTGAGTTTGGCTCATACAAAAATCAGTTGGATCCTAAAAGATGGCGGTGGACTATGACAAACTCAACTGTATACTGGCTCTATTTCTAGCTGCTGTGCCTGGTGTGATATTGTTGCTAGAGCAAATTAATAAGGCCTCTGGTAATTAGTATGTGGTCATAGATCTGGTAAATGTGTTCTTTTCGATTCTAATCAGAAAAGAGATCTCATTTATTTGGTATGAACAACCATGTACATTTATAGTCATGCCCTTTAGCTATGTTAACACCTCTGCTCCCTGTTGTAAAACAGTTTAACGATATCTGGACAATCTGAGCATGCTGTGGAACGTCATACTGATTCAATATATCATGGCATCATGTTAATCAAACTGGGTTAGCAAGAAGTGAAAAGTACATTGGAGGCGTTGGTAGGAAGTATGCAGTCTAGAATGTTGGAAATAAATTCTACAAAGAGTCAAGGGCTGGCCACAGCTGTGAATTTTGGAGGCCCAGTGGTCTGAAGAATGACAGGATAGCCTATGAATGTAAAGGATAAATTATTGCAACTCATATTTGCAACCACAAAGGAGGAAACACAAGTGCTGCTAGGTCTCTGTATGTTCTATAGAAAGCATATTATTACACATTCGGGAATACTGCTCTGAGCCATATACCAGGTGACACAAAACTGCCAGTTTGGGGTGAGCGTCAGAGCAGGAAAGCACTATATGGCAGGCCTAGGCTGAGGTGTAAGCAGCCTTGCCTCTCAGATCATTGTGATCCATAAGACTATTATACTATAAATGTTTCCAGTGGTAAAGTCACAGTGCAGAGGTTATGGAAAATCCCAACAGGACAATCAGTGACAACATGAATACTTATGTGGCCTAGAACACCATGGCATCCACTGCTATAACCCTGGATCCTCTCCTTCAGCTCATACTTAATGGCTGTTTGGGGAGGTGGGTCATATTCAACCGCTGGTGAAGAAGGAGAAAGGTTAAGTTCAGTTCACAGATGGGTTGGCTTGGCATGCAGGTGGAAGCAGAAAATAGACTGTGGCTATATTACAAGGCCACTCGGGACTGAAAGAAATCCATGTAGGGTAAATTATTCCAGTGTCCAGAGTGGCAGTCAGTATACCGGGTTATCCACTTGTATAGAAAGAGAAGTGGCCTGAGATTAGAATTTATACAGATTCATAGGCAATAGCTACTGGTATGGCTAGTTGGTCAGGAGCCTGAAGGAAGGAAGATTGGAAGATCAAAGATAAAGTGTCCTGGGGAGAATTATGTGGCCGGTCCTATGAGAATGGTAACAAACTGTGAAGATGTTTATATCTCATGGTGATGCCCTTCAGAATGCACCCATCACAAAAGTGGCACTAAACAACCAAATAGATAGAATGACTTACCCAGTTGACAGCAGCAAGTATCTGTCATCACCCACATAGTACTGGCACAATGGGCAGAAGATCAGAGTACCCATAGTGGCCAACAGCATGAGCTGGCACACACCAAAGATGATAGTACAACTGCAGCTCCCAACTGTTCAACACACAAGCAATAATGATTATTGCTGAGTCACTGGTATGGCCCTATCACTTGAGGAGACTGACCATCCACTTAGTGGTAACTTGAATACATTAAATACTGATTCATCTTGAGCAGGTAAGTGTTTGCCTTTCTTACCTACAGAGCCTGAAGCAAAGGCGTATTGAGTGTTTGATTCACTGACATTGAACATCACCGAACGTTGCTTCAGATCAAGAGACTGACCCACTTAAAAGCAAAGAAAATGCACCAGCAGTGGGCAACTGGTTTTAATTATACACTATGCCATGTAGAAGCTGCCAGTCTGATGGAGCACTGTATTAATAATAATCTATTAAAAGTACTATTGGGCTGGCCAAGTGGCGCATTGGTTAAGAGCTGGTTTTGGGATGCCAGAGGCCCCAGTTCGGATCCCACATATGAGGGCCAGTGACACTGCTCTCCACAGCCAACAACAGCTCCACCTGGAGCTGGGCTGTGCGAGCCCCGGCAATGGTGTGGCTGCAGCCCCTGCTGCAGTGGGCTGCCATAGGCTACAGTGAGTGGCCGGTAGCCAGTGTGAGCGGCTGGCAGCCAGCGTGAGCTGCCAATAGCTGCGGTGAGCAACCAGCCAGAGGCCGGTGACCGATCTGCCTCATCCGGGCGGGAAGAGTGCAATGACGATACCAGCAGTGAAGCAATGTCCTCTGCAACTAAACTGAAGAACAAAAAGACAGCAACTTGTCTGTTCCCCTTCCCGGATTCCCCAACGCTGTTCCCCTCCCCCAATTCCCCAATAAAATCTTAAAAAAAAAAAAAAAGTACTATTGAGGTACCAGTTCAGAATATAATTCTGTGAGAAAAGGGGGGGGGCACATTCTAGGATACAGTAAATATTCTAAATTAATGACCACTACATGGTTTCGTGTAACAGATAGGTAAAATATATATATCCAAGGACCAAGATGAGAAAATGAGAATGAACTTCCTTCCTGACACTTTCAATGACCAATTTGTAAAATCTCTGTCACCCTAAATGGCAATTTTGAGGCCTACAGGTTTAGGAGTCTTGGCTTCAAGATGTAAATGCTTCTACCAGGAGGAAGAGAAAAATGCCCATTTAAATTTCAAACTATGGTTGCTACCCTTTTACTTTGGGCTCTTTCTGCCAAGAGATCAGCAGGCAAGGAAGGGAGTCACCTCAAGGCAGGGTAATTGGCTGTGATCATTGAGGAGGGAGTGGGGATGTCATTGCTTGGTGAGGGCAGGGAGTAATATGTTTGCATTCAGATAACCCATTTGCTTATCTCTTGGAATTATTTTGCCTACTTTTGAAGATAAATGGACAAATAGATCAGTTATAGCCTGAGAAGGACATGGCAAGTAGAAGCCCAGACCCCTCATGAATTAAGGTTTAAGTCATCGCTCAAGGAAGTCATCTATACCAGCAGAGGAATGAGCTGAGGGGTATCTAAATGAGTAGCAAAGGAGGAAGATGAATATCACTTGGAGCCTGAAGACCAGCTGCCGTGGTGGAAGCTATCGTTTGCCTAGCTAACCTTCGTCTTGTAACTTCCCTCCACCTAAAAGAGGCCCAGGAGGATACAGAAGGAGCTGCTTCTCTGACTTAAATGAACTAAATAGAGTCATGTGACACAAAAGGTGGACTGTAATGGGAACTGTGATATATTTCTCAGATTACACCCCCCACATTTAGGATTGACACATTCATTTTTTGAGAAGGTCGATAGCTGAAAGATCACATCTGAGTGCTCCCTACTTTCAAGTACATTCAGCTTAAAAGGCCTATCACATAGAAGGTCAATAACCCCTTCTCAGGTATAGTTCACACATCCAATGATTGATTCATGCAGGAGTACAAAGGCCTGGTTTCCTTGACATAGTTCACGACAAATCTGAAGGGTTATCCCAGCTGCAGAGCTCCCCATGGAATGGGCTGAGGCCTTTCTTGTGACTTCATTACAGCTTAAATGTTCTCTCTGCCCAACCCTTCTTCCTTTACTCATTCACAGGTATTGATTCAGAAAACACAACCCAGTGAACTTCCTGCAAGTAACTGTCCATTTCATAATCTAGTTCTTGAGGAACCCTACTTGTGAAATATATCCTACTGCACCATAATTTTCTTTATTCTGTTATTGAAGCTATCTGTAATTTAGACAAATATTGTATAAAGAAGTTGCAACTACCACATAGAAAAGTATGTAAGACAGTGGACTACATAGACATGGATATTGTGGTCATACATTCACTCAATCAATATTTATTGCGAACTTACATAAGACATTACTTTAGGCAGTAGGTAGAAAGTGCTGCAAAAGAGAAACACAAGATGGCTTCCTAATGAAGTTTATGTTCCAGCAGGTAAGGGAGCCATTAGGCCAATAGATATACCTTAATTGTTTCATTACAATAGTGATAGATGCAACAAAGGAGACATAGACTATCATGAATGCATGTGACAAAAGAGAATGACACTCTAGGAATCCAGGGAAGAAAATAAAAAAACATTTAGAATGACATCTGAAGGATAAGTAGTTGTTAGCTAATATGACAATAGGGAAGAGAAGAAGAGTCAATAATATTTTTATTCCAAAATTATTGTTCAATTTCATAGTTATTATCTACACAAATACAAGAAGAAACCTGTAGTGTGTTTGTCAATATTTTACAATATTGATTAGAAAACAGTTGAAAATCGATGCATACTCTTCATTCATTCATTCAATAAACATTTATGTAGGTGTTATATTTAAGAAATGTGGTTAAGCATTGTAAAAGGTCCATCAAGAAATATGCCACCTTTCCTTTCCCTAAGTATACTATACAACAGCAAAGACAAGACGAAAAATGAAAAACATGACATAAGTTCTACAAGAGAATCTCAGCAAACAAAAGAGATATATCTGATCCATCAAAGGATGAAACTTGAAATAATTTGAAAGTTGCAAATTAAAAACGTGTAAATTAGGGCCGGCTGAGTGTCACGGTGGTTGAGCGCTGGCTTGGGAAGCCAGTGGCCTCAGTTTGGGTCCCACATGTGAGGGCCAGTGACACTGCCCTCAAAAAAAAATGTGTAAATTATTAATCAGGACCATATTTATAATATAAAACATCTATAATATTTTATAAATTAGTATGTTTAAATAAGGTATTTCCTATTACCTATTCCTAAGAATTATTGAGCTCCCATTTTACATATATAGGAAGCTGATGCATTTTAAACTCACTCATCCTATCCTATGCTTACAAGATGATAATTCTCATAAGGACAAAGGATCGCATTTATAATTAAAAGTGATCATTCTCAAAGCAAACATAAGGAGACCCAAGTTAATAACTGTTATTTATGATAAATACCAAAATTTGGATTTTCCTTCTCTATAACTAATACTGGTAATAATAATAATAAAAGCTGTTCTTTTATACTGATTTGGTGAGGAAGGTGAAATATTATTATTTCCACTTCATAAATAGGGAAACTAAGGCTCAAAGAGGTTAAGTAACTTGCCAGGTCACACTGCAAATAGTAAATGATAGAGCTAGCACTATATACCATGTCTTCTGAATATTTATCCCATACCCTATATTCTATCACAGTGCTTTATACTAGGTCATCCTTGCCTGTTGCCCATTACTGTGCATGTCTGTTATTAAAAATAATAAAAGCTAATACATAATCAGTACTGCCTATGTACCAAGCATTCTTTTAAGTATTTTTCATGTAGAGATGTGTGATCCTCATGAGGAGTGTATGTGGAAGGTACTGTTATCATCAAATTACAGATAAGGAAAAGAGGTACAGAGAGCTTAAGTCACTTGCCTAAGGTCACACAACCAAGAAGGGATGGTTTTCAAATTCAGAGACTCTTGCTCCAAAGTGTAAACTTTTAACACTATGTGAAGTAATTCAATAAACATAGAACAGGAAGCTATGAACCCTCTACTCCTTTGGAATCACATTATATTAAAAATGAGACAGGGCCGGCCGAGTGGCACGGTGGTTAAGCGCTGGCTTCGGAAGCCAGCAGCCCCGGTTGGGTCCCACATGTGAGGGCCAGTGACACTGCCCTCAAAAAAAAAAAAAAAAGAGAGACAAAATGTGTAAGCTCCAGTCATAACTAATTACTTTTGTTTTCCAGTTATTTATTCTCTTTCTGGCCTCTGGCTTCACTGCCTAGATTCTAAGCCCCAGAATAATATCCACCACCCCCTTACCCATCCTGATCTGACTATCTATTAATCTTAGTTTTTTGGACACTCAGCTTAGGCCCCTTCACCAAGAAGCCTTCCTTGAGCTCCAAAGAACTTACTAGGTGGTCTTCCTATGTGTTCCTAGAGGACGTTGTGTTTATACCTGTCAGAGCATTTATCACACCTATTTGCATTGCCTGTTACTTGTGTATCTTCCACATTAGACTTTAGAGTCCTTAATACTTGGGACTACATCATATGTAACTTTGATTTCCCCCAGATCTAACATATTTCCTTGTTTATAGTGATAATGTGTTCAATGTCTGTTCATTTCTTAGAACAATATACTTTTTTAAGCACTTATAAATCTAATTATATAGCATTATGTTTAGATTCTTACTAGGTGCCCTTCTGCACTAGCATATAAATTCATGAAGGTAGAAGCAATGTGTCTTTTTCATCTAGCATAGTGCCTGACTCATACCAGCACTCCATCAATAGTTTTAAATTAAACAGAACCAAGTAAAACAATAAAGAATAATTCATAAAAGCATATATTCAGTAATTTCATGGAAGACAGGCAAAAATCAATGCACATTTATCTCTTTGTATCTAATACTTGAACAGGAAAGACATGAAATAGAAATATGCAGGAAAAAATATGGAAAGGTTGTGATCAGGGAACAGTTTTGCATTAAATATCTAAAAATACTTTTGCATAAAGTGAAAAACATAATTGACAAATGGCTCAAGTCAAAAATTCTTCATACAGCACATTAATATAACTTAATATAGTTACCTTTATGTACTCAATAATAATGTTGCTATTCACTGATAGGAAATGAGGGGAAACTATTTTTAAAAATACATATTCAAAGTATATTTTTCCATATGCTATTTATTCAAACACTGAATAGTAAATCAAACAGGCAAAATCTAACAAACAAAAGTAAAATGAAGTTTAGCAATTTTACCGTGAATATTATCAGTATAGATTCACACATGGCTCATTCAGGTTTTAAGCAGTAAGGCATTTTATCTCAATTATGTTGCAAAACAGATAAAACTTTGCCCTTCACTACAATAAGATGACAAATAACATGTAAAATTAATTGAATCAACTGATTATGTTTTCCTATTTACCATCAAACAAACATTTCACTGACTTCAAAAACAATGAAAATGGAAACATATATGCCTGACATTTAAAGTTTGTTGTGTATTATCCATAAGCAGCCTGTGTCTGTGGAAAAAAATTCATTCTTTCTAGCACTGTTCTTAGGACCCCACTAAACTCAGAGGTTATGTCAACTACGTTGATCATCCAACATTCTTTTATACACAAACATGAAGAACTATGATGAGAAGACCATAATAATATGTATAAGGCTATATTAGAATACAGTGAAAATTTATATTTGCTCTGGCAGGACCAGAATTGATCTGTGAGTAGTGCTTCAACACAGCTCTAGCCACATAATTGCTTAAGAAATACTTTAACTTGATTTGACTAACTACCTAGGGACAAATGGAGATAGATAGATAGATAGATAGATAGATAGATAGATAGATAGATATAGATATATAGATATTCACATATATATTCATATATATATATATATATATATATATATATATATATATATGATTTTTTAACTAAAAGAACATGTCTTTGTTAGTTCCAAAAAGCATTTATTTTTATGTAGGTGTGCTTTCAAGTGCCTCTATAATTGTCTACATTGCTGTTAACATTCTCATGTGTCTCTTCCACCTTCAGTGGAAAACACTTGCTCTGTGTTGAGCTTTTGCCTTTCTCCCTCAAGCTTCTGTGCACTCGAAGTGGGATCCTTTTATTTTTTCGTGGCCAGCTAATGGATTTGTGCTTTTATTACCTTTGTAAGTCATGTTACTGTTGTCCCTCAAGCTGCACTCCACAAGCAAGTGAAGACTCAGAAGTTGCTCCTCCTGTGATCTGACTGAATACACACAACAAACTACTATCTCTCAGTTGAGGGTCCGAAGGGAAATATCCTACTCTCAGTTCTCTACAGGTTCATGTCATAGTCCTCTCCTAATAACTGGGAGAAAAATCCATTTGCCTCCCCAGTGCAGGTCACCTATAGGTTTACTTGGGTAAAAATATTGGTAAGCTCTTTCCAAGAATACCAAAGTAAGCTAAAGAATTTCTAGGTTCATCACTTACTGAAGGAGATTCATGAGCCTCACCAAAATAAATCTTCTCAGGGAATTCAGAAGTTCTAAACCTCACTTTATCACTAATGGACAATCAAAGCTAGTATTTTTCTGCTTCCCCTTGAGTGTGCACAATACAAAAGCATAAAGAAAAATAAGAATCTCAGTCTCTCTTTCTGTCTGTCTCTCTCTCTCTCATATCAATAAAAAGAAAATGCTATAAGAGACTCAATGCTCAGAGGCCAGATACAGGATACTGAGCACATGAATAATAAAATTCCCAAAAAGAAAGAAAGGAAGAAATGGAGGAGGAATAATAATTCAACAAAGAACAAAAGATTATTCCAAGCTGAAGTAGGACCTCAGTGTAGACTAAAAAATTTCACTGAATAACAGGTAGAATAGTGAGGGGAAAAAAGTAGCTATCCTGATGAAATTTCTGCATTTAGAGGTAATGAGTAAATATTACCAGATAATCAAAGTAAGAAATAGTCTACTTACAAATGATATAAAATCAGTCCATTAGAGAGTTTTCATCTGCAAGCTGAGACAGGAAGCTAGAAGACAGAGGAATGATCCATAAACCACTAAGAGAAAAGGTTTAAAATCAAAGACTACTAAACCAATCTAAATTATGTTCACCTGTAAAACCAAAATAAAAATATTTTAAGAACACATGAGCATTGAGAATTTGGATAAAAATGGCGGAGTAGGTAAATGCTGTGCTTGTCTCCTCTGAACTACAGAATGAATATCATTTAGAATCACCTGAAGTCTAGCTGAACCAAAGCCTGATAACTAAGGACATACAGAAAAATCCACCAAGAGACATCATAATTAAAATGCCAAAAGTTAAAGACAAAGAATCTTAAATGCAGCAAGAGAGAAACTATTAGTTACCTAAAAGCTAGCTCCCGTAAGCCTATGAGATGATGTTTCAACAAAAAATTTTCAGGCCAGAATGGATTAGCAAGAAATATTCAAAGTGATGAAAATCAAGGACCCACAACCAAGATTACTCTACCCAAAATAGCTATCACTTAGAATTGAAGGACAGATAAAGAGCTTCCCAGAAAAGAAAGATCTAAAGGAGTTCATCACCAACAAACCATTATTACAAAAAAAAAGTAAGAAGAATTTCTTTAAGATGAAAAAATATATAAAAATATATAAATAATAAAATGGTAATAACTACATATGTATCAACAATTACTTTTTTTAAAAAGATTTTATTGGGGCATTGGGGAAGGGGAACAGCGCTGGGGAATTGGGGGAGGGGAACAGACAAGTTGCTGTCCTCTTTGTTCTTCAGTCTAGTTGTAGAGGACGTTGCTTCACTGGCCCATGTTGGTATCATCATTGCCCTCTTCCTGGATGAGGCAGATCGGTTGCTGGCCTCTGGATGGTCGCTCACCGCAGCTATTGGCACCGGCTGCCGGCCTCACGCTGGCTGCCAGCCACTCACTGTTGACTATGGCAGCCCAGCCTACACAGTTGCTGGGACTCGCACAGCCCAGTTCCAGGTGGAGCCATTGTTAGCTGTAGAGGGCAGTGTCACTGGCCCTCATAAGGGATCCGAACTGGGCCCGCTGGTGTCCTAAGCCAGCTCTCAACCAACCCACCACTCAGCCGGCCCAACAACTACTTTTAAAGGTAAGTAGGTTATATACTCTAATCAAAGGACATAGGATGGCTGAATGGATAAGAAAACATGAGCCATACTTATGCTGCCTACAAGAGACTTGCTTCAGATTGAAACACACACAAGCTGAAAGTAAAGGGATGGAAAAAGATATTTCATGCAAATGGAAACAAACAAAAGCTGGGGTAGCAATACTTAGAGCAGCCAAATAGAGTTTAAAACAAAGACTATAACAAGGGACAAAGAAGGACCCAGAAATCGCACTTCTGGGTATTTATCTGAAGGAATCCAAAACGCTACTTTCAGGGGACGTATGCATCCCTATGTTCATTACAGCATTCTTTTTTTTTTTTATTTTTTTTTTTTTTTAGTTTTTTTAGCTGAGCCATCCTGCCACCTGTTGGCAGCTCAACAGCAACTCAGCTTGGGCTGGCATTGAACCGCTGTTGCTCAGAGCTCAGCTCGCACTCTTGAGCAAGCTCTTAACCAACTGAGCCACTTGGCCGGCCCTCATTACAGCATTCTTTACAATGACCAAGATGTGGAGGCAGCATGCACATGCGGCGCGCGCGCACACACACACACACACACTATAATATTACTCAGACATAAAAAGGAATGAAATCTTGCCATCTGCAACAACATGGGTGGACCTAGAGGATATTATGCTGAGTAGAGTAAGTCAGACAGTAAAAGACAAATGTCATATGATTTCACTGACATGTACAATCTAAAGAACAAAATAAACAAACAAATGCAACAGAAACAAATTCATAGACAGAGAACACTTTGATGGTTGCCAGGTGGGAGGGTGTTTGAGGGTGGGTGAAAAAGTGGAAGGGATTAAGAAGTCCAAATTGGTTGTTACATAGTAGTTATGGGGATGTAGGGCATAGCATAGGAATACAGTCAATAATATTGTAATAACCATATATGGTGTCAGATGGGTACGAGCTTTATCAGCAAAATAGATGGGAAGGGTATTGGCAGTAGAGTGAAAAAGGTGAAAAGATTAAGAAATACAAATTTTGGACCGGCCAAGTGACATGGTGGTTAAGAGCTGGCTCAGGACGCCAGCAGCCTGGGTTCGGATCCCACATATGAGGGCCAGTGACACTGCCCTTAAAAAAAAAAAAAAAAAAAAAAAGAAATACGAATTTGAATTACAAAATAGTCATGGGGATTTAAAGTAAAGCATAGGGAATATAGTCCATAATATGGTAATAAATATGTATAGTGCCAGGTGAATACTAGACTAGCCAGGGGGATCACTTCTTAAATTATATAATTGTCTAACCACTATGCTATACACCTGAAATTCATATAAAATAATATTGAATGCCAAGCATAATTGAAAAAGGAGGAGGAGGAGGTATGAATGGGAATAAAGAGATCAAATTTACAGGTATAAAACAAATAAGTCTTAAGGATGTAATATATAGCATAGGAAGTATACTCAATAATATTGTGATAGCATGGTATGGTGTCAGATGTTTGCTGGACTTATCATGGTGATCACTTCTTTAGGTATATAAATGCTGAATAACTATGATGTATACCTGGAAATAATATAATTTGTATGTTAGCTATTTTTAAATAAAACTCCTAAAAAAAGAACATATGAGCATTCATATATCACTAACAACATATATTGTAATCTAAGAAAATATGGGAGAAAGTTCTGACCAAAAGCTAATTTATTTAGAACAGAGAAATCAACAGAAGAAAAAAAAAAACAATGTGATAAATGTATCTCTTAAGATATTTATAATTTAGATGAATGCTTTATGTAACTGAAAATTTATACTATACAAGTTAAATAAAGTTCTTGAAACAGAAAAGAAACATATAAAGGAAAATATAATAATAGCCTAGAACTAATTTTTAAAAAACTATCTTAAAAATATTCTAAGGTTGAGTGAAGATAGTAAAATGTCTCATCTGAGAAGTAAATATTTCTAATCATTTAAGTTTCATCTGGGAACTAGGAATGGACAAGGAAAGCATTTTAATGGAATGCTAATTTATTGTTTTACGTTGACATTATGTCAATTGTGTGTTTTTGAAAATCACTATTAAGAATGGAAAAGTAGGCAGGCAGAGTGGCGCATTGGTAAAGAGCTGGCTTGGGGCGCTGGCTCTGAGCAGCCGGGTCCCAGTTCGAATACCACATATGGGGACCAGTGACACTGCCATCTACAGTTAAGATGGTGAACAAAAGCTCCACCTGGAGCTGGGCTGCTGTGAGTTGCCGACGATGGGGTAGCTGCAACCCCTGCTGCAGTGGGCTGCCATAGGCTACAGTGAGTGGCTGGCAGCCAGTGTGAGCAGCCAGCAACCGGTGTGAGCTGCCAAGAGCTGCTGTGAGCGGCCGTCCAGAGGCTGGCGACTGATCTGCCTCACCCAGGAAGAGCGCAACGATGATACCAACATGGGCCAGTGAAGCAATGTCCTCCACAACTAGACGGAAGAACAAAAGGACAACAACCTGTCTGTTCCCCTCCCCCAATTCCCCAATAAAATCTTTAAAAAAAAGAATGGAAAAGTAAAAGAAGAAAGAAAAGTAACCACCAAAAGAAATAAAAGACATAGTAGAATGTCAAATTTAACAAGAGGCATGAAAATGAACAAAATCTTGATCAATTCAGTAAAAACAAAAAATAGAGAAAAACAACAAAATAAATAGAAAATATAAAATAACATTGAAGGAATAAAACCAAATATATTAGCTATTGCATTAAATGTGGAATGCCCAAAGTACATTTTTTTTTTTTTTTGAGGGCAGTGTCACTGGCCCTCATATGTGGGAACCGAACCGGGGCCACTGGCTTCCCAAGCCAGCACTTAACCACCGTGCCACTCGGCCGTCACCCAAACTACATATTTTAAAATAAAATGATCACATGGAGTGCTAAGCAATATCAAAACATATGATGTTTTAAAAAAAAAATCTAAAGAAAGTGAAAATATGGGCCAGCCGAGTGGCTCAGTTGGTTAAGAGTGCAAGCTCTGAGCAACAGAGTCTCCGGTTCAATTCCCACATGGGCCAGTGAGCTGTACTCAAGCAGAGCTACTGTTGAGCTGCCAACAGGTGGCAGGATAACTCAGCTGGTGAGAGCAACTGATCCTAACAACAAGGTCTTGGTTCAACTCCCGCATGGGATAGCGGGCTAAGCCCACCCTCAACTAAGATTGAACACAGCACCTTGAGCTGAGTGGCCACGAGCTGTCAATGGGTGACCGGATGGTGACTGGACTTGAAGCTGAGTTAGCAGAGCCCTCTACAACTAAGATTAAAGGACAACAACTTGGCTGTTCCCCTCCCCTAATTCCTCAATAAAATTTAAAAAAAAAGTGAAAATGTGTTTAGAATAAAGGAATAGACTATTACACGACAAGCAAATGTAAATGAAAAGACAGCAAAAGGGTCATCATTATTATCGTAAAGTGTTGATTCCATGATAAAACTGCATTAAATAGAAAAAAAAGTGGACATTACCATTATATAGGTAAAACACAACCTTGTGTGGAGGGGAGAGAGATAAAAAAATCAACAAATAAAATATAATGGTTTGAGGGCCGGCCAAATGGCTCAGTTGGTTAAGAGCTCGCTCAAGAGTGTGAGCTCTGTGTAACAGGGTCACCAGTTTGATTCCAGGCCCAAGCTGAGCTTCCAACAGGTGGCAGGATGGCTCAGCTCAAAAAAAGAAAAAAAGAAAAGCCATTAAAAATATAATGGTTTGAATATACATGCAACAATCACAAAAATTTTTATCCTACAAATGAAAGTATAAGTTTTTCTTGTAATCCTAGAATACTTATACAAATTGGGTTTACTAAATAAAAAGGTTAATAGATTCAGCAAAGTAAAACTCTTAGAAGATAAAATCATAATACAATAACATTTAAAACTAATAAAAATAACACCCTGAATTACATGAACGTTAATAAAAGCATTTCAGTAACCCCTTTTTTGGTGTTGGGAGACCAATTCCAATGTGTGTGTGTGGGATGGATATCCCCGCACCAACAAGTAAGGCTTGGGACACCAGCTAATGGAGTTGTGTTCTTTTATTACACATATAAGTCAGGTTCCTGGGGTTGCTCAAGCTACACTCAATTCTGCTCAATTCAGACACTATATGCCAAGAAATAGCATCACATCCCACAGGTTAAGTGTTGAGTCCTATGAAACTGACTCCGCCTTCCACACACACACAACTTCAGAAGCCAGTTGCAAGTTCAAGTTGTTACTGTGTTGATGACTAAATGTCTATAAATCAAAGGTTCCCAAGATAACCTTGCTTGGGTTTCATCAATTTGCTAGAGTGGCTCATAAAATTCAGAGAAACATTTTACTTATTAGATTACTGGTTTATTATAAAAGAATATAACTCAGGAACAGCCAGATGGAAGAGATGCATAGGGCAACATATGGGGTAAAGGTACAGAACTTTGATGCCCTCTCCAGGCTCACCAGTCTCCCAGCACCTCCACATGTTCACCAATCCAGAACCTCTCCAAACTCCATCCTTTTGGATTTCTATGGAGGCTTTATTACATAGTCATGATTAATTAAATCATTGGCCATTAGTGATTGATTTCACCTCCAGACCTTGATTTCTTCCCACCTTGGAGGTCAGGGGGATAAAACTAAAAGTTCAAACTTTCTAACCATATGGTTGGTTCCCTTAGCAATCAGCCTCTATCCCTAGGTGGGATCCACAAGTCAGGTCATTAACATAAAAACAGATGTTTTTGTTACTTTCAACACTTAGGAAATTCAAGAGTTTTAGGAGCTATAAACCAGGAGCTGTGGATGAAGACTAAATATACATGAGAAATATATTTTTCCATTTAAATGACCAAATATACATTTCTTAAAAATTACAATATCATAGTCCTGATCAGTGAGCAAATAAAAACAAAAATTACAAATGATCTGTAAACTCATTTAAAAAGAGAACAATAATCATAACCTATGAGATACAGCTGAAATTTAGAAATTTAAATGCTGTTTTAAAACTTCAGACTGAAAATAAATTAACTAAATATTAACTTAAGGGTTCAGGTCTACAAATTTAAGATATAAAAACAACATCACCATAAAACCAAATGAAACTGGAACAAAAGACACGAAGATATATGTAATTAAATAACCAGAAAAAAGTAGAATGAATAAATAATATTGACAACTTGTTCTTTGAAATAAAGCTATGAAAAATTTAAAACAAAGCCTTTCAATATTAAAAATAAACAAGGTGTAATAGCTATAGATATAAAAGAGGATAAAGTATTAAGGAAATATTACTGATGATTTCACAACAAAAATTAATTATTAAAATTCACACAAGGAGAAATAGAAAAAAACCCAACAGAGTACACATTAGAAAGGTAGTGAAAGTTCCATCAATTACAGACACCAGGAATTTTTTTCTGGCTTTGACAAAACAGCAAAACTTTAAGAAGAGAAATAAAAAAATTCCCATAATAGTTGGGTAATTTATTTCTGTAACTGATAGAACAGGCAGGGACAGGCTAGGAAGGACTTGAACAATTTGAAGAATAGGAATAAAAATTTTGAATTTTTGTAGAATATGTAGAATAGTGTATCTAGCAATAACAGGTTGCACATTCTCTTCAACTACGTATGGAATATTTACCAGAATTGAGAGGATGTTCGTAAATAAAGCATGTCTCTAACAGTTTAAAAAAGGTTAAAGTCATATGCATCTTCTTTATGACCACAGTGAAATTAAGCTCAATATCAATTGTTATTTGAATAAAATTTTAAAATGTGTACCTTTGAAACTAAAAACATGCACTTCTATTAATGTACAAGTCCAGGAAGAACTCACAATATATCTCAGAAAATATTTGAAGCAAAAGAAAATGTAATATTTAAATATTGTGACATGTAGCAAAAGCTCTTCTTAGAGGAAAATGTGTAGCTTTAAATGCATATAGGAGAAAAGAAGAAACACCAAAATTCAATGATCTAAACATCAATATCATGCTTCTAAACATATATGAACAAAATATATAAAAAAAAAAAACATAAACAAACTCACACATACAGAGACTATTTAGAAGGCTGCCCATTGGAAGGGGGGTGGGGTGGATGAAAAGGGGGAAGGCATTAAGAAGCACCAATTGGTTGCTACAAAATAGTCATGGGGGTGTAAACTATAGCATAAGGAATATAGTCAAAATTGTAATAACTATGTATGCTGTCAGATGGGTACTAGATTTACTGGGGTGATCACTTCACAAATTATATAAATGTCTAACCACTATGTTGTAAACCTGAAACTAATATAATATTGTACTCGTATGTCAACTATAATCAAAAAATAAAAAACATAAATTAAATACAATAAAAAAGGACCTAAACGTTTACAAGGATTCAGTGTAGTCCCATTCAAAATCCTAGCACCTGGTTTTATGTAGAATGACAAGCTGATTCAAACATTTACATGAAAATACAAAACAATGAACAAGAATAACCAATACCATCTTGAAAGAAAAAAAACTACTGGGGCTGGCCAAGTAGATCAGTTGGTTAAGAGCACAAGCTCTGTGCAACAGTCACCAGTTCAATTCCCACATGGGCCAGTGAGCTGCGCCTGAGCTGAGCTGCTGCCGAGCTGCCAACAGATGGCAGGATGACTCAGCTGGTGAGAGCACGAGCTCCTAACAACAAGGTTGCCGGTTGGACTCCTGCATGGGATGGTGGGCTATGCCTACCCGAAACTAAGATTGAACATGGCACCTTGAGCTGAGCGGCTGTGAGCGGCCGACAGGACTGGACGTGGAGCTGAGCTAGCTGTGCCCTCTACAACTAAGATTGAAGGACAACAACTTGGCTGTTTTTCTTCCCCAATTCCCCAACACTGTTCCCCCTTCCCCAATTTCCCAGTAAAATATTTAAAAGAAATAAAAGAAAAGAAAAGAAAAAGAAAAAACCTGTGGTACTTAAATTGCAAAATACACTGAAGTGGAAGATTCAGGTGGCCATCCCATAGTAATGCTACTGCAAACATCATACTAAATGGTGAAATGCTAGTATTTTCATTAAAAGCAAGAACAAGACGAGGGTGTTTGTTTTCACCACAATTATTCAACAGAAGTTTAGAAGTTCTAGCAAATGTAATAGGATAAAGTAAAAACCCTTGATTAAAAAAAAATTAAAAATATTTATTTGAAAATTATATGATTATATACTAAAAATAATGGATGTAAATTTAGGAAAAAACCTATCAGTATTAATAAAGTAATTCTGTAGATTAATGGATAAAAGATACACAAAAATCAACAACTTTTCTCCATGCTATCAATAGTTAACTCCTCCCAGCATGGCTAAAAGGTTTTATAGACAGGTAAGAAGAGGCAGAAAACAGGAAAAGTGAGGGGTGGTCTCGGCCTGGAGTAAACGGAGTCATAGAAACTGGCATGCAATGATGTTGGTAATACTCCATTTGTAAGCATGATTAAAGTTATAAGATCCATAAGAATGTATTTTATAGGAAACCAAAATTACATTAAAATCTATTTAAAAGCTTAAAGAACATAAAATAAGCCCTAAAATATGGGGATATATACAGAGGGTGCCAAAAAAATGTATACAAATTTTAAGAAAGGAAAACTGTATTAAAATTGTAATACTCAATGTACACCAATAACAAAAGATGAATACAAGTCACGTTTGACTTCTGCAATTATAAGAGGTGCTCAAAGTGGTTACCATCAGTGTCCAGGCACTTCTGATTACGGCAAACTACTGCTTGAGCAACATTGACCAAAGCGTCCACTTGAATACATTTTTTGGCATCTCCAGTATATTCATGAATAGGAAGATTTGATGGTGTAATATATCAGTCCTTTCAAAATTTATTTATATATATATATATAAAATATTTCAATCAAAATCTCAATATTATTTTTATGTTACTTTTTTAAATTAAATTGAGCTGATTTAAGTTACTGTGGAAGAATACATTGGAATGGTTAAAAAAAGTAGTAAATAATGCATATTTATTTTATTTATATATTGATGTGTACTTTACATAGATAGAGCTATCCATATTATGTGTCTGGGTATAGGTGTGAATGTGTACATTCGTTACCATGCTAGAGATCCAGCTTCTCACCCCATGAAAACCAAAACTTAAGATGAGGTTGGTGGGAAAAAAAGCAGGTTAATTCAAATGCCTGGATTCTGGGAGGACGGCGGACTCCTGTCCAAAGGCCATTCCCCTCCTCCCAGCATGGCTAAAAGGTTTTATAGACAGGTAAGAAGAGGCAGAAAACAGGAAAAGTGAGGGGTTGTCTCGGCCTGGAGTAAACAGAGTCATAGAAACTGGCATGCATAGTAAATATATAGTAAACAGAATCATTAAGGTTTGGCAGGAAGATAGGGATGCAAAGAAAAGAAAAACTTTCAAAAAGTCCCCAAATAAATTACATTGTTAAATCAAATTACACTAGAGGTTTAAATCTCAAAATAGAAGATACAGTGTCACCGTTACACATATATATGTACACTCACACACAAAAACACTTCATAAATGAAGAAGTATAGTATCGACACAGAACTAGACAAATAGATCAATAGATCATTGGAGGAGAATAGACTGACCTAAAATAGATCTAAGTGTCTATGGGAAATGAAATTTTGGTACAGCACTATTTCAATTTAGTGGGAAAAGAATGGTTTATTTAATTAATGGAATTAGCATGATTTGTCAACCATTTTGAATAAAATAAGCTAGACTTCCTTCTGGGTAATAGATTTAAAAATAAATTCCAGCAGAATTTTATGGGTATGAGTATATGTGATTTAAAATAAAATCTAAATAAATATTTCTGTTGAAGGGAACCAACATTTTACCACCGTGAAACTGCGTTTTGGGATATTGATTTTAAGCTGTTTATTAAGACAAAGACTTAGAAAGAAACTTTGACCCCGTCCCAATTCCCCACACCCATCCCAGCCTTTCCTGCCCAGGAGATTCAGACAGAAAACCCTGTTTCAGGAAGGAAATCATAGAATGCTGCCTTAACTTAATTGGAATTAAGTATGGTAAATAAGAGAACATCAGGCAGGCACCAGCTAGCTAGATACCCACTGTGTCCCAACTGTTTCAGAGTTACCCAGCAAGGATGTTCCTACCAGGCGTGTTCCCCTCTTCCTTAAGGACCTGTAACTACCCCCTTCTCAAGTCTGAAATGCAATGCCCATTGCCCCTTCTCTCCTTTATCCAAAGATGTCACATATACCCAATGTTGCCTCTCTGTCTTTGGAATTTTCATGCTTATGTGAATTTCCCATGTGCATGTATTAAAATTTTGATTTTTCTCCTGTTAATCTGTCTCTGTTAATTTGCTTATTGGCACAGCTAGAAGAACTTAGAAGGTGGGAGGAAAAGTATTATTTTCTTTTAGCCACCACAAAACCAATGGCATTTCTTCTGGCAAAGATAAGAGGAAATAATTATACTTACATATTGCTTTGGGGATATATCAATTACTATAATATTTTTGAGAAGGATACTGGCAATATTACCCACAATGCATACATTTGACCATACAGAAATAAGAGCACAAGCATGTGATATATGTGTATAGAAATCTTTATTTTAGCATTGCATTTGATGCTGGGGAAAAAAGGAATCAATTTAATTGTCCATTAGTCCGAGTCATCAAATTATGAAACATCCATATTAATAAAAATGTCTTAGATCTGTATCTAGTGTTCTGGATGGATGTTCATAATATATTGTTGACTGAGAAAAGCTACAGAATAATATACACATTATGATTATGTTGTTAAAAACAGACAACCAGAAAACCTCATATAATTACATATGTCTATCTAATATGAATACAGAGAAATGTGTGTAGAGATGATGAAAAGGATTATTGGCATAGTTTTTATATATCTTTGCACTGTTTCACTAGTTACAAGGGGCACATATTACTCTTGTGCTTAATATAAATTAATAAAGGGGAAAAAACCTCAAAGTCATCAGACTATGTGATAGACTGTATTGCGTGTTTTGAGCTCCTGTTGCAGTGAGATTTATTCAGCGATGCAGCAGCCTTTCTAAAATGTTTGTATTCCAAAATAATATTGCAGCACTTTACCTCCACAGTTACTCTGAGTGTTGATATTTCATTAGAAACTACCAGGGGAACTTGTAAAACTCCGAAAAAAAAAAAATTCCCAGTGTATGGAAGTATAGCAAATGTGCTAATTCATGGAGAAATTTTCTATTTCTTTACCAACATAGTTTAAAATAAGTTACAACAAACTACAGTAATTCCTTGTTTTGTGAGCATAATTTGTTCAGGAAACAAACTACTCGTATTGCAAGACATCATTCATTTACCACGTTAAAATGTATTAGAAACATTTGCTTGTCTTGCAGAACACTAACAAACTAAGTTACCCGGAATCCAAGGTTTTACTGCACTTTCAATGCCTTAAAAATTGCAAGGAGTTGACCTAAGTACTTGCATCTTCAATAAAAGATCAGTTTCTGGTTTTAAAATAGAATCTCAGTAATTCATATTCCTTAAAAATACTATCTCACACTCAAGTTCTGCATAATACAATCAAATCAGTCTTATATTGGGTAATATAAACATGATGATAATTCTGTTTCTTGAGTATCAGAAATAACAGGCATATGGAATAACTGTATTGGAATAAAGACTTTAATGAACTCAAGTCAATAGTTCAAAATTTTTAATGATCTGCACAAAGAAAATAATATGCTCTTTTTGTGCATATGATATGGATATGAACAAATGACGATGCTGATCTGACATGACAATCTAGATAGCAATATGAAATATAATACACACTTAAACCAAACACAAGTTTATATCAATAACTCACACATTATGAAGCTGATAACTAGGTTCTGATACAATATTTAATAGCTAAAGCTAAGAGGGATGGTCAAGTTATGATGATTCATTAACTCTAGAAAAACCTTATTTTAAAGAAGCACTCTGCTTTAGAGGGTTAATGTAAAACTTTCCTTGGATTTAGTATTGTAATGATAAGAGCCCTTTAATAGATTTCATAGGATCAATATAATTTCATTAGTGATTGCATAGTATTGAAAGATGATGTAAATTTTAATTGTGGTCATACCAGTAATCACTCTACTTTTTCCTCTTCATTCCTTCAAATAAAATCATTATGAAGCCTCATCATTATCACTCAGCTTTAAAAGGCCCGTATCTCCTAATTCCTCAAAACTCACTTAACAATATCATTCATTCAATAAATAGTTATTGTGCTTCAAATATGTACCAGGTGATACTTAGGCATTGATGGAAATTAAAAACAAACAAACAAACAAAAAAACATCCATTTCCTTAAGAAGTTCATATTATTCCTTCTGAAGATGAGGGGACTCCCATGGAAATTTACCAGAGCTACAAAGACAACAAGCATCTGAATGTACATGAACCAATCAAAACAGTTGATATAATTAATAAGAAATTCGTGCCCTGACTTATCCAAATAGCATTCCAGGGATCCCAATTGACCTTGAACTGAACACCCTTCTTTCCATCCAGCCATATGGATTTAAAATCTGAAACTCACATGGCTTGTCAGGAAAGATCTCTTCTAAACTGTACTATCAAAAGAATCCATTGGCGCACTGGGCTCTGACTACTCTGCACCATGGTCAGACTGGATCAAAGAAGGGCTTTAAAGACAGAGGGGTAAGATCAAAGGCCTGCAATATGACCTCATAAATTTGGAGTGTGCTTCACAGGAAGCCAGTTTCTTTCACCTTCACACATCAAGGGATTTGATCATCCTACTAAATATGCTCAAATATCAACCTGCCATTTGTTGCCTGTCTCAAAAATTCAGTCAATGTGGTATATAACATGCCAGAATTCAACAGAAAGACTTATCCATGTCTGATAAAATTCTCTTTAAACCATTAAGAATATACAGGTATCAAGATGCTGTACAATCTAAGCTGCATGTACAATTACATCTGGACACTGGCAAATCGAAAAGCATGAAATGATCCTTCTCCACCTCTGCCCTCTCCTAAATAGAGGTCACTAAGTAGACCTAATTGTAAACTACCAGCATTGTAATGGGAATATGAAAGAATGCTTTGCCTGCAATTTCTGCAGGATGTCAAGTGTGCCCTTGTAACTGTGGGGGCTAAACAAAATGAATACTTTTCCTCCCACCTTCTAAGTTCTTCTAGCTTGGCCAATGAACAAATTCACAGAGACAGATTAACAGGAGAAAATCAAAGTTGTAATACATGCACAAGAGGGGAATTCACATAAGCATGAAAATTCTAAAGTCAGTGAGGCAATAATGGGTATATGTGACATTTCTGACAAAGTAGAAAAGGGGGATGGGGTCTTAGGTTTCAGAAGTGAGAATGGACGATTTGCAGGTAGTTGAGGAAGAAAGAAACATACTGGGTTGTAGGAAAAGTCATGAGGTATTTTTTCTGTTTTTCGTTGCAAAAATGCGCCATGACTTTTCCAACAACCCAATACATGGCAGGAACATTCTTGCCAGATAACTCAGAGACAATGGGACACAGCAGGTATCCAGCTAACAGGCTTGGCAACTTCCTGACTATTTAGGGTGAAAATTCTTAAAAGTGATTAAGCCAAGGCTCCCTTCCTGAAGCAGGATTCTGTCTGAATCTCAAGGAGGTGGGGCCAAAAGTTCCTTCTGAGTCTTTTTTCTTAGTAAACAGCTTAAAATCAATATCCTGAAAAGGCAGCTTCAGGGTGGCAAAATGTGGGTTCCCTTCATAACACTTGCACTTCTCCAGTGTACACTTAAAACAGAGAATATATATAAAGAGAAAGGATGATTTACACATTTGGAAGAGCTCAAAAGGAGATTCAAACCAGGGGGTTGATTGCAACTGGCCCCTTTGATTAAGAATAAGGTTTGAGGGGGTGGGCAGTTTGCTCAGTTGGTTAGATCAAACCAAGGTTGCTGGTTCAATCCCCACATGGGCCACTGAGATGTACCCTCCACAACTAGATTGAAACAACTGTGTGACTTGGAGCTGATGGGTCCTGGAAAAACACACCGTTCCTCAATTTAAAAATGTTTAAAAAAGTAATCATGGGGAAAAAAAAAAAAAGGTTTGATCCAAATAAGACATCATCTATTCTAATGCCTGTCATAGGATCTTCATCAAAGCATAGATCAGCAATTTTTCAGGCTAAGCTCATTATTTAAAGACCAGCATGGGGCCACTTGCTTTATAATACAGACATGTGGATTATAAAACCTTGCAAGTTTGACATTTATTTATGACTGAGCACCCTGAGACATGAAGTTGATCTAGATGATTAATGAATAAATGATTGCAGTATTGTGATGAGTTATATTTTATAATTCTATATATTTACCAGTGTAACTTTCTAAACTGGCTCAGTTTCATAATTGGAGAATATTGTCAAAGTACTAACTAGATTTATAGAAAATAGGAATGATTTCCAGAAAAAGTTGCACCTACATCTGTTGTGCCTGCAGCAATATAAAAACAATGGATTTGGGTTTGGCATCAATGGCCACTGCTAGGCGCCAAGTCTAGCCATGCACACCTGCATCACAGCACTCACAGGCACTGTCTTTGTCAAATATTTGGCCCAATAAATCTCTGTAAAGCAAAAATGGTACTGTGTGGGGCAACAGTCAACACCTGAATTGAGAACACAGGAAGATTCAAAAGTTGTCGAAAATAAAGTTTTAGTGATTTAAATGAAAAGCAGTTACTCTTCAATGCATAGACCTTATTTTCAGGATGAAATTTTGGCATTTTCTTTTGATTTGAAACAACATATCTGGCTCCTTCCTGATGAAAGCTTAAATCACATCAAGATGAGAGAATGGAAAAGTGCTATTGTTTTTTGTTTTTTTTTTCAAAGAGCTTTAAGTTGTTTATTATTATTATTATTATTATTATTATTATTATTATTATTATTATTTGAGGGCAGTATCACTGGCCCTCATATGTGGGACCCGAACCGGGGCTGCTGGCTTCCCAAGCCAGTGCTTAACCACTGCGCCACTCGGCTGATTTTTATTTTTTTTTTAAGTTCAAGCTTTATGTTGCTTTCCCAGAGAGGACTAAATTTCGTTGTAAATAGTGATATCAGAAAATTCATTTAAAGTTTCCTTTTCTTTTTTTCAAAAGAGGGGCTCTCCCTACTTCTGTGTAAGCAATCTAATCATAAATTATGATTGCAAATGAAGCACAACAAATAAAACCCACTGGAAAATTGTTTAATGGCATAATCAAATATGAATGTGTATGAGGTTTGAATTTCACTTTGCTATTCCAACCACCCTATGCTCTGACTAGAAGTATTTTATATTATCACATTTTCCCTTAGACATCCTGGGCTGCAGACAGAATACTAACCCCTCAAATTTTTTTTGTTTGGTGCTTTCCAGTTGAGTAAATTAAGAAAATAACTCCTAGTGTCTTTTACCCACAGCCCAGTTTTGCTCAGCAAAACCTTGAAAATAGTAATTCAAATTCCAAATATGTTAAACCAAACCACTAAGCATATCTTGGTTTTATTGTTTTCTAATTATAGATGCTGCAAGTGAAAGACAATACCAAAGATGACCCTTAGGTTTGGTTTGAATATAATATTTCCAGGAGATTTCATAGATTTTAATGCATCAGTGGAAATGAAAACTCCTATATAATGAACAGGGAAAACCAATCAATACCAAGGGAAAAGTATTTCAACTTCCAACTTAAATTGGCAATAAGTACTTCCAAAGACTGGCCGAAAACCATGAATAGGATGACCACAGTAGTTTGAACTTGGAGCTGTCTGTCAAGCAAACCTATCCACTCTTTTGAAGAAGCATCACCCTGATGAGTGGTGCTGCCAAACCAGTTTTTCTGACTCCTGCAAAATATAGAGCATGATCTTCAGTAGAAGGAGCATTCTGATATGGAACCTTAGCCTGCAATTCACTTAGAAATTACTAGAGAAAAAATGTGTTTATATGCTCCTATGTGCTTACTTCCCTCATGATGCCCAGCAAAGGAATACCTTGATTAAAATAATACATCTTGAAAAGACTTTTTATAATTGAATGAGGCTACAAGGATGAGATAAATTCTTTAATGATCCCAGCAAAAATCACATGAGAAAAGATTCCTTCTTTGGCATTCTGGTTCCCGATACCCAAGATATTAACCATTATTCAAACAAAAGGGAATAATCATTACTGTAAACATAATTTACAAACATATACTGTTCAATATTTTTCCAAAGCCTCTTTACAAATGTTAGATGGATTTTCCTATGCAATTATACTACTGTCCTCATTTTATGGAGAGATGGTAGATTATCATAATAGAAAAAGTTTGCATTTTGCAGTCAATCAGACCAGAATACTTATCTCAGATGTATTGTTTACTAACTGGATGAATTTAGGCAAATCATTTGATCTTTCTGAGATACTGTTTCTCCATTTGTGAAACATGATTATTATGTGATAAATAAATTCAGTTAAAGAGGTAGTAGTAATAATAATAACTACGTTAATTGCATGACTCCTCTGTGCAAGTCAAATGCCTAGATACCTTGTCTATTTGGGAGATGATATATTAGTTAAGAGAATAACATTTGGAGTCTGCTCTGAGTTGAATTGCTAATTCTATTACCTGCTAGCTGTGTAATGTTGGGAGGATTACTTAATATTTCCGAGGTGCAGTTTCCACAGCAACAATATGGAAATACAAATGCCTTTCTTACAGGATGGTTGTTTAGTCAAATGAGATTCTAACCCTTCACCTTTCACACTATCAGTCTCTATTCCCTCAACTTGCTCTTATTTTTCTCTATAGAATGTATCACCATTTGGTATTTTATTGCATATTTTCTTATTTGTTCATTTTATGTTCTCACACTAATATGTAAGTTCTATGAGGAAAGGCATTTGTTATATATCACTATATACCCAGTATCATGGTTTATCTCATTGAAGGTACTCAAATATTTATCAAAATAACGAATGAATGTCAAGGGTTTGGAACCAATATATTTAAAAAAATAAAAATTCATTTCTAGTCAAGATGATGGAGTAGGTAAATGCTGTGCTTGCCTCCTCTCATGACCACATCAAAATCACAACTAAACTACAGAACAACCATCATTCATAATCACTTGAAGTCTAGCTGAACACAAGTCCTATAACTGGGGACATACAGAAGAAGCCACCTTGAGTCTGGTAGGAGGGGCAGAGATGCTGAAAGGGATGGTCTCACACCCACAGGTGGCGATTAAAATCTGGAGGGATATCTCAACTACAGAGGTTCCCCCAGAGGAGCAAAGTGTCCCAGCCCCACATCAGGCTCCTGAGCCTAGGATTCAGTGCCAGGAAGAGAATTCCCCATAACTTATGGTTGTGAAAAACAGCAGAAATTGTGGCTGAGTGAAACACAGGGCTGCTGCAGTCCCAGGCACTCCTCTTAAAGGGCCCTTGAGTAGACTTACTCACTGACAGACTCACTTACTCTGAGTTCCAGAGCTAGAGCTGCAGCTCTAAAAGCCAGGAACATAGAAGAAAAAACTGAATTATCTGGCTTCCGGCCAAGGGCTGGAGGGGCATCTTTCTCCCAGGCAGAAGTGCTGGCAGAATCCATTGTTCCTTTGTTGGGCTCTCCCCTGCACCCAGAGCACAGACCCAGGCAGCCACCATATATGAATCTCCATCAACCTAGCACTGTTTGCCCCCCACTGGTGATTCCCTGAGACCCTGCCTCACCCAATGTGTGGACCCACACAAGTTGCTTCCAGAGGCTTTTCCATACAAACGACTGGTCTTGGCTCATGTTTCAGACTTTTGTAAAATGTCACAAAGGTTCACAAACCCCAAACAAGCATCATCTGGCCTCAGTGTGCCCTGCACATTTTGCTAGGCAATCCATGCCCAGCACTAGTGGCACCCAGCCTTGGTTTCAATTTCAGTGGCTTAGACCCTCCCAGGCACCTCCAAGCCCAGCATGAGTGGAAGACATCTGCACATCACGTTGTGGGTCATGCCAAATGGTCCTGAGCAGGGCACAAACAGCAGCTAAACTGGCCTATCATGGGCTCCTCCCAGGATTGCTCAGGGGCCGACACACTCAATGGTCAACTCTAGACCAAGCTGGCATGCCAACCATCTGCCTCCACAGATGACACACCCAAAGGGCAGACTGGGCAGGCACCACAGCCCTGCTAAATTGAATTCTGCTCTCTAGGGTCAGTCCTTGTACAACCGCTCTTCCACTGTACTCATAGCCAGTCCTCACAACCAGTCAGCCAGAGAGTCAATCCCTCCCACTGATGTGCAAACAGCAACCAAGGCTCAACTACAACAGGAGAGCACACACAACCAACCCAAGGGTCATACCTGGAACACCCAGCTCAGGTGACCAGAGAGACTGTGACACTGGTCCCCATAGGACACTTATTATATAAGTCCACTTTACTAATACCAGGACACATAGACATAGCAGCTCTAACTAATACATAGAAACAAACACAGGGAGGCAGTCAAAATGAGGGAGACAAAGAAACATGTCCCAAATACTCATAAAAGAACAGAACAAAGTGCCAGAAAAAGAACAAAATGAAGACCAGAAATCTACCAGATGTAGAGTTCCAAACACTGGGTATAAGGATACTCTTTGATCTCAGGGAGAACATCAACAAAGAGATACGAAACATATAAATGGAGACAGAAAACATATAAAGGAACCGGTCAGAGATGAAGAATACAATAATTAAAATAAAAAATATATTAGAGGGAATCAATAGTAGATTAGATGAAACAGAGGAATGAATCAGCAATTCAGAAGATCAGGTAGGAAAAACACCCAATCAGAACAACAACAACAACAACAAAAAGAATCCAAAAAAATGAGCATAGTTTAAAGGGACTCTGGGAAAACAGCAAGTGTACCAATATTTGCATCACTGGAGTACCAGAAGGAGAAGAGAGACAGCAAGAAATTGAAAGAAAACATATTTGAAGAAATAATGACAGAAAACTTCCCTAACCTGGCAAAGGAAATAGACATAGAAGCCCAGGTAGCACATAGAGTCCCAAACAAGATAAACCCAAAGAGGCCTACACCAAGACACATCATAATTAAAATGCCAAAAGTTAAAGACAAAGAGAGAAACTTAAAAGCAGCAAGAGAAAAGCAGTTAGTTACCTACAAGAGAGCTCCCATAAGACTGTCAGCTGATTTCTTAACCAAAACTTTGCAGGTCAGAAGGGATTGACAGGAAATACTCAAAGTGATGGAAAGTAAGGACCTACACCCAACATTCCTCTATCTAACAAAGCTATCATTTAGAATCAAAAGACAGTAAAACAGCTTCCCAGACAAGAAAAAGCTAAAGGAGCTCATCACCACCAAACCGGTATCACAAGAAATGTTAAAGGGACTTCTTTAAGAAGAAGGAAAACAAAGGTAAAAAATATGAATAACAAAATAGTAATAACTACATATCTATCAATAATCACTTTAAATGTAAATGGATTAAATGTGCTCCAATCAAAAGACATGGTGGCTGAATGGATCAGAAAACAAGACTCTTACAAATGCTGCCTACAAGAGGCTCACTTCAGATGGAAAAATGCACACAGATTGAAAGTACAGGGATGGAAAAAGATATTTCATGAAAATGGAAATGAAAAAAAAAAAAAAGCTAGCGTAGCTGTACTTATATGAGAAAATACAGACTTTAAAACAAAGGTTATAACAAGAGACAAGAAGGACCCAGTAATCCCATCTCTAGGTGTTTATCTGTAGAAACCTAAAACAGGTTTCTATTTCAAAACACTATTTTTAAGGCAAATGTGCATTCATATGTTCATTGCAGCATTGTTTACAACAGCCAAGATGTGGAGGCAGCGTGGGTGTCCATCAGTAGATAAATGGATAAAGAAAAGGTGGTACATATACACAATGGAATATTACTCAGCCATAAAAAAGAATGAAATCTTGCCATCTGCAAACACATGGGTGGACCTAGAGAGTATTATGCTGAGTGGAGTAAGCCAGACAGAGAAAGACAGATGCCATATGATTTCACTTACATGTAGAATCTAAAGAACAAAATAAACAAACAAAACAGAAACAAACTCATAGATACAGAGAACATTTTGATGGTTGCCAGATGATGGGAGGATGGGTAAAAAGGGGGAAGGGATTAAGAATTACACAATTGTCCACTATTGACAACTATTTGGTTGTCACAAAATAGTCACAGGGATGTAACGTATAGCATAAGGAGTATAGTTGCTAATATTATAATAACTATGTATGGTGTCAGATGGGTACTAGATATGTTGGGGTGATTAGTTTATAAGTTATCTAAATGTATTATCAATATGGTGTACTTCCGAAACCTATATAATGTTGTATGTCAAATACATTTTTAAAAAAAACATTAACAAAATATAAATATATAAGTAAATAAAGATTCAATAGCTATTCACTTGTTTTATGAGAATACATGGAGAGCATAGATGCTTTGCTTAAAGAAGCACATCCGCTCAGTAACTGGGATAAATTGGGATCCAGATTTCTTTACCTCTCGTCTTTATGCTATATAAGTGGTTCTCCAACTGTGGTTCCTGGGTAGTTAGCTTGGCCTCACTTTGGAACCATTTTAAAAACGTAAATTCTCAGGCCTCAACCCAGACCTATTTTATAAGAAACATTTGGGGTGGGGATAAGCAATCTTTGTTCTAACAAGCACTCTTGGTAATTTTGATATATGCTGAGATTTGACAACCACTGTATTATAAACCCAACACTTTCTAATACCATGACTGTTTTCTAATACCATACCTTCTTCTAAGTCAAATTGGAAAAAGTCATTATCATTAAATTTAGACCAAAGTCTTATTACCTGTTATAAAAAAAAAACTTTAAGTAACATTTTTTTTCTATTACTATCAAACAAAATAGCCCTAGTTTGTTCTAACCCTTGGCTTCAGCAAAGCCAGAGAGTAAATTGCTACAGGACTATGCCCACATAGATTTGACCATTTAAGCTGATACAGCAATCCTTTAACACACCAAGTACTGTAGATCATGAGAATCAATTTATTCTTAAAATGCTACTTAATCAGATGTGCCACATGTATTCACTATTTTAAAATATCTTCTCATGCCAATAATTGGCAAAAGCTACCTTGATCTAGCTTCCCTGAACAATGATTGCCTGATATTTTTTATAGTTTTTAAAAGTTTGAGGATCTTAAAATGCCAAAAAGTGAAGAAAAAAAAGAAAAGAAAAAAGTAAACCACATTCATTGACTGATTGTTGACTCTGATTCTATGGGGGGAAATAAAGATTTTGCTTTTTATCCTTCAATTCATTGATTGCAAGATAAAAATTGGCTGTGCTTAGATTATTCTTGGAATGACTGAATAACAAAAAAGACGAAGCAATACTCAGAGTGTTGTATTTTTGTGAAGATCCTTGAAGCCATCGTTTATTAGAATGTTTCACCTTTTCGTTTCATAAATCTTGATCTTACATTGGCATTATGGTACATTACAAGAATTCAATAATAAATCTTCCATTCTCTTGGAAATAACACTACCACGATGTTGGTGAACATAATTACTTTTCATTTTATAGAAAAAAAAATGAAAATATTTTTGCCTATGTAGTTAGGACATTCAGTAATGACACTTAGATTTTCTCATAAGAATATAATTGTACTTCATACAAAAGTCATTTATTCTTACTAAAAAAATTATCATGTAAAGGCTGAATCAGCTTGTTCTTTGGGAATTATAAGGTAAAAAATTAAGTGAAATAAATCATCATAGACATGGGCTCAATCTAGAAGTCAACAAGAGAATATATATGAATATTAATAACTTCTTCATTCATGATAACTAAGCACTCCAACAGAGTGTACTATAAATTTCTGAGTTCATGCGACCTCAAGCCCCAGTACTAATTCTGCATTTGTTAGTTCCAGGTAACCCTGGCCTATTCGAAGTGCAGAAGATTTCCAAAGAAGATTCAAATCTAAGCAACTTGTTAGTTTGAATGCTTTTGTTAATAGTGAGAATTTACCATTCCAGGTTTTGTGTACAAGTAAATTATCTTTGTATACTAAATCACAATAAATCTTACTCCCTATAAGCAAGTGCAAATGTTTCTTCAACATGGTTGGTAACAGGGCAAAACATTTAGACTTAGAATATTTATCTCTCTGAGAATCCTATTTTAAATTGTAAGCATCATCGGGAAAGGTAATGCCTTAGGCTGCAGTAGTCACTCAGTAATGCCCTGGTGAATATTATTAGCCTTATGTGAGAACTAACTTCCCAGAGAGCTACCAATGAGGTGAAAAGGAGGAGCTAGTGATGGCAGTAGGAGAACTGGATAAATTTAGATTATGAGTAGATGTTTGTGATGAAATATGAAACAAGAGTGATGAGATTGCCTAATGTTGAGAAACTGAGGGCTGCCTGGGGGAAAGGGAGTTTTGCACACTTCCTTATATGAAAAGCATCAGTCCCCAGGAGCCAGTTCTTGCATAATGTGCAGATAGATAAGTGCCTGGGCTGACAGAAATTCTCACCTAAATGTCAGTGTGCTTTGGGAGCTTGGGAGAAGTAGAAGAGAAGAGTTGGAAATGAGAAATAATACCTCTGCCCTCAGACAATGCTTTGTTTCCAGATGCAGAAGGGACAATTAGGCTCATGGCTGCAGTTGGCTAAACAAGATCACCTAAATGTCATCTGCTTTTCACCTGATCAATGTTATCACTGTGACCTCTGCTTTGGGAAATGTTAAAATAAGGCCCAATAAAAAGGAGCTAATCCAAATTTCAATCCCTGCATTTTACCCTTTTAGTTATCTCAGATCAATCACCATTCACTGGCTCCTGTGATTCTCAAATGGAAGAGGGAGCAGCACATTTTTCTTAATGACAGCGAGTGTTAAAATTTAGCTATAAATGGTTTAGTGTGATTGAAAAAGAACATTAGAGCACCACGGAGCATTTCAGTATCCCATTGCACGTCTTTATACACGATCATATTAGAAGTTGCTTACATTTTATGGAAAAACAGAGATAATAGCATGTATCAAGGTGTTTTTGTAAGAAGGAGAAATAAATACACATTTTATTTTTTAATCACATTGTCCCACGATAAGTCTAAAATTCAGGAAGTGAAGAAATTTATATTCAAATACCTATGGTGGCCTCCCATAAGTATTCAGTTGGGTCTCATTTAAGAGTGAAAGTCAGATGGGGTGAAAGAGAGAATGTTTTGTGCTATTAAACAATTAAATACCTGATACTGTCTTTCATATTTCTGCTACTATATTGCTAGACAGTTTGGGAAAACTATTTGTCAAACAACAAGATGTAAGTGACTCATTCCCTACCAAACAAGGAAGGGGAAGAATGAAAGGAGAGTGATTAAGAGCCAGATATTGTATTCACCCATCCTCTCTACTCAGAGACTTACCTCTGATGTGAAGTAAACTTAGAATGTCTGATCTATAATTACTTTACTGGTTAACTCAGTATGCAACTGTGTAAATGAACTCATGTCTCTCTCTTTTTTTTAATTGGGGAAGGGGAACAGTATTGGGGAACTCGGGAAGGGGACCAGTCAAATTCTCGTCCCTTAATCCCAGCTGTGGAGGGAGCAGCTAGCTCAGTTCCAAGTCCAATCACCATCTGGCTGCCCGGCGGCAGCTCAGGGCAGCTCAACTCAAGATGCCTTGCTCAATACTATCTGTGGGTGGGTACAGTCCACCATCCGATGCGGGAGTCAAACCGGAAACCCTGCCGTTAGGAGCACATACTTTCACCAGCTGAGCCATCCTTCCACCTCTTGGCAGCTCAGTGGCAGCTCATCTCGGGCACAGCTCACTGACCCATGCAGGAATCGAACCAGCAACCTCGTTGCTCAGGGCTCGCGCTCTTAAACAACTGAGCCAATCGTCCGGCCCTGAACTCATTTCTCTTAATTCAACATCTTTGCATACAGTTCTTAAAGCAGACAAAACTAGACAATCAGTATATTTCATTTGCTTTTCCATGCTTCAGAATCCAGTATGGCTATTTAGTAATTGTATAACGGGGCAGAGAAGATACATCAGCTTTGTATTCTTATGGAGCTCTCCAATTATTACAGACATTCTCTTATAGTTGTGTGATGTGAGGTGTAATGGTTTATGGTACAGTGATGAGCTTATTGGTCCATTTCATCTGAGAAGAGGATGATTTGAAAATATCTAGCAAGAGATATAAACTAATGATGGTTGTTGACAAATGAAGAAAATTATAATAAATGAGTCAACCTAATAAAGATGTCAATGATAAGAGAAACTAGAATTGAGAGAAGATCATTCAAAGGGGTGGAATGATTGATGTTATTAGGTGATGAGTAGTGTCATCAGTATTATGTAGTAGAGAAAGCCCAAGGATGTTAAAGTGAAAGGAATCTATGTGTCAATCGTGGCTTTTTTCATTTTGTTAGCTGTGTGATTTTTGCGATATGTATAACTTCTGCTGGCCCAGCTATAAAGTGGCAGGAATAATCTTTACCATGGAAGGTTGTTGTGAGATTAGTGGTTGATGCATACAAAGTGAACAATTCATAGGGGATTCTCCCAAATGGTAGCTATTCATGCTGTTATTTGACTGATGGGCCAAAATTTCCACATGGGTGAGCAACTTTCCATAAATGACAGCTATCATTTTCTTGTCATGAAAAACACAATCCTCAAAATTTAGGTTAACTAATGAGATGATACTAATTGGATTCAATTGTTTTCATTCCCTGATATTTTGTGTTAGAAAACAAAAGTTAGGGGGGAAAAATGCAGTGTTATAGCATGTCTTTAGAGGAACAGACTTAGAGTTAATTGGGAAGGGAATGTGACATACTGAAAAGAACTGTGTTTGGAGTCTAAGTAGGTGGGTTTGAATTCACCATTTAGAAGCTGAATAAAAAATTATTAAATCTCTGTAAGTTTCAAATATCCCATTTGAAAAGTGGAGACAGGGTATTGTTAGAAATAAATAATCCTAATAAAGTACTCAGTACAATGCCTCATCATAACTATTGGTCATCACCTTCACACCCCAACATCATCATATGTTTGAAATTACACTATATGTCCAGAAACTATATTTTAAATTTAAAAAATTTTGTTGTGCCTTGAAAATTAGAATATCCATGACCAAGAGAACTTCCTGAGACTAGAGTGGGAGTTCTATTTAAGGGTTCAACAAAAGTATCAGGATTGTTAACAGAGGGAAATAATATTGCTTCTTTTATTTAGAGCATAGGAAATCCATCAAGTTATATTCCCATTGTTTTGTTTTCTATCTACAATGATAAAATGAAGAGACAAGATTAAAAAACTGGATTCCAGATTTCAAGTAGAGTAAATATTAGTTGAAAGTTTAGTAAGCCTTGACAGGATAAAAGAGGCTCAAAAAATGAAGAAGTTGAAAGAATGTGGTACACTAAAGGTCATTTGAGGAACTGATATTCCTTTTCATGAGAAGCAGAGAAGGAAGACTCCTTTTTTTTTTTTAGAAGTAGAACTTCTAGAAAGGCAGAGTATCAAACAAAGTGCCACAGAATGAGAGCAATGGGCACAGACTTTTCCATTAGACTCTTACTATAGGTACAAAACTGAAGGTTTCTGGTTCTACACGTAAGGAGTTCGGAAGTCACCATCCTTCCTAACAAGTAAAAAACTGAATACACTGAAAAGTTAACTCTTCCTGGATCTATAAGACAGGGGAGGACACAGGACACAGTTGCCCCTAAGGTTAAAGAAAAAGGCAGGCGAATATGGGGTGTCACAGCTTATCAGAGCAGAGGCTCGTGAGCAGAAACTGCCTCCAGGACCGGTCGAGTGGCGCACTGGTTAAGAGCTGGCTTGGGACGCCAGCGGCCCCAGTTCAGATCCCACATATGAGGGCTGGTGACACTGCCCTCTACAGCTAAGATGGTGAACAACAGCTCGACCTGGAGCTGGGCTGCTATGAGTCACCGGTGACAGTGGGCTGCAGCCCCTGCTGCAGTGGGCTGCCATAGGCTACAGTGAGTGGCCGGCAGCCAGTGTGAGCTGCCAAGAGCCGCTGTGAGCGACCATCCAGAGGCCGGTGACCGATCTGCCTCACCCGGGAAGAGCACAATGATGATACCAACATGGGCCAGTGAAGCAATGTCCTCCACAACTAGACTGAAGAACAAAAGGATAGCAACTTGTCTGTTCCCCTCCCTCAATTCCCCCATTTAAAAAAAAAAAATCTTAAAAAAAAAAAAAGAAACTGCCTCCAGAAACTGAGCCAAGAAAGAAAAATCTGAACTGTAATTGATGAATTGCTGCAAGCTCACTGTGGTCAACTCTGAGAGTTACAAAGTCCAGAGTGACCCTGTCATAGGGAGGCCCCCACATTTTGTAAGTTTCATATGCAAGAGGAGGTAGGCCAGGTTATCACAATTTGTACTGGAGAAAACTCAGTGCGAGCTTCTGGATGTGGGAGGGGAAAAGAAACATTTTGAAATATTCCAGAGCACTCTATGCTTCATGAAAGGCCAGCCTTCAGGAAAAACTAGGTAACCAGAGCCTAACCTGCTGGAATATGATCAGAGCCTAACTGCCCTGGGGGAAGGAAAATACCTATCTCCTGTCAACTCTAGCCTTCTACAGGAGATGAGGAAAATGTCCAACTCCAACCCACTCTAGCCATTCTGTCCAACCCAAGAGGGGTACAAAACTACTAAGAAATGTTTGAAGTTCACAGTCCAGAGGCAGAGAAGAATGTGTATGCTGGTGTCGTGGAATGAATTAGCCTACACTTGTCAATTATATCCAGTTAATTGATGTTGCTCTTGAGTTCATTTTATGGATTATCTGCCTGCAGGGTCTATCCGTTTCTGACAGAGGGATGTTGAAGACTCCAACTATGATAGTGGATGTATTTATTTCTCCTTGCAGTTCTACCAGTTTTTATCTCACTCAGTTTGATGCTCTGTTGTTAGACGCATAAACATTAAGGGTTGCTGCATCCTTTCGGAATATTTACCCCTTTATCATTATGTAATGCACCTCTTTATCTCTGAGTACTTTCCTTGCTCTGAAGTCCTTCTGTCTGAAATTAATGTAGCTACTTCTGCTTTCCTGCTTTTTTCTGATTAGTGTTAGGAAGATATATCTTTCTCCATCCCTTTACTTTAACCTGTGTCATTATACAAGCATAGATATCTTGTAGACAACTTATAGTTGGGTCTTGTTTTTTTACCTACTCTGACAATCTCTGTATTTTAATTGATATATATTTAGACTATTGATGTTTAAAGTAATCATTAATATACCTGGATTAATACCTATCATATTTGTTGCTGTTTTCTATTTGTTGTCCTTGTTCCTTTTCCCATTTTTGTCTTCTACACATTTTTACCTTTTGTGGGTTTAAGGGAGCATTTTATATTATTCCACTTTTTGGCCTTCTTAAGCATATCAATTATACTTCTTTTTATTTTTAAGTGGTTTCCTCAGAGTTTGCAATATCCCTTTATAAATAATACAAGTCTGCTTTCAAATGACACTATATCATTTCATGGGCAATGAATGTAATTTATAATAACAAAATATTTCTAATTCCTCCCTGCTGTCCCTTGTATCATTGCTATCATGTATTTCACTCATGCCTAAGCATGTGTGTGTATAAAATAGAATGCATTGTTGCTATTTCTTAAAACAAATGGTTACCTGTTAGATCAATTAAGAATAAGTTTTTATTTTCCCTTCATTTATTCTTCCTTTGTTGCTCTTCCTTTCTTTATATAGATCCAAATTTCTAACCTATATTATTGCCCATCTCACTGAAGAACTTCTTTTAATATTTCTTGCAAGGCAAGTCTTTTGGCAACAAAGTCCCTCAATTTTTGTTTGTCTGAGAATGTTTCGGTTTCTCTGAGAAAGTTTTTCACTAGGTCTAGATTTCTAAGTTGGTAGGCTTTTTCTATCACTTTAAATATTTCACTCCACTCTCTTCTTGCATTCATGGTTTCTCAGAAGTTGATTGCAATTCTCTTTCCTCCTCTATAAGGAAGGTGATTTTTTTTCCCTCTAGCTTCTTTCAGTATTTTAAATTTATCTTCAATTTTTGAAGTTTGTATATGATATGCATAGGTGTAGCTATTTTTTTTTAATGCTGTGTGGCATTCTCTGAGTTTCCTGTATTTGTGGTTGGGTGTCTGACATTAATTTGGAGAAAATTCTCAGTCATTATTGTTTCAAATATTTCTTCTGTTGGTTTCTTTTACTTCTGGTATTCCCATTATGCATATGTTATACCTTCAGTAGTTGTCCCAATGTTCTTGAACATTCTGTTGTGTATTTTTCAGTCTTTGTTTTCTTTGTTTTTCAGTTTTGGAGGTTCCTATTGAGATATCCTAAGTTCCTTAAGCATCTTATAACCAGTGTTTTAAAATCTGTCTCTGGTAGGTTGATTGCCTCCATTTCATTTAGTTGTGTTTCTGGAAGACTTATCCTGTTCTTTTATTTGGGACATGTTTCTGTGTTTCTTCACTCTGGCTGTCTCTCTGTGTTTGCTTCTGTGTATTAGGTAGTGCTCTGGTGTGGTGTTAAGCCCACCTCTGGGTATGTTCTTTCTTGTGTCTCTTGGGAGGGGCTCCTCTCCAGGCCAATTTCAGCCTTGGCTGTGACCATTCTGGGGCTACCTGGCAGGAACTACAAAGCTATTGGGTTGTTGGAGAAGTCATGATGTATTTTTTCTATGTTTTTTGTTGCAAAAATGCGTCATGACTTTTTTCCTACAACCCAATATATGTGGCTGGTTGCTGACTGTGCTGAACCTGAAGGCATGTGGGGGTGCCCTCACTGTGAACCAAGGCCAGCTGCCACCAGTATGGGGCCTGGGGTACCTTACCAAAAGACCCAGGATGCCCCTGGGCCTGTTCCCACCTGACAGATACCCATGAGTCTCAGCCATTGAGAGAGCCGCCTTAGGTGTGTGGGCCGGCCTGGTTGACCTTATGCTGAGAGTGCCCCTGGTGATGCAGCATTAGCTGGGCACGGTTGGGTCCAGGGAGTCACGAGGCATGGCTGGTGGTTTTTACAAAGTTAATTCAGATTCAGTTCTTGCACTAGTGCCGGGCATGTGACCACTTCACAAATTGCCTTGTGAACACTGCGGCCAGCCACCTCTCTCACTGGACCCGCAGATCCCCAAGAACCACCCAAGTGAGGCTGCAGCACAAGTTGTAGCTGACTGCCCACCACCAAAATTCCCCCAGACTGCCTCAGGCCTTCTGCTGCTATAAAAGTCTTCTTAAGCTTATGGGTTGGGGCCAGCCACCCATGATCCAAGAATGTCCCCAACGATGGAGTGCTAGCTGGGCAGGGTGGGCTACCAGGGAGTCATGGATTGTGAGTGGTGGTTTTTACAAATGCAGATTCATTTCTTGCACCAGGACTGGGCCTGACCCACTTCACAAAATGTGCTGCAAACATTGTGGCCAGCCACTGCTCACCTCTGGCCCACATGTCCCTGAGAGCCACCCAAGAGGGGCTGCAGCACAAGTTATGGCTGACTGCCCACCACTGAAAGTTCCACTGTAGGCTGTCTGCTGCTGTAAAAGTCTTCTCCAGCTAGGGGGCGGGGCTGGCCTCCCAGCAACTGAGCATGCCGTTGGTGATGCAGCACTTACTGGGCAGGGAGGGACCCAGTGTGTCATTAAGATGGTGTGCACATGTGGATTTTCCTAGACCACTGCAGTCTAGTGGGGCAGGGTTCCACATAGGAAAGATGGCGCCCTCCTATAGTTTACACATGAGGAGGACTCCACTCAGGGTCAATGGTGGCTGTCCCTCCAGTCCCTGCACCAAAGACACATAACTCAGTCTTTCCCCGTATGTGTTTGATGCCTCTAGAATTGCTGCCCCACCACCGGAGCCCAGATGAGTGTATGCAAACGAGTGAGTCTGTGCGCAGTACTTTAACAGGATGCCTGGGTTTCCAGACACCTTCTGTCTCACCAGTACGGATAGATGGAATCCTTGTTGCTTTCTCTGCTAGATGTTGTGGGGACTCCTCTTCTCAGCATAGAACCCCTAAGCTGGGGAACCCGATGTGGGACTGGGACCCTCCCTCTTAAAGGGGGGACCTCCACCACTGAGGTGACCTTCCCAGTATTGAACCACTATCTGTGTATTTGGGGTCAGCCTGTTTCGCATATCTGCTCCTCCTACCAGTCTCAATGTGGCCTCTTCTTTATATCCTTAGTTATAGGGGTTCTGTTCAGCTAGTCTTCAGATGATTCTTGAGGTTGATTGTTTTATAATTTAGTTGTAATTTTAATGTGATCTGGGAGGCAGCAGGCATAGCATTTACCTAACCCACCATCTTGGACCTTCACAAATGGTATTTTTTTCTTTCATTAAATTCAAATTTTCCACTGTTGGAAAGCAATTGACTTTTGTAATATTGACCTTGTATCCTGCATCTTTACTATGTTGTTTATTAGTTTCAGGACTGTTTTTGTAGATTCTTTGGGGTTTTCTACATACGCAATTATGTTGTCTATAAATAAAGGTGATTTCTTTCTTTCCTTCCAATCTATACGCCTTTTAGGTGTTTCTCTTCCTTTGTCCTCTAGATAGGACTTTCAGGACAAGGCTGAGTAGGACTGGCAAGAAAGGAAATCCTTTATTTGACTAAGAAAATCACCATCTATTCTAGTTTTGTTTTCTTTTTGTAAATCATGAATGGTAGCTTTCAGTCCCAATTTCTACCTCATTTTTTCCATTAAGCTATTTCCTATAGACATAGTTGAAAGTGATTTAGGAAAATGGAAAGAAATTTCAAAAAACTCATTCTTAAAAATGCTTTTAGACTTGTACAAATACTATTACAGTAGTTTCTTCATTAATGTGTATGGCAAAAATATATTTAATTTACAACATTCTACAAAAAAATTCAATTATTAAAAATAATTAATAGATGGCACCCACCTGCCAGCTGCATGGGAGTAGGACCCCACACAGGGAAAATGGCAACTGTTCTCCAGCCCTTGCTCCAAAGCCACACACCTCAGTCTTAATCCTCTATGCCTCCGATGCCCCCACCTCCCCAAGTCACTGTCCCTGTGCCAGAGCCCAGGGCAGTGAATTCAGAGCTCGAGGAGACCTGGGTCCTGTTGATTCATAAGCTGGAGTGGGAATACAATAAGAGTCAAAGAACCCATGGAATATACATGTTATGGATCTTTCATGAGCATCCATTTATTGTCATATAGAAGGAAAATAGCAAATAACTTAGTGATGGTAAATTAATGGTAACTAATAGTCAAAAATAAAATAAAATAAATGGAGCCACTTTAAAATGGAGCTGGAGCTGCCATGACAGAAAAACTGTCTTGTACATCTTATGCCTCAAATCTTAGGAGTGTTAAAACAGGGCAAAATAACCTTCAGACTAGGCCTAAAGTAACACTGTGTCCCAAGAACTGTTTGCAAAGATAACAAAAAAGCAGTCATTATGACTACTGAACTAATGACTGCCAGACTGAAAATTAAAAACAATATCTAGAATTAACATCACTGTGTTATGCGATCTGCACCAATAGAAACACCTTCCTTCTGTTGGTGTAACTGTTTCCCTTCCCTTTCTCATAAATTCACTTTGCCTTTGTCTCCTAATTGGGACACTATTTGGGTTTCTGCCTGAATCAGTGCATCCAAATAGCTATTGTGTTAACCTCAAATAAATGCTTGTTGCCTCTCACTTTGAAAAAAAAAATAAGCTTGTTCTATCAAGCAATTTTATTGCAATGGCTTACTCAGGTGATCATTTTGTGTTTCCTATTAAAAAAAATGCTGCAATAGCAGTTGATATTGGATAATGGATATTATGCCAAATATCCATTTTGGGGCAACTGTCCTATAAATATTGTAAAGCTATTCTCTTTTGAGCACAAATAAATGAAGTGAATTTCAAAAGTACTCTTATTCTACCTAATTTTATTAGTCAAGTATTGTCATAGACACCCTACACAAATGTGACTAGATTGCTTACTTGCTTAAAAAAAACAAATGGAAAATGGAAATAGTCTACATTAGAGGAATGAAATAAGAGGCCAAGGGCCACTTCCTACAGGCAATAGGGTTCTTAGAAGAGTTAGCTTTATCTCCACAGGAACAACACAGAACAAAACTCTCTACCCTTTACTGAACAACCAAATATTACTTTCAAGAAAGTTTAAATGAATTAAACCTGTAACACTTATATACTTCTTGTATACATAGCATTAGGTGTTGATTCCATTGAAAAACATCTGCCATAGTTTTAAGAAGTTGCCCTACCTATAGATTTCAAACATAAGAGATTTCAAGCATTCTCTTTCAGAGTTGATGACATACTTCAATATAATGATCATTTATGTGTGTGTCTTTAGGAGGGTCTGATAAAACCACAAATTTATCTTTTTTTTTTTTTTAAGATTTTATTGGGGAATTGGGGAAAGGGAATTGGGGATGAGGAACAGACAAGCTGCTGTTTTTTTGTTCCTCAGTCCAGTTGGGCATGACATCATTTCACTGGCCCATGTTGATATTATCATTGTGCTCTTCCCTGGTGAGGCAGTTGCTCACTGGCCATTGAATGGCCGCTCACAGGGGGTCACGGCAGCTCACGAAAGCTCATGCCGGCTAGCCCCACTGCAGCCTACACTGTCGCTGGCAACACACAGCAGCCCAGCTCCATGTTGGGCTGTTGTTCACCATTTTAGCTATAAAGGACCCAGCATCACTGGCCCTCATTTGAGATCCAAACCGGGACCCTGCTGCTCAGAGCTGGTATCCCAAGCCAACTCCTAACCAACGCACCACTAAGCCAGCCCTATCATTTCTTAATATTTACATCCTAGATCAATTTTAGTACTCCAGGAAAGGCGAAACACCTCAGTTTCAACCTTATACCAGTATCTCCCTGTGGCTAAGGTTTCTCTCTAAAGTAGTCCTTACTCTCCTTTATTTCTATATACCCAGTAGAAGTTGCATGTGGCTCCTTGGTAGTTCTGTAATACCCAGTTCATAATGGTATCCCTGTAGTCACATAGTGTATTGAAATTATCAGCTTAAGTTACCAATTACCTTGAAATAACCTAGAGGGGATGGGAGGGTCAGAAATTTGAGAATTGCAATTGGCTGTTCTAAATGAATAGATGAGAGTCCAGCTAAGGAAGTATGTAGTCCCTTCTGATATCTTCTAGAGGCAAAACAAACTCCACAAAGGGACCAGAAGATTCCAGTCCACCTGGAATCTTAATCATCCTCTAGTCTTATAATCAACCATTCACTGTCTGGTGAACTAAAAGGAAATACCAGTTCTAGGGAGACCAGTGAAGTAGGCAGTTTGCCTTAGTTCTCTCTCCATTGCCAAAGCTTTTGCATTCTCCTTATCTCAAGGTGCCTCCTTTGGGAAAAGTGCAGTGTGCGATAACATTTTAATATGTTATCCCCCCTGATGTATTTATATTTTAAAATATTACTCCAGAAAAATTACTCAAGAAGCAATTATTTTGTTGAAACTTAAGGCAATGTGGTACTAGTATATAGAAATATTTTGGGTCCAAGAGACTTCCCAACATCTGTTAAACCAGAGCGCGCACACACACACACACACACGCAAAGCCATTATTCTTTCTACTCATAAACTAATTCTAGGTTCTAAAACATCAAAGCATCAAAACATGATAATAGTAAACTACTATTTATTGAGTACTTGTTATGTGCCAAACACTGAGCTAAGTATTTTATATACCTCATCTCTCTTAATCTACTTTACATTTTAAGGAGTTAAACATTTGTCACTTCAATGGTACAGATAAGGAAAAGGAGACTCAAAAGAATTGAATAACCTGTCAAGGTCACACAGATGGTAAATGACAGAACCTTGACAGTGTCTAATTCCTAAATAATTATCTTAATCATTATTGTATTCATTTTTGTGCTCTATTCACTAGAGAGGTAGACAAAATAAACAATGTGAATCCTTTTTTAGATAATTCACGAGGAAAATACATCCTTGTTTCTGAAACATTGACTTTCTCAGAATTTTGTTTTAAATGTAAATAGAAGATCCAGTGCTCAACAAAGTAAAATTAGATGTGATTAAATTAATAAGATTTACTGATTTAAGGTTTACTTTTTCCCCAAGATTTCCCTCATTTGAAATAATTTTTAAAGCTATTTTCAATTTCCTCTGAGCCTCTATTATAATAGCGTTATATCCTTTGTCTTATATCCTCATCTTTTCTCAGCCAGTCTTATCAAAATGTTATGCCTGACAGCCATTATTAGCATTCCTGCTTGATTACATAATTATTGGCATTATTAATTTCAGCAATATAAAATTCAGCAGAAGAAATTGAGAACTAATCAAGATGGAGTGTTCACATCCCAGCATGTGAAGACCTGGAGTAAATATTCATTTGGATATTGGGGATTTAAGGTGTGCAACTTTCATTAATATTTGATAATATCTTTTCTCATTTTCCAGGTGTTGAAATTGGCACCCATAACACAGAGTGATCTAGCAGAGCATCAAAAGCATCAGGCAATTTAATTTAAGCCAAACCAGTTTCACTCTGTTCACCAGGTAAGCAAGCAGCTTTTTGTGTGACAAACAGTTGGAGGTTGAAACTTCCTTTGTGTTCTAACTCTGCATAAGAAGAGTGTTATATATTATCATAGCTATTCCACAACATACCAAATATAATGTGAGCCAGAGAGAGCACCAGTTTTACCTATCTGTGTTGAATGCACCTTGGGTCAGAAATCAGAGTGGAGGCCAGAGACATCATTTTATTTTATTTTTATTATTTATTTATTTATTTATTTATTTATTTATTTATTTATTTTAGCTGAGCCATCCTGCCACCTGTTGGCAGCTCAGCGGCAGCTCAGCTCGGGCTGGGCATCAAACTGCTGTTGCTTAGAGCTCAGCTCGCACTCTTTTTTTTTTTTTTAAGATTTTATTGGGAAATTGGGGGAGGGGAACAGCACTGGGGAATCGGGGAAGGGGAACAGACAAGTTGCTGTCTTTTTGTTCTTCAGTCTAGTTGCAGAGGATGTTGCTTCATTGGCCCATATTGGTATCGTCATTGTGCTCTTCCTGGATGAGGCAGATCAGTTGCTGGCCTCTGGACGGCCGCTCACCGCAGCTATTGGCAGCTCACGCTGGCTGCCGGCCACTGACTGTAGCCTATGGCAGCCCACTGCAGCAGGGGCTGCAGCCTACACCAATGCCAGGGCTCGCACAGCCCAGTTCCAGGTGGAGCTGTTGTTACCTGTAGAGGGCAGTGTCACTGGCCCTCTATGTGGGATCCGAACCCAGGCCACTGGCATCCCAAGCCAGCTCTTAACACACGTGCCACTCGGTGGGCCCTCAGCTCGCACTCTTGAGCGAGCTCTTAACCAACTGAACCACTTGGCTGGCCACAGAGACATCATTTTAATGATGCTTGTCCAATGCCTTGAATTTTAATAGCACCCTTCTTGTGAGAGCCTTGAGGTTTCACTCACCCTCCAAGGGTTCAAATAAGTGTGCCATGGGGTTGGTCTGAATGGACTTAGAAATTTTGGAATTTTAGACGAGTATTTACTGGGACACATTTATGCTAAGTCCCCAGCCATGGACTGCTGTTTTTATTTCCTTGTTATTATTGGCACTACTGAGAGCAGAGCTGGCCTGATATGGGGAGAAAAGAGTGATGTGGCTTAATAAGCACTATGGAAAAATAATGTAAATTCTCTATATTATCATCTGTACTAGATAGTTTCCAGTTATCTTTTATATCCATGTGCTACACAGCCTTGTGTTTCAGGAGACGGCCTGCATGGATCATATAAACAGGACCCCCTTGTCCTCTGGCTTTGGATAGATGTTGATTAATGGTTAGGCCTGGTAGGGCACTAGCAGGTGTGGGGAGAAGCAAGGTGGCATATGTAGTATTTTGGCTTCTTCTGTGTAGACTCCATGTGCTGGCTGTGCCCTTGACTGAAGGTCACAGCTCCTGTCAGGATGCTCTCCCCACACAGTTTCTGCTCTCTCCTATTTCCACTTTTCATGCCTTTCCCCTTGCCATTTTAGACCTAAGGAGTTAACTGACTGTCTCCCACTCACCCCCACATTACCAATGCCACAAGCTTGCACTGTCCTTTATGATTTTGCTCTGGCATGTGTACTACTTTGTAAAAAGACCCTTTATTAAAATCCTCTCAAAGTATTTGTTTATAAGCAGTTTCCACCAGCACTCTGACTGATACACTATCCTGTGATAGCATCTGACACTCTCTCATTACAGATTTATTCTTTTGGCTTTCATTGTACCATCAAAAGAACACTGTTAGGAACTTCAAATCCATTATCAACCACTTATATATCCACATAAAACATAAATGTTTTCTGATTTAACATCTTATCATGCCTGGCATCATTCAAGGAAGGGCTATCACATGATTTATCAATGGACAGTTGACAGGAGATCTTTGAGGTCTGACAACTTAGTTCGCAAACTCATCCTAGAAAAAGTGCTACATACCTCATTGCTGAATACCACTATGGTCACCTTTGAAGTACTCCCCTTGGGAAGCTATGCCTATGCTAGTATACCTAGTCCATCTTCAAAGCAATTTTAGAACTATTTTTCTGGAATGGCCATCAGAGCTGTCGTCATATTACCTTCGATGTCCTGAATGTCATCAAAATGTCTTCCTTTCAATATTTCCTTTAACTTCAGTTAAAGAAAGAAGTCATTGGGAGCCAGATCAGGTGAGTAGGGAGGGTGTTCCAATACAGTTATTTTTTTACTGGCTAAAAACGCCCTCACAGACATTGCCATGTGAGTTGGTGCATTGCCATGAATTGTTGGCAAAAAGTTCAGGTTGTTTTCGTGTAACTTTTTCATGCACCCTTTGCAGCACTTCCAAATAGTAAACATGGTTAATTGTTTGTCCAGTTGGTACAAATTCATAATGAACAATCTCTCTGATATTTAAAAAAAGATTAGCAACATCGTTGCAACAAGTTCCTGAACTTAATTGTCCGACCTCATATGTTATTGTCTTTTATAGTCCGTGTTGAAGACAGTGTAGTATGGTGATAAAAAGTCATATCATCTGAATTTTTATCATGGTTCTGTTGCTTACTAATTGTGTAACTGAATAATTTTCTTCCCATCCTGAATCTTAGTTTCACCATTTGAAAAATAAGAGTAATATCAATATCTATCTTATGGGGTTTTTATGATGATTTAAATGACTTAGTCATTCTAAGTACTTAACATAATACATAGTAACTTCAGTAAATGCTTTCTATTATTAACACCTAGCATATTTATTATTGTATGAACCCATTCATTTAATAAATCTTGAGTTCCTATTGTGTGTCAGGCATTGTATTATGCCTAGGATAAAATGTTGAGGCAAACCACAGTCCTACCTACATGTAACTTAAGGTCTAGATCTAGAGGCAAAAATACAGGGACATTTAAACATAATCACAAATCACAGTCACAAATAAATGTAAAACTCGATAAACACCATGTAGGAGAAATGCTTGGCATCGTATGATTAAATAATAGAGGCGTTATACTTTTGAAGGAAGAGTAGGTGTCAATTAGACAAAGAGAAAAGAGATCTGAACAGAGGGAAAAACAAGTTCAAATACACTGGGGGAGGGGAGAGGATAGTGAATATGAATAATTGGGAAAGCTCAGGTGGCTATAAGAGAGCAAAATCAAGGTAGAAATACAATTAAGGGTTAGATATACATGGCCTTGCACACAAGGTTAAAAAAATTGTCTTTGTATTAATAGAAATAGGAAGCCACTGAAGGTTTTAAACATGTATGTGAGTTTGTGTGTGAGAGTGTGTGTGTGAGTGTGCGTGTGTGTGTGTGTGTGTGTGTGTGTGTGTCAAGCTCACTGCATTTTTTAAAAAAAGTCATTTTAACTAACTGCATTGTGGAGATGTAAGATGGATGCGGACAGACCAATTAGGAGGCTATAGCAGTAGTTCAGGGAAGACATGAAGGTTACTTAGACTAAAATGGTAACAGTGAAGATTGAAAATAGTAGATAAATTTAAAAGGTACAATTGGCAAGACTTGATGATGGGTTAGATCTGAGAGAACATTTCAAGGATCACACCAAGTTTCAAGATTTTTGGAATTGGATAGACAGTTGTGCCATTCGATTGAGTTAGGACACACTGAAATAGAACCAAGTTGGTAGTAGAGAGATCATATATTCTATTTTAGATATTCTATTTTAGATATATTCTATGTGAATTAATTTTGAAACATTCAAAAAGATATGTCACATTTTTAAAAGTTGAATGGGTATTAGAGATGTACCATGGACTCATATTTTCTATAGGGATAAATAAGAGGATCTTAAGTTCTGAATTCTCATCATAATTTCATCACCAATCAACTATATAGTCTTTGGCAAAACATTCACCTTTCTTGAGTCTTAGCTTTTCCAACTGCAAAATGAGGAGGCTGAATAATGTGATCTACAAAAATAAGGTCCCTGGATTCTCTAAAGTGCTTTGGTTTTATAGAACTTAATAAGCAAGCCAAGGACAGGAGCCAATTTTCATAGTTTTATATTCTAATCATACAATTCTACCTCCTCCTATTCCCTAAATGAATGGCCCAGAGTTAACTGCTACCTTAAATTAGGAACAAAGTAACATCTGGAATATGCCAGCTAGATATATTAAAGTCAATTATTTGATTAATAATAATCAAGTACATGTGTATTATGGATCAAACTTTTGAAGACTAAGGTTGTCTGTCTTTTTTATACCTTTCTTTAGCAACAACCAATCAATTTAGCTGGATAATTATTCCAAATTTTCATTTTCCTTCTTTTATTTCAAATACCATCATATCTTTACTATTGATGTTAATGTATCTATAATTTTATTTGATTACTCCAAAAATGACTTGAGAAAGCAAATAATAAAAGGTTTCTCAGTACAATACAGTTGCTAAAACGAAAGTAAATATTATACTTGTATTAAATATAGAAGAAAGGGGAGCAAAGGTCTCAAACAGTCCCCTAAATGAATATAATTACTGAGTAAGCATTAGGCTTAAGCGAACTTCTTGGCAAACAAAACAGAGAGAAACATGAGTATTTATATGATATTCATAGTCTGATCAAAGGAAGTATGTCTGTACTCTATGAGCAAATTTTTTCTTCTGGACTACATTCCAAAAAGAATTACAGTAAGTCCTCACTTAACATCATAGATAGGTTCTGCAACTTTAAATGATAAGATGTATAACAAAACCAATTTTACCATAAGCTAATTGATGTAGACAAGAGTTAAGTTCCTACGGCATCTCATCAATGTTAAAATGAAACGATGTTGAATGAAATGACATTATTCGAGGATCTGCTGTAATCACATGGATTCTTAGACTGGGAACACTGAAAAATAACATAGTAGTTTCCCATCTATCTAGAAAATAAGTGTGCCCAAACTCTAGAAAACGGTGGGGATGTGAGAGGTGATAGAAAGAAAGAGAATCAATATTATTGGTACCCAAAGGTGACCCATATTAAATGTTTTATATTCATTATATTTTATCTTCACCAATTTCCTATGAGTTGGTAATGATTACATATGAGAACATGAGGATTTGTAGAGATTAAACATCCATAGTCTGTGTTATATGTATTCACAATCTTTGGTGTGTTGAGCATCAACTTTAAGGGTATTGGTTCATATTGATTTCTACTGATTACTGTGCCTAGTGCCAACTTCATGCCCCCTTTGTCTTGGGGTATGCTGTCTCAATGCCACATTGATGGCATAGGGATAAGGGAGAGACATGCAACCTAGTCCTAGGGTCCAACTTCCCTGATAAACATCCTACTAATCTGAGTTGTTATGACCTCTTAAGGGTGCTGCCACCATTTTGGCCATGAATTTCATGGGTACCTATTGAACATTCATTCTGTTCAGGTTTCTGGGAATCTCTCTTCTCCTCCTCTCCTTGACCTTATGTGTCACTTTTCTCTTACATCTGTCCCTTAGAAGGAACCAAGGTTCTTTTTGCTCCACAACTTGCAAAAATTCTGGTCTCCTAATTGAAATGAGGTGAGTGAAAGCTAATTAACACAATTATCTCAAGAAATATCCTGTAACACGAGTAAATTAAAATTTAAAAAATAAAAATCCAGGTATTGCAAAAAAAAAATGTGCATCTCATACTAGTATAGAATAGAGCTTGAATGCATGGTCTTAAAAATAAAACAGAAATGGCTTGAATCACAGTTCTGCCACTTAGTTGGTTTGTGACTTTGGGTAACTTATCTTCCCATTCTGTATCTCTTTCTGCTTTTCCAAAATGGGGATATGTAGTGTTTGCCTAATAAGACAATTTTGAGGATTAAATGAGATCATAAATGTGCTGAGCACAAGGTCCAACATGTACTATTGTTCAATCATTAAAATATTCCCAAGTAACTTTTTCAGTGAGAGTACACGAGAAGTATACAAAAATCAACTCAAAATAGGTCAAAGATGTAAATGTAAAAGCTGAAACTATAAAACTCTTAGAAAAAAAAAGTTGGGAAAAAGGCTCCATAACAAAATTTGTTGATTATTTCTTTGGTATTACATCGAAAGCACAAACAACAGAAGATCAATTGCACTTCATCAAAATTAAATACTTTGGTACACCAAAAGACACTATCAACAGAATGAAAAGGCAACCTGCACAAACACAGAAAGTATTTGCATATCATATATCTGATAAGGAATTAATGTCCAGAATTTATAAGGAACTCCTAATACTCAACAACAAAATAATAAACAACCTGATTTAAAAATGGACACAGAGCTCGAATAGACATTTCTCCAAGGATATGCAAATGGCCAATAAGCACACGAAAATATGCTCGACATTATTAATCATTAGGGAAATGCAAATCAAAACTCCAATCAGATGCTATTTTACACTCATTAGGATAGCTGTTACCAAAACAAAACAACCCCAAAACAGAAAATAACAAGTGTTGGTGAGGATTGGAGCCCTTGTGCATTGCAAGATGTTTGAAATATGAAATGGTGAAGCTTCTGTCAAAAATAGCATAGTGGTTCCTCAAAAACTTAAACACCAAATTACAATATGATCCAGCAATTCCACTTCTGGGTATATGCTCCAAAAGAATTGAAAGCACACACTCAAACAGATATTTGTACACTCATATTCATAGCAGCGCTATTCACAATAGCTAAAAGATAGAAGCAATCCAAGTGTCCCAGAGCAGATGAATGGATAAACGAAGTGTATTACATACATACACTTGGATACTGCACAGCTTTACAAAGTAATGAAATTCTGAAATATGCTACATGGATGAACCTTGAAGACATTTAAGTTTCAGTAAAATAATCAAGGCACAAAAAAATAAACAGTATGATTCCACTTATATGAGGTACATAGAGTAGTCATAGTCATAGAGACAGAAAGTAGAGGTGGTTACCAGGGGCTGGGGTAGGAGCAGGGGGAGTTGTTGTACCCTCTACCTGCACAGAATTTCAGTTGGGAAGATGAAAAGTTGTGGAGATGGATGGTGGTGGTGATGGTTGCACAATAAGGTGAATGCACTTGACGCCACAGTACCATACGCTTAAAAATGGTTAAAATGGTGAATTTTATGTTATGCATATTTAACCACAATAAAAAATTAGACTGCTTACTAACACTCTAGAATCACAGGCAGAAATACCTCCTCTCCTACTGAGAACAGCAAATTCAATCTAAATGACAACTCAAGACACATTAGCTATAACTGCAAAATAACCTGAACAAAATAACTCCAATGCATGTTGTAAATTCAAGTGTGTATTCCTTAAGTTTAAGGATATGTCTATGATAAGTTAGGAAATTCCCCTTCCACTTACTGGTGTTCTCGGTTCCCAATTTTAGCCTTTGATTCTGAGCAAAGACACATTTTTCCCTGGAGTATTTTGGCCTTTAACTGCCCTTTCTGGTTAATGTCATAGATCATCTAGCAGACCTGAGAATTAGCTACTTCTGAATCTTATTTTTAACACATGTACATTTAAGATTAGCCCTGGGTAACATTGTTAATTAGTAGAGGTTTCCCTGTAATTTTAAAAATATATCCCTTTTCCCCCTCCAGAAACCTAACTTATAATACTTGACCCAGGTTATGGGACTTACTTTCTTCCCTCATCAATAAGGATTTATCTTTTGCCCCATTTTAGAAAGCAAAACTTTCTAGTAAACTTTCAGCCAAAGTTAAATTAATTGTTTGACAGCGGCTTTAAATGTTTATCATATTTTAAAATTTTTATTAAATTTATTGGGGTGACATTTGGTTAGTAAAATTACATAGGTTTCAATTGTACATTTGTATAATACATCATCTCTATGAGTATATTGCATTGCGTGTTTGCCAGCCAGAGTCAGTTCTCCTTCCATCACCAAACCAGGGTGCCAAAAAAATGTAAGATCTCTATCTTAAAATGTGTATACATTTTTTGGCACCCTCTGTATATTTGACCCCCTTTTCCCTCTTCTATAACCCTCCCCTACCCCCTTACCTTCTGGTAACCGCTAAACTGTTGTCTGGGTTTATGAGGTTTTATTTCTTTGTCTTGTTCATTTGTTGCTTTCAATTTTATACACCACATGAGTGAAGTCATATGGTTCTTCACTTTTTCTGTCTGACTTATTTCGCTTAGCATAATAATCTCAAGATCCATCCATTTTTCACAAATGGCAGTATTTCATCTTTTCTTATAGCAGAGTAATATTCCACTGTCCCATATTTCTTATGCTTTACATTTTGACATGAGCTTCCAGTACTTCATCCCAAACAGATGATGTGAAAATTTCAAAACACTACAGCAGTGTTAATAAACAAAATTGTGAGGGATAAATGGAAGATAAATCTTTCTTTGTGTAACTCAAATTATAAGAAGGCTGCTGCCTATTCCACCTAGATGTGAGCCTGATATTATATAAAAGTTTGTTTGTTTTTTTTCTCATAAAAACTATGGAAAGACCGGATGAAAAAAATTACCTATGTTTGATTTCTTGACATATTTATTCAATACACTCTGATATAGTTAATTCTGAATACTTTTTAATGACTGCTTGAGAGCAACCACACACACACACACACACACACACACACACACACACACACACACACTTTTCTTCTTTGATCAGGTGAATAATAGAAGAATATGCTGATCAGTGCTCACTGGTAATAAAAGACAAAGCAAACATGGTATTTCAGAGGGAAAAGGTACTTTTTTTTTGAGTGTATGGCGTTGGTATTTCTAGGTAATATCATATGAGACTCATTTCTCAATTTGAATAGATGGACCTACCAAGCTGCAGAGATTGACCTTGACTTGCAGGCATGGCACAGAGTACAGAAAAAGGTACGAGGGCATTAGCATCATGTTGTGCTCATATATATATTTTTTTAATTTACCTTCAGCAGTGCAACTTTCTCTAGTGCTTCTCCTGTGGCCATGCTGTTTTTAATTTGGACATCTTTTATTTTAAAAAGAACACAGCAGCAACTGAACTCCAAAGAAAAACCCACCCCTAACTCAGTTGTCTTTAACAAGACAAGAGATGTTGTGTTTTCTTAGGGATAGCAGAAGTAGAAGTTGCACCTCAGTAAAATCCTAAAGGAATAAAGTGCATTAAGGGACAATTATTTCATGCTTGCAATATCATGATTCAACTCTGAAAGAGACATTTCTATACATGGAACCTCAGTAAATGAACAGTAGAGAAACATTCATATATTGTTGCAAAGAGAAGTTTTGCTACTTTCCTTCTTTTTCTATTCTTTTATTTCTCTTATTTATTTATTTTTTGAGGGCAGTGTCACTAGCCCTCATATGTGGGACCCGAACTGGGGCCGCTGGCTTCCCAAGCCAGCGCTTAACCACCACGCCACTCAGCCGGCCCTTTATTTCTCTTCTTTTTAATAACTACTAGTCCCTATTGATTTTAATTTCAACTTACATCCTACTCCAACTGCTAGAGTTATTCCTCTCACAGTTTAACATCTTTTCATCTCAGAAAGTGGACTTGGTTCAAACAACATTAAAAGAGCGCCAATATCAAAGGATATTGCCACGCAGGTTTTCTTTCCTTAAATTTACCTGGCCTCCCCTCCTGGAATCACTATAGCTTGGTGGGTCAGTGCCCCAAACACCATAGGCACCCGTGAGGCTCCAACTTGCCAGCCAAAGCCACCCAGCAAACACATCCTACACAGAGGCTGCTTCTACCAAAGGCCACTTTTCAGAGGCTGGGAGAGGTAGCTATTTTGTCTATTTCATATAAACAAACATAGAAAGTCGAACAAAATGAAAAGACATAAGACTATTTCTCAAATGAAGGAACAAGAAAAATCTCCAGAAAAAAACAACAACACAAAACCTGAGGAAACCTGGAAATGTTAACGGCAATGTGGCTTTCACTGTAATAAATTTTTTTAAACATTCACCATATGCTTTGATCACATCACTACACACACACACACACACACACACACACACACACACACACTCATGTGCGCTCGCTTGGTGGCAAATAAATGTATACACACTTTAAGGAAAGAAAACCATATTAAAGTTGTAATACTCAATATATACCGATAAAAAAAGATGACTACAAGTCACATTTGAGTTCTGCAGTGACAAGAGGTGCTCAAAGTGGTTGCCATCCGTGTCCAGACACTTCTGATTATGGCGAACTACTGCTTGAGCAACCATGACCAAAATGTCCACTTGTATACATGTTTTTGGCATCTCCAGTACGTATATACAGAAGGTGCCAAAAAGAAGTATACACATTTTAAGAAAGGAAAAAATTGTGTTAAAATTGTAATACTTGACATATAAAAATAACAAAAGATGAATGTAAGTCATGTGAATACATTTTTGGGGCACCCCCCTGTATACACACACAATGAAATATTATTGAGCAATAAAAAGAATGAAATCTTGCCATTTGTGACAACATGGATGGACCTACAGAGTATTTTGCTAAGTGAAATAAATCAGATAGACAAAGACAAATAGCATATGATATCACTTATATGTGGAATCAAAATAAATGAATAAACAAAGCAAAATAGAAACAGACCCATAGATATATAGAGAACAAACTGATGGTTGCCAAAAGGGAGAGTGATGGGAAGAAAAAGAAAAAAAAAAGGCAGAACTGAGGCTTTTCCCAAAAGAAGAAGGTATAATTCCAACCTAAAGGATATGGGCTACCATGACAAAGAGAAAAGTGATAGCACATCTAATATGCAAGGGCACTAATATTCAAATGGACTATTCTATTTTTCTTCTCTCTACAAGTTACATGATAATACATTTTTGGGAAAGGGAAAAATAAGCCAGGGAAAATGCCATGTATCCTACACTAAAGACGTGAAGTGGACCCTGTCATATTCTCCTACTAAGTATATTTGAGAGGCAGTTGTTTCTGAAACTCTTTTTCTGGGTTAGGTTTTCTCTAGGACCAAGGCGATTAAATATTAACTTCTAGAAAAAATATGAATTGTACTGTGAACACCAATATCATATCTAAAAACCAATTAGTTAGTTCTCAAATTAATTTTTTAAAAATCTGGCCATTTACTTACAGATTGTAACCTAATAGCCTTGGGCTAGGAAACAGGTAATTTCTACCCTAGTTGTTTTGGAGAAAACATATGATGTTTCTGAGCCATACTCCCCAGTGATCATTGCAGAGGACTTCAATGAGTATCACTGCTTTGAGATTGGGTCTGAAAATTCTTGAGAGGAAGAAAGATTTAACTTCTCTCATTACTTTCTATCATGTTTTCTTTGCTTTACACCCTAATATTAAGCTGCATAACGATCAATTTATAATGAGTGAACTTTTGCCATAACCTAAATGCCTCTTGCTGAAAATATAGAAAAGGCGATTTCCAAATTAAGTAGCTAAAGTAAATTCAAGCAGTCTATTCAGAAGTAATTGTCTGAAAAACAAATATTAGCTAATGGGGGTGAGGAGCAAGATTTCCAATATACACAATGAAGCCATATTATAAATCTCTCTTTGTTGTTCATGCTAAAAACTTCATTTGAAACACAGTTGTAAATTGTTGTACAAACTTACAGAAGACACTGACTTTAATAAGACCCACATGGTGCCTTAATTATCAAATCTTGTACAAGATTGAGTACACAGTTCCTTTATATGAATGTTGCTAACTACAAAAAAAGAAAAAAAATGTTCAAAGGTTTCAGGATATACCAAATTTCATTGATTCCTTTTTTCACATACTGAAATCAAACTCCCTTTAAGATTGATTGTATGCGAGAGTTTAATAAATAAAACACTTTTTTTTTCTTTCTTGGTGTAAAAATGTAATGCATCTTACAATTGATGGCATCCTAGAGTTGATAAAATATGGTATTACCTTGCTATTGTTACTGAGCCAAATTATATATGCTTTATTTTCTACTTGATTATTCAAGCTTCACAGAATGAGAAGTTTCTGCCCTAATAACTTCCTGAAACCTGAAATCATAATTTTTATTTGAATCTTTGCTTCTGAATAGTCATAATTTAATCTCATGTTACTCTCTTTCATATAAAATAAAATACTGTACAGATTGGTATGCCACATCCACACTTTAAGATATATTTATTGACTATACTAGATCGACAAAAACATCACTTATGACATTTGATTCAGTTTTTATAGTCAAGTAGTTCCTCTATTGTCTATTATAGAAAAATTCTTTAGTATCACAGCAATAATAGTGTATTAATTTACCAATGTCAAACAAACTCAAATTAAGTTACTAAGAACATTTTAACTTTGGCCTTAAATTTTAATTTGGTAGAGATTATATATGTGTGTATATATGTGTGTATATATACATATATGCAATAAATGACAATGATAAAAAATAACAGTTTTAATGTACTTCATTTGTCATCAAAATGTTATTTGGAAATAGATTAACATTTACCATAAAAATTCAGACAATAATTAAAATGATTTATCAGTTAATCTTTCACTCAAAACATATGCAAGTTGAATGTATTATACTCAATACCACACTAAATTTGTTATAAGAAACACAAGTTCTAATAATCAACTATCTATGGCATCACTCGAACTTCAGAATGTTTGGGTTGCTCATGTGCTGGCTGGCATAGCTCTTTTTAATCAATACAATCCAAGCAATTAAAGTAGAATCTATGAAAACAAAATAAGCAAATATTTTAACTAATTTTATGGTAAATTAATATAATAGTCTTTTTTGTGGGCTTGGATTATACATATTTGAACTTACACTAAGCAAATTCATCACTAAATGATTTTTAAAACACTGTGCTATATGATAAGCTGCTAGAAGTTTGGTATCAGTTTTTATTAAACTCTATTCCTCAGCACCTAGAAAAGTGCTTTCAATACCAGAGAATCCTTAGTAACAGTCTGTGAAATAAACTGCAGAAATAGAAAAACATGTTGCAGGCCAGCCAAGTGGCGTGGTGGTTAAGTGCTAGCTTGGGAAGCCAGCGGCCCTGGTTTGGTCCCACATATGAGGGCCAGTGACACTGTCCTCAAAAAAAAATCATGTTGCCTAGCTCCATAGTATAAACATTTGAGTGAGAGATTATATGTTCTTTCTTTCCTGCCGGACAGTACAACATTTGCAGACTCAAACATAATAATGGAGCATTCTCAGAAATACGCTGATACGTTTACATTACTAGCTATGATTAGAGACAAGAAACTTACCTCTCAAAGTCCGAGTCTCCTCATCTATGAAATCAGAAGATTAGACTACAAAGTGCACACACAGGGAGAAATGTTTTATGAACTAAATACTATACATCCAATTAAAAGATGGGCAGACGACCTGGGTAGACATTTCTCCAAAGAGGACATGCATATGGTCAATGGACATGCAAAGGGATGTGCAAAGTCGCTACTTATCGCTGAGGTGCAAATTGGAACCACAATGAGATGGCGCCTCACACCTGTCAGGATGGCTGTCATCAATGGATCAGCAAACAGAAAGTGGTGAAGATGTGGAGAGGGAGGAACTCTCCTATACTATTGGTGGGACTGTAAATTGGTGCAGCCACTGTGGAAGACAGCTTGGAAGTTCCTCAAAAAATTAAAAATAAAACTGCCTTGTCAGCCAGCAATTACACTCTTGGGTATTTATCCAAAGAAATCCAAAACAGGACTTCCAGTAAAATGGTGGAATAGACAGATGCTGTGCTAACTACCTCCCAGGATCACACCAAAATAACAAACAATTTATACAACATTCAACCCCGGATGTCCCCAGAACACTAGATGAACAGAACCACTAAACGAAGAACTTAAAGAGGAGGCCATGTCAAGTCTGGTAGGAGGAGCAGAGACGAGAGAGGGCAAACCCCATGAGGGGAGCCCCAGCTGTGGGGAGGCTTCTCCGGTTGGGGGAGAGACCGTCCGGCTACACATCAAGCTCACCAGCCAAGTTCCTTTGCCGGGAAGAGAAGTTCTAAGATAGCTGGCAGTAAATTAGTGAGGACTCTCTTTGCCCAGCTCAGTGAGGCTAGGAGCGAATAGGGAATCAGTGGGGCTGGCACACGGGCTTGCTCGCCGGTGAGCACTTACCTGGTTCCTGGTGGAGGGAGTGGCTGTGTGAGCCGGGAGCCTGCGGGGACGGACTGAACTGAGCACCTTTGGTGCAAAGGCTGGAGGTTTTTGAACTATTATTCCCCCTGGTGTGGAGCCTGCATGCAAGTGGTGTAAGCAGGGTGCCATTTTGTCAGGGTGGGGCCCTCCCACAGAGGATCAGGTCCGGGACCTCATTGGTCCGGTGGAATTGGTGCAGAAGTGCGTGTGTGCGTGCGTGCACATGCGGCCTTAGATCCCCACCCTCCACACAGCTTATGCTGTGTTGCTAGGGAAATGCCTGGTGGGTGTGCTCCGGCTCCAACAGGCTGCTCACTGAGACAAGGGAGTGCACAAGCTGCCTTGGGTCCCACTCTCCACACTGCGCTTGCAGAATTGCCAGGCTGGTGATTGGTTGTCGGGCTGCTTGGCCTGATCTGCAAGTGGATAATTGGGGCAGGCTGAGACTGGGAGTTTTCCTGGGAGTGTTGGGCTGTGAGCTGTGTGCCTGCGTGATCCAGCCAGGGCTCTCCTGGTGATCTATCTAATACATCAAAGCAATCCCAGAGCGACAGCCAGAATGGGGAAACAAAGAAACATGTCACAAGTAAAAGATCAGAAGAAACCTCTAGAAATGGAACCAAATGAAACAGAGGGAGCCAATCTTTCAGAGACAGAGTTTAGAACACTGATGATAAGAATGTTTAAGGAACTTAGCGAGGACATAAAGAAGGGTAGGGAAACCATAAAAAACACCCTGTTAGAACTAAAGAATACAATAACTGAAATGAAGAAGACACTCGAAGGAATCACCAGTAGAGTAGATGAAGCAGAGGAGTGGATCAGCAATTTGGAAGACAAAATAGCCGAAATCACCCAGTTGGCACAACAAAAGGATCAAAGAATAAAAAACAATGAAAATAGTTTAAGAGCCAGCCCTATGGGACAAGATGAAGCCCAACCACCTTCGACTCATAGGAATACCAGAAGGAGAAGCGAAGAAGCAAGGGGTAGAGAATGTATTTGAAAAATAATGACTGAAAACTTCCCTATCCTGGTGAAGGAAATCAACATACATGCCCAGGAAGTGCAGAGGGTTCCAAACAAACTGAACCCAAACATATCCACATCAAGACACGTCATAGTTAAAATGGCAACACTTAAAGACAGAGACAGAATTCTAGAGGCAGCAAGAGAAAGACAGCAGTTTACATACAAAGGAACTCCTGTTAGACTAACAGCTGACTTGTCCACAGAAACTCTGCAGGCCAGAAGGAAGTGGCAGGAGATATTCAAAGTGACACAAAATAAAGGTCTACCCAAGATTTCTCTACCCAGCATGGCTATCACTTAAAATTGAAGGAGCAATAAAGAGCTTCTCAGAAAAGAATAAGCTTAAGGAATTCATTACCACCAAGCCAGCATTGCAAGAAATGTTAAAAGGGCTTTTTTAAACAAAAGAAAGGGGTAAACAAGCTAACCCAGGAAGACCAGGAATACAAATAACAAAATGGGAATACATATGCACCTATCAATAATCATTTTAAGTGTGAATGGGCTAAATGCTCCAATCAAAAGATAGAGAGTGGCTGAGTGGATAAGAAAATAGGACACATGTATATGCTGTTTACAGATGGAATAAGATATTTCATGTAAATGGAAATGAGAAAAAAAAAAGAGCTGGAGTACCAATGCTTGTTTTGGACAAAATAGACTTTAGAATGACTATGGTAAAAGACAAAGAAGGGCACTATAACCCTAATAAATATCTATGCACCCAACATAGGAGCTCTTAATTACATGTAACAGATTTTGACAGACATAAAGACAGAGATCAACAGTAACACTATCATAGTAGGGGACTTCAGCACCCCATTGTCACCAGTGGACAGACCCTTTAGACAGAAAATCAACACAGAAAGAGTGGCCTTAAATGACACTTTAGACCAGCTGGACTTCATTGATATTTTTGGAGCATTTCACCCTGAAAAAACAGAGTGTACATTCTTCTCAAGTACACATGGGACATTTTCCAACATAGACCATGTTAGGCCACAAAACAAGTCTCAGTGAATTTAAGAAGATTGAAATCATATCAAGCAGATATAAAGGAAAAACTGATGGCTGCTGGCTGGGAGGGAGTGGGGATGAGGGAGAGGGGGAAGGTTTTGGACAGTGTAGGTGGGTGACTACAATGTTGCCACAGGGATATGGGGGCAGTTCTGGGAATGTAATTGAAAATATTGCGAAGAGACTATTATGTTAAGTGAAATACGTCAGTAGGAGAAAGACAAGTACCATATGATCTCACTTATATGTGGAATCTGAAAAACTGAATGAGCGAGCAAAGTGAACAGACTCATAGATATAGAGGAAAAACTGAGGGTTGCTAGTTGGGAGGGGGGTGGGGATAAAGGGGAAGGGGAAGGGATTAGACAGCGTAAATAGACAACTACAATATTGCCACAGGGATATGAAACACAGTTCAGGGAATATAATAATGTAAAAATTTTGTGGCATGTCAGATAGTCAAATGTCTTATTAGGGAAACCACTTCATGGATGGAGAAGAGGCTTGATCACTGCACTATATACCTGAAGCTGATGTTGTATAGTATTGTATGCCAACTGTAACTGAATATATAGATAGTCATGGAATGTGGAGTATACTGTGGAAGGGAGTCAAAGGAATTGTAATAGATATGTATGATATGGGGCGGAGGAGTGGGGTGGCGAACTGGGGGAGGGGGTTTGTCACTTTGGGGGGTAAAGAGTATAACTATTGCATTGTGTTGTACATCTGAAACTAATAAAAAAAAAGAAAAAAAATCCAAAACACTAATTTGAAAAGATATTTGCATCCCCATGTTTACTGCAGTGCCATTTACATTAGCCAAGATATGGAAACACCTGAAATGCCCACCAGTAGACAACTGGATAAACAATCTGGCACATTTATACAATGGAGTATTAACTTTGCCATAAAAAAGAATGAAACCTTACCACTTGCAAAAACATGGATGGGCCTAAAGGGTATTATGTTAAGTTTAGTAAGTCAGACAGAGAAAGACAAATACCATATGATCTCATTTATATGTGAAATCTAAAGAACAAAATAAACAAACAAATATAACTGAAACAGATTCATAGATGCAGAGAAGAAACTGATGGATTAAGAAATACAAATTGGTAGGGCAAGCTGAGTGGCTCAGTTGGTTAAGAGCTCCCTCAAGAGTGTGAGCTGAGCTCTGAGCAACAGCAGTTCAATGCCCAGCCCGAGCTGAGCTCGGGTGGCAGGATGGCTCAGCTACAAAAAAAAAAAATAATGAAAAATAAAAATAATAAAAATAAATAAAAAAGAAATACAAATTGGTCATTATGGAATGGTCATGGGGATGTAAAATACAGCACAGGGAGTATGACCAATAATATTGCAATAACTCTGTTTTCTGCCAGATGGGTACTAATCAGGGGGATCACTTCATAATTATATAAATGTCTAACCACTATGCTGCACACCTGAAGCTAATATAAAATAATACTGAATGTCAACTGTAACAGAAAAAAATTAAACATTTAAAAAAAATAAAGAATACAAATTTTAGCTTTAAAAAAAAATGTGTAAGTTGACTTCCATGTTGCTTGACATTAGGGGGCACCATCAATGTGTATAACAAAGAGGCTAACTCCATTTTTGATGTTTCACTGTTGTTAGCTTTTAAGTCTCACCACACTTCCATCCCTTTTTCTTTTTTATTCTTTAAAAGCTTTATTGAGGTATAATTCACATAGTACACAATTCATTCATTTAAAAGGTACAATTTAATCACATTTACAACCTAGTATCCATTGACAGATAAACGGACCAAGAAAATATGAAAAGGACTTCTTGCTTCCAGTGGTGGTGGGTTAGGTTATTCAAACTAACCTTTCCATTGTAAAAAAAAAAAACCTGAATAAACTATTTAAAAAATATATGTTACGCACACAATGGAATACTCTTCAGCCATAAAGAGGAAGGAAATCCTGCCATTTGTGACAACACCGATGGACCTTGATAAGCAGAATGAGTCAGACAGAGAACTTCCTTCCCTTTCTGACTCACATTTGAGCAAGCTGACGAAAAAGCTAGAGAGCTCCCCACTTTTTGGTGCCAGCAGGAAGTTTAAACCACATAAATCCAGGACTGCTTGTAAGAATCCTAACCCTGACTTCAACCACTAATCTAATAAAACCCCAAGCCAATCTCCTTTTCCTCATCACTCAAGCCATTTTCAGACAAACTTGGAAGCCACTCTGCTATCTCTAGAAAGCTTCATATGTAAGTACTACATGTTTTAATACCTCCTTGGTGTGTGTATGAAGTTTCATCAGTTATCACTGAAACTAAATTTTGAATAAGGGGCAATCTCCCCCGACACCCACATACTTTCTGCAGAATAGACAGAACAATATCAGTCATAGTCAATGTGAATGGATTTCCTTTTCATTATACAGTGTATAGTCAGTGCTGCTGTACACAGCGGACCTGGAAAATTCCATCTATTTGCAACAACAGAAATACCACCATTTGTATTTTTGAATAATATAAGTTTATTTCTGGAAAAAGGTCAACTATTTTCAACATAGCTTTTCCCTCCCTAGCACCTCTTTACAAATGAGGAACAAAAAATTCACAGAAAAACAGTTAAGTAATTCATGTAGGGTCCCACATTATTTAGTTGAAGAACAAGAACTAAAGCCCAAATTTTCAGGTTCCCAATCCCGTGCTTTTTTCGATACACAACTTTGATTTTATGACCTCCCCACCAACTCCAAGGACACCTGGTTCTGAGATCTCCCAAGGTTTGGCCTTCTTTTCATGTACAAAAAGTTGTTCTGTACATACACAAATTTCACAGCCTCCTGAATAGCCACGTCCACTCACCTAACTCTGCCCTGGATCTTTAGAAAATCTCTTGCATGTCCACTCAAACTTCCTAAAAGGATCACTTGGTTAATGATGAATCTCTGTATATGGTGTCTCAAACTGAACTTTAAGTATTACGTATTTGTACCTATTATCTCTTTGTTTAAAGCATAAGCTTCATAAAGGCACTAACAGTGCTAGGCACATAGTAGTTGATCAAGTAATAATTATTTGTTCAGTATTGTATCTGTACTGTCAGATAATCACCATACCATATTATTAGAGAATGAGAATGTAAACTTATTTGATCAATATACTCAGAATTTTTCTATAATTCCAGTTTACTGTAAAAAAATTAACAAGATATAGAGAAGATGCTGGTGCTATGACGTATACGTCAGGTCCCTTAACTGATTTTAATTCCATATGATATTCCAAGCTGTTTTTTTGTTTTAATCAATGCAAATGGTCTAGTTTATATTCTTACAGATGTTTTTCTGATGGACTTTTTGGTCACTGAACCGCGCATTTTGTTTATTTTACCTAAACAATGAATACAGTTTTATAGGAGACAAAACAGGAAGAATAACAAAGAAAAATATTTTTTAAAGTGTCTATATTCCCCAAACAATCACCTAAAATCTCCCTTTGGAGAGAACTATGTAACTAACATATGTTAAAAATGTATCAAATCCATATAACCTAATGCCATTTTCCCCTATATTACTGTGTTTATAAAAAATTCTAGTTGATCTGTCTTCCAATATCCATAGATTAATGAAACAGGATTTTAGTGTTCTAGAATATAGGAGTAGGAATTGAAGGAAGATCATTTAGAGGAACAGACTGATCATTGTTACTGAGTGATGAGCAGTGTCATCATGATGCGGTGGAGACAGCACAGCTGGCCATTTTGCATCTTACTAGATGCACAACATCCTCATGTTGGCATAGGGAACAGCTCTTCATTTCAGAATGCTCTTGGATACTCTACGAAACCAGATCATAACTGGCAATGTAACCTATACATGTTAGAGTGAAAACATTTTCAAATACTTACCAGTAAGTTATCCAAATAGATTTTGCAGCAATTAGAGAGCAGATCTCTAGGGATTAATACATTTAAACATAACATACCAGGTGTCAGTTTAAAAGGCCTGATCATCATTGATCCAATGTGTTTCAGCACTAACACAGAAAGTTACACACAATTTACTAGGGTGTAGTATAGTAACAAGTGCAGAGATAAAGAGAGAAAGAGAGGGGGCAAAGAAACCAGACAAAGAGACAGAGAGAACAAGCCAACAGAAAAAGAACAAATTTCACACTTAAAAAACTTTCCCCGAAAAATGTCTATATAGCATAAAAGAAGTTTACCAGGTAAAAGCAGGTCATTTCTCTTTCCATTTTTAGTAAGGTAATTGATTATCAGTAATTGACATGAAATTTCTTTCCAAATGAGACCTTTTGTTGGTGAAAGAAAGAATAATAGTGCACAGTCAGGAAATCTTCCACTGTATAGTCCCAAATAATTGGCTGCCAGTATCTATTTTTGTTGGTATATGTCAGTTACATAAAACTAATCAACTTATTATCTAGATCCCTGTTTGATATTGCCAGTAAAATGTTATCTAAACCAGCATAATTTATGGTTTTATATTTCCAAGTTTTAAAAAATCACTTCTATCTTTAAAAGTGAGCTGCAAGCTGTGATATTATAGTTAAAACCCAATTGCAATTATGTTTATCATAAATGTGATAAATACATCTCTAGGTTCTACTTCCCTATCATTGTGGTCTTCTGAAAATATCAATTCATTTAATTCCAATATACAAATAGCTTCAGAATGTAGACAGTTACAATAACCTACATACTTTTTTCGAATACCAGCACAAAACTGAAACTGCACTTAATAGAGCAATGTGTTATCATACAAAGTTCTGCACACATTCATTGTATTACATGCTAATGCATTCTCATAAATTGTAATGAAATTCAAAGTACAACATAATCTTATTCCAAGCTACTAATTATCTAAACGTTGAAATGCATTTGTTTCATTTATTACTTTGGCTTTTAACTTTTCAAAATATACCCATGAAGTATCATTTTTCATGTAGTCTCTGTTTCAACCAATCACAGGCATTTCTCTCAATGCTAAATGTGAATCCACTTAAAAATTTTGAAATTAAGCAGCTGAACACAAGAAATTCGGGTCCTAAAGATGCCTGGGTCATTTTACTGACAGCCAGGACTACATCAAAATCACCAACACCCGTTTCTCCATTTACCAACCCTTTGCAGTGTTATTCAGAAAAAAATACTTCTCCCTCTTTCCAAGATTTTTCATGTAGAATCACACTAACTTTTTGTACTAAAACTGTAATCAGATTACAACTATTTTAGTATTGCTGAATACTAGTGCCAACATATACCTATTAGTATAGAAGGGCATAAAAAGCATAATGCTTAAAAACAGAATCTCAGGAGACAGAAAACCTAGGTTCAAATCTTAGTTTTTACTAAGATTTGATAGCATTAGTAGCTTTAGATTTAACAGCTTTTTGAACTTGAACAAGTTACTGAAGGTCTTTGTGCTTTTGTTTCCTCACCTGTAAGCTGGTGATAAGTATAGGACCTACCTCAGGGTATTATTGGAAGATTAAATTTATATATGTGAAACATTTAGAACAGTACCTCAAGAGCAAGTGCTGTGTAATTATTTGCCATTGTCATTTTTCAAAGTGATAAACTTTATCACTTTCCCAGAGATTTTCCTAAAAGGCATCAGAATACCAATGCCATTTTAATGTGAAATTATGTCAGCCAAGAAATCCAGGAGAAAAGTCTACAGATGATTTTTGGCTTCCCTTTGTTCCTAGAATCAAGACAGAACTGCTGAGTGAGGTCTAAAGTTCCCAAATGGCTTGGTTCCTACCTACCTGTCGAATCTCATGTTATAGCACAATCAAACCACAATGACCCCGTCTCACCCTCTCCCAATCCTTTTATTTTCTATGTTGTCTTATGGAGCTATGCACATGACCTCTGCATAGAATGTCCTTCCCTCACTTGGTCACCTGACTCCTGTATATCCTTCAGGTATCATCTCAGTGTCACTGCCTTGGCCAATCCATTAAGTGCTCTCAGACCTCTGTCAAGCTCTCTTTCTAGACTTCATCTGACTTATAACTGATTTAATTGGTCATTCCTTTATTATTGTGTGTCTCCACCACTTCATTTTCAAATACCCCGAGGGCATGGATTGTGCATGTTTTTGCTTAACACCATATCTCTAGTGCTTACAATGGTACCTGATAAAGAGTGGGAACTCAAGCATTTATCAACTGAATGAATAAATGAAAAAAGGAATATTATCCACTGGGAAACATTATCTTCATTTACACTAAATAGGAATTACACCTTCATTAACACTAAATAAGAAGCACAATGAATGAATCTAAAGATGCTGATGGCCAGAAATATTGGGCTGTCGGAAAAGTGATGACGTATTTCTTCTGTTTTTCATTGCAAAAATGTGTCATGACTTTGCCGACAACCTAATACTTTTCATGAAAAAGGAAATTATTCAGAGTGATGTCAGAAACATGGCAGCATGATGGTGCTCCTTGATCTCTCCCCTTGAAGTTACAAATTGAACAGCTATAATTCAACAAAAGATTCCCTGTGTAACACGTCTGAGTGATCTGTGCATCAGTATCTGAAGGTGGATGAATTGGGGCGAACAGGAGAGGAGGAGTAAAGGGAGAAGTGCAGAGACAGAGGCCATGGGACAAAGCCCAGAGATCACTGTGGACCCGGGAAAAGGGAGGATGGAGACTGCAGGTGCATTCTCTGTGGCTCAGCAACTCTGCCCGAGGGATCAGCATATAATACAGCTGAACCCACAGATTGGGGTAAAGACATTGGGGCAAAGACTAAATACAGAAGCGTAACAACTGTGGTCTAACAGCCCTCACTGCCAAGCAGAAAACAAAGTCATGGAGCCTGGCTGCCTCCCCCTACCCTCCCAGTGTTAGCAACAGGCTCCAGAAAAAAATGGTTGCAGTGTCAGATTAAAGAGCAGAATATCTACAGCCATGAATATTGGACACACTGTGAATAATTGCAATGACAAGGGAGGAGCTATAGCATCAAGGCAGCAGTAGTCTGGCAGTCACCATTACTCAAAGGAGAACAAAGCCACAAACACAACAGCTCCTGCTCCCAGCCCACCACCCCCTCACCTTTCACAGCTGATCCCAGCAGGGGCACCCAGGGATGCTGAGGCGCACAGCTCTGCATCTGACTGCAGAGGCAGCACAGGGATTTCATGGGTTCAAAACCCAATCACCTACCACATCCTCCCATAGTGGTGGTGTCCTGAGATTGAGGCGACCTGGACACAGAGGACATGCCCACCTCCTCAGGAAATCTCCTACCACAGGAGAAGCTGGAACAGGGCAAGATAAAATAAAACCCTCCAGTGCTACCTACTGGAAAACAAAAGAAAGACCTGTTCAGATCATCCTGCTGAATTCACTCCCACAGTTGCCAAGGAAGAGAAATAATCCATTAATTGCCATGAATAACCAGGGTAACAAGGCAGCTCAGGGGGAAAAAAAAGAAAGAAAAAAAGTCTCTAGAAAGTAAACTTATAGACATGGAAATAGGTGACTTAAATGAGAGAGAATTCAAGATTGCAGTTCTGAAAAAACTCAATGAGATGCAAGAAAACTCAGATAAGTAGTTTAATGAACTCACAAATAAAATCAATGAACAAAATGAATATTTTACCAAAGAGACTGATATTTTTAAAAGGAAACAAATAGAAATTCTGGAGCAGAAAATCTCAATAAAATTGATGAAGAAGGAAATAGCAACCTTAGGATATAGAGCTGACTAGATGGAGGAAAGAATTGGTGATATCAAAGATAGAAATCTGGAAATGACACAGATGGAAGAAAAGAGAGACTTGAGAGTTAAAAGAAATGGAAGAACTCTACAAGAACTATATGACTCCATCAGAAACAGCAATATAAGAATAATAGGTATACCAGAAGAAAAAAAGAGGGAAAAAGTCACAGAGAATCTATTCAAACAAATAATCGACGAGAACTTTCCAAGTTTATGGAAAGAACTCGATCGTCAAATCCAAGAAGCAAACAGAACACCTAATTACCTCAATCCTAAAGGGCTTTCTACAAGGCACATTATATTGAAGTTGTTAAAAAATTAATGACAAAGAAAGAATACTCAAGGTGGCCAGGAAAAGAAAGACAGTAACCTATAAAGAAAAGCATATTAGATCATCAGATTTTTCAGGAGAAACTCTAAGAGGAGGGAGGGAAACAAATATTCAAACTATAAAAAGGGAGAAATTAGCAGCCAAGAATAATATATCCAGCAAAGTTATCATTTAGATATGAAGGAGTAATAAAGACCTTTCCAGATATACATAAGCTGAGGGAATTTTCCACTACAAGGCCTGCATTACAGGAAACACTGAAGGAGATTATTTGACCTGAAACAAAAACAGAAAAGGATACAAACCTATGAGTAAGATGACTAACAGACAGACAGAAGCAGGAAATGGCAATCCTTATACAGAATAGGGCACTATATACTTAAACATAACATAAAGGGTAAAGGAGACAAAAACATAAAAAAAGAAAAAGAGAAGACAATTTGCTTCTGTAACTCAGAAATCAACTCACAGCATAAATAGGGATAATTTGTGACAACAAAAACATAAAAGGCAAGGGAGTAACATTTGAATTTGCAAAGGGGAATGGAGATAAGAGGTATGCTGAAGATAAAGGACTACTGTATATATGAAAATTTCTTTTATATGAACTTAATGGTAATGACTCACAAAACACCCAGAACTGAGACACATAATACAACAAAAGGGGAAACGGAGGGAAAAAATCATAGACCACCACCAAACTAAAATAACAGACAGAATCACAAAACCAAAGAAACAATAGAGTCACTGAGCTACCAAAAAACAAAAGATAAAATGGCTATAGGAAAGCTTCATACATCAATAATCACCCTAAATATAAATGGACTGAACTCACCAATTAAAGGCACAGAGTAGCATATTGGATCAAAAAACAAAACCCAACCATATGCTGCCTCCAAGAGACATCTGAGCTACAAGGACACATATAAACTCAAAGCAAAAGCGTTGAAAATGATACTCTAAGCAAATGATATTCAGAGAAAAGAATGTGTATCAATACTTATATCTGATGAAACAGACTTCGGGATGACAAGACTAACAAGAGACAAAGATAAATATTTCATAATGAGGGCCAGCCTAGTGTTGCGTTGGTTAGGAGCTGGCTTGGGATGCCAGCTCTGAACAGCAAGGCCCTGGTTCGGATCCCACATGAGGGCCAGTGACACTGTGCCCTCTACAGCTAAGATGGTGAACAACAGCTTGACCTGGAGCTGGGCTGCCGTGAGTCGCTGGCCACAGCATAGGCTGCAGTGGCACTGGCCGGCAACTGGTATGTGCTTTTGTGAGTTGCTGTGAGCCGCCATGAGTGACCATCCAGTGGGCAACTGCCTCACCTGGGAAGAGCCCAATGATGATACCAACACGGGCCAGTGAAGTAACGTTCTCCACAACTAAACTGAAGAACAAAAGGACAGCAACTTGTCTGTTCCCCTTCCCCGATTTCCCAATGCTGTTCCCCTCCCCCAATTCCCCAATAAAAATCTTAAAAAAAATTCATAATGACAAAGCGGACAATACAACACATATAAATATCTATGCTTCCAATCATGGAGCACCAAAATATGCAAAGCAACTACTAACAAACTAAAGGGAGAAACTGAAAAAAACACAATTATAGTAGGGGACCTAAATACCCCATTGACAACTATGGTCAGGTCATTCAAACAGAAAGTCAGTAAGGAAATATAAGCCTTAAATGACACATTCAACCAAATGGGTATAATTGACAATTACAGAGCATTTCATCCTAGAACAGCAGATTATACACTCTTTTCTAGTGCATGTGGAACATTCTCAAGAATAGACCATATGTTGGGACACATTATTAGCCTCAGCAAATTTAAGAAGACTGAAATCATACCAAGCATATTCTCTGACCACCAGGTTTTGAAACTGGATATCAACTGCCAAAAGGAAGTAGGAACAACCACAAATATGTAGAGATTAAACAACATGCTACTAAAGAATGACTAGGTCAAAGAAGAAATAAAAGAAGAGATCAAAAAATACATAGAATGAAATGACCATGAAAATACATCACATCAAAATTATTTGGATATTACGAAAGCAGTATTAAGAGGGAAACTCATATCATTATAGGCCTATCTCAAGAAACAAGAAAAATCCCAAATAAATAACCTAACATTACAGCTTAAAGAACTAGAGAAAGAAACCCAAAGTCAGTGGAAGGAATAATGAAGATTAGAGCAGAACAAAGTGAAATAGAGAACAAAAAGACAATGGGAAAAATTAATGAAACAAACAGCTGATTCTTTGAAAAGATTAATAAAATTGACAAACCCATGGCTAGACTCACTAAGGAAAAAAGAATAAAGATGCAAATAAACAAAATCAGGAATGTAAGAAGAGAAGTTATGACAGATATCACACAAATATAAAGGATCACAGAAGAATATTATGAAGGACATATGCCACCAAATTCAATAACCTAAAATAAATGGACAAGTTCTTAGAAACATATAACCTTCCTAGACTGAATCACGGAGGAATAGAAAATCTAAATAGACTGATCAACAGTAAGGAAATTGAAACATTCATCCAAAACTGCCCCAAAAGCAAAAGTCCAGATAGCTTCTGTAGTAAATTCAATCCAACATTCAGAGATGATTTAATACCTACCTATCCTCCTCAAACTTTTCCAAGAAACTGAAAAAGAAGTAATACTTTCTATCTCATTTTATGAGACCAGTGCTACTACCTTGATACCAAAATTTGGTAAGGATAACACAAAAAAAGAAAACTGCAGACCAATATCTCTAATGAATATAGACAGAAATATCCTAAACAAAATACTAGCAAATCAAATATAACAATACATTAAAAAGATTACATATCACAATCAAGAGGGGCTCATTCTGGGGGTACAAGGAGGGTTCAGTATATGCAAATCAATCAATGTGGTATACCACAAACAAAATAAAGGATAAAAATCATATGATCACTCAATAGATGCATAAAAAATATTTGACAGGATACATCAATTCATGATTAAAACACTTAATAAAAAAGGGTATAGAATGAAAGTACCTCAATATAATTAAGGCTCCATATGACAAACCCTCAGCTAATATCATACTTAATGTTGAAAAACTGAAAGCTTTCCCTTTACAACCAGAAACAAGAGAGGGTTGCCCCCTATCATCACTGCTATTCAACATAGTATTGGAAGTTCTAGCCAGAGCAATCAGGCAAGAGGAAGAAACAAAAGGCATTCAAATGGGGAATGAAGAAGTTAAATTGTCACTTTTTGAAGATGACATGATTCTTGACATAGAAAACCCTAAAGACTCCACACAAAAAAAAACATTAAAAACAAAAAACAAATATAGTAAAGTTGAAGGATCCAAAATTAACATAGCAAAATCCATTGCATTCCTGTATACCAACAATGAAATTTCAAAAAAAGAAGAAAAAATCCCTTTTGCATCTGCAATGAAAAGAATAAATTACCTAGGAATAAACTTAACAAATAATATATATGTAGGACCTCCACACTGAAAACTATCAGACATTCTTAAAAGGAATTGAAGAAAACACAAAGAAATGGAAAGGTATTCTCTGTTCATGGATTGGAAGAATCCAACATAGTTAAAATGGCCATATTACCCAAAGCAATATACAGATTTATTGCAATCCCCATCAAAATTCCAATGGCATTTTTCAAGAAATAGGATAAAAAACTGATTAGATTTGTATAGAATCACAAAAGACACTGAATGGCCAAAGCAATCCCGAGAAAAAAGAACAGGGCTGGAGGTATAACGCTCACTGACTTCAATTTGTACTACAGAGCAACAATAATCAAAACAGCATTGTATTTGCAGGAAATCAATGGAATAGAACTGAGAACCTAGAAGTAAACCCACATGTATATGGGCAGATAATTTTCGACAAAGGAGCCAGACATATAATGGAGAAATGAGAGCCTCTTCAATAAATGTTGCTGGAAAAATTAGAAAGCCACATGCAAAAGAATGAGACTAGAATGCTGTTACCACATACCAAAATTAACTCAAAATGGATCAAAGACCTAAACATAAGACCTGAAACAATAAATTGCATGGAAGAAAGTGTAGTACTAAACTTATGGACCTTGGGATCAGAGGGGATTTTATGAATTCGACCTCAAAGGCAAGGGAAGTGAAAGCATAAAAAAGTGAATAGGACTACAACAAAGTAAAAAAGCTTCTGCACAGCAAATGAATCCATCAACAAACCATAAAGGCAACCAATCAAATGTGAGAAGAAATGTGAAAACAACGCCTCCAAAAAAGGGGCTAATATCTGAAATACATAAAGAACTCAGACAGCTCAACCTCAACAACAAAAACCCAAAAACAAATAATCCAATTTAAAAAAGAGCAGAGGAGCTGAACAGACACTTCTGTCAAGAAGACATACAAACAGGCTAACAGATATATGAAAAAATGTTCCACTTCACTAGCTATTAGGAAATACAAATCAAAACCACAATGAGATATCAACTCACACCTGTTAGAATGATTATCATTAACAAGACAAATAATAACAAGTGTTGGAGAGGCTGCGGAGAAAAAGGAATCCTCATACACTGCTGGTGGCAACATAAATTGGTACAGCCACTTTGGAAAATAGTATGGAGGTTCCTTTAAAAATTAAAAATAGGGCCGGCCCAGTGGCTCAGTTGGTTAAGAGCTCACTCAAGAGTGCGGGCTGAGCTCTAAGCAACAGCAGTTTGATGCCTAGCCCGAGCTGAGCAGCCGCTGAGCTGCCAACAGGTGGCAGGATGGTTCAGCTACATAAATAAATAAATAAAAATAAATAAAAATAGAAGGGCTGACTGAGTGGCGCATTGGTTAAGAGCTGGTTTGGGGATGCCAGTAGCCTTGGTTCGGGTCCCACATATGGGGGCCAGTGACACTGCCCTCTACAGCTAACAAGAGCTCCACTTGGACCTGAGCTGTGCGAGCCTCGGCGTCAGTGTAGGCTGCAGCCCCTGCTGCAGTGGGCTGCCTTAGGCTACAGAGAGTGGCCAACAGCCAGCGTGAGCGGCAAAGAGCCACGGTGAGCAATCATCCAGAGGCTGGTGATCGATCTGCCTCATCCGGGAAGAGCGCAATGACGATACCAACATGGGCCAGTGAAGCAACGTTCTCCATAACTAGACTGAAGAACAAAAAGACAGCAACTTGTGTATTCCCCTTCCCTGATTCCCCAATGCTGTTCCCCTCCCCCAATTCCCCAATAAAATCTTTTAAAAAAAATTAAAAATAGAATTACCATATGACCTAGCAAACCCTATTCTGGGTAACTACCCAAAAAATCTGAAAACATTTATGTGTAAAGATATATGAATCCCTATGTTCATTGCAGCTTTATTCATGGTGGCCAAGACATGGAAATAACCAAAGTGTCCTTTGATAAATGATTAAACAAAGAAGATGGGGCACATATATACACAATGGAATACTACTTGACCATAAGAAAAGATGAAATACTTTTCATCTTTTTTTGGCATATTTGAAATACTGCCATTTGATACAACATGGGTGGAATTTGAGTTATCATACTAAGTGAAACAAGTGAGACAGAAAAAGTCGAAAACCATATGGCTTCGCTTATATGTGGGATATAAAACTGAAAGCAACAAGCGAACAAGACAAACAAAGAAACAAAAACTCATAGACACAAGCAACAGTTTAGTGGTTATCAGAAGGTAAGGGGAGAGGAGGTTGGTAAAAGAGGGAAAAGGGGGTCAAATATATGGTGATGGAAGGATATCTGACCCTAGGAGAACACACAATGTGATATATAGATGATGTACTATGCAATAGAATTGTACACTTGAAACCTATGTAATTTCACTAACCAATGTCACCTCAAGAAATTTAATAAAAAAATTTTAAAAAGAAACAGAAAATTATTCATCATTCTCCACTGTTAATTCATGTGTAAGCAAACATTTATTTTATAGGCAAGAATAACTGATAATAAAGATGAAGAGACAATATGATGAGATACAATATTCAAGAGTTAGTACATAGTACATCTCATGGGGCTCTAACAGAAAACTTTGATTCTTTGGATGATTCCAAGAAATTCGTCCTATAGGGTTAAAATAAAATTCTGAAAAATTTTCTGGAAAATTATATCTAAACTTTTGAGAGCTATCAAAGGTAAATATACTGAGATATAAATAAGGAAGTATTTTTTCTTTTCTCCTAAAAGTGTGAATAAAACAAACAAAACAAAACCAACATCTGCATATGTGTAAGGATCAGAAATACAGAGGGTGCCAAAAAATGTATACATATTTTAAGAAAGGAAGAAACTGTATCAGAATTGTAATACTCAATATACACCAATAAGAAAAGATGAATACAAGTCATGCGTATACATTTTTTGGCACCCCTGGTATATTATTACTCTTTTTGTTTTGGAATTCATTTATATGTTCAAACCCTTTCCTTTTGCTTCCCATAACTTCTACCACAATTATTACACTTGTGATATGTTTTACTCATCTTCTTTGGTTTGAACATAGGAACTACTGAGGAAACTTCTTATAGAAGGAGGCAACTATAAGGTATTTACTACATTCATTTTAAGTCATTGTATTTGAATAAGGCTTTTAGTAGATTTTAATGATCTAGTCCTACTGTGTTAAACCTAGCATTAAGGGAATAACCTTCAGGAATGTAAGATGTAAATAGGAATTATATTGAGCTATGTCCAAATAATCAAGCTTTTTATCTAAGTTTATAGACAGTTTTGTAAAGGTGATATATGCAAGCCACATGTTAAGCCTTAAAATAACTAAGAGAAAACCATACTCATTTAAAAGTTTGAAAAACTCTAAGAAGAAACTTACAGCAGTTGACAAAAGTATACTGTCCTTTTCACTTTGTATCACATTAAATTTTAATTATTTAAGACAGCACTGTGATAGTACCTTTTAAATATAATTCTAGGAACTTGCCTGGATTACATCTTTAACCTCAGTTGTTGGAAACATAACATTAGACTTATGAATATAGCAAGAGGCAGTGATCTTAGCTGGAACTAACTGGACAGAGAATAAAGCAGTCTGGGTTTTCCATGAAAAGTTCCTCAGAAATAAAACCATCATTTGATGACATTAAGTCTGTGTCTTCCATGGGAGAGCTCTGAGGAACAAAGTCATCCATTGAAGCAATTAAAGTAGAGTTATTCCTCTTTCAGATGCCATTTCAATATAACTACTAAGCCTGGAGTCTAAGACTTTATTAGTCTTGGACAAAATAAAATTCAGTGCAGTATTAAATGCAACCAGTTTAGATTGATATATTTGTTTTCTAACTAGTGGAAGGCCCTCATGAATGGGATGGATGGCCTTCTTGTGTGACCACCTGGTGAAATTTGATGGAGCCCACTCAATGGGAAAGGGAGGCTGAGTAAGGCCTGTAATTGAGTGATGACACTGAGGGCAAAATCTAGTTCCAAACATTCGATCTAGGTCAGCTTCATAAGAATTTTTTTTTTTTTAGCTGAGCTATCCGGCTACTGTTGGCAGCTCAGCGGCAGCTCAGCTCGGGCTGGGCATTGAACTTCTGTTGTTCAGAGCTCAGCTCACACTTTTGAGCGAGCTGTTAACCAACTGAGCCACTTGGCCGCCCACAAGAATCATTTTAAGCAAGTCTGGTCTGTAGTAACCAATGACCTAGAGCCAGAGTGGGGAGACATGGCTGTTTACAATCAGGGCAACATCACTTGTCTAAAGATATCTTTGCAGCAAGAGAGTAGAATTTGTTAACAAGAAATGGCAGCATTAAATATAATTACAGGGATAGTAAGTCCTTATTACAAGGGTAACTTTAAACTTCAAATCGAAGTCTAAGAAAATACACTTTGTGTTTATTTGTCACCTAGTTTGGAGCCTTTTTAATCAGGAAAATATAGTAACAGCAATGGAAGAACACCTTATCAAAAAAATAATAATGATCAAGTTAACAATCTAACTTTGTAAGTTCTCAGTACATTAAATAGTCAATGAACATACTGATATTAAATAGGAATAGTAAAGAAGTAGATTATTATCAATATTAACAGGATTAATTTTAGCAACATTCTAGAAGTCGATCCCACACTGGAAAGATGTGCCTACTCATCAGGGGAATTTGTTGAGAAGCAACACATTCTAAGTCCTCTCAATTCTAAGTCCAGTCTCAGCACTTAAGAACCAGTTCATGAAGTGACCACTGCACTGTACACCTGAAGCTGAAGCTGAATAATATTGAATGTCAACTATAATTTAATATATATATAGTCACGGGATATGGAGTATAGTATAGGCAATAGAGTCAATGGAATGGTAATAGGTATATATGATGTCAGAGGGGCAATACATTGGGAGAGGGAAGTGGGAGTTATCACTTTGTGAGGGGTGAAATGCATAACTATTACATTGTTTTGTACACCTGAAACTAAAAAAAAAAAAAAAAGAGAGAGAGAGAGCCAGTTCAGTTGAGAATGGAATTTGGCAGTTCCTAATGACGCAGCTCACAGGCTTTAAACATTAATTCTCTGAGGAGGGTTCTGTCTGAACCGGGCAGCTTTGTGTAAACTCAGACGCTAAGGAAATTTTGCACCATCATGTCAGCTGGTGGCACTATTGTGTCCATTTTTAGAAGTAGTTAACCAATCTGTTGGGCAGCTGTCTGGCGTAGGTGACTCTCACCAGTGAGCTGTGGAAGCCTTGTCTGTAATGTCTGAGTTGGGTGGGTAAGCAGAACAATCTTGTCAGGCTCCCTGTCAGAGTATCTCTGGTAAAAAGTCTTCCTTTGTGTTCCTAGATCTTGACCCAGTCTCTTAGAAGCAGTTGATGAAAGGTATCTGATTGTACTTGGGGTTTCTGTACAAGCAAATCTTACAAATTCTATGAAAACTTTGGTAACTTATATATTAAAACTGAAAATTCTATTGAGTACTATTATGGATTAATGTCCTTTGTAAATGGGATCTGTTTTTTCTAGCTGTACTATTTAAATTAACACGGCTTAATTAATATGTTGAATAAGCTTGTGTAAGCCTATGCCACATGACTGCATCTCTTGAAACTTAAGAAAAACTTATACACTTGGTTAGTTAATACACAGTTAAGTCTAACTATTACATTTAAGTAACATCAAATAACAGGAAATAAAAGAAACCATTTAATATTTTGGTCATTTTAGGAGGCTTATCTCTGAACACTAATTTCTTCATTTTAGTAGCTCACAGATGAAACTTCTGATGTGGAATTATTTCTATTTATTTATTTATTTATTTTTTACTGCAAATAAACTATTTTTACTTTCACAATTACCTTAAAATGGTGGTACAGTACAGTACAACAACTGGCATATAGGGGATTGCATGCAGTGAACTGACATGAAGACAGTTACTAACTGGAGGAGGGAGGGTAGGTGGTAGATGGTGGAGCTGAAGGATCATCAGCAATAGGAGATGGAGGGCAAGATGGAATTTGGCCCTCACCTGAGCTCACACACTTGAGCTACTTCCGCGATTTGCTCGCATCTACAAATGTTCGTAATGTGAGGCCCGTTAGTATCTGTGCAAGTTCGCAACTCAAATGTTCGTTTTAAGTCGGGGACTTACTGTATCATTCTCTAATAATATGATTATATTGTAAAAGTACGAGATTTTTATAAGTCAGTGAATAATAAGTTCCCTCAAAACCTAAAATTTATCAATTACTTACAGCAAGAAATTTCTGAATTTTGAAACTACTTCAATGGTAGCTGGAACTCTGAGGGTGAGGTGGGCACATCTCCAGCCATGAAGCTGATGAGGGCTTGTGACATGGCACTATGGGCCACACTCTGAGTCAGAAAGAACCCCAGAGGAATAGAATTCAAGTGCCACAAGAGACACAAGAATACCTCTGCAATAGCCATGAATGCCAGGCAACTGTTGACAACTCTTTGACAGCTTCCCATGTTCCTAGGACAAAGCCCAAACTCCTTGACATGTATAGGAGGAGGTCTTCCATAGTTTGATCTCTGCTGATCTCTCCCATTTTGCTTCATTTATTTATCAATTCATTTATTCATTCCTTTATCAACTCATTCATCAAATATTCACTGTACTTTAGGCACTGTTTTGAGAATTCAATAGTAAGTAAAACAAAGAAAATCCCCTTGGAGATTATATTTCAGTGGACTCAGACAGGCAATAAAAAAAATAAGTAAAATATATCAGGTTGGTGGTAATGAATGCCATGAAAGAAAATAAAACATGGAAGGTGTAGTGATTTTAAATATATCCACAAATTCTTTGGTAACTCCTTCCTCCAAGAGTTTCAGCCAAATTTCCTTTTTCCTCAAGGGTGGGCTGGGTTGGTGGCTCACTTTAAATGAATAGACTAAGTCAGAAGTTATGGTGAGTGACTTTGGATAGTAGCCCATAAAAGGCACTTTGACCTCCTCCTCTCTCTCTCTTAAGTCTAATCATTTATTTTTATTGTGTCTTTTTAACACATAGTACATTTAAATTCTAGCTTTAACATTAACATTTTAAAACCTATAAAAACAAACTCACAGATACAGAGAACAAAACTGATGGTTGCCAGATGGGAGAGGGGTTGAGAGGCTAGATGAAAAAGGTCAAAGGATTTAGAAGTACTAATTGGTAGTTACAAACAATCATGGGGATGTAAGTATAGCATAAAGAATATAATAAATAGCATGGTAATAACTATGTATGGTGTCAGGTGGGTACTAGACTAGTCAGGGGTATCACTTCACGAATTATATAAATGTCTAACCATTATGCTGTACACCTAAAACTAATATAACATTGAATGTCAACAATGATTGAAAATTTTTTAAAAATTTAAGTACAGTTGTATTTTTCAAAAATATTTAAAAATAATACATTTGATCCATAACATTCAGACTATTGTAGCCAAAAGTTTCAGAGGACAGGGAAATATTAGGTTGTCGGAAAAGTTATGACACATTTTTTCTATGTTTTTCATTGCAAAAATGCGTCATGACTTTTCTGACAACCCAATATTACAGGACATCTGAATGCATCAGAAGATTCACATGGGTAACATATCTAAACCTCATCAAAACCATTTTCCAGAGAGTTAAAACAACATTCTAAAAAAAAAGAAAACTGTCTGGTAAAATTAGAGTTTAAGAAGTTGTGCTTTGAGGGAGATGAACTGATTTGGGGGATAGGTTACAATTCTAAATCTTTTGCTCTCATTTCTAAAACTATCCTGTTAACTTGAATCAGATATTGGAAGGGGTTAGAGCTGTGTTTGTCAAACAAGGTCAGCAGCAGCTTCATTAGAATTCCCCGAGGATACTTAAAAATCAGATTCCTAGGCTCCACCACAGTTACTGAATATTTGTCGGGAGGGCAGAAATTTGTAACATTTAACCTCCTTCAACCAACTCTCATAAGCACCCCTCTTCCTCACTATTGCAAATAACTCTTATGCACAATGAAGTTTGTGGATCATTAGATTAGTAACTCTCTCCACAGTTTAGATGAGATTAGAACTCTCCATGACAACCCTACTACCACAGTTATGTCTGAGGCATGAAAAGCGTTTGTAGCCCATAAGGCCACGCTCTGCATGCTTAACACCATTATAAATCACAAATAAATTTCTTACCCTCATACCCTACAAAAGTTGCAGCAATATTTCATTCTACTTAGAGCATAGGAAATATTTCAAAAGTACAGAAAATTTCCATGAGCAGATAATAACTTCTTTCAACAAAGAATTTTATTTGAGGTTCATAATGCAATCACACTGAACAAAAACAAAATGGTATAAAGTTTATGAAATGTGATATGCACTAAACATACACATCTGTATGTGCTCCATATAAATACTATGTAAGATGCAATTCAAACACAATAATATACAAAAGATGGATATATTATTATTTTTTCTCATCTGTATGAAATAACAAAATCAAATTTCCATTTTCATTCATTAAACTAAGAGACTAGTATTCTTCAGCCCTAAAATCAGAGACATCTAGAAGAGCTTCCTGAGATGGTGTCATCAGACCCTCTTATTCTATTTTTTAACCCTTCGGGATACAAGAAGAGATCTTGGACCACTTGCAAGAGCTAACAAGACGATCTCTCTAGAAAAATGCATATAGACACAGAGATTTTCTAAAAATCCAGGGATGTTCACGGACACTCTATGGATCCTGATTAAGATCCCTTGACATACTAGGTAACTGCAAACACAATGTATGATCATTTTCTTCTAATTCCTATGGAAACGCACCCCAAAGAGAAATGAGAATCAGTGAATTATCTTAAGTCTCAATGAAGTCTTTTAAGCCCAAACATGCAGAACAAGGTTGGCATGTGGCTTCCCCATCCAACAAATTTTTTGGTAATTATCATTTTATCATTGGTACTCAATAAGAACTGAAACTTTCAATGGCAGATGCTAAGAGAAGAAGGAAATTCAGCTTAAGAAAACATATCCTATTTTTAACAGCTTAACTGAAATATATAATTCATATACCATACAATTCATCCATTTAAAGTGTAAAATTCAATAGTTTTTAGCCTATTCTTATATATGTGCAATGATCATCAAAGCTGACTTTAAAACTTCCTCACCAATTTAAAAAGAAATGCCGTACAATTCATTCTCTACTGCCTATTCCTCCCCCTCCCCTAAGGAACCACTAATCTAGTTTGTCTCTATATATGTTCCTATTCTGGATTTTCATAAGAATGAAATCACATAATATGTGGTCTTGTGCAACTGGCGTCTTTTAGTTAGCATAATGCTTTCAAGTTTCCTCTATGTTGTAGCATGTTTCAGTGCTTTATTCCCTTTTAAGGCCAAACAGTACTTCATCATATGGCTATACCACATTTTGTTTATCCATTCATCAGCTGACAGACATTTGGGTTGTTTTTACCTTTTGGCTATGATGAACATTCATATACAAGTTTCTGTGTGGACATACTGATTTCATTTCATTGGGATATATACCTAGCAGTGGAATTGCTGGGTCACATAGAATCTTTATGTTTACTCATTTAAGGAACAAGCTGCTGGACTTTTTCCAAGATAGCTACACCATTTTCATTCCCACCAGCAGTGAATGAGGATTCTACTTTCTCCACATCCTTGCCAACAGTGATCATCTGACTGTTTGATTCTAGCCATCCCAGTGGATATAAAGTTGTGTATCTCATTGGGGTTTTGATTTGCATTTCCCTAATAACTAATACTGTAGAGCATCTTCTCTTGTTCTTATATTGGCCATTTATATATCTTCATTGAAGAAGTGTCTATTCATATCCTTTCTTCATTTTTAAATTGTGTTGTCTTTTTATTAATGACTTGTAAGACTTTTTATATATTATAGATACAAATCGCTCATCAGATATATAAGTATTTTATGCCATTTGTGGGTTGTTTTTTTCATTTTTCTTGATGGTGTCCTTTGAAGCACAAAAGTTTTTAATTTTGATGAAGTCCAATTTTTAATTTTGGTGAAGTCTAGTTCTTGCTCATGCTTTTGGTGTCATAGCTAAGAATTCTTTGCCAAATCCAAGATCATGCGAATATTTTTCCAAGACTTTTATGGTTTTAGCTTTTACATTTAGATCTTTGATCCATTTTGAATTAATTTTATATATGGTGTCAGGCAGGGGACTGACTTCATTCTTTTACATGTGGATATCACTGGCCCAGCACCACTTGTTAAAAAGACTTTTCTTAACATTGAATAATGTGAGCACCATTGTAGAAGGTCAGTTGATCATAGATATATGGGTATACTTCTGAACTCTTAAAACTAGTCCATTTATCTATATGTCTATCCATGTGCAGTATGACACTGTCATGATTAGAGTTGCTTTGAAATATGTTTTGAAATCAAGAAGTGTGAAACCTCCTATGTTTTTCTGCTTTGTCAAGATTGTTTTGGTTATTCTTGGCCCACTGGAATTCCATATAAATTTTAGAATCAGCTCCTCAATTTTTATGTAGAAGTCAGCTGGAGTTGTGATAGGGATTGAACTGAATCTATAGATTAATTTGAAGAGTGTTGCCATGCTAGCAATATGAAGTGTCCCAATCTGTGAACAGTGTTTTGCAGTCTTCAGACTATACATTTTGTATTCTTTGTTTAAACTCTTTCCAATTATTTTATTTGTTTTGATGTTATTTTTTTCCCCCAAGGGCAGTGTCACTGGCCCTCTATGTGGGACCTGAACCAGGGCCACTGGCCTCCCAAGCCAGTGCTCAACCACCACGCCACGCGGCTGGCCCTTGATGTTATATTTTAATGGAATGGTTTCCTAAATTGTATTTTCAGATTGTTCATTGCAAATGTATAGAATTACAACTGATTTTTGGTATATTGATCTTATATGCTGCAACCTTGCTGAACTCATTTACCAGTTCTAATAGGTATTTAGTGAATTCCTAAGAATAGTCTATGTAACTTTGTTATATAAGACTTTGTTATCCACAAATAAAGAGAGATTTACTTATTTAAGTCCAATAGGGTTTTTTTTTTTTTTTTGCTTGCCTAATTGTCCTGGCTAGAAACTCGAGTAGAATGTTGAATGGAAGTGACAAGAGAGGACATCCTTGATTTGTTCACAATGTTAAAGGGAATGCATCTTGTCTTTCACCATTAAGTGTGTTAGCTGTGTGTTTTTTGTCCATGCTCCTTATGAGGTTGAAGAAGTTCCTTTCGGGTCGGCCGAGTAGCATGTTGGTTAAGAGCTGGTTTGGGGACGCCAGCGGCCCCAGTTTGGATGAGGGCCAGTGACACTGCCCTCTACAGCTAAGATGGTGAACAACAGCTCCACCTGGAGCTGGGCTGCTGTGAGTCCCCAGGGATGGCATAGCTGCAGCCCCTGCTGCAATGGGCTGCCATAGGCTACAGTGAGTGGCCAGCAGCCAGAGTGAGCGGCTGGCAGCCAGTGTGAGCTGCCAATAGCCATAGTGAGTAACCATCCAGAGGCCAGTGACCAATCTGTCTCATCCAGGAAGAGCGCAATGACGATAACCAACATGGGCCAGTGAAGCAACGTCCTCCGCAACTAGACTGAAGAACAAAAAGACAGCAACTTGTCTGTTCCCCTTCCCTGGTTCCCCAATGCTATTCCTCTCCCCCAATTCCCCAATAAAATCTTTTTAAAAAAAAAAGTAGTTCCTTTCTATTCTTATGTTGATGAGTGGTTTTATCATAAAATGTTGTTGGACTTTGTCAAGTCCTTTCTTTCTGCAGTTATTGAGATCAAAATGTGATTTTTGTTTTTAATTCTCTTGATATGATGTATTACATTAATTGATTTCCAGATATTAAACCAAACTTAAAATCCTAGGATAAATACCATTTAGTCATGATGTATAATTCTTTTTACATATTGTTGTATGTTGTTCGCTGGTATTTTGTAGAGGATTTTTGTGTTCTTATCCATAAATATACTAGTCTTTAGTTTTTGTGGTGTTTTTTTTTTCTTATGATGTCTTTGGTCTGGATATTAGGATAATGCTGGCTTCATAAAATGAGTTTGGAAGTTCCTACCTTTTTTATTTTTGGGATGACTTCATGAAGAATTACTTTTAATTATCTTTTTTTTTTTTTGAGGGCAGTGTCACTGGCCCTCCTATGTGGGCCCCGAACCGGGGCTGCTGGCTTCCCAAGCCAGCACTTAACCACCGCACCACTCGGCTGACCCTTTTAATTATCTTTTATATATTTGGTAGAATTCAGCACTAAAGTCGTCTTGGACTGGACTTCTCTTTGTGGGTAGTTTATTAATTAATTCAATTTCTTCACTTTCTATAGGTCTATTCAGATTGTCTGTTCCTTCTTGAGTCAATTGTGATAGTTTGTATCTTTGTAGGAATTTGTCCATGTGATCTAGGTTATCGAATTTGGTGTACAGTTGTTCATAATATTCTTTCATACTCCTTTTATATCTGTGCAATTTCAGTAGTGATTTCCTGTCTTTAATTTCTGATTCTAATAATTTCAGTCTTCTTTTTTCTTTTGTTGGTCACTCGAATCAATGTTGGTCAATTTGTTGCTTTTTCAAAGAACCAACTTTTGGTTGCATTGATTCTATTGTTTTTCTATTTTCTATATCTCTGCTCTAATCTTCATTATTTCCCTCCTTCTCCTAGCTTTGAATTTAGTGTGCTCTCCTTTTTCCAATGTCATTAGATGGAAGGCTAAGCTATTGATTTAAAATCTATCTTCTTTTTAAATATAGGTATTTTAAGCCATAAATGTCCCTTTAAGCAGTACTTTAGCTGCATCCTCTAAGTTTTGGTGTGTTGTGTCTTCATTTTTGTTGATCTAAAAGTATTTTCTGGTTTCCCGTCTGATTTTCCTTTGACCCACTGGGATTTTAGAAGTGTTTTGTTTAATTTCCACACATTTGTGAATTTCCCAATTTTTTTCCTAATGTATTGATTTCAATTTTCATTCACTGTATTGGGAGAATATACTTTGTACTATTTCTATCATTTTGCCTAGCATTTGGTCTATCCTGGAGAAAATGCCATGTCCATTTTCCTTTTCATTTCTGTCAGTTTTTGCTTTATTTTGGTTCCCATTTATTAGGTGCATATATGTTTATGGTTTTTGTCTTCCTAATGAATTGACACTTTTATCATTATAAAAATACCCCTCTTTTTCTCCAGTACCATTTTTTACTTTTAGTCTATTTTGTCTGATATTTGTATAGACACTAACTTTTTGTGCTAGCTGTGTGCATGATATATCTTTCTCCATCCTTTTATTTTCAATCTATTTGTATCTTTAAAGTATGCCTCATGTAGACAGCATAGTTGGATTAGTTTTTCCAGTCTACCTCTGACTATGAATTGAATTGTTAATCTATTCACAGCTAATGTTATTACTGACATGGTTGGATTTAAATCTGCCATTTACATTTTTTCCTATAGAACATGCCATATTTTGCCTTAACAAATTTTTTCTAAACTAATACAGATTTTTGGAGCAAATACTGTAATATACTACTAGGAGGATTATAAGTTTCATAAAAATTTTGGAAAGTAAATTGGCACTATGTATCAAGTGCCTTAAAAGTGTTCATACTATTTGATATCATACTTCTATTTCTAGGACTATACCTGAAAAATGTAGTCAAAAGATAAGCAAAGATATTCATAAGGGAATTATTTCAAATGGTAGAATACTGGGAGCAAAATTAACTTTAATAGGGACTATAAATAAATTATATTAATTTATCAGATGGAATATCATTCATTCCAAAAATGAATATATATGAAGGTGTTTCAATATAATAAAATGCTTATTTTATAATATCAAATAATAGAAAAGTAGATATAACTCTATTAAAAATATATAATATATAATAGAGAATAGAGAAAATACACCACCAGAATTTTAATGGCTACCTTCAGATCATTTTTATACCTTTCTTTATATATATTTCCTTTTCTACAATTAGCACATGATAATTCAATGATTATATGTTTTGAAATATTTAAAATGTTGTATGATTATATAAATAGTTTATTTTTATGAAATTCTAATTTCAGGTGCTATACTAACAGTGTGACTTATAGGTCATTAGATCTTTTGTTCCATAAACATCAAGATAACTACAATATATAAGGTATGCTAAGAACTGAAGAAAATACAAAGATAAAAAATATATAATTGTTAAGTAGATGAAAATTTATTAGAGGGTATAGTGACTTAAAATAATTTCAATGCAAGATAGACATCTTTAGATCAGTGTGTTGTGGAGTTTTGGGGCAGATGTCACATCTGGGCTCTGATTTCTAAGACTGATCCTAGTATTAGCTTGTACAAAATTATTTCAGCCCCATCGCTTTGAATACCTTCCCAATCAACTGGCTGACTATCCTCCTTAACACTGCCACTGACCCTTAGGCCTTGGCAGGTCTTAATGAGAAGCACAGAAAATCTGGGTACTAGTCACAACCCTGTCAAGTAGAAGTGTTCTGCCCTTCAGTAAGCGATTGAAGCTATACAACAAGCAAACGAACGAACAAAAACACACACATGTGAAAAACTAGTGGTATAATACAATATAAAAGAAATTCTTCATTTATAAAATATGCCTAGATTATGGGGCAGGAGAGATTTGGTAGGGTATACAATTAAGTTTAAAGAACAATGGTGATGAAGTTTGGAAATAATCCCTACCCTATTTAGAAAGTGCTGATTAAAATACCACCACAACCACCCCACAACTATTGTTCCTTAAGGAACAGCTGACTGATTACTCGTTGCAAATTTAGGATATGTTTGGGTACTGAATATAACTATTACTTGTTGTAGAAGAGGCAATGGCATTTTTGAACCAGGAGAGTGATGGAAAGATTGTCATGCCATTGGTTCAGTGAGCTGGTACAAACAGAAAAAAGAATTGATGGTTCCTTGATGAAAGCATTCCTAGATTCTGTGTTACAGATGGCAAAAGGAACTGAGTGGTTTGGGTTTTTTTTTCCCCATAAAGTCATAGAATGATAAACACAAAGCAAGTTAAATGGCCTAAATGGCCTAGGTATAGCTGCATTTATTTCTAATCCACAAAAACAAACAAACAAACAAAAACCCCACTGTCTCAAATTTGAGTGTTTTTTCATTCTCCTTAAAGTTTGTGATAAAATCTCTGACCACTATTTAAATATGGGTAAGTGAGACCTGTTTCAGCCACATGGAAATATCTGTAATTTGAAAAGCAAATATTTTCTATAGAAAATTTCATTTCCCTTAACTTCATTCTAATTTTCAATCACATAACTACCAATTAATATTTGAAGATAAACCAGGGATAAATGCCAGGTAAAACTGTAAAAGGAGACCAAGCTGCTTTTCCTAATTCTCATACTTCATTATATACAACTCTTTCCCTTTTCCTGGTTGCCATTGTCGACCCATGTATACAATCCTTCATGCTTGCTCATGGTTTCCCAGGACTTTTCTACAAGCATTTTCTATTATAAAATTTTATAAACTCTTCATCAAAATATACCTGGCCTGTCTCACATGCTGAAAGCTAACATCTAGGACAATGTGTTTGATAAACTTTTCAAGTTTGAAACTTGAAGAATGAGAGCTTAATTTGCACTTCTCTGAGTGTACCTTGATTTTAAACTATACTTTACTAGGAACCCAAAATACGAGATGTGTGGCTGGCTTTGGGTACAAGATAGAGCAATTCAAAAAACCAAAACAAAAATAAAATCACAAAAAACATACTATTTACATAATTGCTCATTTGCCTATGTTTAGAGATGGTTCTTTGTAATAAAAAGCATAGTAAAATTACACAACTCTACCTCTCATTATTTTTCCATCCACAGTGTTCAACTAGAGGAGTCACAGAGAGAAAAAAAAGGTAATACTTAATCAAACAACCCAAAATAAAAGATATATTTTATTCATAGTTCATGGTGGCTACATTTTATTTACCCACAATTATAAAAAACATCTTAAAAAGGGACTTTCCTTCTACAGTGCCAACTTTTCTGGTATTGCAGAAAAAATTTTAAGATAATGGTATGTAAATAGCTAATTTTGAGAGATGGAGTTGAGAAGTAGAATGTATTTGTAAATACTTTCAACTATCACTATTAGGATGTTATGGTAATTGTGATGACAGTATTATCCATTTTCTCTCTGAACAAAGATCTGAAATGAAACATTCTAAGTTCTTTAATGGTAAATTGGATTTGTCAATAAAGAGATGCTCCTTCCCCCCCAAAACACAAACTTATGCCAGCATTTTCTATCTTTTATGTAAGTTTGGCATTTATTCATTTGCTAAAATTTTTTTTATTTAGTGTCTCCTATGTTCTAGGTATCCTTCCAGACACTAAGAGGCTTATCAGTAGAAAAGAAAGACCATATCTACAAACTCAGCTTATAAACTATGAAATCAGTCACTCACCTATTTTAAAAACACAGGACATTTTCTTTTAATAATGGATATCCATGGGCCGGCAGAGTGGCGCGGTGGTAAAGCGCTGGCTTGGGAAGCCAGCGACCCTGGATCAGGTCCCGCATATGAGGGCCAGTGACACTGCCCTCAAAAAATAAATAAATAAATAAATAAATAAATAAATAAATAAATAAATAAAAGCTTATATGGCAATAACTGAGATAGGACTTCAACAGACAATTAATATACACTCACAAGATTAAATACATTAACAGAGAAATACAAACAAAACTAGATCAGCAATTAATTTTAAAGGGCAATTAATTGCTTTCCTGGAAAAAGGAAGATCTTCAATATATGAGGTCAGACAATTAAGTTCGTGAACTCATCCTAGAAAAAGTGCTACGTATCTCATTGCTGAATATCACTATGGTCACCTTCAAAGTACTCCGCTTGGGAAGCTATGTTCCAATGCCAGTGCCTAGTCCACCCTACAAAGCAATTTTGGGACTTTTTTTCTGGAATGGCCATCAGAGTTCTCACCATATTACCCTTGATGTCCTGACTGTCATCAAAATGTTTTCCTTTCAATATTTCCCTCATCTTCAGGTAAAGAAAGAAGTCACTGGGAGCCAGATCAGGTGAGTAGGGAGGGTGTTCCAATACAGTTATTTATTTACTGGCTAAAAATTCCCTCACAGACAGTGCTGTGTAAGCTGGTACATTGACAGTGCTGTGTAAGCTGGTACATTCAAGAGTCATGAATTGTTGGCGAGAAGTTCAGGTCGTCTAACTTTTTCACGCAGCTCTTTCAGCACTTCCAAATAGTAAACTTGGTTAATTATTTGTCCAGTTGGTACAAATTCATAATGAATAATCCCTCTGATATCAAACAAGGTTAATAACATCATTGCAACAAGTTCGTGAACTTAATTGGCAGACCTCGTACTAAAGAGTAAAGAACACTTATACAGCAGGGAAAATCAAATTTACAGATTTAAAAACCATGATTGAGTTAATATTTCGGAGAAAAGTTTACTTAAAATTATAATTCCTTTCTTTTTATTTTTAATAACTCCTTTCTTGATCCCCAATAGAATAGTGCATCCTGGAATAACTAAGAATACATCACTATATCCTTTCTACCCACAGTTGAAAGCAAAACCACTTTCCAAATGACAAGGTCACTTCCCATGCTTCATAAACAGGCATACCTCAGAGATATTGTGGGTTTGACTCCAGACCACCGCAAAAAAGCGAGTATCGCAATAAAGCAAGTTGTAATATTTTGCTTGCAGAGGGCCTCTCCTTCAGTTTGTAAAAAACTTTACACCTGTGAAGCGCAATAAAGCAAAGCACAATAAAATGAGGTAGGCCTGTACGGAACATAATTATCATTTCTAGTTTGTGGGCTGGTAATAATTTTTCTATTTTAGCCACAATCATTGACAATTCTTACTAAAATTCCTGCTAAAAGAACAGGCAACAGCAACAGCTCAAACTATTTCATGATAGAAAATCAACTGTCTCACTGTCAAAGCATCCCCAATGGTTGTTTTTTTCTATTACCATCAGTTGGATGGCCTGGTTCTCTGATGTGATGATATCACATAAAACCACTCCACTAATTACCTCTTTTTCCAGGATAGTTCAGTCTGCTGGGGTATGCACAGTCTCCAGAATCCTTTTTATTCCAGCTCGAACCTGTGCCTGCTCTGCAACTCTATTCTATTGGGTTGTCGGAAAAGTCATGACGTATTTTTTCTATGTTTTTCATTGCAAAAATGCATCATGACTTTTCTGACAACCCAATAGTTTATCTTCCTGATGTACACCAAATAGAAAATACCATGAAAAAAAGACACAAATCATCAATCACAGACCTATTACCCCAAGTTTAGTAGCGAACATCAGAGATACTCTGATGCAAATACCAAAAACATTAATAACCAACGACTTTCAAGGCAGCACCAATCTTTTGCTTTCCTGTACCTCTCAGGATGCCATCTCAGGGGCCTTCAAGTACATCAAATAGGTGGAAGGGAGCAAAAACAGGCATTGCTTGGCTCACAAGGGAAAGAATATCTTTGTCACTGGTAAATATATATGCAATTATATCCTTCTAAGCTACAAGAAAGATACCCATTGCAAGTGAGCAAATACCCACAGGCAACAAGTTATGCAGGAGTGCCAGTCTGTTCAGTAGCCCCTGCCCCCAAGCACTGCCCACTGGAACACTGGCTGCCACATCAAAGCCAATAGGTATCATGTATGCTGCAGAGATCAGCTGATAAATGATGGCCTAGCTCCAAGTTCTGTCACACTAACCAATCAGGCAAGGAAGGTTCGGATCTCAAAAACCCACCACTCACTGCATACCATAAGCGTACTAGGAATACCCAGCTTGGTGTGATTGGGTAGGTGGGTTGAAATGAGCAGAAGAAGAAATTCAGCCCCAGTTGGAAAGCCCCTTGCTGCAGCTCCTACTTGGGTCAAGACCCCTAAGCAGCTGCCCAGCAGGACTCCAAGCTTACACACACTTTAAATTAAAAAATGCATTAGAAGAGAAGAAGACATCCTGCTTATCAACACATACTGCTTGTCGGGATCATCAATACCTTACTGACCCAACAGGATTCCAGGTTTTTACACACTCCAAAGGGATGTGTTTACACTTGCCCCCAAACCATGTGTTTGAGAATGTGTTTACCCATGTCCGTAAATCAAAGAAATGAATTAGAAGAGAGGAAGACATCCTGCTTGTCAGGGAACCCATCCTATTTGTCACCAATGCCTTACCAGCCCAACAGGGCTCCAGGTTTTCACATATCCCAAATGGATGTGTATACACATCCCCCAAAACCAAGGAGATGTGTTTACCCAAGACACTAAATCAAAGAAATGCATTAGAAGAGAGGAAGACATCCTGCTTATTAACATATCCTGCTTGTCAGGACCACCAATACTTCACTGGCCCAACAGAATTCCAGGTTTTCACATACCCCAAGGGGATGTGTTTATACATGCTCTAAAACCAAGGGGATGTGTTTACATATGCCCCTAAATCAAAGTGATATATTTACGCATGCCCTTAAATCAAAGAAATGCATTGCTAAATGCCAGAGGAGCAGGTACTTCAGGGTGAGAAGGAGAGATAAGGGAAGGGAGACGGGAGGCAGTTCTACCCACAGAAATAAAAGCCGTCATACAATGTAAGGCAGAGCTGCTTTCCTCCCTGGGGTCAGCCCACTCCATGTCTCAGAGTTGACTTTCTTTTACTAATAAACTTCTGCTGTTTATGCTGCACAAAATTCTGTCTCTTGATGGAAGTCTTTCCTTTAAGAAGACAAGAACCGAGGTGTTCAAAGTCATTGTCCCGGTAACAGATGTAGGAGCCTCACTCCTGGAAACACTCACATAGTGCAACCTCCTGCTGATGTAGATTTCTTTTCCATCACAGGTACAAGGAAAGAGGAGCAGACAGAAAAAAAACTGGGAAATGGTGTTTGCCCAGGCAGATCCTACCACTCTCAGGTTCAGGGCACACAGCAGGAGGCATTAATGCTCACACTGATGACCTTCACTGCAAGCCCAATAATAACTTGAAGCAATATGACGCCGTTTGTAAATATTTTGGCTGCAACTGGAACAGGAATGATGCAGGAAGAAGAGCAGGAATAAAAATCATCACCTAAATCTGACCTATCCTGGAGACCTCAGGATTTTGTTGTAAGGGCAGGAGGACACGCTCTGTATCAATGAAGACGGCCCAGCAAGGAAAGCAACACAGCCTCAAGATGAGGATTCCTCTCTTAAATATGATCCTTGTGCGTTTTGGGTTCTTGCCTCCAAAGCACTGAGACATTAGCATATCCGAAGTGGAGGCCAAGCCAGATCCAACTAAAATTCCACTAAGGTTCACAACTGATACAGCAATCATAACAGCATCCAGCAGGACTTTCCTCAGATGCCCAGAGAATATGGGACTGACGATGCCAATAAGATCATCAACTGTGCAAGGGACACTGGGGCAGCGAGCACCAGCCTGCAGGGCAGCCTCCCGCCATACCAGCAGGGGCGACCTGGATGCTTGGGGTTGTCCACAACCTCTGCTGGGCAAGGGGGTGGGGGTGGGGTCTCAGTAAAGGCAGACGCAGGGGTCCCCATGAAGGTGCAGGAAGGAGCTTGGTGGCAGGTGTGCTCTCTTAATGAGTTCATGGAAGGCAGCGGGCCGGCCAACCAGCCAAGACCAGGAGAGACCAGCAGGTGGTATTCTGCCCCCAGGCTGCCCCGGGCCATGCTGCCACCCAACAGCCAACCCTGAGGCCCTGGCCAACTGTCACCACTACCATCAGAAAACCAGGGACAAGTTTTTTTTTAAACTAAGCAAATCATGAATCAAATTTTAAGTGACCCAACATAGACATCATATATATGACGTCTGAGGTGATTTTTCTGGTACAATTTTTATAAATGCTTTTGTGCTAAAAAAAAAAGCTGCAAACCATGTAAGGGAATTTATCCTATGCACGGTACACATTCACTTAAGTATACCTTCAATGAATTGCTGATCATGAATGATTGGAGAGAGACAGAGATACATATACATATATATGTATATCTAGTTATCTATCTAGTCTATCTATATATTATCTAATATACATACTAATTATATTTTTCTAAAATAAGCAAAATATATGTTTCTTTCTGAGGAATATGACAAAATAATTGAAGATGGAATGGGTGTCTATTCTATGAGAAGGAATGGGAGAAAGCTGTAGATATTTCAGAAGTAAAGTTTTGAGAAACCGTGTCTTAGATTATAAGAGACTGTCTTTTGTTCCATTAAGACTCAATATATATATATATATATATATATATATATATATATATATCAAAATATTTTTGGACCTCAAATATGAAATGTTACAGGTACAGATACAACATAAGTTTACTTGCTTGTGGCATTTTCCATTCTTTTTAAACACTTCTGGAGGGAAAAAAATTATAATTCCGTTTAAGAAAAAAAAATTCTGAAGAACAATACTGAAAACCCTCCTTTCCTGAGTCAGCTGCTAATGCACAAGGATAGAGAAGATGGGCTCTAAAGTGAGAATGGATGAACTGCATGAAACATAGTGACATTCCAAAAGCCACCTGTGACCCAGCTTCCCTCCTGATGAAATACATCGAATTCAGGTGTGGGACACAGGAGAGCTAGTTGTGCTCTCATCTATAAATGGGAGATGGCCCTAGAAAAGATTACCCTTGGGCACTTGACTTACTTTTTTGGTAACTGAAGATGGGTAAAGTAAAAACAAAGCAGAATGGCTTTCGCCTCCGTGGAAAGCAGAATTGCCATCAGTAAACATGCATTCCAGAAAATCTTCTAAGACTCACTTCTAAATAATTCTCTGGGCCGGCCGAGTGGCACGTTGGTTACGAGCTGGTTTTGGGATGCCAGCGGCCCCAGTTTGGATCCCATGTATGAGGGCCAGTGATACTGCCCTCTACGGCTAACAACAGCTCCACCTGGAGCTGGGCTGCGAGCCCCGGCGACGGTGTAGGCTGCAGCCCCTGCTGCAGTGGGCTGCCATAGGCTACAGTGAGTGGCCAGCGGCCAGCGTGAGCAGCTGGCAGCTAGCGTGAGCAGCCAATAGCTGTTGTGAGTGACCATCCAGAGGCCAACGACCGATCTGCCTCACCCGGGAAGAGCACAATGACGATACCAACGTGGGCCAGTGAAGCAATGTCCTCCGCAATCAGACTGAGGAGCAAAAGGACAGCAAGTTGTCTGTTCCCCTCCCCCAATTCCCCAATAAAATCTTTAAAAAAATAATAAATAAATAAATAAATAAATTCTCAACAGAGGACATGTAGAACATTCCAAGTTACTAGAGGATTACTTTTGAAACTTAGTACATACCAACTCATAATGCACTCTAAAGATCCCTCAACTTCTATTTCAGTGATGCTTTTTAAAATTTACTTACATAATACTTTTACCTGGAATTTGTAATTCTTTTGTAAGTGAATCTCTTAATTACAAATAGAAACTCATGCATCAACCATATTTTTGGTCTTTTATCATCCTAAATCAGCATGCAATTTACCTTTTCTTGGCCTGAGTTACATGAATCTTTAGTTTTCATACAGCCTCTCTTGGCCCCTTTGGCACCGCATATAATACAATCTTAAGGCAAACTGAGAAAGGATATAGAGAAAGAGCTTTGAAAATGATACCTGAATTCCAAGGCAAACCCGATGGGATTTTTCTAGATCTTTTTTTTTTTGCTATATATTTTTTATTAATAGACTTAATTTTTAGAACAGTTTTAGGTTTACAGAAAAATTAAGCAGATACTAGAAAAGTCCCATAATCCCACACCCAATTTCCCCTGTTATTAATATCTTACATTAGCATATTATGTTTGTCACAATTAATGAACCAATATTGGTACACTATTATTAGCTAAAGTCCACAGTTTATTCAGATAGCCTTAGTTTTACCTAGTGTCCTCTTTCTGTTCCAGGATCCCATCCACACCATCACATTTGGTTGCCATATCTCCTTAGTTTCCTATTGGCTATGACAGTTTCTTAGGCTTTCCTGTTTATGATGATTTTGGCCTTCAGCTCATGTATACCCTTTGGCCCTGCTCCCTGCCAGCCCTGAATGTACAACTGCATCTAACAACGGATTGCTATTGGATCTACCCAATCTTTTGACTTCATGAGTCTGATAGGACCTTGCTCATGATGGGCAGCTTGAAGCACATGGATTCTCGATGTCTCGTGGTCAAATGCTCTGTCTGTACCAGTGGCAAGTAGCATACTAGGAGATGGTTTTCCAATGCTGTAGAAAACTTTCCTAAAGAAGGTTTGGTCTTTGTCTCGAACTCCAGGCCCTACCTTGAGGTTCTCCTATTGAGGCTTGCCTGCAGCTCAACACAGTGACTTTTCCTATCACAGATACTTCTAGTTCTGTGGTGTCTGCTGGATCCAATGGCCTAAGTGTCAGGGATGCTCATACTTCTGTCTGGACTTCATGTAGAGCTCTTTCCTGCTCTGGGTCTGATTCAAACCTTGCAGCCTTCCACAGAGCTTAATAAAAGAGCCAGGAGGCATTCTCAAGTGGGAAATATGCTGGTTTCAGAGCCAGGAGTGGCCTACCAAGACTCGTGCCACCTTCTTATTGTTGAGAAGTAACTGATGCAATAATGTGTCCTTTAATTTGATGGGCATTTCTGGCACACCCGTAAACACCTCTTTGATGTGGCAGGCCCCTCAATTTTCATAGAGTTTACCTCCCACTTTTATGGGGCATACCAAGGTCTTCAGTCTGCTAGCCAATTTCTTGCTCATCTGATTAACATAATGTCTTTGGTGTAACGGACTAGTGTGCCATTCCACAGAATGCCCGGGTGGTTCAGCTCCCTGTGGATATATTATTACAAACGGCAGGAGACTTAACAGAGTTTGGGGGCAACACTGTAAATATATACTTCTCTCTATTACCATCGGTAAGAACTGTTTCTGATCCTCCTGTCTAATTGGAGTGGAAGGGAAACCATTTACCCAATCAGTGGCTTCATACCATGGAGCTGATGCTGTGTTAATTTGCTCTAGCAAAGACTCAGTATCTAGATCTTCTTTAAGCCTTTAGCGGAGTCTCAAATGTCGCCATCAGTATGAGAGTTTGAAGCAGTGTTAAAGCTACCAATTGATAGTGCTTACAGATCTTATATCTAGCCCAGTTTGTCCATTTCCATCTTTCATTTTTTTCGTATTTTCAGTAATACTATAGAAAAAAAAGGTCTGGAAGACCATTCTCATTTCTCTGCTCTCAGGTTAGTTATGCATTCTGGGCAGATGGATAATTATTTAATTCTTAAAGATGTTGGGGGAAAATGACTACATTACCCAATTTTGAGCTTCAGTAATAGCTAGTCACTGCTTCTCATTGTTATGATATTTAGAGGTACACACTGACATAGAAGGACAGTTTTTATCCTCCACTAACCTGGATCCACACAGTCACAAGTATCAAAGTGATTCAGGCCAAAAATGTGCTTTTGCCTGAATTACCACGACAATTACACCTACCCTAGAGTGGCTGCTGATTGAAAAGTTTAAGAGCCTGAGTGCAGCAATGCTCTGCATTTCTTTGTCTTCATTGTCTTCCAGGGTGTGTGTTCTCAATTTTTATAAGACCAAGAAAACATAAGATTCCACAACTTAAATATTGTGGGAATAATAGAGGGTTTATTTGCAAATTAAGAACAACAAAGTGCTGTGAGGAGAACTGGGGAGAGGAGAGGACAACAATCTGAAAGAACTGTTATCTTATTTTAACCCCTGGGAAACTATGACATTCTACTCCACTATGAAATCTACTGCTCTGTTGGGGGAAAAACAGATAATCCACAAGGAGGAGAGGAGGGGGAAAAGGTTTGTAGTATTAACAGTTTAAATGCATCATGGTCTCTGTTTAAATACAATCTTGATGAATTGTTCTTAAAAATGGTATTGATCTAGGTAATCAATCTTGGAGCTTTTGTCAAAAAGGATTTTTTCACCAAAACTACAATATCGATTACTTGCATCAGAGCAGAGTTTAAAAAAGGAGAAATGCATTCAAGTCAAAGCTATTGCTGATGCCCCTAAAAATACCAGAGTACACATCGACCTCCATTTTAGAAAAGCCAGAAAACTGATTTCAGGAGCAGTCACTAGTGGGCCTCTGCCTCATCCCCTATCTGTCCTCTGACGACTATTGTTATTCTTGTTGCCTCATGCTACCTAACCCTGGCTTTAACAGTGCAGGCTGCAGTAACTGAGCTCTCGTCTTGTATAACAGGCTGAAGCAAAATATTATAAAGGTGTTTAATGGTTAAAATAAAGGCCTCACCAGCTAACCTCAGGTTAGGTAAGGATAAACTGCCAATCTAAGTGAAGTCTTGCAATTTCAAAATCTTGAGTGATTCCTGCATTAGCACAACATCTCAGAAAAGCAGAGAAAATACTTAAATCCTACACACCATATTCGGTCTTTGAAAGATTTATTTGGTAGGTTAAGAATGAAGTTAGTAATTCTGGTGGGCTTGTATTTCTGACAGTAACACATTAAAAGTTCTTTACATATATGCCTTGGAGTGAGCATAAGAGTGCACCCACTGGCAGTAAAATGATCATTATTATTTATATTGATAAGTCAATCGCTGCCCTGACATTAACTCAGAGAAGCACATCTAGCTGCTTAGGCCATCATGGGGATTCCAGAAAGATGGATTGGATTGAGATAACTCTAGTGAGTCATCTGGAAGGAGGCACTACATTAACAAGAGACTTGCTATTATCCCAAGGATCACCTTCCAGTCCTATGCCATTCGGGAGGAGGAGCAGTTTGTACTGCCATTCAGTACCTTCTAGGGCCAAAAGAGTCTATCACAGACCTACAAATCATAGCCAAATACCAAGTCCACACATAGTAACTGTAAAGAATGAGAAAATTTATAACCATATGTTGCTATATCATGAAGAGAAATAATCAAATAGCATACAAATATTTATAATGAGAATTAATAAATTTATAATTGTATTGACTTTTTTTTAAAGAGACAAGCACTACTGAACTTCACACACAAAACTGATTAAGTAAATGGTTAGATATTTTTGGCTGGATCAAAAGAAGATATTATTCTTAGAGAAAAGATGAAATTAAAAGGTTATTCTAAAACCACTTCATAAAGAACATGGGTGTTTTTTTTTGTTTGTTTGTTTTTTTAATAGCTGAGCCATCTTGCCACTGTTGGCAGCTCAGTAGCAGCTCAGCTCAGGCTGGGGATCGGACTGCTGTTGCTCAAAGTTCGGCTCACACTCTTGAGCGAGCTCTTAACCAACGGAGCCACTCAGCCAGCCCAAAGAACGTACTTTTAAAATTACTAAACCTTGAAAGAGTGGAGTATGGAATGGGGGATAAAGTAGCTTTACGTTCACATAACCTAGCAACCACCATCTCAGCTAGGTGGTCAAGTTGGTCATCAGTGACAAATCATGCTGACTGCATGTACCCGTGCTCTGAAGTGTGATGAGAATGGCACTTCTCCTGTGTTGTTTTCCTCAGAAGAGCCCATAACACCAGTCTAATCATGAGAAAAACAATGGAAACATCGAAATTGAGAGATGTTTCACAAAATACTTAACCAGTATCCTCAAAACTGTCAAGGTTATCAAAAACAAGGGAAGTCTGAGAAACTGTCACAGCCCAGAGTAAACTATTGTAGAAGACATGACGAGTAAATATAATAGAAAAAAGACAATAGGAGAAAACTAGTGAAACCTCAATAAACTATGGAGTGGAGTTTGGTTAATAGTAATGTACAGATGTTGGTTCCTTACTTGTGACAAATGTAACATAGCACTATGAGATATTAGCATCTTACAGGATGGAACAGAGTGTTGGGTATCTGGGCACTCTACTATCTCTGTGACTTTTCTATAAACCCACTATTCTAAAATAAAGAAATTTTATTGAAAAAATAAAATTCAACTAAATTTGTCTGAAAACACTAAATTATAAAGTCTTTACCTTAATACTTTTCCATACTGCTTTTTCTGAATCCAAACATGTTCTAGTAGGATCTTCACAATTACCAATTATCTTAACTCTCAGCTTCTAGAATCCAGATTGTGATTAGATATTTGAATCTATAGTTTGGCTATTTTGTGGCTCCATTGCTTCATCATCATTATATACATTGGCTTGTTTTATAAAAACACTGTCTGAATCACTGAAACATGTTTCATCATCAATAACTATCTATCTATCTATCTATCTATACAAGTATATATGTGTACATATGTACATATATATGCATATAGTTTGTACGTGTATACATATATATGAACATATATACATATATAATTATAAAAATAACTATATATAACTATAAAATATTTGTATCTATATATATATGCATATACAGAGGGTGCCAAAAAATGTATACACATTTTAAGAAAGGACAAAACTATTAAAATTGTAATATTAACTACATACCAATAAAAAAAGATGAATACAAGTCATGTTTGACTTCTGCAATTACAAGAGGTGCTCAAAGTGGTTACCATCATCATCCAGACACTTCTGATTACGGTGAACTACTGCTTGAGCAACGTTGACCAAAGTGTCCACTTGTACACTTTTTTTGTCACCCCCGCTGTGTGTGTGTGTGTGTGTGTGTGTGTGCGTGTATTTCTGCTTCTAGACTGTCCACTGTATATTTTTTTCAGAGATGCTCTTGGAATATCGATGACACTAGCAAACATCTAACTCTAACAGACCAAGATAGAAACCTGATCCTAAGAAATTCTCCCTTCTCCCTTAAAGTGAAGAAAAATCAGCTCTCTTTCTGAATCCTACTCACCTCCTTAGAATGAGACATTGGGAAGCTGAAAGGATTCTCTCTTGTGAAGCTTCAGAATGTTTACTATTGAACCTCAGAAAACAAAATGAGAAGAAGCAAGAATTCAATAAATTATCTGGCATCCAATTCAAGCATTTTTTTTTACACGTATTGCTCTGTTAATAGAAAATTAAACTTACAGGGTTTGTTTCTTGTTTCTTTTGCCATAGGTGATGCTTTCTGAACTTATAGCTGTTTGAGAAAAATAGGTTTCTATATTCTCAAAAAAAATCTTTAAGTGTTCACAAAATCCTCTAGGAGGATTTTAAATTGGCTGCTGGTGCACTCCTGTGCTCAAAGTAAGACAAAAATGATATAAAGAAGTAAAGGAAATATGCCTCCACTATGGGCCGACTCAGAACCTCCATTTCAGAAGAGCACTGAACCTGAGTGACATTAAGGTGATTAAAGAGCATTAATAGTCCTCAGAGTAGCAAAATGTCATGATGATTTTGCAACACTTACATTATTAGGCTTTTTCAATGCTTACTGAATAGTTCCAAATTCATCTTTCACATGAGAATTGTAATTAAAAAAACAGTTGTTCAGTTTCTCAAAAATTGAGCTTACATACTTACAATATGGGTACTGTATATTTTTTGGTATGTATATTACACAAGTTGTTTTTTTAAAAACGTCAACTTTGGGGTCGGCCGAGTGGCATGGTGGTTAAGCACTGGCTTGGAAAGCCAGCCGCCCCGGTTTGGGTCCCACATATGAGGGCCAGCGACACTGCCCTCAAAAAAAAATTAAAAAAAATAAAAACGTCAACTACTCCACTCATAGTATACATAAAGATGAAGTATTTTAAAGCTTCACGATTCTTGCATTTCAACAGAAATTTCCATTGCACCCTTCCAGTTGCACAAAGAAACATTCTAGAACATATATGTTGCATCTCCACGAACAACATAGATTTGCTACTCCAACATAGATCAAACTTGAGATATTTGGAGTTGTTTTCTAAGATAGTCTAGAGAATTTTCAGGACTTCCATGCATCTGCAACCAAACTGTGTATGTATATGTCTATTTATATATAAAATCTTTCAAATAGGTTATAAAAATGTGATCAAAATTACCTTACTATAGAGTCAAAGGTTTCTTTTTAACATTTCCTGATGTTTAATCTTCCTTTAACATTTCTATGGTTAAAAACACTAAAGTATGAAGAAAAATCTAAAGGAAAGTGGTATGCATAAAAATGGAAATACAATTCAGAATGCTCAAAAAGGATAGCTAATTCCAGAATACCAGGAATTCAAGTTTAAGTTTAGACTCTCCTATGTTCAGTTAATTTTTCTATAATGATGATCTCACACTTCAATATCTATTTTTATAACCATTTCAATATAATCAACTATTTAATTCTCATTTATGATATTTTCATGTGGGGGGCCCTGTAATGTTTGGTAACCGATTTTTTTTTGTTTTGAACAGGTTTATTAAAGTATAATTGACATGCGATAAAACCGTTTATGTGTATAATTTAATGACTTTACTAAGTTTACAGAGTTATGCAACCATCACATAAACTGATTCCAGAACACTGCAACATGCCCCCAAAATTCCTCATGCTCACTTGCAGTGGCTCCCTGTTCCACACCGTTGCAAGCAACCAGTATTCTATTTTCAGTCTCTACAGATTTCATTTTTCTGCATATTTCATGACAATAGAATCCCACAATATATGATCATTTACATCTGACTTCTCACAATGTTTTTGAGATTCATTCAAGTAGCCATATCATCATTTTGTTCTCTTATGTTTCATTATATGGATATGCTAAATTTATTTATACATTCAAAATTTGATAGACATTTTACTCTTTCTACTTTTGAGCTATGATGAATAATATGTCCATAAACATTCATGTATAAGACATAGGTTTTCATTTCTCTTGATAGCTCAAAGGGGTAAATTTGCTAGGTCATATTGTAAAATGTTTATCTTTTAAAGTGACAGCCAATCTGTCTTTTAAAGCAGCTTGACATTTTACATTCCCATTATTGATGTATGAAGGTTGTTTCTCCACAATCCTCACCAACACTTATGATTGTCAATTTTTATTACAGTCACTCAAGTAAGTTTAAAGATGCATCTGATATGGTTTTAATTTTCATTTCCCTAGTGACCTTATTGTGCACCTTCTCATGTACTTGACTATTTCTATATCTTTGCTGAAATCTCTATTCATATCTCCCCCCCTTATTTTTTAGTTGGGTTACTTGTTTTCTTATAATTGAGCTATAACTATTCTTTATTTACTCTTTATTAGTAGTTTCAGGTGTGCAGAACAACAGAGTGATTAGACGTTTCTATATCTCCCAAAATGATAACCGCAACAAATCTGCTACCCATCTGACACTGCCACCGAGATGTCTTTCTCAGTGTCCAACCAGTACCTGTGGCTTTGGGTCAGCCCATTTCACATTTCCACCCCTCCTACCAGTCTCAATGTGGATTCTTCTTTATATTCTTGGTTATAGGGGGTTCTGTTCTGTTAGTCTTCAGATGATTCTTGAGATTGATTATGCTATAATTTGGTTGTAATTTTGATGTGATCCTGGGAGGCAGCAGGCATAGCATTTATCTACTATTCCATCTTGGACTTTCTCCTTCTTATATATTTTTAATGCAAGTTCAGTACTGAGTGTTATATGATTTGAAAATATTTTCTCCCAGTTTGTGGCTTTTGTTTTCATTTTCTCAATGCTGTCTTTTGAAATGCAAAAGTTTTAATTTTGATGAAATTTAATATACGGTAATTTTCCTTTATTACTTATGCTTTTGATGTCCTATAGTTAGATATGTCTTATATTTCAATAAACAACTGCTAATTCAAGTAATCTGATAAATTTTTGGCTGATTCATATGTGGTCACAAAGATACACCAAGGTTATTACGCAAATACTTATTGGGGAAATCAACTAAATATAGTGACTCTATAGTTTAATTATTTTCTGAATCTTCAAAGAAGTACTTTCCCAATCATTCTAAAGACCAAATAATAGGTTTGAACTCTAAATTGCCATAAATTCCATAGACTCTGAAAAGCTCCCTGGTCCCTTAAATGCTGGAGTGTATCAGGGCTTTAGTGTTGGCTACCTGTGACTTTTCACTTTATTGTGTGGGATATCTTATACTTTTCTGCCTCCAGGCTAATATACCCGCTCTTCTACCCCCAGAACAACCTGTGTTTACCTCTGTGACTATATTTATATTACAATGAAGCTTGTGTTTGCAAGCCTATCACCATCCCAATGTTAGTTCATAAACTATTCTATTCATCCTTGTATCCAGAAATTCTAGTACCATGCCTGGCATATAAGAGGGTTCAATAATGTTTGTAGCATAGCAAAAACGGGCCCAAATTTCCAACCTCACTTCCTAGCATCTGTCTCCATGTAAACAGTACCCCAGCTATCCCATTGTTGCTCTTAAAACAAATCTAAGTTTTTGTGCATACTGTTTTCTCTGCCTGACAAACTGTTATCCCCCTTCTCTGTCTGATGCTCATTTCATGTTGGCTGAATGCTTGAAAACACTGAATTTATACAAGTGCTCCACTCTTCCTTAAGCTCTGTCTCTGACAAACCTAGAAATGGATATTAAGGGTAGAATAGACAACTTATTGGGGAACAACATCTACAGAGAGAAGGCACCAGTAATTTGGATATTAAACTTTTGGGGGAAAATGCCTTGATTACAAGATATTAAAAGAACAAAACAAAACAAATCTGTATAGTTGATTGCATGCCAAGAGTCCACACTGGTGAAAGAATGAGCTGGATATTGGCAGATAGAATAAAAAAATGCCAAGGGCCAGCCGAGTGGCTCAGTTGGTTAAAAGCTTGCTCAAGAGTGCGAGCTGAGCTCTGAGCAACAGCAGTTGGATGCCCAGCCCGAGCTGAGCTGCCACTGAGCTGCCAACAGGTAGCAGGATGGCTCAGCTAAAAAAAAAAAAAAAGCCAGGTAAGGGTTATTGCTCTCCACATTCTTAGAAGTATTGGGAACTGTATTGTTCAGAATTCTAAAGCCTGCCAGTTGCATGACCAAGTCAACAGAAAAAGCAAAAAAACTGGATGGGCATGAACCCTTGGTATTTGGATTGTTGACCCCGTATCACTTAATGAAGATAATACTTCCAGCCAGAAGTAAATCATTGCCAATGGAAACAGGGAAAAGCCTCAGACTGATTTATAACTCAATATTGATTCACCATATATATTTCTCATCAATAGACACAATGTTAATTTTCATCTTTCTGTTTTTGTCCAGAACGCATCCTTTCAAATTTGTATTTATTTTCTTAGTCTCTGATTCCTCCAGTTTTAGATGTTACCTAAAACATCTCGTCTTAGTACCTGAGCCAAGTGTTTTACTGGAGCAGCATTAGCCTTCCTTTGTCCATCTCTGTCAGAATATTCTCAATACCACCCCAGTTGGTATTGATTGTATACTTGAATCCTTTCTGCACTTTGCACAAACCTCTGTAACTCTCTAACTCTGCAATTGTTATTTCTGTGAACAGCTTTATCTTTCTCTGTGGGCTATAATTGGAGTGGGATTTGATATGGGATAAAAGGATTCTATGTTTAGATTTTTAAGCATGTTCTCCTTTATAAAGTCAGGAATTATGCTCATAAAATAATCACAACTGGAAATTATTGGTCAGCATATTTTTAAGATATGTGAAAAATTGTGAGCAAAAGAAAAGTACAACAAAAATAAAACCTATACTGCAGTACTTTATTTCTTAGGCTAAAGATCCAGAGTCTGAATAGTTAAATATATATGTTTCCTTGATCCAGCAAAAACAATGAAAAAGAAGTTAACATTAAATAGGATATGAATAAAATAATCAGACATTCTTTATAAATCTCAATGAGCATTTTATTCACTGACTTCTCTATGGTGTATAAGTTGATCTTAATATTTATTCATATTTATGTTTGCACAACAACATCTAAACTCTATATTTGTATGATTCATATGCAAGCATGGCTACCTTGATGACTCTTACATATTCATGTATAAGCAATACAGATTCCAGTAATTCAAGAAAAAATCTGGATCCAAGATGGCAGAGTAGATAAACGTTGTGCTTGCCTCATCCTGTGAATACTTCAAAATTACAACTAAATTATAGAAAGATCAACATGGAAAACCATCTGAAGTCTAGCTGAACAGAAGTTTTATAACTAAGGATATAAAGAAAAAGCCACGTTGAGACTGGTAGGAAGAATAGAGACACGAAACAAGCTGGTCCCAAAATTCCGTGTGACAGATGAAAACCGGGAGGGATATCTCAGTCACAGAGGTTCCCCACAAAGGAGAAAGTGATGCCAGCTCTACACCAAGCCCCTCAAACCAGAGTACTGGTGTCAAGAGGAGCAGCCCCCACAACATCTGGCTGTGTAAAACAGTGGGGATTCTGACCAACTGGGTGGAACAAAAGGCTGCAGGAAACCCAGATGTCCTCTAAAAGAGCCCACATTAACTCACTTGGGGGCACTCACCCTGGGCTCCAGTGGAGGAATAGTGATTCAGGGGGCCTTGAAGACAAACAGGAAGCAGACTAAGATGTGTGGCTTTGGGTGAGGGCTGGAAGATACTTGACATTTTCCCTGTGTGGTGTTCTCCTCCTGTGCAGCCAGCAGGCGGGTGCCATCTTTCTGGTGGTGAGTGCACCCCCATGCCCTTGGCCAAATCTGAAAATGACTTGGTCTGGTGAGCTCTGCTTGCTTCACCCTGGTGACTCACTGAGACCCTGCCACACCTAACTCTATATCTCATGAGGCTTTATCAGTGGCTAAACCTTACAGGAGCCAGCAACCACCAGCAGGCCTTGGTGTGTCCCGACTTTTTGCAGAGCTACCCCAGGCCTGGTACTGGTGGCAGCCATCCTTAGTTCACAATGTGGCCTCTCCCACGTGTCTCAAGGTCCAGAAAAAGCAGTGAAAAACTGTGGATCACTTTGCAGCTCCTATCTGGTAGTCCCTGACTGGTCACAGGCAGTTTCTGATCTGGGCCTGCACCAGAGTTCCTCCCAAGAAGCCCCAGAGCCAACATACTTGGAGTTTGGCTTCACCACAGCAGAGCACCACCCAATTAGCCCCATAAATGGCATACCCAAAGGGTGGCCTCAACAGGCACCAGAGCTTGCTGGGGGGAATCCTGCTCTGTGTGGGAAGCCCCTTGTGCAGCCCATAAGCTGTGCAAGAGACCAAACCCCACAATTAGTCAGCCTGAAGGTCAATTCCACTCACTGGCGTGCCAATAGCAATCAAGGCTCAACTATAACAGGAAGGCGCACACAACCCACACAAGGGACACTCTTGGAGCAACCAGAGCAGGTTACCAGGGAGGCTCTGCCACTTGGCCCCACAGCATGTCTACTACCTAAGGCCATCTGGCAAGCCCGGGAGACATAGCAGATCTACCTAATACATAGAAACAAACACAGAGAGGCAGCCAAAATGAGGAAGCAAAAAAATACATCCCAAATGAAAGAACAGGAGAAAACTCCAGAAAAAGAACTAAAGGAAATGGAGGCAGGCAACCTACCAGAGACAGAGTTCAAAACAATGGTTATAAGGATGCTCAAGGGACTTAGTGAGAACTTCAACAAAGAAATAGCAAGCATAAAAAAAGACATAAAACCCATCAAATAGAATGAGTCAGAAGTAAAGAATATAATAATCAGAAGAATGCACTAGAAGGAACCAACAACAGACTAGATGAAGAAGAAGACTGAATCAACAATTTGAAAGACAAGGTAGCATAAAATACCTGATCGGAAGAGCAAAATAATTTTAAGAAATAAGGATAGTTTAAGAGGCCTCTGGAACAATATCTAGCATAACAATAATTGCATCATAGGGGTACCAGAAGGAGAAGGGAGAAAGCAAGAGATTGATAACCTATTTGAAGAAATAATGACTGAAAACTTTCCTAATCTGGCAAATGAAATAGACATAAAAGCCCAGGAAGTACAAAGAGCCCCAAACAAGATGAACCCAAACAGGCCCACACCAAGACACATTATAATTAAAATGGCAATGTTTAAAAAAAGAGAGAGAATCCTAGAAGCAGCAAGGGAAAGGCAACTAGTAACTTATAAGAGAGCTCCCATATGATTGTCAGCTGGTTTCTCAACAGGAACTTTGCAGGCCAGAAGGGACTGGCAGGAAATATTCAAAGTGATGAAAAGGAGACTCTATAACCAGCACTACTGTACCCAGCAAGGCGGTCTTTTAAAATCAAAGGACAGATAAGGAGCTTCCCAGACAAGAAAAAGCTAAAGGAGTCCATCACTACCAAACCAGTATTACAAGGAATGTTAGAGGGACTTCTTTAAGGTGAAAAAAAAAATCAAAAGTATGAATAATAAAATGGCAATAGCTATATATCCATCAGCACTTACTTTCAATATAAATGGATTAAATGCTCCACTCAAAAGACATGGGAACGCAGAATGGATAAAATCTTTACAAATGCTTCCTACAAGAAAATCACTTCAGAAAACACACACACATACTGAAAGTAAAGGGATGGAAAAAGTTATTTTATGAAAATGGAAATGGGGAGGGAAAAAAAGGTAGGGTAGCAATATTTATACCAGACAAAACAGACTTTAAAACAAAGGTTGTAACAAGAGACAAAGAAGGACCCAGTAATCACATTTCTCGGTATTTATCTAAAGAAACCCAAAGTGCTACATTGCAGGAACATGTGCATCCATATGTTCATTGTGGTATTGTTTACAATGGCCAAGATGTGGAAGCAGCCTGGGTGTCCATCAATAGATGAATGGATAAAGAGGAGGTGGCACATATGTACAAAGAAATATTCCTTGGCCATGTAAGGGAATGGGATCTTGCCATGAGGCAGCATGGATGGACCTGGACAGTATTGTGCTGAGCGGAGTGTCAGACAGATGCAATGTGATTTTGTTTATATGTGGAATCTAAAGAACAAAACAAACAAACAAACAAACAAACAAACAAACAAAAACACACTCATAGATACAGAGAACATTTTGATGGTTGCCAGATGGGAGGGAAGGGGGGCTGGGAAGGGGGTTGGGTGAGAAAGTGGAAGGGATTAAGAAGTACAAATTGGGGCCAGCCGAGTGGCGTGGTGGTTAAGTGCTGGCATGGGACACCAGCGACCCTGGTTCAGATCCCACATATGAGGACCAGTGACACTGCCCATAAAAAAAAAAATGTAAGTACAAATTGGTTGCTACAAATTAGTAATGGGGATGTAAAATAAAGTGTATGGAATATAATCAATAATATGGTAATAACTATGTATAGTGCCGGGTGGGTGCTAGACTAGTCAGGGGGATCACTTCTTAAATTATACAAATGTCTAAACACTATGCCATACACTTGAAATTAATATAAAGTAATTTTGAGTGTTAACTGTAAATGAAAAATTAAAAAGGGGAGAAAAAGGTGAAGGGGAATAAGAGGTCCGTATTTCTAGGTATAAAACAAATAAGTCATGGGGATGTAATGTACAGCATAGGGGATATAGTCAATAATACTGTGATAACATGACAGTGTCACATGGTTCCTGGACTTATGGTGATCACTTCTTTACGTATATAAATGTTGAATAACTATGGTATACACCTGAAAGTGATATAATGTTGCATGTTAGCTATATTTTAAATACAAATCTTTAAAAAAAATCAAATCAAAGTCTATGCAACAAATTGGTATTATAAAGAAAAAAAATGAGTTGGCAAGTGGAGTTCTTTTCCCTCTACCAAAAGTTAGTCACAAAAATAAATAATTAAATGATGGAAAATCATCAAAATAATCTGCAAACTTTATGAATTTTAAATCAGCTCAACAGATGCAGAGAACTCTGACCTGCATGCAAAAAAAAAAAAAAAAAGCCAGTTTTGGAATTTGTCTTTTTATCTGTTCATCCATACGACACCCCCAATTATTTGCCATGACACTAGCTAATTAGGAGATGACGAGGGTGTCATGGCCAGGGAAATGGTCCTGCTACCCCTTCAGTTCTGACTAGTTGAATTAATTCAAGTTAACATATAGCAGATTAACAGGAGAAAGTACAAATTTTAGTACATGCACATGGGGATTGTACATAATCATGAAAATTCCAAAGACACTGAGGCAACAATGGGTATATAAGACATTTTTGGCTAAAGGAAAAGGGAGGGACAGAATATTGGGCTTCAGAAGTGAGAATGGGCAATTCACAGGTAGTAGAGGTAGAATGGAATATACATGGCAAGAAAATTCTTGCCATGGGACGATGGGACACATGGGGTATCTAGCCAACAAGCTTGGCATCTTCCCGATTAATGGTAGGGTGAAAATTCTTAAGGTAATTAAGCCAAGGCTCCCTTCCTGATGAAGGATTCTGGGGGGGGGGGCGAGGGGGGCATCAAAATTTCTTTCTGAGCCTTGTTTCTTAGTAAACAGCTTGAAGTGAAGATCTCAAAAGATAGCTTCAGGATGGCAAAAATTTTGGTTCCCTTCAAGGGAAAAGAGAAATACAAGGTCACACTGTTGTTCCAGTATTCTCCAGGCTATGCATAGGTGCTTGGGAAATGGGTTCCCATTCTTTCTATGGTAGATCCTACCCGAACCAGCAGGGAGCCTTTAGAGTACACAATGGCAACACTGTAAGGAGGACAGAGAGACAGAAGGTAATCACAATAGCCTTTCCTTTACCACACACTGCATATTGTTTGGTGCAGAATGAGGGAAGAGAATGAGTCTTCCTTTGTACCAACCCTTCTTCTTTTATTTAAACCTTTAAAGTGAGTCTGAGATTAGCATAATTGAATTGCCTATTTTAAGCAGTATTCCCAAGAGAAATGCATGTTTTAATACCTAACGCCCGTCTTGTCAAGCAGTTCCTGATACTGCCAAGTGTGTGTGGTCTTCCTACAACCAGGCACATTTGCCTTTTTGCAGATGGCAGAAAAAAAAGAAGAAAGGTTTTTTAAATGAGTCTCATCTAGGCAGAAGTCCAGCAGCTGGATTCAGCCGTTAAGAACTTTTGATGTCAAATCAATTTTTAATCTATTTCCAATGTACTACATTCAGCTAGATCACTATTTGGATACACTCACAGTTAGTGGAGAACAGTATTTCCTAAATGATCATTTTTCAAACTATCTGCAAGCAGTTGCAACTTAATTTAAGTAATGGGCACTGGCAGTTTCTGTGGAAAATGAAGAGGAAAAAGAATAAAGGAAATTTCATTTTATCAAACAACCAACTAGATCAAGTATGTCAAACACATGCATTTTCATTTCACTAAAGAGAACAGGTTCAACAGAGCATTAAAGAACATATTACCACAGAGACAGGTCTATGCCAGCATATCAAATCAGGATATATCCAGGCTACCTTTCTGATTTATGGGTCCCTCAGCATCTTTCTGCCAAGGTTGAGTCCTATGATAAGAGAGGCAGATTAATTCTAAAGTAATATGTCATCCTTCATCTTATCCCCCATTCTCCAACAATTATAAATGAGATACCAATGTTTAAGGGATGATCAAATTAAGAGCTATAAATATTGCTGGCATGATCTAGATCACAGTAAAACAAACCCAAATTGCCATCCCATGTACCCTACAATACAAAAATTATGATGGCCTGCATGTATTACAGCACGTGGTCCCTCTACCCACGAGCAGCAAATCCTTATATTATATCCCTAGCTTCTGTGCCATTTATTCTTTGATTTACAGTGTTTATTTCTACAGGCATTCCACATTTGTAAAATACCTTTGGTAACTGGGTACCTAACACTCATTCATTCATTTATTCATTTCTCAACAAAGAAATCTCCAGTTGCTCCAATTCGATAATATATGTATTTTGATTCAACATGGAATAAGAATAAATTACCAGTCAGAATTATTGTTACTGCACTGCTCTATAAGGAAAGTTAACACTAGGAATCTGATGGCAGTATTTCAGTACCTAAAATATATTAAGTTGTGTGAGATCATTGCCATGGAAAACTAAAGCAAAATAGCACAGGTTTTAATTTCTTCAGACATCACAGTGGAAAGGAATTATTCTGAAACATTTTAGACCACTGAAGATCTTGGAGCATGTATGTGGGAGGAGAGTACCTTGTTTTCATTAGGGGACCAGGAGTAGATACAATCTTTTAAAAAAAATGTTCCTTTTTACTGCTTCAAAAGTATTTACAGTAATAATGCGTTGTCTTTCATGTATCAAGATGACACTATTTGCCCAAGATCAGAAGGTGAAATGCTTTGAATAGTGTATCCGGAAATGAGGATAGTCTTTTCACTGATTCATTGACATTTCCAGACCCAGTAGCCCCTTGCAATCAGGAGCATACATTTGCAAGGCCGAGGACTGGGGTGATAGGTGCAACTTGCAGCCAAGTAATTGAATAAAGCTAAACAGCCCACACAGGGCTCAAAAATATGATGTCAGCCATGGCCTAAAAATAGCCACAGGTAAATAACTAGCCATCAAGATGCCTCATTAGTTTAGAAATGTACACAGGGTACAATTTTCCTTAGATTTTCATTCTAGTGAAAGCAGGAGCTGAAAGGAGCTCTGGCTACTCTGTGGTTACCTCAGCTGGTTTACGAATGACCCAGAAATAAAGATATTTCAAACTTGCAGCTTCTTCCATAGGAAAGATAGGTCAGAGCTCCAAAATTGTCACAGATAAGCAATCAGGAAGTAATCTACAACTGGTTTATCTTCCCAGAGGCCAGTTAGATGAAGAATTTTTTAAATTGTAGCCCTCAGAAGTCCACTGCTTAGTTTATTTCAACAAGTATTGACTGAGTTCTTTTTTTTAAATGTGCCACATATTATATGTATTATACCATGTATTGAGGCCTTTAAGTATGCCACCATGCCTGTATATGACCGACACATTTATAAGCTCCTTGACAAGATGTATAAAAGGGAGTGACAGGTTCATAGAGGGGAGTCTCTTAGAAGCGTCTGTAAGTGTTGGGCAGATGGAATGGGAACAGGGTGTTTGTCTGAGGAGAAAACAAAGGCATTTGGGGAATAACATTCAGAATGAACAAAGGCATCTAAACAGCATCTAAAATGTGGGAGCAGCTGAAGCTTCAAACAGCGTATAATTAAAGTGTGAGCCAGGGTCATTCTTCCTAAAGGTTTTAGTTTTACCTTTATTGTGAAATCATTCATTTTTCCTATGATTTACTTTCATTGAAGTTTTCAAAAGAAATACCGTTCCTTTTTACTTATCTCCAAATGATGGTGAGTACATATGTTTGCAGAAAGAATAAGCAGACATTATTATTAACAGGATCTTTTTTTTTTTAGAAATGAGTAATTGTGAAATTCATTGAGTGCTAGTATGGACAGAGCCCATGAGGAGGTTCTGTGGAGGAATTAAAAAGCCCTTTCTCCCAAAAGCTAACACAGCTGACCCTTGAACAAGCGGGGGTGGGAGTTTAAGGGTGCCCACTGCCGACATAGTTGAAAATCTGTACATAACTTAACTCCTCCCTCCTCACGTGCAGATTCCCAATTGCCAGTTGACTGCTGAACAATGTGGGTTTGAAATGTACAGGTTTGAAAAATATCCACATATAAGTAAACTCACCCAGTTCAAACCCCAGTAGTTCAATGGTCAACTGTATTTGAAGGAAGGAGACAAACACAAATTCCTAGATTATACTGTATAGATAATGACCCAGGATGGAAGTGACCAAATTGAGCATTGAAAATTTGCCCCTTGGGATGGCCTGCTAGCTAAATTAGTTAGAGCGTGGTGCTGATAACACCAAGGTTGCTGGTTCAATCCCGCAGCTGTGCCCTCCTTATTGAAAATAAAAAGGAAATTTGACCCTTTGATCTTCAGATTCAAAGTAAGGTTAAGTTAATATTAAATACCACGTCAATAACCTAGACAATTTTGACAAACCCTCTCTGCACTGACTGATGGTCCCAGAAATGCAGATGACTGCCAGAAAAATTCCTTATACTTACTTTAACTATAACACAGATGTATAATAATATAACATCAATGTTTTCAAATTTTTTTATTATTGTTAATAGTTACAGATGTACAAAACTATGCAATAGCTATCTTTTTCACCCCTTACAAAGTGACTACCCCTCCCCCTCCCCTGCCTCTCCTCCCCCGATATCACACATATCTATTACAATTCCATTGACTCCATCCCCACACTATACTCCACATCCCATGACTATATATGTGTTAAATTACAGTCAACATCTAATATTAATCAGCAGCAGCTTCAGATGTACAGTGCAATGGTAAGGCCACAACACCGTTGATGAAGTGGTCTCCCTGACAAGACATGAGTCCATCTGGTCCCCTAAAAAAATATTTACAACATTATTGATTATATTCCCCAAACTTTCAAAACTATGTTGAATAAAGTGGAGAAAGTGGACAGCCTTGTCTTTTTCCTGATCTTAAGGGGAATGGTTTTAGCTTTACCCCATTATGATGTTAGCTATAGGTTTATCATATATGGCCTTTATTATGTTGAGATATGATCCCTATATTCCCACTTTGCTAAGGTTTTTAACATAAGGGGCTCTTGGATTTTGTCAAATGTTTTTTTCTGCATCTATTGATATGACCATGTGATTTTTATTCTTCATTTTGTTGATGTGGTGTATCACATTAATTGATTTACGGATGTTGAACCAACCTTGTGTACTAGGGATGAAACCCACTTGATCATGATGTATGATCTTCTTAATATATTGCTGAATTCTGTTTGCTAATATTTTATTGAGAATTTTTGCATCTATATTCATCAGGGATGTTGGCCTGTAGTTTTCCTTTTTGGTGCTGTCTTTATTTGGATTTGGAATCAGGGTGATAGTGGCTTCATGAAAAGAATCTGGGAGGCTTCCCTCCTTCTGGATTTTTTTGAATAGTTTGAGAAGAATAGGTGATAGTTGTTTTTTGAATGTTTGATAAAATTCACTTGTGAAGCCGTCTGGTCCAGGGCTTTTGTTTTTTGGGAGCTTGTCGATTACTGATTCAATTTCCTTGGTAGTAATCAGGCTATTTAGATTCAAATTTTGTTTTAGAGAAATGGATAAGCAAAACATGCTATATCCATGCAGTGGAATATTATTCAGCTGTAAAAAAGAATGAAATACTGAAACATGCCATAACAAGGATGAATCTTGAAAACATTGGGCCAAATGAAATAAATCAGACACAAAAGGCCACAGATTGTATGATCTGGGAGGGTTGAGGGAGAAATGAGCAGTGACCGATTAATGGGGTACAGAATTTCTTTTGGGGGGACAAACTGCTTCTAAAATTAGATGGTGGAAATTAGATTGTAGCAATGACACAACTCTGTAAATACATGAAAAACTTTAGAAGGATGAATTGTATGCTATGTAAATATCTCAACACAGCTATTATTTTTAAAAATATTACTGTAGACCCCTTCAGCATGCTTTCTTTGTAATGTACATCCTTGTTCAACATAGCTGTTACTTTTTAAAATGTTACTTTCACCCCTTCAGCATATGAAGGTGCTTTCCCTGTAATGTACCTCCCTCATCTTATTTTCCATCCCCGCCCTGAAACACGCCAATACAAAAGTTACCTAAATGATGCAATGGCTATTTAAACAGGCAAGGTCCACCTTGAATGAACAAATGAGTTTAACAAAACTTGGAAATGCTACAATTTGAAGAGAACAAGACTAGGAGTTGCTGGTACTCACGGCAAACTTTCCTTTTCTGGAGCTAATGCCTTAAGAGTGAAAAAAAGAAACACCCAAAACAAACAAAACACACCCAGAAGCAAACAAACTTTTCTTTGACAAAACCAGGAATTGTCCTAATAGTCCATTTCAGAATGCAAACCACTCACTTGTGGGGTCCCACATCATTACTTCATCACGTTGTTATCTGATCACGCTTATTGTGACGCAGTCTCATTACTGTTGCCACCAATTCCCCTAACCCCCCTTTCTGACGGTTGAGGCGCAGGCGCCCTTTCCAGAAAGACGCCATCTTGCCACTAGCCCCGGCAAAATGGACGCACTCTGTGTGGGCATGAACAAACTCAGTGATTCAAAACTACTCCCTGAGGGTTTCAAAATCGAGATCAGCAAGACCCATGCGGTTGCCCATAAAATGTTCATCAGCGGTATCGCCTGTGATATCAGCAAGCAAGCTCTTCTTGAATACTTGGCTCAATTTGGGGAGATCCTCGATTTTATTTATTTATTTTTTTTGGGGGAATCGGGGAAGGGGAACAGACAAGTTGCTGTCTTTTTGTTCTTCAGTTTAGTTGCGGAGGATGTTGCTTCACTGTTGGTATCGTCATTGTGCTCTTCCCGGATGAGGCAGATCGGTCTCCGGTCTCTGGATGTCGTTCACCACGGCTATTGGCAGCTCACGCTGGCTGCGGGCCACTCACTGTAGCCTATGGCAGCCCACTGCAGCAGGGGCTGCAGCCCACACCATCCCCCGGGGCTCGCACAGCCCAGCTCCAGGTGGAGCTGTTGTTAGCTGTAGAGGGCAGTGTCACTGGCCCTCATGTGGGATCCGAACCGGGGCCGCTGGCATCCCAAAACCAGCGCTTAACCAATGCGCCACTCGGCTGGCCCCCTCGATTTTATTATTAAAAGGCATGGAACCACTGAAGTACCCAGAGGTTTTGGGTTTGTGCTTTTCAGAGATATTGCCAGTGTTGAAAAGGTGCTGCAAATAAAAGAGCACAGAGTATGTGGCAGGAAAATCGAGCTGAGAAGAGCTAAAGCTGTAACACCGAGATTCAGTCCCAGAAAGGTTTTTGTGGGTGGATTGAACCCTCGGACAACTGAAGCAGAAATCAGAGAGTACTTTGGGACATTTGGAGAGATTCAGGAGATTGAGTTTCCACTGTCTCCAATAACAAATGAAAGACGAGCTTTCTGCTTTATCTCGTATACTAAGGAAATCGCAGCTAGGAATGTGTTAGGAAGCAAGTACCATTTCATCGGCTCCCATTGGTGTGAAGTTCAAATTGCATTCCGGAATGCAAATCCGAAGCCAGAACTGCTGGCCGAAAGTGATGCTCCCTTTTCGGGGAGAGGGGGAGACAGAGAGTTGCCCGAAAACCCAAATGCTCACAGAGTCGACCAAAATGTTTGTGGGGCTGTTGGAGGTAGCGAGACGCCTTCTATGGTGCTTGTTCCTGTTCTGTTTGCACCCTGCCAAGGCTTTGCTTTTCCTGCTGTTAATTACGGCAATTTCTACAATGCCTATACTAACCAGCCAATTTTTGATGACTACAGAGAGCAGTATTTTCTTGAATACAACTATGGAGCCCATGCAACTGGAATTGCGTGTACTAATTACAATGAGCAGATAAATGAGGCGGCTCCCTTTGATATGGCTTCCCATGGAAGTTACCAATTTTTCTGAAGATGAAGGATGAAGCCATCACTGCAGGACCACTGTGTCCTAAAATAAAAAGTTGCGTTACTGTTAAGAAATACCTGTTTTGAAAGACATTGTCACTGTTTCTTCCTCAGCAGTTTCCAGTTGAACATTTTTCAGTTGTACCAGTTTTACCCCCATGACTGTTTAACACCGGAGCGACAATAAGATAACACAAGGAGTTGAGACTTTGATTTTATGAGAAAATAAAAACTTTGACACTTGTCTTAAAAAATGAAGGTTTACTGTTCTATATGAGACTGTAATGGCACTTATTTTAGGTTTGTGCTTTTGTTTATTTGGTGAACAGAGTGGAAGAATTTTTGGTCCATTATGGACTTTTTCTAAGGGGGTGGGAGTCTAGTGTGGTGTGTTTGGGTTAAAGCTATCATCCAAATTCAGAGAAAAAAAGACCCTGAAGTTTCCCTTTAGATTTGCTATTCAGCCAACAAATATTTGCATTCCTTCAACAAACATTAAGAGTTATTCTAAGCCAGAAAGTGTTCAATGCAGGAAACTCAGAATCAGTACCAGTCTTAAAAGAGGCAGAAATAAGCCAAGAAATACAATAGAGTGTGGTGAGCCCTAGGTAAAGCTTTGCAAAGGATGATGTGATGTTACAGACACAGGATACCTAAAATAGGTCTTGTGAGGGAGTGGTCTGAGATAGAGTGCAGTGAGTTAGCCTTTGCCAATGGACTGTGCTAAGAAGAGCATTTTTGCCAGACAGACCTGCAAAGGTACTGTGGCAGGAATTTAGCATGCACTTTTGGAAGACAGCAAAGAGACTTTTAAGGGTAAAAACAAAGTGCATGTGGAAAATAAGGGAAAGGAGGTGGGCAGGTGACTTGAGCATCTCTGTCAACAAAAATAGGAGTCATAAATGTGAACTATAATTTAAAATTTCCTACTAACTACAGTTTTTAAAAAACAAAGATGAAATTCACTTTAATAAACTGTACTTAATATCACCAAAATTTACTTCAACATGTAATCAAGATAATTATTAATTAGACCGTTTACATCATTGCTTTAACACTAAGTCATTGAAATCTAATGTGTATTTCACTTTTAAGAACATCTCAGCTCAGATTAGTTACATTTCAAGTGCTCAATATATGTGGCAGTGGCTATCACACAGGACAGTACAGACCTAAGTCACAAAGGGCCTACCTCACATGCTGAGGGGTTGAATTCTATCTTTAATGCAATAAGGAGAAATTAAAGGATCTAAAACGGAGTGACATGAAACAGCAACCATCTAGCACGTGCCCAACACTGAGCTCCATGTTAGAATTGGAAAATCAATGAGACTCAATCTCTGCCTTCAGGTGATTCGTTGTCAAGCAGGAAAGACAGACATGAAACCAGAATTCTGGTGGGACTAAATTTAAAATGTAAAGCACATCAATTTTACTTAGAAAGAATAGTATGTATTTACTTTCCTTATTAGAATGCAAACACCCTGAAACCAAAAAATATTTCACTCTTTTTTTTTTGTATTCTCCTTAGCATCTAGCAAGGGCTCTTGCTAGTAGTAGGAACTTAAAAAACAAATATTAAATGATGACATGTGCAAAACTGAACAAGTATATATACCATTATAAGCGAGAAAGAAACAGGAGAAGGCAACATAAAGCATGAAGTAATTCTTTTCAGTTTTAGTAGCAAATGTTTGTTATTTAAATATCTGAGTAAGTTGTGTTGCTTTGATGGTGGGGGAATTTTAAATACATAATATGTAAGCACACTTTTTAAAAAATATGGAGATTAAATGAATAATAGATGTGAAACTGCTTTGAAAAGTTGATGATACAGAAATCAGGTGTTACACACACACACACACACACACACACACACACACACACACACACGCACACACCAGAATAGTCTTGTAATGGAAATTTTGATGCTTATTGCCCTTTGGGACAAAGTATATTACACTAAAACTCACCATGCAAATATCAGGGGATCAATCAACTGAGTTTATTTAAATATTGTTCCACTTAATGTTTTCTTACTAGAAAACTAAAATAGGTATGCTATGTTGCCACCAAGTAAAAGAAAATCCCCAGGAAAACTAGCAAGAAAGTTCATAAACTAAGTGGTGTTATGCAATACTCTTTGCAGTTAAAACCGTATATATGTCTGTATGTTTTCAGGACAAAGGAAAAAATGTACAGATTCATCTAACAGAAAGTATTTAGGAGGAATTGACTTTAATTTTACCAGAGTTAACTAGGTGAAGCTAGGTGATTTTTGATTAAGAGTTTCTGTTTCTGCTCCCCCTGAAAGTCAACTTGTGTATTGAACCAGACAAAATGTAGTCATATCTACGTTTGGCTGTTTGAACTAAGGAAGTAAACTAAATAAAGTTTTAGAATAAAGGAAATTCAGAATCAGTGTGGCAGGCGTTTTGATACTTCAGTTTTGCTCTGCCTTGATATTTCAGTTTTAGAAACTATATAAGTTTATTTTTTCCAGTTACAGCTGGTTCATTTGTTGATTTAGATTTTGAAAAAAATCAGTAGAAAAAAAGTAGCGGTTAGTTCAGATTTCAGCATATTAGATAAGTTCAGCTAATTAGCTTAAATTCACTATTTTTCTTTGTGAGGGGGCTAATAATTAGTTCAAAGATCTTATTTTGATCTTATTTTAGTTGTTAGAAATTAGGTTATCCAATTAGGTTGTCAGAGTTATGTCAAATCAACTGTTTCTGATCACAGTGGTCCAATTAACCCTCAGACAGCTATGCATGTATTGATTATATGTGTGTGTTTAGAGGGTATTAACAAAAAAAAAACGATGTGAGAGTCCAAGTTCAAAAGGGTTTTTTCTTCTTGAGAAGATAATGGCTGGGTCATATTTTCATTTATATTTTCATAAGGTCTGAATTGACTATAGGAATGCTTATGTAGTAATAATTGTCTGCCCTAATGTTTGACCAAAATTGAAACAGACAAGTTTAATTTCCTGACATTAGAAATGGATATTCTAGCAAGACTAGTTATTATTCAACTTCATATTTCTCAGAGATTGCATGCTGTTGGTAGCTACATCTCCATAATTTGAGAAACTAGATTCCTAAGAAATAGAGCAGAAGCCATTAAAGACTTAGAAAGTAGGACCGATAAGAAAGATTTTAAGAGGGTGGATTATTATAGACAAAAAGTACCTTGGGGATAATTAAATGTAACTTTAATATTCTGAATAGCTGATAAAAAGAGCAAAGCTGGATGGCAGTTTCTAAGGTGAGTCAAACTGGGGCCTACATTTTTGTTTTACAGGAAAAAGACATTTAAAAATATGTCATGACATTGAAATTAGTTCTAAATACACATTAACTATGGACGTAGTGGAATCCCTATTTCTGAATATACTTAGAGATAAAACTCCACCAAATATGGCTGCTTTGGTCTAAGTCCATGGTTTCTCAGACCTGGCTTGTGATAAGAATCCCATAGAAAGCCCTGGAAAAAGTTTTCTGCACTCAACTATTCCTGGAAAATTTTATTCAGTAGGTCTGATTTGGAACAAGGAATCTATTTTGTAAAGCTGCTCAGGTGGATTCGAATGGTAAGCCAGTTATGAGAACCATGGGGACAACTAAATGGGAATCCAAGATCAAGGTGCTCGCAGACTTGGTGTCTGGCACCAGCGTCCTGGCTCATAGCTGGCTATCTTTTCATGGCCGATGGGGGAAGGGATCTCTCTGAGGTTTCTCTCTCTCTTTTTTTTTAAGATTTTATTGGGGAATTGGGGAAGGGGAACACTGTATTTTTCCAGGACCAATCAGCTCCAAGTCAAGTTGTTGTCCTTCAGTCGTAGTTGTGGAGGGCGCAAGCTCAGCTCCAAGTCCAGTTGCCCTGCAATCTAGTTGGGTGGTGGGGGCCCAGCCCACCATCCCATGCGGGGGTTGAACTGGCAACCTTTTTCAGAGCACGCATTATCACCAGCTGAGCCATCTGGCCACCCACTGGCAGCTCAGTTGCAGCTCAGCTCGGGCAAAGCTCACTGGCCCATGTGGGAATTGAACTGGCAACCATGTTGCTCAGAGCTCCTGCTCTTAACCAACTGTGCCACCCGACCGGCCCTGAGGTCTCTTTTATAAGGGCACTAATTCCACTCCTGAGGGCTCTCCCCTCATGACCTAATCACCTCTCAAAGGCCTGATCTCCTAATTCCATCACATTGGGGATTAGGTTACAACAAACGCATTTTGGGGGACACAGTCTATGGCAGGGACCTTTTAACCTTAATATTATTAATTCCATGATAGGTGTTATATAAATAACTCACTCAACTAGGGTTTTCTGATTATTTGCAAAGGGTTAATATACACATGTGAACCAGTTTTTAATTCATGTACATCTCAAAGATCCTCAACTATATAAGATAGCATCAGTTAAAAATTGTATAGTAGTCCTTGAGACATATTTGTTGATTTTAAGTTACATAAAAGAAGATCAAATATCTCTTTTCAAAGAAACAGAGAAGACCCCCTTCCCCACTATATAGACCAGAAGGATTCCTGCTAGTTAATACATTGATACATTAGTATTGTAAGGCATGCAATGTTTGCTTTTTGGTTTTTTAAACATACACCTTGAGATGGAATTTAATTTAGAAAGTAGTGAAACTCCTAATTTATGGGATAAATTGCCTTTTCTATAATTTGTCTTTTTCTTCTTTACTCCAGTCTATTAGATTTCTCACTTGCGTATTGCACAATCTGTGTATTCTTACAAATACATGGTAAATCTTCCCAATTGTCTGCTATGAAGCTAGCCCTGAAATATAGACAGGATTCTATCATTTATGTTAATGATTGCTAGAATTCTTTTTTTAGTGATATATAGCTTTCAAGCATCCCGTCTAGAGCCAAGAGTCCAAGTGCAAGTTGTGAATAAATGTTTGCCACCTCTAGAAATGTGTCCTGGCCAAAAGCCCATCCTACTACTATGGAAGGGAGCTCTGATGTGATGGTACTTGAGGTGAATGTAGTTGGTTGTCTGAGCTGATAAAAATCCTTTAATAGCCATTTACTCAGTATGTTTTAGTGATCACTGTTGACACCGAAAGGCAATAACTGATAGGTATTAATTAATTCCCCTCCATTTATACTTTTACATAATCTGTAACATTCCTTCTCACATGCAGAAATGTGTAAAAGGGGGACTTTCAAAAATAATAGCTGTCAATTTTGCTAGCTATGGTCCCTGCCATAAAACTATATAATTCGTTGGTCTGTAAAAGAACTGCGATATAAAATATATTAAAGGATCTATATAAATGCAAATACAACAAAAAATACAATCGATTTTTATGGATTTCAAGTCTTAAATATAAGTAAAAGCTCTGTAGACTACTAGACACAGTCTGATGAAATGTCAGAAATAGTTCCCTAAGGGAAATCAGAATGATGTTCCAGAATACCATTTTTAACAGCCCCCACTGTTCTTTGATATTCTCTGATTTGCTTGGGGGAAGGGTTGTCACAGAAGTGCTAAAAAGGCTCCTAAAAAATAAAACCATGAGATGATATCACTGAAAGGGAAAAAGTACATGGTAGCTATCTCCAAAATTTTTAAGCTGAAATTCACTTTTATAATTCCATTTATACAGTCGCATGAACACATACGATTTCTAAACTGAAAACCCTAATAATGAAAAAAATAAATAACAACCACCCCCTAGTATTTATAGAGTACTGTCAGGTCAACATTTTGGAGAAAACTAATCAGCTAATAGCTATCACTACTCCCTAGGTAGATGATTTAGTTCTGCCATACAGAGAGAAAGAAAGATTGAGTAATTTTCCTAGCCCTCAGAGGCAATCAGGAAGAATATTGAAATGTGTTTATAACTCCTTATATCAAGCAGTAGAGCAAACCAATTAGTTCTCCCAGGTCTCACAATCTAAAATTTATAAAACACTCAAACAAACAAACAAAAAGCAGTATTAATAAAAATAATAGTAGCAACCATATTCCAGGTACTGCCTATGTGCCAGACCTGAACTAGATGCTTACATGTGTTATTTAGTTTAACCCTCATAATAACTATTTGAAGAAATGGATAATAATCATTTATATCATAAATAAGGAAGCCATATATAAGTTATTTGTGTAGAAAAACACAGCTAGTCAGAAGCAGACTCAGGCTGTGAAGGCAGCTCTTTTGAATTCTCTGGGGCCTGTATGCTTTTCACTGGTATGACACTGCCACTCTGAGAGTAGCATCATGTACAAACTAAAACAGACTAACACTTTCATGGTCTTCAAAGGAAAAAAGAATTCAAGTAAGGACAAGAATAAAGTTCAGAAACATACAGATTAAACAAAGGGTGAGGACATGAGGTGAGATGGTAGTGGTAACAAGAGTAAAAATAAAGAACAAAAGACTCGACTTTGAAATGTAGATAAAGGACACATTTTTAAATCATGGAACTGCCATGACACTCAGTTTTTTTTTATGAAAAAGAATTAAGTTCCAAGAAAAAAGATGTTACATACTTTTGATATTTTGTCCTGAATGCTCAACTCACCAAAAATATACTATAGAAAAATGTGTTGTGTTGGTAAAAAAATAATAATAATAAATAAAAATAAAAATAAACTAAACAAATAAAGGGACAATGCCAAATTTAGGCTTAAAGAGGCTAAAATAATTATGTCTTGTGATTGGAAACTTCATCTTTAAGCTTTGTCAAATATTATTTTCCAATATTCCCAAAACATAAATAGAAATTAGAGGAGTACATTTGTGAAAAGTTGGAGGAAGGGAGCAAATTAAATACCTCATTTCCCAATATTTAGAGTAGAAAATATTCTTAGTTCTGATACGTTAGCCTTTTTATTGAATTACCTTTATTATTTGGCTATCTCTTAAAATAATGGTGTTAAAAACTGTCAGGTAGGGCCGGCCGAGTGGCGCATTGGTTAAGAGCTGGTTTGGGATGCCAGCAGCCCCGGTTCGGATCCCACATATGAGGGCCAGTGACACTGCCCTCTACAGCTAACAACAGCTCCACCTGGAGCTGGGCTTTGTGAGCCCTGGCGACGGTATAGGCTGCAGTGGGCTGCCATAGGCTACAGTGAGTGGCTGGCAGCCAGCGTGAGCTGCCAATAGCCACGGTGAGCGACCATCCAGAGGCTGGCGACCGATCTGCATCATCCGGGAAGAGCACAATGACGATATCAACATGGGCCAGTGAACCAATGTCCTCCGCAACTAGACTGAAGAACAAAAGGACAGCAACTTGTCTGTTCCCCTTCCCCGATTCCCCAACGCTGTTCCCCTCCCCGAATCTCCCAATAAAATCTTTTAAAAAAAACACAAAACTGTCAGGCATAATGGTATCACCAATTACACCAGCTTATATGTTACTCTTAAATGGTATCCCCGACTATTTATAAAGAGGTGACACTGTATGACACATCAATCTGTGTTAACATCAAGCTGCACCCAAAGCCAGAATTTTTTTTTTTTGCCACTGATTTCCTTTAGAATATTACTTCCATTTGTGTGTGTTTGTGCACGTGTGTGTGTGTGTGTGTGTGTGTGTATAAAAAGTTTTATTCTAAACCTCAAGGCTGCAACAGAAATTGGATTAGATGAAGTTCCTTCAAGGAAATACAAAACACACACACAAAAAAGGTCACAAGAGGCTAGTTTTAGAACCTTGAGACGGAGTGAATTAAAATCCCTGAACAGGGACTCAGGAGTCTCTTAAGACAACAACTACCAACAGGTAATGTTTTTAGAGAACACCTTCCCCCACAAACTGTGCTAGGATAGAATAGGGGAAATGCTATAACAAAAAAAGGGATTTATTGAAGCTGAAATACTTCTGCTACTAAGACACCTTGAAAATAATGAATGAAGTAGATAGAGGAAAAATAACATATTTGTGTGTATCTTATGTAAACAGATATATGGTAGGGCACAGAAACATGTGTGTTTTTATCGTATATATACATCCACGAACACAAATTTTCCTAAAGGACTTCTGAAGTCTCAAAAGTCTATGCAAGTAATTTCTACAATACATAATAAGAAAAATTCATATTCTTGAAAATTAACTGGAAAAAGAAACTTACTTTTAATCCACCAACAACGTGCCATCTCCAAAGTCAATGTCCTATATAAACTTTGAGGTTATCAGAAAAAGTATTATCTGTTTCTATTGCTTTACAGAGTATCAGGGAAGAAACAAACCAGGGAGATTCAGGTGGGAAATGAGAATCACACCAAGTTTTACATTAAAAAACAATATTGCAATAGAAGGAGCATTAGACACTACAGAGTAGGAAAACAAATTGAAACCAAACTTTCCTATGTGACTTTTCATATACAATATGAGCAAAGATTCATGTTTGAGGTTTTTCATGCTACAGTTTGGGTCTCTAATGAAAATAGCCTTTGAAGCATACTTAAAATAAAAATATTGATTCTCTATTAACCATATCCTAAACAGTTATCACAGACATCCATATTAAACTTCCAATATTTTATTTCACGGTGGCTACAATGATCCACAGAAGGCAACTACACGATGTCTATGGCTTGAGGTTACAAATGTCATTGTCAGCACCCTCAAGACATTTGGTCATTTATTCAGTCTTAATAAGTGACTTCTGTAAGCAGAGCTCTGGACTAGGGTGTGTGTGTGTGTGTGTGTGTGTGTGTGTGTGCGCGCGCGCGCGCGCACGTGCACACGTGTACGTAGGCACGCACACAGGGAAAGGGAAATTCAATTGGGAGGAAACAGAAGTAAAATCCCCATTGTTAGGAAGATTACATCTTAGCTGGAGAGAAAACACAGCCACACAGGCACCCCAACAATATGTCCAAAATGAATTTATTGCTGGATTACAAATCATTGAAGACATAAATATCCATGATCACACTAATAATAGCTAATAAGTATACAAATAAATAAATAGATGAAGAGTGGGATAATCCTTGATAAAATTACAGGGATTGCCACAGTTAGAAATATCCTCATTTATAGCCATCATAGTAAAAATTTATATAGATAAAAATTATCAATGGACACTAAACCTGGAGAGGCCAGTTTGATCTGGCAGCAGTAGGATATTTTCATGGTTTTAAAATATCTTCCCACGTATGACTCAATACTTGCAAGAGAAAAATAGCAACTACAACATTGAGAAATTAGCAGCAGCTTGTCTGAATGATGTAAGGTGCAGGTGTATATCATGTGTCTATAGATGTGACACTCCAGGAAGAACACATCACTTATGTGGCATTACATCCCAGGTTGAAAAACTTGAATCTAATCAGAAAATAAGGAACAAACTCAAAATGAAGAACATTTTAATTTTTAAAGCCCTGCATTCTTCAAAGTTGTAAACATCTTCAAAGACAAAGAAAGGCTGAGGAACCATTCCCAACTAAAACTAAGTGACAGGGTGAACTGAAAAAAATCAGAATATGGATGGTATATTAAGAAAGAATTGTCCTTATTTTTAGCTAATACAGCCCAAAGTATTTAGGGATAAAGGGCTATAAGGGTTTGCTGTTTGCAACTTAACAGTGGTTCAGAAAAAATGCACGTGTGTGTGTGTGTGTGTGTGTGTGTGGCAGAGAAAGCAAGTGAGGCAACCTGTTAATATGTGAATCTGATAAAGGGAATTCAAGTGTTCTTTATACTCTCCTTGCAACTTTTCCCAATGTTTGAAATGATTGATTCTCACCCTCCCCAACACACACACACACACACACACACACACACACACACGTATTGATTTTGTTTGGTTTACCTTGTTCATGTACCTAGACATTGTTTGGTTGGAAGTCCACATCTACCCAGAAACTTGGAAATTTTATTTCACTTGTCCTTTAGTACTATTAGCAAATCAATCATCCAGAGACTTTACTATGCTTCTGTAGACAATGACAACATCATGAAAATATCAATGTTCCCTAAGTCAATTTATAAATATGCAATCTGTTTAAAATATCAATAATTTTTTAAACTAGACAAGCTGATTCTAGAGTTCATATAAAAAAAAGGAAATCATCATCATAAAAAATTGAAAAAAGAAGAGCAAGCATTAGAAATCAGCCCTATTAGGTATTAAAATTTAATATAAAGCCTCAAAATAAAACACAGCCATACTGTTACATGAACTGACAGAGAGATCAATGCAACAGAATAGAAATGCAGAAATTGATTCAATGCACAGTGACATGGAAAGATACAGAATAAACAAATTACGAGTGGCTAAATGTGAAATGTGAGGTAGGACCTAGGTACAGGGTGGAAGGCAGACTTTTCACCATGTACCTGTTTATAGTTCTTCATTTTTGAGCCATGTGAATCTATTCACAAAATTAATTAAATATAAAAAATAAAACATTAATTTTGAAGTCACTGAATCGTAATTGTGCCAGAGGGAGACAGTAGTCAACTCTTTCCATGCACTTAGGCACAAGACTGTGTTCTCAATTAATCCCAGATTGGACAAGAAAAACACTAGTGGCTGTATATTCAGGGTCATATTACAAAGAGAATCACCTGACTGTCAGTTTAAATACTATAATATATTCAATTCACAGAGCATCTAAAGGAATATAACTTTGATTTTACCTTCCCTAAGGCAGAACAGAAAGAAGGGGCTTTTAATCATGTTACATGAAATATAAATTCTCTAACAGCATCACATTAAAATCACAAGTCTAATGCTTAGGAATGCTTGAATGTCCATAACCCTTTAAGACATCCAGGAGACATTTACATGCAGAAAAGGCCTGGCAGTCAACAGACTACATACTTGAATTGATTATATATATCTATCTATCACATGTCATATAAAAATACAAAAAAAAGTTTATTTCTTTCTCCAGTAGTTACTTCTTTATAGAAGATGCTTCAGATTAAGAGGATAGACACATGATATAATGGAGACCCTAGGGGCTGCCATGTGATAATATCAGAAACCTTAATTATGTGATTATATGACTAATCTTAAGCTATTTAGGATTAACCAAAGCCTAATCAATTGCAAAGGTGTCAGCCACCCTACCACTATGACATGGGTGGTTGGCATTTTGTATGTCATGTCAGAGCATGGAAATGCAATTTTTACATAATGTACTCTCAAACTTAATATTGTCTTTCCAATATGTGCACCATCTAGATAATAGCAGAGAGAGTGTCACTGGGTCAATAATCTCATTCCATAAAATCTGGAGATCAGGTATGAAATGCATTAGTGTTGCTGAATGGGAAAAGAACTCAAGGCTGGGTCCATCCTGGTCATTATTATTAGTTACCCATCCTCTAAATGTCTGTGAACCAGAAAAACATTTCTCAGAAATCTAGTTCAGTTTTAAACACTTACTGCTTTAAATCATGGCATATATATTTATATTCACATAAAGTAAAATTTGTTTTCCCCAAACTTAAGTATTTATGAAATCAAAAACATCACTAATACAGATCATCAAAAGGAATTTTTTTTAGTTCTCAGCCAATGGGTCATCTTCCAACATTATAAAATTTAAATAGAGTATATTAACATCTTTTCCTTAAGTATAATCAAAAAGATCCCCAGAGACAACAATTGCCACATCAGAGTTTCTATACATTTTTAATATTTTCATCCCACTACAACTTAGTTGGCCTTTCGAATAACATCTTTTGAAATTTATTTTGAGGAATTTTTCTCCTTCTACTCTTTAGTTTTTCTGTGGTGATGAACTTGCTAAAATTCTTTCTCTTGATTTTGTTTTCCATTTACCACACTTCCTTCTAAGACATATTTGATGCTTAGGATGCTTCTTTATTTAATCATTGTCATATGAAGAATTCTAAGATGTCCTCCAATGGATTAAGCATTTGTATAATCTCCTCCCCTTGAAAGCCAGCAGAACCTATGACTTTCTTCTAGCCAACAGAGTATGGCAAAGGACTCTTTTCATTAGGTTATGCTATATGGTGGCAAAGATGTTATATGATTTTATGTAAGACTGTGTCTTAGCCCACCAGAATGAGGTATTCTCCTGCAGGCTTTCAAGAAATAGCCTGCCATGTTGTAAGGGGACCTCTGAAAGGCCAATGTGACAAGGAAATGCTACGGGGTCCTCTAGGAGCTGAGTGGCCTCCGGTAGATGGGCAGCAAGAAAGTGGAGACCTCAGTCCTATAATTGCAAGCAACAGCTTTCTGCCTACAATCACATGACCTTGGAAAATGATTCTAGTACCAATTTCAACATGTGGCAGGGATTTCCCTCACTACCAAGCAACACCAGATGGGTGTCCTACAATTCAATTCAATTCTGACACTATGTACCGGGAGATAGCATCAGATTCCACAGATTAAGGGCTTAGTCCCACAAGACTGCCCCCATTTCAGATGCCTATCACAAGTCCAGGGTGTCATCTGTGCTTCTGATCAACTGGCTATAAATTAGAGGTTCCAGTAACCCTCTCCTTAAGTTTGACTAATTTGCTAGAGCAGCTCACAGAACTCAGAGACACATTTTGCTTACTAGATTACCAGTTTATTATAATAAGATAATACCCAGGAACAGCCAGATTGAAGAGAAGCATAGTGCAAGGTATGGAGAAAACACACATAACTTCCATGTCCTCTCCAAAGGCACCACTCTCCCCAAATCTCCATGTTCACCAATCCAGAAGCTCTATGAACCCTGTCCTTTTGGGTTTCTATTGAGGCTTCATTACATAGGCATGACTGAGTAAACCACTGGCAAATGGTGACCGAACTCAATTTCCAGGCCTTCTCTAGTTCTAAGAGGTGAGGGGGATGGGATTGAAAGTTCAAATTCTCTAATCACATAGTTGGTTTTCCTCTTAACCAGCTTCCTTCTTAAGTGCTTTCCAAAAGTCACCTTATTAACATAACAAAATACCTTTATCACTCTCATCACTTAGGAAATTCCAAGGGTTTAGGAGTTCTGTCTCAGGAACAGTGGACACGGATAAAGACCAAATATATATTTATTATAAATTACAATATCATAGCTTGTTTCCCCAAGAAATGAACACAGCTTGGCCAACACACCCAGCCCTGTGAGATCCTGAGATCTCAGATCCTTTGACTAAGATCAGAGAACTGCTGACACAGTTCGGGCAATTCCAAGATTCCTGAACCATGAAAACTGTAAGATAATATGTTGTTTTAGGCCGGCCGAGTGGCACATTGGTTAAGAGTTGGCTTGGGATGCCAGCTCTGAGTAGCAGGGCCCTGGTTCAGATCCCACATGAGGGCCAGTGACTCTGTGCATTTTACAGCTAAGATGGTGAACAACAGCTCAACCTGGAGCTGACTGCTGTGAGTTGCCGGCATCGGCATAGGCTGCAGTAGGGCTGGCTGGCAGCTGGTGTGTGCTTTCGTGAGCTGCCCTAAGCTGCTGTCCAATGGCCAGCAAGCGACTGCCTCAGCCAGGAAGAGCGCAATGATAATATCAACATGGGCCAGTGAAGTGATGTCCTCCACAACTAGACCGAAGAACAAAAAGACAGCAACTTGTCTGTTCCCCTTCCCCGATTCCCCAACGTTGTTCCCTTCGTCCGGTTCCCCAATAAAACCTTTAAAAAATAAATAAAATTGAAAAATAAAAATAAATTCAAAAAAATAAAAAATAATAATATATGTTGTTTTAAGCCACTAAATGTGTGGAAATTTGTTAAGCAGTAACAGAAAACTACTACAGTCATTGGATTTGCACTTCTAAGAAACTTTCTTCCAATTAATGAAATTTCACTTCTAAGAACTTTTCTTAAATAACAAGGATATGGGTAGGGTAAAAAATTCCCCAAGTTTCTAAATGGTCAACATCTAAGACAATCAAAATCCATTTACTCAGACATGGCAATGATACAGTATTCTTCAGTGGGGCTTATGGATTACATTTGCTTTACAGTCACATTTCATACATCATGTAGTGAAAACTAGAGCTTTGGGAGCATGTGAAACAGACAATAGTGTTATTGCAGGAGTTCTCAAAATGGGCTCCTGATTTATCTGCATCTGTATCCCTTAGGTACTTATTAAAAATGTGAAGTCCCAGGCCGGCCGAGTGGCGCAGAGGTTAAGCGCTGGCTTGGGAAGCCAGCGGCCCCGGTTCGGGTCCCACATATGAGGGCCAGTGACACTGCCCTCAAAAAAAAAAAAGTGAAGTCCCAGGCCCCTTCTTAGACGTACTCGATGTGAAATTCTGTGGTTCAGAAAACTACATTTTTAACAAGTTCCCCAGAGAATTATTTCTGCACACAAAATTTTAGAACAAATGAGTTAGCACTGTTTTACAACCCTGGCTATCCATTAGATATACCTAGAGAGCTTTTAAAAAATACCAATCCCTAAAGACTCTCTTGTACTGGGACCAGGCATAGGCAGATATAAAATCTCCCCATGTTCTTCCTTGAGAAGCCATGGTTGAGAATTACTGCTTCCATAGGAGTGCTGGGCCCATGGATCAGGATGAAGTTAGGCAACAGTTATGAGGTACATTGAGCTTTCCTTCACCTAAGAGTTTATGCTGAAGAGCAAAAGACTAAAACCTCAAGATACAGACTGATATAGAAAAGGTACCCTCAGGAAAATAGAACAGAGGAAACATGCAAGAGACTTACTGTTAGATTCTTTTGATTCTAGCATTATTGCTCCTCCTTCAGACACTTTTTCTATCTTCTTTCCTCGTCTCTCTTCTATACCCATTTATACACTATAGTGACTTTTACTTCATTTATATACAATAGTTGTTTCTCTGAGGTGATTCACATTTTTGGTGTCTGTTTCAGGTTATAAAGTCATCTAATTTATTAAAAGTTTTACTTCATGTACTGTTTGTTGAAGGTGTTTTTTTCTTGTGTGTGTGTGGGCAGGCAGAGAGGGTAGGGTAGTCATACTGTAAGGGCAAGCTGCATGATCTCACCAAGGTAATCTCTCAGGAATGAGCAACAGAGGGATAGAAGAACAAGAAATAAGATGCACTTCTACAAGGGGCAGTCCAAAAATTAAATATCCATGTACATGCAATTTATGTTTACTTGTTGCTATGCCCTTGATGTTGCCCTCTTAGCCTTAAAGCTGCTTGAGGTTAGGATCCCAAATCTTGGTTAAGACCCTAAGTCTCCAATAAGATCCATTGGAATACAAACTTTGACATGCTCTTTGATGATGATTTTCTTTTAAGTTAAACTCCACCTGGTGTATCTTATCTTTGTCCTAGAATTTACTTGTAAATAAGAGAATTCATTTTATTCTTTTTAATTTTTGATTTTTTTTCCTCAAGATCTGTAATGGATAATTGCACTAGATCAAGAAGAAACTGGTATTCAGCTAAGTGGTTCAGTATGTACTCCACACATCTGCATAGATTTTCTTCAACTTCCCAATCATCTTATTACATCTTGCTATTGCTGAAGTCTCAAATGTGCCTGCCACTGTTTTCTAATAATTTGATCCTCATCTTTGCTTGAAAAGCAATTCACCTAAGCAAACTCCTGGCTTTGATGGAGGCATGGCTTTGTAAGATAGGAAAACTTCCTTAGCTTTTTATTCTAGTCCAGTCTCCTGCACTTGGACTAGTGTGTTTGCTTTAGAACAATATTCTAATTCCAGAATTGACACCACTATTTATTCAGGGCCAGACACCATCCCTGACCTGGTCTGGATCCAATGTTCTTTGCACCTTCCTGGAAATCCCTGGCAATTATCACTGGGGGAGAAGGGGTGATAGTTTAACCAAGATCTGAGATTTGTGAAGTTTAACCAAGATATCTAAGATTTACAAAGTATACATATCTAGCACACAAATTCTCCATGGATAAACATGGACTAGTCCATGAGAAATATATATTCTACCTTTCTTATGTTTAATGAAAATCTTGCCATACTTCCAATTACCACTGCTTCTTGTTTACCTTATCAGTTTATGTTGGGTAGAAATTAGTCTCAGTTCATGCAGAACTGTTCCGTTGCTTTTTTCCTAAACTTAATTTGTAGTCCTAGTTTGTCTATATGTAATGCTTTGCTGCCTTTTATGTACAAACCTTAAAATGTGCATGCTTCATTTTTTCATTGTTTTTCTGAAAACCATCTATGAAAACATGATGTGATGGTGGTAAAACAAAAACTCTATGCCTTATTTCAGCTACATTCCCTTAGGTGGCTTAACATTATTTTTCAGTTTTCTTGCACATTAGTGGACTGAAGAGGCAAATCTTTTGAAATTAGTCAATATTTACCTTTCTTGCATCCTGCAAGATAGATCGAGGGCCCTCCTAAACTCTGATGGGGGTAGAACTAACATCTCAATTCCATTGGAATACTAATTTTAACATCAGATAGCCACTTAACTATCATATCAAAAAAGGGTATCTTTACTTGGGATTTTTCCTTAAGGGGATAAATCTCTACCCTGTCCTTAATAACAGAGATACAAATTGTTGCAGAAGTATGTTCAGGTAGCTTGATGCCATCATATGACTAGGGGAAAGAATGGACAAGGGTCTATACTGTCAATAAGCACAATTATAAGTGCCTGACCTACATATGTCAGGCATGAATAGCATCGCCAGGAGTTAAATGGAATTAACTACAAAAAGAATGCCTAGTCAAGGGCAAAAATGGCAATCTTAGTGAGCTGTGCTTGTCTGTTCTAGAAATTGTACTGTCTGGGTTTGGGTTATCATGAATGATTATGGCACCTTCCCCTTAATTCAGGCAGAGTAAAGGATCAAGCCCATGTCTATAAAATGGGCAAATGATCCTGTGTTTCATTTGTCACTATTGAGATTTTGTGTAGGGAATTTAGAACATTAGGAATAATTGGGGGATAATTATAAAATCAAGGTGACAGTCATATATCTAAGAAAATATAGAAGATTACCTTGATAACAGGATGATTGCCTAAATAATACTTTGAGCTTTTTCTTGACAGTGATGAAGTGATACTTGGATCTCCTATAAGGAGTATACAGCACATTCCTTACCCATAAAAGACGTCCATATACCACTTAATCATTCTGCACTTACAGCAAAGAAGTCCTAGTCAAAGAGGAAGTAAGAAGAAATGAAGTGTAGAGAAATGGGAGCACATTTTGGTGAATTTATTTTAATCCCATGGAAAAATGGGCAATAAGCAAATTGCTTGCAACTTCAATATTATAACTGATACTAAATGCTTTTATTCTCACACACAGAATACAAACATACACATCCTTAGTTTTACTTTTTCATGAGTTATTTATTCTTTAATTCTCCTGAAACAGGACGAGAACAGTTTTATAGTTAGTGAACCTGCTCTCTCCTGTGTGATATTTATCATCTATAGAACCAACTACACTCGGCCGAATGAATTGGTATCTCATCTTTAAAAATGCATTCTGACTTATAAAACAAGATCAGTGAAATGTGGTTTACAGCCACTCATGAAAGTCATAAAATGCCACTTCAATATGGTCTAAATACGAGTAGTAAAGCATTTTATAATAACTTAAACCTCTTTTTCTCATTTTAAGAACAAAAAAATAATTTAGCAAGGCATCAGAGAAAAGTTTTAAAATCTGGAGGTCAGAGTTTGAATTTATTTTTCTGCCTTTAGTCACAGAAAGACATCTTCATCTTGATAGTTATTGTACACTCTAATTTTTCATATCCATAGGCAATGAAACTCCACAGAAAAAGGAATGCTGGTAAAAACAAATACCACAACATTCACTGGAATGATGTTATTTGGAGGCAAGTATAAACCAAAAGCAAAAAGAGAAAAGTCAGAAATTTAAACCATGCCTATGGGCTATGACTAAATGACTTTTTTCATGGCATAATGGATTGATCCTTTCAATGTCCTTAACAGATGAGGGTACATCAGTTGATTCAATCAACTCTGAAGGAATTTAGTAAATGAGAGGAGAGAAGATACCAATCACAGGATACAGCCCAGTTCAGACTTAGATTCTATAACCCATTTCTACTAAAAACAAACCAACCAGCAAAAACCTCCTTTTTCCTCAAGTGTTTCTACTTTTGTAATTCAATGATGCCATTACTACCTATTTAATTACAGGGCTGAGGAAACTGATGTATTATGACCACTCCATTTTGAAAGATGCATATAAATTTGCATTTGGCCAGTCTTCCACCTTTGACCAGCAGGGGACACATGACACAAGGATGGGGGCATATGGGGGAAGAGGGCGGCCTGTGCATTAGCTGAGAAATCCATGGGGGTCACGAGCTCTGGACTGAACCCACTGTTAATTCATCCCTAAGCAGGGAGGCATCAGATCCATAGCCCTAGTAACTCTTGCAGACAGGCTTTATACTAATTGGCTGTGAATGATGTCACTCAACTGTGTCCCCAGCTGTGAGAGAAGCCCTAGTCCCTGGTGCCCTGCCCCCTGCACCTCAGCAGGGGGCCCGCGAGGTTGAGGGCTCCATTAAAGGGGCCACGCTCATTTCCTTGCCTGGCCTCTGGACAAGGAGGGACCAGGACAGTGAGATTTTTAGGGGCAAAAAACAATAGAAATAGGAAATCTCACAGTAGGCATTGTCCCAGAGAAGTGATGGCCCATCCAAGTTCTAGCATTTCAGAGTGGAAAACAAATCTAGGGAGTTTAATTTACAAACCTAATTTACTAGTGCAAAGTAATGGGGGTGAATCAGAGGGAGAACCAGTTCTACAAGGCAGATTCCTGATACCCCGTGCCTAGCTCTCCCCAGCATGCAGAGCACAAGGTCTGACAATTAAGTTCCAAACTTGTTGCAACGATGTTGTTAACCTTTTCTGATCTGAGAGGGATTATTCACTATGAATTTGTACCAACTAGACAAACAATTAACAAAGTTTACAATTTGGAAGTGCTGAAAAGGCTGCATGAACAAATTAGATGACCCTAACTTTTCACCAACATTTCACGGCTCTTGCATCACAACAATGCACCAGCTCACACGGCACTGTCTGTGAGGGAGTTTTTAGCCAGTAAATAAATAACTGTATTGGAACACCCTCCCTACTCACCTGATCTGGCCCCCAATGACTTCTTTCTTTACCTGAAGATAAAGGAAATATTAAAAGGAAGACATTTTGATGACATTCAGGACATCGAGGGTAATACGATGACAGCTGATGGCCATTCCAGAAAAAAAGGTCCAAAATTGCTTTGAAGGGTGGACTAGGCACTGGCATGGGTGCATAGCTTCTCAAGGGGAGTACTTTGAAGGTGACTATAGTGCTACTCACCAATGAGGTATGTAGCACTTTTTCTAGGATGAGTTCACAAACTTAATTGCCGGATCTTGTATTTCACTCAGTCCTGAAGAAACTTTCCCTCCTCTGAGTACCCACAGACCTTTCATGATACTCCTGGTAAAAGGTATCCATCACTTTCTACCATGGCATGTCTGTCCCTAACCTACTGGACTTAAAATTTTTATGATGATAAGAACTGTGATTAAATGTCTCTTCAGGGGCCAGGCCCGGCACCACGCTGCGCAGAGCCGTAAAGTGGCGGACGCCATGCTTGCACTGCTGCTGCTGCTGCTGCTGCTGCTGCTGCCGCCTACCGGCTGGGGCTGGCCCGTGGGTTCCCTGGTCGCCCCATGCTTGCCTGGTGGAGTGAAGGCAGGGGCCTGGCCGTGGCGTGCCATGGCTGTGTACCACACGGAGGGGCGCGGCCAGCCCCAATCGCCAGTTACCGCCTTTTCTTCAAGTATGAAGCTGATCACTACATTCCCCCTTTCATGATATTCCTCTGAGGGTGGATTCTATAGAGGAAAATGACATTCCTACAAAGAGAGCATGAAATGATGAATATAAGAATTTATTTAATATGGTTGTTGAAATACCTCAGTGGACAAATGCTAAAATGGATACTGCCACACAGGAGCCATTGAATCCCATTAAACCAGACATAAAGGATGGCAAGCTACGCTATGTGGCGAATATCTTTCCTCACAAGGGTTATATATGGAATTACGGTGCCCTCCCGCAGACTTGGGAAGATCCCCATCGAAAAGATAAGAGCACAGACTGCTATGGAGATGATGATCCTATTGATGTTCTGTAAAATAGGCTCAAAAATTCTTTCTTGTGAAGACGTTATTCGTGTGAAATCCTTGGAGTTTTGGCTCTTATTGATCAGGGTGAAACAGATTGGAAATTAATTGCTATTAATGTGAATGGCCCTGAAACCTCAAAGTTTCATGATATTGATGATGTTAAGAAGTACAAACCAGGGCCGGCCGAGTGGCACGGTGGTTAAGCGCTGGCTTGGGAAGCCAGTGGCCCCGGTTCAGGTCCCACATATGAGGGCCAGTGACACTGATCTCAAAAAAAAAACAAAAAAAAACAGAAGTACAAACCAGGTTATTTGGAAGCTACGCTTACTTGGTTTCAATTGTATAAGGTGCCAGAAGGAAAACCAGAAAACCAGTTTGCTTTTAATGGAGAATTCAAAAGCAAGGCTTTTGCTCTTGAAGTTATTAAATCTACTCATGAATGTTGGAAAGCATTACTTATAAAGAAGTGTGATGGAGGGGCTATATATTGTACAAACGTGCAGGTATGCGATAGTCCTTCCCATTGTACTCAAGAGGAAGCGAGATCATTCGTTGAATTGAGTCGTGGTGGAGAACTGAATGAGATAACCCAGGTATCATTTTCACTGAATAAAGAAAGTAATAACGAAGAGCAAGTGTGGCACTTTCTTGGCAAGTGGGGATAGCATTTGAAGGTTTGCTATCAAGATTCCAGTCTCTAAGGACTTCCAGACTCCGTCTTCTGCAAGTGCCAGCAACAGGAAGATCTATGAGAATTTGCTGACTTTCTGTTGAAAATTTTTTTTCCAAACTTTTTGATATACGCACTATGTAAATAAACAGTGGAATTTATGCATAAAAAAAAACCCGTCTTGTCTCTTCATTTCCAACATAATGCCTCCCTCCTGCTGACCTTCAACAAAGATTCACTTAAAATCTTAAAAATAACAAAACATAGCAAATAAATAAATAAATTTGTCATTTGATTTAGTACATGAAGTGTCTGTTTTGAGGATTTTGGTTCTGTTTTAAAGATAGCTATTTCATCCTTGATTGCTGTACACGAAGCTAATCAGTCTGCTGTTGCTTCCATAATGTCTAAAAATGGCCCTAACAGTTTGAAATTATAGCCAAGAAGTTTTGGGGGTACTCTTGCTGCAGTTATCCTACTTAAGCTCACTATACCAAAGCTGCTTTGGGATGTTTCCTGACATCTATGGGTCACATATATTTTGCCTAATGGAACCCTGTGTGTCATAAGCAAATGATGCTATTATCACTTTTATTGCACACATATCTCTATTGTTATACAAGACTGGAATAATGACCATCTCTTCCAACTCTTCCTATTGATGGTGAATAAAATTCTGTAGGAAAAACTAGTACCACTCTTTACATTGCAATTAAAATGCACATCTCAAGAAGGGATAACCCATATCAGATACTCTATGATTTTGAGGCAGGTTTACATTGTCCTCTGGACCAGTCCAAGGCAAGATAAGAAAGTGGAAAGTTTTTACATGGTCTTCCCCTACACATCTTCCAACATGCTTCCACTACCCTTTGTTCCCTCTGCCTGATAACCACACTGTGTCCTTCTATTGTGTCCTCTCTGTCCCTCACCACCATCCCGGCATGTTGTGCTATACCAAAAGCTGAGAAAAAAACTCATATCCTAGGAATTTTCCTATTTCCTATTCCCTTTAAAACATAGAAAGCTCCATGTTGTCTTAATAGGGCCTTGCTTCTTAAAAAATTGAGATTAGCCAGGTGGGCCTATTCTAATCATAAGAGCTCTTTAAAAATGAGAGCTTTCTTCAGCTGATAGCAGGAGAGTAAGAGAAGAGTAACTGAGAGATTCGAACCATAGAAGGACTTGGCCACTGCTGGTTTCCAGATGAAGGGGACTATAGAGAAGGGATGCGGGAAGCCTTCAGAAACTAAAAGATGATCATGACTGACAACCAGCAAGACAATGAGGACCTCAGGCTTACAACTGCAAGAAAATGAATGTAACCAACTATCTAAATGAGTCTGGAAGCAAACTTTTCCACAGAACCTCCAGATAAGAACTCAATCCAGTGGACAGCTGGATTTCAGTCTTGTGAGGCACTCAGCAAAGAACAATTTGCATCTTGCTGGACTTGTGACCTACAGAACTATGAGTTAATACATTTGTGCTGCTTTAAACCACTATATTTATGATAATAGCAGTACAAAACTAATACAATGGATGAATCAGATAAACTAATCCACACTAATATGTTACCTGGTTAATGTGTGATCTCTCTGAGACACAGAATCCCTAAATACACTTAAAATTCATATGTTGCAAAGGTACATTAATCAAACTCAAAAGCAAATTGTCAAGGATGGCATTATGAATATAATAAAAGTAAAATTTAGAGTAAAATGTATTAAAATGAGATAAGGAGGGTCATTTTCTAGTGATATGAGCTATAATCAATAATGAAGATATGACATTATTAAAATGCACATGCTTATAGCAGGCCCTTAAAGAATGAGCCTCAGCATATGAATTAGAAACTTTAGACTGGGATTAGACTTCAAATCACACCCCATAGGCATCTATCTCTTCTACCTTTGAATAAGGTAAATCTTACCTAGAAGCAAATTGGGGGAGACAGGTCATGATTAGAAAATGAATCATCACTGAAAAAAGAAAGACTACCTGTAAATCAACATGCCCAAGATTTTGGTAACAGACATGTCACAGTTAATTTACAATGCTTTTCAAATCATTTTCACATCTCACCAAAAATAGCACTGGCTAGCCAGAATCCCATGAAAGCATCTTTCTTCACACCTGGAGACTGCAGCGCATCAAGTACTATTGATTTCATTGGCAGAAACTTTAGCAGTGATATGCAGCTATGCCTAGCTCCAAGATTTTCAAACTCAGCAAAAATGAAAGCAAAATTTAACAGCCATGCAAACAGAAATTGGACTAAACCTGACAAGATGGATAGATAGTTTGGGATAGGAGAAAGAATATTCTAGTTCTTGTACCTGTGTAATTTTGAACAAGCTACATCAGTTCCCTAGATTCCAGTTTCCCCATCAGTGAAATGAGAAGGTTGAAGTAGATAATATAAAACTGTTCTCTTCACCTCTGACATTCTTTTATTCAATGTCCCTTTGGAAGGAAAAGGGGCCTTAGAATCCACTGCCCATCGAATGCGCCAGAGACTTCCCCCAGACAGATATTCAATCTCCAAGGGCAGCAGAGAATCCATCTGAGAAATCGTCCTTGCTGCTCATACAGTCAACTTCTCAAAATGGCACTCAGTGTCCTTCACAGTGCCCCAACCTATACTCACAGCCTCTTTTATTACCACTTGTTACATCAGACTATTTGCTGTTTCCTGAACATATTCCTTGTCTTTGTGCTTTTACTCATGCCCTTATCCAAACCCCAATTAATTATAAGCAAAATTGTACACATCCCTCCATTTGTCAGTCCAATATCACCTCCTTTATGAAACATTCTCCAACTCCTACGGGAGAACCACTCAGGTCGGAGCTTTCCAAAGTTGAAGCTTAGGGCCACTTTCTAGGCCCAGGCAGAATTTTCAAGGTCCCCTTTATAAATGAAACATTCGTTTTTTGTTCATTTATTTGCCCAGTCCTAGGGCAGGGGTGAACCAGCACCTGTTGGCGGGCACTAGCCCACAAATTTACTTGTTTGGGCAGTACGTTGTTTCCTTAAGGATCTGAATATGACCACCTTCAGGCAGGTGTTTCCTTCTCCAGGTTGCCATAGGCCCTGCCAGTCAATAATAATCTTTTACTATGCCTCACACATACATGTGGTCTCCCTGGCCTCTAAAGGCATTACTCAACCCATTTTCTTTTATTTATTTATTTAAGATTTTTTTTTTTTAAATTGGGGAATTGAGGGAGGGATACAGCGTTGGGGAATCTGGGAAGGAGAACAGACAAGTTGCTGTCCTTTTGTTCTTCAGTCTAGTTGTGGAGGACGTTGCTTCACTGGCCCATGTTGGTATCATCATTGGGCTCTTCCCGGATGAGGCAGTCACTAGCTGGCCATTGGACGGCTGCTTATGGCAGCTCGTGGCAGCTCACGCTGGCTGCTGGCCACTCACAGTAGCTTATGGCAGCCCACTGCAGCAGGGGCTGCAGCCTACACTGCCGCCAGTGACTCACGGCAGCCCAGCTCCAGGTCGAGCTGTTGTTCACCAACTTAGCTGTAGAGGACACAGTGTCACTGGCCCTCATGTGGGATCCAAACCTCGGCCTTGTTGCTCAGAGTTTGCATCCCAAGACAACTCTTAACCAACTATCCACTCAGCTGCCCCATTTTCTTTTATTTTTTAAGGCTTCCACCAGTCACAGTATTTCTTGAATTCTTCTACCCCCAAGTCTGGTTGTGGAGTAGAATGCAGTTTCCATAATTATAAATGCATGTTCAGGGCCCTGTGCTCAAAGGATTTTACTATTGGTTTATAATAGCGGAACAGATCGGGTAACAAAAGAAGGGATGTAGAGTAATATTAACCTGTTCCTCCTCCAAGTTACATTCTCTTCTCAGACCTGAAGGCTTACTATTTACTGTCTTCCTAGGGGGAGAAGGGGTGCTGTTTAACCTTGCCTACTTCTGATCCTAGTATTATTTTAAATGGCATTTATTTTTCATTTTAAAAATTTTACTGGAATATAATATACATAAAAGAAATTGTAAATGTAAGTATACAGCTTGATAAATTTTCAGAAAATTGACACACCCTTATAACCAGGATCTAGATCAAGAAACAGAATATCACCAACACTTCAGAGCTCCCTTATGATCTTTATGATTCTGTTTCATTGTTAGCACTATTCTGACTTCTGACCATACAGATTAGTTATGTCTGCTTTTGTACTTTATAGCAATGGCATGTTCATTGGCCATTTGAATATCTTCTTTTGTAAAGTGCCTGCTTAAGACTTGTGCTTTTTCTATCAGTTTGCTTGTGTTCTTGATTTGAATATGTTTTTGTTTTTAATCAAAATGAACTCTGACAATATTTGCTGCAAATATCTTCTAGTTACTGGTTATCCTTTTAACTCTTGCAATAATTTGATTTTCATGCCAATTTTAATGTAGTCCAATTTTGATGCTTAGATTTTTTTTGTATCCAGTTTAAGAAATATTCTTCTAACAGAAAGTAATAAAAGTTTTGTATTCTCTTCTATAAGCTTAATAAGCTTAATATTTTATTCTTATGTTCAGATTTTTACTCTATCTGAACTGCTATTTACATGTGATATAAAGGGCAAGATACATTTTTTCCATATGAGAAATTATTAAATGTCATTATTGAAAAGAAAATTTTTTACCCTTGACACATAGCACAAATGTTTTCTAATTTTTACTGTTTCAGTATTTATTTTCTCACCTATCTCCATCTACTCATCTCATTCTTCTTTTCATTTCAGTTTTTTCTCTATTTTTAGAATTTTGCTTCATGTTTTATAGTCATCACTTACTTATTACATTGATGATGCAATTTTCTAAACTTTTGTTCTAATTACTAAAATCAATTATTTTCAGAAAGTTTCTCCTCTTCTTTATGCTCAGGATATTTCCTCTACCATTTTCATATGTGTATACCCTATTTTCTTTCTTTCTTTTCTTTAATTTTTTTATTATTAATAATTACAGATGTACAAAACTATGCAAGACTTATCTTTTTCACCCCTTACAAAGTGACTACTCCTCCCCCCTCCTCTGTACCCCCACCTCCAATATCATACATATCTGTTACAATTCCATTGACTCCATCCCCACACTATATTCCACATCCCATGACTATATATGTGTTAAATTATAGTCAACATTTAATATTATTCAGCAGCAGCTTCAGATGTACTGCAGTAGTCAGGCCACTACACAGTCCATGAAGTGGTCTTCCTAAAAAGACATGAGTCCTTCTGATCCCCTAAGAAAAATATTTACAACCTTATTGATTATATTCCCTAAACTGTCTCTTCTGTCTCTGTGGCAGTATTGTATTACCAGTTTATGTTGCCTCGTCCCTTCCCCTTCTCCCTCATGCCCACTCCCATCCCATCTAGCCCTCATTAGTTTTTCCTTTGTGTCTCTAAGACTATTTCTGTTTACATTACTCATTTATTCAGTTCTTTAGATTCCACATATAAGTGAGATCATATGGTGTTTCTCTTTCTCTGACTGACTTCTTTCACTTAGCATAATGTTCTCTAGGTCCATCCATATCATTGCAAATGGTACGATTTCTTTCTTCTTTATAGCTGCATAATACTTAAATGGCATTTTTTTATGAGAGATAACCTACCATCTTCTAGTTTATTATTTCTATACATGAACAAGAAAATGATATAATAAAGTTAACTGCTAAAATGATCATAAAAATTGTTCCCTTTTGAACTAAAACTAAACTAAATACTACAGCATGTTATTCAATCTTTGACTGACTCAGGTTCAGAATTTCTTTGAAATAAGTCAGGCAGAAAATGTTGAGGACCATATGATTTCACTCATATGTGAGATATAAAACTAAAACCAACAAAGGAACAAGACAAACAAACAAATAAACAAAAACTCAGACACAGACAACAGTTTAGTGGTCCAGAGAGTAAGAGGGGAGGGAGGTGGTAGAAGAGGGAAAAGGGGACCAAATATATGGTGATGAAAGGAAAACTGGCTCTGGGTGGTGAGCACACAATGTGATATATGATGATGCATTATAGAAATGCACACTTCAAATCTATTTAATTTTACTAACCATTGTCAACCCAATAAATTTAATGAAAAAGAACAAAAACAAAATCCATGATCCAGGACCCTTTGTCTCTAGTTTCTTTCTTTTTTTTTTTTTTTTTGTAGCAGTAAAGGTAGTTTATTAGAAGAGAGAACTTATTTCAAGAAGTTTGGAGAATATGGAGTGTGCCACACACAAAGGCGAGGCCCAAAGGTTCAAAAAAGAAGGAAGAGGTCAAAAGGGAGGAGAGGTCAAAAGGAAAAGAAGAGTGCGGACTTCCCAGGACTTGGAATTTTTATCTGTTCCCCTCTGGGCGTGGGTCTACTTGATTGGCACCCGTAACTGACAAGACACTGTTACCTCATCTGCTCATGTTCTTTCCCAGAATTCAGTCTGTTATAATGATATTAATAAACCTCCGGGCATATGTATAATATTATAATAATGGTATAATGAAGCCCAGGTGAAACAAAGGTCATTATGACCTTTACTGAACAGGTGTGAGTGACTGGTCTAATCCAGTCGGGTGTTTTGTACCCATTTGTTTTAGGGGTAGTTACAATGAATGGAAGTTTTGGGTGCAAAGGGGAGGTCACCCAGTGGTCACATTCTGTGAGACGTGCATGAATGCAGAGACCCAATGTCTGCTTCTAATTGCCTGCCTAGTTTTCCCTTTGAGAGATGTGATCCCCGTAAAATCTCTATGGGAAACTGAGGGACAGGAGGTCTCTTCTTCTGTATCTGCTTCTTGCTGGTCAAGGCATTGAGCTGTCCCTGCCTTAGGGGGTTCACGGAACTCTCACCCTAGCTGATCTCAGATTAGAGGAAGGGGTCCCAAGCTCTGCCTGGAAGATCGCGCTGGCTTTGTTGTGACTGGTAATCTTGTTGGGGTATCCTCTCTATCCCCAAGGCCTCTTAATGAGAAAAATATAGATTTTAATTAATAAACCTGTTAGCTTTCATGAAACCTGTGGCCATTCAGTCCATCACTCAGGTGGAGCCGGTTGTCTGGACCCAGAATGGGCTTGGCATTTAGCTTACCGGCCGGGGGGGATATTAGGAAGTCACAGGCTTTCAAGTAGCTATCTGAAGCAAGGGTAGGAGATTTCTATGAACAATCTACTGTTTAGGGTTCAGAAACTGATTAGAAGAGTAGGAGCTAAAGAACTAAGAAACTAGGGAAGAGACATAACATTTCTATGGGAAGGAGAACGCAAAAGTTCCTTGGTGGGGGGGTTGCTGTTCAGTTGGCCAGTAACACTCCCTCCTGACAGTAGTAAGGTCTCATATCTATGAGACCATTGGCGAAGTATGAAATTCCCACCCTATTTGGTCTAAATGTGAGAGTAGGATGTTTGAATTAGTAGAGCAAGATCCCCAAGACTTGTTTGATTGTTGGCAGATCCTGTAAGTTCTATTTTTAAACTTTTGGGCAGCATCTCTATCTATGTCAGACTGGTTAACATAGAAACAACAGGTTTTGAGCCGGCCGAGTGGCTCAGTTGGTTAAGAGCTCGCTCAAGAGTGCGAGCTGAGCTCTGAGCAACAGCAGTTCGATGCCCAGCCCGAGCTGAGCTGCTGCTGAGCTGCCAACAGGTGGCAGGATGGCTCAGCTTAAAAAAACCCCAAAACAACAGGTTTTTAAAATAAGCATAGTTCCCCTTTTTGGCATTGATATTTGGGGGCTATGTTGATCTTTGGAGTCAAGTAGACTAAGGTGAAGGTCCCCATCTAATTAACTGGAAGGCTCAGATAAAACCTAGTTCTGCAGAGGAGATCCAGGGTTTTAAGACAACAGCAGTAATGAGCAGCTCCAGCAGCTCTGTTTGAAGAGGAGCTTACGGTCTTCAATTGGCCCACAGGAACAGGAGTGAGAGTATTCCTTTCGGGGGAATCCTGTGGAGACTTCAATGAAATAAGTTTAATTTGAGGGAAGTGGACCCAGTCACTGACCTTCTGAAGCCCAACAAACTTTGGGGTATTCTAGAAAATTGTAAAGGGTTCCTTCCATATAGGACCTAACTGGTTTGTTAGAGACTTTTCTCTTTAGGATTTCTAATAGTACTTGGTCCCCTATAAGTGACTGTTGAGAGTTTCCCAAGCTAACAACATAGGAGACAACAGATTTGAGATTAAAACCTAAAGCAATGGACAGCAATTAGGGCTACATTTAGAAGGCTTTCGATAAAACTTTTCCAGAGTCCTTTTAAGTCTGATTTGTTCATTTTACATTTCCTCTAAGATATAGATCAATGGTAAGGAACAGGCTGAGTAAAATGAGCCCAAATCTGGGAGGGGGGCTCTCTGTATCTTCACAACCAAGCAGTTCTAAGAGAAAAAAAAAAAGGTCCAGAGTGAGCAGTTGAGACACAATAAATATAATGATATTAATTAGAAAATTAACAGGCTTACCTGTCACGTCAGGGTCACCTGCAGTTTTACCCCTGTGGTGAGAATAGCTTGGGAGCCACTGGGAGCCTCAGGCCCATAAGTCCCAAAAAGCAGGCTCCTTTTACCTGGCGTTTCCTCTTCTGGGGTTTGCTGTGTGTCCTGAGGTTTGCTGGCTTCAGCCCTGGGTTATCTATAACTGTGGCCAAAAGTGGCCAGGGTCTGATCTCACTGTTCCCTTATTCCTCGTTTTTCTGACTTGGTTGTGAAAGACATTGAAACAAATTCCTGGCCTTCTCTAGGTTCTGAGCCTGTTTTAGTGAGCCAGAACTATTAGAATACCCTGCCAGTTAGGGGAAAATATTAAGCTGCCTTATATTGGCCTACATTTGATACCAAGGAATGCACATGAACTCTACTGGTTTCAAAATCCATAAGTTTACAAGACAGATAATTATTTTGATGACACGTATTCCTTTTTTTGGTAGTAGACCAATACCCTAACAAACTTTATCTTATTTAGCAGAGACAGAAAATTTAAGTTAAATTTTGTACCAGCTTACTTTTGATATTTAAACTTAACCCATACGTATAAACTTAACCCAGCTGTATTTAACTTAACCCATAACCTTTAGAACCTTAATTTCTACTGGCAACTAAAAGTGACCAATATTAAGGCATAGATAAGACTTTTAGAAGTATAGGTTTTGAAATAAAATACAAGATACATTTATTAACAGATCTTAATCTTTTAGCTTTTCTGTTGACAAGAGGGGTAGAACTGAAATTTTAAGTTACTAACAGATGCTGAGAAACCTTGTTCAAGCATCTACACTATATGTAATACTATCAGGAGGCAAAAACACTGCGTTATATATATAAAACACAGACAAGCACAGATATCAAAGAAACAGAATTATTAACAATTGCAGAGGAGTTCTAAAATCTTACAATTGCCCTACAAATTCAAAGTGGCTGGAACAAGGACTGGGAGGTCTGGCTTGAAGATTAGCCACTTGGTTTTAAAAGTGTCCTTTTTTTCCTTCAGTTACCTTAGCCTCAGGCATTCCTGGTTACAAGTGGATTAGGAGACAGGGGAGAGTCCCCTTTTCTCTGAACTATTAGTGTAGTTTCCTTCTTTTTAGAGTTTATCATAGAAGCTTTAAAAATACCTGGCCTTTAAATTGGTAGGTTAATGGTGGGGTGAAGTTTTTAAGCTTTTGTTATCCCTCCACCCCCATGACAATCATAGTTCACAGGGAGGGTTTTCCTGCAGGGAGAACAGAGTAAGTAGCTCCTGTATCTAAAAGAAATTGAATTTGTTTACCCATAATGTCTCGAGTTACCCAGGGTTCCTCGCTTGTGATGATGACATTTCTGGATAGGGGCGGCAAAGGTAGCCCCGGGCCTCCTCAGTCACTTAGTTCCCCCTGGTGTGCTACCAGAGCGCTGGCTGGCTGCCTTCCTCTCTGGGAATGCAGGCAGTCAACTCTCTAGTGCCAGGGGTCTGAATCTGTGCCTTGGCATGGTTGACAGGGGTCCAGAGGCGGCTTGGTGCCCTCTCTTGACCAATGTCCAGCCTTTTTGCCTTTAAAGCAGGAACCCTTTTCTCTAGATCCTCTAGATGGGCTGTTAGACATTCTTTGGGTAACAAGGGCTTTGCCAATCATGACTGCCATAATCCTGGCTTGTTGTTTTTCTTTAATCTGTTCCCGTTTTCCCTCCTCAAGGTCCTGATTGTTGTAGACCATGAAGGCCGTGTCTAATAGCTGACTTCGATTAGCCTGTGGCCCCATCTGTAGCTTCTGAAGCTTACGCCTAATGTCAGGGGCTGATTGGCTAATGAAATATTGTCCTAAAAGGACTTGTCCCTCTCTGGAAACAGGGTCTAGTTTGGTATATTTTCTCAGAGTCTCTTTTAGTTGGCTATAAAAGTTAGCTGGGTTCTCATCCTTTCCTGGGGTTATTTCTCTAAGCTAATCATAATTTACAGGCTTCTGAATTCCTTTTTTCCTGCCCCCAATGAGGTCTTCTAGGGACTTGGCACATCTGGTCATCCCTTTTGCGGTATTATAGTTCCAGTTAGGATCAGCAAAAGGTACTGTGTCAGACCCCGGGGCATTGCCTTGTGGGTTTCTGGCAAATGCCTCATCTGCCTCTCTTCGGGCCGCTTCTAAGATTCGATCCCTTTCAATAGCAGTATAACAGGTGGTTAAAATAAACTGAACATCCCTCCATGACAGGTCATAGGCTAAAGTTAAAGTTTGAAACCCATCTGCAAAGTTATCAGGGTTTTCAGAATATTTTCCTAGTTTTTCTTTACACTGTTGAATGTCTATTATTGAGAAGGGGACTTGAACCCTTACCGTACCTTCTGCTTTGGCCACTTCCCTAAGGGGAAAGAGAGCAGAGGTAAATGGTGGGATTATAGGGTAAAGTGTTCCACTCCTGGTCTGAGGAGGTCTAAGGATAGCCTTAGGGGCCTCAGGAGGAGCACTAGGAGAAGAAGATGAGTATGGTGGAGGATGTAATTACTCCTGAGGGATTAAAGGAGCCTGTGGTCCTTGAGGGATAGGGGGCAGCATGAGTCGGGCATCATCAATAAGGTCTAAGTTTTGTTTCTGGTCTCGACAGAGGGCCATAAAGACCTGAACATATGGGACTTCTGACCATTTACCTTCCCTTTTGCGTAATAAATCTAACTGCAAGATAGTATCGTAGTTTGAGCTTCCATTAATTGGCCAACTTTTTTGGTCCCCTAGTTTGTAATGGGGCCAAGCCACATTGTATGGGATTAAGGTTGCAGGGAGAGTCTAATGGGATTCAGTTTGATGGCTTATAGAGTCTAAGGAGAGTCTGCAGTGCGGGGAGTCATACCCGGCCAAAAAGAGCCCTCAGGACCGGGGGTCATACCGGAGCCTGGGCGACTAAGGACAAAACTCCCCTGCGAGGTGTCCCTCCATGAGAGGTAGTTAGTCCTGGGGATCCTCCAGAGCGTCCTTCTGAGAGATCCTAACCGAGATGCCAGAGGTCTCTGGCCCTTGGGTGGGCACCAGTGCCACTTTGACTTAGGCTTAGGCGCGGAACTCCTCCGAAGGCTATGCCCTACACTACAACCTTCGGTGCCCCCAGGTGCAGTGCCCGGCTCCTTGTATCCTGCCAGTTAAGACTTAGCTATGACTCTATGAATGGCCAAGATAGGGAAGCTCGACACAAAGTGAATGGAAATGGCTCAGTATCTTTCAGGTCCCACTCTAACATTTGGAGGTGAGCAAAGAAAATCCATAATGACCCTAAATAGGAAGAGGCAAAAGAGAAGGAAGAGGTTTGAGGAGATCCTCTCAGTTGAGGAGACTACGGGGGTTAGACAAAAGGGAAGATGGGTGGGCGGCTCGCAAAGGGTTGGCTGAATGGGGAATGTGGCAGCCCAGCGCTTAGGAGCCGCATTTTTATGGCCCCGCCTCTTGGCTGCTGCAGCAGTGCCGAGCTGGATGGGGGTAAGGGTGCGCCCATAGTCTATTGCCTTGGCCCTGGAATTTGGAGAGCCCTGTTGCTGAGGGGCTAGTCTCGTCCCTCTCCCCTTCCCCCACGGGAAGCAGGGAGAGGCTGGACCGCACCCCGAGCCACCTTCCTCACTGGCCTTCCCAGCGGCCCCGAGCGTGTTGAGGCTCACCGCTGTGGTGGAGATGTACCCAGTGGTTACATCCCGCCCTGAACCCCAGAGAGGAGGAGACGAGATACTGGGACAGAGGAGGCAGGTGGGCTAGGGTGCCCAGAGAAGTACAGCGGGATGATGAGAAAAGAAAAAAACAGAGATGTAAAATTAAGTCTGCAGCGAGACATTATGCCGTACAAACACAGACCTGACTGGTGCTTGGATTTTTCTTGCGCCCCGCGAGTCCTGAATGACTTGTTCCAAGACCGGATTATCCTAACACAGGAGTCTTAAAGCGGCGGATGCCCTAGCGGCCAACTAACTGTCTGACCCGTGCCCGCAAAGGACGGTAAGAGAAAGAGGTCACAGAAGAGGGAGCAAGAGGCTTTTGGGGTCCCCAGTAAGGGGGCTTACCTCCTGGCTGGCTCGCCCAAATATGTTGTCAGAGACGGGGCCCTTTCTTGGCGCAGAGTCCAGGTCCTTGGTAACTCGAGCAAAGAATTGAACGAGATACCAGAGTGAAGCAGTAAAGGTAGTTTATTAGAAGAGAGAACTTACTTCAAGAAGTTTGGAGAATATGGAGTGGGCCACGCACAAAGGTGAGTCCCAAAGGCACAAAAAGGAAGGAAAGGGTCAAAAGGTTACAAAGAGCCGCGGTCAAAATGGAGAAGCAGTCAAAAGGAAAAGAAGAGTGCCTCTAGTTTCTTTTTGAGACTCATTCTCACATTCTGTCAGGGTTTCAGGATTTACACTCCCTTCTCTGCTATCCAGCAAAAGGTATATGTCACATTAAATAAATTTCACTAACAGAGTAGCATCGTTTTCTGCTCCAAGGAGTTTAACCTAGTGCAGATTAAGAAGTGGGATATTTGAATTCTAAGAAATGCTCATGCCACTGTTCTTTAAGAAATTGTTTTTTTTTGTTTTTGTTTTATATGCTGTTTTTGTTGGTGACTTTCTACTGGTGTTTGTTAAAAAGCAAAGATTTGTGTTTGCTAAGCTCACTTCAGTCCCCAGGGAATCAGCATCTCCCCCAACACAAAATGCAGAAAAATGCTTGTCTTTTCCTGAGCAGAGCTGCGTGTAATTAAAATTTGGCAAAGGCAGAGCAGGTGTCACAAGGATCTGCTAAACTTAACACTATTGTGAATTGAAAGTAGTTGCAAAAAATTGGTGGCAGAAGGATCCTTTCCTTTGTAACTCCAATACTGCAAGTTAGGGTGACATGGAAATGATACTTTAGATACTCAAGAGGATTTCTAGAATTAAGGAGACCACAAAGCCCTCCATCCCAGATGCAATGAATAACTGATGCATATGTGCAGTTAACTAGGAAAATGTGAAGGGGCCAACTTGACACCATCTCATTTATCCATTACCAGTATAGTTTCTTTCTCCTTTTCCCCAAACTTCCTGTGCTATACGATGTTTCCATCAATTTAGCTACACAATTAATGGAAGCAAATTAAGTCATGGCCATTTGGGTGGAATATTTCCTTTTTAATAGCTAATGCTTTAAGTGTGGTAGACTCTAAGGATGACATTACTTGAGGTCAGCCCCTCTTAAAGCCCCATTCCAATTCTATCCACTCCTAGGTCCAGTTTCTCTCGTCTGAAGAAATGTATTAGGGAAAAGAAAAGTTCTCATTTGAGACTAATGCCAAATTCAAAATTTTATTTTCTGGTTTTCGTGACTTCAGACATGTTATAATGTTCTATAATTCCTGCTTAGAACCCAAGGTAAAACACTTTCCTTAAAACACACACACAAAAGAATATCTTTTGGTTTATTTCTGAAACTAAACAGGCTAAACATAGCTAATATACATAGGATTTGAAATTGGTCACACATTCAAAATTTAAATTATTGACCATTGATTCATATTCTTGCTATTATTTAAAGCCTGCATATCTCAACTTATATAGATTTTCACAAATCCTTCGTTTAGTTTTTATTCTTCGTAAACAAAGACTTACGTAAAAAATCACCTAAGTATTACTTTAATTCTTTCATATCAAGAAATGGCAAAATCAACAAATGGGACTATATTAAACTCAAAATCTTTGGCACAGCAAAAGAAACAACAAAATGAAATGACAACCTACAGAATAAGAGAAAATTTTTACAATTCATATATCAGATAAGAAGTTAATATCCAAAATATATTTTTTAAAATCATAAAACTTAATAACAACAAAACCTCAACCAATTTGAAATTAGGCAGAAGAACTAAATAGACATTTTTCCAAAGAGGACATCGAAATGGCCAACAGGAACATGAAAAGATGCTCAACATCACTAATCATTAGGGTAATGAAAATGAAAACCCCAATATCTTATCATCTCATACCTGTTAGAATGGCTGTTTCAAATAACACAAGAGACAACAGGTGCTGGTGAGGATGTGGTGAAAGGGGAACTCTTACACATTGTTGACGGGAATATAAATTGGCGCAAAAACTATGGAAAACAATATTGAGGTTCCTCAAAAAATTTAAAACAGATCTCCCATACAATGCAGCAATTCCACTTCTGGGTATATACACAAAATAAATGATAATAGAATTTCAGTGCAATATATACACTCCCAAGTTTACTGCAGCATTAGCCCAGGTACGAAAACAACCCAAATGCCCATAAACACATGAATGGTTAAAAACAATTTTGTACATATACACAATAGAATATATTCAGACATGACAAAGGAGGATATCTGGCTATTTGCAACAACATGGATGGACCTTGAGCACATTATGTTTTAAGTGAGATAAGTCTGACAGAGAAAGAAAAGTATTAAGTGACATTATTTATATGTGGAATCTTAAAGAGTCAAATGTGTAAAAAAAAGAGTAAAATGTTAGTTACTAGGGGGGTTGGGGTAGGATGGATAAGAGTGTGGCATTTAAGGATACAAACTTGTAACGAGTAGTAAATAAGCCATAGAGATATAATGCACAGTATAATGAATATAGACAATAATATGGTACTATAATTATGCAATGAGATAATTTACAACAATATTGTTTACAACAATCATATTACAATATATGTGTATCAAAGTAACATGTTGAACACCTTAAACTTGCACAATGTTATATATCAAATTTATTGCATAAAAAAGAAATGGCAGGGCCGGCCAAGTGGCACATTGGTTAAGAAGCTGGCTTGGGATGCCAGTGGCCCTGGTTCGGATCCCACATATGAGGACCAGTTACACTGCCCTCTAACAATAAAAAAAAAAAAAAAAAAAAAAAAAAAAGAAATCGCAAACTACTAAATGCTACAATGCTATACAATTTGCAGTCAGTGTTGACTGTTAACTACTAGGGGAAGTGAGTCATTACAGGGACTCCCTTGTCGATGTCTCTTGATAGAAGCTTTAAGGTAAAACACTAGTTAGTCCAACAAGAGGATATCTCTCTTTGCCTGTAGACAAGATTGTCACTGTGTTCTTGGACTTGAACTCTCACCTGAAAAGCCCCTGCGGAGTGCACCCCAGGAACATGACCTTATGCTCCACAGGTTCTAATGACATACTACTTCCTCACCACCACAATGGGTCCTTTTATAAACTTAGTTCAAAATTAATTTCCAGCAGCCCTAATACACCTTATGCAGCTATGTGGTTTGTGATTTCATATTATACACAGACTTCCATATGAATTCTCTGGAAACTGAAGTATTTATTCATGTCATTGTACAGCTTTATAAAGAAAACTAACACAAGTAAACGCCTTAGACATAGAAATTCTTTTTTTAAAAATTAATTAATTAATTAATTAATTAATTTTTTATTAGTTTCAGGTGTACAACACAATGCAATAGTTATACTCTTTACCCCTCAAAGTGACAACCCCCCTCCCCCAGTTCGCCACCCCACTCCACCCCCATATGATACATATCCATCACAACTCCCTGACTCCCCTTCACAGTATACTCCACATCCCATGACCATCCACATATTCAGTTACAGTTGGCATACAATACTATACAACATCAGCTTCAGGTGTACAGTGCAGTGATCAAGCCTCTACACCATCCATGAAGTGGTCTCCCTAACAAGACATGTGACTATCTGACATGCCACAAAATTTTTACAACATTATTATATTCCCCGAACTGTGTTTCATATCCCTGTGGCAATATTGTAGTTGTCTATTTATGCTGTCTAATCTCTTCCCCTTCCCCCCATCCCCACCCCACTCCCAACTAGCAACCCTCAGTTTTTCCTCTACATCTACGAGTCTGTTTACTTTGAGCATTCACTCAGCTCTTCAGACTCCACATACAAGTGAGATCACATGGTACCTGTCCTTCTCCGACTGACTTATTTCTCGCAGCATAATAGTCTCTTCACAACATTATCAATTACATTCCAAGAACTGCCCCCATATCCTTGCGGCAACATTGTAGTCCCACATACACTGTGCAAAACCTTCCCCCTCTCCCTCTTCCCCACTCCCTCCTAGCCAACAACCATCAGGTTTTTCCTTATATCTGCTTGATATGACTTCAATCTTCTTAAATTGTCTCTCTGGGTTAGCTTGTTTACCCCTTTCTTTTGTTTAAAAAAGCCCTTTTAACATTTCTTGCAATGCTGGCTTGGTGGTAATGAATTCCTTAAGCTTATTCTTTTCTGAGAAGCTCTTTATTTCTCCTTCAATTTTAAGTGATAACCGTGCTGGGTAGAGCAATCTTGGTTGTAGGCCGTTATTTTGTGTCACTTTGAATATCTCCTGCCAAGACCTAGAAATTCTTAAGCATTTTAGCAGTTACCAGTTTGAACATCTGTTGAAGAAGGCAACCTGAAGTGGGTGGTAAAACTGGCTCTTAGTTTCCCTTTCCTTCCTTAGTAGCTGAATCAATGGGTATCCTTATACACAAAGTTATGTTGAGTCAGTAAAAGTTAATTGTATCATATGACTATATATCATGAAACTAGTCATCTATGCAATAGTCACATCTGTCCTGGTTGAAATTATATAAAGAAGTCACCATATTTACATTTTAATTCACTAACATCCTAGAGAACATATTTCATTAAAAATAAAAGTTATTTTTATATAACTTTCCCACTGTTCCAAAAGTTAAGAAACATCCAGAAGTAATACAAACATGCATTCTAATCATGAAGTGTAGTAGGGCAATGGATGCCTTTCTGAATGGAAATAACAACCAAACATTTTTAAATGATGATCAAATTGATGTCAAATGTACTCTTAAATTTCACCTAACAGCAAACAACAAGTGTTAGCGAGAATGTGGAGGAAAAAGAACCCTTGTGCACTATTGGTAGGATTGCAAATTGGTGCAGCTGCTATGGAAAACAGTTTGGAGGTCCCTCAAAATACTAAAAATAGAACTACCTTTGACCCAGCAATTCCATTTCTAGGTATTTATCCAAAGAAGTTCAAAACACTAACTTGGAAAGACATGTACATATGCACCCCGATGTTTATTGCAGTGTTATTTACAGTAGCCAAGATATATTGGGTCTTTGGAAAACTCATGATGCATGTTTGCAACAGATGGCACTAGTTCATTTTTGGAAGTACTAGAGTCATTCGCATCTATGTTATTGCTATGTCATTTGACAGTTGACAGTTCTAGCTTCATTCTAAAAAAAAATTGAGTGATTTGGTTGAGTTTTGGAGATTTTACAAGTTGAAGATGGAAGACCAAACTGTGCATTTTTGCCATATTTTACTCTTTTACTTCCATAAAGGGAAGAACGCACATCAAGCTTGTGAAAAGTTGCATAAAGTTTACAGTGACAATGCTCTACAAGAATGTCAGTGTCAACAATGGTTCACGAAATTCCGTGCTGGTGATTTTGATCTCAATGATGCTCCTTGGTCAGGGAGGCCCACCGTGGTTGATAATGACAAAATAAAGGCATTGATCAAGTCAAACCCACATTACATGACACAAGAGATTGCAGAAACATTGAACATCCATCATTCAAGCATTCATGACCACCTGAAGAAGCTGGGATATGTAAGCAAGTTCGATATTTGGGGTCTGCATGAACTCAAAGAAGTTCATTTGATGGCACATATAAACATCTGCAATATGCTCATTAAATGTGAGGAAAATGATCCTTTTTTGAAGCGACTAATAACTGGTGATTAGAAGTAGATTGTTTACAACAATGTGGTGCCCAAACGGTCTTGGTCCTGATGTGATGATTTGCCTCAAATGACATCGAAAGCAGACATTCATCAGAGGAAGGTTATGCTCTCAGTGTAGTGGAATTTTAAAGGTGTCGTGTTTTCTGAGCTCTTAGCAAGCAGCCAAACAATCAATTCGAATGTGTACTGTCAGCAATTGAACAGTTTGAATGAATCCATCATACAGAAACGTCCAGAGCTTGTTTATTGTAAAGGAGTTGTGTTCCATCGCCACAATGTGAGACCGCACACAAGTCTGATCGCCTGTCAAAAATTATTGGAGCTTGGATGGGATGTATTGCCACACCCACTATACTCGCCTGAACTTGCTCCATCAGACTTCTACTTGTTTCGCTCTCTTCAAAACTCCTTGTATGGTATAACATTCAATTCAGATGAGGCTGTTAAGCAGTACCTTGTTCAGTTTCCCACAAATAAAGACAGGTCCTTCTATGAACAAGGAACTATGAAGCTCACTGAAAGATGGCAAAAGGTTATTGAACAAAACCTTATATAATTGATTGATCTTTGTTCTATTTTTTTTTTGAGGGCAGTGTCACTGGCCCTAATATGTGGGACCCGAACTGGAGCTGCTGGCTTCCCAAGCCAGCTCTTAACCACCATGCCACTTGGCCAGCCCTGATCTTTGTTTTTTATGTAAATAAATGACCTTTGAAAAACATAGACAAAAAACATCATGACTTTTCCGAAGACCCAACAGAAGCAACCTTAGTGCCCATCAATAGATGATTGGACAAAGAAGAAGTGATATATATATATATATATCAGAGTATATATATATATATATATATATATATATATATATATATATATATCAGTATATATATATCAGTATATATATATATCAGTATATATATATATCAGAGTATATGTGTGTGTATATATATATATATATATATATATATAGATATATATATATATCAGCGTATTGCTCAGCCATAAGGCAGAATGAAATCTTAGCATTTTTGACAACATGGATGGACCTGGAGTGTAGGATGCCAAGTGAAATAAGTCAGACAGAGAAGGACAAACACCATGTGATTTCACTAATCTGTGGAATCTAAAGAACAAAATAAACAAACAAAAAAAACAGAAATAGACTCATAGATTCAGAGAACAAACTGATAGTTGCCAAATGAGAGGGGAGGTTGGGGGCTGGGTGAAAAAGGGAAAGGGATTAAGAAGTACAAATTGGCAGTCACAAGAGTCAAGGGGGTGTAAAGTACAGCATAGGGAATATAGTCAATAATATTGTAATAATTATGTGTAGTGCCAGGTGGGTACTAGACTAATCGGCAGGATCATTCATAAATTAAGTAAATTTCTTACCACTATGTTGCATACTGGAAATTGACATAAAATACTGAATGTAAACCATAATTGAAAAATTAAAAATTTCAACATAGAAAATTTCACTGTAGCTATTTGTCACACTTTTATTGGTCTCTACCAATTATATTAAACAAATTTATAAAATTAATTCATGCAAAAGTATCATAAATACCTACTCTGAAGAATCTTGTTATGTGTATCAGAATTATGATTTATCCTTCCCTTTATATTTATTATCATCATTTGCTATTAATAATCTAGTAAGTACTTTTTTTGTTCTATTTTCACCAAGAGGAATAATTACTTACAAATACAAGGTTGCTAGAGAATATGTTCTGGAAGGCCAAAAATAGTTGCTATTTGTATTAAAGAGAAACACTAAAGTAACAGCAAGGGATGTTACATAAATACAAAGTGCTGAAAACATTTTAGTTCACTTTGAAAATTCTGAACATTGCCTTCATTTCGTGTATACCAATTTAAGTGACTAGGTCACTCTAATAATGTTCATATATGAAGATGAAGTTGTAAGTAGAACTACCATATTTTACTGTGTCTAATGTGATCCAGTATATAATGCGCACCCATGTTTTTGGGCCAAACTTTTAGGGGAAAAAATCTTTTGTTTTAATTTTTTAATTCAAATTTTTATTTGTTTACATTTAGGTACTTGTTTTTTGTATTATAAAGGAAGTTTAGCATTTATTTTTTAACATATTATGGTACAAGAAATTTTATGTAACAGATAATTACAAAACACAAGAACAGATACGAGGTACAAGAAATTTTATGTACCATTAACAAATTTACGATATTTACACATCATAGAAGGCCAAGAACTCTTCACTGTTGCAAGTGTGCCGTAAGTTCAACAAGACCGACGATGATATTCCAGGGTATTATTTTGCATATGGATATCATTCTTGATTTCTAGAGTTACACTTTTAAGTCATAAGCATAAATAAATTAAAAATATTTATACAGATATAGAATTAGTACTACCCATGTAATGCACATCCTTACTTTTCCCTCACAAATTTGGGCAAAAAAGTGCTGATTATACACGGCAAAATACAATATGTTGTTTCAGCCAATTATGTTTTCTACTTTTCTCTACTCAAACCTCTACTCAAAACACAAGACCCAAATACAAACTACATCCTCCCGAAACCCTTCCTACCACAGAGTTGATTATCAATCTTACTTGACCTCCTGCATCATATTCTATATTATCTTGCCCTTGTTCATGTTATCTTTTAAACACTGCACTAATAGCTTTATGTTTGCCAGTCTTGTTTCTCTAAAGTAGGTTTGTGCACCTGGGTTAGGAATCAATGTCTTCTATTTCTATTGAGGTAGAATCTTAGGACCTTAGCTCTATAAAAATTCTAAGGTCATTCTGTGACCTTTTCTCATTTTATACATGTTGAGACAACTAAGATCCAGAGAAGACTACAACAAGAATAGAATCCAGATCTCCTGACTTCCAATCCTTTATTCTTATCGCTCACTGTATGTTCTCTTTCCTCTTCTCAGTGCCTAGCCCACTGCTGGAGTCCCAGGAAGCTGCTGAGGAAACTTTGCAGATGAAGCAATTTTCAGGGAACTTTAGGCTGCATGTGTTGCTATTACCTCCAAACACTGCCAAGTTCTATACTCAGCTAAGAAGGCTTCAGAAGTTATTATCTATAGTTCTCTGAAAAAAATCAAGTGACACTCATCATTTATATTTTCCCTTTCCTTTTTGTTTTGTAAATGCTATTTAAAATATTTTGGTGATTTAATAAATTTACATATATGTGTATATGTTAAATTATATGTATATGCCTATGTATGGATTATTTCAACATGGAACTTGGAAGGAAGCATGGCTTGAATTAAATTGTTGTTTTTAGAGTGGGACAAATCCCTCACAATTTGAAAGCTGGCGCCAGATAGCCCAGGGTGGGGTTTTAAACCAACTGGTTAAAAACCAAAGATTTTAAACCAATCTTCAGTTTAGATTTTAAACAAAACTCTTTACTTATCTGGCTTTCTTACAAAGACCTTCAGGGATTTAAGGTTCATCCTTTCTGTACACATACATATGTACAGGACTTAATGGATTTTTACAAATAGACTAGAATGTGTAACTTCTTAAAGAACCTTAAACAATTGCTTTTTTCAAGGAATTTCTATCATAGTTCACAAAGGCCCATTATACCTCATAAAAGCACGTTACTAGTATTTCCGTTAAATAAGAGTAAAACAATAACAACAACCACTACGAGCACAAAACCTGCTGAAGAATGGATATCTGCTCTCTCCTTTCTTTCTTTTTCTTTCCTTTCTTTTTTTTTTTTGACTGCATGATAAAGAAGTTGAATGCACAGGGCAATATATGAGCTAGAATGAATGAATTTCCATTGGTGTTCAGCCAAACTGAAAATTACATCCAAGCTATTCAATCTCAGTCCAGTCGAATGCAAAGCTGGTTAAATGGTCCTTTGTTTAGGAGTGTTAAGTGACTGGGCAGGATGGAGGGGAGTCCAGATATCAAAGTACTTTTGAAGTACCTACGCTATAGATTTTTCTAATTGTAATGATTGATAACCCTAGGTGTGCTGGCAGTTTTACTCATCCTTGAAATATAACTGCTACCTGTGGTTTTCACATTCTAATCTTTACTGTGGGCTTCTAATCCAAATGGTCACAACAGATTCATCAGGTAGCTTACACTGCCTCAATATTAATGAAAATTCCAAAACACTATTTAGGGCTTAGGTATTATTTCTTTTCAAATTGAAAGAAACAGAGTGGACTGTTAGGAAGTAAAACAAGGTAACACAGCCTATCTATATTAATGTGCCTAAATTATAGATTTCATATTCTGCCAAATGTCTGGGATCAATTATACAACAATAACCAGGCAGGTGATTTATTTTCCATTAATTTGTTTCAGTCAAGCTGAGAGTTGCAATGATCTTGGAAACTGGAGCAGCCTCTCAATCGAATATGATCAGTTTAAAGGGATTCAGAAGAATACTCCCTGTGACTCCTACATCCTAGCTAATAATAAGCTTTTGAAATGGTTTAGCTTAAGTCTGGGAACTGTGAATTTTTGTGTACTAGACCAATTAAGGCAATTAAGAATAGATATTCACCAGAATTTTGATGTATTTCTTATTAATGGCCCAAATAGAATTTTAATGAAATTATTTGTTTGTTTGTTTATTTGCACCAATTGAATTCCAACATCTTGAGGGATGGGTTGTTGTCCTGTTTGCCATCATACCCCAGTTGCCCAGCACAATTACTGGCTCTCATTGAATATTTGAATTGAAATATATCTTCAATATCATGAGGTATTCTACAACCAATAGGGAGAAAGCACCACTTATATAGAGTAACCGGTTGACTTCCATGTTTTTGTAAATTACTATTTAAACTTTTAATATACAAAATAAAATAATGAAACAACTTGACCACAGTAGGCATTCAATAGTATTTTTAAATAAATAAATATCGCTAACCAGTCTTAGAAAAACATTATAAAAATGATTTGGGTTTTAGCAGCTTTGAAGCTCACTCAAAATGCATGTGGATTACTTGTGAGTTATTTTGTAAGCATTTATTAGTCCCTATTATTTTGTTTGCAAAGATTTTTATTGAGATATATACAAATAAAATACATATGGGCCGGCCAAGTGGCTCAGTTGGTTAAGAACACAAGCTCTGAGCAACAGGGTCGCCAGTTAGATGTCCACATGGGCCAGTGAGCTGCGCCCGAGTTGAGCTGCCGCTGAGCTGCCAACAGGTGGCAGGATGGCTCAGCTGGTTTGAGCATGTGCTCCTAACAATAAAGTTGCCAGTTCGACTCCTGCATGGGATGGTGGGCTGCGCCTCCCCACCTGACTCCAGCAACTAAGCTTTAACATAAAACCTTGAGCTGAGCAGCCCCGAGCTGCCAACAGATAGCCAGATGGCAACTGGACTTGGAGCTGTGCTAGCTGTGCCCTCCACACTAAGACTGAAGGGCAACAACTTGATTGTTCCCCTTCCCCAATTCCCCAATAAAATCTCTAAAAAAAAACCCCACAATGCCATCTCCATACAAGAGAGGGGCACTGTGCAACATGGTGGCCACCAGTTACCTGAGGTTAATTTTTTAAAAAATTATAATACTTATATAGCCACCCTTAGAAAGCATATTTCTGCATATGCCCAATTTCATTTCTCATTCCCTTGAATCTCTGTCACATTCTGTTTCTAAACCTTATACTGAATTGCAAATTTTTATAGCATTCAATTTCTAGCCAAATAGAAAAATCAGATGAGACATGATTATGTGTTCAAAAAACAAGGCAGATTAATATAACTACATTAAAATGTCCTTCATCTGCTCTTTCCTTATCTCTGGGACTCAAGCTACAAAAACTCCACTTTCTCGGGTCTTAATCAGCTCCTTTAAGGACATCCATCCAAACTGATCAAATCAGTCTTGGAGGATTTGGGGATCATGTTGATCAGCCTATGCTTATTTTGCTAATGTTAGTCTATACTGACTCTTCCATTTTCTGGTTACTTTTATCCTCACAATATTCATTCCATGCCTATTGAATAATAAATATCTCGCTGCAGTATATTAGACTAGAAAAATTCATGTCTAAAATCTATCCTATCTGTCAAATAGACCACGGCAATTTAGAAAGGGTGGCAAAAGTATAATATCTTATTCAAAGATGTTTTAATAGCACAGATGACCTATTAAGGCATTTCATGCTTGTGTTTACCTTCTGGATTTTAATTTTGTTTAGGAAGTCTTCAACAATGTTTGCATATACACTTGTAAAAACATGGCTACTAGTCTCTTTCCTACTAGAGGGGAGTCTTGAATTTGACCTTCTTCCCACCAAAACAAGCAAGCAAGCAAACAACAACAAAAACAATTTAAAGGTGTGACTTGCCTATAAAATATCAGGTATATGATAGAACTCTGGGGATGAATATTGGACTATATGTCTCCAGAAGTAATCTATTCACTTGGCAGGATTACTTAAGAACAAAAAAAAAAATTATTTCTAGAAAAAGTGAGGGGAACATCACTACGGAAATCAACCAGTTATTTCTCAATCTGTAGAAGGTAGTGAACAACATGTCAGATATCTTGCCCCGTCACTTCCTTTTCATTATTATTTGCTATTTCTAAGAAAGGCTGCTAGTCACAGCAGACTAAGTTTAGAAGTTTCCATCATTATTATCATATTTAGTTAATTTTGAACCTCTACTGTCAAGACATTAATAATTTCAGGTTGCATCTACTTCAGAATACGTGAAACTCTTCAATAACAAATGTGGAGCAAATTCCTGTATTGGAAGGACTCAATACTACAACTATGTTTCAAGGTGATGGTTGGATTGATTTTACATTATCATAATAATTCCAGTTCGAAGGCTTTTGCTTGGAATTCTTTACATATATTGCTGTTTTAACCTTATGTGATTTCATTCTAGGCTATTTAAAAGTTTATAATTGGAACTTCGGGCTAGGGTCTACTTAGAAAATCACAAACACCATATATTGCTTTGGAGAGTTCAGGAAAAAATTCAGCAACAATTCTCAAACAATTCTACATATTAGATGAACAAAAGAGTGTACTCATCTGCTTCCCCAGCAAAGATCTGTATGTTTGGTCTCACTTTCCCAAGCTCCTCTCCAGGTCACAGGTATATATATATATATATATATATATATATATATCCTTTCTTCTACTTCAGCTCAGCTATCAACTAGAGTTGATGTCTCTAGTCTCTTCCCTCTCAAATTCAACAGGCTTACAACTTCCAGACATATTTTACTTAAATAACCATTTTGTCATGTCACTACTCTACCTAAGAACCCTATTGCCTACCATATGAAGCACAAAGTCTTACCCCCTTTCATGGCACCCCATTCTGCCTCCCCAGATAACTAGCCAAAATAGAAACTTGGAAAAAAGACAACTGAGTTTTCAGGCAGGGTTAAGACAGAGATTCTGAGAACTCAAACACAGCCATAGATAGAAAGCTAGGCAGGGAACAGTTTAAAAGCACAGACATCGGAGACATCTGAAGTTCTTACAGTTTAGAACAAGGTATCAATTCTAAAGAATTATGCAAGGTTTGAGAAGATGAAAGTTCTTGAAGATAGACACAGGAAATGTCTCCAAATACAGTAGGTATGTCAGTCATCTATTATTGCCCACCCCCTAAAAGAAATAAAGAGCAACTGTTTATCAGTCCATGAATTGGTGGGTGCTTCTGCTAATCTAGGCCAGGCTTGGCTAATTTCTACTGGGATTGTTCTTGTCTCTGTGGTCAGCTGATGGGTCAATTGGGGGCTAGCTCATGTAGCATGGAATCTTCCCAGATAAGTCATCTCTTCTCCATGTGTCTCTCACATCTTTCCAGCATGATAGCCCAGACATATTGTCATGATGTTGGTAGAGGTCAAAGAGAGAAAATAAAGATGCACAAGCACTTTTAAAGCCTTTCCTTGCATTAATCTTGCTAATGCTCCATTGGCCAAAACAAAGCACGTGGCCAAGACAGAAGGGAATCTGGAAAGACACTACCTAAAAGCTTGTATACAGAGAGACATGACCACAGTAGGCTTAAAAAAAAAAGTAGTCAATGACCTTAAAGGGCAAGTACAATAAAAGGAATTCCAGCCCTTATATTAAGATAGACCCTATTTCCTTCTGCCCATTTTTCCTCATAGTTTTATTTACAAAGCAAATGTGTTCATGGGTGAACTAGATATGTGTTATAATAGCAGGTGCTGCTAATTTCCTAATATAACTTTGTGGCAAAAACGTCCTGTATTTTATGTATTCCCAGGAGTCATAACAAAGAAGACTATGTCACCTGGAAAGGTTCCACAAAACTACCTTAGGGAATTCACAAACATTGCACAAATGGAAGTGTTATAAAATAAAATAACTGATTCCCAATACTTCAAGATACAAAGTCGGCACTTCTAAAATGAATTTCAATATTGCTCAGAAAGGTGAGGACTATCCGTTCTGGTTCTGGGCTTTTAGTCAGTCTCACCACCTTCTGGCAAGTAGTATTTGAAACATTCATCCCAGAATTCTGATTCACCTTCCTCACTTATTGCTAACCCTGATTCCATCTCCGTTGGGCTTTAAAGTCTAAGCTTTTTATGTTTTGTTTGTTTGTTTGTTGTTTTTGTTTTGAGCTGAGCCATCCTGACACTTGTTGGCAGCTCAGCTCAGGCTGGGCAACGAACTGCTGTTGCTCAGAGCTCAGCTCGCACTCTTGAGCGAGCTCTTAACCAACTGAGCCACTCAGCCAGGCCCTAAAGTCTAAGCTTTTTGATCCTGAAGTAAATCTCCATTTTTGCATCCTGTGTCCTTAGTTTTGATGCTTCTCAATATTTGAACCTCCCCGCTCCTCATCCTGGTATTCCTCAAAGCTTCTGTTAGAAAAGCTGTGCCCAAGGTAGGCCCATCCCCTTTGAAACCAATCACCATTCCTGGTAATTAGTCAAATCATTCCATAGGAGGAGAGGGTATGGGCTGGGATAGGAACCACAACAGTGTACAGGATAATCATGGTGTCTGCCCACATTAGAGCTTATAATTTAGTGGGGAAGACATATAATATAGTATTTAAAAGGAATTGAACAAAGTAATCAAAATGCAAAGAGGACCCCTTTCCATCACTTTTCTTCCCATTTCTTACCAAAAACAGAAGGCTGCAAAGGAAATGAATTAGTGGTCCCAAGGTATATGACCTAAAAACATAGCTGAGATCTGTAACTCATCTGTGTAAATTTCCTAATAATATCTGAGAGCTTATTCAATGTAAGGGACTGTATTTGGCACAGTGGTAAAATAAGGCTCTGGTATGTCCTCTTAAGGAACTTACAGATTAGTAAGAAAGAAATATATGATCTACTGATAGTTCAGATGGACAGAATGTAAAATCCTCAGAGTTTCAGCATGAAAAAGGTGGTAAGATTATGTTCTTTGTCAGCTTATAAATGGACGCCTTTAAAAGTTTGCATTCTGGTTATGAAGAAAGCTTTTCTCCAATAAGGAAAAAGGACCATCAGGTGCTGTTCATGGGGAAAATAATTTAGGGATTCCTACAGTCATGGAGCAATCTATTCTGAATCTCAAGAACCTTCTTACAAGAGAAGAAAAAAGTTTCAGGGACTGCAGAGAGAAGCCATGGAGAGAAAACAGACCTTTCTCTGGTAGACTGGTGAAATAAACCATAGGTTAGATCTTTGTTTGCCTCAAAAAAAGATAGAAGAATTTCTTAACAGTAGGAAAACAATAGCTTATTTTAACAATCTACTGTTCTGACAAGCACCAAAATCACTAATGTCCACAACAAATGCATGACTTGTAATGTCTGGCTGCACCTGAGCCCAGTCTACCTGTCCAAACACATCCCCTGCTATTCTCTACCGGGCTGATTGCCACAAACCAACTGGCCTCATTCAGCTTCTGGACCAGGCCAAGTTCTCTACCACCACGAGGTCTTTACATAGGCTGTTTTCCTCTTCCTAAAGATCTCTAAGCATGGGTCCCACCCCTTCAAATCCCAATAGGCAGTTTTGACTTTACCATAAAGATCTCAGCTGAGATGTCACTTCCTTGAAGGGGCATCCCCGTTCTATCCTATTTAAAGTACATTTCCTGCTGCCTTCACCCACCACTACATTGTTCTGCAGTAATTTCTCTGTTTAATTCCTTTCTAATACTAATAGCTTATCCCAAACTGTAAGGAAGTGCTTTCTTTATTTGTTTAGTTGCTTAACATCAATTTCTCCCACTAGACTGTAAGTTCTGTGAGGGTGGGGACCTTGTCTGTCACATTCACTGTTGCACACTCAGACCATAAAAGAGTGTTTGGTACCAAATAGGTATTCACAAATACCTTTCAAATGAATGGATGTAATACATAGTCACAGTAATCTTGAAACAAATATTGATTTTATTTATATTTTTGTTTACTCTTAGAAGAAAACACACAACTGCTTATCTGTGGTGAGTTGCCATGATGAGTGGTTAACTCGTCTTCCAAATATTCTGAAGCTCTCAGCTAACCGTACATTAGGAGAATCTAAGAGTGGTTCCTCGGAACCCTAACAGACACCAGGACCTGCCTGGATGACCAAGGTCCGTGAACTGAGTCCAACAGGAACTAACCTTCCCCTAAAGAACAGGCTTAGAGAACCGATAATTATTTGTGATGAACAACACAGTCTTAAATCATTTTCAAGATTCTTCTGAAGAAATCATATTTGAAATCATCAGTAATCAAGTTATTAATTGACATAGATATTTCCTATACTTGCTTGACATTGGATTATTTGTCATCAGCATCTGGTTTTCTACTACATGTAGCAACTTAGGTTTACCATTAGAATATTGACTCTTTCAGGCCATTCTTGCAGTTCAGTGCATCAAACCTAATGAAAATACATGTTCAACTTTGAATTAACAGCATGCTTCACTAACACTATTTGCTGGAACAAGCTAATTTCATAGTTTAGATGTGACTGATCACAGCTAAACCAAACTCATCTGTTTTAGAGTGATCAAATTGACAATTTACGTCAGGTTAGACTGAATGGTATTCTTTCATGTTCAGTTTTTACTAGGTTATTGTTTTTGTTTATTTTCTCAAGCCTTAATGTGCTCAAGACGCTAAGTTTCTAAAACCAACAAAAGATAAAATGTGTGTGTGTGTGTGTGTGTGTGTGTGTGTGTGTGTGTCCTTCAACTAGGAAACACCTTTCATATTGCAGTGAAAAAGTTGTTGTCTTTATCTAAGGAAATCTGCCCCCTAAAAATCCTTGTAATGGTTGGCTAAATTATATAGTAGATAATAATCAAGCTGTGGATTTGCAAATTCTCAGGCCTTATTCAACATTACCATAGAATCTTAACGCTACGTATGTGAAATGATAGCAATCAATCAGAGGCCTTGTGAAGAGTTCATTCTTTAAAGTTTTTTTTTTTTAAAGCAACACTTAAGGCTTGGGAATAAGACCAACCTAACAAAGAAATCAGAAAAAAAATTGAGATTCTGTACATGTAATATTTATTTCCACAGGAAAGGTCTATCATACCTAATATCACACATTTCCCTTTACTATAATCTTATTTTGGTGCCACAAAGGTACAGTTAGTCTCCTTTGCTCTTGTGTAACTTCCTTCAACTATTTAAAATCTAGTAATTTGATATTTTTTCTTCCATGTAGATTCATTTAAAAGTCAAATATACTTGGCATTTACTAAAGTCATAGCTCTTTCTCTTCTTGGAAATTCTCTGCAAGCTTACATTTTATTAATAAAATTCATCTGCAGTAGCATAAAATTCATAATTTCAATTCTTTTTAAGCTTTGAATGACAAATTGTCCTATTATCTCATTTCTTTCTTGCTTCATTTGACTAAACAAATGCCCTACAGTAGGAACATCTATTTGTGAAGAAAAGATTAATTCATCTTTTTAAGAACTCTGTAATATCATCTTTATAATCCCTCGCATCAGAGAAAGTAGTCAATACTTCATATCTAGGTTCACCATTTTATGAAAGGCATTATACACATTTACATTTTTGTAAAGCCAAAACACAGGCCATCATCTGCTTTTCTTTGCCAAAACTTACCATTTTGTTATTTCAAAATATTTAAGCAATAAAGCTTTTTTATCAAATTTCAGAACTCACCTTCCAAATAAAAAGTGGCTGTTTCTTAGTAATAGTAACATCCACTCCTTAAATTATTTTGGATTTTTTTCATCTAAAAATTAAAAGACCCACAAAATACCTGGTATTTACTTCCAAATATAGATATTTTTAATTTAACCAAAAAATAAAAAAGTATCTTCCTCTTTTTTCTTTTCTCTCAGATAAATTCATTACTGTTACTTTTGGCATCTATACCATTTCAAATAAATGGTCCACCTTAGTACCTGGGTTAGAAAGGTAAGTTTCAATCACTTATGTAGCAAATGAAATAGTTTTCCACAAATAATTAGGAAAATATGAGCAACTTGTAATGAAGGTAAGGAGGAAAAAATGTAAAAAGATGTGTAGTCTGTGAGCTCGTATTACCTTTTTTTTTTTTTTTTTTTTTTTTTAGCTGAGCCTTCCTGCCACCTGTTGGCAGCTCAGCAGCAGCTCAGCTTGGGCTGGGCATCGAACTGCTGTTGCTCAGAACTCAGCTCGCACTCTTGAGTGAGCTCTTGACCAACTAAGCCACTCGGCTGGCCCCCATATTACCTTTAAATGATGGCTAAACAACATGTGGGTCAGAAAGTATGTAGCTTAGTATGTTTGAACATTTCATATCTACCTGATTGTGTAAATTATACATCACCTTTATGATTTATGAGAAAATTTCATCAGATATCTCATCATTTTTATCTTATATTTCACAAATCTTTTCATACAGAAAATAAGATCTTTTTCTTTTAATTAAAGTTTATTGGGGTGACAATGTTAGTAAAGTTACATAGGTTTCAGGTGTACAGTTCTGTATATTATGCTAAGCAAAATAAGTCAGACAGTAAAAAGTTGAGAACAATGTGATTTCACTGATATGTGGGAAGTGAACATTTTTTCAATGAAACCATTGGCTTCAAGACGATGTTCTCATAGCTCTTAGTCCATACAATTCCTAACAGGATACAGTTGGAATCAACTAATAAGTCAATTTATTTAGGAGCAATTTTGAGCACAGCATTTTACTTTCATCCTCTTTATTTCCCTCATATTCTACTTAAATTATTATTAATGTTTACTTTTTAAATTAAAGGCCATACTGGGACTAACAAAGTAAATTTGAGCAGCTCCATTTTTCTCATTAAAATTCAAAATAGAGATGCTTTAATATGCTTCACTATAAGCTGTCCTTTGTTTAAAATCTATAAGGATAAAAAATAAATTTACTCAAACTGGGATTTTTCAAGTGGATAATGATAAAAGTATATTAAAACTAAAATCAATGGAATTAACAGAATGTCATAAAATATAGGATGGCAGCATTTAAATGTACTGTATCAGTGACAAAAGAGGTAGAATTTGTCAAGAAGTTAAAATAAGGAAAACGTTAATTAAATATAAAAATAAATTAAGTGTTCTCATACACAGTGTTTAGAAGAGCTGCTAGACATATTTCTAGATATGTGTCTAAGTAACTATAGGAAATCTTAATTCTTTTTTTGAATTACAACCTCTTCTATAAGACTTCAAATTATAGTATCTCATCCAATGCAAATGAACCTCATTACAGTTGATACTTTCTGATTAAATCTTAGATCAATTTTACATTAATTCTCACAAAGTTTCCATTTTTGGTTTATTCCATCCCTGTTACTGCTGATGTATGAGTTTTTACCTGTAGTTTGGTTCACCTAAATACCCAGAGGTTACCATTCACTTCAGATGTATACTTATTCTATGTAACATGTTTCCTATTATTCTATTAGGATTGCATTCCTTTTTTGTTTGTTCTGACATGTACACGTAACTTCTCGTATTGATAATAGCATTGTAAGATAAAGGAGACAGTTTGTTCCATTTAAGTGGATCAACTGAAAGGAGAGCATCCGGACTAAAGGTAAGCTGAGATGGTTGGGCAAAGCAAGATGCAAGTGAGGTAGAAAACATATGTAGCTAGAAACTGAGACCTGCCCCCTTTTTCTGCTGTGTTCACAAACAGGATTTAACATATACAGCATAGATAGGTTAGGGGAACATCTGATCTTAGCTATGTTCATATTAGGAATAGAACAGACATATTTCAGACAAAAGTGATAAGTAAACTATTGGGGGCTCTGTTAATCTTGGACTGGAATTGAAAAGTAATGACAATAGGATTCCCCTACCTTGCCAACATGTAGACACTCCTAGAGGTAGAGAACCTTGTTTATAATCTTTGTAGGACGTCAAGAAGGATTATGTCTCACTGAAGTACAGAATGTTTTGAGAATCTAATTTTATATTTGGTTGATGAGGGAAGTGGTACAGAGAAAGCCAAAATTCCTACATATGATAGGCATACCTTCACTAGTGCTGAGATGGAAAGGTTCAGAGAAAGATGGAAACATTGCTCCAACCATTAAGTCAGGCCAGAAAGAGTAATGGCTGTTTAATAATATGATGCCAACTTGTCCCTTTCATGACATTCACGATGGGGTAGAGTTAATAACATTTGAACATTTTTCAATAGGAACATTCCAAAAGTTAACAAATGCCTTTAATTAACCTGTATCTTTAGCGTTTGAAAATGATTTATATTATTATGTCAGTAATTTACCTTTTATTATTTTATTTATTTATTTATTTTTTTAGGGCAATGTCAATGTGGGATCTGAACCAGGGCCACTGGCATCCCAAGCCAGCTCTTAACCAAGGCGCCACTTGGCCGGCCCATGTTATTTTATATTGATTGCCTTCAGAGGGCAAAAGCAGAGCTTCCTAAAGCAGATTTTTTTCATTTCTCTATTGAACTCCATAAACTCCACAAATTCAAAGACTGTCTATAGTAGACTGAATAATGGATAACCAGAGATATCTGGTCCTAATCCCTGGAACTAGAAAGTGTTGCCTTATAAGACAAAAGGATCTCTGTACATGTGATTAAATTAAGGATCTTGAAACAGATTATCTTGGATTATCCAGGTGAGCCCAAAATGCAATCATGAGTGAGCTAGGCAGTGGGAGATTTGACATATTGAGAGGAGAAGAAGGTGATGTAACCAGGAGGTAGAGATTAGAGTGATAAAGCCACAGGCAAACATGACAAGGAATGCCAACAGCCACCAGAAGCTAAAAGAAGCAAGTAACCAATTGTTCTCCTTTGAATCTCCATAGAGGCTGCAGACCTGCTGACACCTTGATTTCAGCCCAGTGATACTGATTTCAGGTTTCTGGCCTCCAGAACTGTGGGAAAATAAATTTCTGTTCTTAAAAGCCACTAAATTCATAGCTATTTATTATAGAATATTATTAAACCCCCCTCCCCAAAGATGTCCACATCCTAATTCCCAAAACCTGTGAATATGTTGTTACACAACAAGGGGGAACTAAGGTTGCAGATGGAATTAGGGTTCCTACTCAGGTGACCTTAAAATAAGGACATTATCCTTGATTATTTGGGTGGACCTAATGTAAGCACCAGGGTCTTTGAAAGGAGTAAAAAGAGACAGAAGAATCAGAACCAGATAGATGGTATCATAAGAAAGACTTGACCAGCCATTGCAGGCTTCGAACATGGAAGAAGGGACCATAAGCCAAGGAATGCAGGTGGCCTCTAGAAGCTACAGAAATTAAGGAAATAGATTTTCTCCTAAAATCTCTAGAAAGTAGTGCAGCCCTACCAACATCTTGATTTTAGTCCAGTGAGACCCATTTTACTTCCAAAACTGTAAGATAATAAACTTTGTGGTTTTTAAGCCACTAAGATTGTGGTAATTTGTTATAGCATTAATAAGAACTAATATACTATCCCATAAGAAAAAAAAAATGTATGCAAAAGTAATCTGAAAATACATGCATTTATGCTGAAAAGCATTCAAAGTTTGCAACAAAAAGTACATACAAAATATTAATATTTTGTCTATAATATCCCATCTACACCCCGATATCCTAGTTTGTTTTTCAAATCAAATGATAGCATGTATACTAACAGATGTAAGTGTAACTTTCATGACACTTGAATACTAAGAACTTCACTAGTTCAATGCATATTAATTCAAAGTCAAATGTAAATACTACTAGTTATAAAAACCAATATATCCCAATAGCTGTGATGGCTAATTTTATGTGTCAAACTTGATCGGATCACAAGGTGCCTAAATATTTGGCTAAACATTTTTCTTGCTGTGTCTCTGAAGGTTATTTCTGGATAAAGCCAGCATTTGAAATGTTGGACTCAGTAAAGCAGTGTGCCCTCCTCAGTGTGGGTGGGTATGATTCAATCTGTTGAGAGCCTGATTATTTCAGAAAGTCAAAGGAAGGATGAAGTCAGCCTCAGCCATCCTTGCCTAATTGCTTGAGCTAAGACATTGATCTTTCTCCTGCCCTCGGCACTCCTGGTTCTCAGAAATAATGGATAAGTCGGACTTCATTAAAATTAAAGACTTCTGCTCTGTCAAACACAATATCAAGAGAAATAGAAGACAAGCCACGGACTCACAGAAAAATATTGGCAAAAGACAAATCTGATGAAGTATTGTTATTCCAAATATACAAAGAAATTTTAAAACTCAACAATAAGAAAACAACAACCCCATCAAAAACTGGGCCAAAGACCTTAGTAGACACTTAATCAGAGAAAATGTACAGATATCAAATAAGCATATGAAAAGATGTCACCATATACCTGCAGGGAAATGAAAAATTAAAATAAGGAGATACGACTACACACCTATTAAAACAGCCAAAATCTAGAACACTGACAACACCAAATGATGGAGAAGACGAGGAGCAACAGGAACTCTCATTCATTGCTGGTGGGAATGCAAAATGGTGCAGCCACTTTGGAAGACAGTTTGGCTGTTTCTCACAAAACTAAACACACTCTTCCCTTTTTTTTTTTTTTTTTTTAAGCTGAGCCATCCTGCCACCTGTTGGCATCAAACTGCTGTTGCTAAGAGCTCAGCTTGTACTCTTGAGCAAGCTCTTAACCAACTGAGCCACTTGGCCGGCCCATCTAAACACACTCTTTTTTTTTTTGAGTCACAATAGGGTTTTATTGGAATTTCATTTAGTCTATAGATTTACAAAATCCCATGTATTAATATGGCAATGCAGCTATAATTCACATCTTATATGCTCTTCAATAATGTTCTAAAATTTTCTCTAAAAGGTCTTGGGTATCTTTTTATTTTTAATCTTGAAATTTTGTAAATTGGTTTTGACTTTTGTATTTATTTAATTATGTATTATTAGTCACAGATGTACAAAACAATGCAATAGTTATTCTTTTCACCCCTTACAAAGTGACCCCCATCCTCTGTCCCCCACCCCCTATATCATACATATCTATTACAATTCCATTGACTCCATCCCCACACTATATTCCACATCCCATGATTATATTTGTATTAAATTATAGTTAACATCTAATATTATTCAGTGGCAGCTTCAGATGTACTGTGCAGTGGTCAGACCTCTACACTATCCATGAAGTGGTCTCCCTAACAAGACATGAGTCCATGTGGTCCCTTACAAAACATTTACAACATTATTGATTATATTCCCTAAACTGTCTCTTCTATCCCTGTGGCAATATTGTAGTTACTAGTTTATGTTGCTTTGTCCCTTCCCCTTCTCCCTCATGCCCACCCCTGTCCCATCTAGTAATCATCAGTTTTTCTTTTTTAAACACACTCTTAATGTTAAGAACCAACAATCACGCTTCTTGTTATTTACCCAAAGGAATTGAAAACTCATGTCCACACAAAAACCTGCCCATGGATGTTTACAGCAGCTGTATTCATAATTGCTCAAACTGGGAAACAACCAAGATGTCCTTCAGGAGGCAAAGAAATAATTAACTGTGATATTCTAGACATTGGAATATTATTCAGCACTAATAAAAAATGAACTAGCAAACCATGAAAAGACATGGAGGTGCCTTAAATGCATATTACTAAGTGAAAGAAGCCAATCTGTAGAGGCTACATACTGTATGATTCCAACTATATGACATTCTGAAAAAAGCAAAACTCTGGGAGCAATCAAAGTATCAGTGGTTGCCAGAGTGGGGAAAGATGAATTGTCAAAGCACAGAGGATTTTTAGGACAGTGAAAATATTCTGTATGATATCATAATGATGGATGTATGTCATTATACATTTGTCCAAAATGCATAGAATGTACAACACCAAGAGTGAACTCCAAGGATGTTGTATAAAATTGTATACCAACTGTAATTGAATATATAGATAGTCACAGGATGTGAGTATACTGTGGAAGGGAGTCAAAGGAATTGTAATAGATATATATGATATGGGGGGAGGAATGTGGTGGTGAATTTGGGGAAGGGGATTGTCACTTTGAGGGGTAAAAAGTATAACTATTGGACTGTGTTGTTCACCTGAAACTAATTAAAAATAAAATATAATAAACTATGGACTTTAGATGATTATGATATGTCAGTGTAGGTTCATCCTTAATAAAAGAATGCACCATTCTGGTGAGTGATGCTGGTAATGGGAGAGGCTATGTATGTGTGGGGGCAGGGGTATAAAGAAAATCTCTGTATCTTCCTCTCAGTTTTGTTGTAAATCCAAAACTATTCTAAAAAATAAAGTCTTTAACAGAAATAAAAGAGTAAATGAAAGTACAAGCTTTGCTTATACAATTGTTTTTCTAGAAATTAGAGACAAAAATTATCTGCTTGTGTCATGATGTAAAATTTGATGTTTCCAAAGACTTAACCTTGACGATTCAATTCAAATAAGCAAGTAAACTTAGACACCAATCAAAATATTAGCCATTACTCACACAAACACAATGTACATAGAAATTTCATTATCAAATTCCTATCTCATAAGATTCTGTAATCTTTTGGTAAACAGGGACAGGCAATACAAAAACTTTCCCCACAGATATTTCAATACTTCCATTGTAATTGCCAGTAATCAAACATGTAAAATGCAAGTATATAAATCAAAACGTATAACCAAACATTAGTTTTCCCTAAAACTAGTTCCCATTTCTCTTTTCTTTTTCTTTTTTTTTTTTGTTTCAGGGTAATTGCAACATCTTGCTTGGATCTTAAAAAAGTGTGATCTGTGCTGGCTGAGTGGCGCATTGGTTGAGTTGGCTTGGGATGCCAGTTCTGAGCAGCAGGGCCCTGGTTCAGATACCATATGAGGGCCAATGACGCTGCGCCCTCTACAGATAAGACGGTGAACAACAGCTCGACCTGGAGCTGGCATTAATCTCTGGCAACAGTGTAGGCTGCAGTGGTGCTGACCAGCACCTGGCGTGCACTTTTGTGAATTGCCATGAGCCACCATGAGCAGCCATCCAATGGCTGGCGAGCGACTGCCTCAGCCGGGAAGAGCTCAATGATAATACCAACATGGGCCAGTGAAGAGACATCCTCAACTAGATTGAAGAACCAAATAACAGCGACTTGTCTGTTCCCCTTCCCCAATTCCCCAAAGCTGTTCCCCTCCCCCAATTCCCCAATAAAATCTTTTTTTTAAAAAGTGTTATTTTTACTAGTTTTACTGAAATTTGTATTTGCCTAATACTTATTCATTTATACAAAATCCCTTTTAACTAACATCAGATCTGTGATTACTGGGATATTTTGACATTTCTTCCCTATACATGCAGAAAGGGAATACTATTATTTCCTTTCAGTGTGCTTCCTATAAATCAGATACATCTCCAGATTTCTTTATTGTTATTCTTAGGTAATATGACTCTATCCTATATTTCTCTGGTGGCTCTCTTTTAACTTTGCATTATGGATTTCTGTCATAATTCTATTCATGTCATCAAGTCACTGCATAACTTCCCTGCCCCTTTGGAAGCTTTTCCAGGGAAGCCACACATTCATCATAGTCAACTACACTCTAATTTCCAAAGACTGCCAAACCTTTCATCAATCTGGGATATATTAAATACAATAGAACCAATCCTGTTTTATACGAAGTTATTTTTCTAGGTAAAGAGCCACCATGTAAGGTCAACGTTTTGGTACTCAATTAGTAAGAATCACAACATGCTTTTGAAATTCCTATTAAACTACTCAGTGCTCCAATGACTTATTGGATGACATCAAGTCATAATAGATAGGAGTTTTCAATTCAGCAATTTGCCTCAATAGTGCTGTCCAAAACTAGCAAGATTATAAGAATGAATCTAAGTGGACTCTCAGAATGGTTATTGATGCAACTGACAGTGCCATTAAAGATTCTATCCTTATATTGATAAGCTGGTTGGTACACTTCAAGACAAATGCCCTTTTTAGAAAGGATCAGCAAGCACATCAATGCACATTTCATTTCTGATCCTTTTTTATTTGGGCTGCACTAAATATGGCAGTAAAGTCAAATAAAGTTTTAATATTTGATAGCTGTGAAAATGAATAAATGAAAACCTCATTCTAAATACGGTTAGAAAGCCATGAAGGGATGGCTTTCACACACACACCACTCCTCACAGCTTACTTTATGTACCTCAACAGGAAGACGCTTATTTTACATACTGTGGCAGTAGGAAGGAAGATTTTCTTCTTGCCTAGCAATAACTCAGCCAATTAGAAGCTGCCATACCCCCAAATTCTTGCTCTTCTCCAAGAAACTTTCCTTCAAAACTGTCTCTCCCAACTTCCACCCTTACACTATAAAAGAACAGTCCTATTCTTTGTTCTCCAGAATTGCCTATGGTTAGCCATAGTTTACAGGTCCCAGATTGCATTTCCTCTACTATTACAGAAAAGCCATGATTTTCCTGCCTAAAGGGTAGAAAGGTTGAGAGTAGCCATATTCCTTTTCAAGTGTCATAAACCAGAGAGGCACAGAAAATTAATTTGGACAATAAATCACAATCTTAGTAATGTAACTAACAGAATAAGGAATCCCCCAATTTCATCATTTTAACAGGATCAGCTCATTTAACACTAAAATATATCTATCCTAAGGCTGAATGATGACATCTGTGAAGCAGCAACCAGAAACATTACAAAGTTAAGAACATCTCACTGATAATAGAAAAAATGGCAGAACAGACAGACGCTGTGCTAATTACCTCGCAGGATCACACCAAAATTACAAACAAATTATACAGCATTCAATCCCAGAGGTCCCCGGAACACTAGATGAACAGAAGCACTAAACGAAGGACTTAAAGAGGAAGCGGCATTGGGTCTGGTAGGAGAGGCGGAGACGAGAGAGGGCGAACCCCGTGAGGGAAGCCCCAGCCATGGGGAGGCTTCTCTGGTTTGGGGAAAGACCCTCCGGCCGCACACAAAGCTCACCAGCCCAGAGTTCCTTTGCCGGGAAGAGGAGTTCTAAGATAGCCGGCAGTAAATTAGTGAGGACTCTCTTTGCCCAGCTCGGTGAGGCTAAGAGCGGCTAGAGAATCAGTGGGGCTGGCGCACAGGCTTGCTTGCCGGTGAGCTCTTACCTGGTTACTGGTGGAGGGAGTAGCTGTGTGAGCCAGGCCCGGGAGCCTGCAGGGACGGACTGAACTGAGCACCTTTGGTGCAAAGGCTGGAAGTTTTTGGATATGGTTCCCCTGGTATGGAGCCTGCATGCGAGTGGTGTAAGGACGGCACCATTTTGTCAGGGTTGGGCCCTCCCACAGAGGGTCAGGTCCGGGACCTCATTGGTCTGGTGGAATTGGCGCAGAAGTGCATGTGTGTGTGCGTGCGCCTGCATGCAGCCTTGGATCCCCACCCTCCGCCCAGCTTATACTGCGTTGCCAGGGAAACGCTGGGCGGGTGCCCCCAGGCTCCAACAGGCTGCTCACTGAGACACGGGAGTGTGCGAACTGCCTTGGTCCCGGCTCTTCACAATGCGCTTGCAGAGTTGCCAGGCTGGTGATTGGTTGTCGGGCTGCTCGGCCTGATCTGCGAGAGGCTGATTGGGACAGGCTGAGACTAGGAGATTTCCTGGGAGTGTTGGGCCGTGAGCTGTGTGCCTGTGTGATCCAGCCAGGGCTCTCCTGGTGATCTATCTAGTACACCAAAGCAATCCCAGAGTGACAGCCAGAATGGGGAAACAAAGAAACATGTCACAAGTAAAAGATCAGAAGAAACCTCCAGAAATGGAACCAAATGAAATAGAGGGTGCCAACCTTTCAGAGACAGAGTTTAGAACACTGATGATAAGAATGTTTAAGAAACTTAGTGAGGACATAGGAAGGATAGAGAAATCATAAAAAACAACCTGTTAGAACTAAAGAATACAATAACTGAAATGAAGAACACACTTGAAGGAATCACCAGTAGAGTAGATGAAGCAGAGGAGCGGATCAGCAATTTGGAAGACAAAATAGCCGAAATCACCCAGTTGGCACAACAAAAAGAACAAAGAATAAAAAACAATGAAAATAGTTTAAGAGCCTTATGGGACAAGATGAAGCACAACCACCTTCGATTCATAGGACTACCAGAAGGAGAAGAAGCAAGGGGTCGAGAATGCATTTGAAAAAATAATGACTGAAAACTTCCCTACCCTGGTAAAGGAAATCAACATATATGCCCAGGAAGTGCAGAGGGTTCCAAACAAGCTGAACCCAAACAGGTCCACACCAAGACACATCATAGTTAAAATGGCAAAGGTTAAAGACAGAGACAGAATCCTAGAGGCAGCAAGAGAAAGACAGCAGGTCACATACAAAGGAACTCCTATTAGACTAACAGCTGCCTTGTCTACAGAAACTCTGCAGGCCAGAAGGGAGGGGCAGGAGATATTCAAAGTGACACAAAATAAAGGCCTACTACCAAGATTGTTCTACCCAGCACGGCTATCACTTAAAATTGAAAGAGAAATAAAGAGCTTCTCAGAAAAGCATAAGCTTAAGGAATTCATTACCACCAAGCCAGCATTGCAAGAAATGATAAAAGGGCTTTTTTAAACAAAAGAAAGGGGTAAACATGCTAACCCAGGAAGACCAGGAATACAAATAACAAAATGGCAATACATATGAACCTATCAATAATCATTTTAAATGTGAATGGGCTAAATGCTCCAATAAAAATACAGAGAGTGGCTGAGTGGATAAGAAAATAGGACACATGTATATGGTGTTTATAGATGGAATAAGATATTTCATACAAATGGAAATAAGAAAAAAGAAGAGCTGGAGTACCAATGTTTGTTTTGGACAAAATAGACTTTAGAATGACTACAATAAAAGACAAAGAAGGGCACTATAACCCTAATAAATATCTATGCACCCAACATAGGAGCTCCTAATTACATGTAACAGATTTTGACAGACACAAAGACAGAGATCAACAGTAACACTATCATAGTAGGGGACTTCAACACCCCATTGTCACCAATGGACAGACCCTTTAGGCAGAAAATCAACACAGAAAGAGGGACCTTAAATGACACTTTAGACCAGCTGGACTTTGTTGATATTTTTAGAGCATTTCACCCTGAAAAAACAGAGTGTACATTCTTCCCAAGTACACATGGGACATTTTCCAACATAGACCATGTTAGGCCACAGAACAAGTCTCAGTAAATTTAAGAAGATTGAAGTCATATCAGGCAGATATAAAGGAAAAACTGATGGTTGCTGGCTGGGAGGGAGAGGGAGAGGGTGAAGGTTTTGGACAGCGTATGTGGGACTACAATGTTGCTGCAGGGATATGGGGGCAGTTCTGGGAACGTAATTGATAATGTAGTGAAGAGACTATTATGTTGCGTGAAATAAGTCAGTCGGAGAAAGACAAGTACCATATGATCTCACTTATATGTGGAATGTGAAAAACTGAATGAACAATCAAAGTAAACAGACTCATAAATATAGAGGAAAAACTGAGGGTTGCTAGTTGGGAGGGGGGTGGGGATAAGAGGGAAGGGGAAGGGATTAGACAGCATAATCGGTTAACTACAATATTGCCACAGCGATATGAAACACAGTTTGGGGAATATAATAATATTGTAAAAATTTTGTGGCATGTCAGATAGTCACATATCTTGTTAGGAAGACCACTTCATGGATGGAGTAGAGGCTTGATCACTGCACTGTACACCTGAAGCTGATGTTGTATAATATTGTATGCCAACTATAACTGAATATATAGATAGTCAGAGGATGTGGAGTATACTGTGGAAGGCAGTCAAAGGAATTGTAATAGATATGTATGATATGGGGGGGAGTGGGGTGGCGAACTGGGTGAGGGGGGTTGTCACTTTGGGGGGTAAAGGGTATAACTATTGCATTGTGTTGTACAGCTGAAACTAATTTAAAAAAACAAACATGAAAATATTCATAAAAAAAAAGGAAGAATATCTCACTGAAACACAGGATGTAATTATGGCTGTCAGGCCTGAATCTTTTTTTTTTTTTTTTTTTTTTTTTTAGAAAATAATTTATTTCAGGTAATTTTGTACTTACACTTTTCCTCCCGATTTTTACTTTGAAAGGTTAAAAGTCTACAGAAAAGTTGTAAAAATAGAACAAGGCACAACCACATGCTCGTCATTTAGGTTCCCTAATTGATCTTATTTTGCCATATTTGCTCTTTCTTTGCCAGTGTATTTGTATGTATAATATTTCTTTTCTGAGTCATTTGAGAATTAGTTGCAGACATCAAGATTGTTCATCTCTAGGGCCGGCGGAGTGGCACGTTGGTTAAGAGCTGGCTTGGGATGCCAGTGACCCGGGTTCGGATCCCACATATGAGGGCCAGCGACACTGCTCTCTACAGCTAAGATGGTGAACAACAGCTCCACCTGGAGCTGGGCTGCTGTGAGTCCCCGGGGCTGCATAGCTGCAGCCCCTGCTGCAGTGGGCTGCCATGGGCTACAGTGAGTGGCCGGCAGCCAGCGTGAACTGCCGATGGCAGCGGTGGGCGAAATCCATGGGCCGGCGACCGGTCTGCCTCATCCGGGAAGAGCGCAGTGACGATACCAACATGGGCCAGTGAAGCAACATCCTCCGCAACTAGACTGGTTCCCAGGCCTGAATCTTAAAGGAGCGAGTGACCGACCGCTAATAGTTTACAAGCTGTAAAGTAGGGTAAGTTGACTCTAAAGGATATGATAAACTATAAGAGGTAAATTCCAGAGGGTTGCAGTGTAGTTGTGCAGTTAATTTAAAAGGTTGATTCTCCACAAGGAAAACATTTATGTGATAAGAGTGTATAGCTCTTGACTCACCTATGATTTGAATCCAAAATATTTGTCTAAATAGGATAAGATTTTATTGGGGAATTTGGGGAGGGGAACAGCGATGGGGAATCAGGGAAGGGGAACAGACAAGTTGCTGTCCTTTTGTTCTTCAGTCTAGTTGTGGAGGACGTTGCTTCACTGGCCCATGTTGGTATTATCATTGTGCTCTTCCCGGGTGAGGCAGATCGGTCGCCAGCCTCTGGACGGCAACTCACGGCGGCTCTGGGCAGCTCATGTCAGCTGCCAGCTGCTCACCCTGGCTGCAGGCCATTCACTGTAGCTTATGGGAACCCACTGCAGCAGGGACTGCAGCCTACTCCACTGCCGGCAACTCACAGCAGCCCAGCTCGAGGTCGAGCTGTTGTTCACCATCTTAGCTGTAGAGGGCGGTGTCACTGGCCATCATACGTGGGATCCGAACTGGGGCCCTGATGCTCAGATCTGGCATCCCAAGCCAAATCCTAACCAACATGCCACTCGGTTGGTCCGAAGATGAGTTATTTCTATACCTTTCCCAGATCCCTCAATCCAACAATAGTTCTTTGTGAAATTGACTTTTGTGAACCATTTTTTCAATCAGCAACCAAGATTGATTCTTGAAGTGCCATTCAATCCCAGCCTCTTATAGAAAAACAAAACTTTAGAGCTAGAATGCACATGGGAAATTATTTCAACTACCTAATACAAACTGAGGTACAAAAGGGGAACGTGGCTTACTTAAACAAAGCAATTAAGTAATCAAATAGTATTACACAGTCTAGGCATCTGGGGTCTCAGCTTATGGCATTTTCTACTTTATTGTCTATTTTACAGCCTCTGCTGATGAGAACAGTCACCTAGATAGAGAATCAGCTATCCAGTGCTCATTTTTCCGTATACCATTAACTTTCAATTTGCCCTTGCACAAATCACATTTGCCTTCACTAAATAATGTTTTAAAAAGCATGATTAAAATAGTGGTTTAAAATGGACACTGACATAGTTCAATCACTGGCATACTTGCCTGAATCACACAATGATGTGGTTAACACTATAAACTACTTTTCCTCATAAATATTATAAGTGTCTGAATTCAGAACTATTATGATAGCCTTTATATGTATAATATAAAGTTTGGGAATTCTCTATGTCATTGACAATCCAGTGGTGGGAGTAGAAAATACCACTAGATAAAGTACTTAGGTGCTTGAAATAATTGACTTGATGCAGGATTTATGAGGAAATACTTAGGCAGTAATTACTGCAGTAAATGGAGTATTAAGGAACAAAGGAAGTTGGATTTATTTCTTCATTGTAAGAGGGAAGCAACTGAGACTGTATAGAGAAGGAAGCTCAGATTCAGTGATCCCTGACTATCTGGTTTACAACTAGAGCTAGTTTATAAAGCACAGAAAGACAAGGACACATGAAATTGAAGTATTTTTGAGAAAAGAAGAAACCTAAAATAAATAATTGAGAATAATTAAACTGCTTTAAAACAAACAAAGCATCATATAAAATACAGTAATCACCAACATAAAAATATAAAAGATAATTAGAGAGTCATTGAGTTTTCATGAGATACTATCCCTAATTCTGAGAATGGAATGGAATAAGAAAACAAACAAGAACCTAGAGAGCCACGTTAGCCACAATGTAGCGATGTAAAGATGATCATTATTGAAAATGGGGAGAAATCAGAACATAAATATACAGTTGGTCAATGCCTTTCTATAAATAAATGAAGGTGGAAAAGAAGAGAATGAGTTGATTCAAGAGGCTTATAATATAAATAAAAGAGGATTTTTCAAATACACCAGAAACCCTAAAGAAAAAGTAAACAATGACTAAACAGGAAGAAAGAACTAAGTTGACTAATCTGCCTTTCATAAATTGCCAATACAAACCTGAAGATTGGTGTTCTTAAATATTAAGCACCAACATAACTTTCATAGTATTCAGATTCAAACATTATGTGTATACTGAAAAAATTCAATATAGAATAACCTGAAACATATTTTTCCAAAACAGGAAAGATGGGCAAAAAAGAATTTTAGGGCCGTCCGAGTGGCACAGTGGTTAAGCGCTGGCTTCAGAAGCCAGCGGCCCCGATTCGGGTCCCACATATGAGGGCCAGTGACACTGCCCTTAAAAAAAAAAAAAAAGAATTGTAACTAATGAACTTAAAAGAAAAGTAACAAGCAATTTTAAGAAGGCAATGACACCAAAACTAGGACTGGACGAACCTCAAATGGGGAAATACAAAAACAATAAAAAGTATATAATTTTAAAATATTAGAGTGGTTATGAATTCAGGCAAGCTATCACTAGATAATACTCAATCCATGAGGATATTAGAGCATAAAACTGAATAGTCACATGCAGATAATAACAGGCAGAGTTAGCCTCCTTTTACTATAGTAAAAAAAAAATTCCTTTTTAAATGTAGAATTTTAACAATAAAATGAAAATATACATGAAAAGAAAAATTAAAAGCACATCACATAGCCAGAAGTGCTGCCTTTATTACCATCTAGCTTTGGTAAAAAACACTTTATAGACTGGTACTTGAGAACATGAATTCAGCAAGGGTTCTTACTTTTTTTTTTAAGTTAACCTTTCAATGCACAAAAAAGTATAAATGATCTTTATTATTCTAAAATATTTGGCTTTCATTTTTTCACAAAATATTTCTTTTGGACATACTTCCCTTAAACTATCCAAGGATAAGTGAAAGGTCCTACTCCAGACTTGGCAAAAAAAGAACACTTAGAGCTCAAATCGTTCTCTTCTTCTGTCTCCCTTACTCCTCCTACCACCTCTCAGGCATTCACACACACACACACACACACACACACACACCTATTATTGCATGTAAAATGAAATATTAGAAGGCCAAAATTCAAATACTCTACCACTAACACACAATATACAAGGTACGACACTTAAGTTTGTGAACTTGTTGCAATGGTGTTGCTAACCTTTCTTGATACCAGAGGGGTTATTCATTATGAATTTGTACCAACTGGACAAAGAGTTAACCAAGTTTACTATTTGGAAGTGCTAAATAGGCTGCTTGGAAAAGTTAGATGAAAAGGACCTGAATTTTTTGTCAACAATTCATGGCTCTTGCACCACGACAATGGACCAGCTCACATGGCACTGTTTGTGAGGGAGTTTTCAGCCAGTAAACAAATAACTGTATTGGAACACCCTCCCTACTCACCTGATCTGGCCCCTAGTGACTTCTTTCTTTAACCCGAAGATAAAGGAAATATTGAAAGGAAGACATTTTTATGACACTGAGGACATCAAGGGTAATACGACAACAGCTCTGTTGGCCATTCCAGAAAAAGAGTTCCAAAATTGCTTTGAAGGGTGGCCTAGGTGTTGGCATCAGTGCATAACTTCCCAAATGGAGTACTTCGAAGGTGACTATAGTGATATTTAGCAATGAGGTATGTAGCACTTTTTCTAGAATGAGTTCATGAACTTAATTGTACATACACAATTTGGTCAAAGCCCTGGAGATCTAAGGTCAGTGCAAATTCAGTCTAATCCTGTACCTGCCCCCAGATGTATCATGTTGCACATGGATCACTGATGTTCAGATGGCTCTACAAATCATTCAACCAGCAAAGAAAGATAGACATACTTGTCTTCAGCATAAGGACCTCTGTAGGACCAGAAAGCAGATGAATATATTATACAGTGATTTTCAATAACAAGTTATGCAAAAAAATGTTTTTTTTTATTTAACCCCTAGCTTTCCCAGGAATTCAAACTAAACAAAATGTCTAGCCCTGAGCATTCAGGCAACCAAAGCTTTAAAACATTTAGAAAACATTTGTAACTCAATGGGAGTGTTGACCAAATAAAGAGAAGAAGGTCACATTTATTTGTAAAGGTTAAACAGCAAAGAGAAAAGAATCCAAAAAGAGTAATGAGGTGAAACTGTACAAGGACATTTCCAAAACAACTTATATGTGTGTTTTGTGTGAAACAGTCTCTAAGAAGTCATAAAACCCTCATTGCTCAGCCATTTAAAAATCAGAGCATATATAGGCAGGCTTACAATGTTTAATTATGCCTCTGATTTTTTCCTGAACAATTAATATGGATTTCACACTAATCCAAAGATGATGAAATCTTAATTTTTTTTTTTAAAGCTGTTCACAATTAGCATCATGAAATTTACTAAAGAGACCAATATTATCAGAAATATTTGTCAGGAATTCTGGAGTTATTAAACTGTTTTTGACCATTTATTTGTAGATATAAAATATAAGGTGTGAGGGCCGGCTGAGTGGCATGGCATGGTGGTTAAGTGCTGGCTTGGGAAGCCAGTGGCCCCGGTTCGGGTCTCACATATGAGGACCAGTGACACTGCCCTCAAAAAAATAAATAAATAAAATAAGATGTGAAACAGCTAATAATGTTTCACAGTCTACACTCAAATAACAATTTCCTTAAAAATTAGGAAGAATTCAGGTATTTTCTACTTTTTTAAGAATAGTACAAATCCTTGTTGTAACACTAATTCCCTTATGAAACATATGATGGCCTTAAATAAAATTTGTATTTCAGGAAGTCCATTAAACTTCTGAAGCATAAACATCCCAATGTATGTTATAGAATCCAAGGCAATTCCATAGAGTTAAAAAAAAAATAGTCCATAATTCACTCTTTTAGTCAGGGGAGGGAAGAGAGTAATAATATTTTAGAGAAATGTGTCTTGATAGATCATTTGCGGCATCACAATTGCCTAGAGAGTTTGTTATTCTTAAATAAACATTTTTGGGCTTCACTTCAGATCTATTGGGGCCCAGCAATATATGTTTACCAAGCTCCTCAGGTGATTCTGGAGTGAGATAAAGCTGGAGAATCACTGACAGGAATAAAGAATTTGACTGAGAAAGCTAGAGGGGAAAAGGCATGGATTTTCATTGTTCCAATGTCATTAGTATATTATACTCTAATTTTCCTGCTATTTATAATAATTTCTGTAAGATAAATTAAAAGACAGAGTCATTTAGTATTATGATTTCTTAAAACTAAAACAATTATGATTCCATAGAACTCCAACTCAACATACATGTACGAGTATATATTGGGTTGTCAGAAAAGTCATGACACATTTTTGCAACGAACAACATAGAAAAAAAATACGTCATGACTTTTCCAACAACCCAATATATTTTCCTAAGTGGTCTCTAAGAAGGCCCATAGACATAACGCTGGTTTTTAAACCAAAGATAGAATAGTATTTTTCTTTTTTTTTTGAGGGCAGTGTCACTGGCCCTCATATGTGGGACTGAACCAGGGCCGCTGGCTTCCCAAGCCAGCTCCTAACCACCGCGCCACTCGGCCGGCCCAGAATAGTATTTATAAAACAGAAAAGACTAACTAATCGGAACTCCAGTTGTCTGAGGGCTCAAAGCAAATCCAGAAGGTCTTGCCAGTTTCAAACAGTTTGTACCTATTACTTTTGAAGACGCAGCTTTAAAAGTTTTTCAAGGGCCAGCCAAATGGTGCGTTGGTTGGTTAAGAGCTGGCTTGGGATGCCAGCAGCCCCGGTTCAGATCCCACATTTGGGAGCCAGTGACACTACCCTCTACAGCTAAGATGGTGAACAACAGCTCCACCTGGGGCTGGGCTGCTGGGAGTCCCCAGGACGGCATAGCTGCAGCCCCTGCTGCAGTGGGCTGCCATAGGGTACAGTGAGTGGCCGGCAGCCAGCATGAGCAGCCGGCAGCCGTTGTGAGCTGCCAAGAGCCGCTGTGAGCGGCTGTCCAGAAGCCAGTGACAGAACTGCCTCACCCAGGAAGAGCGCAATGATGATACCAACATGGGCCAGTGAAGCAACATCCTCCACAACTAGACTGAAGAACAAAAGGACAGCAACTAGTCTGTTCCCCTTCCCCAGTTCTCCAACAATGTTCCCCTCCCCAAATTCCCCAATAAAATTATAAAAAATAAAAAGTTTTTTAAAAACATCATTTCATAACAATATATTGTATTTTGTTATTTGCTTATCAAAATTATTCCATTTTGAATAAAGATTCTTTAAAAACGTGTTAGACAAGGAACATAACAGTTTGAATTTTTTTAAACCTGAATTTTTTAAAACCTTGCTTAATTTAAATATCCTTTTGCTCAGATAAATAATATTTTACATAATTTTGACATACTGCTTTTGTTTGCTTATTTATTTACAGTAGACCAGATGCTCACTTAATTCATTAAAGGTTTCAGGTTCATCAGATTTATCTCTGTATTTTTTAAACTAATAATAAATCACTTACTGATGGCTCAATCAATTTTTGTACATTTATTATTCCGTTTTATTACCTACTTAATTTTCTAAATCAATCTTTATTTATAAAAAGTTTCTCCTCTTCCCCTTCTGTGTCACAGTGTCATGCTTTAGATTTTGATCGCTATGTAGCAAGGACAGAGCCAGAATCAGGAAGTAGATACAGGGCACAACGGAATGAACAGAGACACTATTTGGTCACACATGGGAGTGGGGAAGGAGGTACATCAAAATCATCATAACTTCATTTAAAGAGAAACCTTCTTTATAATTATTAATTCCACATTTATACCATTAAAAAAATCACTATAGGGCCAGCCTAGTGGCTCAGTTGTTTAAGAGTGTGAGCTCTGAGCAACAGGGTTTCCGGTTCGATTCCTCCATGGGTCAATTAGCTGTGCCTGACCTGAGCTGCTGCTGAGGCGCCAACAGGTGGCAGAATGGTTCAGCTGATGAGAGCACGTGCTCTCAACAACAAAGTTGCCAATTTCACTCCCACATGGGATGGTGGGCTATGCCCACCTGCAACTAAGATTAAACACAGCACCTTGAGCTGAATGGATGTGAGGGCAGCCAGATAGCGACTGGATTTGGAGCTGAGTTAGCTGCATCCTCCACAATTAAGATTGAAGGGCAACAATTTGGCTGTTCCCCTTCCCCAATTCCCCAATAAGATCTTTTAAAAAATTAAAATAAAAAAATAAGACTGTCATTTGGATCTTATATCTAAAATTCATGACTATCTTTATGATACATTTGATACTCTTTCATGCGAAAGTAAAGCTCCTGACTCCAGAAAAACCATTTTCTAATATTTATTTCCACATTTCTATGTTCAAAGTTTTTTGGAAGTTTAAAAACATTATTCAAGGGCCAGTCAAGTGGCTCAGTTGTTTGAGTTGGCTTGGGAGCGCGAGCTCTGAGCAGCATTGAGGAGCAGGGCCGCTGGTTTGGTTCCCACAGTTCCCACATGGGCCAGTGACGTTGTGCCCTCTACAGCTAAGATGGTGAACATCAGCTTGACCTGGAGCTAGGCTGCCATGAGTGGCCAGCGATGGCATATGCTGAATTGTGGCTGCAGTGGGCTGCCATGAGCTACCATGAGTGGCTGGCAGCCAGCGAAATCTGCTGTGAACTGCTGTGAGCCGCCGTCCAATGGCCGGTGACCGACTGACTCAGCCAGGGAGAGCACAATGATCATAATACCAACATGGGCCAGTGAAGTGACATCCACCACAACTAGACTGAAGAACAAAGGACAGCAACTTGTCTGTTCCCCTTCCCCGATTCCACAATAAAATCTTTAAAAAAAAATTACTCAAATCTTTGTTTTTTAAATTAAATTAAAACCAATAACCAATAATATATAATTACCAACATCCATTTATATTTTATTGTATTCATTCATTCCATTAAATATTTATTTTAGCATTTACCATACGCCAGATACTGATTCACCTGTACTTCTCAAATTTTAACATGCATATAAATGAGATCTAAAATGCAGATTCGGGGGCCGGCCGAGTGGCGCAGTGGTTAAACGCTGGCTTGGGAAACCAGCGGCCCCACTTCAGGTCCCACATATGAGGGCCAGTGACACTGCCCTTAAAAAAAAAAAAGTTTAAAATGCAGATTCTGATTGAATGTGTCTAGACTAAGGTCCAAGATTCTGCACTGCTGAAAAATCAGATGACACTGACCATACTTTGAGCATCAAGTGTCTAATGCATAGTCTAACTTAAAAAAGATAAAGGAAGTGTTAAATAAAGAATCTTTAACTCCCATAGCTGAAAGTCTTTTTGTAAGTAAGCTTTTATTAAACAGAAACGCTAGCAAAAAAAAAAAAATACCAGTGTTGGAGCATGGAATCTAAATCACCAGCAGACAGGCTAGGTGAAAAAGACAGGATGTACAATGTCCCAGAGTTTTGCAATCATTTTCATACATCCAGTAGGGAAAAGGAGGAAGAAAGAGATAGTCTATAAGAATTTCCATGGGACTTCCGGTAAAATGGCGCAATACACAGACGCTGTGCTAACTGCCTCCCAGGATCACACCAAAATTACAACCAAATTATACAGCATTCAACCCTGGAGGTCCCCGGAACACTGGAGGAACAGAACCACTAAACGAAGAACTTAAAGAGGAAGCCGCGTCTGGTCTGGTAGGACGGGCGGAGACGAGAGAGGGCGAGCCCCGTGAGGGAGGTCCCAGCTGTGGAGAGGCTTCTCCGGTTGGGGGAGAGACCCTCCGGCCGCACACCAAGCTCACCAGCCCAGAGATCCTTTGACGGGAAGAGAAGTTCTAAGATAGCTGGCAGTAAATTTGTGAGGATTCTCTTTGCTCAGCTCAGTGAGGCTAAGAGTGGCTGGAGAATCAGTGGGGCCAGTGCCCAGGAGTGCTCGCCGGTGAGCACTTACCTGGTTCCTGGTGGAGGGAGTGGCTGTGTGAGCCGGGAGCCTGCGGGGACGGACTGAACTGAGCACCTTTGGTGCAAAGGCTGGAGGTTTTTGGACTGTTATTCCCGTGGTGTGGGGAGGTCGCCATTTTGTCAAGCTTGGGCCCTCCCATGAAGGATCAGGTCCGAGACCTAATTGGTCTGGTGGAATTGGCACAGAAGTACATGTGTGCATGCGCGTGCGCCTGCGGCCTTGGATCCCCACCCTCTGCCCAGCTTATACTGCGTTGCCAGGGAAACGCAGGGCGCGTGACCTCCGGGTCCAACAGGCTGCTCACTGAGACCCGGGAGTGCGAGAGCCGCCTCAGATCCCCACCCTCCGCTCGGCTTGTGCTGTGTTGCCAGGGAAACACCTAGTGGGAGTGATCTGGCTCCAACAGGCTGCTCACTGAGACGCGGAAGTGCGCAAGCCGCCTCGGGTCCCACTCTCCGCACTCTGCTTCCAGAGTTGCCAGGCTGGTGATTGGTTGTCGGGCTGCTCGGCCTGATCTGCGAGCGGCTGATTGGGGACAGGCTGAGACTGGGCATTTTCCTGGGAGTGTTGGGCTGTGAGCTGTGTGCCTGCGTGATCCAGCCAGGGCTCTTTTGGTGATCTATGTAATACATCAAAGCAATCCCGGAGCGACAGCCAGAATGGGAAAACAAAGAAACATGTCACAAGTAAAAGATCAGAAGAAACCTCCAGAAATGGAACCAAATGAAACAGAGGGAGCCAACCTTTCAGAGACAGAGTTTAGAACACTGATGATAAGAATGTTTAAGGAACTTAGCGAGGACATAAAGAAGGATAGGGAAACCATAAAAAACAACCTGTTAGAACTAAAGAATACAATAACTGAAATGAAGAACACACTCGAAGGAATCACCAGTAGAGTAGATGAAGCAGAGGAGCGGATCAGCAATTTGGAAGATAAAATAGCAGAACTCACCCAGTTGGGACAGCAAAAAGACCAAAGAATAAAAAACAATGAAAATAGTTTAAGAGCCCTATGGGACAAGGTGAAGCGCAACCACCTTCGAATCATAGGGATACCAGAAGGAGAAGAGAAGAAGCAAGGGGTCGAGAATGTATTTGCAAAAATAATGACTGAAAACTTCCCCACCCTGGTGAAGGAAATCAACATACATGCCCAGGAAGTGCAGAGGGTTCCAAACAAGCTGAACCCAAACAGGTCCACACCAAGACACATCATAGTCAAAATGGCAAAGGTTAAAGACAGAGACAGAATCCTAGAGGCTGCAAGAGAAAGACAGCAGGTTACATACAAAGGAACTCCTGTTAGACTAACAGCTGACTTGTCTACAGAAACTCTGCAGGCCAGAAGGGAGTGGCAGGAGATATTCAAAGTGACACAAAATAACGGCCTACAACCAAGATTGCTCTACCCAGCATGGCTATCACTTAAAATTGAAGGAGAAATAAAGAGCTTCTCAGAAAAGAATAAGCTTAAGGAATTCATTACCACCAAGCCAGCATTGCAAGAAATGTTAAAAGGGCTTTTTTAAACAAAAGAAAGGGGTAAACAAGCTAACCCAGAGAGACAATTTAAGAAGATTGAAGTCATATCAAGCAGATATAAAGGAAAAACTGATGGTTGCTGGCTGGGAGGGAGTGGGGAAGAGGGAGAGGGGGAAGGTTTTGGACAGTGTATATGGGACTACAATGTTGCCGCAGGGATATGGGGGCAGTTCTGGGAATGTAATTGACAATGTTGTGAAGAGACTATTATATTGCAAGAAATAAGTCAGTCGGAGAAGGACAGGTACCATGTGATCTCACTTGTATGTGGAGTCTGAAGAGCTGAGTGAACAATCAAAGTAAACAGACTCGTAGATGTAGAGGAAAAACTGAGGGTTGCTAGTTGGGAGGGGGGTTGGGATGGGGGGAAGGGGAAGGGATTAGACAGCATAAATAGACAACTACAATATTGCCACAGGGATATGAAACACAGTTCAGGGAATATAATAATGTAAAAATTTTATGTCACGTCAGATAGTCACATATCTTGTTAGGGAGACCACTTCATGGATGGAGTAGAGGCTTGATCACTGCACTGTACACCTGAAGCTGATGTTGTATAGTATTGTATGCCAACTGCAACTGAATATGTGGATGGTCACAGGATGTGGAGTATACTGTGGAGGGAAGTCAGGGGAGTTGTGATGGATATGTATGATATGGGGCGGGGAGCGCGGTGGTGAACTGGGGGAGGGGTTTTTTTACTTTGGGTTGTAAAGAGTATAACTATTGCCTTGTGTTGTACACCTGAAACTAATAAAAAAAAAAAAAAAGAATTTCCATGAGCTATAGGCAAAGCAGTGGGAGAAGGTCACAGGGGCCTACTCTCAAATAGGTGGTGAGTCAGCATAAAGAAATGTCTGCTCCTGTAGAAGGGCTGTGGGCAGCAGGACAGAAAGGCCATGTGTAAAAAACAAGCTGAGGCTCATGGTATTAGATGTTCGGGGTAAAATAATCTGTGGAAATAGCCACCTAGAAATTAATCTGAAGTTCCAACAGGCAATGGAAAGAATGTCAGCCGTCTTTTGTTATCTGGTCAACAGTCATTAACGGACTAACAGTTCTGTCTCACTCTCTGGCTGCTGTAATTTAATTTAGAGTACCTCAGAATTTTCTCCTTATCAGAAGCCACATATGGATAATACTATCTATTAACAATTTTAATCATGTATTATAGACTGCAGTCAAGAAAATACTGTAGTTGGGCCGGCCGAGTGGCGAGGTGGTTAAGCACTGGCTTGGGAAGCCAGCAGCCCTGGTTTAGGTCCCACATATGAGGGCCAGTGACACTGCCCTCAAAAAAAAAAAAGAAAAGACTGTAGTTTTCAAATTGAAACAAAAGCTAAGGAATTGAGTATGACCCAGTACACAAAAGACAACTGACTCTATCAGAATGCAACAACTAGTGCCAAAGTCAGAAAGAAAAATACGATACGGACAGCATCCATAATACAAGGATTAATAGTTCATTGCTAGTTAACATAATTTATTGCTGTATCAGGAATTTTAAAAATTTAAGCATAGGAGGAGGGAGCTTGGCTAATATTGAAAGCAATCAATAGATACTAGCTGAAGAACCACAGATCTCATGACACTGCACTTACTCTGAGGCTCAAAGGGAATCTCTACAAGGTCTGACATTTCCGTTCGCAAACTCATCATAGAAAAAGTGCTACATACCTCATTGCTGAATATCACTATGGTCACCTTCCAAGTACTCCCTTTGGGAAGCTATGTACCAATGCCAGGACCTAGTGCACACTTTGAAGCAATTTTGGAACTCTTTTTTCTGGAATGGCCATCAGAGCTGTCATCATATTACCCTTGCTGTCCTGAATGTCATCAAAATGTCTTCCTTTCAATATTTCCTTCATCTTGGGGTAAAGAAAAAAGTCATTGGGGGTCAGATCAGGTGAGTAGGGAGGATGTTCCAATACAGTTATTTGTTTACTGGCTGAAAACTCCCTCACAGACAGTGCCATGTGAGCTGGTGCATTGTCATGATGCAAGAGCCATGAATTGTTGGCGAACAGTTCAGGTCATTTTTGTCTTAACTTTTACACACAGTGTTTTCAGAACTTCCAAATAGTAAACTTGATTAATTGTCTAGTTGGTACAAATTCATAACGTATAATCCCTCTGATATCAAAAAAAAGTTTAGCAACATTGTTTCAACTCTTGATTTGGACTGACAGAACTTTTTTGGTCATGGAGAATTGGCTGACTTCCATTGTGCACTTTGACGCTTTGTTTCAGGCTCATATTAGTACACCCATGTTTCATCATCTGATATTCAGCTGTTTTCTCTTTGTTTCTCACTTCACTGATTGATTTAAAAACTCTGTTTTGTTCCCTGTCTCAAGGCTACACATACCTCATTAATCCATTTAATCAACAGAATCCTAACCTGGAAAGAGCAATTTGTTAATCCTCAGGCTCCTAGACACTGGAATCTAATTTGCAACCCAAGTCCAGTGTTGGAAATAACATTATCTTCAAACAGGCCAGACCCCAGGAAATGATGTCAACCCTTGGCCTTGCCTGACTGAGTTCTCCTTCCTTTATTCTTCTTGTGTCCCTATAAAACCTTCTGACCATTCCAGGAACAGGGAGGTGGCCTTTGGACAGGAGTCTGCCATCCTCCTAGAATACCAACATTCTAAATAAACCTGCTTGTCTTTCCACCAACCATGTCTCTCAATTTTTAAAAAGTTTCAAGTGGCAGGCAGCCAGACCTTAGCATGGTATCAGCATCATACCCCTTTGTGTCCAAAGGAGTCACTGTGGACTTTTGGGTATAGATCAAAATGAATTAATACACAAAAAGGAATTTGTTTGAAGAAGAGTAACACACATGTTTATTTTCTGTGGGTTTAAACTTACTCTTATGTGGACCTAATTTAATATATATTGAATCTTTTCATTATGAATACCATTTAAGGAACTGGCATTCACATTCTAATTATGCTCTGCTCTTGGGTATTAGTTTGTTTTCACATAAGAAAACCTGACATTCAATCAGAAATCACAGCAAAGAAAAATAATGTATATATTATCTTTGTTACAATTAAAATTTTCACTTTTGCTACACTAGTCTACAGAATACATACTTTTATTTATTCAAGACTAATTACAGATTCATTACTATGTACTTTTGCCACAGCTTCCCCTGAGACCACCAAAGTCTAGCATTTAACTTTCACCACTATTTTCATCTTTGGATATCATAGGGCACACGCCATTTGTATTGGGAAAAATCACAAGCATCTAGATGAAACCAAAATTTTTCTATCATCATTCCCTATAATATATGCAGCTAACCTGAAATAGATCTACTGTATATCCTGATTGCCTCAATTTCAGGTAATTGTGTTCAACTGTGATTTACAAGTTGCTGAAAACTAATCAATATGCTGCTTAGATTCAAACAAAATTTTAAAACAAAGCTACTTATGATAAATAACAAATAAAATGGCTAAGATTTCCACTGTATCATATTATTTTAATTTGAATGATCCTTTGTGACTGATTTGCAGGTGGTAATGACTTGCAAATTGAGTTGACAGAAAACTGGGCTGCTGTGACCCAAGTGACCAAAGTTTTCACAGAGCTTACAATGAACACTGCATTTTGAGGCTTCAGTCTTTATTGCTTATGTCCAGGGTGAGAATGCTTTTTCTGCAGCCTTATCCAAGAACAACACTAATGAATATTGTCAGTCTATCATTTCGTAGTTAAAGAACAAGAGGTTAACATCTCTGCCTCAATGCTAATTGACTGGTTGAAGTGCTTGACCAGGGAATTATTTCTTTTCCTTTTCCATGTCTTCTCAATAAAATAGATTACTTCCTTTTAACACCAACTCTGCTTACCACCACAGTATATGTTCTGTTAGAAATGAAACCCAATAGAAAATTTCAATTTACATGAAAACAGCGCACTCCTGGGGTCAATTAATCTTTGAACTTCACACAGAGGTTCATTCAGTCATAAATGTGTAAGATGATGAAAGTCAACCTAGAGTCTTAGGAGAACTGAGCAACAAAAGAGGAAATACTCCAGCCTAGAAGAATGAACAATGAGGTCACTCAGATGCATCCTGTGGCTTCTACACCAGCTGACAGATTTCCTTTTGCAATAACTTCAACCTAGGAATAGCTACAGTTTTCACAGACTGGCTTTTCTTAATTGCATGATTTACTGAACAGCAAGTTTATCATGTGTATGTTTCAGCTTGGAGGACTGATTTACCATTCTTGCTGCACCTAAGTGTCAGTGTTTACATATGAAAGCAACAAGTGGAGCTGAGGAAAGGGAGAGGGGACAAGGAAATAACCATTGCTGAGCAGGATCCACTAAGTGCAGTTTTGCATGCTTTACCGACTTCAATTTCTCAAGAACCCTGCAACTATAATTATTACTCATATACATTTTCCAGCTGGTTTTTAAGTTATACAGCCATTAAGTATTAATACCGTGGTCAATTTTAGCTCTGTTCCATTCAGTTCAATCATTACTTCCTTCAGAAAGTCTCCCTGAACACCGTCATGCCTGCTACTACCATGGTTGTTTTCAGAAATCCTCCTAGGTGTTAAAGTACTTTGTGAATTTTTCTGTGTCTCCAGGTTGTTTTTTAATTGTCTGTTTATACATGTTTCTCCCACACTAGTCTTTGCATTCTGGGAGGGAAAGGCTCTGTCTTATGTCTGTCCATAATGGGTCTAGCACAGTGTCAGACACACAGCAGGTTCTCAGGAAATGTTTGTTAAATGACCAAATGACTTCAAAATTTGTGATATCTTAAGCTATCTTTTAGTATCATGATATCCAAATCCCACCCAATCCAAAGTCAACTTCATTTTCTGATCTTGCCAAACAGCTTGTCATCTCTGAGGCACTTACTGCTTCTGGCCTAGTAGGATAGCTATTTTGCACTTGTCATGTTTTGTCTAACATAACCTAATCTCTTTGACAGAGCACTGTTCATATTCCTTGAGCAACAGATCACAATGGCTCACTACAGATAGCCTTCATATGTATGTTTATTGACCATCTTCTCTAGCTACTTTGTTAGTGAGGGAGACCAAAGTTCGCCACCCCAAAATATGTCTTTTGGGATATTCATGTTAAGCTGATTCTACTTCTAAGTACATATCCAAAGAAAACAAAAACACTAATTTCAAAATCTATGTGCACCCCTATATTCATTGGACCATTACTAACAATAGCCAAGATATGGAAGCGACCTAGATGTCCATCGATAAATGAATGTACAAAGAAGATGCAGTGTATACAGCAAGTGCCCAAAAAATGCATACACATTTTAAGAAAAGAAAAAACTGTATTAATTGTAATACTCAACATATACTGATAACAAAAGATGAATGCAAGTCATGTTTGACTTCTGCAATTACAAGAGGTGCTCAAAGTGGTTACCACCAGCATCCAGAAACTTCTGATTATGGCGAACTACTGCTTGAACATAGATAAAATCTCTTAAAATGTGTATACATTTTTTTGGCATACACACACATATTGGAATATTACTCAGCAATTAAAAATAATGAAATCTCACCAACTGAGACAACATGAATGAACCTAGAGGGTATTACGCTGAGATATGGAGGCAACTTCCTACTGTGGAGTCAGTCCGGTTGAACAAACAGGAGTTAGTTGCTAATACTTAGATAAGTTATCCAAGGATACTTCGATAGGTTTCCCCAAGGACACCCACCCTAGGGAGTATAACACACATTAAGATAAGGACCTGCTTTACAAAGTGCCAAGGGACTTTCCCATGGGTTCTGCATGTATAGTGAAGCTCAAAAGTGCCCCTGTATAACCTTTGCTTCATTATAATGTTAAAAACCACACCCGGGGGTAGAGATTTAACATGCTAGTGAGACATGCAACGCATGAAGAGACATGTAGCTACACTGTGCAGATGCCAAGCAACCTCTGACTCTAGATGCTTAGACATAGCTTTTCTTCCTCCGAACTCCCTTTAAAACCCCTGTCCTAGCGTATCTCAGGGACTGCCTGTTTCTTCCTTTTCATGTTGTTGGTTCCTTTTGTGCACAAGCTTAATAAAACTTTCTCTTTGTCTACAGTGGTGTCTGGCTATCTCTCTTGATTTCCACCCTGGAAGACTGCAAGAACCCAGGGAACTGGTAATAATGCTAAGTGAAATCAGTCAGACAGAGAAAGACAGATAATATATAATTTCATTTATATGTGAAATCTAAAAGACAAAACAAAACATGAATAAACAAAACAAAACAAACAGACCCATAGATATAGAGAACTTGATGGTTACCAAAGGGGAAGGAGTGGGGGGATGGGAATTTTTAAAAATTAAAAAATGGGGCCAGACGAGTGGCTCGTTGGTTAAGAGTTGGCTTGGGAGCTCGAGCTCTGGCAGCAGAGGCCCGGTTCAGATCTCACATGGGCCAGTGGCACTGTGCCCCCTATAGCTAAGATGGTGAACAATAGCTTCACCTGAAGCTGGGCTGCTGTGAGTCGCCAGCAATGGCATAGGCTGCAGCAGGGCTTCAGTGGGCTGCTGTGAGCCACTGTGAGTGGCTTTCCAACGGCCGGCGACCAGCTGCCTCAGCTGGGAAGAGCACAATGATCACAATACCAACATGGACCAGTGAAATGATGTCCTCCACAACTAGACCAAAGAACAAAAGGTCAGCAACTTGTCTATTCCCCTTCCCCAATTCCCCCCAAAAATCTTTAAATTACAATGAGAGAGAGAAAGAGAGAGAGAAAGAGAGAGAGAGAGAGAGAGAGAGAGAGAGAGAGAGAGAGACAGAGAGAGAGAATGGCTAACAACACTCCATTGCTACCTTTGTAAAAAAAAAAAATTAAAAAGTTGGTAATTTTTAAGAAACAAAAGTCTCAGAAAGAAGCTTTGACCCTTCCCCCCCTTTACCTGCCTAACAGAATTAAGATAGAAACACTTGCTTTAGGAAAGGAAGCTTAGCATATTCACCTTAGCATATATGAATTCAGTGTGGCATACAGGGAGAAATCTAGCAAAGCCTATTTGTTAGTCTCCCCTCTCTCTGTATCCCATTGTTCCCGGGTGGCCCAGCAAGATATTCATTTACCACATATTTGCTCTTTCTTATCTACCTGTGAATTGTCTACTTTCGCTTTTAATTGCAGACCCCTGCCTCCACCCCGCTTTGTCCAGAATGGTACATAAGCCTCAACTGCCCAAGGCTTCCTTGCAGTCTACTTATAATAGTGTGGAAAATACTATGATTGGTCTTAGAGCACAGTGTTATGCAAACATACAGGAATGAATGTGTATGCTTTTACAAAGGAGGTAATATTTAAATGGAGGCTTATCTGTGTCAGTGTAGCAGTTGATACAACTTACACATCCTCCTGTACCAAAAAGTTTTTAAAATAGTTTAAAATGGAATAGAATTTACTGTTCTCAAACACCATACCCTCCCCTATTAACAAAATTGCCACAGGTGTTTCACACAATTATTAATCAAAACTTGGGGAATGTAAGACCTCTCCACAAGTTTACTTTCAAATCTCATTCCAACTCCTAATTCTGTTTGACCTTGAGAAAATTACATAATCTCTCTGAGTTTCAATATTTTAATCAGGGTAAAATGAAGTTAGTGAAGCTAGAGAATTAATATGCTCAGAAAATATACTTAATATGAAATAGGGTTATGAGCTAGTTTGGACTAATAGCCATAAAAAGAAAGTCACATAGCACCCTGTTAACTATTATAGAAATCGCTGAGCCAAGGGCCTGTTAGACTGCAGGAAAAATAAATAACCAAGACAGCAGAAATAATAATAGCATACAAAGAGTAGGAGTCAAAAGATGTATAGCTTCCACCCCTGCATTCTTAAGATGTTTTCAGTCCACAAAACCAATGACCAACCCACCATCTCCCCAAAACCAGACAAGATGACACCAGGAGGGAAGCAGATGACTGAAAGATGAAAATCAACTGCTTACCTAATCAAGGATGACTCAGCAAGACCCACAACCGCAAACTCTTTGTTCATGATTACTCATGATTTTTGCTCTATAAAACCACTTTCCCAGAGAAGGTCTAAGGTGGCAGATTAGGTAAATGCTATGCTTGCTGCCTCCCAAGTTCACATCAAAATTACAAATAAATTATAGGACAATCAACCCCAAAAATCATCTAAAGACTAGCTTAACAAAACCCTATAAGGATATAAAGAAGAGACCACAGCGAGACAGATAGGAGGGGCAGAGACACGAAATGGGCTGCCCCAAACCTACAAGTAGTGCTTGAACACTGAGAGGGACAACTCAGCGGCAAAGGTCCCCCCTTAAGAGGGAGGGGTCTCAGCCCACACTGGGCTCCCCAGACCAGGGGTCCTATGCCAGGAAGAGGAGTTCCCACAAAATCTGGAAGTGAAAATGAGTGAGGACTCTGTCTGTCGGCACTGGTGAAATGGAAAGTGGCTGGAAAATCAGATGTCCTCTTACAGGGCCTGCACACAGACTCAGTTGCTTGCAAACACTCACCTGGGCTTTGGTGGAAGGGCGGCAACTCGAGAGGTGCCAGAGACATATGGGGAAAGAGTGAGTTGTGTAGCTTTGCGGTGAGGTCTGGAGGGACAGCTGCCATTGTCCCTCATTGGAGACTACCTCATGTCTAGCCTAAAGGAGGGTGACATTTTTTCCTATGTTGAACCCTCCCTCAAAGGGCCAAATCTGAGATCACAATGGTCTGGTAAAACCCCATGTGTGTACCACCTTGGTGATGCCCTGGAACCTGCCCTGCTCAGGTAGTGCTGCAATGCTGAGGGCATTCTCAACACCAGCCTGGCCCACACACCGAAGGAGGCTCTTTTAACAGCTGAGCCTATGAGCAGCCGGCAGGTGGTAACAGTCCTCAGGTGGCCCTGGGCTTTTTGCTAAGCTGCCCCAGGCCTAATACTGGTGACAGCCATCCCTGGTTCATGGTAAGGCCAACCCCACACACCTCCGGGTCAAGCACAGACAGGAACTAACCACATATAGTTTTCTAGCTCCTACCAGGTATCCCCAAGGTGGTCACACACAAGGCTGAAATTGGCCTACATGGGAGGACCTCCCAAGAGACATCAGAAATAATACACCCAGAGGCCACCTTCAGACCACACCAGAGCACTATCTAGTTAGCCCCACAAGTGGCACACCCAAAGGGTGGGCTCATCAGGGACAGGAGCCCACTAGGGTGAACAACCCTCAGCCCCCACATAGCAGCTCATATACTATAGACACAGACAATCCTCTCCGTCAGTCAGCCTGAGAGTTAGTCCCACCCACTGATGTTACAAAAGCAATCAAGACTGAACTACAAGAGAAGAACACACACAACATACACAGGGACACTCCTGGAACACATTTATAGGAGATCAGGGAGACTGCACCATTGGACTCCACAGGACAAATACTACATACGAGGTCTAACAATTGAGCTCATGAGCTTTTTGCAATGATGTTACTAACCTTTTTTGATATCACAAGGATTATTCATTATAAATTTGTACCAACTGGACAGTTAACCAAGTTTACTATTTGGAAGTGCTGAAAAGGCTGCATGAAAAAGTTAGACGAACTGAAGTTTTCACCAGCAATTCATGGCTCTTGCATCACAACAATGCACCAGCTCCCATGGCACTGTCTGTGAGGGAGTTTTTAGCGAGTAAAAAAAAAAATAACTGTATTGGAATACCTTCCCTACTCACCTAATCTGGCCCCCAGGGACTTCTCTCTTTACTCCAAAATAAAGGAAATATTGAAAGGAAGACATTTTGATGACATTCAGGACATCAAGGGTAATATGATGACAGCTTTGATAGCCATTCCAGAAAAAGAGTTCCAAAATTGCTTTGAAGGGTGGACTAGGCACTGGTGTCAGTGCATAGCTTCAAAGGGGAGTACTTCAAAGGTGACCGTAGTGATATTCAGCAATGAGATATGTAGCACTTTTTCTAGGATGAGTTTGCAAACTTAATTATCAGACCTTGTAAGGCTACCCAGCAAAAACTGAGAGACATAGTGGATCTATCTAATACATAGAAAGAAATACAGAAAGGCAGCCAGTATGAGGAAACAAAGAAACGTGTCCCAAATGAAAGAACAGGAGAAACCTCCAGAAAAAGAACTAAAGGAAATGAAGGCAACCAACCTACCAAAAACAAAGTTTAAAACACTGGTCATAAGAATGCTTAAGAAACTTAGTGAGAACTTCAACAAAGACATAGTAAATATAAAGAAGGACATAGACACACACACAAAAATCAGTCAGAAAAAAAGAATACAATAACTGAAATAAAGTGTACTCTAAAAGGAATAAACATTAGATTAGATGAAGCAGAGGGTTAAATCAGCAATTTAGAAGACAAGGTAGCAGAAAACATCCAATTGGAATGACAAAAAGAAAAAAAATAATTTTAAAAAATGAACATAGTTTAAAGGACCTTTGGGACAACATCAACTGTAACAATAGTGTATCATAGGAGAGCCAGAAGGAGAAGAGAGGGAGCAAAGGATCAAGAACCTATTTGAAGAAAGAATGACAGAAAACTTCCCTAACCTGGTGGAGGAAATAGATATACAAGTCCAGAAAGTACAGAGAGCCCCTAACAAGTTGAACCCAAACAGGCCCACACGAAGACACATCATCATTAAAATGGCAAAAATTAAAGACAAATAGAGAATTCTTAAAGCAGCAAGAGAAAGACAAACGATTTACTTACAGGGGAGCTCCCATAAGTTTATCAACTAATTTCTCAACAGAACCATTGCAGGCTACAAGAGCGTGGCAAGAAATATTCAAAGTGATGAAACACAAGGGCCTACAACCAAGTCTATTCTACTCAACAAGGCCATATCATTTAGAATTGAAGGAGAGACAAACAGCTTCCCACCCAAGAGAAAAGCTAAAAGAATTCATTATCACCAAGCCAGTATTACAAGAAATTGTAAAAGGACTTCTTTAAGACTTTACTACCCCACTGACATCAATGGACAGATCTTCCAGATAGACAACCAACACGGAAAAAACAGCCTTAAATGACTCACCACATCAGATGGATTTACTTCATATTTTCAGATCATTTCACCCCAAAGCAGCAGAATATACATTCTTTTCAAGGGCACATGGAACATTTTCCAAGACAGACCACATCAGGGTACAAAACAAATCTCAGTAAGTTTAAGAAGATTAAAATCATATGAAGAGTTTTCTCTGACTACAACGGTATGAAACTAGAAATCAATTATAAGAAAAAAACTGAAAAACACACAAATGGATGCTAAATAGCATGCTACTAAATAATGAATTAGTCAACACTGAGATCAAGGAAGAAATCAAAACACACTTGGAGACAAATGAAAATGAAAACACAATGATGCAAAATCTATGCGACACAGAGAAAACAGTTTTGGGGGAAATTCAAAGCAATGCAGGCCTATGTAAAGAAATAAGAAAAATCTCAAATAAACAGTCTAACTTTACACCTAAGGGAACTGGACAAAGAACAGCAAACAAATCCCAAAGTGAGAACAAGGAAGGAAATAACAAAGATTAGAGCAGAAATTAAAAAAAAAATACAGGCTAAAAGAACAATATAAAAAGATCAGTGAAACCAAGAACATTTTTTTTTAAAAGATAACGAATATTACAAAGCTTTAACCAGACTCATCAAGAAAACAAAGAGAGGACTGAAATAAATAAAATCAGAAAGGAAAGAGAAGTGAAAACAGTTAATATGGGCCAGCCAAGTGGCTCAGTTGTTTAAGAGTTGGCTTAGAGCATGTGCTCTGAGCAACAGGGACGCTGGTTTGATTCCCACATGGACCAATGAATGCTGCACCCTAGCTGAGCTGTTGTTGAGCTGCCAACAGGTGACAGGATGGCTCAGCTGGTGTAACAACAAGATTGCCTGTTCAATGGTGGGCTATGCCCACCCGCAACTACAGATTGAACTCAGAACCTTGAGCTGAGCTGCCGCCCAGATGGCTGTGTGGATAGGGTGTGCACTCTTAACAACAAGGCTGCCAGGTTTGAGTCCTGCATGGGATGGTGGCTGCACCCACCCGCAACTAAGATTGAACACAGCACCTTGAGCTTAGAAGCCACGAGCTGCCGACGGGCAGCCAGATGGGAACTGGCGCCCTCCACAATGAAGATTGAAGAACAACAACTTGGCTGGTCCCTTCCCTCAATTCCCCAACACGGTCCCCATTCCCCAATTCCGCAATAAAATCTTTAAAAACAAAACAAAACAAAACAATAACTATTCTCAAACTATTCCAATGAATATAAGAGGGAAGACTCCCATGTTCATTTTATGAAACCACCATTACCCTGATTCCAAAACCAGACAGAGACATTACAAAAAAAAAGAAAACTAGGGCCGGCTGAGTGGTGCCTTGGTTAAGAGCTGGTTTGGGATTCCAGCGGCCCCGGTTTGGATCCCACATATGAGGGCCAGTGACACTGCCCTCTACAGCTAAGATGGTGAACAACAACTCCATGTGGAGCTGGGCTGCGCGAGTCCCGGGGATGGTGTAGGCTGCAGCCCCTGATGCAGTGGGCTGCCATAAGCTATAGTAAGTAGCTGACAGCCAGCATGAACGGCTGGCAGCCGGAGTGAGCTGCAAATAGTTGCTGTGAGCAGCCGTCCAGAGGCTGGCGACCGATCTGCCTCACACAAGAAGAGCACAGTGATAATACCAACATGGGCCAGTGAAGTAACATCCTCCACAATTAGACTGAAGAACAAAAGGACAACAACTTGTCTGTCCCCCTTCCCCAATTCCACAATGCTGTTCCCCTCCCCCAATTCCCCAATTTAAAAAAAAAAAGTTAAAGAAAAAACAAAAACTACAGTCCTGTATCCCTAATGAATATAGGTGAAAAATTCTGAACAGAATACTAGCAAACTGAATTCAGCAATACATTAAAAAGATCATATACCCGGATCAAGTGCAATTAATTCCTGGTTGGTTCAATATCCATAAATCAATTAACATGATTCACCACATTAACAAAATGAAAAATAAAAATCAAATGGTTATATCAATAGATGCAGAAAAAATGTGTGACAAAAATCTAGCATCCATTTATAATAAAAACTCTTAGCAAGTGGAGATAGAGGGAACAGATCTCACCATAATAAAGGCCATATATGACAAACCCACAGCTAATATCATATTCAATGAATAAAAGCTAAAAGCATTCTCCTGAAGAGGAGGAACAAGACAAGAATGTTAACAGTCACCACTTTTATACAAAAGAGCACTGGAAGTCCTAGCCACAATAATCAGATTCAATAAATAAATAAATAAATAATAAATGAAATAAAACACATCCAAATTGGAAAGGAAGAAGTAAAACTGTCATTATTTGCAGATGACATAATACTATATATAGAGAATCTCTAAGATTCCACCAAAAAAATTATAAGAACTGATAAGTAAATTTAGTGAAGTAGCAGGATACAAATTAATATTCAGAGGGCTGGCAGTGGCTCAGTTGGTTAAGAGCTCGCTCAAGAGTGCGAGCTGAGCTCTGAGCAAAAGCAATTCGATGCCCAGCCCAAGTTGAGCTGCAGTTGAACTGCCAACAGGTGGCAGGATGGCTCAGCTAAAAAAACAAAACAAAACAAATTAATATTCAGAAGTCAGTTGCATGTTATGTACCAATAATGAACAAATAGAAAGAGAAATTTTTTAAAAAACCCATTTACAATTGCACCACAAGTAAAATAAAATACCTAGGATGAAATTTAACCAAGGAAGTAAAAGACCTGTACTCAGAAAATTATCAGACATTGCAGAGAGAAATTAAAGAAGATACTAGTAAATGCAAATATACCAGGTTCATGGACAGGAACAATTAATATAGTTAAAAATGTCCATACAACCCAAAACAATCTATAGATTTAATGCAATCCCTATCAAAATACCAATGGTATTTTTCACAGAACTAGAAAAAATAATCTAAAATTTATATGGGACCATAAATGACCCCAAATAGCCACGAGATCTAGAGAAAGAAGAACAAAGCTGGAGGTATCAAGCTACCTAATAGCAAACTATATTACAAGGCCATAATAATTAAAATAGCATGGTATTATCATAAAAACAGACACACAGATCAATGAAACAGAATAGAGAGCCCAGAAATAAATCCATGTTCATATGGTCATTTAATCTATGACAAAGGAAACAAGAATATACACTGGGGTAAAGACAGTCTATTTAATAAATGGTGCTGTGAAAAATGGACAGACACAACCAAAAAAAATGAAAGTGGACCACCTTCTTATGTCATATACAAGAATAAACTCAAAATGGATTAAGACTTAATGGTAAGACCAAAACCATAAAACTCCTAGAAGAAAATATTGGATGTAAACTCTCAGACATTACACCCTTGGTAATATTTTTACTGATATATCTCCTTGGGAAAGGGAAAAAAAAAAACAAAAAATAAACAAATGAGACTATATCACTAATTGGTAGTCACAAAATAGTCATTAGGATGTGAAATACAGTGTAGGGAATATAGTCAACAACACTGTAAAAACTATGGGTACTAGACTTATCAGGGGATTACTTCATAAATTATATAAATGCCCAACAAGTACACTGTACTCCTGAAACTAATATAAAATAATATTGAATGTGAACTATAATTTAAAAAAATATATAGTCACGGGATGTAAAGTACAGGATAGTATATATGTTAATGGAGTTGTAATATTGGGTTGTCTAAAAAGTCATGAGGGATTTTTTCCATGTTTTTCATTGCAAAAATGCGTCATGACTTTTCCGACAACCCAATAGCTATGTATGGTGGTAGAGGGGTAGTAGACTTATTAGAGTTATCAGTTTGTGAGGCGTATAAATGTCTAATGACTATGTAATTTTGTACAACTGAAATAAATAAATAAATAAATAAATAAATAAATAAATAAATAAATAATGTATGGGGTTCGGAAACACCTCTTATCTGAGCCATAGGGGAGTTTTGGCTTATGAGGATTAGCTTTGTGATTCTCCTGCGCGGCACCATTCATAATAAAATGGCCAAACTTTCTCCAATGCAAAGCCAAATGTCAGTTCTTATAGAGTCAGTGCCCATGGGTAGTTAAGGACTCTTTTAACATGTTCGTTTTCAATAGCAACTACTGACCGTTTTGGAAAGCGTATATCAGGTCCCTTAAATGGTGCATATGCTTAGTGCCGAATAGGTCCTCAATAAACATTAGTTGTTTTAGCCAGTTTAGAAACAGAGGACATCACTTTTTGGAGAGTAACTTCTATATTCAATAATAAAAACTTGCTTTTCCAATTTATTTTCCTGGCAATGCTCTATCCTTATATCAAAGACACTAGTGTGTTCTTTGCCTATAAACTCTCCAGGACAGAAGATATCTGTTGCATTCTAATAGTTTAATCCATATATTCTTTCACTCTGTCGGTAAATTACTTCTTCACAGATTTATTCAGTTTTGAAGAGAGTGAAGCAAGTGGAAGTCTGATGGCGCAAGGTCGGGTGAGTATGGTGGGTGTGGCAACACATCCCATCTAAGCTCCAGTAATTTTTGATGGGTGATCAAAGTTGTGGGTGGTGGGCCGGCCGGGTGGCGCAGTGGTTAAGCGCTGGTCTTGGAAGCCAGTGGCCCCGGTTCGGGTCCCATATATGAGGGCCAGTGACACTGCCCTAAAAAAAAAAAAAAAAAAAGTTGTGGGTGGTCTCACATTGTCGAGATGAAACACAACTCCCTTATAATTAACAAGCTCTGGACGTTTCTGGATGATGGATTCATTCGAAGTGTCCAACTGCCAACAGTACGCATTTGAATGTTGGGTTCCTTGGTAGGAGCTAGAAAAACACAACATGATGAAATGTTAAATTCTGAGGATAATGGGGCCGGCCGAGTGGCGCGGTGATTAAGCGCTGGCTTGGGAAGCCAGCGGCCCCGGTTCGGGTCCCACATATGAGGGCCAGTGACACTGCCCTCAAAAAAAAAAAATTCTGAGGATAATAAAGAGATGCAAATGTCAGCATCCCTACTTATGTCAGAGAAATAAGACGTGGTTAACAGATAACTAAGTGTAATTCAAGGGACTCTGTAGAAAGTGATCTATGTGTGATAAGATCGATGTGGGCTGTGATAGTTTCAGAAAAGGGAGAGAGTGACAATATTGTGAGTCATTAATGGAAGGCTTTTTGGAGAACTTTTCACGCACCTTGGATCTTAAAGTTTAAGTAAAGTTTAAGTAGGTTTGAATCAATGATTTAGGTGAGCATGATTTTCAGGACTTTTCCACGTGGGATGAATGGTATGAACTATAATGTATCACACTAAGAACAGGATCTTTGGGGTCAGAAGGCACTGGGTTAGAAACTGGTTCTACCACTTACCAGTTGTGTGACATTGGGTAAATTCTTCACCTCCTTGAACCTCATTGTTGTTCATGCGTAAAATGGGATATGAAGGGCACCTATCTCATCAAGTTGTTGTGAAGATTAAATGTGACAATGCATGAAAAGTACTTTGCACATGCATGGCACATGACAAATGCTTAATAATTGGTAGTTCTTATTATTATGAACAAAGGTGCAGGTATGAAACTCCACAAGCATACCTCAAGTAAATCATTTCTGTGAAAATGAAAGGTTCATATGTAAGTATAGATGAAAAAATCTGGAAAGATTGGTACAGGCTAGTTTGTGAAAGTTTTGAATATCAGGCTAAGGAATTTAGATTATATTTAAAAATGTTTTAGTTAAAATGCTCCATCTCCAGTTAAAAGGCATTTATTTCTGTTCAAGCTCAGTACTAAAAGAGATACAATTTGAAGAAGGGGAAATTAAGTGATTTCAAATATATAGTAATATTTCAGTGCAGTACTACACATTATTCTGATTGCCTTATTCAAGAGTTTGGTAAATTAATTAATCAATAGACACATTTTAAACACTTCCTCCTTGCCCTACTCTACAAAAATGTTTGTATATTGTCCATTTCTACCCGCTTTCTGCTAAGCTAGGGGATTTCTTGATCTGGTTAATATAGTACTGTAAACTAAGGATAATTCGTTTTCAAGCACTTAAGGCATCAACACGACACTCATTTGAGTCTTCAACCACCATTAAATTAAACCCCTAACAGCACTATAAAATGTTTGTAGCACACGTAATTATAAGTCTTTGGCGTTTATCAGTGGGACACTATCTAAAATGGCCAACTACCCAAATGATGGTTTCACTATCCCATCTAATCAAGACAGGAAAATGTTACAGTGATGTACAGCTAAATATGCCACTTTCTACACTGCTGAAACTGGAGGCAGAGGATGCTAGAAATCCTCAGTGGCATTCAGTACTCAACATGCCAATTAGACATGTGGTAGCCTGAAATCTAAGAAAGTAAGGAATATACTTTCAGATTTCAGCTGTTAAATTCTAATCAGTAAAGTGCCAAGTTTATATTTTTAAAAAATCCTAGTATTTTATGGAAAATATTCTCAGAGAAAATAGATAAACTTCCACAGAATAGTATGATTTTAATTTTAAGTTCCTTGGCTGACTGATTTAAAGCCTAACTTATTTCTAATTCTAGAAGATGAGAATGTTTTGCTTATAAGGAAATCACAAATAGCATTAATGTAGAGGCCATGTTACACAGTAATATAGTAGGTTTGATAACTAGTATGTTTTGATTTACCAACACTGCTGACATTTGGCATTCACTTTAATTTCTACACATCTCTGATTAAAATCTGAATCATGTATTCACTATATAAACTTTGAGCAATCTGAAATGGATGGTTTTCAAAATACATGTGGTGATCTATATGTGGGGTTATAATCGTGTGCATTAAATTTATATTCAATTGACCTGCATCTTACATAATATAATATGGCTACCAAACTTTGAAGAGGAGAAGAATCATTTCAAGTTTGTTGTTCTGCTATCAAGAGTTTGCCTCAACTCAATAAGTATATAGTGGAACTCAACAACACCATCAACCAACTGGATATAATTGACATCTATAGACTACTTCATATAACAACAGCAGATTATATATTTTTCTCAAGCTTACATGGAATATTCATCAGGATAGCCATATTTCATGCCATAAAACACTTAACAAATTTAAAAGAAGAGAAATCATACAATGTGTGCCCTCACACCACAATGGAGTTGAACCAGAAATCATTAACAAAAAGATGACTGAAAATCTTCAAATTTGTTGAAATTAAATAATACATTTTGAAATGACACATAAGTCAAAGGAAAAAAACACAGAATAACACAGAAATAACACAAAGAGGAAATTTTAAAATATTTTGAATTAAATGAAAATGGAAAAATAACTTATAAAAGTTTGTGGGATGCAATGGAAGCAGTATTTAGAGGGAAGTTTATAGCATCGAATGCATACATTATAAAAAAAGAAAGAACCAAAATCTAAGTTCCCACCTTAAGAAACAATTAGAAGATGAGCAAATTAAATCAAAGCAAACAGAAGAAATAAGAATTACAGCAGAAATCAATGAAATTGAAAACAGCAAAAAACAATAGAGAAAAACCAACAAACCAAAACTGTTCTTTGAAAAGATCAATAAATCAATAATCCTCTAGTTAGGCTAACTAAGAAAACAAGAGATAAGACACCAATTATTAATATCAGAAATGAAACAGAGGACATCACTACAGATCCCATGAATATTAAAGGATAATAAAAGAATAGTTCAGGGCCGGCCAAGTGGCGCGGTGGTTAAGAGCTGGCGTGGGACGCCAGCGGCCCTGGTTCGGATCCCACATATGAGGGCCAGGGACACTGCCTTCAAAAAACAAAAAACAAACAAACAAACAAAAAGAATAGTTCAAACAACTCTACGACTACAACTTTGATAACCTAGATAAACTTTAGCAAGTCTTTGAATAACAATCTGTCAAAATTCACACAAGAAGAGATGATCTGAATAGGACTATATCTACTAATAAACTTGAATCAATAAAAAATAACCTTCCAAGAGAGGAAGTACCAGACCCAAGTGGGTTCATTAGGAATTCTACCAAAGATTTAAGGAAGAAATTATACCAATTCTATACAATCTCTGTCAGCGGATAAAAGCAGAGGGAATAATTCCAAACTCATTCTACATAGCCAGTATTACCCTAATATCAAACTAGACAAAGGTATTACGCAAAAAGAGGATTACAAACCAATATCTCATAAACACAGATGCAAGTATCCTCAACAAAATATTAGCAAATCAAATCCCCTCCCCCCCAAAAAAAGAGGAATTATGCACCAGGACTAAGTGGGATTTATCCTGGGTATGGAAGGCTGGTTCAACATTTGAAAGTTAACTGATGTAATCTAGCACATCAGACGAAAAAAGAGAAATCACATGATCCTATCAATAGATGCAGAAAAAGTATTTGACAAAATCTAGTAGACATTCATGATAAAAACTCAGCAAATTAGGACTAGAGGGGAGCTTTCTCAGCTTCATAAAGGCTATCTACAAAACTCTACAGCTAACATCACATGTAATGATGAGAAACTTAATGCTTCCCCACTAATATCAGAAAGAAGGCAAGACTGTCCCCTCTCACCACTCCTTTTCAACATTGTACTGGAAGTGCTTGCTAATGTAATTAAGGAAGAAAAAGAAACAAAAGGTATACAGAATTGGAAGGAAGCTATAAAACTGTCTGTGTTCATTAATGACATAATTGTCCATGTGGGAAATTGACCAAAGAACTCCTGGAACTAATAAGTAATTATGGCTAGGTTGCAAGATGCAAGCTTAATATAGAAAAGTCAATTGTTTTCCTATATATCAACAATGAACAAGTGAAGTTTGAAATTAAAACATAATAACATTTACATTAGCACCTGAAAAAGAGAAATACTTAGGATTAAACCTTACAAATATAGATAAAAAATCTATATGAGAAAAACCACAAAACCCTAATGAACAGAATCAAAGAATAACTAAATAAATGGAGAGATCTTCTATGTTCGTGTATAGGAAGGCTGAATATTGTCAAGATGTCAGCTCTTCCTCACTTAATCTATAGATTCAATGCCATCCTAATTAAAATCCCAGCAAGTTATTTTAGGGATATTGACAAAGTGATTCTAAAGTTTATATAGAGAGGCAAAAGGCTCAGAATAACCAACACAATATTGAATGAAAAGAACAAAGTTAGAGGACTGATGCTATACAACTTCAAAACTTACTATAAATCTGTAGTAATCCAGACTGTGTGGTATGGTGAAAGAATAGATAAATCAATGGAACAAAAAAGGACCCACAATTAGACCCCATAAAAAGAGTCAACTAATCTTTGACAAAGAAGCAAAGGCAATACAATGGAGCAAAGACAGTCTTTTCAATAAATGGTGCTGGAACAGCTGCACATGTACCCTTTACAAAAATGAACTCAAAATTAATCATATACCTAAATGTAAAATCAAAACTAAAAAAACCCTAGAAGATAACATAAGAGAAAACTTAGATGACCTTAGATATAGTGCTGCCGTTTTAGATACACCAAACACATGATCCATGGAAAAAATAATTGATAGGGTAGACTTCATCAAAATTAAAAATTTCTTCTCTGCAAAAGACAATATCAAGGGAATTAGAAGATAAACCATAGATTGGAAGAAAATACTTGCAAAAGACACATCTGATAAGGTATTGTTATTGAAAATATACAAAGAACCATTAAAAACAAACAATAAGAAAACAAACAGCCTGATTAAAAAAAATGGGCCAAAGACCTTAACAGACATATCATTGAAGAAGATATACAGATGGCAATTAAGCATATGAAAAGATGCCACATCAATATGTCATCAAGGAAATATAAATTAAAACAACAATGAGATACCACTGCATACCTAATGGGAAAACTCCAAAACACTGACAACACCAAATGCTGGTAAGGATGTGGAGCAACAGAAACTCTCATTCATTGCTGCTGGAAATGCACAATGATACAGCTACCACATTGGACAGTTTGGCAATTTCTTATAAAACTAAATATACTCTTACCATAGATCCAGCAATCGTGCTCCTTGGCATTTACCCAAAGGAGTTGAAAACATATCTCTACACAGAAAACCTACCCATGGATGTTTCTTCAGTAGGTAAATGGATAAATTAACTATGGTACATCCAGACAATGGACTATTATTCAGCACTAAAGGAAATGAGCTATCAAGCCATGAAAAGACATGGAGAAATCCTAAGTGCATATTACTAAGTGAAAGAAGCCAATCTGAAGAAACTACACACACTCTATAAATTCAAACTTATGATGTTCTGAAAAAAAGCAAAACCATGGAGACAATACAAAGATCAATTTTTGACAGTGGTGGGTGGGGGAGAGATAAACAAAATACAGAGGATTTTTAGGGCAATGAAAATATTCTGTATGATATTATAAGGATGGGTATATGTCATTAAACATTTGTCCAAACCCATAGGAAGTACATCAAGAGAGAACTGTAAGGTAAACTATGGACTTTAGGTGATTATTATTAATCCTTAGTAAAAGAATGTACCATTCTGTTGAGTGATGTTGATAATGGGGGTGGCTTTGCATAGGTGGGGACAGGGACTATATGGGAAATCTCTGTTCTTTCTTCTCAGTTTTATTCTAAACCTAAAAGTGCTCTTAAAAATAAAGTCCTTTTAAAAAAATGTGGTTGTGCATAGAATAAATGTTGAAAAGTCAAGAGCATTCTTGTCTACCAGCAATACTCAGTTAAAAAGTGTAATGAACCATGAGACTTTATTAATAATGACAAAAATTCTTAGGAATAAACTTAAAGAGATATGCATTGAACGTTTATAAAATGTAACCTCAAATATGTAATATAAAACTTTATACTTCATAAATAGAGGTTTGAGTGAGAAAATGAAGTAATTATATATATATATTCCAAGTTAATTTCTATGTTATATATATATATATATATATATATATATATATATATATATTCCAAATTAATTTCTATGTTTAATATAATTACCATAAAAAGCAGAGCAGGGTCAAATCCAGGGAGAAGATGACTCTGTGAAATGATTTCCAAATTTATTTGGAAAATATGTGATAAGAATATACAAAGACATTAAAAATAAATAGCAATGTGGTTGGTTCGGACAGCTGAGTGGTGCAGTGGTTAAGAGCTGGCTTGGGAGGCTTGGGACGCCAGGGGCCCCGGTTCGGATCCCACATATGAGGTCCAGCGACACTGCCCTCTAAAAAAAAAAAGCAATGTGATTGAAGTAAGGATTGGAATTATAGCCCTTTTGTATTTTAAAATATTGTTTACATTTTTTAAATAAAATATCAAGAAACAGAATTCATCCTAGGGCAGCAACAGAGATAGCGATCAGTAGAACAGAATTGAAAGCCTATAAATGGATATAATCATATATATATAAAAGCAATACATGATGAAAGGTTTTGTGCCCAATTTCAAACAATTCTCTGACACCAGCTGGGTATCCTAAAATTCAACTCAATTTTGACACTATCCATCTGGAGATAACCACAAGTTAAGGGCTCAGTTCTACAACACTGTCCCCACCCCACATACACTTCATATTCCAGTCACAAGTCCAGGTTGCAAGACTCCTTCCCTTGATTATCTTGCTAGAGTGGCTCACTGAATCCAGAGAAACATTTTACTTACCAGATTATCAATTTATTATAAAAGGATATAACTCAGGAACAGTCAAACAGAAGAGATGCATAGGGCAAAGTATGGGGAAAGGGCATGGAGCTTCCATGCCCCCTGTGAGTGCACCACTCTCCCCACATCTTGACTTGTTCACCAACCCTGAAGCTCTCCGAAATTTTGTCCTTTTGGGTTTCTATAGGGGCTTCATTACATAGGCATGATTGAGTAAACCATTGCCAATAGCTATTGGACTCAGTCTGCTTCCAGGAGGTTGGGGGGGGTACTGAAAGTTCCAACCCTCTAATCACGTGGTTGGTTCTCCTAACAACCAGTGCCATCCTCAGGTAATTTCCCAAAGCTACCTCATTAATATAACAAAAGATACCTTTTTTGGGCTCTCATCATTTAGGAAATTCCAAGGGTTTTAGGAGCTCTGTGCCAAAAACAGGGACAAAGATCAAATATATAAATATTTTTCTTATTAGAAATCACAATATCACATGCTAAAGTAAGAGTTAAAAAATAAGGCATGTGGAAGGATTGCTTAATCAATGGTGCTGAGATAAATGAATAGTGAATTTGGAAAATAAATGAGCCACTGCTGCCAAGACCAAGATGGCTGGGATACTCACTGCCTTCTTCAAGAATGTCTGGGCCAAGGAGCCAGTGCTAGTCACAGCCTTCACCATCCGGGGCCTCGCTATAATTCTGTACCCCCTCAGGCCCTACTCAAGTACCCCACCATGAACAACCAAGTCACACCCTACAACTACCCAGTGCATGTCCAAGATGATGGGAACATGCCTGACATGCCCAGCCACCCCCAGAACCCCCAGGGCCCAAGCTTGGAGTAGCTAAAGAAACCATAAGCAGCAACACTGACAGTGGCCCCCAGTAAAGATGTGAAAACTGAAGGGCAAAAAAAAAAGAATTAGACTAGCGCTTACACCACATAACAAAATAAATTCTGGATGCATTAAAGAATAAAATATGGAAAACTCAAAATACAGGAAAACTAGCAAAATTAGAACAGAATGTTTATTATCTCTGTGGATAATTGAGTTTTCTGGTTTGAAATAATAGGAGATATAAATAAATGAGAATCAATAAGCTAAAACTTAAAATGTAGAAGTCTATATTAATATAAAATCAAAACTAAAATCAATGGGCAGCAGGGTAGAGAAATATTTATACCAAATACGACATAGCAGTAATATAAAACATATTAAATATATTTATATTATATAAAATAGTATATAAAATATAATTCATAATTATAAGAGAAACTTTCAGTTGCTAATAGTTAAAAGGGAAACAAATATATACTGGCAATTCACATGAAGAGAATACAAAGAGTAACAGACCCAGGGAAAACCTTAAATTAATAACTGCCTTCATCCCTAACAATCTCCAAATTCTATTGATTCCAATTCAAACTTTTAAGAAACATTGTGCACTCCACGTCTGCTTCATCCCAACTACTTCTGTTCCAGTTCTGGCCCTCAACATCTCTCCTCTCCACTTTGCTGGAACCCCCTACTTAGATTGCCTGATTCTAGCCTTTCCTGATACTTTGCACAATCCTGCCAACTCACTAGGGTAATGTTTCTAAGATGTAAATCTGACATCATCACCAAACCTTTCCCATCATCATCCTTAGCCTAAAAGCTTAAATTTGCTTTATCTATTATTATGAGCTTGGAGTTAAATTTCAAAACTCAATATATTATGCAATACCCTCCATGAACAAAGTCCTGATTACATCTTCAAAGGAAATTCTAATACTCTTTACATTGTATTTCATTTCATTTTTAAAAAAGGAAACCATATATTATGTTAATCAAGGTATAGCAGTACACATTTCTAAAATCAAATAGTCCTACAAGGTTAATGAAAGAACTGTCCTCCCTCCCCTTTGCCACCACTACCAATCACCCCCATTTCTACTCCAGGTGAACTGATTGGCCCTGAAGGCAGGGTAGTTAGTGTAGGGGAAAAAGTGCAATTTGGGATAGAGGAGAAAGCGGAAAGGGTGTTAACATTTCGCTTCCCCTTCTGTTTTTTTAAACATGAAAAACCAGGTTTGGGAGGGAAAGGACATGAATTCTGGTTTGAACTCTCTCAATTTGAGATGTCGGAACTTCCAAGTGGAGATGCTCAACGTTTATTTGAATAGTGTGGGTCTAGAGCTTGGGAGAAAGGTCTGTCTGGCTGAAGAGAAGTACAAAACTGAAGACAGGGAGTGAGTCAGGTAGCCCCAGCGAAGGATACAGATTGAGAAACTGAGGAAACTTCAATATTCAGAAATCTGGAAAAGCTGAACAGCACCACACAGTGGATTACACAACCTAATTCATTTTTTTCTAACTCTTTTTAAAATTATTTCTTTTTTTCAGTTACAGTTGACATTCAATATTATTTTATATTAGTTTCAGGTGTACAGCATAGTGGTTAGACATTTATATAATCTATGCAGATTCCCTGATTATCCTAGTACCCACCTGGTGTTATACAGAATTGTTGCAACGTTATTGACTATATTCCCTATGCTTTACTTTACATACCCATGACTATTTTGTAACTACCAATTTGTATTTCTTTTCTTTTTTTAAAGATTTTTTTAATTGGGGAATTGGGGGAGGGGAACAAAGTTGGGGAATCGGGGAAGGGGAACACACAAGTTGCTGTCCTTTTGTTCTTCAGTCTAGTTGCGGAGGACGTTGTTTCACTGGCCCATGTTGGAATCGTCATTGTGCTCTTCCCGGATGAGGCAGATCGGTCGCCGGCCTCTGGATGTCGCTCACTGCAGCTATTGGCAGCTCACGCTGGCTGCCGGCCACTCACTGTAGCCTATGGCAGTCCACTGCAGCAGGGGCTGCAGCCCACACCATCGCTGGGGCTCACATAGCCCAGCTCCAGGTGGAGCTGTTGTTAGCTGTAGAGGGCAGTGTCACTGGCCCTCATATGTGGGATCTGAACCGGGGCCGCTGGCATCCCAAGCCAGCTCTTAACCAATGCACCACTCGGTCGGCCCACCAATTTGTATTTCTTAATCGCCTCACCTTTTTCACCCTGTCCCCAACCCCAATCCATCTATCACCCTGATAGATCTAGTACTTATCTGGCACCATACTTAGTTATTACAATATTATTGACTATATTCCTTATGTTATACCCTACATCCCCATGGCTACTGTGTAAACAACCAATTCGTGCTTCGTAATTTCTTCATCTTTTCACTCAGCTCCCCATACCTTCTCCCCTCTGGCAAATATTAATTTGTTCTATCTATGAGCCTGTTTCTGTTTTGTACACCTTAATTCTATAGTCATATCTATTAAAGCCCTCCATATACAAAATTAGTGAAATTACTGACTCCATCCATTCAATTCCCCCAAATTATTCCGTAAACCAAGGGCTGCTCTATCCCTCCCACCATCAAGAAACAACCTAAGACCCTCTTAGCACCCACAATGTTAATACAAAGTGAATATGTTTTAGGACATTTGGGACTCGAAGACAACCTATTCCCCATTTGCAAATTTTAGTTAAGCCCATTTTAATGTTACTTGAAAATCACCCCATCTGGAATGGTGCCTCCTCCAACAAAAGGCTTCAGAATCTGTCCAAATTGCAATATGATAGCCATTCCCTTTAGTGCCCTCAGGAAAGCACTGTAGAGGCCCCCTGTATCAGTTTCAGCAACCTCCTTTCATGCCTCAAGAGTTGCCCCTGGGCTTCTGATGCCAGAAACTGCTCTCCTCAGCCTTGCACTGCATACCATTACAGTAGAAATTACTGGCTGCATACTTGGCTCTCCTGGAAATAAAGGACCTCATAGACACTGACCCTGTGACACTCCACATTTAGCAGTCCATTATGCTTTAGGTCATGGAAGCAGCACCCTGCAAGCTTGGTATGGCTACTGAGGCCTTTTTGCTGCAGGATAAAGCCAAACATGGGCCCTCTGGAATATCCCAACTGCAGGAGGGCATGGCCTCCCCTGTATTCAGTCCCTTGCCATGGTGTTGTAGGAGTTTACCCATCTTCCAGGCTCCTTGGTTACCTGAGAAGCCCCTTGTGATCAACTGAGTGAGCGGTAATACCCTTTACAGATGGCAAGGATAGAGCTCAGTGGAGAATTGCTAGTTTTCATTTTTAAACCAGTAGGTTGCTGATGAAAGATGGGACCCAAAGGTTAGCACACTCGATTGAATTTCAGGCAGTCATCTTATCACTGGATGCCCTTGTCAACAACTGGACCTATCTGTACATTTTTAGAAATCTCTGGGCCATTGCCAATGAGCTGCCCTCTGTTATGGGTTGAATTGTGTCCCCAGAAAAGCTATGTAAAAATCCTAACCCCTAGTACAGGGGTCGGCAAACTGCGGCTTGTGAGCCACATGCGGGATTTTGGGTACGTTCTGTCTCAAAAGTTTTCCGAACCCTGGAAAAGCCAATCCTGTCCCTCACAATATAAAAATTATTTGAGAGCCATAAATATATTTTTGCATAATCACCATTATGTGAATAATATCCTTTAAGATTTTTATACATGAAACTATGATAGTTTGATTTTCATTTTCAATTTTACTTCAGAGCCTGCAGCTTGGCTCCTGCAGTTTGCTGACCCCTGGAGACTCTTCCATCTCAAAAGTTTGCCAACTCCTGGGCCGGCCGAGTGGCGCAGTGGTGAAGCACTGGCTTGGGAAGCCAGCGGCCCCGGTTTGGGTCCCATATATGAGGGCCAGTGACACTGCCCTCAAACATAAAAAAAAATAATAATAAAATGTCAAAAAAAAATGTTTGCCAACTCCTGCCCTAATACTTCTTCTTGATTGTTTTGTTAAGTCATTTTCCAAATCCTAACAATAGATTGCTCAGAAATCTCCTACCCTTGCTTCAGATAACTACTTGAAAGCCTGTGACTTCCTAATATCCCCCAGGCCAGTAAGCTTAATGATTCTTTCCAAACCCATTCTAGGCCCAGACAACTGATGCCACCTGAGTGACAGGCTGAATGACCACAGGCTTCAGGGGAGCTAACAGATTTATTAATTAAAATCAATTTTTCCTCATTCAGGGGACTTGGGGATACAGATAATACTCGAACAAGATTGCCAGTCACAACCAAAGAAGCCAATAAGGTCTTCCAGGCAGATCTCAAGACCCCTTCCTCTCATCTGAGATCAGGTAGTGTGAGAGTTCCGTGAACCCCCAATAGGCAGGGACGGCTCTACGCCCCTGCCCAGCAGGAAGCAGATACAGAAGAAGAGACCTCCTGTCCCTCAGCTTCCCATAGAGATTTTATGGGGATCACATCTCTCAAGGGGAAAACTAGGCAGGCAGTTAGAGGCAGGGATTGGGTCTCACAGAATGTGACTGCCAAGGGGACATCCCCTCTCCACCCAAAACTCCCCTTTGTATTGTAATTATCTACTCCTGCGTGAAAACAAATGGACACAAAATACCCAACTAGATCTGACCAGTCACTCGCACCTGTGCAATACCTCTTGTCAATCACAGGTGCCAATCAAGTGGCCCCAGGCCCAAAGGGGAATAACCCATTGTGGAGAAAAAGGAATAAAACCTCCAAATTCTGGGAAGTCCGCCCTTTTGACCACTTAATTCTCTGTTTGACTGCTTCTTTCTTTTTTACCCCTTCCTTCCTTTTTTGAGCCTTGCCTTTGCACATGGCCTGCTCCAAACTCTTGGAATGTCATTTATCTCCTAATAATGAGCCCTTGAGCCATTCTCTACTGCTCAGGCTTACTTCTACATCTTTGAAATGTACTCTCTTCTAATAAACTGCTTTTTACTACTTTGCCTCTGTATCTCTTTCAATTCTTTGCTCAAGTTGCCAAGAACCTGGACTTTGGGCCGAGAAGGGCCCACTCTCCAACAACAATAGTATTATAATCCATTACAATCAGCTGTAGCTGCACTTTTTCTTAAGAATGATATTATCTCCTTCTTCCCTGCACTTCCTCCTTCCCTTCCTCCCCAGTAGGGCCCATTCTTTCTGCCTAAGGCAACACTAAAGCCATAGTACAAAATCTCACCAGAACACTCCTTATTTCCAATGAAGTTCCAGGAATTACTCAAAATGACCAACACACTCATTTCAATTCTCAGCATACAATGCTGTGGTCTTGCAGAAGGCATTCAATGGAACGTCCACCTAGTGCTTCCTCAAAGCACTTCTATTTAAGTTGCAAATGGACCTTTAACTGGGTGTCATTATTGCCAGAAGCATTAATTCATTTAAATGTGCATCCCCTGGGACTTGCACTCACTATACCAATGCCACACCTGTCCCTCAATGCTTTTATTGACCATAAAGTTCATTTTTTGTGACCACCTTATATGTGGCCTTCTCCCTCCTGGTCAATTGCCTACTTAACTTCCTAGTGAGGCACTTATCCTACTCTACAAATTCTTATTCATCACCAAAGTTTAAATTGATATGAAGACATCAATAGGTCCATTATAGCATACGGCCCAAAATAAAGGACCAATATACTTCCTTGACACCTGGGGGATACTGGGAAGGCCTCCAGTGACCTATCCACAAGTTCACCTCCTTACTAGGCTCACAAACAACTTTTCTAATTAAATGCACCAGGCACAGTTCCTGCTTATCCCTGAGTAGTGTTTTTCAGTTCCCTGCCAGCATGCAGAATTATTATTATTTTTTTATAAAACATTATTATTATTTTCTCTATAATCAATATTCATAGTTGCGACTCCCATCCCATCTGGGAGTCGAACCTGGCAGCCTTGTTGTTAAAAGCACATGCCCTATCCACTGAGCCATCTGGGCGGCAGCTCAGCTCAAGGTGCTGAGTTCAATCTTTAGTTGCAGGTAGACGTAGCCCACCATGGAACAGGCAATTTTATTGTTACACCAGCTGAGCCATTCTGCCACCTGTTGGCAACAGCTCAGCTCAGGTGCAGTGTCACTGGCTCATGTGGGATTTGAACCGGTGTCCCTGTTGCTCAGAGCTCATGCTCTTAAGCTAACTCTTAGCCAACTGAGCCACTTAGTCAGCCCTCAGCCTTTCTTAATAGCAAGATTTTAAAACTGCCCTGGGGCCGGCTGAGTGGCACATTGGTTAAGAGCTGGTTTTGGGATGCCAGCGGCCCCAGTTTGGATCCCACATATGAGGGCCAGTGACACTGCCCTCTACAGCTAACAACAGCTCCACCTGGAGCTGGGCTGTGCGAGCCCCGGCGACGGTGTAGGCTGCAGCCCTTGCTGCAGTGGGCTGCCATAGGCTACAGTGAGTGGCCGGCAGCCAGCGTGAGCTGCCAAGAGCCACGGTGAGCGACCATCCAGAGGCCGGCGACCGGTCTGCCTCATCCGGGAAGAGCGCAATAAAGATACCAACATGGGCCAGTGAAGCAACGACTTCTGCAACTAGACTGAAGAACAAAAAGACAGTAACTTTTCTGTTCCCCTTCCCCGATTCCCCAACGCTGTTTCCCTCCCCCAATTCCCCAATAAAATCTTAAAAACAAACAAACAAACAAACAAAAAACTGCCCTGAGAAAAAGTAGTTCACAGAATGCTTGCTTACATTTCTGATGTTCCTCTTCTCACCCCAAGTTGGCTCAGCAGCTCTCTGATGCTTTTAAGGAGATGGCTTTGTATTGTATCCAGTTTTCCATTTTTTCAGAGCAGGACTATTAGCCTGCTACAAGCTACTCCATGATACTTGGAATCATAAGTCCCCTGTCTACACTGTTCTTGGTCTCAATAAATGGAATCCCTATTCGCTCAGGCTTACAAACCAGAAATCTGAGTAATATCTGCTTCCACTCCCAAATCCAAATGACCACAAAATCTTTCGGCTTCTACATGACCAAAATCTCCAATCTGGTCTTTTCTCTCAATCTTCAATGTTTACTCATTTGGGAGCATTTATGTTCCTTAAACCAGTCTTTCTCCACTCCAGCTCATCCTTAGTATTGAGAACACTGCATCTTTGTAATAAAATATTATCTTTGCATCCTTGATTAAAAACTTTGTGGTTCCTCCATTTTCCACAAATTGAAATAAATCTCTTTAACTTATCACAGGATTTTACTATCTGTCCTCAAACAATTTAATACTCAATAATCTACTGCTACTCTCCCGTATGTACCCTACATGCCTGTTGTATAATTTCTTGTTAACTGTGTGCCTTGATTTAATAATCCTCTGATGGTTAAAGAAGTACCCATTCTTTGTTGGCATCATTCTGCCTTCAAGACCCAAATCAAATAGTGTTTCCTTAATGCAAAATCTTCCCTACCTAACATAAGTGAAATTAATTGCTTTATCTATGGTGGACACATAGTGTTTTCTTCATACTCCCATAAGAGTAAATTTTGTAAATCTGTTTTCATAACTGTCTTTTTCTGAAGGCCATAACTTATTTCAGGGAAGATATACAGTCTTATTCAGATTTCTGTTCCCACCACCTAGCACAGTGCCTGGCATATAAAAGAAGCACAATAAAAATTTATATTGAGTGAACTACAAAACTAAAGTAGCAACACTGAGAAAAGTAACAATACCCAATTTTGACAAGAATGAAATGAAACTGATATAGCAATTTATTTCTGTTGCCTAATTTAATTGGTAAAACCTTTCTGGGAAGGTTCATAATTATGTTAAAATTGACTTAGTAATTCTACTTCTATAACTTTATTCTCAAGAAATTATTCTACCTATGCTTCATTTACTCCACGTTCTGTGTATGTCTCACCCATATCCTATCCCACACCCCCACTGATGTATCCTGGCCCTAGTTCAGGCAGCATGCAGATGGCAGTGATGAAGTGGCATGCTAGGCAGCTATGTGGGCACCTATGCACACTGCTATGGGGCCCCTTAGCAGGGCTCCCGGCACTGCTGGGAGGCTGCCACAATGGGCTTCTCCATATGCCATAGCAACAATTCCATCAAGCAAAAAAAATTGTTGTGAAGATCCTTCCTTGGTATCACACTTTACTTATATAAACCACCCAAATTGGAACTTTTTTTTTAATTAAAGTTTACTGGGGTGACAATTGTTAGTGAAGTTACATAGATTTCCGGTGTACAATTCTATAATACATCACCTATATATCACATTGTGTGTTCACCACTCAGTCAGTTCTCCTTCCATCACCATATATTTGATCCAAATTGGAACTTCTAATGAAGAATGCCTCAATGAAAACCAAGAAGGAAAACCAGGTATACCTAAGATCACTTAATGGATGCCTTATAAAGCACCAACAGATTTGGTGTGCACCTGTGAAGTGAACTAAGAGATCTTGGACCTCAACATGGAGCTTTTCAAGAATTCTCAGTATGCTGAGTATATTGAAAGACAAGTCTTTCTACTGAACAGAAGGAACACATGGAAGTCATGTTACAGGAATACACTACACACAAGGCATCTTTTTTTAGTTGAATAAATTTGACATGTAATATTGTATATGTTTAAGGCATATAGTGCATTACTTTAATACAATTATATAATGTAATATGGCTGCCGATGTAGTGATATTTATCACATATAATTATAGTACAATGTTACTATCTATTTTCACTATACTGTGTTACATCTCTACAGCTTATTTACTACTCATTACAAGTTTGTACCCTTAAACACCATCCATCTTATGCCCCCACCATCATCCTCTGTTAGCCACCATTTTACTATTTTTTATAGGTTTAACTTTTTTTACATTCCATAGATAAGTAATATCATACATTATTTGTCTTTATCTGACTCATTTCACTTAACATAATGTGTTCAAGCTCCAATCATGTTGTCACAAGTGGAACAATGTCCTCCGCTCTCATGGCTGAATAATATACTCTTACGTATACGAACCACATCTTTTGTATCCATTCATTTGTTATGGGCCTTTGGGTTGTTTCCATATCTCAGCTATTGTGAATAATGCTGCAATAAACATGGGATGGCCCAGCAGACCTTAAGTAATGTACCACCTATAGTGTTTGTTCAAGGCAAAGAAAGTGCAGCTGTAGCAGTGATTGATTGGTTATGGCAATTCCTGATTTTACATCCCCTCATTAAAAAGGATACTTTATACAAAATTATTTCACAGAACTGAAGACTAGACAGTCCATCATGACCTGATGCCCTGGTATCTGCCTTGTTCTCAAATCTGTATAGAATCAATCAGGAGGCACCCAACAAGCAAATAATGAAATACACAAAAAGAAGAAAGAGGAAGGACTTTGAGGCCAGTGTACCCAAAACAAGAGTACAAGTAGTGGACTGAGTTCATGATTCAAATGAAAAAGAGAAAGAAGAAAGCACAGCCCCTTGTGGATGATGGCACCTCCCCTGAGAATTTCCTATTGAGTAGGATGAGTGAAGGTGATCTGGATGATGGTGCATTTTTTTGGAGGTTCACACACCAGAATATGAACATGAACTACAAGAAACAGAATAGGGCTTGGAGGCAGAGAGAGGAAGTAACAAAAAGAAATCAAGTTCACTTGTTACAGAAAGCATAGGGAGTAGATTTGTGAAGCATTAGCTCTGCAGATAAATCTTGTGGGGGGTGTTAAACTGACAGACCAACAGCTGCCATAGAAGACTGTACTATATACTATGTTTAGACATGAACTCTGCTTTAAGAAACAAAAAATAAATTTTGAATATTCCAAAAAGAAGATATTTGTATAAGATGGTATAATCTATAACTTCAGATACTTCCAAGGAAGGATAAAAAGGAAGAGTGCTGGTAAAAGAACAAAATAAGATACAATTTATAAAGTTAAAACTCTTGAGGGGTATTGTCTGTAATTTTGCCAATTAGGTATTTTGTTGTTTTTCAATGTATTTAAATATAATTTCTTACAGATGAAAGACTTACAGAGTTGCTGCTGTTTCTTCTTAAAAAAGAGGAAGAATTCTTAAAAGCAAATAACAAGGGGCACCAAAATCCTCTCTAGCATTCTTTAAATCAGTAAAAATTATGATGCAACATACATGACAAAATTTAGGTAAACAGCTTAATAAATTATGGCATATCATCACTATAAGCTACTAAGTTTGTATTAAAATTATAATCGGTTTTAAAACCTGTAGAAATGCTGAACACTATTCATGATACAGTATTAAAAGTGAAGAGGCAAATGAGCAATACTATATTTAGTATAACTGCAGCTGTGTAGAAAATACATAATGGTAAAATGTACAACAATGAAAAGTATAATTTTATGTTAGCATTGTATATGTATTTAAAATACTTGACATTGAATTTAATGTAATATCCTTTCAATAAAAATAGTCATCATTAACAAATTTGAAATATATAATCAAAATTATTATACCCACTTTCTAAATAATGAATTATAATATAATAATCAGATACTACAAAATAGTTCTGCCCTAATAACTCTCATTAAAAATGACAGTCCAGGGCTGGCCAAGTGGTGTGGTGGTTAAGCGCTGGCTTGGGAAGCTAGCGGTCCTGGTTCGGGTCCCACATATGAGGGCCACTGACACTGCCCTCAGAAAAAAAAAAAAGATAGTCCATGGAATTTTATTAATGCAATATGTTGTGTTAGCAGAGAGCTCAGCACAGTAAAATTTTTATTGGTATCAAATATACTATCTTGTACACCAGAAGATGTCTTACAAAACAAAGTAACATTGTTTCCCTAATGAAATTGTGGAAATTCACATTTCCTAATGCAGTTTTGTTTCTGGAAAATGTGGTTAGAAACAACACGGAGTTCTCTCCAATGATAAAATGATTGCTAGGTGAGGGGGATTTCTGTATAAAATGGTCATATATATATCTATATCTATAATATATAGATATATATATAATATATATCTATATCCATATCTATATCTATAAATTTGTGAATTAACAAGAAGTTAAAATACAAAAGTAACAAGAGAGGGCTCTATTTTTCATTAGGAAGAAAATAAAAATGCATCTACCTAGGAAGTGAATAGGGAGGAATTCAGCATGGTACTCAAAATGCTCAGCAGTTAAATAAAAAACAACCATTTTTGGTTTTGTTTAATGAGATTTGCAAGTTTCAATCCAAATCAAATTTGAGATAGAATTTTAAAAGTCACCTGTACTTAAGGATTTCAATCTGAAATATCCACTTCTCTAACTATAGCAGCAGCTGGTTGCAGCTCTTGTCCTATAAATTACATTGATTGACTGATGTGTCAGAAGGAACAGAGCTACGGTTCCAAGTATGTGGTACACAGAGATTAGCCGACCATTTAAGAATATTAAACAGTCAATCAATATCCTTGATTCTGGTGAGGTTCATAAATTTGTATTTTTGAAAAATAATAAGCCACTTGTGCATCACTTTGTCATACAGAAATCTCTATCACTAGCATCCAAAGGGAGTTTCTATACCACTTATGATTGTCTTCTCTGCTTAGGGCAAACGTAGAGATGGATTATTTGTTTTGTTTCTTAGACAAGATGGCAATTCTCTTTTCATGGCTTCTTATTTTCAGAATAGATAAACACTTTCAATAGGTAACTTCAAGTTATTCTCAGCTGATTATATCCTACATCTAGTATTTTTTCCTCCCTGATCATAACCAATAGTCAATAGTCTTGAAGATAAGAAAACTGGTTTTCTTGGTATATTTTTGTGGAAAAACATTATGTATCTATATGTAATCTTAGGACAGATTAGTTAGTACAATGTCAGGCAGTCAGGAATTCCCAGGTAGACTGAGCAAAAGAACAAAGAATTGGCCTTTTTTTTTTTTTTTTTTTTTTTTTAGCTGAGCCATCCTGCCACCTGTTGTCAGCTCAAGGGCAACTCAGCTCGGGCTGGTATCAAACCACCATTGCTCAGAGCTCAGCTCACACTCTTAAGAGAGCTCTTAACCAACTGAGCCATTTGGCAGGCCCAAGAATTGGCCATTTCTTACACTAGCCATTTCTTTCACAATTATAAGATAACTCCACCATACTGGAACAGAGACATCAATCATGTCCCAGGGCAACAAAGCCATTTTGAAGGATTTTATGAAAGGCCTTCCCAAGGCTGAGCAACAGAATAAATCTGATAAACTCCTTAATGACAGGCATTCCAGCATTCCCCCTTCCAGGCAGAAAAAAGTATAGAACTCAAGGCTTTTACCCCAGTTATTGGGCATCCCTTTTTCCGGGTACCCCATCCCGCTTGGGAGCTGTACCTTTCTCTTGCTTTAATAAAACTATCCTCTGCTACAAATTATACCTCTCTGGTCTGTGTCTCCATTCTTTGGCTTCACGAGACCACAACCCCAGCACAAGAAATATCCTACATCAATCTCGGTTACCCACTCTTCAAACTAAGAGTACTTTCCTTTTGCTTTTAATAAAGCTTAACACACACACACACACACACACACACACACACACACACACACACACACACACAAAACACCACTGTATGAAAACACTTTTAGTTAATTCAAAACTAAATATATAATACAAAAATATATAGCACAGTATATCAGTGTTGCATTTAGTGCCAAGCATAGTGCTTAGGATATAGTGTACAATAAATGTGGGTGAAATTATTAAGTGGTCTAAAATATACCCACTATCCCTGTTATCTCTCCTTCACCTGAATCCTCATAATATAGCACTTTATTTACATATTTTTATAATACTTACAATATTTTGTTCTGCATTATACTAATTTTCTGTTTTCATAGTCTCTGCCATTAAGGCAGCTAGGTATAATGCAAAGAACACCATGTTTAGATTTAGACCAATCTGAGTTGAAATTCAGATTCCACCATTTAACTATCTGTGTGACTTTAGTTTAACTCCTAAACCTCTCTGGGCCTCAAATTTCCATCATGTGTAAAATAGGTATAGTTATATTTAGCATGTAAAATTCTAAGAATAAAATGAGATGAGCATGTAAGCTGGTCGATAAATGTTTCTTACTCTTTCACGCATCACAAAGTAGACTGTGAGCTTTTTGTCCATTGTATTTTTTTTTTGAGGGCAGCATCACTGGCCCTCACATGTGGGACCCGAACCGGGACCGCTGGCCTCCCAAGCCAGCGCCCAACCACCATGCCAATTGGCTGGCCCCCATTGTATTATTTTCTTAAAATTATCTTTATCTCCTCTCCTCTCAGCCAGTAATTTAAATATGGCATATATTTAATTAATGCTTAGTGAACAAATTAATTCTATGTAGGTATATCTTTTTGTGTTTGTTTTGTTTTGTTTTTTGAAGGCAATGTCACTGGCACTCATATGTGGGACCCGAACCAGGGCCGCTGGCGTCCCAAGGCAGCGCTTAACCACCACGCCACTCAGCTGGCCCAAGGTATATCTGTTTTTGTGTCTCCTTCATTTCTAGAAAATCCCCTTAAAGGCAAGAATACCACCATAATATTTGTTTCAAATTAGCTAACAATTTTTGAGTAATTACCATATGCTAGCTCCTAAATAATTGAAGCTTTATTTTATATATTGAGGTTTTCTATAGCAAGTTCCTAAGATATTCACTAAGCATTTTACTCATTTAACAAATATCCATTAACATTATTACTTGAAATTGATACAAATTAAAACATTTTTTTATCACAATGCTTGAGAAAATGTGACATTTGGTCAAATAAGGGTCATTTAATCATTTATGACTATGGCAAAATGGCAGAATGATCTTATATCAGAATGTACCAAATGCCCTCACCATCCCCCCAGTAAAGTAGAGTTATAAATAACATTCCTTTTGCTCAAGTCCTTCTTTTTCTGGATATTAGATTTCTGCCCCCAATCTCCCACCCTAAGCTGAATAAAAGGAAAGAACTTTATAAATAACTACATTTACAAATCCTTAACATGTTTTATAAAATTTTATATCAAACTCTGATATCCCCCTTTCCTTAGTATTTACAAAAATATATACTGGATCATATTAAAGCAAATAAAAACATACCGAAAAGTCAGCATTGTTAAATATTCCAGATCTCTGCCTCACAGCTATTACAAACTACACGGTTGACAAGCTCAGGCAAACTAAAGGCTATGGCCTTCATCTAAACACATAGTGCAGCTTGTACTGATCACAATCATCAGGATTTTGCTTGCTCTGGTTCCTCACCGTCTCCAACATGGTGTTTCGTCAAGAAGAAAGGGACATTAAAGTGATGTTTGTTTATTAGCTTTTTGAAATTTCTTATTTTCCCCCACCACTGGCAGACACTGCATATCAGGGCATGTTTTCTTTTCCTTAAGGAGAACTCTGTTCCATCCTCAGCACTAACTATGTCTCCCATGTTTTCTACTCTTCCCCACAAAACACACTTCTCCCTTCTCTCTAGATGACAGTTGAGCTGTTCAGAGCTGATGGGGTCACAAGGTGCTATGACGGGAATGCCAGACCTAGTCTTTCATGCATCATCACCTTCTGTCTTCCCTTCCAGGGAGACTTTACACACAGGCACACTCAGAGCTCAAATAGTTGTTCGTCAACTCTAATCAAGCAACTCTACTCACCTCTTTGACCCCTTCCACTGTCCCTTTTCTCATCTATTTTTTTTTTTTATACTCAGTTCCCTCAAGAAAATCTCTCATGCCCCCTTCCATTCCATTTGTGAGTCACAGACTGCAAGAAAAGCCCTTAATATCACTGATGAGTCAGAGCTGGCAACAAATCCGTATCAGAGAAAAGGAAGACTTTTTTTTTTTTTTGAGGCAGTGTCACTGGCCCTCATATGCGGGACCCGAACTGGGGCCGCTGGCTTCCCAAGCCAGCGCTTAACCACTGCGCCACTCGGCTGGCCCAGGAAGACTTATTTTTTAATACTACATATTAAATATTACAAGGACCTGTGCCCTCAACCTCTGAAGTTCTTTGAAGTACCTAGAAGTCTCTTTTAGAATCTCCAAAATCACCCATCTATATCTTATTTTTCTCTAAACATGCTTTCCCCCAAGTCTACATGCTTTAATAAATACAAATTTTCTTGCATTTTATTTCATTCTTTTTGTAAAAAAAACACAAACATTAGTATTGTGGAAGGTATTTTTCCTGTACTCTTTATTGTAAATAAGCATTGCTTTAACTACGTGTGGTTTTATTAGACTTATGTGGGCTGGAATGGGAACCTAACCACTGTACTTCATACTGTTTTTAATAGGAAAAAGATACTCTCAGTTCCAAATATTAGGATACTAAACACACTTTGGCATCACAGTGCAACAACACACACAAAAAAGAAATTTCTTATTTTCTGTTTCCAAGTTGTTTGCCTTGATAGAATTAAATTTAACTGTGTTTCTAAGGCAGTTCAATAGTGTTACAAGCTGAATTGACATACTGAAGACTTTTAACCTAATTCCTGAAACTTTTTTCCATTCAAATGAATCAGACCACCTATACAACAAAACTTTAAAATAATAATAATAATAATAATAGTGATCACTTATTGAGAACATATTATGTGTTAGGCACTATGCTAATGTAAGTGCTTTACATGGATTATCTCATTAAATTACCTCACAAAAATCCTATGATGTAGGTACTGTTATTAGCCCCAATTTTACAGATGAGGAAAATGCAATATATGGAAGTTTAGCAACTTGCCCGAGGTCGCAGCTAGCAATGGGCAGAAGTATATTTGAAATACCAGCAGTCCTTCTCCAGAGACAATAGTGCTAATTTCATACTAGTGCTGAAAATAATTCAAGTTATTTGAGGATTTTAGTTAGGAAAGTGCCAGAAAAACTATCATACAGTAATATTGAAGTGTTATTTTTACACTAATCTCAGTTACACTCGACTGTGAGATCTTCAAAGGTAAAGAGCATTTCTTATTCATCTTTGAATCACAGATCTAAGAATATACTCAACACATAAATGCTTGCTGAATTAATGCCACCAAGGCAACCGAACAATACGCAAATGCAATGTTGAAAATGCCATTTTCATGGGAAAGCTGTCAAAAGACCACCTGAATAGCTTTGTTCATGAAGACACTTTGATTGCAGGGCAATGAATGAACAATCTATATTAAAACATTTTTCACAATATAATTCTGGTATTACAAAGGAAGTTTACCTATGGTCTACCTGGAGTTGATTTCTCATGGCAGATATCATGAAATTGAAAGTGAAAAAACAACTATGAAGGCTTGTCATTTTGAGGACAAAGACAGATGAAATGGGGTAGTGTAGCAACACACTGATCCAAAGCAACAAACAAACTTGTACATCCTTGCATACATCCAAGAAACATTTGTTGAGTATGTATTATATGCAAGATACTGTTCTGGGTATAAAAGGTACCACATCAATAAGAAAGACAAGGTTCCTACCCCATGGTACTGACCTCTAGAAGAAGACAAAAAATATACAAACAGATCTATGATAAAATGTCATACCCCAATATGATAGAAGGCGACTGTGGGTACACAGCTTTACAGAGAGAAGACTGGTATCATTTGCACTGAGACCTAAAGGTACCATGTGCAAATACACTGAAGCAGGAAATGTTTAGCCTGTTCAAGGAGGAGAAAGCAGGCCAGGGTGACTCTAACAAAGGGAATGAGTGAGGGGGTGGACGACATGAGGCCAGAGAGGCAGGGCTGTGCCAAGACTTGTAAAATCTTATAAACCACAGGAAGGATTTAAGATTTAATTCTAACAACAGTGAGAATGCATGGGTAAATTTTAATTAGGAAAGTGGTATCATTTTAGAACTTAAGAGAATTTTCAAGTTTACTGATAGATACAATTTTAATATAAACTTTAGCCTCTTCCTGAAACAAATCCAAGCTGGCTGCACATTCAGTCAAAAAGCTTTCCAGAAGTCTAGAAAGAGATATATAGTACTGTCTGGATATGCAACATTCAGAAAGATCATCAAATATACTTTATTGGTATGCATTGGGTATTGTAGGAATATAATTAAAGGTGACAAACTTCTTCAAATAAAATAAGACCTGCCGTGAACCTTCATCCAAACCTGGAACCAAGCATTTTTTAAAAATGTAATTCATATAAGTTTGCTTACCTTTATGACATGATCATTTTTCTTTTTTGTCTTGTTTGCAGCTTCCCCAAATCTCCAGAAAGACCAGACTTGCTTATTTCCTAGTCGACCTAAAGCAAAATTATAGACCACAATTAATGTTACAGTTAGAAAAAAAGAAGCGAATATGTTTTACTTAAAAGCCTAGTTATAAGGATAAGCTCAAAAGGCAAGAAAGAAGAATGTGATCAACTAGAAAAATTGGTTTTAGTTCAGATATTACCTACACAGAGAGACCTTTCTAAAAGTACTCGCCCCTTCTCCTGGCACAGCCATTCTTGATCACATCGCCCTACATTGCCATCTTTATTTCACTTATCACAGTATTGCTAGTTTCCTGTCTGCCCCCCACCCTGCAATATAAAACGCATTAAGCTGGGATTTTATCTATTTACCAATCTATTCCCAGTTTCTAGCATTATATCTGGCTCTTAGTAGGGGTGCATTAATATTCAATACATGTTGATCACTGTACAAATATTAAGCACTCATTAATGTACAGCACAAAGTCGTACAAATGCTCAAAGAAGGGTAAAACATGGTTTCCATGCTCCAAGCACTTATCCTCTAAATTGACATCGTCAGTGAGGCCTGGATGTAAAATACCTGAAAACATACTCAGTATCAAAATCAAGAAGTCAGCATACAACCAGAAAAGGGAATAGGGAATGAAAAATTATAGCAACAATCCTAAGAGGCCCCTACCCAACTGCAGGAGATAGTATTTTTAGTTGACAGTCTCTTTATCTAGAAGTGGAGAGATCTCCAAACCCTTTACAGTCAGCTGCAAGTGTTGGTCCTTTAAAGCAGGCACGTATGCATATATTTACTTGTAAATACATGTAATCTAATTATAGGAACAAGATCAAAATGCAAGCAAGAAACATGTCAAATTAGAAAAATGTGTATATATATATATATATATATGTATATATATATACATATATATATATATACACACACACATATATACTCATATGCATATATATAAGATTAAATAGATAGCATATTATGACAAAATATACTTATGCATAATCCCTATTGCAAGTTTCTCTGCCAAAGAGATTTGGAGAAAGAGGAGGTCGATTTATAGATAATTCAGATGAAAGCAGATCAGGGGTCTAAATTATTAGAATAGCTCACTTGTACTTTTTGAGGGCCTTAGTAGCATTAACTTAGGCTTTACATAGTCTAGTGCTTGCCTGAATTTAGGAAAAACATAGATTATTATTGAAATTGGCACACTTGTGTCCATTGGCTGAGTACGTGGATAAAACATACACTAAACCAAAAAATCTATTGAAAAACATTTCTTTCAATTTTACCTATTTTAGCAAAGTACCTTCGGCATTAAGATTTTCTTGATATTCTAATAGTAACCATACACTTGACATTTTTTTCTTTAAAAGGCAGATTTTATTTTCAGTATCTAGGTTCATACTATTTGGCCTCTTTTGTCCCCCATTTATACTCCACAATCTATTCCACAATGTACCAGAGAATCAATTAAGATGGTTCATCAGTATTTCAGACAGCATCCTCTATCTCAGCAAAGATTGACCGTTATCATTACAAAATACACATCTGTGTCAGACCGCAGAGAATTATGCCTCAGTGCACTTAGAGCCATAAAGAGAAAAGCACTGAATACCTTAATATTCAGCCTCCTTACAAGAATGCTGAAGTACTCTGTGCCTCAAAGGCAATCATGTAATAAGTTGTCAAATTAGTCAAAAGCAGAAGTGGTGTGAAATAGTTTTTTTTAAATAAGGCACATATTCTTTCCTGCGGTTTTAGACTCCGTTTCTCTTAGCCCAAAAAGCACAGACTCGGCCTGGTCTAAGCTGTGTGCCAAAATGTGTGAGAGCTTTGCAGCGCTGGGAGCTGACAGACCATTAGGCAGATTGAGCCTCTGTGCAGCTGTCTGGATGCTGCTGGAATTGCTGCACTCTTTGTCACAGGATTATGCTGCCGGAGGGACTGCAGACCTGCTTCTTTAAACACCTCTATTTCCTTTGATGTGAATTTGATCGGTGGGAATTCAGACTTTTGAGAATTGTCTCATCTGGAAACAAGAACACTTTCAAATGCCTATATGTTAATATTTTTATGGTAACATGAGCAACTCAAGTTTTCCTCACAGTCACATATGATTATGTACGAGGCTACTTTTTAAAGGACCATTTGAATCCTTTTGTTCAAGTCCTTTGTGCAGTCAATTTTCTTTATTAGCCAAGCATTTTGCCTGCATATTATGCATTTTGACCTTATGAATTCTGTTTGTGCCTGTTTTCGCTTGAGCAGCTTCTTAAACACTGAGTATCAGAAAGAATATTCAAAAATCTATCTACAGATCCAATTTTATAGCATGTAACACTTAACTTCCTACCTGTTTTGATTACCATTAGTGGTCATTCATTGTCTATTTTTTCAAATTTTAATTATAAGCTCTCTATTTGTTTAATACCTGTATTTTCAATTGACAAATCAAGTCACTGCTATCATCCTAATCTTTATAATTAACCTGTCAAATGCATAACAAATATCTTACATCATCTCTGTGGGAGTTTTAGTCATTTGGATGATAATTTCCATTCCACAAAAGCACTGCTGGTGAGCTTCAAGAAATAATGTACTACAGTCTTCTTAATAAAGACAGAACTTTCTGTTTCTATCTCTAAGACAAGTGACATGATATACAAGGACATGTATACGTCCACACCATCCATATGCACATGCATAGCCTGAGTTCCATGGATCATAATAAAAGTTAAAAGTCAATACATTTTTAAATAATCAGAGGTGTCATAAATATTCATTGTGCAGGATTTCCTCAACAGGCTGTCAGCCTGCTGTAGATTACTCTGCAGACACACAAGGTAGCCTTACTTAAAGATGGGTCTCCTGAGAGCAATAGAGACACACTGGAAAGTAGGAGGAGATGACATTAATACAAAATACAAAGACGTTTCTGCATTTTGCATCAGTGAATTTCATGATCATCTTTTTTCATCTTGTAAATATTTAGAATGAGTCATTTCTTTCCATCTTTCCCTCACTACAACTTATCTAGATTTTAGAGGTCAATATGAAGAATACGGACGTTCTAATGCCTCCCTTTAATAAAGTCTCATTTCAATAAAATTTAAAGTACTTCTACTGCATTTCAAATTCAAGTCACCAATCTGTATGGCGGATTTAAAACTGTAAAACTAGATGCAAATGGTAAGAGGGGCAATAACGGATTTAAATAAGATCCGAATGGGCTCTGCCTTTGTACCTTATAAATAACCGACCTTATGGCTATAATGTTTAGTGCAGTGCTACCCAGGACAGTGAAATACCACATTTCCTGAATCTATATATTTTTTTTGTTCCTGTGTTTAAAATTGAACTCAAATATTTGATTTTTTTGTTTGACTTTAGGGTATTGCAGTGATAAAGAGTTGCTTTTCCTCTCTCTGACTCTAGATTAGATTAACTCTAAAATATAAACAGCAGTCTCCATGCAATCTCTTCAATTCCAATTTCAATACTGTTTTTATTTTTCCTTTATCACGGCATGAAGTTGGAGCTAGATGAAAAAGTCATTTCAAGAACCAGAATGCCAGCATCGCATGAATGTTCCTTTCTTCGGCCTCACTAGCATTCTGCATCTAAGGGTGCTTTGTTTCCTAGGGCATCCTGGTTAAAAGTAGTCTACAGATTAATACTTCTCAGTTTTGAATCCCTGGTGGACTTAAAATATCTAGTGTAAGAATGTGCTGCCAAAAGTACCTCCCCACAAAGTCTTTTGCGCAAATGTTCCCCTATAAAGCAATAGAGAAAAACCAGCCCCCCATATCCCTGTTTTGTCCTCTGGAACAATAGAGGAAATAATGTTCTACTGCACACATGGCCCTCACCGCACTCTACTTTTCAGTATGAGAGCCTTCCAATTTAAGCATTTCTAATTATGATGTATTAGAACAGTGACGCTGTATCTTCTGTTTTTGAAATTTAAACCTCTGATGTGATTCCACTGGACAGGGGTTTCGCTTGGGACTTTTTGAAAATATTTTTTTTTTGCTTCCCTCCCCTCCAGCCAAACCTTAATAATGCTGTTTGCCATACATTTACTATGCATACCAGTTTCAATGGTTTTGTTTACTTTGGACCAGAGTGTACACCTGGCCCAGTAACTTGGGAGGGGTTTTTGCATCTGACCCTGGGGCTGACCAGCCTTTAGGAAGCACCATTTCCTGAAGTTGCATGGCCAACTTCTTCTTCCTTTGTTCTGTCCCTCTTGTGTGTCTATGAAACCTTTTGGCAATATTGAGAGAGGAAGGCAGTCTTTGTGACAGGGAGTCCACTCTCTCCCCTTAATGCTGGCATTTTGGAATAAAACCTGCTTTTCTTTCCACCAACCTCACCTCTTGAGTTTTGACTTTTGGGCAGCCAGCCGCCGGACCTTTTGCACAGTAACAGTATGAGGTGTACAACTTGTTTCCAAAATTAAGGCCAGGGTATAGGCCATAAAATTATGGATGTGGTAGAATATTGGTTTGTCAAATACTGCCATTAATTACTAATCTTAGAAATATGTGCGGAGTCCTTGAGGGAGGCCGGAAAGTAGCACCTTCCCATGTCAGCTCAGGGCAGGATGGTGAACAAATCCATTCTCCCACACAATACTTGGCAAATCGACTTAATGACGTTTTTGTCATAAGAACAGTGTATATACGCTTTCAGACGAAAATTTTTACATTACACATAGAGACATATTCATGTTGTCATGTGCGTACTTGTTAAACACTGGAGACCTGGACAGATTACAGCACAAACTCTTTCACCCACTAAGTTTGTGTTGTTCTTGGTACCAGTTTCCAAGATAGTAGGATATAGGAATTTTAATTCAGCTGGCCCTAACATGTAGATTGATTCTGAACATTATTTCAAAATCATTGTATATTAATTTTCACTATAACATGTTTGATACAGCTATAACTTGATACTGAGGTATCCTAAAAGCACACTCTTAGACACATGTATGCTTTCTCTTTCCATCTGCGTCTCTACCCCTGTTTCTATTTGAGTGCCTACTCCTGAATATTTGCTTGCTTATGAAATATCAATTTAAGATTTAAGTAACAGAAACTGGGGAAATAAAGAATGTTTGGGTGCTTATATCCTCTTAAGACTGGAAAAGACCTATGGAGATGATCTGATTTGTTCACATCTAATAAGATGAAACAAATTGTGTTTTGAAAAGACCTTCACTTTCACTCAACAATGAATTTTCTATTATAAAGGCAAGATTGTCAGCCTCCCTTTATTTTTTGCCAAAGATGGAACAGAATTTGATATGTTCTTGAATCAGTTTTTGCCAGCAAATTTTTTTCAGTGTTTCTGTACTTTCACTGAATAGTAATGAGAGGGCCTTCCTCCAGGAAGCTCGAGCCAGTGCTGCACTATCTGTATTAAGTTCTATGCATGGCCTTTCCAGTTTAGTGAAAGAATATTCACTGTGGTGTGGCCAATTGCAATTCTACTGATACACCGTATGACCTTGGAAAGTTATTCTTACTTCTCTGAGCCTCACTTAGAACATCCATCTGTAAAAATGGTCTACCTCATAAGTGAAGATTAAGTGAAATAATATGTGCAAAGTACCCAATAGAGCATCCAGTGTAGAGCAGGATCTCAACAGAAGTGTCACATTTTCTAACACTGCCTTCCCATACCCCCACTCCTTCCTCTAGAGGAAGGGTCAGCAAACTTTTGAGACAGAACTTACCCAAAGAGCCGCATGTGGCTCACGAGCCGAAGTTTGCAGACCCCTGCTCTAATAGGAAAGATTTACAAAGAGATATTTGCACAGACATCTTCAGGCCTCCTAATAATTTAGATCATATATTCATGAAAAGATTGGCTATAGCATTCTGTCTAAAAAGCAGGACTTCAGCCAAGGTTTCTCAACCTTGGCACTACTGAAGTTTTGGGCCGGATAATTCTTTGTGATTGAAGGTGTCTGGCAGCATCTCTAGCCTCTACCCACTAGATGCCAGTAATATCACCCACTCACGCATGTTCCAGTTGTGACAACCAAAATTGTCTCCAGGCATTGCCAAATGTCCCATGCAGGGCAAAACCCCCTTTGATTTATGCCAGTGGATTAAACTAATACAGGGAGAAAGACTGTCACTGCATCAGTGCCATTGATTAACCAACTGGATGTGTGGGCCCAGATCCTGATTTCTCCGAATTCAGGACTCAAATACCTGTGTATGCATGTGATTTAATGACTCCAAAAGTATTTTGAAACAGTACAGTTAATGAAATTAAATGTTGGTTTTTTTAACTAAGAAATTAACTCCTAACCCAAAAAAAAGAAAAAAAAAGTGCTAATTCCAAACCTAACTAATTCCAACATAACTCTGTTCTGTTCTCTTTTAGCCACATTCTTCATCTAGATAGCTATTTTACAAATACTATTGCACTACTGAATTTGGTGGAAATCTATACACATATAAATCCCACTTGAAAAAACTTTCAAGGTGTATAATGTACAGAAGTTGCATTTTTATTCCCTCAGTTAAGAGAGTTAAAGGAGCAATCTAGGAGTGGGGCCACTATAGTGAAAGGAAGGTATTTTATTTCCATTATAATAATTATGTATCTTTAATAAATGTCAAGTTTTCATAAGGGGTATATAAAATATAACAATTCAGAGGAGTGGGAAGAAAACTTAATGCTAACCAAATAAAATAAAATGAAAGGATTAATCATAATCATATTAAGTCTTCTCATAATCTTACTGAGTTACAGTGTAAATGCCAGTACTGCCTTCATCTTTTTATTAAAAATTAAAGAAAGAAATGGCAGAATGGGCAAGAAAGAGGAAAATAGCAAACAGGGCCTTTGAAGATTATGAATTCTATGCCCAGACAATTCAAACAATTGAGTAAAGAGTAGGATAGCTGTCAGAGAAATCCAATCCAGAAAGCCAGAGTGTCTCACAGTAGCATATCATTCAATTGCCCTTTACATAGGGACAGGAACAGTCAATACAATAAAATGAAACATACACTTTCCCTTGTGAAACATGCAGCAGCTGCCGCTAAGCTTCAGATATGACAGTTCCCTAAGCAGCTTTTGGATATACTTAGGATCCTGTTAGCTGGTGGCTCCTAATGACAGCTGAGCAATTGTCTACTTAAAAAGGCTCAAGTCCCATTGAAGTAGGTAGAGGGAAAGGCTTTCTCCCTTTGCCTCGGACAGAGTATTACTCTGTGAATACACAGAAGCACTGTCAGAAGTGTTTGTGAATGTCTCAACAACAGCCTTTGTTTAACATGATCTTCCTCCATCTCTTTGCACTGTAGAATACTGTCCTACAAGTCCATCTTTCTTAAAACTTCGCATTGTGTGACAAGTTATACTCCTCTTCTTTCCTCTCTCTTTACCCTACTTTCTCTATCTCCATCACTGGTTTCCTTTCCCTTTCCCATGCAGAACTAGGAACACTTCTTAAGGTTGTATCTTTTGGCTTTTCTACATTTTGTTGAGCACACTTTTCTTTTTAAAGGCCATTTACTTCATGCCTTAAACTTTTTACCACTTATATTTGAATGACTCCCAGATCCTTCTCTCCAGACCTAACAACTGTCCTGATCTTTAGTCCCATATTTCATTTTGCCTACTATATAAGTTGAACAATAATGTATTTTTTCACAGCAAGTTATGCTGAACATAGCTTCCCCTCCAAATCTAAGTTTCTCCTTTGGTATTTCCTTATTTTCTTCTCCAACCGTAAGTTTTCTAAAACACAAGTTTAACCATATTACTTACTCCTTGCTCAAAATCTTTCTGTAACTCCCCATATGTGTCATGGAAACAGCCAAATGCCTTCATCTGACTCTTACAGCCATTCCAAGTCTGGCAGTGAGGTACAATGTAGAGAGAACATAGTAGAATATAAAACTATTGGCTTAAAAATCAAACAGACTGGATTTTGAGGCTACACTCAGCCAAATAATAGGGAGGTAGTATTGGCCAAGTCAATTAACATTTTGGGATCTCAATTTGCTTACATAAAATGAGAAGTTTCACATTAGAAGATTTCTAAGGATACTTCCAATTTCTTTTAATTGAAGTTAATTGGGGTGACAATTGTTAGCAAAGTTACATAGGTTTCAGGTGAACAATTCCATACTACATCATCTATATATCACATTGTGTGTTCACCACCCAGAGTCAGTTCTCGTTCTATCACCATATATGGATCCCTTTTACCCTCATCTACCACCCCCCATCCCCTTACCCTCTGGTAACCACTAAACTGTAGTGCCATTTGTGACAACATGGATGGATCTTGAGATTATAATGCTAAGTGAAATAAGTCAGACAGAAAAAAGTAGAGAATCATATGATTTCACTGATATGTGGCATATAAAACTGACAACAGCAAAAGAACAAAAACAAATGCAGAAACAAAACTCACAGGATCCTTCCAATTTTTAATCTGTATCACTGTGCTTCTATTTTCCAAGCTTATGTATTAGGAACCTCATAACATGTACTCTATACTTCAACCATTCTAAACTATTACTACTCCTTGAATGTAAGAATGCCCACCACCATACCATTGTCAAGACTATACACTTATCCATGAATTTCTCTCTTTCCCTGCCAATTGAATATTCCATCCACTCTCAAGGCCTTGCTCAAATGCCACCTTCTCCAATAAAAATGTTTGGTCTCCCCAGCCAGAAGAGTTCATTTTTCTTTACAAGTCCAGAAGTATTTCAAAAGTAAGTCCTTTTGGCCATTCACCATATACTTCTTTATATTTCCCTTTTATCATCTCACTAGATGATTAGTGCCTGAGGAATAAAACATTGTGTCTTAAAACATGCGATTTTGATATAGAAGAGAACTCATCTTGTTCTATTTCCCATCTAATGCAGGAAGTGCTCTGTAATATCACTCACAGATAGAAATCCAAACACTTATTAAATAATTTCTGTGAGAGAATTCCCTGCCTTATGAGGCAGCCTAGAGAATGAATAGAAACGTTTAATGATGGAAAATTTCTTCCAGCTAGTGAGACAAAACATATCCTCCACGACTTCTACATAGTCTTTTTGCTTATTGGTTTGTTTTTTGTTTTTTGTTTTTTTTTTTTTTGAGGGCAGTGTCACTGGCCCTCATATGTGGGACCCAAACCGGGGCTGCTGGCTTCTCAAACCAGCGCTTAACCACCGCGCCACTCAGCCGGCCCCACATAGTCTTACTTTTCTAATTGGTAGCTTGTGTTTCCTCAACCTTCTTTCTTTTTTTTTGGTATTGTTCCTGTCATGAGGAATGCTGCTGCTTTATCAAAAGTAAGGATCACAGATGTGTGCTGAACTTCTGCTCCATTTTCTCCTTTGGGTCACACCGAACTCACTACAACATCTTGATTCTAATTTCAGCTCCCTAACTTCTTAGGGTGACTTTCCATATGCATTTAATTATGACTTTTATTTTTATTTCATTCACTATGAGGCTCCTTCATCCTAGCAAATATAAGTGAGATCAGGAACTCATTTTCAAGTTCATCAATCCACCCACTCATTCAACAAATATGGATTGTCTATCATGTGCCAAGCACTGTGTTGGGCTCTGGGGACAAGGTGGTAAACCAAACCAGACATGGACTTTGTCAGAATGAAGATCATAGTACAGTGATCAAGACAGACTGTGTTAAAAAGTTAATATTTAAGCAAAAAACAACAAGAACGCTAAGGATAAAGAAGAGGGGAGCACTGAGTAGCATTTAATAGAAGGGGTTGTCCTCGTTAGGGAGGCCAGGGAAGGCTTCTCTGTAGAAGTGATATTGGAGTGGAAATATGATGAATGAATATTAGTGACCTAAGCAAAGCACAGGGAGAGGAGGGAATTCTAAGCAGAAAGAAAAGACTATACAAGGACCTGTAGGCAGGAAGCACTGGCATATTTTGAGAAACTGAAAAAAATAATTAGAATGTCTAGAAAATAATCATGCTGGGAGTTGAGGTTGGAGAGGAAAGCAAGAGCCAAAGACTATAGACCATGTTGAAGATTTTAGTTATATTTTAATAAGAAAAGAAACCATGAAATTTGGGAATGGGTGGCAGGGTGGTAAATGATCAGATAGGCGGCACTATTTTTATGGAGGTATAATTTACAAACAATGAAATGCTCAAATCTCAAGGGTTCTGATGAAGTCACAGAAATTTCTGTCATGCCAGAAAATTCCTTTGTGCCCCTTCCCAGTAAATCCTTAACTTCCAGAAGCAACCACTGGTCCAATTTCTATCACCTAAGGTTACTTTTGCTTACTCTCGCAGTTCATCTAAGTAGAATCATGCAATATGCAATTTTCAAATTGGCTTCTCTCACTCAACATAACATACTTGTGTTATGTCTTATATGTTATTGTATCAGCTTATCCATTCTACCGATGGTTGACTATTAAGTGTGAATGAAAAAGAAGGTGAGACTCAATCAAAGTATATCCTTTTATTAGGTTATTAATTTATGTAGTACAAGGGAAAATTTATGATAGTTGGAATGGTTTGTTTCATTGGAGATGGAAGCAAATGGGTGGTTTCAAGGAATTTTTAAGTAAGAGATAAAATAAATGGTTTTTGGTAATAGATTGGATGTACAGGTAAAGGTGATAGAGGAATCAAGGGTAACTCCACATTTTTGGTTTATGCAACTATAGGCATGGTGGTGTCATAGAGAAAAGTAAGGAAACATGTGAAGAGGACCATATTTGGGACACGTTGGGCAAGTCCTGTGTATTCTATTTTGGGCATGTTGAGTTTAAGGTAGTATCTTTGAGCCCTCCAAGTAGGAATGTCAAGTAAACAACTCAATATATCTTCTCAGCTCAGAAAAGAGGCCAAGATCACTACCCGGAAGAACTCTGTCACCTCCTTTTCTAGCAGGGAGACCAGCTTTTATTTACACTATGCAGAAGTGGTGGCTGCCTCAACCCAGAATGAAAACACTACAGCTTTTCCCATAGAGACCAGTCTTTACATGGCTGAAATGAAACTTCTACAAGATCTGTAAATACACTTTAGCCCCTGAATTCCTGGTTTCTAGAGGCTCCTGGGGACATGGATTTAAGCGAGACTAATTGATGATCCCTTCTCCTTCCTACTAGCTTTTCCCAACCTGCTAGATAGTAGGAATTCACTGTGGGAAGCCGACAGCCCCCCAGTGTCTGACAAGGCCACATTGCCCTGCTCAGCACTGGATATTAGGGGTGCTGCCTTATGGTTGGTCATGTAATATCTCCTGCCTCTATGAACCCATGTGCCTTTCCTCCTATAGGAGACAACATACTCACTGCATGGCAAGTTCCTGTGATACCCCAATGAGCTAACTACGCAGCCAAAGACAGGTAAGATCTCCTAAAAGAGGGGAGACAACCTAAGCCAGGCGGTAGTTCTGCGGGGAACCCCTAAACTGAGATATTGGGGACTCAAGCCCCTTTGGAAACTGAGGCATAGGCCTTTGGACACAGGCCTAAAAAAGCCAGTCTGTGAGAAACAGACAGCCTCTGTGAGAAACTGGTGCTATCGTTTGTCCTTGCCTGTGCAGCTGTGAAAGGTTTCCTTGGAGACCAGGAGACCAAGGTCTCTCGTCCATGAAAGTTCTGATAAGAGGCAACTTACTGACCATAAGTTATTTTAATTAACAGCCTTGTTTTAACTCTTTGTTCTGTACATTGCTAGCAACAGATACTGAAGCTTTGACTGAGAAACAGATGTTACCCTCTATTACAAAAACATGCAGCTCTTTGTAAGATAGGAAAAGTTTGAAACTCCTTTTGCTAAGTATTATAATCACACAGAAATAGTTTTTTGCCCTAAACTCAGCCACTGCTAAACTCTTGGCAATAGTTCAAGTATATGCCCTGTAAGGTAGCCATGGTAACCACTCTTTAGATGATAAGTAAAATCCTTGAACAGGCCACAGTGTACCCTGGAAAGATACAATTACAAAAAAGTAAAAGTTCTGAGTAAGAGAAAACATCATGGTCATGTGAAACATAACTTGTAATTAACACATTGTATGCGGGCATTTGAGCGATATGACGAGTTTACTCATTTCCCACAAACAATGTGTTAAGATAATGGTCAAAAGCCCCTATAAAAGGAGCTAGGCTTTAACAATAAAGTGTGACACTCCTGCAAAACTTTTTCGGGTGTCTCCGCTCTCTTTCTTTCTCTTTCCTTTCTTTTCTTTTTTCCTCGCCGACTCCGTCCCACCCGAGGGAATCCCTGGTCCTTGCGGGGACCAGCCCCCTGCAATTCACTACTGTCTCACAAACAGGGAGGAGGTTAACATCTTTCATCAAAAATAAAATACTAGGCACCAAAATCACGTTACTCCTGTTGGCATCTGTTCCCTATAACTGTGCACTTCTAAGCGATTCCCTTTCACATACTAAGTATATAATAAATGTTGTATGATCACATCCAGTATAGCCAGACTTCAAGAAGAAACTCATAGATAAAAGGACCTATAACTTCCTGAGCTGCACTCTATAATATCTTATATAGCACCATATACGTGAAAGTACTGAATAAATACCTCAAATCATGACTTTAGGCACAGGTGGATAAGAGACATGGAAGAATAAGAGAGAACGTTATTTGAATGTGTAAATATCATTCATGCCATGGTTAAAAGTTTTACATGAACCAGCAAGAAGAAGTAAAAGAAATGGAGGAAGAAGTTGTTCTAAAGAGCACCAAAAGAATTCTTAATTCATAATATAAAATAACGAGACATTACATGATTTGTGAATGTAAAATGCCTGTGGAAAGAGCAAGGAAAAGGCATTTCAATAAAAATAGCAAGTTTTTCAATATTTAAATAGACTGCCTTCCCAAAGTCTTTCTTCTTCCAAAAACTTATTAAGATAATTGTCTCATTTGTTTCAAAGGAAATTTAGAGTGAATTAGTTTGAAAAGTGGACTGAAATGGAACTCATACTAATGCTGGAATGTGAGAATATAAATATAAATGTGAATTGGGTTCCTTGTACTTTACACTTTAGTCAATCATACTGATTCACATATTCTGCCTAAAACCAGTGGTTCAGAGGCCTCTAGTCCAATAGTTCTCAAGGCATATTTCAGGGATCACACTGAATACCTAATCCTGAGAGGTATTCAATTAAAAAGGGGGTTCACGGTCACATAACTTTGGGAATGTGTATACAATAACTTACTCTCGCTTCACAGTGTACAACAGCATATTAAAGCCTCCAAAGTCCTAAGAAGTCTCCTAGTAATGAAACCTAAACTTCTCATTATGGCTTAACAGCTCTAAATGATCTAGATCACGGGTCGGCAAACTGCAGCTCGTGAGCCACATGCAGCTCTTTGGGCATGTTCCGTCTCAAAAGTCTGTCAACCCCCGGAAGAGCCGATCCTGTCCCTCGAAGTTTTGCGAGACTTATAAGACAAATGAAATCACCATTATGTGAATAATATCCTTTAAAAATTTTATAAATGATGGGCCGGGCAGGTGGCGCGGTGGTTAAGTGCTGGCTTGGGACACCAGTGGCCGCGGTTCAGATTCCACATATGAGGGCCAGTGACACTGCCCTCTAAAAAAAATTTTTAAAAAAATTTATAAATGAAACTATGATAGTTTTTTTTTTAATTTCAATTTTACTTCAGAACCTCATATATGTACCCAAAGAGCCACACGTGGTTCGCAAGCCACAGTTTGCCGACCCCAGGTGGCTCTTCCATCCTCAAAGTTTGCCGACCTCTGATCCAGACCTTGACTACATCTTGGACCTGAATTCTCCACCGCTGTCCACCTCATTATTACACTCCAGCCACATTGGCCTGCATGCTGGTCCTCAAATACATCAAGCTTATTCCCACAGCAGGACCTTTGAATTTGCTCTTTCTTCTGGTTTAAAAACTCCACTCCCTCCACCCCCATCATAGTATGGTTGGTTCCTTCATTTCATTCGAGTTTCTGTTCAAATACCACCTGCTCTAAGAGATCTTCCTTTATCTCCCATGTAAAATGAACCTCACGCCTAGCACTCTTCATCATCTATCCTGCTTGAATATATGTCACAGCAGTGTTATCTAAGTGTTCTTAATATTACATTTTCGCTGTTCATCTATGTCCTTCCCTAAAGCCTACGTGTTATGATGACAAGGCCCTGTTCTGTCTTCGTGAATGTTGATTAAACAGTATCTGCAGCACAAATATTTGCTGAATGAATGAATAAGCAAATGAATAAATGATCCTGTTTACATTTGCTTAACCAAGTATTCCCCAAATTGCTTGATTATGGTATTCTGCCTTCATGTAATACATATTAACATCTTAAGGAACTAATGTTCTACAGAATGTCTTTCAGAAATTCTGATCCAGACTAATATAATCTGAAAAGGAAACCACTGCCAGATGTTTAAAAAGAATGAAATGGTCTGCTTGGTGGAATATTTAAGATAACTGGAGAACTGTTAAACCCCTCATGTAAGTGTTGTAACTGAGAAAGAGAAAAGAGAAACTATTAGGGCTGGCCGAGTGGCACATTGGTTAAGCACTGGTTTTGGGATGCCAGCAGCCCCGGTTCAGATCCCACATGAGGGCCAGTGACACTGCCCTCTACACCTAACAACAGCTCCACCTGGAGCTGGGCTGTGCGAGCCCCGGTGATGGTGTGAGCTGCAGCCCCTGCTGCAGTGGGATGTCATAGGCTACAGTGAGTGGCCCGCAGCCAGCGTGAGCGGCTGGCAGCCAAGCGTGAGCTGCCAATAACCGCGGTGAGCGACATCCAGAGGCCAGCGACCGATCTGCCTCATCCGGGAAGAGCGCAATGATGATACCAACAGTGAAGCAACATCCTCCGCAACTAAACTGAAGAACAAGAAGACGGCAACTTGTCTGTTCCTTCCCCGATTCCCCAACGCTGTTCCCCTCCGCCAATTCCCCAATAAAATCTTTAAAAAAAAAAGAAAAAAAAAAAGAAAAGAGAAACTATTAGACACTCCAAATGATATGCTTAATTTCTCTGCGACGTTCGACTATAGTAGGATGATATTTCCATGCTGCTGATTGTGGCGTTAGACTTTATCCCATGAGCTCAAATTATAAAAAATCCTGTCAGTGTTCCAGAAAGGAAGTTTAGGAAAGCAGATGTACTGTGTTTTTCAAGAATGAATAACAATAGGAAATATTTATACTTTAAAGTAATCATTTATTTTAATAAAATGTAGCACCTTACCTGTATTTAATTAAAAATACAAATACAGTAATTATTTTTGTGTGGATTTTTGATACATTTTGGAGAAACAACTTGAAATCAATGCAATGAAAAAGTTAATGTATATAAAAACACTATTTTAATTATTTTCAGAGTCTTTGAACTTATCAGACTGATCAAATGATAGCTTATGTTAGATTTTTCTATGCTTACAAAGAATTAATTACAAAAGGAGGCAGAGGTTACATTAGGCAAACATTCTAATTCTATTAATGCAATGAAGTATGTTATGATTAAGTAACCAATGCAAAAACTAAACGAGGTGGCTCAGTTAATTACTTAACTTGGTTAAATAGGAGGGTGAAACAACATGACTCAGTTTTTCCTTATAATTTAAAACTTTTGTCTTTAACATATAAATATTATCCCCTTTTTCTTCCTATTTTAGATAATTTTTTAAATTCACACCTAGAAAAGTTTGATTAACTTTTAGAAGAGTTGGAATGATAAAACTGCGGTCTCAAATAAGATTTGCAGACCAATGGATCTGCTCTTGTTTCCATTTATGTCAGTGTATGTGAAGTAAACTTGCACAATTAGAATACAGCTAATGAGGTCTTTACTCATCAGGAGGTGAAAGGGTACTTTTTGTCATATTACAAAGGCAAAACTAATGGCAGCAAAGGCTCCCTTCAAAGTCTAGGACACAAATTTCCTTCCAGCTGCCTGGAGTGAGGGTGGGTGGAGGTGAGGATGGCAGGGCTAGAGGGCTGTGGGTAGTGAGAATAAGAAGACAATCCCTATTATAACACTTAGCATGCTGTTTCTCATACTGGAAAATAAGGGGCAAAAAATGAGCAATTGGCCTATTTTCCATTCCACAAATAAGAAAGCTGAGCAGTTCCAGCATCTCAGGAGAAAGGTGTTTGACAGAGAGATAAGATAAAGCTGTGATAAAGGGTTTCAACTATCTTTTGGTGCAGGAGGAAGGAAAGACAGTGAAAGAAAGAAAGAAATGATGTGTTTTTCCACTTTAAGACTAGAATTGGCACAACTACAGAAAGAATTTTAGATATTCTGTTTTTACAAGGAATGGTGAGGAAATGTTAGAAGCGACTGGGCCCTTTTTCCCAGAGCTTGCATTATGCAATAAAGAAGATACATTATGTTATAATCAGTAATCTCAGACAAAAAGTAAAAAGAAAATTGATGATAATGCTCACTAAATAAGAGGCTTCTTTTCAGAGAGGAAAGGATATTGATGATCTGCATGTATTAATGTGTGAATTTTAAATGATTTTTCTTAATTTTTTTTTAAGTAGAAGAAATAGATAATTGCTGATCTAGTCACATTTTTCACCAGCAATCTTGCAACAAGTAACATGGCATTTGGAGACAAGTGGATAAAGTCAAGGATAGAGTCTGTATTATTTGAACTGATCTCTAGACAGTGAATTCGTAAATTTGAAATGTCCAGGTTTCGCTTCCAACATAACGGTTCTTTGAATGCCAATCCACGGACCATGGATCTGTTTAAGGTTTCTGGTTTTACTGGTCTGTCTTGAAATTACAAAAAGCACAATTTTGTATAGTCAGTGTAACCACCCACTGTCCCACTCTTTTCAGAAGGATTATTCTTTATCTTTTCTACTTTTTTTGATGTTAACATGTCCTATTTACATGAAATGATGATAATAGTATATGATATAGCATGTGTTTTAAAAGTATAGTTTCTTGGAAAAATCAAATGCTGGAAATCTAATTTGGTCCTCAAAATTTTAGGAGTTATTTTATTTTAAACCCCAAATTTAAACCTAATGAACATTCCAATTTCATATAGTGTGCCAATTTCTACAAGATTTAAAAATCAATTGAGTATTATTGCAATGTCATTGAATAATTCTGCCTATCATCCCTTGATAAATCCCAGGAGAATAACAAATCATATCATTAACTAGAGGTGCATCTTTATATAGGCAGGTATTCATTATTTATCAATGAGTTCAATTCTTTTCACATGCCAATAATGCCTGCAAAATATCAATAGACTTTATGGAACATCCATTTCTACCTGTATGATTATCAAAGCACCATGAGCATTAAAAAACAAACAAAAACATAACAGAAAACAAATTACCATGACTGAGAACCAAAAGAAACAGACAATAGATTATTAACACATCAAGACCTCAGGAACTGGAAATATAAGACACATAATATTAAATAATTGTGTTTTAACATCTCAAAAAATAAAGGTGAGGTTTGAAAACATAAGTAATGGAAAGCATATGTAAAAAAGAAAAAAAGAATTTCAGGGTAATTTATAATTTAATAATTTTTAAAATTTCAATTACAGGTAAAATCATTAAACGCAGCTAACACAGAAAACTAGAAGACAGATCTAAAGAAATAATTGCCATATCTCATGGAGAGACATAGAGATGTAAAATACTCAAAAAGGATTTAAGTGATATGGAATACAGAGTAAAAAGTTTTGCCGCCCATATAAGTGCAGTTCCAAAAGGCGAGAAGGGAGAGAAAGGAGCAGAGGTACTATTTGAAAATTTAATGGCTAAGAATTTTCCAAAACATAAAAAAGACAATAATCCATAAGTTCAAGAAGCACAATACATTTCAAAGAGTTTACATAAAAAGAAACCTACTTTTATACACATCATAGTGAAAGTGAAGAATACTATGAAGAGAAAACTTTAAAAGCAGCAGGAAAAGAAAAGACAAGACAAATCACATATAAAAAAATAGTTATACTGATAGCTAACTATTCAAAAACAACAGGAGAAACCAGAAGATAGTGGATTCGTATCTTCTTTGTGCTGAGAAAAAAGAGATGTCAACCTAGAAATCTATTCCCAGGAGAAATACATTTTAAGAATGAGGATGAACTAAAGACACTTTAAGGCTAACCAAAGCATATCGAGGATTCTACTACAGACCATCACTAAAACAAATGCCAAAGGAAGTACTTCAAGCAGAAAATAAATTATCCCAGATGTTAGGCCTGAGATACAGGTAAGAAAAAAATATAAAAGACAGTGGTAAATATTGATTCTATGAAAATAAAAAAAATATTTCATGGAGTTATACAGAAATAAAATACACAACAACATATAAGGAAGACTGTCATTAATGTACTCTAAGATTCGCAAATTGATTAACTTAGGCATTTATAAATTAAGTACAGAAAGTCCCCGACTTACGAACATTTGAGTTGCGAACTTTCACAGATACGAACGGACCTCGCATTACAAGCATTCGTAGATGTGAACAAATCGCAGAAGTAGCTCACGTGTCTGCCGGACATTGTCACAGTTGTGCCGCTGTGTGCTCACTGTACAGTGTGAGAGTGGACAGTAGTGCAGTGCTCAATCAGAGCCCAGGATGTCCGGAAGCAGAGGAAAAGCAGTGGGGATGTGGAGGGGACTGGTAGGAAATGCAAAGACTCACTTTGTCAGACTTATGAACGAATCAGACTTACAAACGTTCGCCCGGAACAGAACTTGTTCGTAAGTCCGGGGACTTACTGTAGTCATGTTAAATTTCTTGTGGTTCTCATTTAAGGAAAAGGCACAGCACATATACATTCTAAAATAATAGAGAGAGAAAAAAGAACAGGGAAAAAACCCAAAAGCAGTCAAGAAAGAAGATAAAAACAAACATAAAAAAGTTGAGGCAAATAGAAGGCATAAAACAAGATGGCAGAGAACTATCCAAATGTACCAGTATTTATAATAAATGTAAATAGACTAAACAGTCCTCCTGAAAGATGGTCAGACATTTTCCCCCATATAACTATGATGTTCATAAGCAATATAAGTAAAACAGGGGGAAAAATAGTGAAGTAAAATTATGACAAAACAGTATAACAACTACAATTTTAAATAAAACTAGTGTATCTTTACTAATAACAAAATATACTTTATGATAAAGTGATAAGAGGGCAACTACATAATTACAAAAGGTCATTTCACCAAGAAGTTACAGCAATTCTAAACATGTATGTACCAATAACATAGTCTCAAATTATATAAGGCAAAAATTGACAGCCTTACAAGAGAAATTTTAAAACCCACAATTATAGCTGGAGATTTTTAAGTAATCTCTTTCTTGTTATTTATTAAAGTAAAAAGACAAAGAATTCAGTAAGGGTATAGAATATTTGAACAATCTAATTAGCAAATCTGATCTAATGAATACATATAGAACACCTTAGATTATCAAGCATTTATAACAAATCTAGAAAAAAAATTACATTCTAAGTAAAAAATCTGTCTCAATAAACATATATCAGCATTACATAGAACAAACTTACTGACAATAATACATTTAAACCACAAATCAGTGACATAAAGATATACTAGAAAATACCCATGTATTTATTAAGAAATTAAGCAACATACTTCTAACTAACTCTTAGGTCAATAAATCATAGTTAAAGTCATAAAATGCATTAAACAATAACGAAATACTATATATTAAAATTTCAGGGATACAACTTATATCACTTTAAAGTTGGTTTCCTCGCATTGAGATATTGGGTCTATTTCCCATATTTTCTCCTCCTTTTGAACCTGAGATGGGCTGAGATTGCTTTGGCCAACAGAGTAGGGGAGAGTAATGCTGTGTCAGTTCCATGCCTAATCTTCAGAAGGACTGCTTCAGTCTACTAAACCCCTGAGCAGCCATGTAGGAAGACCAAGTACCCTAACGCTACTTTATGTTGAGAAGGCTCCAGAAGAAGGCAGTTTGAAAGGCAGTGTGGAGAAAGGGAAGGGGAGAGGGAGGGGGAGGGGGAGGGCGCGGGGTGGGGGGAGAGAGAGAACATTGAAAGCGATACTTCGAAGGAAATTTATTCTCTTAAATGATTACATTGGAAATGAATAAAGTCTGAAAACTAATGGGCTGAGTGTCCAGTTTAATAAATAAAAAAGAAGTGCTGGCCGAGTGGCTCAGTTGGTTATGAGCATGAGCTCTGGGCAACAGGATCGCTGGTAAGATTCCCACATGGGCCAGTGAGCTGTACCCAAGCTGAGCTGCTGCTGAGCTGCCAACAGGTGGCAGGATGGCTCAGCTGGTGACAGCAAGTGATCCTAACAAAGGGTTTGACTCCCACATGGGATGGTGGGCTACGATCACCCGCAACTAAGATTGAACACAGCACCTTGAGCTGAGTGGGCACGAGCTGCCATCGGGACTGGATTTGGAGCTGAGCTAGCTGCGCCCTCCTCAACTAAGATTGAAGGACAACTTAGCTGTTCCCCTCCCCAATTCCCCAACACTGTTCCCCTTCCCCAATTCCCCAATAAAATCTTTTTTTTTTAAAAAAGAAAAAGAAATGAAAAAGAATAGAAAAAATAAACCTGAAAAAAAAAACATAACAGTAGAAATGAACTAGAAAGCAAATTCAAGATAAGGAAGAAAAAATAAAGCAAAATGTTCTTTTGTGAGTTTTTTTGTTGTTTTTTTCTTTTTTTTTTTGAGGGCAGTGTCACTGGCCCTCATATGTGGGACCTGAACCGGGGCTGTTGGCTTCCCAAGCCAGCACTTAACCACCAAGCCACTCAGCGGACCCCAAAATGTTCTTTTGAAGAGATAATAAAATTGACCAGAAACAAATAAGTAAAAATAAAAACTAAAATGGCAAAAGAGGGGGAAAAACACGAGGCAGTCCAAAAAGAAAAGACACAAATAATAATTGAAATGAAAAAGATAGAAATAGATTATCCATATCAATTCAAAAATTTAGATAAACAGATTTAATAAAAGTGTCTCTGGAATAAAGATAATATCCAAATATTAAAGAAATGCAGTCAGTAGTTTAAAATATTCTAACAATGAAAACTTTAGGACCAGATGGTTGTGATAGTGAGATCTATCATGCAACCAAGAAATAAATAATTTCAATTTTACATCAACCATTCCAGAGTGTAGAAAAAGAGGGAATACTCCTAGGCTCAATTCCCTGAAGACTAGCACAACCATGATACAATAGCCTTACAGGGAAAAGGGAGTTTATCAGCCAATATGTCTCACGCAATTGATGCGAAATAATAAGCAGAAATAATGATCAGTAAGTCAAATCTAGTGCACAAAATATTAGACACCATGACTAAGATGGACTTATCCTGGAATACAAAATTGATGACACTTGATACACAGTATCATTGTCTTAACCAGAGTCCTCACTCCACCCCATCCTCTACCCACGCGTGCTGTTTGCATGCTGGTAGTTATTTGGGGAAAGTGAAACTTTCTGAAAAAGAAGGAAAGCCAGTATAATGTATTGCATTCTCAACTGTAGGCAACCTGGCTTCAAACACTGTGAATCATCTATGAAAACGCCTCAGAAATATCCATTCCAAGCACAGAAGATGAAAATATTTTTTGAATGGCTTGAGCTGCCCCGAAGGGCATTATTAACTCGTTCTCATTTCCAGTCTGTGTAGTATCTCCAAACAGGTACCCAGGGCTTTCTACACCTGACATCAGAAAAGTCCCTGGGGCAGAGGGTAAGATATAAGTACAGCCAAGGTGAGTGCTGTCAGGTGACACTGCACAAAGCTGGTTGCCTCACCAGCCACCACAAGTAGAGTAAAGGTGAAAGATATAAAGGTGTGCCCAAGTGATATCTGATATGATAATTCACCACATTAACAATTTAAAAGGGGGGAAAAAATCATCTCTAGAGCTGCAGAAAAAAAAGTGTGATAAAATTCAATACCCATTCAAGATAAAACTCAGCAAGCTAAAACAGAAGGAAACTTCCTTAATCTGATGAAGGTTATTCAAAAGAACTCCTTCTACAAACATGGTACTCAATTATAAGATATTAAAATTATTCCTTTTAAGATCAGGAACAAAAAATTCTATCCAACAGTTTACAGGAAGTCCTTGCCAGCACATAAAGCAAGCAAAAAGAAGTGGTGGATAATAAAGAGTAGAAATAAAGATATAAAATTATCCTCATTTCAAGTGATAAGATTATATTTATAGAAACCCAATGTAATTCACAGGTAAGTACCAGGGGTGCCAAAAAAATGTATACAATTGGACACTTTGGTCAATGTTACTCAAGCAGTAGTTTGCTGTAATCAGAAGTGTCTGGATGCTGATGGTAACCACTTTGAGCACCTCTTGTAATTGCAGAAGTCAAACATGACTTGTATTCATCTTTTGTTATTGGCGTATATTGAGTATTACAATTTTAATACAGTTTTCCTTTCTTAAAATGTGTAAACATTTTTTGGCACCCTCTGTATTTAGAATAAGGCAACTCAGCAAGATTGCTCAATATAAAATCAATTGTTTTTCTCTATCCCAGTAACAAATTGTTAGAAGATGCAAGTATAAATACAACAGTATCAGGAACATCAAATAATAAAGCTAAATAAATTCCAAATTTTTATGGATATAATCATAAAATTTTAGGAAAGTATCTTAAACATTTAAATAAATTGAGATACATGGTGGCTCTGGATTAGAAGACTCAATATTATAGTAATATTGTTCCACTTCAGGTTAAAATCGAGATTCAATGCAATTCCCAAACAAATCCTAACCAGTGTGTGTGTGTGTGTGTGTGTGTGTGTGTGTGTGTGTAATTTAGCAATATGATTAGAAAATTTATATGGAAGAACAAAAGACCAAGAATAGTCATAACAACCCACAATTAGGAAAAGCAGTCATCAAGATTTCTATAAAGGTATAATAATTGAGACAATTTAGTATGAGCAGAGGGATGGAGAAATTAATGAAACAGAATTAAAACCCAGAAGGAGACCCATCCACATAAAAAAAAACTTGATTTATGACAGAACTGGTACTGCAGATCAGTGGGGAAAGGATGAACATTTTTTTTTTTAAGGATGAACATCTTAATAAATATTCTACAACAACTTGCTATGCACATGAGAACTGAATCCCTAGTACCTAAACAAACAACGACCGCAACAAAATAGATTTTAAAAGTTAAATGTAAAAGGCAGGAATGTAAACTTTTAGAAAAACAATGTAGAAAAAATATCTTTGTGAACTTCTAGGGAAGAATTCATTAAACAAAACACACAAAGAAAAAACATAAAGGAAAAGATTATCAAATTTGATTATGCTTAAATTTAAAACATCTGTTCACCATTTGCAATGATATGGATGGACCTAGAGACTATTATGTTAAGTGAAATAAGTCAGTCAGAGAAAGACAAATACCATATGATCTCACTCATATGTGGAATCTGAAAAATTGAATGAATGAGCAAAGTAAACAGAAACTGTCTCATAGATATAGAGGAAAATCAGGGTTGCTAATTGGGAGAGGGGTGGGGATGAGGGAGAAGTGGAAAGGATTAGATAGCAAAAATAGGCAACTACAATATTGCCACAGGGATATGAAAGACAGTTTGGGAAATATAATTAATAATGTTGTAAATATTTTGTGGGGTGTCAGATGGTCATATGTCTTGTTAGGGAGACCATTTCATGGATGGAATAGAAGCTTGATCACTGCACTATACACCTGAAGCTGAGGTTGTATAATATTGTATACCAACTGTAATTGAATTATAGATAGTCACGGGATGTGGATTATAATGTGGAAGGCAGTCAGAGGAAGTGTAATAAATATATATGATATGGGGGGAGGAGTGGGGTGGCTAAATGGGGGAGAGGGATTGTCACTTTGAGGGGTAAAAAGTATAACTATTGCACTGTGTTGTACACCTGAAACTAATTAAAAATAAATAAATAAATAAATAAATAAAACATCTGTTCATCGAAACGTCATTAAAATGAAAAGACAAATCACAAACTGAGAGAATAGATTTGCAAAACATAATTGAAAAAGGATTAGCATCCAGAGTGCATTTTTAAAAATCAATATCATAATACAAATCCCTAATAGACAAATGGGCAAAAGCACGGCCAGTCACTTCACAGAAGCACATACAGCCAAAAAGCAGATGTAAGAAGCTCAACCTCATTACTAGGTGGTTGGCAAAATTAGCCGAAATGTGAAACTATCTCACACTCATAAGACTGGCAAACATTTAAGTCTGACAATATTAAGTGTTCTAAAAGATGGAGCGTGACGGAAGCACTTATACATGACAATTTTGAAAAACAAATTGCCATTATCTATAATAAAGTTGAAGTGGCACATCCCCTGTGACCCAGCAACTAGGTCACATACATTCACTGGATATACTCTTGCAGATATGCACCAGACGATAGCTACAAAAGTGTTCATAACAGCCCTGTTTGTAATAGTTAAAATAATGGAAATAACTCAAATGTCCATCAATAGTAGAGCTAATAAATACATTCTGAAGTAGTCACATACTGGAATTTTCTACACAGCAGCAAATAATAAGGAACTAAAACTTCAGGAAACAACATGAGCGTGGCTGAAGAACATACTACTTATCTTAAAAACGAACCACAGAAAATGCCTACAGTATGATTTCTTGTGTTTAAAGATTAAACGGTATGAAACTAAAAAGATGATCTTTTTCAGCGATACAAACATGTATGGTAAAGTATAAAGAAAAGCAAGAGAGGGCCAGCCAAGTGGCACGTTGGTTAAGAGCTGGCTTGGGATGCCAGCGGCCCTGGTTCGGATCCGACATATGAGGGCCAGTGACACTGCCCTCTATAGCTAAGATGGTGAACAACAGCTCCACCAGGAGCTGGGCTGCTGTGAGTCCCCGGGTCGGCATAGCTGCAGCTCCTGCTGCAGTGGGCTGCCATAGGCTACAGTGAGTGGCCGGCAGCCAGCGTGAGAGGCCGGCAGCCAGTGTGAGCTGCCAAGAGCCGTTGTGAGCGACCCTCCAGAGGCCGGTGACCGAACTGCCTCACCCGAGAAGAGTGCAATGACAACACCAACATGGGCTAGTGAAGCAATGTCTTCCACAACTAGACTGAAGAACAAAAGGACAGCAACTTGTCTGTTCCCCTTCCCCAGTTCCCCAACGCTGTTCCCCTCCCCCAGTTCCTCAATAAAATCTTTAAAAAAAAAGTAAGAGAATGATAAACACAAAATTCAGGATAGAGACTACCTCGATGAGAGGAGGGAAAGGTGAGGCACTCAGTGGAGTTGGAAGGGTAATGATAATGTTATTTTTCTTAAACTGGGTGAGGGAAGAGCACTCATTATAATTCATTATGTCTTACATATAATTTATATTATTTTGCATACATTCAATGTTTAATAACTATTTTTAAGGCAATATGATTACTCATTTTCTAATGGATGTGGCAAGCAGTATGAAATCAAACCCCAACTTAGCAGCTGAAACATAATTTCTGGGGGCAGTCTGCTATCACATATTGACAGAGTGTAATGATATCCTCTCTCTTTCATGAGAAGCAGTGTCTATCAAAAACATACCTGGAGAAGGGCCAGCTGAGTGGCGCGGTGGTTAAGCATTGGCTTGGGAAGCCAGCAGCCCCGGTTCTGGTCCCACATATGAGGGCCAGCGACACTGCCCTCAAAAAACAAACAAACAAACAAAACAAAAAACCCACAAAAAACATACCAGGAGAACAGCCAAATGCCAAAGCTGACTGTCAACCTAAGAAAAGCAGTATAATCTTGGCACAGAGCTAGAAACCCACTGAATTTGCTTTTCACACATAGTGAAAAGACCATGTGTTGTTTCACTAATAAGGAAATGATAATCAGTAGACAGTATGACCACAGAAGCACTGAATTCTACTGAAGAGAATCTTGCAGTTTACAGTCAGTTATCTTGACTGTTAGAGCAGGACCTCCATAGGATAGAATAACATAGGAGTTCTGATTCAGGAAAGGACACTTATCTGAATTCAGACATAATTTATAATCAACGATGAATTCTCTGGAGTATTTCTATAATCAAATTGCTATGGAGATGAAAAATGTGTCTGAAGTTCCTGTTCTCTGTAGCATATGAATGATATCAGGGACCAAAGGGAGGTTTAAAGGGATTTAATGAATACAGGTTAATAGATATTTGCAAACATATGCATATACCAATAAAATTCATTGTCAATCTTGAAATTTTGTATAGTTTTTATAGTAAATAAAATACAATATTTGTAGTTAAAAGTTATGGATTTTGCTATCATTCTCATTATTTCTAGAAATTATTTTCTGTCTTCTGATATATAGCTGTCTCATATTTTTGAGACATCTGTGACATATTTTATATGCAAATAGTGACAACTCTAAAAATGAATCGAGGGACACCTAGGAATTACTTTGCTTTTTAGAAATTATTGCTCTAGACTTTTACTGCATTTAAGGAGGAAAAAAAAGTTTGGTAAGTAAGCATTGTGGAAAAGGATGCTAATTCTTTTGGGTTATTAAAATACTTTTTAAAATATACTAGTAGCATAATGACCTGAAAGAAAACAAATGTGTAGGTAATATTTCAAGCAACATTAATAAAAGCTCCCATGGTTGACCCTTAAAAACTACCCTTTTACTCCAGAGATTTTAAGGATGGGATTACACAAGCATACTACTCTAACAGGGTCGATCTTGGCAATGAGGGCAGCTTATAGCATAAATTCCAATGTCAGGCTTTATGGTTACAAGAATCAGAAATTTAGAGAATTGTCCAAATGTTACCTATTCCCTGGTTCTTTTTAGGAGCTCTAAAAGCACACATACACCACTCCATCTGTACACATCTTCAACTCCGTTGAAAGACACTAGAGAAATGTAGGAGAAAACATACACTAATTCCAACTACTGTATTGTCAAGAAAGCCAGCAGATAGGGGCAAGTACAATGCTGACTGTTGCGAATACACTGTGCATGGAAACTGGGAGAGGCAGACCACTGCCCTCCAAAAATGGAGCAGAGAGAAACACAGAACAAAGTTTTACCTACTAGTTTTACAGAGACTTCAGAAATAGAGTTTATGTAATTGAAAAAAGTTGATAATTGCTACCAAAACTGTCTTTAATATTGATACTAAGTGGGAGAAAAGAAAAAAAGTGGGTACACATAAAAGAAAATGTCTAAGTATGATAATTTTTAGATTTGGTTAGGTATAATATAATGAATGCAGGGAATGAAAAAAGGAAAACATATTTGTACCTATGAAACAACTTATTTTAACTTACATGTCCTTCTAGCATAATCAGATTTATCTCATTTTATTTTTGTTTATACTATCTCATGGCACAAAGTAAGTAAATATATTGTTAAATAAGGAATTCTCTTTTTTTTTTTTTTAAGCTGAGCCATCCTGCCACCTGTTGGCAGCTCAACGGCAACTCAGCTAGGGCTGGCATCAAACCGCCGTTGCTCAGAGCTCAGCTCGCACTCTTGAGCGAGCTCTTAACCAACTGAGCTACTCGGCCAGCCCAGGAATTCTCTTTTTATAGCTCTTCTTTGTATAATCTTTTGCAAATACCTGATTTTTTGAGACCACGTGGATAGAATGTAGATTTCATGCTAAAGAATTTCAAGCACAATTATTATAATGGTTTGGCACCAAGCAATGAACTACACTGTCAAGTTGTTGCTGCAATTTACTTGTTGAAAAATAACTAAGTCCCAGCGGCCCCAGTTCAGGTCCCACATATGAGGGCTAGTGACACTGCCCTCAAAAAAAAAATATTCCGAGAAATAACTAAGTCATAAATACTTCCTCTGGCTACAGAAATTATACTAACAGTGCTGAAATGATGACCAGTTGAATCATCAATAAATGCAAATAAATCAATACTTGTAAAAAATATCAAAATACTCAATATATTCAGGGAATGATATTCCATAAGGGGAATCAGAAATTATAAACACCATTTGTTTCTCCTTATAGGAAGATATATTTTCTGAAAAATTAAAAACTCCTCTAAAAAATACCTATTTCATATGAGATCTTTAGTGATGAATAGACATCTAGGTTTTGACACACAAAAGTAGTTTGCTGACTCGCCTGGGCAGCATATCTTGTCCCAGAGAGGCTTTCCCAAAAGAATATCTAAAAATAAGAATGGAGGGACCACCAGGCTATGCCAATTCTCTTTTTATTTTCCCAGCTCTCTTGTCATATTTAAGAATATACATTGTACAAATTCCAATTTGGTTTTCACCCTATTTCAAAAAGCTGTATAATCTATTATTTATAGCCAGAGTAAAATGTAATGTATTTTTATTTCATAAATTTATATACAAATTTATATATAAATCCCTATGAACCTAACTTACAATTAGTTTTCCTTATGCTTTCTAAAATCTAGAGTGTGCCAAAATAATTTTAAGACATGATTGGTATCAATGAAATCTTAGTTCATTTTTAAAAATCGCTTTTTTCACATAAAGTATCTTCTTTATATTCTAGCTTCTTGTTCCAAGTTCTTAACTGGGCAGACCCGACTGAAATCTTCCCAAAGCAGAGATGAGTGTGTGCCAGAACACTACATAACCTTACTAATAATGCTCAGTCACTCGGAACTACTCCATCTGGGTTTCTGTCTATCCAAAGAACCAGCTGCTCTAAACAAATGCCTTACTCATCTTGCCTGTTGTATCACTAGCTGAAATATGCTACTGCCATAATTACCATTCGCAACTTCTAAATAGAGCCAGCCACCAACCAACAATTTATTGAGTACACAGGCTGCTGCTAATTGTTTGGCCATATAATTGGACATAGGGTTCACTGTATTACTGCTAACCGGAAGCAGCTGTGCTCCCTGAAGCCTCAATGTGCACAATGCTTTAGCTTACACAGGGAACATGAATCCGTGATGCTGGAGTAAGTATTAAGAGCTGCCAAATTTGGAAGGGTGTGAATATCATAGGACGTCAACTATCAGCAAAAAGTGCTCAGGTTAATAATGATTCCTAACATCAGGAAGGTATATCTCATAATTGCTTTTTATTGCCATTGCTCTGGGGGGTTCAGATTGCTGGAAGAAGTGGAACCATTCTGATGATGTCCCTAAGAATTTTCTGGATATTCTTCTCTAGCCCCAAGACTAATTCCTATAACAATAGAAGCACTAGGGAAAAGGAAATGCAAAACATGAGCAATGCAGGAAGCCAGATCTATCTCTTACTAAGCCCTGTGCTGGAATAGATGAGGACAGCTGTGTACACTGCCCTCCATGTAATCTATTTAATCTCCCCATTGGAACATAACTGAGAAGGGCTTTGCTCTCTCTGGTGCCTAGATTAGTGTCTGGGCATATAGTAGATGCTCAGTAACTATTTGGTTAATAAATGTGGAACAAATTTGAACTTAAATCAACAGGCTTTTGCAGTCATTCCTCAATGCTGGCTGTTCACTATATTATCTAATACTCAAAATACTGGAACCTAATTGTGATTTATATTTATTGAAATTTAAAATGCACATTCCCTTTCAGTCAACCATTCCATTTTTAGGGATTTATCTAGAGATATACTTGCATACATGTCCACAAAGGTAAACATGCAAGAATATTCATTCCAAATTTGTCTAAAGAGTACAGAAAAATTGAAAGCAAGCATATGTCCTTCAATAGGTGACGGTTATATAAATCATGGTACATCCAAAAGTTGGAATATCATGAAGCTACTAATAAGAACAGAAAGCTCTATTTAGATCCAAATGGAATGATATTCAAGATACATTTTAATTTACAAAGGAAGGTGCACAACAGAGTTGTAGAATGTGCTCCCATTATTGTTAAAAGAAATGAAGGTAAGTACACATAAATATGATTATATATTCATAGAATATATCTGTAAGAATATCTGGGAAATTCATAACTTAGATTTTTTTTCTGGGGAATGGGAGTTGTAGAATTTGCTCCCATTATTGTTAAAAAAAATGAAGATAAGTACACATAAATATGACTATATATTCATAGAATATATCTGTAAGAATATCCGGGAAATTCATAACATAGATTTTTTTCCAGGGAACGGGAGACTGACATGGCAATTAAGTATTGGAGATTCACTTGTCACCATATAACTTTTTGACTAGTACAATGATTGCCATGTGCATTAATTATCCCAAAGAAAGGTAAATTTTAAAACAAAAGAACAAGGAGATCCAAGATGGCAGAGCAGATCAATGCTGTACTTGCCTCATTGTGTGAACACATTAAAATTACAATTAAAATATAAAACAATCAACCTGGAGAACCATGTGAAGTCTAGTCGAACATACATTTTATAACTAAGGATATAAAGAAAGAGCCATGTCCAGGCTGGTAGGAGGGACAGAGACGTGAAACAGACTGGCCCCCAAACCTGCGATGGTTGAAAATTGGGAGGGCTATCTGGGCCACAGAGGTTCCCCCTTGAGGAAGAAGGAACCCCAGGCCCATACCAGGCTTCCAGCCCAGAGCACTGGTACCAGGAATAGGAGCACCACAACATCTGGCTGTGAAAAACAGTGGGGATTCAGACATCCAGGTGGAATGAAAAGCTGCGGGAAACCCAGATGTCCTCTTAAGGGTCCCACGCACAGACTCACTCTCTCACAGGCACTCACCCTAGGTTCTGGTGGAGGGACAGTGACTCTGGGGCATCAGAGACATACAGGGAAACACTGAGTAGTGTAGCTTCTAGGTGAGGAACGGAAAGACAGTTGTCATTTTCCTAGTGTGGGGTCCTTCTCCCATGCAGCCACAGGCAGGCAACATCTTTCCCGTGTTGAATCCTCCCCCCATACTCATGGCCAAATCTGAATCTGAATTGGTCTGGTGAGCTCCGCTTGCCCCACCTTAGTGACTCACTGAGACCCTGCCACACCAAACTCCTACCATAGGAGGCTTTATCACTGGCTGAACCTTACAGGAGCCATCAGCTGGCAGCAGACCTCGGAGTATCCTAGCTTTTTACAGAGCTACCCTAGACCCAGAACTGGTGGCAGCAGTTCTTGGTTCATAGTGTGGCCTCTGCCACATGCATCCAGGTCCAGCACAGACAGCAACCAACTGTGGATCATTTTATAGCTCCTACCAGATACTCCCTGGCTAGTCACAGGAAGTGGTTGATCTGGGACTGCACCAGAGCCCCTCCCAAGAGGTCCCAGAACCAATATACCTGGAGATCAGCTTCAGACCAGAGTACCACCCAATTAAACTCACAAGCAGTACACCCAAAGGGGGTTCTTAACAGGCAAAACAGCTTGCTGGGATGAATCCTGCTCTGCGGGATAAACACTGCAAAGCATCCCATGAGCTGTGGACATGGCCAAATCCCCACAGCCAGACAGCCTGAGGGTCAGTCTCACCCACTAATGTGCCAACAGCAATCAAGAGTCAACTACAACAGGAAGGCACACAACCCACACAAAGTACACTCCTGGGACACCCAGAGCAGGTGACCAAGGAGACTGTGCCAGGGCCACACTGGGCACCTACCAAGGAAGGTCACCCAACCAAGACTGGGAGACATAGCAGCCCACCTAATACATAGAGAGGCAGACAAAAAGGAAACAAAGAAATACATCATAAATGAAAAAACAGGAGAAAGGCCAGGAAAAAAAAAAGCTGAACAAAATGGAGGCAAGCAATCTCAGAGACTGAGTTCAAAACACTGGTTATAAGCATGCTCAAGGAACTTAGTGAGAACCTCAACAAAGAGATAGCAAGCATAAAAAAGGACATAGAAACCATACCAAAAAACAAAAACAAAAACAAAAACACAGTCAGAAGTGAAGAATACAATAACTGAAATGAAGAATGCACTAAAAGGAATCACCAGCAGACTAGATGAAGCAGAGGATCGAATCACTGATTTGGAAGACAAAGTAACAGAAAACACCCAATTGGAAGAGCAAAAACACAAAACAAAACCCAAAAAACGAGCAGAGTTTAGAGACCTCTGGGACAACATCACACATAACAACATTTATATCATAGAAGTACCAGAAGGATAAGAGAGACAGCAAGGAATTAAAAATCTATTTGAATAAATAATGATGGAAAACTTCCCTAACCTGGGAAAGGAAAAAGACATACAAGCCCAGGAAGCAGAGAGAGTCAAAAACAAGATGAACCCAAAGAGGCCCACACCAAGACACATCATAATTAAAATGTCAAATATAAAAACAAGGCATCTAAAATCAGCAGGAGAGGGCCAGCCGAGTGGTGCAGTGGTTAAGCGCTGGTTTGGGAAGCCAGTAGCCCCGGTCCGGGTCCCACATATGAGGGCCAGTGACACTGCCATCAAAACAAAACAAAACAAAAACAAAAACAAAAACTAAAAACGGCAGGAGAAAAGCATGTTAGTTACCTACAAGGGAGCTCTCATAAAACTGTCAGCTGATTTCTCAACAGAAAATTTCCAGGCCAGAAGGGATTGGCAGGAAATATTCAAAGTGATGAAAAACTAGGACCTACAATAAGATTACTTTACCCAGCAAGGTTATCATTTAGAATAAAAGGATAAAGAGTTTCCCAGTCGGTTTCCGGCGCTGGCCGCTCACTCGGCCTCCTTCCAGGAGGGGATGCTCCGTCTGGGCTGCAGCCTGAAGTCGCTAGCGTTGGGACTTGATGCCCCAGCGTCCGGACGCTCAGTTATCTGCAGGTGCTGAGATGCCAAAAAAAGCTGGTGCGGCGAACAGAGTCAGTGATTTGACAACGGAAGTTGTACGTGTAGCTATTGCAGCACCTCTGTCGGAAGGAGAGGCGAACAATGAGCTCTGTCAGTATCTTTCCGAGGTCTTAGAACTCAGGAAGAGTGATGCAGTTTTCGATAAGGGTGGTAAACCTCGTGAAAAAGTGGTGAAACTTTTGGCCTCCACAACTCCAGAAGAGATCTTGGAGAAATTAGAAAACCAAGTTGAACAAAAATAAATGTAAGAGGGCCGGCCGAGTGGCACGGTCGTTAAGCGCTGGCTTGGGAAGCCAGCGGCCCCGGTTCAGGTCCCACATATGAGGGCCAGTGACACTGCCCTCAAAAATAAATAAATGACTAAATAAATAAATAAATAAATAAAATGTAAGAAATGAAAAAATACATCCTTGATAAACTTTTTCATTGCTAATGATGAAGAGGCTGTTAAATAGGAAAATATATTTAAATGCACAGAGGATGTAAAAATACATATATTTAAATAAGAACAGGTCTCAAACAAGAAGTAGAAATTTTAAACGTACTGTACATTGAATATAGGTTCTAAAATTCTAGACCCCAAACAGCTTGGAACATGTGACACTCATTTCATGACATTGCAAAATAACAGAGCTGGGAAGGATATCCAAGATGACCCGATTCAGCCCTTTTTCATTTTGTGGTGGGGCTTCTGATATCCAGAATCTTATTCAGGATCACACCGGATCCTAGCAGGATGACAACTGGAACCCAAACCCCTTGACTCCTAGCTAAATTAAATTTAACCTGATTGTAAATTAAAATGAGAGTATTTCCACCACACTTCTGAAACTCTAGGGATTGCCTTCTAATTCAGTTTACAGGTGACAAAGGAAAACCTGTCACACTACTTTGTAGTCTTTGTATTTTAAATACTCACCTATCTATATGCAGAAATGTTTTCTGCACTTTTTTAAAACTCTTGAGCATTTTATGAAAAAGTAACAATAATCAAGAGTTGTATAGGCATACTTCATTTTATTACATTTTACAGCTATTGGTTTTTTTTGTTTGTTTTTTTTTTTTTACAAATTGAAGGTTGGTGACCACCCCATGTGGAGCAAGTCTATAGGTGCCATTTTTCCAACAGCACTTGCTCACCGTGTGTCTCTCTATGTCACAGTATTTCAAACTTTTTTATTATATTTGTTATGGTGATCTGTGATCAGTGATCTTTGATGCTACTGTTATAATTGCCTAGGGTGCCATGAATCATGCCCATATGAGACAGTGAACTTAACTGATAAATGTTTTGTGTGTTCTGACTGCTCCACTGACCAGCCATTCCCCATCTCTCTCCCTATTCCTTGAGACACAATAGTGCAATTAGGCCAATTAATAACCCTACAATGGCCTCTAGGTGTTCAAGTGAAAGGAAGAGTCGCATATCTCTCATTTTAAATCAAAAGTTAGAAATGATTAAACTTAGTGAAGAAGGTATGTCAAAACCTGAAATTGGCCAAAAGCTAGGCCTCTTGAGACAAACCATTAGCCAAGTTGTGAATGCAAAGGAAAAGTTCTTGAAGGAAATTAAAAGTGCTACTCCAGTGAACACACAAATGATAAGAAAGCAAAACAGCCTTATTGCTGATATGGGGAAAGTTTTAGTGGTCTGGATAAAAGATCAGACCAGCCACAACATTCCCTTAAGGGAAAGCCTCATCCAGAGCAAGCCCCTGACTCTCTTCAATTCTATGAAGGCTGAGAGAGAGGAGGAGGCTGCAGAAGAGAAGTCTGAAGCTAGCACAGTTTGGTTGATGAGGTTTAAAGAAAGATGTCATCTCTATAACATAAAAGTACAAGGTAAAGCAGCAAGTGCTGTTGTAAAAGCTGCAGCAAGTTATCCAGATCTAGCTAAGATAATCAGTGAAGATGGCTACACTAAACAACAGATTTTCAGTGTACATGAAACAGCCTTATATTGGAAGAAGGTGCCATCCAGGACTTTCATAGCTAGAGAGGAGAAGTCAATGCCTGGTTTCAAAGATTCAAAGGACTGTCAAAAGGCTGACTCTTGTTAGGGGCCAGTGCAGCTGGTGACTTTAAGTTGAAGCCAATGCTCATTTACCATTCTGAAAATCCCAGGGCCCTTAAGAATTATGCCAAATCTACTCTGCCTGTGCTCTATAGATGGAATAGGAAAGCCTGGATGACAGCACATCTGTTTACGACATGGTTTACTGAATATTTTAAGCCCACTGTTGAGAACTATTGCTCAGAAAAAAAGATTTCTTTCAAAATATTACTGCTCGTTGACAGTGCACCTGGTCACCCCCGAGCTCTGAAGGAGATGTACACTGCAATTAATATCATTTTCATGCCTACAAACACAACAACGTCCATTCTGTAGCCCATGGCTCAAGGAGTCATTTCGACTTTCAAGTCTTATTATTTAAGAAATACGTCTCATAAGGCTGTAGCTGCTGTAGATGGTGATTCTTCTGATGGATCTGGGCAAAGTAAATTGAGAACCTTCTGGAAAGGATTCACCATTCTAGATGCTATTAAGAACATTCGTGATTCATGGGAAGAGGTCAAAATAGAAACATTAACAGGAGCTTGGAAGAAGTTGATTCCTACCCTCTCAGGTGACTTTGAGGGGTTCCAGACTTCAGGGGAGGAAGTCACTGCAGATGGGGTGGAAATAGCAAGAAAGCTAGAATTAGAAGTGGAGCCTGAAGATGTCACTGAATTGCTGCAATCTCATGATAAATCTTTAACAGATGAGGAGTTGCTTCTTATGAATGAGCAAAGAAAGTGGTTTCTTGAGATGGAATCTACTCCTGGTGAAGATGATGTGAAGATCATTGAAATGATAACCAAGGATTTAGAATATTCCATTAACTTAAATGATGAAGCAGCGGCAGGGTTTGAGAAGATTGACTCCAATTTTGAGAGAAGTTCTACTGTGAGTAAAATGCTATCCAACAGTATTGCATGCTACAGAGATATCATTCATGAAAGAAAGAGTCACTTGATGTGGTAAACTTCGTTGTCTTATTTTAAGAAATTGCCACAGCCTTCAGCAACTACCACCCTGCTCAGTCAGCAGCTGTTAACATCGAGGCAAGACCCACCGCCAGCATAAAGAGTACAGCTCCCTGAAGGCTCAGCTGATGGTGAGCATTTTTTAGCAATAAAGTGCTTTTTAATTAAGGTATGTACATTTTTTTAGACATAATGCTATTGCACACTTAATAGACTACAGGATAGTGTAAATATAACTTTTGTATGCATCGGGAAACTGAAAAATTCATGGGACTTGCTTTATTGCGGTGGTCTGGACTGAAGCCGCAATATCTTCAAGGCATGCCTGCAATTCAGTGTTAATTATCATTTTTGAGAAGTCACTGAATTGTTTTCTTCCTTCAATGATAACCGCAATCTTCAAACCTGGTAGTTCTTATGATTCTCCAAAAAGCCGTAGAAGAAGGCGGACCTGAAGCTATTTTCAATATCTGTAAAATCTTGTCAGAAACCATATCTATATTAAAGATTCATAAGCTAATAATAAACATCTTGTTTATTCAGTGCAAAAAAAAAAAGTTTCCCAGTCAAGAGAAAGCTAAAGGAGTTCATCACCACCAAACCTGTATTACAAGAAATCTTAAAAGGACTTTGTAAAGACAAAAAATAAAAAAAAAAAATATGAATAATACTTTTATTGGGTTGTCAGAAAAGTCATGACATATTTTTTTGTTTTTTGTTGCAAAATGCGTCATGACTTTTCCGACAACCCAATAAATGTAATAACTTTTATTACAACCCAATAAAAAGCAATAACTACATACCTATCAACATTTACTTTAAATATAAATGGATTAAATGCTCCAATAAAAAGATTGGGTGGCTAAATGGATAAGAAACAAGACTCTTACATATGCTGTCTACCAGAGACTCACTTCAGATCAAAAAGGCACACATAGGCTGAAAGGGATAGAAAAAGATATTCCATGAAAATGGAAACTAAAATAAAAAGCTGTGAGCAATAATTATACCAGACAAAATAGACTTTAAAACAAAGACTATAACAAGAGACAAAGAAGGACCCAGTAATCCCACTTCTGGGTATTAATCCAAAGAAACCCAAAACACTACTTTGAGGGGACATGTTCATCCATATGTTCATTACAGCTTTGTTTACAATGGCGAAGATGTGGAGGCAGCCTGGATGTCTATCAATGAATGAATGGATAAAGAGGAGGTAGTACGTATATACAGTGGAAATTGCTTAGCCATGGAAGGGAATGTGTTCTTTCCAGCTGCGGCAGCATGGATGGACCTGGAGTGTACTGTGCTGAGTGGAGTATGTCAGACAGAAAAAGACAGATGCAATGTGATTTTGCTTATATCTGGAATCTAAGGAACAAAATAAACAAACAAAGCAGGAACAAAGTCAGATACTGAGAACATTCTGATGGTTGCCAGATAGGAGAGGGAATGGGTGGGTTGGGTGATAAAGGGGAAGGGAAGAAATACAAATTGGTTGTTACACAGTAGTCATGGGGATGTAGGGTATAGCATAAGGAATATAGTCAGTAACATTGTGGTAACTCTGTATGGTGTCAGATGGTACTAGATTTGTTTGGGTGACAGATGAGAGGGGAGCTGGGGACCGGGTGAAAAAGGTGAAGGGATTAAGAAGTAAAAGTTGGTAGTTACAAAATAGTCATGGGGATGTAAATTGCAGCACAGGGAATATAGTCAATAATAAAGTAATAACTATGTATAGTGGCAGGTGGGTACTTGACTAGTCAGGGGGATCACTTCTTAAATTATATGTCTGACCACTATGCTGTATACCTGAAATTAATATAAAATAATATTGAATGTCAACTGTAATTGAAAAATTAAAAATGGGGAGTGGAAAGTAAAGGGCAATACGAGGTCCAAACTTCCAGGTATAAAAGAAATAAGTCATGGGGATGTGATGTACAGCATGCGGAATATAGTCAATAATATAGTGATAGCGTGGTACCGTGTCAGATGGTTGCTGGACTTATCATGGTGATCACTTCTTTAGGTATATAAATGTTGAATCACAATGGTGTATACCCGAAAGCTGTATGTTAGCTATATTTTTGTTTTTTAATATAATAAAAATCTTAATTAAAAAAATTGTATCATTTTCGCTATTTAAATATACATACTGGAAGGAAAAAGTGCTTGGCCAAATTCTTTCAACCCACACATTAATATTCTCTGGAAATAAATCTGACAACTCTCGGGTCATTTGAGAATGTAGTATAGGGCTCCCATTATGGCTCCCATGGTTGCCCGCTATTCCTTCTGCTTATGTTTTTCCAAGAGACAGTTCTTCAGTAATGATTTACTGACAGATATGGAGCAGATCTGATCCTAAGCAAAATCGTGAAGAAGGCTTAGGTGATGTTTTGCAAAACTGTCTCTCTGCTCTTCCCTTTGATACCACCTCACCCAGGGCCAGGGTCCACACACACACCTTGACTTCTAAAAGAACTCCCATCGAATACCTTTCTAGATTCAGCCTTTATGAACCAAGTACTCATCTTCCACTACTGAAATCTTTCTCTCCAGTTCTCTCTACTTTGCTGTGTTCCTCTAAGTCCTTTTAAAACTTTAAACCTAACAAAATTTAAAAACTCCATGTATTAAAAAAAAATAGTATTTTACATTTTACTCATCAGCTGAGTCTATTTCAAGAAGGAGGGCTCTTTTTCCAGTCAGGTACTATCAGGCCAGTTGTGGGAGTTTGGAGTCAAGAAACTTTTGTAGATTTCTGACCATGTGCCGAAACTATCTTGTGAACCATAGAGCTTGCAGGTATTTTACTGCTCAGCAAATCTCTATCCAAAGGTGGCAGAAGCCATGACTCAAGAAGAGGAAGTTAAAAGCAGAGGAAAATTTGATTTCTGCTGATGTATTGTTTTGTCCCTTGAAATCTGAGAGGGGTGAAGCAGGCAAAATAAGTCTAAATGTTGGCCTATCACATACCTTGATCACAAATCCGTCACTACTGGTTGGGGCTGGATAATACTGATAAAACAGCAAGCTCTTGATTTTTCTTGGGTTCACAAGTGACATCTAGGAGCCCAGCATATTTGAGGAAAGAATGTTCTCTTTTTTTTATGATATATTAAGAAGCAGTAAAGGAGACTTTTAAGAAGGCTTTGAAGTAGTTTCCCCAGAAAGGAAGGAAATGCACACAGAAAAAAACAATCACAAGAATTTAAGACATTTAAGAAAGAAAATATAACTCAAATCTCATGGTTTCTCAATGCTGACAGTTTCCTTAATTACAATACTATATTTAATTAGATATATGTTGCACTGAAGAGAAGTATGTATTTAATTTTTGTAATTTCCATCACTTGATACACTTCCACAAGACTAAAAATTCATTACCTTTGCAATACCATACAGCATATTATGTCTATGCACAAAGTATATCAAATATAACAGCATGTTACAACTACATTAAGATAATGAATGGAACTAGTTTGTAGTACTTTCAATCAAGGTAGAAGAGAAAAAATTAAATATATTCAGTTTCCTGCAACAATAAGAACATCACTATATCTAAACATATTAAATTGAACATATTTATGTAAGTAGAGGATAAAAATTGCATTTGACATATGTTTCATTGGTTTTAATATTACAGATATCTTGGATGATTAAAATGTTAATTTTGGAAAGCAAGTTTAATTCACAAAGCAAATTGAAATACACTTCTTTGCTTTTTTATTTTTTTATTTTTTTATTTTTAAAGATTTTATTGGGGAATTGGTGGAGGGGAACAGCGTTGGGGAATCGGGGAAGGGGGACAGACAAGTTGCTGTCTTCTTGTTCTTCAGTTTAGTTGCGGAGGTTGTTGCTTCACTGTTGGTATCGTCATTGCGCTCTTCCCGGATGAGGCAGATCGGTCTCTGGCCTCTGGATGTCGCTCACCACGGCTATTGGCAGCTCACGATTGGCTGCCAGCCGCTCACGCTGGCTGCGGGCAACTCACTGTAGCCTATGGCAGCCCACTGCAGCAGGGGCTGCAGCCCACACCGTCACCGGGACTCCCACAGCCCAGCTCCAGCTGGAGCTGTTGTTAGCTGTAGAGGGCAGTGTCACTGGCCCTCATGTGGGATCCGAACCGGAGCCACTGGCATCCCAAAACCAGCCCTTAACCAATGCGCCACTCGGCCGGCCCCACTTATTTGCTTTTAACGACAAATAAAAACTGTTTAAAGGTAAAGTCCTTCATAAGTGTATTTCTAACCCCTCTAGTGCCTAATACACTCTTCTACATGTGTTTTTTTTATAGTTTTATAGTTAAGCCCCATTTCTTTCCTAAAGATTTGAAGAAGCTATTTCTTAGGGGCTGAATGCTTATGTCCCTCTAAAATTTGAATGTTGGAGTCCTATCTCCCAATATGATGGGATTTGGAAATGGGCCTTTGGGAAGTAATGAAGGTTAGATGAGGTCATGAGGGTGGGGCTCTCATGATAGGACTAGCATACTAACAAAAAGGCAGAGAGAGCTTTCTCTCCCCTCTCCCATCTCCTTCATCCAGCAAGTATAAAGAAGAGGTTCTGTGAGCACACAATGAGATAGCAGGCCCCCTGCAGCCAAAAGAAGAGACCTCACAATGAAACCTACCATGCTGCCACCTTGAACTTGGACTTCTCAGTCTCCAGAAATGTGAGACATAAATTTCTGTTGTTTAAGCTACCCTGTCTATCTTATTTTGCTATGGCAGCCTGAGCTGACTAAGACACTATCAACATAAAACAATGTAATTCATGATAAATAAAACTAAAAAAAGAATAGAGATCATTAAAGAGATCTAGAGAAACTAAATGTTCGGAGGTCCCTGAGATATGCTAATTACTAGTTTGGGACTGAAATTCCCTCTGTTTTCTAGTGGCTAAAGCACAGTAGGAAACATGTTGGATTACACAGTCCTGACTGTTGGAGGTGGGGTGGGGGGGAGAGAAGCAAACATTCTGCCAGTTTTCAAACTTTGTCTGAAAGGACTACAACCAACATATAGTGTCTATGTGGAAAAGCTCCAGGAGCCAGCCCAAGGGTGACTGTATCAGTGCCAAAGAAGGCCTTAGGTGGGTATGGCATTTGAATAAGAGCCATTAAGGCAAACTTTTGGGCCACCCAAACAGTCTTGAGATGGTCTTCATCCCCTCTCACTTTGGAAAAGGTAATCCTATGTCTAGTGGGATAAGCATCAACTTTCACTGCTGAAGAGGCCCAACACTTTAATAATATCTTTTTACCAAGTTTGCTGATAAGTCAAGAGGTGCACTATCTCTTCCTTCAGGTTGAGAGAAATTGTTTCCAATAATTCACCACTAAGGTGCAGATTAAACTTCTCATTTATTAAAACCTGAAAACTCTTCTGAAAATGTTTCAGTATACACAGAAACTTCTTTTATATAGTGACAATTAGTATAAGGAGGTATTTGGGAAGAATTTTGAATAAAGGAAATTCAATTTAGTGTTGTAGTTACTTTTGGAGGACTGTTGAATAGGATACTGATTTTAATTTAAAAAATTATTTGTTCTTGAAGGGGACCAAAGTTTTATCCCTCTAAGACTCCTTTTGTAGTGTTCATTTTAAGCTGGTTGTTGGGAAACGGGACCCAGAGGGAGCCTTTGGCCCTTCCCCTTTTCCTGTGTAAGAGATTCAGCTGAGGGGCCTGATTCAGGAAAGGAATTAGGTTGTTCACCTTAACAGCCAAATTTTCACTGACTATGGTGGGTGGGAGGGTTCCAGCAGGGGCATATTTACTAGATACCCTGTGTCTCACTGTTTCCAGGTTGCCTAGCACAAATTTACCCACCATTTCCTCTCCCTCTCTTCCTCAGCTACCTACAAACTGCCTGCGTCCTTTGAAATCTCAGATCCCTATCCCCCTTTTCTCCTTTGTCCAAAATTATATATATATATCTATATATATATATCTATATCTATATATATATATATATATATATAATATATGCAATTTTACCTGTCTTTGCAATTTTCATGCTTATGTGAATTCCCTGTGTGTACATATTAAATTCTGATTTTCTCTGCTTCTCTGTTTCTGTTGATTTGATTAGCCAAACAAAGAGCATTTAGAAGGTGAAAGGAAAAGAATTTTTTAGCCCCCACATTCTCCTAGTAGCTACCCAGAGACTGTATATTTATTTTAGAATTTGGATCTTGCAGGTACTGGAATCAATGACTACTGCGCTGACTTACATATGGTATAAGGGGTCAAGTGGATTTTTTCTAGATATCTATCAGTACATATCCTGGGATTTTGCTCTTTTGATTAAATACCTGCTATCACCTTGCTCTTCTGTAATTTGCCTCTGTCTTCTAAAAAAGTAAGAAAAAATAATTTCAATATGAATGATTCTAATCCAATTCATTGGTATTTTCTTGTATTGTGAGAAAGGCTAGGTAGGGAAAGAACAAGTTAGGCTCAAATTTTCTTTTTTAAATTAAAATCAGTGTCCAACTCACAATTCCAAACAAATACTGCAATGCTCAATTATTCCTTGTTTCAAAATTCTTCCCAAATATTTTCTCTGATTAATTGTCATTGTATAAAAGAAGTCGCCATGTGTACAATGGTAACCATGGTATTCTTCAGATTACCTGCATAATGATGTGTAATTCATTCCTGTGCAAAACATAATTGTTTAGAATGTACCATTATTCAGTTTCTCCTGAAACATAATTTATTATATGAAATGCATACGGTCCAATCATAAGTTCTGTCATAGAGAGGAAAAAGAGAAAAAAAAGAATTAGGTTACTATTATTTGTAGATTGCATGACCACCAAAATCAGTCACAAATAGTTAGCAATCGCCTCTGACTTGCAGAATCCTAGTCATCTAAATCTGTTCTTCTACTTTGTGACCAAAAGGTGGCACTGTTCCATTTCTTATGAGTTTGGCATCTAGTCCATGGTACCATAGTCAATCTGTAATATGCTACACTGGAACTAGCAAGGCGTGCATCATTAACCATTCTGCTTCACAGGCCTGATATCAGGAGGATCATACCAGCAGCTACTCTGACATAACTCATTAAGAAATTGTTGTAAATAAGAATCTTGTAGAAAAGCGTAACGGCAGGTTAAATCAGCTCCCCACCTTGGAAGGAAACTAAATCCTGCAGCTGACCTGCTGTTGGGCAGAAATAAATTACTATTTGCATCACCAAAAAATGGAGGCACTCCACCAAGCACAGAGGCAACTACAGTTAAGATTCTGTGCCATCTGATTCACTTTTCTCTCCAAGCCTGGTCCAAGCATGGTGATTTATTCTCATGAGGAAAGACGGAAATGTTTACCTATTCACCTGGTCAGGCAGTCACAAGCACATCTTAAACAGCTATGGGAAATAGTTTCAACTGACCTTAGAGGTTCCCAATTAAGAGCAAGATAGGTGTCTAACTTTCTGAAACAAACGAGCCAAAATGAAAAAACCAAAAGCCAAAACTAGCTGGAGGCTTTACCCAGTGCCTCATCAGCATTCAACAACATTTCCTTATGGTTTAAATCAAACAGGAAAAAGAAGATCCTGAGACAAATGCAGAAGAGATCAGTGAAAACTTCCAATCGCCTACACAGGCAACCACAAGGGACTGGGGCCGTTTAAACGCCTCTTCCTTTTGGTAGAAATATGACGGATATGAATGAAGAAGTAAGACACAGCTCCCAAAACATTATGCCCTATCAAGTACAAACAGCACTAAATATAAGAGCATTACATTTTAACAGCTTGTATTTGTTAGATTTCCTCCATGGACTAGATCCATTTCAGATTTTAAGCCTGGTTGTAACAAAGGCTGGCAACAGAATGGTTTATACCCCAAAGATATATTTCATCTGTATTTTCCTGTCGGTAATTAGATTCTGAGGTCAAAATACAATGGAATAAATACCTGAGTAATATTAGGCAAAAATGAAAAAAAAATCAAAGTCTGGATCATTTAATTGAATTCAATTTCTCACTTTTCACTCTGGCAGTGGAAACGTGACCTTTTAACGCAATGGCACAGCACAGCTGAAATGGCTCAAGTTGTCAGGAATGAAAGAGAGTCCGGTCAAATTCAAATGATAGAGTTCTTTAATTACTGAGCCCTATAGAGCACCTGCCTACCCTCCAGCCTGCCCCAGCACATACTCTTGTTGATAGCTCTTTGTGGTCCAATTAATGCACTTAGTAGCCAGGCCCCTGCTTCAGTAAACAAAAAAGAGGATGCTTTCTGTAATCACACGTCAGGGAGATTGCAGTTACATTCATTAGGGAAGAGGTTAAAACAAAAAAAATCCCACTATTATAAAAATGAGACTTCAGAGTTAGTTTTTGTTGTGTGATATTTTGATAAAGATCCACAGAAGCTGAGACATTTTTTCTGTTTAAATTAACAAGTGAAAAGCAGCATTTTAGGCATTGATGGAGGAAAACAAAGAGGACACAGTACCTGTGGAGGGAATGTGGTAGTAAGAGGTGACAAGGAAGGTTTCATGTCCACATCTATAGTTACCCCATCCCAATGTCTGACACCTTCCCTTTGAACTTGCAGGTCTGTTGTTTATATGCTGTTTTGAACATATTTGGTGCTAGTGGGAGGTAAATTGGGTTGTTACATCTTCCTTGTGGTCAGGGAGTAGGTAGCAGAACTGTTTTGAGAAGACAAAGAAACAGGGGTTGTTACAGAGGAACAAGGGTTCTTGCATCATTACAGGAAGGAATTCCAGGACATACGAATAGGCCACACAAACAAAGCCAAACAATCAGTGAAATTGTTAAGGTAAAGAAAAAGAACAGGGCCGGCCGAGTGGCGGGTGCGGTGGTTAAGCGCTGGCTTGGGAAGCCAGCGGCCCCGGTTCGCGTCCCACATATGAGGGCCAGTGACACTGCCCTCAAAAAAAAAAAAAAGAAAAAGAACACACTCCCAAAATAATGGGAGTGGGCAGGCCAGGAAAAGGGTAATTGTGCCGAAGAACAAAGAAGCTTAGGATGTTATTCAAATGGTGGCATGAAATATTCAAGTTTTAGGGATGGTGTTCCCAGGTGGGTCCCCACCGACCACTCCTTCCCACTTCTTCCCGTGGGGAGGCAGGATCCCTTTGTTCTTACTTGGCCTTTGTAGGAACTGTCCTGGCCACACAGGGGTTGGAGATTTTTCCCTGCCCCCAATGCTAATAGTATTATAATCCATTACACTTAGCTGTAGCTGCAACTTTTCTTAAGAATGATCTCATCTCCTCTCTTTTCTTTGTTTCCCCTGCATTTCCTCCTTCCCTTCCTCAGCCTTCTCTCCCCCTGGCTCTGTTCTTTTTGCCTACTAGTGAATCAAGGGAACTGGACTGACCACAGTTACAGCTTACTTCTCTTACTTCATCCTGCTCCCATCAGGAGGCAAACAATGCAAAATACATGTGAGAGCATTTTCGTATTTTGGTGGTACTCATGTGGACAGAAATTTGCCTGAAATAATAATTCTCACCTAAAAACAGTTGTCTGAAATAATCATCATCATCATCATCATCATCATCATCATCATCATCATATCAGCTTACAGTCAATTAATATAGCTTTTATGGAATTGCACATACATATGTAATTAACAGCAAAGTCAACAACAAAGGACCCTTATTAGCACCTGCTTGAGGTGCCAGGGAAAGCTCTCAATAACCTCACATTTTGCTCCTGTCATTCTTTGGACTGGAATGCTCTGCCTTTCATGCTTTCTCGCCATTTTTTGCTGCTTGCCTAGGTCTGACTTTCTGCAAGTTCTAATTTAATCTCCAATCTCTATCTGATATTTTTACATGCCTCACTAATCCACCTTTTCATATTTATAATGCCCTTCCACAAACATCACACCTATCTCGCCAGAGAGGAAAACTTTCCCTCTGCCTTTCATGGTTCTTCTGGCTGGCCTAATTATCAAATTAACAAGGAAGATTAGCAGGAGAAAACCAAATTAAAGTTTAATAACATGTACATGTCCTGGACACATGGGAGAGACCCAGGAACACGGAGTAACTGGCCAAAATGCGGGCAGCCATCACCTTAAATATCAGCTTCAGCTAAAGACAAAAGATGTGGAGAGGGTATAGGGAGTCAGTTCTGGGAGGTGGCCAGGAAAACACGCTAACAAGGGTAGGTTGTTAGGCAGATTTAAGTCCCAGCTTCTCCATTCAATGCAGGCCTCAGACAGTGAGGGAAACGCCCTTACAAGTAGAGATTTCCCTAGCAGCTGTATCCCTCACAAAGGGGAACTTGCACTTGGATTTCAGAGTGTCTCCCATGTCTGCTATTTCTTAAAATTAACCAGCTTCAAATAATTAATATCCCAAAAGAGTCATATTTTGGGGTGGCAAATTCTGCTCCATCTCAGTCTGTATTGCCAGTAAGTGGCAATAGTACTTTATACACAGCAGTATCTTAATAAGTTTCTGGTTGCTACTGCTATTAAGTCGCTTGATTTTTGCTCTCCAGGATTCTAACTATCGTCTAAGATAAATATGGTGATATAATCAGCCTAAGACCGAAACAAAATTGCCTCAAAAAGGTGAAGGGGAGCAGAGTTACTCAGTGTTCCTGAGTCTCTCTCCCATGTATCCAGGAGGTATGCATGTTATTAAACTTTAATTTGTTTTTCTCCTGCTTATCTGTCTTGGGCTAATTTCATTATTAGTCCAGCCAGGAGAACTTGAAAGGTAGAGGATGATTTTTCCTCCATGACAAAGGCATAAACTATTAAGTATTAACTAATACCTTCTTAACTATTAACATGAGATACTAGCAAAAGGATATGCTCATATCACAAGTGGTAACTAAAAACAATTCTAGCACTCTTTTCTTTTTTTGAGGGCAGTGTCACTGGCCCTCATATGTGGGACCCGAACCGGGGCCACTGGCCTCCCAAGCCAGTGCTTAACCACCGCGTCACTCGGCTGGCCCTAAAAACAATTCTAGAAATTGCATGTGTATGCCAGGTAAACCCAAGATGAAGTGTACCAATCCAGGTAGTGCCCACAGGATACAGAACTAAGAGCACAGCTGTGTAATCTAGAAATCTCATGGGAAATTGTTCATTTTGATTGAGCTATTAAACTCATGTTATCAAACCTAAGTGGTCTGGATAAGCACATCATCTTTCAGCCAAACCCACATATATGCAAATTTTTCCATCACAAATTTAAATGGCACACGGATGTGACTGGTGATATGAAATGTGTTGTAACAATGTACTAGTTGAAATTACCATTCAAATCCCTTTAAAACAAAGTTAAATAAAGGGGAAAATCCACATATCCTTTTACCGTGGAGCACCTGCTATTACCAAATGTGGGTGGTCTTTCGAGAGAATGTCAGCAGTGATTACAAGGCCATAGAATTTCTGCTGATGTGTCAGAGTTTAAGGTACAATTAACTTAAAGCTATTCAAGTCATAAGATATAAAGACAACTGTCCCAACACTTAGCATTTATAGACTATTAAGTCAGATCCATTTTAAGGCAATTTAATAATTTTCATTTCAAATAATTTCTTGAGTATCATAAAAATAGTGTCACTATGTTCCTATACTTTTCATTTTACTTTAAGCAAAAACTCATTGCCTCTCCTATAATGTATAATCCACTTAAGTTTTCACTCAGAACCAGAATTTCAGAATTGCAATCATAGCAATACAGAATAATTGTGGGCAATGTCGACAATAGATACTCTTATTTCTGCTTTGAATAAGAACTTATTTGCTGCATTGTTTACAGCATGGTATTAAAAAGATCCACATCATAGGACAAATTCTCATACAAGCCAGTTGGTTTCTTTTCACGTTATGATTATAGAAGGCACCCCTAATGACTTGGCTGGCTTGCAACTACGTGCCACAGGTCATAAGATGCAAGAAATTGAGGATGAAAAAAGGGTCACAGGTTAAACCTGACAAGTTCAAGGGCTGGTCAATGGCTCAGTTGGTTAAGAGCTCACTCAAGAGTGCCAGCTCTGAGCAACAGGGTCACCAGTTTGATTCCCAGCCCGAGCTGAGCTGCCTCTGAGCTGCCAACAGGTGGCAGGATGGCTCAGCTTAAAAAAAAAAAAACAAGTTCAGGAAATGAAAATAACCACATAAGGTGATGTGAACATAAAAGCATTCATAATTAAGGTGGGCCGTGGAGGGAAGTCACATCTTTAGCTTAAAGCTTCCTTCATCAAGTCAATGATCTTCACCTTAAGTGAGCCTGTCTATTAGTCTTTTTGCACCTAAGATGACATCCTTGGAATGTCAGTAATCCTTCTTTCCAGACCAGAGCAGGAAACTACAGTACAGTATCCCTCATTATTATTCTTGTCCGCTGATTAACTTCTCTATGTGCTGTAAAAAAGCAAACTATTAGGTTGTCAGAAAAGTCATGATGCATTTTTGCAATGAAAAACATAGAAAAAATACATCATGACTTTTCCGACAACCCAATATTAACTATCCTGCATCCACCCATGTAAAAGACGTTTTTTTCTCCAATTATATGTTATCCAATCCCAGAGATTTCTCCACTTTGCTTTCTCCCACCCACTTAATCTACCACCAAGGGATTTCATGTAACCCTCCTCCTTTGATTCTATGTGTAAAATAAGCTGCAAACTGCCATTTTGCAGAGCACTTTCTCAATCCATTGAGATTTTGCTTCCCAGCAATTGTCCTCAGTTTGGCTCAAATAAACTCTTGTAAGCTTTGTCTTCGGCTGGATGTTTTTTTGTCGACAAAATAATTATTTTGCACCCAGCCCCATCCTGCTTCTGACTAAACAACTCAAAGCTCAGTACCTATAGACTACTGATCACTATTATCTATGAAGACTAAAGATATCCTATCTTATTTTTTTTTCTTTTTTTTTTTTTTGAGGGCAGTGTCACTGGCCCTCATATGTGGGATCCGAACCTGGGCCGCTGGCTTCCCAAGCCAGCACTTAACCACCGCGCCACTTGGCTGGCCCCAGATATCCTATCTTATTAAAGCACTTGATTTCCAAGATATATATCTTTTTAACCATGTGCATAGCACACATTACTTTGTTATTAACTTTGTCCTAACTTTTCTTATTGACTTCCATTATAGTGGAATTAGGCTTTTTCCAAACAAAGTGTTATTAAAAGTAGAGTTGGTGATACTACCAACATATGACTACAAAAATCTACAGAAAACAAATGTGCAGACATAAATCTGCTGGGGAGAAAAACACATACTCTGAGTCTTTGTATTATTTAGTATTATTGGCTCTAGGACAGAAAGGGAATGGGCTTCTCAGTTCTCACCTTGTTGGAGGGAGAAACATCTAAGTTCTGAAGAAGACGCTGACAAGAGAAAAATTCTGAGCTGTCCTAAATGAAACTACAACAGGCTGGAGGGTGGGAGGAAGAGACAAGGAGAGTTAATCAATTAACAGCCCTGGACAGAAACCAACAAAAAACACTGCTCACATTGCTGAATGTATATTGAAACTTTGAATCAACTTCCAAGCTGCTATTTCAGCGCCTATCTAAAAGGAATAGCTGGACACCAGAAGTCACTGCATCTTGCTTATACATCACCATTCCAGGCTGTTGTTTGTAACCAATTGGGAGGCATCAAATCTCTCTTCTTTATGGACTATTTGCCTATCCCAGAACTTTCTCTGCTTCACCTTTTCCTCCTCCCCCTTATTTATATCTAATATAAATTCTTTCAAAACAACTTATACCTTTATTCCACAACCTCATTGTATAAAAGGGCTCCATCAACTCCAGGAAGGTAGATATGTCTTCTCCATTTAGCCCTACTGCCAGTGGTTTAGACTGTTTGCCCCAGGAACCAGTCCTTTTCTGGCTGGCATATGACTCAATAATCCCTTTCTCTCAGGAAAAACATTCAGTCTCAAAGGTTTTTAACAATAGCATAAAATATCTCTGATACACTAATTGCAAGAGTATACAGACCTGACTCTGAGATATGTATAGACAGTAGATGAGACAGGTAATAGATAGGATCAACCCTCATGCAATCTGTACAATTAACAGATTTTGTTGAGGTTATTCTACAGTTCTGAATACTTTTACTATCCTATAGTCACGCTGAAAAAGAATTATGGACAATTTGTTTCCAGGAAGACCCTGACCATATGGCCCATGGATATGCATCAGAAAACATTAAACAAATCACAATCCCTCAGCCCACAGTGCTCCCTGCAACACCATCCGACTGCCCTTCAGCACAGCCTGTTGTCAAAGGCATGAATTAGCAGATGCAGAGCCACATTTTGATGTTTATAGCTTTGAAAGCATTAATTCCATTATAAATTTGGAAGTTTCACTTTACAGATGTTGACAGTCTATATATCTGTTTGTTTCTCTATTTCATGTGATGATCATACAGGGAGGCCAGAAATAGGTCCTTTCTTCAAATGACAGTGTTGTGAGCTCATTCACATTAACAATGCCACTGATTTTGATGACATGCATTATATGCATATAATTAAAAAAATCTTTTCCCAGTTCTCAGTACTATAAAAAGCTTGATTAGGCAATTCGCGCTTTTCATTATGTCAACTAATAAGACATCAGCTGAAAGAACAGGGAAAGCCAGTAGAAAGCATGAATATTAATATGGAAAGACCTCTCTGAATGGGAGATGCCTTAAGGACCAAAATTGAATAGGAGATACGCCAAAATGTTTTAGCTGCTCAGTGCAATAGCAAAAGCATTATTGAATACAGTTAGATTTACCGTGGCTCTGATGAACAGTGAAGCATTAGATAAAACCAAGTTTTCCTATGGCTTCAAGAAGTAGAGTCACTGCGTTAGGATAGATGCCTGCGTTACTTACCTTACTGTAGGGATTTTTAAAGACCCACTCTGGTTTTTAAGTTTGCAATCATCTTGTAACACATTTTGTGATTTTGCAAGTATATATAAGCTTGATTTCTTTTTTTTTTTTTTTTGAGGGCAGTGTCACTGGCCCTCATTTGTGGGACTCGAACTGGGGCCGATGGCTTCCTAAGCCAGCGCTTAACCACCCTGCCACTCGGCCAGCCAGATAAGCTTGATTTTTGAAGGTAAATAATGAAAGCCATTCCTGAACCATACCTGAGTTTGGGCATTGGGAGTACACACCATTGCTGATGATTTTATCTTGTGCTGACATCTTCACACCAATAACATCATGGCCATGTCTCTGAGTGGTTGTCTTAGCTTGTTTACATTATAAATTCTATGCTAAAAATAAATGTGAATTGGGCTGGCCGAGTGGCGTGGAGGTTAAGCGCTGGCTTGGGAAGCCAGCGGCCCGCTTCAGGTCCCACATATGAGGGCCAGTGATGCTGCCCCTAAAAATAAATTAAATAAATAAATAAATAAATAAATAAAAATAAATGTGAATTATACATTTTGTAAATTATCCAGAGGGTTAGAGTGAATTATACAAATAATAATGTATATTTCTTCAGTGTAAGACTACCTTAAATGATGTTTTTCTGGGACTATCACTCTGGAAGCAGTGAGCTTTTCCCGAAGTAGAAGTACTCTATAGCAGTCTCTGAAGCCCCCCAAAATCGACTCCTTCATTAGATATACTGTCCTCTGAGTCTTAGAATGTTACAAGAAAAGGAGAAAGGGGACCTGAAGGAGGAGATAGCAGGCAACCAAAGATTAACCTCACTCACTTTATAATTTCAATTCTGCTACACACAGCAAAAATATCAGAATGATGTCACTTCAGCTCATAAAACTCAGTGAATTTAAACTCAGTGACCTTGAAAATCAAATTGCTCTCCTAGGTGACATCAAACAGTGGACAACGCTTCGTTCGTGGGAGCTGTCGAGAAAATCCCAGTTCATTGGGTTGTAGAGAGAATCCTTAAGTAGCACAAGAATTTTGTGAATTGCTACTGTTCTATGAATCAATTCAGAACAGTTTTATTATTTACTGTGTAAAATATTTTTATACAGCAAAGATAAAAATGCAATCGGCACCACAGTCAACATAATCCATATCAAAGAATGAGGCAAACTCATTTGGATTCCTCCCAATGCCATAAAATGGCATGCCTGGAAATGAACAAACCCACCTTCCTATCTCCTTGAAAATCTCTGGAGATTTACGTGATTTGGAGTTATTCTATTTCGTCTCCATTTATATTAAATACAGAAGCTACCTTACCAGAACGTTTATTTTCGTAACATAGGAAAATACATTGCATCTAAGCTTTGGGATCCTGAATGCATTTTTAGTTTAATAAAGAACTTAATTTAGGTCCTATTTCTAATTATAGAAACCAAGTCCATAACTTGGCAATAATCTTTTTTCTCCTATTATCTATACAAAGACTCTACAAGTGAATTGAAAATTAATTTCTTTCCCCCTTGTGTTGCAGACTATTCTGTATGTATGTACTAAAAGCTTGAGAAAATTCCTCTTATTTTGTTAAAAGGCAAAGATATTTGATGCATTCATCTTCTTCTAGGTAGCATAGGGCAAAATTGTACAGAGGTACACGAATCAAACAAAGCACATTGACTGATCCCCTGTGTTGATGATTTCATGTTTCTTTTTCTGAGTAAAATTGTACAATTTTTTGAAAATAGTTCAATTATCCTATTGCCACATCTGGATCTATATTTATCAAAAGTCATTAAACCCTGGATTCTGAATTCTCAATATAACCTTGTATTTTAGGGTGGCATGCATGCAATTGAGGGGTTCAGAACAGCCCTCCCCAAGATGTGCTACTTTGGCAGTTGGATCGTTTTGAGCTGGAGACAATCAAGGCTGTGGGCTTAAGGGAAAAGAATTTAAATTGGTGACCATTCCCATAATAAGAGTTATGAAGGGGACCAGAGATTTGATACCCCAAAATGTGTCTTTTGGGATATTGAGATTAAGCTGGTTATTAAGAAACTCTTAAAAGACTCAGAAAGAACTGGACTCTCTCCCTTCCTGCCTAAAGGAATTCAGATGTACAAACCTGCTTCAGAAAGGAAACCTTAGCATATGCATTTTAGCACATATAAATTAGCATATATGTGACAGACAGGAAGAAATCTAGCAAAGCCTCTTTCTTTCTGTGTCCCATTGCTTCTGGGATGCCCAGCAAGAATTTATTTACCAAATGCTTGCTTGTTCTCCTGCTTGTGAATGATCTACTTCCCCTTTTGAATCCCAAACCCCTGCCCCTCTTCTCTTTTGTACAGAATGGCATATAAGCCTCAGTGGCCACTGCACTCTGGGTCACTATCTTATGTACCCCCAAATGTACATTCATATAGTAAACTTTGGACATTTTCTCCTATTAATCTATCTCTGTTAATTTGATTATTAGCCCAGCTAGAAGAACCTAGAAGGTGGGAGGAAAATTATTTTTTATGTCCCCACAGTTAACACCAGAAATAACTTTTTATGACCTATCTATAGGGAAGGGCAAACTTCTAATTGCTGACCATCTGCTCTTATCGTCCTGTGAGTGACCTTCCTCCCCTTTGAAGCCCCAAGGTGATTCTCAGCTCAGAAATTCATATATACAGCATTTTCCCTTTCTGTATCTGAATGGCTCATGTATGTGGGGTCTCTGACTCTCATGTATATGGGGTTCCCATATACATATGTATAATTAAATTTGTTTATTTTCTCTTGTTAATCTGTCTCATGTTGATTTGATTATGAGACCAGCTGGAAGAACCTAGAAGGGCAGAGGAAAATTTCTTCCTCCCCTCAAAAACTACATGTGAACAGAAATGTTAAAGAAAAACACCAAAACTTCTGTTGACTAACCTTTCATTTTTAAGTCAAGATCTAAGATGAAATCATATTACACAAAGTTTTACTCTAAATATCATGCATCGTGTTATAAAGGTGCCTGTGTCACTAATGGATATATTATACAACCTAAAAGACAAAGTACACAAATTTAATGATGCACCTTCTTTCCAACTACTTTTCAGGTAAAAACTGTTTCTTTATTCAGATTGTTTAAAATTATACTAAAGGTTACTATTCATTCAGTATGTCCTACAGTGTCTGCCTAACAATCGCAACATAAGATTTGCAACTTCAGAATGCCTGAAGTATAATCTTCTGAAATCCGAACTTTAAAAATGGAGCATGGCTAAACAACTTCAAAGGAAACTTTTGCTAGGTTTGTTGAGTATTCACTTTCTGGTATAATATCTTCAGAGCGAATTGATCACAACAGGTATCTGATGTGTACCTGCAGTTTTAGGGCTTTTAAAGATTAAGATGGTTTAGTGAAGGTGATTTTTCCCTAAAAGTCTTAACATTTAAGGCTTGTACATGTTTGGGACAATTTGGGGCATCCTTGCTGAAGGAAACTGCATGCAGTCAATAACCTCCAACACTTATTGGATATTTTTCTTTGCTTCAAATCTCATTAATAAGCCTTATGAGAAGGTATTTCTGGCCCATTTTGAAGGTTATTATCTTATGGCTAAGGAGATGCAAGGGTAAGATATGTGTAGAATATCATCTCTATCTTTTAACAATCTGAATTTTAAATTACATATTCAGTGTAATCAGAGAATAAAAAATCCTTATTTCCCCATGTAGCTGTTAAGAGCTGGATATTACTTAATTTTATCTTCAGCCATATGAAATGGCATGATGTATTGGAAAACTCACAATCCCAAATGAGATGATCCTTAAAAGAATGACTTCTAAATATCAAGAGTTTTATAAAATGAGCTAAAATTATGAATAAAGTTATTTTTGCCACTGTCATTATCAAAGAAACAGATTTGTCATAAACGTGAACAGCAAACAGAATGGAATACTGAATAGTTACCATGTTATTAAAAATCACAACCTTATAATGGATTATAGTGGGCCCCTAGTACCAAACATAGCAATAAAAGGAAAAGAGAATAAACCTGTTTCAAAATAGGATGTGTTTTCTTCTGTGACAATTATACTTCATTAAAGCAAGATGGACTATTTCAAAATAGCCCTTGTCCCTGTGGCACCAGTTAGTCATTGTTTCTCTAATTTGGAGATAGGGAACTAACCTGAAGTGCCCTAAGACCACCACCAAAATCTTGTAAAAACATGAATATAGTTAGAAACAGGTGGTGTTGGGTTAGCAGGTGAGAGACAAAATATTTTGTTAGCTAACAGTGGTAAGTGTGGCAGTGCTTCTTCCCAGGAAGAAAAATATTAAAAATAATAAACCTAATCTCCATGAAGAATATTCACTGAATGATTTCCTGAAAAAATAAGAACAATTTCTCTATTTAATGGACAACTGCTTAAAAAAACTGAAGATAAGAATTACATGTCCCTATAAGATTGTGATGGTTACTTTTATGTGTCAACTTAGCTAGGCTATAGTATAGAGTTATTTAATCAAATACTAACTAGGTTTTGTTGTGAAGGTACTTTGTAGATGTGGTTAACATCTACAATGAGTTGATTTTAAGTAAAGGAGATTACTCTTGAAAATGTGGGTGGGCTTCATCCAATCAGTTGAAAGGCCTTAAGAGCAAAAAGTCAGGTTTCCCAGCAAGAAGGAATTCTGTCTCAAGATTCCAGCATCAACTCCGGCCTGAGTTTCCAGCCTTCCCATCTGCCCTACAAATTTTAGGCACACCAGACTCCACAACTATACCAGCCAATTACTTAAATTTCTTTTCTTTCCCTTCTCTTTCCCTTCTCTTTCCTTCCTTTCCTTTCTTCTCTCTCTCTCTCTCTCTCTCTCTCTCTCTCTCTCTCTCTCTCTCTCTCTCTCTCTCTCTCTCTCCTTCTTTCTCCCTCTTACACACATACACAAAGTCTTTAAATATTTTCACAAATGGAAAAGACAAGATTCTGATTTTTGAATTATCTGCTAATTGAAATGGCGTTATCCATACCTACAACTTACAGCCTGTATTTTGTAACATGGGTCAGTACACAGAGGTCAAAACTCAGGTGACATTACATCTAAACATGACACTGATTTAAAGAAAACCGGGAATTCTGTTCTAAGTCAATGGTTTCATAGTTTTTTACAGAGCCAAACAAATAGACCAACGTAAGGAACAATTTTGTGAGTGACCCCATCAGTATTCTCATACTGTTGGAACCTTGAAGGAATTGAGGAATGAGCTGCTTTACATATCCTCAGGCTCTTTAGAAATAATACCCTAAAAAAATTTAATTAAAAAGACAACTACCCCAATTGACAACCAACAAAAACCAAAATAAAGTCATCCAACTTCCTATGTAAATGGACTGTTCTTTCACCCCTGGATATGTTAATCAGATTTATGTGGTAGAGAAAGAAAAACCATTACATCAGTAAGACTCATGGGCTATTTTTTTTAAATAAAAATGGTTGTTTAGGACCAGCCGAGTGGCGCGGTGGTTAAGCCCTGGAAGCCAGACACACACCCCCCTTCAGTCCCACATATGAGGGCCAGTGACACTGCCCTCAAAAAAAAATGGTTGTTTGATTAAGGAGATTAGCATCTGCTTGGACAGATACTAGAGTCAAACAGTGTGATCAATTATATCCTTAAGAGATTCAATGGAAACCCAGTTTGCCTATTTGCCTCTTTAAATATCTGATGGACATTCTAAGACACAGTTTCATTGATGAAATACTTCCACTCAATCTTTTCAAAATACGCACATGCTTTCTATAACTTAAATTTAAAATGTTTCTCCGCTATTACTTCTTGCCTTCTCTTATGTCATAAAGGAAAGTACCTGAATGATACTTGAAATTATGAATGATATACAGCATCTCTTTTAGAGATAGTTCTCAAGAACTGAGGTCAGCTCTTTGGGAAAGAATACAATCTTTTCCATGGGAGAAACAAACTAACCTAAGTCAACTAGGAGGATAAAAGAAAAATAGAAATGGTTTTCTTTAATTTTAGATAATTTCTTTTAGGATTCAGAAAAATCCTGACTACTTGTGAAATAATGAATATTCGATAGGGTATTCTGTTGTGACAATATTCTACATGAGATTGACCCCCAACCAAACAAAAACCCCATGCAACCAGTTATCACAGCACCACTTAAAAAGTGTCTTTCTCATTCAACTATAAAGTATTTCCTGTCTTAAGTATTTTTCAAGGCATGCTCCTTCTCTTTCCTTTGGAAACTGGTTTTGTTACCTTAGGCAGAAATAACAGGGCCCCGGGTAGAGAAGGGGGAGGAAGGGAAGAAGGAAGTGTGGGAAAACAAAGGAGGGAGGACATGAGATCATTCTTTTTTTAAAAAAGATTTTATTGGGGGAGAGGAACAGACAAGTTGCTGTCCTTTTGTTCTTCAGTCTAGTTGTGGAGGACGTCGCTTCACTGGCCCATGTTGGTATTATCATTGCGCTCTTCCCAGCTGAGGCAGTAGCTCCCTGACCAGTGGACGGCCACTCACGGCAGCTCACAAAAGCACATGCCAGCTGCTGGCCAGCCCCACTGCAGCCTATGCCATTGCCGGCAACTCACAGCAGCCCAGCTCCAAGTCGAGCTGTTGTTCACCATCTTAGCTGTAGAGGCACAGCATCACTGGCCCTCATGTGGGATCCGATCCAGTGCCCTGCTACTCAGAGCTGGCATCCCAAGCCAACTCTTAACCAACGCGTAACACAGCCAGCCCCCGAGATCATTCTTAAGAAAAGGTGCAGCTACCAGACTGGCCAGAACTAGATTTCGGTAGCCAATAGCAGACCCAGGACTCCATCTTGCCCCTTAAGGTGAACTTTAGCTCCTTGTAATGGATTCTAATATTATTAGCATTACAGGGAGGGAAAATCTCCACCTACTGGGTTGCCATGAAAGTTCTGACAAGGGCCAAATAAGCGGGGGTGGGTGGGTGGGTGGGGGAATCCCTCCACCCAACGGGAAGCAGTGGTCAGCAAGACGTGCCTGGGAATGCCTATACCACCCCGAAGTCTTGAATATTTCACACCCTCATTTGAAAAATAATAAATTCCCAAGCCTCAATCTTCTTTAGTGCAGTGGTTATTCTCCAAGCCTGCCCACTTCCACCATTCTGGGAGTATACTATTCTAACCTCTTTCAATAAATTTACCACTTGCTCAGCTTATTCAGGGCACCTTTGAGTTCTTTCCTGCCGCATAACCAGGAACTCACTCCCCAGCAAGTTTAATCAGTACTATTTTATGCTTTCTTTTCTTTTCATGAAAGAAAGGAAACCTGTGATAATATTCCTTGCAAATCTAAAGAGAAAAAGGAGCAAGGGCAAATAGACTGAATGACAATGATATAAAAGTTATTTAAGAAATATATTTAGTAATAATCATAACCAAGGACCTTTCTTATTCTTCTTCTCTACAGAATCTAATAGAAAAGGCACATATAGTTTAAAAAATTCATAATCAGTAAAATATTGATGATCTGAACACTCATTAGCTTTTAAACTTTTGTTGTTACTAAATATGCATTTAAGTTAATATACTAAATATAGATACAGTTGAAAAGATAGTAAATATAATTTTACTGTTCCTCATAATTAAGGGCTACCCTAATGAATACAAGGTGTTTAACAGAATATGAGTCTTTGCCCCTCCCTGACTGCTTTGTGAATTCTTTCTGTCTCCTCCAGGATGTACGAAAATTCACTCATTTCCCTCTGCCATCAAAGAGCCTGCCTATAATAGTATCATGTCCCTTTCCTCATTTGCAGCTTCTCTTCTGCTAATGGTTTTAGAAATCAGATAATGAAGCCTTTTTGTCACTTTAAAAGAAGGCAAAAGTTTCTAAACTAGGATTTAAAGAAATTGTATATGCATAAAATGCATAAGTATTAGAGTATCTGTAATGTACTGCAAACCCCAGGCAGCCATAATCTTTCTGTAAATGGTTACCGCTCACCTGTTTTGCCCACTCTGAACATAATTTTGATTGAAAACATCAGTCAGGGTCTGTATTATATACCTATGGTTGCAAGGGACAAAATCCCAACTCAAATGCAACTTTAAAGAAAGGAAAGAAATCCATTGTTTCGAATTACTGAAAACTTGAAGGTGGGTTAGCTTCAGGCAAAGCTTGATCAATGGGCTAAAATGATAACGTCGATAATGCATTTCTCTTGATCTTTCTGCTCAATGTTCTATAGTGTTTTTTACACTTGGATTCTATACTGACACTTCTATATCTGTGAAATCCAGACTCTTGCCTTATAGATACAAAATTGCTGCATCAACTGCAAGGCTCATATCCTTTTCCCATGGTATCAAAGGGAAAAATAAAGTCTTCTGTGGTAGAAATTGTATGACTTCTAATTGACGTGAATTACATTCCCTGGAACCAATCACTGATGCCTAGGGGACTGCATGTACTCAATGGCTTATGCCAAGGAGAGCTCCGAATGAGGTAACCATACACAGATCACTTGGCTTATAATGGATGGAGGTATTATTTATGTGAGAAATAGGAACAAAAATTTCCATGACGAGGTTCAGAAACCTATTGTAATGTGTACAGACGTTTTGAAAATAAATTACTAAGAAATATACACAATACTCTAAAGAGTTAACTTGGACTTGAATGTGTTAACAGAAACTAAAGTTTATACACAGTATAATGATTCGAAATGCTAATAAGACTTGATCTTATATAAAGCAATAAAGATTATACCCAAAAAGCCAAGGGCCGGCCGAGTGATACGGTGGTTAAGTGCTGGCTTGGGAAGCCAGCGGCCCCGGTTCGGTCCCACATATGACGGCCAGTGACACTGCCCTCAAAAAAAACAACAAAAAAAAAACACCAAAAAGCCAAAAAGAAGAAAATTTCGTCACATTACCCAATCAAAAATCATAATACCTGGGGCCGGCCGAGTGGCGCATTGGTTAAGCGCTGATTTTGGGATGCCAGCGGCCCCGGTTCGGATCCCACATGAGGGCCAGTGACACTTCCCTCTACAGCTAACAACAGCTCCACCTGGAGCTGGGCTGTGCAAGCCCCGGTGATGGTGTGGGCTGCAGCCCCTGCTGCAGTGGGCTGCCATAGGCTACAGTGAGTGGCCCGCAGCCAGCGTGAGCGGCTGGCAGCCAAGCGTGAGCTGCCAATAGCTGTGGTGAGCGACATCCAGAGGCCAGTGACCGATCTGCCTCATCCGGGAAGAGCACAATGATGATACCAACAGTGAAGCAACATCCTCCGCAACTAAACTGAAGAACAAGAAGACAGCAACTTGTCTGTTCCCCTTCCCCGATTCCCCAACGCTGTTCACCTCCACCAAATCCCCAATAAAATCTTTAAAAAAACAAAAAATCATAAAACCTGGGCCAGCCAAGTGACGCATTGGTTAAGAGTTGGCTTGGGGGCCGGCCGAGTGGCGCAGTGGTTAAGCACTGGCTTTGGGAAGCCAGCGGCCCCGGTTCGGTCCCACATATGAGGGCCAGTGACACTGCCCTCAAAAAAAAAAAAAAAAAAAAAAAAAAAAAAAGAGTTGGCTTGGGATGCCAGCTCTGAGCAGCAGGGGCCTTGGTTCGGATCTGACATAGAGGGCCAGTGACACTGCAACCTCAACAGCTAAGACGGTGACCAACAGCTCGACCTGGAGCTGGGCTGCGGGCAACAGCGTAGGCTGCAGTGGGGCTGGCCAGCAGCTGGCATGTGCTTTTGTGAGCTGCTGTGAGCCACCCGTGAGCAGCCATCCAATGGCTTGAGAGCAACTGCCTCACCCAGGCAGAGCGCAATGACGATAACAACATGAGCCATTGAAGCAACGTCCTCCACAACTAGATTGAAGAACAAAAAGACAGCAACTTGTCTGTTCCCCTCCCCCAATTCCCCAATAAAATCTTTAATAAAAAAAATCATTAAAATCCCAATATTTGAAAATTAATCTCTTAAATAAAATAATAAATACACAAAAACAAAATATGAGATTTAGTGAAAACTATATACAGAGGCAAATACAGTAAGTCCCAGACTTACGAACATTCAAGTTGTGAACAAATCGCGGAAGTAGCTCACGTGACCGCTGGACATTGTCACAGTGGTGCCGCTGTGTGCTTACTGTACAGTGCGATAGTGGACAGTAGTACAGTGCTCAATCAGAGCCGAGGATGTCCGTAAGCAAGAGGAAAAGCAGTGGTGATGTGGAGGGTACTGCTAGGAAGCATCAAAGGTGTACACGACTCACTTTGTGGGGCCTATGAATGAATCCGATTTATGAACTTTCTCCTGGAATGTAACTCGTTTGTAAGTCATGGACTTACTGTACATAGCCTTAAAATCAAAGAAACAAGCATTTAATTCAACAAATCTTTAAAAATGATACTAAAGGAATCGGATTTTTGCTTGCAAAAAAACAACACAGAATAACAAGGACTGGATTTACCCTCCTACTTGAAGCAATTGTAAAAAAATACATACAAAATATATGAAACAGTGGTTGTCAAGACACTACATATGACACAACGAACCATATGGATCCCTGATAGATGCAAACAAAGCTAGTTGAAGTCTGTGGTGTCCCAAGGTGACTGTATTGAGAGTTCTAATCCTCAACACGGGGGAGGGAGAACACAGGTCAAGCCTGACAAAACAGAGCTGTGAGTCTGGAGAGACCCAGGTAGGTTAAGTTTGTAGAACACAGCATTGGAGATAAGACAGCTGCACAGAAAGTAAACTCCAGAGATACAGAGAAGGTCCCCCTCAAGTTTTCAGTTGATATTGATCAGTGCATGTATATTAGAAAACGACACAAGACTAGAGAAAGCACCACGATACAGGATTAGAAGTATGATACACGGTGCTTACAAGGGGCTGGGAACAGTGCCTTTTCCCACCAGCCAGACAGGAAATCCTCATGAATAATGGGGGTTTGAGGATTTTAATCTGAATATTCTTCCCTCAGTAGTGTGGAATAATTAGCTCCACACTGAATGTTGCTCTTATCCTGCTGATAAGTCTTAAAAGTTAAGTCCTCAAAAGTTTTCAATTAAGTGAAATTCAGAACAAAGATCAAGAATATTTATAGGAATGCAAAAATATACAGCATCCAAAAAGGTAAAATGTATAATGTCTGACAACCAAATATTACCAGGCATAAAAAAATAAAGAAATACAACCAATTTGCAGTCGCTTTGGAAGGCAGTGTGGAAGTTACTCAAAAAATTAAGAATAGAATTACCGTTTGACCCAGCAATCTCTCTCCTGGGTATATACCAAAAAAAATCTGAAAACATTTATCCATAAAGATATATGTACTCTGACATTCACTGCAGCATTATTTACAAGGGCCAAGACATGGAAACAACCAAAGTGTCCTTCGATAGATGATTGGATAAAGAAGATGTGGTATATATAAAAAATGGTATACTACTCTGCCATAAGACAGAATACTGCCATTTTCGACAACATGGATAGAACTTGAGACTATTATGCTACGTGAAATAAGTCAGACAGAAAAGTTGAGAATCATATGACTTCACTTGTATGTAGGGTATAAAACTGAAAGCAACAAAGCAACAAGACAAATAAAGAAACAAAAACTCATAGACACAGGCAATAGTTTAGTGGTTACCAGAGGCTAAGGAGGGAGGGGGGATGGTAGATGAAGGTAAAGGGGGTAAAATATATGGTGATGGAAGGAGAACTGACTCTGGGTGGCGAACACACAATGTGATATATAGATGATGTATTATAGAATTGTACACTTGAAATCTATGTAATTTTACTAACAATTGTCACCTCAATACATTTAATTAAAAAAAAAATACAACCAATAATGAAAAGAAAAATCAGTCCATGGAAAAACTGACATAGATATTGGAATTAGTAGATAAAGATATTAAAATACTTATTGGAACTGCATTCTATATGTTTAGAAACATAAAATGTATTGTAAAATATTAAAATCAAATTTCTAGAGATTTCTAAAGTATTTGAGATGGAAAATATATTATGTCAATTCATAACTGATTAGATATTATAGTAGAGAAGAATGATAAACTTGAAGACATAGCAATAAAAACTATCTAAAATGAAACAGAGGAAAAAAAGAGCTTAAAGAAAAATAAAAAAAACAATCATCAGTGAGCTGGGGGATAAGTAAACCAGTCAAATATACATGTAATTGGAGTTGTCAAAGGAGAGGCAAAAAAATTATTTGAAGAAATAATGGCCACAAATTCTCATATTTGATGAAAACTATAATGCCATAGATGCAAAAAGCTCACCATACCACAAGCACAAAAACTTGGAAAAACAAACAAACAGCAAGTCATTTAATAAACATTGCTTAAAACCAGAGATAGAGGTCTTAAAATTGGGCAGAAAAACAAAAACAAAAAAACTACTTCATACAGAAGAACAACGATAAGGATGACAGCCAATTTCTTGTTAGAAACAACACAAGTGAGAAGACACTGAGCAACATCTTTGAAGTATTAAAACAAACAAACAAAAAATCAATCTAGAATTCTATACTCCGTTAATCTATCTTCAAAAAACAAGGTGAAATAAAAACTATTTCAGACATATAAAGGCTGAAAGAATTCAGCAGCAGCAGACCCACACTATAAGAAATATTAAAGAGTATGTTACAGGCAGAAGGAAAATATACCAGATATCAGTCTAGTTCCTTTTTTTCTTTGTTTGAGGGCAATGTCACTGGCCCTCATATGTGGGACCCGAACCAGGGCCGCTGGCTTCCCAAGCCAGCACTTAATCACCATGCCACTCAGCTGGCCTGGCAGTCTGGTTCTATACAGAGGAAAGAACAACACTAGGAATGACAACAATTTGGGTGGATATGAAGGATGTTTGTATGCTTACTATTTATCTCTTTTAAAGATAATTGACTATTTAAATAAAAATTATAAAAGTTTGTATAGTATGAATTAAGTGGTATATCATTTGAGACTCGACTGTGATAAGTTAAAAATGTATGTATATAATGTCAATCCAAAAGCTACCACTAAAGTAATAAAACAAAGAGTTTTAACTAATAAGCCAACAAAGAGATAAAATAAACAATTAAAAATAATGAATTAGTCCAAAAGGGAGCAGAAATTAAGCAAATAGAAAATGAAGAGCAAGATGGTCAGTTTAAACCAATGTCAATAATTACATTGAATGTAAATTGTCTTAACACCCCAATTAAAAAGCAGAGATTTTCAGATCAAATAAAAAAGCAAGACCCAAATATATTCTTCCTATAAAAAAACGTACTATAAACACACAAATAAGTTAAGCACAGAAGAATGGGGAAAAAATTACCAAGCTAACACAGATCAAAAGAAAGCTGAAGAGAGGTCCGCTGAGTGGCGCATTGGTTAGGAGCTGGCTTGGGATGCAAGCGGCCCCGGTTGGGATCTCACATATGAGGGCCAGTGACACTGCCCTCTACAGCTAACAACAGCTCCACCTGGAGCTGGGCTGCGAGCCCCGGCGACGGTATAGACTGCAGCCCCTGATGCAGTGGGCTGCCATAGGCTACAGTGAGTGGCCGGCAGCCAGCGTGAGCTGCCAATAGCCGCGGTGAGTGACCATCCAGAGGCCGGTGACCGATCTGCCTCATCCGGGAAGAGCACAATGATGATACGAACATGGGCCAGTGAAGCAATGTCCTCTGCAACTAGACTGAAGAACAAAAAGACAACAACTTGTCTGTTCCCCCTCCCTGATTCCCCAACGCTGTTCCCCTCTCCCAATTCCTCAATAAAATCAAAAGAAAGCTGAAGTGTTCTAGTCCATTTTATTTTGTTTGTTTGTTTGTTTTGTTTTGTTTTTTTGAGGGCAGTGTCACTGGCCCTCATATGTGGGACCCGAACCGGGGCAGCTGGCTTCCCAAGCCAGCGCTTAACCACCGCACCCACTCGGCCGGCCCGTGTTTTTTTGTTTTTTTTGTTTTGTTTTGTTTGTTTTTAGTCCATTTTAGAGCAAAGAATGTTACTAAGGATAAAGAAGTTCATTTCATAATGATAAGGGGTTATAGTCAACAAGAGGACAAAACAGTCAAATGTTTATCACAGAGCTTCAAAATACATGAAAAACTGATAAAACAAAAAATTTAGAGAGAACCCTCTCTTCCTTTAAATATTTAGGAAGATAAAAGGCATGAATGAATTTAAATAAACCAAGGATGACTCAGCCTGGGATGAAATGGATGACCTGGAAAGGAAAAATAAAAGGTCTTCCAAGGAGGTGCAGAGCATTGGAATTTGGGGACGTGGAGCCCACAAGTAGGAAACGCCAAGGAATGACTGGAGGAAATGAAAGAGAAAAGAATCTCACTAGAATCCGGGAGGAGCTGAAGGAAACTAATATTTAGAAGGAAAAGTGAACAAAAGAAATGAGAAATAAGGTTCATCTCTCACAGGGGAGAACGATCTTCACACAGATGAGAAAGGTCAAATGGGTATTGCTAGTAGGTGATTTCCCAGTGCCAACACACAACAAGCAGGTGCAGGAAAAAAGATCAACAGGATACTGGAGTGAACTGGACGATGATATAATATTACAGGAAGTGCTGTTATTTCTATGTAAGGTTTAGATTAAAATCTCATTTAGGCTCACTGCTTTACTATCTTGAAAAGAGCTGACACATTTTCAGCCTTTCTCCCATGTAGAGAATTCATGAAGTGTCCCTTTAAAAAAGTCACATCTGCCACATTTGAAAATGTACCACACACACACACACACACACACACACACACACACACACACACCAAATATCTTTATGATTTTGAAATATGGAGTTGCATTCTCTCCAATGCCAGATTTTCTATTTGCTAATAAATTAGAAACTTTGGGAAGAATATTCCTTTTTTTAGGTCACAATATTAATTAACAGCTACAATGATAACAGTAGTTACTCTTATTTTTTTTTTTCACACATTTTAGAAGGAGAGAGGGCTGTCTTCCCCTAAAAAGGAGAGTTTATATGTGGCCCTTACTGTATGCTAAGCACTATTCTCTATGGTTTACAAATATTAACCCTTTTAATCCTAACACCAGTCATATGAGGTAGCTACTATTATTTCCTCTTTATGGATGTGTAAAACCAAGGCACTGAGAGATTAAATGATTTGCTCAAGGTCACACAATTAGTAAAGCAGTGAAGCTGGGATTTGAACCCAGGTAGCCTGGTTCCAGAGTGTGAGCTTTGGAACACTAAACTGTGCTGCTGGCAAGAATCCATGAAACACACAGAAGAACTTTGAAATGTTTGGGTGAACAATCAGATTACAAGCTAGGATGCAACACAGTGTTCATTTAAAGTTAATTTTAGAGGATCCCATTTTATCATAAAGCCTAAATAGAAGACTTTTCTAAGTTTCATTTTCTCCTAAAGTTATCTTCCTTCTCAGATGGGAAGGATTCCCAGAAGTACATGTCCTTCCTTCTAGGAACAAGAGAGTCACCTCAATGTATCACATTTAAATCAGCTATTTTTTTTATGGCAACTGTGAAGGAGCCATCATTAAATAAGACTAAATAAGACTCTGAGGAAGAAAAAAACTGGATCATAAAGTCACAAGTCTTGGGCAATCATTTTAATCCTTTCAATCCTCCCCTCTCCTGTTTGGTTTTGAAATATTTCAGTTACATTCAAGAACACTTGCTTTCCAGACCAAATACTGACGAACTGCCAACAAGTCAAGTTTACTTCTAACCCCATTTTGTCATACTCCTAAGTATCCCTGGTCTACAAGGAGACCTCATCCCAGGACCCATCTGGAAATACACAGCTCAAGCAAGCCAGTCTTAACACTGGTTTAGTGTGAACATTTTCACCCTATAACCTTAAACCCAGTAATGAAATAGAAAACAGCATGTTTGTGTGATTTTCATCATGTTAGAAAGAAACAAAATCTGATGACCACCCAACCAACAGTGTTAAGGAAAAGGGAATTTATAGTTTTGAAAACATTAAGATGCTTGCTGGAAATCTTATCCCATGCATTAAATAATCACTGGTCACAAAATATTATTTTTTTTTAAAAGATTTTATTGGGGAATTGTGGGAGGGGAAGAGCATTGGAGAATCAGGGAAGGGGAACAGACAAGTTGCTGTCCTTTTGTTCTTCAGTCTAGTTGTGGAGGACGTTGCTTCACTGGCCCATGTTGGTATCATCATTGTGCTCTTCCCGGATGAGGCAGATCGGTCACCGGCCTCTGGATCATCCCTCACCGCGGCTATTGGCAGCTCACACTGGCTGCCAGCCACTCACTGTAGCCTATGGCAGCCCACTGCAGCAGGGGCTGCAGCCTACACCGTCGCCGGGGCTCGCAGCCCAGCTCCAGGTGGAGCTGTTGTTAGCTGTAGAGGGCAGTATCACTGGCCCTCATATGTGGGATCTGAACCGGGGCTGCTGGCATCCCAAAACCAGCTCTTAATCAATGCGCCATTCAGCCGGCCCTATTCAACTTTTATTATCTTTCTCAACAAAGTTTTACAGTTCTCATCATATTGATTCTGTACATTTCCTGTTAAGTTTAAGCCCATGTATTGGGTTGTCAGAAAAGTCATTTTTTCTAAGTTTTTCTTTGCAAAAATGCCTCATGACTTTTCCGACAACACAATATTTCACAATTTCTTGTAATCTCTTGATTTGGAATAAATGTATTTGAAGAGAGAAGCAATATTTTGAGGGGTATTAATGGCAATGTGTCTTTTACCATAATAATTTTTCTTTTAATTTAAACATTCACTGTATTGTTTGATTACACCTCGTATATTCATTCTGTTGTGAAATTCCAGAATATTTGTTCTCCTTCAGTGTGCTTTACAAAACTCCTGCTATTGTTAATTTTTATGCCAGGAATCACATCATTATTCAGGCAGTAATGTACCCCTGCAAGTCAGAGTGCTCTTTGCGTCATATATTCTATATGTGTCTCTCTATTGAATGCCACATTTTTTCTGATCCCACTAAATCAATGAAAAAATTTCTATAGAATTTTTTTTTAACTTAAAGCAGTTTTTAGCTTGGAATGAGCTGAAAATGACTCACCCAATGAGCGACACCAAACCCTGTAGCAGCAGAAGAACCTAGTGTTGCTATCTATTTTATACCCATTTTTAAATACTACTTTGTGATATTGTTTTTGATGGATGATTGTGGATAAATAATGATGGATTACTTACTTGTCAATTCACAGATGTTAACCAAACTTCATACATATTTGGTTGTTCAAGAGTTAACAGTTTATTTTCTATCATTGATTCATGTACTCATCAAGAAATACTTAGGGCCGGACGAATGGCTCAGTTGGTTAAGAGCTTGCTCAAGAGTGTGAGCTGAGCTCTGAGCAACAGCTGTTCGATGCCCAGCCTGGCCTGAGCAGCCACTGAGCTACCAATAGGTGGCAGGATGGCTCAGCTAAAAAAAAAAAAAAAAAAAAAAGAAATATTTATTATTTGCTATTTACCCAGGCACAGTATTAGGCTCTTAAAAAAAAAGAGCAGGGCCGGCCGAGTGGCGCATTGGTTAAGCACTGGTTTTGGGATGCCAGTGGCCCCGGTTCGGATCCCACATGAGGGCCAGTGACACTGCCCTCTACAACTAACAACAGCTCCACCTGGAGCTGGGCTGTGCGAGCCCCGGTGATGGTGTGGGCTGCAGCCCCTGCTGCAGTGGGCTGCCATGGGCTACAGTGAGTGGCCCACAGCCAGCATGAGCGGCTGGCAGCCAGCGTGAGCTGCCAATAGCCACGGTAAGCGACATCCAGAGGCCAGCGACTGATCTGCCTCATCCGGGAAGAGCGCAATGACGATACCAACAGTGAAGCAACATCCTCTGCAACTAAACTGAAGAACAAAAAGACAGCAACTTGTCTGTTCCCCTTCCCCGATTCCCCAACGCTGTTCCCCTCCGCCAATTCCCCAATAAAATCTTTAAAAAAAAAAAAAAAAAAAAGCAATGCAAAGCCCCTATTCTGATGGCCCATGCATTCTAATAAAGGGGGCAGTTTGGAGAGACAAACAAATAAAAATACATATTGTCAAATGGTGATATATTCTTTAAAAAAACAATCTGGGTGATAGTAAGAAAATGAAAGCAATTACATCAATTTATTTAACTATGGAAGATGTTACCCAAATAGCACTGGTTTCCTTCTAAACATCTGGCGCACATCAATGCAAAAAGGAATGATTTGGGATCTATTGTGTTTTACTTGCTCCTCTTATAAAGAAAATAATAGAAGTTCTCTGCAAAGGATCTGATGGAAGGTATGAATCTTTACCATGCACTGCAGAGATATAGGATTTACAATTTCAAGGGAAACTGTGAACATGTTCCTTAATGATTAAGAACCTCTTCTTTACTATCTGTGGTTAGTCCTCATGGGTTGGCATATTCCAACACATTCAATAAACACTGAGCACTTAGAGTTAGCCGGAGAGTCTATTAGGAACTACACATTTGGGACAAATAGTATTCCAAGAACATATTTCTTCAGGTGAAGCATAGTAGATTAAAACTATCATCCATACCATGCCAGCAAAAGAGTATGAGGGTGAGAAGAGTGAGGAATTCTGAATTATCTGATAAAGTGGAACATTTACTAGGTTTGAAGGCCTAGGTTTTGGGTTTGGACCTAGGACATCATAAATTATGACATTTTTATTATAGGATAGCGACTTTTCTCCCCAATAGTAGAAAATGTTCATATGAATAGTAAAGCAATACAAACTAAGCATCCAGAAATATTTTCCAAAATTTTAGGGCTTTAATTGGATTAAATTCAGAACCAGCAAATTCTTTTCATGTAATTACTTGTCACAAAATGCTAACATAAAATGTAAGGAGAAAATCCAATGGAAGCCTTAAATTTTCACTAAATGTGAAGGCAGAAATCATAACACAGGTAATATATTCCCTCACAGCTGCAGCAACATTTTGCTCTATTTTTTTTCCCTACCAACCACATTGGTGTATTGTGATGATCAAATGAGAAAATGTATGAGACACTATTTTGTAAACTATAAAGTATCCTGAGAAGAAGGCTTATTGTTATTATTTAGGCTCAAAAGGAAACTCATATTCCTTCAATCTGGGGGCTAATTATATCAAAAACACTAATCAGAGATTCTTAATCACGAGGATTGATCTCCTAGCACTTGTTTTATGGAATCACCACTTGAGATTCCTGCCATTAATCAGCTCCCACTGAGCTTTCAAGATTACTGAGAATGAGGCACACCATCAACACTTTTTCCAATTTGAAAAACTGTATGTAGCTAATGACAGTTATTTCTTTTGTGGGCATGTGCAATCGATATGCATAAGGTCCCTTCACAGCAACAACACTAATAGTGAACAGTCATACAGCATTTACAACATGTCAGATACTATTCTAAGAACTCCACCTATCTTAATTCATTTAATGTCTCATAGCAATAAATGGAGGTACAATCAGTCTCTGGACAGGTGTGGGTGGTCTGTTGGAATTTACTGCAACTTCTGCTGCTTACCAATTTGGTTAAAAGAAGGATCATTTAAAGAGAGGCATTTTGTGGATTAATTAACACTTTGTTCTGAAAACAGAAGAGTCCGACTTGCCTTCTAGCCGATTTGTGGGACTATACAGAGGGTGGCAAAAAAAATTATACACATTTTAAAGGGAAAAAAATTGCATTAAAATTGTAATACTCAATATATACCGATAACAAAAGATGAATACAAGTCATGTGCATATGATTTTTTGGCACCCCCAGTATACATGTCCTCATCCCAGAAGTAAGTTGTAGGAATATATGATGGTAGGACCAAAACTTTGTACAAAAAACAACATCTGATCAGCTCTCACACACTCCAAATTCAAGAGTCCCACACAATGAAGTATCAAAGAGATGATATTTTCCTAGAAGACTCTGAAGAATTATAGCAAAGAAAAAAAGTTTTTTTTTTTTTTTAATTTATTGTTTTAAACAGGCATGCTCTTCTACAGGTTGGCCAGAGTAAGAGAGCTACAAAACACATTATGTCACCGGATGTAGCACTGTCAGAGACTACAGTCAGCAGAGTGTGTCTAGTGGAAGAAATTACTGGCAGTGCATATGGTCTGGATTTTACATGCACTTGGGACTGCTCACAATGGAGATGGATGGAAAGCTGACAGGAGAGGCAGGTTGTTTAATGATCAGAAGTCCTTTTTTAGTTGAGTTAGGGTTACCTACAGTTAGGAAGCACAGGACTATGTTTTTCCAACTTCTTGATGAGTGCTCAAACTAGGAGATGCTTACTTACTGAAGTTCTAAAAAAAAAAAAAAAAATCATTCTCTCCATTCCAAAGAGATCTGATGTGCAATTGAGGTAATATGAGTAACCTTAGTCACTTACATTGTCTAAATGCTTTTTTAATGGCCAATTGAATTTTTTAATGAGACTTCATTTTAGAACAGTTTGAGATTTATGTAAAAATTATGAAGATAGTACAGAAGTATCATATTCCCTACAACCAATGTCTCCTATTATTAATATATTACTTTGGTATATTTATTATAAATAATGAATCAATATTGATATATTATGTTTAATTAAAGTCCATACTTTATGCATATAAGTATTTACTTAATTTTTATCTAATGTCTTTTGTGTTCCAGGATCCCACCTAGGATACCACATTACATGTAATTGTCTCATCACCTTGGACACCTCTTGTCTGTGACAGATTCACAGACTTTCCTTATTTTGGATGAACTTGAGAGTTTTCTGGAGTATTGGTCAAATATTTTGTAGACAACCCTTTAATTAAAATTTGTCTGATGTTTTCCTCATTATTAGATTAGGGTTATGCGTTTTAGGGAGGAAGATGAGAGGTAAAAGTGCCATTCTCACAGCAAGAGTATATATTATCAACATGACTTACCGATGATGGTAACCTTGATCACCTGGGGAGATAGTGCTTATCAGGATTATCCACTATGAAGGTTTCCCTTTTTCCACCTTTCCATACTGACATTGGGAAATCACTATGCACAGCCCACACTTAAGGAGTGGGGAGTTATGTTCCACTTCTTTAAGGGTGGAGCATCTACATAAATTTTTTGAAATAATTCTTTGCTGATTTGTCTCTCCTCCCCATTTATTTGATCATTTCTTTATATTAGTATAGAATCCTGCATATTTACTTTTTACGTTGGGTAATAATCCAATAATATTATATTTATTTTCTTGCTCAAAGTGTTTCAGCTTTGGCTACTGGGGGCTCTTTCGTGTTGGCTCATTTGTCCCTTTGACATACCCTCATCATTGTGGAGTCTTCTTGAGCATTTCCATACATTCTGACACTGCAAGATGCTCCTGGCTCATCCTATATATTTCCTGCTCCAGTCCTTGAATCCATCAGTTTTTAAAGAGCCATGGTCTTTTTTACTGGAGAATTTATATTGAAAACACAATCTATGTAGTAGGTGTGCTCACTGCTACTGGGATAACATGGCTCCTAGGCCCTCTTTACTCTCAGAGCAAGGAAATACATGTGTATACTATTGAGTTGTCGGAAAAGTCATGACATATTTTTCCTATGTTTTTCATTGCAAAAATGCATCATGACTTTTCCGACAACCCAATAACATATATACATATCTAGATATTTATAAATATGACCAAATTTATATTGTTTCTACTTAATGACATTCATTCCAAATAGAACAAGGAAGATGAAGTAAATCATTCCATATGTTCGCCACTTCACACTTATAGTTGCTTTTTGAGAATTAGTCTCCCCTATTGCAAGATGTAAGATGTACAATTTTGTCATCCCATGTGTTGAAAAATTTATGGCTAAAGGGTCAAACTGTAAACCAGACAATCTCTAGTAAATATGAGTAGAAATAATCATAAGGCCTTTAATCAATACACAGCATCACCTACACTGTTTTTTGACTGCCTGATAGGCTATTGCTAAACCTGTAAAGTCCTGAACCTTACAACCTGTTCTAATTTCCAACATTTCTCCTTTTAACAGACAGAGTCTTGTTCTCCTTACAACACTCATAGGTATTAAATGAGGTCGGATAATTACGTTCATGAACTCATCCTAGAAAAAGTGCTACATACTTCATTGCTGAATATCACTACAGTCACCTTCGAAGTACTCCCCTTGGGAAGCTATGCACCAATGTCAGCATATAGTCCACCCTTCAAAGAAATTTTGGAACTCTTTTTCTGGAATGGCCATGAGAGCTGTTGTATTACCCTTGATGTCCTGAATGATATCAAAATGTCTTCCTTTCAATATTTCCTTTATCTTTGGGTAAAGGAAGAAGTCATTAGGGGCCAGATCAGGTGAGTAAGGAAGGGTGTTCCAATACAGTTATTTGTTTACTGGTTAAAAACTCCCTCACGGACAGTGCCATGTGAGCTGGTGCATTGTCATGATGCAAGAGCCATGAATGTTGGCAAAAAGTCAGGTCGTTTTCGCTTAACTTTTTCATGCAGCCTTTTCAGCACTTCCACGTAGTAAACCTGGTTAACTGTTTGTCCAGTTGGTACAAATTCATAATGAATAATCCCTCTGATATCAAAAAAAGTTAGTAAAAAGTTTGCAAACCTAATTGTCATATGACAATATAGTCACATGCACAGAGGATGAGAGAAAAAGGAAGATAGGTCTAGGCAAATATTTGTGGGTACCTACTATGTGCAAAGCAGTGTGGGGAATACAAAAATGAACAAATCAGTCTTTTCTCTTTATTAGCTTATGTATGATAACTAGAGAAAATGCAAATAACTATCATAAAAGACAGAATATACTAAATGTCATAAGAAGTAAATATGAATTGTATTGAGCATTCAGAAGAAGGAGCAGTCTAATTTGCTTAACAAACATTAGGAGTGAATGGTTTCTGAGATAAGCAAAGGCAAAAAGTAGGCAATAGGGTAGGTAAATTTGGTTTATGATCATCAATACCTTATTCTTCCATGAATTGTGGCCTTTGTGCATTTAGATTTGTAATTTGACCACTGTTTCACAGTTCTTCAACGAATTTAATCTTTACAGTCCTCCATTCTAAAATAAACTGCATATTTATAGTAAAACTGATTAGTAAGAATATTATGATCTGAGTTGTATCAGTATTGGCCAGAGAAATATTAGATAAAAGCACAGAATATTAGAGATGAAAGGGAACAGTTTGAATCATTTCTAGTTCAAATCTAAGAGGCGGCAGTGAGTAGTGGAGGGAAGGCTGACATTGGAATCAGACACACCTGTATTTAAAAGACATCTGTCACTCATTAGATATGCAACCCTGGGAGAGTTACTCCTTGTCCCTAAGACTCCTTTCCTCACCTGTAAAATGGTACCTACCTCAAAGAATATTTTGAGGAACAGATGAGATAAGATATAAACATCTGGTAATATAAACACTAAGCAATAAATTTCCTTTGACTTACTCTTTTAATGTATTTAGAAAACTGACATCCACAATGGGAAAGAGACTTGCTTACTGTCTTTAGTTGTGACAGAACTGAGACTAAACCCCAGGACTCTGGATTTTTAGTTCAGTGCCCATTTCCCCAGTGTCTTAAGGTTTGGTCTATAGTTATTTTCCTCTTTTTAGAAGTATATTTTTCAAGCCATAGAATCATTCTGAAACAGGGGCTCTTAAGCTTCAGAGTACAATAAAATCAATTTTGCACGTTAAAAGCAAATTTCTGGACTGTATGCCCAGAGAACCCATTTGGGCAGAACTAAAATGGGGCCCGGAATTGAAATTTATAACAGCATCCCATAGGCTTTCCATGTAGATGCCCCCCAGACACACCTTTAGAAATCTGCCCAAATCTAACACTGGAGTTTGTGGATTTGAATTGAGGTTGCTACAATGGCAATAAACTGGCTAAAACAATAGCAAACACCAGATCTTTAAGTGGCCTGAAAAGGAAATGCCTACCACAGATCAAACAAGTCTGGTGACTAAGACTGGTAGCCATCTTAGGACCCACGATCGGTAAGAAAGCAATATGAAATGATTGCTAAATAGACAATGCACATGTGCTTTAAAGGAATAGGGTGGTAACACTACCGAGAGGACTTGCTTTGTCCACAGATAAAGAACAAAATACAAAGTAGTTGAGCATGTGCAACTGGGAATGGATGATATAATGCGGTGTTTTAGTGAGGGGGAACAGGTGACAGAAGAGGTCACAAGAGACAGGAATTGGCAAGAGAAGGATGAAAGCCAGTTTACTAAGTGACAAAGTCAGGATATGTTTTAAGTTTTTTCAAACTTCAGAACTCAGGCCTTTTATTCTAATGATTCTAAAATCTTAGTATAGAAGAGAATCAGTCATGTGGGGTACTCTTAAAAAATGACATTCAGAAGCAAAGTTTTTAAATAAATAGTAAAAAATAAATTAAAATGGCATTCCTTATCACCAGAGATTAAGTATCTGGTTAGTATTACTAAATTCACTTATGGCCAAAATATTTTCCTTTAGAGCTTCATGTTTTTCATTTGTAACCACTGATGGCCCTTCAACTTTCTCCATTATTTGTGGATATAGTAATTCTGACAAAATTGGGTTAGTGTAGTTTTCCACTGACCTTAATAAGAAGGCGTGATAACACTAAGACACACCCTAAGGAATCTCCTGGATTCCAGACATACTATTTATCTCCATTGTGGAGTAGTAGTTTAATTTCTCCTGGGTGGGTCGGGTCAATCAAAATCTGAATTAGTTTGCTATGGCTGTGTGATGGTTAATTATATGTGTCAACTTGTCGAGGACATGGGATGCCCAGATATATGGTTATATATTATTCTGGGTGTACCAGTGAGGGTGTTTTGGATAAGATTAACATTTGAATCAGTAGATTGAATAAAGTAGATTGTCCTCCATAAAATGGGTGGGCCTCGTCTTATCAGTTGAAGGCCTGAATAGTACAAAAAAGGTGACCCTGAGTAAAACAGAATTCTTCCTGTCGGACTGTCTTCAAACTGGGACATTGGGCTTTTACCTGTCTTTGGACTGGAACTGAAACATTGGCACTTCCTGGGTCCTGAGCCTGTTGGCCTTTGAACTGGAACTATATCATCAGCTTTCCTGCCTCTCAGGCCTTCAGACTCTAACTGGGGCTATATCATGACATCTCCTGGGTCTCCAGCTTGCCTAGTTTTTCTGTGGATCTTGGGACTTAATACTTATAATAAATCATAATTGCTATAATAAATATATGTATTTATTATAAGGACTATAATATACCACTGAGATATTTATCTTAAGGGCTATGATTCTCTCACTCTGGAGAACCCTGACTAATACAATGGCACTACATTTTCAAGGAATGCTTACGCTATAAACACGGACAAGGATATGCCTAGGACTGCATTACTATCCTCGGGGAGCTTACAGCTAATTCTTACCTTAATATGCATAATGACCCCTCTCCCCCACCTTGGTTCTCTCCACTAGATGCAGGCACCATACCTTGAAAATGTTTCAAGTTAGAAGAAATAGCTTTAGAAGGATATAAGGCATGCAAAGGAGTGTCTTGACAAAGATAGAGGGTGAAAATAAGCAGCCATTCACTTTTCTTGTGACTTGAAATACTGATTGAAACAAACCGAGCTATATATAGTTGGGGAGAGCCAGAAGGAAAGAAGGAAAATAAAAAGGGGAAATGGAGTTTTAAACATCTACCAACTCAAGGCACTATACCTAATTTTTTTTTTTTTTGAGGGCAGCGTCACTGGCCCTCATATGTGGGATCGAACTGGGGCCGCTGGCTTCCCAAGCCAGTTCTTAACCACTGCGCCACTCGGCCAGCCCCACTATAGCTAATTTTAAAAATGGAAAACAAAAATAAAGAAAGCAGAGAAAAAACAATGTACATTATGCTTATTTTTAAAGGACATGGTGAAAAGGAGCCCTCATGGGCTGAGTGATCAGTTGTTTTCTGTAACCAGGAAAGCCTTGGCCAAGATTTTGAAGGCAGAAAATTGAAAGGTATCTCAAAACTTGAGCAAATTCATATAGTCTTTGAGCCTAATTACATAAATAAACACTAAAATTAATCATTAGTGTGTAACATACTCCCTCTTGTCAGATTTCTAAAAAGCAGAAAACACCCTCATATGAAAATTAAGATGCAATATGAAAAATAAGTAGGATCAGGAAAAGAATATAACAGCATGTGGGTAAGGTATTTTACAATGTTGCAAGACTGTTTCTGTACTCTAGACATTTTCTGTTCATATCGAGAAGATGGGTTACATCGTTTTTTTTACATTCCATAGCTATTTTCAATGGATTAGCCAAATTCCTTCTTCAGTGTCTTAAAACCCCAGGCTGGAGAAAGGGATGGGATTTGGTCACTTCCAGTGAGAAGTCAACAGGAATTTGCTGTATATTTTGTTTCAGCTTGAGTGATATCTGGCAATTAAGTACTTAAGCAGCAGTGCATGGATTATATCATTATTTTTTCCCATAAAGATAGTGAAGATTATAATTTCCCATGTTTTTCTTCATTAATGGGTGCTTGTCAAAAGTAATTTAATGATATTTATTTACGGAGGAAATGATAAAGCTATAATTCAGTGTGTCAAGATTTAGCAAATTGCCCCATGAATGAAGATAAAAAGGTAAGACAGCCCCAAATTGAATCTTTTCAAATCAGTAAATCTTGCACTATGTTTTCTTTTACTAATGTGTTAATATTTAATTTCCACTGCACTTTAGCTATAATGATTGCCCTTAAATCTTATTTCTGGTACCAGTTCCAGCACTTCTTCTCACAAAATGGTGGCATCATATATGCAAATACCCCTTGAAATATAATGTAAATTAATATATAAGTGCAATATAGATCATTACCAATAGGTGTTCTATAGATTTTCTTTTATTTACTCTACAGAGTTTTCTCCAGCTGGCAACCATGAATAAAATGGGTACTTCTTTTAACAAGCCAGTTTTCTGAGGTACTCTAAAGAAGTAAAAAATGGACTATGGTAGAAAAATTGGCACTTGCACTTCTTTCCAGACAACTGAAACACACAAACTTTCTGAGGACTTAATGTCTCAGTCACTACTTATGATTAAATCAGCCAGGCATGGCCCTGAGACCCCTGGGCACTTGACAGCATAATTTAGGGTAGTTATCTCAAGATGGCATTCCCAGGTGAACTCTTAATTGTAAGGTCCCCAGAGGACAGCGACCTCATTTTAACTTCTATAATTTTAAAAACCTTTCCCAACCACAACATGTAGTTCAAGATTGCTTGTTATAGGACAAATTGACTATTAAAATATTACCATGACATTAAACACATGTGTCATTAAAGAGATACAGAAACTAAAGATAATTGAAAGCAAGAAAGAAGAAATAAATATAAAACCTAGAAACATACTAATACTTTCCTGTTACTACAATAGGTCAGTTAGAAACCTTTTTTTTCTTTCAGAATCAGAAACCCTTGTTTTCCACTCGTATGGCTCTGGTGTTAAAACAGTTTCTGCACCCAATAACAGCTTTTTTTCTTTTTCCTCCTGGAGGCAGTACCTTTACTTCCAGTTTTCCCCTTTCCATTTCAGGCTTTTCACTTTTAAACAACTAGGCTCTTGATCCAACATTGTCATTCTCTAATACCAGTAGAGCCAAAGGGAGAAAAATTGTACATATTTACCAGAAATGATCTTTCCTTCTTCCAAATCAGAATATTAAAAAATAAGGACAGCAAATATTCATATTTGAATAGTACGTCACAATTTAGAAAGTATAATGCAATGCCTCCTTCAAGATAGTCTGAATAAGAACCATCCAAGTCCCCTGGTATGTCCCTTTCAATACGGCACAGATTACCTAGGTGATTATGCTACGATTTTAGCTACTTTTATTCTTTATTTAACACTTCTCCCTCTGCTTGCAGTTTTTCACTGCCTCACACTTTTTACATGAACAGCTTAATTTGTATGAATTTGGATTTCAACATTAAGATTGGTGACCCTTGTTTATATGACACATTTTACAAGCTAAGGCAACACTTGACCAAAAAAGATTGGTCTTTTATTTTTCTGCCTTCGAGACCACTATATATCTTTGAACTAACTTAAATCAAATGTGGTAAAAAGAGTGGGATGGAAAAGAATTCAGGTAATACATCACCATCATCATCATCCCCAATACCCAACATCGTCATGTCTTGCCCAAACTACAGAAATGGCTTCTCCTAAATACACAATCTACCTGTGATCTCCATTAGTCTATTCTTCATATAACAACTAAAGTAAATCTTTTTAAAAGCATTACTCAGGGCCGGCCGAGTGGCACATTGGTTAAGAGCTGGCTTGGGACGCCAGTGGCCCTGGTTCGGATCCCACATATGAGGGCCAGTGACACGGCCCTCTACAGCTAACAACAGCTCCACCTGGAGCTGGGCTGTACGAGCCCCGTCGATGGTGTTGGCTGCAGCCCCTGCTGCAGTGGGCTGCCATAGGCTACAGTGAGTGGCCGGCAGCCAGCGTGAGCTGCCAAGAGCCACGGTGAGTGACCATCCAGAGGCCGGCGACCGATCTGCCTCATCCGGGAAGAGCGCAATAAAGATACCAACATGGGCCAGTGAAGCAACGACCTCTGCAACTAGACTGAAGAACAAAAAGACAGCAACTTGTCTGTTCCCCTTCCCCTATTCCCCAATGCTGTTCCCCTCCCTCAATTCCCCAATAAAATCTTAAAAAAAAAAAAAAGCATTACTCAGATTATGTGATCACCCTGCTCAAAACAGCCCAATAGCCGTGTCCTACCTTTCTTTCCAACTCCATCTACCACTCGCCCCCTGCTCACTTTACTCTAGTTACGTTGCCCTTGAGTAGGACAAGTGCATTCTCACCTCAGGATCATTGCACTTGTTTGTTCCTCTGCCTAAAGGTATTATTCCCTGACATTTGTGTGACTTGCTCTTTGACACAAATGCTATCTAAAATAATGTAGGAATACATGCTTATGCCCATTAAAACATTCACTTACTCTGCGCAATTTCCTTCATAGCATTAGCATTACCTCACATTATATTATATATTTATGTATTATCTATCCAACTAAAATATGTTACTTGAGGCACTGGGCTTTGTCTTTTCTTTAATGTATTGCTAGCACCTGATAAAATGTCTAAATCAAAGAAAAGTATTCAACTGGTATTTACTGACTAAATGAGTGAATGAACTAATGACCAAATTAACATGGGTACTAGCCCTGACTCATAATTCTGAGTGATTTCATATGTACGTGAATAGTCCTCTTAATATCATGGCTTCTCTATTTCTTAACATCCTTTCTTGCATTGATCTTGTCCTGCAACCTACTTCAGCTGCTTAGCCCCATGGATATAACCCTAGATCCTGTCATTACCACTAACTACAACGCTTCCATAATCTCAGCTTCATGCATCCACATCTCTAGTCACCATCTCCTATCTTTCCAGCCTATTCCCACTCATAACTGAACTATAAAAATCATTTTATCTCACTGGGACTTACAATGTATCTATCCTTCTACCTTTTCAGAGTCTCTCACCATCATGTCCTCATTTCTCTCCTTATCCAGTTTAAACACCATGATCTATCACATTCCAACTCCATTGCATGCTTTCAAATCCCTTGTTCTTTTCTCCCTCTTCCATCATCATGGAAAAATCCCTAATTCTATACCTACTCTATGCTATCCTGGGCAACTGGACATGACTGGAAAAAAACACCAATGTGACAACTCATCTCACTTTCAATGCATAATACAAAGCTTCAAGTGGACCATTAACGCTGCTTCACAATCTTACTGCATTTCTCTAATGAATTAACTCTCTACACTCCATGAAGATTAAATCATACTGTCTGCTTTCTCTTCAGCCTCTAATACCTTTTGCCCCATCCTTGCACTCAGCTGATGGCCTCATGTCTTATTTCCCTCTCTTTGGATCATTCCCATTAGCATGCAAACATTCTGCAATACCTCCCTTTCTACCACCTACTGCAGTGTGGACTTCAGCAAGTTATCCCACTTCTCTGTGCCTCAATTTTCTCATTTGTTAATGAACATAATTTTAGTATCTGCACACGTGTGTGTGTGTGTGTGTGTGTGTGTGTGTGTGTGAATTAAATGAGTGAGCATAGGTAAACTACTTAGAACTGTACCTTGGGCTTGGTAAGTGCTGTATCAGTATTATTACTATTATTATTCTATCACTACTATTATTATTATTTTTTAATCTCCCTTGATCTCACACTTTCCTTTAGTAACTGCCCCTCTTTTCTGCACCTCGTCATAGCAACTTTTCAATTTGCCTATACTTGCTATCCTTACTTCCTCTTCTCCCATTTTAACTTTTTACATTGATCCACACAAATGAATTAAGGGCACCAGAAATAGTAACTACATTGGTAAACATAAACTTTTTAAAATTATTTAATATTCTGAAAAGAGAATTGACATTAAACAAAAATAACAAAAAATTATGGAGTTTAAAATATAGAACAACAATCACATAAAGGAAGGAGGAATGAATTCAAAGTATAGTAATACCTTGGTTTGTGAGCATAATTCGTTCTGGAAACAAGCTGAATGGCAAGACATGGCTCATTTACCACATTAAAATGTACTCGGTTTGCAAGCATAATTTGTTCCAGAAACAAACTACTCGTATTGCAAGACATTTCTCATTTAGCAAGTTAAATGTATTAGAAATGTTTACTGGTCTTGTGGAACACTCACAAACCAAGTTACTTGCAATCCAAGGTTTTACTGTATACTGTTGTAAGGTTCTTATACTATATATGAAGAACTATAATAGAACTTGAAGGTAGACTATGAAAAGTTAAAGACATGAGATATGTACTCTAAACCCTAAAGCAATCACTAAAACAGAAAAAAAAAAACACCAAAAGGCTATTTCTGATAAGCAAACAAAGGTAAAAAGGGGAATACAAAAATCACTCCATAGAAAAGAAGGCTGAACAAGAGGACATAAAGGGAACAAAGAACAGGGGGCACAAACATAACACACATATCAAGATAATAGTCTTAAATCTAATTAACCAAATAATCACATTAAATGTAAAGGTTTGAACTTTCTGAATTAAAAGTTAGAATTGGTCAGATTGGATAGAAATGCAAGACCCAGCTATATACTGCCTAAAAGAAACACACTATAAAAATGTAAACACACAAATAAGTTAAAAGTAAAAGGATGCAAAAATGTATACCATGCTAATATGAGTCAAAAGAAAGCTGGAGTAACTATATTAATAATCAACAAAGTGGGTTTCAGGACAGAAAATATTACAATGATTAAACAAAATATTTTGATAATGATAAAGAATCAAGAGATGGCCAAGAAGGCATCATCAAGATGGAACAATCTTAAATGTTCATGCTCCTCACAACAGAGCTCCAAATTATAAGAGAAAACCTAATATCACTCCAAGGAGAAATGAACAAATCCATAATGTAGTCAAAGATTTAAATACCACCTTCAATAAATGACAAAATAAATGGTCAGATGATCATCAAGGATATAATAGCTTTGAATAACACTATCCATCAGCTTGTCCTAATTGATATTTATAGAATATTCCACTCAACTGCAGCACACACATTCTTTCCAAATGCACACAGAACATTTAGCAGGTAGACCATATTTTGGGCCACAGAACAAGTCCATAAAACTTAAACAGATTCAAATCATACTAAGTATCTTCTCTGACCACAATGGAATTAAATTAGAAATCATAAAACAGAGGATGAGCAATATGGTGTCAACCAGTTTCTAGTCCACATGTACCTGAAAAGAGAGCAAACACATGGGAACTGGTTCCATAAAAATTTCATAGGAGGGCCGGCCGAGTGGCGCAGTGGTTAAGAGCTGGCTTGGGACACCAGTGGCCCTGGTTCGGATCCCACATATGAGGGCCAATGACACTGCCCTCTTAAAAAAAAAATTTCATAGGAAATAGTGGTGATGTTCATTAAATTTATAAATACCCTAGTTTGTATTCCTGTTCACCTATTTCCTACCCTAGAATTATTTGGTAAATCATTCCTAGCATATATGTGGTTTCTTTTGCTAATAGAACCATTCAACAAAATCTGGAGTGTATAAGTAGGTTAAACTTCATCTTAATATACAGGTGGAAAAGACTCATAAAAATAAAAAAATAGTCATGACAATATTGGACATCATTGGAAGGGGGCACTTTTTCGCATAACTATATACCCTATTTCAGTAAGAATATGAAAAGATCCTTGAACCAAGTCAACTAAAAACAATGCTTCCAAAATACTTCGCACAAAGAATCCGAGAGCCACAAAGTTAAGCCATTACTACTGAAACACAACTGCAAAAACATGATCATCATCTGTAGCAGATAGGCCATTTTTATTTATTTCAATAACAGGGGAAGTTGCTATTTCAGAGCTTACAAGGCAAAGAAATAGCTTCAATCAATGACAGGTTTTATTGATGGTAATGAAGCCATACAGCCACAGTCACCATCACTGTACAATACAGACAGCACTCCCTGTTCATGGAGCTGTCTTTATTCTTTTCAACAACATCTATTATGCTTTTGTTGACTAGAAATAGTATGTGACCATTATAGAAAAAATGATAAAACTGAGATAAGGCAATAAAGGAAATAATTACGTGCAATCTCACAATTTGAGTTAATCACTGTAGGCATTTGGTGTATTCTTTTCTTTTGAGAATCTTTTCTATTATAGAACACTTATTAATTTCCAGAAAATAATTAGATAATTTAATCTTCAAAACAATACTGTGAGAAAAATACTATTACTAACCTCATTTTTAAATAATGAGAATGAAATAGAGTTGTTAAATACCTTGCCAAAATCAGATAGATGGCAAAACATACTGTTTTATATCATGCTTTTTTATCAATATATCATGAAAATCTTTTGATGATATTTAATATTCTTTATCCTTGGTTCTTAAAATATGGAGGAGGTTAGGTTTTGGAATTATCTCTTTATTTAAAAAGTCTCAAAATTGATCAATGTGCAAAACAGATAAAAACAGAAGTGGTGCGTTTGAAGTGCTGCATAGGGATATAAGGGACCTGACAATGTGTCTTCACCTCCTTTACTGGAAATCTTTTTTTTTTTTTAAGATTTTATTGGGGAATTGGGGGAGGGGAACAGCGTTGGGGAATCAGGGAAGGGCAACAGACAAGTTGCTGTCCTTTTGTTCTTCAGTCTAGTTGCGGGGGACGTTGATTCACTGGCCCATGTTGGTATCCTCATTGTGCTCTTCCCAGATGAGGCAGATCAGTCGCCGGCCTCTGGATGGTCGCTCACCCCTGCTATTGGCAGCTCACACCAGATGCCGGCCGCTCACGCTGGCTGCCGGCCACTCACTGTAGCCTATGGCAGCCCACTGCAGAAGGGGCTGCAGCCTACTCCGTCACTGGGGCTTGCACAGCCCAGCTCCAGGTGGAGCTGCTGTTAGCTGTGGAGGGCAGTGTCACCGGCCCTCATGTGTGGGATCCGAACCGGGGCCGCTGGCATCCCAAAACCAGCTCTTAACCAATGCGCCATTCAGCCGGCCCTGGAAATCTTTTAAATCACATTTGAGAAATCTCTAACTATTCACAGAGCCGATGAAAAACTCACGTACCACATTGTATTTAAGACCCACATTATTTTCTATTAAATAGATGGCTATTATTTATTTACCTTTAAACAGAATATTATTGGACATTCATATTGTGTGATTAGGCATCATCAAATCATTTGCAAAGACTGACCTCCTTCAAGCAAGAAAGAATTTTGCCAGCAGGCTGCCTTTGGACTTGGACTGCACCTCTTCCCTGAGTCTCCAGCTAACAGATCTACCCTCATTCGATTTTGGACTTGCCAAGCCTCCATAGCTTCATCAGCCAATTCCTTAAAATAAATCTGTCTATCTATCTATCTATCTATCTATCTATCTATCTATCTACATACACATACACACACACGAGTCAGACAATTACGTTCGCAAACTCATCCTAGAAAAAGTGCTACATACCACATTGCTCAATATCACTACAGTCACCTTGGAAGTACTTCCCTTGGGAAGTTATGCACCAATGCTAATGCCTAGTCCACTCTTCAAAGCAATTCGGGAACTCTTTTTTCTGGAATGGCCATCAGAGCTGTTGTCATATTATCCTTGATGTCCTGAATGTCATCAAAATGTCTTCCTTTCAATATTTCCTTTATCTTTGGTAAAGAAAGAAGTCATTGGGGGCCAGATCAGGTGAGTAGGGAGGGTGTTCCAATATAGTTAGTTGTTTACTGGCTAAAAACTCCCTCACAGACAGTGCTGTGTGAGCTGGTGCATTGTCGTGATGCAAGAGCCATGAATTACTGGGGAAAAGTTCAGGTCATCTAATTTTTCACACAGCCTTTTCAGCACTTCCAAATAGTAAACATGGTTAATTGTTTGTTGAGTTGGTACAAATTCAAAATGAATAATCCCTCTGATATCAAAAAAAGTTCAGCAACATTATTGCAACAAGTTCGCTAACTTAATTGTAAGACCTCGTATACAGTGCCAAAACTATATATACAAGTGGACACTTCGGTCAACATTGCTCAAGCAGTAGTTCACCTTAATCAGAAGTGTCTGGACACCGATGGTAACCACTTTGAGCACCTCTTATAATTGCAGTAGTCAAACGTAACTTGTACTCATCTTATGTTATCCGTATATATTATTACGATTTTAACAGTTTTCCTTTCTTAAAATGTATATACATTTTTGACACCATACACACACACACACACACACACACACACACACACACACACCCTGTTGATTCTGTTTCTCTGGAGAACGCTGACTAATACAAATGCAATATGTCCTAAATAATTATCTTTCTGAAAAACTTATTTTCTGAATCTAAATACAGACACTAGCTGCCAAAAGATTTGTCCCATTTCCTCATCATGCTCCTGTCACACCATCTAGTCACAACGTCCTATGCATCTCCATCAGAACTATTTGTAAAATATGTCCGTCCTCTTTTCCATTCCTGCCATTTCTACACTTTAATATCATTGCCTCACAACAAGATTATGACAATAGCCTTCTACTCATCTTTTCCTGTTTCTACTCTTGTCTACCACACAAATCCATTCACTACATCAGTATCAGAGTGAAATTCCCAAAACAAATATGGACATGTTACTGCTTAAAAATGTCTATGGCTTGGTATATCCCTTATTTCCTTAGTATGGGTCTAAGTGTAGTTCATAACCAGCAGCAATATCATCACCTGGAATCTTGTGAGAAACGCAGAATATCAGATCTCACCCTAGACCACAGGTCGGCAAACTGTGGCTCGTGAGCCACATGCAGCTCTTTGGATACATTCCATCTCAAAAGTCTGCTGACCCCTGGAAGAGCCAATCCTGTCCCTCACAGCAATAGAAAAATTATTTGAGAAATAGAAATATATTTTTACATAATCACCATTATGTGAATATCCTTTAAAATTTTTATAAATGAAACTATGGTAGTTTTATTTTCATTTTCAATTTTACTTCAGAGCCACATGTACATACCCAAAGAGCCACATGTGGCTCGCGAGCCGCAGTTTGCCGACCCCTGGGGGCTCTTCCGTCTCAAATGTTTGCTGACCCTTTGCTCTACACCAACTGAATCAGAATATGCATTTTACAAGGCCTCTGTGTAAATCTTTTGCACATTAAAATTTAATTAGCGTGTTAGAACGTAGTTTCCCAAACCTGGCTAATTACTGTAATGACATGGGGACCATTAAAAAAAAAGATTCCTTCTATCCCAGATCTTTTGAATACAAACTTCCAGGAGTAGGATCAGGTAATCTGTATTTTTACAAAGCACCCAGGAGATTTTTTTATGATCAGAGAGGTTTGGGATACAATTATTACTAAAACTCTTTAATACTTTCAACCAGACATTTTGAACACTTCAGTCACATCTTTTCATCCTTCCTTCTTTGCCTCATTTTTTCTCCAGACTGCTGTGATTTTTTTTTTAACATGGTATTAATTTGCTTGGCAGACCTTTCTTTTTTTTTTCATCAGGCAAAATCTTATTCATCATTTAAGGCCCAACTCAAAGACTTTTTTTCTGTGAAATTTCTTAATTCTCCCAGGAGAATAACTTATTATTTCCCCTGTATTTCTGGAAAACTTGGTGCAACATTCCATGATAGCATCTATTGCACTCCTATAGTTATTTACTTACATACGTACCTTCTCCTCTGCTGTGGGCTATGAGCTTCCACTTTTAGGCACTGGAGCTGTATCAGCTTCATATTTCTCTCTGCCCAGGACCCTGGACACAATACATTTTCAGTAGAAAATTGATAAGTGCTGGATGAATAAATGAATTGATACTCTATCATATCACATGATGCTAATCATGATGCTAATAGTCTTAATACAGAAGTGTCTAGTGCTTAAAAAAAAGAGCTATTTAATATCATTTTTAAAATGCCATACCTAAATTTCATTTTGAGCAATAAAATGTTACAAATCCTGTGTTAATTTCTTCCACGATACTTTTTCTCACATTTAAATGATCTGGCATTTCTATAAAAACATAGGCATTTGTCTTTCTTACCCTTGTCAAGTTTGATACATAGAGTATCCTTTGTGCTTACCATGGGAGGCACTTAGCCAGAGGGATCCTCTCATCCCACTGCATGATATTCTTGTATCCACCACTGAAAACCACAGAGCAGGATGTTATCAGTCATCCCCAACTTTCTGAAGTCATTTCTGTTGCATGTTGCCATAAAGGAATAGTTTCATGTTGCATAGACAGAATTCTTAAGCATTGCCTTAAACTGTCAAGTTAACAGGCACCTCCTTCAATTAGATAGAGTATTTGGGGATATGATTATAAATGCGTAATGAGAGGGGTTATCCTTAGAGATGCCCTGTCATTTACAAGACTCCAAATAGTCCCTAAAACATTTACTTCAGCCTTTACCATTCTATTTTCCCAAATTCTTTGGGTGGCCAAATTAATACTGCTTCTCATATGATAAGGTGACAGGAAAATTAAACGCAAGGGTTTGGTTTTTTCCAAGTACATTTTCAAGCACCGAATTGTATGAGTTAATTTGATCATCACCCGTTTGTAGTTTTAAAGTTCAGTTTGGTTCACTGGGGTATCAGAGTCCTTTTCATTATTTGACTCCCTCTTACTTGTTTCCAGGCAACTACCATGACACTGTCTCAGGCATATTAATGATGAACTGTTCCTGTGCTTTTTAAAGGAAGCTCTGGTTCTAACCTTCTTCTTTCACAGCCTCTGCCTGCCATCCCCCTCCACCCCCACAAACACTAGTTGGCCACTAATTTTATGTGAAATTTTGCTGGGAGATATGTATTTCATATCAGCACTCCAAATGCTGGCATTTTCCAAAAGGGTTTACTTTAAAAAAAATGAGAAAGGAAAAGTTTCCTATCCTAGACATCTGCAATCAGATCCTGTACCATAAGCTGTGCCAAAACACATTCAAATTATAATTAGTCAATAAGGAAATCAAGGCAACATTTTCAAGGTGGTTTTGATAAACAATTTAGGATCATCAGAAATGAGTTCCTCTCTCTCCCAAAAAAGGATAACATCTCTTCTTATTACAAATATGAATTATTCATTTGGTAGTTAGAGAAATCTGAAGTTTTCTGAGATAGAGAAGTGCTAAGTTTGAAAGATTGTATAGCACGAAAGTACCATATTCTCTTTCAACAGAATTCATGTATTCAACAGAAATAATATATTTCCCTATTTTTTTAGTCAACAAAAAAATCATCAATAACAATGGAATTTTATTAATCAGAGGCTTTGGCATAGATGCAACATAATACATGCAGATAATGTTTTAGGGAGGAAAACAGATGCAATTTCAAATACTAACATAAAATCAGAATACAGAGAAATGTTTAATTTTTGAGGAAAGAAGCAGTGGAGATATTTTATTATGCTCACGATTGTGTTCAGATATCAAGGTATGATCACCTAAAGTATTTTCATTTACAGAAACTTGTATTTGTGTTACTAGAGTTCATCGAAATCTTTTCCTGTGTTTTAGAGATTTCAAATATTAATAAGTATAAGGTACAAGTGTTACTCTCAAGGAACTTACCATCTATTTGGGGAGATAAGGTACAAACAATGCAAGACATATGGGACTTAGTCCCCAATCACTGGTTCTGAGAGCAATGCTCCATTAGTCCAGAGGACAGAGATATCATTATGTGTTGATGTTGTTGTGAAAGGCTTCTTACCAACAATAACTCTTGTACTGAGTGTTGTTTGAAGAACGGGTTTATTTTAGATAGGTGAAGAGGTAAAGGAAAGGAGAAAATGAGTAGGAAGAGAATGCTTATGGCTGATTGACAGTAAATCACTCTGACGGGAGCAAAGGGATCCTATTAGGGGACAGTAGAACCCAGGATTGGAAATGTACTCATGGGCTAGAAAATGGAAGTCCTTGAATGTCATCTGAAAGAGTTTGGATATTGTATCCATGCAGGTACTAGAGCAAGAGATTGTTATAAATGGAGTGGGGGAGGGTTTTCATGAGGATCAAGCTGACCATATTGTGAAGAATTGTTTTGAATGGGTAGATGAGAATTCTGAGCTAGAACTGTGGGAAGAAGGCAAGAAAATTAATGAAGCAGGAGTCAATGATAGATTTAATATGGGGGCAAGGGAGACATAAATGTCATAGATGATTTCAAACTTTTAAGACTGAGTTGCTGGGAGAAGGATGGTTTCATTGATTAAAAATAGAATTTTTGTTCCTTAAAGTGAACAATTTCCATGTCAATTTTACCAATTAGAAAGAATATACTTGGTGAATGTCACTGTAACAGGAATATTTCTAAATGACATCCATGTTGAAGAGCTGTAAGTCTACAAAAATCCAAAGGCTACTAAGCCCTATCCGTACTAGTTGCCTGATACCATAAAAATGATCATTCTAAAAGGTGTGGCTGGTATTTTCCCACGCACCTTCCAGGTCCCCACTTCCCTAATGGCCACTCAATCCAGGGCAATATTATAGACCAGGGGTCAGCAAACTGCAGCTCTTTGGGTCCGTTCCGTCTCAAAAGTTTGCCGACCCCTGGAAGAGCCAATCCTGTCCCTCACAACAATTGAAAAATTATTCGAGAGCCATAAACATATTTTTACAGAACCACCATTATGTGAATAATATCCTTTAAAAATTTTATAAATGAAACTATGATAGTTTTATTTTCATTTTCAATTTTACTTCAGGGCCTATGGCTTGTGAGCCGCAGTTTGCCGACGTCCTGGGGCTCTTCCATCTCAAAAGTTTGCCCACCCCTCTTATAGACCTACACCACGCCCAATAGTGCTACATGATCTGAGCATAGAGACCCCCATCTCTCTCCCTCTTTCTTATCCTCTGGCCCATCTTTTAAAATATAAACATTTCATGCTCCATTTAGCAGTCTTTCCTCAGAACTCGGTCCATCAGAAATTCTTGCATTGTAAAGAATTTCCAAAACTATATTGAGAGGAACAGAAATATAATATATGATTTATTTTTAAAGAGAGTTCTTGGTCAAATATGCTTTAGAAATACTACATACTTGACCTTTCTGAAGTATCACAATGCACATTAGATTACTACAGGATCTGAGAGGTCCCCAGGAAAAGAAACTTGTTTAATTTTATTCAAACCAAATGTATTTGTTATATGTCATAGAGTAACTGATAACTTCTGAATATAGTGTTCTAAAGGACACACCCTGGGTAACAACACAGGTTTATTCTGTTGCCTGTGAACATGGCGTACCCTCCTGCTTGGTCTAAGGATGATGGTACAACCCTTGCTAGCCTCTCTGCTTTCCATTTCTTCCTTTCCCATGATCCCACACATCACTATGCGATCCCCTTAAATCATGTACTCTTCTGCTAAAAACCTTCCATGGATTTCTACCAGCTACAGGATTAAGCCCAAATTTTTCAGTCTTGCATTCAAGAATCTCTAAAATCTAGCATGACCATTCTTTTCCAGCCTTCTCCTCAGTTTCATAGTGCATATATCTCTATCCCTGCAAAATAAATAAATAAATAAATAAGTAAATAAATAAATAAATACTAAAAAATTAAAAGTAAAGGAAAAAAGATTTTACTTTTGGTTTTTCTAAACAGTTCAGCCTTCCTATTTTTGGAACTCGCAAGGTCATTTAACTACTCTCCATCTAGCTGATCCTTATGAATTGACACAGATTTGTCCCAAATGCCACTTTTACAGTGAAATCTTCCTTGGAAAATGAGCCTTGCAAGGTTCTTTCTCTTCTGTGAGTCTTAATTATTGCCTATGCATATTAATTCATTGTTTACTAAATTGCATTCTATTTTCCCTCAGATTATACATTGCCTGAGCACCAGGGTTAAGTTTTATATGTCTTTCCACATAACAGGTGATTAAATAGTAGTTGGTAATAACTTATTTAAATGATAGTGTGGTTTACTGGACAGTAACTATTTCAAGTACTCCTGCATCCCAAGGGATTGAATCACACCATAGAAACATTTTTATCTCAGAGTAACCTATTTGTCTCACCACAAGTAGCTAATATTCACTAGGCTCCCAGGAGTTAAGATGCCTATGAAATGCCTGTCTTCAACTTCTGTATACAATTTTTAATCATTGGTATTAGATAATTACAAATAAGGAAGATTACATAGAAAAATAAGCCAAGCAAACATTGTGCTATTATGAATATGTCCAGTGAAAGAAGCCATGGGGAGCTGAATGAGCTGTTGTCATAACCTTAAATGTTTTCTTTGTGAGTTCATTTTACTTTAATTGCATTTCTGAGCGGCATCTAAGTTTACAGTGGGAGATAAAAGTATGGAAGAAAATAGTATAGGGTTATGACTATTTTTACAGCCATCCTTGATTGGTTATTCACAATAAAAAGCACAGCATATTCAGGGTGCATTAATAAAAAATGGAGACTATAAAAGGCTATTAAAATAGAATGTACATTATGTTCACTGAAAACACTGTGGGATTGAGGTGCCATTCCCCCCCTCCCCCAATAAGATATAAATAAAGCAAAGTTTTCAGGAACAAGAGGTTCAAAACCAAATTTCAAGCTGTGCTCTGTCATCAACATCACATGATGACGAAACACCTTAAAAAGAAATCCCACCTATCTTACGCTTTTGTGATGCTAATTCATATTGGCATTTGATAAAGGTTTAGTTTATTTTAGTAAGACTTAGTTTATGCTAGGTTTATGTGCCCAGAGGGGTTCAAGGATTTATCAAAGGTAGCTAGTTCCTTTTCCCAAATATATAATGCCAAGGAATTTTTCCATACCCCAATTAACAAAAAAAATATAATAACACAATGATTACAATTGTGAAGCTACTGATATACTGATAGAAACCCAAAAAAATTGCCTTATCAAGAAGTCACACTACTGTGGTGAAAACTTTAGATACATTTTATATCAACCTTTCTTGAATGGACTTCCCACAGAGACTTCAAAAAGCCCTGATGTTTTGAAAACTGCATTATGTATTTCTGAAAGCAAATAGCCAAACATTTTTCCAGTTTTTGTCCTTACAAACTATTCCCAAGTGGTCAAAGGACAAATCTGATTCTCTCCCCCAGATGAAAATGACTCATCCAAGTGGCCTGTGCACAGAAACTGACCGAGCAAGAACAGTCAGTTCTTTTTCTTGTAACGAAGTACACAATACTGCCTTTCTGGAGATATTCCAAAGGGCCTCATGTCGGGAATTTGGCCTTCATGGCCAAGGATGATCCCATTTTAAACTCAAAAGTGAAATCAAACCAACATAGTTTGCCTTGACATGTTTTTGAGCCTTCACAGCCTTTACCTGATTTATTGAGGAAAGGAAATTTGGAAGCACATGAAAAGTTTACACAAGGCTTTCTTTGCAATGTAAAGGCACTTTTATGGTTGTTTTAGATTTACTCTTGAAACTCTATAATAGATTATAAAACTTTCCTAGGTAAAGAGTTCCAAGCTGGAAGAGAATTTATTTGAAAAGCTTCGGTGTTTTTCTAGCTGACAGTGGCTGGGGAAAAAAGGGCCCTGCAATGATCAGTCTTTTTATTAGGAACCTTGGGTTGAACTCAAGGGGGATAGGGAGGGGGATGAACCCCAGAGCTTCCCAGAGCAGAAAAGAGTCTTCAGAAAAGCCACTCACAGCAGAGAGAGCCCCCAGCTAAGGTCACCATCCTACCCTGCGTGCTGATGCAAACTAGCTTAAAATTAGGACATTGTTAATGTGTGGGTACGCCAAGCTCCTCTCCCCCCATTAGAGAAATCATTGTAATAAGACAAATGTATTAGAATAAAACCCAATAGAGATGCTATACTCAAGACTATAACCAAATGAATCAAATTCTTAGGCTCACCATGGTTACTGGGTTGTTGCTTAGTTGCAAATGCACTATGGGAATTCAAAGACAGTACATGTTTAGACACTTTTGCCACTTTTTAAAATTTTTGATTAAATCATAAATTTGCAGAAAAGTTGCAAGAATACTACAAAGAACTTCCATATACCCATCACCCAGAGTTAGCAATTGACAACTTTTGCTACATTTGTTTTATCATCCTAGGCACCTTTGGAAACATCAAATAAGGCTTTACTAATTGTCTAAACCATAATTTATTGTAAACTATTACCTAATTATTGGAGACAGAGCTAATCTATCTAGGGTCCTAACAATGGTACTGATACTACTAGTAATTTGTACATTACATAATTACAAAAACCTTTCAAGTTAAGTATTATGTTCAGGTTAAGGTTAAGAAAACTGAGGTCAGAAAGCTAGGAAGTGTCATAGCCAGGATTCAAATTCAGGTCTGTCTGAACCTACAGCTAGTGCTCAAAAACATTATGAAACACCTCTCCCTATCAAATGTAGCAAGGAGATTGATCTTCCACAGTCTATCTAATCCCCAACGTGTGAAGGTAATCTCTTCACTTGGGAATTCCACTCACAATCTAATATGGGAACACAGATCAGTAGCAAAAACGCAGCTGTGGCTGCAGAAAAATCACGGTATCATATCCTTCAAGATCATGGCCTTTTTAATCTGCAAAACTGAAACAGTCACATGTGTCTGTTTGGGAATAACCAGTATGATTGTGAGCCTTTTTTTGATGTTCAATGGTTTATTCCCAGACTAGGCTTATGTGAATGAGCAATTCCTTGAGAGGAGCTCATAGTCACCCACTACCACACCATTTCCAGTGACAACAGCAGCTCAGAGTTTGCTACTACATAGGACCTCGTTGGGGAACGGCCAAAGTAATGAGGGTGAAATAAAATAAACTTATCAGTGCCTCCATGTGAAAGCTGAAACCACAAAAACACTGGCATATTCTGAGAAGTCCTTGCCAGGTTGTTTAATGATTGCTGAAAATATTAGAGAATTCCAGCAGGAGTGGTCAGCCTAGTTGTGTCTTTGTGTGTACATCTCTTTGAATGGATGTATAGGTATACGTTGAGTACATATATTGTGACTGTTTCTAACAAGATCTCAGCCTCCTTTGATTCTCCCAACAAGACATTTTCTAAGAAATAAGAAGACGCTTTGTAAAGTTGGACAATTGACTTTTTTGATTTTGCCATGCTGAGTCTTTTTGCTTTGACCAAATGTTTTGTAGCAGGTTACCAAAGGACCTTCTTTATTTCCGTTAGACAATAGGAAAAAAATCAAGAACTACAGATGCTCCTGAATACTCACTAAGGCCATGACCAGCCCACAGAATTTTGGGTGTTTAAATTACTTCCTCTGGAAAAGCAAGTTCAAAAAGTGTTTCTGAAGTTTTAGAGAAATAATAGAATCTATGACTAATTTTCTAAACTTTAAGCCAAGACTTCTCAATTTAATTGCTTAACAGCTATTCCAAGGTTTCCATTTTCTGTAAAGTTAAAAGCTTGAGAAAGTTTATACATTATCACATCTGGTGAGCCTTGACTAATTAATTCAATAAAATATATTAAAAGCCTGCTATGCTAGGCATAAAGAATACAAAAATAAAGAGGATACTGTTTTATTAATAATATTATTAACAATAATAGAAGATGCTATTTATGGAACGCTTACTAGAGACAATGTGCTAAGTGTTTTGTATAAATTTATAAACATTACCTCAAATCTCTCTTACAGAAACACTGCAGGGAATGTATTATTACCATCTTCATTTTACACATGAGGTTAAGGAACTTGCCAAGCAGCAAATCTGGGATCAGAACCCAAGTCAGTTTGACTGAAAACCTCTGTCTTGTCACATAGAAGGAAACATATTTATTTACTAAATGCCCTCAAGTTTTATGACTACTATAATAGAAGTGTGTCCATTGGGGCATGAAAGAGGACACTTGAAAGATGACTCTTAGGGGTTTAGAAAGACTCCGAAGGATTGGAATAGCATTTCTTTGTAGGGGGCCCTTGTTGGGATCAAATCAGTAGACATTATCCAACTGAGTTAACAAGCTCAACTCGCATCTCAGAGAATGTTCACTGTTGGGGGGCATCTACAAGGCAAGCTTCTGAACGAATACAGTAGATTTCAAACTCCTGGGATCATATGGATTAGACCTGTGCTGTTCAATATGGCAGCCACCAGTTATACATGCCTTTTAAGCACTTAACATGTGACTAGTTGAAATGGACACATTCACTAAGTATAAAATACACACAGAATTTTGAAGACTTAGCACTTTTAAAATATGCAAAATATTTAATTAATATTGATAATATATTAAAGTTATAATATTCCATATATAAATAAAATTCACTATTCAAATGACTTTAACCATTTTGGTTTTTACATCATTTAATGTGGCTACTAAAAAGGTTAAAACTACACACATGCAAGTGCGATTTATATTGTTTTTATCCATCAGTGCTGGATTAAAATTTCTTTTCCTGACCTCTAAGGCCATGGGCAATTTAGATTTGCATCCCTAATGTGAATCCAGAAAGTAAACAGCTTCTAGGCATGCCTGTGCAGCATTCCCTGGCTACCTTGTTCAGTAGCTAGTGAATGACTCCTCATGATACTTTAATCATCACTATACAAAACATACACTTCAGGACAGGTACTGGGTTTCCCCTATCATTGCAGGTGCTTAACTTAATGCCATGTATACAGTGTCCCTCAATAAATGTTCAATGGATGATTCAGCTCATTAAAAACCTAGCTAATCAGGCTGGCCAAATGGCATGGTGGTTAAGCGCTGGCTTGGGAAGCCAGTGGTCCCAGTTTGGGTCCCACATATGAGGGCCAGTGACACTGCCCTAAAAAAAATAATAACAAAAAAATAAAAACTAGCTAAGCTACTGAGTCTGGTTTCTTTTTCAACAAATATTGTTGAACAACTCATTTATTTTTGACAAATATTGCCCTCTTTAAAGTAATCATCATAAGCAATACTTCTGTTAAAACCCACTTTGAATCTCCTTTTCTGGACCTGGGCTCTCATTCTGTGGAGCATTATCATGGATATTCTCAATAGTGGCAGAACTTTGAACTTGAAGGTTAGATTCACAGAGTAACAAAGCTCTAAAAGATCAATTTTTCTCCATAGGCTTGATGGCCTTTCCCCAGAATGAGCATCATTTGTCTCATATCCAAGTTTCTTGTTTTTTTGTGTGTGTTTTTTTTAAATATCCATAATCATTTATTTTGACAGAGAAGACAGAACCAAAAAGAAGTTGACCACATCATATTTCGTGTGTACTGAGTTACCCACATGACTATTCAGCAAATCTTCATCTTTTTGTGCTTCTTGCTCTCAGCATCAATTATAGTTGAAAAATTTAATGTGTAGCATGGTACTGACACTGAATAGTGTAGGAGTTGCCTAGAATAGTCGCTCTAAACCAGAATGGCTACACCTATGCATGACTTAATGTCAGCCTCTCTCTAACACAACTAAAAACCACAAACAAAAAACAGTGCTTTCCACAATTAACATTACCAAAAGCTTTGGTGCCACTCTTTTGTCTTTGTCCTTATAAGTGAGCATCTCTTCCCGTCTTTTTTTTTTTTAATGTCTAAAAATGGAGCTCATAGGCGGGCTTCTAGTGAAGCTACATCACTTCTTCCTTTTTTTCCCCCCCTTACTAGGACCAATAGCAAACTGTTGTATTTTATGGCTCTCTTGAAAATAACTTCTGGAGACCTGTTCTGGAATGCTTCCATCCATCTTTAAGGAATAGGGTTCTTACTTTGATCTGAGTGAAAACTGATTTTTAGCAGTCAGCTGGGGAGGGAGATTTCATCCAGGAATCTTGTATATTAATCAGCTTGGGCCACTATAACAAGATACCACAGACTACGTGGCTCAAACAACAGACATTTATTTTTCTCACATTTCTGGAAGCGGGGAGTTGAAGATCAAGGTGCAGGAAGGTTTGTTTTCTGGTGAGACCTTTCTGTCTGACTTGTAGATAGATGGCCACCTTCTCCCTGTGTTCTCACATGGTCTTTGTTTTGTGTACAAGAGCAGGGAAGGAGGGAAGGAGGGAGGGAGGGAGGGAGGAAGGGAGGGAGGGAGGGAGGGAGGGAGGGAGGGAGGGAGGGAGGGAGGGAGGGAGAGAGGGAGGGAGGGAAGGAGAAAGGGGGAGGGGGGAGAGAGGGAGGGACAGAGAGAGCATGCACTCTGGATTCTCTTCCTCATTTTATAAGGACACCAATCCTATCAGATTAGGGGCCCACCTTTACGACTTGATTTATCCTTAATTACCTACTTAAATACCCTATTTCCAAATACAGTCACATTGAGGGCCAGCCGAGTGGCGCAGCGGTTGCGCGCTGGCTTGGGAGGCCAGTGGCTCTGGTTTGGATCTCACATGTGAGTTCCAGTGACACTGCCCTCAAAAACAAAAAAACAAACAAAAACAGTCACATTGAAGTTAACAGCTTCAATATTTGAATTTTGACGGAACACAATTTGCTTATAACATCCTCGATGGGAGTATCATTGCTGTATTATGTGCTTTCCGGCGTGATGCTAAAATATTGGCATACTGCTTTCTCCACTGTAACATGCCTCTTTTAATAGCCATCTAAGTAATTCACCCATATTGAATGGTTTAAAACTTTGGTATAAATTTTTTTTTGTAAGAAATGATTTTGTATTAAAGTATAAAAATTATGTAACATTTCCTCTAACAATAGATGTTTTATATAAATAATGCATAAAAGTCTCATGATAATTTAAACAGAACTCTGTAGAGACTGTGTTATAAATGCTATCATGATATGAGATGATGAAGAGAAGTTTAATAAAACTCCATTGGGACCAGGTTACAAAATGAAAATGCCTCCATGATAATGAAGAAAACAAACAAAGAAAACAATGAAATACTAAGTGTTAAACTTAATTATATTATACTTTCAGCTGGGGTTTCTAAAGATGTAAATTAAAGAGCTTTAAAAAATGCCATCTCTGCTCCTCCATTTTCAAAGTAGAATTGCTTATCATTTATAGAAACAAATGTTCTAATTGTAGTTAAGTTTGCTTTTACATCATTATCACATTTATTTATGTTCTCATGTTCAAGGCACTATGTTAGATCCTTTACGGGACCTCGCCCAAGACCCCAAACTAATGTACTATGGCATGTCAATCCAGTGTTTTTGGTCCATTTTAACAATCCAATTGGATCAAAGCCCATTCAATCTGATGGATTGCGGCACAAGCAATCATTAAGATAGTCGAAACTACCCAGTTGACTGTGCCACGGCTAATTGAGTAACTCCACATAGACTTGGACATAGAGAAGGCACTACCCCTGATCTTGAGGCAATTACTTTCCAAATCACTAAAACATTATTGTTATAATATGAAATCAAATTGATGAAACATAATGGCACTCAATATTTCTGGCTTCAGTTAAATGTTCTGTGAATGCAAATAAAGTATTGTAATATCTTATAAAGAATGTTCAGATGTGGCCAAATGTTGAAGGCCTGAACCATGATGACTTGCTTCAGGAGTCTGAGCTACAATAAAAAGAATCCTATAGACATGCCTGTGGAAAGAAGAGTTTTGAACTAAGTCATTCACTGAACAGATACACAGTAAGTGCTTGCTATGCACCAGCTACTACACAACGGATAAAAGATCCCCACTTATAAAGCGGGAGACTCTGGCTAAGTCATTTGATCTCTCAATGCCTCTTTCAATGTAAAAGGGATAGAATAATTTGAATACTACCCACCTCACTGCATTATTGGGAGGATCACATGAGATAATGTATGGGAATAGTAAATAATGCTTTTCTTTCTGATTAGTTTTCAATCCAACAATCAGTAAATCAATCAATAAAATTATACAAATCTAAACTCCAAGAAACAATTGCTGTTAACATTCTGGTGTACTTTCAGTATTTTTGCAACATTATTTTATTTATGGATTTATAACACATTTTTAAAAGTTTAGATCATATCTTGACAGGAGTTTTTCCTGATCATTAAAAACTTCGAAACTATGATTTTCATAATTGGAAAATATGGATCTACCATAACTTATTTTACCAAAGCTTTGTTTTCAAATATTGAAATAGACTGGATTTTTTTTTGCAATTTAAATAATGTTACTGCAAATATCTCTCTATATAAATGATTGTCTACATTTCTAATTTATTTCCTTAGGATATATTCTTAGAAATAGAATCCTTGGTTAAGTGGTATGAACCCTTTTGAAGTTCTTGATACATACTTTTAAACTGATCCTTCATAAACTTTATCAATTTACACTCCCATTACTATCCTCTGAACATGAATAAGAAAAAAAAAGAAACAATCCAATATGATAGGTCAAAAAATGACATCTTACTGCTTTAATTTGTTTTGTTTTTTAATTTGTATTTTTTTTTAACTTCTAGTCACATGGAATGTATTTACCCATGTTTATTGACCATTTGTACTCCTTGCCTACTTCTTCTATGGGAGTGTTAGTTGTTTAATTTTTCCTTTAAACTATATAGTTCACTCTAGCAACCACTCTGGTTTTTTGTTTGTTTGCTTGTTTGTTTCATGACTTACATGCTAAAAAGTTTCCATCCATCCTAAGCTGACCTATACTTAATTAATTTAAAAGATTTTATCTCCTTTGGAATTTCTTTTGAGGTAGAATTAAAAATCTTACTGTATATTTTTTGGCTAATTACATGGGGAAAATTTCACCTCAATATTTACTGTTGGTTTATGATGCTTCCTTTATTATAGAAATTCTTATCTATTCTAAAGTCTGTTAGAATAGACTATTATATTTTAATAATGGGTTATATTATGTGATAAGAAAAGAACCTCTCTTTATATCTTATTTTTCAAAATCCCTTTAGATATTCTTCCATTTCTTCAAGACACACTTTAGAACAATTTTAGGGACTGTGTTAATTCCATATATCCTATAAATTGATTCATTATGTTGAACACTCCCACCCAAGAACATGGCATATTTTTCTCAATTTTAAAAATGTATTTCAGTTAAGTATTTCTTATTTTTTTATTTATTTACTGTATTTTGGCTATTCTTAGGCATATTTACATTTTTGATATTTTTGTGAATGTGAGATTATTCCCACTACAGATACTATATACTGGGGGTGCCAAAAAATGTATACACATAACTTGTCTTCATTTTTGTTATTGGTATATATTGAATACTATACTTTTAATACAGCTTTTTCCTTTCTTAAAATGTGTATACCTTTTTTTGGTACCCTCTGTGTTGTTGGCACATACGAAAGACATTGATTTTTATATCTATATATTGTAATGGGCTATTTTACTGCAATCTCTTATTCTCAATTTTACAGTTTATTTTTATAGGTTTTGAAGTGTATAATTATACCTTCTACAAATAATGCTTGCTTTCTCTTTTCAACCAGTTATATTTCTCATCTTTGATATGTTCTAATTCTAAGCAAACAAAAGACACTCAACACAAAAACCATTTTTAGTGCCATGAGAATATACTTCCCCTGACCCTTTATTAACTTTCCTACCAACAAACAGTTTTGCTTTTATCCCCAAAACAAAGCTTTACCATCAGATATCACTTATCTTTCCCTAGACTTTTCATGGCCCTATAATTATATATTATGAGCACAGAATTCAGTTACCTTTCCAATAATAACTCTAATATCTTAGTATTTAAGCCTTGGAAATATGTGAGGCAGTCATTAAACTACTTCAGGTAAAAAACTCCCCTCTCCTCACACAGTGCAACCTCACATGTAGAAGAAATTGTAACATGTGTATGTGTGTGTGTGTGTGTGTGTGTGTGTGTGTGTGTGTGTGTTGGAAGAAAATGGGTTGGGAGATGCAGGGAATGAATAAATGATGTTTTGTCCTTCTACTTCTCTTTTACTGGCTCATTTTTCTTCGTTTCTCACATTTTATATCAACTCCTATTTCCTGTAGACCCACAAATCAACTCTTCCTCTCATGTCCCTGTATTGAGCACTGTTCTGCACAAAAAGATCACCAAAGGCTCCCTGAAAAGGTTCCCAGACTGTAGTTTCCATATGGGCATAAATCTCATTTCTTTCTTTCTTCTTCTTCTTCCTCTTCTTCTTTGCATTTTATTTTATTTTTTTGCTTTAGTCATATATATTCCAAAGAAATTAAGAGGGAACATAGTGTTTAAAAAAAGTCCCCAAGGGCTGGCCGAGTGGCGTGGTGGTTAAGTGCTGGCCTAGGAAGCCAGGGGCCCCAGTTCGGTCCCACATATGAGGGCCAGTGATACTGTCCTCAAAAAAAAAAAAAAAACAAAAAAAATAAAAATAAAAAAATAAATTTAAAAAAAAATTTAAAAAGTCCCCATTTATCTCCCAATAAATCTCTTTTCTTACATCTACTATTGAATCTACAATATTTAGCAAAATCCCTGGTCCATACTAAATATGACTTATTCAATATTATTAGATAGGTTAAATCCTTCTGCTCCTCTGACAGCTGATATATGGTAATTATTAATGACAGCATAGATTATGTTCTAACCCCATAATCCTGAGATCTATCTAGAAATACTGAAATACCTTATGTAATAATGGAGTCACTCCATTCATTCATTCATTCATTCATTCAATATATACCTATTGAGCATCCATGTGAAACATTGTGCTATGTACCAAAGATACAGCAGTAAACAAGAGATATGATGCCTGTCCTTTTAGAGCTTATATTAAGTGGAAAAAATAAGAACAAACAATAAAAAACCCTTAAAGTACATAATTAAAATTTTAAAGTTCTGAAAGGAATAAAAAAAGACGGATAAGATGGGGAATAAAGAAGAAAAGCTAGATGAAATTGGTGGCATATAATGCCATGTGAAGGTTTATGGTAGATGATTTAAGCCACATGATAGCATATAGCAAGAGTTGTTAGTATGAATGGCCTAAGCCAGGCAAAAGCTTGATAGGCTTCAGGAACAGAAAGAAGACCGCTGTGACCAGAAAATAGCTAGTGAGGGGGGTCATGGTGCAAAAGGACAAAGAGGTAGGCAGGGGCCATATTATGGAGGATCTTTCAGGCCACATTAAAGGCTACAGCACCTATAATAACTTTAATGTGCAGCCATTAGAGGGTTTTAAAGAAGAGATACAGTGTGATTTCATTAAAATTTTTAAAAAGAATTCTCTGGCTTCTTTGCATAAAATAAACTGTAGGTAAATAAAAGGTGAAGGACAAAGACCAGTTAGATGGGTGATGGAATAGTCCAGGTAAGAGGTATTCTTGCTCTGAGCTGGTGTGGTGAAGTATAAATGTATATGATTGTATGGACTTAAAAATATTCATAAAGACAGAATCATGCTTTGTGAATGATTAGATAGAAATGTAAGAAGAATGGAACAATCAAGAACAGTCCAGTGTCTGCCGTGTATAGCTAGGTAGATACAGATTTACTGAGTGGGGAGATAAGTTTGAATGAGAAAAATAAGAGGTCTATTTTGGATATGGTATATTTGAGATGTTTTTAAGAAATGCAAGTGGAAATGTCAAGTAGGCAGTTCAACATGTGTCTGAAGCTCAAGGAAAAGGTCTGGGTAGGGGATATACATCCAGGGCACCACATAAATAATAAATAAAATCAGTAATAACAATTTATGAGAGTATGGGTAGCAACAGTACCAAGGACAGTTCCCTAAGTGCAGAGGAGTAAAATCCAGCATAAAAGACTAGAATATGATCCTGACAAAAAGCAACTGTGATAGAGGGTAGAAAAGATTAATGATGAGTAGAGATCAAGGATTGAGTTACCCAGCCACTAACCTGAATTATTCAGGAAGGTATTTAAACCATTAGGAATGACAGAAAGTTTAGGGATGGAAAAGAAGAAAGTGAGGTTTCTGTAGGTATGCATGAATCAGGAAGTTGACAAGGATGTCAGTAGATGACAACAACAAGATGGATTAGTGAGTAACAACAAGAAGGATTCATGGGTAACAGTTTTACTGCATGAAAGTCAAAGGTAAGGAAAACTATTAAACAGGGAGAAGGAGGAATAATGGTCTAGAAAGTGCAGTTGGGATCAAGGAGTATACTTACTCCATGTCCTGTGCTTGAGGTTTATGTGGTATAAGAACAGTTTATTTGCATTTGAGAAAACTGCAAGAAAGAGTCCAGTTTTAGTTAACAAGGAAATGAATGAAACATTCTGACAAAGAGGAATTTCTTGTTCATAGAGGAGTATCAGTTTTCATTGCTGCATAACAAAGCATTCCAAAATTTAGTAGCTTAAAGAAACAACTATTTTACATATTTATGATTCTGTAGAATCAGCTTAGTTAGACAATTCTTTTGCTGGTATCGACTACAGTCATTCATGTGACCGCAGTTTTCTGTTGACTCGACTGAGGATGAATCATTTAATATGGCCTTACCCACATGTCTGGTAGTTGGTTTGATCTGTAAAAAGGACCATGTTGTCTCTCATCCTCAAGGAGACCATCCCAGGCTTTCTAAACATTAAAATCTCAGGGGAGCACAATAATAAGAACAGAAGCTTATAAGGCTTAAGCTTAGAACTCCAACAAATTGCTTCTACCACATTTTATGAATCAAAGCATGTCAAAAGTTCAAGCCCAGATTCACCAAGGAACAGGTCTAGAGTCTATCTCTTAAAGGGAGGACCAGCAGTGCCAAATCGCTGTACAAAAAGTACATACATACAGGGTTGGATAAATTATAGCAGCTAATTTTGTAAACTATCATTTTCGACTCCCTGTGCCCAAAATAATAAATCATATCTATTTCTCTATCACTTTTGTAATACTGCATCCTAACTAGAGAGATTAAAAGTAAAGGGAAACGGAAATGTATACCATGCTAACACTAACCAAATGAAAGCTTTATTAATTTCATAAAAGACAGACTTCAAAGCTAAGGAAATATTCAAGACTAAATGGAGGTATTACATAACGATAAAGAGGTCGATGCTCCAAGAAGACATAACAGATCTGCATGTGAGCTGTGCATGTGCCTAACTACTGAGCATCAAAATACATGAGGTAGGGCCGGCTGAGTGGCACGGTGGTTAAACGCTGGCTTGGGATACAAGCGGCCCCAGTTCGGACCCCACATATGAGGGCCAGTGACACTGCCCTCAAAAAAAAAAATACATGAGGTAGACATTGCTAGAACTGAAAGGAAAAATAGACAAATCCACTATTAGAATCGGAGGCTTCAATACACCTCTATCAGTAACTGACAGATTTAGCAGGCAAGAAATCTGTAAGAATAGAGTTGAACTGAGAAGATCATCAATCCACTGTGTGTAATTGACATTTACAGAATATTTCATCCAACAACAACAGAATGCATATTCTTCTGAAGCTAATATGGAATATTCACCAAGAGAGACCCCTTCTGGGCCATGAAACACACCTTAACGCAGTTAAAAGAATAGACATCATAAAAAAATATGCTGTCAGTACACAATGGAGTTAAACTAGAAATCAACAAAGAAAGATAGCTGGAAAATCCCAATATATTTGGCCATTAAACAACATACTTCTAGAGTGGCCGGTTAGCCCAGTTGGTTAGCACGTGGTGCTGATAACACCAAGGTTGCCAGTTCAATCCCCGCATGGGCCACTGTGAGCTCACCCTTCTTTACAACAAACAAACAAAACAAACAAACAAACAAAACCATACTTCTAAATAACACAAGGGTCAAAAGTATATCAAGAGAAACTTTTGAATATTTTGAATTAAATGAAAATATAACTTATCAAAATGTATAGGATAAATGAAAGCAGTACTTGGGGAAATTTTATAGAATTATATGTACATATTAGGAAAGAAGGAAGATCTAAAAAATATATATCTAAGTATGCACCTTAGGAAAATAGAAAAAGAAAAGCGAAATAAACTAAAAGCAAGTGGAAGAAAACAAATAATAAAAATGAGAAAAGAAATTAATGAAACAGAAAGTGGGAAAACAACAGAGAAAAATCAACAAAACCAAAAGTTTGTTATTTGACAAGATCAATAAAACTTATGAATTTCTAGCCAGAATAGCCAAAAAAAAAAAAAAACCCGAGAGGCTACATTATTTACTAATTTCTGAAATGAAGAGGAACCATCACTACTGATCCATAGACATTAAGGAATATTATGTCCATTATTTGATAACTTAGATGAAATGGTCTGATTCTTTGAAAGACACTGTGGTAGTGTTGGTGGAAAAAAAGACACATAGATAAATGGAACAAAATAGAAAGGCCCGAAATAGACCCACATAAATACAGACAACTAATCTTTAACAAAAGAGCAAAGACAATTCCATGGAGAAAAGATGAGTCTTTCAAGATATAGTGCTGCAAGCCGGCCGAGTGGCACATTGGTTAAGAGTTGGATTGGGAGAATCAGCTCTAAGCAGCAGGGCTCCGGTATGGATCCCACAGGAGGGCCAGTGATGCTGCGCCCTCTACAGATAAGACGGTAAACAACAGCTCCACCTGGAGCTGGGCTGCCGTGAGTCATGGGAACGGTGTAGGCTGCAAGTGAGGCCGAAGTGGGTTGCGGTAAGATACCATGAGTGGCTGGCAGCCAGCGTGAGCTGCTGTGAGTGGCCGTCCATTGTCCAGTGAGCAACTGCCTCAGCCTGGAAGAGTTCAATGATCACAATACCAACATGGGCCAGTGAAGTGACATCCTCCACAACTAGACTGAAGAACAAAAGGCAGCAACTTATCTGTTCCCCTTCCCCAGTTCCCCACCGCTGTTCCCCGCCCCCAATTCCCCAATAAAATATTTTTTAAAAAATGATGAAATACCACTATACACTTATCAGAATGGCTAAAATCCAAAAATCTGACAATCACAAATACTGACGAAGGTGTGGAGCAATAGGAACTCTCATTCAGAGCTGGTGGGCATGCACAAAAATATGGCCACTTTAGTAGACGGTTTGACTCGGAGTCTCTTACAAGACTAAGTTAAGCATAGTCTTATCAAATGATCCAGTAATCACACTCCAGTGCATTTTGCCAAATGAGGTGAAAATTTATGGACATACAAAACCTACACATGAATACTTATAGCTGCTTCATTCATAATTTCCCCAAACTGGAAGCAACCAAAATGTCTTACAAAAGATGAATGGCTAGACAAACTGTGGTATAATAAAATATTATAGATAAATAGATTATAGATATAGATAGATAATATAAAGATAATATTATACTTAATAGTGAAATGTAAAAAATTTTTCTTCTATGATCAGGAACAAAGTGCCTGTTCTCAGCATGTTTAACATTAACTGGAGGTACTAACCATTGCAGTGAGGCAATAAAAAGAAGAAAGGCATACAAATAACAAAGGAAGAGTTAAATTTGCCTCTATTTTCCAATGGTATCATTGTTTATATAGAAAATCCTAAGGCATATACAAAATAAGTGAATTTAGCAAGGCTGCAGGATACATAGTTAATATATACAAAAATTAATTGTATATGTACTAGGAGACACAATTGGAAAGAAAAATAATTCCATTTAAAATAGTATCTAAAAATTAAAAATCTCAAAGGAATAAATTAGCTTAAGATGTACAAGGCCTCTATACTAAAACTATTATTGAGAGAAATTAAAGAAGTCCTAAATAACCAGAGAGATCTTCTATGTGTAGGAATTGTAAGACCCAATATTGTTAAAATTTCCATTTTTCCAAGTCAGTCTACAGAATCAACACAATCTAAATCAAAATCCCAATAGGTTTCTACTGGGATTTTAACAAGTTAATGATAAAGCATATATGGAAATGCAAATAATCCAGAATAGCCCAAATATTTTTTTAAAATAGAATAAGATATAAGAGTTAGAGATCTAATTCCAAGACTTACACTAAAGCTACATTAGTCAAAACAGTGTGGTATTGGTAAAACAATAGAAATACAGATCTACATAATACAGAATCCAGAAATTGATTCATATTATGAAGACAATTAATTTTCAATAAAGGTGCCAAACTAGTTCAACAGGAAAGAGAGTCTTTTCAGCAAATGGTGCTAGGGAAAAATGGATATTCAAATGGAAAATAATAACTACAGACTTTCACCTTATACCATATACAACAATTAACTTGATGTAGATCAAAGATCTAAATACAAAAGCTAAATTTGTAAAACCTCTAGAATGACATGATACATTAGCCACCAGCTATATGATGGCAATTCATATTTAAATTTAAATGAACAAAAATGAAATAAAATTAAAAATTCAGTTTCTCGGTCTCACTAGCCATATCTCAAGTGCTCAATAGCCAAAATTGGCTAATGGCTCCAATATTGGACAATGCAGATATCGAACATTTCCATCATTCAGAAAGTTCTATTGAAAAGTTTTACTCTAGAAGACAACATAGGAGAAAGTCTCTGTGGCATCAGGGCGGACAAACTCTTCTTAGATAAGAAACAAAACACAATGGTAAAATAAAGAACTTACAAATTCCACTCTTTCAAAATTTAAAAATTTTGGTCTTCAGAAGACACCATTAAGACTGAAAGGCTAAATGCAAAATGGGAGAAAATGTTTTCATTACATATTTTTGACAAAGGACTTATGTCCCAACTATAAAAAGAACTGTTACAATTATTTTTTTTTTTTGAGGGCAGTGTCACTGGCCCTCATATGTGGGACCCGAACCGGGGCCGCTGGCTTCCCAAGCCAGCGCTTAACCACCACGCCACTCCGCCGGCCCAAGAACTGTTACAATTAAATAATCATATGGCAAAAACAATAAAACCATGAGCAAAAGAAATTTAAACAAGCACTTCATAAAAAATATGTAAATTGGACAATAAGCACATGGAAAAGAGAGTCAACATCAGGGAAATGCACACTGAAATATCAATGAGATACCACTATAAACCCTTCAGAAGACTAATTTTTAAAACAGAACAAAAACAAAACAAAACAAAAACCACCACATATTGACAAGGATGTGGATTGACTGGAACTATTGTAAACTCCAGGTGGGAATGTAAAATAGTACAACCACTTTGCAAAACTGGTGGGCAAGTGCTTAAAAATATTGAGCACACACCTACCATATAATCTAGCTGTTCCATTAATGATATTTATCCCAAAGAAATCAAAACACAGATCCTCAAAAACTCTTGTACAGGAATGTTTATAGCAGCTTTATTCAGAGTGCCTAAAACTGGAAACAATCCAAATACCTATCAATAAGTGAAGATAAACAATGGTAGGGCCGGCTGAGTGGCGCGGTGGTTAAGCACTGGCTTGGGAAGCCGGCGGCCCCAGTTCAGATCCCACATGTGAGGGCCAGTGACACTGCCCTCTAAAAAACAAACAAACAAACAAACAAACAAACGAACAAAAAACAATGGTAGTACTTAGTCATCAATAACAATAATGAATAATTGGAACATACCACAACATGCATAATCTCAAGATAACCATGCTGATTGAAAAGAAATCAGACACAAAAGAATACATACTGTATTATTCCATTAATATAAAACTTTAGAAGTTGCAAACTAATCTATAATGACAGAAGGCAGGTCAATGGTTGTCTGGGGCCAGAACACAGGAAGGTGTGGGATGCAAAGTGGCCTGAGGAACCCTTGGGTATGTTAGGAATGTTCTGTATCCTGGCCATGGTGATGGTTTCACAGATGTAAACATCTGTCAAAATTCATCAAATTGCACATTTTAAAGTTTCATCTTATTGTACCTAAATCACCTCACTAATACTGATACAAAGACACTGAAGCTTAGAAGAAGCATGTTTTCCAAAAAGAATGTAAGACCTTTGATTTGAGGTCCAAGGCCAATCCGTCAGGAAGACCTGAGTTTTAAAAGGCACCGAGATACCTATTTCCAACAAATAGCATTCTTTCAGACCTGCATTCAGATTCCTGGCAAATCCATCCAAAGAGCTTCAAATAATTAGTAAAGTCAGACCTAAAGTTCTTACCACTAATCGCTGGAATCACCATGTTGGCTAACGGTGCCATGACAAATCCCTGGTGAAAGGAGACAATATAAATTAACAACAGACAAATGACTTAGCCATTGCACCCGTGTGAGACCCCTTCCTGAAATTCAAATACATCACTTGAGAAACTGACAGTAGTATGATCATACAATCTTGTAATTCTTATAGTATGATCTTAAGGAGGCATCACTGGTATATTTTAGAAACAGGTTGAAAAGATATGAGTAGTTCTGGGAGGATAAATATTCATGGGAAGGATTGCTCAGCAGGATAAAGGCACTGGGAAAAGGTAAACAGGAAAGAATAAGAGGGACAAAGTCAAAATCAGTGGTCGGCAAACTGCGGCTCATGAGCCACATGCGGCTCTTTGGGTATGAACATGTGGCTCTGAATTCAAATTGAAAATGAAAATAAAACTATCATAGTTTCATTTATAAAATTTTAAAGGATATTATTCACATAATGGTGATTTCATTTGTTTTATGGCTCTCGAATAATTTTTAAAGTGTTTTTATGGGCAGGATTGGCACTTCCGTCTCAAAAGTTTGCCAAACCCTGGTGAAAATCATTTACTTGGTTGCCAGATTTCTTGATTGAGAAAACATTGGATCTTAGGTGAGATTTACTGTTGGAAAATTACTCTCACTCCTTTGAGATCTCAAAATTCTTGGTGAAGGAGAAATTTCCTTATTCCTCCCTTATTCTCTCCTGCTACTGTCCTTTCCCTCCTTTGTTTTGTGTTTTAATTTACTTGCCTATATACTCTTTCTCATTCAATACTCACAAAAGATAGTTACTATCATTATCCTCATTTCAGAAACGAGAAACCGGGACCGGCCGAGTGGCACGGTGGTTAAGCACTGGCTTGGGAAGCCAGCTGCCCCAGTTCGGGTCCCACATATGAGGGCCAGTGACACTGCCCTCAAAAAACAAACAAACAAAAAAAAACAGAAACGAGAAACCTGGAGTGCCAAGAGATTCAGTAGCTTGCTCACATTCACACAGCTTCTAAAGAGCTAAATCAGAATTTAAATCTAGGTCAGGATGGATCTAGACACCTGATACTACCAGAATTATTTGAAAAAAGAGGTTATATCTCTATTTTTTTCACTGAACCTGTTTTCCAAAGCAACCAAGGACTGGTAACCAAGTCTGATATTCTTCTATCAGTCCTTTAAGGTTCATTTCAAGGGTCACCTCATTTGCAGTCTTTCCTGGTATTCATACCACTCCATTCTCCAAGTTGGAAATAATATTTCCTTCTTCTACTTCCTTGTACCCATTGATAACACTGAGGACTACATTTTTCACTCATGTGCTTACGCCTTTATTCTCACTCACATAGTCACCATTCACTTATGGTGCCATTCATGGTGCTGAGTAAGGCGAGTCTAGAGATGATAAAGGTACAATATCTTTTCTCCTAAAGAACAGTCAGGGAAAACTATTGATAAACAATAATTATATTTCAGTGTGATAAGCGATATAAAAGTGACACATGTTAGAGACTCAAGAACCTATTTGTGAGCTCAACACATTACTCTTCCATTTTCAAAAAACTGGGGGAAAGTATATATTTGCAGCTGAGTTCTTCAGACAGCAGATTATTCTTAGTCAACTATTACAGAATAATTACTTTAACACTCTTATGGGGCAGGTAGAGACACCCAATGGACTGCTTAGATTGGGGCTATGAACACAGAACTTAGAACATTCCATATATCCACCCTCTTTCCCAATTCTACATCCAAATCCCCTACTCTGGAACATAAAAGCATACATTCTCTTCTAGCTAGAGTATACACAGATATAGGCATTAATAAAATATTTATATAGAAATCTTATTTAGATATGAGAGAAGTACAATCTCAATGTCATGAATTCTTCAGATAGCTCTGAATCAATAAAAGTATATAGATTTTTGAGCATAGCTATTTTGGGGAATGAAACATTTAATGATGATACACACTTTGGCTGATTTTCTGTAGAGAGTATATCCTAGTAAACATCTCATCTGCACCCCATTTTTCATTTACTATACTTATAAACTTTAAGAAAATTTAAGATCTGCTTGCTATTTAATTCCAACTAAAATTTTCCCTGATATTAAACCTGTAACCTGGATTCTCAGGCCCTGACTTCTGACACTTAAGTGCTTAGATATCTAGAGTTATATGGATACAGTGAAAAATTGAATGCAGCTTCTTGAAAGATCTATCAAAACAGGAGTCATCTTGAAATAAACAGTTATGGCTTGGTAGATAGGTACAGCATCTACTTTTCCCTCCTTAATCTTGGCATGAAATAATATGCTTCAAGTGATGAACCACCAAATGCACTTCTGTTGCTCTCTTTAAAAGTAGTACTTTTGTTGAAAACATCACAAAAAAATGTTTGTAAGATAATTATGTGTTCACCAAATGCCCATATGTTCATCAAATATCTGCCTCTGTGGAGTAAAAACATGTGTCATTCTCATGGATAACTGCCCATTTTAGACTTCACTTGACAGATTACAAAGTGCTTTATGCTTAGCAGGCAAAAAAAAAAAAAAGAACAGCGAGCTACATTGGCCTACAATAGATTTATCCTTTTAGTTTACATAGCTTTAAACTTTCCTCTTTCAATAAACAAAGGCTTGAGCAAGAGCAAAAAGTGACAAGCAGATAACTGCAGCATCTTAAGTTCAATTTACGTGCATTGATTTTCTGCTCCTCAAAGGTTTTATTCTTTTTTTTTTTTTTTTTTGTCCAAATTGGGATAAGCCTTCTATTGAGACAAACCATTGTCTTATAGAAATGGTCTTTACAAGTTGACTTGATGAACCAAAAATGTTTAGCTCATGGATAAAAGAGTTTTACTTTGTTTCACTTGAACTTCACCATCAACAAAAGCAAATTTTAAAAATTGAGATCTGGACTGTAGCTTACATTTTTCACTTATTTTAATATATGAATTTTTAAAAAGGTAACATTCTTCATAGTAACAATATAATTAAATCTGAGTAAAGCAAGGATGTGAATATAGATGCACACATAACTCTCTACATGCATCCTTTTTTTTTTGCATTTTTGAATCTGAATGTCCCCAAAGGCATGGCTCATTAATGAAGCTATCAATCTCATTTCACCTATTTCATTTGACACTATGTATTATAGACAACATCCTTACAAATTCATAGCTCTCCTTTGTGGATCTCTTTCCCTTTTCAAATTCATTCTACACTCAAGGAGAGCCATATACAGCCATTTGCCTCCTACAAATAATTACCACCCTCTATGAGGCTATGCTGACAGCGCCAAGAAAACCAGAGGGCCTTGCACTTCTTTAGTTAAATTAATGACATCCCTACTGTCAATCAAGGCAATTCATGGAGGGGCAACATGCTGGGATTTTCCAAAACCAACAAATAAGTGTGCCACCTGTTGGCACTATAAACAAGGCTGGGCAGAGTTTATAAGTTGAATGGAATTGGCAACGATTATTGTAATCACAAGGCATTCCTTAGTATTGGTCAGAGAAATAAATCATCACAGCCACTGCATTCAATGTCTCTGGCTGTACTTGCTGAAGCACAAAGCTCATCAAATGACCAGAAAGCTGAAGGACTATCTTCAATTTGTTCTATGTCTTTAAATCATATGCAGTAAAACATTGGATTGCGAGTAATGTGGTTTGTGAGTGTTCCGCAAGATGAGCAAACATTACTAATACATTTTAACTTGGTAAACAAGCGATGTCTTGCAATACCAGTAGTTTGTTTCTGGAACGAATGATAGTGGCAAACCAGGTATTATTATCCCAAAGCTAACTCACTGGTAACAGTGTTAGAAACCTACTCATAGGTTATCTACTCTGACACTAAGTACCTTATAAGTTCTCGAGAGCTATTATTTTAAAATTATTATTACTTAAGTTTCCAGGTGTATAACATTATAATTGGACATCTGTATATGACAGCTGATTATAAAAAGCACACTGATTAGAAAAGTTTTAAACTGTTATCTATTGACCCGTTAGTCACTCAATTCAGAGAGAACTATTTGCAGGTTTTTATCATTTTGATACAGCATCTCTTTAAAGCTGTCAAATATGTTCCTCTATAAAAACAATACAGCCAAATAAATTCTGTTTACTGACTCATCACTTCACAGCCGAACCCTATTCTACCAAAAATACATTCCAATCATCACACGAGTCATGACAAATGGAAAGAATGTATATTGTAGTGGTTAATGACATGACTTTGAATTTAGTCCTAGATTTTACCCTATGTAACTTTGGGCAAGCTTTTTAATATCTCTGAGCATCATTTTTATCTTTAAAATGTGTACAGTGGGATTGGGGTACAAGATGTTGGGTTAGGTAAATGCTATGTCTACTGCATCCCAAGATCACACCAGAATTACAAATAAATTATAGAACAATCAACCTCAAGGATCATCTGAAAACTAGATGAACAGAACCCGTATAACTAATAATATAAAGAAGAGGCCACATGGAGACTGGTAGGAGGGGCAGAGACCTGAAATGGGCTGACCCTAAATCCACAGATGGTGGTTGAACACCAGGAGGGACAACTCGGTGGTGGAGGTACCCACAGAAAGGAAGGGAATCTCACCCTGAAACCAGGCTCCCCAGCACAGGGGTCTGTGCTAGAAAGAGGAGTCCCCACAACATTTGGTAGTGAAAATCAGCAAGGATTCTGTCTGTCCATCTCAGTAAGACAGAAGCTGGAAAACTAAATGCCCTCTTAAAGAGCGAGCACACTGACTGACTCACTTGCGAACACTCAACCAGGTCTCTGGTGGAAAGGTGGCAACTTGAGAGGTGCTGGAAACATACAGGGAAAGACTGAGTAGTGTGGCTTCAGAGTGAGGGCTGGAGGGACAGCCACCATTGACCCTGTGTAGAGCCTGACACACGTCTAGCCTACAGGAGGGTGCCATCTTGTCTATGTTGATCCCTCCCCCAAATGGCCAAATCTGAGACTGCACTGGTCTGGTAAAATCTGCACATTTGCACCACCCTGGCGAAGCCTGGGCTGCCAGCCCAGCTAGTACTGCATCGCCTGGGGAATTCCTGGCTCCTGGGAAGCCAGCCCCACCCCACAATCTACAGAAGACTTTTACAGCAGCGTATGGCCCTCAGCAGCCTGGGGAACATTTGAGGGTGGGTGGTGACCCCCAACTTATGCTGCAGCCTCTCTCAAGCAGATCTCAAGGTTCTGCAAGCTCAAGGTGAACAGTGGCTGGCTGTGGGGTTCTCAGGGAGTGCTGCAAAATGGTCACAGGCTAGACGCTGACACAAGAAATGAATCTGCATTAACATTGCAAAAACCACCAGCCACACCATGTGACCTCCTGGGACCCCACCCAACACAGCTATTGCTGCTTCGCCAAGGCACTCTCAACACTGGATCAATCAGCCCTGCCAGTGTACTTTAGGAGGCTCTTTCAACAGCTGAGCCTTACAGACAGCCAGCAGATGGAAACAGGCCGAGGGAGCCCTGGGCCTTTTGCAAAGAAGTGCCAGACCCAATACTGATGGCAGCTAGCCTTGGTTCACAGTGAGGCTGCACCCACATGCCTCCAGGTTTAGCACAGGCAGCAGCCAACAACATATAGCTGCATAGCTCCTACTGAGTAGCCATGGGCTGGTCACAGGCAAGGCTGAAATTGGCCTGCACAGGAATCCATCCCAACAGACTCCAAAACAATACACTCAGAGGCCAATTTTGGACCACACCAGAGCACTACCTGGTTAGCCCCACCAGTGGCACACAGACAGGGTGGTCTCAACAGGCACAAGGGGGACAAATCCCCCTCTGAGGGGTCAGCCTCCATGCAGCAGCTCATATACTGTGGGTGTAGCCAATCCTTATAGTCACTGAGCCTTGGAGTCAATCCCACTACTGATGCACCAAAAACAATCAATGCTCAACTACAACAGAAGACACACAACACACACAAGGGACATTTCTGGAACACACCCACAGGAGATCAGGGAAATTGAGCCACTGGGCCACACAGGAAATGTACTACATATGGCAACCCAGCAAAGACTGGGAGACACAGGAAACCTACCTAACACATATGAGGTATGACAAACAAGTTTGTGAACACATCCTAGAAAAAGTGCTATATACCTCATTGCTGAATATCACTATAGTCACCTTTGAAGTACTCCCCTTGGGAAGCTATGCACCAACACCAGCACCTAGTCCACCCTCCAATTTTGGAACTTTTTTTCTGGAATGCCCATCAGAGCTGTCGTCGTATTACCCTTGATGACATGAATGTCATCAAACTGTCTTCCTTTCAATATTTCCTTTTTGTTTGATTAAAGGAAGAAGTCATTGGGGGCCAGATCATGTGAGTAGGGAGGGTGTTCTAACACAGTTATTTGTTTACTGGCTGAAAATTCCCTCACAGAAAGTGTCATGTGAGCTAGTGCATTGTCATGATGCAAGAGCCATAAATTGTTGGCAAAAAGTTCAGGTCGTCTAACTTTTTCTTTCTTTTTAAAGATTGTATTGGGGAATTGGGGCAGGGAACAGTGTTGGGGAACTGGGGAAGGGGAACAGACAAATTATTTTCCTTTTGTTCTTCAGCCTAGTTGTGGAGGACATTGCTTCCCTGGCCCATGTTGGTATCATCATTGCACTCTTCTCGGGTGAGGCAGATCAGTGGCTGGCCTCTGGACGGCTGTTCACAGTGGCTTTTGGCAGCTCACACCGGCTGCCAGCCACTCACTGTAGCCTATGTTAGCCCACTATTTTAGGGGCTGCAGCTATGCCGTCCCGGGGACTCACAGCAGCCCAGCTCCAGGTGGAGTTGTTGTTCACCATCTTAGCTGTAGATGGCAGTGTCACTGGCCCTCATATGTGGGATCCGAACCCGGGCCGCTGGTGCCCCAAGCCAGCTCTTAACCAACGTGCCACTCAGCCGGCCTAGGTCATCTAACTTTTTCATGCAGCCTTTTCAGCACAACCAAATAGTAAATTTGGATAACTGTTTGTGTCCAGTTGGTACAAATTCATAATGAATAATCCCTCAGATATACAAAATAGGTTAGCAACATCGTTTCAACAATCTTGTGAACTTAAGTGTCAGACCTTGTAGAAGCAAACACAAAGAGGCAACAAGAATGAGGAAACAAAGAAATTCGACCCAAATAAAAGAACAGGTAAAACCTCCAGAAATAGAACTAAATGAAATGGAGGCAAGCAACATACCAGAAACTGAGTTTAAAACACTGGTTATAAGAATGCTTCAGGAACTCAGTGAGAATTTCAACAAAGAGATAGTAAGCATGATGAAGGACATAGAAACAATAAAAAATAACCAGTAACAAATAAAGAATACAATAACTGAAATGAGGAATACACTAGAAGGAATCAAAGGCGGATTAGATGAAGCAGAGATCGAATCAGCAGTTTAAAAGACAAGGTAGCAGAAAATACCCAGTCAAAACAACAAAAAGAAAAAGGAATTAAAAACAATAAAGAAGTTCAAGGGACCTGTGGGACAACATCAAGTATAACAATATTCACATCATAGAGATACCAAGAGGAGAAGAGAGGGAGCAATGGATGGAGAACCTATTTGAAGAAATAATGACTGGAAACTTCCCTAACCTGGGGAAGGAAATAAATATACAAGCCCAGGAAGTGCAGAGAGTCCCAAACAAGATGAATCCAAACAGGCCTACACGAAGACATAACAAAATTAAAATGTCAAAAGTTAAAGACAAAGAGGGAACCCTAAAAGCAGCAAGAGAAAGACAACTACTTACTTACAAGGGTGCTCCCTTAAGACTATCAGCTAACTTCTCAACAGAAACTCTGCAGGCCAGGACGGAGTGGCAGGAAACATGCAAACTAATGAAAAACAGTGGCCTTCCATGAAGACTACTCTACAAAGCAAGGCTCTCAATTCAAATAAAAGGAGCGATAAAGAGCTTCCCAGACAAGAAAAAGTTAAAGGAATTCAGTACCACCAAGTCACTATTACAAGATATGTTAAAAGGACTTCTTCAAGCAGAAGAAAAAAGAAAACAAAAAAATGAAGATCAAAAATATGATAATAAAATGGCAATAACTTTGTACTTATCAATAATCACTTTAAATATAATAAAGTGCTCTAATCAAAAAACATAGGGTAGCTGAATGGATGAAAAAACAAGACTGATACATATGCTGTCCACAAGAGACCCAACTCAGATCAAAATACTATGAGCAACTATATGTCAACAGATTTAACCATCTGGAAGAAACTGATAAATTCCTAGAAGCATACAATCTTCAAAGGCTGAATCAAGAAGAAACAGAAAATCTAAACAGATGGATTACTACCAATGAATTGGAATCAGTAATCAACAAGCTTCCAACAAACAAAAGTCCTGGAACAGATGACTTCACAGGTGAATTTTACCAAGCATTCAAAAACAGTTAACACCTATTTTCCTTAAAATATTCCAAAAATTCCAAGCTGACATTATAAGGCCACCATTACCCTGATTCCAAAACCAGAAAAAGGCATTATAAAAAAAAACACAAAAGGGCTGGCCGAGTGGCGCGGTGGTTAAGCGCTGGCTTGGAAGCCAGCGGCCCCAGTTCAGGTCCCACATATGAGGGCCAGTGACACTGCCCTCAAAAAACAAACAAACAAACAAACAAACAACAACAAAAAAAACCATAGGCCAATACCCCTAATGAACACATATGCAAAAATCCTCAACAAAATATTAGCAAACCGAATTTCGTAATAAATTTAAAAAATCATACCCCATGATCAAGTGGGATTCATTCCTGGTATTCAGGGTTAGTTCAATATCCACAAATCAATTAATGTAATACACCACATAAAAAATGAAAAATATAAATCATATGGTCTTATCAATAGATGCAGGAAAAGCATTTGACAAAATCCAGCATTCATTTATGATAAAAACTCTCAGCAAAGTGGGAATAGAGAGAATATATCTTAACATAATAAAGTCCATATGTAACAAACCCACAGCTAATATCCTTAATGGGGAAAAGCTAAAAGCATTCTCTTTAAGATCAGGATCAAGACAAGGATGTCAACTTTCACAACTTTTATTCGACATAGTACTGGAAGTTCTAGCCTCACTAATCAGACAAGAAAAAGAAATAACAGGCATCCAAATGGGAAAGGAAGAAGTAAAATTGTCATTATTTGCAGATGACATAGTATGTACAGAGAACCTCAAAGTTGCAAAGAAACTATGAGAACTGATAAATGAATTTAGTAAAGTAGCAGGACACAAATTAATATTCAGAAATCGGTTACATCTTTACATACCAATAATGAACTATCAGAGGGGAAATTAAGAAAACAATCCCATTTACAACTGCATCAAAAAAAAAAACAAACCTAGGGATAAATTTAACCAAGAAAGCTAAGCACCTGTACTCAGTAAATTATAAGACATGGAAGAGAGAAATTAAGGAAGATACAAATAACTGCAAGCATATATCATGCTCATGGATAGGAAGAATTAATATAGTTAAAATGTCCATGCTACCCAAAGCAATGTACAGATTTAGTGCAATCCCTATCAAAACACCAATGGCATTTTTCACAGAACTAGAACAAATAATCCTAAAATTTATACGGAACCATAAAAGACCCCAAATAGCCACAGCAATCCTGAGAAAGAAGAACAAAGCTGGAAGTATCATGCTACCTGCTATTAAATTATACTACAAGGCCATAGTAATCAAAACAGCATGGTATTGGCGTAAAAACGGACACATAGATCAATGGGACAGAATAGAGAGATCAGAAATAAATCCATACCTACATGGTCATTTAATCTATGACAAAGGAAGCAAGAATATATATTGGGGGTAAAGAGATTTTATGCAATAAATCGTGCTGGGAAAACTGGACAGATACATGCAAAAATGTTAAACTGGACAACTTTCTTATGCCATCTACAAGAATAAACTCAAAATGGATTAAAGAGTTAAATGTAAGACCCAAAACCATATAACTCCTAGAAGAAAATATAGGAAGTAAACTCTCAGACATTACCTTTAGTAATATTTTCACTGATACATCTCCTTGGACAAGGGAAACAAAAGGGACTACATCAAACTAACAAGTTTTTTCGCAGCAAAGGAAACCATCAACAAAAGGAAAAGACATCCTACTGAATGGGAGAAGATATCTGCCAATGATACATCTGATAAGTGGTTAATATCCAGAATTAATTAAAAACTCATACAGGGCCGGCCGAGTGGCACATTGGTTAAGAGCTGGTTTTGGGATGCCAGCGGCCCCGGTCCAGATCCCACATATGAGGGCCAGTGACACTGCCCTCTATAGCTAAAACAGCTCCACCTAGAGTTGGGCTGTGCGAGCCCCAGCAACGGTGTAGGCTGCAGCCCCTTCTGCAGTGGGCTGCCATAGGCTAAAGTGAGCGGCTGACAGCCAGCATGAGCTGCCAGTAGCCGCAGGGAGCGGCCATCCAGAGGCTGGCGACTGATCTGCCTCATCTGGGAAGAGCGCAATGACGATACCAACATGGACCAATGAAGCAACATCCTCCGCAACTAGCCTGAAGAACAAAAAGACAGCAACTTGTCTGTTCCCCTTCCCCGATTCCCCAATGCTGTTCCCCTCCCCCAAATCCCCAATAAAATGTTTAAAAAATAAATAAATAAATAAATACAGATAACAAAATATGAATACAAGTCACGTTTGACTTCTGCAATTACAAGAGGTGTGTAAAGTGGTTACCATCAGTGTAATTTTAATATAAATTTTTTCTCCTTTCTTAATTTTTTTATTTATTTATTTATTTATTTTTTGAGGGCAGTATTACTGGCCCTCATATGTGGGACCGAACCGGGGCCGCTGGTTTCCTAAGCCAGCACTTAACCACGGCGCCACTCGGCCGGCCCCTTCTCCTTTCTTAAAATGTGTATACATTTTTTGGCACCCTCTGCGTGTGCGTGTGTGTGTGTGTGTGTGTGTGTGTGTGTGTGTGTGTGTGTTTCCCCCACCCACCCATGGGATGTAGAGTACACAGCATAGGGAATATAGTCAATGGTATTGTAATAGCTGTGTGCAGTGTCAGAGGGGTAGTACACTCATTGAAGTTATCACGTTGTGAAGGGTGTCAATGTCTAATCATTATATTGCTTTATCTACACCTGAAACTAATAAAAAAAATAAAGAAAAAACATGAGTACAATAGTGTTTACCTCATAGATATTTGGTGAGAATTAAATGATATAATATAGACTTATACCTGGTATGTACTAAATTTTGAGAATGCCAGCTAACCGTGGTGGTGGAGGTAATATTTCTTGTGGTGTCCATATTGTTTGACATTTCTCCCATAAAATGTGGAATCTAGTTCTCCTTCCCTCGAATATTAGTAGCCTTAGTGATTTGCTTTTTTTTTTTTTTTTTGAGGGCAGTGTCACTGGCCCTCATATGTGGGATCCGAACCGGGGCCGCTAGGCTTCCCAAGCCAGTGCTTAACCACTGCGCCACTCAGCCGGCGCGTGATTTGCTTTTGTTGAATAGAATACAGTAGCAATGGTGCTATGTAATTTGTGAGGTTATATCATATAAGAAGCAAATACAGCTTCTGCCTAGTGTGCTTACTCTCACTCTCTCCCCTTCTCTCAGTCTCTCTGGATGTACATGCTTGGAACCCAGTCACCATGTCATGTAGGTTTTCCAGTTGACAGCCCCATCTATGGACCTGACCTACAGCCAGCATCAGTTGCCAGACATGTGAGTGAGCCTTCAGATGATTCCAGCCTTCAGCCTTCAAACCTCCCCAAGCTGATACCAAGTAGAACTGTTCTCACCAAGCCCTGTCCAAATCAATCACAGGTTGATGAGAAAAATAAATATTCTCGTAGCTGTTGTTTTAAAACACTAAGTTTTTGGGGTGGGTTGTTATATAGCAACAAAGAAGTGGAACATCATCTAACCAACATGGAGATTACTCACTCAAATCTGACAGAAAGGTCACTTCCATTGCAGGTTAAGACATAAACCACCATCACCACCACAGCAAATGTCGGTATAGAAATGTATAGTTTATAAAGCAGTTTCTCAACCATCATTTAACTTGATGCCTATTAAAACTCTAAACGACAGATATGATCACTAACCCCTTTCATGGAACAGACAACCAAGGTTCAGAGAAGTTAGCTAATTTGTACAAAATCACTCAACCACTAAATGACGGAGTCCAATTTGGACGCTACATATTAATCTCTATCCTGTGTGACAATACATAGAGTTCCCCTTAGGTTTTATTTCCTTTCCTAGGACTAATTGGTATCATATTTGGTGGGTCACTTCTATGGGACTCTTATTCCCAAAACATTTATTCACACTCTGGAGTGTGTTTGACATATAGAAAAAAGGTCTTTTCCATCAAATAGTTAATAACCTCATAAGAGAGAAGGCCAGAAACATGTAACACTGTGTGAAAGCCCCAGTTAGCAAAAGATGGCACACATGACACCAACTCCAACAACAAACATCACCCTTGGAGAATCACTCAGGAACTATTACTAATAGCACAATTATATGGTTGAGATGTCTGTCAGGCATGGGAAGAGTTGCTGGGAACAGATTATAGGTCAAAGGATGAGATGCTAGCAAAAGCTTTCATTATTTCCATCATTGGGCAATGGGAACAGTTTGGACTGGGCTGTTCTTAACTGTAGAGTGGGAAATAAATGGCCATACATGGGAACAAACTGACATTTTAAGATTGGGGGTGGTAAATATAATAATAATTTGAGAAATTACAGGCATTAGGAAAGAGAGAAAAAAGTCAAAGACCGGAAACTTTTCTAAAATGCCATTAGTATACTGAATACACATGTAGCAGTTTAATATTTTTGAAATATGAAGTACTGTTTCTCTTTTTTGCCTCTCTCTCTCCTCCCACCAGTTTTAAAAAACTTGGGCAATTTGGACCAAATGAAACAATACCAGTTAATAAAGGTAGCTAACATTTGTTGAGTACAAACTGTGGGCCAGGCACTTCCCTAAAATTTAACCCACGTAAAAATGCTCTAAGTACTGCTATTGTCCTTTTACTGCTGAGAATGCTGACTGAGGTCGAACTGCCCTTGGTGCTTGGTGGAGGGGGGATCAAAATCAACATTAGCATCTCTCTTTAACAGGCATGCTCTTAATCTCTACCCCAAACTGCACTGCCCTGTATAAAATACTTGGCCTGGTGTTAATATCATTACAGGGTATTATCAAAGAAAGAGATTCTTTAATTTTCCTTTCTCAATAACATTTTATGCAAATAATGCCAGAAATTCTTTAGAACCTTCTCAGTGTGAGCACAGATTATGTCCACGTCATTTTCTCTGTACTTTGCCTAACATATAATCTCAGGCACCTGGTGTTTGAAAAGTACAATTTTATAATGATAAATGGATATCAGCTATAATCAGTATTATTAATCTAGGGCATTTTTCATCGTACAATTGGCAATGTCTTTACATATAAAATAGTTTCTTCATGTCTCTCCTGTTAGGATACACAAATATGTAAATTATATAAGTAAGAGGTAATTTTATATAAGTAAGAGGTAATCATACCACATCAAACCTGAAAATCTAAGTCTGTATTTTCTTTAGGGGAAATGTTGCATTTTTGCCCATTGAAAGCAGAATGACTCGGTGCTGTCAGTGCAGTACAAAGAGCAATTCCTATTTTGTCTTTTTTCTCAATATGGTATCAAGGATAGGAGTGTTTATAAAGCAGAGACTCACAGAGCTCCTAGTCAGCTGGATTTCAGCTTGTGTGTCAACGGGATGCATTTTTATCACTCTAGTGTCTACATAGTTGATAGCTGCAGTCAGATAACAATAGAAAAGTAATAATGCTGGCAGGCATATGATCAAGCTAGGCAACTTATCTCCCTTTAATGGGGAAGAATTGTCTCCTGTAAAGTATTTAAAACATTAGACCTGAAACAATGAATTTCATTAGTTTTGGAAACCCAATCAGCACTGTAGCAGAATGGCTTCATGAAAACAACTCAGAAAACAGAGTCTCAAACTTTTACCCACCTAGAAACCACCCGCTACCCTATCCTCCACCACTCTGGGGCTAGCTAGGGTGCTATAAGGCAGGAGGGACAGTCCCTTAGCACTATATGAGTATGCCCTTCCCACTGTGCCCCACCTCGACAATGACCATGACAGTGTGGCAGTCTGTGTGACAACCCTAGCCTGGACTTGAGAACCAGGCCAGGGGGGTAAGGCAGGGCAGCAATCAGAGTGGGAAAGGCAGGCACAGCTGACTTCTCAATCATCTCTCCAACAGCTTGGCTTGACTGTAAAAAGCTCCTTTGCTGGAGAATAATGGAGATCACTTTGAAGAGAATGGAGTTCAAGCCCCACTCCTAGTCGTTTCAGCAATCTCCTTCATAAATGCTCTGGGAGTTTTCAGATTGTTATTAGGACCTCCAATATTTGTTTCTCCCTTAAAATATAGGCATGGTATATGTTTTCTTCTTTCCAGGCCCATGCAGTTAAGAAGTTCACTTCTCTCTGAGAGGACAGGTTAGAGCTCAACAAGCAAATGGATGCTTATTCTTTGCCAACAATAGAAATAGCAAAATGAAGCTTCCAGTAGCACTGAAAAGGGAATGAAGGTAGTTTAGGAAAAGGAGTCTATATAGCATATATAGCATACAATCACCTGCAATATAATGAAACAAAAATCCCTAATATCCTTCTTAGCAATATGCCTGTTAGATTATATACATGTCACTTATTCTCTGCATTTAACAGGAATTAAACATTAATCCTCAAAGCATGATTCTTTCCCCAGTCTGCCTTCTCTAGTTACAAATAATGAAGGCTATAGTGTATGCATAGCTCCTTTTCTACTGTATTTTTTTAAATCTCCTTTACACTCACATCATAGTCCTTATATATTTTTTTAAAAAACATACTTTTCCTTTTAATAAAATAAACCATATGCTTCATTTTTCTTTGAGTCTCAACCAAGATTCAGCCTTTTAAATTCCCAAACATTATCTATATCATTGCATCTGGTGATATATTCTATTAATTAGAATTTTTTCATCTTACATTTCTGTCCAACCAGGATCAGCTCAAGTTATTAGAGACAGAAGGTTTAAGCATTGTAGGCACCATGACATCATGGTTACCATAGAAATAAAAATCTAGTAACAATAATACTAGGTTTCTTTCTTTATTAGCTGTTCTGCATTGCTGGTGTTCAAATCTTCCACCCGCCGGTAAAAACAGAAGTTCCCTGTCATTACATAACCTATACTATTCTGAACACATTTTCAGAATTTAAAATTGAGAAGGTTAAAAAAAGAAGAAGAGAGGGTTATTTATATCCAATCTGTCAACTTATGTAATTAGTCACAGGTACTTCAAAGCCCTAAATGAAGATAAGGTAAATAAAACATACACTCAAAACCGAGAGATAAATAAAACCTCCATTACATGGTATACATAACCAAAATCAAATACTGTATTATAAACTAAATGACAAATTATGAGATTAGCAGGCATGAAGCTTTCCTTCCTTTTACAAACTAGTTTTAGATTCTTTCATACACCATTTTAATTAGTGCCCCAAAATGGGACTGTACCTTTAGAATATTTCCATTTTGAAAGCAAGGAAAGAGCTTACTCTGGGCTGTTTTTCACCTGCTACTAGAATTCTCACAGTGAGCCATTAGCTTTTAGACTGAATAGCTAGGTATTTTCTGTCAGTTACATTTCTGAGAGAATAAAGATTACTCTCAGAAACCAATTACTCAATCTGCTTATAGCCTAGTAATAGGTTGCTATTGACCTTGCTATAACCACAGACATGCTCTTCACTTTACTCTCTTTAACAAAATGCAATATAGAAACATTTTGCAATTTTAAAAATTTTAATTTGCATTCTCTCTTTCTCTCTCTGTCTTCATCCCCATTTCCCTGGTCTTCTCCCACCCTCCCTCCCATCCTGACGCCCTGTCTCTGAGAAAAGCTGTAGCTAGAATTGAGAATGATTCTAAACTAAGTTCTAAACTTGTCAAAATCTCCAACCAGCTTCCATAAATTAATGACTCTTTTAGTAATCGATAACAAGACATGATTTCCCACTGAATTCCAACACTGCAGATCAATCTTCAGTTGCCACTATCTCTATGACTTAGTGTTCTAGAGATTTATGACAGTGGCAAAAATACTTTATTGAAATACAACATGAACCTAATTGAGTACAATCCTGTGCAAATTGCAAAGGTATGTAATGCCACAATTAATGTAGTTAGAGAGGAAAATTGATTGTCATTATAAATGCAATCAGGTACTTTTACTTTATTATATTTACCACACTGATGGGCTTATTATCATTTATAAAATACCCGACCACTTTTAACAAAAAAACAGACCGAAAGTAATAAAGCAAAATAAACAATAAATAAGGTGTTCTTTGAATGATTATGAGAAGCTTTCAATAGCAACAAAATATCATAGCACTGTCAATCCATTAATTTCAGCCATTTTCCTGATTAATTCTGATCATCAGTTGGATCAATCAAGTGGTGATCTTCATGGTGATCTTCATTGATCATTGAGGCAATATAAAATGAATGAACGGTTATTTCCATACATCATTTATTTTGTGCATATTGACAGAACCGTACTCCCTCAGATCCTCTGTATAAACAAGGCTGGCAAACAAATGGTTTTGCCATTCAAAATGCCATTTTACTTTGTCAAAGCCAGACAAATCAGTTGCCACATAAGTATAACCCTACTCAAATATCAGACTATTTCTATAACACAGCAAGCCTAGCCGGAAAAAAAATTGAAATTTTACTCATGATTCTAATCTAATATGTTGATAGAATTACAGTATTTTCCTTTTTTTGTAATTAAAATTTATTGGGGTGAAAATGGTTAGTAAAATTACATAGGATTCAAGTGTACAATCCTGTAATATATCATCTATATATCACATTGTGTGTTTACCACCCAGAGTCAGTTCTTCTTTCATCACTATATATTTGATCCCATTTACCCTCTTCTACCATCCCCCTCCCCTCTTACCTTCTGGTAACCACTAAACTATTGTCTGTGTCTATGAGTTTTTGTTTCTGTTTGTCTTGTTCCTTTGTTGCTGTCAGAATACACAAAGGAATATTACTCTGCCATAAGAAAAGATGAAATACTGCCATTTGCAACAACATGGATGGATCTTGAGCTTATTATGCTCAGCAAAATAAATCAGACAGAAAAACTCAAGAACCATATGACTTCACTGATATGGGGGGATAGCATTTTTCTTAATTCAAGCAAAACCAGTTATGGATTTAGAAGTTGCCTGTATCTGGAAGCCAGGGAGTACATACAAAAATGGAGGGTTGGAAAAGACAGCTCATAGATAGATGGACACTAGCACAGGCTCTGCTGAGGAGAAAAACCTGATTGGTTTCAGGTCACAGATGTCAAAACGAATGAATCACCAAATAGCCAACTCAATTTTCTCATTGAAATGGAAATAAGTGAAGACTAAAATAACTTGAAGGATGCTATGAGTAGCTATGCTAGCATCATCTTGAAGAGGCCTCAAAGGAATACCATAGGATCCTAAGGAAGGCTTAAACCCTGCTGGAAATGTGGGGTTGGACGAGCGACTTCAGGGTAACTGCAGCCATCAATTTGTTTGTGTGGTGTGTATGTGTGTGTGTGTACACACATGTGCATTGGGGAGAAAGGATGAGCTCTATTTCTGCTTCATGCAGGTTCCTCAAGTTGAAAAATCCCAGGGATTCAGAAGTATTCCCAGAGATTCAAATTTAGCCAGATTTTTGTTGTTTTCAAAATGGAGTTTTGTTAAAAAGAATATAGTATATAGTTATCAATAAACTATAAACAGATATGTAACTCTTAAAGATAACTTAGAGATCATCTTGGTACTTTTCAGCACCACCAAAAGAAAATTTACCATTTGTTTTAGCATATTAATACTAGCTTTTTGACCCTCTCAAATCAGGAAAAATTATACTATCATTTATTCTGACAAGACTGTAAAAGGCAGACAAAGGCTCTTAATCTGTCTCTAAATCAGAGGACCTTTCATCTTAACACAGAGATATATTTTACATTGTGACCTAGTACACATAAATGTGTGTGCGTGCGAGTTTGTGTACACATGAAACCAGGTTTTATGAATCAATACTTACTCTAACTACATGTGATGCATACTGATGTTTTCTATTCTATCCTATTCTACTTTTGAAATATGAAAGTTGTGACCTACTAAATTGATTTTATAACCCAGTAATAGTACTCAACTTGTAGTTTGAAAAGCACTGCTCTAAATCATACTGGTTGGTAAGCTTCTAAAAGCCATAGCTACTACTGCGAATCAGTTGTAACACCCATGGCTTTTTTTTCTTCCTTAGGAAGAACAACCCTACCCATCCTCCCCCCACCACACACACACAGAAAAACTTCACATACACACATACATACACACTGTTACTTACAGATGACAAACAAAACCCCGAGGGCTGAACATTCATGTGTTAAAATGACTTCCTTTTACTGTGTCATCAATCTAATTTTTCAACTGTCTTTATTTCAAGACCAGAAAAGAATACCTTCTCTCAGATCTGAAGTTATCATTGAAGTGCTACTAAGCCTCAAATGAAACCTCATTCACTTGCGTACATTGGGGTTTTTCTATTTCTTACATTTATTCAATTTCTTCATTTAATTAAAATGTAGGTCATTTCAGTCTTTTGCCCCTATAATATAGTTATAGATTTGAGAGAGCTATGTAGCTTATGAGTTCATACCAGGGCAGTATTAAATACTGGCAGATGGAAAACTTGATGGTAGCCAGGAAAATACACTATAGATGGCTCCCAGCCAGCCTACCAAAACTTATAGAGGAAATTTAGCAATAGCAAAGATTGGAATGGCTCTGTGGTTATCTTTGCTGGCAAGGAATGCAATGAATTGCACTATAACATGATGTTCAGCCAAGGATATCACAGTATAGGAATGAGACCAGATTTGGAGCCATGATCTGAAATTGCTAATGTCTACATCCAACTGGCAAGCAGATAATGGGAAAGTTCATTAAACACAAAAGAAACAGTCTCATTCACACTGCATACAGCAAGTTATCGCTATAAGTAAGGCTCTTTCTCTTATGGAACAGATGTGTTTCCAAAAATGTGGCTGTAAAAGTAATTTATGTAAAACAAATCTTATTTTTGTATTGGTTTCCATGATAAAATTTAAGTCTCCAGAAAAAGATATTCCACTAGCCTGAATTGAAAAGTTTTGGTGACTAGCTGAGTTGGTGCTATGCTTACAGACCACACTGTTACCAGAACAGTATCATTTGGAGGAGTACAAAAAAAAAATGCCTGCTTCAAAAAAAACCTATCACATTGTCTTCTAGTCACTTTCAACTCATCGACTTTAATAGCATTAGAAAAGGTCCTCAATCAAGAAAATACACCTAAGGGCCGGCCAAGTGGCTCAGTTGATTAAGAGCTCACTCAAGAGTGCGAACTCTGAGCAACAGGGTTGCCGGTTCGATGCCCAGCCCAAGCTGAGCAGCCGCTGAGCTGCCAACAGGTGGCAGGATGGCTCAGCTAAAAAAAAAAAGAAAAAAGAAAATACATACAAAATAACTACAGTCACAAAGGAATAAAAGCCCACTATTGTGAATGCTGAATTCAACAAACATTTATTGAACACTTAACATTGTCTAAAACCTTGGCTAGGCACTGAAAATAGAAATATAAAAGGTCCCCTGCTTTGAGATACATAAGATTGTGGAGTAGCTAACAAATAACCAAATGTAATTGTGGAATGTTAATGGAATAAGGGAAACAAACATGCAAGCTTTTCATTATGCTTCCTCAAAACAAGCCATAACCAGGCCCGGCCGAGTGGTGCATTGATTAAGCGCTGGTTTTGGGATGCCAGAGGCCCTGGTTCGGATCCCACATGAGGGCCAGTGATACTGCCCTCTACAGCTAACAACAGCTCCACCAGGAGCTGGGCTGTGCGAGCCCCGGTGATGGTGTGGGCTGCAGCCCCTGCTGCAGTCGGCTGCCATAGGCTACAGTGAGTGGCCCGCAGCCAGCGTGAGCGGCTGGCAGCCAAGCGTGAGCTGCCAATAGCCGCGATGGGCGACATCCAGAGGCCAGCGACCGATCTGCCTCATCCGGGAAGAGCGCAATGACGATACCAACAGTGAAGCAACATCCTCCGCAACTAAACTGAAGAACAAGAAGACGGCAACTTGTCTGTTCCCCTTCCCCGATTCCCCAACGCTGTTCCCCTCCACCAATTCCCCAATAAAATCTTTAAAAAAAACAAAAAAAAAACAAGCAATAACCAGAAGACAAGAATTCTAGGACTGTAGTCAAAGAAATGCTGGAATGGTTACCTGTTGGACACAGTCAGAGTATAACTGTGAAAAATGGGCATGGGATTATAAATTGGTAACTACAATGTTGTCACAGGGATATGAGACAGTTTGGGGAATATAATCAATAACATTGTAAATATTTTGTAGGGTGTCAGATGGGCACATGTCTTCTTAGTGAGACTGTTCCATGGGCAGTATCGATGCCTGACCACTGCACTGTACACCTGAAGCTGAATAATACTGAATGTCAACTATATTTAATATATATAGTCACGGGATATGGAGTATAGAAAAAATAGTGGGCATGGGAGGAAGAGCTGGAGGTAGTAATGTTTTATCATTAATGGGAATTAAGGCAATCTAACATATGATTATATTACAGTTTTCTAAACTCTCTTAAATACATTTTTTTGGATTAGACCTATTAACAGAAGGACACAGAAGGTAAGAGCATGAATTCTTGAGAAAGAGTGCATAGATCTGAATTCTGGTTTGGAATGACCTTGGACTAGTTATTTAACATTTGTGTGCCTATCTTCCCTCATTTATTAAATGAAGATAACAATATAGCCTATTATTTACATAATAGGGTATTGTGGGAATGAAACTGACAGAGTGATTATGTTTCCCCTTATCATCATCACCCTCACCATCATACAGATAAGGATATTGTGGCTTTTAGAAAAATTAAGAAATTGGACCAGAGTCACAGAACTACAAAGTGGGATTTAAATTTAGGTCATTCTATTGCAAGTTGTTCTTTTTAATTCTTGAATGCCATTTATTGAAGTACAATACATTTATAGAAAAATGAAAGGATGAAAAGTGTACAGATTAGGGCAGGCCGAGTGGCTCAGTTGGTTAAGAGCTCGCTCAAGAGTGCGAGCTGAGCTCTGATCAATGGCGGTTCGATGCCAGCCTAAGCTGAGTTGCCGTTGAGCTGCCAACAGGTGGCAGGATGGCTCAGCTAAAAAAAAAAGTGTACAGATTGATGCTTTTTCAACAAATTTGATCAAGGAAACAATATTATCAGGAACTAAAAACCCATTCTCATGCTCTGTCCAGTCACTTCCTCCCCTAAGCCTAACCACAATAATTGACTCTAAAATAGAGGTTAGTTTTGCTTGTACTTGAACTCAATATAGATGAAATCACATCGTATTGACTCTTTTCCTGGCTTGCTTTTGTCATGGTTCTGAGTTTCATCCATATTGTTTATTATAGTTGTAAATCCCTTATTCTTACTGCTGTAAAGCATTGCATTGTATGACTATTCTACAATCTATTGATCTATTCTACATGCAGTGAACATTGGGCTACTTTCTGTTTTTTGTCTAAAACAAATAGTGCTGCTTTGAAAATTTTACTATATATCTTTTGGTAAGCATAGCTATGAATTTGTGCATTTGTGTTGAATGTAGACATATATATATATATATATATGCATGTATGTATGTATATATATATATATACATTTGAGTACCTCTTTTAATTGCATATACTCGTATATATGAAAGGTGCTGAAAAATGTATACACATTTTAAGAAAGGAAAAAACTATTAAAATGTAATGCTCAATATATACCAATAACAAAAGATGAATACAGGTCAAGTTTGACTTCTGCAATTACAAGAGGTGCTCAAAGTGGTTACCATCAGGTCCAGACACTTCTGATTACAGCAAACTACTGCTTGAGCAACACTGACCGAAGTGTCCACTTGTATACATTTTTTTGGCATCCCTGGTATATATACCAAGAGTAGAATTACTTGGTCTTAGCTATGTATATGTTTAGTTTTATTATATACTGGTAAAAGAGCTTATAATAATTTACACTTCCATCAGCAATTATGTGAGTTCTGGTTGTCCCATATCCTTTCCACCACTTGGTATTTTCCATATTTTTATTTTAGCCCTTCTGGTGGGTATATACAGGATTGCATTGTAGTTTTACATTTCATGGGTATAGGTTTCCCTGTCATTTAAAGTCTGTCTTAGCTATTGCAGTATGCCACATCAAGTCCTCCTCTTCAAATATAAAAGCCATGTTAGGGTTCAGAAGAGGGCTGAGTGTCCACACAATAATGTTAAGGTAACATTTCCATGTCATATCAGCAAAATGGTAAACTAGGAAGCTCTAGGCTCCCAGTCTTCATGTAACAAACAAAATAACAACTAAAGACTGGCTAAAATAAATTTATAAGGGCTCTCAAAGACAGTCAAAGGTCTACAGCAACCAAGCAAATGCCCAATCAAGAAAAAGCCACATACATATTGCTAGAATAGTTTGTGGCATTTACACTTACCTTTGTCCCTTCCCTTCCCTGGTATGGTACAGTCTTGCTCCAGAGGAGGTGGAAATCTGGTTCCCAATTAGTCTCAAACCAGAGGAAGTAGAGCAGACCCTATTTGCAATGTTCTATGCCGGGAGCCGACATCTGACAAGGCCACATTGCTCTGCTCAACACTGGATGTTTGGAGTGCTGCCTTAGAGTTGGTCATGTGATGTCTCCTGCCTCTATGAACCCATGTGCCTTTCCTATAGGAGACAATATATTCACTGCATTTGTAACAAGTTCTTGTGGTACCCTGATGATAGCTGGCTGTGTAAGCCAGTGACGGGGCAAGATTTCCTAAAGAGAAGGAAACTCCCTAAAACAGGCTACAACCCGAGGGGACCCCTGAACTGAGATACTGGGGACTCAAACCCCTTGGAAACTGAGGCACAGACCTCTGACAATATAGGCCAAGAAGCCTGCCTGTGGCCTAAGGGCCCTGCTGTGAATAGTCTCCTTGCTGCTGTGAATGGTCTCCTTGAAGATTAAAGGTCTTCAGGCCATGAGAGTTCTGGTAGGAGGGGACTTGCTAACCATAGGCTATGTTAATTAACAACTTTGTTTAAATTCCTTAACAGATACTGAAGCTTTGACTGAGAAACAGATGTAGCCCTCCTAGGACAAAAGATGTTAAGAATTATATTTTACATAGGAATAGATTTTAGATGGTTTTACCCTACACACAGCCACTCCTAGTCCTTTTAGTATAGCCCTGTGAGTCTAGCTGCAGGAATTTGGGATAATGGCTAGGTAGTCATGGCAACCACTCTTTAGGTCTCGTGTAGAGATAAGTAAAGACTGAGTAAATCCTGGGAACTAGAAACCACCAAACTCATGTGATTGAGACAATGGTCAAGTATCCCTATAAAAAGAACATGCTCTGGCAATAAAGTGTGACACTTTTTTCCTTTTCTCTTTAACTCCCCCGGTGTCTCCACTGTCTCCCTTATTTTCCTCCCTCGCTGAGGGAAACCCTGGTCAGCGGAGGCTGGCCCCCAGCAGTTCTAATCTATCTGGGGCTTGGCTGAAGAACTGGTCGGTTGTACTGAACTCAGTGCTCAGGCATAGTAAAGCAGCATAAATTGGATCTCAGACTGGAAGACGGGATGGAAAGTGGTAGGTATCGGTTTCAAAACCTGCGCAGATTCGCAGATGTCTGTGTTTGCAAGAGAACACAGGTGAGGGCGTACATTAGACCATTTAAGCCCATCATGGGAAGATACGGAGGGGTAAACCCTTTGGTAAATTTAGGCTTTCAAAAGTAGCTGTGTAGAGCCAGCCGAGTGGCGTGGTGGTTAAGTGCTGCCTTGGGAAGCCAGCGGTCCCAGTTCAGGTCCCACATATGAGAGCCATTGACACTGCCCTCAAAAAAAAAAAAAGCAGCTGTGTATACAAGGAAATCAAAATCCCACACACAGGCCCAGGGAAGATACATACTAAGAAAAGACCTGAGGGCCAGCCAAGTGGCACCATGGTTAAGAGCTGGCTTGGGATGCCAGTGGCCTGGGTTTGGATCCCACATATGAGGGCCAGTGACACTGCCCTCTTAAAAATTTAAAAAAAAAAAAAAGAAAAGAAAAGACCTGAGACTATCACACCTTCACCATGAGCTTTTCCCAAGATTCAAAGCAGACCCAGCTAATAAGTAAAGCAATGCACCAGCACAGAGCCAATCTGAATAAACTGGGAGAGGTGGCTGTTTTTTTTCAAATGTTCAATTTTCAACAACAATAACAAGAATCACAGGGCACAGAATAGGGACAAAGAATGGCCCAGTCGAAGGAACAAAATAAATCTCCAGAGACTGTTTCTGATGAGGCATATGCATTGGACTTAGTAGACAAGGATGTCTCTTAAACACTTCAAAAGAAGTGTCTTAAATATGCTCAAAGAGCTAAAAAGAAAAAAAATACACAGTACATGAACAAAATGAGAATTTTAACAATGAGATAGAAATTATAAAAAGGAATCAAATGGAAACTCTGAAAAAAATACAATAACTGAATTGAAAAATTTACTAGAGGGGTCCAAGAGCAAATGTGAACAGGCCAAAAAAAAAAAAAGTCAGAGAACTTTAAGGTAGAACATTTTAAAATATTGACTTTGAGAAGCAGAAAGAAATGAAGCAAGGAGAGCAGAGAATAAGAGAATAAGGGATCACATCAAATTGTTGAGTACATGCAGTATAAGGATATCAAAAGGAGGATAGAGAGAAGGACACAGAGATTATCTGAAGAAATCATGGCCAAAAACTTTCCAAATTTGAAGAAGGAAATGGACATACAAATTCAAGAAGCTGAATGAGTTCCTCTGGAGACCCACAAGGAGACATGTCATAATCAAACTGTCATAAGACAAAAAAAAAAGAAAAGAAAACAGTAAAAGCAGCAAAAGAAAAGTGACTCATCACACAGACAAGTGATCCTCAATAACATATCAGGGGATCCTGGGGGTGGGGTGGGAGGACCTTGGAGGACAGAGGCAGTGGGCTGATATTTTTAGAGTATTGAAATGGAAAAAAAAATCTGTAAACCAAAAATTCTATATCCAGCAACACTGTCCTTCAAAGGTGAGGTAAAAATTAAGACATCCCCAGATAAACAGAAGCTTATGGAGTTCATTACCACTAGCCCAGCCCTACAAGAAATGTCACAGGGAGTCTTTTAAGTTGAAATGAAATAACACTATACACTAAATCATTGTATATGAGGAAAAAATGATCCCTGGTAAAGGATAACAGATGGGTAAATTTAAAAACAAAAAACAAAAACAGAGCAGGCCAAGCGGCTCAGTTCGTTAAGAGTTAGCTTAAGAGCACAAGCTCTGAGCAACAGGGCCACTGGTTCGATTCCCACATGGGCCAATGACACTGCGCCTGAGCTGAGCTGCCAACAGGTGGCAGGATGGCTCAGCTGGTGACAGCACGTGCTCCTAACAACAAGACTGCCTGTTTGATGGTGGGCTACACCAGCCCACAACTAAGACTGAACTTCGCACCTTGAGCTGAGCTGCCATCCTGATGGCTCAGTGGATCCAGCTTGCGCTCTTAACAACAAAGCTGCCAGTTCAAATTCCGCTTGGGGTGGTGGCTATGCCCACCCGCAACTAAGATTGAAACACAGCACCTTGAGCTTAGAGGCCACCAGCTGCCAACGGGCAGCCAGAGGGCAACTAGTGCCTTCCACTACTAAGACTGAAGAACAACAACTTGGCTGGTGCCCTCCTCCAATTCCCCAATTAAAGAAAAACAAAAACAAAACAAACAAACAAAAACTTCCTAATTGATTCTTTGAGGCCAACATTACCCTGAAACCAAAGCTGGACAAAGACACTATAGAAAACTACAGACCACTATCCATGATGAATATCAATATAAAGATCCTCAACAAAATATTAGTAAACTGAATTCATTAAAACATATTAAAAAGATTCTGCACCATGACCAAGGAGGGTTTATTCCTAGTATTCAAGGATGTTTAAACATATGCAATCAGTGTAATACACAACATTAACAGAATGAAGAAAAATAAAACCATGGTGATCTCAAATGCTGTGGAAAAATCTTTTGACAAAATTCAATGCCGTTTCATGACAAAACCACTCAACTAGGAATGAAGGGAAACTGCCCCAAGATAATAAAGACCATATAAGAAAAAATGAAAGCTAACATCACAGTCAACAGTAACAGACTGAAAGAGTTCCCGCTAATATTGAAAATACTACAAGGATGACTGTTTCTGTCACTTCTGTGTGAAAACCCCTAAAACATGACTGAAATTTGAAGACATTATGCTAAGTGAAATATGCCAGACACAAAAATACAAACTGTACATGATACCACTTAAATGAGATACCCAGGAATAGACAAATTCAGAGAGAAGAAAAATGTGGGTACCAGGGGACTGGGTGGGAAAGGGAAGAATGGGGTGTTATGGTTTAGTGGATACAGAGTTTCTGTCTGGGATGAGAAAAACGTTGTGGAGGATAGTGATGATCGTTGCACAATATAAATGCCACTTAACTGCACATTTAGAATGTTTAAAATTGTAAATATTAGGTTACGTATATTTTGCCAAATTAAAAAAAAAAAAAAGACTTCCAGGTCATAATGGAGACGGACATGCTTGGACCTGGTGAGGGCAGAAAGGCAAGCAAATTTTGGGGCAGGGGAAATTAACCTGGCTGAATAATCTTATTCTGAAAGATCAGCAGAGTGAGCCAATAGGTAGAGAATTTCAGTTATGATTCAAATAATTATTAATGTGATATGTGGGATAATATTATGGTGCCGAGCACTATAGCTTTGGGTGGTAGGAAAAGCCAAGGCAGAACTCCATCCAAAAGCTCAGGATATGGGCAATTGAGTCTGTATCTCATGATAATGGTGGATAACATTTCAATAGAGTATTAAGGTACCAGATAGATGGATTTTGATTTAGAATGGACTCATATTCTAACACACAACTTGAATGCTAGGCAAAGAAACAAAAACAAACAAAAAAGAAAAACTAAAATTGAGGCCCAAGTATTTATATGGAGCCAAATGAGAAGTTAGGCATTAGAGATAGTGTTGGAGATCCAAAAAATTGGAGGCTACATTGGGCCCCAGATCATAGCAGATACTCAATTAGGGCAGTCAGATTTTAAGCTCCAAACTAAGGTCTTTGCTACATTTTCTTCTTTGGTCAAGTTTGGGTTCGGATCTGGAGTGGGCCTGGGACCTCGTGCCCCCTATCAATATATACAGCTGGCCTGGTATCATCATAGAAGTGGCTGGGTATGCCAAGAATGGGGGAGTAAGATGGGATTGAAAGACTGGCCTGATGATGCTTTTAACCTACCAGGAACCCACAGAAACTGACCAGTTAGAAGAATAATGCCAATGCACAGCCCATAGAGGCTAGACAGTTATCTAGAAAGTGATCCTAATTAATGAGCTTATTCATTCATTTGTTCCAGAAATCCAGCTCTTTGCCCCATTGGGACTGAGCAAGCACAAAGTATCTAATGAACTATAATACCCTGTCATATAGTTTGATGATTTTTCAAATACAAAAAGGGAAAAAAATGGCTTATATAATGCTTATATATGTACATTACACACACATATAATCATCCAGCATTCTTGAAATATACAGATGTATTGTAGATTCACTGTACTTTACATTTTCTGAAACAGATGGTTTAAAACAATGACAAGTACATAATAAATTTGATAAAGCATATATATGATTAATAAAACATTTAATGTAAGTTTTCATAACATTCTGCTGATAGAAATCTTTTTGGCAAAAAGAAATTGAAACATTTAAAAAAACTTGGAGATGGGAAAGAAAATGGACTTACATCTAATGTAACAATCAATCTAAATTATGATATGTTGACTCTCCCAAAATTTGACTCAAATTTTCAAAGATGTGTTATTTCTTTTAATATAGTTTTTGATTTTTAAAAAATTTCCCATTATAATTGACACATATTATGTGAGTTTGAGTTGTACAACATGAAGAGTACACATTATGTAACTTACAAAGTGATCACCCTGATAAGTCTAACATTAAAGTTATTTCTAACAAGAAAAACTGAAGTAATAAGATAGCCACACTCTGCTAATCAGATGTAGAGCCTGTGTGGCAGTTAAAACGGACATGATCTCAAATCGCCTCCTTTCTCTTACATGGAATTTCGGCTCAGATCCTCATTTGTGCTTTTTAGCAGACCAACTGGAGCTGAGGCTGATTGAATGCATTGGCAATTCATATTTCCATGCCCAAATATCCATTTTGTAGGATTACTTCAAGTTATTAGTGAAAAGCAAAATGTTCTTCAAGATAAATCTGAATGCATTCCTTGTTTGAGGATTATTCAAGCCTTGAGGAAATAAAATCAAAGAGGTCGGTAAAACTCTGCACTTCTGCATGTGGAATATTGGCAATTTAGGGATATTGCCTTTAGGGAAAACAGTTTGCAAAGTAATTAGAAGCATGGACTCCAAAGTCAGACTGCCTAGACTGAATCTCAATTCTACCCCACATAAGCTTTGTGACCTAAGCTTTGTGACCTTGAACTAGTCATGTACCTTCATGTGCTTTAGTTTCCTCATCTGCAAAATAGGGGTAATAATGTCATTTACTTCATAAGATTGTAATGAGGAGTAGATGATTTCTTGTGAAAAGTTACTGAGTTAATACAGATACAGAATTTAGAGCAGTGTGTGGATGATAATTAGTACTATTTAAACATTAGCAATTGTTATTACAATTTTTAAAAAGCAATATAACAAAGTAAGAAGTCCAATGGTTTTTGCTATTCTGAAGAAACACAGTTCAGATTTAATCAAGCTCACACAATGCAGAGTAAAAATTATAAAGCACATAGATTATTCCATATTATCAGTTTAAGATCAGGTTGGTAAATTTCAGTGTTGTACGTGCAGTGTTTACCTTAGGTTAGTTTCTCAAACAGAGGTTAACAACTATTCCTGTCTAAATTGTATTAAATAAAAACTTTGCCATTACTGTATAGCCCTAAACTATTTTCTATGATGGAATTGAAGAATCAAAGTAAATATTACCTTTCCTTGGATAAACTCACAGTTGCCACCAATTTATCTTGCAGTGGCACATGGGTTGGACCTTGAGGCCTTATCAGCAAGAGAACATAAATTCAAACTATAAGCAGCTGCTTCTGACCAAGCCAGGAGTAGCCCAAAGCAGGCTCCCTCCACCCGCCCCCTTTTATTTTGGTTATGCAATTACACAAGATAAATTTCTTAATCAGAAAGCAGACTAGCTTGTGGCTTGTTCTTTTGCACATTGATTTCATTTAAATAAGCCCTCTTTAAAGCAGCACAGTCGACAAACATTTCAACACCGTATTCATTGAAATCAGAAGATTTCTACAGCAAACACCCGGAAAATCTCTGATATTGAACAATTTTAATGTGAAAAAACAAGTAGGACTATCCCCCTCTGACACCTAAGTCTTAAAAATTAATTTCATGGTTGCAGAAAATTTACAGAAAGAAAGAACATTGCTCTGAGAATCTGAAAATCAGATTTCAAGTTTCTTCTCCTCTGGTAACACATTTAGGAAGTCAGGATTTTCCATCAGTTAAATTTTTCAACTCTATGGAAAAGTAAAATTCATTTTCTCTAAACTATTCTTTCTACAAGTGAAAGTCCAAGGCCCAGGAAAATGAAGTTCCTAAGGCTAGTTAGCAGCAACAGGGACTAAGAGTCAGCTTCTCTGATGTCCAGCCCATTGTGTTTTCCTTTAGAACATTCTGTCTGTCAACAGATTTAACTGGTATTTGTGGAGCATTTCCTATGTACTAAGCACTGTAGTGGATAGTTTCAAATATGTCGTCTTACATGTGTTCCTGAGCAACCTTTGTGGCTATATTAGCTTGGTAGGACTGCCATACCAAAATACCACAGACTGGGTGGATTAAACAATAGACATTTCCTTACATTTCAGAAGGCAGGGAGTCCAAGGTCAAGGTGTCAGCAGGTTTGATTCCTTTCTGAGGCCTCTCTCCTTGGCTTACAGATGACCACCTTTGTTACAGGCCAACTGAGCAGCACCAACCCCCACTACTGAAAAACTTTAATATTTTCTTTTCTATAGAAATGTTAAGTATAAAAATGTTAAGTCTCCTCCCTAGTTCTTTAGTTTCTTAGCTCTTGGGCTTTGATTGCTTTTCTGACGGAAGATCCCCCTTGCTTCTTAATTGCTTTGTAAATCAGTTCCTGAATCTGAAACAATAGAAGTCTCCTACCCCTGCTTCAGATAACTATTTGAAAGCCTGAGACTTTCTAATATCCCCCAGGCCAGGAAACTAAATGTCAAACCCATTCTGTGTCCAGACAACTGACTCCACCTGAGTGATGGACTGAATAACCACAAGTTTCATAAGAACTAACAGATCTATATTTTTGTCCTTATTCAGGAGCCTTGAGGATGCAGGGGATACGCCAACAAACAAAGAAGCCAACACGGTCTTCCAGGTGGAGCTTGAGACCCCTTCCTCTCATCTGAGACCAGCTAGGGTGAGAGTTCCGTGAACCCCCAATAGGCAGAGACGGCTCTACGCCCCTGCCCAGCAGGAAGCAGATACAGAAGAAGAGACGTCCTGTCCCTCAGCTTCCCATAGAGATTTTATGGGGATCACGTCTCTCAAGGAAAAACTAGGCAGTCAGTTAGAGGCAGGCATTGGGTCTCTGCATTCCTACACGTCCACAGAGTGCGACCACCTGGGGACATCCCCTCTCCACCCAAAACTCCCCGTTGTATTGTAATTACCTACCCCTGCGGGAAGAGCAGATGGACACAAAATATCCAACTAGAGCAGACCAGTCACTCACACCTACGCAGGACCTCTTGTCAATCACAGGTGCCAATCAAGTGGTCCTACGCCCGCCCAGAAAAAACAGCCCATTCTAGTGAAAAAGGATAAAAACCCCAAGCCCTAGGAGGGAAGCATGGCTGCTACAGCTACTGGTGCTGCTACTGCTTTTTCCCTGCTCCTTTTTACCACTTCTTCCCTTTAAGCCTCACTTTTGCATGTGCCCCCTCCACACTCTTTGGTAATGGGCCCTTGAGCCATCCTCTAGTACTCAGGCCTACTTTTATTTCTAAATGTACTAATCTCTTCTAATAAAATACTTATTCTACTGCTTTACTCTGGTATCTCGTTCAATTCTTTGCTCCAGTTGCCAAGGGCCTGGACCTTGCGCCGAGAAAGGCCCACTCTCCGACACCTTCTCTCTGTGTTCTCCCATGGTCATCTCTCTGTGTTGGCTCAGTTGTAATCTCCACTTCTTATAAAGACTCCACTCATTGGCTTAGGGCTCACCCATATGGCACCAGTTTACCTTAATTACCACATTAAAGGCCTTATTTCCAAATACAATCCCATTCTGACATACTGGGGGTTAAGGCTGCGGTATATGAATTTTGCAGGTGAATACAATTCAGCCCATAACGATAGTTTCTATAAACTTAATCTAGCGTAACCTGTTATAGCTTAACTTGTTACAGTTTAACCTGTTGTGTGCCTCCTTCCTGTTCAGTTACTGCTTACCTCTTAAGTCAGCCTTGCTCCAAACCAAGTAAACCTTTTTCTTTCATCTTTTCTTGTTAAATGTATCTCCTATTTTTTCCTTTCCTCTCACTCCCCTCATTTGTAATAAGAGCTACAAGCTATTATATAAAATGCTAGGCTCTTTAAACTTTCATGCAATCTTATAATTTTCACAAGGAGCAGGCAAGGCAAATTTTAGTAAACTCATTTTACCAATGTAAAAACTGAGGTTTACGGAAGTTCAGTAACTTTTCCCAAGTCACACAACAAATAATGGAGGATCTGAATTTGAACTCAGATCTGACTCCCAAATCTATACCATTACCAGTTAAATTTTTCCTACTATCTGTTAATGCCTTAGGCCTGGAACTGGGTTTCAATGGCTTAATAAGCATTGCTTCCCCTTGCTGGAGGAACACACAGTAATGAGGTGTGTGCTTTTTTTTAAATATCAGGTGTCTCCCACTTCCTTTTGTTGCAAATTTAATTAATATACAGAGAAGATGAATTATATGAATAAGAATTGGGTTTGAGATGAATGGAAACAAAAGGTCTTAAATGTTTCAAATACCTCCATAAAATTGGTTATTATATATTAAATATATTATTCATTCTTTCTATTTACTTACATAAGCCCGAATCATATGAATGTGAAATTAGCGCTTTTCCCCATGAGCCAAAAGAATGGCAGAAAATCTCTCATTAAGGCAGGAAACTTTATGATATTAGTGCCTTTGAAAACAGCTGCTGCCCTGAGTATAAACCCATGGATGGTGACATAGATCACAATTCTTCCTCATTCATTCATTCATTCATTCATTCATTCAACAAATACATATTAAAAGCGTCCACAGTATCAGGCCCTATGTTAGGAGCCAGGGATAGAACCATGAACAAGACAGGATCTCTGCCTTCCTGAAATTTAGAGTCTAATGAGGAAGAAAGCCACTGGATAATGATTTGCACAAACAACAAAATAGTTACTATTTTCAATAGGTCTATGAGTGCAAATGAAACAACCTGGGTGAGCAAATAATGGGAAGTTTTCTCTAGTCTGAGAAATCAAGGAAGTTCTCCCTAAGAAAGCAACATTTAAGGTGAAAAGAAAGATAAGATTTTAGCCAGATAAAGAAGGACTGAGTGTTGCAGTTAGGAGGAAGAGCATTTGCGGGCCGGCGGAGTGGCGGACAGGCGTGGTGGTTAAGCGCTGGCTTGGGAAGCCAGCGGCCCTGGTTCGGTCCCACATATGAGGGCCAGTGACACTGCCCTCAGAAAAAAAAGAGCATTTGCAAAGGTCCTAAAACAAGAAGGTGCTCAGAGCACTGGGGAGACAGAAGGATGGTCCGAGAGGCTGTAATGAAGGACTAAGGAGGGGAATTGTGAAGAAAGTCGCGTGGGCCAGACGTAGAGGACCTTGTAGGTAAGGAAGAAGAATCAGAAAGAAATATATAACCTGGATTACTTTTGAAGGCCAGACACTATTGTCATATTTTCACAATTAAATACAAAGATAATTTAAGTGTAACTTCTTTAAAAAATAAGAATGAAACATCTGTGTCATTACCATGATAAGGCAGCTCTTTGTAGCCTATCAGTGGAAGGCACATTTTGCTGGCCCCAGTGAGTATTCTGTGAGTCACCGAGAAGAGTAGAAAGGGATAGTAATAAGGATGGTAACAACCACCACAAGAAAACCTTGCTACCATCATGGAAGCCTCAAACCAAAGCAGAGAAATTTGCTAAAACAGTAGATTTCAGTTGCTCTCATCTCACACACACACACACACACACACTCAAAAAATGGTAACTTGGTAACTATGCTATAGCTATAGTTATAACTATGTGAGATATACTAATTAGCTTTTTGTAGTAATCATTTCATTATGTATATCAAAATATCAAAACATCATACTTTACACCTTAAATATGTACTTTTTTTTTTTAAAGCTGAGGAAAGTAAAACGGCTCTATCTGAGATTTAGCAAAGCAGCCTAGTTAAAGAAGGTGGTTAATTTTTAAAGTAACACTAATGAATTCAAAAAGTTCAGGGTTTTCCTAGGATTATAGGGAGTCTTAAAAATTCTCTGACTTTCCTCCACCTCTCCTTTCTCATTTCCTTCAATCATTTCCTCTTAAAAGTCTGTTCTCACGAAGACAAAAGTAAATAGATGTCAACATTAAATGAGAGCTTTAAAGATTCTGATTTAAGTACCAAAGAGAAAGGCAAACAAAGCATATTTGCCTAAAATATAATGTAAAAAACATATTCATGGAGAAGTGCCATTCTTCATTATCCTTATTCATTCCTTGCTGTGACAAAATCTTTATGAAACACTGATATAAATAAAGGACATTTTGACCTTTCTGTTAAATTACAAAGATTGCACATAAAAAAAGAAGGCAAAGTCCTATCTTAACTTCTATAACACTGATATCAATAGCTAACATTTCCTGGGTGTTGGCTATGTTGAAGGCACTATTCTAAGCTCTTAATACCTATTTTCTTATTCAATCCTCATGTTTTACAGTTGAAGACCTGAGGCACAGCTTTCCCTTGACTATAATTGGGAGAGCAGACCCCAAATATATTTCCAACTACCCTGCGAACTTACACTTATTAGAAATGTACTAGTTTTATAGCTCTGTTAATTTACTCTCCATAAAAACATTCTCAGATTGGTATTATTGTCCAATTTTTCTTGACGAGGAAACTGAGATTCAGAGATGAAAAGTGATAACTGTTATAAGATGAAGCTGGGATTCAAATCCAATTTACCTCTACACAACATGCTACCAGACACTACAAATTACCACCACTAAAGACAGATGATTTTAGGGGCAGGCCGAGTGGCTCAGTTGTTTAAGAGCCCGAGCTCTGAGCAACAGGGTTACTGGTTTGATTGCCACATGGGCCAGTGAACTGCACCCAAGCTGAGCTGCCGCTGAGCTGCCAACAGGTGGCAGGATGGCTCAGCTGGTGAGAGCATGTGCTCCTAACAAGGTTGCCGGTTCAACTCCTGCATGGGATGGTGGGCTATGCCCACCTGCAGCTAAGATTGAACACAGCACCTTGAACTGAGTGGCCCCGAGCTGCCGACTGGCAGCTGGATGGCGACTGGAATTGGAACTGAACTAGCTGCACCGTCCACAACTAAGATTGAAAGACAACAACTTAACTCTTCCCCTTCCCCAATTTCCCAACACTGTTCTCCTTCCCCAATTCCTCAATAAAATCTCAAAAAAAAAAAAAAGACAGATGCTTTTAGGCCATGCCTTTCCCACAAAACAAAGGTGATATAGGGCCGGCCGAGTGGCGAGGTGGTTAAGCGCTGGTTTGGGAAGCCAGCGGCCCCAGTTTGGTCCCACATATGAGGGCCAGTTACACGGCCCTCAAAAAAAAAAAAAAAAAAAAAAAAAAAACCCAAAGGTGATATATTATAATATTAAATACAGTAGTGATAATTATACACTAATTAGAAAAGATATGTGTATCCCCATGTTCACTGCAGCATTATTTACAATACCTAAGACATGGAAATAACCTAAGTGTCCACTATGGATGAATGGACAAAGGAAAGGTGATATATATATATATATATATATATATATATATATATATATATATATATATACATATGCTATAGAATATTATTCAGCCATAAGAAGAAGGAAATCTTTCCATTTGTGACAACATGGATGAGCCTTGAGGACAATATGCTAAGTGGAGTCAGACAGAGAAAGACCAATACCATACAATTTCACTTATATGTGGAATCTAAAACAAACAAACAAACAAAAACCCCCAAAGCCCACCAAACTCATAGATACAAAGCATAGATTGATGGTTGCCAGAAGCAAAAGGGTAAGGGGTGGGTGAAATGGGTGAAGATGGTCAAAAGGTACAAACTTCCAGTTATCAAATAAGTCACAGGGACATAATGTATAGTATGGTGACTGTAGTTAATAATACTGTATTGTATATTTGAAAGTTGCTAAGAGAATAGATCTTAAAAGTTCTCATCACAAGAAAAAAATTATAACTATGTGTGGTGATGGATGTTAAGTAGACTTACTGTGGTGTTCATTTCACAATCTATGCATATATTGAATCATTATGTTGTACATCTGAAACTAATATAAAATTATATCTCAATTATATATAAAAAAAATTTAATGGGAATTATAATAGTTATCAGAGATAATCAAGCTAGTGACCTCACAAATTTTTTGTCAATGAAACTTTGCTAAGGATAATTTTAATAACAAAGGAAAGATATAAACACAAAGCAGTAGCTTTTAGCCATTTTGGACATGGTCACACATACAGAACTTAACACCACACACACACGCACACACAATTTTAAATACAGTTTAATGTAGTTCATGGATACTCCCCAGAAGCCCATCTAGTAGAACTGATAAGGAACCTGAGAAGCTAAGGCAACACTCATGATATTGTGGCACCAAAAGATGACAATGTAAGTTTTTAAAAGCATATATCTCCCAATTATGTTTTCCTTAATGCCTATCCCATTATAAATTATTTATCCAGTCAGAGGTAATAATAGGTCACCATTCATTTTTCTTATATTTCTATCTCACATTTTGAGACTCCTATTATGTGTAAGGTACCATGTTGAGCCCTAGAAATATAAAGGCACATGATAGAGTCCTTTCCTTAGCATTCAGTGATGAAATTATATGCACCCGTGTGTGTATACACACACATACACACGCAGAGAGAGTCAGGGACACAGAGAGAGAGAGAGACCAAGAGATCAACAGAGAGACACAGACAAAGAGAGACAGAGAGAAGCAAATGGGCAGTACAAACCATGGTGATCACAGCTTGCTATGGGGACCTGTAGAAGGGTCACTTATTATCTAACAAGGGTAAAGAAGGACTTCAGTGTTCACCTACAATTGTACAACAGATAGGACTTGCACACAAAAAAGGGCATATTTCACCCACAGTAATATGGAGTTGAGGGGTAACTTGATCAGAGCTGTGCATTACCAACGTTTAATTGGCAATATTCATGGTATGTGTAAGGCACCATGCATCTTACAGAACTAGATGAGTCAGTTTCCTGGGGACAAGGAAACAATTAGAAAGCTATTGTAATAGTTAAAAAAAAAGAAGTTAGACGGATGTGAACTACTGTGGAATCAACAGAAGCTAAACAGAGTAGAATCAACAGAAGCTAACGAATGAGGAAGGTTATAAAGATGATGGACTCAAGGATTCTTAGCTCTTGAATCATCATGATTGGGAGAATGGTAAGATTATGAAAGCCTAGACCAACTGTAATTGAATATATAGATAGTCACGGGATGTGGAGAATACTGTGGAAGGGAGTCAAAGGAATTGTAATAGATATGTATGATATGGGGGGGAGGAGTGGGGTGGCAAACTTGGGGAGGGGGGTTGTCATTTTGAGGGGTAAATAGTATAACTATTGCACTGTGTTGTACACCTGAAACTAATTTTAAAAAAATGTTCATTTCACAATAAAAGAATTAAAAAAAGAAAAAGAAAAGAAAGCCTAGAAAAGAATAGAAAAGAAGCTATTTTTATAAACTCTACTTTGGGGCTGTAGAATTTGAAATACCAACAAGAGATGCCAAATAGAGGCTTTTGGCAGGCAACTGTAATTCAGTAACTCTATTGGCGGGGGGGCAGGTATGGAATCTCCACCTTAGTAATGAGAACTATAGTTACTCACTTATTCATTTACCAAGCCCAATGATATGCCAAGCACCGCACGAGGCACTGAAGAAACAAAAATGAATATGACACAATACTTTCCCCTCAGAAGCTTGGAGATGTGTGGTAGTTTGTCTCCAAGACAGCCATCATTAATTCCTTCCCTCCCTATAATGTTTTGTTTTGTTTTTTTAAGATTTTATTGGGGAATTGGGGGAGGGTAACAGCATGGGGAATTGGGGAAGGGGAACAGACAATTTGCTGTCCTTTTGTTCTTCAGTCTAGTTGTGGAGGCTGTCGCTTTACTGGCCCATGTTGGTATCATCATTGCACTCTTCCCAGGTGAGGCAGTCGCTCTCCAGCCATTGGACGGCCACTCATGGCAGCTCACGAAAGTGCACGCCAGCTGCCAGCCAGCCCCACTGCAGCCTACACTGTCACTGGTGACTCATGGCAGCCCGCTCCAGGTCGAGCTGTTGTTCACCATCTTAGCTGTAGCGGACGCAGTGTCACTGGCCCTCACGGATCCGAACCGTGGCCCTGTTGCTCAGAGTTGTCGACCCAAGCCAGCTCTTAACCAACAAGCCACTCGGCCGGCCCCCTCCCCATAATGTTCATACCATCCCTTCATTGAGAGGTGGAGTCTATTCGTTCCCTCCTCTTGAATGGATGCTAGCTAAATTTGCCTTTCCAGTTGAATGTGGAAAAAGCAAAGTTCTATGAATTCTAAAGTTAGGTCTCAGAAAGTCTGGGCCTTTGGGAACACTTGCTCTGGGAAAGCCAGCTGCCATATAAGAAGTCTGATTAATCTGAGACTGTCATGGTGTGAAAAACCCAAGACACATGGAGAGGTCCTGAAAAATGAGACACCACTTGAAGAAAGAAAGAGAAGCCAAAGAGCACCAACACACCAGATTTTTGTGTGAAGTCATTTTGTAATTAGAACTTCAAGCATCAGCTGCCTAGATTTCTGCCATGTCGGTCAGAGTTGAACAACCCAGCCAAGCTCTTGCCAAATTCCTGATCCACAAATTAATAAAATATACTACTATTAGTGCTACTACTATTAATACTAATACTACTATTAATAATAATGTTTTAAGCTGCTATAAACCATTACCTTTTGGAATAATGTTTAGAAATAAATAAATATCCAGAACAGAGTATGAGAATAAACTCTAGATGCCACAGAGGTGGGCATGAAGAAATGAATAACGCTGTGAGAAAAATGTAATCTCTTTTCCTGAGAGAGAACACAAAGAGACAAGAAAAGATGACCCAAAAGAGACCTTTAATGAAGGGGGGGAAAAAAAGTCTAAATTAACAAGCTGTTCTAAGTCTTTGTAGAACATATAATATTAAAGAGCTATTTCATTCACTTCATTTATTTACTTACATGGCTTTCATTCAGTTTCACTTCTGAAGTAAGGGCAAGCAGTATTCAAAGGGAAATTACAAACTATCATGAGCAGGTAAAGAGCAGAGTTGATTATGATAATTTAAGGGTATGAATGCCATTTATAAGTTACAATTCCAGTCAATAAAGAAACAATAGGAATATATATATACAATGCATGGCAACTTGAAGACAAATTATGTCTAAATAGTTTCAATTAAGCTTATATAGATCTAACTATGATGGAAGCTGTCATTATTTTCCTGAAAATGTGCTTATGAAGAAATAGGTCAGTTCTACTATATGAAACACAATAAGATTAGTAATATAATTGCCTAGAAAATGATACACAAAGCATGGTCGGTCAATAAACAGTTGGTCAATACTGTATATAAAAAAGAAACAAGGTCATCTTAGCCTCTGTTGTTCACTGTATGGTTGGCATCTGAGTTTTAATGTGTGATAAATTAAGTACTGCCTTTTTATTTTTCACAAACCCGTTTCATTCCTAAAAGAACAATGCAGTACAGTGTTTGAGTATCTTTTAATGCCAATCTTGGCCCCAAAGTTTATCTGTGACTTACCTGCATAGATCAGGCTGCAATTTTCTGAGGAACACAAGTGTCTAATAGAAAGGGCTTCTGATAACATGGATTTATTTACAAGGAGCAAGGAAATGAACACTTTGTAAGGTTACCCACCAGCATTTCTAGACAATTCCCTGTTTAATAATTGTCATGTTTACTTGGATGTTGAAACAAAGGTGCAATATGATCTTTCTTTAAGAGACAAGGGTCGTATCTGAGAAGATCTAGTGGTGGGTTGGTCAAGTTCTTCAGCTGTTCTGGGTACTAGGGATTCAGATTAGATGCCTACTGAAGGATTATTTAAGCTTACCCTATTGTTAATGATCAAGTCCATCAATCTTTAATTTTGGATTCCTTTATATACAAACCTGAGAGATCTGAAGTGAGTGGTAATGCTATTAAGAGTACTTTTCCTGAACCATCAAAGATGCATGTCTTGCTTGAAATTTCTCTCACCTCTATTTACTGATCTAACTGGTTCAGGGACTACTTTTGGTTGACAGGGGGCCTCTCTTTTGTATATCTGCCAATTATTCTTTAAAGATCTCAATCATTCCTATCTCCCTATTCCCCTTCCCCTTTGAATCCAAAAATCCCTAGGGTGTCCCTGTCAGAAACCTGAATCAAAGAAATGGAAGCCGTATCAATAAAGCCATATTGCATTTAGTTGAAGAAAAATTAAGAGCACCTGTTTCAAAGTATGACTCAGCTACCAAACTCTGAAGCTATTTCCACTTCAGAGGCACTAATGTGTAGCTAGCTTCAATGCCAGTCTGTGATAAGCCTATCTATTTTTGCCATCCCATGAATTCTGAGCCCTTAATCCCCACAGCATCTAGGATCTTCAATAAGTCAAAGGGAAGAAAGTAAAGGGAGTCAAATAGGATTGACAGGGAAACACATAAACATTAGCATGTACAGAAGAAGACTTGAGAAAGGAGTGGAAGATCTAGAAAGATAAGAGTATTTCAAGAAAAGATAGGAGTATGTTGACGGAGCTAAGCAAGACAGCTTTGCACAAGAGAAAAGCCTTAAAAGTGTATATTCAGAATGCTATCAAACCCCAAATGCCAAATTCTAAGCTGCACATTTCTATATCAATCATCCATATTCATAAAATTATGACTTGTTTTTACTTATATAAGAAACATTCAATCAGGAATGGCATCCTGAGGCATATTATGACAGTGTATAGTAATACTGTGAAGTATGCACAAGATGACACAAGGTTAAGCCAAACAAATATTATTATTTTGTATTGCCATTCAGTATCAGAAAACAAAAGCGTTTTTTCCCCCTCCTTTTTTGATAGTCCTTAATCCCTTCCAAAATCAGACGTGATGCTCTGTAAATACTTTAGGCTGTTGTTTAATGATCATTTTCTTTGTACCATAAATTTTTAAAAAACATTAACTACTTATCTTTCAATGAATCTCTCTGAATTATGGACTGGGCACTCGAATTTTAAATTTAAGAAATGAAATTGAATGAAATACACATATAAAAGTGTTCCCTAGACCCAGAAAGGTATTACAATAGAAAAAATGCTTGTAATAAAACATGAAACATGAATTGTCCTCACACATTCTTTTCCTCAGCATAAGCAATAAGCTTATACTTGTATACTTAACTGTAAGGAAGTAACCTCTTAAGTTACTTTTTTTTTTTCAGGAAATATTTTTCATGTGTGCATGTCTTAAACGCATAAGTAGTACAAAGAAAAGGGATAACTATCTGCTTCCCATATCTGCAGATAACGTTGAAAAGGTCAAACACATAATACACTTTGAATCAGGAGAGGAATTTTTGGTTCTAGTCCTAGTTCTGTCACAAACTAGCTGTCATCATGAGTAAGTCACTTCTTCTCTGGACCTAATACTCTGTAATTAGGTCACCTTAAAGGTTCTTATCAGTCCCAACACGTTATAATGAACACATTGCAAATTTCACAAATAGATTTGGGTATAAGCACATGATTAAAGTTCGATCATGCCATTTGGTCACATTTACCTCCACTTATTTAGGTCAGAACTAGGAATTCTGGGTCATCCTACTTTACCAGTAAGCACATTATAATTCATCTAAGAACTGGTGATAAGGAGATAGTGGAGGGGAGCAGGATTGTGCCACCCCAAAGTATGTCTTCTTGATAATTTTTTTTTTTTGAGAGCAGTGTCACTGGCCCTCATATGTGGGACCGAACCGGGGCCGCTGGCTTCCCAGGCCAGCGCTTAACCACCGCGCCACTTGGCCAGCCCTCTTCTTGATTATTTTTAAGAAACAAAAAGCTGAGGGAGAACTTTTTAACTGCCTAAAATAATTTAGATAGAGGACCCTATCTAGGAAGAAGCACTATCACCAGAGAAACTACAATGGATATGGGCTACCTGTGGTGGGGGGAATCAGCAGGGCTTGGAGACTAAAGTCCTCTCTGTATCCCATTGTCTCTGCTGGCCTGGCAAATGTGTTTAACAAACATTTGTTTCTCCATCTCCATTTGAAATGTCTTCCTCCTCTTTGAAGTTCCAGACGCCTACCCCTTCTCCTGAGTTCAGAATGGCATCTAAGCCCCAATTGCCTAACCAGCTGTGGGCCTCCTGGTCTTATGGAGTCCCCCCACCCCCCACCCCACCCCCGTACATAAAAAATTAAAATTTCCTCCTGTTAATCTGTCTCATGTGAATTTAATTCTGAAACCAGCCAGAAGAACCTAGAAAGGTTCTAGAGAAGAAATTTTTCTTCCCAAATAATAGCCACAAGTGGTCAATTTTGCTTTTGTAAGATTTTTTTCACTCCAATTTTAAAAGCGATTATTATATTAAGGAATTTTCCCAAATTAGTGAAATCTCTCTTCAACCACTAAAAACATTAGCAAGAAATCTAAGGGTGAGCAACAGCCTCACATTTTTATTTATTTTTTCTCTTTGATGGATTATTTTCCATATGAAATAGGGTTGTACAACAGTACTAATTACTAGATATTATTTGACTAAATAAAGTAGTCAAACATCCACATTATCTGGTGCAAATTATTCTGTGTGCAATATTCTGTTACATATCCAGAGCTAGTGTTTGCAATTTTGAATGAGAAATACAAAGGAAATAATACTATGTTTTCATTAGATGAGATGGGATACATATAACAATCTTTAAACATTAACTTCCTTTTATAATTAGTGATCATCCACAGCAATAAAGAGTTCTATTTCTCTGTGAATATATTGACAAATAGCTGTGTCTAGATGACACAAACTAAAATATCTCCAGCTGCTAAAAACCACTGGAGATAAGTGGTGGCTCTGTAACTTAATGAGCAAATCATGTTTATCTCAGTGTTTCTTGGAAAAGGCATTGTATTACTATTCCCAACGCTTTACAAAATATTATATGATGATCAGCAATCCCAGAATGGATTTTTCCTTGATACCTGTATTTACTCCTATGGCAAAGACCAGTTCAGGAATTTTTGCTGGTTTTGCTTCATTTTAGATAAACATATCCAAATAAGAAGGATACGACACTTTTGTTTTACTTCCCTTAAACAGTGGGAAAATTCAAACTAGTGCAGTCCTTATGCTCTCTCCTTATTCTATCAGTGAAATAACCCAGCATTATACCTACTCTCCAAGTTTTTTATTTCATTGTTAAGGGAAGAGTTTAGGTACTTTCTTTCCGGCTAAGTTGGGTCAGAGTATCAACACTGCTTTTTACTAACCATGGGCAAATCACAACTTCTCTGAGCTTCTGTAAATTACATATAACAACGATAACAAGAGAAATACCTTACTGGCACATTGCAACTGATAGGGTAGATAGAATGAACAGGAGAAGGAAAGATTTAGTCCCGGTTAGAAAGCCCCTTGCTGCAGCTCCTACTTGGGTCAAGACCACTGGCAGCTGCCAAGCAGGACTCCAAGATTACACACACTTCTAAATCAAAGAAATGTGTTGTTAGAAGTCAGAGAATGGGGGAACACATCCTGTTTGTCAGGGCCACCAATACCTCACGAGCCCAACAGGATTCCAGGTTTTTACATACTCCAAAGGGATGTGTTTTTATACATGCCGCCAAACCAAGGGGAAGTGTTTACATATGACTCTAAATCGAAGTGATACATTTATGCATGCCCCTAAATCAAAGAAATGCATTGCTAAATGCCAGAGGAGCAGGTACTTCAGGGTGAGAAGGAGAGATAGGGGAAGGGAGACTCGGAGGCAGTTCTACCCACAGAAATAAAAGCCTTCATACAATGTAAAGTGAGGCTGCTTCCCTCCCTTGGGTCAACCCACTCCATGTCTTGGAGTATACTTTCTTTTACTAATAAACTTCTGCTGTTCATGCTGCAAAAATTTCTGTCTCTTGATTGAATTCATTCCTTCAAGAAGACGAAGAGTTGAGGTTCAACATCATTTCTGGGTAACACAATGATTATGTAAGCTAATTCTGTAAACTTCCTGCCACAGAATAGGAGCTAAATACAGAGTAGTTGTTACGATTACGTCTGGAATGTCATACAAATTACATTTCTTTTCCCACTAAAAAAGATGCTTTTGCAAGTAGATTGTTCATTTCTCACTCTCTCATATTTCTTACCTATCAGAGATGTGATCAGATCAAATGCTAATTTTTTCTCCATAAAGCCTCATAAAAGACTGCTTATTTGCAAAGATATTAAATGTATACTATGTAAATCAACACAACAGATGGTTAAGATATCAATGAAGACTGTTAGTTTGAGCACATATTTGCACACAAATATTATATTTAAAATTTTTTTTTTCCAATAGATTCTCTCTTCCCAATCTGGCCAATAAAAATTCAATAAATCTTTGTTTTTCCTTTTATTTTCATTTGGAATATAACACAATTTTGCCAGATAAATGCCTTCTAGCACAACTATCTGGAATAGACAATCTACTCAATGGAGATAAATGGAAAGACTAGCCTTTTATATGAAATGAGAGAAACAGTGTTTGCTTTTTTATCCCTTCGAATTCTTTTTGAAACTTCCATATGTATATGTATGACAGCTGGCATGCACACTAACAGTTGTAAATATTTGCATTCTCACCCTTCATGCCACAATTTTTACAATTTTCACAAACCCCCACATTTTAATATCATGGAATCCCTCTGAGAATGGCTTCATCTTAAGTCTGCATATATGCATTTGGAATAATGTACTTTCTACTGAGACCAATATCTGTAGTGAAATTTTCATATAAACTGTTCCTAATGTTACTGGGGAAATACATATGATACACTATTTTGTCATAAATTTGCTGTTGCTCATGATGAAATTTCTTAGTGTTTCTCTACGACTATTAGAAAGTTAAAGCTAAGACATTAAACAATTGTACAGGGAACCTGATAAAGGTTTTTTTTATTAAGATGAAATTTTTAAAAGATGACCCAGTGAACCAAGATTTTAAACATGAATTTTCTCTTATAGCTAAATGGACATTTATCAAATGCTTATTAAGATGGCTTGAGAACAAGAAGAAAAATGATGAATCCCTCACGAAGAAGGATTGAATTTTTTCTTCTTTTAACGAAGTAACATTCATCATTTCACCATTCATCATTCTTCTTCTACACTTCTGTTTCCTGTTTAATTGATGCCTTTGGATTTGGCTTTTTTGCTTAGTCATCCAATCTATCAAGTAAGATGAATGAAATCAATACTCCTACAGGGAAAATGAGTTCACTAATATTTACATTTATTTTCTTCCTTTCTTTGGTTTCCCACTCCAATCTGTTACTATACTACATACCTTTCAAATGACTCTACAGTGCTCTCTGGTTAACAATGAATCAATGGAATTTTTAGCCATTCATTCCTTTACACAATTGAAATCCCTTATTAATGGCAATGCTGTAGAACAAAGAGAAAAACCAATATAAGGAGCTTTAAAGAGGAATGATAGGGACAATATTAGTGGCTTATCGAAAACAAATTAGAACAGACAGACTAGAGTTTTAACAAATGATTGCATGCAATGAATATGTGATTGAACTTTTAAAGGAAATGCGACTGTTTCCTAAATAAATTCTTATTGTGGCAATTTATTTTCCTGACATTACAATTGGCTTTTGTGGCTGCAAATTGATATATCTTTGTAAGGTTGTTTCCACTGACATTTTTTTTTTAAATTAAAATATAAATGCCTTTCCATGCTTTCTGGGTTTAACTTGTTCTCTTACTATAAAAACTTGCATCCAATTTTAAAACATTTCTTATACACTTAAAACTTGAAAATGACTTCGATGCTTAAAGGAAAATTTAGCACATTTGGTTCTTTAATTGAATTTAATAGCTCTAAGATTATAATTGCTGATATTAAAACCTTTTACAGGGAATAAAATATACATTATTAATTCACTTTCAACTAATAAGTGCAAATGAACATAAATTGTGACTTTATATTGCTTCAATAACTTTTTGAATATTAAATTTCAAATCTCAAATTATTCAATTCTTTCATCTTAAAAGACTTGAATGTCTTTATCATTCATTTGTATTATTTAGGATATCATAGAAATGACCCTGGTCTTTCCCTCTGGAAATGTTTCCTTTCTCTTAAACGTACTTAATTATGAGGTAAAAATGTCATAAAAAATGGGTTAATGATGATTCTGACAAGTGTTAGACAGAAGGTAGGTGTGAGCAACAGGAGGGCAGGCAATAATGTAACCAGCGCTTTGTACCACCCATGTCCAACCCCCAGGGAGTAATTTTATGGTTAGGACATTCTGATAAGAGGGAAGTAAAAATCCAACCAGAATTATCTAGTTTTTGAAGCCTTCAGAGAATGTTAAAGCTTACCCTTGGCTTAACCTTAACCTCATTATAATATAGTTACAATAAATTAGCATTGTGGTTTTATTCCCCCCCACCATGGATTTTTCTGTGTGCATTATGGGTAAGGGCATGCCTAGAAAGGAATGGGTTATATAACCTACACAGCACAATCAAATGACCCAAGTCTGTACATCACATGCAAAGCTGGCCCAGAGCCAACAATATAAAGCTCAAGCCCCAAACCCTTCAGAGTCATTGTCTCTCTTGATTTGGCCCTTTTCTCCCATTAGAATGTATCCCAATAAACTTTCCTTACTCTATACCTTCATTGTTAGGCCATATTTAGGCCAGGAGCAGAAATCATCTTATCCTAAAATCTATCTTGTCTTGCTTTGTACTTTGTACCTGCTGGCTTGTGTTTGTCTCCTAGGGGCTTATAATCAGGGTCCTGGGCAGTCCAGATGGCAGCCTGGGGCCAGGAGGTGGAACTGGAGGGCTTGGTCATGCCCTCAAACCCTTTGTTGCTCTAGACAATGCAATGAAAAGGCCCCTGAAGCATTGAAGGGGGAACAGCCTCGTTTATCCCCTCTATAAAACTCCATACCCCTTTTTGCTCGGAGAGGTTATAGTCTTTTCTAGCCTGACCTCTTGCAGCTCAAACACGCCAAATAAATTCTAGTAGACCAATTTTGGTCTCCCGTGAGTCATTGCTCCAGCCGTGCCTAACATTCATGTTTGCTGATCTGTAATTCTTTATGGCATTGGCAAAAGGACCAAGCAGTTACTCCACTAACACAAGGATAAGTGTTTTTTAGAGGGTGAATATTGATGGAGTAAAAAAATCAAATAACAGTTTTAAAGACCCAACTAACAATCTGATACTTGCTGCACAAGTGCATCCCTCCTTTATGAACCCTATACCAAATTCATACTGACAATATTTTTTGTTTGGTTGGTTGGTTAGGGCTGTGTGTGTGTGTGTGTGTGTGTGTGTCCAGTGTAAAATATTCCTTGGCCCCCTAGAACTTTTTTCTAAAATGATTATTAACCATAATAATGGTTGCAGTATGGTTCCACACCTCCCACATTGTACCATATAAATAATAAATTTTAAATAACTTATGATGGTATAAAAGATGTGAAGAACTAAAATTTTGCCACCGTGATGCTGCCTTTTGGGATATTGACTTTTAAGCTTTTTATTAGGAAAGAAATTTTCAGCCCCCACTTGAGATTCAGACAGAGAAACCTACTTTTTAGGAAGAGAGCCTGGCCTTAATCACCTTAAAAATTTTCACCCTGGGGCCAGCCGAGTGGCACATTGGTTAAGAGCTGGCTTGGTTGCCAGAGGCCCCAGTTTGGATCCCACATATGAGGGCCAGTTACACTGCCCTCTACAGCCAAGATGGTGAACAACAGCTCTACCTGGAGCTGGGCTGCTGTGAGTCCCAGGGACGGCGTAGCTGCAGCCCCTGCTGCAGTGGACTACCATAGGTTACAGTGAGTGGACGGCAGCCAGCGTGAACTACCGAGAGCTGCCATGAGCGGCTATCCAGAGACGGGAGAACCAATCTGCCTCACCCGGGAAGAGTGCAACGAAGATACCAACATGGGCCAGTGAAACAATGTCCTCCACAACTAGACTGAAGAACAAAAGGACAGCAACTTGTCTGTTCCCCTTCACAGATTCCCCAACACTGTTCCCCTCCCCAAATTCCCCAATAAAAAAATCTTTAAAAAAAGAATTTTCACCCTGGCATTACTCAGGAAGACTCCATACCTGTTAGCTAGATACACCTGCCCCACCTACCCCCACCTGTCTCAATGTTTCTGAGTTGCCTAGCAAGAATTTTCCTGCCATATGTGTTTCCTCGGTTACTTGCAAATCACCTCTTCTAACTTCTGAAATCTAATACCCCACTGCTCCTTTCCTCTTTTGTCCAAAAATGTCATATATACTCAATGTTTCCTCACTGTCTGGAATTTTCATGGCTGTGTGAATTCCCCATGTGCATGTATTAAAATTTGATTTTCTCCTGTTACTTGTCTCTGTTAATTTGATTATTCACCTAGCTAGAACTCAGAAGGTGGGAGGAAAAGTATTGTTTTTTTAGCCCCCACAGGTGCATTTTAAGTCTAAATATATAATCCTCTGAAATGTAATTGTTACCAGAATTTCCCCAGGACTTTCCAACTTGAATTGTATAAAAGGTTATCATAACATTAATACTCAAATCTCACTAGCTTGTTACATTCACCCATCTACTGTTAGATTTCGCATCCCACCAACTCCTCCCCCAGTTATGGCCAGGAATTCCAGGGATCCCCACCCATCACACCTACCCACAGGGCAAGTCTTTTTCTCATGTTAATTGAAATCCTTTTGTTGCTGTGCTCTACAGGTCAAAACCTCTTGAGGGTAGTATCTCACCTCTGGCAATGCTGCCTCCCTATGCTACTTAAAGCTGCAAAATATGTTGAGGGGTAAAAATATCTCTGTCATGTGTTCAGGCCTCATAACTGGGGTGCCAGACTGAGACTTGATGTGTTTTGGAGAAAATGCCTTTCTCCAACTCTTTGGCATTCACAGGCTGCTGCTCACCTAGTTCTCTGAGATCGTCTCATGAAAGAAGTTGCTTCTAATTCTGCCTGCATTTGCTCCATCAATAGGACTCCAAACCATCCCTTTCATATTCCAAAGGACGCTTGCAGCAATTCAAAGCCTTTATCCTTTAGCTAAAAAGGGGGGAAACAAAACAAAAACAAAACTCAGGCTGGAAGGAGGCCCATAGAGTCATATTCGTCCTTTCAATTAGCCTTGGTAGGAACAACTATAGTTCCACTATGCCTTATCCATAATTCCAAAATCCAAAACGCTCTGAAAAAAAAGTTTTTCCAAATCTGGTACCCAACTTATTTATTTCAACAAAACTTGAACTTAGCTGAGGTTTATGTTTCATAACCTTTGTCTCCCATTTACTGTAAATATTTAGATGAGTGCTGCTTCAGAACAACTTAGGCTGTTATCCAGTATCAGTCAGTATATACTCCATATTACTTTTCTGAAATCCATAATGTATGAATGCCAAAATACATCTGGCCCCATGACATCATGTACCTGCATGCATATGTATTTTGAGATCATTTGGGTATTATTTATTGAAAGAATCGATATAACATGTGAAAACAGAAACAAAATTGCTGACTGAGATGAAGAGAATCTCTACAATTTATTTATTCATTCACTCATATATTCAAATAAGCTTTTATTAAACCTCATTATATGGTATCTGTCCTATAATACATTACAGATTTCCAAGTGCCATATCTATACTCATTCATTCATCAACATTGTTGTTTCTTTATTATTGTTGTTATTACAACTGATTCCCAAACAAATATAGTCACTCACCAATTTATCAAAACTAGTCTTATTATAAATACCAACTATTTAGTTGTTTTAAGTGATTAGTCTTTGGGTTCCTGGACACAATTCCAACCTGTATGTGTGTGGAGGCTTCCTCACACTGTTGATGAAGAACATTCAGTCTAAGAGAAAGCTTAAAAGAGTTTATTTGAGCCAAACTGATGACAATTGCTGGGAAACAAAATTTCAATGGATTGAGAAAATGCTCCACAAAATGGGAGTTTGCAGCTTATTTTACACACAGAATCAAAGGAGGAGGGTTACATGACATCCATTGGTGGTAGATTAAGGAGGTGGGAGAAAGCAAAGGGGAGAAATCTCTGGGATTGGATACAAGTAAATTGGTGAGAGAGGCACTTCTTTTACATAAGTGGGTGCAGGATAGTTAATATTTACCATAGAGATGTTAATCAGGGGACAAGAATAATAATGAGAGATTCTGTAGTTTCCTGCTTTGGTCTGGAAAAAGGGATTACTGACATTCCAAGGATGTCACTGTAGGTGCAAAAAGACAATAGGCAGGCTCACCTAAGGTGAGGATTGATGTTATGAAGGAAGCTTCAGACTCAAGATGTGACTTCCCTCCATGGCCCACCTTAGTTAGGAATTTTTTTAAGTTCACGCCATCTCGTGTGGTTATTTTCCGTTTCCTGACCTTGTCAGGTATAACCAGTGTCCCCTTTTCTGTCCTCAACACCAACAAGCAATTTTCAGACACTCTAGATACAAGTAGGGTGTCAGAGAACTTATTACAGAGGATACAAAACAACAGCCAGAGGAAGAGATACATAGGGCAAGGTCTTGAACAAAGAGCTTCTATTGTGGAGCTTGGGGCCCTGGCATGGTAGCACATACAAGTGTTCTGATTCCTCAAACTGGAAGCTCTCTGAACACCTCCCCTTTGAGTTTTTAATAGAGGCTTCATTAGATAAGCATGATTGATGAACTCATTGGCCATTGGTAATTGATTCAATTTCTTGCCCCTCTCCCTTCCCCCAAAATCAGGGGATGGGGCTGAAAGTTCCAAAGTCCCAACCCACTATTCAAGGCTTGTTCCCCTGGCAACCAAGCCCATCCTGAGGTGCTTACCAAACCTCATCTTCATTAACATAAACCCAGTGGTGGTAGAAAAGGTTATGAAAAATAAGACACCCATTTCACCTTTATGGATTAGAAGTCATTTCAGGAACTTAGAAGAAGAGACCAAATATTATAACAAAAGATGCTCCTATGTTCTTATCACTCAAGAAATTCCAAAGATTTGAGGAGCCGTGAGCCTGGAACTGTGGATGAAGACCAAATATATATGAAAAATGTATTTTGGTCGTCTGAATGACTATATATATATATATATATATATGTATATATATATATATATATGTATACACACACACACACATATACACACTATGTATATATACATATACACACTATGTATATATACATATACACACTATGTATATATACATATTATATATATACACACACACACACACACACACAAACTTATCCATGAGTTGTGATAAAAAATATGGTGAATGTTTAAATTTTTAAAAAATTCATTATAGTAAAAGACACATTGCCATTAATCCCTCTCAAAATACTCCTGCTTGCTTCAGACACACTTGGCCCATCATTCTTGCCACTTTCTGAAGCAGTTCTGGAAGTCCTCTTTTGTGAGTGTCTTTAGTTGCTCTGTCATGGCTGCCTTGTTATCTTGAATCAACCAAAAACATTTATGTTTCATGGTCATTTTGACTTCGGGGAAGAGCCAGAAGTCACATGGTGCCAGATCCAGTGAATAATGTGGATGAGGACATACCATAATGTTTTTATTTGACAGAAATTGCCATATATCAGAAGCGATGTATAACACGGAACATTATCATGATGGAGGATAATATATGGCACACTTTATTTTATTTTATTTTTTTTTAACTTTTTAGAAACTGTTTATTTCCGTCAACCTTATTTCCATTTTGCATAAGAGTTTGTGGAAGAACAGCTTAGGACCACTCAGTGGTCGTTCCCACCCATTCAGTGGCCTGAGCAGTAGGGGCGGCAGACCAGTCTTCAGGGGCAGGCTGAGCGCTCCAGTCTTCAGTAGGAAACTGCTGGATGGGCACAGGGGGCACCTGCACGCCTTCAGACCAGTCTGTGACCTCAGGCTGAGCAGCAGTGAATTCAGGAGCGGGTGCAGTCCATTCGCCCTGAAATTCCTCCTTGGTCACAGCCTTCTCAGCAGCGGCCTGCTCTTCCTTTTCAATCTCTTCGGGATCTCTGTAGAAGTAGAGGTCAGGCATGACCTCCCACGGGTGCTCGCGGGAGATGGTGCCACGCATACGCAGAACTTCCCGAGCCAGCATCCACCACATCAGACCCACGGAGTGAGCGCCCTTGTTGTTGCAGGGGATGGCGATGTCCACATAGCGCAGGGGAGAGTCTGTATTACATAGAGCGATGGTGGGCACGTTAACGTAAGACGCCTCTGTGAGAGGCTGGTGGTCAGCCTGGGGATCGGTAACCACCAGAAGTCTCAGCTCCCGAAAGGCTGCCTGGATCTGGTTAGTGAAGGTGCCAGGGGTGAAGCGACCAGCAATGGGAGTGGCTCCAGTGGCAGCAGCAAACTTCAGCACAGCTCGCTGGCCAGTATTCCTGGACGATATGACACTGACATCAGCTGGGTTTTCAATGGCAACAATGGCACGAGCGGCCAGCAGAAGCTTCTCCCAGGTTCTCTTCAGATTTATGATGTAGATGCCATCACTTTTCCGTTTGTAGATGTACTGTTCCATTTGGAAGTCAAGGTTGGTGCCACCTAAGTGGGTGCCTGCTGCAAGGAATTTGAGGACATCCTCCTCCTTCATTTGCAGGACATCAAGGGCTCCGGACATTGTGAAAATTCCCTTTAAGTTACGCGGGAACCGAGAACTAAGCCGTATGGAACCCTCTCTGGGCAGCGTGGAAAGGCTATACGGCACACTTTAAAACATATCTTCTCTCAACCATAGCTCACACATGAGTAATTGCACTGAACAAATTGAAACTTGTCGCATGATGTTACTAAGGTTTGACATGCTGCTTCTCATATCGAAGATCCGTGCCTTTCTGTTGGATGTTACTCAGCAGCAGCATTCACCGTATTTTCTGATCACACATCATATATATATATATCACACATCATATATATATATATATACATATATATATATATATATATATATATATATATATATATATATATGGCACGATATTGAAACTTGCAATAAATGTGTAAAATAATCATCAGCTCACACATAAAAAGCCCTTCTGAACTGCCCTTCGACTCATTACAGAGTACGTTTCTGAAAGTCACTTCAATTTGTTACAGCAGATTCAGCTCAAAATAGTCTTACCCTGTTTAACAAGATACTGAGATGCCCTTTTCAGAGACAACAGACCAAAACACATGTCATGCAACCAAAGCAGGTGCAGAGGAGACAACTTTGACCTCCAGCTGCACCTGGGCCCAAAGTCAGCCCACCCCCCACCCCCCCCAGATCCCTGACACGGAAACAAAGGATAGGGAAACAATGGAATAACCGGAACTTGAACACTGGAACCCTTTCAGAAGTGAAGAGTCTGTTGTCAAGGAAGATCCAACTGATGCCCTTAACCATAAATGGCCTAATTCCAAGGCCTTGGAGGATTTGCACCACTAGCACTTCTGCATACTTTGTGCCCCCAACCCCTTAAAAAACCCGTAACCTACTCCAGTGAGGAAGATGGATATGAGGTACCATTAGGTCTCCCATCTTTTTTTAAAAAAATATTTTATTGGGGAATTTGGGGAAGGGGAACAGACAAGTTGCTGTCCTTTTGTTCTTCAGTCTAGTTGTGGAGGATATTGCTTCACTGGCCCATGTTGGTATCATCATTGTGCTCTTCCCAGGTGAGGCAGATCGGTCACCAGTCTCTGGACGGCAGCTCACGGCTGCTCATGTCAGCTGCCGGCCAGCCCCACTGCAGCCTATGCCGTCGCCGGTGACCCACGGCAGCCCAGCTCCAGGTCGAGCTGTTGTTCACAATCTTAGCTGTAGAGGGCAGCGTCACTGGCTCTCATGTGGGATCCGAACCGGGGCCCTGCTGCTCAGAGCTGGTGTCCCAAGCCAACTCTGAACCAACGTGCCACTCGGCTGGCCCCAAACTATGACATTTTGAGTCTTGGCCTTTTGAAGCATCAGCCACATGAACAAACTTAATAACATTTTTAATACCCTAGATTTGGTCACCTTAATGGGTTAATCTTATATCTCTATAGTATAATATATAATTTTATATTCTTTACAACTGAAACAGCACACAAATCACACTGACCAGCCTAAAACTGGTTCTGCTCCCTTAAAGCAGATTGGTGATTAATGGAATCTTTGAATTATTTTAGAGACAGCACAGTGCAGGTGCCACCTATGTCCCCAGGATGACCCCGTAACCAATAATCTTCAGTCTGCAGAACTCAAGTTTTTGAAGTGTGGCCACCAGAGCCCTTTAGGAAATGAGAGGTCTTTCAATAAGGAAGATCTGGTACCTAGACCAGGGGTCAGCAAACTACGGCTCGAGAGCCACATGCAGCTCTTTGGGTACATTGTGTCTCAAAACTTTGCCAAACCCTGGAAGAGCCAATCCTGTCCCTCACAACAATTTAAAAATTATTCGAGAGCCATAAATATACTTTTACGTAATCATCATTATGTGAATAATATCCTTTAAAAATTTTATAAATGAAACTATAATAGTTTTATTTTCATTTTCAATTTTACTTCAGAGCCACATGTACATACCAAAGAGCCGCATGTGGCTCGCAAGTGGCAGTTTGCCAACCCCTGGCAGCTCTTCCAGCTCAAAAGTTTGCAGACCCCTGACCTAGACCAAATATGGACAAATACAGAACTGACCAATCAAACCCTGCTAGATTGGAATTCCTTTGTGCTTTCTCTTGCCCCTTAATGCTATACCACAATTGGCCAAGTTCAAAAACCCTCCAATGAAAACTTGGCCTGCCAGCATGACTTCCTGTCACCCTTTTCTCCCTAATCCTTAAAATTTGTCCAAACTCAAGATTAGGAAAACAGATTTGAGTGGTGTCTCCCATTTCCTGCAGATCAAGTCAGCATCAAATAGTTCTTTCTTTTCTCAGAGGCTGGTGTCATAACTTTGGCTCCTGTGTGCATCAGGCAGCAAGCCCTTGCTCGGTAACATAATCCTCTGTTTGTTAGACTTAATTCAAATTTTCTTTCCTTACTAAAATTGGAGATTTTAAATCTTAGAAATGACCTAGAGGGTCTGTCATACAAGTGACCTAAGAAATGTATCTTAGAAGTCTCTAATGAGTTCACATTTTTTTTCAGCAATGGATAACTTGAAGAGCCCTCTGTTTTATTCTATTTCCTAGTCACATTTGTGTCTGTGAACTTATACTGAAGAGTGTTGAAAAAATTATTGTGGAGCATACACTGTCTTCTAATTGACGAAAACAGTCCTTCAAACCAATACCAGTGCAACTTGTGTGTGTGTGTGTGTGTGTGTGTGTGTGTGTGTATTTTAAACCTTCACTCACATTTATATAAGACAGCTTAATTTGTCAATATTTTTTCTATCTTTTGCTTTATTTTTCAATTATTAAAATTACATGAAGTAATTAAATAAGTGATGTTTTCTCTATTTTAAACAAATGAGAAAACTAAAGTCAAGATAGGATTTTTTTGCCTTAGGACAGAAAAGTATCTGTTGTAGAGGATGGATGGACATAAGAACACCATTCTTCTACTCAATCCTCCTTGTCTTTGTAATCCAGTGTTATTCCTGTAAATCAGGCTGCATTATAAATATGATGTTTATAAATTACTCCCCTGTTCTTTAAATAATGACTTTTCTTCACCTTAATATTTGTGCCAAAGGATGACACTATTCAGTACTGCAGGCATTATCTCTTAATAACCACCAGTTATATTTCTGCACCATTTTTATGTACTGTATTTTATTACATCATTATACTTTATTTTTATATTCATAATTGCTGATGAGTGCTGAACTTTTTTAACATGAAAGTAGAATTTAGTCATTAAAAATGGATAAAATCTCGAAGGTAGAATGTTAAGTAATTATTTCATTTGCAGTTTTTAGATAGATAACAGGGATCCAATTAAAATGTATATTATCTTTTGTAATTTGGAAATAGATCCTGTGATAGAGAATACCTACTACAGTATAAGTAACAAACTGGGAGTCACGCTTGTGAACAGCACCAAATTAGGAAAGAACAACATCTTCATTTTTCATTCTTTATAGAACTTGATAACTTTTTAAAAAGTTTTATAAAATGGGTGATTCATAAGGAAAAAAAAAGTACTCATAAAAATAATAGAATTATTAGCACCCTGTGAGGAAAACTCAGTCCTGTGAAGACAGACTTTTCCGTATCAATTATATCCATATCAACTGATGTTTTAAATCCTTACTCGGTTTATATTAGCATACATAATAAGAATGTCACAATTGTCAATAACAATAGCAAAATTCTGCACCCACCATGTTGGTATCTAAGGAGTCTCAAGGCTCTTTACACCAAAGGTGAGTATCGTGGGCACTATGCTAGTTGTTACTGGGGAGACAGATTAACTTGATACTGCCTCTGCCCTCAAATTATAGGAAATTGTAAAATAACACAAAAGATGACCAATTACATGAAAGAACAAACACAATATTATGGGTTGATCAGGAAAAGGCTTCCTCAAAGATAAGGAGATAATGTTGAAATGAACCTTGAAGGATGGGTAGAATTTTAATATGTAAAGATAAGAGAACAGAATGAGTAAATGTATTGGAGCAGAAAGCAAGGAAATGACAAAAATCTAAGTTGGCTGGAGTACAAGTTATATGTCAGAGGATATGATTATAGTTGAAAGTAGTAAAAAATAGTAGTTAAAAGTATTTTAAAAAATCCAAAAATGATCACAATGAGAATTTTTGTTTATTGACAAAATGATTTCAAGGGCACCTGGGGAATAACCAGAGAAAAATAGCCAATTCATATCAGAAAAAAACAAAATGCTAAGGTATATTATAAATGTAAAATGACTTTAAAATGTGGTACTGGTATAAGAATCTAAAGACACATTAATAGTAAAAATAATCTAACTCTGAAACAAAATTTAACATACTATGGAATTTAACATGTAAAGAAAGGATGTTAAACAATTGAGAAGTGATGAATCATTACCAAAAAAAAATGCTGTTGTAGAAAAATTAATATATGAAAAGATTAGATTCTTATTTCACAAAATACATGAAAATAAACTGACAAAAAATCAATTATTATAACGTAACATAAAAATTCCAAAAGAAAATGGAGGTTGATACATAACTAAGTATATGGAAGGGTTTCCAAGCATAAAAGGAATGAAATAAATTGCAAAACAAAGGATTTAAAACTTTAAATACATAAACACATAAATTTCTACATTGTAGGAACACCGTAAGAAAAACTTAACAGGAAAAGGCACATTGGGCAAATATTTAGAACACTTATAACTAAGATGAGGTTCATATTGGTAATCCCCTCCCTATTCCTTTTAGCTATGCAAATCTTACTCATGGTTTACAGTCTAAATCAGGTTCCACTTCACCCATGTCATCTTAAGTACTCCAGCCCTTACTGATGTTCTAGAACTTACAGTGTATATTGTGGGGGGTGGGGGGAAGAAACTTTCCTCTACCCTCAACATACTTTCAGCTGGTCTAATAATTAAATCTACAAGACTCAGATTAACAAGAGAAAACAACCAAATTTAATTATAGACATATGTGTGGATACCCTACATACATGACAGGGTCAGAGACAGAAAGCTAAAATGAGGCGTATATGGCATTCTGAGCTAAGAATGAGGTAAGGTGCTACGGGGCTTCAGAGGGTCATTGCAGGATGATAAGAAAAGCAGATGTATTCTATCTAGAAATTTTCCCTGCCCGATGAATATAGATTATAAAAAGTTATCCCTGATAATCTCTCATTATGGGCAAGGGCCCTAGTTCAAATTCTTCTAGGTAGTTAAAGACAGGGATGGGGTGGCAGAAGTTTCTCTTGAGCCTGCACGGTTTCCGTTGCTTTTAACACAAAATAATCTACATACACATTTTGGGGTGACTTGGTGTTTTTTCTTTTTTTTTTTTTATTAAAGATTTTATTAGGGAATTGGGGGAGGAGAACAGCATTGGGGAATCAGGGAAGGGGAACAGAGAAGTTGCTGTCCTTTTGTTCTTCAGTCTAGTTGTGGAGGATGTCACTTCACTGGCCCATGTTGCGCTCTTCCCAGGTGAGGCAGTCGCTCGCTGGCCATTGGATGGCAGCTCATGGTGGCTCACTGCGGCTCATGCCAGCTGCTGGTCACTCCTGCTGGTGGCCAGCCATTCATGGTAGCTTATGGCAGCCCACTGCAGCCCCGCTGCAACCTAAGCCATCACTGGCGACTCACAGCAGCCCAGCTGCAGGTGGAGCTGTTGTTCACCATCTTAGCTGTAGAGGGCAGTGTCACTGGCCCTAATGTGGGATCCAAACTGGGGCCCTGCTGCTCAGAGCTGGCATCCCAAGCCAGCTCTTAACCAACACGCCACTTGGCCGGCCCTAGGGTGACTTGTTTTGAATCCCTACAACATTATACATTGTAGTAGTTAATTATACATTCTCTTGCATAAATCTTAATACTATATGTGTGTGTCTTCTCTTGCAGGTCAAATCATAAGCTCCTTGAGACAAGGAATTCTGTAATGTCTGGAACCCAGGTCTGTGCTAACCACATGGTAGATGTGGAATATTTATTCACGTACCAACTGATTGAGTATATCATCTTTCCATGATATAGATCAGAGATTCATAAGGAGATAGGCACCCTCTCTCATCAATTGTCCAAGAAGAAAAAAAATGAGTTTCAACTCCTTTAAAATAGAACTGTCAAAAGTACATGAAATAAGTTATTTAAATAGTAAAACATAGTCACAGTTTTCTTTGGTAACAGTATGAAAACTACACTTTTTTTATTTTTAATTAGTTTCAGGTGTACAACACAGTGCACTAGTTATACATTTTACCCCTCAAAGTGACAACCTCCCACCCCCAATTCGCCACCCCACTCCCCCCCCATATCATATATATCTATTACTCTTCCTCTGACTCTCTTCCACAGTATAATCCACATCCCGTGACTATCTATATATATTCAATTACAGTAGGTATACCACCTCCGCTTTAGTAATATAGGGCAGTGATCAAACCTCTACTCCATCCATGAAATGGTCTCCCTAACAAGACCTATGATCATCTGACATTTCACAGAATATTTACAACATTATTAATTATATTCCCCAAACTGTTTTTCATATCCCAGTGGCAATATTGTAGTTGCCTATTTTTGCTGTCTAATCCCTTCCCCTTCTCCCTCATCCCCATTCCCTTCCCAATTAGCAACCCTGATTTTTCCTCTATATCTATGAGACAGTTTCTGTTTACTTTGCTCATTCATACAGTTTTTCAGATTCCACATATGAGTGAGATCATATGGTATTTGTCTTTCTCTGACTGACTTATTTCACTTAACATAGTAGTCTCTAGGTCCATCCATATCATTGCAAATGGTACGATTTCATTCTTCTTTATAGCGGAGTAATACTCCATTGTATAAATATACCACAGTTTCTTAATCCAGTCATCTACTGATGGGCATTTTGGTTGTTTCCAAGTCTTAGCTATTGTAAGTTGTGCTGCTATGAACATAGGGGTGCATAACTTTTTTTGAATAAGTGTCTTGGTTTTTTCAGGATAAATAGCTAGGAGTGGAATTGCTGGGTCAAACGGTAGCTCTATTTCCAGTTCTTTGTGATACCTCCATACTGACTTCCATAGTGGCTGCACCAATCTGTAATCCCACCAACAGCGCAGCAGGGTCCCCTTTTCCCCACAGCCCCGCCAGCACTTGTTGTTTGTTGATTTGTTGATGATAGCCATTCTTACTGGAGTGAGGTGGTATCTCATGGTGGTTTTTATTTGCATTTCCCTAATGACCAGTGAGGCTGAACTTTTTTTCATATGCCTGTTGGCCATCTGTATGTCCTCTTTAGAGAAATGTCTCTTCATATCTTCTGCCCATTTTTTAATTGGGTTGTTTCTTTTTTTGGTGTTGAGTTTCATGAGTGTTTTATAAATTTTGGATATTAACCCCTTATCAGATATATCGTTGGCAAATATATTCTCCCATTCAGTAGGCTTCCTTTTTGTTTTATTAATGGTTTCCTTTGTTGTGAAAAAACTTTTAGGTCTGATATAATCCCATTTGTTCATTTTTTCTTTTACTTCCCTTGCCCGTAGGGATGTATCAGTAAAAATATTGCTCCGGGTAATGTCTGCAAATGTACTCCCTATATTTTCTTTTAGGATTTTTATGGTTTCAGGTCTTACATTTAAGTCTTTAATCCATTTTGGATTTGTTCTTGTGTAAGGCGTAAGGAGGTGATCCAGTTTCATTTTTTTGCATGTGTCAGTCCAATTTTCCCAGCACCATTTATTGAATAGACTATCTTTACTCCAGTGTAAATTCTTGCTTCCCTTGTCATAGATTAACTGTCCGTAAATGCCTGGATTTATTTCTGGGCTCTCTGTTCTGTTCCACTGATCGATGTGCCTGTTTCTATGCCAATACCAAACTGTCTTGATTACTGTGGCCTTGTAGTAGGTTTTGATGTCTGGTAGCGTGATCCCCCCGACTTTGTTCTTATTTCTCAGAATTGCCGAGGCTATTCTGGGTCTTTTATGATTCCATATAAATTTTAGGATTATATTTTCTATTTCTGTGAAAAATGCCCTTGGTAGTTTGATAGGAATTGCATTGAATCTATATATTGCTTTAGGCAGTATGGACATTTTAACTATATTAATTCTTCCTATCCATGAGCATGGTAGGTGTTTCCATTTGTTTGTATCTTCTATGATTTCTTTCTTCAGTGTCTTATAATTTTCTGAGTCCCGATCTTTCACTTTGGTTAAATTTATTCCTAGGTATTTTATAGTTCTTGACGCAATTGTAAATGGGACAGTTTTCTTAATTTCTCTTTCCATTAGTTTATTATTGGTATATGCAAATGCCACCTATTTCTGAACATTGATTTTATATCCTGCTACTTTACTGAATTCGTCTATCAGTTCCAATAGTTTTTTGATGGAGTCTTTGGGGTTCTCTATATACAGTATCATGTCATCTGCATATAATGACAATTTTACTTCTTCCTTGCCAATTTGGATGCCTTTTATTTCTTTTTGTTGTCTGATTGCTGTGGCGAGAACTTCCAGAACTATGTTGAATAAAAGAGGAGAAAGTGGACAGCCATGTCTTGTTCCTGATCTTAAGGGGAATGGTTTTAGCTTTTCCCCATTGAGTATGATGTTAGCTATAGGTTTATCATATATGGCTTTTATTATGTTGAGATATGATCCCTGTATTCCCACTTTGCTAAGGGTTTTTAACATAAATGGCTGTTGGATTTTGTCAAATGCTTTTTCTGCATCTATTGAAATGACCATGTGAAAACCACACTTTTTTTATGAAAGAAGATTAAACAAATAAAAATATAAGTATTTTGGAAAACCTATCTGACCAAAATAATTCAATCATGCCTTATGTTTCCAGTTTTCTTCTGGCCTGCCTACATGAATTTACTTATGTAACCCCCCTCTTCCTGGAACATTGCATATTTCAGCTTTAGGTAGTGATGGGCTTGCTTAATAACTAATTATTTGAAAGTAATGTCAAAGCCAAAACTTCTTTTTTCTCCCTAGAAATCACTCAGTGGTTTTGTCTTTCCAACAAGCACTATCATTTTCTCTCTATCTTCTCCTCTGATTGAGAATTCCAGAGTATAAGGGCAGCAGTAGTACTAGTTCCCTCATAAGTAAAATAAAAACTGTGTCTTGGTATGCAATGATGATTCTGGCCCATGGACCACATGCATCCCCATACACATGTATTTTCACCACGCCCATGTTCTCTGTTCCTATCATCTTCACTCATCTATTCTTACACTCTTCCAAAATGGGGAATAAGCTAGCTTAGTTTGGGCTTTTAGATTTGCTCCCAATGTTCACCAGTTCCATGGTTCCAGTAATGAACCAGTGTTATTTTTCTAGACTATGATTTCAGTGCTTGGTGGACTACAGTAAACACTGTGACCAAGACACTGAATATGAGATAAACAAGACTTTTCATTTGGAATACAGATCAGGACACAGTGCACCAGAATATACAATACATATAAAAGATGCTATGGTCTGAATATTTGTGTCCCCTACAAATCCATAGTTAGAAATCCTACCCCCAAGATGATGGTATAAGAAGTGGGGTGTCTTTGTAAGGTGATAAAATCATGAGGGTAGAGTCCTCATGAATGGGAGTAGTGTCCTCATAAAAGAGGCCCAGGGGCCAGCGGAGTGGCTCAGTTGGTTAAGAGCTTGCTCAAGAGTGCAAGCTCTGAACAACAGGGTTGCCGGTTGGATTCCTGGCCCGAGCTGAGCAGCTGCTGAGCTGCCAACAGGTGACAGGATGGCTCAGCTAAAAAAAAAAAAAAAAAAAAAAAAAAAGGACCAGGAAAGCTACCCTTGCCTCTGTTCACCATGTGAGGATGTGAGGATACAACCAGAAGTCGGCAGTCTACAACTTATTATACAAGACGGTGCTCACCAGAACCAGACTATATTAGCACCCTGGTTTTCGACTCCTAGCATCCAAAACTGTGAGCGAGAAATTTCTACTGTGTATAAGCCACCCAGTCTATGGTACTTTGTTATAGAAGCCGAACAGGCTAAGACAAAAGCTCTCTAGAAACATGTATAGTAATACCTTGGTTTGCGAGCATAATTCATGCCGGAAACAAACTACTCATACTGCAAGACATCACTCGTTTACCACATTAAAATGTATTAGAAATGTTTGCTCGTCTTGCAGAACACTCACAAACCATGTTATTTGCAATCCACGGTTTTACTGTATTATACAATGGCTGCTATGCTGGTTATCTTTTGTTCCCCTCTCCACATTCACCAGCAATGTCCATCTCTACCCCTTGTGTTTCCTGCTCTGTTCCCTGAGAAGCTGACTTCTATGGACTGTTACCCATGCTTCCTTGCCAGCTGACTTTCCATGGGGATAGGCAAACATGAGGCACAATCAGGAAATGTTAGGATAGGAAAAGAAAAACGTCAGAGCCCTTTTTCCCCAAGCCCTTCTTACTCCGGCACCTTGCCACTAGCAGTACTTGGGCCCCTCTGTGATCATACACCCTAACTGACAGAGTCTTCTTTTTGGTTCCTGCTTTCACTCAGTTGCTGTAATCCCTTCAGAATTAGTGGTCATAACAACTTCCAACTGGTGCTAGTTTCTGGGTGACTCACATCTATCCATTTCCTTATTTGAACCATATGAAATGCACTCTTTCTTGCTGGACCCCTGATTGATACAATTTTAAAGCTCATGGGATTTGACTCTAATTTGCCAGATGTTGTTATCAAAACTAAGGGAAATCAGAAGGTGGTGGAAAATGGTGAGTAGCTGAAATGCAAAAGGAGTGCCACAGAGACAAAGGTTGGCAGAGTCCATACAAGCACTGTCCAGGATATAAACAGCCTTTAAAATACCCTTTCAAGGGAACCCTTGTGTATCATTGGTGGGACTGCAAATTGGTGCAGCCACTATGGAAAACAGCATGGAGGTTCCTCAAAAAATTAAAAATAAAACTACCTTATGACCCAGCAATTCAACTTCTGGGTATTTATCCAAAGAAATAAAAATACTAATTGGAAAAGATATATACACCCCCATGTTTACTGCAGCACTATTCACAATAGCGAAGACATGGAAACAACTGAAATGCCCATCGGTAGACAATTGGATAAAGAAACTGTGGTACATTTATACAATGAGTATTACTCCGCCATAAAAATAATGAAATCTTACCATTTGTGACAACATGGATGGGCCTAGAGGGTATTATGCTAGTGAAATAAGTCAGACTGAGAAAGACAATACAACATGATATTATTAATATGTGCAATCTAAAGAACAAAATAAATGAACAAACAAAACAGAAACAAACTCATAGATACAGAGAACAAACTGATGGTTGCTAGATGGTTGCAGGGTTCGGGAGCTTGGTGAAAAAGGTGAAGGGATTAAGAAGTATAAACTGGTAGTTACAAAAGAGTCACGGGATGTAAAGTACAGTATGGGGAATATAGTCAATCATATTCTAATAACCATGTAAAGTGTCAGATGGGTTATATACTTATTGGGGTTATTTGTGAGGTATATAAATGTCTAATCACTGTGTTGTTTTGCATACCTGAAATTAATAAAAACATTTTTTCAAAAGCCACCTTTTTATATTTACAGCTATTTCCAGTGTGAAAATGGGGACAGGGTATTGCTGCCAACAGAGTCAAGAATTTTAGTTCCAATGGTAAGTTCCATTTTACTGTGACTATCTTTCTTAGCTTGATTACATTAAAAATTCATCTATCTAATGTACTTCGTTTTGATTCTATTGTCACCAAGCAACTTCCTGACTATAACTTGGATTCCATATAAATGCATACAGAGAGGAAATAAGCTAGTCATGCAGACTTCAAGTATTTCAACAACTGTAACTTATTTTTAATCACTGTGAACTAACATAGCCATTATGTTTTTGCTGTTATGATTTGGTTAAATGCAAGTGCTATCTTGAGAGATTAGTCTTCTTTAGGTACATTACTAACATCAGGTTTCTGGAGGCAAGGCAGTGGGCCATCTGCATTTTTGCCTGTGACTTGCTTTTCTATTCTGAAATTCTACACTTTAATATCTAATGTGTTTAGGATGACTCAGAAGAAAATGGGCTGCTAGACTATGGGAAACAGTCCTCTACCAGACCTGTTTCTGGGCAGAACCTTGGAACAGAACCTTGGTAAAGACCATGCAGAAGCTTATTTCCTTCTTGTGTGCCAGAAAGAACCTACCTCATTGCCCAGGAAATAAATATACACTCCACCTATTATGTTTTAGCCATTAAATGGTGTTTGGAAATCTGGCAAATAATAAATAAAAGCATCTCTCCATACCATACAAAGAGTATTTTTACAGTCAAAAGCTCCTTTTTAAAGCTATTATACTGTCCATGATGAAAACATCATAATTATATATATTTTGACCTGTTCTTCAACTTTCTCTGTGATCCTGAATATCGGTTGCTTGGTATAAACACCAGTATTCACGCTGTATTAAATGTTTCTACCAGCCTTGTCCATTTACAATTACTTTGTCACTTACATAGTTTGGACATTCTGTACCAATATGTTAGTTAAAATACCTTTTAGATGGACGTTACTGAGTATTCTGTGGTGTTCAGGAGAACAAAGTGACAGGTAATCAGTTTCTGCTGTAGAGTCACCTCTCTCTTAGACACTCTTTGGCTACTGGAATTCTTTCTTACAGATAGAAATGCTCATTCTACAATGTCCAAAATACCTCCTTCTCTTCCTTGTGCCCCCCAAGATGAGAAATTCATAGTTTCAAATCCAATCTTTGATGTTAAATACATTTATTTAAGAAATATACAAACCTATTTTTCCATTGGACAGATTATATGATTACAACAGGAACAAAAAACTTTTGAATATCCAAAGGCTTTTCCAAAATCAGTTTTGATGATTTAGAAATGTCTGTATCATCACCTACTGACTAATTTCTCCTAGGCATGTGCACATATTTTACAAGAAAAGCAAAACTGCTTGCAAAATCATGCTTTGGTTTTCATTTTATAACCTGGATTGTTCAAAAGAATTAGAGGGCCAGCTGAGTGGCGCATTGGTTAAGAGCTGGCTTGGGACCCCAGCGGCCCCTGGTTTGGATCCCACATATGAGGGCCAGTGACACTGCCCTCTTAAAAAAAAAGAATCAGAGATGTAGCTGACCAACCAGAAAGAGCACTTTGCTTCCTTAAGAATTATGTGGGAATGTTTAAGAAATGAGCTAGTAAGCCATCATTCTCTACTTATACTATACACAGAGCAGATGCGCCACTTATTCCTTATTCTTTGCCATCCTTTTCCCTTCCCATTTTGCTTCTGTGGGATTTCTAATGATGCTCTAATAACAGTAACACTGCAGCAGTGGTGGCAGCAGGAGCAGCTATCGTTTACATCTTGACTATATAATATGCACTTAACATTTTGCTAAGCCCTTCACAATAATTAACTTGCTACCTCTTTCCTCAACACTCTGAGGCAGGTACCAATATTTTCCCCATTTTAAAGATGAAGCAAGAAAAAACAAGAGAGGTTAAGAAATTTGTCCAAGGGCAGATAGCTAATAAATTGCTTCTCTTAGATTCAAACCCAGGTCCATTTGATTCTGGAAGTTAGGCACTTTGCCACTATATAATTGTGTCCCAAGGAGGTGAAGTTAGTGAGATTACCCTGATCTTTGGGAGACTATAGGTACTATGTGATTGGAAGGTCTGTGATATCGATATTTGTACATGCTTATCACTAACTCAAGTTATATGGAACTATAGCAAAAAAAAAAAAAGGCAACATTGGGTAGTGTGTGAAGTTTTAGTAGGAATCCTTGAAAGCAAGGGAAAGGGAACACCCAGCTTATCCGCCATATCAGCTGAGAGCTGAGTCATCAGTTGGGTAGCATAAGTCATGACCAGGTCACTGAAATATTTATAAAAATCATTTTTAATAGAAGATTTAAACTCATTCATTAATAAATCTGCATGTTGTGGTATTTGTGGAATTTATATTAGGGTTTATTTATCACAAGGCAATCCTCATAATCTATATGTCAGTGAAACGGGGGAGATGTATTTTTTACATAGACTATACTCTGGAACTGTGACTGAGAAATCAAGGGTAGAAATAAGCTATACTTACATTGCCATCAGATATTAAAAGGCAGGATAAAGTTAAGGGGAACACTTGAAAATAGGACCTATGCTTTCTTAATGCTTGTTTGAAGGTAACTCGTTGTATACCTCAGACAAATCACTTCATTTCTGGGTTTCCAACTTTTCAGCCATCAAATGGGGGTATTAATATAATATCCTTGCTCTGCCCTTTTCTGCCCTGACTTGCCTAAAATTCCAACCACTTGGGATTCTAAAGAGCTGCTATCGAGCATCATAGATAAGTGAGAAAGCTTGTCTTTCAAGTTCTCACATGATCCATTCCAGTACTTACCAGGAGCTAGAATATGTGGTTTATACAGAAACACACATGACTTTGTAAACAAATATTTAATGATCCCCAGCCAGAAAATCAGTATGGTTTTATGACAAGAGCATAATCATCAAGGGACACAAATGAATTGATAGAGAATGAGAAACTCTAGTCAGGAATTTCTTGCCAACTCTCTGGGGTGCAGGCAATGGGTTTATGAAAAACTCAGAAGGAATAAAGAAATCCCATCTGACATTTAGATCAGACTTTATTAGTGAATATTATTCACTTAGGAAATTCACATGTAAATTCCAGACTGCAGTTTCCTTCTTACTGTCAATGGATTCTGGTTATTGCCCAATTCATCATTAGCAGCTATAATAAAGCCAACCCTAGAGCCTTCGGTAGATGTTACACTCACCACTCTCATGTGAGTTTTCATCATGGGCCTGGCCAAGTTATATGCTGAGACACACAGTTGGCATCTTGGACTTGCTCTGCCAAACAGCAAGTCTGTGGCCACATTTTTCACTTAACAAGAATAGTTAATTATTGACAGCCTTGAAATTAATTTGTTCCAAAGCAACTGAAACTCTTAGGAATGGCACATATGTTGTGATCTCTCGCTCTCTCTTTTCTCTGCTAGTGAAAAGTCATATCCTACATTTTACCCTGTCTTGTTCAGTTTTGCCATTAATCCTCTGCTTAGACAACACTTTCACATAGAACTATTGAAAATACTTACTCATTAACATAGTCTGGGGAGCAGCTGACTAGGCTTCTACCTACTAGACACTCTCTAAAGATTACATTTCATGAAGGCAGAAACCTTTCTATGATGGTGTGGAACTACCCAAGGATGAAGACATGTTTTTTTTCAAATTTATTGGGATGACAATGGGTAGTAAAGTTACATAGGTTTCAAGTGTACAATTCTGTAACACATCATCTATATATCACATGGTGTGTGGATGAAGACCTTCTGGTTAAGGAATTAAAAACATTATGTGTTGAAATCTTAAAGTTCCAAAAATGGAATTCCTTAACTCAAGAGGTAAAAGGATGACTAAAATTCTACTTGAGCATCATGGTCTTGTCCCATTTAAAGTGAAATAATTTTATCCTAGAAAATCTGCTGTGTCTATGTGTATAGGTATGGAAATGTGTGTATAACTTAGTGTATATATATACATATATTCGCAGGATGTGGAGTGCACAATAGGGAATAGAGTCAATGGAATTTAACAGCTATACACGATGTCAGAGGGGAAGTAGATTGGGGGAGGTTATCATTTTGTGAGGGGTGTGAATGTATAACTGTTACATTGTTTTGTATACCTGAAACTAAAAAAAACCCCAAAAACTTATTATGTTGATTTAAACTCTCCCATATACCTTAATCTTGAAAAATTCACCTTAGCATTTGAAATAATTTTTCTCCAATTATTTGACACATTTCTTTGAAGTGGTTACTGAACTATATATATGAAGACAAACAATGCACATTAATGACATATTGCTATTTATATCATTCTCCTGAATATATTTTCCAGAACTCTAGTAGGTATTTCATTACAATATTTCTATATTATGATTCAAAGTACCTTACACAAATCAACTGCTACAGTCTTCATAGCTAAAGATTGTTATGAAGGATGGTGGGGACATACGTCTCTTTGAGTTAACTTTCTTGGGATTTTGATATTTGCATTGGAATATTACCCCCAAATGTCTCTAATCTGTATAAAGCTAATTATATGCTACTATTAAAGCAGATTGCAAGAGACATTGGCAGTTGGAAAGGCCTAATGACCAGCTGGATGGGAAAATTTCATGTTGACAAAATGGTAACTTTGCCAGGATTTTTACATGCCATTTATTTGCTACAAACATGAATACCTAAGTCTTGACTTAAAATAAACTTAACCTGGGGAAGGTCCAAGATGGCCCATTAGGTAAGCACTATGCCTACTGCCTCCCAGAATCACACAAAATTTACAAATAAATTATAGAAAAATCAATCTCAAGAATAATCTGAAGACTAGCTGAACAAAAGCCCTATAACTAAGGATATGAAAAAGAGGCCAGGGCCAGCTGAGTGGTACGTTGGTTAAGAGCTGGCTTGGGATGCCAGATCTGAGCAGCAGGGCCCCGGTTCGGATCCCACATATGAGGGCTAGTGACGCTGTGCCCTCTACAGCTAAGATGGTGAACAACAGCTCCACCTGGAGCTGGGCTGCCGTGAATTGCTATCGATGGTGTAGGCTGCAGCCCCTGTTGCAGTGGGCTGCCGTGAGCTATAGAGAGTGGCTGGCAGCCAGTATGAGCTGCCAAGAACCGCCGTGAGCGGCTGTCCAGAAGCTGGCGACTGATCTGCCTCACTTGGGAAGAGCACAGTGATAATACCAACATGGGCCAGTGAAGCAATGTCCTCCACAACTAGACTGAAGAACAAAAGGACAGCAACTTGTCTGTTCCCCTTCCCCAATTCCCCAATGCTGTTCTCCTCCCGCGATTCTCCAATAAAAATCTTAAAAAATATAAGAGGCCACATTGAGTCTGGTAAGTGGGGTGGAGACATGAAACAAGCTGACCCTAAACCCATAGGTAGTGTTTGAACATGGGGAGGGACACCTCGGTGGCACAGGTTCCTCCTGAGGAGGGAGGGGTCCCATACTGGGCTCCCCAGCCCAGGAAGCCTGTGCCAGGAAGAGTGGTCCAAACACAGCTGGCAGTGAGGGCACTCTCTGTTTGACCTGGTGAGACAGAAGGCAGCTGGAAACCCAGGTGTTCTCTTAAAGGGCCCACACACAGAGGCACTTTCTTGCAAACACTCACCTGGTGTCTTGTGGAGTGGTGGCAACTTGAGAGGCACTGCAGACATATGGGGAAAGACTGAGGTGTGTGGCTTATAGACGAGGGCTGGATGGACAGCAGCTATTTTCCCTGTGTGGAATCTGCCTCACATGTGGCCTACAGAAGGTCACCATCTTTCATGTGTTGAACTCTTTCCCAAAGGGCCAAATCTAAGACTGCATTGGTCTGGTAAAATCCACACATATATACCATCTTGGTGATGCCCTGGGTCCCTGCTGCACCAGCTAATGTTGCATTGCATGGGGAACTCCAGCTCCTGGGTGGTTGGACTGACCCCACAAGCTGTAGAAAGCTTTTACAGCATCAATCTGCTGACAGTGGTCCCGCAAACATTTGGTGCTGGACAGTGAGCCACAACCTGTGCTACAGAATCTCTGGGGCAGCTCTCAGGGACCTGAGTGACTGAGGGGAACAGTGGTAACCATGGGGTTTTCAGGGCATTTTTGTGAAATGTTCAAGGGCCCGGCATTGGTTCAAAAACTGAAATTGCTTTAACTTTGTAAAAACCACCACCCACACCCAATAACCACCTGGAACCCTGCCCCACCCAACTACTGGTATATGACTGAAGGTACTCTCAACACCGGGTCAACCAGATCAGCCCATGCATCTAAGGAGGCCCTTTGAACAGCTGCACCTTACAGGTAGCTGTCAGGTGGTAATAGGCCTAGGGAGCCCTGAGCCTTTTGATAAGTTGCCCCAGGTACAATCCTGGTGGCAGCCAGCCTCGATTCACAGCGAGGCCACCCTCACATGCTTCCAGGCCCAGCACAGGCAGCAGCCAACCACATATAGCTGTGTAGCTTTTACCAGTTAGCTCCAGGATGGTCACAGGCAAGGCTGAAATTGGCCTGCAAAGGAGCACTTCCGAAGACACACCAGAAACATCATACCCAGAGGTGGGCTTAAGACCACACCAGAACACTACCTGGTTAGCCCAACAAGCAGCACAACCAAAGGGAGGTTTAACAGGTACAAGAGCTCGCAGGGGTGAACACCCATCTGAGGTGTCAGCACCCACACAGAAGCTCATACACTGTGGGCATAGCCAGTCCTCACAGTCAGTCAGCCTGGGAGTCAGTCCCACCCACTGATACACCAAAGCAATCAAGGCTCAACTACAACAGGAGAAGACACACAACACATACAGGACACTCCTAAAACAAACGCACAAGAGATTAGGAAGACTGCACCACTGGACCACACATGACACATACTACACAAGGCCATCCAGCAAAAGACTGAGAGACAAAGGAGATCTAGCTAAAACATAGAAGCAAACACAGAGAGGCAGCCAGAGTGAGGAAACAAAGAAATATTTCCCAAATAAAAGTACAAGAGATAGTAAGCATAAAGAAGGACATAGAAACTATAAAAAAAAAGAAACAGTCAGAAATAAAGAATACAATAACTGAAATATAAAATACACTAGAAGGAATCAATAGCAGATTAGACGAAGCAGAAAATCAAATCAGTGATTTAGAAGACAAGGTAGCAGAATACACCCAATCAAAACAACAAAAAGAAAAAATAATTTAAAAAAAAACAGATAGTTTACGGGACCTGTGGGACAACACCAAGTGTAACAACATTGGCATGATAGGAGTACCAGAAAGAGAAGAGAGGGAGCAAGAGACCGAGAACTTATTTGAAGAAATAATGAATGAAAACTTCCCTAACCTTGCAAAGGAAACAGACATACAACCCAGGAAATACAGAGTCCAAACAAGATGAACCTAAACAGGCCCACACCAAGAAACATCATAATTAAAATACCAAAAGGTAAAGACAAAGAAAGAATCTTAACAGCAGCAAGAGAAAAGCAGTTAGCTACTTCCAAGGGGGCTCACGTTAAGTCTCTCAGCTGATTTCTCAACAGAAACAATGCAGGACAGAAGGGAGTGGCAGGAAATATTTAAAGTGATGACAAACAAGGGCCTACATCCAAGACTCCTCTACGCAGCAAGGTTCTCATTTAAAATTGAAGGAGAGGGCCAGCCGAGTGGTGCGGTGGTTAAATGCTGGCTTCGGAAGCCAGCGGCCCCGGTTTGGGTCCCACATATGAGGGCCAGCGACACTGCCCTCAAAAAAAAAATTAAATTAAAAAAAAATAAAATAAAATTGAAGGAGAGATAAAGAGCTTCCCAGGCAAGAAAAAAACTAAGGAAATTCATTACCACCAAGCCTGTATACAAGAAATTATAAAAGGACTTCTTTAAGAAGAAGAAGAAAGGAGAAAACAAACAAACAAACAATGATAAAAATATGAATAACAAAATGGCAATGACGTGAAGCTATCTATAATCACTTTAAATATAAATGGATAAAGTGCTCCAATCAAAAAACATAGGGTAGGGCCAGCCGAGTGGTGCGGTGGTTAAACGCTGGCTTCGGTAGCCAGCAGTCCCGGTTTGGGTCCCACATATGAGGGCCAGTGACACTGCCCTTAAAAAAAAAAACACAGGGTAGCTGAGTGAATAAGAAAACAAGACCCATGTATATGCTGTTTAGAAGAGACCCACCTCAGATCAAACACACATAGAATGAAAATAAAGAAATGGAAAAAGATATTTTATGCAAATGGCAACCAGAAAAACACTGAAGGAGCAATATTTATATCAGACAAAATAGACTTTAAAATGAAGAGTATAATAAGAGACAAAAAAGGACATTATGTAATAATAAAGGGATCAATCCAACAAGAGGGCATAACCCTTGTAGACATCTATGCAGCCAACACAGGAGCACCCAAAATATAAAATAAATATTGACAGACATAAAGGCAGAGATCAACAGTAACACAATCATAGTAGGGGAATTCAACACCCCACTGACACCAATGGACAGATCCTCCAGACAGAAAATCAACATACAAACAGCGACCTTACATGACACACTAGACCACATGGATTTAATTGATATTTCTAGAGCATTTCACTTCAGAGCAGTGGAATATACATTCTTCTCAAGTGCACATGGAACGTTTTCCAAGATAGACCATATGTTCAGCCACAAAACAAGTCTCAATAAATTTAAGAAGACTGAAATCATATCAAGCGTGTTCTCTGATCACAGTGGTATGAAACTAGAAATCAGTTACAAGAAAAAAAACTGAAAAACACACAAACACATGGAGGCTAAATAACATGTTACTAAATAATGAATGGGTCAACAATGAGATCAAGAAAGAAATCAAAAGATACCTTGAGACAAACAAAATGAAAACACAATAACCCCAAATCTATGGGACACAGTGAAAGCAGTCCTAAGAGCGAAATTCATAGCCATTCAGGCCTACCTCAAGAAAAAAGAAAAATCTAAAATCAACAGCTTATCTTTACACCTAAGGGAACTGGAAAAAGAACAGCAAACAAAGCCCAAAGTGAGTACAAGAAGGAAATAATAATGATCAGAGCAGAAATAAATGAAATAGAGACTAAAAAAACAATACAAAAGATGAATGAAACCAAGCGCTGTTTTTTTGAAAAACATAAACAAAACTAACAAACCTTTATCAAGACTCATCAAAAAATAAAAAGAAAGAGAGAACCCAAATAAATAAAATCAGAAAGAAAAGACAAGTGACAATGGACAGCACAGAAATCCAAAAAAATTTAAGAAAATACTACAAGCATCTATCTACCAAAAAATTGGACAATTTGGAAGAAATGGAAAATGCATAAATTCCTAGAAGCATACAATCTTCCAAAGCTGAATAAAGCAGAAACAGAAAAATCTGTTTTTTTTTTGTTTGTTTGTTTTGTTTTTTGAGGGCAGTGTCACTGGCCCTCATATGTGGGACCCGAACCAGGGCTGCTGGCATCCCAAGCCAGCTCTTAACCACCACGCCACTCGGCCGGCCCAGAAACAGAAAATCTGAACAGACCGATTTACTACTAACTAAATTGAATTGGTTATCAACAAGATCCCAGCAAACAAAAGTCCTGGACCAGATGGCTTTACAGATGAATTTTACCAAACATTCAAAACTATTCTTCTCAAACTACTCCAAAAAAATTCAAGGGGATGTAAGGCTCCCAAGCTCATTTTCTGAGGTTACCATTATCCTGTTTCCAAGCAAAGACATTACAAAAAAGAGAACTATAGGCCAATATCCCTAATAAACATTGAGGCTAAAATCCTCAACAAATATTAGCAAAGTCAATTTAACAATACATTAAAAAGATCATACACCATGATCAAGTGTGATTCATTCCTGGTGTGCAAGGTCGGTTCAATATCTGCAAATCAATTAATGTGATACACCACATAGACAAAACAAAAAATAAAAATCACATGATCGTATGAATAGATTCAGAAAAAGCATCTGACAAAATCCAGCATCCATGTATGATACAAACTTTCAGCAAAGTGGAATAGACGGAACATATCTCAACATAATGAAGGCCATATATAACAAACCCACAGCTAATATCATGCTGAATGGGGAAAAGCTAAAAGCATTCCCCTTAACATCAGAAATAAGGCAAGGATGTCAACTTTTACCACTTTTATTCAACATTACACTGGAAATTCTAGCCGCAACAATCATATTAGAAAAAAAAAAAGGCATCCACATTGGAAAGGAGGACGTAAAATTGTCATTATTTGCACATGATATGATACTATATTTAGAGAGAACCCCAAAGAATCCACCAAAAACTATGAGAACTGATAAATTAGTTTAGTAAAGTAGCAGGATACAAAATTAATATTCAGAAATCAGTTGTATTTTTATACATCAATATTGAACTATCAGAAAGAGAAATTAAGAAAACAATCCCATTTACAATTGCATCAAAATAAAAATAAAATAGGATACTTAGGAGTAAATTTAACCAAGCAAGAAAAAGTCCTGTACTCAGAAAATTATAAGACATTGAAGAGAGAAATTAAAGAAGATACAAATAAATAAAAACAGGTACCGTGCTTACAGATAGGAAGAAATAATTTAGTTAAAATGTCCATATTACCCAAAGCAATGTACAGATTCAGTGAAATCCCTATCAAAATACCAATGGCATTTTTCACAGAACTAGAACAAATAATCCTAAAATGTATATGGAACCATAAAAGGCCCTGAATAGCCACGGCAATCCTGAGAAAGAAGAACAAAGCAGAAGGTAGGTATCATGCTACCTTATATCAAATTATGCTACAATCCCACAGTAATCAAAAAGGCATGGTTTGGGCATAAAAACAGATACATAGATCAATGGAACACAATGGAGAGCATGGGAATAAATCCGTTCCTATATGGTCATTTAATCTACGACAAGGGAAGCAAGTATTTACATTGGGGTAAAGACAGCGAATTGCAAAAATGAAAGCGGACCACTTTCTTACAACATATATAAGAGAAAACACAAAGCGGATTAAAGACTTAAATGTAAGACCCTAAACCATAAAACTCCTAGAGGAAAATATAGGAAGTAAATTCTCAGACATTACCCTTAGTTATAATTTTACTGATATATTTCCTCAAGCAAGGGAATGAAAAGAAAAAATAAACAAATTGGACTACATCAAGTAAAAAATTTTTTCATAGCAAAGGAAATCATCAACAAAAGGAAAAGATATTCTACTGAATGAGAAAATATATTTGCCAATGATACATCTGATAAAGGGTTAATATCCAAAATATATAAAAAAAACATACAACTCAACACCAAAGAAACAAACAATCCAATTAAAAAATGGACAGAGAACTTGAGTAGACATTTCTCCAAAGAGGACACACAGGTGGCCAATAGACATTTGAAAAGATGCTCAACATCACTAATCATCAGAGAAATGCAAATAAAAACCATAATGAGATACCACCTCACTCCTGCCAGAATGGCCATCATCAATAAATCAATAAACAAGTGTTGGCGAGGATGTAGAGAAAAAGGAACCCTTGTGCACTGTTGGTGGGATTCCAAATTGGTGCAGCCTCTATGGAAATCAGTGTGGAGGTTCCTCAAAAAATTAAAAATGGAACTACCTTATGACCCAGAAATTCTACTTCTGGGTATTTAGCCAAAGAAATTCAAAGCACTGGTTGGACAGGCCGGCCCAGTGGCGCATTGGTTAAGAGCTGGTTTTGGGATGCCAGCGGCCCGGGTTCGGATCCCACATATGAGGGCCAGTGACACTGCCCTCTACAGCTAACAACAGCTCCACTTGGAGCTGGGCTGTGCGAGCCCCAGCGATGGTGTTGGCTGCAGCCCCTGCTGCAGTGGGCTGCAATGGGCTACAGTGAGTAGCTGGCAGCCAGTGTGAGCAGCTGGCAGCTGTTGTGAGCTGCCAATAGCCACTGAGAGTGGCCGTCCAGAGGCTGGCGACCAATCTGCCTCATCCCTGAAGAGTGCAATGATGATACCAACATGGGTCAGTGAAGCAATGTCCTCCGCAACTAGACTGAAGAACCAAAAGACAGCAACTTGTCTGTTCCCCTCCCCCAATTCCCCAATAAAATCTTTTAAAAAAATAAAATAAAAAGCAAAACAAAACAAAAAACCCCACTGATATGACAAGATATATGCACCCCTATGTTCACTGTAGCACTATTCACAATAGCCAAATATGGAAACAATGTAAATGTCCATCAATAGACAATTGGATAAAGACATTGTGGTACATATATACAATGGAGTTATTACTCCGCCATAAAAAAAATGAAATCTTACCATTTGTAACAACATGGATGGACCTAGAGGATATTATACTAAGTGAAATAAATCAGATTGAGAAAGATAAATGCCATATGATCTCACTTATATGTGGAATCTAAAGAACAAAATAAACAAACAAAACAGAAATAAACTCCTAGATAGAGATCAAACTGATGGTTGCTAGAAGGGAAGGAGGTGGAAGGATGAGTGAAAATGGTGAAGAGATTAAGTACAAATTGGTAGTCACAACACAGTCACGGGGGTGTGAAATACAGTATGGAGAATATAGTCAATAATATTGTAAAGACTATGTAGGTTGTCAGTTGGGTATTGGACTTATCAGGGGATCACATAATAGAATATATAAAGGCCTAACCATTGCATTGTACACCTGAAACTAATATAAACTAATATTGAATGTCAACTGTAATTATAAAATATATATATATAGTCACGGGATGTCAAGTACAGCATAGGGAATATAGTCAATGGTATTGTAATAGCTCTGTACGGTGTCAGAGGGGTAGTAGACTTGTTGGGGTTAACATTTTATGAGGGATGTAAATGTCTAATCATTATGTTTTGTGTACAAAAGAAACCACTAATAATAAAAACTAAACTAAACTAAACTAAACTAAATTTAACCTGTTAAATAATCATATTTGGAGTGTAAAAGAACCACAACAGGTAAGTGGTATAGACCATATTTTGAGACTGTAATTCTCCACTATCTAAATAAATGTTATATTTATAGACTTTAATTCTTGCCTCAAAATTAGTAAAAATGTAATCTATATAAATAAGAAAAGACATCCTCTAATATAGTCAGCATCTATGAAACATTAAAATATAAGTTGATGATTCAGAGAATAAAATAAAACCAATCACATAATGTCCTTTACTATTCCCTACACCCAAATTTTTTGAGGAAGCATTTCACTTTACAACTAGTCGTGTCACCAAAATAATAATCCCATCCATATAGTGTGTTTTATTTTAAATGTTATCTCACTTACTCCTTATAACAATTCAGTAATATAGAGTTCCCAGTACAAGATTATTTCTATTGATATCAGAGTGCATTTAATTAGGAGAAAAATAACCATTTAATACTTTCTCCTTTTTCCTCTTTTTTCACTAATTTTCAGCTTTTTCAAAAATTTTCAACTTTTTTTCACTAATCCCTCTGATAATCTCATCACATGCTTCTTGAACAGAATGGGCACGGCAGCTGACAACTGCCTCATCTTCCCGCCACCAATTTTACCAACACACCTGTATCTGCTCCCATATTAACAACAGCAGCAGCAACAATAGCTGGCATTTATTTAGGGCTCTCTATATGCCAGCCATTACTTTTATACACTTCACCCATTTCAACCTATTTAATATTCATGACAACCCTATGAGCTACGTGTTATCATTACATCCACATTTTATTTTATTGAGATATCATTGACATATAACATTGTATACATTTATGGTGTACAATATGATTTGATATATGAATATATTGTGAATTGATGCCCACACTAAGTTTAGTGAAATATCCATCACCTAAGATATTTACAAAGATTTTTTTTATATGAGGAGAAATTTTATGATCCAATTTCTTAGCAACTTTCAAATATATAGGGTTGTCAGAAAAGTTCTGACATATTTTTCTATGTTTTTCATTGAAAAAGTGTGTCATGACTTTTCCGACAGCCCAATAAAACAGTATTGTTAACTATAGTCAGCATGGTGTATATTACATCCCCAGGACTTATTTATCTTATAACTGGCAGTTTGTACCTTTTGACCTCCTTATCCAATTCCCTCACCCCTACTCCCTACCCCCCTGCCTCTGGCAGCTACCAATCTGATCTCTGTTTCTGAGTTTGGTTTCATTAGATATCACATACCACCCCCAGTTTAGAGAACAGAAAACGAAAGCATTTGTCCAAGGTCACAAACAAACAAAGAAAAAAAACAAGTGGCAAACATAGGATCTGAACCCAGGAAGTCTGTCTCCAGTGGTTGTCTCTAAACCCCATCGTTCTGTACTGCCTTGCTGCTGTTTTAAAAGAAATGTCTTCTAGGAGTGTGCTCCCTTGTGTCTTGAATTCCATCCCCTCTCATCTTCACAAAGACTTTACTCCCACAATTATGTCCTTTCTCTACTAAATGAGCAGTTTCTTCCTCTCTGCTGAGCCAACCACACTGTCATTTAAATAAACTTTTTATCATCCATCTTAAAACATAAACAAACAGTAAAAAAACAACCTCCTTTTTCCTATTGTCCTTCAACAACAATTCTCTAAATACTTGTCTCTACACATTAACTCAACTTCATGATCTTCATGTATTTTTCAGACCATGGTACTAAAATACTCTTCAAAATACAGTAAGTGCTAACTTAACATTGCTGATAGGTTCTGTAAGCTGAAGCAAAGTAATGTATAATGAAACCCATCCTACCATAGGCTAATTGGTATAAACAAGAATTAAGTACCTACAGCATCTCATCAATGTTATGATGAAACTACATTGAATGAAACAACACTACTCGAGGACCTGCTGTATTTATCTATACTCACTAACTCAACTTCTTTGTCTTGAAAAAGCTCTCACCAACCAATGACACCAATGGCTTCTATTTTGCCCAAGCCAATGGTGAATCTCTGATTTAATTTTATTGAATCAGCAGCAGTACTTGGCAGGACCACAAGGCTGTCCTTGAAGTATCTTCTAGTGTTCTATCTCACTAGACATGTTTTTTAAGCCTCCTTTGCAGGCTCTTCCTCCTGAATAAAACTTTTAGAACTTGGAGTGCACCAGGACTCTTTCCTTATCTGGTTCTTTGCTCTGTACACTCTCTCCCTGAGCTATCTCATCCACCATGAATTCAAATTTGTATGTCAATGCCTCTCAAATCTATAGCTCTAGGCTGGACTGCTCTTCTGAACTTCAGAAATCATAAAATATATACAACTCCCTACTTCACTTGCTACTTGGAAAGTCTAATAGACTAGAGATTCATTTCTAAATCTGCTACCCACAAAGCCTTTTCCATATGAATAAACATCCAGTTGTAGAGGTTAACAAAATGTAAGAGCCATCCTCAATTCTTCTCTTTCCTTCAAATTTCAGGTCTCATTCCTCAGTAAGTCCTGTCACACCTCCAAAAAATCTATTTCCTAAGATATTTTCTATTGATAAAATATTTCAAATTCATTTCCACTGGGTTTGTACAAGTCACTCTCATCTCTCACCTGGACTACTGCAATATTCTTCTAATTTGTCTCCCTGTTTCTACTCATTTCCCCCGACAACCTGTTCTCTTTATAACACCTACAGTAATCTTTTGAAAACAATCTGATAATCATGCTTCACAGCTTAAAACCTTCCACTGTCTCTCTATCAAATCTAAAATAAAATCCCCCCAAAACCCTTATCATGGATTACAAGGTCCTGTAAGATGTAGCATCTTCCTATTTCTCCACTCTCAGGTTCTACCACCTCCTCCCTCATCAATTATGCTCCAGTCAGACAGGGTCTTCTTACACAGTAAACTTATTTCTGTTTCCGGGACTCTGAAACATATAGACATATATATTTTTTCAGTATTGTACTTGGATGACTTTTCTTCCAAATATTTGCATGGCTTCCTATTTCTCATCTTTCAAGTCTCAAGTCAAATGTCATTTCTCCAAGGAGGTTTTCCCCAACCACCCTAGCTAAACTGGTCACATGGTCACGCTCCCTCAAAGCAAGCTAGTTCCTCTTATTCTTATTATTGATCAGCACTAAAAATCTTCTAATTTATTTGCATTTTACTGTCTGTCTTTGCCATTGGGATGAAAGTTCCTTGAGGACAGGGACCATGTTGATCTTGGATCCTTAGCATGGGATGTTTAGCACTTAGAAAGCATGTGTACCACAATAGGCACTCAATGAATATTTGTTAGCAGACTATGATACTCTGACATCTATAGATGGAAATTCAAAAACATGGTAAATATGGGGAGTGGTTACATGACGTCACTTAGAAGTGGAACAGGAATCACCACAAAGGGCCTTTCCCCAATTACAGAGCAGTCTACATAGCAAAAAGCCAAACTCGTACAGATACATATGTAGACAGACAGATAGATGATAGATAGATAGATAGATAGATAGATAGATAGATAGATAGATAGACAGATATAGACAGACAGACAGACAGACAGACAGTAGACAGACACACCAATTTGTGGCTTGAATTTTCCAGGCCAATTTGATAACCTTTCCACTTTCAAACTGATTTTACAATATATCCTTGGAAGTGAGAAATGCTTGATAGATGAGTATGAATTTAAGTTTGCCAAAGTTCTTAACAAGTGTAAAGTATATATTTATAGGGCAAAGAGCCTCCTGAAATAAAAATATATCTATGTGAGTTATAAAACGAAACACCTCCCCTTTCACCACAATCAGCTAAAATGGACTGTATACATCTCAAAACAAAGGATGTTACACAAATTAAATTATGAAAGCATATGATCTCTTTTTAATAGCTTTTGAGGTATAATTGATATATAATAACTGCACATATTTAATGTATACAATTTGATGAATTTAGACATATGTGTGCACCTGTAAAAACATCACCACTAATCAAGGTAACACACAAATCTATCACCTCCACAAGGTTCTTCATTTCCCTTTGTTTCTGTGTTGTTTTTCTTGTGGTAAGAACATTTAACATGAGATCTATAGTCTCTAGAAACTTCTAAATTCACAATACAGTATTGTTAACTATAGGCTATGTTTCACTGCAGATCTCCAGAACTTATTCATCTTACATAACTGAAACTGCATACCCTTTGAATAACAACTTTCCATTTCCCATCCCCTCTAGCACCTGGCAACACCGTTCCATTCTCAACTTCTACAAGTTTGACTATTTTAGATACTTCATATAAGTGGAATCATTGGTTTTGGCAATGATTTCTTAGATATAATACCTAAAACCCAGACAACAAAAGCAAAAATTTACAAGCGGAACTACATCAAACTAAAAAGTTTCTGCACAACAAAAGAAAAAATCAACAAAATGAAAAGGCACTCTAAAGAATGGGAGGCAGTATTTGCAAACCATATAATTTATAAGGGGTTAATAACCAAAATAGATAAATTCCTACAACTCAATAGCAAGAAAAGCCCAAATAAGTACTAAAAAATGGGCAAAGGACTTGAATAGATATTTCTCCAAAGAAGACATACAAATAGCCAACAGGTAAACAGATATATAAATAGGTGCTCACCATCACTAATCATTAAGGAAATGCAAACCAAAACCACAATGAGATATCACCTCACACCTCTTAGGATGACTATTATAAAAAAAAAAAAGAGGTAAGTGTTGGCAAGGATGTGAAGAAATCAGTACCTTTGTACACTGTTGGTGGGAATGTAAAACAGTGCAGCAGCTATGGAACATAACAATGTAGGTTCCTCAAAAAATTTGAACTAGAACTACCATAGGATCCAGCAATCCCACTTATTGGTATATATCCAAAAGAATTGAAATCAGGATACAAAAGAAATATCTGCTCTCCCATGTTCATTGCAGCATTATGCACAATAGCCAAGATATGGAAACAACCCAAATGTCCATTGATAGATGAATGGATCAAGAAAGTGTTGTACATTCACACAATAGAATACTATTCAGCCTTAAAAATAGGGAAATCCTGCCATTTGTGACAATATGTATGAACCTTGAAGACATTATGCTAAGGGAAAAAAGCTAGTCACAGATGGACAAATACTGTAGGCATATGATCTTTAACGTAAATACTCTTCCTCCTTTTCCTCACTCACTCTCTGAGTATGCTTTTACAAAATATTTTGTGTATTAGATTAGTACGGTTGCCATAACAGAGTACCACAAACTGGGAAGCTTAAAACAACAAAAATGTATCGTCTCACTGTTCAGGAGTTCAGAAATCTGATCAAGGTGTTGGCAGTATTGGTTCATTACAGAGGCTCTGAGGGAGAATCTCGCTCTCCCATGCTTTCCTCCTAGCTTCTTCTAGAGGTTGATGGCAATCCTTGGCATTCCTTGACTTGTACTTGAATCACTCCAATCTATTCTTCTGTCTTCATATGGCCTTCTTCCCTGTTTGTAGGTCATTCTTCAAATCTCTCTTTCCTTATAAAGATACCAGGCATTGGATTCAGGTCACATTCTAATCCAGTATGACCTCATCTTATCTTTATTACATCAGCAAAGATCTTATTCCCAAATAAGGTCAAATTATAGGTACTGGGTGTTAGGACTTCAATATTCCTTTTTTTCTGAGGGAGGGCAATTGAACCCATAACACTTTGATTTAGATTACAGTAGCTTGTAATTCACATTAGTATTATGCATATATTGGGTTGTCAGAAAAGTCATGACATATTTTTTCTGTTTTTCATTGCAAAAATGTGTCATGACTTTTCTGACAACCCAATCGTATTTTGCGCTTCAGGTTTAACAAGGTATAAGTCTGCATTTTATGTTTGGACTTACAATCTTTTTTTCTTAAAAAAATAAAAAGGATTTTGAGCCTCCAGATAATATATGTCAAACATAGGAAATCTTCAAATTCCTATTTCTAATAGAAGCATGCTATTTTGGCAATTTTTATTTTGGCTTTTTGCCTCATCTTTCAAAGGAGACAACCATCTGTCTAACTTAGTTTTTAAAAATCTTGGCAAACAAAGCATACTACTGACATGGACTATGAGATTTGAGGGGAGAAATTCATTTTAATTACATTACTGTCTCTAATGATTGACAAAAGTAGCTGCCACTAATTGGTGCCATTTTGAATGCTGCCAAGTATTGGGATCTTCATGGTATTCTCCTAATGAAATAAAGTTAGTATCATTATAAAAAAAAGAGTTTAAAAGGAATATACTGAGTTTTCACTCTATTACTAGGACTAGTTCTAAGCTAATACCTTTCAGTCCTTATTTTAAGAAAATTACTAGGTCATGTAAATAAAAGTATAATTCATTGTATCCTGTGTTTCTAATTCAGTGTTCTGTAGTGAACTAGTGAAGTGAGATCTCTATAACTATGATTCTTGATTCTTTTTCTTTTTTTTTTTTGAGGGCAGTGTCACTGGCCCTCATATGTGGGACCGAACCGGGGCCGCTGGCTTCCCAAACCAGCACTCAACCACCATGCCACTCAGCCGGCCCTCTATAACTATGATTCTTCAACGATCACAAACAGATGATAGTAATGATACCAGGCCACTTTGAGTAATACCTTGCAATCATATAAAGAAAGGTGAGTTTATAGAATTGCTTATTATGTGGGCTGTGAGTTGAGAATATATGGTTACAATCCATTTAATGAAGTTCTCCTAAAAACCAAAAGCCCGTAAAACCTGAAACATAAAAATTCTTTTCTGCTAAATCAAATGCTTTTTCACCATTCCAACGTGATAAGTACCATTTCTCTCTTAAATCTCTGAGAAAGCCAATCTATTTATGCTATTCATAACCCTCATGAGCAAGCTGTGGTTTTTAATAAAACACAAGTTATTTGTGCATATAAGCAGAAATAACCTCCTTTGCCCTCCTAGAACACAGTTGTTTGCATCTATGAATGGTCCCAATCAGGTAAATACCCTGATGTCTCTTTATCAACTCAAATCAGAAAAAAAGTCTTCTTTCATTCATTAGGTTGAGGTCTGAGTTTTAAGATCTGAATCATAATGGGTTGCAAATTAAATTTTCTAAAACCTTTTCCATGCCAATTTCAGATTTAGGGGCATACATAGCAAAATTTTATCTTTGGCAAGATTGAAATTTCTTTTGGAGATCACAGAATTTAGAGCTGGATGGGACCTTTGGCAACACTTAGTTAATGGCAGAGCTAGGTGTGACCCTATGTCTCGTTTCTGATTGTAGTGTTTTCTCTCCTGCCCAACACCTCTCCATATGCCCAGTAATTTATTTTGCAGCATCAAAATCTCAGAGAAATCTGATTTGATTTAATTGGCTGCAATAGGTAACTTAAATCTCCAATTATACAAAAAGACCTAAATGACAACATTTCTAAAATACTCACTCCAAATCCTTTATCAAACATAATTCAGTTTTTTGAGCTGATAGTTTAAGAAACATTCCCTTTACTATATCTTTGATCAGTCTTTCATTCTCACTAATTAACATCTCCCTGAGATGCTTCCCAGAAAGTATGTTTCCCAAACCTGCTAATTGAATAGATATATTTTTCTCTATTTTGATATTTGGTTGTGGTATGCTTACAATAAGCAGCTTTTAAGATTAATTGTACCCCTTAGATTCAATTCAATTATTAATTAATCTCAGCAGCCATTTATTGCTCTGTATATCACAGAAAAATAGAGATCACCCTTTAATTATTGATTCATCTGATAGTCATGCACCAGCTGTACTAGCTTTACATATCAACATTTCTGTGAAGTATATTTTCATCTTGCTTTGCTTTCCTTGTCAAAAGGAAAATTTTAAATCCATCTGTTAAGCTCACAATCTCAGTTTTCTCCTACTGATCATTCTGAGCAAAATCATTGGGTAGAGAATCACTGTGCTCCTTGCAGGTAAGAAGACTTCCCTCTGAGGGCTTAGAATGGCACTGAGCTCCTGGATTAGTTGAGTTGATTATTTTTTCTTTTTACTTTTCTCTCAAAAACAATAGATCAGAAATGGCTTAACCAGTATGTATTTTTAATTATATGAATTAGTTTTATGCCACACTGGGAAAATTCCCCATTGTGACTATTACAATTCTTTTAGTGTTAATTTGATCAATGTGTGAAAAATATTTCCTGTGTAATTTGAGATATTTAAACTATGAAAATAAAAAAAAGTTTTAAAGTATTATCTCCATTATAAATGAAGAGGGTGTCACACAAAGTCCTCTGTTTCATCAGCATTAGCCAAGGTTACCAATGCAGAATTTCCATTTTGATCTGTTGGCTAACTTACTGATGAGTCCACAATCATGAAGAATTTTTTCTAATTGTTTTCTAGAAGTAGTGCCTTTGTTATGTTAGATACTGATTTGGCTGCTATAATTCAGAGACCTTGAATAATAGTTGCTTAAATTAGAGAGGTTTACTTAATGTTCACATCCAAATCTGGGTAGGCAGCTTCAAAATTAGCAAGGAACTTGGGTCCTTCTAACATACCAATCTGATGTCACTAATACATAGCTACTAACTCCTTGCTCAAGAGGGATTTATAGCTCCTGCTATCATGTTTGCATTCCAGCCTGGGGAAAGATGTAAAGGCACAAGGGAGGGAATGCTCCATTCTTTCAAATGAGGTCTACTGGGTTGGGTCCATCACTTCTGCTCATATTCCATTGCCCCAAACTTAGTCATATGGCTTACTTAGCCTTTCATACCTAAAAGGGAGCCTGTGAAATGCAGGTGTTTGGCTAGGTGGTCATGTGCCCCAAATAATTTCTATTCCTATACATGTAAAGGAGAATGAACATTGGGGTACCATTAGCAGCCTCCACCAGTGTATTAGTCAAGGAAAAGAAAATTAATAGTAAGTCCTTTTCATTTATGTAGCACTTTTTCTGAGCTCTTTCAATTATCTTTATTCCCACTTTAGTCAATTCTTAATTATCTAAAACCTGGGAGGAGAGGAGAATCACAAATAATCAAATGTGACAAGTAATACAAACATAATGTTTTATTTTTATTTGAATGTTCTGGTTCTTTGATGCCTACACAATCAAGGCTAGCAACACTGAATTACAATTAAACCTCAAATACACTAGAAATGTTCTACAGATAAGCTGATGTTGCTCTTTCTTTCTGCAAAGGCCTTTCATTTGTTGATGGCCTGACAAACATTCAACCAACTTTCAAGAGTCATCTTAGGTGTTATCTCCTCCATATTTTCAGAAAAAAACTCTCCCACAAACCCAGGAAGAACAGACCACACCATCTTTGAGTTTCCACTCTACCTTGAATAAACCATAATGTATCGCATTATAGGGTTATGTGTCTGTCTCTCCTACTGAAAAGAACATTTTGAGATTAAAGACAAATTTTAATTTGTCTCTGTCCTCAGCTCGTGGTACAAAGCTTTGCATGTTACAAATATACAATGATGTTTATTGATTTGAATTAAATACTTTTAATAAAATAATGAGCTATACTATTAAAGCTGTCACTCAGAGAATTATGAAAAGCATGGAATAAAAGGTATTGCCCACCTATTTTCACTTATATATCACATTCCACAGAGTAAATTACCTAATGAAACAGTCTGTTTTAAGTCTGTAAAAGGATCTTCAATGAAAAACAAAAAACAAACGAGGTTTTCATGTGAGAATTCATACAAATCACCTCAACAGAGACAATTTCAGGTGTAGATAAAGATGCAGAAAATCAATAATATTGCAATGAAAATTAGTTTAAGATATGGATACTTGCTATCACCATTAGAAGTGAATATTTATATGGATATTCTGGCTAATTCAACAACACATGAAATAGAGATATAAATTATTCATGTTAGAAAAAAAAGGAGACAGAATTATCACTATTTATAGACTATTACATGCCTAAAAATGCAAGAGCATGAATTTATAAATCACTAGAAATAAGACAAGAGTTCAGTAAAATGGTAAACAAAAGAAAAAAAACACAAAAATAAATATATTTCCTTGCTATTAGAAATAACTTGTAAGGGGCTGGCCGAGTGGCGCATTGGTTAAGAGCTGGTTTTGGGATGCCAGCGGCCCCGGTTCAGATCCCACATATGAGGGCCAGTGACACTGCCCTCTACAGCTAACAACAGCTCCACCTGGAGCTGGGCTGCGAGCCTCAGCGATGGTGTAGCTGCAGCCCCTGCTGCAGTGGGCTGCCATAGGCTACAGTGAGTGGCCGGCAGCCAGCGTGAGCAGCTGACCAGCGTGAGCTGCCAATAGCCACGGTGAGCGACATCCAGATGCCGTGGACCGATCTAACTCATCTGGGAAGAGCGCAATGACGATACCAACATGGGTCCGTGAAGCAACATCCTCTGCAACTAGACTGAAGAACAAAAGGAGAGCAACTTGTCTGTTCCCCTTCCCCCATTCCCCAATGCTGTTCCCCTCCCCCAATTCCCCAATAAAATCTTTTAAAAAAAAAGACATAACTTGTAAGACAAAAATGTTAGGACAAGTGACATTTCCAAAACAACCAAAACTATAAGCTACCTAGACAACTCTAATATAAAATATGGAGAATTTTATAATAAAAATCTCAGTGGACTTTTTTTAGGGAAAACTTAACAGAATGATTCCAAAGATGACTTTGAAAAAAGTGAACAAATAAAATGGCTGAGACATGTCTAAAAATTAAAAGCAACGGGAGAGAATATAATAAATCTAACAAAATATTAAAACAAATTAAAAAGACATAACAGTTAAAACAAGATGGCAATGACTCAAGCATAAACATATGCTTGATGAAATAGTTCTTAATGCATGGTAAGTAAAGAATCACGAAATAATATGGAAGTGATAACTTTGCAATGAATAGTATGAAGATAATGGGCTACGTGGGAAAAAAGCCATATTGGAGCTTTCCCTTGTACCATGTTCACACAATTGAATTCAGGTGAGTTAAGGAGTTAAATTTAAACTTCTTTATGGCAAAAAAGCTCCATAACCAAAATCTACAGACAATTTAAACACTAGCACAAATATAATTGGAATATTTATGAAAAGAGTTACTATCCTTGGTGCTATGGACTGAATTATGCCTGTCTCCCCACAAGTCCCTATGTTGTACCTCTATACCCCAATGTGGCTGTATTTAGAGACAGAGCCTCCAAAGAGGTAATTAAGCTAAAATGAGGGAATATGGGTGGGCCCTAAACCAATCTGGTATCCTTATAAGTAAAGATTTATTTCTTCTGAGGTCTCTCCTCAGCTTATTGGCCATCTTCTTCCTGTGTCTCCACATGGTCTTTTCTCTCTGCACATGTGTACTAATCTCTTTCTTTTTTATTTATTAAATATATTGGGGTTACAATGATTAGTAAAATTATATAGGTTTCAAGTGTACATTTCTATAATACAGAGGGTGCCAAAAATGCATGCACATTTTAAGAAAGGCAAACTGTATTAAAATTGTAATATTAAATATATACCAATAACAAAAGATGAATACAAGTCACATTTGACTCCTGCAATTACAAGAGGTACTCAAAGTGGTTACCATCAGCATCCAGACACTTCTGAATAAGCCGAACTGCTGCTTGAGCAACGTTGACTGAAGCGTCCACTTGTATACATTTTTTGGCACCCCTGGTACATCATCTATATATCACATTGTGTGCTCACCACCCAGACTCAGTTCTCCTTCAATCACCATATATTTGACCCCATTTACCCTTTTCTACCACCCCTCCTCCCTGCTTATCCTCCACTAAACTTCTGTCTGTGTGAGTTTTAGTGTTGGAAAATTCTCTCAGCTTCTATATGTCTGGAAAGGTCTTTATTCCTCCTCCATATCTAAAGGATAAGTTTGCTGGATATATTTTGGCTGGTAATTTCTCTCTTCCAAAAGTTTGAATATTGATTCCAGTCCCTCCTGGCTTGTAGGGTTTCTGCTGAAAAATCTGATGATATTCTAATGGGCTTTGTTTTATAGGTTACTGCTTTTTTTCCCCTGGCTGCTTTGAGAATTCTTTCTTTGTCATTAAATTTTGACAGATTCAATATAATGTGTCTTGTAGAAGGCCTGTTGGGATTGAGGTAATTAGGTGTTCTGTTTGCTTCTTGGATTTGAGGATCCAGTTTTTTCCACAGGTTTGGGAAGTTCTCATCGACTATTTGTTTGAATAAACTCTCTGTTCCCTTCTCCCTCTCTTCTCCTTTGGTACACCTGTTAAAATGGCTATCATCAATAAGACAAGTAATAAGAAGTGTTAGAAAGGCTGTGGAGACAAAGGAACCCTCATTCACTGGTGGTAGGAATGCAGGTTGGTGCAGCCACTATGGAAATCAGTATGGAGGCTGCTCAAAAAATTATGAATAGAATTACCATATGACCCAGCAATCCCTCTTTTGGGTGTCTACCCATGAAATCTGAAAACATTTATCCATAATGATATAACTACCCCTATGTTCACTGTGACATTATTTATGGTGGCCAAGACACAGAAACAACCAAAGTGTCCTTCAATAGATGGCTGAATAAAGATGTAGTACATATATACAATGGAATATTACTCGGCCATAAGAAAAGATAAAATACTGCCATTTGGGACAACATGGATGGATCTTGAGATTATCATGCTAAACAAAGTAAGTCAGAGAGGAAAAGTCAAGAACCATATGACTTCACTCATATGTGGGCTATAAAACTGAAAGCAACAAACAAACAAGACAAAGAAACAAAAACTCATACACACAGACAACAGTTTTGTGGTTACCAGAGGGGAGAGGGGAGGGAGAGTGGCAGAAGAGGGAAAAGTGGATTAAATATATGGTGATGGAAAGAGAACTGACTCTGGGTGGTGAATACAAAATGCAGTATACAGATTTTGTATTAAAGAATTGTACAATTGAAACCTATATAATTTGACTAACCATTGGCATCCTAATAAATTCAATAAATAAAAAAAGAAGAGATTAGGACACATGTATACAGAGAAAAGACCATGCAGAGACACAGGAAGAAGATGGCCATCTACAAGCTGAAGAGAGGCTTCAGAAGAAACAAATCCTGCCAATACCTTGATCTCAGACTTCCAGCCACTGAAACAACTGTTCTGTTATTTAAGCTACCCAGTCTGTGGTACTTTGTTACAGCAGCCTAAGCAATCTATAAACAAACAAACAAACAAACAAATAGAAAGAACAACAAACACTAGAACAAAGATCCTCAATTTTATCAATAAGAGAAAGGCCATTTTTCACTTGTCAGAATGATGACTATTTAAAAGAATAACAATATTTGGGGTTGAGAATGGTGCTGAGAAAAAGCACACTGTTAGAGGGTAAAATGATTACAAAATTGTGGAGAGCAATTTAACACTATGTATCTAAAGTCTGAAGTTAAGAACTTGCACTTCTAGGAATCTGGTCTAAAGAACTAGACAAATGTACTACAATGTATATTCAAAGATAGTTATAGCCATGTTGTATATAACAATAAGAAATAATGGAAGTGATCTAAATGTTTAATGACAGGGAATTATTTTAATCACTTAAATTTGCAGACTTGCATATCCAACTGCCTATTCTAAATTCACAATTGATTCCAAATGGCATCTCTAGATTAAGATATCTAAAACCCAACTTTTGTTTCCACTCTCACAATAAAGATCTGTTACACCCATAACTTATTTATCTCTTCTATTCTTTCAGATGTTCATGCCCAAAACTTCTGTCCTTTGCTCTCACACACTGTTCATCAGATTCATCAACAAATCCTTTTAGGACTACCTTCAAAATATATCCAGAATCCATCCGCTTCTCATCACCTCTTCCACTACAACTTTAATCCAAACCACATACATCCGTTGCCTGGACTATTACAAAAGCTGCCTAACTTGTTATCACTTTACAGTCTATTCTCAGCCCAGCAGCTAGATTGAGCCTGTTAAAATGTTAAGTCAGACAAGGTCAGTTCCCTGCTAGGAACCCTTCGGTATCTTCCCATCTCATTCAGAATAAAATCCAAGGTCCATTCCATGGCCTATAAGGCTGTTCACAATCGGGCCATACTTCCTCTCTGACAAAATCTACTACTTTCCCTGACTCACAGCACTCCCACGGCACAGGCCTTCTTGCTAGTACAAAATGCATCAAGGCTATTTCCACCTCAGGGCCCTTGCACTTGCCATTTAGTTTACCTAGAATGTTCTTTCCCCAGACAGAGGCATATTTTCCTTCAGGTTTCTGCACACATTTTGCTTCTGAGCCTGCACAGAAGTTGCTGGTGTCTTACTTGGATCCCCTTTACTGAGTAATGTAACTCTGCTATAAGGATTGGATATTTAACAGTTACTGTTCTATCCCCTTCAGCATTGGTCTTAGCAGCAAGGAGCTGCCTTTCTTGGAAATGCCTGACTCTTGCTTCAGGGTGGGATAACTTCGTGGTGTCATTCATGGTCCAGAGCTCCCACTTGAAACAGGCTAGACTTCAGTTAAAACCACATCTTTGCCTTGGATCTTCCTCTCCCCTAACTACTTTCTTCTCCCCCTTAGAAAATTTACCTGGAGTCACTCCCTCAATAAATCAATTTCTTAAAAATCCCATCTCATTTCTATGAAATAAGAACTAATGCAGTTGGTATCATGAGAAGTTCTAGGAAAGAGTCTCGTTGTCTGAATGGTAAGTAGTACCCCATTCGGAGTGGTAGGTGGAATGCAGATATGAACTTACTTTTGTAAAATCTTTCATGTTTTCAAACTATGGGGATCATAGTAAATACTCAGACTGTGGTATTGGATGCCTGTTGACAAACTCCACCGATGCTTTGAAGAGAGCCAATGTCAGGCTCAGATCACTTAATTACCAACGTAAAGCCATGTGTGAGGGTCAGAGGGCCTCCTTGGAAGCATTTTGAAAAGATCTTTATCTACTATAGCTGGAGTGCAGACTAACACCGATCATGAGAGTAAACATCACAGGAGGTTGAGTTCTCAATTAAGGCAAGTCTGCTGTGCCCAAGTCAGGGTCCTGATAAAGAGAAGTGCCTTAAAAAACTGTGAATGAGAATATCTGCGTAGATTCGCTTGATCCACTTTAAATTCTGAGATTCCCCTTAATCCTCTGGCTCTGAAAAATGCCCTTCTTCTCCCTTACTAGAAGAGAGAAGGTCCCTTGTTTGAAGACTATGCAGATGCCTCAAATGAGGTAAATGTCTTATAAGATACTGCTGGCCTGCCTCAGGAGCTGGCTCTCGCTCCCCTTCTGGACTCCAGATGGGCCACCAGATTCAGAACTCAGCCTGATCCTGCTGGGGAAGTGCTGGGTCTGCCATGGGAGTAGAATCACACACCAAAAAGATAATGGGCCTGCCTAACAGGTACTGGCAGGAACTAGAAAGGTATACCCGGGAACAGATCCTGAGGGTTTTGTATGAAAGGGGCAGAAAATAAAGATGGATAAATGAACGTTTGTGGATATTGTTATGGCGTTGTTATGGCAAGGACCCTGCTTAATGGTACTAATACACTGCTGGGATGGCTCTTGGAAGCTTAGCGAAGGTGACAGGTCACATTAAATGAAGCAGAGGTGCCAAAACTGCAAGGTAGAGAAAACACTCCACAGGCTAAGGGTGGCAGCATGCTAGAATGGATCCACTGTAAAGGAGCAGATAATCTGGAAGCTGACCACGTTCCTTGGGAGGGATGGAAGCCTATGGCATCATTCACACTCATGAGCTTCCATTAGCATCAGACTAAGACTAGATATCAGTTGAAACTAGACTTTTGCCTAACTTTTTCCCTGTTCTATCCTGCTTCTCACTCCCTTCCAGGTTTTACCTGAAGGTACTCTTTCGATAAAAGACTTGTTCCAGAATCCTCATCTCAGGGTCTATTTCCAGGGGATCCAAATTAACATAGCACCCTAATCAGAATTATACTGTTCATCATCTCTGACAACTTACTTTGCTTTTCATATTTAATATCTATTGCTATCTGATAAGTTAATTATTTATTTCTTTGCCCTTTGTCTCTACATCCCCACAGAATGTAACATTCATGACAGTAGATATTTTCTGTTTTATTTACTGCTGCATCTCCAACACCTACTATGGTATCTGGCACATAACAGATCTTCAATAAATATTGGGTTGTCGGAAAAGTCATGACGCATTTTTGCAATGAAAAACATAGAAATAATACGTCATGACTTTTCTGACAACCCAATGGTTTTGAATAAGTGAATGAATATAAAAACAAATAATCAAAATGTATGTGTAGCGTAGTTCTGTTTTCCTATTTTCTGATTTTAAACATATGAACATGTGAAAGGTCTCAAAGGAAGCATGTGAAAACATAATAATGATTTTCAATACATCACAAAGTTCAAGTCCAACATGGTAATTGTGACTTATAAAGACTGTCTTAGCCTAAGCCTTATCCATACTTTTATCTCTTACTGGTCTCATCCTCAGCTATTAAACATTGGCCATCTAAATTTTTTTCAAGTTCCTTGAAATTTCTAAGCTTCTCTTGCCTCAGACATCCTTTTGCACCATTCTCTCTACCTTGGAACTCTTCCCCTTAATCTCCCCATTGCTAACAAATTCTCACCCATCATTTGTCAGATTAATTATAACTTCTTCATGGAAACCTAGGTTATATTCTTGCCATGGACACACCCTACAGGTAGTATTTACTCCTATGTTTCACTGCTAGGTTATAGGTTCAGCAAGAGTGGGGACATGCTCACCATTGTGTCTTCACTACTTGGTTGGTGCCTGCCACATAGTAGAAGTGAATAAATTTGGTGAATAAACACAATGGTAGGAATCAGGATCTTTTTTACTTTCTTCTTCATATTTTTAGAAATTTTCTGAATTTGTCACAGTGAACCAGCTTTAGTTCTCAAATTTTAAAAAGCTCTCTGTATTTTGCAATATATAACTAAAACTAAAACTCTATATTAAGTAAAAGAAAATATGGGTTGATGTTAACTTACCTCGGAATGGATAATTTTTGAAACACAGAAGCAATAGAAGAAACCAAAAAGGAAATGATTTATAGGTTGACCATCTAATTTTTAAAACTTCTGCTCATTAACAAATATAACCAAAATGGGGAAAACATTTGCAATGCATTTTAATCTGTCAAATCCACAGGATTTTTAAAACATGCATTCAATCCTGATGAGGGCAGACTGAAATGGGACTCACACATGCTTTTCACAACCTTAAAAGGATGCATAACTTTAGTAAAACAATTCCAAATTTTGGAATTTAATCAGTGATGAGGTGAAGGATTTATCTACAAACTCTAAAGAGAGATTTTCTGTGATAGTTGTGTAGGACTTATATCTATAGTTAGAAAAAAAGATGTTAAAAATATTTAAAGGGGAACATTTGATACTATGGAAGAAATGTTAATAATATAACATAAAAAGTGTGTGTGTGTTTGGAAAGTGAGAGAGAGAGAGATCGAGAGAGAGAGAGAGAGAGAGAGAGAGAGAGAGAGAGAGAGAGAGAGAGAGAAGGGAGGCTAGCAGGCAGAGAGAACCGAAGAGAGTGAATGTAAAGTGACATAGAGAAATAACTGAAAGTTAATGCACTAAAATGTTGCAGCACTTACTTCTCTGGTTGTAACACTGTGTGAATTTATAAAGTTTTTGATTATTAATTCAACAAATACACATTAACATTTTTATAGGCACTGTGATAGGTACTGAGAATGCAAAAATGACCAATGTGGTAAAAGGCCTCCAGTTTCATGGAACTCACAGTCTACTGCAAAAGAAGAACACAGCAGGAGACAGAAGGCTAAAAAGAAGCAGTGTCTTGATTTGATAGAATATGAGTTGTATGGGCAGGTTCTCACAACCTCTTAGTCTTTCAAGTTTTGATTTTCTTGGTCTTTACCTTATGTCCATAAACCATGGGTGCCAAAAAATGTATACGCATTTTAAGAGCTGTTATCTCTGTATCACTTTTCGAAGTTGAATTGAATTATGGTAGCAATGTGTAGTATGACCTTTGCTCAAAAGATGGCATTAATCAAATGAATGCTACATCACCATGAGACAGGCAGGACAGTCAAAGAAAATGGTGGAAGCACGTTTATCCTTAGAGAAGTACAAGACCATTTTGAAGTGGTATTTGAAATCTGAGAGCATTGTGGAAGTACAATGACAATGGAGGCATGAGTATGCAACAGAAGCTACAACATGCCTAACAACCGCACGCATTTGTGTTAAGTCTGAGACACATGATACTGTGTGAAGAAATTGAAACGGCATGCACAGCAATACAAGTGGACACTTTGGTCAACGTTCTCAAGCAGTAGTTTGCCATAATCAGAAGTATCTGGATGCTGATGGTAACATCTTTGAGCATCTCTTGTAATTGCAGAAGTCAAATGTGACTTGTGTTCATCTTTTGTTATCAGTATATATTGAGTATTACAACTTTAATACAGTTTATTCCTTTCTTAAAATGTGTTTAAATTTTTTTGGCACCCTCTGCATATATGAAAATGTGTGTGTGTGTGTTTGTGTGTGTGTGTGTACACACATATATTTAGTTTTTCTCCCTGTGTCCAACTCTAAAAGGCAAATTATCCCAGGAAGACCATCATATGACCCATTTGACACTAAATAGTATAGGGAAAATAAAATAAGATCAGCTTTCTGAGCCAGATAAAGGAAAGGGAAGCAGATGCCCTGAACTAAATGGAAGGGAGGTGGTCTTTGGTGCTGAAAATAGTCTTTCTACCTTAATACTGCTCAATCTCAGATCAGTATCTGCAGATAATCAATAATGTATTAAATTGGAGTCTTACTATTGGCAATATTAGAATCCATTCTGAAAAGTAGGGCTAAAAACATAGAAGATTTGCAATTATATAAAACGGGAAAATATCTAACTTGTAATTGAGGTTTAATGGGACCAAATAATCAAATCTAAAAATACTTCGATAAAAGAAGAAAGTTCATAATTAGGTCATTGCTGTAATGACCACTTTTAAGTCCATGTTTCCCACCAGACTGTACCTTAATGGGATGACTTAAAAGGAACATTTCAATGCTTTCATGTGAAAAAAAATAGGATCAAGATTAAACAACCCCATTAAAAAGTTACTTTTTGCTTAGGTCTCTGACAGAAAGTTTGTCAGAATCAGTTCTTTGATACAAATCTACATGTCACTGCCATGACATTATAGAGAATAAACATCCTATGAGTTTTCAAGGGTTAGTTTAAAAGATTGGAGAAAAATTCTCAAAATATTGCTAGAAGCCGCTCTGAGAAGGCAGAATTAATTGTGGTCAAAAGACAAGTAATCCCTAAGTTTTCATTTTGATGTGCAACGAATATACTCTTTAAAAAAAATAGACATTTAAAATTGAAGTGGGACAGAGACAGAGAGAAATTCAATGGCTTGACAAGAAAAGGGCTTAGTTAAAAACAGATTGACTCTGGTCCGGCCGAGTGGTGTGATGGTTAAGAGTTGACTTGGGATGCCAGATCTGAGCAGCAGGGCCCCAGTTCGGATCCCACATAAGGGCCAGTGACACTGCGCCCTCTACAGCTAAGATGGTGAACAACAGCTCAACCTGGAGCTGGGCTGCCATGAGTCGCCCGCCGGTGATGGCGTAGGCTGCAGTGGGGCTGCAGTGGGCTGCCATGAGCTACTGTGTGTGGCTGTCAGCCAGTATGAGCAGCCAGCAGCCAGCATGAGCTGTCATGAGGCACCGTGAGCAGATGTCCAATGGCCAGTGAGCAACTGCCTCACCCGGGAAGAGTGCAATGATAATAACAACATGGGCCAGTGAAGCAACTAGACTGAAGACCAAATGGACAGCAACTTGTCTGTTCCCCTTCCCCGATTCACCAATGCTGTTCCCCTTGCCCAATTCCCCAATAAAATCTAAAAAAAAAAAAACAAAAAAAAAACACCAGACTCATTCTTTCTTAATATGCAGTATTATGAACCATCAATGCTTGGTTTCAGTAGCTCTGTTTCCTTTATGAAATCAATAGATATCTAAGGCAATGTTCTAGTAGGCAGTCCCAAATCATAATAGACGTCATGACATAGGATGATTTTCTTGGTACCTATTTCTGTATTTGTATATGTGCAATAAGGGGGAAGCAAATCAACTCTAATAATGGAAACTATTGTTACTGCAAAAAGGTTGAAATTGATAGGGGATAAGCTTCCTTAACAATCAAAGAAATGAGATTTTCCTTTCTGATAAATTTTTGTCGACAATATTTTAATGGAACTTCATCCAGTCACTAAATAAAATTGCTTCAACATTATTTTCAATACTTATTATACCATCATCATACACCATGTGACTGACAGTTTAGCACCCTTCCATGAGCACATATATATTATCTGTGATCACATAAGCCACATTTACATAGTCTCTCAGGACAGTGAAAGTTGTTATTTACTTTTATTCAGCTTGGAACAAGTCGATTTTAATTGGTTTTATAGGCATAAAATACCAGAACAGTAAATCTCATAGCAGTGAAATATTTTCTTGCTGCCAAAAACAATCAGAAAACAAACAAGTTTCTCTGAAAGACAAATCATTTATTCATTATTAGCATTTTCAATGTCATAATTAGTTGTCATTTAAAGCTCTTTGGGGGAAAATAAAGATAATTATTTACATTTTGAATAGTGCTTTTCAACTTACAGAAGCCTCTGTATCTATTATCTTATTTAGGCTTATTAACAAGTATGTGAAGTAGACTGACTGGACAGGGATTATTATCCCTATTATGTAAATAAAGAAAGTAAAATTCAGAGATGAGAGACATTTCCTAGGTCACTTGGCTAATAAATGACAGATGGGAATAGGACTGAAGATTTCCTAACTCAAGGTCAATGCTTTTTTCTAATTCATTGTATAGTTATGAAGTGGAAAAAAAATGCCCATAAAAGACTATTTTGTTGTTCTAATAGTTTAGTTCCATCAGTGAATTTTACTCGACAATTCAGGTGTAATGAGTGCTACCTTGCCATAATATATAAGAAATCAATTTCAGAAACAGTGTGTAGCAAATTTTCAAATAATTCCACATGACAGAAAAGTTCAGGACATTGTTAAATTTATTGCCCTCTGCCCCAAACAAAATCATTTCCGTACTTCAAAGCACACATTGATACCATTATTCAATCACTATGTACTATATCAAGGCTATTTTTTCTAAAAGGCACAAGGGAAACAACTAAACGGTACCCTGAAATTGGAAGCTCTAACTACAATTGCCTTATTCACAGAGTTGCCAGAGTTCGCAAATAAAAATACAGGATGTCCAGTTAAATTTTACTTTCATATAAACAAGATATAATTTTTTTTTAATACAAGTATGCCCTAAATATTGGGCCATACTATGAGTATGAGCGATGCTCATACTAAAAAATAAATAATCCTTTATCTGAAATTCAGATTTAACTGGGTATCTGTATTTTATCTAGCAACTCTACTGAATTCAGCCACTGCCATTTCACTTAGACTGAACTTAGTAAATTTATCCACTTTCTTTTGATGGGTGTCTCCAGAAGCATGGCCTTTAGGGGAGCCATCTTCCCAGTCCAGGTGTGCTATAGCTGGAGTTTTAGCAGTTATCATTCTTGCTCCTAGAAATCCAATAGTCTCTATCACGTAGATTAGAAGAAGGAGATAGTGGAATAAACATGGGCTAAAATCAGACAGATTTGGGTCTCATTTCCTATTTGAGATTTTCATTGAGCTGTGTGATCTTGAATAATATATTTAACTTCTCTTAGCCTCAGTTGCTTCTTCTATAAAATAAGAATAAAATTATATACCTCATAGTTAATAGAGTAGTATAATGATTATGTGAGACTGTGACAATAAATTGCTTAGCATCATGCATCTCATCAGTACACACCCAAAATATTAGCTAAAGAAAATCCAAGAGTTTTATATGGACAGACAACTGGTATATCCATATCTGTCTTTGTAGATAGATATTAATATGTAAGTTAAGATTTATCATTTCTGTTTTATTAGTGAGTAGAGTCTGAATGGAAATAAGTGAGTCATCATTGTAAATACCAGATAACTTAGAAATTACCCATTTAGCATTATAGTAGTCAATATTACCAGTCTGTCATATTAATTTGTCAAGTGGTCAGATTGGTTATTGTTTAAAAGCCTAAGGATATTAAGATGAAAAAAGTTATATGTAAATATTAGTTCTTTAGAAATAAACGATAGCAAGAGTATATTATTGGTAACAACTATTTCTGGACAGGTCTAGCTCATCTACCTATATTTGAGCAAATGCTTGATTGTGGAATCTGCAGCCATTTGAAATTAGTCTATTTAAGGAGTAAAGGGAGACAATGAGTAGTCAGTAGGCTCTAAAGACTGAGATTTTGGTAATTCTCTCCATGAAAATGGATGAGGGAGGAAAACAGCCTTGAAGTCTAGAAGGCTATCGGCAAAAAGTAGATTGGGGAAAAAACAGAGATAATGTTTTGAGGCGACAGCTGTCAACTTGAATGGATTCACAGCTGAAACAGGAGTTCCCAATGGAGCAGCGAAGTGGAACTTAGGTTGAAGTTTTTCAAGTTCACTTGGGTAGAAAATCATTTTATTGGTAGAATGAATACCAAGGCCTCAAGCCAACATATTGCTCAATTATCTTTTGCAGGCCTCCAGGATATCCTGTTCCTCTTGTTTCAAGAAGGATGGGGTCTGAAGATGATCAGGAAGTCAGTTGGTACCCTGATTTTGAAGGCTAAGATTCTATTCAGGTTTTAATCATAGAAGGATATCATGAGGCAGAGAGACATGACATGACAAACAATCAACCTTCTCAAACTTTCCATTGAAGATCATTCCAGCCATACCAAGGTTCTTCTTATTTAAAATGATTATATAAAAGAATTGAAAAGTTCTGCACAAAAGTATAATTGTTTTGATTCTGTTTTTCAGGTGAGATTGTCCTAAAGACATACCAGTAAAAAGGAAATTTCAAAAGCTTACTTATAGTCATGAAATTGTATATCCTACTGTTTTGTTTCAAAGGATGCTTAAAATTACATGGCTCTTCTCTTGTATAAAACCTGTCATACTATCATTACAGGATCCTACTAGGTTAATTTCTTTCTCTTCTTTCCTTCTGTAACTGTGCCATGGACTGCTTAGGAAAACAGTCTGAAACACCTAGGTGTGTATATCAAATGCCATGGTTTTTAGGTCTTGTATCTGCTCACAGAAGTTCTGAATACCTCTTGAAAAAGAAAACTATTTGAGAGATTATGGCCTGTAGCTCCCCTGACTTACCTAGATAAGGCAATCTGTTACTACTAAGCATCTAAGTAAACTTTACAGAGAAGTAAATGTCACCTACGGAGCCTCTTTGGAGGTTCCAGAAGAATCTTTGAAGAGCTAACCAGAGAGAAAAATATATAGCACATGGTTTCCTCTGATTGGGCCATGAATTGTCTTTACATTACCCTCTGCCTTTTATATACCTGTTTCACAGTGACAAATAAAAGAGTAAGGGAGGAATAAATTCAAGTAAGATAAAACACCACTCAGTAAATGAAGACATAAGATAATTTAAGAAAGCAATACAACAAAACCCCCACAGATGGATTTTGAGCTACCATAAAAGTTCAAAAAAATTCCTGTATTTAAATAGAGGGTAAATGTTTAAAAACAGAAGGGTAAAAAAAACCCTTAGAAACAATAGAACTTCAGCTGTAGATAGGTTTGAGCAGCCTTCTCTGTTACTCAGAGAAGGACTGCAGTTAAGATACCCTGAAAGTTACATGTGAGTCAAGTGCTCACAGGTAAATTTACCTGTAAGGCAAAAAATCCTTTAGCTCACTTCCCCAGGAGAGGAATATATATATATATATATAGTATGGTGTAGTGGTCAGGCATTTACACAATCTATGAACTGATCCCCCTAATAAGTCCAGTGCCCATCTGGCACTTTACATGATCTTACAACATTTTTGACTATATTCCCCAAACTGTCTTTCAAATCCCCATGACTATATTGTGACTACTAATTTGTATCCCCCTCATTTCTTTAGCTCCTGTCTCACTGTCATGCTCAAACACTGGCTGCTATAATTCTTAAATACTTCAATATTGACCTAGAAAATTACTCCAACAAACTGACCTCTCAGTTCCTGGACACCTTTTCCTCCTGTAATCTGGTCCTCCATCCTACCCCAACTACTTAATCCCATAGTCGCACCTTTAACTTTAGTGTTACAAAAACTAAAGTAACACCATAATTTTAATTTCAAACATTCCAGTTTTTAATCACAACTTCTTATCTTTTCAGCTAACTTTCTCTACTACCTTGACTCCAACAATCCTTCCACTGAACTAAGACCCACAATCCCTGACCCTAACCCATCTCACTAGTCATGACCCCCTTGACATCCTGCCTTCCCTCTTGATGCAGTTTAATTTACAGAGTCAATTAGTATAATGAATCTTGTGCATATGCTTTCCTATGCTTCCCCTTACCTCCCATGCCTCGCTTTCTCACTTCATTTTACTCACCTAGTGAGACTAAACCCTTGGTTATATAAAATTCTTCAGATACTATACTTGTACCCCTGCAGCTGAATGTGGCCATAGAAAACACACAACAAGACTAAATGATCACACATGTAATTCATGACCATTAGCCTCAAAGAGGCCCTTAAGCTGCCTGACTGTCATGCTGCATTTGCCCAGCACATTCACTCTCCCACACTTCCAGCTGTGTATTCTACACATGATTCTATTTCTTTAAATTTTAGTACCTCTTTTCTCCCATCTGCATGCCCAGATGATGACCTTGCTTATTCCATTGAGAAGACTGTATACCCAGATGAGAACTTCCATATGTTCTCAGCACCATATTTACCTATCTACCTGTATCTCTACCCTTATATTCTCCTTCACTTTTGTTCCTATGAATAGACTGCCCATGCTTCTAGCCAAGGTCTCTCCCTTTGAATAAGACCCTATCTGGTCTCCATTCAAAGACATTGTTCGAAATATCCTCCTCCTTTTTTATCAAGTTTTTCTTATTTACTGTATGATTCCCATCAGCACACAAACTATTATTTCTCCCATTAAACACTCAAAAAATTTCTTGGCCTGCTTTCCCCTCCAGCTACCATGCTTTTCCTTTATAGATAAAACCACTGAAAGAGTTGTCTATACTCCTGTCTGATTTCTCTTGTCCCATTCCTTCTCGAATCCACTCCAATTAGGATTTCACACTTTGCTGTCCATAGAAACTGATCTCTCTCTCATAGTTGCTAATGACCTCATACACAATGGTCATTTATTTCTCTGTCCTCTCCTTTTTAATGTATCTTTTTTATTTTATATTTTTATTAGTTTCGAGTATACAAAACAATGTAATAGTTAGACATTTACACCCCTGACAAAGTGATAACCCCCCTCCCCCAATCTACTACCCCTCTGACATCGTATATAGCCGATACAATTCCATTGATTCTGTTCCCTATGCTGTACTCCACATCCCATGACTATGTATTGTATATATATATTAAATGATAGTTGACATTCAATATTATTTAGCTTCAGCTTCAGATGTACAGTGCAGTATTTGACTCAGCAGCAGCATTTGTCAGAGTTATCACTCTCTTACTTCCAGATTACTAGTTTTCCTCCTATGTTTGACTCTTCTTTCTTAATATTGTTCGCTAGTTTTTCCTAACTTTAGTCTAAAAACATTGTGTTGCTCTAGAGCTCAGTCTTCTTTTCTATCTATACTTACTTCCTTGGTAATCATATACAGTCTCAAGGCTTTAATTTTAACCTTCCTCATGATTACTCCAAAATTTTTTCCCTGGCTCAGACCGCTTCTCTGAATTGCAGACATCTATAGCCACTTGTTTTTTGGACATCTTCATTTCAATGTCTAATAGTCACTAAAACTTAACACATTCAAACTCAGTTCCCATTATTCTTCCCCCTAAGCTTTTCCTTCCTGAAGTCTTACCTACTTGAGTGAATTCCAGTTACTTTTGTCAAGTCTTGACTCTCCACATTCTCTCATACCTCAACTCTGTTCCATCAGCAAATCCTGTTGGTACTAAGTGGAAAATATATCCAGAACTTGACATTTCTACTACCTCACTGCCACTACCTTTGTCTAAGCCACCATCACCATTTTTCTGAATTAATAAAATAACATTTTAATTAGCCACTCTACTTCCATTATTAATCTCTTGTAATCTTTTCTCCACATAGCGCAAAGAGTTATCCTATTAACACCTGACAGATAATGTCACTACGCTTCTCGAAAAGCCTCCAATGGTTTTCCACAGAGCATCAAAATTCTTTCTATGACAAACAAAACTACACAAGATACCCTTCCTTTCCTCTGACTTTATCTCTTACTAGCTTTCCATAGTTCTCTTCAAAGTGCACCTCCTTGCTGTTCCTTAAACATGTCTGGTATGTTCTTGACTCAAAGGCCTTCATATTTATAATTACTTCTCTCTGGGATGTTGTGCTTCCTCCAGACAGCAGCATGGTTCACTCTCTCACTTCACCTCAACACACAGTATGTTTCTGGGTCAGTGAGGCATTCCTTGGATACCACATCCAAACAAAAACTCAATCCCGCTATTTCAAATTCTTATTCTTTGCTTCATTTTTGTCTGCTTATCCTTTATCATGCTCTAACAAATTTTATTTATACATCATGCTTAGTGTAGATCTTTCCAAGTAGAATGTAAGCTCCATAGAGAGAGCTTACAGGCAGAGATTTTGGCCCTTTTTCAAATGTCTGAGTCTGAAACACTGCCTAGGACATAGTAGGCTCTAAATCATTGAATAAAGGAATTAATGTATGTATTCTTTTATTACTCTTTATTTCCTTTCCTCCAGTCTCTCTGCCATTTTTTACTTGTTTTGAAACTTATGGATCTATATTCTATGTCTATTAACTTTTCTCTTATACTTCCTTCTGTTCCAGTGGACTGCATTCCAGGAGAATGGCCCGCTTCAAGTTTCTGGTTCACTGATGTACTGATTCACTCTTGTTCTCTTATTTAGCAAGTTCTTTGACTTTTAAACAATTTTGATAATAATTTCTAAACACTTAAACCTTGCTTTTATTCTATTCCAGAAATTACAGACCATCACAGACACTTTGCTTTAAAAGTTCTACCTTTGATTACAGAATAATTTATTTTAAATTAAATAAATTATTTTCAATTAAACTCTCATGTTAATTAGTAGTGAAGAATGAGTCATATTTGAACAATAATGCACTTGTTCTAAGTGAAGCTGAAGACTCAGGGATCAAGACATTAAAATAACGCCTTTGCATAAGGAGATTCAAGAGCCATTTTAACTTTACTCAAACACAAAGAGGAAGTATTACAGGCAGAAGCAGTTTTCAGTTGATGTTATTTTCTCTAAAGAGGAAAGGGGAATAAAAGAAATGTGTATCATTAAAAACTTTGGACCTCGATGCTATCATGGGGTTTAGATGAACCTGAGATCACAAATGAAAAGGGTTGAGGTCAGTCAATGGGTTGTCCTTTCAAACATAGAATTCTAATCTTTAGATTACCAGGATCCATAAAGAAAAGTTCCATTATATAAGCTGGAAGGGAAATCAAAAGCATCACATCCATTACAGCATAGGTCACAAAAAGATAAAGACTCACAACTTTAAACAATATTTCAAAACCAGCAAGAACAAATTTGGGTTTAAAATTTGGAACTAATCTGACAATTGACATCAATGGGGAGGAAGAAACGTCTCTTGCCACTAGGATATTTTATTGAATTCTTATAAAATAAGCTCACTTATCCTTTAAATATACTCTAATATGATTTAGTTCCCCAAACTTTTATGGTGGTATTTTCTTTCTTATATAGCCTCAAAGGGGAGACTGGAGTTAATATTAAATTTGAATATTAAATATGTACATTTCAATTTTTTAAATTTCTATTTTTCCATACTGGGATAATCATCATTCATTTTGCCATTGATAAATCATAAGAAAAAGTATAATAAACACATGTAGAAGTCCACTTGCATTTAATTTTAACATAGGCAAGATTGAAATTGATTATGAGTTTTGTATAATTATTTTGTTTTAAATTATCCACAACTGATATTCCCCATAACTGTATTTAAGAAACAACTATAATTTAATAATCTTAATTTAATGACTGTCTGTACTAACTGGGTTTTTCCCCCTATTTATATTTGTTTCTCTTTTTTCTTTATATGGCATGGACCCAAACTATGACTTTCCATAATAAATCATGATAACTGTCTCTGGTTTATAGAGAATATTACAAATATAGATTGGAAAAAATTCTAGGAAATAACTCATTCATCAAAAAATATTTCTATATACAGAAGGAATTCTAATTTACCTACTTCAAACATTTTGTGAAACAGATTGAGCTATCCCACCACTACTTTGGTTATGAAAATTCAGTGGTGTAAAAAATGACCCCGGCAGGTTGGTTTTCAACTCTGACATCAACCTGTTTGTTATAAAATGGCAGAATGAACAGATGGCAATCAGAAAACTAGTAGCATAGAGAAAAGAGAAAGAAACATAAGCATTCTCACTTCATCTCTATTCCAAATATGAACCATGTTTTTTTCAAATATATTTTTTAAAAAATAACTGATTTGTACCCCCAATATACCCCCAATGACACTTATAAGTTACATTGTAGCTCAACAGATGTCGGCAATTTTAATTCTGAGACCAAAGGCACAGAATTACTAGCTTCTTTACTTCCTGTATCCATACTAATAGAAGTTGTGTGAATTGTTGTTTTTTTGTTACAGGAATAATAGTGATAATTATCTTGTCTATTTATTTGTATATTTCTTGAACTTTCACTTTATAGATAGTTATTGAGTGATTGCTACTGCCACATACTAGGTACTTGTCTTATAGGTTTCATGATGGAAAAGCCTGCATTTATTCATAATTTTACTGTCTGAAAAACAATGACTTCCACATATTGAGTTGTTGGAAAAGTCATGACTCATTTTTGCAATGAAAAACATGGAAAAAATACATCATGACTTTTCTGACAACCCAATAGAATGTGGTAAAACAAACAAACAAACAAACAAACAAAAACAGTGGATACCTAGGACTGAGAATGGAGGAGAGAGGTAAACTAACTGCAAAGGGACAAATAGAAACATTTGGGATTAATGGAAATATTGTATACCTTGATTTGGCTGCTGGTTACATGAGTATATATATTTGTTAAAGCCAATCAACCAGCACACTTAGGATAATTGCATTTTCCTGTATGTAAATTATACCTCAATAAAGTTGACTTATAAATTAAAAATAATAATCGAATGTTTGCAAGGAAATGATTGCTTATTTCAAAAGTGAAGACAGTGTTTACTTTGAGGAGGGAGGATGAAGTTGATATGGGACGGGGCACAGGAAGGGGCTCATGGGGTGTTTGGCAAAGTGTTTTTTTCCTTTTTGTTTTTTGTTATTGGGGAATTGTGGAAGGGGAACAGCCAAGTTGTTGTCCTTCAATCTTAGTTGTGGAGGGTACAGCTAGCTCAGCTCCAAGTCCAGTCACCATCTGGCCGCCCAGCCGGCAACCTTGTTGTTAGGAGCAGGTGCTCTCACCAGCTGAGCCATCCTGCCACCTGTTGGCAATTCAGGGGCAACTCAGCTTGGGCGCAGTTCACTGGCCCATGTGAGAATAGAACCGGCAACTCTGTTGCTCAGAACTCTTGCTCTTAACCAACTGAGCCACTGAGCCAGCCCCGGCAAAGTTTTATTTCTTGACCTAGGTGGTGCTTACGTGCATACTCCCCTCACAAGAGTTCATGAAACTATCTATTTGTTTCATGTGCTTTTCCTCTATCTGCAGTTTATTTTATAATCAAAGAGAGAAATTTTGAATTGAAGGACATTATCACCATTATCTGAAGGTCACCAAATGAGGTGAAGCATTGAACCACATAGTCACAGAATACGAGAGCTGGAAAGAACTCTGCTTAGCAAAATAAGTCAGACAGAAAATGTTGATATGATTTCGTTGATATGTGGGATATAAAACTGAAAGCAACAAAGAACTAAGACAAACAAAGGAAGAAACAAAAATTCATAGACTCGGACAATAGTTTAGTGGTTACCAGAGGGTAAGAAGGGAAGGGAGACGGTAGATGTGGATAAAGGGGATTAAATATATGGTGATGGAAGGAGAACTGACTCTGGGTGGTGAACACACAATGTGATATATAGATGATGTATTACAGAATTGTACACCTGAAACCTATGTAACTTTACCAACCATTGTCACCCCAAATAAATTTTAATTTAAAAAAAAAAGAAAGAACTCTGGTGGTTAACTTTTCCAAGCTGTTCATTTTACAAAGGACTACTCCAAGAACCTGAGAAGGCAGTCTTCCTGAAGTCACACAGTGAGTTGGTGGCAGCTCGGGGACTATGTTTACTGACTCCCCGTACTGTGCTCTTAAGCCAGCGCAGGCAATAGAACTATACAGTACTTGCTTTCTACTAAAGGTTTTTCAGCTACTGGACAATTTATGACAACATACTCTTGTTTAGAGCTGCTGAGCTCATTGGTAGCACATCATTCATTTATTTACTTGGGAAAAAAAGATGTCTAAGGATTTCAATAAACTTCGCAAAGATGGTGTTATCGGTAATGTCTGTTTTGTTAAATATAAATGACTAAGTTTTCATCATTATTCCTGCAGAGCTACTGTGACTTCAAAGACTGTCTTCTTCCAGGGAGAAACTCCATAAGGAGTTGGAGATAGACAATAATTTGGAGGAATACTGCTTTGAACTTGAACTAATTATTAAAGTTGCCAAATGTCATGCTGAGTAGACACAGTCGAAAACTTTAATTTTGACTACATAAAGAGATTGGGATATTTCTGTTGATTGCAAATGTTTATTATTATCCTCAAAGGCCACCAATATATTTCAGTAAAGTATGTGACATGGTTATATTTACTTCAGCTGAGATTCTGAAACATGCATCCATTTTATGCATGCTGTGCTACGGCTGTCACTTGATAGTTTTAGAGTATACATTCAATTCTTATGAGATCTTTCTTTTCCAATTAGATTTTCCCCCAGCTTTATAATCTATTGCCACCAAGTAGTGATACAGTCTCTGTTTGAACTATAAAGCATAAAATTTAGCAAAAATTTAAATTTAAATAAGAATGTTCTATGCTTTTATTTTGAAAACAAATAAAATTACTATTTTAAGAATTGAACTTACATGCACACAATGTGACAAACTTACATGCACACAATGGGATACATACATGATGCATTACAGAATTGTACATTTGAAGTCTATGTAATTTTACTAAACATTGTCACCCCAATAAATTTTAATAAAATAAAAATAAATCTAACAAAACAAAAAAAAGGAATTGAACTTAAACAAGATTACCAAGTAAAATAGAATTAAATCATGAAATAAAATAAAAAATAAAATTATAGAATAAAATATTAATAAACAAATAAATTAAATAATTAATTATTGAGCACTTTTTAAAGTAATCATCCTAGGGTATAATTAAATAATAACAAATCTCTCTTCTATTCTGTACCAATCATAGTTAATTCTAACAATCTATCTCCAAACTTTAATTAAAATTCATTTTTTGAGTACACCCTGAGACCTGGGACTAGGACATCACTTCATAATGTCAGGCCAGTTCAAAGGAGGTAGATATTGGCTGTATTCTTTTATCAGGGTTGTTTATTCCAATTGATTTTTTCAACAACCTCCATAGAGTAATCTAGCATCTACTTATCATTTCTATACCAGTCTCAATAAATAGCAAAATCCACTACAGGAATCTGAGCTCCATTTCATAACCATGAACATATATGTTCAAAACAAGCAAAATAAAATAACTCAGACAACAAACAATCCATACTCTATGAACAGCATGTCCATGATGCTGCGTTGACTCTTTAACCTTTTGTGATATTGACCCATCATGCAGCTAAATCCTTAGTAGCTACCTGCTCCTGCCTAATTTATCTAAACATTCTTGATTTATGGTATACTAGTTATCAGAATAGTTCAGAATCCTACATGATACATTCTGGTTATTTCTGTTCAGCTAATGTAAATCTGTCACCAAACTGTCCTCCCTCTTCATTTTTGATTTTGCTCTAATTTCAGATTTCAACTTTCCATCTGTTATGGGATAAATTATACTGTTCTACCACCACCACCACCACCCCTAAAAAAGATTTGAGGTCCTAAGCCCCCAATACCTGTGAATGTGACCTTATTTACAAATAAGGTCCTTGCAGCTGGTCAAGTTCAGATGACATCATTAGGGGGAGTCCTAATCCAATATGACTCTGTCCTTACAAAAGGAAAAATTTGGACACAGAGGTAGATGTGCACAGAGGGAAGATAGTCATAAGAGACAGAGACACAGGAAGAATGCTATGTGAAGATGAAGGTAGAGATTGGAGTGATGCCAGAAAAGCACCAGGAGCTAGGAGAGAGGCATGGAACACATTCTCCCTCACAGGCCTCAGAAGGAACCAACTTGGCTGACATCTTGATTTTGGATTTCTAACCTCAAGAGCTGTGAGCTAATAAATTTCTCTTATGAGTTGTAGGTACTTTGTTACAGCAGCCCGAGGAAAATATACCAGTTTTTCCCAAGGCAGAAATGTAACAAAAGGTATAAAGTGTTTCTAACTTGAGAAATTTAAAAAATAAAAAAATCAATGAGGAAGAGGTGAATATTCAACTAATTCCTTAAGCAGAGCAAAATTCCTTCCCTACCAGCCATCTAGCTAGGGTTTTTAGGGACAATGTTTATTACTTTTGTGCTCCAGTTCATGAAGATTGGACTGTTAGTACCATCAGAATATTATGTGCATTCTAAAAGACCTGATAATTATTTAATAAGCAAAGATCCATTTTTGCTTTTGCTTCAAACTTAAAGGTATTTATGAAAAAAAAATCCAGTCCTCTTCTTACCTTTGCCAGGGGATACCTGGTCTAAAGCCAAGGCAGAGATAAGACTGTCATTTCTTTTTGTTCAAGTTGGGTCTTCAGTCTGGTTACATCATTGTTCCTCATTATGCAAATGTCCGTGGAATGCACAAGTTCTTCCACTTTCTATGAAAACACAGAATTTGTATACTGATTAAAGCCTTCAAGACTTTTCAGACCTGAGAGCTACATGGGGAAATTGAGTTGCTCCAAGATTTCTGTTGATTTGAGGGAGAGCTGCACAAGTGGAATAATGGTCAGAAATCTATCATAATTAGTAAGCACTCCGGTCTCGCTGCACCTTAGTTATGCTGCTGGTAAATTCTACACAGTAAATTAAGCTATCTTCTACTCTGAAGAAATTAGTGTTACATCTTCGGTTATGCTGAATGACACTGGTGATATTTAATAAGCAGAGATACCTTAAAATATCTTTAAAAAATGTGTTTCCAATTTTGTAGTTCATTTTTTCCTTACACAAGAAACAAAGGAAAAGGAATTGGCAATATTTGTTTTAAGATTATCACTGAAGATCACTTAGAGACTTTACTAAAATATTCCTTAGAATATCCATAACTTATAAAAAGGATGAAATATTTGGATAATGATATGGTATCAAAATGACAGCTCCATACAGCAGAATAGTAATTTCCATAATGATTAGAACTTCCTTCTGCCCTAGACTGCTTCCTCCCAACTCTACTATCATTTATCCTTGTGACATCCCTACGATGGTAGCCAGTGACTCTCAGATTGAAGACACTCTAGAGCAGGGGTCAGCAAACTGCAGCTCAAGAGCCACATGCGACTCTTTGGGCACGTTCCATCTCAAAAGTTTGCTGATCCCCGGAAGAGCCAATCCTGTCCCTCACAACAATTTAAAAATTATTCGAGAGCCATAAATATATTTTTATGAATAAGGAAAATTTAAAGTAATATTATAAATGAAACTATGATAGCTTTATTTTCATTTTCAATTTTACTTCAGAGCCGCACGTAGGTACCCAAAGAGCTGCATGTAGCTCATGAGCTGCAGTTTGCCGACCTCTGGCGGCTCTTCCGTCTCAAAAGTTTGCTGACCTCTGCTCTAGAGAATAAACTTCCTTATTTTGGCTACTTCTTCTAAAAGTGCTCTCAGAAATAATCTTTTGTTGCTCTTAGATTGGAATAAATTATCTTAGTTGATTAAATGTAATGCTAAAATCAAAATGTTCCAGTATATATCAAATGATTACATTGAATGCAATAAATACATTTCTAGTCTCAAGAGACTTAACTATAGTTGTCATACTTTTATCCTACACTATGCAATATGAAGAAATTGTTAAACTGATTTTGTCTTACTGCTCAGTATAAACTCATTGGTTTTCTTGTACCAAATAAACTATCTTAAGATTCTTTAAAAAACTATTTAAGGTTTATGAAGGAAAAGGCCATTTGAAATGTTACATTTGGTTTTTAATTGCAAGCACAGAAAATAAATCATTTTGTTTATGTAAAAGATCTCTTTAAAAGAGGCATTAATACATTTGTAGCAGTTGAAGACCAGCGGGCTTTAAATAATGCCATATCCAAGAAAGATAGTGTCTTTAAGTAAGAGATTCACTTTTACATTTCTATTTTATATACTGATATACACATATATACTGATGTACACATTTATCGTTTCAGATAAGTGGTAGGTGAAAAAATGTGTGTGTGGGGAGGGTGGAAATAGTTTTATCCTAGGCAGAGCGAGAAACCCTAAATGCGACCATAGCAAAAATGTGCCTTTTACCATCAGATCAGAAATCTGTCCCTGTGTATTAGACATTGATCCTGTAATGACACAAAGGCCTTCTCAGAACCACAAGGAGAGGTATTGGCTTTCAGTAACCTGTTGTCATTCAAATGTTTAAACACTGATAAGAAGTGTTAGAAGATTTCATTTGTTTTCAATTAAGACTCTGTGGTCCCTCCTGGGGCTGGGGCCATTCCTATGTGGGGTAGAGCCCAAAGGCCACAAACCACTCAACTTGACTTTCAAGGAGATAAATTCAGTCAGGTCAAGTCCCCTTCTACCTTTGTGTATGAGATGTTCCTATCTCCCTTTAAGTACTACCATAAGAGCAGAGCCTTAATCTTTTCATTTATTTAGAATTTTGAAATATTGGTATTTCAAGAGTAAACTTATAAATGAAGAAATTGAGGACCACAAGGGATTCATTCAAAGCCATATATGGAAAAACCAGGACCAATACAGTTTGCCGCTTTCATGAGGATGAATAAGCTGTACGAATGTACCGCTTTATCTTCAATGTTTTTTCAGTAATAAGAAATTAAAAATAGAACATGAAAAAAGTCTTGATGGCTTATATTATGTTGGAATCTATTATTCTATCAAGGTCAGAATAATATCCAAATTCTGATTAATTTCACTATACTCTTAAAAGCATATTTAGTGTCCTCAGTGACAATGTCTACGTTCCAATACCCAGGTCTATTATAAGGTTAACAGAGGCATGACCACTTATGGAAATAGTACATATTGTACACCTCATTACTTCAATTTCTAAGGAATTAGACCAAAAATGAAAATCTCTCCTTGGATTAGATTGAAGCTAATAAAATTTTACAGGTTTCTTTTTTTTTTTTTTGAGGGCAGTGTCACTGGCCCTCATATGTGACCCCTGAACCGAGGCTGCTGGCCTCCCAAGCCAGTGGCTAACCACCGTACCACTCGGCCGGCCCTACAGGTTTCTTTTAGTGTACTGGATGATTTTAAATATTTTATAATCCTGAACATTTTTCAAATAGATATTAACAATTGTATGAAACACAATTAAATTAATTGAAATGGGTCTATTATCCAGAGAGGTAAACAAGTTTTTCATTCCTAAAATATTGGCCTTCTGTGTTTGCAATGCAAATGAATTTCCTAACAAGCATCTATCTCACTCTCTGTGTTACATGTTAATGATATTTCATATTTAAATTCTCATTTGGCACCACAGAGGTATATTTTTAAATAATATTAAATCAATATCTGCACCTACTATTTGTTTAGCATGCATTTAGCACAGTCTCATTCTCACCAGGGGTTCCATCTCTGAATGATCATAAACGTTCATTATCCCATTCTAGAAAGTGAGTTTTTGCATAATGACTATGTTTAGTTTTCTCTCCCTTCCTCCCTCCCTTTTCAGTCTATTAGGATTGTGACATGTGACTTTTAGTTTTGTATAAAGCAAACAGAGTGGTTAATGACACATTGAAAGTTTTATAGTGTACCAACAGAACTCCCCCTCCCATTTTCTTTTTCAATAAAAAGCTTACAATGCTATTTTGTTGGCTTATTTTAGAATTGTTCTTGTGATGCCTACAGCTTCTATCAACTTTTTAAGAATTAGATGTGGTGTTTAGCATTACCCCTTCTATTCCAATCGTTTTGATTTAACTCCAAGAAAAAGATAGCAAAAGGGACAAAGAAATGGTTCGTCAGTAATAAACCGGAAAAGAAACTCCAAAGAAAACTCAAATGAAAGCAACCAGGAAAAAATAGCCAGATACGCATTTACTCTGCAGGAGGCCAAGGTGTAAAAACTGTTGCAGAGAGGAATTCACATGTATAAAACCAGATATAGCCCCAAACATCTGGAGGCACTGTGGGAAGAAAGAGAAAACAACGTCTGACCTAAAAATAGCTTGGGATATGATCCACTCATTTCAAAATTAATTGCTAACTGTCTGGCTTTTCAAGCACTATGCTAGGAAATATTTCAGCCCCTGGTCACAACGCCGGCCCTCAGGAAATATGCAATCCACTTGAAAAGCTAGAGCAAAAATACAGTCTAAAGCGGAATATGAGAATTATAAAAAGAGCAGGACAAATGAAATGTTCTGGGGTTCAAAGGAGAAGGAAATAAAATCAAATGAAAGGAATCAGAAAAGAATCCCTGAAGGAAATAGCATCTGGGTTGAACTTTGAGTAATGAGTAGGATTTCCACAGGTAGATATCAAGGGAGGGTGCTCCAGTCAGAACAGTGTGAACCACTTCATAAGGTATATACCTGTCTAATCGCTATGCTGTACACCTGAAGCAAATACAATATTGTATGTCAACTGTAATTGAAAACAAAATTTAAATAAAATTTTAAAAAGTCAGCATGTGCCAGGGCCGGCCGAGTGGCGCAGTGGTTAAGAGCTGGCTTGGGAAGCCAGTGGCCCTGGTTTGGGTCCCACATATGAGGGCCAGTGACACTGCCCTCAAAAAAATAAATAAATAAATAACAAAAATAAATAAAAATCAGCATGTTCCAAATCTTGCAGGTGTTACCATTCAGACAACAATGTTCAGATAACAGAGCACTGACAGGAGAGAACACTGAAAAGGTAGACCGTATTGAAGAGGTCAGAAAATTTTAGGAATGTCAACAAAAAAAACACTAATTTTTTAAAAGAGGGGAGTGGCGCGAGGTAGCCATACTTTGGGAAGTTTCACCCAGAATATCTTTTAGTCTAAGACACAATCTTTCTCTCTGTCCTCATGATTTTTTAGTCAGTAACATATGGCAACTACATGGACCATATATTCACTTTGCAGTGATAGGAGCAGTTGTTCTTTTGTTCAGGAAACTAATGCAATTAGATAATTTGAATAAAAGAGATCGATTTCAGTATTTCCTGTCCAACTTTCCCACTGAAAAGAGTAGCAAACACATGTCTCTAAAGGTCCACTGGGAAGGGATTATACAAAATCACCCCAAAGAGAGACAGGATGGAGAGAAGTACTTAGAGAGGTAGGTGGGCAAAACAGCTGACCCTGGGTCTAGGAGAATGTCCCCAAGACTGGAAAAGTGACTGTGTTTTTTTGTAGCACTCAAACAGCTGGGACACATACTTCTAAGCCCCCAGAGCTGGTGCGGAAGAGATGGAAGGAACCTTAGGTAAGTTCCAGATAGAGCAAGTGTCAGCAAACTTTTGAGATGGAAGAGCCGCCAGAGGTCAGCATACTGGGGCTCACGAACTGTGGCTCTGAAGTACAATTGAAAATGAAAATAAAACTATCATAGTTTCATTTATAAAATTTTTAAAGGGTATTATTCATATAATGGTGATTATGTAAAAATATATTTATGGCTCTCGAATAATTTTTAAGTTGTTATGAGGGGCAGGATTGGCTCTTCCAGGGGTCGGCAAACTTTTGAGATGGAATGCACCCGAAGAGCCGCATGTGGCTCGTGAGGCCACAGTTTGCCGACCTCTGATCTAGAGAACAAACGTGCTAGACCTTCCATCCCAGCTCCAAACACTTCTGCCAAAGCAGGTCAGATAAGAAGCGGTACCACCACACCCAGTGGAAAATGAAGCTTTGGCTAATAAGCTCATCAGCAGAAATCTTTGTGGACCAAGTCACTGAGAGACTTTCTCAAGCTCTGGGTTGCATAAAACCCCCACTGCCTTCCCACAATTCTGAGGGAGATGGGAAGAGAGACCCAATAATAAATGATACTAAATCTTTCCCAGGGCCCACATAAGGGAGACTTTAGGTCAGATTTAATTTAGTTTAGAAAATTATGGGATGTTTCTTGTATCCAGAGTTTCAGAGAGAGTAAAATTAATACCTGATACACCAGCAAGAAAGCATCTCTGGTTTTGATCCAAAAATTCTGAGTTTTAACAGGTGGCATTAAGCTCCTTAAGGAGCACTTTGTTATTTGGCTATGATAGTAAATTACACTGGTATCTGCATGCTTTGCTGAATGTAATCAGTTGGTTGTTTGTTTTTTTTTGTATAATAACAAGCTTTGATAATTCCGTTCTCACAATGGCAGGTACCTATAACAAAATATGTAGCTTTCTGACAGAAGAATTAGAGGATTCTACCCAGCTGAGTTTTTTTCCTGAATACATCAGAAGAAACTCTGCAAAATTATTCTTGACTCATCCTACATAAGATAAAACTTCTATTTCCAGTTATTCCAGAATTTTCACATATTCCCACTCCTTCTACACTTGCATTCAGTGACCACCACTAAAGAAAAGCATGCATACCAAAACACATACACACTACACACACACCACACACATGCACGCACACTCACAACACACATACACTCACAACACATACCATACACACAGACTCACAACATATACATTCACCCACACACTACACACACACATTCACACATTCACAACACTCACCACACACACCATACACACACACTCACAACACACACATTCACAACACACACCACACACACCATACACACACACTCACAACACCCACACCACACACACACATTCACACCACAGACACACCACATACACCATTCACACACACTCACAACACCCACACTACACACGCACATTTACACCACAGACACACTACATACACCATTCACACACACTCACAACACCCACACTACACACGCACATTTACACCACAGACACACTACATACACCATACACACACACTCACAACACACACATTCACAACACACACCACACACACCATACACACACACTCACAACACCCACACTACACACACACATTCACACCACAGACACACCACATACACCATTCACACACACTCACAACACACACACATTCACCCACACTACACATACGTTCACAACACACACACACACTCCACACACATTTTAAAAGATTCTCTTCTCTCATACTTGACTTGGGGGAAACTGCTGCCCTATCATTTCAGCACCGGCAAGAAGCCAACCATTAGCTCAGCCCTACAGCACCCTAGGTTCCCTGGTTAATGAAAATTACCAGTAAGTCTGTAACTCCGTGCAGGAATTGAAAAGCCTTGGGTCAACAGTTTTAGCACAGTTTAAAAACAACTTTGCTGTGCCAAATGACTAGATTAGCCTGAGAACCATCTACAGGACTTCAGTATTCTCTGATGTACAGAAAATAATATCTTGCTGATATAGTGAATGTACTTTCTCTTAATACTTCTGACTTTCCAACCTCTATATGTCCTTTAAAAAAAAAATCTCCCTTTTTTTATCTCTCTATCTATCCTACCAAAACCCCAAGTTCCAAATGCAAACTCCTGTCCCAGATGATATATTCATCACAGCCAGGGCTCTCCGTAGCCTAATACAATAAAATCAGTGCCACAATGTCACTTGTCAGTCTCTTTGTGCATAAGATAAAATGATGCCATCTGTGAGACAAAGCAATGTGAGGTAATGAGTCATCTCCAACTTCTGTAAAATAGCCTAGTCAGTCTGGGTCTGCAGAGAGAATGATGAAGAGAGGGCAATCAGAGAATCAGTGCACTAGTGATTCATTTCTTAATTTATAGAAATGTGAAGTTCTCTTAAGCTGGCATGAGCATATCAACTGACAGACCTGCTATGCACATCTGCACTTTTATTATACTTTTATTATACCTGCTAAGCTCACCTGCAGTTTTATGATAGAGTTTGCCTGAGGCCATCGGAGCAGCAGGGCCAGGAATACATTAGTAAGATTAGAAGAAATATCATCAGGCAACTTCAGTGTATGTATAAACAATTAACAGCTCACTAAAGAGAACTTCACTGTTGTGAGAGCCTATCCTTTCTTTGGCCAAATTTAGGCTGGCCAATGAATTGAGGCCTCCAACACAAGGGTCAAGAGTCTCGAAAGCTGTGCCACTATCTGACTCGGAGTTTATCTTTTAGCACACTTATTGTGAACTACAATCATCTACTGAGTTCTCCTTATTTATTATGGCCACCCAGAAAAAAAGTACTCTTCTAAATTCTTTTCACAGTCCTGCTTCTGTAGTATCCCTATCTCATCCCAGGGTATAAGTTAAATATCCTGGATATATGCAGACATATTTTAGCCTCCAAAAAGAGTTTTAGCAGAAGGTTTAGTATTAAAACTGAGAAGAAAAAGGGCTGATGAAGGAGTAAACTGGCTGCATATTAAAAGTGATTAACCCTCCATCCCCCCAAAAAAGGTAATAATAGTGGAAATTTTTCAAAACCATCACCACAGTCACAATCAGCTTTAGATTTAGCAACATCACAATCTGTCCACTACATTTACGATTTATTTGCCATTTTGAAGCTTTTCTCCAAAACTAATAACTAGACTTGAATCTCTAATGCAAAGTTGGCTTATTTTCTAAATAATATCTTTTTTAAAAAGTTTGATTTATAGATATCTTATTGAGCTTCAAATGCATGCTTTGAAATGGAGCCTAGAGTTAAAAAGAATGGAACATACAGACTTTCATTCTATAATAAAATAGTACCATCCGATATGCAGAAATACAAGAATACAATACAAGGTAAAGAGGTCTTGTGGTTCTGAACTACTGCTGAAAAATGCTGACCCCGGATATAATTTTTTTTAAAAAGATTTTATTGCAGAATTGGGGAAGAGGAACAGCATTGGGGAACCGGGGAAGGGGAACAGACATGTGTTGCTGTCCTTTTGTTCTTCAGTCTAGTTGTGGAGGACATTGCTTCACTGGCCCATGTTGGTATCATCATTGCACTCTTCCCGGGTGAGGCAGATTGGTCACCGGCCTCTGGATGGCCATTCACAGCAGCTCTTGGCAGCTCACACCGGCTGCCAGCCACTCACACTGGCTGCCGGCCATTCACTGTAGCCTATGGCAGCCCACTGTCTCAGGGGCTGCAGCTATGCCGTCCTGGGGACTCCCAGCAGCCCAGCTCCAGGTGGAGCTGTTGTTAGCTGTAGAGGGCAGTGTCAGTGGCCCTCATATGTGGGATCTAAAGCTGGCCGCTGGCATCCCAAGCCAGCTCTTAACTAATATGCCACTCAGTCGGTCTGACCCCGGATATAATTTTAACCTGTGCTATATTGCAGCAGGATTTATTTAGTCATCTATAGCTAACACTTAGTGAACCCACACTGTGTGCCAAGAACTGGGTTAGAGACACAGGCCTGGGTCAAATGAGCTCTGCTCTCCAGGAGCTCATGTTCTACTTTGGGAGACAGATGTGTTAGACTAATTGCACTGGCATCCTTTCAGTCATACGTCAAGTATGACTTGAGTCTTTTAAGGGCCCAAATGAAGAAGCAGCCTCTTGAGGGTCATACCACTGAGGCCTGTGGCAGCCACTGAATGGTGTCTCCAAGTATAGTCAATAATACACCGAACACATAAGGACATATACCCTGTTATTCTGTCATAGCACCCTGTTCTTTCCCTTGGAACAGTTAGGTCAACAAATAGTTACGCATATGATTAATACATTAATGTCTGTCTCTCTGACTAAACTATGAGGACCTTGAAGAAAGAGACTTGTCTGTTTTTGCTCACCATCTCCAGGGCCTGTTATGGTGCTGACACTCAAAAGATGGTCAATTATTATCGGGTGACTAATGAATAAATGAATATATGTTTTCAAGCTATGGGAAGAGATTTAGTATGGGAATCTTCATACAATATCAGTACCTAGAACTTGGTCCTTTTGAGAAGCTACTTGTTAGGTTTTCATTCAAATAGTTCACCGATCTCAATGCTGTGAACCATTCTGCAACCTAAATAAATAAAACTAACCTGGGCACTGCCACATACGCACCTCTACCATACAGGTTACACAATATAATCATAAGCATGGTATACCATGCCACTACTTGCCACCCAGCTTATCTTTTTTTTTTTTTTTTTGAGGGCAGTGTCACTGGCCCTCACATGTGGAACCAAACCGGGGCTGCTGGCTTCCCAAGCCAGCGCTTAACCACCGCGCCACTCGGCCGGCACCCCAGCTTATCTTTTGAACACAACATATGCTAGCACAGTACATAAATCCTACCCACAGCTTACCTCATAAGTACATGAAGTACAAGAAGTACCCTGACTCATCCTGTCCCCATGTTCTCCCATGTTTTCCCTTCATTCCTTAATCCTTTTTACTCTCACCCTGTGAGAGTCTGTGAAAGTGTCACAGAAAATGCTACACTTGTTTGGGTCTTGGATGGACCGGATTCCATTGAAACCAAAACTTAGATAATTTGGTGTTTTCATTGGGATAACCTCCTGCTTAAGAAGCCCTCTAATTCATGGAGGGAGAGATCTCTCCCTGACAAATCACATCACAGTGAAATAACTGACTCCAAATAATACATCTAAAACTCCTGGGGCATTCTTAAAACTGAGGTAGTCACTGAAATGCAAATACATGTGCCCCTTGCTTTAGATGGAAATGCATAAAAACTGACCATTACTTGTTAGGGAGAATATAGGACAAAAATTAATAAAACTTGAGTACAGATATTTTTTAATGACTTTCAATGGAGTGCAGGCATACCTCAGAGATATTGCAGGTTCAGTTCCAGACCACTACAAAAACAGTAAAGCGAGTAGCTCAGTAAAGCAAGTCATAGTCTTTTTGATGATGGAGGGTCTTGGCTTCAATTTGTAAAAAAATGCAACATCTGTGAAGTGCAATAAAATGAAGTGCAATGAAACAGGTATGCCTGCAATGCAATACCTGTACTTGACATGCAATTGAGCTACACTGATCTGTACACAGTTCCAGGAGTAGCCACATAAAATGCAACTTTGGGGCCTTTTCTCACATTACCCTGTCTCACCTTCATGTGTCCACAAGTAAGACCCAGTGCAAGTATGACTTCATCCACTAAACGCTGCCCAATCACTTGCACCTCAGTTAATATTCCCTTCTCTGAACTCCTGAAACTCTCATTGCCTATATTACTTATTAGGTACTTCATGTGTACAATATTGTATTATTGTTTAATATTTTATGCATTTAGAAAAGCCAGCATCCATGAGATTACAAAGATTGAAACCATGATCTTACACAGGATGAATTTCTGAGGAGACGAGGGATGTTTACTTTGGAGAAGTTTGGGGGATGAGCAAGAGGTAATATGCTAGTTATCTTTGACTACTCTGGGTACTCCTCTAAGGGGAGCAAACAGAATGGTTCTAGGAGGGCTCCAAGTGATAAAACCACAGCCAATGGTTAAAAATTATTGGTAGATTGATTGCTTTCAACTCAATTCAAACAACTTTCTGGTATTCATTACTGATTTAACACAGAATGGGTGACTGTCTCAGGAGAAAAGGAAGTTCCTACTATTGGAAATATTTAATGAGAGACAGTGTGACTATTTTATGGGGGTGTACAGAAGACTTAATGGATCAGATAAACAAAATGAACCTTTAGGGACTGTTGTGGGCTGAATGTGTCCCCTGAAAACTCTGATGTTTAAGTCCTAAACCCCAATGTGAGGGCATCAGGAGGTGGGGCCTTTGGGAATTAATTAGGGTTAGATTAGGTCATGGGGAAGGGAAACTCAGACAAGATTAGTATCCTTATAAGAGGAAGATAGGAAGAGGGAGACAGATCTCTCTCTCTCCATGAGCACATACTAAGGAAAGGTCATGTGAGCACCCAGCAAGACAGGGGCTATCTATAAGCCAGCGAGAAAGCATTCACCAGACACCAAATATGAAGGCACCTTGATCTTGGACTTTCCAGCCTCCTTAACAGTGAGACATAAATGTCTGCTGTTTAAGGCACTCTGTCTATGGCAGGGGTCGGCATACTTTTGAAACAGAAGAGCCACCAGGGGTCAGCAAACTGTGGCTTGTGAGCCACATGTAGCTCTTTGGGTACATACATGTGGCTCTGAAATAAAGTTGAAAATGAAAATAAAATTATCATAGTTTCATTTATAAAATCTTTAAAGGATATTATTCACATAGTGGTGATTATATAAAAATATATTTATGGCTCTTGAATAATTTTTAAATTTTTGTGAGGGACAGGATTGGCTCTTCCAGGGTTCGGCAAACTTTTGAGACAGAATGTACCCAAGGAGCCACATGTGGCTCACAAAACCAGTTTGCTGATCCCTGGTCTAAGGTATTTGGTGAAAGTAACCTGAGCAGAACAAGACAGGGACCTTTCCCACCCAGAGTTCTCTGATCTGTAATGCGGCTTGTTTTTCCAATTAGACTACAAGTTCCGCAAAGGCCTAAACTCTCATATCGCTAAATACCCTTGGTATCTAGCTCTGGATTTTAAACATAGTAGGTGCTCATTATTTAAACAAAATAGGCCATAAAATCTATACTGGAATAAAACTGTTAATACTTGAGACAAATTTTAGAAAAAAATTACTATATTACCAATATGATTAAAATCTACACATTTTTAATATTTTACACCACGAGATAACATGCGTTATTATTAACAATAGCAGTATACTGACAACAGCATTCATGATTAGCCATAAGGCAATAGCAATTATACTACTGCATAGGGCAGTCGTATTGATAATATTAGTGATTTACAATAGTGTTTATTAAGTCTTGATGAATTTTAAATGGATCATACATTGAATGATAACTATGTCAGTAAATCAATCAGAAATAAAATGAAACTGAGTGAGTTATATGGGTGACTATGGAAAATGAAAAAAATATGACTTAGAGTTTACTAGAAAATCGGACAAGTGGAAGAAAAGTTTTAACATAACTTAACAGAAATAAGTTCAAAAAGAGCTAAGAAAAATAAGTCTAGTCATTCTGGATCTAATGAATACCCAGCTGATGAGATTTCAGAACCATTCACTGAAGGATGAGATGTCAAAACTTCAATGTAGAGGGCCGAGTGGCGCATTGGTTAAGAGCTGGCTTGGAAAGCCAGATCTGAGCAGCAGGGCCCTGGTTCAGATCCCACATATGAGGGCCAGTGACACTGCCCTCTACAGCTAAGATGGTGAACAACAGCTCCACCTGAAGCTGGCTGCTGTGAGTTGCCTGCAGACAGCAGAGCTGCAGCCCCTGCTGCAGGGGGCTGCCATAAGTCACAGTGAGTGGCCAGCAGCCAGCGTGAGTAGCCGGCAACTGGTGTGAGCTGCCAAGAGCCGCTGTGAGTGGCCGTCCAGAGGCCGGCGACCTATTGGCCTCACCCGGGAAGAGCACAATGTCGATACCAACATGGACCAATGAAGCGATGTCCTCCGCAACTAGGCTGAAGAACAAAACAGCAACTTGTCTGTTCCCCTTTCCCCATTCCCGAATGCTGTTCCCCTCCCCCAATTCCCCAATAAAATCTTAAAAAAAAAAAAACACAAAAAACTTCAATGTAAAAAACAGACATTCAATCCTGAGTAAGAAACAAGTACAATTTTAACTCTGAATACCTCAATGTGTGAAGGGTACCTGTGAACTAACCCTGTATTGTATAAAATACACTCAAAGGAAGTCCTAGGAAACAAACCACCAATATGCAAGGCTGAAATTCCCTCTCTATGCCTTTCTGTCTGGTGAGTGTGTCATTCTAGTATAATATAATCAGAGGGAGCATTAAGGAATGATTTTATGTATGTCCAAGGGATTTTGTGTGAGGATCTATATGTGTGACCAGAGGCTGAAATATTTGACTAATAAATCTGTTAAAATTCATTCCAATGTTTTTATTGACAGATCTAAAACAATCTGGTTTTTTCTCTAAGTGCTGGTATAAACCCAAGGACCTTCACAGGATTATCTTGAGTTAAAACTGGAGTGTTGTTGAAACTGAACTGCAAGGCAGCTTAAGGTAATTTAGCTGGAGGGAAAATTCCAGTTCTTATCCAAAAAAAAAGGGTATGAGGTTATAACCGTGTAAATAAGAAGGTTAGGATGTCCAAAAGGTTAGGTGCTACTATCCATTGCTAAGAGAACAAAAGTGATATCAAAAACTGATAGTGATTTAATCCAGGCAAGTGGCTCTAGACAAAAAATGGGAATGAGAAAATATTAGTGTCCCATTTTTCTTCTCTGTCAGTTCATAGCCCAGGGGGCAATTGTTACAGTTAAAGGAGCTGAAAAGGGCCAGACATAAGCGAGCTTGAGATTTCACATCGTGACATATGTTTGCTGTTTCCCTTGATGCCTCTTTTCCTTCAATCTATCATACATGCCAGGCCATCAATCTAACAGCAATAATACAATGACTACTGTTCATTGAGTTTCTCCTATATGTTAGGTGCTTTACAAACATTATTTTGTTTTCTGAATCCTCACTTTACATTTTAGCCCCATTTTACAGATGATGAAATTCAAGTGTTGAAGTAATCATACAATTGAAGTAACTTACTCAAGATCAATTAGTTGAGTTAAGTTTGTTTGTTGGTTGGTTTTGTTTTGCTTTGTGGCCTGGGTTCTCTCCATTCCAACCTTGCCTAGGAAATATTCAGAATCTGTACCTTAACAAGGTGCTCGACACGCACATTAAATTGGAGTAACAATTTATTAGGCTACACATCATGCTGCTTTCCTTCTGTTTCTCTCATTAGTCACACACACAAACACACTCACACACAGAATAGGGAATGGAGAACAGGAAGTGCAATAAGCAAATATCTACTAAAAAGTCAGAAGTCCCATTACACCTTCTTTTTTAACAACCTATGCAAATATCGAATTCATTTGCACACTGGGCTCCTTAAAATAGCATATATATCACCTAGCAGGATTCTGAAGTATTTACCAAATAAAATATTTGGGATAACAATGAAACATGTTACATTTCATAGCAGCTTACAGAAGAGCACAAAGAGAGAAAGGATAGAGGCATGAGTCATGAAAAAACAGGAGTCTGGACTTGCTGTGCTTCACACTTTGATAATAAGTCCAGAAGCAATTATAAATGATTTTTGAATGGTTACAGCATTAGAAAAGCCACCAGATGTAATAATTACAACCCAAGCTTTTGTGCAGCTACTTCCTATGAAATTGCAGAAAAGAAGGCACTGTGGAAATTCCTGCCATTTAGATCAGTTCACCATCACTTTTGGCTGCCAGCAAACTTTATTTCAAAGTTCTGGACCACTGCAATCCAAAATGATGTCAATGAGAAAGAAAAGTGAATTAGAAGTAGTCTGAATTTTGTCTTATTTTCCCTTAATAAATTTTCTCTACTCTTGAATTTCCTTTACCTATGTATCTCTATGCATAAGTAACATTTAAATTAAGTCAAATGGCCCAATTTGAAAATTCCACTTTTAGTAGAATCTGTCTGAACGCAATATCTGATACAGGAATTTACATATTTAGCATGGATGATTCTCTTTGCTAAGGCTAATGAGACTAATGCACTACTTCAGTGCTTCTCCAGTTTTTTTCTGCACAGACATCACCTGGGAATCTTGAAGAATTGCGGAATCTGATTCAATAGGTCTTGGATGCATGTCTAACATCCCAGGTGATGATGTCACTGCTGGTCTCAGAGTGTACTCCACTGGTAAAGGCACTGCCCCTAATTTAGCAGGAGAGAAATGTCTACCTTTTCAGTTCCTCTTTTCATTAAGTAAAACCAAGTCATCTCTTGAAATTATAAAGACAATACTTGGTCATACATTTTTATAACTGATAAATTGGAAAACCAGGAAGTAGTAAGGCAAAGTTAATATGTCTCATCACCCAGACATAACGATAATTCACATCTGGCTATATTTCCTTCCAGTCTTTTTTCAGTGTACATACATGTCGTTTTACAAAATGAATATCTTACCATCCATCTTATTTTGATTTAACATCCATATCTAAATCATCTCACACTGCTGCGCACTCAGTTTTCTATCAAATTTCCAAATAATAGATGTCATCCCAGACACATCCATCATGCAGAATTTTGAGTACTAGCTATCAGCCACCAAGCAAACTCACACTGGTTATCTATGCACTGCTAAAGCAGAACAGCAATAATTCTACAAAACCTTGGAATGTGGTACACAGTAAGTATTATATTGATGTCCTAGCTACATAGAGGCAGGATCTCCTCACCTCAAAAATATATTTCATTCTTCAGAGTGTTGCATTACTTTGTAAATCTGATATCCAGAGACATCTGTTGGGTCTTTTTATGGTCATTTGCTCATATCTAGTGGAACCAGCTTACTTAGAGAGGCATAAGTTATATCCTATTTTTATTATTTTCTCTCTGGAAAGCTTGCTTGCCCTTCTTGACCTTTTCTTGGCAGGCTGTAGATCACAGCTGTTTCAACTGATGGGGCAAGAGTCTGAGAATCCGCACTGCCAAGGTGTTCCTTTTCATTAACACTGGGTCTATTCAGGCTGTCAGGCATGCTGTTAGATCTGTGACAACTAAACAGTTGGTAGACAACAGATACAGGTGGGCTACCAGTCACTTGTGTATGATTTGAAAGGGTTATGCTTGTCACTCATCTGTAATGGTAAATGCTATGAAAAAAATGGGTTATGTGCAATGTTCTATGCTATGTAGTATTGATGAGGTTCATGTGACAAATGGGGAAAACAAACATGAAATATTTTAAGTGAAAATTTAAATAAAAGTACCCTGCTGAAATGCAAACATGGCAATGTGTTTTTTTATGAAAGCAATGACATGATACAAAATAATGTTTCATACTTTTTATCTAAAGTAATTAACAAGATTGGAAAACTGAGTGAAACCCTCTAGTGTGAGAAATACAACAAACCCATGGAGGGTAAACTAATAATCTTACACACACACACACACACACACACACACACATTTATTTATTTACTCATATAATTTTTTAGCTGAAAGTTCGAGTCATTGTGAATACATTGTACCACTTTGTCCCTAATTATTCCATTACATTTTCCTTAAAAGCACATTCTCTTACATAACTATAATATATTCTGTCAATTTGTCTCAGTCCAGGGGCAATTAATACATGTACACATTTATATCTATTTTTCCTAGTCCAGGATCTAATCAAGACCAAACATTATATTTACTTGTCATGTATCATTTAGTCAGGAACAGTCCCACAGCATTTCTTTTCCTTTCTTAAACTTGACATATTTTAAAAGGATGAGACTATTATTTTATAGAATGTTCCTAAATTTGGGTGTGTCAGATGGGTCCTCATGAATGTATTTTAGTTATGCACTTTGTCAGGAATGCTACAGAGGTGAAATATCCTTCTCAGTGTATTATATCAGGAGGTACGAGATGTGATCACAAAATATGGTGAATGTGTAAATTTAAAAAATTACTACAGTAAAAGACACATTGCCATTGATTCCCCTCAAAATACTCCCCCTTACTTTGAACACATTTATCCTATTGTTCTTGCTGCTCTCTGAAGCAGTTCTGGAAGTCCTCTTTCATGAATGTCTTTAGTTGCGCTGTCATGGCTGCCTCGATGACCTGAATTAATTCAAAACATTTACCTTTTATGGTCATTTTGACTTTGGGGAAGAGCCAGAAGTCGCACCGTGCCAGATCCGGTGAATAAGGTAGATAAGGACACACCGCAGTGTTTTTATTTGACAGAAACTGCCATACCAGAAGCAATGTGTGACACAGAGCCTTTGTGATCACAAAATACGGTGAATGCTGCTGCTGAGTGCCATCCAATGGAAAGGTAGGGCTCTTCAATACAGAAAGTGGTGCGCCGAACCTTAGTAACAGTGTGTGACAAGTTTCAACTTGTTCGGTGCAGTCAGTCAGGTGTGAGCTACAGTTGAGAGAAGGTGTGTTTTAAAGTGTGAGGTAAATCATGGATCACAAACAATGCATTAACATGAAATGGGAAAATGGTTTCATCCTCCATCATGTCAATACTCCATGCCACACACAGCTTCTGGTACAGGAATTTCTGTCAAATAAAAACATTATGGCAAAAAAGACAAAACATTATGGCATGTCCTCCTCCACCTTATTCACCAGATCTGGCATTGTGCAATGTCTGACTCTTCCCCAAAGTCAAAATGATTCAGGACATTGAGGCAGCCACGACAGCGCAACTAAAGCATAAAGAGGACTTCCAGAACTGCTTCAGAAAATGGCAAGAATGATGGGATAAGGGTGCTTGAAGCAAGGGAGAGTATTTTGAGGGGGATTAATGGCAATGTGTCTATTACTGTAATAATTTTTAAATTTAAACATTCACCATATGTTTTGATCATGTCTCATACATGATGTTGAAATGCCCAATCATTGATGATATTAACTTTCATCACTTAGGAAAGGTAATAAATGCCAAGTTTCTCCACTGTAAATTTACTATTCTTTCATTTAAAATTAATGAACAATTTTTAGAGAGATATGTTCAAATTTTGCAAATACCCTGTTCCTCATCAAACTTTTTCCCAATTATTTTTAGTATTTATTGATGATTTCTCACTTGATCATTACTTCTAATTAGTTGGCATTCTATTGTAATAATAAGACCTTTACTTTCTCACTCATTTATTAAATAATTGACTGTTGATATTTATCCATATTGATTCACAGATTCATATTTCATTCAATGGGTTAAAAACCAGTGACCTCATTACTAATTTTGATTTTCAAATCAATCCAAGTTTGGCAAGTGGAAAATGTTTCCAGCTAGCTCCTGTGTCATTTTGATATGTCTCTATCATTCCCTGGGTACTTCTTTACTTTCTAGAACAATAAGATATTCCAGGCTCATCTTGTAGTTTCTGTGTTTCCATACCATAATCAGCCATTCTCAAAAGAGTCCTGGTCATTTAAATAGAAAGTGGTAGGGCTGGCCAAGTGGCACGTTGGTTAAGAGCTGGCTTGGGATGCAAGCAGCCCCGGTTCGGATCCCACAAATGAGGGCCCGTGACACTACCCTCTGCAGCTAAGATGGTGAACAACAGCTCCACCTGGAGCTGGGTTGCTGTGAGTCCCTGGGACGGCATAGCTGCAGTCCCTGCTGCAGTGGGCTGCCATAGGCTACAGTGAGTGGCCGGCAGCCAGCGTGAGCGGCTGGCAGCTGGTGTGAGCTGCCAAGAGCCACTGTGAGTGGCCGTCCAGAGGCCGGAGACCGATCTGCCTCACCCGAGAAGAGAACAATGACGATACCAACATGGGCCAGTGAAGCAACGTCCTCCACAACTTGACTGAAGAACAAAAGGACAGTAACTTGTCTGTTCCCCTTCCCCAGTTCCCCAACGCTGTTCCCCTCCCCCAATTCCCCAATAAAATCTTTTTTAAAATAAATAAATAAATAAATAAATAGAAAGTGATATTTATAAATGAAGATTTGGGCCCTAGTTGTGCTCATTGCTATTAGTGTAGAATTGTTTCCAGGCCTATATAGGTAACAGATATACATGTATTAGTGTCTCCAAACCACAAAGTACATTTCAATATTCCTCCATTGCCTATTTGTATCTCTGTGTTACCCCTTTATGGCAACATCTACCCTCCTGTCCCTAATATTTATTTTCGAATTGTTTTATGCTGTCAAAAAAATGTTTCCCATTATGATCAACATATGATCAAGTCTGGAAATATACCACTGAGCAGTGCAAACTTACTAACTGTAATCTAATAGTTATTTTGGTGTGTGTGTTCACACACATGTAAAATTTATACCTTTGTAACCCACCCTATTGAAAAGATACAGAATTATTTCTTTTCACCCCAGTGAATTTCCTTAGGTACTCTTCATAGTCAATCCCACTTGATCTAATCTAGAAGGCAACCATATATTTTTCACTGTATTTTTACCTGTTATAGACCTACATATGAATCACATAGTATGTACATGTTTGTGTTCCAATTTTTCCCCAACATAATATCTATGAGACTCATTGATGTTGTTCCATGGATCAGTTGTTCATTTCTTTTTATTGCTGAGTAGTATTCCACTATATGAATATCCTATAATCCCTTTATTCTTCTGATGTTGGATATTTGTGTTGTTTCCAATTTTTAGCTATTGTTAATGAAGCTGCTATGAACATTCTTGAAAAACAATTATTTTTGTGGGCACATATATATATTTTCAAATACAGATTTACAGATAGTTTCAAACAAATGCATACTCCTATGTAAACTTCTCACATTTCCCCCCAATAGAAACATTTTGTATAGCTATAGCATAATATTAACCAGAGCTTCTGATCAAGATGGCAAAGTAGGTAAATGCTGTGCTCGTCTCCACCCATGATGACCTCAAAATTACAGCTAAAATACAGAACAACCATCATTGAGTATTGCCTGAACTCTAGCTGAACAGAAGTTCTATAACTGAGGATATACAGAAGAAGTAACTCCTATAGGTAAGAGAAGTGGAGATGCTCAACAGCCTGGACTCACACACATCCATGCAGCGGCACACCCAAACTGCTTACAGCAGTTTTTCCATACACATGGCCAGTCTTGGCTCATGCTGTGGACTTTCCTAAAATCTCTCAAAAGTTCACAAACCCCAAACAAGCAAAATCTGGCCTCTGCATGACCCACACCTCTTCCTAAGCAGATCCAAGAAAGGCACTAGCAGCAGCCAGGCTCACATTTCAGCTTAGCCTCTCCCAGGAACCTCCAAGCCCAGTACAAGTGGCAACCATTTGCAGGTCACTTTGTAGCTCATACCAAGTGGCCCCAGGCAGGGTACAGGCAGCAGCTAACCTTGGCTTGCACCACAGACCCCCTCCATAAGAGCTTTCAGAAACAACACCCCTGGTGGCCAGCTTTAGACCACACCAGAGTACCAACCATCCACATCTACAAATTACATACCTAAAGAGGAGACTCTGCAGGCACCAGAGCCCACTAAATCTAATCCTGCTCAACAGGATCAGCAACTGCACAACAGCCCCTCCACTACAGTTATGGCCAGGCCTCACAACAAGTCAGTCTGAGGGTCAATCCCTCCTATTGGTGTGCCAACTGCAATCAAGGCTCAACTACAACAGGGGGACACATACAACCCCCACAATGGACACACCTGGAGCACCCAGCTCAGGTGGAGCACCTGGTGCAGGGATACTGTGCTACTGAACCTCACAGAACCCCAAATATGTAAGGCCTCTCTACTAAGACCAGGAAGCATAGCAACTCTACCTAATACACAGAAATAAATTCAAGGAGGAAGCCAAAATGAGGAGACAAAGAAACATGTCCTTAATGAAAGATCAGAGCAAAGCTCCAGAAAAAGAACTAAACAAAATGTAGAAAAGCAATCTCCCTGATGCAGAGTTCAAAACACTGGTTATAAGAATGCTCAATGATCTCAGTGAGAACTTCAACAAAAAGATATGAACTATAAAAATGGAGATAGAAAACATAAAAAAGAAGCAGTCAGAAATGAAGAATAAAATAACTGAAATGAATACATTACAGGGAATCAACAGTAGATTAGGTGAAGCAGAGGATCAAATCAACAATTTGGAAGATAAAATAACTGAAAACATCCACTCATAATGGTAAAAAGAAAAAAAATAAAAAAAAAATAAGGGTAGTTTAAGGGGCCACTGGGACAACATCAAATGCACCAACATTCGCATAATAGAGGTACCAGAAGGAGAAGAGGGAAAAAGAAATTGAAAACCTATTTGAAAAAGCAATGATGGAAAACTTCCCAAAACTGATGAAAGAAATAGACATACAAACTCAAGAAGTACAGAGTCCCAAACAAGATTAACCTACACCAAGACACAGCATAATTAAAACACCAAAGATTAAAGATAAAGAGAGTATCCTAAAGGAAACAAGAGAAAAGCAGTTACTAGTGACCTTCGAAGGGAGCTCCCATTAGACCATCAGCTGACTTCTCAAGAGAAAATTTGCATGACAGAAGGGATTAGTACACAATATTCTAAGTAATGAAAAGCATGGACCTAAAACCAAGATTACTCTACTCAGAAAATCTATTATTTAGAATCGAAGGACAGAAAAAGAGCTTCCCAGACAAGAAAAAGGTAGAGGAGTTCATCACCACAAAACCAATATTATAAGAAATGTTAATGGGACTTCTTTAAGAAGAAGAAAAACAAACATCAAAAATATGAATAAGGGCCAGCTGAGTGGCTCAGTTGGTTAAGAGCTTGCTCAAGAGTGAGAGCTGAGCTCTGAGCAACAGCAGTTCGATGCCCAGCCTGAGCTGAGCTGTCGTTGAGCTGCCAATAGCTGGCAGGATGGCTCAGCTAAAAAAAAAAAATCTGAATAATAAAATGGTAATAACTACATATCTATCAACACTTACTTTTAATGTAAATGAATTAAATGCTCCATTCAAAAGGCAGTGGCTGGGGCCAGCTGAGTGGCATGGTGGTTAAGCACTGGCTTGGGAAGCCAGTGGCCCCGGTTTGGGTCCCACATATGAGGGCCAGTGACACTGCCCTCAAAAAAAAAAAAAAGATAGTGGCTGAATGGATATGAAAACAAGACCCTTATATATGCTGCTTACAAGAGCCTCACTTTAAATCGAAAGACACAAACAAACTAAAAGTAAAGGGATAGAAAAAGATATTTTATGAATGTGGAAATGAAAATAAAATTTGGACTAGCAATACCTATATTCGACAAATAGACTTTAAAACAAACTCTATAACTAGAGTCAAAGAAGGGCCCATAATTCTGTTTCTGTGTATTTATCCAAGAAACCCAAAACACTAACTCAAAAAGACATATGCATCCATATAGTCATTGCAGTATTACTTACAATAGCAAATATATGGAATCAACCTAAGTGTCCATAAATAGATGAATGAATAAAGAAGAGGTGGTATGTATATACAAAGAAACATTACTCAGCCATAAAAAGAATGAAATCTTGCCATCTGCAACAGCATGGATGAGCCTAGAGGGTATTATGCTGATTGAATTAAGTCAGACAGAGAAAGACAAATACTGTATGATTTCATTTATATGTGGAATCTAAAAAATAAAATGCAAGAACCATTAAACAGAAACAAATCATATGTACAGAGAACACTTTGATGATTGCTAGATGGGAGGGGGGTTGGCAGAATGAGTGAAGGTGGGGAAGAAATGAAGTGTACAAATTGGTAGTTACAAAATAGTCATGGGGATTTACAGTTTAGCATAAGGAATGTAGTCAATAATATTGTAATACCTCTGTATGGTGTCAGATAGGTACTAGATTTATCAGGGTGATCATTTTGTAAGTTATATAAATGTCTAATAACTACATTGTACACCTGAAAGTAACATAAAATTGTATGTCAAGTGCAATTGAAAAATAAAAAAAGTTATCTAAAAAAATAATAATGTCAAAACCAAGAAATTGAAATTGGTATAATCCACAGAGCATATTAAGATTTCACCAGTTTTACATGCCCTCGTGTGTGTGTGTGTGTGTATGCTAATTTATCACATGTGTTGCTTCACGTGTCCATAATCACAATCAAGATATAGAACTGTTCTGTGTCTAAACATCTCCTTTATGTTACCCCTTTATGCCACACTTACTTTCCTTTGTTCCTAATACTTATTTCCCAATTATTTTATGCTACTATATAGAGATACAATATATTTTTGTAATTTGATTTGTATGCTGTGACATTGCTAATTTCACTTTATTTTAGTATCCATAGGATTTTAAAGAACATTCATCCAAATTCTGGAAATGGGCAAAAGCGATTACTGGGAGTCTTTTCAGTGGAGTGCTGTGCACTATCCAGAGCAGGGATCAGCAAAATTTTTCTGTAAAATGTCAGATAACAAATATTTTAGGTTTAGTGGCCATACGATCTCTGTAACAAATACTAAACTCTGTCACTGTAGTGCAAAAGCAGCTATGCACAACACAGAGTGTGGCTGTGTTCCAATAAAACTTTATTTATAAAAACAATAAACCAGATTTGTCCAGAGAGCTAGACCATACCGATTCCTGGTCTATCAGAATCTCTGGGAATTACCTGTTTATGAATGTGTTTACTTTTGATTGATTCTATTGATTATGTTATTTTATATCTCCATAGAGTTCAACGTTGACTTGCAGAAAACCAGTAACAATGAAAGTAATTATTGTCTGAGAGCAATAATAATGATTCTCATTTGTGGCAATGCAAATAATTTTTATCCAGTCAGATTCAACTGATTTCTATTAGTAGAAAAGATAAACACAAATGTTACAGTTTATTTTTATGTAGGATATTAATGAGTTTTGCATTTATTAGCAAATTTGTTTCAGGAGCACTTTGACTGTACAAATCTTTGCTCCTCAAATTTCCCTTGTACCACTGTTAAAATAAAATTTTGAACTTGTATTTATTATTTGCATGAGTGAAGTTTTTAACTTTAAACATTATATTCTAGTAGGAACTTTTTCATAAAAAATCATGATGTGTGTTAATAAAGTTTTACTTTTTCGTTTCACTTGATTATATTGTAGTTCGCAATACCTTTTCTTCCCATATTACATTGGTTTGGGCCTCTAGTACAAACAAAGATTGTGTCTCTCTGTTTTATTCCAATATTTTTCAATGTGTTGGGGTATTAGATATATTCGGGTTGAATACCACATTGTGTTTCAAGGAAACTTCATAATTGGCCCTTTTAGCTGAACCCAAAGCCATCCCTGTCCCAGATTCTTCCTCCAACAATAACCTGAGAGTTTTGATACAAGAAAAATATATTTCGGTGAATTGAGGACAGAAATTTGAGATTTGTTACCAGGAAGCAGAAAGTGAGATTCAAAGAAAATCAAAAAAATAGTCAAGAAAAGAGGTAAGAGATGGGTCTGGGGTTCTATCAAAATGTCCGCAGACATTGACAGGAAACTGTCAAAAGAGTTTCTGGAACATACAATTGGGAATGATATCTAACTTTCATTAGACATTTTATCTTCTTGACCAAAATTATCCATCATTTCCCTAAATTTTTCCATACATTTTAGTTATATACAACAGCCTTTTAATAAGCTTGTTTTGAAGAATGAAAAAAAAAAGATTATTTTCCATAATTAAAATGATGTAGAACAGACGCTGTATAGCAGTTACAGGAAACAATTGACACCAGAAATGTACAGACAAACGTCGAAATTGTGACCAATAATTTGGAGAGAGAGGTAACAGCTAAACAGAACTCTCTCACATACATAAATCTCTCTCTCTCTCTCTCTCTCTCTCTCTCTCTCTCTCTCTCTCTCGCTCTCTCGCTCTCTCTCTCGCTCTCTCGCTCTCTGTCTCTCTCTCTCTTTTCAGGAATCCGTAGAAATATTGTGGAGTTTGACTACAGTTCAACAATACAAGAAATAGGGGAATGAGAATAAAGTCAATTTTCCTGAATATTAAAGGAAAGAAAAGGGTGAAATCCAGAAAGTTAAAGAAACTGGAGACATTTGTGCTATACATATATTATCTCATACAGCATTGATATAACCTTTTAAGTAAGATATTATTACCCTAAATTTCATAGTTATAAAATTGGTGCTAACAAGAATTTTATAGACTAGGGAATACCAATAACCAAGAAATTTGCACTCAATATCACTATTAATGATAATGAATGTAAATTAACATACCATATTATACTCCTCAGAGTCATAAAAATTAAATACAAAATACCAAATATTGGAGAAGATGTGGAAGAAGGAAAATTGTCATACTATTCTCCTGGGAGTGTAAACTGTATACCTTTAGGGGATAAATTTGAGAATATTTAGTATATTTAAAGATATATATAGCCTGTAGCTTTGCAAATCTACATTTCAGTGTATAACCTAGAGAACTGTCACAAATATGAACAACTCTCATTGCAGCATTATTTGTAATAATGACAGGCAACAACTTTAATGTGCATCTAGAGGCTGCATAAACAGCATAGTCATATAACAGAATACTGTAAAAAAAATAAAAGGATGGATGAACTAGAACTATATACTTTACATGGATAAATATCAAAAACATAGTGTGTTTTAAAAGCTAGTTTCAGAAGGGTATCTCTGTGTGTGTATGATATACCGTTTATGTAAAATGTAAAAACACAAAGAAATACTAAATATTTTCATATATAGCTATATATCAAAAAACGTAGGGCTGGCCAAGTGGCGTGGTGGTTAAGAGCTGGCTTGGGATGCCAGCGGCCCTGGTTCAGATCCCACATATGAGGGCCAATGACACTGCCCTCAAAAAAAAAAAATGTACAAACACAAGGTAACATCATCAAAATGGTAGGCGAGGAAGCTCCAGGCTTTACAACTTTACAGAAATTACAACAGGATGCCATGGAAATAAAATTTTTTAAAAAAGTCCATCAGGGGCTATTATTACCAATTATATGCCAACAAATTGGACAACCTAGAAGAAGTGGATAAATTCCCATACATTCAACCTATCAACACTGAATCAGGAAATTATAGAAAGTCTGAACAGACCAATAACAAATAAGGAGAGTAAATGAGTAATCAAAAACAACCCAACAAAGAAAACCCCAGGAGCAGATGCCTTCACACATGAATTCCACCAAACATTCAAAAATGAATTAATACCAGTCCTTCCTAAACAATTCCAGAAAATAGAAGAAGATGGAATACTTCAAAACTCATGTTATAAGGCCAGCATCACCCTGATACCAAAGCTATACAAAGGCACCACAAGAACTGAAAACTACAGACCAATATCCTTAATGTACATGAATGCAAAAATCTTTAACAGAATACTAGCAAACTGAATCAAACAGCAATTAAAAGGATCATACAACATGACCAAATGGAATTTATCCCTGGGAGTCAAGGATGTTTCAACATATGCAAATCAATCAATGTGATTCACCACATTAACAGAATGAAGGATAAAATATGATCAATGCAATAGATGCAGAAAAAGCATTTGATAAAATTCAACATTCTTTCATGATAAAAAATCTACCAAGAAATTAAATATAGAGAAAACTTATCTCAACACAATAAAGGTCATCTATGAAATGCCCACAGTTAACATCATATCCAATGGTGAAAAACTGAAAGCTTTTCCTATTAAGATCTGGAACAAGGTAAGGATACCCTCCGTTGCCACTTCTATTTAATATTGTACTGGAAGTCCTAGCCAGAGCAATTAGGAAAGAAAAGAATAAAAGGCATCCAAATCTGAAAGGAAGAAGTAAAATTATCCCTGTTTGCAGATGACATGATCTTATATGTAGAAATCTCTAGATTCCCCCCAAAAAAAACAGAACTAATAAACGAATTCAGCAAAGATACAGGATATAAAATCAACATGTGCAAATGAGTTATGTTTCTCCACACTATCAATAAACTACCCAAAAAGGAAATACAATAAACAATTCCACTCACAATATCATGAAAAGTAATAAAATACTTAGGAATAAACATAACCAAGGAGGTGAAAGACTTGGATACTGAAAACTACAAAGCATTGCTGAAAGAAGTTAAGGATGACAGAAAGATATAATAAATAGAAAGATATCTTCTGTTCATTGTTTGAAAAATCTAATAATGTTAAATGTCCATACTACCCAAAGTGATCTACAGATTCAACACAATCCCTATCAACATCCCAATAATACTTTTACAGAATTTTAAAAATCCCAAAATGAATATGAAATCTCAAGGGGCTCCAAATAGCCAAAATAATTTGAAAAGTTATGGGACCTCAAACTTTCTAATTTCAAAATATATTGCTAAGAAATAGTCATCAAACCAGTGGTACAAATAAATAGACCAGTGGAACAGAATAGGGAACTCAGAAATAAATCCTAGCTTATATGGTCAAATGATCTTCATAAAGAATGTCATGACCACTTAATAGTGAAAGGACAGTCTCTTCAACAAATGATGCTGGTGAAAGTGGATATCCACATGCAAAAGTATGAAGTTGGACCCTTATCTTACAGCAGATACAAAAATTAACTCAAAATATATTGAAGATCTAAACATAAGACCTAAAAAACATCTAGAAAAAAACATAGGGGAAAAACTTCATGACATTTCACTTGGCAATGATTTTTTTGGTTATGACACCAAAACACAGGCAATAAAAGCAAAAATACACAAATGGAACTATAGCAAATTTTAAAAACTTTTGTGCATTGAAGAGCACAATCAACAGAATGAAAAGGCAACCCATGGAAGATGGGGAAATTTTTGCATATCATATGTTTGATAAGGGTGTAGAATATGGAAAGAACCCCTGCAACTCAACAAAAGTCATCTAACCTGATTTAAATAATGAGCAAAATACTTGTATAGACATTTCTCGAAAAATGATATACAAATGGCTAATAATCATATGAAAAGATGCTTAACATCTTAATCATCAGAGAAATGAAAATCAAAATCACAATGAGATATCACCTCATGAGATATCACCCATTAGGACAACGACTATTCAAAAAATTGAAAATTACAAGTGTTGGTGAGGTTATGGAGAAGTTGGAACCCTTGTGCATTGTTGGTAGGATTGTAAGATGCTGCATCCACAATGAAAACAGTATGAGATTGCTTAAAATATTAAAAATACAACTACTGGTGCCGTCCGAGTGGCTCAGTTGGTTAAGAGTTAGCTTAAGAGCACTAGCTCTGAGCAACAGGGCTACCAGTTCGATTCCCACATGGGCTAGTGACACTGTGCCAGAGCTGAGCTGCCAACAGATGGCAGAATGGTTCAGCTGGTGAGAGCACATGCTCCTAACAAGACTGTCTGTTTCATGGTGGGCTACACTCGCCTGCAACTAAGACTAAACTCGGCACCTTGAGCAGAGCTGCCACCTGAAAGTCTCAGTGGATAAGGCATGCGCTCTTAACAACAAGGCTGCTGGTTTGACTCCAGCATGGGATGGTGGCTATACCCACCCACAACTAAGATTGTAACATAGCACCTTGAGCTTAGAGGCCACAAGCTGCCAATGGGCAGCCAGATGGTGACTGGCGCCTTCCACTACTAAGACTGAAGAACAACGACTTGGCTGGTCCCCCTCCCCAATTCCCCAACACTTCTCCTCGCCCAACTCCCTCAATTAAAAAAAAATACAACTACCATTTCATCCAGTAATCCCACTTTGGGGTATATATCCAAAAAAACTGAAAGAGTCTTGAAGAGATATTTGCACACCATATTCATAGTAATACTATGCAGATAGTCAAGAAGTGGAAGCAACACAAATGTACCTGAACAAATGAATAAAATAAACAAAATATGATATATACATAGAATATTATTCAGCCTTATAAAGAAAGAAAGTCCTGTCAAATGATTACATGGATAAGTGTTGAGGACATTATACTCGGTGAAATAAGCCAGTCACAAAAGAACAAATACTGTATGATTCCACTTATATGAGGTATATAGTTAATTCCTAGAAACAGAAAGTAGAATGATGGTTACCAGGGGCAGGAAAGAAGGGGAAAAACAGTTGTCATTTAATAGATACAGAGTTTCAGATTTGTAAGATGAAAAACTGTGGAGGTCTATTTCATAACAACGTAATTCTATTTAATCCTACTGAAAGGTACTCTTTAAAAATAGTTATAATGATAAATTTTGTATTATATATTTTTATTACAATAAAAATATTGTATAAATGCATGTATGGGGATGGGGATGGATACATACCAACTTCAGAGCAGTAATTATTTCTGTAGAGGATAGAACATGAATGGGATTAAGGAGGGGTTAAATTTTATTTATTATCAATAAATCTGAATCAAAATATTTTAACATTTGTCAAATATGGGTGGAGAGTACATAGGTATTTGCTATTATATATTATATTCTGCACTTTTTTATTTGAAATACTCCATAATTATATGTGTTCTATTTAAATTCCCAGACTTATAAAATGTATTGTCTGAGACTTCACAAATAACAAAGGGAGGAAAGGGATTTGAATGCAGGTCTACCTAATTCTAAACCCCTTAAGAGAAATACTTATTCTAAACTAATGGTTATATAAAGTTTTTTTGTTTGTTTGTTTGTTTGTTTTTTTAAGGGCAGTGTCACTGGCCCTCATATGTGGGATCTGAACCTGGGCTGCTGGCGCCCCAAGCCAGCTCTTAACCACTGCGCCACTCGGCCGGCCCTATAAAGTTTGACTTAAATGGCTGAGAATTGATTTTTAGTGAACTAATTTTTCTTATCTAATTGTCTAATGCAATCAGCACTTCCAGGGTGCTTCTGACTTACATAGTTGATAACCAGCTAAATAAATTGTGCTTGTTGAATATCCTCCATATTTCCAAATTTCTTCCTAGTTCCTACTCATATATACTATATCGTTATCCTTGTTTTATACTTGCTATTACCTATCTATTAAAAAATCCTAATTGTTTTATATTCTCCATTCTTTGCAGATCTCAAATTTAATTGAAAACCTAAACAGAATACTGAAGTTAGACAATAATGTTGGCATAGAAACATGTCCAGGAGTTGGAGTGTAATTCATTCTCCATCTTCTGTGAATTATGTAAGAACGTGGCACAAGCATAACCACTGGGTGCAGTAAACTATGAAGTCAACTTTTGTTCCTATGGTCATTAGAGCTGTTCAGCAGTCCTTATCCAGAAGGCAAATTTTTGTCATATGTAAATGGTATGTATGTGTGATAAAAAGAATGAGAGTCTCTATGAGCCGCATACATTCTGCTAAGCACATGGCAAACAAACTAAATGTTAGTTAACTTCTCTGGTCCTCAATTTTCTTGTCTCTAAAATTGGCTGTTGAAAACTCTCCTCCATTTCTGAAATTTTATGACCTTAATTGACTCTGTGTAAAAAAAATAAAATTATCCAGCTACTCCCATGTATCCTTTTATATCTATTTTAAAATACTTGAACAAAATATTGTGAACTTCAGAAAACATTAAAAACATTTACTATGAGAATTAGTCTGAATTTCTACAGATTAAATGGCATGAAGAAACCCTACCATTTCATAGACAGTTTTAGCAAGTTCTAAAATTTTATCTCGGCCGGCCGAGTGGCTCAGTTGTTTAAGAGCTCACTCAAGAATGAAAGCTGAGCTCTGAGCAACAGCAGTTCGATGCCCAGCCTGAGCTGAGCTGCCCCTAAGCTGCCAACAGCTTGCAGGATGCCTCAGCTAAAAATAAATAAATAAATAAAATTTTATCTCATCTAGAGATTATCTGCAAACAAATACTTTCTTCCAATATTTGGAAAGGCTGTAGAATAGCTCACTGTTCAGAAAGAGCTTTGATTTTGGTCAATGGCAACCTACTTTTAAGTGCTGATTATTTTGGGGAGGGGGGGTGGGTAGTCACCATTCATAGATTTTATTGCTTATTACATAACACTGGCCATTATTATATCAAATCTTTAACAGCCTCACTAAGGTCATTAACTACAAAGTTTAACCTTGGTTTAACTATTTTACTAAATATTTAATAAATCCCTTTTTATAGATAAAAAATACAATTATTCAAAGTAATTTCTGTTTTCATATATCAAACAAGATAACTCTACTTGGTTCCTTTGACCTAATGAAATCTAATGAAAGTCTTCATCTAATAGTGCACCACCTTAAAATCCCATTTGCTATGTGGTGCATATCTAAAAATTATTTTTGCTTGTAAAGAACAGTACTATTTCTAAGAAATTGATTCCATGTCTGTCATTATCATTAAATTATTGTTATCTTCCAAATTCAACAGTGTTAATACTCCCTAAATGTTATTGAGACTTTCACCTAAATCCTGTGCTTTCCTTATAGTATAAATATCTGGCATGAAGTGTGGATAAGATTCATAGTAGATTTTCATTCCCTTATATCATTTTAATATTTATATGAGTTCCAATGATTACAAATAAAAATGATCTACGTCCCAATTTATTAATTTGTTCAGCATCTGTTTGCTACTTATTATAGAAGACAATTTCTCATTTTTTAGTAGCTGATATTTCCTGTGTTAGTGTGTGAATATACTCATTTTCTTTGAGATTCAGGTGTACCAAATAAGTGCATGTTCTCTCTATTTAATAGTATTTCAGATTTTCTAGAGTATTTATCTTCATTGTCTCCTCTGCTACTATAATACGTTAATTTGAAAAACATACTCATTGGCATTTTATACTTCAGTTTGGTAACAAGGCTTCATTATTATTTAACAAGCACAAAATTTTAGTGTAGTTGCCTTCTTATGCTTAGTTACTATTTGTGTGTTTAAGTGAGACTGTACTTATTGGAACATATTATATTGTATTTCAAATAAAAATTGTTCATAGGTAAGAGTGAATCATCACACATAAAATCTGGTGTTTATGCTAAATCAGACAAAAATCTTAGAACCAAAAATTAAGTTAAAAGAGAAGTTAACTTTGAAAAACGAACACTCCAATGCAAGCAAATAAAAAAGAAGCTTTTCATAGCCAAACATCTTTAATATATATTTTTTGTATGAATCATTAGGAAACTAACAGTACATAACAATGACAAGACCGGTGGGAGTGAAAAGGGTGGGAGAGAGGGCAGAGATCTTTGCTGGGAGTCAAAATAAATCAGGTATATAATTAAAGCAATTAGATGGACAACTCGGGCAAAAAAAAGTTTCTCTTGATTGATTGAAGTAATTCAGGCAGAAGTGGGTCTGGGTTGCATTGTCTGAATTTTCTTGATGTTCACCTAAACTCTCCACCTCACTTAGATAGAGGATTTTAAGGGATGCTAGAACCCTAGAAGAAGCTCATTATGGAAATGAACTTTTATCAATCTACAACAGGGCCTGGAGTCTTCAGAGCCATATAACCTATTCTTCGACCCTGATTCCAAGGCCAATCCACAAAAGTCAAATTACAACACAGATTTCAGAGAAAAGATATAATTATTGTTATGCCAGCCTGGCCTTGAAAAATAGCTGGAGTATTGGGAAAGAAAGGAGAGGTTTAGAAATAAGCTATTAAGAGAACAAAAGCAGGAATTTACTGAAAAGCTGTCCACTAACTCTAATTTAGAAGAGGGGGTCATTGCAGGCAGGCACGTGTGCAACACTCAATATCATTTTTTTCAAATGGACTCTTAAAACCTGACCCAATTATCTAAATCCTGGCATTCGTACAGTTTTCTCATTGGATTCTAGCAATGGGTTTTTATTTTGACATGTTGTAGTCTGGCGAAAAATGTGTTCCCATGACACGGGTTTTGACTGCAGCTGTTTGATGACAATTACAAGTTCATCCCAATGTTCTCTCACAAATGTATGCGATGCTGCCACCTCTGCAGCTCTGGTTTTCAAGGTACCCGGTTGGTGTTTAAATGTTCCTCCATCTGACAAAGTAGTGCTGATGACATCTTTGAGAAATGGTGACCACTCTGCCAACTCTTTGTCAGGCTTCTCTGACAGACCTCCAGGATATCCATCTAACTTCAACTGACATCCAAGGCAGTCACGTTCCCAGTTCCTTTATCAAGTTTTAGAAGCGTGGATTTCTGACAGTACGATGATCCACACCAGATTTCTTCTGACTAGAGAAGAAGCCCCTCAACTAGCGATAATCACGGCATTGCGTTCTGTTGAATTGGGCCAAATCTCCAACAACAGAGGAAGAGAATCAAGGCAGAAACATAATTTGAAAAGCGGCTTTAGTGACTTGTCCCATGTCTGAGACTGAGTTATCCTAAAATAAATGACACTTAAAATTCTTCCATTAACAAGAAAACAGGTAAACAAGACAATATTTATTTGTTTTCAGAAATTATTCTGACATGCGAGGTCAGACAATTAAGTTTGCAAACTTACCACCTTGCACTTACAAGGTGGAAAGTTTACGAACTTAATGGTCCTACCTCATATGTCTTTCAAATAAAAAGATTTTCTTCCTTATATCACACAACCTTATTCAGAAAATCCCCTTTCTACTGTGATTTCACAAAACATGCTTTTATACACAACTGCATGAGCGTGCACGTGCCTGTAAGCTTCAGATGGAAACCTTTCCCAAACAGATGGTTCTTGCTTTAAACATGTATAAATTATGGCTTTGACAGAGAAGAGCATTTAAAAACGCTGCTATAGGAAGGAATCAAGTCTTTAGAAAATGAATAGAAAGGATGTAGAAATAAACCTTTTCCATTAAATGTTAAATCTAAATGTTCAGACTCTAGTCACCTTACGAAGAAGCATGACGGAAAACACCGTGAATTTTCTTATCTTTGCTTCCTGGCTTTAAGTTAGCAAATCCCATGTTTCTGAGCTTTAATTGTCCATCAACGATATGTTTCCAAATTTAATCTACTTCTTGGCAGTAGACTCAGCAAAACATTTGTTCCCTTTCTTCTGCATACAGCTGCAATCAATTGGATGCACAAATAGCATGAAGGATGCTACTGGGAAATCTCTGCCCCTTCATGAAATGGAACAGAAATTTGGATGATGGTAGTTTTTACACAATCAAAACAAAACAGAGCAGAAGAGATAATCAAGCTAACACTCTCCAAGTATGCAATTGGAAAGGCTTATTTTCCCCTAATTCATAATGCTTTCAGTATTCTTATATATTCATAAACTCAGTTTAAGGCCATGCCAAAGGAAAAGTCACTGGTATTATGGCCATTAATTAAGTGAGTAGGGAAATAGGAGCATGCAGAGGGTTTTTACATGGTCATTTATCCATTAAACACATTCACAAAATCTACAAGCTATTAGCATGGTAGCTCAGTACAAATACTGAGATAATCATTTTCTTTAAAATTCACATATGTAGTCTTGTGATAACTCAAGCTTATTAAATACCCCAAATACCATTAGCCATTCATCCCTGGCACCAGGGTAGAATTTCCTCTTGTGTGAAATTTAAAATATGTAATCTTCACTAAGTAGCACCATTTCCTTCATTTAAATTAAAAGAAAGTACCTATGATCAGGAAAGAAAAGTTACTAATTTTATATGCTTTGGGAATTAAAGTTTTTCCAAGTTGGGCCTAAATGGCTAATACCAAATTAAACATTTCACTTGAACTGGCTGGCCAATTCAAAGAAACAGGGAAACAAGTTGTTATACCAAATTCCTTATAGTCACTGAGGAAGGATGGAAAGTGAGAAGATAAGCAGATAATACAGTAAATCAGAAACAGTTCCTAGAAAAGTCATAAGAGAAAAATTCTAAGGTGTCTTAAATTAAATTACAGCAGGCTGAAGGTGAAAGAAAGGGGTAAGTGGTTGATCAGTTAATGGAGCTATGGGACAAAACCAACAAAACACTGCTCACATTCCTGAACATATGTTAAAACTTTGAATCAACTTACAGGAAGGTATCTAAAAAAAAGTAGTTAACCCCCAGAATCCTGTTGATGCATGAACTGTACAGACTGCTGTCCACAACCAATTCAGAGACATCAAATATTTCTTCCTTGCAGACTATGCACCTATCCCAAAACTTTGTCTGCTTTACCATCTCCTGCACCCCCTTATCTAGCCCATATAAATTCCTTCAAAACAACATACATCTTTCTTCCGCAGACCTATTGTATGAAAGGTCACCGTCAACTCCAGGACAGCAGACATGTTACTGGTTCTAACATGTAACCTAGGCCTGTTAGTGGTGGTTTAGACTGCATGCCCCAGGACCTGGTCCTTTTTCTAACTAGCACATGGCTCAACAAACCCTTTCTTTTAGGACACCTTTTGGCCCAAAGGTTTTTGTTTAACAGTAAGTATTTAGTACAATTAGAGGAGGAACTCAGTAGCTATAGCAGAGATCAATGATAACAATCACAGCAGGGAAGTACTTCTATACCTAAACGTGAGAAGTAAAACAATGATCATAATCATGGGAGATTTTTTTTCATGACTTTGGGGTCGGAGAGAATTTCTGAAGTAAAAATCACAAAGCATTAACCTTAAATGGTGATATGGATAAATTATACTACATTACAATTAGGAATTTCTATTCATTAAAAGACACCATTAAGAGAATAAAAGGGTAAACCAACAGTGGGAAAATACACTTGCAAAACATATGAATAACACATGTTCATATTCAAGATATATAAAAACACAAATAAGAAACAATCAAACCAATAGAAAAATGGGTAAGTCTTGAAGATGTACTTTTCAAAAGAGGACATCTAAATGACCAATAAACATTTGAAAAGGTCCTCAACCTTAACCATCAGGGAAATGCAAATTTAAACCACAAATTCAAGCCATAACAAATACACTTGCTTTGAAAAAATTAAAAAGACTTACAATTCTAAGCAATATTGTGGAATTTTCATATATATTGTTTGTGGTAGGATAGAAACTACTTTAGAGCATCTTTCTTTTTTTTTTTTTGAGGGCAGTGTCACTGACCCTCCTGTGGGACCCGAACCGGGGCCGCTGGCATCCCAAGCCAGCGCTTAACCACCGCGCCACTCGGTCGGCCCAGAAACCACTTTAGAATCTAGTTTGATATATATTTTTTTAAATTAAATTTATTGGGATGACAATGGTTACTAAAATCACATAGTCTTCAAGTGTACAATACTGCCATTTATGACAACATGGATATTTTTGCTTCTACGTTTTGTTTTTATTAAATTTTTTTGGGGTGACAATTGTTAGTAAAGTTACATAGGTTTCAGGTGTACAATTCTGTAATGCATCATCTATATATCATATTGTATGTTTACCACCCAGAGTCAGTTCTCCTTCCATCACTATATATTTGATCCCATTTACCCTCATCTACCACCCCCTTCCCCCCTTACCTGCTGGTAATCACTGAATTATTGTCTGTGACAACATGGATCTTGAGATTATTATGCTAAACGAAATAAGTGAGACAGAAAAAGCCGAGAACCATATGACTTCACTCATATGTGGGATATAAAACTGAAAGCAACAAAGGAACAAAACAAACAAATAAAGAAACAAGAACTCATAGACACAGACAACAGTTTAGTGGTAACCAGAGGGTAAGCAGGGAGGCTGGATGGTAGAAGACGGTAAATGGGGTCAAATATATGATGATGGAAGGAGAACTGACTCTGGGTGGTGAACACACAATGTGATATATAGATGATGACTTACAGAATTGTACACTTGACACTTGACATATCTTTTAAAGTTGAAGATACTCATATCCTGTGGCTCATCCATTTCCCTCCTGCATGTAAAATAAAGTTAAGAGCAGCAGTGTTTGAAATAGCCAAAAATTGAAAACAATTCAAAGGTCCACCAACAGTAAAATTTTTATTCTGTGGACTATTTACCCAAAAGAGCACATATAACATGATAGCTTTCATATAAGGTTCGAAACAGGCAAAACTAAAATATAATTTTTAGGGACACATGTTTTAGTGGAAACTTTTATAAAGAAAAGCAAAGAAATAGTTGTCAGAAAAAAACATAATAGTATATGGAGGAGTTAGGGAGCTGTAATCAGGAAGAGACAAGTAGGAATTTGGGGGGTAGGGGGCTGGCCATGTTCTATTTTTTGACATTGGTGGTAGTTACTTTGACATTCACTTTATAGTTATTCATCTAACTGTGCACTGATGTTTTGTGCTCTTAATATGTGTATCATATTTCCCTAAAATGGTTTTAAAAGGTAAAAGGCAATTCAGTAAGTGAAAAATTGTGGAGATCACAAATGTAAACCTATAAGATTATTTTCAATCATGTTCATGTTATGCAAATGGTACTTGTGCTTTGGAAAAATTGATAGCAACATACATAATCCAGAAAGCAGTATCTCAAACAGTTTATACAGAACAGAAGAAGTGCTGTGGAGAACTTCGTTAAATGACTCAAAGAGTAGCTGTAATGATGGTGAAGATGTGCCAAAGATGCATATGAAGGATTACAATAACATTACTTCATGAAACAGAAAAGGAAACACTTTAATATATTATTTATAACCATTATGTATAAACAAAATAAAATTAGTTTGTAAAAAACTAATCAAACAATGACCAGAGAAGTAAGAAATCAGGAAGCAGATTTCTATTTCTTGCCAATCTTTGTATCTAATCTGGTCAGGCTTCACTGCAGTAAAAGCCAGATGATCTTGTGTTATCTTTATGCCATCACTATTCTAATTTTTCCTTCCTGAAAATCATGGTTCTTTCCCCCCCCCTTTTCCCACTTCGACTCAACTCAAACCCTACATCCTCTCCTTCCTTATTTTAACCTTTCTTTTATTTTTATGTGTCCATTTCTATATATTTTAGCCTCTGCTTTATATTCTGTACTGAATGCATATCATCAACCAGGCTGTAAGATTTTTTTACATAATTTACTTGTTATTCTTCATGCCCTACAGAAGTTATGCTGAACTCAGTTAGATAAGAAAAAAGCCACTGGGAAGTTGTATGTTTGTTTAAAATATAGATCCCACAGTGTAACACCCAGATTTTCTAATTCAGAAAGTCTAGAGTGGAGCTCAGGAGCCAGCAGTTTTAAAATAGTTTAACAGTGGTTCTGACATGCAGTGAAGATTGAGAATGACCCACATTCTTAGCAGGTGGATGAAATAAATCATTATATAAGAAGCTCTAAATAAATGTTGATTGCTTGAATAATGAAAGAGCATAAAATGTGGAAGTTTTATCCCTAATCAAATATAGTTCATAAAAGGAATTTATGTTTCATCTTTTTTTTTAATTAAAATTTACCGGGGTGACAATGGTTAGTAAAGTTACATAGGTTTCAGGTGTACAATTCTGTAACACATCATCTATATATCACATTGTGTGTTCACCATCCAGTCAGTTCTCCTCCCATCACCATATATTTGATCCCCTTTACCCTCCTCCACTACCCTCCTTCCCCCTTACCCTCTGGTAACCACTAATCTATTGTCTATGTCTATGAGTTTTTGTACATCTCAACTGAAGCATGAAAGGTAATTTGCCCAATGCCATATAATTAGTGAGTGAATATCAAATATGGACCAGAAAGAATTTTCTTAGTGCTGGTCAAATGTTCTTTCTACTGCTGTAGAGTCCCAATGCCAGTGGCAGAATCCCGATGAAATACTGCACAAAATATTTCATTAATTTAAGAGATTCAAGATTCTCATTTAAAAGTTCCATTATTAATCAGCCACATCAAATGTTGCTGCATTTGGTTAGAATAGTCTATAAATTACCTTACCTCTTGCAACCTATTAAACTTTTTTGCTCTAATTTTGTGAGACTTTGCCCTTGGACAGATCTAATGATTAAGATCCATCAAAGAATCCTCTTACCCTTGTTATAGAGAACCAGATACATAATATAAATTATGATCATAATGAATGCTCCAATATTTAATATAGATTTGATAAAATGTAAAGAAGATTTGAAAACACACTTGTAGTTTGTAGTTTAGCCCTTTCCACCTTGCTGAGTTCCAAAAACAAAGAGAAATTCTGAACAGGGAATTTTCATTTCTCTATTCATTATTTCTAATTGCCCTAATACTTTTGCAATTATGTTCTATTTCCTATCCAAAACACTCATTAATGATACGCACTTGCTATTCTGATATAATCATTCTTCAACTAAAGAAGATGATGTGACAAAATTTAGATTATAAACTGAGCAAATTATATGCCGTTTTATAAACGGAACATATTAGCTCTCACCCTTTACCTTCTCTCCTTTTTTCCCACTCATCTCCCATTTTTAAATTCATGCCTCTCAAAATCATAAACACTTCAATAAACAATTCCTTAACCTACTTTCTGATCACAAGTAAGCTGGCCTTGTACCTAAACTGCCAAGACAGCATGATGGCAGATTGTTTTTGGCATAATTTCAAATATTATGATCACTAACAAATTAACTGGTCAATTGAATAAGACCAATTAAGAATGAAAGCATACTTTACATAGACAAACATAGCCAACCATATTTTCATTGCATGAAAGAAAAACCATATAGAAACTAAATAAGATTTTGATTTTAAAACATTTAATTTTGTCAAACTTACCTATGTGGCAGAAAATTATGAAACAAATCTTATCAGATATAAGAGATTTGGATTAGTATATTTGAATCAAAGATTTTCTCCAAACTGAACTTTACTCTCAATTCATTTAGCAGTATATGTTTAATGCATTTTAAAATCAAGTGGACTGATTTTACATTAAGAATAAGCAATAATAAATAGTAGATTAATATATGCAAAGAAGTAATCAAGGGCCAGCCGAGTGGCTCAGTTGGTTAAGAACTTGCACAAGAGTGCAAGCTCTGAGCAACAGGGTTGCCGGTACGATTCCCACATGGACCAGTGACACTGCGCCCCAAGCTGAGCTGCCAACAGGTGGCAGGATGGCTCAGCTGGTGAGAGCACGTGCTCCTAACAACAAGACGGTGTGTTTGGTGGTGGGCTATGCCCGCCTGCAACTAAAGACTGAACTCGGCACCTTGAGCTGAGCTGCCACCGGGTGGCTCAAGAGATAGAGCCTGCGCTCTTAACAAAGAGGCTGCTGGTTCGACTCCCGCATGGAATGGTGGCTACACCCACCCGCAACTAACTGAACACAGCACCTTGAGCTGAGTGGCACGACTGGACTGGGAGCTGAGCTTCTGTGCCCTCCACAACTAAGATTGAAGAATAACAACATGGCTGTTTTCCTTCCCCAATTCCCCAACACTGTTCCTCTTCCCCAATTCCCCAAGAAAATCTTTAAAAAAAAAAAGAGTAATCAATGAGCATATACAAGGTACTATGCTAAGTATTATGAGGGACATGTGACCACTTGCCTCCAAATCGTTACATCATTAAGGGAACAAAAAGAAATGTATAATGGGACAGCTGCTGATAAGGGATTTTTATAATTATGCAGTCTTCTTTATATCTAGGACAGTGGTTCTTAACCAGGGCCAGTTCTGCCCTCAGGGGACATTTGGCAATGTCTGAACACATTTTTGGTTGTCACAACTGGTGAGTGGATAGGCAGTACTACTAGCATGTGGTGGGTAGACACCAGGGATGCTGCTAAACATTCTATAATGCACAAGACAGCTTCCCCTCCAACAAATAATTATCCAGTATAAAACGTCAGTAGTGCTAAGGTGGAGAATCTTTGGTCTAGAAGGAGAGACAGAAAATCACTGTGAAATCAGATTTTTGTTATTAAGGGAAAATTCAGTGGAGCTACCTACCTCCCTTAGTCATATAAATATAAGACCAGTAGGTAGACCAGTAAGCTGAGTTTGTTACAACTGGAATTCTCTTTGGACCTACTCACCATTGTAGAATGACATGCTTTGGGAACAATGAGAAAACACATATGGAGGGCTAAAAGATGTTATTTTGGAGGGCTAAAAGATGTTAGTGTGATGCAGGGCACATACAGCAGTAGCAATCATACAGCTGAGCAAGGGCCTTACCGCAGTAGGAGATATCCAACGGGTCCTGGAGGACCAATGAATTATGCAGATTGACAATGTGTAGACTATACTAAAAGAGTGAGGCTGATGAAACTCCCACTTCTATCTATGAGGCTTTTGGAAGAAGAGTCCTTTGATTAGTCCATAGTCTTTGTGAATGATACACCAGAGAAAAAGGTCTCTGGAGAAAGATACTAAACTTTTTATAAGTGAAGACGAACAATTGATTATAAAAACAAAGGTTGAAAGATACTGTGCAGATCCACCAAACTGGTGAAGCAGGTCATACATTACTGTAAAGGTTGCCATGGCTCTGTTCAAGTACCTTCTGCCTGGCAGTGTACCCATTCCCCCAGATGCTGTGAAAGCTGACTGCTAACAGTTCATAGCTGCCTCTGTTCTCGGGAGAATTGAGCTTCACTGCCAAGAGCTTCTTCACCTGGGAGGCTATGCATCCTGTCCCAATCGCCCTATGACTGACTATAATATGGGTGTAAAAACTCTAGCACCCTTGTCTCAAAGACAGACAATTCTATAATTTGATTTCTGCTCCAGACTTCCCTTTCCCACCCCCCCATACCCTCTACTGCAGATCAAGTCAAAGCTAGACTTGACCTGAGACCATATCCTTTCTCAGTTTTTTTTCCCCCTTACCCTAGCCTGCCTCCACTTCTTCCTTTAGGTTTTTCCCTAAGAGCATGTACTCAATAAATTATTTTCATGCCGAATTCCTGTTTGAGACTCTGTATTTAGGGAATCTGAAATACAACATACATGAAATCAAGAAATGAAACTAGAATGTAGGACATGATAGCATGGAAAGAATGACTCATGTTCTGTGCAGGGGCAGAGGCAGGAGACAGGACTGGGGTGCACGACAGACAGGAAGTTAAAAGTGAAATGCTTGTGCGAAGCTGGGACTCTCTAAGGATCATATCCTCACACAATAGGTAAACTGTAGGTCGTCACTTAACATCCTTGATAGCTCTGTGACATTGAATGAAAGGATGTATTAACACAACCAATTTTATCATAGGCTAATTAATATAAACAAGAATTAAGTTCCTACGCATCTCATCAATGTTATAACAAAACTACATTATTTGACAACCTGATGTACTAGAAAAACCCTACCTACCGACAGAAGGAAGCCTGGGCTTTGAGTAACAACAACATCAAAAAAAGTCTACAGAAAAATCAAAACCCCTAGGATTTTACCTCATTTGGATTTAGAATCCTAATACATATTATCTGCATAGCCCAGGGACTTAATAGCTGAGAAATCCACATAACCTCAGTCTGGGGTAATACATGGCAGATAATGATACATGGCAGATGTAAATGCATAAAGCTCTGAGGGACTTTTCCCGCGATGTTCCTACAGAAGAAAATAAGCCCAAATAACAATGTGTTCATAATTCAATGAAAAAGAATATGAAGAGGAGCAGGAAAAGGGAATTACCTCCCCAGATATCCAGACTTAGAAAGGTATATAAATTTCTATTTTTTAGCAATGAATGGCACAGAGATGGAAAAATAGAACACAGCAGCATAATAATTAATAAAGAAACAGACCTCAGGAGTCCAGCTCCTGGCCAAAAATCCTACGTGTGATTTCTCAGGTCCAGCCATAGGCAATTACAATGGCTTTACCTGGCAAGCCTTGTGGGGTGAACTGTCCTCCCATCACAGTCTCGGTGCACAGCCAGAGTGTTATGGTCTCTGAAAGGGGTTGCCGTCAGGGACTCAGGATCCCTGGCTGCACCTTCCTTTAAACACACCTGCATTCCTAAAGGGCACAGTGCCTCCATTCCAAAGCCTCTTTCTGGAAGGCCTTTGGCAAAGGCCTTCCCTCAGGTGTCTCTGACAAAAACCTCTAGATGGGGGTGGGGGGCACTGTTTCTCCACTCTAACTCAATATTCAGTACTTTTCCATTCCTAACCCTTTCCCCTCTCTCTTCCCTGGTCCTCAGGTCCAGAAAACTGCAGGAGCCTTTTGTTCACAGGACCCTTGACAGTGAGACCATGCCCACATCTATGCTGGTCAACTGGACCCTTGACTGGCATGCCATTCCATGGCGGGTGGGGGTGAGAACAAGGCGACTGGAACTTGCTTTGCTTTAGCATCCTGCTTATGGTGTCCCAGCAAGTAATTAAAATCTTAACTGTCACCTTCATTTTGGCCTGTTTGAATCGGTTACTCCCACACCCAGCAGCCTCAGCTTTCTTCAGCTCAGCTGGATGCCTGACAAGACCTAGATATGTGCATAATACAGTTTGGTATATAACTGAGGTGGTATTACAACCCAGTGAATAAAGGATTAATTATTCATTCAATGCTGTTGTGACAATTGGTTCTCTAAGCAGGAAATAAGACAAAATTTGATCCCTGCTTCAAGGGATGTGACAGGAAATGTTTAAAAACCCATTCTGTGGAGGCTTGGGTGTTGGGGGGCTGATTTCTGGCACTTGCCAATTTCTGTGGTGTAAACACTCCTACCAGAGATAATGCAGCTACTGTGGTGATACCCTGAAATGCAGGATTGGGAAGGGGTGCACCCAATCATGTCTCGCAAGCTGATCCCAGCATAACACTGATGCACCACACAACATGCAAAATATTAACTCCAGAGAGAGTATAGATTTAAATGTGAAAAGCAAAACTTTAAAACTTACAGAAAAAATAGATTACTATATGACAAGTAGATAAGAAAGAAATTCATAGTAAGACCAAAATAAGTACAAACTTCTTCCACACTATGAAGTCACATTGATAATAGTGAACATTTACTTATATTTTCCAATTCTTAAGTATTCTATGTTACTTTAGATCATCAAGGGAAAATCCTAGCACTTAAAATTATATAACAACATGAACAAATGAAGACAGAGATTTCTTTTTTAAATGCATAGTGTTAGCTACACACTTATAGCAGGTAGGTATAGGGTACTATTTAGAAGGGGATCTTCAAAGCCAAGAAAACCAACTCATTATAAAAGCCTTGTTCTTGCTGCATTTCATTAACTATGCATTTATTTCCTCAAGCTCATTTCCCATTACATTCTCTAGAATTGTAATTTATGTCCACCCTGCCATCAGCAAATGTATTTCTTAAATTTCAAATAATGGGGGAAGAACACAGAAATAGCTGAAAAAAGCAAATAAACAATTTCTGTAATGAAATGATAATGCTCAATGCAGGGTGGTAATTATACTGTAAGAATTATTTCAATAATTATCAAATTTTATACATTTAAAAAGGAGTGTTATATGTTAAATACATTTTATTATCACATTAGGTGACTTTAATTAATAATTAAAATAAAGGTTGAGATGCATTAAAAATTAATTTGTTACGAACATTGATCATAATAAACAGCATATAACTAAACTAATGATAAACATTATAATATCTATGAACAAAATAGTTGGATTCAGAACTTCCTCAAAAAGGTTCCCTCTTTAGCTTTGCTTGCTATAAGCACATTAAATACGTTATTTAATTATGGAATTATCATCATAAATGAAGTATTTCATGGTGAGTCATTTATTATCAAAAGTAAGCTATTGAAAGGATGAAAAGAGTTGAGGTTGCTATACTCGTAAGGGGAATGGAAAATTATACATCAGGCCATAATTTTAGATGTACTATTCTCTTTTATTCTGTTTGATTCTACCCTCGCAGCTATATAGAGCAGAGCCACAAAAGGGAGAAAACACTTTATTTCACCTCTTCATTCTCGGTTGGAGAAAAAAATATATTGAAATGGAACCAATAGCCTTTGCAAGTTCACCAGCTAAGACATATTTCTGCCTCCCTCTTGCAATCACATATTAAATGGATATCAGAAGACCAGTATAGAGCACACCACTGTGGTTCACAAACACGTCTGTGCATAAACATCTTGGGGTACTTGTTTCAAATACAGGTTTCTGGGCTTCACACAAGTGATGTTCATTTAGAAGACAGCATCCAGAAATCTGTATTTTTCAGTACATGCTTCCCTCCAAAATTATTCTGATTTAGCCCATTTGTAGATAGACTAGCATTTTGAAAACCACGGCTAAAGTTTCCTGAGCAATGTTTGTGTTTTGGTTAGGGGTCGGGGCAGGATGTGTTCATGTATGTATATCAGGAAGTGGGAGCAAAGGAGTTATGGTAGATATCCTTTGTTTTCTTGTATGGTTTGTTTCTTTGTTTTCTGATATGGTAGGTATTCCTTTCTTTGTATGATGTATATCCTTTTCTTATTGTATTTAGCTTTATGGGTCAATGAACAAAATCAAAGATCTATATGCTTTTGTGCTTATGGTGTTCCATCTACCATTGTTTAAGGGGATGTCTTGAACATTCCATCCACTCAACCATCATTTTACCTTCTAAATGAAGTCTTAAATCTGTCCATTTTTCTGAATTCCACTGCCAATATTCCAGTCCAGGCCACTCTTAACTCCTATCTGAACTCTAGCAATAACCTCCTAACTGGTCTTTCCCCCAGGCTTACTTCCCTCCAATATATTCTCCATGCTTCTGCCATTGCACAGATTCCTTTTTCCCCACAAGATCTTTAAAGAGCTGGTCCAATTTACCTTGCCAGCATCTTCTTCATAACCTCTCCTTGTTCTCCACACATCTTTAGCTTCCTGCAATTCTTCAAGAGTTATGACTTTCCCATGAACATTCTTATGAATTCCCATCTTTTACCTGGTGAACTCTACTTATTATTCATGTCGACTTTTCAAGTGTGTACTAATATCTCCATATTTTGTATTTCAAAACATCTGGAGGAAGGCTTTAGCTTTTGACATTTTTATGTAAATGAGAGGTTGACAGGTAAATAGTTCTGAGAAAAAGGAGACTATTCAGAAACAACAAACAAGAGGCTTATTGCTAATACCCAGTTATTCATGCCCCAAGCTCCTCTCAAAGGACTGGTCCCAATAATACCTAAGTGAGATTTTTAAAATTCTTATTGTAAATAACTTGTCATCTTATATACATAACTTATGTCAAAACCACTAAATTATATTCTTACAGACTATTTCATGTATGTGCATCTACAAATCATCTTCTCTATAATATGGAGAAGACGTCTTCTCTATAATATGGAAATATTTACCCAAAAGAGTAAATATTTATCTCTATCGTACTTTCTTATCTCTCAAGACTGGTTTTTTTTTTTCTTTTGGTAAGCAGAAAGGGTAAGCCAAACTACGCATTTATCTCAGATAGTCTGAAATTTGCTAACCCATCTGTTCAAGTAAAACATTGCAACAAAGCTACTTTTAAATAAAGGCAATCTATAAAATTACTTAAACCTGCATCAAAACAGAAAACCTCAGCATCCAAGATGGATACATTGGCATCATGTAAAATCAGAATTAAAAAAGAACAAAAAGGAAATACAAGTACTATGAAAATCATTGTTGAAAATTAGCATGAGCATACTGAAATACTGTGTTGGCTGGAATGATTGATCCATATTATCAATGAGAAACAGAGTTGCTGCTCATCAAAATGGAAAAGATGTCTGGAAACCAGAGGATTTTAGAGAGTGCCTCTTAGCGCTTCAGAAGTATAATTTCATGAAGGACGACCAAAAACCCAATACCAGCAGCAGCATTGAGAGCTGAGACTTCTCCGGAGTAGTCCCGGCTTACCACACCACCAAGTAATCATGGCCAGGAAAATATTTTGTTGACAGCATACGAACATGAAATGGGTAGTAGAGACAGGAAGTTTGATATTCCAACTACAAGCTGCAGAAATGAGGACTACAGTAGGCATAGCCTCATCCTTGCTTTCTTTGTAGATATTTGCATAATTGGCAAATGTCTGTCTTTTTTTTTCCCTTCCCTATTATGTGAGGAAATATAAGTGGTTGATTGTTAACCTTGTAGTTTAGTCTTTAGGCTACAGGATATCAAAAGGGTCTTGTGGGGCGCTGGCCGAGTGACTCAGGTGGCTAAGAGCTTGCTTAAGAGCGTGAACTCTGAGCAATAGGGTCGCCGGTTCAATTCCCACATGGGCCAGTGAGCCACGTCCGAGCTGCCAACAGGTGGCAGGATGGCTCAGCTGGTGAGAGCACGTGCTCCTAACAATAAGATTGACTGTTCAAGATGGTGGGCTACACCCGCTCACAACTAAATACCAAACTCTGCACATTGAGCTGAGCTGCCACCTGCGTTCCTCAGTGGATAAAGTGTGCGCTCTTAACAAAGAGGCTGCTGATTCAACTCCCAAATGGGATGGTGGCTACGCCCACCCACAACTAAGACTGGACTTGGCACCTTGAGCTGAGCAGCGCAACTGGACTTGGAGTTGAGCTTGCTGCGCCCTCTACAACTAAGATTGAAGGACAACAACTTGGCTGGTCCCCTTCCCCAATTCCCCAACACTGTTCCCCTCCCCCAATTCCCCAATAAAATCTTTTACAAAAAACTGTCTTGTGGGTACAGGAGAAGAGGAACTAAGATCCTCCAGAGATGTATACAGTGACTGATAAGAAGGCAGGTCTCCCTTTGTTTGTATGAAGGTTGGCTGCAATAGGTTAGGTGTAATAGATGTTTGCTGTTGTTGATGCTTAGAAGTTTAAACAGAAGCACATATATGGATGCTATTTGCCAAAAGAAAGGACTGATGAATGTGCTATGTCAACTTTTGGCAACATTTATTATTACCTTCTATGCTATCCCCTCCACTGCAAGAACTTGAAACACTGAAATGGCATTTCCCAGACTACCAAGCCTCCACCTTTGTCTATATATATTTTATGGTTTATAATGAGATGCTTTCACATGAGATTTGGAAGAAGGGAAGCAAAAGCTATCTTCTTCCATGACAGTAGCATGGGAGCCAGATGTTTGGACTTGCCTGATTTTTTTGAAGTAGTTTCTGTGTTCTCCTGCAATTCACCTTTCACAGGACTGAAGAGGATCTGTGAAGCCTTCAGAGGGTTCCTTCATTCTGCATGGTAATAACTCTCGGGTTCTCTGTGGCAGTGAGTCTGAAAGCTGGTGACACCACCCGTGACATTCAGTCCTCCACCTTTCCAATGATTTTATAAGCACCTCGTTCTGTGTGTTACAGCCCTTCCTCCTTGATATAAGCAGTCTGATTTCCTGATTTCCAGAATGAATACTGACTAATTTTAAGTTCCCTACTGTTTTGAACCAAAGAACAAGTTGGAGAAGACAAAATATATTTGATAAATAGATCCCGAAAACAAACTTTAAGTGAAATGAATTAACATCTTAATGGATTATGGTTAAGAGCTCATCAACAAGAAAGCACAAAATAGGCAGTGTCTGACATTAATGTCATCAACCTAACGAAAAGTGAATGATGAAAATAGCAAAGCAGAGATTAAAATATATTTTTTGTGGAAATAGTCAACCAAACTATGTTGAACTTTATGATTCTATAATTACCTCATAAGTTAAAAAAAAAAGTTCCCAAGAAAATCTATTTTAGCCGTAGTCATATAATGACCAGACAAAATCACTGACCCTAATATATGAGTTTCTCCTTTCCTTCCACTAGATTTGAATTAATATTATGATCCTGTACATTGTCCTCTTGAGTCCCAAGTTCTTTCTTTTCCTATTTCAAGAAAACTCATAAACCTTCAGGGTGCTTCAGAGATGCTGGACAGATAGCAGCGGCATTAAAAAAAAAAAAGTTGAAAATAATTCAAGAACACCACACTGAGCATAATACTCTTCAATTCTCATTCGAGTAGTTTTCAAATTATCAGGTAGGAGGTGAAAAGTTATTGTAGCATAATATGTATTTTGTCGAGTATCACACTTCTATTTAATCATTTAATTTTGTAATTAAGGCTCTCCGGGGAATAATTACATGGTGAATGATATCTATAACATACTATACAACAGATTACAATAAATCTAACTGTACTTGATAACTTTTCCTGGAATCTTTAGGCACTTAGTGTACTGATGCTTATACTGTTATTTAATTGATCATTGCTGTATTCACGGTCTTAGCACTTCATTAAGTGTGAGTAATGTTGTGCCTTGTCAACAACCTACACATAATGTACAACTATGACCTTTTCCCTTATTTTCTTTCTCACATAACTTCTGTTTCACGATAAATATAAATCATAGCAGACAATAGATTTTTAAAGATCACTATGCTACTCTCAGGTGCTTTAAGGCACAGAGCCTTTAGCTTGTCTTTCATCAGCAACTTAGCTGTGGCTCAGAGAGCTAAACTGATAAGTCTTTCATTGCTATACCAAGTCTCCAAATTGGGAATTTTCCATAACTATCCTGAAACAAACAAGTGCCATTTTATATGCATTATTTTTAAAATTATATGTGAAATAATTAAATAGGGAATTTAAATGAGAATAGCTATAATTTACTAGCTACTACTTTATACAAAATTCTGTAGTGTTTTGTATATCTTTATTATCTCACTTATTTTTCACAAGAATCCTTTGAATAATACATAATGATTACATTTTATAAATGAGGAAATTGGGGTGGAATCAACTTAAATTACTGTTTAAGTGATCAGGTTTAGAATCTTTGTCTATCTTAAGTCATGATACTGCTTTAAAATGTAATTTTATCGTAGTATAAACCGTGCTGATAGAATCAAGACTTAATATAACCAGCTGCACAAATGCTTAAAATGAGAATATAAATAACAACTTCATATCATTACTTGATTTTCAATAGTACATTATTAGAGTGAAGGTTTTCTGGTTTAGGGAATCTAAATTCATAAAAATACACAGGAAATAGTATCTGACTTTCCCTAAGTCTGTTTTTTCAAATGTGAAATAACTGCTTGCATCAAATTCCCCTCGGTGTGGGGACGGAGGTTTTAAAAGCTCCAAGGATGATTTTTATGAGTTTGAAAACCTTCCCTGAACCCTGATATATTCTGCTGCTTATATGCTATTTCTAAGTTGTCTTAAGGTATTTGTTAAAATAGCTTAGAATGATTTGTTGCTGTTTAATCCCATAAAAGATAGAACTGAAAAGACTAAAGTAAAATCCAGCAAGAGGATGTAGCAGTAGCTGTGACAACTGTAGTAGAAGGTCACAAAAAGAGTGACACCTTCTATTAGGGGAAGATGGAGGATTCTCAGTTTAAAATCTGACTTCATGATTCAAAAGGATTTCTAGTCTTTTGTTCCCCCTTTTCCTCCTAATGTATCCCTCTAATCATTGGTGGTAATGGTGATGCTGCTTTGAGGATGTACAAATGACTCCAGAGTGTCTCTTTATGAAATGATGAGGCAGTTTTTTTTTGAAAACTGGACTTCCTTTAGCTTCAGTTCTTCCCATATCCAATCACCAGGAAAATCGTTATTTACCAACTTCATGAGGTTCCCACTTTCTGAATCAGTTAGGACTCTTTATGTTGTAAGGAACAGAAAACAATTCAAACTGTTTAAACAAATATGGGGATCTTAAGCTCATACAACTGCAAGTCAAAGGTAGGATAGGCTTCAGGTGTGATTTGAGCAGCGTTTCTCTCCAGCTCTGCCATTTTGGTGTGCCGACTTTGTCCTCATACTGGCTGACTTCATGGTAGGGAAATGGCTACCGCAATGCCAGGCTTCACAATGCCCAGCATATTTTCCAAGCAACAACAGCAAAAATTCTTCTGTCACTGCATTTCCCCTTGATTGAGCCAGCTTAGGTTACATGCCCTGAACCAAGGATTTTGGACAGAGAGTAGACATTTCTGACAGGTATAAACTGGAAATGGGATCTTCCTTATTGAAAGCAGAAAGATTTCAAGGGGGATGAGTTTTGTACCAGAAATCTGGATTTTGAGTCCTGTTTTACTGATTCAAATTGGGTGTCTCTGTATTTTCTAGTGTGTTCAACTATGTGCTTGAGTTGTCTGGCATCACATTCAACCTCACATAAAATACTACTTTCATCCATGTTTCTCCTTTTGATTCCATCCATATCCAGGTCCTTGATCTATGAAGATAATCTGCTAGGTCTGGACTAGGATCTTCCTTCAGTTGTAATGCTCTGTCTCAAGAACCCCAAATCTTCCTATCCTCAAGAGAGAAATCAAAGTCAAGACTTCAATTTTTATTTCTAGAAACAATTGTTCTCTGGATGTTTCTTCAACAGCAACATCAAAAAACAAGGTTATGGGCCAGCTGAGTGGCTCAGTTGGTTAAGAGCTTGCTCAAGAGTGCGAGCTGAGCTCTGAGCAACGATGGTTTGAAGCCAGCCTGAGCTGAGCTTCCGCTGAGCTGCCAACAGGTGGCAGGATGGCTCAGCTAAAAAAAAAAAAAAAAAAAAAAAAAAAAACAAGGTTATAATTGCTAGGTAATTATTACATTTGTTATATTTGCTTTAAAAATGACATGAAAGATAGCTTTTATGACACTGTTTTGTAAAAACACTGCCCTTTCGATTTATTTTTAAATAACACTTGTTTTTATTTAATGCTCAATGGCAACTCAGCTCGGGCTGGCCTCGAACAGCTGTTGCTCAGAGCTCAGCTTGCACTCTTGAGCAAGCTCTTAACCAACTGAGCCACTTGGCCGGCCCTGTTTTTATTTAATTTTAACAATAGATGTATCTTCCATGATCAAAAAGATGTAAATAAGATAATATGCATTGATATCCTTCTTTTTCTCTGTAATCTTAGAATCCATTTGAAAACTGGGCCATTTTTTTAAAGTATCTAAAAAGTGTTTATAGTATAGGCAGCAAGATAATCTAATGTAAATTCAACCCTCCAGTTTAGGGATATAGAATGAAAAATTTCCATTATACAAGGAGTCTTAAAGAATAAGTAGGAAGGACGAAAATACACAAGAAGGATAAGTAAACAAGAGCATTATTATGCAGACATTTATGAACCATTAAGCATAATCATAGCTAGGGATATAGCTTTCTGTTTGCTAGAGATAACCACTCTAAACTCTGATTCATAATACTTTCAATGACAAATACAAGAATGTTTGTATTACAAGCAGAATGAAATGCAGTATCTTTGCACAATATGATATAAAAAGCAAAAGAAAAAACAATGTCAATTACTTATGTACTTCTGATCAAAAGAAAAAGACTGAATAATAATCTTGTTACAAGGATGGATAAGATAAACTATATACTTTTTTTTTTTTTGAGGGCAGTGTCACTGGCCCTCATATGTGGGACTCCAACCGGGGCTGCTGGATTCACAAGCCAGCGCTTAACCACCACGTCACTCGGCCGGCCCAAGATAAACTGTATTTTAAAAATGTAGTTTTTCATTGAAAAATTTCCTCAGATGTCATTCTTGCTGCATACTTCAGAAGGTAAAGTTGAAGGTTCCAGTTGAATCAAATTATCAAAGTTTATAGATTGTCATCATTTCATACACCAAACACCCACTGACTTCAATCAGAAGCACCATAGGCAAAGCCACAATAGGATATGACCCTCATTCTTTTTTTTCCCTCAACACTAAATGTAATGACTATCAATTCAAAGATGATAAATAATCACACTTTTATGAAGCTATATTATTTAGACAATTTATAAAAATATGTTGATTTTAAAATGAATTTACATCTTTTCATCTCTATACATAACGTGCAAATATTTTAAAAATTAAACATAGGCCCGGCTGAGTGGCGCAGTGGTTAAGGGCTGGCTTGGGAAGCCAGCTGCCCCCGGTTCAGGTCCCACATATGAGGGCCAGTGACACTGCCCTCGAAAAAAAAATTAAATATAACTGTGAATGGATTTATTTTCTGGAGCTACAAGGGCCTTAGTAGCACTACCCTTCAAGAGAATAACTTGCTAAAAGAACTATATTCAGATTCAAATTTTAATGAGTAGAAACAACTTACATTTTTAGGTTTTGATAAGAATTGAGCTATTTCTGGACAATAAGAAAATTTATGTGGTACTTCTTAATTAAAATTATTCCCAACAAGAGCATCCTGAATAATATACAGTAATTTTTTCTTTACTTCATGGGAACTTAACCAAGTAAATGACAAAATGTAACCCATGGGTAGATCACACATTTAAAACAACATGGAGCATTGTCATGATAGAGGATGAAACCGTTTGTCCATTTCATGTTAATATGTTATTTGTGATCCATGATTTATGGCACACTTTGCAACACACATGGTTCTCTCAACCATAGTTCACACCCAACTGACTGCACTGAGCAAGTTGAAACTGGTCACATGCTTATTACTAAGGTTCAACGTGCCACTTCCCTACTGAAGATCCCTGCCTTTGCATTGGATGCCACTCAGTAGCAGCGTTCACCATATTTTGTGATGACAATGGAAAGGCTCCATGTCACACATCGCCTTTGGTACAGCAATTTCTGTCAAGTAAAAACATTACAGTATGTCCTCACCCACCTTATTCACAGATCTGGCACCGTGTGACTTCTGGCTCTTCCCCAAAGTCAAATGACGGTGAAAGGTAAAGGTTTTGAATTGATTCAGGACATCAAAGCAGCCACGACGGCACAGCTAGAGACACCCATGAAAGAACGGCTTCCAGAACTGCTTCAGAAAGTGGCAAAAACAATGGAATAAGTGTACTTGAAGCAAGGGGGGGATATTTGGGGAGGATTAATGGCAATATGTCTTTTACTGTAATAATTTTTTAAATTTAAGCAATCACCATATTTTTCTATCTATCTATCTATCTATCTATCTATCTATCTATCTATCTATCTATCTATATCCCTTCAACATAAAAAAGATGTTCAAACTCAATTATCATAATAGAGATGCAAATTGAAAGTACATGGAGATTACAGCAAGTCCTCCAATAATGTTATTTCATTCAGTGTAGTTTTGTTAAAATGCTGTTGAGATGCCTTAGGAACTTAAATCATGTTAATATCAATTACCCTATGGTAAAATTGGTTTTGTTACATGTCATTTTGCTTAAAGTCTCAGAGCCTATTGATGACGTTAAGTGCAGACTTACTGTACTATATTTCATCTATCAGATTGGCAAAAATTACGACAAGGTCTTCTGTTGATGGAGCAGTAGAAAAACTGGCACTCTTATTCCCGTGGGTTGGAAAGCAAACTCATGCGACAGTTACAGTGGAGAACTTGGTAATATCTTACAGACACTACAAATGCATACGCTTTTTCACCCAAAAATCCCAACTCTAGGACTTTCCCCTCAAGATACAAATGCAAAAATAGGAAAATACATATGTACAAGGTTATTCATTGCAAGGTAGTATGCAATTGCAAAATATTAGAAGCAATCCAGGTGCTTATTCATAGGAAAGTGGTAGAATAAACTACGTAAAGTGCAAAGAGTATCTGTAGTATGCTAACCTTAGTTTAAGGAGAAAGGGCAATTAAAACAATACATATTCATCTACGAATATTCAGGTGTAAACAAGAAACACAGGAAGGATAAGTCAGAAACAAATTATATTTGTTACTTCCAGGGGGTGCATAGATGTGGGATGAAAGGGTTCGTGGTGATAATGCGATAGAGGGCTTGGGGTAATACTTCTTTTATTATACATTTTTGTTCATAGTTTTAGAAGCATTTCAATATTTCAGATATTTATAAAAGTAAAATTAATCAGGATAGGGAAACTAAAAACTAAAGTGGAAAATAAACAGAATAAAACAAAGAACTTAATGGTACTGCAAATAAACAACATCTCAACACTGGGGGAGGGAGAAAACTAACCCAACTAACTTATTAACTTATTAACAATATACCCTCAGGCTGCAGTCCAAAAAAGCCATGCTAAATAAACACTGAATTCTAGGCAAAAGGTTTGTTTTTCCCAGTGCTATGGGCTAAAAATTCGGAAATACTTGTTTGTGTGTGTATACCAGGATTGAGCAATGGGTGTAGCCTACTGAAGAGAAGGGGAGACAGATTTCTTACTTTCTGAGGAGGGAGTTACAAATCTGGAAACAGTGGAGGTTAGAATGAGTTTTATAGTTTTATATCAGAATCAGAATAGGAGTTAACAGTGTGAGCTCATTGTTTGTCAGATAGATGATCGGTACATATATATATTTCATATATATATATATATATGAGACACATACACACATATGTGTATATATGCATGTGTATATACACACATGTATATACACACACATACACACATACAGATTCTAGCTTTGTCTACTGAAAGTATCTAGAGTAATGGCATCTCAGAAATAATGAGCACTTAGTGTCCAAATTTTGGTCTCTCTATATTAATATCCATCACAAGTATCTAGGAGTTCTTAGAGAAATGACTGGTTACAGATCTGCTACAATGGACGATACCAGATGATCCTGGAATTTCTTGTTGTGTCAGAAAGGCTGCTATACATATGAATAAATGGAAAAGTAGGGAAATCGCTTATTTATAGTAAAATGTCAACTGCTAAACATAAAAGGATTTATAGAATTGCAAAATAAACATTCTTTAACCATCTTAGAAAGTCATGAGTCAGGCAAGAATCATCAATGGATGTTAATCTAGTGGCTAAAAATTTAATGATAAAATTGCATATTAAATCACTTCAAAGTATCTCTCCAAAATATACTTATTAGTTACAAAAGAAAATATGGTAACTTTCAAGTTAGGAAACCTAACAATACCATCTTAACCAAAAGAGCAAAATTAACATTACTTCTAATAGTTATCTTCTGATAGGCTGCATTGAAAAAGACACAATTATCACTTCTCTGGTGTTCCTGCCAAAGATGCATAAGCTGAATATCATCATGAGGAAACAAGAGCCAAATTTAAACCGAGAAACAAAACTCTTAAAAAATATGAAGGTCGGGCCGGCTGAGTGGCACGGTGGTTAAGTGCTGGCTTGGGAAGCCAGAGGCCCCGGTTCGGGTCCCACATATGAGGGCTAGTGACACTGGGTCAGCCAAGTGGCTCAGTTGGATAAGAGCCCACTCAAGAGTGCGAGCTGAGCTCTGAGCAACAGCAGTTCGATGCCCAGCCTGCGCTTAGCTGCTGCTGAGCTGCCAACAGGTGGCAGGATGGCTCAGCTAAAAAAAAAAAAAAATGAAGGTCACGAAAATCTAAGACAAAAAGTCTTCAACACGACTGAAGAACAGCTTTAGATTAAAGAGGGCAAAAGAGCCATAACTAAATGCAATGTGTGACACTGGATTTGTCCTAGAAAGAGATTTTTTTCCTTCTGCTATAAAATCATTGTTGGGCAAATGACAAAATTTGAATAAAGTCTATAGACTAAACACTATGATAATATCAGCAGTAATTTCCTGATTTTGGCAAGCCTGTGGTTATGTTACTGAATACCCTTGTTTTTAAGAAAGTAAGTGTTTAAAGGTCAGGGGGCCTAATGTCAATAATTTATCCTCGAACAATTTAGAAAATATATATACATAGAGACAGAGGGAGTGACAAAAACAAAGTTGATAACATATTAACATTTATAAAATTGGGCAAAGAATGTTCAGACGTTTTTTGTACTCTTCTTGCAACTTTTCTGTACATTTGAAATTATTTCAAAATTAAAAGTTAAAAACAAAAATATTTTTATTTAGGGCCGGCGGAGTGGCGCAGTGGTTAAGAGCTGGCATGGGATGCCAGCGGCCACGGTTCAGGTCCCACATGTGAGGGCCAGTGACATTGCCCTCTTTAAAAAAACAAAACAACAACAACAAAAAATATTTTTATTTAAAATGGGGGCTCAGAAGAAATAAAAATAGCAAAATATTGACATTAACTGATGATGGGTGATAGCTGCAAGGCAGATCATTAGACTATTCTCTACTTTTGTGTATATTTGAAATTTTCAATAATAAAAACCTATAAAACTCTGTAACTAATTTGATTCAGAAGTCTCAACTCACTAAAGTATGAAAGAACCCTCTGCTTTAGTAACTACTACCTACTTTTCTCTGTGGCATCTACTTCCTGTTGAGTACATAGGAATAATGTAGTTTAATTTCATAACTTCTCAGTCACTTTTGATTGTTAAATGATTCTAATTTCAGATAAATATTTAATAACATTACATATTATCATTTATACCACCTAGTTTAACTTCCCCTTCCTTCTAGATGTTCAGATCTCTCTATGACTGCATTAGTCTGATTTTGGGTTGGTGATATTGAGGGTATGTAGTCTATTCTTTTTCATCTCTTTCTCTCTTCTTGCTCATCCCTCCCTTATCCTTTTTCCACTATGCAAACAGTGGCTGAGGAGAAGGGATATATTTTATTTAGTGATCATTAAAGCTATTTCAAAATACAACAAAGACTTGTTGGAATTTTAGACCCAGAACAGAATGTAAATGGTATAGACCTTAACAATGTAAAAATAATAATCATTTAAATAACAAATTAGTAGTTAGGAAGAGGCAAAATTAAAAGTAGTCAATAGAAATGGCCTAAGATGGAAGCTGATCAAATTAACAAAAATAAAAACCCTCTAACTGAAAGTCTTTCACAATCATATTTCTTCTTTAGAAGACATTTTAGGTGATAATCTCTATTGTGATGAAGATTTGTCTGAAGTAAATCAATTCCTTCAGTTGCATTTCTGTTCCTCTTTGTTAAACTCAAGTAAAAGAAGCATAAAACTTTTAAAATTACATATACATACAAGGTCTGACAATTCAGTTCGTGAACCCATCCTAGAAAAAGTGCTACATACCTCATTGCTGAATGTCACTATGGTCACTTTCAAAGTACTCCCTTTGGGAGGCTATGCACCAATACTAATGCCTAGTCCACTCTTCAAAGCAATTCGGGAACTTTTTTTCTGGAATTGCCATCAGAGCTGTCATCATATTACCCTTGATGTCCTGAATGTCACCAAAATGTTTTCATTTCAATATTTCCTTGATCTTCAGGTAAAGAAAGAAGTCATTGGGGGCAGATCAGGTGAGTAGGGAGGGTGTTCCAATACAGTTATTTGTTCAGTGGCTAAAAACTCCCTCACAGACAATGCCCTGTGAGTGAGCTGGTGTATTGTTGTGAGCAAGAGCCATGAATTGGAGTAGAAAAGTTCAGGTTGTCTAACTTTTTCATGCAGCCTTTTCTGCACTTCCAAAGAGTAAACTTGGTTAACGGTTTGTCCAATTGGTACAAATTCATAATGAATAATCGTTCTGATATATAAAAAAAGTTAGCAATATCATTGCAGCTAGTTCGTGAACTTAATTGTCTGAAGTGTGTGTGTGTGTGTGTGTGTGTGTGTGTGTGTGTGTGTGTTGACATCAGCAAGGCAGTCAAACAAGATATCCCTTGTTTATATCCCCCCTTCAACAATAATTATTTGGCATCCATCCAAGACAGAAGCATCCTGTAAACGCTTTGGGATTCAGAGAGAGATTGTGAAATCTCAGTGCAATCCAAAACTTAAAAGAGCCAATTTGAGAAGGCAGGCTTGTACCCAGAGATCTGACTTGCTGACCATGGTCCTGGCTACAGATCCAGAAACAATTCCATATCCTTGAGAAGTCAGCTACAGTCCTGGATGACTTTGAGGCTGTTACTAGCAGCATATGCCAAGGGACATGGGAAAAGTCACATCTAACCATGTGTCAGGTATTAGGCATACAGTCCCAGCTTTGGACCCTGAATTGGCCCATGGACCAGCTCTATCCCCCTTCAGCAGTGGTCTCAGAACCCATGGAGGTAAGCCTGCCAAACTCAAGATTATAAATTCTGAAAGGGTACTTTAAATGGGTTCCAGCTTGGCTCAGCCTCAGTTCATGAACAGTCTTGCTGGTATAAGGATGCAGCAGGAGACACTCCCAGAGCCAAACCTCCTGGAGATCTTGAGAATCCTACACTCAGCTCCAGTCTCTCCCAGCCACAATACACGAGCAGTACTCCTGGTGCAAAAACCAGTGGGAGACACTTCCTGCTATGTCCCCAGAGGTCCTAAAAGGGTTCTATACTTGGCTGCAACCCCACCCCCACCCACCCAACCCCCCAACCCCCGCCCCAGCCGCATTCCATGAACAGTCCTGAGGAGACACTCACTCCTGCACTCGGGAGATCATCAAATGGCCCTGTACTTGGCATTAGCGCCTCCAGCCACACTCAGGCAGTAATCCAGTGCCCCAGGGCCCTGACGGGAGACACACCTACCCATGCCTCCAGAACTGTCTGTAGACTTGAATCTTGGCCATGGAAATGGAAATAGCCCTGGGTTTCAGCCTATGATTCCAGCCCTTTTCAATCATCGTCCAGGGTTGGTGCTGCCTATTCAGCGACCTACAGAATGACCAGGCAGCAGCCCTCCGAGGGATCTCGCAGGTGACAAACCCATCTGCATACCTAGTAATGGCCCCACTAGCTGAGGATACAAATGTGACCCTGAAGCAGACCCTTGTTCCAGTGCCACCCTACTGAACAAGGTACTGGAGGCAGTAACATCTACCCAAGGATTAGACAGGATCCACGCCCATCAAGGCCCTCATTATAAGCCTGCCAAGCTCAGACACCACTGCAGACCCAGCAATAGCCTCGGAACCAGTGCCAACAAAATATGACAGTGATTCTGGAGGTAATTTCCTCAGCCTAGGAAACAGACAGGAGAAGGTCTTTACCTGACATAACCAGGATATAACATCAGGAAGAAGTATTTGAGCCTTCAAATGCACAGATGCCAATGCAAGGCTACACAGATCACGAAGAATTAGGCAAACATGATACCACCAAAGAAAAGTAACAGAGCTCCAATAACTGACCTCAAAGAAATGGAGACCTATGAATTGCCTAACAAAGAAATTTTAAATAACCGTCTTAAAGAAACCCAATGAACTACAAGAGAATACAGACAACTAAACAAAATCAGGAAAACAATGCATGAACAAAATGAAAATTTTAATACAGAAATAAAAACCATAAAAAAGAACCAAAAAGAAATCTTGGAGCTGAAGAATACAATTACAAAACTAAAAGAATTCAATAGAGAGCGTCAACAACAGACTTGATCGTGCAGAAGAAAGGATCAGCAAATTCAGAGAGATCATTTGAAATAAACCAGTTAGAGAAACAACAACAAAAAAAAGAATGAAAAAGAGTGAATAAAGCCTATGTGAATTACAGAACACCACCAGGCAAACTTTTACACCATGGAGTTCGAGAAAGAAAAGAGAGAGAGAGAATGGGGCAGTAAACATGAAGAAATAATAGCTGAAAACTTCCCAAATCTAGGGAAAGATATGGCACCCAGATACAAGAAGCTCAAAGGGCATCAATTAACATCAACCCAAAGAAGATTTCTACAAGATACATTATAATCAAAATGGTAAAAGTCAAAGATAAAAATAATATTTTGAAAGACGCAAAGAAAAATGACTCCTCATTTTTCAAGAGAATCCCCATAAGGCTATCAGTGGATTTTTCTGCAGAAACCTTGCAGGACAGGAGGGAGTGGGATGAAAAACTGCCAGCTAATAATACTACACTCAGCAAAACTGTCCAGAAATGAAGGAGAGATAAAGCCATCCTCAGACAAACAAAAATTAATGGAGTTCATGATCACTAGACCTGACTTACAAGAAATGCTTAGGAAATTCTTTTAAGTTGAAATGAAAGGGCACTAAGCAAGAACATTAAAACATGTAAAAGTATAAAACTCACTGGTAAAGGTAAATGCATACTCAAATTCATAATAGTCTAATAATGTAATGATGCTATGTAATTCACTTTTATCTCTAATATAAAACCTAAAAAACAGTAGCATTAAAAATAAAAATGGCTACAATAATTTAATAGATGCACACTATAAAAAGATGTAAAGTGTTGCATCAATAGCATAAAATGTGTGGGGAGAAGAAGTAAAAGTATAGAGTTTACACACACAATTGAAGGTAAGTGTTTATCAGATTACAACAAACTTATGTTTTATGTAAGTCTCATGGTAACCACAAAGTAAAAACCAATAGTATATACACAAAAGATAAAGAGAAAGCAATTAAAGCAAACCACTATAAAAAATAAATCACAAAGGAAGACAGCAAGAGAGAAAGAGCCAGAGAACAAGGGAGTGAAAGAGGAAGAGAGACGCACCCCATTTTGGAAAAACAGTTATACCTATCCATTTATTCATTCATCAGTCCATTCATTCATCCTTCTCTCCTTCCATACCTATACCTCTATGTAGATTTCTATTGTTCTGTTTATTTTTCAGTCTGTATATTTGCATAAATGCAATGTATATCTGGACTATTTTTCAGCTATTAATAATAGTTATTGATAGATAGGCTTCTGCAAAAAAAAGTTTATATTTTATTCTTCATACTCTTCTGTATTGATGCCATGCATCATTTTTTTATTAGTTTCAGGTGTACAAAGCAATGTAATAGTTAGACATTTATACCCTTCACAAAGTGATGCCCGCCCCATCTACTACCCCTCTGACATTGTATATAGCTGTTACAATACAACTGACTCCATTCCCTATGCTGTACTTTACATCCCATGAATGAATATATATATATTGATATAAAAAAACTGTATTAAAATTACACTGATGGTAACCACTTTGAGCACCTCTTGTAATTGCAGCAGTCAAATGTGACTTGTATTCATCTTTTGTTATCGGTATATATAAGTACTACAATCTTAATACAGTTTTTTCCTTTCTTACAATGTGCATACATTTTTGACACCCTCTGTATGTGTGTGTGTGTGTGTGTGTGTGTGTGTGTGTGTGTGTATATATATATATACATAGTTGACATTCAATATTATTCTACTTCAGCTTCAGGTGTACAGCACAGTGGTCAGGCATCTCTACACAGTCTATGAGTTGATCCCCCTGATAAGTCCAGTACCCATCTGACACCCTACATAATCTTTATAACATTATTCCCCATATTGCATTTCATATCCCCGTGACTATATTGTCACTACCAATTTGTACTTTCTAATCCCTTCCCCTTCTCCCCCATCCCCACCCCTCTCCCATCTAGCAACCATCAGTTTTTTTCCTATATCTGAGTCTATTTCTGTTTTGTTCACTTGTTTACTCTGTTCTTTAGATTCCACATGTAAGTGAGATCATATGGTATTTGTCTTTCTCAGTCTCATTTATTTCACTTAGCATAATATTCCCTAGATGTACCCATGTTATTGCAAATGGTATGTTTTTATTCTTTTTTTGGCAGAGTAACATAACACTCCAATGTATAAATGTATCACAGTTTACAGTTTACAGAATGGCCAACAGACATATGAAAAAATTTTCAACCTCACTAATCATTAGGTAAATGCAAATAAAAGCCACAATGAGATACCACCTCACTCCGGTCAGAAAGGCTATCATCAAAACAAGTGTTGGCGAGGTTGTGGAGAAAAGTGAACCCTCATGCACTATTAGTGGGATTGCAGATTGGTGCAGCCACTATGGAAATCAGTATGGAAATATCTCAAAAAATTGAAAATGGAACTACCTTGGGCTGGCCGAGTGGCGCGGTGGTTAAGCGCTGGCTTGGGAAGCCAGTGGTCCCAGTTCGGGTCCCACATATGAGGGCCAGTGACACTGCCCTCAAAAAAAAAAGAAAAGAAAAGAAAATGGAACTACCTTATGACCCAGCAATTTCACTTCTGGGTGTCTATCCAAAGAAATCCAAAACACTAATTCGAAAAAAGATATGCACCCCTATGTTTACTGTAGTGCTATTGACAATAGCCAAGATATGGAAACAACGGAAATGGCCATCAATAGAAGATTGTATGAAGAGGCCATGCATAATTTTTTAAAAAATAAGTCATTATTACTTTTCAAAACAACCAATTTATATTATAATGTCATAGCACTTTCAGGTAGTTTGAAACTCAATTTTAAATAACAATGGCTTCCACCCAAACTCATAAAATAAAGGCACAGGCTCTTTGGAACAAAGCAATATACTGTTGTAATAGCCTTAAATTAAAGAACCTAAAATATTGAATGTAATATATTTAACTATATTATTATAATAGAATTTAATTAGAATTTCTGAATTTGCTTCTCATGGGTTATACCAAATTATTAGTTAGAGGAGCCAAAGCATTTCCCTATCAGAAACAATTCCTTTCCAGGAAAGTTAAGCGAAAGGGGGACAGAGGTGGAAGAATCTTTTAATTATCAAGAAGAGCTCCAATCAAGTCTGCTTTGCTGGAAACACAGTAATACAGCAAGCTAGGACTAGTATCACTAATGAGAAAGCGTATAGCAATATACTATAAACAGACAAACTGAGAGGAAATAATTTCAAACACAGCAGAGAGGAAAGCAAAAATCAAGTCCCTAAGGGTATTTATAAAAAGTACATTTATGATACTAACAAGCACTATATTAACTTTAAAATAAATCAAAATTTCACTTATTCAGAATTCAGAAAGTACATTAACATCCTAGGATTTTTTTTTTAAAAAGTGATTAACAGTGACAAAACAGTAAACAGGAAATTTATTGTCTCCAAATTATATTATTCATGGATGTACAATTGGCATTCCAGCCTAGAAAACATAATACTGGCCTAGAATAAATCTAATGAAATATGGTAATGGCACCAGAGGTCATCATGTAATGTCCTTAAAATTATGCTAAAGAAACAAAAAAAATGCATAAAAATTAAAATATTTGCTCAGTGTGTCTCATGTCCAAAAATATGTTATTGAAATCTTTGCCCTATTTCCCAGCAAACATTAGACATCAATTTTCAAGATTATGGCACATTAACTCAAAGGCTTAATAAAAATTATACAGCCTTTTTTAAAATATAAAAATCAATATTGGTTTAAACATAGCTGTATTAACTTAAAATGTGTTTCTTTTAATATTTCTTACACGTTTATCTTTTCTGTGCACTCTCCAATTTTACTTTCCTTCTCCTAATAGGTACCTGTTCTTTTATTGAATCTAATATGTACCAGATCATGTATTCGTTCAGATCTAATGGATGTTTCATAAAAGTTTGTTAGTTTTAACCTGAAACTCTTATTTAACCTGTAGTTCTCTCTTTTATTGTAAGATGAAAAACTGACCTGCCATTTAATTCTCTTAAACTTCCTATCAACCGCATCAAATTTATGTTAGAAAACTAGGCATTTCCCATCTTTTTAAGTATTATTATTATCAATATTAATACTTGCTTTTGCAAGTTATACTTTTATTTTCATGAAATGATAGTTATAAAATAAGGTTGTGTTGTATTGTATTTATTTTCAGTGTTCATCACCCATTATATTATACCATGACTTCCCCTTTCTAGAAATACTTATGTTTATTCATCTTTTTCTTTTTCATCATGGTCTCTAATGAGTTGTACAATTTGCCTTTTTTTACAACAGACTTTTTAATCCTGATTTTGAATGAAGTAATAGTCTTACCGCTTTTCTCTGCCTCGCTCCTAGTTTGGATATATTTTTCAATTTTTTTTGTTTCAATAAATGTATTGGGGTGGCATTGGTTATTAAAATTATATAGGTTTTAAGTGTACAATTCTATAATATATCCTCTATACCTTGCATTGTGTGTTCACTAACGAAAGTCAAATCTCCTTCTTTCACCACATATTTGATCCCCTATACCCTCTTCTAAATTCTCCCTCCCCCCTTACCCTCTGGTAACCACTAAACTGTTGTCTGTGACTATGAGTTTTGCTTATTTGTTCTGTTTATTTGTTTTCACTTTGATGTCCCACATATGAGTGAAGTCATATGGTTCTCGACTTATTATGTGTGACTTATTTCGCTTAGCATAATAATCTCAAGATCCATCCATGTTGTTGCAAATGGCAGTATTTCAACTTTTTTTCTGGAAGAGTAATAGGAATATAACTATAATAGGAATATGGTATATATGTACTACATCTTCTTTATCCAATCATCTATCAAAGGACACTTTAGTTGTTTCCATGTCTTGGCCAACTTGAATAATGCTACAATGAACATAGGGGTACATATATCTTTATGGTTAAATGTTTTCAGATTTTGAGGGTAGATACCCAGAAGAGGAATTGCTGGGTTGTATGGTAACTCTATTCTTAATTTTTTGAGGAACCTTCACACTGCCTTCCATAGTGGCTGCACCAATCTGCATTCTCACCAACAGTGTATGAGGCTTCCTTTTGCTCCACAGCCTCTCCAACACTTGTTATTATCTGTCTTGTTGATAATAGCCATTTGAAACCTTTGTGTTTCGAATAGCCACTGTGAGGTGGTATCTCATGGTGATTTTGATTTGCATTACCCTCATAGCTAGTGAAGTTCAGCATCTTTTGTTGTATCTGTTGGCCATTTGTATGTCTTCTTGAGAGAAGTGTCTGTTCAGGTCCTCTGCCTATTTTTTTAATTGGACTGTTTGTTTGTGCTTGTTGTTGTTGAGTTGTACAAAATATGTAAAGGGAATTCTTTACATATTTTGGATATTAGCCCCTTATTTGAGGTGTTGTTTAAAGATAGCTTCTCCCACTTGGTTGGTTGCCTCTTTGATTTGTTGATGGTTTCTTTTGGTATGCAGAGCTTTTTAGTTTGATATAGTCCCAATTCATTTATTTTTGCTTTTACTTCCCTTGGCTTTGAGGTCAAATGCATAAAATCCACTCTGAACCCAAGGTCCATAAGTTTAGTACCTATGCTTTCTTCTATGCAGTTTATTGTTTCAGGTCTTATGTTTAGGTCTTTGATCCATTTTGAGTCAATTTTGGTACATGGTGGCAGACAGCAGTCTAGTCTCATTGTTTTGCACATGGCTTTCCAATTTTCCCAGCACTGTTTATTGAAGACACTTTCTTTTCTCAATTGTATTCTCTGGCTCCTTTGTCGAAAATCATCTGCCCATATATATGTGGGTTTATTTCTGGGGTCTCAATTCTATATCATTGGTCTATGTGACTGGTTTTCTGCCAATACTGTGCTGGTTTGATTTCTGTCCCTTTGTAGTATAATTCGAAGTCAAGGAGTGTGATACCTCTGGTCTATCCTTTTTGAGGATTTCTTTGGTTCTTTGGGGTCTTTTGTGATTTCATAAAAATCTGATTATTTTTTTGTTCTATTTCTTTAAAGAATGCCATTGGGATTTTGATGGGGATTGCACTATATCTTTATATTGCTCTGGGTAACGGCCATTTTTATTGTTGATTCTTCCAATTCATGACCATGGAATATCTTTCCATTTCTTTGTATATTCTTCAATTTATTTTAACAATGCCTTATAGTTTTCAGTGCAAAGGTCCTTAACATCCTTTGTTAAGTTTATTCTTAGGTATTTTATTCTTTTTGTTGCAATTGCAAAAGGATTTTTTTTTCATTTAATTTTCTGAAATTTCATTGTTACCATATTGGAACAAAATGGATTTTTGTGCATTGATTTGGTATCCTGCTAGTTCACTGTATTTGTTTATTGTGTCCAATGGTTTTTTTGGTAGCATCTTCAGGGTTTTCTATATAAAGAACCATGTTATCTGCAAAAAGTGACAATTTGACTCCTTTATTCCCAATGCAGATGCCTTTTATTTCCTTCTCTTGCCTGAGTGCTCTGGCTAGAACTTCCAATACTATGCTGAATAATAGGGGTAACAGGGAATCCCTGTCTTTTTCCTGATTTTAGAGGAACAGCTTATCTTGCTTATCGTTTTGTATCCTTTACTCTCTTTGTTTCAGATCAAACAGTCTCCTTCAGTGTTTCCTGTAATGCAGGCCTTGTGGTGGAAACTTCCCTCAGCCTCTGTATATCTGGAAATGTCTTTACTCCTCCTTCATTTCTAAAGGATATCTTTGCTGGATATATTATTCTTGGCCAATAATTTCTCTCCTTCAATAGTTTGAATATTTGATTCCACTCCCTCCTAGCTTGTAGAGTTTCTGCTGAAAATTCTGATGATTGTCTAACGGCCTTTCCCTTATAGGTTACCGCTTTTTTTTCCCTGGGTGCCTTGAGAATTCTTTGTCATTAATTTTTGACAGCTTCAATACAATGTGCCATGGAAAAGGCCTGTTGGGATTGAGATAAGTAGTTGTTCTGTTTGCTTCTTGGATTTAAAGGATTCAGTTCTTTCCACAGGTTTGGTAAATTCTCGTGGACTATTTGTTTGCATAGACCCTCTTCCCTTCTCCTCTTCTCCTTCTGGTATGCCCATTATTGTTTTGTTGTTCTTTCTGATGGAGTCAGATAGTTCTTGTAGAGTTTTTTCATTTCTATTAACTTTCAAGTCTCTCTCTTCTTCCATCTGCATCATTTCCAGATTTTTATCTTCGATACCACTAATTCTTTCCTCCATCTGGTCAACTCTATTTCCTACGATGGCTAATTCATTCTTCATCACTTTTTTTGAGTTCTTCAGCTCCAGAATTTCTATTTGGTTCTTTTTTAAAGCTTCAATCGTGTTGGTAAAGTATTTATTTTGTTCATTGATTTTATTTCTGGGTTCATTAAACTGTCTATTTGAGTTTTCTTGCATCCCATTGAATTTCTTCAGAACTGCAATCTTGAATTCTCTGTCATTTAAGTAACATATTTCCATGTCTTTAAGATTTTTTTCTGGAGAGTTTTCATTTTCTTTCTGAACTGCCTTGTTACCTTGGTTGTTCATGGTATTTGAGGGATTTTTTCTCTGCCTAGGAATCTATAGGAATGAACTCTACAGTAGGTTGATAAGAACAGATCTTTCTTTTGTTTTACAGTAGGTGGTGCTGGAGTGCTTTTATTTTCTCTTGCACTATACCAGCTTCTCCTGGTGGAAGATGTCTTGTATTCCCTGAGGAGGTGAGTGTCTCCACTGTGATCAGGTCAACTCTGTCTCAGGTTACCACCCCCATGGGAGAACATGGTGGGCAATGGGATTCTGAACCCCTGAAATCCCAGTGCTGCCCTGCCCCCAGATGCAGTGCTGTGCTGCCTGAGCTGTCCCAGGTGCCCCCGTTGATATCAGCCATGAAGAATGGGGGCGGGGCAGGCTGGGAGAGGCAGCTGGTGTGTTTGTGACTTTGTTCTCCTCCCAGTAATAGTGACTGCCAGACCTCAGCTGCCTCACCTCTGTATCTCCACCCTTGTCGCTGGGATTAACCACAGTGTGCACCTGCTGCTAGGAATTGTCTCTCCTGTTCTCAGGGCTGTAGCTATTGTGCTCTTTAAGCCAACACTCACTGCTCCAGTTTTTTGGGGGGCCCACTGCTAGCTCTGGGAGAGTGGGTGGGGTGGAGGCAAAGAGGCTCTGTTATTTTGGTTTTTGCCTGCCAGTGAGGGCTCTTAGGCCACAGCTGTCATACTGTTGTATTTGGTCTTTCCCATGAGGTCTCTGCCTAAATCACTGGGTTCAGCCATATTATATGCTGATCACTCAAGCAGGAATGCTCAGTGCCACAGAGAGTGCACCTGTAGCCTGAATCCTCCCCTCTCCCAAGATCTGCAGTGAGCTCCAGGCTGTGTCAGCGACACCTGTTTCTGCATTTCTCCCTTCCTTCCTCCCATTACCCCGATTTGCCCATCTTCAGATGTTTTGATGCACAGATTTCTCAGACGTGTTTGTGTGTTGCTCAGGAAATCATTTTTGAATTGTGGCTATTTACATTGTAACTTCAAGGGGAGAGATCAAGTGGGACCCCTCATGCCACCATTTTTCTGACATCACTCTACTTTGGATTTGTTAATATTAGAAGTTTATAGTTCGATACAGTTCTTCCTATTTAACCAATGGTTTCTTTAAACCAACATGAAGTCATGCCTAAACTTTGGCACTAAGTTGATTATATGCACTTAAAATATACTCTGACACAATTTTCTCCAGTAAAACTAACTTCCCACCAAATACACTTTATATTTTGACACAATCTTGCTGCTTTTTCATTGCTTTCCTCCCAGCTACTATCTGTAGTTTCCCTCTTAATATGTGGAGGGAGTATAACCTGGAAACTCTCAAGATAGATTACCTTTTCTCTTATTTTTTGTTTTTGAGGGCAGTGTCACTGGCCCTCATTTTGTGGGACCCTAACTAGGGCCGCTGGCATCCCATGCCAGCTCTTAACCACCGTGCCACTCGGCCGGCCCGATAGTTTACCTTTTCTACATGCAGAATTTAAATATATATGGTGAAAATATTTGAAGACATTCATAAGCTAAGTCATTAAATTTATATTTTTAAAATAATGAGAGCCATCCATTCCCAGTCCTCTTTTCAACAAAAGCTTTTTTCTAGGAATAGGTCACTAACAATTTAGTGTGATTTTTGGATCATGTAAGTCCATCTTTGCAGGACAGAAAATGAGATGTAATTCTTTAAGTTCACATAAGTTAATATTATAGGTTTGCCTTTCCTCGGGACTTTCAGGAATTGGATTTGGTCTCCCAAGGGTGCTAGCTGATCTTTAAAAAATAAAATTTGCAATTGAAATAATTAGTGTATATTCACATTTAAATAATTACAAAAAACATTGTCTCAATATATACTGTTCAATAGCTGATTAAAAAATTAAACAATATTTCTGAAAAATACTATATTGGGATACATTAGGTATGACACAACAAAATGTGATCAATTTTAAATGCATCAATTATCATATTAAAATAACAAAGAAGGCACAAGGCTATATTTCTGTAGTAAAATGTCCAGTGAGTTTGAATTATAAATATCAGAAAAGATAAAAAGTAATGACCAATACCAAAATATAAGCAATCAACTCTTATTTCCATGAGTTCCTCCACAGGCACTTATTATATTTACACATATTTCCGGTTAATATACTTACAAACACATCAGAAAAAAAAATAGGAAAACAGCATCACCATAGTTGCCTTGATTCCTCAATAGCAATTTCATGATAAAATTATTGTGTTCATGATTATTTTTGTAGTTTGAGCCTATCCTAAAAATGGATAATAGTTAACCTCTACTGAGTATTTACTTTGAGTTAGGGACTCTTTCAAGCACCTTGTGTGGATTACGTTATTGAATTATCACAACAACATGAAAGGTATGTAGTCAAAATACTGTGTTAATAACAGTTTATTATTATCCTGAGATTACTGATGTGGAAATGAAGGTCCATTTAAGTAATTTACACAAGAAAAAAATAGCTAGGTAACCTAGCAGGAATGTAACACAAGTAGTCCAGTTTGATTTTATGTTCTTAAGCACACAAAATACTGCTTTACAGTTTATTTAAGCATTTTTTAAAATTCATTCTAAACTTTTTTTTTTTTGGAGGACAGTGTCACTGGCCCTCATTTGTGGGACCCGAACTGGGGCTCCTGGCTTTTCAAGCCAGCGCTTAACCACCATGCCACTTGGCTGGCCCCTCATTCTAAATTCTTGAAAAAAGAAGTCAGATCTTTCTTAACTTCCATTTTGTGCCCAGGAAGATACTAAATTCTCATTTTTTTTTCTCATTTCATAAGAGAATGAGGAATATCACTGGCCAAACATAACATATGTCTGAAAATACGAGTATCTTTGTTTCCCCTATATCTAAATACTAGCTTATCTAGATATGGAATTCCAAGTTCAAAATCATTTTCCTTCATAACTTCAATGCATTCTTTCATTTTCTTGTACCTTCTAGTGTAGCTAATGAGAAGTCTGATGACAATTTGATTTATATTCCTTTGTAAATGATATATTTTTTATGTTGGTACACATTTAGGTTATTCTCTTAATTCTTGATGTTTGAATTTTATCCTTGCTTTTGTTTTCCATTTCAATCTACAAACTTAGGTCTTGTTTTAATTCTAGGACCATTTCTTCTAGAAAATTTTCTTCTATTATTTATTTGATTCTCACCCCTTGTTTTAGCTGTTTTCTCTGGAATTCCAAATAAATGTTGGAACACTTACACTGATTTCCTAATTTTTCTCTCATATTTTCCATCTCTTACATTTTGTTCCACTTTTTCTATGCCTCAATTTTTTCTTCTAACTCTTTTATTGATTTTTTTTCCCCAGTTTGGCAATTAAAATTTTTAATTTCTAAGACACCTTGTTGCTTTGTATTTGCTCCTTTTTTATAGCAATCTGCTCTTGCTTTATGGATTGCATTATATCTTGAATATTTCCAAGGATAGGAAAACTTTTTCCTTAGATTTTAGGTGATTCCTGTAAGATCAATTATTCCATTTGTTTATGTTCCATCTACCAAAATGGGGGAAAATGATTTTCCCCAAATACCTACTAATTCTTAGTTGTTCATTTATATATGTGAATGGATGACAAGGCAGCGCAGATTTCCTCTGTGTTTACATATGTCTGCTTTCTCAACAGTTTTGAGTGACAGAGATCACTAGCAGCTTTATGTATGTGGGGAGAATATATAATAGGCAGTCTTTACTTTACAGTTTGTGGCTGAAAAGTAAACAATCACTACCATTTCCCATTACAAAATTAGAAAGACTTTACTGTGAGATTCTAGTAACCCCGTTAACAGCACTAGATATTTTTAGGAAGATTGTCTTATATTTTTTTGAATAAAATTTAGATCTGTGATTTTAACCCAACATTAAATTTCATAATTTCACATATGGAGGACATGACTAGTTTAAGTGTATCAAAATAATCATTTTAATAATCACCACGCTTGTTACTCCTTGTACCTACTTCTACTGAATTTGCAGCCTTTTTATTACGATATCATTTGTTCTGTAGTTTTCTCCTGCGTCTATACTGGGCGGTAGCTCTTGATGTAGTTTTCCATCAGTAAGACTTATCTGCATTCCATAGTCCAGAAATGCACATACATTTCAAATATGTTAAGGCCTACTCCTCACATCCTTGATACCATTATGAATTTATTCCTTTTTGTATTCCTTTACCAACATTTCCAAGGAGGCATTTGAATGAAGTGGAGAAAACTACATAGGTTCAGTGAAAACATTATTTTTCAAAAAAATCAATTCCTAGTTATCTACTCATTTTCATAGAAGACCTCTATTATTGTAGAGTCTGCCAAGTACTGATTATGACTGCTAGTAAGTTCACTGTAAGCTGACTGATCTCTCAAGGATAAAGACAAAGGCAACAAAGTTGATAGATGCTTTATTATGCTACCTTGTTCATATAAGGGTAATTTTATAATCATAAAGAAGAAAAGATAAATATCTCTATATTTGCACTACACATTTTATTAAATATGAACCAAGTGTAACTATTTATCCATATTTACAGGCTGGCTATATTGCTACTATTGAAAATCTGGCTTTTGGAAACCACATTTTATCTCTTTTGCTCATTGTAGCTTATATCCATGCACTCATTCATTCAACAAATATTGATTCAGTTCCTATAATGTGGCACCATTATATTAGGTGCTAAGGATACAACAGTGAACAAGAGACATCTCGGGTCTTATGGAATTTATACAACAAGATGGAGATACACAATAAAAATGTAAACAAATAACTAAGTAATGATCAATTTTATGAATGGATATGAACAGAACAATTTTTATATGAAGCAAGCCAATAGGTTCCTGATGTAGAAAATACAGACTGTTATAAGAACAAAAATGACTTAATTTCCTACTAGCCACCGTAGGAATTGAGGAATTGAAAAGCGTTACTAAAAAGACCTTTTCCACTGTCTAGAAGTTGTTGGCCAAGCTTTATGTACGAGGCTTTGTGTACCAGATTGCAATTCAACCTATGACATTCAAAAAGATGCTAATATTACATCTTTATTTATCCTGAAGCTAATATTAAATCTATATAACTCTCATCAAAATAATTATATGAACAGTATTGAATAAAACAATTTTCACTTACCAAAAGTGTGCCAGATCAAATGATGGAAGGAAGGAAGGAGAGAATCTGCAAAAATATATTAATATAGAGATGCTAATGAGTTTTAAAACAATGCATTGTGAACTTACCCTGTGAAACTGGCTATTTGCCAGTCACAGTAATAATATCCTGTGTACCAAATGGCATATCTGAGGGTCAGAATGAAGTTTATGCTAAAGCAGTTAATATTTCGTCATTACTTTTGCTTTTATCCCTTAATTTTTCAGTTTTTCTTAAGCATGTTCTCATCAATCAGACTTAAGGTGTCTTGCTAGAATGTGTAAAGACAGCAGACCAATCATAAATTACAATTCTATAACACTAACTGTCTGGCTTTAAAACATTCTCAGCTTAAATGCAAATTCAGTACAAATTCATTCCTCCCTCCTTCCTCTTCCCTATCCCCCTTGTCCCCCACCTATCCGTACACATTCTGGCGCTAACTTTTTAGTTCTGAAACTGGAGACATTTGATAGGAGCACACAGAGAATATTATACATTTTAAAACTATGAAGTAAAGAGATTTTGATCGTTTCTTTACCTATACTTCCTTTCACGACTTTTACATAAAACTTGACTGTGAGAAAAGGGCCAATTTGTTTCTTCATAATGATATCTACTCAGAAGGAAAATCTCTGAAAATACAAAGCTCTAAGTAGCTTTGTGATCATCATTTTAAAACACTTTCTTTTTTTTTAACCATGCTAGAAGCAAGGAGAGGTGGGAAAGTGACTGTATAATTGAACTTTTCAATTTTTAAATTCAATCTGGAGAAAAATTCTTGAACTGTGTTAGAATTTTGATGTATTTTTATCTGGTTATCATTATTATTAAAATGGCTGCATTAAATTGGACTCTCGTACATTAATTTTTTTCATGTAAACAAGCTACTTGTTTTTTCTTCCAGTTGGCATGAAATACTAATTTGTTACAATTGCAATATATATTTATCCTACATACATGCTAACTATCATCCATTCAAGGGGCACTAAAAATTCTACTCATAATTATATTTTGTCAAATACAAACAAAATTTACATTGTTTAAAGAGAAAGGAAGCACATATTCAATAGAGAAGAACATCATGCCTGATGTTGAAAATTTCTGCTTGCTGTGGTTTCATTTAAACAAATCTTTACAAAAACTTTTAATTTTGTACTAATTAAAGACTAAAATAAAAATAAAAATTCTGCCATATAATGTAATAAATCTTACACTCAAAAGTATGTTTATTTAAAATCTTTTGGAATCTCTGAGATATCCTGTTTAGTAAAACTGCATCTGGGAATTTGCCTTTTACACAAAATTCTCATGATATGTAAATACATATTAAATCAATTTACATCCGAATGAAATTTAAATACCAAAACTATATGTAATGTCAACATAATAGATGAAGAAAATTGTGTTCTAGGATATCTTAAAAATTAGGGGCTATGATTCTGAGGGATTACCAATGCAATTGTATCTTAGTTCATTTTTTGTTGTGGAAAACTTGCAAGAAATATTTATTTATAAACTGAAACCTGATTTTCAAACCATTGGTTGCGAATATAAGATCACTTGATTATCTTTGGTTAAATGCAATAATTTTAGTAATATTTCTGATGTGAGAATGCAAAATGATAAAACGATTTCTATGAGTGATTCATATTTGTCTCACCAAGACTGGACTTGAGTTTTCGCAGAGCTGTTCCTACAATAATTATATCATAACACAATCAGCCGGAGTCTGACATGCCTAGACTTCCTATGAGGTAGGATCTAGTGATGGTATAATACTGATAACCATACTTTCGACCTGTCTCCTCAGATACTGGTTTATTCACATTTTTTAATTCCCATAGGAAGTTTTATATAACAGATTATGCACCATTAGAAATTGCATAAGTCAATCAAAATACTAGAATATGAGGCAATGAATAAAAGTGCTTAAAAACACTAGCCTTAAAAGGAGACTGATCTACTTTTTAGTACCATTCAAGAACACCTTAATTCTGTAAACTAAGTAAATTACTTAGCTTCTCTGATTTTTCACTTGCCTTATCTCTCAAATGGGTATTATAATCTCTGTGTCATCAGTTAGTTGTGAGAATTAAGTAAAATAATGGGTGTAAAGTGCTTAAAATAATACCTGCTACATAGGAAATTCTTAATAAATCATAGACATTATTGCTATTAATTGAATGCTATTAGCTTACTAATAATGGCATATCAGTCTGTAGTATGGCAGTAGTTAAAACTGTTGATAATTAAATCAGAAAAACTGCTCTGTCAGTTACTAGCTCTGTGATCTTGGCAACATACTGAAATTTTCTGTGCCTCAGTTTCTTCATATACAAAATAGAAATAATAATACTAATTATTTCACAGGGTTGTGAGGATTTAAATGAGATAAGTCATGTAAACTATTTAACCTAGCAGCTGGGACATAGTAAATGCTCAATAATTTGTTCTTGTGTTTTTTTCATTCTTACCATCTTTCAGACTTTATATAGCCAAATAATATGGAAAAACCCTCATTGTGATGAATCAAACTGTTAACATTTTTAAGAAAAAGAAAAGTGTGTGTACCTTATAGGGATTGTTTTCTATTGAAAGTCTTCCAGCTAACATGTAATGAGTGGAAAAGGAATGAACAAAGAACAAAATCAAAGAGCACTGACATTTTGCCCTGTTTTACTGTCTTTATTGATAGAGTACTTGGGATACATTTTAATTGTCCAATTTTACCTGTAAGCCCAAATGATTTTTAATATTACTTCATTAAAAATGTATAAATACATATAACCAGATGCAACACTGAACTCTGCAATATATGCACAAAATTCCGTAGCATCAAAAGCTCTGACAAAGTTTTTCCATAAGAAACACCCTTTTATTCACCATCTAACAAAAGGTCACCCATTCTTTAAGGTTCATATGAAAAGCCAATTCCTCATTGATTCTTTCCCAGATCCCTTCACAAAAATGTCATCTGGATAAATTTCCATGGCTTTTTCATTACTCATATTTTAATCACTCACAATAATCTACCTCTTACCACAGGTTTGTATATATGTATGTGTTTCTCATATTTCCCATACTAAGTTATAAAAATCTCATGGAAGGTATAGACTGTACATTTTTATTTCTGTTCCACAAATCATCTAGGCAGGTATTGGAAATAATGGGCACTTAAAAAATATTTCATACAATTACAAAATATTAGAACTAAAAATTGCCATAAGTGATCATATAATTCAAGGAACTAAAAATCTAATTATGACCTTATGGGGAAAAAAAACAAAACCAGCTCCTTTTTAAAAATTCCTCATGAACAGACACTCTATTCAAGTTTAATTCTTCTTTTTGTATCATAGAATCAGCTTTTACCCTCTGTGAGAAATTGTGGTATTTTGGTTTGAAAATGCCTATATTCATTGTTCTCCCTGCTTTTTAATTTGGTCTTCAAAAATACTTCCTCTTTCACTGTCATTGTTGACTACAATTATAAATTTAATATTCTCTATAGGCATTTTTCATTTCCAGGTGGTCTGATCAGAAGTTGTGGAGAGAAATCTTAAGACAGGCTTGAGCTTCAGCTTTGAAAGACAGTTTTGTTGTTATTGTTGTACTATAACAGGGTGCTCCAACACATTCTAAAAGCATATGAGAAATATTTGGTTCTAACTATGATAGAACAACAGAAAGTACGATGACTGTCCTAACATAAACAACTAGAAAAACTGGACAATATATGAAACCACAATTTTTAGGTATTGGGAAAGGCAACACAGGACTAGGATCCAAGAGATAATGGAAATAAATGAGATACCTAATGGTCATCTGGCTCGATGCCGAAAAGCACTTCCCAAACCAGGGTATATGAAAGGAAAACATAAGTAGAGCATAGCAGAGGTTCACTGAATTGAAGACACAGAAAGTGGGCCTTGGCAGATTTTAGGGCTAGAATTTTCAGGGAAAGGTGGTAGCAGGTTCATAGAAAAGAGCTCCAAAAATCTGCATATAGATCCACTTGCGTATGTTGCTGACTATTAAGCCACACATGCAGAGAGTGAAACAACATGAGGTGAGGTGAATAACAACTGAGAAGCTGTAAACTGAGGAGCTCACACATAGATTGGGGAGAATTTCAAACTGTGACAGGGAAGACTGCAGTCCTAACTGAATAGCTAGAACATTCAATAGAGACCAAAGGAATGTCATATTCTAGTAGGAGGGCTGAACTAGTAGTAAAGGCTACCTAGAATCACTCTAAAAAAGCTTAAAAGAGAAAAACTCAAAAGGACCAAGGTGTTGCAAAAGTACCTTAATTGCCTGCCATAAAAAGTCAAACATTTTTTTAAATAAATAAAATCTATCACTAAACAATGTAAAATTACAATGACCAATATCCCATAAAAATTAATATATGGGATGGAGAAAAGTAAGAAAAAGACCATAAGCAAGAGAAAGACCAGTCAATAACAACAGAACCTGAAATTATGGACATTATGGGATAGTACAGGAATCATACAATAACTATTATAAATATGCTCAAGGATAAAAGAAAAGCATAAATATAATTAAGGAAGAAATGGGAGATAAGAAAAGAACCACATAGGACTCATAGAGCTGAAAATACAGTATCTAAAATGAATATACACAGAATGGGCTTAAATCAGACAGTGCAGAAAAAAGTTCAGTGAATTTGAAGACACAGCAATAGAAATTGTCGAAATTGAAACACAGAAAGTAAAAAACACTGAAAACACAGAACTGAGCCTTAGTGACACGTGAACAAAAATATCCAGTAACCTAACCTACATGTAATTGAAACTTGCTTTGATATTTTTGTAGGGAAGATCTATCCAGAGTGAAAAAGGTCAGAATAATGCCAGACTTTTTATTAGAATCTTCACAATCAGAAGACAGTAAATAATATCAAAGCGCTGAAAGACAGAAAACTGTCAAACAAGAATTCTGTATCCAGTGAAAAGAGCCTTCAAATATGAAGGCAAAATACCTTTTCAGACAAAAATACACTAAGATAATTTGTATTCATGAAATCTTCACTACTAAAACATTGAAATAAATTTTCTAGCAGAAGCAAATAATACCTAATAGAAACCTGTTTCTGCAGTAAGGAATGAAGAAGTGCTACACAAATTGTAAATACACAAATGGGTAACTGTAAGATTCTCAGTTTTTGATTTCTTCAAAAGATAATTGTTTAAAGTATTCAAAGTAAAAATAATATCAAATTATTGTGCTGTTTACAGCCTATGGTGAAGTGAGAAGCATACTTTTATAAAGATCTCATTATATATTAAGTGGTATAATAAATAGTATTTGAAGGTAGACTGTGAAATGTAAATGTACATATTGTAAACCATAAAACAAAATATATAGGACATGTAGAAAAAATAGGATGGCAGTTTTAAACTCAAGTATATTACTAATTTCATTAAAAATAAATAGTCTAGAGGCTGGCTGAGTGGCTCAGTTGGTTAAGAGTTGGCTTAGAGCACATGCTCTGAGCAACAGGGCTGTCCGCTTGATTCCCACATGGGCCAGTGAATGCTGTTCCCTAGCTGAGCTGTCGCTGAGCTGCCAACAGGTGGCAGGATGGCTCAGCTGGTGTAACAACAAGATTGCCTGTTCAATAGTGGGCTACGCCTAGCTGCAACTAAAGATTGAACTCAGCACCTTGAGCAGAGCTGCCACCCAGATGGCTCAGTGGATAGGGCGTGCAAGTCTTAACTACAAGGCTGCTGGATTTGACGCCTGCATGGGATGGTGGCTACACCCACCCGCAACTAAGATTGAACACAGCACCTTGAGCTTGGAGACCACGAGCTGCCATCAGGAAGCTAGATGGTGACTGGCGCCCTCCACAACGAAGATTGAAGAACAACAACTTGGCTGTTCCCCTCCCCCAATTCCCCAACACTGTTCCTCTCCCCCAATTCCCCAATAAAATCTCAAAAAAAAAAAGTCTAAATACTCCAATTAAGAGATGGAGATAGGGCCGGCCGAGTGGCGCGGTGGTTAAGCGCTGGCCTGGAAAGCCAGTGGCCCTGGTTCGGGTCCCACCTATGAGGGCCAGTGACACTGCCCTCAAAAAAAAAAAAGAATACAGATATCAGCTGTTCTACACTCCATGTGAGATAGATTCTATGTTTATGGGTTGAAACATTCAATCTTGTTCAGATGTCAATCAGCACAGTATGCTATACATTTAAGACTAGACATAAAGATCAATGAAACAACTCTAAAAATCCAGAAATGGAGCCACACTAATAAGGTCAGTAGATTTTTGCCAGAGGTGCTAAGGTAATTCAGTGCGGAAATCCTACCTAGTCTTTTCAAACTACAGTGCTGAAACAATTTAGATATACATGTAAGGATAAAAAAGAATGAAATCTTACCATTTGTGACATGGATGAACCTAAAGGGTATTTTGCTAAGTAAAGTCAGTCAGACAGAGAAAAACAAACATCATATGATTTCATTTATATGTGTAACCTAAAAATCAAAATAAATGCATAAACAAAAACAAACTCAAAAGAAAAAAAAAACTCAAAAGAACAAATCGGCAGTCACCGGGTGGAAGGGGCATTTGGGTTGGGGTGATGGGTTGCAAAGGTAAAAGGGATTAAGAAGTACAATTTGCCAGTCATTAAAATAGTCATGGGGTTGTGAAATATAGCATAGAGAATATTGTCAATAACACTGCAATAACTATATATGGTGTTGGATGGGTGCTAGGTTATTATGGGGTGATCACTTTGTAGGGTATATAAATGTATAATCACTATGTTGCTCACCTGAAACTAATACAATATTGTATGTCAACTGTAATTGAAAAATAAATTTAACAAAAGGAGAAAAAAATGAACATCCACTGTTCTCTCACAGCATATACAAAAATTATTTTTGAAATGGATCATGGGCCTCAACATAAAAGCTAAAGCTATAAATCACTGAGAATAGAAGTAGGCAAAACTACAGCCATAGGCCATACTTGACCTACAGCCTGTTTTGGCACAGCACTCAAGCTAAGGAGGGGAAGAAAAATATGCAACAGAGACCATATGTAGATCTCAAAGCCCAAAATGTTTGCTGTCTGACCCTTTGAGGAAAAACCTTTCTGACCACATTATAGAAGGCAACAAAGGAGGACTTCTTTGTAACTTAGAATAGGCAAAGCGTAGACAAAAAATAAGAATCATAAAAGAAAAACACCAATAAATTGTACTTCATAAAAATTTTAAATTCAACTCTTTGAAATACTGCTAAGAAAATTAAAAAGCATGCCACAGATTGGGAGAAAAGATCCACAATCCACGTATCTGTTAAGGATTTGTATCTGGAATATATAATTACTTCTTATAACTTAATAAAAAAATGACAATCAACAGTACAATAAATAAATTGGGAAGAGTTCAGAGAAGATATGAAAATATGTGCATTAACAATAAGCCCATGAAGAGATGAAAACTATCATTAGTCATCTAGGATATGAAAATTAAACATACAATGATGAAATTTATAATGGCTAAAATTTTTAAAAGATTGACAATACCAAATGTTGAGGAGGATGTGAAACAATGGGAACTCTTGTGCATTGCTGTTAGGAATATAAAATGGTATAACTTTGGATAACAGTGTGACAGAATTACATAAACATGCACTTACCATAAAACACAGCAATCCTACTTTTAATATTAGCTAAGTTAAAGGAAAACTCATGTCAACACAAAGACTTGTAAGTGAAGGTTCATAGCAGCTTCATTCCTAATAGCTAAAACCTGGAAACAATTCAAATACATGTCAACAGGTAAAGGAATAAACACATTTTGATATATTTATAAATTGGAATACAAGTTACAATAAAAAACAAATTACTAATGGAAATGACATATATGATTCTAAAAATATGTTTAGTGAAATAAGTCAGATACAAAATAGTAAACACTGCATGATTTCATTTGTATGAAATTCTATAAAAAAACGTTAACCTATAGTTACTGAAAGAAGGGGATTGGGTGCCTGTAGCTGGGTTTGGAGAGAGCTAACTAGAAAAGGAGCTTAACAGAATTATTTGAGTTATGGAAATGTATATTTTTGATTGCAATGATGGTTATATAGGCATACACATATGTCAAAACTCATTGAACTGGAACTTAAAATGGGTTTACATTATTTTATGTAAATTTTACCTCAAAGTTTTTTTTTATTAGATGTGTATGAGCAACACAAGTCAAGTAATATGAGTGACATAAAGACGAAATTTCAGGACCTTGTTTCAGGCTTACTTTCAAAAGCAATATAGGTAATTCTTAACGAAAACACCATTGACAAAGAATAAGTGAACAGGCTGCCAGGAATATACTCGTGGAAGTTTCTCAGGAACGAGCTCAGAGGGAGGTTGTCAATTCCTAGATACAGGAAACACTGTTGATAGTCTACCTAATAGCTAGTATTCCCTTCTTACTTGCTGCTAGAAGCACAATTTAATTCAGGAATACTTCCCTTCCACCATGTGATTGGGCATAAGTCCTGAGTATTTTATCTAATTATTGTTGACCCTTAAACAACACAGGGGTTAGAGGCACTGATCTCCACACAGTCAAAAGTCCATGTATAACTTGTGACTCCCGAAAACTTAACTACTAAGAGTCTACTGTTAACTGGAAACCTTACCAATGACATAAACAGTCAGTGAACACATACAGAGGGTGCCCCAAAAATGCATACACAATTTAAGAAAGGGAAAAACTGTATTAAAATTGTAATACTCAATATAAACTGATAACAAAATATAAATACAAGTCACGTTTGACTTCTGCAATTACAACAGGTGCTCAAAGTGGTTACCATCAGCATCCAGACACTTCTGATTATGGGGAACTACTGCTTGAACAACATTGACCAAAGTGTCCACCTGTATACACTTTTTTTACACTCCTGGTATTTTGTCTGTTCTATGTATTATGTATTGTATTCTTATAATAAAGTAAGCTACTGAACAGAAAATGTTATTAAGAAAGTCATAAGGAAGAGAAAATACACTTACAGTATTTATTTTTTAAAACTCTGGTATAAGGGGACCCATACCAGACCCAGGTTGTTCAAGGGTCGACTGTACCATGATCTCTTAACTCTGGTCAATGTTGGATTTACAAGCGGGCATGTGATTCACTTTCGGCCAATGTGACATAAAGATCTGTTGGAGGCTAATGGTAAAGAAATTTTTCTTTTTTAAAAGAGACATAAAGAAAAAAACTAACCTGCCTCTTATTCCAGTGGACACTGTCCTTTCTGGAGTAGCCATCTTGTCACCATGAGGGAAAATAGCCTGAAGACTAAGCCAGAACACTAAAAATACCAGAACAAAAAGAAAAATGGAAAGGACCAGAGTCTTGATGATGTCACTGAGCCAATGTAATGGCCTACACAGGATTTCTGAATTTCTACTCTGAATTTCTTTCAATAAGGGAAATAAATTTCTTTATTGCCTATCCCACTAGGTTTTTTTGTTTCTTGAAACTGTAAGCATCCTAACTGATAATTGCACTGCTATTGCAGCCTTGGGAAGGAACTCGCTAAGGAAAAACTAGGTAGCTCAGTGGCTGGAAATTTTTCATACAGCAAATAGCAACTTAAAACAAAATTACTGATTCCCATCAAGTTAAGAATGGAAGGTAAACTACTGTAAAGACGCAGAGTAGATTGAACTTAAATTGGCTTCATTTGACAAAAAATATAGCTTAAATGAAAATAAAACAGTGTCTGAAGTCTGTGTGCACCCATGCAATCTGAAATGGAAAAATGGAGATAATTAACCTAATGATTCACCTTTCCTTTAATTACCCGGGCTTATTATGAAAAATCTGTGAGTTGTACATAAGTATGTTTAAAGAACAAGGATATGGGTACATGTAAAATATGTAAGTTAATGAAATTATTTTAAAAATATAATATAGGTATTTCAAAGTGATTTTTTAACTACAAAATGCTGTATTTAACTTATGAGGTATTTAATTGGACTTATTTATCCACTTGATTTGCACATGTAGACACATGTCAAGTTTCAACTTTAAATTACACTATGTAAGTGCACAGTGGAAAGTTTGCAAACTTCATTGTCTGACCTCATAAGTAATAGAAACAACATGGACCTCCTCTAACACTTATGAAATTTTAGTTATGCTAAATAATAGCACCCTTCACTATTTTTATATACCTCTGATGCACATATGCAGTAATATTATTCCACCTACTTTGCAAGTTGAGAAATGGAGAAGGTTCAAAAAAAGAAAAAAAAAAGTCACCCACTCTGAAGTATTTCATAGAAATGACCAGATGGAATTGGAAACAGAATTAGAATCAGAATGCAGACATATACTGATCTGTCCTTTTAACAAGAATACCAAATCTCATTTCTTACCAGAAAAGAAATAAATTGACAACATGGAATATACTGAAAAGCAGGGTTAGTTTCCCTGTAACTATGAAAAATACAGCAGGTTGTTTTCTAACATATATCTACAAAGAAAAGAAATGAGGCCAAGATAAGCAGGAGGCATTGTGTTTCTTCAGTGGTAGGAAATGAACTGGTTGAGTATCCATCTTTCAACATTGAAGTATCCCCTGAACAACACATTTAAAAAGAATAAGGAAGGAAGGAAAGAAGGAAGGAAGGAAGGAAGGAAGGAAGGAAGGAAGGAAGGAAGGAAGGAAGGAAGGAAGGGGGAGGAAGGGGGAAGGGGGAAAAGGGGGAAAATGGGAAGGAAGGAAGGAAGGTATTTCAAAACCATGGGTGATGTAAGCACCTGGGACATGAAGTTACAATTCATAATTAAACAACTGCATTTGACTTATTTATGTGGGTCCTAAGGCAAACTAATTTCATTTTCAGAAATGGATAAAGATGTTACAGAGCCACATTACAGGGTTATTTTGAAGAAGGGGGAAAAAGGAAATGTAATGAAAAAGCAATGTTTTATCAGAAGTAAAAAGTTCAAAGGCCTAAACTCTTTGTGGTAAGGATAGACAGATAAATTTAGAGCTCTTTCCAAGAAGATAGCACATGTAAGTTGTACTATAACCCCCTTTCATGTTCTAAATATAATTCCAAAAACAAAACACACAATCCAGGATCCATACACACACTCACAGAGTACATCTTGCTAAGATGTTTATATATAGCTAGGCTCATCTAAATGACTGAAACAATGCAAAATAAAATAAATGTCTATTTCTAATTAAAAGTTATTTTTTGTGCTACTAAAATATCTCAGGCATACTGACTATATTTTTAATGAGCATATGTTTCCTTAATGTCTCTTTTATACTGAGTTAACACTTTTTTTTTAATCTGCTCATCAAACCCTGTTTCCCTCTCACATAAAAATTTCCGTAACTCAGGGCCTTGCTGTCCTGGATGACAGCTAGTGAATGTGAGAAAGCGATTCATTCTATAGTTTTCTAGTATTAATGGGATACTCTTACTTCTCCCCTCCTCTCTGTTCCCCAATTGGAGTCCCATTTGAATAAATGCTTCTGGATGTACTCAATTTTTAAAGAAGCTTGGATATCGTGGAAAGTGTACTTAAAATTGGACTCGCTGTTCAAGTTTCAGCTTTTTCGTGACTTAAATGCCCTTAGGTGGGTAAATTAACCTCACTGAGCACTGGCTTTCTCTAGCTACAAAAATCATATAATAGTACTTCCAACCTAAAGTTGTGAAAACTCAATGAGGCAATGTATGTAAAAACACTCTGACAATGGTAATATACTCTATAGACGTGGAGCACTATTGCTTCCCTAGGAGCCTGAAAGAGTAATTCCAATTAGAGGTGAGAATTCAAAGTCTGAATTGGAGCCAGAGGGACAAAGAGGTTTGAGATACTTCTCACATGTTACTATGTATGAGGCAACGACATATCAGGCCTAACAACCTCTGCCCGGTACCACAGACTTTAGCAGAACATGATTACATGAATTAAAAAATGACTTTTTACGGCCGACCGAGTGGCGCCGGTGGTTAAGTGCTGGCTTCGGAAGCCAGCAACCCCGGTTCAGGTCCCACATATGAGGGCCAGTGACACTATCCAAAAAAAAACAAAAAAAAACAAGGACTTTTTAGCTCTCTATCTTATTTGTATTGAAAATAAGATAAACTAAATATATCTTACAAGGGAGTTATTCAGATGAGTTTCAGATAGCCACCCTTATGCATGAAAAATGCATAGGTCTGTATGTATATGTACTAGCACTGGAATATTGGTTATTAAATATCTTAGAAATGTGCTGGAAATCGCATAGGACTATCTTCTATTCTTAGTTAAAATATATATCTTGCAGGTTTTATTAGTTTCAGATTTTTCATTTTAGTGAATAAATATTTTTGTCACTAATTATTAGCCTTCAACTGGAATCTTACAGTCATAAATTTAACTTCATTACTGTAAACATGCCCTGAAATCATAGTCTAGTTTTAAAAAAGCTTTTAGATATAATTCACATACATTTAAACTGTACAATTCAGTAGTTTTTAGTATATTCACAGAGTTGTGCAATTATCACCATATTTTAATTTAGAACATTTTCATCCCCCAAAAAGAAACTCCATACTTATTAGCAGACATTCTCCATTCCCTCACAGCACCCCAGCCATCAGCCTAGTATCTGTTTCTCTAGCTTTGCCTACTCTGGATATTTCATGTCAAGAGAATCATTCAATGTGTGTTCCTTTTTCTCTTGGGTATATATACCTAGAAAGGAAATCGCTGGATGATATGATAATTTTACGTTAATTTTTGGAGGAACTGCCAAACTGTTTTCCACAGTGGCTGTACCATTTCACTTTCTCACCAGCAGTGTATGAGGGTTTCAATTTTTCCACATCCTCTTCAGCATTTGTTGTTGCCTTTCTTTTTTTTTTTTTGAGGGCAGTGTCACTGGCCCTCACATGTGGAAACCCAACCGGAGTGCTGGCTTCCCAAGCCAGCGCTTAACCACCACGCCACTGCACAGGCCCCTTGCCTTTCTTTTTTATCAAAAGGATCCTAGTGGGTATGAAGAGGTATCTCATTATGATTTGGATTTGCAATTGATTGCATTTCCCTAATGGCTAATGGCATTGAACATCTTTTCTTGTGCATATTGGCCATTTGTATATCTTTAGAGAAATGTCTGTTTGGATCCTTTGCCCATTTTTTCAATTGGGTTATTTGTCTTTTTATCATTTACTTGTAAGATTTCTTTATATATTCTGGATATTAGACTTTTTTCAGATACATGATTTGCAAATATTTTCTCTTATTCTATAGGTTTTCTTTTCACATTATTGATGGGGTCTGTTTCACAAAAGTTTTAATTTTGATGAAGTTCAATTTATTTTTTTTTTCTGTTGCATGTGCTTAAATATCATATATATGAAACCACTGACAAATCCAATATCACAGCCCCCACTCATTTCTCTTAATTAAACCTTTTTAAAAACACAACAGCTTGGGCCGGCCAAGTGGCTCATTGGTTAAGAGCTGACTTTGGACGCTGGCTCTGAGCAGCAGGACCCGGGTTTGGATCCCACGTATGAGGGCTAGTGACACTGCCCTCTACAGCTAAGATGGTGAACAACAGCTGGGCTGCTGTGAGTCTCCGGTGATAGGCTACAGTGAGTGGCTGGCAGCCAGCGTGAGAAGCCGGCAGCCAGTGTGAGCTGCCAAGAGCTACCGTGAGTGGCCGTCCAGAGGCTGGCGACCAATCTGCCTCACCTGGGAAGAGCGCAACGACATACCAACATGGGCCAGAGAAGCAATGTCCTCCACAACTAGACTGAAGAACAAAAAGACAGCAACTTGTCTGTTCCCCTTCCCCGGTTCCCCAATAAAATCTTTTAAAAAGAACAAAAAACAGCTTGATATGATTCACATACTATAAATTCACAATTTAAAGTATACAGTTCAGTGGGTTTTATGCTATTCAGTTCCTTTGCACATTTTTTTTTCTTTTTTGCCACATGGGACCAGTTTATTGCAGTTAAATACCTCTCTATATATATCTTTTTGTCCATTTTTCCATAAATAAAATTAAAATACACATCCTTTGCCCATTTTTTAACTGGGTTGCTTGTCTTTTTGTTCTTGGGTTGTAAGAGTTGTTTATATATACCAGGGGTGCCAAAAAAAGTATACATATGACTTGTATTCATCTTTTGTTATTGGTATATATTGAGCATTACAAATTTTTTTAAAGATTTTATTAGGAAATTGGGGGAGGGGAATAGCACTGGGGAATTGGGGAAGGGGAACAGACAAGTTGCTATTCTTTTATTCTTCAATCTAGTTGTGGAGGCTGTCGCTTCACTGGCCCATGTTGGTGTTGTGATCATTGTGCTCTTCCCGGCTGAAGCAGATGGGTCACCGGCCATTGGATGGCTGGCTACTCATGGCAGCTCACACCAGCTGCTGGCCAGCCCAACTGCCGCCTACGCGGTTGTTGGTGACTCATGGCAGCTCAGCTCCAGGTCGAGCTGTTGTTCACCATCTTAGCTGTAGAGGGCGCAGCATCACTGGCCCCCATTGTGGGATCTGAATCAGGGCCCTGCTGCTCAGAACTGGCATCCCAAGCCAACTACTAATGAATGCGCCACCTGGCCGGCCTTGAGCATTACAATTTTAATACAGTTTTTGCCTTTCTTAAAATGTATATTCATATTTTGATACCCTCTGTATTAGCAACTACTTTTAAATAATAAGTGGAAATTTGAAAATTTAAATGATTTTACTCTCAGTTTAATTTATTTTTTTCCCATTTAAGAAGCATATTTTTATTGAAATTTAAAAAAAAAAATTGCAACCAGGCAGAGAGAATAAAGTAGACAAAATGTTATAATCTGACTACATATATATGGATGACAGATCCTTATCAGATATATTATTTATAAATATTTCTCCTATTTTGTAGGTTGTCTTTTAACTTTCTTGATAATATCCTTTTTCACAAAAGTTTTAAATTTTGATGAAATCCAAATTCTCATCTACATATCTAAATCAATCATTGGTGAAACTCTGGGTATGATCCATCCTGGGGCAAAATTCTTCTCCATCTGTAAACCTGCGAAACTAGAAAACAATAATCTTCTTCCAAAATACAGTAGTGAGACAGGCATAAGACAGACACTTCCATTCCAAAGTGAGAGATAGAAAGGAAAAAAAATGGGCCATGGGTTCCAACCAAGTCCAACACTCAGCAGGGAAAATCCCATTAGATTTCAAGGCTTGAGAACACCGCTTGAAGCTCTAGCCTCTGCATCCATGGCTCTGCCATTATAGTCATTTTTCCTTCATTTTGTCCCATCTCTGTCCTTTTCAATCCAGACTGGCAGCTTTTTAGCTACTAAAAATTTTTCAAAAAACTTGTTAGTCTCCCATCCAATTTATAGGGGTCCAGGCCATTAGACAAGAGGGTTCCCCACAGATACTTCCTGAATAAGCACATCTCTGTTTCTGGGTTGTGCTGAGATGGTTGACTGGATCCAATGAGTCACATGCCTAATCTCTTAGAAAGTTGTTGGCTAGCTACACACTTGGCCTTGCTTTCAGAGATAGTGTAGGCAGAGAATTTTCTAAATTATTGGGTGCTAGTGCCATTGCATTCAAGTTTATTCCTCAGTTTTTCTTTCCTCTCGCATTTTATTATAAGTGGCAAGGAGAAACCAGACTGAACCTTCCAACTTTGCTTCCTTGGCTAAATATCTAACTAAGCTCATTGCTTACAAATTCCACTTTCCTCCCAAAAGATAGAACATGATTCAATCATGAATATACTACTTTATCACAAGAATAACATCTCCTCTGGTGTTCAAAAACACGTTTCTACTTTCCATCTAAGGACTCACCATAAGTACATTTAATGTTCATATTTCTACCAAACATCAAGGCAAGCAACAATTTTTTTTGTACAAATTCTTCCATTTCTACACCTTATTCCACTCCAAAGGCAACTGCACATTTTAAAGCATATACTCGTATTACAGCAACACTTCACTTCCTGATACTATTGGGTTGTTGGAAAAGTCATGATGAATTTTTGCAATGAAAAACATAGAAAAAATACGTCATGATTTTTCCGACAACCCAATACGATCTGCATTAGATGCCTAGATCTGCCATAACAAATTACTACCAACTGGGTGGCTTAGAACAGAAATTTATTCTCTCAGACTTCTGGAGTTTAGGAATCTGAAACCAAGGTATTGGCTGGGCCATGCTCTCTCCAAAGGCTCTATGGAAGAGTCCATCCTTGTCTCTTCCAGTTTCCTGTAGACTTGACAATCTTTGGCATTCTTTGGCTTGTACTGTATATGTATCTCCAATCTATGTGTCCATCATCACATGGCATTCCTCTTTTGTGTACTTATGTCTCTTCACTTCTTCTTAAAGGATACCAGTCATATTGGATTAAAAGCCAACCCTATTCTGGCACAACCTCATCTAAACTAATTACATTTGCAATAGCCTTATTTCTAAATAATGCCACATTCTGAGGTACTGGGGGTACCTTAAACTTATACCTATCTCTTTGGTGGACAAGATTTAAACCACAATAAATACGGGTTGGTATTATTTTATAGATTCCTTGATATTTTCCACATATAGGAATAGTTATCTGCAAATAGAAATAGTTTTACTTCTTTTCCAACTTTGAACCCTTTTATGCCTAGGTGTTCTAGGTAGGACTTCCAATACAGTGCTGAATAGCAGTGGTGAAAGCGTGCATCGCTTGATCCTGATTTTCAGGGGAATGCTTTCAGACATACACAATTGATTCCAATGTTATGTGTGGGATTTTCATCCATGCCCTTTATCAAGTTGAGGATGTTTTCTCTTTTATTCCTAGTGTGTTGATTATTCTTATGATGAAAGTCTTGGATTTTGTTAAATGCTTTTATAGCATCAATTAACATGATTATATGTTGTTGTTTTTTTCCTTCATTCTATTAATGTAGTATATTACATTGATTGTTTTTCTCATGTGGAACCATCTTTACATTCATAGGATAAATCTCACTTGGTCACGGTATATAATCCTTTTAATATACTACTGGATTTGGTTTGGAAGTATTTTATGGAGGATTATGCATCTATATTCATAAGAGATATTTGTCTACTGTTTTCTTGTAGTGACTTTGTATGGCCTTGGTATAAGGGTAATGTTGGCCTCATAAAATACATTAGAAAGTGTTTCCTCCTCTTCTATTTTTGTAAGTGTTTGAAAAGGATTGGTATTATTATTTAAATGTTTGATAAAATTCACCAGTGAAATCCTCTGGTCCTGGACTTCTCCTTGTTGGAAGGGTTTGTTGACTCAATTTCTTTACAAGATATTTATGTCAGTTTGGGTAATTTGTTTGTTTTTTAGAAACTGGTCTTCTGAAAACAAGGACCAGGTTCCCACACTGAAAATGTGGACTATCACTGCACAGGGGAAGAATATGGGGCAAGGGCCAGTAAAAATTTCACAAAACTATCTTACCATTTTTAATTATCCTTTTTCTTGATTAAGCACTTATTTGGTTGTTCTAAGCTTTGTCTGTTTTCCATAGATCTAGCAAAGTTTGTTCAATAGTTTTTGCTTGATTTTTTTGATAATTATACAGAGGGATGAGCATTGGAGCTACCCTACTTTGCCATTTTCACTGAGGTCTAAAGTAAGACATTTTAATGCCAAAAAAGGAATATAATCTCATAATTATTATTTTGTCCTTAATATTTAACAAATGCTAGATATAGGAGTAATTTTTTTAAAGTTTAAAATAATAATTTTAAGCTTTATTTAAAGCTCAGTATATTAGCTTTATTTATCATTTATCACTGACAACAAAAAGAAATACCATGGCCTATGTAGGAGATTTCTAACTTGGAGGTCAAAAGATAAATATTTATAATATCCTTATATTTGTTCTTATTGCCATCCTATACACTTTTGAGAATTAAACAAATGTTAAAATATAACAACTCTAAAAGGAGTAAAATCCTAAAAGATAGTCATCAAGATAGAGAATATAAAAAGAAAAATAACAGGTAATCCAAAAGCTGGATAATGAGTTGTTCAATACAAGGCAATAAAAAAATGATACTCTAAAATACTCAGAATTCAAATGCAGCTGGTGAGAGGTAAAGAAGTCACAATGAGGAGTGGGGGGAGTGATATCAAAATAATTTTTGAGCTCTCCAAGCATGGGATGGATATAATGATACTCTATCATTGAGGAGGATTTTGACACAAGTGTGTTTTGGATGGCGGGAATGGTCTAGGCTTATAAAGACAGAAGTCTTTCTTCGATAGCAAATATGACTCCATTTCTCCAATTGATTAATTAAAATTAAATAAAGCATTTCTTCGAATATATCTTTTAGGGACACTGTATTGCAAAAGTGCCTAGTTTTCTAAATTCATATTAGTATAACATCTAAGGAGAATTATAAAATGGAAATAATTGGCAAAACAGAAAAAAACATAGAAAAAGACCTTTCTGAAGTTCATTTCTAGGGTTCATTCTAAGGTAATTAAAAAGCTACATATAAAAATTCAGTTTCTTTTTTAGGTAAATATAGATGTGTGTATGTTTCTGACATTCATATTCCTTTCAGTTATGTTTCATAGATAAAACAAAAGGGTTTTTTATGCAGGAACATATTACATAACTTTTAATATAGGCTCCAAAACTCAGGACAAATTTATATGTGATCAGGAAGTTTGTTATGTTATGTTTTATTCTTTTACAAGTGGGAAAAGTGATATATAAAATACACTCAAGTTCCTGTAGAAACTGTAGTTTAAAGAGCCAAAGTGGAAGATTTCCAGTTACGAGTGGTAAAGTAGGAAAACACAGTGCTCACCTCCTCTCAAACCACATCAAAATGACAACTAAACCACAGAACAACCATCATTGAGAATCGCCTGAAAACTAGCTGAACAGAAGTCCTACAACTAAGGACATAGAGAATAAGCTACCTCAAGATTGGTAGGAGGGGTGGAGACATGGAACTGGCTGGTCCCAAATCAGTATGCAATTCTTAATTATCAGGAAGGATATCTTCATTGTGGAGTTTCCCCTCAGAGGAGCAAGGAGTCCCAGCCTTACACCAAGCTTCCCAACCTAGGGTTCCAGAGCCAGAGAGAGAAATTCCTGTAACTTCCATTTTTTACAAACCAATGGAAATTGTGGCTGAGTGAGACAGAGGGCTGCTGGAATCTCAGGCACTCCACTTAAAGGATTGATGTACGCACTTACTTGATGACAGATTCACTCGCTCTGAGTACCAGCACTGGGGCAGCAGCTCGAAAGATGCCAGGTACATTAGCGGAGGAACTGAATTGTCTAGCTTTAGGGCAAGGGCTGGAGGGGTAGCATTCTCCCAGACAGAAGTGCTGGCAGAATCCATCATTTCTTTGTTGAGCTCTTCCCCCTCCCCACATGAAAACACAGGCAGTGCCATATCTGAGTCTCCATCAATCTGGCAAACACTAATGCCCCCAACCTGGTGATTCCCTGAGACCGTGCCTCACCCAATATTCGAGCCCACCCAAGCCACTTCTAGTGGCTTTTCCATACAAACGGCATGTCTTGGCTCATGCTGCTGACTTTCCTAAAATATCTCAAAGGTTCACAAACCTCAAACAAGCAGCATCTGGCCTTGGCATACCCCATACCTCTTGCCAAGCAGCCCCAAGCCCAGAACTAGTGGCAGATGACCTTGGTTTGTGCCTTGGCTTCTCCCAGCCACCTCCAAGCCTAGGACGGTTGGTTGCCATCTGCAGATTGTTTTGTGGCTCATGCCTGGGGGCTTCAAGAAGGGCACAGGCAGGGACTAAACTGGGACTGTATCAGGATCCCTCTCATGAGGCCCCAGGGTTGGCACAACCAATGGCCAACTTTCGATGGAGCCAGAGCACCACCTGGCTGCCTCCATGGGTGAAACAGCAAAAGGGCAGACTGGGCAGGCACCAGAGCCCTGCTAAAGTGAATTCTGCTCCATAGGGTCAGCTCCTATACAACAGATTCTATACTGTACTCACAGCCATTCCTCATGATCAATCAATCCGAGGGTCAATCCCTCCCACTGATAGTCAAACAGCAACTTAGGCTCCACTACAACCCTCACAAGGGACACTCTTGCAGCCCACGGCTCAGGTGACTAGGAAGACTATGCTACTGGGCCCCATAGAACACCTACTACATAAGGCCACTCTACTAAGACCAGAAGACATAGCAGCCCTACCTAATATATAGAAACAAACAGGGAGGCAGCCAAATGGGGAGACAAAGAATATGTCCCAAATGAAAAAAAAAAACAGAACAAAACTCCAGAAAAAAAAAACTAAACAAAATGGAGACAAGCAATGTATGAGACACAGAGTTCAAAACACCGGCTATAAGGATGCTCAGTGATCTCAGTCAGAACTTCAACAAAGAGATAGGAAACATAAAAATAGAGACAGAAAACATAAAAAAGAGCCAGTCAAAAATGAAGAGTACAGGGCCGGCCGAGTGGCACGTTGGTTAAGAGTTGACTTGGGAGTGCCAGCTCTGATCAGCAGGGACCCAGTTTGGATCCCACATGAGGGCCAGTGACACTGCCCTCTACAGCTAAGATGGTGAACAACAGCACCACCTGGAGCTGGGCTGCTGTGAGTCCACAGGATGGCATAACTGCAGCCCCTGCTGCAGTGGGCTACCATAGGCTACAGTGAGCGGCCGGCAGCCAGCGTGAGCTGCCAAGAGCCATGGTGAGCGGCCACCCAGAGGCTGGTGACCGATCTGCCTCATATCGGAAGAGCACAATGACGATACCAACATGGGCCAGTGAAGCAACGTCCTCTGCAACTAGACTGAAGAACAAAAAGACAGCAACTTGTGTGTTCCCCTCCCCCAATTCCCCAATGCTGTTCCCCTCCCCCCAATTCCCCAATAAAATCTTTAAAAAAAAAGAATAAAATCTTGCCATCTGCAACAACATGGATGAACCTAGAGTGTATTGTGCTGAGTGGAGTAAGTCAGATAGTGAAAGACAAATGTCCCATGATTTTACTTACCAGTGGAATCTAAAGAACAAACCAAACAAAATAGAAACAAACTCATAGACATAGAAAACATTTTGATGGCTATCAGCTGGGAGAGGGATTGGGGGTGTGAAAAAGGGGAAGAAATTAAGAAGTACAAATTGGCAGTTACAAAATAGTCAAAGGGATGGAAATTATAACATAAGGAATATAGTCAATAATATTGTAATAACTATGCATGGTGTCAGATGGGTACTAGACTAGATTTATTGGAGTGATAACTTTCTATGTTATATAAATGTCTAATCACTATTGCTGTACACATGAAACTAATACGATATTGTCTGTCAACTGAAATTGAAAAATAAAACAATTATTTTTCAAAAACAGCCAAAACGGCCAAATTGATTTTTGCCCTTAAATTGTGAATAAACTATATAAATCCCCTTTGTACAGATAGACTGAATTATACTTAAGATCTAAAACCCACTGAAAATCAGGATATTTAGGGAATTGCTGACACAGCTTGAACTATCTGATCATCAATGCACATTGTTAATACACATTCCCTATATTTGCTATGGGTGACTCAGTCTCACTGTCTTCCTCTTTTGTCTATCATTTTTATTCTACCTTACATTTAGGCACTTCTTTTTTTTTATCAGTTTTGATACTGCATTTATTTCTAAACCATTATTATTCTGAGAAATCTTGCCATTACCTTTTTCATTTCACTGAGCTTCTGCTTTATATCAATCTGATGAAACAGAGCTCAGTCTTTTTGGTTTCAATTATGAAAGTTCTCATGGCTATCTTTTGAAAACACTGCTTTTCCACTTACAAGGCAAGTAATTTCATGAGAAAATAGTGATTAAAAAGAACAAGAGCAAAATAACTGCTCTATTATGTCAATTTTTTTACCAAATTTGGTCCTCTTATATTCTATTTTTTAATATGAAAATACTTTTAGCATTTTTTTCTTTTTCTTTTTTGTTATTAAATTTATTGGGGTGACATTCGTCCATAAAATTATATAGATTTCAAGTATACACTTCTGTAATACATCATCTATATTCTGCGTTGTGTGTTCACCACCCAGAGTGAGTTTTCCTTCCATCACTATATATTTGAACCCCTTTTCCTTCTTCTAACAGCCCCCACCCCCTTATTCTCTGGTAACCACTAAACTGTTGCCTATGTTTATGAGATTTTTTTCTATTTGTTTGTCTTCTTCCTTTGTTGCTTTCAGTTTTATATCCCACATATCAGTGAAGTCATATGGTTCTTGACTTTCTGTCTGACTTATTTCGCTTAGCATAACAATCTCAAGATCCATCCATGTTGTCACAAATGGCAGTATTTCGTCTTACAGCTGAGTAGTATTCCATTGTGTATATATACCACATCTTCTTTATACAATCATGTATTGAATGATAATTTGGTGGTTTCAATGCCTTGGCCGCCGTAAATTATGCTACAATGAACATCGGGGTACATATATCTTTAGGGGTAAATATTTTCAGGTTTTTTGGGTAGCTATCCAAGAGAGGGATTGCTCGGTCAAATGGTAATTCTATTCTTAATTTTTTGAGGAATCTCCTTACTGTCTTCCATAGTGGCTGTGCATTTCATTGGTAGTAAAATCTGTTCATGCAATATATATTACATTCAAATATTTTGTTTCTGGATTTTTGCTTCAGCCTTACATTCCTTTAATTATTATTTTTTATTTCCTATTCATTTCAATCTACATGTATTCAGTGAAAACCCAAAACTTGGCTACCTTTTGTTTGTCTCTCCCTTTCCATTCCTCTCTAGAATAACCAATTTTTATTATATGTTGACCAAAATGAGGATAATCACTTTTTTGACCATTTCCTTATAAAATATTGAAGTGATGAGGGGTTGGGGGGAATGGGTTAAAAGGTGAAAGGATTAAGAAGCACAAATTTCCATTTATAAAAATAGTCATGGGTCAAAATAGCAGAGATCACCTATGTGGAACAACAAAAAGAAAAAAGAATGAAAAACATGGAAAATAGTTTAAGAGAGCTGGGGGACAACATCAAACGCAATAACCTATGGGTCATTGGAGTACCAGAAGGAGAAGAGAGGGAGCAAGGGATTGAGAATATATTTGAAGTAATAATGTCTGAAAACTTCCCTAACCTGGCAAAGGACATTGAAATACAAGCTCAGGAAGTGCAGAGAGTTCCAACCAGGATGATTCCAAACAGGCCCACTCCAAGACACCTTATAGTGAAAATGGCAAGGGTTAAGGACAAAGACAGAATCCTTAAAGCAGCAAGGGAAAGGCAACAAGTTACTTACAAGGGTACCCCCATAAGATTGTCAGCTGACTTTTCTACAGAAATTTTGCAGGCCAGAAGGGAGTGGCAGGAGGTTTTCAAAGTGATGAAAAATAAAGGCCTACAACCAAGATTGCTGTATCCAGCAAGGTTATCATTTAAAATCGAAGGCGAGATAAGGAGCTTTGCAGAAAAAAATAAGTTAAGGGAATTCATTACCACCAAGCCAGCTTTGCAGGAAATGCTAAAAGGGCTTCTTTAAGTAGAAGAGAAAAACAACCTATGAAAGACTACGAACACAAATAACAAAATGGCAATAAATACACACCTATCAATAATCACATTAAATGTAAATGGATTAAATGCTCCAATAAAAAGACATAAGGTGGCTGAATGGATAAGAAAGCAAGACCCCAGTATATGCTGTATACAAGAGACTCACCTCAGATCCAAAGACTCATACAGGCTGAAAGTAAAGGGATGGAGTAAAATATTTCATGCAAATGGTACTGAGAAAAAAGCTGGAGTAGCGATACTTATATCAGATAAAATGGACTTTAAATTGAAGAATATAACAAAGGACAAAGAAGGACACTTCATAGTAATGAAGGGATCGATCCAACAAGAGGACATAACTCTAGTAAACATCTATGCACCTAACATAGGAGCCCCTAAATATATAAAACAGATATTGTCAGACATAAAGACAGAGATCAACAGTAACACTACCATAGTAGGGGACTTCAACACCCCGCTGTCACTAATGGACAGATCCTCCAGACAGAAAATCAATGTGGAAACAGCGACCTTAAATGACACATTAGAACAGCTGGATTTAACAGACATTTTCAGAGCATTTCATCCCAAAGCTACAGAATATACGTTCTTTTCAAGTGCACATGGAACATTTTCTAAGATAGACCACATGTTAGGCCACAAAACAAGTCTCAATAAATTTAAGAAGATTGAAATCATTTCAACTGTATTCTCTGACCACAATGCTATGAAACTAGAAATCAATTATAAGAAGAAATCCGGGAAGCTGACAAATAAATGGAGGCTAAACAATATGCTATTAATTAGTGAGTGGGTCACAAATGAGATCAAGGAGGAAATCAAAAGATACCTCGAGACAAACGATAATGAAAACACCACGACCCAAAATCTCTGGGATGCTGCGAAAGCAGTCTTAAGAGGGAAGTTTATAGCAGTGCAAGCCTACCTAAACAAGGAAGAAAAATCTCAAATCAACAGGTTATCCTTACACCTAAGGGAACTGGAAAAAGAACAGCAAAAGAGTCCCAAGGGGAGTACAAGAAAGGAGATAATAAAGACCAGAGCAGAAATAAACAAAATAGAGAACAGAAAAACAATTCAAAAGATCAATGAAACCAAGAGCTGGTTTCTTGAGAAGATAAACAAAATTGACAAACCTCTAGCCAGGCTCATCAAAAAAAAAAGAGAGAGGACTCAAATTAGCAAAATCAGGAATGAAAGAGGGGAAATGACTACAGACATCACAGAAATACAAAAAATTCTAAGAAATTACTATGAGCAACTATATGCCAACAAATTTGACAATCTGGAAGAAATGGATAATTTTCTAGAAGCATACAACCTTCCAAAGCTAACGCAAGAAGAAACAGAAAATCTAAATACCCTGATTACTATCAAGGAAATTGAAGCACTAATTGACAAGCTCCCAAAAAACAAAAGCCCTGGACCAGACGGCTTCACAAGTGAATTTTATCAAACATTCAAAAAAGAACTATCACCTATTCTTTTCAAACTATTCCAAAAAATCCAGAAGGAGGGAAGGCTCCCAAACTCTTTTTATGAAGCCACTATCACCCTGATTCCAAAACCAGATAAAGACATCACAAAAAAAGGAAAACTACAGGCCAATCTTCCTGATGAATATAGATGCAAAAATTCTCAATAAAATATTAGCAAACAGAATTCAGCAATATATTAAGAAGATCATACATCATGATCAAGTGGGATTCATCCCTAGTGCACAAGGCTGGTTCAACATCCATAAATCAATTAATGTGATACACCACATCAACAAAATGAAGGATAAAGATCACATGGTCATTTCAATAGATGCAGAAAAAGCATTTGACAAAATCCAACAGCCATTTATGTTAAAAACCCTTAGCAAAGTGGGAATACAGGGATCATATCTCAACATAATAAAAGCCATATATGATAAACCTACAGCTAACATCGTACTCAATGGGGAAAAGCTAAAACCATTCCCCTTAAGATCAGGAACAAGACAAGGCTGTCCACTTTCTCCTCTTTTATTCAACATAGTTCTGGAAGTTCTAGTCACAGCAATCAGACAACAAAAAGAAATAAAAGGCATCCAAATTGGCAAGGAAGAAGTAAAATTGTCATTATATGCAGATGACATGATACTGTATATAGAGAACCCCAAAGACTCCATCAAAAAACTATTGGAACTGATAGACGAATTCAGTAAAGTAGCAGGATATAAAATCAATGTTCAGAAATCAGTGGCATTTGCATATACCAATAATAAACTAATGAAAACAGAAATTAAGAAAACTGTCCCATTTACAATTGCATCAAGAACTATAAAATACCTAGGAATAAATTTAACCAAAGAAGTGAAAGATCTGTACTCAGAAAATTACAAGACACTGAAGAAAGAAATCATAGAAGATACAAATAAATGGAAACACCTACCATGCTCATGGATAGGAAGAATTAATATAGTTAAAATGTCCATACTGCCTAAAGCAATTTATAGATTCAATGCAATTCCTATCAAACTACCAAGGGCATTTTTCACAGAAATAGAAAATATAATCCTAAAATTTATATGGAATCATAAAAGACCCAGAATAGCCTCGGCAATTCTGAGAAATAAAAACAAAGTCGGGGGGATCACGCTACCAGACATCAAAACCTACTACAAGGCCACAGTAATCAAGACAGTTTGGTATTGGCATAAAAACAGGCACATCGATCAGTGGAACAGAACAGAGAGCCCAGAAATACATCCAAGCATTTACGGACAGTTAATCTATGACAAGGGAAGCAAGAATTTACACTGGAGTAAAGATAGTCTATTCAATAAATGGTGCTGGGAAAATTGGACTGACACATGCAAAAAAATGAAACTGGATCATCTCCTTACGCCTTATACAAGAACAAATTCAAAATGGATTAAAGACTTAAATGTAAGACCTGAAACCATAAAAATCCTAAAAGAAAATATAGGGAGTACATTTGCAGACATTACCCGGAGCAATATTTTTACTGATACATCCCTACGGGCAAGGGAAGTAAAAGAAAAAATGAACATATGGGATTATATCAGACTTAAAAGATTTTTCACAACAAAGGAAATCATTAATAAAACAAAAAGGAAACCTACTGAATGGGAGAATATATTTGCCAACGATATATCTGATAAGGGGTTAATATCCAAAATTTATAAAACACTCATGAAACTCAACACCAAAAAAACAAACAACCCAATTAAAAAATGGGCAGAAGATATGATGAGACATTTCTCTAAAGAGAACATGCAGATGGCCAGCAGGCATATGAAAAAATGTTCAACCTCACTGGTCATTAGGGAAATGCAAATAAAAACCACCATGAGATACCACCTCACTCCAGTCAGAATGGCTATCATCAACAAATCAACAAACAACAAGTGCTGGCGGGGCTGTGGGGAAAAGGGGACCCTGCTGCACTGTTGGTGGGACTGCAGATTGGTGCAGCCACTATGGAAGTCAGTATGGAGGTATCTCAAAGAACTGGAAATAGCGCTACCGTTTGACCCAGCAATTCCACTCCTAGCTATTTATCCTGAAAAAACCAAGACACTTATTCAAAAAAAGTTATGCACCCCTATGTTCATAGCAGCACAATTTACAATAGCTAAGACTTGGAAACAACCAAAATGCCCATCAGTAGATGACTGGATTAAGAAACTGTGGTATATTTATACAATGGAGTATTACTCCGCTATAAAGAAGAATGAAATCGTGCCATTTGCAATGATATGGATGGACCTAGAGACTATAATGTTGAGTGAAATAAGGCAGTCAGAGAAGGACAAATACCATATGATCTCACTCATATGTGGAATATGAAAAACTGTATGAATGAGCAAAGTAAACAGAAACTGTCTCATAGATATAGAGGAAAAATCAGGGTTGCTAATTGGGAGAGGAATGGGGATGAGGGTGAAGGGGAAGGGATTAGACAGCAAAAATAGGCAACTACAATATTGCTACTGGGATAGGAAAAACAGTTTGGGGTATATAATTAATAATGTTGTAAATATTCTGTGGAATGTCAGATGATCATAGGTCTTGTTAGGGAGACCATTTCATGGATAGAGTAGAGGTTTGATCACTGCACTGTATTACTAAAGCGGAGGTGGTATACCTACTGTAATTGAATATATATAGATAGTCACGGGATGTGGATTATACTGTGGAAGAGAGTCAGAGGAAGAGTAATAGATATATATGATATGGGGGGGAGTGGGGTGGTGAATTGGGAGTGGGGGGTTGTCACTTTGAGGGGTAAAATGTATAACTATTGCACTGTGTTGTACACCTGAAACTAATTAAAAAATAAATAAATAAATAAATAAATAAATAAATAAATAAAATGTCATGGGTATGTAAAGTGCAGCATAGGGAATATAGTCAATAATATTGTATTAACTATGTATGGTGTTAAATGAGTACCTGACATATTAGGGTGATCACTTAGCAAATTACAAAAATGTCTGATGTTGCATACCTGAAACTAATACAATATTTTACGGCAACTCTAATTGAAGAAATTTTTTTTAAATATTGGAGTGATTACTTTTGACTGATAGTCTACGTTTTAATTCATTCATCATGTTTGCTTCTTTATACTGATGCTAAGCACTCTATCAAACTGTTAATAGTGTTGATATCCATCAAGCAAATTCTTTCTCTGATGATATGCTTGGTGCTCCATGACTTGAAGGGAAAATTTCATTTAATTTATTTTCATTTTTTATATCTTTGTTAATCTAAAATTGTATTCCATTCACCATTTGTTTCCCTGTTTATCATCTACAGCAATAATTTTGGCTTTTTTTTTCTGTAAAGTACATACTGCATTTGCAGTTTCAGGAGCTTATATTGATTGGCTTCAGGAATGTCACATCTTGAGCTGAAAACACGAGTAGATGAAGCCAGAAAGTATTAGTATGTATTGGTATTAGCGTTAATACTAATCAACATATTAATTTCAGTTAAATTTGTTTAGGCAGCAGCACTTATATTAAATTCTTGTCCAAAAGGAACCAGAGGAACCTAACCTTTATATGATCTCCACTAATGTGTGAGTGTATGAGTGGGTCTTTTGTGCCTTATCAAAACTGTTGAATACAAATTGTACACAATGAAGGTTCTTATTTGGAATACCTATTGCCTAAGCTGGCATAGCCTCAAAACCTATTGAGTCTGACAATATCCAAAGAAAAATAGCTAATCAATACAAAAAGTGTGTCAAATACCCAACTGTTTGGATACATTTGTATGTTCAGAACTGTGGTAAAAAGACCTATTAATTGACTATAAACTTCCCTTTCCATCAAAATGCATGATGTGAAGACACAGGTAGCAGCCTAATGTACGGTCAGCTTGACACACCTTTGTGCGTGCACGTGATCTGATGATAGTCATGTCTGACCACAGACCTCTTCTCAGAGCAAGACAACTCATATGTTGACTGCTATGCACTTTGCCTGTCTGCAGCTGTTTTTTCTCAGACTACTGTAGTCACGCTTCACTGTTGTAAGTTGTACTTCAGTAAATCCATGCAGAAGTAGGTTCCTATAGCCTTTCTCGCTTTCTGTTGTCAGCTTCAGCTGCGTGCTATCCCCTGAAATTCATTCACTTTCACGACGAGCCCAGTGGAATTTCAAGAAACATTGTAAAAGTTCTGTGCCCATTTCCAAGCATTTTGGAAATCCTCAGCTGCAAATGAAGTCAAAGTGTCAAATCGTTTTCTGTAGTTTTCTACAGTGAAAGCTGGCAGTGTGCTGTACTCATGTACTTTGAAAGAGATCACCTTCTCCTGCTGTTTATTTTTTTATCCTTCTATCTTCCTAAAAGATGCAGGAGCCTCCTCGTTTGGGCAGATTCAGGTCACATCTAAGCCTGATCCTTTCCTGATTATTCACAAATAAATCACCTTCAAAATAAAGGGAAAGTCACACAATCCTGCTACAGCATTACATTTGTAATCACACAAAACAAGTCATGAAATTCAGGATTATGGTTCCCACAGTAACCCTGCTCTTCCCCTACTATGTATGCCCCAGTCTCTGTCTTTACATTTAAAATGCTTTTCTTCCACTGTACTTCACCTTTCAGTGTCAGCATCTCACAAAAGCTGCTTAATTAGGTATTCGCCTTACCATATGTACAATGACTTATTAATTTTTGAAATCAAACTAAAATTAAATAAATCAAAATAGCTAATGGGCATTCTAGCTAGAACAGAAAATAAGATTCACATTATAAGCAATCCTATAAATCTAACTTGTATTTCCTAATTTTGCCACTAGTTGTCATCTACTCTTTGAAGAATCATCTCCTGAGGGGGGAGCAAACACATAACACAATGGGAAATGAAATTGGATTATCTTTTATGCTTGAAGTATTGTAACATCAGAAAATAGCTATTAAATGTTTAGAAATTTTCCAGAACAGACTATTATGTGGCATTTTACAATTTTAGTTTGGGTTGCAAACAATCACACTTTGTCTGATCATCTTAACTAAACTGATAAACATAAAGTATAATCTGTATTCATGTAGAAGTATGACTATATAATGTCAAGAGATTGTCACTTTCTCTTTATCATGGTATTTCAAGTTCTTAGATATTTAACAGCAAAGTAACTGACCTTCAGATTTCTGGATCATTGCCTGAAATAACATTTAAGTTTTGCTTAATCTCCTAAGCCTTATTCAAATTCCTGGACTCAATATATTCTCTGCTGTGATTAATTTATGTAATCTGTTTTCTCCCCCAAACTAAACTAAAATCCCTGAATTACTGGCCTTAGTCTTTTTTAATAACTTTTGCTTGGTTACTTATAACTTCTATGCAAAACACCTGAGAGCTCTTTCTTCATCAGCCCCTCACAGGTAAGAAATCAGCACACTTTGATTCTTCTTCCATTATGTGTATAGATGTGTCCCTTCTCCACAGCCACCTCTCTCCTTCATGTTCTCATCATTTCATACTTAGATTACTATAAGATATCCATAATCAGAAGTTTTTCCTGTGTAAAGCCAATTAAAATCCACTTGTACTATGGATAAAATACAAGCTGTCCAGTTAAATTTGAATTTCAGATAAATAGCAAACAATTCTTATATAAGTATGTCCCACATATTACATGGGTTATATTTATACAAAAAAAAATTGTTCATTATATGAAATCCAAATTTGTACTGGAGTCATGTATTTCTATTTGCTAAACCTGGCCACCCAATTAGTCAGGAATTAATCCCTATTGTGCCGCAAATGATAAGGATCTTCCCACAGAAATCCAGGGGGTAATAATGAATTCAGGGGAAGTAGAGTAGTCAGGAGCCTCTGAAGTGATATGAAAATGATCCAATTTCTCATGACCTTTGCATATGGCAAGGAAGTACTGATAGCACCATAGCTAGACTGTCCATAAAGGTAGGGAAAGTATGTAATTCCCTACCTTCTTGCAAAATGAGGAATTTTTAGAAGCCTTACCTAGTCAATATTTTCCCAATCTCTTCTCCACACATCCTCTTTGAAAATGAAAATATTTCTGAGATAGTTAACATTTATATATACCTGAAAGAATATATATCTGAGAAAGATAGCCTAATATATACTATAAAGGATAGATTTTATCATGTGCTTTCCTAATAGAACAAAAACATAGGGAAGCTGTAAAACATGGCACACTGGGGGTGGAGGGGTAGCTACGGAAGGTGGAAAAGGTCCAGAAAGGGAAGATTGAGCTGAGCCAGATATAAACTCCACCTGCTCACACATGCCTAAGCTCTGGTCCTGTCTTAAAGCCAAGTCAGAAAAACACATAGCCTTGTTTTATAAGAGGCAGTGCCACATGGCAATACAGGGTGCAGGCTCTGGAACCATCCTAATTGGAATCCAATCGCAATTCTGCCTCTTGTAAAATGAGGACATTAGTGACAATCTCATAGGGCTTTCTGAGTGTTACATGAGATGAAAAATGGAAATGTTGTATGTGTTGGTGGTTGTGTTGTTGTTATCATTACCGAGTCCAAGTTTTAAATTCATTGCATTTATCCTTGGTATCTATTTTTCCTAATTATCTATTTTATGAGGGTACACATCTATTTAATTTATTTAACAGGATAAAAGACCTTGTGATCACATTGCTGTGCAAAAAGAATAGTATCAGTGAAAATACTGACTTCCAGTAACAGGTTCAAAGCATTCCAGCCTTCCTGCCCCGCAGACACAACAATCCACCAACCATGGCAGAGAAAGATTTATAAAGTGGATGCACATGCTAGGCACAGTCTCCCAAAGGCTGGTCTCTTTTTTCTAATCTTAAAAGATAATACGTTGGCATGATAGTTATAAAACTATAATGAAAAGTTGGGAAAGGAGTCCATTTGAAAGCATATCCTTTAGATATATAGAGGAGGTAATCAAACGTCAGGTCTGTATCTACCTGCTAGTTTCTTCAGCAAACAAAAGTACAGAGCATGGCTTCCTGTGCAGTCACTTCCTCCCCTTCCTCCAGTGTATTCCAGTCCTGTCATACTGTGGGGCGTGTCCCGCCCTGGTCATCACATTCGCCTCTCCTGTCTTTGCTCTTAAACCTGCATTTGCCTCCAGGAGTCACATTCACAGTCACTGCACAAACATGGATATGTATGATAATGAAATGCAAAGACAAGAAAGGAAAGATAAATACATCATTATACATTCTTTTGATTACAGCTTTACTCAGTAAACTGGTCATGGTGTGTGTTCATGGCTGTATGAGATGATGTTTAATGCTTGAAAAGGTGCGGGGAGACAGAGAGAAAGAGAACAGAATATCAGGTTTTTAAATTTTAAAACTCTTGATTTATATCCATATTACTTTTTTTCTTTGGGGGTCATCTTGTTGTGTTGATCTTTAGGACAGAAGTTCAGATGCTAAAGCATAGTTATAATATGCACCACTGATATTTGTTTTTTTATCAAAGAAAGATTATATCAGAAAACAGTAATCTTTGAGAAATAATAAAAAATTTGCATTCACATTGCTAGCTCTTCTAGAGTGTAGTTGTACTATAGAGGTGTACCAAGCAGTATCCTCTTTAAAATCACCATACTTCTGTCTGCATTGTCATTGATATGGCAACAGTCCATGAGTTCCCAGAAAAATATAAATTTAATATCTTCACCTGCTAGTATCTCAGGACTAGAGCCCTGGGAATGACAACTGTAATATTTCAGGAAAAAGTACTCATCAGATTTTACTTCCTAATCCCCTCATGCTTCTATATACAATCTCATGTTTGGGATAGAATGGTCTCTGGTTAAATCAAGAGTTGAGAAGCAGGGCCCAAGTTTATTTTCTGTTCAATGCATGTCTTCTCACACATCTCTCCTTACATAGCTTCACCATATTTCATCAGTTTACTGATCCATAAAGAAGCCATAACAGTACCTATTCCTCAGTTGTATTTGGAGGTTAATTTCCTGGGGTGCTTGTGGAAAAAAAAGTATTGTGCATCTTCACTAGTCCCAAACTATATAATGATACTTTTCTGGTATGCTGTCAACTCTCCAATTCAGTCATGATAATATGTCTCCCAAGTTGGCACTAGAGAGAGATGGAAATTGAAAAGGACTCAAAATCACAACACATACCATGCTCACATGAAACATAATTTCATCCTATTTTATAACCTGCCCACCTTTTATCTCAGCCTTATTATCTTTCCTTTCCCCAAAGACTAGATTTTCTGTGTTCTATCTCCATCCTGCACTAGTCATTCTCTGCAACCTACCAAAACACAAGGCAGATCGTAAATTTCTTATGTGATTCCACACTGTATGTTACCCAGTGTGTCACCTCTCCCAGGTCTCTGCATCCTCTCCCATTATTTATGGTTTCCACCTGCTGCTCCTTCTTAAACACCAACTGCTACACTACAATAGGATCGCAAAATCCCATCAATAATGATCCAAGAGTTTTCAGGTTAGAGGTTCTAGAAATCCCTTATCCCATAAATCCTGCTTCAGTAAAAAAGAAAATTTGCACACATTGTTCATTGAAAAGTCAATTATATATATTGAAAATCTACTTTCTGAACACTATGTTGCCTGAAAGGCACACTTACAGCTTACACTAGAACAACAGCAATAGAAAATCACAATTGCCCAGGTTAACAAACGATGATGTTTCATGTGTATTATAATGAAATTATATTAATATATTCACATGTATATCATGTGTATTTTAAGGTATTAAAGAATTTTTGAAAAATATGTATGTTGTACTCCAGAACTGTTGCCTAAAGGAAAGAAAGTGAGAATCAGGGGGGTCTTACTACTTATCCAGGCTTTCATCCAATTTTCTTGTTTCAATTTAAAAACCAAAACCAGTAAATCTGCCTTTAGAGTAACCTGCTGCCTTTAGTTTCTGAGCCTTTCTGTTGTTATATAAATTTACTTCTCCCCCAGCAGATATTTAAGTTTTATCTCTTTTGACTCTGTTCCATAAATTACTACTCATCCATTTGCTTTCTATCTTCTAAAATGTGTTGATATGTCTAGTCTTCTGGGTTTCCTCTCACATCCTCTGCATCCTTGTGGTTTTATACCTTTTTAGTTGCTTTTACTATCCATGTTTTATAGGCTTCAAATAGTAGCTCAGATAAACATATGTGTTTTTCTATAAGTCCCATTGAAGTACTTTAGTTAGGGGTGTAACATAATCTGATACGCATTCCATCAAAGATCACTCAGGCAGTAGTGTAGACAGAATCATTTCGAGGAAGCCAAGGTAGGAAACGATCAGAAGATCTAGAGAGATGAGTAGAGGCTGAACTCAGTGAGGATGGAGAGGAGGTGCCATATAAGAAGAGTGCTAAGGAGGTAGAATTATGAGGACGTGATTTCAAATTGAGTGCAAAAGTCTACATGTCTACCAGAGGTAGACCTAGCAAAGGGGAAATAAGCTTGGATAGAGAAACACATGATTCCCATGTGGGACATGCTGATGGGAGGGACCAGTGGGATGGATATGCAGGTAGACAATGGACTGTACAGAAACTAAATTTTGTGGAGAGGACTAGGCTGCAAATGTACATTTGAGAGCCGCCCAAATAGATACGTTATAACTTGTCAGAAACACAGTTTCTCCACATTAATATTAAAATATGATTATATATATATATATATGATTATATAAATACACACACACACATATAATACTTTTGAAATGTGATTCTGCTTGATTTTGAGGAATGGCCATTAAATACCTGTTTTGAGACAAAAAAGTAAATAAAATAAAATATGTTATTAAATAGAGAGGACATCTTTGTTCTATTCCAGTGACCAGATATCTCTGAAATGGGAATATATGTATATAAAACAAGCACATTGCCATCATTGTAGGAAAGCATTCTCAGATGCACATAAAATCATTATGCACATCACACATAATTTTGTATATGAATAACATTCACCTAATAATACTGTCATATTTTATAATTAGGTGGATCGAATGGATCTGGCTCTTACCACATTGATCATGAGGGGATTTCTGGACTTCCAGTTGGCTAGGTGGGTGTCTACCTCCTTTTTTACCTCACTATATCTGTCTCTCCCAAAGATATGTGCTCAAATAAATAATCAGATTGAAGTTTAGTTAAGATTATATGTTATTTTTTTATGTCGGAAAAATAATTGCATATCCCTACTGGTCTTTGCTCTAACACTGTTTAGAAAAATTATGAGAAACACATTTTTATGCTGTATAAATTCTGATTTCTCCCATGCTTATGAAAATATTTTTTTTCCCTTAAGGCAGAAACAATAAACAAGTTCCATATTTTTCAGGGGGTAGATTCTTCAGTTTAATTTTTATTGTTATAAAGCACTTTCATGTGCTCAAATGAATTTTATTTTATTATAAATAAAACAATGTCTTTGAGAGTACAGAACTATAGATTACACATTGAAAAATAGTAGAGAAATTCAATTAATCTCCAAATTATAATTATTTTTATCTCAGAACAGAAATCACCTTCTAGCAAAATTCAATAAAATTCATTTCTCTCCTGTTGTCCTTAGTTTCACAAATATTCTGTTTAAAAAGAACTTTTAATATATATTGATTTAGAGAAATTATATTTAAATCCAGATAAACAGAAGTAAGCTTATTCACTTCTGATCACACTAATAGTTAAGTTTTCATATAGGTGCTTTCGTTTCGACAAGCCAATTGTCAAGAGACCCCCAATTTCAGCTGTGTAACAAGCACCTTCCCAACTCATCATCTCCCACTGAGACCCTTTACAGTACAGAAAACTAATAGTAATTCATTATCTTTTCAGGCTCCACACTTGAGGCTTGTGTCAAAATCTTGGATTCTCATCTCCTTGTTAACCTTTCATAATGAAAATAAAGGTGATATTCTTTCTACAGGTTTAGGATCCAAGTTCTCTCCTGATGATCTGTACTTTCCTGTATATTCTGGCCTCAAAAACATTGTTTCCCCAAATTCCAGCATACTAAAACATGATAGTAAGGGACTGCTCATACATAAAAACCTCAAAAGTGTTTTGATCAGAATTATACATTTGTATCCGATTGAGGTCTTTTGCTCTTTTCTCAAGTCCTATACTTCAAAGATGACACCTATTATACCACACTGCGAGGTACTTTTTTTTTCACTTCCTTCCTCTTCCTTTTCACTTCACAATCTGCCTGTTTGTAATGTTCTATTTGTTCAGTTAATGGAGATTTTAATTGTACAAGAGTACAATTTCAACAACGATTTCCAATTTAAATTATGAATTTTAAACTACTTATGATCAACTAAGTCCATTAAGCTGATTTATTTGAAAACAATGAGTTAAATCATTTCCACATGTTGCTATGCATGTCATACGCGATTGCATTTGGTTGAAATGAATTTGATGGCATATATACTTCTTGACATCAGCATACTCACTCCCCCAATGCCCAATTCATTTAAGAACAACAGAATGCTCATGTGAACAACAAAATACAATGTTTTTATGCTGACTGGCACAGATTTATTATCTTTTCAAGTGTCAAACCAATGCCTAGTTATGAGTGTACACAGCTAATGTGTTTTATACACATGCACATTTTACTGTATTTGCTGTATAGATTTTCTATAAACTCATATATGCAGATCCTAATTAATCCTGAGACTTATGGGTATGTGAGCTCATAGCATACTAGCACCAAAAATCATAGACGAGGCACAGGTGACAAAGCACAGCCCAGAAGGCAGGAATTCTGAAGCTAAAGTCCCACTGTCATGAATATAAAATGAAATCTTGCTCCTTATTTATTTTTATTTACTGGGGTGTCATGCTCTAGAGAAAAACAGAATAAATTGAAAATCACTTGTTGTGAGCACAGTGTCAATCATTAAAGCACTAAGCTTAAAAGAAATCTTTACCCACCACAAGATTTGCTATTTGTCCATTGTGCAAATTCGAGCATTCCTCTTGTTTCTCTAACACCAAATGCAGAAGCACAGGTTGAAAGGGTAAGATTAGTATTTCTGCTGTAATGACTCACTACTGAACCTGATTTTTCACTAAAAGATATGCTAGGCTGGAATGTAACATCCATAATTACCTTCATACCTTTGCACATAAGTCAGGGGGATGTGAAGGGTTTGAGAGATCCTTTTAAAATCTTCAGAAACACAAAATACAGTGCAATGCTTTCCTTTCATCAGGATACAACTGATCATATATTGTTTCATCTCTTTCCTGAAGGAAAGATACTGGTGTTCATTAGGGAATTTTGTCTTAGTTTTTACTGGTCCTTACACTTGACAAGTCAAATACAAGAACTATAAATAGAAATTGAATCAAAAGTTACATATTTAGGTAAACAAATTCTTTAAATAATATCTAGAGCTATATGCATAGCTGGCCCTCGGTGAAACTGTGATGTAAGTAATGCCTAACTTCAGCATGTAAGAAAAAAATTAACTCTGTGTGTGCTTTGCCCAAACCTTAGCACACACTAATCTCTTACTAAAATCCACCCCAAACCTTTATTCTCCTGTCAGCTATTTTCCTGCTCACAGATAATTTTGCACCATCATCCCATTATCATCCGAGTATCTTTATGCTGCATGCCCCCATCACTCTCTAACTAATCAAATTCACTCCCATCAGATAATTTCCCATATTTTCTTGGAAAACCCCTTTTCAATAGATTATGTTGTTGGAAAGGATCTGATGAGTTAATTCTCACTTAAGGCTTAACAACACTTCACAACTTAATACATTATCCCTCCCAAAGCTTTAGCATCTGAACGGGGACCATCAAAATCTCAAGTCAAAAGAGTGATTAATGATTATTGCAGGCACCAGTAGGAAGCTATTTAGGGGTATAATTCCATTATTGTAAAGAGCATCATTTTAAGTTCCCTCCATCTATACTCAGGGACAGCAATATATTCCAGAAGGCCTTTGAAACATGAAACACACATCTTTGGATGTAATGAAAAAAATGGACTCCACTGTATAGCAGTATTCAAACAATGAAATACATCACATGCTCCTTCTCCTTCTCCTTAGGGGTTAGTAGTAGTGTTTAAGTGGTTCTATTCTCCAATTAGTCTGTTGCTCCCTTCTGGAAGTACTGTTAATGGTAATCCTGTTAATAGCTGGTTCTATAGTTAATAGTTTCCTTATTTGGGATATGTGAAAACATTTGCAAACTGCAGGGTTTGAAAGATATTCTCAAAGTTTCAGTGACTAAAATTTCCATTGACCCCACTGATACTTGAAACCTGCTAGTTTCACACCACTCTTAATTAACACCCATACCATTTCCTGAGAAAAAGGAAACATTGTACTTCTATAATAATTTAATCAGGCTTCTGGTAATAGGAATGGTAAACATAAAAAGTAATGCCTAGGGCAGGCCGAGTGGCGCATTGGTTAAGAGCTGGTTTTGGGATGCCAGCGGCCCTGGTTCAGATCCCACATATGAGGGCCAGTGACACTGCCTTCTACAGCTAACAAGAGCTCCACCTGGAGCTGGGCTGTGCGAGCCCCTCTGACGGTGTAGGCTGCAGCCCCTGCTGCAGTGGGCTGCCATGGGCTACAGTGAGTGGCCAGCAGCCAGCATGAGCGGCCAATAGCTGCGGTGAGCGACATCCAGAGGCTGGCGACTGATCTGCCTCATCCGGGAAGAGCACAATGACGATACCAACATGGGCCAGTGAAGCAAAGTCTTCCGCAACTAGACTGAAGAACAAAAAGACAGCAACTTGTCTGTTCTGATTCCCCAACACTGTTCCCCTCCCCCAATTCCCCAATAAAATCTTTAAAATATAATAATAATGCCTAAAAGCTGATTTTAAACGAGCCCCTTCCTTTTTCTTCAGATTTGCCTGCATGAGGTAGAGACTGTTTGCAACTTTGCTTTTTGAAATCTGGTCTAAGAGGCTCCCTTTTATTACTCCATTGTGCCTTTGCTTGTGTTGTTCCTTCCACCTTCAAGGACACCTCTCTGTCCTTCATTTGGTCAGTTCAGCCTGTTGAGGTATAACCCTGAAGATGACTACTTCCTGCACTGGCATCTTTCAGAGTCTACAGATACTGCGTTCTAAGATAAGCTAAAACGCCGTTTATTTTAATGCTTACTCTATGCCATGTATCTCACTTCTTTCTTACAGCAACCTGTGAGTTATGTAATATCATTCTCATTTTTCACAGATAAGACACAGAGGTTAATGAATCGCCCAAAATCATGACTACTAATAAGCAGAACCTAAATAAGAAAACCCTGGTCTGTCTGACTATACCTTCTACACAAGTGGACTTTCTCTCACCTCTTGAATCCCCCTACGGTTTGCCCCATCTGTGCAGATGTATCCATCTTTCTGAAATGTTCTCCTTCATTTAAATGAACCAAATTGTGGCCCAGCAGGATTCAGACATAACATAAGGAAGGTAGTTTTCTTTCCTCATTGCCCCAAGTGACTTGCAGAGTGTTTGGAGGAAGCACAGACCAGGCACAGGGATGCCAAGAGCTTCTGTGACAGCGCCCTCATTCATTTGCTCTGTTGCTAAGACAGGGAGTTGAAGTGATATCATTAAGGGCAACTGGTACTCCAGTGTCCCAGCAGCCTCAGAGACCAGGAGGAACAGGGTATGGATGGCAGTGGAACACTTCCCTGGTACTATCAAATACATGGATTTGGTGTTATTTGGGCCACACACTGGAGAGTGGACAAGAATTTTAACTTTTTATGTGCATAATTTAGTATCATAATTTATCCAATGGATGTCCCTCCACTGGACAAATTGCTGTGTAAGGAAAAAAAGAAAAATCCATTGGTTGAAAGTGAAAGGGTAATATCTCAGAAATTTTCATATTAATGAATAAACTAAAGCAGGAATCCTCTTTATCAATAAGATAACAAGTGGTCTCCTTATCACTCTTTCCTTTATTCTTTCTTTGCCTGATACTTCTTATCTAATTCTGAAGATTATGCTCAGTTCAACAATTATCGCCCTCAGAATATACTGTTCTCTATTTTTAGAACACAATCCCAGGAAACTTGTAACATTGCTCAGGTGTCTGTGATGACTAATGCTTTAACTTTGATAAGGGCCACTCAGCAGCGTTGTCTTTGTGACCATCTGAAAGGAATTTTTCACCAAGTTAGGCTCTAGTCATGTCATTATGGACCATCCCATAGGCAGACTATCTGTCCAAATATAGAAAAACAACCTGAACTTTCTCCACCATTGAAAATCTTCTACATTGTGCAGTCTTCATATAAAATGTGTTAAACAAAGAAAGGCAGAGTAGTAGGAAGCCCACAAAGCATGGAGTCAGAATAGATCATTCTTACAGTCTACTGGCCTCTGTACTTGCCTCCAGGATTGTCAACTGATGGCAGAAACCAACAGCCAGTTGCAGACTGTTAGGTAGAATAGCATGTTTGCTTTTTACTGAACATCAACTTGGAAGGAGGGTCACACTGGTCCTCAATACTCACAAAAGGAGACAAAAGCCTAAGTGTATGGGAACATAAGCAAAGTACCCCTTAAACAAAATTTCTCTATTCTTCTATTTTTTGAAAAGATTTTATTGGGGAATGGGGGAAGGGGAACAGACAAGTTGCTGTCCTTTTTGTTCTTCAGTCTAGTTGTGGAGGACATCGCTTCACTGGCCCATGTTGGTATCATCATTGCACTCTTCCCGGGTGAGGCAGTCGCTCGCCAGCCATTGGACGGCTGCTCACAGGTGGCTCACAGTGGCTCACGAACATGCACAGCTGCCGGCCAGCCCCACTGCAGCCTACGCCGTCACCCATGATTCATGGCAGCCCAGCTCCAGGTCAAGCCGTTGTTCACCATCTTAGCTGTAACAGCATTAGTGGCCCTCATGTGGGATCCAAACCGGGGCCCTGCTACTCAGAGCTGGTGTCCCAAGCTAACTCTTAACCAATGCGCCACTCGGCTGGCCCAATTTTCTCTATTCTGACATCCATAGTGAACACTGTTTATTTTGTCCCTCAATTTGACTTGTTACTTTTCCTTTTTGGATTACAACTCTACTTCCTCATTCCCTGGTTCTGAGTAGGATAGTGTCTCTTATTGACTAGCTCTTGATTCTGACCCATTCTTTTCCATCAAAACATCAGGATGTAGTTGGCGAGTTAGATTTTTCTCCTTTCATAGTAAATATTAAAAGTGAGTAGGGTATGAGGGCCGGCCAAGTGGCGCGGTGGTGAAGCACTGGCCTGGGAAGCCAGCAGCCCTGGTTCGGTCCCACATATGAGGGCCAGTGACACTGCCCTCAAAAAAAAAAGTGAGTAGGGTATGTTATTTTGCATCAAAAATGTAAAGAGAAGGAAAAAAGTTAATAGTTAAATGATATAGGTAGGTGTGTGGGCAGATTGAGGGAGCCAAGGGAAATTACAATTGCTTGTGCTCTCGACATGGCAACCATTTTGGAAAGAGAAAGACAAAAGAGAATTCTGGTTTGTTTCTTTGTTTGTTTCTATAAATTAATGTCATGGCCAAATTTATAGGAGCCTTAATAAGAGTATTTTCCTTCAATTATTTCAACAATCATCTTTGGATTTACCTCTGTGCAGTTGTCTTCACAGACTATCTTTTCAGCTCAACATGGAAATATTATAAGATTTTTCTACTTAGATATGTCTTTGCCTCAGCAGATTTATATAAATAACAAACAATTGACCCATGAATGGATAAAGATAATGTGATATATAAAGGAAAAAAACTGTATTAAAATTGTAATACTCAATATATACCGATAACAAGAGATGAATACAAGCCATGTTTGACTTCTGCAATTACAAGAGGTGCTCAAAGTGGTTACCATCAGTGTAATTTTAATATAGCTTTTTCCTTTCTTAAAATGTGTATACATTTTTTGGCACCTTCTGTATATGTGTGTATATATATACCAACACACATATACTCACAATGGAATATTACTCAGCAATAAAAAAGAATGAAATCTTGCCATTTGTGCCAACATGGATGGACCTAGAGAGTACTATGCTAAGTGAAATAAGATAAAGACAAATACTATATAATATCACTTATATAAGGAATCTAAAAAAAATGATTGAACAAGTAAAACAAAACAAAAACAGACGCATAGATACAGCGATCAAAATGATGATTGCCAGAGGGAGGGGGGTGGGGGGATGGGTAGAAAAGGTGAAGAGGAATACAGTCAATAATACTGTGATAACTTTGCATAGTGACAGGTGGTTCCTAAACTTATTGTGATGATCACATCATAAGGTATATAAATGTCGAATCATTATGTCTGACACCTGAAGTTAATATACTAATGTATACTAGCTATACTTACATCAAAAAATAACAAAAGGTAGATACATACTTTCTTGTTGAAGATAATTTTAGCATCAATTTATGCAAATATTATTGCCAATGCTCATATATGTAACTAAGTTATCTGATCATCTGGTCGGAGAATTCCTTTTCTGGAAGTGAAAATTTAATACAATAAGCATTGAGAGTGCTTATTTATACGATAGACACTATGCTATAGGCATTCCCATTTCACCACATACACTAGTCAGATGTAGGCAATTTCCAGGGGCCATTTATATTAATTACACAGAATGAGCTATGTTTGTATGGCTCAGGAGACAGGAGGAGAGTGGCATATTTTCTCTATCTTAATATATACTTTTATAATAATTGTACTGTAAATATCCCAGGAGAATAATTATTATAGTACAAGAGCTACTTCTTTTTACCATGTACAGAGTAAGATAATTAGTTTGTACAATACAAACTTTAAAAGCCAGATGCTCAGAGATGTTACGTGACTGGGACAAGTTCATATGACCTGCACAAGGTCGTGAGAAAAGCTTGATTGAACAAAAATTAGGGAAGTTGCGTGCTTCTCACATGTCCTAAAACATGACTGAAATATCTTGAAAGTACTGTCATCACACTAGCAATTTAGTTACCTTTTTCGAACTACTTTGTTTTCTGGGAAACATATGTGTGGTTTTTTTTAAACTTTGGACAAATGATTTAAGAGGTTAGTTTTATTAAATGCAAACATAAATTAATGAGGTTTTCTAAACGAAAACCAAAGCAATATATTATTCTTTAATTTAATTTAATCATAATTCAGTTTTACTATAATATTTAATGGAAATGATTAAACACAATAGCAGAACCATTTATCATAGTCTGCCTCAGAAGAATATTTAGTTGCAGTGGATATCTGTAGAGGCAATTAAAATGTCCTACAAACAGATGGAAAAAGGGAAAGGTACACCCAAACTATAAAGTACCATTAATAAGCTCTCTAGTAGGATAAATATTGAGAAGATGGATCCAACAAATCCTGATAGAAATATTAAAAATACATTCCCACTCAAGAAAATTAATTGCATTACATTGGTCACATATATTTACTAGGCCCTGCTATTCCGTCCTCCTTTTTTTTTTATTTTTTCTATCCTCTAGCAAAATCAAAAGCCAGGTAATTTTGAAATTTAATTCAAAAGTTATGTATCATGAATCTACTTGGCTATGATTCAAAAGCATTACATATGAGGTCACTAAAACCCCATGGAAAATCTGCAAATATTACTAAGCTGAGTCAGTGTTATCCACCTGCTTCAAATACCTTCATATAAATCCAAATATTACTTAGTTTCTTGAAATAAAAAGAAGGAAAGAAAGGGATATTTCAGAGGAAGTTGGAGAGAGTAAGCTAAGGTAAAATTGAAAAACAGAGAGATGAAAACTAGCTATGTAGTTCCTATATTATGAATACTATCATAACCCAAGGTAGCATATGCTATTTTATATAAATTGTAATAACCACAGTTACCATGGAGAAGAGACTACAGAATAAAATAAAACTCATCTAAATATAGGCTGCATCTATATGGCACCAAAAATTCTAAATTTCATCATAGGTAATGAAGTAAATGATAATATAGGGATTCACTATGTGCTCCTAGAATTTATTCAGTTTAATTCAACAATGACTAGATACTGAGTATCATTATAAGCAAAGAAACTCTGAGCTAGATATTGTGATGGATACTACTAAAAATGAATAAATTAGTCTCTGCTTTCAAAAATCTCTTAGAGTTAGACTGTTCAAAGTGAAAGATAAGATATGCATACAAATAGTTACATTATTAAGCAAACCAAGATAAACAGCCAAAAATAACTACAAAATCCTTTTGCAAATTAGTAAAATAAATAAAATGGGTTAACATTCTATCATATATTAAAATATATTACTGAATTGGTTAGTTACTGCTGAATAATAAGCAACTGCAAAAATCATACTGTGATTTATTTAGCTCACATGGTGGTCAATCAGTTAGGGACTAACTGGCTAATCTGATATAGTCAGGCTATTCAGCTTTATGGATATTGACTATCATTTCTTAACCTTGGAGGTTGACTAAGAGTTAGCTAACTTAGGCCAACCCTAGCTGGGATGGCTTGGCTGAGGCAGCTGCTCTCTACATGTCTTTCATCCTTCTCCAGGGTCCAGTAGGGCAACCTAGGTATGTTTTTCATGGCAGTCCCAGAACTGACAGAGAACAAGCCAAATTCTGGAAACACTTTTCAAGTGTCTCTCTGTATCACATTTCCTAAAATCACAAGGGCCAAATCAAGTCACATGGCCAAGCCAGGAATCAGAGTGAGAGAGCACTGCAAAGTTCATGGCAAAAGATGTGAATATACCAACCTATCACAGGATGGAATAAAGATTTGTAATAATACAATCTACCACAAATATAAAGTTTTAAAACCAACTGTATAGATGAAGGAATAGGCAGGCATATCATTAGAACAGAAATTATAGACCAGAATAAGACACTGGAAGAGCAATTTAATTTATGATAAAGGAGATTATTGAAAACCAGTGGGTGGGCCGGCCAAGTGGCGTGTTAGTTAAGAGCTGACTTGGGATAACAGTGGCCCCAGTTCCGATCCCACATATGAGGGCCAGTGACACTGCCCTCTACAGCTAAGATGGTGAACAAGAGCTCCACCTGGAGCTGGGCTGCTGTGAGTCCCCGGGATGGCATAGCTGCAGCCCCTGCTGCAGTGGGCTGCCATAGATAGGTACAGTGAGTGGCCGGCAGCCAGCGTGAGGGGCTGACAGCCAGTGTGAGCTGCCAAGAGCCATGGTGAGTGGCCATCCACAGGCCAGCAACCGATCTGCCTCATCTGGGAAGAGCACAATGACGATACCAACATGGGCCAGTGAAGCAACGTCCTCCGCAACCAGACTGAAGAACAAAAGGACAACAACTTGTCTGTCCCCTTCACTGCCTTCCCTGCTTTCCCAACACTGTTCCCTACCCCCAATGTCCCATTAAAATCTTTAAAAAAAGAAAAAAAGAAAACCAATGGGTAAAGTGCAGGCTACTAAACAAAAGGTGTTGGGAACTGTAATTCACAATTTATAAAGAAATCAGGTTAAAAACTTACCACATATTATACATGCAAATAAATTCCACGTGGTTTAAAAAATAAAATATGCAATCATAACATCTAGAAGAAAATGTAGGTAAACATATAATTGATCTTGAAAAATGGAAGGACTTTCTAATTCTCAAAGAAAAATAGAGGTTTTAAAACATAATTAAAATGTACATTAATAACAAAATTAAAGGGCAAACAGAAAATAGAAAAATAGTTCAATCTCAATACTCTCTATACATGGAGTTTCTTTAAGAAATTCATCGGAAACTTAACTAACACTTAAATAAAAAATAGACCAAAACAACAACAATAAAAAATGATTCATGAGTGACATGATAGAAGATGGTTGAATAAGATATTCCAGGAATCCATCCTTCCAGAGAAACAACAAATGAACTGACAGAAACTGTCCAAAGCAACTATTTTGGAACTGTAAATCTAGTAGAACACTTGCAGCATCCAGGGAAGAACATGATGAGAGCTTCATGAAAAGGCTGGTAAATTTCAGTCAATTTTGGCCTTTAAGGTACAAGCTACAATCCCCCGTCCCCCAATCCCATGGCAGGTAGCTATGCAAAATGCCGCTCATGTTCTTGATATACTTGCTAGAGACAGAATGGGCAATAAAAACAATATCCTCAGGAATGTGAATTTTGTAATTTGATTGTTGATTGCTACTTTTCATCACTAAGGGCCTAGCATAGAAGTCAGCCATTATTTCATTACCAAAGGGCTAATACACCTTCCAGGCACAAAGGAATGTAAAGACACAAGACCCCCTTTTCACCCTATTGAGAGCCATACATTTGAGGAAATCTTGGTCAGGTCACTGGCTGACTGCATAGAAAGTGAAAGAGAAAGTTCAGTGACCACACACAACAAAGATACACCCTTTGCAAAAACAGTTCAGAAAATAATAACAGGGTGGCTGCAGCCCTCAACAAACATAGACACAGCAATCTGTTAGGAATGAGAGAATTAGAATGAGAAAATTTCCAGAGTTACCATGGGTAGTACTCAGAATGCTCAAGTCTCAACAAAAATTCACAAAACATACAAAGATGCATGGAAGAATTGCCCATTCACAAGGAAAAAATAATTTGACAGAAACCATCGCCAAGGACATCCAGACATTGGAAATATTAGTCAAAAGTGTTAAATCAATTGTCTTAAATATGTCTTATGAACTAAAGGAAACCATACAAAAAAAAAAGAACTAAAGAAAATCAGGAAAACAATGTCTAAACAAAATGCTATCTACCAGAGACTCATTTCAGACACAGGGAAACAAAGAGGTTGAAAGTGAAAGGATAGAAAAAAATATTCCATTTAAGTAGGAACCAAAAAGAACTGGTCAAACAAAATAGATGTTAAGTAAGAAAAGGTTACAAGACAAAATAAGGACATTATATGTTAACAATAGGTCAGTACCAACAAGATATCTAAAAATTATAAGCATGCACAACCTAATAACACAGCCCAAAAATACATGAAGCAAACATTGACAAAATTGAAGGGGAAAACAGACAATTCTACAATAATAATTTGAAATTTTAATATCCCACTTTCAATATTCCACCCACATTCTTCTGAAGTGCACATGGAAAATTCTCTAGGGTAGGCAATCTGTTAGGCCACAACACAGATATTAAAAAATTTTAAATGTTTGAAGTCATACAAAATATCTTTTCTGATCCTAGTGGAATGAAAGGAGAAATCAAGAGCAGAGGAGAAACTACAAAATCCACAAATATATGAAGATTAAACAGCAGACTCATAAACAACCAATGGGTCAAAGAACATCATAAAGGAAATCAGAAATTATCTTGAGACAAATGAAAATGAAGCACAAAGTATCAAAACTTATGATATTCAGTGAAAGAAGTGACAAAAAAGAAATTTATAGTTTTAAATGTATACAGTTAAACAGAAGAAAGAGCTCAAATTAACCTAATGATACACTTTAAGGAACTAGAAAAAGAAGAGCACACTAAACCCAAAGCTAGCAGAAGGAGGAAATAATAAAGGTTAAAGTGGAGATAAATAAAAGACCATAGAAAAACAATAAAGAAATTCAACAAAACCACAGGTGGTTCTTTAAAAAAATCAACAAAATTGATGAAACTTTCATTACATTTACAAAGAAAAAAGAAAAACACTCAAATTACTAAAATCAGAAATGAAAGTGGGGACGTTACTAACAAGCTTACAAAAATTAGATATTATGAGAGAATACTATGAACAACTGTACACCAAAAAATTAGGTAACCTAAATAAAATGGGCAAGTTCCTGGAAACATACAAACTACTAAAACAGACTCAAGAATAAATAGAAACTCTGAATAGACTTATAACAAATAAGGAGATTGCACCCATAATCCAAAACCTCCAACACAGAAAAGGTGGCTTCACTCTGAAACTCTCAAACCACAAAAAATGAATTAACACCAATTTTTCTCAAACTCTTCCAAAAACTTAAAGAGAAGGAAACACTTCCTAATTCATTTTTTGAGACTAGAATTATCCTGATACCAAAATCAGACACAGTGTAAGAATAGAAAACCACAGACCACTATTCCATATGAATATTGATATAAAACTTCTCATTTAAATATTAGCAAATGAATTCAGCAGCATATTAAAAATATTATATATCATGACCAAGTGAGAATTATTTTTGAAATACAAAGATGATTCAACATATAAAAGTAATCATTTTAGTATACTGCATAGAGTATTAAGGAAAAGAATCACATGATTATCTCAACTGATGCAGAAAATGCATATAACAGAAAGCAACACCCATTTCTGATTAAAAGTACTCAATAAACTAGGAATATAACGTTCTCAACATGATAAAGGCCACATATAAAAAACCCATAGCTATCACCATTGCATCAAAAAAATAAATAAAACACTTAGGATTACATTTAACCAAAGAAGTAAAAAGACCTATACACAGAAAACTATGACATTGAAGAGGGAAATTAAAGAAGATACAAATAAATGCAAACATATACCATGCTCATGGATAGGAAGAATTAATATAGTTAAAATGTTCATACTACCCAAGGCAATATATAGATTCAATGCAATCCCTATCAAAATACCAATGGCCTTTTTCACAGAACTAAAACAAATAATTCGAAAATTTATATGGAACCATAAATGACCCTGAATAGCCACAGCAATCTTGAGAAAGAACAAAGCTGGAGGTATCAAGCTACCTGCTATCAAATTATACTACAAGGCCATAGTAACCAAAACAGCAGGTGTTAACATAAAAACAGACACATAGATCAATGGAATAAAATATAGAGTCCAGAAATAAATCCATGCCTATATGATCATTTAATCTATGACAAAGGAAGCAAGAATATACATTGGGGCGAAGACAGTCTATTCAATAAATGGTGCTGGGAAAACACGCAAAACATGGCAGATACATGCAAAAAAATAAAACTGGACCACATTCTTACACCATATACAAGAATAAACTCAAAATGGAGTAAGTACTTAAATGTGTATGTAAGACTAAAAATCATAAAACTCCTGGAAGAAAACATATGCAATAAACTCTCAGACATTACCCTTAGTAATATTTTTTACTGATATATCTCCTTGTGTAAGGGAAACAAAAGAAAAATTAAACAAATGGGATTAAATCAAACTAAAAATGTTTTGCACAGCAAAGGAAACCATCAACAAAATGAAAAGACACACTACTGAATAAGAGAAGATATTTGCAATGATACACCCAATAAGGAGTTAATATACAAAATTTATTAAAAAACAAAACAAAACAAACTCATACAGCTCAGCACCAAAAATCAAACAATCCAATTTAAAAATGGACAGAGGACCTTAATACACATTTCTCCAAAGAGGACATACAGATGACCAATAGACATATGAAAAGATGCTCAATGTCACTAATCATCAGAGAAATGCAAATAAAAACTACAATGAGATGGCACCTCATTCCTGTCAGAATGGCTATCAGCAATAAATCAACAAATAACAAGTGTTGGTGAGAATCTGGAGAAAAGGGAACCCTTGTGCACTGTTGGTGGGATTGCAGATTGGTGCAGCCGCTATGGAAATCAGGATTGGGGTTCTTCAAAAAATTAAAAATAGAACTACCTTATGAGCCAGGAATTCCACATGGGTATTTATCCAAAAAAATATAAAATCTAATTTGAAAAGATGTAAGTACCCCCATGTTCACTGCAATGCTATTTACAATAACCAAGATATGGAAACAACCAAAATGCCCATCAATAGACGAATGGATAAAGAAATTGTATTACATCTATACAATGGAATACTACTCTGCCATAAAAAGGGTGAACTCTTACCATTTGCAACAACATGAATGGACCTAGAGGGTATTATGCTAAGGGAAATAAGTCAGACTGAAAGACAAATACCACATGATCTCACTTATATGTGGAAGATAAAAAACAAAATAAACAAAACAGAAACAGACTCATACGTACAGAGAAAAATCTGATGGTTACCAGATGGGAGGGTTATTGGGGTCTGGGTGGCAAAGGTGAAGTGTTTAGGAAATACAAAATGGTAGTTAGAAAATAATCAATGAGGATGTAAAGTACAGTATGAGGAATACAGTCATTAATATTGTAAAAACTATATATAGTGTCAGATGGGTACTAGCCTTATCAGGAGGATCACTTCATAAATTATATAAATGTCACACAAAAAAATCCCACAGCTATTATAATTCTCAAAGGTGAAAGACAGAAAGCTTTTCCTCTAAAATCAGGAATAAAACAAAGATGACCACTTTCGCCACTCCTATTTGACATAGTAATGGATGTTCTAGCCAGAGCAATTAGACAAGAAAAGAAATCAAAGACATTCAAAGTGGAAAGGAAAAAGTATACTTGTCTCTATTCATAGATGACACGATCTTAAATGTAGAAAATCCCTAAAGATCACACACACAAACCTGTTAGAATGAATAAAAAAATTCAGCCAAGTTACAAGTTACAAAATCAAAACACAAATATCGGTTGCATTTCTTGTACTAACAACGAAAAATTTTTTAATGATTTACAATAGAATCAAAAGGAATAAAATACTTAGAAATAAATTTAATCAAGGAGATAAAAGAGTTGTATACTGAAAACTACAAAATTCTGTTGAAAAAAATTAAAGAATATCAAAATAAAAAGCAAGACAATCCATGTTCACTGATTGGAAGACTTATTATTAAGATGAAAATGCTACCGAAAGTGATCTACAGAGCAGGCCATTCTAAAGAAGGAGCACAAAAAGTAAGGGATTTGTCTCCTTACTTAGAGTAAAAAGTTCACATCACTGGGGAAAAATGGAAGCCTATGTTTCAGTCACACATCAGCTATATCCTCTTTTGAATTGCAATTATACAGGTGTTTCCCTATCTTAGCGTAGGACCATCCTTCTACAGGTTAACACTATATCCCTTATGTCTGGCTAAAGGACTGTTCAAAATAGCCTCCTATGCAGAGATTAGGCTGTTTCCTCAATCTAAATTGACTTTATATTAATTTCTGTTGTGAAGTAGGGACAGAGACCTCTTAACTGTATTGACAAAGTAAATGATCTTTTCTCTTTCATTCCCTACATCCATTCTTATATTTTTCATTGCTTAGACCAATTAGCTACATAAATGACTCAGTAACCCCCATCCTTTTAATCAGGAAACTGTACAGTCCTGAATGTTAACAGTGACTACTATGTTTTCTAATTGCTCATCCTAATAAAGTCTGAGATACAGAAAGTAATCTGTACAGCCAGAGGGCAAAAGGGGCCGCCAGTAAAGGTGGTAACAGATTCATGTAAATATATATTTGATAGAAAAAGATGGAAAATCAAAATGATATAGCTAGGATCAAAAAGGAGATCAACATACTCATGCACCAGAAGCAGGACTGAAATGCAATGCAGTCAGCAAAGATGAAGGCATAGAGCGTCAAGACCCCAAGTCTGTAAGCAAGCATTGTTTTCCACGAGTCAGGCCACTAAGGAATAATGAGACTAATCCTGCTTTTCTCATTAGAAAGGACCGACAGTGAAAAATACAAAATATTTGCAACTGTCCAACAGAAGGTACTGTTTGGCAAAACTTGTGGGATACAGCTAAAATGGTATTTGGGGCAAACTTATAACAGTAAATGCATTTATTCATGTCAAGAAAGATATAAAAAAAGAAACTATAAAAATAATAGAATAAATCTATAGAAAATTAAAGAAAGGTAAAGAGATAATAGGAAGAAGTAATGGAATAGAAAACAATACAGAGAATGAACAAAACCAAAATCTGGTTCTTAAAAAAAAAAAAAGACTGATGAAAGAATTTAACAAGACTAACCAAGAAGGACAAAAGTCATTCATAAATAATATTAGAATTCCAAAAAGAGAAAGTAATTATAGAGAAAGTAGAGTTCAACAATAAGAAAATCTTATATCCAATATTAAACCAATAAATTTGAAAACTTCAATGAAATGAATAATTGCCTAGAAAATATAAATTACCAAAATTGATTGATGAAAAATAGAAAGCCTGAATAAATCAATAACCGTAAATAAATTAAATCAGTAATAAAAAAATCTCTACTCAAAAAAAAAATTGACACTAGTCATTGGTGATTTTAACACATGACTCATATATATAAAAAAAAAAAAAATTCAAGGAAATAAGAATGCCTACCTTAAGTGAAAGGTTTAGAGAACAGAGAAGTAAAGAAAACCCTGAGTCACCACTTGTTGGCAAAGTTTTGCAGCAATGGAAACATTCATACACTACTGATTAATTAAATAAGTGTATGTACATTATTTGCACAGTAATTTGGCATTATCTAGTAAATTTGAAGACAGACATATCCGTTGATACAACAACATCAACACTAGGTATAGAACTAGAGAAACTCACACATTTGTCCAAGAATGTCCTTAAAATATTTTTTTCTTTACCTTGTTGAGCTGTAACACCCCAAAAATATAAGGACTCTAATAAAAGTACATTAACAAGAGAAAAGACAAACTGTGGAATATTAAACAATGGAATAATACATAGCAATTAAAATGCAAAAAATAAAGCTATTTGTATCAATACTGATTTGAGCTCAAAAACACAGGATTGAGCAAAAAAATTAGGTTGAAAAATGATACAGTTAGAATGATACTGTTTATATGCAACTTATATACAATTTTAAAACATGCAAATAGATTTTATAGGTTGTTATTAATACATGCATATGTATGAAAAATATAAAATGAAGGCTGTCAATCACCTTAAAGGAATAAGTGAAGGTAACAGGAATAGGAAAGGTATCTCTAATATTTTTTTTAAATATCAAAATCAAATATTAAAAAGTGGGAAAGCTTAGTGGTGAATACAACATTGTTTATTTGGTTATCATCTTTCCTCTCTAATAGCTTGATATATCTCAGAATTTTTAAAAAGAGGCGAAAACACAGTAAGTGATTTATAGGAATTGCATATAGGTCAAGGCATTGTGTGTGGCATTTTCATGTAGTTGATATAGTTGAAGAATGACTAAATGAATAAATTAATGAACCTATAATACTCAGCCATATAAATTGAACTTTTTGTCTTACCTTCATCATCCAAAGGCCTTAACTTTATGTCTTCATAATGCCAGCTTGTATAAACAGTATCTTTAGGAGGCACTCTGACGGAATATGGAAAAGAAAGAAAGAAAAATGAGATGAGATACAAGATGGTGGAGTAGATAAACACTGCCTGCATCCTTCTGTGAACACATTAAAATTACAACTAAATTATAGAACAATCAATTTGGACAACATCTTAAGTCTAGCTGACCAGAAGTCCTATAACTAAACATATAAAGAAGAAGCCATGTTGAGACTGGTAGGAGGGGCAGAGACGCAGAACAGGCCCCAAAACTCCCCGTGGCGATTGAGAATCAGGAAAGGTATCTCAGCCACAGAGGTTCCCCCAACCCCAGAGGAGCAAGGGACCTCAGCCTCCCACACCAGGCTACCCAGCCTGGAGTATTGGTGGGGGGACTCCAGAAAAAGGAGTCCCTACAACATCTGACTGTGAAAAACAGTGGGGATTTTGACAGTGGGACAGAAGGCAGTGGAAAACCCAGACGTCCTCTTGGACAGCCTGCACACAGACTCACTCCCTCCCAGGCACTCACCTTGGAGTCCCCCAGAGGGACAGTGACTCGGTAGGTGTCAGAGACATATGGATGTGTGCAGAATGAGATGTATGGCTTTGGGGGAAGTACTGGAGAACAGTCCCCATTTTCCCTGTGTGGGGTACTCCTACCCTGTAGTTGGCAGGTGGGCACCATGTTTCCCATGTTGAGCCCGCCCACACACAGACAAATCTGAATCTGATTGGCCTGGTGAGCTCTGCTGCTCCACCCTGCTACCTCATTGGGAAACTGCCCCACCCAACTCCCCCAACACCGGAGGCACTTTCTCCCTGGGTAGCCAGCCCCAGCCCTATTGCACTCTTTCTTGGAAAACTATCAGAGTCTGGCAGGCCCCCAGCAGGCAGTGACTGGCCTCAGTGTGCTGTGAGACTTTTGCTGAGTAGCTCCAGCTCAGCACTGGCACCAAACCAGAATTTACATTAAACTTGTGACCACAACTCTTCCCCCTCTATGACTCCATGAGACCCTCCCTCACCCAACTTGTATACCATAGGAGGCTTTACCAGCAGATGAGCCTTAAGGGAGCTGGCAGGTGGCAGCAGGCCTCAGGGCATCCTGGCTTTTTGCACAGCTATACCAGGCCCAGTACTGGTGGCAGATGTCCTTGGTTCATAGTGTGTCCTCTCCCATGCACCTCCAGGTTTAACACAGGCAGCAAATAACCATGGATCACTTTGTAGCTTCAACCAGTTAGTTCCCGGCCAGTAACAGGCAGGGGGTGACCAGGGCATGCACCACAGAACCAACACCCTTGGAGGTTAGATTCAGACAACAGTAGAACACTGCCAAATTAACCCCACAAGTAGAACACACAAACAGTGGTCTCAACAGGCACCAGATCCTGCTGGGGCAAATCCCACTCAGTGGGGTAAGCCTCCCAGACAGCAGCCCTGGATGTGGATGTGGATAAATCTCACAGCCAGTCAGCCTGAGAGTCAATCCCATCCACTGACATGCCAACAGCAATCAAGGCTCAAATACTATAGGAAGGCACACACAACCCACACAAGGGACTCTCCTGGAACACCCAGAGCAGGTGACCAGCGAGACTGTATCATTGGGCCTCACAGGACACATACTACATAAGACCACCCAGCCAAGACTGGGAGACATAGCAGATCTACCTAATACAGAAACAAACAGAGAAGCAGCCAAAATGAAATATAGAAACAAAGAAATATAACCCAAATGTAAGAACAGGAGAAAATTCCAGAAAAAGAACTATATGAAATGGAGGTAAGCAACCTACCAGAGACAGTTCAAAACACTGTTTATAAGGATGCTGAAAGAACTTAGTGAAAACTTCAACAAAGAGATAGCTAGCATAAAAAAAAGACATAGAACCCATAAAAAAGAGCCAGTTAGAAGTGAAGAATACAATAACTGAAATGAAGACTGCACTAGAAGGAATCACCAGCAGACTAGATGAAGCAGAGGATCGAATCACTGATTTGGAAGACAAAGTAACAGAAAACACCCAATTGGAACAGAAAACAAAACAAAGAAACACAAATCCAAAAAAATGAGGATAATTTAAGAGATCTCTGGGACAACATGAAGCATAACATTCACATCATAGGGGTACCAGAAGGAGAAGAGAGAAAACAAGAGATTGAGAGCCTATATGAAAAAATGATGACTGACTGAAAACTTTCCTAACCTGACAAAGGAACTAGACAAACAAGTCCAGGAAGCTCAGAGAGTCCCAGACAACATGATTCCAAACAGGACCATACCAAGGCATATTATAATCAGAATGGCAAAGGTTAAAGACAAAGAGAGAATCCTAAAAGAAGCAAGAGAAAGGCAACTAGTAACTTATAAGGGAGCTCCCATAAGACTGTCACTTGGTTTCTCAACAGGAACTTGGCAGGCCAGAAGGAATTGACATGAATATTCAACATGATGAAAAGCCAGGACCTACAACCAAGACTACTCTACCCAGAAAGGCTATCATTTAAAATCAAAGGACAGTTAAACAGCTTCCCAGAGAAGCAAAAGCTAAAGGGGTTCATCATCACTAAACCAGTATTACAAGGAATGTTACAGGGACTTCTTAAGATGGAAAAAATAATCAAAAATATGAACAATAAAATGGCAATAGCTACATATCTATCAACAATTATTTTCAACATAAATGGATTAAATGCTCCAATCAAAAGACAGGGTGCCTGAATGGGTAAGAAGACAAGACCCTTACTTATGCTGCCCACAAGAGATTCACTTCAGATTGAAAGACACACAGACGGAAAGTAAAGGGATGGAAAAAGTTATTTGATGAAAACGCAAATTTAAAACAGCAAAATAAGCTGGGTTAGCAATACTCATACCAGACAAAATAGACTTTAAAACAAAGGCTATAAGAAGAGACAATGAAGGACCCAGTAATCCCGCTTCCTGGTATTTATCCAAAGAAACCCAAAATGCTACTTTGAGGGGACGTTTGCATCCATAAATTCATTGCAGCATTGTTTACAATTGCCAAGATGTGGAGGCAGCCTGGGTGTGCATTGATGGAAGAATGCATAAAGAGTAGGTACACTATACAATGGAATATTGCTCATCCATAGAAAGGAAAGACAGATGCAATGTGATTTTACTTATATGTGAAATCTAAAGAAGAAAATAAAGAAACAAAACAGATACAGACTCATAGATACAGAGAACATTTTGATGGTTGCTGGGTGGGAGGAGGTTGGGATTGTGGATGAAAAAGGGGAAGGCATTAAGAAGTACAAATTGGTTGTCAGAAAATAATCATGAGTATGTAGGATATAGCATAAGGAATATTGTCAATAATATTGTAATAACTATGCATACTGTCAGATGGGTACTAGGTATTTGGGAGTGATTGGAGGGGGTTGAGGGTGAAAAAGGTGAAGGGATTAAGAAGTACAGATTGGTAGTTACAAGATAGTCATGGGGATGTAAAGCATAGAGAATATAGTCAATAATATGATAATAACTATGTATAGTGCTAGGTGGGTACTAGACTAGTCAGGGTATCACTTCCTAAATTATATATATATATGTGTCTAACCACTATACTGTGTATCTGAAATTAATGTAAAATAATATTGAATGTCAACTGTAATTGAAAAATTTTAAAAGGGAGGGAAAGGTGAAGGGGAATAGGAGGTACAAATTTCCAGGCATAAAACAAATAAGTAATGGGATGTAATATACAACATAGAAAACATAGTCAATAATATTGTGATAGCATGGTATGGTGTCAGATGGCTATTGAAGTTATCATGGTGATCACTTCTTTAGGTATATAAATGCTTAATAACTATGGTTTATCCCTGAAACTAATATAATATTGTATGCTGGCTATATTTTTAATAAATATGTTTTTAAAAAGAAAGAAAAAGTGAATCCTTTGCATTATTACATTGAGTAACTGGTATCTCTACCTTCCTGTACAGCTCCCTTCCTGTAGAACAGGGATTTCCTTTTAAAAAAAAAAAATTTCCTTCTGGGTTGTTCTATAGATTCCTCTGGTTCTAACTCATTAAACATAAGCTTTATTGTCTGAAACACATTCTAAACTTGTTTCCTGAAGTGTAGGAACAAAATTGGATGATCTTTATTGAAGGACATTAATGCATCACAGGAAAGAAGATTAACTCATACAAACAATGAACTTCTCCTCTTTTGTCAATAAATTCTGTCAGCTCATTTATTACCACACTGCTAAAGAGTTGTAAGTTAAAAGAAAATATAGATATTATCATACTTCAGTGCTGATTTGTTTCTCAAGATGACAAAAAAGAACAGAGGGCTTCAAAATGGCTGCTATAATTCAGTAAATAAATCGAAAACAGTTTTCTAAAGAAGTTGAAAAATAGTACCTCATAATAAATTTACTGACTGCTAAAGGCAGTCTTAAAACAATACATAACAGATATTTAGAGGTAATATGGAATAAAAAGAGTCTAAATCTCTTATTTTCCAAAGGTAATATGGAGCCCTGTGAAGCAACGTGGCTTGCCTTAAATTATTCATCTAGTTATTGGAAAAGCCAGAATCAGAGTATTAGTCTCCTGATCCATGGTTTAGTGCACTTTTCACAAACATATTTTTCATAGTTACAAGCATTCATTTTTATTTTGAAAATTCAGTGAGTGAAGAGGGAAGCAGCAAGTACGCACTGTTGGAAGTGGAACACTGCAATTCAAATGTTTAGCTTCAGTATGATGCAGGACTCGATTCAATTTATATAGCACACAGAATAGACTTTGAACATCAATGTAAACTAATGTGGCCAGTTAGCTCCCAGGATAGTAGAAACAAAGCTGGGCAGTTTTACTGGTCTTTCATTAGAGAAAAAGTTCATTGCGACATCAGGGAAGAGTGGAAATTTTGACTAATTTCATATCTTTAGAAGCATAACCCACGGTTCATTTTGTAACAATCTACTTACTATTTTATTCTTGTACCAAATCTAATTTAAGAATGTACAGGACCTTTTACTCTTCTCAAGCCTGGACATACACACACACACACACACACACACACACATTTTTCATATCAATTGTCTGACCTTATGCTCATAAGGATTAGGGAGATACATCTAAATAGTCACGCTACTAAAAAGCTGCTTGTACCGAATTTTACTTAATGGGATAAGTGTATTATCATGCAAGGGGGCAAGTATTATACAAAAAAAGGCGGTGGGGTGAAAGGGATCTTCACAGCAATGGCATCTGCTTATGATATAATTTGGAGAGGAAAAGTCATAGTCAAGCCTTTAACATCAGTGCATCAGAGCCTGAGGTGCATGTCTGGCACTGATATGAAATGGACCACCTATTCGTGAACCACCTATCATACAGGAGCTTTTGATTTGGGAGAACTGAGTACAGCTCAGTGATTAAAACAGCAGCCAGCCACCTGCAGCCTGTAGGATCCAGGCACAAAACTAATGTAGAAATCCAAGAATCTTTCAAAAACAGATTCTTTAGAAAGCAAGGGAGCTCTATAGATTTTTTTTTTAACAGAACAGGAATGTGAGAATTTTAGACTATTTTATTTTTTATTATTTAATTTATTAGTAGTAGTAGTAGATTCAGGTGTACAAAACAATGTAATAGTTAGACATTTTAACCCTCATAAAGTGATAACCACCCTTCCCCAATCTATTGCCCTTCTGACATCGTATATATCTATTACAATTCCATTCACTATTCCCTATACTATTGGGTTGTCAGAAAACTCATGATGCATTTTTGCAAGGAAAAACATAGAAAAACTACATCATGACTTTTCCAACAACCCAATATTTTAGAAAGTCCTCCATTTCCATGCTCATTGATCACATGCTCTTAGCTAACGGAATCTACTACTCAGTCTACCCTCTAAGTGACATCAACCTAGGAAGCCAAGAGGGATTTTAATGACTATAAACTAATCACTTAGTGGAAAGAGACTGAGTGTGAGTTATTATATATACTAAGGTTTCCTCAACCTGATGAGATTCTTTCCAGTTCCAAAATAAATATAAATTTAATTGGACATTTCAAAAATATAGAGAGTGTTTCACCAGTGAAAACATTATGAGGGCTTAAGTAAAGGTAAAACAGAAGCTGTGAACTGAAATTCTGGCAAACCAAGACACATTTTTCAAAAGAAAATCTGCTGCACATAGATGTCAGCTATCCTAAGTGCACAGAAATAAGGCACTTTTGTCTTCAACTTTTAAATAGCAATCTGAGCCAACATTCAGACAAACCACATAGAAGTCACAGAAGATGCAGTTAATTGTTTTACTGTAAATACTTCATTCTGGGACTGTCACTACGTTTTGTAGGCTTTGATATCATTGTACAATCACAAGGTCAAAGGAAACTCTGATATATAATGGCATCGTTGAATAAATGCTTTGGCTGATTTTGTTGGCAAGATACACAGGGGTAAAAAAAAAAAGAGCAAAAACAAAACTAACAGGCTATTTAATTGTTGCCTATTCATCAAGCCTGTGTTTTCATCAGATCTCAGTTAACCCAAGGGGATGCATTACTATCTACATACTTGTTAAAATCCCCTCATGTTCAGGAACTCACATTTTTGTCACTGCTTTGAGAATCTTTTACCATTGTTCAGTCTCAACAAAAGTATCACACTGTCCTAGATTTTCTTATCTATTATATGACTAGCTACAAGCTGGGTATTAGATTTCAGTGTAGAAGACACTTTGGTTAATCAAACATCCCCTTATATGTTACACATTTACTGGCTGTATGCCCCGTCTGTCACTATTGGAACCATCATAACTGATGACATTACAAGGTGGTTTTTCTTTTTCGTCTTTAGATGGCAAACCACATTCAAAGTAGCTGTCCACTAGATTTAAAAAGAATATGGTGCCACAGCAGATATATTGTTTCAACATTGGGCTTATATAAGAATACCTTAGAAATTTTAAGACTTATGTTAAGGACTGGCAAGTAAGTTCTTGGGTAAACTGGACATAAGAAAGGTAGTGAAAGTCATTCTCTTTAAGAGGGGTGTTTGGTATAGAATTCTGTGTGAGAAGACACAGTTATAACAAAAACATTTTCTGTTCCTGACACTACTGTTAACAAGTGACACCTTCAAATTCAAAGATGTGAATTGTTCCATGTCTTATCTAGGGAGATGGACATCTAGCACACAGGAAATATTTTATTTCCTCTTTAACAGGTCATTCTCCCCTCTAATTTATTTAAATAATAAACCCAAACTTCTATGTTATTCCATATTTGTTTAAAATAAAGCAGATAGGAAGCATAAAAAATAGATCAATAGTTCCCCTAAAACTATACTTTTTTTTTATTAGTTTCAGGTGTAAAACACAATGCAATAGTTATACTCTTTACCCCCCAAAGTGAAAACCCCCCTCCCCCAGTTCACCACCCCACTCCCCCCCATATCATACATATCCATCACAACTCCCCTGACTCCCCTCCACAGTATACTCCACATCCTGTGACCATCCACATATTCATTTGCAGTTGGCATACAATACTATACAACATCAGCTTCAGGTGTACAGTGCAGTGATCAAGCCTCTACTCCATCCATGAAGTGATCTCCCTAACAAGACATGTGTCTATCTGACACGCCACAAAATTTTTACAACATTATATTCCCCGAACTGTGTTTCATATCCCTGTGGCAATATTGTAGTTGTCTATTTATACTGTCTAATCCCTTCCCCTTCCCCCCCCATCCCAACCCCGTCCCAACTAGCAACCTCAGTTTTTCCTCTATATCTACGAGTCTGTTTACTTTGATCGTTCACTCAGCTCTTCAGACTCCACACACAAGTGAGATCACATGGTACCTGTCCTTCTCCGACTGACTTATTTCTCACAACATAATAGTCTCTTCACAACATTATCAATTACATTCCCAGAACTGCCCCCATATCCCTGCGGCAACATTGTAGTCCCACATACACTGTCCAAAACCTTCCCCCTCTCCCTCTTCCCCACTCCCTCCCAGCCAGCAACCATAAGTTTTTCCTTTATATCTGCTTGATATGACTTCAATCTTCTTAAATTATCTCTCTGGGTTAGTTTGTTTACCCCTTTCTTTTGTTTAAAAAAGCCCTTTTAAAATTTCTTGCAATGCTGGCTTGGTGGTAATGAATTCCTTAAGCTTATTCTTTTCTGAGAAGCTCTTTATTTCTCCTTCAATTTTAAGTGATAGCCGTGCTGGGTAGAGCAATCTTGGTTGTAGGCGTTTATTTTGTGTCATTTGAATATCTCCTGCCACTCCCTTCTGGCCTGCAGAATTTCTGTAGACAAGTCAGCTGTTAGTCTAACAGGAGTTCCTTTGTATGTAACCTGCTGTCTTTCTCTTGCAGCCTCTAGGATTCTGTCTCTGTCTTTAACCTTGGCCATTTTAACTCTGATGTGTCTTGGTGTGGACCTGTTTGAGTTCAGCTTGTTTGGAACCCTCTGCACTTCCTGGACATGTATGTTGATTTCCTTCACCAGGGTAGGGAAGTTTTCAATCATTATTTTTTCAAATACATTTTCAACCCCTTGCTTCTTCTCTTCTCCTGCTGGTATCCCAATGATTCGAAGGTGGTTGCGCTTCATCTTGTCCCATAGGGCTCTTAAACTATTTTCATTGTTTTTTATTCTTTGGTCTTTTTGCTGTGCCAACTGGGTGAGTTCTGCTATTTTATCTTCCAAATCGCTGATCCGCTCCTCTGCTTCATCTACTCTACTGGTGATTCCTTCGAGTGTGTTCTTCATTTCAGTTATTGTATTCTTTAGTTCTAACAGGTTTTTTATGGTTTCCCTATCCTTCTTTATTTCCTCACTAAGTTCCTTAAACATTCTTATCATTAGTGTTCTAAACTCTGTCTCTGAAAGGTTGGATCCCTCTGTTTCATTTGGTTCCATTTCTGGAGGTTTCTTTTGATCTTTTACTTGTGACATGTTTCTTTGTTTCCCCATTCTGGCTGTTGCTCTGGGATTGCTTTGATGTATTAGATAGATCACCAGGAGAGCCCTGGCTGGATCACACAGGCACACAGCTCACGGCCCAACACTCCCAGGAAAACTCCCAGTCTCAGCCTGTCCCAATTAGCCGCTTGCAGATCAGGCCAAGCAGCCCGACAACCAATCACCAGCCTGGCAACACTGCAAGGGAGTGCGGAGAGCGGGGACCCCAGGCGGCTTGCGCACTCCCGCGTCTCAGTGAGCAGCCAGTTGGAGCTGGATCACTCCCACTGGGCATTTCCCTGGCAACGCAGCACAAGCTGAGCAGAGGGTGGGTATCCGAGGCCGCTCGTGCACTCCCGGGTCTCAGTGAGCAGCCTGTTGGAGCTGGAGGGCACCCGCCCTGCGTTTCCCTGGCAACGCAGTATAAGCCGGGCAGAGGGTGGGGATCCAAGGCCGCAGGCACGCATGCACTCACACACGCACTTCTGTGCCAATTTCACCACACCAATTAGGTCTCGGACCTATCCTCCGTGGGAGGGCCCAAGACTGACAAAATGGCGTCCTCCCCACACCACTCGCGTGCAGGCTCCGCACCACGGGAACAACAGTTCAAAAACCTCCAGCCTTTGCACCAAAGGTGCTCAGGTCAGTCTGTCCCCACAGGCTCCTGGCTCACATAGCCACTCCGTCCACCAGGAACCAGGTAAGTGCTCACCGGTGAGCAAGCCCGTGCGCTGGCCCCACTGATTCTCCAGCTGCTCTTAGCCTCACTGAGCTGAGCAAAGAGAGTCCTCACTAATTTACTGCCGGCTATCTTAGAACTCCTCTTCCCAGCCAAGGAACTCTGGGCTGCTGAGCTTGGAGTGCGGCGAGGGTCTCTCCCCCAACCAGACAAGCTTCCCACGGCTGGGGCTTCCCTCACAGGGCTCACCCTCTTTCATCTCTGCCCGTCCTACCAGACCTGACATGGCTCCTCTTTAAGTTCTTTGTTTAGTGGTTCTGTTCATCTAGTGTTCCGGGGACCTCCAGGGTTGAATGCTGTATAAGTTGCTTGTAATTTTGGTGTGATCCTGGGAGGCAGTTAGCACAGCGTCTGTCTATTGCGCCATTTTACCGGAAGTCCTAAAACTATACTTTTGTATGAAGAGTGAAACCAGTGTTTCCCCAGGCCGGCCGAGTGGTGTGGTGGTTAAGCTCTGGCTTGGGAAGCCAGCGGCCCCGGTTCGGGTCCCACATATGAGGGCCAGTATCACTGCCCTCAAAAACACAAACAAACAAATGAAACCAGTGTTTCCCCATCTCCTGATCTTCAGGTAGAACAGAGGGTCACAACATGGAGACCCAGGGGGTCCATCATTTCCTGGAAGCTCTATGCAGTGTTTTGTGTGTGTGTGCATGCATGTACACGTGTGCACACATATTTGCAGTTTCTCGACAGTAGATTCACACATTTCATCAAATTCCCAAAGAGACACATGGGGGAGGGAGCGAAGAAGAACTGATATATAAACATTTCAGAGACCCAGACTTAGAAAGTGGAATGGTTTCCATGTGGTTGTCATTTTATAACACGACAGTTAAAAACTGAGGAGCATATTTAGAATCAGAAGGAACTAGTCAAGGCCCTGCTTCGCCACTGTGTGATTTGGAGCAAGTTACTCTATCTTTCTAAGCCTTGCCTTCCTACACTTACTATGCAGATAATAATCTCACCCATCTCACAAAATATTCAGAAGATTAAATGAGATAAAGTATGTAGAAACCTATGGGCTGCACATGTAGTAAGTGCTGAATAAACAGTTTGTATCTTTAGAGAGTCTTTAAACCATTATAACAGAAACTTTCACATGCCCAAGAAAAGTGGATATAGTGTCATAAATTCAAAGATCAAAATTAAAACTGCCAAACTGCCCTTTAGTTAATTGTGGTCTTGTTCCCAGGTTCCTTCAGCACCTTTCATAAAAATCAGACTTAAATAAAGAATCAGATCTGATATAAACTATATTCTCTGAAATATATACATGTTTACCATGAATGATTCGTTTGATAAAAATTCAACAATATACAGTAATACCTTGGTTTGCGAGCATAATTTGTTCTGGAAACAAACTACTTGTATTGCAAGACATCACTCATTTACCATGTTAAAATGTATTAGAAATGTTTGCTCGTCTTTGAAACACTCGCAAACCACATTACTCGCAACCCAAGGTTTTACTGTACTGTGGTTTTTGCATAAGTTATACACATACATGGCTTCAAAAATTCAAATAATTATATAATTTCCTGTTCTATGGATTATTTCTTCATATAATTTGCCCCTTTTTCTTTTGGAATATTTTTACTTTTAGTTTCTTTTTTTAAAATTAGTATCTCTGTTCATCAGGAACAGCAATCTGCTAAAAGTATAACAAATATTTTCTGTTGCTTATCTTTCAACATTGTTCATGGTTTTTATTTTATTTTTGGAGGATATGAGTTTTATTGTTCACCTAGAAAAATCTGTGCAAGTTTCACTTACAACATCTGTAGTTCCTCTCTTGCTTAAAGATTAAGAAACCACTAAACTTCGTTCTAATAATAATATATTTTGTGTTTTGACATTTATATCATCATTCCATTTTGAATTCATTTTTGTATATGTTGTGAGATAGGGGTATATATTTTTCACCATATGGATAGCAAATTATGCTAATACCATAATTTTGGAAAGCCACTGTTTCCATACAGTATTAAAAGACAATTATTTGTCAAATATAAAGTTCCAACATATATACACAGTTTTGTTTCTGGAATTGATGATGCCTTCCGGTTTCCATTGTTAAAGAGATCAGTGGTTACAATAGAAAAATAGGTTTTATTCAGAACTATAGCAATAAGGGAAAAGAGCCCTCAGTATAGAACTGGGCTCAACTGCAAATACATCAAGGACAAGTGGGGATTTATAGCCAAGGAGCAGGTTGGGGGAGGGGAGGAAATTGGTGGATGAAAAATTACTAAGAGGAGAGAGACATCAAGGGTAGGGACAATTCTTGCTATACTGATCTGACAGGATTGTTGCTGAAGGCAAGCCAGGGTGGTCAGATATCACCTGAGGAATGTTGTGGAATGAGAACTTTGACCGAATACCAAGGGTGTTCAAATAACAAGGGAAGAGGATTTTCTCTAATCTGACAGCAAAATTTCACTAAAACTGGGCAGTGCAGATTCCATAAAGAGGGTCACTGAAGCCCAAGGTCAAAGCCTCATGAAGAAGAGGACTTGAAGGAGCCTGACTAAAGTTTGGTGAGGGGGAGCATCTAGAAAGACAGATAATTATCTATCTATATCATCTATCCTTATATTCTGATGGTTTATAAATTTTAATTTCTGGCAAACTAATCCCCATGAGACATTCTTATTTTTATAGGTTTCTTTCTTAACTATTCTCAGACATTAATTCTTCTATTCAAATTTAAACAATTTCATTTGATTTCAATAAAATGTGTGTGTGTGTGTGTGTGTGTGTGTGTGTGTGTGTGTGTGTGTTTTAGGTGTATTACATTTGTATGGAAAATTGGGATGAATTGACACTTTTAAATACTTTTTATACAGGAACATGGTACAGTTCTCCATTTTGGGAGACTTAATTTAAATCTTCAAGAAAATGTTATAGCTATCTTCACATAGATCCTATAATTTCTTTATTAGATTTAATCTCAGGTATTTAATATTTTTCCAATTATTATGGATATAGATTCCATTTGGTTTTCTAACTGCTTATTCCTAGTTTAAAGAAGAGCTATTTGTTTTCTATAGTTACAGTTTATGCTTTTACTTTATAAAATTATCTTGTAACCACTTGCATTTTTTATAGTCCTTGTATTTTCCAGGTATACAATCATATGACATGATTGTATATATCTCTTTAGGTAACAGTTTCTTGGATAGTCTTCAAAAGCCATTTTTGCACATAATTGCAAATATATATTATGGCATGGTGAGTGAGGGCAAATTCAACAATGTAATATGGGATAAATTAAAGAAAAGGCTTTAATGGGGAAGCAAAGTGTCAGCAAGAGGAATCATGAGGTTTCTCTTCCATTGGCAACCAACATAGAAGCCCAGGGTCTGTCGGAAATACCACAGCTGTGCCCCAGAGAGGGACCATGCCTACCGCCACTCTCAATTTTTTAGAGGGTAAGAATAAAAATGGCCTTACCAGAAAAGAAAAAAGATACTGTGAGCTCCAACACTGAAGGGCATTATTACCAGCTGTTTATGAAGTGCTGGGAAATACCAGATGCCCAGCACCTGGAGAGCTTGGAACTCACAGGAAGGTACAAACCCTCCTGCTAGGGAGAAACTCTTAGTCTACTGGGAATTGGGGTTGTGGCATTGCCCTTGTAGTTTGGGTAAAAGTGGTCTCAGGTAGTCCAGCAACCCAAAAAGAGCTCCCTGGGTGGGCATTCTTAGACTACCCACTACCCAAAATGGATCACACTGTGCTGTGACTTACTGTATTTATTTAATAATATATCTTAGATGTCATCCCATATCTGCATAAGCAGGTCTAATTCATGTTTTTACTGCTGCATTATATTAATATACCATAATTTATTTAACCAATTCCCTATTGATGGATATTCAAGTTTCTCAGTTTATTATTACTGTAGACAATGAGGCAGTGAATATCCCTGTGGGCCTATTTTGGCAAGCTTTTATAAGTTATCATTTAGTTAAATTCTTTGTAGTGAAATTGTGGAATTCAAGTAATTTTGAATTTTGGTAGATATTGCAAAACTGCTTTCTAAAAATGCTGCCCAATTTACAATATCAATAGTACATAGAGTGACTGCTTCTATGTACTTCTCCAAAAAATCGGTATTATTTTTAAATTATTATTTTTATTAACCTTTTTTGATCTGATATATGAGACATGGAATTCCATTGTTATTTTAATTTGCATTTCCTTAATTATGAACAAAGTTGAGCATCATTCCATATGACTCTTCTAAAGTTATATTTCCTTTTCTGTAAGGAACCTACTTATATCCTTAGCTGATTTTATTACAGTAGTTCTCCCTTATCCAGATACATTTCAAGACCCCCAGTGGATGCCTGAAACTGTGGATGGTACTGAACTCTATATAAACTGTTTATTCCTATACATATGTAACTATGATAAAGTTTAATTTACAAATTAAGCATAGTAGGAGATCAACAATATAACTAATAATAAAATAAAATTATAATGTACTATAATAAAAGTAATGTGAATATGCTCTTTCTCTCTAATATCTTATTGTGCTGTATTCACTCATCTTCTTGCGATAATGTGAGATGATAAAATGCTGAACCTATTCCTCAATCTGTGTAACCATCCCTTACTTGCAGTGAATGGCTTGGTGTCACTTGTTTCAGGGGAACCCTTCCTAAAGTCTTCCTACTTTATTTAACATCAATGATTTTGGCTCAACACGTTGCAGTCAGTCGGAACACTTTTTCTGTTCATGTCTTCCACCCACAAATTTAATACCTTTTCCATCTTAACTAAGCATGTATCATACACTATCGCTGTAACTTTTGCAGTTTGAGGTACAACAGCAAAACTAGCGCAGATTTCTTTTTCCTTCTTCATAACTCAGGGAACGATCTGTTCTTATCATAGATCTTAGCAACCTCAGCCTACTATTTTATTTTCTTTACTTAGTCAAGAACTTTCACCTGTTCGCCTACAGGAAGTTCTTTGACACCTCTGAATCGCCTGCATCACTACTTTTGCACTTTGGGGCCATTATTTAGTAAAATAAGGGTTACCTCAACACAATCACTTTGATACTGCAAGTATCAACCTGCTAACCAAGATAGCTGCTAAATGACTAACTGGTGGGCAGGAATTGGACAAAGGGAAGATTCCTGTCCTGGGCAGGACAGGATGGGACATTGCGAGATTTCATCACGCTGCTCAGAATGGCTCACAATTTAAAACTTATGAATTGTTTATTTCTGGAACTTTCCTTCTAATATTTTCAGACCAGGGTTGACCACGGGTAACTGAAACCTCAGAAAGTAAAACTGCTGTTAAGGGGGGACTACTTTACTTGGCTGTCCATCATTTTGCTTATTGGTATATAGGGGTATCTTGTAAATTAAAAAAAAATGCCCTACATATGTGTAGCAATCGTTTTCCCAGTTTGCCTTTTAGACGTTCTTCATTTTCCAATACAGCATATTTTAATATTTTTTTCTGTATTTTAATTTTTATATAGTTAAATATATGGCTTTTGGGTTTTATGTCCTAGTTATAAAGGTCTAGCAAACTTCAAGATTATATAAAATTTCACTTGGGGTTTCTTTTCCCTTTATTTTAGTGCTTTCATGATTTATCTTATGTTTAAATATTTGACTCATCTGAAATTTGTTTCGGTGCAAACTGAGAGGTAAGAATGAATGTTTTCTCTTTTTTCTGTTGTCTCAAAGCCATTTATCCTTTCTCTATTGCTGATAAAAGACAGCTTTAATATATATTAAATTTCCATATATTATTTTGGGCTATTAATGGACATTTTATTGTAGTCCATTCACTTGTTGCCTAGTTCTTCTCCAGTCCCAGCTGTATTAATTATTGTAGCATCAAAATATCTATTAATATGTATTAGGAGTTCGCATGTACCTTATATCATGTCTATGCATACCTATTGCAGAAATTCAATTTTCTAAAAGATTCAATGCAGTGAAACATTTTTATTTCTTTGGTATACAGTATGCCAAATGATTTGTTTAATTTTTTTTATTTTACTTTCAACCAACTGTTTTGTTAGATATTATATACAATTAATATCTCAAGTATATTGATCCTTTAGACAGTCTGCATATACAATTTAGCTCCTGCCAGTATCAATATTCATTTCACTTTATTCTGTTTTACCTGTGGAAATGCCTTTGAATGAGTTACAGTCTTATCTATGTTGATTTGTAGAGCCAAATTGTAAAGAACTGCAAATTCCTTTATTTCAATTACTATAAAGCAATTCTGAATTCCAATTGTCAGGTGTCCTGGAAGGAAAATTACTCTCTACTTATGATGTGTATGTTTGCATATAGTAAGTTGAGTTTATATAATGATCTAGTTAAATACAAGGAATGTCACTCCCTTAAATATTTTCATTTGTCCAGAATGCATCATGTTGAATCATTCATCAAAAATACCAATAGTAATGATTTTGTTTTCATACATTGCAAATAGATTTTAGTTTTTACAGAGTGTATACTTCATTTTATTTTTTAAAGCTCACACCACTATGTCATTGACTCTTACCTGTTATGCTTATTTAAATAAAATGACTTTCATTTTGTAGTATATTTAATTTCCCAGCCACTAACATCAGGGTAGAGTATAATCTTCTTGCTTTAATTTTTCTAAATTAAATAATTATCCATATAATAAAACCTAAAACATTTCCAAGGCAATCCAGGCTCTGATCAGCACACATAGGGAATTATTTTTATGAAGACACTACAAGTAAGAATAAATAAGGAACAATTTAGCAATTCACTCTTTATTGTACAAGGAACCTAGATTTAGCTATTCTTAAATTGGGCAATTAAAGTAGTTCTTAGTCAAAATGAAGAGCACATAATCAAATTATTTTATGTACCCTTAAATTATTTTTCCATGAATTTCCTTCTAATGAAGTCTATACATAATTAGAGAGATTATCAGACATAGTCTTTCCTTTCTCCCTTCTTTCTATCCTTACATCAAACCTGTTTCCAATTCAACATGTGTTCTTTGTTAATGAGACACATTAAAATATTGTACTACTCTTCTGTATATGCAAAGGGATGGTGGGGGACTCTGAACAATTCCTCTTTGGGGTGTTTTATCTAGATAGACCTAGAAACTGACCTAAGCTATAGGATCTGTCTCATATATATCATTTATGATCTCTTCTCTGGCCCTCAAATGAACTGTCCACCCAAGGTCACAGAACCACAGAATCCAGTGTTATTTCCGTGATAATCTGCTGCTTTAAAATATCAATAATGAAGCATTGGCAATCCATTTTTTGATTATCTTCTAATCTGACTACTTAGCAATGTATATGATAGGATGGTGGGCAAATACCGTGTTTTACTCCATTCGATCACTAACAGTTTAAACTTCCTAAGAGCACACACATCTGAAAGAAAGTACCTGTACGCTGAAGAAACCCAAACACTACTTGCTGAAAATATCACAGCAGTCTTTCATTACCCTCTTTTGTTTTTTAAATATTTTTTTCAAATTGCGGAATTGGGGGAGGGGAACAGCGTTGGGGAACCGGGGAAGGGGAACAGACAAGTTGCAGTCCCCTTGTTCTTCAGTCTAGTTGCGGAGGACGTTGCTTCACTGGCCCATGTTGGTATCGTCATTGTGCTCTTCCCAGATGAGGCAGATCAGTCGCCGGCCTCTGGATGGTAGCTCACCCCTGCTATTGGCAGCTCACACCAGATGCCGGCCGCTCACGCTGGCTGCCGGCCATCCACCAGAGCCTATGGCAGCCCACTGCAGCAGGGGCTGCATCCTACACCTTTGCTGGGGCTCACAGCCCAGCTCCAGGTGGAGCTGTTGTTAGCTATAGAGGGCAGTGTCATTGGCCCTCATATGTGGGATCTGAAAGGGGGCCACTGGCATTCCAAGCCAGCTCTTAACCAATGCGCCACTTGGCTGGCCCCATTACTCTCTTTTTAAGGTGTTAAGAAAGGCAGAACAGATGAGTAAATATGCAAGTCTTCAAACCCTGCAGTGGACTTCCCAGCCAATGTGTAACCCAGATAGCACTCCCACAAAGACAAGCAATATCATAGCAAAGCCTCGAAATCTTTGAGATAAAAAAGTGACAATAACAAGAATCATTGTGAAATTTAAACAAGCAGTTAAACACAAATACCACGTGGCAGTTCCTCAGGGCTGATGCAATTGGCGTTCAATGGTGAGCACTTAGGGAATGTTAACCCCACAAGGAGAGACATCTATGTATCTTCTACCTGCATTGACTTAGATGTATTGAAACATGCAAACAATTACTCAATAAAATAATCTTTGGAGAGTCCCGTCAGTACTATATATCTAATGGGCCAGACACAGCTAATATAGATATTGTACCATCATCTTCAGAGGAAATGAGGAATGAAATCAGAGACTGATGAAAATGGAAAGGCTCAGAATGCAATGCCATCCATACCAAGATTTACTTCTGAAAGTGAAATCTTATTCAGATATATACAGAAATTCTTTTTTTGTATTTTCCCTCAAAACCCCCATGGAAGTATAGAACTTAGAACTATCTTAATATTTCCCATTCAGGTAAAGATCGTTTTTGTCCCTGTGCTCTGGAATTCTGTTTTCAATAGCTCCCAATCACAGTATCAGATCACATTAATAATTCAAACCACGACTATAAAATGAGAAATTCTTAGCAGATGTTAACCTGAAATTAGGAGGAGGAGGTATTTAATACCCCGGAAACTCTCCATGTTACTGAAACCAGGCCCTAACACTGAAATGGGGTGGTTTGTAAAGGACCTAACACTGAAACCAGTCCCTGATGTTTTTTTTCTCTCTAGTTTTTTGAGTATTTTCAGTAGATAATACCAGGCCTCCTCACAGTGTTCCACAGACCAGTGGACCTAGCTGGATCAAACTCGGCCCAGGGGCTTGTACAGGTGCAGTTAGCAGCCAAACGACCCTATGCTGACCTCGAGAGCACAGCAGAATCAAGATTTACAAACTCAAGTAACAAAGGTGTCACTGTGTGCCATTCGGAATCCTTTAAAAAGCGAAAGGTCCATCAAAAAAGATCAGGTGCGTAGACCAAATGTGGACACATATAGGACTGACCGATCAAACTCTGCCAGGTTGAAATTACTTTGTTTCTTCCGGCCCTCTTTCAGGTTAGATGGCTGAGTTCCAAGGCTATCCAATCAGACCCTCTGAATTAGAATTAATCAATATATATAGGCTCTCCTTATCTTATTCTTTAAATTTGCTTCAAATTTTTATTCAAGGAGACTAATTTGAGCTGCATCGCTGGTCTCATTAGACTGCCTCATGAATAAAAAACACTTTTTTCAGCAAAAAACCTGTTGCTTCAAGACCTGGCTTCTCAGTACGCTACACGCAAAGGACCCACCAAATTCGGTCAGTAACATTATCATTGATTTGCCTGTCCTCTACCTACCCCGACCCTCCTCCATGCCTAAAGTACGCATGGTGCTTCTCTCTCCCCTCCTACTTCCCTTACACCTTTGAATTTGCTCACCACCCTGACTCTGATCCACTGTGTTCCAGATCATGCTTTTTAACAATTCAAAATACAGTAATACCTTGGTTTGCAAGCATAAAGCGTTCCAGAAACAAACTACTCGTATTGCAAGACATTGCTCCTTTAACACGTTAAAATGTATTAGAAATGTTTGCTCTTCTTGCAGAACACTCGCAAACCACGTTACTCACAATCCAAGGATTTACTGTACTTGATTAAGAACAATGGCTTTGGGGGACCCTGCTGCACTGTTGGTGGGATTGCAGATTGGTGCAGCCACTATGGAAGTCAGTATGGAGGTATCTCAAAAAACTGGAAATAGAGCTACCGTTTGACCCAGCAATTCCACTCCTAGGTATTTATCCTGAAAAACACAAGACACTAATTTAAAAAAATATATGCACCCCTATGTTCATTGCAGCGCTATTTACAACAGACAAGACTTGGAAACAATCGAAATGCCCATCGGTAGATGACTGGATTAAGAAACTGTGGTACATTTACACAATGGAGTATTACGCAGATATAAAGAAGAATGAAATCGTACCATTTGCAACGATATAGATGGACCTAGAGAACATTATGCTAAGTGAAATAAATCAGTCAGAAAAAGTCAAATACCATATGATCTCATTTATATGTGGAATCTAAAGAACTGAATAAACGAGCAATGTAAACATAAATAATCTTAGAGACACAAAGGAAAAACTGATGAGGGCTAGATGGGATGCGGATGGGCATGAGGGAGAAGGGGAAGGGACGAGGCAACATAAACTGGTAATACAATATTACCACAAAGACAGTTTAGGGAATATAATCAATAATGTAAATATTTTTTAGGGGATCAGAAGGACTCATGTCTTGTCAGGGAGACCACTTCATGGACAGTGTAGTGGCCTTACCACTGCACTGTACATCTGAAGCTGCCGTTGAACAATATTATATTCCACTATATAGTCATGAGATGTGGAATATAGTATGGGGATGGAGTCAATGGAATTGTAATAGATATGTATGATATCGGGGGAGGGGGAACAAGGAAGGGGAGGGGATATTCACGTTGTAAGAGGTGAAAAAGATAACTATTGCATAGTTTTGTACATCTGCAACTAATAACAATAATAATAACAAATAAAATAAAATAAAAAATTAAAAGTCCTAGAATTTCAGCTGTTCAAAAAAAAAAAGAATGGGCCGGCCGAGTGGCACATTGCTGAAGAGCTGGTTTTAGGATGCCAGCGGCCCCCGTTCAGATCCCACATAGGAGGGCCAGTGACACTGCCCTCTACAGCTAACAACAGCTCCAGATGGAGCTGAGCTGTGAACCCTGGCAATGGTGTAGGCTGCATCCCCTGCTGCAGTGGGCTGCCATAGGCTACAGTGAGTGGCTGGCAGCCAGCATTAGCTGCCAATAGCCGTGGTGAGGGACCATCCAGAGGCCGGGGACTGATCTGCCTCATCCGGGAAGAAGGCAATGACGATACCAACATGGGCCAGTGAAGCAACGTCCTCCGCAACTAGACTGAAGAACAAAAAGACAGCAACTTATCTGTTCCCCTTCTCTGATTCCCCAATGCTGTTCCCTTCCCCCAATTCCCCAATAAAATCTTTAAAAAAAAAACACAATGGCTTTGGTGGCAGACAGATTTAGGTTTGAATCTCACTGACATTAATTTTTAGTGATGGAATGGAATTTGGGGCAAATTATTTAACCACTCTAACCCAATTTTATCACCTGTAAAATTTTTTTTAATAAGGCAAAGTAAAAACAAATATGTTCATAATTTAGTAATATGCCTCAATAAATGGTAGATACTGTTTCCTCAATGCTCACTCTTGTTTTTATCCCTGTTATTGCCTGACACCTAGCAACTCCCTCTGCTTGATTTGCTTTCACCTTCCTGATCCTGAAGTCCTCCCTGATTCTGGCCTCTTCCCCTGCCAGTGGTGTAATAAATAAGAAAAGGTCCTTATAACACAATGAATGGTAATAAAGTATGTGCGTATATATAGATACATATGGTAATATATACCATGATATATATATATGTATATATATATATATATATATATATATATATATATATATATATATATATATATATATATATATATATATATATATATCATGGTGGAGTTCCCCAGCTAACCATGATATAATACAACACAGCTAATTTATCCAGCTAATCCATAATATTTAACAAATCACTAGACTGAGAACTCAATTGTCCTACTTTGTATGCATGTACATTTAGGTTTGCATAAAAATTTTCCCCAGTACTCTGCCCTACCGATAGCACCAAATAGATTTATTTGGTAACACGAGTCTAGACTTTTTCCAGTTATTTGTAACTGCTGGTCTTGCTAACCCTCTAACAAGGATGGGACCTCAACTCTGGCAGCTTTTCTATCTATATGGATCAGCAACCTTCCCAAAAGATCACAATTCAAGAATCAGAGGAGTTTTCATGTCATTTGGTATGGTAAGTGCTTTAGAACTGCCGGGCTCTGAACACAAAGTGCATGATTCTATTGTATGTACGATTCTGACAATTAAGTTCGCAAACTCATCCTAGAAAAAGTGCTACATGCCTCATTCCTGAATATCACTAAGGTCACCTTCGAAGTACTACCGTTGGGAAACTATGCACCAATGCCAGTGCCTAGTTCAACCTTCAAAGCAATTTTGGAACTCTTTTTCTGGAATGGCCATCAGAGCTGTTGTCGTATTACCTTTGATGTCCTGAATGTCATCAAAATGTTTTCCTTTCTATATCTCCTTTATCTTTGGGTAAAGAAAACAGTCAATGGGGGCTAGATCAGGTGAGTAGGGAGGGTGTTCCAATACATTTATTTGTTTACTGGCTAAAAACTCCCTCACAGACAGTGCCGTGTGAGCTGGTTCATTGTCATGATGCAAGAGCCATGAATTGTTGGTGAAAAGCTCAGGTCGTCTTTTTTTTTTTTTGAGAGCAGTGTCACTGGCCCTCATATGTGGGACCCGAACCGGGGCCGCTGGCTTCCCAAGCCCACACTTAACCACCGCACCACTTGGCCGGCCTGGTCGTCTAACTTTTTCACACAGCCTTTTCAGCACTTCCAAATAGTAAACTTGGTTAACTGTTTGTCTAGTTGGTACGAATTCATAATGAATAATTTCTCTAATAGAAAAAAGGGTACCAACATCATTGCAACAAGTTCGCGAACTTAATTGTCAGACCTCGTATGAATAATGTCCCTTCTACAAGTGTCTTCTTGAGATATGATTGGCTTTGAAAAAGTATTTCTAAACATAGGCATAGAGTTCCTTCATTAAACCGTGAGTTCTCTGAGGGCAGGAAATGTGTCTCTTTTCATTTTTACCCTCAGGATTTAGCATGCTTAGTAAACAATTAATTCATTGAATTCATTTATACAATTCTGACTCAAGTTGGAGATTGATGCTTCAGATATTCTCATCAAAAAGTGACAATAATTCTAAGAAGAGAATTTCCTGGCAGGCTGCTGCAATGGTCTCTGCAAACAATTCCTAGGAGCCTAACTGAGATTTCTTGCTTTTTTTTTTTCCTTTGTTCTTTCTTAAAGTAAGGTGGAGGATATTACTATGAAGACCTGTATATTTTTTGACTTATTTTAGTATTTTTGCCAGAACAAGGTGCAGATGAAGCCCTAACCATAATCTGTGCTTTTTGGTTCTCATCTTATGGTTGCATTGACAAGCTTTCTCAATAATTTTTTGATAAATGAATTTATTCAGATTAGGAGTGGGGAGCTTTTAAACAAATCCTTTATATTGTCACTATTAACAGAAAGGTTTATGGATTAGTTATCAAGTGTCTTGTGATCAGATGTAAGCAACTGTTCAAAACTACAAGAGTCTCTTTTGACATAGATCAACATCTGAAACTTAGGGGCTGTTCATTTGTCTGATACAGTGGAGAGCCCTCCATGTTGGCTGAATGCAGCCTGTTTATTCCCAATGCTGCCTGTTGCCTGGTCCATACCTGAATCCAGTGTCATGTGTTTTTGGTCTTGTAAATCTTGTGGTTCCTAGTGTTTTCTCTCGACCTAATCTAATCAATTACAGCCTGTGATGTTCACTAAAAATCTAGTAAGAGGATCTGTTATTTGTGCAGGGAATCTAATGGCACTCCAGGACATTTTCATCCAATTCTCATTTGTCTATATCACCAGCATATCAAATTCAAGATGGCCAAATTGAACCTCATCTTCTATCCCAAACTTGCACCTCCCTGCATTCTACATTTTCCTTTTACGTACCTAAATCTTCTCCTTATTGAGGCTTAAAATATCAGGGTAATCTTTGGCCTTTCTCTTTCCCTTACCTCCCTCATCCAATCAGTTGCTAAGTCCTGCTGATGCTACCCCTTGTGTATCCTTCTAATTAAAATTTGCTTCTCATTTCTAATCCTATTATAATCCACTCACTTAATTTAAGACAGTAAATATTTATTAGGTATGTACTCATGTCAGGTGCCTTGGAAAGTACCGAGGGTACAAAGATGAATATAACCTACTCTCTACTCTCAATTATCTGCAAGTGTTACGGATATTAGTATAGAAGTCTGAAAGTGAAGTGAGGCATCCCTGAAAGGCTGGTCAACTCCCCCTGGGGTTGGTGAGAAAAATCTTCATAAAGGACCTACAAATACAACTGAGTGGGTATATTATTATTCAATTAAAAGTTCAAATATTGAACTGAAGATAGGGAAAGGTATTCAAGGCAGAGAAAAAAAAAAGGTTGATGGAATAATGTGCAACAGAAAGGCAATTCAGCAGAGATAAAGCCAGAGAGGTAGGCAGGATAGAGGTAGGCATGGAAGACAGCCTTGTAGTAGCAATGCTAAGAAGACTGTACTTCATTCAGTTGGTAATGCAGAGCCACTGAAGAATTTTAAGTAAGATAGTGTTTGTTTCAGAAATAAACAGATTTCTGTTTCAGAAACATAACTGTGGTGATAGGTTTATAAATGGATTAGAGATGTGGCAAGATTTGAAGGAGATATATTAGAAGATTATGGAAGTAGTGCAAGGGGACGATAATTACGGTCTCAATTAAGGCTGTAACAGTGAGGTTAAGAAGTGTAACATGGGCCGGCTGAGTGGCGCGGTGGTAAAGCGCTGGTTTGGGAGGCCAACGGCCGCGGTTCGGGTCCCATATATGAGGGCCAGTGACACTGCCCTCAAAAAAAAAAAAAAAGTGTAACAAATTGGGCCGGCTGAGTGGCGCGGTGTTTAGAGCTGGCTTGTGACACCAGCGGCCCCGGTTCGGGTCCCAAATATGAGGGCCAGTGACACTGGCCTCAAAAAAAAAAAGTGGAACAAATAGATGAGTGGGCGTTTGGAGGGATGGGTGAGAAAGTTGAAGGGGTTAGGAAGTACAAATTGGTACAGCCCCACAAAATTATCAGGGGGATGTGAAATACATTATGGGGAATATAATCAATAATGTAAAGATCATGTAGGGTGCCAGATGGGTACTAGACTTATTGGGGGGATCACTTCATAGAATGTATAAATGCCTAACCACTGTGCTGTACACCTGAAAGTAATATAAAATAATACTTAATCTCAACTATAATTAAATATATAATATATATAAAATTTAAAAATAAAAACATTTAAAAACACTATAAAACTAAAAAAAAAAGGAGACAGATAACGTTCAGGGCTGTTAAAGTTTATAGTTACTGACTGGTATCTGCTTTGGGTCATATTCATCGAGGCTGGAAATATAGAAAGGGAATTAGGAAACTTTATTACAATCCTTAAACATCCTGAATTTGAGATATGAATGGGCATATGTGTGCATAAATTCAGCAGAAAATCTTGAATCTCCTGAAGTTCAAAAGTAAAACAGAGATCTGGATTTGGGAATCATTGATACACAAGTAATATTATAAGACATACAAATGGCTAACATTACCCATTATGTTAGTTAGGTGTAGGTTTGGCTAAAAGTGACGCAAAATCCAAAATAAGAGCAGCTTTAAAATGAAGAAGTTTACTTCTCTACCCAAAGATAGACAGTTCAGGGCCACCTAGAGTGGCTTCTTCAAAGTCATGAAGAATATCGGCTACGTCCATGTGCTGCTCCATCATTCTCAAGCCATAACAGCTTTTTATTTTACCTTTATTTTAAAATTTATTTATTTTTAATATTTTTATTAAAATATACATAACATGCAATATTACATGAGTTTCAGGGTTACACCATAGTTATTTAACACTTATATACCTAAAGAAGTGATCACCATGATAAATCCAGCAACCATCCGACACCATACTATGCTATCACAATATTATTGACTATATTCCCCATGCTGTACATTACATCTCCATGACATTTGTTTTATACCTGGAAATTTGGACCTCTTATTCTCCTTTACCTTTCTCTTCCTTTTTAAATTTTTCAATTACAGTTTATATTCAATATTATTTTATATGAATTCAGGTGTACAGCATAGTGGAAATTTATAGAAGTGATCCCCCTGATGAGTCTAGTACCCACCTGGCATGATACACAGTTATTACTATATTATTGATTATATTCCTTCTGCTTTACTTTACATCCCCATTACTATTTTGTAACTACCAATTTGGACTTCTTAATCCCTGCCCCTTTTTCACTCACCCTCCAAATCCTGCTCCCCAGTCTGGCAACCATCTCTGTATCTCTAAGTCTGTTTCTGTTTTGTTTGTTTATTTTGTTTTTTAGATTCCACATATAAGTCAAATCACATTGCATCTGTCTTTATATGTCTGGATTACTCTACTCAGCACACCCTCCAGGTTCATCCATGCCATCACAGATGGCAAGAACCCATTTCCTTCCATGGCTGAGGAACAGTCCATTGTATATATGTATCACCTCCTCTGTATCCATCAATGGACACCCAGGCTGCCTCCACATCTTGGCCATTGTAAACTATGCTGCAATAAACATATAGATGCACATGTCCCCTCAACGTAGCATTTTCGGTTTCTTCTGATATTCTTTTTTATATATTCTATGCCCTTTTTTAATGCTTTCTCTTTGTTGAAGTTCTCATGAAGTTCCTTAAGTATTTTTATAAACATTGTTTTGAACTCTGTATCTGGCAGGTTGCTTGCCGCCATTTCATTTCTTCCTTTTTCTGGAGTTTCCTCCTGTTCTTTCATTTGGGATGTATTTCTTTGTTTCCTCATTTTGGTTGCCTCTCTGTGTTTGTTTCTATGTATTAGGTAGATCTTCTACATCTCCCAGCCTTGGCCAGGTGGCCTTATGTAGTAGGTGCCCTATATGGCCCTGGCACAGTCTCCCTAGTCACCTGCACCAGGTACTCTAGGAGTGTACCTTGTGTGGGTTGTGTGTGCCCTCCTATTATAATTGAGCCTTGATTGCTTTAGGCATGTCAGTGGGTGGGACTGACCCTCAGGCTGATTGGCTGTGGAGTTTGGCCAAATCCACAGCTTACAGGCTGCTGTGCAGGGTGGGGTCGGGTGTTGGGGGGCAGAGAGGGGCTTACCCTATAGAGAGGGATTTGCCCTAACAGGCTCTGGTTCCTGTTGAGACCACCCTTTGTGTGTGCCACTTGTGGGGCTAATTAGGCAGTACTGTGCTGTGGTCTGAAGCCAACCTTCAAGTATGCTGATTCTGGGGTGCCTTGGGAGGGGCTTAAGTGCAGGCCCAGGTCACCCACTGCCTGTGACTGGCTGGGGACTACCTGGTAGGAGCTACAAAGTGATCCGTGGTTGGTTGCTGCCTGTGCTGGACCTGGAGGCATGTGGAAGAGGCCACATTATTAACAAACAACAACTGCCACCAGTACCAGGCCTGGGGTAGCTCCACAAAAAAACCAGGACACCCCTAGGCCTGCTGTTGCCTGCTGCTCCCATAAGTTTGAGCTGCTCATAAAGCCTAGTGTGGTACACAAGTTGGGTGAGATGAGGTCTCAGGGAGTCACTAGAGCAGGAAGCATTGTGGTCACCAGGTTAATGTAGATTCCAGTTTGGTGCTAGTGTTGAGCCTTTAGCTACCCAGCAAATGTCTCAGAGCACACTGAGGCCAGTTGCCACCCACCTGGGGCCTGTGGACCCTGACAGTTTTCCAAGAAGAAGTGCAATGTGGGTGGGGCTGGGTGCTTGCCCAGAAAGCGTCTCCCATGTTGGGGTAGTTGGGTGTGGTGGGGTCCTAGTGAAGCTCACCAGAAAGATTCAGATTCAGATTTGGACATGAGCATGGGAGAAGGGCTCAACACAGGAAAAATGGCACCTGCCTGCCAGCTTCCTGGGAGAAAGAATCCACACAGGGATAATGGCTACTGTTCCTCTGTCCTCACTCTGAAGCCATACAACTCAGTTTCTCCCTGTTTGCCTCCAACAACCCCTGACTCACTGTCCTTCCACTGGAGCCCTGGGTGAGTATCTGTGAGCAAGTGAGTCTGTGTGCAGGCCCTTTAAGAGGATCTCTGGGTTTCCTGCATCCTTCCATCCCACCTAAGTAGTCAGACTCCCCACCGTTTTTCACAGCCAGAATTGGTGGGGGTTCCTCTTCCAGGCACCAGTACTCCAGACTGAGGAGTCGAGGATTCTGGTGTGTGGCTGGGGTCCCTTACTTCTCTGGGGAGAACTCCTGTGAGCAAGATACCCCTCCCAATTCTGAGCTGCCACACAGAGGTTTGGGGCCAGCATCTTCTGTGTTTCTGACCCTCCTACTAGTCTCAACACAGCTTTTCCTTTATATCCTTAGTTATAAACCTTCTGTTCAGTTGGATTTCAGATGGTTCTCCATGTTGATTGTTCTATAATTCAGTTGTAATTTTAATGTGTTCACGGAGGGAGACAGGCACAGCATTTACGTGGTGTGATCACAATATATGGTGAACACTGTTGCAAAGTGCCATCCAATAGAAAGGCAGGGACCTTCAATATAGGAAACTGTGCCGCGAACTGTAGTAACAGTGTGTAACAAATTTCAACTTGTTCAGAGCAGTCAGTTGGGTGCGAGCTATGGTTGAGAGAAGGTGAATTTTAAAGTGTGCCATAAATCATGGGTCACAAATATTGCATTAACATGAAATGGGCAAACAGTTTCATCCTTCATCATGACAATGCTCTGTGTCACACATCACTTCTGGTACAGCAATTTCTTTCAAAAACATTACCGTGTTTCCTCATCCACCTTATTCACCAGATCTGGCACTGTGTGACTTCTGGTTCTTCCCCAAAGTGAAAATGACCATGAAAACTAAACATTTTGACTTGGTTCAGGACATCAAGGCAGCCATGACAGCACAACTAAAGACATTCATGAAAGAGGACTTCCAGAGCTGCTTCAGAAAGTGGCAAGAATGATGAAATAAGTGTGTTTGAAGTGAGGGGGAGTATTTTGAGGGGGATTAATGGCAAAGTGTCTTTTACTGTAATAATTTTTTATGTAAACATTCACTGTATTTTTTTTTATCAAACCTCACGTCCAGCATCTTTGATCTCTGTTTTCTCAAGTCATGGCTTTTAATTTATGATTCAAGATGACTGCCTGAGCTCCAGCCATGATACCTGCACTACAGCAAGCATGAAAAAGGAAGGAGAGAAGGAATACCCCTTCCTATAGGAGTATTTTCTGAAACTTGCATACAATATTTCTACATAATTTCCACTGGCCATACAGTTTTGACGGAGTCAAGTTGCAGGGAGGTGAGGAGTAATATAAGGGAAGAAAATGGTGAGAGTAAGTGAAGAATACTCTTGGTAAATTTACCTTTTAAAGAAAGAATAGGAAGTGAAAGCCATAGACATAGGAATTTGTCTTATTTTTATGTTGGAAGAAAGAGGTTTATGTGTATAAAGTACTAAAGAGGAGCCATTAAAAACAAAGAAACAAAGAAGTTATTTTAGCTAATACAATAGGGCCATCATTTCAGAGAAAGCAAAAAGAAATAGGTGGAAAATGACAGAAAAAAAATCAAACTTGAAGAGAAGAAACTACTCTTTCTAGGACTGAAGAGAAATTTGAGTTCAGGTCCAGCATTTCAGAGGTTGAAAGATATTTACGGCATTTCCAATGTTGGAGTTCTGGCACATTTTAGAAATGAAGAAAAGCCAAAACATGATGCAAAATCAGTAAGGCTTATTTTCAAACATTTACTCAATAATTTAGTGGTAGGACTACCTTACTTCTAATCACTGTTTCTAGTATATATCCTGGATTTCCTCATCTCTATAACTTTGTTCACATTACTTCCCCTCTGGATTGCATCTCAACACCCACTCAAAGTCTAAAACCCAAGTTCCATTTCCTGTATGCCTTGTCTATTCCCTTACCTAGAAATTACACCTCTCTTTTATTACTTATATTTTTCAGTCTTGATTTATAGTTAATTACATATAGGCTTTGTCATCTTTTATATTAATTGCTTTGTCAAATTTGGATCCTAGTTAAATTCATTCATCTCCCACATTACTAGAACAGCCCTAGACCCAAAACTGATAATAAAAAATATTTATACAGTTAATGAAAGGAGCCAACGCACTCACTTCATGAATCTTAATCATTTTCAACCACTTACCATCAGGTTCTCCAAAATATTGTGCCCATCTTTAGGCTTCCCAAGTGAATCTCTAAGTCACATACCCAAAGTAAGATATGTATCCTCTTTGTCTAAATGCAAATAGCTCTTTCTTTAAACAAAATCAAGTCAGAAGTCAAAAGTACAGACAATTTTAAGCAAGAAGAGTCCAATGTCATTACCAAACCATTTGCTAAATTCCTGGCCCACCCTAGCAGTAGCACAAATACCAAGAACCCACTGATGTCAAAACTCAAGCAATGTGATGCTGCAGCCAACAGAAATGAACCAGCAGTTGCGGCTGCAGGAAGACCACGTTGCCATATGACAGTCTGAGACTAAGTGGCTCAGTTTGAATTTACAAGTTCATGCATCAGTCAGGCCAAAAAGGAGAATAAGAATGCAGTGCAATAAGTGACACCAAATAAAAACATCAAGGTAAAGCTATTCAGATATAAAGAAAAGTTCTGTGGGTCATGGATGAATCATGCGATCGATCACTCACATCCTCATAAAATATCCACATAGAAGCCACAGGTATGTACAATAAATCAGGTAATATTTTTTCCCATTAAGTACCACAAAAGTATGGTAAATTATAACCATTTTTATACTCACACACAGAATTGGTCAGAAGATAACATCTTAGAAAATGTCAGTATTTTTTTCCACCCTGAGGTGAGAAAAAAGAAAACTTGCAAGAAATATACCGGTATTAAAAGCTCTGCTCATAGCACTGTTCTTACATGTAATGTCAGGGTTTATTATAATCAGATATTTAAAAATCAGCATCTAATAAATCCAACAGAAAAACCTAATGTGCACTAGAATCAAGATGTAGTCCTTGCTGAAGGAGAAAGCTGAAATAGCTTAATTAATTTCCATTTCCCTGATTAAAAAATAAATAAAGGTAGGAGCCTAAGCAACTAATATAAATATAATAACTCATTTTTCCTTCTAGAATAAAATATAATTGAAAATTATAAAGCCAAACTCAGGAAATAATTCAGTAATTCCTTTTTAATGTCTGTACCTATAAAGACACTTGTACAGTCACAGAATTTTAGAGATTTAATGATTTGATTAATCAGTTGCTGCATTCATCTCAATCCTTTACATACACTGGCATTCCATAAATGTTTGTTGAATGAATGAATGGATGAATGCATAAGTTTATGCTCAAAGCATTCTAATCAATCCCGACATATTTTATACGAGAAAAAAATTCCCAGAAAGTTAAAAAACTTGACTAAAATCATGCAGCTAGTGGGAAATCCAGGACTAGAAATAAGGCCTCATGAGGTTTTCTTTTATAGGAGCATAAGGGGAGCTATTAATACTTAAGCAACTATCAGGCTGCCACTATAATGATTGTCTTTGGAGATGTTAGAGGCTGTGGTCAGGAGAGAGTAGACAAACACACTAGACTACTCCCAGTTTACATTTCCTGTTACCATGCTGCTACTTTTATATGTTCTTTCTTGAATAATTATTAAATTATTATTGAACAATAGAGTTGGAAAGGATCTTACTCAATCAACAAACGTTTACTGAGCATCCACTCTGTGCCGGACATTGTTCTAGGTGCTGGAGATACATGAGGGGATACAAGAGACAACATTTTTGTCCTCATGGAATTTACATTCTGGTGACTTTAGAGATGAAAAGTCCCTCACTTTTTTATGGATGAGGAAACTGAACCCCGGAGAGGTGAAAGTGACTTAGCCTACAGTATAATGGCGACCATATAATAGGGCTGAATTTAGAACTCAGGTCTCCCAGTGCACTCCATGTTGCACTATGACATACCACCTTATAACTTCAAAGAAAATTCTCAACTTCTTTCTCTCCCCTCTGCCTCCTCCTCTTTCTCCTTCTTCTTCTTCTTCCCCTCTGACTCCCCCTTTCTCTTCCACTCCCTCTTCCCCCTCCTCTCTCATTATCCTAGGCCGTTATGTATCACCACCACACTGGCAATCAAATTACCAAGGTTTTGAATCACTTCATGGCAATAATAGAAAACATATAATTCATATAATTATAGCACCTAACTATTTTCAAGACCATGTCCCTGCATGTCCTTAAATCTGGAGCAAGGGAAGCATAAGAAAGAAAAGGAAGGTAGGAAGGAAAGAAAAAAGAAGAGAGGTGGGAAGGAGGTAGGAGTGGGGGAGTAAATGCAATGCCTTAACACACACTGCAAATCATGTTTCGAATACTCTGCCAAAATGTTGATTGCTGTAGTTTAAAGAGGAAAATTAGTCAGATACTAAATTCCTAGATCTAACTTGAAAACAAAAGGCTGTTAAAATTGTAGAGACACTTTCAAAAACAAAACACTGTTTACCATTTGGATGCTCAAGAATTTTCCTGTATTTCTCAACTAAAATATTTAGAAAAACAGAACATGAATGATACAAATAGGGACTTTCCTTAGAACCTCAGTTTATATTGTATGTTTATCATATCCTTCACAAATATACATTGTAAATGGCAGAACTGGAAACTGGCTCTTTGAACCCAAATCTGTTCATTTGGTTGAATTCCTTATGTTTGAAAATATTAATGTTTCTACATAAAAATAAAATGGATCATATTTTTAAAAGGGAAAATGTGTACAAAATTTGAAACACGTTTTGAAATGTGAAAAGAACACTTCAGTTTCATCTAGAATCATAGTATGTACTAGAGAAAAGCCAACTGCATTAATGTGATAAAAAGCCATTAAACCAAACAGGCATTTAGAATAACATAGAGTATATTACAAAGAAAAAGTCAGTTGACTAAATTCAGTAAAGTTGTTTCTATTTTTGTTTTGCTTTGCTTTTTTGTACCATATCCACTGAAATCATTGTACTTAGTGTGAATTGTTACAGACTGCTTAAAAATTTACTGAAAATTTTGAACTATCTTTCTTTTGTAAAAATAAGCAATTAACAAATCATAACAGTAAATAAGGTTCTCTAAAATACTGACCACTAGGCATAATGCTTTAATTATCTAAAAGGAATGGAAAACGTTATTATATCCAACCTATATTTCCTAGTTAAGCAAACCATAAATAGACATAATTTCTGTCATGAAAAAAGCTTGATACTTTTTTTTAAAGATTTTTATTGGGGAATTGGGGCAGGGGAACAGTGTTGGGGAATTGGGGAAGGGGAACAGACAATTTGCTGTCCCTCTGTTCTTCAGTCTAGTTGAGGAGGGCATTGCTTCACTGGCCTATGTTGGTATTATCATTGCGCTCTTTCCTGGGTGAGGCAGATCGGTCATCGGCCACTAGACGGCCTCTCATGGCAGCTATTGGCAGCTCACTCCAGCTGCTGGCCACTCAAGCTGGCTGCCGGCCACTCACTGAAGCCTATGGCAGCCCACTGCAGCTAGGGCTGCAGCTATGCCGCCCCGGGGACTCAGAGCAGCCCAGCTCCAGGTGGAGCTGTTGTTCACCACCTTAGCTGTAGAGGGCAGTGTCACTGGCCCTCAAATGTGGGATCTGAACCAGGACCGCTGGAGTCCCAAGCCAGCTGTTAACCAACATACCACTCGGCCGGCCCTTGAGACTCTTTTATAAAATATTTTTTCACATTTTACTCAGCAATCCAAATCCAGGGATGGCTCACTTAAATTATTTCTCTAGAAAAATTATTTAAGAGTGACCCTTCTATTTTTGGTATTGAAAAAATGTGACCTGAGCTACCTAACTGAAATTTCCACATAACTAAAATGTAGCTTAAAAGGTTAAATGTTACAACTTTGTGTTAAATTTCAACCCCTTGAAAGACAGGAATAAGAAAAGATTGCCCATTTTCACTACTAAAAGTTTATGTTTTCTTCTTGGAATACTAGTCAATTATATAAGATAAAGAGAAAAGGGAAAATAAATTGTCTTAAGAAGGAGGCAATTTTACTATTATTCATAGATAGTACTGTCTACATAGAATATTCATGAGAATCAATTGGATGAAATGACTAAAATGAATATGAGAGCTTAGGAAAGTGACTGGTAAGAGTAATAATATATAAAATACATATACTGAAAAATATAATGGAAGAAAATACCCCATTTAAAACAGGAACAACAGACTTATAAAATACTTAATGTTGAACCTCTGAAATGTCCAGGAAGAAAAATTCAATATTTTACTATCAGATATAAAAGAGTATGTGCACAGATGCAAGGATATTTATCTCCTTAATATATAAGGCATTCTCAAATTTAATAATTGAAAAAAATAAAAGTAAAATTATAAATATATATATATATATATATATATACAGATACAGAGGGTACCAAAAAAAGTATACACATTTTAAGAAAGGAAAAGTGTATTAAAATTGTAATACTCAATATATACCAACAACAAAAGATGAATACAAGTTTGACTTCTCCAATTACAAGACGTGCTCAAAGTGGTTACCATCAGCATCCAGACACTTTTTTTTTTTTTGAGGACAGTGTCACTGGCATCAATCGTACTAAAAGCCCATGATACCAAACCTAGATTTAATACCTGACCTAATTGCAGTTTTTTGTTTTTTTGTTTTGTTTTGTTTTTGAGGGCAGTGTCACTGGCCCTCATATGTGGGACCGAACCTGGGCTACTGGGTTCCCAATCCAGCGCTTAACCACCGCGCCACTCAGCCAGCCCAGACACTTCTGATTATGGTGAACTACTGCTTGAGCAACCTTGACCAAAATGTCCACTTGCATGCATTTTTTTGGCAACCCTGTTATATAAGGCATTCTCACAAATCAGTAAAGAAAAACACACAAGAGTTCAAAAATGGAGAAAATACATAAATAAGAAATGGAAAATGGAGATATTCAAATACCAATAAACATTTGAAAACAATTCAATGGCAATAGAAATGAAACATCTTAGTTACTAAATTACAAATATACAATTGTGTTAACGCTCAGTATGCTCAGCCAGGGCCAAAGGCTGGGGTTACTACAAATGACTGCATCTTTCTGATGGATACGTCAGCAGCGGAAAACCAAGTGCTTAGAATTGTCCATTCCTTTAATTAAAGTATTCTACTTTCAGGAGTTTCAAGGAAAAAAACTTATTTATTTACATTTGTTTACAAATAGTTCTTCCCAACATTACTTGTAATTGTAAAAAATTGGAAACAATCTGAACATCTGAACATTCGACCATATATGATTTGCTAAATAAATTATTCATTTATTTGATGAATACTATGCAGACATTTTATTTTATTTTTTTGAGTCAAAGGAAAAAAGTTATTTATGGTTTTTCAAAAAACAGCTAAAGAATGTAAAATGCCATAAAGTCAGGTGGAGCTTCATAAGGCATTTTCATGTCCTTTTCTTAGAAGAAGGGAGTTATATGGAAACTTCTCATTCCACACTCCCCCCCCCCCATTTCTCCATGTCCAAAGTTGAAGGCAGGTTATACTGCAGGGTCCGTCCCATTTTCTGAGCAGAAAAACCATACGTGCCACCTTTTTTCCAGCCTAGGAGCACGTAAAACCAAGTCTCAAGAGCTATATAGGACTCCACAAAAAAGAATGAAGTAATTGGTAATATAGCAACCTCTCATCCTACAGAGGTGAATAGGGTTCCATCATTGGACTCAAAACTTTTGTTTCCTTTACCAACCTTTCACTAAACTCAAGCATGCATTCATAGGGTTAGCATCTGCACAATGTGGTCCTTAGAAGAATGAAAAAAACATTTAAAAATACCAAATGTCCGGGCCGGCCGAGTGGCGCATTGGTTAGGAGCTGGTTTTGGGATGCCAGTGGCCCCGGTTCGGATCCCACATATGACGGCTAGTGACACTTCCCTCTACAGCTAACAACAGCTCCACCTGGAGCTGGGCTGTGCAAGCCCCGGCGATGGTGTAGGCTGCAGCCCCTGCTGCAGTGGGCTGCCATAGGCTACAGTGAGTGGCTGGCAGCCAGCGTGAGTGGCTGGCAGCTAGCGTGAGCTGCCAATAGCCGCGGTGAGGGACCATCCAGAGGCTGGTGACCGATCTGCCTCACCCGGGAAGAGCGCAATGATGATACCAACATGGGCCAGTGAAGCAATGTCCTCCGCAACTAGACTGAAGAACAAAAAGACAGCAACTTGTCTGCTCCCCTTCCCCGATTCCCCAATGCTGTTCCCCTCCCCCAATTCCCCAATAAAATCTGTGGAAAAAAAATACTAAATGTCCAAAGACTTCCGAGAAAGAACAGCTTCTTTTCCAAGGAGAAAAATCCCTCTTCTCATTCAAAAATGTGGATTTACACATGTAAAAATACATATTTATGCAGAGATTGTGATGTTTTATTCACATAAGAAATTAACCTTGAGATAGTTTGTCTTTATGCTTCTTTATCACATCAAAGGTTTTACTGCAAAATTGGGTCTTTGTTCTTATCCAGTTAATGTCACAAGATGAGCCAGGATTTATTAACAGATACATATGTAATTTTTTAGCATCTCTTTCATTTCAAATTTCAATACATATTTGGAATTTGCTACTGCAGTCTCAATTGTGCTTATCATGATAGTGGCTGAAACTGGAAACCATTAAAAAAAACCCATAATGTCATCCATACTTGCTATTTATATATAAGTTTTCTTGTTAGGAACAAAAGGTAAAAAATTCAAAAATACCACCATCCAAGCACCTGTTCACATTAAACATCAGCCTTCATTTTGCAAGATAATTTCTTTACAAGTAAGCAATAGCAGCAGAAGACATGTCAGTTGCTTCTTTCTTCCTGGAGAATTCTGCAGGATGAATGCACCCTAGGAACTTCTCTGAGTTGAATTTGAGAGGTGGAAAAAAAGACAAGCAGCCTTTTCCAATCCAAATCGTGGAGGTAAAGTGTAGAGAAGAGATATCCATATTTCAAGATTAGAGAAAGTGGCCAGATAAACAAAGCAGGACTACCCACTCTAGGGGAGGACACAGAAATACTTGCCAAATCCTGAGTTCGGAGTTTTGTTTTCTTTTCGCGATGGATATAAAAGTACCTAAAAGTCAAGGAAAATGTTCTTCCCCGCACGAGCCAGCAGAAGCACTTGACGGCCTGGGGGCAGCCCACCCCCGGCCCAAAGGCCGCTATGCCATGGAACGCCTCACTCCACCATCTTTGCTCTTTCCCAAGTCCCTATGCAGACATTTTAAATGACATGTATGCATTATATTTTAAATGTAAAAAAGTAAAATAATAATACACTTTTTGTTAATATATACACTTACTCATTGCACTTTTTCCTTATTTAATTAATTATGTTGAACATGTGTTTACACTTTCTCAATGCCCAGGGTCATTTTCTATTAACTCACTAATCATTAATCATAATAAGTATGTATTAATTAATGTATTGGTTATTAATAATTAATTCATAATTTGTTAAGTATTATACTGGTCCATAATAGGTGGCCTTAGAGATTATGAAAGGGTGTAAGTTTATATGACCTCTCAATAAATGACATCAGTTTCCAAGGTGAAATTCAAAATGTTTCATCTTAGAAACAAGCAAAATCAGTATGTCATGCAAACCATCCAAATCCATATACAGAGAGAAATTCTGGGCACAAAATCAACATAATGGCAACTGTGGGGTAAACATTTAAAGCAAAAGGTTGGAAACAGCCTAGTGTAATTTCCTAAGCTAACTATTTGCAGCTGCACTGGAGACTTTTTATGGCTTCTGTGGCTAAAGATGGGAAATAAACTATGACCTGAAGTGTTCAACTCAGAGGCACACACATACTGCTTTGCTTTTTCAGTTCTTAGGTGTTATCATTATATTTTCCTCTCTTCTTTTCCACTGTAACATGCCACTTATGCTGTCAGTATGTCTTCCTTTTTTTCTCCACATCCTCCATTCTAATTATGTTGCATATTGTCTGCTATGGATTGGAAAATCATATAGCCAAGTATGTTTAGTATATCAACAAAAGTGATTATAAAAATGAGGGAGTTAGACAATTACCATTTTGCAACCATTGTACTAATAATTGATCTGAGAATCATCAGGCACTAAAACCATTGGATGATACATGAGAAACAATATACTGTATTTACATAGTATCAAAGCATTTCCCTACAAATTACAAATTAATTACAAACTACACTGTGGAGCAAACTGGCAGACATCATATTAAAACCAAAGTTAACACCACTGGTGATAACAAAAGTGATATACCTTAAAGGACACATTTCTCCTATGATATTCATGCCACAATTGTATGCCCTGAATATAATCATAAAGAAACAGCAGACAACTACAAATTGGGGTACATTCAACATAATATATGGCCTATAATCTTCAAAAATATTAATAACATAAAAGACAAAGAAAGACTGAGGTAACATTCTAATTAAAGACTAAAGTCACATGACAACTGAAGGCAATGTGTGATCCTGCAGTGCTAAAAAAAAGGGCACTTGAACATCTTTGGGGCAACTGGCAAAATCTGAATATAAACTATTTGCTAGATAATAGCGTTGTGCCTACTATCTAAAAGAAAGGATGATAAAGGTCAAGTTAAAATCTGTTGCCAATTGGTGAATACATGTGAAGGATAATGGGAGTTCTTTGTGCTATTCCTATAATGATTCTGTAAGTTTGAAATGATTTCAAATTAAAATTAATAAATAGATAATAACAAGGGGACCACCTTTTATTTTCCTCAAAGCAAAGTGCATAGGCTTGACTGATACATATTCTTACTACTCAGATGCACTCTTGGCTAAATAACCTTTTGTTACTTAAAACAAATATAGACAAATTAAATGTTAAATTTACAAATTATTGTCATGCACTGAGTTGAATGTATTTATTTTATTGGTAGTAAATCACACTTGTAAGTTCTTTTCAGTCATCAATCTATACTTTTGTATCATTCATAATTACTTACCAGTAATGAATTCAAAATTACCTGGATGAAGGGGGAAATCTATAGACAATACAGAAACTCATCAAAATATCATAGCCTAGGGCTTCATATGCATGATTTTATCATTTGAACTGAATTAGAGATTACAGTCACAATCAAAGACTTGATACCTTTCTATGTGTGTGGCCATAACAGTTGCATTGTCTAATGGTGGGAAGTAAGCAAAAGTACTGAATTCAATAATAAAAGGCTGGACTTAGAGAAATTATCACCATTTTTAGTGACAACTTAGAGCTACCAGTAGTTCTAGAAATAGCCAATCTAAACTCAAGCTAATAAGAAGTGGCTGTGGTTTTCTCCATCTCTACTGTGGAACAACGCTTCTCCAGTGAGAAAGAGAGGAAATGCTGTTAATCCACCTTTGTTGTAATTCTGACAGAAAATACGAAACATAACTGGACTAGAGGAAATGGGCCCCATATGGATATGCTGTTACTAGACAGATATCATCTAGTCTAAATGAAACATTAACTAAATGTGTTGCAATTGATATTGTCTGCTGGATGTGATGTGGTAGCAAAAACTTATCATCTTAATCGAAGTCACTTTATTATTTAATTCCTGAAACTTGCTATTTTGTTAGTGTAAAGTCACTGTTATACCAATTAATCTGTATACTTGAATATCTGTTTTAATTATGCAATAAACATAACAATATAACTTTTGCTAACTAGACCACAATCCTAATTACTCTTTCCTTCAACTATAATTTTCCACAGAATTTTAATCATCTCTATTTGGAATAATATAATGTAAATATAATGACTACTATTAACATTAGTCAATCACTCATTACTGCTACTGCTACCACTATTAAAGATTTAAATAATACTTATGTGTTTGACACTGTTCAAAGCATTTTATGTTTAGCTAATTTAATTCTTCTAACAACCATATGAGATAGATATTATCATTAATTCCATTTTAAAAATGAGAAAAGTGAACTTAAATTATTTGCCCAAGATAAGACTCCTAGTAAGTGGTGGGTCTGGAGTTTGAACCCATGAAGACTTGCTCTAGGTTCCATTCTTTAAACCACACATTAAACTTCAGTTATTATGTTCATATACTCGTATTGTACTAAGCACTTAACAAACTTCTCTATTTTGGCTGCAAGTAACAGAAAACATTATTTAAGCTCACTTAAATAAGCAAGTGAGTAGAACTCATATAACATTTAGTTCAGAAATAAGACAAATCCAGGATTGGTTGATTCAGCCTTTTGCAGGCATCAAGAAACCAGATCCTTTCCATTTTTCCTTTGCTGCCCAATACGTCAGCTTCATCCTATAGCTTGCTCTCCTTGGCTCTAGGAAGGCTTCCAATAGCAGCTTGCTTAAATCCTTCCACACTCATGTCTATGTCAGTTTGGCCCCTTTGAGAAGCAGAAAGCAAGATGGAATTGCATATTCAAGAGATTTATTAGAGAAATGCCTGTGAAAGATAAAGGGAAGGAAGGAAGTGGAGGAAATCCTTCAACTACAAGTACCTCTGGAGGACATCTAAACAACATGCTATGTGCTCTGAGTTGACTGCAGCTTTATTTACGGTGGCCAAGTCATGGAAACAACCAAAGTGTCCTTCGATACATGATTGAGAAAGACGATGTGGTATATATACACAATGGAATACTACTCGGCCATAAGAAAAGATGAAATTGTGCCATTTGTGACAACATGGATGATCTTGAGATTATTATGCTAAACAAAATAGGTCACACAGAAAAAGTTGAAAACCATCAGATTTCAATGACATGTTATATATAAAACTGAAAGCAACAGGGGCTGGCCGAGTGGCTCAGTTGATTAAGAGCTCGCTCAAGAGTACGAGCTGAGCTCTGAGCAACAGCAGTTCCATGCCCGGATGGAGCTGAGCTGCCAACAGGCGGCAGGATGTCTCAGCTAAAAAAACAACCAAAACTGAAAGCAACAAAGGAACAAACAACACAAACAAAGAAACAAAAACTTATGGACACAGACAATAGTTTAGCGGTTGCCAGAGGGAAAGGGGGGGAGAGAGGTGGTAGAAGAGGGAAAAGGGGATCAAATATATGGTGATGGAAGGAGAACTGACTCTGGGTGGGGAACACACAATGTGATATATAGATGATGTCTTACAGAATTGCACACCTGAAACCTATGTAACTTTACTAACCAATATCATTCCAATAAACTTTAATAAAAAAAAGTAATGGAAAAAAACCAGCATGCTGTTCTGTCAGAAACATGGAATGGGGAACAGAGGACAGGTAGGCTACAACCATATCCATTACACATTCTATCATGTCTATGAAGTTTGGTGCTATGGAAACTCCTGAATAGGACTTCAAAGCAAGGTAAAGTGGCCAATCTGAAGTCATGAACTTGTAACTTCTTTCACTGAAAATTACTTCTCATGAAAAAGCATCAAATTATTCATTTTAACAATGACCAAACCAGCAAAATGAAATCTCTCAAAATCTAAAGTCATAATTTTTTGTGGTTTCTATCAACAGAAGGCACTAATTATAGAGTTTAATATGGAATTCAAGAGAACTGACTCTGGGTGGTGAACACACAATGTGATATATAGATGATGTATTACAGAATTGTACACCTGGAACCTATTTAACTTTGTTAACTATTGCCACCCCAATAAACTTTAATTAAGAAAAATAAGAGAGAGAGAGAGAGAGAGAGAGAGAGAGAGAGAGAGAGAGAGAGAGAGAGAGAGAAAGAGAATGCCTGTTTTGAGGCATTCTCCAAAGAATTTTCATAACATTTTTTAAAGCATTCATTCTCATCATAGTCTTAAATTCTAAGGCATTTTTAGCCTACATATATAAATACTTCTGAAAACATTCCCATAAGCTGCACCAATAATTTAGAATTTTTAGTGGAAGTGAAAAGTAGCCATCTTGTCATTGAAACAAATACAGATGTGGAGCCTGAAATCTGGGATTCAGGCCATGCTCACAAACTGTCACTATGTAAGCCTTGTCACCTCTCTTAGCTCAGTTTCTCTACCTTAGAAATGAGAATCAATGCTTAGCAAGGACTTACTGTGCTAATCAATTTCAAAGCAATGTATAAACTATAAAGTATTAATATTCTATAAATTTTATATAAATATAAACTCGTTAATGATAGACTCTATTACACCCACAGAAATACATTTACATTACCAAGTTTTGAGACACTAAGGCTGAGTGTACTGTTATGAAGCAAACTGAAAAATCTGAGGTAAATAACTGTCCACAATAGTCTTTCTGTGTGTAGGAGGAAATGGGCTTTGGAATTTCTGGATTAGCTGTCCAGTCTGATCAACTAGTTGATTTTGAAATTTCTCACGTAAATAGAAGCTTTGTGGATAAAATGATAAAGGCTATATCGTAGTCTGTATAAAGCCTGTCTTTCTATGATATACTAGTATATATAAGCCCCAACAATTTCTGTCACTACAGGAGCTACGCACAAGCCCCTACAATTATATAGGATGCCACAATACCTAGAAAAGTGCCTCATATTAAATCCAGAAAGCTTTAGAATAACTCTCTGTGGTGTCACTCCTTTCACAGAAGCCAATGTGACCATTCAGTCTCTTGGGTTTTTAAAATCCATCTTTTTAAATACTCAAAAGAGGTGTTCTGGATCAGAGACAGAGTTCCAGGCTTCCTGGTACCTCCTAACCCCGAACCTCACCCCTAAAATGATCATGAAAGCCACGTGAAATTTCCTACTCAAGGAACTCACACAAGGGTACCAAAAAATGTATACACATGACTTGTATTCATCTTTTGTTATCGGTATATATTGAGTATTACAATTTTAATATAGTTTTTTTTTTCCTTTCTTAAAATGTGTATGCATTTTTTTGGCACCCTTTGTATTTCAAAGGCGAATGTTGGAGAACAGATTTTTGCCAGTCACATATAGAAGAAAAATATCAGGAAAGTAGAGGGTGTACAAAACATGTTTACCCCTCTTAATATAGGGAAGGGGCATGAGGACTATTTTTGCAGAAGAAGGAACTAAGAGGTTTGATTCTAAGCCTGCTGCCTATGCGCTCCAAGACACAGAACTCAGGCAGACATTAATCAGTCCAACAGAGCAAATCAGAGATTCCATTAGGAGCTATCCTGTTGTTAGCCCACAGAAAGAAAACACAGGTTGTGCTTTACAAGAGTTCAGGATAAATCTGCTCCTATTCTTCTTGTGTCTTACTGAAGTTAAAGATAAATTTACCATTGTTCTTCTATCCTCCTTCCCCCACCCCATACCAATGAGTTTTTCCATGGAAGCAGAAAACACATATAAACCCTAGCCTAGGGGATGGAGGAAGGGGGGGTCTCTCTTCCACTAGCAATTAGAGACCACCACTCAGTCTATAGAGTGGCCTTTGTTTCCTTACTTACTCTCTGCTAAATAAACTTATTTTTACTTTAAACTCTATATCAGCTCATGTTTGAATTCTTTCCTATGTGAAGCCAAAGACCCTCTTTTCCTGTAACACTTTGAGATAGAATGAAAATGAGCCTAGATTCTCACCTTAATCTTTAGGAATGTAAATACCTCTTTGCAAGAGTTAGATAACGGAATTGTACACCTGAAACCTATGTAACTTTATTAACCATTGTCACCCCAATAAACTTTAATTTTAAAAAAAGTAGATAAACCTCAACTGTCTCCGGTTTTTAAGCTCTAAAGATGTCTCTAAGGGAAGCTTCTGGAAAAGGCCTAGAGATAGAGCTCTAAGCTTCCTGGTACCATGGAAGTCACCTATAGACTTCGTTTGAGCTATAACCATTTGTCTCTCTCGAATCAGAGCAATTAACTATAAAAGTGGGTAGAGATCTAATTTTCATGGAATGTCCCTAGGGGAAGTGAAAGCAAATAGCCCCACTCTTTATATAGTATACCTGTCTTTGTGTCAAAAGGCTAGAGATTTTTACAGGACCAATGAGAAATTCAAGGAAGTTTTACTTCCCCACAAGTCATTTATTTAAAATATAAATTAGCCTACCTACTCATTCTGTTCCTAAAGGGCATGACTTTCTGGAACATATTCTTGTACAATGGTTACATTTAGCAAAACAGGAGATGGTTTAGGAAATTTGCATCAATAATTCAATGAACAATTTATAAAAGAGTGTTCCTGTTTCTACAGATGGAAATGGAGTTGATATACATGCCAACATATATAAATATAAGTCACATCTATACATAATTTTCATTAATTTTGTCCCTTGTTGTTCACTGCGAAAGGACCGCTTAAATCTTGTAGTCCACTGCTATTACTGGAGCCATTATGAAAGCTGCCCTGTTCATTTTCATTGCCTCGAAAGACAGACTTTTATTCCAATGATTTTTTGTCAGAGAGAGTGATGGGTTAGCAAAATGAGAGTAATGTTGCTTGAATTAACTACATAAGTGGCCAGGGACTTCTGAGTACCTTCAAGCCTTTTATAATAGTAATACACTTTCGTTCTAGTTGCTGGTGAATGAATGCACTCTGTTATTTTATTTCACTGACTATATATCACTAAGTATGATAATCAAAACAATAGTTAGCACAGTATGGAACTCTTTGTGGACAGCAGATGGCACTCAAGAAACTCTAAAGTGGCACTACCAAAGGCTTTTGTTAGGAATACTCCCTCCCACATAGACTATTCCGATGATCTCCCCAAGTAGTTGAAGAGGTGAGGTTGACCTCATTTCTTTACATTTCCTCCAACCGACTGCATTTCTGTTTTCCTAGCTCCAATTTCACCTGGATGCAGGGAATCTGCACCTCACCTCTCCCACTGATTCTCACTCCCTTGATTCTGCTTATCTGTAAGATCTTTTTGTTGAATTATCTTCTATGACCTAAAATGAGACCGGTCAGAGTGTTTCCATAACACCCTCAATTCCGCATCACTCTCAATATTACTACTGAGACTGACTGGAAATCATTTTGAAACCTCTGTCTTATCTTGGTGAATTTCCTGGACCTAGTGCTGGTTTTGCATTTTCACAGATATGGCTCTAATATAAACACCAATCCACACACTTGGAGGTTAATGCAACATCCTCCTTTCTTCTGACTTGTCCCCCTCAGTCTGCTCAACCCATATAATGTTCTTCTAGTCCTTCCTCTTGTTAATATCTTGTATTTTTCCCTATGGCTTTCCAATTTAAGGATAAAGCAGTGTTGCTCAAATAGCAAACAATATGCATTGTCATTAAATGGACATCTTCCATTCTCCTTCCTTTCATTGATCCTGATACTGGACAAGCATTTATATAGTTCGAGATGAATTCAGGATGAATTTCACAGCTGAGTGTGTTCCTGTGATTGCCTTGCTGAGAATCATTTTATTATTTTCCAAAATTTGTGAATTCTCTTGTTCCATGGTCCCAGACAACCAAAGATAACACCAGGAAATTAGCATAATAACAGATCTATCCAAATATATCAGTGGAGAAACAGGAAAGGTGTAGAACCAAATGCTTTCACTAATCTGCATCATGTTTCACAGTAACAAAGAAGCAATGAGAATGGCTGTTGAATCACTGCATAGTAGATATGCAAATTTCATTTTAAAACCTCATACTCATTGGAGAGACCGTGTTAAGGGAATGTTGGAAATTAGCCTCCCATCAAATACAGCGTGATACGACTGCTAAGGATTTTACCAAAATTAAAATCAGAGCATTTCACAGCCAAGATGACAACCTGCCATACTTCCTCTAATAAGCACAAGGCAAATTGAAATATTAATTCAAGTGGGTACCATTGTGTTGAGGCATTTTGAGACTGGTAACTGTTTTGCCTACAACTTAATACATTTCCTCATGTGACTTAAAAAGAATTGAGACCTTTCCTTGTGCACTGCCCAGTAGATCTTTCAAAGTTGCTGTACATTCTCAAAGGCTTTTTGTTCCTTATATAAAGAACATATTTCTCATATTTCAGCATACTAGATTTCTTACACTGAAAGTCAATCTTCACAAAGAATAAAAATATTAGGGATACTTTATAAAGAAACTAAATAAGAGAGGAGTTTTCTTTATTTCCACAGGTAATTGGAAGACCTTCATCTGTTGTGCTAATTACATACACTGAGCATTAATTAAATCATATGTTAGGGCTTTCTTCTTTTTGGACATGTTAGAGGGTTTGATGATCTTTGTTAATTTTAGCTTTGGGACAAAAGACTGGCATTGATTTGGCAGGCATTAATTTTTTGCTTCATACAGTTTCCAAAGCTGATGTATTATTGTTTAGAGCTCTTTTTAAGATTTATAAAGTATTATTAATCTGTTCTCCTTACAGAAAAGGTTTCATGTAATTTACTTGATTCTCTGTGCAATAGACATAGTTCAAATTACAAATGAAAACTTATTTTATTTTTGAGTCTAACTTATTTTCTGTCATGACCAGTGATTTCACACTAACATGCAAAAAATATCTACAGGAGTAGTGATCCCCATAAAAAAAAAAAACTTACCTTGTCAGATGTGGTGGGTGGGGATAGCATGAGATTCTGTGAATTCCAACCACTAAATGTCTGACAGCAATTTCAAATAAACTTACTTGGAAAAGCTCCACCATAATGGATAAGAAAACCTGTAGCCCATGTCTTCTAACAAAAAATATATCCATTCTTTTAAATCTGAACTAGTATGACAAAGTCAAAAGAAGTGCATTAACCCATCAAAATTATACCCTATCTTTAAGTATTCTCAACATTCCCAGGTTCTTTCTTTGGACTTACAGGTAACCAACCACTTCTACACGGAATTTTTTTTCTTGTTCCTTTGAACAGTCTCTTAAGGCAAGCTGCAGTATAACCAATATTGACAAATGGTGTGGCTATGCATCACTGAAGGTGACCAGAGAACTATTAACATCTTGAAGGCATCAAGTTTGCTCAGCCATATAATAACAATTATACTTGGGCAGTGGAACAGAATCACGGAGTCATGAAACTGAAAAGAACATGTGGTTATCCAATTTATTCCACCTACTCCAAGCTGAAACAAAAGTATTGTAAAGTATCTATGCTAACCCTTCCTTTTCCACCTTTATGGCACTTCTCCTTCTATCTTCTACCTATGGACAGCAAGAGATGTCTGTTTGGTCTTTCATTTGCGTTATACTTCTACATCTTTTCTGTCCAACTTAACTACTGTCATGGCTTCAAATGTTACCCCTTTTTAAAAGCCACTCCAGGCTTGAATCTCTTCATCGGATACTGAGCTCTAGTTCATAATTTTCAACTGGGCCTTTCTACCTGGATTACCTGGCACTACCTCAAATGCTATATATCAAAAATAGAATGTCTTTTTCCTTCCAAAACCAAATGCCCCTGATAACATGCCTATTTCATTCATCCAGTCCCCAAGGCTTGGAACTCTGCTGGTCTCATAGCTAAGCAATTACCAAGTTCCGTTCATTCTTTTGTTTTGGTTTTGGTATTTGTTACTTCCTTTCCATTTCTGCTATCATTCTTTTTCAAACTCTTGTCAGTTCAGGGATGATTTATTACAAGAGCCTCCTAACTAATCTCCCAAATTCCAGTCTTTATTTTCTACAAACCACACTATACTCACTATTAAACTTAAAAAAAAAAATACAGGGCCGGCCGAGTGGCGCATTGGTTAAGCGCTGGTTTTGGGATGCCAGCGGCCCCGGTTCGGATCCCACATGAGGGCCAGTGACACTGCCCTCTACAGCTAACAACAGCTCCACCTGGAGCTGGGCTGTGCGAGCCCCGGCAATGGTGTGGGCTGCAGCCCCTGCTGCAGTGGGCTGCCATAGGCTGCAGTGAGTGGCCTGCAGCCAGCGTGAGCGGCTGGCAGCCAGCGTGAGCTGCCAAGAGCTGCGATGAGCGACATCCAGAGGCCAGCGACCGATCTGCCTCATCCGGGAAGAGCGCAATGACGATACCAACAGTGAAGCAACGTCCTCCGCAACTAAAAAAAAACCAAAAAAACTGAGGAACAAAAAGACAGAAACTTGTCTGTTCCCCTTCCCCGATTCCCCAACGCTGTTCCCCTCCGCCAATTCCCCAATAAAAATCTTTAAAAAAAAAAAAAAAAATACAGACTTTTTTGTCATTTAGAATTCTACTAAAAACCATTAAAACATTTCCAATTGCCAGCTGTCATCATTCTCATCTGTTCTGAAAAAGTATTCTAGGCCAACTATGGCAAAGGCCAATGGGAATGGGAAGGAAGTTGGGAATATGTAAAGACTGAGCTAGGGCCATGGTTATCAAACTTTAGCACTCCCTCATAAGTAGTACTGATGATAATTTATGGAGCCCAGTGCCAAATGAAAATTCAGGGAACTTTGTTAAAAATTATTAAGAATCTCAAGAGAGCCACAGAAGATCATTAAACCAACGCAGGACATTTCTGAGTGTGGGGTCGGGTGTGACTATATGGGCCATACATCCATGAAGTTGGCTGGCTCTATCATAAAATTCCACTGGTTCACTTGTTTTGAATGTGGAGACTTAGATAGCAGACCTCAAAAGACTCAGCTGTGGGCCGGCCAAGTGGCGCGGTGGTTAAGCGCTGGCCTGGGAAGCCAGCGGCCCCGGTTCGGGTCCCACATGTGAGGGCCAGTGACACTACCCTCAAAAAAAAAAAAGACTCAGCTCAGCCATGTTTGGCTGGGACCTGAGAATCTGCATTTTCAAGATGCGTCCTAGGACATTTGGAAGATAGTAGGCTACACTTTGAGTAACAGTAGCCTAGGGAAACATCACATAGAGCTAAAGTTGCTCCACAGAAAAAGGTCAACCATTCAAATTATAAGGTCAAAGGGTCTATGACAAATTTTGGCTAATTTCATGGCGAGGAGCACAGTGAAAAGGATTTGTGGCAATGATGCTACCTTAACCCTTTTGCTGTGATGGCCGGATATATACAAATTAATATATCCAAAATTTTTATACGTAAAAATAATATCACTTATACACAAAGCAGCTCAAATTGTTATTATTAAATGCATATAATAGTCAAAATATCAAATTTTTGTCTTTTGTGGATTTCTGACACCGTTTTTTTAAAAAAAGCTTGAAATCAATTAATGCAGCAAAAGAGTTAAACAGCAGCAAGTCAAGCAGAAGCCATGTCAATTAGCTACAGTATTAACTTCACCTCACTATCCTAAATCTCAAAGGTTGCCATCATTATTGCCCCACCCTGATTTTATTAACTTGCCATCATTACTTCCCAACAAGAACTCTCTTCTCCAAAAGACACTAGCCATTCTGGCTTACTGTGATGACAATGCTCATACTACCTTCCCTTCCAAGTACTGACTCGGTGTACTCTACCCTTCAACACCCTATGTAAACTGCATGCCCTATACATACCATCCCTGGTTTTGAGAATCACTGAATTTTAGAGTTGGAAAGTTCCTTAGGAATCACCTAGTACAATGTACTTGTCTAAAGATGATGGAATCAAGGCTCAGAAATTTACTGGTTTATTTAAAATGACAGAGTCAAGGGGCAAACAGTGATGAAAACCCCAAGCCTCCTCCTCAATTGCCAAATCTGTGTTCTTACCATTGCATCACACTACCCCATTCTCAAATCCTGTATCATAATTCATTTGTTTATTCATTCAGTACATATTTATTAGAGACCTATTATTTTCCAGGGAATAGGTTAGGAACAGGGGGAAAAAATGGAATGGGTATGAGCCCTGCTATAATTAAAGCCATTATCTTTCCCACATATTTTACACACTTCATCTGTTATAAAATCTTTAGTGTATATGCCTTGTATCCACCATGAAACAACATACTCCATTCAGACTATTTTGTTTTAATGTTTTTGTTCCCCACAGTCCCTAGAAAATGTGTGGGACTGTCCTATGAACTGAAGAACATATAATAGCTTTAGCTCCCTTCCATAATATGCCAATAGCACCCCAATTGAAACTTTGTGACCATTGACACCCCATGAAATCCTAAACACTCCCAGTTGGGCAAAATGACCGCCATATAAATAGAACTATCCTCAGTTGAGAAATATTGCCCTAGTACCATGTTTTGCACATACTAGAATTCACAAAATATTTTCTTGGATAACATCATTAGAGAAACTCCAAAAAAATATCATAGAGGATATAAGAACTCACCGAATAAAGCATGGACCTCATGAAAAATAACTGAAGAGTGTGCGGCCAGTTAGCTCAATTGGTTAATGCGCAGTGCTCATAACACCAAGGTTGCCGGTTCGCTCCCGACATAGGCCACTGAGCTGCACCCTCCACAACTAGATTAAAACAACTACTTGGCTTGGAGCTGATGGGTCCTGGAAAAACACACTGTTCCCCTATAAAAGTGTAAAATTTTAGGAAGGAAGGAAAGAAGGAAGGTAGGAAGGAAGGAAAGAAGGAAGGAAATTGAAGGAAAAATAATTGCTATAGTCTATTGCTAGCAATACAAGATATTAAGAGTAGTGGTATCTCTATATTTGTTCAGGTTCATTACACATAACTGTTTTGTAATTTAAATTTGAATTTACCTATGCTGAATTTTAAAATGCCCAAAATATTCTGTAATTACACCCTTCAACTTTATTCTTCAAACTTTCCCTTTATCTTCTCACCTTCTGTTTTGAAGGAAATTTTGTCTAAACCGATTTTCAAGGAGAAACTATATCTGCACCCTTGAACCTATCCTCTGGAACTTTCTCAATAGAATCACTATTACTCTCATTAATAATAACTATTCCAAAGAAAAAAGGAATCAACATTAGTGAGTACTCATCACAGTTGTGTATCCTGAAATGGGATGCATATTCATTTCTCACTGCACCTCAGGAAATATTATTTTATTCAATTTTTACACAATTCTATTCAAATGTGTATAATAAATATGATTATTCAGAATTTACAGATGAGGAAAATTGGGGCCACAAAGGGTTAAATGATTTGCTTATAAATATAAATCTGGAAAATGGCAGAGCCAGCATATAAACACTACTTTCTTGACTATATATTCAGCAATCTTTCCATCTGCAACACATTTTCTCCCATAGCCCCCCTCTTTTGAATTTATTTTTTTGGGGGGGTGAATTGGGGGAGGGTAACAGGTTTGGGGAATTGGGGAAGGGGAACAGACAAGTTGCTGACCTTTTGTTCTTCAGTCTATTTGTGGAGGATGGCGCTTCACTGGCCCATGTTGGTATCATCATTGCGCTCTTCCCAGGTGAAACATGTGCTCGCAGGCCATTGGACGGCTGCTCATGGTGGCTCATGGCAGCTCATGAAAGTTCACACCAGCTGCCAGCCAGCCCCACTGCAGCCTATGCCATCGCCAGCGACACATCAGCCCAGCTCGAGGTGGCTTAGCTGCAGAGGGCTCAGTGTCACTGGCCCCTATATGTGGGATCCGAACCAGGGCCTGGCTGCTCAGAGCTGGTGTCCCAAGCTAACTCTTAACCAACATGCCACTCAGCTAGCCCCTTTTTTGAATTTTCACTCTTTTCTACAGAATTGGTTAACGTCCTCTCTCCACTAAAAATATGCTCAAATGTCACTATTAAGAAAACAAAACAAACAAAACCTTATACTCTGCCTGCCTTTCCCTTAAACTCTCCCTTTCTTTCTCTTCTCTTCATTACAAACTCCATGAAAGACTAATCTATTATTTCTTACCATTCAGCCATTCCTAAATGTATTATTAATACAATCTATCCTCTGCTCCATAACTCTACTGAAGCTACTTCCAATAAGTTCACCAACAATTTCTCTTTTGTTTTTTTGAGGGCAGTGTCACTGGCCCTCATATGTGGGACCCGAACCGGGGCCGCTGGCTTCTCAAGCCAGTGCTTAACCACCGTGCCACTCGGCAGGCCCATCACCAACAATTTCTTAATCATCAAATTATATGGACTCTGCACAGTTCTCCTAATAACCAACCTCCCCCTACAGCAGTTGAGGCAGCCACATACTCTCCCTTATTCAGATATTCTCCTCCCTTGGCTAGCATGAAACTACACTCCACAGTTTTCCTTATACACCTTCTCATTTAGTTTCTTTAACTCTTTTCTCTTCCTCTACCTGTCCTTTAAACAGAGACAGAACGCCAGGTTCTTCCCCTTAGGTACTCTCATCCTCTCACATGGGTCCTATCATCGGCTATCCACAGATAAATGTAGACATTTCTTGGCTTTTTGCCTCCAAATATATATTTCATACTGCTCCATGAAGAGTTAACAATGAAATGTTTTTGGCAGCTCCTCAAAAGCAACTTTCTCCCATCTAAAATCTGCTCCGTTTTTTGTGATGCCTATCTAAATTAATATTCATCTTATCTGAAAATGGTTTCCAAGTCCCAACTATATTACCTTTGCAATTTTTTTCATACCTATCCAAAAATCTGCACTCCTACAACTTTAACCCGGGTCCTTAACAAATCTGAACTGTGCCCCTATAAGACAGGCAAAATATTAACTATCTCACAGGGCTACTGCTGGGTCAAACTAAGTGATACATGTGAAAGATCATTAAAACTTGTTGAGTAAATGCCAATCTAATCCATAGATTTTAACATTCACCTTAAAATGTCTCCTATTTTTAGTTTAAAATTTTTAATAAAGGAATTGTAATTTGTGGTTTTCTTGAGGCATGAATTTGAATCACGTATCCTTAGAGAATGAACCCAGTGGCCTGTCCACCATCTGTTTCAATGTAGTTTTTCCCACCTCTACACTGTTATCTTTTATTAAGTGATTATAAATTTCATTACCTTTTGGGGGAAAAAAATCCCTGAAAAGAGCTAATCACTGGAGTTGTTGGAGAAAATAAAGGCAAAATTAGGAGATCTAAGAAGTTGATGTCTTACTTACGGAAGTTGTTAAAACTTTTGAAGTAATTTCTAGGTGAAAGAAAAAAAATCATAATGGACATTACATTATATTTATAACTAAACAATAAAGAGACTGCACTGCATTAAAGTACATGAGGTACAAATAAAGCAGTACTGAGATTACAATGTACAGCTTTAAATGATCACATTAGGAAAAAAATATGAAAAGAAGTTCAATGTTAGTAGCAATCAGGGAATGCTCATTATAAAGCAAAATTAAATACATTATACACTCACCAGATTGGGGCCATTTAAAAAGGCCAAGTATGAAGCTATGAGAACTCTCATACACTATATACTGCTTGTGGGGGTGTAAATTGGTACCTGGTGACAGTGTAAACTGGTGCAAACACCTAGATAAAACATTTACCATATTCTTTATTAAAGGCTAACTCTCACAAACCTTATGATGAACAACTCTGCACCTACTATACAGAGAATCTCTTGCACATATGCCCCAAGAGAAGTGTATAAGAATGTTCATAGCAGGATTATTTGTGATAACAAAAAAACTACAAATAAGCCAAATGTTTAATAACACCATGCTGGATACACAGAGACTGCCAAAAAAATGTATACACATTTTAAGAAAGGAAAAAAACTGTATTAAAATTGTAATAATATATACAGAGAACAAAAGATGAATACAAGTAACATTTGATTTCTGCAATTACAAGAGGTGCTCAAAGTGGTTACCATCAGTTTAATTTTAATACAGTTTTTCCCTTTCTTAAAATGTGTATACATTTATTTAGCACCCTCTGTATAATTCGTGGTATATTCAAAAACGTGAATATTCTACAGCAATGAAAGTGAAAGAACGAATCTAGTTGAAATAATATTAGGTTAAAAAAATAAGTTTTTAAAGGATATATTATGTATTATTCAATTATATGTAAAGTTCACAGAGAAGATTAAATGATATTGTTTAGGAATGTATAGTTAAGTAATAAAATTTTTAATAAACACAAATCATACCTATCTCTGCATGTATCAATATATAGATCCATATAATCATGCCAGTGGTTATGTCTAGAGGACAGAGAGGGGACTGTGATCAGGGATAACTGCACAGACAGCTACTGGAGTTGGTGGTTGTCCATTTCTTGATCTGAAGAGCAGTTATTTAGTAATTATTCATTAAACTGGATAGTTATGCTTTTACAGTCTTCTATATATATATCTTTTTTTTTTTTTTTTTTTAGGGCAGTGTCACTGGCCCTCATATGTGGGACCTGAACCGGGGCCGCTGGCTTCCCAAGCCAGCGCTTAACCACCACGCCACTCGGCCGGCCCTATATGTATATCTTAATCCAAAAATAGTTTTAAAAGACTCAAAATTAATGAGGTAAGCCTGCAACTTATGATGTTAGAAAAAGAACATAATAATAAATAAAAATAGAAGAAAGGAAATAAAGCCAAAACCAGGAACTCATGAAATGTAAGAAATAAAATACAGGTGACAATAATGTCAAATATGAGGGCCAGCAGTGTGGTGTGGTGGTTAAGAGCTGGCTTGGGACTCCAGCGGCCCTGGTTCAGATTCCACATATAAGGGCCCGTGACACTGCCCTCAAAGAAAAAATAAAATAAAAAACAACAACAATAGTGTCAAATATGGTTCTTAGAAAAGACTAAAAGAAGACAAAATTGGGAAAATTACTCATGAAGAAAAAGAACAAAAGCACTATATTAGGGATAAAAAAGTGGGCATGAATCAGGCATAACAGAAATGAGATAAAATAAACATATAAACAATATTATGCCAATAAATTTGAGGACACACGTGAAATGAATAAATTCTTAGAATTTGGTGCATATAAGCACCAAAAAAATAATTCAGAGAGAAACAGAAAACCTCAATAGTCTTGTATAATGATTAAAGAAATTGAATCAGTAGTTCACAAATATTTGATCAAATAAAAATCCAGGCGCACGTGACTTTACAAGTTCTACCATACATTAAAGGAACAGAGAATTCAAATCTTAGCTAAACTCTTCCAGAGAAAAGAAAAATAGTGAACACTCTCCTATGCATTTTATGAGATACCAAAAAAGACAAGTACAGTAAAATATAACAGTACATTGGCTATATAAAAATGACAAACAGGGCCGGCCGAGTGGTGCATTGGTTAAGCGCTGGTTTTGGGATGCCAGCGGCCCCGGTTCGGATCCCACATGAGGGCCAGTGACACTGCCCTCTACAGCTAACAACAGCTCCACCTGGAGCTGGGCTGTGCGAGCCCCGGTGATGGTGTGGGCTGCAGCCCCTGCTGCAGTGGGCTGCCATAGGCTGCAGTGAGTGGCCCGCAGCCAGTGTGAGCGGCTGGCAGCCAAGCGTGAGCTGCCAATAGCCGCAATGAGCGACATCCAGAGGCCAGCGACCGATCTGCCTCATCCGGGAAGAGCGCAATGAGGATACCAACAGTGACGCAACATCCTCCGCAACTAAACTGAAGAACAAGAAGATGGCAACTTGTCTGTTCCCTTTCCCCGATTCCCCAACGCTGTTCCCCTCCACCAATTCCCCAATAAAATCTTTAAAAAAAAAAAAAAAGTTATAAAAATGACAAACAGATCACCTTCACGAGCATAAGTACAAATTGATCTAAAGATCCAATGCAATTCCAAACAAAATCCTAACAGGTTGTGTGTGTGTGTGTGTGTGTGTGTGTGTGTGTGTGTGTGTGTATGTGTGTGTAACTTGATCAGGCAAAGGATCAAAAATAGACAAGATAGTCCAGAAAACTAAGGCAGGAAGATTGCCCTATCAATTTTCAAGACGTATTATAAAGCTGCAGTACTGAAGACAGTGTGATATTGAAGCAGGGGTGGACATGTAGAACAATGGAACAAAATAGGCAATGCAGAACAGAGCCATGTATATGTGAAAACTTGACCTATGACAGAGCAAACATTGCAGATCAGTGTGGAAGATCAGACCATGCATTGAGAGGCGCAGGGATAATAGGTAATCTTATGGAAAGAAAGAAAAACAAAAACAAAAACAAAAACCTGGGAACTTTTTTTCCCTCTTAGCACTTGGCCCCGACTGCCTGTGCTCCTCTGCTGAGGCCCAGCTCCTGGATCAGCCGACATCATGGGTTTGGGAGACCTGAAAAGCCCCGCTGGCCTCCATGTTATCAACGCCTACCTGGCGTTGACAACCTACATCAGGGGTCTGTGCCATCAGAGCAGATGTGGCAGTATTTGAAGCAGTCTCCGGCCTACCACCTGCTGACTTGTATCATGCCCCATGTTGGAATAATCACAAAAAGTCTTAGGAAAAGGAAAAGGCCAACCTGCTGGGAGTGAAGAAAGTTTTGGGCAAGTCTGGTCCCGTTAACATGGAAGACACCACCAGAAGATGAGCTACAGATAATAAAGACAATGACAACTTTGATCTCTTTGGATCTGATGAAGAGGAAAGGAAGAAGCCAAGAGGCTAACAGGAATCAAAGAAAGCCAAAAAACATGCCCTTGCTGCCCAGTCTTCCATCTTCTTAGATGTGAAACCTTGGGATGACAAGACAGGTAGGGCAAACTTAGAGGAGTGCATCAGGAGCATTCAAGCAAACAACTTAGGGGCTCTTCTAAACTAGTTCCAGTGGACCTAGTAAACTAGTTCCAAAAACGTCAAATACAGTGTGCACGTAGTAGAAGATGATAAAGTTGGAACAGATATGCTGGAGGCACTGATCACTGCTTTTGAGGACTATATGCAGTCCATGGCCATGGCTGCTTTGAACAAGATCTAACATTCATCATGGATCATTACCCTTAAATAAAAGCTTGAAAGACAGGAAAACAAAAAACTGGGAAAAGATCTTTGAAAGACATGGAACCAAGGAAGGATTATTATCCAAATATATAAAGCACTGCAACCAATCAAAAAGAAGAGACAGTCATACTAATAGAAAATGTGGGGCTGGCCGAGTGGCGCATTGGTTAGGAGCTGGTTTTGGGATGCCAGCGGCCCCGGTTCGGATCCAACGTATGAGGGCCAGTGACACTACCCTCTACAGCTAACAACAGCTCCACCTGGAGCTGGGCTGTGCGAGCCCCGGCGACGGTGTAGGCTGCAGCCCCTTCTGCAGTGGGCTGCCATAGGCTACAGTGAATGGCTGGCAGCCAGCGTGAGCTGCCAATAGCCGAGGTGAGCGACATCCAGAGGCTGGCAACCGATCTGCCTCATCCAGAAAGAGCGCAATGATGATACGAACATGGGCCAGTGAAGCAACATCCTCTGCAACTAGATTGAAGAACAAAAATAAGACAGCAACTTGTCTGTTCCCCTTCCCCGATTCCCTGACGCTGTTCCCCTCCCCCAATTCCCCAATAAAATCTTAAAAAAAAAAAAAGAAAAGAAAGAAAATGTGCAAAAGACAGGAACAGGCATTTCACAAGAGGATGAAAATACTAATGTCCTGGGAACATATGAAATGATCCAAAACCTCATTTGTATTTCCAGGAAAAGCCTAGGAAAGCCAAATGAGACACCATTACATACCCACTGGATTATAAGTATTAAAAACATAAACACCAAGTTTTGGAGAAGTTGTAAAGCAACAGGCTTGCCTGTACACTGCTAATGAAAGTATACATGGGTAAAACAACTTCGGAAAACAGTATGGCATTGCTTAGTCAATCATTGCATACGTCAGCGATTCTATAACTACCACTACCGCTAAAACTCAGCAGCTCTCTCCGAGGCACATATTCTGAAGAATCTCTTTGCACATGTGCATAATAAAAGAGGAATAAAGTTATAGAACACCCCTTGTAGGTGTCTTTGGCCAGACTCCCTAGAAAACAGACCCCAAGGCAAATTTATGTACTTAGGCTTTACTGGGGAAATGCAATGAGAGGGAAGCAGGAGTTGAGAAAAAAAGTAAGATATCTAAACTAAGCCATAAAAATGTTTTTAAAAGTGAAGTAAGGTAGAAAAGATGGAGGGCAAAATTATTCATGAGCTGGCCAAACAATTAATGCCTCAGTCTCATGCAGTAGCATCAAAAAGGTTATATGAACCTACTTCATCTTAAAACTGTCATTGGAGGAAGGACAAACAAAGATCAAAGTATCTGCTACCTTCTTCCTCTCCCCCATCTCATCCTGGCTAAAGACTGCTCTGCAGGCAATTGACTTCCCTGTCTCCATTTTCTGTCAGCTGCTTCTTCCAAGGAATCAGTGCGAAAGCCAGAGCCTTCATGGTCTAGTCCAGATGGTTTGTGATGCAATAGCCTCTTCCTGTCAGTTAGGGCCACGCACGTGTGCTCCTTAGTCTGTGGTAAAACCCACTCTGGGGTTTGATGACAACAGAAATAAGATTTGGAGTTACTCGGGAGGCATGGAAGCAGGAAAGGGTTCCGTCGGAGGGACGCGCACATCTGTAGTAGGGCATATAAACTGAGGCTGGTATGGCATGACTATCAGAAAAAAATACTGAAATGGACAAATATCTAACATGTTATTTCACACACACAAAAAAAAAATCAAAAATCAATTGGTGGTCCTTAGCCAAGGAAAATAAAGTTTTACAAATTCTTACACCTACATCTATAGAATCATTAAGGTTCTAATTTGGTCATTAAACTATTAAGTTATATTTCACAGTATTTTTCAGAATAAATTATACATCAAAGTATATTTGCAAATCGAACCATTTAACATGAATGCTAAGAATCATTGCCTTCTAATTAACCTCCCTGCCTCCAATTCTTAGTCTTCCAGTCCATTCTTCCTACTCCCAGATTAGCTTCCAAGACAGTTATTCGAGTATACTGTACTTCTGCAATATAATTCTTACTCTTCAATTCTTACTCTTCCAGTCCATTCTTCCTGCTATTCCCAGATTAGCTTCCAAAACAGTTATTCGATCATATTGTACTTCTGCTCTCAAACTTTCCATGGCCTTTCACTACTGTAGAATTTGGGGGGGGAACTCATGTAGCTGTTGACACTTCTGTCCTTTCATAAAGAAAACAATAGTTAATTAGGATGCAGCTTTCTGTAATTACAAATTCAATCTAAAGATATATCCTGATCACCTTGATTAGGCTGACAGAAAACTGGGAAGCTGTTGATTAGACTACTCTATTTTCTAAGACTCTGTGGCAACACAGGTATCTGTAGATCAAGTCTATAAATAATCCCATCAATATGTACTGATTTGAATTAGTTTCAGACTGAACTGGTAAGCTCCTCCCAACATTTTCCCTACAATTTCAGGGAACCTTGTTATAGTCCTTCACTGTGATTACTAGCAGCCCAACATACTTTTAAAATTTAATTTTCCTGAAAGAATGTTCTAGTTTTGCCAGATTCATGTCATTGTCCCCTAAATAAGCCATTCCTATTATGACATTGCTCATCTGTTCTCTTGATATGGGACACCTTCTTTCATGCTTTCTACCCAACAAACTTTCAAAACTGTCTCACATCCTACCCTCTGTTTCAAGAAGGGAAATAGTTGCTGAATGTGGCTAGACCTTTGGGGGATGAGTGGTTATTCTCATTTCTGCACTGCTGGCTATTGGTTTTCTTTAATGGTAAGATAGTCCTAGAAACATGAGAATGAAAAAAAAAAAGGAAGAATGCTTACATTTAGTTAACCTCTTAGTAACCATATTATTGGGTTATTGGAAAAGTCATATGACACATTTTTGCAATGAAAAACATAGAAAACGACATCATAGCTTTTCCGACAACCCAATAAAAAGATTTCTCTTTCATCTTTGTGGTACTATGTGGTTCATTCAGTCTTTCTGCAAAGGAGTCCCTCTGTTTTGGAAGCCAGAGCTGGTCCCACTGGAGTAAGCCTCCCCTATTCATGAAGAAAATCACTTCTTTTAAAAATTTAGTTCAAGATTGATCTCGACAGCAAGCTCTCACAAGGTTTCATTAGACCCTCTCTTCCAATATTCTGCTCAGGGTCCTGTATCTAAATGTGAAATTCAAAGCCTTCTTAGTGAGCTTTAAAACCCACTGCTCTCAGCCCAACTGTATCACTTTTGAAATCATCTATGTCATGTGGGAGTTTACCAATGTCTCTGTCACCACTTTCTTGGGTACAAAGTAATATACTAATATATTCTGGTACTCCGGGTTCATGAAGAACCATAAAATAGTCTGGCCCTGGCCCAATTCCCTTAACACAGTGCTCACACACTTATTCCACTACTCCGATGCCATGATAGGATAGGGTGGAAAAGTGGGCTGTCAGATCTCAGTGTTCCATGAGCATTACCCCGTTATCAAGGGCAAAACATTACCCTGCCATATGTGCATGAATAACAAAATATTGCTGTTGTTCATTTCTAAACTTGATTATATTACACTATCTTTGATAGCACATGGTTTTAGCTATTTTTATATTAGTAAAGGCTTAGCTTCAATCGTTCCCCATTTTTTTCTCAGTTTCCTTGTAGCCAAAGGTTTGCATGTAGTCATCCACGGTTTGGGTCAATACAAATTGTCTTCAAATACAGCAATAATCAGCTGTCTGCACAGGAATCAAATGAGCCACTAGATTTACACAGAAATATTATTTATCCACCTGCCTATTTGCAAAAATAAAATATTTGAAGCAGTTTACTACGCATGACCACTATACAAAAAAGCTTTATGGTTAAGGAAAAAAGATAATCATATGAAAAAAGTACATTGAGATTGGGCCAGCCAAGTGGCGTGGTGGTTAGGCGCTGGCTTGGAGAAGCCAGCGGCCCGGGTTCGGGTCCCACATATGAGGGCCAGTGACACTGCCCTCAAAAAAAAAAAAAAAAAAAAGTACACTGAGGTTAATGTCTATAATTCATCATTATATTTAACTGTGAGCTTCCTAATAGTCAAGGCAAAAATAGAAATATGATTATGTAGTGGTTATATTAATAGTTTAATTCAAAATACCAATTCACCTGGATACAGTTTTCTTTTTGTTGCTTTTTTTTTTTTTTTTTTGGTTTTTTTTTTTTTTTTTTTTGGTTTTGCCTGAAAATAAATGATTAGAGAAATTTTTCAGGAAGCCCTTTATATATGAAACATTGAACCTAAGAGGCAATGTTTTTACAAATGAATTTTTCCACTGGCTATTTTCAAAATATATCCTCAAAAAAGCTGGGTATAATATTACATTATAATTCTGTGAAGGCATTTCTTCAAAGAGCTGTAGTAATAACATCCAGGTAAGTGTTGACCTAACTTCACTCGGTTTTAAGTTCATGCTAACCAGCCCTTTCTCTACATTTTCTCTTTCTCTCAGCTATCAACCTTATGCTTAAATCATTTGTTAATATGAGATGTTACTATTACTGGTTTGTCCATCTTCCTCTGAACTTAACAAAACATGCACATACATCATCTCATTTTTCTTCACAACACAACATAGGGACAGAGAGTAAACTTCCTGCTTTGCACATGTATTATCTCTAGTGTAAAATGAAGTGATTCGCCTAAAAGCCACAGCATTGACTGATATAGGGCTCAGGTTAGAATACAGGGTTTTGCCTCACTTCTAGCCTGATATTCTTTCCATTATATTTCTGTATAGATAAAATTTATAATAGACAAGTGTCCACATTACTTGAGAATAAAACATTCCCATCAAGATCACAGGTATACTATATCTATGGGTTATTACTTATAATAAATTTTCTCTTATTGCCTTGGGTCAAATGCCTACTAGGTATGATGAGGTGGTTAATTTCCTTAACTTTGAAGCCAACCTTTCAAAGCCCTAATGTTAAAAATAAGCCTATAAACAATGCTCCTAAGAGTTTTCAAAATGAACAAATAGTCTGACAGAAAAATGCTCAGAAAAGACAGAAAGAACCCAGGCATCCTGACTCAGTAGCTTCTTGTAGCATCCTTGACTCTCCTCTGCGTTTTGTTAAGTTTTATTTAAGGAACACATCTGAAAAGTGTCCTTTTAATAAATGAAATTCCATGCCACCCTTCTGCCCCCAACAAAGATGTATTCTCCCATTTTAAGACCAAACGTTTATGCTGTAAACATAGGAAGTAATACAGAAAGAGGAGACCAAACTTTCAGCACATTGGATATGCACATTCTTATCAGAGCCGAACAGATTCTAGAGCTTGAAGACTGGTGGTTTACAGAGCTGCTGCTGTAGGTTACCATTTCTATGTGCTGCTACTCTCTCAAACAAAGCAGCTGGTCCCTTCCTCTCTGCCTGCCTGGGGGCTCACTTGCCTTTTCAGACTAATGACATGCATTTTCCTAGCTCTAGTGGGTTAGAAAAGGTTCCCCCTGAAATGCAGATGGGAAATATTCTCTCTGCATAACAAACTTTCTCTGCTGTGTCCTGCTATGGCAGCAAAAGGAAAAGGAAGTAGAATTTAAAAGTGTGGATACCAAGTAAGTACCAGGCCCATGAGTCAAGTACTTTCACCTGGATTTTCTGGTTTAATCCTCAAAGCGAATCTGAAAAGTAAATATTATTGTTTCCATCTTGCAGATAAGGAAATTGAGTTTCAGAAATACTAACTAATGTCAATGCCTTCATAGAACTCAAGTATATCTGACTCCTCCTATATTTTCTCAGGACCACTGCCATCACTGTGTCTGAAAAGACTTCTCAGTTCTCTAGAATTAGTTCACATTGAATAGAGTGAAAGAAGCCAGTCAGAGAGCCTGTATGTTAGTTAAGGTTTGGCCTTCAACTTGCTCTAAATGGAAATCAAGGGGAGAAGGAAAAGCAACAGAGGCATCACAATGGTTGGAGCAAATCTTCAACAGGAAACGAGTAGAAGAGGCAGAAGAGACAATTACTTTCAAGGGTGGATTCGGATTTTTTTAGGGCCTAAACCCTATACAGTTGGAGGTGGGGGGGTGCTTTAAGGAAAACAATACAAAATCACAAGTACAAAATGAAGTACGGGATCTAGGAAGGACCAGTGTAAACAAGGAGCCCTGCAGCTCAAACTTCTCTAGCTTCCAAGTACATCTGTCTCTGCCTACAATATTTAACAAAGATAAATATTTGGAGCAAAGGGGGTCAGGAATATGTACAGAGAGGTAAAGAGATACAGGGTTATATGCTCCCAGAGTAAAAGAACTAGCTCTGTTTCTAACTTTCCACTTCAGCACAAAAGAGGAAAAACTTGGCAAGAAGTTATACTCTGCCAAATGAAAGAGATAGGCAGAAATGGCCAAACTACCTCTCCTCCTTCCAGTTTCCAGTCACTATTCTTCATAAGAAAGGTATCTTCACTTGAGATCATCCCCCCTTCATCACTCAATATACAAGACATCTCTGAAAATTATAGACTTAGAACTTTACACAAGATGACAAAAGAGGAAACAGAGTGTGTATGCAATAAACAATAGGGCAGAATGAGCAGAGAAAAAGGATGGGATACACTTGGGGGAAAGCAGTATTTACATTAAGATGACATTATGTTTATATACAATGATATCAAACTATTCTACAGATCAATTTCAAAGCCATCTTGAAATTTAAGAGTTACTATCACAGTAATGGAGCTATTGATCTAAGTCCATCAAAATGGCTGAAAACACCATCTCCGTTGGTTTTCATTCTGATGCTCTTGCCATATAGATAAAGATAGAGTGTGGATATAAAGTCACAGGGGCCTTGGGGAAATAAAGATAGATTTGAGAGTATTATGACATAACAGTGAATCCAAGGTGTGACTATGGCCTCCTGAGACCCATTTTTCCATAAACATACCAGATTTGAGACACTCAAACGATCACTATTCTTCAAATGGTCACACACTTATTTAAACAATGATGCTACCACACAGATATTTCTAGAATTACTTGGTGGGATTAGATAGAGCCTGAGATACAGTGTCATGACTATGCTCACTGATGGCAAATCTTGATCCTCTGGGGGAAGATTTGATTTTTTAAAACAGCTAAAAGTCATTCAGAGTCAGTTCTCATGAACAGGGTGAGTGATCAAACTACTAACAGCATTTGGGTCAAAAATAAAGTGTGACTATAAAGTAATAAAACTGGTCATCTGCTGTCGCTCAGAATGTGATTTCAAATGCAATTACAAAGGAGGAGTTTATAGATAACATCATACTTGCCAGGTTCCCATTCTCTCTGACACTGTCATTTCTAATTCTCCCTATTAGCAACTATCCATATGTGACAATAGTTGTGTTAACTGAAAGACAATGGTTGGCATTACCTAGCTCAGGGGTTGGCAAACTTTTGAGATGGAAGAGCCGCCGAGGGTCAGGAAACTGTGGCTCACGAGCTACATGCGGCTCTTTGGGTATGTACACGTGGCTCTGAAGTAAAATTGAAAATGAAAATCAAACTATCATAGTTTCATTTATAATATTACTTTAAATTTTCCTTATTTGTAAGAATATATTTATGGCTCTTGAATACTTTTTAAATTGTTGTGAGGGACAGGATTGGCTCTTCTAGGGGTCGGCAAACTTTTGAAATGGAACGTACACAAAGAGCTGCATGTGCCTTGTGAGCCACAGTTTGCTGACCCCTGACCTAGCTGATGAAGACCTGTTTGATTCAAACAAAAGGAAAAAAATATCTTCCAAATTCACATATCTCACCCTAACTCAACTTCATAAATACCTTGTGTTGCAGTTCACAAGATAGAACAAGAATAGCTGGGTGAAAACTCACCCCCAGGACTGAAGCGGGTATAAGAAGGGAAAAGAGAAAGAAAGGTGACTTAATATATTCACTGTAGTAATTTTCTAGAACTTGTACTGGGCCTTCTGATAATAATCTTGCTAGATGAGCACTAGGTACTTTAAATACGTTTTTCATAATTTGATATCATTGTTGTTGTTACCTAGCATATATAATTTAATACATTGCTTAAAAATTACAATCAGGGCCAGCCAAGTGGCGCGGTGTTTAAGCACTGGCTTTGGAAGCCAACAGCCCCAGTTCGGGTCCCACATGTGAGGGCCAGTGACACTGCCCTCAAAAAAAAAATTACAATCAACCTAAGGGATATGTATCATTAGTCCTACGTGTGATAGCGCTAAGGCACGGAGCTATTGAGTAACATGTTCAAGGTCTCACAGCAATTAAGTGGCAGAACCAGTAAAAACATTCCATCGAACTACAAAGCTCATGCTCATTGCAGGACACTATGATGTACATGTCCTCTTACTATTAGCATTTGTCGGTCAGCTACCTCGTTCACTTATTCAACAAAGATTTACTTGGCATCTTTTATGTCCTAGAACACTTCTAGATGCTAGAGATACAACAAGAAACAGAACAAAGTCCTAACAGTCATGGAGTTTACATCCTAATGGGAGGAGAAAGGCAATAAAGAGAGAAATAAGCAAAGCAAATAGTGTGTTGATAGTCATAAGTACTATGTTGAAAAATAAAGTAAGAATGGAGAGAGAGAGAGAGAGAGAGAGAGAGAGAGAGAGAGAGAGAGAGAGAGAAATTCAATATTACATAGATTAAACAGGTGACATTTCCTGTGACAGTAGCTGGGTTCAGGGTATTGGGAGGTAATCAGAAGGATCAGACTCCGGGTATAGTATTTTGACAATGAAAACAACAGGATATGCTGGTGGATTCGATTTGAGATGAGAGAAAAGTGAGGAATTAGGTGATTCCAAGTTTGTTTGTTTCTCTTTCAAAATTGTGTATTATCACAGAACAGCAGTCCTATAACATATTCTATGAAAACAATTCTGTGATCAAATAAGTTTGGGAAATTCCAGATATTGTAGTATATCTCCTCTTGAAGGTTAACAATAAAGTTAGCATCCTATTGGCACCTGGAAGATTGATATAGAAATAAATGGATGGATAGATGAACAAATGAATGAATGAATGAATAAACAGAATTTTCTCAATTATTTTGACCATGGAGCCCACTTTTTTTGGCATTGTGGGGTTGAGGAAGCACTTATTAGCATATCTTGGAATTACTGTCCAGAAAAAAGCACATATGAATACAAAACCACACAAAAAATTATTCATGATCTTGAGCTGAATTTTTTTCAAGATTCTACTCTAAGTGCCAGAATCTCTTCCCAGTGGCAAAATATACAGACTAAGGTTTCTGCAGTAATAGTGGTATCTGTTACTACTGTATTGTAGTTATAATTTGTGAGAAAAAGTCCTGAATTGGGGACAAACTATGACTTGTTAAGAAAAGAATTACCACACATTCCCTACAGGTAAAGGTCAGGAGCTATAAGGGGTTAATAAGCAAACAGAATATGAAGAATAAACCATTAAAACCCTGTTTTAACTATTAAAAATCCTTTGGTTTTTGGATCAGAAATTTCAACCACAAATATTCAAAATGGATTCCTTACAATGTTGTCATCCGGGAGGAGTTCCTGAATGTCTTTCTTCATTCTGGTTTCTCAGGAGTATTTCAGTATTATGGAAACTCAGACTTTTATGTTTCTACTCAACATAAGAATCTCTTTTACAGTGTCCCCAAAAGACTGTCATCTAATCCCTTCTTGAATGCCCATAACAGGCAGCTATGTGCTCTATGAAGCAATCCATTCATTCCATTTGGGGGCTATCCTAATTGTTAGCAGAATTTTCTTCATATTAAATGTAGATTGAGATTTTCTGGTCAAGATAGCAGAGTAGGTAAACACTGCGTTCATCTCTTCTCATAACCACATCCATTACAACTTAACTACAGAACAACCATCGGTGAGAATCGCCTGAAGTCCAGCTGAACTGAAGCCTTGCAACTAAGGACATATAGAAGAAGCCACCTTGAGACTGGTAGGAGGGGCAGACACACAGGGACTGGTCCCACTGGAAGTGACCATTAAAAATCAGGAGGGATATCTCAGCTAGGAAGTCTCCAAGGGAGAGTGACGTGTCCAAGCTCCACACCAGGCACCCCAACCCAGGGTTTCAGTGCCAGAGAGAGAGAAGTCCCTTTAACTTTTGGCTTTGAAAATCAGTGAAGATTGTGTCTCAGTGCGACTAGAGTGATTGTAGTCCAAGGCACTCCACTTAAAGGGCATGTGCACGTACTTACTCACTGATAGACTCACTCACCCTGAGCAACAGGGCTTGGACAGCATTTCAAAAGGTGCCAGGGACATACAGGGAGGAACTGAATTGTCTGGCTTCAAGGCAAGGGCTGGAGGGGCAGCTTTCTCTGAAACAGAAACACTGGCAGAATCCATTGTTCCTTTGTTTAGCCCTGCCCCCACTAATTGCACCTTGCACATGCAGGTGGGCACCATACCTGAGTCTCAATCAATCTGGTAAACACTGTCCTCCCCGCCCTGGTGATTCCCTGAGGCTCATTCCCACCCAACTTGTAGGCATACCCAAGCCACTTCCAGCATCTTTTCCATACATAAAGCCTATCTTGGCTCATGCTGTGGTTTTTCCTAAAATCTCTCAAAGGTGTACAAACCCCAAACAAGCAAAATCTGGCCTCTGCGTGCCCCGTACCTCTTCCTAAGCAGACCCAAGCATGGCATTAGCAGCAGCCAGGCTCAGATTTCAGCATAGCCTCTCTCAGGAACCTCGAAGCCCAGCAGAGTGGCAACCATCTGCAGATCATTTTGTAGCTCATACCATGTGGCCCCAGGCAGGGCACAGGCAGTGGTTGACTTTGGCCTGCACCACAGAGACAATCTGTGAGAGTCCTCAGAACCAACATCCCCGATGGCCCACTTCAGACCACACCAGAGTACCACCCAAACACCTCTACAAACGACACACACAAAGGGCAGACTGGGCAGGCACCAGAGCCCTACTAAAGCTAATCCTGCACCACCAGGTCAGCCACTGCATAACAGCCCCTCCACTAAGTTATGGCCAGGCTTTACAACCAGTCAGCCTGAGGGTCAATTCTGCCTATTGATGTGCCAACAGCAACCACAGCTCAACTACAATAGGAGGCCACATACAACCGCCACAATGGACACACTTGGAGCACCCAGCTCAGGTGACCAGGGAGACTGTGCCACTGGGCCCCACAGAACACTGACTATATAAGGCCACTAAGACCAGGAGGCTTAGAAGCCCTACCTATTACACCAAAAGAAATTTAAGGAGGCAGCCAAAATGGGGAGACAAAGCAACATGTCCCTAATGAAAGATCAGAACAAAGCTCCAGGAAAAAAGAAAAAAAAAACTAAATAAAATTGAGACAAGCAATCTACCCAATATAGCATTCAAAACACTGGTTATAAGAATGCTTAATGACTGTTGGTGGGACTGCAGATTGGTGCAGCCATTATGGAAATCAGTATGGAGGTATCTCAAAAAACTGGAAATGGAACTACCATATGACCCAGCAATTCTACTCTTGGGTATCTACCCAGAAGAATCCAAGATGCTAATTCAAAAAAATATATGCACCCCTATGTTTATTGCAGCGCTATTTACAATAGCCAAGACTTGGAAACAACCGAAATGCCCATCGGTAGAAGACTGGTACATTTATACAATGGAGTATTACTCCACTATAAAGAAGAATGAAATCGTACCATTTGCAATGATATGGATGGACCTAGAGACTATTATGCTAAGTGAAATAAGTCAGTCGGAGAAAGACAAATACCATATGATCTCACTTATATGTGGAATCTGAAAAACTGAATGAACGAGCAAAGTAAACAAAACAGTCTCATAGATATGGAGGAAAAACTGATGGTTGCTAGTTGGGAGGGGGGTGGGGACGAGGTAGAAGGGGAAGGGATTAGACAGCATAAATAGGTAACTACAATATTGCCACAGGAAAATGAAAGACAGTTCGGGGAATATAATAATGTTGTAAATATTTTGTGGGGTGTCAGATGGTCATATGTCTTGTAAGGGAGACCATTTCATGGATGGAGTAGAGGCTTGATCCCAGTTCAGATCCCACATATGAGGGCCAGTGACACTGCCCTCAAAAATAAATAAATAAATAAATAAATAAATAAATAAATATATAAATAAATAAAATGTGTGTGTGTGTGTGTGTGTGTATAATATCTGTGTGTATATACTAGGGGTGCCAAAAAATGTGTACAAGTGGACACTTCAGTCAATGTCACTCAAGCAATAGTTCGCCATAATCAGAAGTGTTTGGACACTGATGGTAACCACTTTGGGCACCTCTTGTAATTGCAGAAGTCAAACATGACTTGTATTCATCTTTTGTTATTGGTATATATTGAATATTACAATTTTAATAGTTTTTTCCTTTCTTAAAATATGTATACATTTTTGGCACCACACACACACACACACACACACACAGATATATATATATAAAATGGAATATTGCTCAGCCATGGATGGGAAAGAGTTCTTGCCATCTGAAGCATTATGGATGGACCTGGAGGGTACTGTGCTGAGTGGAATGTCAGAGAAAGACAGATGGGATGTGATTTTGCTTATATGTGGATTCTGAAGAACAAAATAAACAAAAGAGAAACAAACTCATAGATACAGAGAACATATTGATGTTCTGTTCTAGACGGGAGGGGTTTAGGAGTGGGTGTAAAAGGTGAAGGGATTAAGATGTACAAATTGGTTGTTTCAAAGTAGTCATGGGAATGTAGCATAAGGAATATAGTCAATAATATTGTAATAACTACATATGGTGTGAGATGGGTAATAGATTTATCAGGGTGATAGATGGGAGGGGGTGGAGGACTGGATAAAAAAGATGAGGGGATTAAGAAGTAGAAACTGGTAGTTACAAAGACATCATGGAGACATAAAGCATAGGGAATTTTGTCAATAATATGGTATTAACTATGCATAGTACCAGGTGGGTACTGGATTAGTCAGGGGGATCACTTCTTAAATTATATAAATGTCTAATCACTATGCTGTACACCTGAAATTAATATAAAATAATACTGAATGTCTAGATAAATAAAGTGTAAAAAAATGTTTTTAAATGTAGATTGACCTCCCTCCCTTAACTGTCACATTCAGTCTTAAAGCTGTTCTCTGGAGCTAAACAGAATGAGCTTCCACCTTAAATCACTTTAACTATTTGTAAACAGCTATTATCACCCATTGGTTCTTAAGGTGAAGGAAGATGTGCTTGGGGAGCTCATTTAAACTCTCCATTATCTCCGGTCCCTACCCAGATTCCAGGATGCAGCATAACCTTTGGAAGGCAAACATCTATTTGCCTGGAAAAAGTTTCCACAACTAAAAAGTTAACGAGGGGAAATTCCCCTTTTTATAAATATACCAGCTAATAAATGAAGAAGGAATGATGGTATAGAACCATTTTTTTGCAACCCCTACCAGAAATTTAAAAAGATAATATTTATCAATGGCAGCTAACATTAAAAAAATAGTGATAACCAGAAATGAAGTATTTCCTGATGGAAGAAATTAACACTGCCTATGAAACTTTCTTTCCAAAAAATTAAAACTAATCTGACTAGTCCCCAAGATCCAACTAGTAATTCATATAAAACACAAAGATCAGAGGAAAAAACCAGCACGACGAGAATTCAATCTACAAAATTCAGACTCTGGAAAAATCTATAGGACCAAATGATCAATAAGTAACATGGATCAAAAAAGAGCAGGACAAATGGAATTAAAAGGTATATCAACCAATTTTAATATATGGACTTATTTAGATACTGATTCAGAAAACTATAAAATAGTTCATGAGAAAACAAGGGAAATTTATATAATAGCTGGTTATTTGATGATGTTAAGACATCATTGTTAATTTTTTAGGTGCATTAATGGTATTGTAGTTAATAGGGTTTTTTAAAATTCTTGTCTTTTAAAGATACATAGCAAAATATATGCATGTGACATGACATGATATCTGGAACTGTCTTCCAAATAATCAAGTTGGGAGGATAATAGATAAAACAAGATTGCCCATAAACTGATAACTGTGCAGCTGGGTGGGCATGGGTATTTGGGAGATCATTATACTAATCTCATTTTTTTATCTGTTTCAAATTACCCATAATAAGCAGCTTGAGGGAGGGGGGCAGAATTCCCTTGATTGTCTACTATCAATCCCCACCCTTTAAGTCTTATTTTCTCCAGCAGAATGATTTTCAATTATTTAATTATTATTAGTTAAGCCATTTCTCCTGTGACATGGATCTGGCTCTCTGCCATTGTAGTTACCCACCTCTGGGAAAATCAACTTCCTCCTTGAACACATCTTCCAAATGTAGTCTAAACACTACAGAGGGACTGCTATCCCCCTTCATCAAAATACTATCACTCTATTGAAAACCTAGATTCCGTTAGCAGGTTTGTCAGTCGTGTCATATGGTTGACTCATACTGAGCTTACAATCAACTAAAACCATCAAGTCCTAGTCACAAAGCATAGTAATTCAGGTTCCCATTTGTACAACTGATTTTCATCTTAACTGCTAAATCCCATCTTTACTTTCAGCCCACTTTCTGGACTATGGAAGTAATAATGGTTGTGTGAATACCAATAAAGAACAGGAGCTACTATTTATTGTTTTCTGGGTGATCACTTGGTCTTCATGAGCTAGCAAGAAGTAATTCACCCCAGGTCACACAGCTAGTAAGTGGCAGAGTTGATTCAAGCCTTCAATCTTTCCAACTCCCAAACCCACGCTTTTATCCTTTCTGCTCTGGGATTCCCTCTGCTATATTAGGTATTCTCCCTAATGTCATCTGCATACTTTACGAGAATGTATTCTTAGAAATCTTTGATTAAAAATTGTTTATCAGAACATAACCAAGAACAGAGTATGGGGAAATCGATAGAGGAAACCAGCTGGTACTGATTGAATAATCAATGTACTCTGTTTAGGATTAGTCAATCAATTATAAAACTTATTTAACTTTATTCTCACCCAGCCCACATATCCCTATCTAATCTAAATGAATAACATGGTAAAGATTGTCAAATGTTTGCTAAAAACAAAAGACAGCTTCCTATCTATCAAACTAGTACCACGACAAAATATCAAATGAGGTTATTTTAGCATGACTTATTCCTAGAAGAAACCGTCTGGTTTCTGGTGATTACCATTTTCGTAGTGTGCATAAGACATTTATTTCACAATCTAGTCTAAAATCTTGCCATGAAAACATGCCTAGATTATAGTTCTGTATTATCAAGTATCCATCTTTGTCTCCCTTTTACATCACCACAAATGCCTATCTCCTGTCCCATAAAGTCTTAAAGATTACTGAAATGATTCTAAAGTCACGTTCCCAGGGCCGGCTGAGTGGCATATGGCGGCCAGTGACACCACCCTCAAAAAAATAAAAAATAAATAAAAATATAGTCACATTCCCAGATTATTTCAATACCCTAAGATGCAATTTTTCTGGCCCTGGAAATGTGCCCCAACTGAGCATTGGCAAACTGGTTGACTTTAAACTATACATGTGATATTTATTCACAAGGCTTACTTATTGTATATGCAGTTCCTGATATGGAGCTTTCGAAGACAGAAAGGAGTCAGTGTGGACTGGAGGACAGAGGAAGAACTTTGTAGGGCGGTGAGATTGAGAAGAGTGCTGGGACCGGCCAAGTGGTGCAGTGGTTAAGTGCTGGCTTGGAAAGCCAGCGGCCCCGGTTCAGTCCCACATGTGAGGGCCAGGGACACTGCCTTCAAAAAAAAAAGAAAAAAAAAGAAGAGAAGAGTGCTGAGGAATGTGCAGAAGGTGTAAAAGGAGAATTGACTGAGTTCAGTTTTTGATTGCCATCTGTCCTTGTCCTGTTTAGTTCTTGTTCCAAATATAGAATTTTTAAAGCATTTTATTGTCCATAGCTTCTTTGGGTTTTGCAACAATTTTTGGCTTTTTATTTTACTATTCTACCTTTCCCCCAACGCACACAGTGGCCAGGGTCTCTTCTAGAGATAAGAGTTCTGGGAATCAGCTGTAGGTGTAGAGGCTGACCAGGCCAGCATGCCGCTGCGCAGTATACCTTCTGGGATAAAAGCAATTCAGGAACGAAAGGCCAGGCCAAAGAAGAAAAATGCAAAGGAGTAGGACAAAAGCAAGATTCCCAAATAAAGGATGCGCAACCAGTGGCAGGCATGACCTAGAAAGCCGGTTTGAGTGGCATAGACAAGGGAGAGTTCTTGAAAGAACAGTAAACACGAAAGGAAGACAGCCTATTATATAAGCAAGAGAGAGCTTTAGAGCAATCTTAAAATTGATTTGAGCAGTCTTTACACTATTCTTCAGGGTATAAATGATGTTTCTAACATTTAGCATCCTAAGCTATTTAATTTATACAAGAAGGAATGGTCATAATTTAGAAAATCTATTATCAAGAACAAATATTGTGGATTGGCTGGAATAACATTCTCTGTTGCTCAAAATACTAAAATTATACTCCCAGCTCAGTCATCTATGAGCAACATTTCCTGTAACCTACAATGTGCAAGAAATAGTAATGCACCTTTGATAAGAAACAATATGATAGATACGATATTGATGTTTAAAATATAATCCTGAGAAGCAAGGACTTTATAATCCCATCAGACAGATGAGATACAAATACTGAAACATTTGAATACTGATGAGGCTGTGTATAAGGGTAAAAGGAGTGATACAGGCAGTCCGTTGCAAGCATTCGGAGAAGGGAGAAAATTCAGAGTTGGAATAATTAGATGAGGCTCACAAACCCAGCTCTTGAAGATTCTGATAGGAAGATAAAGAATAGAAGGAACACTTCTCTGAATTTCTTCCAGGTAATGTGACCACAAATGTCACCTTCTAAAACGTGCTTAACTAACCAGATTGAATTCTACACAATCCCTTCTTCATTTTGTACTCCAAAAACTGCTGTTTCCTTTTTACCCCACAGCCAATATTGGGAGATGTTGAAAGAGTGGCTTCAAAGTTACAGAAAGCCTTTGGGAACGTTTTGTAAATGAAGAAAAATACATGGTCACCCTGAGGCTCCACAATGGTAATTCACTACTAAATACAAATTTTCTATCTATCCTTTGGGTATCTCTCTTTCAACCTGCAAGAAGGCAAGCTTCCAAAGCTAAAGTTCCAATAAAGCCCTTTTGTAGTGGACAACAGAAAAAAAAAAAAGGAAAGGGCGGCTCAACAACTTAACATTTGCTTTTGTTTGCAAGTCACAGAACAGCTGCTTTCTGGCTTGTTAATAAATTTCAAGTGGGTGTCCTCTGCCTTTTACAGTTCATCAGCGTTTCTGGGAAAACATTGGAGTAAATCATGTAGTCAAGAGCCTGGAGTCCTGTATGCTTTGACATTCATTTCCTACATTACAGTTAATGGAGACAACAGATGCCAAAAAACCACACAATTAATTCACTTCATTTCAAAGACTCTTCCATCAGTGCAATGTAGTGGAATTTTGCCTTAGTAAAGGTTAGGACAACTTTCAGGTTCAGTTACTGTCATATATAAGAATGGATAGGTAATAATTGAGGAACAAGAAGTGATGTGTTATGATTTACAACTATTCTTAATTGACTTTTAAGTCAGTAATGCAGTAGGCTGTCTTACCTAAGAGAACAGTAAGACACATTTAAACCAAAAGCAAGTTGGAACAGGTCATGAAATCAGAGTCTATGAAAATCCCCTAGGGATTAATGTTAACCACTTGGATTTCTTCTAAAACAACCAGAATTTCTTTGAGTTCCAATGACAAGATTAAAAAATGTGTGAATTCCCACTTTTGTACATGAAATATTATCATTATAATCCCTTAAAGCAACACCAACCAAATAAGTACATTTTGTGTCAAGTAAGATACCGATTGAACATAAGCTTAGAAAAAGCTCCAAACGCATCAAAGGATAAAATAGACTCAGATCTGCTGTCTCTATTTCTTATTCATTCATTTGTTCATTCATTCAAAGGCACTTATTGAACCATTATGTGAGTTTTCTAATGAAAAATATGTTTCTTCCCCTCTAGAAACTTAAAACCTAGTCAAAGAGACGAAACACGAACAACTGTGATAAACATAAAAAAGAAATGAATGCTAAAACAAGTGCAGGTGAAGTATTTTCTAAGTACAGAGGAAAAAACAAAAAATGAAATAAAATAAATGTTATGAGTAGTTGCCCCAGACTAGGCCTGTGCTGGGGACTACTATACATATTAGTTTCAATGTGCCACACAAAAACTTTGTGATCTAGATGTTATTTCCCACATTTTACAGATGAGAAACCTGATACTCGTAAGGGATGGGTAAGTTCCTCAAGGTCGTACAGCTAGTAAGTGGCAGAGCTGCAGTGTAAACACAGCAATGCTTTACTCCACAGCTTGCAATTACACCGGACTACACGGTGTCAGGAGAATTCTCAAAAGCTGCTGAAGTACACGGTGAAGTAAGCAATGCTTGCTTATACGTATGAAAGAGTGTAAGCATATCTGCCTTTTAGTACTGCAACATAAGAAAGGCAACCTGATCACAATCAGGTGGTGAAAACAACCCAAGTTACATTAGAAAGGCAGCAAGAAACCCCAAAGGGGTAATTTGAGTACTATTTTAATCATCTATTCAATGAATAGTTGAGAACCTGATGAGTTCAGTTTTGAACATTGAAATTAAGGTGCTTGAGAGACATACAAATAGACTTGAAGAGAAGAAGTGAGCTGGATTTGGGGGTCTGTAGGTCATCTGAAATGTCTCAGTTGGAAACAATAGTTTGGGGCATGTACAGCATCATTGAGGCCAAAGGTATGAATAAGATTACCTCAAGGGAGAATGTAGAATATAGAAAATTGGGCATAGAATCCATGTTTAAGGGATGTCACACTCTTCATTACTTTGTACGGTGCTGTAAAACTACCTGATTTTAAACTATGGCAATGCTGTGGAAAGAGAATCTGTTTGTGCTGGGCTTTGAGGTAGGAGTATTACTTCCCTACCTTGTAAAGGTAGGATGGGCAATTCACTCTGAGGAAAGAGCATGAGCAAAGGCACAGCAGCATAAAATGAAGTGGTATTTTTGGTGAATAACAAGCAAAGCTTTTATTGCAGTACTGTAAGGACTAGTCAGGGGAGAGGCCACAGAGATAACCTGAAACTAATAATAGGAAAATTTTATCTACAGAGAATGGGGATTTGTTGACTTTTTTTAAAAAAGATTTTATTGGGGAATTTGAGGTGAACAGACAAGTTGCTGTCCTTTCATTCTTCAGTCTAGTTGTGGAGGATGTCGCTTCACTGGCCCATGTTGGTATTATCATTGCGCTCTTCCTGGGTGAGGCAGTCGCTTGCCGGCCATTGGACAGCAGCTCACAAAAGCTCACAAAAGCTCACACCCACTGCTGGCCAGCCCCATTGCAGCCTACGCCGTTGCCAGCGACTCATGGCAGCCCAGCTCCAGGCTGAGCTGTTGTTCACCACCTTAGTTTTGAGGGCAGAGCATCACTGGCCCCCATGTGGGATCTGAACCAGCGCCCTGCTGCTCAGAGCTGGTGTCCCAAGCCAACTTTAACCAATGTGCCACTCGGCCAGCCCTGTTGACATTTTTAAGAAAAGTAATATTCATGTTTATATTTCAAGAAAAGAATCTGGCACCATTAAGGACTGAGTGAAAATAAGGCTGTGGTTTTTTATTTCTGTGTAATGGGATAACATCTCACCATATTAAACTAATTTTCCTGTATTTTCTTATTTCTTTTGAATTTCCCTTCTCCTCAATTCATGCAGTGCCTTTCACTAACTTGGGGAACAGTGAAAGATTCAAATCATGGCTTTTGAATTTTTAAAACTTAAATTTAAGTTACAGAAATATGGGGTGTTAATCATCCAAAGCCTCAATCCTGAAAAACTTGAAACTTCAAATTTATGCCACAAACAATAGATCTGAATGAAATAAGAGTCAGTTTTCCCACTCCAAACTAAAGATTCCATAATCTAGGGAAGCAAGTCAGAAGAGACACAAGACAATGAGATGTTTAAGGGTCTTCAAAAAATGGCCCTGAGCAATAGTTTCCACTAGATGAGATTTGATGAAAATCATATGAAAACCCACTAGATGAGATTTGATGAAAATCATATGAAAACCCAGAAGGGTAATCTGTCTTTCAATGTCCTCTAGCCCCAGAGGGAAATAGGAGCAGAAAACAGACATGGCTACATTTGGAGTCTAGAAAAATACATTTCCAACAGCCTCAGAATTCCCCATTGTTCTAGAAAATATGGGACCACATGCTGTCCAGATTTTCCAAAACAGAAAAGTAATTACATTAATGAGTTCTTGCAATAAGGATGTGAAGGACATAACATTGATCTTCATGGACCAAGACCATGGTTCAGACAGGAATGGAGACATTTCAACATGCATGGATGATGATTACAGAGAAACAGATGATTCACAAAAAATATAAATAAATAAATAAAAATTAAGGATTCAGAGATGACTGAGGAAAATTTAAATTGTTGAGATTATTCCTACAACCCAGCTATTAGACCCAGAGAACAGTTTTTAGGTTCAAATGTAGGAAAAATAATGACATTAACTAGTCACCAAAACTATAAACTAAAAACTTTTGCACACTACATCTTTCTCTCCAATATAGAAACCAGGGCCTGGGATATTAAATACTCAAAAAGTTTTTGGAACTTATATGAGACCTATATTTTAAAAATAAAGGAATGCATAAAAAAAGAAAATAGAAATGAACCATAATTCCCTTATTCACATATAATCTCTATCAATATTTTGGTATATTTCATTTTAGTCCATTATTTTCCATAAAGCAGATACTATATGAAATAGTTTGCATTCACCATTATATTGTCAACACTTCCTATTACATTAATTTTCCCTCAAATACCACTTGAATGACCAATAATATTTAATCACATGAATATAGACAAATTTATCATATTCTACTGGTAAATATTTATTTATTTATTTATCTTTAAAGATTTTTTTTTTGAGGGCAGTGTCACTGGCCCTCATATGTGGGACCCAAACCGGGGCTGCTAGCATCCCAAACCAGCTCTTAACCACCACGCCACTCGGCCGGCCCCTCTTTAAAGATTTTATTGGGGAATTGGGGGAGGCAAACAGCGTTGGGGAACCGGGGAAGGGGAACAGACAAGTTGCTATCCTTTTGTTCCTCAGTCTAGTTGTGGAGGACATTGCTTCACTGGCCCATGTTGGTATCATCATTGCGCTCTTCTCGGGTGAGGCAGATCGGTCACCAGCCTCTGGACAGCCACTCATAGTGGCTCTTTGCAGCTCACACCAGCTGCCGGCCATTCATGCTGGCTGCGAGCCACTCACTGTAACCTATGGCAGCCCACTGCAGCAGGGGCTACAGCTATGCCGTCCCCGGGACTCACAGCAGCCCAGCTCCAGGTGGAGCTGTTGTTCACCATCTTAGCTGTAGAGGGCAGTGTTACTGGCCCTTATATGTGGGATCTAAACTGGGGCCGCTGGCATCCCAAGCCAGCTTTTAACCAACGAGCCATTTGGCCGGCCCTCTACTGGTAAATATTTAGATTGACTCTTGCTTTTGTAAATATAAATAACTTTGCAACTAATATCCTTATATGTAAGCCTTTGTGGCCACTATGATCAGCATCTTTAGATAAATTTTTATCAGTAAAATGTCAAATGGTACTTCTGGTTCAAGATAGCAGGTTGAATAAATGTTGAAATCTCCCTCTCTCAAACACAGGAAGACATCAGTAATAGTACTCACAAGTATATCACTGCACTCACAAACAAAGGATTCTATAAAAACCAGAAATGAAAATGCTGAGGTTCATGAAATATTTTTCAGACATTTGGAAATACTGATTTTTCTTTACAGTTTACTAAGAAAACATAAATTTAAAATATATAAGGCAGTGCCCTCAGTGGTCCTGGGATCTGCCTTCAACAGTGTTTGGACAGAACACACCCAGGGATGCCCCTTCTTCCAGTCTCCCACCACCCTCCAACCTTTTTTTTAGTTGCAACCTTCAGAACAATCTCAGCCATCCCAGCTCCTGGACCAGCCATCACTTTTTTTTTTTTGAGCTTAACTCCTTATTGCAGAGCAACCACGAGCTCCCAAATTCATCAGAATAACTCCACCAAGATGGAGGCCACAGTCAGCTGCTTGGTCAACCTGCACCTGGAGGCCTCTGGTGCCTACCTCTCTCTGGGCTTCTATTTAGCCACAATGATGTGGCTCTGGAGGGTGTGAGCCACTTTTTCTGTGAGTTGATCGAGAAGCACAAGGGTGCTGTGCATCTCCTGAAGATGCAAAACCAGCGCAGCAAACCAGCCTTCTTCTAGGACCTGCAGAAGCCTGCCCAAGATGAGTGGAGGAAAACTCAGGACACCATGGAAGCTGCCATGATCATGGAGAAGAACCTGAACCAGGCCCTTTTGGATCTGTACATCATGCATTCTGCCGACACAGATCCCCATCTCTGTGACTTCCGGTAGAGCCACTTCCTGGATGAGGAGGTGAAACTCATCAAGAAGATGGGCGACCTCTGACTAACCTCCGCAGCTGGCCAGACCCTAGGCCAGGCTCGGTGGGTATCTCTTTGAAAGGCTCACTGTCAAACACAACTAGAAGCCTTTGGAGTTCAGAGCCTTTCAGGGACCCCACTGCATGCCCCTGGTGTTGGGCTTCTGCCTGAGCCTCTCCATGGTTACACGGCCATTTAACCACTCCGGAGCTCTCTCCCATGCCATAGACCAAATGGAAACAATAAAGCTTTTTACAGAAATAATTAATTAATTAATTAATTTTACAGAAATAATTAGTTAATTAATAATTAACTAATTAAAATTTAGCAAGAAAGGAATAAATGTAGAATATGTACCTTCAAAAACTATTAGGTAAAAATCAAAAAAGAAACCTATTGATTCAAAAAAGACTGTAAAAAAAGATAACAAAGGAAAAAAAAGAAAAAAACACAAAGGAAATCATTGTACATACAGAATACACAACACAAAAGAGATGATGACTGAAATACATCCAAATTTTCTATTAATCATGATAAATGATAAGTAACTAAACTTGCCCATAAGAAGACAGTCCTGAGTTTGGAGTTTCAAACGTGAAACAAGATGCAATTCATAAGGACCACAGCCAAAACAAAGTGATATGTTGAATATAAAAGGAAAACTAAAGATATTCCAGGCAAATATTAATAGAAAGAAAACTGGTAGAGTAATAATAATATCAAACAAACTAGATTCAAAGGTAAAATCAGGGTTAGCTCATATTTGTTAAAGGACCAATTCACTAAGATAAAACAGTCATACACTATGGTTACTTTAAGAAACCCATACATTTTTCATAAAAGTTTTAGCTTATAAAATAGATAGAAAGCTTCCAAACTCACTTCATGAGACTAGCAAATTTCCTTCCTATTAGGCAAGTACCCCAGTAAAAGTGTTTTTTCCCTCTGGATGTTATCACCAGGTCTGCCAACTAAGTTTGCGAACTTGCCACTGTGTGCGAACATTGGCAGCACTGTACAAACAGCTTGGTAAGGTTTCACAACCTTGGTGTATCTGTCTCACAGCTGTATTTGTGTCGACATGTGGAGGTGTCTTGCTAAGTGGTGTTCATTATTGTTGTTGTGTTTTTCTGTGTGCCGCCATGAGAATATCTGAGCTTTTTAATTTTTTTAAAGGTTTTATTGGGGAATTGGGGGAGGGGAACAGCATTGGGGAATCGGGGACAGGGAACAGACAAGTAGCTGTCCTTTTGTTCCTCAGTCTAGTTGTGGAGGACGTCGCTTCACTGGCCCATGTTGATATCGTCATTGCACTCTTCCCAGGTGGGGCAGTCGCTCGCTGGTCTCTGGACAGCCACTCACAGCTGCTCTTGGCAGCTCACGCTGGCTGCCGGCTGCTCACTGTAGCCTATGGCAGCCCACTGCAGCAGGGGCTGCAGCCTACACCATCGCTGTGGCTTGCACAGCCCAGCTCCAGGTTGAGCTGTTGTTCACCGTCTTAGCTGTAAAGGGCAGTGTCACTGGCCCTCATATGTGGAATCCGAACCGGGGCCCCACTGCTCAGAGCTGGCATCCCAAGCCAGCTCCTAACCAACGAGCCACTCAGCCAGCCCGAAAATGTCTGAACTTTAATTAGAACAATGAACAAATATTAAGTTTTTTTTTTAAATTTGGCAAGAGTGGAAGTACAATCAGGGACATGTTACTCCAAGTTTATGTGGATAATTCCATGAGGAAATGGCAGTGTACAAATGGATTAAATGTTTTTTCTGAAGGGAGAGAATGCGTCACTGATAAAGAGAGGTCAGGGCAGCCAGTAATGAGCAGAACTGATGAAAACATTGCAAAAATTCGTCGAACTGTGCGTCAAATTATCAGCTGACTGTGAAAAGCACAGCAGACCAAGAAAACATCGAGAGAGAAATAGTTAGGAAAATCTTAACTGAAAATCTTGGCATGAGGTTTTCTTGGCATGAGAAAGGTGTATGCATAAATGGCCCCAAAGGAGCCAAAGCAAAGGAGGGTAGAAGTTTGCCAAGACCTTTTGGAGAGGCAAGACGATGTTCTGGGCCGTGTTATCACTGGTGATGAAACATGGGTGTACCAATATTACCCTGAAACAAAGCATCCAAGTGCACAATGGAAGTCAGCCAATTCTCCGTGACCAGAAAAGTTCCAGCAGTCTAAATCAAGAGTCAAAATGATGTTGCTAACCATTTTTGATATCAGAGGGATTATTCATTATTAATTTTTAACAACTGGAAAGTTAACCAACTTTACTATTTGGAAGTGCTGAAAAGCTGTGTGAAAAAGTTAGACGACCTGAACTTTTTGCCAACAATTCATGCTCCTGCATCACGACAATGCACCAGCTCACATGGCACTGTCTGTGCGGGAGTTTTTAGCCAGGAAACAAAAAACTATAATGGAACATCCTCCCTACTCACCTGATCTGACCCCCAATGCTTCCTTGTTTACCTGAAGATAAAGGAAATATAGAATGGAAGACATTTTGATGACATTGAGGACATCAAGCGTAATATGATGATAGCTCTGAAGGCCATTCCAGAAAGAGAGTTCCAAAATTACTTTGAGGGATGGACTAGGTACTTGAGTTGGTGCATAGCTTCCCAAATGGAGTATGTCGAAGGTGACCATAGTGATATTCAGCAATGAGGTATGTAGCACTTTTTCTAGGATGAGTTTGTGAACTTAATTGTCAGACCTTATATGTCAATAAATACAACTCTCAGAGGAGGATGTAGCTTAGGGCAGGGTTTCTCAGCTGCAGTAATGTTCACATTTTGGTCTGGATAATTCTTTGTTGTGGGGGGCTGTCCTGTACATTGTAGGATGTTTACAGCATCACTGACCTCTACCCACTGGATGCCAGTGGCACTCCCCTCCCTGCACCCAGCTGTGACAACCAAAACTGTCTCCAGACATTGCCAAATGTTCTCTGTGAGGTAACAACATCATTCTCAGTTGAAAACGACTCAAAGAATCTCAGAGGAATGGAGCTGGCAAGACTAGTAAGTCATAGGTGAAATCGAGCTACCTAGAAATTTACAGTTAGATGATCCAATACATTTTCTTACTGTGTAAACCATTTTAACACATTGTTTGTGGGAAATGAGTAAACTCGTCATATCGCTCAAATGCCCACATACAATGTGTTAAGACTAATTTTCAGCTATTTACAGCCAAAAGTATAAAAAAAGTTATACTCTGTCCCTATGCCAAGTTTGCTTTCCTTTTTTTTCTTTCTTTTTTTCGTTTTTGGCAGAAATTATTTGCAATCCTTTATAGTTAATTTTTCCCCCCATTGATCTTTAGACTACTTGTCATGTCACAGAAAAAATAATCCAGTTGGGATTTCTTGAAACGATTTTTCCAATCCATGAACACAGAATGTCTTTCCATCTCCTTGTGTCTTCAATTTTTTTTTAAGTGTCTTATAGTTTTCAGTGTATAGATCCTTCACCTCCTTGGTTAAGTTTATTCCTAGGTATTTTATTTTCTTTGTTGCAATTGCAAAAGGAATTGATTTTTTGATTTTTTTTTTCCTGAGAATTCACTGTTAGTATATAAGAACGAATGGATTTTTGTATGTTGATTTTGTAGCCAGCATCTTTACTGTATTCATTTGTTGTTTCTAAGAGCTTTTTGATGGAGTCTTTAGGGTTTTCTAAATATAGCATCATGTCATCTGCAAAAAGTGACAATTTAATTTCTTCATTCCCAATTCAGATGTCTTTTATTTCTTTCTCTTGCCTGATTGCTCTGGCTAGGACTTCCAATACTATGTTGAAAAGCAGTGGTGATAGGGGACAACTCTGTGTTGTTCCTGAATGTAGAGTGAAGGTCTTCAGTTCTTCACCATTAATTCTGATATTAGCTGAGGGTATGTCATATATGACCTTTCTTATGTTAAGGTATTTTCCGTCTATACCCATTTTACCAAGTGTCATTTGCGACCAAATAGATGGATTTTGAGGTTATTATGCTAAGTGAAATAAGTCGCACACAGAAAGTTGACAACCATATGATTTCACTGATATGTGGGATATAAAACTAAAAGCAACAAAAAAGCAAGACAAACAAAGAAACAAAAACTCACAGACACAGACAATAGTTTAGTGGTTACCAGAGAGCAAGGGGGCAGGGAGGTACATGGAGTCAAATATATGCTGATGGAAGGAGAACTGACTCTTGGTGGTAAACACACAATGTGATACATAGATGACATACTACGGAATTGTACACTTGAAACCTATGTAAGTTTACTAACTATTGTCACCCTAATGAATTTTAATTAAATAAAGAAAAAAAAAAACAATGATGTATTTGGAGAGAATTTGCATCATTCCAACATATAAGGTTTTCATCAAAGTTCATGGTTTTTCATTCAATTTTCATGTGGCACTTTCTACTCCTAAATACAAATTTATAATTTTTGCCATACTGGTCTTGCACATTTCCTATTAAGTTTAGGCTTGTGCATTTTTGTTTTGTTGCTATTAATAAATGACATTATTTCCCTGATGTGATATCTGATTAATAATATAATTTCTGATTGATATCAAAATTAGGAGAATTTAACTGTCTGTATCAAGGATAAAGATACTATGTCCCTTGAGCCAAATCTGACCTGAAGTATGTTCCTGTAAATAAAGTTTTATTAGCACGCAGCCAAGCTCATTCGTTTATTGATTGTCTATGGGTGTTTTCACACTACAACAGAATCGAGTAGTGGAGACTGTTTTAGGCTTTGAGGACCATAGGGTTTCTATGGTCCTCAAAGCCTAAAATATTTATTGACTGGTCCTTTACAGAAGAAGTTTACTGGTTTCTAGTCTACTTAAACAAACTCTTTTTAGTTTCAATTATTCTTCAGTTAAGTCTCTGAGGTTATCTGCATTACCAGTCTTCATATAAGCAAGTTTTTATCTCCTCTTATTTTGGGGGTTGGTTGGTTGGTTGATTGGTTGGTTGTTCAGCTGTTAGGATTTAATTATTCAGTATCATCTGTCTTGGGGTATATAATATAAAGAGAATATTTTTATACCTCCCTTATTCTCAGTCTTTTAATCATAAATGAATATTGGACTACATTGACTATGTTCTGATGATTGAATATTTTATTTCATAATCTATTCCTGTGGCTAATTATTTTATTAATGAATACTCAACCATCTTTGCATTCATGGAATAAATTATGTTCATTAATGATATGTTATTTTCCAGTGTATTCCTCCATTTTTTAAAGAACATTTTATAAAGAATTATTTGCATCAATATTTAGAAGATATATCAATCTGTTTACTTTTTATGCTACTTTTGTTGGGTTTCACAATTATACTATATTAATGATATGAAAAAGGAAGTTTTCCCTTTTATTCTAGGCTCTCGAACAGTTTCTGTAGAAAATAATTTATTTGTACCTAGAGTACTGAAGAAATTCTAATATAAAGCTATCTGGGTAAGGAGAGATTCTTTTAGAGCTAATTCTTTAATGACTCTTCTGGTTTCTTCCAGAGTTCCTGGTTCTCTTCATTTTTCTATATCCTGAGATAACTTTAGCCATTTGAGTTTTCCCAGAGGGTCAATAACTTAAGTTTTCAAATTGATTAGAAGACAATTGTACATAAAAATCTGTTTTTCTTTCTTTTGCTTTTTTCTTTCCTTTGTCTTTTCTTTTTCTTAATTAGATTCTCCAGGGAGGTGTCCTCCTCCTACGCCAATTATTTGCCCTTGAATTTATTTAATTAATTAAGAAATACTATTATATTTTACAAAGCACACGAACAGACCCACTAATAGAAAATGCAATCAACTAGATAAAAAATGTTCAATTTCTCTAAGGAAGAATCGTATGAAATAAAAGTATACTTTGCTTTATTTATTAATTAGCAAAGCTTTTTTTCTTACCCAGATAGCACAAAATGCTGATAAATGTATAAATGGGCACTTTTCTGGCAATAGTGTAAATTTAATACACCATTTCAGGAAATGACTCAGAAGTTTGAAACAGAAGCTTTAAAGGGGTTGTAATGGGCCAATTTACGTATTGAATTCTATCCTAAGGAAAAAGCTCATCATAGTATTATGTATAATTATAAAAATTCAGATATAACCTTAAAGTTTCAAAATAGAAAAATTATGACTGATTCACTTGATAAAATTCAATGATTTAAAATATCAATAACAGGGCCAGCCAAGTGGCTCAGTTGGTTAAGAGCTCACTCTGAGCTCTGAGCAACAGCAGTTCAATGCCCAGCCTGAGCTGAGCTGCTGTTGAACTGCCAACAGGTGGCAGGATACCTCAGCTAAAAAAATAAATAAATAAATAAAATAAAATGTCAATAACATGTGTATGGTAACATGGAAAATATTTATGTATCATTGTTAAATAAAAAGAGAATTTAAAAATTACATAAATAACATATTCACAACAATGTTCACTTTTGGTTTTTTATGCATAGAAACCATATATATATATATATATATATATATATATATATATATATACACACATAAAACTATAAATATATATATATATGGAGAGAGAGAGAGAGAGATCATATACTAATACATCTATATATTAGCAGTGTGTATATTAAGGTTATGAGATTACAAATTGTTTTATTTCATCTTTTATTTTTGTGCTTTTCCATATATTTTATTGAAATATAATTTTAAGATGAACACTTCAGGGGTTTTTACTATATTCACTATGCTGTGTAGCCATCACTAATTCATCACACTAATTCCAGAACATTTTCATCAACACTAGAAGAATCCCCATAATTGTTAATTATCAGCAGTTAGTCCCAAATCCCTTCTCCCCTCCTTCCCAAGGCAACCACTAATTAACTTTCAATATCTATGCAGATTTATATGAACATTTCATATACATGGAATAATACAATATGTGGCCTTCTGTGCCAGCCTTCTTTCATTTAACATAATGCTTTCAAGTTTCATCCATGTCATAGCATACAATAATACCTCACTCCTTTGTAGGGATAAACAATATTCCACTATATGGATATACCACATTTGCTTTATCCATTTATCAGCTAATAGACATTTGGGTTGTTTCCACTTTGGGGCTATCATAAATAATGCTGATATGATCATAGGTGTATACGTGTTTTTTTTTGAGGGCAGTGTCACTGGCCCTCATATGTGGGACCCGAACCGGGGCCGCCGGCTTCCCAAGCCAGCACTTAACCACCGCGCCACTCGGCCGGCCCAAGGTGTACACGTTTTTGTGTGAACATATTTTCAGTTCTCTCACGTATATACCTAGAAATAGAACTGCCGAGCCATATGATAATGCTATGTCTAACTCTCTGAAGAACCACCAAGTTATTTTCCACAGTGTCAGCACCATTTTGCATTCCGCTCATAAATGTATAAGGGCTCTGGTTTCTGCATATCATCACAAACACTTGTATCCATTTTTTTCTCATCTCAGCCATCCTAGTGATATGAAGGGGTTTCTCATTGTGGTTTTCATTTGTAGTTCTTCTCATCTGCAAATAGCTTTACTTCTTCCTTTCTATACTAGCTTTCAGTTCTGCTATAAGAAAATACCACACAATTTGTGGTTTACACAACAGAAATTAATTTTCTCACAGTTCTGGAGAAGCCAGAATTCCAAGACAAAGATGTTGACAGGTTTGGTTTCTCCTGTGGCCTCTTTCTGTGGCTTTGCAGATGGCCACCTTCTCATTGTATCCTCACATGGTCTTTTCTCTATGTGCATGTGCCACTAGTATCCATATGTCCAAATTTCCTCTTCGTATAAGGACAATAGTCAGATTGGATTAGAGCTTTCCCTAAAGACCTCCTTTTGAATTAGCCATCTATTTAAAGACATTATCTCCAAATACAGTCACATCCTGGAGTTCAGGTCTTTCCTTAGCATGCAAACAGCCCTTACCATGTGCATGGAATTCTAGATTCTCAGGAACACACTGAAGCTTTTCAGAGACATTGAAGATGTCTCTTTCACTAGCTTTTCCTCCCAAGGATTTTGATTAGTCTATTGCTTTTGCCAACACTTATATATGGCCTCCGACAGAAGCAACTAACCCATTAACCTGTAAATATTTTCAACAAATGCCCCTGGGAAGCAGTTTTAGAACTAGGCCAATTCTGATTAAGGGGAAATAAAGGCAAGCCTTTTGGGCCACTCCTTCAGGGAGTCGTCAGACAAGTAAGAAAAAATAATTACAGTTCTGAGTGAGGTCTATTCTGCCTCCTCAGATACCAAAAATGTGGTCTGTTGTTTCCACAGCTACTGCTGAGCTTGGGAGCAATGGATGGGGCTAGGGTAAGTTAAAATTCCACAAAGTTTACTGCTGTTACTTAAAATCCACCATTTTTCTTTTCTTTTCTTTTCGTTTTTTAGCTGAGCCACCCTGCCACCTGTTGGCAGCTTAGTGGCAGCTCACCTCGGGCTGGGCATCAAACTGCTGTTGCTCAGAGCTCAGGTCGTACTCTTGAGTGAGCTCTTAACCAACTGAGCCACTCAGCCGGACCTCCACCATTTTTCTTGAATAAGTGTTCACTAGATTGTGGTAAGCCTTTGGTTAATTTTCATAATACTGCAAATGTTGATTCTAACCACCTTTGCACATTTTTTTCATGGAGGAGCAGAATTTGGTGTTCCTCACTCCGCAGTTTTTGCTGACATCACTTCATGTGTTTATATTAATACGGCATTTACTTTTTGCTAACAGCCAGGTCAAAAGAACTTTTTCCTAGCTTGATGGCATAGTATGTTAAGTGTGTGCATGCTGTTGGGGAAAGTGAGTCTTTTGAATATGGACATAAAATATGAAGTTGCTCTTGTTTGAACATTATGTTACTATTCATAATGTCTTATGTATAAGAAAATGCTTCAGCATAAAATGTGAAAGACATACATCTTCATAGAATTGGGCCAGAAATTTCCTGATCATCACCATTTTTTTATACAAATAATTTAGGGAACATCTATTTAATCGAATATCAAATAGGTAAAACAGATTGATTATATTTATGACTTAACATTATAAGGCTATGTCTCTGATGAAACACACTGCCATGAAAAATACATTTATTTCAAAATATTAATGATGTTAATAATAATAATAATAATAATAATAATAAGCTAGTGAGACAACAAATTGTCCAGAAATTGGATGAAATAGCTGTTGGCCAGATGTAGAGGAAATGGAGGTGAGACAGGGATAGATGTTCTCCAACTTAAAACTGATCATTTCCCCTGTTGTTAGATAAGCAGGTCTCAGGGAATTAATCAAACATATACCTTAACAAAATTATGAAATGGACATTGCCTTAAATAGCCTCTCAAGTGAAATGCAATAGTAAAAAAATGTGTATTTCATAAAGTGATATGATCAAAGGGATTTATTGATTTATTTTTTACCATTTTATTTATTTATTTATTTATTTATTTATTTATTTATTTATTTATTTTTATTTGTTTTTAGCTGAGCCATCCTGCCATCTGTTGGCAGCTCAACAGCAGCTCAGCTCAGGCTGGGCATCAAACTGCTGTTGCTCAGAGCTCAGTATTTTTTACCACTTTAAAAAGACTTGCTGGGGCCAGCTGAGTGGCGCATTGATTAAGAGCTGGCTTGGGATGCCAGCGGCCCCGGTTCAGATCCCACATATGAGGGCCAGTGACACTGCCCTCTACAGCTAACAACATCTCCACCTGGAGCTGGGCTGTGAGCCCCAGTGACCGTGTAGGCTGCAGCCCCTGCTGCAGTGGGCTGCCATAGGCTATAGTGAGTCGCTGGCAGCCAGCATGAGCAGCTGGCAGCCAGCGTGAGCTGCCAATAGCCGCGGTGAGCGACCATCCAGAGGCTGGCGACCGATCTGCCTCATCGGGGAAGAGCGCAATGACGATACCAACATGGGCCAGTGAAGCAACGTCCTCCACAACTAGACTGAAGAACAAAAGGACAGCAAGTTGTCTGTTCCCCTTACCCGGTTCCCCAATGCTGTTCCTCTCCCCCAATTCCCCAATAAAATCTTTAAAAAAAAAAAAAAAGACTTCCTGGACTCACTGACTTCTCTTAATGACAGGATGTAGAGAACTCAGGAAGTCAGCAGGCTATTGGTAGAGAATAGTGAAATGTTTCAGATAGAGATGACAACTTGGGAGAATTAACACTGAATATGTACTTGAGAGGAAAAAGGGGACGATGGAAGACAAGAACACTAGAAAAGCAAGACTTCCAAAGCACTGAACAAAGGACAGCTCCGGGACATAAGGACCCAAATGGTCAGAACCTTGATAGTTTGAGAATTCAAAACACTAAATGCTCAATTTGTTCACAACATTTCCTTATTAAAAATCATATATAGGGCCGGCCGAGTGGCTCAGTTGGTTAAGAGCTCGCTCAAGAGTGCGAGCTGAGCTCTTAACAACAGCTGTTCGAGGCCAGCCCGAGCTGAGTTGCTGTTGAGCTGCCAACAGGTGGCAGGATGGCTCAGCTAAAAAAACAAACAAACAAACAAACAGAAAAAAAAAGTCATATATAATGTTTCCTTCTTTTCGTTTTTGTACTTTACTGCTAAAACTATTTACCTGTATGTCTCAATTTTGATATAAATAAAATTGGTGCCTACATGAAAACATATTAGCTCCAGCTACCATGACAAAATACCACAGTCTTAGTGGCTTAAACAATATAAATTTATTTTCTCACAGTTCTGAAAGCTAGGAGTCCAGATTGAAGGTGTCAACATGGTCAGATTCTGGACAGAGCTTTCTTCCTGGCTTGCAGACAGCCACCGTCTCAATGTGTCTAACATATATATCAGCTAAGGGGATGGGGGAAGAGGCTGCATGCAAGTTCTGTGGTGTCTCCTCTTAAGGGCACTAAGCCCTCATGAAGGCCCCACCCCATGATCTCATCTAAACTTAATTATCTCCCCAACCGGCCTATCTTAAAATACCATCACATTGGGGGTTAAGGCATCAACATGTGAACTTATGGGGTACACAGTTCAATCCATAGCAGAAAAACATGTTATGAGTTATGTTTCATTCTTCTCCTAAAACTTCTATCATTATAAATCTTAAGGAAAACTTATATGTATGTATATATTTCTTCTTGTCAGCTTAATTTAAAGATAAAGAGAAACAGTTGTTAGTCAAGTGAAACGCATGAATATCAAAGTCTGATGAGATTACATGTCTTGTTACCTAAGGAGATGTTCCTCTGAGAAATAGGTAATAGCAAAAATGATGTTCTCTGACATGGCTAGAGCAGGTAATGACAGGTCTGCCACCCAGTGTTTCTCTGAGCAAGCTTAGTGATCCATCTCATTTCAGCTGGGCTGTAATAAAAGGCTTATTGAAGCAATGTGATTTCTTCAGACTGCAGTTTTAATAAGCCAGCCATTTCATTTTTATCTTAATTCAGTGGCTTAACTCACTTACTAATTGTTCCAGTACAATGATTATTGGAAAGCTGAAGAATTCTATGATCTACAAAGCTTTTGACATATGCACACTTTTTCATCATAGAAATTTCTTTTACTTCCAACTTGGGTGCTGCCAAAAACATCTTTTAAGTATAGAATAATGAATATGAAATTAATTAGATCAAGACTTCATCATTTCCAATATCATAGGGTTATAGTTTCATTTTGTATTTAAAAATTATTTGGGTAAGATTAAATATCTAGGGACTTTGTTAACCCTGAGGTTGAAATACTGAATTCAAAGAAACTTTGATCCCTTAATTATTCCCATCATATTGTACATTGAAGGGAATTATGTTTATCATTAGCCAAGAAAATTAATCTAGTAAAACTACTGATGTGAATCCTGATTATGATAAGTTTGAAGAAATTGTTTTCCTGGATTTATTAAATGTCTATCTCTAAAAACAAATGAAATTGATTAGTAAGTATGTAGAAAGCAAACATTTCTAAAGATGAGTCATACTAGGGAGGGCTGTGCTCTTAGGATTACTTAATTTTGAAAAAGAGCATGAAGTCCTAGCCAATACCTCCAGCAAGAAAGATTTTATCTGAGGAAAGTTACCATATGATAGTACAGCGGTCCTAGGGTTCTCCTTGTATTTTCAAAAGGCTTTGACACTGTAAATTGATTTTTCCTGGTGAATACTATGTTCTAGTATGTAAATGTTAACACAAATACATCATTTACAGAATAAGTTCTTAAGGTGGGAGAGGGGGGACCCTTAATCTTAAAGACTAAAATGATCCAAAGAGGCATCTTTAAGTAAAGAGCCCTACTCTAAAGCACAAAGATAATTAGTAGTAAAGTGGAGTCTAGTCAGAGGAAATCTTGTTTAATTAAAAAGGTTCTGTCTCCACTGCTGGATATAATCTCTATAGGTGAAAAATAAACTTGAAATTAAATTCATTGACTTGAATCGTGTTGTTCACTTTTCCAACTGGGTACTTTGACTTTATTATATGCAACCGATACATATGGGAGTCAGAGTTATATCAAGCAAGAAACAATATCTAAATCTTTCAAATGAATCATTACCTCACTTTTGCAACATAGATGAAATACCAAATATGTACTCTGCTATGATTTCATAAAACTATAACCCTATAATTTCATTTTGCCCCAAAACAACAACTGGTGATCCAATAATAACATTTAAACAAATGGCAATCCACTTCACAATTACCTTAGAAATTTACAGAAACAAGGTCTTGTTTTGTTTGTGTTTAAATAAAGCATTTAGTTAGCTGTCTTTTAAAGCAGAATTTCAGCAGAATTGGGCATGTGAGTAGTAGCCCTTTTCTGATCTCCTTCAGACTATGTATCCATATTAATCAAATACACTACACTGTAGTAAAAGTGGCAAAGATTTTTAAAAAGAGAATAATTAAGTGTATCAAGAATGAAAATCAGGGGAGTTCTGGTCAAGATGGTAGAATAGGTAAACACCGTGCTCACCTCCTCTCAGGATCACATCAATTACAACTAAACCACAGAACAACCATTACTGAGAATCACCTGAAATCTAGCTGAACTGAGTCCTACAACTAATGAGGACATGCAGAAGAAGCCACCTTGAGACGGGTAGGAGGTGCAGAAATATGAAATGGTCTGGTCCTACAGAAAGGACTGGTCCCAAAGCCACATGTGACCATTAAAAAGTGGGAGGGATATCTGGGCTATGGAGGTTCGCCTCCTCCCTTGAGGAGCGAGGGATCCAAGCCCCTCTCCAGCAGAGTTTCAGTGCCCGGGAGAGAAGTTCCCATAATTTCTGGCTGTGAAAACCAACAGAGATTGTGGCTGAGTGAGATGGAGAGGGGCTGCACTCCCAGGTGCTCTTCTTAAAGGGACTGTGCAGGGACTTACTCACCGACAGAATCCCTGGCTCTGAGCTCCAGCGCTGTGGCAGCAGCTCCTGGGGCACCAGGGACATGTAGGGAAGTGCTGAATTGCTTGGCTCCAGGATGAGGGCTGGAGGAGCAGCTTTCTCCTGCATCAAGGAGCTGGCAGAAGCCATTGTTTCTTTGTTGAGCCCTCCCCTCTCCCTTCATGCAGGCAGAGTCAGACCCCATATGTGAGTCTCCATCAACATGGCTATCGCCTTTCCTCTACCCCACTCTAGTGATTCCCTGAGACCACAGCCCACATAACTTTTGGGTACACACAAGCGACTTCAAAAAAAGGTCCACCACCAGTGACTTTTCCCTATAAACAGCCTGCCTTGGCTCATGCTTTGGACTTTTCTAAAATCTCTCAAAGGTTCACAAAACCCAAATAAACAGCATCTGGCTTTGGCGTGTCCTGTACCTCTGGCTGAGCAGCCCTAAGCCTCGTACTAGTGACAGCCAGCCTTGGTTCATGGCTTGGCCTCTCAAGGCATCTCCAAGCACAGCATGGGAGGCAACCATCTCTGGATTGCTTTGAGGCTCATACCAGGTGGCTCAGGGAAGGGCACAGACAGTGGCGGAACTTGGCCTGCTGTGGTTCCCCTCCGAGGAGGACCCAGGATTGGCAGCCCTGGTGGCTAGAATCAGACCCACCCAGAACATCACCTAGCCAACTCCAGGACAATATACCCAAAGGGAAGACTGGACAGGTACTAGAGCCCCACAAAAGCAAACCCTGCTCTGTAGGGTCAGCCCTTGTACCATAGCTCCTCCACTGTAGTCACCGCCAGTCCTCACAACCAATCATCCTGAGGTCTAATCCCTCCTACTGACATGCAAACAGCAATCAAGTCTCAACTACAACAGGAGGGCACACACAACCCACACAAGGGCCACACTTGGCGCACCCAGCTCTGCTGACCAGGGAGACTGCACCACTGGGGTCCCCAGGACACCTACTACATAAGGCCATCTACTACAACTGGGAGACATAGCAACTCTACATAGAAACAAACACAGGGAGGCAGTTGAAAATGAGGAGACAAAGAAACATGTCCCAAATGAAAGAACAGAGCAAAGCTCCAAAAAGGAACTAAACAAAATGGAGACAAGCTATCTACCAGACGCACAGTTCCAAACACTGGTTATAAGAATGCTCGATGATCTCAGGAAGAACTTCAATAAAGAGATAAGAAACATAAAAATGGAGATAGAAAACATGAAAAAGAACCAGTCAGAAATAAGGACTATAATAACTGAAATGAAGAATACATTGGAGAGAATCAACAATAGATTAGATGAAGCAGAGGATCTAATCAGTGATTTAGAAGATAAGGTAGCGAAAAACACCCCATCAGGACAGCAAAAAAAAAAAAAAAAAGAATCCCCCCAAATTAGGAGAGTTTATGGGGCCTCTGAGACAACATCAAGTGTAAAAACATTTGCATCACAGGGGTACCAGAAGGAGGAGAGAGAGGCAAGGAATTATAAACCAATTTGAAGAAATAATGACCGAAAACTTCCCTAAACTGGCAAAAGAAATAGACATACAAGCTCAGAAAGCACAGAGTTCCAAGCAAGATTAACCCAAAGAGGCCCACACCAAAACACAGCATAATTGAAATGCCAAACGTTAAAGATATAAAGAGTATCTTAAAAGAAGCAAGAGAAAAGCAGTTTGTGAACACGGGAGCTCCCATTAGACTGTCAGCTGACTTCTCAACAGGAACTTTGCAAGTCAGAAGGGATTGGTATGAAATATTTAAAGGGATGAAAAGTTAGGACCTACAACCAAGATTACTCGACCCAGCAAAGCTATCATTTAGAAGGACAGAAAAAGAGCTTCCCAACAAGAAAAAACTAAAGGAGTTCCTCATCTCCAAACCAGTATTACAAGGAATCTTAAAGGGACTTCTTTAACAACAACAATAAAAAAAAATCAAAAATATGAATAATAAAATGGCAATAACTACACATCTATTAACAATTACTTTAAATGTATATGGATTACGTGTAAATGCTCCAATCAAAAGATAGGGTGGCTGAATTATAAGAAAACAAGACCCTTACATATGCTGCCTACAAGAGATTCACTTCAAATTGAAAAGCACACACACACACACACACACACACACACTGAAAGTAAAGGGATGGGAAAAAGATATTTCATGAAAATGGAAACGAAAATAAAAAGCTGTGGTAGCAATACTTATACCAGAAAAAATAAAACTTAAAACAAAGCATATAACAACAAACAAAGAAGAATACAGTAATGCCACTTCTGGGTAATTATCCAAAGAAATGCAAAACGCTACTTGGAGGAGACGTTTGCATCCATATGTTCATTGCAGCATTGTTTATAATGACCAAGATGTGGAAGCAGCCCGGGTGTCCATTGACAAGAAAATTGGATAAAAAGAAGGTGGTACATATATACAATGGAATATTGCTCTGCCAGGGAAGGGAATGAGATCTTACCATCTTGGCAGCATGGATGGACCTGGAGGGTATTGTGCTGAGTGGAGTATGTCAGACAGAGAAAGACAGATGCAATGTGATTTTTCTTATATGTGGAATCTAAGGAACAAAATAAACAAAATAAACAAACAAAATGGAAACAAACTCATTGATACAGAGAACATTTAGATGGCTGCCAAACAAAAGAGGGGTTGGGTATGGGGGAGAAAGGAGAAAGGATTAAGGAGTACAAATTGATTGTTACACAGTAGTCATGGGGATGAAGGGTGTAGAATAAGGAATATAGTCAATAATATTGTAATAATTATGTATGGTGTCAGATGGGTAGTAGATCTATTGGCATGATAGATGGAAGAGGTGTTGGGAGACAGGTGATAGAGGTGAAGGCATTAAAAAGCACAAATCGGTAATTACAAAATAGTCATGGGGATGTAAAGTAAAGCATAGGGAATACAGTCAATAACATTGTAATAACTATGCTTTGTGCCAGGTGGGTACTAGACTAGACAGGGTAATCACTTCTTAAATTATACAAATGTCTATCCACTATGTTGCACACCTGATATTAATATAAAATAATATTTAAGGTCAATTGTAATTGAAAAATTTTAAAAAGTGAAGGGAAATAAGAGATCCAAATTTCCAGGTATAAAACCAGTATGTCATGGGGATAATGTACAGCATGGGGACTATAGTCAACAATATTGTGATAGCATGGTATGGTGTCAGATGGTTGTTGGATTTATCATGGTGATCACTTCTTTAAGTATATAAATGTTGAATAACTACGGTGTATACATGAAACTGACATAATATTGTATGTTAGCTATATTTTAATAAAAATCTTTTTAAAGAGCCTTTAAAAAATGAAAATCATCAGGGGCTGGCTGAGTGGCTCAGTTGGTTAAGAGTTGGCTTAGATGGGCTGGCCGAGTGGCATGGTGGTTAAGTGCTGGCTTGGGAAGCCAGAGGCCCCAGTTTGGGTCCCACATATGAGGGCCAGTGACACTGCCCTCCAAAAAAAAAAAGAGTTGGCTTAGAACACAAGCTCTGAGCAATAGCGCCGCCGGTTTGATTCCCACATGGGCCAGTGAATGCTGTGCCCGAGCTGAGCTGTGGCTGAGCCGCCAGCAGGTGGCAGAATGGCTCAGCTGTTGTAACAACAAGATTGCCTGTTTAATGGTGTCTATGCCCACCCGCAACTAAGACTGAACTCAGCACCTTGAGCTGAGCTGCCGCCCGGATGGCTCAGTAGATAGAGTATACACTCTTAACAACAAGGCTGCTGGATCGACTGCTGCATGGGATGGTGGCTACACCCACCCACAACTGAACACAGCACCTTGAGCTTAAAGGGCACGAGCTGCCAATGGGAGGCCAGATGGTGACACTCCCTCCACAACGAAGATTGAAGAACAACAACTTGGCAGGTCCCCTTCTCCAATTCCCCAACACTGTTCCCCTCCCCCAATTCCCCAATAAAATCTTTAAAAAAAAAGATTAATACTTGAAAAAAATGAAAATCATCAGATTAGCTTTAACAGTAATTGTGTAACATGTTAACTGAGCTCTACCAATTAATAAACACACTGTGACCTTACAGGAGCTCAAGCTGGGTTTTAATATTAGGTGTATATCTTAAGTGAAATGTGATAAAGAACAATACAGATTAAGGCTGTCAGCAGAATGCCATGTTTTTATAATTATCTGTTTAGATGAAGGTTTACCCATTAGACTAAGACCATGCTGTATCTTATTTATTTTTTGTATCCTTATATTTTGTATACCATATTTATATTTAACATAATGTGTGGTTTATGGTGAAATATTCAACATGTTTGTTAAATAAATGGCTTAATAGATCCAAAACAACTAGTGGAAAAAATAAAATTTTAGTTAAATTTGGGTTATGCATGTGTAGAGTTATATGTTTTAAAATTATAAAGCCCACCAACTGGATTATGTATCATTGAATCAGATGTTTGTTGATGATTGTTTTATTGAATTTCTAAAGTTATTGTAGCTATATCAACACTACAAATTGTAGAGTCATGATGAAACGTTTTTCAACACAACATCAGTTTGATCCAATCAGCTACAGTATCTACATGGCAGCAGAATAGGCATAGACTAAGAAGTATCAGTCTCTCTGTAGGCATTACCATGATGACAGAATACAGCTGATTACATTCACTGAAAGATATGGGCAAAATCATTCACTAACTTCCTTGCTCCTAAGTATGATATAAGCTCACTTAGGATAGGCAGATCAGGCTGGCCGAGTGGCTCAGTTGGTTAAGAACTCACTCAAGAGTGCGAGCTCTGAGCAACAGGGTTGCCGGTTGGATTCCCAGCCCGAGCTGAGCAGGCACTGAGCTGCCAACAGGTCACAGGATGGCTCAGCTTAAAAAAAAAAAAAGGCAGATCAGTTGTATACATATACATAATTTGGGCCTGGGGGCAAACGCTTGTCTTTTCTGTCTAGTAACAAAGAAGGATGTAACCCTTTAAGAAAAATAAGACACAACTTAATGATGGTTGGTTTGGATACAGCAAATAACAAGGATCCATGAAAATATTATTTAAACCCTTGGTATTTTTTATTTATTTCTATTATCACTACTCAATATGTTAACTTTCTATTTAGATGTAAAGAAGCTATAATTCATGCTTCCATCTTTCAGTTAATTGCTCATTAAACACAGATATTTCAGAATGATGCTGCTCAATAGAATTGTATCACAGACTTTCCTAAAATTTTGGTGTGATAACATTTCTGGTCCTGAGAAATGATATTTTAATGAGATCCCCTACCATAATTCCATTCATGGAAGTAAAGATCATAGAATTAGAAAGAACCCTACAAGCTTCTTTTCTTTGAACACTCAACATATTATTATTATACAGATTTCTTATGGCAAGGTAACTAAAGCCCAGAAAAGTTTATTTTAAAATGGTACGAAGAAGGGACATTACAAAAATGGTGGCAGTGAGGAAGGGCTCCCTGAGTTCTCCCCTGGAAATTACTGCAAATTAAACAGCTATAACTCATCGGAGGAACCTCTGCTCATCACACAGAACAGCTAAGAGACTCGCACAATTTCTTGAAGGCGGGCAAACCAGGCGAGTGGGGGAAGAGGGAAGGGAGGCTTGCGGAGACATGGGGACCAAGGAAGCGTATTGGAGAGTATTACAGCAGCAAAGCAACGGGCTCTGTCTCTACCACTCACAGTTCCACCGAGAGGGCAGCTAGAGCATGGCTGGAGCGTCTGAGGCAGAAGCCTCAGCTCAAAACTGCTGCGGAACTCTCGGGCACAAAGCAAAAACCAACTGCATAAATAAGAACCTACTTCCACCCTCCCTCAGAAACCCTGGCCCCCTCAATCCCAGAGTCTTAAACTGACCCCTGAATCGAGGAGTAGGGTCAGATTACACAGGTGCTCCTACTCCCAGAGAGTCAAGAATCTCCGCCCGAGAAGAGGCTTCAGAGTGTGGACCTACCTACCCCGCCCCCACCCCTCCTGCGGAGGCTTGGGAGGCAGGGCAGGTTCAGCTGCTGAGTCGCTTGCAGCCCCTCTCCCCCACCCCAAGAGGTGGCTTTTAGCTGCTCAGAAAACTCACACCCCCTACAGCCGCCAGCGGAAAGAGTGCCCGAAGACGCACCTCGAGTCTTCTGGCTGCGCAGTTCTCAGTGTGCCTCTGCACAGATGAGAGCAGAAACGGCAGTGACTTTGTAAAAACTACCAATCACATCCCATTGCCCCACTCATCTAGACCTGCATCACCAGGTCACTCTGGGTGTCAGGTGACCAGCTCTACCCCCACAAGATGCAGGGGAGCTTTGGTACAGCAGAGGACAACCTGGATATAGTTTACTGCATTTTAGCTAAGATGGGCATTGTTTTGTTTTGTTTTTTGGCAGGTTTTTTTGTTTGTTTTTTTGTGGTGTTTTGGGGTTGTTGTTTTTTGTTTGATTGTTTTGGTTGTATTTGATTTTTTATTTCATTATCATCAGTTTCAGTTTATATATATATATATATATATATATATATATATATATATATATATCCACATATATAGATATGTATAACTATGTGTATATATATATATATTTTTTTTTTTTTTTCTTCTTTCTTTTCTCCCTCTCTCTCCCTTCCTTTCTTCTTTCTTTTCCCTGCTCTACTTTTCCTCCTTCTCTCCATTATTCTGCAATTTTTTTTGGGGGGGGTGTTGCTATTTTGTTTTTCATGTTTATTGTGGGGTGTTTTTTTGTATGTTTGATATTTCTATGCATGTTGAGTGTTGGCTGTTGGTTGTTTTTATATGTGAGAGCATCCGGTTTCCTTTGGTGGCTGTTGTGCTTGTTGATCTGTTTTGCTCTAAAATCACTCTGCAACACGGCCCACCCAAAGAGGCACAAGAATCATCATACCTGGAGGCCAATTTTAGACCAAACTAGAGCATACAGGGTTTGACCTACAAGAGTCACCCAAAGGGAAATCTCTACAGGCACAAGACCTCATAGGGGCCAAGCCTCATCTGAGGGGTTAACCCTCACACAGCAGCTCATACACTGTGGATATAGCCAATCCTCACAGCTAGTCAGCCTGGGAGTGAATCCCACCTACTGACAAGCCAGAAGCAATGAAAGCTCAACTTCAACAGGAGAAGATGCACAACACAAGGAACACCTCAGGTACACACGCACAGGAGACTAGGGAGACTGAGTAATTCAAATACAAAGGACACATACCACATAAGTCCACCCGGAGAAGACTGAGAGACCTAGGGTATCTACCTAATACATCAAAGCAAGCACAAAAAGTAAGCCAGAATGGGGAAACCAAAAAACACATCCCAAATAAAAGAACAAAAGAAACCTCCTGAATCAGTGGAACTAGAGGAAATTGAGGCAACCAACCTATCAGAGACAGAGTTCAGAACACTGATGATTAGAATGTTCAAGGAAATTAGTGAGAATATAAAGAAGGATAGAGAAATCATGAAAAACAACTAGCTAGAACTAAAGAATACAACTAGTGCATTAAATAACAAACTCAAAGGAATTACCAGCAGATTGTATGAAGCACAGGATCGAATCAGCAATGTAAAAGACAAGATAGCGGAGATCATCTATGCGGAACAACAAAAAGAAAAAAGAATAAAAAACAATGAAAATAGTTTAAGAGAGCTGGGGAATAACATCAAACACAACAACATTACATCATAGGAATACCAAAAGGAGAAGAGAGGGAGTCAGGGATCGAGAACATATTTGAAGTAATAATAACTGAAAAGTTCCCTACCCTGGTGAAAGAAATTGACATAAAAGCCCAGGAAGGGCAGAGAGTTCCAACCAAGATGAACCCAAATAGGCCCACACCAAGATACATTATAGTGGCAAGGGTTAAAGAAAAATACAGAATCCTAACAGCAGCAAGGGCCAGGCAACAAGCAACTTACAAGGGAACCCCCCATAAGAATATCAGCCAACTTTTCTACAGAAACTCTTCAGGCCAGAAGGAAGTGGCAGGAGGTTTTCAAAGTGAAGAAAAACAAAAGCCTACAACCTAGATTGCTTTATCCAGCAAGGCTATCATTTAAAATTGAAGGAGAGATATAAAGAGCTTCCCAGAAAAGAGTAAGCTAAAGGAATTCATTACCACCAAGCCAGCATTGCAGGAAATGTTAAAAGGGCTTCTTTAAGCAGAAGAAAGAGAAAAACAATCTAACTAATGAAGACCAGAAACAGAAACAACAAAATGTCAATAACTATGCACCTATCAATAATCACATGAAAGGTAAATGGATTAAATGTTCCAATCAAAAGACACAGAGTGGCTGAAAGGATAAGAAAGCAAGACCCCGGCATTAGCTGTATACAAGAGACTCACCTCAGATCAAAAGGCTGAAAGTAAAGGGATGGAGTAAAATATTTCATGCAAATGGAACTGAGAAAAAAGCTGGAGTAGTGATACTTATATCAGACAAAGTAGATTTTCAATTGAAGCATATAACAAAGGACAAAGTAGGGCACTACATAATAATAGATGGATCCAACAAGAAGAAAAAACCCTAGTAAACATCCATGCACTGAACATAGGAATTCCTAAATATATAAAACAGATATTGACAGACATAAAGACAGAGAACAACAGTAACACTATCATAGTAGGGGACTTCAAAACCCTGCTGTCACCAATGGACAGATCCTCCAGACAGAAAATCAGTGTGGAAAGAGCGACCTTAAATGACACATTATAACAGCTGGATTTAATTAACATTTTGAGAGCATTTCACCCCAATGCTACTGAATATATATTCTTCTCAAATGCACATGGAATATTTTCCAAGATAGACCATATGTTAGGCCACAGAACAATATTTAAGAAAATTGAAATCATATCAAGGAAACAAAGAAATACATGGAGGCTGAATAACATGTTACTAAATAGTTAGTGGGTCAAAAATGAGACCAAGAAAGAAATCAAAATATACCTTGAGACTAACGAAAATGAAAATACCATGACCCAAAATCTTTGGGATGCAGCAAAAGCCATCCTAAGAGGGCAGTTCATAGCAGTGCAGGCCTACCTAAAGAAGAAAGAAAAATCTCAAATTAACAGGTTATCCTTACACGTAAGGGAATTGGAAAATGAACAGCAAAATAAGCCCAAAGGGAGTACAAGGAAGGAGATAATAAAGAATAGAGTGGAAATAAACAAAATAGACCCAGAAAAACAATACAAAAGATCAATGAAACCAAAAGCTAGTTTTTTGAGAAGATAAACAAAATTGACAAAACTCTAGCTAGACTCATCAAAAAAACAGAAGAGGACTCAAATTAGTAAAATCAGGAATGAAAGAGGTGAAATGACAACAGACACTACAGAAATATAAAAAAATTTAAGAAAACACTATGATTGGGCCGGCCGAGTGGCGCGGTGGTTAAGCGCTGGCCTGGGAAGCCAGCGGCCTGGGTTCGGTCCCACATATGAGGGCCAGTGACACTGCCCTCAAAAAAAAACCGAAAAAAAATAAAACACACTATGAGTAACTGTATGCCGACATATTTGACAATCCGAAAGAAATGGATCATTTTCTAGAAGCATACAGCCTTCCAAAGCTAACTCAAGAAAAAACGGAAAATCTGAATAGACTGATTACTACCAAGGAATTGAATCAGTAATCAACAAGCTGCCAACAAACAAAAGCCCTGCACCAGACAGCTTCACAGGTGAATTTTACCAAATATTCAAAAAAGAATTATCACCTATTCTACTCAAACTTTCAAAAAAAATCCAGAAAGAGGGAAGCCTCCAAACTCTTTCTATGAGGCCATTATCACCCTAATTCCAAAACCAGACAAAGACAGTACAAAAAAGAAAAACTACAGGCCGATATCCCTGATGAACATAGATGCAAAAATACTCAACAAAACACTAGCAAACAGAATTCAGCAGTATATTAAGAAGATCATACAGCATGATAAAGTGGGGTTAATCCCTAGTATGCAAGGTTGGTTCAATATTCGCAATTAATGTGATACACCACATCGCCAAAATGAAAAATAAAAACCATATGGTCATATCAATAGATGCAGAAAAAGCATTTGACAAAATCCAGCAGCCATTTATGATAAAAAAAAAACTCTTAGCAAAGTGGGAATAGAGGGATCATATCTCAACATAATAAAGGCCATATATGATAAACCCACAGCTAACATCATATTCAATGGGGAGAAGCTAAAATCACTACCCTTAAGATCAGGAAAAAGACAAGGCTGTCCACTTTTTTCCACTTTTATTCAACATAGTTCTGGAAGCTCTAGCCACAGCAATCAGACAAGAAAAAAAAATAAAAGGCATCCAAATTGGTAAGAACAAAGTAAAATTGTCATTATATGCAGATGACACTAAACTATACATAGAGAACCCCAAAGACTCTACGAATAAACTATTGGTACTGGTACATGAATTCAGCAAGGTAGCAGGATACAAAATCAATATTCAGAAATCAGTTGCATTTGCATATACCAATAACAAACTATCAGAAGGAGAAATTAAGAAAACAGTCCCATTTACAGTTGCTTCAAGAACTACAAAATACTTAGGAATAAATTTAACCAAAGAAGTAAAAGACCTTCACTCAGAAAATTATAAGACAATGAAGAAAGAAATAAAAGAAGACACAAGTAAATGGAAACACCATGCTCATGGATAGGAAGAATTAATATAGTTAAAATACCATACTGCCTAAAGCAATATATAGATTCAATGCAATCCCTACCAAACTACCAAAGGCAGTTTTCACAGAAATAGAAAATATAATCCTAAAATTTATATGGAACCATAAAAGACCTCAAATAGCCACGGCAATCCTGAGAAATAAGAATGAAGTCGGGAATATCACACAACCCGACATCAAATCATACTACAAGGCTACAGTAATCAAAACAGTATGGTACTGGCATAAAAACAGACACAGATTAATGGAACAGAATAGAGAGCCCAGAAATAAAACCATTCATATATAGTCAGTTAATCTATGACAACGGAAGCAAAACTTTCTTGGGTTGTCTGAAAAGTCATGATATACTTTTCCTGTTTTTTTGTTGCAAAAATACATCATGACTTTTCTGACAACCCAATACATTGGGGTAAAGATACTCTATTTAATTAATGGTGCTGGGAAAATTGGACTGATACATGCAAAAAAATGAAACTGGACCACCTAGTTTTGCCACATGCAAGAACAAATTCTAAATGGATTAAAAGACTTAAATGTAAGACCTGAAACCATAAAACTCTTAGAAGAAAATATAGGGAGTAAATTTGAAGACATTACCCTAAGCAATATTCTTATGGATACATCCCCTCAGGCAGGGCAAGTAAAATAAAAAAATGAACATATGGGATTACATCAAACTTAAAAGTTTTTTACAGCAAAGGAAATCATCAATAAAACAAAAAGGAAGCCTACTGAATGGGAGAAGATATTTGCCAATGGTATATCGGATAAGGGGTTAATACCCAAAATGTATAAAACATTCATGCAACTCAACACCAAAAAAAAAACCAAAAAAAAAAAAAAAAAACAAATTAAAAAATGGGCAGAGGATATAAAGAGGCATTTCTCTAAAGAGGACATACAGATGGCCAACAGGCATATGAAAAAATGTTCAACCTCACTAATCATTAGAGAAATGCAAATAAAAACCACAATGAGATACCACCTCACTCCAGTCAGAATGGCTATCATCAATAAATCAACAAACAACAAGTGCTGGCCAGGTTGTGGGGAAAAGGGAACCCTGGTGCACTGTTGGTGGGACTGCAGATTGGTGCAGCCATTATGGAAATCAGTATGGAGGTCTCTCAAAAAACTGGAAATGGAACTACCTTATGACTCAGCAATTCCACTCTTAGGAATTTATCCAGAGAAACCCAATACACTAATTCAAAAATAATATATGCACCCCTATGTTCATTGCAATGCTATTTACAATACCCAAGACTTGGAAACAACAGAAATGCCCATTGGTAGACGACTGGATTAAGAAACTATGGTACATTTATACAATGGAGTATTACTTCGCTATAAAGAAGAATGAATTCTTACCATTTGCAACGCTATGGATGGACCTAGAGAACATTATGCAAAGTGAAATAAATCAGTCGGAGAAAGACAAATACCATATGAAATCAGTTATATGTGGAATCTAAAGAACTGCATAAACGAGCAATGTAAATAGAAATAGTCTCAGAGACATAGAGGAAAAACTGATGGTTGATAGTTGGGATGGGGGTGGGGATGAGGGAGAAGGGGAAGGAACAAGACAACATAAATTGGTAACTACAATATTGCCACAGGGATATGAAAGACAGTTTGGGGAATATAATCAACAATGTTGTAAATATTTTTAGGGGGTCAGATGGACTCATGTCTTGTTAGGGAGACCACTTCATGGACAGTGTAGAGGCCGGACCACTGCACTGTACATCTGGAGCTGCTGTTGAATAATATTGTATGTCAACCATAATTTAATATATATATAATCATGGGATGTAGAGTGGAGTATCGGGAGTAGAGTCCATGGGATTGTAATAGATATGTATGATATCGGGGCGGGGGGGTGGTTGAATGGAGGAAGTGGGTAGTCATTTTGTGAGGGGTGAAAAGTATAACTATTGCATTGCATTGTACACCTGAAACTAATAATAAAAAAAGATATAACATTGAGTGAAAATAATTATGATACTAATTATAATAAAAATTGATAGAACAAGTAATGTAAATAATAGCAATATTATCTGATTACAGAATTATCAATTTCATACTTTTACACTGTACATAATTTCTATATATGGCATATAATGGTTTATAATAAAAATATAATAAATACTGTTTACAAAAAAAATGGTAGGAAGAAAAGGACGTGTGTGTGTGTGTGTGTGTGTATGTGTTTTAAATGTTTATTAATATTTTTAAAACTACTGGTATCTCTACTTCTTGTCTAAAATTAAGAGTAGTTAATGCAGAGAAGACACTGGTTACTCTATATTTTTACCCACTTTCATACATAGTGTGATAACTTTTTCAACTATCTCCAGGACACCTATATCTCATAAGAGGAAAAAGTCTTAGTTAAATTCAAGTTTCAGACTAAATACCACCATGGAAACTTTTTGCTGTCAACATCTCTATGCTGATTTAACATATCACGGTTCTTACAAAGTCATGCTTCTTTACCTCAATGGAATAATATGTGTAGGAATCCATCATCTTCATTATCATATGTGTAAGTAAAACATTGTTCTCATAACATTTCTTCTACATGTACAATAAAGCCAGAGAACTGAGCCTAGCATTCTAAATAAATAAAACTAAACAAAAAAAGCACACAAAACAAGTCTTGTCTACTTAATAGTTCAGTTGGGTGGAATACCTAAAATTCTCTTTTGGTGGCTAATCCTCAAAAGGTTTCTCTTTGCCTAAGATTTCATTAATTAGGGAATGAGTCAGTCCAACTTGAACTAATTCATTAGAAGATGATACCAATATTCACAGTTTTTCTCTTCCCACCCCCATCATTTATACCACCTCAGTTTATACCCATATATATTAAAATTTTAGATGACCATAAAGGAAATCTGAGTTTGGGTTATCGATAAGTACCTAAAGCAAACGGACTTTTATTTGTAAATATATAGGGCCATCACTAATTCCTCTGTCTCTCACGTATATCGAACTTAGGAATCTTCTTTATTTCTCAAAATTCTGTGTTACATAACATCAAATTTCCTGAGTGTCAAATTCCTGAAGTAACTGTTCTTTTTTTTTTAACTATATTAACCTCTTTCAGCATAAGATGCTACAATAAACTCACAGGACTTTCCTTTATCTTTCAACTTTACATGCTAAAATGAGTCATTGCAGGAAACCTAAGTCCCTGCCCTAATTACACTATAAATCCTAGTCTAATTAACCATTATATTCTAGAATAAAGTAAACATTGCTATTAATCAGGATTAATAGCCATGAGAGAATGCATTTCTACAATAGATGATGAATATCCCATTATATGTGGGGATATTAGTAATTTCTGATACAGAGGCCTATCGGGTACACTTGGAAGGTTGAGGGAATTACATTAAGCAGATGACTCATGCCAAACACATATTCCTGGCTTGCCACCTTTCAGTTCAATATGATCCAACAAATTTTTATTCACTTAGTCTGCATAACTTAAATAACCACATGCTGGTATGAACCCTGTAACTACATGACAACTTGAAACCCCTATGGAAACTGTAAGTTGATTACTATCAGCTATATCATAAATGAGATTAAGTTTCTTCTAAATTTTCAGAATACTTAGTAAGTAGTAGAGAATCTCAAATGGGGGAGAAAAGGCCCCATATTTAAGATCCTAAGAAACCTTATTCCTTTTGTGCCATGTCTCTCTTGATTAGCATAGCAAAGTGATACATACAAAATACAGTGAATTGGCTAATTTGTTCCTTGTGCAGTACTTGAGTCAATCTCCCAGATTTCCTGTAGCAATTAACAAAGGCAAGTATAAAAGAAAGGGATGGAGGAAGGGAAGAATGAACTAAAATCATATTTAATATTAAACTTAAATTCTAGGGCCGGCCGAGTAGTGCAGTGGTTAAGAGCTGGTTTGGGAAGCCAGCGGCCCCAGTTCGGGTCCCACATACGAGGGCCAGTGATACTGTCCTCAAAAAAAGACAAAACTTAAATTCTATTATGTATCTGTTCACATTCTATAATATAGTGCATGACTGCAGAATTAATAAATTTAAGTATCAAATGTTAAAACTCCTTATGAAATAATTTTATCTGTTCTGGCTAAGGTTACAGTTGGAAAATTATGCCAAAAATTACAATACTCTTGATTTTTTTTAAAGAGTTGAAATAAACTGCTGACTGAAAAATTAAAAATACTTCTGTTCATGACAGGATTTTCATGATCTGAAAAGAGTTTCACAACTGTCAGTTATTGTGTCTATAACCATTTTGGACTAAAGATTACCTAATGTGAAAGCTAAACTTTATTTAAGTCCAAAATGATTCAGAATCTAGTAACTAAAGCTTCACAACTACTAATTGAGACTTTGAAACTTCCTAATTGAAAATTTTTCATCTAAAGTTTCTAAAATGATTTTATGTATGCTCTATAATCCATACATAGAATTGTTCCATTAATTATGATGTGAAAAAATGTGAGGTAAAAACTGGAGGCTATGAACATTTTGGATATTCTCCTCATAAGTTGTAGCAAAATTCTGTTTTATCCTTGTGGTCCAAAATTGTCATATAAAAATCATTCAAACTACTTTAGCTCACTTGGTAATAATAAGATTCTTGGAATCATTCACTTCAAGTTATAAATGGCCACAGTCCTGGATGGTGAAGTGAACGAATGAGAAAAAGCATATAACATTAAGAAATATTATGGCAAATGAATTATATTATTTTGTGATGTCTTTCCCATAATAAATTTCAATATAAAAAAAGAAGACAGAGTTCAATCCCTCCTGTAAAGAAGATTATGAGGTTTAGTTAATTGCATATTCAAGTCAACTTATTAGAGGTTATGTCTTGCTTTTATTGTATCAGCACATTTCCCAAAGCAGAGAGCCTGTGACATGAAGTATCCCTCCAGCATTCAAACCTCTCAGTTGCTTTTGCTTCTTATTTCCAATCATATTCACCTCCATTTTACTTCTGTCACCACTCCACAGCCACAACCTAGACCTTGTTATCTCCTGGAACTCCCCAGCTCCTGAAATATCACATTCTCTATGTCTACAGTCTCCTATTCTTCTGCCTCAATCATGTACTCCTGCTGTTCTTCAGCCACATAGACACAGCCAGTTACTTTTTTTCTTATCCAGCTTCGATCCCATGGGCTATTACATTAAGCAGTCTCTCGCTTATATCCCAATATTCCATTTATAACACTTCTAACATGTCAACCAACTAGCAACATGTCAAGCATGGATCAATCTATATCTCCAGGACTATACCTGGTTGCTGGAGAAAACCAAGCAATTGTGCAAAGCACTGGCACTATAAATGTGTGGTCTCAAAGATTGAGTGAAGTCACTGATGTCTGATAATATTTCATTGTTTCTCTGGATACACCTCTCTTCTTGGCTCCATAGTAGCTATTTCAAACCTGCGTTTTTCTCAAATCTCTCATGTCACCATATCTTCCCTAATCTTGGCAGACCTCCTGCTTTCCAGTAAAAGTTCGAAGTTACCTAACAGTAGAAAGTAGGAGGAACGGAGAGTGTCTTTTCAAGAATATAGTCATGATGCATCAACCCATGCTTTGTCCAAACCCTGTCAGGAAGACCAGATGTACGTACACAGTGCTGCTCACCCTCTGCCAGGGTCAGAACTGCACCATCACTGTCTGCGGTACAAACCTGACCCATTTGCTTGTCGTTCAGCTAAACGCCTACCTAAAAGGGTAGAAAATATAAAGACATTTTCAAACACAGACAGATATAACTAGCAGCCTTTCAGTGTGGATGTCAGGAATGTATATATTTCAGTGAAATAGAAATTGAACTAATGTTTTTTTTAAAATGAGTTGTTAGAAACAATAGAAAGAAAAATACTTGCAAAAAGATGGGCAACAACCAACCAAAAAAAATAGACAAAAATTGACTATATAAGAAAAATGATAATGACTAAATTTGAGGATATAAAAACATGGTAAAACTAAAATATTAGGCAAAACTTACATTTAATAAGGAATAGGGTTAATCAAGGTTAAAATAGTGTAAGATCCTGCTCTTCATGGGCAAGATTAGAGATGTTGATTAAAGTTTAGTCTTTGCTAATGATGCATACTGACAATTTAAGGGTAATCACTAAAGCAATATAAATGTATTATTGAACTTCGAAACCAATAGAGTGTGATAGGTGGAAAAGGAAAACTCAGTAATTCAAATAAAAGGATAGACTACAGGGGAAAAAAATAATCAAAGAAAAAACATGGTAAATAGAAAGTACAGAATATGGTGGTGTAAGAATATCCAAATATATCAGTAATGTAAGAAATGAAAATGTATTATTAAACTAAGCATTCAAAAAACAGATTATTAGCATATGTTTAAAATATATCTCCAACACTGATGGTGGGAATGTAAAATGGCACAAAAGCATTAAGAACCAGTTTAACATTTTCTTCTAAATTTAAATATACACATACATCTGATACCACAATTACAACCCTGAGTATTTACATAACAGAAATGAAAACACATATTCATAAAAAGACTTGTACATAAGTGTTCATATCAGCTTCATTCACAGTAATAAAAACTGGAAAATAACAAATGTTCATCAACAGGTGAACAGAGAAATAAATTAAGATGTATTCATATAAGGCAATAAGAGTGAGCTATTTTGTCAAAGTAGAGGTAATTTGTCAAAGTTCATTGAACTGTACCCTTAAAATGGGTGAATGCCATTTAAATGTGTAAATTTACCACAGTATTTTTCTTTTTATCCAGCCGTATTGCTCTGACGACCTCCTATTCACCCCATCTGTAAGGAAGGAATTCCCCCATCCTGAATGGTATGATATGACTGAAAACATGACACCAACTCTGAAGACAGATGACACAGACAGCAGTTGATGAGTCACATATACTCCCAGCCTGGGGGAGGAGGATACTGCACACTATGCAGGGCTCCCTGGGGGCCGGACTCAGGAACAGAATGAACTGGCATGGGCTGTGGTAGGCAGGCATGCCCATTGTAGTAACAGAGAGTGAGGTACCTCCAGGACAAATGGACAGCTGCAGGCCTCAATAGAAAACAACAGCAATATCTGGGGAATGGGGGAGAAACTGATTTCCCGAGTTACCACATTGTACTATTCAAAATGTCCACTTCACAGTGATAGATGCCCATCAAAAAAAAAAAAAAAAAAGAAATAAAGAACTCAAATAATCTACCTTTATACCTCAAGGAACTAGAAAAAGAACTAAGCCTAAAGTTAGAAGAAGGAAGGAAATAACAAAGATCAGAGTGAAATAAATGAAATAGAAACTAAAAAGACAAAAGAAAAGATCAATGAAACTAAGAGCTGACTTTTTGAAAGGACAAAAAAATAGACAAATTATACACATATATAATATATACATTATATATTTATATATATTATATATATACATATTATACATAATGAAATATTATTCAGCCATTAAAAAAGAAGGAAACCCTGCCATTTGTGACAACATGGATGGATCTTAGGAACATTATGCCAAGTGAAATAAATGAGACAGAGAAAGATAAATATTGTATGGTATCACTCATATGTGAAATCTAAAAAACTAAAAAAAACTCATAGATACAGAGATTAGATTGGTGCTTGCCAGAGGTATGGGGTGAGGGGTGGGTGAAATGGATACAGAGGGTCAAAAATGTATAAACATATTTATAAGAAAATTACATCCTGGGGATGTAGTGTACAGCATGGTGACTACCATTAACACTACTGTATTGTATATTTGAAAGTTACTAAGAGAGTTAAAAATGAAGGTCCTACTCCCTAAATAGCCACTATTGTTTCTTATGGATCCTTATAGATATTTTCAATACAAATATAACCATCTTTCCATCGACCCCCCTTTTTTCAAAAATTAAGTTTTAATATCCAGATTGATCAGTATTTTGCATTTGTCAGTTAATATAGCTTAAATATATTTTCATGCCATGACTCTGTCCATAATCCACTTGTGGAGTAGAGGTATTGGTCTGTCTACAATTGCCAGGAGAATAATATAAATTAGAGATATGGCTTCGATAGAAGAAAAATAATTCTCTTGTATAAGAAAAACAAAAACAGAAGAATTACAAACTTTTGGGCATCACAGAACATTATCAAGAAAGTGAAAAGAAAGGAAGGAAGAAAATATTTGTAAATCACATATCCAGTAAGGGACTAGTATCCAGAATATATAACTACTCTTACAACTCCACAACAAAAGATAAACAACCCAATTAAGAAATGGGTAATAGAGGGCCGGCCGAATGGTGCATTGTTTAAGAGCTGGTTTGGGACTCCAGGGGCCCCGGTTCAGATCCCATATATAGGGACCAGTGACACTGCCCTCTACAGCTAACAACAGCTCCACCTGGAGCTGGGCTGTGCAAGCCCCGGCGACGGTGTAGGCTGCATCCCCTGCTGCAGTGGGCTGCCATAGGCTACAGTGAGTGGCCAGCAGCCAGCGTGAGCGGCTGGCAGCCAGCGTGAGCTGCCAGTAGCCACGGTGAGCGACCATCCAGAGGCCAGCGTCCGATCTGCCTCATCTGGGAAGAGCACAATGACGATACCAACATGGGCCAGTGAAGCAACATCCTCCGCAACTAGACTGAAGAACTAAAAGACAGCAATTTGTCTGTTCCCCTTCCCCAATTCTCCAACGCTGTTCCCCTCCCCCAATTCTCCAATAAAATCTTTAAAAGAAAAAAAAAGAAAGAAAAGAAATGGGTAATAGAGTCAAATAGACATTTCTCCAAAGAAGATGTACAAATCGCCAAAATACATATGCAAAAATAATCAATTTCATTGGTCAAGGAAACGCAAATCAAAACTACTTCACACCGGGCTGCCCAAGTGGCGCTGTGGTTAAGCGCTGGCTTGGGAAGCCAGCAGCCCCAGTTTGGTCCCACATATGAGGGCCAATGACACTGCTCTCAAAAACAAACAACAAACAAACAAACAAAACTACTACTTCACACCACTCTAATGGCTGTAATTTAAAAACAATGGAATATAACAAGTGTTAGTGAGGATGTGGAAAAATAGAAACCCTCATACACTGCTGGTGGGAATGTAAAATGGTGTAGCCTGTTTGGAAAACAGTATGGAGGTTCCTCAAACGATTAACCAGAGTGTTACCATGTGACTCCACAATTCTACTCCTAGATATATACCCCAGTAAATGATAACGGATGTCCACACAGAAACTTCCATACTAATGTTTATAGCAACATTCTTCAGATGGAACAACCCAAATGTCCATCAACAGATGAATCGATAAAGATTTGTAATATATACATACAATGGAATGTTATTCAGCCATACCAAAGAATGAAATGCTGACACATGCTACAACTCGGATGAATCTCAAACATTATGTTAAGATAAAGAAGCCAAACACAAAAGGTTATGTATGATTCCTTTTATACATAATGTCCGGACATTAGGCAAATCCATAGAGACAGAAAGCAGATTAGCAGTTGCTAGTGTTTGGCAGGGAGGAGAAAATGAAAATGAAGGAGACTCTGCTGCAGTGATAAGAAAGTATTCACACTAGGGAGGTGGTGGATGCAACAACATTGTAAATGCACTAAGTGCCACTGAATTGTGGACTTTAAAATGATTAATGGCACGTTCCATGATTTTCACCTCAATTTGGAAAAAAGAAAAAAAAGATTGCAAAGAGAGTTTTTAATTTGCTCAAGAGAACCATTACCCTCAAGGACTTCAGTCCATTAGTTGGTTTTTTTTTCTTTTATTGTGAAATAAACATTTTTAAAAAAAATTAGTTTCAGGTGTAAAACACAGTGCAATAGTTATACTTTTTACCCCTCAAAGTGACAATCCCCCTCCCTCAATTCGCCACCCCACTCCTCCCCCCCATATCATACATATCTATTACAATTCCTTTGTTAGTCCATTAGTTTTTGTCCAACTAAGGACAAGTGAGTTTTCTATATTCATTCAAGCAGACGGGTTTTCGCTTGAGGGGCAGTGAGCTGGAGAGGAAATAGCACTGGACTCTGGAGGATTGTTTGTGGTTTTTTTTACCTCGAGGTCAGTGTCACTGGCCATGGAGGATTGTTCTTGATTACCTGCTCTACATTTTGAAAAAGGATAAAATCGTTTTCTTTAAGAAAAAGAAAGAAAAGAACAAACATGCAACTGCTTACTTAAAAACTGATCTGACACTACTTTCAAAGAGAGTAATAAGAATTCTTTTTTGAATAGAAACAAAAATCGTTGCATTGAGCAGATAAGAAGAAACAAGATGGGATAAGGTAAATTCCCCCTTCTAATAATTTTAAAAGCTTTGTTTTTTGTTTTGTTTTGTTTTTTAATTTTTTAAACTTTTTTTTATTATTAGTTACACATGTACAAAACAATGCAATAGTTATCTTTTTCACCCCTTACAAAGTGACTACCCATTCCCCCTCTCCTGCCCCCCCAACCCCCAATATCATACATATCTATTACACTTCCATTGACTCCATCCCACACTATATTCCACATCCCATGACTATATATATATGTGTTAAATTACAGTTGACATATAATATTATTCAGCGGCAGCTTCAGATGTACAGTGCAGTGGTAAAAGCTTTGAACCACACTGTTTATTTTTTTTTTTTTTTGAGGGCAGTGTCATTGGCCCTCATATGTGGGACCCAACCGGGGCCGCTGGCTTCCTAAGCCAGTGCTTAACCACCGCGCCACTCAGCCGGCCCTCACACTGTTTATTTTTTAATGGGCTTCATGTGGAGGAGACTTTCAAACTGTGCTGGAGTCACAGCATCACAAATGTCACAGCTCCTGAGCAAACACCCTGTAAGGAATTCCTACCTTCTTACTCCTCTCCATCCTTTGGCCTGATGGAAATTTTCACTGTGGATTTAAGTTTCTATTTCCACGCTGTGGTTGTGCCAAGTGGTGAGCCCATTACCTAGGGCTGTTGAATTTTCCATTGTGTTGGGGCAGGGGAATGGAGCACCTTGACGTAGAGCATCATCAGTACTGGTTTTCTTCTTTACCATTGCTTAACTCTACTTCTAACTATGCTGATGAATCTCACCAAGGAGAAAGAAAAATGTTTTGTGTACTGTTTCCATAATGATACAGCACTATCTAATGATTTCCCCTGTGGAATGTTGCCACGTAAGTCAATTCTATCTAGAAGGAAATTCAAATAAGACCTCTAATTCGGTTGGGTATTTACTACCAATTTACCATTGGTGATTTAATCAAAAACATTTGAGCATCTATGTTTAATTTAACATGATCACAACTGTTCTATTATTCCCCTTCCTCACTTCTCTGTGTTAGGTAAAGCCACTCCTTCTAAAGCCACTAGCATAGATCTCCAAGATGTCAAACACACACACACACACACACACACACACACAGGAAGGGAGTAGTTTGCCAACCTGCCTCACCTAAATAAGCAGAGCACCTGAGAAATACAATGCTTAAACCACTAACGCACATGGAGCATAGACATACAGACGTTTATCAGTAGATTTATTCCTGCCCCTCAAATGTATATTAGAGAGTGCTGCTAGACCCTCATTGATATAACTAAATATATTTTTTAAATCCTAAGAAACTTCTGATAATCATCGCAGAGAAAGAGTGAATGATATGAGTATCAGCTCTGACAGGAGCAAAATGTGACTTAAAGAAAAGTTAAAATTAAAAGTCCAGGGTCATTGTTTGGTTTGGTTATTTAGTGAAAGAAGTTGACCCCAATAACCATTCATACTATGTAAGTCTCAGTTGAGCATAGGTGGGCTAGATATAATTGTGCTGTGTCTGACGTATTTGATCTGCCCATATGTAGCTAATTATACAAAAAAGGGTTGGGACAGACATCAGGACTTGATGTCAGATTCTATCCTATAACTGTATATAAATACTTCCTAAATCCAAGTTGAAATTTTCATTAGGCTCTAATGAAAATATGTGACCCCTTTTTATTATTCTGTATTCATATTTGTCCAATAAATACTTTTCCAGAATATATAAGTCCCACAGATTTGCACAGATACTGTCATCTCTTCTAAAAATCAACTTCATTCAAGAGGCTTGGAACCACAGACACACAATGTCCTTAATAGTATATTCAGTTTTAGTGGTGGTACAAGTTTTGCTAGGTTGAGTTTTCTTCAGATTACTTATGCAGCCATGTCACATGGCAGGAACCTAGCAAAATAATTTTATGGCTTGTATAGCATTAAGTTTGCCTTAGCCAGCAAACAAGAAATACATCAAATTTATTGTGGACATACAGACAAAGATGCAGTTTCCCACAGTTATTCTTGAAATTGAAAGTGTTTTAAGGTATGTATATTCTCTTTCTTTCTCTGACCTTTCTAGGGAGGTTCAACCAGGATATAAACACAGTAAATCTAATTAATTCAGATTCCACTCCTTTGTACCTTTTGTATTTCAGGAAAGAGCCAGGTATGATGTTTCAACTTTGCAATCTGTCTCTTTTTGGCATTTATTTTAAAAAGCTGCTTTCAACTAACATCTAACATTTTACACCTCCTTTTATATACAAATATTTGATATAGTAATGGTAAATTTATATCTATACATTAAAACAAATCTCCTGAGGCCCTTAATTGGATTCAACTTGGATTTGTTTTAATTAATGATACTTGAAATTACTTAAATGGCATTTCAAAGAGAACTTTCATGTTCTAAAGTTCTCAATAAGTGACTCAGGCTGGCTTTCCAGTTAGTCTGAATCAGTAGGGATGAATTAATATTAATTTTCTTTGGGTAACCTGTAAGGGTTCAGAACTCAGTCTGGAGCCCAACTATCTGAGGACAAACTAATAAGCTCTGTGACATCTTAGGTAAGTGATTTCAATCCTCTGTGCTTCAATTTCCCCATCTATCAAATGGGAATACTAATAGTACCTACTCCACAAAGTTGCCAATATTCAATGTGTTAACCTTTTAAACTACCTAGCACATAGTAATCACTACACACATTTTTAAATTTTGTATTAACAATTACAACTTACTAATTTTGCTTTAGTTACCTTTAAGGCCTGAATGAAATGAAGTACACAGGGCTTACCTGTACCAACTGTTTAGCTTCTTGCAGTGCTACCTCTGGTATAGCAACAGTTATGGTTTGGGGTGGATCTATTTCATTTTTATGTTCTTTAGTATGTATTCACATATCAAACATCTCTTCTATGTATTATTAGAAAAAACAAACATAAGACTTGTCATTAAAGACGAGTAGTGACAGCTAAAGTCCAAGTTTGTGTACTACTCACCTGGAGAAGAAGCCCAGTGTGGACACCTCAGATTTCCAGGTCACTTGAACAGGATGGTCCCCTGAGCCATGCAGATCTTGAGGACCCTACTGTCATTAGACCTTACTGTCATGAGGCAAACTCTGCTGGTCCTATCAGTGTGAGCACTGTGGCTCCAAACACTGGGAGTCACATGGATCTTATAGCCATGCATACCCCCCCACCACGTGGCAGGCCCAGGCCTACAGGCCACATGAACATGGCAGCTCCCAAGCCATAAGAGGATGTGATCCCTACCTTCAAGTGACAGCCCTCCCCACCCCCATACTTCCTATCAGACCCACCCTCCCTCCCATCAAGTGAGCATTGCTGGCTCCAAGAGCTGTGGGTCATGTGGATCCTGCAATCATGCAGATGATACAGCTATGGGGCAGGCCCAGACTTACAGACTGGGTCAGTGCCATGGGCCCTTGAACCCCTAGGTCATGTGGTCCCTCTGACTAACAACTACTATCAGGTGGTAGGCTCAGCTCTTCCAGTTATATGAACATCATGGGCTCTTGAATCCTGCAGTTCTCATGGATCCTGCTGTCAGGAGGCCTTTAGCCTCATAAGGTGGCCTCAACCCTCTCATTCATGTGAGCACTGCAGACATCATTGTTGGTGAATCATATGAACACGTACCTCCTATGGTCATGTGGCAGACTCAGCCTTCTCAGTCAGGTGAAGACTGTGGGCTGCTGGACCCTGCAGGTCATGTAGATCTAGTGGTCATAGGACCCCCTATGGTTATGTGTCAGACCCAGCCCTTTAAGTCTGTTGGAATTCTGAACTATACTGAGCTTAGCTTTCTGCAGGTTCAGATACTGAAGACCCTTAGAACTATGGTCCACATTAACTCAAGCCAAACTTTGGTGAGACTGGCTCAGATCCCAATTTTTCCATGAACTTTTACTTTCTGCTGAGAAGCGGTATTCTAGCAAGAGAGGCACTGGCCAGTACTATAAGTTTTTGCAGAGAACTGGGCGCTAGGGGACAGCCAAGCAACCTAAGGCCAAGGCCTGGCCAAATGGAAGAGGGCCTAAAAGAGGGTTAGGTAGAAGTTGGGGGACTTCTGAATGGAGCCAATATTTTGTGCACCCCGCAGAGAAATGTGTGCCACCTGATTCTGGACTCTGAAACTGTTGTTGGTAGAAACTGGTGGAAGAGAAAACACTAGGAGGAAGGGGGCTTATTTATTTATTTATTTATTTATTTATTTATTTATTTATTTATTTTTGTGAGGGCAGTGTCACTGGCCCTTGTATGTGGGACCGAACCAAGGCCACTGGATTCCCAAGCCAGGGCTTAACCACCACACCACTTTGCTGGCCCTGGAAGGGAGCTTATTGACTTGCATATCATCTGTCAGGAACAAGGCTCTAGAAGCTTGTGGAAGGTGATGCTCTGCCCTTTCCTGCCCCCGTTTCCACAATAAAGCTCTATCCTTGCCTACCACCTTACCATATTCACTGTTGTGCAGTGAAATGGCCATAGTCACTTGTATTTGCTGTATCAATTTCCTCTCCTTCTACTTATACCTTCACCCACTGTATGATGAGCTCCTCTGCTCATGCTGTTATTAGAGACAACAGAGACTTCCCACATGCCAATTTCTACGGACATCCGAATCATCTTAATTTTGGTATGGCATATGATTCTGTAAAGATTATCTTTACGGTCTTGATTTATTTTCTCAATAAACATTGTAAATATATGATCAGGCAGAAGCAAAGCAGAGGAGGAGAAGGGAGAAATAGAGAAAAAAACTTAAAAAAAATTTTTTTTTTATTTCAATAGAAATGTCCAGAAATAAAAAAGCCAGCATATGAAAATTCAGAATTTCTTTCCTATACTTACTTTTTAGTTCAGTAGTTTTAAAAAGTACATATTGGGGGGGAGGGGGGTTTAGGGGAGGACAATAATCTTTTTGTGCCTAGGATCTCTAAATGGCTTAACTAGTCCATCCAGATACTATTCTTTCCTGGTTTTCCACTAATTTTATAACCATTGCTTCTTAGACTCTTTCCTCAAGACTCCATAGTTTCCTTCCTGTGAGAAAATAATAATGAACTGTTTTAAGAAAACTATAGTAAAACCTACAATTATGTGTTCTTGCTCAGAATAATAGGACACTTCCACTCATAATTCATTGGCCAGAACTATTCAGTGGCCCCTCCCAAACCAAGAATGTCAAGAAGTATTGTCCAGGACTTCTGTTAAAATGGCGGAATAGACAGATGCTGTGCTAACTGCCTCCCAGGATCACACCAAAATTACAAACAAATTATACAGCATTCAACCCTGGAGGTCCCCGGAACACTAGATGAACAGAACCACTAAACGAAGAACTTAAAGAGGAGGCTGTGTCAGGTCTGGTAGTACGGGCAGAGATGAGAGAGGGTGAACCCCGTGAGGGAAGCCCCAGCTGTGTGGGGAGGCTTCTCCAGTTGGGGGAGAGACCCTCCAGCCGCACACCACGCTCACCAGCCCAGAATTCCTTTGCCGGGAAGAGAAGTTCCAAGAGAGCTGGCAGTAAATTAGTGAGGACTCTCTTTGCTCAGCTCAGTGAGTCTAAGAGCGGCTAGAGAATCAGTGGGGCCGGGACACGGGCTTGCTCGCCAGTGAGCTCTTACCTGGTGCCTGGTGGAGGGAGTGGCTGTGTGAGCCAGGCCCGGGAGCCTAGGGGGACGGACTGAACTGAGCACCTTTGGTGCAAAGGCTGGAGGTTTTTAGACTGTTGTCCCCATGGTGTGGAGCCTGCATGGGAGTGGTGTAAGGAGGGCGCCATTTTGTCAGGTTGGGGCTTCCCACAGAGGGTCAGGTCCGGGACGTCATTGGCCTGGTGGAATTGGTGCAGAAGTGCGTGTGTGCGTGCGCGCGCGCCTGCGGCCTTGTATCCACACCCTCTGCCCAGCTTATATTGCGTTGCCAGGGAAACGCTAGGCGGGTGCCCTCCAGCTCCAACACACTGCTCACTGAGACCCGGGAGTGCATGAGCCGCCTTGGATCCCCACCCTCCACCCGGCTTGTGCTGCGTTGCCAGGGTAACGCCTGGCAGGCGTGCTCTGGCTCCAACAGGCTGCTCACTGAGGCATGGGAGTGCACGAACTGCCTCGGGTCCTTGATCTCCTCACTGCGCTTACAGAGTTGCCAGGCTGGTGATTGGTTGTCGGGCTGCTAGCCTGATCTGCGAGCGGATGATTGGGACAGGCTGGGACTGGGAGTTTTCCTGGGAGTGTTGGGCCATGAGCTGTGTGCCTGTGTGATCCAGCCAGGGCTCTCCTGGTGATCTATCTAATACATCAAAGCAATCCCAGAGCGACAGCCAGAATGAGGAAACAAAGAAAATTCTCAAAAGTTAAAGATCAGAAGAAACCTCTAGAAATGGAACTAAATGAAACAGAGGGATCCAACCTTTCAGAGACAGAGTTTAGAACACTGATGATAACAATGTTTAACAAACTTAGTGAGGACATAAGGATAGAGAAATTATAAAAAAACAACCAGTTAGAACTAAAGAATACAATAACTGAAATGAAGAACACACTCGAAGGAATCACCAGTAGAGTAGATGAAGCAGAGGAGCAGAGCAGCGATTTGGAAGACAAAATAGCAGAAATCACCCAGTTGGCACAACAAAAAGACCAAAGAATAAAAAACAATGAAAATAGATTAAGAGCCCTATGGGACAAGGTGATGTGCCACAACCTTCGAATCATAGGGATACCAGAAGGAGAAGAGAAGAAGCAAGGGGTTCTAGAATGTATTTGAAAAAATAATGACTGAAAACTTCCCTACCCTGGTGAAGGAAATCAACATACATGCCCAGGAAGTGCAGAGGGTTCCAAACAAGCTGAACCCAAACAGGTCCATACCAAGACACATCATAGTTAAAATGGCAAAGGTTAAAGACAGAGTCAGAATCCTAAAAGCAGCAAGAGAAAGACAGCAGGTTACATACAAAGGAACTCCTATTAGACTAACAGCTGACTTGTCTATAGAAACTCTGCAGGCCAGAAGGGAGTGGCAGGAGATATTCAAAGTGATACAAAATAAAGGCCTACAACCAAGACTGCTCTACCCAGCATGGCTATCACTTAAAATTGAAGGAGAAATAAAGAGCTTCTCAGAAAAGAATAAGCTTAAGGAATTCATTACCACCAAGCCAGCATTGCAAGAAATGTTAAAAGGGCTTTTTTAAACAAAAGAAAGGGGTAAACAAGCTAACCCAGGAAGACCAGGAATACAAATAACAAAATGGCAATACATATGCACCTATCAATAATCATTTTAAATGTGAATGGGCTAAATGCTCCAATCAAAAGAGAAAGAGTGGCTGGGTGGATAAGAAAATAGGACACATGTATATACTGTTTACAGATGGAATAAGATATTTCATGCAAATGGAAATGAGAAAAAAAAAGCTGGATTAGCAGTACTTATTTTGGACAAAATAGACTTTAAAATGACTACAATAAAAGACAAAGAAGGGCACGATAACCCTAATAAAAATCTATGCACCCAACATAGGAACTCCTAATTACATATAACAGATTTTGACAGACATAAAGACAGAGATCAACAGTAACACTATCATAGTAGGGGACTTCAACACCCCATTGTCACCAATGGACAGACCCTTTAGACAGAAAATCAACACAGAAAGAGGGGCCTTAAATGACACTTTAGACCAGCTGGACTTTGTTGATATTTTTAGAGCATTTCAAACTCAAAAACCAATATACATTCTTCTCAAGTGCACATAGGACATTTTCCAAGTTAGACCACATTAGGCCAGAAAACAAGTTTCAGTAAATTTAAGAAGTTTGAATTCATATCAAGCAGATATAAAGGAAAAACTGATGGTTGCTGGCTGGGAGGGAGCGGGAATGAGGGAGAGGGGGAAGGTTTTGGAGAGTGTAGGGTGGGTGACTACAATGTTGCCACAGGGATATGGGGGCAGTTCTGGGAATGTAATTGATAATGTTGTGAAGACACTATTATATTAAGTGAAATAAGTCAGTCAGAGAAAGACAAGTACCATATGATCTCACTTACATATGGAATCTGAAAAACTGAATGAATGAGCAAAGGAAACAGAAACAGTCTCATAGAGGAAAAACAGGGTTGCTAGCTGGGAGGGGGTTGGGGATGAGGGAGAAGGGGAAGAGATTAGACAGCATAAATAGACAACTACAATATTGCCACAGGGATATGAAACACAGTTCAGGGAAAATAATAATGTTGTAAAAATTTTGTGGCGTGTCAGATGGTCACATGTCTTGTTAGGGAGACCGCTTCATGGATGGAGTAGAGGCTTGATCACTGCACTGTACACCTGAAGCTGATGTTGTATAATATTGTATGCCAACTGTAACTGAATATATAGATAGTCACAGGATGTGGAGTATACTGTAGAAGGGAGTCGAAGGAATTTTAATAGATATGTATGATATGGGCAGGGAGGAGTGGGGTGGCGAACTGGGGGAGGGGGGCTATCACTTTGAGGGGTAAAAAGTATAACTATTGCATTGTGTTGTACACCTGAAACTAATTTTAAAAAAAATGTTTATTTCACAATAAAAGATTTAAAATTTAAAAAATAATAAGAAAAGCAAAAAAAGAAGAAGTATTGTCCTACCAAGTGCTTGGAACAGGAGATAAATAAAAATACTTGGCAAACATCCCCAATGGCTACCACATGAAGAAATTAAAGCTCAGAGAAATTAAGCACTTGCCTAAAATCACATAAGCAGCAAATGACAGAGCCAGAATCCAGATATATAATATGATTTCAAAGTTCATGTTTCTACTCTTTTTTCTATTGGGTTGTCGGAAAAGCCATGACGCATTTTTGCAACAAAAAAAAGAAAAAATACGTCATGACTTTTCTGACAACTCAATACATTGTATGCTATCATCTTAAGTGAAGTTCATATGTAATAGAAATCCTTTTAGTTCATGTTGTAATTCCCTCTCCCTCAATTATCTGGAATTGAATAAACATGATGATATTGGTTAAAATCCCCAGCATCAATAACCTGCAAATCTTTACCAAGCAAATAAATATATTGAATATTTTAATATCCATCATTCAGTGATAAACTTACAAAATAAACCCTAATTATATTCACTATTTCCAAAGAAATAAATGATAACAATAAGGGCACAAATGAATGAAATTGATAACAGATGCAAAAGAGCTTATTAATAATACTAGCTATTGGTACTTTGAAAAGATAATAAAAACCCCTCTGGCACAATTGATCAAGAAAATAAAAGTGCAGGCAAAAATCAACAACATTAGGAATAAAAAGGATGTCATGATTGAAGTTACTGCAAAGATTTTAAAAATAAAATAGCATGAAAAATTGCACAAACAATTTAAAAATTTGGATAAAATGGATATATTACTGGAAAAAATATTAACTTTGTCAATTTAGTCAAGAAAAATAGAAAATCTTTAAAATTATAATTACTTGTAGAGATCAATAGATAAAAATTTTCAAACAAAAAAGATCAAGTACAGATGGTTCTACTGATGAACTTTTGGTAGACAGGATTTTAGGCCCCCATCATAGCCCTAATGTTATGGCTATGAATATGTTATATTACAAGTCAAAAGAGACTTTACTGATGTAATTAAGGCTGCCAATCAGCTTACTGAAGGAAACAGAAATTCAGTCCTACAGGTACATAGAACTGAATTCTGACCACAATCCGATGAGCCTCAAAATGGATTCTATCCAAGAAGCTCCAGAAGGGAAAACAACCCTGCTAACACCTTGCTTTTAGCCTGTAATACTCAAAGCAGAGAAAGCAGCCATGCCCACCTGACTTCTGACCTACTGAACTATGGATAATAAATGGGTGCTGTCTTAAGATGCTGAATTTTTGGTAATTATTTATCTCAGCAAGAGAAACCTAATACAGAACTTTCCCCTAACACATAATAAGGAAAAGATAAATCAATCTTATGGAATATATTTCAAGGAAGAAAAATAGGCATCACTCCCAAACTTAATTTATGAGTCTGGTATAACCTTGATGCAAAAGCTAGATAAAAAACAAAAGATGACACATAAAATTATGAGCCAATCTCAATTAGGAAATAAATGCAAAATATGTAAATGAAATAGTAGCAAACTAATCCAGCAATGAATAAAAAGGATGATACAATATGACAAAGTTGTGTTTATCTAAGAATGCAAGGTTGGTTTAACACTAGGAAAGCTATAATAAAATTTGCCATACTAACAGAAAAAAAGGAAGGAATAAAAGAATGATTATCTCAAAACAGCCAGGAAAAGAGAGATCTAATCAAATTAGCTGAAATAAAACAATAACAAGAAATCTCAGGAATAGAAGGATATTTCTTTTAAATAAGTCTGATACAGACTGTAAACAAGAATCTACTTTCACTTTCTGCTGAAACCTCACTGAAACAACATCAAAGATAAACAAATTATGGTCTGTCCATAAAGTGAAATATTACGTAGAAAAAGAAAAGGGGCACAAATATGGACTAATATCAAAAACATAATGCTGACTGAATGAAGACAAACAAGTACATGATTCCATTTATATGAAATTCTAGAATAGGCAAAACTATTTTATAGTGATAGAAAGCAGATCAAGGTTTACCTGGGGCCAGGGAGATGGAGAGGATTAATTGGATATCTTTTGTAGTGTTTTAAATGTTTTACATCTCGATTACAGTGGTGATTTAGGTGACCAATATAAAGGCTTCTTTTTAATTTGCTTTAACGTACACAAATGTGTATTATTTTTGCTTTTAGGAAGATTTTATTTTTGGAGAGTTTTTTCATAAAACTATTTTATAAATCCATAAATAAAATAAATCCAATTTGTTGGTCAGTGAAATAATTTTCCAACTATTATTTAACTTTAGTTGATTTTTAGAACCCCTTTCACTCTCAAGCGTAGTAATAAATTATATGTTTCACTTGTAGTTACCACATGGAGATATAGGCCTACAGAAGTTACGAAATTTGTGCAACTGGTGCAGCTAGGATTCAAATCCAGGTTTGTTCCTTCTCACAGTCTTCATTGTCCCATGCCTCAGCAATGACCACTCTGCCTAGCACACAGAAATAAGTAAGTGATATATTGTGGTACATGTGTTTATGGAGATGTGAACATACTGTGAAGGGCAAAAGAGCAAATTATTTTTCTTGGGAGATTATGGCAGACTATAAAGAGATCTTGAGGGCCGGCCAAGTGGTGCGGTGGTTAAGAGCTGGCTTGGGATGCCAGCGGCCTGGGTTCAGATCCCACATATGAGGGCCAGTGACACTGCCCTCTAAAAAAAAAAGGGTGTGAGCTGAGTTCTGAGCAACAGTAGTTCGATGCCCAGCCTGAGTTGAGCTGCCGCTAATCTGCCAACAGGTGGCAGATGGCTCAAAAAAAGAGATCTTGATAAGTCTAGTTAGACTGGTGGTAGAAGAAGGTTACCAGTAGAGATGGAAATGCAGTAGAGAAGAGGACAGCCAAAGGCATAGAGACTTGGAAAAACAGGGATGAAAATGAAAGGGATCCTAAGCAAAAAGAATGCAACACCATAGAAGGAAATAAACAAGGAACGAGACACAGAAATACAGAGAAAAATAAATCCCTAAAGAGACCATATTACTGAGAGAAACCTAATAGAGATACCAGGAAAGGGAAATCTGTTAGGTTGATCTACAAATGGAGGGAGAAAATATGAGGGAGAGGAAAGGGGCCTTAGAAGGAGATTGTGTGTGTGTGTGTGTGTGTGTGTGTGTGTGTGTGTATTTCTACTATGGGAGAAACGTGGAAAAGTATGAAGAAAGTGGAAGAAAGATGGGGATAAACTGGAGAAATAAAAAGGAAGAGAGAACTGATGACTAGTGTGGAAAAGGTGTGAGGAAAATCGAAGAGATGTATGGACTTTGGGAAAGCGAACACAGAAACGAAAAGTGAAAAGGGGGAGAGAAAAAAAGGGAATACAGAAATGGAGAGGAGGACTGAGAAAAGAGGTGGACTAGAAAGAAAAGAACAGTCAATGGAATTATAATTGATATGTATGATATCCGTTGGGAGGGAGTGGGGTGGCAGATTGGGGGAGAGGTTGTCACTTTGACGGGTAAAAAGTATAATTCTTGCACTGTGTTGTACACCTAAAACTAATTAAAATAAATAAATAAAATAAAAATAAATAAAATTAAATAAAATTTAAAAAGAATAAAATTCTGACACATGCTAAAAAAAAATGAAGAAGCATTGCTGGGTATTATAACATTAACCCCTACCATCACTGCCTACCCTTGACATTTTATCAAGAGCCCACAGTAAGGATTTAGATACGAATAGTGTTTCCCTTTAATGGGACATGAGGAGATGCGTTAAGGCAGGCTGTATTTTCCAGCAATGGCCGCTACATCTGCCATCCGTACCCTTTATGTAACCTAACACTCCTCCCGTTGACTTGTAGGATTCATGTCTTCTTCCCTTGATCTAGGGCAGACATTTGTGACTACCACATAGCAGAATTCACTATGTAACTTCTGAGGCTAGAATATAAAAATGCCATGCACTTCCACCTTGCTCTCTTGGGACACTCACTCTTGAAACCCAGCCACCATGCTATCAGGAGGCCCAAATTAGCCCATATGAAGAGACATATGGAGAGGCCACATGCAGCCCAGCTGATGAGCAGAAGATGACAGGTGTGCCAGAGGATTGCACACCTCACCTGCCAAGTCACCCCAAACCTTTGAGTCTTCCCAGCTGAGGCCCCAAACATTGTGGAACAAAGTCCAGCTGTCCCTGCTGTGTAGTATCCAAATTTCTGACCCATAAAATCCATAAACACAATAAAATTGTTTGCTTCACATTTCTTAATTTCAAGATAAAACAACTTAACTTAGTAGCTGGAACTCAAGCTCCAGAGGATTCAGCTTCATGAAGACCATTCTCATTTTGTTCTCCCTCCCTGGAATGCCCTTTATTTTCTTCTTTACCTGGATAACTCTGTCTCATCCTTCAAGAATTAGCTCCATCTCCATCTCCATAAAGTCTTTCTTGACCAGTCCGCCCATGGAGACCTGATCCTCCCTTGGTCTCTAGAAAGATGTAACATGGTATTGAGGAAATAGATGTGGAAATCTAGTTTTGACATCAGAAATATCTGGGAATGCTCACTGCGCTGATGTTTGTGATCATGAACCGGAGGCAACCTAAATTTCCATCACTAGAAGATGGATCAAATAAATTAAGATGCATCTAAACAATGGAATAGTGTGGAGGCATTTAAAAAGAATGAGGAAACCGTGTACTGATGAAGAAGAACCAGCAGAGTCAGCAGACATATATCAATACGTCCTTAATATAACATTGAGGAAAATAAATTACAGAATGGCAAATTATTGTAAAATAAAGATTAAAAAAAGAACATATGGGGGATTGAAACATTATACATTTATACACTTAGGTATGTTCATATACATGTATATGTATATATACACATGTGTGCATGTGTATGTGTGTGGGGGTGTATGTATGCATGAAGGAAGAGAAAAGAGACAGCAAGGTAAAGAAATGACTGAGCAATCAATATTTAAAAGAGATAATTGAAGAGAAAGACATCCATAAAATTATCTATCTAGAATAAATAGCTGCTTCTATATTTTTCTTAGGAGAAATTATTTAAAATCATGTAATTGGATTATTCCAATAGATTACAAAGTTGTTTATTTTAATCATCCTTACATTCACTCAACAATAATTTATTGAACCTCTCACTACATACCAGTCAGTGAATTCAAAAAGTACCTGTTAGGGCCAGCCGAGTGGCGTGGTGGTTAAGCGCTGGCTTGGGAAGCCGGCAGCCCCGGTTCGGGATCCCACATATGAGGGCCAGTGACACTGCCCTCAAAAAAGAAAAAAAAAAAGTACCTGTTATAATCTTCTCATCCATATAAAGTAAAATTTTTAAAAAATTGATATATCCCAGAATCTTCAAATAGCAAATACAAGAAATCACAGCGCTCTAGTTAAAATACCAACTGAAGGACATATTTCTTCACCAACAGCTCAGTAATTTCAAACTATTCTCTTCCCTCTGCATATCCCCGAGAGCCAGCTGCAAGAACGGCAGGTCACAGAGACTGAAGGAAATGTCACTCTAAGAGATAAAAGAGGTGAGGAGCAAGGCTGTGGGGTAGAAACCAAGAATCATGGCCATTAGGTTTTCACCATCCCTGAGTACATTGCCCTGCTCAGTCCCCTAGAGTGTATGAGATGTGTGGCCTCTGGAAATGTATCTTACAAGGGCATACACCAGCTTGACATCTTCATTTCTTCATAATTGGAAAAGCCAAAGCTCTGACTTGCATTTTGATCTGTAGTCCTCAGGAGTCTTCCCAGAGACTTTATAAATAATCAACTTTCAGGGCTGGCTGAGTGGCGTGGTGGTTAAGCGCTGGCTTGGAAAGCCAGCGGCCCCGGGTTCAGGTCCCACATATGAGGGTAGTGACACTGCCCTCAAATAAATAAATAAATAAATAAATAAATAAATAATCAATCAACTTTGATTCTTCCCAAATCTGTGATTCTGTCTTGCTAATAGCTTGTACCAAAACAAATGCACAGAAGTTCATAGGAACTCTATCACACGTATCACTGCTTTTAATTATCAGGACATTAAAAGTTTGTCAAAGGTTATATTAAGTGTATTTGAAATTTCTATAATATTGAATGAGATCTACAAGTAAACATTATTTTAAACACCTAAGTTTAGGGTGTCAGGACACCCCATTCACAGAAGCTTTATAAATTTGGGAGCTATTATCTTAAAAGTCTTTTAAGTACAGGCAATTAGTCTCTAATTAGTTCCTTTCTACTCCAGCTTCTCTCCAATGCCCACAGTCCCACTCCCCCAACCCACCTTCAATAAAGTGACTATACTTCTGTTTCCCAAGACCTACCTGAACAGTGTTATTTAAACCTATCCCAAAAGAAACGATCAAATCACCAGTAGAGCTTTTGGTTTCACCATCATCCTAAATACGAATACTTGCAGATTAAATTTGGCATCTCCAAAGATTCTCCAAGGCCAGATGATTTCACTTAAGTTTTTTTTTTTTTAGAACCTTTTAAGATAACTACCCAATGCATTTACAAAGTCAGAGTAACCATTTATTAAAAAGCAAAATTCAACATAGTAATTTTAAAGATCTACTTGGTTTTATTAAGTGATTTGTGAACTGGGCAGCATCTCATCTAGGAACTAGGAAGTCTCCGAGGGGCTGTACAAAACGGAAGGTATTTATAGGAAAAAGGGTGGGGCAAGGGAGTTATTAATAGAAGAAAACAAAGGATTGTTTTTCTACCTGGACAACTTTTGGAGTGGGGGTTAGGGAACAGGAAGGATTTTTACCATGCAGATTGCCTCTTCTTTCTATGGGGAACAAAGAGGGCCCAGGTGACATTGGTGTCTCCCAGAAAATTCCAGACTGGTTGATTAAGAGTACGTTTCCGAGAGAGTTTAAAACTACAATTAGTGGGCCGGTCCAGTGGCGCGGTGGGTAAGCGCTGGCTTGGCAGCCCCGGTTCGGTCCCACATATGAGGGCCAGTGACACTGCCCTCAAAAAAAAAAACAAAACAAACTGCAATTAGATCAGGTACTAAATCCAAGTTTGGTATCATGGGCTTTTAGTACGATTGATGCCATTTGGGGCCTGTGGTTTTCTCTTTAACACCTCATAATAAATCCTGATGATTATAGTTCAAAAAAGATTAATTTCACATCTGAACAGAGATGTAAGACCCTGAATAAAACCCTGGAAAAGAAAATTCAGTAATAAAAGAATCACTCACCATGATCAAGTGAGGCTTATCTTAGGAATGCAAAGAAGATCTACTCCTAGGCAATTTATCAACATAATATATCATGCCAATAGGTCACATAATCATTTTTTGAGATTCACAATAGAAGCCAAAAACATTCACTATACATTCCTTATTTTAAAAAAGTATATAATCACTGCAAACCTATCAGAAAGGATAAAATCAAAGAGACTGATAATGCCAAGTGGTGGGGATGATAAAAAGCATTTGCGACTCTCCTCTCATGATCAGTCTAGGGATGAATATGCAAGCAAGCTAAACTCTCCAAATGCCTTCCCTGAGACATGAAGGGGCTTAATGGCTTGTGGCACTATTGTCTGCCATTTGGAGAAAAGTTGTCTATGTCTACAGTGGGGAAATGATGAAAACAGATAATTTCTCCCACTCTACTGCAGTCTTGGTTTCCCTTCTGCCCTGGAGAAAAGCTTCCCTCTTTTGTTTCCTAGTTTGCCAGTTATGTGGTTCCATCTCTCTCCCTCCCTTTAAAATAATCAAAGTGCAATGCAAAGGACAACAATCCAGAGAAATGTCTCTGTCTCTGGTGACAGAGATAGAAAAATACATATAATGGGTAACCATCGTATATACAGAAGGTGCCAAAAAATGTATACACATTTTAAGAAAGGAGAAAGCTGTATTAAAATTACATTGATGGTAACCACTTCGAGCATCTCTTGTAATTGCAGAAGTCAAACATGACTTATATTCATATTTTGTTATTGGTATACAATTTTAATACAGTATTTTCCTTTCTTAAAATGTGTATACATTTTTTTTACGCCCTCTGTATATTGACAGATTGAAGGATGCCCACATACCTGGTAAAACATTCTTTCTGGGTATGTCCGTTAGTGTGTTTCTGGAAGAGATTACCATTTGAATCTGTACATTGAGTTAAGAGATCTGCCCTCACCAATGTGGGTGAGTATAATCTAATCCCTTGAGAGCCTGAACACAATCAAAAGGAGGAGGAAGGGTGCATTTGCTCTTTGTTTGAGCTGGGATATCCATCTTTTGCACTCAGACATCAGCAGTCCTGTTTCTTGGGCCTTGAACTAGAACTTACACAATCAGCTCTCCTGGTTCTCAGGCATTCAGACTTGGACTGAATTATACCACCGGTTTTCCCGGTTCTCCAGCTAGCTGGCAGACAGCAGATTGTGGGACTTCTTGTCCTCCATAAACACATGAGCCAATTCCTATAATATATCTCCATATATAGATACAGATATAGATAGATATAGATATAGATACAGGCAGAGGCACACATACAGATACAGATACAGATATAAATATAGATCTCCTACTGGTCCTGTTTATCTGGACAACCCTGACCAACACAACATATAAGAGAGAGAGACAGATGACCCTGCAGTATTGATTCACAGAGCAGTATTATCTGAACACAGATTCACTTTTGGAATTTTCATTAATATAAAACCATAAATTTCCATTTATCTGCAAGCCCATTTGAATTGTTTCTCTTACTGTCGATGCAAGAAACTTCCAAACTTGTAGAGAATTTTTAATAAGTTTATTTGAGCCAAACAGAGGACATGCCTAGAAGCAAGATCGCAAGTTGAGATCTAAATGTTCCAGAGAATGACAGTTTTGCAGTTTCTTTTATACATTTGGAATTAAGGAGGGAATGTAAGGAAGATTACATGAAGATTGGAGAAAGCAAGGTATAGGGTAGTCAACAAGATTATGTGTTCCCTTGAGGGTGGTTGCCCCTCTCCGGTCTAAAAAGAGGATTACTCTGACATTTCAAAGGTGTGCTAACCTAGATGCACAAGAACAATGGGTAGGCCTGGCTTAGAGCAAAGAGAAATCTTTTACTAAAGAAGTTATATGCCTGGGGCGTGACTACTCACCATGACCTGTCCAGTTAGGAATTTATTATCAGATCACGCTGTCAGGCTACTTTCAGTCAGATTTATTACAGAGCTCCTTTTTCATCCACATTGCTTTCATGGGAATTCTCACCAATGGAGAAATAATTTTACATTAGATATACACTACATAAATTGAGCACCTATTATGAACAAAAAGCTATACAACATAAATATAACAAAGCTTCGGCCCTCAATGTTAATGGATGATTAGTCCAAATATGTTAAAAAGACTAATAATATCCAGGGTGAACTGAATTTCAAAACAATGCTTCATAACAGGTGATTTTATCTAGTGATGACAACTTGAAAGACCCTTCCTTAAGGAGATAGGGACAATTCTATTAATTATTAAAACTTTTATTACTGAAATACGAGTAAGTATCTAGTATTAAAAGATAAGGTTGCATCTTCATACACCAAACGCCTGTCTGAAAAGTGACATATTCAGTCACTCAACCTGTCAGTTTGTGTTCACAATGTAACTATGATATTTTTAAAAACTGAATTATCTGAAGAAGATGTTGTATATATCCACAATGGAATACTACTCTGCCATAAGAAAAGATGAAATAGTGCCATTTGCAACAACATGAATGGATCTTGAGATTATTATGCTAAGTGAAATAAATCAGACAGAAAAAGTCGAGAACCATATGATTTCAATGATATGTGGCATATAAAACTGGAAATAACAAAGGAGCAAGACAAACAAACGAAGAAGCAAAAACTCATAGACAAAGGCAATAGTGTTGTGGTTACCAGAGGGTAAGGGGGTGAAGGTGGTGGTAGATGAGGGTAAAAAGAATCAAATATATGGTGATAGAAGGAGAACTGACTCTGGGTGGTGAGCACACATGTGATATATAGATGATGCATTACAGAATTGTACACCTGAAACCTGTGTAACTACCAGCAATTGTTACCCCAATAAACTTTAATTAAAAAAAAAACTGAATTATCTTATTGGTTTAGAATAATGACACAATCCTGATATTATTTCTCTGCAATAGTCAAGAAATGAGTGAGATATTTAAAAGGGATATGTTGTCTTAAACCTCCAGAAATCTATTGTTCTCATACCAACATCATTCCCTCTGGAATCTGAACATTTAAATGCCAAACATATTCTTATGCCATTAATATTGTACTGATATATAATATGAAAATTATATATATATATATATATCTCCAAATATATATATATATCCAACAGGATTTCTGAAGTTCCATGTAGCTACTTTGATTCTTTAATTTCTATCACCTATGAGTAGCACACTTGCATAATCTTATTACAGACACATCATGAGCCATTCATAATTGACAGTTCACGAAACTGAAGAGTAGTCAAAATCCCATTAGTTTTACTTCTGGGGAAAGCTAATTATTGCATAGTTTCTAGGAAAGCATATTGACAAGTTGAATGAAATGAATGGTTCTCATATTAAATTCTCCTAGAAAGGAAAAGCAAGGTGATTCCTCTTTAATTTTCATAATGTGACTTCTCCTATTCAAAATGGTAGAAATTTCAGCATTTCTAAAGCTATCTGGAATTTGTCCCTAAAGGTCTTTTAAATTGAGGTGTGGAATATTTTTTTAAAATAATTTGTTACAAGGAAACTAAAAAACAACAGCAAACAACTATATTAGGAAATGAGAAGTGGACTAAAAAGAAACAAAACTCAAAACTTTTGAGCAACTCAAGCTTCTTACTCCACTATGAGAAACAGTAGTAATGAAGCCTGACTTTTACTTAACATGATTAAGGTTTCAAAAGCACTTTCATATCAACTTCATTTGACACAGTTGACTTGTAAGAAGGAACCAGATCAAGCCCTTCTGTCAGGTGAGTAGAGAGGCACAAATTTAAGTAATCAAAGTCACATCCATAAATAGGCATGTATTTATTCATTCATTCATCCATTCAGCAATTATTGAAAGATCACTATGTGCCATATATTATGCTAACGGATAATGGAATGTCCTTGACTTCAAGGCTCTTAGACTGCTCTAGAAATGGTGACAAACAGAAGCTTGGCATGATGTAATAAATGCTAGAAGGTGCTGTACTTACTGGGAAACAATCCCTTTAAATTGGAGTAGAACTTCAAACTAAACTCTCTTGAATCTCATGGATGACACGTTCATGAAAAAATATTAATCTTTGTATGAGCACAGAACCACAGAATGCTAGAGCTGAAAGGGGCATTAGCGATTATTATTCCCCCAATTCTCTTATTTGATAGGTGAGGAAACTAAAACCTAAAGAGACTAAGTGATTTTCCAAATATAATAAAACTAGAAAGTGGCAAAACTTTAACATTTCTTAAGCCCATAAATACAATTTCCAAACTACTTCAACACACAAAGTCAAAAAAAGGAAAGAAAGTGTACAATTACTATTTGTATTTAGTCTGGGATGATAGATTTTACCACTATCCTTAAAGTTTTCAAAATGATGGAAGACAAAGAGGACTTTTGTATTAATACTATTGTTTTATAATTTCCCAATGACTTAAAATAATCTTAATATTCAATGATAAAACTTTATTCAAAAGGAAAAATGAATAAATTATACTTTACATTATTTTAAAGATTACTGCTGGCACGTCTCTGAATAAACTGACATCACCATGCCAACTACTAATTGTTTATATGCTCGGTACAAGGAATAGACAGTGGACACTGAAGTGTACACAGAAATACACAGTTCCCAGACCGTGGCTATTTTTAATCTACATTTCGGAGTTCAAATATAAATGTACTTTATTACATAAACCCACAGTTCCTTATGCATTACTATCTATTATTACCGTTCCTTCCAATAACACCTTGAACCTTTAACAATGTAGATTTTTTGAGGAAAAGGCTATATCACATTGTGTTTTGAAATGGCTCAAAATAATGTAGCATGCCAATCTCACTGACTTTTTAGACTGAATTATATTCACATTACCTTTCTTCTGGTTCACATTGCTATTTCTGGTAGAGTGGTTCTGCCTACATGAGTAAAATTTTATTACACTCTTATCCTTCACTGTTGGCTCTACCTTGGCAGTCAAGTTTAATCATGCCAGATGTTGTTTTTGCAGAGCTCAATCCTTCTGCACAGATAATAGCCAATCTGACCAATTCTTCCCCTCAAAGTACCCCCCTCCCTCAGAAAAGTGTTATGTTCAGGGAATAATGCCTGACAATGAAGCAAACTAACCTGCTATCAATCAATTTTTGGGTTGCTATTAGACCAAAAAGATTTGATCTCCTTACTCTGAATGGTAACTGTTTTTAACTTGGCTAGTCTAAAATGTTCTTAGTTTATTGTTTTTGTCTTATTATGTTTCATTAACTATGAAATCTCATATGCAGAATGTAAATATTGAGTTGTCGGAAAAGTCATGATGTATTTTTTTCTATGTTTTTCGTTGCAAAAATGCGTCATGACTTTCCAAACAACCCAATATGAATAGTCATTATACAGCAATGAAACAGATTTTCCATGTGAAACTTATCAGATTGATCACATTGGGCTGGCCAAGTGACTCAGTTGGTTAAGAGCTTGCTCAAGAGTGCGAGCAACAGGGTCACCGGTTCGATTCCCACATGGACCAGTGATTCTGCGCCGGACCTGAGCTGCTGCTAAACTGCCAACAGGTGGCAGGATGGCTCAGCTGGTGAGAACACGTGCTCCTAACAAGGTTGACTGTTCAAGATGGTGGGCTACGCCCGCCCGCAACTAAAGGCTGAAAGCACCTTGAGCTGAGCTGCCACCAGGGTGGCTCAGAGGATAGAGCATGCGCACTTAACAACAAGGCTGCCAGTTCAACTCCCGCATGGGATGGTGGCTACGCCCACCCACAACTAAGGCTGAACTCGGCACCTTGATCTGGACTGACAACTGGATTGCTCAGTGGATAGAGCGGGCATTCTTGACAATGAGGCTGCTGGTTCGAATCCCTCATGGGATGGTGACTACTCCCACCTGCAACTAAGATTGTAACACAGCACCTTGAGCTGAGTGGCGCCACTGGACTCCAAGCTGAGCTTGCTGCACTCTGCACAATTAAAATTGAAGGACAGCAACTTGTCTGTTCCCTTTCCCCAATTCCCCAACACTGTTCCCCTCCCCCAATTCCCCAATAAAATCTTAAAATAAATAAATAAAATAAAATTGATCACATTAATTTTTTATATCAGCTATATCTATGAGTATATTGATTTTTTTTCTTCTCATACACGGGAAAGAAGTAATTATTTACACCTTCAGTGATACATCTCCCCCCAATAGGGGCTGCACTCATGAAGAAATCATATTCCTACCAAGTGCATATCCTTCTTCTCTTAGATTTCCTTCCTTCTTTTATTTCTCTGCCTCTGCACATAAATGTAACCCTTTCCAAAATAGGCTTGTTGAGTTATATGTGACTAATCCAAAGAACAGATTTCTAGTAACTTCAACCATCAGGAAAAAAAATGACAGAAACCTTTATAAAAAAGAAAAAGACTTCTGAGAGGACAGTTGTCAAAAAACATTCTTATTTCATAAGAATAAAACGCAAAATGAGCTCTCTTTCCTCCTGAGTTCCCATAGTTTATTATCTATGGCAATTTTCATGGCACTGACAATTTCTCCTTATTGTTCTAGTTATTTATGTAAATGTGTTATATTTCTTACCAACCTGGAAGGTCTTTGCCGGTAGGATCCGTCTAACATCTTATTCCCCACAATGCCAGTTTCTTCACCAATGTTCTATAAAGAACCATCCATCCTTTAAAGCCCCATGAAGGTTGCAGAAAGGTCAAGGTAAGGAGGACTAGGAAAAGGCTATTTGATTTGTCCAGTTTTTCACCAGTGTCTGACACTTATCACAAGATTTTATTATAGGTATTTTTATACACGTCTTGTATTCCCAACTAATCCAATTAAAAAGAAAGCTTTATAAGCTCCTTGAGGGAAAGTGCCATATGTTGCTTATATTTGTATCTCTCAAAGCTTTTAAATAGAATCTTGCCCATAACAGGCACAGATATATAAATGAATGAACATAAATCACACTGTAAGGATAAATAGCAGATACTCATAAGATATGACAGCTAATAGCAATGAAAGGCATTAGAATATTTAAAAGACATTTTCATTCATTAAACATTTATTAAGTACCTATTATATACTAAGAACTGTGTGATGTACTATAAGCAATAAGACAGACAATTTTTCTCATAGAACTCCTAGTTTAGTGGGGTAACCAGGAATGAAGTCAATAATTATAAACCAAAATTATAAGAGATTATGCCCTATTGACATATCCATTCCGTGAGCCCTGCCCAGTGCACATAATACTGTAAAAATGATTTTTTTAAAAAAAAATAGTTTAAACCAATAAAGCTTTGAGTACTAAAATACATAATATTACATTAATGGGAATACTTCACACTAGATAAATGAGACAATACTTACTATATTGCCACCATATCTTAAATGTTTATACTCTAAATTAGATTGCTTTCCCAATATTCCCTTTGTGCCAAACCCCAGACAATAAGAGATATGAATAGTTATTTTACATGAATTATCATATTTTAAGAGATATGTTTAAATACTTACACCAAAACAAGTGTCAATATTAATAATAATATTAAGCATTTAAAGTTTTTCTCTATTTTCTTTCTTATACAGCAAGATTTCTCTGAGTGTCATATATTTCCTCAAACTTTATTAGGTATTTCATTCAAGCACACTTGGAAAATTTGCAATAGCTCATGGAACCATCAGGGGCTACCCCAACATTTGATAGATTATAAAGAAGTACTAGCAAGATATTAAAATATTCAAGCATAGCCTTTGAGAATAGTTTTACTCAATTTTTAAAACTCAGCAATTTAGTCCACTATCATCCTCTATTCTCTAGAAATGACTGAGACCCTAGTTAAATACCAAATAAATTTCCATTCTGATGGATAATTAAAAGGTAGAGTGTCTGTTAAAGGCAGAATATTACAACTATTTACGGCCTTAAAGTGTTACTAAACTCAAGATATTTAGCAGCATTATTCAAGCAAAAGAAGATGCACAGTGAGAAAATGGGCCTTTGGAATCTAAAGAACAGAATAAATGATCAAACAACAGAAATAGACTCAGAAATATAGGAAAAAAACCTATTGGTTGCTAGATTGGAGTGGGGAAGGAATAGGGGAGAAGGTAAAGGGATTAGAAAGTGCAAATTAGTAGACACAATATAGTGATGGGGACATGAAATTCAGTATGGGAAATATAATCAATAATGTTGTAAACATTATGTAGGGTGCCAGATGGGTACTGGACTTATCAGGGAGACCACTTCATTGACTGTGTAGATACCTGACCACTGTGCTATAACCTGAAGCTGAAGTAGAATAATATTGTAAGTCAACTATAATTTTATATATATATATATATATATATATATATATATATATATAGAGAGAGAGAGAGAGAGAGAGAGAGAGAGAGAGAAAGAGAGAGAGAGAGCGAGAGAGAGAGAGAGAGAGGAAGAGAGGAAGAGAGAAAGAGAGAGAGAGAGAGAGAAAGGGAGAGAGAGAGAGAGAGAGAGAGACACGGGATGTGGAGTATAACATAAGGAAGATAGTCAATGGTAATTGTAACAGCTGTATAAGATGTCAGAAGGTAGTAGCATGGGGGAGGGGTTATCACTTTGTAAGGGGCGTGAATGTCTAACTATTATGTTGATTTGTACACCTGAAATTAATAAAAAAAAAAAAAAAAGGAAAATGGGCCTGACTTAAGTACTCTATATACAGTGCTGGACTGTATAATCAGCCAGCAATCATCTGCTATTACAGCTGATTCCTATCCGAAAAATAAGAGTAAATATAAAAAATAAATAAAATTTTTCTAAAAATTTAAAAAACAAATGCAGGGTAAGCCCCACTACTGATGTACTAGACAAGGATTATATTAACATTTGAAGTGCAGCTTTTTTCTCTGCCTAAAATAAAAAACATGCATTCATTATAGAAAATTTGGAATATCAGAAAATAATAATATTATAAAAACCATTCATTATCCCAAAACTCAGAAATTACAATGATCAAAATTTTGGTGTATTTCCCTCCAGTATGTGTACATTGTGTGTGTGTGTGTGTGTGTGTGTGTGTGTGTGTGCACGCACATGCTTTATGTGATATACACATGGACTCAAAATGTTTTTTCCCACTTCAGACTACATTATGGAAATTTTCCCCATCTGTAGATATAATTCTAATTTTAAATAGTTACATAGAATCCCACACTATAAGTGGACCACAGGTATTACTCTGGGATATTGAAGCTGTTTTCAAATTTTCATCATTATAACTAACTGTATAACAAACATGTCTTCTCATACATCGCTGGTTTTTGGGTTTTGTTTTTATAAATTACAAGAAGAGATGTTAGGCAAATAGTATAAACATTTTGAAGTTGCAATATAAATATCATTAAATTGCTTTCAGGAGAGGTTTATCAGCAGTGTATGTGTTTTCTTAACACTGCATTAAATAGGTAGGTAGGTAGGTAGGTAGGTAGGTCGATAGATAGATTCATAGGGATATACATGCATGCATACATAAAATTGTGAAAATTCATTTTATGTGAATAGTAGTTGCTTATATATCTGAGTTTTTATATTTTTTCTTGAATGTTTGCCCATTTTTCTATTGACTACAGAGCATATCTCATTTTCCTAATGAACTGTAAGTGCTATTTGAATATGCAATATTTAACATTATCTGCCAATCAGGGTTCCAATTTTATTATGAAAATATATAGAAAATTACTAAGAACAACGCAAGTATAATTATCCACTTTCCAGAACTAACAAACATCAACAGTATCATAATTGTTAAACTTTCCTGTTTTACAAAATAAATAAACTATTACAGAGAGAGTTGAAGACCCTTTGTATCTCTCCCTAAACAAATTCCCCTCCTTTCTTACCCAGAACTATCAAAAATCATGAATTTGATGTATACCCTTTGCATCATGTTATTACACATCATAAGTATTTTCATGAAAAATTATACACATAGTTTGGGCTGCTTTTAAAAAACGTAAATATAACACACATCATTCTGCAGCTTACTTTTTTATTCAACATTATGTTTTTTAGATCTATCTATACTGACATATAAAGATCTAGCTCATATTAGGTTATACCAATTTATCCATGTTATTTATATAACATTCATTCATTTTAACTGCTATATAATATTTCATCTCATCAAGACATCATCAATTACCCACTCAGTATGATAAACATTTAAGTTGTTTGCTGTTTTAGTATTGTAAAAAAAAATTGATTTAGCAACCACCTTCACATATATGTGCACAAATTTCTCTACGTTATATACCTAAATATGAATTATTGAATCAGGATATTTGAATTATTGAACTGAATATCGAATTATTGAATCACTCTCAACGTTATTAGATATTGTTATATTTCTCTCAATATTCTAAAGCTTTATTTAGGATTTTTGTATTTATGTTCAGAAAAGAGACTGGACTATAATTTTTTTGTTATACTTTGTCCATTTTTCAGTAATGTGAATTTCATAACGTGATTTGGAGAATATACCCTTATTTTCTAGATTCTGAAAAATATTTATGTAATAGGGATTATCTATTTCTTGAAGGTGTGATAAAAATCAATGTAGTTGGGCCTGATACCTTTAGAATGCAGTGAGAATGAAGGCAATATTTTATTTTTCATTTTAAGTTCAATTTCTTTAATGATAATCAGTTTATTGAAATCTTCTATATCTTCTGGCTTCATTCTTATAATATTTATTTGTCTGGAAAATTAAGCAATTTTTTAAACCTGGGATTATTCCCTATATGGTGAAGGCTGAGACAAGAGCTTTTGTGCAGATAAAATATTTGAGGGACATGATTCCAGGGAATGGGTAGGTAGGACTGCAGAGGAGTGACTAAGGGAAGGAAGGAAGAAAACACCTATTCAACAACCCTATGTTCATTGAAGCATTATTTACAATAGCCAAGACATAGAAGCAGCTTAAGTGTCCATCGATACATGAATAGATTAAGAAGATGTGTTGTATACAAAGGGTGTCATAAAAATGTATGCATATTTTAAGAAAGGAAAAAACTATTAAAATTGTAATATTCAATATATATCAATAACAAAAGATGAATACAAGTTACATTTGACTTCTGCAATTACAAGACCTGCTCAAAGTGGTTACCATCAGCGTCCAGACACTTTTGATTATGGCAAACTACTGCTTGAGCAACGTTGACCAAAGTGTCCACTTGTATACATTTTTTTAAAAGATTTTATTGGGAAATTGGGGGAGGGGAACAGCGTTGGGGGATTGGGAAAGGGGAACAGACAAGTTGCTGTCTTTTTGTTCTTCAGTCTAGTTGCAGAGGACGTTGCTTCACTGGCCCATGTTGGTACCGTCATTGCACTCTTCCAGGATGAGGCAGATTGTTCGCCAGCCTCTGGAAGGCCACTCACCACGTCTACTGGCAGCTCACACCGGCTGCCGGCCTCTCACGCTGGCTGCTGGCCACTCACTGTAGCCTACCGCAGCCCACTGCAGCAGGGGCTGCAGCCTACTCCATCACTGGGGCCAGGGCTTGCACAGCCCAGCTCCAGGTGGAGCTGTTGTTAGCTGTAGAGGGCAGTGTCATCGGCCCTCATATGTCGGATCCGAACCAGGGCCACTGGCATCCCAAAACCAGCTCTTAACCAATGCGGCACTCGGCCAGCCCCATTGTATACATTTTTTTTTGGTACCCCGCGTATATACAATAAAATATTACTCAGCCATTAAAAAGAATGAAATGTTTTTATTTGTGACCACATGGATGGACCTAGGGAGTACTATGCTAAGTGAACTAAGTCAGACAGAAAAAGACAAATAGCATATGATTTCCCTTATATGTCAAATCCAAAAAAGAAAATAAACAAACAAAACAGAAACAAACTCACTGATACAGAGAACAAACTGATGGTCACTAGATGAGACAGGGGTTGAGGGGATGAGCAAAAAAGGTGAAAGGGATTAAGAAGTACAAATTGCCATTAAGAAGTACAAATTGCCATTATAAAAATAGTCGCAGGGAGATAAAGTACAGCATAGGGAATATAGTCAATAATATTGTAATAACTATGTATGGTGTCAGGTGGGTACTAGTCTTATCAAAGTAATCACTTCACAACGTATACACTACCCTCAAAAAAAAAGAAGGAAAGAAATAACCATGCAATTCTGGTGAACATGGCACATTACGTAAAAGCTGTGCTTGCTTTCTCTCACAACCACATCAAAATTACAACTAAACTACAGAATGACCATCATTGAGAATTGCCCCAAATCCTGCTAAACCAAAGCACTACAACTAAGGACACACAGAAGAAGCCACCTCGAGAATGGTAGGAGGAGCACAGACTCAGAACAGACTGTTCCCACAAACACGTGTGACCATTAAAAATCAGGAGGGATATCTTGGCTGTGGAGGTCCCCTGCTGAGGAGCAAGGGCTCCCAGCCCCTCCCCAGCCCAGGGTTCCAGGGCCGGGAAGAGAAGTCCCCATAATTTCTGTTTGTGAAAACCAGTGGAGATTGTGACTAAATGAGACGGAGGGCAATTGGAGTCCCAGGTGCTCCATGTAAAAGGACGGCACACAGACTTACCGATGGAATCACTGGCTCTGAACTCCACGCTGGGGCAGCAGCTAGAGAGGTGATAGGGACATGTGCTGGGGAACTGAGTTGTCTGGCTTGAGACGGGGGAAGGAGGCGCAGCTTTCTCCTGGACAGAGTAGCTGGCGGAAGCCATTGTTTCTCTGTTGAGTCCTCCCCCTTCCCAGCATGCAGACACAGGCAGCTGCCATATTTAAGACTTCATCAAGCTGGCTGACATAATTCATTCACCACACCTGGTGATTCTCGATCCCACCCAACTTTTGGGCACACCCAAGCCACTTACAGTGGCTTTTTCATGCAAACCACCTGCTTTGGCTCATACTGCAGGCTTTTCAAGGGTCCCTCAGAAGTTCACCGAACCCGGACAAGCAGCACCTTACCTGAGCATATCCTATGCATCTGAGCAGCCCTAAGCCCAGCACTAGTGGCAGCTTTGGTTCGAGACTTGGCCTCTTGAGGCCCTTCTAAGCACAGCAAGGATGGTGGCCATCTGTGAATTTCTTTGAGGGTCCTGACGGGGAGCCCCAGGTGGGGCACTGGCTGCAGCTGAACTTGACCTGTAGCAGGTCCCCTCTCAGGTGGCCCTGAGGCTAGTGCCCCATGCGGCCAGCTTCAAAATGAGCTGGAGCATCACCCAGCCACCTCCAAGGATGACCCAAGAGGCATATTGGGCAGGCACAAAGTCCTGCTGAGGCAGATCCTGCTCTGTAGGCTCAGCAGCCCCTGCACAACTCTTCCACTGTAATCACAGCCAGTCCTCAAAACCAATGAGCCCTAGGATCAATCCCTCCCATTGGTGTGCAAATAGCAACCAAGGCTCAACTATAAGAGGAGAGCACACACAACCCACACAAGGGACACACTGGAGTTCATGGCTCAGGTGACCAGGGAGACTCCAACAGCATACCTACTACATAAGGCCACTCTACTAAATACCGGGAGACCCAGAAGCCCTACCTAATACATAGAAACAAACACAGAGAGGCAGCTAAAATGGGGAGATAAAGAAATATGTCCCAAATAAAAGAGCAGAACAAAGCTCCAAAAAAAGAACTAAACAAAATGGAGACAAGGAATCTACCAGACACAGAATTCCAAACACTGGTTATAAAGAATGCTCAACGATCTCAGGGAGAACTTCAACAAAGAGATAGGAAACATAAAAATGGAGATAGAAAACATCATCAAGAACCAGTCAGAAATAAAGAATACAATAATGGAAATGAAGAATACATTAAAGGGAATGAACAGATTAGATGCAGAGGATCAAATCAGCAATTTAGAAGATAAAGTGCAGGAAACACCCAAACAGAACAGCAAAAAGAAAAAAGAACCCTGCCCCCCAAAAGAAAAAAGAACCCCAAAAATTGAGAAGAGTTTAAGTGGCCTCTGGGACAACAACAAGTGTACCAACATTAGCATTATAGGGGTAGCAGAAGGAGAAGAGAGAGAGCAAGGAATTGAAAACCTATTTGAAGAAATAATGACAGAAAACCTCCCTAACATGGTGAAGGAAATAGGTATACAAGCTCAGACAGTGCAGAGTCCCAAATAAGATGAACTCAAACACCAAGACACATCATAATTAAAATGGCAAAGGCTAAAGACAAAAAAAAATATTAAAACCAGAAAAAGAAACACAGTTAGTTAACTACAAGAAAGCCCCCATAAGACTGTCAGCTGATTTCTCAACAGAAACTTTGCAGGCCAGAAGGGATTGGCACAAAACATACAACATGATGAAAAGTAAGGCCCTACAATCAAGACGACTCTACCCAGCAAGACTATCAATTAAAATCAAAAGTCAGAGGGCCATCAGAGTGGCTCAGTTGGTTAAGAACTCACTCAAGAGTGCGAGCTCTGAACAACAGAGTCGCCAGTTTGATTCCCGGCTGGAGCTGAGCTGCCAACAGGTGGCAGGATGGCTCAGCTAAAAAAAAAATAAAAAACAAACAAAACAAAAATCGAAGGACAGAGAAAGAGCTTCTCACCAAACCATGTTTCTTTATCTCCCCACAGGGAATCTTAGAGGGACTTCTATAAGATGAAAAGAAAATTAAAAATATGAATAATAAAATGGCAATAACTACATACCCATCAACAATTACTTTCAATGGAAATGGATTTAATGTTCCAATCAAAACATAGGGGAGCTGAATGAATAAGAAAACAAAACTGTTACATATGCTGCTTCCAAGACTCACTTCAGTTCAAGAGATGTACACAGGGCTGGCCAATTGGTGCGTTGGTTAGGAGCTGGCTTAGGGACACCAGCTCTGAGCAGTGGGGCCCCGGTTCAGATTCCACATATGAGGGCCAGTGACACTGCCCTCTACAGCTAAGGTGGTGAACAACAGCTCCACCTGGAGCTGGGCTGCTGTGAGTCACCCGGACAGCATAGCTGAAGCCCCCACTGCAATGGGCTGCCATAGGCTACAGTGAGTGGCCGGCAGCCAGCGTGAGTGGCTGGCAGCCAGTGTGAGCTGCCAAGAGCTGCTGTGAGCGGCCGTCCAGAGGCTGGCAAGTGACTGCCTCGCCCAGGAAGAGTGCAATGATAATACAAACATGGGCTAGTGAAGCGATGTCCTGAAGAACAAATAAGGACCACAACTTGTCTGTTCCCCTTCCCCAATTCCCCAATGCTGTTTCCCTCCCGCAATTCCCCAATAATATCTTTTTTTAAAAAAAGAGAGACACACACACAGACTGAATGTAAAGGGATGGAAAAAGATATTTCATGAAAATGGTAAAAAAAAATGCTCTGCTACAATACTTACACCAAATAAAATAGACTTTAAAATAAAGACTACAACAAGAGACAAAGAAGGACCTAGCAATCCCACCTCTGGGTATTTATCCGACAAACCCAAAATGCTATTTCAAGGGGATGTGTTCATCCATATGTTCACTGCAGCATTGTTTATGTAAGCCAAGATATTAAGGAAACCTTGGTAACCCTGAATGGATGAATGGATAAAGAAGAGGTGGTACATATACAATGGAATATTACTTAGCCATAAAAAAGGACAAAATCTTGCCATCTGCGACAACATGGACGGACCTAGAGGGTGTTGTGCTGAGTGTAGTTAAGTCCAATAGTGAAAGACAAATGTCATATGATTTCACTTATAAGTGGAATCTAAAGAATAAAGTAAATAAACAAATGAAACAGAAACAAACTCATAAATACAGAGAACATTTTGATGGTTGTCCAATGGGAGGGAGATTGGGGGTAGGTGAAAAGGGGAAGGGATTAGGAAGTACAAATTTGTTGTTACACAGTAGTCATGGAGATGTAGGGTATAGCATAAGGAATATAGTCAAAAATATTGTAATAACCATGTATGGTGTCAGATGGGTACTAGATTTGTGAGGGTGATAGACAGGAGGGGGGTTGAGAACAGGTTGAAAAACATGAAGGAATTAAGAAATACAAACTGGTAGTTACAAAACAATCATGGGGGTGTAAAGTATAGGTAGTATAATCAATAATATGGTAATAATTATGTATAGTGCCAGGTGGATACTAATCAGGGGGATCACTTCTTAAATTACATAAATGTCTAAGCACTGTACACCTGAAACTAATATAAAATAATACTGCATGTCTACTCTAATTGAAAATTTAAAGAGGAGAAGATAAAAAAGAATAAGAGGTTCAAAGTTTCAGATATGAAAAATGGCAGCACTGAGGAGGGTTCCCTGAGTTCTCCCTTGGAAATTATCACAAATTGAACAGATATATTTCATCGGAGGGACTTCTCCTCATTACACAGAACAGCTAAGAGACTCGCAAGACGATTGTTTAAAGGTGGGCAAAACAGGCGAGTGGAGGCAGAAGGAAGGGAGGTGCGGGGAGACACATGGAGGCGTGGGGCCCCAGGAGGCAAATTATAGAGTGTTCCCACTGCTCACTTCCTGCGCCTCGCAGTCCTGCCGGGAATGCAGCAAAAACAAGCCTGGAGCGTCTGAGTCAGAAGCCTTGGCTCAAAACTGGAGCAGGACCGGTTTTTCTGACTTTTTTTTCTTTCTTTTCTTTTCTTTGTCTCTCTCTCTCTCAGACAGAAAGCAAAGGACAACTGCATAAATAGGAGCTCGCTCCCAACATCCCTCGGAAACCCTAGCCCATGCCATTCCAGAGTCTTAAACATTACTGAATGGAGATGTACAGCCAGATTACAAAGGTAGGTGCTCCTACTCTCGGGAAGAGGCGGCCCCAGCTTTCCTGCACGGCTTCGGGGGGGCAGGGCAACTTCAGCTGCTGAGTCACTCACAGGACCCCTGCAGGGCTCTTTTAGCTGCTCAGAAATCTCACACCTCTCACAGCTGCCAGCAGAACCAGTGCCCTAAGGAGTACATCGAGCCTTCTGGCTGCACAGTTCTCAGTGTGCCTCTGAGCAGGCAAGAGCAGAAATGGCATTGACTTTGTAAAAACTACCAATCACACTTCTTAGCACCACTCATCTAGACCTGTGTCGCCAGGGTCACTCTGGGTGCCAGGTGGGCACTCTTGTGTCTGTCCCCACAAGACACAGAGGAAATATGTACAGCAGAGAACAACCTGGAAATAGTTCGGTGGACTTCAGCTAAGATTGGCACTGTTTACTTTTTTTTTTTTTCTTTGTCTTTTTTGGGGGATTTTTTGTTATTTTTTTTGGGTGTTTTGGGTTTTTTTTGTTGGCTTATTTTGGTTGTTTTTTCTATATCACCGTTTTTAGTTTTTTTAAATATATATGTGTATATATCCATATATATAGGTGTGTAGACATATATATTATTGTTATTATTTTTGTTTGTTTCTTTTATTCTTTTTCTTTCCTCCCCTCTCTCTCTACATTCTTTTCTACTTTCTTTTCCTCCTTTCTATTTTTCTGCAATTGATTCGTTTTTTTTTTTATTTTTTTGGTTTTGCTATTTTGTTTCTCATGTTTATTTTGCTTTCTTTGTATGTTTGATATTTCTGTGGATGTGACTGTGAATTGTTGGTTGTTTCTACAAGTGAGAGTATCTGCTTTCTTTTGCTGGTCACTGTGGTTGTCCTTGTTGATCTGTTTTGCCCTAAAATCGCTCTGCAACAGGGCCAAGCCAAAGAGGCACAAGAATCATCACACCCAAGGGCTGGCCAAGTTGGTTAAGAGCTCGCTCAAGAGTGCGAGCTGAGCTCTGAGCAACGATGGTTCGAGGCCAGCCCCAGCTGACTTGCCGTTGAGCTGCCAACAGGTGGCAGGATGGTTCAGCTAAAAAAAATGTAAAAAAGGGCCAGCCGAGTGGCACGGTGGTCAAGCACTGGCTTGGGAAGCCAATGGCCCGGGTTCGGGTTCCACATATGAGGGCCAGTGACACTGCCCTTTAAAAAAAAAAAAAAAGGTATAATCACACCCAAAGGCCAACTTTAGACTAAACCAGAGCATTACTGGGTTTGACTACAAGAGTCACACCCAAAGGGAAATCACTACAGGGAAATCACTACAGCCCATAGGGGCTAAACTCATCGGAGGGGTCAACCCTCACAAAGCAGCACATAAACTGTGGACATAGCCAATCCTCACAGCTAGTCAGCCTGGGAGTCAATCCCACTTACTGACAAGCCAAAAGCAGTCAAAGCTCAACTTCAACAGGAGAAGACACACAACACAAGGAACACCTCTGGTACACACGCACAGGAGAATAGGGAGACTGAGCAATTCAAATATAAAGGACACATACTACATAAGAACACCCAGAGAAAAGACTGGGAGATGTGGGGGATCTACCAAATACATCGAAGCAAGCACAAAGAGTAAGCCAGAATGGGGAAACAAAGAAACACATCCCAAAAAAAAGAACAGAAGAAACTTCCTGAATCAGTGGAACTAGAGGAAATTGAGGCAACCATCTTATCGGAAACAGAGTTCAGAACACTGATGATTAGAATGTTCAAGGAAATTAGTGATAATATAAAGAAGGATAGAGAAATCATGAAAAACAACCAGCTAGAACTAAAGAATATAATTACTGAATTAAATAAAAAACTTGAAGGACTTACCAGCAGATTGGATGAAGCAGAGGATCCAATCAGCAATGTAAAAGACAAGATAGCGGAGATCATCTATGCGGAACAACAAAAAGAAAAAAAGAAAAAACAATGAAAATAGTTTAGGAGAGCTGGGCGATAACATCAAGCATAACAGTGCATCATAGGAACACCAGAAGGAGAAGAGAGGAAGCAAGGGATGGAGAACATATCTGAAGTAATAATGACTGAAAACTTCCCTAACCTGGCAAAGGAAATCCACATACAAGCCCAGGGAGTACAGAGAGTTCCAAAGAAGATGAACCCAAACAGGCCCACACCAAGACACATTATAGTGAAAATGGCAAGGGTTAAAGACAAAGAAAGAATCCTAAAAGCAGCAAGGTACACACAGAAAGTTAGTTACAAGGGAACCCCCATAAGAATATCAGCCGACTTTTCTACAGAAACTTTGCAGGACAGAAGGAAGTGGCAGGAGGTTTTCAAAGTGAAGAAAAACAAAGGCCTACAACCTAGATTGCTTTATCCAGCTAGGCTATCATTTAAAATTGAAGGAGAGATATAGAGCTTCCCAGAAAAGAGTAAGCTAAAGGAATTCATTACCACCAAGCCAGCATTGCAGGAAATGTTAAAAGGGCTTCTTTAAGCAGAAGAAAAAGAAAAACAATCTAACTAATGAAGACCAGAAAACAAACAACAAAATGGCAATAACTATGCACCTATCAATAATTACATTAAATGTAAATGGATGAAATTCTCCAATCAAAAGACATAGAGTGGCTGAAAGGATAAGAAAGCAAAACCCTTGCATTTGATGTATACAAGAGACTCATCTCAGATCAAAAGACACATACAGGCTGAAAGTAAAGTTATGGAGTAAAGTATTTCATGCAAATGGAACTGAGAAAAAAGCTGGAGTAGCGATACTTATATCAGACAAAATAGACTTTAAATTGAAGCATATACTAAAGGACAAAGAAGGGCACTTAATAATAAAGAGATCGATCCAACAGGAGGACATAGCTTTAGTAAACATCTATGCACCTAACATTGGAGCTCCTAAATATATAAAACAGATATTGACAGACATAAAGATGGAGATCAACACTATCATAGTAAGGGACTTCTATGTTGACTTCATAGTAGGGGACTTCAGTGTTGACCCCGTTGTCACCAATGGACAGATCCTCCAGACAGAAAATCCATGTGGAAACAGTGGCCTTAAATGACACATTAGACCAGCTGGATTTTAATCGATATTTTCAGAGCATTTCACCCCAAAGCTACTGAATATACTTTCTTCTCAAGTGTACATGGAACATTTTCCAAGATAGACCACATATTAAGCCACAAAACAAGTCTCAATAAATTTAAGAAAATTGAAATTATATCAAGTATCTTCTCTGACCTCAGTGTTATGAAATTAGAAACCAATTACAAGAAAAAAACTAGAAAACACAGAAATACATGGAGGCTGAATAACATGTTACTAAATAGCAAGTGGGTCAAAAATGAGATCAAGGAAGAAATCAAAACATACCTTGAGACAAATGAAAATGAAAGCACTACAACCCAAAATCTTTGGGATCCAGGTAAGCAGTCCTAAGATGGAAGTTCACAGCAGTGCAGGCCTTCCTAAAGAAGCAAGAAAAATCTGAAATCAACAGGTTATCCTTACACCTCAGTGAACTGGAAAAAGAACAAGAAAATAAGGCCAAAGGGAGTACAAGGAAGGAGATAATAAGGACCAGAGCGGAAATAAACGAAATAGAGACCAGAAAAACAATACAAAACATCAATGAAACCAAGAGCTGTTTTTTTGAGAGTTTAACAAAATTGACCAATCTCTAGCCAGACTCATCAAAAAGAGAGAGAGAGGACTCCAATGAGTAAAATCAGGAACGAAACAGGTGAAGTGACAACAGACACCACAGAAATACAAAAAATTTTAAGAAATTACTATGAGCAAATATATGCCAACAAATATGACAATCTGGAAGAAATGGATACCTTCTTGGAAGCATACAACCTTCCAAAACTAACTCAAGAAGAAACAGGAAATCTCAATAGACTGATTACCACCAAGGAAATTGAATCAATAATCAACAAGCTCCCAACAAACAAAAGCCCTGGACCAGACAGCTTCACAGGTGAATTTTACCAAACATTTAAAAAAGAATTATCACCTATTCTACTCAAACTATTCCAAAAAATCCAGTAGGAAAGGATCCCAAACTCTTTCTATGAGGTCACTATCACCCTAGTACAAACAAGGAAAACTACAGGCTGATATCCCTGATGAACATAGATGCAAAAATCCTCAACAAAATATTAGCAAACAGAATTCAGCAGTATATTAAGAAGATCATACATCATGATCAAGTGGGGTTAATCCCTAGTATGCAAGATTGGTTCAATATCCGCAAATCAATTAATGTGATACACCACATCAACAAAATGAAGAATAAATATCATATGGTTATATCAATAGATGCAGAAAAAGCATTTGACAAAATCCAGCAGCCATTTATGATAAAAACTCTTAGCAAAGTGGGAATAGAGGGATCATATCTCAACATAATAAAGGCCATATATGATAATCCCACAGCTAACATCATACCTAATGGGAAAAACTGAAACCATTCCCCTTAAGATCAGGAACAAGACAAGGCTGTGCACTTTCTCCACCTTTATTCAACATAGTTCTGGAAGTTCTAGCCACAGCAATCAGATAAGAAAAAGAAATAAAATGCATCCAAATTGGTAAGGACGAAGTAAAATTGTCATTATATGCAGATGACATGATACTATACATAGAGAATCCCAATGACTCCACCAAAAAACTACTGGAATTGATCAATGAATTCAGCAAGGTAGCAGGATACAAAATCAATATTCAGAAATCAGTTGCATTTGTATACACCAATAACAAACTATCAGAAGGAGAAATTAAGAAAACAGTCCCATTAACAGTTGCTTCAACGGGCCGGCCAAGTGGCGCGGTGGTTAAGTGCTGGCTTGGGAAGCCAGCGGCCCCGGTTCGGTCCCACATAAGAGGGCCAGTGACACTGCCCTAAAAAAAAAAAGTTAATACAGTTGCTTCAAGAACTATAAAATACTTAGGAATAAATGTAACCAAAGAAGTAAAAGACCTGTACTCAGAAAATTATAAGACTGAAGAGAGAAATTAAAGAAGATACAAATAAATGGAAACACCTACCATGGTCAAGGATAGGAAGAATTAATATAGTTAAAATACCATACTTCCTAAAGCAATATATAGATTCAACGCAATTCCTATCAAATTACCAAGGGCATTCTTCACAGAAATAGAAAACATAATCCTAAAATTCATATTGAACCATAAAAGACCCCAAATATCCACAGCAATCCTGAGTAATAAGAACAAAGTCGGGAGTATCACGTGACCTGACATCAAATCATAATACAAGGCTATAGTAATCAAAACAGTATGGTACTGGCATAAAAACAGACACATAGATCAATGGAACAGAATAGAGAGCCCAGAAATAAATCCATTCATATACAGACAGTTAATCTATGACAACAGAAGCAAGAATTTACATTGGGGTAAAGATAGTCTATTTAATAAATGGTGCTGGGAAAACTGGACTGACACATGCAAAAAAATGAAACTGAAACCACCTCCTTATGCCATATACAAGAACAAATTCAAAATGGATTACAGACTTAAATGTAAGACCTGAAACCATAAAACTCCTAGAAGAAAATATAGGGAGTAAATCTGTAGACATTACCCTGAGCAATATTTTTACTGATATAACCCCTCGGGCAAGGAAAGTAAAAGAAAAAAATGAACATATTGGATTACATCAGACTTAAAAGTTTTTTCACAGCAAAAGAAACCATCTATAAAACAAAAAGGAAGCCTACTGAATGGGAGAAGATATTTGTCAACAATATATCTGATAAGGGATTGATATCCAAAATTTATAACACATTCATGCAACTCAACACCAGAAAAACAAACAAACCAATTAAAAAATGGGCAGAGGATATAAAGAGGCATTTCTCTAAAGAGGACATACAGATGGCCAACAGGCATATGAAAAAATGTTCACCCTCACTAATCATTAGAGAAATGCAAATAAAAACCACAATGGGATACCACCTCACTCCGGTCAGAATGGCTATCATCAATAAATCAACAAACAACAAGTGCTGGCAAGGTTGTGGGGAAAAGGGAACCCTGGTGCACTGTTGGTGGGACTGCAGATTGGTGCAGCCATTATGGAAGTCAGTATGGAGGTATCTCAAAAAACTGGAAATGGAACTACCTTATGACCCAGCAATTCCACTCTTAGGTATCTTACCAGAGAAACCCAAGACATTAATTTGAAAAAATATATGCACCCCTATGTTCATTGCAGCGCTATTTACAATAGACAAGACTTGGAAACAACCAAAGTGCCCATCGGTAGATGACTGGATTAAGAAACTGTGGTACATTTATACAATGGAGTATTACTCCACTATAAAGAAGAATGAAATCGTACCATTTGCAACAATATGGATGGACCTAGAGAACATCATGTTAAGTGAAATAAGTCAGTCGGAGGAAGACAAATACCACAGGATCTCACTTATAAAGAACTGAATAAACCAGCAATGTAAACAGAAATAGTCCCAGAGACATAGAGGAAAAACTGATGGTTGGTAGATGGGAGGGGGGTGGGCATGAGGGATAAGGGGAAGGGACGAGACAACATAAATTGGTAACTACAATATTGCCACAGGGATATGAAATACAGTTTGGGGAGTATAATCAATAATGTAAATATTTTTTAGGAGGTCAGATGGACTCATGTCTTGTTAGGGATACCACTTCATGTATGGTGTAGAGGCTTGACCACTGCACTGTACATCTGAAGCTGCTGTTGAATAATACTGTATGTCAACTAGGATTTGATATATATATAGTCATGGGATGTGGAGTATAGTGCGGGGAGTGGAGTTGATGGAATTGTGATAGATATGTATGATATCGGGGGAGGGGGCTGTTTATTGGGAGAGGCGGTGGTCACTTTGTGAGGGGTGAAAAGTGTAACTATTGCATTGTTTTGTACACCTAAAACTAATAATAATGAAAAAAACCCCACAAAGTTCCAGATATAAAACAAATAAGCCTTGGGGATGTAATGTACAGTATAGCAAGTATAGTCAATAATATTGTGATAGTATTTTACAGTATCAGATGGTGGCTGGACTTAATCATGGTGATCACTTCTTTACAGGGAATATAATCAGTAATGTGGTAATAACTCTGCATAGTGCCAGGTGAGTACTGTTGAATAACTATGATGTACACCTAAAACTAATATAATATTGTATGTTAGCTGTATTTTAATAAAAATCTTTAAAAAAAGAAAGAAAATGATCCAGAACTTCACATTCTTGCCAAATCATAACAAAAACTTGATTTGGGATGTTAGTAATAGGGTATATGGACATTCAGTGATGGGCTGATTAACTAGTTTATATTAACAGAATCAATTCTTTATATGGCATTAGAGAGGAATAATGACTGATTTCCTTGAAGGATCATTGAGGACCTAGTCAAAGCATAAGAGGAAGTCAATAATACTTAGCAATATATTTGGCCTCAAATTTGTAGATTTAGCCTGTATTACCCAGTGTTTGCACTTTTTTGGGCTAAATTAAAAGCACTAGGCCTACATACCAGAAAATTTTGCTATCCAAGTATCAGTCACCTTGAGGCTTTGTCTCAGCTTGATTGGTGTTGACTTTCATGTCTGGGCCAGTTTCAGAAAGGAGATAATACTTGTGTGTTATTTTCCCATAACTGGGCTGTTATGAAGACAGCTGAGTCAGGGAATTGTTTAAACTTTTGGCCTAAAGGTGCAACAGAATTCAACTAGGAGAATAAACGCGAACTCAAGCAGGTATCTGATAAATACACTCAATCACTTCCTCCTAAGCTTCATTGCTGTGATTTCCAAGCGGGGAGGAGATACAATACAGCACACTGCGAAGCTTTGTACCTCTGGAGTGGGGCAGTCTAGATTTGAGCATCTGCCTCACTACTTGTCAGCAGCATAGCATTTTCTATGTTCTTTACACTTTCCAAGGCTCTGCTCCTTGTCTAAAAATGGGCATAAAAACTGCCTCCCACATAAGGTTGTTGTAAGAATTAAATTTTTTGGTGTTTTTTTTATAATACAGTAAACTGCATAGTATAAACCGTTGACATATGTTTAATTACAATATTTTAAAGGTGTATTAGTGAGGGTTCTCCAGAGAAGCAGAACCAATAGGATGTATACATCTATAGAAAGACATTTATTTTAAGTAATTGGCTCATGCGATTAGAGAGGTTGGCAAGTCTTGAGCTCTGCAGGTTGAGCTGGCAAGCTAGAGACCCAAGAGAGCTGATATTTCAGTTCATGTCCAAAGACTTAAAAAAAGCCAGTGTGAAAGCTGTCAGGCAGGAAGAATTCTTCTCTTTTTAAACAGCTTTATTGATGTATAATTGATACACAACATAGTACATATAGTTAACAATGCAGTATTGTACACTTTAAAAATTCAAGAGTGTAGATCTCATGTTAAGTATTCTAAACACACACACACACACACACACACACACACACACACACGCACAATGGGGCCGTCAGGCAGAAAGAATTCTTACTCAGGAGATGGTCAGTCTTTTTGTTCTATTCAAGCCTTCAACTCATTGGATGACGCCCACTTCTGTTAGGGAGGGCAATCTGCTTTACTCTAATGATTTAAATGGTAATCTCAACCAAAAACTCCCTCACGGAAACACCTAAAATAATGTTTGACCAAATAGCTGGGCACCCCATGGCCCAGTCAAGTTGACACATAAAATTAACCAACACAAATGAATGTTAGTAAAAGTGTATAGTATGCATACGTGATGGTACCATAATTTATTAAAACTGCAAAATGCATTCAAATGTCTTATTTGTATGTAATATCATAAAAATGATTCTAATGAGGATTTTGTGTGTGAGAGTTCAATTTAGCACTGTCATACTTTGTTTTTTAGCAAAGTGCACAGTTATTTGATCATACTAATTGGTCAGTCCTTTCTAAATAGTTGGTTGTGGCTACAGTCAAATTGAGTGGAATTGTTATGGCCTAGTAATTTTTGAAGAGGTGCAAAGCTCCCAAACACAGAAAGTTATCACTATATATAGTACTAGGTTTGAAAACCTATGAGCAATATTTCCTACCATTAATCCTTAGGTTGGATTAAAGAGCATTATTGAATGTATAAGATAAATAGAGCAATAAAGTGATAGTAATATAAAATTTTATTTTTCATCAGCGGAAATCAACGATTTAAAGTGAAAATTAAATGCATTAAAGGGAAAATAATTTGTAGAATAAAACGTAGGCTAGAATTTTCACATTTTCACAGAGGTAACAAGGGCAGCAAGAAATGACATAAAAATCACAATTAAATTTTCCAAGTTTTAATTGCAATTAATATTGCCCAGCATACCAAAGCTGCATTCAACTCATTTTATTTTAATCGACCACATTGTGCTTTCTTACAAATTTTTCAACAAGTAGTCATGAAGCTTTAAATTTTGTACAGATGGTTGATTATACAATAATGCCTAAAACATGGTGTTAAAGGAACATTTGTATATCAGTGTAGTATTGAACAAAACCAAGAAAAATCATATATCTTTAAATCTATCACTTTTCTCTTGCTCTCAGTTCATTTGTTTGATAAATGAACATTTAGTTGAAAATAAAGGGTTAAGCAAATACCTAGAGAATGCCTTGCCTCTATTCCTGAGAGATTCTAAAATTGAATGCTTTTGAAAAAAAATCTTAGTTTTTAACTGTTCTACCCTTCAGTGGAGAGATAACTTCTAGGGAGATATCAAATGTATAGACATTTTTATTTTGTTTTTTTGTGTTTTTTTTTTGAGGGCAATGTCACTGGACCTCATATATGGGACCGAACTGGGGCCACTGGCTTCCCAAGCCAGCGCTTAACCACCGTGCCACTCAGCCGGCCCTGTATAGACATTTTTAAACAAATAGCAAAATCAGAGGTCTTAATGAAATATGTAATCTACATAAATGAACAAGTAATGGCTTTCATTGATTGAGGTCTTACTATATGGCAGGCACTTTAGTAATATTGTCTCTAATTGTCACATTCGCAACGTTCCTTCAAGGTAGCTATCAGCCATCCATCCGCTCATCTTCAGCCCTCCACCACATACCTAGCCTTCCCCCACTACAAATGAGGAATCTGAAACTCTGGAATATTAAGTAAAATAGTAAGGGCTAAGGGGTAAAGCCATAAACCTGATTGGATCTGAAACCAGTTTCATGTGGCATCAAAGCTCATTATGCCATTCTACCTCTAAAGAAATATTCAAGTCCCTGGACCTGACACAAGCATTTCTTTTGCAAGCAGTGTAGCAATTTTCTTTTTGAAGAAAAAAAATATTGATTTGTTTCTTATTATAAGTATTATATCTGTTTTTTGTAGAACATTTGTAAAATATACAAATTTTATAGGCAAAAAAAAAGAAAACAGAAATAATTAGTAATTACATTGGTAACATTACATCACACATCATGGATGCTGTACCGTGCAACCCAGATCCCTCCTTTGGAACAAAACAATTTATCCCCCAAAGTGTTACAAAGATTGTGGCTGTCAGCTTTCAGCCCTTTAGGAATTTTCTTGGCCGAGAAGAGACACCTACCCTAAAGTGACAGTCCCTTTCCAGGGCTAGTCTACATATTGGGTTGTAGGAAAAGTCATGACATATTTTTTCTGTTTTTTGTTGCAAAAATGACTTTTCCGACAACCCAATATAATGACTGATTGCCATGTGGTGTCAAAGACTCCCCTTTTCCTTTCAGGACAGGTTGGAAGAGCCATCCCCCCATGAACTCAGATGACTGCTGGTGGTGGCCACAGCTCAGCCCAACCTCTCCCTCTGCCTAATCGTGTTTCCTTTCTTGCCTATATACAGGGGTTGAACCTGAAAGTACTCCCTAATAAACTTCCTTCATGCCAATATCTGTTTCAGAGTCTGCTTTCAGGGGAACCCAACCTGCAACAGCATTATCTGTCCAGGCCTGGCAGACATATGTGTAAAATATAGGACAATAGTGTATGTCTGCATTGTAATCAGCTTTCGTTTTCACTTTAAAATACACATTAAACACCGGTCCACAATCGAAACATTCTTTTACAACATTATTTAAAACGACTACATTGTATTCCATTGCATATCCTGAAAAGTTTCAGATTAGGCCTCCCAAGTTGTGCCACTTTGGCATGGGGATCATTTTGAGCTGAAGGCAACTGAGATCTTGCAAGCTCATGAGAAACTTTTACATCTTCCTTTAAAAATTTAAATTTAAATTAGGGACCTTGCCCATAATAAGAGTTATCACCAGACATAATTTTTTATCACCTATCTGTAGGGCAGGGAAATTTCTAATTACTGAACATCTGCTCTTCTTATCATCCTGAAATGACCCTCTGAAGCCCCCAACGTGTCTGACCTCACCCTTAGCTCAGAATGCCATATACGCCTCATTGTCCCTTAGTTCTCTGAACCTCTCATGTGTGTGGGGTCTCTGACTTGTCAAGGATGTGGGGTTCCCATATGTACATTTGTAATTAAATTTGGTTATTTTCTCTTGTTAGTCTGTCTCATTTATGTAGATTTAATTATTAGACCAGCTGAAAGTACATTGAGGGTGGAGGAAAGTTTCTTCCTCCCCCAAAATGCCATAGTTTATCTAGCCAGTCTCCAATATTAAAGTGTTTCCAATTGTCAGTTCAAAACAGGATATTTACAAAGTCTCAAAGTATATCCCCATAAAATGCTTGTTAAATACTTCACAGTGGAGAAACCTGCAGACACCATCTTCACAAAATGATGCAAGTGAGCACTGTCGGTAATGGGACTAAGCAACAGGATGTGCCCGCCTGAAACGATGCACTGAAAATTCAGAATTGCTTCTTTGGTATTCCTGCCAAAAATGCTTAACCTGAAACTAATGAGAAACATCAGATAAACCCAAATTGAGGGACAGTCTACAAAATTGCAGGCTTTTACACTTCAAAAATGTCAATGCTATGAATACAAATGAAGGCTTAGGAAATTTTCCAGATAAAAGTAGGCCAAAGACACATTGCAACTGAACACACCATATATTAGGAAATATACACTAAAGTACATAGAGGTAAAGGAGGATTGTGTCTGCGAATCACTTCCAAGAGTTCGGGAAAAATAAGATGGCGTGTGTGTGTGTGTGTGTGTGTGTGTGTGTGTGTGTGTGTGTGTAGAGACAGACAGGGGTGCAGACAGAGGGAGAGGGACAGACAGACAGAGGGATGAATAGAGAGAGAATGAGCTTGGGTGGAGAATGGAGGGAGAAGACAAGGAAAGAGAATAAAGCAAAAAACCAAATGCAGAAAATATTGACAATTGGGGTATCTGGGTGAAAGGTATACAGGAATTCTATGTCCTATTCTTGGAATTTATCTCTAAGACTGAAATTATGTTTTTACAAAAGAATGTTAATCCCATATAATATATGTTGCAATTTTTTTTCCAAGTGTGCAACTTGCATTTTAATTCTATCTAGTTATTAATATATAAAAGTTTTAAATTTTTGTAATAAATCTACCAGTGGTTTCCCATACATTATCTGACTTTGGTGTCATTCTCAGAAAGACCTTCTTGATCCTCTGATTATATAAATATTCACTTGATTTTTTCTAGCATATTTATGTTCTTGAATTCTATTGTATATATTTCACCTTGAATTCATTTTGCTGTGATTCAAGGAACTAATTTTTATTAGAGTTAGCCAATGGTCCCAATACCATATATTGATGAAGCTATCCTTTCACCATTAGCTTGAAATATTATATATATTACATTCTGATTTCTTATATAGTTCAGTTTCTAGGCTTTCTATTCAATTCATGACACTGTCTATTCTCATGTCACATTTTAAAAAATGTTTTACCTTTTAATATTTTGCAGTACAAGTTTGCCCTGCATTATCTTTATTTAAAAAAAACACAAAACTCTTCAGTATCGTAACCACAGAAACAGCTGAAAATAGTCCTATCCTATTTCTAATAAGATGCTGAGATGCTTTTCAGAGACAACAGACCAAAACCACAAGTCATGCAGCCTAAGCATGCACAGAGGAGAACTTTGACTTCAGGCTGAACCTGGAACCAAAGTCTTACATTACCCATCCCAAAGAACCAAGACATGACCAGAACTTGAACACCAGAACCCTTTCAGAAGCGAAGGGTCTGTTGTCCAGGAAGATCAGGTGCATAGACCAAATGTGGACACATATAGGGTTGACCAATCAAACTCTGCCAGGTTGAAATTACTTTGCTCCTTCCCACCCTCTTTCAGATTCCTTACCTTTGAATTAGAATTAATGAATATGTATAAACCCTCCTCACCTCACTCTTCAAATTTGCTTTAATCCTTTGTTCGGGGAGATGGATTTGGGGAGGACTTGGACTTTCTCCCCATCTCCTCATTTGGCTGCCCCTCAAAAATATCTATTTCCTTGCTGCAACTCAGTGCGCTAGTGATTGGTCTTAACTGTGCGTTGGGCTTATGAACTTGTATATTCGACTACAGTGTCTGGGAATATATTACCATTCTCATTCTAATGTTGCAAATTTGAACTTTTTCTCTTTTCAAACAACTAGTTCTTGGATTTATTTTTGAGCCCACAGTTTTCTAATTCATTGAACTGTGGTTTCTCTATTAATTTTTTTCCTTTTGCTTTATTTATGCTTATTTTGTTACTGCTCTTATAGAGTGTTGGGTTGAATGCTTAGTTCATTTTTATTCTTTCTTGTTTAACAAGGAAATCTTTTACTACTATGAATTTTCATGAGTACAGCTTTAACCACTTCCCATAAATTTTTACAGGTAATGTTCCCTTTACTGTTGCTTTCTAAACAGTCTGTAATTCTAGTTTTCATTTCCTGTTTGACCCAATAGCTATGTACAGAATATAGTTTAATTTCCAAGTAGTACATATTTTTTATTGCTTATCCTATTGCTATTAATTTCTGATTTGCTGTATTGAACCAGAGAATGTGGATTGCATGATTTCTACTCTGAAGTTTTCTTTATCACCTAATAGGCAATCACTATATTTTAAAATAATACATAGTTGAAAATAACATGGATCTTTGTAAGGCTACACATTATGTTCTTTATGTTTTTCCTAATGAACTCAGAGGTGTTCCTTCCACTATGATTTTTGTTTTATAAAAATTTATCCTTCTTGTTTTAACAATATTGCTTTAAATATTTTAACATAATATGTGGTGCATAAAAGTTCATAAAGATTCATACCTGTCCTCTTCAAACTCTTCCAAAATATTAAAGAAGAGGCAATATTTCCTAACCCATTTTATGAGGCCAACATTACCCTGATACCAAAACCTGGTAAGGATAACACAAGAAGGAAAACTATATACCAATATCTCTGATGAATACAGATGCAAAAATCCTAAACAAAATACTAGCAAATTGAATATAACAATATATTAAAAAGATTATACATCACAATTAAAGGGGTTTATTCCAGGGACACAAGGAAGGTTCAACATATGAAAATTGATCAATGTGATACACCACATAAACAAAATAAAAGATAAAAATCATACAATTATGTCAATACATGTAGAAAAAGCATTTGACAAGATACAACATCCATTTATGATTAAAACACTTAATAAAATGGGTATAGAAGGAACATACCTCAACATAATACAGGCCGTATATGACAAACTCTCAGCTAATATCATAGTTAATGGTGAAAAACTGAAGTCTTTTGCTTTATGTTCAGGAACAAGACAGGGTTGTCCCCTATCACCACTGTTATTCAACATAGCATTGGAAGTCCTAGCCAGAGCAATCAGGCAAGGGAAAGAAATAAAAGGCATCTGAATTGGGAATGAAGAAGTTAAATTGTCATTTCTTGCAGATGACATGATTCTTTATATAGAAAACCCTAAAGACCACCAAAAATTATTAGAAACAATAAACGAATATAGTAAAGTTGCTGGATACAAAATCAATGTACAAAAATCCATTGCATTCCTATATACTAACAATGAAATTTCAGAAAAAGAAATAAAAAAAAAAAAACATTTCTTTTGCAATTGCAGCAACAATAAAATACCTAGGAATAAAATTAGTGAAAGATGTGAAAAACTTATACACTGAAAACTATAAGACATTCTTAACAGAAATTGAAGAAGACACAAAGAAATGGAAAGATATTTAGTGTTCATGGATTAGAAGAATCAACATAGTTAAAATGGCCATATTACGCAAAGCAACGTAAAGATTTAATGCAATCCCCATCAAAATCCCAATGACATTTTTTTCAAGAAATAGAACAAAAAATCATCAGATTTGTATGAAATCACAAAGACCCCGAATGGCCAAAGCAACCCTAAGAAAAAAGAACAAGGCTGGAGGTATCACACTCCCTGACATAAGCTTATAGTACAGAGCAACAATAATCAAAATAGCATGGTACTGCCAAAAAACAGACACACAGACCAATGGAATAGAGCAATGGAGAAAAGAAAGCCTGTTCAATAAATAATGCCGGGAAAATGGGAAAGCCACATGCAAAAGAATGAAACTGGACTGCTATCTGTCAGGGTATATCAAAATTAACTCAAAATGGATCACAGGCCTAAACATAAACCCTGAAACAATAAACTGCAAAGAAGAAAGCATAGGTACTAAACTTATGGAACTTGGGTTCAGAGAGGATTTTATGAATTTGACCTCAAAGGCAAGTGAAGTAAAAGCAAAAATAAATACATGGGACTATATCAAACTAAAAAACTTCTGCACAACAAAAGAAACCATCAACAAAACAAAGAGGCAACCAACCAAATGGGAGAAGAGATTTGCAAACAACACCTCCTATAAGGGGCTAACTTCCAATATATATAATAAACTCATACAACTCAACAAAAACAAAAAACAAAAAAATCCAAGTAAAAAATGGGCAGAGGACCTGAACAGACACTTCTCTCAAGAAGACATGCAAGAGGCCAACAGATACATGAAAAATGCTCAACTTCACCAGATAGTACGGAAATGAAAATCAAAACCACAATGAGATATCACCTCACACCAGTTAGAATGCTTATCATCCACAAGACAAATAATAACAAGTGTTGGAGAGGCTGTGGAGGAAAAGGAACCCTTATATACCGCTGTTGGGAATGTAAATTGGTACAGCCAGTATGGAAAACAGTATGGAGGTTCCTCAAAAAATTAAGAACAGAATTATCATATGACCCAGCAATCCCTCTCCTGGGTATCTACCAAGAAAAATCTGAAAATATTTATTTGTAAAGATGTATGTACCCCAATGTTCATTGCAGCTTTATTTACAATGGCCAAAACATGGAAACAACCAAAGTGTCCTTCAATAGATGATTGGATAAAGAAGTTTTGGGGGCGCATTAGTTAAGAGCTGGCTTGGGATGCCAGCGGCCCCGGTTCGGATCCCATATGGAGGGCCAGTGACACTGCCCTCTACAGCTAAGATGGTGAACAACAGCTCGACCTGGAGCTGGGCTGCTGTGAGTCGCTGGTGATGGTGTAGGCTGCAGCCCCTGCTGCAGTGGGCTGCCATAGGCTACAGCGAGTGGCCAGCAGCCAGCGGGAGCAGCCAGCAGCCAGAGTGAGCTGCCAAGAGCTGTGGTGAGCAGCTGTCCAGAGGCCAGCGACTGATCTGCCTCACCCAGAAAGAGCACAATGATGATACCAACATGGGCCAGTGAAGCAACATCCTCCACAACCAGACTGAAGAACAAAAAAAAAGGACAACAACTTGTCTGTGCCCCTTCCCCAATTCCCCAATGCTGTTCCCCTCCCCCAATTCCCCAATAAAATCTTTTTAAAAAAATAAGTTTTGGTATGTATACACAATGGAATACTACTCTGCCATAAAAAAGATGAAATACTGCCATTTACAACAATATGGGTGGATCTTGAGATTTTTATGGTAAGTGAAATAAGTCAGAAAAAATCGAGAATCATATGATGTCATTCATATGTGGGATATAAAACTGAAAGCAACAAAGGAACAAGACAAACAAACAAAGAAACAAAAACTCGTAGACACAGACAACATTTTAGTGGTTATCAGAGGGTAAGGAGGAGGGGGATGGTAGATGAGGGTAAAAGGTGTCAAATATATGTTGATGGAAGGAGAACTGACACTGGATGGTGAACACACAATGCAATATATAGATGATGCATTACAAGAAATGTACCTTGAAACTGAAATAATTTTATTAACCAATGTCACCCCCAATAAATTTAATAAATAAAAAATATAAATTTTCATTAAAAAAGATTCATCTTCATTGTAAATCATGTCCTTCTCAATATAAAATACACCCCAGAAACTGTGAATGCTCCCATAAGATATTTTAATTACACATATTCAATTATATATTAATATATTAATATATATTATTATATTATATAATATATATTAAATATATATTAATATACATTTAATTATACACATTTAATTATATGTATATATCCTTATATATTCAGATAGATAAATACCTTCCTCTTGAAGAAACATCCCTTTCTTATAACAGCTTTCCAGTGAGTATTTGAAATTAAAATGCAGTAATGTTGTTTGCAAATTTCAAAGCTTCTTTTCTGTCTACTTTTGTAGGTTCCAATTGTAAATACAAGCTTACCTAGAAGATATTTTTCTTAAAAAATTACAGAGAAATCTTATCAAAATTTAAGACAGCCTTAAAAATAACATTTTTATTTTGTTGTCATTGCTTTCATCACAGGCGGGTAATACCACCATAATTCAAGAACAGAAAATATCTAAATGAGAGATCCTTAGCCAAAATGCAAAGCAGCATCTTGGGGAGTGAAGAAACCAGGAGTTCTAAAAAGAAGACAGGGAAGTGATAATGACAATGATAACAATAATAGTAATAATAATAAAGGGAGGTGAGAAAGAGGAAAAACTAGTACTTGCTATATCTGCCAGGCACTGTTCTATAATAAATGCTCCACATACAATATCTAAATTTATCCTAACCATGATCCTATGAGGTAGATACTGTTACTATCTCCATTTTGCCAGTGGAGCAACTCAGGCACAGAAGAGTTAAGTAACAAGCCAGATACTGATCTGGGATTTTACCTGGGGCAGACAGACTGCAGAGCTGGCATTCTTATCACTATCTACAAAACCTCTATTAAAAGAGGAAATGAGCAGATGGAAATATAGCAGATTATAACATTGTGTACCTGAAACTTACATAATGTTATTAACCAATGTAAACTCAACAAAAAATAAATTTAAAAAATAATAATAAAGTGTATAGCGTGGAAAAAAAACAGAGAAAAAATGGGAAAGCAAACTGTATCTACTTTGAAAACACTGCATAGGGATTCAAAACACAGGTTTTGGCGCTGTATATACTGAGCCCAAAGATTCATTCCACCATTTCCTAAGTCTGTGACCTTGGATGATTTACCTAACTCTCCTGTGCTTCATTTTCCTCATCTATAAACTGAGAATAATAATAACCACTCAGATTTGTGAATTCAATAAATAAGAGCATAAAAATCACTTAGCGCAATGTGTGCCCCTTAAACCTTATTTATTGTTATTAAATATAACAATATTACATATCATTAAATCAGATATCAATAATAAGTAGATAAAGGCTTGTAACATGCAGTTAAGTTGTGATGCCTAAATTTCCCAAAAATGTACTTTCATAAATTTTTAAAGAGAAAGTTGAATTTACTTTAAAATTGATTAAGTATGTCTTTAAAATTGGTTCCATCAATATCACTGCACAAGTTTTCTTCAGAAACAAAATTCTGACTTCTTCATATTTCAAAATTCTTCTAAATTTCTTTGAAGAATACCTAACTTTCAAATCTGCAAAATTGCCAAGATATAATTATGTTCATTTATAAAACATTCTTTATTTTTTTATTTTATTTTATTTTATTTTACTTTATTCTTTTGAGGGCAGTATCACTGGCCCTCATGTGTGGGACCTGAACCAGGGCCACTGGCTTCCCAAGCCAGCGCTTAACCTCCACGACACTTGGCAGGCCCCATTCTTTATTTTAAGGCATTTTCTGTTTAGGTGCAAAATGCTATAGTATAACAACTGGTAAAAGGATGTTCATAATATACTTTAACATCAATAGGCACTAGGAGTCAGGAAAAAATTAATATCTCATAGATTTTGACTTACTTGATTTTATAACATATTGATTTTTTTTTTTATCAGATACAGCCTTTTCTACCACCAGATATATAAATGAACAATTTCTACTCAGAGGTTTCAAAATTCATTCTTTTATTCTTACTATAGATAAGAGGACCAGAAGATTTTTCCAAATGAAGGAGATTTTACCATCTTAACCAAACTGTTAAGTAGTTTATAGAATCTACAAAGATTTTCCAATTCATTTTCAACTTTCTTGTTTTTCTTATCATTATAATAGATATATTAGATTAAGCAATGTAGAAATGGTTCTACCTCTCACCTAATCCAAAGACATTAAATTATTAGGTTGGTGCAAAAGTAATTGCAGTTTCAGACCATGAATTTTAAATCATTATAAATAGGCTCAAACACATCTTTATTAATCAAAACGGGAACCATTACAATCAACACATTTTTGCCAATGAGAAATGAGTTTGTTTATTCCTGTAGTGTAAAAACCCATGCTGCAGGATTGGATGGACTCTTGGAAAACATTTTCTGCATCCTACTGGATGTGGAAGCATTTTCCTGCAAAAAGTTGTAGAGTGGTACTCAATTGGCGAGAGTTCAGGTGAATATGGTAGATGAGGCAAAACTTCATAGCACAATTTGTTCAACTTTTGAAGTATTGATTGTGCGACGTGCAGTTGGGCCTTGTCATGGAGAAGAATTGGGCCCTTTCTGTTGACGAATGCCGGCTGCAGGCATTGCAGTTTTCAGTGCATCTCATCTATTTGCTGAGCATACTTCGCAGATGTAATGGTTTCACTGGGATTCAGAAAGCTGTAGTGGATCAAACTGGCAGCAGACCACCAAACAATTACCATAACCTTTTTTTGGTGCAAGTTTGGCTTTGGGAAGTGCTTTGGAGCTTCTTCTGGGTCCAACCACTGAGGTGGTCATTGCTGGTTGTCATATACAATCCACTTTTTGTCACACGTCACAATCCACTCAAGCAATGGTTCATTGTTGTTGTGTAGAATAAAAGAAGATGACACTTCAAAACGATGATTTTTTTAATTTGCGGTCAGCTCATGAGGCACCCACTTATCGAGCTTTTTCACCTTTCCAATTTGCCTCAAATGCCTAACTAATGACTGTTGAATGGTCGACGTTGACTTCTTCAGCAACTTCTCGTGTAGTTGTTAAGAGGATCAGCTTCGATGATTGCTCTCAATTGGTCATTGTCAGCTTCCGATGGCCGGTCACTATGCTCCTCATCGTCAAGGCTCTCGTCTCTTTGCAAAATGTCTTGAACCACCATGGCACAGTACATTCATGAGCATTTCCTGGGCCAAATGTGTTGTTGATGTTGTGAGTTGTCGCCGCTTCCTTATAACCCATTTCGAACTCGAATAATAAAATTGCTCGATTGCTGGCTAGGTGGCTCAGTTGGTTGGAGCACAAGCTCTGATCAACAGGGTCACTGGTTCGATTCCCCCATGGGCCGGTAAGCTGTGCCCGAGCTGAGCTGCCAACGGGTAGCCAGATGTCTCAGCTGGTGACAGTGCCCACTCTGAACAATAAGGTTGCTGGTTCGACTCCCGTATGGGATGGTGTGCTGTGCCACCTGCAACTAAGATTGAAGGACAACAACTTGACTTGGAGCTGATGGATCCTGGAAAAACACAATGTTCCTTCCCCAATTCCCCAATAAAATCTTTTTTTAAAAAAAGAAAAAGAAAGTTGCTTGAATTTGCTTTTTGTCTAACATCATTTCCATAGTCTAAAATACACATAAAATAAACAGCAAGTAATAAGTCATTAGAAAGGAAACATAAAGCGAGAAATGCGCATTAAAATGGTGTATAACATAAACACATTTATTTATAAGAACATATTCCAATATCTAAGGCAAATTTCAACAATGCAAAAACCACAATTACATTTGCACCAACCTAATAGTAGGTATTCCAATAGTTTTCACATTCATGTAATAGTAATTATATTTTCAGGTAAACCTTTCTTTTCCCTCACTTTCATTTTGAGCAATATGGTATAATAAAAAAAAATGCAAGTTAGAGATAGGCTATCTGTATTCAGTCCTACTTATGGTGCTTTATTAGTTCTTTATCTTTAAGTCATAAAACCTCTCAGAGCCATGAATTCAACAGAAGTAGTACCTCATAGGATTCATATGCAGTTTCAGTATATATATATATATATATATATATATATATATATATATATGATAATGACTTAAACACTATAAAGATTTACAAAGTGGTTTTATTACGGCATTTGGAACATCTAATTCAATAATATAATAGCTTATTTTTTGTTGAAACACAAATGTAAATTTATACACAACCACATTCAAATGTAATTTCTATTTAAACACATGAGAAGGAATTAATTCTCTCATATAAAGGAATATTTAGGTAGTTAGATTTGTGAAAAGATGACGTAAGTGGAACCATTTTTAAATAGAGGCAGAGCAGCCATTCCAGAGGAACTGCTTACACATCTTACTCTTTGAACTTTTGGAATGTTTGAACTGGGCAAATAACCTTTGGACTTGGCAAAATCAACACTGTCTGTAAAGCCAACAGGAAAGCGGACATCCTGGCCACAAGGACTGATGATTATAAATTCTTTAGAACAATTAACCAGCCGTGTATAGCTAAAGAGTAACCCAGCTTGTTAACACCAATCGAAATCCCTTTCTTCCATTCATATATATAGTAATTTCCCTTCCTTTCCTTACAAAAACTCTTTGCATTCACCCCATAATCAGGACACAATTTGGGTTTCTGCCTGAATTTGTGCCCCCCAGATTGTAATTCTGTGATCTCAAATAAACACTTATTGCCTCTCACTTTGGCTTTTTATTTTTAAATTAACAAGTTGATCCACGCAAAGTATAAACTCGTATTTTATGTTCAAAGGGGTTTAGTTTACCTTTCTTCAATCTGTAGTCAAAAAAGCATTTCTGTTTGTTCTCCTCCCATCCTATCCACTCCCAGACCTACTACTTTTGAGTTTAAAATGAATTAAGAAAGAAAAATGTTTTCTATTTCATAAAAGCAGTTGTTATTTCAACCATCAGGACTTAATAATCTTCTGTCCCAATAAAAACTTATCTTTAGGTTTGAGGAAAAGCTCGTATAGATAAATCTATGCTTTTGATACCTGATTTTGCCCATAAGCACCTCCATTACCGCTTTTCAACTTGAAGTACTGGATCTGTAAAGGGGCAAAGCCCTGCCCTTTTTCTTTCTCAAGAGTTGAGAAGGGAAAATAAATTCTTTTATCAACCTCTGCCCCATTAATTCATATAAACTGATCTTTTATGTTTTGAGGCAGCTGGATTTCTAATTTGCAGGTCAAGCATTAAGCTAAGGAATAGAAAAATAATTCGTGACACATCCATATTGGCTCACTCATGCCATTACAAATCTAAGATTGGTTTCTTTGGGGAGAGTCAGTCATATTGGACCCCAAAGTTCAAATTCAATATAGTGTGAGCCATTTCAGTACTCATTAGAACTTTCAGTAAATACATGGTATGAAATTATTTTACATTGCAAGTTCTTGTTTGTGCTGAATGTTCCTATTGTCACAAATGTGTGCACACACACTCTCTCGTACTCAAAAAAATATGCTGATTTGATTTGATCAAATGATACCAAGTAATCTCATTTGATTTCATAGAACTTCATGTCCTTCTCTTAACCTTCCTAGCCAAATTTTTTGTGTGTGACTTATGGATGGATGCCAATTTAAGCTACCTGCTCAGCCTGTCCATGTGTAACCAGCCCCACTAGATTTAGTGATTTTGTCACATTCAGATAAGAAAACCCAAGAAGTAACCTAGGTACCCTAGGAGCTTGAAATGTAGGGCTATGGCTTCCTCATCAATATGGTCATCCACATAGAGATGGGCAGCAGCCTAACTCATAATGACACTGCAAGACTCAAACTATGTCTCCATCTCCAAAATGATCCCTCCTTTTTGTCCCTTACCACTTTTAAGGTGTGAATAATTAGTAGGTTTAGCCATGGAAAAAGGGAAGGTATCTATATTTGAAAAGAAAAGCTTCCCCTTACTCCAAAATTAACTCTGATGTAGTTTGAGTGAAAAATATTAGCATACTTCCCAGAATTATCATCCCTTCCTCTGTTTTACAATAAAATCTGCTAGAATAAGTCATATTTAGACAAAGAGTGAGTTAGCACGCCATTTCTGGAGTATTTGAATCCATAAGTAATTGTCCTAAAAGGGTGAGGGTATTTTTAAATTTCTTTTGGATTATACACAGTGCCTAGAACCACAGGTTGCATTATACTAAAAAAAAGTATCTATTTTATATAGAACACACTACTAAAATTACTGTGAAAATCTCCATAGTATGGAAGTAAATTAAGTATCTAAGATAGTAAAAAACATAAGAAATTCTAGGCCAATCTTATGTACATTCCATTCAAGATTCTATCTGTGTCAAGGCACTCAGAGACAATTTGTGAAAACTATGGCAGTGGTCCACCAAATTTTCTCCAATACCTTCACAGATTACTAGTTTATCATGAATTAACCTAAATTAACTAGTGGTTTTTAATTGGAAGTTGAGGATTCAACCCCCTGGAGAATCTGACAGTGCATCTAAACTAGTTATTCACTCTTTGGAAATTGAAAATCTAAAGAAAGCTATGAAAGGAAAAGCTACTTTATCCGAAAAACAAAACAAAAAACAAAGGTGCATATGTGTATGTGTGAATGAAAATAACACACACACACATACACACACAGTACAAATAAAAAATTCTGTATATAAGTTCATTGAGTTCGTGGACCCAGCCTAAGAAATGTTCTGTAGAGAATCATCTCAGCATGGCCCTACTCTATTACAGAATGGAAATTAATAAACATACTCAATTTTTAAAGTAACTAAGGAAAATATATTTGGTAACATCACATATAAAGCAATACATGATTGGAAGAATAAACCAGGTGGACTACACATCTATCATAAACAGGATGAATAAAAACATGATCTTTGAAAATTAGTATAAACTAAATAAACTTAGCCATAAGAGACACAGGCAGCTCTAATAGTATGTATAAAGGAAGGAGATGGTAATGTATAAGGATAAGTTTGGAGATATAGTAATAAATAAGGATGGAGATAGGGGAAGTCATCCAACTAGGGCTGGCCCACCAAGTGGTTTAAATCAGTCTCTAAGAGAGTGAAAATCTGGTTTGACAAGAGAAGCACAGAGGTTGCTATGCTGTCTGCACTTATACATGCACATTGCTCTGTAGTTTTCCTATCTTTCTGAAGTTTCTTCCAACTTTGATTCCAAAGTTATGTTAATCTCTGAAAGTGAATTTGGAAGATTTCCCTTTTATGTATGCTCTGAAGTAGTTTGAACCACTGGGTTCACTAACTGTGAATATATGTAACATAATGATCTGATTCTTTATAGTTTAATAAGACTTCTCTGGTGCCTTGGAGGCTGTAGATCATTTGAGAAGTATATATTACTTTTACAATCAGGAAAAAATTAGATATATTCCCTTTAAGAACCTAATAAAAGCTATGGACACTTTCCCTATTGCTCCAACCAATCAGAAGTAAACACAAAAGTTAGTTTACAATATCAGGGTGATTCACAGAAGTCTTAAAATATATCCTAAAGGCCCTAAAGATTGATTAATATGGGTTAAGAATCTTTTCCTTGACCTTTCTAGATTCTTTATATTTTTAATTTTTATCCTTTAGGATAAAACTTAAGTTATGTTTTTCACCTTGAATATGGATCACATTTTTCTAGTTTTAAATATCTAAATATGGAGTGACAACAAAATGACAGACAAGGAATTGCCAATCCCTCCTTCTCCATGGAAACATTAGAAAAGAAACAAATTCGCTACTATAACTCTATAAGCGCTCTGGAGGAAATAAGGGTCAACAAAGTTATAAGATATACAAAAAACAAGCAACAAAATGAAAATATAAGCCCTTGCCTATCTGTAATTAAATGGATTAAACTCCCCAATGAAATAGCATCAATTAGCAGAATGGATTTTTTAAAAGAACCCATGATTTAACTTATTGCTGTTCAAAAGAGATAAACTTTAGACACAAGGGCACAAACAGGTTAAAAATGAAGGATGTAGGAAGACATTCAACGCCAACAGAAACCAAGGAGGGCTGAGTTGGCTATCCTAATATCAGACAAAATATGTTAGTAAAGGAGTCAATTCAGCAAGAGGATATGGCAATTATAACCATTTACACATCAAACATTGGACCTTCAAAATATATGAAGCATACTTACCGGGCAGGGGAGATACCATGATCACGAAGGTGGTTTTCCCAGGGCGAGGCTTATCCATTGCACTCCGGATGTGCTGACCCCTGCGATTTCCCCAAATGTGGGAAACTTGACTGCATAATTTGTGGTAGTGGGGGACTGCATGCATGCTCTCCTCTGAAATAAAAATTAAATTAGAAAAAATAATATTGACAGAACTGAAGGGAGCAATATACAGATAAACTAATTATTGGAGACTTGAATACTCCACTTTGAATAATGGATAGAAAAACCAGACAGAAGATCAACAAGGAAACAGAAGACTTGAACAACATTATAAACCAATTGTGTCTAATAGACATATACAGAAGACTCCACCCAACAGTATCAGAATACACATTTTTCTCAAGTGCACATGGAACATTCTCCAGGAGAGATCATATATCAGGCCACAGAATAAGTCTTAATAAAATTTTAAAAACTCAAATCATACAAAGTATCTTTTTCAATCACATTGGAATGAAATTAGCAATCAATGGATGGAAAATCAGAAAACTCACAAATATGTGGAAATTAAACAACACACTCTTAGACAACCAATGGGTCAAAGAAAAAATCATAAGGGAAATTAGGAAACACTTTAAAACAAATGAAAATGAAAATAAAATATACCAAAACATAGGGGATGCAGTAAAAGCAGTGCTGAGGGAAATTTATAGCTATAAATGTTTATATTAAAAAAGAAGAAAGATCTCAAATCAACAACCTAACTTCATACCACAAAGGACTAGAAAAAGAACAAACTAAATTCAAAGCTAGCAGAAGGAAGGAAATAATAAAGATTAGAGAGGAGATATATAAATAGAGAATAGAAAAACTAGAGAAAAGGTACAAAACCAAAAGTTGGGGGTTTTTTTGTTTGTTTGTTTTTCAGTATATGACTTTTATTGCATCTTTAAAATATCACAAATAAGTTTGAGGAATCACTCCGCATTTTGGGTGTTTCTGTAGCTGGACAACTCAGATCCTATTCATCAGCCTGCTGAACTGTTCCTTTTTCAGAAACATAGATACCATCCAAAAATTTTCTGATATCCTTGTTTTTGACTGTTGTGGCTTATTGAATCAAAGCAGCTGAATTTGATACAAGTTTAATATCATTTCCTTCAAGAATTAACTCATCTTGGGCCAGCTGAGTGGCGCAGTGTTTAAGCGCTGGCTTGGGAAGCCAGAAGCCCCGGTTGGGTCCCACATATGAGGGCCAGTGATACTGCCCTCAAAAAAAAAAAAAAAAAACGAATTAACTCATCTTTCTGGGCTTGAGATACTGAATAAGCAACACCTGACCTCATGCAAACCCTGCGGATATATTTTTCACCCAAGAAATTTCGGATTTCAACAAGAGAACCAGTCTCCTGGATAACGACGTTGATGGGGAAGTGAACATACACAGACCTCATCTTGTAACGGAAGCCCAGTGTAACACCCTTGATAATGTTCTGTGCGTGACTACAGATAGTGCGAACAGTAGCCAGTTCCTTTCTATTTCCCCACCATTTATCAACCCGGAGCCTCTTCTTCTTCGTTCCAAGAAGACTGAGTTCTACATTGACGTGCTTGAGGTCCCTCCACAGGGTGCCTCTGGGGCCCTGCACAATAACTGTGTGTCCCTTCAGCGTGAGGTCCACATTTTCTGGACTGTCCACAGTCTGATTGCTGAGAATGGTCTTCATCCTCGCAGTAGTTTCAGCAAAGAGAGCCAAAAGTTGTTTTTTTAAAAAGATCACTGAAATATAAAAATCTTCACCCCGATTGACTAAGAAAAAAGAGAAAAGGCTCAAATGACTAAGGTCAAAAATGAAAGTGAAGACATTCCTACCAATTTTACAGAAATAAACAAAGATTATAAGAAGAGTATTATGAACAACTGTATGCCAAAGAATCGGATAACCTAGATGAAATGCACAAATTCCTAAAAATATACAACTTTCTCACACTGAATCATGAAGAAATAGAAAAATAAGTAGTAAAGAGATTGAAACAGTAATAAAAAACCTCCCAACAAAGAAAAGCTCTGGACCAGGTGGCTTCACTGGTGAATTCTACCAAATATTTAAAATAGAATTGATACCAATCCTTTTCAAACACTTCCAAAATATTGAAGAAGGAGGAACACTTCCTAACTCATTTCATGAATGCAGCATCACTCTGATCCCAATGCCAGACCAAGATGCTACAAGAAAAGAAAATCACAGGTCAATATCTCCTGTGAATACTGACGCACAAATCCTCAACTAAATACTAGCAAACTGAGGCCAGCTGAGTGGCGCATTGGTTAAGAGTTGGCTTGGGAGCGAGAGCTCTGAGCTGCAGGATCACCGGTTCGGATCCAACATGGGTCAGTGACGCTGAGCCCTCTACAGCTAAGATGGTGAACAACAGCTCGACCTGGAGCTGGGCTGCCGTGAGTCGCCAGCGACTTTGTAGGCTGCAGTGGGGCTGGCCGGCAGTGGATGTGAGCTTTCGTGAGCTGCCGTGAGCAGCCGTCCAATGGCCGGTGACCCATTTGCCTCGCCCGGGAAGAGTGCAATGATAATACCAACATGGGCCAGTGAAGCGACGTCTTCCACAACTATACTGACGAACAAAAAGACAGCAACTTGTCTGTTCCCCTTCCCTGATTCCCCAATAAAATCTTTTAAAAAAAAATACTAGCAAACTGATTTCAGAAGCATATTAAAAGGATTATACACCATGTACACATAGGATTTATTCCTGGAATGCTAGAACATTTCAACACATGAAAGTCAATGTAATATACCTAAATGTAATAGCTGATACTATAAATCTCTTAGGAGAAAACAGAGGGAAAAGCTTCATGACATTGGATTTGGCAATGATTTCTTGAATATGAAACCATAAAACTAGGCAACAAAAGAAAACATAGTGTTCATTGGATTGGATACTCAACCAACAGAGTGGAACAAAACATTTGCAAATCATGTATCTGATAAGGGGTTAATATCCAGAATATATAGAGCACTCCTGCAATTCAACAACAACAACCACTCAATTGAAAAACAGGCAAAGGACTTGAGTAGACAATTCTCCAAAGAAGATATACAAATGACCAATAAGCACGTGAAACTATTTCAACATTACTAATCATGAGGGAAATGCAATCAAAACCACAATAAGATACCCCATCACACCTGTTAGCATGGCTAATATAAAAAATAAACACAGAAAAATAACAAGTGTTAGTAAGGATGTGGAGATATTGGAACCCTTGTGCAGTACTGCTGGTGGGAATGTAAAATGATGCACGAGCTCTGAAAAACAATATGGCAGCTCCTCGATAACAGAAGCCTAGAATTACCATATGATCCAACAATTCTGCTTCTGGGTATGCATCCAAAATAACTGAAAGACAGGGCTCAACCAGATATTAGTACACCAATATTCATAGCAGCATTATTCACAATAGCCAGCCAACAGGTGAAAATAATCTAAATGTTCATGGATAGATGAATGGATAAACAAAATGTGCTATATGCAAACAATGGAATATTATTCAGTCTTCAAAAGGAATGAAATTCTGAAACTCTGATACATGCTACAAATTAGATGCACCCTGGAAACATTAAGCTAAGTGAATTAAGCCATACACAAAATAACAAATATTGTATTATTCCACTTATATGAGGTACCTGAGGTATAGAGATAGAAAATAGAATACTGGTCACCAGGGACTAGAGGGAAATGAGTAAGGGAAGTTACTGTTTAAGGAAGTTTTTATTTAATGTTTGGGAAGATTATTAAAAAGTTCTGGGGATGGCCGAGTGGCGCAGTGGTTAAGTGCTGGTTTGGGAAGCCAACTGCCCTGGTTTGGGTCCCACATATGAGGGCCAGTGACACTGTCCTCAAAAAAAAAAAGTTCTGGAGATGGATAGTAGTGATGGTTGTACGACAACGTGAATATACTTAATGCCACTGAATTTACAGTTAAAATTTTTAAAAGGGTTAATTTTATGTTATGTATATTTTACCCACAATAAAAAAAAAATCTTAGACTCACTCATGGACTCCAGGAAAAAAACACTAAATCTGTTCAAGAAATGACATGAAAGAAGTTGGGGAAAGTGCACATTTTGTTGTTTCTCTACATAACTTTAGTCATACTTTGATAGAAATTTTTACATTTACATGAATACCTGTAAATGCATATAGGTGTCCTCGTTTATAGCAGGTTCAAGTATAAATAAAGAAGACAGAGGGCCGGCTGAGTGGAGCGGTGGTTAAGTGCTGGCTTAGGAAGCCAGCAGTCCCGGTTCGGATCCCACATATGAGAGCCAGTGACATTGCCCTCAAAAAAAAAAAAAAAAAAAAAAAGGAAGACAGAAAATAAAACCCAGGAACCTGGATAGCCTAGGGACAAATGTCTGGTGTGCGCAGTTTTAGTTTTGTTATGTTTGGTTTTGCTTGAATTTTGACACACACAAATAACTCACTGTTTGTCTTAATATAAAAAAAGAGAATAATATAAAAAAGAAGAAACACTCAATTTTCAATCTAAAATGTTGTTGCTTTCATTTAATTTCAAATCTTCTCAAACATACAAAGCAATGGCATACTAACTACTATAACACTCCTCACTATAACTTTCTTTTCATTATCAACCTCCTCGTGTGTGGACTTGCATATGTGATTAGCAGAATTTGCATGGATATAATTTGCTCTACTACAGAGGAAAATAATTCTGCCAGTTTTACCCAAAGGTTACATTTGTGCTCCCTTCCTTTTTTTTTATTTTAAAGCCTACTAATGTTGCATATGTGGAGATAATAAGAATGCCTATCTCATTAGGTTGTGAGGACCTAATGGGATAACAGAACGCAAAATATTTATCATAGTGTCTGGAACACTAATAAAGAAATAGTATCCCTCCCACCCTGCCTGTGCAGTGTTTATATGATGTCTATGATGGCCATATGTCTTGGAATCTCCAGGATGGTACCAATAGCAGATATGATGCTCTGTTAATACCATAATATATTTCTATAGCTCAAAATCCTCAAGTCGGTATTCAGAATACAGAATATGTACTCATATAAAATATACTCTTTAATAACAATAAGTTACTAGATTTTGAAAGCTCAGTATATTAACCATGTCAAGTGCTCTGCATACACTATGTTATTTCATTCTCCCAACATCCCTATGAGATGGATTGTCTCTCCGCCATTTACTAGATGAAGAAATTGAGAGATCAATTAATTAGCTTGCCCAAGGTCACACACCTGGGAATTGGTATAACCAGGTACCCCGACTCCCTGGCTGGTGAGTTTTCTGCTACCTCAGAGGTTCATGGTTCTGATCAATTAATACACACTAAAACAGACTTTTTTAAAAAAGTAGTGCTACTTTAAAAACAGACTACTTTGGGGGCTGGCCGAGTGGCACGGTGGTTAAGCGCTGGCTTGGGAAGCCTGCAGCCCCAGTTTGGGTCCCACATATGAAGGCCAGTGACACTGCCCTCAAAAAATAAATAAATAAATAAATAAATAAATAAATAAATAAATACAGAGTACTTTTTTAAGTAGTGCTAGATATTTGATTAGTTGTTGTACTCTGCTATTGTGTGAATGTTTGGACCCCCTTCTCCCCCTCAAAAAAAAATTACAAAGCTGAAATCCTAATGCCCAATGTTATGCTGTTGGTAGATGGAGCCTTTGGGAGGTGATTAGGTCATGAGGTTGGGGCCCTCGTGAATAGGGTAATGTCCTTAGAAATGAAGCCCTAGAGAGTTCCCTTGCCCTTTATGCCACGTGAGGGTACAATGAGAAGTTTGCAATCTGGAACAGGGCCCTCGCCCAACCATGCTGACACCCCAATCTCAGACTTCCAGCCTCCTGAACTGTCAGAAGTAACTGTTGGTTGCTTAGAAGCCACCCAGTCTGTGGTATTTTGTTATGGCAGTCTAAATGGACTAAGACATATTCCCAACAAAGGAAGCCATTCAGCTTTATGATAGAATTCTTCTCACACAATAAAAACATTAGGTGCCTCAGTTTCCTTGTCTCTAAATTAGGATTGATTTGTTTCACATGATGGCAAGGACTGACTGGGGAAACTGTTAATAAAGAAGCTCCACATTTAAAGTACAAATCATCAGAAATGTAAATACAGATACAGAGCAAGATATCCTTAATAGTCGAGCTTATACTTTGAAAAGGGATTGACAAGAAAAAGCTTGATGTTGAAAATGGCTGTTATAATCAGTTGCTGAAGTTATTCTGACAATCAGGTAGAATGCAGAAGGGCAGACATTGTCTGGAAAGGTTAAGGTTTCCTTGGCAACTATCAAATGCATTGTTAATATCCCCTAGGAAGTTTTTGGTCAATAATGACTGAAGTGCTATAAAACTATTTTTAATCTATCTTTTGAGTTAATTCTATTCTCCTTTCAAAATTCTTTTTTCCTCAAATTAACTTTAATTGCTTAATTAATGGTTATTTGGTGAAGGTTATTGAACATTCTGTTGAAGGAAAGGTTTTGACTCTTTCTGTCAAACAGAATTAAGGATGTCAATGAACAAGGAGCTGTTTTGAAAAGATTTGAGCAAACTCCAATATAAAAGAGGAGTCGACCCATGAAATATTCATCCAAAGTTACAAGTGTCTTTCTAAAATTATTATTAATATCTATTATAGAAATTTCATATTTGCAAACTCCTTAGTAATTCATTTGTAGTGGTTATTCCACATATCAATCCAACTCACACCTTCAGTGTCTGTCCCTATTCTAAAGATAAAAAATTTGAGACCAATTACAGATAGCCAGATTTTTTTGACCATTCATTAGATGAAAATCATTAACACATATTGGTCAGAATCAGAGACTTGAAATACTTATTTATATCATTAGAATTGATATATTATATTACTTGCAATTCTATCAAGTAATACTTATAAGATTCTTCATACTCAAAGAATATAATGGTGAACAAGCTAAAATCAATCAAGCCTCTACATAGACCAAAGACATGTTGGACTATTTAGGGAGCATCTGATATTAAAATAATTAATGACAACTTCATTCCTTGTTACCTTCAGTTGAAGTCTTTGGTATTTGTGGAGTCTGCTCTCACCTCTACCAGAAATGGGCAGTTATTTTAAATGATATCCTTCAATAAATATACTTTACCCAGATGCTTTTCTTCTTGGTTGGGGGACATCAAAAGTATGGTTATTTTTACTAAGCAGAATAACTGTTAACAGGAGTTGTAATATTAATTAACTGTTACCCAGATATTGCCAAGAACACTTTATTGATTTTTAAAACTCTCCATTACAAAGGTAATTACCTTAGAAAGGTAATTGAGAAAGCAACTTCAATAATGCAATTCTAGGCTTATATCTATGTCTTAGTGATAGGCACTATAATATAGTAGAAAGAAAAATAGACAGATAGAAATAAGCCTATAAATGAACTGTGTGGTTATTTAAGACTAGCCTTGAGACAAATATTGCTTCACTTACAAATGTTCTTATCTCTATATCTGTGCCACCCCCCCACTTTTTGTCTTACAAATCAGCATGAGAATACCTATCTGCTTCCTGGGTTGGAACTTTTTTCTTACTTTCTATAAGTAAATTTTCTTCAACTATTTCTAAGACTGGAAATCAGCTCTTACAGCACAGCAAACAATTTTTAAAAATTGCAAGATTGGATGTTTTAATTACTTCAAAATATAACTCCTCTAGAAAGTGCATGCTCATGTCAACATCTGGTATGTTCGAGAAGGAAACAAAAACTAATCAGAGAAGGTAGCAAGGAAAATAACTCTGCTAAAGATATTTACTTTCATTTCTTTTGCTCTTCCTCATTTTTAAAAATAGGAATGAAAAGTTCAGTGTTCTCAGTGAGTGGGAAAGGAGCTACAAACAATATAATATTAATAGTATCACTCTGAATATATTTTGACAGCTCTTATGGTAAATGAATCCCTTTTTTTTTTTTTGAGGGCATATGTGGGACCCGAACCGGGGCCGCTGGCTTCTGAAGCCAGCGCTTAACCACCATGCCACTCGGCCGGCCCAAATGAATCCCATTTTTAATTCAGCACTACAAACACAAACAACAACAAAAATACTTCATCATCATAATCATCATGATGATGATTTCCACAACAAATTGAACAGACATGATGGCTGCCTACAATGGTGCTATTTTCCTACCACATAAAGCACTCGGTACAATGCCTAGTACAGAAGTAGTTACTGAATAAATTTTATCTCTTCCTCCACCTGCTAGTGCACCTATAAAAACTTCCAGTGGTTGGCCACACATCTCCCTTTGCCATGTTTTGACCAAGAGAATAGAGGTAGCCATGATCAGGGTAGCTGGTGTGTTAGCTAGCTAATCACCATAGCACATAGGGAATAGGATATGGGCAAGAAGCCTGCTGGACTTGTGGAGGGCTAGTTGGCCAAGTGAAAATGTCTGGAAAATAGAAGAGAAAGAAGCAATAGAGCAAATCATGACAGCATCCCAAGTATGAGCACTTCTAAGGGAGGCCACGAAAAAGGGCATGTTCCTCCAATTCATATTTCCTGAGCTCCTGATGTACTAAATAATCCATGACACTCTGACAGAAGAAGTTTCCTGTGAGCAAACCTCCACATTTTGTGTTATGTGACACTGCAACCTTGGCCACCCTGATTGAACAGGTTAGGCTCCTGACGCAAAGGCAGCTGGGCTTGAGGGGAGAACAGCTGCTGATGGTAAAGTGGCAAGAGAGCTTGGCCCATTAGGGTAGTTTGTTGTGGGATAAAGTGCCACCTCAAATATGAAGGCTGGATCATACTGCAGATGAGGTCATTATCTCACCAGGGGATTTGAAACTCCAAACACCTTGGAAAGGGTCGAGAGACACAAGCAGTAGATAGGGGACAGAAGCTGAAAAGCACATGGTGAAAAGCAGGAGCAGAATCCAGAGACAGTGGAAGAAAGCCACGAAGTTGAGAGCTGACAGAATTTGCAGCAATAGAAACTGGCAGAATCATGGAAGAGGTAGAAGCGTTATGGTGCAAAATGTCCGGCTGCTCGCCACACGAAAGCCACAACTGGAGAGGTGAGGTTGGTGGAAAGAAAAGCAGGTTTTATTCCAAAATGCCAGCATTAAGGGGAGACAGTGGATTCCCTTTCCCAAAGCCTGCCTGCCTTCCCTCAATATCACCAAAAGGTTTTATAGACACGCAAGGAGGGGCAGAACAAAGAAAAGGAAAAGTTGGCCAGGCAACTTCAGAAAAAAGCTCTTCCTAGAGGCTGGTCAGCCCCAAAGTCAGGACTGACTCCCATACAGATACCAAAAACTCCTCCCAAGTTACTGGACCAGGTATGCACACTGGTCTCAAGTAAAAAGAACCATTGAAACTGGTATGCATAGTAAATGCACAGTAAACAGGAGTCATCAAAGTTTGGTAAGAGGAGACGGAAGCAAAGAAAGGGAAAAAAAAACAACTTTCAAAAAGTCCCAAGCCAAACCACTGTCAAATCTAATTACATATGAGGTCCAAATTTCAAAAATAAAAGATATAAGGTGACCATTACAGAAGCAGAAGAGAGAATCGTGAGAATAATTTACTACTAGAGTTGCTTTTGGTGCGCTAGGGTTTTATAGAAGTCTAAATATGATCTTTCAGTCAACTGTGAGGATGGATTACCTGAATAGTGAAATGGTTTTTTGTGCTTCCTTCCCTTCCCACTTTACAATAACCATGTTGACTAAGGAAAATTGAAGTTGCTTCTGTTCCTTGCAACCTGAAGTTACGAAAAACATGCCCAGGCATAGGAGAGTAACCATGCAGTCATGGTTCATAGCCTCCTTATCACTGTGCTAGTGCCATCAGTTAGAGGAGGAGGGGCACCCCAATGTGAGTGAGTCAAGAGACGTGGGAGATATATCAGTTAAGCTGCCTTTAGTTGCAAGTAACAGAAAACCCTGAGTTAAACAGACTTTAAAAATAAGATGTCTTAAACTCACATACTAGGAAGTCCATAGGTAGGGCAGGCACTCGTATGGAATATCAAGGTTCTGTCTCTCCTCTGTGGTTCCCATTCTCCACCCTTCTCTGTCTGTGGACTTCCCCTCAGGCTTGTAGCAGCATGATGCTGGCAACAGTTCTGAGAGGCAGAATAAAGAAACATTTTCCAGAAGCCTTTCCAGAATTATTATATATCCTGTACTCATGTCTATACCAATCAATCTTTGCCAAGGAGACTAGGGCTACCAAACCTAATGCGTTAGATCAATTAGGACCGACTTCCTGTGGCTGAAATGGGTCAGCCTCATCAAGCAGGACTGATACCTAGACAAAATCTGGACTTTGTTAGAAAGAGGAAGGGAAGCAGGGAGCAAGTGTTCCGTGAAGCATCAATATCTGTTTCAAGAGTCAGATGACACCATACTTGAAGGCAAGGAGAAGATGACTGGATACCTTCTCTAGATTCTGAAGGGTATAACTTTTCGTCGTCTTCTGTTTTACCAGTAACAAAGTTTCTGACAACGAAGTCTATAATTAGAACACTTCTTCCTTGTTATTATGTTGCCAGGCCTCAAATTACAGTATATCATTTTCCAAGAACCCATCAACAATTCCCATATTAACTTATAGCATTTAAAGTTAACAGGTCAGTAACCAACGTATTAATAAAATATTGACTGATTGTCTATTATATGCTAGTGACTGCATGTCAGGAGCTGGAGATAGATAGGTAAACAAGGTACAGTTCTTTTCTTTATAATCTAGCAGTACTTGTCTCAGTCTGCTTTCAGAAGGGCCCCATCTTCTCTCTCTTTGCTAAACAATATGTGAGATGCATATTCACCATGGTATTCCCAGAACCTAACATGTGGTTGATATTTATTGATTGTTGAAAGGGTGAGAAACACAAGGGAAGGAACCAAAAAACTAATCCTGTTACTGTAAAGTAATGAGACTGATTTTATTGTGTTTTTGCGTTGATGGTAAACTATCTTTGAAAGCAATTTAACAAAGGTTTAAAAAATGTTCGAACTATGATAATAGCATTTTAAATGTTTATCGTGGCCCAATGCGATTACTTTTAAGGAAAATACTCATTTGAATATAGAAGTTATGGCACATTTGTCACTCAAAAGGTATCATTATGTTATTGTATTCAAACCTTAAAATTGTCTAAAAAAGGAAAAGAGTACTCTAGTGATGGCTGCAATCTAACACTAAATGACAACATGCAGAACTTGTGTCTGAGATGGAAAAGCTTGTTTCTGTGGATTTGGGATCAAGTTCAGCCCTGTGTGCCTTTAATTTTAGCCAAACCAAGGCTTTCAGGCTTTTTGACAGCGAGAAGCAGGAACACAATAGGGGATCCAAAGATGAAAATTTCAGTGCAAATCAAGTTTTGTTCATCAGGCCTGCCCTTGCATAACATCATAACATCAGGATATGAATGAATCTAATGGCAGCTCAACTCAGCCTTTCTGTTGAAAGGCAGCAGAAGGGACAAGAAATTGTTTACTACATGGCAATCTGCATTAGCAAAAAAAGCAGACACCTCTATGATCATTTCCAAAGAAATCCAGTGGCCCTAGGTACCCCCCCAAAACACTCTTTCAAAATGCCTGTGAAAATTTCCCCATGGCAGAAGACTGAATGAACCAATTCTAATGAAAATATTATTTCCAATTTTAATTTGTTTTGTCATAAAAATAAAGTGGAGATTGTGAAGAGTAAGCTAAGAACTGTAATTGCATTACTAAATACAATTGTCTATATTATCTTGATTACTCTATTTATATTCACTTTTAAAATCCTTGTAATATGCAGGTATAGGGGAGGAAAAAACTATTTTTCTCTTTACCCCGCTACTTCTTAGCTCAGGTCCCTGTAATAAAACACAGATTCATAAGAGAGAAACAAACAGAAGTTTATAAACATGTATGTCTCTTATATACATTGGAGAAACCCAGGGAAACTATATAACTCAAAACAATACCTTAGAATTCGAATTTAACTACCATGCTCAGCTAAAACAAAGGAAGAAGGGTGTAGGGGAAGCAAATTTTGGGAAGGTGACCAGAAAAAGTAAGGTAAACAGGAGTAAGGTTGTTATGCAGATTTAAATCCCAGTCTTCTCCACCTATAAGATTCTGGTGATTTAGGGCCATCCCTTCTATTCCTGGTACTATTCAAAGCACCTGATCTACAACAATGAACATGACAGACAAAAGTCCCCACTCTCATGGAACTGACATTCTAGCTGGGGATGCAGGCAATAGACAAACATGCAAACTGTCACACTATACCCTGCCTGTCTGCCTCCATGCACCTCTCCATAAAGACAGATCATAACTTCAATATTATGCTTACTGTATATATCCCCACTTGGCACCAAAGGATGACTGGTCAGTCAGGGACGGGTAAGTTTTCTCAAGAGAGAGAAACAACCCAAGTCAGACATGGCTGTGTAGGTGCCTGTGGGTCCCATGGGTGCCCGTGGATGCCAGTGGGTACCAGTGGGCACCAACAGGAGAAATCAGGAGTTGACAGAAATAGGATGTGAACCCCTTGCTTCAGGGTCTGGCAGCCTGCCTGTGAAATGGCCTAGTGATATGATAATATCTGTCCTCCCTGCATTCTTATCAGTGAGCCTTGGCAGAAGGAGTTCTGTCTCTTAAGAGGTGCATGACAATAACCTCCAGTAATGGCAGCTTGCAGGTGTGGGTGATTTGGCCTTGAGCTATGTTTTTGGGCGTGAGACACAGACCTCGGAAGCTACATTGACCCTTGCTTATGTGTAAGATAATAAAAGGATCAGACAGGCCTGATTCTGGGCTCCAGTCCATGAGGCTGGGGTCCCCTGGCCCCGAACTGCTTTCTCTCCTATTTTGTGTCTCTTTCTCTTTTCGTTAACCTTTCGTCGTCCCTTCTCCACTCCCACCTGCTCGGTCGTGCAGGACCATGACAGCAAACAAAAATAGTTTAGATTCTAAATAGTGATACCTGCTAAGAAGACAAAAGTAAAGCAGGGAAAGGGATATGGTGTGTGTGTGTGTGTGTGTGTGTGTGTGTGTGTGTGTGTGTGTGTGTTTGAAAATTTAAATAGGATGCTCTCCAAGGCCTTAGTGTAAAGGCGATGTCAAAGTAAGAAACATCCAACCTGAAGAGAATTTTTATAAGGATTTATCTGAGCCAAACTGACCACATAAACCAGGAAGCAAGATCCCAAATGCTCCAGAGATAAACAGTTTTGCAGCTTTTTTTATGCAACATGGAGGTGGGAGAAAACAAAATGGGGATTACAGGATAGTAATTACAGGATAGTTAACTATCCTGGATTATAGGACTGTGAAGAAGATTATGGGCTCTCTTGAAGGTGGTTATGGCTTATTTCAAAGGTCTGTTAACCTAGATGTACAGAAGCAATGGACAGGGCTTGCTTAAGGCAAAGGTAAACCTTTTACTAAAGAAGTTATATGCCTGGGGCATGACCACTCACCATGACCTGCCCAGTTAGGAATTTATGATCAGATCACCCTGTGAGGTTACTTTCCACAGAACCTCTTTCTTCCTTCACAGTGACATGTGAGGAAACATCTGGAGGTAAGGAAAAGACCAAGCAATTCTTTTTGGAAGAGCTTCACAGGAAAAGGAAAAGATCAACTTATGGCAAATTTCTAAGGAAAATTCCTGGCTCCAAAATTTGAGGGCCATAATTGAGATAAACAGAGGTATTAACTAGCAAGTAGTAAGATACTCACTCCCGTATACCTTCATGGATCCAGGCCTGTCCAAACTCCTTTCAGAGTTATCACTCCTTAACATCTGAATCAAAGGGAATCATCCTTGCCCTGCAAAACACCCACACAGACAAGCACTGAGACTCCCTATTTGCTGAAGGGGAGCTGAATATGCCACCTGAAAATATGTCTATTTTGAGCAATGATTTTTAAGAAACAGCAGATACAGAAGCTATGGAAAGCATTTATAAGGGAAATCTCCCTTTATAAGGGTGACAGGTAGATAATGATGACACTAAATCTCCTTAACAATGGAGAAGGTACCCAACTAAAACATCCAAAGTATCCTTCGATCAATGATTGGATAAAGAAGATGTGGTTAAGATACACAATGGAATACTAGTCTGCCATAACAAGAGATGAAATACTGCTATTTGCGACAACATGGATGGATCTTGAGATTATTATACTAAGCGAAATAAGTCAGACAGAAAATGTCGAGAACCATATGATGTCACTCATATGTGGGATATAAAACTGAAAGCAACAAACGAACAAGACAAAGAAAGAAAGAAAGAAAAACTCATAGACACAGACAACAGTTTAGTGGTTACTAGAGGGTAAATGGGGAAAGGGGAATAGAAGACAGTAAATGGGGTCAAATGTATGGTGATAGAAGGAGAACTGACTGTGGGTGGTGAACACACAATGTAATATATAGATGATATATTGAAACCTACCTAATTTTACTAACCAATGTAGCCTAATAAATTTAATGAAAATAAAATAAAGAAATACATAAAATGAAATGAAATGACACGAAACAGCATACATAACAACCTTACCCTTATTTATGGTGCTTTGCCAGATAACCTCCCATAACTGGTCTCCCTCCCCTGCCCCCAACATCTCCTTTTGTCTTTAACTGAGATGGTATTGAAGATGGTGGCTAGGCCATTTCAGGAAGTTACTCAGTTTTCCTGTGTATCTCCAATGTACACAGCAGGTATATATGCTATGAAATTTCTGTTTGTTCTTCTTCTGTTAATCTGCCTTTTATTACAGGGGGGTCCCAGACAAGAACTTAGAGAGGTAGAAAGAAAATTATTTTTGCTCCCCTACACTGCCATTCCATGTTAGCTGTTAGTTTTCAGGTAGCATTTTTCAGTCTGATGGCCAGGAGGAATGCAGGATAAGCTGGCCACAAGAATGCCACCACCCCATTACTCCCTACACTAAAATGCAGAAGTAGCTGATTATTATCTCTCTTCTAACCCTGCACTTTCATACAGATGTGGAAACCACTGTTCCGCATGAACAGTTGATCAAGGTTTCACCACCACATATGACCTTCCTGGGGTGGCAAAAATGAGCAGTTGGCCATCTTGCCCCCACAGCCCAGGCAGGAACACAATTACAAGGCAATGTAGTGAGTAAAGAAAGCCCACCACTTTCCTTTTTTTTTTTCACTTTTTAAAAATTCTTTTATTGTGAAATAAACATTATTTTTAAATTAGTTTCAGGTGTACAACACATTGCAATAGTTATACATTTTACCCCTCAGAATGAAAACCTCCCTCCCCCGTTCTCCACCCCACTCCCCACAATATCATACATATCTATTACAATTTCTTTGTCTCCCTTCCACAGTATACTCCACATCCCATGACTATCTATATATTCAATTACAGTTGGCATACAACATTATGCAACATCAGCTTCAGGTGTACAGTGCAGTGATCAAGCCTCTACTCCATCCATGAAGTGGTCTCCCTAACAAGACATGTGACCATCTGACACCCCCATGAAATATTTACATTATTATATTCCCCGAACTGTGTTTCATATCCCTGTGGCAATACTGTAGTTACCCATTTATGCTGTCTAATTCCTTCCCCTTCTCCCTCATCCCAACCCCCCTCCCGACTAGCAACCATCAGTTCTTCCTCTATATCTATGAGACCGTTTCTGTTTACTTCGCTCATTCATTCGGTTTTTCAGATTCCACATAGAAGTAGGATCATACGGTATTTGTCTTTCTTTGACTGACTCATTTCACTTAACATAATAGTCTCTAGGTCCATCCATATCGTTGCAATTTGTACGATTACATTCTTCTTTATAGAGGAGTAATACTCCATTGTATAAATGTTCCACAGTTTCTCAATCCAGTCATCTACCGATGGGCATTTCGGTTGTTCCCAATCTTGAAAGCCCACCACTTTCAAAAGCCTGCCTTTTCACACAAGTCCCCTTTTGTCCCCAGCTTATAAAAGCAGCCAAACAGAGCTAGCCCCTGAGTCAGTTTGGAGGACTTTGCTCTGTGCTGCCTCCCTTGTGCTCAAGCATAAGCTTAATAAAATTTGCCTCGAAATTTTCCTTGGGTTTTCTCTCGATATCTATCTTGGGAAACCCAAGAACCCCAGTGCCTATGACAAACAGACTTGTCTGCTCTGACAATTACTAATTAACTGTTGGGCCAGAAAGTCCTTCCCAGATACAAAGGAACCTGGAGGTCCCTCAAACACAACTTGACAAAAAGCTCAATTGTGTGGTTATAGCTTAGTCATTAACACAAACTAACAATAGTATGTATGCTTATATGTATTCTTTGTTTACCCAGTTGTCAACACACTGAAAAGTGAACATATAAGAAAAATGTCAAGTATTTATCACATATGGGCATTGGAGCAAATAATATGTGTCTAGAGGAGTAAAGAGAATCCCTTACTCCTTCACTGGTCTCAGGAAAGCTTCAAGATTGAAGAGATTTAGCCAATTATGGGTATTTTTCCTGGAAAAAAAAACCACTTCTACACTGTATCATTTTTCTCCAATAATATGTGAGTGTAATAATCTCTAACAAAGTTTTTAAACTGTTGTATTTCCCACCTACTGCAAAAGTTACGTCTCTAATTATCTATCTCATGGTAATCAAATGTGAAATCACTAGATTAAATGAAGAAGAGAATACATATTTAACTCCCAGGTAAATTTAGCAATGTAAAATCAAATCCCACATAATTATCTAAGAAAAGTAGAAAATTAAATCATATAGCTTTTCCAAGATCACGGAACAGACCGTGACAAAGCAGAAAACATCTAGAAGAGTGAAGAGAGAAGTTCCAGTTAACCGAGCCAACTATACATTGACAATTTGTATTCTTATCAGATGCTTTATGTTTTTATGCTTTATGTTTCCAAGTAGTGAGACTATAGTTCGAACCTAGAACGGCTTCTCTAATGAGTAGCGGGGCACAGATATAAACTGTGTTGCTTCAAACCTATGTCATGTCTCAAAAGCTGCCATGCTGTCTCCTCAAAGGCACTGAAATAAAATGAGAACACAAATATATTCCAAGTCACGTAGTTGCAAAGGGATGAAATGAAACTACTGCTGCACTAGTATATGGATTAATGTTGCCTTTTGCTGTCAATTCCAGCAAACACTACATCAAATTTGTAGCTAGGGCTGATTCATGTTACAACATTCACTCTCAGATTTTTGTCTCCAGAAAGCCTATTCCACAGTTTATGAAGCTGGATAGACAGGAGTTATGCATAACCTCATAAAAGCTAAGGGGCATCACATTCACTGGTATAGATCAGTGGTCAAATAGTTAATTATTTTCCTCACAGAATAGAAGGAAGATTTTTCCATTTGAAGGTTTTTATCTTATATAGTAGATTTGAGGAATGTGGAGTACTGTGCATCAGTTAGTTAAAAAAAAGAAAAACGATTGAAATCAATCTCTTGAAAGGAGGCATTGCAAAGGTTTATTACCTTATTTTTAATATTTCCAAAATTGGAAAAAAGAAAGAAAGAAAGAAAAGAACAGATACAGTTCAGTTCAGAACAAATTCAAAATCCTAGGAGTATGAATCATTTAACATGCATACATAATGCCCAGACAGCCCCTCAAAATATTGGGATTAAAGAGAGGAGGCTATGATTTCTATAGAAAATTGTAAAAATCAAAACCACTGTCTTTTATCTCAAGTCTAGGCTACCAGAAGCATAAGCTTAAAGGATTCTTAGACAGCATAAACCAGTCAGGCAGACTGAAACAAACTGACCTGCCTGTCAGGACCACAGCAGAAGGTACTGCTACAGTCTAAGGGGGAAAGATGGGAGAGGTGGGGGGCCCGATGCATGCCACAGCCACTTCTTTGTTCCCCTACTGGGCTGCAATGCATGATGGAGCTCAGGGAGCTGAGGAAAGATGTTTGTCGCTCACCCCACATAAGATTTAAAAAGTAGCCAAACAGGTCTCTTAGCACTATGCCTCACTCCATGCCGATAAGGAATGCCATAGTTTATATCAGTATTTGCTGATTAAATCTCCTTCCCCGCCAAAAAAATAATCCAAGTTGCTTCTAACAAAGGATGAATAGACCTCTTAAAAACTGAGGACCAGCTATAAACTAAAAAAAAAAAAAGTAAAAAATTTTACAAATAAATAATTGCTACAAAGGGTTTGTGGTTAGTTTGGTAATGGTTCCTGTTGTTTCTGGCAGTAATGGTGCAAATAATTCTGCAGCCAAGAGATTTTGCTACCTTCCCACTAGGGGGAGCTACAGGAACAAAATTGAAAATGCCAGTGCTCTGGTTGTCAGTTTAGAAGTGTCATCTTCCAATTTGCTCCAAATACACACTGGTCAGCATTATTTTGGAGCCCCACAAATACTTCCTAAGTGATTCCAACCAATATCCTTTGAGCACCTACTATGAGTAAGGCCCATGGCTAGATGCAATGAGGAACATAGAGATAAATGACACATAACCCCTGCTCTCAAGTGGTTTATAAATAAGTGGCTGTTGGGGAAGGGGTAGGAAGAGGAGGAGGGACAGGTGGATAAAACACATTTAGAACTTTTAGAACTACTTCTATTAGAGCAAACAGTGTGATAAATTACACAAAAATTGTGAAAATCGATATTCTATTGATAGGATACTTGGGTTGGGAGAGAAACAGAAATTAGGAAAAAGTCTTATGTGCAACCTCAGCTCTGTGACTGATGGGAAGCATGCCAGTACTTACTGTCACAATCTCAGGGACAGAAATCACTCATGAGTTTAGGACCTACTTTTGCTCGGTGGTTTCTGACTATCCCAAAACAGAAAGAGATGCTCTCTGCCACATAGAGAAAGCATCCATATGCCAAGTACCTGAATCCAGTGGATACCTTGGGAGGACCCACTGCCCCACCCAGAATGGAAAAGGGAAGACCATGATTTACATGTCTGTGATGGTTAATTTTATGTGTCAACTTGGAGGATGTTTTTGGATGAGATTAATATTTAAATCAGCGAACTCCAAGTAAAGCAGACTGCCCTCCTTAATACAGTGGGCCTCATCCAACCAGTTGAAGACCTGAAAAGAACAAAAAGTTAGGCCTCCCAGAGCAAAACAGAATTCTCTAGAAGATTGCCTTTGGACTTCACCTGCGGCATCAGCTCTCCTGGGTGGCTAGCCTCCTGGCCCACATAGCAGAATCTGGACTTGCCAGCCTCCATAATCATATGAGCCAATTCTTTGTAATAAATCTCTATAAACAGTAATTCCTCACCCAATGTCATCGATAGGTTCTTGGAAACTTCAACTTTAAGCGAAATGATGTACGCATATAATGGAACCAATTTTACCACAGGCTAATTGATATAAACAAGAGTTAAGTTCCTGTGGCATATTTCTGGTCACAAAAACATCACCAAACTTCATCAAAATAAAAACCTAAAACCCTTCTAAAATTAAACATTGAAATAAATGTGAACTATACCATATATTTTAAAAGACAAATAAAAACAAGGAAGATCATTATTTTCTAAACCGTTTATTCCAGTTCAGGGTGTCAGGTGGCCTGAGCCTCTCCCAGCAGCTCAGAGCGCAAAGCAGAACCCACCCAGGACAGGGCGCCCTTCCATTACAGGGCCACTCACACACACCCACACAAACAGTGGGACAATGTGGACATGACAATTCACCTCACATGCACATCTTCAGGATGTGGAAGGAAACCAGAGTCCCCAGAGAAAGCCTACACAGACACAGGGAGAATTTGCAGACTCCACTCAGACAAACTCCACACAGACAGTGGCCCCAGTTGGGCATAGATATTTTTCCTCATCATTATAACTAAACGATGTTGAACAAAATGACATTGAGAACCTACTGTATATACACATCCCATTGGTTCTGTTTCTCTGGAGAACCCCAACCAATATAGTGACTCTTTGGCATGTAGCAGGCAGCTCAGGCTTGTGTTAATAGTAGCATATGATAATAGAGTTCAGTAAAGTACACTGTTTCTTATCATATGTGGCTCTCACTAAGATACCAGTTAAACAGAAATATTTCTTTAATTAAGCACAATCCTACTCCAACTGGAAGAAGTTCAGTCCCTAGAGAGCCCCGTAGGAGCAAGCACTTTCACCTGCAGTGAACTCTGGGCGTCAGACAAACTTCAGTTTACATGCTAGTTCAAGTATTTATTAGCTGTGAGTACTTAGGCAGGCTTCTCGGAGGTCAAATGTCCACATCTATAATATGAAACTATTAATACCTATCTCACATAAATAAGATAATGCATAGGAAGTAGTTGGTGTTTGAAAGACATGTCTTAATTTTTGAAATTGCCCATATACTCACCACGTACATTCTACAATTTACATTTCATTATATTGTTTTCTCATGTGCCTAGCCATATATCCATCTAGCTTTTAATAGTTACAATCCAGGGGCAAATAATTATGAAACTCTAGCTGTCCCTAAATGTTAGAGAGTTTCCTAACAGCCCTGTGGATCCAGTTTCCAAGGATGGGAGAAATAGCTTGAGCCCTGAGGCAGCCACACTTGCCTTCTGTCCTCTTCCTGCTCAAACATTCATCATCTCCCCTTTCTATACAGGCAGAGAGCAATGGCAGGTACCTCAGCTAGACTTGAAATTTTCCAAGAAAGGTGGATACCATATAACAGCATATAGGTCCTCATTTCAATGATAAAGATGCCTCTTTATGAGAAAAGTTTCCATTTCCTGTTGCTTAGTCCTGGATATGCAAAAGAAATAGATTCAAAAAGTAAATTCTCTGCACTGAGACGTTTGGTGGACTTCAGAGAGATTTTATCTCTTGAGTGCAGAGGAGAACAAGACATGACGAAGCCATACATGGTAGCGGCAATGGAGCTGTGTCTAGGCCGTATAGCTACGTGCACCATTGCCTTTTTTCTGAGTTGTCTTTGGTCTCCTCCTACTTTCTCATTTCCCTGGATAGCAAGGTCCTACTTCTTCCTTCAGGTGTCTACTCTGTGTTCTACTTTTTGGACAATATTTCTCAAAGTGTGGGATCTAAGTATGTATCTCAGGCTCTCCTGGGCTCCAAGGTTTTGGGACTCCAACTCACATCTACTAAAACTCCATCTACAATCTCCAAGATTAGGCCTCGAGAATCTGCATTTGTAAGGAACCACTCACATGCTTCTAATGCACCCAGAAGTTTGCTAATCACTAATGTAGACCAAAGGTGGATTTACCACGAAGATAATGAAGCTTTATGGTCCCAAACTTGCCTGGATCCCTTCCAAGACCCTTTACTTAATTTTTTAAAAGATTTTTTAAATTAAAAAATATAGTTAACATACATTATATCAGTTTCAGGGGTATACTATAGTTGTTCCACATTTATACACCTAAAGAATTGATTATGATAAGTCTAGGAACCATGTGACACTGTACTATGAATTATAATAGTATTGACTATATTACCCATGCTGTACATTACTTCCCCATGACTTATTTGTTTTACGAGTATACCTGGAAATTTGAACGTCTTATTCCCCTTCCCCTTTTCCCTGTTTTTTAATTTTTCAATTACAGCTAACATTCAATATTATTTTTTATTAATTTCAGGTGTACAGCATGGTGGTTAGACATTTATATAATTTAATAAGTGATCCCCCCAACTAGTCTAGTACCCATCTGGTACTGTGCATAGTTATTACCATATTATTGGTTGTATTACCTATACTTTACATCCCCGTGATGATTTTGGGCCTACCAGTTTGTACTTCTTAATCCCCTTAACATTTCTCACTCACCTCCCAACCCCTCCCCTATCTAACCACCAACAAAATGTTCTCTGTATCTATGAATGTGTTTCTGTTTCCTTTGTTTATTTATTATGTTCTTTAGATTCCACATATAAGTGAAACCATATAAGTTTTTTAATAGTAAATGTTTATTCTTTTTCCTTAAAAAAATCCTCCTCTAAACTACGTAAGCTTCAAGTCCCACACTACCGGGATGCATCCCTAGTTTGGACCTTTACTTACAAAGGAAGTCAAAATCAAATCAGGTACATTATTACAGGATGAGAAATCTTATCGTACCCCTTTCCTTGGGGTTTTTGCATTTTAGTAAAGGTCTTTTGAGACACCAAAATCTTCCAGATCCAAAGTCATAAACTCCCGAACAGAGGACGTGCTGGTACTCTGCCAAGCACTGGAAGACGCAGAGCCCCTTGTCAACACACCTCAGATCAAACTGGGTTTGCAGCAGACATGCTGGTTTCGAGGGAGGCTGGCCGTGGACCCCTCCCCAGACACAGAACCTGTTGAAGGAAGTTCATTAACACTGAGCAATGTGTTACCTGCTATCTCTCCTTCCACCCTGAAAAATACTAAGGAAACAATGTAGAGACAGGTTTAACGAAATGATATTCTCAACTGGTAAGTTTGCCTGCAGCCAACTACGACTTCCTTGAAAGGAAAAGTAGAAGCCATGCCTAGCAGTATAAATTAACTGGATGAGAGGGTGACCCATGCTCTGAACAGATGTCTCGGCATACTAAGGCACACTGACATTAATTCACACAACTGAAACATACCACCTCACAAGTTCAACTCTTAATTAAGAGGAATTTTGTCCTTGAAATGTGACTCGAGAGAAGTGAAGAAGATTGTGCCATTTGTGAATTCTCACAGGGAGTAGTACCTCCAGATCTACTGGTGTAAATGATGCACATCGGACTTTCAAGCAGTGCATTTTAACGTAAACAGATGATTTTTTTCTCTGTGTTAGAAAAATGGAATCGATGACAGAGAACTGAGCACAAAACGAACACTTTGGAATTTAAAATAATGTTTCATGGGACTTCAAGGAAGGGAATGAAATTGGATTTAAGAAGTAAATTGTATGGAAACTCACTGCTATTACTTAGGCTTTGTTTAAAATTAGATTTGCCTTCCTGTTTACACAGATACAGAGCATGCCATGATGACCAGGCTGGTCAAAGCGTGTCTCCCTTTTCATTCTGGCCACCACCCTGCCACCCTATTTTCTGAAATTTGCTGAAACGGTGCAAATCCAACCATCTCAGTTTTAGTACGTCATATTGATGTGCCATATCACCTCACAGACCTTAACAAATTAAATTACGTTGTTTTTGCTCTGCTCATTCTAAAGCAAATCTGTTCCTCCACATTCAAAAGCAACCTGCCTGCACAGTTAGCAGAGCTTATGTTTTAAACTTCATTTCTATTAAGGCAGCATTCTCCAAACTGTATTCTGCAGGGAGTCAGCCCCCATGAGGACTAGGGGTTCCCCAGGGTGGGATAGTGTCAGCGAGGAGAAAGAAGGAGGGAGACACCAGAAAGAGGTTCACAGGAGCGTCTCACACACCTTATTATTAAAACCTGACCCCTTTTATAGGGGCTTCTGACCATTACCTCAATTGCAAGTTATGTTTCACATGATCAGGATTTTTTTCTCTTTCTCAGAGCTTTTACCTTTTTGTAATTCTACCTTTCCAGGGTACACCGGTTACCATGACTACTTTACAGGGCGTATACTTGAACTTAGTAGCAAAAGGAGTCTCAAAATTTTCCTATCCTAGGAAGAGCTGCATATTATTGCAATAGAGGGGAACATCTGTTTCTCAGTCAAAGCTTCAGTTTTTGTTGCTACAGCAATGTACAAAGCAAAGAGTTAAAACAAGGCTGTTAATTAAAATATCTCATGGTCAGTAAATTGTCTCTTACCAGAACTCTCATGGCCAAGAGACCTTGGTCTCCTGATCTCCAAGGAAACCTTTCACAGCTGCATAGGCCAAGGGGCTTGAGCCCCAATATCTCAGTTCAGGGGTCCCCTCGGGCTGTAGCCTGTTTTAGGGAGTTTCCTTTTCTTTAGGAAATCTTGCCCCATCATTGACTTACACAACGAGCTATCATCAGGGTACCACAGGAACTTGTCACAAATGCAGTGAGTATATTGTCTCCTATAGGAGGAAAGGCACATGGGTTCATAGAGACAGGAGATATTACATGACCAACCATAAGGCAGCATCCCAGACATCCAGTGCTGAGCGTGGATCTTTATTTCAATGTGTCCTTGTCAGACACTGGGATGCTGTCGGCCCCCAACAGTATTCCAGGGAACATTCATGTCCAGCAAGATACTACCCCACCACACACACAAATGTTCAAAGAGTCGGCAGCCACATAAGTTTAGAAAAGAGGAAACAACCTATCCCCATCTAAGAGAGTCACATTTAACATGATCATATGAAATACTATGATAAATTAGGCAATAAAGAAACCTATTTAATTTTACTGAACATAGGCCATCGTGCTCTAATATCGCATTTACACTCACTGTTTCAGGTTTGCTGCTTGACATTTAGAGAGCCTGTTTGGCATTCATCCTCTGGTACAACATATCACAGCTGTGGTAGAGAGATGCCCTAAACTTATCCTGCTCCCAGGCCTCTGGAGCTCATCTGAGCCATCCTCAACTTCCACACCAGGAGAGAAAGATCAGAGTAGTGATCACTAATTTACATAGCATCCCCCGATGCCTAACATTACATATCCACCTGACAGCTGGATGCTGTTGCCTCTACAGCCTGTAGATAGGAAATAGATTGTTTTTCTGTGGGAAGAAAAACCCACAGGAGAGGGTCTAAGAAAAGGTAAACTACCTAATTTATATTAGGAAAACTAGGTAAAATGTACATTTCAGAATTATAGATCAGGAAATGGATTTTCCAGCCCAAACACCTATTATCCTGCTTCCTATGATATAACCAAACCAATGTTATGACTTTCCATTATAGAAAGGAGAACAAATGAACCTTCCAGTAATCAGAGCTGAGAAGTATACTTTGGGAAAGCAAATGGAAAACACTATATGGCAAAGCCAATCAGCCCCTCACCATTTACGAAAAACAAACAGCCAAATCTAGATCAATTTCAAAGGCAGATGAATAAAAAGCAGTATCATACTTGTTCCACATACTTTATCGCAGTCTTTCCCAAACTCAAATCTTGATCATTTGGCTCAGCAATACTGACATAGATTCCACCTTTGGACTTGGTATTTATTTGTGCATTCCTTAATGTTTAAATTCCAACTTCTTCTCTACAGAATTTTACTTGGCTCTCCAACCCTGTTCTTTTCAACTCATTTTCTCTTGGGCAAGAAAATGCCCTGCTTCAGCTCAAAACACACAGTACCCAATCATAATCATTTCCCATTAACCAGTGACCATCTGGGCCAGATTGCCCATTCCCGTCTCCCATAACAAATTTCAGGAAGAAACATAAGGAAGGTAGTTCAATAACACTGTTCCATACTATTTCTGTTTGAGTAACAGCCCACCTAAAATTACAGATTTGGAGAGGCAGTCCCATGAACTACTTTGGGAAGAAAATCAGCAAAAGCAAGGAGGTGACAATTTAGTGGTATCAAGCTGTAAACCAGTGGTCCCAACCTAAGTACCATATCAGTTCTTACAGTTTGCCAATCCATGTGTACACTAATCTGATAACTGAAAAACATGTGCCACTATTTTTTAATTTTTGCATATTTTTATAGTTATGAATAAAAGGAAAATTTATTTATTAAAATAATACTGAATTAATACAAGCTAGATGACATGACAAAAATATAGGAAAGGATCGCTATTTTTGTGGAGACAAGGGCAAAGGAGAGATAGTCCCCAGAACTATTTTGATACATAAAAGAAATCTTCATCGTTGAAAAATTTTGAACCTCTGCTCTAATCCATTAAAATAATGGCAAAGGTCAACTATTTAACAAATGCATTAACTGACAGACTTGTAAACAATATGTTATGCAGGGCCGGCCGAGTGGCGCGGTGGTTAAGCGCTGGCTTGGGAAGCCAGCAGCCGCGGTTCAGTCCCACATAAGAGGGCCAGTGACACTGCCCTCAAAAAAACCCCACAAAAATCAACAACAATATGTTATGCAAAATATGATAAAAATGTACATTAGTCTTAGTCTAATGAAAAAGATAAGAAGTGAAATATAATGTTGTTTTGAAGAAACTGAGGACCTATGGCTCCTATCTAATGTATGGTAAAAGTTGTTAAAAGCCTCCTACAATTGCATAACCAAAGATCATTTCAAAAAAACAAATGCATTCAAGTTGCTCTAACTATCCAAACACTAAGTTTGCAATTCAGGCAAGCAAAATCAATAGATTTTCTAATTAATACTTTCTAAATACTATTTATCTCTATAAACATCATTCCTATATAACTACTCAATTACTACTGTGAGTTTTTGAGAACCCCACTATCTTTTCTGATTCTTTCCAAAGACTTTCTCATTAATCTAGTATCTTATGATCTATTATACTTTTTTTCGTGGCATGCGGCCAACCACAATTGAAACGATGGGCTCTTATATATAAACTTGTAAGTCTCTGAGTCTAGATTTCTGTTTTGAACATTGTCCTTTCTTTTATGAGCCCAGGCTCTTTTCATGAAAAAAGGAAAAGGAAAAAAAAAACTCACCCTGAATCTACAAGGTAAATAAACAAAGAAAATGTAAAAGATCAGAGAAACTGTCAGAAAAATAAGTTACAGTAAAATGCAAGATTTTTTTAAAAGATTTTATCAGGGAATTGGGGAAGGGGAACAGTGTTGGGGAATTGGGAAAGGGGGCCAACCAAGTTGTTATCCTTCAGTCTTAGCTGTGGATGGCAGCTTGCGGCTACTCAGCTCAAGGTGCCATGTTCAATCTTAGTTGCAGGGGTCGCAGCCCACCATCCCATGCAGGAGTTGAACTAGCAACCTTGTTGTTAGAAGCATGTGCTCTCACCAGCTGAGCCATCCTGCCATCTGTTGGCAATTTAGTGGCAGATCAGCTCAAGCACAACTAACTGGCCCATGTGGGAATCGAACCAGCAACCCTGTTGCTCAGAGCTCACGCTCTTAACCAACTGAACCACTCGGCTGGCCCATATGGAAGATCTTTTGACTCTACAATCACACACATACACAGTTCAATATCAATACGGAAGGAGAAGCCAAAAAAATGAAAGGACCTTGCATATGAGTAGGGATTTTTAAAATATGCATATTAAGTATGTATATATTATTGTTACCACTGCAATTCATACTATGCATGAAAGTTAAATAGTGGAGCATAGCTTGTAGAACTTCCACTTATTTTACCTGAAAACAAATCTCTAAATGTATTTCATCACAACACACTTTAGACTTATATGAAAATCCTAGCTCCATAAAAAAGCAATATATAACAGATACTCCACTAGACGGCAGTACAGTGATTTTTCTCCTAGCCATGTTTTCCTTCCTGCTAAACAATTGCTGTTAAAGAGAATTTAGGCTGAAAATATAGTTTATGAAGAAAGGAAGCCAACTGGTTGTGTAAGCTATAAAGGTTAAAATACTTTTATGAAACATCCTCCCTAGAAGCTTTGTAAGCAACACTTTTCTCCAAAATTTTATGACAGCTGGTACAACATGAAACCATATGCCTTTTTATATCTCCTAAATAAAAATGACTAATTTGACTTATTAGCACTGATTCTCAGGAGACAGAGCTAAGAGAGTTCCTGTGGATTTATCTGGTTCTTATTATATTTTAACAATGTCTGCTTTTACACCAGAAACAATTATGCTAGCCATCTGTCTGCAAATATTTGTGAAGAAAATTACAAACTATACCTTTATGTACTTCAAATATCCTTTTAAAATCGAGCATTATGAGTCACTCACATCACAAAACTCTTCAGTTATATGGCATTACCTGCTGTAGAAAGGACATGGCATACCCATGGGGGATTTCAAGTAATAGAACTACCAAATGTTAGAGCTAGAAGGACCCAACTGTTATTTAAAACCTGAGGTACAAAGAGCTTAAATAATTTGACCATGGTCACAAAGCTATTTTCCAACAGAGACAAAGCTAGAAACCAAGTTTTTAGACACTGCATCCAGTGTTATTTGCCTCCCACTGGGAGCCCCTCCTCTCTAGAGAGACCCAACTATGGAACTACAGCTGATGATGTCCAGATGTTTAAATCAGGACTGAAGTTTCCTTAAGAAAATAAGGGACCCATCTCATGTAGCACTGGTATATAGTAGGAGAACAGTCTCGCCACCTCTATCGGGTAACTGCTCGCTAGGCATTCCAAGCAGAAAGCAGGCTACCGAATAGGCTCTGTCTACCATGAGAATCTGGTGTCAATCTTATTCAGTCAACAACCACCAAAAACACACTTGTAGTCAACAAGGTGGGTTCATTACTTGTTTCAGTGAGGGAGAACATACATGAAAGAGAGCATCTCCATAAAAGGATGCTAAAAAGAACTTAGTATTGGGTTTGAAGTTACGTTGTATAATTTTGGGGAAGGTCTAAGGATGCAGAGATTCCCTCTAGATTGGGAGCTATCAGAAAGCAGGGGCAATTCTATAACTGGGTATCACAAGTAATCTTGTCTATAGTGAGAACAGGCTAGGTGAGATTGAAGCTATAATTGGTAAACAAGTAACAATCATTCATCTTAGCTGAGACAGAGGGAGGCATTTGGTGTTTTTTGGGTGTACAGTGACCTTGTTTTGTCCTCACTCCATTATAGCCTCAGAGTGTCCTTATCTGGTGTTGATGGTCTGTGATGTTCTCCAACAGAAGAACATGGTCTCGTCAGTATCAGGCCAGTTTGAAGTAGCATTCGTAAGACCTCGTTGTGAGCATCAGGCCAGTTCCTGTTTTTTTCTTCCCAATGTGATTCAGTGGATGGGGCAAATGCATAGATCTATGATTCCCAGGTGCCCATCTTGCCTGACTCACTGTAAAGAAAACCTGGAAATCCTTTTACAGAAACCAAACAATCAGATGAAAGCAGCACAAAGCAGCACTTATTATCTACTAGTGCCAGAGTAACTAAATTGGAAAGCAAGATGAATTTGACACTTGAAAGAATTCGGTTTGAGTCCTGGCACTGTTTCTTGATCTCTATGTGACTTGATAAATATGTGACTCTGACATTCTCAAAGCTACAAGAATTGAATAAGATAATGTAATTTGTCTCAAAGGACTCACAGTTGGGCCATCCCAAAGTGTTGTCTCTTTCCCAGTTTTTCAGTCCTAATGAACATTTCCCTTTGCAAGCCTCCCTGGCACTAACCAGGAGCAGTTACCTCTGCAAACATTTCAATGGCCCTGAACACTTGTTATGTCCTATCGTGACTCATAACATAAGAGTAGTTAGATTAACTCTTGAAGTCATGCTAAAACTTTACCTTTACTTCAGGTTCACACTGAAACACTCCTGACTGTCACAAACTAAAAGATTGATTGATAACAAAAAGAATACCTCCTGAAGAGAATGACATGAGCAAAGATAATACTGGAATTAGGAATTATGTATAAGAAACTCGAAGGATAAAATGTTTCAATTTACTGAGCTAATTCTAAAATACTGAGCCTAGAAACAAAATGCTGAAACTCATCATTCAAATCAACACTGAAATGCGTATGACCTATGAAACTTTTTTGACTAGAGAATTAGTTCTCTGACCTGATGGAACAAAAAAAAAAAGTAATGAACCTGAAGTGGGTAACACAAAGAGTGCATTTCAAGTTCTAAGAATTCTAAAACATCTTTTCACAAAAGGTTATGAAGAAGCCTCCAGCCAGAAAGCCGGAAGGAAATGGCATTTCTGGCAACAATTACTTAAAACAAAGGAACAGTCACTAAACTTCTGGGATTGCCTTTGGTCATTTGGCTACATTGAGGCTCAGAGGAAATTTGAAAGTTTCACAAATATCTCTTGACATTTTCACTGAGTGGAGTCTTGTTTACATTTCTAATATGATTACAAGGTTCCTACTAAATAGCACTGCTGATTCTTCTCCAGTTGCTTAACTGTTAGTATCCTGAAACCTGATTATCCATCCACACATTTGAGGGGTCCACCCAGATGCCTGACACAAAATGCCATTCTGCAGGAAATTCTTTGTTAGCATTACAACTACAAGTTCCTGAAATACACACATCAATTTATTAAGAAGCATGAACCTGGAACAGAGTTTAAGAAAAATCCTATAAAATGAGGGCATTGGAGTTGCTGTGTAAGGAGCATTCTGGCTCTCACATTGTTTGACTTACTGACTACCTCAATGAAATACAAAGCAGAAAAAGAAAACAAATGTGAAGAAAAATATAATGTCAAAAGCCTCATTAACTCAGTTGCCTAGAATACAGTGTTAATGACTTCTAGATCATAGAGTCAAGGATGTGAGGTTTCCTGGGTTAGTTAGCTGCAACGTATCTTCCCTATGACTCCACCTTAGCCTTCTCACAAGTCCTTCCTGTTGGTCATGGGGGAAACAGCATGGATGAGTCAGTAAAATAAATCCCCAGTGGAAGAATAGGATAGAAATCTACATTACCAAGCTCATTATTAGACATTTTACTAAAGAACTGTCCTTAAGATGAAAGAAACAAAAATGAAATATGGTACTTCCCTAACTTATCTCCATACCATACCCATGGCCTGTTGGAGGCACATAACCAGGAGATGTTCATGGTTGGGGATGCCTAGGCCATTCCACTCCCACCACTTCAGTTATATGTTGACAAAGAGCCAACTGTGATTATTCACAAGCTTGCTGATGTCAGCTCTACTTTGTGTATGACATAAAATGATGATGCTGAAGAAGAAATGCAAAGAGAAAAAAAATAAATTCATTTCCATGAAAATTAAATTCTAACTCGATAAAGAAAGTTACAAAAACACCAAAAAAATAAGATAAAAGATGTGAACATAGGAATGGGTGAAACAACCATAAAAGATTGGTTGAGGGCCAGTCAAGTGGCATGTTGGTTAGGAGTTGGTTTGGGACACCAGCTCTGAGAAGTAGGGCCCCGGTTCGGATCCCACATATGAGGGCCAGTGACACTGCAGCCTCTACAGCAAGGATGGTGAACAATAGCTCAAGCTGGGCTGCTGTGAGTTGCTGGCAACGGTATAGGCTGCAGTCCCTACTGCAGTGGGCTGCCCTAAGCTACTGTGAGTGGCAGGAAACCAGGTTCAGTGGCCAGCAGCCTGTGTCAGCTGCCGTGAGCTGCCATGAGCAGCCGTCCAATGTCCGGCAAGCGACTGCCTCACCCGGAAAAAGGGCAATGATAATACCAACATGGGCCAGTAAGCGACGTCCTCCACAACTAGGCTGAAGAACAAAAAGGGCAGCAACTTGTCTGTTCCCCTCCCCCCATTCCCCAAGTTGTTCCCCACCCACAATTTAAAAAAAAAAAAAAAGATTGGTTGAGAGCAGCAGTCGTAAACATCCAGAATTACTCCACACTTAAATTTCATAACAAGTGGGTTTTTTCAGGGTTTTTTTTTTTGTTGTTGTTTTTTATTAGTTACAGATGTACAAAACAATGTAATAGTTATCTTTTTCACCCCTTACAAAGTGACTCCCCCTCCCCCTTCACTTCCCCCCACCCAGAATATCATACATATCTATTACAATTCCACTGACTCCATCCCCACACTATATTCCACATCCCATGACTATATATGTGGTAAATTATAGTCAACATCTAATATTATTCAGCATCAGTTTCAGATGTACAGTGTAGTGGTCAGGCCACTACACCGTGGATGAAGTGGTCTCCCTGACAATACATGAGTCCTTCTGGTCCCCTAAAAAATATTTACAACATTATTGATATATTCCCTAAACTGTCTCTTCTGTCCCTGCAAAAGTATTGTAGTTACCAGTTTATGTTGCCTCTTCCCTTCCCCTTCTCCCTCCTGCCCACCCCCATCCCATCTAGCCCATATCAATTTTTTCTTTGTGTCTCTAAGACTATCTCTGTTTACATTGCTCATTTATTCATTTCCTTAGATTCCACATATAAGTGAGATCATATGGTATTTGTCTTTCTTCAACTGAGTTATTTCACTTAGCAGAATGTTCTCTAGGTCCATCAATATCATTGCAAATGGTACGATTTCTTTCTTCTTTATAGCTGCGTGATAATCCATTGTGTAAATGTACCACAGTTTCTTAATCCAGTCATCTACCAATGGGCATTTCGATTGTTTCCAAGTCTTGTCTGTTGTAAATAGCGCTGCAATGAACATAGGGGTGCATATATTTTTTTGAATTAGTGTCTTGGGTTTTTCAGGATAAATCACTAGGAGTGGAATTGCTGGGTCAAAAGGTAGTTTCATTTCCAGTTTTTTGAGATACCTCCATACTGACTTCCATAGTGGCTGCACCAATCTGCAATCCTACCAACAGTGCAGCAGGGTTCCCTTTACCCCACAGCTCCACCAGCACTTGTTGTTTGTTGATTTATTGATGATAGCCATTCTGACTGGAGTGAGGTGGTACCTCATTGTGGGTTTTATTTGCATTTCCCTAATGATCAGTGAGGTTGAACATTTTTTCATATGGCTGTTGGCCATCTGTATGTCCTCTTTAGAGAAATGCCTCTTAATATCCTCTGCCCATTTCTTAATTGGGTTGTTTGATTTTTTGGTGTTGAGTTGCATGAGTGTTTTATAATTTTGGATATTAAGCCCTTATCAGATATATCGTTGACAAATATCTTCTACCATTCAGTAAACATCCTTTTTATTTTATTGAAGGTTTCCTTTGTTGTGAAAAAACTTTTAAGTTTGATATAATCCCATATGTTCATTTTTTTTTACTTCCCTTGCCCGCGGGAATGTATCAGTAAAAATATTGCTCAGGGTAATGTCTACAAATTTACTCCCTATATTTTCTTCTAGGAGTTTTATGGTTTCAGGTCTTACATTTAAGTCTTTAATCCATTTTGAATTTGTTCTTATATATGGCGTAAGGAGGTGGTCCGGGTCCATTTTTTTTGCATGTGTCAGACCAATTTTCCCAGCACCATTTATATAATAGACTATCTTCACTCCAATGTAAATTCTTGCTTCCGTTGTCATAGATTAACTGTCCGTATATGCCTGGATTTATTTCTGGGCTCTCTGTTCTGTTCCACTGATCTATGTGCCTATTTTTACGCCAGTACCATACTGTTTTGATTACTGTCGCCTTGTAGTATGTTTTGATGTCTGATAGCGTGATCCCCCCGACTTTGGTCTTATTTCTCAGGAATGCCGAGGCTATTCGGGGTCTTTTATGATTCCATATAAATTTTAAGATTATATTTTCTATTTCTGTGAAAAATGCCCTTGGTAGTTTTGATCGCCATTGCATTGAATCTATATATTGCTTTAGGCAGTATGGACATTTTAACTATATTAATTCTTCCTATCCATGAGCATGGTAGGTGTTTCCATTTATTTGTATCTTCTTTGATTTCTTTCTTCAGTGTCTTATAATTTTCTGAGTACTAATCTTTTACTTCTTTGGTTAAATTTATTCCTAGGTATTTTATAGCTTTGAAACAATTGTAAATGGGACTGTTTTCTTAATTTCTCCTTCCGTTAGTTTATTATTGGTATATGCAAATGCAACTGATTTCTGAGTATTGATTTTGTATCCTGCTACCTTACTGAATTCGTCTATCAGTTCCAATAGTTTGTTTTTTTGTTTGTTTGTATGTTTGTTTGTTTTTTAGGGCAGTGTCACTGGTCCTCATTTGTGGGACCCAAACCGGGGCTGCTGGCTTCCCAAGCCAGCGCTTAACCACCGCGCCACTTGGACGGTCCTCCAATAGTTTTTTGATGGAGTCTTTGGGTTTCTCTCTATATAGTATCATATCATCTGCATATAATGACAATTTTACTTCTTCCTTGCCCATTTGAATTTCTCCACATTGAATAAAAGTGGAGAAAGTGGACAGTCTTGTCTTGTTCCTGATCTTAAAGGGAATGGTTTTAGCTTTTCCCCATTGAATATGATGTTAGCTGTAGGTTTATCATATATGGCCTTTATTATGTTGAGATATCATCCCTCTATTCCTACTTTGCTATGGGTTTTTAACATAAGTTGCCGGGAGCCGACATCTGACAAGGCCACATTGCCCTGCTCAGCACTGGATGTTTGGAGTGCTGCCTTAGGGTTGGTCATGTAATATCTCCTGCCTCTATGAACCCATGTGCCTCTCCTATAGGAGACAATATATTGACTGCATTTGTGGCAAGTTCCTGTGATACCCCAATGAGCTAACTACGCAGCCAAAGACGAGTAAGATCTCCTAAAAGAGGGGAGACAACCCACGCCAGGTGGTAGTTCCATAGGGGACCCCTGAACTGAGATATTGGGGACTCAAACCCCTTGGAAACTGAGGCACAGACCTCTTACAATATAGGCCAAGAAGCCTGCCTGTGGCCTAAGGGCCCTGCTGTGAATAGTCTCCTTGCTGCTGTGAATGGTCTCCTTGAAGATTAAAGGTCTTCAGGCCATGAGAGTTCTGGCAGGAGGGGACTTGCTGACCATGGGGTATGTTAATTAACAACTTTGTTTAAATTCCTTAACAGATACTGAAGCTTTGACTGAGAAACAGATGTAGCCCTCCTAGGACAAAAGATGTTAAGAATTATATTTTACATAGGAATAGATTTTAGATGGTTTTACCCTACACACAGCCGCTCCTAGTTCTTTTAGTATAGCCCTGTGAGTCTAGCTGCTGGAATTTGGGATAATGGCTAGGTAGTCATGGTAACCACTCTTTAGGTGATGTGTAGAAATAAGTAAAGACTGAGTAAATCCTGGGAACTAGAAACCACCAAACTCATGTGATTGAGACAATGGTCAAGTATCCCTATAAAAAGAACATGCTCTGGCAATAAAGTGTGACACTTTTTTCCTTTTCTCTTTAACTCCCCCGGTGTCTCCACTGTCTCCCTTATTTTCCTCCCTCGCCAATGCGGTCTCCACCTGAGGGAAACCCTGGTCAGGGGAGGCTGTTCCCCTGCAATAAATGGCTGTTGGATTTTGTCAAATGCTTTTTCCGCATCTATTAATATAACCATGTGATTTTTATTCTTCATTTTGTTGATGTGGTGTATCACATTAATTGATTTACAGATTTTGAACCAGCCTTGGGTACTAGCAATGAACCCCACTTGATCATGATGTATGATCTTCTTAATATATTGCTGAATTCTGCTGGCTAATTTTTATTGAGAATTTTTGCATCTATATTCATCAGTGATACTGGTCTGTAGTTTTCCTTTTTTGTGCTGGTTTTATCTGGTTTTGGAATTAGGGTGATAGTGGCTTCATAGAACGAATTTGGAAGCCTTTCCTCCTTCTGGATATTTTGGAATAGTTTGAGAAGAATAGGTGATAGTTCTTTTTTGAATGTTTGATAAAATTCACTTGTGAAGCCGTTTGGTCCAGGGCTTCTGTTTGTTGGGAGTTTGTCGATTACTGATTCAATTTCCTTGCTAGTAGTAATCAGAATATTTAGATTTTCTGTTTCTTCTCAAGTTAGCTTTGGGAGGTTGTATGCTTCTAGAAAATTATACATTTCTTCCAGATCATAACAAGTATTTTTAAATTGGTTTTTAACTTCAAAGAAATCAAAACTGGAAATCCTGGAGGATGCATTATGTTGTGGTTTCAGAGAAAGACAAAACTAGTATTGTGCTGGAGTCAGCATATACTGGCTCACAAGAGCCAATTATCAAGTTTTCAGGAATTTGTGAACCATTTGTTTAATACTGACATTATTAATAATGAAATGGGATAAACTTAGAATTAGATAAATTATATTTAAAAAGAAAGTTACTAAATACAAAAGACTCATCCTTTCCCAAATATTTTACATTTATAATTATCCATACTTTTGAAATTATTTACATTTATTCCATCTGTACAGTAGATATATAGTATAATGATGTACTTTCTTTTCCATTCCACATTCAGTGCCATAGTAGAAGCTTAAAAACAGCCATGGTGGGTGCTGGCCGAGAGGCACATTGGTTAAGAGTTGGTTTTGGGATGCCAGCAGCCCCAGTTCGGATCCCACATATGAGGGCTAGTGACACTGCCCTCCACAGCTAACAACAGCTCCACCTGGAGCTGGGCTGTGTGAGCCCTGGTGATGGTGTGGGCTGCAACCCCTGCTGCAGTGGGCTGCCATAGGCTACAGTGAGTGGCCAGCAGCTAGCATGAGTGGCCAGCAGCTAGCGTGAGTGGCCAGCATCCAGCGTGAGCTGCCAATAGCCACGGTGAGCGACCATCCAGAGGCAGGCGGCTGATCTGCCTCATCCGGGAAGAGCGCAATGACAATACCAACATGGGCCAGTGAAGCAACGTCCTCCGCAACTAGACTGAAGACCAAGAAGACAGCAACTTGTCTGTTCCCCTTCCCCGATTCCCCAACGCTGTTCCCCTCCCCAAATTCCCCAATAAAATCTTTAAAAAAAAAACACCTAAGAAGAGCCATGGTGGGAGTATTTACACCACAGAAATCATCAAATGCAACAATCAGGGCTATGCTTTTCATTAGAGTTGATTGTTAAGTATTTAGCAGCATACCACTAAACAGAAGTAAAATCAGGTAAGTAGGACTGCATACAAAGACAAATCCTTGACCATACAGCAGAGGCTGGCAAATGATTACACATTTGTTTATAAGATTACATTTGTTTATAAGTTTGAAATTGAAATAAAAATGCCAAATGTGTTTGAAAATATACATATATATAATTTATTATCCTCTATTTTAATTTTTTCAATTAATCAACAACTCTTGGTCCTGATTCCAATGAGGCTTCTACCAGAGAATTAAAAAGTGGAACAATTTTGGGGCCAGCCGAGTGGCGCGGTAGTTAAGTGCTGGCTTGGGAAGCCAGCAGCCCCGGTTCAGGTCCCACATATGAGGGCCAGTGACACTGCCCTCAAAAAAAAAAAACAAAGAAAAAAAGGAATATTTTTTAAAATCTTCTAGAAACTAGTTTGACATTTATTGAGAGACTTGAAAATTTATACCCCTTCACCCAGAAACTTCATTTCTATTACTTTATCTTAAGAAAGTCATAAATGATAGAGTAATTTATTCATCACATTGTTTAAAATAACAATACACACATATATTGGGTTGTCAGAAAAGTCATGATGCATGTTTGCAACAGATGGCACTAGTTCATTTTTGGAAGTACTGGAGTCATTCACATCTATGTTATTGCTATGTCATTTGACAGCTGACAGTTTTAGTTTCATTCTAAAAAAAATTGAGGGATTTGGTTGAGTTTTGGAGAGTTTACAAGTTGAAGATGGAAGACCAAACTGTGAATTTTTGCCATATTTTACTGTTTTACTTCCATAAAGGGTAGAATGCACGTCAAGCTGGTGAAAAGTTGCATGAAGTCTACAGTGACAATGTTCTACGACAATGTCAGTGCCAATGATGGATCACGAAATTCTGTGCTGGTGATTTTGATCTCAACAACACTCCTTAGTCAGGGAGGCCCACCGAGGTTGATGACGACAAAATAAAGGCATTGATCGAGTCAAACCCATGTTTCTCGACACAAGAGATTGCAGAAACATTGAACATCCATCATTTAAGCATTCATGACCACCTGAAGAAGCTGAGATACGATATTTGGGTTCACATGAACTCAAAGAAGTACACTTAATGGTGCATATAAACATCTGTAATATGCTCATTAAACATGAGGAAAACTATCCTTTTTTTTTTTTTTTAGCTGAGCCATCCTACCACCTGTTGGCAGCTCAACAGCAACTCAGCTCAGGCTGGCATGGAACCGCCATTGCTCAGACCTCAGCTCGCACTCTTGAGCGAGCTCTTAACCAACTGAGCCACTCGGCTGGCCCAAAAAAACGATCCTTTTTTGAAGCAACTGATAACTGGTGATAAGAAGTGGATTGTATACAACAATGTGGTGCACAAAAGGTCTTGGTCCTGAAGTGATGATTCGCCTCAAACGACATGGAAGCAGACATTCATCAGAGGAAGGTTATGCTCTCAGTGTGATGGGATTTTAAAGGTATCATGTTTTTTGAGCTCTTACCAAGGAACCAAACAATCAAAGCGAATGTTTACTATCGGCAATTGGAAAGTGTGAATGAATCCATCATCCAGGAACATTCAGAGCTTGTTAATTGTAAAGGAGTTGTGTTCCATCATGACAACGCAATACCACACACAAGTTTGATCACCCGTAAAAATTATTGGAGCTCGGTTAGGATGTGTTGCCACACCCAGCATACTCGCTTGACCTTGTGCCGTCAGACTTGCACTTGTTTTGCTCTCTTGAAAACTCCTTGTGTGGTATAACATTCAATTTAGATGAGGCTGTAAATCAGCACCTTGTTCAGTTTTTCACAAATAAAGACAGGTCCTTCTATGAACGAGGAATTATGAAGCTCACTGAAAGATGGCAAAAGTTTATTGAACAAAACGGGTAATGTATCATTGATTGATCTTTGTTCTTAATATAAATACATGACCTTTGAAAACCATAGACAAAATACGTCATGACTTCTCCGATAACCCAATATAAATAAACAATCTGAATATGCAGCAGTAGGGTAATGATTAAATAAATCATAATGCATCTACATAATAAAATATTATATAACAAGTAAAATCATGTTTCCAAAGAATACTTAATGACTAGGAAATAATCCACCAAAAATTAATAGTGCTTATCACTGTGTGGTGGGACTTAAATGGTTCAGTGCTTTACACAAGTAATGCACATGCATTACTGAAATGTTAGGAAATACAAATAAATAATAGCAAATTATAATGATCATCCACAATTCAACAAAACAAAAATAACAGTTTTAAATCTTTTCTTTTTCTTGCAGTTTTTTTACCTGTATGTACACACACACACACATACACACATACATACTTTTTAAGCCAAAATGGTACTATAGAGTGCACATTATTTTCTTTTTCTTTTCAATAGTAAACCTTAGAATGTTTCTTTATAAATTTTAATGTATTTCCTAATATACAATTTTCTGTACTTTCCAATTTTTTAAAAAATAATGGGATATCAGTAAAATGGCAGATTTGGTAAATGCTGTGCCTACTGCAACCCAAGATCACACCAAAATTACAAATAAATTATAGAACAATAAACCTCAAGAATCATCTGATGACTAGCTGAACAGAATACCTATGACTAAGGATGGATATAAATAAGAGGCCACATCGAGTCTTGTAGGAAGCACAGAGACATGACACAGGCTGACCGGAAACCCACAGATAGTAGTTGGACACTGGGAGGGACACCTCAGTGGCTGAGGTCCCCCCAGAAGAGGGGGGTATCAGCCCAACACTGGGCTTTCCAGCCCAGGGATCCTGTGCCAGAAAGAGGAGGTCCCACAACATCTGGCAGTGAAAATTAGCAAGGACTCTGTCCATCTATCCCGGTGAGACAGAATAAGCCTGAAAACACAGATGCCCTCTTAAAGGGCACACACACAGACTCACTCACTTGCAAATTCTCCCCTGGTCTCCAGTGGAGGGAGGCAACTCGAGAGGCACCAGAGACACATGAGGAAAGACTATGGATCTAGGGTGCGGGCTGTAGGGAAAGAAGCCTGCCTCACATGGAGCCTATAGTAGGGTACCATCTTTTTTAGGTTGAACCATCACCTAGTGGGCCAAATCTGAGACTGCATTGGTCTGGTAAAATCTGCAGGTGTGCACCACCTTGGTGATGCTGGGTCCCCTCCCTGCACAGCTAATACCACATCCAGGACACTCTCAACTACTGAGTAGCCAGCCCCGCTCCACAAGTTGCAGAAGGCTTTTGCAGCATTGGGTGGCCCACAATTGCCCAGGGAACTTTTGGTGGTGGGCAGTAAGTCACAACTTGGATGGAAGCCACTGTTGGGCAGCTCTCAAGGATCTACGAGCCCGAAGCAAGTGGTGAACCTATTTGAAGAAATAATGACTGAAAACTTCCTCAACCCGGCAAAGGAAATAGACATACAAGCCCAGGAAGCACACAAGTTCCAAACAAGATGAACACAAACAGGCCCACACCAAAGTTTAAAGACAAAGAGAGAATCCTAAAAGCAGCAAGAGAAAAGCAATTATTTACTTACGAGGGAGCTTCCATAGGACTGTCAGCTTATTTCTCAACAAAAACTTTGCAGGCCAGAAGCGAATGGCAGGAAATATTCAAACTGATGAAAAACAAAGGCCTACAACCAAGACTACCCTACCCAGCAAGCCTATCATTCAAAATTGAAGGAGAGATAAAGAGTCTCCCAGATAAGAAAAATCTAAAGGAATTCATTACCACCACAACAGTATTAGAAAATAAATTAATAGGACTCTTTAAGCAGAAGAAAGGAGAAAACAAACAAAGATAAAAAACATGAATACTAAAATGCCAATAACTATGTAACTATCAATAATCACTTCAAATGTAAATGGATAAATATCCCAATCAAAAGACATAGGATAGCTGAATGGATAAGGGAAGAAGACCCATGCATATGCAGTTTACAGAAGACCCACCTGAGATCAAAAAACATACACAGGGCCAGCCGAGTGGCATGTTGGTTAAGAGCAGGCTTGGGACGTCAGTAGCGTCCCACATATGAGGGCCAGTGATACTGCCCTCTATCGCTAAGATAGTGAACAAGAGCTCCACCTGGAACTGGGCTGCCGTGAGTCCCCAGGACGGCACAGCTGCAGCCCCATTGGGCTGCCATAGGCTACAGTGAGTGGCCGGCAGCCAGCATGAGCAACTGGCAGCCGGTGTGAGCTGCCAAGAGCTGCTGTGAGCAGCTGTACAGAGGCCAGAGACCGATCGGCCTCAACCGAGAAGAGTGCAATGATGATACCAACATGGCCCAGTGAAGCAGTGTCCTCCACAACTAGACTGAGGAACAAAAAAGAACAGCAACTTGTCTGTTCCCCTTCCCAGGTTCCCCAATGCTGTTCCCCTCCCCCAATTCCCCAATTAAAAAAAAACCTAAAAAAAATAAAATACACAGACTGAAAGTAAAGGGATGGAAAAACATATTTCACACAAATGGAAATAAGAAAAAAACCTGGACTAGCAATACTTATATTGGATAAAATAGACTTTAAAATGAAGCCAATACTAAGTGACAAAGAAGGACATTATATAATAATAAAGAGATCAATCCAACAAGAGAACATTACCCTAGTAAATATTTATGCACCCAACATAGGAGCACCTAAATATATAAAATAAATATTGCCTGACATACAGGCAGAGATCTATAGTAACACAATCATAGTAGGGGATTTTAACACCCCACTGACACCAATGGACAGATCTTACAGACAGAAAATCAACACAGAAACAGCAGCCTTATATGACACACTAGACCAGATGGATTTAATTGATATTTTTAGAGCGTTTCACCCCAAAACAGCAGAATATACATTCTTTTCAAGTGCACATGGAACATTTTCCAAGATAGAACACATGTTAGGCCACAGAACAAGTCTCAATAAATTTAAGAAGACTGAATTTATATGAAGCATTTTCTCTGACCACAGTGGTATGAAACTAGAAATCAATTACAAGAAAAAAACTGGAAAATACACAAATATATGGAGGCTGAATAACATGCTACTAAATAATGAATGAGTCAACAATGAGATCAAGGAAGAAATCAAAAGATACCTTGAGGCAAACGAAAATGAAAACACAACACCCCAAAATCTATAGGACACAGTGAAAGCAGTCCTACAGGGGAAATTCATAGCCATGCAGGCTTACCTCAAGAAAAATTAAAAGTCTCAAATAAATAGCCTAATGTTACACCTAAGGGAATTGGAAAAACAACAGCAAATAAAGCCCAAAATGAGTACAAGGAAGGAAATAATAAAGATCAGAGCAGAAATAAATGAAATATAGACCAAAAAAAACCCAAAACAATATAAAAAGACCAATGAAAACAAGAGTTAGTGTCTTAAAAAGATAAACAAAATTGACAAACCTTTAACCTTGTCAAGAAAAACAGAGAGGACCCAAATAAATAAAATTAGAAATGAACGTGAAGAAGTGACAACGAGGACCACAGAATTAAAAAAAAAAAAATTAAGAAAATACTATGAGCAACTATATGCCAACATATTGGACAATCTGGAAAAAAATTGATAAATTCCTAGAGGCATACAATCTTCCAAAGCTGAATCAAGAAAAACAGAATATCTGAACATTCAGATTACTACCAACAAAATTGAATCAGTAATCAACAAGCTCCCAAAAACAAAATTTCTACACTAGATGGATTCACAGGTCAATTTTACCAAACATTCAAAAAAGAATTAACACCAATCCTCCTCAAACAATTCCAAAATATCCAAGAAGAGGGAAGGCTCCCCGGCTCATTTTACAAGACATCAATTCCCTAATTTTAAAACCAGACAAAGACAGTACAAAAAAAGAAAACTATAGGCCAATATCCATAATAAGCATAGATGCAAAAATCCTCAGCAAAATATTAGCAACTCAAAATCAGCGATACATTAAAAAGATCATATACCACGATCAAGTGGGATTCATCCCTGGTCTCCAAGTTTGATTCAATATCTGCAAATCAATTAATGTGAGACATCACATAAACAAAATGGAAAAAAAAATCATACGATCATATCAACAGATGCAGAAAAGTGTTTTACAAAATTCAGCATCCATTTATGATCAAAACTCTCAGCAAAGTGGGAATAGAGGGAACATATCTCAACATAATAAAGGCCATATAGGATAAACCCACAGATAATATCATACTCAATGGGGAAAAGCTAAAAGCATTCTCTTTAAGAACCATAACAAGACAAAAATTCCCACTTTTACCACCTTTCTTCAACATAGTACTGGAAGTCCTAGCCTGAGCAATCAGACAAGGCAAACAAATAAAAGGCATACAAATGGGAAAGGAAGAAGTAAAACTGCCATTATTTGCAGATGGCATGATACTATATATAGAGAACCCCAAAGATTCCATCAAAAAACTATTATAACTGGTAAATGAATTTAGTAAAGTAACAGGATACAAAGTTAATATTCAGAAGTCAGTTGCATTTTTATACATCAATAATGAACTATCAGAAAGAGAAATTAAGAAAATAATCCCATTTACAATTGCATAAAAAAAACACCTAGGAGTAAATTTAATGAAGTAAAAGACCTGTACTCAGAAAATTATAAGACATTGAAGAGAAAAATTAAAGAAGATACAAATAAATGAAACATATACCATGCTCATTGATAGGAAGAATTAATATAGTCAAAATGTCCATACTACACAAAGCAATCTATAGACTCAATGCAATCTCTACCAATATACCAATGCCATTTTTTACAGAACTAGAACAAATAATCCCAAAATTTATATGGAACCATAAAAGACCCTGAATTGCCATGGCAATCCTGAGAAAGAACAACGAAGCTGGAGGCATCATGCTACCTGATACCAAATTATACTACAAGGCTATAGTAATCAAAATAGCATTGTATTGGCATAAAAAGAGACACCTAGATCAATAGAAAAAGAATAGAGAGACCAGAAATAAATCCACGCTTATATGGTCATTTAATCTGCAACAATGCAAGCAAGAATTTACATTGGGGTAAAGACAGTCTATTCAATAAATGGTGCTGGGGAAACTGGACAAATACATGCAAAAAAAGTGAAACTGGACTACCTTCTTATGCCATATACAAGAATAAACTAAAAATGAAATTAAAGACTTAAATAAACCATGAAACTCCTAGAAGAAAATATAGAAAGTAAACTCTCAGACCTTACCCTTAGCAATATATTTTTTCTGATTTATCTCCTCAGGCAAGGGAAACGAAAGAAAGAATAAATAAATGGGACTACATCAAAGTAAACACTTTTTTCATAGCAAAGGAAACCATCAACAAAAGGAAAAGACATCCTACTGAATGGGAGAAGATATTTGCCAATGATACATCCAATAAGGGGTTAATAACCAAAATTTATTAAAAAACTCATACAACTCACCATCAAAAACACAAACTATCTAGTTTGTAAATGGGCAGAGGATCTGAACAGGCATTTCTCCAAAGAGGACATACAGATGGCCAATAGACATATGAAAAGATGCTCCGCGTCACTAATCATTAGAGAAATACAAATAAAAAGCACAATGAGATACCACCTCATTCTGGTCAGAATGGCTATCATCAATAAATCAACAAACAAGTGTTGGCGAGGATGTGGAGAAAAGGGCACCTTTGTGTACTTTTGGTGGGACTGCAAATTTGTGCAGTCACGATGGAAAATAGTATGGAGATTCCTCAAAAAATTAAAAATAGAACTATCTTATGACCCAGCAATTCCACCCCTGGGTATTTATCCAAAGAAATCCAAAACACTAACTCGAAAAAATATCTATGTTTACTGCAGCACTACTGACAATATCCAAGATAGGGGAACTACCAAAATGCCCATCAATAGATGATTAGATAAATTGTGGTCCATTTATACAATGGAATATTACTGTGCCATAAAAAGGAATGAAATCTGACCATTTGCAAAATGGATGGAACTAGAGGGTATTACGATGAATGAAATAAGTCAGAATAAGAAAGACAAATACCATGTGATCTCAATTATATGTGAAATCTAAAGAACAAAATAAACAAAACAGAAACAGATTCATGCATACAGAGAACAATCTGATGGTTGCATGATGGGAGGGGGTTGGGAGGATGGGTGAGAAAGGTGAAGGGATTAGAAAATACAAATTGGTAGTCACAAAATAGTCACAGGGATGTGAAATACAGTATGGAGAATATAATCAATAATGTTTTTAAAACTATGTATGGTGTCAGATGGGCACTAGACTTATTGGGGGATTACTTTGTAAATTATGTAAATGCCTAACCACTGTGCTGTTCACCTGAAACTAATTTAAACTAATATTGAACATCAACTATAATTAAAAATACACCAGCAAACAGGAATAGAGGGATTGTAATAGCTATGTATAGTGTCAGATGGGTTGGGGTTATCACTTTGTGAGGGGTGCAAATGTGTAATCATTATGTTGTTTCATACACCTGAAACTACTACTACTAATAAAAAAGAAATAAAGATCATTTAAAAAAGAAAAAATCAGGGCAGGCCGAGCGGCACAGTTGGTTAAGAGCTCGCTCAAGAGTGCGAGCTGAGCTCTGAGCAACAGCAGTTCAATGCCCAGCCCGAGCTGAGCTGCCGTTGAGCTGCCAACAGGTGGCAGAATGGCTCAGCTAAAATAATAATAATAATGTAATAATGAACATAAAGTAGCTTATCCCCAGAGACAATCCCCAATGTACTATGCCTGTGAATCTTGGCTGGCTCAGTGTTTCTCCTTAACTGAAGAATGAGGCACGAGTGACAATGTTTGAGTTACAAAGCATAAGACTGAAGAAGGCCTAAAAGCTTTCATTTTTGTGCTTTTGGTTGCTCAGAGCCAGCATGTAAGAAATCTAGCTACTTTCATGGAGAAAATAAGTGGAGAGGTCATATGAAGAGCCCTGCCAGAGTCTTAGCTGAGCTCAGCCTTCCAACATGCCCACTATGGCATGTGAATGAAGCCATTTTGGATACCCTAACCCAGCCAACAGCACATGGAACAGAAAAACCATTCACTGGAAGCCAAGTCACCCATAAAAAGAGGGTAAATAATAACATGTTGCTGTTTAAGACAGCAGTTACCAAAAGAGAACATGTATTATTCATATAATATGAAAAACAACATTTTAAAGACATTATGACACATTTGTGCATCCACTTTTGCACAAACACACGCACACACACATGCACACACACACAAACTTATTTCCTCCTTGAATGCCTAACTGCTTTGTCCTGCACATGCTCTATTTCTTTTATACGCTGTGTACCTAATTTCACATTTTAGATTCAGTCTGTGTGGAGGACAGATAAATTGCTGACATTGTAAATTATTTATTGAATGCCAACCTAAAAACCACACAGACTGCTGCAGGTATTTCTTTTCACATAAAAAAACTGAGACCCACAGACAGTAAGTGACTAGTCCAAAGTTACCAGAGTCACATTACTAGTTAGTAGCTAGCTGAGTTAGCACTTGTTCCCAGGTCGATGCCCCTCTCTCTGTATTACAGTGTCTCTTTTAAAAAAAAAAGTACCGCCTTGTTTCAGACAACAATGGAATTGAAAATACTTATCAATCAGAAGACAGATGCAGCCCCTACTTGAATAAAAAGGAGAAGAATCATAAATCTTACAAAATAGCCAGGTCTTCAGGGATTTCTAGTTTGATAGATTTGGGCAGGCCAGAGAAGTTCAGATACGTTGCAGGCATCTATGGGTAAGCACTGAAAATATTATTGCTTGGAGTGGAGGCCACATGACAGAGAATCTGCTTGCTTATCCACCCAGCACTAGTCATTTAAATTTATGAGCCTACCATTCCCATGTGCACACAGCTGGAAGTGGCATGAGGGAAGTAAAAAACTGAGAGTGGCAGAAGAGCATGGAAAGAGAGAAAAGTAAAAACATTGAAATTAAAAATATATATATAATGAACTAATCCCAACTTTTTCCTGTCCTGTGAACCATGAAACACCAAAGATATACTTCTAAGGAAAGAGAATCTGATTCACCAGCAGGTAACCTGTGAACCGTGACGTACCAAGACAGCTCTTTCATCTTACAGCCTCTTCATGCTAACCCAGTAAGGCACTACAGAGCTGGAAGGTACCTAATTTCAACCTTCCCTCTGCTTTTCTTCCTGTGGGCAATAGCTAATGTTAATGTGTTAAATAAGCAATATACCTTTTACAGGACACAAATAGAGAAAAAAAAGGCATTCCACGTTTATCAGTTCTTGTATAGTGAGAAATCTAGCAATTTCATATGTAGGTACTGTCAGTCTCACTTTCTAGAAGGGCAGTTGAAAGTAATCAGACTTTGCACTCTCTATGCCATTTCTAGGTGACTCAGTTTCTTCCTTCAAAAGAGGAAATTATCCTTTCCCTTTATCCCAGAGCAAGAGTTTAATAACAAAATCACAGAATTTAGAGTTAGAAAAGCCATTGGAGCTTCTAAGTACAGATAAAACTTTAAAAATCCTTTCCCTAAATGTTCTTTAAGAAAGCAATTTGCTATTTTCATCATTTCTTTGAAAAAATTACATGATGATCGGAGGGACCTGCGATGACAACCCTAGAAGTGTGAAAATGCGGTTTACACATAGAACAAGTATCACAGGAAATAAAAAATACACACATCTTTGCAGTGTACTTTAGTGCTGACCTCGAGGGCTGAGCTTCTGAGAAAGGGCAATGATGTATGTACTAGAATTGTAAGTGAGCCTATCCTCCAAGGCCTCAGGGTGCGTATATGCACAAAACACTAAAGAATGAAAGGAAAAAGAAAACTTTAAAAGGAACATGTAAGGCTTAATTTCAAACCTAAAAAGCACCAGATCTACATTTTCAGAGAAACAAAGAGGAAGACCACTCCCCTGGTTTTTCAGAGCCATTCTTAACCATGGGGTGATGAGACATCATTAGGAGACAGATTGGTTTTTGAGGTGTGCTGCAAGTAATATGTTTTTAATAATATTTTCAAAAATGAAAGTCTGTAAGTGATTTATTTATTGAGCCAATTTATAGTTATTCTCACTCACTTGCATTCCAGTATGCTTTTTTGAGTGGAAGAGTAAAGCTGAGTGAGGTTACAACTTCTTCCTAGAGATACTCCCCTTGTAACATGCATGAAGTCATTTATTCATTCATTTAACAAATGCCTTTTATGTTTCTAGAATGTTGCAGGCATTATGCCAGATGCTGCAAATACAAAGATGATTTAAACAAGATCCTTGCCCTTTGGAGAAGCTATGGGTCTAGGGTAGAAGACAGACATATAAAAAATGAGTGCAATCCAAAGGGATCGATGCTAATATAAGTAAATGCAAAGTCATGAGGAAATACTGGAAAGAAAATATATTTTTCTGGATGAGTCAAGGAAGACCCCACACAATTAGGTTAGTTAAGCTAGGTCTAACAAGATTACAGGGAGTTTAGGCAGACAGAGAAAGAGGGATGGACTTTATAATTTACTCTCTTGGAGGTGCAAAGACATTGGAATTATTCTTTTTGTTGTTGCCTGTAACTTTTTAAAAGTAGGAGAGCAGCATGACCAGATTTGTTTTTCAGAAAGCTAATCTTGATGATAAAATGGAGGTTGTCTGGGAGAGGAGAGAAACTGGAAGCAGGAATTCAAGTTAGGTTATTGTAAGAGTCAAGGAAAGAGATGGTGAGGGCCTGAACTAAGCAGTGCCTGTAGAAATGAAAAGGCTGAAACAGAATAAAGTGATATTTAAACGACAGTATAATCAATAAGACGTGATGACTGACTGGATTCAGGGGCTGAGGGAGAGATAAATTAGTCAAAAATGACTCCCAATTTTTCTAGCTTGAGTGATTTAATAGATATTGATATTATCAATCAAAGAAAGAGAATGCAGACAGAAGAATAGGTTTCATGGAGAGACGATAATGAGTTTTGCTTTGGACATTTAGGTTTGAGATGGGCATCCAAGCAGAGATGTTCAGTGAAGAGACACATGCAACCAGATTTCAAAAAAGAAGTCTGGGGCTGGCCGAGTGGCCCATTGGTTAAGAGTTGGCTTGGGACACCAGCTCTGAGCAGCAGGGCCCCAGTTCGGATCCCACATGAGGGCCAGTGACGCTGCGCCCTCTACAACTAAGATGGTGAACAACAGCTTGACCTGGAGCTGAGTTTCCGAGCGACTGCCTCACCCGGGAAGAGTGCAATGATGATACCAACATGGGCCAGTGAAGCGACATCCTTCACAACTAGACTAAAGAACAAAAGGACAGCAACTTATCTGTTTCCCCTTCCCTGATTTCCCAATGCTGTTCCTCTCCCCCAATTCACCAAAAAAATCTTTAAAAAACAATAAGAAGTTTGGGTCACCGATACAACCAAGAGTCACTGATATGTAGGTTGTAACTGAAGTGTAGGACTGGATGAGATCACCGGAGAAAGGGTGACAAAGAAAGTAATCTAGGCCAGAACTCCAAAGAACACCAAGCCTTGAAGAAGTGAGCCAAGGAAGAGGAGTGGGGAAAGCTGAGAAAAAAAAGGGACAAAGTAGAGAGGCGAGAGAGAGAGATGCTTTGGAAAGTTTTAAGGAGAAAATTGTGGACAATATTACATGCCAAAGAAAGTTAAAACAAGTATGCAAAAGACGGATTTTGTGAAAAAAAAAAAGAGAGCGAGAGAGCGAGAGAGCGAGAGAGCGAGAGAGCGAGAGAGCGAGAGAGCGAGAGCGAGAGCGAGAGAGAGAGAGAGAGAGAGAGAGATTATGAATTGAAGATCCATCTTAATAGAGTGGAGGAAGCAGAAGCCAGAAAGCATAAAGGGTATTCTCCAAAGAGCAGGAAAGGGGATTTAAAAGATACGATACTACCCACTATACTTAAATTTTAAAAAGAAAGGAAGAAAGAAAGATACTACCCACCTTCCAAGAAATAATTGTTCCTCCCGCCATAGTCTGCAAGCTGGTTAAATGCACAGACGGTGGGGGAGATGCAGGAAAGCAAAGAACGCCTTTGTTTCACTATGACCCTGTGTGCCAGTTTTTAAGGTGCAGATATTAAGTTGTCTGTTACACTCACCTTCAGGGTCCTACTTTGTGGCGATGCTTTGGGACATGGCAGCTGTGACTCTGCAAACCACATTTCCAGCAGGTTCTTTTGCCGCAGGTTCCACGTTAGGCGCTGAGGCTAGGTAGGGGGCGCTGAGGGAGAATGAAAGGCTGGGAGAGGGGAGGAAGCACTGCTCCTTACTGTCGGCTTTCTAGTCCCGAAAGCAAACCATCTCAGCAATGGTTCCTCAGCAAGATCAAAACGTGGGTTCCAATCTCGCTTTTGATGTCGGCATGTCTGCATCCAGCCTTACTGTGTTCCCCAAGAGACATCAGCAGCAGCTAGCCAGTGCCCTCTCCTCGACAACCTGGGTTCCAGCTCCATGCGGATCTTGCTGCGAGCTCCTCCGTTCAGGTAACCCCAATCTTGCCCTTCTCTTCTCTGAGACCCAAGGGTGATAACTGCTTCCCAAGACAGGGAATAGAAGGGAAGGAGCATGTTAGGAGGGGAAAACTCCAGCGTTCTGTTTTGGTTACGATTGTTCGATACGTTTGAGGTAGGCTTGCCGTGCTCCAATGTTCCAGGTGCGTTTTATCACTAAGTTGACCTCAGAATACAAATATCAATATAGACAGATATAGGTATAGATAGATATAAATAGATATAGATATCTAGATATAATAAATATATATTATATATATCTAGATATCTATATAGTGATATCTAGATATCTAGATGTATAGAGATATCTAGATATATATGTATATAATATAGATATCTGTATATTATATAGCTATCTGTATATTATATAGCTATATATATATCCCAATATATATATAAAATTACATAGGACATATATATATATAATATATATAATTACATAGGACATATATATATATATAATTACATAGGACATATCTATCCCATCATAAATAAGAAACTGCTCACTGGGTTGCAAGGTTTTTTTTTCTCTTTAGAGAGAGCATTGGACTGAACAAGCAGATTTGTGCTGGTGTTTGTACTGCTTCTGATTGGTTATGTGACCTTGAACAAGTAATTTCTTCCTTCTCTCATGGTGAGTTTTCATGTTTTCAAAAGGAAGATGCTTGTTATCCTTTGGTGCTTGCCCCCCAAAAGTCATTATTGCTGTTTGTGGTGGTAGGCAGAGAAACAGGAGTGAGGATGTGAATTGCCAATAGGGAGGTAGGGATGGGGGAAAGTGGGTGTGACCACGCCTAAGAATCAAAGTTGGTATCTGGTAGAAATGGGCACTCTGCTGAAATTTTAACTCACTTTTTGTTTGAGAGGTAGGACAATACAGTGGTTAAGGACACTGACTTAGATGTCAAACAGACTTGGTTTATTTTTTCAGATCTACTTTTAAATCTTGTGTCTACTACCTTTTGGCTCTGGGGCGATAGGTAAATCATTTAAGTTTTCTGATTCTCAGCTTTGGCATCATTAAAATCAGTCTACCTTGGGCCGGCCGAGTGGCACATTGGTTAAGAGCTGGTTTTGGGATGCCAGCGGCTCTGGTTCAGATCCCACATATGAGGGCCAGTGACACTGCCCTCTACAGCTAACAACAGCTCCACCTGGAGCTGGGCTGCGAGCCCCGGCAATGGTGTTGGCTGCAGCCCCTGCTGCAGTGGGCTGCCATAGGCTACAGTGAGTGGCTGGCAGCCAGCATGAGCTGCCAATAGCTGCGGTGAGGGACCATCCAGAGGCCGGTGACCGATCTGCCTCATCCGGGAAGAGCGCAATGATGATACCAACATGGGCCAGTGAAGCAACGTCCTCCGCAACTAAACTGAAGAACAAAAAGACAGCAGCTTGTCTGTTCCCCTTCCCCGATTCCCCAACGCTGTTCTCCTCCCCTAATTCCCCAATAAAATCTTTAAAAAAAAAAAAGAAAGAAATCAGTCTACCTCTTGTAGAATAGAAGTCTGGTTGCTGGCTATGAAGCAGTAGGAAAAAACAACCGCATTCAGCATTAGGAGTTTCATCTGCTTATTGAAAGTACTTTTAAAAGCTACATCTCGGTAGCCCCATGTGGAAAGATCGGTTTCAGCCCCTTGTCTGAACAGGGGTCTACAAACAGATACTATTATTTTTAGGTATTTGATTTGATAATAAGGGATGTGTTAGGACCCATCTACTCATTGGTGGATTCACTTAGAAAGAATAAAATGTTCCTGAATTTCATCAAATTACTTATGCTAAAAGCATATATCCTGGTGTATGCAGAGTTAATATATTTGCTTCCCTCATAGTTGTATTAAGAAAAAAGCATCTTAAGGAATTTTTTTCTGAAGTTGCTGGGATATACTCTGCAGTTGTCAAGGGAAAAAAAAGTACAATGCATTGGGATCTATACTGAACATAAGAAACTATATTCATAGACACATAAGTCATGGTTTTTCCATTACGGGATTCATTTGCATGGAATACTGTGGCACACAGACTGATTGCTCCCTAAAGATACTGTGTTTCTTAGCATTTCTAGCCAGTGAAAACGGATAGAAAAAAATTAAGAGCAAGACCATCTTTCTGACATCAAGGAGACGATTGTTTAAACTCCCTATGCTTACTTTCTAAATATTATTCTGCTGTGCTAGCTTATCTCTTGGCCTTAAAATAGAATTTTGCAAGCACCATTTACATCCTTATGTCAGTCCTTTAACCACAAAACAAGTGAAAATTAAATATGCATTCCCTAGTTTCAAAAACTTCAGGATAGATTTATAAGCTGAAAGTTAGGATTATGGGTCACCTCCTTAGGTGAATATACATTTAGATACATTAACAAGTTCTCCACACATCTCACACCTATGTACCCACACTCCCATGCAAACTTCCCCCCTATAATTGAGGCATATTGAAATAATGCCAGTGATTCTAGGTCCTGAAGGTACTAGAATATAAATCAGCCTCCTCTGGCAATCCTGTTAACTTTTGCAGATCACACAGATTATTATTTAAGTGTCTGGTTCATCAACTATAATATGATATATAAGGAAAGGAGTGGGAGAAAAAAAGGTGGCAGAGAGAGTATTTGAACCAATTTTCAAATATATCTCCCTCGAATGACTAATGCGATGTTCCAAGGTTGAATTTTGCCACTTCTTAAATGTTTTGCTCTAACAACTTATTTACAACCTATACTCAGAATGAAGAGTTGAATATGTGGAGGATATGAGACAGCAACAAATTTTTATTTCAAAACTTTTCTTCAGGCTTTTAAGAACCAGCCTTAAAGTTAAATGCTAGCTCTTGCATATTCTAGGTGGAATAATAAGTAGGTTTTCATGTTCTTAGCAAAAAAAAAAAAAAATCTGTGATTTTAGTCATCAATGAGAAATCCTGTAGTGAGATATTTAAATACTATTAACAGTTTGGACACAGACTTTTGCTTTTCCATATTGGTTGACTGAATAATGTTTTCTCTTCTTTTTTTGTTTGAAAAAAAAAACATAATCATAGTAAACAATATGTTTTTTTCTTGAATGAAAGACACTAATACTTGCCCTCTTTTTTACAAACATTTATAGTTGTCAAAATGCTCTCCCTTATATTTCACACATAGGTGAGCCTCCTAATATTTTCTGTGTGATAGGTGAAAGAGGATTCTTCCCCTTTTGTAGATGACCTGAGCCTCAGAGAGACTATAAATGACCCGTGCCCAAGGTCATGTGGTGTATCTATGTAGTGTTACTTGATTACAAGCAAAATAAACCCCCCTTAAATTGACTTAAGGAATAAACAAGCTGTTCATTGGCTCTTATAGTCTAAGGGTAGGGGATGAAGTAGAATAGTAACGGGGTACACTGCCCTCACCTATGGTTAGATCCAAAGGCTGAATGATGTCATTGAGTCTCTTTTATCTCAGTTACTCAGCTCTGCTATTCTCTGCATTGGCTTTGTTCTTCGACAGGCTTGATCCTGGTTGTAGAGAGATGACAGCCAGCAGCAGCTTCAATCTTACATCCCATCCTCTCAACGGACAGAGTGTTTTCATTTTCCAGGTTGAGCCTCATCAGCCTGGTTTTCGCTAGAGCTCTGGAAGATGCTGATTGGCCAGACCTAGCTGCCATGCCTTTCCTTGGAACTTCAGGGGAGGGCGGGGGAAGCATTGTTAGCCCTGCCTCAAGCTCCAAGGACTAATAATGGGAAATTAGTCATAGTAATAATAGGGAAATTAATAAAAGAAAAGAAGTAATTCTCTAAAAAGAAAATCAGTGTGAAATTACCAAAAGACAAAGGAAGAGATGTTGGGCAGGCAACGAAATTCACACAGCTATTCAGCAAGAGAGCAGGGATGCAAAGAAAGCTATGTCTGCTAAAATTCAAACCATTCCCTCTTTACACTCTACTATGCTACCTTCATCTATCATATGGCAAATACTATGCCGTTTTGTTCAGTACACTTATAACTCAAAAATGATCATAATATCTATTAATGCTACCATAGGAAATCGCTGCACTGGTTATAAATAGTAATAATGAAAATTACTAACATGATTTTTAAAAGTAACAGTAAAAATTCAATGATTCCATGTTTCACAGAGAATGCGAAGGTATCTCTTATTAGCAACACCTTTCACTGATGTTTCCCCAACTACATCAACACTGTACTTCATTCTAATTCTACATTAGTCTGTATCAAGAACTGGTCATGCTGTGTTCCAAAGGGGATAAAAAATGAGCAGCATCCAGATCCTGTCACCAAGTAATTTGAAATTTAGTGGGGATTAGAAGATGAGACTGGGAATTTGGTGGCCTTACCAATAACTACAATATAAGGTACATTATAAATTTCTATGCGCTCATAAGTACTATGGAAATTAATAGAAGAGAGAAAATCCCCCTTGTGGGAAGGGGCAGAAAACACTTTATGAAGGAGGTGCCGGCATTTAAAATAGGTCTTTAAAAAGGGGTAAGATTTTCACAGATCAGAGTGGAGGTGGAATTAATATCATCAGCAGAGGAATGGAGATTAGAAAGCACATTGGGTGATCAGGAAACAGTTCCTAGTCAAATTGGCAAGAGTATGTGGTATGTATATGGTATCATTGGAAACAAGCCTGGAAATTTGAAACCTTACTATGAATTCCTTCAGTGCTAGGCCGCTGAGTCTATATATATGAATTGTGTAGGCACTTAGGGAATCACTGAGTATTTTTGAGCAGAGGAGTAACATAATTGTATCTTTACTTTAGAAAGATGAATCTGGAAATGATTACAGAATGGAATTTCCTGGTTTTCATGCCTAGTTAGCCTGAAATGCCTAATTTCACTTTTAGTTTGGGAGGATGCAATGCAGTCCAAAACAAAAGACCCCTAAACTCCCAGCCTCCTGACAAAGGTTCGAATCCCTTTCTCACTTTGATACTTCTGTTTCCAAATCTCAGCAAATTCTTGAAGAATCTCCTGCTGATTTGCTACCATATTTCCTACAGTGGTCAGATCTTTCCAACTTACCATAAGGCCACTCTCTAACTCCTGAGATAGAAGATGCCCATTTTTAGTTTATTGCAAAATCTGCATTTAAATTCTAGGCAAACATTAGAGCCCAGATAATGAGTCAGCTCCCCTATGAAGCATTCCCACATCAGCTTTATCTACAGGCACACTTCCTTCCTTTTAAATCCCACAGCATTTATTAGCAATATCACTCTTTTTTCAAAAAAAAATTGGGGACTTGGGGGAGGGGAACAGTGTTGGGGAATCAGAGAAGGGGAACACACAAGCTGCTGTCCTTCTGTTCCTTGGTCCAGTTGTGGAGGACATCACTCCACTGGCCCATGTTGGTATTATGATCATTTAGCAATATCAGTGTTTTGAAAATTATCAGGTACTACATGCGTTACTTGCTTGTTCCCAGTTGCAAATTCCTTGAGAACAGAAATATCAAACAACCAGCCTATGTTAGTTGATCACCTACAATGTACAAGATGCTATTGGATACTACAGGGAACATCAAAAACAAAACAAAACAAACAAGGCAACCCAAGGTTCCTTCCCTTAAAGAGAATTTATTTTATTAAGCCCATATATCACTTTAGTGTGTGTTGGAAATTTTGATTGATTGAAAAATCAGTGTCAACTGCCATGAACTCCCTCAACTTTATGCCACTTTACTTCAAAGTTTCCCTGTTGCTATACCTACTCTGTCACCCTTATCTCCAGCCTCCAAGGAAAGAAAGTTTTCCTTCGAAATTTAACAGTAGCAGTTGTGATCTTGGCCATTCTCTTTCAATATGCTCCAAGTTCTTGGCATTTAATTTATCCCCTAGCATTTCAAGCATTTTTTTGAAATGTTATCAGATGCTTCCTTCCACCTCTCGTACTACCCTTCAACTTTTCTTACCCCACACCCACGTCCAAACTCGCACAGGTCTCCACTAGTCTAAAAAGACTTTTGCTTGAACTTGCTACCTCTTCTACTTGTCATTCTACTCCATCTTTTCACTGACTAATACATTTTTAGAAGTGTGGTCTCTACCCACAATCTATACCGTCATTGTTCTCAATGGACACTACACTTTCAAAATAGTTTCCTACTCCCAAATACATAGGCAATTTTTCTCAGACTTCATTCCTCCCAATAGGAGGAATTTAACAATGTTAACCAGACTCTTTTTTGTGAAACTCTCTCTTACGTGGACTTCCATGGCCTCTTCCCTACTTCTCTAAACAGTCCTTTTCCTCTTTGCTGGCTCCTCTGTCCCCTCAGATCCTAATGATGAGCATCCCCTAAAACTCAGCCTTTACCTTATTTCTTGGTTTATACCCTCTTCTTCTGAGAATGCATCTGTTTTCAATGCTTTAACACCTTCAGTCTATAGTTCACAGGAACCAAAAAGGAAAATTAGACCATTTTATCGCCCCCAGTTAAAACCATTCAATAACTTCCTATTGCAAGAAGAAAAAACGAATTCAAGTATTTTTACATGACTTTCCAGGCCCTGTATGGTTTGTCTTCTGCCTTCCTTCTGGCCACACTGGCCTTGTTTCTGTTCCTACAGCACACTGAGATCTGTTCCACATCCAATCTTGCATGTTCCTTCTTCCCAGACTGCTCTTTTTCCCATTTTCCCTGGCTCAAACAATATTACCAATCAGTTCTTAGATTAAACAGCACTTCTTGAGAGGCTTTCTTTGACCACCTAATCTAAAGTAGACCACCCTTCATAGCACTTATCACGATTCATAATTATATGCAAATGTTTTCCTTGTTTATTGTCTGTCTCCTCCTCTTGCCTATAAGCATCTCAAGGTCAAGTGTGATATCCGTCAGTTTCCCACTCTAGCCCCAGGTTCTAGCAGAGTGCCGAGCACAGAGTAGGTATTCATAAATGTTTGATGAGTGAATAATGAGAATGGTTCTCAAATTTCAACTCCTATCCTGATTTTTTCCAGGGTTACCATCTCACATCTCCAGTTCCCTATTGGTCACTTACATATGGATGTCCCTTCTCTAATTTGTGCTATATCCAAAATCATCTTACCTCAAAAAACTACCTTCCTCTCCTTATGATAACCTTACATGTCAATGTTATAATAACCTCACCCAGGCTTGAAATCTAGAAGTCATCTTTATCAGTTTTTTTTTACCACTGACCCCCTCAAAACTTTTAATCCTTCTGTTGGGATATCACTTGAAGATATCCTCTTCATATTCCATAGTCACCACCCTGGTTCACAATGTTATTACGTGTAGTCAAGTTCACTAAGTGATCTCCTTTTTTGATTCTATACCCCACCTGGCTTATCAATAAATGAGCACTCATCTTCAATATATGTATTCATATATTATTATAGATACATATAATCCAATAATAATATACTGCTACTCCCTATTCTACTACCTCTACTTCAGCAGTCCAGATATGCTTTAGAATTCCTCAAACATATCAAGAAAGCGATACCTCTGCACCTTTGAAAATGTTCTCTCTCCTTGAAAATTCCCACTTCACCTACCTATTCCTTAAGATTCTGTTTAAAATATCACCTTCTCTGTGAAACGTCTGATCTCCTTCCCCCACATACCCATCAACACCACCACCACCTGCACCTTAACAACATCAGGAAGTATTAGCCATTCCCTTGTCTTTCTTCCTGAAGTAACTTGTACAGACATCTATTAGCTGATAGAATGCCGAATTATTGATATCTGCTTATGTTTATTTCTTCCTCTGGACCATAAGCTCCAAGCACACACAGCTAACAATAAAAATGTTTATGCACTCACCTCCCCTCACATATACATATGTATTATATTATTACATTCCTATCCATATTATTGTATATATGCTATTATACGAGGTCAATTAAGTTTTTGAACACACCCTAGAAAAAGTGCTATATACCTCATTGCTGAACATCACTACACTCACCTTGGAAGTACTTCCCTTGGGAAACTATGCACTGACACCAGTGCCTAGTCCACCCTTCAAATCAATTTCGGAACTCTTTTTCTGGAATGCCCATCAGAGCTGTCATCATATTACCCTTGATGTCCTGAATGTCATGAAAATGTCTTTCTTTCAATATTTCCTCTATCTTCGGGTAAGGGAAGAAGTCATTGGGGGCCAGATCAGGTGAGTAGGGAAGGTGTTCCATTACAGTTATTTGTTTCCTGGCTAAAAACTCCCTCACAGACAGTGCCATGTGAGCTGGTGCATTGTTGTGATGCAAGAGCCATGAATTGTTGGCGAAAAGTTCAGGTCATCTAACTTTCTCACATAGCCTTTTCAGCATGTCCAAATAGTCAACTTGGTTAACTGTCTGTCCAGTTGGTACAAATTCATAATGAGTAATCCCTCTGATATCAAAAAAGGTTAGTAGTAACAAGTTGGCAGACTTTATTGTCAGACCTCGTATATTATTGCATTATATATATATTATGCTATATATATTATTGTAATAATATGTACATTATAAAATATTAAAACCAAAATTGAAAAAGTATAAGCTAAAACATAAAAATGATTAGAAGTTCTAACATGTTGCTTCCCCCCCCAATGTATTATTTTGAACAACACCCCGCCCAGGTGTGTGCAGTCCTTATTGGAGGACTATGGTTTATTCTACATTATTATTGTAGTGGCCTCCAGCCTACAGTATTCTCTCCCACTCATTAACCCCTATAGCATTCAGTTGGACTTTTAGTACTTCTTGTACAACTATTTAATTTTAAATTAACAAAAAACTTTGATGATTATTTTGTTATTATTATTATTAGTTACAGATGTACAAAACTGATGATTATTTTCATACAACAGTATTTACTGAGTGCCCAGTGTGGGGTGGAAAATTAATTTTCTTCCCATCTTTCTAAGTTATTTTGGCTGAACTAATGATCAAATTAACATGAGACAGATTAACTGGAGAAAATGTCCAAATGTGTTACATACATACACACAGGGGTCCCGTAGAATATGAGACCGAAGGAAAAATCAGGCAGTTGAGGCTTATATGCCATCTTGAGTTAAGGAGAAAGGGGGATAGTGATTTGGGACTTCAAAGGGAATGAAGGCACTTCACATGGAGATGGACAAGCAAATGTTTGGTGAATAGATGTTTGCTGGGCCATCTTTAAAAATGGGACTCAAGGGAGACTTTGATCAAAGGGCCTTGCTAGGTTCCTCCCTGTAACACATAGTTCATATTAAACTATAATTATCTAGATAATAGCTCCTTTCCTGGAGCAGGTCCTCTGTCTAAATTATTTTAGGCAGTAAGGGGAAAAGTCAAAGTTTTTTCCTTAGTCTTTTATTTCTTGGATATAGCCAGCATAAAATAATCAATATCCCAAAAGGCATATTTTGGGGTGGAAAACTCTGCTTCTCCTCAACGAAATATACAAGAAACTCTTCTCTGTCCTGGGGTCACAGCATTGAACAAGACAAGGTCTCTGTTGTTAGGAAGCTTACATGCTGGGATCAGCAGAGATAAAATAAACGAGATAATGTTATCATATAATTGTAAGCAGCTTGAAGATCTGCTGTCTATTATATGTAGTGAAAAATAGGAGGCTTTAGAATTAGGCAGACCTAGATTCAAATCCAGGGTTGACCACATACAAGGTCATTTAGGCAAAGAACTTAATCACTCTGACTTTGTTTCCTCATTTGTAAAATAAGATTAACAATTCTCAAAATGGCGCTTGTGAGAATTAACAGTGTATGAAGTTTCTAACATAAATGCCTGAATGGTGATATTTTAAAATATATACTGCAGGGCTGGCTGAGTGGCGTGGTGGTTAAGCACTGGCTTGGGAAGCCAGAGGCCCCAGTTCAGTCCCACATATGAGGGCCAGTGATGCTGCCCTCAAAAAAAAAAAAAAAAAAAAAATATATATATATATATATATATATATATATATTGCAAAACTTAATAGCTAAAACAGTATATGTTACAGTATGGCTCTATTTAAAGCCATTGATGTAATTCTAAAAACAGGATATGGAAACTTTTCGCAATTCACTTTAATTGGATAGATTTGAGGGCAGATTTGAATGTGAGAGGAATATATTTTGGAAAATGTTAAGGAAAGGGTATTCAGAGCTAATTATATGCTTAAGATAAGAAAAATAATTGCTGTTGACAGTTTACTTACCTGACAACTTTCCCAAAAGCTGAAGATGTCAGGAAACCTTTACTGAATATTTGGCACCCTTGAGGCAGCCTTGATCTCCACGGATTAGAATGGAGTGGGTAGAAACAAACATGAAAGAACAGAAGGGAACCCCTAATTGTCTTTCATGTTCAGTCCCCTACCTTCTTATATAAAATAGTCTCAGCCTACATAGTTAAGATATTCACTATTTGCTTCCTGTGAGTTTTCCATTTGAAAAGTGTACATGGATATAGCAAAACCTAACAGCCTTCCTAAACTGTGACGTGGATAACCACAAAAATAGACAAAGCCTAAATACCAACATCAGGGGCATTAAAAAGCTATAATATTAAGCAAGTAGTGGTAAGTGTTACAGAGGGGTTATAAGTTTCTATGTGACTTCTGAGGCTATATTAGTACTTGATACAGAGCAATAACACTTGTGAATATGAACATTTAGGTGACAAAAACAAATTAAAGGGGGCATACGTTGCTATTTGTTTAAAAACTTGCTCATAGGCAATTTTTCATCAATTACAGTTACATGATTTTTATTAAAACATTTTATTTTCTAATAGTAATTGAATCAGAACTGATACACCCATCTTACTATCTTAGCAATTAATGTCTTTGGGATATTTTATAAAAATACCTAAATAAGAAATCCACTGTTTATTTTCCCCTCTCATTCCACTTTGTAATTTTTTTCCCAAAAACCTGAGACAAGAAAAAATAAACATTGCAAAAATGAGCTAACCAGGATATTTCTGAGTCCTATGTGTCTTTCTCTGATCATTCGTATATTTTAAATTCTGGCTTCTTTTCATTCGGCTGTAAGAAAATAATTGAGAAAAATTCACACCTGCCAAAGAACTCTTTAAAGTTTTAATATTCATAAGCCTTAACCTTTATGGCAAATGTCTTGTCACCTAGGTAACTGTGCATTAAACTTCAAAAAGTCCAGTCCTTTGAAATTCAGTCTCTCTAGGTCTATCATGAGTGATCAACACCAGAAAATAGAAATGAGTAACTAAAAACTGCCCTTTCATACTCCAAGGATGATGACTTATCTGACAATTCGTATAAGCTTGGAAGAAAATTACCAACACAGTCAGCAAATGCTCACTGTTAGAATAACTGGGTTCACCCAAAACATGATACAGCAAATGGGAAATCTGCCTTTACTTTTATACTTGAATACAATAAAATCACCTTAAGTTCAAATGTAGCAAAGGAAGACTTTCTTTTATGGTAGAGTTGAAAGAGGATGCAATTCATGCAGTGATTTCATTTGAAGTCTCTGTTGATATATTTTGACCATGTCTCAACAGCATATTTTAAATGAATCATGGTTTAATGTGATAGAAAATGATAATATAGAAAAGTAATTAGTTAATCAGAAATTAAAGGGAAAAAAAATAAACCATTAGCGATTTTATTTTCAGCCTCACTACAGAGGTGCGTTTTGACTCTCAGCACTTACTAACGTTAAAGTTTATTAGTCATTTGAATATAAGTCATTAAGTATTCCTACTTAAATTAAATGTTTGGTATGCATTAATTATTTAATGATGCTTTCCTCCTTTTTCTTTCCACTACCCTACTCCAGCCTCTCACTTAAACTCTCCTGGGTAATCATGATAGCCTCCTGATGGGACACCATGCTTCTAGCTACTCACAGGTCCAATCCAGAGTTATTATCACCACCAGAGTATTAATAACAATTGCTATCCTTGAATGAGTACATATGATGTGTCAGTTATATAGTATGGAGTTTTAATTTAATCCCCATAACAACTCTATAAGCTCAGTACTATTATTATCCATTATCCCCTTTTTACACATGAGGACATTGAGGCTGAGATGAGGTTAAGTAATTTGTTCAAAGTCAAATAACTAGGAAACAATAGACCTTGAACAAATTTACCTGTTCTACCTTTAAAACTACCTTTAAAACTATCCTCCAGTTTAATCTACATCCCCTACAAATACTCCATATATCAGCCAGAGACAATTTTTTTTCTTTAATATAAGTCATATCATATCAAAGCCTGCTTAAATGGTTTCCCATTACAATTAGGATGAAAAACAAAATCTTTACCCTGGTCAAACTCATTCCCATATAGGAGCCTATTCCCTTTGATTGGAAGCCTTTGCCTCAGGTATTCACCTGATTCATCCCATCATTTAATTCAAATCTCAACTTAAATTTCCCCTCATCATGGAGGCCTTCTCTAGCCACCAAATCTAAAGAACTTGCCCTGACCCCTACCAGGTGTTATCATATTGCGCTATTTCATTTTCTTCATCACACTTACCACCATCTTAAATTATCTGGGAATTTTCTTTTTGGTGTGATTGTCATTTGTCTCTCCAGGACATAGCTGAAAAGTAAATACCATGAGAGCAGAGGCCTAGCCAATGTAAGTCACTATTATGGCTCCAATGACTAGAATAGTCCCTGGTACGTAGGAGCTCAGTAAATGTTCATTGATTGAATCCAGTTTTGTTGACTTCAGAGCACCAGCTCTTAACCACTATGCTAAACGACGTCCTAAAGGATAGATTTCTTCAAAAATTCATCAATATCACCATTGTCTACAAAATAAAGTTCCAGCTGCTGAGTTTGGTTTTCAAAGAACTTCGTATCTAGCATGTATTTCTGTATGACCTCCTCCTACATCCTACCTAATGTGTTATGATTGAAACACAACAGGGGATCTGAGGGCACCCTACACTTCCCAAACACCCATACTTCCCCACAACCCCACCTCCCACCACCATTACCACCCATGAAACATTAGATACATCTTTCACAACCAAGTTCAAATCACACTTCATATACAAAGCTTTCCTAACCCCTCTGCAATATTGTGATTTATAAGAAATATGTATTTGACCATTCAGATGATCAAAATATATTTCTCATATATATTTGGTCTTCAACCACAGTGCCTGGCTCAGAACTCTTCTCACCCTTAAAATTTCCTAAGTGATAAGAACAATGGGAGCAGCTTTCATTATAATATTTGGCCTCTTGTCCTCAGTTCCTGAAATTGCTTCAGAGCCATAAAGGTGAAATAGGTATTGGGTTATTCATAATGAGCCCCCTTTCACCATAGTTGGGTTTATGTTAATGAAGGTGACTTTTGGAAGTACCCTAAATATGGGGGAGGGGGTCTTGTTGCCAGGGGAACCAACCTTGAAGAGAGGGTTGGAACTTTTTGTCCTATACTCTAAATTCCGGGGAGGGAGAGAGGGGCTGGAGATTGAACCAATCACCAATGCCAATTATTTAATCAATCATGCCTATGTAAGGAAGCCTGCATAAAAATCCAAGAGGAAGGGATTGGGAGAGAATCCGGCTTGGTGAACACCAGGAGATGCAAGGAGTGTCACACTTGGAAAAGACCCTGGAAGCCCAGTGCCCTTTCCCCATATGCTGCCTTATATATTTTTTTCCATCTGGCTTGTTCTTGAGTTATATCCTTTTTAAATAAACTGGTTATCTAGTAAGTAAAATGTTTCTCTGAATCCTGTGAGTCACTCTAGCAAATTAATCCAACCGAAGGAGGGGGCCATTGGAACTTTCAATCTAAAGCTGTTTGGTCAGAAGTACAGGTGACAACTTGGACTTGTGATTGGCATCTGAAAGGGGAGAAAGGGGGCAATCTTGTAGGACTAAACCCTTAACCTTTGGAATCTGATGCTATTTCTGGGTAGATAGTGCCAGAATTGAATCGTTGGGCACCCAGCTCGTGTCTGAACATTGTTTGTTGGTGTGGGGAACCCCTCGCTACATTGGAATTGGATGCAGGACACTTACCCCTTCACTCATAAATTGTCCCCTTCACAGTTTCCCCCATGGTACTTTGTAGATCTTAAAACACTCAGCACAGTGTACCTCATAATAAAGTTATCTGTGCCTATGTCTGCCTCCATGTTGTTACCATTTATTTTCCATTACATTTTCCATACACATTCTAACACATAATTTCTACTCAAATGGCGAACTAAATTAAATATTTGTGGGCTCTCTCATCCCTGTCAACACTCATATATACTATTTACATTATTTTTTGCCTGTTGTTTTTTAATCGCTTTTATTTGACTCGAATATGTAAGTTTTCCCCAGCTAGAATTTAAAGTAGCGAAGGCTTCTCTCTTTTAAGATTTTTTATTCCTCGTCCTTTCTCTTGTCAACACTATCCAGCTCACCAGCAGTCCCCTATTATTAGCCCTTTACACCTAGCATTTTGCTGAGCATACAGCAAGTATACTCTGTATAAACAGTGAGTGAAGACTAAACAAATCAGTGAATAAAAAAAAAAAAAAGACTTCCACTGGTTTAAGCTCAGAAGTTAAAAAAAAAAAAATAGCGTGGGGCCGGCCCAGTGGCACCGTGGTGGTTGAGCGCTGGCTTGGGAGACCAGCGGCTCCAGTTTGGTCCCACATATGAGGGCCAGTAAAAAACAGAAAAAAAAAAGCATGACAGCAGTCCAGCTAGTTTTTCCCTTTGTCTGTTTCAAGTGGAACAATGGCCAGTTGGGGAGAAAGGGGTATGGTGGTAGCCCTGGGCCTCTGGCCAGAGGCAGGATTAGGGAATTAGAATTCCTTGGGTCATAATTTTTGGCAGATAGGCATAGAGATTTAAGAGCAAAGACAGGATCAAGCAGACGAAGCAGGATCGGTATACTGCTGGCCTCCTCTCCCTCCATAACCCCCAACAGAGAAATGAACAGCTTTGGTATGAGTGAATGTATAGTTTAGATACTTTCCTAGCATTATTTGTTCAAGTTACTAGGGAAAGCTTAAAAATGGCTACTTGTCAATAATAACTATTTGTTAGGCAAATTAAAAAAAACTATTGTATTTATAAACTTTATGCCTACTTCAGGAAGGAAAAATGACTATCAAAATATTAGTAGACTGGCAAATATTTATTGGTTAAGAGGGCCATGCTTATTTGTTTTTTAAACATAAAATTTAGTCTAGGCAGGCATCAATACTGAAGACACTTTCTATTTTTTGCCCAAGATGGTTTATGACATCACCTAGATGAATCAGACCAAACAAATGCCTCCTGTGTTTTTCCAGAGTAAACATATCCCAGAGGTAGAACTCTGTCCCTCAGCCCTGCCTGTTAGAGCACAGGGCTACTTGAGCTTTTCTTACAAGAAAGAGGAAGAGACAGAGGAGGGGGAGAAACACTAGGCAAAGTTTCTTAATGAATAAATTAAACATTGAGCCTCTTGAGCAAATCCAGAATGTTTGATTGATTGTTTTTGTGTTGGGTGAGTTGCATGTTTGTTTTAGACAAACCTCTCCACCAACAGACAAAAACAAACAAACAAACAAACAAACACCAACAAAGGTAACTGGAGAAGCAACTGGGCCTCTGAAAACTATCTAGAACAACCATAAACTGATTAAGCTCTAGTTAAGCAATCCTTTGACAAGTAAGAAAAACAAAAAAGAATACAAAAAAAACATTCCCATCATCAAGATGCCGGAGCATGTGCAGTAGAGTCTCCAAGAGGACTTTTCTGGATCCAAACTGTAAAGCAGAGGAAACCAAAGAATGATGAATAATGAACAGTGAAGCATGTCAATTTTCTGGTAGCTAAAGAAAGGAATTTCACCCTGGGAATCAAGAAAAATCTCCTGACAACTGAGTATAATTATACCATCAGCCAGCAACCATAGGGTATATTTTTGATTTAAAGAGGTTTTTAATATACCAGGAAGACCTTCGTAAGAGAAAGTGTTTATGGTACAGTAACTAGCAGTATTCAAAAAAATCTGTCTTTTAGGTTTTAAAAATACACCTTACTAACACCATCGTTTCATGCAAGTAGGCTGCAATCTATTCCTTTTTTCATACTATGGATCAATTGAGATTTCTTTTTAAAATTTTTCTGACATGTTTTACTTCAACTCCAGATATATAATAGTTTAACATAATAGACTCCTAAAATCTACAACTGGCAACTAAATACACAATCCAATACCTCACTCCTTGAGGTAACTTTGGTTGTCATGCTACAAATCCTGCCATATTTATCTATAATATCTTTCTCTGCACGGTAGAAAAAATTACTTTTTGTGCATAACATAAAAATCCTCTTAAGCAAAGACATTGAAATTGTGGTTGATCAGAAAATGTTAAGCCCCATGAAGTCTAATGAGTCAGGGATGGTAAAAGCCACTTGAGCAAACTGATGTCAAGGCTGTTTGGAGAGAGAAGAAAGACACACCCTCTCAGATAGAAATTTGTGAAAGAATGGATTATACTTGTATGTTACAATGTAAATGATATTAATAAGATTGAAAGCCATCAACTCAAAACCTTCCTTAGAACTGTGTGAAATAATGGATTTCAAGATCTGAAGGTTGTATATCTAATCCATTTAGTTCTTGAAATTTCTGAATTGTAATAAGGAAAGCCACTTGCCGTCAGACCAAGAAAGTGAAAGTTAAGGACATAGGGTTTATTTATTTATTTATTGTTTTGAGGGCAGTGTCACTGGCACTCGTATGTGGGACCGAACTGGGGCCGCTGGCTTCCCAAGCCAGCGCTTAACCACGGCGCCACTCAGCCGACCCAAGGACATAGGTTTTAGAGACAAATTATTCAAAGCACAGTAAGTGGACCACATACATAAGAATAACCCAGAGCTTTTAGTGTGAAGATTGATTCCATGTACTACCACCCAGACAATCCAAAGTATATTTATTTTCTGACATGGGGGGAATTTGGAATCTCTCCTTATAATGAGCACCTTAGGTTATTCTACCATCCCTAACATTTTAGAAACACTGATTTAGGCATTTATTCTGGGTTATTCCTTTGCTATTCAAACAAGTCTTTCTAACCTCTCAGTGTGAATGGTTACTAATATGCTAAACTGATGTGTCTCCCTGTTGCCAAATGATAGCAACAAACAAGGTCTTTATGGAATTTAAAATATAGCCTCACTTTTTGGAAAGGGATGATTTGTCCTTTGCAAACCCCAGTATCCATTGCCCCCATTTATTTATGTAAAGGCTAAGTCAAGGCCTTTGGGAACTTCAATCAAAAACGGTTTTTGAGATATACAGTGGTAAAGTCTTGATACTATTTTAAGCTATAATTTCCTAGATGGCAGAGAATGTTTAACTGAACCGTGGACATGTGTGAAAATCTTTAAAAAGATAAACTTTTGGATGATGACTATTAGCAAAAATAGAAAAGTTCAGTTTAATATTTACTCAGTAGAATAAGAGAAACACTCAGTGAATATTTATTTATACCACACACATACAAAAGCCAGTTAACAGTTTTTGCTGAGTATGTAAAAAAAAACTGCTAGATCTTCTGATTTAGACATTGCAGTCAATGAAATCTGCAGAAGGTTCACAGAGTAGTGGTTTACAATAAGCTCCATAACTTTCCACGTCTTTCTGGTGAATTTAATTATCACAATGTCTTTTAAACCCCACCTGGGCAGTTTCTATTGATTATAAGGCTGCCTACTGCTGAGAGCAAAACTGATCCACTCCATACTACAGAGTGGGTAATCCATGCCAGCAGGTCACTTATGCCTCCTAAGGTTTCCTTTTAACACAATTAATGATGATGATGATGGCAATGATGATGATGATGATGATGATGATAATAATAATAATAATAACCCTTAATGATTACTCAACACATTCTATGGGTTCTCGGAAAAGTCATGACATATTTTTTCTATTTTTTTTCATTGCCAAAATACATCATGACTTTTCCAACAACCCACTATTAAGATAGCTGGAAAATTAAATAGGGCTCACAGAATGTCATTTTCTTGACAGTGAAAACATAGGGTAGCATATTCTAAAGGCCCAATTACATTTTGATGGTAATTTGAGATTTTATTCAGAAACTAGATTCTAAAACATCTTTGAATTAAAAAGAGACTCGGAATACCTTTAATGAACAGGTATAGGTCAACTATGGATTTACTACAAAGTTATATCCACTATTGTATGACATTTTGCTTTCTAGTTTCCATAACTCATATCAAAATAATTCTCAAAGAGATATACAGAAGAAACTGTTGGTTGCTAGATGGGAGGGAGGAGGGATGGGGAGAAGATGAAGGGATTAGAAAGTACAAATTGTTAGTCACAAAATAGTCACTGTGAAATACAGCATGGGAAATATAATCAATAATGTTGTAAAAATTATGTAGGGTGCCAGATGGGTACTGGACTTATCAGGGGGATCACTTCGTGGGCTGTGTAGATGCCTGACCACTGTGCTGTACATCTGAAGCTGATGTAGAATAATATTGAATGTCAACTAGAATTATATATTGAATACACACACACACACACACACACACATATTCTGGGGGTGCCAAAAAAATGTACACACATTTTAAGAAAGGAAAACTGTAGTAAAATTGTAATACTCAATATATACAAATAACAAAAGATGAATGCAAGTCATGTTTGACTTCTGCAGTGACAAGGGATGCTCAAAGTGGTTACCATCAGCATCCAGACACTTCTGATTATGGTGAACTACTGCTTGAGCAACGTTGACCAAAGTGTCCACTTGTATACATTTTTTTTGCATCCCTGAATATATCCACAGGATGTAAAGTACAGCATAGGAAATATAGTCAATGGTACTGTAACAGCTATATACGATGTCAGAGGGGTAGTAGACTTGGGAGAGTATACTTTGTGAGAAGTATAAATGTCTAACTATTACATTGCTTTGTATACCTGAAACTAATCTTGAAAAAGAAAATAAGTAATTTACAGTTGATATTACATGTGGCAGGTGGCTTCTGCTTAACAAAGGGGGGAAACAACCTCATAGTTCTTGTGAGTTTTGCAAAATATACCTTCCTAGTATTCTAAATAAGTACAAGGAATATACCCACAAAAACCCCAGTTCTACCAATCATCAAATTTGTTAATGCACTATTGTACCCTTAGTAGGTTCAAGAGTTAAGATAGTTGCTCTTATTTCAAAGCAAAGGTGAGGCCAAATGTGTTTTCTGAAGCTCCAACCATAGGTGGATCGAAAGTGTAATTAAATTTCTCTTTAGGGCCGGCCTAGTGGCGTGGTGGTTAAGCGCTGGCTTGGGAAGCCAGCGGCCCCGGTTCGGTCCCACATATGAAGGCCAGTGATACTGCCCTCAAAAACAAACAAACAAACAAAACAAAACAAAAAAATTTCTCTTTAAAAAATAAATATAATACCTAAATCTAGTATTTTCTATACACTTTTTGTCTATCTATATCATTCCTTTGTTTTTTAAAGGTCCATTTGTATCACCATTTTATTTATTTTTTTTTTAAAGATTTTATTGGGGAATTGGGGTAGGGGAACAGACAAGTTACTGCCCTTTTGTTCTTCAGTCTAGTTGTGGAGGACATTGCTTCACTGGATCATGTTGGTTTCATCATTGCGCTCTTCCTGGGTGAGGCAGATTGGTCGCTGGCCTCTGGACGGCTGCTTACAGCGGCTCTTGGCAGCTCACGCTGGCTTCCAGCCGCTCATGCTGGCTGCCGGCCGCTCACTGTAGCCTATGGCAGCCCACTGTAGCAGGGGCTGCAGCTATGCTGTCCCAGGGACTCACAGCAGCCCAGCTCCAGGTGGAGCTGTTGTTCCCCATCTTAGCTGTAGAGGGCAGTGTCACTGGCCCTCATATGTGGGATCTGAACCAGGGCTGCTGGTGTCCCAAGCCAGCTCTTAATGAACACGCCACTCGGCCGACCCTGTATCACCATTTTAAAAATGTCATTTTGTAATGAAGCTATAGTTACTTTTTCATGCATCCTTATTTCCTTGGGGAAGTAAAACGAAAGGGCTGGACAATCTGACCTTTATGGTCCCTTTTATAAGTCTATGATAATGGCACAACCATTAAAGAACGACTTCATTGCCTTCTGTGACTAGAAAGAAAATGCAGGCTAAGAGGAAGTACCTCCTGTTTGAAAGCAAATATTTCAAATGCACTGGCACCAAAATTTAAAGCTGTTTCTTATGAAACAAAATTTATTATAAGTTACTTTTAATTGTTTGGAATCCATAAAAGGATAGTTATTTTCTGACTAACTATAAGGCAATATCACAAGAGAAGGAGAAACCCACCCAAACCAGTAAAAGTCTTTACTTCATCATTATCTCCATTGTTTTAAAAAACAGATATTTAGGGCCGGCCAAGTGGTACGTTGGTTAAGAGCTGGCTTGGGATGCCAGCGGCCTCGGTTCAGATCCCACATATGAGGGCCAGTGACACTGCCCTTTACAGCTAACAGCTCCACCTGGAGCTGGGCTGCTGTGAGTCCCCAGGATGGCATAGCTGCAGCCCTTGCTGCAGTGGGCTGCCATAAGCTACAGTGAGTGGCCGGCAGCCAGCGTGAGCAGCTGGCAGCTGGTGTGAGCTGCCAAAAGCCACTGTGAGTGGATGTCCAGAGGCCAATGACTGATCTGCCTCACCCGGGAAGAGCACAATGATGATACCAACATGGGCCAGTGAAGCAATGTCCTCCACAGCTAGACTGAAGAACACAAGGACAACAACTTGTCTGTTCCCCTTCCCAGGTTCCCCAATGCTGTTCCCCTCCCTCAATTCCCCAATAAAGTCTTTAAAAAAAAAAGGTATTTAGAACTATCCTTGTCTTAGTCTAGTCAGCTGGGACTGCCATAACCAAATATCACAGGCCAGGTGGCTTACACAATGGAAATTTATTTATCACAGTTCTGGAGGCTGGAAAGTCTAAGATCAATGTGATGCAAGGTAGGTTTCAATTTGAGGTCTCCTCTCTTGGCTTGCAGGTGGCCACCATCTCTCCATTTCTTCACATGACCTCTTCTTCATATGTGTGGTGTGTGTGTGTGTGTGTGTGTGTGTGTGTGTGTGTAGGGAACAAAAGAGAGCAAGCCTCTGGTATGTCTTCTTATAAAGGCAGTAATCCCATCATGAAGGTTCAAACCTCAAGACCTCATCTAATCCCAATTACCTCCCAAAGGCCCCATCTCCAAATACCATCACACTAGAGGTTAGGGCTTCAACATATAAATTTAGGGGTACAACTACATTCAGTGCATAACAATCATGTTACCTGCCACTACAAACTTTTGTCATCATTGCTGAGAGACACAATTTTAAAGAACAATGGTTCAATGAATTCAATGCAGAACAAAGTAAGAGTTGAACAATATAAGCATCCAATCTGAATAATTCCTGGTTACTGTGAAAAAAAGCACCACCTCATCCCCATCCCTTCCAATAACCTTGGTTTTTGCCTGGACTGGCTATTTTGTTTGTTTTTGTTTTTGTTTTTGTTTTTTGAGGGCAGTGTCACTGGCCCTCACATGTGGGACCCGAACTGGGGGCACTGGCTTGGGACGGCAGCTGGCTTCCCAAGCCAGCGCACAACCAACATGCCACTCGGCCGGCCCTGGACTGGCTATTTTGAATACCCTAATTCTTTACTCCACCTTACCTATCTATGCATTAGCATTACAATCATTTCTACAGTGAAATACATATAATTGACTGAAAAAGTATTGTTTCTAGTTGGCTTCAGTATATAAAGCCCTCCTTTCAAATAATGAAAATGCAGTGTTCAGGAAGCCTCTTTCATCATTACATATGTATTACTCTACCCAGTTGAACGTGTGAATTCCTCACATTAAGGTCCAAATTTGGCAGGACATTGTGGGAACAGTAAACTAAGGCCCAAATGTTGTTCTTGCTCATCAGCATGTTGCATCTGTTTTTCCATTTTCACAGGATACCAACTCTCAAGAAGACTGGAAGTATCACTGCTATAGTCTGAATATTTGTGTCCTGCCCCCCAAATTTATATGCTGAAATCCTAACTCCCAACATGATGGCATTAGCAGATGGGGCCTTTGGAAGGTGATTAGGTCAAGAGAGCAGAGCCTGCATGAAAGAGATTAATAGTCTTCTACAAGAGGCCCCAGAGAGATCCCTCAGCCCTGCCACCGAGAGCAGACACAAGAAGTCCGTGGAAAAGAGCCCTTACCCCACCATGCTGCCACCCTGATTTTGGATTTCCATTCTCCAGAAGTGTAAGAAAGAAATTTCTGTTGTTTATAAGCCACTCAGTCTGTGGTATTTTGTTACAACAGCCTGAATGGACTAAAACAGTATTTCATTTATATATAGATTCAATGCAATTCCTATCAAACTACCAAGGGCATTTTTCACAGAAATAGAAAATATAATCCTAAAATTTATATGGAATCATAAAAGACCCAGAATAGCCTCGGCAATTCTGAGAAATAAAAACAAAGTCGGGGGGATCACGCTACCAGACATCAAAACCTACTACAAGGCCACAGTAATCAAGACAGTTTGGTATTGGCATAAAAACAGGCACATCGATCAGTGGAACAGAACAGAGAGCCCAGAAATAAATCCAAGCATTTACGGACAGTTAATCTATGACAAGGGAAGCAAGAATTTACACTGGAGTAAAGATAGTCTATTCAATAAATGGTGCTGGGAAAATTGGACTGACACATGCAAAAAAATGAAACTGGATCATCTCCTTACGCCTTATACAAGAACAAATTCAAAATGGATTAAAGACTTAAATGTAAGACCTGAAACCATAAAAATCCTAAAAGAAAATATAGGGAGTACATTTGCAGACATTAACCTGAGCAATATTTTTACTGATACATCCCTACGGGCAAGGGAAGTAAAAGAAAAAATGAACATATGGGATTATATCAGACTTAAAAGTTTTTTCACAACAAAGGAAACCATTAATAAAACAAAAAGGAAGCCTACTGAATGGGAGAATATATTTGCCAATGATATATCTGATAAGGGGTTAATATCCAAAATTTATAAAACACTCATGAAACTCAACACCAAAAAAACAAACAACCCAATTAAAAAATGGGCAGAAGATATCAAGAGACATTTCTCTAAAGAGGACATACACATGGCCAACAGGCATATGAAAAAAAGTTCAACCTCACTGGTCATTAGGGAAATGCAAATAAAAACCACCATGAGATACCACCTCACTCCAGTCAGAATGGCTATCATCAACAAATCAACAAACAACAAGTGCTGGCAGGGCTGTGGGGAAAAGGGGACCCTGCTGCACTGTTGGTGGGACTGCAGATTGGTGCAGCCACTATGGAAGTCAGTATGGAGGTATCTCAAAGAACTGGAAATAGAGCTACCGTTTGACCCAGCAATTCCACTCCTAGGTATTTATCCTGAAAAAACCAAGACACTTATTCAAAAAAAGTTATGCACCCCTATGTTCATAGCAGCACAATTTACAATAGCTAAGACTTGGAAACAACCAAAATGCCCGTCAGTAGATGACTGGATTAAGAAACTGTGGTATATTTATACAATGGAGTATTACTCCGCTATAAGGAAGAATGAAATCGTGCCATTTGCAATGATATGGATGGACCTAGAGACTATAATGTTGAGTGAAATAAGTCAGTCAGAGAAGGACAAATACCATATGATCTCACTCATATGTGGAATCTGAAAAACTGTATGAATGAGCAAAATAAACAGAAACTGTCTCATAGAGATAGAGGAAAAATCAGGGTTGCTAATTGGGAGAGGAATGGGGATGAGGGAGAAGGGGAAGGGATTAGACAGCAAAAATAGGCAACTACAATGTTGCTACTGGGATAGGAAAAACAGTTTGGGGAATATAATTCATAATGTTGTAAATATTCTGTGGAATGTCAGATGATCTTAGGTCTTGTTAGGGAGACCATTTCATGGATGGAGTAGAGGTTTGATCACTGCCCTGTATTACTAAAGCGGAGGTGGTATACCTACTGTAATTGAATATATATAGATAGTCACGGGATGTGGATTATACTGTGGAAGAGAGTCAGAGGAAGAGTAATAGATATATATGATATGGGGGGGAGTGGGGTGGTGTATTGGGGGTGGGGGGTTGTCACTTTGAGGGGTAAAATGTATAACTATTGCACTGTGTTGTACACCTGAAACTAATTAAAAATAAAATAAAATAAAATAAAATAAATATTTAAAAAAATAAATAAATAAAGGAAAAAAATTTTTTTAAAATTAAAAAAAAATAATACCTATAAAAAAAAGAAACATTCCACAAAGCTCATTTCAAAGAGCAAAGAACAATTTTAAGATACTAATATAGCTATTTGAGTTTCTTTTTTTAAAATGTATGTTTTTATTAGTTTCAAGTGTACAAAACAACATAATAATTAGACATTTACAACCCTCATAGTGATAACCCCCCCAATCTACTACCCCTCTGACATCTTATATAGCTGTTACAATTCCATTGATTCTATTTCCTATGCTGTACTTTACATCCCGTGACTATATATATATATATATATATATATATATATATATATATATATTTAATTATAGTTGACATACAATATTACTCTACTTCAGTTTCAGGTGTACAGCACAGTGGTCAAGCATCTACACAGCCCATCAAGTGATCCCCCTAATAAATACAGTACCCACCTGGCACCTTACCTAATCTTTACAACATTATTTACTTTTTTTTTAAAAAAGATTTTGTTGGGGAATTGGGGGAGGGGAACAGTGTTGGGGAATCGGGGGAGTGGAACAGACAACTTGCTGTCCTTTTGTTCTTCAGTCTAGTTGTGGAGGATGTCGCTTCACTGGCCCATGTTGGTATCATCATTGCACTCTTCCCCGGATGAGGCAGTCGCTTGCCGGCCATTGGACAGCCGCTCACAGAGGCTCATGAAAGCTCATGCCTGCTGCAGCAAGCCCCTCTGTAACCCTCTGTCACCGGCAACTCACAGCAGCCCAGCTCCAAGTCGAGCTGTTGTTGTTCACCATCTTAGCTGTAGAGGACGCACTTTCACAGGCCCTCAGTTTTTTTATTTTCTTAATAATTCCAACTAAAATTCAGCGCACGGTTTGGGATTCTGGTCATATACATGTATATTCCTTGTTTTTGTTTAAGAAAGCATTCAACCACTGCTGACTGCAATGCTTTGCATGATTTTGGCTCAAAAATCTTTTTTACGTTCTGGAATGCTCAGTTCAATAACCTGTGCCTCTAGTGGTATCCCAGGCCTCCTATAATAAAACAGAATGGAAATATTTTTTTCGTCTTTTCAGTTATTTCAATCCCTGAAGTGATCACCAGTAGCTCCTTTTGCTAATCATACATTATATCTTTTTTTTTTTTTTGAGGGCGGTGTCACTGGCCCTGATATGTGGGACCGAACCGGGGCTGCTGGCTTCCCAAGCCAGCTCTTAACCACTGTGCCAATCCGCCGGCCCATGCTAATCATACATTATAAATTCACGTATATTCAAACACTGGAGCTACTTTGAGATAAGCATATTTCAAATTAATTCATGCCCACTAATTTTGAGATTTGAGCTAATGCTGCTTCTGCATCATTTCATGGACATGACAATCATAATCAGTTTCTACACACAAAGTATGGGCAATTTAGAGATCTAAAATTAGTGTGAGTGAATTATTTAAATGAGTGCTGCATAAAAAAAAGAGATTAATCAGGTCACAGGAATGGCTGGAATGTCCCAACTCCAAGTTCTCACTTATTTTCTTCTCCATTAATAGTCTAACCAAAGGTAACACAAATTTCACGTAGTGAACTTGTTGGGGTTGCTTTTTTAAATATATCATAATCTGGCATCCATAGCTGAATTTAAGCATTTTTGTCCATTTTATGACTGATGATTTTTTTCAAAAGGAATGTCCAAAAAGGTTAACATACAGTGGAAAATTAATAAATATTGCTGATCATTAGGAACATGAACTAGATGACTTTATGTCTTGGTAAGTGAATGTTTAATTACTTGGTTTATGGCTTCTACATGCTAACCCTTGTTACATGTCCTTTTAGTCAGGCAAAACTGGGGCAATTTGAATCTAACAATTTAGTTTCAGTTATTTTTATGAACTAGAAAACTTAAGAAAATGTATATCTGTCCTGAAAATATAAGGAAAAAATTTAAACACAACCCCATAAGCATATGTATCACTTGTAAATAATTTCTACTTTAACTCTTTTTAAAATTATAAAATAGAATAGCCTTTATTGACAAAGTTCACTAACTAAATTTGAGTGGGTGTTGGTTTGTGGCTTTATAATATTCTAACATAACTTTAAAAAAATGTTTTCTTATAATATCTGTAATTATATGTGAAAGCACTATAAAATGCATTTTGAAGTTGTAAACCCAAGAGCTTGTACTGGTCATGTTTTGAATACTTATGTGACAAATTAATCAAGGAGCTTTCCTTTTCCACATTCCAAGGAAGATTGCCAGTACTTTGTGGGGGAAATGGTTATAGTTCATATTCTCTGCTGTTACATCAATTTCTAAGTCCATAGAAGGTTTTTATCTCTATCTCAGTCAAATATAAATCTTTCCATAGTTCCCATAAAGAAATCCAAAGTCCAATGAGGCAGTAGGCAAATTGTATGCCAGAAATATTTTAATTGGATTGTAAAAGGAGACTGTCAGGGTCAAATTTAGCAAATCATCTAGTAGGTGTTGGGGGATGGGAGGCACAGTAAATTTCAATACCAGCTAGGTCACAGAGCCTGTTCCTATGCAGCCAGTATTTCCAAGCCCCAACACTGACAACTTCTACCTCCGTTTAAGAACAAATTTTTCAATGAGTAAAGCCATCAAAACTCTGAGAATCCAAGCATAAATGTTACATTGTTAAAGCATTTGACATTATTATGCAAGTTTGGGAGTAAACAAAAAGTAAGTCAGAATTTAATATAGGGTATTTTCAGAACACAACTGTACATGACCAAGCATGTTTCCATGACATTCTACATTTAGCTTTCTGGTGCTTAAGCAGACTTAAGATATATAATGGGCTTCTTCTCTGGAAAATCTTTTTCAAGATCTTTTATCTTTATCAGATAGCATTATTTCCACCTCCATAACATGGCTTCTATGAGTGCTAGATAACACTCTAACACATGCCACACAAATAGGCTTTAGATATTTGGAATCTAGGTAACTGGGGCCTTAATTATTATTCCATTCTACTAATTTTGAGTGAACGAAAAGCATTATGAACAACTCTTGCCTGTGTCATTTTTGCATTTCTTTGTTTCTCCCATAAATTTCTTGATGCCTACTTTTTTCTTTCCTTTTTTTTTTTGTATAGCAGGCAAGAGATTTATTTAAAGTAAGGAAAAGCAATAGTGACAGAAAGACCTTTCAGCCCCAATTTCAACTTCTGGGTTCAGATATACTACCCTATGACCTACCATTTTAACACTAGTTTATGCTTTAGCTTCTTAGTAAGAAGCTAATTTGTATCTCATCAAAATATTCTCTCCTCCTCCAAGAGATAAACTGTACCATAAAGTTCTCAGCTACTTAAGGTTTAGAGGAGAGACTGCATCCCCCACAGGCAACAGGCTTTTGCATACTCAAAAATAGATAGCATGCAAATATCTCATGTTTACTTCCTAATATTTGCAGAGTACTTTGGTATCTTTTTATCTCATACAGCCACCTTATCACTAACATTCTTCCCCACCATCTCCAGATCACTGTTTGTATGTCACTTTTGTATGGCATAAATCCTTCCCAGCACTTCTGGAAACATCCATTATAGAGAACAAGATATGCTATGCCCATTTACCCAGCGAACACTTTTAATACAAAATTTTAAAAATGATAATTACCAGAGAATATGTGTATCAAAGAATAAAATTACAGTTTTAATTATGAAAGCAGAAACCCTGTGAACTTCCATTCCCCAATGCATATCATGACAAACTCACAGTCAGTGTTATGGAAGCCAAATAGGGAGACTCAGGTTCATTTGGACTAGGACTGAGGAGTTTGCCAGGATGTGGGACTTTCAGTATTAAAACAGAGAAAGTAACCAGCAAACCAGTATGGTTAGAAGCCTAAAGACTGACTAAATGTAGTGGATAGTGCTACTGTCAAGAAAATTAGAGGAGAGATTCAAGATGGTGGAGTACATAAACACTGTGTTACTTCAGTGAATACATTAAATTACAAATAAATTATAGAACAATCAACCTGGAGAACCATCTAAAGTCTGGCTGAACAAAAGTTTTATAACTAAGGATATAAAGAAAAAGCTACATCGAGACTGTTAGGAAGGGTGGAGACGTGAAATAGGCTGGCGCCAAACCTCCATGGGGCAGTTGAGAAAAGGATGGAACATATCTGCCATGGAGATTCCCCCTAAAGGAGCAAGAGACCCCAGCCCCACACTGACCTCTCCAGCCCAGAATAGTGGTGCTGGGAAGAAGAGCCCCACAACATCTGGCTGTGAAAAACAATGGGGATTCCAACCATCTGGCTGGGATGGAAAGCTGCAGGAAATCTAGACATCCTCTTAAAGGGCCCTCACATAAACTCACTCACGCCCAGGCACTCACCTTGTGCTCCAGCGGAGGGACAGTGACTCAGAAGGCATACAGGAGGCAGACTGACGTGTGTGGATTCAGAGCAAGGGCTGGAGGAGCATTGCTATTTTCCCTGTGAGGGGACCTTCTAATGTGTAGTCAGCAGGCAGGTGCCATCTTTCCCATGTTAAGCCCACGCCACAGGTCAAATCTGAATCTGATTGGTCTGGTGAGCTCTGCTGCTCCACCCTGGTGACTCACTGAGACCGAGCCTCACCCAACTCACCCAACACCTGAGGCCCTTTCTCCAAAGGAGCCAGCCCTGCATGCATTGCACTCTCTTGGAAAACTATCGGAGTCTGCAGGACACACATGGACAGCAGGTGGCAACAATGTGCTCTGAGACTTTTGCTGAATTGCTGCAGGCTCAGCACTGGCATCAAACTAGAGTCTACATTAACCTGTTGACCACAGTACTTACTACTCTAGTGACTCCCTGAAACCCTTCACCCAACTTGTGCACCACACGAGGGTTTATAAGGGGCTGAGCCTTAAGGGAGCCAGCAGGCAGCAGCAGGCCTCAGGGTGTCCTGGCTTTTTGTGGAGTTATTCCAGGCTCAATACTGGCGGCAGCCATCCTCAGTTTGCAGTGTGGCCTCTCCAATGCACCTCCAGGGTTAACAGAGGCAGTAAACAACTGCAGATCACTTTGTAGCACCTATATAGTATTCCCCCGTCAGTCTCAAGCAGTGAGTGACCTGGGTATGCATTGGAGACCCTCGCAAGAGGCCCCAGGACTAACATAATTAAAGGGTGGCTTCAGACAACAGCAGAGCACCACCCAATTTGCCCCACAAGTTACACATCCAAAAGGTGGCCTCAACAGACACCAGAGCCCACAGGAGAGAATCCCATTCAGTGGGGTAAGCTCCCTACACAGCAGCCTGTAAGCTGTGTAAGGTGTGGCCAAACCCCCAGCCAATCAGCCTAAGGACTAATCCCAACCACTGATGTGTGAATAGCAATCAAGACTCAACTATAACACGAGGGCACACACATCCCACACAAGGAACACTCCTGGAGCACCCAGAGCAGGCGACTAGGGAAACTGTGCCAGGGCCCCACAGGGCACCTACTGTATAAGGCCACCTGGCCAAGAATGGAAAGCATAGAAAATCTACCTAATACATAGAAACAAGCAGAGAGGCAGCCAAAATGAAGAAACAAAGAAATACATCCCAAATAAAAGAACAGGAGAAAGCTCCAGAAACAGTTAAATAAAATGGGGGCAAGCAACCTACTAGATACAGAGTTCAAAACAATGGTTATAAGGATGCTTGAGTAACTTACTGAGAACTTAAGAGATAGCAAGTATAAAAAAGACATAAAAACCATAAAAAGGAACCAGTCAGAAGTGAAGAATATAATAACTGAAATGAAAAATGTACTAGAAGGAATCATCAGCCAACTAGATAAAGCAGAGGATTGAATCAGCAATTTGGAAGACAAGGTAACAAAGAACACCCAATTAGAAAACAAAGGGAAAAAGGAATCCAAAAAAAATGAGGATAGTTTAAGAGACTTCTGGGACAACATCAAACATAACAACATTTGCATCATAGGGGTACCAGAAGGAGAAGAGAGAACGCAAGAGACTGAGAACATATTTGAAAAGGTAATGACTGAAAACTTTCCTAACCTGGCAAAGGAAATACACATATAAGCCCAGGAAGCACTGAGAGAGCCCCAAACAGGATGAACCCAAAGAGGCCCACACCAAGACACATCATAATTAAATGCCAAAGGTAAAGACAGAGACAGTCTTAAAAAGCATCAAGAGAAAAGCATTTAGTTACCTTTAAGGAGTTCTAATTAGACTTTCAGCTGATTTCTCAACAGTAACTTTGGAGGCCAAGAAAGGATTGGCAGGAAATATTCAAAATGATGCAAAGTAGGGACCTACAACCAAGATTACTCTACCCAGCAAAGTTATTTAGGATTGAAAGACAGATAAAGAGCTTCCCAGAGAAGAAAAAGCTAAAGGATTTCATCACCACCAAACCAGTATTACAAAGAATGTTAAAGGGACTTCTTTAAGATGGGGGAAAAAAGATCAAAATTATGAATAATAAAATGACAATAGCTACATATCTAACAATAATTACTTTCAACGTAAATGGATTAAATGCTCTACTCAAAAGACAGAGGAGGGCTGAATGGATAAGAAAACAAAATCCTTACATATGCTACCTACAAGAGAATCGCTTAAGATTGAAAGACACACACAGACAGAAAGCAAAGGAATGGAAAAAGATATTTCATGAAAATGGAAATGAAAAGAAAAAGCTGGGGTAGCAATACTTATACCAGACAAAATAGACTTTAAGACAAGTGACAAAGGACCCAGTAATCCCACTTCAGAGTATTTATCTGAAGAAACCCAAATGCTAGCTACTTCGAGGGGACATATACATCCATATGTTCATTGCAGCATTGTTCACAATGGCCAAGATGTGGAGGCAGCCTGGGTGTCTGTCGATGGAAGTATGGATAAAGAGGAAGTGGTACGTATATACAATGGAATATTACTCAGCCATGGAAAGGAATGAGTTCTTGCCATCTGTGGTGGCCTGGATGGACCTGGAGCGTATTGGACTTAGAGTGGTATGTCAGACAGAGATAAACAGATGAAGTGTGATTTCACTTATATGTGGAATCTAAAGAACAAAATAAAACAGAAACAAACTCATAGATATGGAGAACATATTGATGGTTGCAGATGGGAGAGGGGTTAGGGGTGAGTGAAAAAGGGGAAGGGATTGAGAAGTACAAATTTGGGTCCAGCCGAGTGGCCTAGTGGTTAATAGCTGGCTTGGGAAGCCAGCGGCCCCGGTTTGGTCCCACATATGAGGGCCAGTGACATGCCCTATAAAAAAAAAAAAAAAAAAAAAAGAAGTACAAATTTGTTGTTACATAGTAATCATGAGGGTAGGGTAAAGCAAAAGAAATATAGTCAATAATATTGTAATAACTGTATAGTGTCAGATGGTCACTAGATTTGCTGGGGTGATAGACAGAAAGGGGTTTTGGGACAGGGTGAAAAAGGTGAGGGGATTAAGAAATACAAACTGGGGCCGGCCGAGTGGCGCTTTGGTTAAGAGCTGGCTTGGGATGCCAGCAGCCCCGGTTCAGATCTCACATATGAGGGCCGGTGACACTGCCCTCTACAGCTAAGATGGTGAACAACAGCTCCACCTGGAGGTGGGCTGCTGTGAGTCCCTGGGTCGGCATAACTGCAGCCCCTGCTGCAGTGGGCTGCCATAGACTACAGTGAGTGACCGGCAGCCAGTGTGAGCTGCCAAGAGCCACTGTGAGCAGCCGTCCAGAGGCCGGTGACCCATCTGCATCACCCGAGAAGAGCACAATAATGATACCAACATGGGCCAGTGAAGCAATGTCCTCCACAACCAGACTGAAGAACAAAAGGACAGCAACTTGTCTGTTTCCGTTCCCCGGTTCTCTAACACTTCCCCTCCCCCAATTCCCCAAAAAAATCTTTAAAAATAAAAGAAACACAAATTGGTGGTTACAAAATAGTAATGGGTTGTGAAGTAAAGCACAGGGAATATAGTCAATAATATGGTAATAACCATGTATAGTGCCAGTTGAGTACTAAACTAGTCCAGGGGATAATTTCTTAAATTATATAAATGTCTAACCACTATGCTGTACACCTGAAATTAATATAATGCTGAATGTCAACTATAATTGAAAATTTTAAAAAGTAGGGAAAAGCTGAAGTGGAATAAGAGGTCCAAATTTGCAGGTATTAAACAATAAATCATGGGGATGAAATATACCACTTGGGGTGTAGAATCAATAATATTGTGATAGCATGGTACAGTGTCATATGGTTGCTGGACTTATCATGGTGATCACTTCTTTAGGTATACCAATGTTGAATAACTATGGTGTACCCCTGAAACTAATATAATATTGTATGTTAGCTATATTTTAATAAAAACATTTAAATTAAAAAAAAGGAAAATAAAAGCCTCTTGTCTGCTTTCTGCTGGAATGGTTTTTGTTTGTTTGTTTGTTTGTTTAACTTTATTGGGGAACAGTGTGTTTTTCCCAGGGCCCATCAGCTCCAAGTTAAGTTGTCCTTCAATCTTAGTTGTGGAGGGTGCAGCTGAGCTCCAAGTCCAGTCACCGTTTTCAATCTAGTTGCTGGGGGCACGGCCCACCATCCCATGTGGGAGTCCAATATGGACAACCTTTTTGTTAAGAGCACGTGCTCTAACCAATTGTGCCATCTGGCCTCCCACCAGCAGCTCAATGGTAGCTCAGCTCAAGTCATTGTCTTCAATCTAGTTGTGGAGGGTGCAGCTCACTGGCCCATGGGGGAATCAAACCGGCAACCCTATTGTTCAGAGCTTGCTCTCTAACCAACTGAGCCACTCGGCTGCCCCTGGAATGTTATTTTATCATTAAACTTGAGGTTATTGATAAGTTCCTCTCCTATGATAATATTGTTTCCCATTGGTGCTACCATCTTCTTCTCTACAAAGCCAATATTTTATATCCTCTAGTTTTCTTGTTACTGTGGTTGCTGTTTTCACCAAAAAGATATTAATTTCTTTTGAAATTGTCACCTTAAATACTCTCCCTGAACTATTTTATTCTATTGTTTTTAAAAACTAGATATGTATTCCATGATAATTTTTGGCAACATGCTGCCATTATTCCATTTCCTATTTCTTCATCTCACCAGTGGAAGTATCTGGGATTTTGCTAACTGTAGTATGACAGTTGCACATACATTACATTTACCTTTCCATCACAATAACAATATTGTTCCCACTTTTATGATGAGAAAATAGAGCCTACGTGAAATCAGGTGACTGGCATAGGTTGTAGAACTAGTCACAGGACCGGCTTATTGCTTATCATGGCCTTGGCTTTCCATATTTACAAGGATTCTTTATTTTCTAGCCTATCTATTAAATATACCTCACATCTATGAGCACAGAAGAAATGTGCCCTTAAAACTTGTAGATCAAAAGACCGACTGGAAAACATTTTCTCAGCCCTGTCTTGTGTGTAGCTTAGATATAGTTTCATGGTTGACTTTTCTAATTGCTCTCGTGAGACCATAAAATCTAACTCGCTGACAGACTGCTATTGAGTTGCTTTCCTTTATTTTTATCTTGGATATGCCATTTGTGTTTTAAATTTTCATGGTAAACATTACTTAGAAAATAGATTCTCATAATATTTCAAAATAAAATCATATTGAGGAACCTGAAAATTGGGGGCGTGGGGGTGGGATGGGGAAACAGCAGTCCTGAATTTCTTTTTACTCAAAGTACCCATGATAGAAGATTGAATTTCAGGGCAGCAGACCAAACACTTTTTCTTTAAAATTGAAATGAAAATCCTCTTTATTCTTTTTTTCCTATTTACATGCAGGGAAAAAAAATATATGCCAGTATCCCATCATTCACTTTAGTGGAAGAAATTTCTTGGGAATTATATTCAGAAATGGCTGTAGTCTAGCAATTCTAGAATCTATAATAAAGAAGTCATTTCAAAGGAATTTTCCAAATAAAACCTTTTCACTTTGAAGAGTAGCTGTGCTTTAGTCAAATTCACATAATAATGGGAAAATAAAAGCCTAAAGTCAATTCTATAGGAGTATAAGAATACATGCAAGCTTTACAAATTAATGACATCAAATCAATTCATAAACTTGAACAGTTTACTGGGCAGAATTTCTGCAAAGTCAAAATATACACAGAGGCAATAGCTATGAATTTGAAGGAAAATATCAGAACAAAGATCACTGAAAGACAGTTCAGCTTTAACTGCTTACAGAGAAATTTTTGAGTTTGGTTCATCCTAGACGATTCCGAAAATGGGAGTTTACTGAACCCTAACTTATACAGAGAACTGACAGCCAGTCAGGTACATTTCACTCCAGTCAGTTACAGCTGATGTTGCCTTCATGGATTTATGGTTCTCCCAGGGATGTGTATATCTGTCTGTATATATACATCTGTCTAGCATCAATTGTAAGAAAACAAGTATAAACAAGACAGACTATGAATCTACAGGTATAATGTATAAATTGCTAATAACCTTTCCCCCTAAATTTTATTTCCTATACATGTCTGGCTCAGGTTACAGAACACAACTATCCAACTTTGTTGTAAGAAATATGTATGTCCCTAAAATCCTCATAATGTGCCTCTTTATTTAACATTGTTGCTTTAAGATTTAAAAACCACGTATTGCTCAAACTGGTGTCCTATTAAACAGTAATTTTAGAAGTACAATAAAACAGAATTTACTGTCATTTATAAACCAATGATTACTATTTATGTAGACAGTGCCTGGTAAACTGAATAAGGTAAATAGGTATTTAAACATCTACCTTAACACTTCTGGTATACTTTATGAGCAGTTTAGGAAGGAATGATATCACAATCACTTCTGGAATCGTGTCATCAAATCATTAAAACTGTTAGGTTCTAACATCCTTAGAAAAACAGCCTTGTTAAAATAGATTGACGAGCTATATTGTGATATGAGCTGGGATAACCCCATTCTACCTTTGAGATATTAAAAAATATCATAGAGCTGAAAAGACATTCAAATGAAATAAATATATACTTTCCATTTGATTATTACAGTTATCTATCACATTGAAATCATAATGCAGTGTTTTTTATCAAAGTATGGTTCCTGCTATACTTCAAAGACCATAGCAGAGACAGTAATATACCCTCATGTTTCACATACATTCCCTGTCATCCACTAGGAACATCTATTTTTATAGGTTTATATCTTTGGGGTAGAAGAGAACAAAGTGGTATTATTAAAGTTGTAAAAATGTAAGAAAATATTTAATAATTTTAGCACAATATTGAGAACCATTTCTTGGTTCTTCTAAAAATTATTTTCATTTCTCTTCAACTGTTGATGTATAAAGAACTATTTACAAATAAAATATGACAGATTTCCTTTAAAATATTACAGGCCAAAAAAAAAGGGGGGTGGTGGTGAGATAGATGAAACAAGATTGAAAAAGTTAATAATTATGGAAATTGGGTGACAGTTATATGAGATTGATTATATATTCTCTCATTTTTCTCTTTTTTTTATGTTCTCTACTTTTGTGTGTATGTGAAATTTTTATGTAACAAAACATTTTAAATTGATTTTTATCACATTTAATCCTATCTTCATGGGATTAACTTCAGTTGTCGTTTAGTGATATATGAGGTGTGATCACAAAATACAGTGAATGCTTAAATTTAAAAAATGTATTACAGTAAAAGACGCATTGACATTAATGCCCCTCAAAATACTGCCCTTTGCTTCGAACACATTTGTCCCATCTTCTTGCCACTTTCTGAAGCAGTCCTGGACGTCCTCTTTCATGAATGTCTTCAGTGGTGCTGTTGTGGCTGCCTCCATGTCCTGAATCATTTTGACTTTGGGAAAGAGCCAGAAGTCACATGGTGCCAGATCCGGTGAATAAGGTGGATGAGGACAAACCTTAATGCTTTTATTTGACGGAAACTGCTGTACTAGAAGCGATGTGTGACACCGAGCATTGTCATGATGGAGGATGAATCCGTTTGCCCATTTCTCATACCGTTTTTTAAACACATCATTTCTTAAATGCTTCTAAAGACACTCATGAAAAAGGACCTCCAGAAGTGCTTCAGAAAGTGGCAAGAACAATAGGATAAGTGTGTTCAAAGCGAGTGGTGGGTATGTTGAGGGGGATTAATGGCACTGTGTATTTTACTGTAATAAACTTTATTTAAACATTCACCTTACTTTTTGATCATTATGTTTCATTCTTTTCTGAATTCAAACATGAAAGAAAATTGACCCATAACTGATATTCTACCACAAATATATAACTGCCAAAAAATAATGTAAAATCAGCAATATTTTATGAGACCTATCCTTGAAGTGATTTAACTAATGGCTTTATGTCTCAAAAGTAGTGGGAAAATCTAAGGACCAAATTTAGGCATCAGCTCTCTGATATGAATCAATTATTTAGTTAGAAACATGCTAGAGGCTGTGAAACATGCAATAAAATAGACAAGACATTGCCCCAACTGTCAGTTTTCAGATCAGCAGAAGATACAACCTTAGCACACACGAAACAGCAAATAGTTGAAAGCTGAAATGCATGGTCCAGGTAGTAATTATAAAAGAATTCATCAAAGGGAGAGTTTTGTGAAGGCCCCACATAAGAAATTAGAATCGAAATGGTCTTTCAAACATGGATAAAATTTGGGCAAGCAGGAAAACATATCATGTGCATGTAGAGATTTCAACACAAGCAAAATATAGAGAAAAGTCAGCATGGTCTATAGATATTAAAGAGGACATGAAGCCTAGAGCAAAGGGCACATGTTAAGGAATAATAATAATGACAACAGTAATAATAGTAATAGCAAACACTCTGTGTACACACTACTTTCGGTATTTTACACATATTTATCCTTATGAGTTATATATTATTCATAGCCCAATTTTGCAAATGAGGTAATTGAGGCACAGAGGAATTAAGTAATGTGCCCAAAGTCACAAAGTTTATAATGACAGAGCAAAGCTGTGAACCCAGACAGTCCAGTTTTAGAACGCATGTGCTGACTTCCACGTCTTCCCTCTGGTAAGTAAGACTTGACAGGTAGTTTGGGAGCAGATAATGAAAGTGAGAGAGGACTTTCCGCTTGATGCTGACCATATTGGTTCCTGACAGACAAATAACATGGGAAAAGAATTGTGGCTATACCACGCATTCATAAAACTCATTTCTCATACTAAAGCTGACTTTTCTCCCATCTTCACTTCAAATACCGGTGCTTTTATGGACTGTCCAAAATTGTTCAGCCTAGAAGTTGAGAGCTAACTTTTGCCCTCTCAAGTCAAAGAATCAGAAAACCGTGCCATTAAGGTTAAGCAACTTGGCTGAAAGCATGTAACTTTCTGTTGGATTAAAGAACTAAAATCCAAAGGCTCTTGGCCTCAGTCGTCGACTTCACACACAAATGTGCACTTCTTTTCTCAGAAATTAATATAATATAGCATAACAAACATAACATAACATAACATAACATAACATAACATAACATAACATAACATAACATAACATAACATACACCATAGACTGAAAATGGCAGTACATTTAACTGGATCCCAGCCATCTCTCACATCTAGAGACACAACGCGGAAACTATTACACAATAATTCACAGTCTTTTGCATTTTATTGCACATGATGCAGATAAAAATAAATAGTGCAAACACTTTGAATAATCCTTTCCATTATTGTTCTGCTCCATACACAAACCCCACTGTTTATTTAACACTTGGAGTAAGTGTTGAGACCAAGAATAAAGCTATAGACTCTAAGATTATAATTATTAAGAGTCTCCTTTTCTCATACTTTTCCTGTTACCTCTGACCTTGACATCTGACTAGTGCTTAGGCCAGCTGTTGACTGAATTTGATGATTTTCACTACTTTATTATGCACTAGAAGTATTACGTTATCTTCCGAAATCTGCCCCCTTTAAGTGTGGGATTAACTCTTGTGGGGCATAAAGCTTTTGCATTGACTTTTCTGAACTCCGGTGACCAGCTGTCTTGGTTTGGCCAAGACCTTCCTGGTTTGGGCATTGAAGTTTCTGTATTCAAGGAAAATCCCTCAGTCCTGGGCAAACCCGTGTGTGGCACACCTTCTAAAATGTTAGAGAAAAACACGTGCCTATCTCAATATAACTACTTGTGTATCTATGCATTATTTGATGAAACACAATAAATGTGTGTGAGTGAAAAAAACAAATGGAATAAAAAGTAAAACTTTTCTTCAGCCTTCTGGAGAGACACTTAATCTTGGCATGAGAATTCCTTCCACTTAGAACAGAAGTGAGCTTGTTCCCTCAACCTAATACGATCTGTTGTTAATCACCTACGATAAAGGTAAAAACACTGCCTAGTAACTCCTCAAGTTGCAGTAATGCTGCTAACACACTGTGCCAAGGGAAGTGGGTACCAATTTACCTGAAAATCAACTAGCTCTTAATTAAAACTAATTGTGCAACACAGAATTTGTCTATTGTGGTGCATTGGTCTGTGAACCAGTTTTCAGGAACTACAACAGTTTAGAAATGTTTTCTTCTATTGCAGCAGAAAACCCAGTATTGGCATTAAAGTAAAATGACTCACATTTATTATTAAGGTATTCTTTGTGAAAGCTAGAATTTGACTGAAAGCAAAGAAGGGAAAGAAGTGGAAGCTGATATTTGAATAAAATACTTTTTCCTTGAGTCCTTACTAAGAGTATGGGCATTATTTCGAAACACACGTTAGTCTCAAAAATACTTGAAATAGCATCTACAAGAGTTCCTCCTCTCTAAACCTGTACTTTAATTTAAAAAAAAAAGAGTCCCCCTTCAGAAAAATTTAAGAGAATATTCTTCCCTCTCATAGACACTATGTTTGAGAGACAGCCAAGGATGAAATTAATTTTACATTAAAAACGTCCAAAAATATTTTGAAGACACTTCCCTTTTCTTCAAATAGTAGTTCTTTGGGAGATCTGATGATAAAAGGGAAATGTATTTTAAAATTATATCTAATTTACAAAATATGATATTTCATTATAACCTCTTATTAATTCTCTAAAAGACCCCCAAAAATAGCTTGACTGAGCCTAATGAAAATCAAAATCATGCCAATCAGAACTGGATTTGAATTCAGAGTTCATAATTCATTTTATTTGCTTTCTATAATAAAGGGAAAATGACAAGAGTAGTTAGGATATTTATAAAGAGTATGAAGCTGAGATAGTATATTTAATCATTACAGAATTTTATTGTAGAGCAAGCACATTTGAGATTAAAAACTTAAATTATATATCACACTTTTGTAAACGTAGAACAGAAAGAAAGTACAGACAGAAAAACTGATTGCCTTCAGATTTATATGTCAAAAGGAAGAATTTATGTTTAATATTGCTAAGGTTTTATGATAAGGCCTTAAGCTTTCAGGACAGGGGTGACAGATAATTTTCTTAAGGGTATTCTGAAAACCAACTTCTATACATTTCCTTGGCAAAATTTTACTACAGATAAAATGAGAACAGCAGTTAAAAACAAAACCAAGCAAACAACCAGAAAAGCTACGAAACAAAAATGAGTGGGGTGAAAAAAATTACTTTGTTTTAGATGTGTTGCTGTTTTCATGTATTTGACAAGGAAAGATATTACTAATAGAACCTAATGTTCCCTTCTTATACTTTGTCTGACAAATTTATATTAAATTCTTTAATATAAAGAATTCCCCACTTCTCTTAGTCATTCTCCAGTTTATCACCTTGTTTTAGTTCCTTCATATCAATTATCTTATCTATAAACATATCACTTATTCATGAATGTATTCACTTGCCTAACTCTTTCCCCCACAGAATGTAAGCTCCCTGAGTTTTGAGATTTTTGTTAACAACTCTATCTCAAATACCTATAAGAGCACTCAATAAAGATTTATCAAATGAATAAATAAACCAGAAAGGGGCCATTTTCATCAGACCCAATAAAACTAGTACTCTATTCAAAGTGAAAAGCTCTCTAATAATGATGCCTACAAAACTAGTAGAGGCCCAGATTTTTTTCAGAAATTATATCATTTTAGTCCTCCTCAATCCTAGTTGTGTGAAGACTCTAAAAGGAAACTCAAGAAAAGAATGTTCCTTAAAGGCAGTGTTGTTTTGTACTGTTACTAATATTTATCTAAATATAAGCAAACTAACTTCTGAGAGTGACCTAAAACAAAAAATATGTAGGATTATTCTAGTTGCCCTGTTACTTAAGCCAAGAACAGAATGTTACAATGAGTAGAGCTAGTTCTAGCCACTAAAGAAAACAAAACTAGTTCACTATGTAAACAGTTCTTTAATAGTAACACTGCTGACAGATTTTGTTGTTAACAAGTATTCAGTCTGCATCCACATTCATTAAAGGACAGACAGCCCTGTTCCCATTAGCTGAGTTGGTGGAATGCTTCTCATGGTCAAACACAGTTGGGAAATAATACTGCAGGCTCTAGCTCCTTCTTAAGAGATTCACAAAGCACATGGGAACATGGGAACAAAATAAAGATTTTGAAAAGTCCTACATTCAAAAAGCTCTTTGAATTTGTTCAATGCATGTTTCCCAAATTTTGGCAGATCCATGTGAGCAAAACACACTATGGGAAAAACAACTTGGTTATTGATTTGTTTTGTTTTGTTTTGTTTTGTTTATAGCGAGTGACAGCTAAATAGTATACAAGTTCATTAACACTGTGCCAGTTCACTGAATGAACAATGGGTGGTTCGTTTCACAATATACTTAGCATTATTCAGGTTTCTTGAATAATTTTCTTGCTCTTTAGCCAGCCCCCCCCAAAAAAATTACCTAGGGACTTAAAGTGGTTGAATTCCTTCATACCTAGTTTGCAGCTCTTCAATCAAAGCCATGGGATACCAGAAGTTGTTTTCAAAATATCTGATAATTTGGCCCAGCTTTAAAAGGGATGTGCATGGAGCAGTGACAAAGAAGACAACAGCCCACTAGTCAGCTAAGTCAGCTGCGTCCTGCCTGAGGTCAATGGGTGACAGATATCGCTGTCAGACCACCCATGTAATCAGATCACTTGGCTGCTCCTTCCTCCTCCGCCCCTTGGGCTTCTAATGAACCCCCAAATGACAACTTTAGGGCGTTTTCTGTCTAGAGATGAATATGATTTTCCTATAAAGGATGCCAAAAGAATTAGTCTTTTGTCACTTGTGTTTATTTCTCAAGAGCCCTTTAGCCCTTGCTGGTCTATAGGGCAGCGTGACAATAGTGCAGAATACATTTATTTATTTTCAAGGGAAGTCAGCCTTCAAAACAGTGTCATCCGGGGCATTTTCCAGAGAGATTGCATAACTCACACCTGTGACACTAACAGACATCAATTTCCCCCTGGTGGTGGCCTGCCAACTTAACAAATAAACAGGGAGGGGAGCTCTTAAGCCATTATACAAGTGGCCAGGGTATTTGCTTTTATTTGTTTTGTTTTTTAAGGGCAGTGTCACTGGCCCTCATATGTGGGATCAAACCGGGACCCCTGGCTTCCCAAGCCAGCGCTTAACCACCGCACCACTCGGCCGGCCCCCAGGGTATTTGCTTTTAAATGATGGGTCAAGGAACGCTAAATAATACCTTTTATCAGAGGGAACTAGCTAAACCCTCAGACAGTTGTAAAGATCACTTTGAGTATTGTTGGCATCTGAGGCTTACGTCCTGGGAGTTATGCAGATTCTGCTTGAAGCTAAAGGGAGACTCTTATCTTAAGTGTGCGGCTGTGGTTATATTGATGAATCAAAGGCTTTGTTTTAGGCAGAGTCCCACATTCTATGGTTGAAATTGATGGCTTGGTCATTCCTTCAAATGTCTGAGGGGACTACATTCTGCTGTGCTCTGCCAACTTGAACTATTGATTCACAGACTTACTTAACTCCTGGTTCCAAACTATTGTTTTCTATTAATGAACCTGATGTGATTTCCATACATAATAAACATTCCATCTCTGATAATGAACAGCACATCACCTATGTCACCTGGTTCCTCTAGTTTCTGAAAAGTAAGGTTGCGAGGACATTACCTCCCTTCATCAGGAAAGGGTGGATACCTAATTAGGATAGGAAGGTTCAGGGATCCAGTGGTGGACATTAGAGTTCATTGGCATCATTCCACAAAGTACTAGTGGCAATCAGCATATACAAGGAAGGCTGCTGCAGTGCTAAGGGATTATAACGTAGGTTCCTGGAATTAAGGATCTATTGTGAGGGAAAATAATAGTGAGGGGAAGTAAGATATAAAAACTATGGAGCCGGCCGAGTGGCACGGTAGTTAAGCGCTGGCTTGGGAAGCCAGCCGCCCCGGTTCGGTCCCACATATGAGGGCCAGTGACACTGCCCTCAAAAACAAAAACAAAAACAAAAAACCAAAAAAAACTATGGGGCCAGCCGAGTGGCATGGTGATTGGGCACTGGCTTGGGGGGGCCAGCGACCCCGGTTGGGGTCCCACGTGTGAGGGCCAGTGACACTGCCCTCAAAAAAATACAAGAAAAAAAAACTATGATAATGGAAGAGGTAAACCTGTGAAACATGGAGCATTTTGACTGGGCCTCAAAATAGAGGTAGAAATGAAGGATTGGATAGTTCTGGTAGAGAGTAGAGTAAAAGTAGTGGCAGTGGGAAAGGACAGATAGGAAGTGCATGCGTGCATATGTGTGTAAAGTGTGTGTTTGCTTGAAATATAAATCCATGCAAGGGAGATGTTAGTGACAGGAAAAACTAGAAAGATAAACTGGAGCTAAATCATGCAGGGCCTTGAATGCCAGATAAAAGAGATTCGGCAGACAATGGGGAGACACTGAAACTTTTTTAGGAGGACAGTGATATCATCCATTCAATGAATTTCAAAATATATCTGTAAGTGACGTGGAGGGTAACAGAAGTTTCATGAAAAACTGAGGCAGAAAGACTACCTAGGTGGTTACTGCAGGGAAAATTGTAGGGAAGAATTGAAACGTAATCCCACAGCAATTAAAATATAACCTGAAAAAATATATATAACCGGGCCGGCTGAGTGGCACGGTGGTTAAGCACTGGCTTGGGAAGCCAGCGGCCCTGGTTCGAGTCCCACATATGAGGGCCAGTAACACTGTCCTAAAAAAAACCAAATATATATATATATATATATATATATATATATATATATATATATATCCTGAATATCTGCATACAAGATGTCACAATCGCCTCTTCCTGATTAGTACACTCCATATAGATGACTTAGGAAGACCTAAAGCAAAAACATAATGCTTTGCAAGGTTATTCTTTAGAATGGAATAGTGCTTGATCACATGCACAAGAAGCACGATTTTATTTCATAAATTTTACTGCTGGGAACATTAACAGTAGAAGGCATATAAAAATTAAGCATCTTTACTATACTATGTAAAAGATGTATGCTATCTTCTAAACATTAAAAAAAAATTAAAGAAGGTATTTTTTTCAGAATTCAAATCTAGCATTCTTCTGTGACCCAGGTCATTTATACAAACATGAAAATAGTCCTAAATACTGCTGTCTCATTTTATTTGATGGAGAAATTTTAGTTAAACTCTAAAGCTTGCTCTTGAATCAAGAAAGAAAGAGAGAGAGAGAGGGAGAGAGAGAGAAAGAGAGAGAGAGAGAGAGAGAGAGAGAGAGAGAGAGAGAGAGAGAGAAAGAGAGAGAGAGAGAGAGAGAGAGAAAGGCAGGGAATGTGTTCCCATTGTTGTGCAGCAAAGCAGCTACACAATGCCGAAAGAAAGGAAAAAAAAAAAAGGGAATGACTTTAATATAAAAGTCTTGGAGTCTGGCAAGCTTTGGATTATTGATACCGTTGGGTTTTGAGGGTCGTAGTGTGAACCATATGTCAGTAACAGCATGCTGAATGCCATTTTTTCAAGCCTAAACAAAAATCTCCAAAATAATTACTTTGAAGTCGTCTTATCCTTTTATCCCTTGGCTCTTCATCTGTCTTGTCTTTCCTTTCCTTTCCCTTCTTTTCCTTCCCTTTTCTGTTCTTTATAACCAGTTAGGTAAATATGAAGTATATGATGTGTCTAGCCAACAGAATGCATTGCTAGGATGTAGTGCTTAGAAGTGATCATGAAAAAGGCAACATGGTATATAAAAATAAAGAAGAGGAAAAATAAGCATCTTTTCAAATTTCTGGCATCTTTGTGTGTTTATTTAACAGCACCCACTTTAAGAATGAAATGTTATCATTGTCTTTTGCCTTCCTGTTATGGTTTTCAGCTCAACAAATTCCTGCTTCCTGATTTTGTCATACTAGGAATTCTGCTGCCCTCACTCATCATATCTATTTTCGGTATCTGCATCCTGTCTCCATCTCTAAAGACATGATCAAATTCTTCAAACTGACTCAGGGTGTCTGGAGGCTTCTCAGATAGTCTGGGCAACTCAGTGGGACATTTAACCCTTCCAATAATTATACCATAGGAGAATAAATAGATTGTATCCTTATTTCTGCCTGCAGGGTAGCATTACCATGCTATTGTGTCTATATTTTCTTCCAAAGATGTGTAACTGTATTGTCAATGTTGGTTAGATCCTTTCCCCAAAATTACTCTGTCCTCCGGGGCTAATGTTCTCTTTAAATGGAAAAGAAATTAGATATCCTTCAGAAAGAAGCTAGTGCTACTGACTGTGTGACTGCAGGATCTACCCTTTGTGTTGGGTTTCCCAGTAGAGAGAATGAGTTACGCCGAGTGGTCCTATATGTCTCCGTACATGTATCCAAATGCTAAAACACAAGCACTCTCACCCAAACATAACTACTGCTGCATTTATTATTTTTATTCACATAAATTATTTCAAAAAACACTGATTGAGCAACTATTGTATACAACAGATTGATCAACATGCTTTAGAAGATACAATGATGCATGGGGCATCTCCCATGCCCTCAAGGAGCTTCTAATTTACAGGGTATGAAGGGGGTGGTAATATAAGCTAATGGAACAAAGGTACTACAAGGTAGAATATAATAAGGGCAATAAAGGAAATGCTCTATAGGGGAGCACATTATAAATGGTGGCCGGATCAGGAAAGAATTCAGGAAGAAAATAGCAGTGGAGCTATGGATTTAAACAGAGAGGACCTCAACAGGCAGAGATAAGAAAGGAAATAATCTGGATAGAGGTCACAGCATGCACAAAGGTGTGAAGGCAGGAAAACATATGGCAAGTTGGGAGAAAGGCAAGTGACCCCGTCTGGTGGGACATATAGTAGACATCCTTGGAAAGCAGCCAACAAAACTGCAAACGTGGGCTGAGGCCACATTATGGAGGTTGTCATCTAGACTGAGAAGTTCAGAATTTATTTAGTGTACAATAGGGAAGCAATGGAAGCCTCTGAGAAAGCGACTGATCTGCCACATTTACTTATGCATCTGTTTATTTTCACCTTTCCACGTTCCTTCCAAAAAGAACCTGAGGCAACCAACAACAATAAATACAATGTAATAGGACAAAAATGTGTAAAAAGACTCAGATGAAGGGCTAAAATAATCATACAATCTTCAAATGACCCTCGTGGTTAGTGCACAAAAACATATAAAGAAGATCCCGCACAATTACTAACGGAGAGGCTCACGGTCAGCCCTGGGTTCCTAATTCACCAAAGCAAAGGCAGAAATGGAATCTGGGGACCAGTGACAGGATCAAAGCTGTTGTGCATAAAGGTCAATCTAGCAGAGGAGGGAAAGACAGATAGGAGGGCAAACAACATGGGACGAGGGTAGGCTGGTTAGGAAGTTACTGTGATAGCAAGGACCTCACCCAGGTGAGAACAAGAGACTTTCTTATGAATTCCGTTTCCCTTACTAGAATCCCAGCAAAGAGGATCAACGATTGCTCTGGTATCTCAATGGCCCAAAACGTAGCACAAACAACAAACGCCAAAGATGTATACAACTAATTTGGTGCAATTTTCTATCTGCTAGATGTGTTTTTTTTCTCAGGGTGTATATGTTGCACAATTAATTTCTTTCAAAAGCTTCTTCCTTAAATGTCCACAGGCAGTTGGCAGGTTAAAGTCCTCCAGGTCCTCTGTGTGCAACAATGGCATCTTCAACTGTTGGACTGTATGGTACCTTTCAGAGTGGACTACCCTTTTGCAGTCTGAGCACCAGTAAGCCATTGAAGAATAAATGTTCACTTAATAACTGGCCTCTTTCAAAATAAATAAAGACTAAGTTTTTTTTTTCCCTTTGTATGAGTATTCACTTTCAGAGTGATGGTATGTGATGCTAGCAGCAGGGAAAAGAGAAAGCTTGTAAAGGTAACCGCAGCTCCCAAGTCAAAAAAAAGGCAGTCGAAATCAAAGTAGTAATGATACAGATTCATTTCATTTTAGAATGCCTGGCCAAGGCAGCAAGATCTATTTGAATAACAGCAGTTGTGTCCTGTGGTGAGAGTAAGTTATTCCCTGCTGGGTCTAAATTATTCAGAAGCAGGGGTAGGTAGAGAGGGGGAGTAATTATCTCATTTCCCCACAAAAGCCTTTATATTTGTCACAAGTAATATGTTGAATGTGCAACACAACTTCCTTCCAAGGAACTCTAGTTCTGAGCATGTCACACTTTCTTATTTCATCTAAAAGTTGTGAGGTAGGTAGGAATAGATATTTTTTTCTTATCTTTGAACAGATTAAGAAGCACAGAAAAGAAGCAACTAAGGTGATTGTCGTTAAAACATAAAACTTAAAATTCTAGATTCTTAGAGACATTTATTGAGGGCATTTGACTTTCAGTCCACAAGCATTTGGACAGTTTAAAAAAATGTTATGGCTAGATATTAGGAGAGGTAGATTCTAGCCCTGACTCTACCAGACAAGTCAATTCATTCTTCTGGGTTTGTTCCCTCATTTACAAAATGATGAGGTTGATGGTTTTGAAATTGTGCTCAGAGGAGCCCTAGGGATTCCTCAGAGATGCTTCTGGAACTGCATCTGGTGATGAGTAGGATGGGCAGGTGAGCCATTGAACTTCTGTCTAATTTGCATATGCTGGACTTCTGCAAAGAGTTTTTTGGAGAACTGGTCCTGCTGGTTGAAAAATAAAAGTTTGAAAACCATAAAACAAAGAGATTTCTAAAGGTCCTTCTAGCTTTAATGGCTCCTTCTATTCCAAACGTTTACCATCTTTCTCAAAGTGACCTATATACCACCATCACCACCCAAACTCTTTTATCTCAGCCTTGCTTTTTCCTTTAAAGAGAATAAAAGATCAATTCCCTCACTTTCCCATCTCAATACCCAAAAACCTATTTATTACTCTGTCACCCTGGCCTTCTTGAATGCAGTCTCTGAAGAAAAGGTCTGACTCTTAAGCTTCAAGACAATCTTTCCACCCATGTTTTTAACCCCATTCCTTACAATTCTTAAGATCCCTTGCCTATTCCTCCCTCTCTCTCTCTCTCTCTCTCTCTCTCTCTCTCTCTCTCTCTCTCTCTCTCTCTCTCTCTCCCTCCCTCTCTTCCTCCCTCTCTCTCCATCTCTTCCCTCACTTTCAACTTTCAAGATGTTTCTCACAGTCTATACATATGCTCAAGAATCCGTCCTCTTAAAAATAAACAAAAATACTCCCTAGAGCCTGCATTCTCCTCTGGTTACTGGCCCCATCTCCTTCCTTTTACAGGTAAGCTCCTTGCAAGAATAGTCTAGAATTATTGTTTCTATTTTTTTTTCTGTTTCATCACTCCTCAGTCTACCATAGTTTGCCTCTTGCTCGAGCAAGCACCACTGCCATGAAAATGTTCTGGCAAAATCCTCCACCATGATCGTTTTACTACTCTATCTCAGAATCATCCAGTAGTTGTTCTACGTCAGCTCACCACCCTAAGCAGCTCCCTTTCCACCCTCCATCCTAGCTGCAGATGTCCTATGAAAGGCCCTGGTGGCTTTGCCCTAACACTCCTGGCAACTCTTCACACTGTCGCCTGTTCTAGTACACTCTGATCTGCTGCTCTTGGTCTGTCATAATCATTCTCATGCTTAGATTCTCTCTTTGCACCTTCAGATTGACCTTTTTGTAGGGATTACCTGAGTCTCTTACTATTTCAGTTTCAGCTTTTGACACTGCTGCTCAGATCACTTGGAGCTCTGTGCTATACAGTCTGTGGAACATCTCATCCCAAACCCCACACTCAGTGCAGGCAGCTGAGTACACAGCATGCTGGTTTTTGGTCTGTTCAGAGGTGATGAGAGGGGTGGATCCAAGGAACTTGTGTTTCTTCACATGCTGCAAACTCTCGCGAGGTCATATTACCCTCTCTCGGGATTTCAACTACCACCTGTATGCCAATTTTCAGTCTTACTTCAGATTCAGACCCATGTATCCCAATTGCAGCAAGATATTGCTACTTGGGTGCCCAATAGGTCCCCCAGATTCAGTATGTCCAAACTAAATCATCTTATCTCTAATACTTGATCCTTCTCCTGATTGTTGTATTTCAGTGAATAACACTCCCTTTTAACCCATTGTCCACATTAGTGTCAGAGTGGTCTTAAAATAAATGGAATGAATGAAAGAAGTTGAGGAACACAACTGACAAAGTTGAGATTAGATATCCCTATTTATGCATCTCATCTGCATGAATCCCCATGAAATCAAGCTGGAAGTTATAGCTAATTAATCAATGATGTTATTAAATCCTTTCCGTTTACTTTGTGTAATAATTAAGTAATTCCACAGTTATCTTCTAGTGCCTGACTCTGAGAAACACAACCACCTAGTTACTAAAATTGGAAAATTTCTCCCAAGATCTTTGACTATTAAGCTCTAATTCATAAGTTACAACCTAAGTGGTTACTAAGTTGAGATGATAGACAAAAGCCACTGAATGTCATTCTTTCCAGGGTAACTATGTGTGAATTTCTCCAAACAGAAGCCTTGGACAACTATCCTCCCCCCCAGGATAAGATCTGAGATCTGTATGATAATATCCTGAATCAATGCCACAGTTGCTATGCTCCCAACTCTTCACCACCATTGATTATTTATTTAATAAATATTTATTGAGTACTAAGTGTGCTAAGTACTGTTCCTGGCATGAAAGACACTGCAGCGAGCCAAACAATACACCTGTGCTATTTATTCTGTTTCCCTCACAGGGTTCATTCTCCACCCTTCATTGGCCTCCTCTGTTCCCCAAGGCTCCTTGCCAGCTGGCTTCTGCTTGGGTTTCAGCAACAGGCTCCCTGGTAGGAGATGGAATACAAGGGGAGAGAAGTGTTGGTAATTTCTTCTCCTGCTCCTCCTGACATCCAGGGTCATGTCTCTCTGTGTCAGTAGCTGAGTTCCTCCAACATTACATCTTCTTTCAGGGAATCCCTCCTTCCCAGGTCCAGCTCTCATTGGGCTTTATTAACTTTCTGTCTTTCTCTTGCCCTTTCAGATCTATTTTCAGTATACAGCAATACCTTGGTTTGTGAGCATAATTCATTCTAGAAACAAACTACTCGTATTGCAAGACATCACTCATTTACCACATTAAAATGTATTAGAAATGTTTGCTTGTCTTGCAAAATACTCACAAACCATGTTACTCGCAATCCAAGGTTTTACTGTAACTTGTTTATTCCTGTAATACTGCCCATACTGCTGGAGGTAATCCTTCTGTGAAGTCTATATTTGTACCATCTGCAAGGATATCTGTTTCCTGATAAGACCCTAGAGGTGATGAAGTCCCAGAACTTATGGACCTCACATTCGATAGTGGCAGTGCATCAGGGGGAGGAAAGAGAGACAAAACATTAAACACATAATGATATAATAAAATGTCATTGTAATGTGTGCTATAAAGAAAAAGTGAAACAGGTTCAGAGTGATTGGGGTGGGGTAGTTGGAGGTAGACTCTTAACAGACTGTAGAGGGAAAACTTTTCTAAAGTAACATTTCAGCATAGACATAAAATGATGGAATTAATCTCAGGGGTATCCAGAGCATTCAGAACAGAGGAAACAGCAAGTGCAAAGGCCCTGAGGTGGAAATTAATTAGCAGGTTTGAGGAATAGCTAGAAGGTCAGGGTGGTGATGACTTGATCATATCACCTTCATTTGCATTCAGTCCTTCTAAAATATTCAATGATGATCTCTTATGTTTTAAGCACTGTTATGGAGAATGGAGATGAAAGCCATAGTCTCTGCCTTCATGGACTTATCAGAAGTATGCCTCTATTTTACTTAAATCAGAATAGAGGAAAAAGCATACTGTAGCATTTGGATTCCTATAAGGTAGAAGGTCCATTAGACATTTCCATGAACCTTGTTCTAATGTTCACAAGTCGAATCCAAGAGCCACTCATTACATATTCTTACACACAGTAACTGGTTATTTAAAATGTTTAAAGACAGTTGCCAAAAAGAAAATATAAATATCTAATGCTATGTAAATAAAATAGCTACTATATGATAGTAAAGTATGCAGTATTGGTTCTCCAAATTTGGAAAGGATAAGGAGAAATTGAAGAATGTGTTTTAGAAACCTAATTTTTAAAAATTTTATGATGAAGTACAAACATAACAAAAGAGATAGAAAACATGTCTCGGAACAAAGAGAATAAGAGAAAACGCTATTGGAAGCAAGGTTTTTTTGTTTTGTTTTGTTTTGGAGGGCAGTGTCACTGGCCCTCATATGTGGGACCCGAACCAGGGCTGCTGGCTTCCCAAGCCAGCACTTAACCACTGCGCCACTTGACCAGCCCTGGAAGTAAGGTTTTGAGAGCGACAAATATTAAAGTAGGCCATGGAAGCCTCCATCTCCTGATTTAAGAAAAGACAACTATCTCTCTTGAATGAAATAGACACTGATATGCATGAAGAAAACAGATTCATCAGGTTATTCGTTCATGTAAACAATATTTTTCAAGTACGTAGTATGTACATACCACTCTGCACTGCCTATATGGGATACAAAAGATAAAAGGAATTTTTCTTTGAAGCTTTAAAGTGCTTGTAAGGAGAAAGACAAATACACAAAAAGAGTTAACAGATACAAAAAAAAAATCACCAAAAAAGAATGATTCTAAGTCGTCTAGCTCTTAACAAAATTTTAGTCAGCTAGTGTCCATAATTTAAGTACATTAATACTGCACTTTAGAAAAGATTAATAAATGTATTGAGGAAGGAGCTAGAGTCAGCATCACTCTCCCCATCCATTCCAAATCAAATCACCATGGGGTTCTCTTTCCCTTTCCTTTGAGTGTATTCCATACTGAATCCAGAACAGAGAAATCAACAACACACACTTTCAGGACTTTTACATTTATCACTAATGCTGCATTCTTTCTGAAGACCTTTATCCTACATGTTGTTCAGCAACTGATGAAATCAATTGAAAATACAGAATGCCTCATGGGGTCCAAATTCTGTCTGGCCAATATCTACAGTACCAGTGAATGGCATTCAATATTGTTCACAGAGAATTACCAATTAACTCACCCAACTGAATACTGCAGGCGGATGCAAACACAGTTGTTAAACAAACTGTGTTATGAGATGAACTTTCACAGTGATAAGTAGTCGTACATGAGCATATTCTCGCACAACCTGGAATCTACTATGTTCTAGTTATGTGCCCTGTTTTTCATCCCATGCAGTTATGTCCTCTAGAAATTTACCTTGGCTGGCTATATTTCATTGAAGGTAGATACCCAACGAAGTGGCAGTTTCCAAAGACCACAAAACCGATAGAGGAAAAGGTGAGAGACTGGGTAACAAGGGAAAGCTAGCCAGTCATGACATTTAAAATGCATTCTGGGATGTGAATTATCTATATGTCCATCGATAATCAGAAACTGACTGTGTCTTCCAAAATTCCTTTCATTCCTGAGATTACCTAGCAGCTGTGTATGTCTATATCCTCCTCTACTCTGTACCACCAACTATGATGAACCAAAACAACTGTTATAGCCCTTCATTTACATCAGCAGACACCATCACCAATTATCTAAAAAAAAAATCTCGGCCTAGTTTGATCATGACCTCTTAGGTTAGAGATTATTTCCATATTTTGGATATGATCCTTTAAGATATAATATTTCTAAGGTTTGAAGGCCTCATTGATGCATTTTCAAAGTTATTAAAAAGGGATTTCGGCTACTGCTACTGCGGCTGCTGCTTCTGCCACTGCTTTTTCCCTGCTCCTTTTTACCACTTCTTCCCTTTAAGCCTCACCTTTGCATGTGTCCCCCTCTACACTCTTTGGTAATGGGCCCTTGAGCCATCCTCTAGTACTCAGGTGTACTTTTACTTCTAAATGTACTATCTGTTCTAATAAACTACTTATTCTACTGCTTTAAAAAAAAAAAAAGGGATTTCGGGCCAGCAGAGTGGCGCGTTGGTTGGGAGCTCTCTTGGGAAACCAGCGGCCCCGGTTCGGATCTCACATGTGAGGGCCAGTGACACTACCCTCAAATAAAATAAAATAAAATAAAATAAAAAATAAAAAGGGAATTCTTTTTTCTTTTCTTTTTTCTTTTTAATTGGGGAACAGTGTGTTTTTCCAGGACCCATCAGCTCCAAGTCAAGTAGTTGTTTCAATCTTCAGTTGTGGAGGGCGCATCTCACTGGCCCATGCAGGGATTGAAATGGCAACCTTGGTGTTATAAGCACTGTGCTCTAACCAACTGAGCTAACCAGCCACCCCCCAAAAGGAATTCTTATCTCCACGTATCAATCTATCAGTTCCAACCTATGATTTACATAATAAATAATACCAAAGTGTGCAATCACAGAGCACCTAGATAATGTCTCTACCAAAGAAAGATAACAATAAAGACTTCCACACTTTCTTAAGTACCCTTTGCCAAAATAGAGGCTACCCAAGGACTTTTGTGAATATGTTATACTAATCATTTCTATTAAGCACCTATAGTGTACACAGAAGGTTTCTAGATACTATAGAAGATGCAAAACATAAAAGAGAGAATTCCTCTCCTACACAAGCTTATTATTTAGAATGAGATCTAAGACACATACAAAAGAAAAGAATAAAAAGAAGTCAGAGAACACATTCAAATTATATATCAGATGCCACAGAATGCAAATAAAGGGAGAAATCAACTGAGATAAAAATAATTAGGGAAAGCCCCTTGGCATAAGTGACTCTTGAGCTGGCTTTTTCCTTATTTGAGGAAATCTGGCCGAACAGGTTTTGAAAAAGTAAACTTTCAGCTTGATGTGACTTGGGAACTGGGTGAAAACAAGTGAATCTTTTCTTTTATAAGAAAAAAGTGGGACAGAAGAGATCCATCACCTCTACAGAGGGAAGAAAAACTCTACTTCATCTTTGGGCACACACACACAACCCTGCCACCCTTTTCCAGAATATGATTCATGCCTTCCACCATGGAATAGTCTGTTTTGCCTTGCGTTGTTCTACTGAATGATGGAATAAGATGACAAAGCATTTCATCTGAGGATGCAAAACAGTGACAGTTTAGATTGTACATTGAGGTTATTGGGATACAAATGTGATTGCTCAGGGCACCCTTTGCAGAAAAAGAAAACTGATGATCTTTTATATTTCTTGTAGGAAGCAGCAATTTTGAACACATAAGTCTTCGCCAGCCCTAGTCAAAAGACATAGGGTCCCATTATTTTTTTAAAAAGTTTCTTGCCCAGTTCTTTTGGGAACTATCAACAAAGAAGATTCATCTCTGGCCTCAGCACACTGCTCCACTTTGAAGGTCTTTGAAAAATGATTCTACGTGATATTCCTGACTTTTCACAGAGGAAAAGGTCACGTAACTGATTCAACCAGCTATCTAATAATTAGAGCTGAGTTGTTAGTCACTGGAAACATGATTATGTCCAAAGGAATAGTAACCTTCCTAACAAACAGTGACAATCTGCTGTCCTTGGTATTACAACATGATTCTTCTTTGCTCTATCTTTATCCAGAACCAGATTTCCCAAATTTAGAGAGAAGCTTAGACTCTGAGCCAAAATATTATTTTTGAATTGCCAGAAGCTGCCTGTTAATTTTTCCCATGTTCTTATAAATTCAATTAAAAGCTGAAGCTTAGATCAAATTAAAATGACTTGCTTTGTTATCGAACATCCAGCCATCCAGCTGTTCACAATATTAACGTTAATACATTTCATGTACAATAGTATTTTCTAATGTTCTCTGTAGGTTCCCTCACATCTGTAGTCAATTAATTACTTGTTATGTACGTGCTTATGGAACCCTGGCTTCCTGTTTCCACTACCTCTTCCGCTCCCACAAAGCCCTAAAACACTTAAATCCTGACATTCATGAATCATAACTAAATGCAATATCCTTTCTTTTCTTTTCTCCGGAAACATGTCTCATACTAGAAGGGAGTGAAGTCTGACATCTCTAAAAACTGAAATACAATTCTTCTCCATTATCCAACATTATGACCACAATCCACCTACCAATATATGTCTATCATGGCAGATAGTTGGCATCTTTACCAAAATTATAGCACCAAATGTGAATAAGAGAGATAGGCTGCTTTCTTTAGCTGAAGACTGAAAAGAAATAGTAATGATTGAAATAACTGAGAAGCATCACATTCCTTTTTATTTTCAGAATGATTAAAAATCAGTGCTTTGACTGAAATCTGAAGATGTCTGTCTGCCTGGTAGGAGGAGCCATTCCATTCCGTCAGTAACCAGTAATCACTACTGATGCACAGTAAAGTGCTGAGACGGACTCAAGTAATCAAAGAGGAATGGAGTTATTACCAACAAACAAGCAAACCAGGGCCGGCCGAGTGGCTCAGTTGGTTAAGAGCTCACTCAAGAGTGCGAACTGAGCTCTGAGCAACAGCTGTTTGAGGCCAGACCAAGCTGAGTTTGCCGTTGAGCTGCCAACAGGTGGCAGGATGGCTCAGCTGAAAAAAAAACAAAAAAAACAAGCAAACCAGATTCAATGATTAGCAAAATTCAATGAGGTGAAAAAAGAGTATCTTGGAAACTGAGTACAATTTCAGCTGCTTCTCTTCCTTATACTAATCCCTTCCTGAATTGCTGTATATCTGTAGCTTCCTGCATCACATGAGTCCTGAACGTACCTTGGAGTTTTAGGCTCTTTAGGACCTCTTTCAGACTAACAAATACTATTCCTGTCCCAACAACTATACCCACACATATTTTACCAACCTCCATCATTACCCATTTAGCTATGTAAGTATGTTATGCCCATTCCAAAGCAGCCAAATATATTCATACTCAACAGAGAACACATTAGCCAGAGGAAGAAACAGGGAAAAGGCCATTTCAGACAACAGGAGTAGAATGACCTGAGACATGCACAGAGCACTAAACATCCTACTATGCATAGAGAACTACAATCTTTGCTGGAGGAAGTGCAAGCTGAGGTTCTTTGAGGAAAGGACATCTTTGTTGCTTTCACTTAAGTGCCACAAGCTCAAAAGTGCAGATTACACAAATATCTTAAGGCAATGAGTCCCTGCTTGGCATATGAGTATTACAGATGACTAATATATGTCAAGTGAATGTAGCATCTTTATCCTTACTTAATTGCCCTTTTGTCACTAAACTTTCATAATGTCTCAATTTCAACATGTGATATCAGTGTTATGAAACTTACAGTTTCAAAAGTATTGGTCTGTTGGAAAAGTCATGACATATTTTGTCTATGCTTTTCAAAGGTCATTTATTTATATAAAGAACAAAGATCAATCAATGATATATTGCCTGTTTTGTTCAAAAACCTTTTGCCATCTTTCTGTGAGCTTCATAATTCCTCATTCATAGGAGGATCTGTCTTTATTTGTGAAAAACTGAACGAGGTGCTGATTGACAGTCTCATCTGAATTGAACGTTATGCCATGCAAGGAGTTTTCAAGAGAGCGAAACAAGTGGAAGTCTGATGGTGCAAGGTTGCATAAGTATGGTGGTTGTGGCAACACATCCCATCCACGCTCCAATAATTTTGATGGGTGATCAAACTTGTGTGTGGTCTCCCGTTGTGGTGATGGAACACAACTCCTTTACAATAAACAAGCTCCAGACGATTCTTGATGATGGATTCATTCAACCTGTCCAATTGCTGACAGTACACACGAATTGATTGTTTGGTTCCTTGGTAGTCTTGAAAAATGCGGAACCTTTAAAACCTCACCACACTGAAAGCATAAACTTCCTCTGATGAATGTCTGATTTCAATGTCATTTGAGGTGAATCATCATGTCAGGACCAAGACCATTTGTGCACCACATTGTTGTAAACGATCCACTTCTCATCACCAGCTATCAGTCGCTTCAAAAAAGGATCCTTTTCCTCACGTTTAATGAGCATATTGCAGATGTTTATATGCGCCATCAAATGAACTTCTTTGAGTTCCTGCGGTACCCAAATATCGAGCTTGCTTACATATTCCAGCTTCTTCAGGTGCTCATGAATGCTTGTCTGATGGATGTTCAATGTTTCGGCAATCTCTCATGTTGTGTAATGTGGGTTTGACTCGATCAATGCCTTTATTTTGTCATCATCAACCTTGGTGGGCCTCCCTGACCGAGGAGCATCATTGAGATCAAAATCACCAGTGTGGAATTTCATGAAACATCGTTGGCACTGACGTTCTTGTAGAGCATTGTCACTGTAAACTTTATGCAACTTTTCACAAGCTTGATACACGTTCTTCCCTTTATGGAAGTAAAACAGTAAAATATGGCAAAAATGCACAGTTTTGTCTTCCAACTTCAACTTGCTGTAAAATCTCCAAAACTCAACCAAACCACTCAATTTTTTTTTACAATGAAGCTAGAACTGTCAGCTGTCTAATGAGAGAGCAATAACATAGATGCGAATGACTCTAGTACTTCCAGAAATGAACTAGTGCCATCTGTCGCAAACATGCATCATGATTTTCCAACAGCCCAATATATCATTACCTTCATATTTTCTTATCTATCAATTGACCCACACTTTCTAACATGGTGCCTCTCAAAGTACCAACTATAGACATCTACATGATAAACTTCAGTTAATGCTGGGAACATGTTAATCCCTGGAACTCAGGCCAGTACTGCTGAATCCAAATAGAGCCTGGGAATCTGAATTTTGACAAACATTCCTAGTTGATTCCAGTGCGCAGTGACATCTGACCACAGCACTAGCATGACACCTACGTGTGGTGAGTGAGACAAGGGTCACTGCTGAGAGAAGGTTAGTACATAGTGGCTTGTGTCTGCTGAACGCTGTGTCAGTTTTTGTCAGGGCATATTCCTCACAGTCCTGCTTGCTAGAGATGCTCTAGAAAAAGATTTCTGGGATGATATACATTTGCAATACCACCACTATATATGAAGCCTGACAATTAAATTCGTGAACTTGCCAATGTGTGCTTACATTGGCAGCGCTGTACAAACAGCTCAGTAAGGTTTTATAACCTTGGTACATCAGTGTCTCATAGCTGTGTTTGTGTCAATGTGTGGTTGTGTCTTGCTGAGTGGTGTTCATTATTGTTGTGTGTTTTGTGTGCCATCGCAAGAATGTCTGAGCTTGGATTAGAGCAATCAACAAACATTCAGTTTCTTGTTAAACTTGGCAAGAGTGGAAGTCAAATCAGGGACATGTTAGTCCAAGTTTATAGGGATAATGCCATGAAGAAAACGGCAGTGTACAAATGGATTAAACGTTTTTCTGAGGGAAGAGAATGTATCATTGATGAAGAGAGGTCAGGGCGGCCAGTAATGAGCAGAACTGATGAAAACATGCAAAAATTCATCGAATGTGCATCCAAATCATCAGCTGACAGTGAGAAGCATAGGAGACCAAGTAAACATAGACAGAGAAACAGTTAGGAAAATCTTAACTGAAAATCTTGGCATGAGAAAGGTGTGTGCAAGAATGGCCCCAAAGGAGCTCACCAATAAACAAAAGCAAAGGAGAGTCAAAGTTTGCCAAGACCTTTTGGAGAGGCAAGATGATGTTTTGGGCCGTGTTATCACTGGTGGTGAAACATGGGTATACCAATACAACCCTAAAACAAAGCATCAAAGTGCACAATGGAAGTCAGCCAATTCTCCACGACCAAAAATGTTCCATCAGTCCAAATCAAGAATCAAAACGATGTTGCTAACCTTTTCTGATATCAGAAGGATTATCCATTATGCATTTGTACCAACTGGACAAACAATTAACCAAGTTTACTATTTGGAAGTGCTGAAAAGGCTGTGTGAAAAAGTTAGACGACCTGAATTTTTCCACCTGAATTCATGGCTCGTGCATCACAATGCACCAGCTCCCATAGCACTGTCTGTGAGGGACTTTTTAGCCAGTAAACAAATAACTGTATTGAAACACCCTCCCTACTCACCTGATCTGGCCTCCAGTGACATATTTCTTTACCCAAAGATAAAGTAAATATTGAAAGGAAGATATTTTGATGACATTCAAGACATCAAGGGTAATGCAATGAGAGCTCTGATGGCCATTCCAGAAAAAGAGTTCCAAAATTGCTTTGAAGGGTGGACTAGGCACGGGCATCTGTGCATAGTTTCCCAAGGGGAGTACTTCGAAGGTGACTGCAATGATATTCAGCAATGAGGTATTTAGCACTTTTTGTAGGATGAGTTCTCGAACTTAATTGCCAGACCTCATATATTCCTCTTAGAGAGTTCTAGTTAAAGGTTCTGAGAAATCCTGCATTAAAAGAAAATCTTTGGGCCAGCCAAGTGGCGCGTTGGTTAAGAGCTGGCTTGGGATGCCAGCTCTGAGCAGCAGGGCCCCTGTTCAGATCCCACATATGAGGGCCAGTGACACTGCCCTCTACAGCTAAGATGGTGAACAACAGCTCCACCTGGAGCTGGGCTGCTGTGAGTCCCGGGACGGCATAGCTGCAGCCCCTGCTGCAGTGGGCTGCCATCGGCTACAGTGAGTGGCCGGCAGCCAGCATGAGTGGCTGGCAGCCGGTGTGAGCTGCCAAGAGCCGCAGTGAGTAGCTGTCCAGAGGCTGGTGACTGATCTGCCTCACCAGGAAGAGTGCATGATAATACCAACATGGACCAGTGAGGCAACATCCTCCACAATTAGACTGAAAAACAAACAAACAAACAAAAAGTATAGGACTTCCGGTAAAATGGCGCAACAGACAGAAGCTGTGCTAACTGCCTCCCAGGATCACACCGAAATTACAAGCAAATTATACAGCATTCAAGCCTGGAGGTCCCCGGAACACTGGAGGAACAGAACCACTAAACGAAGAACTTAAAGAGGAAGCCGCATCGGGTCTGGTAGGACGGGCGGAGACGAGAGAGGGCGAGCCCTGTGAGGGAGGTCCCAGCTGTGGAGAGCCTTCTCTAGTTGGGGGAGAGACCCTCCGGCCGCACACCAAGCTCACCAGCCCAGAGCTCCTTTGCTGGGAAGAGAAGTTCTAAGACAGCTGGGAGTAAATTAGTGAGGATTCTCTTTGCTCAGCTCAGTGAGGCTAAGAGCAGCTGGAGAATCAGTGGGGCCGGCGCCCGGGCTTGCTTGCTGGTGAGCACTTACCTGGTTCCTGGTGGAGGGAGTGGCTGTGTGAGCCGGGAGCCTGCGGGACGGACTGAACTAAGCACCTTTGGTGCAAAGGCTGGAGGTTTTTAGACTATTGCTCCTGTGGTGCGGAGCTTGCACGCGAGTGGTGTGGGGAGGACGCCATTTTATCAGGCTTGAGCCCTCCCACGAAGGATCAGGTCCGAGACCTAATTGGTCTGGTGGAATTGGCGAAGAAGTGCGCGTGCACCTGCGGCCTTAGATCCCCACCCTCCGCCCAGCTGATACTGCGTTGCCAGGGAAACGCAGGGCGGGTGCCCTCCGGCTCCAACGGCTGTTCACTGAGACTGGGGAGTGCGAGAGCCGCCTCAGGTCTCTGCTTTCTGCACTCCGCTTGCAGAGTTGCCAGGGAAACGCCTAGTGGGAGTGATCCAGCTCCAACAGGCTGCTCACTGAGACGCGGGAGCGCACAAGCCGCCTCGGGTCTCTGCTCTCTGCACTCTGCTTGCAGAGTTGCCAGGCTGGTGATTGGTTGTCAGGCTGCTCGGCCTGGTCTGTGAGCGGCTGATTGGGACAGGCTGAGACTGGGAGTTTTCCTGGGAGTGTTGGGCCGTGAGCTGTGTGCCTGTGTGATCCAGCCAGGGCTCTCCTGGTGGTTTATCTAATACATCAAAGCAATCCCAGAGCGACAGCCAGAATGGGGAAACAAAGAAACATGTCACAAGTAAAAGATCAGAAGAAACCTCCAGAAATGGAACCAAATGAAACAGAGGGATCCAACCTTTCAGAGACAGAGTTTAGAACACTGATGATAAGAATGTTTAAGGAACTTAGCGAGGACATAAAGAAGGATAGGGAAACCATAAAAAACAACCTGTTAGAACTAAAGAATACAATAACTGAAATGAAGAACACACTCGAAGGAATCACCAGTAGAGTAGATGAAGCAGAGGAGCGGATCAGCGATTTGGAAGATAAAATAGCAGAACTCACCCAGTTGGCACAGCAAAAAGACCAAAGAATAAAAAACAATGGAAATAGTTTAAGAGCCCCATGGGACAAGGTGAAGCGCAACCACCTTTGAATCATAGGGATACCAGAAGGAGAAGAGAAGAAGCAACGGGTCGAAAAGGTATTTGAAAAAATAATGACAGAAAACTTCCCTACCCTGGTGAAGGAAATCAATATACATGCCCAGGAAGTGCAGAGGGTTCCAAACAAGCTGAACCCAAAAAGGTCCACACCAAGACACATCATAGTGAAAATGGCAAAGGTTAAAGACTGAGACAGAATCCTAGAGGCTGCAAGAGAAAGACAGCAGGTTACATACAAAGGAACTCCTGTTAGACTAACAGCTGACTTGTCTACAGAAACTCTGCAGGCCAGAAGGGAGTGGCAGGAGATACTCAAAGTGACACAAAATAAAGGCCTACAACCAAGATTGCTCTACCCAGCACGGCTATCACTTAAAATTGAAGGAGAAATAAAGAGCTTCTCAGAAAAGAAGAAGCTTAAGGAATTCATTACCACCAAGCCAGCATTGCAAGAAATGTTAATAGGGCTTTTTTAAACAAAAGAAAGGGGTAAACAAAGCTAACCCAGAGAGACAATTTCAGAAGATTGAAGTCATATCAAGCAGATATAAAGGAAAAACTGATGGTTGCTGGCTGGGAGGGAGTGGGGAAGAGGGAGAGGGGGAAGGTTTTGGACAGTGTATGTGGGACTACAATGTTGCCGCAGGGATATGGGGGCAGTTCTGGGAATGTAATTGATAATGTGAAGAGACTATTATGTTGCGAGAAATAAGTCAGTCAGAGAAGGACAGGTACCATGTGATCTCACTTGTGTGTGGAGTCTGAAGAGCTGAGTGAACGATCAAAGTAAACAGACTCGTAGATGTAGTGGAAAAACTGAGGGTTGCTAGTTGGGAAGGGGGTGGGGATGGAGGGGAAAGGGAAGGGATTAGACAGCATAAATAGACAACTACAATATTGCCACAGGGATATGAAACACATTTCGGGGAATATAATAATGTTGTAAAAATTTTGTGGCGTGTCAGATAGTGACATGTCTGGTTAGGGAGACCACTTCATGGATGGAGTAGAGGCTTGATCACTGCACTGTACACCTGAAGCTGATGTTGTATAGTATTGTATGCCAACTGTATCTGAATATGTGGATGGTCATGGGATGTGGAGTATACTGTGGAGGGGAGTCAGGGGAGTTGTGATGGATATGTATGATATGGGGGGGGAGTGGGGTGGCGAACTGGGGGAGGGGGGTTTCACTTTGGGGGGTAAAGAGTATAACTATTGCATTGTGTTGTACACCTGAAACTAATAAAATTAAATTAAATTAAAAAAAAAAAAGTATAGCAACTTGTCTGTTCCCCTTCCCCGGTTTCCCAATGTTGTTCCCCTCCCCTAATTCCCCAATAAAATATTTTTTAAAACAAGAAAAACTTGTTTAACCTGGCATTTCCCAAACTTACTTGACCATGATGCCTTTTATTATCATAAACCTATTAATATGTCATAGAAAGGGTATAATAATAGGAATATATTTAGAAAATAATCCTCTATATTAATATGTTGTTGGTGTTTATTTATCATATTGTTGAACTTTTTTCTATTTCTAATTAATTAAGATTTTTTAAGAATCAGGGATATATTTGGATATACTTAAAAATCAGGGATATAACTGATTGTGGTGAAGGGTAAATACTCTGATGAAAACAAAAATACGGTGCAATTCCATGTTTTTAAAAATAAATTGTTCAACTTGTTAATGTGTTATTATTTGTGACCTAAATATCTTTATAATAAGACATCTACCAATAAAACTTAGCTGACAAATCCTGAGTCAGAAAACAGAGTAAAATATAGCTCGGTTCTCTTGTTAGAATCTTAAAAAAAAAATTGTTTGACAGAAATATTTGGAGACACTAGCAGGTCAAATGTGACTTGTAAAGCAACCTTCAGCAGTTATAGTTCAGATTCTGTTTTAAATGATTTCCTCATCAATCTGGCATCCTCCTTGTCACACATATGATTCACTCACCATTATCTGGCAGTGGATTCACTGCAGTGTGGATTTATTTGTGAGATTCTGAGCCCATCTTCATCACCTCACACCAGACGGCTGAGCAGTACCCTGACCCTGGGACACTGGAAACACACTAAGAACATCTGAATCTGCTCAAATTTGACCAAAGCAGCCTTCATTCTCATATTTATACAAATTAAAGCCAATAGAACAAATCTTCACCTTTATAGAGATAATGTTTCCAGAAGGTAGTTTGTTTATGTACCAACTCACTTGACCCTACTATTACCACTCTTGCCTGTTTCTTCCTCATAACTTCCTTACTGCCTTGGGAACCTCTAACTTCTCTACAGAGTTTTAAATCAAATCAAGCCCAAATGGAATCTTTTAAAAGCTGGAATGAGTATGATCCAGCAGTAATAATGTAAGGTACGAATCATTTGTTTTAAAGATTGTATCAGATATTATAGAATGTCCCACTGGGGCAAAGCAGCTTAGCACAGAATTAGCAATCAAGGCTTTCTGCCAGCCTTCTGAGCAGCTGTTCAAACTTCTTTGGAACCTTAGCATGAGGAAGGCTGCATGCAGCAACGATAAAAGATAGTGGTTCATCTGAAATGCATTTATGGCTATGAAAAGCACAGCAAAGGAAAGAATGCCCTAGGGGGTTAGAAGGGCCAGTTAATAAAGCTTCCCAGAATTATCTCAGGGCCTGTCAGGGAAGGTTACAAAGGAGGTTTCCCCAACAGCTGCCAGAGACTGAAGTGGAGCTGCCAAGAGTAAAAGGAAGTAAACAAAGTGTGGAGGGACCCAAGGGATCTCTCTCTTGTAGGCTCAGAGTGAGGAAATGGAGATAGGCACTAACCTTCCAAGTAGAGGAATATGAGAAGACATGGAATGGGTTGAGCCTTGTGCGATCAATGTAGTCTGTACAGAAACAAGAAGATGTATTCCATAAGGCGTGAAGTACTCATTACAGTGACTCCAAAGAATAGCTTCTCAACTGCTCCTTTAGATGAGATAATACTGAATTTCCACATGTTCTAAGAAACTGCATTTGCAGGAGACACTAAAATGTATGAGTTGAAAGTCAAAGAAGGCAGCATGGAGAATTCCAAGTAATTAATACTCTTAAAGATTGACAAGCATTTGAGTCAAGTTCACAATAAATTCAGAAAAGTGCATTCAGGAATTTCAGAAGACATCAACTATTATCAATGAGTTACTTTTGTCTCCACTTACACTGGCCAAGTGATTTATCTTCTCTCATTCCTCTTTCTCATAATCTTCCAAGTCATTCATAAGCCAAATATGTTACATTTAAATTTACAGAGATTTATGATACAAACTTTCACAATAAAATGTAAATCTATGTTGATTATCTTTCCATAATTAAGTGTTCAGTAGTAACTTTAGACATACTGTAGAAATAATGTATAGAAAGTTCAATGCATTTATTCTCTGAGGAGATATAAATCTAAGATTGCTCCAGAGAGCTGCCACTGTCTTCTAATGTATTACAAAACAGTGTTGGTAACTGCTATGCATTTTAAAGACTGTTTTGTTACCAAAAAAGCTGGATAACTGGATATTAGGCCACTGAAGGAGACCAAAAGTTTTGCCTTTCAGGATATGGAGTTTAAGCTGGTGATTAAGAAAAGACTCGGAAAGAATCTTTGACCCTCCCTGTGTCCTGCCTAAGAGATTCAGAGGGAAAAACCTGCTCCAGGAAGGGAACCTAAACATAATCACCTTAGCATTAGACAGACGGCTCCAAACGGGAGCCGGTTGACTAACTTTCCCACCAGCCCTTGTATCCCGTTGTTTTCTGAGTCATCTAGCAAAAATTTTCCTGCCATGTGGGTTCCACTCTTCCTCAATTACCTGCAAATCATCCATTCTTACTTTTGAAATCTCAGACCCTTACCCCCCCACTTTCCCTTTTCTTCGAAGTAACATATATACCGAAATTTATCCCACTGTTTTTGGAATTTTCATGCTTATATGAATTCCCCTTGCATACCCATTAAAATTTGATTTCTCCTGTTAATTTGATTATCAGCCCAGCTAGAAGAACTTATAGAAGGAGGAAGGAAAAGTATTTTTTAGCCCCAACACCATGCTCCCTAAAGTTAATAAAACAGAATTTTTTTTTTAAAGATGTTATTGGGGAATTGGGGGGAGGGGAACAGCATTGGAGAATCCGGGAAGGGAAACAGACAAGTTGTTGTCCTTTTGTTCTTCAGTCTAATTGTGGAGGACGTTGCTTCATTGGCCCATTTTGGTATTATCATTGCGCTCTTCCCAGGTGAGGCAGTCGCTCACCAGTCATTGGATGGCAGCTCACAGCAGCTGCTGGCTGCTCATGCTGGCTGCCAGCCACTCCCTGTAGCTTACAGCAGCCCACTGCAGCTCCACTGCCGCCTATGCCATCCCCGGCGACTCACAGCAGCCCAGCTCCAGGTCAAGCTATAGAGGGCTCAGCGTCACTGGCCCTCATGTGGGATCCGAACAGGGGCCCTGCTGCTCAGAGCTGGTGTCCCAAGGCAGCTCTTAACCAATGTGCCACTCAGCCAGCCCAAAATAGAAATATTTTTAAATTCCAATATATATAGTTCATATTACTTTCTACATCTTAATATTAGCCTGATATGGACTCCTAACTAACTAAATAAATTGATAATCTTACCAGGGTGATGATAATATGTTAACATTAGGATATTAATCCAATAAGAAATCAGAACAAGGTAAAAACCTTTGTGCTGTATATTTCTATTGTGTATCTATAAAGATCATTTCTTTATATACAAGAATGTTCAGCTTGTATCAATATAACAGATTCCCTTAACATTAGGACCCCACACTCCAAAACCCCCAATATCAGATCAACATATTACCATCATCTAAGCTTATCATCGATGCTATTTCTGCACCTTAAAGAGGCCCCCTACTTTAAAATTCTCACAGTGCCTCCTGGATCAGTCCTGAAATCCTCCAACCTCTTTATACTTCAGCTCAATTTTCATGTACTTTATCAAGTCTTCCAGTGAGTCCTAGCCTATACTTAACTTTCCACAACTTTGAATTCCTCCAGCACTTATTAATAATTTATATCACAATATCATAATCTTGCTCATATGTAGGAATTATTCTATGGGAATGATGTAAAAAATAAAGCTTTTTCTTACAACTAGACCTCAGATTCCTCCAAGGGAGGGCTCAAACAGTGCATTTGATCTTCCATAATATCTACTTCAGTGCTATCATTCAGCCAAAAGGACTTACTGGTTATTTCTTTGCATTCTTGACACTATACAATGTATTATGGGTATAGATTATTGTCTATGCATAGAGTAGGCTATGAATAAATGTTTCTTGTACAAATGAGTATGCAGAATAATGGGTTGTGTTTAGCCACACTGTGGATCTTTCTTGGATTTGGCTATCTTTCCCCTGGGCTCTAGAATTTCTGTGGAAGGGCTATCTTTCCAAGTATAGTCTTTTCCAATACATCTTCTAATACAGACAGAAGTTTGCATCTCTTACCACTAAATTATCAGCATCTCAGTTCAACAATTATAAGCACTTCAAATGTGTGGGTGACACCGAAATCAAATTATAAATAAACTCTGATCTGCTAGTGAGAAGGAATAGAACGGGCACTGGCTAAAAGGCAGGAATCTGGGCTCCGTCATTATGTTGTATGATAATTGGACAGAACGCTTGGTCTATTCACACTTGTTTCTCACATATTCACCTTCTAAACCCTTCAGTATGGTGTGTGGACCAGCAGCACGGGCATCACCTAGGAGCTTGTTAAAAATGCAGAATCTCAGGCCCCACCTTAGGCTTACTAGATTATGGATGAAAGTCTACATTTTAACAGATTTCCCAACTGATTTGTATAGACACTGAAGTTTAACAGACACTATCCTGGAATATGAGATTTTTTTGAGGACAGAGACTGTGGTATTCACCATTGTATCCCCTAACATCTATAAATGAACTTAGAGCATACTAGGGATTACCAGGAAAATGACATTGAACACTTTGGCTCTTTGTCTTCCTGAAGGAATGAATTCAATCAAGAGACAGAAATTTATGCAGCATGAACAGCAGAAATTTATTAGTAAAAGAAAGTCCACTCTGAGACATGGAGTGGGTTGACCCAAAGGAGGGAAGCAGCCTCGCCTTACATTGTATGACGGCTTTTCTTTCTATGGGTAGAATTGCCTTCCCCTCTCCCTTCTCTGATCTCTCCTTCTCACCCTGAGGTGTCTAGTCCTCTGTCATTTAGCAATGCATTTCTTTGATTTAGGGGCATGGGTAAACACACCTCTTTGATTTAGGGGCATATGTAAACACACCCTTTAGGGGTGTATGAAAGCCTGGAATCCTGCTGGGCTAGTATGGTATTGGCGTCCCTGACAAACAGGATGTATCCCCCCATTCTCTGACTTCTAACAACACATCTCTGATTTAGAGGTAGGTGTAAGCCTGGGGTCCTTCTGGGCAGCTGCGAGGGGTCTTGACCCAAGTAGGAGCTGCAGCAAGGGGTTTACTAGCTGGGTTTAAATCTCTCCTTCTCCTGCACATCTATATCTATCCACCTACTCTATCAGCAGGCATTCAATAATTTGTCCAAAGGATTAATGAAATGTAAAAAGAAAGGGCTAAGTTTGTTTGGTCCTTTCCAAGTCCAATAGTCTGTAATTATAGGCCAAGCTTAAATCGGTTGATTTCAACATAGACAATTTGGGACTTCAGACTAAATCCTGCTTGGAGGCTAATGTCTCTGACCTATTTTTCCATCTGCTAAATGATAAATTATATGCCAACTCATAGCACAGTATTCTTTTTTCTTTTTTTAGCTGAAATTATATGCCAACTCATAGCACAGTATTCTTTTTTTTTTTTTTTTAGCTGAGCCATCCTGCCACCTGTTGGCAGCTCAATGGCAACTCAGCTTGGGCTGGCATTGAACTGCTGTTGCTCATAACTCAGCTCGCACTCTTGAGCGAGCTCTTAACCAACTGAACCACTCGGCCGGCCCCCACAGTATTCTTGATTAAATTAGATAAAAAACACTATAGGGTGAAGTGTGTGAGGGGTGGCAGTGTGCATGGGTGTTCCTTTTATAATCAATTTTTGTATATGTTCACTGAAATCTTGGATCTTGGCATTAAAAATATTCAGTAAGTTTTTAGAAGTGGGAAAAATAAGTTGTCCTGGCCAGCTGTTTTTATAGCTCCTGTCTAGTAGCGGGCTTTAAATAATAACTACAGAAAGAGAATGTACACCATTAATTACAGATACTGTCAAACCATGTGCACTGAATTTCTTGCCCTTCTTCCACTACTTATCTCTTGCTTTCAGAGAATTTAAATAATCTTATACCCACTCCTGGGCTTCTAACTGTCCCAACTCACTTGGCTTTTCACTTTTCTCTAAATATAAATCACGTCAGCTCATATAGCCTCTAACAAGATTCAGTTATTTCAGTAGCATTCTAAGTAAAAACAAAAAATGCAGAAATGTTCATATTGCAATAACATCTTCTAATATGATTCTGCCACTGCAGTTTGAAAAAGAGGTTTTGTTACCCAATTACCAATAATGCTGAACAGAAAATACCTATATATGGGAACACTGGGTGGCAGATTTGCAAGCATCCAAAACACATAAAGGTTTTCATTTATTATTGCAAAGTCCTAATAAATTCTCTACTTTAATTGCTAGTTGGATTTATTGAATAAGTTGATTCCCTACAAAACTGAATGTTAAATGTGCTCCTTGCATAATTTCTACAACTAATTATGGTGCCTTTCGGAAAGTCTCCAGCAAATTCCCCTCACCTGACTTTCTGAATGTTCTAACCCTTTATCATTTCTGAATGACTGAACTGCCCGCCTGTGTGAATCTGTGGAAACATCTGGTGTTATGAGCAGTGTTGGCCAGAGAAGCAGTGATGGAAATGGGAAAAAAAAAAAGCCCCATATGTGTCCTATAAAAAACACTATTGCTATTTCAGAGCATAAGGATGAAAGTTAGGATATGGCAAGTTAGGATAATCTTTCTATAGAATGAGGCTCTCTGTCTCTTTTTGTCTGCCAATAAAACGGAATTATGGGATTAACTACCATGTTCCCTGCTCCTATCCTAAGCAGTCTTAACATTTGTAATACAAGCACCTCAACTGTTTATGTCTGATGTTATTATGAACACTCCTATAAGTGACTTATCACTGATATCAGCCTGATAATAAATCTCATGGATGAAAATAATGATGTTTATTTATCTACCACGATTTTAGCAGAATCTGTGCTGGAATGTATAATAACTAATAGTTATAAAAACTTGCTGGGGGAAAGATTTAACCCAGATTGCCACAAATGGATTAAAACCTGGCTTAAAAAGTAAGTCATCTACTAATTCTACACATAGCATTATTCCCCCATTTTTAATTCATTAATAATGAATATAACAAGAGTGATTGAGACTCTCTTCTTTTGACACTTGAAATGTTTCTGAGATATACATAAACAAGAAACTAAAAAACCAAAACAAAACAAAAACAGTGGCTCCACAAACCCGGTCAATTCACCCAAGAAACATTAGGTGCCCTGAGTTATTCAAGTACAGGTTTCCTGTATTTAATTTTATGTGGCAGCTTATGTATCTGTGCCATCCCCACTCCAAGAAGTCAAACACCCGAACTCACCAGTAGCCAAAGATGTTTAAAACTGCCTGGTATGGTCTATTTAAGTACAACCCTGACAAGACATACAAAATAGTATACTCATTTCCAAGGGCTACTAAAAAAGTACCACTAACTGGGTGACTTAAAACCCCAGAATCTTTTTTTCCTGTGCAGCCTCTTCATTTTTTTTTTCAGTTAAAGTTGACATACAATATTATATTAGTTTCAGGTGTACAATACAGTGATTACTCATTTACATAATTTATAAATTTATCACCTCATATGTCTAATACTCACCTGATACCATACACAGTTATTGCAATATTATTGACTATATTCCCTATGATGTACTTTACATCCCTGTACCTATTTTATAACTGCCTATTTGTACTTCTTAATCCCTTCTCCTTTTTCACTTGGTCCCCTAATCCCCTTCCATCTGGCAACCATCAATTTGTTCTCTGTATCTATGAGTTTGTTTGCTCATTTATTTTATTCCTTAGATTCCACGTATAAGTGAGATCATGTGGTATTTGTCTTTCTCTGTCTGAGTTATTTCACTTAGCATAATACCCTCTAGGTCCATCCATATTGCAAATGGCAAGATTTCATTCTTGTTTTATGACAGAGTAATATTCTAGTGTGTGTGTATGCACGTGTTTGTGTGTGTACTCGCACACGTTGGACAATTAAGTTCACAAACTCATCCTAGAAAAAGTGCTACATACCTCATTGCTGACTATCACTATGGTCACCTTCCAAGTACTCCCCTTGGAAAGCTATGCACCGATGCCAATGTCTAGTCCACACTTCAAAGCAATTTTGGAACTCTTTTTCTGGAATGGCCATAAGAGCTGTCATCATATTACCCTTGATGTCCTGAATGTCATCAAAATGTCTCCCTTTCGATATTTCCTTTGTCTTCAGGTAAAGAAAGAAGTCATTGGGGGGCAGATCAGATGAGTAGGGAGGGTTTCCAATACAGTTATTTGTTTACTAGCTAAAAACTCCCTCACAGACAGTGCCGTGTGAGCTGGTGCATTGTCATGATGCAGGAGCCATGAATTGCTGGCGAAAAGTTCCGGTCATCTAACTTTTTCACTCAGCCTTTTCAGCACTTCCAAATAGTAAACTTGGTTAAATGTTTGTCCAGCTGGTACAAATTCATAATGAATAATCCCTCTGATATCAAAAAAAAAGATTAGCAACAAGTTCACGAACTTAATTGTCATATATATATATATATATATCTCACATCTTTTTTATCCAATAGTCTATTGATGGACACATAGGATACTTCCACATTTGGGCTATTGTAAATAATACTGCAGTGACTGTTGAGCTTCATATATCTTTTCGAATTAGTGTTTTGGATTTCTTTAGATAAATACCCAGAAGCAGAATTGCTGGGTCATATGTAAGACTGCAGAATCTTATTCTTTCACAGTTCTGGAGGCTAGATGTCTGAAATCAAGGTATTGGCAGGGTCATGCGCCCTCTACAGGCTTCATCGGTGGATACTTGCTCACTTCTTCAAACTTCTGCTAATGCCACACTTTCCTTGGTTTGTGGCAGCGTAATTTCAATTTCTGCCTCTCTTGTCACATGGTTGTCTTCGTTGTGTTGGCCTGTGTCCAAATTTTCCTCTTGTAAGAAAACTGTCACACTGCATTAGATCCCACCCTCATTATGACCTCATCTTAACTTTATTACATCTGCAAAGACCCTATTTCCAAATAAGGTCAATTTCACAGGTAGCAGGGATTAGCCTTTAACATATCTTCAGTGGGGGTAGGGCGGCACAATTCAACACATAACACTGGGAAAAATGGTGTCTGAATGCCTCTTTAAGGTTCTAGCTTTCCTTAACTCTTCTATTCAAATGTTGAAAAAGAAATCTAATGCCATTCTATATTATTAATTTGGATATATTATTGGTAAAACACTGGCTAAATCTGATACACAGTAAAGACAAGCACAAAGGTTCAATTTACTTATCTTTGAAAAATTCCACTTTGTAAGTATCTTCCACACTCCACACTGGATAAATACATATCTTCAGAACTAGCATGAAGTACACAAGTCATTAAAGACCCAAAATCACAGATGTCACTGTCTCCATGAGGTCAGTGCCTTTAAGCAGACAGTCTGCTACAATCTGTACCAACTGACATTTCCAGGTGGTGGACAAACGAAGCCCCAGGGAAGCTACATTGCTTCAAACTAGCCGCAGGGTAACACATATCACAGAAATCGACTTTTTTTTTAATTTGATTTTCCCCCTTAGGTGATCTAGGTGATTCTTAATTGCCTTCCTTCTCCATAAATTTGTCCCTGGGAAAAGTGAGCAGGACAGGGTTTCTGTTATTTGGAGAGATTCTAATATTTATGTGGATATGGATGGTGGATGAAATTGCTGCCCTGATTGTGGAATGACAACCAGTCACAGTGGCAGGATTGTATAGGGGTGTCTTAAGGAAAGTACAACAGCTAGGACAATCTCTGTTATAGGCTAGTGATACACTCTTGTAAAAGAAAATGATGAATTGATTCCACACTGTCAGAACAATGCTTTTCTTGAATCATTTTTGGAAGACTTTGCTGCTAGACCTTATTTACTTAAATGCAAAACAAGGTAAGCAGATGGCAATGACATTTGCTGTCCTATAGTTAGGAATGATATACCAGGTCCCTTGCACCTAAATCTTTCTAAGCCTTTTAACTCTCAAATTTATCTTTAAAGCTACCCCAAACTCTGAGATCAATTATGCTCCTAGGCAGGGAAAGACAGGGAGCCTTAGGACAGCCAGCAGCTTACCTGCTCAAAAGCAAGCTGCCTTCCTGGTGTCCCCATGCTGACCTGTACTCTTGTTCTCACCCTGTTTTTGTGTATCAGATTCTAATAGGTGCTTAGTTCCTGTAACTAGATCTTAGTCTTCTGCCTGAGTACCTAAGGCTCTGCCTGGCTTTCTACACTATTCCTCCAACTCCAGGATTATGACTCATCACTGAGTCATACTAGAACCTGGGCTCCATCCAAGATTCTGGGTCCCAGTGTTGCCTACTGAAAGTTTACCTGGGGCCAACTGACTGCTGTACCTGTCTGTATTGTCTGTCAAAACTTAGTGGCAGACCTCCTTGGATCGCAACTTATACTCTCGTATCCCATATATCTGTCCTGCCCTTCTAGCAATGAGTCAGATATGGTTTCTGATCAACCTTGGTCTGACACATTCTCAACTCCAGTTATGATGTGGGACAATAGTTTCTTAAAAGATAATTCCAAATAAGCAAACGATCAAACTATAAGCACCCCATAGAAATAATAAGCATAGTTACATATTAACTTGCATCAGCAGTTAATTGGAATACTTCTCACATTGTCTCCTATTACTTTTATTGTATATTTTGAAGGCTTATGACTTCTATTTCCCCCTAGGTAACGTAGGTGCTTCTTAATTCCTTCTTTCTTCTTTTTTCTTCTAGCAGTGGATATAGGACCAAGACTGTGTTTATCTGTTTTTTTTTAGGATTCTTCATTTCAAAAATTGTTTCCAACCTAAATCTTCATGGGATGTCTCCGATTTTATACAGGTTTCATACTGATATTAGAAACTTTTTATGTTTAATTATTACTATCAGCACTATCAGATGCAAGAGCATTTAGTTAATAGGAAACCCCCTGTTGTGGACTGAACTGAGTCCCTCCAAATTCTTTATGTTGAAGTCCTAACTCCCAGTATCTCAGAATGTGGCTATATTTGAAATAGGGACTGTCCAACGACAATTAAGGTATGTGAGGTCAAAAGGGTGGGGCCATAATCTAATATGATTGGTGTCCTTGTAAGAAAAGGAAGAGACACCTGGGATGTGCACTTACAGAGAAACGGCCATGTGATGACACAGAAAGAAGATGGCCATCTACAAGACGAGGAGGGATGCCTCAGGAGAAAGAATCCTGCTGACATCTTGGTCTAGGACTTGTAGACACCAGAACTGTGGGGAAGTAAACATATGTTGTTTAAGCCACCCAGTCTGTGGTATTCTGTGATGGGCAACCCTGGCAGCAAATACATATCCTTTAACAACAAAACTCTCAGGTCAAGAACAAAGAGAAAAGAAGATGAGCTTTATATTTTAAAATCTTGTATTATATTTTAAAATATATCAAGTTATATTTTAATATCTTGTTCTTTATATTTGATGCTTTCCTAGAAAGTAAAACACGAGCAGTTACAATTTGTATTAAAAATAATCTACAGTAAAACCTTGTATTGAGAGTAAGGTGATTTCCAAGTGTTCTGCAAGACAAGCAAACATTTCTGATATATTTTAACGTGGTAAACGAGTGATGCCTTGCAATCCGAGTCATTTGTTTCCGGAATGAATTATGATCATAAACCAAGGTATTACTGTATTCTAATATATACAGAAGAATCCACACCAAGACTTGTAGGAGGGGCAGGGACACTGGTAGCAGTTGAGAATCCAGAGGGATATCATAGCTACAGAGGTACCCCTTGGGAGTGAAGGGTCCCAGCCCTACACCAGGCTTCCCAGCCCAGGGTTCCAGTGCCAGGAAGAGAAGTCCCCATAAATTCTGGCTGTGAAAACCAGCAGAGATTATGGCTGAGTGAGACAGAGGGTGGCTGGGGTCCCAGGCCTTCCTATTATAAAAGGGCCTATGCATGGACTCACTGTCAGACTTATTTGCTCTAAGATCTGCCGGGATGAGCCTCAAGAGGTGCCATGGACATATGGGGAGGAACTGAGTTGTGAGGCTTCAGGAAAAGGACTGGGGCAGCGACTTTCTCCCAGACAGAAGTGCTGGAAGAAGCCATTGTTCCTTTGTGGAGCCCTCCTCCTTCCCAGAGGGCAGAAAGAGGCAACCACCATATCTGAGTCTCCATCAAATGGGCTAACACCCTTTGCCCTGCCCTGGTAATTCTCTGAGACCTTCCCTCTCCCTGCTTATAGGCACACCCAATCTGTTTCCAGTAGCTTTCCCATACAAATGGCTTGACTTTGATCATGCTGCCAACTTTCCTAAAATCTCTCAAAGGTTGACAAACACCAAACAAGCAGAATCTGGCCTTGGTGTGCCCAAAAACCTCTTGTTAAGCAGCCCTAAGCCTGACACCAGCAGCAGCCACCTTCAGTGTGTAGGTTAGCCTCTCAAAGCACCTCCAAGTCCAGTGAAAGTGGAAGTCATCTGCTGATTGCTTTATGGCTTCACGCCAGGTGGCCCTGGGCAGGGCACAGGTGGAGGCTGAACTTAGCCTACAGAAGGGCCCTCCCAGATGGCTAAGGGACCAGCACACCAGGTGACTGTCTTTGGACCACACCACAGCACTGCTGGGCCACCTCCATGGACGACACACCCTAAGGGCAGACTGGGCAGGCACAAGAGCCCTGCTAAAGCTAATCCTGATCCATAGGGTCAGCCTCTGCACAGTAACCCCTCCACTGTAGTTACAGCCAGTCCTCACAACCAGTCAGCCTGAGGGTCAATCCCTCATACTGACCTGCAAACAGCAACCAAGGCTCAACTACAACAGGAGGGCAAACACAGCCCACACAAGGGACACACCTGGAGCACCCAGCTCAGGTGACCAGGGAGACTGTGCCCCTTGGCCCCACAGGACACATACTACATAAGGTCACTCTACTAAGACCAGGAGACATAGTATTCCACATGAGAATCCTTCATAGAAACAAACACAGGGAGGCAACCAAACTGGGGAGACAAAGAAACATGTCCCAAATAAAATATCAGAACAAAGCTCCAGGAAAATAACTAAACAAAATGGAGACAAGCAATCTACCAGACGCAAAGTTCCAAAAACTGGTTATAAGGATGCTCAATGATCTCAAGGAAGACTTCAACAAAGAGATAGGAAACATAAAAATGGAAATAGGAAACATAAAAAAGAACCAGTGAGAAATGAAGTATATAATAACTGAAGTAAAGAATACATCAGAGGGACTCAACAGTTGATTAGATGAAGCAGTTTCAAATAAGCGATTTAGAAGATAAGGCACCAGGAAACACCCAATTAGAACAGCAAAAAGAATCCAAAAAAAATTAGCATAGTTTAAGTGGCTTCTGGGACAACATCAAATGTACCAAAAATTGCATCATTGCGGTACCAGAAGGAGAAGGGAGAGAACAAGGAACTGAAAACCTATTTGAAGAAATAATGACAGAAAACTTCCCTAACCTGGTGAGGCAAACAGACATATAAGCCCAGGAAGCAGAGAGAGTCCCAAACAAAATGAGCCCAAAGAGGCCCACACGGAGACACATCATAATTAAAATGCCAAAGACATTTAAAAGACATGTTAAAGACAAAGAGAGAATCTTAAAAGCAGCAAGAGAAAAGCAATTAGTTACATATAAGCTAGCTCCCATAAGAGTGTTGGTTGATTTCTCAACAGAAACATTGCATGCCAGAAGGGATTGGCACGAAGTATTCAAAGTGATGAAAAGTAAGGACCTACAACCAAGATTACTCTACCCAACAAGGCTATCATTTAAAATCAAAGGACAAATGAAGAGCTTCCCAGAAAAGTTAAAGGAGTTTATCACCACCAAATCAGTATTACAAGACATTTTAATAGGACTTCTTTAAGAAGAAGATGGGGAAAAAAATTTTGAATCTATGAATAATAAAATGGCAACAACTACGTATCTACCAATAATTACTTTCACTGTAAATGGATGAAATGCTGCAATCAAAAGATATAGGATGGATGAATGGATAAGAAAACAAGACCTTTACATATGCTGCCTAGAAGACACTCACTTAAGATCAAAAGACACACATAGACTGAAAGTAAAGGGATGAAAAAAAGATATTTCATGAAAAGAAAAAAAGCAAGCTTAGGTAGCAATACTTACACCAGACAAAATAATCTTTAAAACAAAGGCTATAGCAAGAGACAAAAAGATTTTGTGTATCCATATATTCATTACAGCATTTACAATAGCCAAGATATGGAGACAACCTGGGTGTCAATCATTAGATGAACGGATAAAGAAGAGGTGGTTCATATATACAATGGATTGTTACTCAGCCATAAAAACAGAAGAATGAAATCCTGTCATGTGCAACAATATAGATGGACCTAGAGGGTATTGTGCTGAGAGGAGTAAGTCAGACAGACAAAAACAAATGCCATATAATTTCACTTATATGTGGAATCTAAAGAACAAAATAAATGAATAGGCAAGACATAAACAGACTCATAGATACAGATAACTATTTGATGGTTGTCAGATGGGAAGGGGTTTGGGGGATGGGCGGATAATGTGAAGATATTAAGAAGTACAAATTAGTAGTTACAAAATAGTCACAGGCATGTAAAATACAGCATAGGAAATATAGTCAATAACATTGTAATAACTACATACTGTGTCATATGGTACTAGGTTTATTGGAGTGATCACTTCATAAGTTATATAACTATCTAATCACTATGTAGTACACCTAAAACTGATATTGTATGCCAACTGTAATTTAAAAATAGAAAAAAATTTATAAAGAATAATACATTCTAATTATAATTTTCAAACACTAGTTATAGCTGGAAGTTTTAGAAAGAAAGTCAATTAATAGCCATGAAACCTGACTATAATATGTTTAGCCAATTTACCAATCATGAAACCTTGTGCAGGTCACAACCTCTCTGAACCTTTATTTATTTATCTAGAAAAAGGGGTTAATAATCCCTGTCTTGATCACCACAATAAGTGTTATGAGGATGAAAAGTGAGAGGGTGTGAAAGTACTTTGAAGTTGCAAAGTTCTACAAAAATATAAGGTTTTCATTTTAGTAAAGTTCAAGGATTGACAAACATTTATAAGGAGGCCTTTTTGTCCCCCACCGCCTGCCATATTCATCACGTGTTGAAGAATAACTGTAAGATAACACATTATATACCAAACAAAAACAGCAGGGAAAATAGACCGATGAAGCCCACAGTCATGTGATATACTTTAATAGTTAAAAGTACCAGCTTTGACCTAGGAAAGCCTACGTTTAAGCTCTGCCACTTCCTCTGTGACTAATGTAATTCTTTTTTTTTTTTAAGATTTTTTTGGGGAATTGGGGGAGGGGAACAGCGTTGGGGAACAGAAAAGTTACTCTTCTTTTGTCCTTCAGTCTAGTTGTGGAAGACATTGCTTCACTGGCCCATGTTGGTATCATCATTGCGCTCTTCGCAGGTGAGGCAGATCGGTCACTGGCCTCTGGATGGCCACTCACAGCAGCTCTTGGCAGCTCACACTGGCAGCCAGCCACTCACTGTAGCCTATGGCAGCCCACTGCAGCAGGGGCTGCAGCTATGCCATCCGAGGGACTCACAGCAGCCCAGCTCCAGGTGGAGCTGTTGTTCACCATCTGAGCTGTAGAGGGCAGTGTCACTGGCCCATATGTGGGATCCGAACCGGGGCCGCTGTCATCCCAAGCCAGCTCTTAACCAACATGACACTCAGCCAGCCCCTAATGTAATTCTTTGAGCCTTAGTTTCCTCACCTATAAAATGGAGAAAATAATATTGGGTTATCAGAAAAGACATGACATATTTTTCTATGTTTTCCATTGTAAAAATGTGTCATGATTTTTCCAACAATCCAATAGTTACTGCAGAGGTTACTTACCACAGTAATTGACATAATAATGAATGTAAAGGACATAACACATTAGCACAATATATGGTAAGCACTCAATAAATGTTTGTTATCATTATTGATAATATTATTCTTATGACTAAAAACCCAGACATTATTCAGGAGGTTGTGTGTGCTCTCACGCTTTCCCAAAGCACAACTGCACTATGTCTAAAGACCTTCAACTCTTACAGATAAGCCCTGCAGAATAACTAAAGAAATTCAGGGCAGCAGGATGGCTCAGTTGGTTGGAGTGCGTGCTCTTAATAATAAGGTTGCTGGTTCGCCTCCTGCGTGGGATGGTGGACTGTGCCCCTCCCACCCCACAACTAGACTGAGCATGGCAACTGGACTTGGAGCTGGGCTGTGCCCTCCGTAGCTGGGTTTGAAGGACAACAATTTGACTTGGAGTTGGTGGGTCCTGGAAAGAACATATTGTTCCCTGAAAAGGCACATTGTTATCCAATAAAGTTTGAAAAAAAAATTGTTAAACAAAAAAAAAAGAAATACAAAACCTAGGAAGGGAAGCTTGTTCAAACAGAAAAAATGCATGTGGTTTCGTTTTCCTGAAAATCTGAGTTTATAATATCAAGCCGAATTGAGTAACACAACCCAACTTCGGATTCTACATGAGTGGGGCCAGATGGCCACGCATCAATTGCAGTGAATTTGATCAGATGGTCACAGGTCAGCATTTGAGTGCTGAGGTTCAGACTGAGTTTAAATAATGAAGCAGCAGAATTGAGGCCAGGAGATGAGGAAAAGGAGAACAGATGGGGCGGTTCACACAGAAGTGTAGCCAGGGTAGGATGCAAAAGGTGCCTGTGTGATGGTCTGCTTTTTGTGCAGATTCAAGCTTCCTTGTGTGTGCGAGTGATTCAAGACTCACAGGAGTATGCAGTATCAGTGAAGGGGACTGTGTTTGTCAGGTACCTGACTGCACAAAGGCTCTTGATAAACGGGGAATCCTAAGAGTTCTAAAACCGCCATCACTGTTTTTGCAGATGTATGGGGGGTCTGAAAAATTAACTTGTGGATGTCCAGGCAGTGTGTTGATCAGGCACAGTCTAGGCCTGAGGTTCTAGAGCAGGGGTCAGCAAATTGTGAGAGGGAAGAGTTGCCAGGGATCAGCAAACTGCGGCTCTCGAGCCACAGGCTCTGAAGTAAAATTGAAAATGAAAATAAAACTATTATGGTTTCATTTATAAAATTTTTAATAGGATATTGTTCGCATAATGGTGATTATGTAAAAATATATTTATGGCTCTTGAATAATTTTTAAATTGTTGTGAGGGACAGGATTGGCTCTTCCGGGGTTGGCAAACTTTTGAGACGGAACGTAGCCAAAGAGCCGCATGTGACTTGCGAGCCTCACTTTGCCGACTCCCTGGGCTAGGGGAGAGGACATGCCGGAAAAGAAGAGAGAGGCCTTGATGAAAATAATGTGTAACACAGAGTGTTTATCATATGTCATTGTAAATCCACAGGATTATCTAATTTACTCCTCCCAACATTCCTGTGAGGTAGGTATTATTATGGTCCTTATTTTCCAGGTGGTAACCCAAGGCACAGTGGGCCTAAGTGACTAGTAAACAGTGAATTTAGGATTTAAAATGAAGCAGTTGATCCCCCATTTCCCTAGCACCAATACTGAGCATGTGCCTCAACAGCTGCTTAATCGATGAGTAAATAAATGTTCAATATTAAAAGGTGGTAATTGGGCTGGCCGAGTGGCGCATTGGTTAGGAGTTGGCTTGGGATGCCAACTCTGAGCAGCAGGACCCCTGTTCAGATCCCACATGAGGGCCAGTGATGGAGCTGGGCTGCTGTGAGTCACCAGCTATGGTGTAGGCTGCAGTGGGGCTGGCCGGCAGCTGGTGTGCACTTTTGTGAACGGCCCTGAGCCCACATGAGTAGCCATCCAATGGCCGGTGAGCAACTGCCTCACCCGGGAATGATAATACCAACATGGGTCAGTGAAACGACGTCCTCCACAACTAGACTGAAGAACAAAAGGACAGCAACTTGTCTGTTCCCCTCCCCCAATTCCCCAATAAAACCTTTAACAAAAAAATAAAATAAAATAAAAAAACAAATAAAATAAAAAGGTGGTAATTACATGTGTACACCCTGACCCTCTTAGCAAGTACACTGGCTATAAAGAAATGTTTTCTACAGTTCTTGTACCTACTACTGCTTTCCCAGCGGTCAGTGCTCACGGACCACTGATACTGATGATGGAAACAAGAATGAGATTGCATGTGTAATATACAATTCACACTTGCCATGTCCACAACAGCGCCCTTTATTTTATTTCTCATGCTTGCTCCACATTCACTCTTTAGTTTCTCAATTAATCCTGCTGGCTTTATCTTCAAATATGTTCAAATCTGACCACCTCTCTCTATTCCCGCTGCCACGGCCAGAGGTTTCCTGGATTGCTGCAATGATCGAAGTCCCTGACTTCTTTCCAGTAGCCACAGATATCCCATTGACAATCTAAGTCAGATCATGTCATTTCCCTGTCCACTTCAGTGGCTCCCATCTCACTCTGAGGAAGAGAAAGACCTTACGAATGGCCTCCAAAGTGCTAAGGATTATCTCTCTGACCACATCCTCTAAATGTCTATTCATCCCATGTTCATTCCACTCCAGCCACGCTGGCCTCTGTGCTGCTGTGCTAACTCATAAGAAGTGCTCTCCCCAGAAGGGCTGTTTCTCTGCCTGAAATTGTGCTGCCCCCACACCTATGTGGCTCACTCCTCACCTCCTTCGAGTCTTTTCCTGGATGTCATCACAGTGAGGTATATCCTGATCCACCTTATTTATTTATTGATTTATTGATTTATTTATTTATTTATTTATTTATGTGTGTATATATATTTTTAATTTTATTGGGGAATTGGGGGAGGGGAACAGCAAAGTTGTTGTCCTTTCGTTCTTCAGTCTAGTTGTGGAGGATGTCCCTTCACTGGCTCACATTGGTATTATGATCATTGCATTCTTCCTGGCTAAGGCAGTCAGTTGCCAACCATTGGACAGCCGCCCACGGCGGCTCACAGCGGCTCACGGCAGCCCACTGCAGCCCACTGCAGCCTACACCATCGCTGGCCACTCCAGGTCGAGCTGATGTTCACAATCTTAGCTGTAGAGGGCGCAGCATCACTGGCATATGTGGGAATTGAACCAGCAGCCCTGTTGTTCAGGGCTCGCACTCTTATCAACAGAGCCACTTGGCTGGCCCCCTGACCCACCTTACTTAAAATCATACCTTTCCCCTGCACTCAAGAGCCCCTTACCCAGCTTAATTTTTTCCCTAAAGCCCTTAGCTTTAGACCATATCATAAAATGTACTGATCTGTCCTGTTTACTGTGTCCCTCAACCAAAATGTTAACTGCACAAGGGCAAGTCTTTTTGTGTGGTTTGTACACTGATATATCCCAGGCACCAAGAAAAGAGCTGGACACAGAGTTAGCACTCAATTAATATGTGTTTATTGAATTAGATAGGAGACTCTCGTGTGGAATATTAATGAACAAGCCTCAAGTTAAAGAAAATCTATGCGGTTGTACTTAAAGCGATATTTCAAGATAATTCAGGTCAATGTTAAGTTGTTCAAGCAGGTAAATCCCACCACCCAACTCCCACCGAGTCTGTTCTAAGCTAGTATAAGTATATTCAAACTGTACAATATAGTCTATTTATGTCCAACAAGCCTGTGGTATGCACACAGCAAACCCACCGTCCAGGACAAAATGTAGACTAGTAAAGATGTGTCAAAATAAAATAGCGCTTCTAAAAGTCTGAAAATGGACTGTTCCAAATGTAAACAATAAAACAGATAAACTTGTAAAAACCAATACATTTGCCAAACTCATAAAAACACTTTATTAATATGAGGTTTTGTGTTTATTTTCTCATTGTTGGCAAAAAGTTAAATCATGTCATTTAGTAGATGAATGGCTAAATAAACCATGGTACATGCAGACAATTGAATATTATCTGAAGCTAAAAACAATGAGCTATCAAGCCATGAAAAGACATGAAGGAAACTTAAATGTATATTATTAAGTGAAAGAAGGCAAACTGAAAAGGCTACACACTGTATGATTCCAACTATATGACATTTTGGAGAAGGCAATACAGTACTATGGAGACAGTAAAAAGATCAGTGGTTGTCAGGGACTAGTGGGGAAGGGTGGAATGATAGAAGGAGCACAGAAGATTTTTCGGACAGAGAAAATACTCTGTATGGTAATATAATGATGGATGCATGTCATTATACAACCCACAGAACGTACAACACCAACAGTGAACCCTAATGTAAACTATGGACTTCGGGTGATAATGATGTATCACTGTGGGTTCATCCATTGTAACAAATGCTCACTCTGTTGGGGATGTCAATAATAGGGGAGGCCATGCTTATGTAGGGACAGAGTGCATATGGGAAATGTCTGTACCTTCCTCTCAATTTTGGTGTGAACCTAATGGCACTTTTAAAAAATAAAATCTGGGGCCGGCTGAGTGGTGCGTTGGTTAAGAGCTGGTTTTGGGATGCCAGCAGCCCCAGTTCGGATCCCACATATGAGGGCCAGTGACACTGCCCTCTACAGCTAACAACAGCTCCACCTGGAGCTGGGCTGCTGTGAGTTCCCGAAACAGCATAGCTGCAGCCCCTGCTGCAGTGGGCTGCCATAGGCTACAGTGAGTGGCAGGCAGACAGTATGAGCGGCTGGCAGCCAGCGTGAGCTGCCAGCAGCTGTGGTGAGCGACCATCCAGAGGTGGGCAACCAATCTGCCTCATCCAGGAAGCGCACAATGATGATACTAACATGTGCCAGTGAAGTGACGTCCTCTGCAACTAAACTGAAGAACAAAAAAAAGACAGCAACTTGTCTGTACCCCTTCCCTGATTCCCCAATGCTGTTTCCCTCCCCTAATTCCCCAATAAAATCTTAAAAATAAATAAAGTCTGATTTAAAACAAAACAAAACAAAATAACTAACAGCCAAATGGCATATGTTCCATAATATTTCCATTTGTGATAAGTTAAAAATACATCATTTATTATTACAGAAGTAGTATGTGTGCAACGTAGAAAATTAGAAAATACAAGTAAGCAAAACTTAAAATCGAAGTCTTCACATGGCCATTGCCAGAGAGCCCCCATGTTAACCCTGCAGTGCATATGCTTCTTAACTTTCTGTAAGCATGTATATGTATACAATATATGGGTTTATATATTTTGGATGAAAATAACATTATACCTGCTTTTATTAAGTCAGTGATCTTCATCTTTCCATTTCAGTAAGATTTCATCCCATGTAGTACCTAAACTACATTGAAATTCCACACACCCCCACCCCCCAGTGGGTTGAATGAATTCAGTATCCCTTAATTCATTTTTTAAAATGAATTTAAAAACAAAACATTACAGCTAATTTGTCAAAAAAAGTATCCAATCCAGAACAATACAGTGAAAAATCACTTTTAAAGTAATAGTAACCCAAACTTCTTTAATTGTATTACTTTGTTTTTAACAAAATTCCAATCTAAAACACTCTCTTATCCAAAATTATTTTCTTGTTGCATTAATCTGTACGATTTAAACTTTGTCCAGTATAAATTTATCAGTTGAATAAAATTGTAGGATATTAAAATGTACAAGATCTTCAAATATAAAAATTAGAGAAAACTCGTTTTAATTATAAGAAAAAGCTTTACATCATTTTAACCATTCAAAAAAACCCCAGAGTATCATAGGACAACTTGCTTTTACTGAGTTTTTATTAGTGTGCTCATTACTCAGCTGATACTGATTTTTTAATTGCCTTTTCTCTTTTTACTATATAATAAACTGTTTATATTCTGTGGCATTTTATTAAGCTTTTCCAGTAAAAAAAAAAAAAAAAGAATCTTATTTTTGTTACCCTTAGTGATAGCAAAGGGTTAGGTGATAAAAATGACGAAGACCCTAGAATTAATGGAAAATATAAATCACTTGTATTCAACAACTCTTTTTCTTCAGTATCCCTTAAATTTCAGTATATGTTGCCCTTGGAAACAATTAATGGAAGATTTATCATGGTGATTTTCTGAATGAATCTTCTTTCTAAACATAAAGTACAAGCACATAACATTCATAAAATTAATAAATCCATCCATCTGTACAAGCTCTAATCTCTCCTATGTGCTTGAGTTGTGGGTATTATGTGAAGAAAACTAAAGACACTCAAGTTACATACTACATAATGTTATTTTAAATTCTGGAAATATGGTATTGACATCTTTGTGAAAACTACAGAGTTATCCCCAAAGAGAAAACTAACATGTGGTCAGTTTAAAGTGTTATTTACTGGGAAAGAATATGGCAGTTTCTTACAAAACTAAAAATGTATCTATCATACAAGCCAGCAATCATGCTCCTTGGCATTTGTCCCACAGAACTAAAAGACTGTTTACACACACACACACACACACACACACACACACACACACACACACAAACCTATACATGACTGTTCATAGATTAACTTATAATAGCCAAAAAGTGGAAACCACCCAAATGTTGTTCAGTGAGTCACTAACATAAACAAACTTTGGTTCATCCATACAGTGAAACACTATCTGCAATAAAAAGGAACAAACTATTGATACATATAGCAAACAACCTGGATGAATCTCCAGAGAAGTACAACGAATGGAAATAGATATGCCATAACTAATAATCTAAAACTTTATGTGCTGTATGATTCCTTTTATACAGTGTTTTTGAAATGATAAAACTATAGAGATGGAAAGCAATTAGTGGTTGATAGGGTTTAGGAACAGGACAAGGTGTGGGGAAAGTAAGAATGGTTATAAACACGGTGGATCCACATGGCAATGGAACTGTTTTGTACCTTGTCTATGATAGTGGATACAGGAAACCATCCATAGGATACACCTGTGTAGAAGTAAATATACACACACATAAATGAGTACAAGCAAAACTGGGGGAATTTGAATAACATTAGTGGATTGTATCATGCCAAAATCCTGATTGTGATAATGTATTATAGTTTTGCAATGTTACTATTCAGGGAAACTGAGTAAAAAAGGTACTTGAAATCTCTCTGTATTATTTCTTACAAGTGCATGTGAACCTACAATTATCTCAAAATATTCACAACTGAGGCCAGACGAGTGGTGCAGTGGTTAAGCGCTGGCTTCGGAAGCCGGCGGCCCCGGTTCGGGTCCCACATATGAGGGCCAGTGACACTGCCCTAAAAAAAAAAAAAAAAAAAATATATATATATATATATATATATATATATATATATTCACAACAAACTTTTTTCACAACTGAAAGAAAAGCATTATTTATTCATTGTCTCATGAGTTTGCTTTATACAAGCTTTTTGGGGGTGGCTCTAAATGTACCATTGCATTCTTCATAAACAACTATATTCATTCCCTTAACCATAAAAAATATATGAAAATGGGCCAGCCGAGTGGCACAGTGGTTAAGCGCTGGCATGGGACTCCAGCGGCCCTAGTTTGGGTCCCACATATGAGGGCCAGTGACACTGCCCTCAAAAAAAAATATGAAAATGGAAATAATTTTTGTTTAAATGGCAATAATAAAGCCAGCTTTGTTGTTATTTTTATCTTGTTTGGAAATATTGGGGGAAAGAAAGTTATATAGCTATACATTCCTTGAAATACAATTATTCAACTTACTCTTTTCATATGAATATTGCTTAGTCGTAGTTGGACCCACTTAGGGATTATAGACCAAGGAGAAATCAGAGTAGGAGTAATTGGTCCCAATTAATGTTGTTTGAGGGGAAAATAAAGTTTGCCCCCTTCCCTGGAGAATTCTGCAAGGGTGAGGGAATGAGAAAAGACCAATCTAGGAAAGCAAAGATTAAGTAAGATAATCGAGCACACCCCACCTCCTGGCCTTTACATCTTCTGGAAAGCTCTGTCACATAACCTCACTATGTCAGACATACCCAGATCGGTTCTCCTTCAACAAGTGATTTTTGGATCTGTGTCCAGACCTCTACTTTGCCTTAGCATTTCTGTTCTCATTCCCCTTGTCTTCACACTCACAGAAACCCCCAGTGGAAACAGCTTATTTTTTCTAGAAGGTTCTGCTTACACTCTGACTTGATCAGAAATACCAGGGGAGCGAGCTTAGTTGAGATCTCTTTTAACCAACCATGGTACAAACTGCTCCCAGACATTTACTTTTCTTAGAATATTCTGTCTTTTTCCCCGATTCCACACAGAAAATTTCTGTGAAGTAGGCTATTTAGTTTATTGTTAAAAAGTCATGTGCTAAACTGATCCAATTACCTTTACTTCTTCCAGATAGTTTTGTCCTTATTCCCCACATACACAGTCATAGAAACCCCAGGGGAGGGAACTTAGTTGATTCAACCAGTCATATTCTGCGCCCACCTCCTGACCTTTACATTTTCGGGTAACATCTGTCCTCACACCCTTACTCTATCAGAAACAGCCAGGGTGATGAACTTAGTTCAGTTATCCTTCAACTGACCATGTTTGCATCTGCTCCCAGACCCTTACTTGTTCCAGAACGATCTGTTCTTACTTCCCTCCTCACAAACTCACACTTAATAAACTCCAGGGCAGGGATTTCAGTTCATTTCTCTTTTAACCGATCACTTGACTATACTTCCTAAGCTTGATTTCTTCCAGAAAGTTCTGTCCTCACAACTTTACCAGCAATCCTTAGGCGAAGGATCGTAGTTCAGTTCTCCTTCAACCAATCATATCGTGATCCCCCTGCCCTTCCCGTATTTTCATTTTCCCCAGAATGTTCTATCCTTATTCTCTCTACTCTGAAGTTTTCTGTGAAGATGGGTGAATGAGAATACAACATTTTAGGGAAATCACAAGTCCAGAATGGTGTCTACACACAATTGCTTGAAGGAGAACTAAACTAAGTTCCTACTTCCTGGGATTTCTAGGACTGTGTCTAGAGGGTAGGAATGGGGTGGGATTCAGTCAGAACTTTCTGGAAGGAGTAAAGGTCAGGAGGGGGGCTCAGAAGATAACTGGATGAAGGAGGACTGAATAAGTTCCCACCACTGGGGTTTCTTTAAGATTGGATACATGAGGACTGAACATTCTGGGGCATGTACATATCTGGGGAGCAGATCAGAATATGATTGGTTGAAGGAGAACTGAACTAAGATTTCTACTCAGGGTGTTTCCAATATAGTCATGGTACAAGGACAGAACTTTATGGTGTCCAAATATAATTGATGGAAGAGGTACTGAACTATGTTCCCTCCCGTGGGATTTCTGTCAGTGTCTATATTGGGGTAAAAAGTAAGGATAAAGTTTCTCGAAAAAGTAAAGTTCAAGAGATGGGCTCATAAAATTAATAGATGTGGAAGAACTGGATAATTACTCAAACCTGAAGATTTCTGTTATGATGGGGGGATGAAGACAGACTAGTCTGGGGAAAATATTGATCTCAGAGTATGTCACAACATGATTGGTTGAAGGAAATCTGAATCAAACTCCCACCACCTGGGTTTTGTGATATAGTAAGGACATGAGGACAGAGTTTTCTGGAAGAAGTAAAATCAGGGAATTGGCTCAGAGTGTGAATTGATGAGGAAGAACTGAATGAGCCCACACCCATGGATATTTCTGTGAGGTTAAGTTTGTGAACAGCATATTCTGGGAAAAGTGAATGTCTTGGAGCAGATCTGAATGTGCTGGTTTGAAGGAGAATGGAAATAAGAACCCTCCTCTGGATGTTTCTGATATAGTGACATTATGAGCACAGAACTTTCTAGAAGGAGGATCAGAATGTAATTGGTTGAAGGAGAAAAAAACTAAGTTCCTACCCCTGGGGGTTCTGTTAAGATTTTGGTGTGTCTATGTGTGCATAGAAGAGGAAGGGGATAATGACAGGAGCCTCTTGAAGAAATAAAATCAAGGGTGGGCTCAGGACATGATTGGATAAGGAAGAACTCAGTCCATTCTTTGGGGAGTTTTCTGTGAAGGTTAGGGATGAGAACAGAACTTTCTTGAAAAGAGCTATGTAATAAAGCACAGAGCCAATCAGAGGCTGTTACTACAGGAAACAGACTTATATATGTCAATGAGCTTTAAAGTTATAAATAGATTGGAGAACCAACTCCTTTTATTATGTGGATTTTCTTTGTCCACCATTTGAAAGCTGGCTCTCTTTGTCTCTCTCTGATTTCAAAGTGAATCATGGGATCAGTTTCAATACACTTTCTTGTTCTCTTTCTTCTTCTCTTGCCTGTCTTTATAGTTTTTTAAAATATGGATTATGTACATCGAGACTCCTGGATGAAGTATGTAGAGTTCAGACACTTCTCAAACTAGACAGTCAACTACTTTATGGAGGCCATGTCCAAGAAGCTATTCTTGCAGGGATGGAAATGGGGAATAAGCTGGTAAAAGGAAAAATGGGAATGATACTAGGTTTAGAGGAAGACTTGAGTTTTGGTTTGGACAAAGAAACTGTCAAGAAACAAAGCACAAGGAAAAATTGAAGCTCCAAATGAACATCAAGATTAATCCCACTGATATGTGATCCCAGGCAAGATAGTTATGTGGTCTGATCCATACAAAAAAATATTTATCTCAAGTATGTCAAGAAAAAATGTTATCACTAAAATGAATTTCTGTAATATTGGATGCTGGAAGAATTAGACAGTGGTCTGAACCATATAAGGAAATGCTTATGTGAAGACAGATAGGGAAACCAAATCCATCAATATTAATTCCATTGACATTGGATTCTGGATTGATCTTGGGGCTATAAACCAAATAAATGACCACCTCTCTGAAGAAGAAGAAAACAATTCACCTCCAAAATTATATCTAATGATGTCAGTTTCGTGACTAGTAATTTGTGTTGTCTAATCTATATAAGTAAAGGCTTACCTGAAGCAGGAGGGGGACTTATACCACAACTAAAATTAATTTCTGTGATACCAAAATTTGGACAAGTTAGTCATGAGATCTGATCCACATAAGTAAATGCCTATCTGAAGAAGGAAGGGCAAACTGCTATCACCAGATTAATTCCAGAGATATTAGATGCCGGACAAGTTAGTCTCAAGGACTCACATCTCTGAAGGAGGAATGGAAGTCACCCCCAAAAGTAAATCCAAAGATATTTGTTTCTGGACTAGTCAGTTGTGTTGTCTGAACCATAAACTTAAGTGTGTCTCTGAATGAGCACAGGGGAAAAACATATACTGATTGAAAAGACTATGTGGACATGACTGGCACTGGTTTTTGTCCTGAAGTTCATTGTGGTGAAGAAAAATATGCAAGAGTATGAGAGAGTCTCCTACTGTGAAGAAAATACTAGAGCATGATAGAAGCAAGTTATAATAAATAGATGTAGTACAAGTCTAGTCTGAGAGTGAGCAGGAAACTCTAGAATAGTGGCTAACAAACCAGTTATTCTGGGTCATTGTGAGAAAGAAAGTGGGCAACTGAAGTGGGTGGGAAACTCCAGATATAGTGGTTAGCAACCAAGAAATCCATGGAGAGATAGGACACTTCAACTACACGAGAGAACAAATCCACTGCCTTAGTGGAAAGGAAAATAAACAATTGTACAGTCAGGGAATCCAGACCGAGGATAAACAACCAGAAACTTCACAGTGGAAAGGAGTGAGGGAAGCTAGGAGGGTGCTGGGAATTCAAGGCAGTCAGAAATTATTGAATGGGTCTTGAAGTGGACAGAAATATGTGTGGAACAAGGCCAGCCAACTATGATCAGCAAGGTCTGCAGAATAGAGGCAGAGATCTTAAAGACTGGAAAACAGAGTAGCGCCAGTGCATTCCAGAACGCCCCACCCTCACCCTCAGGTGAAGCAGCACAGAAGAATTGGAAGCTGAACTGGAAGCGAAAGACTTCCTGCAGATGGACAAGACATCAAAGTATGCGTTGAATTGATTACAGTGATCTTAGTGAGTATTGGAAGGGAATCGTAATGGTGTTTCATTGTTCTGAGCAGTATGCTCTGGTAAGATGGCAGATGTAATGCATTAAGGAGAGAAATCAGAGTGTGCTCAGTATTACCATGCTCTAAGATTTTCTCATGGTGGTAGCAGCATGTGGTTTGGAACATTAATAATGCAAACTAATAGTAAGCATTTTCAAACTAGAGAAATTTTTTTCTACTAAGAAGCAGTTTTGCACTCAATAATTTTCTAGAAATCGCATTGCTAAGCCTATATTGAGTGGAAACACTGTTATTTCCTAAGGTGCCTTGTTATGATCAGTGTGAAAATCTGGCCTTCAAATTTATCTAAAAGTGATTTCTGGCTTAATGTACTTCTTAGTTGACCATTTCATTATATAGCAAACCAATGCTTTACCACCTCTTTAGAGAGCAATTTCTGGTTGCATCTACATACATATGCTAGAAAAATATCTCACAAATAGTGGGTTCTTGAAATAGCACTGATTGTATATGTAGTTAAAACATATACATTTTTCTAGAAATCTAGAAAAATATATATATATTTTTTTCTTAAAGATTTTATTGGGGAATTGGGGGAGGGGAACAGTGTTGGGGAATTGGGGGAAGGGAACAGCCAAGTTGTTGTTCTTCAATCTTCATTGTGGAGGGTGCCAGTTGCCATCTGGCTTCCTGTCACAGCTCATGGCCTCTATGCTCAGGGTGCTGTGTTCAATCTTAGTTGTGGGTGGGCATAGCCACCATCCCATGCGGGAGTCGAATCAGCAGCCTTGTTGTTAAGAGCGCACGCCCTATCCACTGAGCCATCCGGGCGGCAGCTCAGCTCAAGGTACTGAGTTCAATCTTTTAGTTGCTGGTGGGTGTAGCCAACCATTGAACAGGCAATCTTGTTGTTACACCAGCTGAGCCATCCTGCCACTTGTTGGCAGCTCATTGACAGCTCAGCTAGGGCGCAGCATTCAATGGCCCATGTGGGAATCGAACCGGCGGCCCAGTTGCTCAGCGCACACTCTCTAAGCCAACTCTTAACCAACTGAGCCACTTGACTGGCCCCTAAAATTTAAATTTTAAAGATTTTCTCAAAGTGCTACTTTATTTTAACTTTATTCCCAGAGCATTTTTGAACTATAGTAAACTCTTTGTGAAGAGCAGTTAAGCTTTATCTTCTAATTCCAACAAAAGATAGTGCCACTCAATTTGTTAAAGATTCAGAGATCTAGAGCTTGAAGAAAATTGAGCTATCAGTCTTATCCTCTGAGGAAACAGGATCAAAGTTTTCAGTGATTGGCTTAAGGACATAGTAAATTAGCAGAGCTGGGACATCTATTTCCTCAAAAGTAATCCTTATCCTGACCTTTCTGGTAATCATTTATTTGCTTTATAAGTTTATCACCCAAATGTTCAACCATAAACACTAGTTTAGTTATACCACCCCCTGATAATTTCTCTTTTAATCTGGAGTTTCTCCTCCATTCTTTTTTCCTCACAATTTATTTGTTGAAGAAACCATGTCTTTTGTCCTCTAGAGTACTTCATAATCTTGTTTTTGCTCTGTCCAGCATTTCCTGTAAATTGGTCGTTGGTTCTATGGGCTTGATCAGATTTTAGTTAGATGTTTTTTTCCTTTTGGCTTCCTAGGTGATGATGTACTCCTCTATCTGGAGGTACAAAAGGTTTAGCTACCTCTCTTTTCTGTGGTGTTGACTGCTTTCAGTGGTGAGTGCCATTGGGGTTTAGGTTGAGGATATCGCTTCAGATATTTTATTTGTCAGAAACTCATTCTTTAAAATGAAAAAGTCCTCATGGGAAAAATATTGCCTGAGTTCTTGCATATTGATAAAAAAAATTTTTTTATTTGAACGTCAAGTGGATATAAAATCTTTGGCTTGCATTTTCTTTCCTTGGCTGTATTAAGTGTGCTACTGCTATTTCCACTGGCATAAAGCTTTGCTATCAAAGTCTGACTATAATCTGATTTTCTTTCATTTATGAGTGATTTTGATCCTTTTAACTGAAAGGTTTTTTTCTCTCTTAAAGACCAGTCATTTTATTAGAATATGTCTCTCTGTTTCTTGATGTTGGTCAAGTTCTTCAGATACATAGTTTTGCTCTTTTAATTTGAACTTTAAAATATTATTTTAGGAAAGTTTATGTGCATTATACTTTATAGAAAATGTTTTATTTTGTTTTGACAGTTTTCTTCTTTGGAGAGTGAGAGCCTATGGAAAGTAGAAAAGATTTCAAACAGCTGCTAGGGGCATCATCACAGGGATGAATGAAGAATTGCCAAGTAGTATTGAAGGCCCAATTGAGATTAAATGACATAAATTTGTAGTAGAGCCAATTGGCACTGTTCCCCAACTTTCTGTTATAGAAAGTTGCAACTTTCACAGGCAAACAAAACAGATGTTTGGGTTTATCCAGTGCTGTATATTGGCAGGCTAGATAGAGTTTAAGGTCAAGTGGATGAAGAATTGTAGGTGTCAGTTAAAATGTAGTTGAAATAGTTGTCAAAATGTTAATTGGGCATATAAGACAGAATTTCTGGGACAGCTCCAATTATACACTATTTTATTTTCTATAAAGGGAATTTAAATGTATGACGAAAGGTCATTTAATTCTTACTCTTTTATAAGAATGTTCACAACACATTAATAAATCAAAAAATATTGATAAACTATTGTCCCCATTTTTTACTTGGACTGAAATATTCCATATCTATACTTGTATGTCTTTTGCCAGGCCATAAAAATTACACATGGAATGTGTAGTGCAACAATACTGTCAATGAAAACAGTGCTTGAGAAAAAAATGCCCTTTTATTTGAATTAATCAATCATTGAAAGCAGTGTTGTTAAGTTTCAGATTTTTACTAATATTATTTCTGCTATTGTAGGCTTGTAGAGCTGAAATTGCCACCAACCTAGAAAATGAGCAAAGTTGGTAGTTGTCCATAGATTCCCTTTCTGAAGTGGAAACCTATCAATTTTTCTGAATATTTTCTGCATTTTCACCCAGCTTAAGATATTACTAGACACCATTGTAATTATGAAAAACATATTGCTTTCTTGGTCTCTCTTTCCTCATAAGAATGATAAAAGTGCCCCTTGGTCAAATTGCTTCTTATGCTCCTTTAAGTTTCCCAGTGTTCCCTGCCCTCTAACTGTGATCCTGTCATATCTGACATCATCTATGCTTATTGATTGGTTAGCTTTCTTGATCACTTTCTCCTATCTTTCTGTTAACCAGGAGCAATGTTAGGAGGTAATGTTTTCTCCACATGGTGGTGGCCTCAATGCCAACAAAGCTAGATACACAACTAGTCCCATTTACAAATCTGAAGAAATTCTGTGGTCGACTTTAGCATCTCCTATGAGGTTTCATTACCTCTAGCTAACCTCTCTTTGCTCTTCTTGCCACTAAAATGGCCATCCTTTCTTGGTGCCCTCTTTTGAAATTTTCTGGTCAACAGCCATTTTATCATCTTTGCCCTGCATTTTTTTGCCCTAATATGATGAAATATAGTTGGGATGCACTGGAATCAGCTAACCAGGATCTTAATGTGAGGTTCTAGACTATTTGCCTAGTTTGCAACCCTTATAACAATCTCCTTCTATAAGATCTCAGATATTTCCTGTCCCCAGCTACATTTAAGACATCTACTGCTGCTCCCCACAGATGGATCCAGGATGCTAAAGCTTTCACTAAGAACACTTGTGCCTGAAGTCTGTGTTGGACCAAGGCAATATTATAGATGCTGAGTCCCTCCTTGTGGCACTGCTACAGATGCCTACACTGAGATTACTAATGGTTTCCAGGCCCAGCTGAGCTGCTGCTTGAGCTGCCAACAGGTGGCAGGATGGCTCAGCCAAAAAAAAAAAAAGAGAGATTACTAATGGTAATGGGTTGAATAATATCCTCCTCCAAATTTGTGTCCACCCAGACCTCCAAATATGATCTTATCTTGAAATAGGGTATTCGAAGATGTAATTAAACTAAGGTTTGAGATAAGATCATAGTGGGATTGGGGTGGGCTCCAAATCCAATGAAAGTGTCTTTATAAGAGACAGAAAAGGACACAGAGAGACACACAGACAAGGTTTTTATGAGAAGGAGACAGAGATTAGAGTTATGCTACCACAAACCAGAAAGTGCTAGGAGCCACCAGAAGCTGGAAGAGCCACCAAGTCTGTGGTAATTTGTTATGGTAGCCCTAGGAAACTAATACACTAATACTGCATGTAACACGGCATTATATTACTGCCAGAACTGTTGGCACCAATGCTGCTGATTCTTTGCCTTTGAATGTCTCAAGGACATTGACTCTTTTAATGTCGTCCCCCCATTACCAATAGGGAATACATTCTAAGTCCCCTAGTGGATATCTGAAACCATGACGAGCATGGAACCCTATATTCATATATACTATTTTTTTCCTATACATACATAGATATGATAAAGTTTAATTTATAAATTAGGTACAGTAAGAGATTAACAATACTACTAATAAGGGCCGGCCGAGTGGCATGGTGGTTAAACACTGGCTTGGGAAGCCAGTGGCCCCAGTTCAGGTCCCACATATGAGGGCCAGTGACACTGCCCTCAAAAAAAAAAAACTAATAATAAAAATAGAAGAATTATAACAACATACTGTAATAAAAGTTTTGTAAATGTGCATTAGTAAGTAAATAAGGGTTACTTCAACACAAGCACTATGATACCAAAACAGTTGGTCTGATATCTGATATGGCTACTAAGTGACTAACAGGTGAGTAGTATATACAGCATGGAGACACTGGACAAAGGGATGATTTACATCCTGAGCAGGATGGGGTGGGAAGGTGTGGACCTCATCACAATACTCAGAATGACATGGGATTTAAAACTTATGAATTGTTTATTTCTGGAATTTTCCATTTAAAGTAAGGCAAAAATTGTACCGTTAAATACAGTCGTCGTCCCCTAAGTGTAGCAAAAAGGCAGGCACTTCCCTATCTCCTATCTGTTGCTTTAGGAATGTTCTGATTCCATGGCTGGGGAGGATACTTTCTAGCACCTGGAAACCGTGGGACAGTCCCCTGGGAAGTACTGGGCAGAATATTGGGTAATGAGGAAAATGAAAAGGAGGAGATGGTGTTTTAGTTATTGCATAATATGACAAACCAACAGTATGTGTTTAAATTTCTCCCATTTTTGTAGTCATTAGTCAGTGTAAATAAATGAGGTGTTAGCACAGAATTCCAGAACAGGAATCAACAGCTCCTGTGGCCCAGGATAAAAATAGCTGGAGATCGTGCTAGGAAGACATAAAGAAAGGCAGGAAATTGGCACCATACAATGTAATAGACTGCTTTGGAAGTGGCCTGTTACTATTGCCAACTACTCTACTCTTTTGAGGGAGTAACCTACATATGGAAGTGATTTCTAGTAAGATTCAAGGAAACAGATGCATTCTGACTTCAGAATTAGCCTGGGACACTGCATTAAGTAATCAGTTCACATTAATACACTGGAACCCCAAAGGCAAATCCATACATTCTGTTATAGAATGACGAAGAAGTTGACAGGACTGTCCTTCATTATGACATGCAGTAGTCACAAAGTTCACATCTAGATTTAACACTTTTTTTTTCATATGTTAATATGTTAAGCTAAATGGGAGGCCTTACTAGTTACCTTATTTTGTAAGAAGATTACAAGGAATAGAAGGTATAGAACAAGCTGCTTATGTTGGGCACAGGTAAAAGAAATCCAGGCTCAAATGTCTGCAGGCCACTACGGTAAGAGAAGGCATAGACCAAAGTTCTGTCTCAAAATAAAGTCCATTTCCCTTGAATTTCTTCTGTTTGTAATACAGTTTTGTTGTTTATAATCACTGTGCAGGAAAACTTAAGTTTTTGGAGAGTTAAAAATTATACACAGATTTTCAACAGTGCAGGGGGTTGGCACCCCAACCCCATTTTGCTCAAGGGTCAATTGTACAATGATTATAAACAACAAAACTGTATTACAGGGCCGGCCGAGTGGTGCGGTGGTTAAGCGCTGGCTTGGGAAGCCAGCAGCCCTGGTTCAGGTCCCACACACTGGCCTCAAGAAAAAACACAAAAAACTGTATTACAAACATTAAACCTGCTAAGAGACTGCATATTCACTGTTTCCATCACCAGAAGAAATGATAATGTTGTGACACAATAGAGGCATTAGCTAATGCTAGAATGGCAATCATATTATTGGGCTGTTGGAAGAGTCATGACGCATTTTTGCAACAGATGACCCTAGTTCATTTTTGGAAGTACTAGAGTCATTCGCATCTATGTTATTGCTATGTCATTTGACAGCTGACAGTTCTGGCTTCATTCAAGAAAAAAATTGATTGATTTGGTTGAGCTTTGGAAATTTTACAAGTGGTGGAAGATGGAAGACCAAAGGGTTTATTTTTGCCATATTTTACCGTTTTACATCCTTAAAGGGAAGAACGCAGGTCAAGCTTGTGAAAAGTTGCATAAAGTTTACAGTGACAATGCTCTACAAGAACGTCAGTGCCAACGATGGTTCACGAAATTCCGTGCTGGTGATTTTGATCTCAACGACGCTCCTCAGTCAGGGAGGCCCACCGAGGTTGATGATGACAAAATAAAGGTATTGATCGAGTCAAATGTTACATGACACGAGAAATTGCAGAAACATTGAACATACATCATTCAAGCATTCACAACCACCTGAAGAAGCTGGGATACGAAAGCAAGCTCGACATTTGGGTTCGCATGAACTCAAAGAAGTTCATTTGATGGCGCATATAAATATCTGCAATATGCTCATTAAACATGAGGAAAACGATCCTTTTTTGAAGTGACTGATAACTGGTGATGAGAAGTGAATTGTTTACAACAATGTGGTGTGCAAACGGTCTTGGTCCCGACGTGATGATTTGCCTCAAACGACATCGAAAGCAGACATTCATCAGAGGAAGGTTATGCTCTCAGTGTGGTGGGATTTTAAAGGTGTCGTGTTTTTCAAGCTCCTACCAAGGAACCAAACAATCAATTCAAATGGGTACTGTCGGCAATTGGACAGTTTGATCGAATCCATCATCCAGAAACAACCAGAGCTCATTAATCATAAAGTAGTTGTGTTCCATCATGACAACGAGAGACCACACACAAGTTTGATCACCCGTCAAAAATTTTTGGACCTTGGATGGGATGTATTGCCACATCCACTATACTCGCCTGACCTTGTGCCGTCAGACTTCCACTTGTTGCGCTCTCTTGAAAACTCCTTGCGTGGCATAATGTTCAATTCAGATGAGACTGTCAATCAGCACCTTGTTTGTTTTTTTGCCAATCAAGTCAGGTCCTTCTATGAATGAGGAATTATGAAGCTCACTGAAAGATGGCAAAAGGTTATCGAACAAAATGGGCAATATATCATTGATTGATCTTTGTTCTTTGTATAAATAAATGACCTTTGAAAAACATGGACAAAACACATCATGACTTTTCCGACAACCCAACGCAATATAAATGTATCAAACCAATATGTTGAACACCTTAAACTTACACAATGTTATATGTCAATTATTTCTCAATTGAAAAAAAAAACACAGAGTCTGGGTCTTTGATGCTGCTGTTGAACAGCTAAATCGATACTAGCGACTACTTACCTGTAGACCAGCAGATCTCCAATTTATTGGTTTTAGAACCCTGTACAAACATACTCATTACTGAGGAATGTTAATTTCTTAGTTTTGAAAAATGTGCTATGGTTATGTCAAATGTTAATACTGGGGGAAGCTGGATGAAGGATATACACAACTCTTTCATCTCTGGAATGCTTCTATAAATCTAAAATTATTTCAAAGTAAACAGCTTAAAAAATTATGGATGACCCCCCCCAGAATATGTGCAATATATCTAGTGCTATTTACCATACTATAAATAAAAAATGGAGAAATTATAACATTTTACTTATTAATTCATTTAATCACTAAAGTAATACCCATTACATGTTAATATGTTAACATATTTTCATGAGCATTATATTCTACAAAACAAAGTAAATTTACTGAGAAGAGCAGCAATGTTTTATATTTCTGCAAATATCTTCAATATCTGGCATGATAAAAGAGACAGCTAGATTTGCATCTCCTTCTGCATTCAATCGGTTGTGCTATATAGTTCTGGTTCAATTATATGAAGAAAATCTAGCCTCACCCAGGTATTGTTTTTCTAAAAGGAGTATTTCGGTGGCCTTTCCAAATAATTGTAGCTATTTCTTTTTAATACTTCACTGAAATTCAAGAAGTGGTAGTTAAATAAAAAAGTTAGTTGCTTTACATGGAATTGAAAACCATGTCGATGGCTTTCAATACTGTGGCATATTAAAATCTATTTGTCTAGCTTGCATTTTGAATGAGTTTTTTACCCACTCATGATTTTATAACATGATATACTCATTTGTCATTTGAAAAATAGTGGTTCACTGAGTTTTATACAGGACTTCCAACTGGTGACACATTTCATCATAAAATATGAAAAAAAAAATCACATTTTTTGTTAATACCACCACTGATCTTATCAGACAAATCTTAACAGTAGGAAGCTGAGAGCTAAGGATAGCAGATGTAAGTTTCCCAAAATTCTAATTTTCACTTGAAAGCACAAATGTTATTATTGATAACAAATACTTTGAGTTGTTTTCCTTAAAATGACAGGCTCACTTTATTCATTTTCAAGAAAATATCTGCCAAATACCCAAATTAGCATAACCACAGTTTGCCTGTCAGTCATTCTTTCAAGTAAAAATTATGCTTCCTGACAAAAGCAGCCAATTCAGCTCATTACTCAATTGCATGAGCTCCTTTTTTGAAGACGACCATTAAACTCCAGTTCATAGCTGAAGTACTTTATGCACACTTCCCATTTCATCCCATAGAATATTAAGATGTATACACAAGCGTTGAGATTTAATAAAATTCACGTTTTTTACAGCTCATTACTCAATTGCATGAGCTCCTTTTTTGAAGACAACCATTAAACTCCAGTCCATAGTTGAAGTACTTTATGCAAACTCCCCATTTCATCCCATAGAATATTAAGATGTATACACAAGTGTTGAAATTTAATAAAATTCAAGTTTTTTACTGCTTCTTTAAGAGCATTCTAAAATGGTACTGGCAATGAAGAACATGACAGCTAGTACAGTTTGGTATCATTCTTGTTGGTTCATGTTAAGAAGCCAGCAGTTTTAGCTTCTGTTGCTTTAGCACCAACCATGCAAATGTCAGAGTGAAAAAGACAAATATGTTAGAATTATTATTAAAATAGTATTGACCTTACAGAAACCTGAAAGGGTCTAAAGAACCCATAGGGGTCCACGGATCACACTTTGAGAACCACAGTTAGAGTTATATCAGAAAAATGCTGTATTCACTCTTCATTAGGTTTTTCTGTTATCTGCAACTAAAAGCACTACTGATACTTTTAACATACTATATTCTTGGGTATTCCTTCATTTTCAAAACATCCATGCTTCCACTACTTCTTGAGACAAAAGATCTGGTTACTTCTTTGAGTTGTTTCTTCTTGTATGGAGCCAGAGATAATTCCTCAAAATCTTGTAGCTTTTTCCTGACTGGCTCATGAGGGTTAGTCTTCACCAAATATTGGAACAATACTAAGCAACAAACTCTAATGCTGCATGTGATAAACAGCTTTGAAATATTTCCCATGAACTAATTTTTAGAATAGGAACCTTAAATGCCTGAGTTACTGAGCAGTAATTTCCCTCATTTCTACAGGTTTATTTAGAAAGTCTTCTTTGGCATTATTGCTGCCTCAGGGTAGAGAAGCTGCTTCAGAAATGAGGACAAATCATTGCCAAAGGTGTGGCACTAGAGACCTTGGTCATAAGGTACATGACACATTTGAAGGTGAAGGAGAAAGAGAAAACACCCAGAAATAAAGATGAATTTCTCCCTGCTTATATTTTGGGGACATATTGCAGCAACAATATTGGTTCTAGTTTGATTTTATAGTTTCCTAGTGATAAAGAAAGTCACTTACTATTCTAAATCCCCCTTCACTGACATATCTAATTATAACACTTCACATTTGAATATAATATGTTGTATATAATAAAACCAGTATGTAACATGGAGGGGGAGGGGTTTGAGAGATTTGGGGACCACAGTTTAGCCACAGGGTAATGGTTAGAAAAAAATATTAAGACTAGGAGTTTCCTATGTTCAGAAAAATGAATTGAAACTCTTTAGTAATGGAGAAACTGTGTCTTAAATGCCTAAATTTAATTGCAGATATTTTCACTTAAAAGATACAATTTCTTAAGCCAGTCACTGAAAGACAAATGCTACATGTTTCCACTTGCCTGAGGTATCTAAAACAGTCAAATTCACAGAATTAAAGAATGAAGTGGTTTGATTCCCAGAGGCTGGAGGGAAGGGAAAATGGGGGGTTACTAATCAACAGGTATATAATTTCAGTTAAGCAGAATGAATAAGCTCTAGAGATTTGCTGTAGAACATTATATCTGTAATCAACAATAATGTATTGTACACCTCAAAATGTGTTACATTGGTAAACCTCAAGTAGTTCTTACTACAATAAAATTAACTTTTAAAATAAATAAATAAAATGTATAATTTCTTATTAGGAATAAAAGAGAACTTCCACAAACTGATAAAGGACATCTATGAAAAACTCACAGCTAACATCTTATTTAATGGTAAAAGACTGGATGATTTATGTTGTAAATGTTTTGTAGGGTGTCAGATGGGCACTTGTCTTATTAGGGAGACCACTGTATGGACCGTGTAGATGCCTGACCACTGCACTGTACACCTGAAGCTGAAGCTGAATAATACTGAATGTCAACTATAATTTAATTTATATATAGTCACAGGATGTGGAGTACAGCATAGGGAATAGAGTCAAAGGAATTCTAACAGCTACATACGATGGCAGAGGGGTAGTAGATTGGGGGAGGGGGGTTATCACTTTGTGAAGGGTGTAAATGTCTAACAATTACATTGTTTTGTACATCTGAAACTAAAAAAAAAAATCGAACCTCTTAACAAAAAAACAAAAAAAAAAAAGAAAGGAAGACTGGATGCTTTTGTTCTAAGATCAGGATCAAGACAATGAAGCCACTCTTGCCATAGTACTCAACATATTACTAGAGGTTCCAACCAGGGAAAGAGAATCAAAAAAAATAAATAAAGGCACCCATATTGGAAAGGAAGAAACAGAACCATCTGTATTCATCCATAACATTATCTTATATATAGAAAAATCTACAGAATCCATTTAAAAGACTATTAGAACTAATAAACAAGGTCAGCAAAGCTGCAGAATATAAAGTCAACATACAAAAGTTAATTGTCACAAGATCCACTTGCAACAACATGGATGGATCTTGAGATTATTATGCTAAGCAAAATAAGTCAGATAGAAAAAGTCAGATAGAACCATATGACTTCACTGATATGTGGGATATAAAACTGAAAGCAACAAAAGAACAAGACAAACAAAGAAACAAATCGCAAAGACATAGACAATAGTTTAGTTGTTACCAGAGGGTAACGGGGAAGGGGGGTGGTAGATGAGGGTAAAGGGGATCAAATGTATGGTGATGGAAGGAGAACTGACTCTGGGTGGTGAACACACAATGTGATATATAGATGATGTATTACAGAATTGTACACTTGAAGCCTATGTAATTTTACTAATCATTGTCACCCCCAATAAATGTTGATTTAAAAAATTAATTGTATTTCTATACACTTGAAATGAAAAATCTGAAATGAAATAAAGAAAACAATTCAATTTAAAATAACATCAAGGGCCTGCTGAGTGGCGCATTTGTTAAGAGCTGGCTTGGGACGCCAGTGGCCCCGGTTCGGATCCCACATATGAGGGCCAGTGACACTGCCCTCTAGAGCTAACAACAGCTCCACCTGGAGCTGGGCTCCGAGCCCTGGAGATGGTGTAGGCTGCAGCCCCTGCTGCAGAGGGCTGCCATAGGCTGCAGTGAGTGGCCGGCAGCCAGTGTGAGCGGCTGGCAGCCAGCGTGAGCTGCCAATAGCCGTGGTGAGCGACCATCCAGAGGCCTGCTGCCTCATCCCGGAAGAGCGCAATGACGATACCAACATGGGCCAGTAAAACAACGTCCTCCGCAACCAGAATGAAGAACAAAAGGACAGCCACTTGTCTGTTCCCCTTCCCCGATTCCCCAACGCTGTTCCCCTCACCCAATTCCCCAATAAAATCTTTAAAAAAATAAAGTAAAATAACATCGAAAATCAATAAAATACTTAGGAATAAATTTAATGAAATAAATTCAAAACTTACACTCTGAAAGCTGAAGAACATTGTTGAATGAAACTGAAGAAGATGTAAACAAATAGAAAAACATCTCTTGTTCATAGTTCAACTTGCTACAAAACAACAGTCATCAAAATACTGTGGTACTGGCATAAGGGTAGATATATAGGTCAATGGAATGAAATTGAGAGTCCAGAAATGAATACAAGTGTCTGTGGTCAACTTCTTTTTAACGAGGGCGACAAGACTCATGGTTAAGTCCTAAACTCTTGTGTTATTGGGAGTATAGGTATCATATCCCCATGGGTATGATGGGCTTCCGGTCATGGGTTTCCCTACTAACAGAGTAGTGCTAGAGACAAATAAGAGCTTAAGAGCAAGGGTTAGCAGCAGGTGCTCTGGTTGAGGTGCAGCTACACCTATTCAGGAATACACATGAGGGAACCCTTGCCACCTTCTGGAAACACTTAGGGGAGGACCTTTGAAGAGACCTGAGGGCCGGCCGAATGGCTCAGTTGGTTAAGAGTTCACTCAACAAAGTAAACAGAAACTGTCTCATAGATATAAAGGAAAAATCAGGGTTGCTAATTGGGAGGGGGGTGGGGATGAGGGAGAAGGGGAAGGGATTAGACAGCAAAAATAGGCAACTACAATATTGCCACTGGGATATGAAAGACAGTTTGGGGAATATAATTAATAATGTTGTAAATATTTTGTGGGGTGTCAGATGGTCATATGTCTTGTTAGGGAGACCATTTCATGGATGGAGAAGAGGCTTGACCACTGCACTGTACACCTGAAGCTGAGGTTGTATAATATTGTATACCAACTGTAATTGAATATATAGATAGTCACGGGATGTGGATTATAATATGGAAGGGAGTCAGAGGAAGTGTAATAGATATATATGATATGGGGGGAGGAGTGGGGTGGCTAAATGGGGGAGGGAGGTTGTCACTTTGAGGGGTAAAAAGTATAACTATTGCACTGTGTTGTACACCTGAAGCTAATTAAAAATAAATAAATAAATTATATATATATAAAAAAAAGAGTTCGCTCAAGAGTGTGAGCTGAGCTCTAAGCAACGGCGGTTCGATGCCAGCCTGAGCTGAGCTGCCGTTGAGCTGCCAACAGGTGGCAGGATGGCTCAGCTAAAAAAAAAACAAACAACAACAACAACAACAACAAAAAGAGCTCCATTTGAGGGCTGGCCAAGTGGCACAGTGGTTAAGCGCTGGCTTGGGACGCCAGTGGCCCGAGTTCGGTCCCACATATGAGTTCCGGTGACACTGCCCTCTACAGCTAAGATGGTGAACAACAGCTCCACCTGGAACTGGGCTGCAGCCCCTTGCTGCAGTGGGCTGCCATAGGCTACAGTGAGTGGCCGGCAGCCAGTGTGAGTGGCTGGCAGCCGGTGTGAGCTGCCAATAGCCGCTGTGAGGGGCCGTCCAGAGGCCAGGGACCGATCCGCTTCACCCGAGAAGAGCGCAATGATGATACCAACATGGGCCAGTGAAGCTATGTCCTTCACAACTAGACTGAAGAACAAAAGGACAGCAACTTGTCTGTTCCTCTTCCCCGGTTCCCCAACGCTATTCCCCTCCCCCAATTCCCCAATAAAATCTTTAAATATGTATGTATATATATATATATATTAGAATTGAAAGAAACCACAGATGCAGTCTACTCCCTCTCCGTACCCCCAAGAGCAAGGGATAATTGTAAAGCTATTAGCAAATTCCAAAGCTGATAAACACCTTTCTTATATACAGCATCTGCTTTGTCATGTAAATTTAGAGAAACTAAAAATTCCTATCAGATTTAGAAGGTGGAAGAGATGCTAAAAATCCAGTCAGTGGGTCATAAGTGTTTCTTTTGTTAATCCAATAGTCTAATAATTCAACATACAATGGGGGCAGAACATTAAGAACATTACCTGTATAATTCCTTGCGGTTCAGGTAGCATTTCTACTTAGGACATAAAAGAAAATGGCATTTGAGGATATTGTTAAATTGTTAGTAGGTCATTGTTTAATTTATAGCATCGAAACGTCATGATAGAGTCTACAAATTGAACATTGTGATTCTAATTATAAATTATTTTTGTATCATTTTAAAGCATTTGTGTCTTTCACCCTGTCTCAAATAAGTGGCTGAATGCATTCGCCAGAAATTACACAAAGCGAATTTACTTTATACAGAAAAGTAAGATGACCTTGTGGCAGTGTCATCAAAAACCCTAGAGCAAGTACTGAATACGGCACCGAATGTGATTCCTTTGAAAACTCAGGTCAAAGCCAAAAAGCAATTTGAAAATTCAGTAAACAGATTAAAATAAAAACATGACATGTCGGTGGCTTTTCCTTTCTAATGAAATTTGACTATGGCAGTTGTTAAAAAATTATAAGTGAAAACATTGGTAATGTATATAAAATCTTTAAGAATACTTACATAAGAAGGCTTGTGTATTATATGTAGCCTTGCCATTGTGAGATAATCAAAACAACATTGTTAACAAAATGAAACACCAAAGAGAGGTTTATGCCAAAGCTACAGCAGTCACTAATATTTCATTTTTAGTACCTTTAATTTGAAACAATTCTTTTCATAGAGTCATATTACCTAGGCACTCTTTTATTATTGTCAGGCATGACAAGCAGTAAAATTACTTGAAATAAAATCTGTGTGCTATGCACATTGCAGTAAAACTCTAAATTAGCACCACCTACACAAAGAATTGCTGGGAGATGTAAAATGTAAGGCCTTCCCCTGGAAGGATTTACGATCTAGTTGAGATGAGATACACAGGAAATGTTTAACATACTACAGGTTTGGACATTCGTTATGTGGACACTAGCTTTGCAAAGTCATACGTACAGAGGAACCTCGGATCCTCCTCCAAATGTCTTTAGCTGTTACTGACTGGCACACTTATTTGATACAGGGTGGTTACACCTCCCAGGGATCCAAAAAGGAGAATTACTCTGGCATTTTAAAGTTGTATTAACCTAGATGCACAAGAACAATGGGCAGGACTTGCTTAAGACAAAGATAAACTTTTTACTAAAGAAGTTATGTGCCTGGGGTGTGACTACCCACCATGACCTGCCCAGTTATGAATTTATGATCAGCTTCCTCTGTAAGGATCCTTTCTGCCACTGGGCTTCTCAGACTTATGACAGAGCCCGTTTTTCATTCACAAATATTATGCCTGTTTTCCATAATAACTGTGTTCTTCCAATCATAAGGAAGTCGTTTTCCCTTTACTTCACTGAGTCAACAAGAATTTATAGAGCACATATTATGCACCCGGCACTACACTAGCGTGGAGGTGCAAAAAATAATTCTCCTCCCACCTTTCCAAGTTCTTCTAGCTGGGCTAATAATCAAATTAACAGAGACACATTAATAGGAGAAAATGTCCAAATTTGTTGTGTATGGACATTCAGGGGTGCCATAAGAATCAGAGACCCGAGAACATATGGGCAGCTGAGGCTTATATGACATTCTGGACTAAGGAGAGGGAAGCAGGGGTCTGGGATTTCAAAGGGAAAGTAGGCAATTCACAGATGAGAGTTGATGAGAATAGATGAGAAAGAGCAAATACATTGGGCCGGCTGAATGGCGCAGTGGTTAAACGCTGGTTTGGGAAGTCAGTGGCCCCGGTTCGTTCCCACATATGAGGACCAGTGACACTGCCCTAAAAAAAAAAAAAAAAGAGCAAATACATTGTAAATAAATTCTTGCTGGGCCACCCAGAAACAATGGGACACAGAAGGGAGTCCAATAAAGAGGCTTTGCTACATTTCTCTCTGTCTGCCACACTTGGTTTGTATTCTGATGCTCACGTGATGCTCCTTCCCCTTAGGTACTGTTTTCTATCTGAATTCCTTTAGGCAGGTAAGGGGGTTAGGTCAAAGATTCTATCTGAATCTTCTGTTTCTTAATAATCAATATCCTAAAAGGCATATTTTGTGGTGGCAAACTCTGGTCCCCCTCACTAAATGCCAAGGATACAAAATGAAAAGAGAAAAAAAGTCTCCATGATCGTGTATACAAATAATTGCAACAGAAGGGAATAAACAACAACAAAAGTGCTCAAACATCACACCATGGCTTCTAAGGCACTTGCTTACCTTTCTAATCTCATCTTAGTCACTATGTTTCTGCCTCACTGGCCTTCTCTTTAAATGCACTAAGCTCCTTTTCACCTCAGGCCTTGGCACTAATTTCCTCCTTTCATGATGTTCTTACTTGCATTCTTCAGCTGGCTGAGTCCTAGTCACCCACAGTAATCAATAGAAATACCATTTCTTCAGAAAAACCTTAACGATCCCCTCAGATTGGGTTTTCTTCCTGTCATCTACTTTTCCTGCCCTCTGAACTTTTCAATTTTAGCTTTAATCTAAATTATAATTAAGTAATTATCCATGTAATTGTTTATTGTCTCTGTCTCCTACAACACTAGACTAGACTACAAAGTCGATGAAGGTAGAAGCACGCATCAGTATTGTTCACCAGCACATGCTTCATGGGCCACACAGGGCCTGGCATGGAAAAGTGGCTTAATAATCGTTTGTGAGAGAGGAAGTGGGGACTGGAGGAAAGGAGAAAGAAAGGATGGATAAAAGGAAAGAAGGGAAGAAGGAAGGAAGGAAGGAAGGAAGGAAGGAAGGAAGGAAGGAAGGAAGGAAGGAAGGAAAGGAAGAAGGGAAGGAGGGATGGAGGGAGGGAGGGAGGGAGGGAGGGAGAAAGGAAGGAAAGAAAGAAGGAAGGAAAAGTGTGTGCATGATGAAGAGAATGGTTTATCCCTGTTTATGCGAATCAGAGGTGCTGATTTTTGAGGTTTATCTCTTGATCAGAATTACTATTTCTTAGTTTCTTTGTCACCCCTTTTCTGACTAATAACTTAGCTTCGATTTTCAGACCCAGGAAGGTGTACTATCACCAACCAACCACTTTCTGATGATGACTATACCACTAGCGTGAAGTTCTAAAGCGACCTTAGTACAGTGTAGCCCCAGTGAATTTAACATGGGGCCTCCTAGGTGGGCAGTTCCATACTCAAATCAAACTCTGGAGTTTCCCTCTGCCCTCTTCAGTTAAAACTCCTATATTATGTCTGCATCCATGTCTGCACTTCTATCTTGGTGCTGGAGAAAGTAGAAAAGAAACATCAAAATTAGATCCTTGGGGTCATTTGTAAATGCACTTTTTCACTCAATTTTCCCTCCATTCCCATAAGTAATTATGAGTTGCTTGTACAAACTGATTGTCATCAGTCTTACAAAGATTAATACAAGCAAAACTAACAAGTCCCTTCTCTTCTACTTAATGCCTGCAGTCAGAGGTTTCCACATTTATATAAAAGAGAAGAGACAAGACAAAAATCAGTCATCTTAGAAGCTTCAACAGCAACGTAGTCTCTTTCAAATATCAAACAACTCCCTCTCCATACTTCAAAAGATTAATACAGCATTTGAAATTATCTTTTCATTCTACTGTTATTATAATGCTCTGATTTTAAGTTACTATAGAAACCATTTTGAATTTGAGTGAAGGCTCCATTATTGTCACTTTGTTTTGTTTTGTTTTCTGCTCTAGCTACATTGGAGTTTAAAAAATGGAAAATGGATTTATCCTTTACTATTCACTAATATTGTGGAACACAAAGACAATTCAGACAATGATTCTGTATGACTATTATTGGAAATATCTGTTGATACACCAATCATAGATGTCTATTTCAGAAACACCAGAAATTATATTGAAGCAGACCATTGTTCTATATAATTAAACATGAGTGCTAGTAGCTAATCTTCAATACTCCACTGAAAAGCATAAAATATGCAACTACTTCTACAATACTTAATTATTAAAGAACAATGTATTTTTGATTTCTTATATTGAGAAATATAAAGATGGTGATCATGGTATTTACATCATTACACAATTTGGGCATTAAGAGAGAGGGTTCCATAATGGTTTAGTCTGATTTTGTCATAATATTCATCAAAATTACCAATTAATATAATTTAAGTTGTCTGTGTCTGATTTTTCTTTTTAATTTCCCTGTATGAAACAGTTGTTTTACTGGTTATTGCCCTTAAAAAATTATTTGTAGAGATTCCCTGAGGCTGGTAATGAGTGTACTTTACTCCTTCTGGCAGCTTTTAGAGGCACAAGTTAGAAACCACTTCACGCTAAATTCCTTGCCCATCTATGCTGTATGTGTCTGGGGTATGGTCTCTATGAGGGCAGGTCTGTGGCCACATCTCCCCAGGAGTATTTTGTCTCCCTTCCTTTTCCTTCTTGTGCTCTGTTTAAGTCCAGAGCAGCCTTCTCTCTGGGGTGTAGGGTGGGAGAGGATGGGAGGTGACAGGTTACTTCTGGTTCATACTAATCCTGAAAGCATAGCCCTTTGGGATTCAGTTTAATGCAAAAAAAAAAAAAAAAAGGTATCCTGTAAGTCTTCACACTGAATGTGCTCTGTACCTCAATTTCTGTCACCCTAACTTAGTCAATGTCTTCAAGTCAAAAGCAACTTTGGGGGCCGGCTGAGTGGCTCATTGGTTAAGAGTTGGCTTAGGAGCACGAGCTCTGAGCAGCAGGGCCCAGGTTCAGATCCCACATGAGGGCCAGTGACGCTGCACCCTCTACAGCTAAGATGGTGAACAACAGCTCCACCTGGAGCGGGGCTGCCATGAGTCACCGGTGGAGGCTTAGGCTGCAGTGGGGCTGTAGTGGGCTGCCGACAGCCAGCATGAGTAGCTGGCAGCCAGTGTGAGTAGCTGGCAGCCAGCGTGAGTAGCCATGAGTGGCTGTTCTATGGCCGGCAACTGATCTGCATCAACCAGGAAGAGCACAATGATCACAATACCAACCTGGGCAAATGAAGAGACGTCCTCCACAACTAGACTGAGGAACAAGAGGAAAGCAACTTGTCTGTTCCCCTTCCCTGATTCCCCAACACTGTTCCCTCCCCCAATTCACCAATAAAATCTTTAAAAAAAAAAAAAAGCAACTTCTTTGGTAGTCAAATAATCTTCTAATCTCTTTGGATTCAAGTTTCCCCTCCAAATTGGCCTGGCAGGGCTACACTATCCTTTGTATTCCTCAAAGCTTTTAAGGTGATTTATCTGAAGTTGTTTTCAGCCAGTGGGTTTGATCCAAATAACCACTACTAACTTGCCCTATGGGAAATAGCTGTTACATTTTTATTATATAAAATTATGCATTTGCATTTAACAACTGTGATATTTACCCTTAGGAACATTACAATACAAAAAGATCAAGGACAGTGACCAGTTAGCTCAGTTGGTTAGAGTGTAATGCTGATAAAACCAAGGTTGGGGGTTCAATCCCCGCATGGGCCACTGTGAGCTGTGCCCTCCTTAAAAGAGTCAACTATGCCATTGTAGCATGAAAACAATGTGTAACCAATGACCATGGCCATTCCCCAATAAAATTTAAAAAAACAAGATTAACCAAAAGAAAATATAGAAATGTATTGTAAAAATTTTAAAAGACCCTAAACCAAATCACAAGATCTTTTTTTAGCATGTTAAAATAGAAGTCATCTGAAATTCATTGAATATTAATTCACTGTTTTTGAATGTGCATAAATAGCACATTTTACCTAAGACACTGACTTTTTTTTGAAAATAATCAGTCCATTAAAATTAGTTCAGTGCCTTTAGTAATGAATAGGCTGAAATAAAAAAAACAAGGTCTACTTATCCATGAAAAAATTGAACCATGATTTTTTCTTTTTGGCTTTGTATATATATTTTTTATTTTTTATTTTATTTTAATTAGCTTCAGGTATACAACACAGTGCAATAGTTATACTTTTTACCCCTCAAAGTGACAACCCCCCTCCCCCAATTCTCCTCCCCACTTCCCCCCCATATCACACACCCATTACAATTCCTTTGACTCCCCTCCACTGCATAATCCATATCCCGTGAACATCCACACATTCAATTACAGTTGGCATACAATATTATACAACATCAATTTCAGGTATACAGTGCAGTGATCAAGCCTCTACTCCATCCATGAAGTGGTGTCCCTAAACAAAACATGTGACCATCTGACACCCCACAAAATTTTTACTACATTATTATATTCCCCAAACAGTCTTTCATATCCCTGTGACAATACTGTAGTTACCTATTTATGCTGTCTAATCCCTTCCCCTTCTCCCTCATCCCAACCCCCCTCCCAACTAGCAACCCTGTTTTTCCTCTATATCTATGAGACTGTTTCTGTTTCCTTTGCTCATGCATTCAGTTTTTCAGATTCCACATGTAAGTGAGATCATATGGTATTTGTCTTTCTCCAACTGACTTATTTCACTTAACACAGTAGTCTCTAGGTCCATCCATATCATTGCAAATGGTACGATTTCATTCTTCTTTATAGCAGAGTAATACTCAATTGTATAAATGTACCACAGTTTCTTAATCCAGTCATCTACTGATGGGCATTTCAGTTGTTTCCAAGTCTAAATAGCACTGCAATAAACATAGGGGTGCATATATTTTTTCGAATTAGCGTCTTGGATTCCTCTGGGTAGATTCCCAAGAGTGGAATTGCTGGGTCATACGGCAGTTCCATTTCCAGGTTTTTGAGATACCTCCAAACTGATTCCCATTATGGTTGCACCAATTTGCAGTCCCACCAACAGTGCACCAAGGTTCCCTTTTCTCCACACCCTCGCCAGCACTTGTTGTTTGTTGATTTGTTGATGATAGCCATTCTGACTGGAGTGAGGTGGTATCTCATTGTGGTTTTCATTTGCATTTCTCTGATGATTAGTGAGGTTGAACATTTCTTCATATGCCTTTTGGGATCTGTATGCCCTCTTTAGAGAAATGCCTCCTCATATACTCTGCCCACTTTTTAATAGGGTTGTTTGGTTTTTTGGTGTTGAGTTGCATGAGTGTTTTATAAATTTTGGATATCAACCCCTTATCAGATATATCGTTGGCAAATATCTTCTCCCATTCAGTAGGCTGCCTTTCTGTTTTATTGATGATTTCCTTTGCTGTGAAAAAACTTTTAAGTTTGATGTAATCCCATATGTTCATTTTTTCTTTTATTTCCCTTGCCCGAGGGGATATATCAGTAAAAATATTACTCACAGTAATGTCTGCAAACTTACTCCCTATGTTTTCTTCTAGGAGTTTTATTGTTTCAGGTCTTACATTTAAGTCTTTAATCCATTTTGAGTTTGTTCTCGTATATGGTGTAAGTAGGTGGTCCATTTTCATTTTTTTGCATGTGTGAGTCCAATTTTTCCAGCACCATTTATTAAATAGACTATCTTTACTCCAGTGTAAATTCTTGCTTGCATTGTCATAGATTAAATGACCGTATATAGATGGGTTTATTCCTGGGCTCTCTATTCTATTCCATTGGTCTATGTGTCTGTTTTTATGCCAGTACCATACTGTTTTGATTACTGTAGCCTTGTAGTATGTTTTGATGTCAGGTAGTGTGATGCCTCCCACTTTGTTCTTATTTCTCAACATTGCCATAGCTATACGGGGTCTTTTGTGGCTCCATATAAATTTTAGGATTCTATGTTCTATTTCTGAGAAAAATGTCCTTGGTAGTTTGATTGGAATTGCATTGAATCTATATATTGCTTTAGGTAGTATTGACATTTTAACTATATTAATTCTTCCTATCCATGAGCATGGTATGTATTTCCATTTATTTGTATCTTCTTTGATTTCTCTCTTCAGTGTCTCATAATTTTCTGAGTACAGATCTTTTACTTCTTTAGTTAAATTGATTCCTAGATATTTTATTGTTTTTGAAGCAATTGTAAAAGGGATTGATTTCCTGATTTCTTCTTCTGATAGTTTATTATTGGTGTATAGAAATGCAACAGATTTCTGAATATTAATTTTGTATCCTGCTACCTTACCAAATTCGTGTATCAGTTCCAGCAGTTCCTTGGTGGAGTCTTTGGGATTCTCCATATATAGTATCATGTCATCTGCATATAATGACAATTTTACTTCCTCTTTTCCAACCTGGATGCCTTTTATTTTGAACCACGATTTTAATTTATTTATTAGTAAAACAAAATTGATAATCTTCTATAAAATAATTATTTGTATTTACTTAATATTCATGGTTTATAAAGTATTTACACACCCAACATTTTATTTGATCTCTTAACAGCCCTGTGAAATAAGCATTAGCATGATTTTACAGATTAAAAAACAAACTCAGGGCTCATTTAGAACACAGGCCTTCCTAAAGCCACAGGACTAATCAGTGTCAATTAAGCCCCAAATTTAGTCATCTGACTTACAGTCCAGTGCTTTTCCCACTAAACTCACAATTTACATTGTTCTCATCATTGTAGAATCATTACTAATTCCATCATAGGAAAAAGACCAATACTTCTGAGTCTAGGCCATATGGGCAGATGAACAGTGAAAAAAGACAAGTTCCATGAACTTACAGTTCAGGTTTGTCAAGCAAAGAATTCTATAACAACCGACAGAAGCACTCCCCCATGGTGAACCATAGCTATGCCTAGAAAATATTCTCCAAGTCTAAATGAACACTCTTGCAACTGGCTAATAAATGAATTTCACCTTCTAACAAAAAGATTTTTTCCTTCATTAGAAATGGATTTAAATCCTAACCAAGTCAAAACTAAATAAAGTGTTAAATTATTTTTTCTCATCCTTCAATCTGGAAATTGTTTTCCTTAGCTAAATTCACATAGGCAGTCTATATATTTTAAGAATATCCATTTAGTGTTACATGGACTCTAACCTTTACTTTATGGCTGAAACTTTGAACAAGCACCAATAAATCATGACTGAGATGAAAGTGAGCAAGATCCTTAGAAGCAGAATAATCAAGACTTACAATGCATTTGAGAGACCTGCAAAGTATAATTGAATGTTACCTGCCCCTTCAATTGTTTGTATTATATTTATATTCATTCTGCCTAAAATGATTTAAGACTTGCATTTGATATAATTCCTAAGTCATTAGTCCTTAAGCTATCATACATTTTTTGAGGAAATATGTAAACATTATGTAAATATTGATCTATAAACTAAACATATTTGCAAGAACTGTCTGAATACAGTTAATAATTCTGTCAAATCTGTGTGCGTTTTTTCTACAAACTATAACTTTCACAAATAATTCGATCTCTATTTCAACTTATTCATTTAATTAAAGATTTCATACCTGTAAATTAAAAGTTAACTATACAACACATATTCCAAGTTAGCAGGCCAAAGAGACTATTTTTTTTTCTAATTGACATTGAAACAAATCATTAGCATGCTACAGTACTTGCCTAACTCTTTTAAATTCATTAATTATTCAGGATTAATTCTGTGAAAATCCAGAGAATGCTTATTATGATGAGTTTTTAAGATATACAACCATTCTAGGAGATAAAAAACATTCATGAATGTATCATGTATTGAAATACACTATAAAGACCCTGACTGCTAGAAATGTCTCCTACCTGTATATTAATATAATTACTAAATATTGGTGGAGAATGGACATTAACATTTGCCCATTAAAATCCAATTACAATATTCTAAACTATTAAGATTTATTAACCTTGTGTAAGGTTATATACAAATTATTCAAATATTTTTTATTTGTGAAGTACTTCCTATATACAGTAAAACCTTGGATTGTGAGTAATGTGATTTATGAGTATTCCACAAGACGAGGAAACATTTCTAATACATTTTAACGTGGTAAAGGAGCGATGTCTTGCAATACGAGTAGTTTGTTTCCGGAACAAATTATTCTCACAAACCCACGTATTACTGTATTATGTATTTCATATGAATTGCATGATCTGGTCCTCCCAAGACTCCTGGGAGATAGGTGGAGCAGTTATTGAGCCTATTGGAAGGCAGAGAAGATATGCCCATGCTTAGAAGCCCAGCAGAGGAAGTGCCAACTATTTTCCAAGTACAATACTGGATGCTGAAGGATATAATGAACAAGCTGCATAATGTGGAAGTTTATAATCCAGCCAAGAAGACAATTAAACAGGCATTCAGAATGAGCTGTGGTGAGTACTCTGGTGGGGAAATCAAGGCTGCTACGGAAACTCATAAAAGGGCAGCCTCACTCAGTCTTAGAGGAGTCAGGGAAGTGTCCTTGAAAGAATAGAGATTGATTGGGCAGGCACGAAATCAGGAACTTCCTTGCAAGACATGCTCCATGTTTTATGTTTAATTGTGAAGGCAGTAGGAATGGTAGGAGAAAAATGAGGGGGAATGCTGGAAACATAGGTCTGGCATAGACAAAAAATTTTTTTAATGACACTGGTATTCATTAACCATTTAATGGAGACCAGGAATTGTGGTGAATGTATTTCTGCAATATATATTTCATTTAATCCTTACATCAATCCTAGGAGTCAGTTACTAATAGTATTGATATTGGTATAATTGTTATTATTATTACTAGTAGTAGTAATGATAGTGTTTGACCTAAATGTCTAAATAGCTGATGATTACTTAAATATATTATAACAAGTCACTAAATAGCAAACATGGTAATATACCATTTTACATAAAATGATAGAGAAAATAGACAAGATCTGAAAGACATACATCCAGGTGCTAACACTCATTGTTTCTGGATAGGAGAATTGTGAGCACTTTCTGAGATTCTACTTCCTCGTGTATATTCATGGATATGTATGTATGTATGTGTGTGTATACAGCATGAACATGCATTGTTTTTGTAATAAGAAAATATAATAAACATTAAAATTAAATTGCTCTCGAACATTTAGCTTTTTCCAACTTTTTCCTTTCATAAAAAGCATAAACAATTGAATGAAAACTAGAAATAAAAATTCAATATGGAGAAAATGTTCTGAAAAAAATGGAACCCAAATACATGGTGATGAAAAGAGGTTAGACTTTGGGTGGCGAGCACACAGTGCAATGTACAGATGATGTATTATAGAATCATACACTTGAAACATGTAAAATTATTAACCAATGTCACCCCAAGAAATATAATTAAAATACAGAACAGAATGCTTAAAGATACATAGAGGGTTGTAAAAAAAATCCAATGTTGCACTCAGAGGGCCAATTCTCAAAAAAGTAATTTATGATGATAGCTATGAACTGAATTGTGTGTCCCCAAATTCATGTATTGAAGCACTAACCTCCAATGTGACTGTATTTGGAAAAGGAACTGTAAGGAAGTAATTCAGGTTAAATGAGGTCATAAGGGAAGGGTCCTAATTCAATCTATGGTGTCCTTAGAAGAAGAGGCAGAGAAACTAGGGATGTGTACACACAGACAAAAGGCCAAGTGAGGACACAGCAAGAAGATAGCCATTTACAAACCAAGGAGAGAGGCCTCAGGAGAAACCAAACCTGCTGACATCTTGATCTTGGTTTTAGAGCCTCCAGAACTGTGAGAAAATACATTTCTATTGTTTAAGACACCCAGTTTGTGGTATTTGGGCATGGTGGCATGAGCAGGCTAATACAGTCATTTATTTTCAACCAAATCATCACATTGATCAACTTGCTTTCAGAAAAATTTTTTTTTTTTTTAGTTTTGGGAAATGTTTTGTTTCCTTTGCATTTTTGTATTTTCTAGTGAAAAGAGGGTGGATACTTTGCCTTAAGCTTTAGCAGAATGTGATCCCCATGGAGCAGGTGTGGGAGCAAAGCAAACCAAGCCTCTGTCCAGGCAAGACAGCATAGAAAAGCAAGGGACCGACCATCAGATCCCAGCTGGCACCAGGGTGGTCCCATATAGAAGGCACAGGGCAAAGAGGATAGGTTGTGAACGTGAAGTTTGGTGAGAGAGCCTGAAGCAACAGCCTGCATGGGGGACATTTTATGAATAATCAGCTGTTGAGCCTATGTTGAGCTAGTAGAGACCTTAAAAAAAGTCTGGACTAAAACATGAGAATTGCTTCTATGAGGGAGGGAGGGACGGAGAAATTAGGGAGGGAAGGAGGACTGTGTGTGCACAAAGAAGAAAATGGCTTATCCCTGTTTATGGGAATCAGAGGTGCTGATCTTTTTTTTTCCTTTGTACAATGGAGTATTACTCTGCTATAAAGAAGAATGAAATCGTACCACTTGCAACGATATGGATGGATCTAGAGACTATTATGTTAAATGAAATAAGTCAGTCGGAGAAAGACAAATACTATATGATCTCACTTATATGTGGAATTTGAAAAACTGAATGAATGAGCAAAGGAAACAGAAACAGTCTCATAGATATAGAGGAAAAACAGGGTTGCTAGTTGGGAGGGGGGTGGGGATGAGGGAGAAAGGGAAGGGATTAGACAGCATAAATAGGTAACTACAGTATTGTCACAGGGATATGAAAGACAGTTTGGGGAATATAATAATGTGGTAAAAATTTTGTGGGGTGTCAGATGGTCACATGTTTTTTTAGGGAGACCATTTCATGGATGGTGTAGAGGCTTGATCACTGCAATGTATACCTGAAATTGATGTTGTATAATATTGTATGCCAACTGTAATTGAATATATAGATAGTCACGGGATGTGGTTTATACGGTGGAAGGGAGTCAAAGGAATTGTAATAGATAGTATGATATGGGGGGGAGGAGTGGGGGAGAATTGGGGGAGGGGGGTTGTCACTTTGAGCGGTAAAAAGTATAACTATTGCACTGTGTTGTACACGTGAAGCTAATTAAAGTAAAAAAAATAAAAAAATAAAAAGATTTGATTGGTTAATCAGCCTACAGTCTTTTTTTTTTTTGAGGGCAGTATCACTGGCCCTCATATGTGGGACCGAACCAGGGCTGCTGGCTTCCCAAGCCAGCGCTTAACCACCGCGCCACTTGGCTGGCCCCCAGCCTACAGTCTTATAGGAGCTCCCTTGTAGGTAACTAACTGCTTTTCTCTTGCCACTTTTAACATACTCTCTTTGTCTTTAACCTTTGGCATTTTAATTATGACGTGTCTTGGTTTGGGCCTCTTTAGGTTTTATTTGGGATGCTCTGCACTTTCTAAGCTTATATGTCTATTTCCTTCACCAGGTTAGGAAAGTTTTCCGTCATTTTATCTTCCAGTAGGTTTTCAATTCCTTGCACTCTCTCTTCTCCTCCTGGTAGCCCTATGATGCAAATGTTGGTACACTCGATGTTGTCCCAGATGCCCCTTAAGCTATCCTCATGTTTTTCAGGTTTTATTTTTGTTTGTTTGTTTTTTAACTCTGTTCTCTTCTTTCTTTTGGGACATGTTTCTTTGTCTCCCCATTTTGGCTGTCTCCCCGTGTTTGTCTCTATGGAGTAGGTAGAGTTGCAATGTCTCCCGATCTTAGTAGACTTATGTAATATGTTTCCTGTGGGGCCCAGTAGCACAGTCCCCCTGGTCACCTGAGCCGAGTGCTGCAGGTGTGTCCCATTTGTGGGTTGTGTGTACCCTCCTGTTGTACTTAGGCCTTGTTGCTGTTTGTAGGTCAGTGTGAGGGATTGACTCTCAGGCTGACTGATTGTGAAGACTGGCCGTAACTACATTGGAGGAGCTGTGGTGCAAGGGTTCACCCTACAGGGGAGGATTCACTTTATCAGGGCTCTGGTGCCTGACTAGTGTGTCCTTTGGGTGTTTCTTCTGTGGAGGTGGCCAAGTGGTGCTCCAACATGATCCAAACCTGGACACTGGGCATGCTGGCCACAGGGCCTCATAGAAGGGGCCCTTCCACAGGCCAAGTTCAGCCTTCACCTGTGCCCTGCTCGGGGCCATGTGGCATGATCCACAAAACAATCTGCAGACGTCTTCTAATAACTGTGCTGAACTTGTTGGTGTCTGGGAAAGGCTAAGCAGCAAATCAAGTCCAGCTGCTGCTAGTGCTGGGCTTGGGGCTGCTTAGCAAGATGTATGGAGCACGCTGAGGCCAGAAGCTGCTTGTTTGATATTTGTGAACCTTTGAGAGATTTTAGGAATATCTGCAGCATGGGCCAAGACAGGCTGTTTGCATAAAAAATCCACTGGAAGCAGCTTGGATGGGCCAGCAAGTTGGATAGGTTGGGGTCTCAGGGAATCACAGGGCTGGGCGAACAGTGTTAACCAAGTTGATGGAGACTCCGATATGGTGGCCTCCTGTGCCTGCACTTTGGGATGGGAGAGGGCTCAACAGAGAAACAATGGCTTCTGCCAGCACTTCTGTCTTGGAGAAAACTGCCACTCCAGTCTTTGCACTGAAGCCAGACAACTCAGTTCCTCCCCATATGTCCCTGGTGCCTTTGAAGCTGCTGCCCCAGTGTTGGAGCTCAGAGGGAGGGAGTCCATCAGTGAATAAGTCTGTGTGCAGGCCTGTTAAGAGGAATGCCTGGGGCTCTAGCCACCTTCTTCCTCACTCAGTCACAGTCTCCACTGATTTCCACACCCAGAAGTTGTGGGGACTTCTCTCCCTGGCACTGGAACCCTGGGCTGGGAAGCCTGGTGTGGCACTTGGACCCCTCACTCCTCGGTGTGGACCTCTACAGCCAAGATATCCCTCCCCATTTTTAACCACCATGCATGGGATTGGGGACCAGCCCATTCCACGTCTCTGGCCCTCTTACCAGTCTTGATGTGACTTTTTCAGTATGCCCTTAGTCATAGGACTTCTATTCAGCTAGATATCAGGTGATTCTCAATGACAACTCTTCCATAGTTCAGTTATAATTTTGATGTGTTTGTGAGAGAAGGCAAGCACAGTGTTTACTTACTCCACCATCTTGACTGGAAATACCATTGTCACTTAACGTTTTTGCACACAATATTATTTTCTGTGTCATCAAGAATATTCGGAGTGAGGGCCAGCGGAGTGGTGCTGTGGTTAAGCGCTGGCTTGGGAAGCCAGCAGCCCCGGTTCGGTCCCACATGTGAGGGCCAGTGACACTGCCCTCAAAACAAACAAACAAACAAACAAACAAACAAACAAACAAACAAACCCTGGCTCTAAAGAATATTGGGAGTAAAGCATTTCTTAAAAGAGTACTCCACTATCATCACCAGAATTGTATTTGTAGCCTGTGACACCCAGTCTGCCATTTTTGATGCTGGAGTCTTCTTGATTATATCAGAATGCATCAATACGAGGTCTTCAAAAATCAATTAGGACTCATATTCTTTTCTCCAATGATTTTGTTCTGTGAAACTTTGAAGGATTGTAGTTGTCCAGTCATGCCTCCAGGAACAACAACCATATTCATGCATGTGCAGCAGGGGTAACTAGAACATGACTGTTACCTAGGCTACAGTGACTGTAGGATGTCATCAATTTTAAGGCACATTTCAATTTTAGAAATCAAAAACTGAGTGAAAAAAATGTGTTTTTGAACTAATGGAATATTGTACCTCATTTTAATTTAACAAAAATTTTTCTGAAGGTCAGTGAGCTTCACATATTTATATTTTTGAGAGAACTTTTATTCTTCGTCATTTGCTTTTTTATATCCTTTGTCATTTTTCTATTGAGGTATTTCCTTTTTCTTCTGATATTATAACAGTTTTATATATATATATAATTGATATTAACACTTTGTCATGTTTAGTACCAGGATTTTCCCAAATCTATAATATATCTATTGACTTACTGCATCTTTTCCCATACCAAATATTTTCACTTTTATGTAGTCAAATACATTTACTTCTTTTTATAACTTCAGGTTCCCCTGGTTTGCTAATGACTCCTCCTCAAAGCTATAAATGCAGCCTCTTTAGTTTTCCTCTAGCATTTTTATTTTTATTTGTTTATATGTAGTATTTAACCTATCTGGTTTGTGTGTGTGTGTGTGTGTGTGTGTGTGTTTTAATGATGTGAAATAAAAATCTAATTTTATTTTCCTCCACATGGATAGCCAGTTGTCCCAGAACCATATACTAAATATTTCATCTTTTCCCACTGAATTTGAAATACCTCCTTTGTGATATATCAGCTTCTCATATATGCTGGAATCTATTACTTGGTATATTTTATTCTTCAGTTTCTCTAGAATTTATTCTTGAGCAAATGGTTATCCATTTCTTCGGAGTTGTTTATTGAATAATCGTGCCTTTATTGGTTTGAAATGTCCTATGTGTCTATTAATATGCTACTCATCTTTCAATTTTAGCACCAGCATCACCCCTTTCAATTTCTGCAGCTCTATAATATGTTTCTATTTATGGTAGACAAGTCACCTGCCCCCAACATTTTACTCTTCTTTATTAGAATTTAATTGGTTATCTTCTCATGTTTATTCATTCAGATGAAGTCTAAAAAGTTCTGGTCAGATCTCATCTCCCTCCCCATACACATAGATACTAAATACATAATAAATAAAATACTGCGATGTGACTTTCATTGAGAATGTGTTGCATGTATAGATGGATCTCTCCATAAAGATATACTTTCTATAATATGTCCCTCCATTTCCTAAAATCTTCTTTTATGTCTTTAGTAGAGTTTGCAGTTACCCTAATTTAGTTGTGCACATTTTTGTTAACATTATTATTGTGTAATTTATATATTTTTTAGTATTATGAATTTTTTTCATTTTATTATCAAATGGATTATTGTTGAAATACAATAAATATATTCATTTTTTAAAGATATATATATATATATTTTAAAGATTTCATTTGGGAATTGGGGGAGAGGAACAGCATTGGGGAATCAGGGAAGGGGAACAGACAAATTGCTGTCCTTTTGTGCTTCAGTCTAGTTGTGGACGATGTCGCTTTACTGGCCCATGTTGGTATTATCATTGCGCTCTTCCTGGGTGAGGCATTTGCTCTCTTGTCATTGGACAGCTGCTCACGGCGGCTCACAGCAGCTGACTCCAGCTGCCACCCACTCACACTGGCTGCTGGCCACTCACGGTAGCTCACGGCAGCCCACTGCAGCCTACGCCATCACTGGCGACTCACGGCAGCCCAGCTCCAGGTCGAGCTGTTGTTCACCATCTTAGCTATATAGGGTACAGCATCACTGGCCCATGAGGGATCCAAACCGGTGGCCCTGCTGCTCAGAGCTCGCGTTCCCAAGCCAACTCTTAACGAATGAGCCACTTGGCGGACCCAATTTTAGTATATTAATGTCATAATTTTGTACAGATGCTGCTCAACTTACGATGGGGTTACATCCTGATAAACCCATTGTAAGTTGAAAATATCATAAGATGAAAATGCATTTAATTTACCTAACCTACTGAACATCATAGCTTAGCCTAGCCTACTTTAAATATACTCAGAACAGCCTATAGTTGGGCAAAATCATGTAACACAAATCCTATTTTATAATAAAGTATTGAACATCTCATGTTATTTATGTAATTATGGCATGCTGTCTTCATGCTGGGCAATTATCTTGAGTTTCATCACAAGAGTAATTGCCTTCCTCTTTTTCTCACCAGTAGCAGGAGACACAGATGGGCATTTTGCAGACATGATGGGATACAAAAACACAAAACACAATATCAAAAAAACACTGGCACCCTGGTACACTGTAGAGTGTCAGTTGTTTACCATTGTGAGAGGGTATCATACCACATATAGTTAGCCTGAGAAAATATCAAAATTCAAAATTCAAAGTACAGTTTCTCCTGAATGTGTATCATCTTCACATCATCATAAATTCAAAAAAATCTTAAGTGGGACTTCTGTAAGTTGAGGAAAATCAGTACTTTATTTTCTAGGGGTTTGCAGATAGAGAATTACACCACCTACAAAGAGTAAAATTTTCCTATTATTTGTATTTGATGTATATATTTATATTTTATGAACTCATTGGCAAATATATCCATATTATGTTAAATAATAGAGATACTGGTGAACAATCTCATTCTGAATTTTAATGGGAATGCTTCATTAAGTATGACTTCAATGTTAGTTTTTTATCATATGAAGATATTACCTTTATATTTCTATTTTACCGGGGGTTTTCTATACAATGTCTATAGAGGGCCGGCCGAGTGGTGCATTGGTTAAGAGCTGGTTTGAGGATGCCAGGGGTCCCGGTTCAGATCCAACATATGAGGGCCAGTGACAGTTCCCTCTCCAGCTAACAACAGCTCCACCTGGAGCTGGGCTGTGCGAGCCCCTGCGATGGTGTGGGCTGCAGCCCCTGCTGCAGTGGGCTGCCAAGGCTACAGTGAGTGGCCGGCAGCCAGCGTGAGCGGCTGGCAGCCAGCACGAGCTGCCAATAGCCGCGGTGAGCGACCATCCAGAGGCTGGTGACCGATCTGTCTCATCCGGGAAAAGCGCAATGAGGATACCAACAGTGAAGCAATGTCCTCCGCAACTAGACTGAAGAACAAGGGGACAGCAACTTGTCTGTTCCCCTTCCCCGATTCCCCAATAAAATCTTTAAAAAAAAAAAAAAGAATGTCTGTAGAAATTTCTCTCCAAAAAAAGATTTAATTGTGTGTTGAAATATTTTTCTCTTTTGATGTATTATTATGAATTTTATTAGTTTCTTAATATTGAACCTTCTATGCATTAATGATATAACATTTACTTAATCGGCAATTTTTTTTTTTTTAAGATTTTATTGGGGCATTGGAGGAGGGGAACAGCATTGGGGAACTGGGGAAGGGGAACAGACAAGTGGCTGTCCTTTTGTTCTTCAGTCTAGTTGTGGAGGACGTCACTTCACTGGCCCATGTTGGTATCGTCATTGTGCTCTTCCCGGATGAGGCAGATCGGTCACTGGCCTCTGGATGGTGGCTCAGTGCGGCTATTGGCAGTTCACGCTGGCAGCCGGCCACTCCCTGTAGCCCATTGCAGCCCACTGCAGCAGGGGCTGCAGCCAACACTGTCACCAAGGTTCGCACAGCCCAGCTCCAGGTGGAGCCGTTGTTAGCTGTAGAGGGCAGTGTCACTGGCCCTCATATGTGGGATTCGAACCGGGGCCGCTGGCATCCCAAACCCAGCTCTAAACCAATGCACCACTCGGCCGGCCCAAATATTATTTTTTTAATATGTCACTGGATTCAATTTGCTTTGTCATTTAGGATTTTTGCACCAAAATTTACAATTGGTGTTAGACATTTGTTTTTTATTTTCATGCTGTCAAATTTTGGCAACAAAGTTATACTACCTTTGAAAAAAATTTGTGGAAGCTGTTGTCTTTCTCTATGATTTATTTGGATGTTTGAAATCACTTACTATGAAACTGTCTTAGCAGGTATTTTCTACAAGGTGTTTTCTGTGAAAAGTCTCAGTTAAAATCAAGTTTTCTGACTCTGCTTAGTTTCACTTTAATAATTAATATTTCCCCAAATGCTCATCCATTATATTGAGATTTTCAGAATTTTAAATAATTTTCTTTTAAGAAAAAGCATGTTTCTATCTGAGTTATACCATTTCTTCACTTTCTACTGTTGTATTGCTTTCTTTCTTTTTTTCTTATTTGGCCTTGCTAGAAGTTTGTCCATTTTACTGTTGTCTTTGAAGAAATCTCTCTCTCTTTTTTTTAAAGATTTTATTGGGGAATGGGGGAGGGGAACAGCATTGGGGAATCAGGGAAGGGGAACAGACAAGTTGCTGCCCTTTTGTTCTTCAGTCTAGTTGTGGAGGATGTCGCTTCACTGGCCCATGTTGGTATTATCATTGTGCTCTTCCCAGGTGAGGCAGTCACCCGACAGCCACTGGATGGCCGCTCACGGCAGCTCACAAAAGCTCACACCCTCTGCCGGCCAGCTCCACTGCAGCCTACGCCATCACCAGTGACTCACAGCAGCCCAGCTCCAGGTTGAGCTGTTGTTCACCATCTTAGCAGTAGATGATGTAGCGTTACTGGCCCTCATGTGGGATCCGAAGCAGGGCCCTGCTGCTCATAGCTGGTGTCCCAAGCCAACTCTAAACCAATGCGCCACTCGGCGGCCCAAAGAAATATCTCTTGCAACTGTTTATCAATAAAACTGTATATCTTATTTAATAAATTTTTGTTACTAATTCATTTATCTACTTTTTCTCTTTTTTTATTTCTTCTGTCCTTTTATGAGGGTAAGGAAGATTGCTCTTTTCTCTATCCTCTTGAGATAAAAGTTATTTTCATTCTTCCCTGTTTAATAATAAATGCATTTAAAACTAGTAAGTTTTCTCTGAATACAGTTTTGGCTTCATAAAATTTGATAGTATTGCTTTCACTGCATCATTTTCTAAATAGTTATTTAAGCTAAGCTTGATTTTCTCTTAGATCAAATAGTTATGACAGAGTGATTTTAAGTTGCTTAATAGTTTAATTTTTCAATGTAACACTCTGCTATTGGGCCTGCCGAGTGGCGCGGTGGTTAAGCTCTGGCTTGGGAAGCCGGCAGCCCCAGTTCGGGTCCCACATATGAGGGCAAGTGACACTGCCTTCAAAACAAAAAAATATTTTAAAAAAAAACTCTGCTATTAATATATAGTTTTATGCATTCTTGTCAAAGAATGAGGTTTACACAATTTCCAATTGTGCAAGTAGTAAGATCCTCTATGACCAATTTTAGTTAAGTGTTCTGTAGACATCTGAAAAAATAAAGAAGCATGGGCCGGCCGAGTGGCGCAATGGTTAAGCACTGGCTTGGGAAGCCAGCAGCCCTGGTTTGGGCCCCACATACGTGGGCCAGTGACACTGCCCTCAAAAAAAAAAAAGTGTATTTTTTATAGTATAAATGTGTGTCAAGTTAACAGTATTATTAATATTCCTTTTCTTTGTTCTATTTTTATTTAACTTGTCAAAGATTAGGAGTGATGGGCTGAAATCTCTCCTGATACTTGTGAATTTTGTCAGTGTTCCCTTATAATCTAACAACGTTTGCATTATATATTTTGATGTTATTTTATTTGATACATAAATATTGCTTCATCCATAAAAATTTGTCTTCTTACTGAAATGCTATCCACTGATTTTAATTCTACCATGCTTGGTTTGAAGTTGTGAATCGGTCTTCCCTCTCATTTACATTTGCGTGGTATAGCTTTGTTCTTCACTTTATTTTTAACCTTTCTCAGACCTACTCTTAGAATATTGGTGTTGTACTTTAAAATGAAGACTACAATAAAAGACAAAGAAGGGCACTACATAATAATAAAGAGATCGATTCAACAGGAGGATGTAACCATAGTAAACATCTATGTGCCCAATATAGGAGCTCCCAAATATATAAAACAGATTTTGACAGACATAAATACAGAGATCAACAGTAACACTATCATAGTAGGGGACTTCAATACCCCATTGTCACCAATGGACAGATCCTCCAGACAGAAAATCAACATGGACATAGTGGCCTTAAATGACACTTTAGACCAGCTGGTTTTAATTCATATTTTTAGAACATTTCACCCCAAAGATACAGAATATACATTCTTCTCAAGTGCACATGGAACATTTTCCAAGATAGACCACATGTTAGGCCACAAAACAAGTCTCAGCAAAGTTAAGAAGATTGAAATCATATCAAGTGTCTTCTCGGACCACAATGCTATGAAACTACAAATCAATTATAAGAAGAAATCTGGAAAGCTTACAAATACATGGAGGCTAAATAACATGGTACTAAATAGGGAGTGGATCAAAAAAGAGATCAAGGAGGAAATCAAAAGATACCTCGAGACAAACGAAAAAGAAAACCCAACAACCCAAAATCTCTGGGATGCAGCGAAAGCAGTCCTAAGAGGGAAGTTCATAGCAGTGCAGGCCTACCTAAAGAAGGAAGAAAAATCTCAAATCAACAGACTATCATTACACCTAAGACACATAAGGGAACTTGAAAAAGAACAACAAAATAAGCGTAAAGGGAGTATAAGGAAGGAAATAATAAAGACCAGAGCAGAAATAAATGAAATAGAGAACAAAAAAATAGTACAAAAGATCAATGAAACCAAGAGTTGGTTTTTTGAAATGATAAACAAAATCGACAAACCCTTAGCCAGACTCACCAAGAAAAAGAGAGAGAGGACCCAAATTAATAAAATCTGAAATGAAAGAGGAGAAGTGACAACGGAGACCACAGAAATACAGAAAATTTTAAGAAAATACTACAAGCAACTATATGCTAACAAATTCGACAATCTGGAAGAAATGGATAAATTTCTAGAAGCATACAATCTACCAAGTCTGAACCAAAAAAAAACAAAAACTCTGAACAGACTGATTACTGCCAAAGAAATTGAATCAATAATCAACAATCTTCCAACAAACAAAAGCCCTGGACCATCAATTGATCTCCTCTACATAAAATGAGAGACTTACATGCATTTATTCTTTGTTATCACCAATCATCAGTACCTTCATATTTTATTGAAATAACCTGATCTCTTAAATTGAGATAATTTAATCCTTTTTATTATATAATTTACCCTTTAGTAATTATTTTGAAATTACTGTTATATTTTATAACCACATAAATAATAATTATTTGTATATTAGCTATATGGTTTTCTGATTAAAGCAATCATAACTATATTTTATGATATTATTAGAGAATTATTCAAATAATATTCAGTTCTCTTTTCTGGATATTTTAAATTCTACTCTTGTATTAAGCTAGACTATCAGGATGGTACGTCAATGGCCTTTATTGCCTTAGACCTTCAGAAATAACCTTCATCAAATTAAACGTGTGTTAACATCAAGGTAATTTTTAAAGGGCACAAGAAACAATAAGAATTTCACTACAGATTTTGCTATAGATTGAAATAGTTGTCCACTATATCACTCAATATTTTTCCCACTAGAAAACTCCACATACTCAATTTCATGAGTGATACAAACTCTGGTGCTCTGATTTTCCCTGATCGTGACGTTCTGCTCTCAATTTTATTTTGACTTGTCTTACTAATTCCTACTTATATTTTCTCATTTCATTGTATGTGCTCCTCAAAAGGCTTCTTTACATTCTTTTCAGACAAGGAGAGGAAAAGATGAATAAACATAAACTGTATAGAAATTCTATAATTTTGCTTTATGGTTCCTGATTATTAAAACGGAATTTAATACTCTTTATATTTCTTCAAGGTCCTAATATAAAAGTTACAAAAATGTTTTATTAGCATTTGTGTGTCCATCATCTGATTTCTTCAGTAGATCAGTGGTCAACAAGAGCCAAAATAGGCTCCCCATCCCTTATATAATGTGTTTCTTTCACTGAATTTAAATTAATTTTGTTTTTGTTTTTATTCTGATGTTATGGTAGTTTGCCTCATAAATAAAAACTTTGTAGGTGATACTAAGGATGTCTTATTTTTAGTAATTTGAGTAGTGGTATAATGTGTTAGAAAGATCCCTGAAATAATAGGTGGGCATGTTGTTTCCAGACCTAGTTGAGGCTGAGCTACAAATTCGCCTTTCAATTTGTGGTAAATCACTTTACGTGTCTGAGATTTAAAAGAAGGGATAAAATGATAGGCATTTTAAGGTCTCATCCAGTTCTAATGTCTTATTATTTGAATTATGAAAGAAATAGCTAGTGAATACTTGCTGACAAAATATGTTCCTTATACCTTTATCATATCTACAATATTCCACCTTCAGCCATGCCTTAAATTTATATGAGTAAATGTGCATATTAATATAGCGAAAATACGAAGCAATAAAATAACAAATATCTCATTCATGTGTGCATAATTCTTATTTTGATGACAATTTTGAAAGGCATGGTATTACTACAAGTACTCTTTTTCCTGTTTTTACTGACAAAATAACATTAATAGTACATGCCTGGAGTATCAACTATGTTGTGCTAATGAGAAGTTGAATAGCCTAAAAAACTCTAACAAATAACTCATGATTATGTTTTCTGAGTAGTTCATTCACTTTTGTTACTGAGATCATCTCTGAAATGCCATGGGATTCTAATGATGTGACTCCTATGTGTAAAATTATCATTCCTGGGAAAACATAGAAAAACAGGTTTGTATAATTGGAAGGATCATTAGAGGTTATTGTCTCTTTTTTTTTTTGAAGGCAGTGTCACTGGCCCTCGTATGTGGGACCCGAACCGGGGCCACTGGCTTCCCAAGCCAGCGCTTGACCACTGCACTACTCGGCCAGCCCCAAAGGTTATTGTCTCTTAAAGACAGATGTATCCTTTCACTAAGTGCAGTGTCAGAAATGTTCATATGACAAGAAGTACCACCTACCATATATAAAATATGAATTGAATTTGAAAACAAAGGTTTCCATCATTACTGTTGTATCAGTACCCTCTCCTAATGCCTACGACAAGGAAAGAAATTACATTATTTGTAAAATCAGTGATAGACAGAACGATAAATCAATTTATTTCTGGGTTGCCGCCAATTTAGGTTCTCAGACACCAAGATAGTCCCCCATGATGCTCATCTTCTGATGTTCACACTCCCCTCCCAGATTATACCAGCGTTGGTCTTCGTGGCCAGAGGTAAATGGCAGAAGGGATGGTATGTAACTTTCAAGATCAGGTAACAAAACACTATGACTTTTGTTTTAGCCCCTTTCCCTTCAGAGCACTCACACTGGGGAAGCCATGCCATGCTGTGAGCAGCCCTATGGAGAAGTCCAGGTGACAAGGAACTAAAACTTCCTGCCAACAGCCATGTGAGTGAGACATCTTGGAAGAGAATTGTACAGCCTTAGTCAAGTCTTCAGAAACTGCAATCCTCATTGACAACTTGACTGCAACCTCATTAGAGAGACTAAACAACCATCCAGCTGAGCTGCTTCAAAATTTCTGACCCTCAGAAACTATATGAGATAAATGTTCAATGTTTTTGCTTGCTAAATTTTAGAATAATTTGATATACAGCAATATATAACTAATACAGAATATTGTACTTTAATATTGAATGATAAGTTAAAAATATATATTTTTCTATGCTCTTACCTAGATCTTTCACAACCTATCTACACATAGAATAACATTAAGTTTATTCTCAAAAACTGTAATTGTTTCTAAGTTTGCAAATAAAAATACTATGTCCTCTAACCAACCCAGATTATTCAACAAATAAATGGCATGAAGGAAAAATAGGCTGAGAGGAAACTATTATTGACTAAAATAGATTTAAGAGATATCAACAATTTCAATATGTGACCTGGATTGGCTCCTGATTCAAACAAACCAAATGTAAAAAGACATGTTTGAAATCATTGGGGAAAATTGAACAAAAACCTATTAGATGACATTAATGAATTGCAATTATGTTTCTCAGAATGATAATAATATTATTTATAATTTTTAAAGTCTTATCTGTTAGAGCTATATAATGAGGTGAATATGGTTGAAATGGCATCATAGCTGAGATTTGCTTGCTCCAACACAAGCAAACAGAATGAAATGTCGGTGGAGAGAGGATAGGTGAACCAAGCACAGCAGAATGGCGATAGTAGCTGAAGATCAGTGATGGATACATGAGGATTCATTATACTAATATCTCTAACTTTTCTATCTGAAAATTTCCATAATAAAAAGTTTTAAAATACTGAGTGTCTTATACTTTATTTAAAAGTAATATGAAAATATGAAATTGTAATGTTTATTGTTAGAAAAATATGACACATTTTCAAAAATTTCTCCTAATGAAAACCTTATTTTAAGATACTTCAAGGGTAAACAATTTTACAGTGGTCATCCAAAGTCCAAGAAGTTTTCTTTTACATCCTAAAAAATTATATTCAGTGAGGTGGTTAAGCACTGGCTTGGGAAGCCAGTGGCCCCGGTTCGGTCCCACATATGAGGGCCAATGACACTGCCCTTAAAAAAAAAGTTTTAAAAAAAATTATATTCATTTATTTTGAAAATAAAAGTAAAAAGTATAATTACAAATCATAAAAAAAGGCTTAAGGTGAAATGATATAGGAAGATCACAATTTGATGTATCTCCCCTGCTCCAAACACATTGCAATCCTATATAAAGATAAAAATAATAAGACATAATTAAGCTCAAAAACAAGAAAAACATCTCTGTGGATCCAAAATTAAATAGAAATCAAAATGATAGGGAGTCCTGGAGCCACTGGCCTGCTGGCTCTAGGTCTTAGGAACAAAGTAGGAATGGCCAGGAGTTTGCCTCCAGTGGGGTAACATGGCCTAAAAGTGCCATAGAAATAAGAAGGAAAATAAGCAAGTTTAATTTTTTAAAGCCAGGATTTGGGATGGATGTGTCATGCTATAGAAAGGAGGCTTTAAAAAAAAAAGAAACAACTGCCTGCAGATATAGCTAAAAGAAAATACAAATCCAGAAGGTCCAAGATGGCAGATTAGGTAAACCCTTTGCCAACTACCTTCCAGGATCACACCAAAATTACAAATATATTATAGAACAATGAACCTGAAGAATCATCTAAACACTAACTGAACAGAACACCTATAACAAAGGATATAAAGAAGAAGCAAGACGGAGACTGGTAGGAGGTGGAGACATGAAACAGGTTGACCCCAATACCACAGGGAGTGGTTGAACACCAGGAGGGACAACTCCTTGGTGGAATTCTCCACAAAGGAGGGAAGGGTCCCAGCCCTATGCCGGGCTCCCCATCCCTGGGGTCCTATGCCAGAAAGAGGAATTTCCACAAAATCAGGCAGTGAAAGTTAGCAAGGATTCTGTCTGTCCATCCCAGTGAGACTGAAGGTAGCTAAAAACACAGACTCCCTCTTAAGAAGACCACACACAGACTCCCTTGCTTGCGAACACTCAATTGATCTCTGGTGGAGGGGTGGCATTTTGAGAGTCACCAGAGACATACAGGGAAAGACTCAGTTGTATGGCTTCAGGGCAAGAGGTGGAGCAGCCATTGTCCCTGTGTGGAGCCTGCCTCACGTGTAGCCTACAGGAAGGCAACATCTTTTGTGTATTGTACCCTCACCTAAAGGGCCAAACCTGAGACCCCACTGATCTAGTAAAATGTGCACAGGCATACACCACCTTCATGATGCCCTGGGTCCAAGCAATACACAGCTGAGGCTGCGTGGTCTAGGGCACTCTCAGCTGCTGAGCGCCGACTCTGCTCCATGAGCTATGGAAGCCTTTTACAACAGCTGATGACCTGGGTTGGACCAGGCAACTTTTGGTTACTGGTAAGCAGCAAGCTATATCCTACACCACAGCCCCTCTTTGGTGGCTCCTGGGAATCCGGGGGCCTGAGGCGAGCAGTGGCTGGTCGTGGTAATCTCAGGGCATTTTTGTGAAGTCATCACAGACCCAGCACTGGTGCAAGAACCAAAACTGCATAAACCACCATCCACACCCGGTAACTCCTTGGGACCAGCCCCATGCACTTAGAGCTGCACTGCCAGGGGCACTCTGGGTGCCTGGGCGGCCAGCCCCACCCCCACAAGCTGCAGAGGAGATTTTTTTATAACATTGGACAATCCCCAACAGCCCAGGGAGATTTTTGTGGTGGACAGTGACCCAAAAACTGCACCAAAGCCACTCGGGGGCAGCTCTCGGCAATTTGCGAGACTGAGATGATGGCTGCATGCAGTGTTCTCTGGGTCCTAGGCAAGGTGGTCACAGGCTGGGCACTGGCATAAGATCTGAATCTGCATCGATGTTGTAAATACCACAGGTTGCATCTCATGACTTTCTTGAACCCTACCCCACCCAGCTAGTGCTGCACCACTGAGGACACTCTCAACACCACATCACCAACCCAGCAAATACACCTAAGGAGCCTCGTTCAACTGCTGGGCCTTATGGACAGCTGGTGGGTAGCAATAGGCTTAGGGGGCCCCTGGGCCTTTTGATAAGCTGCATCACACCCGCTATTGATGGCAGCCAGCCTCAGTTCACAGCAAGGCCACCTTCACATGCCTCCAGGCCCAGAACAGGAGGCAGCCAACCACATGTACCTTTGTGACTCCTACTAGGTAGCTGCAGGCTAATAACAGGCAAAGCTGAAATTGGCCTGTACGGGGAGCCCCACCCAAAAGACACCAGAAACAACACACCCAGAGGCCAGCTTCAGACCACACAAGAGCACTACATGATTAGCCCTACAAATGGCATACCCAAAGGCGGGGGTGGGGAATCAGGTCTCAACAGGCACCAGAGCCTGCAGGGGTCAAGCCTCCTGTGAAGGGTCAGCCCACCCCTCCCACAGCAGCTCATACACTGTGGGCACAGCCAGTACTCATAGGCAGTCAGGCTGGGAGTCAATCCCACCCACTTATGCACCAGAAGCAATCAAGGCTCAACTGCAACAGGAGAAGACACACAACACACAAGGGACCCCTCTGGAAAACACACAGGAGATTAGGGAGTCACGCCAACTGGACCAAACAGGACACATACTACATAAGGCCATCTAGCAAAGACTGAGAACAAAGGAGATCTACCTAATACATAGAAGTAAATACAGAGAGGCAGCTTGAATAAGGAAACAAAGAAGCATGTCCCAAAAAAAGAACAGGAGAAATCTCCAGAAATGGAACTAAATGAAATGGAGGCATATGACCTGGGACTATTGTGTTTTCTGTCAGCATTCATGAAATCACGTTAGTCAAACTTCTTAGTTTGTAAGTAGGGTGAAATCAAATCCCAGACCTGTATAGTCAGAGCATATGTAAATCATAGTTTTTAATTATTGACTTTAACGGCAAACCAAAAAAATTAAAGGAAATAATATGACTTTCCATTAAAAGAGAAATAGTCAAATAAAATGGTGGATCAATACAACGCTATGAAATATTATATGACTATCAAAAAAGAATGTGTTATATCTATATGCATTGACTTGGAGAGACATATATATATATGCACATTTGAATGAACATAGAGAAAGGTGTGACAGGAGGCCTAACTTTGATTACCTGAGGAAGTGGGTTGGAAAAAATCAGATAGATATACATAGAGAGTTAGAAGTAGAGATAGATAGATAGACAGATAGATAGAGACGTAGAGATAAATGTAAATATAGATTGGTATAGTTTGTATTTTTAAACAAAGATATATTATTTTTCAATTAAAAATATAATGAACCACTAAAACTATATTAGAACTAATAAATGAGTTCAGCAAGGTTGCGGGATACAAGATCAATACACAAAAATCAATTGTATTTCTGTACACTTGCAATGAACAATCCAGAAGTTTTTTAGGAAAAAAAAATTCATTTACAATAGCATCAAAAAGAATAAAATACTTGGGCATAAATTTAACCAAATAGGTGTAACACATACACTAAAACTACAGAACACTGTTGAAAGAAATGCAAGATCTAAATAAATAGAAAGATATCATATATTTATAGACCAGACGACTTAGTATTGCTAAGATCTCAATTCTTCTCCAAATGATCTGCAAATTCAATGCAATCCCTATTAGAATCCCAGATGTCTTCTTGGTAGAATGGATAAACTGACCCTGAAGTTCATATTAAAACTCAAGGGACCCAGAATAGTCAAAATAACCTTTAAAAAAGAACAAAGTTGGACTCACACTTCTCAATTTCAAAACTTAATGCAAAGCAACAGTAATCAAGACAGTGTGGTACTGGCATAATGATAGATATATAGAGATCAATGCAATAGAATTAAGAGTTCAAAGAAAACTCCATTATATCTATGGTCAATTAAGTTCAACAAGGGTACCAAGACGATTCAATAGGAAAAGAACAGTCTCTTCAACAAATGGTGCTGGGACAACTCATATCCACATGCAAAACAATAAAGTTGGATACCTACGACATAACCACACACAAAAATTAACTTAAAATTGATGACTGACCTAAACATAAGCACTATAACCATCAACTTAGAAGAAAACATAGGGGTAAAATTTGATGACCTTATATTTGGCAGTGGAGTCTTAGATATAATATCATAAGCACAAACAACAAAATAAAAAATAAATTGTACTTCATCAAAATTAAAAACATTTGTGCTTCAAAGAACACTATCAAGAAAGTGAAAAGAAAAACCCATAGAATGGAAGAAAATATTTGCAAATCGTATGTATGATAAGGGACTTGTATCTAAAACATATAACTAACTTTTACAGCTCGATAATAAAAACACAAATTATCCAAAGAAAAAATGGGCAAGAGATCTGAATAGACATTTCTCCAAAGATATAGAAATGGCCAATAAGCACATGACAAGATGCTTGACATAATTAGTCACCAGTGGAATGCAAATCCAAACCCCAATGAGATACCACTTATACTCACTAGATGACTATAATAAAAAAAGTCAGATAATAATAAGTGTTGATGAGGCTGTGGAGAAAACGAAACCTTCATGCACTGCTGGTGTAAATGTAAATTGGTGCAGCCACTTTGGAAAACAATCTGGCAGTCCCTCAAAATTTTAAACATAAAGTTATCATTTGACCCAGCAAGTCTACACTTAGGAATATACACAAGAGAAATGAAAGCATATGTCCCCACAAAACTTGTAAATAAATGTTTATAGCAGCATTATCTATAATAGCCAAATTGTCAAAAACACTAAAATGTCCACCAACTGATGAATGAATGAACAAAATGTGATCTAGCCTTATAAAAGAATATTATTCAGTCATAAAAACAAATGGGGTGCTGATTTATGCTACCACATGGGTGAACCTTGAACATATCATGCTAATTGAAGGAAGGAAAACACAAAATGTCAAATTTTATGATTCTCTCTACATGAAATGTCCAGAACAGGCAAATCTATAGAGACAGAAAATAGATTACTGGTTGCCTAGGGTTGGAAGGGATCAGAAGAGTGGCTGGGAGGTGATAGCTAAAGGGTATGGGTTTCTTTTTGGGGTGATGGAAATGTTCCAAAATGGATTGTGGTGATGGTTGCAGAAATCTGTACATGGTTTGTGTACTCTAAAGAGCCAATCCTGTCCCTCACAACAATTTAAAAATTATTCGGGAGCCATAAATATATTTTTATAAATAAGGAAAATTTAAAGTAATATTATACATGAAACTATGATAATTTTATTTTCATTTTCAATTTTACTTGAGAGCCACATATACATACCCAAAGAGCTGCATGTGGCTCATGAGCCGCAGTTTGCCAACCCCTGCTCTAAACAATTGAATTGTACACTTTAGGTGAATTGTATAATATCTGAATTATATCTCAATAAAGTTGTCATCCAAAATATACATAATGACGGAAGCTGGTTAGCTCAGTCGGCTAGAGCACAGTGCTCATAACACCAAAGCTGCCAGTTCAGCTCCCACATGGGCCATTGAGCTGCACCCTCCACAACTAGAATGAAACAACTACTTGACTTGGAGCTGATGGGTCCTGGAAAAACACGCAGTTTCCCAATTTTATATAAATATAAATATAAATATAAATATAAATATAAATATAAATATAAATATAAATATAATTTCATTATATACTTGCTTGTTCACATAATTTCCTGCCTTTTCCACATTATGGTAAAGGAACAGAATTCCCTATTCCTCAAAAGAAAAAAAGAGAAAAAGAGGAAAAGTCACCTCTGCCAACCCAGGCTATTTCTAGGTTTCTACATGGTAGTGAATACCTGACCACACTACACATCAGATTTGATTGCCTTGTGTTTTTTTCACAGTTTGCTACCTATCTCCCAGCTGAAATAATCTGTGACACCACTACCAATATCCTCGGCAAATAACTTGCTCTTAGGACAAAGAAAATCCTCTGTATTTTAAAAAACAAAAAGGACAGTCAATGGGAAAAAGGAAAGAAAGCCACCTGGCTTTGCCGTTCATTTTAGCAAATATATATTAGCAAGATGAGGTTACTTCAATCTTTGTACAGGCTCCAAAGATAGCAGATAGGTACAATGAAATATTAAAGATAAAATAGACTTCAGAGAAATTCCAGAGTGGCCACATTGGAGTATGCTTCAAGAGTTGCCAAAAGCGCAGGTATCATAGGCAGCTTCTGAAATAGCCCCCAGTGATATCCACCTCTTTGTACTCACACCTACTATGATTGCCTCATCTTAGGTGTCGGCTGGACTTACTGACTTTTTTCAACAAATACAATATGCCAGAAGTAATGGAATGCCACTTCTGAGATTAGATTACAAACGCACCGTGGCTTCCATCTTGGGCTCCCCCTTCCACCCTTTTGCTCAAAGGGAAGCCAGCTGCCATCTTGTGAGTTGTGCTATGTAGAGGCCCACAAGGCAAGGAAAAGATGTCTCTAGGCCTGAGGCCTGTCAATAGCCATGTGGATGAGCTTAGAAACGGGCCCTCTCCCAATTGAGCCTTGAAATGATGGCAGCCCAAGCGGGACCACTGTGATGAGAGCCTTATCAGAAACCCTGAGCCAGAGACACCCAGGTAAGCTGCACACCAATTCCTGACTCACAGAAGGTGAGAAAATACATGCTTGTTGTAAGGCTCTGAGGTTTAGGGTAATTTGTTAACCAGCAACAGATGATAAAGCATGAAAAATAACACCTCCCACAAAATTAGCTACAAAATAAACTATTAGGATCCCTTACTCTTAAAGTTGAATCAACAAAATGGGAGAGAGAATGAGAGAGAACCAGCTTAAGTCTAAGTATTTGGGGACATGCTCTTACTTTCTGTACAACCATAATTCTTCAGAAATAGACAAGGAGAGGGCTGGCCAAGTGGCGCATTCATTTAGAGCTGGTTTTGGGATGCCAGCGACCCCGGTTCGGATCCCACATATGAGGGCCAGTGACACTGCCCTCTACAGCTAACAACAGCTCCACCTGGAGCTGGGCTGTGAGCCCCGGTGACAGTGAAGGCTGCAGCTCCTGCTGCAGTGGGCTGCCATAGGCTACAGTGAGTGGCCGGCAGCCAGCGTGAGCTGCCAATAGCCACCAATGAGCGAGTATCCAGAGGCCAGAGACCAATTTGCCTCATCCTGGAAGAGCTCAATGACGATATCAACATGGGCCAGTGAAGCAACCTCCTCCGCAACTAGACTGAAGAACAGAAAGACAGCCACTTTTCTGTTCCCCTTCCCCGATTCCCCAACGCTGTTCCCCTCCCCCAATTCCCCAATAAAATCTTAAATAAAAAAAAATAGACAAGGAGATAGGAGTATTGCTCAATCCTTAGTCCTCTCTTCCAGTTTTGGGGGTGATCACCAGCCAATTATGAGCCCTTCATTGACTGAAGATTAAAATATCCAATGCTAACCTTAGCCAATGATAATCTTAATTTCCTCATATTTTCCAGGACTAATCAGTCACATTACAGGGAATCCTAGAAAATACTAGCATTTTACTGTGCTAGTCTCCATCACTTTAAACAGAGGTAGCACAGAGCTGAGCCACAGTTTCCTTACCGTTGTCACAACAACTCTTCATTTTCAATACTGTATAAAGCCATTTATGCAATGTCGTACAATGTGCTTCGAATAGCATGTACACAGCTCCCACCCTTCCATAAATGGGTGTGTGAACCTGTGTGCACATGTTAAAATTCCACTACATTGTAATAACTAGAAAAAAATTGCCATGTGGTGTGGGGAAGAAAACCAAATTTTTAAGTATTTTTCGAAGTACATGTTTTCTACCTTCAAGCACAACATTTAGAAAGTACGATACAAATGATAGTATATATCATGCAAAATATTCATGAAAAAAATGACCATAATCAACTACACTATATATAACAGTGCATCATAAATATTGGCATTCAGTCTCAGACCAAGAAATGATTTCTGTCATGTGCCTTAAGATTTTGATACTGTGATTAGATAAACAACTGAAGTCTGGTTCCCATTCATCTTTAGTTAGGCCTTGAAGTTGCAAGAAAAAATTTTGAACTTCCTGCTCAATAAAAATTATGCTGAGCTCAAATTATTATAAAGTTTACATTATAAGTGATGCTTTATCAGCAGGCGTGCTCTGAAAGTTCTTACACACAAACTGATCTTGTTACGTTTATCTGCTTTCCTTTTTTCCTTAGTATCTGTCAGTCTATGAGAAGGAGGGAAATGAGTGGTAGCATCTAAATTAATAGAGTTCAAATTGGAGTAGAGCAAATGAGCAGGCAGGGTGCAGCTTGGAATGGCTTATTTAGAAGAGTGACTAATGGATGTTCGACAAGCCCTTTCAGTCTAGCTAGAGTCTGCATTGAGACTCACAGACATATCCAGACACATAAGCCATGTCATTTACTATGTGTATCAGTCAGTCCCCTTTACAACCTTTTACAAACCTATCCCTGATGGGAGCAGAATGGTGACCTTTCTCCTTCCGTTTTACACAAGGTTTTTTGTTCTTACTCAGCATTGTTGCGTGTGTTTGACATGCACACAACTTAAGGGAGTGATTTTTCCATTATTAAGAATTATATATAAACTAATTTTTTTCTGTACTGCAAATACTCCTGGTGAATTATGCATGGATCTGCCAAGGAAGTTATAATTCTGTCATTCTAAATACATTGTTCAACCAGGAGACCAGGACTGATTTAAAAGTGTGCTGTGATTGTAAACCACTTTGGGATCCTTTGGGACGAACCACAATGTATAATAATGTTATATCCTATGAGAACAGGTAGGAAGAGGAATGACAGAATATATGAGGTGTTAATCATTCAATATTATTTCTAAATTATTCAAAGTGATTCCCAAGACAAATGTTATCTTCATTTTGACATCAAATCTATGTAGACTTGACAAGTGGAAAGCATACTACTGCTTTATATTTTCCCTGACTTTTTTCCTCAGATGCATAAGTCAATAGTCAGTTGGTTTGCTTCTTTACAAAAAGACAATACTGCATCGATAGATATCACCCAGGAAATAAAACTTAGATTGTACCCCAGGGAAACAGATATTCCCCCAGAGACTGCTAAAATCCCCACAGTGGTCAACATACTGTTCTACCCTCTCTCTCTTGCACATGGACAGGAATTGCTTTCTTTCTTTAATTCAATGGAGATTTGGCATTTTCTAAGACAGCCCTCTGGGACATTTTGAAAGCTTTCTCAAGATTGTATCATTTATTTGTCAGCCACAAAGAAATGCAAGCACAAAGCCAAAATGTAAGTAACAGCTGCATATTCCATCGGCAGGCGCCCCTTCCCTTTATGCTCAGGTCAGGACCTGGCTGTTTCGTGTTCAACCACATAATAAGTCACTGTTGCTATGTGGTCGAGGGAAGCAAACTCGGGAAAAGTGAAGCAACTCTTTTAGAGAAGAGGGAAAAAAATTCAGTGAAACTCAATAGTCGTCCTTCATCAGTTGGAGAGCAGGCTTTCATCTTCCCTTTCAAGAATATATATGGAAGTGTTCATCTTTTCCTTCAATCAAGTCAACGAAAATTTCCTCGTGTTGCTAATGAGAATTCTGAGGGCATTACAAATTAATTTTGCCATCATTTTTATGATTAAAGGAAATACATTTAAATGAAAGTTCGGAAGATTGCAGCAAAAATCAACAAACAAAATTTAGCATTTCAGCTGAGGAGGCATCTCATATTGGTGGATTACAGACTATTTTTCAAGTCCTGCCTATTATAAAAACTACCAATTTCTATAATAAAGTTTATTTCAAGTACCCCGTGAGGCTTCAAAGAACATAGCACCCAGCACAATATAGTCAATCCACCCTACTGGATGACAAAAAGAATTAAGCACACCAGATTTTGGTATTTCACAAATACATTAAGTGATACTTTGCCTCAAACATGTGTATAAATCTGTGTTTATCTGCAAATGAATATGCATTAGTGGCATGTCTGTACAGCTGAATTATATATGAACCATAGATAATTCTCTTTTCTTCAACTGCATATATTTTCAAGAAAACTCCACTTCTTTCTCCATTTATCTTCCTTTTCAAAGACCATTTCTTCCTTAAGGTTCTTCCTTGAGGTTCTTAATGTTATATAAATGGATCTCTTTATATGTATGTGTTATAGGGGAGGAAAACTTTTCCCTTCTTTTGTCTAGGTTCTTTGGCTGGCCTAATAATTAACATGACATACAACAGATTAACAGGAGAAAAACAAATTTAATTTTATATGTATGGGAGCTCACAAAAATATGAGACTCAAGAAAGTGACTAAAGAAGTCAGATTTTATATCATTTTGTCATAGAAACAATAAATTTGTGAAGAATTGACAAAAGAAAGTGGTTTGGATTTGGAGTAATAAATTAGTGAAGAAGTAACAAGGGTTGTTTATACAGTCTCCTTGGCACTAAATTCCCTATCCCTGGTGATAAGGATGCCTTGTATCCTCCTGGTACAGGGAACATACCTTTCACATGGAAGATTTATTTTCTGTTTTCGGGGAGACAAAGGATGGGTAGAGTGTCCTTTTTGCACTGGCTGTTTCTTAAGTAACGTTAGTTCAAAATAATTGATATGCCAAAGTAGCATATTTTGCTCCCACTCAGTGTCTCCCACTGTACTAGAAAATTTTTAAGGAAAGGGAACATTTTATTTTGCTTTCTATTCTTATTGTTTCTGCGCTAGCATGGCATCCTGTGTTTAACTCAATCGTTCTGTACTCGAATTGCTCATTCGCTTAGAAAGGGACAGCATTCTTATTATTTGACCTTTGAAATTCAACCGTTCCAGAATATCTTTGTCATGTGAGTCAATAAATGTAAACAAGTTTGAATTAGGTTTTCTGTCCTTTGCAACAGAAATACTTCACATAAATTTGATGTTGATATCTAGAAGGGTGGCAATGGAAAGTAACAGAACCCCAAATTAGAACTGATTGATTGCAATTGGAATGCGGGACACCAGAATCTCCTGCCTCCAGCTGTGAAATTGGCAAGCTCTATTTTGCAGTAGCTTGTTAAACTGCCCCTGTTGCATCTTAGGATTCAGGCCTTCGGCTGACCAAAGTTTAGAGACTTGATATAAATACTTCAGGATATTGGATTTCATTGACTACTGCTTTTGACCCTGAATAAGTGCCTATCAGGAGGATAAAAGCTGTGGTCCAAACTGGCGTGTCTGAAAGCAGACAGGGAAGAAAATAGAGATACATTTTGCTTATGGCCAGCAATACAAAATGGTTGACTGGCAGAAAATCATGAATCGTACCAGGTTGGAAGCACTGTATACTCTGCTCTGAGCTCAACAGTGTGAACAAACTTCGAGGAACAGCAGATATAGCAGGAGATAAGACTGGTACTCATCCCCTAGTTCCCTATAAGGACCTTATCCTGTGCATTTCCTGTATGACAAAGGGCACACTTACCTGCATTTTAAAGAACAGTCCATCAGGATTCTGCCTTGGGCAGGGGGCAGATTAACTATCTCCACCATACCGTAACCTACTACAGTATTCCCCCCTAATCCACGGGAGATATGTTCCAAGACCCCAGTGGATGCCTAGAATCATGAGTATTACCAAACCATATATATACTATGTTTTTCCATACATACATGCATACCTATGCTAAAGTTCAATTTATAAATTTGGCACAGTAAGAGATTGACAACAATAATAATAAAATAGAACAATTTTAAAATATACTGTAATAAAAGTTATATGAATGTGGTCCCTCTCCCTCTCTGAAAATATCTTATTGTGCTATACTCACCCTTTCACTTAAAGGAAGCACTTTATGGTTTCTCTTTGGCATATCCGAATGGCTAGAATCACTACTCCCATGCTTTGGGGTCATTATTAAGTAAAATAAGAGTCACTTCAACACAAGAACTGCAATACAATGACAGTGAATCTGATAACCCAGAGGGCTACTAAGTGACAAACGGGGGTGGGGCATACAGTGTGTACAATGTGGATTTGTTGGGCAAAGGGATGATTCATGTCCTGGGCAGCACAGAGCAGGATGGTGCTTGATTTCATCACACTACGCAGAACAGTATGCAATTTAAAACTTAGGAATTGTTTATTTCTGGAATTTTCCATTTAATATTTTTGGACCATGGTTGACTGCGGGTAACCGAAACTGTGGAAAGTGAAAAAGTAGATAAGGGGGGGTGGGGACTACTATATTACTTGTATGGTCCCCAAAAAGAGTAAGCTGGAGATGTCATTTAATATCTGGGCTGGATCAATGGGCAGAGCATTTTGGTCTGTTGTTTAAAGGTGGAAACTTTGAGGCCCATTTTTAAGGACTGTGGCTCAAAGAGATATGTGTCTTTGGTTACCAGCCCGTGAAGCTGACCAGATGCAAACTGGCAAAAACCCAATTAAGATTTTAAAAGGAATGGATTGATAGTCTGCTTGAAAATAAGCCACAACAGTGGAAAGCAGTACTGAGATAGAAAGGCATTCTAATGGCATTGGTGGAACTCCTTGAATTTTCCTAAACACATTCATTTTTTTAATAAATCCTGTTTGATGTAGGTAACTACATCACTTATAACTAAAACTCTTAACTAACACAAGGCTAAAGGGAATGGGGAGGAAAGGAAACTGTATTGAGAACTTATGATATGCAAAAAACTGTGTGAGGTACTTTCCAATATTCTTTTTTTTTTTTAAAGATTTTATTGGGGCATTGGGGGAGGAAACAGCATTGGGGAATCCAGGAGGGGGAACAGATAAATTGCTGTCCTTTTTGTTCAGTCTAGTTGTGGAGGATGTCGCTTTACTGGCCCATGTTGATATTATCATTGCCCTCTTCCTGGCTGAGGCAGTCACTCGCCGGCCATTGGATGGCCGCTCACAGCAGTTCACGAAAGCGCATGCCAGCTGCCAGCCAGCCCCACTGCAGCCTACGCTGTCGCCAGCGACTCACGGCAGCCCAGCTCCAGGTCAAGCTGTTGTTCACCATCTTAGCTGTAGAGGGTGCAGCATCACTGGCCCTCATGTGGGATCCTATCCAGGGCTCTGCTGCTCAGAGCTGGCATCCCAAGCCAATTCAACCAACATGCCACTCGGCCAGCCCGTCCAATATTCTTAATGTTCACAATAACCCTGTGAGGTACACAGTATCTTCCCTAATTTTGTCTAAAGGAAATTGAGGTTCAGAGATGTAAATATACATTATATGCCCATGGCACATTGCTAATAAGTGATGGATTAAGGATTTAATCTATCTGCTAAAACCAATACTATTTTTACTATACCACACTCCTCCTCAATTGAATGTGGATTATAATAGTGCTTGCCTCAGGATTATTGTAAATGCTTAGAATATTGTCAGACATATAGTAAGTGTGAAATAGTTAAATGAAATGCAAAAGAATAACATAAATAAATAGACAAACAGTAGATGAGGGGTTCCTCTTTGACATGAGAATTTAATATAATCTATGAATGACAGACATGCTGTTCAATCCTGGCAAATCCTATGATGCCTAATGGCTTCCATAACTTAAAATCTGTAATCCAAAGATGGTTATATTCACTCATCAGCTTAAAAAAAAGATTATAATTTCTATAAACTTTTAAAATATAAAAGCTACCTATAGTCAAAGTAGATTTATTTGCCCATTTTTCACCAAGGCTAAAAAACATTAAAAATATTATAAAAATATTATTTGGACATAATTATTTTATAGTCCCAAGCAGAGAATTTTTAGCATGAATATTATAAACTAAGAAACTTTAAATGCATGATTTTTGTAATGAGATTTCTCACTTAATATAGAGTAGTCCTCCCTTATCCATGAGGGATACGTTCCAAGATCCCCAATGGATGCCTGAATCTGCAAATAGTAGTGAACCCTATATATACTGTTTTTCCTGTACATACATACGTATGATAAAGTCTAATTTATAAATTAGGCACTAAGAGATTAACAACTAATAATAAAATAGAACAATTATAGGGCCGGCCGAGTGGCACGGTGGTTAAGCACTGGCTTAGGAAGCCAGTGGCCCCAGTTCGGGTCCCACATACGAGGCCAGTGACACTGCCCTCAAAAAAAATAAAAAATAAAATAGAACAATTATAACAATATATCATAAATAATGTAAATATGTGCTCGCTCACTTTCTCTCTACAATAATTTTTACATTTTTCAGTCCAAACCTATTCCTGAACCTGTGTAACCATCCCTTACTTACAATAAATGGCTCGGTGTCACTTGTTTCAGGGGTTCCTTGCTGAAGTCTTCCTACAGGCTCAGTGTTTTCTGGCTCAACACATTGCCATCGATCGGTACACGTTTTCAGTTCATGTCTTCCATCTACAATTTAATGCTTTTCCCATCTTAACTAACCACTTATTATGTACTCTGGCCATAACTCTTGCAGTTTGAGGTGCGACAGCAAAACTAGCACCGATTTCTTTTTTCTTTTTCATAATTTCACAGACAGAAGATTCATTCTTACCATAGATCTCAGCAACCTCAGCATACAATTTTTTTTCCTTATTTAGTTGAGAATTTTCACCTTCTCACTTAAAGGGAGAATTTTACAGCTTCTCTTTGGCATATTCAAATTGCCAGTATCACTGCTCTTGCACTTTGGGCCATTAGTAAAAAAAATTAGGGTCACTAGAACACAAGCCCTGCGATGCATCAACGGTCAATCTGATTACCAAGATGGCTACTATGTAGCTAGTGGTCAGGGAGCATCAACAGTATGGAGACCCTGGACAAAGGGATGATATACACCCTGGGCAGGACAGAGCAAAACAGCATGAGATTTCATCACGCTGCTCAGAACGGCATGCAATTTAGAACTTATGAATTGTTTATTTATAAAGTTTTCCATTTATATTTTTGGACCATAGTTGACCAAGTAACTGAAACCACAGCTGGGTGGGGGGTACAGCGGGGCCTGGGAACTACTGTGTAACACTACACATATGACTTGAACTTCCTGCTATCTCAACCAGAATCTGTTTGAAAATTTAGGCAACGTTAACTTTGCTTTGTGCAGAGTTTCAAGCTATAAAATAAATTATTCATAATGAATTAATTATCATCTATATACCATCATTCCTATTTTTAAAATGATATTCAAAAGATAAAATACCCAGAAATTTAATCATAATTTGCATACACTAGTTTTGAAATTAAGTAACAGTCTCTTGATCAATGTAAAAATTACAAAATCCTCCAGGTGAAAGATAACCTTGACACCATAACACAGAAAGAAAAAATAATTTCTTTATAAAAAAAAGTTAATGATCACTCTCAATTGCTTGAGAAGATTTTATACTTTATTTAATAAACTGCATCACATTTCCCTTTGCTATGAAAAGAGGAAAAATTATATCTCTAATCTATGTGGGCCTCTGATTTTCAGCACATGGAGGATTGAGCTTAAATAATTGTCTGAGTTCCTGCCTCTCCTCTGTTTTCCCCTGAACACATAGATCCTTGCTAATCATTGAATGCTCTGGACAGAAAACAGTGACTGCTGTGCAGTGCCCCCTCCAAATTACTTAGACTTATATAGACAAGAAACTACCAGGTCATCACAGTAATTATTATTTCCTCCCTGAAGCCACTGTGAAACATAATGGCTTAACAGTATAATATAAACCCAGGCATCTCTGTTTCCTCCAGTCACCAAAGCAAGCCTTCGTGATAACCAATCCTTCACATGTAAAACAAGAAGCAAGGACCAAATACCAAGTAGGAGATATAACATCCTTTTCACTTTGAAAATAAAGAATATATGGATGTGAAGACTTTATGATTTCTCATAGTTTACTAACAGATTATATTTTGCTCTAGTAATTCTTTCTGGACAAAAATGCACATAACTGCAACATACTGAGAAATTATACAGAATTAAACCATTTAATTTTACAAGCATATATATTCTTTGGTCAAACGGGACAGATCACAATCAAGCCTAGTTATTATAATTTATTACTTAACCCAAGAAATGCATTTAACCAAAATTTATTACAAATTCAAAGTATTAGTGTCTGAAGACTCTTTTAACATGGTTGAGCTGTATGTTCCCATTTCTTGACAGATAAAGAGACAATAAATAAATCTGCATCTTGTAATCAGTAGAATTATAGAGGTTAGAGTTTTGCTGTTTTTCTCTTGCTGGCCTTCAAAAACTAAAGAGAGCCTGCCAAGGACTTCATTACACACAGCACTTCAATGTAAGCATAACAGAATTCTACTTCATTGGCGCACTGCGATGGCATGTTCTTCGTGGTAAGTAAAAGATGACATTGAGCTAAAGAAGTTATTCCTTTAGAGGAACTCAATTATAGTCTTCTCTGGTATTTTCCTGAGTCAAACCCAGTACTACATCTTGGTGACAAAGTCTCATACACTCCCCTGGCACAGAGATACAAAAAGGTTTCTCTGCCCTCCTCTCTGATTTTCCTCTTCAACCAGGTTAACATCCAACCCAGGATTTTAAACAAAGACAGCTGTAAATTAAAAACAATTGCTAGAATTCCCAAATACTGCCAAGTGCTCCAGGCCTCTGAAGCCACTCTTTCATTTACTATCCAACTATAAAATGGCTTACATCACCACTGCTCATACAGTAAGTCCAGCACCCACTCCCCAAAGCCAAGGATTACTGGGGTGGGGGTTGGTGGCTGGAGAGTGAAATCTCACCCCAAAACACACTTCCCATGATTTCTCAATTCCCTTATCACCCTATTTCTCAAAGCTGCTGACTTCTTGTCTCCCCACATTGCGAGCCCTCTATCTCTCCATCTGCTATGTAGCACTCTTCCACCTTCATTCCCCAAAGTGACACAAACACATGCAGTATGGAGTTCAAGGAAGGTTTGTCTAATCAAACCAAGCCAGAATTCGATGTGAAGTCAAAAAATCAAACAGGAGAAATGTCAAACCAGAAGCTTAAAAGTGACAATGAAGACAGAGATTCAGCCCAGAAAATATAAGAGAGGAGTCTTCAAGGTATAGCTATACAGTCTATGAGGGCATGTGGAAATATACCTGAGCACAGTTTAGTCCCAAGCTAGGACCTTTGTGATATACTTTGTCTTTTTAGGATGGTGTTGTTTTCCTGTAATAAACCCAATGAGCAGAGATCTGTCAAAGGAAATAGGAAGCCAGAGAGTAACCCGGTAGGTAATGTGTTTTATAACCGGTCCAGTGATTGAAAACCTGTCTTGAGTGACTAGCTGGACAGAAAGTGGCCAGGGAGAGATAATGTTTTTAGAAGGTCTGACTGAGAGGGAATTTTATGTTCCCATTGTCTAGCAAGATATCCAATATCGGCCAATGGTTACACATGAATCAGTGAGAGGTTGTTCCGCCTCATCAATGCAACTGTGTGATGATATTTGAATTTCTGGTCAGAGTTCATTTGCTCTACAGGAACCAAATGCATGTCACTATTTCATCTTCCCAATTCTATTCCTTGATCCCAGAGTCAAACAAGTGCTTGCTAAAAGGGAAAAATCTTAAATAGTTAGCTGAGAATTGAAATAGCTGCCGGGTCCTAATTGTAAGTAGAAAAAATGGTAAAGAAAGGACATCTTAACATTGCAAAGTAGAAATATGTAATCAGAGTTGGGAAAACAGACACAGAAATAGGCAAGATTGTCAAAAAAGAAAAGAATCTTCCAGGCGCCCTTGTTAATCTACTCAGATATCTCAGTGTTTGACCTTGAAACAATTTCTGGCAAGTTAGATGGCATAATTTGCTAGAATATCATAGTGGATAAATCCATTAGCCTGATGACCCTCACTTGGCATTTTCAAAGAAATTTACTGCTGGTAGTGATGAGGCAGCAAACACTAAACACTGTCTGGCTGCTGAAAATCCTGTTTGAAAGAAAAAAACCTACGCAGATTTCACATAGGAGCTCCACCAAATATTCTCACACACAAACTGCTAAAATGTATATCTTCTGAAAACATGCATTAAGTTCTGAGGATATCATGGGTATTATAAATTCGATTTCACCTTTGAAATTATTTTTAATCCGTCAAAAATGTTTTGAGACCTACTATGTGCAAGGCATATGCTAGGTGCTCAGGGGCGCACAAAGATGATGGAGAGAGTCTCTCTTGTTTTGTAACAGATAAGACAATGAAGCAAATAATTAAAGCATATAAAGTAAGTACCAAATCGAGATACAGATACCCTATTGGGAGAGCTCAGGCAAAGAAGTGATGTATTCTGACAACAAGGGTTAGGAGAGGCTTAACTGAGACAAGAATTGACTTCATAGAAACCAAATTAAGCCACACCCTTCCTGGAATGGAACAAGAATCCTCATTCTGTAGCTGGATTTAATATACAATGGGAAATCTACTCAGAGATTATGCATCCAACAAAGGGAGAAATGTTATTCATGAAACAAAATACCTTTTTGGGCATGTCATCATGTATCATACCACCTAAAATGCTATTAGTTAATAATATCTGTTCTCGTGGGAATTGCAACATGTTACAAAAGCATAAAATATTTAATTCAAGATGAACAATATCATGACTTTTAGTTGTTGAAAAATAACATTTGAACACTGTTTAAAGGAGCAGGAGGACATAAATATTCTATTGCTAGAAAGATACACTATAGAGTGGAACCAAAAGAGTTTACTTGATTTAAACATGAATGAGATGCATTCTTCTCTCAAGACTCTCTCAATTATTTTACTCTTCTTCCAAATTGCCTGATAGCCTTTTGATTACTAATGTAACTATGCACCATAATGCCAGGAGGAAATTATGTTAAGGATAATCTTTGAACTCCTTGGGGGCAAGGATTATATACTGGTTAACATAGATGACATGGACTATACACTGGTTAACATTGATGACCTGGGAAACTGGCAAAATTGCAAATTCACAAAATTCTCAAAATCACAATTCTAAGTACCAGCAAGGTAAAATTGACTCTTCATTATAAGTTAACACTTACGCAAGCTACCAGACTTGCAAATTTACCTATTATATCTTTATTTTCCAAAATAAAAGAAAGCCAGTAGAAAATTATGGAAGAACCCACATAAATAATCTGATATATATGATGGCCACAAGCATTTGCCATCAGAGTGAAGGAGAAAGCTAGCTGGTAAAGGATCTATTTCAATTTTTTTTTTTAAATCATTATCAGAAATATTTTTCCTCTAGGACTAATTTTAATTTTACAACTCAGAAAAATTTTTAAAAGCATGAAATAAGCCTAATAAAACCTAAACTGATATGTCAGTAATTTAACTGTATTCCAAAAGAAAATTCAACATGTTTTCACGTATGTGTGCTAATTCTGCTAATTCTGAAATCTTATAAGGAATATTTTAATAATAAATATGATAAGAGAATGAAGAATGTTTTTCAAATATAGCAAAACTATAGCAAAAATTAAGTTAGGGGGGAAAATCTAATGAAATGATTATATCTTGAGAGTCAAAATTATTGTAAATTCTTTTGTGGCTCAAATATTTAGATATTTTTTTTAAGATGTTTTTATTGGGGAATTGGGGGAGGGGAACTGACAAGTTGCTGTCCTTTGGTTCTTCAGTCTAGTTGTAGAGGATGTCACTTCACTGGCCCTTGTTGGTATTATCATTGCGCTCTTCCCGGGTGATGCAGCCGCCCGCCAGCCATTGGACGGCCACTCACGGCAGCTCACGAATGCGTGTGGCAGCTGCCGGCCAGCCCCACTGCTGCCTACTCCGTAGCCGGCAACTCACGGCAGCCCAGCTCCAGGTCGAGCTATTGTTCACCATCTTAGCTGTAGGGGGGCGCAGCATCACTGGCCCTCATGTGGGATGCGAACCAGGGCCCTGCTGCTCAGAGCTTGCGATCTCAAGCCAACTCCCAATCAACAGGCCACTCGGCTGGCCCTAGAAATACTTCTTGTTGAGCAAAAATGTAATCCAGTTATTCATTTGAGAACTATTTATTAAACATCTACTGAATGCTGGTATTGAGTGGACACTGATGACCGAGACACACAATGCCCCTTTCTTTTTGAAGCCAGGACCAATTTTTTCATTAGGCATGGTAAGTAACCAGAGTACCTAGGACCCACCATAGTTTTTCGGCATGTATGAAAATGTTTTAATTGTTTTTTTCTTTCTTGTTTTATTTTTTTTTTTTAAATTTTATTAAAATATAGCTAACATAGAATATTATAATAATTGCATGTGTACACAATAGTTATTCAACATTTATGTACTTAAAGAAGTGATCACCATAAGTCCAGCAACCATCTGACACCGTACTTTGCTATCACAATATTAGATTATATTGCCCATGCTGTACATTGCATCCCTTTGACTTATTTCTTTTATACCTAAAAATTTGAACCCACTTATCCCCCTTCACCTTTTTCCCCCATTTCTAGTTTTTTTAATTGCTTCTTGATGTTTTGGGTTTTTTTCTCTTTTTAAATGAAAAAGAAAAAAATGAATATACTCTTGGCTCAATTGTATTAGTCTTTATATCAATGCAGTCATAAAATATCATTTTAATATTTTTTAGGGAAAAAGAGGCCCACAAAGGCACAAGTTGCTAGGGCTCATTAAAGTCATAATGCAGGCCTATTTGGAGTTGACATTCTATTAGAAAAGGCTGGCAAATAATTTGATAAAATATAATGCAGTGTAAAACTGTATTAGGGTAAATGCAGGGTGCTATGGGAACTCATCTTGAGAGATCACGTAGGGTTTCTTGAAAGCCTTAGCAGAAGCATGAAGGATGATAAGAGTTGGAAAGTAAATCACTGGAGCAAGAATATGCAGAAATCTGGAAGTAGCTGAGATCTATATGAGTGGGGAAAATGCCAAGTACCTCCATATTCTAGAGCAATGGTTCTCAACTCAGGGAGATTTTGCCTCCCAGAGGACATGTGGCAATGCCTGAAGATATTGTAGTCATCACAACAGGAAAGGGATGCTACTGGCATCTAGTGGGTAGAGGCCAGGAATGCTGTTACACATCCTACAATGCCCAGGACAGCTCCCCATATCAAGGAATTATCCCGTCCAAATGTCAATAGTGCCAAAGTTGAGAAACTCTTCATTAGAGACTTAGAATTGGATATTTTTAACTTTTAGTCTTTTCCAATTTGATAGCTAGAAATATCTTGTTGCTTAAATTTACATTTCCTTGATTGCTACTGAGCTTAAACATTTAAATATATTTATTAGCTATTGTATTTTTTCTTTAGTATATTTTCTATTTGTGTCCTTCAGAGATTTTTTCAGCTGGTTATTGATGTGTTGCTTGGTGTTCTGGAAGAACTCTTTATATATTACAGACAGAAAACCTGTGTGACATATATGTTGCAAATGTTTCCCCTACTTTATCTTTTTCTTTGATGTTCTCTTTTCTTTCTGTGTAGTTTCTAACTTTTATGCAGTCAAATCTATTATTCTTGTTTTTTGATATTTTCTGCCTTTATATTATATAAGCTGTTTTCAACCCAAATTGCATAAACTGATTATTTTACTACAATGTGATAAACAGTGTAGTACAACAAGATATCCCATATCCAGTGTGGAGGCACAAAAAACGTGGTCAATTAAAATGGGCAGAAGGGGAAAAATTAACTTTTTTTTTTTTTAAGATTTTATTGGGGAATTGGGGGAGGGGAACAGCGCTGGGGAACCGGGGAAGGAGACCAGGAAGCTTGCTGACTTCTTGTTCCTCGGTCTAGTTGCGGAGGATGTCGCTTCACTGGCCCATGTTGGCATCGTCATTGCGCTCCTCCCGGATGTGGCAGCGCAGTCACCGGCCTCTGGATGGTCACTCAGCGTGGCTATTGGCAGCTCACGCTGGCTGCCAGCCGCTCACGCTGGCTGCCGGCCACTCACTGTAGCCTATGGCAGCCCACTGCAGCTGGGGCTGCAGCCCACACCATCGCCGGGGCTTGCACAGCCCAGCTCCAGGTGGAGCTGTTGTTAGCTGTAGAGGGCAGCGTCACTGGCCCTCACATGTGGGATCCGAACCGGGGCCGCTGGCATCCCAAAACCAGCCCTCAACCAATGCGCCACTCGGCCGGCCCTTAACTTATTTTTTTTATTATTATTCTATATATCCTAAGTACCTAGAAGAGTGCCTGACACATAAAAGGCTACCAATAAATTTTCACTAAATATTAAATATAAATAAGTGGCATTGACTTGATCATATAATTGCAGTTTATGAAATAGTTTAAAATATTTATACCTGTAAACAGTCCTTTGTGGAATTGGATAGTGAGTAGAAGAGATCATATAGTTTTGCACTGCTTTTAGTTTATCTGCTTTGAAGCTATGTCTGAATCTAAGGCTTCCAGGCTCTCAAAGTCATCCTAGGAGTATGCGTCAGGTTTAGGGTTCATCCAAATGACTGCAGCGATATCTATGTATCTCCAGATCCTCTTCTCAACCCAAATTGACTTTTGTTTTTGTTTTGATAGAAAAGCATTGTTTAGGGCGGCCCGTTAGCTCAGTTGGTTAGAGTGCAGTGCTCATAACACCAAGGTTGCTGCTTCTATCTCCACATGGGCCACTGAGTTGCGCCCTTCACAGCTAGATTGAAACAACTATCTGACTTGGAGCTGATGGGTCCTGGAAAATCACACTGCCTCAACTAAAAAAAAAAAAAAAAAAAAAAAGGCATTGTTCTCCCTTTCCCCCAGATACACACACATGCCCACATACATTTTAAGTAAAAAGTAAAGGCTCCTCTGGCCCCCATCCTACTTCCCAGAGGCTTGATGTACCCTTCCATCGTTTAAGTGCATTTGTGATAGGCATACATTTGTTTCAGGTTGTTTGGCTACAAAAAAATACCACATTCTTTTCTTTTTGTTTTTTAAATTAAATCCAACTTGGTTCTGAGCCTTCACATTCCTAACTGATAGAGCATTCACTATCAGTCATTATTAGACCTTCCTCCTCTGGCAGATCTCCCTACGAATGGCAGGGCTCACTAAGTCACAGGAAACAGACAGAAGGGGCTAACTCTTAAGAGTTGGTGGTTACCATCATTACTTTATGATTCTGCTACCCAATGATGCTACTGAATTCTCATTCTCTGCCATCTGCCAGGTGCCAGTGCTTTGTGGCATAGCAGGAAGCAGGATGACAGATCTGCCTTTCAGGGAAATTTTTCCATGCCTCCCATGACTCTGGGATTTACCCCAGGGGATTCTCACTGGTCCTCTCAAGGCAAGACTATGGATCTTTTGATGAATCCATGGCATACACCTCCCCCCAACAGCAGTACTGTCACTTGCCCAACTATGGTCTCAAGGTAACTCTTCTCTCCAGCAATAATCACTCACCAAGTTGACAACTAGTGTAAGCTTCTGTCCACCCCTGCAGGGCAACTCCAGACTTTACCAAAAAAGACCAGACGGGTGTGATTGTTTATTTGTTTTAGGAATAGTTTGGGTTTATGTGGTTTTGCTCTAGGGCTGCTCCTGTTACAGAAAGAAAATGAGGAAGAAAGAGAGAGAGAGAGAAAAAGAAGGGAGGGAGGAAGGAATGAAAGAAAGAAGGAAGGATGGAAGGATGGAAGGATGGATGGATGAAGGGAAGGAAGAAAGAACTTTAACTTTATTTAATCTTCTACCTCCCATCCCCAAGAAAGAGATTCGTTCTAGAAAATGAGTTGGCTTTGGGCCAAGCAAGATAGATTTAGGACTCCAGGAGTCATACTCATCAATAAATGAACAAACAAGTGTTGGTGAGGATGTGGGAAAAAGGGAATATTCATACCCTGTTAGTGGGAATGTAAATTGGAGTGGCCACTATGGAAAAAAAGGTATGGAGGTTCTTCCAAAAATTAAAAATAGAACTATCAAATGACCCAGCAATTCCACTTCTGGGTATTTATCCAAAGAAATCAAAAACACTAATTTGGAAAGATATATGCACCCTATTTTCATTGCAGCATTATTTACAATAGCCAAAATATGGAAGCAGCCTAAGTGTTCATCAACAGATGAATGGATAAAAAAGAGGTGGTACCTCACTCCGGTCAGAATGGCTATCATCAATAAATCAACAAACAACAAGTGCTGGCAAGGTTGTGGAGAAAAACCCTGGTGCACTATTGGTGGGACTGCAGATTGGTGCAGCCATTATGGAAATCAGTATGGAGGTATCTCAAAAAACTGGAAATGGAACTACCATAATTCCACTCTTGGGTATCTACCCAGAGAAACCCAAGATGCTAATTTGAAAAAATATATGCACCCCTATGTTTAATTTATCACAGCGCTATTTACAATAGCCAACACTTGGAAACAACCAAAATGCCCACTGGTAGACAACTGGATTAAGAAACTGTGGTACATTTATACAATGGAGTATTATTACTCAGCTATAAAGAAGAATGAAATCGTACCATTTGCAGCAATATGGATGGACCTAGAGAAAGTTATGGTCAGTGAAATGAGTCAGTTGGAAAAAGACAAATACCATATGATCTCACTTATATGTGGAATCTAAAAAACTGAATGAACGAGCAAAGTAAACAGAAATAGTCTCAGAGATATAGAGGAAAAACTGCTGGTTGCTAGTTGGGAGAGGGATGGGGATGAGGGAGAAGGGGAAGAGATTAGACAGAATAAATAGGTAACTATAATATTGCCACAGGGATATAAAAGACAGTTTGGGGAATATAATTAATAATGTTGTAAATAGTTTGCAGGGTGTCAGATGATCACATGTCTTGTTAGGGAGACCACTTCATGGATGGGGTAGAGACTTGATCAGTACACTATACACCTGAAGCTGATGTTTTATAATATTGTATGTCAACTGTAAGTCAATATATATATATATATATATATATATATATATATATTATGTCAACTGTAAGTCTATATATATATATATATATATATAGTCACGGGATATGGAGTATAGTATGGGAGTGGATTCAATGGAATTGTAATAGATATGTATGATATCAGGGGTAGAGTGGGGTGGCGGATTGGGGAAGGGGAGTTGTCACTTTGAGAGGTAAAAAGTACAATTAGTGCACTGTGTTGTACACCTGTAACTAATTTAATAAATAAATAAATAAATTTGCAAGAAGAAAAAAAAGATGTGGTACATATACACAATGGAATATTACTTGGTCATAAAAATGAACAACATCTTGCCATTTGTGACAACAGGATGGACCGAGGGTATTATAAGTGAAAAAAGTCAGACAGAGAAAGACAAATACCATGTGATTTCACTTATATGTGGACTCTAAAAAATAATAATAAACAAACAAAACAGAAACAAGCTCACAGATAGAGAACAAATTTGTGGTAGCCAGATTGGGAGGCGTGGGTGAAAAAGGAGAAAGGAATTAAGAATTACAAATTGGCAGTTACAAAACAGTCACAGGGATGCAAAGTACAGCATATGGAATATAGTCAATAATATTGTTGTAATAACTATGTATGGTGCCAGGTGGATACTGTATTTATCGGGGGGTTTAGATCACTTTGTAAGTTATATAAATGTTTAACCACTATGCTATACACCTGAAACTAATATGATATTGTATGTCAACTGTAATTGAAATACAAATGTTTAGAAAAGTACAATATAGTGAAATTCATCAAAAAAATTCTCATGTACCATATTTAAAATCTATTCAAAGAAAAGAGCTCAGAAGGTAGCAAAATATTTCCATCTGCCCACCAGATCCTCCAGATATAAAGCTCACTGACTGTTCCTCACAATAATTTTAACAGGACATCACAATCACTTCTCTTTTCTTCCTCCTGATGGCAAAGACCCAAGTGCTTTTTGATTGCTGAAAAGGGTAAGACCATGAGACTTGCTAGGAGATTTTCAATCCATGAATAAAAGAGCAGCAGACACAAATGTCTAGAGTTTATCAAACATTGGAGCAGCAACTTAAGATTTGATTAGAGTGGATTCCCACTTAAAATGACAACATGAAGCTACTGTATTATTGGAAAGCCATTACAAGTGAGGATGAAACGAAGCATAGTCTACTTTAGAAAGAGTACACTTTAGAATCATTCAGCAATAAGTGGAAATGTTATTTTATGATATCTTCACAAGGCTTTGCTTTTCTGAAAATACTCAGAGTTCCAGTCAAATTTAACATGAATTAAAATATTTTTCCAAGAATGTTCTGTCACTAATTTTTGCATCAACCTTATTGGCACAGTTTTTCAACCCCAGGGTATTTGTTCTGTGATCCCAATGTCATTTATACTGTTGACTGTGGATGCATTGCACCAAAAGTTATGACTGGAAAAGGTGTGGCAAGTTCTCTGCCACCTTAAAGGAGAAAAAGCCTGGTTTCTGGGAAATGAATCAAATACCTTATTTAAATTAGTTGGTGCATCACAAAGATTGTGGAAAAGAAATTGTTAAACATTAGGTGATGTATAAATAATCAGTCCTATATCTTTGAAGGAGCTAAAAGAATGTCACCAAACACATACCCACACACACACACACACACACACACACACACACGCACACACGCACACACACACACACTGAAATATCTCTGAGAAAAAAGTACTTGCCAATACTCATATGTAATCACAGAAACTTTCTTTTCTGTTTAGGAGTGGGAGTAGACCTTCTCAAGACCTATACTTAAGGGCACTACTGACTCATGGATGAGCTGCCTTGCCCGGTCAGTCACTAAATAATCTTAGTAAGAAGCTAAGTTCATTTTAGTAAGCTAATTCATTGCTCTAGATCTTTGTCTTCTTATTTATAAAATGGGGATAATAACAAACTACCTTATCTACTAGTCCATGAAGCTTATGAAAGGTTAAAATGAGATGAGGTATGTAACACTTATTCACCAAATATAAAGCTGTTTTTTTCATCTATTCTGCATTCGTTTAGCCAGGAAGTATACTAGATGCTCGAGATATACCAATGAATTCAACAGAGTCACTGTTCTCCTGGGTCTCTAACACAAGGTGTTAGGTAAATCGGCAGACCCATTTTAGCACCTAATATTCCTAATATTGGTAGTGATTTGGATATGCTCTTTGACTTAAAAGTCACGTTCCCCATATGTGTGGTTAACTGAGAGAGAAATTAGCATACTTTATACTCAACTATCCATTTTATGATTAAAAAAACAGAAACCTTTATTAAAATAAGTTAAACACCAACATTAAAGATTGAAGAAGATTGTCATCCAAGGCAAGTTTTTAAAAAGACATTAAGGACTGGCCGAGTGGCACATTGGTTAAGAGCTGCCTTGGGAAGCCAGCGGCCCTAGTTCGGGTCCCACATATGAGGGCCAGTGACACTGCCCTCAAAAAAATAAAAAAATAAAATAAATAAAATAAAATAAAAAGACATTAAACCTGGGGATGACTGGTTAGCTTAGTTGGTTAAAGTGTGGTGCTAATAACACCAAGGTTGCCAGTTAGATGCCCGCATGGGCCACTGAGCTGCATCCTCCTTAAAAGAGTCAACTATGTCATTGTAGCATGACAACAATGTGTAACCAATGACCATGGCTGTCCCCCAATAAATTTTTTTTAAAAAGACATTAAACCTAAGCACAATTTTTTCTCTCTCACTAATGGCTACAACAAGCTCTGGTTAGGTCATATCCATAGTTTTGTGCATTGCAGTCCTCAAGACCAAAATATCTTGTTATTGGAGAAACATCTTAGAGTAGAACTACTCTTATTAATTACGTAGTGAAATCTTATTTGAAATATTTAAAACAAAATAAATTTAAAATTCCAACTAGAAACATAAGATTCACCAAGCAAACTTCTACTCTGAGCGCTTTAACTGACACGAGATAGTGTTGCACATGAGCTCTTTTTTTAAATAAAGTATTAAGTTTCCCCAAGACAACATCCCATGGAAGCTGGGAAATTTACTTTTAAAGGGTATAATTTTTTTTCTTTAATATGCTGCTATAATTCTAGGACAGCAGTCTCTCTCAGGGAAAAAAAGAATGGCATTCAAGTGGTTGCCATCTGTATAGCTCCATCTCAAATGATAGGAGCAAGCTGGTTCAGAGGCTGAATGACAAATATTATGAATTTCAAACAAATCTAAACGTGCCATTCTTTTCAGCTCTGAAGCTCAAGAAATCATTTAAAACATTTGATAACCATGTCGTTGCACACCTTGAGAGGTGGTTTGATCTCAGGGATTACAATTACCCGAGAAACACAGAACCATTTGCCTCGCAGAAGCTATTTAGATTTGAAGACCTCTTCATCACAGCCCTGAAACTTCATCTTACATCATCACCAGACATGAGCTGACTGTATTATGCTTGGAGCGGCAATGGAAGCTGCGGCGCTATCATTACTGCAGGCTTGTTTTACTGACAAGTCTTGCAGACAGCATTAGTATGATAGGCTGTGGCATACACAGAAACTTTTGAGAAGAGAGGTTAATTTCTACTGGGAACAGAGTTTTCGGAACAAATGATTTAATAACAGGAAGAAATCGGTTAGCCAGCAAACCAGCAGGACTGAACAGGTATTCAGCTCTTTAGGGAAACATTCAGCTATGTATCAAGGTCAAGGAAAAGCATGGGATCAATTAGAATAGATATTTACAGGCACTTAATATTTGATGATGCTGATATTTAAAGAGAAAGGACAAAGAATACATCTACTCTGTATGCCATTAATTTATAAATATCCTGCATTTAAAAATAGTTTTTCAGAGAAATTATGTCCTTTTATCATCTTTCTTTTTGAAGTGTATTTCTTGTTTGATTTGTTTTCAATAATTGAACTACATTAGAGCACACCATTTAAAATGCTTCTTCATTTAACCCCAAAGTAATTAAATCAGCAATAGGCATGTATTATGAATAACTTTATCAATCAATGTCAGCATTTCAAATGTTTGAAATTGTGCAGTAATATCCAAGATAATGATTTCAGAAGTACAGGGGAGGCATCATGATTCTTAATGTGTATTATGACATTTATGAAATGTTAAGGAGAAAAAAATGAGAAAGAAAAATGGAAAATGAGCTATTAAAGGCACGCATGTCAATTTCATGAAGTGGTTCAAGATTAGCATTTTATTCAGAATGAGCTAATTTTATTATTATTTTATAATCCTCAGACCAATAGACCAGTCTCCACTTCAAGATGTTCAAAGAACATTTTTCTAATATAAGGTTTCTCTCCCCTTAAAGTTTACTTATCTGTAAAATAATACTTGCAACAATTACAAGTTTCATCTATATTTACCTCACTTAACGTAATTACCTCCAAAGATTTCTTGCCTTTAATGGCTTGATTGTTTCTTCCAAGACTTGAGTTACCAAAGTTTTAAACTGTTTCTTGGAATATGTGGGGATAAAATGATTACTGCCATCAGAATCTGCATTCAATGGCAGTGATTTTATTTCGAGTTTTAAAAGAAGTAAAACAGCAGGTATCTTATTAGAAGTTCATTGGATATGACTTTATCAAAAAATGAATTGTTTCAGGGTTATTTTATTTTTTATATTAGAAGCCTGATAGAGTCATTCTAAAATCCAAAAAGCATAAATCTATACCCTTCCAAATTCTCCAACATATTTGTAACAAAAAGGCTTTTTTTTTTTTGAGGCCAATGTCACTGGCCCTCACATGTGGGATCTGAACCAGGGCCTCTGGCTTCCCAAGCCAATGCTTAACCACCGTGCCACTCAGCCGGCCCATAAAAAGGCTTATTGTGTTGAATTAGTTTCAACATAAAAATCCTTGTCTTTGGAAGCCAGCAGCCCCGGTTCGGTCCCACATATGAGGGCCAGTGACACTGCCCTAAAAAAAAAAAAAAAAATTCCTTGTCTTAGAAAATTCTCTCCTCTGTCTTTATATACAAAGACATTATTATAAAAATGATGTATGCAGTCATCTTTGCATACATTTGTGTATCATCTTTCTGTATATTTTATTATTATTATTATTATTATTATTATAAACTTGGGATATTAAGGATACTTTCAGCCTTGAAATTATTTTCTTGACCTCTTTAATAATAAAGTGAAACTGAGGTTTGTATTTTGCATCATCATATCCATTTTTTCTATTTCTGTGCTCAACATGAATCATTTATCCAATAACCATTTTTGCTAAACACTGTGGGTAACACAAGAGAAGCATTATATATACTCTTTGCCCTCAAAGACAAACACACTCTCAAGAAAGTCAAGAAATATATACCATTTAGGAGAAAAAATGATTAAGTACCAAAATGCATAATATAGCAGGAGTTACGATAGAATATTTTCTTTTCCAAAATGAGATTCAATTTCATTGAATTGTATGTAGAAGATTTCACAGAGGTGATAGGACTTGAACTGGTTCTTAAGGGATATTTGATGAAGTTGGAATGAGGGGAGAGGGTATGCACAAGGAAGAGTAAAGAAACAAAAGAATGAACAGGACCAAGAGAGTGAATGGAGACTGGTTTACATATGTGGAAAGACCTTGATGGGCAGTAGGAAAACATAAAGTTGAAAATAAATTGAGTTCCAATTATAGAGAAACTCAAGTACTAAAGGGGAGGGTTTGGACTTGATAATATTTGGCTTGGCTAGACCAGGGGTTGGCAAACTTTTGACATGGAAGATCCATGAGGGGTCAGCAAACTGCGGCTCACAAGCCACATTTGGATCTTTGGGTATGTACAGGTGGCTCTGAAGTAAAATTGAAAATGAAAATAAAAGTATATAGTTTCATTTATAAAAATTTTAAAGGAGGGCCGGCTGAGTGACACAGTGGTTAAGCGCTGGCTTAGGAAGCCAGTGGCCCCGGTTCAGGTCCCACATATGAGGGCCAGTGACACTGCCCTCAAAAAAAAAAAAAGAATTACAAATAATTTATACAACATTTAACCTCGGAAATCCCCTGAACATTAGATGAACAGAACCTCTAAGCGAAGGACCTAAAGAGAAGGCCACGTCAAGTCTGGTAGGAGGGGCGCAGACGGGAGAGGGCGAGCCCCGTGAGGGACGCCCCAGCTGTGGAAGGCAGTCAAAGGAATTGTAATAGATATGTATGATATGGGGGGGAGGAGTGGGGTGCTGAATTGGGGGAGGGGGTTTGTCACTTTGAGGTGTAAAAAGGATAACTATTGCACTGTTTTGTACGCCTGAAACCTATTTTTTTATGTTTATTTCACAATAAAAGAATTTAAAAAAAAGAAATAGAACTTTAACGATCCCAGAAGCCTTTTTTAGACAGTCCCCTTTCAATCACTAGTTCCCCCTCAATAAAACTAATGTGTCTCTCAAAATGCAATACAGGAGAACACCAAGGAAGAATATATAGGAGACACAAAGTATATGTATTGAGAAGTTCCAGCATTCATCTACCCTCAGCAACAAATGAAAAAGAAAAGATAAAAAGGATGGCTAGGAAGGAATAGACACAGCAATAATAGAAGAAAATTTCCCAAAACTAAATAAAGACATGAGATTTAAACGGCCCATCACGTGTCAAGCATGATGTATGAATAAACACCCATACCAAGACACATTGACATAAAATTTCAGGTAAAAAAAACACCAAAAAAACAGAAAACCTCTTAACATCATCCAGAGAGTAAAATATTGCCCTAAAGAAGCAAGAATTAATGACATCTGAGTCAATGACATCAGAGACATCTGAATCAATGAAATCTCAATTGCATAGGTCATATTATGAAGAAAGAACATGAGACAATATTAAAAATAAGGAAATAAGGGCTGGCCGAGTGGCACGGTGGTTAAGCACTGGCTTGGGAAGCCAGCGGCCCCAGATAGGGCCCCACATATGAGGGCAAAAAAAAAAATAAAAAAAAAAAAATAAGGAAATAAGATTTTCTTGAAAGTTCCTGATCACCATTATATTTGTGTACATTATGCGGGGAAAATATTAAAATGCTGCATTCCAAAACAAAAAAATTGTTCACAATCCCATCACCTAATCACCTAACAAGTTACTGTTTTCACTTAGCCAGGTTTCTTTCTAGTCCTTATATGTATATTCAAAATTTACATATTTTCAATAGTATTAGAGGTAGAAATTATATTCTACAGGCTTACTTTTATAATACATCATGGGAATTAGTCTATATGGTAACCTTTCTTTGTTTCTTATCTTCCCCTAGCTCTCCTCTTTCCCAATACCTCCCTCACCTACTCATGGTAACATTACCACATCTTCTGTTTTTTGTTTGTTTGTTTATTTGTTTGTTTCAAAATTTCTCAACACTTCTCGCTTATTTTCTCTACCTCTCAAAAAACTGGAATCCTCCTGTAAAACTCCATAACAAATTTCTGTTGGGTTTTAATTGGAACTGTGTAGGACTTACAGATTAATTTGATGAGGACTGCCAACTTGCTTTTCTCTTTTTTTTTTTAGAGGGCAGTGTCACTGGCCCTCATATGTGGGATCTGAACCAGGGCCGCTGGCTTTCCAAGCCAGCTCTTAACCACTGCGCCACTCGGCTGGGCCAATATTTTGTCATTTTTTATTTTATTTTATTTTATTTTTAGCTGAGCCATCCTGCCACCTGTTGGCAGCTCAGCTGCAGCTCAGCTCAGGCTGGGCATCGAACTGCTATTGCTCAGAGCTCAGCTCACACTCTTGAGTGAGCTCTTAACCAACTGAGCCACTTGGCCAGCCCTTCACCCATAGGTCCATTTAAACGACCTGTGCAGACACTCACCTTGGGCTCCAGCGGAAGGACAGTGACTCTGGTGCGTTGGAGACATGGGGAAAGGCTGAGTTGTGTAACTTCAGGGTGAGGACTAGAGGGACAGTCGCCATTCTCTCTAAGTGGGGCCGTCTTCCTGTGTTGAGCCCACCCTCACAGGCCAGGTGTGACTCTGTTTGGGCTGGTGAGCTCGGCTGCTCCACCCTCTTGACTCACCAAGACCCTGCTCATCCAACCGGCATACAGCAGGAGGCTTCATCAGCTGCTGAACCTTATGGAAGCCAGCAGGTGGCAGCAGGTCTCGCAGTATCCTGTGTTTTCGCGGAGCTATCCCAGACCCAATATTGGAGACAGCTGTGCTTGGTTCAAAGCGTGGCCTCTCCCACATGCCTCCAGGTCCAGCACAGGCAGCAACCAACCACGGATCACTTTGTAGCTCCTATCAGGTAGTCCCCAGCTAGTCACAGGCAGTGGGTGACCTGGGCCTGCCCCAGAGCCCCTCCCAAGAGACCCCAGAACCAACATACTTGGAGGTTGGCTTCAGACCATAGCAGAGCACTGACCAGTTAGCCCCACAGGTGGCACACACAAAGGGGAGTCTCAACAGGCACCACAGCCTGCTGGGGAAAATCCTGGTCTGTGAGGTAAGCACTCTCCTCCGCCCCCCACTCACAGCAGCCCATAAGCTGTGGACGTGGCCAACGCCCACAGTCAGTTAGCCTAACGGTCTTACCATCCCACTGACATGCCAACATCAATCAAGGCTCAACTACAACAGGAGGGCACACAAAATAAACACAAGAGACACTCCTGGAGCACCCCGAGCAAGTGACCATGGAGGCTGTGCCACTGAGCCCCATACAGATACATGGAAAAAAATGAAATTGGACCACCTTCGTATACCATATACAAAAATAAACTTAAAATGGATTAAAGTCTTAAATGTAAGACCCAAAACCATTAAACTCCTAGAAGAAAATATAGTCAGTAAACTATCTGACATTGCTCTTAGTGATATTTTTTCTGATCTATCTCCTCAGGCAAGGAAAACAAGAAAAAATAAACAAATGGGACTACATCAAACTAAAAAGTTTTTGGACAGAAAAGGGGGCCATCAACAAAACAAAAAGACAGCCTACTGATTGGGAGAAGATATTCTCCAATGATACATCTGATAAGGGGTTAATATCCAAATTTTATAAAAAACTCATACAACTCAACACCAAAAAAACCAAACAATCCAAATAAAAAATGGGCAGAGGACCTGAATAGACAATTCTCCAAAGGAGACATACAGGTAGCCAACAGACATGAAAAGTTACTCAAAGTCACTAACCATCAGGGAAAGGCAAAGAAAAACCACAATGAGGTACTCCTCACACCTGTCAGAATGACTAACATGAATATATCACAAAACAAGAAGTGTTGGTGAGGATGTGGAGAAAAAGGAATACTTGGGCACTATTGGTGGAATTGTAATGTGGTGCAGCCACTATAAAAAACGGTTTGGAAATTCCTCAAAAATTTAAAAATAGAACTACCTTATGACCCACCATTTGCACTTCTGGGTATTTATCTGAAGAAATCCAAAACAGTAATTTGAAAAAATATGTGTACCCATATGTTCATTATAGCTATTATTTACAATAGCCAAGATATGGAAGTAACCCAAACTGGAGAAAGAAGTGGTACATATATACAATAGAATATTACCCTGCCATAAAAAAGAATGAAATCTTACCATTTGCGACAACATGGATGGACCTAGAGGGTCTTATGCTAAGTGAAATACATCAGACAGAGAAAGACAAATGCCATGATCTCACTTACATGTGGAATCTAAAGAACAAAACAAATGAACAAAAAAAACAGAAGCCAGATTCTTAGATAAAGAGAACAAAGTGATGCATTGGGGAGCTGCGTGAAAAGATGAAGGGATTAAGAAGTATAAATTGGTAGTTCCAAAAATAGTCAAGGCAATATAAACTACAACATAGGGAATATAGTCAATAATATTATAATAACTGTGTATAGTGCCAGGTGCATACTTGACTTACTGGGGGGAAATCACTTTATAAATCATATAACTGTCTAACCACTATGTTGTACAGCTGAAACTCACATAAAATAATATTCACTGTCAACTGTAATTGAAAAATAAAAAATAATAATAAATAAAAATAAGTATAATTTAGGGGGATGGGGAGAAGATGAACGGACTAGAAAGCACAAATTGGTATTCACAAAATACTCAGGGGGATGTGAAATACAGTATGGGGAATATAATCAATAATGCTGTAAAGACATTATGCAGGATGTCACATGGGCACTGGACTAATTGGGGGGAATCGCTTTATAGGTTATATAAATGCATAACCACTGCGCTGTACACCTGAAACTAATATAAAATAATGTTGAATCTCAACTATAATTAAATATATATTTATAGAGTCACGGGATGTAAAGTACAACATAGGAAATATAGTCAATGGTCTTGTAATAGCTATGTACGGTGCCAGAGGGACTTCTTGGGGTTATCATTTTGTAAGGGGTGTAAATGTCTACATTATGTTGTTTTCTAAACCTGAAACTAATAAAAATAAAAGAATAATGGGACCTGCTGGGTGGCGCATTGGTTAAGAATTGACTTGGGATGCCAGCTCTGAGCAGTAGGGCCCAGGTTCGGATCTCAAATGAGGGCCAGTGACGCTGCCCCCTCTACAGCTAAGATGGTAAACAACAGCACAGACTGGAGCTGAGGTGCCATGAGTCGCCAGCGATGGCGTAGGCTGCAGTGGGGCTGGATGGAAGCTGGTTTGAGCTGGCATGAGCCACCGTGAGCCACCATGTGCCACCATGAGTAGCCGTCCAATGGCCAGCAAGTGACTGCCTCACCTGGGAAGAGCTCAATGATGATACCAACATGGGCCAGTAAAGCCACGTCCTCCACAACTAGACAGAAGAACAAAAAGACAGCAACTTGTCTGTTCCCCTTCCACAATGCTCTTTCCCTCCCCCAATTACCCAATAAAATCTTTAAAAAAAAAAAAGAAGAAAAATGAAAAATAAAGAAATAAGTGCAATTTAGAAAAAAAAATCTTAAAATCCCAAGTGACTTGAGGTGCTCATTCTCAGCTGGTCTGCCCATGACCCCGTTAGTGCCAGCCCTAGTCCTACGCCCAGCCCTGTTTCTTCCCCAACAAGATGATACAAATTGTATAAACCAGGAGAAACTCGCCAAACTGCAGGCACAAGTGCTCATTTGTGGAAAAGGAGCTGCTCACAGAAAGAAGGTGGTTCACAGAGGAGTTACAGCAGATGATAAATAGCTTCAGGCCCGCCAAGTGGCGCAGTGGTTAAACACTGGCTTGGGACGCCAGCGGCCCCGGTTCGGTCCCACATATGAGGGCCAGTGACACTGCCCTCAAAAAAAAAAAAAAAAAAGAAAGCTTCAGTTCTCCTTAAAGAAGTTAGAGGTAAACAATATCACTGGTATTGAACAGATGAATACGTTCACAAACCAAGGAATAGTGACTCACTTCAAAAAACGCTACCATTCAGGCCTCTGTAACGGTGAACACTTTCACCATCACAGTCCATGCTGAAACCAAGCAACTGACAGAAATGCTACCCAGCATCTTAAACCAGCTCGGTGCAGACAGCCTGAGTACCTCAAGGAGACTGGCTAAAGCTCTGCCCAAACCAACTCTGGATGGAAAAGCACTTGCTATGGGACAGGATAATGATGGCGAAGTTTGAGATCTTGTGGAGAATTTTGATGAGGATTCCAAAAATGAAGCAAATTAAATTGAGTAACTTCTAAAGAAGCTGAAACTTGAAGTACTTGGGAGTTGCAATTTTATATTATGACTGCTTTTTAAAATTTTGTTCATGGATCTGATAAAATTTCGTTCTCTAATAATTTTAAGCCAAGCCCCTTGGACACTGCAGCTCTTTTCGGTTTTTGCTTATACACAAATCATCCTTTGTAGCTAATTAAGCTGAAGAAGCCTGGGAATAAAGTTTGAAATAAAGGTTAATAAAGTTCTTTGCCTACTAGAAAACTAAAATAAAAAAATAAAAGCTCAAGTGATTTTGAAATATTACTTTTTATTAAACCATACATAATGAAATTTCAAGATTCCACCTGTTCTCACATGACTTAATTTATCTGCTATTCGGATTCAATCCAAAAGAAGCCAACCTCACAAATACTGCGAGTGCCAAAAAAAGTTACACATTTTAGGAGATGTTATCTATGTATTATTTTCGAAGTTGAATTGAATTACGGTACCAATGTGTAGTAGTATGATGTTCGCTCAAAAGATGGTGTTAATCAAATGAATGCTAGCGTCATTCATTGTACTACAATTTTAATACAGTTTTTTCCTTTCTTAAAATGTGTATACATTTTTTGGCACCCACTGTATAGACAAAGATGAATAAACCATATTAAAAAGGAAGATCTTGGAATGGAAAAGAGTTGCTAAACAGCAAGAGAAAGGAAGGAACTCCTTCTCTTGGCCAGTCAGAATCTGTCTTTAGGGGCAGGCCGAGTGGCTCAGTTGATTAAAAGTGAAATCTCTGAGCAACAGCGTCGCTGATTTGATTTCCACATGGGCCAGTGAGCTGTGCCTGAGCTGAGTTGCAGCTGAGCTGCCAACAGGAGGCAGGATGGCTCAGCTGATGAGAGCACATGCTCCTAACAACAAGATTGCCAGTTCAACTCCCACATGGGATAGTGGGCTACCCCCCACCCCACCTCTCCACCCCCAGCAACTAAGATTGAACACATCACCTTGAGCAGAGCAGCTGCGAACTACCGACAGTTGGACCGATGGCGACTGGACTTGAAGCTGAGCTAGCTGCACCCTCCACAATTAAGACTGAAGGACAACAACTTGGCTGTTCCCCTTCCCCAATTTTCCAATTTAAAAAAGAAAAATCTTAAAAAAAAATAAAAGAATTTCTTCAGGTAATTAGCTTTTTTGTACCAGCAATTTATTAGAAGACAAAATTTTTCTTTCAAAACACATGCAGACACACACACACACACACACACACACACACACGTATATAGCATAGTGCTTAAGGCTCTGGAGTTATGGGTTCCTACCTTGCTAGCTTCATAATTTTAAACATACCTGAGACTTAGCTGCATTGTCATTCTTCTGCTTTGTATAATTTGAATAGGATTGTAGGGAGGGTTGAAAGAATTAATACTTATAAAGTCCTTAAAGCAGTGTTCTTGGTACAAAGTAATTGCACTCAATGTTAGCTATTATTGTTATGAATATTATTTTCTTAGTTCAATTCAACAAATATTCATTAACTAGACACCATGCGTCAGATGCTCCACTAGCAATTGGGGATACAGAGATGACTGAGAATCAGTCCCTGCCATGAAGAAAACTTAAAGAATGTAGAACAAATAGACACATATGCCCACAGTGTCAATACCACGTGGTAAGCGCTTTGAAAGAATCATCTCCGAGTGCTGTGAGCATACTGAGGAGACTCACGCAATAGGCTCAACACAAGACTGGGGAGGGAAGGGTGGAAATGTGGGGCACTTTTGACATGGAAAACCATAATAAGAACTTTCTCTCCATTCCCTCTCCTCATTAAAGGAGAGAAAAAATCATTGGTAGATTATTTATTCCCCTCCAACCTTAACAGTGACATATCAAAAATTATGCTACCAAAGATTTTCTGATGACAGCTCAAGTTCAGAAACCAAGAGTAACCACTGAAATATGAGAGGGTCGTTCCATAGGACATGTTGGGAAACAAATACAAATTGTGTTGTGAACCTCACAGGGAATCTACTTTATTCCACAGAGTGCCAGCCTTTCATAACATAGTTCCACATTCAGAAAGCATTTTATGGTAAGTTTCCAAAGACTGTGTTTCACAGAAAATATCTAAACCCCTCCGCCAAGGATTCAAGATTGTAAAAAAGCTTAACAATGGCTTGTATGAACTAGAGCACATTATCTAGGAACTATTAGGTAACTTTCTAACCATAATTTACAATCTTATGAGGTTCAGGCTGAATATGAGAAGAGAGAGAGAGAGAGAAAATCTGAGACTGATAAAGAGATGAACCTATAAGACTATACTGGGACAAAGGAATAAGGAGTGTTTTCCAACAAATTCAGTAAGAACTGCCCACTGCAGAACAAGCAAGAGATTTCCTGCCCATATGAGCTCATGGTCTAGTCAGCAAAACAAAGTGCACACACAGAAAATAGAATGCTATCAAGTCTTGTACACTATAACTTTAAGTACAGCTTTGAGCAAGTGGGATTTTAGCTAGATTTCGAAAAAGGATTACATATCCCTTATGAAAAACTTGTAATGGCTTCATATTGCTGACAAGATAAATTTGTTCTTCTCGCCTTAACCCACACACTGTATCCCAATGGTAATCCTATGGTCCAGCTAGAATAACTTAAGCATCATGCCTCAAGTTTCCCATCTGGAATACTTTCTGTACAAACCCTAACCATAGGCAGCCATAGTAATCCCATCTCTTCCATAAAACTTTCCCAGGTATAGCACTCTATGCCTTCTTCCCCAACTTGTCTGCAGTCTACAATCTGACATCTATTGGAAACCTCTACCTCTCCCACAAGAACTTGGTCATGAATGAGGAAAATTTACAAATAGATCAGAACAGAAATATGAAAAATCATCTTATATGGTCAGAATGACACAGATTTCCAACACTTGACTGAATCCTAATCGAATTAGTTTGTGTGTCTAAGGAAAGCAAGGGTTGAGCAAAAAAGGACTAACAAATCTGAAAAGCTAGAGCTGGCTGTGTCCAAATAGTGCCTTCTTGCAGAGAGAAGAAGATTTGGGCCCTAGACTTGAATATTTGTCTCCCCTACGTCAAGGCATCGTTCATGCAGAGAGAGTGCGGGTGCTTCTAGCCAATAGACTTCACATATTTCTAATCCCACTGGGGCCAACATTCCCCACTCAGTGGAAGGTGCCCGTTGTTTAAAATCAGCTTTACTTGTGATAATTATATACTGTAAAAACTCCCTGCTTTTAGTGGTATAGTTCTATGAATTTTGACAAATGCATATGGTTGTATAACCACCACCACAATCAAAATATAAAATATATAACTTAACTTCTTATGTAAATTTGTCAACAAAGACAAAAATGCTCTGTTCATAAAGACATGCCCGTAACAATTATTTTTCACCAAAAAAATAATACTAATAATACCCTTTTAACTTGGCTAGAATGAGTTCACTCTTAATGTGTTGACAAACTTTTGAAAATTACAGAAAGAAAATTGTCATTTTCAGACCTGAATTATATCAACACAATTTATCATATCAGAATTAAACAAAAACTTTCCTTAGAATATTTCACAGGTTTGTAAGTTCTGTTGACCATAAGCTGATTGCAAACTTTGAATGAATCTAGTGTGTCACGCAAAAGAGGTTGGTTTGGTCAGACATTTTCCAGACAAGTGATACTCAATGATCCATGAACTGGTGCCCTTATGTGAACTATTCACTGTGGGTACACGATAAGGTAATGTAAGCAATTAGGTAAACTAAGAACAAGCAATTAGAATCTTTTATTGCAATTTGACAAAACAATTTTACGAGGTCAGACAATCAAGTTCGGGAACTCATCCTAGAAAAAGTGCTACATATCACATTGCTAAATATCATTATGGTCAACTTTGAAGTACTCCCTTTGGGAAGCTATGTATTGACACCAGCTCCTAGTCCGCCCTTGGAACTGTTTTTCTGGAATGGTCATCAACGCTGTTGTCCTATTACCCTTGATACCCTGAATGTCATCACAATGTCTACCTTTCAATATTTTCTTTAACTTTGGGTAAGAAAAAGAAGTCATTGGGGCCAGATCAGGCGAATAGAGAGGGTGTTCCCGTACAGTTATTTCTTTCCTGGCTAAAAACTCCCTCACAGACAGTGCCCTATGAGCAGGTGCATTGTCGTGATGCAAGAGCCACGAATTGTTGACGAAAAGTTCAGGTCATCTAACTTTTTCACACAGCCTTTTCAGCACTCCCAAATAGTAAACTTGGCTAACTGTTTGTCCAGTTCATATAAATTCATAATGAATAATTCCTCTGACATCAAAAAAGGTTAGCAACAGTGTTGCAACAAGATCGTGAACTTAATTGTCAAACCTCATATATTGGTTCAATCTAATACTAAAAACATTGGGTTGGGTCGGCCGAGTGGCGCGCTGGTTAAGAGCTGGTTTGGGGATGCCAGTGGCCCCAGTTCGGATCCCACATATGAGGGCCAGTGACACTGCCCTCTACAGCTAACAACAGCTCCACCTGGAGCTGGGCAGTGCGAGCCCTGGCGGCGGTGTAGGCTGCAGCCCCTGCTGCAGTGGGCTGCTGTAGGCTACAGTGAGTGGCCGGCAGCCAGCGTGAGCGGCTGGCAGCCAGCATGAGCTGCCAATACTGCGGTGAGCGACATCAAGAGGCTGACGACCGATCTGCCTCATCCGGGAAGAGCGCAATGACGATACATGGGCCAGTGAAGCAACATCCTCCGCAACTAGACTGAAGAACAAAAAGACAGCAACTTGTCTGTTCCCCTTCCCCGATTCCCCAACGGTGTTCCTCTCCCCCAATTCCCCAATTAAAAAAAAAATCTTTAAAGAAATAAACCAACATTGGGCTTGTGTTTTGTTTTGTTCTGTTTTCTTGAGGGCAGTCACTGGCCCCCACATGTGGGATCCGAGCCAGGGCCGCAAGCCTCCCAAGCCAGCGTCCAACCGCCGCACCACTCAGCTGGCCCTGGGCTTGTGTTTTGTATGTCTTAGTGTCATTTTTCTAGAGATTTATTTTTATTGTATTCTTTTTAAAAAGGTATTGGTCCATGATGGATTGGGGGAAAACAACTGGTCCTTCCTTACACAGACTGAGAGGCACAGCTCTAGTGTAGGCTTCTACCACTTCCTGCTTGTAACTACAAAATCTTGACCATTCAGTTGACCCTTAATTATTTACTACTTTAAATCAAGTGTCAGCAAACTTTTTCCAAAAAAGGTCAGATACTAAATATTTTAGGCTTTATAAGCCATACAGTTTTAGTCAAAACTCCTCTACTCTGCCAAAAGCAACCATTGACAATTTGCAAATAAATGAGCTTGACTGTGTTCCAATAAAACTGTTTTTGTAATGGAGGCAGGCTGGATTTTTTCCATGGATTGTAGTTTGCCAATCTTTGCCTTGCCTTACATTATCATTTTAATGTTGTCATTGTAGATTACAAACTCTTTATCAAGAGCAGACTTAGGGCTTATCTTTTATTTTATTTTTTTAATTTCAAGTAATAACCACAAATGCCAATAAGCATTTTGGAATAAATGAAAATATGGTGAATAATAAACTGTAAGGGTGTTCTAGGTAGTAGAAGAGTATTCTAGGTAGTAGGGACAGAAAAAAACAAAGGCCTAGAGTTAGGAATACAAGTAAAGAGAGTAAATCAACCAAGGTCAAGAAGACTGAGGATAATTTCAATGCTTCCATCAATGATATAAAGGGCTTTAAAAAGGTTCCTGGCCATTTCCTTTTCTATCATCACTGAATATAAAAAAGAGGAAACAAATTGGCATTTTCTCAGAAAGATTTTACATGACACATAAAGAACTTCTGGTAAACTTTAGACAGGGTTACCAAAGGAACTTGCTCAGCAGGGGAATCTGTCAAAATAGTACAAATTGGTCTGAACTGTTTCAAGAGATTATGGTGGGTGTCCAAAAAATCCTGGATAATTCCTCAAGGTTGCTTTCATTTTCAAGCCTATAAATTCAGCAGATGACCCATATTTGTTCCCAGATATAAGCTCCATGGTTCTAATAAAGATGTTCTAAAAGGGATAATAAAAAGTTCATAAAAATCATAGTAGTTTGTTTAAAAATAATTGGTACTTCAAATTATATGATATATACTAATTACATGTTTCTGTGCCCAGTAAAAGCATATTCTCTAAAATAAAGATTTTAAGAAAATTATCCACTGTAACAGATGACTAAGACTTAATCCAAATTGGATGGCATTAGCTTTAGGTCATATAAATTTCCATTTGGGTATTAATACTTAGAATCAGAGGAAGCAGAATTAGGTTATAAATATTGCAGAGGTGGAATATGAAGAATGTTAAATAAGTGAATTGTCAGCCTTCATTACAGAACCAAACTTGTAGTGTAAAGCCACATGCATTTAGTTAGTGTTTATTGAGTACCAACTGTGCCAAGAATTGTGATATACAGGATGAATCAAACATAACTTCACCTTCAAGGAGCATAGACTCTATCTAGGTAGGGAGTAAAACATGATAAATAAAATAGTATGACAGCGGTCGGCCGAGTGGTGCATTGGTTAAGAGCTGGCTTGGGACACCAGTGGCCCCAGTTCAGATCCCACATGTAAGGGCCAGTGACAATGCCCTCTACAGCTAAGATGGTGAACAACAGCTCCACCTAGAGCTGGGCTGCAGTGAGTCCCTGGGATGGCATAGATGTAGCCCCTGCTGCAGTGGGCTACCATAGGCTACAGTGAGTGGCCGGCAGCCAGTGTGATAAGCTGGCAGCCAGTGTGAGCTGCCAAGAGCCTCCGTGAGTGGCCGTCCAGAGGCCAGCGACTGATCTGCCTCACCCAGGAAGAGCGCAATGACGATACCAACATGGACCAGTGAAGCAACGTCCTCCACGACTAGACTGAAGAAGAACAAAAGGACAGCAACTTGTCTGTTCCCCTTCCCGGGTTCCCCAACATTATTTCCCTCCCCCAATTCCCCAATAAAATCTTAAAAAAAAAATAGTATGACAGATGAGTCAAATTTTACTGCAATTTGACAGACTGGTTAGTATTTTTCCAAAAGCTGTCAAATATGTCCATCAAAAATTACTCAAGTTGGGCCGTTCGAATGGCGCAGTAGTTAAGTGCTGGCTTGGGATGCCAGCGGCCCTGGTTCAGGTCCCACATATGAGAGCCAGTGACACTGCCCTCCAAAAAAAAAAATTACTCAAGTAACTTTATACAATTTATTGTTACTATATCTCCCCAGAGTAGAAGAGCTATTGTTTGCAAAATAAAATAAAATAAATAGAAAAAAACAGTGTTTTTGGAGCAACAGAAAGTTAATTAGGCAATGTGATTGTCTAAAAAGCATGTCTAGTGGAAGAAATGTAATAGAGAGCATAATAAAAAAGTTTCAGGCCTAAGAAACTCATTCCAATGTCTTTTGATCTACATTCAATATGGAATAAGTCCAAGGTTTATTTCATAAAACTGTTTAAGATTCATTAAAATCACATACTCAGAAAAATTCTTGGCAGTTGAAATATTTACAAAAGTAAAGTGAGTCATGTTGTGAAAGAACTATCTGCAGCTTCCTTAATTAAATCAATTGTATATTGATTTATACATTAAAGCTAAAATGTAAAGTATATTGATCAGGTCACTTCTTTTGGGTACTTAATGGCTTTATGAACCATGAAAATTACCATTAAAAAGAACCTTTTAAAGACCAATTTAATATGACAATGTTGATTTTTTTTTAAGCCACATGTCCTATTATGCATCACTTTCACAAATAGGAACATTTTGGTCTGATCCTTACCTAGCAAAGCTGAATGCAAATGTGGTTAACCCAGTGTAGCATCTATTTGCATCTGCCAGCTCTCTAGCTCTCAGTCAGTAAGATTTTCTATCTGACCCAATGCTTGTCATATGTGCGACCCAAAAACCAGGCCTAATAATCTTTTGGACATTTCCACTGAAGAGTTTGTCTATTACTTAAAACTTCTCACCAGGGCCGGCTGAGTGGTGCAGTGCTTAAGCGCTGGCTTGGGAAGCCAGCGGCCCCGGTTCGGGTCCCGCATATGAAGGCCAGTGACACTGCCCTCAAAAAAAAAACAAAAAAAACAAAAACAAACAAACAAACAAACAAAAAAAACTTCTCACCAAAGCCAGAGGGCCTTGACTGCTTCGCCACTAATGGCCTCCTTGCATTGTCTCTTTATTTTGGTACTTACAGTCTTAATCTTGCTCAGATTAAATTTTTACACTGATTTATGATCTTGGCTTTTTTTTTATGTCCCTAACATAATAATCCGATCTCATGTCCCTTAATCATGATCACATTGTATTCCTTACTACCTTTTCTTGCCTGATACTTTGATTCTAGCAAATTACTTTGTTTTCCTAACCTAACGTCAGTCTTTGGGTTACATATGTTCCAATTTCTGCCTGGTGGTATACTGGTCAGAATCTTAACGTGAAGTCTATGTCGGTTTGCTTTTTTTTTTTTTTTTGGTTTGCTTATTTAATGAACATGTATTTACCTATACAAAGCACTCTCTTAGTTTTGGTGATATAGAGATGAATGAGACAAAATCTTTGTTCTCAAGGAACTTGCAGTGTAGTGAAGGATACAGAGAGGCTAATCAACAACTATAATAGAATGTGTTCTGAAAATATTATATCAAGAGAGCCATGCAAACATAAAGGGGAATATTCAGGAAGGCTTCCTGCAGGAGGTGATACTTAACCTGAGTCTTGAAGGCCAGATAGGAGTTCATAAAACAGAAAATGAATAAGTAAGAAGGCAGGAAGAGTATTCCAAGAAGAAGGAACAACATATGTAAGCAAGAGAAGGCATGGCAAATTAGAAGAATTACAAGTGTTTTAGTATGGCTAAAACATATTTGTGACAAAGTATTGAAATATGAAGCTGATTGGAGCCAGATCATTAAAAGCTTTGTTGTACAATATTCTAACGAGTAGGCAATAGGAACCCAGTGAAAGGGATTAACCAGGAGTGCTATGATCAGATGTGTGCTTCCAATTACTCTCCAGGGCTGTGAAAGATGGATTAGAGGTAGGTGAAAGAGGGTGAACAGAGAGGAGATTTACTATAATCCAGATAATGTATAATGAGGGACTGAAATAAGATGGATGCAAGAGGAATGGAAAGGAATGGATGGAAGTAAGAGGAAGAGATGTAGTATTTGATCATACAGAAATTGACAAATTGTTGGGCACAGGATTTTAAAAACTCTAAACCATAGTTACATATTTGAGGTATAAAGAAGAAGAAATTGTAGTTGGAAGTTTGATGCAGTAGATGACAACTTCTTTAATGATGCTGAGTGTGTGGTGTATATAAGCATCTGAGTGGAGATAACCCACAGGCAGGAGAGAATGGCATTCTGTAGCTCAAGATAAAGGTTATGATTGGGATCGATTTGCGGGTTGTCTGCATAGAAGTGATAGCTTATACGAATGAGTACATAATGAAAATCTGGGCAGGTTTTCAAATGAAAAATGAAATTCTAGATAAGGCTAGAGATTCCAGAGGTTTAGCATAGTTGATATACAGCATGTACAGTGTCAGAATGAAAGTCATTATCTTACCTCTTCCTTTCTAAAAAGTTTCAAGGAATTCTTTTTTTTTAATTATTATTATTATTATTATTAATAGTTACAGATGTACAAAACTATGCAATAGTTACCTTTTTCACCCCTTAAAGATTCCTACCCCCTCCCCCCTCCCCTGTCCCCTCACCCCCGATATCACACATATCTATTACAATTCCATTGACTCCATCCCCACACTATACTCCACATCCTATGACTATATATGTGTTACATTATAGTCAACATCTAATATTAATCAGCGGCAGCTTCAGATGTACAGTGCAGTGGTCAGGTGTCTACACTGTCCATGAAGTGGTCTCCCTAACAAGACATGAGTCCATCTGGACCCCTAAAAAAAATATTTACAACCTTATTGATTATATTCCCTAAACTCAAGGAATTCTTTCAAAGTACTTCCTCTTACCCAGTTTCCTGTGACCCTCTTCACAAGTGCTCTTTGAGTTAGCGAAATCAAGTTCTCTGTCAGAACTTCCTGGTAATCCCAGCACCTCTGTTCCTTCTCCTAGGCAGATTCCTGACCCCAGCCAAACCTAAAGACCTTTGCCCTGCTGTCACCCATGACCTAGCATGACACTCGTTTTATGGAAGGATCAGGGCATTAAGTGTTCAAGTGTTTGCCAGTAGCCACACAGGAATCTGGCTCGGGAAGAAACGGAAAACCTCAGGACTGCTTATTTCATGTCTAGGGCTCTTTGCACTACATTTTATGCTGAACTTTCCAGAAATCCATCTATTTCACAAAGCAAAGCAAAGAATACTTGCAATGTTACATTTGAATATACATGTATAAAGATTTATGATTTATATACAAATGAGCAAAAGGTGGAAAAATTTAAACATCTCATAACTGATATTTATTTTCATTTTTTACTAACCATGTTTTAACTGCATTTAAACTCAGTTCCCATATGAAAGTCTTTTCCTCTTCCTCTCTCACATAAATAAGAATGTTCATAAGGAAAATATGGTGAAGCTACTAGCATTCAAGTAACACAGTATACGCTAAGACTAGCCAGGAAACTTTCACAAAAACACAGAAGGCAAAAACTACAAAAGAGAGAACGTGTGTCTGAAAAATAAAAGGAGGTAAGGTTTTTGCATACTGTAGAAAGCACATGGAAGAAAGGGGGAAGTGTGCATAGGCAATAGTAAGATAACTTCTAAAAACGAGAATTATTTTACCCTTGTGGGGGCTAAAAAAAATAATTACTATTGTTGTCGTAGAGTGGGCCCTTCTCTGTGCAAAGTCCAGGTCCTTGGTGTCTTGAGTGAAGAATTGAATGAGATACCGGAGCAAAATAGTGAAAAAGTAGTTCATTAGAAGAGACAGTACATTTCAAAGGAGTAGAAGTAGGCCTGAGCAGTAGAGAATGGCTCAAGAGCCCATTATTAGAAGAGAAATTACATTCCAAAGAGTTTGGAGAGGGCCACAGGCAAAGGCGAGGCTCAAAAAAGGGAGGAAGGGGTCAAAAAAGGAAGAAGCTGTCAAAAGGCCAGACTTCCCAGGACTTGGAGTTTTTAGTCCCTTTTTCTCTAGAATGGGCTGTTCCCCTTTGGGTGTGGGGCCACTTGATTGGCACCTGTGATTGACAAGAAGTACTGTGCAGGTGCATGTGTCTGGTCTGCTCTAGTTGTGTATTTTGTGCCCATTTGTTTTCCCATAGGGGTAGATAATTACAATACAAAGGGAGAGTTTTGGGTGGAGAGGGGAGGTCTCCTGGGCAGCTGCATTCTATGGGACATGTAGGAATGCAGAGACCCAATGCCTGCCTCTAACTGCCTGTCTTGTTTTCCCCTTGAGAGACATGATCCCCATAAAATCTCTATGGGAAGCTGAGGGACAGGAGGTCTCTTCTTCTGTATCTGCTTCCTGCTGGGCTGGGGCGTAGAGCCGTCCCTGCCTATTGGGGGTTCACGGAACTCTCACCCTAGCTGGTCTCAGATGAGAGGAAGGGATCTCGAGCTCCGCCTGGAAGACCACACTGGCTTCTTTGGTTGTGACTGGCAATCTTGCTGGGGTACCCTCTGTATCCCCAAGGCCCCTGAATGAGAAAAAATAGATTTTAATTAATAAATCTGTTAGTTTTTATGGAGCTTGTGGCCACTCAGGCTTAATAGGTCACTCAGGTGGTGTCAATTGTCTGGGCAGAGAATGGGTTTGGAAAGAATCATTAGGCTTACTGGCCTGGGGAAATGTTAAAACCTATTTAGTCTCTGGGATGGCATTGTCCAAGAATTAGGTCCAGGATGGCTTGAGGGTTATTGGGAAGTCACAGGCTTTTAAGGTAGGAGATTTCTGAGCAATCTATTGTTTAGGATTAAGAAACTGATTTACAAAACAATCAAGAAGCAGGGGTATAGGAGACTTCTAGGATATGGGCTAGGAACAATCTTTCAAAGCCAGGAGCTAAGAAACTAAGGAACTAGGGAGGAAATTTAACATTTCTTTAGGAAAGAAAGCTTAAAAGTTTTTGGTTTTCTTTTGGGGGGAGGGCTACTTGGTTACCCACAACACAACTTTTCCTCCCACCCTCTAAATTCTTCTATCTGTGCTAATAATCAAATCAACAGAGACAGATTAACAGGAGAAAAATCAAAGTTTTAATACATGCCCATGTGGAATTCACCCAGGCATGAAAATTCCAAAGTCAGTGATGCAACAATGGGTATACAAGACATTTTCTGACAAAGGAGAAAGGGAGGGACAGGCTCTTGGATTTCAGAGGTGAGAACGGGTGATTTACAGGTACTTGAGGAAGAAAAGAACACACATGGCAGGCAAATTCTTGCTGGGCAACCCAGAAATGATGGGACATGGCGTGGGGCGGGGCGGGGGGGCGAGGGGGGGGGTATGCAGCTAACAAGTTCCTGCCTGAAGGCTTCCCCTTTACCGTACTTAATTCAGATTAAGCTGGCAAACATCCTGAGATTTCCTTCCTGAAGCAGGTTTTTCCTTCTGAATCTCTTGGGCAGGAAAGGAAGGGGACATCAAATGTTCTTTCCGAGTCCTGTTTTTTAATAAACAGCTTAGAATCAATATCCCCCAAAGCAGCTTCAAGGTGGCAAAATTTTGGTTCCCTTCACTGTCTAAAAGTTAAAAGTATAAGATCGAAGTCTAAGGGACCATGCTGTAGGCAAACAAGCTAAAGAAAGAGAATGGCCCCCAGGCAACATTGGAGACAAACAAAATATATTAACATATCTAAAGAAAGAATAAATCCATGCAAAAGCATGCTGGTAGACAGGAATTTAGGAAGAAAATGATAAAGGCCTTGGCAATACTCCTCTTAGCACTGCGCTGGGGAGAGAGTGTGAGGTCCAAAGGGGCACTTGACGCCTTTTAACAAGTAACGCCTGTTCCCAAAATAAACACATTGGTCCTGCAGAGCTAGTTGTCATTACACAAAAATTTCATCCCACTAATAATCTTCGCTGGCTCTGCAAGCTATCCTCCTCTTTGGCAGGGCTTCCTCTGGGGAGAGAACGCTTGAGAGTTGTATTTTGTGCTGTCAATCAATTTTTGTGCCATTCTGAAATCTTGCTTGTGAATTTAGTCAATATGAGTTCATCTTTGGACCACAGAGCTAATCTCCAGGTGCAGACAAATCAAGTTCCTGAGCCTGCCCTGTTAATTCACCAACACCAATCTTGAAAAGTGCCTTTTATTCACACTTGAGAGGAAGAGATGTATGTAATCAATACCTTAATAATTGCTCTATGGTCTACTTGAAAAGTCTGAGTAAACAGTAGAACCTATATGGGCCATTTACAGAAATATGACACTAAGAAGGGAGAATGGGTTTTAGATGGTAAGTTTTTAAAAAATCAGTTTTCAGATATAAGTGTATCTTTGGGCTGAATCCAATTCCGAGATGTTCTTTACCTCACATCTACCTCAGATATACATGTGCTGCCCATGCAATCCCAAGTATACATACATAGCACTGTATGGATTATATAGGTGCACACATTCTCCTTTTCCCCACCTTTCCTTTCTGAAAAGTAGATGAGTGGAACTGTTGTTGGAGAGTGGGTCCACTCGGCACAAAGTCCAGGTCCTTGGCAATTCAAGCAAAGAATTTAATGAGACACCAGAGTAAAATAGTGAAAAAGAGGTTTATTAGAAGAGCTAGTACATTTCAAAAAAGTAGAAGTAGGCCCAAGCAGTAGAGGATGGCTGAAGGGCCCATTAGAGGAGAAATTATTTCAAGGAGTTTGGAGCATATGGAGTGGGCCACGTGCAAAGGCGAGGCTCAAAAGGCTCGAAAATGAAGGAAGGGGTTCAAAAGGGAAGAAGGGAAATAGTCAAAAAGGGCGGATTTCCCAGGACTTGGGGTTTTTATCCCTTTTTCTCTAGAATGGGCTGTTCCCCTCTGGGTGTGGGACCACTTGATTGTAAGTTTTGGGTGCAGGTCACCTGGGCAGTCACATTCTGTGGGACTTGTAGGAATGCAAAGACCCAATGCCTGCCTCTAACTGCCTGTCTTGTTTTCTCCTTGAGAGACGTGATCCCCATAAAATCTCTATGGGAAGTTGAGGGACAGGAGGTCTCTTCTTCTGTATCTGCTTCCCACTGGGCAGGGGCTTAGAGCTGTCCCTGCCTTAGGGGGTTCATGGAACTCTCACGCTAGCTGATCTCAGATGAGAGGAAGGGGTCTCAAGCTCTGCCTGGAAGACCGCGTTGGCTTCTTTGGTGAGACTGGCATCCTTGCTGGGACATCCTCTGTATCCCCAAGGCCCCTGAATGAGGAAAAATGGATTTTAATTAATAAATCTGTTAGTTCTCATGAAGCCTGTGCCATCAGGTGGCGTCAGTTGTCTGGGACTGGCCTGTGGACTATTAGGAAGTCACAGGCTTTCAAGTAGTTATCTGAAGCAGGGGCAGGAAACTTCTATTGTTTAGGATTAAGAAATTGATTTACAACGCAATCAAGGGGGATCTTTAGTCTAGAGTCACAAACTGGTGAGAAGAGTAATCAAAGCCAAGAGCTAAGAAACTAAAGAACTAGGGAGCAGACTTAACATTTCTATACTTAGCATTTCTATGGGAAGGAAACTTAAAAGTTCCATGGGCGCTGGGGGGGGGGAGGTGTGCTGCTGCTCAGTTGGCTGGTAACAGAACCAACAGAATTTTGCAGGTAGACCGATTTGGGTTTGACTCAGTACCACTCTTTCTCAGTTTGTTATTTTCTCTGTGCCTCAACTCCTTCATCTCTAAAATGTAGATAATAATAATAAATAACAAAATTGTTGTGGAAATAAAATTAAATAATATGCAATATGTGTACAAATACTTACATTTTGGTTCCATCCCTATTCCTTCCATGCCCTGGCCAATTTAAATACACACACACACACACACACACACACACACACACACACTCTTATATTCCACATGTCTATAAGCTTCATGAGAGCAGAGATCATAGCTGATTTTTATTTACCACTCTATCTCTACTGTATGGTTTTTTTAGGGGTCCCCAAGTCTATATTGAATTGTAAAACTAGATTGGTTAAGAAATTGAGGTTTTGTTTAACTGAATTTTCCAATCAGTTTAAGGATCTCTCTCAGTTAAACTAAACAAATCTAACATATACACTAAAGTTCTTATCATGTATCACTTCTACAAACTATTTTATGATCATTGATTAATCAATGTAAAGTCTATTTAAGTGACTTTCTGCAGTATTTGTTTTTGTATGCATAGGCAACTGTATTAATTTGGTAGGGCTACTGTAGCAAAGTACCACAGACTGAGTGGCTTGAACAGGGGAAATTGATTGTGTCACAGTTCTGGAGGCTAGAAATTCAAGAACAAGGTGTAAGCAGAGTTGGTTCCTTCTGAGTGCTGTGAGTGAAAGATTGGTTCCAGGCCTGTCTCCTGGCTCACAGGTGACTGTATTCTCCCTGTGTGTCTTTATATTGTCCTCCCTCTGTGCATGTCTGTCTCTGCATCCAAATTTCCCCTTTTTATAAGGACACCAGTCATATTGATTAGGGCCCACCCGAATGACCTCATTTTGACTAATTCCAACTGCAATGACCCTATTTCCAAATAAGGTTATGTTCTGAGATACTAGGGGTTAAGACGTCAACATATGAATTATTTATTGGAGGACATAATTCAACCCATAACAGAAACTTCTAAATGATTATCTTTAAGGCTTCAGGGCATAGCCTATCCCAGGACTGCTTTCTTCTTACTGCACATGGAGAAAAACACCTGACATTTACTGAATTACATTATAGGATGTTTTGACTATTCTCAAAACACCTTAAAATGCACATAGCGATGTGAGAGTGTGCCAAAGATACCAATGTAGAAGAGGGCTTTTTGCTTTGCTGGGTGCAGGGTGTGGGAACAGAGGCTATTTCATCTGGAAACCTCTTCCATCAGCTTTTCAGTCTAAGTATTCTCATATCGTACTTCGTAAGGCCTACCCGTACAAAATGCTACATGCTTTTGGATATTTTTGTCTTTTACTCCAAAAGATTAAACTGTTTGTTGTGTTAACATTACTACAATACAACTAGATGCCATGTAATTCTATTTTACATATATATTGGCAGAAATTACCTTGGTGCTTTTCTCTTGGCTAAGAACCAGGTACATTTGTACCGGATATACATACCAACTGCTCCTTTTATTTTAAAACTTTACACACGTCCTATATAATTGATTTTCCCACCTATCTAATTACCTTTGATGATATTATAATTCTTTTAAATAATTAAATGGGCTATGACTAATTTCAATACTGATAACAAAATTTTAACTCAATCTTGCAATTTTAATATTGGCAAGGCAATACCTGGAATGTAAATGCATTTAGTCCACATTCCAAGTGTTTCATTTGTGACACTTATATTGAATAGTAAAGTGTTCAATATAATACAACGTTTATAAATCTAACTCTTTAATAAAGATGAGGCTATGTATTGATTAGTTTATGAGCAGAGTCTAATTTTGGAAATACAATATTTAAAACTGAAAATTAAATTTTTATAATTTAATTCATAAAGAAATCTGTTCTATTACTATAAATCTTATTGTATCTGAATCTGATAACCAAAATTAAATACTTTTATTTTCTTTGTTGCTTAATATGACAGCCAATGACCTCTTTGAAATGGAATTTTGTTTTCACTTCTTAATGTCCTTTTGTTATATTCCTTGTTTGTTTTAGCAGCACTCAAATATTTTGTCATATAAAAATAATCTTTTAATTAGATTGGGTTAATTTATTACAACATTAATTCAAATTTACTTGAAACTACATGAACTCAATGCATTTTCGTTTACATAATTTTAAAGTAAATGAAATCTATGCAACTTTCTTCATCATAATGTACACCAAAAAAAAAATCACTTTTTATATTCTGGCAAAAATTTTTTTGTGCTGCCCACCCTTTCCCCCTTATAGAGCATTAACATAATGTGTATAGTTTTCTTTTTTCCTTTAAAACAAGTTGCTATTGAATAATTTTTTTTTTTTACCTAATCTCTACCGTGTCTCAGGACTTTAAGTCATAAAACCAAAGTTTAAGATATCTTGTGAAACTGGAACAGTCACAATCCATATTCTTATTTCTTTCTCCTCAGTAAAATGGTGATAATTACCCTTGTCTCACCTACTTCATAGGGTTTTCATGAGGCTCAAATGTATAATATACACAAGGTCCTTGAATATATATGTTAGAATGTTGTGAAAATATATGGGTTGATGTTGTTATCATTACTGTTATTATTATTTAGTTATTAAGATGTTTGATATGTGAAAGGAAAGTCACTAGAAAGTAATCTATCTAGTTTTACCTGTGTGTCATAGAGGAATATTTTAACATATGATAATACCTAACCGGGGCCGGCCGAGTGGTGCGGTGGTTAAGTGCCGGCTTGGGAAGCCAGCGACCCTGGTTTAGGTCCCACGTATGAGAGCCAGTGACACTGCCCTCATATATATATATAAAAAAGTGAATAAGCTAGGTACTGTGCCAGTAGTGATGAATATGGGCCTGGGCTTGGCATTGGAACACAGAATAAAATAACATATCATTCCCCTTTCTCTCATTTTTTTTTTTAGCTGAGCCATCCTGCCACCTGTTGGCGGCTCAGTGGCAGCTCAGCTCAGGCTGGGCATCGAACTGCTGTTGTTCAGAGCTCAGCTCGCATTCTTGAGCGAGTAACCAACTGAGCCACTCGGCTGGCCCCCCCTTTTTCTCTTTATTCACTACCACCTCCTTCTTATTGGTCACAGTTGTGCTGAAGAGCTAGAGGGAATTCTGAAAAATCTCAACACATTAAATGTGTATTCACCTCCAAAGCTCAAAGAAATCACTAGAAATTGGTGTGCACATTAAAGAATAAAACAATTAGTTAAACTATTTATCAGCAGTTTTTTAAAGAACAACTTGATGATTAAGGCCAAGCTAATGGTTAAAGTAGTTTAAGGGCAGAGTTTTTTTCATTTGTCCATGATGTTACTTTCTCTTATAATGATTAAAAATTGTCTCTAACTAAACTGTTCTGTTTTTCTAACAGTTTGAGTAACTCTAACTTAGACTTTTGGGGAGCTACCAGTCATGTTAGCATAAAAGACTACTGACGAGGAAATCAAGAGACAAGTGAAGTGAAAATAATTTTTAATTGGATTTTAAACATATGGACCCTATTGCATAGGCTGGTTCATTTTGATCAACGCTCAACTTTAAGAGCTAGAACTTATGAAGTCACACCAAAAATGCAAGATCATCCACGCACAAGAACTTGAGTACCCTGGAGGAAATATGTCTACCTTAGAAAAATCTATTCACTTTTCTTGATCTGACTTTTCAGTAGGTGATGCTACTCTTTTCTTTTTCTCATTTGAATTAAAGAATACACAAGCTTCAATTGCTCTTCTCAAGGTGATAATGGGCAAATTGTAAGCTACAGAGACACCCACAGATATGGCATCCCTACTTGGTTGTGTATCTTCTCCCTTCATCACTGCTTTCATTAGGTGTTCTTCAAACAACCAGACAATGCCATACACCACAAGCTCACATTTTCACTTTCAACCTCCCAGATTGAGAACAAAAGTTACTGGCCCATGATTTATCTTGTGAGCATCTTTTATTATTTTCCTACTTTCATGGATATACAAAGGAAATAAACAACTCTAATAGGAATGTGAGATTTACCTAACCTGGAAAATATAACACTACACAGCATGAGCAAAGCCAATAGGTATAACAGAAGTTTCTAGAGATGATAAGTGGTGTTGTCCCACCTATAATTCATAGGTCACACTATCCAATCTCCTCTATTCCTTGAATGATGGATTTCACAGGGCGTTGTCCATCATATAATCTATATACTGCCATTTCTTTCACTTTCAGCTGAAAATGGAGGTGGCAAGACCATCTAAATTTGGTATTGGGAAAAGTGGATGTCGGAAACATACTGAGAGAATCAAGTTGCTGCATTCACATTAGTTGGGAAGCCTTTCAGAGTTTGCCTTGAAGTGGTCATCATACACTCACTCTAACCTTAATCAAATGTGACAGGTTTCCCTTGAGAACAAGACAGGCCAAATTGAAGTTGACCAAGGATCAGGAGACAAGGCTGATTCATGAGGAAATAACAGAAGTCCAAACAGCAAGTCACAGAAGGTAATGCAGATATATAGACAGTTAATGTCAGAAAGAGCCAGCGGGTGATGATAGATACGATCCATGAAAGCACAGGAAGTATAACATTAGGAATATATGAATTAAGGACTGTATTCTGTTATTAGTGCTAGAGATGCAAAAATATTGGCTTACTTGAGGTTTGTTTTTTTTTTTCTTTGCGTAATTAAAACTCAAGATTTTTACACCAGGGCTTGTATGGCAGCTTTCAATGTTATCAGAGAACCAGTCTCCCTTAATGTCTACATTTGTCATCATCACTAGGATGTGTGACCATCATCCTCATGGTTTCATAATGGTTGCTGAAACTCCAGCCATTACATCTACCTTCATGTAGGAGGAAAATAAAGTGGGAAAGGACACAGCAAACTCTTTTTTTTTTTTTGAAGGCAGTGTCACTGGCCCTCATATGTGCGACCAAACCAGGGGCCGCTGGCTTCATAAGCCAGCGCTTAACCACCGCGCCACTCGGCCAGCCACAGCAAACTCTTTAAAAGAGACTTTCAAGAAGTCCTGACTACTTTTGCTTACATGTCTGCTTATAGCAATCCTATCTATAATGGAGACCAGAAAATGACAAAGATTCTTCACACATTGACATCCTCAAATGTATAGACATTCTGTTTGTGAAGGTGAAGGAAAGAATACAGTAAAACCTTGGATTGTGAGTAACTTGGTTTGCGAGTATTCCACAAGATAAGCAAACATTTCTAATACATTTTAACTTGGTAAATGAGCGATGTCTTGCAATACAAGTAGCTTGTTTCTGGAACGAATTATGCTCTCAAACCAAGGCATTACTGTAGATACTGAGTAGGAATCTAGCACTCTACAACAACCTAATGCAGTATTTGGTGGGAGATCTTTTATTCAGTGATTCAGAGACCCAGGCTCCTTCCTTATTGTAAGCTTTTCTTTTTTTTTTTTTTTTGCCAATTACATATTATTTTTAATTAAAATTTATTGGGGTGATAGTTGTTAGTAAAGTTACATAGGTTACAATTCTGTAATACATCATCTATGTATCACATTGTGTGTTCACCACCCAGAGTCAGCTCTCCTTCCAATCACCATATCCCTTTTACCTTCATCTACCATCCCCCTCTCTTTACCGTCTAGTAACCACTATTATCTGTCTATGAGCTTTTGTTTCTTCATTTGTTTTTCTTGTTCACTTGTTGTTTTCAGCTTTATATACCACATATCAGTAAAATCATATGGTTCCCGACTTTTTCTATCCCACTTATTTCGCTTAGCATAACAATCTCAAGATCCATCCATGTTGTCACAAATGGCACTATTTTATCTTTTCTTATGGTAGAGTAATATTCCATTTTTTATATATACCACATCTTATTTATCCAATCATCTATCGAAGGACACTTTGGTTGTTTCTATGTGTCTTGCAAGTTATTTTTAACACGTGGTTTCGGTGGTCACCACAGACGGGATAAGATAAGGTAAAGACATATCTGCTGTGCAGCAGAAAGTAGGAACCCCACCGCAGATACCAGTTCAAAGAACAGCACACTTATAGATAGTCACGGGATGTGGATTATACTGTAGAAGGGAGTCAAAGGAATTATAATAGCTATGTATGATATGGGGGCGAGGAGTGGGGTGGCGAATTGGGGGAGGGGGTTGTCACTTTGAGGGGTAAAAAGTATAACTATTGCACTGTGTTGTATACCTGAAACTATTTTTTTTAAAAAAATGTTTATTTCAGAATAAAAGAATTTAAAATAAAAAAATTAAAAAAAATAAAAAATAAAATAAAAAAAGAACAGCACACTACTCCATGAAAGCACTAGAGGAGTGCCTTCACATCTTGGCAGCAAATTAGAATTAACAGACACATTACAGTTTTTAACACGTATCAATGCCCAGGCCCACGCCAAATGGAGTGGGAATAGGCATAGGCATCAGTACTCTTTAATGTTTTCCCAGATGATTCTCGTGTTCATCTAGAGTTGAGAACCATGTTCCTAGAAGGATACAGCTGGACCTCAGATCCAAAAGAACTGAATGTTGGACAAAGATGGAAGATAGAGACTTAATTCATCTCATATACAACTTAATTCATCTCATATACAAATTCATGGGACCATGAAGCAAAACAAACTTGATATTTATTAATAATCCTGAGAACTTGAGCCTTGGTTGGTCTACTTACAGCTTTATCCAAATGTCTGAGGTGAGGCTAGATCGTCCCAGCAGTGAAGTTTGGAGGCCAGGGAGCCAATCACACCACAACACACACACACACACACACACACACACACACACACACACACATCAAGCTTCTAGAATCTTTGGAGTATATGTTACACAAGGGTTTGAACAATTTCATTCATTAGTATATCTACAGTGCCTAGAACAGACCCTGACACAGAGCCAGTACACAGCAAATATTTTTTGAATTAATAAACTTACAAATATTTAGAAAGACTATTCTATATACTCAGATGATAATTATTTTTAAATGTAGAGGTATAGAAAAATATAAAAATGATAATTGCCCTCAAATGATGAGAGGGAGGGAGGTAGGAAGAGAAAGAGACAGAGACAGAGAGAGGAGAGAATCAAGATTTCACACATAGAGTGACAGAAATCAGACAAAGTGACAGAAATCAGACAAGTGGTTGCCTGCAGGGGTTCAGGTTGATAGTAAAGGAGCATGAGGGAATTTGGGGCATGATATTAATGTTCTATATCTTAATTGTGGTGTTGTAAGCATTGGACACAACTCATCAAATTATTAACTTAAAGTGGGTGCTTGTTTTTTTTAATATTGTATTGGGGAATTGGCGGGGAGGGGAACAGCATTGTAGAATTGAGAAGGGGGAACAGACAAGTTGGTGTACTTTTGTTCTTCAGTCTAGTTGTGGAGGATGTCACTTTACTGGCCCATTGTCATTGTGCTCTTCCCTGGTGAGGCAGATCAGTCGCCAGCCATGAGACAGCCATTCATGGCAGCTCTTGGCAGCTCACACCAGCTGCTGGCCACTCACGCTGGCTGCCCGCCACTCACTGTAGCCTATGGCAGCCCACTGCAGCTCTACTGCAGCCTACACCATCGCCGGCGACTCAAGGCAGCCCAGCTTCAGGTTGAACTATTGTTCACCATCTTAGCTGTAGAGGGCAGTATCACTGGCCCTATTGTGGGATCCCAACCCAGGCCCTGCTGCTCTGAGCTGCTGCTCAAGCCAACTCTTTTTTTTGTTTGTTTTTTGCTTTGTTTTTTTTGGTTTTTTTGAGGGCAGTGTCACTGGCCCTCATATGTGGGACCGAACCGGGGCCGCTGGCTTCCCAAGCCAGCGCTTAACCACTGCGCCGCTCGGCCGGCCAATCTACTTTTTAATCCTTTCACCTTTTGCAACTTCTCCCACCCCCAACCCCCCACCCCCATCCATCACCCGGATAAGTCTACTATCCATCTGACATCATAACAACACTCATTTATTAGCTCACACTTCTGTAGGTCTTAAATCTGGGTACCACATGGCTGAGTTCTGCACACAGGCTCTCCTCAGGTTACAATCAAGTTGTGAGCTAGGTTGTGTTCTCATATGGATCTCAGGATCCTCTTCCAACTTTTCGTGACTGTAGCATAATTCACTTCCTCGTGACTGCATGACTGACTGAAGTCCTAGTTTCCTTGCCTGCTGTAAACCAGGGGATGCTCTACTCCAGAGCTCATGTAGCTTGCTGCATGGATCCCTCCATCTTTAAATCTAAGAACTGATGAATCTGTCTTGCATCAAATCCCCGTCATGCTTCAAATTCCTTTCTCTAGGAAGGGTCCAGTTCCTTTTAAACGTTCCTGTGATTCGTCAATTCCATCTGCAAAATCCCTTTTGCTATAAAATGTGACATCATCACCAGAGTGATGTCACACATTCACAGGTTCCACCCAGGTGTAGGGGGAAGAGATTGTAAACGAAACATTGGGGTCATCTTAGAATTCTGCCTATCATATACCCAGTAATGTTTATTATAAAAACAGCTTAACACATAGGAAGTTTAGGATACTTTAGTGGTTAAGTATGCTTAAACATTAAGCCACTCACTCCCATGGCCACAACTCCCATGGCCACAACTTGGAGCTGATCATCATGCTGAATTGCTCCATTCTTGAAATCTTAATCGACTTCTGAGATATAAAATGCAGATAGATGTACTGCTTGTCCATAGAGATGGAGCACATGATCGGCAGGCCCGAGTAACAGAAAGGCTTTATTTTAATTCTCATTATAGTTGACACATTCGCTGCTTCTTTTTTTTTTTTTTTCATTCAACTGAGATCACATTCCAGTTGTCAGAAGAGTGTGCGTGGGAGGTGGGATTTACCAGCACCCCCTTAACTACCTCTTACTTCTGACACCAGTGACTGATCACTGGTAAATTTTTTTCAGTTGTTAAGAAATTCTTGCTGTTTTGTGTGCATGGGCACATGCACACATGCACCGATTGCAAAAAGATGTATTTTTGGATTTATGACCCAGTGCTAATATAGGTCCCACTTTTGGGGCAGGGAAAATAAACAATATATAATATTTATTGTACATATTCACAAATTTTAGAAATCGGCATTTGGGAAAATTGCCTAACACTGTGATTGTCACTCAGCTACTTTTAATTTATGCTTAGCAAACACTATACAAAAGAAGGTACTATGTTATATCATGGACTTTATCAGGGAACATGTATTATGGATCTCTATTCACTTCACAATAGTTGTCTGTTTTAGGAAAATGATTACCTTTTATATTTAGATCCATGAAAGAGTAATTGCTTTTCAGTATTTTTATTTAAAAGAATGATAGGCCATAAGCACAGTTGAATTTTCACAACTTAAAAACTCCAAATTCATCACTAAACATTTTTAATCCCTCAGAAATATTTTTCCCTCAAAATACATGATGATGAGCTAATCCTAAATGCTTTAGGTTAAATTACAGTAGTATTTATACTTAGTAAATTACACGGCAGCTTGTGATGCTATCATAGTTTAAGAAATGAATCTTGATAAATGATTTGTGCTTTTTTATATATCCTTACATTTTATTAAATATAATTAGACTGCGTTCAAATATGAATATGATATTAAGACTCAGGATAAGTGATATGTATGCCTTTTCCACTAGCATATTATTCAAATGATATAGGGCCTACTACTTTTCTGGTCAGAATGATAGATAATGACGTTGTACAAGCTAATTTGAAATTGGATCCTTAATTTTCATTCATTTAATTACAAAGCAGCATTATATAATCCCTACCAAAATAGTTCACATAGCAGTCTGCAATGAGGAAGTTTTTATGTGAAAGTACATTGTATAAGCTTGGTCAGTCGCCAGAAGTGGTGGGATTTTGCTGAGCAAGTCATGGCATTATTAGAGGATGCTGGCATAAACAGAAATGCAGATCAGTAAATGAAATGGAGGATAGAAAGAAACCAATAAAGATGGTGTATTAAAAAAGTTGAATGCCGCTTATTGGAATACACGTTTAATAGTTCAGTGTGAGTAAAGATCTGAGGAAATGACCTTTCATTTCAGTATAAAAGAAATGTAATTATAATTTATTCCAACTGTGCTCTTTTACAATAATATAGGATCATTTAGACTTGCCCATAAAAATGGTGTTATTGATAGACCAGCGCTAATGATAAATTAACTCTTCATAATACCAACATTTTGACTGGTATAGAACGTACAGAAATGAAGAGATTTTTAAGAAGAGCTATGTCCTCCAGGAGAATAAAATAATAAAGGACCTATACTACTAAAATCAATTCAGTTTTTTTATTTATATCTATTGCAAAACTCAGGTTTTATTTTATTTATTTATTTTTTTAAAAGCTGAGCCATCCTGGCACCTATGGCAGCTCAGCAGAAGCTCAGCTCGTGCTGGGCATCAAACTGCTGTTGCTCAGAGCTCAGCTCGCACTCTTGAGCGAGCTCTTAACCAACTGAGCCACTCGGCCGGCCCAAAACTCAGGTTTTATAACAGAAATAGCATGGCAGTCAAAATTTCTTTTAAAAGATAAAATGAACCTTAGAAGCAACTTACCTGTTCAATTAAAACAATGCTATTATTTCATTTTCACAAAGAATTTATCTATTGAGCTGTTATAATCTGATACTTTGCATGAAACAGGTTTCATCCCTACATAATTGAATATGTAATATGTCACATATTTAGTCATAACACTGATGGGAAGAGAGATGACTGGTGTCCCAAATCTTCAAACCTTTAAATCCCATTTGCTGCCTGCTCCTATATGAACTTCCTGAGGAATACAAGTATATATAGCACATAGGAGATCCTGGACAAATAACACTCTTAATTGTAGCTAGAACTGTGGCCTCACATCTTTTTATCGTCTCATGTTAAACTGGCCTGGATCATAAGTGAATGAAGGTGGTTCTTTGCCTGGCCCCCATGCTAACCTAGGGCCCAAACTAGACATAAGAAGAGTGACCTCTTAGGCCTTTTTCCAGGGACCACTCCCTGGTCTTGATCCCTCCCTTCCCTCACTTTCAGGTCTTACACTCCAATGAGAGGACAGAGAAAATCTTCCTAGAAAAACCTGGAATAGAACTTGCTTAAACTGTTCTTCTACCGAGACACTCACCTTATGCTCAGCTGGCTTTACATAAAAAAGAATATAAGGAGGATCCCAACACAGAGAAGGCTCGTCTTATCACACCTCTCACATGTGAACACACTTGAAGCTTGAACTTTTACTGCTTTGTTTCTTGTAACAAAAACTCAAATGATGTGTTTTTTCCCCTTGTTAGAGTTGTTCCTTCTAGACGATGGAGCTGTTGGCAGTTATATTTGACCTATCCCAGCAGTTAAAATGTGCCACTACAATAATTAGGACAAAAAGTAAAGAATAATTAGATATGTCTTATTGGAGTTTCTCTTCTTAAATCAGGAAAACAAATCCTACCTAATAGTTCCTTGTCTAGGTGCGTATAAAGTAGTAGGAACTGAAATATTTTCATTCTACCTGCACTTCCATCACCTAGCTGTTTCTATAAAACTTATCAACTTATTTTTTTATACAGAAATATATACATTATGATATATATTTGGAAAAATATCAATTTATTAATTGGTCTGTTCCACTTTTTTTTTTTAAGAGGGCAGTGTCACTGGCCCTCACATCTGGGATCCGAACCCAGGCCACTGGCTTCCCAAGCCAGTGCTTAACCACTGCGCCACTCAGCCGGCCTGGTCTAATGCAGAACTAGTTCTGCAGCTAATCTAATATTCAAGATAAACTCATTACATAAAAGTCATAAGTAAGAAAGACTATGATAAATGTTGTAAGAGATGTAGAGAGGATGTGAAATACATGTTAGAAAGAGAAGTTGTTATTCTGAGGGAGAAGGAATTGCTGTATGGAAGAAGTAGGATTTAAGAAGAGATTTGAAATATATGTAATCTCTCATCAGTCTAATCCAGTGATTAACAATATGTGGTTTGAGGACCAGCAATATCAGCATTTGCTGGGAACTTGTATCAAGAACACAAAGTTCTTGACAGGGCCCAAAGAACTCACAGTGACAGGAAGAGATTGCAGAAACCTTTTATGTGAGTGGAGAATTCCAAGGTGTACAAAGGAGGATTGTAGTAATATACACCACTTTCCTTTTGTCAACATGGACATTATCATTCCCTTGGTCCAGATGGAAATCAGTTTTGAGAAATCAGAAAAGATGCTACATCAGGGAGCCAGAAACAAGAGAAAATAAAGCTAAAAAATTGGAATACAGGACCAACCAAGCGGTGCGTTGGTTAAGAGCTGTCTTGGGCACCAGTTTGGATCCCACATATGAGGGCCAGTGACATTGCCCTCTACAGCTAAGATGATGAACAACAGCTGCACCTGGACCTGGGCTGCTGTGAATCCCCGGGGACAGTATAGCTGCAGCCCCTGCTGCATTGGGCTGCCATAGGCTATAGTGAGTGGCCAGCAGCCAGCATGAGTGGCTGGCAGCCGGTGTGAGCTGCCAAGAGCTGCTGTGAGCGGCTGTCCAGAGGCCAGTGACCGATCTGCCTCACCTGAGAAGAGCACAATGATGATACCAACATGGGCCAGTGAAGCGAAATCCTCCACAACTAGACTGAAGAACAAAAGGACATCAACTTGTCTGTTCCCCTTCCCTGGTTCCCAAATGCTGTTCCCCTCCCGCAATTCCCCAATAAAATATTTTTTTTAAAAAAAGAGTTTGCTTGGGACGCCAGCTCTGAGCAACAGGGCTCCGGTTTGGATCCCACATATGAGGGGCAGTGACGCCGCGCCCTCTACAGCTAAGGTGGTGAACAACAGCTTGACCTGGAGCTGGGCTGTGGTGCATCACCAGCAACGGCGCAGGCCGCAGTGAGGCTTGCTGGCAGCTGGCATGAGCTTTCGTGAACTGCCATGAGCTTCCCTGAGTGGCTGTCCAATGGCCAGTGAGCAACTGCCTCGCACAGGAAGAGCACAATGATAATACCAACATGGGCCAGTGAAGAAACGTCCTCCACAACTAGACTGAACAACAAAAGGACAACAACTCATCTGTTCCCCTCCCCCAATTCCCCAATAAAATATTTTTTTAAAAAAATTGGAATACAAGTTCATAAGTCAGGATTCAGGGAACAATAAAACAAACATAAACAGCCACTTTATTTATCCTGCTCAGAGATTGCTAAGCTTCTTGGATGTGTAAATTTTAGTTTTCATCAATTTTGGAAAGTGGCCATTATTTCTTCAAAACACTTTTTCTCCCCCTTCACTCTTTTAGGACTATAATTACATGTATGTTGGACTGCATGATATTGTCACTGCTTGATATGGTCATTGAGACACCTTTCACTTTTTCTTGTCTCTCTCTTTGTCTCTCGCTCTGGTCTTTTCCTCTGAAACATCTAATGCTGTTAATTTTTCGCAATGAAAATTTCATTTCAGATATTGGATATTTTCATCTCTAGAAATTTCATTTGGTCTTTTTTACATTCTCCATTCCTCTTGTCATTATGTGAATTTTCCCCTTTACTTCCTTGAGTGCATGAAACAAATATTACAGATGTTTTAATGTTTTTGTTTGCAGATTCCCTCATCTCTCATTTCAGTGTCTATTTTCCTTTTGCTTATGGGTCATATTTTCCTGCTTCTTCATATGTCTAGTAATTATTTATCAAATACTGGACATTTTGAATTTTATATTTTTGACTAATAGAATTTATAGTATTCCTTTAAAGAGTTTAGGACTTTATTCTGGTAGGCAGTTAAGTAACATGAAGATCATTTTAATGATTTTGAAGCTTGTTTTTAAGCTTCTTGTAGCTCTGCCACCAAGGTATGCTTGTCTGAGATCACTACTAAATGCCCTGGACAGTGTTTCTCCATTCTGGCCAGTTAGAACCAAAATGATTCCCAGCCTTGTGTGAAATCTTATTTTTTTTTTTAAAGATTTTATTGGGGAATTGGGGGAGGGGAACAGCGTTGGGGAACTGGGGAAGGGGAAAAGACAAGTTGCTGTCCTTTTGTTCTTCAGTCTAGTTGCGGAGGGCGTTGTTTCACTGGCCCGTGTTGGCATCATCATTGTGCTTTTCTCTGGTGAGGCAGATCGGTCGCCGGCCTCTGGACGCCACTCACAGCGGTTCTTGGCAGTTCACACCAGCTGACAGCTACTCACGCTAGCTGCCGGCCACTCATGTAGCCTATGGCAGCCCAATGCAGCAGGGGCTACAGCTATGTTGTTCCCGGGGACTCACAGCAGCCCAGCTCCAGGTGGAGTTGTTGTTCACCTCTTAGCTGTAGAGGGCAGTGCCACTGGCCCTCATATGTGGGATCTGAACCAGGGCCGCTGGCATTCCAAGCCAGCTCGTAACCAACGTGCCACTCGGCCGACCCCTTGTGTGAACTCTTGAAACTGTTTGGCTTATAGCTTCTCGATAATTGTTCTTTCCCTAAGTTTTTCTTTGCCCAGTCTGATGGAATTTCATCCTACGTACATGCACAGACTGTTTTTAGCCAAAGGTTTAAGGAGATTCCTGTGTAGATTTCTGGAGCCATTTCTCTGTGTAACTCCCTCTCCTCTACTGTGCATCACAAATCTTTTTTTTATTTTTAATTTTAATGGCCAACAGCCATGGTCATTGGTTACACATTGCATTCATGCTACAATGGCAGAGTTGACTCTTTTAAGGAGGGCGCAGCTCACAGTGGCCCATGTGGGGATTGAACAAGCAAACTTGTTGTTATCGGCATGAAGCTCTAAACAATTGAGCTAACCAGCCACCCCTGCCTCACACATTCTAGTTGCATTGGCTTCCCTGAATTCTGATCTCCTTAGCTCAGTGAGATTCCATCTCCTTGTGCTACTGTCTAGAAAGTGTCTTCACCAGAAAGTCGAAGTGGTTGTAGGGCTCACCTCATTTATTTCCCTCTTCTCAGGGGACAAAATACAGCACAGCTTATTGCCCAATGTCTTAAAACAGTTGTTTCACATATTTTGTGCATCTTTCTAGTTGTTTATGTCAGGAAGGCAAATCAGTCCCCAAAATGCCTACGATAAAAACATGTAAGGAAAATATAGCCACAGACAAATGGGTCTTAAGGGTGGGGAGCTGAGAGAGTTGAGAGAGTTGTACTGCAGTATATTTGGTAAACATCTTTTGGAGAAGATAGTTTCCCACTTGAACCCTGGTTGGATTTAAATATGTCCTGACCCCAAGTGACTGGGCATTCCATCCGCACTGACATTAATAAATAGTTGCTGTAGACATTAAGTGCTTCTGAAGGAATGCCTAATTTATTCTCCTTATCAAGTCAGACAAAAATGCAGCATTTGCATTATCTAGTAGATTTTTCTGTTCCTTTTCAGAGTGGCCTTTTTATTACATGAATAAGATATACTAATTATAAAAAATGTCAAACAATTCACAAACATACAAAAAAGGGTAAAAATAAAATTCTATTGACTGCTAATAGTTTGGTGTATATATCTATATCTGTATCTGTATCCATATCGATATCCATCTATACCTATATCTATATCTATGTCTCCATATCACAAAAGTGGATTTCCCTACCACTGTCCAGTTCCATTGAAGGACTTTCCCTACTATATACCATCACACCTCTCCTTTGGGGGACTTACCAGAGTCTTGGGCTGTTGCCAAGAAGGAGTCTTTACAAGGCACAGTTTGGAGGGGACCCAGAAGAGCTCAGGACCTACTTCTGGATGAGCAGCAGTGAGGACCACAGGCAGATCTTAAAGGAAACTTTTGTCTCCCAGCCTAGGGGTGGCATGACTTTTTGGCATTGTGATATACTCTCTTGAGTGGTAAGGAATGCTTGGTGGTATCAATTCAGCTCTCATTTGACTCTCTGACAGTGGCTACTAATAGAGTGCTTAGTGGCCCTCAAAGTTGATCCCGCGCTCTCAATCTTATTCCCCTAGATGTGTTCTTTTTGTCTCTAGCTTATAACCACCTTCAAGGACTTTTCCTTTACCCCCTGCAAACATAGTCACTCTTAGGCTCTAATCTAATCTCTTCCCAGGGCTGGGGTGCCATGGGTACATAAGGTCCCTTCTTCTTCCATTCTTTTTGTGGGCTTTGTACTTTACCAACTCTATGTCCCTTTTATTTCTCCACAGACTTGTTAGGAAGTAAAAACAAAATGAAATAAAACAACAATGAATGTACATTAACTCTCTCCCTTTTATCTTACTGTAACTATGCTTATTTACCTCCAAGCCATTCAGGTGACTGTGACTGACAAGGGAAAGGATCAGGAAGTTCAGGAAGTAAAAGAAAGAAAAAAGCACAAGGATAAAGTTCAAGGTCACGTTCTACTACCAGAAATGCTTCATAATATTAACATATTATTATACTGTGTAAATGACTGTAATATAGTGAACCAGTCTCTTAGTGATGCACACAATAAAAGAAAGACATCTTGTATGTGCTCAAACTTTAAATACCACTTATTTCTGTAGGAAAAATTTCTGAAAGTAGAAAGGCTGGATCAAAGGGTATGTACTATTTAAATTTAAAATATAATATCAAATTGCCTTCCAGAAATATTGTACCAATCTATACTTTTATAAAAGTATATGAGATTGTCAATGCTAGATATTAAAAATCATATGAATATTTGCCAATGTAATAGGTCTAAATTAGATTAAAATATCTATTTTTTTAAAATGTTGTTTTTATGATTAAGAGGTTGAAGATATTTTCATATGTATAGGAGTTCTTTGTACTTCTTCCATGAATTGTCTGTTCATATCCTTTGTGCATACTTGATTTGGTTATTATTTTACTTATTGATATGTAGTAGCTCTACATATGTATTATAGATATTAACCCTTTAGATATTATGCATAGCCTATGTATTGCACATTTTTTTCTAGTTTGAAATTTGTATTTTAGCATTATTTACAAAGGCTTTTTTTTCCTATGCAGAGATTAATCCAATCAACAAATATTTATTTAGATGCTACTATGTGCCAACCATTAGTCTGAGTTATAGGGACATAATGGTGATCAAGACAGACAAGGTCCCTGTCCTCAGGATGCTTACATTCTAATGGAGAAGCAGGAAAATCAGTAAATGAGACATGTACAGTTGAACAATAACCAAAATAAACAGGGTGACAGAGTAAATGGGAGAGAATGGTCAGTTAAGGTCTTTCTGAGATGATATTTGAGGGAAGACCTGAAAGATGAAAATGAGATGGGCAAGTAAAGAATATGGGCCATAAAGGAGGGCTTTGGGGTAAGGGGAAAGTTGGTGTCGGGGAGGAACAGCAATCCAAAGGATCAAAGGCAAGAAAAGGTTAAGTGTTCAAGGACCAAAAGAGCAGCATGATCATTTAGTCTTGTGAGGGACAGGGACAATGACATGAATGGGGTTGTTGAGGAGAAGAGGGACCAGATGAGACAGGATCTTATTTTATTCCAAGAGCAGCAGATGGCTACTGAAGAGTTTTATGTATGCAGTGACATGATATGAGTGATGTTCTTAAATCTCATTTGTCTTAGCTAGGCAGAGAATAAATTGAAAAGGAGAAAAAGTATGAACAGAAAGAGGGCAACTCTTGTACAGTCTAGACCAGAGATTATAGTGGTGTAGATTATGGTGGTGGCCATGGACAGGAAATAAAGTGGGAAGGGCAAATTTTAGGCAATTCAATTTGTTCTTCTCTCCCTTCTCCACCCACATATCTTCATCTGCATCTATTATTCTCTCATCCTTTCTAGTGTCAAGAAATAAGGTGTCCCATCTCTTCTTTAATACCAACCTCTCAAGACACAGCAAAAATCACTTATTCAAGAAGCCTTTCTTCTTTTTTCTCTTCCTGTCCGGGGGTTTGGGAGCAATGGGCTTGGGTGCAGACCCAAGAACCCACCACGCACCACCAGTCCTGAAAATGGCACAGAAACGGCATCAAGAGCAGCGATCACAAAAGTATGAATCTCGTAAGGGGGTGGACTCCAAGTTCCTGAGGAACATGCACTTTGCCAAGAAGCACAATAAGAAGGCCTGAAGGGGCAGGCCGAGTGGCTCAGTTGGTTAAGAGTTAGCTTAAGAGCGTGAGCTCTCAGCAAAAGGGTCGCCAGTTGAGTTCCCACATGGGCCAGTGATGCTGCACCCGAGCTGAGCTGCTGCTGAGCTGCCAACAGGTGGCAGGGTAGCTCAGCTGGTGAGAGCACCTGCTCCTAACAATAAGACTACCTGTTCGATGGTGGCTACGCCCACCCATAACTAAGACTGAACTCAGCACTTTGAGCTGAGCTGCCACCCGAATGGCTCAGTGGATAGAGCGTGCGCTCTTAACAACAAGGCTGCTGGTTCAACTCCCACATGGGATAGTAGCTATGCTCACCCACAACTAAAACTAAACTCGGCACCTTGAGCTGAGCTGCTGCCAGGATGGCTCAGTGGATAGAGAGTGTGCTCTTAACAAGGCTGCTGGTTCGACTCCCACATGGGATGGTGGCTACGCCCATCTGCAACTAAGATTATAACACAGCACCTTAAGGTTAGAGGCCACGAGCTGCTGAGGGAAAGCCAGACAGTGTCTGGTGCCCTCCCCAATTCCCCAACACTGTTCCCTTCCCCCAATTAAAAAATAAATAAATAAATATTAAAAAAAAAAGAAGGCCTGAAGAAGATGCAAGCCAACAACGCCAAGGCAATGAGTGAGTGGGCTGAGGCCATCAAGGCCCTTGTAAAGCCCAAGGAGGTCAATTCCAAGATCCCAAAGGGCAGCAGCCACAAGCTTAGTCAATTTGCTCACCTCAAGCTTGGGAAATGTGCTGGAGCCCGCATCGCCAAGGGCCTGAGGCTCTGCTGGCCAAAGGCCAAGGCCAAGGCTCAAACCAAAGCCCCAGCGTGCCTACAGCAACAGCTCTGCCTTCAGCTCAGGCTCTGGCTCCCAAAGGTGCACAGGTCCCCACGAAGGCCCCAGTGTAGAGGCCTCTCTCTGCTGATGTGAGGACGGAAGGACTGGTGTGACCCTTGGGCTACTGTCTGCGTGGGGCTGGTGTTCTCCTGTGCTATTTGGACAAATAAAGGTGAGGCAGGATCTGTCAAAAAAAAAAAGAAGTCTTTCTTGAAATTCTTGACTGTGCTAAGAGTCACTAAGTTGTGCAGACCACTACCAAAGCATTTTACATTATATTTCAATTATGTTCATTCATCTTTCTCTTGACTGGACCATAGACTCCATGAAGTAGGTGATTGTATTTTATTTATCTATGTAACACAGTGACTGGGCTAGTGTCTACCACATAGTAGGTGCTTAATTATTAGTTATCCTTGAATTAAAGGAGTGGTTATTAAATTTTACCTAAGGCACATGTGGAGATACCAAATTATCCATATTTTAATCTATTGATGTTACATATAAATACCTTGTCTTCAAAATAAAACCCATTTCTGTAGTTTTGAAATAGATTTTGTATAGGTGTGATAGATTGTTGTTTCCACGTAATGCCAAATCCGATCTACTAATATTTTATATAGTTACTTTTGCATCTACATTTTGAATTTGAAATATCTTTCTTTTTCCTTTTTAACATTTTTCTTTTCTAAGATTTTTATTAAAAATATAGCTAATATACAATATTAGATTCAGGGATACAACATAGTTATTCAACATTTATATACCTAAGTGATATCTTGTGATACCTAAAGAAGTGACATTTTGGGACCAGAATTATGCTGACTATAAAACACATTGAGCAGGCATACAGTTAGGGTCTCGATTTCAAACAGCAGAAAATGGTTAATAGAAACAAACATGGAGAAGAATGCTGGATATTTCACCGAATTCACAGGAAGGTGAAGGGCCTAGGTTCAGTACGAGGACAGGAACCAAAGGAAGGGGTCTGCACTTCAGTTGACATCATGCCATTGCCAACAGCCTGGTGAACACACTGCTGGGAGAGTGGGGATTGCAGCCAACAGCCCCTGTCAGATGTCTTCCCTGTTCCTGCTTCTTTGGTTTATATTTCTAGGAGAATCTGATAGGTTTAGCCTGGGTCGTGTTGTTTATAACTTAGGGTTTGGAGGTAGAGATAGTGAATATCTGGCCTTTTCAGTTTCTGTAGTACAAGGCAAGTCAATCCTGCCTTCTCCCAATGCTCTGTGGGGAATTCCTTAAACATAAAAAGGATGTTCAGATGTTGGACAGCCACAACACATATACAAGAAAACCTCCCCAGAAAAGCAAATCATAAACTTAAGTCCACTCCAGATCATTTTAATCATTTGTGATTATCTTGAATAGAGTACACTGTATAGAAATTGGCTTTTAAACTTGCCAAGGCCCAGAAGATCTGGGAGAAATTCTTGGAGAGCTGTTTTTGTTTTGTCTATGTTTATATCTCTTCTCAAGTTGTCTATAATTTTTAAAAATTATTTTCTTTTTTCTTTCTTTTTTTTTTAAAGATTTTATTGGGAAATTGGCAGAGGGGAACAGTGTTGGGGAATTGGGGGAGGGGAACAAGCTGCTGTCCTTTTGTTCTTCAGTCTAGTTGTGGAGGACCTTGCTTCACTGGCCCATGTTGGTATCATCATTGCACTCTTCCTGGATGAGGCAGATCTGTCGCCGGCTTCTGGATGGTCGTTCACCGAGGCTATTGGCAGCTCACGCTGGCTGCCAGCTGCTCATGCTGGCTGCCGGCCACTCACTGTAGCCCATGGCAGCCCACTGGAGCAGGGACTACAGCCTACACTGTCGCCGGGGCTCGCACAGCCCAGCTCCAGGTGGAGGTGTTGTTAGCTGTACAGGGCAGTGTCACTGGCCCTCACATGTGGGATCCAAACCAGAGCCGCTGGCATCCCAAAACCAGCTCTTAAGGAATGCGCCATTCGGCCGGCCCCAAATATTATTTTCTAAGTGTACAAAAATAAAACACAAGCACATGCATGTAAATGAAAACTATTTAGATTAATTTAGAGAGTAAAAAAGTGACAGATTCTCTTTTCCTCTTTCTGGAGTTATGTCTTTTGAAAGTCATTTCTCTATGCATTCACAGAGAATATGTATACAAAAAAATGTGTACAAGTGGACACTTTGGTCAACGTTGCTCAAGCAGTAGTTCGCCGTAATCAGAAGTGTCTGGACGCCGATGGTAACCACTTTGAGCACCTCTTGTAATTGCAGAAGTCAAATGTATTCATCTTTTGTTATCGGTATATATTGAGCATTACAATTTTAATACAGTTTTTCTTTCTTAAAATGTGTATACTTTTTTTGGCACTATATATATATATATATATATATATATATATATAAAATGGAGTTTGTCTTTTTTCAAAAATAGCACGAACATATTACTCCAATTTCCTTTCACTTTAATAACATAATGAGGTCATTCTTCTATACCATTATATAGAGCGATATCCCATTTTTTAAGGGCTTTATGATGGTCCATTGTATGAATTAGCATAATATACTTAGCCAATAGTCCTTCGATGGACATTTAGGTCTCCAATTTTTTGATGTTACATGTTATAATACAATGAAAATTCTTGTACCCATATTTCCATATTTTTTTTTTTAATTTTTTTTTTAATTTTTTTTGAGGGCAGTGTCACTGTCCCTCCTATGTGGGACCCGAACCGGGGCAGCTGGCTTCCCAAGCCAGCGCCCAACCACCGCGCCACTCGGCCGGCCCTATATTTTTAATCTACTTATTAGAGGCTAATGATGGTATGTTAAGTTTTTGTAATACTGTTTCTGTCCATTTCTTTTTTTATTTTTAACATCATCATCATATGCTTAATGAATTTTGATATTACTTTCTTAGTGTATAAAATTCATGACTAAAACACCTTCATTTTGAATTTTTTAAATGAATATAAATTTCTTTTGTCCCACTAAACATTTTTCTTAAATTGCATTTTATCCAACACCAATATTGCCAGCAGTTTTCCGTTTGGATGTGATTGTCATACATATATTCACTTGCCCGTTTATTTTTGATATTTTCTAGATGGCTGAGTTTTAGGAGCATCTCTGATAAACAGCATGTGGTTGGGTGGGCTATTCTCTTTAGTATTCAGCATCAGAATTTTCATCCTCCATGATCATCTCTCCCTGAAGTTGGGAGGATCAGATCAGTAAAACAACCCCATTCTAAAAGAAGTCTGTAAGGAGTAGACATACTACTTCTTGTCATTTAAATGAGCCAAAATAAAAGACTTAAAATCAGTTGGCCAAATTGCTGGAAATAATATTAACTTAGATTGATTTTGTTCAGGCTTGGTGCGTTAGTAACTCCTTTCCTACAGATGCCTCACAAAAGGTTGCTGTCTCTATATTCTAACATATAAAGGTAATATTTCCTGGATCGCTTTCCTTATCCTGCCTCTCAGCATGCTTCCTCCATCTTGACAGCCTTCTAATTACAGTCACATTGCTTAATTCCAGCTTTTTTTTTAACCTCTCTTCCCTGCTCCTTTGACTGAGATCTCTATATGAATTAGTTTATTCTCCATACCAGCTTTGCTCCCATGGCTTCATGCTCTGCAGGCCATAGTTCAGGTCTAAACTTCTGCCATGCCCAGTCACAGCTCCTTGGATCTACGATCTTCAACATAAAGATTATCTGAGACAGCAGAAATTCTGAAGTTTGTAAGTATGGAAGAGATTTGAAAAATGAAGTAACCATTTGTCTCTCCTGCTCTCCAATCCAGGCAAGACTACTGCTGACTATGCCACTAGACTGGAATACAAAAATGGCCTTTCCACCAGTTTGGGCCTGAGAACACAAGGAGTTTCAGGTTCAGCCATTCCTCAGTACTGTTTCTGAAATTCTCCATCTTTTGGATGCTATTTTATGTTTTGTGGGTATGTCTGACTCCTTCACTAGGCGGAAAGTGCCTGTGTCTTATCTATCTTTGTATTCCCCACCTGGCCTAGTAGAGTAATTGACATGTATAGGCACTCAATAATTGTGTAAAATAAAGAAGGAAATAATAAAACCAACTATGAGAAAAAAAGAGAAGAAAATCAATAATGAGGTAAAAGATGATGATTTCAGAGATTACATAAAATTGGGATGTGATCAATTGAATGAGGATTTGTCTAAACTGGTTTTCAAAGTGATAGAAAAATAACTGTAAATATCTATAATGTGTGTGTAACCTTAGCTTCTTTAGACTCTGTAATGAAGCTGGGAAGTAGAGGATCCAATAGTAAAATCCCATATCAATCTCTCAGCCTCTAAGAATTGTGTCTCTGCAATCCGTTCTCCCTTCCAATTCAAGGCAGGGGAGCAAAATCAAGGAGTGACTCACATGGTTTATGAATGGCTGGTGTTGGTTTTACTTCTCCTTATGGCATTTGTTATTTCTGCCTCTGCTGCACCAAGCCACTGCCCTGGTGGAAACTACTGCTTCTGTCATTCTTCTGGATGTCAGCCACGATCTTGTATCCTTAGTTGCTTTTCCATTCCATTCTAACAGTCATTTCTGCCCTTACTTGTACATTAGTGTATTGCTAAGCCACAAATAGCACTGCCTTGTGCTTTCAAGTTCTTGTGATGACTCTAATACTAGAGCTCTTTTGTTTGACCTATTATCAGAGCCAGCACTAGCACTCAACCCTGAGCCTGCAGCACAGCACACATCCACTTGTGTTCTACTCAACTACCCCTTTCCCTCTAATGCAGACCATTTCTTTTTCTGATCAAACCAGATTACATCAACAATAACTCTTGAAGCTGGTTCTTTCCCATCTATTAAACTGAATTCTTGTTCAAAGGAGGGTTCTTATTGTCCTAAAATTCACGCAGGGTTCTTAGTGCTTGGGGTAGATATCAATTTCATCTTACCCAGTTTTTAGAACTCATATCACAGTCCTTAAGCTCTCACATAAATAAACCCATGATGGGTATGCCCTCCTGGGCATCTGGATATGCTCGGACATGTTTGAATCCACAGTGGGTACTTCCACAACTTAGCCTCTCACTCGAGGACTCCTGCTACACTTGAGCAGCTTTTATAATTAAAAACTAACAAATAAACTTGTGACAACAAAATGAGAGCAGGCATGTGAAAGTGCTTCGCAAATGCAATGTATTATAATTAGTTCCTTATTGTTTGTTTGTGTAATAGAAATCTATGTCCATGGGGGAACTGAAGGCATCAAATAGGGAAGGTTAAAAAAATAAAAGACAGGGGCCGGCCGAGTGGCGCATTGGTTAAGAGCTGGTTTTGGGATGCCAGCGGCCCCGGTTCGGATCCCACATGAGGGCCAGTGACACTGCCCTCTACAGCTAACAACAGCTCCACCTGGAGCTGGGCTGTGCGAGCCCCGGTGATGGTGTGGGCTGCAGCCCCTGCTGCAGTGGGCTGCCATAGGCTACAGTGAGTGGCCCGCAGCCAGCGTGAGCGGCTGGCAGCCAGCGTGAGCTGCCAATAGCCTCGGTGAGCGACATCCAGAGGCCAGCGACTGATCTGCCTCATCCGGGAAGAGCGCAATGAAGATACCAACAGTGAAGCAACATCCTCCGCAACTAAACTGAAGAACAAAAAGACAGCAACTTGTCTGTTCCCCTTCCCCGATTCCCCAACGCTGTTCCCCTCCGCCAATTCCCCAATAAAATCTTTAAAAAAAAAAATAAAAATAATAATAATAAAAAATAAAAGACAGGAATGATTAATTGAGGGAGCAATTAAGTTGATAAATACATAGATAATAATTCGAAATGTATGTGCTATATAAATACTATATCCGTGGGCCTATTTGAATGCAACAGGCACTTGCCAAATGAACAGAGATAAAAATTGGAAGAGGATCCTGGAGTACCTAAAATGTAGTCATACTCATACAAAAACCCAAAGGAAGCTCTGTAGTATGAGGAATTACAAAGCTTGACTCCAGAGGTCAATTACTTGGGTTTAAATATGACCTCTCCCACTTATGAACTCTAGGTGAATTTTGACAAGTTACTTAATCTTAGTTTTTAATATGAAATAAATTAGAGATATAATAGCACCATCTCCCCCATGGGTTTTTGCATGTTTTTTTTTTTTCAAATAGTTGTATTTGCAAGTATTACATGAGACAATATATATATAAAGCACTTGCTATCACATCGGGCACATAGTAAGTGATCAATATAAATAAATTTTACAATTCATCTACACATGCTATTGTATTTCATGAAGGTAAATTGGGCTACAGTTTACCTAAATTGTCACTAAAACAGAAATTTAGAGGCTTGCATTTTTCAATTAGGTAGAATTTGGTGAATGTTACCTGTAATTGAATTGAAAAGTATTTCTTTAGTTTTAAGCAAAAGTTAGGGAGTAGTTCAGGATGTTCAAGTAGCTTAACCAACTTACATTATATAAAAGTAGTTCATTTACCCTTTTGCTCAGAATATGGGCAAAGGGATACACTATCATAGGACAAGATCAAGAAATAACAGTTGATATTAAAATGATTAAAATTCTCATTTATTCAAAACAACTGCTATAAATGGAGATTACTCTCAAAATTGCTATAGAAAACATAATATTCATGTATGGATAGTTTTATTTACAGATATCAAGATAGTTTACAGTGTACTTTGTTTTAAACTACTGCCATAAATGGAAATCACTTTCACTACCACTGTAGAGAGCTACATTAATAATCACATGTAGATTTGGTTGACGCTCTAATATTGTGAGTGTATGAAGTACTTTGTCCTAAAGTACAGTGTTATAAAGAGAAATTACTTTCATAGCAATTCAAGAGCTTAATTACTCATCAAATGTAGATACAGTTTTAGTTACAAATATTAGAGTTTATTGCATAATACTGGAAAATAACTGCACTCTAAAATCATTTATTTTCAACAATTCTTCAAAACCAAATGCTGGGCTGGCCGAGTGGCGCATTGGTTAAGAGCTGGTTTGGGGATGCCAGCGGCCCCAGTTCGGATCCCACAATTGAGGGCCAGTTACACTGCCCTTTACAGCTAACAACAGCTCCACCTGCAGCTGAGCTGCGAGCCCCAGCGACAGTGTAGGCTGCAGCCCTTGCTGCAGTGGGCTGCCATAGGCTACAGTGAGTGGCTGGCAGCCAGCATGAGCTGCCAATAGCCACGGTGAGCGACCATCCAGAGGCTGGCGACTGATCTGCCTCATCTGGGAAGAGTGCAATGACGTTACCAATATGGGCCAGTGAAGCAACATCCTCCGCAACTAGACTGAAGAACAAAAAGACAGCAACTTGTCTGTTCCCCTACCCCGATTCCCCAACGCTGTTCACCTCCCCCAATTCCCCAATAAAAATGTTTTAAAAAAAAAAGAATGTTTGCCCTTTAAGAATAACAAACAAAAAAAAAACCCCAAATGCTTAACATAAACCACAAAATTGATTACCATAACAATACTTTCAAAATCTTGTTTACTAAAACATGAATTTGAAGCAATAATAAATAAAAAAATGATTTGGATACTGTCAATGCTTATATTCTCTCCCAGAAAGGCGTGGGAATGAGTCAGTAATATTCCCATTGGTCTAAAAGCACGGCTGTCTGCCAGAGCCCTGACTCATAGACAGCCTGGTGGCCATATTTAGCAAAGGAGCCTGCTGTTGATTAGCTGTGCTCTGACAAAAAATATCCTATCACTGCCGCCAATGAAAACCACTACAGTATAGAGAATTTCTAAGACTCTCCCATAATTCATGGAAACCAAGATAGACTAGCATAGTTGAAAACCTTTCATATGAAGGTCTGGTTTTATGACATATATCCTCATGGAATTTAGTTAAGCAGATATTTAATAGCTGATCCTCACTGCAGTCAACTCAAACATTTTGAAGCTGATTATCCATTTTCTGGGTTATGCATGTCATGCTTTTTCTCCTCCCGCTTCCTCTGGCTGACAGCCTTTTGACCATTTCACTGTTCATTAGCACCTGCAAAGGATAACTGAAAGCAGATGAACTCAAACTACTCAATTATGCTTCTCATTAGCAGCTCTACTGAATGGTTCTGTCCAGGAGGTGGTTGCAACTATTAGGTAAAATTAGGTTTTGGGATTATCAGTGGATTTTAATTATCACGTTCTTTCTGTCCCTCATGACCCTGCATAATCTAGAGTTAGCCATATATACATTATTTGCCTTGCCATATGGAGAAAAAAGTGGATCTTTAATGGGAAAATCAAAGATACTGGCTCTCTGTTCTCCACTTTCTATTGAGAATTTTCTCCCTAGTCCCTTTTTTGTATAGCTGACTAAAAAGCACACAAGGTTCTGTGAGAATTCATACTAATTATCTGTTTAAATTACTACTGTAATTGGTAAAACCCTGAAAGTAATCTTATGGGCATGTGGGTATTTCGCCATATTTCTCACAATCGAAGGGTTCTTTGTGTTTTAAATACTTAATTTGGCAAATCGTCACTTACACTAATCTCAGTTAGAAACATTGTAAACCAGGGAGGGCCAGTAATAACATGCTGTTAAAAGTTTATCCTATGATGCATGAATAAGGGTGTGTCTCTAGAAAAAACAAGACGTGTGTATCTTTCTAAATTATGAAATACTTTATTATAATCTTTGATGTTCTATGCATTTGAACATTTTTTTTCTTTTGTTTATTTTTTGAACATTTTTATTATACAAGTATTACAGGTTTATTTTAGAACATAGAAATGATCATAAAATTGGCCATAATCCCATTAGTGATATCCAGTCACCATTTTGTAGTATAATCAGAGTCTTTTCATTCATAAATAGATTAACCCACCACCCTTCAAGCACATAATTCAAATATATAATATATATAATATATAATATTGTTTGTTAACCTGCTTTTTTCACTCAATATGTCAGGCAGCTTTTTCTGTACTAATAAACACAACATTCTTTGAATTGGCTGCATAGTATTCCATTGTATGAGTGTACATAATTTATTTAAATACTCTACATATGGATATTTAAATGGTCTTCAATTTTTGTTCTTATAACAAAGCCATAATAAAAACTCTGGGATGTAAATCCTTGTGTACATTCTTAGCATTACTGCAAGAGGACTTAGTAGAAGTGGAATTCTGGATCAAAGGATATGGGTATATCTCCAAATGTTCTTTGCCTAACAGAAGTCCTAATGTTTATTAGCCATACTTAGGTGGTACAGACTTTTTTTTTTTTTGTACAGATTTTTCACAATAGTGAAATCAGTAGTATACTCCTTAGGATTTAACATTCAAGAAGCAGTGTAACTTCTGAGGGGTGTGTGTGTGTGTGTAACCATTTATAGTTTAATATGATGTAGCTGATTGTCACCCTGATTTTGTTTTTGCGAGTGCTTTTCACCTTGTGCATATATATATATATATATATATATATATATATAGAGAGAGAGAGAGAGAGAGAGAGAGAGAGAGAGAGGGAGAGCCAAAAAAAAATACAAACATTTTAAGAAAAGAAAAAAAATTAAAATTACACTGATGGTAACCACTTTGAGCACCTCTTATAATTGCAGAATCAACCGTGACTTGTATTCATCTTTTGTGATTGGTAGATATTGAGTATTACAATTTTAATATACTTTTTCCCTTTCTTAAAACATGTATACATTTTTTGGCACCCTCTGTATATCTTTACAGTTTACTGGTATCAATCAATTTAAGAGGACAGTTAGGCACCAAATATATGTAGTTTCTCTTGGTGAATTATCACAGTAAAGCACTAAATGAACTTATTTTATTTATTTATTTATTTATTTTGAGGGCAGTGTCACTGGGCCTCATATGTGGGATCCAAACTGGGGCCGCTGGCTTTCGACCACGCCACTCGGCCGGCCCATAAATGAACTTATTTTAATGTGTTCTTTAATCTACTGTAATAAAATCTATTTCTTCCTTGATAGATATTCTGAATATTCTTTATACTGTATCATCTTCAATCTCAGAAGTCAAAACAACAACAACAAAAATCCCTACTTACAGCTTTGTTTACTTAGCTAAACAATCAACAGTGAAATGACCAGTCACCACCCCCATCATCTAGCCCCTTGAAGGAAACATATTATCTGAAAACATATTGAAATCTTCAACATATTTTTTAACATCCCCAATCTTCTGACCTATCAAGTCTTTTCCATCTCAGTAAATGATAGCCCCATCCTTCCATTTGCTCAGGCCAAACACCCTGGCGTCATCCTTAACTGGCTTTTCTTCTCTTTTCTTTGCATATAACATATGCAATCCATTAAGAAATCCCATTGGCGGGGCCCGCCGAGTGGCGCAGTGGTTAAGCACTGGCTTGGGAAGCCAGCGGCCCCGGTTCAGGTCCCACATATGAGGGCCAGTGACACTGTCCTCAAAAAAAAAAAAAAAAAAAAAAAGAAAAGAAATCCCATTGGCTATACCATCAAAATATATCCTCAACCTGACGAGTTCTCAAAACCTCCACTGCTACCACCCAGGTCCAAGTGATCATCACCTATGTTTTAAATGATTGTAGTAATCACTTAACTGGTCTCCCACCTTGTCACATTATAGCTTGCTTGTCTGCTCCCATGCACCTCTCCATAAAGACAGATCATAACTTCAATATTATGCTTACTGTATATGTCCCTGTTTGGCACCAAAGGATGGCCGGTTTGTCAATGATGGGTAAGATCCCTCGAGAGGGGCAACCCAAGCCAGACATGGTCACGTGGGTGCCAGTGGGTGCCCGTGGGCGCCAGTGGGCACCTGTGGGTGCAAGCAAGTGAGTGCCATAGGAGAAATCAGGGAGAGGAGATAAGGGGCATAAACCCCTTGCTTCAGGTTCTGGCAGCCTGCCTGTGAAATGACCTATTTATGTGATAATACCTGTCCTCCCTGCATTCTTATCAGTAAGTCTTGGCAGAGGAAGCTTCTGTCTAAGAGGTGCAAGACAATAACCTCATGGGACCTCTGGTAATGGCAGTTTGCAGGCTTGGGAAAATAGGCCTGGAGGTTAATTCTTGGGTGTGAGACTCACAGAATGCAGAAGCTGCTTTGACCCTTGCTTATGTGTAAGATAATAAAAGGAACAGTCAGGCCCTATTCCGGGCTCCAGTCCATGAGGCTGGGGTCCCCTGGCCCCAAACTGTATTCCCTCTTATTTTGTGTCTCTCTCTCTTTCTTAACCTTTCGCCGTCCCTTCTCCACTCCCACCTGCTCTGTCGTGCAGGAACGCGATGCCTCCTTTGGCCCTTTTACTCCTAGATTTATTCTTCATACAACACCCCAAGAGATTCTTTTAAAAAATTTCAGATCAAGTCACTCCTCTCCTCAAAACCTTCCTAGGCCACCACACCTCGCTTTTAGTTGAAGACAAAATCCTTACAATAAACAGGACCTTACAGAATATATCACCTCCTCACCCTTCAGCATTCTCTTTGAACCCTTCCCCTATTGCTTTCCCCCTTTCTCATTTCAGCTACATTGGTCTCTGTTCTATTTGTCTAATAAGCAGCAGTTTATTAGATACTTTAGATACTTTAGATACAAATAGATACTTTCTACAAGTCTATAGAAGCCGTAGTCAATCCACTACAATGAGCTCAGTGTGCTTTGTACCCTTTACTCATCCACTCTGGAATATCCTATACTCATTTCTTAAACCCCATTCACCTCATTCATTCATTCAGCGAATATTTATTGAGAGCCTGTTATGTTTCAGACACTATGGTATAACTAGGGATACATCAATAAACAAAACAGACAAAACTTTCTACCTTAGTAGTGTCCATTTTATAGGGGGAGAAAAAGTATATAATAAGTCAATTGTGATGTATGTTAGAAAGCGATAATGCAATAGAAAAATATAGAACAGGAATATGGGGTTAGGAGTGTGTGTGTGTATGTATGTATGTATGTATGTATGTATGTGCAATTGCTGTGTGTGTGTGTGCAACTTTACTGTTGTTCCCTGCCACAATGTCATACTTGGATGTGACATATTTCTTGGGTTGTGTTTTGTGTAGGTCATAGATTCTATCTACATCAATATCCTGGTATCTTAAATGGTTCCCCCATAAATTGGCTATTATATGTGGTGATCTCCCTGCACTCTCCAGCATAACCTGTTCCTTGAATTTCCCCTTACTAATGCCATTGCTTTAACAGCTAGTGTATTTATGTCCTCTCTGGACCATTGGTAGAAACTACAGCTGACATTTTAAGGATTTGTTTGTAATATTCTACTACAACCACTTCTTCCCTTCTATTTGGCCTTCTCTCTTGTTTATGCCTCAGGCCCCTGCCAGTGGCAGTCAGGGACATCCATGTGCATTCCTTAACCCCAAAAGTTTGATTGAAACTGCCATAGTCAGAAATGAATTATTGACCTGCAAGGAATTAGACAGGGTGAGTCAACTGGTTATTTTCTAAGCAATATATCCAATTTTAGTCAGAACCAGTGTATTTGGGTTTATATCAGTCCATCACTGATTCTGAAGATATACAAAGATCCGGGATAGTTCTGGGCTTCCTTGATTTTTCAGTTCTGAGATTCTGGCTTACTGTGGGACAATGTTTGGGTTATCCCCAAGGGGTTCTGGCAAAGCTGAATTTCTTTTTTTTTTTTTTTTGAGGGCAGTGTCACTGGCCCACATATGTGGGACCGAACCAGGGCCGCTGGCTTCCAAGGCCAGCGCTTAACCACCGCGCCACTCGGCCGGCCCTAAAGCTGAATTTCTTAATCTATTGAACAACCTTACTGTTCAGTAAGAGGAATTTAACTGACATCTATTTAGGAGATTCTGCTACAGATGAGCTATGGAGGAACATAACTCCACTAAATACTTTTTACTTTCCTCTCCTCAAAACCCTGATTGTCTCCTAGTCCAGCCATACTCACAGAGGTTTTAAGTGGATTAATCAGTGCTTGAAAACACCTTTATAAATGAAAAGTAGCTAAATACTAATATAATCTCTTAAACTCTGGATGTTTGCCTTTTTTAATTCATATTACAGTTCTAATTTCATACTTTTTTCCATAATGTCACCAGATTGTAGGTGAGCTCCTAAAATAGAAAGTTACTAAAAGTGTTGTATGACCCAATATGCAAAATAGCTTTGGGAAAGGAATACTGCAATTGACTTGATTGTAGCAATAATCTATTCTTTTAAAAGGATTTTTGTTTATTCAATGTTATCACAAATAGTTTTTCAGGCATTTGGAAATGAGAGTATTTTGTATTTGGTGTAGTGCAAACCAAGCTATTTATGTAACATTCATCAAAGATTAGCTATAATGCCATAGAAAGTTTGTTTCAAATCTCAGACTTGAAATTTCAGTTTAGCAATAGGTCAGATTAATTTTCATGAAAATCTGGGTATTGTAAATCTCTTCCTCCTTCCTTAAACTTGTTATTACATTTTCACAAATAAAGCTTAGCAGGTTGTGATGAGATATTTATCTTCCAAAGTTGATTAAAAATGTTCATTTGGATTTATAACCAAGTGCCTATGAGGGAAACAAGTCAAAATATTAAACCTACAGGCAATGCAGAAATACCATTGAATTGTAATGATTTTCTACCCTATTACCTTTCACAAGCAAGTGTCTTGAAAATAAAGAAAAAAAAGTAAAGGCTAAAATATGAGCTGATGCTACCAAGGTTTGAAAAAGGCAGGTTATTGAAAGTTGGCTGAAAGAATATGTGGGTGTATCAGTTTCTACTTTGAACAAGTTTAAACTTTGGTAGCTGCTCTGTAATTAGTACCTAGACACTATAATAAAGAAAGATTTGCTAGTTTGCTGCATCTACCTGAATGGAATAAGGATTGACTGTTCTCCATAAGGTAGATAATGCCCCCTTAATGGTCTTCTGAGCTAGCCCTATTACAATGTCAGACACACCCAAAATTTAACTACCTTGTCATATTAATTGATTAATTTTGTAAACCTTTCTTTAGGAAATAATGTTTTATTTGTTCTTGTACTTTTAGAAGCTCTGTAGTACAGTTTCTGAAAAATTAAGTGAAGAAAATTGGTATGTTATATCACAAACAAAGGTGTATACTTTAAATTCTGACATAGTTTTCTAAACTATTGCTACATGAAAAAAATGAGCTGAACATTTATACTGTAAAGTATCTTATGAATACATATCTTCCATGATTAATATGTCAGATACATTTAGTCAGTTAAGGCAACAATAACAAATACCTGAGCAGAGCTGGAATGCTGGATGAACTATGTTTAATGAGAAAAAGTTAGAGAATTATCTATCATCTATGATATTCAATAGATAAACTAAATGGCTAACCTGTAGAAAAAAAAAGCATTTGCATCTATGAAAACAATACTATTCTCACATCCTTCGGTGATTATATATTAAATTCAGTAACTAAAGGGTGAATGTGTACTACTTTACCTATAAATTATGAAGTATTTGAGAGGTAGAAAGCTAGTAGTAAGAATGAATGACCACATTTCAGTGTGTATAAAGGTTAATAGCAGGTGCTACAGTCCTATGTATGGCCAGTAGGGTTGCGGTTTTATCAATTTATTAAGAACCAGAAGAAGGATGGATATTAGAGCTAGTTAAGATGAGGGGGGGATTATAAAACACTCCTGGGGAACTAAGCAAATGTTATCATTGGGCAACAGATGAACAGTGACAGATACAATTTAATATATGTGCATACAAGTCAATACATATTGGAAAACATTAAACTGCCTGCATACCCTGAAAGATTCTGAATTAATACATTTTGAGTGAGGGTAAAAACAAACAGACAAAAAAACCCTCTTAAATGACCAAGACAGACAGTTCAATGAGATTGTCTGCTCAATGGTAAGCTGTAGTCAAATGCTGAGCAAAATATTAAGTGTTTTGGGCCCGCTGAGTGGGCGGTTGTTAAGCGTTGGCTTGGAAAGCCAGCAGCCCCGGTTTGGGTCCCACATATGAGGGCCAGTGACACTGCCCTAAAAAAAAAAAAAAAAAAAAAAAAAAAAATTAAGTGTTTTGAAACCTGTGAAGAATTACTCAAAAGATATAACGATACACCGTATACAGTAATGCCTTGGTTTGCGAGCATAATTCGTACCGGAAACAAACTACTCATATTGCAAGACATCACTCGTTTACCACTTTAAAATGTATTAGAAATGTTTGCTCGTCTTGCAGAACACTTGCAAACCACGTAACTCGCAATCCAAGGTTTTACTGTACTTATATATTGGGGACGTCAAAGAAATTTACACAGGTGGACACTTTGGTCAACATTGCTCAAGCAGTAGTTCGCCGTAATCAGAAGTGTCTGGACGCTGATGGTAACCACTTTGAGCACCTCTTGTAATTGCAGAAGTCAAACATGACTTGTATTAATCTTTTGTTATTGTTATATATTGAATATTACAATTAATAGTTTTATCCTTTCTTAAAATGTGTATACTTTATTTGGCACCCTCTGTAGATATATATATATATATATATATATATATATATATATATATATATACTTTTTTTTTTGAAGGCAGTGTCACTGGCCCTCATATGTGGGACCCGAACCAGGGCCGCTGGCTTCCCAAGCCAGCGCTTAACCACTGCACCACTTGGCCAGATATATATATATATATATATATATATATATATATATATATATATGATTTGTGACTATAACATACAGAAATAATAACACATACAACAGTTACTTGGCATTGCTTAGAGCTAACAAATGTTTTTCAATTTTATTTTGGTATCATGAAACACAATTAAGGATATACTTAATATTTCACTGTCCCTTACTGTCATAAAGTAAAATAGAAAAGAAAGGGCCAGCCGAGTGGTGTGGTGGTTAAGCGCTGGCTTGAGAGGCCAGCGGCCCTGGTTCGGGTCCCACATGTGAGGGCCAGTGACACTGCCCTCAAAAAAACAGAAACAAACAAACAAAAAAAATGAAAGAAAAAAAAAAAAGAAAATATACATGCAGAACCAAAGATGTTTAGCTCTTGTAGGTAAGGAAGAGAATATCTGATCATAACAGAAGGTATCACCAGATAGTGATTGTGAGCACAGGCTCTGAAGTCAGATACACCCAAGTTCCAATCCCATCTCATCTATAAAATAGCTCATGAGATTAACCCATTGTGTAGTTTATGATTCCCAATAAGTGAGAGTTTGAAAAAATGTAGACTTTCTGTCATAGATATTCTGATACCTTTTATAGATCTCAGTAGGTCCAACTGAATTGCTTCTAAGTTTCTTTAATAAATGTTTGTACTGAAATACAACATACATTCCTTGAAAAGTACACAAATCACAAGCATACAGCTCAATAAATTTTCACAGAATGAAAAGACCTGTGTAACCATCACCCAACCCAAGAGACAGAACATTACTCAAACTCAGGAAGTCCCCCTCATTCTTCTTCCCACTCATTATTCCCCTTCTCTCGAAACCTAGTCACTGTTTATTATCATAGGTTAGGTTTGCGTTTTTGAACTTTATATAACTGTGATCAAAGATTATGTAGTCTTTTGTATCTGGCAGCTTTCACTCAACATTATGTTTGTGAGATTCATCCATGCTGCTGCCTGTGGTAACTGTTCATTTTCATAGTGGTGAAGCATTGAATTGTCTGAATATACCTTAGTTTATGTATCCATTCTCCTGTTAATAAACACTTATTTTCTGGCTCTGATATAATACTGATATGAAATTTCTTGTACATGCGCTTCTGATGAATACATTTATTGGATGTGGAATTTCTGGGTCACCAGTTCAGCATATATTCAGCTTTATTTATTACAGAAGCAATTTTCCAAATTTGTTATAGCAATGTACACTTCCACCAGCAGTACGTAAGAATTCCAGTTGTTCCACATCATAGCCAACACTCAATTGTGAAAGTTTTTTCTTTTTTTTAATTTTAGTAATTCTGGTGAGTATCATCATTTGCTAGTAAAGCATGTTTCTTGTTTTATACAGGAAAAAGAATGGTTTCAGTCTTTGCCTATCCAGATTAAGTAAAATTAAATATGCTGAGTAGAATTACTTGGCTGTAACACTGCTGCCCATGCATTTCTCAGGCTCAAGTTTCATAACTGAAAGTTTTAAAAGTAAAGCAAACCCCAGCAACTTACTTTGTGGATATTGACAAACTGATTGTAACATTTATATGGAGAGGCATAAAACCCAGAACAGCCAACACAATATTCATTGAGAGAACAAAGTCAGAAGACTGACACTACCCGACTTCAAGATTTACTATAAAGCTACATTAACCAAGACAGTGTGGCATTGTTGAAAGAATAGACAAATAGATTAATGGAACAGAATAGAGAGCCCAGAATTAAATCGCCACAAATATAGTCAACTTATCTTTGACAAAGGAACAAAGATGATATGATGGAGAAAATACAGACTTTTCAACAAATGGTGCTGAAACAACTGGACATCCACAGAGAAAATATATATCTAGACAGACCATATAGACCATATACTCCACAAAAATTACCTCAAAATGTATCATAGACATAAATGTAAAACGCAAAACTATAAAACTTCTACAAGATAACTTAGGAGAAAATCTAGGTGACCCTTGCTTTGACAATGACTTTTTACTCACAACAAAGGCATTATCCATGAAAAGAAATAACTGATACAATTATTAACAACTTCTGCTGTGCAAAAAAACACTATCAAGGGATTAAGAAGACAAGCCAGAAACTGGGAGAAAATATTTGCAAAACACATATCTGATAAAAGCCTGTCACTCAGAATATACAAAGAACTCTTTGAAACTAAACAGTAAGAAAACAAACAACTCAATTAATAAAATGGGCACAAGATCTGAACAGATACGTCACCAAAGAAGACATAGAGATGGCAAATAAGCATATGAAAATATAATCGCCATCATATGTAATTAGGGAACTGTGAATGAAAACAACAATGGATAGAACACCACTACACATCTATTAGAATGACCAAAGTCCGGTACACTGACACCACCAAATGCTGGTGAGAAAGTGGAGCAACAGGAACTGTCATTCACTGCAGATGGAAATGCAATATGGTACACTACTTTGGAATACAGTTTGATAACTCTTTACAAAATGAACCATTCTTACAATGTAATCTAGCCATCATACTCCTTGCTATTTACCCAAATTAGTTGAAACTTATGTGCACACAAAAACCTGCAAAAGGATGTTTACAGAAGCTTTATATGTAATTGCCAAAATTTAAAAGCAACCAGGATGTCCTTCAGTAGGTGAATGGATAAATAAACTGTTATTTAGAGCTAAGAAGAAATCCGCTATCAAGCTATGAAAAGACTGGAGGAACTTAAATGCATATTACTAAGTGAAAAGCTAATTTGAAAAGGCTACCTACTATATGATTCCAACTGTCTGACATTCTGGAAAAGGCAAAACTATGGAGAAAATAAAAAGATCAGTGGCTGTTGACTGGGGTTGGGGGAGGGAGGAATGAGTAATAGCACAGAGGATTTTTAGGGTAGTGAAACTACCCTGTATGAAACTTCAATGGTGAATACATGTCATTACACTTGTCAAAGAATGTACAACACGAAGAGTGAACCCTAATGAAAACTACTGACTTTGGGTGATAATGGTGTGTCAACGTAAGTTCATCACCTGTAACAAATGTACTACTTTGGTACAGGATGCTGATAGTACGGGAGTTTGTGCATGTGTGCATGTGAGATAGAAACCCTCTGCACTTTCCATACAATATTTCTGTGAACCTGGGCCGGCCAAGTGGTGCATTGGTTAAGAGCTGGTTTGGGATGCCAGCGGCCCTGGTTCAGATCCCACATATGAGATCCAGTAACACTGCCCTCTACAGCTAACAACAGCTCCACCTGCAGTTGGGCTGTGTGAGCCCCAGCGATGGTGTTGGCTGCAGTCCCTGCTGCAGTGAGCTGCCATAGGCTACAGTGAGTGGCCGGCAGCCAGTGTGAACTGCCAATAGCCGCAGTGAGAGACCATCCAGAGGCCAGCGACCAATCTGCCTCACCCGGGAAGAGCGCAATGATGATACCAACATGGGCCAGTGAACTAACATCCTCCGCAACTAGACTGAAGAACAAAAGGACAGCAACTTGTCTGTTCCCCTTCCCCGATTCCCCAACGCTGTTCCCCTCCCCCAATTCCCCAATAAAATCTTTAAAACATAAATATATATTTCTGTGAACCTAACACTGCTCTAAAAAGTAGTCTATTAAAAAAAAAAGTGAAGCAAAAGCTAATGGTTCCTGGAGGATATACTAAGGACATAGCCATTAATGGGCTGTATCTTAAGAATACTGAAAGTGGGCTGGCTGAGTGGCTCAGTTGGTTAAGAGTTTGCTCAAGAGTGCTAGCTGAGCTCTGAGCAATGGCAGTTCAATGCCAGCCTGAGCTGAGTTGCCGTTCAGCTGCCAACAGGTGGCAGGATGGTTCAGCTAAAAAAAAAAAAAATACCGAAAGCCCAAGCATTGAAGGAATTTTTTAAAGCATGAAAACACTTTTATTCAGACCTATCAACTTCTCAATTGAAATTATGTTTTTATTGTCTTCATTATCCAAGAATGCGGGAGTGGAGGGACTGGAAACATATTTCTAGGCCTCTATTTTCTACCTTGTGGTGTAGGGGTAGTCTTTCAATAAGTAATCACCTACATAGTAGGATATGAGAAATGCTTAAAGGCTACACTTGCCTTAAAGTCTCACCTACTACTCAGTCATGGTGTCTCCTTCTTTTTCTCCTAGATTGAAATATATCCTGCTTGCATCTCATTTTTGACAAATCTAGTAAGTAGCCCATCACCATATAACATATATGAGGTGTACAATAATTGTTTGTCGAATAAATTAGTTACCGATTCTGATCTTTTCTTAAAAATGGGATAAAGCTTCCCTCCATGTAAAAACAAAAAGTTGAGTACTTTCTTTTTACCTCTTGAACTTGTCAAATTCTTAAAGCCTGCATATCTCACAACTTTCTTTTAAACTACTTTGTTTATTTTTCTTATTACAAGGGCAAATAACATGACTTTGAAACAAATAGACTTTTTCAAAGTGGGTTGACAATCCAATTGGTCCTGAATTCACTGATGTGGCAGTTAGGCATGCTTACTCTCAAATGAGCTGATTTCCATAGTTGGGGTATAAAGTGTACATATAAATGAAAATTATTCATACCTTTTATTTATAATTTCTCCTAGTAGAAATGTCAGATTGCACACTAGAGCCTTTAAATATAATGAAAAGCAAATTAGAGGCTATTTCTATGAGTTCAGCTTTATTTCTTGTTCTATTCCTTTCTGTTATACTCCTCTTAAGGCATTATTGCTTCTCGCCATAACTTCCTGCTTTCATGCAAAGTGTCAACAGTGTGGATCTTCTGTCGTTATGGCCACCACCTTACCACCTGGTCTGGCCCCAAATCATTGTAATGCCATCATAGACATACACCCACTTCATTTTTAGCTTTCTGGTTGGTGAGGTTTTGATTCTGTGCTGATATACAACTAACGTACTTTGGCATTAAGATAGCTTGGGATTCTGCAGAGTACCCTAGGACATGACAGGTAGAAACAATAATTGAGGTAAATCAAATAAAGATCACATATTTATACGAAAACCATCTGTGATGAGGTTGTGGTAGGGAAAAAGAAAAGTTAAAAGCAAATGAGTCTTTGTCCTTCTGGGTATAAGGTGAATGTAACGTGGAATCAGGAAACAAATCCCCTTAGAGTGTTTTATTATCCATCTCAGAGTTTCCCCCCACTACTGAGTACTGTGTCAGAAAGATGTGAATTAAACAGAAAAATAAAAATACATTTGATGCTTAGGTCTCTAGGCCTTGAAATGATAATTTAGCAAATACTATCCTAGTGTCTGACTATACCTCAGAGTGTTTCACAAACTAATGAGCATGGCCTCCAAAAAATAAATTTTGTAAAGCAATCCTTTATTTTTCAGTTTTTCCTTTGAAATGCCGATAAAGCTCAAGCAACCAGTCAATGACTTCTTAATCCATATCTTTTTTTAGCTCATAAGAACCTAGTTATTCCACAAATATCTCTTTTTCTCCCATCACACCAATATCTGTATTAGAAGCAGTCTTCCACTGTTTAAAAATAGCAGCAGCATATCTATAACAGCAGGTTTTCTAAGACTTTTAAGTGCCCCCTTTAGGTCCATCTAATTCAGAAGAGTAGCAATAAGCCAACTCCTACCAAGAGAGAATGAATGATTACTGTTCTCTAGCTACTTTGCCCAAATGTGGGCTCCTGGCTTAAGCAATCAAATACAGAACTTCATGCGCCACCAACCCTTTCCAATCACTGTTACTCGACTTTGGCCATCACTGTCCTTAATGTTGGAAGGGTACATGGCTGATAACAAGTGCCAGCTTACTCTGCCTTTTATCCAGACTTGGCCAAACAAAATAGAGGACATCTAGATAGAAAAGAAGGGGGTGGTGTATTTTGATTCCCTTTGCCACAGCTAGGGCTTTTTCTGTGAGCACTCTTTAGGCTGGATTGAAAAAGCACAGACTGTGAAAATATTTTAATAAAAGTATCCAGTAAAACTCAAAATTGTATCATTACTTAGCAGTGCCTGGAGCCTGCATCTTCCTGCCACCATTATCACAATAAACCCATAAAGGTGTAAAACTATGCAGAGCTATGTCAGACACATTAAAATAACATCTGTTAAATGCCTCTGATAGCACATTTCTTTCCTTCTTATTCCTTTCCATTCATCATTTTCTCCTTACTGAGTTTTTAACTGGGCTGAAATTGGAAACAAACAAAAAAACAACAAGAAACATTACTATGGTTTCTGTAGTGTGGTTGTTTTGGTGTTATTTGTTTTTATATTTTGTTTTTTTCCTAGCAGTGTTCTAAGAAATATTAAAGGACAGCATAAATATAGTATTGTGTAAAGATAAAATCCTACTATCTCTATAGACTTAGGAACTTTCTGCAAATAATAAGTTTATAAAAATGTTATCTTTAAGAGGTGAGGCAGCAGTTCCAAGATGGTGGAGTAGATAAACACTGTGCTTGCCTCATCCCGTGAACACATGAAAATTACAATTAAATTATAGAACATTCAACCCAGACAACCACCTGATGTCTAGCTAAACAGAAGTTTTATAACAAAGGATATAAATAAGAAGTCATGATGAGACTGCTATGAGGGGCAGAGATGCGAAACACCCACCTGTGGTGGTTGAAAATCAGATCTCAGCTACAGGGGTTCCTCACAAAGGAGCCCCCCACATCAGGCTCCCCAGCCCAGAGTACTGGCGCAGGAAAGAGGAGCCCCACAACTTCTGGCTGTGAAAAACAATGCAGATTCCAACCATCTGGGTAGGATGGAAGGTGTCGGGGAAAACCCAGACATCCTCTTAAATGGCCTGTTCAGATACGCACTCTGGTTTCAGGCAGAGGGACGGTGACTCTGGGGGCATTGGAGACGTATGGGGAAAGGCTGAGTTGTGTAACTTCTGGGGAAGGACTGGAGAGACAGCCCCCATTTTCCCCTGTGTGGAGCCATCTTCCCTGTGTTGAGCCCACCCCCGCAGGCCAAATCTGAATCTGAGTGGCCTGGTGAGCTCTGCTGCTCCACCCTGCTGACTCACTGGGACTCTGCCTCACATATGCAGTGTATTCAAACAGAGAACATTTTGATGGTTGCCAAATGGAAGGGGAGTTGTTGGTGGGTGAAAAACTGGAAGGAATTAAGAAGTACAAATTGGTTGTTACACAGTAGTTATGGGGATATAGGGTATAGCATAAGGATTATAGTCAATAATATTGTAATAACTATAGATGGTGTCAGATGGGTACTAGATTTATCCGACTGATAGATGGAAGGGGGTTTGGGGACAGGGTAAAAAAAGGTGAAGGGATTAAGAAGTACAAATTGGTAGTTGCATAAGAATGCAAGGTAAAGCGTAGGGAACATAGTCAATAACATGGGTAATAACTATGTCTAGTGCCAGGTGGGTACTAGACTAGTCAGAGGGATCACTTCTTAAATTATATAAATGTTGAACCATATGCTGTACACCTGAAATTAATATAAAATAATACTGAATGTCAACTGTAACTGAAAAATTAAAAAGGGGGTGAGGTGAGGCGAGGTGAAGGGAAGTAAGTTGTCTAAATTTTCAGGTATAAAACAAATAAGTCATGGGGATGTAATGTACAGACAGCATAAGGAATATGGTCGATAATATAGTGATAGTGTGGTACAAGGTCAGATGGTTGGCTGGACTTATCATGGTGATCACTTCTTTAGGTATATAAATGTTGAATAACTATTATATACACCTGAAACTAATATACTCATAATATTGTATGCTAACTATATATTTTTTAAATCTTAAAAAAAAGGTGAGGCAGCACCTGAAACTAATATAAAATATAATTCAATGTCAACTGTAATTGAAAAAAAAGAGCTGAGGCAGTATTATCACCACTTCTGAGAGATACCTTTACAATTGGCAAAACATAAATTTGCTTTGGTTAACAGAGGTATCAGAGTTTGGAATGCTCCTTAACTGTCATCTCCTCCTGTATTGCCTATCATGGTGAACCATCTGGTCACTCAAGACAGAAAGAAACCTAAGAATCATCTCTGAAGTGTTCTTTTCTTTAAATTCACACATCCGATCTATGTTGATTCTACCTCCTTGATATATTTTGAATCTCTTCTAGAGGTCTATAATTAGTAACTCCAATCATATCTATCAATTCCCATTTCTACTACCTTAGTTTTGTTTTCCAATTACCTGGGTGATTATAAATCTCCTATTTAGTCTGCCTGCCATCAGTCTCTCCTCTCCCAAACACTCCTAAATTGTCAACAAAATGTTCTCTCCAAAATGCAAATATTAGGTTATTTGAAAATCTATAAGAGGATCTCCATGGGCCTTTACAACAAAGCCCACACTCCTTAGTATGAGTTACAAAGAACTGGTCTTTACTTTACCTCTCTAATTTCATCCCTGGCCACTTTTCCTTCATAATTCCAACCAATTTGGTCTCCTTACAGTTTCTTCCTCTTGAAGGCTTCTCGCTCCACACTTTTATACAAGCCATTGTTTCCTTTGTCTGGGAAGTTTCTCTTATACTCTCTATTTCCAAACCCCAGTGCTCTTTTATTATTTAGAATTGTGTTTAATGGCACATAATAGAAAAGTGACTATAATGGCTCAAACAAAAGTCCAAAGAAAATAGAAGTTGAATGGTATAATCAAGGACCGAGTCTCCTACTTTTAAATATTTTACCATTATTATAATGAGGCTTTTGTATTCATGGCTGCAAGATGATGATTCCATCTCTAGGTTTTATACCTGAATTCCAAGCATGAAGAAAGGGAAAAGTGAAGAACCTGTGTGTTAAGTTCATTTTCATCAGGAAAAAATGATTTTCAACAAAGCCCCATCCAATAGACTTTTACTTACATGGTCACTCATACCTAGAATGGTGTGTGAAGGGGTGAGTAGTTTTTAACTAGACACAATGCTGACTCAAAAAATACAGAGTTCTGTTTGTGTGTAGGAAGGGAAGAATGAACACTGTCTGCCACATCCTTTTCCCTGGTTACTTCTTACAAGAGTCAGATCAAGCTTCACCTTCTCATGGAAGCTTTTTATGACACCACAGGTCTAGGCTCAGAGCCCTCTGTGTTCCCAGGCTAGTGCCTGGAAAATAGAAGGCACTCAATTACATTTGGTTGATTGAATAACTGACTAAATAAATGAATGAAAGTTACCTCTATTCCTTGTGCCTTTAGCACACTATATTGTAGCCATCAGTTTAGATGCTTGTTCCTTTATGAAACTATGTTTTCTAAGACCAATGGCTGTGTTTTATTCATCTTGGTATTCCACAGTATCTGAAATATAGTGACCATTTAATAAATGCTTATTGGATGAATAGGTAACAGAGCACATTTTAAGATGAGATTGTATAAGCAAGTTGCAATGTTCAGAAGGGCATAAAGATTACATTTTCCTCTGCATTGGGGAATGGCAGTAGGCATTTCTCTAAGTAAAGTTAGCAAAGAAGTATACTAATCTTACTGTCTAGCTTAGAACTCCATCAGTTAACTAATCCCAATAGCTGAAGCTATTTCTGCTCATGGGTTCAACTTCATCCCCAATTCTGGAACCATAATCTTAATGCTTATTTCTGCTATCTATATTTTGATCACATCCTGACTTCCTGCTTTATTATAACTAATCTTAGCTTCAAACCTTAGATTCCATGTCTAGAATTTGTTTTTCTTTGTGATTAGATTCTGCCTGCTTTGAACCTTATCTTTGTGACTTGTTCTTTGGCATCTGTTGCAAGACCCCAATTATTGGCCTTGCTGGACGTGAACGTATCATCTGGGCTCTGTTTCACTCTCTTGACCCCTTCCTAATGTCTCCTGCTGGGAACTTTCCAGATTGCCTGCCTCCCTGCCTCCCTGACACCTGTAAGTCTGTCCAGGTTCTCAGGCCCATTCTCTTCCTCTCTGGCCCCTTCTGTCAATGTGATCAAAGCCTGGTTTTGACATTTGTGAGTGTGGCTGTGTTCACCTAAGGAGGACTTTATCAGAGAATAACTGGAACTAAAGAGGGAAGCCGATATCTCATAAGAAATCTGAGAAATATTCAATAGTTCAATGAAACCAAACTCTGTATTAAATACAGAAGTGTCAACTAATTTGCGTAATGCTTTCTGTTTCTTAAAAGTCTTAGGAAACCAACAGCTGCATTTTTCTTTTTCATATAAGCGGTGGCTACCATTAACCTTTCTATTTCAGATTTATGAGAGTAGCTACAGGAAAGTGTAAGTTTAGTGTTTTTCAGAACAGTCAGGGTTACCTTGTTTTCTCTAGTGGCAATCACTACTAAACTGCAAGTATCGGTAAGAAAGAAAGAAAAATATAACATATATCCTTTTTATGAAATATCACTATATGTGAAGTCAAATTCTCTTTACACACAAATGGCTATACCTCTATGTCCAGTTGTCTACAGAGGGTACAATTCCTCCTTACTCCTAGTGTGTTTATACACTGATTCACCTGAAATGGTCCATATAGGGGTAGGTAGTAGACAATTCATAACTAATAAATATTGTGGATGTGGGCAGATTCATTGAAGTTTCTATGCCTCCTACGAGGACTGACAATTGACAACTGACAATTAAGTTCAAGAACTTGTTGCAATGATGTTGCTAACCTTTTTTGATATCATAGGGATTATTCGTTATGAATTTGTACTAACTGGACAAACAGTTAACCACGTTTACTATTTGGAAGTGCTGAAAAGGCTGCATGAAAAAGTTAGATGGCCTGAACTTTTAGCCAACAATTCATGGCTCTTGCATCACGACAATGCACCTGCTCACACGGCACTGTCTATGAGGGAGTTTTTAGCCAGTAAACAAATAACTGTATTGGAACACCATCCCTACTCACCTGATCTGGTCCCTAATGATTTCTTTCTTTACCTGAAGATAAAGGAAATATTGAAAGGGAGACATTTTGATGACATTCAGGACACCAAAGGTAATACGACGACAGCTCTGATGGCCATTCCAGAAAGAGTTCCAAAATTAGTTTAAAGGGTGGACCAGGCCCTGGTGTCAGTGCATAGCTTCCCAAGGGGAATATTTAAAAGGTGACCGTAGTGATATTCAGCAATGAAGTATGTAGCACTTTTTCTAGGATGAGTTCACAAACTTAATCATCAGACCTCGTACATTGGGTCCTAGAGACACTAGTTTTATTAGTACAAAGCATAAGGATGATTCCTTCTCTTCAACTGTTGTGAATGAGACCTACTAATTTTCTTAGTATTCCGCCCATTTTGCTAATAAGGATTCAGCTATAATCAACTCTAAATATCATAGTTTAAGGGCGCTTAATATAAATAGTAAATGCTGAGGCAGATTTGCCCAAATCACACCTTTCCTTATCCCATGTTGCTCTATATCTTAGAATCCAACTAAACACAAGTGGAGTGGACATGGGCAATGCTTTCATTGCTATCTCGTTACTCTCATGTAAGTTAAATCTTTATTGAGACCCTGCTATGTGCACAGTCCTATGCTATATAGAGGACTACAAGAAGGCAGAGATAAGGCATCTGCCTTCAGAAAGATTACCATATAGTTGATTGGCAGAGGAGACAGTCCTCTCAGTAATAATTAACAGTTAAAGGCTTAAATAACAACAGAAAACCACAGTAAATGGGAAATCTCAAACTCAGTTTAACTGCTAGTAGGAGCTATGCCCTCTGGCTTCCCTATTAATAGAAAAGCAATCAGCCCTACCTTACAGGTCTTTTCACAGTTGAAGGACACTTAATATAAAACACTGAGATGGTTTCACAAAATACACAGTATGGCAAATATAAACATTTCCTTCATTTTTCAACTATCACTGGAAAATATTCCTCCGTCACTTAAAAAAGTCTAAGTACCTTTTCAAATACTGCCTACATCGTACACCTTGTTCCTGGTTTCAAATGCATTCTTAACATAATTTAACAATGAATAATAATTCAGGAGTCAATTCTGATATTGTTACAGAGGAAACTACTTAAGCCCTGGGAGAAATAAACAAGAAGAGAGGTTTGAGAAGTCAAAAGAAAAGTACTTTTAGTATTTCAGATCTTTCATATTCCTCCCATCCATATTCTCCAACTGGAAAAAGAACTTGTGTCTGCCAGTTGGTGGCCTGACCTTAGACCAAGTTTAATTAATTGGCAGTCTTCTCCAGCTGTCATCTGGCCCCATTTGCCTAGGCTGAGCACATTACCGAAGCTGCGACTCCAACCATGACCTTTTTGGTCCACTGAGCTGCTCTGACTCAACAGTTGATCAGATCTACCTCCTCTTTCCACTGTGCCCCAAACCACATCACTCCTCTCAACAAAGGCCGACTTTAACTTCCCAGGCTTAGATCAGTGTTTCTCAAAGAGGGGTTTACGAACTAGTGCACTGCAACTTAACTGTGGTGTTTGTAAAATGACAGATTCCTGGGCCTTGTTCGCAGAGATTCTGAGGGCGTAGCTATGGGATGGGGTCTTAGAACATGCATTTTAACATGTTCTTCTTTCTGAATCTCATGCTAAATAATTTGACTGGTGATGCCAATACAATCAAGGAATAAGACCTAAGGCCTATTGGGTCCAAATAGTGTAGTCAAAGGCCAAGATGGAAATAATTAAATCTGCTGGTTATACATTCAATGTGAATAAGAATCACTCAAGAAGCTTGTTAAACATACAAGGGCACCACTTTTGGTGCCATTCCCAAAACCAAAGGAATTATAAAGTGGGCCTGGACGTCTGTATGTTTAAAAGGCTTCCCTAGGTCATGCCAATGTATTTTAACATTTGTGATACCCTACACTAGATCAACTGCTTCAAGGTATGCAGCAACTGGCAGAGTCAGAGTGGTTACTCGCAGAAGATCCATACGTTACCTATTATTGCATTGTACGGGTTTTCCTCCATTTTTCTTTTTATTTAGCTGAGCCATCCTGCCACCTGTTGGCAGCTCAGTGGTAGCTCAGCTCAGGCTGGGCATCAAACTGCTGTTGCTCAGATCTCAGCTCACATTCTTGAGGGAGCTCTTCACCAACTGCGCCACTCGGCCGACCTTGTAGTGTACGGGCTTTAAAGAACAAAGTGGGATGACTGGTTATCTCAGTTGGTTAGAGTGTGGTGCTGATAACACCAAGGTTGCCAGTTCAATCCCCGCATCGGCCACTGTGAACTGTGCCCTCCTTAAAAGGGTCAACTATACCATTGTAGCATGAAAGCAATGTGTAACCAGTGACCATGGCTGTTCCCCAGTAAAACTTTAAAAAAAGAACAAAGCTATACACATTTTGTAAATGAATTACAAAGTGTACTAAGGGCTACTTTACACTGAATGTGGTAGGAGTAAACACTCTACAGGCCTTGGGGATGGAAGGAAGCAAACATTTGCAATATTATGGAAGAAAGGAGAAGGGAATGAAAAGATACCATGGTGAGAGGTCAATGACAACAGATCCTGAGACAGGCAAGTGTTTCTGCATCTGGCCTGATCCCATCTATATTCACAGCAAATCAGCCACTCGCCCCACATTATGAAGAGCTGAGGGCTAAGGAAGAAGCAAGTACCTATGTGGAGACAGTAGGGTTCTGCCCTCAGTCATTTTAACTAATTCCACCAGTTCTGTAAAAATCAGCAGAATGCCCTCTTCCTAGCTCCAGGAGCAAAGCTATCTCACACTGCCACCCGTATTCTCAACCCATCTGTTAATTACTCTCATCATTTGAAGTAACTCATCTAGGCAGGCAGGTGCCATGCTCGCTTGGAAAAAGAGAACACTTCATCTCATGCCCCTGCCTATATATTATGTCTGTCTATTCCATCTCTATTCCCTCTGAGTCTGGAATGGGTTCTTAGGGGTGGAAGTGACAATCAAATAGAAGGGTGGAACTAATTTAAATCAACTACTGAGAGTCATGATATTTTGACACATGGTTCCAGAGTCCAACTGAAAAGGAACTCAGGGATAAAAGGAAATATATAAGAAGTCTTCCCACGGAGCCTATTTCAGTCAATCTCCTGGAACACACCGTAATTCACCTTCAGGCTTCATAGCACCAAACTCTTTCCAAATGTAGTCACCTCCTAAGCATCATCTCAATGTTGCACTAGCATTTCTTACACTACATATCAAAAACTAAATCTATTTCCTTTAATCCAATCTCTGTTAATGACATTACTATCTGCCTGATTAGAAACTTACAGGTTGTCTTCAATTTCTCCCTTGACATTATCCCCTACCCTCAATCAAGATGTTAGACTATTACTGATCCAAGCAGTAATGAGTAGGACACTGGGGACCATCGAGGAAGCCATGTTTAGGAGATAGCTGATAGGACTCGCCTCCCGGAACAGGCTCCTTCAATTCTTCACTTCCAGGCTCCCATCTACCTCCTCCTAATTCTTCCTACCCACAGACTTGTAACTCCTCATCCAAAAACCCTCACTTGCCCCTCAGACTTACCTTCCACCACTCCTCCTGCACACAAAAAAAGTTTGTTTTTTTGTTTTTGTTTTTTTAGCTTTCTCCCATTATTCCCGTATTTATAACCTAGCCTTTAGCCAAATTCCACCATTGCTTCTTTCCTGAACACACACACCCCTAGGTTCCCTTGCTCAAATTTTTCCTGTTGCCCTTCTCATGGTTTGAAAATTTCTTTCCCCTTCTTCTTTTAAATCTTTATTTGTCCTTCAGAATCCAGCTCTAAATCTACCTCCCCCCAGCCTCCTCCAACTGAATGCATTCTTTCCTTCTCAGGACTAAGAAGCGCTCAGTCCCTTATCAGATCCTGCCTCGTCACACCCTGCCCCCACCTAGGAAATGGAAGGCTTGGAATTCCACATAAGGCCTGGAAGTACCTTTGCCATAGTAATTATGGTAAAATTGTGTTGATGAGAATAGCCATTCTGACAGGTGTGAGGTGGTATCTCATTGTGGTTTTGATTTGCATTTCCCTAACACCTAGCAAAGTTGAGCATTGGATTTGAGCCTGAGAAGCCTCAAGCCCAAAGAACACACCAGTTGGCTGAGTGCAGGACATAGTGATTGAGATAGACTGGCTGGAACGGTAGTGGTCCTCGTGCACGTGGAGGAGGACGGTTATGCAGGTCCAGCAACACAAAGAGCATTCTGAGAGAGAAATCTCCTGGCAGGCCCTGCAGGCCTGCTCTCCTGCACGTATTGTCCCAAGAAGACTGGAGACCTTGACTGCCGGCCAGTGTACAGAACTGCCTGTTCGATAAACAGCATTCCCATGGAGTCGGGAGACCCTGACTTCCTGCTGGCTTATCTGCCTGTGGGCCAGGTCCCTACAAGTATCTTTTCATGTATCTGTTGGCTGTTTGTATGTCTTCTTGGGAGAAGTGCCTGTTGAGGCCCTCTGCCCATTTTTTAAATTGGATTGTTTGGGGTTTTTTTGTTGTTGAGTTGTATGAGTTCTTTATATTTTGGGTATTAGCCCCTTATCAGAGGTGTTGTTTGCAAATATCCTCTCCCATTTGGTTGGTTGCCTCTTTGTGGGTTTTTTTTTTTTTTTTTTTTTTTTTTTTTTTATGTTTTTGACGTCAGTGTCACTGGCCCTCATATGTGGGACCCGAACCGGGGCTGCTGGCTTCCCAAGCCAGCGCTTAACCACTGCGCCACTTGGCCGGCCCGCCTCTTTATTTTATTGATGGTTTCTTTTGCTGTGCAGAAGCTTTTTAGTTCAATGTAGTCCCATTCGCTCTCAGAATGGTTATTACCAACAAGACAAATAATAACAACTGTTGGAGAGTTTATTGAGAAAAAGGAACCCTCATACACTGCTGGTGGAAATGTAAATTGGTACAGCTACTATGAAAAACAGTGTGGGGTTCCTCAAAAAGTTGAGAATAGAATTACCATACGACACAGCAATTTCTTTTCTGGGTATCTACCCAAAAAATCTGAAAACACTTATCCTTAAAGATATATGTACCCCTACGTTCATTACAGCATTATTCACAGTGGCCAAGACATGGGAACAACCAAAGTGTCCTTCAATAGATGACTGGATAAAGAAGATGTGGTACAGATACACAATGGAATACTACTCAGCCATAAGAAAAGATGAAATAGTGTCATTTGCAACAACATGGACAGATCTTTAGATTATCATGCTAAGTGAAATAAATCAGACAGGAAAAGTTGAGAACCATGATTTTACTCATATGTGGGTTGTAAAACTGAAATCAACAAATGAACAAGACAAACAAACAAACAACTCATAGACACAGACAACAGTTTAGTGGTTACCAGAGGGTTAGTGGGGAGGAGGATGGTAGAAGAAGGTAAAGGGGGACAAATATATGGTGATGAAAGGAGAACTGACTCTGGTGGTGAGCACACAATGTAATATATAGATGATGTATTATAGAATTGTACACTTGAAACCTATATAATTTTATTAACCAATGTCACCCCAGTAAATTTAATAAAAAAACAATTGTGTTGAATGAATGAATTTCCCCTTCCTCAACTTCTAGGGAAATTCCCTGAGTTAAACCAATTTATTAATAAAAGAGAAGCTTTCATCCCAGCACATGCCTTGGTCTCTTTCTCTTTCTGTCTGTGCTTATCTGTCTGTATCCTTATGTCTGTCTCTCTCTGTCTCTGTAGCTTTCTCTCTTTGTCCTCTCTGTGTCTCCTCACCCTTCCTATATCTGGCACTGTTGACCTGTCTCTTTTTTCATGATCTTTTCCTTCTTTTGTCAGTATGTCTTTGACGTTTGCGCTGCATTGTCTTCCTGTCTGTCCATTTCTGGATATGCTGTTTCTCTGACATGCTGCCCCCTTCTTACCTGTAAGTCAATCTCTGAAGCTATTTCAAAGCCTCGCTTCAACTGTAACTCAAAATAGAGTGTTATTGGACCTTTTCAAGTTAGAACTCAGAGAGAAGGCTAAAGCCTGAAAACCTGTAACTCTGAAGAAAATCAACTGTCCAGGGACAGGTGACTACAGTAAGGTGTTCGAATAGCAAATCCTCAGATACTGTTCTGAAGAAAATCAACCGTCCAGGGACAGGTGACTACAGTAAGGTGTTTGAATAGCAAATCCTCAGATACTGCAAATGCTTAATTTACATGATAAGGCTTAAATATATAAAAGGTGACCCACAACAACTAATCACAACAACAATGCTAATATCTCTGATTCTGGCTTCAAAGATATATGTTAGAAAGCAAACGAAAGTTCTAGAAAATCATTGAATACTTTGGCGCCTTCCCTAGGAGACTCTAAGGATTCATATATAAGTATATAGAACTGAAACTCAAGGTACTTAATAATGATAATGTCAACTATCTTTTCGGTGTCTGCTGTGAGACAAATATCTTGTACACATTAATTTATTTAATCCCCAAACATTTATGGAGATGGAAACTGAGGTTGAGGGTGGTTAATTAACTTCACGATTAGTCATCCTTAAGGAGAGGAGCCAGGATTTGAACATAAGTATTGTCTGCTTCCAAAGCCTGAGCTTCTAAGTTCTCCAGCTTCTTTCAAACATGTCCGGTCTTAAGAATTCCCTGGGTGCTGATGAACCCTTCGGATTCCTTAACTCTACCCTAAAGTTACCAAATCCCAGGCCAAGGGCCCGTCCTGATGACTTCTGAATTTTGACTTGAATTTTGACCAAAGTCAATAAAGAAATGGAGCTTTATTGGTGGCATGAAAGTGAGTAGAAGACCATGCTGTATTTATGTGAGGAGAGGAAGAATGAGGGGGTTGGAATTTTCCTGATACTCTTAAAATCATACCTTGTTGGTGATTGACTATTTCACCTTTTTAAAGCTCAGCCCTTATTATAAGAAAAGATTTTTCTTTTAATTAATGGGATGGACCTGATACTAATAATAGGAAACACCAAGAACAGGTACAAGTTGAATATTCAAAAGAACAATGACTTACTGTGTATTGATTGTTAGGCCCTATGCTAAATGATTTACATGAATCCTCTAATCAAATACTCACAATAAACATGTGAATAGCTACTCTAGTTATCTACCTTTTACAGATGATGAGAATGAGGCTCAGAAAAAGTACTTGTTCAAGATCTAAGATTCCAACCCAGGTTTGTCTGACTGCAGTTTGTGCCCTTAACACTCTGCTGCCCAGCCTCCACTACGAAGAGGTCAAAGGAAGATTTAGGAAAATTCACTGATTGCAGATCCCTAATGACACATGAAAAGATGTTTGATGGTATTCAGGGTGTTTTGAAAAGTATTTTGAGGTTATTACTTTAGGGGGAAAGCACAGGTTTCTTCACCTAACTATTCCTTGGTATCTTGGAGAGGGTCACTGATTGGATCTCATATGGCATGTTCTTATCTTCTTATCTTTGTAGGTTTATCAGCAACTAATTCCTTTAGTCAGGGTAGCATTTGGAACAATTCTTTCAAATTCACTATGAACTTAGAACCTTTTCTGAATCCTCAGAACCTCAATTTTCCCAAATGTACAGATTTTAAGACATATATGTATATTAATTTCCTTTATGGTGGTCAAAGTTTTCCCCAAAGTAGAGTAATGAGGGGAGAAAGCATGAAGATATTCTTTTCTTTTTTTAAATTCTCCCCTGGTCCTGAAAATTTTCTCCTCATTACGCAAGGAAATATAATAATGATATTGAATATAATAAAAAAAAAGTACCTCTCAACTGGAAGTACAAGATATGATGTATATGTATAAGGAACTTGTCAACAATTCTTTTCATCTCATAAAGCCCTACCAAAATTATACATTCTTAAATGAAAGTCTTTCATACAGCTTTCAAGTATCTAAATATAGAATCCTTTTCTTCTACCAAAATTGTACAAATAAGAATAAATCAGAATTTTTTAAAAAACCTCAGCTTCTAAAAAAAACAAGGGATTATCAAAATGGATAAATTTACTGCATGAATCACTAACTGATTTATACAACTTAGTAGCTTCACATAATGGAAGAATTCTTTTTTTTTAGGGCAGTGTCAGTGGCCCTCATATGTGGGAACTGAACCAGGGCCACTGGCTTCCCAAGCCAGCGCTTAACCACCACGCCACTTGGCTGGTCCTAAGAATTCTTTTTTATACACTCCTGATGTTGACTTTTTGCAAAATTGTTTTTATTTTTAACAAAGTAATGTACAAACTGGGTACAAACTTAATCAGTAAAGAATGACTGCCCCTTTTTTCCCCACAGTTCCATTCCCAGTTGGCAACCACTTTTAAGTATTTGGGCGTTTAGTTCTTTTGTTAACTCATATGCTAAGCTAATAACACATTTTCTGTAATAAATTTCATATACCCATCAGTTAGCTACACACATTCTGAACATTTACTTTGCCAACAGTGCTTCATCTGGAGCGTTTCTCCTTTTTTTCTAGAGTTTCATTTTTGTCTCAGCCTTTATCTCCTTAGCTAACCAGTCGGTGCAGCAGGGGTCAACTGTAACTTAAAGCTCCAATGTCCAGCTCCCACGCCTTGCCCAATGCCTGGAAACGCTCCACCTTTTTGCTCTGTTGTTTTCAAAGCAAACAATTTAGGTTGCTGAGAACACAGGAGATAAGGTGGAACTGTAATGCTGGGTCACATTTTTTCATAAATGGCATTGATTAGTTTTATAATTTATTTTTTTAAGAAATTTTTATTGGAGAACAGTGTGCTTTTCCAGGACCCATCAGCTCCAAGTCAAGAAGGTTGTCTCCAATCTAGTTGTGGAGGGTGCGGCTTCGTGGCCCATGTGGAAATCAAACCGGCAACCTTGGTGTTATGAGCCTGCACTCTAACCACCTGAGGCAACTGGCTGCCCCTAGTTTTATAATTTTTGTATAATTTATGTACAATGAACTGTGCATATTTTAAGTGTAAAATTTGACCAGTTTCAAAACATGTATTTACCTGTGAAACCATCATCACAAAGTAATGAACACATCCCTTACCCCAACGTTTTTTCATATCCTTCTGCCTCTTCCCACATGCTTCTCCAATCCGGAAACCACTGCTTTTGACACTCTAGATTAGTTGATATTCTCTACAATTCTAAATAAATGGAATCATATAATATATACTATTCTGGTCTGGCTTCCTTTACTCAGTATAATTATTTTGAGATTTATCCATGTTGTGTGGATCCATAGTTCTTTCATTTTGGTTGCTGAGTAGTTGTCCATTGAATGGATATAGAACAATTACTTCATCCATTCACCGCTTGATGGACATTTGGATTGTGTCTGGTTTTTAGTTATCACAAAAAAAGATGTTATGAACATTCACATAAAAGTCTTTGTATGAACACATGTTTTCTTCTCCCTTGGGTAAATACATAGGACAGGAATGGCTGAATTGTATGATAGGTGTCTGTGTAACATTTTAAGAAACTGTTTCCCCAAGGTGATTGTACCATTTTATATTTAAACATGTAGTGTGTGAGAGTTTCAATTTCTCTACATCCTTGTACTTGGTATGATCAATATTTTTAAGCTTAGTCATTCTAATAGGTAACAAATAGTATCTTAATGTGGTTAATTTTGCATTTCCCAGATGACTAATGTTATGAAGCAGCTTTTTATGTACTTGTTAGTCACCCTTATATCTTCTTTGGTGACATTTTTGGTCAAATTATTTTGTTAGGGGTCTATTGTGTCAGGGATCTCAAGACAACCCTCAATTTAGCTTATTCACTAGCATTCACAAGAATCAAAATGGTTTTTACTCATGGCTAACATTTGTTACAGAAAACATATATAGAGGCATAGCAACAGGAATAAGATATCCATTTGGTGGACTCCAGAATGGTTAGGCACAGGCTTCCATGTCCTTTCCCATCTGGAGTCACACAGGATATACTTTTTCTGTGGCTGGGAACTGCACGGACAGATGTGAAGACTCTCTGAACAGCCTGTTCAAGTTTCACGGTCCAAGGTTTTTATGGTGGGCTGGGCACCTAGGCATATTGTGCTGGGCAACCGAAACTCAGGACCCAACAATGAAATCAGGTACACATCAACAGTCCTGATGTTTGTGCAAAGAAATTCTGGCAACATAATGTAACATGGTTCATTGTTCCGGGTATACACATAAAATCCTCAATTGTTAACATAAAGAACCATCCAAGTACTGCATTTACAGAGGTTGTCCAATGATCAATCATTGCTCCGAGTTCTCTTGGAGATGTGTGAAGAGTAAACAGTAAGGCCTGCTGTGTTAACTCTTTTCTCACACTCATTTTATTATCAAATTGTTTGTTTTCTTATTACCGAATTTTAGGAGTTCTTTATATATTCCATATACAATCCTTTATCAAATATATGCTTTGCAAGATTTTTATCCCAGTCATTGGTTCATTGTTTTATTCGCACAGTATCTTTTCAATAGCAGAAATTTTTAATGTCGATGAAGTACAATTCATCAATTTGTTATTTTATGTGTTTTGGGTGTCATAGCTAAGAAATCTAGGCCAAACCTAAGATTTTGAATAATTTTCCTGTTTTTCTTGTAGCATTTTTATAGTTTTAGTTTTTTACATTTATGATCCATTTTGAGTTAAATTTTTTATCTGGTTTGACCGTAATTTAAACCAAATCTTTGGCATTAGAGTTTTTCACCTATAAATACTTAGGTATGTATCTCTTGTATATGAGAATTTTAAAAACATAAACCCAGTACCTTTATAATAATTACTTAATAGCATATAGTACACAATCTGTGTTCATAGTTCCTTAAAATATCTTTTTGTCTATTTGAATTCAACTCTAAACAAAATCAGCATATTGCATTATATTTAAACTATTTCTTACATCTCTAGTAATCTGTAATATTTCTCTTATCCCATTTTCCAATGTCATTTATTCTTTTTTGTTTGTTTGTTTTTCTGTGGGCCGTGTCACTAGCCCTCATATGTGGGACCCGAACCGGGGCCGCTGGCTTCCCAAGCCACAGTTTAACCACCACACCACTCAGCCGGCCCTGCCATTTATTCTTTTTTAATAATCCACATCACTTGTGCCAAAGAATTTCCCACGTTCTAGATTTAGATGATTGTATCCTTCTGGTAATTTTAACATGTTGCTCTGCATTTCCTGATTTATAGATCTTAGACATTATATATTTACTCTGTGCTGTGAAAGATGAGGATTAGGCGAACATAGTATTCTATACTTCCCTCTCTCTAAATATCATTTCAATATCTTTAGGAATGGAATAAACATGGAAGATTTTTGAAAAATCAATATGTATAATTATTTGCCTTTTACCAAGTAATGACTTTATTTAGACTTGGCTCTACCATAAACTACCATATACTCTAATAAACTGGCTTTTCTCCAATGCAGTAGTGGAGGGAGAGTGGAGAATAGAGATTTGAGAAATATCTCAGAAAAATACCTGACAGTATTGGACGAGGGAAGGGGGAAGGAAGGGATGTAGAATGACTGCTCAGTTTCTGGTTTATAACCGTGTACATGATGATATCATTTAAAAGGATAGAAAAGAAAGTTTGGGGGAACTGGAGGCACAGGAAGAAAATCAGTTCAGGGCCAGCTGAGTGGCACGGTGGTTAAGAGCTGTCTTGGGATGTCAGTGGCTCTGATTCGGGTCCCACATATGAGGGCCAGTGACACTGCCCTCAAAAAAAAAAAAAAGAGTTGGCTTGGGACACCAGATCTGGGCAGCAGGGCTCCAGTTCGGATCCGACATTAGGGCCAGTTATGCTGCGCCCTCTACAGCTAAGATGGTGAACAACTGCTTGACCTGGAGCTGGGCTCCCGTGAGTTGCCAGCGACCGAGTAGGCTGCAGTGGGGCTGGCCGGCAGAGGGCTTGAACTTTCGTGAGCTGCCACGAGCCGCTGTGAGTGGCAGTCCAATGGCCTCAGCCGGGAAGAGCACAATGATAATACCAACTTGGGACAGTGAAGCGACGTCCTCCACAACTAGACTGAAGAACAGCAACAATCAGTTCAGTTTTTGACATTGAGATATGGGGTACCTATAAACAGTCAAGCAGAGATGTCGGATAGGCCATTGGAACTATGGATCTGGAGATTAGGAGAGACATGTAGGCTAGAGCTACAGTTTTTTTTGTTTTTGTTTTTGTTTTTATTTTTGTTTTGAGGACAGTGTCACTGGCCCTCATATGTGGGACCGAACCGGGGCCACTGGCTTCCCAAGCCAGCACTTAACCATCATGCCACTTGGCTGGCCCTAGAGCTACAGTTTTGAAAGTCATCAGTTTTATGGATGATACTGAAGCCATGACCATGAATGACATTGCCCATGCAATGTGTAAAGAGTAAGGAAAATGGAAGACAAACAACAAAACCCCAACAAACTCCAAGATTTAAGGAGAGAGATACAATCATTACAATGTGTGATAAGTACCATAATAAAACATGCATGAGATGGATACCCTAGTGACTCAAAATATTGACCAACTCGGGCCAGCTGAGTGCCGGGGTGGTTAAGCGCTGGCTTGGGAAGCCAGCGGCCCCAGTTCGGGTCCCACATAAGTGGGCCAGTGACACTACCCTCAAAAAAAAAACATATTGACCAACTGGGTGGGGAGAAGTTATCATAACATGTTTTACTGGTTTGGATACTGAAAGATGTAGAGAAGTCTGCCAATGGGATGAGGGACAGGAAAGCAGACAAACTCAACTTACTTTACAAGGAGAATAGAAGACTTCACATGAGAGCTCTCTCAAACATGCCCCACCATGATACACTTGTGTTTAGAGCAGTGTTCCTCAAAGTATGCTCAACAATTCACTTGCATGAGATTCACATAGGGGTTTTCTCAAAACGAATATTATTGGGTTCCACCTTAGGCCTGCTGAATCAGAATCACCGGTGGGGGATTGCTGAACAATTCTCATTTTGAACAAGTTCTCTAAGTGATTCTGAAGCAGATGGTTTGTGAGCTAAATTTTGTACAAACTAAGGTGTGGTCGTGGGAATGTTCAGCTAAAGTGGAATGGAGACAAAAGGGTTTGGGGTTGATGAAATCAAAGAAGTGTGATCTTCAAGTTGCTGCTGTCTTCTTGTCAGTTTGAGCAGGAGTCCTACTGGGAAAACAGGGAACACGGAAGTTTTGCAAGAGTATAACCAACTCCATTTGTTTTCCCTTACTAGAAAGGAAAAATGAACCAGATAAGGCTAATCGCAGAGCAGTTTTCCTCTGAACTAGTCCCAAGTGAACCAGGAAGCTCATACAGGCACTTTGATGAAAAAGAAATTGATTTGGTTGATTGAATGTGGTTGCTAACACAAAACAACAACAACAACACATCCATGAATTCCCCTGATTTTATTTTCACTTTTCAACTGGTTATCTGGCACTTTATACTCAGCTCTTCCTAGTGAATGCATCTTACCTGAAGTCACTATATGTTTAGTCTTTCATTTGATTAATAATTCCAGGGATAAAAATGTCTATGTTTCCCCTAATTTTTATCCTAAAAAGAGAAAACCTCAAGTCAAGTCATTGTCTATTATTCAGTCAGAAAATGTTTCCATCGATGTCATCATAAAAGAGATAACTACATGTTTAGAGATACATTATTTGAAGTTCATCGTGAAATAGATTTCTCTTGAGAATTAATTCATGTGTGTCCTTATGGAATTGCAGAGATATATTCTCAAACTAAATTTGATGGCCTATGAATATTCTGGTATGGCTACAAACATTCTTCTGAGAAATCAGTTAACATGTTTTATTCTGTCAAAGCAGCTCTCCAGAGTTGGGTATATCTTGTTAGAAATATGCTATCTAACTTCAAAAGATTGTAACATATTACTTTGTTTTGAGAATAGCTGTGACTATATCTATTCATTTCTTATAATTTTTCTATAAAAAAATCGTATTATGAAAACAATTGCCTCCTTTGAAAAGACAACTATATGAGGCCCTTTCCTCTGATAAAAGTGAGTCAATTCTGACTCCAAAATTAAACACAAAGAATGATAAGATTTCAAAAGAGAACTAACTCTTTGTGCATCCACTAATTCCATGTATCATTCCTAAGATACATTTCCCAGCTCACATATTGTGCTAGTAAGTTAGTAACACCTGAGAAGCAGATGACAGTTCCTGGTTACACAGGAGTTGGAAGGTGCTTTAGAAAGCATATTGGGTATGATGGGGAAAGACACTGTGATTCTGCCCAGGAGCTGAGGGATTATGTTTTATAAAAAAGAACTATAGGGGCAGCGAGTTAGCTCAGGTGGTTAAAGCACAGGTTCATAACACCATGGTTGCCGGTTCTATTCCCATATGGTTCAAGGAGCTGCACTCTCCACAACTAGATTGAAGACAAATACTTGACTTGGAGTTGATGGGTCCTGGAAAAAACACACTGTTCCCCAATAAAATTTCTAAAGAAACAAACAAACTATTAAAATCTAGAGAAGAGGGCCAGAGTATAAGGAATTGTCAATGTGTGTGCAAATTTGTGTAAAAAAATACTACACAAAAGAAATATAAACCGAGTCACCATAAAGTTGTATCTTCTGTAGAGGAGGAGAGGCTCTAATGGAGTGTATATAAATATTCCCACAGGACCATGATATTTCTTTTTTTTTAATTCCATACTTAATAAACAACTTTTTTAGTTATTGTATTACAGTAGTTTGCCAGCTATTATATTAGTTGCTAAGGCTGCCATAGCAAAGTACCGCAAAGTGGGTGGCTTCAAAAGAAATGTATTGTCTCACAATTCTGGAAGGTATAAGTCTGAGATCAAAGAATCAGTAGGGTTAGTTTCTTCTCGGGCCTCTCAGCTTGCAGATGATAGTCTGCTTTTTGTGTCTTCACATGTTCTTCCCTCTGTGTGTCTCTATCCTAATTTCTTTTTATAAGAGCAGGGGTCATTGGATTAGGGCCTACTCTAACGACCTCATTTTAACTTAGTTACCTCTTTAACGACTCTATTTTCAAATACAGTCATATATTAAGATACTGGGAGTTAGGGTCAACATGTAAATTTTGTGGGGATCCAATTCAGCACATAACAGTTATTATTTCAGATCTCCACATACATTAATACAAAGACAGATCTCTGTAAATATATATCATCTAATATAAATTTAAAAATCAGTATTTTGACATTATCTAGTTGACTGTGAGTTATCTTCCTTACGGTCTGAACTGTCTGGGGAATCAACATCCATTTCTGAATACCTAGTCGGTTCCAGGCACTGGTATAGGTGCTAGGGCTGGAAAAACAAAGGAGCCTGTTATCCTTGAGGAGTTTGCAGTCTGGAGTAGGGGATACAATATAAACAAGCAAGTATAATAAAATGTGCTAAGCATTATTACAGAGGAAATGAAATGTTGAAGGAGCAAATTCAGCTAGACCCATGGTGACCCAACCAAGATAAAGCAATATATTAAAGCCCTAGAATATTGCTTAATTAATAATTGTGAATAAAGCATTAGAGCTTATTATTTTTGAGATTTAATTTATTCACCTACTTAGTTTTTTGCCTAAAGTCTTAAAATCCATTTCATATGGATAAAAAATAGCATTATAAAATGCTGCTTCTATTTGTAGAAAAAAATTCAGAAGAAATACGTTAATTTTTTGTCATATTATGATGGTCATGACTTTGCAGGCTGTATTATACAAATTAAAAGTCAGTTTTGATAGGACACTATAAGATAAGCCATCATTGAACACAAAGCTATATGTAAGGACTCTGAAATCCAAGGACAGTTAGAAAAACAGACTACACATATATTGTTTGCCAAGAACTAGGATAATCCCTAATGATATGTAAGAACCAAGGTACCAAAGTAGTGTATAACCCAACTCATTATCAAGTACTGTCTCACTTAGCAGATATCTATCTTATAAAAGTTATCCTGAAGTTATGATACACTTTGAGAAGGACTCAGCACATTCTAAATTATTTTTCATAATACCACCATTTTCCCAATAATCAAGGATAAATTGATCACAAATCTCTACATATACCAGCGAATCTTCACTATAGATCTCTTTTCTCTTTAGTCCTTCAAAGATGCTATTAGAAGTGAAAAAAGATTTTAGGTTAGTAAATGCCACCAGGAAAAAGTCAGAGAATTCTCTTTGGAGTTGTATATTCAAAATGATACTCTAATATGAGTCTAACAAATACAAAGAAATATGGCATGACAAATGCTAATAACTTAACGACAGAGTTGTCAAGGGTTGATGAACCCATTCCATAAAGAAACTAATTTTTTCTTCTTATTGATTTTTCTTCCTTAACTTTCTTGAAATAAAATACATAGGTATGTGATTTAGCTTTGAAATATGTAAAATGAGAAAGTTTAACTAAATTAATTGTATGGTCCTTGTCAATGAAGAGTCTGAGATTTTACCCTATGTACAAATTAACAAGTCAGTCAGCCAGTTCCGTAGATGCCTACAGAAGACAGAAGACTACATGGTCAGAGACAAAGGACAGTTTATTAATACCACCAACAGCAGTTGCTAGAGTATCAGCATTTGTACCAGTTCTGAGTCTCAATTCCCACAGGGTGATGCATAGAGGGCTAGAAGATACCATACAGTAGGGTACATTATAAGAGAGGAATCCTGAATTTATCATTTATAATGGGCAGTAATCTCTAGAGGGAAACCCTATCTCTGTTTTCCATGGCTCTTCACTATACAAAGTCTTTTTTTTTTTTTGAGGGCAGTGTCATTGGCCCTCATATGTGGGACCCGAACCGGGGCCGCTGGCTTCCCAAGCCAGCGCTTAACCACCGCGCCACTCGGCCGGCCCTTATACAAAGTCTTTTTAAAAACTGAAATATAATTCACATATCATAGCCTCTTTAAAGTATAGAATTCAGTGGTTATGAATATATTCATAAAGTTGTGCAACAATCACCACTCTATAATTCCAGAACATTTTCCATCATCTGAAAAATAAACCTGACACCATTAAAAGTCGCTCCCCCTTTTTCTTACTCTCCCCAAATCCCTGGGAAGCACTAATCTACTTTTGTCTCTGTGGATTTGTCTAGTTTGGACATTTCATGTAAATCGAACCATATAATATGTGTCTTTCTTGTGACAGGCTTCATTCACTTAGCATAATGTTTCCATGTTTCATCCATGTCGTAACATGCATGGATTCTTAATTTTTTATGGCTGAATAATATCCATTGCATGGGTATAACACATTTTGTTTATTCATAAGTTGATGAACATTTGTGTTGTTTTAATCTATTATAAATAGCGGTGGCATGAATATTCATGTACAAGTTTTTGTGAAGACATGTATTTTCTATTCTCTTGGGTATACAACTAAGAGTAAAATTGCTGAGTCATATGTCAACGCTATGTTTAACTTTTTGAAAAACTGCCAAACTGTTTTTAAAAGCAGCTGCACCATTTTACATTCCCATCAGCTCTGTATGAGAGTTGCAATTTCTCTATATCCTTGCCAACATTGTTAGTTCCTGTCTTCTCAATTGTACAGCCATCATAGTGAGTGTGAAGTACTATCTCATTGTGGTTTTGATCTGCATTTTCCTAACGTTAATGATATTGAGCATCTTTCCATGTGCTTATTGGCCATTTTCATATCTTCTTTTGAGAAATGTTTATTCAAACCCTTTGCCCTTTTTAAAATTGGATTGTCTTTTTATTGTTGAGTCATAAGAGTTCTTTATATATTCTAGATAGTAGACCTTTATCAAAGAAATGATTTGCAAATATTTTCTGTGGGTTATCTTTTTACTTTTTTGATGATGTCTTCTGAAGCACAAGTGTTTAATTTTAATGAAGTTCAATTTATCTTTTTTACAGTCGCTTGTCCTTTTGGTGTTATATATAAGAAACCAAAGTCAGAAATATTTACAGCTATACTTTCTTGTAAGAGTTTTATAGATTTAACTTTTTCCATTTAGGTGTTTGATCCATTTTGAGTTAATTTTTATATATTATGAGGTAGGAATCCAACTTCATTCTTATGTGTATACCCAGTTGACTCAGCACCACTTGTTGAAAATATTCCTATTTCCCATTGAATATTCCCCTTGTCCAAAATCAAATGACCATAAGTGATTGGTTTATTTCTGGCTTATTTTCATGAGAGTACCACACAGTCTTGATTACTAGATTTCTACTAAATTGTGAAATCAGAAAGTTGACAAAATCCAATATTCTCTAGTGACTATTATTCAACATTATGACTAGTGGTTCTAGCTTGGGCTATGCAGCATGAAGAGAAGTGAAATAATCTACATTGCAAAGAATTGGTTAAAACTGTCTTTATTTGCCGAAGACATGATTGTCTGTGTCAAAAAACAATAGAATCTACAAAAAAGCTACCAGAACTCATAAGGGAATTTAGCAAATTTGCAAGATACAATACCAATACATAAAATCAATTGTATTTCTATACATGAGCAATGAACTATAGGAAACTAATATTTTTTTAAAATATCATTTACAATATTATCAAAAACTATGAAATGTTAGGAATTGATCTAACAAAAAAAGTGAAACCTTTAAACTGAAAAGAGAAAACATTACTGAAAGAAGTTAGAAAATACATAAATAAATGAAGAGATATACCTTTTTCATGGATGGAAAGACTAAATTTTGTAAGGATACCAATTTTTCCCAAATTGACTGTAGAATCAGTGCATTCCTACAAAGCCCCAGCAGGTTTTTTTATTTTTAATTTATAAGTTGATTCTAAAATTTATACAAAAATGCAAACAACTTTGAAAGAGAAGAGCAAAGTAAGGGGGCTAACACTATCTAATTTCAAAACTTATTATATAATTATAGCAATCAAAACAGTGTGATATTGATGACCTAACACAGGCAAGTAGATCAATGGAATACAACATAAACAGTCCAGAAATAAACCCAAACATATATGGGCAACTGATCTTTTACAAAGGTGTGAAGTAGAAAACAAGTGCAAGGTGGATAGAGGATAGCTTTTTCAACAAATGGTAGTGGAAAAACTGGATGTCCATATACAAAAACAAAAACAGAATTTCAATCCATACCTATACCACCACAAAATGTAACTGAAAGGAGATCATAGACCTAAGTGTAACACCTAAAACTATAAAACTTCTAGAAGAAAACAAAGGAGAAAAATTTTACGAACTTGAATTAGGCAAAGATTTCTTAGATATCATACTCAGTGTACAGTCCATAGAATAAAAATCAGTAAATTGGACTTCACTGAAATTAAAAACCTCTGCTTTTTAAAAAGCACTGTTATGAGAATAAGAAAAAAAGTCACAGATTGGAAGAAAATATTTGCAAAGCATATATCTGATAAAGGCCTTGCATTTAGAATATGAGAAGAATCTCAAAAACTCAATAATGAAAAAAAACAATCAACCCCATTAAAAATAAATATCTGAGCAGACACTTCACAAAAGATATTTACATAGGAAATAAACAAGTGAAAAAATGTTCAAAATCATTAGTTATTAGAGAAATACAAATTAAAACCATGAGACACCAACACACATCAGAATGGCTAAAATTTAAAAAGAATTTCCTTAGCAAATGTTGCCAAGGGTGTAGAACAACTGGAACTCTTACACATTGCTGCTGGGAACATAATATGATACAACTTCTTTGGAAAACATTTGGGCATTTTCTTTTTCTTTTGATATCTGTAAAATATTTTTATTCATGACACATTTTTAATAGCTCTATGGAGGCACCACTGACATAAAAGAAACTGTATATATCTAAAAGTACAATTTGATATGTATGACATATTCGTATACTTGTGAAAACATCACCACCATCAAGATAATTAACCTATACCTCAGCCTCTGAAGTTTCCTCAGTTCCTTTCTAATCCCACCCTCTTGCCCCTACAGTCCTCCTCCCCTTTATACCCAATCAATTCCTTTCTGTCACTGCAGATTATTTTGCATTTCCAAGAATATTATGAAAATGGCATCATCTAGTATGTACTATTTTCTGTCAGGCTTTTTTTTTTTTTTTAATTTTGTTTTGAGGGCAGTGTCACTGGCCCTCATATGTGGAACCCGAACCGGGCCGCTGGCTTCCCAAGCCAGCTCTTAACCACCTGGCCACTTGGCCGGCCCTGTCAGGCTTTTTCACTCAGTGTACTTGTTTGGAGATTTATCTACATTTTTCAATTGTTCAACCTCTTAGTGCTGAGTGCTTCTATTGTATGGATGCACCATACTTCGGGCACTTTCCTAAGTTAAATATACACCTACCATGTGGCCCAGCCAATTCCAATCCTAGGTATTCTCTCAAAAGAAACAAAAGCCTATGTATACACAAAGACTCATACTTAAGTATACAAACTGGTGTATCCATAGAATGGAATACTACAGAGCTATAAAACGGCAGCAGCAGAAATTAATCTCAAAATAAATATGCTGAATTAAAATAAGCCAGAGAAAAAAAGAGTCCATGCCATATGACTCCATTGACACAAAGTTGTATAAAATGGAAACTAATCTACAATGACAGAGAGTGGATCAGTGTTTGCTTGGGGACAAAGCTGGGATAGGAGGAAGGGGCTACACAGGGGCAAGAAGAAACTCTTTTGGGATGATGGGTGTGTTCATGTTCTTCATTGAAGTCATAGTTGCACAAGGTTATATACATATGTCTTTAAAAATATTATTTTATCGTGGTAAGAACACTTAACATGAAATCTACCCTTTTAACAGATTTTTTAGGTGTACAATACATTATTATCTACAGGCACGATGTTGTACAGATCTCTAGAACCTATTTATCTAGCATAATTGAAATTTTATACCTGTTTATAGCAACTCCCCATTTCACCCTCCCCCATCCCCTGGGAATCACCATTCTATTTGGTGCTTCTATGAATTTGACTATTTTGGATATAAATTTGATCACATTGTACACTTCACTTTGTGCAGTTTATTGTATGTCAATTATACTTCAATAAAGAGTTCAGAGAATTACACATACCTTGAGGAATAATAATTGTATTTAACATTTACTGAGCATTTACTATGTGCCAGACACTGTATTAAGCATTTTATATGCATTAATTACTCTCATTCTCAAAGCAACCTATGATGGACATATTATTCTTAACCCCATTTTATTTATGAGGAAACTAAGGCATAGTAAAATTATTTGACCAAGGTCACAAAGTCTTGTGAAAGGTGAAGTAAACCATAACATGTGCTTCTTCTCACAATAATAGCTGAAATGTATTCAGCCCTCTCTGAGGCAGATCCTGAGTTCATCATTTGACATGAACTATCTAATTTAATCCTCATCAGCACTATGAAGTGGGGACTATTTTACAGATAAGAAAAGAGGCACAGTGGAATTGAACAACATGCCCCCAAATGATATAGCTAGTAAAGATTTAAGGAGGAGCAGAGATGTGAATCAAAGATCTTCACTGGGGCGGCCTGTGAGCTCAGTTGCTTAAAACTCAGTGCTCATAACACCAAGGTTGCCGGTTCGATCCCCACATGGCCCACTGAGATGTGCCCTCCACAACTAGATTGAAAATAACCACTTGTCTTGGAGCTGATGGGTCCTGTAAAAACACACTGTACCCCAATTAAAAAAAAATATCTTCGCCCATCAGGTGAGTTCCAGTGGAAACTAGATTGAGAACTGCTTCTCTGTGTAGAAGTTGGGGCCCTGGTGCATGCACATGGATCTGATTTGCCTAATGCTGAACACAGACATTTACTGTGTGGATCCCTCACTGCTTTGGTCCACCTGACTGGCTAGATACTCAGACCCCAACTACAGCTTGCATTGCCGTGGGGCCTGCTAAGCCCTCTGGTCTAACTGACCACCCCTTCGCCCTTCCCCACCACCCCAAGCTACACTGTACATGAGCTGGTTCCTCCGGGTCCTTGATCTTAAATATTTGGGCCTCTATCAGCCCTAGTTAGTTTCCTCTCCTTACAGACTTTATGCTACTGATAACCACAAAGTATCCTAGGCGAGTACGTGCATACCCAAATTATGACAAACGCTAGTTCACAAACTATCTTCTTCAGATTTAAATGTATCTCCTTTCTTTTTTTTTTAAGATTTTATTGGGGAATTGGGGGAGGGGAATAGCATTGGGGAACCGGGGAAGGGGAACAGACAAGTTGCTGTCCTTTTGTTCTTCAGTCTAGTTGTGGAAGATGTCGCTTCACTGGCCCATATCGTCATTGCTCTCTTCCTGGGTGAGGCAGATCAGTCACCAGCCTCTGGACTGCCGCTCACAGCGGCTCTTGGCAGCTCACACCAGCTGCTGGCTTCTCATGTTGGCTGCCGGCCACTGACTGTAGCCTATGGGAGCCCACTGCAGCAGGGGCTGCAGCTACTCCGTTCCGGGCAACTCACAGCAGCCCAGCTCCAGGTGAAGCTGTTGTTCACCATCTCAGCTGTAGAGGGCGCAGCATCACTGGCCCTCACATGTGGGATCCGAACCGGGGCCCTGCTGCTCAGAGCCGGTGTCCCAAGTCAGCTCTTAACCAATGCATGAGTTGGCCGACCCTGTATCTCCCTTCTTATAGGTCCACTGATTTATGTTGCCATTACAAATTCCATGCACAGTTGAGGGCTCTGAATGTGGAATAAGGCAGTTTCATAAGCCATACTCCCTGCTGAAATATCTGCAGCTTGCTTTTATTTTTTAAAATTTTTTTTTTGAGGGCAGTGTCACTGGCCCTCATATGTGGGACCTGAACCGGGGCCACTGGCTTCCCAAGCCAGCACTTAAGCACTGCGCCACTCCCCCGGCCCTTCCCTGCTGAAATATCAAGGGCCTGGGTTACATGAAATATCTTATTTCTTTCAAGCAACCAACTCAGATAATTTTGAAATAAACATATCCTCTCCCCAAAAGCCCATTCCCACCCTTGGGGCTGCTTGCTCATCTCTCTGGTAGTATAGAATTGAGTGTCAGGGACATCAGAGTTTCCCTTAAACCATCAGTGGCAACAATTCACCCCTTTTCTCATCTGCTACTGTGCTTTGCTCTGCTCCTGACAGCTCCTGCTGGTTTGGATTTGATCCAGCTTTTATACCACTTACCCCGGACTCTGTTCTCGCCTTTCATTCAGCATTTGATCTCCCATTGCACTTCATTTTATTGCTGCATTTTAAACATGCAGCTTAGCACTTTTTTTAACGGCAGTGTCACTGGCCCTCATATGTGGGATCCGAACCCAGGCTGCTGGCGTCCCAAGCCAGCTCTTAACCACTGCACCACTAGGCCGGCCCCAGCTTAGCACTTTTTAAAACATCTGAGTGGAAGAGTTGCTCTTGGGACAGCAGTTGGAGTGTTACAATTCTGTGCACTACTCCTTCAGTATTCCTCTCCTTCATTCAACTCCATCTCCCTTCCTGGTACCTTGTTCTCTTTCCTTTGTCCTATAACCTCCTGCTCGTGACTTGTTTTCTTCTACTTCAGTGGTTCTCATACTTTAGCACACATCAGCCATCAGGTGGGGAGCTTGTTAAAACACAGATTGCTGGATGGCACCAGAGTTTCTGACCCAGTAGGCCTGTGTTGATGGTAGAGAAGTTTTAGTTTTGACAAGTCTCCAGGGGATGCTTATGCTGTTGGTTTGGGGCTATACCATGAGAACCACTGTCCCAGCTCAATACTTCATATTGACCACCTGTCTATCTCTCTGGCTTGTCCTCTAGGCCCTTTCTTGTAAATTGCCTTGATGTGCAAAGCTGTCAGGTGTGGCTAAGAATCCTGCCCTCTGTGGCCCACTGGGTGGACCCTTGGGTAAGGCCAGAGGCAAATCTTTAAATTAGACCCAATGATTTTGGGTCATTCTAAAGGCAGAAATTCCATGTGCTGTCTAGAGGTAAGAGCTCAGAACCAACTTGTAGGATTTATGGTCTGCAGCTCTTGAAGCATCTTTCCATAGTGTAGTTCATTGTGCAAATTAAGCCCATTCAGCTTTGTAGAAGTGAGAGAGAGGAAGAATTTAGAAAGTGAAATGCAATCTACTACTGAATAGCCAAAGTAAATGTGGTTTGTCAAATTCATATTAATATTCTCTCTCTCCTCTATTTCTCCCTCCTTCCCTCACTCTCTCTGTCATCATTAAAATGGTGTTCCTTCTCCCCTAGATGCCCTTTCCTCTCATTTCCACCTTTTGGGATCCTTCTTACACTTAAAGGCCCAGCTTTTCCATGAAACCTGCCCTATTCTCTTCCTTCTCTATGTTTCTGTAACATTCTTTTGCAGTTACATGTGTACTTGTCAGTTGCCTTGACTACATTCTAAGCCCATTGATTGAGATCATAGTAGGTTCTGAAATATCAGTAGGGAGTAACAAAGAGGGTAGTGATACTATGAAACTACAGTGCAGATTCTAGGAAGTCTAGGCAGACAATCAATGTTGATACTGGATGGCTGGATGCTAAGAAAACAATTCAGACAGGTAGGATGGGGTCCAGGAAGAGTTCAATAGCCTAGAGGCTATACATTAACTTTAAAGATATGGGAGCCATCAGAAAGGTCTTTGGTGACATTAAAGACAGAAATAAGGAAACTGATGAGAAGATTTCGTTTTGGGAATAATACACACCAGGAAGTCTATACACACATTAAAATAAAGCTTACGTTGCTCTCATGAGACTATCAACTGCTTGAAATTGTAAGTAGGTATGTTTGTCACTGTGTATATATAGTAGTGGAGGTGGCTTAAATAACTGATTTGTATTTGTGTCCAAGAAACAAATAGGTAATGATGAACAAATACAAATTGATGTAGGATGGATGAACCTTGAAAATATTCTTCTCATTAAAAGAAGCCAGTCACAAAACACCATATGTTGTATGATTCTATTTATATGAAATACCCAGAATAGGCAAATCTACAGAGACATAAAGTGGATTAGTGGTTGCTTAGGGCTGGGGAAGGGGTGATGTCTAAGGAAGGGATTCTTTCTGGTGTAATGAAAATATTCTAAAATTGATTGTAATGATGGTTGTACAACCCTATGAATATACAAAAAAGTGGTGAATTGTATACTTCAAAAGGATGAATTGTATGATATGTGAATTATATCTCAATAAAGCTATTAGAATTTATGTGGGAGAATATCATATAAAACAAAAATAAACCTATTTCTAAGACTTGCCTAACTATAGATACCCAGATATGAACACCTGTTTTTATTATTTACAGATATCAAACATGTGTTCCTTAATTTTCATGTAATTAATTATTTTTGAAAAGGTCAGGAAATAAACACAAATCACAAAGTAAAAGAGATAATAGCTTTTTAACTGCATTCATTGTAGTCTCGCTTTTGAACTATATTCATCTTCAAGAGACTGTTTATACTAATTAAAAAAACTCACCTTCATAAACTAGCATCCCTATGAACACCGATGTGTGTTTCTTTGATTCACGTAATTTAACAAGCAAAATGAAAGTTTTTATCTCCCACTTTATTACTACACCTATGTCTTAGTAACATATAGATTGGACAATTACCATTCATGATCTGTTAAGCCACTCTTGAAAATTATTTTGGGGCTTTGGTTATTGTGAAACAGGAAAAGTCTGGTCATTGTTAGAAGCATATTTTCCAGAGAAAATTCAAAGGCTTGGTTTTCAGTATACTGTAAAAAAACTATAGGTAGGGCTGGCCGAGTGGCGCGGTGGTTAAGCGCTGACCTGGGAAGCCAGCGGCCCCAGTTCGGGTCCCACATATGAGGGCCAGTGACACTGCCTTCAAAAACAACAACAACAACAACAAAACTATAGGTAGCATGAATCTCAAATTCTCTATCAGTCTGAACACTTCACCAAAAGGGAAATTGACACTATTGTCTCCTGTACTAATTTTTGTGAGAGTGTTTTTGCTGCTTGGCGTGCTGTCATTGTTTCCAAGCCTTTTCTTGTTATCCACTTTTCCTCCACTGGTACCAATCCTGCTAGTACTCAGGGAGGATTTAAGTATTTTGGTAGTTTGGTGGCTTTGCATCTAGTGGACCTATTGCTTCTTGTCCTACTCTGATCTTACAAACTAGTTGAAGTAACTGGGTGTCTTGGGTGCCATTTTTATTCCCCTGTGTCTGCCTCTCTTCTCGGACTTCCTCTGCTACACGGATTCCTTTAGGCCTGGTGCCCTGCCTTGCTTAGTACTGTCTTGCCAAATCTCTTAAGGGATCGCTAATTGGTTTCTTAACCCTTACCCCCCATGACTGGATTCCTGCTACATACTACTGGTTGCTTCAACCTCTGCCTATGGTCTGCCATCAGACTGTCTGGGCTCTCTTCTCTGCCTGCCTGCCCAGATATCCAAAGCTGCATTTCAGGGTCTAGCTGTCTACCTGCTGATTGCCAGCTGTTACACAACCCTTCTGCTTTACCAGCCTGTTGGACTCTTCCTGTTGGCGACTGCAGGAACCTTCTTAGCTTTCCCCGTCCTGTCCTAGTCTCTTACATTTCTGTGTGCCAGGCTGCTTGGGCTGACAAGCACCTGTTTGCCAAGGACAAGCACCCGTTGAGATAATATCTCCCAGTGTACCACTGTTTTTATTTCCTTGGGCCAACATTTTAGTAATTCTTTTTTACTCTTTCCTTTCCTTTGTTTCCTGTATAAAATCTGTGGAGGGGAAGTTTATTATTATTATTATTTTTAACATCTCTTGGATTCATTTATTTCTCTTCATTTCCTTTGGGGCTACTCTAATTCCAATCCTTACAACCTTCTCCAGCAGGACTTTATCTAGTTTTACTTAATAGCTCAGCAGTGGTGTCTCAAAACGTCACCTCAGAGAATGAGAGAGAAGCCAAGTAGACATGAGTGGGGCTATGGTCTCTGCTCCCAGACTAACTTCAAACAGGATGTGTATCTGTTGTATATATCGGAGTTCTGTGAAGAGTTTTATTTAGAAAAAAACAACCTGTACTAAAGGAAGAATAAGTTTGAAAATCAGTGTTCAAAGTTATTTTGCATAGACAAGTTCCTTAAAATACTTCATTTTATAATGTTCCTGCTAAAGATCCTTATCAGTTACTACTCCCAGCTCACATTTAAATGTGTTTACAGAGTGGAAAAACGCTATGGGGATAACCGTGTTTCCTACTATTATTCAACATCTATGTTCTCACCATTCTAGTAAGCCCCACTGGCCCCTCGATGTTAGTGGTCAGTATTGTTTCCAGGCCATTCCATATGTTGTCTTTTCCTTACTTCCTTTCTTTCCTTTGCCTATTCAAGTCTGATTTGTGCTTCATAGCTCGGCAGATCAAGTTTTACCTCCTTCTTGGAAACTTCATTTATTCTAGGTCTAACTAATCTCACCCTTTTACCATATCATGTGAATTACAGTCAGTACCTGTGAGTTAGGCAGCTAATTGTTTTCTTCCTGTTCCCCACATTTGTCTTCTTGTTTGTTTTCTCAACTGGATTTTATTCCTATTGATGGCAGAGATTTTATATTTCACAGTTTGTCCCATTACAAGTGTGCGTGTAGAGTGAATAGCGCAATTAGCGATCTGTAAATAGAATGACGTCAAAATAAGGTGGAAGTCCACCTGGTTCATATATGAATTTTCTTAGCTTTTTCAGTTCCTAAGTGTTCAGGAGCAAACTTTCTCACAATTAAGAAGTCTTAGTGGGCCAGGCGAGTGGCACAGTGGTTAAGAGCTGGCTTGGGATACCAGCAGCCCTGGTTCAGATCCCACATATGAGGGCCAGTGACACTGCCTTCTAAAAGGAAAAAACAAAACAAAACAAAAACCCAAAAAACAACAAAAAAAGAAGTCTTAGCAATATATGAAGACTTTAAGAAAAAGAATTCTGCATAAAGACTCTGCCCCTTTAGTGTGACTGGTTTGGTGGCTTCAACAACTAAATTTTCTGAAACATCAGACTTTCTGGTGAAGCTGTGAGCATTGATAATAAAGCTGTAAAGACCTTTCACTATGTGTTTTTCATAAGTTGGGTCCTCCTCAATTAGATTGTTAATTCTGATGAAAATGACACCTATTAAAAGTGAATGCCCCATGGGCCGGCCAAGTGGCGCGGTGGTTGGGCACTGGCTTGGGAGGCCAGCGGCCCCGGTTCAGGTCCCACATGTGGGGCCCAGTGACAGTGCCCTCAAAAAAAAAAAAAAAAAAGAAAAAAAGTGAATGCCCTTGAGGACCCACGTCAGGAAAGAGGAAGCATGAAGACTAGCAAGCATTGATGCCTGTGATGCTGGGTACCAGAGCCAGTGGAGATTTAATCTCGTGAGTGTTTTTATTAGGATAGTTAATTGTTTTCATTAGTGTTCTGATTACAAAGTTGCAATGGATTTAAGTGATCTTCCCTAAGCATATTAGCATATTTCCCCCAGAAGTCCTGTTATTTTTAGTGTGCAATTTTGCAGAACAAGAGATTTTTCAGGAAGACATATATCATAGTGTAACAGAATGTCTGGTACTTTTTATCTGCAGGACATTTAGTTTGGTGCTGGCCATATAGTACATGCTTAATAAATACTTGTTTATTCTTAGGCAATCTTTAATTCATAAATATTTTTCCATGACCTGAAGGCGGTTACTTCTCATATTTGTCTAATCCATATTAATTTCGCTATTAATGCCCCAGATTGTTTAGATGAGAACTTGCAGCAGAAGCGAGACACCAGAAAGCCAGAGGGAGACTATAAGGATCATCGGAAATCTCTGAGGAAATGAACGGGTCTAAGGTCAGTTTGAAGAAAGCTAAAGTCTAGCAGCCTTTTATCTTTCCGTTCTCCCAGAGCCAGTGTTCTAATGTTGATTGGGTGCTACACTCCTTAGAGGCCAGAGGGAGAGACCAAAAGGTCAGTGGATGTAACATAGACTTTTGATATCTCCGCTGATGGTGGTAGCCTCCTTCTTTCTTCAGCATCAGAGAAATGATGTCTCTCCATCCACCAGCTTATTTGTGTGTCCCAGGATGGTAAATATAAAGGAATGCAGGTGCAGTCAGATCAGCTCTAGGATTGCACCCCTGAGGTACCTGGTTCATAATCAGTGGACAAAGTGTCCTTGTGGGAGAGCAGTGACTCCTTCCAGCGTTAACTTCATGACCCAGATGCTTGAAGGAAGGGTGTTTGTTTGTTTGTAATTACTGTTTAACGGGGGCAAAATGCTGAAAAACAAACAACAAGAATTATTTGTTTGTAATTACTGTTTAACGGGGGCAAAATGCTGAAAAACAAACAACAAGAATTAAGACGGGGCTGTGATAACCACAATAAAGTCCAATGTAACCCATATCAGGGACAGACTTTTTTCTTTTCTTTTCTTTTTTTAAATACTTATTCTTTTTTATTTTTTTATTTTATTTTTTTTTAGAGGGCAGTGTTACTGGCCCTCTTATGTGGGATCCAAATCGGGGCCGCTGGCGTCCCAAGCCAGCTCTTAACCACCGTGCCACTCAGCCAGCCCAAGTTTTTCATTTTTTGCAGTAAAGATTATAAATGTTTTACATGGACCGCTAATTTGATTTTAAATGTAGCTTTGCCCGGCCTGAGGATAGTGAAACCCAACCTTCCGTTCAAAATGATGTCAATCCATTTTAAAGTCTATGTACATACTCCAAACAGAAGTCTTTGTGTTACAACGTCTTCCCCTCTTTTAAAACCACACCAATGAGACCTATAAGTAGTGACCCTCATGATATGGAAGCTGTTTATCTGTTCTGCTTCTTTTCTTGCCAACAGCTGTCCCCCGTCCCCAATTTCTTAACCATAGGGTCTCTGCACATGCTATCATTATTTTGTTTGCCTGGCGTGCTCTTCACCCCCCTTCTGTACCTTGTAATTACTCAATACATTTTTGCATAATATCCTTCCTAATAGCCAGAAAGTTCCATCAGAGCAAAGTATACCTGTCTTGTTCACTATTGTACCCATAATACCTAGCATAGTATCTAATACTCAGTAGGCCATCAACAAATACTGACTTTAATTAGACTCAACCCAATAGATTGAGGTTCTAAAGGGCAGAAAGTGTGTCAGCTTCATCCTTCTAACCCACCACGCTCTGTATATCACTTCGTATACTCTAAGGAGCTAAATAAATGTGTACTGAGGAGATTATTGAGCAACATTTGAGCTTTGAGAACCCTCAGCAATGGACTACACCCACATCTGTCAAACAGGAATTACGTGAAACCATTGCATAAACAGGTCATGTCTTTATGCAGCATCCATTTTTATGCAACTTTTCAGGAGGGGAGACATTTAAGTAATTTAAATTGTGTGTGCATGCACACGCATGTATAGTGAGTTGAATTCAAACTATACATCAAATTTAAACAAAACAGATTTACCTTAGAGCTCCTTGTCCACCCTGTCTGGGAGCATGTATTCCCTCTTTTCTGCTGTCCCTGAATAGTTGACCAGCTGCATGATTAAAAAGACAGTTAATGACAAAGCTGGGATTAAAACTGTTTTGGTATCTAATGTTCTTTTCACTCTCTGTCCAAGTGAATTGCCTCATCACGCCTATAGCATGGTCAAATTTATCCTAATGATGTTTATGAATATCAATAAATATGTTCATAAACAAATTAGATTCAGCAGAGCTGAATTTAGGTTGAAGGTGAGAAGGGCAAAAGGAGTCATTGCCCAAGGATATCTGAGTAACAGGCCTACAGAAATGTTTAGAGGCTTGGTTTCTGAATTTATATTTCAGGTAGTTTCCCTCGCATATGTGCTTTTATTCTATGTTGGTGGTGCATTCAAATTCTGCCCTGCCCCTCAAAATGTTCTCAATGTGGACATTATTTTTAAAGAGCCCGTTTAAAAAGGATGGAAGAAATATTGTGCAGGCAGGCCTCTTCCTGACAACTCAAGGACTAGAGACTAACAACATGGGCAGTGCCCTGCTGCAGCTGCACAAAAACACCTTGCATTTTTCTAAAGTTACATTTTAAGCAAACTTTCGACACACACGATCTTATTCACTCCCCACAACAATTTAAAGTAGTTCTGGAAGCTGAAAAACAGCACTCAATCCAATTGTTAGCTCTCTACAGGTGCTTTGCTTAAAGAGCCTCATACCCGCTTGGGGATTAAGCGGTGGGTGCCTGCTGCTTCTACTACCCAGCAGCGTGGGAATAAAGGAACAACCGTATTTCTTTGGCCGCAACGCAATCACGGCAACAGAAAGCACCCACTCTTTCCACTTTGAACCATACAGTCTGTCTAGGCAGTTAATCAGCGCTCCCCGTGGTGATTTGCCTATGGGATGCCAGTTGCCTTGCCAATCAACCCCACCCACAGAGCCTAGAAGGGCCACACCCCCAGCATGGCCACTGCCAGGGAAACTGCTGTGGCCTGCACTAGTGGAAGCTGATATTCAGGTACACCGGCCACTGGAACTCACACGTGAATCCACCCGGGCCTCAGTTTCGCCACCTCTAAAATGGGCTCCACCGTCTCTCTCTGGACTGGTTCCCTCCCATTTCACGCTAGGCCCCTAGGAAGTGAAATCAGTGTTTAGCCGCAGCTTAAAGTCCTCTCGTTGGGCTTCGGGTCCTGCGCCGGGCATGCTCAGTAGCTGGGGCCGACTTGGCATAGGGAGTAGGAAGCAGCTCTGTGCGCCCTGGCGGCTGACTGCGGGCACTTTGATGAATCACGTGTGTTGAGGCCCTCTTAAAGAGATAGGCACCAACTTTCTCCACCCTAAACACCGCCCTGAGGGCGGTGGCGACGGTCCTGATAATTCCAGCTGCTCTCAGGGGCAAGGCTTGTCCCAGCGGCGAGTAGTGGTAACGGCGGGTGGCGTCCGGGGTGCCTGGGAGTCCAGAGTCCCGGGGGTCTGAAATCGGCAGCTCCCTAGGCAGACACACTCCCCCTCAGGAAGAGGCGCTGCCGAATCAGCGCGGGGCAGCGGGACCGCCCCGAGGGGCTTCCTCAGTGGAGGAGAGGTGGGGTTACAGGGCACAGGTGACAGGGCCGGAGAAAGATGGAGCAGCCCGGGGCGTCGGCGTCGGGAGCGGGAGGCGGCAGCGAGGAACCCGGTGGGGGCCGGAGCAACAAGCGGAGCGCGGGGAATCGGGCCGCCAACGAAGAGGAAACGAAAAACAAACCCAAATTGGTGAGTGCTCCCGCAGCCCCCGCCGGCCTTGGGGACAACGAGAACCCTGGGATCCTCCTGCCGTTGAGCACGGGGGGACCCGGGGCCCCCTCCCAAGGGTTACCGCGACCTCGCTGTGCAACTCGGGGAGCCGCTAAAGGGGCGGCCACGCCGAGGCGCGGAGACGGCGTGGGGGCGGAAGAGCACCCGCTTCTCTCCCTAACCCCGTTCTCACTCTTGTCAGCCCGGAAGGCAGTGCGGGGTGAAGAGAGGCCCCAGCCCAACTTGGGGAGACCCGGAGTTCTGGGTAGGGTCTTGTTTGTCCAACTTGTGGGCGCCAACCTTCTTTGCGCGATTCCATTCCCCTCCCACCCCTGTCAGTTGCTGGGTTTTGCCTCTTGAACGCTCCGGGTTCGGGCAGGAAAACCTCTCTTCTTTGCAGTCCAAATACTTGGGAGCCTACCCACAGACTTGGAAAAAAAAATCTTTTATAAAACAAAAAACACAACGTAGGCCCCCAGTCTTTCTACTTTACCAGAAATCTAAGGGAGAGGCGCCTACATGCGTGCGTTTTTTTTTTTTCCTCCTCGCCTCTCCATGTGCTCCCAAGAAACATTTCCTTGGAAGAGTGGGGGGAGCGTGGGAGCTGGAGGCTGGGTTGAGGTACCACCAACTGTCGGGTAAGAGGCAGAGGCGTTCAGTACTTCCACTTAGTTGATGAGGAATGCTCAGAAGCCATAGGCTGACTGGACAAGTCTCACTGTCTTGAGAGTGTGTGAACCAGTAACAGCAGTGTCTATTTCCTGCCACTGACTTAATGTTCAGAGGAATGAAATCTATGGGGCCCGCTATTAGATTGGGAAATACTGGAGTTTCCTAAACTCATCAGTTAAAAGGGTTCCTCTTTTTGGGGTCAGCTTTCTAATTCGGGTGGCATGAGGGGAAACGGTTTTCGTGCACAAATTCAGCCAATGCTGCTTCTGTCTCGGAACGCTCTTCGTCTAGTTCTGAAGCACCAGCCACATGTTGCTCATCTAGTTTTCAGGTTTAACCAGCGACTTGATTATAATTAGAAAGGAGACGGTGGTTTTTAACTCCAACCGCTTCTTAAGGCATTGGCCATTTGGTGTGTACCTGTTATACTTCCCGCCCTTGCCTCCTATTTGCCTTTCAATTATGGACCGTCCATATTGGAAAAGAGTGGTCAAAACATTATACCTAGTTTAAGGAAATATGCAGCCTTCCATTACGTGGGCGGGACCTGCTTGGGTAGAAGGAAATGACAATTTAAAGTGTTATCAATTCCACCCTACCTAGAGGCAAATTGAGAATGGGTCCTGTTACCTCAGTATTTACAAGTGAAGAAACTGAGTCACCAGGTCTTTGTGAATTGTCTATGCTGGGTTAAATGGGTGCCCCCTCCATCATGAAACTTAGAAAAGCTTTGCGAGTGTATCATCAAAGTTTAATGGATTTAAAAATCTTGATGTTGTGATTTTGAAATTTATCAGTTTGTGGTAAAAGAGTGATCATATTTCCTTTTTTTTTTTTTAAAACCCAGCGCATAACTGTGGTTTAAACCGTGATTAAAAGTTTAAGCAAAAATAAAAGTGAACTGGTAGTTTCTACAAATAGTTTGGTACATCTAGCAAGAACCTTTCACTTTTAGGAAGTATGTTCTCAACAGAGAGGGCTTATCTCTTGTCAGTTAGTAAATAAGACCTTGACTATAGTCTTCCTTTTCCTTTGGTCATTTGTCCTGTTTCATCTTTTATGTTTTACTTGCTTTGACAAGGTAACTAGATAGTTATGAGCTGGTATCACTTTCAGTTCCTAGCTAACTTGTGTTTGTGTTTGGTGTTGAACATAGCTTGATATACAATAGTAGAACGAGTATTTGAATTTAAGAGTTTGTTACTATCAGTGGGAAATTCTTATTTGCTCAAATACAACTTTTGAGCCTCACGTGATTTTACAAGCAGATGTGTCAGAGTTAATAGAAGCAGATTTAGGAAGACATTTCAGCACTTTTTAGACATTTCAGCACTTTTTCAGGCAAGCAAGTTGACCAAGCAACGAGACCTAGTAAACTTTTTTTTATAAATGCCTTACTCCCTATTTTGAGTTTGTCTTATTGAAGGGCTTGGCATTTTCTCCTAAGGGCATTTATTTATTTATTTACTTATTTTATTTTTTAGAGGGCAGTGTCACTGGCCCTCATATGTGGGATCCGAACCTGGGCCGCTGGTTTCCGAAGCCAGTGCTTAACCACCGCGCCACTCGGCCGGCTCTCCTAAGGGCTTTTAGAGAAGAGCTCATCTGGGATTCTTAACTTAAAATATTGCTAATAAGATAAAGCTTTACCTAGACTAAATTTTATTATTTTGAGTATTATGTTAATAATCAGTATAATAGTCATTAATTGTGTGCACGTACACGTGTGGGTTTATAAAACAGCCATAAGGTAATAGAAATTATTTGTGTAACAGGTGAGTGTGGGGCATGAACTTGTATGAAAACATTTGAGTGTATGTAGTTATGTGCATTTTTCTTGACCCCATATTTCCATCAGTTTTTTCAAAGGCATCTGTTACCTATAGAAGAATAAGAACTATTGGGTTATGAGAGAGAGAGAGAGAGAGAGAGAGAGAGAGAGAGAGAGAGAGAGAAAGGAAAGAAAGATGGAGGGAGAGAGGGAGAGAGAGAGAGAGAGAGAGAGAGAGAGAGAGAGAGAGAGAGAAAGAGAGAAAGAAAAAGGAAAGAAAGATGGAGGGAGGGAGGGAGAGGGAGAGGGAGAGGGAGAGAGAGAGAGAGAGAGAGAGAGAGAGAGAGAGAGAGAGAAATCCCAGTTGATTCCCTTGGAAGTTACTGGGGAGAGGGAGGTCAGTGATGAAGGGAAATAGCACTGACCACACAAGTGATTGATAATTCACCTGGAGGTAAAAAGTTAATTACACAATGTCAGTATGGTATTAGCTTAAGATAAAGTTTCCACTGCATAGAAAATTAACTCAATAGCTATGGTACAGTGGATTCATAAAGTTTAAAGTTTTGATTCAGTTGTTTTTATTCAGTTCCTCATTGTTCTGGAAAACTGGAGAAGGAAGGCACATTTTCAAATTTAGAGGATTTATACTTTCATTTATATCCTGAGCTTTTGATGGCATTCCTGAGAATTTTTTCAGAGATACATTTTAGGATTTCAACGACTTCTTTTTAATATTAATTAAGTCAAAATTTAACAGTTTGCTTCAGTCGTCTTCATCTATACACCCTCATAATGACCCTCTTATTTTGACTTTTTAATGAAGGCGACCTTGTTTTGGATTAATCACATTTTGAATAATTCATTAGTAGAGTTTTATATTTTATCTAACTATTTGGTTAGGCTCAGATTGTAATATCTCATCAAACAGCATGAATTTTAAATTGATGAGTAATTTGATGTCAACCATGGAATGTATTTTGTCAGAGTAGTAGATCTCTAAAAACTTTATGATTGAACTCCACATGTTTAAGGCAGAGACTTAACCATTAAAAGAGGTTAGTGTTAAAGTAGAACTAACAACTCTTTCACTCTCTCACTCTCTCTCTCTCTTTCTTTCTCTCTTTCTCTCTATCTCTCTCTCTCACTCTCTCTCTCACTCTCTCTCACTCTCAGAGCAGCTTAACATTCTTTGGTGTTTTTGTATTTGGACTTTGTGTTTCTGTATAATTCCTGAAGCCTTTGGGTCCTTAGATAGTAGAGTCAAATTAGTAACTTGAAGTAACAGAAGTTAATTTTCTGGTTATTATGTAACTTCCTGAGTAGTTATTTGTTTTCATTGGATAAATAATGTTTAGACTTCAGTTGATAAAGTCTGAGCTTTGTGCTTTCATTTATGTAACATTTACTGAGCACCTCTTATGTGCTAGGCAGTATTGTGAGGGCTGGTGATATAAGGAGAGGGAGTGATGGAGACAGGGAAATTAATGATTAAAGAGCTAGTGGAAAAGGAACGATTGGAATATGCATGGGAGAGTGATGGTAAAACATCATGGAGAGGCATCTAAATCTATAATTGGATGCTTGAGTGTGCTAAGAGAGGCTTATATAGTAGGTGACATTTGCACCAAGGCTTGAAGAATAGCCGTTAATTGAAGAAGGGGAGGGTAAGGCATTTTAGGTTGAAAGAACAACACATGTAAAGGTAGAGAGATGTAATATGCAGAATAAAGGAACTGTGGGTAGATGTTAATGGCTGAAACAAAAGGGTACATGTGGTGGGCCTACTAGAAAAGAGTCCAGATCATGATGAGTATTTGTATGCTGTGTTAAAGGTTCAGCTTCTTTCTGAAAGCCTTAGTAAGATATTGAAGAGATTTAAGCAGGAGACTGACCCAATTTGATGGTGTTTCAGAAAGAAACTTAATGCACTGGAGAATTTCTTGCAGAGGGGTGTGGGAATGGAGGCCACAAGACCAGTTAGTAGGAGCAGAGTGGCATAAAAGAGTTTAGAGACCTGGATTCCAGTTGCAGCTCATCCACTCATTCATTTACTAGGCTCATTTCTCTGCATCTCAGTTTCCTCCTGCCACTGCATTGCCTCTCCTTCTTGCCACCCACCCTCAGCATGGTCACCAAATCTGAAATATCCACTCTCACCTGCCTTTCACAGCCCAGCTAGTGCCTCCAAATTCTCTCCTCCTCCCATTAAACCTTCACTGATGACTTCAGCTTACTAAAGGTTCTCCCTTATTCTGAGCTCCTATGTTGAGTCTGAAAGTTACATGCTGATGTTGTATCTGCAAAGATTTGAAAGTGCTTCTGGGCAAGAGTGTATGCCTGTTGTTGAAAACTTTACAGGCCAGTGCTTGGGTGCAAAACTACTCAGTAAATTATTATTTGCTGGGAATTCTTTCCCTGTAGGCCAGACATTTTGAAAGTGTACAGTGTTGAAAAGAGGCTTTTCAAAAAATAAATGTTTACTGTTTTGTGCCATTTTTTTCCCTTAGTATATGTGCTCCATAAATGAACGTATCTGTATATTCTTCTCTGATCTTTCTCTAATTTTGAAATTCAGGAAACTTCTTGGCTGGGAGAGCTTCCTTACCCCCTTCCCTTGTTCGCTTAGACATTTGTGATATCTGAGTCTGAACTTCCTTGCGGAGAAACAGTATCGAAACTGATGATAACCCCAGTAACATTTTTATTGTTATTAGACTTCATATTGGCAAAACAACCAATGGAGGGCCAAAGGGCCTGGGCCCCAGTGGTCTTCTTTTGTTTGCCTGTGATTCTGATAAGCCATTTCACACCAGAAATTTGAGCCCTTTGATTAACATTTGCCAGTCAGAGATAATGTCTGCCTGATTTGCTTCACAAGGTGGTTTAGATAAAATACAGTGATGAATGAGAAATCATTTCTTATTCTGCATTGCTATGCAAATAGCATTATTTTTAACCCCATATTACCTGAATCAGATGTATTGTGGTTGAAAGGCTTAATGGCTTTCTTCCAATTCAATAGCTCTAACTTGATTCTTGTATAAAGTACCATAATATTGGTATATGTTGACCGGTTCCTCATTGTCTCCCCAACTCCATTTGTCCATTTGGAAGATTATACATTCTGTCCTTCTACTGATCATTCCGTTGAATGAATATAAGATGTGAGTTTAACTTATTTTCACTGTAATTTCTTTTTTTAAGACTCAGGCTGCCCTTTTCTTTCAATTTGAAGCATTTAAAACTTTTGCTAAAAAAACTCATTCGAGATTTATGACATTCTGTCCTGTCAGGCAGTTTACTGCTGTTGTACAAATAAGGAAACTGAGTCACTGATGTGTTAAGGGGTCTGATCTAGAGATAAGTTTAAAAGCTGTCACTTCTATTGTCAAAGTTAGCTGTAACACTGAGTCATTATGCTGCAGGGACTCTGAAAGTGAAAAATTATTCATTCTTGTTCCTTAATTGTAATCCACCTGGATTTCACCCCAAGGACCAAGAGCTCTGGCAGTAGCAACATGTCGTTGAAGTGAAATATTATTTTCCAACCTGGTCTCAAAGAACACTGCAAATAACAGGATGCTCTGAAAATAGTACATAGTATATGCTAATTTACACGAGTCAACACAGTTGGCTAAATACGACTGCATATCACTAGCACCATAGGAATTATTGAAGACCCAGCTTTCTCCTATTCCTATATTCAGTCTGCAATGCAGAAGAGATCAGTTCCTTCTGTCCAATTTCGGCTGTTCGATACTTTATTTTGTCTCAAGGCTGAAGAAACTAAGGTGGTGGCTGGTGACTTAAATATAGTTACACACTTGATATCCAAGTGGGCATCATGTAGAAGACAGCTCAAAAATGGTGCATGGGGGGGGGCCGGCTGAGAGGCCTGGTGGTTAAGCACTGGCTTGGGAAGCCAGCGGCCCCGGTTCACATATGAGGGCCAGTGACACAGCCCTCAAAAGGTGCATGAAAGGGAAGGTTTTCATGTAGCTATTCATTATGAATGTAAGTAATAGAAAGAACTCAACTCATGCTAATTTAAAACTTATTTACCTGAGGAGGCTGCATCTGTTGCAGTCTAAATGGTTTACTCTGGCCATCAGGATTCAATCCACTGAATCCTGATACTTGCTAGCTTTATGTGAAGTGACCTGGGAAAGGGTATTGGTGCCTTTCTCCTGAAAGAAGGTAGGAAACAGAATTCTTCTAATCACCATTTCCACAGGCTTTGGTTTAATGAAGGTTTTTCTGTATTGCTTTAGGGATAGTAAGGCACACTGCTACCCAATGCACACCAGCAAATTGGCCGCTAGTCTGTACTAGACTGTTAGACCTCTGACAGTAGTGATGCCTACAGGCTTCCAGGTGGCTAGTTAGGCAGGCCTAGGTAGGGATCCAAGCCTTCATTAGGAATGAATTGTTCCCCAAAGCAGTGGAGTCAATCACCTGGCAATTTTGCTGCTCACCCAAGGGAGAAAAGACATCAGGCACAGTCTTTCAGAAAAAAATTTGTTGTTCTGTGCTAGATATCCACATACCTTGGTTAACGTCTACTCAAAATTAGGAATTTTTATCTGCTCTTGATTTGTTGGTCTCTCGCCCAGCTGCAAGTAAAAGAGCACGTTTTCACTTTATTTGTAATATGGGCTAATTAATAAGACTTGAAGAAAACATATGAAAAAGTTCAAGCATACTAAAAACTTGGGAGGGTAGTATAATGAACCGCCATATCCCCCGCATTCAGTTTTTATCTCGATTTCCAGCATTTGCTTCATCCATCCTTTATTTTTCCCTTGCTCTAGTGTACTTTAGTGCAAATCACAGATATCATATCATTTTACTCCTACGTACTTCAGTGTACATCTCTGAAAATTACTGACTTTAAAAAAATTAACCACTGTGCCACTGTCACATCTTTAAAAATTAAGATATTCCTTGGTATCATCTAACACTCAATTTATAATCAAATATCCCCAGTAGCCTCAAAAATAATTAGGTTTTAATCTAATGTGTGCCTAATGAATGTACATGTCACTGAGCTTCTTAAACAAATACAGCTTTAAATTAATGGTAAGATCTCATCCAGTTATTCCACAGAAAGTGCTATCATAAAGTATCACTTCCAATTAAGTTCATTTCGGGTTTGAATTCTGTAGAAGTATCTGGAAAAGTTGACTATACAAGTGTGGAGAGACTCGTTAGAACAGCTACTATGTGCCATAAAAAACAGACCAAATTAAGACTTTTGTATCTACTCGCTGGTTGGGTAATCACTCATTCCTCATTTTGCTGTTTGTGAAGTGGGGTGGGGTTTATGGGTAAGAATTTTCCTCCTAGGGAAATGTAGGTAGTTAGGCAAAGGAAATGGGTTCTTGAGCTTTCTAGATAAAAGATGCATGTAAACTTTTTCTTTTAGGGGATCATATAACTCTTTGATATATACACACACAACTAAGCTTATGTTACTAGCTCTGGTTTTTATTTCAATGCAGGTGCCATTTTGGTACTTGAGGTGGCTGTTTTTTAGCCACTTGAATGCACTCTAGGTTGTTGAATCTGGATAATTGGCGAACAAACCTTTACAAAGAACTCTGAACTGTTCAATTTCCTTATTTAGACATTTGTGGGGTTAAAATTGAAAACCAGGCCACACTATGAGGCGATGTAGCTGGGGATGGGTGGTGTGGATAAGTATGAGAAATGAACTTGGGCAAATGCCCTCAACTCCACACAGATTTACTAAAGAAATTGTGCAACCACTGCTTTCTAGACAGCAATCTAGACAGCAATTTAGTGCTGCTGTTGTGCTGGGAGGTGATAGGCATATAATTTCCTAAATTTTGTGGATTTAAGTAGATTTAGACTGGTAATCCATCTCCACTCTGCAACGTCTAGGCTGCCCATTTACTGACTCCATCAGGTGGGTCATTTTCCTCAGAACAGGAGATGAGTGATAATTGTTGGGGCTGGACACATGGCATCTCCTCTTTTTGTTCTCCCCAGGGGAGAGAAAGCTATGGAGGTATTATTTTCTTATTTATTTAGAGGGCAGTGTCACTGGCCCTCATATGTGGGACCCGAACCAGGGCCACTGGCATCCCAAGCCAGTGCTTAACCACCACGCCACTCGGCCAGCCCTAGAGGTGTTATTTTCTGTGTTTGAAATCAATCACTGTTAACATCTGAAATGGCTTAATAGCATATTATGTTGGCTGAAGCTGTTTCGGAAGATTGTCTATGTAGAAAAGCAAGACCTTATGCAGACTGTACACTCACATTTTGAACTTGAGTAAAATATATGTGTAATAGAGACCAGAGCCACTGTGTATTGTGGGGCCAAAGGTGAGAGACCTTAGAGGGTCACATCACTTACCAAATCATGTGCTTAGTCACAAGACTGTGTCTGCGGGGCGCTGCTTTTCCTAACTCACACCAAGGTGCCATCTGGGCTAATTACTGCACTTCAGACCAGATGGGTTTTATTCTCAAAGCACAGGACATAGTTTATGTTTTTTTTAATTTTTTTTTTTTTTTTTTTTTTTTTAGCTGAGCTATCCTGCCACCTGTTGGCAGCACAGCGGCAGCTCAGCTCGGGCTGGGCATCAAACTGCTGTTGCTCAAAGCTCAGCTCACACTCTTGAATGAGCTCTTAACCAACTGAGCTACTCGGCTGGCCTCAGGACATAGTTTAAATGTCTTATTTAGAATAAGCAGGGCTGGCCGAGTGGCGGGGTGGTTAAGTGCTGGCCTGGGAAGCCCGCGGCCCCGGTTCGGGTCCCACATATGAGGGCCAGTGACACTGCCCTCAAAAAAAAAAAAGAAAGAATAAGCATTTTCTGTCTGTCATTGATTTCTGAAAAAAACAAATAAAGGTGTATATCTATGTACTGTATTGTCCTCAATCCGACTGTATTTGCTTTGAAATTGTTGCAGTCCTTAGATATAGAGGACTGTGTTCTTGAGGACCAAGGCTGCAGGTTCAACGTGTTCATTACTTTGTCTTATTTAAGGCCCCTCCCTTCCTAGTAAGTTTCTTGACATTATTGCTCTACAGTGTTTCACATGGTTACAGATTGTGACGCCTAAGTCTGTATTTTCTGGAAGTTAGTGTCATAACTGCAATTTATTTTCATTTACATTGCCCATGATATAAGGCAAGAACCTATAGCAGGTTAAGATGAGTTAAGCTAAATATGGCAGAAGCATTTCCTCTAATAATATGCTCTGAAGCCACGTACCTCACATTACAAAAATCAATGTTTTCCAGAAGAGTCAGTGTGTACATAAAAACGTGTGTGAGTAGAAACAATCTTTTCTTGGGCTGACCTCACAGCTTGTTTTTTCATTGGCAGTGCATTAGCTTACATTTTTTTCCTCCCCTTTGGTTGAGTAGCTAATGGTCTTTAAACAAGCTATTAAAGGGAAGAATAATTTTACAACCCCCCCACCAAAAAAAAAAAAAAGCGGCCTGGATTTTTTCCATGCTGGTGGTTTGGCTTTTCATGTATTTGTTTTATCACAGCAGGGCGAACCCGTGTTCTCTAATCTCTAAACTCTTAGGCTTCGTGAGTATAGCCTATATGCTTGCTTCATCAAACTGTTTTCAGATGGTCATGTGAATTTCTGGGAGATCCAAGTGCTCTGTTGTTCTATAAGCTAAGTAGGTCTGGTACTGAATACTAAATTTTAAGTGGCCATGTCTCTGTATAAAATGGAATTGAGGCATTAATTATACTTTAAAGCAGGAATTGTGGGGGGTGTCAGAGCCCAATTTTCCACGCCATTCCTACCAGCTCTGTTGTAGCAAATTGTGGATCAACATATGTTATGTTAGAAATCCCTGCTTTCCACTCCCTCCCTTTAAATAATCTGTTATCACTTGCATGTTTCTAATCCCGAAGATCATCATATTCCTTGTCTTTTTTACTGGTTTCTGTGAATATTATTAATGATGTACCATATTGCTGGCCACAGAAATAACATGCAGAAGGATGGTCATTGGATGTAAAATCAATTATGGAATGTGACCGATTTATTTAAAAGCATTTCCCATATACACCCATCACTTAGGAATTGTCATAAAATAGTAGAAACTACATTTTGATCCTAGCACCACGGCTTCATGTTCTCAAGACCCCATATTTTATTTTATAGAATCTGGGTATTTCATATGCTATACAGAGTTGAAATAGGCTAAATTGGATATCTAACTGATCCTACTAAGTCTTTTTTTTAAAGAGTTATGTTCCAGCAATTTACAGAGGTTATATACAGGGTAAGCTGACTACTTTTTTTTTTAACAACTTTATTGGGGAACACATTGATTACACATTGTTTCATGCTACAATGGCATAGTTGACTCTTTTTTTTTTTTGAGGGCAGTGTCACTGGCCCCCATATGTGGGACCTGAACCAGGACTGCTGGCTTCCCAGGCCAGCTCTTAACCACTGCGCCACTCGGCTGGCCTGGCCCATAGTTGACTCTTTTTTAAGGAGGGCGCAGCTCACAGTGGCCCATGCAGGGATCGAACTGGCAACCTTGGTGTTATCAGCATCATGCTTTAACCAACTGAGCTAACCAGTCACTCCTGACTACGTTTTAAAATGTAACTCTGGATAAATCATTTATCTCTCTGCAGTTCATTTTGTAAAATAAGGGAGTTTAAACAATCTTCAAGGCTCCATTCCGCTCTAATATACAGGGAATCAAAGGTTTATTGAGAACCATAGTGAATCTGGCCTGATATAAATACATGACATCTGGGTTCTTTTGGGTTGTTGGAAAAGTCATGACGTATTTTTTTCTGTTCTTCATTGCAAAAATGCGTCATGACTTTTCCGACAACCCAATAGATAGACAAGAAATTGACATTCGTGAAAGATGACTCTTTAATGCTGAATGCTAATGGGTGAACATCCAGTTTACTGTCCTGGGTGAACATCCAGGAGTCTGAGTTAGCCTAGTTCAATGAAGGTCACGTGGACACTGTTTTAACCATGCACGGTATGCAGAGCCCTAGAGAATGGTGGCTCCACCATAAGTGATCTAATCCTTGCATGGTTTCTTGGTTCACTGCCCAAGTCCAGTACTCAAACTTGCCCAGAGGTGATTCTCCATAATGAACAATCTCTTACGTGCCTGATGCTATTTTAAGTGCCTTGCATGTGTTTGTTAAGAACTCGGCAAGATCTGGGATTTCATCCTACTTATCCACCTGTTTCTGTTTCATGGATGATTGCAGAAAACATGAGACTCCTGGGTCAGAGACAAAACAGTTTATTATTCTTTGCAAAAGCAGGATGTCAGCACGACACACTGGTTCACTGTGGTCTAAAGTCCCATGAGGTGGGCCAGGGTGGATACCTACACAGATAGTGAGTTGCATTCCAGGAGAGGAAGAATGAGCTTAGGGAATTTACCACTTTTATAAGCAGAAGCAAGCCTGCTGTATGTCTGGGAAGGGGAGAATTATTCATCATTAGGGTTGCTTGCTACAAACACAGCCCTGGGAAATGGCCCGGGGAAAGTGCTATCAGGGCCTTTCAGTCTTGGCATCCCCAAGAATGTGCAGGAATGCTCAGGGATCGATGGAGGATCTTGTCCCCCATCAATAGTAACTCATTTGATCCTCAGAACCATTATTATTATTATTATTATTATTATTATTATTATTTTACAACCATTATTTTATAGGTGAGGAGAAAGGCTCAGAGCACAGCAGTAACTTGCCTGAGGATATACAGTGGTGAATCTGGAATCCAAGACCACTGTGACTATAAAATCCCATGTTCTAAACCATGATTTTCTATAGTGCTTAAGACCTGTAGCTTCAGAGTAGCCCTAAAGTGACTTAAAGACCTGGTGGTTCTCTAGACTGGGGATGGTTGGACCTGGCCTAGGTTTGCACTATGCTTACGTGTAATTTAGAAGACAGAGTTCAGGACCATTCATTTTTGTGCCACTGATAATCAAAAATTAAAATTCTTTGAATCACTGGCATGAACTAGTGGGTCAGATATATGACCATTGTTACAAAAGAGCCATGAAGATAAAAGTGATATGGCTGTGGATTTTAAGGATATGTGAACATAATTCTTAAAAATACCAGTCTGGCCGCTGTTAAGTAATGTCATGGTCAACACAAGGCCTAGTGTGCTTGACTACTGTTGCATATTGCGTACAATTTTCCTTTTTGTTCTTTGTCTATTAGGCATGAAGAGAGTAGCTTCTGAACATTGTAAACTACACCGCCTGCTTCATCTTTTAGTTTCTCTCTTCCCCTCCTCATTCCCCTTCTGTTTATTTGTAAAATTTTGTGTGAAGTAAAACTGCTTTGGTAAAATGAATGCTATCTCCTATTACACAGTCCACGGTAGGCATTGTTTCTTGTTTGGGGGGGTGCCAAGAACCACCTACCTCCTCCTGCTGCTTCCTGTGTCTGCTTTGCCTAAAGATCGGCTGCTATAAAAGTGCGGTATATTCAGCCAAGTGCTATCTTTTTAAATTAGGCTGCTGAAAGTGTTGTGACAAACTACTTTTGCATTGATATGTGACGAGTAATAGAGCCCTAAACTGTGGGCTTAAGTGCCAAATAATATGGAAGTGCATTAATGTGATTTGCTTTCTGGTCCCTCATCCTTAACCACCATCTCTCACAAAAGGAAAAAGGAGGCTTTAACTTTAAAAAATGCAATGAGTGAAATAGATCATGAATATACCAGTGTGCCTGGAAACAGGCGATTTCACACTTATGATCACTAATCTTAATGAGTTAACATTTCTATGTTGGTTCTTTTCGTAGAACTATGTACAATAAGTATGAAACTAGAAGGTAAAGGATGCCTTAAGCTCACGTAATGATATAAACATAACTGGGAAAGCTGATAATTAAGCAGACTAAGTATTTTTTTAATCTCTTATTTTTTAATTATCCCTCTTACCCATTCTTAGAGATTCCTATTTCCTCCAAATATGATCCTGGTTGTTGATGTCTTTCTTTTGGTTTTGACCTCATCTAACCCAAAGAGCTTTGTGTTATGGACAAATATAAGGAAAGACGTAGCGTTCTTCTGTCCCCTGAAGTATGTTCTTTTTCTTTACAGCGATGGTGCTCAATGGAGACAGTTTTACCTCCTAGGGGATATGCGGTAATGCCTAGAGACATGTTTCGTTGTCACAAATGGTGGAGGGTGCTCCTGGTATCTAGTGAGTAGAGGTCAGGGGTGCTGCTGGACACCCCACACTGCACAAGGCATCCCCCACCCAGGACAAAGAATTACTCCACCCCAAATGGCATCAGTGCCAAGGGTGACAAACCGTGCTTTAGACTCGGACTTTTTGTTTTAGTGTGAGAAATTCCTACGACTCCTTAGTCATTCTTCACTCTCCATTCTATTCTCTCGTCTGTATTGAGACAGGGCCAGATCATCCCAGGGCCAGATCATCCCATCTTCAAGGAGGCACTGTTTGTTTCATTGACTCCCACCACTTTTATCTTCATTTCCTGTCTTTCCACTCCTGCAGATCTGCTGGAATGGATGGTTTACAATTTTGTAGTTGTAAACTGTACCTCTTACCACTGATTTCTGACCTCTAAGAAAAATATTTATTCTCATCCTAATGAGTTCAAAAAGCTATGTTCCACCTGCTGATTCCTTGATACCTCACCAACTTTTGATGCTGGTCACTTCTACTCATCATCTGTATGGATTTTAGAGTGCATGGTACAATCTTCTCTGGTAACTTCTGCCTCTTGATTCGTTGACTGCCAAAAGACACAGCTTTCTTTGCCTCTCATCTCAACAATTTCTTGCTCTTTCTCTGCTCTTCACATAACAATGGCAGGCAATCATATGCCTCTTCAAGAGGCTACCTGGATGCAGTTGAGGCCAAACCTTTCCAGCTATTCTGACATCTAAGTTCCATATCATATCTTTGTTGGCTGAAAGACATCGCCTAAGGATGGTGCAGTTTACTAAAAACAGTATACAGTTGTTGATTCCTTTCTCTGAGACCCATCCGAAACCTGGAATACGGTCTGGCAGTGGTTGTTTTAATAGTCTTCCTCTTTGGAGGGAAAATAAAAATTAACTTGATGTCAACCCCCCCCCCAACCTATGCAAACACACACACACACACAAATGGGGAGAGAGAGGGAGAGAGACAGACACATATGTACACAGAAACACACACAGTTTGTATCAAGTTTACTTTTTTAAGATGAGGTTTATTCTTGCCTTGCTTATCACCAGACCATAGTACTATATTAGTCACTGACTGACCTTGATGATTTCTGGTCTGGCTGAATCAAGGTTAACCTCCCTGTTTGAGCAGTGAAAGTCAGGGACTACCTCTCACTCAACTTGTCAGGATCAAGCTTATTTTTCTATTTAGGGTTACTGTTAAGCTACCTAATTTTATCTTATGTTTTCCCCCTTTTTTAAGTGAAGACATTAGCTGCATTGAGATAACCCCTTATCCTTGCTTCTCTTCTTAGTGAATTCTAAGTACAGTGTACTTCCCTTCCATTTCTTCACATCACTTCTGAAAATCTTTATCACCTGATTATAAGTGATACGGTTGACTCATTCCCCTTCCACCCTGAGTTTCCCATAGAGGGGAAAGCCAGTGCATTCTGCAGCACACATGGCCATATTCACAGTTGGGCTTAAAATGTTTGTTACAGCGTATAATTACTGCACACATGTCAAATCCTCATTATGTATGAGGCATCCTGCTGAGGGTATAAACCCCACTATACACAGGCCTTATGCTTTTTTTTTTTTTGTCAAATGCTGAAGTCATAATTGTCTTACACTTTTAATACTAAGTGATCATGCACAAACATAATAATGGGTATGATTTTTAAGAGCTTCTATACCCATTAAGTTTTTTTTCCAGACTTAGAAATAACTACTTAATACAATGGCTGAAGCCTCCTTCTATCTTCCCATAATACATCTTGCTAAATGGCAAAGGCCATTGATTTTAGATAATTTTTCCAGTTATAGTCTACTTATTCTTTTTGTCTTTCTTTAAAAAAATGTTTATTGGGGCTGGCCGAGTGGTGCATTGGTTAAGAGCTGGCTTGGGATCCCAGTGGCCCCAGTTTGGATCCCACATATGAGGGCCAGTGACACTGCCCTCAAAAAGAAAAATAAAAATAAAAAAAATAAAATAAAACTGGGCCAGCCGAGTGGCACATTGGTTAAGAGCTGGCTTGGGACACCAGTGGCCCCGGTTCAGATCCCACATATGAGGACCAGTGACACTGCCCTCTACAGCTAACAACAGCTCCACCTGGAGCTGGGCTGCGAGCCCCGGTGACGGTGTAGGCTGCAGCCCCTGCTGCAGTGAGCTGCCAAGGCTACAGAGAGTGGCCGGCAGCCAGCGTGAAGCTGCCAAAAGCCACGGTGAGCGACCATCCAGAGGCTGGCGACCGATCTGCCTTACCCGGGAAGAGCACAATGATGATACCAACATGGGCGAGTGAAGCAACGTCTTCCACAACTAGACTGAAGAACAAAAAGACAGCAACTTGTCTGTTCCCCTTCTGTGAATCCCCAACAATGTTCCCCCCGCATTCCCCAATAAAATCTTTAAAAAAAAAAAAAGGACATTCTCAATAGAGGGATCATCATGGATGCAAGTGTAGACTTATGTAAAGGTAGATTTTTTTTTAAAAAGTGTCATTGATTTAAACATGTTCCTGTCCTGAAGGGAAGACCTTGACTGAACTTGATTTGGGACCAAATATGGGTGATCATTCAAAGCTTTTTTTAAATCAGTTCAAAAGTGAGATAACTAACATTTACTGAGCACCAAAAATATTTCCAGCATTCTTCTGGGAGGTTTGCATCACCATCTTACTTAATTTCTATCATAAAGATGTATGGTTAAGTGTAATCATTTCCACCATTTTACAGTTAAGGAGAATGAGTCTCAGAGACGTTAACTGATTCTGACTCCAAAATACATGCTATTTTGTGGTAGCATACTGCCGCCTTCTTGGAAGTAACAGACTATGTGTATATCTATATATCTATATATCTATATAGATAGATATCTCTATATATATCTATATATATAGATATATAGATATATATATATATTTTTGAGTCCAGTGTCACTGGCCCTCATATGTGGGACCCAAACCGGGGCCGCTGGCTTCCCAAGCCAGTGCTTAACCACCGTGCCACTTGGCCGGCCCCATAACAGACTATGTTTAAATTTAAAAAATGAACCATACTGTTTTTCTACTTTATTAAAACATACTTCATATTTTACATTTTTATTTTTCCTCCGATCACAGACCTTATTCAGAGTCTATTAAGTGCGTCTTAACACATTTCATCATGGTTGGATTAAGTTAGTTGAGAAATAATAGAGCCAGAGAGTTTGGCTGGGGGTTGTCCATAAACATCGATACAAGTTAGAGTTATGTATGGTTAGTTTACAGTGGAGGGTTCTGGTAAGCTACTCCGTTGGAAAACTTCTAGCTCTGAAATTCATCTTGTTCAATCCTTAATCTAATTTAATAACCGTTTTGGAGAAAGCCACTGCAGTACTATGCTAAGCATTACTAGCGTACTAAAAGAGATGGACCCTGCCCACCAGGAGCTCAGCTTTGGAGAGTCTGATGTGAACAAAACTCGGGTGCAAGCCGGAATGTGAAAAGTGCCACTGGAGAGGTAAAAAGTGCTGGGAATATTAGGGTGACTTCATGGAAAGATTGACAGAAGAGAGTCTTAAATGCAGGGAGTTTTTCTCAAACAGTGTTAGAGTGTAAAGGGGCATTCTCTGTAGTGAGAACAGCATGCACAGCTGCCAGGGGGCTAGGAATTGAGGCCAAATTTGAGGAGTTAAGAGCTAACCTCACTGGCAATTTGTACTTCTTAATTCCTTCCCCCTTTTCACCCATCCTCCCAACCCCCCCCCCCAAACCTGGCAATCATCAAAATGCTCTCTGTATCTATGAGTTTGTTTTTATTTTATTCATTTTATTTTTTAGAGCCCACACATAAGTGAGATCATATGGTATTTGTCTTTCTCTGTCTGACTTACTCCACTCAGCACAATACGCTGTAGGTCCATCCATGTTGTCACAAATGGCAAGATTTCATTTTTTATGGCCGGGTAATATTCCATTGCATATATGTACCAAACCTCTTTATCCAGTCATCTGGTGCTGGACACTTAAGTTGCTTTCCGTTATAAAAACAGTCACGGGGATGTAAAGTACAGCATATGGAATATAGTCAATAATATTTTAATAACTATGGTGTTAGATGGGTACTAGACTTATTGAGGTGATCACGTCGTACGTTATATAAATGATCACTATGTATTTCAGCTGAAACTAATATATCGTATGTCTAATATAATTGAAAAAAATTCAACAAAGCTAGCCAAGCGAGGCCCTGATGTACACGTGAGTGGTGGTCAGTCTGAGGGGAGATTGTGGCTCCATCATGGTGGGCACTGACTGCTTCTCTAAACAGTTTGGACTTTGTTCTGTAACCCAGGTAGTGTCTGAGCAGGGGAGTGATGTCATCAGGCCTTATGGTAGACTTTTTTTTTTTTTTTGAGGGTAGTGTCACTGGCCCTCATATGTGGGACCTGAACCTGGGTCGCTGGCTTCCCAAGTTAGCTCTTAACCACTGCGCCACTCGGCTGGCCCCGTAGACTTTTTACAATTGGAAATATCACGCAGTTTAAAATCTTTTGTCAAGACCTCGTGATAACTGGCCTATTTGTAGTGTAAATATAAAGGCATCTATTAATTCTGGTACCTTTTGGCATGCTTTAATTTGACAGCTTTGAACTTGTGAAATTAAACATGTACTGTAAATAGTGTGCACTTTGATAACTTACAGTTGTAGTGACTTAATTGGCCCTTGCTGTCAACTTACTCTTTTGTAGATCTGTGCCTCAGTCTAAAGCTTTTTTGTTTTCGTTTTAGTCCTTTTTTTTTTCTTTTGACAACTAGATACTGCTTTAAAGGTCAGGTGGCTTAGCCTATAAGACTGCTGCTGTCAAACTGAATGTGTTATGTCTGGACTGAATTACAGTCCCTGGAATACTCCAAGAGAAGCTATAAGTTTTGTGATATACAAAACTAGGTAAAATTATCCTCACTGAAGTATTGTCATGATGCGGTTGTTTCCATTTTCACGTATGAATGTCCCGTGACGAAGTGAGAAGAGATGCATTGCTCACAACCTCGGCAAAGTGGTCTCAGGGCCATGATTTGAACTTGAGTCTCCTACTTAGAATCTCCTACTTGAGTCTCCTACTTAAAATATCTGTACTGTGTATTAAGAGACACTGTCAATTTAGTTTTATTACTGCAGCTTTTAAAGCTTTTATTACTACGGGGGTTCAAATGAATTTGGGATAAGAGCCAGAGGAATGAAAATGTGTCCATATACAAAGGATTTTAAATACCTGGAATATGAAAGTATGTGTCAATCTATGTTTAATTCTAGTTTTTATGTGAAGCCTGATTTGTAACATGGGAATGAAATAATATCCTTGTTAGTATTAATGATTATATTTATTTGAATATAAAACTTTAAAACTGCTATAGGGTTTTAAGGTTTAGCTGCTCCCTTCAAAGTAAAAGTAAGCTCCCTTTCTGTTATGGCACATAACTGTTTTTCATTGTTTTAGTTTAGTTCAGGGCGAAGATACTTAGGCCAAAATTGAATGTTTTGTGGTTATTTCCTATTTCTTGAGTTTAGAGATATTACCTATCATGTGTTTTATTTACTGAAAGTGAATGATTATTTTTTATGTAGTGGTTTGTAGCTATAGAAACGGGGCATTCTTTTGCAAGGTATAGGCTGGGAAAATTTTCAAGCTCCTTGTGGGATTACAAAATTATTCTGAGAAGACATAAGTCTTTAGGGCATGAATCATCCTTTGCTAGACAACTTTCTCATGAGAGACTTGTGATTCTTCTTGCAAAATCCCTTTGGAGCCCTCACAACACCAAGGCAGAGGACAGGAACTGAGTTATAAATACAGGGCCCTGTGAAAGGCTCTTGGGCAGGGGCTCTCCTGCTCTGTTAGAGCCAAAAATATTGCCTGGTTTTTTTCCTCCCCTTCCCACTGATGTTGCTTTGGAACTTGGGGACTCAGTCACCACTGGAGGAAGTAGTCTCTTTTGTTTCTTTCTCAGTGACCTTCACAAATGTGATGGTGCTGGAAACAATTTACTTCTCCCGTGTCCCTCGCCCACTTGCCCAACTATCTGACTTATTGCCAGAAAGGTGGGGCTGATGGTTGGCTTGAACTTTTCCCTCTGCTACTGGCCCCTCCTCCCTTTTGTTTAATAGTATGGGACACACTTTCCCATAGACACTGTTCCTTTATTTGATAAAGACTGTGTTGCAGTTCAGTTTCCTAATACTTTCTTTAGTGCTGAAGGATAGAGTATTGAAATATAGGTGCTTGTTAGCAAGGACTTTATGATATTATAAGGAGAGTAAGACTTGTATACACATCAGTATCTGATGAGTGCCATACAAATGGCTGGGATTTAGGGACAAGAGAGATCAATATGATTTGGGCTAAAATAGGCTGGGAACCGAGTCACTAGGTACTTCTCCCCACCCTTTCTCCCCACCCCTACAACGTTCCCCTATGGGAAAAATACACTCAGAATTCAAAACAAGACTTAACTATGCGTTCGTGCATTATAGAATACTTAGTATTTTATATAGACTGGGTCAATAAAATTATTATAAAAACCAAATAATATATTTTAAGCAGATTTTTTAGTAAACAAAAGAAAATGTTTCTGATTTTTTAGACCATCTTATATTTTTTATTTTATTTTATTTTTTAAACAGAGTCACTTTATTTTTTTATTTTTTATTTTTTTGAGGGCAGTGTCACTGGCCCTCATATATGGGACTCGAACTGGGGCCGCTGGCTTCCCAAGCCAGCACTTAACCACCGCGCCACTCGCCGGCCCGACCATCTTATATTTTAATGCTAATTATAACCAATGACATACTGTTGATCTGAGATGTCTAATACATTGAAAAATGTATTTTTTTTCTTTTTAAAAGATTTTATTGGGGAATTGGGGAAGGGGAACAGCATTGGGGAACTGGGGAGTCTAGTTGTGGAGGACGTCGCTTCACTGGCACATGTTGGTATTATCATTGTGCTCTTCTTGGGTGAGGCAGATGCCCGCCAGTCATTGGATGGCAGCTCACAAAAGCACACACCAGCTGCCAGCCAGCCCCACTGCAGCCTATGTCATCACCAGTGACTCATGGCAGCCCTGATCCAGGTCGAGCTGTTGTTCACCATCTTAGTCGTAGAGGGCGCAGCCTCACTGGCCCTCATATGGGATCCAAACCGGTGCTCTGCTTCTCAGAGCTGGCTTCCCAAGCCAACTCTTAACCAACACGCCACTCGGCCGGCCCTGAAAAATGTAATTTCTTAATAAGCCTCACCAGTTTCATATGTTACTTGAAAATATGGTGATGAATGAGCACTGTTGTTCAAAGTTGAAACAACTATGATACTAAGTTGTATTTCCCTGGGACAGCAAGTGAAAATACTTACAGTATTTTAAATGCATTAAAAATATAGTATTCATGGGCTGGCTGAGTGGCACATTTGTTAAGAGCTGGTTTTGGGATGCCAGCGGCCCTGGTTCGGATCCCACATATGAGGGCCAGTGACACTGCCCTCTACAGCTAACAACAGCTCCACCTGGAGCTGGGCTGTGCGAGCCCCTGCTGCAGTGGGCTGCCATAGGCTACAGTGAGTGGCCGGCAGCCAGGGTGAGCGGCTGGCAGCTAGCGTGAGCTGCCAGTAGCCGCGGTGAGCGACATCCAGAGGCCAGTGACTGATCTGCCTCATCCGGGAAGAGTGCAATGATGATACCAACATGGGCCAGTGAAGCAACGTCCTCCGCAAGTAGACTGATCCCCTTCCCTGATTCCCCAATGCTGTTCCCCTCCCCGAATTCCCCAATTAGAAAAATATAGTCTTCATGTTTTTCCATTCTTTTCATCCGTTTAATCCACTGGATTCCCTTTCATACAGATTTGTTAAAAAGTGATTTTAGGACCACTTGCCTGAAGGCCATGAGGAAAGCTTGCTGAAAAACCACAGGTTCTGGAGCCCAAGTGGTCCTACTAAATGAGAACCCTTTTAGTGTGGGCCCTGGAAATCTGCATTAATGAGCTACCTAGATGACTCTGTACTCTAATGTTGGAGAACTACAAATCTCATGCACTGTTCATAAAATGGCAGCCCTGCAAGTTCTATCTGGCCCGCAGATTTGTTTTGTTTGGCTTGTAGCATCGGCAGTATGGTTTTTCAAATTTCATTTGTCAACTCTTCAAAATTGGGAGTTTACACATATAAACCCAAATTTCTGGCTTCTCTTGAAACATCAGAGTAATTTTGTAATTCTGAGCCCATGTTCCCAGGTTCCACTGTTCCTAATATGATCTGTGTCATTTGAATGTGCCATGTGCGCTTGGAATTGCTGCAGTCCACCCCTTACTACATTTCATCCTGGGTCAAGTGTTAGTCGATGTTTGCTCTCCTGCAGTTGAACTGCATCACTCAGTTATATCACCTGCTTAGAATCTGTATCCATTTGAGTTTTAGACTCGGGATCCAAAAGGTAAAACAAGTTGAGGAGAGACTGTTGGAAATGGGTGAAATTGGAGGCTGGGAGACCAGAGAATTTATGACAAGAGTAAAGATAATACATGAACTGCTGAACTAGGGAAGGAGGGAGATTTGGACTTAGAAGTTATTAACCTTGGTGATTGACTCAATTGGGGTGGGATCTGGATGGGAGAAGGGGGAACAGGCATGGAGGAGTAGGGAGAGAGATGGGAGCAGGTGGGAAAAGGAGTTTGTTTTTGCACACAGTAACAAGAGGTGATTGTGGGACATCATTGCTATGTACTGAGGTATGGATTGTTAGGGAGCAGAGCCCCCCCCCACACACACACACACTGTGTTGGGATAGAGAATGATTCCTAGAGGGGCATAAAAAAATCTGGGTGTGGTGTTTAGAGTGAAAAAGCATACTCAAAAATTTAACTGCTTAATCTAAGGCAAGCTGAAAAAAAAAAACCCACCCTAAAAATTGTGACTCATAGGAATAGGCAGAAAATAGCATATCCTTACCTTACTCTAACCTGGGAGGAAGCGTTGCACACAGAATCCCGGGGCCGGGCCGAGGTGTAACAGAATCCTTTGAGTACCTGATATTTTTATCTAGAGGGCTCAAAGGTTAGCAAAAGTTGACAACTTTGCTGTAGCATATCTTGATGACACAGTGATTTAATGACAACCACTTCTTTCTTGCAAATGGTAACTTTGGTTTCTTGATTCCTTTCTCTCTCCTGCATTTTAGATTTTGCTCTGTGAATATTTAGTACTGTGGATACTTAGGAACATGCTGTAGTCCAAAAAGTGTTTGTGAGACATTTTTCTTTTTTATATCTCCAAGAACATTGCTTTTTTGGGTTCCCAGAGGTTGCTCCCCTTTTCCATAATTAATGTACATTGCAGATGAGCTGTTTTATTCAAGTCTGGGCTTTGGGAGCAGTCACATGTCATACAGTATAGGAACAATGAAGAGGGGGTACCTTTCCCTTCTAGGTACAGGGCTGACCCTAGACAATATTTTGAAATTGGTAAATTTTGTCTTCAGAATTCCCCAACTCCCTTCTGTACCCCTTTTCCATATAATAGCGCCCTCCCTTCAGAGGACATGCTTCCTTCCGTGACCTCTTCCCCGATTCTCCCCTTTTCCTCTGTGTTCCAAAGTTACCCACCCACTCTTCTCAAGCTCTTCATTTCTGTCACACAACCTCTCTCCTAAGTATCTGACTGAAAGTATAGGAAAAAATAAGTTATGCTAAAATCATTTCTGGAGACGCGGTATTATTGTTGTTTTAAAAAGGTGATGTGCGGGCCGACTGAGTGGCACTGTGGTTAAGGGCTGGCTTGGGAAGCCAGCAGCCCCGGTTCGGGTCCCACATATGAGGGCCACTGCCCTCAAAAAAGAAAAAAAAGGTGATGTGGACAAAAATGAATTGCTTGGAAAAATATCCAGCAGGTAGTACAGGAAAGTGAGTAAGGTCAGACAGTGAAAGGAGCGGGTTTTCATCTAAACAGCCCTGATGTAAGGTTCTCCTTTGGGAATAATTGGTTCTAAGCTGCTTGTACTTTGCAAGTCTTGCCTTCATTCACTTGTGAGCCCATCTTTCTCAGCGCTCGTCTTTATTCATGTCTGCTTTTATGAGAGCAGCCGAGAGGCCTCTGGAGTTGAGGGTAGGCATGAGGGCAAGAAGAGGGCTTCTCCTAAGTCTGGGACTGCTTGCATGGCCTTTTGAGTGAAGGGTAGATTCCAACATGGCTTAATATAAGTAGTAATTAACTAATAAAAAACCCTTTCACATTTCTTACCCACAAATGGTGACATGCAATTTCTAAGCTTTGACAATTTGATCATTGAGGCAAATGATGACTATCATTACAGCATTGGTTTTTAATAATTTACAAACTACCTTATGTTCCTGTCTGTTTTATGCTTACCAAAGAGGCCGTTGTATTTGTTCCCAAACCTATAATCATAGCTATAATTGCCATTGTAATTATATGATTTCATTAAACATGAAATTGATGAAATGTGCATGTGAGAAGAAAGAGATCCTTCTATGAAAATTAAATAGAAGTCTTTTTCATGAGTTGGTAAAGCAGCTAAAAAGATTGCCATTGATTTAAGACTAAGTGAGGCAGCTGAAAGCCTAGGAAAAAATAACAATAGATAGAAAGATTTCTATGGCTTTGCAGGTATCTTTAAGTTTTCTCTTCTAAAGAAAATGCAAATAAGGGTGTGGCTTTTGAAAAGAAGACTGCTCTGCACTTCGGTTAAGGAGTCTATATGAAAAGAAGAGGCCTCAGCTCTACATCGAAAGACTGAATATGAATATGTATTTCTAGCTAGCACGTCTCTGCCATTTTTAGGCACAGTGAGGGACCAACATGCTTTCAAGTAGTTGATTGAATAACCATGGTAGTTAAGTGGATTGTATTCTCATTCTTTAAAATTTACTAATCACAGATTAATTTGTTGTAAGGTTCTTTCCATGACATGTGAAGGCATTTATTAAATGTGAAATTTTATGTTGTGGAAATAAATGATGAAGTAGGGACTGAATTCAATATATAGTGACTTAAGTCCTCGTAATTATAGTTTTTTTTCTCAAGAATTTATCCAGGGATGTACTTTCTGGAACATTTGTGGTCCTCCCAAGTAATCTTGAGAGATTTTATATATTTGTACCTTGACATCTGTTTCAGTAGTCTTTATTTTCAGTAGGGGAGGTTTGGTATTATTTTCTAGTGAAGTCAGATAGTGGTGCTCTGGAGCCATCCCCAAATCACAGTCGTTCTTTCAAATGCAGATGAACTGTCATTCAGCCTCCTAGGCTTGCTCTGATCTGCTCAGCCTTCAGGGTAGGATGAATGAAGCAGTTTTGTCCCCAAGGAATTGGCTGGATTGACTTTTTTGTCCCTGCTGTATTGGGAAAATAACATACTTAGCCAGTGACCCTTTTTGTATTTTTAACGATCCTGTGTGTAATCGTCAGGTGATTAGAATTCATACGCAGAGGGGTTTGCCATATCAGTTTTTATTGCAAATTGCTGCTTCACTGTCCTGTCTGCTACATTCTTCTTGGTGATTTTAAATTTGAGTTGCTTGCTTTTAATGAACAAAAAAGAAATTTCCATTTGTCTCTTGTTCCTTTGAGTGAATTAGTACCCTGAATTCGAAGAGCTACTGCCAGTCAATCTTTGCATAATGTATACAACACTTCTGCGGCCCTTCTCATCAGCCCTCCACTGTGGGATAAGGGAGAAAATTAGCAACTGGTTAGGATGATAGTTTTCAAATTGGGTACGCGGTAAATATTTTGATGATACAAAATGATTGAATGCTTACATGTTACTGTGCTAGCTGGATATTGAAATGTGTGAAATATCCGAGAAAGTGGATAAGGTAAAGGAGAATGTGTCTCATTTTCAAAAAATTCCCCGTCCCCCTTTCAAAAATACCGTGCTTTTGCTTTTAGTTCCACTTGCTGATGTGTTGATCTAGATTAGTTTTAGATGTAACAACCTGTTCAAATGTTATAATATTTGCTAGCATTTTATGTTATTGCACATAATCTAGGTAGCTTTCCCATCGGAAGTGTAGGTCTGCAGTGAAAACAGAACAAACTTAGAATCCCAAGCCTTCTAGATCAGGGGTGGGCAAACTGCCGCTCGCGAGCCACATGCAGCTCTTTGGGTACATGCATGTGGCTCTGAAGTAAAATTGAAAATGAAAATAAAACTATCATAGTTTTATTCATAAAATTTTGAAAGGATATTATTCACATAATGTTGATTTCATTATTTTTATGGCTCTCAAATAATTTTTAAATTGTTGTGAGGGACAGGACTGGCTCTTCTGTCTCGAAAGTTTGCCGACCTCTGCTCTAGCTGGATAACATCCTTGAGAAACCTGAGGTGATTACCTGGCTTAAAACGGACTTCTTAGAATTTGGAACTCTGCTAAATAAGCAGGTTTATTACAAAGAGGTTGTAAAAGGGTAGAGCTGGGTGAGAATTTGGACTCTTCTGTGACTTTGGTGGCATCACTTCATTACTCCGGCTCTCCTTTGTTTTCTGTATGTCTTCTCTAATTATTATATTTTGTTGGTTGCAATTTTGTTTCATTTGACTTCCTTCCTCAAGCCTAGCAACCATGTTCTTAATCTTGTTTTTCATATGTTTTATTCTGTTTATAATTGTTGTTTTTTTGTGGATTTTATTCACGGTATTTTTTTTTCTCCATCCTTTCTTCCCAGAACTCTGCCAGGTTGTTTTTCACTTCCTCTTTTACTTTCATCATTTTTAAAAAGGATCTTTATTTGTATGATACTATAAATACTACAGATACATAAATGAAGTCCGTGGAACAGAAGGGCTTGTTGTAAGTAGTAACCATCTCATGCCCCATTTATATCTACCTCTAGTGTTTGTCCACCAGTGGAAACCCCTTTTAACTCTTGTCTGGTGGTTTTCTCCTTATCTCTAAATAATAGTCTTATACTTCTACGTCTTACTTCATCTGTTAGATATTATCTATTGACTTCCTGCTGTCATAGAAGATGGAAGAGGGCTCAGCCACCCCTCACCATCGTATCCTTATCATCCCAATACTGTTATCGCTGTTTTTAGTTTCTCTAGTCTAAGGGTACACTTTTCTTCGTTCATTTTTTACATGATCACATGTAACTTATTTGAGACAACATGCGAAGTCCATCTAGATATTTTGCAAATTTTATGCATAGATTCTCTGTTGGTCCCTTTCTGATCATTTATCTTTGAATTCGTCTGGCTACCTACTGTGAAGAGTGGTATGGGGGTGTGTGTGTGTGTGTGTGTGTGTGTGTGTTATTTTTAAATATACTTTATTTTTTCTAGAGCTGATTTAGGTTCACAGCAAAGTTGAGCAGAACGTACAGAGAGTTCCCATGTACGCTGTACCCCCTCCCTCCCCAGCCTTCCCTACTATGAACCTCCTGCGTCAGGGTGTATATTTATTACAAAGATTCTACACTGACACACCATTATCAACCAAAGTCCATCACTTAAATTAGCTTCACTCTTGGTGCTGCACATTCTGTGGGTTTTGACAAGTACATAATGACTTGTATCCACTGTTATAGTATCATACAGAATAGTTTCACTCCCCTAAATCCTATGTGCTCTGTCTACTCAGTCCTCCCTCCACCCCGACCCCTGGCAACCACTGACCTTTGTACTTTGTCTATAGTGTTGGCTTTTCCAGAATGTCATAGAATTGGAATCATGCAGTATGTAGCCTTTCCACATTGGCTCCTGTCACTTAGTAATATGCATTTAAGGTTCTTCCTGTCTTTTCCTGGGCTTGACAGCACATTTCTTTTTAGCGCCGAAAAATCCATTGTCTGGATGGACTACAGTTTGTTTATCCGTTCATCCACCTAAGGACATCTTGGTTGCTTTTAAATTTGGGCATTTTTTTTTTTGAGGGCAGTGTCACTGGTCCTCACATGCGGGACCCAAACCGGGGTCACCGGCGTCCCAAGCCAGCGCCCAACCACCGCGCCACTCAGCCGGCCCTTAAATTTGGGCAATTATGCATAAAGCTGCTATAAAGCTTCTTAGCAAGGAGTGGTAAGAAGAGTAGGAGTACATTTTGTTGTGTTTGCTTTTGTAAGAATCTGTCAGGGGCTGGCCGAGTGGCACGGTGGTTAAGCGCTGGCTTGGGAAGCCAGCGGCCCCGGTTTGGTCCCACATATGAGGGCCAGTGACACTGCCCTCAAAAAAAAAAAAAAACCTGTCAAAGTGGCTGTATCAAGAATTTCCCATAGGCTGTTCCTGTGGCCCTCACTTTTTTTTTTCTAATTAACCTCTACTCTTCTTCAAGACCTCAGCTCAGTCCTCCTATTACCTCATTGACTCAGGAATCTGCCATGGCATGCTTCCGTAGCAGGTGTACCTGTCCTTCATAGAATTTCGCGTAATACTAGTTTGTGTGTGTCATTCTTCAATGGTCTGTCAACCCACTGGTCCTTTAAGCTGCATGAAAGGATGGATCATGTCACATTTTCTGCTCACCATTTAATCTCTAGCACCTAGACAGTGTCTGACATTTTGGCAAGTATTTATTAGATATATATTAAATGAGTGAATAAATAAATTGCATCAATGTTCTTGTTCTATGATGATGGATAATTATGTTTTGATTTGGCAAGTTTATTTTACTTGAGGAATGTTGCCTAGAATTCTGCAGAAAACTTGGCAAAACCATTTGATACTTCATGTCAGAAGAGACGAGCCATAAAAGTTTTCTAAACGCTAAACTCGGTATGTGTCTCTGTGTGTATGTATATATATGTACACATATTTGTGTATGTTTATGTTTAAGCATTGAGAACAGTGTGCTTTCAAGTGAATTAATCAATTTGTGATGACTTGATCTAGCAAAGAAAATATTAGGTGATTCTTCTAGAGAAGTGTGTTGTTATTAAACAAGAGATAATTCCTGACTTTTTTTTTCTTTTAAAGATTTTATTGGGGAATTGGGGGAGGGGAACAGCGTTGGGGAATCGGGGAAGGGGAACAGACAAGTTGCTGTCTTTTTATTCTTCAGTCTAGTTGCGGAGGACGTTGTTTCACTGGTCCATGTTGGTATCGTCATTGTGCTCTTTCCGGATGAGGCAGATCAGTCGCCGGCCTCTGGATGGTCGCTCACCGCGGCTATTGGCAGCTCACACTGGCTGCCAGCCACTCACGCTGGCAGCCGGCCACTCAGTGTAGCCTATGGCAGCCCACTGCAGCAGGGGCTGCAGCTGTCCTGTTTCAGGAACTCACAGCAGCCCAGCTCCAGGTGGAGCTATTGTTAGAGGGCAATGTCACTGGCCCTCATATGTGGGATCTGAACCATGGCTGCTGGCATCCCAAGCCAGCTCTTAACCAATGCACCACTCGGCCGGCCCCTGACTTTTCTTAAGTGCCATGAATGATTCAATAGTGAAGTGGAAAGTTCTGTGTATTTTTTTAAAAAATCACTACACTAAAAATTTTGCTTGCATTTTTACAGGATAAATGAATATTGCACAGTAAAAAATACATATGCAATTTAAATGTTAAGACTGACATGTAGTTTATTTCTGATAATCATTTGATTACTCTTTAACCTGAAGAAAAAAGATGTAGGGAGCAAAGCATTCGTTGAGATCATTCATTTCTGTGCAGCACAATGTGCTTGCACTTGAAAGTGAATTTCAGAACAAAGATTTTCAACTCAGGCAACCCTTATTAATGATACAAGGTATTAATGGAGCCAAATCTCATTGAAAGTCACACTCCGGGGACACTTATTGCAATACTTCACTTGTTATGGGTGGATTATATATGCTTTCACATGGCAATATTGATTAAACAGTGAAGATTTATTCTCTGTCATCATTGGAGTTAAGCAGTCATACTTAAGAGGAAGTGGGGCACACACAAGATGTAATATGATGCTTTGCCTCATGTTTATTTCTCTTTTAAGCCTCACTGACAAACTAGAGTATTTTGCAAGGAATTTTACACGTAATTAAGAATGAATGTCTTCATGTTTGATTATTGATGAGAAAGGATTAGAGTTCGAGGAAATAACTGCTACTCAATGTGTGTTTAACCATAGCTGAAACTAGGAGTCATAGCAGAAATTATTTCATAAACATAATAGATGAGAATAAGAGGCCTCCATTGTCTCCTTTAATTTTGGGTTAAACTTTTTGTTTTTAAGCCTATGATATTTTTCCAAAAGAAAACATACAACATGAATCCTTTTATGTATTTTGTGTGCCTTTCCTCTGATCTGCGTCCCTGGCACAACTCTTTCAGTCATGTGATTAGGGTGGCAAACCTATTTTGCCAGGGTTAAAAACTCAGATTACAGGTAATAAACTAGTTCTATAAAACAGTTAAGTCCATAAATCCTTGTAAATATGTTCAGTTGTTCTCCTTTCAGTATAATCACTCTGGGTGATAGGGTTTTTTTTTTTTTTTTTTTTAATTTTGTAATGATCCTGCTACTGTTTCTCAGAATGCCCTTGGGAATGTTTAGGAACTGTATTCAGAACTAGTTTCTAAGAGGCATGAGAAAGCCACTGTCAAGGTCACATTTTGCTTTGAGCCTAGCATATATAGATGGTGCCAAAAATATATATACATGTTTTAAGAAAGTTAAAAGCTGTATTAAAATTGTAATACTCAATATAGGCTGATAACAAAAGAGGAGTACAAGTCACGTTTGGCTTCTGCAATTAGAGGTGCTCCAAGTGGTGACACTTCTGATGAAGGTGAACATTGTTTGGTAGACCCTGTGGCGAGCCTGGAACCTGTCCCAGCCCCACAGCAGGAGAGGCAGGCCTTGTTGCTGGGCGAGGCCTCCTGGGGCCTCCCTTGTGCGCATCACACACAGTGCGGTGCGTCTCAGACTTATCACGCATACGTGCAGTTGTTAGGCGTGTTGGGGGTTCTGTGCCATCCTCACGCCGCCACTGTTCTTGTACTTTCACAACATTTTCGAATTTTAAATCCCACTTCAAATTGGGCTTGGGCTCCTCAAATGACAACCGAACTTCCGCCATTTCCTTTGACGGTTCTGCCTGTCGTCTGGTGGCGCCAGCATTCATTTCATTAGCGCTGTCTTTCGAGTAAACGTCATAGTACACATTGCTACTGTAATTCAGTTCAACTTTGAAAAGTAATACACAGATAACATCGCTTAAAATGTGTATACATATTTTTGGCACCCCTGATATTTGCGTGTGTACAATGGTAAATAGTGTTTACTGCGTTTCAGAGGAAACCAGCAATTCGAATGTGTACATTCTAGTATGCTAAAGAAGAAATTCAATTCTGTTATTTTCTTTTCATATGTTGTAAGTGGAGATGAGTTGGTTGTGGGCATAGAGTCATTTATCTATCCATTTATCAATGTATGTGAAAACAGCTTCACTGAAGTAAAATTGACATGATGAACCATACCTATTTAAAGCGTACAACTTGCTAAGTTTTGCTTATGTGCACAGCCATGGAACCATCACCACAGTCAAGATAGTGAACATACCTATACATATACTACCCCCCCCCCAAAGGGGTTATGCCCCTTGGGAATCACTCCCTTTCTTCCCTCATCCCCAACCCTAAACCAAAAATCATTTGCATTTTCTTCAGTTTTCTCTCAGTTTTTCCGATCTTTAAGAAACAGTTTTCGGTTTTATTGATTTTTCTGTATTGTTGGTCCATTGCATTGATTTCCATTTTGACTTGTGTGATTTCTCTTCTTCTGCTTGCTTTGGGTTTCATTTGCTCTTTTTCTGTTTGCTTAAGGTGGCAGTTAAGGTCATTAATTTGATCAGTTTTTTTTTTTTTTTTTTTTTTTTTTTTTTTAGCTGAGCCATCCTGCCACCTGTTGGCGGCTCAGTGGCAGCTCAGCTCGGGCTGGGCATCGAACTGCTGTTGCTGAGAACTCAGGTTGTACTCTTGAGCGAGCTCTTAACCAACTGAGCCACTCGGCTGGCCCTGTAAGGTCATTAATTTGAGAACTCTCTTATTTTCTAATCTAGACAGTTTCATTATAAATTTTCCCCTAGTTACTGCTTTTGTGACATCCCACAAATTTTGACATGTTGTGATTTTATTTTCCTTTAGTTTGAAATACTTTCTATTTTTTCTTTTGCTTTCTTCTTTGACTATCTGTTATTTAGAAGCGTGTTTCCAAATATTTGGAGACAATTTCCAGAAATCTTTTGGTTTTGCTTTCTAATCTAATTCTGAGGTCAGAGAATATACTTTGTATGACTTGAATACTTTTAAATTTATTGAGACTTTGTTTTGTGGTACATGGACTACATTCACTTGAGAAGAATGTATTTACTGCTGTTGTTGGGTAGAATGTTCTAAAAATGTCAGTCTGCTCAGGTTGATTGATAGTGTTGTTCGAGTCCTCCATATTCCTTCTGATTTTCTGTCTACTTGTTCTGTTAATTATAGAGAGAGGGACATTGAAATCTGACTGTAATTGTGGATTTGCCGATTTCTTCTTGCAGTTCTATCAGTTTCTGTTTCATGTAGTTTGAAGCTCTTTTATTACAGGCATAAACATTTAGAATTGTTGTATCCTCGTGATTAATTGACTCCTTTATCATGAAATGACCTTGTTTATACCTGGTAATATTTTCTTTGCTGTGAAATTCAGTTTTTCTGATATTACTGTAGTTACTCTAGCCTTCTTTTCACTTGTGTTAGCATGGTTTATCTTCTCCCATCCTTTTGTTTGGCTATTTTTTTTTGAGGGAAGTGTCACTGGCCCTCATATGTGGGATCTGAACTGGGGCTGCTGGCTTCCTAAGCCAGCACATAACCACCAAATAACCACCACGCCACTCGGCTGGCCCTCACCCCCGCTGCTTTTAACATTTACTCTTTATCACTAATTTTCAGTAATTTGATTAAGATGAGCCTTGGTGTAACTTTCTTCATGTTTCTTGTGCTGTGGTTCTTTGGGCTTTTTAGATAGGTGTGTATATAGTTTTTTGTGTTTTTTTTTTTAATTATTTTTTATTTTAAAAGACACATTTGGCTGTTGTGTCTTTATTTGTTATCTCCACCCCCCCACACACCTTTTCCTTTGGGATGTCAATTACAGATATATTTGGTCAATTGAAATTGTCTCCCATATTACTGATGCTTTCATTTTTATTTGTTTCTTATTTTCTGTTTCATTTTGGATAGTTTCTACTGCATATGTCTTCAAATGCACTAATCTTTCTTACTGCAATGTCTAATTTGCTATTAATAATGTCCAGTGAATTTTTCTGCTCATACATTTGTAATTTTCATCTCCAGAAGTTCAATTTGGGCCTTTTTTATATTTGCCATGTCTCTACTTTACTTTTTAAACATATGGAATACAAGTTAAAAAAACCCTTTCAATGCCCTTGTCTGTTAATTTTAACAATCTGTGTCAGTTCTGGTTCACTTTTGATTGATTGGTTTTCCTTTTCTCTTCATTACGTGTCATATATTCCTGCTTTTTTGCATGCCTGGCAATCTTTGATTGGATGCCAGATTTTGTGAATTACCTTGTTGGGTGGCGGATATTTTTGTATTGCTATAATTATTGTAGAGTATTGTTCTGGGATGCCGTTTGGTTTCTTGGAAACATTGGTTGATCCTTTTGAGTCTTCCTTTTAAGATATTTTGGCAAGACCAGAGCAAAGTTTAGTCTAGGGCTAATTATTCCCTTACAACCGAGAGGCAAGCACCTTCTGAGAGCTCTGTCAAATGCCTTATTAATTAGGAAGTTTTCCTGTGTGGCTGGTAGAAACAGGTTGTATTCCCAGCTTTGTATGAGGGCCAAACAGTGTTCTTTCTCCAAGCCTCTTGAATGGGTTCTTTCTTCCCCATCCTCAGGTAGTTTCCTTACAGACAAGAGCCAATCAGCATGTTGCTGAATACACAGGGCGGACCTCCACAGATCTCTGGAGGTCTCCCTCTGTCTGGGTAGCTTTCTTTTTTCTGGCACTCTGCCGTGTGAATCCCAGCTGCCTGTTCTCTTTGGATTCTCAGTTCCTCAACTTTGGCATCTGCAGAGCTCTGCCTTGGTCCCCTTCCCAAGCTACTCCTTGGACACTCTCTGAAGGTCGTATGCTGGGGCGCTCTTAGGATTTATTTCATTTGTTTACCATCTTTCAGTGATCATTGGACTTTGTTGACTAATGTCCAGTGCCTTGAAAACCGTTGTTTGAATTATTTGTCTTTTTGTATGTGTGTTTTGGGCAGTGTGGTAGATAAGTCTGGGCAGAAGTCCTAGACACATTAAAAAAAAAAACTGGCTTGTCATAGCTAATTAAAGTGATTGAGATTTTTATGGTTTTCTTTTGCTACCTCTTCCACCCTCCCCCACCCTAGCCACCTACCTGGTCAGCCTTGACTGAATGTTAACCAGCCCCTTACAACTTTTTGATTTAGTTTTTAGGCATAATCTCTTGCTTTAGGTCAAATTTACCTACTCAACAATGATCTTAACCTCAATCCCTTTCTTTTTTGTCAATAATAATTTGGCAATTCCTTCCTTTACTGAACTTGGTTTGTTCAGAAACACTGTGTACATGTGGCTTCTCCCAGTTTCCAAACATTTTTCCTCCTAACTGTGCTCCCGGTCAGGTGATACCTCTAGTTCTTTCTAGCTGTTTATTTATAGCACCCTTTCCAGCCTTGTTCAAAATTTCATCCTTTTGAGTTCAGATGTCAAAGTCTCCAGCTCAAGCACATATCATATTGTTCCTAGAAATAAAACACAGAATCTGAATTTTAGTGCTAATGAGAATCTTACAGTTTATCACTTACACTTTAAAAGATTGAGAGCACCCTTCTCAATTAGGCTTTGTCTAGTAAGCAGCCATCTGGGTTTTGCCTTGTCACACAATATTTAAGATACTTATTTTCATTCTTGATGAGTGTAAAAATTCAGATAAAACCTTTTGCGAATATTTAAATACATAATATAACTTAGGGATTATTTAATTAGTATAACCTCATATGTTCTTCAAGCTGAAACATTCTCACTGGTCATGCTGGCAGGGAGAGCAGAAGGCGGAAGAAAATCCAAGTCACTCTAAACTAAGAGCAAATGTTAATTTGTGCAGTATGGTCTCATCAACATGGATTTTCTGATGGGCAGAGAACTTCCCATCAATTTGACAGATTTTACAGGATAAATGTACTCCTAGAGGGTTTGCAACAAACCATTCCATTATAAATGGATATTTCTGAAGTAATCCTTTCTGATTTGTTTTCAGTCCCCCCCCACACACACACACTTGAAACTGTACCCTATGATTTAGTTAAAATTTACTGGATGTAGAGAGACAAGTAGCATATTATATACATGACCTCATTTTATCCTGGTTTTCCCCCTTCCTGATTTCTACTTAGTAAGACTTTAAGTTTATGGTTCTACCTTTTTTCTGGAATTCAAGGGAAGCTTCTGTTTGGCAAAGCTTAGATCAAAAAGAATGAATTCTTCATTGCTGGCTGTCTCCAAAGCTTATGTCCGAGCCCTAAAGTCCTGAAGGATTCAGTTAATAACCTCCGTATTGTATGTTGCTGGAGCTAAACTGAAGTAGATGAAAGCAGAAACTGGGAAGGTTTTTAATCTTTGTTGAAGGTTTTATTATGAAAGATGGGAGTACCTCATTTTTTTCATGTAATTTCAATAGAATAAATATTTTTAATGCAAATCCAAACTGAGAATTCATCTTATAGAGATCATTAACATTTATTTCATGACATTTTCCTTCTGTATTTTTAAAATGCAAATAGCATGGGAATATCTTCCAGTATATGCTCATGAGAGTGCATTCAGTTGCTTACTATTTTGTATTTTACAGTTGGTCAGTCAAGTGCTGACTAATGAATGCCTGCAAAGGGCTGTGTTATTGGTGTCAGAAAATAAATTGAATGGGTTTTATATACAAGCAAAGTCATACAAGCCAGGTTCATGTGGGAGGTGTATGACCTTTGTGCTCTGTAGCGCTTGCTCGAATTCTGAAAGTAAACTATGTAAATGATCTAAGATGTCAGGTTAAAAATGTCCCTTGGTGTTCAACCAAGGGAACTGTTAAGTGTATTGAGATGCCTCCACATCTGTACTGTGATGGATCACATCATACCACAGTCCTATATTTGCTAATTATTGAACTTTGTGAAGGTATGTTATTAGCTGGCATGGTGATACTGCATACAACTCAGAGAATGATACAACATGATTTTATTTAACCTCTGTGTGCCTCAGTTTTCTCACCAGTAAAATAGGGATAGTAATTCCTATATTACAGGTGTGTTGTGGAGATTAATTAATTAAACGAAAGCACTAGGAACAGTGACTGCCATATAGTAGGTGCTTAGTGAATCTTTATTAGTAGTACTGATGGTGGTGACGTTCTCTCTTTAGGTCTAGCATTTCTTTTCTTTTTGATCTTTTTAGTATACAAATAACACTGTTCCTTATTAGGCATTCACCTCTTACAATTTGGCAATTTAAGAGATTCTCATTCATTCATTTCCTTCTTCCCTCTCCCTGTCCCTCTCCAACTCCTTCCACCCTCTCCTTCTCTACCCTCTCCTTCTCCCTCTTTTTCTCCCTCTCTCCCATCATCCCTTTCCCCCTCCATTGCATTGCTTGGACTTGTTGCTGTCTAGCTGGAGCAGCAGTCAGCTCAGGATGTAAATGTTACTCTCTGAATTGTGGCAATTTGATGAGGAGATAGAATTTAAAACCATGTATCCCAGAAGAGGAAAACGAGACCCAGAAATCCCTTTCTTTGATTTCTAATTTGTGTTTTTGAAAAATTCAGATTAAAGTTCAAATGTATTTAAACATTGATTTTTATTTGTTTATTTATTTTTTTTTTGAAGGCAGTGTCACTGGCCCTCGTATGTAGGACCCGAACCAGGGCCGCTGGTGTCCCAAGCCAGCTCTTAACCAATACGCCACTCAGCCAGCCCTAAACATTGATTTCTAAAATAAACTTTATCTTTGCTTTTTGTTGTTTTGTTCTCCTGCAACTGGGGTAAGGGAGGTGGTGTGAGGTTACTTTCAAAGCAACACCCCCAATGGCCTCTGAATATTTAGGTTCCAGAGGTGTGTATGTGTAATAATTCCTTCCTGAAAGATGCCCTCACCCAATACATGGACACTTCTTATCAGCCTCCTAGGTAGGGATATGGTTAAACCTAATCAGCTAGTCTGGATTCAGTGGAAACCATAGAGATTACAGATATTTCTTATAGTATGTTTAGGTAAATATTATTATCTTTTGAAGGTTAATGGTTAATTGCAGTTTTTTTTTTTTGAGGGCTGTGTCACTGGCCCTCATATGTGGGACCCGAACCAGGGCCGCTGGCGTCCCAAGCCAGTGCTTAACCACCACACCACTTGGCCGGCTCGAATTGCAGTTTTCTAAGTTGATGTTAATTCTTTGCTAATTTGGATTTTTCTTCTCGGTTTTAAAACTGTTCTATCTTGTTCTCTTTATTACTGACTTCCTAACCCTACCCTGTTGCTCTCTCGCTGAATTAGCTGTGCTATCTCTAAATGCTTATTATATACTCTGTGTTGTAAGATTAGTATCTTTTTTTTTCCCTTTTGGCTGCTGATAATTTTAAGCTGTCATTGAGTTCTTGGTTACTCTTACTTCTTTGATATGGGATATTGTTTAAGAGCATTGACTTTGGAGAATGACAAACCTGGATTATATTCCATCTTTTAACAGCTATGAGCCATGATTAAGTGACAGTATATCTATGAGCCTCAGGTCCCCCCATCTGTAAAATGGGATATACATAATGGGATATACTTCAAGGGTTGTTGCATAAATTAAGTCTTCAAATATATGTAAAAGTGCTTAGTATAGTACCTGGAACATAGTTAACCTTCAATAATTATAATTATAGTTTCGTTGTTGGCATCTGTATTACGGCTACCTATGCCTCCTTCTCTCGTACCATTTCGGCTTTGTGCCCACCAGTGTCCGTCTTGCAGGTTCTTGATGTGATGGACTGCTGCAGTGGTGGGAAGGGCTACTATTGAACCTGACAGACATCCTGGTTAAGTTGAGAAATTAACAGCCTCCAGTAATTCATTCAATAGATGTGTGGCCGCTCCAAGGGCCATTAGCAAGGTTTCCTCTAGTGACTTTGAGGGACTTGGGGGCTGATTGAAAGGAAAAGACCAAGAGGTGACAGTTGTGTGCAGAGCTTTATTTGAGTGATGGTTTGACATATTTGTGTGTGGGAAGCCCCTCATAGCCTGAGGCCTTCTGGAGACAGTAGCAGAGTCCCATTACCCAGAAGGGGCTAAGGGCAAAGGAAGTCCTGGGGGTGAGGAGGATCTGAGAGGGAGCATCTGTGTCCAGTGATGTCACCTCGCAGCACAATGGAGAGTCTTTGGGTCAGAGAGCTAAAGGGCAATGGTACTGGGATCTTTTATAGCTATTGGTTTTCTTTTTTTTTTTCTGTCTGGCTGGCAGATGTTGGGTGTAGTTTCACATTGTATGTAAACCAGGCTGGCTCTAAATGGTTGAAAACCTGCTTACTTGGGCCATATTTAAAACAATTAAAGGCTGGCCCAGTGGCTTAGTTGGTAAAGAGCTCACTCAAGAGTGCGAGCTGAGCTCTGAGCAACAGCAATTTGATGCCCAGCCCGAGGTGAGCTGCCGCTTAGCTGCCAACAGGTAGCAGGATGGCTCAGCTAAAAAAACACACCAAAAAATAAAAAACAAAACTGATAAAACAATTGGATGTGTAAGATTTTTTTTTTGTGTGTGTGTGTTTAAAAATTCATATGTTAAAAAATATTGAACCACCAGTATCGTTCACAGGTTGTTTTTTTTTTTTAATTAAAGTTCATTGGGGTGACAATTGTTAGTAAAGTTACATAGCTTTCGGGTGTACAAGTCTGTACTGCATTATCTGTATATCACATTGTGTGTTCACCACCCAGAGTCAGTTCTCCTTCCATCACCACATATTTGATCCCCTGGATGTGTAAAAATTTGAGTTTGGCACCTGTGGGCTTTTAATGAGTCTTAGCTGTCATGAACAAGTAAACAGGCTAATACAAAGAGGCCATCTTTTACCCATTTATAACCATATCCCAAAGTATTTAAGACCCAGTCCCGACCTTAGGAATTCATACTCTCTGGTGGGAAATTATATACTATGATAAATGGCGTAGTCAAGGTTGAACTAAGAGGTTGAGAGGGACATTAGGAAAGATACCCTCAGGGAATTAAAAAAAAAAAGACCACTTTTGTGCTGTTCCCTGGTTTAAAGCATATTCTAGCTGAGGAAAGCATTCAACCTTGTCTACTGGTGACTGACACTGTGCTTCATTACATTTTGAGTTTTAAAACTTTGCCATTGCATCAGTTACATGTTTATGTTTAGTCACTGTCTGTAGCTTTGGACCTGCTTAAAGTTTTATTTCTACATTTCCTGTGAAAGAAAATGCCTCTCGTAGCATATTTTATTATGGTATTACTACAGACGGAAGAGGTCATTCTAGTACATTCCTAAAATAAATGGTCACTGTTTCAAAACCCAACTAGAAAGGTGCTTATGTATAGTTGTGAAATTAGAGACATTCAGAACTCAATAGATACCTGAAAATGGAGAGACTTCTCAACTTGATAGATGAAACATACTTAAGCCCTTGAACAAATCCACTGGAAGTACTCTAGAGGTAGTCTTTATGAAGCATTTTAGTTTCCAGGACATTTTTTTTTTTTTTTTTAGTGGAAGGGGTAAATTGCTCTCTGTTTCCTAAATAAGACGTCCCAGGAGCTTGATCTCCTCCTTTGTTACTCTTGGAACCCTTACACTGAAATAGTGGCCAGTTGTTCATCTTTGTCCTCATGTACCACTGCTTGGGTAGCCAGCTCTGCCTGCAGAAAGGAAAATGCCAGGTGTGTGACGACATCTCAAGTTGGAATGTATATTGTATACAAGAAGTGTTTCAAAGGAGGATGCAGCTGGAATACTACCACTAGTGCTAATCTGAAGGTGTGTTATAGATTAAATAAGAGTTTGTAAGCAGTTTTGGGAATCCAGCCATCACTGAGAACATTGTGTAGCAAAATCGAGTCACAGAACTGAATCTGTGTGTTGATCAGGGCTATACAGGCCTTAGATGCGTCAAAAACTTCAATAGCATTGATTATGGCCTCAAATAAGTGATTTTGTTTAAAGTAAGTATAACATTCTTAGCAAATAGAATGGTACTTGAAGAGAACTCAATTTAGGAATATTGTAAGAAACCGGTCCATGATTCTGGTGCTGGCTCATTCATTTGGGGCTAGAACTCATGACAGCACAGTACGAGAAATTCTATAAATGTTTAAGCATATATATATATATATATATATTTGTATTTCAGTGATCTACTGATCTACTGATCTTTCTGTCAGTTGCATAGTAACGGTTTCAAACTTTCTAATCCTTAATTGGCTAAGCTGCTATAAAACCAAATTACTCAGGAGTGAGAAAAATAGAAATTTGAACAAATCGCTATTTGTTCAGAACTTCTCAGATTTAACCTGCGTCACTTAGACTTCCTGTTTTATCAAAGCACGCCTGTCATACATAGTCCGAGTATTACTGGCAAGTTTAAGATGTGCAGTTATACAGTTGTCTTTCATTGGTTTGTAGGAACCCCCACAAAAGGACTTGTTTTTGCTGGGCAGGAGCTTTGGTCGGCATTAGCAAGGTCAAGAATTATAGAAGATGTTACTAACCCCATCGTATTTTCCAGCTTTATGCAAAGTGTGATCTATACATGGATGTATAGGAGACTCCACTGCTGTCTTTTTTTTTTTTTTTAGAGGGCAGTGTCACTGGCCTTCACATGTGGGATCTGTACTGGGGCTTGCTGGCCTCCCAAGCCAGCTCTCAACCACCACGCCACTCGGCCGGCCCAAAATGACTAGATTTTTTTTTTTTTTTTTTGAGGACAGTGTCACTGGCCCTCATATGTGGAACCTGAACGGGGGCCGCCGTCTTCCTGATCCAGCACTTAACCACCGTGTCTTTTTTTTTTTATTATTAAAATTTATTGGGGTGACAAAGGTTAGTAAAATTATATAGGTTTCAGGTGTACAATTCTGTAATACATCATCTATATATTACATTGTGTGTTCACCACCCAGAGTCACTTCTGCCACAATATATTTGACTCCCTTTACCCTCTTCTACCACCCCTTCTCCCCTTATTCTCTGGTAACCTCCAAATTGTGATCTGTGTCTATGAGTTTTTGTTTCCACTGTTGTCTTAAAGTCTAGGTGGAAAGGAAATGAAAAGCATGTTTTTTGCATCAGAATCTTTTGGCTGAAAAATGCCTGTGATTTCGTAGTATTACAAAAAATACAGGGCCGGCTGAGTGGCGCAGTGGTTAAGCACTGGCTTGGGAAGCCAGGAGCCTATGAGGGCCAGTGACACTGCCATCAAAAAAAAAAAAAACAACAACAAAAAGAAATACAAAGTTTGAATCTTCTGTTTTGACTTGTACGTGTGTAAGGGCCATTATGTTAGTTCTTGAGTTGCCTGTCATTTTTCAGTCAAAGGGACATACAGTTATTCATTTTTTAGATTGAATCTGGTATAGTGATTACACACTACGTACAAGACCTCAAGGGCTCAGTATAGTTGCTGACTTATTTGTAATTCTTCCTCCACCTCAGTTAATTCAAATACATGAAGAGTTCATTGTACAAAACACAGCATTAGAATGGAAGAAATTTGAGTTCTATCAGAATAAAACTAATACAATTGTCACTTTCCCTAAAATCATAAAAATGTCAAAATTTTAAAACTGCCTATTAATTTGTTTTGATAGCGTTTATAAAACACAGTGATATAAATGAAATGTTTCTGCAGCTTGCTGTTTATTTTTCTTTGACAGAATTTGTCACTATCTTTAGATGGAATCCCTTATCCAAATTAAAACTTAAGTGAAAAACTACATCAGGAACACTAGGGGACAATACCTTTCAACGGAGTTATCATACTACTCGGCATAGACTCTGAAGCCAATGGGGGAGAAATGAGGATTACAAAATTTAATAATATTTTCGTTAATCTTATATTTTTTCAAAGATCCTTTTTAGTTTTTTCTGAAATTTTACATCATTTTTGCCTACCATGTATGTTTTGCTTACGTTTTTCATGTTAAATATTTGTTGTAATATATAATTATTTTAAAAGTTCTCTTTCTCTTTGAAGGAGTCTAGATAAGCAGTTTTTGTTTTCCATGGGGAGAGGGCTCTCTACTTTGGACACCATTTTTATTAGTTGCATCTTTGGAAATGTGTTTCAGGAGCTGAATGACTGCTAGACAGATGAACTTTTATACCATAACCCGTTCCTGAATTGGGAATTCTTTGCAAATTCAAGAGTATCAGTTAAAAGTACTGATAGTGGGCCGGCCGAGTGGCGCGGTGGTTAAGCGCTGGCTTGGGAAGCCAGAGGCCCTGGTTCGGTCCCACATATGAGGGCCAGTGACACTGCCCTCCAAAAAACAAATAAAAGTACTGATAGTGAAATTAACTTAAATCATTGCTTGACTTACGTAACTTTGGCTATCAAAAGTATAATATAATAATACCTTATCGCAACTCAGGTATAATTTTCAGTTTTAGGCAGTTTATACTCTCAAATCTTTAAAGGAGTGAATCGTTTTGTTTTGTCAGATTAATTTTGCTGCTACATCAGAAAACTAAGTGATGTGGTTATTTATAAAACGTACTTGAGGGCTGGCCGAGTGGGGCGGTGGTTAAGCGCTGGCTTGGGAAGCCAGCGGCCCTGGTTCTGGTCCCACATATGAGGGCCAGTAACACTGCCCTCAAAAAAAAAAAATAAATAAAAACCTACTTGAAGTAGATATATGGCAAGTCATTGTGAGGTGATGGAGCTCCAGAATGATAATCATAGCCATTTAGAGGTTATTTGTATGTTATAAAGATAGTAATCAAAACAACAGACATTAAATTACTCTAGTTAATACAAACAACAATCATGTGTGTCTGGGTAAGTTGCTTCAATAACAAGTGTAATTATAAATTATGTATAGTAACTGCCTTCTGTATTCCTGTTGCTGCCATCCTAGTTAAGTAAGCTCTTATCAGCTCTCAACTGGATCTCTGTCTCTCTCTTCTCCCCATCTCTCCAATTCTATCTGTTATGACAGCTTTGAATGCTAACTAATGTGCTAAAAACAGTGCAAAAAAACCTGAGGACACAGTGGGGACCAAGGCAGACCTAGTCCTTACTGCATTCAGCTTACACTGTAGCAAGGAAGACAGGCATTGATAGGGAATTGTACTTTGATAATTGTAATGTGTTACAAAAGAAGTTGGGAACCATTCGGGTTATAACAGGACCCACCATGACCTCAGCGAAAACCAGAAAGGATGAGTGGGGAGACAGCCTGATGAAGGAGTATGCAGGGTGGTACGAGGTGAATCGCTGTAAGTGGAGCAGTTTTATTACAAAGCAAAGTTCATGGAAAGGCCAAGATTGAAAAAGAACTTGAGCTCAAGTGAATGTTGTTATACCGATGAAGACTCCTGCACACAGAGTTCAGAATGTAGATAGAGATTTTAGAGTTTGGATTCTACTAAGGTTTAAATGCCAATCCTGGTTTTAATGCTCATTCCAACTGTGTGATTTATTATCTCTGTGATTTTAGGCCAATGATTTAATGACTGCAAACCTTGATTTCCTGACCTATAAAATAGGACAGTAAATTCCTATGTCATAGGACTGCCGTGAGGATTTAACTGAGGCAATGCATGGAAAGCTCTTACTTAGCATACACATAATAAATGCTCAGAAAATGGTAGCTAGTATTTAGGTAGAGTAGACTAAACTTGCTGATCTCTACAAACTGCCTTTTAAGCCTTTGATTCCTTCTCCAGTCTATCCTGAATATTACAGCCTACAGCCCTTCTCTAAAATCTAAAATCTGAAAGCTCTGAATACAGAATTTTATCATTGGCCCGCAAAACCCTATCTGACTTGAGACTGTTGTTCGTCTTTCTTTATCCTGTTTTGTGGAATATTCATGTTTCATCACTAACCCTGAGTGCATTTGATTTAGGGTGCTACCCCAGATCTTGCTGGGTATATTTGCTAACATATTGTACGTGTACCATATTCTTTTCGGAAATATGAAACACTCTGAATTCCAAAATATATCTGCCTTCCAGGGTTTCAGGTAAGAGATTGTGGACCTGTATCACCTAGTCATCTCTCTAAAATAGTACCTTCTCCATGCCTGTCTCTGAATCAGGACATCATAAGGACTCCCAGGGGTTGTCAGACTTGGTTTTGAATACCTCTTGTGGTTTTTCAAGACTGTCTCTAATCTGTCCCCATCCTACATATTCAAAATTTAATATTCAACTCAAAGCCTTTATTTCATAAGACTGCTTCCATAAAGTAAAACATGGCCACTCCTTCTGTCTGACTTCCTACCACTCCTTGCTTTCTGGCTATTGAAATCCTACCCAACAATTAGGGTACAGTTCTTTGTAGTTTCTTCATGTAGCTGTATTTAGCTATTTCTTCTCTGAATACTTAAATGTATTCACCAACTATCTGAGCAGGTATTATGTGCCAGCTACCATTCTAAGTGTTGGAGATCCCAAAGTGGATAAGACAGGAAAATGCAAGTCTGCTGTTAGGGAAATTGCTTTCTTGGAACTACAACACAAATAAGTAAATAAGTGAACAAGATAATTTCAGATAGTGATTAGTGCTGTGAAGGTAATAAGACAGGACATGTGATAGTGACGAGGGAGGAGGAGTTACATACCTCAGAATCTCCTAGTTGAGCATTTAATTGTGTATTTGCTTTTATGTGGTTAGTTTTGACTCCCCGGTTGTATTGCAGATTCCTTAAGGGTAGGATCCTGCTTTAAACTTCTCTGTGCCATAAAGTGCTGGGCATGTAATGAGTATTCACACATATTAATGTTTGGTGGAGACATTTGTCTTTTTTGTTAAACAGAGATGGTACAAATTTGTTCAGTGTTGAGCCCCCCATTTGGCTAACTCATTCAACTAAGAGTATCTATTGTGTACAAGGCACTGTGCTGGATTTTGAAACATTTGTATTTGTATGAAACTAGCTTTCTTGTCATTTTGTGGCTTTTTATTCATAGAGCAAAAAAAGAACTTTTATGTCCAAATAATTTTCCCATTTGAAATGGTTGACTACAAAGCAAATAAACATGATTTCTATACCTGTAGAAGATATTACTACTGTTAAAAACCTGGAGGATTTCCGGAATTGTTCCTGATTCATTCAGGTACTAAGTGACTTCTTGCAATTCACTGGTGTGACCTTTACCTTTTTTTTTGAGGGCAGTGTCACTGGCCCTCATATGTGGGACCCGAACTGGGGCCGCTGGCATCCCAAGCCAGCACTTAACCACCACGCCACTTGGCCGGCCCATGCTGTGAACTTTTTTAAAGCACTAAGCGACAAATGTACATTTCCTGAACACGATGCCATTAGCCCTGAAGCTGAGCATGAGTGTTATGCAGAAGAGACTGCTGGGTTCCCATGTTATAGTCATCCCTCTTGGAAGTTCACAATTGAAGTTCATGTCAAGACAATTTAAGGGCTGGCCCAGTGGCGCCTTGGTTAGGAGCTGGCTTGGGATGCCAGCTCTGAGCAGCAGGGCCCTAGATAGGATCCCACATAGAGGGCCAGTGACACTGCCCTCTACACCTGGAGCTGGGTTGCTGTGAGTCCCCGGGTCGGCGTAGCTGCAGCCCCAGCTGCAGTGGGCTGCCATAGGCTACAGTGAGTGGCCGGCAGCCAGCGTGAGCTGCCAAGAGCCGCTGTCAGCGGCCGTCCAGAGGCCGGCTGCCGATCTGCCTCACCCGTGAAGAGTGCAATGATAATATCAACATGGGCCAGTGAAGCAACATCCTCCACAACTAGACTGAAGAACAAAAGGACAGCAACTTGTCTGTTTCCCTTGCCCGGTTCCCCAATGCTGTTTCCTCCCCCAATTCCCCAATAAAATCTTAACAACAACAACAACAACAACAACAACAACAACAAAGACATTAGTTTAAGATTGAGCACATCCTGTTATGATAAATTTATGAAGCTTCTCCAGTGAAGTAACATGGCCTTTTGCTTCATAAGGAAAAGTGAAGCTCTACACTGTGATGTCATATTTCATTTCCGGTAGATACACATTTTGTTCATTATAAATTGAAAGAGCATCTTGAAAAGAAAATCCCAAAAGGAATTTTGTTTTTGGAATATTTTTCTTGTCACAAAAAAGGTTGCGAGAATTTTGATTTGTAATAGCCAAGAACTCTGCTGGGTTAAAATTTGAGGCTTTTGATTTGACAGTAATTCTGAGATGGTGTCCTTATGGTTACAAAAATATGAAAATATTGCTCTATTAAAATGATGAAATGGACAGATTGAGATGCCAACAACAGCATATAGTATGGTGGAGAATAGGAGCTTAATGCCTGCAACCTCATCTTCTCAACTGTTAGCTTTTTGCCCTGCGAGGGCAGGGGCATATCTCTAAATCCCAGTGCCTACCTTGCACACTGCCAATTGATCTATCTTTTATTATCTATGCGGATGGAAGACCACGTGCCTAAGACTGCATGTGGGAATCTAACAATGACCCTTCCTGTTAGAAGGGAGTTTCATGAAATAATGTTTTGGAGTAATTATTATTGTTGTTAGTATTATTATTTTTTAAAGATTTTATTGGGGAATTGGAGGAGGGGAACAGTGTTGGGGAACAGGGGAAGGGGAACAGACAAGTTGCTGTGCTTTTGTTCTTCAGTCTAGTTGTGGAAGACATTGCTTCGACTGGCCCATGTTGGGTATCATCATTGCACTTTTCCCGGGTGAGGCAGTCACCCGCCGGACTCTGGACGGCCGCTCACGGCGGCTCACAGCGGCTTATGTCAGCTCACGAAAGCTCAAGCCCTTTGCAGCGCAGCTCCAGGTCGCGCTGTTGTTCACCATCTTAGCTGTAGAGGGCGCAACGTTATTGGCCCTCATATGTGGGATCCGAACCGGGGTCCTGCTGCTCAGAGCTGGCATCCCAAGCCAGCTCGTAACCAACGCGCGGCTCTGCCGGCCCTGGAGTAATTCTAAATACAGGCAGTAATATATAGTTCAATTTTTTTTTTTTTTGAGGGCAGTATCACTGGCCCTCATATGTGGGACCGAACCAGGGCCGCTGGCTTCCCAGGCCAGCGCTTAACCACCGCGCCACTCGGCCGGCCCTTAGTTCAATTATTTTGAAAGCCAAAATTTGTTTTCCTCCTGTCTTAGAATCAAATTCTCTACATTGATCTCATTTCTAAAAATATTATGTATAGCTTTCTTTTTTTTTTTGAGGGCAGTGTCACTGGCCCTCATATGTGGGACCGAACTGGGGCCGCTGGCTTCCCAAGCCGGCGCTTAACCACTGCGCCACTCGGCCGGCCCATGTATAGCTTTCTTGGTGAAATAAACACAACTGACATGCCCTCAACTAAAAAGAAATATTCATAATAAAGTATTTGAATGCCTGAAAAGAACGTTCAGCCTGGTTACTAGGTGATTAAATGGCTTTGAATTGCCTTGATTGGTTTTACTGATTTATAAATAATTCAGGGTGAGTACCAGATCTGAAAATATTGGAAGGCAGGCAACCAAAGTGTAACTACTTCCTTCTGCTTGCACCCTGATCTGCATATGTATTGGGCAGGGATATTGTCTAGAGATTTCAAACCCTGGATCAGGGGTTTATATGGATGACCGCACTTAGGGGCCCTTCTAATGTGGAAACTATGTGGAGGTTAGGCTACATTACCACCCTATCAGAGCTCTCAGAATCTCTGTTGTGGTGGTTCTTTCATTTCATGTTCCACTAAACTGTAACCTCCATTAAGGAAGAGCACATGGCTATTTTATTTATGATTGTGTTCTTAGTGTCCAGCACCGAACAGTTGCATAGTAGATGCTCAAATATTTGTTCAATTGAATTGAACATGGTTTTCTGTGTCCTATTGCCCTGCCCTTCTTAGAGAGCAAGAATCTTAAAGGTGGGTAAATAATTGACCCTTTATCTTTATTATGATGGCCAACTTATTTATTTTCTCTAAAATGGGAAAAAATAGTCAAATAGTATCACTAAGTTTTTGAGTTGGTGGCAGGACTTCTGAATTATATATATATATATATATATATATATATATATATATATATATATATATATAGTTTAGTTGTCCAATTTCTGTGGTACCAGAGTAATTGCAGGATGTTTATAAAACATTGTATTACTATGTAATGTTATCCATAAGAGAGTTGAATCTTTGCTGTTTTTGCTAATTTCTGCCTGATGGAGAAAATGAAAACTTAATTTTCTTGCAATAATGACTCTTGCATTTCAATCAGAGCTTCAGCATTAGAGTTTATAAGTAAATCCTCCATTTCTCTTATTCTTAAGGGGCTGAGACTCTGGAGTGATACTTTCATAATTATGCAATACTCATAATTCTATAATAAGTTATATTTAATATAACTGATCATAAATGAAGTTTAACAAACTCTGATTGCTTGACTAATGCACAACCTTATTGCTTTTCCAGAGTTGACTTTAATGAAAATATACGGTCACTAACTTACTGATGCAATATGCCCTCATCCTAATGACCATTATCGTTAGATTTGCACAACAAAAACTTGCTAAAATGACTTTAATCAGTGCTTTGAATTCAGGGGTGTGACTCTAATAAGGTTATTTTGGTCATTTTTTTTAACTCTTTAGTAGCTGTGTAGTTTGTACACAGGAGTAAAATCCGTAATGTCTGCTTGCATGTGGTGTGAAAGAAAGATGTGTGCACCTGTGTAAATTACCTTCAGATAAAATCAGAGAACTTTTCCTTGTAGAACATCATTATAAGTGTGACTGTATTTTAATACAACTGTAAAAATACATTTTAAAGGTCAGTTTACATAAAAATGTGATTTACTCTTGTCGAAGAAACAGCTCTTTATAGCTCTCTGAGATTTTTCTTTTGGTGTTGATTTTTGTTATTCTCAGTGCCTTTTGTTCCTTTCTTTTTTGACTAACATAGAAACAATTGTGTGGCAGAAATAATTTATTTGGTATTGCAGGTCATTTAGTTGTAACTTATGTGATAATTTCAATGTACTTTTTATGTACAGTGGCCAAAAGTCACCTTCTGAGACTGAAATTCTTCAAATCTGCTTCAAGATTTTCATTTTCAATAGACCACATCTGTTTCTTTTCTCTGAACAGTTACGTAGAAGAGTTCTAAATAATGGTATCAAGGAGATATTTATGAAAGATATTTTTTTTGCTTGACAGAAATCTATGAGAAAAATGTTCGTATTAGTCAAATGTGCTTAGTTATATGAGATATACACTCTGTAGTTGAATGAAACTTATAAATCAAGAAATCACAAGCAAGCAGAGTGTTTTTTCTTTATGGTCATCTATCACAAGTAATTGTAATAATTTTTTACACAAATATAATTTCCTATTTTCCTTAGGGTGCTCTGTCATTCTTGAAGATGGCCTGTTAGAAAAAAAAATCTTTAAAAAACACTAAGCAAAGTACGATCTTTCTCCAGTATCTTTTCTGACATTTGATTTATCAGTAATCAAACATTAAATGCAAGAATAGCTCTAGAGATTGAAAAGTATCTAGCTAAATGGGCATTTCAGGTGGAGGGAACAGTGGGTGCAGGGAACAGGGAACAGAACATACATTTGTTAATAGGATTTCCATGTTTGTTTTTTATAGCATATGAATCATGGGAGAAGGGAAGAAGTAGAAGGTACCTTAGAGCTGAATAATACAGGCTTTTGAACGCCATATTAAGGACATTAGTCTTAATTCTGTGACCAGGTGCATGATGGTCATTTATAATATTGTGCTTCTGTGTGCGTGTGCCAAGTGCTGCTCTAGGCATAAGGGGGAAATCCCTGAACCAAACAGATGAATATCCCTATTTTTATGGAACTCACATTTTTAGTGGAAGAAACAGACAAGAAAATAATAAAGTAAATTATAGACCATGTATTGTGAGTGGGGCATGTCTATCAAAGTAGCAGTCTCACATACGATTGTGTCTTTCTGCAATGGCAGACTTTAGTAGAATAAAGCCATGGACCTAGTCCTGCTGACTCGGTTTCCCATGGGCATTAACCAAGGCTCAGGCCAGAGGAGAGTCTCCAGTAGTCGAGGTGGAGCGGTTTCACACAGGAGGGTCACACAGGTTTGCAAGCAATAGGGTTAGGAAAGGGCAATAGGGTCTTAAAAAAAAAGAAGGCTGAGAGAGTCCGGTGTTCAGTTGACAGTAGTCCCTTTGACACTGGGGTGCGGAGCATCAGGCATCAGGTTGGGCTGGTGAGATTGTCAGGAGGCGAGGCTTCACAGGCTCCGTCTGGGACGAGTGCAGGTGTGGCTGTCAGCTGTCAGTTGAGTCCTGAGCGATGAGCCATCAGAGAGCTCTGATCTTATGCTCAAGACTGGGTGCAGTGCACCCATCTGCAGTCCAGTAAAGCCACCTGGTTGGTCGCAGTCCACCCTGCATCTGGTGTTCACTGGGTACGCCTTTCACAGGATGCTCTGGCATGACGTCACTTTGTGAATGACATAGCTATCAGTTATTAGAGTCCATTTTGTGTTCATAAGTAACGGTGTACACATGATGTTAAAATGTGGTAAGTCCTGGGGCCAGCCGAGTGGTGTACTGGTTAAGAGTTGGCTTGGGACGCCAGCTCTGAGCAGCAGGGGCCCAGTTTGGATCCCACATATGAGGGCCAGTGACGCTGCGCCCTCTACAGCTAAGATGGTGAACAACAGCTCCACCTGGAGCTGGGCTGCTGTGAGTCGCTGGCGATGGCGGCGTAGGCTGCAGTGGAGCTGGCCTGCAGCCCACGTGAGCTGCCATGAGCCGTTGTGAACAGTCGTCCAATGGCCGGAGAGCGACTGCCTCACCTGGGAAGAGCGCAATGATGATACCAACATGGGCCAGTGAAGCGACGTCCTCCACAACTAGACTGAAGAACAAAAGGATAGCAACTTGTCTGTTCCCCTCCCCCAATTCCCCAATAAAATCTTAAAAAAAAATGTGGTAAGTCCCACTGAGACAAGGAAAGGCCGGGTGCAGTAGGGTGGGTCAGAAGTGCCAGGAGTGTGTGGAGGAGGTGGGTGTTTCCATTCAAATACGATGGATAGAGTGGACCTCACCGAACAAAAACTCTAAAGCGGGGGTGGTGCTGGAGGAAGTTATATGGATAATGGCAAAGGGCATTCCAGGTAGAGGGAAGAGTGAGTGGTGTGGCTGACCGCCTCATTGAGGAACAGTGAGGTGAGCAGTCTGACTGGAGCTGAGCAGAGGAAAGGGATGCTAGTAGATGAGGTCAGAGGGATCCATAGGGCCTTGAAGGCCATGGTGAGGATTTTGACATGTGCTCAGAGTGAAAATAGAGGGCCATTGGAAAGCTTTGGACAGAGTAGTGACATGATCTGATTTTGGTTTTAACAGTGTCACTTCGGTGTGTTCAAAATTAACTGTAGGAGGGTAAGGTGGAAGCAGGGAGACAGGTTAGGAGGTTATTCTGGAAATCTAGGTAAGCGGTGTTGGTGGCTTGAACTAGATCTTAGTTTTGTTTTATTTATTTATTTTTAAAGATTTTATTGGGGAATTGGGGGAGGGGAACAGCGTCGAGGAATCGGGGAAGGAGAGCAGACAAGTTGCTGTCCTTTTGTTCTTCAGTCTAGTTGCGGAGGACGTTGCTTCACTGGCCCATGTTGGTATCATCATTGCGCTCTTCTGGGGTGAGGCAGATCAGTCGCCGGCCTCTCGATGGTCGTTCACCGCAGCTATTGGCAGCTCACGCTGGCTGCCAGCCGCTCACACTGGCTGCTGGCCACTCACTGTAGCCCATGGCAGCCCACTGCAGCAGGTGCTGCAGCCTACACCGTTGCCAGGGCTCGTACTGCCCAGCTCCAGGTGGAGCTGTTGTTAGCTGTAGAGGGCAGTGTCACTGGCTCGGGCTGAGCATTGAACTACTGTTGCTTAGAGCTCAGCTTGCACTCTTGAGCGAGCTCTCAACCAACTGAGCCACTGGGCCAGCCCGTAGATCTTAGTTTTAGAAGGTAACTGGCAATGAGAAGACAATGGAAGCAGAGGTTAATTATTAGGGGGCTGTTGAAGAACATAAATGGACTGCAGATGGTGCCATTAACAAAAATGTTACTTTATGCTCATGTAGTGTTTCCATTGGGTTATTAATTGTATATCCATTGTTTCTGCCACCCACCTGGGAGTCGCCTGACTCTTAGAATTGTGGCTGTATTAAGAAATAATTAGGAAGGTAAAATTAAAGCATTATGAAAGACTGAAAATTCTATAGATTTGCATGTAGTTTATATATGGAAAATAACTGACTTTGTAGCCACTTGAAAAACATAAAGTATATTGGTCAATGTGAGTTCAGTAGATGACATGTCAGATGCATTGGGGAAGGACTGGGGGTGCCACAGAAATGCTGTTTGGGACAATGAGTGGCCCCCTGGGTAATGATGGCAACAGGCAGTTACCCAAAGGGGGTTCCTGTGAATTTGAGGTTACCATGAACTGTTTCAATTAAGTAACTTAATCCTAATAGTGTTCACTGAAAAGATCATGCTAAGAATTAGTATATATTAACCAGATCTGTGGGCCTTGGGCAAGTCAGTCATCCTCTTCAAGCTTCAGTTTCATCATTTGTAAAATGAAAGTTTTTTTTTTTTTTTTTGAGCGCAGTGTCCCTGGCCCTCATACGTGGGACCGAACCGGGGCCGCTGGCTTCCCAAGCCAGTGCTTTACCACCGTGCCACTCGGCCAGCCAAAAATGAAAGGTTTTGACCAGATGATCTCATGTTCTACCCAATTTTAATTGTCTCCAACTCCATAATGTGTGATTTAATATGGACAAAGTTATGTTAATTTAAAAAAGAAAAATACTCAAGTCTCTTCTCAGAGAAACTAGAACTATTGCCAGCAATACTTTTTTTTTCCTGTTTCTGTCTCTCATGATTAAACTGTCAACATATATTCAACTGAAATACCGATTTAAAGCATTCCAGACATATGTGTACTTTAACTTAGAGAATTTGACCAAATCAAATCATATTTTCCCCTAATTTACATTTTTGCTCTGAAGACATAGATGTGTTTCCAATCTTGATTTTGTAACCCCAAAAGATGGGAAGAAAAGAAAGGCAGGAGTTGCTTGAAGAACTGGATAATAATAGCACAGGTGGACACATCCATATCCAGATGGTAGCAGGATAGTTGAAGCACTTTTGAGACTTTTACATTTGATTTTACATTACAGGACATCATGAAGTTTGTCATTGTACATAAAACAGTTTTCTGTAACCCACTGGGAAACTTAGAGAGAAAGCACCAGCTCGAGATAGTCCTGGGGTGAATTGATCTCTTAAAATGGCTTCAGTTCTGATATAAATAATCTTCCCTCTTTTATTTTTCCTAGGCAGTAAAGATTGATTGGGGCCTGTGTCAGTAGGATGGGATGAAGACAAAGATGTAGAAGTGTAGATCCCTGAGGGCATCATTGGACTAAAAGGAGAAAATGAACTGTACATTTAATAGTGTATTTGTCCCAGCTGGTCCAGGGGAGGATGATCTTTAACAGCATTTTGTTGGTGGTATTTCAAGACAATTTGATGAGATCCTGAGATCAATAATTCTCACTTACTTAAAATTCATAATGGAATTCTCTCCACTAGTAAAAAGACCGTATTTTTCTTAGTAAAAAGGGATGTGAGCATGCATGACCAAGTTGATGCCCATCATTCAAAGTATGTTGTAGGAAATAAATGTACAGGATGTAGCAGAAGGGTTAATCTCAATTCCTAACAGGTGATATAAACAAAACTGGTTCTTCCCTAATCATGTCTCTTAGTTGGCACTTCAACATATTTATAATAACTACCCTTCATACTGATCAGATGTTATTGTAAGATATTGAAGTGTCTTCTGAATCACCAAATATTACTAAATTGTTAGATATACCTTTGCTCACTTAAGTATTGCTTTATTACTTCAGTATTGCTATCTTAATTCTTCATATCGTGGTGCTTATATATATTATGTGGTAGTTTTTATTAACCACTGTATTTGATTTAACTAGTGTACACCATTTCCAGTGATTCTCAGCATTAGAAGTAGAAAACCGCAAAAAAAAAAAAAAACCCACAACAGAAAGTGTTAGAGTTTTTGAGAAATGGGCAAATATTAATAGAATCAGTAAATTCATTTTTATTTAGAATATTTATAAAGGTGTCCTTTAAATATCCATCAAGTGTAACAGAGTTCTAGACTGAGCTGTTTTATCATATTTCGTTACTATTAAATGTGACATTTTCCTATTCATATATTTTTAAAAATTTATGTATTGTAAAAACGTGATTATTCATTCTAAAACTGAAAACTCTTCCAAGGGCTTAAGTCTTTGCCATATCTTTTTTCTTGTTTGAGCACTGTGGTCAGGATGTGTGTTGCACATGTGATTTTGGGACCATGGATGTCATCTTTAAAAACAAACAGACCTTCCCCGCACCAAACCTTCATTTTTAATCCTTAAAATTTTTTTTTTTTTGGGTGAGAAAATAAGTACTTGTTTATATGTTGAAACTTTCTGATTCTTTTTAACTAGTGATAATTGAATGATTTTCATTTTGTATTTTATGAACTATTATTTTCTTGTTTTATCTATGAATTTCTCTTATTGACAGGTATTTTTTTTCTTTTGGTTTTAATAGAACATTCAAATAAAAACTTTGGCAGATGATGTGGTAAGGGGTCCTTAGTAGCATGTTATGTTACTTATGCACGTTGTCTTTTTATTAAAGTGCGTGGACATTAAAGCATTGAAATATGTAAGACAGAAAATGGATTTTTAGAAAGCACAGTAAAATGGAAGAATTATCAAGAGTTACTTTTCTTGTTTTGAATATTAATAATTGTATGGAATCGCAACAAACTTTTGATATTATCACTTTAACTAAATTGTTAAAAATCTCTATGTCAATGGAAAACACAGATGTTTCCTTTTTTGATAGCCAGGTAAATTGACTATGAATATGTTAAATATTAATATTAATATTGGAAGAAATTAATGTAAAATAGAAAGGAAGTTAAGTTCATTATGTTAGTCAGATATTTAAAATCCTTAAATGTATTCGAGGTGAGTCTATCATAGTAAAACTTATTAAAAGTTATGGGCTTTAAAATTTAAATGTGCCCTTTTATAGGTAAACTTTAAAAAAATGGGATTTTAAACAGTGTCAATTTTTTACTTGGTGAAATTACTCATCTACAAATAATGTAAAATATTGTTAGTGATTTAAGGAGGTCAAAGTATGTGGCTTAATTTCATTTTCTCATCAAGATATAGCTGAAAGAAAAGCCAGTTTTCTAGATAGAAATGAAGGGCATAGTGGAAGATCAAATATATATGTAAATAATGCTATTCAGCAAAAAAGCTAGCACTGCAAAAGGAAATATTAAGTGATATGAAGGGACTGGAACAGAGATATGTTGATTTAATGGTCGATTGCATATTTAAATGCTTTTATGTCCACCATATCTTTTAGTGAAAATTGCCTGTTGTATATGTACTCAGCTTATTTGGGATTGCTTACTATTTTTTCTTGAGTTGTTTGAAGATATACTACATATCTAAACCAGCTTAGTTTTCCTCAAAGAGTTAAAACTTGAAAATACAGTTCAAGATGATTAGAAGAAATGAAGCTTAAGTGCATTGGCATGGAACCAGGGATTTAAGAAATTAGCAGGTCGCTTTTTCTGTGAAATGACAGAGCTGGTCTTGATTATTTTACAGATTTCTTCCCACTGTAAAATACTACGATTTATATAATCTCTTTGTAAGCAACCATATACTAAAATTATTTTTGTAATCCTAAATAAGCTGCTAAAAACTGCTATTTCTTTCAAAGTACACCTTTTAATGAAAAAAAGTGTTCTTTGAATCAAAATGAAAAGTATGTTTTTTTTTTTAATGGGAGTCAGTGGAAATTTACATAAAGTACAGCAATAACTTCTGTGATGCTTTTTGTATTGAAGTCATTAATAAGGCCTTGGTAATATTGCAGTGAAAATGTACTGTCCTTGCATCTAATGCTTCTGCTTGTTTTACTGGAGCTGATGGTATACGCATGTGCTTCCTCACAAACCAGAATAAAACTGAGTTGTATTCAGTTTTATGGTCATTACTAACTTTGATGCCTAATATTTTGTGGTTTAAAACAGAACTGCCAGTTTATGTGCAACCGGAGTTGTTAATACACTTGATGTAAAATAGCAAGCTAATTATTAGAGATTGTACAGGGAGTAAATGGTTCAGTGTCAATATCCATTAAATAGCATGCTCTTCATAATAGTATTTGTAGGATTAAGATATTTATGTTTATGTTGTGGTTCCAGTAAATGGAAAAGGTGTTATCTTGTTGGTTCCACCTTTTAGGGAAGAAGAAGGTGGGGGAAATAATAATAGTAGTAGCAACAATAATAATAAATAGCAGCTAAGTACACTAAGCGTATCAACATATTGACATCTCACAGTAACCCTGTTAGGTGTAGGTAATATTTATTTATGTAATGAACCTTACATCATTATTCCTATTTTAATGATGAGGAAAAAGAGAGAGACCAACTAATTTGCACAGGGTTACTCAGCCAGTAAATGTTAGATTCAAACCCTGGCAGCCTGGCTTTAGAGTCTGTGCTCTTATCGCTACACTGACAAAGTATTCACAGATACTTGTCACAGTTTTTGGCACTTTGAAGAAGAGAAGCATTACTATAAGTTCCCCTTAGAATTGGGTATCGGGAGCTCTGTTTATTTTCTCTTTTTCTCATAGTTTGAAAGTTACCAACAAAGACACTTGCTCTGTGAAACAACCACATGACTTCGATGCAGGACTTTTTTCACCTACTTCCTGTGCAAAACAGAAATGACAGGGGACTAAGTTTTACTTTTGAGGCACACTTTTCACCGCCCAGACTGCTGAGGCTGAGGGCTGCTTCAAGGTTTCAAAATAGTACAATCTCTAAGTGGAGCTTGCTACTTAAAATAACATTTTGTCAAAAGACAATAAGGATGTACATTATACTAAGTGCCATTTTGATGTTTCAGTTCTTCATATCCGTGATTTTTGATGTCTTTCTTAGGGCTTATTTTTTTTCTCTTTGCAGCGTGACCGAATTACAAGTTTTAGAAAATCTACTGTCAAAAAAGAAAAACCTCTTATTCAACATCCTATTGATTCTCAAGTTGCGATGAGTGAATTTCCAGCAGCTCAGCCATTATACGATGAACGATCTTTGAATTTGTCAGAAAAGGAAGTACTGGATCTCTTTGAAAAAATGATGGTAAGGTAGACACCCCCCCTTTTTTTTGTAATTTAAAAAATGCATGTGCTTAGAATAGCACTGGGTTTTAAGTAGGTGTGTTTGTATGGGCTGTGTTTATATCATGTAAAGGAGAGACTAGAAACTTGTTGATACAGCAGACCTACTTCAAAAATATCTGTTTTTTGAGCTAAACACTCTTACCCATCTATCTCTAAACACTCTTAACCTTGTATCTCTTCCAAGTATGAGCTCCTAAAAGTGGAGGCTGTCTTATTTACTTTTGTTCTCTAGTATTTAGTAGTCTCTGGTACATCGAATCAGTTTTTCAATTAACTAATTAGTGTTGCTGTTTCCACAAAGCAAAACAGGCCTAAGTCCTCTTTGCTGCATGGAGTATCTTGTTGGGTATATGAAACAGTTTCGAGGGAAGAGGGTATATGAGAAAACAGTGGTGGGGACAGAAAAATTAATTCCTCCAAGTTTGTAAGTCATACAAGCAACATTTCCTAGTATGTGGCTTATATTTTAAAGTTTGTGGTCTAGACCAGAGGTCGGCAAATTTTTGAGACGGAAGAACCGCCAGGGGTCAGCAAACTGCGACTTGCGAGCCACATGCGGCTCTTTGGGAACATACACGTGGCTCTGAAGTAAAATTGAAAATGAAAATAAAACTATCATAGTTTGATTTATAAATTTTTTACAGGACATTATTCACATAATGGTGATTATGTAAAAATATATTTATGGCTCTCGAGTAAGTTTTTTTTTTTTTTTGAGGGCAGTGTCACTGGCCCTCATATGTGGGATCTGAACCAGGGCCACTGGCGTCCCAAGCCAGCTCTTAACCAATGTGCCACTCGGCCGGCCCATAAATATTATATTTTGAGTGTTTAGTAGTTTATGGTAGGAGAGGGGAGAGATGAGGCATTGGGCCATATTATTGGGTTGTCGGAAAAGTCATGGCATGTTTTTTTCTATGTTTTCCATTGCAAAAATGTGTCATGACTTTTCCGGCAACCCAATACATTGGTTTACTTGAGCAGAGCACTGGAGATCCTGCCTCATGTTTCATTCATTTACAGTTCTATCCCACTTATCACTGTACATTTTTTTTAGGGGGGGATGTCTATTTAGCTAAAGTCACAGAGTTTTCAAAGGTCACTTCACCCACACCAAAATAAAAGGTTAAGAGTCACTCTAGACCGTCTCTGCTCATTATGGAGCAGCTTGTCACTACCCCTCTTCCCACCTCCACTATTTCCCTTCTGTGTATAGAAGAGTTAATAGGCTTTCGATAAATAATCCATTGAAAGTTGTTAAATTCCCTTTATCTTTCAACTTGTCCTTGACTATTCCTTCTATCTAGTCAGAGCTGGCATCTGGCTTTCCCCCCTGACCTAAGTCCTGGCATTCCCACCCTCTGGCCCTTCCCCTTAGTCCTGTGGTATCTACCCTTGTATACTCCTTTTCCTGCTGCTTTTTCCATGCCGTCTTCTTTGAACCATCTTTAAACAACCCTTTCTCTTGTGAAATCTATTATCCGCTGCCCTTCCTTGATGGTAATGGCATCTGGCTATCCTTTTGACTTTTCCCTTGCTATTCATTTTGATGATTTCAACTCTTATATCAATAGCCCCATGCTTTCTTGCTCTTAGTTTCTTGATTTTCTAAACTCTGACCTCTGCATCTATATATTTAACTAATTATAGGCATGATTCCACCTTGGATGGACTGTGTCATTCTTTGGAATGGTTCCACCTGTGTAAAACCTTTAATGCTGAAATTCTCTTTAGAAGCTTAATAACCTATGTATGCTACCTCTCCCAGGCTCCTAATTTACAAAGTATGTATTGTGTAGTGGTTAAGAACTTGGACTTTGGGGTCATTCCGACTTGAATTTGACTTCTGGCGCTGCCATTAATCGCATTACCTTGCAAAGATTATATAACCTTTCTACTCTGTATTTTCCTTAACTGCAACAGAGGTTTAAAAGGATCTGCCTCATCTGGTTATCTTTAGGAAGGATTAAAGGAGATGATATCCTTAGAATAGTGCCTGGCATATAAGCTTTCTGTATAAATACCTTTATAAATGTTTGTTGCACTCCCTTTCTTTATCAAACAAAGTTCTGTTCTTTCTTCAGTTGCCAGTATTTCTAGATCACCTAGGTTACCCCTCAGTGTATCCCTTGGATGCCTTATCTTAATCACCCCAACAACGATGATAACAACAGAAACATTCCTTGATTACTGTTAACACTTTTTTCAAATTTTCTTTCTTCTCTTCACTGAAACCTCACTCAAATTGTACTTACCGCTTTAATCTGCTGACCAACTGGTTACTCATTTTTCCAGTACTGAAATAGTTCCTTGAGTTCATCATGGCGTTGCTCTACTCCGATTCCCTGAAGCTTGACCCTTCTGTGCCATCTTTGACTCCATTGGTTTTTGCAGTCACTTCTAATTGCTTGCCAGATCCCATTGTTCTGCTTTGGCAATGACTCTTACATCTGTTTTCCTCAGTTGTTCTCCAGCTGCTTTTGCCCTAGTTTGAACAATATGCCTCTCTAGCAGTTTCTGGTAGGGCTACTAAAATAACCTCCTAACTGGCCTTCCTCCTGTCCGTCAGGTTTTGTTTGTTCTAATCCACTATTGCCCTATTAATGATTCTGAAAGATTCCTTTTCCAAAACTCCAGGTAGGCCCTTAAGTTTTCAGAAAAATCATTTTTTTTTTTTTGAGGGCAGTGTCACTGGCCCTCATATATGGGACCCGAACCGGGGCCGCTGGCTTCCCAAGCCAGTGCTTAACCACTGCGCCACTCAGCCAGCCCAAATCATTTTTTTTTAAATGTCTCTCGCCATTCCCTCAGCTGTGCTCAGAGATGACTATCTCACACCATTACTTTGCTGTTCAGTCTCAGAACTCTTACCCATCTTTTTTCTGTGCTAATGCCCTTGCTGCTTAATTTACTGAGAAAATTGAAGCCATGAGAAGAGGACTTCCACCACCATATATGTCTACTTAACTTTTAGATCTGTGCTTACATAGTTCGTCTGCATGTCACCATAGGTGAACTTTTCATATTCCAATCCTTCCCTTTGTGTATGACGTTCCATCTTTCTCACCTACTCAAGGACATTGCTCCAGTAAATTTCTCCTCTCTTTTTCTGCCATTCCCAGCAGCGTACAAGCAACCTTCTCATTTTACAAAACCTTTTCTTGACCTTACCTCCCTTGCCAGCTACTGCTCTAGTTTTATTCTTCTTTGAAGCAAAACACCTCCCAATAATTTTGTTTATATTCATTGCTTCTGATTTCCCTCCTCTCACTTTCTCTCCTAAACTCCAGCCAGGCTTCCATCCCGCCATTCCATCCAAACTGTTATCAGTGTCACCAGAGATCTCCAAGCTGCTGAACCCCGGGGTCCATTCTCAGCTCTCATCTTAATTGCCCTATTAGCAGCATTTGATGCGGTTGATCGTTCTCTCCCATTTGAAACGCATCCTCCTCTACCCCCAACATTGATTCGGTTCGGTTTACCTCCTATGTCTTTGAGATGCTTGACAAGAAGTAAATGACGTTAAAATCACTGATACAATTTATTATTTGGAATTTCTGGGTAATGATATATTTTGGTGAAACTTTGGTGAAAGCTTAACTAATGAAAGGCGATATTCAAATAGAATCCTATCTTACTCTGATAATTGAAACTCTTGTTATGCCTGAGGATTATATCTATTAATAGCAGTTCTCATTTTACAGGCTTGTAGATGTAGATGATAAGGGATATTGGGCTAAAACTGAACTGACTGCAGGGCATTTTTTAAAAAGCATTATTAACTCTTTTATTTGGTTACTATAGCTCTTATGTAATTACCAATAGCTCATTTTAAAAATCTTTTGATTTTTTTTTTTTGAGGGCAGTGTCACTGGCCCTCATCATATGTGGGACCCGAACCGGGGCCTCTGGCTTCCCAAGCCAGTGCTTAACCCCCGCGCCATTTGGCCAGCCCAAAAATCTTTTGATTTTTAATAGCTAAGTAGAATCCTGGAATGAGTCCAGTTAACTGAAAGATCTGAGTGGTGAGGTCTTAATTTACTAGTGTAGTAATAGATGACGAATGTTTCATTGACTCTGACATCTATCTGTTCTATGTGTTGTATGTCACTTTTCATATTGCGGATACTCAATGAAACAGTTATAGACAGATCTTCTGAGTAATGGTATCAGTGGCTATTATGGACAGATTTAAAGCTCCGAAGTTGAAACACGTCGTTGATTGCTTATGGAGCACATGCCATCTCTTAGTAGTGTGTCTTTAAAAGTTTGTAAACATGAATGTTGTATTTAGAATACAGTGACTGACTATTAATTGGAAACCAGAACCAGGACAAGTGGTCCTTCTATTAAAACTTGGGAGAATGAAAAGCACACTATTTTCTGTATGATTTTTATAATTACCTACATGGGGTAAATTATAATTGCTTTTTAAGATTCCTATTCCCCTGCTCGACCCAGAGTCAGATTTTCAGATTTTCCATAAGTGGGTAAAGGTAGTAGCACAAAAATAACAATACTGCTTCTGTATGTTTGGGGAGTAGCTTTAAAGGATGACTGAACTGTAATAGTATTACGCATTGTCTTGAACCCCAAATTCAAGTCTGAATTAGATTCATATTCATAGCCCTTCTTGTGTTAATCAGATGCCTTTTGAATTGCCTCTAAATAGAAGGCAATTTCAATATAAGGAAATATGATATAAAGCACTTTAAATATAAGAAAAGCAATTGTGCTATAACTGACATTTTTAAGTTCAACATTTTTAAGTTATCATAGCCTTAAAACTTACTGAGAATAATTGAACTGGTTTAGTTTAGTACATTGCGTATACTGCCTAAGGACTATTAATGTTTAATAGTGATAACTTGTTTTTATCTAAACTGAATTAATGCAGCTAGAGGAAAGAGACATGCGGGTGGACACTTGCATTTCCTTTGGAATATTAGTGCTCTTTTTTTGTATGCAATTGTTCTGTTTTGTTGGTGGGGGACAGGGGATTTCCATTTGAAACTTAAAAAAAATAAACAGGTAGAGACATCTTAAAAGATCAAGTTGGCATGGAATTGCTATGAGCTAGCACAGGGATCTATTGAGTGGCGGTCACTGGTGACACTGGATTCATACAAATATGTCAATAAGGACTGTGTTCTAAGGGAATTAAATAGTTTGGTTATATGCAAAAGATGAAGCTAGTGATGATTTATGATTCATTTCTAGGCACACTTCATTTCAACTTCATTTATTAATGACGATGTTTAATATATGATTCCACATGCAAATTTGATGTTTTATACTTTGTTTCTATTCAGCAATTTATATTAATATATTTTGCAGTTTTGGCATAATTTAATGATAGTATAGTTACATGCAATAAATACTAAATTATCTATCCCATATTCCATCTGCTACAACTCTCATAAATAATCCCAAAGCTTTTAATTTTGTTTTCTTACTTTTGCCTTTCATCAAATTAGAGACTATTTAACTTTGAACCTGTGGTGTTGTACTTGAAGCCCAAGTGTAGTTATTCTCCTGGACTGCTGTCATGGGTTTCTTTCTTACCTAACACCTGTTTTATAGGAGTTGGTTAGCTTGGATGAGAAACTTTTAGTGCTCTCAGCATAAATAATTTTTTTTAAAAGATTTTATTGGGGAACCGGTGAAGGGTAATAGCATTGCAGAACTGGGGAAGGGGAACAGACAAGTTGCTGTCTTTTTGTTCTTCAGTCTAGTTGTGGAGAACGTTGCTTCACTGGCCCATGTAGGTATCATCATTGAGCTCTTCTCGGGTGAGGCAGATCGGTCGCCGGCCTTTGGACGGCCGCTCACAGCGGCTCTTGGCAGCTCACACCGTCTGCCGGCTACTCACTGTAGCCTATGGCAGCCCACTGCAGCCGGGGCTGCAGCTATGCCGTCCCTGGGGACTCACAACAGCCCAGCTCCAGGTGGAGCTGTTGTTCACCATCTTAACTATAGAGGGCAGTGTCACTGATCCTCATATATGGGATCCCAATGAGGGCAGCTGGTGTCCCAAGCCAGCTCTTAACGTGCCACTTGGCCGGCCCAGTAATTTTAATTAACGGTTAACTTACCATAAAATATTGGGATACTAGGTCTTCAAATCTATAATAAGCCATGGAAATAGTTTTATCTAGAAATTGTCTAGGTAGCATGATTTCCATTGGTTACATTTCCATTTCCAATATGCTTACTCTGTATCATTAGACTGAGAGAACACCAGTATCATTTCTGGTCAATAGATGTTATTTTCTTAGACTCCTAAGAAAAGCTTAGAAGGAAGAACGAAACTTATCCAGTAAACGGGTCTAAAAGATTATTAAACCTGGGTCACTTTTTTTTTTAGCTGAGCCATCCTGCCACCTGTTGGCGGCTCAACGGCAGCTCAGCTCGGGCTGGGCATCGAACTGCTATTGCTCAGAGCTCAGCTGGCACACTTGAGCAAGCTTTTAACCAACTGAGCCATTCGGCTGGCCCTGGGTCACTCTTTTATTTCTTTACCAAATATAATTGTCACCAAATGTTCCACAACTGAGAGAGTAGTAGGCTAGGAGTCTCATGAAGAGGAATTAAAGGAATTAGGTTTGCAAATTTTTTCTGATTATATAGCTGACTAGCATTACAATTCACTGTCTCTCTTCTTGGTTTGTACATAAAAATGTTTTCTATAATATTTTCACTGTTTGAAAGGTTCTACCAGTGTTGATTGCCATGGATGCATTTTCACAACAATTTATTGATAATGTGTGATGTGCCAGGTCCTACGCTACATGCTAGGGGTACAAAGTTGAATGCAGCACCTTCCTTCCCCCCATATTGCCCAGAATTCAGTCAGTGATATAAGCAAGTATATCCATGATTTCCATGGTACTTGGACAGCTGGGAGTAGGTTACTGTGGGTACTTTACCCACTGCCTTGGGGCTCCAGGAGAAACAGAGACCTATGAATATACTCTGTAACCCAATGTCACTTCTGAACTTTCAGTCTTTATTTATTTTTTTTGAGGGCAGTGTCACTGGCCCTCATATGTAGGACCTGAACCGGGGCTGCTGGCCTCCCAAGCCTGCGCTTAACTACCGTGCCACTCGGCTGGCCCTCAGTCTTTATTTTTTAAAGAATTAAAGGATCCTTAAATTTTGAATGATTTAGTTCATTGAAGCCCAATCCCTTTTATATGTCAGGCAGTGTTCTAAGTTCTGAGGAGAGAGAGCAGAGAGCGACATAAAGAAAATCCCTCTTGTCAGGGAGCTTATGTTCCAATATGGGTGATAGAGCAGAACACAAGGTGTTGGGAGAAAGAAAAAGCGAACGCACATGTCTGTGTCATGGGGAAGTTGGACAACTCTCTACTGAAAGCAGATACTTTATTAGTTCCAGGGCATAGATAGATGACAAAGACACTATTCCTGCCTCTAGGATTTTACTTTGTATGGCTCGCAGGGTAAGAATTGTTTTTATATTTTAAATGCTTGGGAAAAAAATCAAAAGGAGACTGTTTCAGGGCATATGAAAATTATATGAAATTCAATTTTCATAAATAAGGTTTTGTTGAAGCAGCCACGGCCCTTTGTTTACATATCAGTCCATGGCGCCTTTTGTGTTACAAATACAAAATGGAGGAGTTATAAAAAGACCCCCGTGACCTTCAAGGCCTAAACATTTCCTGTCTGGGTATTTATAGAAAAAGTTAGTCAACCTCCAGATTAGTGTGGTAGTCTATACTTTTTGATTTCCTGTCCTGTCAGGGGAAAAGAAAAAAAAACAAACACCTGTGTTTGAGCAAGTAACCCCAGTATATTCTATTTCAAAATTATATGCATATACGTATGTATGTACTAATAATGTACATTATAAAATACCTAGTAAATAATGAGAAAAGCATGAAATGAACAAGATCTTAAAATGATTTTAACTGAGTTTATTTTATTTATTAATGGCACAAAGGCCTTTGCTGTCATGGTTAATAACTTTTTAGTGAGAACAATGTTATCTTTTTATGTCTTGTTAAAACAAAAAGGACAGTAATTAGGTTTAGTTCCCAGATAATTTTATTTTGGTATTTGTTATAGTTGAAATATAAATGTGACAAAGATATGTAGGTTCAAGTGGAAAAAGAACATCGTTAGCAGCACTTATTAAATCATAGTATTAACTTTTCTCAGTCCAATCTATGAATCACGTAAAGGTTTCCTGCTAAACCAATGGCTAGTAAATTTCCATCTTCCTTGATGACAGCCAGTTGTTCTAGCAGTTCATCTGGAGTGTTTCATTTCTGTCTTTTTAAATAAGGGGTTCAAAATGGGCTTTAAAAAACGGGTTTCCACAGAGGTCATCAGAGGCATGGGCTCTTTTCATTTTTCCTTTCCTCATTCTTGTGTGTAGACCCTCATCCCCATTTTTGTCTACTCACGTCCGCTCCAGACATCGTATCTAATGCCAGGAAGAGTGTGGAAAGAGTGAGTCATGCAGGGGTGTAGTATCCTGGCCTAGAAATTGGGTCTGTCAATGTTTGTCTTTTCCAATAGTTACTTTTTTACTAATTGTTAAACTCTCAAGGGGTCATTTGTCTTTCTGTGAATGAGAAATGCCTAAGTCATCCTACATTTTAGCAGTTTTTAAATACTTTATCTTGAGATAACCAGGTACATCTCTGTAAAGTACAACATATTTTCATGTTCACTTCCTATCTCATTTCAAAATATTGTAAATATTCTATATCTGAAATATCTCATTCAGAAACAGAACTGCCTTCTTGACTGTGTAGCACTGTGTGCACTTTGGTTTTAATTTCTTTCTTGCAATGGCTTGAATTTTTCATGTGGGATAGCCTTACTCAGGAGTCCTTCCTACTTGTAGTTTTTTCATTAATATCTTTTTATTAAGTAAATCATTTGTTTTTGTAATATGATTTTGCTATTAGATTATTCGATTCACAACTGAAAGAAAAGTAGTGTACATATTTCGTTATTGAAACAATCCAGTAAATAATATAAGCTGTGTTGTTTAAAAAAAAACAAACAAAACAGCTGTATTTTCATTCAGTTATATGATAAACCTCCCACACTGAGTAATTCTTCTAATACTCTTTTTAGCAAAATTTCATCAATGATTTCTGTGTGTCTTCTAACAGTATCTGTTGACAAAGGAATATGTTGTAGTTTACTGTCACATTGTTTTGCATATATTACTTCAGCTGCTTCTACCAAGTGTTAGACCTTTGTCTTTTGCTGTTGATTGGGTTTGAAATGGTCTGCCAATTTGAGGTGGCTTTATACTATCATTAGCTAATAATACTTTTTGGTACAATATGCACATAAAGTGAGAGTCATCCTTGATAATTGATATCCATTCATATTTCAGTGTTACGTTAATCATTTCTAATCTTGTGGGATCAGCTGCTTATTAATCTTAGATTTTCATTATTTTTTTTACCATATTATATGACTGATGAAAGGCTCAGACTTATGAGTAGGAGATAGCTTTTTCTTGTTCCCTTGTGCTTGCATTATTGGTATTATCCTATTATCCTCAATCTGTTGTCTTTGCAGGAAGTTTTTAAAGCCACATTTCCATTTTGCTGGGTTTTTTTTTGAGGGTTGGTTTAGTTAAAACTCGGTAAAATAGCCTATAAATCCACCTAACTAGGTACATGTCAACTGTAGTATGCTGCAGTACACTGAACAAATACGCTTTGTGAATATCCCACACTTCCCCTAAGATACCTCGTGTACCAGTTGGACTTATGGATCCAGTGAGGGCTCCAGCATTCATCTCATGTTAAATATTAAAACTTATTTTCTTGTATTTTTGGATAAAAATAAATATTTCACAAATTGCAGTGGATCTTTTATGTAATCTCTTGACTCAGGAAACCACTGGTTGAATGTTGAGCTCAGGACTAAGGGTTATGGGAAAGTGAAAATAATATTTTTGTTTTTCTAATATTTAAATATATGTTCTAAATTTAGGTGTTCAAAGTTGGATCCCCCCAACAGGACCCGAAAGCAGAATTAGTGAAGAGTTTTTATGCCAGTAACAGTCATTTAATACCATGCTCTTTTTCTGCTTTTGGCTCCATATCATTTGTAGAGATAATATATGTGGACAATTTTTTCCTTTAACTTGGTTTTCCTCCAGAGCTTCTATACATTATGTCGCTATAGGCTATATAGGTAAAGTTAACTGGATCTTTTGAAAACATGCAGTAGTTATTTAGTGCCAGGTAGAATTGGTCAGTTATCTAATGTAGAGAATCCATGATACTTTAATTGGAATTTTAGAAAAAAAAATGTTCTATCCTTTCTTGTTCACAGAATCCAGAGGAATCATGGAACCTATCTTAAGGAAAGAATAAATTAAACAAATACTGTAAAAATCCATTAATTTATAACCTTAAATTAATTGAACATAACTACATATAATCATTGTCATCGTAGGGCATATTTTTAAGTACTAGGGTATTTATTGGGTTATTCTCTTAGAGGTACAGGTCCCTCTCAACATAGAAGTTAAAGAATACTTGAATAATTCCTATTGAGAAGCAGAAGGAACAGCACAAGCATTTGATGGTGAAGTCAAGTTCAAATTTTAAACCAGCAGGTGGAAAATCCAGTCTTAAACTGGGATCAAGACGTGTTGCAGAAACAGAAACAATTTAAAGCAAATATGATACATATATTCATAGCAAATTTATATAAAGAAGGAACAAGTATTCTCTTTTATAGGAAAGGAAGGGGTGTAATAACTTAAAAGGTTGACATTTAGCTTTCACAAAGCAAAACAGTAAAACAGTGGAAGTGTTAGAAAATGGTGTTAGAAGACGAAAAGAAAGCTTTAAAAATTATATTGTCTCTGTTTAAAGATTTATGGGGGAAGAGAGGGAGAATTAATGAATAAGTGAATGAATAAATAAATATAGAGAGGGAGCCGAAAAAAAAAATATATATATATACACATTTTAAGAAAGGAAACCTATATTAAAATAATAATATTCATTATATACCAGTAACAGAAGATGGATACAAGTTATGTTTGACTTTTGCAATTACAAGAGGTGCTCAAAGTAGTTACCATCAGCGTCCAGACACTTCTGATTATGGCAAACTACTGCTTGAGCAACGTTGACCAAAGTGTCCACATGTACACATTTTTTGATACAAATGAATGAATAGGCATCTGGTTCAACTTTTAACCTCCTCCTTTGACTCTGTTCTCCTATAGCTCCTCAGTGATAACTTTAAGAATAGAATGTTTGTTTGCTTTTTTTAAAGAGGGCAGTGTCACTGGCCCTCACATGTGGTATCTGAACCGTGGCCGCAGGCGTCCCAAGCCAGCTCCCAACCACCGCGCCACTCGGCTGGCCCAAGGTTGTTTTTTCCTTTTTTTAAATTTTTTTTTAAGCTGAGCTATCCTGCCACCTGTTGGCAGCTCAGCGGCAGCTCAGCTTGGGCTGGGCATCGAACTGCTCTTGCTCAAAGCTCAGCTCGCACTCTTGAACGAGCTCTTAACCAACTGAGCCGAGTGGCCTAAGAATACAATGTTTATTTGCTGTAGAAGTGAAGGAATTTGTCTATAATGGGAAAATTACATCATGGCACATGTAGAAGGAGAAAAAATGGTTTAGTATTTATAAATATGGCTTTAAAATATAAATGAAAAACTAGACTTCAAACATTTTTTTTTAAAGATTTCATTGGGGAATTGGGGGAGGGGAACAGCCAAGTTGTCCTTCAATCTTAGTAGTGGAGGACACAGCAAGCTCAGTTCCAAGTCCAGTCGTGCTACTCAGCTCAAGGTGCTGTGTTCCATTAGTTGCAGGTGGGCGTAGCCACCATCTCATGTGGGAGTCGAACGAGCAGCCTTGTTGTTAAGAGTGGGTGCTTTATCCACAGAACCATCCAGGCGGCAGGCAGCTCAGCTCAAGGTGCCCAGTTCACTCTTTAGTTGTGGGGGGTGGGCATAGCCCACCATTCAAACCAGCAGCTTTGTTGTTAGGAGCTTGTGCTCTCACCAGCTGAGCCATCCTACCACCTGTTGGCAGCTTAGCGGTAGATCAGCTTGGGGCGCAGCATCACTGGCCCATGTGGGAATCAAACCAGGAGCCCTGTTGCTCAGAGCTCGCACTCAGCCGGCCCTGAAACATGTTTTTAAAACTGCAAAATACTGGGGCAGCTGGTTAGCTCAGGTTATTAGAGCGCAGGCTAATAACGACAAGGTTGCCAGTTGGATTCCCACTATGGGTCAAGGAGCTGTGCTTTCCACAACTAGATTGAAGACAGCTACTTGACTTGGAGCTTGATGGGTCCTGGAGAAACACACTGTTCCCCAATAAAATTTCTTAAAAAGGAAACCCCACAAAATATTATTTTCTTCTTGTGTTGTAGGAGTACTAACTAAATGTTAGCTAACTAAAAGCTTGCTTTTGTGTTTTGAGTACTATAAAAACTTTGTGTTTAGAAGTAGTTTCACATTCAATTAGATTATTTAGAAAATATTAAATGATGAGTATTCTATTTAGTTTTATGATTGTATTCTAAAGCTGGGGTTAATGATTTGGAAGTATTAGCTGCCTAATTAGCAGTATACTTCTTTATGGTCTTTTCTGTTGATGTGAATGGTACGCATTCCCAGTCAACCTGTGCACCAAATTTATAGGTATAAAAAATGTTCGTGGCTACAAAGCAAATTAAAATATTTAGAGAAAACGTCCTAAATATCCCATTGGTTCAACAAATATTTATTCAATGCTTGGTGCATTCCAGGAACTGTGCTCTTTGCTGGGAATACAAAGATAAAAAATACCCAGTTTCTGTTCTCAGTTAGCTTATAGTTTAGGGGAGATGGACTTAACAGACAGTATCAAAGTAAGTGTTGCAGTATAGGAATTCATATGGTAGAATAGAATGAGGAGAGAGCCATTTCTAAATGAGGTGTTTTGGGGGAAATCTGAAGAATTAGTGGAAATTGGGCCGGCTCAGTAGCACGGTGGTTAAGCACTGGCTTGGGAAGCCAGCGGCCCTGGTTCTGGTCCCACATATGAGGGCCAGTGACACTGCCCTCCAAAAAAACCAAACAGAATTAGTGGAAATATAAGTTAACCATATTTGGATTTGGGTGGGGTGGGGTGGGATGAGTTGGGATGGGGCTTGATAGAGGGAAAGGGTGGTGAGGACAACAGCATTCTAGGCAGAGAGAACAGCATCATGCACAAAGTTAATGGCAGTGTGTAATGGCATAGTGTACGTAGAAAAACTATAAACAACCTTGCACGATAAAACTTAAGGGGTAAGATCAAAAGTGGTTAAAAAAAAAGTGAGACTGAGGAGGTGATGATAACACTAATAGCTAGCATTTTTTTATATCACTAGACACATTTTATTTTTTATTTATTAATTTTTAAATTGGGGAACAGTGTGTTTTTCCAGGACCCATCAGCTCCAAGTCAAGTAGTTGTCTTCAATCTAGTTGTGGAGGGTGCATCTCAGTGGCCCATGTGGGGATCAAACCGGCAATCTTGGCGTTATGAGCACTAACCAACTGAGCTAACCTGCCACCCCAATAGCTAGTATATTTGAAGGCCAGTTAAATATACCAAGCCTGATGTGCATGATCACGGTTAATCTTCACAGCATCCCCTGAGGTCTATAATCTCATATTCCCCTTAATGTCATGCCTACCTCCATACAAAATGATTCTACTCTGATGGAACTATCTTAGCAGTGTATGCCATTAAAAATTGAATGGAGGTACATTGTAATGTAGAAATGTCACTGGAAGCAAACTCTCTACCGAGAGATGGCCAAAGGATGGCACAACCACACTCAGGCCAGGCTGTGAAGTTTACAAATACAGTCTTGTCAGTGTTGATTCTACCGGGGTGATGAAGATTTATGTTAACCACGTTTGCAGGGACTGGAGGCCTGACCTCTGCACTGTACATCTGAAGCTGCCGCTGATTAATATTAGATGTTGACTATAATGTAACACATATATAGTCATGGGATGTGGAATATAGTGTAGGGATGGAGTCAATGGAATTGTAATAGATATGTATGATATCGAGGGTGGGGGCAGTGGAGGGGGAGGGGTGAGTCACTTTGTAAGGGGTGAAAAGGATAACTGTTGCATTGTTTTGTACATCTGAAACTAATAATAAAAATAATAATAATAAAAACAAAAAACCCAAAAACCATTGGACTGAAATGAAGTCCGATTAAGGAGCTGTTTCTATCTGAACACCACTTGGTCAAACTGGCGTGATGCAAAAGATGGGCTGCTGCCATCAACTCCATAACCACATCACCTCTGTTGCCACCCATGCCAGCGAAATGGATGGCTTACTTGTGGCCTGCCTCCTTATATAGTTCATTTCTAAGTCTACACCTATATAAATGCATTTCATTGATGGAAACTAAGCCACTGGCCTGTACTCTTGTTATAAGGGAGACTGGCAAATTTGGTTTTTATAGATTCTTGTTTAGGTGGGACTGACACTGTAAGGGTGTATTAAAATGTGGAGGCCAGGTTTAAATGGTGTTGGGGAGCCAAAGAACTGCAGACCTCTCTGGTCTCCTACTCTCCCTGCTTTCGCTCAGATTTTTCTCGTTCTTCAAGACCCAAATCCTCATGAAGACTTCCCTTTTTTGTTTTTGTTTGTTTGTTTTTCCTGCCTTCAAAAATATTTATCACATCCTGTGTTTATCAAAGGCTTTTGAAACATGTAGAAAATAAGTAAGAAATATCCCAATGAATGAAACATACCAAATGTCAGTAATAAGCAAGACACATTCCTTTGGGAAATGGCTGTTAAAAAAAAAAATCCAGTCTATATATGCAAAGTAAAGCAAGGAAATTGAGTCTTTCTTTTTTACCTCTTTAAAAATCCATTTTTCCTAAAATATTCCACACAATTGGAAGTGAAGGACCAAAAAGTGAAGAGAGGGATGGGAGAGGGAGGCAACACACAGCATTAACACAGAAAGTAAAATTGTACAAACGTCAACAGTTTATAAGAGACCAGGGTCATGCTTGAAGAAAGTCACCATTCTGCAAGTGAGGGAGTTTGAATTGCTGCCTGGAGATCAGTGAAGAGCAATTCACTGCCTTGGAGCAATTCCCCTCCGCACTCCATATCCTGCTTTCTGCACCAGGCCTCCACCCAGCCTACCTGGAGGGCCTCCAGGTCCACGCAGGCAGGTATTTCACTAGTTCCTTTCCAGGCAGCTCAAGTCTTCTTCTCTTCCACATTTAGTTGGATCTCACCTCTGAACATGAAGGTCCTGTTGCTAAGGACTTTCTGAACAGACTCAGAATCATCAAACACAAAACCAAAATTGGGTAATTTCCCACCACTGTTAATGCGCAGCTCAACCACATTCCCATATCCCCCCCCCCCGCCGTTGTTATCAGTCCAGTTGTGGAGGACGTCACTTCACTGGCCCATGTTGGTATTATGATCATTGTGCTCTACCTGGCCGAGGCGGTCAGTTGCTGGCCATTGGACGGCTGCTCATGGCAGCTCACTGTAGCTCACCGCAGCATGCAGCAGCTCATGCCATCTGCCAGCCACTCATGCAGCCCAGCTCCAGGTTGAGCCATTGTTCACAATCTTAGGTGTAGAGGGTGCAGCTCACTGGCCCCTGTGGGAATCGAACCGGGGCCTCTGGCTTCCCAAGCCAGCGCTTAACCACCGCGCAACTCGGCCGGCCCCCATTAGTTGTCTTTTGATGTTGCTTTCTGAAGCATAGTCATTTCCAACTTGATGACCCCCAAGAGAGTCTTAATGTTTTGCAAGAGTTAACGTGTTTGAAAATGAAAAAAAAAAATTGTCTAGTGAAACTTATGTGTGTGTCTATCACAAAATAAAGGAAGATTCTCAACCAAATTAAAGCCTATTGAACTTCAAAACTGAGTTCTTGTAAATGAATATTTTTCCCTTCAATGAGGGATTTTTATTATCCCAGTGTAGCTAACTATATTTGTCATGGTTTTTTTTTTTTTTTTGAGGGCAGGGTCACTGGCCCTCACATGTGGGACCCAAACCGGGGCCGCTGGCTTCCCTCCCAAGCCAGCACTTAACCACCGCATCCCTCGGCTGGGCCTATCATGTTTTTTGTGTTTTTTTTTTCCCCTCCCAAATCCAGCAATTTCTCATGAATTTTTCCTCAGTGACATATTATGGTCTTATATTTCTTGTTAATTTGCAAATCATATTTGCTCTTGTAGATAATAATGATCCTAAGGGAACATATACCAAATAGTAACATGTGTATTTGTTATTTATTTATTTTATTTTATTTATTTTTGCTATTAGGGTAAATAAATAGCATTGCTATATGATGTGTATCTGCGCTATAAACTGCCAATTTATTTTGTGGAATTGTTAAAACAATTTTTTTCTTTCTGCTCATTATTTGACTAGGTAGAGGTATGAACCATGAATATATGGTAAATTTTTACCAGATTATGATATCTAGTGTGGAAAATAATAATTAAGGACCCACAAAAAATGATTGTTATTAGTTACAGCATGACTTACTAATTTAAGACAGAATATTAATATTTATTAATCACTTTTGAAACTCTTAAGCAGAAATTTACTAATGCTCATAATAAATGTTCTTTCTAACAGGAGGACATGAATCTTAATGAAGAACGAAAAGCTCCTTTACGAAACAAAGATTTTATCACGAAGCGTGAGATGGTTGTCCAGTATATTTCTGCTACAGCAAAATCTGTAAGTATTGAGTCTTTCCTGGCAGCAAAATAATGGGCTTAGCATTATCTGCTTAAAAAGAAACTAACCTCAGATCTTCATGTTCTTGCCTCAGTGTACTCATATAGACTATTCAGAAAAAAATTATACATATATTTTTACACATTTAGTATGTTTCCAAGCCTAATCATCAGAGAGACTTCCATTATTATAAACAAGACAGACTAAAGATAGAAGACAGTTGAGTTAATTCAATAAGTTTTGGGGCAGAGATTTTGTGCACTTACTAACAATTGACAGCAATTTGCAGGTATTCCACTTAATGTACAGTTTGTTCTATGACAGTTTTGGATTTTGAGGGAGAAGACACAAATATAGCCTAGTCATAAGCTTTAAGTTTACATTAGAGCTACATGTCTGGTGTCTGCATGCACAATATTTTAGCAATATTTTTAATATGCAGTTTTGCTAGATTTTTTCATTATTTTATGTGATGCTAACTATGTAAGCTGCCTCATAATTGTTATTGTACAGCTTAATTTGATATAAAGAAAGTTGCCTAATAGGAACTTTAATAAAATCTGTGTGAGTCTCAAAAGATTTGAAAGTAGTGTCCATTGAAAAGACTTATCAGCAGGAAAAACTTAGAGTTTTAATGGAGTATGTTGCTTTTCTCACATGCTAACTAAGGTGCTTCCACAAATACTCTCGCTGTTTGATTTTTTTTTTTTTTTGGTAAAAGTATTTTTGAAATGGGGAAATGTATTGATAACATTTCTGTAAAAAAAGGCTTTTCACCATCTAGAGTTCATAAAATCACTTTGCATATTTTAAATTTAAAAAGTTGACCAGTAAATAAAAATTGCTCCTCATTGGAAAAATGTATTCTAAAATTATTTGGCTATCCTATTAATGCTATTTCAGTACTGTAATCACAGTGGCAATTCCTGATGTGTTTTGCCCTGACTTATACGATCATATTGATTCCATATTGTACTTTAAGCAAGCTGAATGTGAATGCTAAACTATTTAAACATAACGCATTGCAGCTCTGCCAGAGCAGAGCAACAGAATGTTTTTTAATTTGCTCCTGGTATCCAAAGGCAGAAATATGTTTTGAGTGATAAGTGAAATTTGCCATGAGCGTTGTTTTCAATAGAATTAGGTGATGCATAGGGTTTTACTTTGAAATTCTGATGAATCTCTTCTCATTTTTGCACTGAACTTATTGTTCACAGTGAAATGCTTTAGGAAAATGCAGGGTGTACAATTCAGTGTTATTTTTTCAAATACCTAAAGGCAAATACAATAGTGAATCTATATAACTAAATCTGAGTGCAAAGTACAGATAATAATATATGAATAATCATGTAGTGGTTGTTTTTTCTTTTTGAGGGCAATGACACTGGCCCTCATATGTGGAATCCGAACCGGGGCCACTGGCGTCCCAAGCCGGCGCTTAACCACTCGGCTGGCCCCAATCATATAGTGTTTTTAATGACATGATTTTGGTAGTGTTTCTGGCTCATTTGTTGTTTTTGTTTTTGTAAGTGGAACTGAATAATGGAGATTGTATGAAGCTCTTCTTAACCTTTTGATATTCACTCTATTGCTATATGCTATATAGAACTTGTTTTCATTGTCACATTAGTTCCTCTTCAAGTGACCAAAGAAATGTACACTTTAAGTTGTATGTTCATTTTTCAGATTAAAATACTAATATTTGGCTACATGTGGGCTGAGCTCTCTTGAATTGCTTTTTTCCAAAAATGGAAATTGAATGTTTCTCAAAAAAAGTGAAAATTCTGTTTATTTGCCTCAAAATCAGTACTGTCACTATTTAGTGTATGACCTTTGTTTCATTCATCGTACATATGAGCACCTGACTAATGAAAGATGTGTACACTACTTTCATTAGAGATCCAAGATTATATATTTTATTTACTGTATTTTGCCGTGTACAGTGTGCACTTGAGGGAAAAATAAGGATGTGCATTATTCATGGTAGCACTAATTTCATATCTATATAAATGTTTTTAATTCTTTTATTTATATTTATGAGTTAAAAGTGTAAGTCTAGAAATCAATAACGATATTCGTATGCAAAATAATACCCCAGAATATGATAATTGGTTTTGTTGAACTTGTGCTAACTTGCAACTGCGAAGAGTTCTTGGCCTTCTATGATGCGTAAATATCATAAATTTGTTACTGGTACATAAAATTTCTTGTACCATAATATGTTAGAAAAAAATGCTAAAATTCCTTTACAATACAAAAAACAAGTACCTAAATGTAAACAAATAAAAATTTGAATTAAAAAATTAAAATGAAACTTTTTATTCCTCTGAACGTTTGGGCCAGAAACATGGGTGCACATTATACATGGGAGTGCATTATACATGGCAAAATACGGTACTAATGTTTTTCATGGAGTGAATATTATGATGAAAGAAAGCCTGTTGATAAGCATCTTTTAAAGCTGTCTCACCTTGGGGGAGACATTAATTAGTACTGTGTCTTCTGTTGTTAAAGCAGAGAAAAACGTTATGTAATTCCCCCTTTGAAGGTGAGAGCGATGCCATTCAGTAACATATAATCCTCTTTTGACCTCTTCATGATTATGATAGTAAACTGCATAAATTATAACTTAACGTATGGCTGTTTACCTATGTGTAACCAAGGTTTCCATCCTACTTGTGTATCTTAAACTTTTTTTATGCTTGCTTTTTCATATATCGATATACTGATTTAAAGTGTGTCACCATTTAAAGTAGGTATGATTGTAAACACTTCTTTATGAAAACACTTTGTAAGTCGTCAAAATTTTCATCTTGAAGTAAAAACAAAGTTAAGGGCTAGAGTCCCTGGTGGAAAAATGTTTTATAGTCACATGTAAAACATGAGAATTATAGTTAAATTTAAACATGAGTTGTGCATTTCCCCCTTTAGTATCACGTTAGTTAGTTTGTATGGAATTGAAAAACAAAAGATGAGCTCAATAAGAAATATCCATCCTCCTCCTGGGTTCCTGGGTAAGGACGGTAAAGCAAGATGAAAGTATACACAGGTAAATGCTCAGAGCCTGTTTCTAGTGCAAAGGGAAAGTGTCTTGTTATGTAATCACCTTTGCTAAAATTAGCATGGAGTTAGAGAATATAAAGGAAATGAAAAGATAATAAAGTAAACGATTGCTTCGCTTTTCCTTCTTAAAGTCCCACAATAGACAATGTTAAATTGTGTGAATGTTAAAGGAAAAAGTAGCTTGAGTAGCTCTGTCAGTGATGAATGAACTTTAAATAAGGGAGTGGAGAAGAACCTCTTCTCTTGCCAAGCTGGGCTTGTTCGCCCATTGTAGCAAGCGTAGTTCTGGACCTGACCTAGGGTAGTTGGCACACGTCAATCATTTGGCCACAAATAATCTACAAGAGTCTATCTTTTCAAAGCACTAACATATTTTAAGAAATAGGAAACCAAGCTCTGTGAATATTGCACATGCTGTTATACTGATTCACAATCTTGAAAGAAGCACAATACATCAGTAATTTAGAAGGCATCTTGCATGTTATATCAGTACAGCCTATACAAACCATTACGAGGAAAAAGTAGTCACTGAAATTGTAACGTTAGTTTGGCACATGCCATTGTCTTCATCAGAATATTAAGAAACGAGTTTATTTCTAACTTAAATCACAATCTTTGAAGTTGAAATGTTAAAATACGTAAAATTATATTTTTGAAGACACACGAGCCACTGAAATCTATCATTGATTTAAAAATCTCAATAGGAAATAATTTAAAATAGTGATATCAGATACATCTATAGATTTTTTTTAGATTGACCCATATACTAAGCAGTTAAAGTTGTAGTATATCTATGTGTGTATTTGTATACATATATTATGGCTTTGCTTTTGACATTATCAGACAGTTTCTTTCTCAGGTCTTCTTTTCCAGGCATGGTCTGGGTTTGGTGAAACCATTGAACCCAGACATGTCCAGACCAGCTTTTCTGAGCTTCCCTTTGCCATTCTAATCTGTTTGCTGTATGTCCTTCAGCTAAATGCAATCATTTTGCAATCCAAATGAATCATTAAATGGGCCATATTCTGATACTTTCACTGGATAGAGACCTGCCTTAATTGTTAAGACAGGCTCACATTCTCTTTTTAGTCTCATGTCTGTGCTAAATAAACAAGGGACAAATAAGACCTCTGTCTTTTTGGTGGGAGGAAATCATTTAGGTCAATCGCATATCTTTCAATTCAGAAGACTATTAATGGCACCAAAGAGGCTTCTGTTCAACTCGATAATCACTGCCTGTAAATGGTCTGTAGAGTGAGTATCTTACGAAAGCTGCTTCTCCATTTGGAGATTCATGGGTTCCTCTGAAATCATTACTTGGAAACTGTCATGTTTTTGTATCTTGTGGTGTCCTGTTCAACTTAGGATTCTTACTGGGATTTCAGTTACATTTGATTTTTATTTTTAAAGTACTAGCTGAAAAATAGAACACATCTTGATAGTAACTGCTAGATTCATGGTTTTAGATTATGGATTACCTCTGTTTTGGACATTGCTTGATGTTCAAGTGCAAGAATCTGATAACAATGCTTTGATTTATATTTGGATTTTGCCATAAAATTATGTTTAAGACTGGTTTTACTTCTGGCTTTTTAAAACAAAGTTCTGCCCCTCAGAAATTCTCTTATCCATTGGGAAAAGCTCAATGGAAGTTGTGATTTTGAACTGTTTCCTCCTTACGAATTTCTGCATGTTCAGATATAAAATGCTTCTTTGTCTTCACATTATGTAGAAAAAACTCTGATCTTATAATAGAATGCTAGGATGACCTAGAAAACTAGAATCACAAGCAATCTATTTTCTTTTTAATTTTCCAGTATAATACAAAACAAGGTTATAAACCTCACATTTATAGCAATATAAAATATTTTAGTTTTCAACCTAAAGTTCATTTCTTAACTTAGTGCATGTCTTTAAATGCAACATTTATACTCTAAAATACCTCATTTCAACCTTAATAGTATACCTGTTGTACTATTAAAGAAAGAAAAAAACAGTATTTGGAAAAAGATGAAGTTTCTACTGATAATTTTTTTGAGGGGCTTTGTGGGCTGGTAAAAATATCTGATGCCTAATTAACACTTAATCTTTCATTACTTGATATTTAGATTGCATTATATGAGAATCCCATTACAATACATTTTAAAAAGTCCTCAAATAGTGATAATCTTTTATTTGGAAATCTTTATTCCACAGACTATCGAAACGTGGTAGAAATTAATACTGATATATTCGTTTTAGTCTCTAGATCTAAAGTGTTAAAAGCGTACATAGGGTTAGCTATTTACTAATTTACTAAACATTTCTGTGAAAAGCTTCTAATTACTAATACTGTTGCTGTTTGTTTTTCTTTGTTTTTTTTTTTTTACACCATAACCACTCTCCGTTGACCACTGCATGCAGATAGTTGGAAGTAAAGTTACGGTGAGTACAAAAGATGTGTTTTCCCCTTAGATGTGAATTTGTGTGTTTGGGAATTTTGCCTATATTGTCATATTTTCTATGTTTGGTTCTTTTGGCACATATTTTGCCAAAGCAGTGAGATGAATGTTAAGACCGGATGATTAGTACTTAGCTGTGCGAAGTATTTTTCTTGTGGTTTTGGAAATGTTTTAGAACTAGAACATGCTTTTCTATTTTGTCTTTCTAAAAGTTTTACATTTTTTTGTTGTTGTTTTATTTTAGAATTGTGCTTGTGTCCATCTTTATGATTCTGACGAAATTGCATGTTTTACCTCAGTTTCTCTGGATGACAAGGAGAGGCTCCTAACGTGTTGGTTTATGCTAACAGGAATTCTTATTAAAATATCTCACATTGATTTTCGTCTCACTGTGCACATAGGGTAATGAAAACAACTCTGATGTTCAGTCCGGAGGCCTGGGTGCTTGTCTTTGTTGTGTGCTACTAATGGGCTCTGTGACTTTGGGCAAGTCATGTAATTTCTCTGAGGTTCAGTGATTAAATGGATGAATTGAAGTGATTGGCTTACATTATCTTTTAAGACTTCTTTCTGTTGCTGTCTTTGAAAGGTTTAAAATTCAAGGCACTGTATTTCAGTGCCATAATTACATGATACACTACTACATAATACACTGAAATGGCCTGTATTGTACTTGAGAGCTATTTGTAATTCTTGCCTTCATGACTGAGGAGTCTGCATTTAGAGAACAGGGCAGGAAGCATCTTTAATATCACCAAGTACCGTGGTATCTAGAATAATGAATGTATTTTAATATTTGTTTTGCTTTAAAAATTGATTTCTTATTTATTTCTTTTTTTTTACCTTTTATTGCGAAACAGTGTGTTTTTTCAGGACCCATCAGCTCCAAGTCAAGTACTAATTTTAATCTAGCTGTGGGGGGGTGCAGTTCTGTGGCCCATGTGGGGATCAAACCAGCAACCTTGGTGCTAAGAGCACTGCTGTCCAACCACCTGCCTCCCCAGATTTCTCCTTTTTTTGTAATTCATATGACATCTAGGAGAAAAAAAAAGCCATCAGTCTTTCAGGATAATTTCAAAAGTCAGCAAATATTTCTCTAATGCTTGTTATGTGCCAAAAACTGTGCTAGGTGCACTGATGCCTGGAAAATGAGATAAGACCTTATAGTTTCAATAATACATGTTGAAATAATCAAACCTTAAATTGTGCATGCTGATTGTAAGTGGACAACAGGTGCTCGAAGAATGGTGTTCTGTTTGGCATCGCTTCATTATATTGGGTTGTCGGAAAAGTCATGATGCATTTTTGCAATGAAAAACAGAAAAAATAATGTCATGACTTTTCTGACAATCAAATAACAGTGATGAGATGCCCCCAGGAAATTAACTGTTGTTTATATCAATTAGCCTGTGGTAAAACTGGTTTCATGATATGTCCTTTCGCTTCACGTCACAGTTTCTGAGAGCCTATATCTACAACATTAAGTGAGAACTTACTGTAATAGGAATTCATAAGCAGGAGAGAGAAGTAGGGTTAGAGTAATTAGAGAAAACTCCATGGAAATTTATGGATTTAAACTGGCTTTCAGGAATAGTTAGTTTACAATGGCTGGGATTTGACAAGGGAGAGGAGACTACTGAGAAGCTTCCAGATTAGGGAAGTAATATTCAATGCAAAGGTTTGGAGACAACCAAATCCTGTGGGGGCGGGGTAGGGGAGAGGGAAGCTAGGGATGAAGCGAGTTTGCTGGAACAAAGAATGTATATTGGGAAGATTAAAAAAAAATCAAGTTGAAAGAGGATCTAGAAGTCCAGGCAGAAGATCAGAAATTAGTTTGAGCAAGGAATGGCCTGATGGAAGCAGGATTTAAGAAAAATAAATTTAATAGTCGTAGGTAGGCTACATTAGGCGATTGGTTCTCAAACTTGAAAGTGTATCAACATGCAATTTTTGTCCCTTGAGGTATCTGGGATAGGGCCAAGAAGTCTGTATTTTTAAGCAAGCCCCACAGCAGATTCTGTTAAGGTAGGCTGAGGAGCACATTTTGAGAAATACTGGATTAGGATGGAGCCATTTGTTGGGGTGGGGGTAGGGGGATCTACCTCCTAGGGGGTAGGAGACCTGTGTGTGAGTCAGTGAGGACTGGTATTAAACTGGAGGCTGTGTGTGGAGGGGCAGGGATAAATCATGGAGTTGTGGGTGATAAAGGAATCTTGAGCTTATACTAATGTGGGCTGGAGCTGGCCTATATCTCTGATCTGGGCTCCATAAGCAGTCCAGTGCCCTGTGCCAGAAGCCAGTGAAATATTACCATTTTGTCCACCTCTAGTTGCCAACTTCTGTTGATTATTTCTTCTAAATAACTCTCAATTCCCTCCCCTCATAAGCCACTCCGTGGGTCCCTTAGTTCAGACTCATCATTAAATACTATGCACCGTGGTTGCCCTGGCCTCCTGGGTAGTCTCCTCGTCTATGGTCTCTCACCTCGCTCATGCACATTGTCCGCTGTGGCCGGAGATCACGCGTTTCCCTCTCACACCTTCATGTGGCTCCCTGTTGCCCTTTGTGATCTCAGCCCTGCCTCCTTTTCTAATTTCCTTTCCAGCTGCATTCTTACATGTGCTTGTCCTCTCTCTGTACAGGAGCACTTGGCAATCCCTCAGCATCCTACTCCTTAATACCTCTAAGCCAGGCATATTCTGTTTGAGCTAGAACGCCCTTTTTCTTTTTTAGTGTGCCCAGTAAGCTCCGAAATATCCATCAACATTAAGCTTCATGTCATTCTTAAAAGGAGAACCTGTCCTGGGTAACTCCTTCCGTCCCGTAGCACTGTGTATATAGCTGTGTTATAATATTGAGCATATTTTTTGTTTTTAAAGATTTTATTGGGGAGTTGGGGGAGGGGAACAGCATTGGGGAATTGGGGAAGGGGAACAGACAAGTTGCTGTCCTTTTGTTCTTCAGTCTAGTTGCAGAGGACGTTGCTTCACTGGCCCATGTTGGTATCCTCATTGCGCTCTTCCCGGATGAGGCAGATCGGCTGCCGGCCTTTGGATGGTCCCTCACCGCAGCTTTTGGCAGCTCACGCTGGCTGCCGGCCACTCACTGCAGCCCATTGCAGCCCACTGCAGCAGGGGCTGCTGCCACGCTGTCCTGCAGACTCACAGCAGCCCAGCTCCAGGTGGAGCTGTTGTTCACCATCTTAGCTGTAGAGGGCAGTGTCACCGGCCCTCATATGTGGGATCCGAACTGGGGCTGCTGGTGTCCCAAACCAGCTCTTAACTAATGCGCAACTCGGCTGGCTCTATTGAACATATTTTAATAAATCATTTATATGGCTTTCTTCGCCAATGAACATAGCTACTGCTCGCAAAATGCTAGGTGCAATGGGGAAGATAGCCAGGTTAAAACAAGAAAGGCAGGGCCTACAGATGCCACGTAGTACAAGGTGCAAAATGGCAGGCTAACAGGCTGTATGTGTTTCATGCAAAAGTTTCATCTTGCCCTAGAGGTTTGAAAGACAATATAATGAGATAGCTGTTGTGATGGACGTGCAATATAAACTAGTTCAGACCGGCTGTCTTATCTGTGACCTGCTTCTCACATTGGAGTTTGCAAATCCTGCAGTAAAGGGAGGAAAATAGGAATCAGCTTCTAGAGGAAGTGATGAGGGATTAGTTACACAGTTTAGGCGGCAGGGGTGCTGTGCCTTAAGGGGAAAGATGTTTTTTGTTGTTTTCGAGACTAGACACAGGAGTGCAAACACAGTATTTAAAAATCACTGGTGAAAGTCAGGTACAAAAGGGCTTATTTTTCATGGTCTCATTAATCTTCAAAAGATGGAAAGTGTTTGCTCATTGATAAAATGGGCAGATAAGAACTTCATTGAAGCTTTCCAGATAGAAGAAATTCTACGATAACAATTTTAAGAATTATTGTTGCCTGGGAACTACATACGTTGGTCAAAAAATGAGTGATGTAGAATAGAAGCCACATTGAAATTGGAAAGATGAGATATGTAATAAACTAGGTCTGCATGACCCTGCCTTTTGTCTATGTGGTGCTGATTAGAAGTAGAAGTGGAGGCTTTTGAGCCCACCCTGATCTTGAACTACTGTCAGTTTTACTTTTCACTTGTACCTTTTATAAATTTTACTTCAAAAATTAGGCTGGAAAAATTGGCTGTTACATGAACATAACTACCCTCTCAGCCGGTCTTGCTTCTGACTTTGCTCTTCTGGTATTTTCTTTTTAAAGATTTTATTGGGGAATTGGGGGAGGGGAACAGCGTTGGTTAATCAGGGAAAGGGAACAGACAAGTTGCTGTCCTTTTTTTTTTTTTCTTCTTTTTCTTTTTTGAGGGCAGAGTCACTGGCCCTCATATGTGGGACTGAACCGGGGCTGCTGGCTTTCCAAGCCAGCACTTAACCACCGTGCCACTCGGCCGGCCCAAGTTGCTGTCCTTTTGATCTTCAGTCTAGTTGTGGAGGACATCGCTTCACGGGCCCTTGTTGCTATCATCATTGCGCTCTTTCCAGGTGAAGCAGATGGGTCACCGGCCTCTGCATGGTGCCTCACCGCGGCTATTGGGAGCTCACATTGGCTGCCAGCCACTCACGCTGGCTGCCGGCCACTCACTGTAGCCTATGGCAGCCCACTGCAGCAGGGGCTGCAGCCTACACCGTCATGGGGGCTCGCACAGCCCAGCTCCAGGTGGAGCTGTTGTTAGCTGTAGATGGCAGTGTCACTGGCCCTCATATGCGGGATCCGAACCGGGGCCGCTGGCGTCCCAAGCCAGCTCTTAGCCAGTGCTCCACTTGGCTGGCCCTCAAGGTGCTGTTTTCAATCTTAGTTGCGGGAGGGCGTAGCCACCATCCCATGTGGGAGTCAAACCCAGCAGCCTTGCTGTTAAGAGTGCACGCCCTATCCACTGTGCCATCCAGCTGGCATCTCAGCTCAAGGTGCCAAATTCAATATTTAGTTGTGGGTGGGCATAGCTCACCATTGAACAGGCAATCTTGTTGTTACATCATCTGAGCCATCCTGCCACCTGTTGGCAGCTCAGCAACAGCTCAGCTAGGGCGCAGCACTCACTGGCCCATGTGGAAATCGAACCAGCTGCCCTGTTGCTCAGAGCACGCGCTCTAAGCCAACTCTTAACCAACTGAGCCACTTGGCCAGCCCCAGGATGGTTTTAAAGTTTACTGTTTTTACTTAATGTATTTAACATATAAAGAGGCTTGCACATAGTGGTTCTCAAATACATTGTTCATGAAATGTATTGAATTCTACCAAATTCTTGGTATGGGAAACATAAAAGCAGGAAGATTACTTGGTAAAATTAGATAAGAGTATGAGCTGCCTCGTTTTTTTGCAATGTATTCAAGATTTGTGCTATTTGATAGCATTTATTCTTGGTCAAGAATTTTGGGAAGGCTTGAGCTGAATGGAAAAGGAGAATGCTTCACCTCTTTATTGGAAGCTATATGTTATATGGTGTAGACCAGGGGTTGGCAAACTTAGGCTCGCGAGCCACATGTGGCTCTTTGGGTACGTACATGTCACTGAAGTAAAATTGAAAATGAAGATAAAACTATCATAGTTCTGTTTATAAAAATGTTAAAGGATATTATTCACATAATGGTGATTATGTAAAAATATATTTATGGCTCTTGAATAATTGTTAAATTGTTGTGAGGGACAGGATTGGTTCTTCCAGGGATTGGCAAACTTTTCAGACGGAACGGACCCAAAGAGCTGCATGTGGCTTATGATATGCAGTTTGCCAACCCCTGGTGTAGGCTATTGTTGGGCTTTGAGAAAAATATTTATATGTGATCTCAAGATAATATTGACAAGATTATTTTAAATATTTAATGACACAGTTGAAGAGTTGTTATGGATACCATCTATGAAGGCAAATGATAAAATATCTTCCTGTAGGTATCTTAAACTAGCAAAAGTGAATTTGGGATAGGGTAGAGATGGAAAGAACTGAATGACTTTTTGAATGGCTTCTAAATCAGTGTATAACTTTTTGAACCATTATAAATTGTTTTTATTATTAAGGAAAACATTGCATAAAACCTATTTAGAACACAGCTAAAATGATTGATTTCACTGCAAGCCAGGGATAATTTATCCACAGGTGGAAAAATCACTATTGTACTGTGGAGAAAAAAGGATAAGAGTTGATATGAGTACATATGATAATTGGAAAACAGAATTATAGTGACCAGACCTTACGATGTTAAATATAAAATAATTTAATGACATTAATATTGAGTGCCTGGGGAGGCAGTAGGGTGTTTATGGGTTGGTGTTTGTTTTGGCATCAGAAAGACCTGAATTTGAACTCAGCCTTTCCCTGGAACCTTGTTAACCTCTCTAGCCAGTTTCATTGCTTTCTTGAACAGAAAGTTACTGGTTACCTATTATGCATTAGATGCTGTTTTTTAGGTGCTCGAATGGTGAAACATACACATTCCTCATGGAGCTTACACTCTAGTTGGGGAGACAGACAATAAGACACATCAAATAAAATGACAGGTAGCGGTAAGTGCTATGAAGGGGAGATGAGAAAGCTGAGCGTGATTAGAGATGTGCTGTTTTAGATAGGTGAGCTGCCCGAGCAAACGACATTGGCACAGAGACATGAATAAAATTGGGGAGAGCCATGCGAATATCTGAAGAGCTTTACAGGCAGAGAACATCAAGTGCGATGGCTTGGAGGCAGGAGTGTGCCTTGAGTATTTGAAGAATAGCATGGAGGTCGCTGTGGCTGGAGTGGGGAGACTGAGAGGAAGTAATGGGGTATTTAATAACCAATCCTAAACGGTAGTTAAGATGACTTAAAACGTAGGTTAAGCATAATAGTGGGTTGTAAATTTGGCAAGGTACGTTAAGGTCATTTTAGAAGGGGCATGCCAAGGAGTCCTGAGGCATCCTGGAAGGTTTTGAGCAATGGAATGACGAATTCCTAGTGGTACTAGGGAAGATGAATGGAGCAGTTGAAATTGGAGAGGTTAGAGACTAGGGCTGGGAGTTCAAGCTGGGGGTTGTTGAAGTAGTTTAAATACTAAGACCCTGAACTGGAGGGTGGCTAAGAAGAACTAAATGGAGCGTACAGATGAGAGAGAGAGAGAGAGAGAGAGAGAGAGAGAGAGAGAGAGAGAGAGAGACAGAGACAGAGACAGAGACAGAGAGAGACAGACAGACACTGTGGAAGTAGAACATCTAAGCCTCAGCAAATGATTAAAAAGGGCAGAGAGGAGATGTGTGCATCAATCATGACTGAAATTTCAAGCATGAGTGACTGCAATGATGGTTACTTGAGCATTCATAGAGAAGTCAGGAGTAAGACTAAGTTTGGAGCAAAAGATGATGAGTCGTTAGATTATGTCAATCAAGGAGAAATGAGTAAAATCACAAAAACAGGAATAAAGTTATCACCATTAAGCACAGAATTTTCTACCTTGATTCTGTTTCAAACTCAGACCTTTACTATTTCTTTTTTCTTTTTGAGGGCAGTGTCACTGGCCCTCATATGTGGGACCCGAACCGGGGCCGCTGGCTTCCCAAGCCAGCACTTAACCACCGCGCCACTCGGCCGGCCCCTAACCTACTATTTTAAATATACTCTCTGCACATTGTTGCTGAACATATGTTGTTTATCATTCTAATAATATTTATCTGTTTATAAGCTGAAGCCTCAATATCTGTACTAGGCAATGAAGGCCATGTGTACTTGTAGTTGACTCAATGGACTCAGATAGAAAAGAGCTGATTATTTTGGTGGTGCATAGTATTGCTTCCCCGGTAAGCCATTTGACATAATTAAGACCGCACACTTATACTGTTTGCCACGTTTCTAAATAATCTGAATCAAAAGGACAACCCCATCATAGGTAAACGTTAGATACAAATGTATACTTCTTGGCCCTAATTGGGGCGTTGGGAATCATGGGCACTGATTGAATACTGCAGGACCTTTTTCTCAAAGGAGAGCCAAATGAATTTGTTTCCTCTGCTTGGTGGACAAGGTCATGCATACTGAAGGAAAATTCCTGTGGAAAGTATAAGCTTATGGCCAGGCTCAAAGTAATAAATTCAAAATGCTACTGATATGTTCTTTATTATAAGCCTCCTAGTAATCATAATATCCTTAAAATGCCACTAAGGGTGGAAGTATGTATTTGTATGTTGTTAAGCTGCTATTATTGCATTATTAAATTGAAGTTTTATTAGTTTACTGATTCAATAGTGTCTTAATGGTTACTTCATGTAATGTTACACTTGTGTCAGGCCAATTATTTGAATGTCCTGTGAAGAAAGATTAAATCTTACTTTGCAGTTTTTTCTAAAAAAAAAAAAAAAAAAAAAAAAAAAAAATAATATGGTCCAGAAGGGGGAGACAAAACATTGATTATTGGAGCTTGAAGTAGCTGCTATATGATAAAACATGGCTTTCTTGCTCTCCAATTTGATTGTTTTTTTTCTTACGGGTTTAGAAATTGTAGGATAGTTGCTACTGTAAAATATTTAGCTTTATGGTGGTGACGATATTGTTAAAAATATAAATTCAATCAGAATAAAATAATCCATGCAATTATTTTTAACTAGTATATATAAAGTAGAAAAACTCATTTGGTAATCAGATGAAAATAAGACCTGAGACTGTTTAATGATGGTATAAGTGGTCTTTTAAAAATAGTACAAGCACCATTAAAGTTCCAATTTCGGTCCTTTCTAATTTCACATTCATTCTGTACAAGGAGTAAGCTACCTTCCCATTTCCTTATGTTTTAATGCTGCAAGCCCCTTTGTGTATTATACTTGTTTCACATAGGAGTATCTGCATATGTTTTGAAAGGTTTTATTATTTAAATCTCCATTCATTTTTAGAACAGTTTCTTATCAGTCTTGTTTCCTTCCAGTGCATTGTCATAAATTACATTATTTCATCATGCCAGATTGAGTTAATTGTTTAAGGAATGCTAAGATAATATAGATTATAAAATACTAGCAAGTAGTCTTGGCTTGGGCATTTGGAAACATCTAAAAGGCAGCATGGATATTGACTTTCTCGTTAGACATATATTTTGTAAATTGATTGCATTAATATTTATGAGTATGGGTAGTTATACTTTATAATATATCCTAATATCGAAATAAAAAGATGTCCTTTTCATGTAGGATTCTGCACTGAAAGTTTATTTTCTGTGTATTTTGATAGTGATCGTGTTAGAAATTCCTGTTGAAGATACTTCTCTGTGTATATAATCAGGTGAAAGAATATATTTAAAAATGAGTAGAACCATTTTATATTCCATTTTTTTTTTTTTTTTACTTTTCAACTAGGGCAAAAATTTTGATCAGCCATACAGCATGAAATAATTATAAGTGGTTTTTTTTTTTTTTGTGTGTGTGTTTTCTTTTGTTGTTAAGCAATATAGTCTGTATACTGTGTATCCTTTAAAAGCTCTGTAAAATTTGCTGTTGCCATGATAAAACAGTGGCATGCTACTGGGATATTTTTTTATGAGGCAGTGCTTGATCCAGGTAGAAATAAATGTCAGCAGGGGACAAAGAGCAAACAATAAGATTATGATCAATATTAAAGAGTTACCTTAGCTATATATCAAATTTTGGGCTTTTTCTCACACATTTGATTCCATTTACCATGTTAGTTAATCAAGTTTCTTTTATCTGCTTATCTGTTAGGAAAGGACTATTTGATTGGACCAAAATTAGCTACATTGAATAAGGGCAGAATAGGATCATCTTTAAAATGCCACCTTAGATTTATAAAGTGCTTTACAGTTTTTAAAGCCCTTTCACATATTTTCTTATTTGAGCTACATGTTATATGCATTTCTGTTGCTTTGTGTATCAGTTTTTTAGAAAGACATTGCCTCCATCTCCATATTTCTGGGGTCTGGGAAACCTCCTTATCTCATGGAGGTTTTTTTTTTTTTTGAGTAGTATATACTGGCTAAACAGTGGTCAACAGATATTCATAACTTGAATTAATATCAATTTTATATGCTGTTTTGAAATGCACTGTGGACCTGTATCTCTAAATAATAGTCATGAGACTAGTAACATTTAAGGTAATATTTTTTGTTGTTGTGGTTACCATAATTCAGATACCAGGATTACTACATTAATTGCATATGCTATTATAGTTGCAACCACAATTACCTATCAAAACAATAAAGAAAACAAAAATGAATTTTAAGAGCATCAATCAAAGACACAAACAGCTTTCTGGGTTCAGTTTTTATGTTGATTTGTTTGTAAATTTTTACTAACCTGTCATGGTTCCTTTCTTCAATGAACTTGTGATCGAAGGAGAAAATCATTGCTTGTGCAATGTAATTCTTGTGCTCTCAGTATAGTAACTACTTTGTACACTTCAGGTAAATCATTTATTTTCATTGATGATGATGCTTTTTGGCAGAGTGGTTTTGCATTCAAAGAGCTGTTTTACAAAGTGTGAATGGCAACTGTATCCTTGATACTGTGTGTGTGTGTGTGTGTGCGCGCGCGCGCGTGTGTTTGTGTGTGTGTTATCCATCTGTCTGTCCTCTCAAAGTTAAATGAATTTACCTGGGTTCCTCTATGTTTGAAAGCTGAGAAGTTTTAAAGAAATTATTTCAGACTGTTTTATTGTGTGGAATGCTTTTGCTTAGAATGAGAAAAGGTACATTTTAATGGGCTCAATTGTATTCCACCAAATTCATATGTTGAAACCCTAACCCTGAGTACCTCAGAATGTGACTGTATTTGAAGAGGTTATTAAGTTAAAATGAGGCCATTAGGGTATGCCCTAATCCAATTTAATTGGTGTCCTTATAAGAAGAGGAAATTAGGACAAAGAAACACCAGAGGTGGGTACAGAGGAAAGACCTGTGTGAGGACACAGAGAGGCAGTGGCCATCTGTAAACTAAGGGGAGAGGCTTCTGAGGAAAAGAAGCCTGTTGACACCTTGATCTTGGATTTCTAGCCTCCAGAACTGTGAGGTCGGTTAAGCCACTTCCTCTGTGTTTCTTCTTCCTTTTTTTTTTGGCTGTTATGGCAGGCCTAGCAAGCTAATCTGTTGTATTTAACATTTCATAATGCTAACCTTTAGAGGGCGCTAAGTGCCAGGAACTGTGCTAAACAAATTCCATGTAAAAACGAACTTAATCCTCATAACAGCTATCACCCCCATTTTCTAGATGAGTAAAATGAGCCTTAGAAAAGCGAGTACTTTCTCTGGGGTTCCACGTGAAGTAGGTGGGAGAGCCAGGACTTGAATCCAGTCAGACTGACTTCAGAACTTGGCCTCCTAACCCAAACTTGAGAATGTAGTGAATTCCAGGCAGGTATGGATAATGATCATCGCCATGGGTGCTTACCTCCTCTAACATTGTTATTATTTCATCCTTCACTGGTTCCTCATAGGCGGAGAGTGCTTATACTCACACTGACAAGATAGCTAGACACCTGCCTGTGGGATTAACCCTATCACCTCTATGCACACGTTGCTCTATGGGACCAAAATGATGGCGCAGATGTGGTCTGTGTGTTTTCATAGCAGATATTTGCGAACAGGTAACATCAACTCAGGTACACACAGAACATGCTGAGCAACTTAAATCTGAGGAAAGACATATTTGCTGCTTTCTGAACCAAGCATAAATATTAAAGATAATTCTTTTTCAGCCATTTTCCTTGTGTCGAAAATAGATTAAACATTGTGGCTCTTCCAGTTTTATATCATTGCTGTTCACCTTTCTTATTCACTCTGCCTCTTATAATTAATTTCAATTAAATATTAGTTTTGTTTAATTAATATTTTGTAATTAAAATGCTTATAAGCTCTCAAAGGGCAAGGGCTGTGTCTTAATATACTTTACACATTTCAAAATACACTAGGCTATAAGAGTGATAAAGTAATTACACGGCCCTTTGTTCACTGTCCTTTTTCACAACTCCTCTGACACTGAACCTGTATATAAAACCGAAAGCTGCTTTTGTATGCTTTTCAAGACAAAAGTCCTCTTTCATTGGAAATGCAGCCCAGCATCTTCAAATCTTTTTTTTTTCCTCTGCAAGAATCAACTAAATTTCCCCTATCACAGTTCAGGTCCCTTTCCTCTTAATACTGTTCCTCCTTCCACTGAGAATGATTGTTCATCATCACCCATGCAGTCTCTCTTAGGCACTTGTAGATTTAAGTGGCCCTTTGGCTTTAACTTTTCTATGTTTTGCTGCCTTCTTTTTAATTGATTTTGGACTGTATAGTTTGGGGCCTCAAAACTGTAAGTGCTACTTGATCATCCACCTAATCTGAATGCTTTCATTCTCATTTTACACAGTGCATGTGCATGCACATGTGCACAGTTTCTTAGCTTTAGTGATGATTCGGCTTTTGATAGTGATTGTGATTTTTGTATACAGATGGGGCTAAACTATACTGAGAAGCCCTGCCCCCATTCTTTTTCCATTATCTAGGAAACTCCCAAAATAGCTTTTCATCACACCAACTAGAAACATCTTGGATGGTCACCTGGAGTTTTCCTCCAATTGTTTATGTTCACTGCTTGGTATACAAAGTGAATTATACCCACAGGACAGCCACTGCACGCAATGCATGCTTCTAGCATAAATTATCACACAGTGAAAATTATGGTGATTGGACTTCGAAGTCCTGTGGTTTGAAGTCCTCTCTTTTTTTTTTTTTTTTTTTTTTTTTGAGGGCAGTGTCACTGGCCCTCACATGTGGGACCCGAACCGGGGCCACTGGCTTCCCAAGCCAGTGTTCAACCACCGCGCCACTCGGCCAGCCCTCATGGCTCTCTCTCTTAATGGTTAAGTGATTTGGGGATAAAACACTCAACATTTCTTGAGCCCAAGTCTCCCTACTTTTACCTACCCTGCCACCCTAATATAGTTATGAAGCACTTTGTCCACTGTAAAACACACTACATACTGAAATCATTGTTACAGTAATAATCAAAGAAATGATTCTCATTGCAGTTCCTAATATACTTTTTAGAAGAAAGTGCTGAACGATAACTCCTGCCAGCTTGTAGTGACACATGCTCACATGTATCCATTCCTTCATTACTCAGTGTCAGTTTAGAAGGCAGTTACAGTGACAACCTTTGTAAAAGTGCAGGTCTTCTCTGAAGGCTTCTAGGCCGCATACTGCATTTAATGTCACTTCCTCATGAAAATGCACAAGCAGCCATGAGGATTACCTTAATCCTCCATCTGAACATTAAAATATCTGCAGTTTAAACTGTGCAGCCACCATACCCGTTTCTCAATTTCTTTTGAACTCTTTTCTCCTGCTGAATATTGTATATAATCTACAAATTAAGCATTCAGTAACTACTTCCGAATTAAGGTCACATAAACTCAGAAGCGGAAAAGTTTCTGGATTAGTATATGAAGATGTGTGATAGGGCCGGCTGAGGGGCGCGTTGGTTGGGAGCTGGCTTGGGATGCCAGTGGCCCTGGTTCAGATCCCACATAGGAGGGCCAGTGACACTGCCCTCTACAGCTACGATGGTGAACAACAGCTCCACCTGGAGCTGGGCTGCTGTGAATCCCAGGACGGCATAGCTGCAGCCCCTGCTGCAGTGGGCTGCCATAGGCTACAGTGAGCGACCGGCAGCCAGCGTGAGCGGCTGGCAGCTGGTGTGAGCTGCCAAGAGCTGCTGTGAGTGGCTGTCCAGAGGCCAGTGACTGATCTGCCTCACACGGGAAGAGCGCAATGACTATACCAACATGGGCCAGTGAAGCAATGTCCTCCACAACTAGACTGAAGAACAAAAGGACAGCCACTTGTCTGTTCCCCTCCCCCAATTCCCCAATAAAATCTTTAAAAAAAAAGATTTGTGATAGTTGTTAAGAATTTGCCTTTTTTTTTGTTTGTTTGTTTAAAGATTTTGTTGGGAAATTGGGGCAGGGGAACAGACAAGTTGCTGTCCTTTAGTTCTTCAGTCTAGTTGTGGAGGACATTGCTTCACTGGCCCATGTTGGTATTATCATGGCCCTCTTCCCAGGAGAGGCAGGTCTCTCGCGGGCTATTGGACAGCTTCTCACTGCGGCTCATGGCAACCCAGCTCCAGGTAGAGCTGTTGTTCACCATCTTAGCTGTAGAGGGCACAGCATCACTGGCCCTCATGTGGGATCTGAACTGGGGGCCCTGCTGCTCAGAGCTGGCATTCCGAGCCAACTCTTAACCAACGCGCCACTGGGCCGGCCCCGCCTTTCATTTTTTTTTTATAGTAGTGCTAAATGTTTAAATACAAAAGACCATGTTTCCTTCAAATATGTTAAATTCTTTTCAACTTTGTTATTCTCATTCTAAGAGTAACAGCGCATTTCAGAAAATTGGATGATGGAGTTAAGGAGAATTAAAAACAAACAAAACCTACCTACCCATATCCCCATAACCCTAACAGAAGCCACTGTTAGGAATTTGGTACTGATATCTAATCATTTCTCTGCTGTGTAGTTATATTTTTAACATGGTTTCTACCGCTGTTTGTAGTTATACTTCCCCTTCAGAAATGCACCCCTATTTTATGATGAGGTAAACTGACACAGATACTTTTTGGAGATTACAGCTTCTGATAGCAAAATAGTATTTTAATTTATCTTGGCACCTTCACTTTATTTAATTACAGTCTCGTTACTGTAAACTCAATATTTAAAAGCATTTGATGCCTTGAATAGTTTTGGCATGATTTTATTTTCAGCAATGTTTGAGTATGTGAACAGTTACAGGCCATTTTTATGCTTAAAAACACCTAATGAAAATTGTCTATGTTCTGTTCCATTATTGGATGAACATAATAACACAAATTACTATCAAAATATGAAACAATACTAAATCTGAATTGCTTCAGATAGGTAACTATTTATAATACATTTTTCTTATTCATGAGATATAAATAATTTGGAGAACAATCTAGAGCTGTTGAATGGATACAAAACAGCCAGCAGAAAAATGTGTCAATAAATCACGAAATTTTGTAAACCTCAATTTTCATTACTTTTGGGGGGCGCTGTTGAATTGCTGTTGCAAATTAAGCAAGATCTTCATTTGGAAAAATTACTTGTATTAAACAGATGACTAGGCTGAAATAGCTGCTAAAACAATTTCATGCTTTTGTTTTTAATGTAGTCCAATTATGAAATGTCACATCAGATTGTGTGCAACTGTACAAGTGCATAATTTTCATTTTATTTCTGAGTTATCACATTTTAAGAAGTTGAATAAAATCACCCAAAATATTTTAAGCTCTTCAGATATAACGGTTTAACCATTTGTACTGAATTAAAGGAAGATTGGAATTTGGGCAGTTAACACCTTTATTAAAGGAATTAATCAATTTTATAGTTATTCATTTTGTCCTTTTTATTGTTGAAAGTATAGGGAACTCACTACCACATTTTATTATTTGCTCTAATTTCTTATTTTGAAAAATTTGAAATCCACATAATCATTGCAATAATATTACAATGAATACCCAAACCCCTTACACAGACTCTCTCTTTTTTTATTTTTTTAAAAGATTTTATTGGGGAGTTGGGGGAGGGGAACAGCGTTGGGGAATCGGGGAAGGGGAACAGACAAGTTGCTGTCTTTTTGTTCTTTAGTCTAGTTGTGGAGGATGTTGGTTCACTGGCCCATGTTGGTATCGTCATTGCGTTCTTCCCAGGTGAGGCAGATCTGTCACCAGCCTCTGTTCGGCTGCTCACGCTGGCTGCCAGTCTCTCACGCTGGCTGCCAGCCACTCACTGTAGCCTATGGCAGCCCACTGCAGCAGGGGCTGCAGCTATGCCATCCCGGGGACTCACAGTAGCCCAGCTCCAGGTGGAGCTGTTGTTCACCATCTTAGCTATAGAGGGCAGTGTCACTGGCCCTCCTATGTGGGATCCGAACCGGGGCCGCTGGCGTCCCAAGCCAGCACCCAACCAAAGCGCCACTTGGCTTGCCCAGAGATTTTCTTGTCAACATTATGTCATATTTGCTTTATCCTCTCTTTCTCTTTTTTATTTCTTCTTTTTCTCTTTCTGAGTTGTGATTTGTAACACTTTAAGCATGTATCTTTTAAGAACAAGGACCTTCTTCTGTATAAACACAGCATTTATCAGAGAATTTATCACTGATCCAATCCTGTTATCTAATATACATTCTGTATTTGCATTTTCCCAACTATCCCAATAATGTTCTTCCTAACTTCTTTTCTCTAGGCTGCCCACAAAGATCTTGTGTCACATTTGTCACCTCTTCCTAGTCTTCTTTAATCTAGAACAGACCCTAGACTTTAAAAAATATTTTGTTTCATTAACATTTTGATTAGACCAAACCAGCCGTTTTATAGAATTTTCCTTAGTTTTCCTTTGTCTGATTGTTTCCCCATAATTAGATTGAGAGTAAACACTTTCCTCTAGGATGCCATGTAGGTGATTTTGTCCTTAGTGCATTACATCATGAAGCACATGGGTATCATTTTGCCCCATTATTTGTGATGTTAAATGTGATCGTTTGGTCAAGGAGGTATCTTCCATATTTGTGTAATTATATAAATGATACGTGAGGTTATACTTTGAGGTCATGTAAATAACCTCTTCCCCAACAACATTTCACATGGTTTTAACATCCATTGATGTTTCTTCTCTGAGCCAAGTTATAACTGGGGTTTTACAAAATGGTGATTTCTAATTTCCTCATCTTTTCTATATCATTTTGTATTCTTCTCTAAAGTAGTACTTTCCTTTGTTTCCCCTTCCTTTTTAAATTTTTAAAAAATACTACTGTGGACTAATGGCATCTTTATTTAAATTCCATTCGCTGCCATAGCTTATTGATAAAAACTCTGTTAAAGCCTTTCAATTACTTACTGAAAATAACACATAAAATAAAGAATTAAGACAATTAACGTCTATTTGGTTTGAATTTGATGAGGTAATTACACCAATACTAATTTCACTGTCATTCAGGAGCAGTTCTATTCCCCACTCTCCCCAGAAAAAAACATTAGACAGGTATAATAGAATTTGAAATAATGAAATGTCTGACATGATACATTTATTCACTGTAGTTGTTATATTTGGGCCTTGGATTCATGGCTGCCTAGTCCTTCTGAGTATTCTAAACATTAAAATCTACTTTTGTATCTGATCAGACATAAGAAATCTTATATCAGATTGCTGATTGAAATAGAATGCCTTTAGACATCTTTATTTTCAGAGTTCCACTATTGTTATAAAGTCATGGCAGTTTAACTGTTATGAAGCGTGAATTTATAAATACCCACAAATGTGTTTTTTGGAAAAAAAATATGGCATTTGCATATAGAAATGTGGGTTGCCATAGTGTTTGATCATCCAGAGTGGTGCTTTTCTGTCTTACTTGCATGCTCTTTACCCGAGGATTTTGTAGAGGTGCTTCATGAGTTCTGCAAATTTCCCCCCAATTCTGTTTAAAAGGAGAGCTTTCCTTATTTTAAAGGTTACAAAAATAATACCCATGTTCAAAGACACCCAGATTAATTTATAAGACCAAGTCAATTCATTTTTATGTGTACCACAGAATGTAACTTCTCTTGATGTCGTTAATGGTAAAGTATCCTAAGGTTGCAAGAGATGCTATTTTAAAACTCTACACTTACAGGTACTTATTTGTGAAAATCTTGGTTTGTTTCATACAAGGCAACTAAAACAAAATGTGTTATCCATATGTTTTGTTTAATAGGACTGTAGCTCATTTATAAAATGTCTGATGTTAGATTTTTTTTTGTTTACCCAAATAGTCTTATTGTTCTTCTAGATTGACTTATAAAACCAACTGCCACTAATGGAATACTTCTTGAATATACTTGAAAAAATGGTTAGTCTTTGGGAAAAAGTGTTTAAACTGCCAATCTAGAGAACTATATCCATTCAATGTGTAAATTTAGTATACCCATTGTTTAAAAAGAGAGAGAGAGAATTTTAAATGTATTTCCTTTCATTGGACATTGAATTGGGACTTTAAAATTAGCTTTCTTTGAGCTTAATATAATAAGTTAAAGGGTGGGAATTAGGAATTCATGTTGCTCTTAAGTAAAAAGAATAATTGTAGTGGTCTGGATTGAAGGGTGGTGGCAAGCAGCAGTTACACTTAGCAATATCATAGCATTTGTGTATCATAGAGCTGACTTTGTATTATCTATAAGAGTTTGTATTGTCCATAAGATCAAGGTAAAGTTTAACCAGAAGTTTTATGGCTCTTTATAGTCTATTTCCTCCTTACTGATAGAACATCAGCCTTTCAACATGAAGGTTTCCCTTCTGATAGAAGGTTCTGATCGTCTTTATCACATTCAGTTGTCCATTTTATACCTGTGTCTTTATTTCTGCCCATATAAATAGTCTACCTTGGGTAATTAGGATAAAGCTTTTCTGAAGTTCCAATATATAAGCATTGCTTACTGCCTGTTAGGGAAAAAGGAAATTTCTATTCACATTTTTCTAATTGCTCAAATTATTCTTTGGTTCTACACTGAAGCTATTTTCCTAGAAATATTATACCATATAAATAAAAAGGCTACTTATATAAAAATAGGTGAACATTTTATGGATGAAGGTAGAACATGATAATTTCCTTATGTAGGGAGTAATTACTAATATATTAATTCTTTAAGATTCTGTTTATATAGCTCTCTTATGTAAGGACAATAGCTTCGGTAAAACAGTATACCCAGAAAACTGTTATATGGAAATAGACTGAATTAACACTAAAATGTGTTAAAACATATATATTTATAAATGTAGGCATTTTCTCTTTCTTATAGATGTCAATTTTAAGCAATAATATTAATACTGTTGAAAATAGAGATATAAAAATGATCCTATAGTGCTTTGAAATGTACCCAAATTTTCCCAGATTCAAAGGTTTGAAATCTATATTAATGAGTTTTATACTATTTAATACTATATATGCACCAATCTTTATCCTTAATATTACTTGTTTAAAAACATATTTATTGAGGACTTAATTCAGTGTGCCAGATAGTTTTCTATGTGCTGAGGGAACGAAAGCAATAGCGGGAGAAAGCCTCGTGGAGCTTCAAGTCTAGTCAGGCTAGTGTTAGAGGAGATCATTAATAAATATATTTGTTTTGTAAGTCTCAATTCCTTCAGGGATCACATTGTCTAGTGTGTAAATTGATCATTTTATTTTATAAAATTGCAGTCGTATTAACCCCTCATAAGCTATTTTGTTTCCCTGCAAGGGCTTTATTTAGTATTGAGCATCCAATGCATAAAGTCAGACCACAGTGAAATCTTAGTAGTAAGCTAAGAATAAATTTTTTGATACTGGTAAAACAACCAGAATGGATACCATTCTACAAGGAAGGGGCGGGGTGGGGTGGGGACCTCCTATGGTGGTGAGAAAATCCCTGAATATCTGAGTTGTGACTAAAATGGGAAGGAGGGAGGGATGGGAGCGAGAAAGAGAGAGAACAAGCATAAAAGCAGCGTGCCAGTCAGAGCTGGAGCCAAAGAAGACTTAGGGATTACATTTTATACATTAAGTCTTTGGTTTGATGACAGGAGAGGAAGGCATGTTCTGGCTGGTAACTGACTTGAAAAGTCTAGCCTTCTTGCACAGAAGCTAAAAAGAAAAACTAACAAGGGAGAGAAGAGTGAGGATGATCAGTGACAGCATGGGCATCAATGGCTTGCGGATATTAAAACCATCAGTGACAGATACAAAACTAGAGATGGTGGTAACAGGTTTCCAGTGGATTTCAGAAGTAGCGATCGAGGTAGCTGGATGGCAAGAAATGTAATGAAGATGCATATAGAAGAACTCTATATAATAGCAGGTCAGGGAGCAAAGAGGCTTTGAGGCAGAGTCACAAGGCAGAGTCACAAGGTGTCACCACTGTGGGACTTTTCAGCTACAGATGAGGAATGTCAACAGTCTGAGACATCTGCTTCCCTTCCTCCCACCCTTGATTCTGAGGGTGGACACTTGTAACTGGAAAAAGTCCTCTCCCTTGCCCCAGTGGGAATCACTTCTCTGTTATGTGTGTTTCATGTTTGTACAAAACAAAAAATCTGCTGGTACCTTAATAACTTTTAAGGATATTGTGTGAATGTGGAACCTGTGGCAGACACTGGTCAGTTGTTTGGCTTTAGGTACCACCTACCTGTATCTGAATATCCCAGTGTTATCTGTAACATATTGTAGCATGTTCAGATTACTGGGAAGGATGAAAGTCATTGTAGACAGACAGAGAAATATTTCAACCAAAAAACTTAAAACGGATGTGTTGGAGTGGAAAGTTCCATCCTCCTGGAGCATTTTTTTCCCCTAGACTGTCTCATTCCTTACTAATTCTAGGTCAGGTGTTGTTTTTTTTTGTTCTTTTTTAAGATTTTATTGGGGAGTTGGGGGAGGGGAACAGCGTTGGGGAATCGGGGAAGGGGAACAGACAAGTTGCTGTCTTTGTTCTTCAGTCTAGTTACGGAGGACATTGCTTCACTGGCCCATGTTGGTATCGTCATTGCGCTCTTCCTGGATGAGGCAGATTGGTAGCCGGCCTCTGGATGGTCCCTCACCGCGGCTATTGGCAGCTCACACTGGCTGCCAGCCGCTCACACTGGCTGCCGGCCACTCACTGTAGCCTATGGCAGCCCGCTGCAGCCCACACCATCGCCGGGGCTTACAGCCCAGCTCCAGGTGGAGCTGTTGTTAGCTGTAGAGGGCAGTGTCACTGGCCCTCTATGTGGGATCCGAACCCGGGCCGTTGGTGTCCCAATCCAGCTCTTAACCAGTGCGCCACTCGGCCGGCCCAAGGTCAAGTGGTATTTTGCGTTATTCATCTGCTTTCTGGCTATTTGGGATTTTAATATTCCATGAAGGTACACCAGTTTTCTTTGTGAATGACACAGTCAGATTATATAATTAGTGATACAAAATTATCTCATGTTGGTACAAATAATACTGGAACAGGATAGATGTGTGTACCACCTTAACGAATAAGCCATTTTATCTTTATTCAAATATTAAGATCTGTATTAAGACCTCATGTAATTTATTTGTTCATGATCCATTGGTTTGAATCAAGAAACGTATTTTGGCCTTTGAATTATCATAGTTATAGATGTATGGAATTGGCAGTGTTGATTGGAATATCATTCAGTCCTTTTAACTCTGGTACTTTAGGCGGGACACCTCCATATGCTAGAACATTTCTCAAATACATATAAAAGCAGTAGTGAGAATATAAGTACCCACAGTTCAATGAGTGAAATTAAACGCATCCTTTGACTCTCAGGGTTTAAAAAAGGTGTGCAGTTTGAAAAAATTCATGCGGAGCAGTCACAGAGCCAAGCAAGGTCAACATATGCCTCCTTCCTAACACCCTGCTTTGTGAATAGGATTTGCGTAGAGACAGGGAGATGTGATGGTATGTGGTCCATGAGTTTAGAGAGCAGTGAGTGGCAGCCGGGCCTGGATGATAAAGGTGCACTTCCAAGGAGAGTCTATTTGGACTGCCCAGAGATTGGATTACTGTGGAGGAAATCATCAAGGCACGGTGGAAACTGTGGAAGTGTTGGCCGGACCTTGACTGTATTTTGGAAAGGAGCCATTTCTGTAAGGTTGGCGAAATCAGAGATCATCTCGGGCGTGGTGAGCAACAGCGGCTAACAGGCAACGTCTGGAGTCAGTCGGCCCGGGTTTGAATCCTGGCAGACAGACTCTGTGATTTTGATTTTCTCATCTGTAAAATGGGATGACACAAAATAGCAACTTCTTTCTAGGGATGCTGTGAGGATTCCATGTTAGCCACTGCTCTTGTTACTTAGGAGTGAAATGGCTTTGATTTTGAAGACACAAAATCAGTTTGGTTTGTGGAAGTAGTCAAACGTAAGTGGAAAAGCTGAATAGATAATAGGTAAAAGGAGAGAGCAAGAGTTACTGTGGGAGTCCTCATAGGAGCCATAGCACAAACCTTAGAAAAGTTGGGGCTCCCTGAGGGGGAGAGAGTGGGCAGAGAAGAGAAGAGGGACAAAGACAGGTTAATGCTGGTGTTCAGAGAGTGGAAGGTTGAACTGGAGCTAATGGTGCAATCAGAGGAGACTGTCCTTGAGAAAAGGGGAAGGGGATGGGGAGAGAAGTCAAAAGAGACTTTCACAAGGTTGAGGAAAGCTGTTTTATGTTTGAAGAAACCTAGAGAGAGTGAATCCAAAATATGATGGTGCCCACAGGCCCTTTCCCACAGAAAGGTACTAAAAGTGCCCTGTCGCCATCGCTGAAACTTCACACCATTGTGTAGTATAAAAGTTATTTAGTGCAGCAGTAATCAGGAATTTGGCAGCTGAAATGAACTAAATGGCCCCTTGGTAACCTCTGAAGAAGTTAGTATCCTACTGTAACTGCTCACCTGATTACCAGGGAGTAATTAAGGGACTGTGGAGAATAATGGGGCTTCCGGTAATTAGAACTTGGAATTACTCCTGTCTGTCGTGAATGGCTGAGATTGTAAGCAGATTTTCTGAGAGTATCAAGCAAGACTAGTAAGAAATATAATTGCATTATTCTAAATGTAATTTCTGCTTCAGAAAATATAACAGATGTATTTAGATCAGTTTCTGTTTGTGTTTAAAAATCCCCCACAAACTATTGATTCCAATTTGAGGAGCACAGACAATGTAACTTACGTAGCTATTTAACTGTGGAAAGAAATAGAAAATGAGTGAGGGAGCCTCCAACTAAAGCACCTCATTCTGCTTTACTTTCAGTGATGATGACACTAACCCTTTTACTGTATTCCTGTAATAACATACTGTTTTGTTTTGTGGACTAAACTTAACAGTATTAGGAAGAATTCAAAAGGTAAAGGAGAACCCTGGTCAATACGGTATATGTTATTGCTAGTAAATTTTCTTTCAATATAGCCAGTGCCAAATTTTAGAAAATGTAATAATTGAAGCTAGTATGCAAGCAGTACCTTTCGTAATAAAATAATTTTATATTATGTACCATGATGTAAACCTTATTGCTTGCTTTGATTTATATGCAAATATTTCTTTTTCTTATAGTTTATACTGCTTTCTGCTGCTATCTTAGTTTTTGTGCCCTAGACTATCTCCATTTTTTTCATGATTACTGTCATAAAATAAGCAAGCAGGAAAAATTATGGCTACTTCCTGTCTCATTTTGTGTATTTGTTTCAATAGCAGTACCAATCTTTTAGGCAACAGCATTGTCAATGTCATGAATTTACCGTAAACCTGGGGAATTTACATATATAAGACATAGATGTCATGCTGGTGAATTCAACTTACAAGCCATGGAATAGAACTCTTGCAGTGAGGCTATTAGTTTCAGGTAATTTAAATCTCAGTGGGAACCAAGAAATGGATTTTGAACTAATATTTTTGAAGTGTTCGAAGATAGGAGTTTGTAATATTCTGTGGAGAGAAAAGTTGGTGATTTTTTTTAAGGTAAAGAGGTTTAAATTTAATGAAGTGATTAAAAGTAATTTGAAGATTTATTTCCCCTTTATAAAAATTGTTTTTCATTGGTTTAAAGGAAATTGGTTTAAAAATTAGGTTCTTTTTCAACATAAATAGAATAAACATACCTATCAACGTGGTGAGCTTTTTCTAATGGGAGGTATGCAAAATTTTGTGTTTGTGAGGATCTCCACGGGGCCTAATGTAATTTATTCACCAATGCCATTGTGGACATCAGTCTTAAGGAATATTTTATTAATTTATTTTTTGCATTTATTAAAATGATATAATCTATTCCGACAGCTTGGACTTTCTCTTTTAAGGGATATTTTATACTAGCTTTTGTCAGACAAGATTATATCTTGATAAACTGTTTTTCTAATTTTAGAACTTGAAGGAAAGTGTATAACTTTTAAAGTATAGGTAGTAGTAATAATCTGTAATTAATTTTATGACTTTGTCACCCAGGTGTTATAATTGTTAGCTCCTTTTCACACATTTATTTTCTAACAATAATGGTGTGTAATAGCAGGCTCCTCATCTGCATCTGTCATATCACTTCCTGCAAACTCCTCACACTTATAACGGTTTGTTTACTTTTCTGTCTCAGGGGAGTGCGGGAGCCTTGAAAGTTGGGGCTATTTATATTTCTATTCCAAGAAAACCTAGCATAGTGCTTGATACTTAGTTGATAGCTGATCAATTCTAGAAAGGTTCCTGTAATAAATGTTTGAAGGGTCTGGCAAGACTTAGGGCCTCTCCACCCTGCCCTTTTGAAATTTTTTTTTTAAAGATTTTATTGGGGAATTATGGGAGTGGAACAGCGTTGGGGAATGGGGGAAGGGGAACAGACAAGTTGCTGTCTTTTTGTCTTTTTGTTCTTCAGTCTAGTTGTGGAGGATGTCCCTTCACTGGCCCATGTTGGTATCGTCATTGCGCTCTTCCCGGGTGAGGCAGATCAGTCACTGGCCTCTGGACAGCCACTCACAGTGGCTCTTGGCAGCTCACACTGGCTGCTGGCTGCTCACGCTGGCTGCCGGCCACTCACGCTGGCTGCCGGCCACTCACTGTAGCCTATGGCAGCCCACTGCAGCAGGGGCTGCAGCCTACACCGTCACCGGGGCTCGCACTGCCCAGCTCCTGGTGGAGCTGTTGTTAGCTGTAGAGGGCAGTGTCACTGGCCCTCTTATGTGGGATCCTAACCGGGGCCACTTGTCCCAAGCCAGCTGTTAACCAATGTGACACTCTGTTGGCCCCCTTTTGAATTTTTTTGAGGAAAATTAACTAACACCCCTAGTAATACCCAAAGAAGCATGTAAATTGTGCAAGTCAAATTACAGGTCAGAGAAAATTGTAATGCCCACCATAGAATAGTTAAGAATAGTTGACATCGTTTTGATTAAATACTTAAGAGAATGTGATTTCCAAGAGGACCATTGGTTACTGCATGCTAGTTCAATTAGCACTGGAAGCTCCTTTATATAGACGCTGTGTTTTATTTTTATGTTCCTGTTACGCCTCTTACCTAACATTGCCAAGAAAGCAGTAGATGCTTATTAAAATTTTGAATGGTCAGCGTTTACTGGTTTCTTGCCAGCCATACCCTCCCAGCTCTCCCACTAGATGATAAACTGTTTGAGGGTGGGACGGAAGGGTTAGTCATTTTACAATTCTTCTCTCTCCCACATTCAGAACTGTTCCACATCTATAGCTGGGGGTTCCCTAGGTCACTCCCACATTCGGAGATTGGCTGAAAGAACTCTTAGGACTCAGAATGTAGTTCTACTGACAGCTAAGATTTAACACAGTGGCACAACCAGGTCATAAGGGCAAAAGTACCGGTGGATCCTGGAGGGATCCATCAGTGGGCTTCCCTCTGCTGTCTTCCTCTCAGGAAGGATCACATACAGTGCTTTCTGCCCTCAGCACTGAAAATACAGCAGTACATCTGCAGTGTTCCTGCCTAGGGAAGCCCACTAGGGTGTCAGTGCCCAGGGTTTTCCTGTAGGCATTGTGGTTAGCATGCACTAAAATTCCAGACGCCCAAAAGTAAAGCCAATCATCAGTCTAATCCCCATGGTTTGTAGAAGCAGGTACAGAAGAGCATCCTTCCCAGTTAGGGAGCAGTGTGAACACTCCCCCAAACAAACCCAATTTCCAGACACCAGGCAAGAGCCAGCCTCGCTTAGTCTTAGATCTGCTATGGTAATGCTTTTCTGCACAGCATTCATTTGTGTGAAAACCACATTTGGTAGCAAAAGGAAACTGGATGGCATTTCTTCCCGGTCTTCAGACTAGCCTTAGGCTTAATCCATGAGACATGGAGATGAGGGTTTCTGTTCTTTATTAGGGTGCCACTAATACCTTGATGGTGTTAAGGCTTGTTCATCAGCTTGGACTGCTGCTCAATTCCCTTTTTGAGTTTTATGAGGGTATCAAACATAACCTGTCCCGCTCCTCCCCCGAGAGCTTGAAGGCTTGCTGCGAGCATAGTTGCTTATTCTCCATGGCCTTTTGTAAATATGGTCAACTAGTCCATACTCTCTGTTGATCCCTGCTTACCGATAGTTGTTCTACACCCACATAATATTACATTGGCTTTTATTGAGAGTGTTTTAATTTTTTAAAAGAAAATTTCGTTGGTGGTTTGGGGATAGGATAGGAGCTAAGAAAGCAATAAAACAAAAAAGTCGTAGTTCCAGAAAATTTGGGCATACACAGTTTAGTATCACATGTCCAAATTGTTCAAAGCTTAATTTCTGAGTCATTTAGGTAAATCACTGATAGATAGCATCTCCATGGCGATTGATAGAAAATCACGTTTGATTACTGCGTTATGTATTTTTCTGTGATAGCATGTTTTCCGATTTTAAAGGTTTCCATCAAGTGGGTTTTACTCTCTTGCTTTTAGAAATACAATTATGGCAGTTTTGTATTCAACAGAGGGCCCCTTATCAGGAACTCAGTATTCTGACCGATCTCAACTATTTGTTGTATTGCCTGCATTTCTGCAAATTAAGGTGGAAAAAAGACTCTTGTGTATCTCAGAGAATCGTGGGTGTCAACTCAGGCTCTCACCCAGTTAATCTTGTGTTTTGAAAAGAAAAAAAAAAAGAGAGAAAGGTGCTATTGACAGTGAGATGTGACAGCTAGCAGCATAAGGAGGAACTATTAAAATATAGTAGTCTTCAGTTATTTCTCAGAGAGAAAAACAGCCCAGTGCTCTTCAGTGGTTATGGAGAGTGTCGCGCTATTATTGCAAAGAATAGAAATTGATGTTGATGAGAAGTCATCAAGGGGAGATTTATTGTGCTCCTCATAAGTACAGTCTCCGTGTAATATATTTTCAGAAAGTTTCCATCAGGAATGGTTAGCTTCCCCCCCCCCCCTTAAGTTGTTATATTTAAAGAAGTACCTTTCAAGTACACAGCATGCATTCATAGATCACTGATTATGCTAGACGAACAACTTGAATGTAGCTTGCCTTATGAAAGCTCATGGGAAAAATAAATGGCATATTGGATGCTTAATGTCATTAAAATTGTTATGGGCATATCTCGAGAAGAACTGTACCAAGTAAAAGAGGGCAGTTTCCAGAAATATTTGGTAAAGTTTGGAATGCATTTTCCTTGTTTCCCCCATTGCCTCACATTCGTTTTTCTGAGATTGATTTCCAAAGAAAATAATTGGTTACAAATAAAATATATTGTTTTAAAAATATTTCTGGTTCTTGATGAGGCAAAGAAGTCTTAACACTTTGTGGGGAGAGGGAAGATTAATTAAGCATAGAAATAGGATAAAGATACTTGAAATGTGGTGTCATCTTATGGGAAGAAAAAGAACTCCGATTTTTTTCCAGACTTCCGAAATGAACTTCTTTGGAATCTAGTAGTTTTGCTTATCAACTGGGAGAGGAAATATGCCAGTTATGTTCTAAAAAATAAAAAGGCCCACCCCTGTCCACGTAGCTTTTCTAGGTGACTGTTCAGTTACATTACATTTCCTGACCACTTTCAGTGTGTGCCAGGAACCGTGATAAGTGTTTTTTATGGATGACTTCCTTTAATCCTCATTTTAAATCAGCTGGGTAGTTATTATTCTAATCTACAGTGTAGGAGGAGCCAAAACTCAGAGAAGATTAACTAGCTTGTTAAAAGTTAGTTGTGCTTGATGCTAAACTCTAATCTCTTAACTACTGTGCTGTGGTGCTTGCTACCCAGAGGCACTCCCTGGGTGCCATAATGTGATACCCAGTAGGTTTTGCCCAATCCTTGTGTAAAACAGGGATAATTATAGATGTAAGAATATGCAAGAAATGGAATATAGCTCCTTATCCTGAGAGTTTCTAGGAGGGGAACCTACTTCAGGTAAATGAAACGTAGACCTACCATCCCTTATTTTTAAGTTCAGAACTATGAAGGAATGCTTTGTTTCATGATATTTGTCTTGATGTGGTTTAGTGTAGTTACTCTTCCTGTGTTGTTTTGATACTTTCTTACATGAAATTTTTTTTTTTTGAGGGCAGTGTCACTGGCCCTTATATGTGGGATCCGAACCGGGGCCGCTGGCTTCCCAAGCCAGCGCTTAACCACCACGCCACTCGGCTGGCCCTACATGAACTTCTTGTTTGCTCATTTTACAGACAGCTCATATATCCTTCTGAACATGCGTGCTCAGACCCCATAATGCCTGACCGTTCATCGTTGCTTTTGGTCTCCTACTGCTTCCAAATCTGGGACATGTTTCTCCCTTCCCCAGTGAGCATCTCATTTTTCAGGACTTCCTCTTGAACCCGTCCATCCCTGTCCCCAGGTAGTTCAGAGCTTAGAACTTCTATTCTTTCTTTTTTTTTGAAAAAGATTTTATTGGGGAATCGGGAAAGGGGAACAGACAAGTTGCTGTCCTTTTGTTCTTCAGTCTAGTTGTGGAGGACGTTGCTTCACTGTCCCATGTTGGTATCATCATTGCGCTCTTCCCAAGTGAGGCAGTTGCTCGCCGGCCATTGGACGGTCGCTCACGGCAGCTCACTGCAGCCCCACTGCAGCCAACACTGTCGCCGGCAACTCATGGCAGCCCAGCTCCAGGTGGAGCTGTTGTTCACCATCTTAGCTGTAGAGGGCTGTGTTACTGGCCCTCTTATGTGGGATCTGAACCGGGGCCCTCCTGCTCAGAGCTGGTCCTAACCAAAGCGCCACTGGACCGGCCCAGAACTTCTATTCTTATAATGGTACATTATTGTATGGGTTAACTGTACTGTTCAGAATACACTTAAGCATTTTATTTAAACTCGTTTTTCTTATTAAATATGTTCCAGCATTGTTTGCCAACTGATTTTCAAACAGATTTTAGAAAACAATAGGCACCCCCCACCATCAGTAGTTACACTTTCTGTGGCTTCAGTTAGATGCAGCGAATCATGGTCCAAAAATAGTAAATGGAAAATTCCAAAAGTAAACAGTTCATGAGTTTTAAATTATGCATGTTTTTGAGTAGCTTGATGAAATCTTGAACTGTCCCACTCCATCCCACCCTGGGAATCCTTCTTTAGTCCAGCATATCCATGGTGTGTGGATGCTTCATTTCTCCTTGTCACTTAGTAGGCTTCTTGGTTTTCAGATAACTGCTACTGTATGGGAGTGCTTGTTTTCAAGTATTATTTTACTTACTAATGGCCCCAAAGTGCAAGCGTAGTGATGCTGACAATTCAGGTATGCCAAAGAGCATCTGTGAAGGTTATGCATGGGTAGGAAAAAAGCATAGTACGAGGTCTGACGATTATATTCGTGAACTTGTTGCAATCATGTTGCTAACCTTTTTTTGGTATCAGGGGGATTATTCATTATGAATTTGTGCCAACTGGACAAACAATTTACCAAGTTTACTATTTGGAAGTGCTGAAAAGGCTGCATTAAAAAGTTAGATGACCTATCCACAACTAGACTGAAGAACAAAAGGACAGCAACTTATCTGTTCCCCTCCCCCAACTCCTCAATAAAATCTTCAAAAAAAAAAAAGTTAGATGACCTATACCGCCAACAATTCATGGCTCTTGCGTCACGACAATGCACCATCTCACATGGCACTGTCTGTGAGGGAGTTTTTGCCAGTAAACAAATAACTCTATTGGAAAACCCTCCCTACTCACCCGATATGGGCCCCAGTGACTTCTTCCTTTACCTGAAGATAAAGCAAATATTGAAAGGAAGACATTTTGATGACATTCAGGAGATCAAGGGTAATACAATGACAGCTGTGATGCCCATTCCAGAAAAGAGTTCCAAAATTGCTTTGAAGGGTGGACTAGGTGCTGGCGTCAGTGCATAGTTTCCCAAGGGGAGTACTTTGAAGGTGACTGTAGTGATATTCAGCATTTTCTAGGATGAGTTCTCCATCTTGTCGGAACTTGTGTATATATAAGGTTGGTACTATCCGTAGTTTCAGACATCCACTGGGGGTCTTGGAATGTATCCTCTGCAGGTAAGGCGGACTACTGTACAACCTGCTTGTAAATCGGAACTGCTTGTATAACACATGTAGGATTGGGGATGTTTTTTCTATCAGATTAGATTGAATATTCTTGTTGAGTCATGTGATATATATGAAACTGTGTATGCTTCAGTTGGTTTAACACCTCAGTTGCTTTAAAAGCATAATTTCAATAGTATGTAAATTTAATAAAACTTTGGAGAGTTATAACTGGTTTTTTCATTTCAATGTTAATTTATTTAAATTTTAGATATTTTAAAATAGGTTTGTTTGTGTAGGCCTGGTAGTGTTTTTTATTTCAACATCATTACATTTTGAAATGAAAGTTATTTTAAAATAGGCTCCAAGGAGGTGTTAGTTAAATGATTAGTAATGAGTTTGGTAGCTTTGAAAAAAATGTACTTGTCAAAAAACATAATGAAACTGCAGTAGAATCTCTTTATAATGCTGCTGTTACAGGGCACACTAGCTTTATGAGAACTAATTTTGCTATGTCATGATTTTGCTACATAGAGATAGTTTCAGGAGTAATAGGAGTTCACATAGGATATTTAAAGCTCTGTTATTTTGGGTTATTGGAGTTTAGGTTCTACCGTATAAGAACTTCTGTTTGAGGAAAGCATGTTTGGAAATCTGGTTCTGAGTTCTATTGTATACCTATTGGAGAGTGTTGAACAAGGTTACTCTAGCTTATTATCTATTCTGATTTCATTCCCTATATATACTTTCTTACCGATCTTCCTTATGTTACTCTTTTCTTTGTATTCTATTTCCACACTAAAATATAATAACTTTATACAAATACTACCATCATATTGTAGAAAAGTCTGTTAAGAAAACAAACTCCCTTCCCTGTGGAAAAAAATGCATCTTAATCTCATTAGAGAAAAGCAGTTTTAATGTTTGTATTGTTTGTATTTTTCGAGTTTTACTCCAGAGAGTATGATTGTCTTTCCATGTCAAAATATATAAAATGGTATAATTTTTAATGGCTCTGTAGTATTCCTTTATATTAGAGATTTGATGGATACCCCAATCTCCAAAAAACAACACACAGTTTGGGGTCAAGGGTGATCTTATGGGGCTCACCTGGGGGTAGAGAGCATAGAGTTACCGGGGTCAGGTAGGTCCAAGTCAACAGGAGAAGGAAATGTACGGACCTTTAACAGAATAACCCTGCCCCATGGAGACTGGGGCTTAATTAGACAAATCTGTCCTTTGGGGGGAAGGAGAAAGTGAGGGCTCAGAGATCGTTTGACAAATACTGTTCCTTCCCAGAGAGCAGTGTGAAAGGCCCTCCCCTCTTTGGAAACATATCTCATGCATTACATGAATCCACAATGCTTTATTTAACCATTTCACTATTGAAAGACAGGATTGTTTGCAATTTTAACCATTCTAATTCTAAAATGAAAATCCTTATTTATTCAACCTTGAGGACTTGCTTAATTTTTTTCCTTTTGTTACAAGAAGTAGAATTTCTGGGTCACAGAATGCCTATTTGAAGGCTTTTGATAATTATTTCTAAATTGCCAACCCTCACTCATATCTTTTATGTTCCATTTTTATTAGGGAAATTAAAAATGTGCTTCAATATTTGAGTACTTACTATGCACCAGGTGTTTACTGTTATGTCACTTAATCTTCACAATCCTGTTAGGTAGATATAATTGTTGCTCTTATAGAGATGAAAAACCTGAAGCTTCAAGTAAGAAAGTAACTTGCCTCAAGTCACTGAATTTGTGGAATGGAATCAGGAGTCAAATCCAGGTCTGATACCACAATTTCTGGTCTTTCTACCACGTCAAGATGCATTCCTTCTATTTTCCTATCACATTCCTCTAATCATCGAGCTGTGCTTTGCTAAATGATGGGTTTCTGAGACTGAGAATATGATAGTCATTGAAATTAATGTCCCAGCATTTGATTTCTCTCTACTTCCACCTTGTCCCTGACATTTAATATCTTACTGAGATCATCTCTCTTCTTTGACTAGAAAAATCAGTCTTTACCAGCAATACTGTAAGTTGCCTTCTATGTCAGAAAGGTAAATATATTAGAAAGGAGATAATTTTGAGCAAAAATCTGTTCCATTCTCCCACTAGGGGCCTATGGCTTGAGGGGAAAAAAACTAATCTGTGAATGGGTCATGTTGTGCATTTGACTGATTTCAGCAATCACTTAAAACTCTGTTCTCCTCTGTGTAACAACATGTCTTTCACTCTAGCTAGTACTAATATTAAGAATTTTTTCTTCACCATTGGTTTTCAACACAGTGTTTATGATGTACCTTAGGGTTATTTTATGTGTATCTTGTCTGTGGTTCATTGAGATTCTTAGATTTGTAAATTGATATTTTTCATCAAATTTGGAAAATGGTGGGCCATCATTTATTCAGATATTTGTTTTGATATATACCTTTGTTATTTTGGGAATGTTTTCTGTATTACATCACTTTATATTGTCCCGTATGTCATTGAAGCTCTCTGCTAAAGTTATAAGCCATTTTTCCTTTCTTTATGTCAGATTGGTAGTTCTTATTGTCATTATTTCTATTTAATTTATCTTTTTTTTCTTAAAAAAGATTTTATTGGGGAATTGGGGGAAGGGAACAGACAAGTTGCTGTCTTTTTGTTCTTCAGTGTAGTTGCGAAGGACGTTGCTTCACTGGCCAATGTTGGTATCATCATTGTGCTCTTCCCAGATGAAGCAGATCGGTCACCAGCCTCTGGATGGTCGCTCACCGCGGCTATTGGCAGCTCACGCTGGTTGCCAGCCACTCATGCTGGCTGCCAGCCACTCACTGGAGCCTATGGCAGCCCACTGCAGCAGGGGCTGCAGCCTACACCATCGCTGGGGCTCGCAGCCCAGCTCCAGGTGGAGCTGTTAGCTGTAGAGGGCAGTGTCACTGGCCCTCATATGTGGGATCTGAACCGGGGCCGCTGTCATCCCAAACCAGCTCTTTTTTTTTTAAAATTATTATTTTATTTTAATTAGTTTCAGGTGTACAACACAGTGCAATAGTTATACATTTCACCTCTCAAAGTGATAACCCCCCACCCCCAATTCGCCACCCCACTCCCCCCCATATCATATATATCTATTACTCTTCCTCTGACTGTCTTCCACAGTATAATCCACATCCCGTGACTATCTATATATATTCAATTACAGTAGGTATACCACCTCTGCTTCAGTTATACAGTGCAGTGATCAAACCTTTATTCCATCGATGAAATGGTCTCCATAACAAGACCTATGACCACCAAACCAGCTCTTAACCAACGCTCCACTCGACCAGCCCTAACTTACCTCTTTAATTGCAGTGTCTAATCTGCGAAGCCCATACAGTGAAATTTTCATTTCAGATATGGTACTTTTCAGCTCTAGAGTCCAATTTTTTCCTTAAATTTTAATAGCTGCATTTCTCTTCTCATTGTGTTTGTTTTCCTTAAATCTCAAATATACTACTACTACTAATAACCCTTTTAAAATCCTTGCTTGCTATTTCTACTATCTCTTTCACTTCTGTGCTTGTTTCCATTGCGTAAGTTTTTCTCTAGTTTATGAGTCATATTTTGCTGCTTCTTTGATTGTCTATAGTAATTTTTAAATTTTTTGGGATAACATTGGTTAATAACATTTGGCAATTTTCCAGTGTACAGCAATTATATGACATTTGCATACTCTATTGTTGCTGGCAACCTGAAGTCTAGTCTCCCTCTGTCACCATGTATTTCAGCCCCTTTCCCCTCTGGTAATCACCATTCTGTTCTCTGTATCTATGGGTTTGTTTTTGTTTTGTTTGTTCACTTGTTGCTTTTTATTTTATATCCCACATATGAGTGAAATAATATGGTTCTTGTCCTTTTCCATCTGACTTCTTTGCCTTAGCATAATACTCTCTGGACCCAACCATGCTGTTGCAAATGGCAATATTTCACCTTTTATGGCCGAGTACTATTCATTGTATATATGTACTACACCTTCTTTATCCAGTCATCTATCTAGGGACACTTAGGTTGTTTCCATGTCTTGACTATTGTAAATAATGCTGCAATGAACATAGACCTGCATATATCCATATGAATAAGTGTTTTCAAATTTTTCGGGTAGCTACCCAGAAAAGGGATTGCTGGGTCATATGGTAGCTCTAAATTTTTTGAGGAAACAGCCTACTGTTTCCCCTTGTGGCTGCACCAATCTGCATTCCTACTAGCAGTGCATGAGGGTTCCCTTTTCTCTATCCTTGCCAGCACTTAGTATTTCTTGTCATATTGATAGTAGCCATTCTTAAGAGGTGTGAGGTGGTATCTCATTGTCGTTGATTTGCATTTTCCTTACAGCTGGTGATGTTGAGTAATTTTTATATATCTGTTGGCCATTTGTGTGTGTTCCTTGGAAAAGTGTCTATTCAGGTCTTCCGTTTATTTTTATTTTTTTAAATTTTTTTGTTTTTTAAGCTGGGCCATCCTGCCACCTGATGGCATCTCAGCGGCTGCTCAGCTTGGGCTGGGCATCGAACTGCTGTTGCCCAGAGCTCAGCTCGCACTCTTGAGCGAGTGTTGTTGTTGATTTATATGAGTTCTATATATACCTGGGGTGCCCAAAAATGTATATAAGTGGATACTTTGGTCAGTGTTGCTCAAGCAGTAGTTCGCAGTAATCAGAAATGTCTGGATGCTGATGGTAACAACTGAGAGCACCTCCTGTAATTGCAGAAGTCAAATGTAACTTGTATTCATCTTTTGTTGTCGGTATATATTTAGTATTGCAATTTTAATATAGTTTTTTCCTTTCTTAAAATGTGTATACATGTTTTTGGCACTCTCTGTGTTTTGGGTATTAGCCCCTTATCAGTGGTATCATTTGGAAATATATTCTCCCATTCAGTTGGTTGCCTTTTTGTATTATTGATTGATTCCTTTGCTGTGCAGAAGCTTTTTAGTTTGATGTAGTCCCACTCATTTGTTTTTCCCTTGCCTTTGAGGTCAAGTTCACAAAAACTCCAGAGACCAAGGTCTGTAAGTTTAGTGCCTGTGTTTTCTTCTATATATTTTATGGTTTCAGGTCTTATATTCAAACCTTAATCCATTTTGAGTTCATTTTTGTGTATAGTAACAGGTAGCAGTCTAGTTTACTTCTTTTGCTTGTAGCTTTCCAATTTTTCCAGCACCATTTATTGAAGTGGCATTCTTTTCTCCATCTTGTTTTTGACTCCCTTCTCAAAAATTAGTTGCTCATAATATGTGTCAGTTGATTTCTTGGCTTTTGATTCTGTTTGATTAGTCTGTGTGTCTGTTTTACTGCCAATACCATGCCGTTATGATTACAGTAGCTTTGTAGTGTAGTTTGAAGTCAGGAATTATGGATTATCTAGTAATTTTTGACCTGATCCTAGATATTAGAATATGACATTGCCGAATATTGTCATTCGGCTGTCCTAAAGAGTGTTTGGCTTTGTTTGGCAGGTAGTTTACTTATATGTAGATCAACTTGATCATTTCAAAACTTGTTTTTAAGCTTTATTTGTATAAATCTAAAGTAGCATTTCCTCTATGGTAGTTTAGTCCTATTCCTAAAGTGTGGCCTTTTTATAGCTTCCGAATGCTCAGTGAAGTCTCTTCACTCTGGCTGATCAGAACTCAAATGCCTCCTAGTCCTGTGTGATCTCCAGTAGTTAAGTTTATCCTTTTCTGATAGTCATTCTTACTTTGGTAGTGTTCTATGCCCATCCTCACTGAGTCTCCCCTACACATATACAGATTGGTTCAGCCAAAAACTCGAGGAGACTCCACTATGCATGCCTAGAATTATTTTTCTGTGAGAATTCCCTTTTGGTACTGTGCACCATAAAAACTATCTCAGCCTCTCTGATCTCCCATCACTCTCTTTTCAGTTCTGCAAGAGTGCGATACTCTATGCTTTTCCTCTTCCTGGACTGTAATGTGCAAAGTGCCTCCATACACAAAGCTGGGGTGACTACAGGTTGCTTTCTTTCTCTAAGGGATCACAGCCCTCCACTCCCCATTTCCAGCATTTGAAAACACTTGTTTCATATGTTTTGTCCACTTTTCTAGTTGTTTACAGATGGAGGTCTAGTCTAGTACCACTTACTCCTTTATGGCCAGCAGCAGAAGCCTGTAACATAGCTTTTATAGATGGATAAGCTGGTTTGCTTGCCTTTCTTTGGTTAATAGAATTTTGAATTTGTGTTCATTTTTTTCTTGGGTGCTGGATTTTATTTTTTTTAATTTTAATTTTTTTATTTTATTTTTTATTTTATTTTTAGCTGAGCCATCCTGCTACCTGTTGGCAGCTCAGCTGCTGCTCAGCTCAGGCTGGGCATCGAACTGCTGATGCTCAGAGCTCAGCTCGCACTCTTGAGCGAGCTTTTTTTTTTTTTTTTTGAGGGCAGTGTCACTGGCCCTCATATGTGGGACCTGAACCGGGACCACTGGCTTCCCAAGCCAGTGCTTAACCACCACGCCACTTGGCCGGCCCTTGAGTGAGTTCTTAACCAACTGAGCCACTCGGCTGGCTGCATTTTAAAATAATCTTTTTTAAAAAAAAAGATTTTATTGGGGAATTGGGGGAGGGGACCAGCCAAGTTGTTGTTCTTCAATCTTCGTTGTGGAGGGCGCCAGTCGCCATCTGACTTCCCGTTGGCAGCTTGTGGCCTCTAAGCTCAAGGTGCTGTGTTGAATCTTAGTTGCGGGTGGGCGTAGCCACCATCCCATGTGGGAGTCGAACCAGCAGCCTTGTTGTTAAGAGTGCACGCCCTATCCACTGAGCCATCTGGATGGCAGCTCTGCTCAAGGTGCCAAGTTCAATCTTTTAGTTGCGGGTGGGCATAGCCCACCATTGAACAGGCAATCTTGTTGTTACACCAGCTGAGCCATCCTGTCACCTGTTGGCAGCTCAGCAACAGCTCAGCTCGGGCTCAGCATTTATTGGCCCATGTGGGAATCAAACAGGCGGTCCTGTTGCTCAGAGCTAGCGCTCCAAGCCAACTCTTAACCAACTGAGCCACTCTGCCAGCCCAAAAGTAACCTTTCTTAATTCAAGGACAAAAATAACAGACACACACACACACACACACACACACACACACACACACACAGTGCCAAAAAAATGTATACACATTTTAAGAAAGGAAAAAAAAACTGTATAAAAATTATGCTGATGGTAACCACTTTGAGCACCTCTTGTAATTGCAGAAGTCAAACATAAATTTTGTTATGGGTATGTATTGAGTATTACAATTTTAATACACTTTTTCCTTTCTTAAAATGTGGATACATTTTTTTGGCTCCCTCTGCATGTATGTATGTGTGTGTGTGTGTGTGTGTGTGTGTATGTATGTATGTGTATATATATATATATATATATATATATCCCTGAAGTAATCCTGTAAGTTTAATACGTCATACAGACTTCTTTGTGGCCCGTTTTTTAAATTCCTATATATATGAGAAACATGCAGATGCTGAATTTGTATATAGTTTGTTTCAACTAAAGAAAATCATTACCATTGTGACCTACTTTTTATCCATTGGATTTTATTCACTAATAGCCAAGTGTTTTGATAGAGTGTAAAGCAACATTTTATTAGTTTCTCAAATCCCTTGCTGTGCTCTTTTGCAGAATGAAATTTTTCACTATTTATGTCATAGTGCATAATATAGAATATGAAAATATAATTGTCCACTTCTCTTAACTGCAATTATCATTTGAATAGTCTCTCAAGATACATTTCTTTTTCCCTAGCCATCAGTGAAACCTCTTTTGAGTTCAGAGCTAAAATTAAGGACAATTTTAGATTGAGTCCCCAGGACACTCGGTTTTTCATTCTAGGTAGCACTATCTCATTTTTACATTTCCTGTGTTGTCTCTGTAGATGGCTAGAAAAGCAGTACTTCATCAGAACGATGGGTTACTGCCAGCACCCCTCTGTGAGATGGTTATTAAAAGCATGTCCTTTCCTCTCCAATTCAGAGTGCAAGGTTTTTACTGATGTTACAGACTTGAGCTTTTCTGACACAAGGGAGAGGATAGCGAAAACAACTCTCAAACCTGGGTTTATAGCCTTTGGTACCATTTGGTATTTCAGTGAACCAGGTGAGGTGGTTCTTAATCTTTCTCTACCTCTCTGTCATTAACATGGTTTATCGTCAGTGAGAGCTGCAGTCAAACAAAAATGGAAACTTTGTAATTTATGTATAGCCTTAAAAAGGCAAAGAAATGAAGGATTATTGCAGTTGGTGCAGTCTCCGATACAATTAATATAAAATGCATATAAATCCTATTAGAGATCTGTCATGGGTGAAAAAGGAATATGAAAAATGCGTGACCTATCTTTATTAGATTCAGTTAGAGAGAGACCATACAGAGCTAAGGAGCTTTACGAGCTGCATATTAATCATAACCAGTCTTCTGAGATAAACCTATTTCTTGTAACTTATCAAAGCTGTACAGTAGATTAGTCATTCCCTTTGGTAAAGGAATGTTTTACATATTGTTCAGAGTTTTGAAAATCACAGCTTTAAAAACTGATTAACAGATATTTTAATACTAAAATATATCTTATTGAATTATATAGCTTAGGCAGCTATTATCCTGTAATGTCACCTCAATAGGGAGATGGGCTCTTTGTAAAAACCTCTACATCATTGTTTTGTTGTGTATTGAACAAGACACTCTAGGGAGTTGTATTAGAGACCAGACAAAAGAACTTTGCTACAGCAAGCAATCATTAAATCATGCAGAAATATTTCTTTCTTAAATCTTTAAGCAACAATTGGTAGATGCCAGCACCATTTTTTTAATGTCACTTTCAATTCCTGAAGCCTTTTATCTCTTTGAAAAGGAGGAGAATTAGCTTAAGGGGACGGTTAAGACCATCATGTTAATGTACAGTATTACTGAAGATAGGGGATGTATAACAGCTATAATCTGACACAGATAATTAAGATCCTGTTTTAAAAATGTGTGAGAAGGTTGCATAAGATTATGAAACTTTTAGAGAAAGCGTGACGAGTAATAGGTACAAAATGTATTTGGCTTTGTTGGTTCATAAAACCTAGAGATGCTGAGTGATTCAAGCATTTACTCTCCAGCCTCCTGTTGCCACTTGAGTGCCCACAATGTATTAGGTCCTGTTGATAAAAATACAGAACTATGTCACGATGAAGATACAATAATAGATCATTGTATTCCTTTGGTTTTTATATTGAAAAAGTTAAAAAAAGACAAAAGTATATACATTAAAAATAATCTCTCATTCTTCCCATCCTACACTCTAGGGGTCACTATTAATAATGTCTAATCCTTCTAAATATCTTTAAAAAAAACTCATTTAAGGGCCGGCTGAGTGGCTCAGTTGGTTAAGAGCTCGCTCAGGAGTGCGAGCTGAGCTCTGAGCAACAGCAGTTCGATGCCCAGCCTGAGCTGAGCTGCTGTTGAGCTGCCAACAGGTGGCAGGATGGCTCAGGTAAAAACAAAACAAAACAAAACAAAACAAAACAAAACAAAACTCATTTATTGAAGAGATACCTAAAAAATGTACAACTCAGATGAATTATCTCCAAGTGAACTCACCCATGTAACCAGTACCAAATTCAAGGCAGAACATGATTAGGTCTTCGCCATTAGTGTTGCTTTCTTCCTCCCCGGAGATAACCACTCATTGACTTTGAGCACTTCACCATCATGCCCCCTTACCTGTGGCTTCATTTTCTATGGCTTCTTAACTCATGGGTCTACTGAGGTCCAAAAATATGAAATGGAAAATCCTAGAAACACACAATTCAAAAGTTGTAAATTGCACGCCATTCAGAGTTGCATCATGAAATCTTGAGTTGTCTTATGCCGTCCTGCCTGGGACGTGACTCATTCCTTTGTCCAGTGTGTTCACACTGTATCCGGTACCTGCCAGTTAGTCACATAGGAGCCATCTTGGTTATCACATCAATTATGGGGGTGTGGGAGGAAGGGAGAGAGGGAGACCACATTCGCTTAGCTTTTTTTAGAGTATATTGTTATAATTGTTCCATTTTATTATTACTTATTGTTGTTACTCTTACTGTGCCTAATTTATAAATTAAACTTGATGCGTATGCATGTATAGGACAAAACATAGTATATATAGGGGAGGGTACTATCTGCAGTTTTAGGCATTCACTGGGGCCTTGGAGCGTCTCCCTCACGGCTAAGAGAGGACTGCTACAATTTAGCACTGCCTGTTTTGGAATGTTATATAAGCTGAAACATAGAGTATCCCACTTTTCTGTATCTGGCTTCTTTCACTCAGACCCATGTTTGTGAGAGTCATTTACAGTCTGGAGTGTAACTGCAGCTTGTCATTTTATTGTTATAGAGCTGGAGTCAGCAAACATTTTCTGTAGAGGACCAGATTTAATATTTTAGGCTTTGTGCTTCATATAGTCCCTGTCACAACTGCTCAGTTTGGCTGTTGTAATGCAAAAGCAGCCATATGATAATATGCAAATGAATGAGACTGGTTGTATTCCAGTAAAACCTTACTTACAAAAATAGGCTGCAGGCGAGATTTGGGCCATGGGCCAGAGTTTACTAACCCCCTACTCTTATAGAGTTTTCTATTGTATGACTATATCACAATTAACTTACCTATTCAAATACTGATAGACATTACAGTTTTTCCTATGAATACTGTCATACATATGCTTTTATATACGTTTGCATGCGTTTCTGTTTGGTATATGATTTTGCCGCATCTTAGGTTACATCCATAGGTCCAACTTCAGTCATAATGTCAAATGGTTTTCCAAAGTGATGGAGTAATTCACACCCCTACTAGTAGTTGCATTCATTATCCATTGTTACCATTAGTTTTTATAAAAGAGATTTTCTTAATTAACTTAACACATTGTGGACTGGTGACGCTTAAGTTATATATAATACATGATACTTTCATTTTAAAAATGAAAACATTGGATACTCATGTATCAACTTCTATTTACCTAATCGTTAAACTCCAGAAAGAAAATTTGATATGTTAGCTCCTAATTTAACCAGTTACTTTCTTTAATCCTAATATGCTAAAGGAGCTCCAGAGCATACATTATGTAATTTATATATTGAATTGACTTTTCCTCCCAACAAATGTCTAATGGTAGCATTAGTGGAGCCATGCAGAACAAAGGAGAATATTTAAATCCTAGACGTAATTTCTGCATGTGTACTCTACTCATAGCCTTTTCAAGGTTATCTATGACCTTTATGTTAGAGTCCAAATCCAAAGGCCTTTTCTCAAATGTCATCATCTTCAAACTGTTTGTGGCATTTCATACCACCAACTACCCATTCTTTCTTGAAATTCCTGTGCTTTGTCTGTACCCTGTTTCTATTTCCTGGCTTCCCATATTCCTGCCCCAAGAATTTTGCCTAATTCTTGAGTTTTTGTTCAAGGCCATTTGTTCTCCCCTTAACATTTGCCTGCCATGATGAGCTCATATCATCAGCCTTATGTAGATGCTTCTAAATTTACATCTGTGACCCTGACTTCTCACCTGCTTTCTGATCTTAGAATTCCAGACACCTAGAAGGTATCACTTTTATTTCATTTTCTCAAATTTTAATGTATAAAGTGAAACTCATAATATTCGCATTTATGCTTTATTCTTGTCATCATCCCTAAGTCCCAACCTTCCTTTAACCCCATGTAGCAAATACAGATAGTAGCAAGAAGTGATTTGTTAAACATTGTTAAGTCGCAAGGAATAGAATCATTTCTCTTGTTGATAAAATGAAAGGGAGGTGAAGGCATGGCACACTTTATAAAACTCTTATTAGGTAAAAAATTTGTAGCAGTATTCAAAATAATATGAAATATTGGTAATTTTAATATTCGTACACCAAATATAAATCATTTTATAGTCATAATTTGGGATCATTAGGCCTGGTAATTTTGGAAAAATAGTACAAAAGTAGTGCTTCATCATCTAGAACAGTGATCATAGTTCAATTCTTTCTAGTGTTCCAAAAATAAAGTTATGAATATATGCTAAAATTTAAAAATAATTTATTCAGCATAAATAAGTGATAACTATCATTTTGAAAAAGGAATTGCTTCTGGGTAGTAAGAAAAAGCATGTCTTTCCAGTGAGGCACTAATATCCTCTGATTCTAAATGGAGTTAGTTTAAAACTTTTGAGAAAAGCATATAATTTATCAGGATGTCATTTCCAAATGTGGAAGCCCTTAATCTCATAGGGAATGAGGAGAGTCACTGAAATTCTTTAATATCTCTGACATACTGCCAAAGATGTAGGGTAACACAGAGGCGAGTTTCCTGATGATAATCCTGGCAAACTATTATAGTTTACTGTAGGTAAAATAACATATATTTGGGTGCCTGCTATGTTCCAGGCATTGTTGTCACAGCTTATAAGTGCATTATAGTGAGGACAAAGAGAAAAAGATGTACACACATGTGTATACTTCCATGTACATACATACATAGACAAACACAGATAGATAGATAGACAGACAGATAGATAGACAGGCAGACAGACAGACAGAAAGATAAAAATCCCAGGTGTAAATGCTATGGTGAAAAAAACTAAAATACATTAGGATAGAGAGTACCGAGGATAAGGGCTATAATTTCTCACTTCATTCCTGAAAGGATTTGATGCCTGGATTATTTAGTAGATCAAAACTAAAGAAAAACATGATACACTGACATTTTCTGCCGTTGATAACATAAGGGAATCATGCTAGGCAAAACTGAGTCCACTCGGGACGTTCAGCCTGGACTTTTGTTTTATTGTCAGAGCTCTCATTGGGCTTTCGTGCTGCCCACAGTCCCTTGGGGTGGAGTATTTCACTGTAATAGCTCCACACTGGATGGAACTGACAGACTAAAAATATCCTATTACTTCAGGCCTTGAACATGGCTCTTTTGGAAGGAAGACTTTCTAGTCATAAAATCAAATGACGGGAATGTGAGAAGGTTTATTGGAAATCCTAGGTAATATAAAGTCTTTGTAACAGTGGCTCTTTGGAAATAATTCTTCTGGTGTTATTATCTATTGAGTGGAATAGTGTCGAGTACTTCTGGCTATGTTAAGGGAAAGGCAGGTAAGACCTTAGAGTGGTCTTCAAATCACACAGTGGAAATTACCTGTTCCAATTATGTAGGCTGGGACCCGGTTGCTGACTTTGCCCATTATTCACCTTCACTACAATTGAAACCTCGAAAACCTGGAAAGTAGAATTTGAATAGAGAGGTCTTTGTGTACTATGTTACTGCTAAGTATTATTGGAATAAATAGGTGTAGTTTTATGGGATATTTGATAAGTTCTCCACACAGAAACCTAATACATAGTTGTATCATGAATATCCACCTCAGTATTTGGAATTCTGTAATTCATTTGGGGAATTTTCCTTTGACTCTTATGTAATGTTACGGATAAATCCTCAGTTTTCCAATATGGCAATGTATTACTGATACTCAAGTTAGAACATGCAGGGTTTGTAATTTGAAAAAGTAAAGATTAGAAATTACATTTTCTAGGTTCTACATATATGTAATCCAATGTACTTGGACTTAATGCCCGGGCTTCTAGTTTCTGTTAAATTGGACATGGTAGGGTCTGCCGAGTGGCTTGTTGGTTAAGAGTTGGCTTGGGAGCACTAGCTCTGAGCATCAGGGCCCTGGTTCGGATCCCACATACGAGGGCCAGTGATGGTGCGCCCTCTACAGCTAAGATGGTGAACAACAGCTGGACCTGGAGCTGGGCTGCCGTGAGTCGCTGGTGTTGGCTACAGTAGGGCTGCAGCAGGTTGCTGTGAGCTACAGTGAGTGGCCGGCAGCCAGTGTGAGCAGGTGGCAGCCGGTGTGAGCTGCCGTGAGCGGCCGTCCAGTGGCCAGCAACCCAATCTGCCTCAGCCAGGAAGAGCACAATGATCGCAATACCAACATGGGCCAGTGAAGCAATGTCCTCCACAACTAGACTGAAGAACCAAAGGACAGCAACTTGTCTGTTTCCCTTCCCCAATTCCCCAGTGCTGTTCCCTCTCCCAATTCCCCAATAAAATCTTTTGAAAAAGAATAACAAGAAACAAGAAACATTCTGGGGGTGACTGGTTATCTCAGTTGGTTAGAGCAGGTGTGGTGCTGGTAACACCAAGGTTGCTGGCTCGATCTCCTCATGGGCCACTGTGAGCTCTGCCCTCCCTAAAAGAGTCAACTATGCCATTGTAGCATGAAAGCAATGTGCAACCAATGACCATGGCTGTTCCCCAATAAATTTTTTTAAAAAAAAGAAAGAAAAAAGAAAGAAACAGAGTCCGGGATCTCTGTGGGCTAATAAAAAGTCCTAAATAGATGTCAGGGATGCTAAGCAGCAGCAAAGGGATGTCAGGTATTCATAAAACTTGATATGGAGCTAAAAGATTTTGTTTTTTGTTTTTTTGAAACATTTTATTGGGGAATTGGGGGAGGGGAATAGTGTTGGGGAACCGGGGAAGGGGACCAGACAAGTTGCTGTCCTTTTGTTCATCAGTCTAGTTGCGGAGGATGTTGCTTCACTGGCCCATGTTGGTATCATCATTGCACTCTTCCCGGGTGAGGCAGATCCATCGCCAGCCTCTGGATGGTCGCTCACCGCGGCTATTGGCAGCTCTCGCTGGCTGCCGGCCACTCACTGTAGCCCATGGCAGCCCACTGCAGCAGGGGCTGCAGGTATGCTGTCCCGGGGACTCACAGCAGCCCAGCTCCAGGTGGAGCTGCTGTTCACCATCTTAGCTGTAGAGGGTAGTGTCACTGGCCCTCATATGTGGGATCCAAACTGGGGCCCCCCTGCTCAGAGCTGGCGTCCCAAACCAGCTCCTAACCAATGTGCCACTTGGCTGGCCCTGGAGCTAAAGGTTTTATAGACCGTGGGCTTCCCTGCCCAGGAGCATATTAGCCTAGAAAGGATACTTAGAGGGCATCTGGCCTATGAAGCTCTGATTAGGGAACTGCATGCTCCTACATCTACTGTCCACCACAAATGAGACTTGGCATTGTATAAAAACAACAACCAAATCTCCTTGTGGACCTTCAAAAAATATGTGAGCCCTTTTTGAGGTCCATTTTTCATATAAATTAAAAATAACTAATTATATTTCAAAGAACAATTGGTATAAAAATTACCTATTTTTTTGGCCCACTCATAATAGGGAAGATTTAGTTTCATGAGTCTTTGTATTACATATAATTCTAGTTCCTAGATACTTCAAGAAAGGCTCCATCCTTCCCACTCTCTCCTGTCTACATAATGGGGCCGATTTAACAAATATTCAAAAGATAGACAAAATCTCATGTAGCATTGATCATTAACTCAAATGAGGCATAGATGTGGAATAAATAAAGAAGATACAAAATGCTATCAATTGCACCAGTACCTGTATCACTCTAAAGACTAATCATTATTCTAAAGTTATAGTGACAAAAGATTTTCTGCTAGGCAGAAGAAAAAAATGTGCATTCTCTCCCCATCCCACCTCCTATTTTGAATATATTTGCAAGGCTGGTTTAAATCTTGCTTAAAAGTTGACATTAAAAAATATATGCACTTCACATAGATGTGGTGATGCTTAATTGTCCATTAAAGAAGACATTTCACATTTTCAACATGAATGGTTTCCTACTCTAAACATTTTTATTAAGCCATTTATTCAACAAAGGAAGGCCGGCACAGCAAGCAATAGTGTAGATGTTTTTCCACTACTATTCTGTCGGTAACATCCTTAGAAACACTTTTGAAATACCAGGTTGAGAGAAAAATTCTGTAATGGAAATCGAGATAACATCAAAAAATAGTCATGGCCTTTGAACTATGAGTCTAGAGTTTGATTTTACGACTTTTTTTTTTGAGGGCAGTGTCACTGGCCCTCATATGTGGGACCGAACTGGGGTTGCTGGCTTCCCTCGCCAGCGCTTAACCACTGCGCCACTTGGCCGGCGATTTTACAACTTTTTAAGGATATCAGTATTTAAGGATATCTCAACATTTTCTCTTAAATTTTCCTCTGTTGATGATTGTTTTAAATGGCATGACAGCAGACATTTTATCTTTATCCTTTTTCTCTACTCAAAAGTGGCTTCTTTTACTACCTTGTACAATACCATGTATTTATTTTTTTATTTTGTTTCTTTTTTTTTGATCTGAGCCATCCTGCCAACTGTTGGCAGCTCAGCAGCAGCTCAGCTTGGGCTGGGCATCAAACTGCTGTTGCTCAGAGCTCAGCTCACACTCTATTTATTTATTTATTTATTTATTTATTTATTTATTTATTTATAGAGGGCAGTGTCACTGGCCCTCATGTGGGATCTGAACACCGGGCTGCTGGTGTCCCAAACCAGCTCCCAACCACCGCGCCATTCTGCCGGCCCTCAGATCACACTCTTGAGCGAGCTCTTAACCAACTGAGCCACTTGGCCAGCTCTATTTTTGTATATGATATTTTAATAATGCATACTGTGTTCCTGATTTACAAAACTTCTTCATTTGTGTAAAGTCAAAAATATAATTTCTCTTATGTCTTCTATATCATTACACCTACCTCTTGAATTGGTCTGAAATTTATTCTGATGTATAGAGTGAGTTAGGGAATCGATTTATAGTTTTCCTTCAATAATTTGTCCGTTGCTTCAGTAACGCTTTTCCCAACTGATTTGAAATTTCTAACATAATTTCTAAAATTAGAAAAACACTCCTGCCATAACTCTTCCTGTATCTGGCACTTTTTATTCTCAGAAATATACCAGTGGCAGCATTTGTAAATACCAGCCACCTATCTACTTGATTAAACATTTTACAGTATGTGCTCAAGGGCAGCAAAACCCACCCTTGAATTAAAACGAGCCCTTTCATTCAAACAACACCAGGGCACCATTTATGTATTCAAGCTCCCTTTAATTTCATGCACAATCTAACAGCAAGCCAGCAGGTACGGGGAAGGTAGAAAAGAGAGGAATTATTCAGGAAATTAAATCCAATACTCCTTTGTTTTAATGTATCATTACCAGTGACTATTTTGATATTGCTGAAATAAATTGATAATACAAGGAAATAGTTTAATGTGAATTTAATGGTTTCTTATGCTTAGAAGGTCTAAAGGATCATTGTTCGTAAGGTTTAACTGCACTTTATAATCTATACGTAACCTCAGAAAGAGTAGTAGTGCAGAAACTTTTCAAAAGTCAAGACAAAAACCCACAACCTAGCAGGTATGTCTTTGATGTTTTAAAAGCAACCAAAACAATGTACTGTACAGGAAAATCTAAAGTAGACATATAGAATTTTGCCTGTTGTGAGCCTTGTATGTGGGAGACATGCTACTATGTCTTATGTATAGAAATGGATTACAGAGCTTTAGAAAAAAATTCAATGCATCACTAAAGTGTTTCCAAAGTGAAAATAACTTTTTTAAGAGCTAAAAGTCAAACCCAATACCAGTATTAGTGACACCAAACTATCCGAGTTACATTCAGGCCCTCACTTTCAAAGGGGATAAAAGCAATATATTAGAACCAAATATATACTCCATTCTTAAAGTCATGGGACGATGACTAATGGTAGATTTCGAATTGAAAACTTGCACTTTGGCCAAAAAGTAACTTAAAAGAACAAAAAAAAAGTCATTATTTTAAAAGCTATTAGTACATTCTTTAAAGAATTTACTTTAATTCCAATGATTTTTTTCATAATTTCAAAAATGTTAAATATTTTAGGGCCGGCCGAGTGGCTCAGTTGGTTAAGAGCTCGCTCAAGAGTGTGAGCTGAGCTCTGAGCAACAGCAGTTCATCGCCCAGCGCAAGCTGAGCTGCCACTGAGCTGCCAACAGGTGGCAGGATGGCTCAGCTAAAAAAAAAAAAAAATGTTAAATATTTTGACTCCATCATCTGGGAGACATGATGTGATTATCATCGGTCACATACACATCCAGCACATTCAAAAACTCTATACTCGTGCCTCCCAATGCACTGACTCAAGGACTGCCACAGCTTCCTCTGTGCACATATACCAGGAAGTCAGAGATTGAAATCTAGAGTAAATCAGAAAGTCAGTGGATTCTATTGTTTACTCAGAAGGAAAAAGAATGGAGAATACAGTAGCCCTACCCTCCATCCAGAGGGGGTACATTCCAAGACGCCCAGTGGATGCCTGAAACCACAGATAGTACCAAACCCTGTTATTTACTATTTTTCCCTATACATACATATATTTTTCCCTTAAAGGAAGCATATTATGGCTTCTCTTTGGCATTAAAAAATAGGCAAAGGACTTGAATAAACATTGCTCCAAAAAAGACACACTCACGGCTAACAGGTACAAAAAAGATGCTCAACATCACTTCGTAGGGAAATTCACATCAAAATCAGAATGAAATATCACCTCACATCTGTTATGATGGCCATAATAAAATAAAAGAAAAAACAAACAAACAAACAAAAAACAACAGAAAATAACAAGTGCTGGCAAGGATATGGAGAAATTGGAATGCTTAAACACTCATGAAGGAAATGTAAAATAGTGCAGCCGTTATGGAAAACAATATGGAGATTCCTCAGATAATTAAAAATAGAACTACAATATGATCCAGCAATCCCACTTCTGGGTGTGTGTGTATATATATATATATATATATATATATATATCAGGATCTCAAAGAGATACCTACACTCTCATGTTTACTACAGCATTTTTCACAAAAACAAAGAGATGAAAACAACCTAAATATCCATCAACAAATGAATGGATAAAGAAAATGTGACACACACACACGCACACTCACACACACAGAGGAATATTATTCAGCCACAAAAAAAAAGAAGGAAATCCAGAAATATCCTATAACATAGATGAACCTAGAGGACATTACGCTAAGTAAAATAAGTCAGTACCAGGAGGACAAATGCTGCATGATTCCACTTATATTTAAAGTAGTCAAAGTTATCAATGCATAAAGTAGACAGGTGGTTGTCAGGGGCTAAGGGTATAGGGAAATGGGGGACTGCTCTTCAACAGATATAAAATTTCATTCACAGAAGATGAAAAGTTCTAGAGATGCTATTGTACAACATCTGTTAACACTACTGTACTACACACTGAAAATTTTAAGGGGACAGATCTCGTGTTATTTTTTTAAACATGCTAATACTGTTTTTAAAAAGACAACCATGTAAAATAGAATTGGTCTCTGCAAACATATTCATTCCTACTTCGAAACAGGGAGATTACTTTTTTTGGAATAAGAGCTGTTCTCTTCCAGCCACTATTAGACTAGAGAGAAAAAGAGAGATCGTATCTAAGTCTCCAGAATAGGGGAAATGCAGAGAAACAGAGAAAGAGATCTTGTTTACATCAAATACCTCATGGAGCAGCAAGCAAAATCACCATGGAATATCAGGAAACTGGGTGTCCAAAAATTTAATAATTAACTATTTCATATGCCAATCAATGAAATATGCATAAGCAATGAAAACTTTTGACCAAACTACTGCTCAAGCAGTAGTTTGCCATAATCAGAAGTGTCTGGATGCTGATGGTAACCAGTTTGAGCACCTCCTGTAATTGCAGGGAGTTTAAACTGTCTCAAGCTTCACTCCCATCCGTACTGGTCCCATGCACACAGACAGCAGTTCTCAAAGTGTGCTCCAAGGACTCCTGGGTGTCATGGGGACCCTTTTTGGGATGGATGCAAGGTCAACATAATTGTCATAATAGTACTAAGACATTTGACTTTTTCACTTGCATTCTCTCGCAAATCTACGGTGGAGTTTTCCAGAGGCTATACAACTTGAAATAAATCATCATTCTGACAGTAAATGAAGTGTGTGCCTGTGTGTTTTTGTATTTTATTTTATCCCCTCAGTTTTAAATCTAACAAGAAAATAGCAAGAGATATAACTCACATTTCAAATGTTCTTTGGGGTCCTCAATATTTGTAAGAGGGTAAAAGGCCCTAAGACCAAAAAATCTGAAAGGTATTATAATGTATTGGTAGGAGTGGGCTTTGTTCCTCTAATACAATTGATTTTGCTATCTTTTGAAAAGTAGTCCCCCAGATCTTCTGGGTTGTTAATTCTGGTTTTAATCTAATATGCTCTCTTCACCTGGACTATGATTTAATAGACACATAATATTTTTTTCTTTGCAATAGCCACCTTAACTCTGCCAATTTGCTGTTCAGGGAATCCTTTTCACGGCCTTGGTTTGCGTCTTCTCCTTGAATCTTTGGCTAGTTCTTTTCCCTTTCTTTACAATAAGAAATTCAGATCCTTTGAAAGGTGTTATACACATTACAGATAATAGGGACAGCTTGAACTATGAGGAATGAATTAGAATTATGATCAAACTTAGTCTTCGATTATTGATATAGATTAACTGTTACCTAGTTTATTTTCTAAGAACGATCCATTTAACCAAGAAAACATATCCAAGGAATGTGTTTTACAAAATATTTTTAACTTGTAACACATATTTGTAACTTCCTGAAAACATAATTCTATTTCAAATATTTAAGTAATCATTTTCCCCTAATAATCCAAACTTGAATTCTTTCACATAGTAAGTTTAAGTACTCTAGTACTAGCTATGTAGCTCTACAATCAGATATATAATCTTGGGTAAATCACTTCCCTTTAGCTCTTTCATTGGATTAAATTATCTTTTCTAGCTCCAACTGTGTGTTTTTTTGTTTGTTTGGTTTTTCTTGAGGGCAGTGTCACTGGCCCTCACATGTGGGACCCAAACCGGGGCCGCTGGCCTCCCAAGACCAGCGCTTAACCACTGCGCCACTCAGCCGGCCCATAGCTCCAACTGTTTTTGACTTTGCAAGTGAGTCATGCTCCTTACCTTTAAGCTAGGTCAGTGCCAAAATTCCTCCCCAAAGCAAAGTGTGCACATATTCTACTTGATGGCAGTATTTGACTCTCACAGATAAAGTAAAATGGTGGTAATCCACAGATAGATAACCGACAGTAAAGCGCATTTTTCCACGTTATTATACTTATTATTCACTTTTCATTATTAAGGTTTTTTAATGGCCTTTCTCCATAAAAACCATTACATTTTAAATTCACTTTAAGTTTTAGGTGGACTTAAATATAAAATTGCAATAAAAATAAAAGTTAAATAGTGATATGGAAAAAAAGGACTTCAGGAAGCAATACTCTTTTTCAGGAGTGCTTTATCTGAACATTGGATACAATTGACAGAATTCTACATATAAAATAATAAGTGGTAGACAGGACACTAAGCTTTATAAAGATTATTCTGAATGCTTTTTTGTGGGTAAATTCAGAGACTGGATATGGAGAAGATGAAGGTGAAAATATTAGAACCCGTTGGGAACTGATAGGTTCTGAGGAACGGTTGACTCCAGAGAACCTACGGAGAGGAATAAGTGAGGGGGAGCTCAAGTGTGAGTGACAGGGTGAATGGTGATGTCACTAACAGTGACAAGGATCACAGAGAATAAGCAGATGGGGGGACAAGAGTGGGTAATAAGGAGAAATGATGGAGCCTATATTAGATAACTATTAAGGTGCCAGTAGAATATTCAAGTATAGCTTAAAGTAATCACCATTATGGGATAGTTAACATAACATGTCCTTATATAACAAGAAAACAAAATAGTGAAAGAAATTTAATCCAAGAGACTATTATAGCTATCTATATTTCTAACAGACCTGCTTACATATCAATAAATAGCTCTTGTTTCTAGTTTTGTGATTTAGCATAATTTTCTACCCACATGAACAGGGCTAATAAAAAGTCCACTTAAAAACCTCCATGAAGATATACATGGTACCAACTTATAAATGACAATATTCCTTAGCAAAATAGTAAATAAACTGAAGAAAATAAAAGGAGTAATCAAATAATCTACATCAAAATTTTGAAGTTTTTAAAAATGAAAATTTTATCTGATTAGAAAACTATTTAATTCTTGTGAGGGCGTGAGAAGTTTCTTTTAGTTACATAAGCAACCACTTACAAAAGGATTAAATGTGTCACCTTAAGAGATATACCTAAGCAAAGCAATTGCTAATACCCATTTGCTAATATGCAGCATATGCTTATGATACGTAGTATATTCATTTTAAACCTTTACATAAATACTTACGGAAGAAAATCATATGGTCCATGGACCCAACTGTTCACATATGCAGATCAACTGACATTTTCTTAAACAGCTTATGAGATTGGTCTTTTGAGAAAATCAAAAACACTTTGAAGGGAAAGTATCCTGATGAACATCAGTAGGTAAATTAAACTAGTATATCTGTCCCTTACAATGCTGTGTGATGTTATCTTCTCTTTCTGAATACATTATCTAAAACTGAAATAGTGAAGCATTTATTTGTTTGTATTTTAAGAGCTTACTGACATGATCGTGCACAGTAGGACTTCTACTTGTAATCCAGAGCAGATGGGAAGATGTTAGCAACTAGCAGACTTGTTTTTGTTTTACTCTTGACATCTGCACCAAAGCATTTCAGTTCCAATAAGTTGATAATTTAAGGGAATGCAATTGTCCTCATGTGTGCTCTTCAACTGGAAATGTCTGGTGCTCAGTTAAATTTCATCTGTTTGCAATTTTTTTCCCTTACAAGGCATTATTCTTAGCTTCCCAGCCTATTAACAAAACACAAAACCTGGCGACAAATCTATTTCCCAATGTTAACTCCCATTAAATCCATTATCGTCTCCCCAAATATAACCACCCTCCCAAACGTGGTCAAAATAAACTACTAATATGATGCTCTGTCAAAAGTTGAAAGGGGTGGCCAGAAATGTCAGTGGTTAGAGCACAGTGCTCATAATACCAAGATTCGCAGTTCGATCCCCGCATTGGACACTGTGACGTGCCCTACACATCTAGATTGAAGACAGCTACTTGACTTGGTGCTGATGGGTCCTGGAAAAACACACTGTTCCCCAATTAAAAACAAAAACAAACAAACAAAAAAACTACAATGAACACCAAATACATTTAAAGAAAAAAAAAAGTTGAAAGAAGATATGACTAGAAGATCGGCACGTGGAAGAAAAGGTGAAGATATTTATATATCTATTTTATTGTTTTCCCTTAGTCATATCAAGAAATATATAACATATGTCCTTTTACAAACAATAGTAGGTTAAAAACAAATCGCTATGGGTTCCTTTACCCTCTGCCCTCATATCATGAAAAAAAAAACAGAAATACATATTTCGGGCTGGCCGAGTGGCTCAGTTCGTTAAGAGCACGAGCTCTGAACAACAGGGCTGCCTATTCCATTCCTACATGGGCCAGCAAGCTCTGCCCTCTACAGCTAAGATGGTGAACAACAGCTCGACCTGGAGCTGGGCTGCTGTGAGTCGCCGAGAGCTGCCGTCCAATGGCCGGCAAGCAACTGCCTCACCTGGGAAGAGCGCAATAATGATACCCACATGGGCAGTGAAGCGATATCCTCCACAATTAGACTGAAGAACAAAAGGACAGCAATTTGTCTGTTCCCCTTCCCTGATTCCCCAACAAAATCTTTTTAATAAAAGGAAAAAGAAATACATATTTCTATCCTTTATAAATAAAATGAAACTTAAATATTTCCTCTTCCTAAACTCAGAGTTGATAAACAAAGCAGACATAGTTTACTAATTTTATCAAGGAATGTTCCACTGTGAACACTAACAGGGACTAAAGATAATGTAATCATTTCAACCTTTCCTTTCTTCATCATGTTTTCCTTTTGTCTTATTCTAAAACTAAGACAAAATCTTAATGGAAATTTGGAAAATACAGTAGACATAAAAGAAAAAAAGAAAAATCACTATAATTCCTAATTCAGCAATATCATTAATATTTTTGCACATAGTCTTGTTTTTTCTCCTATGTACAATGTAGTCAAACAAAATTGAAGTCATACTGTATGTTAAATATACACTTCATATCTTGCGTGCTTGTATCACATAATATATCATGAACATCTTTCTGGTTTTTTTTGTTGTTGTTGTTTTTTTAGCTGAGCCATCATCCTGCCACCTGTTGGCAGCTCAACGGCAGCTCAGCTTGGGCTGGGCATCGAACTGCTGTTGCTCAGAGCTCAGCTCGCACTCTTGAGTGAGCTCTTAACCAACTGTGTCACTCTGCCAGCCTAATGAACATCTTCCATATTATTAAATACATAGAAGATTTGTTTTAATTATCATTTAATAATTACCTAACAATCCCCTTCTAAGCATCTGTGCTCTTCCTAATTTTTCACTATTAGAAAAAATGCTGCAGGGAGTATCCATGTACAGATATATTTTTATACATTTGCTTCATCAGGAATTTTTTTTTAGAAATAGAATTGTTAGATGTCAGTATAAACATTTCTATTGCTTGTGTTTCATTCTGCTACATTGCCTTACAGAAAGTTGTACCATTTTGGTACCATCAAGAAATAAAAGTATGTGCTACTCAGCACCCTCACCAATCAGAAAATTATTTTAGATCTTTGATAGCTATTAAATTGCACCATTCTTTTAATAGGCCTTTCTTTTATTATCAGTAAGGCTATACATTTGCACACCCAGGCAAATCCAGACATGTCTGTAAAAATCTGCCAAAGCCCACCGCGTACATCATCTACATAATTTTCACTCTGTGGATATTTTGCTCATTACCTTTGCTAATATTTCTATTAGGATATTTATTTTTCTTGTTGCTGAGGAAGAGCACATATATAAAAGTATTAATCCATTATCATATACAAAATATCCCGGGTGAGGCAGTTGCTCACCGGCCAGTGGACTGCCGCTAACGGCAGCTCAGGCCAGCTGCCGGCCAGCCCCACTGCAGCCTATGCCATTGCCGGCAACTCACAGCAGCCCAGCTCCAGGTGGAGCTGTTGTTCACCATCTTAGCTGTAGAGGGAGGCGTCACTGGCCCTCATATGTGGGATCCAAACCGGGGTCCTGCTGCTCAGAGCTGGTGTCCCAAGCCAACTACTAACCAATGTGCCACTCAGCAGGCCCAAGATTTCATTTTTTAAATTTTTTTAAAAAAAGAACTATTCAGAAATAATGACTACAATAATGGAAATGAAGAATACATTACAGGGAATCAACAGTATTTTAGGTAATTGGGGGCAATTTTAACAATCTGTGTGCTTCATTTTCCTCATTTGTACAACTGTGGGTGAGAATAGAACTTATCTCCCAGTTGCTGTGAGAATTAATTGAACTTTAACATCTAAAGTAGACCCTCACAAAATACTCATTTATCTAGTGAACAAAATGATCATTCATTCATGAAAAGGAATATTATGAAATCATTTCAGTGAATCAGGTAGATCTGTGTGTGCTGATACCAGTCTACTTCAAGATGTAATATTAGGCTAGGATAGCGTACACTGAGATGTTAACCTCACAATTTCAGTGTCTTCAAATAACAAAGGCTTATTTCTTGCTCATGCTTTGTGTCCATTACATGTTACTGAGGGTCTCCGCCCCATGTTCTTCTCACACAGGATTCTAGGCTCCCCCATTTGAAAAAAGAAAGTGAAAGATACGTGATAGCATCTTAGATGCTTCCATCTAGGAGTAGCATCCTTCATTGTACTCAGATTGCATTAGCCCACATCAGTCACATAGACACACCTAACTTCAAAGGGTATAGGAAAGTGCAATTCTTTCATTTTCCTCTAAGGAGAGAAACCTCAAATATTGGTGAACAGTCATTATAAAAGAGACTATAATAATTGAGAAAAAAGGTACAAAGGAGTAGGTATGGAAAGAGCCTATGTTTTCAAAGATGTGTGCGTGTGTGTGTATATACGTATGTGTGTGTATGTGTGTGTTTTTGTGCATATATATAAATGCATTATATATATAAATGCATTTTATATATATGTGTATACACACACACACACACATATATAATGGATTTATATTATAAAAATGTGTGGAACAATCCACAAAACAGTCTTAACAGTGGCCTGCTCTGGGAAGTGGGATGCATACTTTTCACGTTATATCTTTATGTACTGTTTGATATATTTTTCAATATGCCCATGTATTACTTTCATAATTACAAAATAGTCTTTTAACTCACCCTCACCTATACTTTGACAAGGTGTCATGGCAAATACTATTAAAATTGAGTCAATATGGGATGACTTATATTGTATATCATATTGTATATCGTATCATGCATGTATAGCCATGAGCAAAAAGCATGGGAATAAATAGATTATTTTCTGGATAGAGAAGGATATAATGGGATTCCTCAAGGACCAGTGGTAATACTAAAGGTCTGTCCAGGAGAGGGTGTTGCTTGGTTACTAGTGACAAAGTCTTCTGGGTTAAGCAGGGGCAGACCACAACAAGAGTTTAGTATCACTTTGTACGTGGATAGAAACATGACACAGGTAGGTATTATTTTTCTGATCTGTTAAAATTGCTGTTGGTAATCATTCCAGGGCTTTTGCCAGCTTGAAAATTCCTGATTTTCGAAGTTATTCAAAAGTAAGACATGACAGCATATACTTGTGTATGTTTTTCAAACAATGGAAGAAACGTTGACTTTAGGTAAAAATTGCTTCTGTTTATTTTTTCTTGTTATTTGTAACTACTCAGGTATATATATATGCCTAATGATTTCCCTTTTGCTTTTAGCATTCCTTGGAAATGCATACTTTTTGAGGGGGAGACACAAATATGGGAATTTCTGTAAGGAGGCACAGATTTAGCTATACGTTTTTTGAAATGGTAAATTGAAGGAATTTTGGAATTTAAAAATTACTGAATTATTTGCAAAGTGGTATAAGAAATATGTATACAGAAAACACCATGAGAGAATTTGAAGGAAAATTTTCTATTATTCTTAATTGCTCTTTGTAATGTATTTTAAAAATTGGCATTATACATTTATTTTAATTAGTCTATATTTATGTGTACAACTATAGTTAAAGTAGGAAATTATGACTTAGCGTGTTTTAAATATATATTTTGTTCCCTTTTTAGCTTTCTGTTAAAATGAGTAGTGTAACTTACATTTTAAATAGTAAGGCAAACACACAGCCCTATTCAAGACTGGTTAAAATTTTAAAGGATTAGATTCTGATATTACAAAAGTCACAGGTCCACAGGTTTTTCACTTACTCTATCTGGTGACATTTCAGAGGGTTTTATTACTATGCATAGGTAGAGCTGAGAGCACTATTTTATATTCTTGTATGATCATATTAAAGACAACAGGATGTTCTCAGTATTACTGAGCACCTAGAATGTCAAGGAATGTTTCAATTTAAGTATTGTTTCTTAGGATAAGCTACATTTAGATTGTGCTGCTCACCATATACTTCTTGGCTGGTAATCTGTGTCAACTACTGAGATAATATTCCTGCTCAACAATTGAGGTACATCTTGAAGAAGTAGTTTGAAATAGGTGACATGTTCTCCCTCTCCTTAAATTTCTATCTAAGCTTTTCCCTTTCACAATTATTCATGCCTAATTAATGAATTTAAGAAAATTATCAGATGTGGTATTCAAAATTGATATCAAAAGTAACATGGCAAAAAACAGGAACATATACAAGCTTTCAGATTGTTTATATATCTAAGACAAATGGAAGACCTTATTTAAATTTTAGTGGTATGCTACACTAGGAAAAAAGGACATAATTGAGCTCCTGTAATTTACTTAGCACTACAATTAGGTGTGGAGAATACAAAAAAAAAGATAAAATATCTTGATTTCAAGGAAGTTAAAATTTCCCTGTTTGATCTGCTGAGAGAGGTTAAATAATTTGTCCAAGGGATTATAGCTGGTCAGTGACAGAGCTGAGAGAAATCCTTTCTTCAGAGGCATTTTTATTAGTATGTTAAATTGCCTATTCCATAGCAGGAAAAAACTTCATGGAGTAGATGACAGTTGAATTGGACTTTAAGAGATGTTACTGGGAGAGAGACAACAAAAATGGAATTTTAACAATGGTAATGAGGAGACTGGCCCAATCCCCAAAAAAGGTTTGTGTTAGGAAGTAAGGTAATAATATAATAACATAATAGTGGCAGCTAATATTAACTGGACACTTATGTGTCAAATACTGTTCTAAATGCTTTTAATACATAAACTAATTTTGCCCTCACAGCAACATCAGGTACAATTATTTTTCCCATTTTCCAAATGGGGAAACTGAGGTCCAGAGAGGTTAAGTAGATTGCTCAGAGTTCCACATCTAGTAATGCAGTGGAGCCACTGTTTGAAGCCTAGAGTAGTCTAGCTTGGGAGATCATCCTCTGATGTTTATTCTGTGCTGCCTCTATATAGATTAGTAAAAAGCAATAAAAGCAAGCCAATGATCAGGACAGTGAATCCAATGGGTGTCAAGAGCCTGTGAGAATTGAGAGCAAGTGCTAGGGGGAGCTTTGGTAAGATCCTTCAGTTTCCTCTCTTCCTATGTCGCCAGAGGGGGCCTTGCCCTCTATCCTGTACATGCCCCCTTCCAAATAGAGGAGAAAGAGACCCCTGCCTTTCCCCGTGGCCACCGTAGATGACCCCAGGAGTGCATTCAAAGCACCTAAAGATTCTTGGATTGGGTGGAAAACCCATGTTTGGTGATTTTAAAGACCTTTCCCAAAGAGAAGGGGACAGGGGCATTTTCTAATCACCTTTCACTCTCTCCTACCCCATCAGACCTAATGTCAAAGCAGAAAATATTTCTATATTTTAGAAATTTTAAGTAGTTGTTTCATGGAGGTATATTTTGTTAAGTTTTGTGTTAGATTTTATGTCTAAAAAATATTTACATTTAGAAGACATTTGCTTTTATCCAAACAAAGTTATTCAGTTATAAATATAGTTATCTATTTAATTTCAATAAAATAAGTTCTTTGTGTTGTACTGGGAAGGTGGTGTCTGAGGATCACACTTAACCATTAGCCTAGTTTTCGCAGTAGTACCGCTATGGTTAAGAATGGAACCGTGGACTGGCCGAGTGGCATGTTGGTTAAGAGCTGGCTTGGGACACCAGCTCTGAGCAGCAGGGCCCCGGTTTGGATCCCACGTATTAATGCCAGTGACACTGTGCCCTCTACAACTAAGATGGTGAACAATAGCTCCACCTGGAGCTGGGCTGCCATGAGTCGCTGGCGATGGCGTAGGCTGCAGCCCCTGCTGCAGTGGGCTGCCATAGGCTACAGTAAGTGGCCGGCAGCTGGTGTGAGCGGACGGCAGCCAGCGTGAACTGCCATGAGCGGCCGTCCAGAGGATGATGACCGATCTGCCTCACCTGGGAAGAGCACAATGACGATACCAACATGGGCCAGTGAAGCAACGTCCTCCACAACTAGACTGGAGAACCAAAGGACAGCAACTTGTCTGTTCCCCTGTCCCGATTCCCCAAAGCTGTTCCCCTCCCCCAATTCCCCAATAAAATCTTTAAATAAAAAAAGGAATGGAGCCTTAACTACAGTAGTGTTAAGGGCCTTGAAAGGTAGGCAGGAATTTATGCCCAGACACTTTGCCTTATAGGATTATATAATCTAATGATTTAGAGAACTTTTGTTATCTAGAGATTAAGGTACTCATAAAATGCCTTTGGTTATGGAATGAATTTTCTCATGATAAATGACTGTTCTCAAAGGCATATTGATTTCCATATAATTATATAGCTAATTATACTCTAGTTTATTAGCAAAACAGCCTTGGATTTTGCATAATTTAATGAATATAATTAATGGCTAAGTATTCTTCTTTCCTCTGATAGGCTAAATAATCAGGCTGACCTAGACCAATTATTTATACTCATTATAGAATAGGAAAAAAAATAGCTGCAAAATATTATTTTGTATGATGGCTCTATTTTTCTCAACTTCCAATCTTAAGACACTTGATTAATTTTATTTTAAAGCAGTACAGCTATACATAATATAAGGAATATAGGGACAGTCTAGCCAAAATAGGGGTAAAGTAAAATTCAAATAACATATTCCTTTTCTTGTGTGCTTCAAAGTAAAATAATGTCACCGAGAAGATAGGTACTGGTATTTGTTATTTTATCATTTAATTATTGGGTAACAGTATTTTATTTGGTGAAGTGGGGATATACAAATCTGAACTATAAGTAACATTAGCTAATGATCAGTTTCTAAAGGAACCTTATAAAAATAGCTTCGTGGATGAACATGGTTACATCTTAGTTTACTGTGTAAGAGTGTTTGTGTGCGCGTGTGCACTTGTGTGGGCATACAGCTGAGGGAGCATTAGTGAACTTCAAGGAGAGGCAGTGAAGCCTCCTGGTTGATCAAGTTAAAGTAAATCAACTATTTAGTTAATTCTACTTTTTTTTTTGTAAGATTTTATTGGGGAATTGGGGGAGGGAACAGCGTTGGCGAATTGGGGAAGGGGAACAGACAAGCTGCTGTCCTTTTGTTCTTCAGTCTAGTTGGGGAGGATGGCGCTTCACTGGCCCATGTTGGTATTATCATTGCGCTCTTCCTGGGTGAGGCAGTCGCTTGCCAGCCAATGGATGCCTGCTCACAGTGGCTCATGGCCACTCATGGTAGCTCATGGCAGCCCACTGCAGCTCCACTGGAGCCTACGCTGTTGCTGGCGACTCTCGGCAGCGTAGCTTCAGGTCGAGCTGTTGTTCACCATCTTAGCTATAGGGAGTGCAGTATCACTGGCCCATGTGGGATTCGAACCTGTGGCCCTGCTTCTCAGAGCTCACACTCCAAAGCCAACTCTTAACCAATGAGCCACTTGGCCGGCCCTAATTCTAACTTTTTTTTCTTTTTTGAGGGCAGTGTCACTGGCCCGCATATGTGGGACCAAAACTGGGGCTGCTGGCTTCCCAAGCCAGTGCTTAACCATCGCACCACTCGGACGGCCCCCCTAATTCTACTTTTTAAGGGTAGAAACTATTTTCTTTTTCCCCTTCAGTACCTAGAATAGTGCCTGGAAATAGTAGGCACTCAATAATATTGACTGCAGGTGTTCGGTCAAGATGGTGGAGTAGGTAAATGCTGTGCTTACCTCCTCTTATGACCATATCAAAATTACAAGGAAACTACAGAACAAGTATCATTGAGAATCTCCTGAAGTCTAGCTGAACGGAAGTCCTACAACTATGGACATACAGAAGAAAGTACCTTGAGACTGGTAGGAGGGGCAGAGATGTGGAATAGGCTGGTCCCACACCTACGTGTGGCGGTTAAAAATAGGAAGAGATATCTTGGCTGTGGTCGTCCCCCTGAGGAACAAGGATACCCAGCCCCACACTAGGCTCCCCAACCTAGGTCTCTAGTGCCAGGAAGAGAAGTCCCCATAACTTCTGGCTGTGGAAACCAGCGGAGATTGTGGCTGAATGAAACAGAGGGTGCCTGGAGTCAGGCACTCCTTTTAAAGGGCCCGAGCATGGACTTACTGGCTCTGAGCTTCAGCGCTGGGGCAGCAGCTCAAAAGGCACCAGGGACATGTAGGGAGGAGCTGAATTGTCTGTCTTCAGGGTGAGGACTGCAGGGGCAGCTCTTTTCACACACAGAAGTGCTGGGAGAAGCCACTGTTTCTTTGTTGAGGCCTCCTGGCGTGCAGGTGCAGGAGGCCACCATATCTGAGTCTCCATCAACCTGGCCAATACTGTCCTCCCCGCCCTGGTGAGTCCCTGAGACCCTGCTCACCCAACTTGTGGGCCCACCAGGCTGCTTCCACTGACTTTTCCATACAAACAGCCTATCTTAGCTCATGCTGTGGACTTTCCTAAAATCTCTCAACAGTTCACAAACCCCAAACAAGCAGCATCTGGCCTTGGCATGCCCCATACATACCTCTTGCTGAGCAGCCGCAAGCCTGGCACCCGTGGTAGCCACCTTTGGTTTGCAGATAGCCTATGCCAGGCACCGCTAAGCCCAGCTCAAGTGGCAACCATCTGCAGATCACTTTGTAGCTCATACAAACTGACACTGGACAGGGCACCAGCAGCAGTTGACCTTGGCCTGCAACAGAGCCCTTCCCTAGAGCCCCAGAACCAACACTTCCAATGGCTAGCTTCAGATTACACCATACCATCACCCAACCACCTTCACAACAACACACCCAAAGGGCAGACTGGGCAGGCACCAGAGCCCTACTAAAGCGAATCCTGCACCATAGGGTCAGCCCCTGCACAACAGCCCCTCCACTGTCAGTTCTCACAACTAATGAGCCTGAGTGTCAGTCCTTCTCACTGACCTGCAAACAGCAACCGAGGCTCAACTACAACAGGAGGGCACACACACCCACACGAGGGTCACACCTGGAGTACCCATCTCAGATAACTGTACCACTGGGCCCCATAGGACACCTATTACATAAGGTCACTCTACTAAGACCGGGAGACATAGCAGCCGTACATAATACGTAGAAATAAATACAGGGGGGCAGCCAAAACAGAGAGACAAAGAAACATGTCCCAAATGAAAAAACAGAACAAAGCTTCAGAAAAAGAACTAAACAAAATGGAGACAAGCAATCTACCAGATGCAGAGTTCAAAACATTGGTTATAAGGATGCTCAGTTATCACAGGGACAACTTCAACAAAGAGAAAGGAAACACAAAAATGGAGATAGAACACATAAAAAGTAACTAGTCAGAAGTGAAAAATACAATAAAATAAAGAATACATAGGGCCGGCCGAGTGGCGCGGTGGTTAAACGCTGGTTTGGGAAGCCAGCGGCCCCATTTCGGTCCCACATATGAGGGCCAGTGACACTGCCCTCAAAAAAAAAAAAAAAAGAATACATGGGAGGGAATTAAGAGTAGGTTAGATGAAGCAGAGAAGCAAATAAGCAATTTGGAAGTCAAGGTAGCAGAAAACACTCAGGCAGAACAGCAAAAATAAAAAAAGAATCCAAAAAATGAGAACAGTTTTAGGAGCCTCTGGCACAACATCAAGTATACCAAAATTCTTATAATAGGGGTACCATAAGGAGAAAAGAGAGAATTGAAAACCTATTTGAAGAAATAGTGACAGAAAACTTTCCTAATCTGGTTAAGGAAATAGGTATATAAGCCCAGGGAGCGTAGTCCCAAACCAGATGAACCCAAACAGACCCACACTAAGATATATTATAACTAAAATGCCAAAGGTTAAAGACAATGAAAGAACATTAAAAGCAGCAAACGAAAAGCAGTTAGCAACCTACAAGGCAGTTTCCATAAGACTGTCAGCTGGGCCAGAAGGTATTGGCACAAAATATTCACAGTGATGCAAAGTAAGGACCTACAACCAAGATTCCTCTATCCAGGAAAGCTATCATTTAGAATCCAAGAACAGCTAAAGAGCTTCCCAGACAAGAAAAAGCTAAGGGAGTTCATCACCACCAAACCAGTATTACTAGGAATGTTAAAGGGACTTCTTTAAGAAGAAGAAAAAAAAGATAAAAATTTGAATAATAAAATGGCAAAAACTAAACATCTATCAACAGTTACTTTAAATATAGATGGATTAAATGGTCCAATTGAAAGACATAGGGTGGCTGAATGTATATGAAAAGACCATTACATATGCTGCCTACAAGAGACTCAGTTCAGATTAAAAGACACACACAGACGGAAAGAAAGGGGATGAAAAAAAAATATTTCATGAAAATGGAAAAGAAAAAAAAAGCTGGGGTAGCAATGCTTATCCTAGACAAAATAGACTTTAACACAAGGGCTACAGCAGGAGACAAAGACACAGTAATTCCACTTCTGGGTGTTTCTCTGAAGAAACCCAAAACAGGACTTCAAGGAGAAATGTGCATCCATATGTTCATTGTTTAAAATAGCCAAGATATGGAGGAGCATGGATGTCCATCAATGGCTGAATGGATAGAGAAGAGGTGGTATGTACATACAATGGAATATTACTCAGCCATAAATGGAATGAAATCTTTCCACCTGCATCGACCTGGATGGACTTTGATGGTATTGTCCTGAGTAGAGTAGGTCAGGCAGAGAAAGACAAATGTCATGTGATTTCACTTGTATGTGGAATCTAGACAACTGGAGAAATCAACGAAGAAAACAGAAACAAGCTCATAGATAGAGAACATTTTGATGGTTGCTGGACTGGGGGAGTGTTGGCAAGAAGGGTGAAAGGGAGGAGAAGATTAAGAGATACAAATTGGTATTTACAGGGCCGGCCGAGTGGCCCGGTGGTTAAGCGATGGCTTGGGAAGCCAGCGGCCCCAGTTCGGGTCCCACATATGAGGGCCAGTGACACTGCACTCAAAAAAAGAAAAACAAAAACTTTGGTATTTACAAAATAGACATGGGGATGTAGAATATAGATGGGGGATATAATCAGTAGTATTGCATTAACTGTGTATAGTTTCACTTTGGTACTGGACTTATCACGGTGATCTCCTTGTATGTTATATAAATGTCTAAGCACAGTGTTGTACATCTGAAGCTAATGTAATATTGTATGCCAAGTGTAGTTGAAAAAAATATTAAACATGAAAAAAATTTTGAATGTGTTAGAAGTAAAAAGCAGACTTGGAATTTGGTTACAAAATACTATGCTACTTTCAGGAATGTATGTATTGTATCAAATAGGATAATTCTGTAATTAAAATTTATCAGGACTTTTTGTACTATTCTCAACACATCGTTACTAAAGTTTTTCATGTCTGGCTTCTCGAATTTATTTCTCACAGTGTAAATACAATGTGTTCATCTATTGATCCCTTCCTATTAGGCATCATGATGGTTCTTTTACAGATGCCACCTCATTTACCAGATATCCTCATAATATGCCTGAAAATAGATACTAAAATCTTCCGTTTTCAAGTTAGGGAATTCTGACTCAGTATTGAAGTAAGTTGCCCAATCAGTTGCTTGTTAGTAAGCTTTGGGGCTTTTATTTCAACTCATGTGGTGCTTCTCTCAAATATTCTCGCCGGTAGTAAATCTTCATCTTCTGAGAAACGAAATAATTTTTGGAAATAGCCAAAATTTTGTGTTTTGAATTTGATGAATAAGATGGGTGTCTAAATTAATCAAATCCTTGCTTTCAAAATAAGCAGTGAGACTATGTTTTATTGTTTGGATTTTCAATTCTCCCTGAAGGTAATTCCTTCTTCCACAAAGCATGTTCAGAACGTTTTCAGCAGTGGCAGCATAATGATATTGCGTGTATAACCCCTGAGATAAGTGTGATAGAAAATAGCCATTTGGAAGATTTTGTTCAGTTTGTAAAAAACCCCCAAAAACCAGGATAGTTATTTTGTAGTCACACTTTGTGCTTCCAAAGTAAATCACTTTCATGCTGTTATCTTATTGTATACATTGTTTTAAGAGATGTAAAGAAATATTAGAGTACAAAATTACACTTTTTATGTTACTGTGGAACATTCGATCATTGTTAAGGGAAAATTTCAAACTGTTTAGCTCACCTCAGCTTCTATAGCGCAGCCTCTAAAGTCTCATTTCCTTAACAGGGCCTTGTGGGTGTTCTAAAGGAATGATTGAAATGAAAAGAAATGAGAGAGTCAAACAGTGTACGTAATAGATGAAATGGAAAGTAATTATGTTAATGTTGACTCATTATGAAACTCCAACCATTTTTACCTGCTCATTTCTGTGTGGAAACCTGTGCAGCTGAGATGCTGAATAAGAAATCCTTGCACAAATGAGCCTAGAGGCATGTTTCTAATATTGGAGCTAAGCTTATGCAGAATTGTAATGAATTTCCCTAAGTCAGTATTTAAATGTGCTATCAGAGAAGATGGTTGTTTTGCCAGAAAATTTGGAATCTAATGTTTATCATCACATTTTTAGGTATATATTTGAATCTATATTTCTGTATATAAATTATCATTTGTTAATTATGGGGGGAAAACCTAAATCTGTAGTACAGGTACATCACACATAGTGCCAGACTTTTCAAGATACATAGAAGTATTTTAGAGAAATTGTAAGGAAGGAAAAAAGTTAGCAGGTCAAAATGATGTAGATAAATACATTTTGGCAACTATGTGCTCAGGAGTATTTTGTAAGGAAGCAGTTGTAAATTATTCATTTGCAAAGTTTGGCTGAGGGGTGAAGAGTGCGTGTGTGTTTATTTACAAATCTATAGTCATACTCATATACATATATGAAGGTACAAGAAATGCTTAAGAACATGAAATTTGGAGTCAGGCAGAAAGATTTAAACTTAAATCTGTCTGACTCCCAAACTGAAGCCTTTATTCATGGTAGGATAAATTTAGTGTCATTTCCCTAAATGCCTATGCTGCTCCCCCGGTTGCATATATCCTGTATTGTTTTTTTCTTTTCTATATTGCTCATCTTTCAGTCATCATGTATAATAAAGTTGAATGCTCTTACCTCTTACAACTCAAATGTCCTTGCCTGTATTCAGGCAATAAAATATTAGAGGGACATATCTGTATGTTCAATTGCCAGCTATGGTTTAATTACTTCTTAGAAAAATGGTACATTGTCATTTTTAATTTAAAGATACTTTATTTTTTTCCTATGCCAATGAGTGGCTTCTAAAACAATTTAATACCTAAAACAATTAAATACATAATTTTTGTAAAATTGTTAAACATTAATTTAAGTGTTTAATTGAAGCAAAGAGTATTTTATCTTAGCCGTGAACTTTTCTTTTTCTACTGTCAGTATGTGAATGCTTTTTAGTAATAAATTTTATAATCTTAAAATTAATGTTCGTGCTTATAATGTTCTTTTGTATTTGGTGGATTTTTGGTATCAGTTCAGTATTTAGTGTCAGTCTTTTGTGTTTGGAACATGTTAAACAATTTTGAATTATTCCCCATAAAAATACAAGAACTAGTTACACTTCATTTTACCCTTTTAGCTGTGGAGTCATGATACCATAGAATTATTGCACCAGAAGAAATGTAAAAATTTCATCTAGAACAGAACTGTCTAGAAGAAATATAATGTGAGACACATATGTAATTTTAAATATTCTACTAGTCACACTTAAAAAGTTAAAAGAAAATGGTGAAATTCATTTAAATATATTTAATTTAATTTAACATCCAGAATATTATCATTTTAATATGTAATCAATAAAAATTATTAATGAGGTATATTACATGTTGGGGGTACTAACTCTTTAAAATCTGGTGTGTATTTTACATGTACAGCAGATCTCAATTCCAACTAGCCATGTTTCAAGTTGGGTTGCCACATAGGTCCAGCGGCTGCCATATTGGACAGTGCAGTTTTAGAGTCTCAATTTCTTTTCCATGCCAATGTCCCTGATGATGCGGCACACTAGAATACCACCAGTGGCTCACCAAGTAGGACATACCTCCCTGAAAATGCATTCTCAGAAAATCCAGCTGACAGGAGCTGTCTTCTGTACTTTTTATTTTTTTGAGGGGAATGATACTCCACAGTATCCTGATGTGTCCCCCACCTGAGGTAGGGGAGCATACTTTCCCCAACCAAGAATCACTGATTATTTATTTATTTATTTATGTATTTTTTAACTAGCTTCAGGTGTACAACACAATGCAATAGTTATACTTTTTACCCCTCAAAGTGACAACTCCCCTCCCCCAGTTCGCCACCCCACTCCTCACCCCCATATCATACATATCTATTACAATTCCTTTGACTCCCTTCCACTGTATAATCCACATCCTGTGACTATATATTCAGTTACAGTTGGTATACAATATTATACAACATTAGTTTCAGGTGTACAATGCAGTGATCAAGCCTCTATTCCATCCATGAAATGGTCTCCCTAACAAGACATGTGACCATCTGACACCCCACAAAATATTTACAACATTATTATATTCCCTGAACTGTCTTTCATATCCCTGTGGCAATATTGTAGTTACCTATCTATGCTGTCTAATCCCTTCCCCTTCTCTCTCATCCCCATTCCCCTCCCAACTAGCAACCATCAGTTTTTCCTCTGTATCTCTGAGACTATTTCTGTTTACTTTGCTCATTCATTTAGTTTTTCAGATTCCACATATAAGAAGAATCACTGATCTTATTTCACCCCTTGAGGAAATGAGGCCGAGATTCATTCCGGGTCCTGTGTTCTGCAATAAAGTTGGCAGTCTTAGGTTTCTTTCTGTCCAGCTGTTGCCTTTCCCCATGGTCTGTTTGTTCGTTTTTTGGTATCAGTTTTCCTTCTGCTCCAATCTGGATATGTAATAGAATGGAGGCATCACATGTCATTAATGATGGTTCTGTTGATGTTATTTTTCTTATTAAATATCCATTGCCTTCATTCCCTTTGACTTGCTACCTGTCATTTAAGTCACACCCTATTGTAAGCTCAACAAATCTGAACTAATTACTTTGCATTTTGAAAATAAATTGCTGATCTATTCCCTGTATTGAAAAACTTCTCTCCTCCCCCTTATTAACTGTGAATGTCTTTTTATTCCTTCTGGAAGTGTATTTGTACTATCCTGTTACCACCAGATAACAGTTACCGATTATATGCTCAGTGCTCTTCTAAGCCCTTTGCCTGAATCATCTCACATAATAGTTACAACAACCCAAGAAGGTGGCTTCTGTTGTTATCTCTCTTATTAAAACAGAGAACTTGAAGCTCAGAGAGTTGAAATGACTTGGTTCAAATTCATATGGCCACTGAGGGGTCACAAGCAGGAGTCAGACTCCAGAGCCATACTTACCCGTCATCCTTTGCACGACGCCTTGCTCCCCCGATTTGTGTGCCGTCTGGTGGGGATTGACCTATGCGTGTGGATGGGCTTGGACTCTCCATGCTTGCTTCTTTATCACAGGGAAATTAATAATGTTGCATCTTTGTGTAGTTCTTTGATCTCTTCTTAGTATGTGTAGGGTCCTCTTCCCTTCACCTTCAGGCTTGCAGTATCCTCTTACCAAATAATGTAACACCCGTCATGTCAGTGGGAATGGAGAAATGTAGAATGGAGGAAAGGAGGCCAGAGAAAGAGCTCAGGAAGTGAGTGAAGCTGGCTCACTGTGTTCCATCCATTCGTATTTCAAACTCTCACCAATGAAATATCTCTTGAAATAATTGCTTTCTTCTGTCCATTCCCTTCTCATTTAGTTTTAGTCTAGGACATTTAGAAGATCCTGCCAGATAGTACGTCTTACCCCTAGAAAGTGCCTCAGCGATAGCGTTCTAAAAATAAATCTAATGAGGTTCCTTATTGTCTAGCACTGGTCCAGTGCAGTGTCATGTGCAGGCTCCTTAGCAGCCTGGTTTTCTACCCACTTCTCATTGCCCCGCAAACCTGAACATCCAGCACTCGGCTGTTACTCTGTTAATTTCCCAACGCACTAACACAATTTCCTGCCTCTGTTCACGATGTTCTGTATTCAGAGAGCCCTTCTCCCTAAAGCCACCCTAAAGGTCCAGTGTCATCACTGTTTTCCATATTGTCTGTCCCCTCTACTGACTGGCATTACTCTTTGTATTCTAGTAAATCGTTTTCATTCACAGGTTTCTTTTACTATTGTATGGTAGTTTTATGTCTCTTGCTTGTTTGATAGTAAAGTCCTTGGGCTGGAAACAAACACAGCTGACATGTATTGAGCATCTAGGTGTTAGGCCCTATGCTAGCTAGGTAAGTTTAATTTATATCTGCGCCCCCAGTGCCACAGTAGAATATAGTAGTTATGTGGTAAAAATTTGTGGAGTTTTATGTTGTTTACAGCTTTTAAAATCCATTGGAACTCCTTTGGGAATCCTAACTCAGCAGTTCTATATGGGGAGGAAACTCACATGTATTAAATGCTTACTAGGTGCGTGATATATATAATTTCATTAATATTGGCTATAGTCCTGTGCTGGTGGTAGACTTTCCCTATTTTATTTTACTTTTATTTATTTTTTTGAGGGCAGTGTCACTGGCCCTCACATGTGGGACCTGAACTGGGGCCGCTGGCTTCCCAAGCCAGCACTTAACCACCGCGCCACTCGGCCTGCCCAAGACTTTCCCTATTTTAAAGATGAGGGAATTGAAGTGAAGAAAGTGAAGTCAGATAGTTTCCTAGATCACATACCTGGTAAATGAACAGCTGGGATCTGAATAAAGGTATGACTAAAAATATACATTTTTTCAAGTCTGCTACCCATCTGACACCATAAATAGCTATTACAATACCATTGACTATATTCCCTACACTGGACTTTACATCCCGTGACTATATATTTTTAAAAATTATAGTTGACATTCAATATTGTTTTATATTTATTAATTTCAGGTGTACAGCGCAGTGGTTAGGCATTTATATAATCTATGAAGCAATCCCCCTGATAAGTCCAGTACCCATCTGACACCCTACATAGTGTTTATAACATTATTGAGTACATTCCCCATACCATATTTCACATCCTCATGACTATTTTGTGACTGCCAATTTGTGCATCCTAATCCCTTCACCGTTTTCACCCATCACCCCAAACCCCCTCCCTTCTGGCAGCCATCAGTTTGCTCTGTATCTATGAGTCTCTTTCTGTTTTTTGTTGATTCTGTTCTTTAGATTCCACATACAGGTGAGATCATATGGTGTTTCTCTTTTGCAGTCTGACTTATTTCACTTAGCATAATACCCTCTAGGTCCATATATATGTTGCACATGGTACGATTTCATTCTTTTTTATGGAAGAGTAATACTCCATTGTATAAATGGACCACAGTTTCTTTATCTAATCGTCTGTTGATGGGCATTTCTGTTTTGTTTTTTTTTCATATCTTGGCTTTTGTGAATAGCACTGTAGTAAACATACAGGTGCATATATCTTTTCAAATTAGTGTTTGGATTTCTTTGGATAAATCCCAGGAGTGGAATTGCTGGGTCATAGGTAGTTCTATTTTTAATTTTCTGAGGAACCTCCATACTGTTTTCCATAGTGTCTGCACCAATGTACAGTCCCACGAACAGTGCACTAAGGTGCCCTTTTCTCTACATCCTCGTCAACACTTGTTTATTTATTGATGATGGCCATTCTGTCAGGAGTGAGGTGCTATCTCTTTGGTTTTTATTTACATTTAATTAATAATTAGTGGTGTTGAGCATCTCTTCATGTTTACTGGCCATCTGCATGTCTTCTTTGGAGAAATGTCTATTCAGGTCCTCTGCCCATTTTTTAATTGGATTTTTTTTTTTTGGTATTGAGATGTATGAGTTGTTTATAAGATTTGGATATTAACCCCTTATCAGATGTATCACTGGCAAATATCTTCTCCCATTCAGTAGGATGTCTTTTTGGTTTGTTGGTGGTTTCCTTTGCTGTGCAAAAACTTTTTAATTTGACGTAGTCCCATTTGTTTATTTTTTTCTTTTGTTTCCCTTGCTTGAGATATATCCATAAAAATATTAGTAAGGGTAATGACTGAGTGTTTACTTTCTATATTTTTTCCTAGAAGTTTTATGGTTTGGTGTCTTTAAGTCTTTAATGTATTTTGAACTTATTCTTCTATATATCATAAGAAGGTGGTTCAGTTTCTTTGGTGTTTTGCATATATCTGTTCAGTTTTTCAATCTTCATTTATTGAATAGATTGTCTTTACCCCAATGTAAATTCTTCTTTTGTCATAGATTAAATGACCACTTAGGCATGGATTTATTTCTGGGCTCTCTTTTCTGTTCCATTGATCTATGTGTCTATTTTTATGCTAATAACCATGCTGTTTTGATCAGTGTAGCCTTGTAGTATAATTTGGTATCAGGTAGCATGATGCCTCCAGCTTTGTTCTTCTTTCTCAGGATTGCTGTAGCTATTCAGGGTCTTTTGTGGCTCCATGTAAATTTTAGGATTATTTGTTCTAGTTCTGTGAAAAATACAATTGATATTTTGATAGGGATTGCATTGAATCTATAGATTGCTTTCGGTAATATGGACATTTTAGCTATATTAATTCTTCCTATCCATGAGCATGGTTTGTGTTTTCATTTGTTTGTATCTTCTTTAATTTTTCTCTTTAGTGTGTTAAAATTTTCTGAGTTCAGGTCTTTTCCTTCCTTGGTAAAATTTATTATGAAGAATTTTAATTTTTTTGATGCAATTGTAAATGGGATTGTTTTCTTGATATTTCTTTTTGATAGTTTGTTATTGGTGTATAAAAATGCAAACAATTTCTGATTAATTTTGTATCCTTCTGCTTTACAAAATTCATTTCTCAGTTCTAATAGTTTTTTGGTGGAACCTTTTGGGTTCTCTATATGTAGTGTCATGTCATATGCAAATAATGACAGTTTTACTTCTTCCTTTCTAAGTTGTAAGCCTTTTATTTCTTTTTCTTATCTGATTGTTGTGGTTAGGACTTTTAGTACTATATTTAATAAAAGTGGTGTACGTGGACATCCTTATCTTGTTCTTCATCTTAAGGAGAATGTTTTCAGCTTTTCCCCACTGAGTATGATATTAGCCATGGGCTTATCATATATGGCCTTTATTATGTTGAAATATGTTCTCTTTATTCCCTCTTCCTGTGAGTTTTTTATTATAAATGGATTGCAGATACTGAACCAACCCTGCATACCACAAATGAACCCCACTTGATCATGGTGTGTGATCTTTTTAATATATTGCTGAATTCGGTTTGCTAATATTTTGTTGAGGATTCTTGTATTTATGTTTATTATGGATATCGGCCTATAGCTGTTTTTTTTTTCTTTTTTTTTGTAATGTCTTAGTCTGGTTTTGGAATCAGGGTAATGGTGGTGTGTAGAATGAGGTTGGGTGCCTTCCCTCCTCTTGAATTTATTGGGATATTTTGAGAAGAATAGGTGTTAATTCTTTTTTGAATGTTTGGTAATATTTACCTGTGAAGCCATCTTGTCAAGAACTCTTGTTTGTTGGGAGCTTGTTGATTACTGATTAAAGAATGCTTTCTTAGATTTGAAAGCACAGATTCCGGGTAAAGAAATAAACTTTGGTGGATATAAGAGATAATTATCTTGGTTAATTAGATCAACTGAATCTAGCCTGATGAGTCACGATGCTGGTATTTCAATCTGATAACCCTTTACTTCCTTCCCGCCGGGTAACATGATCAGTGTTATTTATGTTCCATTTCCCTATTGTGGTGTATACTAAAATTCATACTTGTGTGAAATGCGAGTTAGTAAAACATGACTGTAGAAGGAAAGGCGCTTCTAAATTAGTATAACAACTCTGAATTACAGAATTTTTCTTTGTAACCAATACAATGATTGTGTGTAGGCTAACCGCATTGCCTACTAGAACGCCTTAGGAAGCCCATTTTACTGAATGTACATAAGCTTTTTTTAGTAATTAGCATGTCAATTATTTGTGAATAACAGTAGACATCAAAAGTATTTTGGAAAGGGGTAAAAAACTAGCATTAGTTGAGGGGCATAATTTGTGAAATGCTCACTTTGTCCTGTGAGGTAGGTAACCAGCGATTTGTAATTTGAGGCTTGAAGAGGTTAAATTAGGTGACAAAGTAAATAACTGGTAGAATTATATTTAAATATACATTTCTCATACTCCCCCAAAGCACACACCCTTTCAGATATGCTGATAACTAATTTTAATATTCTTTCTGTACTCTTTGTTACTCCATTTATTTTATTAGCAAGCATATTTCATAAGGAGTACAAAGATGAATTTATAACTGCTCTATCAATAGGTACCCAAAATCCACATATATAATTTTTGACTACACATGCTAAATGAAACACATATTGTAACCATTTAAAATGCCATCAATCTCTTCTTTTCAGTTTTGCATAAGCTTTACATAGGTGAAGTGGCTTATTTTTCATTAAACACATTTGCTTAAATGCACAATTTAAAGGTAATAGTAACTCCGTCACACCTTTTAAATGATATTAATATTCTTCAGTAAGTCATTTATTTCACTTTTCCTTTACTTTTAGGAAAGTTATGGTTTTGATTTAGCTTCAGCCAAAAGAAGATAACATAAAATAAAACCCATCTTTTTACAGAAAATAGTAAAATTGTCATTGATTTATATATAGACTCTGAGGATCTAAATACTAAATTGTTTTTGACAATCAAATTTCCTAACCTACCATAGTACGTACATTACGATAGCTCAGTTTCATATGGTTTTGTGAATAACATAAACCTGAATGTGTCTATGAAATTTATGTTGACACACAGATTTTTCAGAGGTATTTAGCATATTGCAGAGGAAGTGCTATTTCACATCAATATACTAACCCTTTCTGAACCCCACCATTCATTGAGAACAATGAACACACCATTCATTACACAAGTCAGTACTCTTAAAAGCTAGCAAGCTTTAACATTCTCCTTATAATTCAATTGTACTTATGAAATATGAAAAATAATATTTTAAGATTTGTTTAAAAACACTTCGGTAAGGAAAACACATTTCTTCTTAGCCCATCATTAATCTGGTTTTCAATATGGGCTGGTCCCACTTATCCTGGAGGCAGTTAATCATTAAACATTTTTAGTGGTAAAAAGCTCTCCTTATAAAATGATTTTTGTCTTCCTGTCATAAATTTCTCATTTTTCTTCCCAGAGTTTTTAAGTTAGAAAGTGCTGTAAATATCTTAAGGTAGCATTGTAATTTTTCTATGAAATTGAAGCGATACCTGTCTAATATTGTTTGTCCTTGTTTATAAGTGGCATATTAGTTACCAGTTAATGACTTGTCTCTTCAGAGATGCTTAGGTATTCAACCCTTTGCAAATATATATAGATTACTTTTCACATAGACAATTGATCGACTACCAGATTAAAATAACATTAATCCTACTAGTTAAAACCAAGGCTAACTGCTAGTGAAAAGAACAGCTATCAATAAATTAAAGAACATTCCCATCTTGGTGGGCTTTCTTTTTAAGTATGGAGAAAGTTGATTTATTGATGAGGCGCCATTTCCAAGTTCAAAAGATAAGGATGTGTTACCCTTTTCTTTAATGAGATGATTAATAATTTCCCCTGTTTCTGTCTCTTTTAAGCCTGATTAACAAATAATTATTCCATATAGGGAAGCAGGAAAACTGTGCATTTCCAATTACATATTATCTGGGGTGAATTTATTCAATGAAGTTCTTGACACAGATTTGAATATGGCAGGAAGTTATTTTATTTTTTTTGTATTTCACCTTTAGTCTCTCTAATTTCACTTGATGGAAAGTCTAAATTAAAGCAAAAGTACTATTTATAGTTGAGTGTAAAAAATCCTGGCAGTGGTTGAAAGAAAAAGGATATACTTCAAGCAGTGCCTTTCTTTGGATCTCCACAATAGCACTATACTTCATATATTTTTATCTGAGGACCCTTAGTTATGAAACCAGCAATATCAACTAGAGTTAAACTTTGAACTAAAGGAAATGTATAAATTCATCCAATTATATTCATGTTCATTTAGTCCAGTTTCTCATTTCTCACATTTAACAAAGCAATGGTAAAATATGCATGTCTTGAGTAGTATAATTTGCATTTGAGATTTTGCAGAATCTTCTGGCTGAATGAATCAACAGTGCAAATATTTTTCTAATTTTATATTTAATGCTCTTTAATAGTATTTTGTAAGGTCTAAAGTGTAACATAATTGATAGCTTTTATTAAAGGGAATCTGACAGAACTTTTGGTCCCATGTTTCAAAGTGCAGTATGAACTCTGAAATTTCAATTGCTTTTGGTATGCCTAATTTAATATTTTTCATTGTACCTGTTTCAATGCTATAGTCACTGACTGCTGGAACATTGAGGTCTCTGAGAATCAATAACTATGTTAATTAGTGTTTCTAGAGAAGGGGAGGATTTCCTGGCTTAGGTACATCCCTTATATGTGCATTTCCTCTTAGTGCCTTATTTTCATTTGAACTGTTGCCACTCATTGGTCATCTTCCACACATGCGTGGCCCTTATCTTTTTGCTGCTGCCTCTGTGGGTAGAATGACAAAGTGTCAGCAAAAGCACACATGTTTCCATTTGTGGCTTATAGCTAGTTCCGGTATCTAAAGATTTGTTCTCTATACGACCAAAAGGAATAAGCAGAAGCAAGGAATTACTCTGAGGCATGTTTTACACCAATAAAAGAACTAAGGGATTGCTAACTACAGATGCCCTATTTCACATGGCTGCCTTAAGAGATACTGAATAGAATACTGACAAGGCAGTGAAGTGTAATGGCCAGAATGTGTGAGCTGTGGAACCAGGCATATCTGCATTCCACTTTGACTCTACGTCTTAATAGCTGTGTGGCCATAAGCAAGTCACTGAGTGACAGAACCTTAGTTTCTCTATCCTAACGTGGGAGACCAGGCTTCCCTTGCAGATTAGTGTAAAGGTTAAGAAATACTGTATGTAAAGCTCCTTAACACTGTGCTCTGCATGGAATAGGTGCTCAGAGAATGGTCCTCACTGTTGTTATTGTTTTATTCATTTTGTGAGTGATCAAAGGCTACTCTTTAGAAATGATGTTTGTGGGGGCTAAAAGATACTTTCCCTCCTCCCTTGTAAGTTCTTCTACTTCTTCTAGCTGGCTAATAATTAAATTAACAGGAGAAAATCAAGATTTTAATACATGTGCACAGGGAATTCACCTAAGCATGAAAATTCCAAAGACAGTGAGGTAACATTGGGTATCTATTTATATGCCGTTTTGGACCAGGGAGAGCAGGGGTGGAAGTCATGGGATCTAGGCAGTTTACAGGTATTTGAGGAAGAGAGCAACATAGCAGGTAAATTTTTGCTAGGCAGCCCAGGAAACAGTGGGACATGGGGCTAGGGGAGGCAGGTAGTCAGCTCTCTCCTGCTTGGAATCTTCCTGTCTAATGCTAAGGTGATTATGTTAAGGTTCCCTTCTAGCAGCAGGTTTTCTATCTGAATTTCATAGGCTGGAAAAGGGAGGGGGTATAGTCAAAGGTTCTTTCCCAGTCTTCTATTTCTTAATAACCAGCTTAAAGTCGATATCCCCAAAGGCAAAATGTTTGGTCTCCTTCACTAGCAACATGCGTGTCCCACAGCAAGCAACAGTCAATGTTTTTGTTGAATAAGTGGATACGGAGGTTGAGCTGTTGGGCAATTTGATGCATTTTCAGCCTATTGTAAGTGAATTGACCATTTGCTCAAAATCAGTCCACATTAAGCTATTAAAGTAATTTTCATGTCTGTATTGCTGATAATATTTTTTTTTTTTTTTGGAAAAAGTAGAAAATTGAGGATGGTAAATGGTAAAATGCATTTACTTTTATTCTCCCTTTTTGAGGTGAATATTAAAGGGCACAAGCCTCTTGGCTGAGAGATTCTTAAGTGATAAATGATAGTGACAGGAGTGGTGATGATTTTTTCCATCAGAGTTTTGGGTATCAAGGTATGTCAGAGAGAATGAAATCCTAAACCTGAGCTTTATTAAATGCCAGCAAAACTGTCATTTGTCTGGTCTTTGGCCATCAGAAGGATTATCTAGAACATTATCCACTTATGACTGTAACGTTGGGATAATGGGGTTTTGGTTTTATGTAATATACTTCTAGGACACTTTTATTTTTTATTCTTATTTTTTAAATTTCTTTGAATCGGTATATAAAGCATGGACATTATTTTCAAAGTTTGCTCACTTGGAGGTCCTTTTTTCCCCTAAAGATGCCCATTGTTTGGGTAGGGCCGAGACTTAATGATATACCTTCATGATTACTATTCAAGATATTTTTATTTTTTGTTACCTACTCTAATTTATTATTTTTTATTTTATTTTAATTATTTATTTATTTTTTTGAGGGCAGTGTCACTGGCCCTCATATGTGGGACCCGAACCGGGGCTGCTGGCTTCCCAAGCCAGCACTTAACCACCACGCCACTCGGCCAGCCCACCTACTCTTATTTAAACATTGGCTCCTTTTACACTCCTGTAGGAGATACCTGGGAAAAATCTTTCCTCATGAATGATGAAGTCACCTGAAATTTTGGGGTGAGAACAATTACACAGTAAAATATCGCACAAACTACTTGAATGAATAATGAGCCAGTACTGTTTCTATTCATTTAGAACATGCCTTGTACAGTTGTTTAGAAGAGTGCAGTAACCTTTAGATTGCTTAATAGCTCAATAACCCTTTGTGCCTCTACAAATACAGAAAATTTCCTTAAGAAGTATGGCAGAATAATCAGAAAAGCTGCTAATTTTTTAAATGTAGCATCAAAGGAACTCATGTATATGACATTTTCCATTTTCCCCCACTTCTGTTATTCCAGTAAAAAATACCTAGGAAAAATCATTCCTAGACACCTTGTGATATTTCTGTCTTTAGGGTTCATGCAGCATTTATTTCAACAAGGTCCAGCTGGGACAGTAAATCGTATACCCCACTGGACTAGATCCTTAACAGTATTAACTGTCATATTGTAACATGGTGTATTTACATCAAATTGATCTTATATCTTAAAAAGCATTTCTCTTCATGTTTAGTATAGATGCAATCCAGAGATAGGTTGTTACCTGGTGAGATAATAACAATATATAATTTTTACTGAACACTGACTATGTGCCAAACATCGTTCTAAGTGTCTTATATATCTTAATTCACTTGTCACAACATCCCAGTGAAGTAGTATTTTTATTCCATTTTATAGAGGCCTAAATTGAGGAGGAGAAAGGGTAAGTAACTTTCCCACGATTGTATAGCTAGTTAAGTGGATCCAACCCAGGTCATTTGACTCAACTATCTGCTCTCTTGACCATTACTTTATACAAGTGATAAATAACTCTAAGCTACCACCATGCTTTCTGCTTTTTTCCTATTTCATTTTTTTAAAGCTTTTATTGGGGAATCGGGGAAGGGGAACAGACAAGTTGCTGTCCTTTTGTTCTTCAGTCTAGTAGAGGAGGACATTGCTTCACTGGCTCATGTTGGTATTATGATCATTGCCCTCTTCCCGGGTGAGGCAGTTGCTTGCCAGTCTTTGGACGGCTGCTCATGGCAGCTCACAGCAGCCCAGCTCCAGGTCGAGCTGTTGTTCACCATCTTACCTGTAGAGGGCGTAGTGTCACTGGCCCATGTGGGATCCGAACTGGAGCCCTGTTGCTCAGAGCTTGGGCTCCCAAGCCAATTCTTAACCAACTGAGCCACTCGGCCAGCCCCTCCCTATTTCATTTTCAATTGGCCCCTCATTCGCAGGGAAAATGTAGGAAGGGAACATTTTGTAGAAGCACTTCAGTTTCCCCTATTTATCCCAGAGACTTATCCATAGTGTCTGCCTTTGTTTTTGTGAACTGTCTGAGGTCAGTAAAAACTATTATTCTGCCTTATGTTTCTAAACATAGTGATTCAGTCTCTGAGGCACACATTTGAAGTTATTTTCAAAGATATTTTTCCCCTAAATTTACAAATGCTAGTTTAAATAGCAATTGAAATAGAAACTTTAATAAAGCAAATACTGTTTGGTTTGCATGGTATCTCAATTCTGAGATTAGGTAATGAGGTGAGCAAGGATTTTGCTTAGATATTATCTTTCTTGTTTTTACCCATTCTACAGTGATCATTGTTATTCATCATGGTAACCCTGAGAAGGCTCAAGGTCTTTGTTACCCAGAATATATTTACTGAAGCAGGAATGTGGATGTTCCTTTTTTATTAGTATGTTTATTAACATGAGTTTGTGCAACAATACAATAATGAAAAAAGGTAGTGTAGTCATGGAAAGTTTAAAGTGAAAGTTAAATTTAGTACAACATGCCATTAATTCATGCCAAACAGTCATTACGGTTAATCAGTATTTAGATTTTGAAAGAGAAGAACTAATTATACATACACCATAAGAATTCTGCTACAGATGGGTCATAGAGCAGACTGGTGATTGATATTTTATTTCCTATGGTGATTAAAACTTTTTATTTAGATTCTGTTAGTACAAAATGTATATCACCTATCTGTAAAAATACTTCTTACTTTAGAATGTCAGCTATTAGTCCATTTCATATTTTAAACTTGAAATGTTAATTGATTTTAATTTCTCTTCAACTTAACGAGTTGAAATAAAAGAGACATCAGATTTTTCTTTTATTTCATTCCAATGCAGCCAAACATCATATAAATTCTTACAATGTGCTTAGGTAGTGGATATTTCAAAGACCGTTGGGAAATGGTTCCTGTGCTTCCAAGCTTATTCAAGTGTCTGGTTGGTAAAATTGATCAAATTTACCAAAACTTTGTTTTAAGAAACATTTTTCTTGCAATTATTAAATGATTGTGTTCTTCATTCCAATTCCACATTAATATATTCAAATACATTCACTTCAACGATACCTATACTGCTAAATAGATTTACTACTGTGCATTCTTGTTCCCTGTTTTAGGACTACTTTTCAGAAATAGCCATAAAACTTTCTTAAACATTATGCATATAATATTTCTGAACCCATCTTAGGACATTTACTGTTTACTCGTTGTTATTAGTTATAGCTTGTGAAATGGGTTAATTGCACTTCAAGATTACCATTTTATTGGTTTTACTTTTTGAAAGCTGCTTTATGTTTCATCCTTTAATGGAGGTTCAGTCACCAGTCACATGTGATATTGTGCATATACTACTAGATTTAAATGTTTAGTGCTTACTTTGACAACTAAGTAAAGAAGATCTATATACTAGTTTTAGATTTATTTTTGAAATTGAATAATTGTGCTTTTAAAATTATTGGGAGTAGCTTCAGTTTGAATTATAGTATACCAGCACTAAGGCATTGTTGGTATCACCTTATATGATGTATAAAAATACTAGGTACTACAGTATTGGTGAAATTCTATTTGCCCCCTGTGTTCTTATTCATTTTAATCCAAAGCTCAGTCTTTCTACAGGTACTAGATATTTCCTTTACATCAAAATGGGAGAGTCTAATGATATTGTATAAAAATTTATATTGAAACTAAGAAAAACACAAATGGCCTCATTTATCTTTTCAGCAGTTAAAGGAAACGAATGAAAATGTGCAAAGTAGTGACATGTAGGATAAAAAACACCCTAAACTTATTTTCCTTCCCTAGCCCAGCTTGTTCTGTTATGGGTTTTATATGAATATACTTTGAAATGAAATGCCATTAGTTGAAAAACAAAAAGTAGAAAGTCTTAATCAAGTTGCAGGCTTAAAGCATAATCTTTGGTTTTTAGGTACACTTTAGATGCATCTGAATTGACAGTTGAATTGGGTAAATATTTTGTGGCAGCTATCTTTTAAGTCTAGACTTCCCTTTTAACTCTAAAATTATTAATCTATTTTGTTTTATGGTCTATACTTTAAATTTTTTTAAGTTTTAATTTTATATTTTATGATTAGTCCATCCTTCTGTTGTTTAGAATATTTTTTCTGAGGTAATTAGAACATTGTATCTTCTCCTTAGATTTTTTTCTGAAATGTTGGTACAGTTGATGGTTTTTCTTCATTTAATCAATTAGAGAAACTATAGTATAATTAAACTCACGATTGAACATATTTTATACAAATTGGAGCTGAGTGCTAAGTTTCTAGCTTTGACATTATAAAATCCCAAATATTCCTAACCCTTATTGTAATACCTTTCAAATTAGGGTTGGGTTTATCATGTAGTTTATGAGAGCAAAAGTTATGCAGCCTTCCGGTTTCTAAATAGATAAGATACATACTGAAAGAAAAAATATGTTTTGTTGTGTATTCATTTATTAAACATACATTTTTCTGTTGAATACTATACAAGCTGATGCAGCAGTAAGTAAATATAGCATAGCCCCTATGCACATGAAGACGAGAGACAGGAATAAAACCAACATTCATTTTAATTATCTTTAGTGTTTAAAGGAGACATCCAAGAGATTAGAGAAACCTAGTTTGGGAGGACAGGGAAGGCTTCCCTGAGGCATTGATATTGAAGCTGAGTCTTTAATGATGAGTAAATATTAGATAAGCAAAGGAAGTAGGAAGAACATTTTTCAATGTGGGCAAGTTAGGGTCTAATATTTTCAAAATACATGAAGAAAATCTGAGATGGAGGATAGTGAGAGCTAAGAGTTCAAGATGTTTAAACTTTGTATTCTCTAGAACATCATGGAAATAATAAAATATGGCAGTTTTAGAACCTTGCTGAAGATTAACCTTAGTGAATCTAGATTGTATTTTGAATGAAGTTCTGAAATGCACTTTGGTTCAACTGCCTGTAACTGGAGTATTGGGAATGGAGATCTGGCAGCCAGCCAAATGTCAATGGCGTCTTTGATTAAGAAGAATGTGGAAAAACAAATACTTAAGAAAAACTAATCTGTTTACATGTATGTGTTTGCATGGGGATTGGTAGAGGGGGAGAATAAATCAGAACATTAAAGGTGCTTATAAGGAACCACTGTGATACCAGATTTTCCATGCCCTTTAATAAGCAGACCAGCCATGATGGGGTATTTGACCTCTGACTCCAGTAATCATAAGTGAAGTGTTTACTACATGATTTTTATCCAACAACAGAGTACAGTGTGTCTATTCTAAGTGACTATATGCTCAGGCCCTCTGGGTGATAAAAGGAGTCTTATTAGCTGCCTTCAGACGCCCCAGTTCTCACAAAGTTAAGTTGTATGGCGGCTAAATGAGTTAGCAGAAGATTTAAAAATATAATTTTAAGCATTTTTTTTCTTTGTGAGTTGCTGTCTTACTCTGGTGACACTGACTTTACTTTAAAGTTTGTATTGTTTTTCAGTAGCACAGGTCCTAATTAGTTAAATCTGTAATTTTCTGGATCTGGGTTTGGCAAACTGTGGCTCGCGAGCCACATGTGGCTCTTTGGGTACCTTCCATCTCAAAAGTTTGCCGATCCCTGGAAGAGCCAATCTTGTCCCTCACAACAATTGAAAAATTATTCGAGAGCCATAAATATATTTTTACATAATCACCATTATGTGAATAATATCCTTTAAAAATTTTATAAGTGAAACTATGATAGTTCCATTCTCATTTTCAATTTTCCTTCAGAGCATGTGGCTCGCGAACCACAGTTTGCTGACGCCTGGCGGCTCTTCTGTCTCAAAAGTTTCCGGACCCCTGTTCTGAAGAGTTGAATATGTGTCCTAATATGAAAAAAAATTAAAAAAGAAAAGCAATTTGTTCAGATGCAGAGAGGAGAAAACCTACCGAACTTCCTGATAATTCAAAGCTGCCTGTACCTAGTCATTCACTCTTTCAGAAAGTTATTTCTTGGGTATCCCTGGTGTGTGGTGTTGAAGGGGTAGCCTTAAGAAACAGAAAACATGGTCTCTGCTCTTGAGGTGTTTTCAGTATAACTAGTGAAATGGAAGGTGTGCACATTCTCACCAAACCATGAGATGGAATCAGAAGCAAGTATCCTTCTGAATTCAGGGTAGGTTTTGTTTTGAAATTAGGGAGAGATTGAAAATACTTGCCTTAGTATTTTAGTTCTGATGTAACATACATGAATATAATGTGAACGTTCTTTGAGAATACGTCATTGCACTTGTTGAAACTCCTGCAAGTTTGTTTACATCATCTGCAGGTGTGTATTATTTCCATTTTTATAGGGAAGAGTGAAAATACACTCAGGAATAACAGTTATGTATTTTAAAAAATGTTCATGAATTGCAAATTACTTAACAAAATTAGACTAGATTTATCATAGTGAAAGTTCCAAAATCCTACTTCTAGAGATATTGTCTGTATTTCAAAGAAGCACTTAAAATCCATAAACAAATTTTTAAAAATTGCCTGCAATGTATGTTAAATGTCCATAGAAAAACCCATCTTTTAAGGGTCCGCAAACTAATTAATGTTAAGTGTATTTCACATATTTATTGAAAATCATGCAAATATCATTATATAGATGAGAAAGTTTATTCCCATTCAAATAACCAGATTTTTCTTTTAAAAGGCTGTTGTTAGATGATGTAGAAAAGAACACTGAACCAAGAGCAGCCCAGACACTTGGGGTTCTATTGCTTCCAGTGAAAAATGAGCATGATTTTCAGCAGTATAGCCAACTTGCTTAGACCTTGTTTTCTTTGTTCTGTTCTTATCAGCCTTGAATATCACACAAAGCTGTTATGAGGATTAAATGACTTAATGAAGGTGAAAATGTTTACAAGTTATAACTTGGGCTGGTCGAGTAGCGCAGTGGTTAAGCGCTGGCTTGGGACGCCAGCGGCTCCAGTTCGGATCCTACATATGAGGGCCAGTGACACTGTCCTAAAAAAAAATATATATGTGTATATATATATATATATATATATATATAATGTTATAACTTGCTGTATAATATAATGTACATCTTTTATATGGAAGCTAAGATAACAAGTATTTTCATCCAGTAGAGGGAGTTAACCATATGCATGTTATAAAAACCAGATCTAAATTTCTTCTGCTGTGAAAATGATTCATTATTATGTGAAAGTAAATTTTTTTTTAAAGATTTTTATTGGGGAATTGGGGAGGGGAACAGACAAGTTGCTGTCCTTTTGTTCTTCAGTCTAGTTGCGGAGGATGTTGCTTCACTGGCCCATGTTGGTATTGTCATTGCACTCTTTTCTGGTGAGGCAGATTGGTCACTAGTCTCTGGACAGCCACTCACAGTGGCTCTTGGCAGCTCACACCTTCGGCCAGACGCTCACGCTGGCTTCCGGCCAGTCACTGTAGCCTATGGCAGCCCAGTGCAGCTGGGGCTGCAGCTGTGTTGACCGGGAACTCACAGTAGCCCAGCTCCAGGTGGAGCTGTTGTTCACCATCTTAGCTGTAGAGGGCAGTGTCACTGGCCCTCATATGTGGGATCCGAACCAGGGCTGCTGGCATCCCAAGGCAGCTCTTAACCAATGTGCCACTCGGCCAGCTCAGAAAGTAAATTTTTAAATCAAAGTATATGCATGCCAAAATTCTTTTTTTGTTGATATACTAATGATAAAATCTTTTATGAATAGAAACTTATTTCATAGTATATTAAGTCAATGTTCATTTGATTCTCTTGACATACATATTAACTAGCAGCCTATTTTAGCATTCCTAACATTATTCTTAGAAGTCTGTGCCATTCTCATTTTCTCTCTACCCCAATTTAAAATAAGTCTGGGGAGAATGTAAAATAAACAAAAAGTCATTAAAAATCCCACCACATAAGAAACTAGATTTTACATTGTCATCTAAACTTTGATTACGTTTTACATAATTGGAAGCATATATCTTACCACACATGTGATTTCTTTTGATGATTGTATCAGATTGTTTTCATTTTTCTACACAGCCTGTATATCATTTTTGTGCCTACCTGATCTATACAACAACTTACATTGATCATATACTATGGACCAGGAACAACTTGAAGTGTTTTCTTGTTCTTGAAATGTTTGAAAACTGAAAAGAGAGAAGGTTTAGGAAGGATATACTTCGCTCCAGTCATTGAAGAGCTGTGATAGGAAAGCACAATTAGAATAGTCTTCTTTTATTCCATTAGGGTAATAAAACAAACAAAAACAACTATTACCAGCAATGTCAAAAATGTACCAAAACTGATAAGAAAACAGATTTTGACTTAATGCTAACAAAACAGCAATAGCATACTTGTTTTTCCTTCTGTATTCTCTGCCTTGGAAAATGGACACTGCCATACACGCAGATGTCTGAGCCACAAACTTGGCGTTCGTTCTTGATTCATAGCATTTCATTCTCTACCTCCAATCCATTACCACATTCTGTAGATTGGAACCACTAAAGTGTTTCTGAAACACATTCTGTCCTCCCCAACCCCATGGTTCTTTCCCTGTTTCGGCCACCTTCCTCTTCACCTCAAGCAATTACACCAGCAGCCTCCTGACTAGTTTCTTTTCTTCCAATCTTGCCTCCTTTTCTTCTGCTTTCCATACAAATCTACCTGTCACCGCCCTTCCCATCCCCCAAGTTCAAAAATCCTCAGTGATTTCACTTTGCTGAATAGAGTACAAATCCTTTAATGGGGCTTTCAAGGGACTTCGTGCCTTGGCCTGTATTTACTTCACCAGCATCGGTTCCCCAGCAAAATAAATTCTTTCTGTCACACATGCCTGCGTGCGTGCGCACACGCTCTCTCTCACACATACAAGCACATAAACTCACATGTCCAAACACAAAGTCTCACTCACACACACACACAAACACACACACAAACTCTTGCACACATGCATGTGAGCACACACACATGCACCTGCAGCCTTGTTGAGTGTCTTCTGTTTCCATGACTATTTTATTTTCTCCCATCGCTGCGCTGAGTCTTCACCGGTGCGCTGCCTTCTTCCTGGAACACTTTCCCTCATCGGTGAAACCTCATGTGTTTTCCTCTGTTCTCTAATTCGGCTTATCACCCTGTTTTCATCTTAGACATTCCTTCTTCCAGGAAGCCTTTCTGGACTTCTGAGTCGGGCCCTCCTGTGTGTTCCCATACACCCCTACACTATTCCCTTTCTACTTATATTACAAAAAAAGGTAGAACCACCTGACTAGAGGCCATTGTCTACTTGGTTTGCTTCCTCCAATGAATCTATATGGTTTGGCCTACACTAAGTATTGTGAACACTCTAAGATTTATATTTTCAATTTCCAATTTGAGCACTGTCTTCTTAATCATCAATTCATTAACACCAAGCACAAATGTCACACACAGTACATCTTTAGAAATGGTTTGAAATGAATGAATAACTCAGTATTTGAATGAATGAATCATTATAATGGTGACACCTCACTGAGCTTAATAAGCATTCCTCCTCTCTTTAAGTTCCTTGAAGGCAAAGACTGTCTCATTTGTCTCTGTTTTACCTATGGTACCTACATAGTGACTTATATATAGTAGATACGCTGTGAATAATTACCCTGAGTTCCTAAGACTGAACGTTAGCTAGAGAGTTCCTACTAATGCTAGTGTTAATTAGGTGATCTTGACTATGTCTAGAGTTTGGACTTCAGCTAGATTTCTGTTTATAATTATGATAGTGTGCATACATGCATGGTCATGTCAATATACATTAAAGGTAGAACATGGGTTTCATATTCATTTATATTAATTAGTGACCATTAAAATGATGTTATCACCTTACATCTAGTCAAAGTTCTCATTGCGCGGTTGCTGATTTGTTTTACTGTGGCTGTTTCTGTGTTGATGGTGCAGAGAATCCTGGGTTGCTTTGTATCTATTAATGCAAAGTATAGGGCTTGCCTGATCATTCACTATGTAATCAATGAGAGTATTAGGAATTGAGAAATAATTTTTTTAAACATTCTATTGGGGAATTGGGGGAGGGAACAGCTTTGGGGAATTGGGGAAGGGGAACAGACAAGTTGCTGTCCTTTTGTTCTTCAGTCTAGTTGCGGAGGACGTTGCTTCACTGGCCCATGTTGGCATCGTCATTGCGTTCTTCCCAGGTGAGGCAGATCGGTCGCTGGTCTCTGGATGTCGCTCAAGGCGACTATCGGCAGCTCACTCCGGCTGCCGGCCACTCACGTAGCTTATGGCAGCCCACTGCAGCAGGGGCTGCAGCAATGCTGTCCTGGGGACTCACAGCAGTCCAGCTCCAGGTGGAGCTGTTGTTCACCATCTTAGCTGTAGAGGGCAGTGTCACTGGCCCTCATATGTGGGATCCGAACCGGGACCCTGCTGCTCAGAGCTGGCATCCCAAGCCAGCTCTTAACCAGTGTGCCACTTGGCCGGCCTAGAACTTTCTTTTTAAAATAATATTTAATGTGTCTTAATTAGAATGGTAATAATATTCAATTTAGAAAATCTGGAAACAGCAGATTTTAGAGGAAAATATATATCTAAAATTCTGTTACTCAGGGATAATTACCAATTAACATTGCCATAGATTAATATTTAGATGATGAAACATTTTTACATAATTGAAATCATAGTGTACACAGTTTTGTATCTCATTTCACATAACTTTGACTCAAAGTTATATTTCTGCATCATGAAAACATTTGGCTGCATAATATTCCATTTTAAGTAGGTACCGTAGTTTACCTTTCTGTCTCCCTACATTTAATTTCTTAAAGTATTTACGTGTTTCCCTATTAAAAATGATGTGATAGGGCTGGCTGAGTGACGCGGTGGTTAGGTGCTGGCTTGGGATGCCAGCGGCCCTTGTTCGGGTCCCACATATGAGGGCCAGTGACACTGCCCTCAAAAAAAAAAAAAAGGATGTGATACACATCTTTGAGCACAAAGCTGGATCTACAGGGCAGGTAATTTCCTGTGGTAGATTCCGAGAAGTGGCTCGGCTAGGTCAAAGAGCATGAGGCTCTTGGTTCTTACCAGATGGCTTTCCAGAAACATTATGCCAAGATGGCATGTTATTACCAGAATTGTAGAAGAATTTCCATCTCACCACATGGGCAGGGAGTTTTTGTTTCTTTAACTGTATTCTGTGTCAAAAAGTACATAATATCTGATAGCTGTATATACTGCATTATCAAATTAATCCATTAAACAAGTATATCATTTTATGCACATATTTGAATCTTACCCAACGTTTTCCTGAAGGCAAGAGGTACGTGGTACATTTTTTCTACATATACTTGGAATTTTTTTTATTTTTTTATTTTTTTTGTGTGCTGGGTTATTACTCTGTGATGTTGATCTACTCTGTTAAATCCCCAAACTAAAGCAATAAGTGTTTTTCGAAGTTCTGCATCTTTGTGGCCTTGACACGTAAAGCTGGTGCTTTGGGGAATAAGTGGTCCAGGAGTGCATTTTAGGCCAATGAGAAGTGCCAGAGGCACGAGAGAAAGGCATGTGGACAGGACCCTGGACTGGAAATGAGACGCCCTGGGTTCTGTTCCCAGCTCCATTTGTCATTGTACATCATGGTCAAATTTGATTAAAGAACTTGCCCAATCTGTAAAACAGGGATAATATGTATTACCTTACAGGGATGCTGGAAGGAGTAATGCAATATTTTTTGTTTCTATTACATTTTGTGTTCTTCCAAAAGAGTTGTAACATTGGAGACCGAAAACTAAAGTCCATCTAAAATTTGAAAGTAGAAATTGTTTATATTTTCAAAGTTTTATTTCCCCAGTTTATTAAAGCCTTTATCAGTTACTTATACAGTATATAGATTGACCACAGAATTCCTCCAAATGTAGCAAAAAGTGATATTAGGCTTCTGCACAATTAGTTTCTGCTTTATAACATACCATTGTACATATATTTTTTTGTATTTATCATATATTACATTAACATGTAAGAAGGAGAATCAATTCATAATAAAACCCACCATGAGTTAACACAGTGAATCCAAAAATAGTATAAAATTATTTTGCTTTACTAATTTATGATATTTTCATTCATAAAATGGGCTAGGAAACAGTTCCATGAAAAAGAGTTCCTTTATCTTCATTGCTTGAATCCGTGTATTTTCTAAGTTTGGCAAAGAACTGTTTATAAATTGATCTCACTTTTTCTCACCTAGAATGAGTATTTTCTAAAAAGAGAGGAAATCTTGGGGTGAGTAGAGATAGGTGACAAATTTAAATAATCTCTGAGCCTCATTTAGAAATTGCTCTTCAATCTGACTTTGAGCTCTTTGAGGAGAGTGTCTGCCTGTGTTTTAGACATTTTGGTATACCTAGTGTCTAGCACATAGTAGGTGCTTAGTAAATATTTACTGAAGAAGTTAATCTGCTGGTTTAGATAAATAAACAAAAGCAATGGTTATCTGTTTCCAACAAAACTAATATACTGTAGGAGCTAAAAGTGTCTTTGAAATAAGTAATATCTTAGGGAAAATAATATTTCACATGTGCATCACACTTTTTTAAGAACTCAAACCATTTACCCTGCTTCAAAATTCACATTTTCAGAGATTATACTGAGTTCAGATAGTTCAGTTTGGTTGTATTTTGACCATTAAAAGCTCATGTTTTGCATAAAGGCATACAAATAATTATTTTCATTTTTAGAAAGATTTTAATTACAATATAGCTAACATATAATATTATATTAGTTTTAGGTGTATACCACAGTTATTCAACATTTATATACTTAAAGAAGTCATCACCATGATAAGTCCGGCAACCATCTGACACTGTACCACACCATCACAATATTATTGACTATATTGTTTATCGTGTACTTTACATCCCCCTGGCTATTTTGTAACTACCAATTTTTATTTCTTAATCCCTTCATCTTTTTTACCCTGGCCCCCAAATGCCCTCTCATCTATCACCCCAATAAATCTAGTACCCATCTGACAACATAGTTATTACAATATTTTTGACCATATTCCTTATGCTGCACCCTGTGTAACAACCAATTTGTACTTCTTAATCCCTTCCCCTTTTTACCCCCAAACCTCCTCCCATCAAGCGATCATCAAAATGTTCTCTGTACCTGAGTTTCTGTTTTGTTTGTTTATTTTGTATTAGATCCCACATAATGAAAAAATGTAATGGAGGAAAGAATTTCCCTCCCCCAATCCTAGGATTTTGTAAAGTTCTAGTAATATAATGTGTATCACTCATTGAACAATAGGTATATTCCTAAAGAATTATGTGAAATATTATAAAAAAAAAGTCACTGCCCTTGAAATCTGCTGATAGACTAAAATTTATAGTGGCTGGTTGATGAAGTAAAGAATTTTTGAGAGTAATAATAGAGCAGTAAGTAATCTCAGGGGTAAGAAATGTGTTTATCTCTGGTATCTATGCAGGGACAGGGAATTCATCAAAATTTTGATTTAATTGAAGTCATATAGGACTCGAGATCCCAGTGGAATTTCACTTTTCGGGAGAGACTTATGTTCTTAGGGATGTGTGTGTTTCTGCCTCATTTTTTGTCTTGATGGCGGTCACTCTTAGAGGCCTCAGGAAACATCTTATCTTGTTAAAAGTGTGGAATCTTCACTCTGCCAGTGGCCTAAGAGATTGCTTTCTAGTACAACACCCTCAGTTTCATAAGAGGAGGAAACAGAAACACCCAGGGAACCTGTGGAGATCTCATGGCACAAAGCCCATTGTCACTGAGCAAGGCTTCAAATCGAAGTGCCGTAATTTTCACTCCAGTAAGTCTCCCTCTTTAGGACACCGCCTCCTTAGTGTTACCGGTGTTGTGTTTTAATTGGCAATGTAACCTAGCAAAATCTCTCACACTACATTCTGCTCATCCACAATGACATATATGGGATGTCGAATGGACTGATTTCTCGATCCCAGTGTAATGAAGCAGGAGGGCTGATCTACAGGTTTGTCTAATACAAGAATCTAAAGATTCGTTTCCAGGACTCATAGAGGATATAGCTTTCTGAAAGTAGGGGGATCTGTCTGAGGATGAAAAGGTTGTTCTCACTGCAGGTTAATTAGTGTCTCTGATATACTAAGCAGTGATTCAGGGAAACGTGCCACCGATTCTTTCTACCAAATTTTTGTCTCTCGAAAAATCACCAGTAACTCATCATCTACTTCCCAAATCTGGTGTGCATCTGTGTTTATGTGTATTTATGTGACTTTCAACAACTGAGTTCAAAGCTCTGGTTGTATATCCGTCCATCCGTTTATTCATTCAACAACTATTACAAGTATCTCCTGTGTTTCAGGCACTATACTATGGACTAGGGATACAGATTGTATGAATAGAAACACAATCCCTGCTGCCATGGGATGGATGGATATATCTATATCTATATCTATATCTATATCTATATCTATATCTATATCTATATCTATATCTATCTATATATATATATAAATATATATATATTCGGAAAAGTCATGACGCATTTTTGCATTGAAAAACATAGATAAAATACGTCATGAGTTTTCCGACAACCATATATATATAATTTTTTTTTTTTACCAGCTGAGCCTTCCTGCCACTTGTTGGCACCTCAGCAGCAGCTCAGCTCAGGTGCAGTGTCACTGGCCCATGTGGGAATTGAACTGGCAGCCCTGTTGCTCAGAGCTTTCACTCTTAAACTAACTCTTAACCAACTGAGCCACTCAGCTGGCCCCAGGATTTATATTTTAGTGAAGGGGGACAGATAATCAACAGGTGAGTAAATAAAGAAAATACCAAGTAGTAATAAGAGCCCTCAAGAGACTAAAACAGAGTAAATTGGTTATTTTTAGGATGCTATTTTAATGCTGGCTCCATCGCATAGCAATGTCAGAGAAGACCTATGTGAGGAGGTGGTATTTGAATAATGGGAAGGAGGTAACCACACAAATTGAAGAAAAGAGCCTTCCAAGTAGGGGGAAGAACACATGCAAAGACCCCAATGTGGGAATGAGCTTGGGGTGTTTGGCGCCAGATGATGGACCACTGTGGTTGGAGAAGAGTGAATAGGGATGGGGGATGTAGTCAGATGAAGTTGGAGAGCTAGGCAGGGGCAAAATTACAGAGGGCTTTGTAGGCCCCCAGGAAGGAATTCTGATGGACCAGATTTTGGATCTCTACTGTGTTCTAGCTGTGTAACTGCAGATAGATTTCTTAACTTTTGTCATCTTCAAGTTTTCTCATTTGTAAACTGGGAACAATTACTGCTTTGCTGAGTTGTTTATAAGGATTAGGATAGTAAATATAAAGTGAGTTAGTGCAGTCACTGGCACGTAATACACTCAAGAATTTGGATGATGATAAGACAGGCAATAAATAAATATTCACTGTATACTTAACTATGCGTCAAGCATCATGCTGGCCACTTCACATTTATTTATATTTAAATCCTCAAAAGAAATCTGTAAGGCATAATGAAACTCACAAAATTTGTTACTTGTACAGCGAAGCAGTCCTAAGTAGCAGATATTGGATTCAAAATCACATTTCCATGATTCCAAAGTCAGTTTCCTCCCACTAGATTGAGGGAGTAAACCAATTGTAATGTGTTGGTTTGTTTCATGTGTAAATGCAATTTGTGACTATCCATGCTTTCAGAGATGAATTCAATCTTTGATATTCCAGGAGTACCTCTTGCCAGACAGGAACTTTAATGCATGTTCACATTCCTCTCAAGGCTTAGGATATTGTCTTGTTCCTTCTAGAAACTTTCATATTATTCTTTCACTAATTGTATCTACATAATAATATTAATACTTGCCAATGTCATGAAGTAACTTTTGAAGAAACCTAAGGAATCTTCAGGTTTTTGTTTTTTCAGAATTCCTTATCCCCCCAAAGACACACATCATTATAGCAGCCTCTTCTTGTGAAAGTGTTTTGCCCTTAATTGTACTTGTTGCAAATGTCACAATAGTGCATTAACCTTCTGAGCTCCAGATGGCTGACTTTTTTTGTTGTTGGTTTCTTTTGCTTTGTTTTGTTTAAAGGAAGGTAGAATTGGCAGCAGAGCTCTGTCTGATGTCAGATTTGGGTAGTGTAAATTATGTTTATATAGAGTAAACATGCACTTCAAAAATCACAAGTTGTGCTGTTTATTCTTTGCTGTACAAAACTGTCACTGAATATTTTTGCAAAGTTGAAAGGCTCATTCATTTTGTGAGCAAGTTTATATAAAGACATTACTGATTATCTTAAAGAAATTTAACAGCAATATTTTACGCTGGCTAGTAGAGGAAGGAAACAGCCTTTTAAAGATGAGTGTGTGTACGAGTATGTGTTGAAGTGTTAGATGATATTAATTTTCTCTCTGAGAAGTAAATGACAGGCTAAAATGATAAACCATCATGTGGATCATGAAGTAATGTTATTTTTAGGATAATTATTGGATGAAACAGGAATGTATGGTTTCTTATGTTCAAATCACAACTTAAGTGTCTTTAGAGGTGTCGGCGTAAGAATGTCCAAACCTGCAGAGATAGTTTAATGAGTTTATTTGAGCCAAACTGATGACAATTGCTGGGAAGCAGAATCTGAACAGACTGAGAAAACGCTCTGGAGAATGGCGGTTTTGCAGCTTATCTTATACATTAGAATCAAAGGCGAGATGTAAGGAGGGTTACATGAAATCCATTGGTGGTAGATTAAGGGGGAGGGAGAAAGCAAAGCGGGGAAATCTCGGGGGTTGGATCAAGAGTAAAATGGAGAGACACACTTCTTTTACATCTGTGGGTACAAGATAGTTATTAACATTTTACAGCACTTAAGAGATGGTGTTTGGGGAACAGAATAAAAATGAGGGATCCTATTGTTCCTGCTCTGGTGCAATGGGTGGGTTGTGCCCTGAGGTGTCCAGAAAAAGGGATTGCTCTGACTTTCCAAGGGCCTGTTATCTTAGATGCAAAAAAGACAGTAGACAGGCTCACTTAAGGTAAAGGTTGACCTTTGCTAAAGAAGCTACAGGTGAAGGATGTGGCTACTGGCCACGATTCTCTTTTAGTTAGGAATTTTTATGTTTAGACCATCCTATGTAGTTAATTACAGTCTCTGCCATGCTGGCCTCTCCTGAGCTTGTCAGGTTTAGTATGTGGACCATTTTTTCATCCCCAGAGGTAAGAATTCTACCAGCAGAAATGGTGGGTAATCTCTGGAAGTAATGCCATCATACTTGGGAATATTATATTATTCTGTGCTCCTATTGGTATAACCTCTAACTGTAACCTGTTGTAAATCCCTTATGAGCCAGAATGTTATTTGAACTTTTATTAAAAATCCTATGAAGACTACGTGCTCAGGTACTAGCTCAGTATTCTTACGAGGTTGTTCTTTCAAGTTAGGCTAGGGCTTTGAGAAAGCGGTATTTTGTGATATTCGTTATATACTATTTGAGAACTAGAATTGGTACTCATGCTGCATAGATGAATTATTTATCACAAAAAAGCCCGAATAACCTATGAATCTATCAGTGCTGTAGAAAATACAAACAAATGCTTGACTTTGTTAGGAAAAAACCAGTTTATTGAAATGAAACCAAAAAAGATCAACTTCCAGGTATTCTTAGAGTTACATATACCAACCAAAACAAACCACTCCTCTTTTAAACACTAACCAGAAGACTGTCCTACTAAAATACTATTTGATCCCAAAGATGTCAGTTTCTTTAATTAAACTGAACATTTATGGACTTGCTGATTTTATTGTAAATAAATGGTCATTTTTTAAAAAAATATTTTATTTTATTTTTTTTGAGGGCAGTGTCACTGGCCCTCATATGTGGGACAGAACCGGGGCCACTGGCTTCCAAAGCCAGCGCTTAACCACCGTACCACTCGGCTGGCCCAATAAATTGTCATTTTTAATGTTGCAGTGTTTTCAAAGGTCAGATCACATAAAGGGAAAACTGAGTATTCAGTTGTGTATATACAAATTAAAACATCCTCTCCACCTCACTCATTCTTGTCTACAAAATATTCAATTTTGTACTTGTTGTCTGCTTCTAAATGTAAGCGCTGCTCAGATTTTCTTACTTAGCCTTGTCTTCTCGCTTCCTATATGCTCTGTGGCAATCTCAGACACAACCTGATCAGTACTAACATGGAAGAGGTGATGTTGCTCAGCAGTGAAGCAGGCCTCAGAGTCAGGCAGGTGTGGGCTCATATTCAGACTCTACCACTGACTAGTAATGGGCCCCTGCCCAAGTTTCCTAAGCTTCTATTTCCTGATCTCTAAACATGCAGATAACATTGTCCCTGAGCCCAGAGAGGTTGCCCAAACCTGGGAAACATCTTAGTTCCTCTGCATTACCTAGCCCAGCATCCCTATTCACTTACTCGGTGAAATAAGTTTGTGTACTAAATGACTCTCTCATCCAGTCTTAGCTTTCTAACCGCAGTGTTAATGGTTAGCACATATTCTTTCCTGATGATTTGAAAGGACTAACCAAATCTGCTTCCATTCTCTCCCCCAGCTGCTTTTGTACACACCTCCCTGCCCAAGTCATCATTTACAATACAGATGTATTTGTCACTCCGTAGCCTACCTCCTTCCAATGCCTTCCTCAGACCTATGGCAGTGTCTCAAATTCGAGCAAAATATGGACCCCCTTTTAAGGAAAACCATTCTCAAAGACCTCAGTGTTGGCATAAAATATTTTAATTATACCATTTAAACATGTGCCAACACAAAATAAAAAACTATGACAATAACTCTTATGTAACTTTTCAAATAAACATGTTACAGAAAAAACCCAAAACCAATACAATTTAAATAACATTATTTTAAGGGATAAATGATGTTTTGCTAACTAAATCGCTATTCATAATGTGAAGATGGTACAGCGCAGACATTTTTGAATTCTTTGTGCCCGCACTGTGATAGGATGACCCGTCGTACCACCAGTTCTCTATCCCATTTGTGGTTCCATTTTGATTAGTGGAGCAGGCTGCAATGTCAGTTGGTGTTTATTTGGTAAAAATGCATTGCTTTCATACTAAGGCCATCTCCGTTCTCATTAGCCTGAGGTAATGAAAGTCATACTTCCTCAGTCACAATGTGATGCTAAGTGCCAGTGTGGTTACTAAGATTAGGTGGCAGGACTTGGTTATAACGTGGTTATCCCAAAGATCCAGTGTATGCGTAGCTTTTCACATTGTCTTAAGAAATGAAACTGCAGAGTTTTAAAATTACCTTACACAGCTCAGAGGCCATTAAGCATGTATTTGAGTATCCCAGGGTGAGCGACATTCACACTGACTGCCAGGGATACTGATTGCCTAGCAAGTCCCCAAACACGGTGCCTCAATGTTTATTATCACTTCTGACTAAAATAACCTTATCTGCTTTGGTGAATCGGTTCTCACCTTTTACAGCATCATGACCTTCCCCCAAATAGGATCAGACCATGTATCCTGTAAAATCCCGCATCTGCCCTTACCTGCTTCTGCGCTGGCACTGAACACATTGTTAGCAGCAGTCTGCTTATTGTGCCTCACCCCCACCCCAAAGAGAAAGCTTTTTGATGGCACGGGTATGTCTTGGCTCATCTTTGTACTCCCAGTTCCTGAAACCTCATGGGAACTCAATACATTTTGAGTGGGGATGATTCTAATAAATGGACACCACATGCACAATAAGAGCTAGATATATGCCTGGTCTCTTTGCAGTATTATTTTGTAAAGAAAGTGGAAACCTGGGCCGGCTGAGTGGTGCATTGGTTAAGAGCTGCCTTGGGACACCAGCGGCCCTGGTTCGGATCCCACATATGAGGGCCAGTGACACTGCCCTCTACAGCTAACAACAGCTCCACTTGGAGCTGGGCTGCTGTGAGTCCCCAGAATGGCATAGCTGCAGTGCGCTGCCATAGGCTACAGTGAGTGGCCGGCAGCCAATGTGAGCAGCCAAGAGCCACGGTGAGCGACTATCCAGAGGCCGGCGACCGAACTGCCCCATCCGGGAAGAACACAATGACAATGCCAACGTGGGCCAGTGAAGCAACGTCCTCTGCAACTAGACTGAAGAAAAAAAGGACAGCAACTTGTCTGTTCCCCTTCCCCAATTCCCCAATGCTGTTCCTCTCCCCCAATTCCCCAATAAAATCTTTAAAAAAAAAGAAATAGCTAGTATTAATGGATTACTGGATTGTTGAAAAAAAGAAAAGAAAGTGGAAACCTGACTCATCTGTGAGTGTGCAGAGAATATGGCAGTCAATGCAAATTTTATACTTTAGAAAAGCTTCTGCTTCAGTATGCAAATGGTGGCATATTCTGAATATAGGTTCAAAAGGGCAAGACCTTTGAGATGATGTAGCTCAGTGGGTTGAAAACTTGTATTTAACATCAAAGCCTCTTATCCATAAGAAATCATATCTGGAATAGGAATGTATAAAGCAGATAAACATGCAGATGTCTTCATTATTGAGGGAGGAGAGGATTTGGATACTGCCCTGAGGAGACTTCCTTTTCATACATCCCTTCCTCAGCACCCAATCTTCCCCGAAAACACTTTAAGGAACTCTCTGGACCCTCAGAATACAGTTCAAAAGCAATAACCTAATCTAACTAAGGTGGAAATCCTTTCCTGAGCAGCTAAGCAACCCACTCTAGCGCCACCTAAGGTGACCAGAAATGAATAATTTCATGATACCAGCATTTCTTTCACTAGACAATTTTGAAAAAAAGTACTTATTATTATAAAATAATATATAATGGCAGCAAACATTAATTGAGTGCTTGTTATATATCAGGCATTGTATTTTACTTGGATTCTTATTTCATCCTTATATCAACCCTGAGAATAGATACATTATTATTACCATTTTCCAGATAAGTCACCTGAGGCCTGGGAGGGCAAGTGAAATCTTGACTAAATTCACACAGCTGTTGAGGCTAAGGAATATTTCTGCAACTTTTGCCAATTTTACCCTCTTTTTGTTAGAATCCTACATTGGGAGCAAATTGTGCCCCCCTGAAGATAGTTTTGCACAGTCTTCAGAAAGGAACTCCATTTTAGGTTCTAGCCTGTTTCTGACAATTACTTGCTAATTAACTAGTTTCCGACAAGCCATGACTTCTCCAAGGTTCAATTTTCACAACATCCAAAAAGAAAAATGGTGCTAGTAGTATCTTCCCTTGTTGATTAGATTCAGATGAAAGAGTATGTAGGAAAAGTTCTGAGAGCTATTTGCACTATTGAAATGTATGGCATTTTGGGTATCTAAATCTATGAATTTCATTCAGTGCTGAAGAGACTCATCCATTTATTTACATGTCAATTAATCACGGATCTTTTACTTTTCCTTGTTTTCCCATCCTTTGGATATTTTACTATTGGTGTACTCTTGAGGCAGGTAATGAATTGAATAAAATTCAGTGTATTTATTTTGTCTGATAGCACTTACTAAAATTTTTGGAACGCTAGGTAGTGGTTTGAAAATAATGGGGTAGGGCCAGCCAACTGGCACATTGGTTAAGAGTTGGCTTGACACGCCAGCTCTGAGCAGTAGGGCCCTGGTTCGGATCCCATATGAGTGCCAGTGACGCTGCGCCCTCTACAGCTAAGATGGTGAGCAACAGCTCGACCTGGAGCTGGGCTGCTGTGAGTCGCTGGGGACGGCATAGACTGCAGTGGGGCTGTCCGGCAGTGCGTGTGTACTTTTGTGAGCCGCTGTGAGCTGCCGTCCAATGGCTGGTGAGCAACTGCCTCACCCGGGAAGAGTGCAATGATGATACCAACATGGGCCAGTGAAGCGACATCCTCCATAACTAGACCGAAGAACAAAAGGACAGCAATTTGCCTGTTCCCCTTCCCTGATTCCCCAATAAAACCTTAAAAAAAAAGAAAATAATGGGGTAATTTTTTGTTTTGTGGAAGGAATTTTTCTTTATTTCATTTACAATTTACAGCTTTATTATCTACTTAAAATGTAGTTTCTCTCTAGGCTGTAGGAAACATTTATAATCTGCAAAAGTATTAAGCTGGCTTTATTACAATGTCTAAGGTTACTCTTAGAATTCGATCTAAAAAATGGTAGAGCAAGGAAGGAAAACGTTATATTTAAATACCTAGGGCACATAAAAAATGCTAGTAGTCACACTTTATAGTTTTAAAGATTTACTTGATGTCATTCACCCATATGCACGTTGTTTACCGTAATTGCCTAATACTAGTTTTAAAAGGCAAGTATGAACAGATTTCAAGTATGGAATAGACCACACTTTTATAGTGTTTGATATGAAAGAAAAATATGTTGGATTGATAGCTTATTATACAGATTGACTAATTTTGAATATCATTAAATATTTTAATTAGGTTTTACGAGCAAATCATTTATAATGGTTTAGCTTTTTGTTGTTGATGTGTCTGAGAGTGTCTAGATCAAATGAGATTGTTTTACAAGAAATGTTTTACAAGAAGGTGAAGTTCAGTGTTTTGGGATCAACACTACTTATTAAAATATCATCAATCTTTTGTCTGAGTTAATGTTAAAAATTAAAATTTATTAATTGTTTAATTGAGTAATTACTTGATGTTATGAAGTATTTTCTTCCATACTTTATAAATTAAATATGGTTTCACCATAAAAGAAATAACAATAGGGCTACAGAATTTAAATGTATGTTTTGAGTTTCTTTATGTAGTTGACCTTTCTAAGAATACATGTGCTGACAGATGGTTTTAGAGTCTATAATTTGGGGGTAAAATGCTTAATCTGGTGTTTAATATATACAAGCTTCAATAAGTATACTATACTGAGTGGCGTGGTGGTTAAGCACTGTCTTGGGAAGCTAGCGGCCCCGGTTCGGTCCCACATATGTGGGCCAGTGACACTGCCCTCAAAAAAAAAATAAGTATACTATAAATGATTATATACTGTGATGGTTTAGAATCTATAATTTGAGGGTAAAATGCTTAATCTGGTGTTTAATATATACAAGCTTCAATAAGTATACTATAAATGATTTCTCAGAAAATCTTAAACTTTATCATTTTAGCTAATCATATTTAAATAAACATAGTGAAATCCTTTTGGGACAAATGGTATGTATAATCTGAATAATTATGCATCAACATTGCTGTAAAAAAGCTTTTTTTTCCTTTCCTAGAATTTAGGATATGTTCTTTTATTTTGCGTATTACTTTCAGCCTCTGAAAAGGTCTTAAAAATGTGTCCTGCAATGGGAAATGACACTATATAAAGTTATCCCCAGATAGTAATTTTCTGTGTAGGTTTTTAATCTTATAGACCCTGAATAGATAATATGTAGTATTTCTATGCTACTTTTTTCATGAAGCTTAAAGAATTTTAACTGCAAATTACACGTATCATTCTTTGAAATCTTGTTGTAATGTAATATATTTATTTTTAAATACATTTTGTGTATTTTTGATAAATTACTTAACTCTAATAATCTCCCTTTGTGAGATGTTTTTCTTATATAACTGGAGAGAAGCCACCTAAAGTTCAGCATTCAGAATCGCATAGCCCACGGAATGCATTGCTATTAGAATAAGAAGGGAGATCGAATTGGATCAGGCACTTGTTTATACTTTTCCTACTGGAACTTCAGGAACTGATGATGAGGAAAATGGCTTTTTGACTGCCTGTGCTTTTAAAGTTTTAAAATCCTCTCAACAACACTGTGAACCTTTGTAGATACAATTCCAAATTGGTTAATCTCAGACATTGCTTTTTCAGAGAACTGCAATGATAGATAAGGAACTCACTTGATTAAAGTAGCCAAAGAAACCTGATTACATTAAGTTTTAAAATCATGGTCAATAATAGTAACATTATTGTTTTCATGGCAATCATATTGTCCTTCCTATTTGAATATGACACCACTGATAGTAATTGCTGTTTGTGTGCATGCCGTAGTTGAAAAGACTACAATCAATATGTTCTTCCTAGTGTGTGCAGCAAGATACCTTTACATCTTAGAACTATGAAGCCTTTCTTCAAAGTATCAGTAAATCTGGATGTTTACATTAAAGAACAACAGATAGTGCTCAGACGAAGTCAACCTAAAATCAGACGTGGCATCTCTACTGTAAACTTGAAATATTCCTTTTAGAATATTGCTCATCTGTTTTTTGTTTTTTTTTTAAATGATGACCTGGAAGTTTAACATTTATTTTGTTTGTTTTTTTGAGGGCAGTGTCACTGGCCCTCATATGTGGGGTCCGCACCGAGGCCGCTGGCTTCCCAAGCCATCGCTTAACCACCGAGCCACTCGGCCGGCTCACTCATCTGGTTTTGATACTAACATTTCATATCAGGGTAGGGGGATTTGATTATTAAACTGGCCCCAAGTACCTTTTGGTTTTGTAGTGTCTTAGAATAATACAAGCACAGTCACACTGACAAGCGTCTCCATCCTAACGCTTTTCAAATTAAAGAATGGCTTCAAATTAGGAAAGCTTTTTGTTCACCTAGCTTTGGAGTAGCATGATGTATGCTAATTGCTAACTTTGTCTGCATTATTTTTTAAAGATCAAATGGGCACAGTGGTAATTTTCATTAATCTCATACAGAGCAGCTAATTAAAATTTCCATTATTATCCATCCATTATCTAGTTGTTTCCTTTGTTCAGTATCAGAACAGGATGTTAATAATAAGCCAGTTTTGTATTACAGCCCTATTAAATATAGTGAGAATTAGTTTAATCTATTGCACTATTTTGTTTTTCAGTGATTTCCTTAATATTATGTTGCACCATATTGATTATACTGAAGATAGATTGACAGTTTGTAATAGAGATTTCAGAATTAAATACTTGTTGCTTTAATTTTTTATTCAATATTGGGAAAAAGTGACATGTAGTAGAAAAAAAGGAAATAACCGAGGACCAGAATATTAGTGTTTTATTCTTGTAGCCTCACTAATTATGTGAACTCGGGCAATCACCTCACCTCAATTCTCTATTTCTGTAATGAATGTATTAGAAGAGCTAATCTTTACGGGGCCAGTCCAGCCTTTACATGTTATCACGTTTTCATATATGAATTTATGTTAAAGCCCCAATGTCATTCTAAGCTTGATAAAAGGCATTTGTTCTATAAGGCTATATATTTTCTGTCTTGCCCCATTAGATTGTTTACTTCCACTCGTTACAACCACAGAGTATCCTAAATTGCATAATTTAAAGTTATTCCTAAGATTTGGGGGAAGAGTGAGTTCCAAGGTGATGGGCTGGCCCAAATGTTCTGTGAAGAGTATCTCAGTCACGACCGTATGGAAGAAGGGAATTAACATTTTCTGAGCAGCTTACTCTGTCTGTGAGACAACACATGCAAAATTGTTTGTTTCAGGCACTTTATATGCATTGTCTTACTTAATCCTCATAACAAACATGAGGGGTAGGTGTTTATTACCCCTATATTACGGATGAGCAAACATTTATAGAGATTAGTTCAATAGCCTGCTCAAAGATTACTTGGAAGGCAAGTGAGGGGGCCATCATTCAAACTCAGTGGCAGTTTGAGCTGTCCCCAGCATGCCATCATACACTGTCTCAATTTACCTGTTCTGTACTAGCAGCTCTGAATATATTGCAATGGAATGTCTCAGAACTGTAATATTCTGAAGTGAAACTAAACTGAGCTTGGAAGCTTCAGCATGTTGAAACTTATCAGTTATTCACCCATTTGTTTATTCTCCATCCATCCATCCATCCATCCATCCATCCATCCATCCATCCATCCAAGAAATACGTATTGAATATTTATTGTGTGTTGATAAGCACGGTGTTAAGATACAGTAGTGAACAAGGTAGGCAAGATTCCTGCCTCTTAGAGCTTATGTTTTAATGAGGAAGACACAGTAAACAAAGTACTAAACAAGATAAACCTATATAAAGCTAATTCTGTAAGTGAGGTTTAAAATGGTGTTGTGATGATAATTGGTGTGTTGTGGGGAGAAGACTATTGGGATGAAACTTAAATGATGAGAGCCAGTGATGGAGAGGTCAGGAGTCAAAGTCTTCGAGGCAGAGAAAATAGCAACTGCAAAGGTCATTCTACAGGAATAAGCCTGGATGCAAGCCTCCAGGGGAGGATCAGTAGGGCCTTGTTATCCATTAATTAAGAAAAAAGTTTGAGGATCATATGAAAGTGGTATGTAGCAGTAAACTTGCACAATTTTATGCTATAAATGTTTATGTGCTATTACTCCTTGTGGATTTGTAGCCTTAAAAGGTTGGATAAATAAGTTCTAGAAATGTGGAAGTGATTTCATGGTGATGGCTTTTCTTACTGTGCCATATATGTGGTGATTTATCCAGTAGGCTTCTTGAACATCTATTGTATATCCTAACAAAGCAAGACAAATCAGACGAGATCAGGCATATTCAGGGTGGTATGGCCGTAGACAGCAAGAAAAATCAGATCAGGGCTGGCCGAGTGGCACATTGGTTAAGAGCTGGCTTGGGATGCCAGCGGCCTGGGTTCGGATCCCACATATGAGGGCCAGTGATACTGCCCTCTAAAAAAAATAAAAAAAGAAAAATCAGATCAGTGGCAAGTACACAAAATATGGGAGCTAAAAGTATGAAACTGTAGTCCTTGTTCTGTGATTGTTAAGGACAGATTCAATAACAGCACCTTTTTGTTGAGGCTTACTCAATTCAGTCACTGTGTTAGGTCCTTGGCGTATGTGGACTTCCCAGGCTAGAAGAGAGACAGACACTAATAATGACCTCTGCCCCAATGTCTCAGGTACTATAGGAGTGAAGTGCCACACTGCTAGAAGGGAAGTGAGTGCCCCTACATAAGACTTTGTCAGACTTTAAACCTTTACTATTTAATGGCATTTTAAAAAATTCAGACATTAAGAATGATTGACAATTTCTATATTGAGAAGGCATTCTCAATAAAAAGCCAAATAGTATGAAACCCTAGTGAATGCATTTCTCATTATTAACACATTGGTGTTTTTTTTGTTTTTTTTTTAAATTTTATATCCTCTAATGATATGATTTCTACCAAATGGAAAAAAAAATGCTTTCCTTATTGTAGCTTAGATACTTAGCAGAAACTGAGTGTAATTTGTATGAACTTAGAAAATGGGACTCAAGCTTGAGTTTTAATTCAGAGGGATATGACTGTAATATAGGAAAGGTAAGTTATGATTATGTGTGTCTAGAATGTAAAACTGTGAGCTGTTAGTACAATGAGTGTGTTGATATTTTCCTCTCAGCCTTTTCCTGAAACTACTTACATAGTTATGGCAAGGTGATGAAGCTGAAGAGCTGTGATGAAATAATGAGTTCCAGAAATAACCCCACATATATTGGAAATTAAGTTAAAAACTAGCCACTATCAGATAAATGCATTTAATGACTGTTTAAGGTTAATCTACAACACGAGATTAACAAAGTTAGAAAGAAATAGTTGGGAATTGGTGAATGTTTTAGACAAATTTAATTAACTAATGGGCTAATTGGAGACTATATTGTTTTACATTTTAAAACTGTTTCACTTGTTTTTGAGATAGGCTGATAGTCTATTTCAATAGATTTGGGTAATGTACAATGTTTTATATTGAATTTTCTTCATTGTATTTGGTGAAATAGAATATAAATATCTTAGGTAGGGAAATGAATAAGGTGATTTCTAAATGTTCATCCAGAGGGTTAAGGTGGGCCAGCTAATATTAATCCTAATGCTTGGATGGTAAATTTAAACATTCCTGTCAGTGATAACATTTTACAACTCAAGTCCATGTTCTATTCAGGTCATGAGCACCAGCAGTATAATTTTCTTTTAAATGAGGCTGAGGGGAGTGTTGAGATATACATAACATCATTTTACCACATAAATACTGTGACTAAATTTTGAAGTGCCTAGCACTCTGCACACATTTTTATACAGTAAAATATTTACATATTCTATGCATTATTTTAAAAATTTAAATAAAAACTTGTGGGTTGTCTTAAATAACATATATGTGTATTTATATTTTCTTTTATATATATAGGGAGGGCTGAAAAACAGCAAACATGAATGCACCCTGTCTTCACAAGAATATGTTCATGAATTACGATCTGGTATTTCTGATGAGAAACTTCTTAACTGCCTGGAATCTCTGAGGGTTTCTTTAACCAGCAATCCTGTCAGGTAAGTGGCTCTTATTGTTTTGGTATGATTCATACAATTTCTACTGTATATAATTGTTGGGAGTATAATCATTCATGTCATTTGAACCTCAAGATTTTCTGACTGGAAATCTGATGTTAGCTAATAAAACAACAGTGTCTGAGTATGAGGTTGTAAACATTTTAAAAATATAGTTAAAATCTGATCAATAATCATGCAATTTTAAGAATACAAATACTACTTGAATGTTAATTCCTTTTTGATTATGTAAACATGGATCTAGAAGTTAAATATACACATTTACATGGAAATATGTATACTTATATAATGATTATTATATTATTTATTTGTAACACAAATTCAATAAATTGGCTCTATGATATTGAGAAGTAAATATAATTTTACATTCTTCTATAATTTTTAGATATACTACTCATACATTACTGTAATTTGGGATAGCAAAAATTAAATTATTTTCACCAATAAAAGAAATTAGAAAGTATTAATAAACCCTTTAAAACACTGTACATTTAGGCTATTACCTAGCTACAAAGAATAACCAATGTTGTTTTATTAATTATATCTGAAATTAAATGTTTTTATAAGGAAAGTAGATTTTCAGTGTAATATGAAAATATTTTTGGTCTACTTACACAGTTGTTAGACTCTTAAATTCAGAAATTACTGGGTAAGAGTATATAGAAACCATATTTTGATTTGATTGATTCATGTTTTTCCTAGTATATAATGGGGATTGCATCTTGTACTTCTTTGACCTATCCACGGAGCCTTAAAAATAATTTAGTGCTCTGTCATTCCACTTGGATTTATGTATAATTTAAAATATATCCTACTACAGTTGACCCTCGAACCACACGAGGATTAGGGGTGACGATTGCCAGCCAAATTAAAAATAGGCTTATAACTTAAGTTAGCCTTCTCCATAACAGGTTCCAAACTGCCAGTTGACCCTTGAACCATGAAGATGTGAAATACATGGGTATAAGTGGACCTGTGTTGTTCAACAGTGAACTATATTTATTTTCATCTGTAGTTAATTTGGCAGAATAACTAGGAAATTATAATTCTACAATAAAAAATTTAAAAAGGCAGTGGTAAGATGTAACTTAACTTTCCATATAATAGGCAAAGGTGGCTGTCTTGCAGTTTCTAATAGAATGCTTCTGGTTTTCATGATTTGAACAAGGACGTGAGTTCTTTGAGAACAGTAACCATGATGGCAGTCCCCCTGCCCCCCTTGATGTAGCCCCTGCCTCCTTGCTGCACCGCACCCCACCCCCCACCCCCCCAGCTTCCGCATGCAACTTTCAGCACTCTACTATAGTGCACTTACGTGTTCTGGAATTTCTGGTGAAAGGTTAACTGAGTGAATAAATGATTCTATAATTTTCCAAATCTTTTACATTTAACTAAAGTTGGTTTTGTTTTTTTTTTGAGGGCAGTGTCAGTGGCCCTCATATATGGGACCTAACCACCACGCCACTCAGCCGGCCCAATAAATGATTCTATAAGATGTGACTATATTAGAAATATGTTCTGGTTTAAATGATTTGAGCATGGAAGTAAGTTCTTTCAGAACAGTAACCATGGTGATGGTTCCCCGTCATCTCCCTTCCATCCTCCCATCCCCCACCCTCCCTCCATGTACAGCACTCTACCATAGTGCACTTACATGTTGTGAAATTTCTGGTGAATGGTTATCTGATTAAGAAGTGAGTAAAGAAGTATGCTTCTGGTTTTAGTGATTTGAAAGGGAAAGTGAGTTCTTTCAGAACAGTAACAATGGCGGTATACGCGAGTCATTTCCCACCACCCCCAACCCTGTCTCCTTCACCCCTCGACCCCTCATCTATAGCACATTACTACAGTGCACTTATGTGTTCCAAAGCTTCTGTCGGATGGTTAGTGAGTGAATAAATTAATCTTTAAGACGTGACTATAGAAAAAATTGTGACAGGAACCGAAGGGGAGGCTAGCAAAAACACATTTTTATATGATGGCAGGAAAGGCCTAAAATTATACACGGTGCCTTTAAAATGTAGCCCAGGAAACACTAGCCAACTCCAAAGAATTATGGGATCAGTCTACAAGGTGGCAGGTTCTGATTGGCTGGCTAAAGCAGTATTCTGGAAGCTGATTGGCTGTACAGGTGTTATAAAGCACTGTGTCGTCACCAGCGACCATCGACATATTTTGCGGTCGTCTAGAGCAGAGGTTGGGGCTTGTCTGAGGAACTCGCGGACTAGAGCCAAATCCCGCCACGTCATCTGCCTGAACTGCCGGTAACATGAGTAAGAATGCATTTGAGAGCCACGGTGGCTTCCTTGCTGCGGGTGGAGCCAGTGGGAGCAATGACCAACCCTCTCAGGGCAGCACAGCTCCTGTTCTGATGGCCCCGAGATGGAGGGCTCGAATCCGGGACATTGTGCCTTGTAGCGTAAACCAGCTGCTCACGGCCACTCTGGTCGGGAATGTTTTCAATATCAGGGGAATAGAGGTTTCCCATGTCTCAATCGTGGGGATCATCAGGAAGGTGGAGAAAGCGCCATACTTTGTTCTTTACAAGATTGATGATATGACCAATAGGCCTATCGACGCCCGCCAATGGCTCGGTCGAGACAGAACAAATCAGCGGCTGACTCTGTTTCCTGAGGGAGAATACGTCAAAGTGTTTGGTATTCTCAGAGGTTCTGCAGCAATGAGGAGCCTTGAGGTATTGAAGATATATATCCTGGAAGATATGAATGAATTTACCGTACATATTCTGGAAACGGTGAACGCGCACATGATGCTGGCCAGAGGCCTGTCCTCTGGGCCGAGTGCACCTGTTGCACCATCCAAAATTGGCGAGGCACCATCCGGAGTGGGCGAGGCGCCATGTGGAGTGGGCGAGGCGCCATCCGGAATCGGCGAGGCTCCTGAGTACCGTGAGTCCAACCTCGATTTCATCAGGATGGAGGTGCTGCGATTGATTCACGAGTGTCCTTCCGTGGAAGGCAAGAGCATTCACGACCTCCAGATCGAGCTTTGCAGTCTGAGCGTCAGTGCCATCCAGGAAGCCATTGAATATCTGATGGTGGAGGGCCACATCTATCCCACTGTGGACCAGGAGCATTTTAAATCGGCTGATTGAAGCGGCGAAATTTTTCATTTTCCGAAGATCCGTGCCTCCAGTTGTGAAGTGTGTTTGACCTGTTGACTTTTAAGAAGTAGTTTTTTGGTTTCGTGTTTTCTAACAGAAGATCTCAACTGGCATCTTTTGGAACTTCACCGCTTTTCCAATTGCTTTGAACATTTCTGTTTTTCTGACTGTATTTGAACTGCCAAAGGAGATGCGATGGATACATTGGACTTTTTGTGGGATTTACCAGCAAGCAAATGAAAATACTCTCCTAATTGGGCGAATTGGGCAGGAAAAGTTGAATATTGTTTAGTTGAATGGCAGCGTCTTATTTCTGAAACATCTGTGTATTAGGAGAAAATAGATACAGTCACAGAGCCAGTTAAGAGACAAAAATATTTTTTGTGTTTTTGTTTTTTTGTTAGACTTATTTTCTAAGTTTGGCTTTACCTTACTATAATCATTGTTATCTCTAGCTAAATATAGTGATAGGTTCATTCAAGTGTGCTAAGGATAGCAATTTAGGAATTCAAACTCAGCTCAAGTGTTTTTTGAATGATTTGCTTTTATTACCATAGGTTTATTTTTTACAAATTAAGATTGTACTATGTTTCTTTTTTTATTTTATTTAATTTTTCTTTTTTGAGGGCAGTGTCACTGGCCCTCATATGTGGGACCGAACCAGGGCCGCCGGCTTCCCAAGCCAGCACTTAACCACTGTGCCACTCGGCCGGCCCTGTACTATGTTTAAATAACCATCAGGTTTGACTTTTTTTCTTAAAATGTTATTGTTTAATGAATATCTTAAATAAGATATGTGATACTTGCGTTGAATTACAACGTTTGGTAGTTGCATGGTACACCAATGCCAGTCTTTCTGTAAGTTTGATTTTCTGAAGTATTGCCTATAGTCCTAAATGCTCAGTTTTATGTATAACAAGTTTATATTCTTATGGCAGTTGCAAACAAAAAGTAATTTTTGGAATATCAAGCTTTATAAGTATGTCAAGCTTAATAATTTTATTTGAACATTTTATTAAAATACTTTTGCGAAATTTTTGACTTCGTGTGTGGTTTTCCTAAATACACTTGAAAACTCCTTTTGTTTTTGCAGAGTGATAATTTTAATTATCCAGAATAAATGTCTCTCTTCTCAATGTAATGCCAATAACATGTTATACCCTAGTTATAATTATGCATTTTAATGAAGATTATATTATGTGAGACTTCACAAAATTGAATAAAATAAGCCCCTAGTTATGCATATGCTAAAGGTGGTATCTATCAAGTTACTAATTATTACATTAGAGGAAAAATAATATATGTAGTTACTCGTATAGGTAAAATAATAAAGCATCATTTGTCTTAATTGGGTCACAAAAAGAAGGTGCAAAATCAGAAAAACTCCTTAAATACACCATGGCCAATAATCCATACTGTCGGGAAAAATATTAGAATATGGCTTCTCATTATCTGCCCTTAAAAAATCTTACCACCAATTCTTACTTTAAGCATTACTTAACAGAAACTTAACTTTTTTTTCCCTCGAAAGCAAAGAAATTGTAAATTGCACTCTGAAAATCACAAATGGTTAACGTACTATAGACCTGTTTGATAATGTTTGTTGAAAATGGTTGCCTGCCCTGGGAAAAATCATATATGGAGAGAGGCAATGAAGGGCACATTTGTTCCTCAGCATCTGAGGTGCGGAAAGAAATAGTCTAGGAAACAATATTCTTTTGTGATATCACTTAATACAAATGCAGGAACCCTGAGATTAAAATCTGACATTTTTATCCCAATAAAGGTCCAATTTTTTTGACTGGCCATTGGATGGATAGCCACTTTTTTTTCCTATTCTAGAAATATTCCTCCAGAACCAGGAAAATAGCACCCCCCCATAAAAAGCCCTTTTCTGCGGCCTTTGTGCCTGGAAACTTATGTTGTGATATGTACACCTGAATGTAAGGCCCAGGGCTGCTCCCTCTCCCTCCCCCATCCTCTGAGGGGTACTGTCCTCTTTCTGTGTTGCTTGGCGTTCTTTTTATCTGTGTTAATCTAGTACCCCATGCTCCCCTTATTCTTCTGAATGGAATCGTGCTTTAGTGGGATTCTGATACAGGTAAGGGATTGCAGTGGAAAAATAGTGAATAGGATTAGGTATAATCTGAGTGGAAATGAATAAACATTTGTAGGCAGGAAATAATTGCTAGGTTATCTTCTATCTGGTGCATGTTAGGCATAGAAGATTTTAAAAATTCATTTGTAAACCATCCACCCGGTATGCATACTTCTTTTTCAGTTTTGTTTCAACAGTGAATGTCTTGGCCAGTGCTCCCCTCCCTTTCCAGTCCTTCCCTGTGTGTTAGCCAAACCTTTGAGGATAAGATACAAATCCTGGGGGAATACTGTCAACTAGTTTTGGGCAGGGACATTTAAGCTTGAGGAACCTGAAGAACATAATTGATGATTGTAGTCCACTTGGGGCTAGTTTTCTATGGCTCACAGGCGTATGAAACATGCATTTATATTGTAGTTCGTTCTAAATTAACTAAATAAACTTTCAAATGCTTTCGAGTCAAAGCTAATATTATTACCGTTCTCACAGTTGTTAGTAATTGTTTTACTACTTTTACCTACTAAATTTAGATTTGGATTTTGAGTACAACCTGAAATATAAATTCTTACAGTATTTCAATTTCCATTTGTTTTTTATAATGATGAATCAAAAAAGGGAATTACTGGGTTGTCGGAAATGTCATGATATATTTTTTCTATGTTTTTCATTGCATAAAATTGTATCATGATTTTTCCAACAACCCCATACTTTCATTCATTAAACCTTCAGTGGGCACCTGCTATATGCATTTAAGTGGTAACTTTTATTTTAATAAGCTTAAATTCAATTGACTTCTAAAATGGTTATTAAAATAATTTAATAATATTAAAATAACAGTTAATATTTTAACCTTTACATGGTACTAATCTGCTAGGCCCTTTTGAGACAGACCAATCATGTGATCGCTAGATTTGAATTTATATTTCCAACTCAGACCCCTCTCTTGAAATTCAAACTGTCTCCAAATGCCTTCCTGGATGCTGTACAGGCATCTTTAAAAACATTACAAAAATAAGAAACATACATATAACATTTATGGTATCCCCCAGAAAATGTTCTAAGAACTGGAAACATACATCCAGGGTATCTTTATTAGTATTGTTCCCATTTTATAGATGAGGAAATTGAGGTTCAGCAAGTTTAAATACTTTGCTCCATTTTTTTTTTTGAGGCCAGTGTCACTGGCCCTCATATGTGGGACCGAACCGGGGCCGCTGGCTTCCCAAGCCAGCGCTTAACCACCGCGCCACTCGGCTGGCCCTACTTTCCTCCATTTTAATGTTAAATGGTTAGTAAGTGTCAGAGCTAAGATTCTAACTCAGTGTGTCTCTAGAGTCCAGGCCCTTTACCATTTCTTTGTACTAGCTCACAATAAGGAACATCTATCAAAATATCCTTTCACTCTTGTCATGTACTAAATATTTTGACATTGTATATTTCATTAAAATTTATTTGACTTCAATTAAAGAAAACAACCACTGAAATCTGAAATCTTTTAGCAAAATGTATGAAGGAGAATATGAAAATACTTTGGCACTCATCTACCAGTTTAAGAAACAAAACTTTATTTTATTGTAGTTGTAGAGAACTTAGTCATATAACTTAGATTAATTTAATATACTATAATACTTAATACCTCTTGAGCCTGTATGTTCACTGATTAGAAAATCATCTGAAATTCTACATGTTCTATTAACCAATGCATTCATTTTTTTTTCTAAAGATTTTATTGGGGAATTGGGTGAGGGGAACAGCGTTGGGGAACCGGGGAAGGAGAACAGACAAGTTGCTGTCCTTTTGTCCTTCAGTCTAGTTGTGAAGGATGTTGCTTAACTGGCCCATTTTGGCATCGCCATTGCGTTCTTCCCGGGTGAGGCAGATCAGTCGCCAGCCTCTGGATGGTCGCTCACCGTGGCTATTGGCAGCTCACGCTGGCTGCCGGCCACTCACTGTAGCCTATGGCAGCCCACTACAGCAGGGGCTGCAGCTATGCTGTCCCAGGGACTCACAGCAGCCCACCTCCAGGTGGAGCTGTTGTTAGCTGTAGAGGGCAGTGTCACTGGCCCTCATATGTGAGATCCAAACCAGGGTCGCTGGCATCCCAAAACCAGCTCTTAACCAATGCGCCACTCAGCCGGCCCAAAGCATTCATTTTTTTTGAAATGTCATAGCTTATACATGTCATTGCATTGAAAAGTCTTTTGTTCTGATGACCATGTGGTTCTGTGTAGTGAAATTTGGGATTCTTTTCCCTTTCTGTTAGGGATAGTACCTCTAGTAATTCAAATGCTATCTATATGATATTTATTCCAATTTACCACTACATGATACATTAAGAATCTTTTTTTTTAAACTGTTAAGAGTTAATTTTCTTTGGTAATACCTAAAGTTGGAGCAGTTCAATGAATTGCACTTAATATATTATGTGGTTTGTTTTTACATAGCAGAAGGGTATCCCATAAAGGAATAACAAACAGAAATTGTCTGTATGAAGCTTGTCCATGTGGAGCTTACATTCTAGTAAGAGAAGTAGATAATTTTTTTTATTTAAAGTTTTCTGTTTTTTATTGGTGGGAAGTGGGGAAGAGAACAGTGTTGGGGAATTGAGGAAGGGGGACATTCTGTTTTTCCAGGACCCATCACCTCCAAGTCACGTTGTCCCTCAATTTTAGCTGTGGGGGGTGCAAGCTCAGCTCCAAGTCCAGTTGCCGTGTTCAACCTAGTTGCCGTGGGGCGAGGGGCGTAGCCCACCATCCCATGCGGGAGTCTAATTGGCAACCTTGTTGTTAGGAGCAGGTGCTCTCACCAGCTGAGCCATCCTGCCGCCTGTTGGCAGCTCAGCGGCAGCTTCGCTCGGACACAGCTCACTGGCCCATGTGGGAATCGAACTAAGAGCCCTGTTGCTCAGAGCTCGGGCTCTAACCGACTGAGCTACCCAGCCAATCCAGTTTTTTAAAAAATGTACCTAAAATGTCAGGTTGTGGTCTTTGCTGTGGAGGAGGTGATGTTATTTTATATCAGATGGTAAGTGCAGGCCCCTATGACTTTAGTGATATTTGAGCAGAGATCTAAAGGAAGTGTTGGAATGATCTATGTTTTACATTGGAGGAGGAACATTGACAGAAACAGGAAACAGCAAGGGCAAATGTTTGGCCTAATGTCAGAATGGCCAGGGTGGCTGGCGGCAGAGGATGTAGAGTCTTAGGAGTCATTGGAAGAACTTAGCCTTTAATCTGAGCAAGCAGGGGGAAGGCGTTAGAGGGTTTTGACGACAGTGATGGCGTGCCCTCACCTACAGTTTTAAAGGAGAACTCTGGATGGAAGCATGGAGACCATGTTACATATTGCGGTAAGGGAGCTAGAAATCTCCCAAGAATTCCAGGGACAGCCACAGAGCTGGGCCTTACAGAGGCTGATATGGTGAAAGGGCATTTGACATCCTAAGGTAGATCTGGGACCTGATTCATTTTGTCCTGAGCCTCCCTCAACTCAGGAGCAGAAATTCATGACACATCACCTGGACTAGTCCAATTGTCAGCTGCTTTTCCTGATACTAACTGCCTGGTCTTCTCCGTGTTGCCCACGGGAGATTCCTAACCGGGTAACTCTGGTCCCCATTTTCTGCTTGGCCAAAGCTTTTCATGCAAGGCCACCTCAGTCTGCAGCTGGCTTACGTGCTCACGACACCACAGTTCAGGGGACTGTCTGTGATCCAGTCAGTTTTGCCTTTGGTAAGGGAGCGGGAGCCAGGTAGTGTGGTCCAGAATTTGTCCACCTACCTTGCTTCCCCAAAAGTAAGACCTAACTGGAAAGTAAGCCCTAGCATGATGTTTCAGGATGCTTGTAATTTAAGCCCTACCCCAAACATAAGCCCCTGTTAAGATCATCACCTCAACATGACTGTTTGAATAAATGTAGATTTTTGTATATGAATAAATGAATAAATGTATATTGTTGGAGCAAAAATAATATAAGACCGGTCTTATTTTCAGGGAAACATGGTACGACTATTTCCTCAGGAGATGATAAGAACTTGTCAGACACAGGCCAGCACAGGAACTTTTTAATAAGGTGACAGGGAAATTTATTGTATAGAGATCTGAAGGTCAAGGGTTACTTTATTCATCTTGTATATTTAGCATTTATTGTTATTCCTTGTGGATTTACAAGTTGAGTGAAGGCGAAGAAACAACACACTGCTACCAGAAGTGCCCCCAGTGTTTTTTTTTTTTTTTTTTTGTGTGTGTGTGTGTGTGTGTACACATGTGGGTTTTGGAAAGAGAAGAAACACAAGGAACACCAGCCTCCTTTGAGTGTCCTGAGAATTCTTACCAAAATCCAGTAAGCCACCTCCAGCAGTGGTTTGTCCTTGGACTCTTCTGTCATTTGACTCAGGTCCAAAAATCTTTCTTCCTAATAAGAGGATACTGTCCTCAACCTATCCCTCAAAAATACCCGAAAAGTGCTGGTGGTGGGATTTGTCTGTATATCACATGGTAGAGAAGTTCTAGAATCGAAGTGCATTTGCCCGTTTTGGAACTCACAGTGAACATTAGCATTGTTTTTTTAAAAAGCTTTTTTAAGTCCTGCAGGAAAGAAACTTGTTTAACTTTATCAACCCAGAGTTTCCAAATTAAAAAAACAAACAACCAACAACAACAACAACAATGCCTTTTATTCCTTAGGGATGCTTATAACCATTTCATAGTCTAAACCATGCCTTCTGTTTCCATCCAATTTAAACCCACCCACAGCCACAAGATTTTGTTATCCAACAGTCCCCTCCTTTAAAATCTCCCTTACAGAAATCAACAAATAATCACACCAACACAGCATGTGACTAAAATAGTCTTCCTTTTGGACAGAAACAAATAAGCAAACAAGAACAATGAAACAACAACAAAAATCAGAAAATGAGGAAGCCAGTGTAAGAATAAACCCAAAAATGAGAATAATTTGTATAACACGAAGGAAGTTGCACAGAAAACAAAGGAGAGAAAAATAGTCTAAAAAAGGGATAAATCCCCTTGAATGCATAATGTTATATATGACAGTACAGAATCCTTGAAATTCAACAAAAATCATTTAATATTATTGTTTTAATTTCCTAGGGCTTCCATAACAGTTCGTAAAATCTGATTCACTTTAGAGAACAGAAATTTATTCTCTCCACCGTTCAGGTGGCCAGAAGTCTGATATCAGGGTGCCTATGGCTGTAGGGGGGATCTTTTCCTGCTTCTCCCAGCTTCTGCAATTCCTTGGCTTGTGTCAAGTGTAAGTCCAACCTCTGTCTCCCTTGTCATAGCTCCCCTGGTGTCTCTGTGTGTTGTTTTTTTTAAAAAAGATTTTATTGGGAAGTTGGGGGAGGGGAACAGACAAGTTGCTGTCCTTTTGTTCTTCAGTCTAGTTGTGAAGGCCGTTGCTTCACTGGCCCATGTTGGTATTATCATTGTGCTTTTCCTGGGTGAGACAGTAGGTCGCCGGCCATTGGACGGCCACTCATGGCAGCTCACGAAAGTGCACGCCAGCTGCCAGCCAGCCCCACTGCAGCCTACACTGTCGCAGGCGACTCGGCACAGCCCAGATCCAGGTGGAGTTGTTGTTCACCATCTTAGCTGTAGAGGGCAGTGTCACTGGCCCTCATGTGGAATCCCGTCCGGTGTCCTGCTACTCAGAGCTGGTGTCCCAAGCCAACTCTTAACCAATGTGCCACTTGGCTGGTCCTCTGTGTGTCTTTACTATTTCTCTCATTAGAATACTCTACTTGGATTTGGGCCTCACCCTAACCCAGTACGATGATATCTCCACCTTAATTATATCTACAAAGACTCTGCTTCCAAATCAGGTCATATTCTGACATTCTGGATAGATTTTATTCAACTCACTGCAATCAGACAGAGGGAAATTATCCTTAAAACCATTGAAATAACAAAACGGAGAGAAATTCTGTTTCCGTAAAAACATTAACTAGTTCAGGTTATCCGTAAAAGTAGACCAATGTACTACTTGTAGATCTATTTTTATGCATAACTATCCTTAATGAAATTAAATTTTGCTCGCCTCATTGCCTGTATAAAGAACATTTTTCTGTAGTCCTTGATTCCGAGAGAGTGTGTGTTACGTGATAGAGTCACACTAGAATGCTGGTCATGAGACCTGATTTCTATCCTTGATGTCTCACTCTCTGTGACCTTAGTCCAATCGATGAGTGAGCTCTTTGGGCCTCACTTTTGCCATATGTAAATGAGATGGGAGCCTTCTGGCTCCAAACTGCTATGTTTTATGTTATCTTTTGCTTAGTTCCGATCGTATTACATTTGCTAGTGGAACTAGATTAGTGTTTGGAAATGATTTTGGAGAGTGAGAAAAGTTTCTCCATACTAGTGAAATTCTTCCTAGCATTCCATTATTTTCTTGTACTGATAAATATAATGCCAGACAAGTATTTATAATTTCCTTTAAAATACTGAAGAAAGCATTTTTCAAATCTGTTACATAACTATTTTTCTTTGGAATCCTTCCATTGCCCTCTCATGGCTACCACAGCTTTAACTGGTTTCTTTTTGTTCAGCCCTTACTAAAATAATAAATAAATATAAACACACATAAAAACACTTACTAATAATATCTTTACTAAAGATCCTCAAAACATGGTCATTTCAGAAAATAAAATGGAGTCGTGAATTTCAGATTCACACGGTATTTAATCACTCAGGTGATAAAGGCTCTAAGAAAGTAGTTTCATTATATTATTCTCTGCTAAAAGCAAATATTTTAAAATTCCTTTTATATACCTTCATTAACTAGCCATATCCTAAATCACTCCCTTAGTATAGATTCCTTCAACATTTATTTTGTTCTCTATATATTCACCGGTACCTGCTTATACTCTATAATAGTTTCATGCACGTACATCTGCTTTTCTCATTTAGATTTCAGACTTCTCTGGGGAAGAAACACTCTTGCCCTCTTATTGTCTCATGATGGCGGGTATGGTGTAATTTATATACAATAATGTGTGATTTCATGTGGATATTGACCCATCATCAATAACAACCAATGCTCCTCCAGCAGTGAGAATGAATTTGCATTAATCTGGTACTATTTTGTGGCCATGCATTTTTTGTTGTAATCAAAGAAAAAGAATGAACCTAAGCTAACTTCCTCCATACAGAAATGTAACTTGTTGGTTTGCTTTGAACAATATTCATAAATTACAGACAACATAGCATGCTTTACTTAATGGTCTTTTTAATGGTTGTGTGGTGGATTAATGAAAGTGAATATTTACAACTCTGTGTAACACCTTAAAAATCCATGAATTTTGACTATGAAATAAATCTCAATCTGCCATCACAAATTGCATCAGACTCTGCACATAGCATGGTCCATGTGTTTTAAAATGAGAATTATGTTATTTACTGATTGTGGTTCATATTCCTGTAGTAAACTTTATGAAAGGAAGCAGTGCCTGCTGAGAAATGACCAGTGAGTTTGGACAAGCCTATTCCCAGCCAACCCCATTACTGGATGTGTAGGTATTTGGCGATATGTTTTATGAAGATTCAAAGAAATGTGTAGCAATAAATCATTGTGCCTAAGGTTTCTCAACACATGACAAAAACAGCAAATATTGGTTTGAAAAATAGTATCCGAGGGTTGTGGTTGTGTAGAATTCTTCACAGAGTTGTTGCTGAAATTGCCTTACAGCTTGAGGGGTATTTTGCCCCACTAGGAAACTGTTTTCTGTCTTGCTTGGAATCTTGTGATCTGCCAAATTCATGGCATCGTGTGTATGTTTCCTTTCTGTGCTGATAGCTTCCTCAGCCAGTGTTTTCAAGCAGGTGAAAACAGATAAAATATCTTTTAGAGTTTTTATAAGTGTAATTATTTGCATTGCCTTTAGAACATTTGTTGTTACTTGATATTGTCTAAATTCCCTTTAGATTTAAACATTTTTCCAGCATATTAACAAATGTATATTTAGACATAATCATTGTAATAAAAAGCTGACTCTTGACAGTAATACAAATTAGAAATAGAAAGCACTTTCTGAATTATGCGTGTTAATAAGTAGTTAAACAGACTGTATTAAACTTACTGAAAGCTTGGCAAAGGAGCCTACACTACTTAGAAAGTTAATATATAGTAGATGCTGATCAGTAGTCTTAGAACACTTTGCATTGGACTACCTATGAAAAACAGAATAATGAGGACAATTTTTTAAGATGCAGAAATACGAACAAGACTTAATTGTGAGAACATCTCATACGTAAGCAGTATTATGTAATATGAGCAGTATTACTAAAGCAGGGCTGTTTAATTTTGGTGTTTAAATTTGTTTGCTTTGACTTCTAAATGCATCAATCATTTTAGAAGAGCCTAGTACATTTTTACATAGAATAGGAAATAGCAAATTCAGTGCAGTTATGTTAAATTTTATGCTTTCCTCTAAAATCTTGGTCAATGATTTGAATTATCGGCAACCATATCCATGCTCATTTAGCAAAGTTGATACCACATATATTAAGTGACATTGAATTTTTAATTATATAATATTAGCTTCAAAACACAATTTTAAGTTAAGGCAAATCTACTATTATATCTCATAATAGAAGCAAACTAGAACTCTGTGTCCTATGTTTTTATAAAGAAAAACACAGGAACGGAAAATACTGAGTCAAGTTTGTGAAGTATTGTTTTAGTAGGAGAAAATGTTATAGGCATTAAGGTAGAGTAAGTGATGGCTCTTACGTTGGCATTTATTTTATTATTACCTGACATATGAAGCTCTGCTCAGGCAATGCATTTCCTCATTTAAATGATGCATTTTAAATTAGAAAACCAATACGTATATATAATAATTATCTAAAATAATTAGAAATTTATAACTGGACAGAAATTTGTAACTGTAGTTTTAAAGGTATATAAAATCTAGCAGCAGAGTGCAGGCACACTAATTAAATGAATTTAATAGAAGGCTGACTTCATTGCATTTTAAAACATTTTCTATATATTCAAAGTTTGTCTTGGGAAGAAATCCTTTGAAATATGTGTTACTTATAATATTTTGATTTTGATTTATATGAGTTAATTTACTAAAGGTCATGGACACATACTACAGTTTTATATATTTCTCTTATTATTATGGGACTTTTGCTAAAGCAGTTGCAGCTTACAGTAATAGATGCAGATACCCCACTACCATTAAGATGAGGGTAAAAATACAAGCTCCAAGGAAATAAGGAGGGAAGGTGGTACTTTTCAAAAAGCCTAGGACAATCCCAGGTCATGATTTGAGTATAAAATAGTTCCTATTTTCCTTATAGCCACAGGGAGAAAAAAAAGGCGGTGTACAGAGAGACATAGCTGTTATTTGATGAATGACAATGCATCTATTATTCAGGAAGGGCATTCTTCCAAATTCTGAGCTCAGAGAATTTTATTTTGGGATTCCTTGTGAGAGATATTGTACAAAACAGCAGAGTGAGTCTTTGATAGTTTTCTATAAAGTACAGAGAATTTATATGCATGTCCATTTCCTACATGGGGCCTTGAGTTTTCTTAAAAAAAAACAACCAAAAAGGAAACAAAACCAAGGTCATGATGTTTCTACATAGATCCAGAGTAGTAGTACTGCTAAGGAACTTCCAGTAATCGAACCTGCTACCAAGGTGTACTTGAGAAATGTCCCTGAGACTCTCCCCGTGGAATATCTATCATCTCAGCCAGACTTTTGATAGGAGCTGGATAGCTGACAATTCACAATTAAGATGCTCGCTAACAGCTGGAGTGCGGGTATTCTGTATGGTCGATTGAAGGAGGATCCGTGTGCACAAGATAACAGTGTTTGCTCTATGACCCCAGCTGTTCGGCTTTTGGCAGATAATGAACAGTTGATTTGGGGAGATTCCCACCTGGTCAGCAGAGCTGTAAGTGTACAGCTTGTCACATCAGGCAGTTTAAACCTGAATGTCTTTTGTTGAGATGGAATCCACCAAGGCAGAATATAGAAGGCAGTAGAACCGTAGAATGTACTTTGAAAAGCTAAATCAGCTTCAAGTGAGATGCCTCATGGTCTGTCTCATCCTTCGTATACCCCACACAATCAACCCGCTCTTATTTGCTATATCTATTTTGCAGCATCCAGGGTTACTGAAAATATACAGATTGAGTCCAATGCTATCTAGTTTGGAGGATACTGCCTGAGTACCTAGTACTGCTGTAGGTTGTTTATGGGGCAACGCTTTGGTAAACCACCCTGCTACCAGCTTCTAAGAGTTTCCTGGAGATATTTCTTAAATTGGTGCATTTAGCATTCATCAAAAATTATTGAAGACCAAGGACTAAACTGGGTTGTTAAATGGACTTTTAAAAAATTGGGTTATCATAAATTTCCATGTGTGAATTAGCATTCGTCAAAGAATAAGAATACCCTGAAATGGATCCAGCATCAAAACCACATTAAGCGTTAATAAATTTTTCTTTGATACAGAAAACTCTTAAGAATTTTGTAGTGTCATTGAGGTCAGCATTAGAAGCATCAATTAAAATGGAAAAAAAATAAATGTATGTGGTATGGAACATCACCCTGTGGGTATTCTCTGACCTTATGACTTATTTTGTACCTTAAAATTTTTCCTGTCAGCTCATTTATTCATCATTATTTTCTCCCAGAAATAGAATGCTGTGCACTGTGCTGAGTTGTTATTATGTCAGCTTTTCGTTAATTTTGGTTTTTGCTATTATTTTTACATTGTTTATAAATTACAATAATGACTTTACATGTGAAATCATGTGTCTTAATGTGCTGATGACAACAGTTTGATGCAAGCACTCACCGTAATGCCTTTTTCAGCTATTTCAAAGGGTCTTGGAAAAATTGGAATAATAAAACTTAAGAACAGGGAGCTCTATAGGAATAATTTCAAGGAGAAAGAACAAATTATATATGCATATTTATTTTTCAAATATGTGGCTGGAATGTTCTGAAACTTACTGACATGAGGGATTGCTAGATAAATACGAATTACCAGTACTGTGGAGATATAAGCACCATTCTGGAAACATACTGTGGAGTTGTATATAACATGATGCTGGACTTTTCAACAATATTGAGATTAATAGTAGTCAACTCTTTTTGATCCTATATATTCTTTGTTTTAGAGAGCTTAGCCATCCATTCAAGCTTTTGGCTCTCATCCCTGCGTGTGTGATTTGGTCACCTGTGACACTCCTTGCTCATTGCATTTGCCCCTTTTCTTTTTCTTCCTTTTTTTTTTATGGGAAGAATATGCTTTATTTATATTTTTGGAAATTTGTAACACGAATTATTTGCTGTTTTTGAAAATATTTTACTGAGAACAATGCATTTTTGAAATTCAAGTCACTGGTATGTCCATGTTTAATGGCAAAATTGTTTTCTTTTCTATGACTTAGTAATATATAATTGTGCATATACCACAATTTCTTTATCCATTCATCCTTCAATGGATACTTAGGTTGTTTCCATGTCTCACGTATTGTAAATAATGCTGCAGTTAACCTGGGGGTTCATATATCTTTCTGAATTAGTGTTTTCGTTTTCTTCAGATGAATACCCCAGACATAGAATAGCTGGGTCATCAGGTAGTTCTATTTCTAGTTTTTTGAGGAATTCCCCTACTGTTATCCATTATGGCTGGACCAGTTTACATTCTTATCAACAGTGCACAAGGCTTACGTTATCTCTGAATCCTCACCCATACTTGTTGTCTGTTGATTTATTGATGATAGCCACTCTAACAGGTGTGAGGTGATACCACATTGTGGTCTGAATCCTCACCCATACTTGTTGTCTGTTGATTTATTGATGATAGCCACTCTAACAGGTGTGAGGTGATACCACATTGTGGTTTTTATTTGCATTTCCCTGATGATTAATGTTGTTTGAGCCTCTCTTCATGTACCTGTTGGTTACCTGTATGTCAGATTGTTAGGTGAGTTTTGTTTTTTTGTTGTTGTTTTTTTTTTTTTTTTTTTTTTGCTGTGAATTGCTAGTTGTGTGAATTCCTTATATATTTTGGATATTAGCCCCTTGTCAGTTATATGATTTATAAATATGTTCTCCCATCAGTAGGTTGCGTTTCATTTTGTTGATGGTTTCCTTTACTGTGCCAAAGCTTTTTACTTGAATGTAGTGCCATTTGTTAATTTTGCTTTTATTACTTTTGCTTTTGTTGTTGGATTTTTAAAAAATCATCGCCAACACCTGTGTAAAGGAGCTTACTCCCTTTGTTTTCTTCTAGGAATTTTATGGTTTCAGGTCTTAAGGTCAAGTCTTGAATCCATTTTGAGTTAGTTTTTGTGTATAGTGTAATATAGAGGTCTAGTTTCAGTCTTTTGCATGTGGCTGTCCAGTTTTCCCAACACCATTTATTGAAGAGACTGTACTTTCCCCATTGTATACTCTTTTTTCCTTTATTGTGAATTAATTGACCATGTATGCATGGGTTTATTTCTGAGCTCTCTGTTCTTATTCTGTTCTGTTTATCTGCATATCTGTTTTTATGCCATTACCCAACTGTTTTGAATACTGTAGCTTTGTAATATAGTTTGAAATAAGGGAGCATGATGCCTCCAGCGTTGTTCTTCTTTTCCAAGATTGCTTTGGTTAATCAGGATCTTTTATGTTCCATACAAATTTTAGGATTTTTTTGTTGTATATCCATCAAAAATACCATTGGACTTCTGGTTGGAATTGTATCATGCAGATTGCTTTGTGTAGTATGGACATTTTAACAATATTAATTCTTCCAATCCATGAGCATGGAATATATTTCCATTTTTTTGTGTCTTCTTCAATTTCTTTCATTAATGCCTTATAGTTTTCAATGTGCTGGTCTTTAATCTCCTTGGTTAAATTTATTTCTAGCGATTTTATTCTATTTGATATAATTGTGAATGAGATTGCTTTCCTAATTTTTCTCTCTGATAGGTCATTATTAGTGTATAGAAACTAAACTGATTTTTGTATATTGGTTTTGGATCCTGCAACATGACTGAATTTGTTTATTAGTGCTAACAGTTTTTTGATGTGGTCTTTAGGGTTTCTTATAGTATCATGTCAGTTGCAAATAGTGACAATTTTACTTCTTTCTTTCCAATTTAGATCCCTTTTATTATATTTCTTGCCTAATTGCTCTGGTTAGGACTTCCTATACTATGTTAAATAAAAGATGTGAGAACGGGCATCCTTGTCTTGTTCCTGATTTTAGAAGAAAGACTTTCAGCTTTTCACCATGGAGTATGATGTTAGCTGTGGGCTTGTCACGTATGGCCTTTATTACGTTGAGGTACGTTTCCCTTATATACCCTTTGATCAGAGTGTTTATCATAAATGGATGATGACTTTTGTCAAATGCTTTTTCTGCTTCTACTGATATGATCATATGATTTTTATCCTTCATTTTATTAATATGGTGTATCACTTTTACTGATTTGTCGATGTTGAACCATCATTCCATCCCTGGAAGAAACCTGACTTATTCATGATATATGATCCTCTTAATGTATTGTTGAAATTTGGTTTGCTAATATTTTGTTGAGGATCTTTGCATCTGAGTTCTTCAGGGATATTTTCTCTTGGCATCCTTGTTTGATTTTTGTTTCAGTGTAATGCTGGCATTGTAAAATGAGTTTGGAAGAGTTTCCACCTCTTCTTTTTTTTTTGGAAGTGTTTGAGAATGCTTGGTATTAATTCTTGTTTTAATGTATGGTAGAATTGACTAGTGATGCCATCTAGTCCTCGACTTTTGTTTGTTGGAAGGTTTTTGATTACTGATTCAATCTCTTTATTGATAATAGGTCTGTTCAAATTTCCTATTTCATTGTGATTCAGTTTTGGTAGGTTGTATGTTTCTAGGAATTTATCCATTTTAGTTTGTCCAATTAGCATATGACTGTTCATAGTGATCTCTTATGATTCTTTGTATTTCTGTATTGCCAGTTGTACCATCTTCTCTTTCATTTCTGATTTTATTTAATTGAATTCTCTCTCTTTATTTCTTGGTGAGTCTATCTATAGGTTTGTTAATTTTGTTTATCTTTCCAAAGAAATAGCTCTTAGTTTCTTTGATCTTTTTTATTGTCTCTTTAGTCTCTATTTTATTTATTTCTGCTCTAATCTTTATTACCTTTCTTCTACTAACTTTAGGCATTGTTTGTTGTTTTTCGGGTTCGTGAGGACTAAAGTTAAAGTGTGTATTTGAGCTTTTTTTGTTTGTTTTTAAGGCAGGCATTTAGTGATATGAACTTGCCTCTTAGAACTGCTTTTACTGTATTCTGTAAATTTTGTTATATTTCCTTTTTTTCCTTTCTAGGTATTTTTTTAGTTCTTTCTTGATTTTTTCTTTGACCTTTTGGTTGCTCATAGCATACTGTTTAACCTCTACATATTTGTGAATTTTCTAGTTTTCTTGGTGTAATTAACTTCTAGTTTCATACCATTGAGGTCAGAAAAGATACTCAATATGAATCAGTCCTCTTAAATGTATTAAGAGTTGTTTTGGGGCCCGCCGAGTCACACATTGGTTAAGAGCTGGCTAGGGACACCTGTGGCTCTGGTTTGGATCCCACATATGAGGGCCAGTGACACTGCCCTCCACAGCTAACAACAGCTCCACCTGGAGCTGGGCTGTGCGAGCCCCGGCGATGGTGTAGGCTGCAGCCCCTGCTGCAGTGGGCTGCCATGGGCTACAGTGAGTGGTCAGCAGCCAGTGTGAGCTGCCAATAGCCGTGGTGAGTGACCATCCCAAGGCCAGAGACCGATCTGCCTTACCCGGGAAGAGCGCAATGGCGATACCAATGGTACACCTGAAACTAATTTTAAAAGATTTAAAAAAAATAAAAAGAAGATAGAACTTTTGTGAATATTAATGCACCCAATATAGGAGAACCTAAATATATAAAGCAAATATTAACAGACCTAAAGGGAGAACAAGCATCTAATAGTAGTAAGGGAGTTCTATACCTCACAACAACGGATCGATCATCCAAACAGAAAATCAAAAAGGCAACATTGGCCTTAAACGACATATGAGACTGGATGGATTTGATTTCATCCAAAAGCAACAGACTATGCATACATTCTTCTCAAGTGCACATGGGACATTTTCCAAGATAGACCAAATGTTAGGTCACAAGTCTTTTTTCTTTTAAGATTTTATTGGAGAATTGGGGGAGGGGAACAGCGTTGGCGAACAGGGTAAGGGGAATAGACAAGTGCTGTCTTCTTGTTCTTCAGTCTAGTTGCGGAGGACGTTGCTTCACTGGCCCATGTTGGTATCATTGCGCTCGGTCACCGGCCTCTGGTCGGCTGCTCACACTGGCTTTTGGCCACTCACTGTAGCCTACGGCAGCAGGGGCTGCAGCCTACACTGTCGCCCGTGACTCACAGCAGCCCAGCTCTAGGTGGAGCTGTTGTTCACCATCTTAGTTGTAGAGGGCAGTGTCACTGGCCCTCATATATGGAATCTGAACCAGGACTGCTGGTGTCCCAAGCCAGTGGTTAACCACCGTATCACTCTGCCAGCCCTCGGCCCTACTTGTTTTGTCTTTTAACCTTTATACTAGCTTTATAAGTGATCCATCCACTACTGTTACTTACGTTTACCTTCCCAGTGAGATTTATTCTTACAAACGTGTTTGTGTTACTAATTAGTGCCCTTTCTATTCAACTTAAAGAAATCCTTTGAACATGTCCTGTAAACCCAGTTTAATTTTGATGAACTCCTTTAGCTTTTGCAACTATTTTTTTTAATATATAGAGGAATATAATCCTCTATATATTCTTTGTGTTAGAGAGCTCAACTATCCATTCAAGGTTTTGGCTCTGATCCCTGTGTTTGTGATTTATAGTCATGTTTGACACTCCTTCTTCATATGTAAGGGTTGAGGAGTGGTGGATTTCAGTCATGGTTTTGCCATTAACAAACTCTGTGATGTAAGACAAGCGACTAAAGATCTCTAATTTAGTTCGACTTCACATCTAGTAAAGCTACTCATATCAGTGTGTGTTCTTTGAAATGTTCCAATTGAAAAGAAAGTTATTGCAATTTTGAAAAAGGGCAAAGATATTTTAGCAATTAAAACATTATGTTTTCTTTATAAAGCATTTATATGTTCTGAAAGGCTTACGTATGAATGTGTGTTTTAGGAGTAGCTACGTTTCTAGTATTTTCTGAAAATGAGTACAAGCCGGGTTGAAGACAATTGAGGGCTAATATCTCTTAGGAACTTGATACTTCATTGTAGTCCTATAAATGTTTTTTCTATAAGTCATGTACATGTTTATTGTTATTGTTTTTTGTTGCTTTAGGTAGTTTTATATTACTGTGGAAGACAAAGATAAGAAGCATATTTGGCTTAGTTTGTCTTAGATAAGACTTCACAATTCCAAAATTGTTTAATGTGGTATGTTTAAAGATTTTGACTGTTCATTTTTCAGTGATTATGTTTTTAAACTAATTTTATCAAAGGTGAATATATTTAGATATTAACTATGGTTAAGAGTGCATGTATGTGCATGTGTGCATGTGCATGCACACACACACAATTTCTGTAGTGTCTTTCTCAGTTTTAAGGGGAAGGGCTTTAAAATATGATGTAAAAATAAACCAGAAAAGAACAGAACTATTACCATTTTACAGATGACACTCTGAGACATTAAAACCTTTGTACTTGCTAAGATATTTTTGACATCACAATGTGGACACAAAGAAATGATTCCTTTTGGTTTGGTTGCAGTTTTCCTGTGCTAAAATATTCATGAACCTTAAATTTCTTTTATCATTTTTAAAAAATATTTTATTGGGGAATTGGGGTAGGGGAACAGCGTTGGGGAACGGGGGGAAGGGGAACAGACCAGTTGCTGTCCTTTTGTTCTTCAGTCTAGTTGTGGAGGACTTTGCTTCACTGGCCCATGTTGGTATTATCATTGCGCTCTTCCCAGGTGAGGCAAATTTGTTGCCGGCCTCTGGACGGCCCCTCACAGTGAATCTTGGCCACTCACACTGGCTGCCAGCTGCTCACACTGGCTGCCGGCCACTCACTGTAGCCTATGGCAGCCCACTGCAGCAGGGGCTGCAGCCTACACTGTCGCCCGTGACTCACAGCAGCCCAGTTACAGGTGGAGCTGTTTTTAGCTGTAGAGGGCAGTGTCACTTGCCCTCATATGTGGGATCCAAACCGGAGCCACTGTTGTCCCAAGCCAGCTCTTAACCAACGTGCCACTCAGCAGGCCGAAATTTCTTCTATCTTTGTCTAAGTATCTGTCACACTCTATAATGAGTCTTCAATTATATGTTTTTGGAACATAATAGATGACAAGGGCTGTTGCATTTCTGTTGTTCAGTCATCAAATAGCAATTACCCTTCAACTCTCCTTACCCCTGTTACCATGACAGAAAATTCATTCAACTGGCCTGCTGCCCACCAGAATTACATAGTATACCATACAAATTGGTGTAGGATAAAAGGAAATATGTGGATGGTATGTTCTAATGCATCTTTGCTTTCCTCCTTGTTCAAAGAACTTCTGATGTTATTCACAACAAATCGACTTGATGTCAGCTCTCTTTCCTTTCCAGGATTTACAGATTAGAAAGGTGATTTCTTGGAATAAGTTCATTTTAACCAAATTCCACTAACCTAAAAGAAATTGTATGTCCTGTAGAGTGTGTGATAAAATTTTAAGTGTGTTACATAGCTTAGGAAAATGAACCAATACATTTTTCTTCTGGAAATTAACATTTTATTATAAGTTAGACTAATTATATCACTGAGACGGCAACTTTAGTTAGTGTCCTAATTATATTCACAATTTCAAAGATGAAAATTTAAAGTATTACTAGCTTCTACGTGAATATTTCGAAAGCTCTTTTTCACTGCTTCTACTTTATTTACTATAGATTGAAGATTCTGATTTTATTTTCATTCCCATCTTTTTGTAAATTTTATTTTCATTATTACTGTGAAATTAATCCATCTCATACTTTTCTAACAATAATTTTTAAAGGAGGGTGGGGACAAAAATTTTTTTTAAAAAAGATTTTATTGGGGAATTCGGGGAGGGGAACAGCATTGGAGAATTGGGGAAAGGGAACAGACAAGTTGCTGTCCTTTTGTTCTTCAGTCTAGTTGTGGAGGACTTTGCTTCACTGGCCCATGTTGTTATCATTGCGCTCTTCCTGGGTGAGGCAGTTGCTTGCCGGCCATTAAACAGCCTCTCTCGGCGAATCACAGGAGCCCAGCTCCAGGTCGAGCTGTTGTTCACCATCTTAGCTGTAGAGGACGCAGTGTCACTGGCCCTCATACGGGATCCGAACCGGGTTCCTGCTGCTCAGAACTGACATCCCAAGCTAGCTCTTAACGAACGCACCACTCGGCTGGCCCAGAAAATATTTCTGTTTTTCTATAGCCTGTTGGGCATTTTAACAGATTTGGACTTCAGCCATTCTGACTCTTTCAGAAGTAGTTTTGAGAGGTTAAAAAATTGATTTTAATGAATTAGAAAATTTATCCTTTGAGGGAGAATTTTTACTTAAACTATTGACCTCAGTAGATTTGTGTATGTAACTCAGGCATTTACAATTTGTTGTAAATATGTAAGTGGAATTTGTTTTCATATAATATGAACAACTAGAAAGAACACGCATTTCCCCTTTTGTGAGGAACTCTTAAAAAATGTTTGAGTACCATAAAACAGAGCAGGATCTTGGGAAGAATAAATGCGGCCAGATAAAACCCTCTTAAGTAAATAATAGTATAGAAAAAAAGACGGAATTTTTAATTTGGTGTTTTCTAAGGCAGTTTTAATGTATTTCAACATTGAAGTCAAAACCACTGAGAGGCAGAGCTGGGAAATTGACATCTTCAACCTTTCTATGAATTGGGAGAAATAAGTGGAAAATGAATGCTGTACTACAAAGGAATATATGCAAATATCTGGAAATGGCAGTATTACATCTAATAGGTATTTTTAATTGGTCAGAAATAGTTCATGCATTAATTCACCATGATGAATATGTTCCAAGGACATTCAGATGCCCCAGGCTGTTGTGGTAACTTGCATGTAGGCAAACGTGAGCAGATATGTATGTTTTTATTGAACTGATCCAATGCAGTCATAGCAAAAACGTACAAATCCATGTTGTTTTGGTTTTAACATTTTATTTTGAATGGATGCATATATTGATAGTCGAATTATCTATGAAATTGATTTAGCTGAACAAATTATCTTTTACAAGGCTGAAAATACTAAGTTGTACTTCGCTGCTGTTTGGAGATATTGATCCATGGACTGAGTGCATGATAGTTTTTGTGTTGGGTGGTACATTGGTTTTAATCACCTAGGGGATTCCCCAACCCATAAGTGCATATATAACTAAGATTCTGTTTTAATTGCATTGAAAAACTATATTGGCAACATTGTTATTAAAATGAGATGTTTTCCTGGTATTAAACATGGAAACACCATTTACAGTCATCTTCACAGTCTCCTCAACCCTTGGAATTAGTTGTTTTATGTTGTTGTTTTTTTTAAAGATTTCATTGGGGAGTTGGGGGAGGGGAACAGCGTTGGGGAACTGGGGGAAGGGAAACAGACAAGTTGCTGTCCTTTTGTTCTTCAGTCTAGTTGCGGAGGACGTTGCTTCACTGGCCCATGTTGGTATCATCATTGTGCTCTTCTCGGGTGAGGCAGATTGGTCGCCGGCCTCTGGATGGCCGCTCATGGTGGCTATTGGCAGCTCACGCTGGCTGCCGGCCACTCACTGGAGGCTATGGCAGCCCACTGCAGCAGGGGCAGCAGTTATGCCGTCCCAGGGACTCACAACAGCCCAGCTCCAGGTGGAACTGTTGTTCACCATCTTAGCTGTAGAGGGCAGTGTCACTGGCCCTCATATGTGGGATCTGAACCGTTGTCGCTGGCCTCCCAAGCCAGCTCTTAACCAATGCACCACTCTGCCGGCCCTGTTTCACATTTTGTAATTTTACCGACTTCTGAATTCCCCCAATAAACTCTGCACTATCATTCATTTTATTTGATGTTCCAGTGATTTGGGTTGTAGTGTGGGATTACATACGGGAATAGATCACCGTTAGAGAAAAATAAAATCCTTTGTACAGAACACATAGCCCTCTATACTAGCCTTTAGCACTGTACAAACAGTGATAACGGGATGACATGACTAATCTTGGCTTCCTGCACAGGAGACCAATTGCCTTTACAGCTTATGGGACTCAGGACAGAACTTTCTAATTTTAGTTTATTCCTTTTTTTTTTGAGTGCAGTGTCACTGGCTTCATACGTGGGACCTGAACTGGGGCCGCTGGCTTTCCAAGCCAGCACTTAACCACTGCGCCACTCGGCCGGCCCCGAGCTTTAGTCCTTTTGAAAGAGAGGTGTGAACTGGACAATCACATCATAAATGTACATGCTGTCACAATTTTCTGTTTTTGTCTGTGTTGTGTGAAGTGTATTGAACTCATCTGTCCACTACATGTTTAAGTTATATTTACATCAACTGTAACTAAATAATTCAGAGTCTGAATCTCCAATTAATGGATGAAAGGTGGAAGTTTGAGGAAACCATGAGGGGTTTCCTTTACACCTGAGTGAGGCATCAGAATCTCCTTCCCTCGTTCAGTCGGTACTTTAAGAGACTTTTCCTTAATTTCATTTCCCCCCAGAGAGCTAGAAAGGGGAGAATCTTGTTTTCTTATGGATTTAGGGTTCAGTGAATCCTCTGATATTTTCATTAAATATAAGGTTTTCTTTCCTTTGATTATGATGATCAGTATAAGTTGGTCCTTTAAAAATAATGACCTCAGAATTTCTGAAGGCTTGGGGTACATTTCTGTTTTAAAACCTTAATTTTTAGTTTGATATAGTTTTGATGTAGTATATTGATAAATTCTTTCTGTCTGGATTATGCATGAACTATAAATGGACGCTTTCTCTCCCCACACCCTCTTTTCCCCACGATTATAATTTCTGTGTCTATTCCAGTTCGAATTGGCGAGCTCTAAACATAGTGAGAAAAATTCACAAAGCTAATAGTAGCAAGTTAATGAAAACACATAAGTTAAGTACAAAATATATAAATTATAAAGTATTTTGAAAAAAATGAATGGAATAAGTTTAGTCTGTTAGATACTTCTGTATATTTTATATTAATTAAAATACTGTTCAATAAATGAATGGTAAAATGTTCATTATTGACATTATTTAAAAGAGTTCTTTAATTTATGCCTGAAATTCATACTGTATTTTGGACTAGAAGATTCAAAGAGCATTCAAGCATTTGTTTTTTTTAAAAAAGATTTTATTGGGGAATTGGGGGAGGGGAACAGCGTTGGGGAATCGGGAAAGGGGAACAGACGAGTTGCTGTCTTTTCTTCAGTCTAGTTTTGGAGGATGTTGCTTCACTGGCCCATGTTGGTATCGCCATTGTGCTCTTCCCGGATGAGGCAGCTCGGTCTCCGGCCTCTGGATGGTCACTCACTGTGGCTATTGGCAGCTCACGCTGGCTGCCGGCCGCTCTCGCTGGCTGCCGGCCACTCACTGTAGCCTATGGCAGCCCACTGCAACAGGGGCTGCAGCCAACTCTGTCGCCGGGGCTTGCACAGCCCAGCTCCAGGTGAAGCTTTTGTTAGCTGTAGAGGGCAGTGTCACTGGCCCTCCTATGTGGGATCCGAACTGGGGCCGCTGGCATCCCATGCCAGCTCTTAACCAATGTGCCACTCTGTCGGCGCAAGCATTTGGTTTTTAACGTTTTAAAAAATAGCTTCAGTGTGCTATTTCACATGCACTTTTCAGTTAGTAGTCACAGAGACCCTATGGGGTATGTTTATCTATTCTTGTAGCAGCCAGCCCCCGTGAGGACCAGGGGTCCCCTCGGGTGGGACTGCGTCAACGAGGAGAAACAAGGAGGGAGACACCGGAAAGAGGTTCACAGGAGCGTCACACATACTTTATTATTAAAGCCTGGCCCCTTTTATAGGGACTTCTGACCATTACCTCAATTGCAAGTTATGTTTCACATGATCAGGATGTTTTTCTCTTTGAGCTTGTACCTTTTTGTAATTGTGTCTTTCCAGGGTACACCGGTTACCATGACTACCTTACAGGGCATATACTTGAACTTAGTAGCTAAAGGAGTCTCAAACTTTTCGTGTCCTACGAAGAGCTGCATATTATTGCAATAGAGGGGAACATCTGTTTCTCAGTCAAAGCTTCAGTTTTTGTTGCTACAGCAATGTACAAAGCAAAGAGTTAAAACAAGGCTGTTCATTAAAATACCTCATGGTCAGTAAGTTGTCTCCTATCAAAACTCTCATGGCTGAGAGACCTTGGTCTCCTGATCTCCAAGGAAAGCTTTCACAGCTGCATTGGCCAAGGGGCTTGAGTCCCCACTATCTCAGTTCAGGGGTCCCCTTGGGCTGTAGCCTGTTTTAGGGAGTTTCCTTCTCTTTAGGAAATCTTGGCCCGTCGTTGACTTACACAGCCAGCTATCATCAGGGTATCACAGGAACTTGTCAGAAATGCAGTGAGTATATTGTCTCCTATAGGTGGAAAGGCACCTGAGTTCATAGAGACAGGAGAGATTACATGACCAACCATAAGGCAGCACCCCAGACATCCAGTGCTGAGCGTGGATCTTTATTTCAATGTGGCCTTGTCAGACGGCGGGATGCTGTCGGCCCCCGGCATATTCTCAGCCCTATTTTGAAGATGAGAAAATAGGCTTAGAGTGTTTAAGTAACTGATGAAAAATAACAGTGGTAGCATGTGGTTGAGGTGGGACTGGAACCTAGATCTGTCTTCTTCTCAAGCATATGCACTTATCCATGCTATAGCATGTTCGTTGATGGATGGTGTGATCTTTTCCTGACCTTTGAGTAAACTTGGAAAAGGTCTTGAATTTTTAACTTAGTGAGCCATGTACCAAATGTTCGACTGTCTGTTCAACACAGCCAAGCCGTTTATTCCTAAGTTCAGAAAATTCTGTCGCATTGTGGGTCAGCTCCTTTTGTTCCCTAGATGCCAGTCCTGGATTCTTTTGCAGCCTTCAGATCTAATCCTGGCCTGTTGCTCAGATTGCTCACTCAGATGTTAATTGTCCTGACTGATCTTTCTCTGGTTTTTGTTTGGGTGGCTCATTTGTTTCACCTGGTTGCCGGAAAAGTGATGGCTACAAACAGCTTCATGGATGTGTAGCATGTCAAGACATCTCTTTAATTTAGGTAACATGATAACATAGAAAGACCAGTATGTTAATACCTAAAAATGAGATTTTAGACAATGAAGCCCACTGGGGAACAAAAGAAACTCATAGGCTACATTCTGGCTCTATTCTGATGAGGTGCTTTACCTAAATCTTGGTCGTAAGTTTTAGCTGGAGTCTTCAGATATCATTCCTTAACAATATTTGGTGGATTTCTTATGGAACTTAGGACTTTATTTTTTTTTTTTTATTTTTTTTTAGCTGAGCCATCCTGCCACCTGTTGGCAGCTCAACAGTAACTCAGCTAGGGCTGGCATCAAACCGCCATTGATCAGAGTTCAGCTCACACTCTTGAGCGAGCTCTTAACCAACTGAGCCACTCGGCTGGCCCTTTGAAGCTTAGGACTTTAAAAGATAATAGAAACATGGGTTGAAAAGTAGTTAGCACACCTAAAAAAATGAAGTAAACTGTCAAATAAGACAGAGCCTGTATTAATCGGTCTAGACAGTGATAGTAAAACCTTGAATTGCGAGTAACTCAGTTCGAAAGTGTTCCACGAGACGAGCAAACATTTCTACAACCTAATAATATATTTTAACTTGCTAAACGAGCGATGTCTTACAATATGAGTAGATTGTTTCTGGGACGAATTATGCTCACAAACCCAGGTATTACTGTATATATTGGGTTATCGGAAAAGACATGACACATTTTTGCAATGAAAAACAGAACAAAATACTTCATGACAATCTAATAGATGAGAGCTGAGTGCAGTTCTGGGACAACCACTGATTGTTCTTTAGTGAGTTATCGGTAGAGCCATTAGCCAGATGTTGTTAAAGAAAATCATGTACTGGTCCTGGTAGTCACTTCTAATGATGTGGTTCAAATAAACATTGGCTTTGGAGTCAGATCTGGGAATGATTCCTATAACTGATACTTGTTGAGTGATGTTTGGCAAATTACTTTTTTCTTCTCAGTGTCTTTTTCAGAATGGCTAAAGTTAGAAAACTGACAATATGAAGTGCTGGGAATGATGTGGAGCAATTGGAACAGTTACACTTTGCTGAAGGAATGCCAAATGGTATAGCCACTTTGGAAGGCAGTCTTGTAAAAAAGTTAAGCATGCGTTTACCATAAGACCCAGCATTTCCACCCCTTGCTATTTTCCCAAGAGAAATGAAAACGTGTGTACACAAATGCTTACATGTGAATGTTTGTAGCAGCTTTATTCATCATCATAAAAACTGGGAAACAACCCAGATGTTTATTAATTGATGAATGGATAAATAAATTGTGGTAAACCCATAAAATAAAAAGAATGGACTGCATAATGGTTGAATATCATAATATTTATGCTAACTGAAAGAAGTCAGACAAAAAACCTGCATACTATATGATTCAATTTTTATTGACATTGTGGAAAGAGCAAAACTATACGGACATGCATTATATAAGTGGTTGCCAGGGACCTGGGAGGAGGGAAAGGGGATTCACTGCAAAGGAAAATGAGGGAATGTTCTGGAATAATGGAAATGTTGTACATCTTGTTTGTTTTGGAGGTTACATGACTATACATTTGTCAAAATGATAAATTTTACTGTATGTAAATCATATCTTAGGAAAAAAACCAGAAAAAAACCAACCCAAAAAACCCTGTGTTTCGAAGTGTTTATAGAAATTGTGAAAGATTATTTTCTTCCCCCATTTTTCCTTCTGTCTGATTCTTCATTATTCTCTGCAGCTATGTCTCTTATAAATTTTGGGAATACGATAAATTGCAATTTTTTATGTCAGAGTTGAGATACTACAGAAAATTTTTCTTTATCTGTCCATATCTGCAACCTTGGAGTGACATTTTTAAGTCATGTCATCAACTGTATTTTTATATTTCCAGATATTCCAATTAGTATTGAATAACTCATAGTCTGCACACTCTGTAAAGTACACCCGATATACTTGCATCAGTTGGATCCTGGATTTCTGTCCTGTGGCTGTGGGAGTGCTCAGTATGGTTGGGAGTGCATATAAAGCAATCTTGAGTTTGAGCCTCAGTGTTCCCTGAGGAAGGCTTCTTCCACTTCTCAGCAAACCATTATTCTGTATCAGTGATGAACAATGATCAAAGTAGCACCTGGAAGAGAGTTACAACCACAAATTGCTGGCCCCCACCCCTGGAGTTAGTGATTCCATAAGTTTGGGGTGGGGGCCAAGAATTCGCATTTCTAACCAGCTACCAGATGATGTTGATGCTACTGGTATGGGGCACAGACCTTGAGAACCACTGATTTATGCTTAAATCTTGTGTTACAGTATTAAAATTCCTGCCTATCTATAGAAGCCAACATTTTGTTTTTGAACTGCTTATTGGGGCAGAACGAAAGGGAGTAGAGGGATAGAGGGAGAAAGAGAGAAAATAGTGTTTGGCTAGAGGCCACAAGATGTTTGATGCTTGAAGACAGAGAAATAGAGCTGGCAAGAAGAAAAAAGAAAAAACGAATGTCAAGTTGCCCCTCTTCCTTTTAACCTTTTGAGTGTTGTCATGATACCTTGTAATTCTTTTATCACCCTAGCAACAGGCTCCTCTTGGACTCCCATTTTCATGATTTTAAAAGTTCTCAGGACTCTTACTAGGCCTCCTCTGCCCATTGGCCTAAAAAATATTCTCTGCTTAGTTTGTAATAAATAGGCCCGCCTCCTCACACTTAAGTTTCAAGATTGTATCCTATTTTTTTCAGACCAATAATTTTCACTGAATTAAATGAAAGTACCATAAACAGCACAATTTGAAGCAGTCTGGGATGTGTAGGTGGGTGACTGATTTCAAGTGAACAGATATAAATCGTGTACTTGTATCAAACAATTCCCTAGATCAAGGAAGAAATAACCCTAATGATTTTAACAGCATAGGTGTAAAAAGAATATGAATAAAATTTAGAATCTTAAAAACAATTTGTAAGTGTTACATTTAAGGAAATCATAGATTATTTTATCTTCCCAAATGCCAAAGCAGATACTGAGGGTTGTATATATACATTTGTTCAGAATTCCTATTATTTTAAGGTTGCTGTTGGGTCTATTATGCTGTAATGATATCTGCTGATTTCTCTCTCTGATAAATTAAATACAATATATTGTGCTTAGAGCTGATGTCCTTTTCTCCTTCCACCACTACCCCACTGATTATCTAGAGTCTTGAGAGAAAAATAGCTCATTGTACTGGTTGATTACATGCCTCAATTGAATAGTAGCTTGCTGCCAATTATCATTACAATGCCATATTGATTTTTTTCTCATTTCCACTATGAAAATTAAAGTAGAATTTGTTGAAAATGAACTTCCATATATATTATGGATGTCTTGGTTCTAAATATTTGAGCTATTTTAAAAATATCTTTTCTTCAGTGATTTGATGTTTCTTACTGATATTTTCTTAGAAATTTGGTCTCTATTTTGTAAGCTTTTTCTTAAGTAGTCATGAAATGTAGCTTAAGGACTGTCAGATAGCAATAATACTCACGGTTTAAATAATGTATAGATTTTAATTATTGCTTCATAGGATTCTGCTATATATTAATTTATGTTTGTGAAGATTCTTGGGCAATATGAGACTGCTGACTCCCTTAACCACACAAGACAGTAAACTTATTTACATTTGAATTAGCAAATATTTATTTAGTGTTGACTATATGTAAGCCACTCTGCTAAGTATTATGGAGGACAGAAAGATACATGAGATAAAACAACTGTCTTCAGAGAATTTTTAATCCAGAAAGGTGGGTGAGACACATGTGGCAAGAATCACATTATAGCAAGCACTAAGATACATGGGTGTTCAAAGGAAAAATAACTGGTGTTTGGATGGAGAACTTACGGGGATAAACATTAATGGAAGAATTGACAGTCAGTTTGAGCTATGAAACTGTTTGGAGAGATGGAGTTGGGGTTACCTTAGGAAAGAAAGAATAAATTAGGTAAGGCAAGGAAGTGCAGGGAGGACTCCAGAAAGAGGATATGTCCAATTTTTACTGGAACATGTGATATAGGGCCTGAGGCTGTAAATGTACCTTGAGACTAGTTGAGAAACAGGATTTGTAATGTGTTAGGTAGTCCAGAAGAAATTTTGGTATGGATGACTCATCAAGTGCAATCTAGTCCAGCATTTTGTAAAATGAATAAAAGAAAAAATGAAGCTGCAAAGACCCTAGTTGGGAGGCTACTGGAATATTAAAGGAAAAGAAGGGCTAACCTAGAAAGTTAGCAGACAATGAGATGGGGAAGGGGGTATGTGTGGGAGTCATTCTACAAGTAGAATATTCATGATCGGATGACAGAAAATCAAACTAAGCTCTATGTGATCAGTCTTGCAGCCTTCTACCACAGGTGGAACTTCATCGCCTGCTGCTCTCCCAGGCCTGCTGATTCAGCTGTAACCACAGTCTCCTCGCAGTTCCTAGAACATCCCAAGCACACTAGCTATGACCTCAATACCAGAGTTACCCTTAATCCTTTTACTGGGAAAGCCCTCACTTCTTTCAATGGTCTGCTCAGATACCACCTGATCAAAGACACTTTCCCTAACTATACATTAAAAGGAAGATCCTGGCACTTCTTACTCCATTTATCAAGGTTTAGTTTTCTTTTTAGCACCAAAGCACTGACATTTGATTATGTATATGTCTCTTCCTCATCTGGCTCCCTCTTTCTAGACACAAAGCTATATGAGGGTAAAGGCTTAGTTTTGTTGCATGTTATATCTCTGTCACCTTGAACATGCCTGGTACTTCATAGGCACTCAATAAATATTTACTGAATGAAAGAACAGAATGAATGCAAAGGTGAAAGAGATGGGGGATCGAAAAATTATGCCTGTATTTCAAATCTGAAGGATTCAAAGGATCATGGTGTTAATAACAGAATCTGGAAGACTGGAATAGGTGTTTATTTAGGGAAGTGGAGACACAGAGGACGATAAATTTGGCTTATAAATTCCAGCTTAAATCATATGTTGCTGGTGAAACAAAGGGAGGGCAGTGGAATGGACAATCTGTAATATGAAGAGAAGTCTGAGATTGAGATAAACATCTTTGAGTCATTCTCATAGAGGATGCTTGAAACAGTGGGAATGGAAAAAACAAGGACAAGCAATATGAAGACCGGATTATCAGATTTGAAAATCCAGATTTCATTTTTGATACTTAATGTTTTAAATATACAAAATTATTTATACATATATTTTTGTTTATTTTATAGCTGGGTCAACAACTTTGGCCATGAAGGTCTTGGACTCTTATTGGATGTGCTGGAAAAGCTTCTGGACAAGAAACAGTAAGAATAACAAAGAATAAAAAATGAAAAATTCACCAAAGGGGAAATTTTTAAGCATAACATAATATGTTTTTTCCTTTTATTCAGGCAAGAAAATATTGACAAGAAGAATCAGTATAAACTTATTCAGTGCCTCAAAGCCTTTATGAATAATAAGGTAAGTACTATTTATTTCTGCCTCTGTCACAAAAGGTGAGAATTTGCCTGGCAGTATGAAAGTATGAAACAGACAAAATAGAGTATGTTTATTCAGCATATAAAAAGGTCCTTAAGATGCACATTATCAAGTTTCACTTAAATATTATTTAAAATATATTTTGCTTTACAAAATATTTATTGGTGGGTTTTTGCAGTCATGCGAATGTATAAGTCTTGTTCCCAAATTAGATAATAATTGTTTTTTTTTTGTTTATTCTTTTATGGTAGTAGGAAAATTTAAATGTGATATGTTAAATACAATTTTCTTACTGAGTGCTTTTATTTCATTGAAAAGGAAAAGGAAAATTCAAAGCTATGGTTTGACTTGTTTGCTAAGAACATTATCAGATTATGGTTTCTCTTTCTTTGGGATCCAGTCAAGGTGGCAGAGTAGATCAACACTGCATTCCTCCTCTCATAACCACATCAAAATTACAACTAAACTATAGAACCATCATCATTGAAAATCGCCTGAAGTCTAGCTGAACCAAAGACCTACAACATACAGAAGAAGCCACCTTGAGACTGGTTGGAGGGACAGAGCTGTAGAAGGGGCAGGTCCTAGACCTGCATGTGACCATTAAAAATCAGTAGGGATATTTCGGCTGCAGAGGTCCCCCCTGGATGAGTGAGGGGCCCCAGCTCCACACTAGGCTTCCCAGCTCAGGCTTCCAGTGCTGGGGAGAGACTTCCACATAACTTCTGGCTGTGGAAACCAGTGGAGACTGTGGCTGAGTGAGATGCTGCAGTCCCAGGTGTTCTTCTTAAAGGGCCCAAGCACATCACTGACCAGATGGACTCACTTGCTCTGAGCTCCAGTGCTGGTACAGTAGCTCGAAAGACACCAAGGACATATAGGGAGGAACTGAATTGTCTTTCTTCATGGTGTAGACTGGAGGGGCAGCTTTTTTGCAGTTGGAGGAGCTGGTGGAAGCCATTGTTTCTTTGTTGAGCCCTCCCCCTTCCCAGCGTGCAGAGACAGGCAGACCCATGTGCGAGTCTCCCATCAACCTGGTTAGCACCATTCGTTTGCCCTGATTCCCTGAGACCCTGCTCCGCCCAGCTTGGCGGGCCCACCCAAACCCCTTCTGGTGCCTTTTTCATATAAATGGCCTATCTTGGTTCATGCTGCGGGCTTCCCTAAAATTTCTCAAAGGTTCACAAAACCCTAACAAGCAGCATTTGGCTTTGGTGTGTCCCATACCACTGGCTTAGCAGCCCTAAGCCCGGCACTAGCAGCAGCCAGCCTGTGTTCATGGCCTGGCATCTCGAGGCACCTCTAGTCCCCATGCAGGTGGCACCCTTTTGCAGGCTGCTTTGTGGCTCATGCCATCAGGTGAGCCGAGATGGGCACTTAAAAGTATGTCTAGGAACTATGGAGGAAAAAGCAGTCTGATGAGATACGCTTTCTTCTCAGGGTGCTCTGCTGGCCGTACCGCCAGTTCTCTGTGTTCCTCAGCCCCCCCCCCCCCACCTGGCCTGATAAATCACACAGGCTGGGATACAAGGCCAAGCAAGGTTATATCATATATTGGATTCGTGTGCGCCGTGGTGGCCTTAAACACCTAGTTCCTAAGGGTGTGACCTATGGCAAGTCTGTTCATCCTGGTGTAAACTAGTCAAAGTTTGCTTGAAGCCTTCAGTCTGTTACCAAGGGGCGAGCTGGTTGCCACTGTGCGGCTCTCAGAGTCCTGAAATCATACTGGGTTGGTGAAGGTTCCACGTACAGATTATTTGAGGTTATCTTCACTGATCCATTCCATAAAGCTAGGAGATGGAATCCTGACACCCAATGGATCTCCAAACCAGTCCACACACACAGGGAGATGCGAGGGCTGATAATCTGCAGGCCGCAAGAGCCACGGCCTTGGAAAGTGCCACAAGTTCCACCATACTATTGGTGGTTCTCCCTGTGCAGCTTGGAGAAGGAGCAATACTCTCCAGCTCCACTGTTACTGCTAATATGAGTAATGTTTGTAAAATTCTTACCTGATTAACAGTTTAGGACAAGTCAAAAAAAAAAAGAGTTTGGCAGTTTTGAAGAACATGATGGTTTGACTGTGATTATTCTCCACTAAGGTTAAGCTTCAGTTGGGGCTTGTTAATGTCTTTTACATAGGGGCCCAGGACATGAATAAATGGTGGATCTTTTAAATTATAGGCATGTGAAACAATAGTTCTAAAATATGCATTCAAAATAAAAAAATAAACAGTGATATATCCATTTCATGTTGGAATAAATTGTCATAAGCAAAGAAGGAACTTTCATCTGAAATGACTTAAACATCAAATTTGTTGTCCCAAGGAGATTATATTACCTACTTCAAAAACTTGTCCCTTCTACAATGCATCTTAAAATCATAAATAGCCACCCATTTCTTTTTGACTTCTGTTGCTATAATATTGCTCTGATGGGGCCGGCCGAGTGGCGCGGTGGTTAAGCGCTGGCTTGGGAAGCCAGCAGCCCCGGTTTGGTCCCACATATGAGGGCCAGTAACACTGCCCTCAAAAAAAAAAATATTGCTCTGATGTTTACATTGATGGTTTTTCATCACTTCTTCTGTCTTCACTTTTATTTTCAGTATGTCCCTACATATTAGCAACTACTTTTAAATAATAAATGGAAATTTGAAAATTTAAACGATTTTACTCAGTCTAATAATTTTTTCCCATTTAAGATGCATGTTTTTATTTAAATTAAAAAAAAAATTGTAACCAGACAGAAAGAAGAAAGTAGACAAAATGTTATAACCTGACTACATAATATTTTCTCATTCTTGGTGGATCACTAAAACATAACAAAGGATTATTCTCACGCTCATTTTAAAGTTGTCCAGTTAAACTACTACTTGGTATCTTTTCAACAGGTTAATCTCCTAACTATTTAGAGTTTCTTCTCAGAAACATTCATATGTTACACAGGAAAAACTCATAGTTTATTTGGTAAACATTCATAGTTTATACAGGATGTACAAATTTGAGACAATAAAAAAACTCACAACTGTCACAGCAACACTACCCTAGCTGCATTGTGGTGATTATGTTGCGCTGTCAAGTGTCCACTGCAGACAACTGGCTTTTAAAAGTGTTATTTGCAGAGGGGCCTGTAGCCCTCATGTAAGGTAAAGGCACTCGGACACAATGGGTGCTTTCACAGCCCTGTGAAAACACAACCATTATAGGCACTGTAAACACCAGGGGCGTGAAATCCATTTCTGACCAAAAACATCCATGTCACAGGATCAGGATACGAGGTCTAGCTAAGGTGCCTGCCTTTTCCTTTGTAAGCATACTTTTCATCTGAGAGGACTGCTATTCTTTTCATAGGACACTGTTCAGTTATTTCAAATATGGTGCCAGTGCTCAACATTTCTGGCCCCCATTTTGGGCATTGCCTGCACAGTCTGCAGTGAACTCTTCTGAACGACCTTGATGGTGGCAAGTCTTTGTCCTTTGAGGATGGATTTGATTTGGGAAAACAGGCATAATTATTCAGAGCCAAGTGAATCAAACTGTGGGCTACCACCGTGGATCAAACGTGAGGTGCCACTCTAAAACCAAGAGACCATTTTTCTTGTACAGCTTGTAAATTAAATGCCCCAGCAACAGCAGCCCCAACAGAGTAAGTACAGAGCCTCCTGGCATGATGACTCTGAGGAGTAACAACACTCACTTGAACAATCGGTCTAGGTGGTGGTTTGCAGTTTCAAAAATCAGTCATTTTGTTGCTTCCTACATAGACTGATATTATTGCTCCTCAGTTTCAGTCCCTTTTGCTTTCTTATGGATTGCCTAATTGAAGCTATGGCCAGCAGCGACCCAGTGATTGTGGTGAAGACCCATATACAGCCAGGGAAGCCCTTCTGAGACCGGTGGCAGCATATCCAGTACCCTGGCCCATAGGGCAATGCCTGGCAATAGGGCTTGGGGTGCCACTGGCACAGGGACACATCCCCCTTCACATATTTTTTCTTGCACTGTTTGCAAGGATCCTCTCGCTAGAGCGGGTCTTGAACCCAGCGAGAATCTGCTGGCCTGATGTATTCAATGGTAAACTTGAAATAGCAGTGGGTACATTTAAGAGCCACTGAACTCTTGGTGGGAAGTAACCTGAAGATTTTCACCATAATGTGGTGGGGTAGGAAAGCTACTGCTGAGGCTCCAAGAGCTGCCTGATTTTAAACCCTATCTAGAAAGTCATGAGACACCGGCTTCTTCCAACTGGGCACCTCAAGCACCGGCAATGTACTTTCCACAGGAGAGGCTGGCAGGACAACGGAATCAGCTGAGATGCTTTTTTCCTCAGATGCACTGCCACCCTCAGCACCATCTTCTAGCTGGTTTGCCTGGAAAGACTCTTATTGTGCTTTCATTCAACTGGGAACAGTCCGACTGGTGCTGACCAGAAGGCAGAAAAGCAGCATCCCTGCAAGTGGGTCTTCACAGGACTTCAAACTGCAATGCTGGTCTTTCTCTACCTTGGACACAGTGATACTAATGCACATGGATTCGTTTCTTCTCTGATCAGGATTATGGCTAGTGAGTGGCACCAGCTCTCTACCCATATAGTCAACGGCATCTGTGGGCAATTCAATGGCTTGGGGACACATGTGAGGGGGAAAAGGTGATTCAACAAGCTCCTGTCATCTCCACATCGTATGCATTGCTGTTTTTCACAGCAGTTTCCTGATCTGGCTCTAATGCTGCGCTGTCCCTGTGGAAACTCCCACTGGCTGGCAGTGAGGGACAGCCCCGAGGGGCACCGTCCCAGGCCTGGTCCCCCTTAAGAGAGCAGCTGTCAGCTCTGGAGGGGCCACAGTCTGCAGATCAGATCCCACGGGATTCGCCGGAGTGTCAGGTGCCTCCACGGTGTCTTTGTTTGCTTTCATTGTCTTGAGTGCCGTTTGCAAGCAACACCCGGCCTACATTCCGCTGGAAGCTGTTATTCCTCCAGAGGCTCCCAGGCTCCCGCTGGCTCTGCCGCTTCAGGCACTCAGACTCCAGCCTGGCTACAATGTCGAGGACACGGACTGGCTCACTCTGGTTCACTGACCTCAGGATTTCTCCTTTCCGTGGGTTCTTCACAAGCTCCTGGGGCAGAGAAAGGCTCGGAGGCGGGGGGCACACCTCTAGATTGCCCAGAAAACCTCACCATGGCAGGAGAGTTAGTGCAGGTTTTTGCACAACTGGCTAGCAGAGCACTGGCTCTTTGCTCAAGGAAGGCAACCATCTGTACGACTCACAGACACCTGCTGGCATGGACGCTGTCCCCACTGTCACTCAAGTAATGCACAGAACAGTGTTCAATGCGATACGCAAAAGGCCCAGGCTGGTAGCACTTGCTGTTGTCTTCCCTCATCCTTCCTAACTGTATCTTGGCTTTTTGTTTGTTTGTTTATTTGAGGGCAGTGTCACTGGCCCTCATATGTGGGACCCAAACCTGGGCCGCTGGCTTCCCAAGCCAGCGCTTAACCACTGCACCCCTCGGCCGGCCCTGTATTTTGGCTTTTTTAAGATCCCTTGATTTTTTTCTTCTTTTAGTAGTTCTCCCATCAATATCCCAGGAGCTTTTTGTTTTTGTAGATCCTACCTTATTGCCACACTGGTGGGCTGCAAAGAATGCAGTCCTTGGTATTTCCTGGTTTCACCACAGCGCAGATATCAAGCGTCCCCTCTCCTTCTTCACCTTGGTGGATTGTCGCAGTTGGTGCATTCTTCTTGGTTTTAACATTCAAGCTGCTCTCTACAGGACTCTTCCCATTCGTACTGCACAGAACATTTTGAGAAAGGATCCCAAAAGGCTTTCGAGATGATGCTATACCAGGAGTGGAAGGAAAGACACTGGGTTTTATGTAGATAGCTTTACATTTTTCATTATTTACAGCCTCTTCATGGCTCATAGGAGTTCTCAGAGTTTCCTTGCTGATTTCCAAAGGTCGTACTTTCTTCTGGAGTTTCCAATATGATTTTAGGTGCATAACAGAGGTTCTTACAAGTCAAGGTCAGTGAAGAAAGGTTGAGCACTCCTACCCAAGCTTCCTGCTGTGCTCTGGCCCAGGGCTGCACACGGAGATGCAGTGACAGCAGCAGCAGGAGGCCTGGCTTGCTCCCCAGTGCTGAAGGGGCCTAGCACCCCATGCTGCAGAGCCCAAAGCTCCCTGTGAAAACCGTGTGGATAAAACGGCATGACATCACTTGCTGGCCCAATCAAGGGTTCTCTCTAATTGATTTTTAAAGCTGCTATTTTAAGTTTGGTAATTGCATGGTGATCATCTATCTCAGTTTTACACATGTGTTTTTCCCTCATTTTCCTTACATTTTATTATCTACTAGCCACCTTTATGCATACATATTCCTTCTGTTTTCTTTGCTCCTTTTTGATCGCCTCTTTCCTTTCCCTTTTTTTTTCTTTTTTCTTTTGTTTTTGTTTTGTGTCTGTGTGTTTCCTTATTTATTATGACCTCTGATAAAGTCACTTTTGAAAGCATTAGCTATTTTCCCCCCTGAGTTCCTTTTGAAGTTAAATTAGGAACCATGAAAATATTCACATGCTTGGTACTTAACTAAAGGTTAGCTTGAAATGGCAATTTTGCTCCGATGAAATGTTGTCAGATTTCACCATTAGACTGTAAAAAGAAGCAAACATATTTCATAAGAAATGCTTTATGGGACAAAGATCAAAGAAAATATTACCTTCTTAATGTAGTGAAAACCCAAGTTTTGGGCTTTCTTTAACATTTCTTTACCTATTCATTCTTATAATGTGCACGTGGGCACACATATTGAAACCTAGAAAATAAATGAAAATGATGTCTTCTCTGCCTGGTTGGGTGTGACACTTACTAAAACCCAGGTGCCATTTCTTTGGGTTCAAAGCTTTTGTAATGTAGCACAGCTGCCTGAGAGGGGGAGGATAGGAGAGAAGGTATAGGAAAATCTGTACAGAGGTTTATTGCTTTAACTGGCATAGGGTATACAAAAGAGCTTTTCAACATTTTACCCTTTTTGTTCAACTTAATTTTCCACACAAACATATTGGAGAATTTAACCATGAATTCCATATATCTCCAGGGAGACACAATGACATAAGTAGAATTACTTTAGAAAATCATATCAGTATGTGCTTTACATGTTCTTCTTTGTTGAAGAAATACTGATTGTTCCCATATTTCTCCCAAATCTTTATGGAATTTTTAGGCAGGCTAATGGAAATCATATCTGATCAAGAGGCAAAAACTCCAAGATGCAGCCATTTCATATAAAAGAAAAAGACAAATAATTGCTATTTGAAGACCTTTCATGTAATTAGGTAAAACCTCATTGTGGAGGTACAGGTTTTTAGAAAATCATTGTAAGTTGTTTTTTAAAATTACAGATATGTTCCAAAGACATTTTGAATGAAGGTTCTTTTTTTTTTTTAAGTTTGGATTGCAAAGGATTCTAGGAGATGAAAGAAGTCTTTTACTATTGGCAAGAGCAATTGACCCCAAACAACCCAACATGATGACTGAAATAGTAAAAATACTTTCTGCTATTTGCATTGTTGGAGAAGAGAACATGTAAGTATTGCTATGTTATTATATTAACTGCATAGAAATGACACTTGAAAAATTAACAAGTCATACTTTTTTGCTGTTTAGATAACTTGCATGAAGATAGTATGAAATTTTAGGAAATTATTAGCATTTTTATCTTATCTATTTACATTTTAGCCTTTTCTTTTTGAGTTTTTGAAAAATAGTTTTATATAGATAGAATCCTAATGGAAAATTCTTCAAATTTGGATTCAAAGACAATGAATAGAATTTTGACTAGTTGAAGGTGAAACAATTATTAGAAAAGTAGGAAAAAAAAACGAGAGTAATTTTGCTTAAGTGCACACGCTCACACACACCCTATACACACGCATATAACAAAATTTGACTTCCTTAACTGGATTAACTAGATACTTTTATTTTGTAGTAGTATTTTCCTTTATCTGCCTATGGTAATTGAAAAGATGAAACAATTATTTGTAGAATATAATAAACTAACCTGTAAAAAGAAAGAACAAGAAGTCTGATAGTAATTTTTCAGTGCATGTATGTGCCAGGTTCAGGAAGTTGTTGCTTTCCATGCATAAGATCATTACTTCTTATCGAAATAATATTGAATCAGAAGCAAAATCTAAGATTGATGTCATTAATATGTCCGGCTAGTAAGAAAACATTGTGATAAGGAATAAAATACCTGCTCAGGACATGGACTAAAATAATTCATACAAACACTTTGTTTCTAAGCAATAATTTCAATTTGAATCAGAACATGGCTATACAAAGATTTAAAAATATACTAATATGTTGATTTTTCTCATACCTGCTAGAATAAAATGAGATGTTGCTTAGTATTGGCTAGTGTCTTTTGAAAGCAGATGGCCAACACTAAACAAAAATATTATCTTATGGCATTAAGTCTCATCTCAATGAGAACAAACTGTGAATGAGATAACATAAGCAAAAGTAAGGTTTCCTTAGGTTTTATAGAAAAATTAATTTATATATGAGTAAGAAATATTTTTCTAGTCAATTAGATTTTTCTATACTTAATTCATATAATAAAACCTACCCTGGTTTACTTGTTATGATTTAATTATAATTTCAGATATAGTTTGATAAGAGGAGGATACTACATATAGGTTAATTTGATACAGACACTTTTACAGAGATGGAGTTCAATATTTTTATTCTTGTGAATAAGTTTCTTGTGCTAGGTATTTATAGATGCTTCTCTAATTACCTAGGCTTTCTCTTTCAGGTTTTTTTTTTTTTTCTTGTTCCATTTTGAAAGAATGTCTATGTTTTTCAGTTCTTTTAAAATTTTTTACTATTTCCAGCACTTTATTATAAAATTACACTTAGGTTACACTTGAATAAACTTTTAATAATTGTAGATGCCATTGTGTGTTTAAGTGATATTAATATCTGTTACATGAAATATCTAAACCTGAAATCTTAAATTTCAGTATTTATTAATTATCTTTTAAAAAATGTCACCTAGAAAGCTTATTTTCCTCAAGGTTTGTAAGTTGAATTTTCATTTTGATGCCCTAAAATTATTTAGAGCTATGAATATTTGATTTGTAGAAGTACTCATATGCAGACAGGAACACAATTCTTAAATTGTAATAGCCTCTATAAATGTCAAGCACCAGGAAATAAAACAGGAAAAACAAAGAGATAACCCATATTTATAATCTTATTTATAATAAGACGTATTTTCTTATTTCTGTTCAATTTTTTTTCCTCCATAGTCTAGATAAACTTTTAGGGGCTATAACTACAGCAGCAGAAAGAAATAACAGAGAACGATTTTCACCAATTGTGGAAGGATTAGAAAATCATGAAGCTTTGCAATTACAGGTGAGTCCATTTTGTCTTAAATTCCTTCCAGGTTTACATATATATAGGGTGTTGAGGTTGTATGGCACCAACTCCATTTGAGCTAACACTTGAATGAAACATAAAATTGAAATTCTTCCTGTTGCTTGGTCATTCATAAAAGCTGGAAGCTTTGTCTGTGAGAAAACAATTCGTTTAAAATTAGAAAAAGTACTTTGGAATATTATAAATATGATGATTATGATTATTATTAATATTTGGGTAGAAATTTAGTAACTTATGTAATAAACTAGAGAAATCGAAGCCTTAAGAATAATCAGGGCAAGAGGACAAGCGGTTCAGCCAATGTCATTATCCGCAAAAGTGTTAATCTGTGGGCTTTTGTAGAAATTAAAGAAAACTGAGCACATCTCTTTGTGCGATACACACAACATTCACAAGTCTGACTCCGCACAATAGGGGTGATGGAATTTCAGCTTTTAGGTCAGGGTGTATCTGATAGCCCTGTGTAGACCCAGCCTAAACGTTTTCTTTAGATAATGACAAAACTCACTATCTTTTCTTAATTTCAGGAAATGACCTATTTTATGAAAGATAGCTTGTGAGAGATAGCTTAACCACTCAAGAAAGAAAGGTTCTTGAGTGGTTAAATCTCATATTTTTTACGATATTTATGGTGTGAGATGCTGGGCAAAACATTTTAATTTACTACTATTATCTGATTTAATTCCCACAGCAACCCAGCCATATAGGTAGTACTATTTAGTAGCGAGTGTTTAAATATTAAAATTTCTTATCTGATTAAAGCAAATCTTTTCTTTTCCTCTTTTTATTGTATTATGAATTATTGGTATCTTTTTTTTCACCAGTTTGCAGCCACAGAAAATAGATAAATGGGCTTGTCCAAAGAGAATACTGTAGTGTTACAAAACTATAATCCCTCTCCAAATTTTTAAGGAAATTTAATTGTAACTTCTGCTCCAACTATGATGAGCAATTTGGATAAACTTTTTTTTTTTTTTTTTTTAGCTGAGCCATCCTGCCACCTGTTGGCAGCTCAGCGGCTGCTCAACTTGGGCTGGGCATCGAACTGCTATTGCTTAGAGCTCAGCTCGCACCTTTGAGCGAGCTCTTAACCAACTCAGCCACTTGGCCGGCCCTTGGATAAACTTTCATAGTGTGCCTTTTATGTCCACTGTACTATATTTTTTAAAAATTGGGGTATTTCCTTCCAGTGTTTTCCTTTTTATAATACACTTCTTATTATAAAATTTGTCTCCATAAAATTTGATATTTCTACTCAAAGATTTGAAAACTATCCTTTTGGATGACTTCTTGTTCCTATGGATGGCCTTACCTAAGTAAATTTCATTGACTTTTAGTCATATGTATGAATTTGTGTTTGTCTTGCAAAGTTTGTTTAGAAGGAATTAGGTGTTTTAGACAGATTCAGAGTTTTCATTACTCAGATCACTCACTTACTCAAAATCACACAGCTGTTGAGGGGTAGAACTGTGATTTGAAACCAGGTCTTTGTGATGCCAATATTTGCATACTGCACTGCCTGACCTTTTCAATGACATCTGTACCATAGGGTAGTTCACCCTAAACAATGGGAAGGGAATGACATTTTCTAGTCTTCAGGAAGCTGGACTGAATGGAATGATAAAATGACAAGTTAAGAAGTAAACATATGGAAGGTAAACATCTTGCTAGGTATTCAAAAAATTGTTGAATAGTGATTATAGATGCAAACATATGCAAAACACAATTTGAAATTTCCTATTCTAATGAGCTACAAAAATTAGTAATTTGTTACTATATATACAGAGCTTATTACTCTTGCAAGAATTGTTAAGCGGGTTTGTTTATTTGGATTATTTCATGTGAATGAAAAAAAAAACATCTAAAAGTTCAAAAATATATTCAGAATGCAGAATGAAAAACAAAAGTTTCAATCTGTTGTTTAAAAAATGTAATTAGTGCTGTATTTTAACAGAATGACTTTTCTATTTCTGTAGTATCCTGAGACTTCTCAAAATGTTATTACAGTCTCAGGAAGTAATTCTGTTAAAATACAGGACTAATTATATTTTTAAATAACAACTATATACCTTTTTTTTCTTTTTGGGGTTTTAAAATATGTTATTAACTTCTCACAGAGGTTTTCTAGCTCATCTTTAAAGTGAAATTTTATACCTGAGACAGAATTTTCATTCTCTTCAGTAGTTCGAAAAATAGATAAAACAATAAATCACATTATCTTCTTATACTCTCTCTTCTTTGACTTTCCTTTAGCTTAGTAGCATTCTGAGATCTCCCCAATACTAGAGCAACTTCTTTTCATCGTACTTATCCTTGAACTAGCCTCTCGTCTTCCTTTTTCATTTCATAGTCCACATCTCTAAGAGTCATTGGTACTTGTTTTCTCTGTTTTCTAAATTACCTTTCACAGCTCAGCTCTTTCACAGTTCTCAAAAAGGTCAACAATGGTCCTCTAATTTCACAATCCAATGGCCTATTTCCAAATCCTTATCACTTGGCACTATTGATTACTTTCCTCGTTGAAAATTTTACTGCCTTTGGCTTTTCAGGCATCATTCTGTCCTTGCTCTTTGACTGCCTTTCACTGCTCTTTTTGTCTTCTTCATGTATTTTTCTTCTTCTGATTTCTTAGGTATTTGGTTCTCTATGTTCTATCCTTGGTCCTTTTCTATTACCACTTTTGTATATACATACGTATGTACATATCACACACGTATACACTCATACATATGCATATACATGTAAACACATATATTTTTTATTTTCCTCATGAATGTTCTCAGTTGGTCCTCAAGCTTTAACATCACTATGTTCTAGTGATTTGCCAGCTTTATAAATCCAGCTCATGTCTCTCTCTATTTAAACCTACTTGTCCAAATGCCTAATTAGATATCTTGTAGACATCATTAAAATATGAAACTAAGAATAGCATTAATAAGCCATGTGCCAATGTTGTAAATACTTCTACACATTACTTCGTTTTTAAACCTCACAGCAATCCTGTGAGAGCTAACAGTAGTAGCCCCATGTTTAGATGAGTAAACTGAGGCTCATAGAAGTTAGATAACTTTCCTACGTCACAAAGTGAATAGGAATCAAAGCCCTGATTAGACACTAGGTTGTCTGGCTCCAGACCACATGCTCGCGGGTCGGCCGAGTAGCGTGGTGGTTAAGAGCTGGCTTAGGAAGTCAGCGGCCCCGGTTCAGGTCCCACATATGAGGGCCAGTGACACTGCCCTCAAAGAAAACAAAAGAAAACAAAAAAACAAACCACATGCTCTTAACCACTACATGGTACCTCTTATTAAAACTGAGCCAACTCCCTCTTCCCCGTAATGTAATTCCCCCAAAAAGAAGTCTACTCTTCTTCCTGCCTTTCTAATTTTATTTTTTTATTTTAATTTTAATTTGTTTTTTGAGGGCAGTGTCACTGGCCCTCATGTGGGACTGGAACTGGGGCTGCTGGTGTCCCAAGCCAGTGCTTAACCTCTGCGCCACTCGGCCGGCCCCCTGCCTTTCTAAGTTTAGATGATAGATATCTCATCTTCTACCTAATCATTCATTTTCCTCCATACTTAATTCTTCTTTGTTCTCTACATCCAATCAATCATCAAGTCCTGTAGAACAGACTATGAATCTATCCCAGTTTCTCTACCCCTACTGCCTTTATCTTCCCCCACCAGTGGTATGCCAACAGTTTCCTAATCATACCCCATACTGATACATTCTCCCCCTCCAGACAAATGCTGTGTACTGTTATCAGTTATCCTGAAAAGGTCAATCTGATTCTGAGGTAGCATTCCTAGAAAGCTATGCTCAGGACCGATTGCTACCTGATAAAGGGGAAGAGCCTAATCTTGATGTGTATGACCTTTTTCAGTGTCGCCCCAAATTGGAGCATGTTGCTCTCCCAAATGTTCCACGTGTTTTAGCCATTCTAAACCTGGTGTTAAATGCCCTCCAATATTTTATCATATAGAACACTTTGCTTGAAATACCAATCTTTCTACACCCATAACCCTTTCCTCTGAGCAAGGTTTATTGAGAACACAGAGGAAGGCAAATTTAGGTATGCCCTGCATAAGTCCAGGAGGGCTGCAGTGAGCAGGTGACGCTTTAACTGTGTCTTGAAGGATGAATAGAAAACACTTTTATGGTCGGATAGGAGGCAGGAAATGATTTCCAGTAGGTAAAGACTGAGGCCAGCATCGTCTGCCAGTCACTTCACAAAAGAAGACAAAGTGAGGTAATAACCAACATATAGTTGAAACTGATTTCTCCGTAGCCCAGCAGGAAAAGCTAGGGTAACTGAGCATTAAAATAGTTGTTTATGGAAAGAAAAAGTAGTATAGTGAACCTCCAATGATGTGCTGCAAAGAGCCCAATTTTTACAGGCGGCTGTTATTCATGTCTTAAAGTATTTCAGAAGCTGTGTGTAGAAGTGTGTTTAGCATGATTCAATACATTTTAAATAAGTTTTCCAACATGCTGAACATAATAATAGAAATTTGCACATATTTTCATTAGTTGTGATACACAAAAACATAGCAGAAAATACGTGATTCACTGATGTGTAATAGGTTCACTTTACCTATTTGATAGATTTATCAGTTTGGAATATGACTGAGAACCAAAAAAGAAATAAAGCAAAAATAAAATAAAACAATCTGAGTAGCCTTCAAAATGTCACCAAATCCATCAAGTAAGGCTTAGGTTGCCAACGACCTTTTGGCCTTTAATCAGAGCTTCTTAACACTTTCTTCCTTATGATGTCTTAATGAGCCCAATTACCCGTTTTCAGTCCACAGCGGACTAACACAGGTTGGGAGGTTGGAAGAGAATTTATTCCAGATCAATAAACTGAACTGAGATGATCAAGAAGTGACAAGTGACAGATGAAAAGCAAGGGAGGAGGAGATAGAAACATAATAAAAGATTGGAACTAGAATGCAAAATTGTAACATTCAGTTTCACCTAATGTCAGAGTAAGAAGCCCTAAATACCTCAGTAGTTCCTGAGGGTATCTCTGTGTTACATCCATAGCTCACTAACTCAAATACTTCACCATGCCCCCAACGTAGCAAGAGAATAATCAGTTATAAGTAGCATATTTTGCTTCAGAATATCAGAATGATACAATTCGTTTCAGAAAGAGTTTCATGCAAAAACTTGTGGATGCTTACATGGACAAACCCTCAGCTGTATGGACTGACTGACTCTTTGTAGCTCTATTCTTTCCACAGCGTTTCTTAAGTGTTAAGATTTTACTCTAAGCTTACTTGTAAATTAGCTATTTGTGCACTCACGCCTTCTCATATGAGGAGGTAACTTTGGCTAAATCATTTATCATGCGTCGTAGAGGTACATTTATAATAAAACAAGGCACTGCAGCTTATGAATAAGGAGAAAATTTGGGAAAAAGTGAGTGCGTTAAATATTAAATGTTGAATGCCTGCAATTACTTAAGAAACTTGTTCTACTTATTGACAGGTTTATATTATCACCATTTTTAAAGTAGAATTAGTGCAATGAGGTGGGGGGGTTGTATAGAGATATTTGTACAATACAGTCATTTTTCAAGTCATCATATTGGCTTCTCCAGCACCATTTGACACTATTTGATCAGTCCTTTAGCAAAGCTCTCGCCTCCTTCAATTTCTATGATGCTAAGCTCTCCTTGTTTTTCTTTTTCCTCAGTTTGCATTTTACAGTGTTTTTTTTTTTTTTTAGCTGAGCCATTCTGCCACCTGTTGGCAGCTCAACGGCAACTCAGCTCGGGCTGGCCTTGAACAGCTGTTGCTCAGAGCTCAGCTCGCACTCTTGAGCGAGCTCTTAACCAACTGAGCCACTCGGCCGGCCCTCAGTTTGCATTTTAAACCTCCTGGCCCTGTGCTTGGCCCTTAAACATACTGATTCCTACAGGTTGATCCTCAGTCCTTTGCTTTGTTCATCTGTACATTGTCTTTGGGCAGCCACATACATCCTTCTGACTTCAACTAACACTTCTGTGTGATGAATCTCTCAGAACTCTTTATTCCAAACTCCTCCTGACTCACAGACCCTGTACATTCAGCTGCCTTTGACTGGCTTTCAAGTTGAATATTGTCCCTAACTGGACTTGCCTTCCTTTTCGTCATCCTTCCTTCTCCAATCCCCTTTCCAATCTTCACCTACCTGTCTGTTGTATTCCCAGTCCTGGTTAACCTTTGCATACTCCACCAAGTAACATAAACCAGAAATGTAAAAACCATCTTCAGGTCTACTCCTACTTTGTCCACTGTTCCCTCACCATATCCTACCAGCTCGACTTCCTGTGTGTCACACTTCCTTTCCTTAGCATGGTTTTCCTCCCTCGCCATCCCTGCTGCCATTTCTGTGTTTCAGGACTATTTTTTTCATTTCCCTGGAGTCTTAAATACTGTCTACCCTTCATTCTAGCCTCCTTTAAATCACCTTCTGCTGAGTTATACTTCTGAAATGCAATTCCTGTTATATCCCTGCTTAAAATCCTGCAGAGGTTTCCCATGGCCTCTAGGAGTAAAGTCTAGTTATCGTCTACACAAAATACTTCATCCTCTGATCACCGCTTTCTCTCTAGCCTCATATTCTGCTACTCTTCTACAGAATTTTTTTTGGCCCAGTCATACTGTGCTCAGTTTCCTGAACATTTCATGCTGTTTCATACCTCTACCGCCATACTTTTCTACATGGTTTCGTGCTGCCTGGAATCCTCCTCCATTTCTTGACTTAATTAACTTGCTCCGTACATTTGTATCTTTCTTGGTTGGTACTTACTTTGATTTAAACCATCTTTTCCCCTAATTCCTGCTGGGCTAGGATAAAGAAAGACCTTGTTAATGTCAACAAAGTACTTAATAAGGTCAAGTGTGTGACAGTGTCAATAAAAGTTTAAAAGCACAATTTGTCACAGCTAATGGCAATATGGATAATCTGTCTGAGAATGCCCTGGAGTTGGCAATTATTGTACTCTAAAGCTCTATGAATTGTGATCAAACTGTTAGTTATTTGTATAGTTTTCAGAGCTGGTAAGTTAACATAAAAAGTTCTAGCATTTTTCCAGTAATTTTGTGAAGATAGTTCATGTTTAAGTATTTCCCCTCTCTATCACTTAGGTAGAAAACCGAATACAATTTGTTTTTGTAATTATGTAGCTCATGCCGATAAAATTTGAAATATTTAAATACTATTCACCTATTAAGTTTTAACCAATTTGTTGGAGACAGTAAGGGATTTACACAGAAAACCCTAAACAAATACCGAACCTTGCCTTTAAAAAGTCTTACAGTCTACTTTGTAATATTTCACTCTCTACGTCACATACACCCCACACCCCAGGATGAATCTAATAGCACCCAATGATTAAAGAATGCAGGTGATTATTTTAGAAGGAGAATATACCCTTACAGTAAAGGAAGGATCATAATATGGAAAAACTGATAGTAATTCAATTTTGATGCATAAATTTTCATGGAACAAATGATTGGATGTTCTATCACATGCACAAAGTTGGTATCTTTTATCTATATATGTTTATGCATTTGTTCAATAGCTTGTATAGATATCATAAAGAAATCTCCTTATAATGTAATGTAAGGAGAATACTGAATAAAAATGCAAATACAGAAACTAATTGTGCTGGTTACATATCAGAATTGTGGTCCTAGCTTAGCATATTTATTAATAATGGAGAAAGTTCACTGATTTCCAAATTTTAATTCTCATGGAACCTGTATTTAAAACAAATAGGAACTTAAAAACCATTTTGAAGCTTACATTTCAAACCCATTTTGAAACATACAGGCATTATAAAGAAACTAAGCCACAGAAGGAATCGGGACAATGGACTTTGTGATAGTCAGTTCAAGGGCATTTTTTTTTTCTTTCTTTAGTGCAAGGAAAAATGCTATTCAGCAATGCCAGATTTGTATATTGTGTGGTAGAAAGAATCCAAGACTAAAAAGTCATGAAGTCTGAGTTCTAGTCCAGTCTTTGTAGCTTATTATTAGCTGTGTGATCTTGGGCAAATCATCTCATCTTTCTAGGTTTTCAGTTTGTTTACCTTTAAATGAGCATATTGGACCAGAGTATTTTGTTCTCTCTAGCTTTAAAATCCCATGGTTCTGGAATTTCTGTCTCTGGAGTTGACTTGTTTTTGAAAGCAGATTGAGAGGCTCAGTCACGCTGTTAAAGATTTATATATTTGGAAGCAGAGTGTACCAATTTTGAAACTTTCATTATTCACTTTTGTACTTTTTTGGAGATTAGGTTTTAGAGATAAGGCCAGATGCCTTCTTTTCCCCCCTAGTCTCCAGTGTAGTGCTATCCAGTCAAACTTTCTGCAGTGTTCTGTATTCGTACTGTTCAATACGGTAGCCACTAGTCATATGTGACTGTTGAACATTTGAACTGTGGCCAGTGAGACTGAGCAACTGGATTTTTAATTTTATTTAATTGTAATTAATTGAACTTTAAATGGCTCCCTATTGAATAGCACAGCTCTAGAGTGATTTTGTGTGTGTATGTGTATGTATTTGCGTATTTGCTTGCACATGTGTGTGGAGTATGACGTGGGGTGGCAGGAAGTAAAAGAGAGTGAGAGACTATTATTATGGAATGATGGGATGCTGCCCATCATCCAAATACTTAAACATGAAATACCTTCACAAAGTTACTGGGAAAATGCTAGAAGTTTTTATTTTAACTTACCAGCTCTGTTCAGGATATGTATAAGACCTGGAATGTAACAGATTTCAGGAGCTGTTTTCTACCTTTCCTTTTTTGGTTTTTGCATTCCATTATATATTTTGATAACCACTTATTATTTTTTTATTGAGGTATCATTGACATATATGTTAACAAGTTTATATACTGGATAACGGATTGGTAAAATAATTGTATGTTTTTCTAATTAACCTATAATTTCAAAGCTGTATATTCCCAGTATATTAAACGTGGTCCACTAATTAAATTTTACTGTCTTACCTATCCTTCAAGTCTTTTGTTGTTTGGATCAGTGAATGGAGGTTATGAGACATCAGGAATGTTGTGGAAATTTTTCAGTATTTGTAGTAAAGTGGTATGGTTTTGAATCATGTGTTTATTCCTTTCTGTGTGACCTTGTATAAGTTATTTATCTGCTTTGAGCCTCAGCTTCATTATCTGTGAAATAAGGATAATAGCATCACTTGTATAATTTTTATGAGGCTGAGATTAGATGGTGAGTTATGTAAAGCACCTAATATTGTCTGGTAACTAATAACTACAACAACAACAAACAACAACAACAACAACTTGGGGTTTTGTGTTTATCTATGAGTTCAGAATCCACACAATGGGTATTTCATGTTTATAAATAATCATATTTTCTGCCGTTTAATTCATTTTCAAAATTTAATTTTGTTGATATAAATAGTGTCAATTATTTTGATTTTGAATTGATTTTTTCCTGTCCTCTGAAAAGGGCAGTAATTGTGTGGTAGTATAAAGGATTGGAGATATTTAAGATGACTAGAGTTTTCCACATTTATACAATAGAAATATTTCTATAAATGAGCATTGCTTTAACAGCTTTAACATGATAGTATGACTCTTCATTGTATGTTATTTGTAGTTAAATAGATATCTATTAGAATTTGATAAGTAGTGCACTGACAATCCAGTGCCGTTACCTTTTTCACTACTGGGTTTATTGTCTCCTAATTATTTTATACTATAGTCAACGGATGCAACTTTTAAAAATTCGGTCATATAGTCACACATTGTATGTAAAGTGAGTAATAGCATTGCAACATATATCTTATTAAATGTTAAGTTATTTTGATGCTGATAGATTCATTGATTTTATTGACTAACTATTTCTCTCATCTCCTGATCTAAGTACTTTTATTTGTATAAAGGAACAATTCCAAGACTCATTAAACTTGTTTCTTATGGAAATGTTCTCTTTACTTGTAGGGTATTAATTCAAGCCATTAAGCTAGAATTTCTTCTGGCAAAAACAATCCTAGCAGATGGCAACTCTTCTCTCTATTAATTTTGGATTGGACATGTACTTTGGCTTCTTCCGTCATGTCATAGTTGTAACATAACAATGATCATTCAGGCAAATACAATCATAATATAGCTGTGGACTTGTAGAATATAGACACTTATATCCTAGCCTGGGGTAACTATATGAAGACTCCAACATTATCTTATTAAAAATAGAAAGGTTAAGTAATCTATTAAGGCATAAGTGTCATAATAATTTATCTGCTGTCTTTTAAAGTAATGCCAAGTCTATGATTTTGTCAGTTGTATAAGTGTTTGAGCTTGACGTTTGAGCGTTTGTAGGAATTAGGCTGCAGTGTTCAATTATCATTAAATATCTGGTCATGCTAGAAACAACCTCAATCATCCAATTTAAAGTATGTAACTTTTGATTTTTGAACCTGGATGTGAGATAAATGGGCTAATCTACCCCTCCAAACACCCTGAATGCAAAAGGTATAGATATAAAAATAAAGGCAGTATACCTCTTAATCTTTTCTCTCTACTTGAAAAGAATAATTATCATAGTAATAGGTCTGGATAAGTCAAGTCAAAATACATTTGAAATATTTTTTTTTGATAGTGTGTTTTTTGTGAGTCACGAAAATTTTATTGGTTATATGCAGACAGTAGGCCAGATAAGACCTGTGGGCTGCGGTTGGTCCATGGTCCCTATTTTACCAATCCTTGGTCTCGATGCTTAGTTAATCATGGCAGCCTCAGTAGGTTAGTTGTTGCTCAGAGGAGGGATGCAGACTTGTGGATGAGAGGGGTGACCTGGTGAGTCTGGGTTGTCCCTGTGTGACATCCAGGATCGGGCATGTTCAGGTACAGCTGGATTTCTAGTTGGGAACAGAAGAGGGGCTAAGACAATGGCTAGGGTCCCAGCCCTGAAGAGGCCCCGTGTTTGGGGCCTACTACGTAGATGAAGTAGAGCCCATCTAAACTATTAGCCAGCTGCCTTATACTTGAGCAGCATTTCCCAAAGATGCTGTTCACAAATAATGTATGGAACACCTGGCAATTAGCATTTGGTTGATTCCTTTTACCTTTCAATTACCGGGAAAAAAGTCCCCTTTTATAGTAGGGGCCCTCAATATCGGAAAGTAAGAAAAGCGAAATCCCTTTTCCAGTGTCAGTATAATGAATGAATCACCTGTACTTGGAAACAAGTGGTTACCAGAGGGTGGAGGCGAGGCAGGTTGGTAGAGGAGGGTAAAAGGGGGTCAAATATATGGTGATGGAAGGAGAACTGACTCTGGGTAGTGAGCACACCATGTGATATACAGATATATAAAGTTGCACACTTGAAACCCATGTAATTTTACTAATCATTGTCACCTCAATAAACTTTAATTAAAAAAGAAAAGAAAAGAAATCCTTATATTTACTTTATCATTCATGCACATTAGTATTGGTGTCACAGTACCTTCTAGTTGATCTTAATACACTTAATTCATTTTTATACGTAGTAAATTAATTCATCTTAATAATATATTTTAATACTCTAAATTTTGTGCAAATCCATCCCAGTAATAGGATAGAGAGAGTATATGTCAGTGTAATGATTTCTCCAAGTTAGACCTCTTGCCTGCTTAATATCAGGGTACTTTTATAACTTTATTTGATTTATTTTAGAAAGGCATTTAAAGCTATATAAAATTGAGGCCAATTGTACTCTGAGAATAGCTGGATATGCAAGTTCATGGTCTTTTGAAAGGGCTCTCTATGCATACTTTTGGAAGTTAGAGTTTCTCAGAAAGACTTGAATATTCCTTTATATTGTTTAGCAAGACATAGCAGTACTTGACCATCCATGATATCTTCATTCAAATTACTCTGTACGTTAGAAACTTTATTATTAATTTTGTTTTTATACTGTAAAATCATAATCATCCTTAAACTTGTACAAATATTTGCATTTCTTATTTTTTAGAATATGGACACATGTGTTTAGTAAATGGAATAATAATTGAAAGCATTAATTAAATATTTCTTTAACTGAAATTTTTTTAAACACAGTTTGCTTTCTAATTGCAGGTGGCCTGCATGCAGTTAATAAACGCCCTCGTCACATGGCCTTATGAGCTTGATTTTCGAATACATTTAAGGAATGAATTCCTCCGTTCTGGACTAAAAGCAATGTTACCAGTAAGTTGATGTACACATTTATTATGCTGTTGAACTTGCACATTTTTCTTTCTTTAGATAAAAGTACTTGTGATAGAGTAAATAAATCTGCCTTGCTATTTTCTTTTGTAAAGCATTAGACATTCTGTAAGTTTTTTTTATATTACTGTAACATTAGTCTTTATATACAACCAATGATTCAGAATTCAGTTGATGATGTGTCCAGAAGTGGTTGTTACGTTTTTTGGTTTTTTTTGTTTTTTGTTTTGTGTGTGTGTTCTTGAAGTCGAAAGGGAACTTCTTTTCTTTGAATTTGAATACCGACAGCATAAAAGACTACTTCTTTTTTTTGTAGTTTCAATTTTCATTTAAGACTTTGTGCCTCCCTCTTTGATAACTTAAGTTGATTTCGTTTCTATTCAGCATAAGTATGCATAGAATTTTGATTAATATATTCTAGATACATTACTTTAGAATAGTATTCTTGTTACAAGTCTGTAGAAACTTTACTAAAGAAAAACAATTTTATTTCTTGAATGTGAACATTTGTTCTAATTATGATACTGTTAAAAACATTTTTGAAATAACTTGATAGGCTAATAAATGAGCACACTTATTCTTTAAATACAAATATGACAGTTGCGGCTTTATAGCTTAGTTAGTATATTTAGCAGAAGAGGGATTTTGTTTAAGTCCATGGTATTGTTAAAGGAGACAGGTAAAATATCAGTGGTCTCTTCATTTAAGCTACTCAGATCACACCTGAGAAACAAGACGTACAAGTAAGGGAGGAACAGAAAGGAGTGAAGAAAGAAAAACAAAACAAAACAAATGCCAATGAGCATGTAGTAGTAAGGAATTGGTTGCAGTGAATCAATGCAGCAGCATTTCAAGTCACCTGAGAAATTTATCGTGCAGTTAACTTAGGCACATTCACTAGTTGTAGTGTGTATAACGCATTATTTTTGTTTTGTCACAGAACTTTCCTCATGAAAAATCTGCTAGATAGCTAGCGATAGTGTTGTAGTCTTGATCTAGCTAGCTTTTGAGTTGCCTACTCATTGGTTTACACGCTTGGCCTCCCTGCGCTGGTCCTTTGTTTCTGGGAGAGCAGTCATGTCTTTGGGCACTTGTTTTCTGCCTTAGGTGTTGTTACTACTATTCTTTCATTCCCTCTGTCTGTTTAGAATTGAACATTTGTCTTCTTCCTTTTGCTACCAAATGGCTGGCTATGATAACTGTGACTCTCATTTTGATTTATTTAACTCCTCATCTTTTCAGAAAGAGTATGTACTGTAGTTCTTATCCTTACCTTTTGCACTTTTGTCTGGGTGTATTCATTTCTGCTGGCTTCAGTGGTCTCATGGTATCTTACTCATTTGGTTACAGTGACAGCTAAGATTTTGCATCAGTATTGTTAAGCTGCACTTTTCCACTGGCCTGATAGCCAGATATTAAGCCTCTGGTGTCACCATATATTTCTTGTGTTGCCATTTGTATTCTTAATATGTACTTTCAGTTACATTTTTCTGTATCACATCTCCTCTCTATGCCCTGCTTCTCAGATCTCAGTGATTCTGAAGCAAGAGAAAAGTAAAAAGTGTCATGCTTCTGCCTCCCAAGGTTTTGGTATAGAACCTATAAGGGTTCTCAATTTTTTTTTAAAATCTCCCTAAGACAATGGAGTGAACAATGGCTAAATATGGCTCTTATTCTCAACCAAGATGTTGTTCATGTCCCCGTAAACACTATCAAGATCTTATTGAGGGTGAGGAGCAGATGTTTGGTTTTGGGGAAAAAAATCCTTCCCATGTATTTCCGATGTAGAAGGTGAGAGTGGAGTTCTGGCCGATAGATCCTGAGATTAGAGATTCATTCTTTAATAGCATAGATTTCACTGCTGCTGCTCCTGTTTTTCTTCTAGTTTTGTCATCACAATATGGAGCTCAGGTCAGAATGGTCATGCCTTAATGTATACTAGATGTTCCTAATGTGTCACCTATCTTATTAACTCTCTATTAATTTAATAAATATTTAAATTTAAACCACTAGACTTTATAGTAACATTAAACATTTTTTACACATGCACTGAAACTTAATGTATTTGTAGATGAGTCTTTAAAATCCTTATGTTTTTCATATTTGTTCTTATTTTGTACAGTGTTCTAACAAGAGCAGCTCCCTAATTTTCTAGAATATAGCATTCAAGGTAGCAAATTAGACATGGTAATGGCCAATAGTAGTAGTTGGCATATGGATCAAAAATTATTACTGTCTGGAATCATTAAGCACTAGGGAAAAATAGTTCTCAGCTTTTCAGTAGCCCCTGGACTATCATAATATTATAGTAGAGTAAAACTTTTTTTCTCATATAATTGTCAGAATCCTCAAGACAAGGACAATTATTTTAATTATATTCTGTAAAAATAGATTTTGAAAATTCCCCTTGTCTCTGTGGACAAATTATAGTGTTTAAAGGGAGTTTATACCTCATTTATGTGGAAAATTCACTTTTCATAAATTTGCTTAAATAATTTTGGATAAATGAGTTATTACATACCATACAGTGATTTTTCAAATAGTATTTGCTCTGTAGTTAACTTACATTGATTTCTTGTGAAATCTCCATCTGCCTTTTATTTAGTTAAGTAAGAAAATTAGGTAAATCAGATATATGAAGGCACAAAATAGTAAGAAGCTGTGTCTGTATGCAGCAGGCATTCTTAATCTCTTCTGAGACTGACAAATCCTTATTCCTTTGAAGACTCAAATTTGATTGACTGATAATCAGTCATGTATTGGTAATGGACTTTGATTTCCTTAGAAGTACACTATATTATAGAGAATTATATGTTTTAGAGAATCTGTCTAAAATGTTCTGTATCTATACAGCACGTTTGTTTAAAAAATAACTAAAACATTTATACTATTTCACTTAATAATAGCATAATTCAGTGATTTAAAAATATTCTACAGTTTTAAATATAAAACTTGAGTGATGCATTTTTATTTTCTATAGCTATCACATTTATGGTATATAAAAACTTTAACTCATTAAATGTTTTTTTTATCAAGAATTTATGGATATATATTTCATGGTTGGACATTTGACTGAATAGAAGTTTTATATATGTATGCGTGTGTATGTATATATGCATATATATTTATTTTAATGGAACATTATTCATAAACAATATTTGTAAGATACTTCATTTATACATGTCTACTTTTATATTGTGCTGTGTATGTTCACATACTATATATACTATATTAATTACATGTTGTCCTAATTAAAAGCTAAATTCAACATTTAACCAGATTTTACTGAAAATATTTTCATCATGCATATTGAGTCCATATTTTATAAACTTCTGATGCTAACTAAAATTATAGTATTTAACTTAGGTGTTTCTGTTTTTCAAATATATTTTAATGTGGTCAAGTTTTATAGTGAGCAGCTAAGAATAAATAGAATGAGACATAAGAATGCGGAAAAGTTCATATTTTGAAATGTGTTAAAGGTTATTTTTGCAGTGACCAGCATATTGGGTGTGTCTGACTCCTGGTCTCTTCTGAATAGAGTTCAGAAATCTCCTGATAATATGACCCACCAATGTTAGATAATTTTGCATTCCAATACATTTCTTCATTCCCCTTGAAAGTGGAGAATTAGACCTAAAGCAAGTTATTACTGAGGAAACTAAGTGTAAATACATTTATTTGTCATATAGTTTATATTAAATTATATAGAAACACATTAAGTACTTTTATATGCTCTGCAGGTAAATTTTCAGTTAATTATTATGTATGGGAATGTTAGATAAAGAACACCTAGAGATTGCATAAATTTGTGTTTTGCTTCAGCAATAGCCATTACCTCTCCATTTATGATTGTTCCTTGAATAAAAATAGAAACGAGAAATGCATCCCATTTTGTTTTATGGACCTAATTTGGAGTACACCGTGCTTGCATTTCTTTTTAGAGTTCAAGCGCAGCTCTGAGCATCCTAAGCCCACTTTTGGTGTCACCCTTGAGCATCCACAGTTGTGATTATCGATTTGGGTTTTGAAAGCTGCAACTTAATGGACACATATTAAAAGATATTCCAGGTGATATATCTTAAGCCCAACAATCTCTAGTGTGGCATGCTTCCAAAGATTTTGTTGATAACTGTTATTTTGAAAATGATCAGAAGTTTGTAATGCATGTGCTTATAATGTATTACAAAATCAAATCTTTGATGCCCAAGTTGGTATTTTGTGATTGGCCTAAGCAAAAATGAAGGGGGTGGGAGGAGGCTAGATGTGTAGCCTGATGAAATGTCCTAATGCCTTTGTGCTTCAAATCACAAAATATCATTGATAACAAATTTGTTTATATGACTTTTCTTGCCATACTTGGGACCGTTGTGCTTGAGTATATCCTAGCATTTGTTCTTCATTAAAACAATTGATCTATACATATTTGCTTTTTTTTTTTTTTTTGCCAGAGGCATATGTGAATCTTCTAACTGCATGAGTTCTTTTGCGATCTTTGATTAGTGTGTTTAGTCCAAAAGGCAGCATTTAATTTGGGTTGTTAGCAATTAGCCCGCCCCCCCCTCCCATTCCAGCCCATGTAAAAGTGACTTAATTTTCTAATGTGAATAATCGAAATCTGAGGCATGAAAAGAATATTCAGTGAATGCTATGATGTTCTTTTAAAGTAGAAAAACACAGTACATTTACTTTCTTTCAGGTGACCAAGTACCCAGGTCAATATTTGAAGTTGCTTCTGTGTATATAAATGAAAAATAGTGCCTTTATTACCAAACTATGGTGTTGTCAAACTGTTACTTATTTGTTAAGTTTTGTGTTTATCTATTAGGATCTCAAAGAAAAAGAGAATGATGAGCTTGATATTCAGTTGAAAGTATTTGATGAGAACAAAGAAGATGACCTAACTGAATTATCACATCGTCTCAATGACATTCGAGCAGAAATGGAATATCCTTTTGACAAACCAGAAAAATCATTTTGCATGTATTGTGAAAAAGGGATTTATGGGTGATTTTGTGGACCATTATTAGCATTCTTGTGTGCCAGCCCAATTTATATCCATTTATTTATATTAGAACCTCGCTGTGATGCTGTCCTTGAGACTCATGTTGAGGAACTGTCAGCCTGTCCTGATGATTTACACAGACTATATTGAAGAGTGCACAGTGGCTTGCTATATTATAGATACAGCCTGTCTGCTCAATGGTCTTGAATAGAAAGGGCCTAAGGGAATAGACCTCACACACAAAAATATTTTGCGGGAAAAGTTCACTGAGTTCATATGTGACTATAGGTAATATACTTTTTCAGTTTATTAAATGGTACTCAGTCATTTAGAGATATAATTGAATTCAAATAAATGTCCTATTCCCAGTCCAAATATTTTGATTCCTTAGCAAAAACAGAAATGTTTAGATGTGATAGTATCTCACTCTAATGAGGCTGTGTAGTAGAAGCATTTGCGTCACACACAACTAGCATATAATTTTCCTGTGACAACGATTTTATATGAAATGATTTGAGATCTCAAAGATAGTTGTCATCGCATTGCTGGCCATTTGTTTCACTTCCATTAAATTTCTTATGTATGTATTCTGGGGAAATTAGGAAATACCTCAGAAGCAAAATGATCTTTAAGCTGGACTTTTTCTCTATGATATCTTCTTTCCTCTTCCTCCTCCCCCGTCAAAAAAGCTAGAAGTAATATTTCCCCTCCTTGAAACTCCCAGAGTACTTTGTTTATATCTGTCTTATTTCTGTACACTTCTATGCCCCTATGAGATTGAGGGCAGAAATGTTCTATTTTATCTTTTTCCTCCAATGCTCCTATCGAAGTGTCTTACACATAAGTACTGGCTAAATACAGAGGGTGCCCCAAAAAATGTATTTACATTTTAAAAAACGAAAAAACTATTAAAATTATAATACTCAATATATACCGATAAGAAAAGATGAACACAAGTCATGTGTGTACATTTTTTGGCACCACTGTATTCAATGAATAACAATTTCATAACTAATGGATAACATTAGTGATTCTAATTTACAATGGTTTCCATAGTATTAAATGCTTTTTATGTCAATTAATAAATATCTTGCTTTTTATAGATTTTTCTTATAATCAAACTTCACCATAAAGCTATTTTCTGATCTATTCTGTAGCCATTTAAAGGACCTTACAAGAATTTAACACAACACTCTAACATGGGATCTAAGAAGCAGTCCATCATATACTTAATTCTACTTTGGAGAAAATGTTGACATTTCAGGTTATTTTTAGGATGTTGGATTACATCTCCTCTTCTACTTTTCTTGTACATTGATTTTTCCAGACCATTTTTGAAATCTGTTTTCTAGTTTACTAAAAGCATTTAAACTTCTATTCTTTTTATATCCTAAGAAAAATGTTTCAAGTTTCATTTTCTTTACCCTCCATCTTTTTTCAAATAGCGAAATACAAATGAATGCAAACAATAATAATTTCAGATTTAGTTCAGTATTTCATCTGTATAAAATAAAACTGGTTTAGTGATCTTTTATCAGTCCACAGAATGCTCATTTGTCTTCTGTCTTATGTGCCAGTAAAATAGAGGAGTAGTGGCTTTCATGAATAATATAGGTCCTCCCTCTATTACAACCACAGGAAGATCAAGAGAAAACCATTTTCATTAATGTCATTGCTGTAATGAGTAACTGATCATTTAAGGTTTTGATGGTTAAATGGTCTTGGAAATGTTCTTTAAGCCTTTTTCTCTCGTTAAAAGATTAAAGTGATTCCATAGATTAAATGTCTTTATGTAAATGTTTAAATACCGGATCATGGAGTTGAAGGTTTAGAAACAGTAATAGAAACAAAATGATACATCAGTGAATGAAGCTTTCATCAAGAATCTTTGATATTTTTCCTTTACTTACCTTTCACTGATATGAATGAAGTATACCATCTTCTTTATAATATGTTGAAGGATACAGCTGCTGAAAATTACTTATTATCCATTCTACAACATTTTCTGCTCATCCGAAATGATTATTACATCAGGTAAGAGGCAGTCCTGAGAGTACTATTTTGTAATTTGAATGCGATATTAAAGGAAAATGAACAATGGAGGGAGGCCTAGACAGTGTATACATTTATACATACATAGAGTTTAAGAGTTTGAAGACTTAAGTTAACATTTTTTAAACAGTATTTATTTATTTTTATTTGGGCCAGAAGAATCTTACTTATAAAAATGCGTTACCCCAGTATCAGAACTTTTAATAGCAATGAACCCAACAGATTTTACTAACCCCATGAGGAATTTTCTTTGCTAGATTAAGGTAGGACAGAGTCAGCCCTGAAGAGTCTATGGTAGAACTTTTAAACTCCTCTACATTTTTATAAGTAAGGTTTTACTGTTATTTCTCTTATCTGAGAAAATAATGGTAATGTTTCAGCTTTACGTTCAGTAATGTAATTTTTCAAAAGAAATGATTATGATAATAACCCATAAAGTTAGAAGTATTAGAGTAAGTCATTGGGAATATATCTGAAAACCGGAAAGTTAGAGAAAGGTTTCTGAGTGACTGAAATTATCCATAAGCTGGTGACCATGATCTTATATTTACCTGTTCAAGAGACTGTTAGTTGTTTGTCATACTCTAATGTGTCCGGCATTCTGGCAACCTAGGTTTTCTGATTTGTCAAATCTTGCTTGATAAAAGGGAAAAAGAAGGCTACCGTGGCGTCAGGCCCAGTTGAAACAAAAATGACAGTTCTAAAGCCATATCAAAACTATTGAAGCTCAGACCAGTATAGTAACTGATGGACATCATGATGTTACAGGGATATAGAAAAGAGTTTAAAATACTAAATTTTATGCTGTTTTTTTTTAAAGCAGGAAAGATGCTAATGCATCTAAAATAAGTTCTGGCAATTAAAGGGGTATTGTGGCCATGTATGCACAGTTACCTGGGAAATAATTTGGGTGAAACCAACCATTTCTCATTAATTTTGAATAAATGAGAACTTATAATGTGACATGCTTTTTATCCTGAGAACATCCATGTGAGTTAGAAGTGTGACAAGCACTTATATTCTAGTTGGGGATGGTTAACCTGTCCTCAAAGAGAACAATTGGGTTTTCCTTATTTAAACTAACAAGTCATTGATTATAAGCCAATATTATTTACCGTAGACCTGATGATAACTTGAAAGATCCTCAGATGTATAATACAGAGGGCAACCAAAAAAAGTATACACATTTTAAGAAAGGAAAAAAACTGTATTAAAATTGTAATAATATATACTGATAACAAAAGATGAATACAAGTCAAGTGTATACATTTTTTTGGCACCCCCAGTATTACTATTTATTATTCTGGAGACCGGCCCCATGACAGAAGACATAAGGGGAATTAGAAACTGTTTGGCTACATTTGCATACTTGGTATGTTGGCTGGTTATTAGCACACTAATTTTAAGTTTACATCATAATTTGTCTATAGTAATATTTCTTTCTGATTTTTCTGCTGAATTTATTAGCCACTGATTCATACTAAAATTTCCCCAAATATTAATGTAAAAAGTGCCTTTAAAATTTTTTTGAAGTGTCCAGGTTGTCATTTTTAAGGCCAGAATTAACCTTGATAGATTACAGTGTTACGATATGTTTTAAAACCTTTAACACTTTGAACAAATTGAGGCTATAGTCATGCATATTAAGTGTGTATGCTTCTATAAAATGGATCTTTTAAAATACATGCATATGTGTATCTTTGGAATAGTCTACAGCATAAGTGACTCAGTCCAGTTTTGTGTGCTGTTCTAGCTAATCTTGAGTAAAAGTATTGGAGTAAATTCAAGACATTGCTTGCCGCCTAATGCCAAGATACTCATCCCTTATTGAAATTGAGAACTTGTAGAGGCCTAAAACCCTCTGTATCCATGGATGTAGGACTAACAGGTCTTTCGTTTTCATTAACTTTAGGAACAATAGCTAAGGAAGTAGATAAGGTTGATAAGTGTCTTTGTACCCAAGCATGAATCTCCTGCAAACTAGATGATTAAGTCACTAAGTGTTCACAGCTGATTACATCACAATGGGTTTTGCACTATAACATCCAGACCATCTTTAACCATAGGTCTTTAACTGTAGGCGAATTTCTCCTAAGGGAGTATAATGACTAGAGAGGTTTTTGTTTTAAACAGTGCTAGGAAAAGACTTAATGCTTTTATCATGCTGAATCACCACTTAAGAAAATTGATTTGTATAGGTAGGAAAGGTGTTCAACAATACTTTCTTTCTCTTTCAGGCCACAGTATTACAAAATAATTGAGGAGTGTGTCTCCCAGATAGTGCTGCACTGCAGTGGTATGGACCCAGATTTCAAGTATAGACAAAGATTAGACATTGATTTAACTCATCTGATAGGTATGTAATATAATCCGCCATGTCCTCTGTGTTTTGCTCCCTTCTTTATATTTGGCACTTTTTAAAGGTAGCCCTCACTGAACTTCCTGTATTAATACCTGATTAATCATTGTGTCCATGGGTACTCAATCACTATAATTGTTCATTATGACCATGAGAGTTTGGCCTATGTGGCTGAAAATATTAACCTATTTGATAAGTTTCAACACTCTTGAATTCAATTTAAAATTAATATCCCACAAAAAAACCCACATTGTATTATGATAGATGAATGCCTTGCTTTTTACAAACACAACTGGTACCTGGTGATTTTTGTAGACATCTTGTGTACAATGGGATCTAATTAGTAATTCAGTTATGCTACTAGTGTTAACAGTTGAGAAAAGAAATACAGGCTTATTTCAGTAGGTAGAGACCTTTTAATTCTATCTATTAAGTCAATTTATATTTCATAGACCTTAGAGCTAGGTAGGAATTTGAGATGGTCATGTTCATCTACTTGGATGGCTATACTGGTAGTTAGCTACACTTTGAGGAACAGTCCCTGGATGATGTGAAATGTGTCTTATGAAATAAACTATGCTATCTGACCTTAGAGTTACACAATTTTATGTATACCTAATCGAAACCACCATTCTTAAGTTACAAGCATGAATGCGTTTGTCCTGTGTTTAAAGGAAGAAAACAGCTGTTGAATGCCAATTATATATTGTTCTTTACTCCATAGCACAGAGCAGACTCACAGTAATATCCTTATTATTATTTATCACATATTATTCTTTTCTGATTTTAAAACTCCTCCTCACTTATTCTAGGTAATCTAGAGACTTAGGTAAGTGACAGAATTATCCACCAATGTCACTGCTCAGCTCAGTACATTTCACCACTATTACCCACTTTTCAGTGCAGTTCTCTCTCTCTCTCTCTCTCTCTCTGTCTGTCTCTCTCTCTGTCTCTCTCTCTCTCTGTCTCTCTCTGTCTCTCTCTCCCCGCTAATTTTTCTTGGAGCATTTATATTAGGCGACAGTTTCCATGTTAACCTTTAAAATGTGACTTTGAATGTCTGTATAATACTCCATTTTATGCATACCGCCCTTCCTTATTGTCCATCTAGATTGTTTTCAGGTTTGCACTGTTTAAGTGAATCTCATGTGAAAATTCTTTGTACACACGTTTGGCCTTTTCTCATTATTTCCTTAGGATTGATTTCTGTAATTGAGGGTATGAACTTTGAAAGACCAGATGCTTTTTAGAAAGCGTGCACCAATTTTCCTTGCCTAACAATGAATGTGAATGCTGATCTCACTACATATTTTTCATTGAGCTTGATAAACTCTGTAGTTTATTTCATATTTTGTTGAGAGGGTTATAAGGGACTATTTCCAAATATTTGTATTGGCTTTAATCTATTATAGACCATAGTTGGCACACATAGTCTATTGTTGATTTTGGCTAGCTCATTCAGTGTTCATAGACATTTGTTTTGTGTACTGTGTGCCGGGGACTTATAATTGTGTACTGTTCATTGAGAGCATTTGGCTGGAGAGAGCTTTAATGAGGTATACGGGACATGAGAAAAAACACCCATTTTTAAAGTGTACAATTTGATACATTTTGGTATTTATGTACTCAGACATTTAGGACCATCATCACAGTCAAGATAATGAACATCTGTATCACCCCGAAAGTTTCTGCATTTTCCTTTGTAGTCTCCCCTTCTCATGGCTCCCCTACCTCTCCCATCCTGAGAAATCACTTATCTGCTTTCTCTTACTATAGTTTCATTTTATAAAATTTTGTATAACTAGAAATACACAACATATACTCTCTTTTTGCCTGGCTTCTTTCATTCAACATAATGATTCTGAGATTCATTTATGTTTTTGTACTACATGTATCAATAGTTCATTCCTTTTTATAACTGAGCAGCATTCCAGTATATGGATAAGCAACAATTTCTGTATACATTTACTTGTTGATGGACATTTGGGTCCTTTCTAATTTTTGGCTATTATAAATAAAGCTGCTATAACATTCATGTATAATTTTGGGTATAAAGGTATGTTTTTATTTCTTTGGGGTAAATAAATAGGTGTGGAATGGCTAGGTACACAAGAGACTATATGCATAGTGATGAGACTGTTGTCCCAAAGAGGGTCATCAGTTATTTATATTCTGGAGTATTTGATTAGACGGGAGAAGTTCGATGTTTATTTCCTTATTTACATAATATATTCTGCTCCTGATCAGAAGTAATTTAAGCAAAGTCTTTCTTTAGGAAACCTGAATTAATGAATATTATTGTATCTCTCCCTCTAGCCTTATTTTAAGGGTCCTTTTGAGTCTTAATAATCTTAAGTATAGATTCTTTGTTACCTCTCTACCCAAAATAAACTACCAAACAATTTTTAAAGAATTCTGTAATTATAGAAGTTGCAGAATAATTGAATACCTTTAACATGATGATGATTTAGTCAAATATATGTTTGGATGCTTGGTTTTGTGCCTCAACAGTACTGTCATTGAATTCAGGTAGATGCAAAAGAAAGGAAATGTGGTGGTTTATGTTTTATGTGTAGTATAGGTCAATTTCCCTTTAATAGCAATTGACATAAAAATGATTGTCTGCATAGTAGAGTTATAGGCTGGTAGCCATCTTTTGCCTAGAGAGCTGATGCAATAATTTCTAATCATTTTTTGTCAACCTTAATAGATTCTTGTGTGAACAAGGCAAAAGTTGAAGAAAGTGAGCAAAAAGCAGTGGAATTTTCAAAGAAGGTAAAGCTTATAAAATATTGTCCATAATTGTTAAATTAATAATTTAATGAGAATATATATTGTTTCTTTATGTGAGGCCTTATAAATATTGTTTCAGTTACACAGTTCTTTATGTTTCTGGATTCAAACCTAACCACAGAATACTGATTTCTTTCCTGGTAAGATAAGGTTGCTACTGTTCCCTCCTTATCACCTTTAATCCATTATGAAAGAAAAATACTAGCCATATATTCTACTAAAGTGATAAATGAAATAAAATTAGGTTGCTGGAAGGATCTAGTTAGAAGAAATCAACCAAAATATATTCCTCCATTGCTTTGCGGCAACACTCGCTTACAATAGGCAGGTCTTTGGAGAATTGTGAGATGTTTAGCGAGTTTTATCTGTTATACTCTAAAGTCAGTGCTATTGATAGCAACAGAATGATGCAGTGTTTTCTCTCCCTGTCTCTCTGGTTGGAATTTTATAATTACCTTTTTTGAATTTTATAATTACGATTTTTTAAATGAAGCTGCTTCATGTAGATTTGGTGGAATTTGAGGTTCCCCTTATGTGAATGCCAGCTTTGTGAATATCTTAATTTTATTTAGACTTCAAATTATTTTTTCCTTGTTTCATGAAAGCATAGTTACAATTTTCTTAGCTTCTACGAAAAGTTGTCTTTTTTTCCCCCAGACCCTATGAAACGTTAGTATAGTATTTCCCTCCTGTTGGTGGCAGAAGGCTTGAAGCGCAAGTCGAAAAGCTCTCCAGTTTTCAGCCTTCTGACAGCAAGATAAAGTGCTTACATATTGCTGTCTCTTCAAAGTTATGACTTACCTTGGAGATTAGATAATCACTTTTGCTATCACTCGAGAAATTATAGAGTATTACTGAAGTTACTTCAGGGCATCTGAAGAAATGTCTTTGCTCTTTCAGTTACCAGAATAGATTTTTAAGAGCTTGAGCATAAAATGTTTGGGTGAAGCTGTCATTTTTATTGGTGAAAGAAAATGTACGCTTTTTGATTAATAGAGCTTTATATTTCTAATGTTCTTGTTTTAAGTAGCACATTTCAAATTCCCTTTGAAAAACCTTAGACTCTCCTGAATTTTTCGCTGGCACTGTGATTAGGCGCCACACGAATGGAGCAAATTGTGATGATCTTACTGGGAAAATGTTCTGCAAGCATATGTTATGGGAAAAGGAGTCCTGAAATGATCAAAAAGAAATTTCAGTGTTTGATGCTTTATTCTCACCACTGGCACTTAGAATGAAAACATGCGTGGTCTCCCAGTGGTTATCTGTATGCCTTCTCTTATTCTGGGTGATTTTATAAGACAATATAAAATAGGAAAAAAGGGGGGAGGGGCTAGAATGCGAAGCAGGAGCTGTAATATCTGAGCTCAGCTTTTCCATTAATTAGCAGTGACTTTAAGTAAGCCACTTACTCTCCTTGGATCTTAATTTCTTTGTCATTAAAAGGCATGGAGAAGTTTAGAGAATTTGTAAGAAGTCTCCCAGCTCTCACATCTCCTGCTTCTGTGATTCCTCCTGTGGATTTACAGATCAAGATCATTTTAAATCACAAGCAGAAACATTGTGTGCCTCTCTTCAAGTATACTCATAAAGAAACCATTTGTAGAGGAAAACTGTGCAGTGTGCTTGTGTAGGCACCATGCTTGAAAAGCACACAGCAGAAGCTAACTTTGGGAGGGAGATGGGAATACAGAATCAGATTAAACGTAACACAAATAGTCTTGAAGTCAAAAGAGCTCCATCTTCTCAGTGAACTAGGAAACAAGGTCATTGGCTCACTGCGAAGGATCTGGGGTGGGTTTGAAATGTAAAGAGATTAGAGACGATTTGGACCAACCTCTCAACTAGAGGCGACTAAAAGAATTAACTCAACAGTATTTCAGGTTTGATCCAAACACTGTTATTATCCAATTAGCTCTCACCTGGTCTTTCTTCAGGCTTGGATCTGAGTGGCATTTTATAAATTCCAAAGGTCAAATCTATTGTGAGGATGAATATTTGTTAGTAGTGGACATTCTTTTATTGTTTTACAAACTCAAAAGACAATTCTCGACAGTAAGATATATCAGTCTTATAAACAGATATAACGTCATTGGGATAATGTGCAGACTTCTAAAATGACTTGAAGTGATATTGACAATAAAGGGCAAATGTTCTATAGCTGGACATAAGCAGTATTCACTCTCAGTATGCAGGGTGGTTTGGCCCTGCTTAGAGCGCTGACTGAGGTAAGGGCTGGGCATGATACAGTAAATGGATATTCACCACTTAGATGGTCTCTTTGGCATAGCACACTGTAATTTAACCTCTCATTTCATACAAGTGTTTTGGCTAATCGTCAGAAGGAGAATGCCGTTACGGCATATATCATTCTACTGTTAGATTTTGTGGAGTACTACTTTTTGGATGCTAGACAATGAAGATTATAATGGAAATATTGTAATTTGTATTAATGTCCATCATTTGAGCATTCTAAAAGCACAATCTCTTTTCAGATTAAATATAGTTCAGGAGCTGAATGGTTGATGGCTATATTTTTCTAAAGTGTTTTTTAATATATATTTTTTATTAATTTGCAACAACATGGATGGACCTAGAGAATATTATGCTAAGTAAAATAAGTCAGACTGAGAAAGACAAATACCATATGATCTCACTTATATGTGGAATCTAAAGAGCAATAAACGAACAAAAAAACAGAAATAGACTGAGAGATGCAGAGAAACAACTGAGGGTTGCTAGATGGGTGGGGGTGGGGATGGGGGAGAAGGGGAAGGGATTAGAAAGTGCAAATTGGTGCTCACAATATAGCCACAGGGATGTGAAATACAGTATGGGGTATATAGTCAATAATGTTGATGGCTACTTTTCAGGTTTCATTTTCTAATTGAATAAGTTTTAAAGTATGGGATGAACCATTTAAAAACAGGAATAATTCTGAAACCTAACTTTCAATAACAAGAAAAATATCCATTACATATGAAGAGAGACTTGTTTGTTCACCCTTTTAAAACTTTGTCTTTCTTTTTCAGAAGTGAAAACGGGTTTGTTTACCTTTAGTTGGGGGCATGTTTCGTCTTTACTATAATACCAGCATAATCATACCCTTCGCCCACATGGGTGCTTAGTTGTCATGAAAATAATCAAGGGCTCTGATTTTTTGAGCGACCTGGGAATTCAGCGAAGCAAGAGACACTCCGCTTATTTAATACATAATGTTGTTTAAAGCTTTCTCAGAACTCTATTAATTGTACATTTATGGTGGTGATCATTGCAGTTCGATGAAGAATTCATAGCTCGACAGGAAGCTCAAGCTGAGCTTCAGAAAAGAGAAGAAAAAATCAAAGAGCTTGAAACAGAAATCCAGCAACTTCGAACCCAGGTAATGAAACAAGATATAGACTTTGTGTCATGTCACAGACAGTTCAGTGGTAGAATATTATCTTGTTAGATGGAAGGTAAAAAATGTGAGCAGGAGAAGACTTTTGGCAGTTTCACATTTTCATTGGAATGACTCCAGATTTGATTTTCCAAGGCAATAAATCATTTTAATGTTTGGATAAAAATACTAGTTGCTTACACTGCCCTGAATATTCTTAATCGAGTTATGGGGGCTAAGAAAAAATGAATACTTTTCCTTCCATCTTCTGACTTCTTCTAGTTGGGCTAAAAATCAAATTTACAGAGACAGATTAACAGGAGAAAAATCAAAATTTAATACATGCGCCTGGGGAATTCACATAAGCATGAAAATTCCAAAGATAGTGAGGCAACAATGGGTATATATGACATTTTGGACAAAGGAAAAAAAGTGGGGGAAGGGGTCTTTGGTTTCAGAAGTGAGCATGGGCATTTTATAGGTACTTGAGGAAGAGCGGCTCGCTCACACAGGGCAGGAACATTCTTCCTAGGAGACTCAGAAACAGCACAGAGGGGATATAGCCAACAGGCCCCTGCCTAAAGCCTTCCCATTTACCATACTTAATTCCAATTGGGCTGAAGTAAGCATCCTAAGATTTCCTTCCTGAAGCAGGTTTTTCTGTCTGAATCTCTTGCATGGGGGTGGGGGTGGGGGTTGTCACAGGTTCTTTCTGAGTCTTGTGTCTTAATAAACAGCTTAAAATCAATATCTCCAAAAAGCAGCTTCAGGATGGCAAAACTTTGGTTCCCTTCAGAATATATTACATGAAATTGTTTCTGAGGTGAAATTTTCGTGATGATTTACAAAATTAGATGCATAATATTTTCTTTCAAAAATAACGGGAAAATGCTTTTTAATTTGAATTATCCCCAAAATGTTTTGAGATCTCTTCAAAACTTGACTACCATAATTTCAAAACCCACAAACTTTACATTTACACTTACATTCCCTCTGATGAAAAGCTCCCATATACACTTAAAATCTTAATTATGGTGTCTAAACTTTAGTTTTAAAGTTATTTATTTATTTATTTTTCATTTTAATTTATTTTATTTATTTATTTAATTTTTTTTTAGAGGGCAATGTCACTGGCCCTCATATGTGGAATCTGAACTGGGGCCACTGGCTTCCTAAGCCAGCTCTTAACCACTGCGCCACTTGGCTCGCCCTGGTGCCTAAACTTTAGAATTGATTAAGTACTCTCAAAACATTTTGTTTTAAATGAAGACTAAGAAATGTAGGATAACTTCCTAACGTGGTGGATATGCAGATGTTGGTTGATTGATTAGGCCTGTTTCCATCAGTCTACTGCAAGGTGACTTCCAAGTCACCAGAGGACTCCAGATTACCCAATGCAGTGGCCCTTTCCTACCCTTAAGGCCTGCTCCACTCACCTGTAATATTTGATAATTTCCTTTTACTAAATCTTTCTCTTTTGGTATTATGTGACTTTGCTTTTTACATCTCTGAGAACTCAGTTTCTCTTCATGGTTTTGACCCCCCAGAATGATGACATTCCCCAGTGTTCTGTCCTCTGCTCTTTTTCCTCTCTGTCTCCTTGCGCTAATAACCCATTCAGTATTATAAGTTCAGAAACAGTAATAACTTGGTCTCCATGCATAATTCGTTCCGGCAACAAACTACTTGTATTGCAAGACATTGCTCGTTTACCATGTTAAAATGTATTAGAAATATTTGCTCATCTTGCGGAACACTCGCAAACCACGTTACTCGCAATCTAAGGTTTTACTGTATCACCGTTTAGTAGTAGGTATCACATCTCATGAGTTTGTCTTCTGTTTCCAGCTCTTGATCAGCTTCACGCATGGGATGGCTCTGCTGCATGTTGATATCTAACCATTATTTGTGGTAACCTCTATGTCCTCAAACTAGCTTGGTCTCCATTCTTACTTGTTTAAATGTTATCACCAATTTTTTTTGATCGGGAAGCTGGAGTTTTCTTTGCCTTTTCCCTGCTCTACCACCTGAACAATTAAGCTTGTCACTGTTTTATGTCAGTCTTTCTCCCTTGCTTCAAAATTCCAAATCACCCAGGATCACTCTCATTACATCCTGCCTGGAATATTGCAATTGTTTCCTGACTTTCTCGCTGCCTATAGTCTCTGCCTCCTCAGATTCATCCTTATTGTCAGTGGCAAATTAATCTCCCTAAAACACTGCCCTGATTATTGTCACTGGAGGCTTTAATATGTTCAATGGTTGCCTATTGCATTCAGGATTAAATAAAAATCTCCTTACCAGGAATTTGAAGGCCTTCTATCATGGGCTCCCTTATCTCCCCTTTGCAGCTGTGTCTTCTGACTGCTCCCCTAACTACAGCCTATGTTGTGGCTAAGTCATCTTTCCTCCCTTCACATTTAGAATTTACTGTCTCCACACTTCCTTCTGCCAGCATTTCCCAGGCATTAGTTACAGAGATGCTAATAGGGGTTTCATGAGGAAAGCATTCCATAGTCCAATAAATTTGGTACACTTGAAATTCTCCTCTCGAAAATTCATGATACTCATTAGCATATTAAAGAGTCTGAGATGTCCTACATTGAAGAACCCTGTCTAACCCTTTTTTTATACAGCTTTCCCAAGCTCATTTAACCACGGAACCCTTTATCTCAGACTCCCTATTAACATCTGTTGGGAAATAATGTTTTTATGGAACTTAGTTGAGAAATGCTGACTTATGTTGTTTTCTGTCAGAAATGCGGTCCCTTTCTCATCTGTGTCTGCAAACCATATCCGTTAATGATGAGCTCAGTAAAGTAATTTTTGGACAGCTTCACCAAAAACTCCATTAAGGAATTTCTGTGACCTTTTTTAAAAATTAAATTTATTGGGCTGAGAATGATTAGTAAAATTATAATACATGGGTTTCAAGTGTTTCTATAATACATCATCTATATATCACACTGTTCTGTGAACTTCTGTATCACTTTCGTAGACCACTCATATCATATTTGTTTGTGCGCCTGCTTTATTTCTTCCACTCGGGCATAAACAGCTTAAGGACAGTTTTTTTACTTATTATTCTTATTCAAGGCCCTACGGCATCTAGCACAGGGCCTTACTTACCATTTAGTGAGTAGTTGCTTATTTATTATTAAATTAACTAATCTGTAAATGTGCAGTCACATAGTACTTTCTGGTGCACCCAAAATTGTGTCCAATATTAAATTATTCATTTGCCATATTCAATTCTCAATATTCTGTTGTAGCCTAATTTAATTGTTCCTTTCCTAATTGTCCATGGGAGGAAAGAAAAAGGCTGATATGATTTGATTTTTAAAGCCTGCTGGCATTTAATATAAACATTTGAGATTCTTTATTAAATTCATAAAATATGTATTTAACTTGAGTAAAATCCTATTTTAAACTAGTAGCATTTTTGTGGCTGCACACGGTGCATATCATAAATATATTCTAATAGAGGCAAAATTTGATGTTTACAAACATGTATTTCATTTTGCTGTCTATTAATATAAAAATGGGGTACACATTTTACCTTTTAAATTATTCAGTAATTTGATATCAATAAATCAATAAAAGATCCATTTGTACACAAAGGTTGTAGGGTAAATTATTAATATCCGAAACTTTTCGGAAAAATTATTACAATTTTCCTCAGAATTTCATTGATCTTAATCAGCATTGTAAAAATCAGACTGTTTCCTATAATTTTCCTTTATTAAAAATAAAATGTAAAGCATTTTGCATTTTTTAATCCTATCTTTAATTCTTCCTAATCAGGTTTGGATCGCATTCTACTAGAGGCTTGTCATTTGTGAAGAGAATGAACACTTTAGTTGTGTAGATGTAGATACACACATAACCATTCATATGCAAATAAAATATATGGACAGTGCACATTGAATAATAGAGAAACATTTTCATGATTCTATCTATGTTTGTTAATTTTTAATCTTGTAAAAAGATAAGCCTTTAAATCGATTGTTCCAAAAATATGCTTCAGCTTACTTATTTTGTAAAGATATTTCTAAGTTTAGTTAGCATGGTAAAGTAGTGCTAGTAGGAAATTCGTATTATTCATTGGTTTTAAAGTTTTCATTCAGTGAATCTAATGTCATATTTTGATTACAGAAGGTGTTTGTTTGTCAGTAGGAGTTTCCTAGGAATGATTATAATAAACAACTTCACTTTTTTATTCATTTAGTTTAGTAATGGTTTAAAGAAAGAGGTACACGTTAATCATCAAGAAAGTAGACAATAGGACCGGCCGAGTGGCGTGGTGGTTAAGAGCTGGCTTGGGAAGCCAGCGGCCCCGGTTCAGGTCCCACATATGAGGGCCAGTGACACTGCCCTCAAAAAAAAAAAAAGAATGAAAAGAAATAAGAGACGTAAAAACATTGATCAGCATATTATTATGCAAATGATGTCATTTAGTATTAATTATTGGTATTAGAAGACAGCTAAGTTACTGGTTCTCTGAGACAGTCTCTTTGTGTAAAGGTAATTGGCCCCAAGGGAATCAAATCTATGACCTTTTATGTATTATCTCATGTTTAAGCCAACTAGTATAACAGGCCCCAGCCCTATATAATACTTCTTCTTTGCATATATTTATAATGAAAGGTATTTTTTCATTATTTTGGAGGAGTGTTTCACAAAATCTTTGAGGGTGCCAACTTTCCTAGCATTAGCGTGGTAGCAAAAGTAGTCAATGACCAGAGTTTTGAATGCTTATCAAAAATCTATGTGAGTCTTTTTTATGAACTGTTAAGACTTTCGATGTTGTTAAGTTAAATAAGTGCATCCAATGTTAAACAAAGCACTAACGTCTACTGCTAAGTTTTCTTTGCTGCTGTCTTTTCCTGTAAGCATTTAAACATTGGGTTATTTCTCTTTCAGGGACATGGCCTCTCAGGTGCATCAGGAATTCCCAGTGCTGGGATATCCCCACCCCCACCCCCACCCCCGCCACCTCTACCCGGAGGAGCACCCCTTCCCCCTCCTCCCCCACCTTTACCTGGAATGACCGGTGGTCTACCACCACCACCACCACCACCACCACCTTTGTTTGGCGGACCTCCTCCACCACCTGCCCTTGGAGGAGTTCCTCCTCCCCCAGGAGCACCAGTTGATCTGCCTTATGGAATGAAGCAGAAAAAAGTATATAAACCTGAAGTGTCCATGAAGAGAATCAATTGGTCAAAGGTATTAGTACAACTAGAGTGTTTTGGCTTTGTCTAGACACAGTTGATCATTACTGTGTGAATAACTGTATTGCTACGTGTAAGTATAATGTTTGAGAACATGACTCCTGACTATGCTTTCTTTTGTGAGCTCACCGTCCTATGTTCATCTTTCTGTCTGCTGCCCAGAGTATTGGGAAGTCCACAGATAGGTTGAAATTAATGTAGAAAGGAAAAGGAAAATCAAAGTGAAATTAGTGTTAGAGAATAACAGGTAAAATATATCACCAAATAAAAACTGATTTTGATTCTTTTACCACTTTTAATTTTAAGTACTAGAACATTCATAAATATAGTCTTTTTATTGAGCCTTTTTATCTTAGTTTTGTTCTTAGAGAATGATTTTTTTTTTTAGTTTTAAACAGTGTTGAATAGGTGACAGTATTCAGTAGTGACATAACCTAACTGTTTTTTTGATATGAGGTATGAAATTTTTCTCTGTGGAATGTTATTTTGCTTTAATATTATCAAATAATATGTCTTGTAAAAAGCTTATTATCAAGACTGAAACAGGAACTATTTTTTAATCCAAATACAATTACCTAGACCACCATTTGGGGAAAGTACTCATTCAAGAAAATATAGTAGTATCTGACAGCATCTACATAATCAATTGGTTTGACCAGAATAGTAAAATCAATTTTTTTTAAAGATTTTATTGGGGAATTGGGGGAGGGGAACAGTGTTGGGGAATTGGGGTAGGGGATCAGGCTGAAGAACAGCCTAATAAGTTGTTAGGCTGTTCTTCAGTCTTCATTGTGGAGGACACCATTTGCCATCAAGCTTCCCGTTGGCAGTCTCTAAGCTCAAGGTGCTGTGTTCAATCTTAGTTGTGGTTTGGTGTAGCCACCATCCCATGCGGGAATTGAACAAGCAGCCTTGTGGTTAAGAGCACACACGCTATCCTCTAAGCCATCCGGGCAGCAGCTCAGCTCAAGGTGCCGAGTTCAATCTTCAGTTGCTGGTGGTGTAGCCCACCATTGAACAGGCAATCTTGTTGTTATACCAGCTGAGCCATCCTGCCACCTGTTGGCAGCTCAGCGACAGCTCAGCAACAGCTCAGCTAGGGTGCTGCGTTCTCTGGCCCATGAGGGAATCGAACTGGCGGCCCTGTTGCTCAGAGCTCGCACTGTAAGCCAACGCTTAACCAACTGAGCCACTCGGCCGGCCCGGTTAAATCAATTTTAAAGTTAAACATATACTTAAGCTTTGTTCATAAAAGTAAATGAAGTGTAAATGATTTTAGAATGTAGTTTTTTTAGTTTTTTCTTTTCTTTTTTTTTTTTTTTTTAAAGTACCCACAGGCCACCTAACTGTAGGATCCAAAATTTCTGTTGATCCACTGTGTGTAAATGTAATGATGTGTTAATTTAACAATTTAGCGTACAGTGGAATAGTACTTACATATCACAAAGCATCATGATTTACTGGAAAACGCACAGTTCTAATCTTGGGTTTCAGTGTAGTAGCTAAAAGCACAATTTTCTAGAGTTACACTGCCTGGGTTTAAAATCCCATCTTTTAGATTTTCTATTGGGCAGCCACTTAAACTTTCTGGGGCTCAGTTTTCTCATCTTTAACGTGGAGATAATACTAGGTCCTGCCTCAAACTATTAGATTAGATGAGTTAATGTATCAAACCACTTAAAACAGTACAGGGCACATGGTAGGAGCCATGTGTCAACAATTACAATGGTTACTGCCTTTAAGCCAGCTAGTCAACATGCCATGTTCACTCTCAATCTCAGTTTCTCCATTTTTAAGAATGCCTTCCATAGAAAATGTTTTTCAGTTGAAAATTTTTTTTTTCAGGGCAGTGTCACTGGCCCTCATATGTGGGACTGAACTGGGGCCGCTGGCTTCCTAAGCCAGTGCTTAACCACCACGCAACTCGGCCAGCCCCAGTTGAAGATTTTTAAAAAATGTAGATTGTTATATGGCCTATTGCTATCATGTACCTTTTCTATATACTGATAGAATTCTGTGGCTTTATCAATGATTATTTGCTTAAAAGTGTTATTTTGATAGATCCTAAAATTCATTTAATAGGTAGATGAATAAAGGAACTGTCATTCAACCTTGGTTAAAGTGAATTCTTTGAAAATTAAATATGCAGTAATATCTTAGAAACTTATTGTTGTTTCTTTTGTTTCAGATTGAACCCAAAGAATTATCTGAGAACTGTTTCTGGTTAAAAGTTACGGAGGACAAGTTTGAAAATCCAGATCTCTTTGCAAAACTGGCACTGAATTTTGCTACCCAGATAAAAGGTACATTCTATTTTTTAAAATATAAATTCTTTATGCATATATTTTGAATTGAGTACTTTGCTAAAATTTCTAGTGATGTATACATGTCATCTTTCCATGCTGGACAGAGTCAAACATAAGTAGATTAACATATTAAGTGTATATACTCAGCAACTAAAGAAGGATAGCACTTTTTTCTTTAAATTTTCTTTTGCCTAAATATTATTATTCATCTGAAAATATGGGTTATATTTTTATCGCTTAATATGTGAGTTATACTCCTCTACTTTAAAGTTGTCATTTTTACTAAGAAGCAGAGGAGATGAATTTGTTATTCACCATGTAAGAGAAAATAATGTAACAGAATACTAATGGCTCAGAATTTTCATGATGTTGGAATGAGATTGGTGTCATAGTGCTTAAATAGTTTTTCCTCCTATGTTTGTACTACTTATCATTTTGGTTTTCCTAGGACGTTTTATAGTTTTTTTCTATGAGCAGATTTTCTGGAGTCGATTCAAAATCTGGTACCTAATAAGTATATTTTACTGATTTGATAATAGAGTTCCTTGTTTAGGATTAGATCCTCAGCCTCTTGTGAATGTCACACATAATTTTGGTGTTATGTAGGTAACATCTCAAGCTCATAAACAAACATGGTTTGTGAATTTTTGATATTTTGTATTACTATTACTATTTTACTAATTATTGCAGAGTTGGTAATTTAGGTAAGCATAGGATTTTTTCAGTCTGAGTGAATCTTTGAAACTAAGAAATTGATACATTCCATATGCCCATGCCCTTGGAATTTATCTTTCATTTGATTCATGTGTCACAACACGCCCTAGAGAGAGAGAGACATCATTCCTTTTCAGCCCTTCTCTCATATCTCGCACACTGGAGGTCCTTATGCTGTATTTGTTGTTCCTTGTAGATTGAATTTCTCTCTCTCTGTCTGTCTGTCTGTCTGTCTGTCTCTCTCTCTCTCTCTCTCTCTCTCTCTCTCTCTCTCTCTCACACACACACACACACACACACACACACACACACACACACAAAGAGAGAGAGAGAATCTGGGGGCATTAGAGTACTCTGAAGAATTTTGACATTCTAAAAAATTCCTGTCATTAGGTTTTTTTTAATTCTTTTTATTTGCTATAGTAGATCTCACATTTAAAGGGTTCTTCAGAGACTGCAGATATTACTATTTATTTATTTATTTAAGATTTTATTGGGGAATTGGAGGCAGGGAACAGCGTTGGGGAACCAGGAAAGGGGAACAGAGAAGTTGCTGTCCTTTTGTTCTTCAGTGTAGTTGTGGAGGACGTTGCTTCACTGGCCCATGTTGGTATCGTCTTTGCGCTCTTCCCGGATGAGGCAGTTCAGTCGCCGGCCTCTGGGCAGCCACTCACAGCAGCTCTTGGCAGCTCACGCTGGCTGCCAGCCGCTCTCTATAGCCTATGGCAGCCCACATCGTCACCCGCCATCTTAGCTATAGAAGCAACCAGGTGGAGCTGTTGTTCACCATCTTAGCTGTAGAGGGCGCAGCATCACTGGCCCTCATATGTGGAATCTGAACCGGGCCACTGCTGCTCAGAGCCAGCTCTTAACCAACGCCTCTCTCGGCCAGCCCCAGAGATTACGATTTATTATATAATCACTGTTTTAAATTGAAAAAGTAAAACATACTTATGTTAAGGTATTCATGTAGTAAAAAATAAATGCCTGGTAAACATATCTGTTCAATCCCAGACATACAGCTTTTTCCTCAGAGAAAACCACTCTTACTAATTTCTCGCATTGCCTGCTAGAAATAGTCTATATCTCTAGTCGCATGTGTGTATTGATAATTTTTTTTTCTACTTCTTGCTTTTTTCACTTCATGTCCTTGGATATTATTCCATAATAGTTTATGTTTATCTACTGTGTTCTTCTCACATACTGCATAGCATTCTGTGATCTGGACCTATTTTAATTTATATAATGAGTCCCTAATTATGGTTATTGAGATTAGTTCTAATCTTTCGCTATTTCAACCCATGTGTCAGTGAACATATTTTTGTGCACATAGGATCTATCTGTAGGATAAATTCCAGAAGTGAAATTACTGGATAACATGCCATTATATTTATAATTTTGATCAATAATTACCAAATTTCCTTTGAAAGAGTTTGTGTATATTTATAGCACCATCTAAAATATTTATGCATATCTGTTTCTCACAACCATTGCCCATCTTAGAGGTGAACATGGTAATCATCAATGTTAAAATTTGTACTTACTAAATTAGGAGTAAAGTTGAGCAACTTTACTTCTATACATTGGCAATTTTAATTTCTTTTTTCTGTGAACTTTTCCATCCAGTTCATTTGTATTCAGGAGTTGCTCTTTTAGTTATTGATGTATTTGTATTGAGTTTCCACAAGAACATAGGTTTCATAAAATTTAGCATTAGTCTGGACTGTAGAAGTGACTCTTTATTTTACAAATGAAGAAAATAAAGTATAAAACCCATTAGAGAGTTTGTAAAGGTTGTGTGGCATAATGGGAAAAGACAGAGGAAATGGAGTCACACATATCTGCATTCCAGCTGTGATACTTGTAACCTCTGAGACTGAATTTTCTCATCCATAAAATGAGTAGACTAATGTTTACCAACTAGTGTTGTGAGAATTAAATAAGGTTATATATTTAAAGCACCCAGCACAGTGCTTAGCATAGCAGGAACTCAATAAATATTAATTCCCCTTTCATTTAACATGATGTTATGTATGTATGTGCACACATGTGTTTTGTTTTAGTTATTAACACTCAGTACAACTGTTAATTCAGCAAGACAATTTCCTGCTCTTCTGAGCAGCGCTTGGTAGAGCCAATCAGTTACAATAGAAGCAATTCTTATTGTGGCTGCTAAAACCTAATGAAACCAAAGTAAAATGAAATAAAAATCATACAAAAGCTCTCATGTACTCACTGCCAAGAATACTGCATTTCTTCCATGCCTTGTAAGTCTGATTCTGTGAATTTTCTATGCAATACTCCTACGACTTCTTTCCTAATTAATGAGTACAGATCAGGTCAGGAAACACCTATTAGTACCGTTATTTTGCTAAGATTTATTTCTGAAGGACATTTAAAGGAACAATTAAGCATTGTAGCATATTTCAGACATGCATAATGTAGCCAAAACCAATTTTGATGCTACAAAGCTGGTATTTATTTTCATACCACTTAATACCTATCGATTGGTCTTACTTTAATATCTGAAGTTCTTTGTCACTCACAGTGCCTTGATTCACAATTTGGTCAATAGGTGGCAGGATCAGTAAGAAATCAGCAACCAAGCAACCGCCCCCCACTTCCATATTTCTAGCTCTGGGGTGTCCCTTTCTTCCCCATTCTGCTGTTGTTGGCTAATCACTCTGTTACATTCCTGAAGGAGTGGCAATCTCATTGTTTCTAAGACCTATTTCCAATACTCTTAGACTCAGTGTTCTAAAACCTTTCTGAATTTCTTCCTACAGCAAGAGCTTTAGAGAGCTCATGGCTCTGTGTGCCTGAAATACATTGTAAAGCATTACTTGTATGTGTTTTATGAAAATGTTTAACTTAGGAGTTTAAAGTTGCTTCAGATTGCTAAATATGAAGTTTTAAAATACTGTGGTTCTAGGGCCGGCCGAGTGGCTCAGTTGGTTAAGAGCTCACTCAAGAGTGCCAGCTGAGCTCTGAGCAACAACAGTTCGATACCCAGCCCAAGCTGATTTGTTGCTGAGCTGCTGCTAAGCTGTCAACAGGTGGCAGGATGACTCAGCTAAGAAAAAAAAATACTCTGGTTCTGATACCTGTAATATTGAAATGTGTAAATATTTCATATGGTAAAGAGCCATTAAATTATACTTTCTATTATTATTTAGAGTTGTAGAGAAAGTTGATTTTCCATTATAAACCAAATTATTTCTGTTTTAGGGGAGAATGGATCTCTCAATTCATTTAATTTCTATTTGTCGAGTTCCCACTATGTGCAAGGTACCATACTAAATCAGAGAGAGAAGAATGAATAAGGTCTTGTTCTTATACCAGAACACTTATCACCTAGTGAGTGAGAGAGGAGGAGGTGCCCTACACTTAATCAAGTTTATTCAAGATTAGCACAGATGCTTTTTAAAAGCCATAGCCACACAAAGTGGAAATAGTTCATTTTACGTAAGGCTAAGGGAGATCCCAGAGGTGGTATAATTTGAGCAGGGCCTAGAAATATATGCACTGGGGGTGCCAAAAAATGTATACACATTTTAAGAGATGTTAACACTTTGGTCCACGTTGCTCAAGCAGTAGTTTGCCATAATCAGAAGTGTCTGGACACTGATGGTAACAACTTTGAGCACCTCTTGTCATTGCAGAAGTTAAATGTGACTTGTATTCATCTTTTGTTATCAGTATATATTAATACATTTTTTTTTTCCTTACCTAACATGTATATGCAGTTTTTTGTTTTTTTTTTGAGGGCAGTGTTACTGGCCCTCATGTGGGACCCGAACCAGGGCCGCTGGCTTCCCAGGCCAGCGCTTAACCACCGCGCCACTCGGCTGGCCCATAACATGTGTATCCATTTTTTTGGGCACCAACTGTATTTTTAATTTATTGGAGTGACAATGGTTAGTAAAATTACATAGGTTTCAAATGTACAATTCTATAATACACCATCTATATATCACATTATGTGCCCACCACCCAGAGTCAGTTCTCCTTCCATCACCATATATTTGATCCCATTTACCCTCTTCTACCACCTCCCTCCCCCCTTACCCTCTGGAAACCATTAAACTGTTGTCTGTGTCTGTAAGTTTTTTGTTTGTTTGTTTGTTTGTCTTGTTCCTTTGTTGCTTTTGGTTTTATATCCCATATACAAGTTGAAGTCATATGGTTCTTGACTTTTTCTGTAGATATTGTACGTAGAATTCTTATAGGGGAAGAAAGAAATAAGGCATTCTAGGCAAAGAACACCATTAGCAAAGTATGGGGGTAGGGCAGTCAAGTGTATACTGTGTTGAAAGCATAGCCTGTTGGGTTGGGACTTGGGGGTGAAGGTTGTACAGTGAACTTCACACTGAGGAAATGGGGTTTTGTTCTTTATACATTAGGGCCCCGATAATCATTATTAACCATTGAACAGGCATTTGGCAGACAGATAGGGGATTCACAGACAGGTGATGGAGCATTGATTGTGAATAACTACCAGTAGGCAAGATATGATGGTCTCCTGACCAGAACAAATTCTTAATCTCTGTGTTCCCATGCTTATAATACTTAGGTTCTTTTTACAAGCTATAATATGCTATATGACAAAGTATATTTCAAAATGCTCCCAAGTTAATGGAAAAACAATTATGTATCTATATGAGAGGCAACTGAAAAAGGCCCCATTAGTACTTTTGAATGTACATCATATATGAAACTGTTAGAATTTGTATGTGTGTATTTCTTTTATTTATTATTTGATTTGATGATATTTGGCAACATATAAACATCAAGACTGTAATAATGGCGTCCTTTTCTTTAAAAATCTATAGTGATTATAGATAATAGTGATATTATACAAGAATTAAAGTAATGATGACTAATATTAACTAAACTTGAAATAATAATAAAATATGTGGGTTATAACTGCTAATTCTAATTAGAATTTCTAGGGTTCTCTAGAGGCCTCAGGAAGAACAAAGAGTGTGTGTGGAGGTTGTAAGCAATTTCTGGTTTTAATGTTGCTTGGAGGAAATATGAGAAATAAACATGCGAGGTTAATAAAATTTAGCTTCTTCAATAATACATTTCTGTAGTACAATTTAGCTTTAATAATAACTGAAAATTGAGGTGTTATAAATATTTCAAATGCATATAAATGTCATTTTGCAATGCTTGAAATATTGGGCACAGCTTCAAAATCATGGTGGAACTAAGTTTGAAGATGTTTTTATGTAAAAGCACTTTTCCTGTGGGATCATATTTAAATTGTGTTTCTTAGTCTTAGAATCAGCTGGCTGCTTTTTTAGATACCCACTTTTGTTTGCCTACTTAATACAACCTGTATTTAGTAAAGCAATGAAAAACAAAAGAGTGGTAAAATCTAATTCATCTCTGTCTTCAGAATACAGAAATTCTTGGAATTGACTTGAAAATAATGAGGTGTCACTCTCAGAGTACACACCCCATATGAGATGTTGCTAAAGTGTCCTGAGAGACCTGGTGTCCTAATAAATAATTTGTCATATTAATCACACAATATGCATGCTCTGCAGTGTAAGCTTTAATACAGAGAGAACTAACCCAAAAGGCTTAATTCTTTCAGACAACCAACTAAAAACCATATTTATTCCTGTGTACAGTCTCGTCATTTTTATTATATCTAAATTCTTTGGATTTCTATATATAAACTTACTGATTGTCTATCACCTTACCAAAGCTTTTAAAATCAGTAACATTTTAAGGGTTTTTACTTACACTGACACATACATGTATTCCAGTTGTCCTGTTCTAGCATTGAAGACTCTCTTCTGTCTTTAAAAGAGGAAACAAGGAATTTGTGAGCCAGAGACACATGCCATCATTTAATTATAAGAGTAGCTAATCATAGAGAGAAATTCAGACAGTGTATCTTCAGCCTTCTAAATGAGTAGGCTTCAAAATGGCATTTTCCTTACATATTGGTGATGGTGTCGTGATTGTACTGCTCACTCCTGACACCATCACTGATAACAGTAGTAGGAATTGTAATTATAACAGTAATAGGAATAATAGCACATTTCCTTTTTTTTAAAAAAGATTTTATTGGGGAATTGGGAGAGGAAAACAGTGTTGGGGAACTTGGGAAGGGGAACAGACAAGATGCTGACCTTTTGTTCTTCAGTCTAGTTGTGGAGGACGTTGCTTCACTGGCCCATGTTGGTATCATCATTGCGCTCTTCTCGGATGAGGCAGATCAGTCGCCGGCCTCTGGATGGTCGCTCACAGCGGCTCTTGGCAGCTCACACGGGCTGCCAGCCTCTCACGCTGGCTGCCGGCCACTCACTGTAGCCTATGGCAGCCCACTACAGCAGGGGCTGCAGCTATGCGCAGCTATGCCAAACCCGGGGACTCACAGCAGCCCAGCTCCAGGTGGAGCTGTTGTTCACCATCTTAGCTGTAGAGGGCAGTGTCACTGGCCCTCATGTGGGATCCGAACCAGGGCCGCTGGCATCCCAAGCCAGCTCTTAACCAATGTGCCATTCGGCTGGCCCAAGAGCACTTTTCATAAGTATTTACTCTGTTACAAGTGCTGCAATAAGCACTTTAAATCCATATCTCATTTAGTCCTCACACCAAGCCCAGGTACTCTTATTGTCGTTTTATAGGTGAAGAAACTGAGGCTACAGGACATTGATTATGCAGTATGTCTTGGTTACGTAGCTAGTAAGTGGCAAAGCTGAGGTTTGAACTCAGGTTTGTTCTTAATCACTTCCCTGTGTGTTAATGGCTTTTATGCCCTTAGTAATTTGTGTATTTTGTTACCTAGTTAACTGATACCTTTTTTTGTTTTTAAAAAGATTTTATTGGGGAATTTGGGGAAGGGAACGGCGCTGGGGAAACTGGGAAGTCACTCACTGTAGCCTATGGCAGCCCACTGTAGCTAGTCCAGAGGACTTGCGCAGCCCAACTCCAGGTGGAGTTGTTGTTCACCATCTTAGCTGTAGAGGGCAGTGTCACTGGCCCTTATATGTGGGATCTGAACCGGGGCCGCTGGCGTTCCAGGCTAGCTCTTAACCAATGTGCCAATCGGCCAGCCCAGCTGATCCCTTTTTAATGCTATAGTTTCACATATATTATCTTGTGAAATATGTAACCCCATTATCCTGGCACTGAAGTCAATTCTTTTTGTTTTTTTAAAGATTTTGTTGGTGAATTGGGGAAGGGGAACAGACAAGTTGCTGCCCTTTTGTGTAATAATGAAGGAATGTGGTGTGAAGCATTTGGTGAGGATATATTAATATACATAGGACACATAAACTAATGACTTCCACTTTTCATGGAACTCCTTTGAAGTTAACTTCATAGCATTATAGACACTTTTTGTTATTTTAATATGACACTTTTTAGCTGTGAGTTAGTGAGACTGTCTCTTTCTGTTTCAGGAATTTTTGCTGATAAGTCTTATATCGATTAAACACGATAACAGGTGTTCAGTTGATAGCATTTACAATACACGCAGATATTCATTCCCTTTTACAATTATTTGTTCTAGCTAAATTAGTTTTATTTTGGCAAGTAGAAATTATTTATATAGAAGGGCCGGCCGAGTGGCGCAGTGGTTAAGAGCTGGCTTGGGATGCCAGTGGCCCCGGTTTGGACCCCACATATGAGGGCCAGTGACACTGCCCTCAAAAAAGAAAAAAAAAAGAAAGTATTTATATGGTAATCCAGCAGACACTTTTAACAGAGTTATGTAAAACTACAATGGGGTGTGTTGTGTTCCAATTGTATATTTACAGCAGTTAAACCAGTTCCAGACTATCTCTTACAGGATATAACTAGGAAGAACAAGAGGTTTCTCTAATTTGTTTAAGAAATATATTTAATTTAGAGAAGCTTAAATCTAGTAGCTTTTATGAAGTATTATATGTAAGCAATTCTTTTAGTCAATTAGTGCTTGTTGGTGAGAGTAAAATAATTCTTCCCTTTTATTTTGACCTATATTTATTTTTTATTAGTTTCAGGTGTACAAAACAAGATAATGATTAGACATTTACACACCTCACAAAGTGATAAACCCAACAAGTCTACTACCCCTCTGACACTGTACATAGTTATTACAATACCACTGACTGTATTCCTTATGCTAACTCTACATCCTGTGACTGTGTGTGTGTGTGTGTGTGTGTGTGTGTGTGTGTTTAATTTTAGTTGACATTCAGTATTATATTAGTTTCAGGTGTGAATCACTGTGGTTAGGCATTTGTATAATTTATGAAGTGATCCTCCTGACTAGTTGAGTACCCACCTGGAACTATACATAGTTATTACAACATTATTGACTATATTCTCTATACTGTATTTCACACCCCCATGACCATTTTGTGACTACCAATTTGTATTTCCTCATCCCTTCACCTTTCTCATTCATCCCCACAACCTCCCTCCCATCTAGCAACCATCAGTTTGTTCTCTGAGTCTGTGAGTCAATTACTGTTTTGTTTGTTTATTCTGTTCTTTAGATTCCACATAAAAGTGAGGTCATATGTTATTTGTCTTTCTCAGTCTGATTTCTTTCACTTAGTGTAATACCCTCAAGGACCATCCATGTTGTTGCAAATGGTAAGATTTCATTCCTTTTTATAGCAGAGTAATACTCCATTGTATAAATGTACCACAGTTTCTTTATCCAGTCATTTTTGATGGGCATTTTGGTTGTTTCCGTATCGTGGCTATTGTGAATAATGCTGCAGTAAACATAGGGGTGCATATAGTTTTTTGAATTAGTGTTTTGGATTTCGTTGGGTAAATACCTATGTGTGGATTGCTGGCTTATAAGGTAGTTCTATTTTTAATTTTTTGAGGACCCTCCATACTGTTTTCAACAGTAGCTATGCCATAATTCAATTTTTTTTGATAGGTTGTTCAGTAATGTATGGTTGTTACTTAGTTTTCCTTAATTTTAAACTATGCCTTTTGGTATTATTATCATTATTATAATTTCCATTTGTATCATTATTTTTGGATTTTTCTTTTGATTTTGTTTTTATTATTTTTTCCAGTTTTATCACAACATTATTGATATATAATATATAAGTTTAGGGTACACAACATAATGGTTGGATATATGTATATATTGCAAAATGATTACCACACTAAGTTTAGTGAGTATGCATCACCTCACACAGTTACATTATTTTTCCCTCGTGATGGGAACTTTTATGATTTACTCTTTTAACAACTTTCAGCATTATAAAATAGTGGTGTTAACTCCAGTCATCATGCTCTACATTATGTCACCGGTAGTTATTTATCTTGTAACTGGCAGTTTGTATCTTTTGACCACCTTTACCCAGTACCGCCACTCTTACCCCCCTGCCTCTGGCAACCACAAATCTTATCTCTGTTTCTATGAGTATATAATTATTTTACAACGTTTAACATCTTGTAAGGTAGTTGTGTCAATGAAATGAGCTGATTTGTTATTAGGTGCCTTCCAGATACTGTATAGGAGATGACCCAAAATTTTCAAAATTATAACTTAAAAATATCAGTTCCATTTTAACACATCTTCTAGAAATACATTTGTCCTTGATTTCTCAGTAATTACAATTCCTATGATATCACTCTCCTTGATGACTTCTACTGAATCCCGAGTGGGTCCTCTGCCTTCAGTCCTTTTTTCTTGTGATCACTTTTCCACAATCAACTCATAATTGCCTTTTTGAAGTATAAATTACCATGGTACTTCCATGCCGGGAACATTTCAGTGACCCATTGTCCTCAATGGGATGGCTCCAGGTTTCCTCATGCTGTTCAAGATCATTTGCCTCTTTCCTCCCCCTAAATTGTCCTTAGACTGAACTCTTATGTTTCTGGAACCAAGACACTTACACTTTGTAACTTCTCTCTGAATATACTTTCACCAGTTCTTCATTTGGCCTCTCTTTAGGTGTCACTTCCATTAGAATGCGGTCTTCACAGTAGATGATGATTGTTTTTACTCATTTGCCTTCCTGGTCAGACAATGGATTTCTTGTAGGCGGGAAGAAGCATTTCCATTTTGTTTACCAGTGTGGACCACAGCTTCTGAAAAGTATAAGTGTGTTCAATAAACATGCAAATGTATTACAGT